>OY728162.1:1228721324-1238721324 GCA_963277665.1 Viscum album | reverse complement strand
AGTCAGTCATACCTAGAGAAACCTTGGTATCCCATCCATATGAATTTCACCAAAGACCTCATACCAACAAATACCACTCATACCACTTTCCATTTAAAGTAAACATCCCATCACCACATCCAAAAATCATATCATGAGTCCCATAGACTTCCTCTTAAACAACCACCATCGATTCAATGGCCTGATGTCCCAAGGCATGGTGATATCTATCATTCCATCATATCAGTCCATTATCCCAAACATACATGATGAGAATCATCCCCCAACTGATCGTCTCACACACCATTAACCATGGATTTCTACAGTGAGCACCTCCTCTGTAATATATAGCCATCACCATACCCTAAGTACAATTTATATTGAGGCTTCCACCCACATAAAGTGGTCAACACCACCTCACCAAGTCCATATCCTATGTTCACATGACTCCAATGGCACTATTGTCCAATAATAGTGAGAGAAAATCATTAAAATTACTAAGAAACGTCATTCTATGAAACTCCATCACCACATGAAAACCTTAGCGCCCAACCCCAACATGGTCATCACTGTAACACCCCGACCCTAGTTACTAAGAGTCAGTGCATTATTACATTACATTGGCATGATCACAAGAAAGATCAAATCTCGAAAGACCGATTGGTTTAGTAGCCTTGGAAACACTAGATATATTCAAAGTTTTACATGACATCACAAAGTGAAAAACTACTACAACAACATAGTCTCCATATTCCACACTCATATCCCCACATAATATCCCTGTAGGTCATTCTTAACTTACTTCTTCACATCCTGGAAAAAATAAAACATAGAAAAGGGGTGAGCTCAAATGCCCAGTAAGGATAACAATATAGCGAAAACTTTCAAAAATAAGCATAAACATTTAATGCAATGTATAACTAAAACAAAAGCCTTTTAAACTTGAACTTCAACATAGTATGGAAAAAGAAAAATGAAATAATTCCATTTACTTATTCACATGGATATTCTACTAATCGAATAATCACATGCAATATCAATAACCACATTCATAATGATGGAATGCATAATTCCAGACTATCATAACCACATAGCCAAGGCCTCGTGCCAAGACTACAAATAAGATTTTGTCAAGGCCTTGTGCCAAGACACTATTTTGTCTCACGAGACCTACTGATGTATCTAGGAGATATAGCGGGCTCCACCCATCACATATTAAGTCCAATGCATTCCCATATGAAAAGGTTTAAACATAACATAAACATTCATATTAAAACTAGCATACGAAATGTCAATACTTTCACCATAAACCATGAATGGTATAAAAATAGCACATCCACAGTCAAACATATCACAAAACCTTCAATACAATATAGAAGTTTTGTATCATAATAAATCAACTTCAAATAAGCATAAAATCCATCAAAGGATGTTGACATAGATGAAATCAAAACTTTTTTTAGAGAAATATCTCTTTCTATTTTAAAATCATTTAAGAGTCATATATTTATAAAATAAAACATTTTCTTTGAAAATATTCTTATAAGCTTGTAAGGGAAGATTCGATGATTTTATAACGGTGGAAAATAGCCGCACCCGCCGTATAAGTTAAAAAAAATTCTTACCTTAATTCTGTCGAAAAGGTTAAAAAGCACCTTGTTTGGAAAATGACGGAAATATTCCATTATAAACCACTTATAAAAAGTAAAACAATGGTATAAATGACTTTAAACCATATTCTTGTAAATAGAAAAAATGTTTTGAAATACATTTTTAAGAAACATGGATGTGGATGATAAAGAGATCCCAGTAGATTATTACATATAAACAACCTCGGATAATGAAGAGATTGTGAAATAACCCTTACCTTGTACTTTTCCTTGGTTGGGGTAGGTTAACCTCCTGTATAATGGTGAAATAATTGTTATTAAATTATACAAGAATCATATATATTAATATGATATCATATATGATCTTTTAACATTGATTTGTTAATAATATCTTTGAATTATTGTCGTTTCGGGTGTTAACTTACTCGTTTTCTTTTATATGTTTTGTTACATAAGTCGTGTTTGTTATGGATAGGTTGTATCTTATTCATATACAGAATGATATCAAGTCATTAAACATCATTTTTAAATCATCAAATGATAATTATACTTTAATGGATACGATGGAGAATGAATCTCATCGCGTTCATGGAGACGGTAGTCCGTACGTACGCACGAGCGACAATATCATTCTTTTGATATTAAAATAATATATAAATGGATGGTATATCATATATAAAGAATCATTAACATGTTATATTTATTATTTACATGAGTTACACATCATTATTATACCCATCCAAATAATAATATATTGAATAACAATTACACCACGACGTGGAGACGGTAAGCCGTACGTACGCACGTATGGTGACATGTTATTCAAAGGGTGGATAGAATACTGAATATGGTTGTACCATATTTATAATAACATCACAGTATATATAATATACTGGATTTAGTATTTTATAATGGTAATAACAAAGAAAGAAGAAGTGGAAGAAGAAAGGAACTTGAAAAGGGGTGGTGAAAACATTACCTCTTCTTCTGGTTCTTTCTTTGGATTTGATCAAAAGGGCACCTTAGGTTGGCTTTCTGAATAAACTAAGGCCTCTAGGTTGTAGTGAGGGAAGTTGGGAGAGTATATGGGCAGAGTTTGGCCGAACCAAAAGTCTTTGAAGGTGTGAAGAAATGAGAAGGATGAGTGCCCTTTTATAAGAGGGGTGAGGGGAACCTTTGGAAAAGCTAGAAATATTAATTTATAATAAATTCATATTCGGTTTCTAATGGCTCCAAAGTTGATTATTTAAATGTTAAGGTGGGTATAGGTCTAAAACCACTCAACCAATAGAATTTAGACAGGTTTGGGTCATTATATTAACCTTATCTTTAAGTATTAACTCTAAGTTAATTAGTTTCAATTTTACAATGTCTCTTTGTATTTTTATATTATATGGTTAATAAACTTACCATATACATCCAAGAGACCCCCAAGTGGTCCATTAATGATGAACCTATCATCATATAAGTCTCTTGTCCGAAACTTAGATTTTTAGGAATTTAATATAAATTAATAATATAATATTTGTTTTAAAAACTCTTTTATGTCAATTTTGACACTATTCAATAATTGATTTTTGTAAAAATCATAACATAATGATTACTTCTAAAAAAGTTAATTTAATCAATCCTAACATGTAATATTAACCTATAAAATTAGTGTAATTCCTAAAAAGTCTCAAATTATATTTATTTGTGTATTTATAATATCAATTATTTTAATTTTTCACTATTATGGTAATTACTGCATCATCATTGTGTCATAAGTAAATTAAATTATTTAAAGTCTAAAAATTATAAATAAAATATACTTATGTAGGAAATCTATTTATCTTTCTAATGATTTTTTACAATCGAATTTATCTTATATACAACCCTATATTAAACATGTTTTAGTAAATAAACTTTGATTTTAACTCTTTTAACTCTTCTTTGAATTAAATAATAGTAAATGTCCTAATCTAATCCAAGTGGACCTAAAAGATAATATTTTATTCCTAAGGCTGTTTTGGTCGAGATACACGTGTCCAATAGAATTAGGACATGTGTTAGGGTAATATTAATATCATTTTTACCCTTAATTACCCTATTTACTTTTAACCGTGGTAAATAAAAGTAAAAAGCTACTATTCACCAAAAATTATTTTCATCTCATTGAACCACATTTTACTTCTTGATATTAACCATGTCTCTCAGATTTTGGAAATTCCATTCACAGAAGCGGTAAAATTAAGTTTTATGAAAAAATCAGTTTTTTAACTACCACTTAGTAGTTTCACTATTCATCAAAAATTGAAGTTTTTCAGAACAATGCCAAAATTTCACCCTAAGATATAATTGATATTCCAAATTCAAAAATGATATATATTTTACAAAATTCCAAACATATAAGTTGCATTAATTAATTTTATAATTAATTCCCGCTGTCACAACAAATAGTGTGTTTTTAAGAAACAATATATATCAAAAGATTGATAATTGTTTATGTCCAATTTCAAAGTGAAATTAATTATAATGAACACCATTGGATAAAATGGTAAAAATATATTCTAATTATACTTTAAAACCACTAAAATTCATAATTTATCACTATTAATTATTTTTATTAAACAAGTTGTTTTTAATTAAAATTTAGTAATTTTCACTATTCATCAAAATATTAAAGTTATCCGAAAAGTACCAAAATTTCAACTTAGGCTAAATTCAATACTCAGAATCCAAAAATGAAGTCCATTTTGAAATATAAAATATATATAATTTCAAAAAGTAGGTATTACTATTCATAACGGCTAGTTTGATTGGTTGTGGTGTGTGTTAGAACTCGAAGTTGCGTACAACACACGCTACTATATTATTCAAAGGAAAGCGTACCGTGGAAGCTTGGGATGTTTCATTTTAAATTTTTTGATGTCCACATTCAGTCAAAAAGTTTAAAATATTGTATTTAAAAAGGGTTCACTATTAAAAGTTGGTAAAAGTGCAATACTGAAAATGAATTTGTTCTTACATTATGTCTAAGAAACTCATAATATGGATTCTAAAATTATAAGGATTATATAAAGTTTAAAATTTAGTTAATACTATTCATAACCTCTTTTGAACGACTTGTTTGGTAATTCATGGTGTGCTTGAATTCGGTGTTGCGTGTAGTGCAAGTTATTGTATTATTTTGAAGAAATAACACACTATGAAATCTTGGAGTGTTACATTCTCCCCTCCTTCAATAAATTGCATCCTCGCAATTTAAAATTGTTCTTCAAAAATAAAAGGTTGAAAATAAAAAATATCTTTGTGGGAAAACCCACATCGGAAATTGGGTTGCTAAAATTTAGTCTTAATATGAGGAAAAGAGAAATGAAAGGGTCACCACCAAATTATGATCTCGATTAGGAGAACATTGGTGGTAATTAGAGACATATAATTGGAGGAAAAACGTAAATATTTATAGGTAGTGATTGAGGTCATCAATCACAAACAAGTTTAAAATTGAGGTCCTTAAATTCATCAATCTACGATGATTTAAAATACCATCGATTCAACAAAACATAAGGTATTAGGATAACACATTTTTTGACGTTTCAAAATATCTTAGTTGAAATCCCACATCGAAAAATGAATTAATGAGGCCTCTATTTAAAATAAAGAGTGGAAAGTATGAAGATTACCGAAAATAACACATACTAGGGTTCTATGTAGGAAAATATGGATATGGAAGAGAAATATAACCATCAATTATCTGGTGGAGAGTGGTAGAGAACATGGCTATGAAAAGGCCAACAATCCCAAAGCCATAAATTAGTGATGATTTAAGGTACCATCTAGGACAACATTTTTGTTCTAAGTTCCTTTTCTTAATGTTGAGGAATTTATTTATGAGATTGGATAAGATCATAAGGAGATATACTTACTTTATAATTAGAGTTTTATCCATTAATAAATTTCTACCACAAACTCATCTTTCACTCGTAAAAAAATTCTATTTATACTATTCGTACAGGGTTCCAAAATAAACGAATTTATAATTCATATACTAGATATTTTAAAGAAAACTACATTATTTAATCCAGAACATCTCGTGGGCCAGTGGTAGGTGATACACCCTTGTCGCCCTTCGGTTGCGGGTTCAAGTCTCGCGGCCTTGCCGGTCATGACGGGTTGTCGCCCGACCTCTGGGTTGTCCTTTTATGGCAATCAAAAATTAATCTCAAACTAGAATTTATCCAAAATACTTCTGTCCAAACTCATAGTCCAATATTTATAAGGAATGTAAACTTAATGTAGATCCTTTTTACCCCATAATAGCATATTAATACCTTCATCATGTATTCTTTTAAAACACTGAAACATCCTGAATTACCATAATACTTATTGATTACATTCATGCTCCCTTATTCCATATAGAATGCTGGATATAATTCATCAATCCAAAAATGTTTTAAACCCCAATAATGATGGAATATACAAATCATTAATCAGCTTCAAGGTAGTCAAGAATATCTAATATAATTTATCCAAATCAATCATGTATTATTCTAAAATCACTACCTCGGTATCAGAACCATATTATGGTTTATCTTTCTCTCAACCATATATTTTTCAAAAATTTAACCTGCTATTGAGTCACTTTTCTTTGTTCCACACAATCTCAATTCCTTAATGAAATAGTACTGCAGTACAATCCTTATATACTCCATAATTATTATAACAAGTACATTGTTGATACAACACTCAAATGACATAATCAACATAAGAACTCTAATCATTCCTCTTCATCTGTGGTAGTATCATAACTTGATTATTATCCAATAGAATCATTTGCGGCGTAGTCTGATGACTGGGACATAGGTTCGCGTAGTGTCTAAACTCCTTGAAAATGAATCATTGTACATTTGAAACCATTTTCTTACCCTTGAAGTCACGTAATTTGTGCCCTTTTCCTCCACACTTATAACAAACTCCCATTCCTTTCAGACAAGTTCCAGGGTGTTTCTTCCCACAGTTATCACATATGGGAAAATTCTTATTTTCCCTCTTCTCTTTATCCATCGTTCTCTCTTCCATCCTTTTCTTCTCTTGCTTCCCTTCAAAGCCATAGGACTCAGTAAAATCTTTACTTATCTTATCAACACAAGATATTATTTCTTCATATGATGATAATACATGGGAGACTATTTCTCTTATAAATTTTGGCTTAAGACCATGAAAGATATGATTCTTCTTTCTCTTTGGATCATGTGCATTGCTGGAGTTCTCATTCCTTCTACTGGGCGCCATTTCTAAACAATGGAATACACTAGATTAGTTTATGAATAACAATACCTAATCCCAAACTTGTAAGACACATAACATAAATTAAATAGTTTATGGATATAATCCATAATCATAAAAATGTTTTCTTTGAGGAAGTATATACTCATAAACCCTTCATAATGATTTGTAAAGAAAATGAGAGTTATCCTAAGCATATCCCCCGGGAGTGTCGTAACCAAGAGTGCAGCAAGGCCCGTTGTCGTGCACCAGTTCCCGTTCGAGTCTAGCTCAAAGCGGTGTTTTTGGGTTTTACCCCTAGGTACATCTGTGCCAGAGCCGCCTCTACCTGCTCGTATCCAGACAGGGATGTATTGCTCAGAAAACTCAAAAAATCTCTACAATACCAAAATTCTAGAAAGTTCTTCTATACTAATCCTCAAAGTCCATCTTAAATCTATGTGCTCTAATCAGAGTTTATCTAAATATAGCTTCCAAGGTTTGTACTAAACTTCCTCTAATACCAACTGTAATGCCCCGACCCTAGTTACCCAGAGTCAGTGCATTATTACATTACATTGGTATGATCACAAGAAAGATCAAATCTCGAAAGACTGATTGGTTTAGTAGCCTTGGAAACACTAGATATATTCATAAAGTTTTACATTACATCACAAAGTGAAAAACTACTACAACAACATAGTCTCCATATTCCACACTCATATACCCACATACTATCCCTGCAGGTCATTCATAAATTACTTCTTCACATCCTGGGAAAAATAAAACATAGAAAAGGGGTGAGCTCAAATGCCCAGTAAGGATAACAATATAGCGGAAACTTTCAAAAATAAGCATAAACATTTAAGGCAATGCATAACTAAAACAAAATCCTTTTAAACTTGAACTTCAACATAGTATGGAAAAAGAAAAATAAAATAATTCCATTTACTTATTCACATGGATATTCTACTAATCGAATAATCACATGCAATATCAATAACCACTTTCATAATGATGGAATGCATAATTCCAGACTATCATAATCACATATCCAAGGCCTCGTGCCAAGACTACAAATAAGATTTTGTCAAGGCCTTGTTCCAAGACACTATTTTGTCTCACAAGACCTACCGATGCATCGAGGAGCTATAGCGGGCTCCACCCATCACATATTAAGTCCAATGCATTCCCATATGAAAAGGTTTGAACATAACATAAACATTCGTATTAAAACTAGCATACGAAATGTCAATACTTTCACCATAAACCATGAATGGTATAAAAATAGAACATCCACAGTCAAACATATCACAAAACCTTCAATACAACATAGAAGTTTTGTATCATAATAAATCAACTTCAAATAAGCGTAAAATCCATCAAAGGATGTTGACATAGATGAAATCAAAACTCTTTTTAGAGAAATATCTCTTTCTATTTTGAAATAATTTAAGAGTCATATATTTATAAAATAAAACATTTTATTTGAAAATATTCTTATAAGCTTGTAAGGTAAGCTTCGACGATTTTATAACGGCGGAAAATAGCCGCACCCGCCGTATAAGTTAAAAAAACATTCTTACCTTAATTCTGTCGAAAAGGTTAAAAAGAACCTTGTTTGGAAAATGATGGAAATATTACTTTATAAACCACTTATAAAAAGTCAAACAAGGGTATAAATGACTTTAACCCATATTCTTGTAAATAGAAAAAAAAATTGAAATACATTTTTAAGAAACATGGATGTGGATGATAAAGAGATCCCAGTAGATTATTACGTATAAACAACCTCGGACAATGAAGAGATTGTGAAATAACCCTTACCTTGTACTTTTCCTTGGTTGGGGTAGGTTAACCTCATGTATAATGGTGAAATAATTGTTATTAAATTATACAAGAATCATATATATTAATATGATATCATATATGATCTTTTAACATTGATTTGTTAATAATATCTTTGAATTATCATCGTTTTGGGTGTTAACTTACTCGTTTTCTTTTATTTGTTTTGTTACATAAGCCATGTTTGTTATGGATAGGTTGTATATTATTCATATCCAGAATTATATAAAGTCCTTAAACATCATTTTTAAATCATCAAATGATAATTATACTTTAATGGATATGATGGAGAATGAATCTCATCGCGTTCGTGGAGACGGTAGTCCGTACGTACGCACGAGCGACAATATCATTCTTTTGATATTAAAATAATATATAAATGGATGGTATATCATATATACAGAATCATTAAAATGTTATATTTATTATTTACATGAGTTACACATCATTATTATACCCATCCAAATAATAATATATTGAATAACAATTACACCACGACGTGGAGACGGTAAGTCGTACGTACACATGTATGGTGACATGTTATTCAAAGGGTGGATAGAATACTGAATATGGTTGTACCATATTTATAATAACATCACAGTATATATAAGATACTGGAGTTATTATTTTATAATGGTAATAACAAAGAAAGAAGAAGTGGAAGAAGAAAGGAACTTGAAAAGGGGTTGTGAAAACATTACCTCTTCTTCGGGTTCTTCCTTTTGATTTGATCAAAAGGGCTCCTTAGGTTGGCTTTCTGAACAAACTAAGACCTCTAGGTTGTAGTGAGGGAAGTTGGGAGAGTATTTGGTCAGATTTTGGCCGAACCAAAAGGCTTTGAAGGTGTGAAGAAATGAGAAGGAGGAGTGCCCTTTTATAAGAGGGGTGAGGGGCACCTTTGGAAAAGCTAGAAATATTAATTTATAATAAATTAATATTCAGTTTATAATGGCTCCAAAGTTGATTATTTAAATGTTAAGGTGGTTATAGGTCGAAAACCACTCAACCAATAGAATTTATACAGGTTTAGGTCATTATATTAACCTTATCTTTAAGTATTAACTCTAAGTTAATTAGTTTCACTTTTACAATGTCTCTTTGTATTTTTATATTATATGGTTAATAAACTTACCATATACATCCAAGCAACCCCCAAGTGGTCCATTAATGATGAACCTATCATCATATAAGTCTCTTGGCCGAAACTTATATTTTTAAGAATTTAATATAAATTAATAATATAATATCTGTTTTAAAAACTCTTTTATGTCAATTTTGACACTATTCAATAATTGATTTTTGTAAAAATCATAACAGAATGATTAATTCGAAAAACGTTAATTGAATCAATCCTAACATGTAATATTAACCTATAAAATTATTTTAATTCCTATAAAGTCTCAAATTATATTTATTTGTGTATTTATAATATCAATTATTTTAATTTTTCACTATTATGGTAATTACTGCATCATCATTGTGTCATAAGTAAATTAAATTATTTAAAGTCCAAAAATTATAAATAAACTATCCTTATTTAGGAAATCTTTTTAGATTTCTAATGAATATTTACAATCGAATTTATCTTATGTATAACCCTATATTAAAAATGTTTTAGTAAATAAACATTGATTTTAAGTCTTTTAACTCTTCTTTGAATTAAATAATAGTAAATGTCCTAATCTAATCCAAGCGGACCTAAATGATAATATTTTATTCCTAAGGCTGTTTTGGTCGAGATACGTTTTTCCAATAGAATTAGGACATGTGTTAGGGTAATATTAATATCATTTTACCCTTAATTACCCTATTTACTTTTAACCGTGGTAAATAAAAGTAAAAAGTTACTATTCACCAAAAATTATTTTCATCTCATTGAACCACACTTTACTTCTTGATATTAACCGTGTCTCTCGGATTTTGGAAATTCCATTTACAGAAGCGGTAAAATTAAGTTTTATGAAAAATTCAGTTTTTTAACTACCACTTAGTAGTTTCACTATTCATCAAAAATTGAAGTTTTTCAGAACAATGCCAAAATTTCACCCTAAGATATAATTGATATTCCAAATTCAAAAATGATATCTATTTTACAAAATTCCAAACATATAAGTTGCATTAATTAATTTTATAATTAATTCCCGCTGTCACAACAAATAGCGTGTTTTTAAGAAACAATATATATCAAAAGATTGATAATTGTTTATGTCCAATTTCGAAGTGAAATTAATTATAATGAACACCATTGGATAAAATGGTAAAAATCTATTCTAATTATACTTTGAAACCACTCAAATTCATAATTTATCACTATTAATTATTTTGATTAAAAAAGTTGTTTTTAATTAAAATTTAGTAATTTTCACTATTTATCAAAATATTAAAGTTATCCGAAAAGTACCAAAATTTCACCTTAGGCTAAATTCAATACTCCGAATCCAAAAATGAAGTCCATTTTAAAATATAAAATATATATAATTTCAAAAAGTATGTATTACTATTCATAACGGCTAGTTTGATTGGTTGTGGTGTGTGTTAGAACTCGAAGTTGCGTACAACACACGCTACTGTATTATTCAAAGGAAAGCGTACCGTGGAAGCTTGGGATGTTTCATTTTAAATTTTTTGATGTCCCCATTCATTCAAAAAGTTTAAAATATTGTATTTAAAAAGGGTTCACTATTAAAAGTTGGTAAAAGTGCAATACTGAAAATGAATTTGTTCTTACATTATGTCTAAGAAACTCATAATATGGATTCTAAAATTATAAGGATTATATAAAGTTTAAAATTTAGTTAATACTATTCATAACCTCTTTTGAACGGCTTGTTTGGTAATTCATGGTGTTCTTGAACTCGGTGTTGCGTGTAGTGCAAGTTATTGTATTATTTTGAAGAAATAACACACTATGAAATCTTGGGGTGTTACAATCACCATCTACTTTAGCCTCACGAACCATGTTTCCTTGGTACCTGGTGATCAACATCACCCTAAAATATCTCAGGCCATTCCCAATTCATTCCCATGGAACATATTTAATCAAATAACCATTTAATTAATTTAATCAGCCTTTATATCATTCCAAACCCACTAGAAACCTTGTTTCATACAAGCCATGCCACACTTAGCTCAATTGTATTTAAGTAAACATGGAATTTCCCATTAGTATCTTCCAATATTGATATAAAAAAGAAAAACATAAATTTAAATTCTACACTCATACTTTCCCACTCATTCATATTAATTAGTCATTCCATATCTGATGTAAAAATGAGGAGAAAACTAGGCACCACCTAACTTATACTCGTAGGAACTCACTCACTGAAGACCAACCTCTAATTTGAGTTATATCTGAAGAAAATGAAGTATCATACAAACACCCTAGAAATAGGTCATATGTTCTCTGATGGAAATATATTTCCAGATAGTAATACTAAATAAAAAATAATCAAGAGGACTAGTAGCCTTAACGCTAGGTATCCAACGTGACTGATGGTGGTCGAATTAGATCCCGAAAAAAGAAGATATAACAAATCCTAAGAAAGGAGGAGAAGAGAGCCCCCTTATTGTGTGTGTAAATGAGGAGGATAAATAATGATAAGAAACATAAAATATTGTAGGGTTGTTTTGGTAATTTCACCCCTTTTAATGAGGCGTACGGTTTGGCAGCATGGTTTAGCAAAACCGTGCACTAACCATTCTTGCCCACTGCCTAAGTGGAACTAAGTGTGAGGACTAGCCAAATGGTTTTGGAAAACTGTGCACAACTCATGCAACCCTCTATAGTACCCTACAACACCCCTCATGATTTAACCAAACCATGAAGACTTGGGTGCATGGTTTAAAAAATCGTTCACCTGGTCTACTTCCCCCAAAACTCAAATTTTTGGGTTCCGAACAAGCCCCAGACACTCCTAAAACTCATTAAAACTCATGATACTTATATCAGGCCTCAAGATACATCTAAAAATACTTTTATGTACTTTAACTCTCAAAATTCCATTCCAAATTTCAAAATCAAAACATATCTCCCCCACCAACTAAAAATTTGAATTCCCTCAGAGTTTCTGACCAGTTCAAAAACTCAAGATGTTACAATAGAGATAAGAAAGAACCATGAATGCAATTCTCATGGACTTCTAATTATTTATATATACCTTATAGATGATTCTTTATCCTTCCATACATTTACTCATACTTTAACAATATATGAGTAAATTTCATATAGTTACAATCCATTTGTAATTATTTTTCCTAGTGGGATCATGTCATCACACTGAGAGGGGGTGAATCAGTGTGAACTAGTTTTAATGAATTCTCAGTTCTTATTTAATTATCCCTCTTAATATTCAAACCTACACACTGGTTAAGGTGAATGGACCGTCTTATATATTCCCAACACACCACACCACATGAAAATTAGTAAATAAATAAAAGAGTCGTTATGCAATATTTTTATAAGGTTAGATATCAATGTGGGTATCTACTACTTATTGTTTTTGTATCATCTTGAAACATAGATATACACTATCATAATCAAGTTAATATATGTGGTGAAGGTATCATCATTTACCCTGATTCTATCTCTAAAAAATCGTGTATAATCACTCCATTATTTTTACAATCACCAGATTGGTTCTTCATATTTATTCCCACCAATTTATAATGGGTACTACTAAACTCACTAATGGAAAAGATCTTAAATCTACTTTGGGATGTCATTTTACCAACTAATATGTCATTATTCCTCAATTAAAGTCTTTTATGACTAATAGATAGTCTTCTACAGTATCACGCATGTCGGCCACTTCATCTAAACTCAATCTTATTCTTCTTTTTCTTCTACAGTATTGAATTATAGAATATAAATCTATGTAGCATTAGGTTTGGACTTACTCAATTCTATAATTATCCATAATATTTGTATTCTATTATATAAGGATATCATAGGGTAGGTCTTCACTCCTACTTGTTCTTCTTCCTCAACACACAAGATCAACTTTCTAGAATATCATTGGATCCTCTCTCACTATCTCTCTTAGATACAAAAAATCTCTAGAAATTTCAGTATTATATTCATATTATATTATTAATCTCTAATCTATTACTTATTGTTATTATTCTTATATTCATTCTTTCAATAGATCACATGGGTTTTTTTCCATAATCTTCAATCAATAATTTCTCATGTGTTATTTTTATCATGAACTAAACTCTTTATCATTTTATTAATATTATTCAATTGATCTTCCAAAAATACCCACACCAATTATCATCATACATGTGTACTATATCATATGAATAATATTCTCATTAATTATATTTTTAAACTAGTTAAATATTTCTTCTGATAAAACATCCAGTTTTGTTCTTCATAAATGATTTTGAAACATTTTATTTGAAATCCCATAATTATCACACCATGATCTATAAATTAATTATAATTTATTTCTCCTTATAAATAAGTTATCATCATATATCAATCACCAATATCATGATATTTTAATCCATAAATAATATCTTTGTATTGTATGATTTTAATCTTCCATATTCTCACATTTTTATAAATTGATAGACCATACGTAAAAAATAGAATATCTTACATAACACTTTATCAAGCTCAAAAATGTCTTAATCAGGATCCAAAATATCTTTGGTGTGCTCATCAGAATGTAAATTATTCTCAATATAATTTTACACATGCCTTTTCATATCTTCGACCATCTAGAATATATTATGTTTCATAGTAGGTCTGTTACTTTTACAAATTTTTACTTTGCATTATATTCCATATCAACTTCAAAATATCATGTATAATTTGGAAGATAATAAATAATACATGTATAATATTACATATTGACTTATAAATATTCTATATTCTTTAGAGTGTCTTATGTATCACAGTGAATCATTGCATTTTCCACATTTTATCAAGAACTTCAACTCATATCTTTTGTATACTCTAAAATATCTTATTTTTCAAAGCAAGATTGTGCCTTTACGCATTTAAATAATCAATTTAGTATATATATTCCTAATAATTTCTTACATTCGTCTAGATAATGTTATTTATCATGGTGATATTAAATAATTTTCCAATATTCTATTCTGATAAAAAACTTACATGTGATTTTTTCATCCTTTCAGATTCAACTAATAATTCCAGAACATCATCAACTAATCTTAAAACCACTTCAAATGTTCTCAAGGAACCTCTAATCACTCTAATTCATATCAAATCAAATTAAATAACTTTAATAATATTCAAACCTTCTCATAAATCTTCATTAAATCTCACAAACCATCTTACAACATATTTGAGTATTTCAATGAAACTTTATTTTTTGATCAATTATCCTATTCAAAATCATATGAATGCCTCAATTTGATAGTTATTTAAGAATTACTAATAAATAAAATACTTATCTCTATCTTTCTCCATAGTTTAGATCTCAATAATTTTCATCATCTAAGTGAAACTTTCACATGGTGATCATTCTTAAAGCATATGGATGGGTTCTTAGTTCAATTATCATCTAACTTCACTCAATTTATCTAGCAGGCAACTTCTCAATTTCATAAATATATAGGATATATAGATTTTATATTTCATCATTACTTGTCATTTATTATCATTATGTATCGGTCAATAATAATAATATGTTATTGTTTCTTCAAAAACACCAAATAATATCACAATACTCTTTTCCCATTTATTTATATCACCATCTCATTCTCTTGATTCAATCACATTTTATAACTTATGAATGGATCTCCCTCAATACATCCAATATAAGTAAGCATATATAATTATCATAGGAACTCTAAGTTTCACCTCACTCTTATAACATATATTGAATTTCCTATATTCTCAATATCATCATATATTATTGAAAATTAATACAATACTCATTATCCTTTTGGGAATTTCAATTTCCCCCTTTAGATTTTTTAAAATACCCATTTCAATTTTTAATCAAACTAAATTCAATATTATTTATGTCTTACTTCTCCAACTTATTGATAATAAATACAAAACATTTAGAGTGATAATGAATCCATAAAAATATCATGCTCTAATATTTATTCAAAATATATATTATATCCTTTTAAAAAATAAAACTATGATTCACTTGAGAGAAGGATGGAATTATATTTATCTAAGTAATGAAAAATAAATTAATCAACTCCAAGTTTGTATGAGAAATATCAGTTTAGAAAATAAAATTGATTAATCTAGACATAAAATTTTTCTATAATATATATCAAAAAGTGATACAAAATTAGATATTTCTTTCCAAGGACCGTTCAAATAGATTTTACAAATTATCACCCGCACTCACCTAAGAATACACATCAAAAAAGTTCTAGCACAAGAAGGTTTCTCCCCTTCTTCTGTATAATTTTTATGTCATTAAATAATAAAACTTTAGATTTTAATTTTAGAATTTATTTTTCACATAATGGTAGGATAATATAAACAACATACCTCATCAATGACTTACTTTTAAGAATTTTCTAGGAATTAAAGCTTCACATGAAATAATTCTCTCAGGAAGAATTCTTATCTTTTAAACTCCCCATAAGGGATGTATTCCATAAATCTTCATCAAGGATAATATTCTTTAAAAATAAACTCCAAGAATATCATTATTATACCTTTATAAGTGCGGAAAGAAAAAATCACAATACCAATTAAAGCACTTCATGATATTAAAATAATTTTTGTCGTAATATTTTCACAAATTTCCAGTTCTTCCCCTATATAAATCACCTTCAATTCCTTGCATAAAGAAGCATAAAAACAAATATTTGTGAATAAAGTGTGCTATATATAGATCCTCAGTGTGATAAAGAGGGTTGAAATTTTCTTTTCAACCCAAAATCGCTTTTCCACTCAACTTTAATTTGGTGATAAATCTTCATTCTCACTCTGCCTTTGATTTTACATACTTGAGAATATATGGTAAACATGGTATTGTTGTTTTTTACAATAATTTTCTCATGTGGAATTGTATTTTTAACATTGACTGGAAAAGAAAAATCGTTTTTTTTCTTTTCACTCCATATTCCTTTATATTTTTAGTTGGTATTTCCAAAAAAATTAATTCTTTAGTAAAATGATCATATTTATTATATTTTACAAATGGTTTATCTAAATTAATTGAGTAAAACATCTTTGTAAACTTCCCATTTTATTATTCTTAGATTTTTTCCACTAAAAATCATTTTCTTTCTTTCTTGGGTTGATTCAATTCATTGTTTCAGCTTGTTTCCACCCATATTGATTTTCATGGACTATTTTCAAAGGTTTATGATGTGTAATTTTATCCCATAATATAATCATATATTCATTGTTGTATAATTCGTCTCATCATTTTTTTGAGGTGTTTCTTTTCCTTTCTTTTGTTTACTCCCCAAGGTAGACTCATATTTACCTATTCTTTGTTTCTTATTGATCACTTGTGTGATTTTATGTTTACGAGAGTATGATTTATGCTTGGTTTGTGTGAACTAACAAGAATTTTCATTACAACTACATTTTTCAAAAACTCTATATATTTTTTCATAACATTAAAATATTTTCTTGAGGGAAAGATTTTCATTCTTCTATGTATTTTTCCTTGGATCGATAGGACCTATCTTCATATCAAGTTCTATCCCCATTAATCCAATCCATATTTTCCATCCAGTAATTGATATATAATGCTAATAATAAATTTAATTGTGTTTTAATATTCAACAAAACCAATAATGGCCAGGAAATATTGGTTTTTTTCTTTAGTAGGAATATGTCCAATATTTAAAACATGATATTTTTGGACTAAAAACACTGATTTTGGGAATTCATTGTGGATCCACTCTTATAAAATAATATTATATACACCCTTGATGTAGTTTTTTATTTAGTAGAATTTTTATCCATCCATATTTGTCAATATTTTGAGTTGTAACCTTCAATGTTTAGGTAAATAGTATTAGTTCAAATATTCTTTCATAGAACAGGGGTTACCTTTTATTTTGACCCTACAGTAGATGAATTAAGATATTTTCTTGATATCATATTGGTAATAATATTATTTTTTAAAAATAATGACTCTCAATATGAACCTTTATGGTAACAATTATTCTCTTAGTGGGTTTGGAAGATTCAACTTGTGTCACTTTAATATTTATTATTTCCACTTCCATATTGATACAATTCATGATGAGGGTATTTTTCCCAACCTTAAATAATCTGAATATATCTTCCCATTATTTATTAATATTTTTTATATGATATTCATGAATCTCACTGCTTTATTTAAAGAAATTACCAATCTATTTTGTCTTTTTAGCCTTAATATTCAATTGAGCATTCTTAACATCAATATTAGTTCTATGAGTTTCTTATAAAGCATTGATATTAACTTCACTAATTTTACTTACCTAATATTTAAAATCAATAATATCTTACAACATCATCTAGGGGTATTTTTTATTTATGGATCAATAAGGAATGTTTTTTATATTCAACAAGTTTTATGTAAGGGTTTTACTTTTGAAACATTATTTCTAGTGATCCTTCCATTGCATCAGATTCTAACTAAAGTTGTGATTTATCAATCTATAGTTCCTTAATAAACTCTAATTTAAATGTGAAAACGTTAATAGGGTCATTTTTCAAATAATTCTTTACTTAAAATTGAAAATCATCAAGTGTTTTAATAATTCCATACTTTTCATAGTATATTCTTGATTCTTTAAGTTGAAGATTATCAAAATATTTATTATATAAAATACCAATGTGGTTACCTTTACTTAGGGGTGTAACCTATTTCTACTTTGATATATTTTTCAACTTCTTAGACTCTTTCTTCTACCTCTTCCTCAATATTTTGGAAAAAATAGCCTCCATGTTGGTGTTGGTCGGGATAGAAATGGTATTCTCTATATGAGGAAACTCAAAATATTCTTCAAGTTTGTACTTTATATATAGTATATAAAAAACTAAGAGAAATATATATCAAATAATAGGTGTAACATTTGGATCTAATACCAATTGTTATGCTCAGCAGGATGGTGTAGTCACACTATAAGGAGTTGAATCAGTGTGAACCAGTTTTACTAGATTATATTTTCCCTTTCAATTACTTCTCTTAATATTTGAACCTTCATTCCTGTTAGGGTGAATGTATCTTCATATATATTCCCAATACACCATAAAAAAATACAAACCAGTAAATAAATAAGAGTAATAGCACATGGTTTTTTCATACTATTCAATCCCAATATGAGTATCTACTACTTATTTTGTTTGAGTAGAGTTTAAGACATGGATATCCACTATAATAATCAAGTTAATACATATGGGTAAGTTATTATACTTTTCCCCAATGATATTTCCTAAAAATTCTATACAGTTACCCAAATATTTTTGTAATATTCTGATTGGTACTTTATGTTGTCTCCTACTAGTTTACAACAGGCCATCCTAAACTTAAAAATAGAAAAGATCTTTAATATTATTTAGGATGTCACTGCATCAACTGGTAATATCTTATTCCTCAATCATATTCTTGAACAACCAATAGATAATCTAATGTATTAGCTTGCACGTCACTCTCCTCATCTAAACTCAATCTTTTTCTTATTTTTATTCTTCAATAATATCAACATATTGAATATATATCTATATAGTAGTAGTGTTATACTTACTTAATTATATTCTTCTACTTATTTTTTAGCTTATAAGATATAAGAGTATCATAGATAAGTTCTTCACTCCTGATTCTTATTCTTACTCAACACATAGAATCTAATTTTCATAATATCATTAACTTCTATCTCACTCTCTTACTTTAATACACATAATCTATATAAATTTTAGTATCAAATTCAAGCTCTTATATTCTCATCTACTCCCTTCCTTATTCTTCCTCTTATACTTAGATTCTTGATGGATCGTATGGGGGTTTTCCCCATGATATGAAATCAATAACTACTCATATGGGACTCTTCCAATGATCTTATCTCATTCTTGTTCTATTAATATTCTTAAAATTATCTTCCAAAAATACTCACACTAATTATTATCTTCCATGTGTATAATATCATATGAGGAATAATCTAATTTAATTCTCTTTTAAAATTATTAAAATGTTTCTTGTTATAAAACCTTCATTTTTATCTCTATAAATGACTTCAAAACTTCCTATTTGAAATACCATATTTATCGCATCAATATCCACTCAATTTATTCTCATTTATTTCTCCTTAAGACTCAGATAGAATCATGAATCAATCATCAACATCGTTATATTTTAATCCATGAAGAATATCTTAAATCATCTAATTTTAATCGTATAGATTTATCAAAAAAAATAAAACTTATAAACCTTATTTAATAAATAGAATATATTATGTAACACTTAAGTGTGCTCAATAATATCTTACATATGCTCCAAAACATATTTTTATTCTCATTAGGATATTACTTATTCTAAAAATAATATTACACAAGCCTTTATATGT
This sequence comes from Viscum album, assembly GCA_963277665.1. Taxonomy (NCBI): domain Eukaryota; kingdom Viridiplantae; phylum Streptophyta; class Magnoliopsida; order Santalales; family Viscaceae; genus Viscum; species Viscum album. The sequence continues at coordinate 1,238,701,126 of OY728162.1, read as the reverse complement.
CTTATTTATTATCTAGAATATATTATATATCACAGTTGGTTTGTTGAAACTATTAGTTTGTGTTTTGGATTTGTTGAAAATCATTAAAGTTTGATGATGACATATGGTTGTGAAGGTTGTGTGTTTCCAAGAATTCTTGTGAATGATTTTTTAAAAATCACAAAATTTTGGATTTTTTGAATACATGGTGATGTATTGAAGTTTAATATACAAGGGAATAATACATGTTGATGGTAGTTTAATAATGCTTGACATTGAAGTATATAAGATTAGAGTTTTAGGATTTTCATGGAAGGTCTATAGAAGATGTGGTGGAGAGTTGAAAAGAGGAACCTTGATATCTCTATATATCAAAAATATAGATTTATAAGATCAAGATTGATTTTAAATGTTAAATATGGATAAAATTTATGTTTGATGATGATCAATGTGCTTATTCAAGAATATTATGGCTTTAGAAGAGGTATGAGTAGGTTTGAATATGTTGGGAGAATATTGAGATGAGTTTTAAGAGAATTTGGTAGCCCCGTATGATTAAAATGATTTTTAATAGGATATGTAGCATTATAATGTGTTTTATGGTATATGTATGAGTAATTCAAAAATATAAGAGTTATATAGGATTAAATTATCACAAAGAAGTTATGTAAGATAGAATTTTGTTTCTAAATTTTTGTGTATGAATACATCTATGAGGTTTGTCTCACATAAAAATAAAAATGAGATTCTTGGTGGCGCGGTTCAAGCACAGAAAGCCTTCAGTTGATGATTTCGACCAATTTTTCTTCAGCACTTGGGATCTTCAGGAACGAGCGGTGGTGGGGTTGCTGGACAGTAAGCAATTCCTGATTAGGTTTGAATCAGAGGTAGATTTTTTTCAAGCATGGGAAAGGGATCTACGCAACTTCAATGGATCTTGCTTTATGCTCCTGCGGTGGTCCTTCGATGTCCATATGAATCGTGATCCTCCTTCCATAGTGGTTTGAGTAAGCTTCCCTAAACTCCCCTTACATTTTCAAAATCCGTCGATTATTCGCATGTTGGGTAATATGGTTGGTAGATATCTTTGTTTTGATAGACGTACCAAGGCTGTTTTCTATTTGGTAAATCCTCAGGTTTGTGTCGAAATGGATGCATTCCATATTCCATTTGATTTCATTTGGATCATGGTTAGCGAGGAGTATTGTTCCAAATAGAGGGTTGTGTATGCGAACTGGACTGACTTCTTTGGTTCTTGTAAGAGTTTGGGTCACCCAAATGAGTCCTTTCAAGGCGAATCTTGTTTCCAATTGAGGATGGTTTGTAGTAGTGGGAAGGATACCATTGTGAGCATTGTGGAGGGTTCAGAGAGCAAGGCGCTGGAGAAGTGTGTGAAGGGGGGTCTGGCTCAGACTTCTGAAGGAATTGCTATTGGAGGGAGAGGCTCTCGGCTGGATGCATCAGCTGGGGAGGCCTCTACACCTGGACCTCAGAAGGTCTATTTTGATGAGGAAGTAATTGCTGGATCTTCTTGCACTAGGAGGTCTCCGGAGAAGGAGAAGAATGTTGAGCCTGCTGTTGCATTGGAATCAGAACAGGTGGGAGATGTTCAAGGATCTAACTTTGTGGAGGTGTCTAACAGGGACATGGATAAGGCTTCTAAACATCTTGATTCTCTGGCTAGACCTTTTGTACCCATAAGTAACAGGTTTGAAGGGCTTGTTGAGGATCAGTTAATTGAGGGCCGAGAGGAGGAGGATTGTGCAGGAGATGATGGGGAGGCAGAGGACTTGGGAGATCTTCAAGTTGTTTTCAGGGAGCAGGATCCTATTTCAGGCTATGGGGAAGACACAAATAACGTTGTAAGGCCTCACCTCTTGTTCGAAGGTACTGACCAGAGGCTGGGAGATGGAAGCAGTCAGAATTTCTTTGTTCCTTTGGTTCAAGCCGATCAAGTGACGAAAGGCCTTGGTGGCGGTAATGCCTTGGAGGGTCCTCTATCTAAGGCTAAGGGGATGGATCCAGATTCTATGGCTGGGGAAGTCTCCCCTCTAGAGGATAGGGGGTCATCCTTATCAGATGATATCTCTACTGATCAGGGGCGGAGGCATAATTCGAAGGGCACCGGGTCTCCTTTAAGAAATCAGGCCGGGGAAGGAAGGGGGTGTTTGGGGGAGGAAAGGAAAACTTGATTCCTTATTTCAATCGTTCATTTAGTGAAATCATTCAAAGTGGAACTTAGAAGATGTCTGCTGGCGGAAAATCGTTATCTGCAATGCTGGGAAGGAGGCCAAGGAAGGATTATTCCTATCTTTTGTGGTCGATGCAGACTAGGTCTGCCTCTAAACGGAATGGTGGAGTGGTTATTGCAGTCAAGAAGGGAAACAGAGTTAAGAAGGCATCCTCAGATATGTGTGTTCTTGATCATCTTAGGAATCGAGTACAAAGTGCAAGTTTTTGGAGACATCCAGAGTGGGAATCAGCTACTGGGGAAGAAGAATCCTGCTTGGGATGCGGGGATGACTATGGGTACTATGATATGTAACTCTTTTTTTCCTCTTTTGTTGTTTCTGTTTGCTTGAATTTGTTTTGCATTGGATGTGGAGAACCAGGTACCCTTAAACCGACTTTATGAAATGAAAAAAAAAATGATTTGCAGCAAGGTGAGAAATATGCTCACATCAAATTTCAGTGAAGTTTTACATGAAATTGTGGAAGGCCTGTATATATTTAAATGGTATGAAAGTTATTTTACTAGGGATTTTTTATACCATAGTGGTTGAATATTGGATTTTTAATAACACAAAGTTTTATAAATGAAATTTACTTTTCAATTCTATAAATGTCTTATCATGTAATGTGGTTATATAAAACACATGCACTTACTTCAATAATTTACAAATTCTATAAGTTATATATTATTGGATTCAAAATACTGGTAGGAATCATAACCATTGATATTATATCTTTTATAAAGTGTTCATATGATTAGTATATATTAGGAGTTATGATAAATTTTCATAGACATAAAAAAAGGAAGCGATGGCCTCAACCAGCAGCATTATACCATATAAATACCATCTATCATAGTTTTTAAGGGAGATATCATCACTAATATTTTACCTTGACCAAGACCAATATGAGATTCAAGAAATAATGCATGATAAAATCTTTTTATGGGAGAATTCCAATTTCATTGAGATCATGGCCCAAACCATGTTCACTAAACCACCCCATGAAAATCTCACCATCATACAGTTTACCCTTAGGTCATTTGGTGGTTTAATAAAGGGTTATCTATCTATACCCTAATAGTATAAATTTTTATATATATATTTTAAAAAATAGTGATCATATTTATACTTTTTTAATATTACATTTTAAATAATAAAATAATGAATTTGATAAAAATTAGATTCTAATGTGATGAAAAATAAATTTTATTTTTGGTAAATATATAGTTTTAATCAATACATTCTTATTGATAAATTTAAGAATTTTTTAAATAAATTATATTTTAATAAAATATTATTACTAAATAATATTTATTAAATATAAATGATAAAATAATTTTATTGAGTCCAACGTAATTTTTTTAAGGGTCAGAAAACTATCATTGTCAAAAACTGGTCTTTTTTAATAAATGGTTATTTTTATTAACAAGTGTAAATTATCATATTTATAGATTTTTTTGATAAAATATATTTTATTTTGAAAATAATCTCATTTAAATTATTTGGAAATGATTTTTTCATAATTTTTAGAGACATTCAAATTTTCAGGTAAAAATTAGATACAATTTAAATATATGGTATATTTTTTGACATCATAATGACCCAAATGTGATGTAATATAATCCATAAGTGTTATCAAGAATAAATAAATATTTTCCATTTAAAATAATGTGTTTTTTTTATTTATTTTATTAATTCTATAAACCCTTAATAAATCCTACAAAATACTTATTATATTTTAAGGTTAAAAAATTAATTCTTTTTAAAAATGACTCACTTCCATATCACAAAGGGGTTATTTTAATGAGTTTTGTTTTTAGGATTATAAAATAATGAAACCCTCTATTATTTATAATAACACATAGGAAAAAACCATGGTAAGTTTTTTGGTTTCAATTACATTATCATATAAAGTCCAAAACCTAGGTTTTGAAATTAATGAATAATTCTCATCTCCTTTTCTATATAATCCACCCAACCACCCATTCTGCTTCACTAAAAACTCTTATAGCATGAATTTAATCTTCCATTACCTCTCCAAATTTCTACCAAGGTTCCCCCAAGATTCTTTAGAATCCCCTTCCAAGCTTTAATAATCACTCTCTCAAGTTAAGGGATCCTCACCTTCTCCTATCTATTCAGGAAACTCTTTAAAATTATGCCTTTTTTTCAATTATTCATGTTGGAATATGTTTTTATATATCCTTATTAATACCCTTATTTATTTCAAGTTATTATATACCCCTTTCACTATCATTAATACATTCTATGAATCTTTAAGTATCATTGTTATGCTACCTAAATTTCCCTGTAATTTTTCTTGTCAAACAATTGTATAGCGAATACCCATACACATTTCTATTCAACTGTATTCAACTAGATGTGTCTATGTTTGATTTATTTGGTACTTACATGTATTTATCTCAAAATATTTAATCATGGGTTTAAAAATGATTAAATACATACTTATATTGTATGATCTATGTGGAAAACTTATGCATGTACATGATATGAACGTCACTGGTGGGCCTAAAATTATATTTCCCTCCAATGTATTGGGTAATGTTTTAGTCTCAAGAGAAATCATGTATGGGATTATGGAGTAAAAATAATCCATTATGGTACTTTTTTCCCCATGATATGTTGTTTTAGAAGTTATTCTTGACTTATGATTATGTCATAGTTTATGTTGTTGACATATTCACATGTTACCATAATGTTGTCATGTTATATCATGCCTCATTATTTAATATTATGATTCTAACCACTTTTATGTATCCTTGATATGACTTATATCTCACATGAACTACTTTAACTTATTCTATAATTTTTTTATTCCCTTACTGGGCTTTATAGCGCACACCTTTCTTATGTATATCCTCAGGTTATCCTATGCAGTTTTAGAAGAATGATGAAATTTTAAGAGCATGTTAAGTAAGTTTTAAATAATGTTGTTGTACTCCTTTTTCAAGTTTTTATGTTATGTACCTAATTAAACGAATACAGTAGGCCTCCCAATATTCTAGGGTTATATTAAGTGCACCTTTATATAATAAATCTTCAAATAAAGTGTATTAAAATATGGTTTTTCATAGTTGGTATTAGAGAAATGCCTAGTTATTTTTGGGGATTAGTAATAGAAAACTCAATTGAAATCCTTAGAGATACGAATAAACATATTAAACCATAATTAAATTTTGTTAAAGTATAAAGTAAGTGGTTTCCAAGAAAATATATCCTTATCTGGATACTATAAGTGGATGTGGCTCTAGCATAGAGGTACCTAGGGGTAATAACCACAAAAAGGGTGCATTGAGCTGGACTCGATAGTCACTTGGTGCATGATAATGAGACTTAATGAAAAATTGTTCTAACTCATATGGTATATTATTATTTAAAGTCACAAGCTCCTTACAAACCATTATTAAGGGAACAAAAATTCCCAAAATATTTTATGTTAGGAAATAAATCATAGATAACTTAGATTGAAAACCTATGAATTAATTGGTTAAATAAAAGATGTCATGTTTGAGTTATCCCTTTAATTTTAATGGTTTCACATTTATGTTTTTAATAGTTTAAAAATACTCATCCCTAATTTTACCTTTATTTTTGTTCAATGGATAAAAATAGAAGAATTCAATGAAACAACCAATGTGAGGGGAAATGTGATGACTATCTAAATGAGATTCCCAACCTCATGAGAGAAGGTTGAACTTTGTGACAATACATTCTAACTTAACACAAGTTTTGAAATGAAACTTGAATCAGTAGGAATTACCAAGCCCCCCTAAGAAATATCAAGTTTAAATTTAGACCTTTAGGAAAAATCCCTTAGACTTTCAATGGATATTTTGAACCCTTAATCGTAGACTAAGGGATCAAATCCATTGAAAATATCTTCTCTATCCTTAAATGAACCTAGAAATAGAATTTTATTCTTGTTTTTTAACATATGGAGGGGGAATTTGATCAATGGTGGATTTTTATCAAAAGTATGAAGCCCTATGAATAGTTCAAATCAATGTAGTGGAAAGAATTTTGGAAAATGTTTTTAAATAAATATCTCCTCACACTCTCCAACTAAAAATATAGATATACTTACATATTCTCAAGAAAAAGGATGATGAATCCATTAGGGTGTAAGAGGAAAACTTCAAATGACTTGAAAGATATGCCTCTAGATTTTTCACTACCCCTAAAAGTAAAGTTTACCACTTCTATGGTGGGATAAAACTGAATATACAAAAAGTCCTTGGAAATTTGAGGCATTGATAGCTATGAAGAAATTTTGTGATGTTCCCTCAAATTAGATATGGAGATAATTAAATCTAGAGGGTCTCATGGGTCTAGAGATAAGAATTGGAAAATGGACTTTAATTCTAGTGGTGAGATAGAGAATTCTCAAGGGAGAATAATTTCCAACATCTTACTTTTCAATAGTGTTGGAATAAGAATCTCATAAATTTCATATAGAGGATAAAGTAAATGATTTAGGTGTGGTAAGGAAGGGAACTTAGCTAGTTATTACTGATGGGAGAAACCAACCAATGTGATGGTGGAAAGGAATTCTCCATTTATCCCTCTACCTCTTATCCAATTTTTGAACTGTAAGGAACAAGGATGTTATGCGATTCAATGAAATAATCAAAGGTTTATTAATGATAATCGACGACAACAACCTCTAATACCTAGAGAGAAAGGGTGATTTTATTATATCACAACTACTGAGGTGGATCCCAATAATTATTTTCTAAAAGGTATGATTGTCATTAATTAAAGGATAGTGAACATACTATTTGATTCTAGATCTACGCATTCTTTCATATCATTCAATTTCAATAGAACTATTCAAACACCACCTCAAAACATGGAAATAGATTTATCATTGAAGATATAAAATAGTTCAATTATTTCATCCCAAGTATATAACTCATACCCTATCAAAATTTGTGGGATTTATTTCCCATTGAACCTTGTGATATTCCCCTTAGTGGAATTTGATGTTATTATGGGAATGGATTGGATTTACTTGTATATAGCCAACATAAATTTCTAAGAGAATGAAATCACTATTTTTATTATAAATTTTCCTCTAATTATATACAATTGCAAGCATTTGGATGAATCTTATTTTGTACTAACATCTTAAGCATGTATGTTATTACCTTGTGAGCAATTGTATCTATAAAAATGATCGAGACTAAAGAAATGATCAAAATTGAGGACATGCCTATTGTAAGGGAATTCACAGATGTGTTTCCAAAAGAATTTCCTAGTATTCCACCTGATTGATAGGTTGAGTTATCAATCGAACTTATACCTAAAGCTTTTTCGATATCCAAGACTCTATATTGAATGTCCATTTGTTTAACTTGAGGATCTAAAGAAACAATTACAGGGGAATCTAGATAAATGGTTTATATGCTCAAGTGCTTCACCATGGGTGCTTCGATCCTCTTTTTCAAAAAGAAGTATGGGTTAATGTGCCTCTACATTTATTATCATGAGCTCAACATGATCACGATAGATAACAAGTATCCTATATCATTGAATTATGACTTGTTTTATTAGTTATATGGAGTGTAATACTTATCTAAGGTAGATCTTCAGACAAGCTATTACCAAGTAAAGGTGGATAATGAGGATATCACCAAGACTAATTTTTGTACAAGTTATGGGAACTATGAGTTCATATTGATTCCATTTGGTCTCAAAAAATTTATAGTAATCTTCATGGACTTTATTAATAGATTAACTAGGGATTACCATGAAAAATTTGTGGTATTCCTTGTAGATGATATTATTATATACTCCAAAATAAAGGTTGAATATGAGTACTTAAATACTATACTCATGAACTTATAGAAGGAAATATTATATGAAAAGTATGGTAAATGTGAGTTTTGATTGAAACAAGTATATTTATTGGGGCATGTTATCACTAGAAAAGGGATACATGTGGGTTCTTCAAAAATTGAGGTAAATAAAGGATGACAAAGACCAACATCAATGATAGAAATACATAGTTTCCTTAGATTAACTGAGTACTATTATCAATATTTGAGAAAAATATAATGATTTTAAAGCCTTCTAAAAAAGATAACTTGGAAGGGTGTCAAGTTTGTATGGACTAATGAATGTAAAAATATATTTAAAAGGATAAAGAAGCGACTAATCATTGCACTAGTGCTCACATTACTAACTAATAGGGAAGGATTTGGAATTTATATTGATGCATATAAAAGGGGAATGGGTTGTACACTCATTCAAGATGAAAAAGTGATAGTATATTCCTCTATAAAATTAAATTTCCATGAGAAGAACTACCTAATGCATGATCTAGAATTGGTATTATTGATATTTTCTTTGAAGATTTCGTGACATTATTTCTATGAATAAAATCATGACATATATACAAATAAAAAAATATGCAAGTATATATTCATGAAAAATGATCTTAATATGAACCGATGGTGGTGGTTATAGTTGTTCAAGGATTATGATTTTTCAATCCATTACCACCCTAGGAGGGTGAACAATGTGGAAGATGCTTTGATTAGAAAGGATCCTAAAATCTTATCTATGATGAGTATTGAAAGATATCTAATCTTATTGGGTATGAAAAGGATATATGTGGGAATAATAAAAGTATCTTCATCCTAACATTATAAAATAACTATAAAATAGTCTATTATTGAGAGGATTAAGGAGTCCTGGAAAGATGATGAGTTTCTATAGAAGAAGGTAGAAAATATTTTAGAGTTTATCTTTTCTAAATATTTGGTTATAAGGTTTGGAACTTAGACATGTGTCCCAAAAAAACTAGAGCTAAAGAGGGAACTTTTGGATGATGTGAATTGCTCAAGCTTCACTATTCATCTAAGAAGAACTAATATATATAGATATTTGAAGAAAAAAATCCAGTGGGATGAAATGAAGAGGGAGATTGTAAATTTTTTATTTTGATGCTTGGTATGACAACTAGTCATGGTCAAATGATAGAAACCCAAGGGTATGATGAAACCATTACCCATATTACTATGGAAATGGAAAAACATAACCATGGATTTCATCATAGGACTCCTCAAAACACCTAAAGCAATAACACTATCTGATTTTTAGTCGATTACCTTACCAAATCAATGAATTTAATTTCAATCAAGGAATATTTATCTCTTGATAAATTCACCAAGATATAAATAAGGTAATTTTTAAGATTGTATAAAGTTTCACTCTCTTGTATTTGATCAAGATCTGAGGTTTACCTCAAGTTTCTATAGAATCCTTTAGCAAGAATTGGATACCGAACTAATATTTGACACATATTATCACCCTTAAATAGATGTGTTGTATAAAAGTACCATTCAAACTCTATAGTACATATTTATATGTTATTAAATGTATTTACAAGGATTTTGGGATCAACACCTTCTCTTAGTGGAGTTATCATATAACACCAGTTTCTATTCTCAAATTCAAATGGAGCCTTATAAGGATTCTTATTGGAAGAGGTGTTAGACTCCAATATGTTGGGATGAAGTTAGTGAGTAGAAGATTATTGGACCTGATCTTGTCTAAGAGAAGATGGAGAAGGTTCAAACCATTTAACATGAAAACATATCAAATTCGAAAGAAAATTTATGTATACAATTTTCGATGAGATATAGAGTTTGAGGTCAGAGATAAATTGTTCCTTCATATATCACCATGGAAAAAAGTCGTGAGGTTTGAGAATAAGATAAATGTTAGTCCTAGATACATTTTCCCCTTTTAAATCCTTGATCTCATTTGAGTGGTGGACTATCGACTAGCACTCTTATCTAACCTATCCCAAGTACATGATATGTTATCTATATATTTTTTGAAAAAATTCATACCAAACCCATCAAATGTACTAAACAAAAGGCGGTATCATTGGATAATGAATTTTTATATGAGGACCATCCAATGAAGATCTTATATCATATAGATAAGGTTCTAAAAAATAAGACAACTCACCTAGTAAATGTGTTGTGGAATAACTATAAGTTTAAGGAATAAATAGAGGAACCAGAAGAGGTGATGAAAAATAAGTACCCTGATCTAATTTATTTTATGAAATATAATTTCAATGGTGAATTTCTGAATGTTGGAAGAATGTAACAACCCAAATTTTTTTAAATGAAATTCCCTTTTCAATTAAATAAATATCTTATCAAGTAATATTGTTATAGAAAACACATGCAGATACTTTGTTTATTTAAAACCTATATAAGTTATATCTTATCATATTTAAAAGACCATTAAGCATAATAAACATTGATAATAGAGATTTTATTTAGTGATCATATTATTATTATATATTATGAGTTATGGTAAAGTTTCATGGACACTAAGGAAGCGATGGCCTTGACTAGTTGGATCGTACACTATGAAGAAAATTTTTCATAGTTTCCAAGGGATATAGAATTACTAGGATATTTCCTTGACCAATACCAATCCATGATTCAAAAAATAAATTATAAGTGGAATAATTTGTGGGAGAAGTTAAAGCTCATCGAGATTATGGCCCAAACCATGTTCTTTGAACCAACCCAAGAAAATCACACCATCACACACCTTACCCTTATAGAATTCGCTAGTTTAATAAAGAGATATTCATATAAACCCTAAAAGTATGAATTTTTATATTTTATTTTTAATAAAAAAATTATATTTATCCCTTTTTAATATTTTTTAAGTGATTAAATAATGAGTTTGATAAAAATTAGATTTTAATACGATGAAACACAAATTGAATTTTTGGGAAATATTTAGTTTCAATCAAGAAACTCTTAAGGTTAAATTTAAGATTTTTTAAATAAATTATATTTAAATAAAATTGTATTATTAAATAATATTTATTAAATATAAATGATAATAAAATTTTATGAAGTCAAATGTAATTATTATAAGGGTCAGAAAACTGTTATTATCAAAAACCAGTATTTTTTAATAAATGGGTATTTTAATTTAAAAGTTTAAAGTCATATATTTATAGAATTATTTTTATAAAATAAATAATTTTTAAATCATAATTTTAAAATTATCCAATGATAATTTTTTCATAGTTTTTTGAGACATTCAAATTTTCAGGTAAAAATTAAACACGGTATAAATATACAGTATGTGTTATGAAATCATAATGATGTAAAATTTATGAAATATATTACATAAAAGATATCCATGAAAAAATAAATATTTACCATTTAGAATAATTTAAATTTATTTGATTAATTTTATAAACCCTGAATGAATCCCCTAAAAACTATATTAAATTTTAAGGTTTTAAAATCAATTTGTTGTAAACATGACTCACTTACACATCATCAAGAGTATTATTTTAATGATTTAAGTTATTATACTTATAAAATTATTAAAAAAACACCTATTTGGAAAAAATATGTGGAAAAAACATGGTAATTTTTGTGGTTTTTATTACTTTATCATATAGAGTCCAAAACATAAGTTTGAAAATTAATGAAAATTTCTCTTATCTTTTTTTATATAATCCAACCCAATATCACGTTAATATTCACTAAAAATATCGAAGAACTAAATTAATATTAAGTTACGCCTCTATATCCCTCCCAAGGTGTCCCCAATCACTTAATAATCCCCTTCCAAGATTTTAGAATCATCCTCTCAAGGTAAGAGATCCTCTCCTTCCCCTCTTTATTCAAGAAACTCCTTAACATTATGCCTTTTTTCAATTATTCATGTTTTAATATGTTTTTATATATCCCTATTACTTCCATTATGATATAAAAGTGATTATATACCCCTTTCACTCTCATTAATACCTTTTATGAATCTTTAAGTACTTTCATTATGCTGCTGAAATTTCCCTATGACTTTTTCATGCCAAAACAATTGTGTAGTGAATACCTAAACCCATTTATACTCAAGGGAATTCAGATAAATATACTTATAATTCATTTATTGGGTAATTTAATGTATTAATACCACAATTATTAATCTTGGGATTAAAAATTATGAAATAAATCATTATGTTGTATGATCTATGGGGAAAACGTATGCATGTAGATGGTATGAATGTGACAGGTGGACCTAGAATTATATAGCCCTCAAATGAATTCAGGAGTAAAAATAATCCATTATAGTACTTTTTTCACCTTTTGATGTTTTATTGGAAGTTATCCTTGACTTATGTTTATGTCATGTTTTATGTTGTTGTCACATTCCCATGTTTCTTTTATGTTATCATGTTATATCATGCACTATTGGAAATATCACATATACCCATAGTTTTAAACCATGGGTATATCCCATGAAACTTTGGTTATATGGTATACCCATGGTTTTATGAACCTTGGGCTACTGAGGTATCTTTATAGCCCTATACCCACAGTTTCTACAAAATTGTGGGTATATACCAAAAAAATCTCATAATACCCATAGTTTAAGTAAACCATGGGTATATATCTATGCCCATGGTTTAAAGAACCATGGGTATAGATTTTCATATCACATCTAAAAAAACAGTTCAATGAACCTTAGGTATAGATGTATTCCCACACATATAGTATAACTAGTGTTCAATAAACCGTGGGTATAGATGCTTCTCCCAAAAGCACAACAGTTTCCCGCCTTCCTACTTACTACCATCCTTCACCTATAAAAACAATAAAAAGCATAATACAAACCAGTTACAAACCACAATCTATCATTAGACCAGTAAGAATCAAATAACACCTCATACACATCTTCTTCATGTAGAAATTATAAAACACCTACCTCTTCTTCAACTCCTTGAAGGATCTTTGACCATGGTAAGTATTGATGAATGTATTCCTATTTTTGGGTAATGGTATTCAAGGGGAGTAGAAATATTGGAAAACTAAACCCTAAAACTGTAGAAATATCCTAGTATCCTAAGTAAACTATGAAAATAAAACACCATATTAGGTGGAAACCAATCTATCATGGACTCTATATTCATGAGGTCAACTGATACCCTTACCTTTGAGAATACATTCCATAATAAATGAACATACCAAATCAAGAAAAATAACTTCAATGGTTTTCTATACTACTGGTTCTCATGAATTATGTTCAATATAATCAAAAAATTCTAAATATTTATCATCATTGATTCTAGAAAAATTGAGGATGACAGTAATACAAGTATTCATAAACCTCTCCATATGAAAGGTCCAGTTTATGAGTTGCATGAACATAGTAGTATTATTTTTTATTCCTAATGATATATAACTTTCAATGGGTTTCCCCTTATCATCATACCTAAGGTACATTACTACTAGTTAATGTGAATCATAACAAATATACATCATGGAATATCACCCTTCTATGATGCAAATATACCTAGTCCTAGGCTATAGAAAAAAGATTCCATATCAAGGATGATGTCATAGGGTTTAATTTATATCATGATTAGATCCCATGAAAACAACAGTTTTCCAAGTGCAATCTTACACTGAATCCAGATATGACTAAATGGGTAATGACCCCCAGTAAGAATTATTTGATAAAGAGGTCAGGATTGGGTCTCTACTTGAATCTATAACCCCTTTACAAAAATACAGTAATAAATGAATAGATCATGATAGTGTCAATGTGTATGAGTGTATAAGGATATAAGAAACAAATTATAACTTGAATTAAGATAATAATCACCTGATAAATTCCCTCTATAATTTTTATTTGACCTCATCCCTGGTCTCTCGCATTCTATTCTTGATATAGACTAGATAATGGTGGTAGTGGTAGTGTTAGAAATGGGTTGATGTTATATCTACCAATAGTTTTTTCTACATGACTAGCTCCTCTTACATATCTATATCCAGGAGGGCCACCCTATCTAACTTTGGGGGATCATAATTCTAGTACTTTATTTGATTGGGTAGTTTATCCAAAATACTAGAAAATGTTATCAATCTTCATGATCATGTCTGAAAATGATACTTCCTCAGAAGGAGAGACCCCACCAACTATTGTGAGTTAACTACTTCTGGTGATTATACCTCAATAAAACCTAATCTTACACCAATACTAGATTGTGTCTCATTGAAGAGACTCTATATCACCAAGTATCACACTATAATTCCCTAATTGATGTTGATTCATAAGGTCATGATCCTAACATGAATATCCCTATTAAGTTCTCACTTGTTTTTAAAGATGAAATAAATAAATCATGAATCATGTCTTGTGAGTGCCTTATAATATCCATGATCCACAATATATTCTTTTACATAGATATGTGACCCTACTAAAAGTAAAATATATTATAAACACATAATATCCTTAGTGTCAATATATGAAACACTTTTGTAAACATAATTTTAAATAATAACAAGGGTATATTGAACTCATTGTGAGTTTGAGTTATCAATGTATAACAAAGACTAATTTTTTGATGTAAAAGACTCAAATCTAGAACAAAAATTTGATCTCTGGGTTTCTGAACTGTATATAAAATGTGATTCATCAACATAATTAAATTATTTTATATTGGGGGATTTGGATTTTAGAAAACCTAGGAGGCATGTTCCACTAGAACTCATAAAGTACAATCAATCTACAAGTAGTCTCATTCAACTCAGCAGGGATTTGTATAGCTAGAAAACCTAGGAGGACTCTTCCATTGGAAAACATAATGTACAATAAATCTATGAGTAGTATCATTCAACTCACCATGGATAACATACACTCAATGGGTGAGTCTAATCTCTTTGAAACTAGTTGAAGATCTATCTTAAATTCATGGGTCGAGATACCTCCTAGTGAGGTCCATAAACTGGATGGTAAAGCACTAGAATAGGATCATCATAACTATAACTTTGTATCTATGTTGGTTAAATACAATGTGGCATCATACATTTTAAAATTATGAACCTTTTATTATTAAGGAATATCTAGTTGTCATGACCCATGAATAACATCGATAAAACTATAACTCTCAATATATATGATGCATGTGCTATCCTATTATGTCTCACAAATTATAGAATATATTCTTGTTTGAAGTAATAAATTATTAGAGTCCTGGTGAAATAATTTATCAGCCTACCTTACTTATGAAGAGTTCTGTGGTCTATTAATGAAGCTTAAAACAGTACAAAAGTATCACAGATATAAAACACTAATCATAAAATATAACATACCACAACACCAAATGACATCTTTAATTATCCATCATTCAAAATAATTATGTTCAATAATATGATTAATTTCTTTAAGCGTAGCTTTACAATCAGAGCCAGTTGACTCCCCAATTTGCTTCAAAATCAGATGGAAATAAGATACAACATAAAAAACAAGAGCGAAATTTAATGTTTTATAAACATTTGATAGAAAACAAAATTGCTACAACAAGAATGATAAAGAAGGTATGAGAATAAATAAATGATATTAGAGTTAACTTTTTGATGAATAACAAAATTAATTTACCTATTGATCAAATTTAGATGGAACCATGCACTAAGATCCCTAACATAAGATGAACCAAACAAAAACCATGGATTTTCAACCTTGGCATTAAATTTCACAAACATTGATTTCTAGAATATTGTTTTTGAAGTATATAAAACACATTATAATGATAAAAAAATATAAAATGAAATAAATAATATGGGCCACTTACCTTATAACAATTTACATTTTTTCAAGCTCTGTCCAATTATCATCGATGCACATGAGTTCATGTATCATTAAAAATGTCTCATAATTTATTACTAAGTAAATCAAAACCAAATATAAAATAAATATAATCAAGGTAACTATCATCAAGATGCACAAAAATGATGTAATCCTTTGCATCAAAGTATATATGGATCATATATGACTCTGGCCCCCCAATGAGAAAAAATCTCAAATTTCACATATAACCCAAGGGTAACATGGGTTGGAAACTCACATGAAACATACAGACACTTCTCAATATCTCATTTCCCTATGGATACTACAATTTTAGACTTATATTATGATTCAATAAAAAGTTAAAACATCAAAAATAGTAGATAATATTAAATATATGAATAGTAATACTCTATAAGAATGTGATGTGCTGCTTTACAAATTTTTTAAAAGAATTGTTGTTTCACATTTTTACTGATTGTGAATAGAACAATAATGTAAAATATAATAGCAATACTCTATAAAAATATACAGGTGTATTTATTATTGTTTAACATTTTCATAGACATGTAATAGTATTTTTGCTTCACATTTTAACAAACATCAATGGAAATAATGTAAAACAGAACCTCACACATTGTGTGAAATTGAAATAATTATTATTAGACATAATGATATGTTTCAAGAAACAATTTGGGTGGGTTAGGCCATCGACCCAGGAATTAGCGCTACCCAGGGACTTCTTCCCTTCTTTTATAATTTCTTCTCCACCCCTATTTTCTATAATTCTAGTACGCTGAAGCTGGTTTCACTAATAGAAACTATATCTTTTCTATCTCTCACCTTTTATCCTATAAAGTGATTATTTCATTGAGTTATTTCTAGAGAGATAATAAAGGATGAGTAAATAGTGATAGAGGAACTCAGAAGAGAAATGTCTTAATTAGATGCAACAATTCAAGATTGGAAAGTGATAAAGGTAAGCATAACCATGCTAGCCAGACTTGAATTTGAGAGGAAGGAAACCACCAGATATATAAGTTTGAATTCCATGCATGTGAAGAAACAACTTGTGAAATTAGAGGGTCGGGTTTCATATTTAGAAACAATAGTCACAAAATTGAAGATAGAGATTCAAAAACTTAAGGTCATGACAACTCAATTGTACAAGGAACAAGCTGAGAGAATGACACAAGAAGCTAGAAGAGGTAGGTTGATCATTACTAGAGATAGTGTATGTAGTGTGAGACTCGATATTGATGAAAGAGACCAGAGTATAGTAGTGGTGACTGATAGTAATGGAATGTAAGATGTGGAATATCTATAGGACCAGAGTAACCTGCATGAGAATCTATGATCCAAGAAGGAACAAAATAATGAGTTGAATGAATTTCTAATCGATATTATCCACCTAGTATTTTGATTCCTATGGTTTTAGACATGATTCTATAAACACCATTGAACCAGGTAGCATCTACAACCCCATCACAAGTGCATGTATCCATTCTTTCTGATATATTTCAAAAAAAATGGAAACTTTGGTTGGTTGTTGCAAGCCGTGAGGGTGAGAGTTCCACTAACTACATAGTTCATGCCCATATTGTCTAAGTTTTCTGATGTCCATTCTCTGCTTGGTTTATCATATCCCCTATATATGGAGGTACTAAGTCCTGGATGTGTGAGACTGAGTATAGTACAAGAAGATGTTAAATAAATGTAGACTATGTTGGTAAAACTCAAGCAGTCACAAAAAATGGGAAGTGAAGTTCTCAGTGTGAAGACTGGATAGAAAAAGGAAAGTAAGGAGTAAAGTGTTTCTAGTTTGATTCATCCTTATGAGGTAATTTCATATCCATGTTTGAGTGATAATATTCATAGTACAATGGTAGAAGAAATGTATCCCGACAAATATCTTCCACAAGTGTTCAAGTAGTGACCACGACCACTGTTTTTAGTCCAAGAAAAACTATTGGATTTTTCTGAGCTACCACCAGTTGTATAGTATTAGAAAGGATTAGACAATATTGATTCCTTCCCTACTTACTATGAAAATATATAGTGGCAGTGATAGCTGCATGTACAAGGTACCTTCAAACAAAGGAGTATGTGGAATACAGTTACATAACAATATGTTTCAAGGAGGTATGGAAACCAAACATTACCACTGCCTGAAAAATAAATTGTTTGTATGTAAACTAAAAATTTAAAATCATCACATATTCTTCCATTAGTAAAGGGATTAATTCAAAAATATGTAATGATATAGAAAAAAATGTCAAAGTGATAACATCAATATCAATACATGCCAATAAATAGATAAGTAACATCAAAAAGGAAACATGATATGATCCTCTTATTTAATTTCACATAGTATAAAAACCCCTAACATATGATACAAATAAATATTAAAAAACAATTCTTGGAAAAGAACATTAAGGGAAATATTAGACATACATGGGGCCTCTCATTAATTCCCTTTTCTAGCCAACCGTAATAATGTTCTACATTAAGGGCATGGAATGGAAGTGTCAAAGAGGTAAAATGATGTGAAACACATATGTAATGAAAATAAAAAATCTTCATTGACTCCAGTAACTCTATACATACTCATCAATATACCTCAGGATAGTTTTCTCCATCGATCTTTTGTATCCACAAGATGAGTTCTTGTGAAAAATTTGTAAAGCTCTTGAAGCCTAAAATAGAATACAATAGGGTGATGTGATATAATATAGAAAAGTTAAACTAAAACTAACATATAATATGGCATAAAACCCAACAATGAGAATTCACCATACCCATCTCATTGGATTTCTCAATATCAAACCTCTATGAATTAAAAAATCTACAGGAATGGAACTGTAAGGAATTAAAAGACAGTATTTCAAGAAAGATGTAGGTTGAAGTGGATGAAATGTATGTATAATCTTAATGAAAGTACTGTTGTTATTCTGGAATACATGCCTGGACATATTCTTGATATAATCCCTTTTAATGTGATTATTATGGAGTTGATCTTAAAAGAAACCAAAGTCAAGTGCTTATAAAAGGTGAATGAATTGACTTATGAATAGGTAAAATTACCTATAATTCGCATTTAACACCCCTGATGAAAACATAATCCAAAATTCATTTCATTTCATGAAGAAATTCACATCATAAAATCATTCCACCTGTCCAAAAAAATAAACAATAGCTCCAACACAAAACAAACCACACTGCACCTATAAATCCAATAAAACATACATGTATATCCTAATTCATACAATTAGTTAGTTCAAGTTCTTAAAGTACTTGTACAAGTCTCTCTACTAAGTCAAAATGGAGGGGATTAATATCCCCCCATTTCCATCATCCCCATACCCATCCTAATGTCCATCATCATCATCATCATCATCATCAACATCATCAACAACATCATTAGCAATATCATCACCAACCGCACCATCAGCATCATCATCAACAGTTTCATCACCAACAGCAGCATCAACAATATCCCACCACCAACAGATCTATCCCCACCATCACCATAACCATTAGGACCCACATGGGAATCACCTGAGGCGTTATTTAAAAATTTTATTGACTCCATACATGAATGAAAATTAGGAGAATCCTCTAATGGTAGTGACTGACTAAAAACTGGCATAGCTTTCCTGAAATTTTCGGTCATCAGCTTACTTTTTTTACACTCTTCTAAAGATATTTTCTTTGCCTCAGATGCTTCTACACACATGATTTCTAGATCAAAGTTCTGATAGGCTTTAGAGGATCCTGATGATGACCAATATCTAGAGAGGATGATGTTTTTTCTTTTTCTACATCAAACTCTCTCTAGGTTCTCCACACCTAACACCTGACTCAAATAATCATGTGGCCCTAAGTTTCCAACTTCCTTCTCATCGAGGGCCTCCAAATTGTTGAAATTATAAAAATATTAAATTATTAATTTTTTATAAATATTTTAAATATAAATAAAAAAGCATAAAATCTTATCTTGTGTTTGTGGGTTTATTTCACTTCCATCCTTTTTTTTCTACTGAAGAAAAATAATTTGGAACAAGGTACAATACCTTTTATACCCAATACATATTGTTTCAAATGATAAATTCACAAATATAGATTACAAAAATATATGATAAATACATAAATATGGATTTAATTAAGATGCATCACATACCTACAAACATTGAGGTAAATGACACTCATAAATGATTGGTAGTTTTCTGAAGTGGGTTTCTAGGAATTTTTCTCCTTTTGTAGAAAAAAAAACAAGCCTTATCCTGCTGGTAGAAGATTTCATTTCTAGGATAAATGGACTAACCAAGGGGAATATATGATGAATTTATGAGGACATGTAATCAATGAATTAAATTAGTGAATGGAAATCCATCAACAGCTACAATAAAAATCATTTATGAATATATTTTTTGGTGGTTCTTTGTTGATGTCATTTCTTCTAGGTACTGAGGTGTGTGACTTGGGTTTGATCCAATTGACCATGAAAAGGTAACTATGTAACAATATAAATGAGTAAATTATTTTAATTGAGATGAAAGTACATGAACCTTCTCATGATTGGGCATTGTAGTGCATCCTAATGTGTGTAGATATGTCATTCCATATTTGTTCTTTTTTTTATTTGACACTTCCTAAAAAACAAAAAATATATACATGCAATAAGAATTAAATTTCATATACAAACCATTAAATATTGGTAGTACCTTAAAATGTTCAGTCATCCAATGTGTGATCATTTTTTGATATTGACTTTCTGGATAGTCAGGGTATGTTGGTACACCCTCTAAATCAGTACCCACTCTACTCATCCAACCAATATGTAACTCAAGCTTGTATGACCACCAGAAATATCCAAGATCACTCAACCTAGAAGATTTGTAATCTTCTCCATTAGGAAAGTTAAACTGACTCTGTAATTAACATGTTAATTTATATAAATACATTACTAATTTAGATATAAATTCATAAAATTTTCTTATCCATATCTGCACCCATGCCTTATCCTTGATGCCATCGCCAATATGTCTCTAAGAGACCAATTCCACCAGAATGACATTATGGTATTTGGATAAAGTGGCCACGAAACTTCTACACTGCCTATCATTTTTACCTACCATTTGATTTTGAGGATTGTAATACACCATAATCTGAGTTTCACGATTTCAGGCTTCCTACATATGAGTATGCCCACATCACTTACTATAAGATCTCGTTGAATAATATATGAGGGGGGAAAATAAGAGTTAAGTGATGATAAAATAGGAAAAAAAATAAAATGATATAATTTGACAAATTTATAATAAAAAAACTGATGTTGTCTCCTGAATAGGTTGTGAGGCATCCATAGACTATGTTGGATCAGCAGCCTCTGAAGGAAGTATCTGTTCCACTACATGCTCTGGCTGATCTTCATGTGTTGGAGTAGAAACTGAAGTAATATACTCAATATATGTAGGATGGATGGTAGAAAAAGGAGGTGTCATAGACATGTCAGAATATGGGTAGTAGGTCCGGGGATACATGAATGGATATGGATATGGTAAAGGTGGGAACATCGATTGAGTCTGCATAGACATGGAATAGGAAGAAGATGATAAATGATATGATGATGGGGGAATGGATGGGAACATCCCAAGAGTCTTAAGTGGGGGGGGGGGGGCATGTGTGGTAGATGGGATGCCAACTGATGGGTCAGTGTGCGCAGTGGTAAGATGGGTGCTCCATCTAGGTCTAGGAGGATCCCTGCTCGGACACATGCTGGTAGGAGGAATCTCTGGAGCAGTATATCCCTAAAAAATTAAATAAAGGATATGAACAAGAAATTATATGTAACATAGAAGATAAATGTTACAATTATTATACTAACTGAAGGCAACCCACACTCGCATCTATTAGGATCAACATCAAATAATCTCTTTTTACTATCTTATGTAGTATTCTTCATAATCTGCATAATAATGAAATGTAAATTTTTTAGAAATAGTTTTTAAAAATAATTCATAAAACTTAGAAGAAAAAGAACAAAAATAATGCCCTAACATATTTCAGTAACGAAATTTTAAAACCAAGTTATACGTTTTTTAAAAACCCATTTTAAACCCAGTTTTACGAATTGAAATAAATATAATTAAATGAAACAAAAACAAACAATATCAAAATAGACATATCATTCAAATATAAAACTAAATTAAAGTAATTTAATTAATAATAACCTATGAAAATCATTTCAAGGTAAAATGAATGAACTCTGAACATTTATGGATGCTTCTATATATTACCTTATACTACATCAGGTTCAACATCAACTCTCACAATAGGAAAATTTGTGTCATCAAATGAAATATTTTGGTCAACACTTATGGGGGTGTCAATGGTGTCAATTTCATCCCTAGCATCACAAAAAATATTTCTTGGGATTACTTCCTTAATGACACTGTAATCCTATCTCATATGATATTTCACATAAAACACTTGTTTTTTCATTGATTCCAAAATGTATGGTTTATTATCATATAGGAACCGACTCATGATAATAACTCTAAATCCACAATCATAAATATATGTACCCTATCACATCATTTAATCAAACCATTTACATTTCATCAAAGTTACTCGACCTTGAGAGTAATAATCCAATAAAAATATTTTCTCAACCAGCAAATAATAATATATATCTTTGTATTGAGGTTGAATTTATGATTCTCTAGTATAACAATCGATCATAGAAGTTAACATAATTCCATCATGATGTGTTCTCATTTTCACCACTCTATTAGTTATAAAAAATTTATATCCACTGATTATTAAAGATTTGAAATCATGAACCAAAGAATTGGGACCAAAATCGAATGCTCTTAATTAATGAGAAACGGAGTCAGCAGGTAAACTCAACACCTAAAATAGACATGAGTAATACAATTAAATGGATATATATATATATATTTTAATCTATTTAAATTAATGGTCATACATTTGATTTCACAAGATAAAAACTCTTGGCTATGAAAAGCCTCTCTTCTTCTCAAAGGCAAAGATCGATGAACTCTACTTATAATTTGTTTATGTTCCCTGCATAAAATAATAATAAAAGTATAAGGTATATGTGAAATGGCATAGTATGAGATAACATATATATATATCCAAATTACTTACTTGATATAGTCATTGAAAAACCCCAATTAAACAAGATTGTGGTATGTGTCGTATCCTGCTCTTCAAAGCTCAATGTAACCAATGTATATGACCCAACAATTCCTCCAATTTGGGGAAGAGATGGAAATGAGGGCTGAATTTCATCATATTGATCATCTTCATTTCTCATTGGATGATTATGTCTTGTGTTCACATCAAAAAAACACATTGAACAAAAATTAATACATGCTTTGGCCAGATAACACCTCACAATGGAACTTTTGGGATAATTCTTGTTTCAAACATATGATTTCATTGTGCACATATTTCTATCAGTGGGATACATCGACTGAAAATTTAATGGTCCCCCAAGAAGTGTCTCAGTTGGAATATGGATTGTTAAATGCAGCATACAGGTGAAAATGGATGGAATAAAAAAATTCCAACTCACATAGAATTAACGACACCTCTTACTGCATTTTTATCAATAATAACTTGGATAACATTTTAGCATAAAGGTATCTAAAAATATGGCACAACTGAATCACTATCACACTTACATTATTTGATAGAAAATTTTGAATTGATATTAGAATCAATTCATGAAGAAGGATATGATAATAATGAGTTATTAGGGATTTCAATTTCAAATCTATTCTATTGAATCATTAAAATATGTTTCTGGAATAGCCATCAAAAACCTTGATATTCTCCAATACTACTATAAATTGATCTCTCTCTGTCAGTGTCATCACATAATAAGAACAAGGAACTTTCCATTTATTTTTACTGATACACATAGGATTCAGTTCTAGTTGAACTCCCTAATCCAACAAGTCCTAACAAGATCAAAAGTCATATTTGTTCATCCCCTTAATATTCAGAAGAATTTAAAGAAAAATTTTACATATATTTTTCTCAATATGAATTATGTCTAAATAATTACGTAAAAAATTGGTAGACCAATTTGGAAACTCAAAAAAAATACTTCTCTTTTTCGAATTGTAAGTCACTTTAATGTCAACATTCTTCCTCTTTCTATATTTTAACTAACCTTTCCCTGATGAAAATTGAAATCTTTCAATTCACTTAGAACATAACATCCTGAATACATTGAGGTTTTTTTCAGTGTCAACAGTATTATCAAACCTCTTATGATTATTCCTGTATTGATGATCCATTGGAAATAATCATTGATGTCATGTGAAACTAAAACTACAATGATATTTAAGCCTTCTCGATCATTTATTCTTCATATAGACGGGACATGATATTTTTCCCTTTGTGCCCCACCCATACTTCATTTCATAACTATGGAAATCATTTATGGTTCATATAATGGAAGCACACATTTGAAAAATATTCTTTGAAGAAGCATTGAATGTCTGCACACCCAAATCCCAAAGTTGTTTCAACTCTCTTATTAAAGTTTTCAAGTTGACATCTATATAATTATCGGGATTAGAAGGTCCAGATATCAGTGTACTCAATAAAGTGAAACATTTTTTCATACGCATCCACAGAGGAAGATTATAAACATGAATAAAAAATGGCTACGTATTGTGAGTAGTAAGCATCTGACCAAATGGATTAAAACCATCACAGGATAGACCCAACCTGATATTATGCACCTCAGCTAAAAAATCAGGATCTTTTACATCAAATTTTTGCCTTGATAATTCATATACAAGATGAACCAACACATCATAACCTTTAATTATCTTAGCATCATTCCATCACATATTGGATGAAATTTCTAAAAACATGAATATATTTTGAAGTCTAGTAATCAATGGAAAACTCCACATGACTTAATATGGCACACAAGATGTTGTTCCATCTATATTTTTATTCCATCAAGATATACCACATTATTTATAGTCATTATGATCAGTTTTTTCCTCCTAAAATAAACCGCAATATTTATGACAAGCATGGAATTTATAAGTAGCAAATCCTAGCTTCTTAATTAACTTTCATTCCTTGTAATGATTTGAGGGAATATATGCACCATCAGAAAGAAAGTACTTTTAAAATATAATAATATAATCAATAGAGGTATTGGAAATTCCATTCAAGGATTTCCCATGATATAAATACATTAAAAATTCCAACTTGGTCAATTTAGTAAATTCCTGATATATTGGAGTTCTGGAACCATCCAATAAATTTTTCACTTTCTCAACATCATCTTCAATATTTTCCTCATGTGTACTGATATCATTTCCTTCTATCACTAGCATACTATCTCCCTCGGGATGATTCATGAATAGAAACCGATCAAATATAAAATTCTTCATGTCACTTCTTTCATTTCATTCATGAATAGTAGAATATTGACTTTCATCACCATGGTGACTAAAAATTATTTTTTATTTTATTATCAAATCACTTTTAAGGAGAAGTGAGAAACCCCAAGTCCATCAAACATCCAGAAAAAAACTAGCAAAAAGAACCCCAAGAAATTACTAGTCCTGCCTCTTCCTAGAAACTCAACATTAAAAGGCCTCCACCAAACATGAGACTCGGCAAACAGTCCTCTGAAAAGATGCATGGGAATGGTACCAATGGCCAAGCCATACCCTCTCATACTTCCACTCCAAGTGACATGCAGAAGTGACGACCTTGTACTCTAAACCTCATCTAAGGCAAGACCATAAAACTTGCTGGAATTGAAACACCCAAAAACACCTCGGGACACAAAAACTGAAGAAGCACTTCCTCACATCCAAACATATCAAGAAAAAATAGAGCACCCCAGCATTATTCAAATAATGGTAAAGCAGCATCGCTAAAAAAGAATTCAACTCTGCCTAATACCGTATCTCTAAACAACCTCCAGGATATAGCAGATACCTGAGTATGCGGATCTCACCTTATCAGGACTTCAAGTGAAGAGGTCAGTTTGTCCCAGGCCTATATGTACTCCTCAAGTCTGATTATCCCCTTATTGAATCCCCCAACCAGGATCGTGTCATTTTTGTCGACCCAAATATATTGTTCCTCATTAAAATTCACTTCAATGTCTCGTCCCATCAACTTGGCCACTTCCTCTTCCGACGCATTGAGAAATAACACCTACTCTATCACCTCATCATCCGGACTTAAAATCAGCTCCAAGGGAAGTGCAGAATGACCAGGTGGTTCCAATTGACACCTGACCTCACTGTCCAACTTCTCATCCATTTGATTTTTTGCTGACCGAGTCTTCATGGGAGGTGTTAAGGATGAGTAATCGTTCCTACCCATCCTCCTCCTATTTCTCCTGTTGCCCGTCAGGCTGGACTCCCCTGCAGATGAACTCTTACTGTTTACAATGGGTTCCTCCACCCCACTTCTAATAGAACAATCTAAAAAAACATGGTCAATTTGTCCAACTTCCATATTAAGGCCATCTATTTTATTTCTGTTAGTCTCCTCTCCCTCTACCGCAACAGGTGCTTCATCTCCCAACCCTACCTCCGTAAGACCTTAAAACCTATTGACCAGGATGATTGGGGTCCGAATTGAGGAGCCTGCACCTCCTGGTATGTTGGAGGGACTTACAAGGTCCTGCCGTAACCGCTTGAACACATCGGTAACCTTCGGATTGCATTGGTGTGTCGTGAATTCCTTCCCCGCGCCATAACCCACGCCAACCTCCGGGCTGCGATCCACTGCCTCGCTGCTGGTAGGTTTCACCACACCCAGTTGCGGTAATATATCTTTACTGCCGCTATCATCCCCTCCTATTTCCCTCTATCCCATTCCAACCGCCTCACAAGTTTCCAAAGTATTTCTCTAAACAGGTGTCGCCATCCTTGGTGGAACTGGGACCTCTCGATCAACCTTCAATTTATTTTTAAGTCCCCTTCCCACCTTCTATGGACACTCCCGAGAACAAACTTCCATGGAATAACCCATCCGACCACTTGAACAGCAAAAATCCGTCCAACTCTCATAAACCACATGCTTCTTGCATCTGTACTCCTCTTAAACCGTGATCCAAACAAAATCGAAGGGAACTCTATACACATCAACCTCTACACAGATTCACAGATTTATAGGGTGAAAAACCGAATCTGTGTGGCTATCTGAACACAGGTACCTACCGATCATATTACCTAGCATTCTGATAACAGAGGGATTCTGTAAAGGTACAAAAAATTAGGAAAACTAACCCAAATTGCAATGGAGGGCGAGTCGTGCTTCATGTGGAAATATAATTACCAACGGAAGAGAAAGAACCAAAGGCCATTACAGCATCGGGGAGCCCTCACCCAGACGCTTATGAGGTCCTCCTCTGATTCTAATTGGATCATGATGTGGTGATTGTCAATTAATCCCATTGTTTCCCTATCTTGAAAATCCCAGGCGTTGAAGATGAAGCGGTCAAAGAAGTTGACTGAAGGTCTTCTCTGTTTGAACCGCACCACCAGTGTGAGATTTAGAAGCACAGAGGTTTCTGTAAACTCTGTTTTTGATATCTGAAGGTTTTGAAAACCATCAAGGAGCTCTGGTACTTTAGGGCATATCGCTACCTTTGGGAAAGGAGGTAGCAGGTCGGGGTTG
Source organism: Viscum album (assembly GCA_963277665.1). NCBI lineage: Eukaryota > Viridiplantae > Streptophyta > Magnoliopsida > Santalales > Viscaceae > Viscum > Viscum album. Next base: position 1,238,673,569 of record OY728162.1, on the reverse strand, counting down.
GAGAAGGGTCAGAACCTCGAAGACCCCTCCCCCGCTGGGGGGGGGGGGATCCGCCCGGCCACCGCCGTCTTCTATAAGAATAAAACAACTCACCTAGGGTTCCCAACACCTTTTCAATTACACAAGATACACACTAGTCTCATATTGGAATAACATCTCCATGGTGATACCAAATATAATAGTTTGTTTGAAATCCAAATCTCATTAAATGGTAGCTAAATTATTCCCCTCTTAATCATGGTCTTCCAACACATTTATAGCATAGACACTATATACAGCCTCCATCTGAAGCATTATTAAATGAAAAATCTAAAAAATTCTCCAAATTATTTTGAAACTTAGTTGAAATCCAATCGGTACGATACATCTAGCTTCTATCCATTATATAACAATGGAAAAAAAGTTATCTTACAATCAAAAATGTAAACCATAATTAAAAAACTCAGTACAATCAATTTTATTTTTAAATTAATCAAAGAATACTAGTATCTAGCAAAACAATGAATTAGATAATTAACATATGCTATAAGAGATGAACAATATCAGTTTGTACCACTGGATTCAAAAGTGTAAGACTGGGAAATCATATTTAACAATTAAATGGATAGCTTTACTTGAGGTTATATTTTTTTGTTTATTTTAATTATTTTATTAGCATTAATCATAATCTCATCATGTAAATATCATATTTCTCAATTAATTATTTTCAAAAAATACACAATACTTTTAAATTGTGTCGAGAATATCATTTTTTAAAATAAACTACTAAAATATCATAGATTTTGTAAATAATAAGTTTCTAACTCTTATAATCCCCTGGTATTATGTGTTATGTGTAATAGTATACATAATTAATAATTCTTTTGGCCTAAAAAATATTTGGTGTTCAATAGTGAAACACTAAGATCATTATTCTTTTATAGTACTTTGTGAAGAGTCATTAATAGCAAATATATTATAAAAATAAAATCAAAGACTAAAGATATGAAATAAATTGTTTTTATTATAAATAACCAAACAAATTTATTAAGAGGAAGTGAATTGAAGATGAAATAAAACTCATCTTTTTATCCCACTCGATAACAAAAGTCTATTAGAGGACACAATTTCTAATCAAATAGAATATATCATAGAATAAAAAAATAAAAAAGGGATACATACTATAAAAAATAAATCTATTATAACATAAAAGATTTATAATTAAATCTAATTCACATTTTTATTTTAAATGGAGTATTTTTTATCACCAATTTCAACCCTTTGAATATCAGACATAAAATTCTTACCTCTATCCTATTAAGGGATGATCGACAAGTTAAACCATAATAGACCAAGTAAGGTTCTATGTATATGATATATTGGTATGTTTCATTATAGTTTAACTATACCATGATAATTTTATCATCCCATATCTAGCTAGAATCTAACATAAAATCCCTTTTTTAAATCCTATAAAACATAAAAGTATTAATTTGCATAGTTGTTAATCTAATGGAGTTATTTTTTAATGATCCATTATTGGGTCATGAATTCCTCCTAAAATCACATCCATAACTAAGATGTGAACCAAGTGTCTTGTTATGAAGTGACCATATATAGTACCTTATACAATCAGAAAATATAATTTATTTATTAGCATCAAAATCCATCTACTAAAATCTAACCATGAATAGGGACACAATATTATTACATGATTTAGTCTCAAAACTAGAAAACTCATTACTATGATTAGTAATAAGCACCAATAATAGATTCTGCAATATAATCCTAATCAATTACTCCATACAATATTCTCTTAAATAGAGAAGATTATACTTTTCTATAGTCCAAGATGAACTGAGTAGCATGTGAACTTCCAATGATCTATATCTACAAACAAAACAATGATAAATATTTTTATATTTTGAGAAAACCAAAATCAATCATATATCAAAGATAAATTAAACAATATGAAATGATACAAATTGAATAAAAAATTATTTCATTTGGATTTAGATAGATATAATTTGTTTTTAGAACCATGATGGAATTGTTTGGTACACTTTACTTTGTTGTTGTTGATGTATCCAAACCATGAAATTGTTTGATGATTATAATCTACATAATTATAATCTATTAAATACTTACCTTGGACTTGGTTCATGGTTATCATCACATCCATATTATTTTTCAAGGAGTCCAATTTTTTAAAAAACCCATCCATTATTTTCAACCATTTGGACTCTTAAATTTTGTCCATATTTACCATAACATTGGAAGATATTTCTCACCATGTCATCTAATAATCCATATATCTCATCTAGTTATTTTTTTCATTAATGAACATACAGTTTCAACATATAATATTGAACAGTTACCTTGAAAATGATCCTTATAGAATGTTTTTATTAGAAAATATTGCTTTATATAATTATGGGGAAACTATTAAACCAAGTATTTAAACATATCCCATGAACTATAAAGATATTCATCATTCAATTTATTGAAATTTAATATATTAGTATCAATATCCATATAATTTTAGGGATGGAATAATTGAGTCAATAACTTCCATACCAAGTCATCCCAAGTAGTGATAAAGTGTAATGGTGGACTTTGGAAATATTCATGGAATTTTTCTATAAATTAAAATTCAAGTAAGTGTATCCTTAACAAATAAATTGAAGAATTATTGAACTGGATTGTATGAAAATGTTTGAGAAAACTACCTAGATGATAGTTTGGGTATTTGTGAGGTAGTTTGGTGAATTGTATCAAGTTTCATATCATTTTTATTATCATCATATTTATCTCAATGTGGTCTATAGTAATCAGGGGTACATGAATGTTTGGATAAAACCCCATTATTAAACTTTAACCATAATATGTTAGTGTTTTTATCCCCATATATCTTCTTTTCATCACTAGGTTATATCTTTATCCCCTTTGTTTTCCTTTTATAGTATCTTCCTTTACCTTCCTCTAATATTTTATGCTTCTATCTATATCAGAGTCATAGTATAATATTTATTCTTCTTTATTTTCATGATTTGAGTGTTTTGAATCAATAATACAACCATAAAATCTTATAACTATAATAAAAAACTTTAAAAGATAAATAAAAAAGTTAAAGTTAGAATGAATTATTAAATACCCTAAAGCATTTGAGAAATTTTCCCCAGAAACAACTCTAAAAACATGACTATTCCATGGGTCATAATTAATTCCCATAGGAAATCTAGTTTTAAAAAATAAGAAATCAAACCAAACACTAACTACTAAAATTGTTTAGTATGTATAATGATCAAAGTAGAATGAATAGTATGGATTAAACACACATATAATGATTTGTAATTAATGAAAATGATGATGATTTTCATTTGGAAATAATAAATATAGGAATGAATACCATGCTTTGTAAATTAATGTTCATTAATTAGTGGAGAAATTATTTACAAATTCAACTAAATGTTTTTCAAATTAGATATTTGTGATCCCTCTCCTTGGTAAAAATATCTCTATTTTAATTATGATCTTTTTACTCTCGTTTACTCTAGTTAATCAACTATATAGGTAACACAATACCATGTTGAAACATAGCAACCCTAGACCACCCAATTTTCATGGAATTCACATAAGGTTCTTGTTTATGTATTTAATGGAAAACCTCACTCCACCCTCAATGGTCATGGGAGGAAGAAGATGATAATATATAAGAATAAAATAATTAAAGAAAAAATCCATACAAAATTAATAATACAAACATTCTACACTAAATAAAATTTACCATAAATACATTGATTGGTACCAAAATAGTTTTCCACTCATGTTCTTCATGAGGAAATTTAAAAATAAAATAAAATAATAAATAACCTAGTATTAGAAATCTCTATGAAAAACTTCCCTAGAAAATTTTTTGGAAGTCCAAATTGAAAGTCCCCTCCATAGTTTCCTTTCTACTCAATTTATAGAGAAATATTAATTGATTATATCTCAATGGATTATCTTGTATCACCAATGTTTTTTATTGTTAATTCTCCCAATATTCCTCATAATCTTTATCCACTCATGTTGTAATATCTATCTCTACACATGATCCTCTATTATATCCTATAAAATTATATTTGAAGTTGTTTCTATGAGAGTGATATGTTTCTCTGAGATTGTATCATCCATATCTATTTATATTTGTAGCTCGTATCTCCACTTCTAATCTCTTATTATCTCTAAATTTTACTAAATTTGAACTACTTAAATAAAATAATGTTTTTATATTCATGATCCCATCTTAAACTCCCAATAATATTTTCATGTTTATCTAAGATATAAGATCATCTATCTCTATATAATTTGTGTAGATACAAATTCTACATTGTATGAGGTGTACTACAGTGTAGAACAACTCACTTGACCTCAACTTCCATATGGTTTGTACACTAATATATAGGATCATTCTCCATAAAAAAATCATGATCCTATTGATTTGATTTCCTCCATAACATAGAATCATTATATGTTGAAAAATTAATTTCTAGTATTTTTCATTCTTTTTTATCTTTTCTCTATGGTTAAAGAATACTTATGTTGTCAAATACTCCATGATCCAGAGACAACCTCATCTCTATTGACTTTAGGGTCTCTACGACATAGTTGAATACCAAATTATATACCTCATGATCACTAAACATCATTCATAGCTATTTTTATATTTTGAGAAAAACAAAATCAATCATATAGAAATTATAAATGAAACAATATGAAATGATTAAAATTGAATCAATAAAACTCAAACTAAACAATAAATCAATTAACTATACAAGAAGAATATTAGGGACTCACTATAAAAGATACCTGAATCATAAAAACATAGAAGGGGATGCTCGACCATAGGGGATCCTCAACCTAGGTGGGATGCACAACCAGAGGGGATGATCAGCCTAGTATATGGGGAAGCTTGGCCTAGGGGGTATTTGTGTCGGGTGATGGAAAGCTAAAACTAGGAGGTGATGCGTGACCGAGGAGGGGATTATTTACTAGAGGAGGGGGGGATGCACATCGACTGAATGAGGAGGAGAAGTGGGGGTGTCTATCGACCATAGGAGTAGAAGTGGAGTCAGGTGAGGGAAACATAGGGGGAGGGAAAGGGAGTTGTGGGGGGGGGGGGGGTTACGGCCCGATGACTGAGGGGGTGAGTGTGGGTGAGGATAAATTATTCACCCCTCTATACCAATAGTTAATTAAAACCATTTTTATAGATTTTATATACCCATGGTTCATTCAAAACCATGGGTATAGACAAACCCTAATCAGGATATACCCACAGCTTATAAAACCGTGGGTATAACTCCATGGGGTTAGACCCTCTTTCCAGTTGTGATGCCTCATTGTTCAAGATTATAATTATCACCCCTTTTATGTTTCCTTTATATTACTCTTGGATAACATTTATTAATTTACCATATTCAATTCTTTTTTATTCCCTTAAGATCACCCCTTTCTTATGTATGTCCCTAGTTTATCCCGTGAAGTTTTAGAAGAATGATGGAATTTTATGGTCATTTTCAAGAAGCTTTAAATAATTTTTTTGTATTCCTTTTGTAATTTTTTATGTTATATACCTAATTACCCAAATATATTACCCCTCATGCTCTTTTGGGGCTGTATAAAGTGTGCCTTTTTGTAATAAATCATGAAATAAAGTGTATTAAAATATATGTTTTCATAGGATAGAAAAATGGACATGGAGAGGGATATGTTGTAGTCAAATCTGTATTGGGATTAAATAATTCCCATAAAAAATATGGTGACCCAAAACTGGTAGTTTGATGGTTTTAATAAACTATATGTAAGAATGATTTAAATGGTCTACTTGAGAATCCCCATGTTAGGGAAGAACCCATTTAAAGTATCAAGTTTTCTAAATATAAAGAATAAATGGGATGAAAAGTGTGGAGGAAGCTATTTTTAATGGAATTTTTCAATGAGGAACATTCTTTCATGATAGTGTTTTTACCACACCATGGTCTATCATGATGTAAGCCTAAAATGATCATTTTTAGTAGAGGCCAGCCTATGATGGTTTGAAAAACTATAATTTTCACCTAGAATTAATGGGTTTGAACATTGTTACTCTTTGGTGATTATGGAATGAACTTTTTCATCCTAAATGTAGTTTAATAGTGGAGATCTATTTAAGTATGATCTGATGGATGAATTTTAAAGAGACAACTTTTTATGTAGTTAATTTCTATAATTTGAATTTTATTTTAAAATATAATTATTAAAAAATAAATGGATATGGTTTCAACAATAAAAGGTAAAAAATATTGGTAGAATATTTAATAGAGAATATAGAGGAATGGAACAGAGAGTTCCAAGAAGGAAGGAGGAAGAAGAAAGAAGGTGACTAGAAATGTTGGATTCAGTGAATATCTAAATTAAATAGATTTTATTTGTTTCAAATTGAATTTATATTAAAGATTGTTTTTTAGGAAAAAATTATTTGGTAAAAAATAGGACAATAAAGTGAAGATAATAACTAAATTTCTATTGATCACATCATGCTGATTGGTTAAAGAAGATATATCACAATAATAGAATTCTGAATCTGGAATTATCTTTATCTAGAGTATTTTTATTATATGAAGCATGTTTAGATGGAATTTCTTTAATTATTATAATACTTAGTTTAATATATATATGGCCTTGTAATTTTAGAGAATCATATGGTATATATTAGAGCATCACATATAGAATTACACTATTGACTTCAACATTTCAACATGTTGATCGTGGTGTTACCTTCATGTCTATAAACAAATAATAGATTTAAATTCTATAAAATGATTTCTTATGGACTAATATATGTTGGATGAGAATAGAGTGACCCTTTTAATGTAGTGAGTTATTCCATAAACCGTTGTACAAGCAGTGAGCCTTGATGAAGATTGATTCCACTAAAATATTATATCCAATGAGGCAATGAGTTTATAATGTAATTTTGGTATGCCAACACAATTTCAAGTATATGATCCTTAGATATAGTTTATTATGGGTGAACCAAGTAAAACAAATATGTGTTGTGTGTTTTACAGTACTATATTAATGTTTGACATTCGATGAGATTTTGTGAGAAATCAATTGATCAACAAGTTGATCACTGGTACCTACTAAAATGGTAACAAGATCCAATAAAGAGATGATTAGGTGAAATAAAAAATTTTATTTGGTAAACACCCTGACCCCCCCCCCCACCATCTCAGGGTGTCTCTAGAGTTACAACAAGTGGTATTAGAGCCAAGTAATATTTTTTGAGTTCAATCTTGAAGATCTATTATCATCTTATTAAGGATATTATATCTCAAAAGAGTAGGATAATAGTTAAAGATTAGAATAAAATAGAGGCATTTTAACCTTAAAGTAGATCTTGAGGGTTCTCTTAAAAAATTATATATTCAAAGAAAGAATAATTGGAAGATTTGAGGGTTGTTGCAAGAGACCTATGAGTAAGTTTAACAACTTGAGGCTAAACTTTACGGACATAAAATAGCTGTTAAATATTGGGATTCAAATCATGAAGAATCTAAATTTGGTATTAATATGAATCAAAGTCATATTGAATAATCCAAGTTTTCTAAAATATAGGTTTTTCTTTTAAATAATGAAATATTAAAGTTGGTTATCTCAAGAAATAAATCATTGTGTTTAAAACAAGTATCTCTAAGGATCTATCAAAATATGATTTATCTAAAGGAAATTTTATTGGATGATTTGGTAAATAAAATGAGTAACATATATATGATGAGAGAACTGATGAATAAGAGATAACTAAGGTTTCAATGAAGGGCAGTAAGGAAAAGATTTAGAAAAATAATGAATATCTAAAGAAGTTGTTGAATGATTTTGTTGATACAATAACAAGGATCTATAGGGATATCATTGAGAAATAATATCAAATAACGTGTCTTATTGATTAGATAATGGCTGAGAATAATGGATTTTTGGAAAATTTATTGATCGTGACACTTGAATAAAAAATTAAAGCAGTGTAACAAGTGTAAAATTTTGGCTTGATAGTTAATAATTACTAGTTATATGTATAAGGGAAAAGAATTAATGAGATTGAAAGTTAATTAGTATCTTTATAAGGAGTAAATAAAGATAATTGAAGCTACTAAAAAATAATAGTAAGACAAAGTAAAATCAATGTTAGATGAAGATATCAGGTCAATTAGATTTTCTTTGGTTGGGAGTTTATGTTGAAAAATGTTGAAAAAATGGTTGCAGCAAAAAATAATTTCTAGTATTGATTTGTTGGGTTTTCAAGAAAGTATGACGAATTTCTTGAAGTTTAAAGACCAAATATTATGGGAAAAAATATTGGGGTTTGATACATCATCATCTAAAAAAATCAAGAAACGTGTAGTTAATTATAAAAAAAATAATTTCACAAAGTTAAATTATAAAATGTAAATTAGAAATTAGATAAATTGTTTGAATAAAATAGTATGAGTAAAAAGGATAAATACTATTTTATAATTCTTATCCATACAATAGTTTTTGTAAATATATTGTTGATTGATTGCAGATTATAAAAGGAATAGAATATCAAAGTCATCCATACCACAAGAGAGAAGTTATAACTCATATACATATGAATATCATTCTTCTAATTTAAATGTTATTATCTTGAACAATATATAAAAATCTATAATAAAGTTTATTCCAATAAAAATCAATTCAAACAAAACCTTTAGATGTATTTTTTTTGTTTTGGATGGATAATTCACTAGAAAAATAAGTACAAAATAAAAATAGTGTGTTGGAATACATGGATGAGAAGAAGAAGAAAATATCATTATAGTGAAAGATGTTATAAATGTGGATTCAAAGAAAATATTGTATGTTATTGTAATATGAGAATAATAAATGGAATTATGAGGAAGAACAATGCTCTTATGACTAAAATAAATAAAGCTAGTATGGAAATAAAATCTATAGGTATTAAAGAACAATTTCATATACTTCAATAAATATGATATATACTATAAAATGGATATGTTTAAAACATCAAAGGTTGTTATAGTATTATAATATTCATGGAATGAAATGAATAAATTATGTATAACTAATGCTGAAGGGAAATTTTTATTCATAACTAGAAAGAATGAAGTAAAAAAAGAATTTTTTTCAAAAAGTAAAGAGGAAAAAATATTAAGATACCTGTAACACTAGTAGTGGATATATTACCTTTAAAAATAAATAATCTTTCAAAATTGAGATCATTGGAAAGGTATAAATATAGAAAATGTACATAAACCCAATGTAGAAGAAGATAAAGAAATAAAAAGCATATTGGAAACAATGTATCAGTGGTATAATTTAAAGAAACACCACTAGAAGGCTTACAAGAAATATAGAAGCACAAGATTTTTTCACCAAGACCAACCATATTTCTCAACTTTAGGATATACAATAAGTACCCCACTTCACATGTACCTAATTATTTATAATATTTATTGGATGTTCTATAGGATTAAAGTGTAAATATGATCAATGGGTTGGTTATGCTGGAATAAAATATGTACCTATTGAAATGAGATAAATGTGTATATGTGCTGAAAGAAAATATATACAATAAGCGGTGTCGTGGAATGAACCAATTATGTTAAGGATAAATATTAATCAATGAGTTATATCAATTATCGACTATGAAAAAACAATGTTTCATCTAGCTATACATGTTGATGATTAGGTATAGGTGGTACATAGCCTGATTTTAAGTGAAACAAGAGTCAAAACCATATTTGAGATTTAAAAATAGTATTAAAACAATTTTTAATTAAAAAATAGGGTCCAAGACTTTACCAAGTGGTGGAATACCATGAATAAGAAGGCATTTAGCTTGATATAGTAGCGGCTACATTCATAGAGGAATACATGTTATATTTGTTCAGTAACTAACAATGTGGTTTAATGTAATTTTAATTAAAGATACTAAAATATCATAAAAATGGATTGTTAAGACCAACAAGTTGTATCCTTATACGTAATTATACCACAATATTTAGTATCTACGATTGATGAGATTATGGGTGGTTAATGATGATCATTCAAAGGTTGCTTAGCCTCATTCAAGAAAATTGAATCCTTATAAATAAAGTAATATCATAGATATCAAGTGGTATCATAATTTTATCATGAACAAGTGCAATAAATTGTTTTAATATGTAATATGATTCAGAAACATTATTTTTTATTTATTAAATTATAATGGTCTTATATGAGTATGATTGAGATCACCAGAATTTTGATATTGAAGGAAGATAATTGTTTGATTTTCATGAGATTATAAAAGTCAGTTATTTAAATAGATTGCATTAATGTTATTTACTTAGACTCTTATTGTCACGACCCGTCCCCCGGGGCTCGTGTCGTAACTACCCCAAGCCCGCCTTCCATAGGCCAGGGGCTGGTGACTAGCACCAAAGGCGTATAACCCGATAACTGGGAAGACATTTCCTTTAAAAAAGTAAACAAACACCAAATAGAGTACAAGCGGAAGTAAAACACTAAGTACAAAAGGAAGTTCTAAAAAGTAAATGGTCCAGAATACAAACCCAATCGAAAGTATAGCTACAACTAAACAAAAGTAAAATAGAAAAAGACAACAGCTGGAAGAATGGTAGCAGCTCCTGGGTCGTCCTCCTCGGATCCTACCTGAAGGGTAGGTACAAATAGCACAGATCCTGGTTCATCCACCATGGATCCTACCTGAAGGGTAGGTACAGATAGCCTCCACAATGCTCTTGCCCGTCAACCTCCTCCGAGTATCGTCTCACCGTGAAGTCCACCTTCGGATACTGACTCGTCGTGAGCTTCACCTCCGAGTACCATCCAGTCTTCAAACACTCGGCCTCCGTCAGCACTGCCCGTCATCTGCAACCAACCCAACGAGGTGCGGGCATAGCCTGTGTAGGGGTGAGTATAACGATACTCAGTAGGGATCCCAAGACCCTCAAGGTATCTTTAAATAACCACAAAGCAGAATCACAATAGATAACCCTTATTAGGTATAAGCCCGTACTTATACCTAAGTTATCAAGTAACCCATCTCAATCATGAGGAAACACAAAGATTAATAAATCAATGGATAACCACTACCCAGGTATATGCCCATACATATACCTAAGTTATCAAGTGACTCATCTCATTCATGAGGTAAACACAAGGATCAAAGACTCAGCTCAAACCAGGATTTTCATTATCGAAACCGTAACTGCTGAAGAGCCCCGTCTCTGGAGTGTACAGTGGTCCTGTCGCGACTCCGAGGTACTGCTCACTAACCTAAGAATGCTGAGGTACTCCTCCTGTCGAATACTGTGGGCCTAATGCTACAACCAAGTGCTTTCCACCATGGCTCTGCCGCTACAACAAAGCACTCCCCCTCATAGCCTCCAGAGGTACTCCTTCTGTTGAGTACCGCGGGTCTGCCGCTACAACCAAGCGCTCATCCGCCATGGGTCTGCCGCTACAACCATGCGCTCCCCCTCATATCCTCCAGAGGTACTCCTTCGGTTGAGTACCGCAGGTCTGCTGCTACAACCAAGTGCTCATCCGCCATGGGTCTACCGCTACAACCAAGCGCTCCCCACTGGGCTATCCGAAACACACCGAGTCAATCCGTCAAGCCATCGTCAGGTCACAGCCGGCTACACGGTCTCTGTACTCCGCACGCTCGTCTCCAGGAGGGTCCGCTCCACGAGCTACTGGTCGATACTCCAAGAATCACAAAGTCTCACGAAGAAGTATCTCAAAGGACCGCCTCGTCATAGGGGTCTCAACACAATAGACGGCGCGTCAATCAGACGCCCGGTCTGTGAGTTATTAGCCTTTTTGTCCCAGGGGCCCGGTTGGTTTCATGTGCGAACCAACACGGCCGTATCTCAACTGTACCCCGAACTCTCATAGGGTATACTCATAGGGACCGTTTCTCAACGTGATCACCAACGTCGCTGACGGTTCGTCAAACGGACGTCCGGTCTGAAAGATATCAGCTTTTCCGTTCCAGGGGCCCGGTTGGATTTTGGGTGTAATCCAATCCGGCCACTATCCAACCGCATACAAAACTCAAGAAAATTATGCCAAAAGTTCTGTCTCATCAAGAGGAAAACAATGAGACAGACGGCGCGTCAATCGGACGCCCGGTCTGTGAGTTATTGGCTTTTTCATTTCAGGGGCCCTGTTCGTTTCATGAGCGAACTAACCCGACCGCACTCCAACGGCATCCAAACCTCGAGCGGAGTAAGCCAAAAGTTCTGTCTCATCAAGAGTAATTCAACGAAGTCGATATCACATCAATCGGACGTCCGGAGCTCAAGATATAGGCGTTTCTGCTCCGAGGGCCCGGTTGGTTTCATATCCGAACCAACCTGGACGAACCCAAAGTTCCCCGAAACCTTGAGTGTAATATGTCGAAACGACCGCCTCAACCCAAGGATCATATCACCACTGACGGTGTGTTGATCGGAGGCCCGTAGCCTAAGATATGGGCAAAAGACCTTAAGGGGTCCGAAAACGGGGGGTCTGGGCCCGGACCGACCCGGCCCAACCCCCCTGGGTCGGCCCGAACCGGGTCGACCTGACCCGGGTCCGGGTCCAACCCGGCCGGCGCGGCCCGGCCTGGCCTGGGTGGCCCGACCCAGCCTGGGCACGACCCGGCCCGGACGGCGCGGGCGCGGCCCGGTCGCCAGGCGGGTCAGCTTGTCCGGTTATGGCCGAGCGGAGTGGGGGGCGCGCTGCCCCAGCGCGAAGGATTCGCGGCCCCGCGTGGGGCCGCTCTTACCAGCAGATGCAGCAGCCGGCCGCATCCCATGCTTCGCTGGTATCGCGCGGTCGCGGGACGGTCGTCCCGCTGCCGCGGCGGCGCGCCGGGGGCCGCCGCCTACCGCTGCCGGCGCCGCCGTGCCTGTGTGCCGCGCCGGCGGGTTGCTCCGCGGACCACTGGATGAGTTCCAGTGGTCGAAAATTCATGTCGTCTTCGCCAAAGGCCCTCCCGGGGTCCGTCCTTCACTGTGAGGACCTCACATCGCCTGTGCGGCTAGTTTTGTCGATGTCCACCATTTCGCACGCCAAGAACGAAAGGGGTGGTGGGTTCGGACTTGTTCATTGGTCTGCACCCATCACGTTAGCGGTTTTAAATATTTCACAACAAAAGTTTAATAATACACCGCGGGTATAAATCACAAAGATTTAAATGAATCAAACCCCTACAGTTTTCCCGCAAACAAGAATTCCCAACCCGCAACATATTCTTCACGGATCAACTTGATGTTTAGTTGATCCGCGTTCTTTGATTTTGAAGGAAGTAACATGGGGTTCATTAACATTCACAAAATAATTCCGTACCTCGAGAAAAATCCGCGGTAGCCGAGCATCGTGGATGATGGTGTCGCGAAAGGGCGGACGTCGTCTCGTTGACATCGTCATAAGGAAAGAGATGAAGGTGACAACGGCCGTTGGCGTTCGTCGCTTCCGTAAAGTGACTTTCATCCCAGCTCGAGCGTCGTTCGTTGGATTCGATGCAGGGAAGACGTCGAAGTCAACATAGATCGTTGTGTCTGCACCACTCCACCAATCCCTCCTCATTGATTGGTGTCTCGTTAGAGAAGATGGATCCTCGGTGGTGGTGTAACAATGGAGGAAGGAGAGGGAGGTATGGAAGGAGAGGAAGTTCTCCAATGGACCCCCCCTCTCGTTAAAAGGCTCCTCCCTTAATAAAATATTAGACTTGACTAATATTTTCATTAACTCATCCATTTCAAATTCATACACCACCCTCATTAAATTGGAGGATTCAATTATTAATTAAGGTGGTGTCATGAATTAATGGAAGAGAAGAATGTGAAGAGGTCCCATAAATGAGGTGAGTTATCAAAATTTAACAAGGGGTTTTGAAAAGGGGGTTTAAGAGAGTTAAGGGAAGATGAAAAGGTGGGGGCTCGTGTGGGCCCCAACTCATCTTAAATCCTCTCAAGGGAAGTTAGAACATCAGTGGGTCCCACCCCAACTCCCTCACATGGGCTAAACCACTTAGAAGAGAGAAATTAAGTTGAGACACAACTTAATTTTCAAATAAACCGCTTAGTGAAGAAATAAAAATATAAAACAATTATATTTTTATTCCTCATCAACACCCGAGCAAACGCAACACCAGAATAAGTGTTCCTAAGAAAATACTGGCACTACGGTTTCATCGGTGCCCTCGGATTTTGATTCCGAGCACCGGTTCAAAAGTTAGAAAAACCCGCTCATTCATTCACTGAACGTACCCGAGCTAAACTTCGGAAATTGATTCCAGGCACACTGAGCCTCAGAATCAGGTGCTGTCAGAAACTGCATTCTCGTAAAATTCCAAAGAAAATTAAGAAAAAAATTTCCTTGGATTTTATGGGTCTTTACAATACTCCCACCATAGGGCTTTACGTCCTCGTAAAGCTTTAACACAAACTAGGGAAACAAAAGTGGTAATGAGCACGCACTTGAGCCTTCCGCTCCCATGTGCTCACCTGGAGGTTTCCATGCTGCCTAAGAAAATGCACAAGAGGTATCGACCATCCTCGTAGGACTTGCTCCTGTCGATCCTCAAACTCTACTGGAACTCTGCAAAAGTCACCCCATCGCCAACTTCAAGATCCCCATGGTCGATGATGTGCGTTGGGTCAAGAACGTATCTCCTCAGTTGAGATACGTGGAAGTCGTCGTGCACCTGGTGCAACTGAGGTGGATTGGACAAGCGGTAAGCCACCTCAATTACCCTGCTGAGGACCTGAAAAGGTCCACTGAACCTCAGAGATATCTCGCTGCATTGGCTACATCTCCGTAAACCTCGTCGAGGTGAGACCAGTATAAGAACGTGGTCGCCATCCTAGAACTCTAGAGGTCTCCCTTTCCTGATTAAAACTGAAACTCAAAACTCCTACTACCTTGAGGGTAAGGTTGGCCAACCCAAGAATGATCGTCTACACCCTCCCATGCACGAGTTTAACCTGTACTGCCTGGGGTTTCCTTTTCGCCGTCCAAGGAAAACCCATCCCAACGTTTTCCTAATACCTTCAATTTGAGTATGAACAGTGATTTCCAAATCCATACTCAAACTAACGTCGTAAGGCCTCGACGCTACCACCAAGAGGTCCCAACTGAGACTCTCACCTCAAGAGTCAGATCACACCGTCGGCGTAAGTGTGACTATCGAGTCTCCTCCCAAAGGTATCTCCAGATGTGAGGGTCAAGTCAACGGCTTAACCGAAAACTCTAGGTCTGGGACTAGATTCATGGAAGGAAGGGATGATTCGTATCGATGTCTGTGGATACGACAGCTAGTAGAAGACAAAGTCCACACTTTGAATCATCCTTAGAGCCCTTTCGGTCGCACTCCTTGACCGCATGTAGCTACTCTTTTCCCCTGCCCTCCAGCTCCCTGAGCCTGGAGGGGACAACAAAGGCGGGTGGTTGTAACATGTTGAAATGTACACCACATCATGCTGCTCTCCTAGTTCTGCATCCACGCCTGATTCTCTACAGATTTATCTGTCCTTAACATTTCCTCTTCTTGAAACATTTGCATGCCCAAGTCTCTGAGACTGGCGCCAGCTCGCTGCATTCCAACTTCTAACATTCTCTAGCTGTATTCGTTCATCCAAAGAACATTCAACCTCAAGGTTCTCTCTAGCACCCTAACATGAGTAGGTATACATAGAGGAAAAAGTGTTGGCTCGAATATCCATAAACACACCAGGCTCAGAGGTCTGAGCTTTATAGCACTGATCAAAACGAATTCATCAAGTATCCGGTATGTTCGGTATGCCTCGATGAATTCTCAACTACCGACATATCGTCCTGCCGAAGCTGTATAAGCTCTAGAAAACTCTCTACCACCTCCTCAAGCCAGTCCACAGCCACCTGTGAGTCAGGTTCGCCTCGGAACTTGAGGGTATCTAATGTTGGAACACGTATAAGGCGGTAATCCTACACGTGTCACCTACCGGTACCGCCGGTTGTAACTGCTGACCAACAGGTAGTGATGTATAGATGACACACTACCCGAATGCACTATCTCAGGAATCGGTCCACGTACCGAAGCCTCATCACTTTGTAGACCATCCTCATGGTCATTCACTGAAAAAAAAAACTAGTGGCCAAGTCCACCATCCACCCTACTAATGTCTCAGCTAGGCGAAAAACTCTAGCAATCGCCTCCATCCAGTGCTCTGCTGTCTTGGAATTTGTCTCGCCTCGTAACCTCAGAGGCCTCTACTGTTGGAACACGTGCAACGCGCTCTGCCAGCATGCACAGTTTGCTAGTATAGCTATTGGCATCCGCTGCCCAACATGTGGTGGTGCTGCTGGTACACCACCTGAGGGTGCCAACATAGTAAAAAGGGCCCTGTACCAGAGCCTCATCACTCGGTGAGCCGTCATCGAGTACTCTCTCGGAACTTCAACTGACTGTCTACGTGGGGACATCCTGAACAGATACGACACGGTCAACGATTTATACCTGGTGAGCTGACCTAGTTTGAGCTGACTTTAAAACTTTTGGAAACACACACGCAATCAGTGTTTTCGTGCACAAAGTCGGAAATCAGTAGTCAGGGTCCTAGTTTACGGATACGTCGGCTGCTGCACCAACACTGGACTCCCTGAACTGAAGACCACACTCGGTACCCTTAACACTATTGATTCACATAGAAAAAGATCAGAGTCCTGAGTTCTGTGGTAGAACCTAACTCCTCTGATACCAATTTGTCACGACCCGTCCCCAGGGGCCCGTGTCGTAACTACCCCAAGCCCACCTTCCATAGGACATGGGCTGGAAACTAGCACCAAAGGCGTATAACCCGATAACTGGGAAGGCATTGCCTTTAAAAAAGTAAACAAACACCGAACAGAGTACAAGCGGAAGTAAAACACTAAGTACAAAAGGAAGTGCTGAAAAGTAAGTGGGCCAGAATACAAACCCAATCGAAAGTATAGCTACAACTGAACAAAAGTACAACAGAAAAAGACAACAGCTGGAAGAATGGTAGTAGCTCCTGGTTCATCCTCCTCGGATCCTACCTGAAGGGTAGGTATAGATAGCGCAGCTCCTAGTTCATCCACCATGGATCCTACCTGAAGGGTAGGTACAGATAGCCTCCACAACGCTCTTGCCCATCAACCTCCTCCGAGTATCATCTCGCCGTGAAGTCCACCTCCGGATACTGACTCCCCGTGAGGTTCACCTCTGGGTACCGTCCAGTCTTCGAACACTCAGCCTCCGTCAGCACTGCCTGTCGTCTGCAACCAACACAATGAGGTGCGGGCATAGCCCGTGCAGGGGTGAGTATAACAATACTCAGTAGGGATCCCGAGACCCTCAAGGTCTCTCTAAATAACCACAAAGAATAATCACAACAAATAACCCTTCTTAGGTATAAGCCCCTACTTATACCTAAGTTATCAAGTAACCCATCTCAATCATGAGAAAACACAAAGATTAAGAAATCAACGGATAACCACTACCCAGGTATATGCCCATACATATACCTAAGTTATCAAGTGACTCATCTCATTCATGTGGTAAACACAAGGATCAAAGACTCAGCTCAAACCAGGATTTTCTTTATCGAAACCGTAACTGCTGAAGAGCCCCGTCTCTGGAGTGTACAATGGTCCTGTCGCGACTCCGAGGTACTGCTCACTAACCTAAGACTGCTGAGGTACTCCTCCTGTCGAGTACTGTGGGCCTGATGCTACAACCAAGTGCTTCCTACCATGGTTATGCCTCTACAACAAAGCGCTCCCCCTCATAGCCTCCAGAGGTACTCCTTCTGTTGAGTACCGCGGGTCTTCCGCTACAACCAAGCGCTCATCCGCCGTGGTTCTGCCGCTACAACCAAGCGCCCCCCCCCCCCCCCCCTCATAGCCTCTAGAGGTACTCCTTTTGTTGAGTACCGCAGGTCTACCGCTACAACCAAGAGCTCATCCGCTGTGGGTCTTCCGCTACAACCAAGCACTCCCCACTCGGCTATCCGAAACACACCGAGTCGATCGGTCAAGCAGTTGTCAGGTCTCAGCCGGCTACACGGTCTCCATACTCCGCACGCTCGTCTCCAGGAGGGTCCGATCCACGAGCTACTGGTCGATACTACAAGTATCACAAAGTCCCATGAAGAAGTATCTCAAATGACTACCTCGTCATAGGGGTCTCAACACAACAGACGGCACGTCAATCGGACGCTCGGTCTGTGAGTTATTAGCCTTTTTGTCCCAGGGGCCCGGTTGGTTTCATGTGAGAACCAACACGGCCGTATCTCAACTGTACCCCGAACTCTTATAGGGTATACTCATAGGGACCGTTTCTCAACGTGATCAACAACGCCGCTGACGGTTTGTCAAACGGACGTCCGGTCTGAAAGATATCAGCTTTTCTGTTCGAGGGGCCCAGTTGGATTTTGGGTGCAATCCAACCCGGCCAATATCCAACCCGGCCACTATCCAACCACATCCAAAACTCAATAGAAGTATTCCAAAAGTTCCATCTCATCAAGAGGAAAACAATGAGACAGACGGCGCGTCAATCGGACGTCCGGTCTGTGAGTTATTGGCTTTTTCGTTTCAGGGGCCCGGTTGGTTTCGTGAGCGAACTAACCCGACCGCACTCCGATGGCATCCAAACCTCTATCGGAGTAAGCCAAAAGTTCTGTCTCATCAAGAGGAATTCAAAGAAGTCGACAGCACGTCAATCGGACGTTCGGAGCTCAAGATATAGGCGTTTCCGCTCCGAGGGCCCGGTTGGTTTCGTATCCGAACCAACCCGGCTGAACCCAAAGTTCTCCGAAACCTTGAGTGTAATATGTCGAAACGACCGTCTCGACCCAAGGATCACATCTCCGCTGACGGTGCATTGATTGGAGGCCCGTAGCCCATGATATGAGAAAAAGACCGTAAGGGGTCCGAAAATGGGGGGTCTGGACCCGGACGGACCCGGCCCAACCCCCCCTGGGTCGGCCCGAACCGGGTCGACCCGACCCGGGTCTAGGTCTGACTCGGCTGGTGCGGCCCGACCCGGCCTGGGTGGCCCATCCCGGCCTGTGCGCGACCCGGCCCGACCGGCGCGGGCGCGGCCCAGTCGCCAGGCGGGTCTGCTCGGTCGGTTACGGCTGAGCGGAGCGGGGGGCGTGTTGCCCCCGCGTGAAGGATCCGCGGCCCCGTGTGGGGCCACTCTTGCCAGCGGACGCGGAAGCCGGCCGCGTCCCGTGCTTCGCTGGTCCCACGCGGTCACAGGACGGCCGGCCCGCCGCCGCGGCTTCAGCCGCGGCGGTTCTCCACTGCGGCGCGCCGGCGGGTTGCTCCGCGGACTACTGGACGAGTTACGGTGGTCGGAAATTCAAGCCGTCTTCGCCAAAGGCCCTCCCGGGGTCCGTCCTTCACTGCGAGGACCTCAAATCACCTGTGCGACTAGTTTTGTCGACGTCCGCCGTTTCGCACACCAAGAACGAAAGGGGCGGTGGGTTCAGACTTGTTCATTGGTCCGCACCCACCGCGTTAGCGGTTTTAAATATTTCACAACAAAAGTTTAATCATACGCCGCGGGTATAAATTACAAAGATTTAAATGAATCAAACCCCTACAATTTTCCCGCAAACAAAAATTCCCAACCCGCAACATATTCTTCATGGATCAACTTGATGTTTAGTTGATCCGTGTTCTTTGATTTAGAAGGAAGTAACATGGGGTTCATTAACATTCACAAAATAATTCCCTACCTCGAGAAAAATCCATGGTAGCCGATCATCGTGGATGATGGTGTCGCGAAAGGGAAGGCGTCGGCTCGTTGATGTCATCGTAAGGAAAGAGATTAAGGTGACGACGGCCGTTGGCATTTGTCGCTTCCGTAAAGTGCCTTTGATCCCGGATCGAGCGTCGTTTGTTGGATCCGACGCAGGGAAGATGTCGAAGTCAACATAGATCGTTGTGTCTGCACCACACCACCGATCCCTCCTCATTCATCGGTGTCTCGTCGGAGAAGATGGATCCTTAGTGGTGGTGCAACAATGGAGGAAGGAGAGGGAGGTCTGGAAGGAGAGGAAGTTCTCCAATGGACCCCCCTCTCATTAAAAGGCTCCTCCCTTAATAAAATATTTGACTTGACTAATATTTTCATTAACTCATCCATTTCAAATTCATACACCACCCACATTAAATTAGAGGATTCAATTATTAATTAAGGTGGTGTCATGAATTAATGGAAGAGAAGAATGTGAAGAGGTCCCATAAATGAGGTGAGTTATCAAAATTTAACAAGGGGTTTTGAAAAAGGGGTTTAAGAGAGTTAAGGGAAGATGAAAAGGTGGGGCTCGTGTGGGCCCCAACTCATCTTAAATCCTCTCAAGGGAATTTAGAACATCAGTGGGTCCCACCCAAACTCCATCACATGGGATAAACCACTTATAAGAGAGAAATTAAGTTGAGACACAACTTAATTTTCACTTAAACCGCTTAGTGAAGAAATAAAAATATAAAACAATTATATTTTTATTCCCCATCAACACCCAAGAAAACGCAACTCCAGAATAGGTGTTACTAAGAAAATACTGGCACTACGGTTTCATCGGTGCCCTCAGATTTCGATTCCGAGCACCGGTTCAAAAGTTAGAAAAACCCGCTCGTTCATTCACTGAACGTACCCGAGCTAAACTTCGGAAATTGATTCCGGGCAGACCAGGCCTCGGAATCAGGTGCCGTCAGAAACTGTGTTCTCGTAAAATTCCAAAGAAAATCAAGAAAACATTTCCCTTGGATTTTACGGGTCTTTACACTTATTTCCTACACTAGGTTCTATCTTAGTAGGCTTATATTATTTTTTCTATTACTTATTTCCTTTTGGTAAATTCACTCACTATAATTCATTGAAACTAATGTAGACAAAAGTGAAATTGCTTTAAAGTTAAAGTTATAAATAATTATGGTTAAAATAAGCCTAAAGGATTCTATGGTAATCAAAAAGTGGTTGAAATAGTTTATTGTTTTATAGGTGAATGTAAATGGATGAAATTTTTGAAGGTATAGGTTACCAAAGGGGAGAGTTCTAACTCTCTAAATCTATATTTTCTATTCAAGTGGTAAAAGGATCTCAGGTTTTATTTATTTGGAATATTATATATATTTTTAGTGTATATAAAGGTAGATCATGGTCTCACTAAATCTAGAGGTTCTTTTAAAAATAAATAGATAATGATATATCCTAAAAATCTAGTTCAAGAATCATATTGACAAAAGGATAAGTAGGAATGAAGTATCCGGAAAAGATGAACCCTTTGAAATTTATTGAAAAAGTGGATATAAATACGTCTATAAAATCTATATGTTCAGAAGATATTGGATTTAAAGAGAAAGAGGGTAATATTATCCCCATCACTTGATGGTTCATGTGTTTTATGGAAGTATTTTCAATAAAATACAAAGTTTGTGATTTTTGAAATCGAGAGGTTATGTGTTATATTTTTTTTATAATCATTGAAGGTAAATGATGAAAGATGGTTTTTAAGGTTGTGTGTTTCTAAGAGGTTTTGAGAAGTACTTTATGACAATTAATAGAGTGGATTTGTTAAAGACATGGTGATGTGATGAAGTTGGATATACCATGGAATCATTGGTGATGGTGATGTAATAATGATTTAAATTGACATATATGGGATAGGGGTTTGGGGATAATCATGAAAGATTGAGAGACGAGGATTACATTGAATCACTAGTGGAGAGATAACTATATATACCTTGATATTTCTATATATCAAGTACATATCTTTGGAAAATCAAGATTGAGGTGAAATGTGATATCATGATCAAATAGATGTTTGATGATATTTAATGTGAATATTCATGCATATTGTAGATTTAGAAGATGTATGAGAATTTTTTATGATGTTTGGAGA
Organism: Viscum album; assembly: GCA_963277665.1. Lineage (NCBI taxonomy): Eukaryota > Viridiplantae > Streptophyta > Magnoliopsida > Santalales > Viscaceae > Viscum > Viscum album. The sequence continues at coordinate 1,238,651,613 of OY728162.1, read as the reverse complement.
AGGATGAGATGAGTTTTGGTAGAATTTGGTAATGGTGTATGATTGAATAGTATTTTTTATAGTTTACATAGCATTAAACAAAGTTTTCTACTATGTACATATGTGTAATTCATAATTCTAGGAGAAACATAGGATTAAACCAATGAAAAAAGGATATGTAATATAGATCCGTTATTAGGTTGGAAAGGTGATGGTAGATGGTCTAGAGGGGGGTGAATAGAACTTTATTAAAATTATCAAATATTAAAACTAAGTAATAAAATAGTGGAAAATAGAATGATAAAGAACACAAATAAATTTATAGTGGTTTGGTCTAAATGATCTAGTCTACACTTCACACTCCAAACTATGGAGTATAGAAACCACTAAAAAAGAGAGAGAGAGACTTTGAAGATGTGAGAAATCTAAACTTATACTTCTACAACAAGATGAATCCCAACCCAAGACTTTGTTAGGAGCATCCCCAAACCAAACAACAAATCCTTTTCTAGTAGAAAACAAAACCCAATATTTTATATAAGGTGTACCCCCAACCTAAGTTTACCTCCTTTTAGTTAAGTGATCCTAATAAAAGTAATATCTTTTATAGGTAGTATAACCTTTGTGAGAAAATATTTAAGTTCAAACCTCTACTGAGATAGAAAATATAGAAAAAAATTACAACTAGATAGAAGTAGAAAAAATTATATGATTAAAAAATTGATTTGGTCTCTTTTAAATGATGTAGATATTGTACTATAATCATTCCATAAAAGGTATAATTCTACTCTTCAAGATTATATGAATTTGAAGATGATATGTTCCTCCCTTGAGTGTTAATCACAAAAAAAAATACAAATAGTAAAGCACAAGATCACTTGAAGGTTCACAGAGTATGATCGCATTGTATTTATTTGAGTATTATCATATTTAATCTTCATTACATGCATCCTATGAGTCCCTTAAATATAAAACTATTTGGAATACATACTCAAATAAACCGTTAGAACAATTCAAAGTAAAAAAATATAGTAAACCATAAATATCGGGGAGATAAAAAAATTTCCAAAAAAAATTAGGAATTCAAACTAATTTAAATACAATGTGTGAATACTTTTAAACGAGACAAAAATATTAAATAAACTAATTAAAATAACTCCATAAAACTTAGTCAATGATTTCCATGAAAATCACAGTTATATTGACTATAAATAAAAACATCATAATGCATAAAATATAAAAAAATATCATGCATTTAATATATTAAAAACAAATTAAAAAAATTTAACCATATTAATAAATAAATTATAAATAATCAAAATAAATAATTTGAGCAATAATAAATAATTCCAATATAAGATGTATGATTATATGAAACATGAAGACTAAATTAAAATATTATTTTTAAAATTATTTAAAATATATCAAAAAATCATAGGCAAGAAATGATTAAAAAATAATTATAAAATAAATGACTTAATAAAATAATCATGGTAATCATAAAAAAAATAAAATATAAAATTGTGAAAAAGAAAGCATAAAAATATTTTAATTTAAAATTAATTTAAACTTAAGAACGACAACAAAAAAAGAGATAACCTAGCATGTGGTACCATTATAAAAATTTATTTGGAAATATTAGATGATGGTTACAAAAAATTGGTGGTCCCACAATGTTTTTAAACTGGCAGTATCACACTAACAGTCACACATATTAATTGGAAGTATTAGAAAACGTTTACCTAGAATTTGAAATTTTTTTCTACAACTACCATTAAAATAGAGATATTAGTACCGATATAGATGCTTCTATCATTGAACAAGAAACAGTGGCACTGGTGTCTACTTCCATTTACCCCAAGTTCTAATGTTTCACTACACTTATGGTGCTACCTCCAAAATAGAGAGTTGTTATCATTCCTATGATATGTTACCACTAGAATAAAATAGAATATCCACTACTTCTTATGATAAAAGTGATGGAACTTGGTTCTATTGTTTTGATTCTTCTTCTTCTATAGTTGAGTGGTATAAAAACAACTTATTTTACCATGGATAGTGCCAGGTGATGGTGATACCATCAGTTTGGAGTGCTTCTACTACCAATTTTTAAAAAGGATCAATTGTGCTACCACTAGCATGCTGAAGAAGGGTGAAATACTATCTTTGATAGGTCTTGGTGTAAAAATATCAATGCATGTATAAGATACCATTATATATACTACTAGTGTTGTAGGATTGGGCTATTACTATTGGAGGTGATATTTGGTACTATCATTGATGGAAACACAACTCTACTACCTCTAATGAAGGAGATTGGATGGTTTCACCATGACACCACCATGAGGATGCAAGATATCACTAGGTACTATGTAAAATTGAGCTTATGGAATGATTCCGTGAAGATGAGGGTGAGTTTAGTGTCGTGTGTGCATGGAATTGATGCCCTAGAATAAGGATAATGATGGATAATGGTAGATGTTATAGAGGATGCTATAGTGCATTAGAAGAAGGTATTTAATGTTGGTTTGGAATTTCATGAAGAAGATGAAACAGAAATAAATATATATACATACAATAAATGTGTGTGTGTAATGATATGTAAAACTATATATTTAAACAAATAAACATGATAAATAAATGATATAAAATTTTAACACTAATTAAACAGATATGATAATAAAAATTTAAAAATTAACACATGTAATATTATCACATGTAATATACATTATATTTCACAAAATAATGTATGATAAATATATTATATAAAAAATTATAACACCTAAAACATACTAAATCAAACAATAAAGTGCACATGAGGAATTTTAGGCAAATAAATATTATCACATTTATATAAATAGTATTTGATAATAACATGAAACATTCTAAATAGTTACAATAAATATGTAAGTAAAATGAAATTGAACAAAACACAAATGCAACATTCTACCCTTTTTTGTTACATAAAGAACATGTAAAAAATATACCCCTTTTTATAAGTAAACAAAACAGTAATAATTAAATATTTTTTAGAGAAATTATAACAGACTAACTGATTAACCCCCTTTTACACTTTAATCAAATAAAAAATTTAAAGAAAATATTAAATATACTAATATTGAGATAAAGATAGGAAAATATAAACTCCCCCTAATAACTTTTCATGATAAATCTAAAAAAGGATAAGTCTCCCCTAAATTTATGAAAATATTCAAAATATAATCTATAAAAATAGTTAGAGCATTTAAAATAAAATTATAATACTTCCTGTATTGAATATGTTTTTCTCCATGAAATGAAACTTTTTTTAAGAAAATTCACCAATTATTAAAAAAAATGGAGTAAATGTGACACAATCTTGTAAAAATCAAATGAAAACACTTTTTGGTACCTATGCTATTTTTGGGTCCAATTGGGTTAGTAACATAATTTTTCATTACCCAAGAAGATTTAAAAAATTTGTTATAAGGTAAATGAGAAGATAAATTTTAACAAATAGAAACTATAGTGACACCATAAGATTTATGGAACATGGGATAACATTCATCAATATAATTTAATTTCTGCTGATATTTGAAATAAGTAACTATTTAAGCCTTCCCTATAAAACTCATTATAAAAAAATGTATAAATTATAAATCAGATAATTATAACCAAAACCAATATTATCTCTATTTGGTTTCGTCATAGATACCATATTATGATATTTTTTCTCTCCTTTATCAAATTTAAATATTTTTTCTATCAAATTTACAATTTCCTTTTTCATATTAATATTATCCTTTTGAATAATTTCAAGGTCATCATAGATTTTATCTTTTGTAGTTGAAGAAAAATTTCTAAAACTATGATTTTCCTTTTCAATCATGGAAATATTATTCTCTATAATATTCAATTTATATTTTTATTTATCAAACTAAAAAATATAATTTTTAAAATTTTTATTTTATAAAATAATATTTTTATTTAATTTAGAAACCTTTTTATGATCCTTAGTCAAATTTTTATACTTTTTGAAAATATTTTCAATTTCCTCTTGAAATTCATCACATAATTTGCTTAATTATTTAACTTTAGATTTTTCAAATTAATAACTAGAATACAATTAAAAATCATAATCATAATTATAATTATTACTAACCTTTCCTTAAGTATCAATCAAACAAAAATTAATGGGTTTTAATATATCATCAAATGGATTTGTCACCTGAGGATATTTTCCCATGAGAGTAAGGTTATCACTCTCCTTTTCAATTTTAAATTCATAATTAGATTATGGTTATTTAGTGAAACTCCATTTAGTATGATAATCATGTTTAATTTATTTCTCATACTTATTATCATTTCATTATGGTTTCAACTTTAGAAACTCATAATTGGTATGTCCATCTTTCTTATATTCATAAAAAATAATAGCAGATTTACCTTTATGGCCTTTTCTTTTAAAATTCATCTTGTGTCTCTTTTTTCTCTCTTTGTTATTTTTTTAGTATTATTTTTCGTTTTGATTCCCTGAATTAATTTTGCAACTTGATTTATATCATCATCCTTCTCTGAGTTAAAAGGATTTGATGAATAACTATAAGAGTTAGAAGAAATATATTTATATTTAAAATTAACTCCCATATTTTGTCATGAGTCAAGATCTTTGTTCTTTAATTAAATATTGTAATTCATGACATATTTCACAGAATCATTACTATTTAAATATTTAAGTTCAACCTCAGGTATTTCTAAGGTCCAATCATGATAATCAAATATTCAATGCCTATATTTTTCAAAAATCCATCCATTTGATCTCTCCGATATCCATAATCACTTCCATTGAAATGAGATGGTATCACCAAATTCAATAATTCAATCTCTTAAGTTTCCATAACTAAAATAGATCTTTACTTAATATTTTTAAGGACTTGGATACAAGTTATCTCATATAATCATTGAAATATAAACAAAGTTAAAATAATCCTTTTAAGGAAAACCTATAATACCAATTAATGGTATAAATAAAAAGACATTAGAGAAGAATTAAATATTTCTAAAAGGGTAACCCTTAGATACCAATTATTGGTATCAGAAAATAATAATAACATAGATAATCAACCCTTAAAAATGGTTTACCTCTGACACCAAGTGTTGGTATCAGTTAGTAGACAATAGAGCTAAACTGAAAATTCCTAAAATGGCCACCCTTTGATACCAAGTTTTAGGTTAGAAAGGTGATGGAAAATGGTCTAGGGTTTAATATACCTTTATTGAAATTATCAAAGATTAAAAATAATCCATAAAGTAGTAGAAAATAAAATGATAGAGAACACAGATAATATTGTAGTGGTTCAGTCTAAAAGACTTATTCAACTCTTCATACCCTAATCGATTGAGTATGTAACCCACTATGAAAGAGAGATAAATAATTTTATAATGTGATAAATATAAACCTATACCTTTATAAATAGATTAATACTAATATAGGAATTTTTTAGGAGTATCCCTAAACCTAAAAACACATATTTTGTTAGTTGTAGAAAAAACCTAGGATTTTTTACAATGAGTAACACCAAACTAAGTGTAAAATTTTTTGGTCAGGTGATCATAACCAAAAAAATACCTTTTATAGGTAGTAAAACCTATGTGAGAGAAAATTTAAGCACAAAACTCTACCCATATAGAAAATATAGAATAAATATTATAATTGAATAGAATCAGAATAAATAATGATGATGAAATAGTTGATTCGTTCCATTTTGAATTATATAGAGAGTGTACTATGGTCGTTCCAGTAAAGGTGTATTTTGATTCTTCAATGTGATATGAATTAAAAGAATATTTGTTCCTACCTTGAGAGAACATCACAAAATAAGTAAACAGTAGAGCATAGGATAAGATGAAGTTTCACAAATTATTAGTACCTTTTATTAATTTGAGTATTATCATATGTAATCTTTGTTCCATGAATCCTTAGAGTCCCTTAAATAGAAAACTATTTAGGCTACACACATGATTAACCCATTAGAATAATTAAATGTAAAAAACAAAGTCAACCATAAATATCACAGAGATAAAAAAATTTCCAAAAAATTATAGATACCATTGTGATTCTTCTTATGCTACTATGAGAGGTTTGAAAACCTACCTCTACTTCCATGTTCAGTGGAAAGAAACGGTGTTACCATTAGTTTAGATCAATTTTGGTACTTCTATATGAAGAGGAGATGTTGTGCTGTTGTTATCATGTAAAAGAAAGGTGAACTACTACTATTGAGAAGTCAAGGCTCACTAACATCGATGCAATAATAGGCTACCATTATATATGCTAATGGTGATGAAGGAGTTGGATAATATATTTATAGGTGATGTTTGGTTCTACCATTGAAGGAAATAGAACTATTCTATCACTAATGAGGGATAATCGACATTTTTATCATGTTTCCACCATGAGGATGCATGATACAACTAGATACATTAGAAAAAATTGAGTTGTCGGTATGATTCTGTAAAGATAATGGAAAGGGTAGTGTTGTGCATGAATGGAATTGTTTTAATGGAAGTTATAAAGTGATAGAAGAGGGGGCCTGCTATCAAGGATGCTACAACACATTAAAAGTGGGTGCTTAATGCTGGTTTTTTTAAAACAAGTGAGAGGGAAGCCCCTATAGAAACCTCACTTTTTCTTACATATCTTATTACATCATTTTAAAGAAAAAAAACATAAAATCATTACACAATGAGGATACAAAATGTTTAGTGTCTTGGTAAAAATAGTACCATATATAGAATTTACAAAATAAAACATAAAAATTTATTTAATTTCTTATTCTCTAGCTTCTTATTGTCCCTTGAGTTCTCTTTAGTACATGTAATCACCTGAGGATATACGTCAAAAAGGGGAGAGATAAAAGCTGAGTAAGAGGATAGATAAGAAAATAAAACAATATAACATGGATTAAGCATAATAATTATCATAATTACATAGTCATGGTATCATTATTGTGAGAGTAAGCATTAAGAAATGTCTTATAATGTGGAAATGCAAAAAAATGTAACATCTTGTCTTAGTGGTCAACTACCACACATAGCTGTGAATAAAGACCACATCATGTTCACTCATATTTCACTTTAATAATTAGATAAATAATATTAAACAATTAATTGGAGTGCTATATAAATCCAAGCTTACCCGTCACATTATAACATTTACTTTGTGCTATATAATTTTGGGCACACCCATTACATCATAACATTTACATTATCATTCATGCCACATAGAACATATATAAACCTTGGACATAAAATAACCTAGGTAAATTAATGTTTTTAATTTAATAATCATAATTTTATAAAAAAAATCCCAAATTAAATAGGGAATAACATACTTGATATATGAATCATCAATCTTGAGTGAAGATCAAACAATCTTGAGAAGTCAAAGGTGTCTTTTTTTAAAAGAAGAATTATTTTGGAAAACATATCTCTTGTCATAAACTCAATTAGAATACATTTATATCCCATAAAAGATAATATAATGATTAATAAATTATTTTTAAGGAATAACCTTACTGAAAATGAGGTGAAATAGGGAAAACCCAAAGAAAGGGAGTTGGCTTCAAGAATTCCCCTTACCTTGAGTCAGAATGATTCCTTCATTTTAATATCCTATATAATCACATTAGATTAATTAATTAAAAATTAAATAACCTTTTATACAGGAATATTATTCATTATGGTTTTATTAATTTCATTTATGGGCCATTCTATGTGTTATAGAGTTTAATTTAATCATTTGGGAGTATTCTTTTTCTTAGTTTTCACGATTTGTTCACTTGTATTCATGAATGGAAGTTTGTTTAAAATGAGGATAAATATACAGAATTATTATTATATGTTATTAATGATATTATATAAGTTTAAATTATATTATAATGAATTTTTTTATATACCATGAGGATGAATCATTTGATAAAAGTTAATGATGACCGTTTTAGGTTAATTTTGGCAGTTTTTCGATCACGGCGAACTCGTTTTGTTTTATCATTTGGTATTATGTATAAATTTTAGTTATATAAAATAAAGAGGGTTTTATCATACACATTAAAATATTTTTTTAATAATTTAATTGTTTTATTAACATCCTTGAAGGCATTTAAGTAAAATGAAAGTGCATCGCCGCGATGTTGGTAAATTGAAACATCACGGGCGACAATTTCATTTTTATAATAAAAGAGAGGGGGAGGAGTTTAATGATTAATATTCCATTAACATGATATAATTAAATTATATGTGAGTTAATAGATTTATCATGTCATTTTTATTATGTTATGTTAGGATATAATAAAAAAAAGAAATGAAATAAAAAGGAAATTAAAAGAAAACGAGAGAGGATTTACCTCTTGAATTATCCTCTTGAGATCCTCCTCAAGGCACCTAGTCTTTGTCTTTTGATGTGAAAAAGGTCTCCTGTAAATTAGGGAGGGGATAGGGAAGAGTATTGGGAAGAATTTGGGCAAGGATCAAAGCTTTATAGGTGTGAGGGGAAGAGGGTGTGAGGGGAGGTATTTATAGTGGAAGGGATGGGTGTTTTTGCATTATTTAATTCATTAGTTTAATATTTTGATCAAGAAAAGAAATAGTATTGATTCTTGAGACTAAATATAGTAATTAGATCATATAAGTTCGAACCAATGGTTATTACATCAGATATGACTCAATGAATAGTGTATTTAGCTTATAATGTATATATACCATAAATTATCGTATTTCACTATTCACCAAAAATTCAAGTATTTCAGAAAAATCCCCAAAATTCAAACTAACATTTTTTCAACATTTATAATTAAAAAATTAAATCCATTTTATGAAAATAATTTTCTAAGTATGAGTAATTTAATTTTTAATTAAAATCATCATTTACTTGTAAAATACATATTTTAAAATTATAACTGATTTTATAACACTTTGAAAAATCAATTAATGTCTCATAAAATTATCTTAAAATTATAAGACATAAAATTATTAATTTATTAATACATTTTATGAAAATAAATTTTCTTTTAAATCATTAAATTAATCATAAAATTGTAATTAAATATTTATGACTTACAAAAATGCCAACACTTAATTAATTAATTTTAAAATATTTACTTATTTATACTATGATATAATTATGTAATATTTTAACTTATAAGATGCTTAAATTTTATTTATACTTTCATGGGTGAGGCTACTATTTATTTTGTCAGTTTACTATTCATAAGGGGTCATATTACTATTCCTAAGGCCAAGTTACTATTTCATCAGTATGGGTTCCTTAATTTCTAGAAATACTTCCTATTTCATTAATTCTTCATTTATAAATTTTTTATTGTGGTCTATAAGTGATTATATGTGATTATGAAATTAATATAATAAGGGATAAATTACACTGATAAAATTTTTGGGTCATTACATTCTTCCCCCCTTTTAAAATTTCACCTTCAAAATTATGTTTTACATAAACAGGTGTGGGTACTTCTTCTTTATCACCTCCTATGGTTCCCAAGTTGATTCTTCATACTTATTGTTCCTACACAATACTTTGACAAGGTGGGTTGTCTTGTTGCATAGAACCTTATCTCTCTGATCCAAAATCTTTACTGGCTACTCCTCATAAGAGAGATCATCTTCCAACTGTACCACCTCTCAGTTCAGTACATGTGAGGGATCTAGTATATACTTCCTCAGGAGTGATACGTGGAACACATCATGAACTTGAGCCATATTCAGTGGAAGTACAAGATGATAGTCCATGGATCCTATGTGATCAAGGATCTCAAAGGGGCCAATGTACCTTGGGATTAGCTTGCCTTTCTTTTGCAAACCTCATGACTCTCTTCCATAGTGATATTCTAAGGAATGCTTTATCTCCAACATCAAACTCCAAGTACCTTTGACGGTTGTCAGCATAGCACTTTTTTTGACTCTGAGAAGCTTTGATATGTTGATCTATGGCTTGAACCTTCTCTATCATTTCTTGCAAAAGATCAGGTCCAAGTAGCTTCCTTTTGAAAACATCATCCCAACAGGTTTGATTTCTAAATCTCTTTCCATATAGAGCTTCATATGGAGCCATATGAATACTCAAGTGGAAGCTATTGTCATATGAGAACTCAACCAATGGGATATGATGATCGCATCCACCTTTTAATTCTAAAGAGAAATATCTTAGCATACCTTTGAGAATCTAAATAGTCCTTTCATATTGGACATCATTTTTGGGGTGATAGGTCATTCTGAAATTTAATTCATTACTCAAAGCATGTTGAATACTCCTCTAGAATTTAGATGTGAACCTAGGATCACAATCAAAGATAATTGAGAGTGGAACTCCATGCAGTCTCACCACTTCCTTCACATATATATTATCAAGATATTCAAGTAAGAGACCTTATTGAATTATGATAAAGTTTTTTTTAAAAGGTAGAAAATTTTTATTGATAAAAAAAGAGTTTACACAAGTCTAAAGTAAGGTCTTTTGCTAACATCCCGAGCATAAAAAGGGATTAATTCAGAAGGGAGATCATTCATCCAATGTAAGTCATGAGTAACTCCGAGATTGTCAAGCCCATCAGCGATCCTATTGGCTTCACGGAAGGTGTGAGTGGCACTGAAGTTAAGCCCAACAAGAGAATTCAAATAGTCCATCCAGTGGGCAATGAGAGGCCAAGAAAGGTGGATGGTACCATTCCAAATGGCCTAAATGATTGTAGTGGGTCGTTATCTATCCAAATATTGTTCCAGCTATGTAATCTGGAAAAGGATATGGCATGGATGATGCCCATAATCTTAGCTTCCAAAGCGAAAGAGGAACCGCAAGATCCATAAAAGTATCCAAGAATCTGGTCCAAGTGATTTATGAAGGTGGAACCACAACCCACTAGTCTCAGGTTTCCTTTGGAGGCTCCATCCACATTGATTTTAATCCATCCTGGAGGGGGAGGGATCCAAAACACTTCAAGAGTAGAGTGAGGGTGAGGGTAGATCCCCTCCACCCCAACACGTCTGAGGATCCCAAAGTCACGGACCGAATTGTTGCAATGAGATTTTTGGATAGAAGCCGCTTCTCTAATGGCCATGAGGATTCTCATTTTTCCTGCATTAATTTTAAAAGAATTATTATGGAAAATTAATTCATTTCTACCATACCAGATAATATGAAGAAGTTCCACGATAGCCACAACCAATAGGTTCTTGATTTTCTATGAAGTAGACAACTCCAAGAAACTCTGAATCTGTATGTTGATGGTATCAAAAAGCAGCCATATGCACTCAAAAATTTCAAGAATATAATGCCAAATATCGGTTTATATGTCACAGGAGAGAAAAAGATGATTAATATCCTCTCTATTTTGGTTTCACATATGACATTTAGAACAAAGATTAATCCTAAAATTTTGTACGCAATTATCCGTGGGGATTCTTTTATGGGAAATCCGCCAGACTAAAGTAAATCTTGAGGGTTTTATCCAGGATTTTTTTAATTTATCTATCCAGGGGTGATTATTGTCAACATTGTTGAAAAAGTACTTATAAAATCTTTTGGAGTTAAAAATACCATTGTGCACAGGTTCCCAAATAAGTAAATCATTAGTATTAGAAAAATGATAATTATCGACAATTTGAGTAATATTCTCAGGGAGATCGAGGTTATGCATATGGATGATCGAGTCAATTGAATCATGAAGGTAGGGAGGGGATTGGTTGTTATCTATCAAGGAGATCAGGGGAATTATAGTCCAGTTATCAAACCAAAATTTTATGTTGGAATCCTTATTGGCCATCCATCTAGAGTTAGACATGATAGAAATGAAAGTACTTTTGATGGAGGACCGTATAGAGGAATTAAGGGAGTAAAAATGATTATTTCTAAGCTTTTCAAGGAAACAATCCCTGAGAAAATTCATGGAGGAGGAATTATTGTGAATAATGTTCCACTTAAGTCTAGCTTGAAGAGCCTCATTGAACTTAGAGAGATTTTTTATGCCAATCCCCCCTTTATAAATAGGTTTGCAGTAAGAGGTCCAGGGGATAGTCACCATCTTTCTCTCCGAAGTGCTACCAGTCCAAAAAAAAATTTAATAGCAACATTAATGCGTTTTAAAAGACTTTTTGGCCATTTATATATCATCATGGAATAAACAAGTTTAGTAACAATCATGGATTTCACCAAAAAAATTCTCCCAGCCATCGAAAGGGTCTTACCCTTCCAGGAGAAAAGATGTCAAACCGTATGGTCAGCAATGTGAGAGAAATAATTCACTTTAGGTCTACCCCAAAATATAAGCACCCCAAGGTAAGTAAATGGTATATATCCTTCTTTGACGCCTAATATATTAGAGATGGAAAGTTTTCTCCCCGGAGTAAAGTCTTTACTGAAAATGATAGAAGATTTATTCCAGTTGATGTGTTGACCAGAGACTTCCTGAGAGTGGAGAAGGATATCATTAAGCTTAAGAATTTTTCCTTTGTCTCCCTGGGTAAAGAGAATAATTCCATCTTTATAAAGAATATGCGAAGGGACCTGTAAATTTATGGAGGTAGAGATAGGTTTCATGGTCCTTTTATCAATATCCTAGGAGATCAGCCTACTCAGGTAATCTTACGCAATGGAGAAGAGTATTGTAGAGAGAGGTTCACCCTATCTCACTCATTTAGTATAGTTGAAATAAACTCTATGTGATCCATTAATGAGGATGGAGATGTAAGCATATATGAATAAAGATTTGATTCTATTTATGAAAATTTCATTGAAGCCGAATTGTGAAAGAACTTTATACATAAAGCTCTAATCAATGGTATCAAAGGCCTTCACAATATCAAGTTTGATAGAAACACTCCCACCTCTACTCTTTTTGTTTAAAATATTATTGGATTCAGAGTCCAGACAGATGCAGTCTTGGATAGATCTTCCTTTTATGAAACCAAATTGGTTCTAAGAAACTATTTTGCAACAAATGGAATTCATTCTATTGGAAATTAATTTCTTGATGATTTTGAATAAATAATTGATAAGGGAAATGGGTCTGAAGTTCTGAATAACATTATCATTCTCCATTTTTGGGAATGAGAACAAGGAATTGGGAGTTAAGACCATGTGGAAGAATACCTTTGGAGAAGAAAGATTTAACCAGACGACAAACTTCTTCCTAAATAATATCCCAATGTTTTTGATAGAATCCATTATTAAAACCATCCGGGCCAGGGGCACTGTCAGGATTAAGACTGAAGACAGTGTCTTTGATTTCATGATCAAAAGAGATGCTATTCAGAAGAGAGTTTTCTTCCCCAAAAACAAGAGTGGGAATGATGTCAGGTTTAAGGTCTTTATCAATATTATCACCATTGAAAATATTTTCAAAATAAGAGACTAAGTGATTGTAAATTCCTTCATCAGTGTCAAGAATTTGGTCCCCATTTCTAAGAAAGGTCAGGGGTCTATAGGATTTTCTAACCCTATGGAGAGTGTTATATAATTTAGTATTACTATCCCCATCATTAAGCCATTTGTCTTTGAAGATTTGTTTTTTAAGATTATACTTTAGGTTGAGTAAAGAGATTAGTTTAGAGGAAATGCTAATTTCCTGTTGAGAGTCCTGAGCAAATTTTGAAGAAGAGTTGACATTTTGGAGTTGGTTAAGCTCTATTCCAGGAAGGTTGATATTATTTTCCATTTCACAAACCTTGTTTTTGCACTAGATTTTAAGAAATTTCTTTAACATTTTTAACTTCATCAGGAAAGAAAACGGGTCAATATGACCATTCATCTTATTCCAAGTGTTCTTGATGATGCTTATACATTCGGGGTCAGAAGACCAAGCAGTGTTATATCTAAAAGGAGACCTTAATTTACTCTTTTTGTAGTAAAAGGAAAGAAGTATGGGATGATGGTCAGAGGAAATCCTCTCAAGGGTAATGCTAGAGATATTGTTTCCTTTTGATGTCTTTGGGAGACCTATGAAAACGTATATAGTTACATTCTACCATTTCCACATGGGTATAGGCAATGGTTGCATCATCCATTTGGAATTTTTCCGATTGACTTTAACTTCTGGACATATCAAACACCTTGAGATATACTCAGCAATATTCTTCTTCATGTTGTCCCACTAGAAGTGCTCTTGGAGATCACAATACAACTTGGTACTCCCAGAACGGATAGATAAAGTTGAGCTATGTACATTATCCAATATCTCATTTTTTATCCAAGGTGATTAAATAAAAAAGATCTTTACATCAAACTGAATCACACCATCATAATTGATATGTAACTCTTTCAGTTTACCTTCCTTTGTTGTATTCACCTTCTTTTGTAACTTCATATCATCCCTTTATGCCTCCTTAATCTTCTCTTCGATAGATGGATGGGAAATAATTTGGGAAAGTTGTGTTTTATTCCCTACTGTTATGAATTTAAAATCCATCCTTTTAATATCCTTGAAGATAGGGTATTTCTCAATCTGTAACATGGATAGAGTAGCAGGTTCTTTTTTTCTAAGAGCATCATCTACCTTGTTCGTTTTTCCAGGATAATAGTGAACAGAAAAATTAGTCTTTGATTAGATCTAATAACCTCCTTTAATGCATGTTGAGCTCATTTTGTGTGAATATATACTTTAGGATCTTATGATTAGTATATATGTCACACTTCTCACCATAGAGGTAGTGTCGCTATATTTTCAAGGAAAAAATCACTTCTACTATCTCCAGATCATGCGTCGAGTAGTTATTCTCATGGATCTTCAACCTCTGTGAGGCATAGTCTATCACATTATCATTTTTTCATGAGAAAACAACCCAAGCCTTTCTTTTAAACATTCTAAACTTATCATTAATGTGAGTACAGGTGAAATGATACGCATTCTCTTTATCTCTTTGAAGCTTTCCTCACATTCTTCTATCCAAACATACTTTACCCCTTTCCTTGTTAACTTGGTTAATGGGCTTGACAATCATGAGAAATTTCTCCCAAAACATTGATAGTACCCTTCTAAGAAAAGAAATCTATGGATTTATATGACACTAGAGGGTCTGTACCATTCTTAAATTGCCTTTTTTTAGGGGTCCACAAAAATTTCCTCACTTATGATCACATGTCCAAAGAATGTGACTTACTGCGTCTAAAGGTCGAACTTGCTGAACTTGTCATACAACTTCTACTTCCTTAATGTTTCCAATATAATACTTATATGTTCTTAATGTTACTCATTTCTCTTGGAGTAGATGAGAATATTATCAATAAAATATTACACAAATTCATCAAGGAAATGTCTAAAGAGTCTATTCATCAAATCCATGAAGATTACAGGGGAATTAGTGAGTCTGAAGGGAATCACCATAAACTCATAGTGTGCATACCTTGTATGTAAGTCAGTCTTCTGAATATCTCCCTTCTTTACCTTTAGCTGGTGATATCCAAAATAAAGATCCACCTTTGAAAAGTATTGAGCTCCTTGTATCTGACCAAACAAGTCATCAATCCATGTAAAAGGATACTTTTTCTTTATTTTTATCTTGTTTAGTTCCCAATAATTGATACACATCTAAATTGATTCATCCTTATTCTTGAAAAAGAGCACCGGTGCACCCCAGGGTGATGCACTATGGTGTATGAAATCTTTTTCCAAATTCTCTTGCAGCTACTTAATTAAATCCTCTGGTTTGATAGGATCCATCCTATAGGAACACTTTGAGATAGGAGTAGCTCCAAGTGTGAGTTCTATTGAGAAATCTACCTCACAATCTGGGTGGGAGTCTGGGTAACTCTTTAGGAAAAAAACATCACTATATTCCCTTATGATGGTAATTTCACCTATATTGATTACTTCCTTTGACTCAACAATTTGAGCAAGGTATGCTTCTTCACATGGAATCAACACCAACACCATTTAAGAATTTTCAAAAGGAGATTCATGATCATCATTTAATTTTTAGAGGATCATGGTATGGTTTAGAATATGAAAAGATATTTCCTTTTCATGATAGATTATATATTCTCTATATAACGAGAGTTAATCCATCCCTAGTATAGCATCAAATTCTACCAAGGGAGTTATTAAGAGATTTTATGGAATAATATTCCCATGTATGCCAATAGGAGAAGAGTGCAACACTTGGGTTTCAATGATTAAACCACTTTGTATTTTTATAGATATCTCTACTTCTAGGTTTCGGGGCTTCAACTCAATAGTTCTAGAAAACTTTCAAGATATAAATTAATGCGTAGAACCTGAATCAAATAAGACATTTTCCATTATTGAGTAAATAGTAAGTGTACCTTGTACAACTTTGCTTTATTGCTCCACTTATGCAGTAGTGATGGAATAAGACTTACCTTGATCCTTTTCCTTCGGTGGTTTTCAACGCTGATTACCCTCTAGGACCCGAGGTTTAGTGCACTAGCTTGCATAGTTACCTTGCTCCCTACAGTTTTATCATTGGACTATGGGTGGTGCTCTTCTTTCCTCCACCACATTTTTCTTCTTCTTCATGTCTTTTTGACATTCATGAGCTTACTAGCCTTCTCTCCCACACTTTCCCCATCCCTTTGAGGCAGTTCCCATGATGCTTCTTCCCAAATTTTTTACATGTCAGTGGTTGAGTTTTCTTTCCACCTTTTTCATGAGATCCTCCAACTTGAAACTCCATATTTTGTTTCTTATCACCAAATCCATGAGAAAATTCTCCAAACTTTATAACCACTTTTAGATCACATCAAACAACTTCTTCATAACTACCAAAGTCTCAAATTATAAGATCCTTTCAAAGGTGTGGTTTTAAACCACAAAAATATATATCAATTTTTCTATCATTGTTGATAACGAAACCAAAAGCGTACCTTGAAAGACTTGTGAAATTTGATTCATAAGCCATGACAAATTCTTCTTCCTTTTTCTTCAACCCTATAAATTCTCTATCCATATTTTTATGAAGATTTTGAGGGAAATACCTGTTAATAAACATTATATTAAAGTTTACCCACTCCATCTCTTTAATTTAATCCCTCAGCTTTGTGTTCTTAATCAAGGCCCACCATTGATGAGCCTCTCTATCTAGATGATAAACTGAAAGAGTCACCTTCTCCATCTATAAATAGTGAAGCACATAAGAGATCTTCTCTATTTAGTGGACCCAATATTCCTCAACTAGTGGATCAGAAGATCCATTAAACATCGTTGTTCATTGCCGCATGAAACACTCGATGTCCAGTTTCTCCATCTTAGGTGAAGGTAGACATTCCACCTAATTCAGTTTATTGTTCATAACCTGATATAGGTGGGTAATAATCATCATGAAATTTTTAACTCCACCTCCCAAATAATTGGGAAAGTCATTCGGGAAATCACTACATTGTCCCTCGCATGAGTTGTTGGCCTAGTTTCTCTTGTTTCCCACCATTTTCTAAAATAGAAAAGGTTAGAACAAAACATAAGTCAACAAGTCATCAATAATATATTCCTTTTTTCATTTAAGTCTAATGTTATATATTATGTGTCCCTATGTTTAGAATTTTTAAAAACAAATATTCATGGGTGCCTACTTATATGTAGTCTTATATTAAGGCTTTTCACTATGGTTCTCTAATCCTTATTCCCATATTAACTATACCATCCTATGATACAAACTATAGTGAATTTGATTCTTTATACATATCTTATTACATCATTTTAAAGATAAAGAACATAAAATCATTACACAATTAGAATCCAAAAGGTTTAGTGTCTTGGTAAAATTAGGACCATACAAAAAATTTACAAAATAAAATATAATCATTTATTTAACACATTCTTCTCTAGCTTCTTATTGGCCCTTGAGTTCTCCTTAATACATGTAATAACCTCAGGATATAAATCAAAAAGGGGTGATCTAAAAGACCAGTAAGAGGAAAGATAATAAAATGAAACAATATAACATGGGGTGATAATAATCATTATCACCATTATATAGGAATAGGATTATAATAATGAGATAACACATTAAGAAAAAGCCTAAAATTTAGAAATGTATAAAAATGAAACATCATGTCTTAGTGGTAAAATAACACACATAGGTGTGAAAACATATATCATCATGTTCAAACATAATTCACTTTACTCGTGATATAAATTACATTACACGATTCATTGGAGCTCTATATAATTATGGGCACACCAGTCACATCATAACATTTACTTTGTGCTATAAAATTCTGGACTAACATTTACGTTATCAAGTATGCTACACAGAACATATATCAATCTTGGAAATAAAATAACTCATGGAAAGGAATGGGTTTCATTTCATAATTATACATTCATAAACATTGGGTTCCCAAATTAAATAGGGAATAACATACTTGATATATGAATCATCAATCTTGAGTGAAGATGAAACAATCTTGAGAAGTAAAATGTATGTTTTTTTGAAAGAAGAGTTCTTTTGGAAAACATTGTGTTTGTCATAAACTCAATTAGAAGACATATATGTCCAATAAAATTTAATATAATGATGAATAAAATGTTTTTGAGGAATAAAATTACTAAAAATGGGGTGAAATAGAGGAAACCCAATGAAAGAGAGTTAGGTTCGAAAATTCCCTTTACCTTGAGTCTTAATGCTTCCTTCACTTTAATATTCTCTATAATAATATTATATTCATTAATTAACAATTCTAGAACCATTTATACATGAATATGATTAATTATGGTTTTATTAAGTTCATTTACGGGTCTTTAGATGAGTTATAGTTTAATTTCATCGTTTAGGAGCATTCGTTTTCTTAGTGTTCACGGTCGGTTCACTTGTATTCATGAATGGAAGTTCATGTAAAATGAAGATAAATTATCAGAATTGTTATTATATTTTATTAATGATATTTAAAATGTTTAAATTTTCTTATAATAAATTTTTTTATATACCATGACTATGAATCATTAGATAAATGTTAATGATCGTTGTTTTAGGTTAATTTTTGTGGTTTTTCGATCACGATGACATTGTTTTGTTTTATCATTTGGTATTATGTATAAATGTTAATTATATAACATAAATAGGGTTTTATAATACAAATTAAAATATATTTTAAACCATTTAATTGTTTTATTCATATCCATGAAGGTGTTTAAGGAAAATGAAAGTGCATTTCCCATGATGTTGATAAATTGAAACATCATGGGCGACAATATCATTTTTATAATAAAAGAGAAGGATGGAGGATTATAATTATGGATATTCCATTAAAATGATATAATTATATTATATGTGAGGTAATGTATTTATCATGTCATTTATATTAAGTTATGTGAGGAGATAATAAGAAAATAAATGGAATTGAAAGGAAATTAAAAGAAAAAGAGAGAAGATTTACCTCATGAGATCCTCCTCAAGGAACCTAGGATTGGTATTTTGATGAGATCAAGATATACTAAACATTACAGATGGGATATAGAATATTATTGGGTATAATTTATTCAAGGATCAAATCTTTATAGGTGTGAGGAGAAGAGTGTGTGAGGGGTGGTATTTATAGTGGAGGAGAGGGGTGTTTTCTCATTATTTCATTCATTAGTTTATTATTTTGATCAAGACAAGAAAAAGTGTTGATTATTGAGAGTAAATAATTTAATTAGATCATGTGAGTTTTAACCAATGGTTATTATATCAAAGATTACTCAATTAATAGTGTATTTAGATTATAATGAATATATACCATAAATTACCATATTTCTCTATTCACTAAAAATTCAAGTATTTTAGAAAAATCCCAAACATTAACCTTAATAATTTTTTTGATGTGTAGAATTCCAAAATGAACTACATTTTATGAAAATAATTTTCTAAATATGAGTAATTTTATTTTAAATTAATATCATCATTTACTTAGAAATTAAAGATTTTAAAATTATAACTGATTTTATAACACTTTGAAAAATTACTTAGGGACCCATAAAATTATATTAAAATCATAAAAGATAAAAATATTAATTTTTGAATACATTTTACTAAAATAAATATTCATTTAAATCTTTAAATTAATCATTAAATTTTAATTAAATATTTATGACTTACAAAAAACTAACACTTAAATAATTATTTTTAAAATATTTACTTACTTATACTATGATATAATTATATCATATTTACACTTATAGGATTCTTAAATTTTATTTATACATTCATTGGTAAGGATACTATTCATGTGTCCAGTTTACTATCCATAAGGGTCATATTACTATTCCTAGTGTCAAGTTACTATTTTATTGGTATTGGTTTCTTAACTTATAGAAATACTTTCTATTTCATTAATTTTTCCTTTATAAAGTTTTTATTATGATTCATAATGATTATATGTGATTCTGAAATTAATATAAGATGGTATAAATTCCACTGATAAAAGTTTTGGGTCATTACAGTCCCTCCTTATTTTATTAAACTAGGAAACAACTCTTTTTTGGGTAGAGGGATCCCATTACATGATTGTGTAGGCTAAGTGGATAGAAAATCCCATTACATCATGTAATTAATCCCCAAGTGAACTGGACCATAGGCCTATGACCCGAAGGTCCTTTTGTGAATAGTTCCCTTACTGCCCCTAGGTCATGTGTGCCTTAGACACCAAAACTAATAGCCAGGTACCTCAACCACTGTCCACATACCACCATTTCTCCTACCCCTGCTAATTGATACATCCTAAAAACTTTCAACCCCATCGCTGAAGGTGCTTCACCTCAGACGTCACCAACACTGGTAGCCCACCGACATCTTATAATGACTCAACACTTCTTACCACATGCCAATACACCACTATTAGAGCCTATGAGACTCCAAATTTATCCCCCACCATAGTTCATTGCCAATCTATCATCCTCAACTACCTAAAGAGGCCCGTCTGTCATAACCATCCATGTTGCATGCAGAAATCATCCCATGTCGTCATGCCCATATATCCTCAAATTTAAGGTGTCCAAGGATCGAACCCTAGTTGATGCAGGATTACTGGGTAGCATTGACCACTAAATTAGGGACCCAATTGAAAAAATGTGTGTATGTGTTACGCTCGACACCCAACGAGGGGTCCCAAAAAATCCCAGAGTGTTCCGCACATTCCCCATCTATGAAATGGCTTTGAATCTCCCAATGCATAATATGCATAGTGTTTGAGTTTAGAGGTGATCGAGCATGTTCCAATTCCCACTGAGAGTGAGAGGTAAAACTAATAGGTAACACTCTACTAACACCCCATGGGAAAAACATGTGTATGGGAAATTCTCAACTCCCAGCAGGGCCCCCCGATGAATCCCATAGTGCATTGCATGTTCCCCATCTAGGAAATGGATTTTAATCTCCATGTTCATAATACTTACAGTGTCTGAGTATGGTTGGAATTGATCATGTTCTAGTTCCCATAGAGTGTTAGGGGTATAACCAATGGGTACCACTCTACTTACACCCCATGGGAAAAACATATGTATGGGTTATTCTTGACTCCCAGCGAGGGGTGACCAATCCAAAAGTATACCACATGTTCCCCATCTAGAAAATGGATTTGAATCACCATATGCATAATATGTACAGTTTATAATTCTAGTAGGACTATAGCCTATGCCAGTTCCCATAGAAATTGAGGGGTACAACCAACGATTACCACTCTACTAGCACCCCATGGTAAAAGAAAAACTTGTGTTAGGGTAATGCTCGACTCCCAGCAGGGGCCTCGACCAAGCCAAGAACATTCCGCACATTCCCCAACTAGGAAATGTATTTGAATATCCTTGTGCAAAATATGTACAGTGTTAAAGTATGATGGGACTCTAGATTTCACTAGTTCCCATGGAGAGCATGGGGTACAGCCAATGGGTACCACTCAACTAACACCCCATGGGAAAAATTTGTGTATGAGGTATGCTCGACTACGAGTAGGGGTCCAAAAAAGCCCAAAGCATGACACAAATTCCCTATCTAGTTAATGGATTTGAATCACCCTATTAATTATACACACAATGTATGAGTCTAGAAGGAAATGATTCTATGCCACTTCCCACAAAGAGAGAGGGTTGCAACCAATGAATACCACTTGACTAACACCCTATGGGAAAAACATGCATATGGGTTATAATAGACTCCAAAAAGGGGGACAAACAAGCCCAGATCATTCCACACATTCTTCATCTAGGAAATAGATTTGGATATCCTGATGTATAATACTCATAGTGTCTGAGTCTGACGGGACTCGATCTTACATCAGTTCCCATAAAGAGAGAGAGGGGTACCACTCGACTAGCATCCCATGAAAAAAAACATGTGTATGGGTTATGCCTAACTCCCTATGGGGGCCCCGACCAGGACAAGAGAATTCCTCATGTTCCCCATCTAGGAAATGGATTTGAATCACCCTGTATATAATATTCATATTGTCTAAGTCTAGTGGGACTCGAGCCTGTGCTAGTTCCCATAGATTTTGAGGGGTACAACCAACAGGTACCACTCGACTAACACCCCATGGGAAAAAACATTTTTATGGTATATGATCCACTCCCAACATGGGGGAGACCAATCCTAGAGTGTTCCTCACATTCCCTAGCAAGTAAATTTCTTTGAATCATCCTATGCATAATACGAATAGTGTCTGAGTCAGTCAGGACTTGAGCTTGGGGACATACATAAGAAGGGGCGAGTTATACATCCCATAAAGGGAATAATAAAATAATATCATGAGTTAAAGTGGTAAATTTGAGTCGAGGGGAAAAACTCCATGACATAGAAGGGTGAGAATCATAATCATGATTATCAAAGAATTATATAAGATGAAAAAAAATATAGGAATGTGGAAACAACATAAAACATGACATCATAATCATAATTCAAGGATAACTGTTGAGACATCATAACATGGTGTACTTAGAATAATCAATCATGCACTATTCATGGTAGCTCATGAGATAAAAAAATATTAACCAATTAATTGTAGGGATATATAATTTTGGTTCCACCCATCACATTCATATCACATACATGCATTTATGTTCTTTATAGATAATACAACATAAGAATTATTTTCATTACTTTTAATTCAATGAATAAATAGGGTGATTTATATAAAAAAAATTCCCTTATCAATGAATGATAGGTACATCTAGGTGAATATCCTTGAGTGAAAATGGTATGGGTATTTACAATACAAAAGTTGGGTATGGAAAATTATGAGATAATTTTTGACAGCATAACGGGTGTACATAAAGGTTCACAGAAGGGTTTAATGAGAGTGAAAGGTATTATATCATTACATGGGAAACATAAGGGTGGTAAATGGGTATTTAAAAAATTACAAAATGAATAATTTGAAATAAAAATTATTAAAATAATTAAATTTATTGAATAAAAAGAAGAGGAAGAAAATCCTTTTCCTTAATTTGGTGATTCTAAAATCTTGAGAGGAGCTTCTTAAGAGATTAAGAACACCTTGGGGGATTTATCAATAGGGGGAGTAAATTTGTGATCATTATGTTTTGAGTGAAGAGGAAATGGGGTTTGGGTGGATACTTATAGAAAAATAAGGGGAATTATTTATTAATTACTAAACTTAGGTTTTAGAATCTATGTAATAAAATAATCAAAAGCACAAACCTTACCAGGGTTTTCCCCATGGTTTCTAACAAAGGGAAGTTGTTTTAAATATTTTATTAGGCTAATAAATTAAATCCTTAAATTAATAAAATTGATGATGTGTAAGTGATTCACGTTTATAAATAATTTTTCTTAAAACCTTAAAATATAATATAGGTTTTAGAGGATTTATTATAGGCCTATAACAAAATAAAAAAAACATAAAAAACAAATTATTTTAATGTGTAAATATATTTTTATTTATGAATTCCCTATATAGTATTTATTACATCACTTTTAGGCTATTATGATGTCATAATACATACCGTATATTTATACCGTATTTAATTTTTGCCCAAAAATTATACCATCACATAAAATTATGAAAAATTCACTGTTGGATAATTTCAACATGATGATTCAAGTAGTAGTATTTATTTTTAAAAAAAATATAAATATGATAATTTATACTTTTAAATAAAAATCCTTATTTACTAGAAAATATTTGTTTTTGTGATTCTAAAAACTATATGACCCTTATAAAAATTATATTTGACTTCATTAAATTATGTTTTCATTTATATTTAAATAAAAATTACTCAATAAGAATATTCATTTAAAATTGAATTTATTTAAAAAGTCATGAATTTATCAAATAGTGTGTTTTAATTGAATCTAAATATTTACAAAAAATTAAATTTTGGTTTCTTTGTATTATAATATAATTTTTATAAAACTCATTATATAATCATATATAAAAATTAATAATGAAAGGGGAAATATAATAATTATTTTATTAAAAATAAAATATATAAATTCATACTACTAGGGTCTAGATACATAGCCCATAATTACACTAGTGTACACCCTAAGGGTAAGCTGTGTGATAACAGTACTTTCTTGATGTGGTTTGGTGAATATTATTTGGTTCATAATCTTGATAATATTTAAATTCTCTCGTAAAAAGTTTTGCATGTGTTTCAATTATTGAATCTTATCTTAGGATTGGTTAATAGAAAATCCCAGTGATTCCATCTCCCTTGGAAGTTCCAATAAATGGGATTCATAGGGTTTGATCCCACTAGTTAGTTCATCACTTCTACCTCATATTTCAATTAGACTTTATCATAACCCTTAATATATAATAATCTTAATATTTATTGTAGAATGGCTATATTATCAATGGTTATAATGCATAATAGTCTTTTCATTCTATCATAAAATAATGATTTAAATACATTTCATCTGTTTTATATAACTACATTACATAATAAGTAATTTATTCATTAATAATGGAATTTAATTTATAAAATTTTGGGTAATTGAATTCTTCCCCCATTTAGAAATTTCACCCATGAAATTTTATTTTGTGCACTAAAACAAATGAGGGCACTTCTATTCTATCGCCTCTTCTGGTTCTTATGTTGCCTCCTCAAAATTGTGGTTCTTCCATAGTACTTTGACCTGGTGAGTTGAATTATTTTTTATAACTTTGTCTCTATGATCTAAGATCTTCACTAAATACTCATCTTATGGAGTATCATTCTGCAAAGGTACCGCCATAGGATTCAGTACATGTGAGGAGTCTGGTATGTACTTCCTCAAGAGAGATACATGGAACAGATCATGTAATTGAAATAAGTTATGAGGTAGTACTAGTCAATATTCCATAACTCCAATATTATTAAGTATCTTAAAGGGTCTATGTATCTAGGACTAAACTTTCCCTTCTTCCCAAACCTCATGATTTTCTTCCATGGTGATATACGAAGGAACACTTTATCTTTGACTTCAGACTATAAGTCTCATCGATGATTTTATACATAGATTTTTTGTCAAATTTTCACAAATTTCATACTATTATAAGTGTTTTAAACCTTCTATGTCATATCTTGGATAAGATAGAGTCACATCAATTTATGCTCTCTAACTTTATATCTGCATGTTGTAGTCTGACACCTCTTCCCATAAAAAGCCTCATAGGGTGTCATTTAAATGCTAGAATGGAAATTATTGTTATATGATAACTCTACTAGGGGAATGTTTTGATCCCAAGATCCTTGAAATTCCACTAAACAATATCTCATATTATCCTCTAGAGTTTGAATAGTTCTATTAGACTGACCATCTGTCTAAGGGTGATAAGCAGTGCTAAAACTCAGTTCTATATCCAAGTCTTTCTTAAATATTCTCTAAAACATTAAGGTAAACCTAATATCTCGATTCAAAATAATAGAGAGTGGTACTCGATACAGTCTTACCACTTATCTTGTGTATATCTTAGTGAGTTGTTCAATGGATAAGTCTTCCTTGATGGTAATGAAATGTGTTGATTTTGTAAGGTGATTGACTACCACCCAAATGGTATTATTTATTTTATATATCCTGGGATCCTATGAAAAAATCCATGGTTATGTTTTCCAATTTAAATATTGGTATGGAAAATAGTTTAATCATACCCTTGGACTTATATCATTTGGCCTTGGCTTGTTAGCATACCAAGCATCAAGATGAAAATTTTGCAATATCCTTTTTAATGTTATCCCACTAGAAGTTTTTCTTTAGATCTCTATACATATTATTAAATCCTAGATGAATATATATGTTTGATTTGTACACATAATATCAAATTTCCCTATTTTGTTTTGGTTTTGATAGGGCACATATCTTGGTTTCAAACCTTATAACTCCATTTTTAGAAAATTTGAACTCTGGAATATTTTCTACCTTCTCTATAGCTTCTCACCATCTTTTTTGAGACTCCTTGATCTACTCAAGAATTGATTTTTGATGTGTTATTTGATAAAGGTAGTATGATTATTATTTTATGATTCTCATGTACATCCTTTGTATGTCCAAGAATATTGGATCCATTTTAATCCTCATAATTGATAGGTTTGTGGTATCCTTTCTACTTAGAGAATATGTTACTTTGTTCATCTTCCCATGATAGTAATGGATTGAATAATCATAATCATTGATTAGATCTAACCACCTTTGTTGGAACATACTGATCTCCTTTTTATGAACATATAATTGAGGATTTTATGATAAGTATATATTTCACACTTTTCCTCATGAATAAAGTGTCCCAAAATATTCAATGTGAAGATAAATTCATATAATTATAGATCATTTTTGTATAGTTATTCTAATGGATTGTGGGAGTCATAGGCTATCACTTTATCATTTTTCATGAGTACACAACCCAATCCCTTTTGGAAGTATCATTATAGATGAAAAATCCATCCCCATCAATGTTTAATGTGATCACAATTTCAATGATTATAATCTTCTTTAACTCTTTAAATCACTCCTCACATTCATTGGTCTAAACAAACTTCTCTCCCTTCCGAGTTATCTTGGTAATTGGTCTTCAAAATTGTGAGAAGCATCTCAAAAATTGATGATAGTATCATCTAATCCAATTAAACTAAGGATATCCATCCCATATGTTTCTATGAAGTATCCTTCAATTTCATGTGTATTTTAATGATCAATATATATTTCTTTGTTAGTGATAACATTCCTCAGTAATGTTACTTTCTGTATACAGAACTTTCATTTTTTAATTAGTATATAACTTTTCCTTTTTAAAGGTGCTCTGTATAGAATCAAAATTCTCCTCATGTTCATCCTTTATTTTGGAGTAGATAAAAATATCATCTATAAAAACTACCAAAAAATCATGTTAATCCCTAAATACCTTATTCATTAAGTCTATAGAGATAGTTGGAGCATTATTGAGTCCAAATGGAATCACTGTGAACTTATATTTCTTGTGCCTTTTATGAAAAGTAGTCTTGGGGATATCCTCCTTCTTTACTTTTACTTGATAATATTATAACTGAATATCCACTTTATAGAAGTACTTGGATCCATATATATTACTAAACAAGTCATCAATATGAGGAATAAGATGCTTTTTCTTTATTGTGATCTTGTTGAGATCATGATAATCAATGCAGAGGCACATTAACCCATCCTTCTTGATAAAAAAACTAGTGCACCCCACAATGAATCCCTCATGTGTATAAACCTTTTATTGAGATTACTCTATAGTTTCTTCTTAAACTCTTCAAGTTTAACAATTTTTATTCAACATGGAGTCTTGGATATTGTAAAATCTTTGGGTATAAGTTTTATTGATAACTCAAACTCTTAGCTTTGAAAAATATTATAAAATTATTTAGGAAACACATCAATGTATTCCCTTACAATGGGAATTTCATCAAGGAAGAACTTTTCCTTAGTCTCAATCATTTGATCTAGATACAATTTCTTATAAGGTAATAATATTAATTATTTATATGATGATTTCAAAAGAGATTCATCCTCTACCTTTTACTTGTATAGAATTAGAGGGTGACTTATGATGTTGAAGTTGATTTTCTTCTCTCATCAATTTTTGTTGACTCTATTTAAGGAAAACCAATTCATTCCAAAAATATCATTGAATTATTCTAAAGGAAGTATAATAAGGTTACATGGGAAACTCAGCCTGAAAATATTTATAGGGTAGAATTTATATCTTTTGGATGCAATAATTGTCCCATTTCCCATCTTAACTAATAACTTGAATTCCAAGTTTTGAGGTGGTGTTTGAATAGTTATACTAAACTTGTGTGATATAAAATAATGTATAGGACCATAATAAAATGGTATGTTCACTATCCTTGAATTAATAATAAGCATACATATCACCACTTCATTTTCAATATCCTCCTCAGCAGTTGATATAGAATATTATCACACTTACTGTCTAGGTATTGGTTTTTATTGTCATCAATTATCATTTGAAACCCTTGGCTTAGTGCATTAGTTTTCATATTGTCCTTATTCCTTATGGCTAAAACATTACATAGTAGGATAATGGTTGATTGGATCGTTATTTTCTTCCATCACATTGGTGGGTTTCTCTCAACGGAATTCACTAGCTAGGTACCCTTTTGTCACGACCCGTCCCAGTGGTGCCCGAGCCGCAACTCCCCAAGCCCGCCTCCAATAGGCCAGGGGATGGTGACTAGCACTGAGTAGGCATGTTACTAACATGGGAGTTATTTCCTATAAACCTATACGCATGCATACACATCTCCAATCCCACAAAGATGAAAAGTAAAAAACCACTAAAAGGAAAAGATACATGCATACACTAAAACCCAACCAAAAGAGTACGTCAGGAAAGTAAAGTACAAGAAAGTAAAACCCTAGGCCAAAAGTACAAGTCCACCAAAAGAGAGTCCGTAAAAAAGTCCAAACTATAAAGAAAGGTGTCGGGACTATAGTCTATAGCCGTAGGAACACACCTCGTCCTGTCTGATCTCACTTAGTACCATCTGGTCCTAGTCCACCTATAATCTTGTCAAAGGCTCGCTCGTCTGCACAAGACATGACACGTGCGGGCAAAGCCCATGCAGGGGTGAGTATAACAATACCTAGTAGGACACCCCAAAACCACAAAGGAAACACAACAAGGGAAATACTATAGAGGAAAGATAAAGTCAGCTCCACATAGTATATGTATACAGAACATATAACAAGAATATCCAGATATACTCATACAGGATCGACTATCGTGAAACCACCAATAAGATCCATCTATAAGATTCCACTAAGTATGTAACAAGGAGAACACACTCCTAGGTCTGAATAGAGATACACGAAGTACTTGTTCTGGGAGAAAACACTCCACAAGTATTTGAGAACATGATGCTCAGATGAGGATCACAACCAATAGCCATGGGGTGATTACGACAACTCAGTCTGAGCTAATTTGCTAAGCAGAGGATTGGCGCCCAGGTAAAGTTGGTCACGTCGATACCAAGAACTCTACCTAGGGTTCCAAGAATGAATAGAGGATCCGGATCTTAGTCTCACAGAGGGGATTCCAATAACTCTATTTAGGAAGTCTTGCTGAAGGGATCATACTCTTGTATGTAGGAAATGATACTGGGAGCCTTCAGGAGGAAGACCAAGGGGACGAGCCCTAAGGAAACTAGCCCAAGTCATAGAAGGCAACTGGCTCAATCCATGAATAATTGGTTACACGGCATGTAGTATAGTTACATGTTGTGTTCATTGACTCTGGGTACTGCTCGTGTAAACAGCCTGTTTCATCCATTCAAGTTGTGTAAAACTCAACTACACGGCATGTAGAAGAATCACACGCTGTGTTCCTTGAATTCAGGTATTGCCCATGTAAACGGCCCATGTCATTTGACTTGTCGGATAGAAAGTAACTACACGGTGTGTAGAAGAATCACATGCCCTGTCGGAGCACCTGGGCTCACTCCGTGTACGCTGGCCATGGGCCCGTACATGATCTCTGTCCGTGTCGCCTGACGGTGTACCAGCACACAGGGTATCCCGTGTATCTGGCCGGGTCTGGTCGGGGAGGGGTATACACGCCATGTCCTTGGATGTGTACCCAACCCATGTCCGTGTACTCCCGGAGTACACGCCAGGTAAATTCGCCGATGAACACACGCCGTGTAGCCCATACTACACACCGTGTAGTCGCGATTTTTCCAGAATCGTTGTCTTCCTCCGCGCGCCTCGGCCAAATCTCTGGTTCTTGATCCAACTGTCAGATCACCATGAAACTCTGGATTTGGGTTCGTCCCACCCCTATGAAACTGATTCCATCGGTTTCGAGCTTCCGATCGGCCTTGATAGCGCGTCCCGGTCCGCCCGCACGAAAACGATCAAAGAATGGGAATTTCCGAACCACATTGATTTGTCCGTCGCCATCTTCGTCGCACCTCCGCTAGGTCGTCTCGATGTTGGATCTTTGATTTCAGATCGTTGTGCCAACAAAATAATGTGCAATGATCGATTTACTCAAAGAACGCGTAGAACGCACACAAAGAATGCATAGGAACCGGGAGAGAAAAACACAACAATCAAGAGGGATGAATCTCGATCGATGTTCGTGTCGATCTTGGTTCGTCACTGTTAGAAGGTTGAATGAAAACCAAATTAATTTCAAGAATCAAATCCCCATGATTCCCACAAATAGCCCATCCCGCAAAATGATCGATCAGCGGGCTAATCTGTTCATGGATTAGTCTGCGTTCATAATAGGAATAAAGAACGGGGAAAATGAATCATCAAACAAACATCCTACCTGGATTCCGCGGTGTACGTTGGCAAAGATCTTGTCACTGCATCGTCGTCGCTGGTGAAAATCATCAAGAACG
Organism: Viscum album; assembly: GCA_963277665.1. Classification (NCBI taxonomy): domain Eukaryota; kingdom Viridiplantae; phylum Streptophyta; class Magnoliopsida; order Santalales; family Viscaceae; genus Viscum; species Viscum album. The sequence continues at coordinate 1,238,620,825 of OY728162.1, read as the reverse complement.
TCGTCGCCGCATTGGGAAGTTTTCTCCAGATCCTCCAGAGCTGCCAAGGGTTTTAGGGTTATGAGGTTTGTAACCCTGGACCCCTGCGCTAGCCTTTATTTAAAAAGGATAAGATATCCACTGCAATAGATTTAATAAAATATTTTAAATTAAATATTTTATTACGGTTACATCCAAAAACCAGATTTTTTCACCGGCCTGCGCCAGTCGATGTTAGGTATCTTCTAGGGTAAACCCGCTTCTCTGAATGCAACAGTGCCATCTGATTTTTGATCTGAGCACCCGTTTGGGAGTTATTCTACTTTTTTCAGGAAAACCACACATGCACGTAATTTAATCATTAAATTAAATTCAAACATTTGTTCCGGGATCACCAGGACTCAGAACTGCATGTCGTCTTGAAGACTGGTCTCGAAATAATTCCATTTATTTTTAAGAATAATGTATGGAAAATCGGAGACATTACATCACACCCACCTTAGGGATTTTACGTCCCCGAAAATCCAAAACAAAGGATACTCAAAAATATGTGGTTACTGCACATGAATCTGAGCCTCCCGATCCCACGTGCTCTCCTAGAGATTCCCATGCTGCCATCGGACACGCACCAAGGGAATAGCTCGCCCATGAAGGATCTTCTTCTGTTGATCCTCGATCTCCACTGGGTACTCAGAAAAGGTCACTCCATCATTGATGTCTAGCTCGCTCCAGTCGATGACGTGCGATGGATCATGCATGTAACTCTATAGCTGCGACACATGGAAGATGTTGTGTACCTGGTTCATCTGAGGAGGTAGAGCCAAGCGATATGCCACCTCACCAACTCTACTCAGAATCTGAAAAGGGCCGAAAAACCTCATAGATAGCTTTCTGCCTCGCCCAAACCTCCGCAATCCCCATCGAGGTGAGACCCAAAGGAACACGTGGTCTCCCTCCTCGAACTCCAAGGGCCTCCGCCTCCTGTCAGCATAAGACTTTTGCCAAATATGTGTTGTCTTCATCCGCTCTTGGATGACTTGCACCTTCTCTGTAGTATCTCTCACCATCTATGGGCCCATGAGTGCTGACTCTCCTGGGTCAGTCCAACAAAGTGGTGACCTGCAAGGTCACCCGTACAGAGCCTCAAATGGTGTCATACCAATAGTGGAATGATAATTTTTATTATAATAAAATTCCACCAGTGGTAGGTGATCCTCCCAGCTACGACCGAAGTCAAGTATGCAAGCATGAAGCATATCCTCCAGAACCTAGATGGTCCGCTTCGTCTGACCATTAGTCTGGGGATGAAACGCTGTGCTCAAGAATAACTGAGTCCCAAAAGCTTCATGAAATCTATTCCACAACCAGGATGTGAAACGAGAATCACTATCTGAGACGATTGTGGATGGAACTCCATGAAGTCAAACTATCTCCTACACGTAGAGGCGTCCCAATCTCTCCACTGAACTCTGCTCTCGTATGGCTAGGAAGTGGGCCGAATTGGTGAGTCGATCAATGATCACCCAGATGGAATTGTGTCCCCTGTACGTATGTGGTAAATCCATCACGAAGTCCATGGATATCCTGTCCCACTTCCACTCTGGAACCTCAAGGGGCTGAGTCAAACTTGCTAGCACCTGGTGCTCAGCCTTTACTTACAGACAAGTAAGGCACCGAGAAACAAACTCTGCCACACTCTTCTTCATTCCTGACCACCAGAACTGACTTCGGAGGTCCTGATACATATTTTACACACCTGGATTCACCACCAAAGGAGATGTATGGAACTCCCTCAGAAACTCCTCCCGCAACATCACTGGTACTACTGTATGCCCTTTGAAAAATAACAATGTGCTCCCCACCTGTTGAATATCCATTGGCAGCATCACCTGTGGATATCTTAGTATGTAAAGTCTCACAGCTATCATCCTCGCGCTGTGCTTCCCTAACTCGTTGTAAGAGTGGAGGGGTAACAACCATCGATTGAAGGTAAGCTACCTCATCTCTATCCATGAAGGATAACTGTAAGGAGTCCAACTGCCTCATCGCCTCATCCAGCAACTACGAACTGGATTTCCTGCTGAGAGCATCTGCCACAACGTTCCCCTTCCCAGGAGTATAAATGATCTCAAAGTCATAATCCTGGAGGAACTCAAGCCATCGACTTTGTCTCAAATTCAGATCCTTCTGAGAAAAGATATATCTGAGACTCTTGTGATCAGAGCAGACGGTAAACCACTCTCCCATCAGGTAGTGCTGCCACATCTTCAATACTAATACTACCACTGCAAAATCAAGATCATGGGTCACGTAGTTTTGCTCATGGGGCCTCAACTGGAGTGATCCATAGGCAATAACCGCTTTCCTCTGCATCAGGACACAACCAAGCCCGGTTCCTGATGCGTTGCAGAACACTACGTGCTCGACACCCTCCTCCGATAATCTCAAGATCGGGGCACTCGTCAGACTCTGTCTCAACTTCTGGAAAGCCTGCTGGCATCTCTCGGTCCACACGAAAGGCTTCCCCTTTTGGGTCAAAGCTGTCATGGGTGCTGAAATGCTAGAGAAATCAAGAATGAATCTCTGATAGTAGCTTGCCAACCCAAGGAAACTCCACACCTCCGTCACGCTCTGAGGTGGCTTCTATGCTAACACTGCCTCTACCTTGGCTGGGTCCACTGTTACACCATCTTCTAAGATAATGTGTCCCGAAAAGTGGACCTCCTGTATCCAGAACTGACACTTCGAGAGTTTCCCATACAACCGGTGCTCTTGGAGTGTGTCCAGAACCATCCTTAGGTGACTTGAGTGCTCCTCCTCGGACTCAGAGTACACAAGGATATCATCGATGAAGAACACTATGAACCGATCTAGATAGGGCTGAAATATTTAGTTCATGAGTCCCATGAACACTGTTGGGGCGTTCGTCACGCCGAAGGGCATCACTAAGTACTCATAGTGACTGTAGCGACATCTGAAAGCCATCTTCGGTACATCCTCATCCCGTACTCGCAACTGGTGATAGCCTGATCGTAGATCAACCTTCGTGAACCATCATGCCCCTCTCAACTGTTCCATGAGGTCATCAATCCTCGGTAGTGGATATCAGTTATTTACGGTCACCTGATTCAGGCGCCAATAATCCACACATAGCCTCAAGCTCCCGTCTGCCTTCTTGGAAAACAGCACTGGGGCCACCCTGGGTGAAACGCTGGGTCTTACAAAGCCCTTCTTCTGCAAGTCTTCCAGCTGCACCCTTAGCTCACGAAGCTCTACAAGAGACATCCGATATGCTGGTGCTGATATTGGTGTCGTCCCGGATTGCAACTCAATGTAGAAATCTATCTCCCGACGGGGAGGTAGTTCGGGGACATCCTCCGGAAAGATGTCCTCGTACTCAGCCACTACTGTTGGAAACTGGAAACTCATAGCATCTGCTGCGCCAAGGGCTAGGCTAGCCAACTGATAGGATATTGGTTGCACCTTCCTATGAACGAGTCCATCCTGCGCTGCCTGGGTCTCTCTTTCACTGAAAAAAGAGAACCTCGTTCCATCACTGCGGACACACCGCACCCTTCACCTAAAAAAGTAAATCTGGGCATGAACTGTAGATAGCCAATCTATACCAAGAATGAAATCATAAGGCATCGATGCTACCACCAAGAGGTTCCAACTAAAACTCTCTCCTCCAAGGGTCAGGTCACACTATCTATAGAGGTGTGTGATCTCTGAATCTTCTCCAGTCAGTGTTTCTAAGCGTATGGGTCGAGTCAACGGCTCAAATGGAATCTCAAGGTCTCGAACAAGATAAGAATATAGAAAGGAATGACTAGCACCTGTGTCTATCAGTACGGAAACCAAAGTAGAAAAGACACAGATTGTACCTCTAATCATTCTGGGAGTACCTGGGTCATACGCCTCTGCCACCTGCAGTTGTCCCTACCTCTGTCCACCAGCTCCCCAAGCCTGGGGTGGACCTCTAGGGGGTGGTGGTGGTAAAGGGTCAAAACGCAGACCACCTCCAGCTGCTCTCCCAGCTCCTCTATCGCATCCGCTGCCCTGCGGATCTGTCTGCTCCACACGTTTCATCTGCCTCGGTGGTCCATCCACTGCTCCTGTGTCAGTAGTATGGAAGGTTGGACAATCTCGAGCGAGATGTCCCTTGTCGTCACATGAGTAGCATCGCCTCTCTCAAGGCTAGCTAGATGCGCCCTGCGAACCCTGTATGGCAGATCCCCTATCCTGGGATCTCCTCGGAAAACGTCTCCCAAGCCTGGGTCTCGGGCGTCGGCTCCCTGCTGTCGAGGTCTCTACTCCAGCTCGCTCACTACTGACAACTACAGGCTATCTCTGCTCTACCAAGAAGCTCTCAACCACCAAAGCCCACTCGAGCACCCCAGCATAAGTAGGAATGCTCATAGGGACGATTCTAGCTCAGATATCTCTGCGCAAGCCCTGCTCGAAAGTCCGAGCTCTGAAGTACTGATCTCTGACCATATCCATCGAGTACTGTGAGAGGTCGGTAAACCTAGATGAATAGTCATCCACCATCATGGTCCCCTGCTGGAGCTGAATAAGCTCATGTATACATACTGCTCTCAGGGTAACCAGTGAAAACTCCACTCTGAAGAGATGCTCAAACTTCGACCATGCAAGAGTCTCCTTGTCGTGAGTCTGAATAACCAAACTCCACCATCATCCTGCCGAGCCCTGCAAAAGGCTCGCTGCCAGGATCACCATCTGGTCTGCTGGTGTCCGGACCAAATGGAAGACTCTAGTCACTGCCTCAAGCCAGTCCTCTACAGCCTGAGGGTGAGGCTCGCCGTGAAACTTAAGGGGTCTCTGTCTCTGAAACTCATGGATTGCACTCAGCATGTTCCCCTCCTCCAATGGTACAGCAGGCACTAAACACTGCTCCACAGGTGGTGGTATAACTGGCACACCACCCAATGGTAAAACTAGGGAATCTGGTCCCTGAATCGAAGCTTCATCACTGAGGGGGTCATCCTTGTGATCAAGCTGCTGGATCCTAGTGAGTGCGTGTCGCGGAGGCATCCTGTGAAGAAACAAGATGTATCTCAGTCAGTAAGTATATCTGGAGATCTGACTCATGAAGGACATGGAAACCACAACCCATTACTATATGATTCATGTACCATTATTTTCCCCTACAAATAGTGTTCTCATGTTTCAAGTCGAAAAGCAAGTTATCAGAGTCCTGGTGTATGGATACATCATCCGCCCGCACCAACACTAGGGTCCCTGGCCTAAAATCCGAACTCGAAACACTTAACACTGTTGCCCCAAACTAACTCACAGACTTTCGGTCCTAAGGTAGAACTGACCACCTCTGATACCACTCTATCATGACCCGTCCTAGTGGGGCCCGAGCCGCAACTCCCCAAGCCCGCCTCCAATAGGCCAGGGGCTGGTGACTAGCACTGAGTCGGCATGTTACTAACATGGGAGGCATTTTCTATAAACCTGTACGCACGCACACACATCTCCAAGACCACAAAGCTAAAAATTAAAAACCACTAAAAGGAAAAGAAACATTCATATACTAAAACCCAACCAACAGAGTATGGCAGGAATGTAAAGTAAAAGAAAGTAAAACCCTGGGCCAAAAGTACAATCCCACCAAAAGAGAGTCCGTAACAAAGTCCAACCTATAAAGAAAGGTGATGGGAATGTAGTCTGTAGCTGTAGGAACACACCTTGGCCTGTCTGATCTTGCTGAGTATCGTTCGGTCCTAGTCTGCCTAGAATCTTGTCAAAGGCTCGCTCACCTTCACAAGACATGACGCGTGTGGGCAAAGCCCGTGCAGGGTTGCATATAACAATACCCAGTAGGACACCCCAAAACCACAAAGGAAACACAACAAGGGAAATACGACAAAGGAAAGATATAGTTAGCTCTACACAGTATATGTCTGCAGAACATATAACAAGAATATCCAGATATACTCATACACGATCGACTATCGCGAAACCACCACTAAGATCCAGCTCGAAGATTCCACTAAGCATGTAACAATGAGAACACACTCCTAGGTCTGAAGAGAGAGACACGGAGTACTCATTCAGGGAGAACACACTCCACAAGTACTTGATAACATGATTCTCAGATGAGGATCACAACCAATAGCCATGGGGTGATTCTGACAACTTAGTTTGAGCTAATCCACTAAGCAGAGGATCGGTGCCCAGGTAGAGTTGGTCACATCGATACCAAGAACTCTACCTAGGGTTCCAGGAATGAATAGAGGATCCATCTTTTAGTCTCACAGAGGTGATTCTAATAACTATATTCAGGAAATCCTGCTGAAGGGATCATACTCCTGTATGTAGGAAATGATACCAGGAACCTTCAAGAGGAAGAATAAGGGGACGAACCCTAAGGAAAATAGCCCATGTCATAGAAGGAAATTGGCTCAAGCCATGAAGAATTGGTTACATGGCGTTTAGTATGGTTACACGCCATGTTCATTGACTTCAGGTACTGCCCGTGTAAATGGTCTGTGTCATCCATTAAAGTTGTGTAAAACTCAACTACACGGTGTATAGAAGAATCACACACCGTGTTCCTTGACTCCGGGTACTGCCCATGTAAACGGCCCGTGTCATTCGGATTTTCGGATAGAAAGTAACTACATGGTGTGTAGAATAATCACACGCCATGTCCAAGAACCTGGTCTTTCTCCGTGTACGCTAGCCATGGGCCCATACATGATCTTCGTTCGTGTTGCCTGCCCGTGTACCAGCACACGGGGTATCCCGTGTCTCTGGTCAGGTCTTGCTGAGGAGGGGTATACACACCGTGTCCTTGGCCGTGTACCCAAACTATGTCCGTGTACTCCCAGAGTACACGCCAGGTAAATCCGCCAACGAACACATGCCGTGTAGCCCGTACTACACGCCGTGTAGTCAGGATTTTTCTAGAATCATGTTCTTCCTACGTGCGACTCAGCCAAATCTCTGGTTCTTGATCCAACTGTTAGATTATCATGAAACTTTGGATTTTGGTTTGTCCTGCCCTTACGAAACCGATTCTGTAGGTTTCGGTCTTCCGATCGGCCTTGATAGCGCATCCTGATCCATCTGCACGAAAACACTCGAAGAATATGAATTTTTGAACCACATCGATTTTTCCACCTCCGTCACCATCGCACCTCCGCTGCGTCGTCTTGATGTTGGATCTTTGATTTCAGATCGTTGCACCAACAAACGAATGTGCAATGATCAATTTCCTCCAAGAATGCGTAGAATGCACATGAATAACGCGTAGGAACCAGGAGAGAAAAACACAACAATCGAGAGGGACGAACCTCGATCGATGTTCGTGTCGATCTTGGTTCATCACTGTTAGAAGGTTTAACGAAAACGAAATTAATTTCAAGAATCAAATCCCCACGATTCTGGCAAATAGCCCATCCCGTAAAATAACCGATCCCGCAGGCTGATCTGGTCGTGGATTAGTCCACGTTCATCATAGGAATCAAGAACAGGGAAAAAGAATCATCAAAAAAACATCCTACCTGGATTCTGCGGCGTTCGTTGGTGAATATCATGTCGCTGCATCGTCGTTCCTGGTGAAAATATTCAAGAACATCGTCGTCGCGTTGGGAGGTTTTCTCCAGAGCCTCCAGAGCCACCAAGGGTTTCAGGGTTATGAAGTTTGTAACCCTGGACCCATGCGCTAACCTTTATTTAAAAAGGATAAGATATCCGCTGCAAGAGATTTAATAAAATATTTTAAATTAAATATTTTATTACGGTTATGTCCAAAAACCAGATTTTTCCACCGGCCTGCGCCAGTCGATGTTAGGTCTCTTCTAGGGTAAACTCGCTACTCTAAAGGCAGTGGTGCCATCAGTTTTTTGATCTGAGCACCCGTTCGGGAGTTATTCCACTTTTTTCAGGAAAACCGCACGCACGCATAATTTAATCATTAAATTAAATTCAAACATTTGTTCCGGGCTCACCGGGACTCAGAACTGCACGCCTTCTTGAAGACTGGTCTCAAAATAATTCCCTTTATTTTTAAGAATAAAGTATGGAAAATCAGAGACATTACATCTTCCTTCCCAAACCTAAAGCATTTCCTTTTCCCCTTTAAGAAATTTTTGGGTTCTTCTTATTCAACTTTTGACGAGTGGGATGTTGTAATTTCTTACCCTCATGATATTTACCCATTTCTCCACTAGAATTAACCTCCATTATTTTCTTCCGATATCTAGACCCTTGAGATTTTTTTATGAACTAACAATTTGGTTTCATATATTTGTATTTTGGGATATTAAAATCTCCTAAAAATGGAGTGTTGTGACCAAAAAGTTTTATCCCCACGATAAATATTATCACAATATTAAGTGTCAAGATATGAATAAATTAAGTTGGGTTAATAATAAAAATTAAATTGATGATTAGCCACATTTTACAGTGGGGAATCCCTACAAATAAATGAATATCATGGTTATCAAGTGTGTTTCAACCTAAGGTCCCACAATACACCCTAAGAGGTGTTGAATTAGGGTGAATTGATATTTATTCTTAAGTTTAACTGGATAATTTCCTCACATTTTCAAAGTATCCTTGAATTTTTCATGATGATCACACACAAGCACAACCAAATTCATAAAAATAAATAATCATGAACATGAATATTTTACTTGGTTCACCTGCACTGAGATACATCCAAGGAGTACATATCTATAATGTACTAATATGAAAAATAATCACTACTCCACTATTTTTTTATTACAATAATTTGGACAAGATCACTGATCATCCAAGATCCATGACATCTTCTTATCTTTCACTCACTACTATACACGAGGGTTACATAAAAGATAATGTTTCCACATAGCTCGAACTCATGTGAATTATAATGAATGATATAACACCAAAAAATAATGGTTTTTCTCTATAATTTTTTGATCTTCACTTCCTAATTTTCAATAGAATACAATCCATTCACACTTTAATCCTTGATACCATATATATAATAAATTATACTACCGGTTCAATATTATTTTCTTCGTCTAAATATCATATATTCCCTATTTATTTCCCTTATGTTTATTTTATACATTAGGTTCCAATATATATAAATAATTTTTAAATTCAAATTGAAAATTTATATCTTAATCATCTTCCAATTTACTATACTTAAAACTCATCCAATATATCATTCCCAAGTGAATCTCCACCTTAGATATTCAAATAGGAAGTTAAAAATTTAATTGAAAACTATTAAATCTTCTTGATAATTCCAAATAAAAAAATCTATTCAAATTCTCTAGATTATAAAAATCATAATGTGATATCTTACATCATGGATTTATGGGTTTGTTTCTTCTTCAACTACCAATATCATCACAACCTCATATAATGCTTTATGGTTTGATCTTGAATGATGTATCTAAATAACCTGAAGCTTATCTTTCATGACCCTGCTTCTATCTTCATGACCTTTACATCATGGTGTGGTTCCTATAATCATGTTGTAACCTTTGTATCATGGAATGGCCAATGTAAAAACATTCTTGATCAGTAATGTTTTTTTTCATTACTCACTTATGCCACATGGGTACCTTAAAATTAATAGAACCACTGATATCCACCTATATATTATTATAGCATGACATCCTTCTCATGGTGTAACCAAATATTCACCTCAAATGTAAAAGTAAAGAATCCATATGTTTGAAATATAACCTTTACATTCAAAACTTTTCCAATTTTTAAATCTAGGCCAATCATTAAGTTACAAATGTTCTATAACCTTTACATATGAAGATTTATTTGTTTTCTAAAATCTTCCAATAACCTAATGTATTGGTTTGGTGACCATTAATTATAACAATAAATAATGGTTTAACATTTTTTCTAGACTAGTTTTGTTAAACTTTATGTATTGAAATGTAGAAACCTTTTCCATTATTTATACTATAACTCCACTCATGGAGTGATCTATATTATCTTATCATGATATGTTTATAAAACTTTTATATCCTTCAGAGTATATCTTCAAAGATTTCAAATTGACTCCAAACTTCTTCACAGATTTCAAAATCCCTCAAATTACTTTCCATTTAATTAAAATTTACAAAAAAATTCAACATTAAAACCTATGGTTTCAACATTATACCTCTTTTAATTTTTTTTCAATCATCCATATGACCCTCTAAGTTTATTTTTTACAAACCAAAATCCCCCTATACTAGTATTCTCCCCCTTTTATAATAAAATTGAAATTGTGTTTCCTCTTTATAATTGATCATGTCCATGCATTCATGAAACTTACATTGTACTAAAAACTAAAGAGAAAGTTATTAATAAATTATTTAAGCAAAAATGAGTTAACGATCATTATAGGAATAAGGGAAAAAGTCATTTTTCACAATTTTGTCAATGTTTTATGATTAATACATTGTTCTTCTTCTAATTCCCTATGGATTGTGTATCCCCTATATAACATCCCTAGACCCACAATTCTGGATCTGGTGCTAAAAACATAATAGTTACATTTTTGGAATTTATATCAATAAACATGATACAATTTTATCCATCCAAAACATACAATATCAAAAAAAAAATTGGATCACTTACATGCCCAAGGACCTTTCAAGTTAAGAGTTTTAGATAATTGGAAAAAATATTACATATCAATATCCTTGTATTTAAGTGATCATTTTTCCTACAATACCCATATTTTCTTATTTCACAATAATTCTTCAATATCTCCCATAAAATTCTTCACACATGAAAAATTCTCAACATAATTCATTTAACATATTTCTTCATAACCTGGAGAAATAGAGAACAAAATAATGGTGATCTAAAATGCATAGTAAGGGTAAACATAAGTATTAAAATTTGAATTTCATTATTGAGAGTAAGATGATCATAAGGGTATTATGAAATAATCAACATGCATGATCATAAAATAATAAAATTCATATCCATCAATTAATGTATCACAAATCATGATACATGGTATAAATATTTAACATAATACACTCATATAAGTCAATAATCATGATACATGTAAAAAAATCCTTAAGAAAAAGATCTATTATAACTCATAGTAAGCATTGAAACGTTATTTAGGTATCTTGGAACATCAAGCATTCATCACGGAATCACCTAAACAAGTAATTTCCATATCTCTAAGGATTAACCTATAACCAATAAACATCATCATCTCTTAAGATCAACTCATAATAATTTAACTTTTTCATTTTACCCAATGTATTTGAGGTCTATAACAGACACACTAATCCTTAGTTTATAACATAAGCACCCATCAATCATCCATACCTATGTACAACAAACATATAATGAACAAAACATTTATAGCTTTCACTTTTCAATATAACACACTTAAAACAATTATTATTCCTTTTTAACTTGATTAACCCATAGAAAGGAAATAGGTTCCATGAAAATAACTTTAAAATAATCATTATACATAAAGAAAAATAACCATGAAGGTATCACTATAACATATCCTCATTGGATCATAAAAATATAAATTATATTTCCCAATATGAAAAATACATTTTAAAGAACATTTTGCACCTTTCTTTAAAAATTAGGGAAGATATCCTTCTCTTTTAATAATATTTTATAAAAATTTCCTGAATATTAAGAAAAATATTTTCTTTGATAAAAACCATGTTAAATTATAAAGGAATCTTAAAATAAAATAACATTCATGAAAACAAAAAAAATCATTCATGTCGTAAACATATGTTTTCAAAATTTTGTAAAGAGAGTAAACAGTGTCCCATGTGAAAAATATTAAGAAATTTACTTTTAAAATATGTTTAAAGAAAGTTAAATATAATGGAAAATAACTTTAGGAAATTATTTATGTTTATAAAATAACATTATTGAAATATGATAAGGAACTTAGAGGATGATTTTGGTTAAAAGTATTTAAAAACTTTAAAACAAAATTTTTAAAGAAAACCCCTTTATGGACTTTTGAAACATAAAACCATTTGAAAGAAAGAAAATAAGAATAACCATAAAATAACATGAGTAAAAAAATATTTGTGATATTTTATTTCAAGATTCATTGTATACACAATATAAATGAATATAGGTGCATCAATCAAAACATGTCTCAAAGAAGGATGTTTGATATGAGAAACCCTTACAACTTGGGTAATACTTAAATTAAAAAACCATTCAATGAAAGAACATAACATTATTCTATAAAATGAAAAGTATAAATGAAATAATATGTTAAAAAAATCATGGGGTATTAAGTACACCATATAAAATAAATCATGGTGCATGACATGAATTATGCCTCAAATATTAGAATTAAGAGCATGAAAACCCAAGAAAATTTTATAACTTTTGATTAAATATCTCATGAAAGATAGGAATTTAAAGGAACTTTAAATATCATGATAAAATAATCATTAATTATATAATATCTCAATATTCATCATATACACCTTATAAAAGGAAGTGGGTTCATAATACAGGACATGTCTTGAAAAAATTATATTGAGATGAATAATCCTTACAAAGAACATATCATTGAAGTTGAAATTTAATCAATGAAGTGATTATGTATAAAAATTGTAAAACTAAAAAATATTTTAAACAAAATATAATACAATCAAATTTAATTTCAAACATAATCTTGGAATAAAATAGTCAATTAAGTTGAAGTATAACTCATTGAATGGAAATTGAGTTAATAAACCACTTACCTCGAGTTCCATCTTTCTATTTACATCATTTTAACTCCTATATAATTAAATTCTATACATTATTTAATAGTTTTATAAAATATTATAGGTTCAATTCTTTATCATTAAACCATTTATTTCATTTATTTAAATGATATAATTAATTACTTAATCGGTTAATTCCACGATGAATGTTTTGAGGATCTTCAATTCATAATTTAAAAACAACTTCAGTATATTGATTGTAGTCAAAGAGGTCATGGTTCCATAATCTATAGAATAATAATAATGAAATAATTATAATTTTTATACATTAAATACTATTTTATAACCATACTTGAAATCTTTATATGGAAAACAAATCATGTCGCTTTGTGGAGGTGGTAATCCACACATACACACGAACGACGTTACCATTTTCAAATGGAAGGAAGGGTAAGAAAATAGATGACATATTATCTTTAAATAATGATAATTATGTCATTAATATCATATATATATATATATATATATTAAATCCATCATTATAAATATACATGATAGGTGATGATGGAAAATGAAATATTTCACTTTATGGAGCTTGTGGTCCACACATTTACACGAATAATGTTTTCGTTCCCTATTAGATGGAAAAGTATATGAATAAGGTTATTAAATTAACATAATAAAATCTCATAATATTTTCAATACTGATGTTATTATATTAGTATGGTTATGATATAATTTAAGGAATTAAAAGAATAATTAAAATGGAAATTGCTCGGTTAAGACGATTTCCTCCTCTTGTATCCATACTAAAGGACCATAGGGATGAACTTTTAAGAAGAAAATAATATCTAGAATGTAGATAAAGAATTTAAGATGTGTTTTTTAGGGTTTGGTCAAGATAAGTGGCTCAAGAAGTGTAAGTGTAACACCACAAGTTTTTATGGACATTTCTTTCAAATAAATTTAAATTTTCATTTATATCTTTCAATGCACTAAGTCAAATATTAATTTCACATGTAACTGACTTGGCGTGTGTTCCATGAAACACTGACTTGGCATATGATGCACACAACACTGAGTTCGCATATGATACACGCAACACTGAATTTATACAAAATGCCACTTTTAATAATATAATTTTAATCTAGTGGTTAAAATTAGTAATATTAATATTAATAACTACTTTTTAAATATTGTTTATAATTTTTCTATATAAATAAAACATATTGAAAATAAAATATATGATTTTTGGTGAAGTCCTTTTTATGTTTAAAAACAATGTTTTATCAAATGAACTGATTCCAATAATGAAAGTAATTTTAAACAAATTTATAAATTTAATTTCATAAAATAAACTTTATTTTTTAATTCATAACATCTAAATTATCTTAGGGTGATTTTTTGGAATTTTTCTGAGAAACTTCATTTTTTGATGAATAATGAAAAACACTTCTTTTTAGTTAAAAATACTTTTGTCTAATTAATTATAAATGATAAATGATATTATAAATATTTTTTAAGGTCAAATTTTATAAATATTACATCTAATAATTCATTATAATCAATTACACTTTGAAGCTGAATATAAAATCTTAACAAACATTTGAACTTTTTTCTACTTTAAAACCTCGGTATTTCATCATGTCTGCGAGATTAGCAATAATCTTAATTTTGCCACGTATATGATTGGATTTTAAAAAATCCAACCTACACCAATGACTTCATTCTAATTTTTAGATTCTAATAATTCCATTTTAATTTTTTACCAAAATGATTAGTAAAAGTGAATAAAACTAATCACAGCAATTAAGGTCAAATTAAGCTTAATTAGGGACTAAACCTTAAAATTAAGGGCCCAAATGACCTATACACTTGTACAACACCCATTTTACGTTCATAGTTAGTCCATAAACCTTCCATTATTTAGTTTTTTTGGTTATTTAATACTTTTTTTAGGTAATAATGTGTTCACACCTAATTTGTTTCTAAAAATTCCATGTGAGTCCTTTTCCATCTCAAAAAAAAGGCCACCGACCCTACCTATTCCTCAAACCTATAAAAAATTTTAAGTTAGTCCAATATATACCTAAATAGACTAAAAAAACCCTCCCTTATACTTTTAATCCTCCCTTAAGGAAGAAACCATCTCAAGGAATCCTTTTGGCACAACCCAAAAGGAGTTACCCGATTAAGAGGTAACATCTTCTCTCAAGCTCCTTTCCTTTATTTTTCTTATACACCCCCTACACTCTCATTATTCCATTATTGTGTGACATAACCAGTATAATACATATAATAGGATGATTTTATTCAAAGTTTCTAACTTACACTTACACACACCTCCATATAATGGATGTTGAGAAAACTATTTCTGTGTACGGTGAACAACTACCACGCGAAACGATGATTTCCCATTTCTCCTTTACCACCAATCATGGTGGCCATTATGATGGAAAATATATTTATATATATAATATATTATATTTATTATGTCTTTAAGATTATTTATTCCTTTGGTAACACACATATTTTTACCTTCCATTTGGTGTTAATATGATAATTGCATTTTTTGAACTGTGGACAATCAGCCCCTCAAAGCGATGTGATTCATTCACACACCACATGGAATGTATTAAGGATGGGTTTCCTGAAATTATATGACATATATGAAATATTCCAGATACTATAATAATGTTATATATATATACATATATATATACATATGGCATTGACATACTCTCTTTCAATATGATAATAAAAACGGAAACGATGTTCATGCGTACGAATGGCTTACTGTCTGCATGAACGGTGTTTTCCATTTCATACATCATTATGAAATAAATTATTATAATAAACATATACTATATATACCTGATATTTTTATCATGTTATACATTATTGAATCATGATATAATTATAAGGACCAACACTATAACAAATTAAGACACATGTGAAAAACAAAGCGAATATTACCTGAAGTGAAAATTTAATATAGGATCGTTAACAAGTGGGTAATATAAGGTCATAATAAAATAATATATGGTAATATATATAATAATATTCTTATATAAAATATTTATAATAAACTTATATTTATTATACAGGAATCTTGTATGAGTACAGAGATATTCAAGACACAAGGTAAGTGGATTTTCATCTCACTATTAATTTCTATGAGATACAAGCTTTGTTTGACAATATTTCTTTTTGTGTGGTTTATGTAAATAAAATTATTGTATTATATTTATATTGTACTTAAATTTATGTGTATTAAGATATCAATTATATGATTCTTCTTTCATGTGTTTTAACTTTCAAAAGTTACCAAATCGGTAAAACAGATTTGTCTCAATTTGCCTTATTTGAGACTCTTGTTTCATTATTCACCTAAAACCTTTTTTTAGGGGTATGTAATTCCATTTTATATGTTATATCATGAATATCCTTATTTTCATGACATTTTAAGCCCCATTTAATTTCCTTTTCTTACATGTACAGTATGATCCCAAGTAATCAAGTTATATGAGTTTATTGTGACAATCTTAACATTTTTTTCAATATTGTTTATGTTTATGATTCCTTTGATGAAATATGTCAACAATAATCATCAGTTTCATTATCCTATGTTTATTAAAAATATCCTAATTTTTTATTACCATTTTTTTCACTCTTTGGTACTTAAGTTAATATTTTTATTAAAATCGGATTGTCTCTCTCTTCGGTCGAAAATCCTTTGTATTCAAAAAACATGTTTTCAAAAATGTTTTCAAAAGATCCTTGAAGATAATTTTCAACAAAAAAGTATTTAAATTTTTTTTATTGTTTTAAAATATTCCTTTATAATTTTTCAAATATATTTTCAAATAAAAAGATTTTCAAAAGGTTTTATGTTATAAAATTTATTTTTCAAAGAAGAAAGAATATTTTCCTTAAGAATTTTTTTTAAAAAGACATTTCAAAATTATTTAGCAAATAAGATAAAATCCATTGGTGTTTATAATTCCTTTATGGGTAAATTATTCAATGTTTCAATTCATATTATCTCTCTAGATGTATTATGTTTTGATGAAATGATGTTTATGAAGCTTGTTTCTCTTTCACTTTTTATATACTTTTGAAACCCACTTCTTTTAAAGGGTTATGTTTATGATGAAATGATTATGAAACTTGTATCTTTCTACAGGTTATGATATGTTTACATGTTTATGATTCCCATTTCATTTCATGGTTTATGATATGTTTATTTATGATCTTATGGAATAAGTATGTATGATTTCATTATGTGACGGGTGGGACCTGTATCTCCCTCCATTTCATTGGGTAAAGATTTATATCTCATGAGATAGATAGGGTTAGAATGAGGGTTTACTCATTTTAGTAATACAAGGTTGGAACGAGTGTTTACTCGGTTCAGTAATACAGGGTTGGAAGGAGGGTTTAATCAATTCAGTAATATAGGGCTGGAATGGGGGTTTACCTGATTCAGTAAAGGAATTTATCCACTAAGATGGTCTTGGAATTGATCCCTTGGATACTATGGTAATAAGTATATGATTATGTGTTTCCACAATTCCATATCTTACTCCTATATTATGCTTTCATTTATTATTTCCTTTACTTCCTTCTGATTTATATCTTATGAACTACCAATCTTTATTCAATGATTCCTGTATATGATCTTCGATATGTAGGGTATGATCTTCTATTTTCATGATCATGTTCTCATACCCTTATGCACATGTTTATTCTTACAATTATCCCTTGTTTACCCTTACTGATCATTTGATCTCACCCCTTTTCATGTTTCCTTCCCTGGGTTATGAAGATATGTTTTATGTTTGATATGCCTAAAAAGGGTGGTAGTTGCAAAAACCTAGTGGGAGATAATATAGATCACTTATGAACTAGTGTTTATGTTTCTATGTTTCCAAAGACATTATACCAACTACAGTCTTTGGGCATCTATTTGTATAATTTTTAAGTATTCTACAAATGTTATGTAATGCTTATATTTTTAAATTGGGGGTCACTATAGTTGGTATCACAGCAAAGGTATAGTTAACCTTTGGAAACTAGGATGAGAAAACCTTAGTGAGAACTTTATGGAATATGTCTAGGGATAAGTATGAAGACTATGAAATGTATAATAAAATGTCCTAGAATTTTGGTGAAGGATAGAGTGAGTGGTTTCCTAGAAATATATCCATGTCTAGATACTACAAGTGTATGTGTCTCTGACATAGATGTAACTAGGGCTAAAAACTCTGAAAATATGTTCTGGGCTTGACTCGGGGTAATCCGGTACACGATAGCGGGAATTTTTGCACACCTAGTTTGACACTTCAAAAGGATATGCTTTGGTAATTCACAAACTCTTCATAAACCATTATGAAGGATTTAAATATAGTTTGGATATGAATAACCTAGGATAAACATAATGTGTCATAAGTTATACATCCTATAAGTGATTTTTCATGATTATGTGGTTCCTCGTTATGATAACTATTTATTAATCTATGATTTTAGTTTTAATAAATGGTCATAACCTAAAGGAAATGTGTTAATAGAGATTACAATGGAAAATGAAAAAATCTTCCTCCTGGGTAACCAAATGTTATGGGATATGGAATGAAAAATATTATTACTACTCTCATGTAGACTTCTCAAGATATGAATCATGGTAGAATTAAAAATGAGTAAAGGAGGGAACAACATTCTGTTGAGTCTTTGATGAGGCAAAGTCCACCTTCTTTCATAGGGTCTCCTGATTCACTTGTTACTTAAAAATGGATTAGTACCACTAAAAATATATTCTCTATTATTTAGTGTTTGGAGCATGAAAAATCCATTCAAGAAGTTTATCTCCTTGAAGGATAAGCAGATTAGTGGTGGAATCTAATCAAGAATACGAGGCAGCATGATGAGATTGAATCCATGGTTTGGGATGAGTTCAAGAACTTATTTTTTAGTAAGTACATTCCTTTAATTCTTCATACCAAGATGGAGAAATAGATCCTTGAGTTGAATCAAATGGATGATGAGTACGTTGGGACCTAAAAGGCTAATTTCATGATACTTGTGAGGTACGCTTCAGGAATTATCATCCAAGCCTAAATTAAAGTTGATAGTTTATTTGGTGGTTTAAATCCAAGTCTCAGATGGGCATTGTTCATAAGAGAATTTAGTAGCTATGAAGAGATTTTTCATTGTGAAATCAAGGTTGAAATTGAGGTTGGAGTCATGTATCAATCTCATGGATTTGACAAGAAGATGAATATGGAGTTCAAAAGAAACTATAAGAACCATAGAGAAAAGAAGATGAACTTTTTTTATGCTCTAAGTATGGGAAGAATCATGGATTAAATTGACTTAGGGGGTCTAATAAATGTTTTTACTATGGAAGGGAAGGCTATTGGAAAATTGATTTTCAAGGTGATGGGGAGAAGTTTTCTCAAAATTCTAATGGAGAAAAAGTTGCACAGAAAGCACCTCCCATTGTTCAATGATACAAATGTGAGAATGATAATTTTTATAACCATTTCCCAAACCCAAGGTTTGGTGATGATTATTGATATTAGAAACCTCTTAAGTTGAGGGATAAGTGGAAATCTCATTCAATTGCTATATCTGATGAGGGGTGCAATAACAACGTGATAAAAGCTACACTCACCATCAACTATAGAACTGTTAATTTCATATTTTATTATAGATATACCCACTCTTTCATATCTAAATAATTTTATAAGGGTGTTAATATTATACAAAAAATAATTAGATGTGGAATTATCAGTGCAAACCCGAAATGGTATGATGATTGCATCTCAAGTTTATGATTCCTCTCCGGTTGAAGCTTGTGAGAATATGCTTCCGGAAAATCCTTTCATTCTTACTTTGGTTGAATTTTATGTCATCTTAGGCATGTATTGGATTTATCTGCATAAACCCCACATCAATTTTCAAGAAAGGGAAGTTATATTCGATATTTTAAACCCTCTTATGATTATCCAACAATGTGACGAAAAGTCTGAACTTCCTATAGAGATTACATCCAGCGTATGGGTATTAATTCTCATTCAAAAGGATTTTTTTATCTCAAATGGTTGGGGAGAAGATTAGAATCGATGATATGCCTGTTGTTTGGGATTTTTTGGATTTATTTCCAAAAGAGTTTCCTAGTATTCCACCAAAATTTGAAGTTGAGTTCTCAATATAACTTGTACCTAGTTCCATACCAATTTCAAATACTCCTTATAGAATGACCTCGGTTGAGTTATAGGAATTAAATAAGAAACTCCAAGAAAACTTTGATAATGGATTCATTCATCCAAGTGTGTCACCTTGGGGTGCACCAGTTCTATTTATGAAGAATAAAGATGGATCAATGTGACTTTTCATTGATTATCGTGAGTTAAAAAAGATCACAATCAAGAAAAAGTATCCTCCTCCCCATATTGATGACTTGTTTGATCAACTACATGGAGCTCAATACTTTTCCAAGATTGACCTTCATTATGGATATAATCAATTGAGGGTCAAGAAGGAGGATATAACTAAGATGGAATTCCGTACAAGGTATGGTCACTATGAATATATAGTGATTCCTTTTGGTCTCACTAATTACCCTACTATATTTATGGATTTAATAAAGAGTCTTTAGAGATTACCTCGACCAATTTGTGTTAGTCTTTAAAAATGATATTCTTATATATTCAAATAGAAAAAAAAAGAGCATTAAGATTGCTTGAGAATTGTACTAAAGAACCTAAGGAAGGAGAATTTATATAAAAATTTTAAAAAATGTGAATTTTGGCTAAAAAAAGTTTATTGTTTGGGTCATATAATCTAAAGAGATGGTGTAGTAGTAGATCCATCAAATACATAGGTTATTGAAAGTTTTCCTAGACTAACCATGGTGACTTAGATCCATATATTTCTTGGTTTAGATTGATATTATTGAAGGTTTGTGTATAATTTCTCAAGAATATCTAATCTTATGACCAAGTTAATTTGGAAGGGTGTGAAGTTCCTCTGGACAAATTAATGTGAGGAAAATTTCATGGAACTTAAGTGAAGGTTGGTTAGTGCACCATTTATTACATTACCCAGTAGTGGATAAGGGTTTGTAATCTATATTGATGCATCAAATAATGATTTGGGATATGTTCTAATGAAAAATAACATGGTTATATCCTATACCTCGCCATAGTTTAAGATTCATGAGAAATTTTACCCAACTTGTGATTTGGAGTTAGCGATGGTAATCTTTGCATTAAAGATATGTAGGAATTATGTTTATAGTGAAAAGTGTGATATATATAGCGATCATAAAAGTCTGAAATACATATTCACATAGAATTAGTTAAACATGAACTATAGAAGATGGTTAGAGTTGATAAAGTATTATGACTGCTCAATACATTACCACCCTGGGAAAGAGAACAAGGTGGACAATGATTTGAGTCAGAAGGATCATGAAAGATTATCCATGATAAGGATCACAAAATATCCAATATTTCTAGATTTGAAAAGGATAAGTCTATAAATCATGATGGAAGGGGAAAACCCTTATCTTTCTTAAGGGAATGTTCAGCCCTATATCCAAGTGAAGATTAAGTAGGAACATAAGGAAGTTTAAGAGCTATAAAAGAAGGTTAGAAATGTTCCTGAGTTTAACCTTGATCGGGGTGGAATGATAGGGTTCAGAAACTAGGTATGTGTTCTTTATATGCCATATTCGAAGAAGGAGATGTTAGAGGAAGCTCATAGTTCTCCATTATATATTCATCCTGGAAGTACAAAGATGTATAGAGACTGGAAATAATACTTCTAGTGGGATGGAATAAATAGAGATATTGTGGAGTTTATATCTCTATTTTTGTTATTCTAGTAAGTAAGGTTGAAAGAAAAAAAGTTTAAAGGGATGTTGTATCCATTACCCATACCAAAATGGAAATGGGAGAAAATCACTATGGATTTTTTCATTGTACTACCCAAAACCTCTAAATGGTTTAATGATATATGGGTGGTAGTTGATCACCTTACTAAGTCAACACACTAAATTTTTATCATAGAATATTTCTCTCTTGATTAGCTTGTTAGAATCTACATTAAGGAAGTGGTAAGTTTTCATGGAGTACCACATTTTATTATACCATAACGGTATCTAAGGTTTTCTGGAGAAGTCATCAGAAATAACTTGATACATAATTGAGTTTCGTCACTTATTATCATCCTCAAAAGGATGTCCAGTATGAAAGAATAATTCAAACCCTAGAAGAAATTTTGATATCTTGTTCTCTGGATTTCAAAGGTGGTTGGGATAAACACCTTCCTCTAGTTGAGTTTTCCTAAAATGATAGATTTCACTCAAGAATTAATATGGATCCTTATAAATCCCTATATGGGAATAAATTTAGAGCTAAAATTTGTTGGTATTAGGTCAGATAAAGAAAGCTATTAGGGCATGAGATTGCTGAAGAAATGGTCGAGGAGGTTAGAACCATTCAGCAGCATATCAAGGTAGCTCAAAGATGAAAGAAAAGTTATGCTGATAACCATTGGTGTGATATAAAATTTGAAGTTTGTGAAAAGTTTTTTTATGAATATCACCCTTGAAAAAAGTTATGAGATTCAGTAAGAAGGGGAAACTAAGCCCTAGGTATATAGACCCATTTGAAATTCTTGATCGTATCAGGATGGTAGCCTATTGCTTGGAACATCTTCCAAATCTCTCTCAACCCCATTACGTGTTCCAGGTATTTCTCTTGAGGAAGTGCATCCATGACCCTTCACATGTACTAAACTCAAATGTCATACTGCTGGAGCAAGATCTTTTTTATGAAGAGAAACCTGTTGAAATTCTAGATCGATCAAAGAAAGTTCTACAAAACAATGCCACTATCCTGGTCAAAGTTTTTTGGAGAAATCACCAATTATAGAATTCTATATGGTAACTTGAGGATATGATGAAGCAAAATTATCCTCACATGTTTTTACCCTTGTGGAAAATTTTGAGGGTGAAATTCATTTTAAGGGGGTAGAATGTAACACCCCGAGTTTTTATAGACCTATTTTTTTAATAAATTTAAAATTTTAATTTATATCTTTCAATGCACTAAGTCAAATATTCCTTTCACAAATAACTGACTTGTCATACCTTCCACACAACACCTACTTGGCATATGGTGCAAACAACACTAAGTTGGCATATGATACACGCAATAATGAGTTTCTACGAAATACCTCTTTTAATAAGATATTATAAACTAGTGGTTAAACATAGTAATATGAATAGTAATAACTAATTTTTAAATATTTTTTATAATTTTTTTATATAAATAAAACATATTGGTAATAAAATATTTGATTTTTGGTAAAGTCCTTTTTATGTTTAAAAACAATGTTTTCTCAAATGAACTAATTATAATAATGAAAGTAATTTTAGACACATTTAGAAATTTAATTTAATAAAATAAACTTTATTTTTTAATTCAGAATGTCTGAATTATATTACTATGAATTTTTGGGATTTTTCTGAGAAACTTCCTTTTTTGATGAATAGTGAAAAATACTGATTTTTAGTTAAAAACTACCTTTTGTATAATTAATTATAAATTCTAAATGATATTATCAATTTTTTTAAGTAAAAATTATATTAATATTACATCTAATAATTCATTATAATAAATTCCACTTTGATACTGAATATAAAATCTTAACAAAGGTTTGAACTTTTCCCTACTTTAAAACCCTATTATTTCATCCCGTCTGCAGAATTAGCACTAATCTTAATTTTTCCAATTATATGATTGCAATTTAAAAAAATAATAAATAAACCATTTAATTAAGTATAATTTTTAGATTCTAATAAGTCCATGTTAATTTTTGACAAAAAAATATTAGTAAAAGTGATTAAAATTAATCACAGCAATTAAGGCCACATTAAGCTTAATTAGGGACTAAACCTTAAAAATAAGAGCCCAAATGACCTATAAACTTGTATAACACCCTTTTTTGTCCATATTTAGTCCATAAAACTTCCATTAATGTGTTATTTTGGTTTTTTAAAACTTTTTTTAGGTAATAACATGTTCACACCTAATTTGTTTCTAAACATTCCATGTGAGTCCTTTTTCTTCCCTACAAAAGTCCACCACCTCTACCCATTACTCACACCTCTCAAACCTTTTAAGTTCATCCAATATCTGCCCTAGTATCATCCCAAAATACTCCCTTCTAATTTTAAGCCTCCATTTGGGAAGAAACCCTCTCAAGGATTCCATTTGGCATAAACCAAAAGGAGTTACCCGATTAAGAGGTAACGTCTTCTCTCAAGCTCCTTTCCTTTATTTTCCTTATCCACCCCATCCACTATATTTATTCCTTTATTTTGTGACAAAACAAGAATCCTAAATATACTAGTATGTTTTTATGCAAATTTTCTAACATACACTTACACACACCTCCGTCTAATGGATGTTGAATATACTGTTTCTGTGTACGGAGAACAACTACCTTGTGAAACGATGATTGTTCATTTCTCATTTACCACCAATCATGGTGGAAATTATGATAAAAAATCTATTTATATATTTAATATATTGTATTTATTATGTATTTAATATTATGTATTAATTTTTTAACACACATATTTTTACCTTTCATTTGGTGTTAATACGATAATCTCATTTGAAGAAGTGTGGACTACCGCCCCCTCAAAGCGATGTGATTCGTTCACACCCCACATGGAATGTATTAAGGATCATTTTGATGAAATTATATTATATATATGATATATTAATTCTACTTTAATAATGATTTATATATATATATACATATTTCATTGACATACTTTCTTTCAATATGACAATAAAAACAAAAACAACATTCATGCGTACGAACAACTTATCATCTCCATGAACAGTGTATTCCATTTTGTAATTAATTATGAAATAAATTCTTATAATATACATATAATTTATATACCTGATATTTGTATCATGTTATAAATTTTTTAATCATGATATAATTATAAGGACCAACTCTATAACAAATTAAGACACATGCGAAGAACAAAGCGAATATTACCCAAAGTAAAACTTTAATATAGAATAGTTAAAAAGTGGGTAATATAAGGTAATAATAAAATAATATATGGTAATATATATAAGAATATTATTATGTAAAATATTTATAATAAACTTGTATTTATTATATAGGAATATTGTACGAGTACGTAGAGATTCAAGACACAAGGTAAGGGGATTATCATCTCACTATTAATTTTTGTGAGATACAAGCTATGTTCGCCACTCTTTCATTTTTTGTAGTGTAAGTACTTAAAATGATTTTAATTTTTTTATATTGTACATAAATTTATGGGTATTCACATATTCATTCTATGATTCTTCTTTCATGGGGTTTAACTTTCAAAAGTTACCAAATCGGTAAAACATTTTTGTCTCAATTTGCCTTCTTTGAGACTCATGTTTTGTTATGCACCTAAAATATTTTTCAAGGTATATATACTTCCATTGTACATGTTATATCATGAATATACTTATTTTCATGATATATTAATATTCTTGTAATTTCCTTTTCATACATGGATATTATGATCCCTAGTAACCAAGTTATAAGAGTTTATTGAGACTATCTTATCATTTTTTTGAGATTGTTTATGTTTATGATTACTTGATGAAATATCTCAATAATATTCATGAGTTTCATTATACTCTATTTATTCAATATATCAACATTTTTTTAGTACCATTTATTCCACTATTTGTTACTTAAGATAATTTTTCTAGTAAAATTGGATTGTCTCTCTCTTCAGTCGGAAATCCATTGTATTCAAAAACCATGTTTTCAAAAATGTTTTCAAAAATGTTTTCAAAAGATACTTGAATATAATTTTCAAGGAAAAAATTATTTTAAAAATGTTTTATTTTTTAAAAAGATTCCTTTATAAAATTTCAAATCTATTTTCAAATAAAAATGTTTTCAAAATGTTTTATATATTAAAATAATTTTTCAAGAAGAAAGGATATTTTACTCAAGAAATTTTTTTAAAAGACATTTCAAAATTATTTCCTATCTAAGATAACATCCATTTGTGTTTATCATGACTTTATGGGGAAATTATTCAATGTTTCCATTTATATTATTTCTCTAAATGGATTATGTTTTTATGGAATGATGTTTATGAAACTCATTTCTCTTTCACAAGTTATATGCTTTTGAAACCCACTTCTTTTCATGAGTTATGTTTACGATGAAATGATTATGAAACCTGTTACTTTCTACATGTTACAATATGTTTACATGTTTATGATTTCCATTTCATTTTATGGGTTATGATATGTTTATTTATGATCTTGTGGCACATGTATGTATGATTTCATTATGTGGAGGGCGGGAATTTATCTCCCTATAATTCATTAGGTAAAGATTTATATCTCATGAGATATATAGTGTTGGAATGAGGGTTTAATCAGTTCAGTAATATAGGACTAGAATTAGGTTTTACTCAGTTCAGTAATATAGGTCTGGAATGAGGGTTTTCTTGGTTCAGTAATATCGGGCTGGAATGAGTGTTCACCTGGTTCAGTAAAGGACTTTGTCCACTAAGATAGTATTAGCATTGATGCCTTGGCTACTGTGGAAATAAGCATATGCTTATGTGTTTCCACAATTCCATATCTTACTTCTATTTTATGCTTTCATAGATTATGTCCTTTACTTATTTCTTATTCATGTCTTATAAACGTCCAAGCTTTATGTCATGATTCATGTATATGATCTTTGATATGTATGGTATGATATTTTATTTTCATGATCATGTTCTCATACCTTATGCTCATGTTTATTCTTACATGTCTCCCTTGATTACCCTTACTGATCATTTTAGCTCACCCCTTTTTGTGTTTCCTTCCCTAGGTTATGAAGATATGTATTATGCTTGATGTGTCTAAGAATGGTGTTAGTTGTGAAGAGCCAAGTGGGAGATAATTTAGCTCACCTATGTACCAGTGTTTATGTTTCCATGTTTACAAAGTCACTATACCAACTACGGTCTTTGGGCGTTTATTTGTATAATGTTTAAGTATTACTCAAATGTTATGTAATGATTATGTTTGTAAATAGAGGGTATATATAGTAAGTAAGAGAGCATATATGGTTTCATTATATAAGAGAGGCAAGGGTAACCCTTGTAATTGCCAAAATTATTAAATTAATATAAATTAATTTTTATATTGAAGTGGATCCAAAATGGTATATTTAGAATCTAGGATGGATATAATTTACAATAATCTAATCCAATAAACTCTATACAAGTTTAGGTGACGTTTTAACCCCCCCCCCCCCCCACCCCAACCCTTTTGATAATTACCAAGATATGAAACACAACTAGAAAAATGCCTTATTGCCATGAAAATATTTCCAAGGTTTATTAAACCTATTGAAATAGGTTATCTTATTCAATAGTTTATTTAAAACTATGAAAATGCATCTTTATTTCTATCCCTTTTGATTGATCCCTCCCACCCTATCCTCTCTTCATGACTGAGCATGCCTCCATAGATGCTCTCAGCCAATTATTCCCTTCTTTTAGATTGATCCTAAGCCTTTACATATCTTATCTTGATGATCCTCCTCCTTTGATGCAGCTCCAAAAAAACCATCCCACCTCCCTACCAACACAACTCCAATGTGTAATCTACACCTTCCAACCAACATGACTCCAATGCAACCTCCTTACCTCCCTATAAACCTCCTCCTATGATGTGGCTCAACGCGACTCTAATGTAGCTTCGACATGGACATCCCACCACCCCCAAACCTCCACCTCCCCTCAATCATGATTATGATATCCCTGTTCTACTAGGGTTTTTATACCTCTAATCTATATAGTCTCTATAGAAAATTTGTATCGTAGAACCTCATCTTCCAAAAAGGAAATTCCAAAACCTTCTCACATCATTAATATTTCCACAAGAAATTAAAGTCGTGGTGAGTTTTTAATCACTCACATATTCCTTCCATTTTTATTACTAATTTTTAATTCCACTTTCATAGGAACTCTCCATTATGAAAAAAAAATCATTCTTCCCAATACTTTCATCTCTAGGTTGATCAAATTCCAAAATTAGGACATGAATTTTCTCTTAATTATGATTCATCATCACTATAATAGGTTCAATTAATTAATTTTTTCATTTACTATAATTTTAATTACCCTAACCATCATTGGTCTCTCTATATTTCCCCACCATTATGGGTTTGTTCTACAACTTCAATAGAAGGTGTATCCATATCGCCAGAACACTATGTTTTTTCTAGAACTATTTATGTTTGTAATGCCACTTCAATAGAAGGACTATCACTATTTTAAGAGACTATATAAAAAAATTATCCTAATTATGATCTCTAATTAACTAAACTGTGATAAATATGTTTTGTCTTAATATCTCTCCCACTTCATATTCATTTTATATAATTCATTATCACATTTATTGTTTAAACTGAATTTATGAAACAATTTCCCTTTAAAATACTATTTCATAATTTTAATACACTGAACTCCTTATGAATATATTTAAAATATGTGATACATAAATTTACAATCACAATAAACTCCAAAATACACAAGGTATAATAGAAGAATGTTAAGGCTTCAAAAGAAAACTATTTTTACCACTGAAACTTAATAAAAAAAACTTGGTTTAAATTATTATTTTCTGTTATAAATGAAAGAAAAGAAATATAATTTCCATAACTATTAGTATGCTTTTTTTATTTTTTATCTTTTATGTTCAATATTTAAATTGTTTAATTATTATTTTTAATTATTTGACAAGATCTGGGATCATGTTAATGAAACTATACTTCATCAAAATGGGAAAATCAAATAGTATTTGATCCCTCTGTTACTCTAGGGTCACTAATTTTTTAGATAAATTACTTTTCATGATGGATTTTCTACTCATGATTTCCCACCCATTTGATTTGAGTTGTTGATTATTTATAACATTGGAAATTCATGAGAAAATGGTTTTATTATGTACACTAATATAGCATTCAAGATGTATTTAATATTATTTATTTTTTTATAATTTTTTTCCTACTAAATATTTTAGAAGATGAAAATCCATAAGTGAGACTATTTTTTTGGTCATCATGTGTTCACAAGAAGGGTGGTTATTTTTATTATGCATGTATATTCGACTTTCATTTTAATATACTTTCATTTTATACATGTAAAATTCACTTTCATTGTATTGAACTTTGAATTTTTAAACACTAGTAATGGAATTTTAATTTATACATGTATAATGAACTTTTAGTGTAATTCACTTTCAATTTCTATACATGTGTAATGAACTTTTAGTTTACTACATGTTTAGTATAATTCAATTTTATTTTAGTGAAAAATGAAATGTCTGTTTAATATTTTTGTATCTTCATTACAATATTATATCTGTTTATTCACCATATTATGTTTCAATACATGTATAATTCACTTGAAGTTTAATAATTTTGTGTATTCATATATTAATTTTTCTTTATTTGTATCCAACATGATGTTATGTATATGCATATTGTTTATTGCATATCATACCTTTCTTGTTGTATACTTAGTTTATATAAATATACAAGGCACTTTCAATTAAATTCACTTTAAATTTATATACATATATAATGCACTTTTAGTTTCTATACATGTATTATCAAATGGTCTCATCCATGGTTTGTGAGGCCCCAAAGGTATTCCATCTTTTAATTAATTGCCTTGATTTATTTTTTAAGACACAAACATTTATGATATTTATTTATTATATTCCATCCATGTACATTGTTATTTCATTATTTTCATATTTCTAATATTTCTATTATTATGTGAAATAGTTACTCCCAAAATTTTTAACTATAAAACCTATTCCTATTTTCTTCCTGTAAAGACATTGAATGACCTAAAAATGTCAATAATGAATATCTTTCAAGTATTATCAGTAATGAATATCATTCATGAATTAACATGATTATTGGTATTAAATATTATTATAGTAATATAAAGCGTAAAAAATATGTTTCTAAATGTAATAT
Organism: Viscum album; assembly: GCA_963277665.1. Classification (NCBI taxonomy): domain Eukaryota; kingdom Viridiplantae; phylum Streptophyta; class Magnoliopsida; order Santalales; family Viscaceae; genus Viscum; species Viscum album. Next base: position 1,238,591,036 of record OY728162.1, on the reverse strand, counting down.
ACATAACTGTAATAATTATAATTGATTATATATAAACTTTTGAATGCACTGAATATTATTCAATTAATTTACTAAATATTCTTGCATCGTGAAACATTCTATCTTCTCACTTTTTATTTAGTATTTTGCACTAAAAATAAATTCTATTTTTCAATATTCATGTAGTTTCATTTTATAAATACATATAAAGTTTCTCCAATTGAATTTAGTCTTATTGACTATATGTGCATGTATTTTCTTCTTGAAACAATGTCATTACCTTGTCTACAAAATAGTTTCTTTCTATATATAGTATTATGCCCTAAAATTGTAGTTTATATTTAATATTATTATAGTTTCATTTATTTAATATACATGGAGTCCCATTTATGCATATACATGCAATTTATTCATGAATTTACAGTTTATAATCATTATACATGAAATTTCAATCACTTAATATACATGATGTTTCTACATTATCATTAACTACATCATGTAGATGTCATTTATTTTGTAGTTTATATTAATATACTTGTCATTTCATAGTGAAAAACAAAATTTCCTTTTTCGTGCTTTTTCATGATCGAAAACTATTATTTATATTTCCCTTTATATCACATATTATATTTATATTTATATTATATTTTATATTGTACTAAAATTTTATTTTACATTCCTATTTATATCTCCATCTATATAATACTTGTTACCATAGTTTATATTGAAGTTTAAATTAAATTATCATGTATTAACATTTAAAATACTTTTTTGTTCACATAGTAGTATATATTGCAGTATATATTAATATACATGTTGTTTTTTTATGTTGAAGTATATTTCTTTCATTATGTGTTATCATATACTGACTAAAAGTGCAGTTTATATTCAATATGTATAAAATTTCATTTACTTAATGTACATATATTTTTTACCAATACATGTAGTCCCCTTTTCTAAATATGTAAGAAATATCATCAAATATGTCTACTTTTAATACACAATATGAAAGTACATTGAAATTTTGTAATCATGTATAAGTCTTGAAGGTGTGTTCTTCAATATTCTCTCACTACCCTATGTAGAAGTCCCTGTGATTATTTTATTTTCAATATTAATCAAGGTCTAAACTTAATAATCACCCCAATAATTTAAATTTTTTATACTTTTCTCATGAATTATCTCTCTATTTCATTATTTATGATATAATTTTTAGAAACACTAGATGTAATAATAAACCCCTACCATCTATTAAACACAATGATGAATAGGGTATTTCATTTTCAAGGAAAAATTTCTAGTGCTTTAAATGGTTTGTAAAATACTAGTAAATTTTTTAAGAGGAATATGGTATTGATTTCAAGGTGGAAATCATGGACAATGTATGTTAAACCAGAATGTGTGATGCTCCTTAACCAGTTTTTTTATGGTGAGAGATACATGATTAATTTATATGTAATGAAGCTGTAAATAAATCCTTATATTGTTATATAGGAAAATAATTGGGTAATTTTTGGTTAATTAACCTAAATGTGAAATATGGGATATTGAGAGCTTCTTTTACCAAAGTGTAAGTTTGGTATTCTTTAAATGGTTTTCTAAATTCTATGAAACAATTTTAAGAGGAATATGGTATTTATTTTTAAAAGGAAAGCATGTCTAATGTATGTTAAAATGGAATGTGTGATGTTCCTTAACTGGGTTTGTTAAGGTGTGAGTTACATGCTGAATTAATATGTAATGAATTTGGAAATGAATCATTAAATGGTTACATTGGAAGAATAATTGGGTAATGGTTGGTAAATTAACCTTGACATGAAATATGGGATACTGAGACCTTTTTTTACCAAAGTGTAAGATTGGTATTCTTTAAATGGTTTGCTAAATTCTAGGGAAAATGTTTAAGAGGAATATGGTATTGATTTTAATGGGAAAATCATGTCCAATGTATGTTAAATCTGAATGTGTGATGATATTCCTTAACTGAGTTTGTTAAGGTGTGAGTTACATGGTAAATTTATATATAATGAAGTTGTAATTTAATCTTTAAATGGTTATATAGAAATAATAATTGGGTAATGGTTGGGTAATTTGCCTTGAAATGAAATATGGTATATTGAGACCATGTTTTACCAAAGTGTAAGATTGGTAGGCCTTAAATGGTTTTCTAAGTGATAGGGAAAATGTTTAAGTAGAATATGGTATTGATTTTAAGGGTCAAATCATGTCCAATGTATGTTAAATGGAAATGTGTGACAATTTTTCGTAATAGAGTTCTTTATGGTGGTAGTTACATGCTAAATTTATATGTAATGAATCTAGAAATAAATCCTTAAATGTTAACATAGGAACAATAACTGGGTAATGATTGTGTAATTAGCCTTGACATGGAACATGGGATATTGAGACCTTGTTATAGGTTCTTTATGTGTATTGGAATGTAGAAATTATAATATTTAATAGATATAATTGATTTGTATTTCCATGTTGATTTTACATGCTATGTGGGGGAAAATAAAATGACAACATGAGTTGTCATAGGAAATAAATGATGTAATATGTTGTGTTTTTAATGATGTATTATATGTTTATCACTAACCATGTTGTGTTATCTTTGAGTTATGGTAATTTTCACTTACAGGTGGCTTATGGTGGAATGAGTTATGAAGTTCCATGTTATGGCATAATTGGACCTGAAGGTAATTGATCCTTTTTGGCATTATTCTATTATTTATATATATTCACATACTGAATCCTTGAGTTAATAGAGGTTGTTGTAGAATTTACTAAGTATTATGTTCTCACTCACTATAAAAAACATATTTTGTACATAAAAATTGAATGCATGATGTTTTAGGTAAGGAAAATCAGCCTTTATAGTTAGTTGTTGATTTCTAGCAACAATATGTAGCTTAGTCTACAGTCTTACAGTTTATTAAGGAGTGTGTTATCCACACTTATTTCCACTGCCTCTTTCAATTGCATATCTTATGTACTAGTATGTATGGATTACCTTTGAATTTAGTTTAAATACTTTACATTTGTTGGTGTTTCAGTATATTATCTCTAGAATGATTTAGTGAAAGTGATTGATTGATGGAATTATGCAATACATCTTATAACACAACAAGATTTATGGGTAAATATTTTGTTACATAGTTCCTATAATATTACTAGTGATATGTTTGCATCATGATTTTTAGTATGACTTAGAATACATGATATTTTATAGAATAATTTCATTTCATCCATGAGATGTAATGATAGCATGAAATTCTATCTCTTATTGGATTCTTTTCTTGGTGTTGATGGGATTAAGATTTATAAATTATGTGTGTTAAATTCATGTTTTTTTAATTATTTTCTTATCCTTTTTAGAAACTTATTTAATTTTTTTCACAAGGTTCATACTCATATAATTGATAATAAATGGCCACTACAATGATTACCCCCTATAGACTTAGAGAATATCAAGAAATCACTATAGTTGGATTGGGAGCATAAATTTTCTTCACATTCTTATATAGTTAAACATTGTTTGTACTTTCAAAAAATTTAAATTTTTGGGGTTTAATGATAAATTCTGATTGATGTATAGGATATTTTAAGTAAGCAATTAGGTTTGTTTTAAAATAGTAAAGGAAAAATATTTTTATATGAATTCATAATATAACACCCTCTTATCATAGGGGATTTATAATTTTAATTTAAAATGATTTTTAACAGTGATGAATATGATTTTTTTAGTCTATGGTTGAACTGATATCAATTTTCTTGAGATTAAATTTTAATAAATAAACTAATATACTACTAGTTATGAAATTTATTAGTATACTATTTTTTGTGATCATGTTTTAGTCTTTTTTTTGTTGGAATATTTGTTAAATTTCATTGATAACATGCACTTATTTTCTGGAAATCTAAATTGATAATTTTTTAGAATAGTTCTACATGAATTAAAGCTTTAAATTGGTGTTAAACAAGTTTATTTTTGAAATTCATCATTTATTTATGATTTGGCTATAGTTTATAGATTTAAAATGAATGGAAACTTGTCATATACATTTTATAACCTTAGAAATAAACTAATTTAATCATGATGTGCATAAATGGATTAAACACAGCTTCCCCTCACACTAACCTTTCTCATGACTAATTATGGGACCCCACAACTTACCTTTTTCATTTAAGTTATGATTTAATTTTTAATTGAATTTAATTTTTATTATTAATGTTACATCTAATTTTTTTGAATGAACTTCAATGGTGGAAACCTAATTATTTTCTTCAAGTTGGAAGGGTAAAATTCTATGGTTGAATTCATAGGATAACAATGATTACTAGGGAATTTTTCTTCTTGTTTTACATTTTTTTAGGTTTTTATAAAAAAAAATTCTATTCATGTTTTTTATAATCATTTTGATCTCAAAAATTTGAAAATTAAATTGAGTTACCTATATAAATAATCACTTTCATGTTGGTTTCAATTGTTTTTCATTTGTAATAAGGGATTTACATGCTCATTTTAATGATTAATTAAAAATTAATATGATATGTCGATGAAAACATCCATTTACACTATTATATATTTTATTTAATGACTACTTAAAATTGTCTTGAATGTTTAGATCTTTTAAATATTATAGTTTACATTCTGTTATTTTTTACTTGTTATTTCAAGAGTTGTATTTGCATACTACTACTTCTTGAAAATCCTTTTTTCATACTTTATTTCATTTTTTTAATTCCATGATTTTATCTTATGATTCAATGTTCAATTTCATTCATGTTTTTGTTAATTAAGTATCTATGTATATGATAGCTTTTAAAAAACTACATGTTTACTAGTTTAATTTAATGTATCTATTTTAATTTTATGTTTCTAATGTATGAATATGTTATATTGAAATGTATTTTTTATTATTCATTTAATAAAAATAAATTTTAGATTTCATTGATATTATACATTTTAGTTTTAGATTGTGACTTAAAATTCTCACTCTTTTGTCTTTTGCTAGCTCACTATGCATAGTGCATGACCCTTGGAATTGCTATTGGTGGAAGAACTTATCAACATCCAATTAAGTTTTATTTTTCTACAATGTCGTGATAAATTTTATTTTTTAAAATCTATTCTCTTATATGAATTTAATGGAGACAACCTAGATGGTCAAAACTATAAAAAAGTGTCATGACTCAGATTATTTTAGTATTATTTTTATAAATTAATTGGGAAAATTCTGAGACTATGCGCTGAGACGACGTATGATTCCGAGGGCCGATGTTCCCAGGAGAGTTCGTTGAAAAATGTTAAGTTTTTAATAAAGTGCACAGGAAGTTTTTATTTAAAATAGGAATAACTTCTAAACAGTTTCCTGAATGAGAAATTTGAGGGCATCGTTGTGTTCAGAGCAGAGAATTTACCTTAGGCAGGGCTTAACATCGACCGGTGTGGCTTAACTATGAAAGTTAGAATTTGGATGTAACCGTCATTAAAATATTTTAATAAAAATATTTTATTGGACACAGTGGAGTTTTTCTTTTTAATGAAACCTTTTTCAGGAATTCAGGGTTATCACCATAACCCTGGAATTCCTCTGAGCTGTGGAAGGAAACTCCCTCAACGATAAACGTTGATGGATCGAGGATTGATGATGACATGGAACTCTATTATTTGTCAATGACTGATCCAACCCTGAGGTTGGGTGTTTGATATTCTTGTGATTTCCTTTACCCTTTTTAGATTCAACGAAGAATGTGAACCAACCAATGAATAGGTTGATCTTCGGTTTGATCGCTTTTGGGATAGGGGTTATGCATACTGGGTTTGATTGGGGATTAGATTTGTGTATTGATTTGTTCTATAGGATTCTTCTAACATGAATGTATCAAGGCCAACACGAAAAAGGACAAGATATGTTCTTTGGTTATTCATGTGCTTTCAAAATCCACCCTTCAATATCTCGTGTTCTTCACAGGTTCTTCACCTTCTCCCTACCCTTTTGAAACCCTATGTGAAATTCGAATCGAGAATCAATCCTGAGAAGGAACTGCGAAGGTGAGATGACAATGCAAGGTGATGATAGTACAAGGTGGTGGTGGCACATGGTGGGGTGGCACCGGTCCAAGCAGACGATGTGCCGGTAGGGCGAGGTCGCCGGTAAGGCAGTCAGCGACGGAGGCAACAGTGGCCTGGTAGGGGTGGTTGGCCAAGCAGAGTGTGGTAGGATGGTGAAGGTTCCGGGCGCAGCGGAAGCACATGGGTGGATGTGCCCACTTGGATTTTTTTCATTAGCAAAGATCAATCCGGGATCAATACGATGATAAACACCAATCTCCATGGATCTAATCACAGAAATAGACGAAATAATAGGAAAGTCCCAGAACCCCTAAGTAAGATCGTTACAGGTTGATTATAATTAATTTAATCAATTTAAAAGAAATAACTTTTGGGTATTATTTCTTCGTTGATGTTCTTGATCACGTTCCAATGTGATTCGTCATTATGTCGCAGAAGCCAAGTGTAGACTTCCTCTAGCAGTGATCCACATGTGTACCTCGAATCTCGGGACGTCGCCAAAGGAGTCTCTTGGTGCTAGCGTGGAGAAACCTTTTCTTGAGTTGTCCTCCTTAGATCATCTTGATCCGATGGAAGAGGATCTCTCTCGGTCTTGAGAGCGTTCTTGGAGGAAGAGGTTCTTTCAGCCTTGAAAGAATTCTCCAAAGTTGTTGTGCACAACGATTCTCTTGTGTGTAGGAAAAGAGTTGGGGTTGTGAGGATATTTATAATCAGGTTTGAGGTTGTAGAGTTATGACAATAAATAAACGCATTACACATTTTATTTATTTCATTGACTCTTATTTAAAACCCCCATGTCGAATAATTAATTCCTTGACATGTGCCCATGCTGATTATAATAAATATCATTTAATAAGACGATATTTCCACAAAATCCTGACAGGAAAAACTACACGGCGTGTATTAATAAATACACGGTGTGTACCTGTTTTTCATTGAAAACTACATGGCGTGTACATTCAATGTACACAGTGTGTATATCTTTTTTTCATTTATTCATTTCCTTTCCAAAATGAAAACTACACAGTGTGTACATTTAATAATACACGGCGTGTACTTGTTTTCAAAATAAAACTACACGGCATGTAATCATTGATACATGACGTGTACTTGTTTTATTTTATTCTTCCTCCAATCATTAAAATGATTTATTATTCCTTGAATAATTATTAAACCACATACGGGAATAATCTTTATTCTACTTGAGATACTTGAATACACTTAGTGTGTGACCCTCTAGGCCTCTTTCTAGTTGGCATTAGGTGGGCTTGCCTAAAGTCCAAGATTACTGTCTAGCAACGGGTCAAGGAACCCAAGATAAAGAAGTTGATGCCGCATTGACGTATCACCTCATATGAACGCTTACTGCATAATTTAATCCCTTTGTCTCAATATCTCATCAAGCAGGTTTCATGGCAGTGTCATAAACCTATATGCTTGATCCTTCATTCTTTGACTACCTGAAATAAACTCATAGTTCACACCATGGCCATGGAATTTAATGTGACAGTTCTATTTTAATCAAAGGGCCGAGATATCAACTTCCATAAATGGAAGGGACAAATACTTCATCGACTTATCCATTAAAAACATGTCACTCGTGATGCACCCAACATACCCTACTTCCCGCCAACTGTCTATGTGACGGTTTTTGTCAGTAAATCTAAGTGTGCAAGTCATGACATGAGTTAATGATAATATTCTAGTCTAAGGAACGTTACACGCACTCATAGATAGAAATGTCTGATGACACCAATACATGCGGAATTTCTACTGGCGGGTCTGTTCTTATAATCTCCCATCTTTGAGATTACCAAGTGCAAACTCCATGAGAGAGAGTCTCGTCTTCTTATGAGTACTCGCACATGACGGTCTATATACTATGTGTCCTATCATAGTATTTCATCCAACTATAGAACTTTATTTAAGAATATTATTATATAATTTCAAAGTTCTCATCATAGCGGGGATCTTCCATGACCTTATCAATGCAACAAATATTCCAGGACATTATTATATTATAGTCATGCAGAAAAATGAACAATATATAATAAGTGAACATTATGTAATCAAAATACAAAACAGTTGGTTCTCAGGACACCAACCCTAACAAACTCCCACTTGGACTAGCGCCAACTACCTACGACTTTTAGTCCGCTAGACCTCGCATGATGATCATGTTTCTTCTGTGTTAAGGCTTTAGACAAGGGGTCCACCACGTTGTCTTCTATGGAAATACTGCTCACTGAAACTTCACCTCTCTGAGAAAAATCCCTCAAGAGATGATACTTCCAAAGTATGTGCTTTGTATGCTGATGTGGCATTGGATCTTTTGCAAGTTCCACCACTGTAGTATTATCACAATAGAGTGTGATAGGATCTTTACTGATCGGTACTACATCAATCTCTTGGATGAAGCTTCACATCTATACTGCTTCTTTAGCTGACTCAGAAGCTGCGATATACTCGGACTCCGCTGTAGAATCTGCCACCACACTTTGCTTTGAGCTCTTCCAGCTCATTGCACCTCCATTCAAACTGAAGATGTATCCAGTCTGCGACTTCATGTCATCTTGATCAGTCTGGAAACTAGCATCTACATGTCCTCTAATGACTAGTTCCTCATCTCCTCCATAAAACAGTAACATATCCTTAATACGCCTTAGATACTTAAGGATAGTCTTGACTTCCATCCAATGGCGGTCTCTTGGATCAGCTTGATATCTGCCTACCGCACTTAATGCATAATAAACATCTAGCCTCGTACATAGCATAGAAAACATGACTGACCCAATCTCGGATGCGTAAGGGATCCTTTACATTCTCTTTCTTTCCTCATGTTTCTAAGGACACATTTTCTTAGAAAGATGAATTTCATGTGGCACTGGCAACAATCCCCTCTTGGACTATTCCATACTGAATCTCTTTAGTATCTTGTCAATGTATGTACTTTAACTTAATCCCAACATTCTCTTGGATCTATCATGATGGATCTTGATCCCAAGAATATATGTCGCCTCTCCCAAGTCTTTTATGGAGAAGCATTTATCCAACCATGCCTTAACTGAATGTAAGAAAGGTACTTCATTTCCAATTAGTAATATGTCATCAACATATACTATTAGAAAAATTTCTGCACTTCCACTAAACCTCTTGTAGACACAAGTCTCACATTCGTTCTTAACAAAGCCAAATTCTGTTACAGCTTCATCAAAACGAATGTTCCATGACCTTGATGCTTACTTTAATCCATAAATGGATTTCTGCAACTTTCATACTTTTTTGGCATCCTTTGGAGTCACAAACCCTTCAGGTTGTGTCATGTAGACATCTTACTGGAGGTTCCCGTTAAGTAATGCTATTTTGACATCCATTTTCCAAATTTCAAAGTCATGGTAAGCGGCAATGTCCAATAGGATTCTGATGGATTTCAGCATCGCAACCAGTGAAAAGGTTTCATCATAGTCAATTCCTTGACGTTGTCTAAAACCTTTTACAACCAGTCGTGCCTTATAGGTGTTGACATGGCCCTCCATGTCTAGTTTCTTCTTGAATACCCATTTATTACCAACAGGCTTTACATAAACTAGAGGATCTACCAAATTCCAGACTTGGTTTTGGTACATGGAATCCATTTCAGAATTGATGGCTTATTGCCACTTGGCAGCGTCTGTGCCTTCAACTGATTCCTTGTAGGTAAGAGGATCATCATTGTCAACCAAAATAATGAGTAACCATCCTCGGTGAAAGGAAAACCATATCGTTCCGGTTCTCTCACCTATCTCGTGCTCCTATGCAGTTCTTGTGTCTCTAGAATAGATTGTTCTTCCACGGGGCTTTGTGGAATCTGTTCTTGTACCAACTCCAGTGTATCTTGAGCCTCAACTTCATCGAAGTCTATCTCGATCCCATTATCTCTTTTGGAGATGTGCTCCCTCTCAAGTAATATGGCGTGTCTTTCCACTGTAACCTTTTTGTCTGAGGGGTTGTATAGGTAATATCCCCTTGTTTCCTTGGGATATCCTATAAAGATACACTTTGTGCCTAGGGGTGCATGTTTGTTACCTGAATAGGCCTTAAAAAATGCTTCTCTACCCCAAACATGTAAATTCGATAACATGGCTTTGTGTCCACTCTATAACTCGTATGGAATACCATTTATTGATTTAGTTGGTACTTGGTTTAGTATGTGTGCTGTTTTTTTGTAATTCATATCCCCAAAAGTATAATGGAAGACTTCCATGACTCATCATTGATCTCACCATGTCTAACAGGGTGCGGTTCCTCCTTTCACTTACACCATTCCATTGAGGTGTGTAAGGAGGAGTGAGTTGAGATAGAATCCCAAACTCCCGTAAGAAATTATTGAAGTCTAGATTAAGATATTCTCCTCCTCTGTCTGAGTGGAGTTTCTTAATCTTCTTACCAAGCTGGTTCTCTAATTCATTCTTGTATTCTTTGAACCGATCAAAAGAATCTGACTTATACCTCATTATGTAGATATATCCATATCTAATAAAATCATCAGTAAAAGTTATGATGTACGAGAACACACCCCTTTCTTAAACTGGAAATTTTCCACACACATCTGTGTGAACTAATTCTAGAAGCTCTTTAGATCTTTCACCTTTCCCACTAAATGGGGATTTAGTCATTTTACCTTGTAGACACGCATGACATACACCAAGTGGTTTTAGTTCAAAATAATCTAAATACCCATCTTGATGTAATTTTGTCAAATGTTTCTCATTGACATGACCTAGCCGGTGATGCCAAAGTTGGGTGTGGTATGAGTCATGTGAATTTACTTTGTCATCGATTTTCATTACTTGGTTTGTGTAGTCTAACACATAAAGGTCGTTATATAAATGTGCCCTACCAAAACAAATGCTATCTTTATAAAAGTAGAAACATTCATTTCCAAACTTGAACATGAATCCATCAGTATCTAATCTAGATATTGAAATAATGTTTTTAGTAACAGAAGGCACATAATAAAAACCCTTTAACACCAAGATCATTCCAGTTGGCAATGTGAGGTGGTAGTCCCCGACAGCTACAACAGCAAGTCTGACTCTGTTGGCTTCTCGTAGATCTACCTCACCTCGATCAATCTTTCTGAATCTACTTGGTTCCTATATTTGGATACATATGTGAGCACCACAAGAAGTATCTAATAACCAATTAGTGGAAACATATTGATTGCATTCAATAAAAAACGCACCTGAAGCTTCCCCTTGCTTCCTTGGCTGGGTGCAGTTTTTCTTCCAGTGGCCCTTCTTGCCACATGAGAAACAAAAAACATCTTTTTTCCTTGCCTCCCCTTTGATCTTCCTTTTCTTGGAAGACCTTGAAGAATATTTGGGCTTAAATCTCTTCGCCTTCCTATTCCTTTTATTCACCATGAGGAAATAAGGATTTTCACACTTCATGTCATTGTCCACTTGGCGAATAAGGATAAGAAGATCTGATAGAGACTTCTCAATGTTGTTCATGTTAAAGTTCACAACAAAGTTTGAGAAGATCTGGGGGAGTGATGCAAGAATGAGATCGGTACCCAGTTCCTTGGAGAGTTTAAACCCTAGAACCTCCAAGCGCTCAATGTAGCTAATGAGCTTCACTATATGAGGCCCGGATGGGGCACCCTCTCCAAGCTTGCTCTGAAATAGAGCCTTGGAGATCTCAAACCTTTCTTTTCTTGCTCTCTCCTAGTATAGACCACGGAGGTGCTCGAGCATGCTATAGGTATCCATGTCTTCATGAGACTTCATGAGCTCACTAGACATTGATGATAGCATCAAACATTGAACGTCAAGTGCATCATTAAAATGTTAATAATAGAATAAGAAATATTCATCACTCACCCCTGGGGCAGGGGAATCGGGAAGTGAGGACTCCAGCATGTAAAACTTTTGTTCATGGCGTAGGATAACCCGAAGGCGCCTAAACCATTCCTGAAAGTTACTGTCGGTGAGGATGTTGTCTTTATCCAGAATTGATCATAGAGAAAATGTGGTTGATGTGTTTGTCATTTCGATTCTACAAATTAAAAGAGAATATTTATCAATACTTTCTTGATTACATTTTATGAGAAATAATAAAAATTTTATTAAGTCTCCCACTATTTTATCAAGTCCCAATGGCCCTCACCATTGAAATCAGAATTTCCAGTTGCTTTGACATTATAGTGTCGAGTATCCATATTCCCCTTCGTATAACCCCAACAAGGGTTGGTCAAGCTATTTGAAGGTATTTAGGTAGGTAGGTCTTTGCCACCTGTGAGCTTACAGTTCCTTGATTTATTGAGTGGACTCCCCAATCCTGAAATCCTGACTTGGATCTCCTCAACTCTTGCCTCCAATATTACACCAAGTCTAGAAAGGGATACTCCTCTTGATGTAATATGGTTAAGTAAACCCGAAACCTTTCATAAAGGATTCTATTATAAAAGTAAGTTTCCCAAAAAGGGTTGGTCAAACACATAGTTTTATTGAGTCTTGCCCTTAATCAAGTAATGGAAGGCTTGGTCTGACTTAATATGCTATTGAGGGATTTTAATCTTTATGCATAGTTTTGCATTATCACATGCTTGTTAATATTAAGTGATGCTTGCTTAATTGATTAACCATGTTCTGATAATGTTTACGCATAGTCTGATTTTTATTTTATTCCATCTTTGCATGCTTTTTTATTTCATTTATTATGTGATCACGAAAACACATACATAATAAATAAACCATGAAATCAGATATGAATAAAATAAAATGGTATGATCATGATCTTATTTTGGTTATCTTATCTAGCGGTTTGATAAGCTAACCCTGACCTAGGGAAAACACCTTGAACCTGATGGTTCGTGTTTTTCAACTCCCACCTGTCCACCTTTGTATCTTCTTGGGTTGGATTCGCCTCAGCTTCATATTTTGAACCGTCTCCTCTGTCTTGGTAGATCCTCCATTATATGGTGTTTACATTAAAGAAACCATGGGCACACAGGCCCTACATTTTATTGGAAGAAGGCTCGTAGGCCAAAAAATTTAAATAAATTTAAATGAAACCATACACACATACAAAGGGTCTTTGGTCTAGCTTATGATCATCCATAGCATGAAACGACATTTACGAATATTTAGAATTCAAATTCTTTTAATCGTTATATTTATTCAAGATAAGCCGCGCTTGAATTCAATTAATTATGATCTTATAATTAATAAATTCTTTATCTTAAATTCCTTTCTGAATTTCCTTGATATTCTTCTCATCCATATTCCTTGTACAGGTCTTTGTACTTTTGGAGGAAACCTGGTGAAATTTCTAGAAAGTACACAGTGTGTAGTTTATATTTACATGGCGTGTATTTCATTTCACCTTTTATCCAAAGTACATGCCGGGGGCTTTGGCATGTTCTCTGTACTTTGGAAATTTTGGAGTACGCGGCGTGTAGATAAATCATACATGGCATGTACTTCCTTGTTATCGTAGTAACCGGCCTGGCGATCCCGTGTATGTGGTACGCGGTTTCTCCTTTATACACGGTTTCACTTGGGCTGGATTGGACTACACGATGTGTTTCTCCAACATACACTCCGTGTATTCTGGTTCCCACGCTCCATTTAATTCTGGACAACATGGGGTGTTAAATACTTAGGTGTAATCAATTCACACAGTGTGGTTTGGTAGACCAGTACTGGTTCGTTGAACCTAAGTACACAGCGTGTATTTTTTAATTACATGGCGTGTATTCCCGTGTTGTACAGACAGAAAGAGCGGCTCCTCCAGATGAGTTCCTCGTTTTTATTTTAATCAAAAATTAAAATTAAAAGGTCATTTCTATGATATGAATCGAGAAACTATGGAGGAAGAACAGATCTCGTTTATTCAGATTTATAGAATGATTTATTTCGAATTGAATCAAATATAAATTCGTAAATTATCAATGAAAATTAAATAACTATAATCAACGTTGTAACCTCCCTCTGATACCATTTGAAGGTTTCGGGCGCAGCGGAAGCACGTGGGTGGATGTGCCCACTTGTCTTTTTGTCATTAGTAATGATCAATCCGGGATCAATACGACGATAAATTCCAGTCTCCACGGATCGAATTACAGAAATAAACAAAAGAATCAGAAAGTCTCGGAACCCCTAAGTAGGATCATTATAGGTTGATTATAATTAATTTAATCAATTGAAAATAAATACCTTTTGGGTGTTCTTTCTTCATTGATGTTCTTGATCACGTTCTGATGTGATTCGTCATTACGTCGCAGAAGCCAAGTGTAGACTTCCTCTAGTGGTGATCCACACGTGTACCTCATATCTCAGGACGTCGCCAAAGGAGTCTCTAGGTGCTAGCATAGAGAAACCTTTGCTTGCATTGTCTGCCTTAGATTGTCTTGATCCGATGGAAGAGGATCTCTCTCGGTCTTGAGAGTGTTCTTGGAGGAAGAGGTTCTTTTGGCATTGAAAGAATTATCCAGAGTTGTTGTGCACAACGATTCTCTTGTGTATAGGAAAAGAGTTGGGGTTGTGAGGATATTTATAATCAGGTTTTAGGTTGTAGAGTTATGACAATAAATAAACGTGTTACGCGTTTTATTTATTTCATTGACTCTTATTTAAAACCCCCATGTTGAATAATTAATTCCTTGACATGTGCCCACACTGATTATAATAAATATCATTTAATAAAACGATATTTTCTCAAAATCCCAACTAGAAAAAATACACGGCATGTATTAATAAATACACGGAGTGTACTTGTTTTTCATTGAAAACTACACGGCGTGTAAACTCAATGTACACGGCATGTATATCTTGTTTTCATTTATTCATTTCCTTTCAAAAATAAAAACTACACGGCGTGTACATTTAATAATACACGACGTGTACTTGTTTTCAAAATAAAAATACACGGCGTGTAATCATTGATACACGGTGTGTAATTGTTTTATTTTATTCTTACTCAAATCATTAAAATGATTTAGGCTTCCTTGAATAATAATTAAACCACATACGGGAATAATTTTTATTCTACTTGAGATACTTGAATACACTTAGTGTGTGACCCTCTAGGCCTCTTTCTCGTTGGCATTAGGTGGGATTGCCTAAAGTCCAAGATTACTGTCTAGCAACGGGTCAAGGAACCCAAGAGAACAAAGTTGATGCCACATTGACGTATCCCATCATAGGAATTCTTACTGTGTAATTTAATCCCTTTGTCTCAATATCTCATCAAGCAGGTTTCATGGCAGTGTCATAAACCTATATGCTTGATCCGTCGTTTTTTGACTACCTGAAATAAACTCTTTGTTCACACCATGGCCATAGAATTTAATGTGATAGTTCTATTTCAATCAAAGGGCCGAGATATCAACTTCCATAAATGGAAGGGACAAATCCTTCCTCGAATTATCCATTAACAACATATCACTCGTGACGCACCCAACGTACCCTACGTCCCGCCAACTGTCTGCATGACGGTTTTCGTCAAAAAATCTAAGTGTGCGAGTCATGACATGAGTTAATGATAATATTCCAGTCTAAGGACCATTACACACACTCGTAGATAGAAATGTCCGGTGACACCAAGACATGCGGAATTGCTACTGGCGGGTCTGTTCTCATAATCTCCCATCTTGGAGATTACCAAGTGCGAACTCCATGAGAGAGAGTCTCATCTTCTTACGAGTACTCGCACATGACGGTCTGTATACTATGTGTCCTATCATAGTATTTCATCCAACCGTAGAACTTTATTTAAGAATATTGTTATAGTATTTCAAGGTTCTCATCATAGTGGGGATCTTCCATGACCTTATAAATACAAAAAATATTCCAGGACATTATCATATTATAGTCATGAAGAACAATGAATAATATATAATAAGTGAACATTTATGTAATCAATGTACAAAACAGTTGGTTCTCAGGACACCAACCCAAATAGATGGTCCATCTGTAGGTTGGTCAGCAGCCACTGCAGGATGCGTTCCAGGATTTAATACATCAAAGGGGGGCTACAGGTGGTGACCAGGGGGGCACGAAAGGAGGTCGCGACAGCGATTTGGGACATGGCTTAAAGCCCCATCAGAGGGATCCCGTAGAAATAGTGAGGTTTTGGAACTAAGCGGAGGAGGTAGGATGGACCCTGAAACATGGCACCGCTCTACGTTGATCGGAGAGACATGGTCAGGGTGGGCTGCATCTAGCATACATAAACTGTCCCACAAGTGGCATGTCGGACTAGATGATTTGGGATACTCCAGTGGGTTGTTTCCAGCATTCCTAATGTGACGATCCTAGTGGTTCATGCCCAGTAGGCCGAGCTGGTTTGGGCCGAGCCAAATTGGGTCATGCTGGTTCAGGTTAGGTCCAGCGGGTCGGATTGGGCCTGAGGAGCACTTTTTACAAAAACATTAATAAATTTCAAACCATTTTTCTGTTTGATGATCCATTTATGGAGTTGGGACCCTTGAGAAAAGACTTTCCCTTTTAGATACTCTAAGTGAGACTTTATGGAAATTGGTTTATGACCTAATGAATTGAGGAGTGGGTTCTCATAGAACAAGCATGATACAAGCAGAATAATGTGGCTGCTTATGACATGGTGACGATGTGACTTGGGGGCTGCATGACCCATCAATGCTCCATGTTCCATTGGTTCTCCATACGCCATTGATGCTCAATGATCCATCGATGCTCCATACACCATCAATGCTTTGTGCACCATCGATGCTCTGAGCTCCATTGATGCTTCGGGCACCATCGACGCTCCGGGCCCCATCGACACTACGGGCCCCATCAACGCTCCGGGCCCCATCGATGCTTCGGGCCCCATCTACGCTCCGGGACCCATCGACGCTCCAGGCCCCATCGACGCTCTGGGCCCCATCGACGCTCTGGGCCCCATCGACGCTTCAGGCCCCATCGATGCTCCGAGTCCCATCGATGCTCTAGGTCCCATAGATTCTCTTGGCCTCATCGAAGCTCCAGGCCCCATCTACACTCTGGGACCCTTCAACGCTTTGGGCCCCATCGACAATCTGGGCCCCATCGACGCTCTAGGCCCCATCGACACTCTAGGCCCCATCGATACCTCGGGCCTCATCGACGCTCTAGGACCCATTGAGGCTATGGGTCCCATCGATTCTTTGGGTGTCATCGATGCTTCATGCACCATCGATGCTCTATGCGCCATCAATGCTCTGTGCACCATCAACGCTCTGTGTGTCATGAAAACTCTGTGGGCCATCGGTTCCCTATGTGCAATCGAAACTTTGTGCACCATTGATGCTATGTGCACCATCTAGGCTCAGTGTGGCATCGATACTCTAGGAGTCATGGAATTGGAGATCTATAGACTACAACTGAAAATACTTCTCTTCATGCTTTAGATTTATACATGTGTGAGTTGACCGTATTGATTGTACTTCATGTGTTTCATTTGTGGAAATATGTGTATTTATTCATGGTATACTTCATGTATTTATTATTGGTATAATTTTTGTATTTCTTTGTGGTATACTTCGTGTATTTATTAGTGGTATTCCTTTTTGGTTTTGGGGTGCCCTACTGAGTATTGTTTTACTCACCCCTACACAAGTTTTTCCCATACATGTCATGTCTTGTGCAGATGATAGACACTTTGACAGAGTTATAGGTGGACCCAGACCAGGTGGTTCTTAGATTTCTCGGATAGATGAGGTGTACTCCAATGTCTTCAGACAGATGTTCTACACCTACCCTTCTAGTGGGGTTTTCTACAAATGAGTTTCAAGAACTTGTGTATTCCCTTTTTGTAGACTCTTTATTTTGGTGGGCTTGTATTCTGGCCCTATTTACCTTCCATTTTCTTAATTTCATACTCTTTGGTTGGTATCTTAGTATATGCATGCATTGTTTACTTAGTGTTTTTACATTTCATAATTTTGGGCTTGGAGATGTGTGCATGTGTATAGGTACTTAGGAAAATGCCTCCCATTTTTGGGATATACCTACACAGTGCTAGTGGCTAGCCCCTAGACTATCAAAGGCAGGCTTGGGGTAGTCATGACATGGGCCCCTTTGGGATGGGTGGTAAAAAAGTGGTATCATAGGAGTTTGGTTATACCTAAAGAATCAAGAGTTTGTGAGACTGGTTTGGGTAAATAATATTAAGTTTTTCGAGTTTGGATTCCAAACCATGGACTCCAGTGTTGGTGTGGTAGCTGATGTATCCATACAAAATGACTCTGAATTATTATTTTCAACTCAATACATAAAATCAATAGTTTTAGGGAAAATAAATGGTATGTGCATCATATAGGATTTTGAGTGTGTTCTCATTTCCTTCTTAAGATAGCACACTAGGTATACTCTATGGGTTGTGGTACATCATGATCTATTTTAGGATGCCTCCATGTAGATATCCCAAAAGTATTTTTATGAACGATCACGAGGATGATCCGGTTAGTTATGAGGCATAGATACAGGGATGAGTACCGGAGATATCACTTCCAGGTGGAGTACTGGTTATACCACCACCTGTAGAGAAGTTGTTACTTATGGTGCTACAGGTTGAGGATACATGCAGGCTGAGTGCATTTCATGAGTTCTAGAGGTAGTGACCTCCCAATATTAGGGGTGAGACAGACCCCCAAATAGTTGAGTACTAGATGGAGGTAGTTACATGTGTCTTCCACATTGTGAGGATGCCTTCTGAATAGATGTAAATTCTATCCGCGAGTCTTATTTAGGGATCAGTAGGGTGATGGTGGAGCTTAGTGATCCAAACGCATGATGAGATGACTCCCTCTTGGGAATACTTTGAGTGCATTTTTAGGGAGGAGTTATTTTTGGCGACGTTATGCTCAGTTTACATACAAGATCTCCTACATCTGCAGTAGGGAATTCAGACAGTAGCGGAGTACTTGTAAATATTTACAGATCCTTCTCACTACTCCATGGATATGGTGAGGGATCCATTATTTAGGTCCTGGAACTTTGATCAGGGGCTACGTCAGGAAATCAAGGAATCCATGATATCCCTTAGCATCCCTATATATTTTGGGGTACTGGAGAGAGCTCTGTTTATGGAGAGCTTTTTGGAAAAGCAGACACCAGCAGTGGGAGCTACCAGTAGGCACCTGGAAGCTGATTCATCAGTGGTAGGTATCCGACAACAGACAAAGGGACATTAGTGGGTCAAGCACTCTAGGGGATGAACCCAGGATATGAGATCAGTGGTGTAGGGCTCCCAGGGCACAACAAGTCAACTAAAGGAAAGGTTTTGTTACTCATACAATGGTTTGGGAATCTGGAAAGATATTTCCTGACAAATCATATGACAGATCAATAGATAGTCAAGGGACCACCGAGGTGGAGGATGATGTAGAAGAATACTGGTATGTAGGGAATTGGGTATGGGAGAGGAGTATGAAGAGTAGTATGTGGTGGGAGTAGGTTTGATGTACTACTACCATTACCCCCAGGTGGTCCACCATGGGCTCAGGGAGCTGGTGGATAGGGACGAGTCCAGCTTTAGGTGATTGAGGCTTACAACCCAGGTGATCTAGATATGATTAAAGGTATGATTTGTATCTTTTCCACCCTAGTTTCATTTTTGATAGACATAGGTTCTAGTCACTCTTTTCTATCCACAACCCTCGGTTGAGACTTAGAGATTCTAGTGGAACCGTTAACTCTATACCTATTCGTAGTGACTCCTATAGGGGGAGATTAGATTATCACACACTGGTTATGACATTTTTCCATATTCTAGGGGGTGAGAGTTTTTCTTGGGATTTCTTGGTGGAAGTGTTGAGTCCTTACGAATTCATTCTTGGTATGAAGTGGTTATCTATAGTTCGTGATCAGATTGATTGTTTTAGGTGCGGTGTGTTCATGTAGATGGGACCAGGTTTTATTTTGTTAGCGAAAAGTAAACACATGCAGTTCAGGATGTATTAACTCATATGTGGTTGTATCTAATTACTTATCAGTTTTCTAGACTGAACCTCATCACAGTGGATGAGATGATTCCTCAGTTTCTTATAGTGGTGGCAGAGTGTGAGGATGTATTTCCTGAGGATGTCCCTAGATTACCTCTCTGAAGGGAGGTATACTTCTTCATTGACATGTACCTTGATATGGCACTGATATCCACACCTGCATATCAGATGGATCCTATGGAGCTTCATGTGTTGAGGATACAGCTGGAGGACTTTTAGAGGAAGAAATTTGTGAGACCCAGTGTTTCACCCTGGGTAGCCCCAGTTTTTTTTACCAAGAAGGAAGGCAGGAGCTTGAGATTATGTGTGGAATTCTGGTACCTAAATTAGGTAAATCTGAAGATCAAGTATCCACTACTAAGGATCGATAACCTCTTCAGTAAAATGAATGGAGTGAGGTGGTTCTCAAAGATAGAACTCATATCTTACTATCACCAGCTTCATGTACGAGACGAGGATGTACCGAATACAGACTTCATATGTTGGTACTTCCACTAGGAGTACTTAGTGATGTCGTTTGGTTTAATGAATGCCCCAACATTGTTTATGGGGATCATTAATAGAATCTTCTTATAACGACCCATACTTTACATACATTGTGATTACTTCAAAATTGAATCATACTTATTACAACATATAAAAAAACCATGATAGGACCATATAGGTATAGTTTCTTTAGAAACTGGGTAACATAAACAAATGGTTCATAAAGAATCTATATTGTCTCCCGTTTATTTCATCATATCTAGAGTCTGGAATATCCTACTTAATACCATTCTTCCTGACCTGGGGAAAAGAAAACATACAAAAGGGTGATCTCAAATGCTCAGTAAGGGTAAACAAAGGAAATATCAATCATATCATATTCATAAGAACATAGCATTTTGAAAATCTTAACCTGTAAAAGAGATTATAATATCAAAACATGGGACAAATCATAATAGTGAAATGTAATCCCAATAATAATAACATAAAACATGAAACTTGGTGGAATACACACATAATCATAGAAAATAATTTCATATTAGTCAAAACTCATTTCTAGGACTATCATAGCGGACAAAGTCCATTTCTGAACCGAGTTCACTCCTCGTTCAAGTCCTGTATCACTGAACCGGATTAACTTGTCGTTCCAGCCATGTATATCTCATGAGATATAAATCCTTACCCAATGCATTAGACTGAGATATAGGTCCCACCCATATCATAATGATATCATTCTTATGTGTTCCACAAAATCATAAATCATATATCATAGCCTAACCCATGTAATAAAAATGGGATTCTTAAACATCATGCCTTCATAACATAATCCATATAAGATAAAAGGACTTCGTAAAAATAATTCCATCATAACATAATCAAATCAATGTAAAAATAGGGATAGAAAAATAACCCTATATTATCTTAGATGGAAAATAATTTTGATAAAACACTTGAACTACATTCTTGAGAAAAATATCCTTTCTACTTCCAAAAACATTTTTACTTTATTAACATGTCATACAATTTTAAACTAAAAGAAGTTAAATAAAAATAAACTTGAAAACTTCTAAAGTAAGATTCATGGAAATAATTTTCTATGAAATCATAAAAACCCATTCATGCTATATAAGTTAAAAAACATTCTTCTCATACTTTAGCCAGAAAAGTCAAAAAGTATCTCTTACTGAAAATGAAAAAATATTCATTTCATATATTTTAATAAAAATTTTCCAATAGGTAAAATTAGATTTAAAAAATTTTAGGAGGATAGAAATAATATTATATATTGAAGAAACATGGATGTGGATGATAAATATGCCCCAGTAAATTCTGAAGTATAAACAGTCTCAGATAAAAAATGAGATTGTGAGATTTTTCCTTACCTTAGGTCCGATATGATTTGCACATGTCCAAAACTCCTATATAATGATTTAAATAATGTAATTTACTTATTCTAGAATCATACTCATTGTTATGATATCATATATGGTCATATTCTTAGCTTCTTATTAGTAATATTTCATTGCTACTTATTATTCGGGTGTTCATTGCTTTATGTTCTTATGCGTGTTTTGTTGAATAAATTCTTATTCCTATTTTTAGGTTATATCTACATAATTTAAAGAATGGTATTATTATAATATATATCATATTTATTCATTCAATTCGTTTATATAATCATGGTTTAATGAAGATCATGTAGAACGAATCACATCGCATCGTGGAGACGGTAAGTCGTACGTACGCACGAGCGACGATATCATTCCCAAAATTATTGAATGGTCTTGGAGTGGATGATAGAATATATCATAATTAGTTTCATGTTATAATAATAATTTATAGTTATTCTTTACACCATTATACTCATCCAAGTAAGGTGGTGGTGGAAAACAGATTACACCATGGCATGGAGATGGTATTCCGTACGTACGCACACGTGGTGATTTCATTTTCCATAGGATGGATAGAAGGTGAAATAGGTTTGTTTAATATTTATAATAACATATCAGTATATTATTGATACTTATGTTCTTAATTTATAATTAAACCAATAAATAATAGTAAGTATAAGAAGAAATAAATTTGAAAGGATCGGTAAAGGATATTACATCTTCTTCGACGCACCTCTTCTAAACCTCCTATTAGGGCACTAAAGTTTGTCTTTGAAGAAGACAATAACCTATAGTAAGTTTCTAGGGAAGTGGAGAAGAGAAATTTTTAGGGTGTTTCCAAGATTGAAGGCTCAAAATGGTCTGAGGATGAGAGGGAGGAGGTGCCCTTTTATAAGAGGGGTGAAGGGCACCTTAGGAAAAACTTAAAATATTATTTTATAATAAATTCATATTCAGTTTATAATGGCTCCAAAGTGAAATATTTCTAGGATAGGGTGGGTATGGGTCTAAATAATCTCAACCAATAGGTTTTATACAAGTTTAGGTTACCATTATAACCTTATCATTTAGATTTAACTCTAAGTTAAATAATTTAATTTTTACCGTGTCTTTTTCTATTCTTACACTATATGGTTAATAAACTTACTATAAAATGTCAATAGAACCAAAATTTGTTAATTAATGTCATATATATTATTATCTAAGTCTTTTTTCTGAACCTTATATTTTTAGGAATAGAATATCAATTAATAATTTAATATTTGTTTTAAAAACTCTTTTATGTCAATTTTGACACTATTTGGTATTTTGTTTTTTCTAAATTCATAACAGCATTATTACTTAGAAAAAAAATTCATCTAACCAACCCTAATATGTTATATTAACCTATAAATTTAGTTTAATTCATAAAAATTCTCAAATTACTTTTATTTTTGTATTTATAATATCAATTATGTTAATATTTCATTAATAAGGTAATTACTACATCATCATTGTGTCATAAATAAATTGAATTATATAATGTCTAAAAATTATAAATAAAATACCATTATTTAGTAAATATTTTTATCTTTATAATTAATATTTATAGTCTAATTTATCTTATGTAAAACCCTATATTAAAAATGTTTTACTTATTAAACTTTGATTTTAACTCTTTTAACTCTTCTTTGAATTAAATAATAATAAATTTCCTAATATAATCCAAGTGAACCTAAATGGTTATATTTTATTCCTAAGGTTGTTTTTGGTCAAATTACACTTATCCAATAGAATTATTACATGTGTTAGGATAATAATAATATCATTTTTACCCTTAATTACCCTATTTACTTTTAACCGTGGTAAATAAAAGTAAAAAGTTGCTATTCACCAAAAATTATTTTTATCTTATTGAACCACATTTTACTTACTGATATCAACTGTGTCTCTCAAATTTTTGAAATTACAATCACAGAAGCGGTAAAATTAGGTTTTATGTAAATTTACAAATTCTCCTAGGAGGTGGGTAAAAGACAGTAAAAAGTTCAATAAAAATTTTGTATATCTAAAATTATTATAAAATCACTCAAATGAATTACATTGAACTTATATAGGTATTATGTATCTATTTTGACCTAAAATAAATTTAAATAAAATAAATAATTATTTAAATAAAAGTTCGGTTTTAAACTATAACTCAGTGTTTTTCACTATTCATCAAAAATTGAATGTTTTTAGAAATATAACAAAAATTCACCCTTGGATAATTTCAATATTACGAATCCAAAAATTAATTCCATTTTGAAAGATAAAATTTATAAAATTTCAAAAGGTGGGTATTACTATTCATAATGGCTAGTTTATATAATATTTTAATAACATATCGTTGTTTAGTGAAACTCGGTATTGCGTACAACGCAAGCTATCGAGGAAGGTTTCTCTTGAGTGTAACGCAAGACAAGATAGTATTGTGTGTATTGAAATATTCCTTTGGTGTTGCGTATAACATAATACATAAAAACAAAATATTTCTCATAAAATCTCAGGGTGTTACACTTCTAGCCATACTTAGACCGGTTTGTTGTGGTCTTTATCGATGACATCCTAGTGTACTCAATATATGAGGATGAGCATGTGATACACTTGAGGATGGTCCTAGACACACTCCAAGAGTGATAGATTTATTGGAATCTCTATAAGTTTAATTTCTAGATTCGGCAGGTCCACTTTCTTAGACACATCATTTCAAAGGCTATAGTTACAGTGCATCTGGTGAAGATCGAAGTAGTTCTTTCTTGGGAGCCACCCAAGAGTGTTACCGAGGTTCAGATTTTCCTAGGTTTTGTATGGTACTATTAGAGATTTGTACCCAAATTTTCCAGAGTAACATCACCCTTGATTGCTTTGACATGGAAGGGTAATCCCTTCGTGTGGATAGAGAAGTGTCAGTAGTGCTTTCAGGAGATGAGGCAAAGGTTGAAGAGCACTCCCATATTGAGACTACTAGAGGAGGGTGTCAGGTATGTAGTGTTCTACAATTCATCAGATACTGGTATTGGTTGTGTCCTGATGCAGTGGAAAGCAGTGATTGCATATAGTTTATGCTAGTTGATACATCTTGATAAGAACTACATAACCCATGATCTTGAGCTAGCAGCGGTAGTCTTTGCATTAAAGATTTGGTGGCATTACTTGATGGGAGATAAGTTTACCGTCTACTCTGATCACAGGAGTCTCAAGTATATATTCTCTCATAAGTATCTGAACTTGAGATAGAGGTGATGGATTGATTTCCTCTAGGACAATGACTTTGAGTTTGTCTATACTCCTAGGAAGGGGAACGTAGTGGAAGGTTCTATCAACAGAATATCTGGCTTGAAGTTAATGAGTGACGTGCCGGAACAGTTGGCAACATTATAGATATCCTTTGTGGATGGAGATGGAGAAGCTTACCTCCAGTCGATGATTATCACCCCTCCACTCTTACAGTGAGTCAGGGAGTCACAACTTGGGGATATCGACTAAGAGACCTGACGTGCTCAGTTTTCTATGGGGTATGTCCCTGATTGATATTCTATAGGTGGGGAGAACATAGTACTTTTCAAAGGTCACACATTTGTATCATTGATGTTACAGGATGAGGTTCTGATGGATTTCAACACATCCTCTTTGGTAGTTCATCTGGGTGTAGAAAAGATGTACCAAGACCTATGATATTAGTTCTGGTGGTTGGGTATGAAGAAGGCAGTGGTAGAGTTCGTTTCTCAATGCCTCACTTGTCAGTAAGTGAAGGATGAGTACCAGGTCCCATTGGGCTTAACCCAACCACTTGAGGTTCCAGATTCAAATTGGGATGGTATATTGATGGACGTCGTGATAGGTTTACCACGCAATTCCAGGGGACACGATACCATCTGGGTGATCATTGACTGACTCACCAAGTCGGCCTACTTCCTATCAATCCATGAGAAGATTTCAATAGAGATATTGGTATGCCTCTACGTGAAAGGGATATATCAGCTTCACAGAGTGCCATCGAAAATCGTTTCAGACCATGATGCTCGTTTCACATCCCAGTTGTGAAAGGGGTTACAGGAGGTGTTTGGAACTCCGTTACACTTGAGCATGGTTTTTCATCCCAAGAAGGATGTCCAAATGAAGAGGACCATCTAGGTTATGGAGGACATGCTATGTTATTGTATCCTAGACTTTGGTCTAAATTGGTAGGGTCACATACCACTAGTGGAGTTTGCGTACAACAAAAGTTATCACTCCACCATTGGTATGGAACTGTTCAGGGCCTTGTATAGGAAACCATATAGGTTAACACTATGCTAGATGGACCTAGGGGAGTCAGCACTCATAGGTCTAAAGTTGGTATGGGCTACCACCGAGAAGGTGCAGATCATCCAGGAGTAGACGAGGAATGCACAAAACCAGCAGAATTTGTATGCTGATAGGAGATGGAGGCTTATGGAGTTCGAGGAGCAAGACAATGTGTTACTTTGGGTCTCACCTGGATGAAGATTGTGGAGATTTGGATAGGGTGGAAAGTTATCTTCGAGATACATCATCCTTTTTCATATTTTGAGTAGATTTGGTGAGGTAGATTACTGCCTAGCTCTACCATCACAGTTGTACTAAATGCATGATGTCTTCCATGTGTTGTAGCTGAGGAGGTATGAGCATGATCCATCACACTTCATTGACTGGGGAGAGATGTACATTAATGATGGGGCAGCTTTCATGGAGTACCTGCTGGAGATTGAGGATTGACAAGAGCATATCCTTTGTGGGTGGTTGATTTCTATGGTGCGCATTCGAGGGCAGCATGGGAATCTCCAGAAGAGAACTTGGGAGTGGGAGGCTCGGATTTGTGCTTAGTACCCTCATCTTTTTTTTAAGTAGACCTTGTTTTTAAGTTTAGAAACATAAATCCCTAAGGTGGGGAGAATGTAATGACTCATATTTTTCTATTTTTATTTTTATAAATTAATTGGAAATTTTTTGAGAATAGGCACCGAGACGACATATGATTCTAAGGCCCAATGAGCCTGAGACAGTTCATTGAAAAATGTTTAAGTTTTTAATAAAGATAGAAGGTTGTTTTTCTTTAAAATAGGAATAAATTCTAAATGGGTTCCCAAATCAGAAATCAAAGGTCACCGATGTATTCAGAGCAATGACTTTACCATAGACTGGTCCTAACATCGACTGACACTGGTCGACTGTGAAAGTAATAATTTGGATGTAACCGTCATTAAAATATTTTAATAAAAATATTTTATTTGATGCAATGGAATTTTTCTTATTAATGAAACCTTTTTTAGAAATTAAAGGTTATCATCATAACCTTGGAATTTTTCTAAGGCGTGGAAGGACACTCTCTCGACAATGAACGCCGAAGGATCGGGGATCGATGATGACACGGACCTACATTCTTCATCAATGAATAATCCAACCATGAGGTAGGGTGTTTGATCTCTTTGTGATTTCATTTCCCCTTTTTAGATCCAATGACGAACATGGACCAACCAACGAACAGCTTGATCCATGATTCGATCACTTCTGGGAAGGGTGTTATGCTTGCAGGGTTTGATTGGGGATTATATTTGTCTATTGATTTGTTCTTAGTTATTTTTCTAACATGAATGGATCAAGGCCGACAAGAAAAAGGCCAAGATCCTTTCTTTGGGTGTTCATTTTCTTTCAAACTTCTCACGTTCTTCACCTTATCCCTGTCCTTTTTAAACCCTATGCGATATCTGAATTGAGAACCAAT
The DNA here is from genome assembly GCA_963277665.1 of Viscum album. Taxonomy (NCBI): domain Eukaryota; kingdom Viridiplantae; phylum Streptophyta; class Magnoliopsida; order Santalales; family Viscaceae; genus Viscum; species Viscum album. Next base: position 1,238,563,347 of record OY728162.1, on the reverse strand, counting down.
CCCACGACAACACCATAGAGGTGTGACGGAAGCGCAAGGTGATGGTAGTGCAAGGCGATGTCATTTCAAGGTGATAGAAACACAAGGTGAGGTAATGTCGGTCCAGGTGTATGGTGTGTCGGCAGGGCGAGGCGGCCAGCGACAGAGGTAACAGTGGACTGGCAGGGGGGCTAGGCCAGGAGGATCATGGTAGTATGGGCCACCAGAATGGAGGTTAGTGTCAGCTGCAGGATGCAGTCCAGGTAGGATCGCGGTGAAGGGGGGCCACGAGCAGTGACTAGGGGGCTACAACAGGAGGTCATGGTGGAGATCTGGGATGTGGAATGGAGTTATGTCGGAGGGATCCCACAGTAGTGGTGAAGGTATAGGACTCGGAGGATGATGTGTTCTAGCTGGCTGAAACATGGCATGGCCCCATGTTGACTGGAGGGATGCGGCCAGGGCAGGCCGCATCCAACACACCCAAACTGGCCTGCATGCAGTGGGATGGACCAAATGAGTCGGGCCACTCCATCGGCCCAACGGGCTAGAACCAGTGACCTAGCGGTCTAGATCCAAAATTCCTAGTGGGACATTCCCAATGGTTTAATCTGATTCGGGCTGGGCTGAACCAAGTCGGGTAAGGTCTGGCGGGTCAGATCGGACCCAGGTCAAACTTTTTACAAAAACAACTGTAACTTTCAAACCGTGTGTCCGTTTGATGAGATATTTATAGATTTGGGACCCTTAAAATGATAAGGTCCTTTTTAGATACTCTAATTGAGACTTTTTGTAAGTTTTTTTATGACCTAATGGCTTGAGGAGTGGGTTCTCTTGAAACAATTGCGCTTTGAGCAGAATCGTGTGGCTGACTATGACTTGGTGACTATATAACTTGGTGAATACATGACTTGGGGGCTTCATGACCCATAAATGCTCCATGAACCATCAACACTCCATGATCCATCAATGATTCATCCTCCATTTACACTCCATGCGCCATCGATGCTCCATTCACCATCGATGCTCCAGGCGCCATTGATGCTTTGTGTTCCATCGACAGTCTGTAAACTATCGATGCTTCATGTGCCATCGATGTTTTATGCGCTATCAATGATTTGTGCACCATCGACACCATGTGAGTCATGGAAACTGGGAGATCTATATAATACAACAAAAAATCCTTCACTTCGTGCTTTAGAATTATACCTGTGTGAGATAACCGTATTGATTGTACTTCAGGTGTTTACTTTATGGTATATCGTGTATTTGTTCATGGTATACTTTGTGTATTTATTATTGATATACTTTATGTATTTCTTTGTGGTGTACTTTATGTATTTCTTAGTGGAATTCCTTTGTGGTTTCGGGGAGTCCTACTAAGTATTGTTTTACTCACCACTATACGGGCTTTGTCCATACATGTCGTGTATTGTGCAGACGATCGATGGTTTGATAGAGTTCTAGGTGGACTAGAACCAGGTGTTCTTAGATTGTTTGGATAGAAGGGGTGTTCTATTATGGCTTCAAATAGTTTTTCTACACCTACCCTTCATGTAGGGTTTTCTATGGATGAGTTTTAGGAACTTTTTTATTCATTTTTGCAGACTCTTTCTTTTGGTGGGCTTTTATTATGGACCTGTTTACTTTCCTGTTTTCTTAAAATCATACTCTGTGGTTGGTATCTTAGTGTATACATGAATTTTTTACTTATTGTTTTTACATTTCATCATTTTGGGCTTGGAGATGTGTGTGAGTGTGTGTGCAGGTACTTAGGAAAATGCCTCCCATTTATGGGATATACCTACTTAGTGTTAGTCGCCATCCCATGGACTATTAGAGAAGGACTTGGGGTAGTCACGGCATGCACCAATCTAGGACAGGTCTTGAAAAAAATGATTCTAATATTTATTTTCTACTTCTAAGATTCTTTCCACTCACTGCACCTAATTTGGACTCTATGGTGTTCAACCATAGAGAGTAATATTTTACTAAGAAGTTATTTCATAACTAGATCTTTGTAACAATTTAAAATCTTCAACTTGGGGGGGGGAGGTTTCTTTTTCACTTTTTCTTAAATTTTTTATTTAATTTTAAGAAAAATTATTGAAATATTCTATCTCTATTGGATATTTTTTAGACTAGTATGAAGTCTTTTCATGATAAAATAGAGTTGCTTATAATATTAAATCTATATTGTACTTAATCCAAGATATTCATATACTGATTTTGTTAATTTTTATGTTAAAACTTGTTTTTTATAATTTTAAATCTATCTTGTTATTATTAAAAGTTTTAGTAACTAGAGGATATGAGTTATAGAAGATGTAGGTTGCAAGGAAATATTTTTTTCCTATAATCTAAAGGATATAGTCATTATTTTAACCATGGATGTAGCTTCCAATTTCTATAATTTCAACCATGGTATTAAGGGAAAATTTACAAAGTTAAATCATGGTTGTGTAAAAAAACTTTCCATGATTAAAACTGTGGATGTAGCCATTAATTTCTAGAGTTTTAACCATGGTATTAGGGGATAATTTCCATGGTTAAATTGTGGTTATAAAAAGATAATTTCATGGTTTAAATTGTGTCTATACATAGACAGATTCCATGGCTTAAATTATGGATGTTAAAAATACATACTACAGTAGCTTTATTAGCCATAGTTTGAGAAACCATGGCTATAACTGATTACCGCGTTTTTTTTCTACTGGAATGGTTCAAAATCGTGGCTATTGGAAACTTTTCTAGTTGTGAAAGTTTTTTACTATTTATGGGTTAAGAATGTTACTATAAAAGGAAAAGTAACCCATAAGTGGAAAATAATTGAAATTATATTCCATTTTCTATTAAATTAGAATAATATAATATTTTTATGGATTTTAAATCATTTAATAAAATATTATTCAACATAAAATATTATTAAAGTCGTTTTTGGGATTATTCACATAATTGAATTTAAAAACTATCAAGATAGTAATTTACTTAGAATATAAACTTTTAAAACATAACTAACACATTATATTTATCCCAAAAATTCATGGAACATCATAACTCACCCAAAAAATATTTCTTTATATGTTTCTAATATCATTTACCTGATTTTTCTACTGCATGTACAAGCACTGTGTCAGTATTGTGTAAGAATTTAAGGAAATTATTTAATCACTAAAAATTAAAAAAAAAATTACCATGATAAAAAAATCATTCATATTTAAAATAAACATTATAATCAAACATATCCCCTTTTATCCCTATGAAAAAATATTAGAGATATTAAAACAGGGTAAATTTTTTTATTTATTCTTTACTTAAATTATTATTAAGGTCGATATCAATTAAAAATGGCCCCAACTTACCATATAATAGAATATTTGATGATTATGGTGGAACTAAACTCATCCAATATAAATAAGTTAAGTGTTATAAAAAAAATTAATGCTTTATCACATTATTTTTATATATAATTTTCTGATTTACCCTTACAGAGGTGACAATTATTTACCCTAGATACTTTTCATAATAACCAAAAAAGGTTCCTATTTACCAAATTTTAACCTATTGATTCAAAATATGAAATCCATTTTATCAAATTTAATTCTTTTAAGTTGTATAAATTACTTTTAAAATAAACCTGGAAAAGGTGGTGAAAACAGTTTTCTAGATAAATTAATTTTTAAGTATAAAATTTTTTATACCAAAATTGAACATAATATCAATTCCAATGACATTAATTTAATTATTTTTAATCAAAAGAAACTAATAAAATTTTAAAAATAATTCAAAACCAAATTTATATTTGTAAATATTTGAAAAGAAAAAATATTTTTCTATAAAATTAGTATTTTTCACTATTTAATGAAAAATTAATCTTTTTAGAAAAATATCTATATCTAATATTAATATTATGATTTCAGAAAAAATTATTCACTCATACAACATTCTTAAAAATAGTATAAATTAATTATAATTTTCATGCATAAAATGATATAAAAAATTATTTTTGATTAAAATATATTTTTGAAGTATGAAATGACTACTAAAAATTGAGTACTAATTTATTATGAATTAATAAATACAATTTAATTATATAAAACCATTATAAATATTTTTCATAATGTGTCTATTTCTATTCATACTGTCAATTTAACAGCTTTTTTATAATAGTCACATTTAAATAATAATATTTTTATAGAATATCAAAAATCACTTAAAGGTTGGTGTTGCATGTTAAGAAAGATATTGAGATTATTATTACTTTAAAATAAATTTTTGGTGTGTTACATTCTACCCCCTTAAATAAATTTCATCCTCAAAATTTTATCTCAGTCATAAAAGGTTCAATATTTGAAAATACCTTTATTGAAAACCCATATCGTACAAAGGGATCATAAAACTTCCTTTGAAATGGGGAAGTGGGAAAAAAAAGGTTTACCTAAAATAACACAAAATTGGGGTCTTGAAAAAGTATAACTTTGGTGGGGAGTTAAAATATTTACATAAAGGATAAAATTAACATCTAAGGAATAATAAAGGGTGATAGAGAACAGGGTCATGATAAAGTTAATGACCACAAAATGATAAATAGGTAGGGGATAAAGAAGACCATAAATTCATCAGAAATGAAGGTGATATGATAATATTTCTACCTAAACATCATTTTCCTAGAGTTTAGGGATTATTTTACTATAATGATAAAGAATGCAAGAATATATAATTACTTTATTTCTTTCCATTCTAAAATCAGAATTTTATCCTTTGGTTGTTCTTTGAGAGGCTTTTTCACATTTATTTTTATCTCTTACTCCAAGAAATAAATATTCTAGATGATTTTTTTATCTTAATCAATAAAATAAACTTATTATAGATCACAATATTCATAAAATAATGACAATTCATTTCTTATATCTCTAGATATTTACCAAAACCAAAATAGTTAATGCAATATAAGATAATATCCAAAATATATAAACCATCATATGAATAAATAATACATTTAACTCCAAAATTACACAATAAAACCCAATTTTAAACTTAGATCACTCCATAAATAAATAAACATATATCTTAATTGACCTCAATAATGAAAAAATTAATGAATGTTTTAACCTCAAAGGTTAACTCATACCTTTCATATTACATCCCTAAAAATGTAATGTAATTCTTCCCAAACAATAATTCATGTTAAATCGCATGATACACCTAAGGGTTTTTTTTCCTCAAACTAATAAAATGTCCCTCAAAATATCATTAATTGATTTAAAATCCCATAACTTAAATCCACAAAAGGGTGTCTATGAATTTTAACTTATGATCAACCCAAGAAATATAAACACAATACGGTATCCATAAAATTATTCACACATGAAACCTTTATAAACATAATTCATTTAACATCATTCTCCATAACCTAGGGAAGTGGAAAACATAAGAATAGTGAGATTAAGTACTCAGTAAGGGTTAACATAAGCATTAACAATTGAATGTAATTGGTGAGTATAAAATAGGCATAATGTTTTAATGAAATAATCAAATTGAATGATCATAAAAAATTATAATTCATACCCATAAAATCATGGATCATAAATCATGAGACATGGAAAAAATCTTGAACATAAAACAAGTGTCATATAATTCAATAATCACGAGTAATATGAAAAAAAAACATTGATCAAAGGATCTATTAGAAATCATAAAAATAATTGCAAACCTATGTAGGTATCTTGAAACATCAATAATTATCATGGAATAACCTAATAAGATAATTATAATATCTCTTATGAGTAACCTATAACCAGTATACTTCATCATCTATTAGGAGTAACTTACAATTAGTTAACTCTGTTACTTTACCAAATGCATTATAGGGCTATAACGGAACCAACCATCTTGAGTTATAACATAACCACCTTTTAATCACCTATACATATGTCCAAGTACCATATAATGAAAAACAATAAGCTTCCACTTTTCAACATAACACCCTTAAAAACAACCATCATTCCTTTTTAGCTTGATTAACCCGTAGAAAAGAAATGGGTTTTATGAAAATCACTTTAAAATAATCATAAGTCATTAAAAGAAATAATAAGGATGGAATAATTTGAATTTATCCCTATTTTATCATAATAAAATAATATTTATATTTCTATAGATTAAAAATTCATTTAAAAGAAAATTTAATACATTTCTTTGAAAATGGGGGAAAATATCCTTTTCTTTTGATAATATTTTATAAAACTTTAAAAAATGCTAGGAAAAAGATTTTATTTGAAAATTAAATTGTAAATTTATAAATTAATATTCGATGAAAATAATCTTCATGGAGATAGTAAGATCCATTCAAATTATAAATGTTAAAAATAAACATTCTTTTCAAACTTTTGTAAAGAGAGTCAAAATTGTCCCATGCGGAAAACATTAACAAATTTCCTTTTATAAAAATTTAAAATAATATAAAATATTATGGAAAATAACTTTAGTTAATAATTTATGTTTATAAAATAACATTATTGAAATAATATAAAGATCATGGAGGAATAGTTTAGTTAAAAGTTTTTAAAAACATTAAAATAATTCTTTTAAATAAACAAACTTTATTGAATTTTAAAACCAAAAACAATTTGAAAGAAATAAGATATGAAGGAAAATAAAATACCACGATTATAAAAAATTTCATGATATTATATTTCAATATCCAATTTATACACAATATAAATGATTACATATTCATCAATCAAAACATGTCTCAAAGAAGGATGTTTGAGACACAAAACCCTTACAACTTGGGTAATACTTAAATCAAAAATTCATTTAATGAAGGAACATAAAATGATTCTATAAAACCCATAACTTCTATGAAATAATATGTTAATAAAAATTCATGTGGAATTAATTACACCATATAAAATAAATCCTGGTTCATAACATGAATTATGTATCAAAGAATTGAAATTGAGACCATGAAAACCCATGAAAATTTTATTACATTTGAATCAATATCTAATGAAAGAGATAAATTCAATGAAACATTAAATATCATGATAAAAGATTCATTCATGATATAATATATCAATATTTAGTATATAAACCTTATAAAAGGAAGTAGTTTTATAATACAAGACATGTCCCAAATAAACAATATTGTGATGAATAATCCTTACAAAGATTATATCATTGAAGTTACAACTTAATAAATGAAGGGATTATGTGTAAAAAATTTATAACCACAAAAATGATAATTGAAAATAAAACATATTACAATCAGAGATCATTTCACACATAATATTTTCATAACATAGTCAATGAAGTAAAATTATAACCTGATGAATGGAAATTGAGTTAAGAAACTCCCTACCTCGAGTCCCAACTTACAATGTAAGTACTTTAACTCTTGTATAATAAAATTTTATTAATTATTTACTTGTTAAAAAACCTTTTAAAAGTATAATTACTTATCATTAATCCATTTATTTCAATGACATATTTAATTACTTAATCAGTTCTATATCATACATTTTAAGGACGTTTAGTTCATAATTTCAAAACAACTTTGGTATGTTGACCAGGGTAAAAGAGGTCATGGTTATATAATATAAAGAATAATAATATTTAAATAATTATAATTTTATATATTAAATAAATGTTAAAAACCATCCATGAAAGTAATATATGAAAAACAAATCGCATTGTTACATGGAGGTGGAATCCACAAGTACACATGAATGACATTTCCATTTTCCAATGAATAGAAGGGTAAGAAAATAGATGATATAATAAATTTAAAAAATAAAAAATATTTCATTAATATTATAAATAAATATATTCATTAAATTCATCATTATAAATATCCATGAGAGGCATTGATGGAAAATGAAACACATCACTTCATGAAGGTGGTAGTTTACACGTACGCACGAACGATGTTTTTCCCCATAGGATTGAAAAGGAGGTGGATAAGGTAATGAAATTAACATCATAACATATAATTATATGATAGATATTTATTTTATTATATTATAATATTTAGTACCAAATTTAAGGAGGTAGAAAAAAATAAAATGGAAACTCTTGGTTAAGATAATTACCTCCTCTTAGAAGAACCTCGTTTGGATCTCTACTCAAGGACCCTAAGGATGGTATTTTAAGAATAATATAACCTCTATAATGTAAAAAATAAAGGTAATAATAGGTTTTATAAGGGTTTTTTATATAAGTGGATCAATAAGTGTGAGTAATAGAGGAAATGTAGAGTCCATATATAAGAGAGGAGAGGGTCACCCTTTGAATTATTTAAAGTATTAAATTAATATAAGTTAATTTTCATGTTCAAGTGAATAAAAAATTATATATTCTAAATATATGATGGATATAACTCTAAATAAACTCATAAAATTAAATTTATACAAGTTTAGGTTATTTTTAACATTTATCTCTTAGTTTTAACCCTTGTTAACCTTTTGATGATTACCACGCTATCAACAATTTTTACACTTTAGGGGTCAAGAAAGTTATTATAAAAAAAAGTGATCCATAATTGTAAAATTATTTAAATTATATACCATATTCCATTAACGTGGATAAATATAATATTTTTATTAATTTTAAAGAATTTAATAAAATATTATTTAACATAAAATACAATTAAAGAAATTTTGTGGACTTTTCACAAAATTGAATTTAAAAACATATCAAAACAGTAATTTAGTTTGAATATAAACTTTTAACATATTATAAATAAATTATATATATCCAAAAAATTTGCATTACACTATAAGTAGCCCAAAAAATATTACTTTTTATGCTTTTAAAATCATTTACTTAATGTTTCTACTTCTTGCACAAGCACTGTGTCAGTGTTTCATAATCATTTAAGGTATTTATTCCATCACTAAAAATTAAAAATAAATTATCATCATAAAAATCATTAATCACTCAAAGAAAAATTTGTAACAAAAAATAACTTCTTTTTATCCCTATTAAAAAATATTAGTGATATTAAAACAAAGAGTGTGACATTTTGTATTTATTCTTTACTTAGAATAATATTATGGTAATTATCTAAGAAAAATGGCACAATGTTTCCATATATTCAAATTCTATATGATTATTTTTGAACTAAACTCTTCCAATATAAATAATTTAGGTTTTAGATATATTTTTAAAGCCTTATCACATTATTTTTAACCTCAATTACTTGATTTACCCTAACCGAGGTGATAAATATTTACCATGTTTACTATTCGTAATGAAAAAAAACAAAAGGGAACTATTTAAAAAAATTAAACCACCTAATTCAAAATATATAATCCATTTTATAAAATTCAATTCCTATAATGGGGATAAATTAATTTTAAAATAAAACTGCAAAACATGAAAAAAAATATTTTTTAGCCCGAATGTCCTAAAGGCCTTATTTTTATTCATTTTTGATAATCCCCCTTTTAAGGGTTTAAGTAGAACCCTTACATGGATCATAGGTTTTTTGACATTACATGACCCTAAGGTCGTAGAGGAATTCATCCAGACTATAACTACATGAAACTATCCCTTCCCATAATATACATCATGATATTAGCTCTCCACCTTCGCATGGTTGTTCAGCTAGGCTTCTCGTGCATACAAAGGCTGGTCCCAATGGCAATTGACATACCCTCTCATTATTCCAAATCCATTAGCTCTGCTATAGTGAATGTGCCTACTCTAAATCCCCATCTGGAGCCTATTACTTGTAGAGGCATCCTGATCTATTTAAGCGCAATTTTCAGGTGACCCGAAGGCCTTGTGGTGGTATGAAGGCCTTGAGGTGGACCGAAGGCTTTGAGGTGGCTTGTAATCCTTACTGGTCTTAATGAATTGAATGCCTTCTTTTTATTATGAATTAATCAATAAATTTTTATTATATAAAAACTTTATATTTTTTTTTATAATGTACTTATTCTTATTCATACCACCAATTTAATGGCTAGCTTATAATTCTCATATTTAAATAATAATATTTTTATAGTATATTGAAAATTGCATAAAACTCAATGTCATGTGTTAAGTAATAAATCAAGCTTATTATTCTTTTAAATCAAATCTTTGGGGTGTTACACACTATCCTATTATACCCAATATAAGATAAATTCCTATAATTATAAACAATATTTAAGTAATTCATTGTGAAAAATGGGCAGAGGGGAATGTCGAACCTCTTTAGTTTAAAAAAATTGGTTGAACTTTGACGTTCAACCAATTATTTTTTAACATAATTCTAGCAAGTGGTTTTTCTGAAATATATGACACTTTATATTAAGTTCTAAAAAACTCCAATTTCATAATTGTTTCTCTACCATATACTTTATAAGGTGATAATGGATCTTAGGGTGTTTCATGCAAGAGTGTTATAGAATATTATTTGTTAACTCCATATCACTCTTATTATCTCACTAAAAATAAACATCAATTATCTTAACACTTATTTAAAATATTACAACTATCACTTCATTCACAAAAAATATGTAAAATCCTTGGTGAAAAAAATATATTATGCCTCTATTTTAGTGAAGGATACATTATCTTTCTTCTTACTTAGCCGTACAATGTAATTTCTTACTATGAAGAAATATTTTCCACTTGTGGATTTTTTATCAACAATATCTCTAACCCATTTTTCATATAAATAAGCCACTAAATCCCGATCTTCCTCTAATTTGAAAATCAAACCATGGTTTCTGTTTTCTATATATACCTCATTACTCACTCTACTGATAAAATATGTTCTTACTTTGTAAAACACTAAAATTATGCTACCAAGAACATAGAATATAAGATATCAATATTTGTTGTTATAAGATACAGTATAGTCAAAATGATTCTTCTATACAATTTTGAGTCCAATTCCTTATTGTCCTCATGATTTCTAGGTTTCTTTACTACTGCTATTAGAGTTGAAATTGGTTTTCATTCTTCAATCCTAAAATTATTTAACACCTATTTTGTATATTTAACCAATCAGATGAATGTGTTTCCTTTATTTTGATGTAATTATAGCCCAGTAAAATAGTGAATCTCTATGGTCATTGAATTTTCAAATTCCAAACTCATAAATTGTGAAAAATTATCAATATAATTCTTCTTGTTTCCTCTTAATATGATATCATAATGTACACCATCACTATTAACTTCTCTTCATTCAAGAATTTCATATAAATGTTATGATCAAACCCCCTCTATTAAAATCTAATTTTATTATATATGTGTACAACCATGTATTCCAAGAATGGGATTATTGATTTATTCCATACATATCCTTTTAAAATATTCAAACCTTTGACTCCTCATCTCCAATCATACATCCTATTGGCTGTTTGATGTAGAATTATTCAATTAAGACTCCATTCATAAAGTCTATCTTCACATAAATTTGATAAACTCTGAACTCCTTTTTAATAGTATCCATAAGTAAAATTTCAATTGATCCTATTATTGACATTGTTACAAATGTTTCTTCAACATCAACTTCTTCAATCTGAGCATTCCCTTTGCATATCGGTATTTCCTTATTATGGACCACTCTTTTTATGTTTATCAACCTTATTTGTAAAACCAGGTAGAGGAGTATTTCCAGGTACTAGAGCAGTATTGTAGCAGGAACTGTAGCAGGCACTGTAGCAGAATTGTACACTGTGTGGGTACTATAGCAGAAATGTACACTATACAGAAACTATGTAGAACTATACATTGTGTGGTACTGTAGCAGGCACTGTAGCAGTACTATACTAGGTACTGTATCAGGTATTGTTCGGTACTGTAGCATCTAGAACTATTCACCTTGGGCCACCGGTTTGCGATTGGAGTCCTTAAGGTTTTCGGGCCACCCATGACTTCGGGTCAGTAGGGCCTTCGAGCCACCTTTAAGGCCTTCGGGCCACCTCAAGGCCTTTGGGCCATATGCAGTTTCCCCAGACACACTACAAAAATGGAGCAGCCCCAAAAGAGGATTCAGAGCAGGTTCACTCACCAGAGAAAAGCCAATGGGATTTTTCAGAATAAGAGGGTATGGCTATGCCATCGGGACCAGCCTGTGCTTGCACGGGAAGCCTAGCCAGACATCCATGTGAAGGTCGAGAGCTAATATCATGATACATATGCTGGGGAGGGGAAGTTTCTTGTAGATATTCTGGTTGAATTCCCTAAGACCTTCGGGTCATGTAATCTCCTAAGCCTACGGGCCATGTAATCTATGAGCCTACGGGCCTTGTAAGGGTTCCCCCTCATCCCTTAAAAGGGGGGTTATCAAAAATAAATAAAAATGAAGGCCTTCAATCCATTCGGGATATCTATTAGCTTCAATGTTTGATTCTTCATAATTTGATTTAACTCTCCATTCATACATTTCACCCATGATTCACCCTTTATTGCTTCTTCAAAAAAAAAATCTACCTATGATAATAGAGTATTGTGCTTTATTATTCTCATTTTTTGGGTCTACATTGGAGTATATTTGTCTCCAATAATGTTTCTTGGATCAAGTTCAACTCTACTTCTTCTTGTTTGAGTTACGGGTTGACTCCCTTTCTCACTATACTCCTCATATTATTTGACTTTGAAATAATCATTAATTAGGAAATTTTGATAATTTATTGAATCCATAATTATCACTTCTCTTTATTTATTCACTTTTTTATGAATAGGATTTCTATAATTTTCTTTATCTTAATATTTAATATTCACATCACTTCTTTAAACTATTTTTTTGTACCCTTTTTTGAAACATTTATAGGATTTACTCTTATATAGGTAAACTAAATATATTCCTTTATCACCATAATTTCCATAATTTATCTCTTTATTTTGAAAGAAATATTTACTTCTAAATACTCTAATATGTTTCAATGAGGGTTTCCTATCATGTTCATATAGAATTTTCTTTTCTCTAGGACTAATCAATTCACAATTCTGAGTGTACACAACCACTTTCATAGATTCCTTCCAATAATGGTGAGAGAATTAACTTTAAATCCATAATGTCTTTTACATGTTATTTACAATTCGATTCCTTCTTTACCAAACTCCATTTTGTTGAAGAATCCATACTGCTGAAACTTCATGCTTTATTCCATGTTTCTCTATATAATTTTCAAATTCAATTAAATTTTATTCAATTCAATTATCATATCATAGTATCTTCATTGTTTTTCATGTTTCATTATCTGCTCTTCTTTTTAATCTTTTAATATAGTCCAAAACTTCTCTTTTAGACCAAATAAACATAGAACATCCCATTTTTTATAGTCATTGATAAATATGATGAAATATTCCTTACTATAGGATCCTACCAAAGTTATTGGACTATATACATTGATGTGGGAAAGATTAAGCAGATTTTATGCGTGTTTATTTTTTGGATGGTAAGGGTTTCTCACTATCTTTTCACTTAATCATGAATTATAAATACTTTCTATATTCCTCTTAGGTGAAGTAATGTCAATGGAAACATTAAACTTTGATAGATTATCTATATTCTATTGATGAATATGACTAAAGATCTGGTGCCATAAATTTTTCTCCTAATATAAATTAAGGAGAAAATTATTCCCTTTATTATCCACTTGACACAAGTTATGATTCATTATCCACTCAAATATAAGTGATTTTTCAACCTCCCCTTTGATATTGTAGCCTTTTTAGTTTAATGTAACTTCTAATCATAATTCACATAACTAACTTACACTCAATATATTAAATCTAAGGCCATAAATATAAATAACCTTAATATTATTCAATTCATTTATGGATAATAGAGTCTTACAAATCCCTTTGATCTTTATATATCCATCATTTCCAAACCAAACTATTCCATGAACTCTTCCTTTTACATTTTTGGGAATATTTATGTTACCTACTATATAGGATGAGCACCCACTATTAAGAATTCACTTAATATAATTATTCATATCCTTAAATCTACCTCAATAAGAAAAATTTCTCTTTTTTCTTTATATTATTCTCTTTCTAAGACACTCTAGAATGAGTTGAGACATATTTCGATCTCTTCACATTTTCTTCGTCACAAGAAATTAAGTCATATTCTTCTTCCTCCAATGGATAAAATATATTTCAAAAATTAATTGAATTGGATTTACTTGAATTAATTATTATTTTTATTCCATAGTAAATGCTTCCACTTTTATTCCTAAAATCCATATCTTTATCTCCAAATTTATTCTCCTTTTATAAATTTTTATTTTTCTTTATTGAATTCAAATTTATTCTTGTTTTATATAACTTTCAAATTCACCACAATAAGTCATTGTATAGACTAAGTAGCTGTAGTATTGGAAATTCATAAAAATAAATATCTTTTTTCTATTATCACTGCAAATATCCCATGATTTTGTATAAATCATTATTTTGCTGTATGTTTTGAATGATTGAAAACTTTCTCATTTCATCTACTTCCCTTTACTCATCACATTTTTTGTCTTTGATTTTGATGTTCCAACATCATATCCAAGACACCCATACAATTGGGTCTTTTGGAACTCAACACTTCCTTGAAAATTCTTATACCTCATTCAGCCCTTTACTTTAATACTTCTTCTAAACACTTTCCAAACTATATATTTTTTCTTAATCAATCTATTTTTATTTCATACTCAATATTTTTTTTCAAAGATACAACTTTTTATTTAAGTGTTTCAATCTTTACTACTTTCTACATGACGAACACACTAAAATAATTAAGGATCTTAGACTATTTATCTATCTTTAAGATATAGTTCACTACTTATTTAGGTTTCACTTGATCATTTTCATAATTTTCCAAAAATTTATCTAGAAAATAAACTCCTGATTAAATTTAATAAATATAAATTGAGGATTCCTGATTAGCCACTAAATGAGGCTAATATTCATTGTTAATATACATAATTTTCATGTTCTTTGTTATTCATAAATACCATTTTAGTGCATTTTACACTTTGAACATCATTTCACATTATGATTGTAATACCTTCTTAAAATGCACTATTATGTGGTACATTTGTGAACATCATTTAAAGTACCCAATGATTCATCTGATTTTAAGGAATTGAATTATACATATTTTAATTTGATATTTTTTTAAATTTATCTACACTTAAATATGAACATGTTTGATTCAGGGATTAATGGAGAATTCATGGAGGATGATGGAGATATTTGGCAATGAAAGGAAGCAATTCTGGAGAAGGCAGATTGGACACCAGCCCAATGATGAGACTGTGGGGCCCAACATACAGGCCCAATTAATCCCAAATTTCGTGGGATGATAGAAGACATGTACAGGAACAAATCACTCTTCAGGAGTTAATGCTAATTCGGCCTCCATGGTGGTCATTTAGGCGGCCCAAGTTAGAGATACAATTCTGGGCCAGATTCTGCGGCCCAGAAAAACAGTCCACCAATTTGATCATATCTCGGAATAAACAACTCCAAATGGGCCCAAATTTTACAGGAGGTTATCAGACATCCGGAGGTCCATTTTCTTCTTCTATGGCCCACCCTGATTCGGCCATCTAGAAGGTCATACAAATGCGTCTGTTCGGTGGATGAGAACTGGCTGCCACCTCGGGTCAAATGTGGAAAAGTCCAAATTTCACAAGCTTTCCACCACCTATAGCCTACCAAAATTAATTAAGATGCTTTTTACTGTTGGTGGCTCTACCCAAGGCTCCCAAAATGCCTATTTAAGTCAGTTTTGGTGAAGGAGTTTAGGATATTGGATGCTTTGTTTACTTGTAATGTTATGCTGCATTTTTGTTGCCTCAATTTTGTCTTTCACATGTAAGTTGTTCAATTCACTTTAGTTTCTTAATAAAAGTTCTTCTTCTACTCTTATTCTGTTGTTCTTAATATCACTTTGATACCGTTGGATCAAGGTGTGAATTTATTCACACCAACCCTTGTGAAATTATTCACACAACGGTGGAGTGATCATTTTATTTTTGTTGTTTTCTTTACTTCTCCATTCCTCCCTTATGAGTCTACTTTCCGCTTCCATTGAAACCATGGGATCAATGGAGGGCTAACCCACTTATGGGTTGATCCAAGGGAGTAGCAAGGGGCTGGATTGGATGTTATTTATCACCTAATTAATGTATAATCACTTCTTTAATTGGGATTTTTATTTGATGATTTTTAAACTCCATCGTCCTTGTTGAATTTAAGGCCACACACTTCAAGTACTAATACGATCCTTTACCTTGAAGTGCTCAAAACTTTGATCCTTCAAGTGTATAGGTGATTATTATTAGAGGGTGTAGGCATTAAACCAGTAAGTGATGATGTTGTTTTATCTCCTTAAATGAATCCATCTCAAATTTAAGAAATTGAAATCATTAAAAAGAAAATACATCCAATCCACCCCGAGTGATAACCTAGGATCAACTCATTCTTTTAAATTGAATCCACTTAAATATTTTATATATCTTTAAAACCCATCCAAAATCAATCCAAGTTGGCCACTTCATAGCCAAAAATCCATCCCTTAGGTTGTGTATCTTAGGTATCTTCTTTGGTCTCTGTGGAATCGACAACCCAAGCTACACTACAAGGACCGTTCTACCCTTCTTCTCTTGGGTAAATTTGGGCGTGAACCAAATTTTGGCGCCGTTGCCGGGGACCAAGTAAGTACCTTAGATTCAAAAAAAAACCTTCCTTCCTCACCTCCATTCTTCTACTCTCACCCAAGATCTCTTATCTTGTCTCTTTCTCGCTTTTTTTTTGGCGCATGTCCGCCTACACCCGCAATTTCTCAAACAGACTAGTTAGGGTGGAAAGTCCTAGGATAGGGGAGTCAAGTGCACCTAAGGGATTGTTTAAATCAGATTCAAATATTCTTGAAACCCCAAAGTCAGAACTTGAAACAAGTCCAATGGAGGGTCATCCACAAAATCAAATTGTAAACCCTGGGGGGAATCAAATGGGAAACCAAAACCAAGAAGCTCCAAACTTAGGGAATGTAGTTGATCAAACCATGAACGACTACCTCACTCCATCTTGGACCAATGCCCCCTCATGCAATAGACACAATTCCATAGGAGACACCAACTACATATTCAAACCCCATGTCCTAAACCACCTTCCAACCTTTCATGGGATGGAGTCAGAAATGCCATACCTTCATGTCAAAGAGTTCAACGACATTGTTGAAACCATGTGTCCCCCACATCAAATAGAATCCGCTAAGATGAGGCTATTTCCTTTTTCATTAAAGTATCGAGCTAAAAATTGGCTAAACAACTTGAGACCTGCATCAATCCACTCTTGGGACCAACTACAAAGAGAATTCTACAAAAAATACTTCCCTCATCACAAAACAATTGCACTTAAAAAGAGCATCCAAAACTTTTTTGAAAAAGAGGGAGAGTCATTCTATGAAACATGGGAGAGGTTCAAAGACACCCTAAACATGGTTCCACACCATGGGTTTTCCATACCTGAACAAGTGAGAATTTTCTATGAAGGTTTGGGTCCGGGTAATAAACAATTCATTGACATGATGTGTAATGGAACTTTTAAAAACAAGGCCCCAAATGATGATTACGAGTATCTGGAAAGTCTGGCTGAACAAAACCAAACTTGGGGAACTTCACCTTATTCTGAAAAGCCACAAAGAACCACTGGAATTCATACACTTAGAGAAGAGGAAAGCCTTAGGGCTAAACTCGCAGCACTCTCTAGGAAGGTTGAAGAGATAGACCTTAGGAAAGTCCATGAAATCCAAAATGTAGACCTTGTTTGCACAATTTGTGACAAACATGACCATAAAACAGACAACTGCCCAACCATTCCATCCATCAAGGATGTTCTTCTAGGAGGACCCCCAGCAGAAGTCAATGCCCTAAACTTTCAAAAGCCCCAATACCAAAACACCTTCAATCCAAGGTACAATGACCACCCAGGCTTCCGCTGGAAAGATAACCAACAACCTAGCCAACCACAGGGACAAAATCCTTACCCCCATCAGAACTACCAAAACCATAACCAGTTCCAAACCCAACCTATCCAATACCAACAACCACCGGTCCATTTTCAACAAACCATCCCACCTCCAAAATATCCCCCTGGGATAAACCAACCTACTCAAGCACCCACCCAAACTGTTCCACAAAGCCTACTAGAACAACTGTGCAAACAAATGGAGAGGATGAACTCGGAGGTATCTTCCCTAAAACAAGAACTTCAAACCATTAAAACAGGAAAGGCACCCATGCCTACTCAGGCGGTGCCATCCTCAACTTCAAGGGGAGAGTCAAGTTGTGCTCAAACAACTCATGAACAACTAAAGGTTGTGACTGTTTTAAGAAGTGGGAAATCAATTGAGAAACCTGAACAACTAATTCAGAACCCACCTGAAGATTCAAACTTGGATGAGAATTCAAGTGAACCATAAGATCAAACTGAGGAAACTGATAACAATGTGAAAGAAACAACTCTTCAACAAACAACCCCACAACCTGCACCATTTCCCCAACGCATGAGGGGGAAATCCAAGCCTGAACTGAGTGAAACATTGAGGGAAATCTTCTCACAAGTCAAGTTGAACATTCCTCTTCTCGATGCAATCCAAACCATACCTTCCTACTCAAAGTACCTTAAGGACTTGTGCACTTTTAAAAGAAAATTTTCACATAAAAACCAAGTCCTTTTGGCTGCTAATGTGAGTACCACCATTCAAGGGACCATTCCTCCTAAGTTGAAAGACCCAGGTTGCCCTTACATCAATGTTGAACTAGGAGAAAGCAAAGTTGTCAAGGCCTTGTGTGACCTAGGTGCTAGTGTCAATCTCATCCCATATGCTGTGTACTGCCAGTTAGGCCTAGAAGAGCTCCAACCCACATCTGTCACACTTCAGCTTGCTGATCGTAGCATTAGGGTTCCCAAGGGGATTTTAAAGGACGTTCTGGTAAAGGTTGAAAACTTCATCTACCCTGCTGATTTCATTGTACTTGACAACCATCCAAATTTAGGAAATAAGGAACAAACCCCAATCATCCTTGGTCGTCCTTTCCTTGCAACAATCAACTCTGTTATCCGAGTCCGAAATGGGAACATGACCATCACCTTTGGGAACATGAGTCTAGACTTGAATATCTATAATGCAAGCTCACAAATAGGGGATGACGAGGATATTCATGAAGTAAACATGATAGGAAGCATTGATAATGAATCCATGGAACATCAAGGAATATTTGATGAATGTTTAAGTCAGAATGAGATTGATTTCCTTTGTTCACATGAAGGAAGTTTATCTCCTTGGCTCGAATCATTTTCAAATTGCTCCTATAATGATGTCTTAGGACCAACAATCAGTGAAACCTTTCAGGAAAACACATTCATGGAGACAACTCAAACTCCCTTCCCTAACCCAGGTCAATACAATCTTGTGGCTGAAACTTCTACACATGGGGAATCAATTCAATCTGAAAATCTAGGAAACAAATTTGATCTTGATCTAATGCCCCAATATTCTGCTGAAATTCTGAACCAACCAGATCTTGAATTGAAGGAACTTCCTACTTCCCTCAAGTATGACTTCCTAGGGGAAAATCAAACACATCCTATAGTCATATCTTCTTCTCTTGAAGCCAATCAGGAGGGGATGCTTCTAGATGTCCTTAGGAAACACAAGAAAGCCATTGGTTGGACCCTGTCTGATATTCCTGGGATTAGCCCACTTATTGGAACTCATAGGATTACTCTTGAATCTGAATCCAAACCATGTCGTCAACCTCAGAGGAGACTCAATCCAAATCTTATGGATGTGGTAAGGAAAGAACTTCTTAAGTTGTTGAAAGCTGGTATCATCTACCCCATAGCTGAGAGTGAGTGGGTAAGCCCAATTCAAGTTGTCCCAAAGAAAGATGGAATCACTGTGATCACTAATAAGGATGGGGAAATTCTTCCAACTAGGGTGAGTAGTGGCTGGAGAGTCTGTATTGACTATAGGAAGCTCAACTCTTGTACCAAGAAGGACCATTTTCCCTTGCCCTTTATTGATCAAGTCCTCGAGCGAGTGGCGGGTCATCAATTCTATTGCTTCCTAGATGGGTACTCAGGTTACAATCAAATCGAGGTCTCCTTGGAGGATCAAGGGAAGACAACCTTCACCTGTCCATTCGGCACCTTTGCCTTCAAACGCATGTCGTTCGGGTTATGCAATGCCCCTGGAACCTTCCAGCGGTGCATGATGGGAATCTTCTCAGATATGGTAGGGGATTTTCTAGAGGTCTTCATGGATGACTTCTCTGTCTTTGGGGATACATTTGAGGGATGTCTTAGGAATGTGGAGAGAGTTTTGTCAAGATGTGAAGAAAAGAATCTGGTCCTAAACTGGGAAAAATGCCATTTCATGGTAAAAGAGGGGTTAGTCCTTGGCCATATAGTCTCGGGTAGGGGAATTGAAGTTGATAAAGCAAAGGTTGACATCATTCGTCACCTTCCATCACCCAGAACTGTTAAGGAAGTGAGGTCCTTCTTAGGACACGTTGGTTTCTATAGAAGATTCATTAAGGACTTTAGTTCAATCTCTCACCCTCTTTGTGCTCTCCTAGTAAAGGATGCTCCATTTGTTTGGACAGAAAGCTGTGAGGGTTCATTTTCAACCCTTAAATCCGCTCTCACCTCTCCTCCCATTATGAAATCTCCAAACTGGGACCTTCCTTTCGAACTCATGTGTGATGCCAGTGACTTTGCTGTAGGAGCTGTGTTAGGACAACGGTGTGATAAAACTCCATATGTCATTTCTTATGCAAGCAAATCCTTAAATGATGCCCAAATCAATTACACCACCACTGAAAAGGAGTTACTTGCTGTTGTGTTTGCCTTAGAGAAATTCAGGTCCTACCTCTTAGGATCACCCATCATTGTATTCACCGACCATTCAGCTCTAAAATATCTCTTCCAAAAACAAGATGCAAAGGCTAGATTGATTAGGTGGGTCCTTCTTCTTCAAGAGTTCGATTTAACCATTAAGGATAAAAAAGGTGTCGAGAATGTTGTAGCTGATCACCTCTCTAGGTTGGAATTCAAGGACAAATCACATCACCTTTCTGTGTCTGATTCATTTCCCGATGAGAACCTCTATTCTGTGAGTGATTGCCCTTGGTATGCTGACATAGCCAACTTCTTAGTTTCAGGGGTCATTCCAAAATTCTTAGGGACCCAAGCTAGAAGAAAATTTCTTTCTGATGTCAAGCATTATGTGTTTGATGATCCATACCTATATAAGTTCTGTCCTGACCTAGTCATTAGGAGGTGTGTGCCAGAATCCGAACAAGAGTCCATCCTTAAATTCTGTCACAGTGAGGCATGTGGAGGTCACTTTTCCTCTAAGAAAACATCTGCTAAGATTCTTCAATGTGGTCTTTTCTGGCCCACCCTTTCAAGGGACTCCTACACATATTGTCAAAGCTGTCCTAGGTGTCCACAAGTAGGGTCCATCACAAAAAGGAATCAAATGCCACTCACTCCTATCTTAGTGGTTGAAATCTTTGACTGTTGGGGAATTGATTTCATGGGTCCCTTCCCAAACTCTCGGGGATACCTCTACATACTCTTGGCTGTCGATTATGTCTCAAAATGGGTTGAGGCCATTCCCACAAAATCCAATGATCATCAAAATGTGATTAGATTCCTTAAAGAAAACATCTTCTCTAGATTTGGGATTCCTAGGGCTATCATTAGTGATCGTGGAACTCATTTCTGCAATCGCCCATTCTCATCGCTCATGGAGAAGTATGGAATTTCTCACAAAGTGTCCACTGCTTACCACCCACAAACCAATGGTCAAGATGAGTTAGCCAATCGAGAAATCAAACAAATTCTTGAGAAAACTGTTAATCCATCTAGGAAAGATTGGTCGAGCAAACTCTTAGATGCTCTTTGGGCATATCGAACAGCATTTAAAACTATCCTAGGAATGTCCCCATATAGGTTGGTTTATGGTAAAGCATTCCATTTGCCAGTGGAGATTGAGCATAAGGCCTTTTGGGCAATCAAAAAAATGAACTTTTACATTTCTTTGGCCGGAATAAAGAGGAAATTGGATCTAAACGAGCTTGAGGAACTTAGGATGGAGGCTTATGAAAATTCAAGGATCAATAAAGCTAGAGTTCAAGCCTACCAGTCTAGGAATCTTAAAACTAAACACATTGAACCAGGGAAACCTGTGCTTTTGTATAGTTCTAAACTTCATTTGCACCCGGGAAAGTTGAGGTCTAGATGGTCCGGTCCATACATAGTGCATAAGGTGTACCCCCATGGGGCTATTGAAATTCAAGATCCCACCAATGGTCAAATATTTAAAGTTAATGGTCATAGAGTCAAACCATTCATAGAACCATTCCAAAAACATGAAGTTGATGAAGACCTGAGTGAACCTACCTTTGATGAAAAAAAAACAACAATTAATCAATAAGGGGTTTAAGTCGAGCTAACGACGTTAAACAAAGCGCTGCACGGGAGGCAACCCGTGGTTTTTATGTTTCTAATATTTCTGAATCATCTTTATTTTTCAAATAAGATTACTTAATCATTTTTATATTTAAAAAAAAATAGACTTTTGACCTGTTCTTCTATTATGAGTATGGATGGGTACGAAAGAGGAGCACCATATTCATCCGTGTCACGTGGTGTGATCCTTGAGTAATACCTTACCCAGAAATTTAAAAAGAAGACAATGTATCATCAGTTTATTTTGTTTTTATTATTCAATGGGTTAAAAAATATATATAATAATACAAAAAAAAAGTCCACGCCATAGGCCGTGGGGCAAACCCCGTCACAACCGGCGAAGCCGCGGGGACTCGAACCCGGGACCGAAGGGAGACAGGGGCGCGCGCTTACCACTGACCTGCGGCTTCTTGTGCTACCTTATTCTATAATTTTTATATATATTCTTATATTTTACTTCCTTTATTATATAAATATATATATATATATTGTTTGTTTGTTTTTGTTTGTTTTGTTTGTTTGTTTTGTTTTTTCCTTTTTCCACTAGGGAACTTTGCAAGCGACATGGATATCAAAGGAATAAATTCGAGCGGCAAGAACTTCAAACTTCAACCACTAGGTGACTTCATTCCATAAACCTCATTTTCAATTTACTTTTTAAATTTTTATTCCCTGCCTCTACTCCTTCTAATTTTTCATTTCTTCAAACACTGGGGACAGTGTTGTTTTAAGTTGGGGGGGAGATAAAATAAAAAAAATGCTTTTGTGTCAAAAACAAAAATTGAATGATTTAAAAAAAAAGTAAATGGAAGGACAAATTCTTTTAACTTTGAACATGGTAATACACATTTCACACTTTGAAACTGAATATCAAATAATTTAGCATGCCCTGATTCTGATTTTAATCCTTGTATAATTTCATGAGCATAGATTTTGGAAAGTGTGGCTGTCCAATGTGATATTTCATCGTTTATATATTCATCCAAATAAAAAAAATGCCACAATGCACGTCCTCTAGACTGTGGGGTACTAATTTGAATTTTTGGGGTCCCATAATAAATAGCATAGGCTGGTTTTATTTTTATGAATAATATGAGTATTCAAAAAAAAATTAAAAAATAAAAAATTATTAAAAAATAAAAAAATAAAAAAATAAAAAAATAAAATAAAAATTTGCGTGTAGAGCAATGGATTGATAAAATGCGAGGCTTTCGGCACTTGGGGATCGTGACTCCAGAGTTGTCTAGCCCTGAGTTTTTCAATCTATCTCTATTTATGGTAATATGAATTTGTTTTTGATTAAGTTAACTCAAGACGATGCCCGAGTATGTGGGCTTCACATGGTGCCCTAAGGCCTTTGAGTCTGGGAGTCATCGGCAAAGTCTTGCTACATGGGTTAATTTGATTAATTGCAATCTCAATTACTATAGCAATATTGCAAAAAACAAATCAAAAAAAATAGGGATGAAGAATACTCATATTAGGATTAAATGTGATTCCACCTAGCGCTTCCATGATTTCCCCCTTGAATGAAAATGAACCCCCATATCTATTGTGATTCACAACACATCATTACACCTAATTGAGTTGGATGAAGTATGATGATGGATTTGATCAAAGGAATGGGCTTGGGATTGGGATCTGCTTATGAAAATATCTCGTATTAAAATATTTTGATGGGTTTCATGATTGTTTGGTATAAGGTTTTTTGGTGATCATTGTGTATTAAAATGTTTTTAGAAAAGGGAATTTGAATTTCATTTTTTGATGAGATATATTTTGCTCGGGACTAGAAAAACTCAAGTTGGGGGGTGTGATTAGCCACTAAATGAGGCTAATATTCATTGTTAATATACCTAATTTTCATGTTCTTTGTTATTCATAAATACCATTTTAGTGCATTTTACACTTTGAACATCATTTCACATTATGATTGTAATACCTTCTTAAAATGCACTATTATGTGGTACATTTGTGAACATCATTTAAAGTACCCAACGATTCATCTGATTTTAAGGAATTGAATTATACATATTTTAATTTGATATTTTTTTAAATTTATCTACACTTAAATATGAACATGTTTGATTCAGGGATTAATGGAGAATTCATGGAGGATGATGGAGATATTTGGCAATGAAAGGAAGCAATTCTGGAGAAGGCAGATTGGACACCAGCCCAATGATGAGACTGTGGGACCCAACATACAGGCCCAATTAATCCCAAATTTCGTGGGATGATAGAAGACATGTACAGGAACAAATCACTATTCAGGAGTTAATGCTAATTCGGCCTCCATGGTGGTCATTTAGGCGGCCCAAGTTAGAGATACAATTCTGGGCCAGATTCTGCGGCCCAGAAAAACAGTCCACCAATTTGATCATATCTCGGAATAAACAACTCCAAATGGGCCCAAATTTTACAGGAGGTTATCAGACATCCGGAGGTCCATTTTCTTCTTCTATGGCCCACCCTGATTCGGCCATCTAGAAGGTAATACAAATGCGTCTGTTCGGTGGATGAGAACTGGCTGCCACCTCGGGTCAAATGTGGAAAAGTCCAAATTTCACAAGCTTTCCACCACCTATAGCCTACCAAAATTAATTAAGATGCTTTTTACTGTTGGTGGCTCTACCCAAGGCTCCCAAAATGCCTATTTAAGTCAGTTTTGGTGAAGGAGTTTAGGATCTTGGATGCTTTGTTTACTTGTAATGTTATGCTGCATTTTTGTTGCCTCAATTTTGTCTTTCACATGTAAGTTGTTCAATTCACTTTAGTTTCTTAATAAAAGTTCTTCTTCTACTCTTATTCTGTTGTTCTTAATATCACTTTGATACCGTTGGATCAAGGTGTGAATTTATTCACACCAACCCTTGTGAAATTATTCACACAACGGTGGAGTGATCATTTTATTTTTGTTGTTTTCTTTACTTCTCCATTCCTCCCTTATGAGTCTACTTTCCGCTTCCATTGAAACCATGGGATCAATGGAGGGCTAACCCACTTATGGGTTGATCCAAGGGAGTAGAAAGGGGATGGATTGGATGTTATTTATCACCTAATTAATGTATAATCACTTCTTTAATTGGGATTTTTATTTGATGATTTTTAAACTCCATCGTCCTTGTTGAATTTAAGGCCACACACTTCAAGTACTAATACGATCCTTTACCTTGAAGTGCTCAAAACTTTGATCCTTCAAGTGTATAGGTGATTAGTATTAGAGGGTGTAGGCATTAAACCAGTAAGTGATGATGTTGTTTTATCTCCTTAAATGAATCCATCTCAAATTTAAGAAATTGAAATCATTAAAAAAGAAAATACATCCAATCCACCCCGAGTGATAACCTAGGATCAACTCATTCTTTTAAATTGAATCCACTTAAATCTTTTAGATATCTTTAAAACCCATCCAAAATCAATCCAAGTTGGCCACTTCATAGCCAAAAATCCATCCCTTAGGTTGTGTATCTTAGGTATCTTCTTTGGTCTCTGTGGAATCGACAACCCAAGCTACACTACAAGGACCGTTCTACCCTTCTTCTCTTGGGTAAATTTGGGCGTGAACCAATTCCTTTATAAATCCTTAAATATTATTATTATTATTATTTATTTTTAGGTTAATATCCTCAAGATTTCCTTCTAATTCCACCTCAATATCAACTATTCCATGTAGTTGATCATACTGTTCTACGGATAATTTTTATTTCTCTGTTTTCTTCATCATGTCATCTTTTGTTTCCAAGAAAAACTAAATTTCAACACTTTCTAAAGGATCTTCCTCAGTATCATATTCCTCATTTCTTACTAGCACTTTTTTCTAAAAATTATTTCCACTTACATTTCCTAAATTAAAATTCATTATAGGAGAAAACTAATTTCTTTTTTTTCATTTAAAATTCAAACTTACCATCCTCTATATCAAAAAATTTTGGAAACCTAACTATGATTTTCCCAATATTTCCATAATGAAAATGATCTAGGGGTAGATTACCCTAAAATATTTCATTGACTCTCTTAAAATTCCTTAACATAAGAGATAAAAAATAATCACTAACATCTTCTTCAACTTTAGTATCTTGAATATGATTCTTCTCTATAGAATTTAAAGACATTTATTTTAATGACTATTTAAAATAACTTTTTATCTTTACTTTCATCATGCATAGAACTAATTTTATTTTTATATAATCAAGAGATAATTCCCTAATATTCACTTATTCAAGTGTCGATGATTTTAGATTATAAATTATTGGTATTATCCATATGAACTTCTTCACCATATCAATAACTTTCATGTCATGAAAAATTTCAATAATACCCCCAAATAACTTCAAGAATATGGCTAAAGAAACTATATAAATTTTCACTTGAAAACATCTTCAAAACATAAAATCTATTGTGAAGAACCAACATTTTTTACTCTTTAAATTTTTTATCACATTTATAAATATTAGAAAGCTTGTAACAAATTACTTTTTATGTCATGAAATACATCACATTAATGTATATATAATTAGATAATTATCCTAACAAGGAATTATGAGCCTTAGTATCATCATTAAATAATTTATTGTTTTCTTTTGTCATTGAAATTTTAGTAGAATCATTTACATGAAATACATGAACAAATATTGAGTAAACATCAAACCTAAAAGATAAAAAATATAATATCATTATATTCTTATATACCTGATAATTATAACCATTAAATAAGGGTGCTCCCTTTGAATTTATAGTATTCTCTAAGAATAAAACTTCTTTTAATAGGTCCACTGATAAAATAACTAGAGGCTCTGATACCACTTGTTGTGACATGTGGTCCCACTATACACCTTGAGAAGGGGTCAGTTAGGTTGACTTGAAATTTATTCTTATCTTAAGTTTAAATAGATCTTTTACTAATATTTTCAAAGAAGCTTTGAATCTATCATGAAGATTAAACATTAGAATAACCAAATAAAAAAATAATGAAGCACAAACATAGTTATTTTACTTGGTTTTTTTGTACATGGCTACATCTAAGGATCACATATCAACAATGTATCGATTCACCAAATAATCAATACTTGATTGCTTTATGGTTAATATATTGAGGTAAATATCACTAATTATCCAAGGTTCATATCCTATTCCTCTCTTACACTCACTAATTTTCAGGAGGGTTACACAAAATATAATAATGACATGTAGGTTAAACTCACATGAATGAAAATGGAAGATACAATACTAAATAAAAATAGGTGTTCTCCATAATTCTCTAATATTTACCTTTTCATCTTTATTGATATTCATAGTAACTCTTCACTTCTTAGATATATCTTCAATTAAATATAATCCAAATATAATTCACTCCTTAATACCATATTTTCAATAAATTCCTCAATCGGTTCACTCTTATTTTATTCTTCTTTGTATCATTTATTTACTCTATATCACCATTGTTATTCTTTTTTACTGCAGGTTCCAATATATCCTAGTAATTTTAAAATTCAAATTCAAAAC
Source organism: Viscum album (assembly GCA_963277665.1). Classification (NCBI taxonomy): domain Eukaryota; kingdom Viridiplantae; phylum Streptophyta; class Magnoliopsida; order Santalales; family Viscaceae; genus Viscum; species Viscum album. The sequence continues at coordinate 1,238,535,378 of OY728162.1, read as the reverse complement.
TTATATTTCAACCATATTGCATTTTCCTCTACTCTAAATACATCCATTGAAATGTTTCCAAGTGAATCTCCACCTTATGTATTCAAATAGGAAGTTAATGGTCATTCCAAAAAACTTCAAACATTTTTTAGAATTAAAAATCATGATATCTATTCAAATCCTCCATATTCTAGAAATCGTGGTATGAAATCTTACATCATGAAGTGATACATTGGTTTCTTCTTAAACTTCCGATTTTATCACGAAACAATAGATCATTTCATAGTGTGATCTTGAATGATGCTTCTAAATATCATGAATCTTATCTTTCATAGACCCGTCTCTATCTTCATGGAATTTTAAATAATGTTTTGGTTCCTATAATAACATTGTAAACTTTTTATCATGGCATGATCAAATTCCAAACATTCTCGATCACCAAAATTATTGTAGTTTGACTTTCTTCCATAGTGTGTGAACCTTCAAATAAACAAAATCACTAAGATATACTTATATCTTATTATAGTGTGACATCCATCTCATAGTGTAAATGAATCTTCACCTAAAATAGTAAAGTAAATAATTATTATGCATGATCCATAACCTTTATGTTTTTGAATTTTCCAATTTTGGGATCTATATAGATCCTTATGTTACATATGGTCTAAAACCCATACGTATGGGAATTTACCACTTTTTAAAAATCTAGAAATTTCCTCACATATTGGACTAGTGGTCTTTATATATAGAAGTGTAGAATAGTTTTTCATTTTTTCCAAACTAGTCTAAGTGTCCTCTAAATATTTCAATGTAGAACACTTTTCCATTTTTTTAACTATAACTCCACTCATAGCATGATCCATATGCTCATGTCGTGATCTATTATTATAATTTAAAGGACCTTTAGAGTATATCTCCATACATATCAACTCAACTCTAAACATATTTACATATTTCATACTCCCTAAAATAACTTCTTATTGACTTCTAATTGACAAAAAATTGAACATTACAACATGTGGTTTCAAAAAATTGGTATCAAATGTTTATCATGAATAAGTGGTATTAATAGGTTTAATATGTGGTATGACTCACACAATTTTTTTTATTACTTATGCAGTGATGTTATTCTATAAGAGTGATTGTGATCACATGAAGTTTAATATTAGAGGAACTTAGTTTCTTGAGTTGCATGAGATTGTATAAGTGAGTGAGTGACATAGACTACATTGGTGTTATTGACTTAGACTCTCACTTCCTATAGTGATTTCTGACTTCGTAGGCTTAGAGGATTTGTTGATGAATCATTTCCAAGTGGTAAATTCACTCTCTAGAATTCATTGAGAAGAATTTTTTCGAAAGTGAAAGTGGGTTTAAGATGAAGTTAAAAGGAAGGATGGTTAAAATAACTAAAAATTTTTTCATGATAATTGAAAGGTGGTTTAAAGAGCCCAATGTTTTTAAGGAGAAAGAAATTGGATGAAATTAGTGAAGGTATGAGTTACCAAAGGAGACAATTATAACTCACTAAATATAGATTTTTTATTCTATACATAAAATAATCTTGAGGTTTGTTGTTGTGTAACATTATGGATATTTGAAGTGAATATAAAGGAGGACCAAATTCTCTTTAAATATAGTGATTAATGGAGTAATGAAGAGATGATGATATCTCTTGAAAATATGGTTCAAGAAGCATATTAGAAAATAGGAGATAAGAAATTAAGTATCTTGTAGAGATAAACCCTTTACATTTGATTAATAAAGGTGGGGGTAAGTCTATAAAATAATTATATTTAGAGGATTGTAGATTTAAATAGAAATGGGGATATATTATCTCTGTCTCTTGACGGTGCATGGATTTTATGGAATTATTTACAAAAAATACAAAGGGTTAAATTGTTGTAACCAAGATTTTGTGTGATATATTTATTGAAAATCAAAAAAGGTGGATAATGGCAGACATTTATGAATGTTGTGTGTTTCCAAGAGATTGTGAGAAGTATTTTTTGATAATAACTAAAGGTTTCATTTTTTGAATACATAGTGATGTGATTAAGTAAAATATATGAGGGAATTATACGTGGAAATGGTGATATAATAATTCTTTACATTAACATATATTAGATTAAAGTTTCATTATGTTCATGGAAGGTTTAGTGAATAGGTGTGCATGGAAACACTAGTGGAGAGATATAAATAGATACCTTGATATATTTATATATCAAGGACATGGATTCAGAAGATCAATGTTAAGGTGAAATATAAAATCTAGATCAATTGATGTTTGATGATTTTTAATGTATTTATTCAAGAATATTTTTCCTTTAGTACTGGTGTGAGTAGGTTTAAAGATATTTGTAGATGGATGAGATGAATTATAGGATAATTTGGTAGTTTTGTATGATTAAACATCTTTTTATATAGGTTTTATAGCATTAAACCAAGTTTTCTACCATGTTTTATGAGTAATTAATAATTCTAAGAGCTAAGAAGGATTAAACTAGTGAAAAGGGTCAATGTAAGATATAATTTAATTTCTAAATTGTCATGTATAAATAAATATATGGGTTTTGGCTCACATAGGAATAAAAATATGATTATTGAGGTGATTTTTGATGAACTTAAATTTGTTGTTAACACCCCCCAAATGAACATTGGTAAGATGAAGTGGTGAAAATACCCAAAATATTAGTACCATTTTGGTACAAATGAATTTATAAAATACACTTTATTTCTATATTGCATGACCACTTAAGGGTCATGTGATCAAGTTAGAGGATCGATTAATCCTCAATGCTTCGCATAATCATGTAACATCAAGATATTCATATAACTAGTTAAAAGGTTAGGTTTTCCATGATGGAAGGGTCTCATTGTCTCTCTTCTTCATGTGATTCCTTAATGGACATGAAATCACATAATCCCCAATGATTCATGCGATAGAGGATATCCATGATTGTATGATATTGTAGTTGCTCATTTCTTTGTGATTCCTCCCAAGGATGTGTGAGTTACTAACCCCAAATGGATCATGTGACTAAGTTTTTCCATGATGGGAGGATTTTGCGGTCATTATTATTTACAAGATGCCCCCCAAAGACATGAGAAAGACTATAGGAAAGGTTACCTATGATTAATCCCTTTTTTATTTATGTTCGGTATTATACATGTTGAAGGATGAAATCAATTACATGAAACCATAGTCACATATATTTCATGAGACAATTCCAACTTATGTAGATTCCTTCCACCACCTCAAACTTGTATACATGGCTTGCCTTACTTGTGAAGAAAAATAGATATAGGGTTTTTTATGCCTATAAACCCCCACCCTCCCCCACCTACTCCCCATAGACAATATAAAAAAGGAAACAACTAAGATAAAGAATAATAATCAATGAAGTGATAAATAAGGAGAATAATATGACTTCAAAGCCTTATATTTTACAAATTTTGTGAGTAACTTAGAAGGAAAAAATGTGTGACCCTTTTATAATCACATAAACCATTCATGAAAAACTTGGTCTTGTCACATGATGACCCTTAGTCATGTGATTTTATGACGACTTATTGGTCATGTGATCATGTGATGATCTCTCTTTCATGAGACCACATCATGTGATCACCTAACCTAATGTCAATTATACGAGCGCATAACCCCCTTTCCATCATGTAATCATATGAACTATTTGATTCCATGACCCCCAATTACTTTATGTGATCATATATCCCTATGACCTTCATATGAATGACCAACTCCCAAGAGTGCCACTTTAACCCTTCTAAGTCTATATTTTCTTCTTGTCCTATGAGGATATATACATAATCAGCATCCACCTTAGTGTAAGTACATAATATTTTTATAACCCTTTTGGAAATATTCCCCATGAGTTTAGTTGCCTTTCATTTCCCATTAGTGGGGTAGGAATTTATAAACAATAGGGAAACTGATTCTTCTTATAAACAAGATACATAAGATGCCTTTTAAGTCCTGATATCCATATCTAATACATGTTCATATCTTGTCTTTCTACATGGCCTTTTTTCCTCATAAATACCATAACACCTTCATGGAATTTTTATCAAAAACCCTTGTATAACTTTCACATTACAATACTCCTTGGTAAATCTCATGCCTTCTCTCATAGAGATATATTCTCTATGGGATTCATAACCATATTCCTCTCATGGTTTCTTTAGAGTGTATATCCCATTCAAATCCAATATTACACTCATTAAATTTTTTTAATCATTTTTTATATCTTCCTTCTCACATTGAACATTACTCACATGGACTTAGAGATCTATGATTATCATTCAATGTGCATGATGAAAATACCTCCATCATGGGCCTTCTCAATATGTGTAATCCCTAGTCATATTTTCCTTTTGTTCAAAGGACTATACTTCTAATGGGAAATCTTAGAGAAGCCTCATATGAATAAGCCTTGTTCAATGTTTTGTTTTCATACCTTTTTCAACATAGACATAAATAACTTCAAAACTACGTGGAATATAATCCCTATATTCACATGATATATAGGAAGACTCTCCAAGGCTCAAGCCCCCATATCCAATATTGAAATTTACCTATAAACATTCTCGAAACATGATGTTAAACTATGTGCCTTGAATCTTAGTCACACAATGTTAAACTGCACGACAACTCTCTTATTGTATGATGTTAAACTGTATGGTATAGTTTTATAAAAGGACCTTAAATTGTTTCATTTGAACTATATGGGATTTTATTAATAAATTGATATGATATATAGGATGCATCCATAAGGTTCAAACCCATCATTTTCAGTCTCACATTTCTATCCTCATCAGGCTATATTCCTCATGAGATTATTTATATCCACCCCTCACCTTGATATAAACTCATGAGTTTGGAAATTGTGTACATTAGGGACATATTCCCCATGGATCATCTTATATCAAGACATATTCCTGAATAAAATCATGACCCCACCCTGAGGGATATATTCCTTCTGGGTCCCACTATATTATCCTCATTGGTCCATACTCTCGATAGAATCCATTGCCACAAGGACATATTCCTTTTGATATCAACCTATTATCAATAGGACATACCCCATATGATTTTAACTAGAAAATAGGGACATATGGGTAAGTCCCACATCAATAATTTCTAGGAATATTTTTCCTAGTTGTCCTTACTACATGATGTTAAACTACATGGATCAATTCTCATCACATAACCTTAACTGGTTTGGCATGTCTTGTTAAGTGGCATTGAATTACATGGGTATTGATTCCTTTTACAGGGATATATAGGAATCCCCTCTCATAATCTCTATTCCAACACTATAAACTCCTATCGCATTCATAGATGATAGAAAACTCTAGAGCACCCATATGTGGGGATTTAAAACATAGTAACTAATAAACCACCATCACTAAGTAATAATGGGTAATAAGATGAAGGAACTTATATATGTGTGTGTATGTCTGTGTGTGTGTGTGTGTGTTTATGTTGATGGAATATCTATGATATGTATAGATACTCACAGTAACTGGTTATAAATGTTAGGGTAACCAGTCTCACAACAAGATATAGGAAATATTTGTGAATGTGACTTAAATATATAAGAGTCTCGAGTAGGAAATAATATCCCCCAATGAGGTATGATGAGACTGACCTTGTATCATCTTGAAATATATGAGTTACTGAACGTATTTGGTAAGAAACTTCAATGAATACCTACCTTTGGAAAATAGGCTCATAGCTTGTTACAGATATAGGAACTATTGAATGTTTCTGACTCCATGAATAAACCATGTTGGAAACCCTCTAATATTGGAGTAGTGACCCAATGTGGGTATTGTGTTATCATGCTCATCCCCTCAAAAATCCAAGTGTCTCGAGCCACCCCATCCCAGGTCAGAGAAAAAATATTGAAGATGGCATGAATCTTCTAATAATTAAACATAATTGGGTCTCCTAAACATTGAGTCATTTTTTTCATATACTATTAAAAAAATATGGTGAACCAAACATGAATCATTCAATAATAATTAAGTTTTTTTGGATATATAATTAAGAATGTTGGCTACTTGTAATGATACATTGGTCAGTATTATTATGTCATGTTGTATTTGTGACCATATATAGCTTTCTCACAGGCTCGTTGTGATCTGATGAAATGGAATCGACATCATGAATGTGTCACAGTACTTCAGTTGTTATGAGAGTCTCTATCTTTGCAAATCAAATGATGATGTCACCCACTCAGCACATCCATCACCAAGTGGTGAACATGATAGTTAGGGGTATCATTGATGTGGTACCATATCAACCATGGAGTCCACATGCAAGGGTATTTAGGTGATAAATCATGTAAATTCATATCATTCAAGGAGAGACACAATGAAGCCAGTAATGCCTATCACCACTTCCAACCACTTCAGGGACCTATATTTAGAGCAGGATAATTATCACCCTCATTATCTTAAGAAGGTAGATATGGTAGTTTACTATGAATCTAGAATAGTTCAAGAGTCTCCCAATAGGCCTCCTATCAACCGCCACCAGTAGTGTTATACCACTACCTCCCCCCAGCCACCTACCGAGGGAACTACCTAGTAGGTAACCTCCCTAGATACTTAAATCTAGGCATCTAAGATATCTTGTCAAGCACGGTAAGTTGGGGACCATAGGGGGAATACCCATACCACAACTTCTACTGATGAAGCTTGTTGACATACTATATTATCACCCAATGAGAAACACGTGTTTTTTCTCACACAGTGATTATTTCAGTACATTCCGGTAATAGGTCGAGGGAAAGAACATATCCCCACTATCACACATGAATAACATAAGCATATACTGATGAAAAATAGAGGGTAGGAGTGGATTCATATACCTAATTTAATCAAATATTTATATCAAAATATCCTAGGGAAAACAAATGTACATGCCTATAATTTTTCCCACATACTTATGAACTTCTAGTATATCCTGGTGGAAACTAAAGAGATTCACCAGTATATTCTAGTAATTATATTGGACACATAATCCTATTCCAACTTCCAAAGAAGCATACTAGCATGATCAGAATGACTAAATAACTAATTTTAAGAAATTGTATACTCTTTCTCCCATCTATGAGGATTATCAGCATATTCTGATAAAGGATGAGGCATTGTACTTGTCCCATAACCCCATTCGAACTGGGGTTCGTAAACCCAATTTGACAGTCACCCCAGGACAGGTGCATATTCCTGTTCAAGAAGGATAATTGAATATTCAAAAGGAAAACTATGATCGTTCTTATATTCCCACACGAATTGAGGTTCATCATTATATCCTGGCAATCACCCTAGGGTAGGATCATATCTTTGCTATAAATTTAAAATCTACTTAGCATATTCTGGAATCTGACAGGATATAGGAATATATTATTTCTTCCACTAACAAAGAACTATATCATCATCCCTTAGAGTTTATACAAGAGGAGTCCCATGTCCCTTATCCCATTTAATAGGTCATTCGACATATCCTGATGGGGAATGTACATCTGAATCATGTTCATATTCCCACTTCATCTATGGTTGGCCAATATATTATGGAATCTACCCAAAGGAGGTCTCATAATACTTCCAAAAATTCATAATTTTTACAACATACTCCAGTATCTTCCTAGTAGTAGTAACATATTCTCATAATAGCAGACATACTTCAACATATTCTGGAATCCTCTAGACAGTAGACTCATATTTCTACTCAAACCCAAATAATAGGTCCAAATATTATAAATACAACACAGTTCAAAAGTCATACTCCTACCCTACTCAATACTAATATCCTTAAGGATATACAATGCATATTTATAGCCTCTCAAGGATCCTCCAACTCATCATATGTAGTGGAATGTTATATCTACCACAAAATATCTTATCACGGTAGTGTAGAGATGGACTAAGAGGATCTTACCACTGACATTTTCATGGAGAACCACCTCATGATAATATATCACCTAGGTAAGGAAATCCTCCCCTTGTTAAGGAATATTTTTAAATAGATGTGACTGAAACACTAGGGTTAATTCCATATAGTTACTTATCGATTGTTATTGATACCTCACCTCGATCAGTAGGAAACCCAAAGCGACAACCACTATCATTTCCTTTTAAAGGTCGTGAGTCATCATTTGTAGAAAAATGACCATTCTGGTCTGAACAAGTAGATGAATACACCTCTAATGATGAAGAGTTTTACATGGATATGTGGAAAGGGTTTTCTGATAACAACCTTCCAACCATGTTCTGGCCCATCACCACTTCAAATTATGACATCACCAATGATATAAAGGAGGAGTGAATGCCTTATTTACACAAAAAAATTATGGGTGAATTTTCATCAGTTGAAGGATAATAACCTTACTTATCATGGATATGATGATCATATATAGGTCACAGACATGATATATTTTTAGATAGAACTTGATACTTTCTCTTTGGCTCCGAACCTGAGGTCAGAAAAGTATTGTCCAATCCTATATAATGCTTGCCTTCATAGTCTAGCAACACTCTGGTTAATAATTATTAAATCCTCATTGGGAATATGTATCTGGGGATGGGGAGAGTATGGAACAATATGCTTAACCTCATACCTATGATAGCAGAGACCCCGAAATATGAAACCCTACAATGTCATTACCATAGGATAATCCATAGGTCTAAATAATATGTGCATCGATCGATCAATCCACTAAAATACCCATATCTCTAAGGAATGAAAGTTCCATGAGTGGAGAGAGTGAACCATTGGTAATATCTTAGGCTAGAACTCTCAGCAGGCTAAGAGTACATCTCGGATGAGAAAACCAACTACAAGGAAATTCTCCATGGAAAATAGCTCACATTCTGAGAAGTTGCTACACTCATCCCATGTTTGAGTAAAAATGTGCCAAATTTAAAAAATAATGTATTGTAATACATAATGGAAACCATCTATGAGTAACATCATCCTATATGTATGGGGGAATTTTTACGACTTCTTCAGTCCTAGGGGTCATAGAATCCCCAATGAGTCTAGAATATATCAGTGGTATCTCCAAATCAACTCCATCCCACATAGATGGGTGTATTTTTACCATGAAAGTCACCCAAAGATTCATCAAATTACTAGAAGGTTAAAAATATATTTGTGATCGCCCCATATCAACCCCATATCATAATAATGGGGGAATTATTACCATCTTACCTCAGAAAATCAGTCTTATCAAGGATGAGAAATGGTTTCTAGCAATTAGAACCCCAGTCATTCCTACCACTACACAACACACCCCTTTTATAAAGGGAATATTTGGTAATTTTGTTCAGAGATTCCCTCATGTCACCATTCATAGACTAGAACCAGGGGAATTTTCTATAAGTAATATTAAACCCCACAAATTTCACAAGACAAAATGTTCCAACAAGAGAAAGGGTCAAAGGGAAGACCTAGATTTAACTCTTGAAGGGGATGTAAGCAGTATAGAGTCACTCCATTACTTAAATGATGATGAAATGATTCCTTCCACCCAATATATTTCTGTGAGAATCATCATATTCAATATAATAGACAATAAAAATCAATATGTAAACATTTAGGGTTTCAATGTAGAAAAAATTCCCCAGGAAGCATGTTGCACTTATAAACAAGTTGAGGCTATTCATACCTATAAATAGATAAGGAATCAGAATTTTTCACCTCTTAATGAGGAGTTTCCACCCCCCAAGATGAATTTCCACTAGAGATAAGAAAAATGGTGTGGCTACATCACACTCACCACAAAGAAAGTCTAATTTACCTACCACAGAAGATATATTAGTGAAATATGATGTTGATATATTCAATATCAGATGTATCAATAAGGAATTTATTAGGGGAAATATTCTAATTGGGTATCACCTCCAAGAAGAAGTGACTACCCTCCTCCCACTCATCAAGAGGGAATCGATCTGATTGAAAGAGTAGAGTCTGAACACCATGTTGGTTTTAGGACCAGATAGTTATTCTGCATGAATATGGGAATTGATGAAGACCAACATACTCCTCAGTTGGGTCAACAACATCCCCCATATTAGGATAATCCCCAAGTCCTGGCACAAATTGAGAATCCATAAACAATGAATAAAGTGAAATCGTTTCAATCATCACTCACTAATCCTTATTAAGAAATGGATTTGACAGTGTTACCCCAAGAATGCCTCAAAACTATCAAGTATCTTACCACTTGAATAGAATCCATGGAAGGGCGGAGTTCCCTAGTGTATCCTGAAAAAAATTCATGTCCCAAATGGTTGGATTCTAATCTACATCCACCCAATTTTAGGAACCCCATCTTCCTAACCTTCGATGGAATAATAGATCCAATGTAGAATCTCTTACACATTATTTCCTAATGTATTCACATGATGGGATAACAAGACCAATAAGAGGAAGTGAAACTAAGATACTTTGTGCAGACTCTAATGGGGTTATCTTTCCTCTGATATAGTACCCTACCAGTAAGGTCCATCACAAGTTGGTATAACCTTCTCCGTAAATTTCTCTATAAATTTAACTCCACGCTAAGGATGAATATTATTTTTGACCTCACAAACTATAAATAGTATGAAAATAAAAGGTTCCCTGACTTTACTTCCAGATGGAAAGGTCTAATATACTCACTCACCATACCAATACTATAAGAGAAGCTTTTAGAACTCTACATGAAGTACATCAATGATGAAATTTAGACACTAATAAACTTGTTAAAATATCTAGGTAGGTTTTGGGATTTTTCAAACATGACATAGTTCTTGAAGGACGCAATTTAGTAAACCATGTCTAAGTCTAAGTCAACATCCATAGTATAATAGAAAAGGTATGGCAAGGAAAAAACTATCATTATCACACTCGAGTCAGTGGAAGTGACTACTGGGGAACTCAAGAAAGTTCTACATCACTCGACTTCCCCCACCGATCAGCAATAATAATAAAATTTCCATCATCCATAGGAAATTAAGGATCAAGGACACCTATTATTTGAGGAATGTAAGAAAAAGATTTATACCTTCTGAAATGAATAGGTTCCTAGTTATTTTCTCATAGTAATGGAAAACAACATCCTCAATCTACCTGAGCCTAAGAAACCTGATGAGGTCAGCCTCAATGATCATCATAACTACTGGACTTATCATTGGATGTTAGGACACACTATTCAATACTTATTTGTATTCAAATACATTCTCTGTAATATGGTTGATTCTAGGAAGGTGATTCTGGGAAAATTCCCAATAAAAGTGGTTCATGTGTCTACTGAAGGTACCGAGGTGCACAACATAAGTCAACGGCTAGGTATTTGAAATTTTTTACCAAATATTGACATAACTACATCATCTCCAATGAAGTGAAACCCTATTAAAATCTCAAGGATCATGCGTGATGAATTTTAAGTATAAAATAAAAATTAAGAATACCTTATTTGATCAGAAACCATGCTCGAAAACTTATCATCACTGATGGTAATTTCTTAAAGGATCTAAATTCAAACCCCTCTAGATCATCCACATAGACTTTGAAATTCTATGGGAGTGTTGATCATTGAATTTAGGGTGCTAGTATGGAGATCCAATGATTCCATTGACATATTGAAGATCACCACATCGATGTTCCTTAGATCCATGAAGGATAGCTTGGTATGACTACTTAGACTAAGATATTATCTCTCTAGTATGTGGGATATGAGAGAGAGGCTCTCATTTCTTTCATAGTGAATATTCATCACCATGAGAACCTCTTCCTCCCTTTTATAGTGAGTTTTGAAAATACCCAAAAAGGGTCATCAGCCCCCAAATATATATTACTCACTATACACAATGTCTTGTGATTGATTTACTAAGTCATAAATATCATTTATATTTTTATCAATTAATTTTAATATAATAAATATATTATGTGATAAAATTAATCCATTAACTTGACTTGTTATTCCTGCAAATATTAAACAAACCTTGAATGTTAAAATAATATTTGTTCGTATAATATTTTTCCATGTATTCCCTTAATACATTGTAAATAATTTTAACAAATAAATTCAACTTTGATTATTATATACTTAATAATAATGACTTTATTTATTAATTTATGGTCGTTAAAACTTGGAAATCCCTCATACCCTATATTATGCCCCACCATATTTTATTCTTTTATTCATAAAAATAGGGAAGAATCTTGAATATTCTAAATGTGTGACCCTCTAGAACCTTATCTCAATAATAATGAATACTATTCATATACCAAGAGTAGATTCTAGCAACCCATCAAGGTCTCTAACGAGATAAAGATTATTAATAGAAATTAAAACCTTCCTATGAACACACACAGTGTAATATAATATCTTTATCTCATGATATCTCATAAATAATGGTGAACACTTCATGTCATCATCCTTTCTTTATTTATTATTTGTTGACCTTATTGGGAAGACTTGCCTTCTACTATCATGGAAATTTATTTAACAAAGGAACTACCATCCTGATCAATTAATCTTGAGATAACTCTTCATATCAGAAACAAAAAATTCTATTTTGATTATTCAATCAATATCATACTACCAAATATGCACCCAACACAAGCTGCCTCACTATAACTTCATTTCCATAGTTTTTTCCTTGCATAAAATTATGTGATCAAATAGTATAAATTGATAATAATCTCAAGTCAGGAGACCATTACATGTGTTTTTATATAGCACTATCAATTATTCCTGAAAAATTTGGTGTTCCTATTGATTGGCCAATCCTCATGATATAATCTAATAAAGATCACCAAGTGAAAACTTAATGAGAATAAGTATTATTTCTTATGATACCCTAGAATATGATAGTCATACATCATCTATGTCTAATTAAAATGATGTATCTAGATCATAGGACATTTTTTAAGATTAATGTCATAGTATCTCGAGGTTCTCATTATAGCTTGGGAACTTCTATACCCTTCTGATATGACAAATAATATATGGAAATTACCATATAAATAGTGGATGTAGAAATATAAATATTGTTATAGAAATAGAATATCATGAATAAATCAATATATACATGATATAGTAATCAAAAAGTACTATTTTGTTGGGTCTAGGGAACTCACTATTACAACACTCTCAATTTCACTTAATATAAATTGATAAATAACTCTTTTATCACTCACATGATAAGATCATACTTCTGTTGAGTTTATTACTTTATTCATGGGCCTTCTATGTCTCTGATATATGGTTATTCTCTTATAAGTGACTTCACATCCTTGAGTAAAACTCCTCAAGATATGATATCCTCTAGTATATTCCATTTTTTCACTATCAAAACTTGACGTCTTGGATAGTATAATTATCATAATTTATATTATGATAAAACTTTACTTACTAGGTTCAATTCAAAAAATAAGAACAAATTGTTGCATATTTTCACTACTTATTTAGCTGTATTAGAAGCCACAACACAATTTGTATTTTTAGATATAGATACTATTATCATGAATGAGATTATCTTAATCATTATCTTAGACTGATTGTGATATTATATCATATTTATCTATAGGAATACTAGTTTGTGTCCCCTTATAAACTAGTATCTCTTCCTCTCCACAAACTAGGTATATATATTTTGTACTTTCTCATGTATAATTGGATAATTCTGACTACTTCTTGTGCAGTCCTCCTAGATATAACTAATATTTTATTACCATAAAGTTTATTTTGGAAATATTATATATTGTACATAGAATGTAATATGAGATTGATCCATCATAAAAGTGTATAGAATTCAAGTTACTACATTAATCTTCTCTTGTACCCCGTGAATGTCTTCTTGGAGATATTTATTCCATGTGACACTAGTAATAATTCTCTCTCAAATTTTTATAACTTTTATTTTTCAATAGCTTGTCAATATATGACTATTGACTAGTTCTAAGAAATCGTCAGATATACCTCAGTAGATCTTGTTTCCTAGGACTTAGGTTTCTAATTTAAGTCAATATTTAGAGATTTACTTACATTCTGGTCTTAAATAACTGTAAGACTAATAGTTTTTTTCCAAATGTTTTCAAACATATTTTACTTGGAAAATAATGGCGCCCCCACTAAGCACTTGTAGACACTTGGAAAAAAATTTATTCCAAATAAATATTCTATAATCATGTTGTTTACTTAAATCTGAAACTATATTGTAGTGACTTTCAGTCCTATTGGCATTCTATGGTGTCACTAACCCTTTCTGGTTGTGTTGTATAGATGCCTTCCAATATTGGTGGTCTTGAAATCCAATGCCCAATTTCATGATCATAGAAATTAGTTACAAAAAGTAAAATTCTAATGGATTTAGGAATAATGACTTGGTACTACCAATCGATCCTTATTGGGACCACACTTATACCACACCTGTATAATCTCACTTGAATACCCACCATAATATTCAAAATAATAAGCTTGTGTACGTTGATACATGGAATCCATTATTGAACTTTAATTGATCTTGTCAATCTTATATTATTTTTATTTAATACTTACTTATAGGATTTATAATTCTCAATGAATGGTGTATCACTAGTCATGGTGAATACAAAACCATTACCATGTTTTTGTCCTTCCTATTAGTATTTGTTATAAGAATAATCCTTTTCCACATGCTATTGTGTAACTTGTTTCAATGTTAACTACATGTGCATCTATGGAATTGACTAAAAAAATTCAATAAATCCCCTACTATATGAAATATATATGTACCATTTTATAGAAATATTGTTTATCACTTGAATATAACTTTAATATCCTTAGAAAAACATTAATATAATTACTTAGATGCACATTGTGTTTTGGTTTATGAAAGTTTTTTTATAAACTAAACAATTAATTTGAATCTAAACACATGTTATTATGACATAATGGATTTATATCATACTATAACTCATATGATATCCATTGGTCATTATATTTTTCATGTTGTTATGGGATAACACCATTCTTTTTTATTCATGTATTGAAAAATAATGAAATTATATACAATGGATATAAGTCTCAGTATTAATGCTAATTTAACTTACATCATGAATCTAATGTGTATAAGTAAATGTGCATTTAGGAATTACTCCATGCTATATTTTTTTTATCAATGTTAACATGTAAGACTCAACATTGATCTTCCTTAGTAACATTATAACTCTAATGTGAATAAGGAAATGTACATTTAGGAATTACTTAACACTACATTTTATTGATCAATGTTGACTTGTAAGAATTATCTACGATCCTCCTTCGAAACATTATTCCATTGATTTTTATAAGGTAATTTGCATTTAGAAATTACTCTATGCTATATTTTAGTGATTGAAGAATGCTTGTTCAAGATATTCTTCAATACACGGGCCGGAAGCTGCTCATATATTCTAACGATGCATATTACATAATTCAATTTTCAATTCCTTAAAACACTTAAAGGAATATTATAAAGTATGGTTACCACTAGCTTACCCTTGGAATAGTTCATTCTCTCTAGCTGGATTAATTATAAAATATTTTTAGCTTAACTTTATTTCTAAAGGTTTATTCTTACAAACTAAATAAGTTTATATTTTGATAATATAGAAGGGATTTAGATTCATAGAGTCTAAATACCATAATAGGTATATCCTTAATGTAAAATTTTAGTTTTTGATTGATAAAAAATTATCTTACCCCAACTGGGTATAACCGAGTCTTACATTTTTATATTCATCAGTTATTACCAATGATTCAAGCATTAGTAAACCTATAGTTGAGTATAATACACCATAAACAAAATTTATTCCTAAACTGGAATAATGTATCCTTATGTTAAATAGACACGTGAGAAAAAAATTTAGTTATACTCAAAACAAATTTCAACTATAATCATTATACTTAGCAATTTGAAGTTGTGTACATCTCACCTTTGACTTAGGAATCACCCTTTCTCAGCGACTTGGATAATACACCTTACTTATTGTAACATTTAATTTCTTAATTGGTTACTATATTTTAGTACACATATTTGATAGTAATATTGTATTAAATATCCAAGAAGTGTCACAGAAACATCACATACAATGATAAATATACATTAAAGAAGAAGCGAGTACTTGCTTCTTTAATTCAGTTAATAGAATTCAGACTACTATTGTCTTATATCGTGACATGTAAAGAAAATAACCTCTTGTTTAATGATCTACCTATGTTATTTTAAATAAATTGTTAAGTTTATTTTATCGTTACACTTTCCATTTCCCTTTTCACCTTATCTTTCAACTTTTCACCATAATAACTGAATATTAATCTTTCTTTAGGTTCTTATTTGCTTGGTGAACCTTACCCAAAAGGTAATGAATATTTTTCTCTATTCTGTTTGTTTTTTAATCTTCAATGAAACTGGAGTAATTAGGTGAAAATATATTCTAATGTGATGTATTGAAAGATGATAATACATATTTCAATTTTACACATATCCAGTGAAAACATCAATTCATTCATATCTTTATTCTCTTTACCCTCTAAAGCTTCTAGGAGATGTGATAACATGTAAAATCATCTATGTCCTGATGTTGTATCCAAAACTCACTTATAATTTTGATGATAACATTATGATGTAAACCACACATTCATTATACATGAGTCTCTTGTAATCATTTTTCTCAAACTCAATTCCTAAGGTGGATTAATAGGTATTTGGGACACCAACACCTTAAATTTATGATATCATTGTACTTTGCACAAGAACCTATACTACTCTTGGAAATTCATGCTAGTTAGGACATATTATTTTCCCATAATTAATAGTAGTGTGTTTTATGTATTACATTCTATTTTATATAAAAATAAAATCTATCATATTAGTGTTTTTATCTTGATTACCGATTATACATTACCAATTAAATCGTCAAATGTCTTCCACTATTTATTAAAACCATAGTATCCCTCACTACTAGACTCAGAATACTTTGTCTCTTGAGTATTCTAGTGGAAAGAATCCTTGAAAACTTTTCTCATAGTCTATAATATTTGGCTACATCACTACTTGGAGAATTTCAAGGTAGGCATTTGACTGTCCAAACGCATTAACTTATGACTCTTTGATATGTTGAGGGAATTACCAGTTTCTAAAATCATAAACTTGATTTACTCAATGATTTCTTATAAATATGAAACAATCTAGCTTTAGATAGCTATTTTCTACTATCATTAGTTAAGTCAATCCATCGATCTCATATGAACTCCCCGGTAGTAGGAGGCACCCTCAACTTTTGATTATCGATCACCCCATACACCTAGTTTTTTTTCAAATTCAAATGATGGAAGGAATTTTTGAATTAATATATCTTTGAGTTTTTTTATTATTTATTGATTAAAGAAATCATTTTCTATCTGATATGAATGTTCTATGTGATCTAACTCACAACTAACTATGCAATAAATGGAAAAACATTCATCACATCATAAATTGATTTAATCTAGGAATTTTTGTTTTTATTATTTTTTGTGATTGTGTAATCCTTTATATTCATAAAAATAATAAACAATACATAAATTAAATGAACTGTGTGACTGATCTTGAGATTTTGATATTGGTTAATCCATTTATACTAAATAGATCAACTATGACCTAAGGGGTATAATACTTTAGTCGGGTCTTGACTCGTATTTCAACTCGCACCCCATTCCAATGTATCACCATCTCATATGGAATAATGTCTCACCTCGGTGTGGTCCACATCTTACTTAATCATCATCATAATATAAAAATACTCGCATGTTGTAGAGGGGTCCTCAAGAGTTCATAATATAGATAAATAACTTTTATTTGGGTTCACGGGCCCTTATACATATAATGAAGAATATTTATGATGTTTAGACCATATAAATAATTAATAAATTACAAACATCACATTCATCACATGCAATTAAAATAAATAATTAATTAATTAAACTTTCATACATACATTGGGTGTACTTTACTCAAGATCAATCGATGTGAGGTTAAATACATAATAAAAATTAATTTTGTAATAAATTTATGTTGAGGGAATTAAATAAATGAAAATAAATCAACTAATTTTAATTCATATAATTCATATATCTATTGGT
Source organism: Viscum album (assembly GCA_963277665.1). NCBI lineage: Eukaryota > Viridiplantae > Streptophyta > Magnoliopsida > Santalales > Viscaceae > Viscum > Viscum album. Next base: position 1,238,517,238 of record OY728162.1, on the reverse strand, counting down.
CCTAAATTAAATTAAATTATTCCCCCATTTAATTATATTTCAAAATTATATCTTAATTTATAAATATATATATATATATATAATTTTTGTTCTCAGGCCTCACACAGAGCCTGGCTTGGGCTAGATGGTTCTGGATAAACTCATCCTAGATCATTCTTGTTCAACATAATCCACCCCATTATATTTTGGATCAATATTAACTTGATCTAGAATATTAGACTAGGAATCATGTGGGGTGGTGGGTGTGGGATCCAATCAGATGATGCTAGAAAAAGGGGAGACCTTGAATAGGAGAGTCCATGGGTAGTTGATAGGAGTCCCTCAGAAGGGGGCAGTCAAGAATGCTAGATAGGGTGGAGGAATCAGAACTTGTTTTAGATCTTATATAGGGGAGTTTCAGCTAAGGAGGGTATTGGGTGCGGTAGAGGTCAGGCGGTCGAACGGCCGGCAGAGTATGGCGGCATCAGCCATGGACAGAGAACAAGCCAAGGTAGTGCAGCTCCGGCCAAAGTTTAAGTAGCGGGTCAAGGAAGAAGATAACTTTGGGTTAAGGTGGTGTCGACAGGTCAAGTATAGGTGGATATAGTGATCAATGGTGAGGTTGGTGTATGATGGTAGGTGCTTGAGGAGGGAGGCATGCTAATAGGAAGAGGCGGTATGGACAGCTTCCTACCAGTAGAAGCATAGCCTTTATTTATTTTTTTTAAAAAAAATTATCATTCTAAATAATCCATCTTGAAAAAAAATTAAAAAAACTTATATGTACATACCATCCTACCTTCCCTCATCCCAATCTTTTGACTTTTTGTGCCTTCCCCACATCCCAATTCGAAAATAAAACCAATATTTGGCTTTTATTTTTGTTTGTTTTGTTGGTATCCATGGGAAGTCTACCAGATTTTAAACCTTTAGTATTTTAAAAAAATTAATAATAATAAAATATTATTTATTTCCACAAATTGTAGAAAATCCTCAAGCCTAAAAACATAGTTCCAACCACCAAAACCTAGATGGAGGTTGGGTTTATTGGAAAAGGACCATGTCGTTACCTTCAGGTTGAAAAATAACATCTAAATATATATTTTTTCTTCATTTATTACCCACAAAAATTACGATTTCAATCTATATTAAAAAAATTCATGTGTTTATAACATGTCCATCCGATGTCAGATTGAAATGCCAATTTTGATGTTAGCACCGTAATAACACCCTCTTCAAAATTTAATTTTTTTTCTTTGCTTAAAATTTTCAAACATCTATATGATATGAATTTAAGGTACAATAGAACACAGTAGAATCTAATGCATTAGGGATTTAAAAAATTTCTCCAATTATCGACGTAACTATGTCATCGCTTGAAAATCATATCCCTGGTAAAAGCCTATGGATCCCATGGGATGAATTTTAAGAAAAAAATAAAAACAAAGAATAGATAATTCAATCTGAAGACACACTAGACATCTTCTCATCACTGGTGATTATTTCATAAAGGATCTGAAGTCAAAACCCTCTAGATCATCCACACGCTCTTCAAATGTCTATGGGATCATCTATTATTGAATTTTGGGTGCTATCATAGAGATTTGATGTCATCTTCAATGTTCCGATGATCACCATATTGATGTTCTTTAGATCCATAAAGGAGATCTCGGTCTAGTTTCTAAGACCAAGAGCTTCTCAATCTAGGAAGTGGGAGAGGAGAGATAGGTTCTCATTTCTTATTCAAAGAATATTCATCACCGTGAGAGAATCTTTATCCCTTTTATAGTGAGTTTTGAAAATACCCAAAAAGGGTCCCCAACCCCTAAATATATATTAATCACTATAAACAATGTATTATTACTTCTTTAATAAGTCATAAATATCATTTATATTTTTATCACTTACCTATAATATAATAAATTTATTAAATGATAAAATCGATCCATTAACTCAACTCGTTGTTCCTAAAAATATTAACCAAACCTTGAATATTAAAATAATATTCATTCATGTAATATTTTTCCATGTATTCACTTAATAACATTTGAATAATTTAAATAAATAAATTCAACTCCAGATATTCTATACTCTAGTAATAATAAATGTATTTATTCATTGGTGGTCGCTAAAACTTGGACATCCCTCGGACCTCATGGTAGGGCCCACTATGTCCTATTCTCTTATTCTTTAGAATTTGGCAGACTCTTAAATGTGTTAAGTGTTTGACCCTCTAGGACCTTATCTAAATAATAGTAAATACTATTCACTAACCAAGATCAGATTCTAGAAACCCATCAAGGAACCTAAATAGATAAGGATTGGTCATATTAGTGACAACATTCTTATAAACACACATTGTGTAATATAATCTATTTTCCTCGTGATTTCTCATAAAGCAGGATGCACACTTCATGTCAATATCCTTTCTTGATTTATTATTCATTGAAATTACTGGATAAACTTACCTTCTTCTACCATGGTCATGGATTTAATAATGGTATCACCATCTTGATCAAATGGTCCGGAGATATCTCTTCCTATTAGAAGTTAAAAATTATATCTTGGTTATTTAATCAATATCATACTACTAATGATGCACCCAATTCAAGATACCTCACTACAAACTCATTTCCATAGTTTTTTACTTACCTCACAGTATGTGATAAAATAGTACACACTGATAATAATCTCAAGTCAGGATACCATTACATGTGTTTCCAGATAGGAACTACCAATGAAACCTAAAACATGTGGTGTTCCTATTGGCGGTTTAGTCCTCATGATCTCATATACTCAAGATCACCAAGTGATAAATTCATGAGAATAAGTCTCAATGGTTATGATCCCCCATCACCAGATAGTCAAATATCATATGTGTCTAATTATAATGATATATCTAGACTATATGAAATTTGTTTAAGATTAATTTCATAGTATCTCAAGTTTCTCATTATAGTATGGAAACTTCTATAACATTTCGATATCATAAATAATCTGTAGACATTACCATATAGTGGACATAGAAATATCAACACAATTATTTTAAGAATACATCATGTATAACTCACTATATACATTATTTGGTAATTTAATAATACAATTTATTCAGTTCTAGGGTACCCACTATTACAACATCCACCATCCAATCAAAAGGGGAAGATAACTGGTAAAAAGTTTCAGACTGACATGAGAAAAAATTCACTAACTAGATGACCCAAAAGATAGTTGATCGGGTTCACACCATCCTCAGAGCACAACTTCGTCAACCAATCATGGTCTCAAAACCTCTCACCTTATCTAAAGAGGCACCATCAGACCCATACTTTGGATGAATATGTAATCATTTGAAATAGAATAAGGCATAGGAAGAACAGTCTCAACCGGCCCCAAAACTAGCCCTAACTCTCATAAATTTATTTACCTCACCATCTAGTGAATGTGAACTGCCCCACCAAATGGAACTCTCATCAGATGAAGAGATACTATTTAGTTACATTAACTCCATTAATATAATAGACCTTATTTCTAGTGAATAATATACATAAAAACTTGAATTCCCCATGCTTGAATAGGGATCTTAAGTCCGAGGCTGCAAAATCCAAAAAAACAGGGGATGGTGCAGTCATGGTCGGGCCCAATATCTCATTCATATCTCCAAAAAATCCATATAAATGGCTAAAAACTATGTTAGGTCACTTTATATAGCCTAGAAGAATCATGGAGACACCCCAGAGTCTTCCAAGAATCATCCAAGACTAATTATTCTGGAAGACCGACTGGTGAGTGTGCAATTGTCTGATCAACTTAGATGATTGGGAAGACCACCTTAGTTTAATCCATTAGCAATAATTGTGACTTCAAATTCTATCCTAGAGCTAGATCTATCCACCTCATGAATTCTGGCCCCTAAGGCACAAGCCAAGGAGCAACCCTACATTGGTAAGCACAAACCTTTACTAAAAAATATGACATTTCGACATAGTTGGTGGTTTTCCTATCCAAGATCTAAATCCTAGACACTCTCCATATTTTTATGGAACTTAGGGAGGTTCTTGTTGAGTCCCTCTAGAGTCCCCATGGATTTAATACAAAAGTCTCTACAACTGAGGTTTATCAGGTGGAAATTGCTTTGGCAGAATTTAATGTTGTTTTCTCATTCATAGCGAAAGATCGAGAAGAGTCCATTCATGGGAATATCAGGCCCTTATACATTTCAAGAAATATCAATAATGTCAATATTCCATGGGATCTTATTGATAATGGTTCTAGTAGTAATCTCATCCTGGTCGAAACTCTTCAATGTTTGGGATATAGTGAGGATGATTTATCTCCCATGAAGCTAGTCATTAAAGGGTATGGTAAGAGTGATCAAAATTTCCCATAGAAAGATCAAGGCCCAATTTAGAGACCTGATGTCAAATGTGTAGTTCATGGTTATCTGGTAGGACACGAAATACAATGTCCTACTCAGGAGACCATGGATTCATGGTAACGTGGTAGTTTCGTCGACATTACATTAATTCTTGAAGTACCCTATCAATAAAAAGGCTCACATGTTGGGTAGAGATAGTGCCCCATTTGAATCTCATGAATCTTGGAATAATAAGGTGGGTTTCTAAAAGAGAGAAGGAAAAAAATAAATGACAGAGGGATACATGTGGTTTTCTTCTCTCAATGGATTGGGAACCATCCCTACAAGCCCTTGGAGCTTACTATGTGATGATTATGAATTTTCTATTATCCTAAAAGAGGATTCACTAGATCATATCTATATAATAACAGTCATACCCAATGATATCACTACCCCGAATAAGAATTATCCTCTCCCATCACTATCTAGATCATGATATTCCTCACTACCATTCACAAAAATTAAAAATGATCATATGATGCCCCTTGTAATTCGGAATGTCAATTATTCTTTAACCCCTAATTAAAGTAAATAAGAAAGTATATATGAAATGATCCTGATAATGATACCCATTCCTTGGTACTCCAGGGCCCAGGGGTGTCCCCTTATCCCTCATACTCGTGTTATTTAACAATCCTAAGGACACATCTATTGATTTTCAGATGGAGGAAGAAGAGGGTGACCTCAGAGATACCCCTCTATTATTTGAGAAAGGCATCTCCACAACCATTGATGAGCTTAGGAAGGTAAATCTAGTAATAAAAGAGGACCCATTTCACACATTAATAATCACTTACATTCCTCTAAAATATCAAGATATGTATATTTATTTCATAAAATAGAATCATTATGTGTTCTCCTAGAATTACATGGAGATGATGGTGTTGGATCCCAATGTGGACACCCATAACCTAGGCCTACTAGATGACCACTAAGGTTTTAAGTAAGCATCCAAGAGTATGAATCCCTTTCATTCTTATAATTTTGAATCTAAATTTGATAATATTATCAAACCCAACTTTATTCAAGAGGTTAAATACCCAAAATAGATCACTAAAATCATCCTCGTTAAGAAAAAATAATGGGAATATCAGCATTTTTACCAATTTAAGGGATCTTAATTGATATTCTAAGAAATAAAATTTTACATTTTTTATTATAGAAATCCTTATATATATAATCATAGGATTTTAAGTACATTCCTTTATGGATGGGTACTCAAGGTATAACCAGATCAAGATGGACCCTAAATATGAGGAAGTCACCGCTTTCAGAGTACCCTAATGGATATTATGATGCTAGGTCATGACCTTCGATTTGTAGAATGTTGGTGCTATTTACCATTGTGTTCTACATCATATATTTAATCCCTTTCTAGGAGGAATCATGGAATGATATGTTTATGTCCTAGTGTGTAATCCCTAACAGTGTTATGTCCATCTTCTTAGCCTTCAAACAATTTTCATAAAATTAAAATAGTATAGCTTGAAGGTGAATCCTTTTAAGTGCACTTTCAGGGTAACATTAGGAAAAAAATAGCTTTGTGATATGCCATTTTAGTATTTAAGTGGACCCTAAGAATAATAGTTCAATCCTCATGATTCCACCTCCTTGAAACCTTAAATATTTAAGAGTGATTCATAGATGCCACACTTAAATCATGAGTTTCATATCCAACCTTTCCATAAAATACCTCCCCTTCATGATGTTTATAAATAAGGGAGTCACTTATCAGTGGCATAAATATTTATAGTAATCCTTTGATAAATTCAAGAAATATTTGTTTCACCCACCTATCATTATGTCACCTATGGAAGGGAAAGTGTTCATTCTATATGTGGATATTATAGAGAAATATCTTGATGTGATTCTCACACAAAAAAATAACAGTAGGAAAAAAAATAGTCTCTAAAAACCTAGATGAATAATGCTAGATACTGAGACTTTATATTCTAATATTGAGAAAAAATTTCCTTATACTCGTTTTTGTGGTTCAAAAGTTGATTCAGTACTTGCAACACTATAAAGTTCTTTTGGTATCTTTTATAGACCCACTCAATTATATTCTCATCCACCCAATTCTGACTGGGTTTCTATCCTAGTGGTAGTCATACTAAAATATTTTGGCATCCAATTCATGTCATATAAGTAAATCAAAGGGAAATTTCTAGATGATTTCCTCATAGAACGCCTTTCCCTGGAAAGTATTCTGGTAAACACTAAGATTCCAAATGAAGAAGTTTTATATATCCATGACACTCCCCAAACAAGGGAGATGTATTTTGATGGAGCCTCTTGAAATTTAACTAATAAAAATAATAAAAATATTGAATCCCAACTAGGTTTTTTTGGGGATTGTCTTTGTCTCCTTGTCCAAGGAAATCATTCCATATTTCTTCCTGTTATTTGAAGGCTACAACAATATAAAGGAAGAATTCCATGCCCTTATTATAGTACTAGAACTAGCCTTGCAAATACAGATATCCCATATGAATGTAAAATATGATTCAATTTTTTTTATTATTTAGATAAATGATAAATATGCCACTGAGAAGGAAGAGTTACCCCCTAACATCATCTATGTGAGGGGACTAATTGAATAATTCCCTTTTGAATTGATACTAAATCACATCCCTCATTCATCAAATTATTGTAATGATGTGTTGTCTAATTCAGCCATAAACTTGGATAACCCTTCTTAATAAAAGGTAGTTTTCTGAATCACACACTGAAGGTTAGTCTCTTAGGTCATCATTTATGTCATGGAGTAGATCAATCAGATCATCATTTTCCTAATAATTAATGAGAAGATGTTTGTTACTGGATGGATTAACCCTATAATAGACTACTTCCAAAATGGGACCCTCCCATTGGATCAATCTAGTAGGTAATAAATCTGAAACTGGGTAAAAAACATCACCCTTCAAGATGGGTCTAATGAATGGAAATTACTCTATAAATGGGGCTTCAATGGAGTCCACCTCAGATGCATTACAGAGGGATAGACCTTCACCATAATGTTAGAATTTTATGCATTCTCTTTTGGTGCTCACCTATCCAGAACTAGGATCTCCCACTAAATTAATATTATTGGTTGTTTCTAGCTGATAATGATGCAGGACTATGTGGAATTCACTAAGAAATTTCACACCTATCAAATACATGCAAATTTCATCCATCATCCCTAAGATTTTTTATATACTTCCAAATATTCTTGATCATTTTTCATATTGGGATTGGATATCATGGGGCCATATCCCCCAGTTATAACCAAATAGTTTGAATGTATCCTTAACTTAATTAGATTATTCTCAAAATGGAAAAGGTCATACCTCTCAAGTAATTTAGGATAAATAACATCATCCACTTTATAAATTCTAACATCATCACTGGGTTTAGTATCCCTCGTACAATATTGATGGACAATGGCACTAACTTATATTCTTCCAAGTTAAAAAGGGTGTAACAGGAGTATAACATTGAGTCTAACCATTCATATCACTACCACATAGTGAAAAATGGTCAAATATATGCTTTCAATATGAATCTATCAAATATACTTTATAATATGGAGGATAAAGGAAATAAATATTTTCCATACAAAATTTGCATGCCTTGTGGGCATATTATATCATGACCCATACTAACACACAAGTAACCCCATATTATCTTGTTTATGGAATAGAAGAAGTTCTTCTCATTTAATTCTAGTTACCCTCACTCTAAATCACTATCTTCATATAGCTCTCAGAAGATAAAAAATCACAGAAGTAACTAGATGGGTTAGAATGACTCAATGAGAAGAGGATGCATACATTTCACAACCTAGAAGTCCATCAAAATTGGATTTCATGAGCCTTAAACAAGAAGTTATTCCTCCACTCAATCATGAAAGGAGAGTGGTTATTGGTTCTTAGAACCTCGATAATACAAGGGAAGAATCCTCCAAATCTAAAACCAAAGTGGGAAGTACATTATGTCATATATAAGGTCTTTTCCAATAGAGTCTACTCCTTGGATGTGGTGGATGGGGAGTGTATCATGATCCCCACCAATTAAAGGTTTTTCAATAAATACTTCTTGTAATTCTCATGTTAGTATCCAATTCCTAGATAAAAGACTCTAAACTACACAACATCTATGTCCTGGTAGAAAGATTTAAAACTATATAGCATCCATGTCCTTATCATATGATGTTAAACTGCTTGTTCACCATACCTACCACATGATGTTAAATTGTGAGGTGCAATCCCATCCTACATGACTCGAAACTATTCAGAGTGGTCTATTATTTGTGGAATCCTTCTTCCCTACTTGATATCTCAATCCATGTGGAAGTCTATGTCACATGGTTGGCCTATACCTTAGAGTATTAATTCCCCCTATTCTCTGTATATGATCTAGATATGTTCTAGGACTCATCCCTCAAAAGTACTATATACAGGCTTGATTCCCATCACTATGGGATAAATAGTGACATCTACGAATTCTACCATGGACCTAGCCACCATAATCTTAATAAAAGTATGAACATTCCTCCCTCCCACATATTATTTATATCTATATAGGATATTTTAACACAGGTTCTCTCATTTATAGACATGTTCTCATAGTAAAATACCCCTTCCCATGCATATGAATCAGATCTATATAGGGGGCCTTTATTTACAATAACTACATGTGGATTGATTCATATCCATAAATGATACATATTCATGCCCAGATCCCCTGTCTTGGTCCTAGAAGAAATGTCAAAAAAATCCCTCCCCCTACACAAGAGTCACATCTTTTTAGGGGACATTTTATATAAGAACTACATGTGAATTGATTCCAAAAATTTCAAGATACATATAAACACCTGAGTATATTCTCCAAGGTATAGCTATAGGTTCATCACCAACATAATATTACCTAGTACTTAGTCTGTATCAAAATCAGACATCCCCATTTGTCTCGAGCCCAACCATAGGTTCATCACCACCATAACCTTCCCTGGTGCTTGGTTTGTATCAAAAGTTAACATCCTTATTTGGATATAAAATTGTTATGATTCACCCATAAGTGAAATCCTCTTCCAATATAAGATACATTTTTCTTCACAATATAGTTAATAGTAATAGACTATGCACCCAGATGATATTGGATAACTTCTCTTTTGGGGAATAAAAAAATACCCCTCACCCATACATGTGATCCAGATCCGTGTAGAAAAAAATCTCTAATAACTATATGTGTCTTGATTCATATCTATATAAGATACATAGTGATACCTAGATCTCCCATCATGGGCCCATCTGCAATGTCTAAAAAATAACACCCCATATTCCCCTACATATGAGATAGATCTATGCAAGGGTAATTTCTTCAAGAACTATGCATGGCTTGATTCACCAGGATATCCTACCCTAGGCCCATCCACATATGCTATCATCAAAAATAATGTATGATAATAACCCATTTTACCTCAGTTTTTTGTCTCTATTTCCCCACTATATGAGCCATATTTTTATAGGTTAATTTTCTTAATGAACATGTATGGATTGATTATTAATCCTTTAGGATATGTAGTGATGCTTGGATCTCTATTCCTAGGTCCAACCATAAATTTACAAAAAATGTACTCTCTTTCCTTAGTATTTGAACCTTTAGAGTGATAATCCACTTCCTTGATAATACTTCACTAAGGTGTGGATCAATTCTTTTTCCTTGTGCATGATCCAGATCCATGCATAAGAGCCCCCAAAAATATAGTGTACATCTTGATAAAATTCCCCCTCTATATATGATTTTTATCTATATATAGATCTATATAAGAACTTGGTGTGGCTTAATTCTTATTATCATAGGATAAATAGTGACACCAGGATTATCTATACTAGGCCCAACTACAAAATCAAACTAAGATACCCCATCTCCCCTACATATATTCCAAATCTATGCAGGGGAAACCAATATAATAATTATGTGTGGATTTATTCCTATCTATGTAGGATACATAGTGATGCTTGGATCTCTTATCCTGGGCCCAACCATAATTTTTAAAAGGAAAAATTATCCTCCCCTATGTGTATAAGATATATCTAAGTAAGGGGTTTCTTTAAAAAATGGGTTGCATCCCAAGGCTTGATCCCTATCCTTATAGGATACATAATGAAACCTATATGGTTATAGCCATAGAAATCATAAATTCCCCCAACTCATCTTGGTTCCTAATCAAATATCCTTATATTAACAATAGGTCTTTTTCGTTCTCAGCATTGAGATGAGTTACATTTACCTCATGCATGAATCAAATCTAAACAAAACTAAAAACTAGAAAAGTCCCTTCCTTCATATGATCCAGAACTATATAGGGCCATTTAGTATGTGTTTCATTATTTATTAACCTATTCTATGGTAAAATACCCTCGTATATTATCTTAATTTTATGATGTTAAACTTCTCATTATAAGGTCTTCATTTCATGACCCTAAAATATAAAATGCTTGAGTTCTTATCATATGATGTTAAACAACATGATAGTTGATTCCTTGTTGCATGACATTAAATTACATAGACTGTCATCCATTATCATTCCTTATTAAAGGATCACAATATCCTCATCATGGTAAAACATGGTTCAAAATAATTCCATTATATTTTCTGAAAATCTCATTTAATGAACCAAACTTTGTGTCTTGAGTGTCTTGGTTTACTGCCAACCTTTCATGACCCTTGGAAAAGGATAATATCCAATTTTAATGAAATCTATTCATAATTATTCATTTATTCCTCTAGATCTTATATATGATCCTTCAACCTATCAACCAGATGTGTTTTCACCTTGTAAAAATATTCTTCAGTCAATGTGTGCCCTAAAAACATAGAAATGGAGTCCATCACCCAGGAGTGATTTGCATTCATCCCCATCATGTATGTCCCATACATTACTTATGGCCTAAAAACCTTGATCCATGACTTACAATATCTCCATCCACATTCAAAAAATTTGTTATAGTATCCTCAACCTTGGGAAGACTAAGTTTTTCATTGTGTCACACTTCCCCATTTTTTTGTTTCATGCATCATGAACATAAACAATGTGCACTTTGGTCAAAGTTGTACGACCTTAAACTATGGTCCTTGATGGTCCAAATAACAAGACCCTAAACTACTAGTGAAAGAGATATAAAACTTTTCAGAATGAAAACCTTAAAAGGGAGTTCACTAAGATTTACTCTTTAAGAGATTAGGAAAATGTTAGACTACAAATAAAAAAGGTGAAGATCTCATAGAGTCTATCTCAAAACCCTAGAAAAATTTGATCCATGCTAATTAGACCCTTAAGACCAAGAAAAAGTTATATAAATGATTTATCACATACCTTCACCATGATAATTTGGTCAGTACACTATGAAATTACTTTTAGGGTTTTATAACCCTCTTTGGATAACATTTTCTCTATAACCCACATCATTTCCCAAGTTTTTTAATATTTTCAAACCTTTAATGGCCCTTGGAAAGGAGAATATTTGGCTTCAAGGTAATCTCGACTTAACTATGCTTGTCTGCCTATAGATTCAGTATATGAGCCTCCAGACTATCAACCAAAGGTTTCTTCACCTTGAAAAAAGGTTCCTTTGATCCCCATGGACCCTGAAAACATCATAAAGTAACTTGTTACCCCATAGTGACTCATGAGTATCCCACACATGTCTGCCCTACCTCACTATGATCAGTTCAAACTTCTTTAGGTGTGATTTGAATATAACATAATCAAAATATTTAATTGGATTAAACATCATCAATGTTGCATCACCACATATCATACATGTTCTTGAAGTAAGGATATAGTACCTCATTCTTGAACCTTTTGGTCATCCTTATAGATTTATCCTAAATTGCATGATATATGATCTTAGCTTCATGACCATAAACCGAATACCCCCATTTTTAAGGTAGTTTATGCCAGTAATTGGACCTCTATTTGTGATGGTTTTTACTCATTCCTTTCCATATAATTTATCTCCAGGGTTCCAAAACCCTCCTTTGATATTATTTTTTTTGTAACCTACTTCATTTCCCATGTGTTTGAATCTCCACAAACATTTCATGACCCATGGAAAGGAACGTACCAAGATTCAAGGGACTCTCTACTTGACTATGAATATTTTAATTTTTCCCTTGCATGTGAGCCTTTATCCTATCAATCAATGGTGTCTTTTCCTTTAAAAAAGGGTCCTCTAATCCCTGTGAGCCCTGATAATATCACAGAGAAACTTGTCACCCCAGAGTGATTCATCAGTATCCTTGACATGTGTTCCACATCTCACCATCCTTAGTTAAAAATACTTGAGTCATGATTTAAATTTCCTATAATCTAACTATTCAAGTGGATTTGACATCCTTTATATTACATCAACATACATTGTACCTATTCTTGAAGTAGGGATAAAGGGTCCCAAAACCCTTCTTGGATACTCATCCTCGATGACCCACTTTGTATTTTGAGCATCTAAATCCCCATAAAATATTTTTTTTGTAACTGGTAAGGAGTGTATATAGATTAAATGGACTCTCTTATGATTATGTTCATATTACCCTAGCTCCTACATATGATTATATTACCTATCAACCAAGGGAATCTTCGCCTTTCAAAAAAGGTCTTCTGAACACTGTGTTCCCCAAAAACATTACAGAAGAACTCGTCACCCTAGTGTGATTCACAATAATCCTCTTAATTTCTATATTATCTCAACACTCTGATTCAAGACCTTTGAGACACAATTTACCTTTTCCATGTGTCAATCATTCATGTCATATAATTTTTCTTTTGAGATATGGTCCAAGCAATACGACCTTCAACTAAAGAAACATATAGTTCAAGAAATGTGGCCTTAAAATAAAGAAACATACAGTCTAAGTAATACAACCTTAAATGAAATCAATGTATAGCATAATTTACAGGACCTTAAAATATAAAAATATATGATCAATTCTCTATAACCTTAAACTAAAACAACATATTTTCTATATGACCTTAAACTTTGGCATTGTTGGGTCGAAGTTATTCAACATAAAATATCAGCAACTCATTGGTCTACTTACATGGCCTTAAAATTCCTAAGGAAATATAATTAATACTTTTTAGGTTAAAACCCTCCAAAGTGAGGTCTAGTCTCTTCTCATTGTGCACACACATTACGTGATCTAGAAGAAAATGATCACTTGAAGAAAAAAATTCATAAACCTTGGTAGGATGAAAATTCACAAAGGGTGGCCTAGGAAAAAGCAAAGTCCCTGCCTCATAAGCCTTCCTCATTAGAATATTAACCAAAATTAAGGTAAATAAAATAAAAAGACACATAGATTATGGGGCCCACTATACAGTCCCAGCTACTGTAGATCTATTCTCATTAGTACTTTAGCCTATGAGAATTTAGAGCACTCCTTTTCTATGAAATAATGATTTAAATCACCCCCTTGAACAAAAAAATCATCATCATTTCATATAGATTGTCTCTATGTGTTATTGATGGAATTTAAATTGATATTCATCCATGAGGAATGCCCAAAAATAGAATCATTTTTTGCCTAATTATTTAGATTTTGGTTCAAGTTAGCTTAACAATTTGGAGAATATTAACATATCTCAATGACTTATAAAAAATTGGGTCAACAAGATACCAAAAAAGGGGGAGGAAAGCTCAACATCAACACATTGAATTCATAATATTCTATTTATTGATAATTATAAGGGAGGTAGGAATCTCTACATCCTAGAGTCTCTCCTATGATGTCCCAAATAAAAAAGGGTGCCTAAAATTACAAGGATTATAATAGCATGAGATCAGAAAGGATCTTTAAGATCTACCATCCTCTACCCTAGAGAGGCTATGGATTGGAAAAACTAATCTAATGATGTGGTTTCCACCTCTATATTATGTTATAGTGCCTCTACCTTGGGAACAACATCAAGTATGTACTTCTTCATAATATCAATTGGCCTCTACTATTCTTACACAATCTTCTCTATAGCCATCAACATGTAATTCAGACAGGAGAACTCTTATTAGATCTTTTTGATCTCATCACTCCAAGCATTGATTAGATTCTAGTGAGTCATTATTTCTATTTCATGTTGGGATTCTTTGTTCAGGGATTATTTTCGATGTTTTATGGAAAAATATGAAGCATCCACCATTGATACTCTTAGTTTGAGGTCCCTCTTCTACCCCCTAGTGGTGACCACCTCCTTCACCATAGAATGGAGTGCTTGACAGTTCAACCCACCATAATTGGGGATTATAAACATGTACCATAGGTGTACTAGTAAATCCTTAAGATATTTAAATTTTCCCTCTATGATAAATCTTCAGATATATCCTCCCACTTGTCACCAAAGTTTTTATTGAAATGTCAAGTACTCTAAACCTTGAACTAGGCATATCTTAGAAATAGAGATGTATTCTAAGACCAATTCACTGATTGAGGGACCCATACTCACATCCCTTGATAGTATTGGTGCAGAACATTCTTGTATTTAAGTGATTTTGGTGGGGTGGTATCCTAAGGTAGAAGGATCAGGGACCTATGATCTTTGAGGTGGAATTTCTAAAATTAGACACATATAATTTTCTTGTCAAGAGTTATAAATGATGTTGTCAAATGGTTATCAATTAAATAATGATAATGTATCTTTTTTATCCATGAAAATAGATACTTATACCACCTCAACCTCATAATTAGAGGAAATGGTAATGTATTTTTATGTTGTGTGATGATGAAGTGCATATGAAGTCCCTTTTACTGATGCAATCTGCTTAAGGAGTGTTCTAGAGTAATCACCTAAAGGAATGATAGTACAAACAGGGGACAAAAAACATGATGTAGACCCAATTGTACACCCTATTTCAAAGGAAATAGTTACCCTTTCCCAACAATGCCTCCATCCAAGATAGGTCATAAAGATAATAGATTCCTATGATGGTATATTCTAAGAGAAAACTCCCTCATGCAAGATTAAAATGCATGGGGACCAGGGTACCAATATCATACATTTGGTACGAACCAAATCAAACCCCAGCCATTTTAACTCCTCCTCTAACCATGTTCAAAGCTTGAGGTCCCATCAGAGGTATGGAAGATGTATCTTCCTCCATACATATTTTTTTCCCTAAAAGGACCTAATGAGAACCTTCACAATTAAATAGGTTAAGATGATTTTTTGAATAAATTTAAAAGAAAAAATCTTTCAAATACAATACTTATTGATTATAGGTGAGATTATTTCATCAATGAACTTACCTATTTCCTATTATTAGTCTTATTTGAGGGGATACCTTTATAAGGGACTATAACTTCAGGTTCCATAGGTGTCACTAGTGGAGGCACAAATAGTGTTTCTTCTAGATCAACAACTACCACCTCTATGAGCACTATTTGACAAAGAGAGCCATGTTTATCGGCCTCCCGATCACTATCTGAACTAACCATGGCCAGCATGCCCCTGGGAGAGTACACTAGTGAGATAAGCAGTTATTGAAGTTCAACATCCTCTTGGAATATTTAAAAGGTAAGAATAATCATATTTTTTACAATAATCAAATAATATATAAGTAATGATGAAATTTATCTTACCTCTTAACTAGATTCATGTTGGTCTCTCCTATCTTCACCAGATACTATTTTTTTAGGAATAAATATTCACAATACTAATGGAATATAATAAACCTAACCTTTGGTGGATTGAATGATCACATTGAGGTCTTGGTGGAATTATTCGACTTTAGAATTTTGTTGCTTGTAAAAAATTCCTTCATGAATGGTGACATTCTTGAAGCTCTCTATTTTTACCTATACCTGTCATTGAACCCTCCAGCCCTCAGTGACCAACATTTTCCATCTCTAGTCATCCCATTATTGGTACATGATGATAAATGATTCTATAGCTAGAGTGAGTACCCCACTAACTAGGACTTCACTCATAGGTTCCCCAACTGATGTTGTTACATCTTTAGGATCCCTTCCCGATAAAGGTATTGTCTCCAAGAACCTTTTTTAATTATAGGGAATATATAGAACCATAGTTCTACTAGAAGATGTATAATTATCAGGCCTCTAAATTGTTTACATTGCTGAATCCTCTATAGACTCGCCTCTAACCTCCAATGGTAGCCTTGTAGCCTTTATCACTAGCACAGTCAGCTGGTTGTTGAGGTATGACTGAATCCAGGTGTCGGTATAGGCCTTTGAGAGACCAATACCCATAATAACCAAAGATAAGGACACCTAAATTTGGTTCTCTTTCCTAGAAAATTTTGTCCAAAACTATCAAACCACCATTGGATTCCTCTCTAAGTGGATGTGAGGAGGAGTTGGGAACTTTATTTGAATTCATTAGAACTTCCTCCCAAAGAATCATGGAACATACCACTCACAAAAAATCTTATCATTTTTATAATAGGTTAAGGAATCCTCATGAATAGATATAAAATAGGACCAAGATTCAAGATCACTCTTATCATTGTTTTTAATGGTACAGGTCAGCACCCATATGGTATAAATGTGAACCGATCATTTCGGTTGATCTTTCTCTTTATCTCCCAGTTATTCAGTGTAGTGGTTATAACCCCACTGATTCTTTACAAGAATAGCCTAAATAAGTCCCTAGTAATTCCTTGGTTGTTGATAAACTCGTGACCTCCCAAGTGGTCACACATCCAACCCCATAGTACTTTAAAGGGGCTCGAAATACATAACGGGGTCTTAGCCTTCTAGATGTATTAAAACTAAAGATATAGATTGGACAGCACAAGAATATCCAAGACGATGTGCCTGCCACTTTCTATTTCTTAAACCATAATTAAGGTGTTCACCCTTATGTTTTACTTCTCTCAAATCAAAAATAGGTATCGGCTCAGGTACATCACTGTAAAGCTAGCCAACTGGAAAACGTGATGGGACTAGGAAGTGATTGGTCATCCCCAATAATTGAACTGAAGCTCTTAAACCTTTATCCAATAAATACCCTCTACTCTATGGGATTAACATGATGGGATGGCCTTGGGATTCTAGGTTATAGGTTCATACCGAGTCTTCTTGATGAACAATGTGGACCATGCCATGAAAGTTATGTTATATGCCAAATATGGATCCTTCCCAAGGGCCTCCTTGGCTATACTGATAAACTCTTTGGAAATTAGAGAAGTTTTTTTACATTATCCCAGGAATAAAATCGATTACATTATCCTAAGAATATGAGGGAGGGATAAATTCATCATATATATCCCCTAGTATTGCTTAACCATATAAATTTTTGATGCCCCAAAGACTAATTTCAAACTTGTTGTACATTATATGGATCATATTGGACTCCATTAGCTAACAAGGTCCACCATAAAACCTTTTTTATATTAAGTTAGGTTCTATGAAATCTAGATATCCCTATGTAATCATATCTTATTTATCTCAAACACAAACTCTCTGGAGGTATGCTGCACCCAGAAGGGCCATCCTCAATCAATCCCAAAGATTCCACTTGATCGGAGATCCCAGATGGATTTCCACCCAAACTTCTTATTGGATTTGGAATTCCATGTTATCAATATGTAAACGTGGTATTTAGGTTCAAACTCATTCCAAAACCCATAAAAATCATTAGATAAGTCTTAAAAATATAACGATTGGAGATTTTCTCTTCAGGGATGAAATTACCCACATATAAGATATTCTCTCTGAATGTGTTCTGTGTCTTAATAATCCAAGAGGGTAGTATGATCCCTACCTAAGGAGAAAATATATGAGTGTAATTTTGAAGTCTGAACCTATACAAAGGAATCCATTTAGATAGAATTTACTCTAGAATATTAGTCCCCATAATTTTTGTGAGATGATCATGAGAAGACTGAATGGCCATGCGGTGACCAACTTTCACAATGTTGACCCTGGTAGTCTAATGTGCTACACGTCTATATCAAAAAGATGACATTACAATTTAAGTATGAAAGTGCATAATTTTTTTATTTCAATAGGTTCTTGAATAAGAAAGTAACTTTTTTCCTATAAATCATCATGCAAAGAACATGACCCATAAAAATTTACATGATCGCATGACCATAACAAGGTCACACAATTGCATGATCCTTGGAACATTATGTGATCACATGAAAATGAATAAATCATATGATCACATAAAGATGTTGAATATATGAAACCCATGGTTTAAGTTAATTATCATCATTATAAATACAATGGGTTTATGTGATTAGTTCATGTTATCACATGATGGGAACACATGATCAATTTAAGTGAAGCAAGATTAAGTGATGCACTCGCACAAAGGCTGAAGGTCAGAGAGCTTTGTAAGTCTAGATAAAGTGAGAAGGAATCCACTTTCCCTCCTATTTATATAGTGACTTCACAAAATTAAAAGGGTCACTTGGAAGATTAAAAGACTTATGGAATACCAAGGGACTCAAGTGGGCATCCACTTCCTTGGAACCTCGTCCTCCCTTATTCTGAACTTCTTTTGTGAGGGGGAATTTATTGATGTCCACTAGTCAAACATTTCCAATATGAAGTGGTTAAAATACCCAAAATATGAGTATCATTTTAGTGTAAAGTCATTTAGAAAATACACTCTATGCCCTAGTCAAATGACCACTTGAGGGTCGTGTTATAGGGCTACATGATTATGTAACACTCAACGCTTCATGTGATCAAGTTACATGGTCACATAACCATAATTTCTTCATATGATCACATAACATCAAGAGCTTTATAAGACCAGTTCAAAGGTGTGGATGTTTGTGACAGAAGGGACTTGTAGTCACTCTTCTTCAAGTGATTACCTAGTGTACACATAATCGTGTAATACTTAATGATTTATAAGACCGAGGTTATCCATGATGGGATGATATTGTGGTCTCTCTTCATCATGTGATGCCTCCCAAGTATGTGTGAGTGCCTAAATGAAAATATATCATGTGAACAAGGCTAAATGTGATGGGAGTATCTTGTGTTCACTGTTCTTTATAAAATTCCCCCTGAATTCATGTGATATCTCAAATGGATTATTTTATCAACTCCAGGTAATTATGTGCATGGTGGATCCCTTTTGAAATCATTGTTTGTTATGTGACACACTAAAGGATTTTGTCAATGACATGAGGCCTTAGTTATGCACTATACATGATATAATTCCAACTTATGTGGACACCTTCCACCACCTCAAACTCATAGATGTGTCTCATTTTCCTTGTGAAGTAGCATATATATAGGGGCTTGATACCTATAAACCCCCCCCCCCCTCATCCCCCGACAATATAAAAGGACAAAAATTGAGATGAGGGGAAAACCAACATAAGAATAGATAAAGAGAATCACATGTCTTTAAATCCTCCCATTTAATAAATTTATTGAGTAAATTTGAAAGAAATAATGAGTTTACCTTTTATAAGAACATAAACCATCCATACAGGACTTGGTCATGTCACATGATGGCCCCCAATCACATAATCGCATGATGACCCTCAATCATGTGATCTCATGATGACATATTGGTCATGAGATCACATGAAGATCTCTTGGTCATACGAACACATCCTGAGATCACCTAACCTAATGACCTATCTGTAATTTGATTCCATTACCACTATTAAATTATACGATATCATGACCCCCCCCCCCAAATTCCTTTATGATATTGCATAACCCTATGACCCTCATGTGACCACCCCACTCCTAAGAGTTCCACTTAAACCCTCCTAATTCTTTATTTTCTTCTTCTCCCATGATTCTATATCCCGCATGGGAGTCCACCTTTGTTTAGGTCCCCTAATATTTTTCTAAACACTAGGGTAATAATCCCCATGAGTTTAGTTACCTTTCTTTACCCATTAGTGAGCCAGGAATTTATAAACTATGAGGACTCTGACTACTACTCTAAATAGGATACAAGGATCAATCCCTACATATGATACATATTCATATCATATATTTCTATGTGTCCATTTTTTATAATAAATACCATAACACCTTTATGAAATTTTTATCAAATTAACTTGTATAAATTTCACATTACAATACTCCTTGTGAAAGCTCATGCCTTCTCCCATAGAGCCATATTATCTCTGGGAAACAAAACCATGTTCCTCTTAGGGTCATCTTAGAGTGTAAGCCTCATTAAAATCCAATATTAAACTAACATAAAATATGTATGATCTTTTCTTATCTCTTTTTTCTTACACCAATCATGAATCATGTGGGCTTAGAGGTCTATTATGATCATGTCAAATGCATGAAAAAAATACCTCCATCATGTCCATCCACCTTAGGTGTAAGCCTTGATCATATTTTCCTTTTATTCAAATTACCATACTCCCAAAGTAACATCTCAGGTAAGACTCATATGTATATGGTCCATTAAAATCTATTTTAATGCACCTTTTACAACACAGACACCCACAACTATAGAACTACATGGACTATGATTTCTATCTTGACAGGATACATAGTATAGTGACCCAAGCTTAACATACATGGATATTACATCTTTGTAGATGAATATTTAGTACATTACAAAAATACATTCCAGAGGAACGTAATATTTTAGTGTCTTTGGAAACTTGGAAACAAAATATTCTATCCTTGTGAAATATCCTCAACATCTCCCATAAAGATATACACCTTTAATACTTCTACCTGAAACCTTTCTTCATAACCTGGAGAAAGGAAAACATAAGAAAGGGGTGAGCTCAGATAATCGGTAAGGGTAAATAATGGATACATGTAAGCATAAACATGAACATGGTAGTATGTTAATGAAATCATAACATTAAGATATCACACCCTACATATCAAAGGTAATAAACATGAGTTATGGGGAAAATCTTGGTAGTTCATAAGACATTAATCATAAATAAATAAATAAATAATCCATGAAAGAATAACATAGGTACAAAACATGGAATTTGTGGAATTCACATTGGTTTATAACATTGTGAACATGTATAAGTGGAAACAGGCTCACTCATTAAGTTAAGGACATGAAATCTGGCCCCATCAACAACTTGTGGACATGCAACCAGGTCCATACATAACATTGTGAACATGTAATCAGGTTCACACATAACCTTATAGACATGAAACCAAGTCCATACATAACATTGTGAACATATAATCAAGTTCACACATAACATTGTGAACACGTAATCAGGTTCACGCATAAACTTATTGAAATGCAACCAAGTCCATGCATAACATTGTGAACATGTAATAAGATTTACTCATAACATTGTGAACATGTAATCAAGGTCACGCATAAACTTATGGACATGAAATCAGGTCCCTGAATAACATTATGAACATATAATAAGGTTCACTCATAACATTGTGAACATGAAATCAGGTTCACACATAAACTTATGAACATGAAATCAGGTCCATGCATAACATTTTGAATTCGTATTAAGTTTCACTCATAACATTGTGAACATGTAATCAGGTTCATGCATAAACTTATGGGGTCCATACATAACATTGTGAACATGTAATCAGGTTCACACATAACATTTATACTCATGATTCATCCATTATTACCCAATACATTAGAGGGATATATAGGTCCCACCCATCTCATAACAAAATCATTCATACATGTGGAACAAGATAATAAAAAATTCATCATATCATGACCCATAAAAATACATAGTTTTTATAAACATCAAATAATAACCCATGAAATGAAATGGGTATCATTAAAATTTCATCACATAATAACTTATCGAAAAGAGAAAGGTTTCATAACCATTTCATCAAAGTATAAACCATGAAAAGAAGTGGGTTTTATAAACATGTAAGCCATGAAAGGGAAATGGGCTTCATAAGGTCAATGAAATTAAGCAAACCCCATTCATAGAAAGAATATGAATGGAACCTTTAGATAATTTCCTAGAAAGTCATGAGTAACATCAATGGATTTAATCTTATATGGAAAATAATTTTAAAATATCTTTCAAATATGTTTCTTGAGTAAATATCATTTGTTCTTTGAAAAAGGATTTTTAATGCATAAAACCATTTAAAATAATTTTCTTAGAAAATACCTTGAAAACTTATAAAGAAGACTTGAAATATTTTTGAAAACCTTTTTCATTGAAAATTAATTTTAAAAACAATTTCTTAAATATTAACCTTTTAAAAATGTAAAGTAATCTTCAAAGGAATGACGTCGTGTAAATTCATACTTATCATATGAGGTAAAAAGAACATTCCTTTTTCATGGTAAAAATGTTAGAGAAGTGTATTTTTCGGAAAGAGACAAGAATATTACCTTGAAGTTGTTGTTAAAATAAAAAAGGGTAAAAAATTATTTTATATATTATAGGGTAATGGTATAATATTCTTGGAACCTCTTTTTAGAAAACATAGATTTCCAACCGAAGAGAGGGTAAAGTTGGGCATTCCTAAAAACACTTTCTTAAATATCTTATATACCAAAGAGTATAAAATGGTACCATTAAATGAGAATATCATGAAATAATAGAGTATAAGGAAACTCATGAATATTCTTGAGATATGTATCATAATATTTCATCTGAGAAAGCATAAACAGAAACAATCTCGAAAAGTGATGAGATTGTCTTAATAAACTCTTATAACATGGTAACTTGGGATCATAATCTACATGTAATAAATTAGATTTAATGAATAATATAATATCATGAAAATATTTAGATTCATTATATATCATGTAAAATTGAAATATATACACCTTGAATAAAGGGTTTAGGTGCATAATAAAACATGAGTCTCAAAGAAGGCAAATTGAGACAAAGTTATTTTACCGATTTGGTAACTTTTAAAACTTAATCCCCATAAAAGAAGGATAATAGAATGGATATTTGAATAACCATAAATTTATGTATAATATACATACAAATAAATGATATTCATTACATACACCACAAAAAAGGAAAGAGTGGTGAACATAACATGAATCTCACAGAAATTAAAAGTGAGATGAAATTCTCCTTGCCTTGTGCCTTGACTCTCTTTGTACTCGTACATTCTTCCTGTATAATAAATATAATTTTATTATATATATTTTAAATAATAATATTATTATACATAATACCATATATGTTTTTATTATTACCTTATATTACCCTCTTATTAATGATCTTATATTGATTTTTCACTTCAGGTAATATTTTCTTTGTTCTTCGCATGTGTCTTAATTTGTTATATCATTGGTCCTTATACTCATATCATGTTTCAAAAATTTATATAATGATATAAATATCATTTATATATATTATATTAATATTATAATAATTTATAGCATATAGAAGTATGAAATGGAATACACTATTCATGGAGACGGTAAGTTGTACGTACACATGAACGTTGTTTTCATTTTTATTATCATATTGAAAGAAAGTATGTAAATGAAATATATATATATATATAATTATTATAGTAGAATTAATATAAAATTTTTATAATATAAGTTCATTAAACATATCATTAATACATTCTATGTGGTGTGTAAACGAATCACATCGCTTTGAGGGAGCGGTAGTCCACACTTCCTCAAACAAGATTATCGTATTAACACCAAATAGAAGGTTAAAATATGTGTCTTTTAAAAGGAATAAACAAGATTAAATACATAATAAATATAATATATTACATATAAAATATATTTTCCATAATAATGGCCACCATGATTGGTGGTAAAGGAGAAATGAGCAATCATCGTTTCTTGTGGCAGTAGTTCATCGTACATAGAAACAATATGTTCAACATCCATTATATGAAGTTTTGCTTAAGTGTAAATAATAAAATTTGAATAAAAACATCCTAGTATATGTAGGGTATAGTTTTTTTCACACATTAATGGAATAAATAGAGTGGAGTGGGTGGGGAAGGAAACTAAAGGAAAGGAGCTTTAGAGAAGACATTACATCTTAATCGGGTAACTCCTTTTAGATTGTGCCAAAAGGCTTCCTTGAGAGGGTTTCTATCCAAAGGGAGGATTAAAGGTAGAAGGGAGGATTTTTTTAGGATAATCAGTTAGATATTTTATAGACTTAAAAGGTTTTATAGGTGTGAGTAATGGGTAGAGGTGGTGGCCTTTTATAGGGAGGGAAAAAGACTCACATGGAATTTTTAGAAACAAATTAGGTGTCCACATGTTCTTACCTAACAAAAGTCTTAAAAACCCAATAAAAATGAATAATTGAAGGTTTATTTACTAAATATGTACATAAAATTGATTTTGGACAATTTTATGGGTCATTTGAGCCCTTAATTTCAAGGTTCAGTCCCAAATTAAGCTTAATTTGGCCTTAGCTACTGTGATTAATTTTAATCACTTTTACTAACCATTTTGGTCAAAAAAATTTAACATGGACTTATTAGACTCTAAAAATTATACTGAATAAAATTGTATATATAGGATTTTTGAAATTCCAAACACATAAGCGGTAAAATTAAGATTAGTGTTAATCTTGTAGACGGGACGAAATAACGAGGTTTTAGTATAGGAAAAGGTTCAAAAGTTTGTTAAGATTTTATATTCATTTTTAAATTGAAATTTATTCTAATGAATTAAATTGTATTAATATATGTAATATTAATCTAATTTTACATTAAAACATATTTATAATAACATTTATCATTAATAATTAATTAGAAAAAATGCGATTTTTAACTAAAAAGCAGCATTTTTCATTATTCATCAAAAAATGAAGTTTCTCATAAAAATCTCAAAAATTCACCCTAGGAAAATTTCAAAATTATGAATTAAAAAATGAATTTTATTTTATCTAATTCAATTTATAAATTTTTCTAAAATTACTATTATTATTAAAAGTGATTCATTCAAGAAAACAATATTCTTAACATAAAAGGACTTTACCAAAAATATTATATTTCATTATCAATATATTTTATTTATGTAAAACAAAAATATTTGAAAATTAGTTATTACTAATTTTAATGTTTGGGTTATAATTATCTTATTTAAATAATTAAAATAATAAAAAGATATGTTTTATAGAAACTTAATGTTGTGTGCATCGTACACCAAGTCAATGTTGCTTGTAGCTCAAGCCAAGTTAGTATTGCATGTGAAATGAATATGTGATATAGTGTTTTAATATATATATATAAATAACTATTTACAGTGTCATGTGAAATGAAAAATATTGAAAAGTTAAATTAATTCAAAAAAATAATTCTTAAAATCTTGGGGTGTTGCATATGACCCCCCTTAAAATGAATTTCGCCCTCAAAATTCTTCTGGGTTATCAAAGGTTTAATACTTGAAAGTTTCATTCATAGAAACCCAAATCATAAAAATGGATACTAAAACTTCCCTTAAAAAGGGAACTTTGTAACCATAACGGTTACCCAAAGCAACATATAAATATGTTTCCACATGGGAGAACATAGGTGGAAAGTGAAAACATGAATATGGAATAAAAATCTCACCATCAAGTTATGATGGAGAGTTATAGAGAAAAATGTTAGATGAGAGTTAACAACCAGAAATCCATAAATCTATAATGACCTAAGGGACCTTCTGATTCATCAAAAACATAGGTATAGGACAACATTTTTGGTTTCAAGATCCTTTTTCCTAAAGTTAAATAATTTTCATTAAAATATATGCTTGCATTATTTCTAGACAACATCACCATTTATTGTTTGTTGATCTACTTCACCTCTTTTTATATAAAAAAATAAGGTTACTTTTTCATTTTTTAAGTACTAACATATCATAATTTACATGATATGTCATCTCATCTGTCATCAGTTATCATCATCACCACGTTTTTATAATAGGATATCCAATATGCATAAATCTTCATGTGGTAAGATAATACATAATATTTCCATAAATGGTTATCCATATAACCCTTATAAAAGATGAAAATATAAAATATTATAAATAAGTCACAAAATCAGCTTAATATTGAGTCCCCTATGTAACATAAAGTATCTCTTGGTTGTCACATTCCAAACATGTGAATACCATCATCATATATTATCCTGAAACATGGTAAAAACTTGAATTACCATAAATCCTTTTGGAAAACATGTATGATTACTCATTC
Source organism: Viscum album (assembly GCA_963277665.1). Lineage (NCBI taxonomy): Eukaryota > Viridiplantae > Streptophyta > Magnoliopsida > Santalales > Viscaceae > Viscum > Viscum album. The sequence continues at coordinate 1,238,490,739 of OY728162.1, read as the reverse complement.
CAAAGTATATTGGATTTACTCCTTAAATCTGAAAATGTTATAAACTTCATTAGTGGTAGAATAAACCACCTATAAACCAATCCTTACTTTTTTCCAAGGTAATCGGTACTGTTTGATTTACTTATTCATATCCCATGTATCTTTATCCATACAAAATTATCTTAACATAAAGAACATGTTAAGGGTTACCTTACCTTAGTCAAAATGTTTAATTTCATGAGATAACCTTTCTCTTGCATTGTGATCATTTAAAATATTCTTGTAAATCCTTAGAAAAACATAAACTGAAAAATCCCTACATAATTCACCATTCTTAATTCTGGAATCCAAATACATAAATACTTCTATTACTTCATCCTTAATCCATTAACAATAATACCTATTTATTTTCACATTTTATTTGTATTCTCATCATTATCCACAATGTAACCATTACTCTCACAACCTTGTTGATTCTCTTGAGGAACTTTCCTCTTGGGAAATTGAGTTTCATAATGACCATTTATTCCACACTTAAAACACTTAACCTTTAATGAATATTTAGGGAGGCCAAAATTCTAATACATTTAGTTAACTGAACTCTTAATTTTTACCTTGCAGTCACTTGCTTTGTGTACTTACTTTCCACAGTTAAAACACCTTCTTGTTCCTCTAAGATATTCACTTAGGTGATTATTTCCACATTACTGACACAAAGGAAACTGAATCTTCTTTCCTACATGGTCTCCATTACCCAAAATCTTAGAGAAGTCCTTCTTTCTCTTCCTTGGTGAATCCAAGAGTTCATTAAGGTAAATATTGTTAATCATGTTCCGTGAAAAATAGTTAGGCATAATCACAATATATTTCACTCCAGTGACCATCCCACTTGAATACTCATCATAAAATCTTCCATCACATTCAACATTAATCCAGTTCCTTTTGGTTCCTTCCATTAACTAAAACTAGAAGCATAGTGTGAGCATTACTTATCATAGAAGAAAACCATATAGTCATGAAAATAATTACTTATAGGAGGTTTAAAGCATGAAACCTTCCATAATATATGACACCTTGGGTTTATCCTAGGTTATTAATAGCTAAATTATATATAAATCCTTCATGATGGTTCATGAAGAGTTTGTAAATTCCCAAAGAATATCCCCTAGGAGTGTCAGACCATATGTGCAGTAAGCCCCGTTGTTGTGTACCAGATTACCCCAAGTCAAGCTTGGAACATCTTGTAGGATTTTTTACCCCTAGGTACATATGTTTCAGATTCACATCCACTTGTAGTATCCAGATAGGGATATATTTTTTGGGAACCACTCACTCTATACTTTACCAAAATTCCAAGACATTTTCCTAAATTTTAACTTATCCTTACACTTATCCTTATAGATATCCCTAGCAATATCCTTAGAAATAAAATGAGGTATCTCACTAAGGTTTTCTCATCGTAGTTTCCAAATGTTGACTAAACCTTTCCTTTAATACCAACTATAGAAACCCAAGCTTAACATACATGTATGTTACATCTTTTTTAGAAGAATATTTAGTACATTACAAAAATACATGCCAGAGGACTGTAATAGTTTAGTGTCTTTAGAAACTTGGAAACAAAATCTTCTATCCTGGTGAAAGACCTTCAACATCTCCCATAACGATTGTTACCTTTAGTACTTTTACCTAAAACCTTTCTTCATAACCTATAGAAAGGAAAACATAAGAAATGGATGATCTCAGATGCTCAGTAAGGGCAAAAAAGGGAGAAAAGCAATCATAAACATGAATATAGTAGTATGTTAATGCGAATGTAACATTAGAATATCACACCCTGTATATCAAAGGTTATAAATATTAGTTATGGGATAAATATTGGCAGTTCATAAGACATAAATCATAAAGAAATAAATGCATAAGACATGAAAGTGTAACATAAGAAAAAAACATGGAATTTGTGGAATTAAAATTAGTTTATAACATTTTGAACATGTATAAGTAGAAACAGGTTCACTCATTAAGTTAAGGACATCAAATCAGACCCCATCATCAACTTGTAGACATGCAACTAGGTCCATACATAACATTATGAACATGTAATCAGGTTCAAACATAACCTTATGGATGTGAAACCAAGTACATGCATAACATTGTGAACATGTAATCAGGTTCACACATAACATTGTGAACATGTAATCAGGTTCACACATAAACTTATGGACATGCAACCAGGTCCATGAATAACATTTTGAACATGTAATAAGGTTTACTTATAATAATTTGAACATGTAATAAGGTTCACTCATAACATTGTGAACATGTAATCAGGTTCACACATAAACTTATGGACATTCAATCAGGTCCATGTATAATATTGTTAACATGTAATAAGGTTCACTCATAATATTGTGAACATGTAATCAGGTTCACGCATAAACTGAAGGACATGCAATTAGGTCCATGCATAACGTTGTGAACATGTAATTAGGTTAACAAAAAACATTTATACTCATGAGTCATCCATAATTACCCAATTCATTGGAGGTGGATATAGGTCCCACCCATCTCATAACAAAATCATTCATACATGTGGAAGAAGATAATAAAATATTCATCATATCATGACCCATAAAAATGTATAGGTTTTATAAACATCAGATAATAACCTATGAAATGAAATGGGTATCATTAACATGTCATAAAATAATAACTTACCTAAAAGAGATATATTTCATAACCATTTCATCAAATCAGAATCTGTGAAAAGAAGTGTGTTTTATAAACATGTAACCTGTGAAAGGAAAACAGGTTTCATAAAGACAATGACATTAAGCATAACCCATTCATAGAAAGAATATGAATGGAACCTTTAGATAATTTCCAATAAATTCATGAGTAACATAAAAGGATGTCATATTAGATGTAAAATATTTTAAAATATCATTCAAATGTGTTTCTTGAGGAAAATATCCTTTGTTCTTCAAAAAAGACTTTTTAATACATAAAACCATTTAAAAATAATTTTCTTAAAAAAATACCTTGAAAACTTATAAAGAAGACTTGAAATAATTTTTAAAACCTATTTCATTGAAAATTAATTTTAAAAACAATTTCTTAAATATTGACCATTTACAAATGCAAAGTAATCTTCAAAGGAATTATGGTGGGTAAATTCATACACGTCGTATGAGGTAAAAAGAACATTCTTTTTGTATGGTAAAAAGGTTAGAAAAATGAATTGTTTGGAAAGAAAAAAGAATATTAAATTTAAGATATTGGTAAAATAAAAATAGGGTAAAATTTTATTTTAGATATTATAGGGTAATGGTATAATATTCTTGGAAACTATTTTTAGAAAACATAGATTTCCGACCGAAGAGAGGGTAAAGTCAGGATTTCCTAAAAACACTTTCTTAACTATATTATGTAATAAAGAGTAGAAAATGGTACCAATATATGATAATATCATAAAATAACATAGGATAAAGAAACTTGTGAATATTCTTGAGAGATGGATCATAATATTTCATCATAGGAAGCATAAACTTAAACAATATCGAAAAGCAATGAGATTATCTTAATAAACTCTTGGGACATGGTAACTTGGGATCATACTCTACATGTAATAAATTAAATTAAATGAAGCATATAATATCATTAAAATATTAATATTAATTATATATCAGGTAAAATGGAAATATATACACCTCAAATAAAGAGTTTAGGTGTATAAAAAATGTGAGTCTCGAAGAAGGAAAATTGAGACAAAATTGTTTTACCGATTTGGTAACTTTTGAAACTTAAACCCTATGAAAGAAGAATAATAGAATGAATATTTGAATACCCATAAATTTAATTATAAGATACAGATAAATAAATCATGGTTAGTACATAAACCACACAAAAGGAAAGAGTGGTGGACATAACATGAATCTCACAGAAATTAAAAGTGAAATGAAATTCCCCTTACCATGTATCTTGACTATCTCCGTACTCATACATGATTCCTATATAATAAATATAAGTTTATTATAAATATTTTAATGAATAATATTCTTATACATAATACCATATGTTGTTTTATTATGACCTTATATTACCTTCTTGTTAACGATCTTATGTTAAGTTTTCACTTCAGGTAATATTTGCTTTGTTCTTCGCATGTGTCTTAATTTGATATATCATTGGTACTTATAATTATATCATGATTACAAAATTTATATCATGATATAAATATCATTTATATCCATTATATTCAAATTATAATAATTTATATCATATATAACTACAAAATGGAATACACCATTCATGGAGACAGTAAATTGTACATACGCATAAATGTTGTTTCCGTTTTTATCGTCATAATGATAGAAAGTATGTAAATGAAATATGTCTATATATATGTATGTGTATGTATATATTTTTTAAATTACCATGAATATATCATATTTATCATATAATTTCATTAAAACCATACTTAATATATTCCATGTGGTGTGTGAATGAATCACATCGCTTTGAGGGGGCGGTAGTCCACACTTCCTCAAACAAGATTATCATATTAACACCAATTGGAAGGTAAAAATATGTGTGTTGTAAAAATAATACATAAGATTAAAATATATAATAAATATAATATATTACATATAAAATATAGTTTCCATAATAATTTCCACCATGATTAGTATTAAAGTAGAAATGAACAATCATCATTTTGTGAGGAAGTAATTCTTCGTACACAGAAACAGTATGTTCAACATCCATTAGATGAAGGTGTGTGTAATTTTAGGTAAGAACATTTTCATAACAAAATAATAGTATATAGATGATAATGTTTTTTCACATAATAAGTTAATAAAGAGAGTGGATGGGGTGGGTAAGGAAAATAAAGGAAAGAAGCTTGAGAGAAGATGTTACCTCTTAATCGGGTAACTCCTTTTGGCTTGTACCAAAAGGCTTACTTGAGAGGGTTTATTCCAAAATTGAGGCTTAAAAGTATTAGGTATTATTTTTGGGAGGATAATTTTTAAGATATTTTACTAACTTAAAAGTTTTTATAGGTTTGAGGAATGAGTAGAGGTGGTGGCCTTTTATAGGGAGGGAAAATGACTCACATTGATTTTTTAGAAACAAATTAGGTTTTCACATGTTCTTTCCTAAAAAAGTCATAACGAACCAACCAAACTCAATAATTGAAGGTTTATGGACGAGATTTATATATAAAATGGGTTTTGTAAAATTTTATAGGTAATTTGGACCCTTAATGTTAAGGTTTAGTCCCTAATTAAGCTTCATTTGGCCCTAACCATTGTGATTAATTTTAATCACTTTTACTAATCATTTTGGTCAAAAAATTAACATGGTATTATTAGACTATAAAAATTAGACTTAATACAATGGTTTATGTATGATTTTTGAAATTTCAAACACATAAGATTAAAAATTAAGATTAGTGTTAATCCTATAGACGAGACCAAATAACGGGGTTTAAATGTAGCAAAAAGGTTCAAAAGTTTGTTAAGATTTTATATTCAGTTTCAAAGTGAAATTTATTATAATTAATTAAATTGTATTAAAATATGTAATATTAATATAATTTTACCTTAAAACATATTTATAATATCATTTTTAATTAATAATTAATTAGATAAAAATGCAGTTTATAACTAAAAAGTAGTATTTTTCACTATTCGTCAAAAAATGAAGTTTCTCAGAAAAATCCCAAAACTTCACCCTAGTATAATTTAGAAATTCTGAATTAAAAAATGAATTTTATTTTATCCAATTAAATTTATAAATTTTTCTAAAATTAATTATATTATTAAAAGTGATTCATTCAAGAAAATGATGTTTTTAACATAAAAGGGCTTTACCAAAAATATTATATTTCATTATCAATATATTTTATTTATATAAAAAACAATATTTGAAAAGTATTTATTACTAATTTTAACCTCTAGGTTATAATTATATTATTTAAATAATTAAAACAATAAAAATATATGTTTCATAGAAACTCATTGTTGCATGCAACGTGTGCCAAGTCGGTGTTGCTTGTAGTGCAAGCCAAGTTGGTATTTCATATAAAAGAAATATTTGAAATAGTGTTTTAATATATATATATATATATATATATATATATATATACTTCTAGTGTCATGTAAAATAAAAAATATTGAAAAGTTAAATTAATTCAAAAAAAATAATTCTCAAAATCTTGAGGTGTTACACATAGGATGCCTCTCCGAGGCTCTAGACCCCATATCCAATATTCAAATTCCCCTATAAACATACCAAAATCATGAAATTAAATTGTTTGGAATGAATCTTAATTTAATTATGTTAAACTTTAAATCAATTCCATTATCACATGACGTTAAATTACATGGTATGGTTTGGTTGCATGACCTTAAACTATGTCATTCGAACTATGTGAGATTTTATTCATGTATCAATAGCATATGTATGAATTGTACTTATGGTTAAAACACAACATTTTCATTCTATAATTTACATATTAATCAATCCATTTTCCTCATGATATTATTTACATCCTCCCCTCACCTGGCTATACCCCTGTGTGTTTAGACATTGTTTCCCTCGGAATCCGGGGATGACCGCCCTGATGGGAGGTTCAAACGTTCCGATTGGTTTCTAACGGGTTTGTTTGTAGAACCGGAAACATCCAATGATTCCACATCCATTCGGACCTACTTTACAAAGTTAGGTGCTCATTAGTTTGTGGACTGATGAGGCTTAGTAATTTTCATTGGTCGAGAGGATGGGAGTTCGGACTCATCACACCTTTTTGAGGGGAATTATTGTCTACTCCGGGACTCTCTTTATAGATTTAAGTTATGTTCGTGAATCCTTATTATATTACCAAGTATAAAATGATCTTTCCTTCAGATCTGACAATCAATGATTAAATATGTAGGAAATTTAGAGAATCTTTTGTATGTATTCGAGGTTCTTCATCGATAGAGAATCATCTGTATTTATTAGAGATTATTGGTCAATGGTACCCTTCAACACATTTATACAAAAGTCTCTTGGTCATTATGATGACCATGCTGGTTTTAAAGCCACTCAGTGGGGCACTTGAAGTTTATTGTAATTCAGAAGGACATGGATTATTTTAGAGTTGGGATCAAACCCGTAGACAGGCTACCTACATATCCTTTATTTAGAAAAGGAATCAGATCCCACGTAGTTCGAGTAAGGGAGTATTATTTTTATGATTGATGGATCAAATAAGGATGTCACAATTACTTTTACACTCTAAGCTCTCGTGAGTCATGCTCGGTGTGAGAAACAAGAGGTATTGGTAAAAATTAGACAATTGTGCCATGAAGGATGAAATCATAAGAAATAATGTGGGGCTTATGTATGTATGACTTCCCAGATAAATGAAGGTTTAGGATTTACTTTAGGGAAGAAATCCAGGAACATGGTCCATAAAGGTATATGTGCTTCATGGAGATTTTGAATATTCTAACTTGGGGATTACTCCTGAAAAGGAGGCCCAGGTTAAGGGATTATGACTGGGACTTACTCCTGAAAAGGAGGCCTAGGTTAAGGGATTAAGGTTTGGGGCTTACTCCTGATGAGGATGCCCAAATTAGGGGATTGGGGCTTACTCTTAAGGAGGATTCCCAGGTTAGGGGATCTGGGGATTACTCCTAAGAGAATGCCCAAAAATTGAGGGACTTGGGGCTTACTCCTAAAGAGGATGCCCAGATTTGGGAACTTTAAGAATTGGGGCTTACTCCTAAGGAAGATGCCCATATTTGAGACTGGGGATTACTCCTGAAAAGAAAGCCCAGGTTAGGGGATCTGGGGCTTACTCCTAATAGGATTCCCAAATTTGGGGATCTGGGGCTTACTCCTAAGGAGGATGCCCAGAAATTAAGGGAATTGGGGCTTACTCCTACAAAGGATGCCCATATTAGAGGACTTATGACTGGGGATTATTCCTGAAAAGGAGACCCAGGTTAAGGATTCTCTCATCTTAAAGGACGAGTTTGAATGAATGAACTCTCAATCTTTAGTGACATAAATATATGTAAACCACTAGGTTTTGAGAGATATTCTACAGAATTCCTTTCAGATAAGGAAGTCAAATCAAGAAATCATGCCATAAATGGCTTTGAAGAGTGTCTTGAAGACTGAATCTTGAATAGGAAAGGTGTAATGGCTTAAGAGGGGTTAAATGGGAAAGAAAGGCACCCAAAAAGGCAGGGGCGCGCAAGTCCTGGAAGGCATGCAGGTACTGCGTGGGCGTGCAAGTCCTAGTCACGCAGGTCCTGGTCGCGCAGATATGCTTGCGTGACACATGGTTTACTTGCGTGACGATTAACCAGCAGGGTAATACTTGAGCGACTCTTCATTAAAGCCTTTATAATCCTCTTGAGGTTCTTCCAGAAGAAGGGCGCGCAAGATCTATTGAAGGAGTAAGGCGGCGCGCAAGTGTGGTCCTTTTCCCTTAAGGGCTGGCCACTCAGGCGCGCAAGTGTTGATGGGTTTCAACACTTAGGCCTTCCTCCCCCTCTTTAGATCTTCCGTTCAAGGTAAGAAATTACCTTATAAGTGTTTTGGAAGCTTTGAGAGGAGATTAGGGCACCGGGAGCTCAAATCTGAGTTTCTGGAAAAAATACTCCTTGAATGGGGGGCCCACAGGGTCTATTTATAGGCAGGAGAAGACCCCGGGCAGTTACCATTTAGGGCGCGCAAGTCACTTTCACGACCAACATCGGCGCGCAAGTGTACTTGCGCGACCATTGAGGCGCGCAAGTGTACTTGCGCGGCCATTGAGGTGCGCAAGTATACTTGCGCGACCATTTTAGAACTTGCGCGACCTTTGCGCAATGTTCTTCCTCTTCCTTCCTTTGTCAATTATTGATATTTGTTCAAAGGATGAATCACTTTGAGTTAAGATAATCCCCTTTTCCAATCTTTAGACTCTGTGACGAAAGGAGTGTCAACAAAAGTCCCCCCTCAGAGTTGGATCCGGAGAGAAAAAGAGGATTTGACTCGGAGGGAAAAAGGAGAAATCATGGGTCTTTGTGGTTATTGGGAGTTTAAATTCATTCATGTTGGACATAAAAAGGCTAATGTTTAAGGTCAAAAAATAGCTTTGACCGAATGAATTAGAATTGACTCAATTCCTTGAAAATTCATCTGAAAGCATATTATCATACTCATGTATGAGGGAAAATATGTAAGCTATGACTTAAGAATATTTTAATCAGAGGAATGATATGAAAAAGAGCTAAAAGGCATTAGAAGAAGTAGTTTCCAAGAATGAAGTTACCATTATTTAACAAACCCGTTAGGGGGTTGAATTATGCAGGGCCACCTAAGGGCATTGGCTGCATAGTTAAATAAAATAGTATCTTTTGGATAACAAGTCTATTATGTAGACTGTTTATGCAAGGCCACCTATGGGCACGTGCTGAATAGTCAGGAAAAAGGACTCTCAAAAATTTACTTTCTTAGAGCTAAAAGCCAGTGAAAGTTTATGGAGATTCAAATCTTCCAAAGTATAGAGTTTGCTATATGGAAGGAGGTACTTGAATATGGAGAAGATATTTCCAAACAAGATTATCGAAGAACTGGATGAATATCACTCCTACGAAGGTCTGACCCAAACGTAGGGAAGACGAATATAAACCATAGACTTGAATACTTTCAGATCATGAAAAAGGATATGGGACAAATATGTTAAGGATGGCTATTTTTGCAGATCCCTACATACTGTTATGTAATACAAATAAGGAAAAAGAGGCATTCTTCCCAAGAATGAAGTTACCACTATTTGAAAAACCTGTTAGGGGGTTGAATTATGTAGGGCCACCTAAGGTCATTGTCTGCATAGTCAAATAATAGTATCTTTTGGCTAACAAGTTTGTTATGTAGACTGTTTATGCAAGGCCGCCTATGGGCACGTGCTGCATAGTCAGACAAAAGAACTCTCAAAAGTTTGACATTTTTGTGACTAGAAGTCATGAAAAGGGTTATGAGGATCTGAAAGTATTTAAGGTTAGGATTATAACACATAAATATGTGTATTGTTCAATGTGTACAGAGATACATAGATCAATTCTAACCATAATCATGTTGTGGCGGGGTCCTGAATTGAAATGTTGTACTTCACTACGTATCCCATAAGGATGAGAATCAAGCCATACGTAGTTCTTAAACTACATTTTAACGTCATGTGGGACAAAAGGATTAGAGATCTTAGTTTAGGGTCATAGAGCTTGGACCATTGTAAGAAATACACAGTGTGTGTTTTCATGGGGACTTTTCAGCCAAGGTACTGAAAGTGGAATTTTGGGGTTAGGCCCAAAGACTTGGGGCTGGATTCGAGGGACACTCGAACATTCCTACGTATCCCATAAGGACGGGAATCAAGCCCACATAGTTCTAGAAATACCCTTTGTACAAATTTGGTTCGTACATATGAAGGGTGAAAGGGGAATTTAGTACAATGATGGTTTAACCCAAGATAAAAGGTTTGGGCGTTGCCATGTATTCATGTAGTCTTTGAGATGAAACATGATTGAAAAATCAATGTAAATAATGGTTCCCTCTCAGGTGAGGGTATCAAAGAATATTGTAGTTTATTGTCATACTGGACAAAAGAGTTGTATAGTTTAACGTCGTATAACAAGGAAGAATGTGAACCAATGTAAAGATATTGATTCTAGGGGCGGTTTCACGAATCAACATCGTATGAGATGGAGGTGAACCGATGTGAAGAGATTGGTTTTGGGCTTGAACCTTGGGAGGTTGCCTACATACCCAACCTAGAAGGCAAGGATCAAAGTTTGTGTAGTCCAATTAAAGAATGAATTAATGATCAAGTTGTTCTTGGGGACAACGACCTAAAAAAATGTTAGGACTTACACATGGTTAGCGGCCTAGAGAGAATATTATGGTTGAGGTTTGCTCTAAGATCACGTGAGTCATCCTCGGTGTGAGAAACAGAGGTAGCAACAACCTTAACGATACACAGTTTAACGTCATGTAGGACGTATGAAGGGACTATGCAGTTTAAAGTCTTGCAGTTAGGACTATTGGTGCTGCACAGTTTAGTGTCATGTAGCAGGGACAAAATACAGTTTAATCTCATGTAGGACGAATCAAGAACTTTCTGTACAGTTTAGCATCATGTAGTTAGGACAAAAGAGTGAACCATTTTAACGTCATGTTGGACGCATTGGATATTTTTTCCACAGTTTAATGTCATGTTGGGAAAAAAAGGGATGATACAGTTTAGCGTCATGCTGGACGAAAGTGCGAATAGTTTAAGGTCATATTCATAGACCGTGGATGGTGCAGTTTAATGTCATGTTGGACGATGGTGTAGTTTAAGGTCATACAGGACCTTTGATGATTATGTAGTTTAACATCTTTCTGGACATAAGGGACTTTTATACAGTTTAGCATCATGTAGTTAGGACGTCACAGTTTAACGTCTTGCTGAACGTAAGGGACTTTCAAACAGTTTAGGGTCATATGCATGGACTGTTGATGATGCAGTTTAAGGTCATACAGGACCTAGTTGCAGTTTAAGGTCATAGTGGACCATTTAGGGAACTTTTTTCATAGTTTAACATCGTGTGGGATGAGGTTGCAGTTTAAGGTCATACTGGACCATTTCTCTATAGTTTTAACATCACATAACAAGGACGAACTGGTGCCGCATAGTTTAGTGTCATGTTGCAGGGACATAGTACAGACTTTGCAGTTTATACAAAATACTTCTTCAAAAATATGGCATTGGTTGGAGTAGTGATGAGTTCTCTATCCATTGAGATTAATGAATAAGCTCCATTGAAGTAGACCCTATGTATTGAATAAGGTCCTTCCCATTTTGGCTCAAGCTTGGGAGGTTTCTTTCCTGGTATCATTGGAGTTCTAAGAACTAATACCAATTCTCCCTGAGTGAATGAATGAAGACGAACTTTTTTGTTAAAAGCTCGTGCTATTTGATTCTGATAGACTTCCAAGTGGTGCAAAGTGCACAATCTTTTCTCATCTAACCGTTCCAATTCATTCAATCGCTTTTGAGATTGTTCATCTGTAGATGATTGATCACAAATGGAAACTCTGAGCGAGGGTAGTTGAACTTCAATGGGAAAGACGGATTCTGTTCCATATACCAATGAATATGGAGTTGACCGAGTTGTAGTGTGGGTGGTAGTCCGATAAGCCCATAAAGCATGAAAGAGTTTATCAAGCCATGACCTCTTATCTTTATCCACCATCTTTTGCAGTATATTTGAAAGAGTCTTGTTAAAGGCTTCTATCTGGTCGTTGGCCACTGCATGATATCGAGATGAATGGTTGGATTTGATGTTTTATTCTTGATACAACTTCTTCATATCATATGAACAGAAATTGGTTCCATTGTCCATCAATATGGTATGAGGGACACCAAATCTGGTAATTATGTTAGACTTTATGAAGCTAAAAATGCATTTAGAACTGACTTCCTTGAGAGGTATTGCCTCTGCCCATTTGGAAAAGAAGTCAGTAGTAGTAAGAATATACTTAAACTGCTTAGCCGTAGCCGAAGGGTAAGGTCCCACCACATCCATTCCCCATGTGGCAAATGTACATGATTATTTAGATGTATGAAGAAACTCTGGAGGCTGATGAATGATGTTGGCATGTACTTGGCATGAATGACACTTCTTTGTGAAATCAACACAATCTCGTATCATTGAAGGCCAAAAGTATCCAAGCCTTCGAATTTGATCTGACAATCTATGTCCAGACTGGTGGGCACCATAGACTTCTGCATGCACTTCTTTCATGACATCCATTGTCTCTTCACCATCAATGCATCTGAAGAGAACTCCATCAAAACCACATTTGTAGAGAATTTTCTCTAGGTGATCTGGGCTATCATAAAGAGTAAAATTGACCACATGTCGCTGGATTTGTTCTTTCTCGACTCTATCGGGTGGAAGTGTTCCATTTTGAAGGTATTACCTGATAGGTGACCTCCATCCTGTAGTATGACCATACAGTTCAAGAATGGGACTAATTTCATTAATTTCCTCTATTATGATTTGAACATAAGGTGAAATTGCACGACGGTGGGAAATACTGATGGTTGTCTCGTCCCGATTTGGATCTGCCAGAGCTGTGGCTATATTAGCCAGTGCATCAGCTTGAGCATTTTGTGATCTTGGGACATAAGAAAATGTCAGTTCAAAAGGGAATTCCGCCATTAACTCTCTGACGTAATCATACAAAGGGATTAGTTCTTCTTTTCTGATGGCATAATCCCCATTGACTTGTTTGATTACCAGGTCTGAATCACCCTTCACCTTTAAGTGATTCACTTGTGCTTGAAGTGATAATTCCAAGCCTGTGATAAGAGCTTGGTATTCGGCTTCATTATTGGTACCACCTTCCCACAATAAGAAGGAATAAGGTAACACTACCTTTTCTGGAGAAATGAGTACAATTCCTAAGCCAACTTTGTTGAATTTAGGATTTTCCATTTTCTTCCATGTTGGACTTCTGGAAGCACCATCAAAATACATTTCCCATGCTTGAGGACTTTCTTGAATAGAGAATACTTCCTCATCAGGGAGTTCAATATCTGAAGATGTGTCTTCTACTGAAGGGTGTTCAGCCAGGAAATCAGCCAGAGCTTGGCCCTTTATCGCCTTTTGAGAAGCATACTGAATGTCGAATTACTGCAAAATAACTGTCCACCTTGCTAGACATCCTGTAAGCATTGGACGACTAAGGATGAATTTGAGCGGGTTATTGTGAGATACCAATTGGACCTCGTGATGTTGCAGGTAATGTCTCAACTTCTGAACTGCAAAGATTAATTCCAGGCAGCACTTCTCAATACTTGAATACCGAGTTTTTGCTTCAAGCATAGTTCGACTGAGATAGTAGAGGTTGTTTTCATTCCCAACATCATTCTTTTGAGCAAGAAAGGCACCCAATGATCACTCTAGAGCTGTCACGTAGAGGATAAGTGGTCTTCCTTTAACAGGTGGCATGAGTACTGGTGGACTCAAGAGGTATTTCTTGAGAATATCAAATTCTTCTTGACATTCTTCAGTCCACTGGTAAGTGACTCCCTTCTTCATCAATTTGGAAAAAGGAAAACTTTTGCCTGCCAAATTGGCGATGAAACGCTGAATATAGGCTAAGTGTCCTTGAAGTCCTCTTAATTCTTTCAAATTTTGAGGAGGTGACATACCAAGGATTGACTTTTTCTTCTCAGGATCGACTTCAATACCACGATGGCGTACAACAAAGCCGAGAAATTTTCCTGAGGTTACCCCAAAAGCACATTTTAAGGGGTTCATCTTCAAATTATGTTGTCAAAGCTTGCAGAATATGACTTCCAAATCAGCCAAGTGATTAGAACGTTGTTTGGATTTAACCACCAAATTGTCTACATAGCATTCAACAAACTTCCCTAAGAAGGGTTTGAAGATACGATGCATGGCGCGCTGATATGTTGCACCTGCATTCTTTAAGCCAAAGGGCATTACCTGGTAACAAAACACACCCTAAGGGGATCTGAAGGCTGTGAATTCCTCATCTTCTGGGGCCATTCAGATCTGATTATATCTAGAATATCCATCCATGAAGGAAAGTGCTTCATAGCCAGCTGTTGCATCAATTAGAAGTTCTGTAATCGGAACTGGGAAATCATCCTTAGGACAATGCCGATTAAGATCTCTGAAATCGATGCAAACTCTAATTTTTCCATTATTCTTATTTACAGGGACAATATTATCCAACCACTTGGGATAATGAACTTCTCTGATGAAGTTATCTTTGATAAGCTTATCCACTTCAGCTTCAATTTTAGAAGCATAAGTTGGGTGTGTTCTTCTCACAGCTTGCTTAAATCCTCGATGTTCTTCTGGTAAACCCAAATGATGAGTAGCAACATCAGGATCAAGCCCGGGCATTTATGTCTAGTTCCAAGCAAAAATATCTCTATTTCACTTTATAAAAGAAATATACATCTCTTGCTCTTCAAGGGTCATGGCCGCACTGATTAAAGTAGGGCGTGGATCTTCCTTTGTACCCAGATTTATTTCTCTGAGTTCATCCACAGTGGTAGAGATACCCTCTTAAAATGATGGAGGAGAATCTCTGAGATATTCCTCTTCTTATTCATCATGTTTTATTTCTTCCGTTTCTACTTGCATAGTAGATGACAAAGCAGAATTTTCATGATCAGAGGAGATGTCAAAATTTGCACATTTTGAAGAAGAAGCTTCCATTTTCAACCTGATTGATGGTGAAGGGTCTTCTTTGGGTAATAAAGAGGAGATGATGGATTGAGAATCGACATCATTGTTCACCTCTGATGTTGCTATAACTTCTTCTGGCCTAATTGGCGAAGCATAGACTTGTTGGATTTCAGTAGATGAAATGAAGATGTCACCATTTGTGCTTTCATCACTGCTTGGTAGATTACCAATTTCTCTCATGTTGTCTGGCTCTATTACCGTAATTGACATTATGGATCTTTTCATAAGAGTATTTTGATTTGGGTCTATCTTTTCAATTTGACTAATAGGCAACACATAATCTGTACTCATATGTGTAAATGGATTTACTGGAATTTTTTCCAAACCATATGGAGCATTAACTTTGGTAATCTCCTTTGTTATGGATTTCTCCCTTTGCTTCATGTGATAGAATTCTGCCTCAATGTATTGAGACTCACATGTCTTGAACGGGGCCTTATCACCATAAAATGTCCCAACTTGACCATCGAAACAATATTTGAGACATTGATGGTATGAAGAAGGGATAGCCGCATGTTGATGTAACCAGGGTCTTCCAAGAAAAATGTTGAAGGCTGAGTCTTGATCAACAACCATGAAATCTGAATTGGATACAAGATCTCCAAACTGAGTTCTAAGTGTAACTTCACCCAGTGGTTCTTGATCATTTTTATCATATCCCTATAGCATCATGGTGGAGGGAGATAAATCAGATTCCGTGAGGCCCAATTGATAAAGTGTACGAATGGGCATGAGGTTGACTCCTGAACCATTGTCATTGAAAACTCTTCGAACATACACGCCATTGACTTTTCCAGACAAGTAAAATGGTCTAATATGTCCATGCACAACATCATCTTAATCTTCATCAGTAAAGGATATTATT
This sequence comes from Viscum album, assembly GCA_963277665.1. Lineage (NCBI taxonomy): Eukaryota > Viridiplantae > Streptophyta > Magnoliopsida > Santalales > Viscaceae > Viscum > Viscum album. Next base: position 1,238,474,578 of record OY728162.1, on the reverse strand, counting down.
GCATGGCATTCTGTAGGATTATTCTCTATGTGATAGACTTCAACTGTAGCAATTTCAGTTTCAAACTTCTGAGGACTTGACAAAGCCTCGATGAGTGCTTCTCGAAGATCTTTTGACAGATTCAAAGCATCCAGAATTGATAACTTGGCTGGTACTTGGGCCAAGTGTTTCAATATATCATACTTTTGATCCAGAGGTCTGTGTTTCCCAATAGGAATATGTGGTTTATCAGGTACCTTGGAAGCAGATGCTTTGGAAGTTGATGCATCTTGTATAGAAGTTGGCAATATTCCTGGTTTTGGAAGATTAGACTGATTAGATCCATTTACTTGCTGAGAGGAAGAAGATGGAACCTTCAACCGGTCTTCCAAAATAACTGTGCCAGGACTGAATTTGTTATTGGTAGAAGAACTTGCTTGTTCTTACTGAGCTCGCTGAAGGGCTCTACCATGAGTTTCTACTGCATACACAGTTCTACCAGGGGTGGAATTGGAATAGTGGCTTCTGAAAGATCCACGTCTTCCCCTGTATCCTGAGCCCCTGGAACTTCCTCTGATTCCTCTGTTTGATACAGGGAATTCAGGCTCATCAAAATTGAAGCTGTGACTGGCATATGGATCTGTTAATTGAATCATATTAATAGAACCGAAGATTAACTCTTCGTCTGATGAAGACTCTGCCTGATTAGCATGTTTAGGCTGTGACGTTTGGTGGGGCGGTGCCCGTGGCTTTGAAGTAGATGGCATGAAGTCCACCAAAGTCAGAGACAACTTAGGCTTTGACACATACTCATCTTCTTCTGATTATTTTTCTTTCTTTGAATCATGTCATTTCTTTGAGGACTTTCCCTCTGACGAAGAGGGTTTTGCCGCAACATTCATGGCAGAAGACACAATTGGTTTCCTTAATTGTGTTTGAAAAATAGCATGAGTTTGATTGATTGTCTTTATGACCATCCAATCATCATACTTTTGTGCATTTTTTCTTTTAACTTCCTTCCATTCATCTTCCTCCTCTGGAACTGTAGCAGTGACACATGCTACTTGGGCTAAGGAGCCTTTCAATGTGACCTGTCCCGAGTCGACCATCTCTTGCAGGAGGTCTTTGAAGAAAAAACACTCCTGAATGGGATGCCCCAACATTTGATGAAAAGTTCAATAATTAGGACGGTATTAATCTCCTTTCTTGTTTGGCCTCTTGGGTATTGGAAATTGAACCAAATTGTTTTCAAAAGCCGAAATGAAATAACCAGGAACTTGTTCATTTCAGAAAGAGTGTGTTTTTCTCTTCAAATCCTCAAATTGTCTTCGTCTTTGATCTTTTTGATCATCTGGACGAAAAGGCCTTTGTTGTTGGCGCTTAGAAGGTGGAGCCCTTCGAGAAGATGAAGGTTTTGAGGTAGAAATAGGTACAGGTGCTTGTTTAAGCATAACTGTAGCAGTTTCTACTTTACCTATTCTCCTTCCTAGAGCTGATGGAATTACACGAGATTTAGCCTTAGCCTGTATAAGGGAATCTTCAATCTGTTGAGTGATTGAAGTAAGGTCTCGAAACCCCCCTGTGTATTTCACAGGGATTAATGGCGTGCGTAATTCATCACGCAGATTTGTCACACATATTGGCAACAATTCTTCTTGAGGGAGTGCTAAACTCAAGGAATATGTTAATTCCTTCCATCGAGCAATGAAATCAGAGACCCTTTCATTCTCCCTTTGCTTACAGTTTTTAAGATCGAAAACTGTTGTCTTTGGAAAAGTTGAGCTAAACCGAAGGAGGAATTTTTGGCAAAGATCCTCCCATCCGGTAATTGACCGGGATTGCAAGCTTGTATACCAAACAAAAGCTAGTACTTGCAAGGTTCGCACGAAGCATTTTAGTTTCACTACTTCTTACTGCTCCGGAGTTCCCATCATAGGATCACAACAAGACACGTAATGCGTCAAATGTTGTTCTGGATCGCCTGATCCATTGAAAATAGGGAATATAGGGTTCCCAAAACTGGATGGAGGAGAAATTGAATCTACCCATTCATGGTAAACTTTCTTTTCTGGTTGAACTTGTGCACTCTTCCCTTCCATAGTTTCTAACCGAGCTGTTAATGACTCAATAGTAGTTATTAAATTTTGAGAAACATCCAGTTGAACTTGGACTTGGGTAGGTGCAATGACTGGAGCTTGGACAGATGTGGCGATTGGCGCTGCAACTGATGGTAGTACTACCAACTATTGTTGCATGTGACCTGTAGGATTAGACCTGTGAGGGTGTACTAATAGAGGAGGATATTCTTGATCCATCTCAGTAACTGCAACAAATTTCTTTGGCTGACTGAATCCAGCATGCTTAAGAAGAAGACTACTCTGAAGTAGTTCTGCATTCAACCTTCTTAATTCCTTCATTTCTTCCTCCTGTTGTGCAAACCTCTGCTCTAGTGAGAGCGATTAACCTTCTCCAGAGGAAGGATATGTAACCTGGTTCTTTCCCTTCCCTTTGTTGGATCCTTTTCGGAGAGGGGGAAGTGGGTTACTCGAAGGATTACTTAAGTTCTGAGTAATCCTTTGACTTCATGTATGCACACCTTCTTCATTTGTGTCGGTGTGTACATCTTCTTAAGGAGGAACCTCTTCATCTGAGTCCCCTGAGTGAGCCTCATCTGGTGGATCAGCAACAACGGCATTGATGACATTAATCGATGTATAACTCATTACATCCCTTCTATCATCATTTCTGTGATATTGTATTCTTTCATGTCTTTGATGAGACATTGCCTTTTGTTGATTCAATCCCTCAGGAACTTCTTGATGAACCGTAATTTGGAGGAAATCTCCTGATAATTTGGATCTTCGTTCCTCTTGAGGTTTCTTCCCCAATCGAGAAAAAACTGACTTTCTCTGAGGAGGGGATTGATGATTTGAAAAAGTCCCCAGTCTAATGGACTGGGGCTGTTCTTGTTGTTCTCGCTCAACTCCTTGGAACCTATTTGTTGATTCCAAGGGTTGGTTTAAAAGATTCCCCAGTCTGGTGAGATGGGGTGGTTCTTGACATGCTATGTCTGAGACTTTCTTGAAAGTCCTCCTGATCTTGCAAACCTTAGTCCGAAAATTAGCTAGATGCATTAATCTGTATCCACTTTTATCACCCAGTTCAAAAGACTATTGGATGATTTCCGACACTTCTGTCATTTGGTGACGTGCTTGCTCCAAACGAGAGGCATGTTCGATATTATCTTTTGCTTGATGCAATAGTAATTCAACAACTTATTCTCTGTATTCTTGATTTTGAGAGGAACTAGTTGAAGCATGTTCTTGGGAAAGATTTTTATTACAAACAAATCCCATTGACTGTGGCTAGCCATGGGCAATAACATTGAATGAGACCATTTTCGGCGGGCTTTGCTGACTGGAGAGCACCGTGAAATGCAGTGCTCCATGAACACCCCATCCTCTGACACGAATACCAGATGGGGAATTGGCAATTAACTGACGCAATCTTCTTAGTGCGCCAAAGCATGAACGTTGAAGGGCTTTCTGCTGCTTTTCAGCCTTCGGATATTGAGAGACTGATAGAGACGCCAAATAAATCTGACGTTGTAACCCTTCTATTATCTTAAGATGGTTTTTATATTCATCATAAGATAATACTTTCTTTTTCAACTGACAAAGAGTTTTCCATATGTTGAGACGAATATCATGAATTTCATCTTCCGTCAACATTTCTGGAATATTATACTGAGAGTCAGCCAGAGGCCAAAACATAACTGGCACCTCACCTTTCGCCAGTTGTTTTCTCATGTTCAGAATTTCCTCTTTATCATTTGATGAAGATTATTCTACCTGATTTGACTAGAGTTGGTGTTTCCTTGTTGCTTCATTGGATTCAATAGGATTGGTAGAGAAATCATTGATCAAACTAGAAGATGCATGACTTAGGGGTGGTTCGGAGAATGACCTACACCCTGGGCTATCTTCTGATTGAGAAAGTATTTCACCTGCTAGCGATGAAGCTTCAGACATGACTGGTTTCGCATTTGAAAGTGCCTCAAGATAATAGGGCTTTCTCGGCACTACATTGTCCACTGGAGCATTTTCCGGGCAATGTGCATCACTACCGCGGAGAGGACTTTTGCAGCGAAATTCATCATCATGGGGAGGACCACTATAATGGGTTACAGAAAAAGATGAGATCTCTTGCTCCTTGGTATTCTGACCACACAGAGGGTTCCTGTGGCTCTCATCTGAAGATGAAACTTCGAGATCGACTGAATTGTCATGAAGCAAGCCTTCATGAGGAAGTGTCTGTTGAAGACCTTTGGAATTAATGTTCCCACTATTGGGAACTAAGGGAGTAGAATCTTGAATTCCAACAGATAATTGTCTGAGGGATTCAAGAACTCCATCATCGAGCAAGGCCTTGTTACAGATTGGCACTTGATCTCCTGACTGTACTGGGCGGGTCTTTTTCTTAGATGCCTTCTTACTCGCCTTGGAAACCACTTGTTGATGAAAGTGGCTACTCTGAGCAGGTGTATGTGCCTGATCAGGAAAGATGGTCAGGTTAGGCTGACGATATCCTCTCAAATCCGGTGTATGTGTCTGACTTGGTCATCCATATGATATGGGGGAGTATGCCCCATAACCCTCTTGGACTGGAACAGATGTGTGTGTCTGTTCCGGAGTGAATTGTTGATGTATCACTCCACTGGTAGGGATAGATTTATGTGTCTTTCCCTGAGATGCCGCTGAAGTTGTTATAATATCTTGGCAGGTATCCAGAATATGAGCAGGGATTTGCTTCTGCTCTTTCTCCATTGATAGAATATTCTTGGTGACTTCAGCTGATGAAACGGGAATATACGTCCATTCCGGGCTTGGAGCAGGTGTATGTGCCTGCTCGTGTCCTCCTTTTCCAGTCAGTGAATCCTGACAGTACTCAAGTGTGGGGGCAGAGAGTTGAGTCTGCCTCCTATTTGTTGTCAGGGCTTTTCGACTAACTTCTCTGAATGCTACCAAGTGAGACTGTTGGTAGGCTTGATTAATACTAGCAGGTGTATGTGCCTGCTGATTACACTTCACCAAACATAGTTGACGAGATCCATCATATGTAGTCAGACAAGCCTTTTGACTAGCTGATGGTGTATAAACAGGTGTATGTTCCTTCCTATAGTACTCCGCCGAAATTACCTGGCGGGATTGGCGTGATGCTGCCAGACGAGTCTGCTGGATAGCAGAATTAAAACGGGCAGGTGTATATGCCTGCTCATTTCTTGCCACAAAGTTAGATTGGTGGACTTCTTCGGATATGGTAGAGATGAGAACCTGCTCACTGTTGACCGGATTCCGCCTCTGGTGGTTCGTCTTGCTTGCTCGGGTTCGAGGAACCTGAGCCGAACGCCTAGAGTCGGTACCCTCATCATGTTGAGGGCGCACTTCCGCACGAGTCTGGCAGCGATTGTTGGTGGGAGCCCTCAGGAAGGACTCCTGTCTGTTTGAATTAAGGTCCTGAGGGACCTGCTCATTCACCTCCCCAGAATAAGGGAGTGAATGGTGATTGCGTTCTGGGGATAACGAACCGAAACGGTTGGAGACGGTAGTCAGCACCGCCTGCTTCTTGATCACTGGTCGTCATTGTTCGGACGATCGGTGTGAGTTATTTACTTGGAGGGCTTATCGGGTGGCCTCTAGAGTTGGGATGGTACCATGTTGATGGTACTCCTTAACCAGTGCGTTTGATACCCAGCGTTGAAGATGCTGAGTAGGTGATATCATCCTAAGAGTGGACGATGATCCAGTAGGAGTAGCAGTAGTGGAATTTACAGTAGTAGTATTCACAGGTGTGAACTTGAGAGCAGTCATTCTAGAAATGCAGAAGATCTTGGAAAAGAGTGCATGTTTGATATAACAGATGTAATCAAGATAAATTCAGCCACTACATCTTTTGGATGAGCACATATGTCAATGATTATTTTTGTTGGCCCTCTCATTGAGTTTTAAATAGGGTCCTAACAAATAGGTAAAACATCATTTTTAATTTGGTTAAGGATTCACATCGGGTTCACCATTTTTTGTTTCCCTCGGAATCTGGGGATGACCGCCTTGATGGGAGGTTCAAACGTTCCGATCGGTTTCTAACGGGTTTGTTTGTAGAACCGAAAACATCCAATGATTCCACATCCATTCGGACCTACTTTCCAAAGGTAGGTGCTCATTAGTTTTTGGACTGATGAGGCTTAGGAATTTGCATTGGTCGAGAGGATGGGAGGTCGGACTCATCACACCTTTTTTAGGGGAATTATTGTCTACTCTGGGACTCTCTTTATATATTTAAGTTATGTTTGTGAATCCTTATTATATTACCAAGTATAAAATGAGCTTTCCTTCAAATATGAAAATCAATGATTAAATATGTAGGAAATTTAGAGAATCTTTTGTATGTATTCTAGGTTCTTCATCGATAGAGAATCATCTGTATTTATTAGAGATTCTTGGTCAATGGTACCCTTCGACACATTTATACAGAAGTCTCTTAGTTATTATGATGACCATGCTGGTTTTAAAGCCACTGAGTGGGGTACTTGAAGTTTATTGTCATTCATAAGGACATGGATTATTTTAGAGTTGGGATCGAACCCGTAGACAGGCTACCTACGTATCCTTTGTTTAGAAAAGGAATCAGAACCCATGTAGTTCGAGTAAGGGAGTATGATTTTTATGATTGATGGATCAAAGAAGGATGTCACAATTACTTTTACACTCTAAGCTCACGTGAGTCATGCTCGGTGTGAGAAACAAGAGGTATTGGTGAAAATTAGACAATTGTGCCATGAAAGATGCAATCATAAGAAATAATGTGGGGATTATGTATGTATGACTGCCCAGATAAATGATGGTTTAAGATTTACTTTAGGGAAGAAATCCAAGAACAGGGTCTATAAAGGTATATGTGCTTCATGGAGATTTTGAATATTCTAACTTGGGGCTTACTCCTGAAAAGGAGGCCCAGGTTAAGGGATTATGACTGGGACTTACTCCTGAAAAGGAGGCCCAGGTTAAGGGATTATGACTGGGACTTACTCCTGAAAAGGAGGCCCAGGTTAAGGGATTAAGGTTTGGGGCTTACTCTTGAGGAGGATGCCCAAATTAGGGGACTGGGGCTTACTCCTAAGGAGGATGCCCAGGTTAGGGTATCTGGGGCTTACTCCTAAGAGGATGCCCAAAAATTGAGGGACTTAGGGCTTACTCCTAAAGAGGATGCCCAGATTTGGGAACTTTAAGAATTGGGGCTTACTCCTAAGGAAGATGCCCATATTTGAGACTGGGGCTTACTCTTGAAAAGGAAGCCCAGGTTAGGGGATCTGGGGCTTACTCCTAAGAGGATGCCCAAAATAGGGGATCTGGGGCTTACTCCTAAGGAGGATGCCCAGAAATTAAGGGACTTGGGGCTTACTCCTAAAGAGGATGCCCATATTAGAGGACTTATGACTGGGGATTATTCCTGAAAAGGAGACCCAGGTTAAGGATTCTCTCATCTTAAAGGACGAGTTTGAATGAATGAACTCTCAATCTTTAGTGACATAAAGATATGTAAATCACTAGGTTTTGAGAGATATTCTACAGAATTCCTTTCAGATAAGGAAGTCAAATCAAGAAATCATGACATAAATGGCTTTGAAGAGTGTCTTGAAGACTGAATCTTGAATAGGAAAGGTGTAATGGCTTAAGAGGGGTAAATGGGCAAGAAAGGCACCCAAAAAGGTAGGGGCGCGCAAGTCCTGGAAGGCGTGCAGGTACTGCGTGGGCACGCAAGTCATGGTCGCGCAGGTCCTGGTCACGCAGATATGCATGTGCGACACATGGTGTACTTGTGCGATGGTTAACCATCAAGGTAATACTTGAGTGACTCTTCATTAAAGCCTTTAGAATCCTCTTGAGGTTCTTCCAGAAGAAGGGAACGCAAGATCTATTGAAGGGGTAAGGTGGCACGCAAGTGTGGTCCTTTTCCCTTAAGGGCTGGCCACTCAGGCGCGCAAGTGTTGATGAGTTTCAACACTTAGGCCTTCCTCCCCCTCTTTAGATCTTCTGTTCTAGGTAAGAAATTACCTTAGAAGTGTTTTGGAAGCTTTGAGAAGAGACTAGGGTGCTGGGAGCTCAAATCTGAGTTTCTGGAAAAAATCCTCCTCGAATGGGGGGCCCACAGGGTCTATTTATAGGTAGGAGAAGACCCTGGGCGGTTACCATTTAGGGCGCGCAAGTCACTTGCATGACCAACATCGGCGCGCAAGTCACTTGCATGACCAACATCGGCGCGCAAGTGTACTTGTGCGACCATTGAGGTGGGCAAGTGTACTTGCGTGGCCATTGAGGCGTGCAAGTATACTTGCGCGACCATTTTAGAACTTGCGCGACCTTTGCGTAATGTTCTTCCTCTTCCTTCCTTTGTCAATTATTGATATTTGTTCAAAGGATGAATCACTTTGAGTTAAGATTATCCCCTTTTCCAATCTTTAGACTCTGTGATGAAAGGAGTGTCAACAGACATCTCATCTATTATGTCCATATTCTCCATAGATCATATTATATCAAGCCATATTCCTAAATAGAATCATTCCCCCACTCAAAGGGATATATTACTTTCAGGTCACTCTATATTATCCGCATTAGTACATACTCATGATTGGATCCATCTTCATAGGTTCATACTCCTTATGACATCAACCTATACTCATTGGGTCATACTCCCTACATGGAAAACCAGAAAAGGTCCACTTATTCATAAGTCCCACACCAATAATTGTTATGATTATTTTTCCTAATGATCATTACCGTATGGTTTTAAAATTCATGGATTGTTCCTCATTACACAACCTTAAAATGTAGAATGTGTCCTGTTAAGTGGCACTGAACTATGTGGGTTTTTATTCCTTTTACAACGATACATAGGAATCCCCTCTCACGGGCTTTATCATAACACTATAAACACTTATCACATTTATAGATGATATTAAACTTTAGAGCATCCAACTATGGATATTTAAAACATAGTAACTGATAAACTGACATCACTAAGAAATAATGGGTAATAATATGGAGGACCTCTGATACATATATATGTTTACATAAATGGAATATCCTAGATATTATACTCACATCAACTAGTTATAAATGTTAGGATAACCAGTCTTAAATTAGGATCTAAAAAATATTCATGAATATGTATTAAATATATAAGAGTGTCTTGGAGTAGGAAATAATTCCCCCCAACATGGTGTGATGAGTCTAACCTTCCATACTCTCAACCAATGTGAGTTCTTAAGCATCATTATTAAGAAACTATAATGACTTAATTCCTTTGTAAATTAGACCCATAGATTGTTACAAATGTGGGAACCATTTGGTGTTTCTAGTTCCACAAATAAACCACATTGGAAACTATACAATATAGGAGTAGTAAACCAATGTGAGGATTATTTAGTCATGCTCAGCCACTCACAAAACCAAGCATCTCAGGACACCCCATCTTGAGTTGAAATAGATTAATCAGATTAACTTTAATGTTACATGAGATTAATCAAAATATCATTAATCATTTTATGATATTAAACTAAAATTACCTTGTATCACGTTAGAATACAATTTCACTATTATGACTTTTTTAAGGTGAAAAATATGCTGCTGTCAGATTTCAATAAAGGTTTATGTGAAATTTAGAAAGACATGGAGATATTAAAATAATATGCAAGTCATTTCACTTATATTTTTGAAGTCTATAATGGATGAATAATATATTGAAACATGGAGATGATGAGGACTATGTTGTAGAAGAATGCGTATTGAGAATAGAAAGCCTTGTTTAAAATAGGGATACCCAAATTGAACATTTTTAGGGGATGTTATGAACTATATGTAATAATTATTGAAATGGGATATTGGTGAATCAACACACCATGGAAGAATCCATTTCAAGTATTAGGTTTTCTAAAGTTAAAGCAGAAATAAGATGTAAAGCATGGAGGAAGATATAATGAAGGGTTTTTTTCTTGGAGGAATGTTATGTCATGGTAATTGTTTTACTATGCCATGGTTGATCCTAATGTGATCCCAAAACAAGTGTTTCGAGTATAGGCTATAACATGATGGTTTGAAAAACTATAGGTTTTACCCAAAATTGATAGGCTGTAACTTTGTAACTATTTGGATGTTATGGAATGAACTTTATATAACAAACGGAGTTCAATGGTATAAATATATTTGAATATGGTCTTAGGTTTTAATTTGAAGCATAAGAATTTTGAGGTAGTTAATTTCTAGAATTTTAATTTGAAATTAAAATATCATGACTGGAAAATAGAGGGAGAGGTCTATAAAAATAAAAGGAAAAATTTATTGATAGAATATTGAATAGAGAATTTATAGGAAAGGAATAGATATTTCCTAGAAGTAAAGAGGGAGAAGAAGGAAGGTGGTCAGCAGCATGAGCTTTATTGAATATATGAATTAAATAGGATTTAGTTATTTCTAATTAATATTATATTGAATATTATTTTTTAGGGATAAAAGTGATATGAATAAAAGAAAATAATTTCAAGAGAATAAATAGTGATATATCGATAATATCTCATTATTAGTTGAAGAATATATAGTATAAGAAGATAATTTCTAATCGGCAATTATCTTTATCAAGAGTCTTGTGGTTTTGTAAAGTTTGTTTGGATGAAATTACTTAAACTTTTCTAACAAGAAGTTAAATATATTTGTCCATGTAATTTTAGATAATTTCATGGTATAAATTAGAGAATCATATCTAGAATTACAATGTTGATTATAACATGTCAACATGTTGATAATGGAGTGGCCTTCATGAAAAAAACTGAGAAGAGACCTACAATTCTATAAACTGATATCTTCTAAAGTAATATATAAAGGAAGAGAAGGTATTGGGCCTTTGTAGGCTATGATTTATTTAATAAATTTTTGTATAGATAGTGATCCTTATTGATGAGTGATTTCATCAAAATCTTTTATTTACTAAAATAGTGATTTTATAGTGTATTTTTAGTACACCGACACAATGTCATGTATATGATCCTTAGATGTAGCCCAATGTGGGTGAATGAAGTAAATATTCTATGTGTTGTGTTTTTTGTATTTCTATATTCATGATTGAGATTTGGTGATATTGTGAGGGAAAGTAATTGATTAATAGGTTGAAGACTAGTTCTTGCTAACATGGGAATAAGATCCAATAAAGATGTGATCGATTGAAAGAAAAACTTGAGTTAAGAAACACATTATCTCAACCCTCCCCCCCCCCTATTAGGGTATTTCTTGGTTTATAACAAGGTTTGATACTTTTCTATATTTTCACTCTACATCATCTTATGTATCAACTTGAAAATGTCATGTATCATCCGGAAGATATTATATACCACCTATGAAATATTTTGTATTGACTTTTAAATATTTTGTATGGTCTAGAGTATCCAAATTATCATATTGAAGCATTTCCTTTTTCATATTTTAGCATGAAATTCAACGTATATATTTTATATTCTCTAAAATATATTATATATCAAAGTATGATCTTTCCATTACCATATTTCAATATGAGCTTCAGTATATATCTTTTTTATGCACTGGGATATATTAATATCATCATGGAAAACATACATACCATATGAATGATGTTACATATCACAATGTGATCCTTATAATTTCTTATGTATCACCGAGAAAATGTTTCATATCATAGTGAGATTTGGTACTTTTCCAATATTATATTATAAGAAAAACTTGTGTCTTCCTTTACCAATTTTTCAATTTCAAGTAAAAATTCTATAACTTATTCAACTAAGATTAGAACCTCTTAAAACATTCTTAGGGAATCTCTAATCACTCAAATTAATCTTAAATTAACTTCAATGAATTTTAGAATATATCAAACCTTCTCCTGACTCTTCAACATAATTCCCAAAATATTTTTCCATCATATATATACTCTTCTTTGAGTATTTCATTAAAACATCACTGTTTCATCAATTCTTCACTTTAAACTCATCATACTCTCTAAATTTGATATTTATTTAATAATTACTAACAAATTCATAACATGTCTATATTTTTATCCATTGTTTAGATATAAATAAACTTAATCATCCAAGTAAAACATTCACAATATACTCATTAAAAAATCACATGAATGGGTACTCACTTATTCTCTCAATCAGTTTTACTTAATTTCTCTGGAATCCATATTTTTAACTTTATAAATTTTTGGTAAACAATACTTCAATCTTCAATTATCACTTTTTATTAATTATAATTAAGTCAATATTAACAATGATCAAATGTTTAGGCTAGTTTAAAAATACTAAGCTAAATCTCAAAATTCTTTTTCCATTTATTTATGGTAGTATTCCACTCTCTTGATTAAATCACTTTTCCAACTTATAAATGTATCTCCCTAAACATATATAATCTAAAAAAATTCATAAAATTATCATAGGAACTCCATGATTCATCTCAATATTCCATCCTATATTTATTTTACCATCTTCTTAGGTTCTTCATCTCTAATTGACAAAAAATAAAATACTCACAATACTTTTGTTAAATTTAGTAACCTTTGGTCATATGCATTCATGAATTTAACATTAATCACCTATAGGGCATTGTTAATTTTTATTAATAAAAACAATTCAGAAATTTATTAAAAACACAAACTAATTATAACTAAATAGAGTTGAATGTGGTAATTTTGAGGTCAAACCCACAAGGATGGTTTAAAATCTTTATTAAAATTGAGATTGAGTGAAAGATGGAAGGAAAATTATAGTTTAAAAAAAATGTGAGAAGACATTCCAAGTGTGGTAAATCTTGGTTCATATATTTTTGATATATAAATCTGATTTTTTTTAACTATTTAATTGTCAAAGTTAAGGATAAGGAAGTCTTTAGTCTTAGTAATTCCTCTCTAACCCAATAATTTTCCCTTTCTTATGGTCAAATAATAGAGTCTATTAATGGATTAGGTTCCCAATACCATTTTTAAACATTGTTATTCAAAACTATACAATGATCATGTTATATTACAAGTGGTTATTTATATTTATTTAAAAGGTACTTCCTTATTTAAGAGACAATGATCATTCCGCAATAATGAGAAAGGAATTTAGAATTATAACTGAATGAAAACAACATGATGATGAACTAAGATTGAAAAGATTAATTTATTAACACACTACCCTCTCATTACATTAATCATCACTAATAGATACCCCCATATGATATTCATGATTGGAAATAAAAACTAAAATAATAGCATAAGTATAAAGTCTAGCTCGAGTAGCAGTAAGTGTCAATGACACTCCCAGGTTTGGCTCCTCTATATATTCCATGCCTCCTTCAAAGAAGTGATTACCTCTTGTTTACAGGAAAAGAATACCCATTTGAATCTCCAATTATCTTTATTCAAATATCCTCTATCCTTATTCCATTTTAAATCTCATTTAAAGACATGAAACCATACGTGAAATATTACCTCTCTCCTTGAAAATAATATTCAAAAAATATTTGAATTCTCCCTACCACTACAGCATATCCAATTCTATATAGATGTTTTAACTTCATCATTTTAATTCACCAAACTACACTATATTAATTCAATTTCCCTCCATGGCATATAAAAGGTCGATTATATTCTAAACCTCCTCAAAACGACTTATAAAATTCACTATGGTCATAGTACTTGGTTGTTTCCTATAGCTTCTTTACTTCCTGCATTTACACAATACCACGTTCATATTCATGTTGTAACACCACAAGGTTTTAAAAATAAATTTAAATGAAAGAAACCTTGTTTTAAGTGGATATTTATAAACTATCCTTCAAGCATAACTTTTCAGCTTCTATGTTTTGAATTTTGAAAAATGGTCTTCTACAATTGTGATCAGAAAGTTATTTGGAGTCTGATAGAACCAACTTGATTTTTGATGAATAATAACATACCCTTATGAATAGTAATATGAATATTAATATGACCCTAATGAATAGTAAATTTTATTATTATTATTTTCTATATTAAGGCTATAAGATAATGACATCATAATTAATTTTCAATGTGATATAAAATGAGTTATAGTTTTAAAATTGTTAATTTTTAAATAAAGTATGATTTTATTTAAAAATTAAATTAATAATATTTAGAAAATGGAGTTCATTTTTAAATTATACATGTCAAAAAATGGTTATGGTGAATTTTTGGGATTTTTTTGAAAATCTTGAATTTTTTATGAATAGTGAAATACAGTAATAAACCATATATACAATTTATCAGTTAAATGCACTATTTTTGGCATCATGAGTGATTTAATACCACTTTTTTCAAAATCACATGCCCTTAAAACTATTTTTGGTCACATTAATCAAGACTATTCATATTCTTGAGCAAAAATATTAAACTAATGATTAAAATAATGTAAAACCCATCCTCTCCTCCACTCAAAATACCACCCTCACCCCCCCCCCCCTCTTCCTCTCACACCACTAAAGCCTTGATCCTTGTCTAAGTTATACTAAATACTCTTTCCAAGGATATTACCCACTTCCAAGACCTATTGGTCTCACCAATAGACCAAAACAAAAGGCCTTAAGGAGGATCTCAAGGAGAAGAGATCAAGGGGTAAAAATCATCTTCCTTTTTCATGTGATTTCTTTTCAATTATTTTATTTTCTTATACTATCTTCTCCTCCCATTATACAAGAGAAGTAAAAGTTATATAATTTTATATATTCTGTATTTTATCATTTTTATGGAAAAAATCATCAATTTACTTCTTCTCCTTCCCCCCTCTTATTCTAAAAATAAGAACACTATTCGCGATGTGCCGATTTACCAAAATCGTGGATGATGTGTTTTCAATTTCATTTAGTTTCTTCAAATATATTTGTAAAACCATTTTAATGGTTAAAAAATATTGTAAATTTTATTATATTACCTATATTATGTTCTTTAATTAACTTATATTCATAATATTAATGGTATATGATGAAACAATTTTGTAATTATCAAAGAACCACCAAAATAATCTAAATGGATATCACTAAAGATTTATCTAATGATTAATCCTCATAACATTTAACCAAAATGATTTATGGAATTAGTTAATATTATGGAAACATATAAATACCATTTCATTCCACTTCTTTAATTTCATTTCCATATGACAAGAAAATCAAATACTAACCGGCCATGGAAATCATGTAAAGAATGCACCCAAAACAATAGAAAGAACAAAATACTAATAATTAAAGGGTGAAATAATGTTATAAAATGATCATATAATGTTTTATAAACATGAATTTGTTTCTGTAATATATTAATAAAACTATTTTAACCATTATACAGGAGTTTTAAACAAATTTTAAGTAAGACAAACCTGAGGTAAGGGAATTCTTAACCCAATTTCCATTCTTTGGGTTAACTTTCTACTTCAATAATTGTGTGGTTTTAAGATAATTTGTGTGATGAATTTTTGTTTATATTATGTTTTATTATGTTTATTTTTAGTTTATACACATATTAATTTTTTCTATTTATTCTCATATCAATTATATGTTATTTGTAAGTGAATTTTCTTATAAAATCCTCTTTTGAACTTCTAGTTTTACAAAATTCAAAGTAAATTTTTCTATGTGAGTATTCTTTTCTGATGATTATGTTATCATTCTTGGTAATTTTTTATGATTAATTTTGGTACCTATATCTCCCTCCAATTCATTGGGTATGTGTAAGTTTGAGGTCGTTTGTATGGTTACTCTATGTGTAGTTGTGATGGTTACACCATAAGGTAGTCGTGAGGGTTACATTGTATGGTAGTCATGAGGGTTAAAATCCTAAGGTAGCCATGATGGTTACAATATAATTATGTAATTACCCTAATATACCTTTATGGTTCTATTTATATTCTTTATATTTTTTGGGAATCTTATGGAAATCTCAAGTTTCACAAAGTAAGTATATATGGGTGATAAGTATGTTTTTTTAAATGATTTCATACATTTACAAGTATTCAAGGACTAATGTTTTATTTTTCCTTATTTTTATATACCTTACTAATATTTTTGTTCTCATACCATGTTTCTAAATTATTTTTACAAGTTATAAGGATGTGTAAGACAAATAATGAATCCATGTTAAATGTTATGAAGATTTGTCAAAGAAAACATGTTTTATTTGAAAAGTTTTATATTTTGAAAGAAATGGATACTGTTTTTGTGATATCCACTCAGTATAAATATAGAATATTACGTATTTATTATATCCCAATTCTCTAAAACTCTAAACTTGAAAAGATATTCAATGTTAAAGGAACTGAGTTCTTGACTAAAATTCAAGATTATGTAATGTAATAAGGTCAGGTCCTTATAGTTGGTATTAGAGGATATTTTAGATGAATTTAGGGGTTAGGATTATGTTAATATAATACCATAAATGATTTTTACTCTATGTTTAATTTTAAATGTTATAGAATTTAAATATTACCATGTTGATTCATCTAATATATGTCTCTTCGAAATGGTTTTCCATAGAAGAAACAGGGAAGTTGAAGTTAGATGGAACCGAGAGGCTAATATCTTTCTAAATCTGTAACCAGGAATGGTGGGAATTAGAACCATATAGTTTGTGATAGTAATGTCTCATATGACGTGGGAAATAAATGTTTGTCTAATCTATGAATTAAAAAACCATAGCTACTAAAAATTAACATGACGATAGTGGAACATTTCATGAGGCAACATCCTCCTACTTTCAGTGGATCTTCTGACCTAGTAGCAACTGAATTATGGATTAAAGTCCTTGAAAAAATATTCAATGTTATGGGATAATCATATAATCAAAAGGTAAGTCTTTCCATTTATCATTTTGAAGGTGAAGAAGATTAGTGGTGGTCAATGGTCAATAATATCAGGGATAGAGAGGAGATGTATGCCTTAGAGTGGGATAAATTTAAAAGTATTTTCCTTGAAAAATATTTTCCTAAGGTGGTTCCCCTTAGGATGGAGAAGAAATTACTTGAACTGAAGAAAAAGGAATAATATTCAATGGTCGTGTATGAAGTGAACTTCACCCTAATAGTGAGGTATGCTCCAAATCTTATTCTGGATCTTGATAGAAAAATCAACTAGTTTTACTCAGGATTGAAGACAAGGTATTGAAGGGCATTGGCCTACCGTGAATTAAAAAGTTATGAGAAACTTTTTTGATGTGCTGAGAGGGTAGAAATTCAGTTTTTTGATGATCATGTGCACTTTGACAATAAGGATAATGATAGGTTCATATGGAAAGCGATGGGTAAGAATCAATCAAATAAATATGATGGTAAGAAATTCCAGTTTTCAATATGTGAAAATTATGGAAAAAACACCATGGGGAATGCCTTACCAAAATAGGGAAGTGTTTTTGATTTGGTATGTTTGGACATATGGAACGAGATTGTAATGAAAATGATCCTAAGACTAATCCTGATAAGAAAACTGTTAAGTGTTTTAAATGTGGTGAGATGGGTCATTATGAAAATGTCTTCCCAAAGAGAGATTTGAATGATGAAAAGAAGCCAGACTATAAGAATAAATCTGTAGTGAGATCCTTTCTGACTACGTCATTAGACGTTGGTCTATCTAATGAAGATGTAATAGGTACCCTGTTTTTTTACTCAAATTTTTCAAAAGTTTTTTTTGATATGGGGTCTACACATTCCTTTATTTTTGATAATTTTTTTGATAAATTGTAAATATCACCTCAACAAATGAGACCAAAACTTATTGTTAAAACACCAGGGGTATTATAGAAAATATGAATTATAATAATCTTTCTATTGTGGTATGTGGAAAAAATTTACTTGAAAACCTTGTTGTTTTTTCCTTAGTAGAGTTTGATGTCATTCTAGGGATGGATTGGATTTATGTTAATCATGATAATATTGATTATAGAGATAAAGAAGTTGTTTTTCAGAAAAAGGTTTAAGTTTGTATACAAGAATGAACTCGTACAATTGATAACATATCAGGTTGTTGAGAAACTGTTGAAATATTAAAATGAAAGTTATATTGCTCATATTGTTGAAAAAAAGGGGACTATTGAGATTAATGATGTGCTAGTGGTAAATAAATATCTTGATGTTTTTCCTAATGAGTTACCCGATGTTACACCTGATTGGTAAGTTGAATTCATAATTGACTTAGTTCATGATGCTAATATAATTTCAAAAACCCCTTATCGAATGGATCAAATGAAACTTATTGAATTGAAAAATCAATTGTAGGAGTTTCTTGATAAAGGCTTCATTCATCTTAGCACTTCACCATGGAGTGATCATGTTTTGTTCTTTAAAAATAAATATTCTTCCATGATACTTTTCATTGATTATAGAGACTTGAATAAAATAACTATTAAAAAAAGTACAATTTTCCTCATATCAATGACTTTTTTGATCAGTTCTAGGGAACACAGTATTTTTTTAAGGTTGACCTAAGGTTGGGGTGCCATTAGTTGAAAGTAAAGAAATTATAGATCCCAAAGACTGCATTATATACTAGATATTAGAATTATTAATTTGTTGTTATTCCATTTGGGTTAAATAATACACCTTCTATATTCATGGATCTTATGAATACAATATTTCATGAGTTCTTGGATAAGTTTGTAGTTTTTTTTATTGATGACATTCTGGTATTTTCTAAAAGTAAATAGGAGCATGAAAAAAATATAAGGGTTTTTTTGAAAACCTTAAAGGAAAAGAAACTATATTGAAAATTAAATAAGTGTGATTTTTGGTTTCAAAAAATTTATTTTCTTGGGAACATTATAAATAAGGATGGAATAACAGTTGATCCAACCAAAAAAGTATTTGATGAATGGCCAAGACCTAAAAATGTTATAGAAATTTGTAGTTTTCTTGGATTGGTAGGTTATTACCGACAGTTTGTTAAAAACTTTGCACGGTTATCTAGCCTGCTAACTAAGTTAACATGAAAAAGGGTTAAATTTATTTGGATAGAAGAATGTGATGTTTGTTTTTAGGAACTGAAAAAGAGATTGGTGAATGATCCAGTTTTGGTTGTGCCTTCCCGAAATTGTGAGTTTATCATCTACAATTATGCTTCATTGAAGGGACTTGGTTGTGTTTTGATGAATAATGATCAAGTAATTTCTTATGCTTCAAGACAACTAAAACTTCATGAGTTGAATTATCTCATGAATGATTTTGAATTAGCAGTTATGGTTTTTTATTTTAAGATTTAGAGGCACCATTTATACGGAGCCAAATGTAAAATATATACTAACCATAAAAGTTGGAAGTATATATTCACTTAGAAGGAATTAAACATGAGGCAGAGAAGATGGATTGAACTGGTAAAGGATTATGATTGCACGATAAATTACCATCCTGGAAAAGAAAACAAAGTGGTGGATGCCTTGAGTTGAAAATATCATGCATCATTAACCATGTTAGGTTTGGAAAATGATCCCTAGATTAATGATTTGATGAATTTTGACTTAGAAGTTGTTGGTGAAAGAAATAACTCTATTTGGTTTCAGGTTTCAATGTAGTTATCGTTATCATACATAATTAATAAAGCACAGAAGGAATACCGTGAGCTACAGAAAAAGGTAGAATTGGTTAAAATGGGTAAGTTTCTAGAATTTAACCTTGATAAAGATTGTGTTTTATGATTTAGAAAAAGATTGTGTGTCTTTTGATTCTCATATGAAGAAATAATTGTTGTGTGAATCTAATAGATCTTCATTTTCAGTTCATCCTGGAAGCAAAAAGATGTACAGAGATCTTTGGGATTATTATTAGCGGCATAGAATGAAAAGAGATATTTCAGAATTTATAGTGAAATGTTTGACATGTTAACAGGTTAAATAGAGTGGCAATTACTAAAGGGGATGCTTCAGCCTTTACCATTTCCAGAGTGTAAATGGGAAAATATATCCATGGGCTTCATTGTGGGACTACCAAATACTTTTTGAGGTAAAAATACAACCTGGGTTATTGTTGACCGACTGACTAAATTTGCACATTTCTTTCATATTCGAGATACAATGTCTTTGGATCTGCTTTCTCGATTGTACCTCAAAGAGATTGTTAGGTTACATGGAGTGTCTGTTTCCATTATATCTGACCAGGATCCCAAGTTCACTTCTAATTTTTATAAGGTCCTTCATAAGTCATTGGGTACACAATTAAATTTTAGTACATATTTTCATCCTTAATCATATGGGAAGTTAGAACAAATGATTCAGAATTTAGAGGATATGCTTCGATCTTGTTCAATGGACTACCAAGAAAGTTGGGATCAGCATATTTCTTTATTTTAGTTTTCTTATAATAACAATTTTCATTCTAGTATACATATGGCACCTTTTGAGGCATTGTATGGGAAGCGGTGTTGAACTCCAGCTTTTTGGGATGAAATCGGGGAATGGAAGTTGATGGGATCAGAATTAGTAGAGGAAGTGGATGAAAAAGTGAAGATGGTCCATCAACACATGATGATATCTTAGAGCAGGTAGAAAATTTATGTAGACAATAGGAGGAAAGACTTTTCTTTTGAGGGAGGTGATCACATTTTTCTTAGAATCTCTCCATGGAAATTTGTTATGTGTTTTGGTAAGAAAGGAAAGCTAAGTCCAGAGTTCATTAGACATTATGAAATCCTGGAGAAGGTTGGACCATTCACCTATCAAGTAGCTCTACCTCTGAGTTTATCTTAGGTACATTTTTTTCATGTTTTTATGTTGAGAAAGTATGTTCCAGATTCATCTCATGTTTTGAGCCCAGAGGCAGTTCATATGGAAGAGAAACTTTCTTATGAAGATAAACCTATTCAGATTCTTGATCATAGAGAGAAATTATTGAGGAATAAGGTAATACACTAGGTAAAGGTTTTGTAGAGAAACCACATGGTTGAATAAGAAAAATGGGAATCTAAAAATTTTAGGAGGAAAAGGTACTCTCACTTGTTTAATAAGTAAATGAAAAAAATTGTGAGGATTAAACTTCCAGAAGTTTGGGAGAATGTAACACCCCAAGGTTTTAAAAATAAATTTAAATGCATGAAACTTTATTTTAAGTGGATAGTTATAAACTATCCTTCAAACATAATTTTACTGCTTCTATGTTTTTGAATTTTGAAAAATGGTCATCTACAATTGTGATCAGTAAGTTATCTGGAGTCTGATAAAACCAACTTGATTTTTGGTGAATAGTAACATACCCTTATGAATATTAATATGAATAGTAATACGACCCTAATGAATAGTAAATTGTATTATTATTATTATTTGTCTTAAGTCTATAAGATAATGACATCTTGATTAATTTTTCAATGTGATATAAAATGAGTTATTGTTTTAAAATTGTTAATTTTTTAATAAAGTTTGATTTTATTTAAAAATTAAATTAATCATATTCCTAAAATTATTTTTCAAAAATGGAGTTCATTTTTTAATTATACACATCAAAAAATGGTTAGGGTAAATTTTTGTGATTTTTATGAAAATCTTGAATTTTTTATGAATACTGAAATACAGTATAATACCATATATACAATTTATCAGTTAAATACACTATATTTTACCTCATGAATGATGTAATCCAACTTGGTTCAAACTCACATGCAATTATCACTATTTATGGTTACATAAATCAATACTATTCGTAGTATTGAGCAAAAATATTAAACTAATGATTAAAATAATGTAAAACCCCTCCTCTCCTCCAATATAAATACCACCCCCACCCCACTCTTCCTCTCACACCACTAAAGACTTGAGCCTTGTCTATGTTCTGCCAAATACTCTTCCCAAGGATCTTACCCACTTCCAAGACCTACTGGTCTCATTAAAAGGACAAAACCAAAGGACTTAATGAGGATCTCAAGGAGAAGAGATTAAGAGGTAAGAATCCTCTTCCTTTTTCATGTGATTTATTTTCAATTATTTTCTTTTCTTATACTCTCTTATCCTCCTATTATCAAAGAGGCATAAAAGCTATATAATCCTATATATTTTATATTTTATCATTTTTATGGAAAAATTCATCAATTTACCTCTTCTCCTTCCCTCCTCTTATTCTAAAAATAAGAACACCGTTCGCAATGTGCAGATTTACTAAAATCGTGGACGATGAGTTTTCAATTTCCTTTACTTCCTTCAAAACTATTTGTAAAACCATTTTAATGGTTGAATATGATTTTAAATTGTATTTTATTACCTATATTATGTTCTATATTTAATTTATATGCATAATATTAATGGTATATGATGAAACAAGTTTGTAATTATCAAAGAACCGCCAAAATGATCTAAACAGATATCACTAATGATTTATCTAATGATTCATACTCATAAAATTTAACCAAAATGATTTATGGAATAATTTAATATTATATAAACTTATGAATACCATTTAATTCCACTTCTATAATTTCATTTCCATACGACAAGAAAATCGAATACAAACTATCCATGGAAATCATGTAAAGAACGCACCCAAAACAATGGAAGGAACAAAATACTAATAATTAAAGGGTGAAGTGATGTTATGAAATGATCATATAAGATTTTATAAACATGAATTTATTTATTTAATATATTAATAACACTATTTTAACCATTATACAGGATGTTTAAACACATTTTAAGTAAGATGAACCCGAGGTAAGGGAATTCTTAACCCAATTTTCATTCTTTGGTTTAACCTTCTACTTCAATAATTGTGTGGTTTTAAGATCAATTGTGCGATGAATTTTTTTTATATTATGTTTTATTATGTTTATTTATAGTTAATACACATATTAATTTTGTTATATTTATTCTCATATCAATTAGATGTTATTTTTAAGTGACTTTTCTTATAAAATCCTCTTTTAAACTTCTAGTTTTACAAATTTCAAAGTGAATGTTTTTATGAAAGTATTCTTGTTTTATGATTATTTTATGGTTATTGGGAATTTTTTATGATTAAGGGTTGGACCTATATCTCCCTCCAATGAATTTGGTATGTTTAATTTGGAGTTCAGTCGTATGGTTACTCCATGTGTAGCTACGATGGTTACACCATAAAGTAGCCATGAGGGTTACATTGTAAGGTATCCATAAGGGTTAAAAATCATAAGGTAGACAGGATGGTTAAAATATAATTATGTAATTTCCCAATATACCTTTATGGTTATATTTATTTTCTTTATATTTTTTGTTAATCTCATGTAAATCTCAAGCTTCACAAAGTGAGTATAAATGGGTGATAAGTATGTTTTTTTAAATGATTTCATATGTTTACAAGTATTCATGGACTAATGTTTTCTTTTTTCCTTATTTTTATATCACTTACTAAGATTTTTTTATCATCCCAAGTTTTTAAATGATTTTCACAGGTTATAAGGATTTTTAAGACAAATAAGGAATACCAGTTAAATGTTATGAAGATTTGTCAAAGAAAATGTGTTATATTTGAAAAGTTTTATATTTTGAAAGAAATGGATACTATTTTTATGGTATCTTCTCAGTATAAATGTGGAACTTTATGTATGTATTATATCCAAATTCTCTAAAACTCTCAACTTGAAAATATCCTCAATGTGAAAGTAAGTGAGTTCTTGACTAAAATTAAATATTATGTAATGTAATAAGGTTGGGTCCTTATAAGTGTTGTAGCCATGGATGTCTTACAATCGGACTTTACCTGTAATCCACAGTATCTATTCATATGGTGTAGAACTTAGTGTTTCATCCTTTATTTACTTCATTCATAGTTCTTTCTCTACCCAACTTGCAATATCTACCAAGATGCATCATTGTTTTCTCAACTGTTTCACTGAACCTTTCCATCATCATCAAAATCATGTGTAAAAGAATCTTTACCATAGCATGAAATTATTATAATTTATTCATAAATAAATAAATAAAATTGTTTTAGTGAGACCCAAATCATTGTAGTTTTAGAATAATGAGGTGGTAAATAAATTATGGAATCCCACATTAGAAATAGGATAAAACTATCAAGGCTTATCCCTTATAAAAAATGTCTTAGGAAGTGGTTTTTTATAAAAAAATATATTCCAAAATAAATTTGAAATTATTTTAAAAATACATATTTTTAGTAAAATGTTTTATTACATATTATATATATATAATAAAATAAAATAAAATAATTTTTTTTATAAAAATAACTAATGAAGAGATAGTCATGATGATTGGATTTTGATATTCAAAATCTGATCGGTTGCCTCGCTCCAAAAATTTCCTTATTTTGATAGAATCAAAGTGTCTTTTAACCAAAATTGTGAGATAAAATTGGTGTGAATCACACTATTTTTTATCTTTAAATAAGTGGGATGATGATATTTTTTTATAACAATATACTAAATCTAAAATTCTCTAGATATTTTCTCCCAACATCGACGCTATGGGGATATCATAATTTGGTGTTTAGAATTCCCAATATCTTGGTGAAATCATCAATGGAAATTTACATCAAAAACCCTACACCAACAAGTGGGGGTGGATCAAACCCTTTTGGGTAGTGAATTTCATTCATGAATCAAGATTAAAAAAATTATTATCTTCTAAACCTTCCTTCTTATTTTCCAACAATAAAAAGGGTTAGAACCCAATATAAACTATAATATGGATTCATAATCCCTTAATTTCATGAATCAAGACATGGTCAATCTTGACCATTCTGAAGGAAACAATTTCTCCTGGTGGAAAGACAATATGAGTTTTCTTCTTACAATATTAATGATTTTTTACATTCTACAAATCAACCTTCCTCCCATTCCTATGGATCCTACTATAAATATCGAAAAAAATCCTTTTAATGTGACTCAATTCAAAAACATTCACACAATGGGGAAAAATGTGGAGATGATGAGGCTTTGTGTTAAGGATATATCCTCTATCCTCTACACATTATTAAATCATCTTTATGACTACTTTCGCCAAATGAATTTTTCTTGAGATATATGGTATGAACTCAAATTCATGAACAAATCCAAGGAAAAAGGTACCGATAACTTTCTTATTTAAAAGTTTATTAACTTCAAGATGATTGATAACAAGCTAGTGTTAGAGAAAGTTCATGAGATCTAAGTTATATCCCTAATGTCCCGAAGGCCTTCATTTTTATTGATTTTTGATAAACCCCCTTTCAAGGGATGAGGGGGAACCCTTAAAAGTCTCGTTGGCTTATGAGATTACATGACCTGAAGGTCTTAGGGAATTTAACCAGAATATCTACAAGGAACTGCCCCTCCCGAGCATTTGCATCGTGATAGTATCTCTCCACCTTTGCATGGTCATCTGGCTAGGCTTCTCGTGCATGCACAGGCTGGTCCCGATGGCATAGTCATACCCTCTCATTCTGAAAAATCCATTTGGTTCTACTCTGGTAAGTGAAATTTGAATCCTCCTCTAGGGCTGCTACTTTTCTGTAGAGTCTATTTGGGGAAATTTCACTAATCATGTGGTCTGAAGGAATTGAGGTGGCCCAAAGGCCATAAGGACTCCAAGCCCAAACTGGTGGCCCAAGGTGAATAGTTATGGCTACTACAGTACTGAACAGTACCTACTACAATAACTGCTACAGTGCCTACTATAGTATTTGCACAGTGCCTGCTACAATACCCCAGAATTATGCCTCCACCTAGTTTCGAACCTAGGTCTCATGGATGCACTTAAGGAGTCCTCACCAATTGGGTTGAGGCTCATGTGCATGAGATCTAAGTTATAGAAAACAATATTTTTCACTTAAAATTAATATACTAGAAACATTCCAAGTGTGTGTAATTATTTCTAAATTTAAACCTATGTGAAAATACTTTGGTAAATCAATCATTAAAAAGAGTGATGATGTTTCCTTGGAACAATCACAAAATCTTCTTCTCTTTGAATAAGAATCTGTGTTGGTAGATGTAGGTATGGCTTTGAAATTTGATACGAAGGTTAATATAGTTATGGTAAAGGCACAACCGAACACTTCCTTACAGGTTATGAAGAAAGGTAAAAAATTCAAGAATAAATTCAATCCTTTCAAAAAATAAATGAAAATTCTTTGTATGTGTAAAACCATGTCATTTTTCAAGGGTATGTCTCTATCAAAATAAATTAAACAGACCCGCTAAAAATATGATGACTGAAGAAAATCTATTTGTGATTATATCTGAAGTCAATATGAACTCAAAGAAGATGGGATAGAGGATTGATTCTAGAGAAATGGTTCATATTGTCATGGATATTTCAATATTTAAAACATTTTATGAAATTACTATCATGAAGTAATTATACCTTAGAAATAATGCATGCATAAATGTTGTTAGTCAAGGAAATGTGGAACTAAAATTTACTTTTGGGAAAAATTTGGCTCTTCTAAATGTGTTGTATATAACTGAGATTCAAAATAATTTATTGACTTCTGATCTTCTATGTAACAAAATATTTCTAGTTTCATTCAAATATGACATGGTTATCTTGTTAAAGGGAGGCATGCTTGTGGGGAAGGGGTACTCAAATGATGGCATCTATCAACAATCTATTAATAATATGATTGAATCTTCTTATTAATTGATTAAGTCTTCTAATTTATGGCATGATAATTTGGTGCATGTTAATTATTTTTCATTAAAATTAATAAATAATTTAAAGTTAATTAACTTTGGAAATTAATTTTGTAGATGTGAAACATGTGTATAATATAAAATATTTAAAAACCCATTCCAAAGTGTTGAGAGAAATTATGATATATTTTAATTAGTATTTTTTTATATTTTTTGAGTTAAATGGTTTGTTAACTCATAGAGGAAAAAGATATTTTATTACTTTTTTTATTATTTCACTAGATATTTACATATATATCTTCTTAGAACAAAAGTTGAGGCCTTTAATATTTTTAAGAACTATAAAGAAGAAGTTGAAAATAAATTAAACAAAAATATTAAATTATTATGCTTAGATAGAGGTGGTGAATACTTTATGAATGAATTTAATGGGTTATGTGAAGAAAATGGTATAATTCATCAAAATGTTGCTCCTTACATACCTTAAAAAATCGTTTAGCTAGAAGAAAAATAATTCTTTAGTATAAATGGTAAATTTCATGACTAATAAATCTAAATTTCCATTAAATTTATAGTGTGAATATTTATAGGATGCATGTCTTTTCATAATAGGATTGGTTCTAGGAAAAATAAGTTAGCCCTTATGAAATTTAGAAAAGTAGAAGACCTAATATTTCATATTTTAAAGTGTGGGGGTGTTTAGCTTACTGTAGATTTCCTGATCCTAAAATAACTAAAAAATTTATATAGTGATTAAAGGTGTTTTTTTTATATGTAAAAAATAGCAAAGCATATAGAGTTATGGATTTGAAATTCAATATCATTATTGAATCAAGGGATGTTGAGTTTTTTGAAAATAAATTTTATAACGATGATGTGGAGGAGGTTATTCCTTGTACCACTATCTCTTGTAATTCATCAAGTTCAAATACAATAGTGAAGAATAATAAATATTCTTGAGTTGAACCGAAATGGAGTATAAGACATAAGAAGTAGAAACATCTATATACAAATTTTATTTCTCTTGATTGCATAGTTTTCCTTGTTGAAGGAGATCAAAATAATTATCTTATGAATAAGTTTCCTATGGTGTTGACTATAGAATATGGCCCAAAGACATATAAATAAGTTATGAATTCTAGAGATGTTTATTTCTGTAAATAAGTAACTAATGATGAAATGGATTCCATTATAGGGAATAATACTTGGGACATTATGGATTTACCAAGAGGCTCAAAACCTATTAGTTGTAAACGGGTTTCATAAATAAGTATGATTATAATGGTAACATTAAAGATTTTATTGCAAGATTGGTTGCTAAAGGTTTCGAAAAAAAATAATGGATTGATTATTTTGATACTTATGATCCTATTGTAACAACCCAAAATTTTGAATAATATTTGTTTCCTAAATTTGTGTGTTATTTTATTTTGTACCCAACAAAACTATATCTTTTTATTAATGAAGTGAGTATAATTAAAATGATACCATTGGGTTTTTACTATTATATGATTTTTGGTCAATATGAATATTGGAAACTATACTCTTAACATTATGATTATTGTTTATAAATACAAATTATTATGGTTCGTTAATACAGAAAGAATATTTGATGGCCTCATCCAGTAGACTCGGGCCATACGAAAACCATCTAATGGAGCTTAGGAAGGAGGTAGAATCACTGGTTTTGGTCTGTACTAAGCCCAAGCCGAGCTTCAATGCGTTAAGCTTGAATGTAATCACCTTTGATAGAAGTTCAAGCTGATATAAATCACCACTCGGGAAATCTTTTTCGAGCCACCCCAAGATTCTATCACCATTGCACACCTTACTCTTAGATCATATGCAGGTGTTATAAGGGGCTATGTAACAAAGCCTTAGTTATTTGTGTAATCCTTTTTTATAAATAAAATTTTTATTTCTCATTATGGTAAACTTTTTGAAATTAAAATGTCAAAATAAATATAGGATTATTTTTTAGAAGTTTCATATTATTGATGAATATTGAAAAAAAATTATTTTAAAATATTTTTTATACTTTAACTAATTAATAATGTGAAATTATTTTTAAAAAATGAACATATACAGTTATGATCGGTAAGAAATTTAGATTCTGATAAGATTAACTTAATTTTTGTGAATAGTAAATTATGAATAGTAATATTTCCCTTATAAATAGTAATATGACCATGGAATAGTGACCTCACTTAATTAAGTATAAATATAATTTAGGAATCTTGAATGGTAATGTGATATAATAGCATAAGTAAATAACTGTTTCATAAATTATTAGTTAAGTATTAGTATTTTTTCAGGTAAATAATGATTTTACATAAAATTAAATATTTAATATTTATAAAATTATTTTCACAAAATTAAGTTCATTTTTGATTTCAGAACATCAATATTAGGTTATGGTGAATTTATGATATTTTTATAAAATGATTTGTTTTTCGATGAATAGTAAAAATACAGTTTTTGAGTTTTCCTTGTGTTTTATGACATCATAATGATGTAATATGTAATTTAAAATGTTGGTCAAATAATTTGGATTAAAATATTATATGAGGTTTTCCAAGTTTCCAAAACCATGGGAAAATATTATGGTCAAGTCCATGGTTTTTAAAATACTACTGATAAGGTGTCCCTTGGAAATTAATAAAATATTCCCTCACTTTTTCTATAAATACCAACCCATTCCTTAATTACTTTCATTCCAAATTCCTCCTCAATGAAGGTCTGGTATTTTTACCTCCCAAGTATTCCTCCTAAGGTTCCCTCAAGTCCCCCAAGGTCCCAACCTTTGATTTTTTGAAGTTACTCTACAAGGTAAGGGAGCCTTTCACCCTCCTCTTTTAGTCAAGATTTATTTTATCTTATGTATTTTAATTTCCATTTTATTATGTTGGGGTATGTTATTCTTTATACTTATTAATATCCATTTTAAGTTCAAATTATTAGAGACCGTTTCTTCTCTCATTGACTAATTTTATGAATTTTTAAGTGATGTCGTTAGGCTACCAAATTTTCCTAAGGAAATTCTCAAAGTTCTCTTTTTATTTTCAAGTTCTCTTTTATGTGGTATTCATTTAAAGTTTCCATACCATGTTCTTATTTATATTATATTATGTCCCTCTACTATATTATGATTCTTTTATGAATGGGTGACCCTTGTATCCTCTCTTTTTAATGTTTTCTAAAACCATGTTACATAACCGTTATGCTGCAGAATTTCCAACTCAAAATATCTCTCTTTTTCTCAAGAAATTATCTTATTTTATTTATTTAAATACCCAAACCTATTTAATTTTCATGTGTATTCATTAATATATAAAAATTATATATTTTATTTTTTAATTGACATATATAAAACCCTCATTCCCTTTTTATGGGTTATGAATGACATAATGATCATGTTTTTAATATCTCTTTTAAACATCATGATTTTGATATGAAATCCATTTATTTTATTCTATTTGGGTTATTTATGAAATGTTTTATTATTATCTATGTGTATAACATGAAAATAAATACATATTAAGGGTGAACCCTAATATCACTCCAATGCATTTGGTAAAGAAATTAATCTCTATAGATGACAAGTTTTATGATACCTTGGTGAATAACCTTGGTAATTTTTATGAAACCTTAAGGATGGACCTTGGTGATATGATTATAAATTTCTAAAGTAAATTTTTCAACCACATTTTCAATATATTATTCAAGTTGTTGGTCAGATTGGACACTCAATAGGGGGGTGAATTGAGTTCCAATTAAATTTTTTTGTTAAAATGATTTATATTAAAAAATCCCCCAAATTAAATAACAAGCCAAACTATAGTGAATTTGTAATACGGTAAAGGTTCAGTTAGGTTCTTAAGAGATTGATTAGTTTTCAGGTAATCTAATCTGAAGATTAGATTATCTTTTGAAACTAACCTACTGGGTTACAATAAATATAAACACTTTCTAGTTTAACTATTAGAGTAACTTTAAAATAGATTTGTATTTCAATGTAATTAGCAGCAGAATATAAAATAACTTTAACTAAATATAAGATTCACAGTAGATATAATCAAGAGGTTCAGTCTCAAGATGAGACTTAGTCCTCTCAAACAGTTTATATAAACATTTATCCACACCCTGGATCGGGGTTAACAACAGTACAAAGACTGTTCAGGTACTAAGACCTATGTCATAGTTCTCCATGGGACAACAAAAGCAATAGCACATAGGCTATCAGGTCACACTTGACCTCTACCACTATCCATAGTGGGATTCAAGAGAGTAAGGGACAGATTGAGTGAGGATTTATAAATCCTCCAGTTCATCACAGGAGACAGTGTGTGCCTAAAAATACAGAGCACACACACTGCTCAAAATGTAAATAAATGAAACACAATAGATCTAAACAAATAGAGATGAGTTTAGAATGATCTATGTGTTTTGAGTGAATCTCTGGACTCCTTGTATTGATACAAATGAAGCTTTGAGTCCTTCTCTGGTTTTTGTCAAGAAAAACATAGTGTCATTTTTGTATTTGACTTCTAGGTCCAAGTTGATTAGCTTGATCAGGTTGAGTGCAGGTGAACTCGTTGAAGCTCTTTACACCTTGAGTGATCAGGTTCTACAGATTTAGTATGTTTTCTTCCTTCTTCTTCTATGCATGTAATTCCTTGTGTATCTCCAAAATATTGTCTCGTATGTGCATGGAAAAATTGATCACTTCCATGTCTCTTTTCTTTAGTAGTTTGAGGTTCCCTTTTATAGATCATGTGGTCCGACAAAAGGTATGATTACTTCTGCAGGTACGAGGTACAGTTTCATGACATTCAACATACATTAATTAATTAATAGAAGATGCATTAAAAACATCAAATATGATAATTTCTAAATAAACAAATAGAAATAGAGTTTAGAGAAACAGTGATTGGTTTCCATCAGTAGCTCTTTGTATTAGTGAGCTTGTATCGGTGGACTTGAGTCAGTAGGTCTGTATCGGTAGCTGTTACTCTTTATAATGGTAGACCGCTTGAATCAGTAGCTCCTTATATCGGTATATCCTTCTATCGGTGGCTCCTTCTATCAGTACCTCCTTCTATCGGTGGCTCCTTTTATATCGGTAACTCACCTATATCGGTAGCTGCTTGTATCGGTGGCTCTTCTTATCGGTAGCTGTCTGTCTGTCTGTATTGATGGCTTATATCAGAAACTGTGTAGTTGTACCGGTGGACTTCATATCAGTAGCTTTTATCGGTAACTATGTGCATACCGGTGGACTTATGCATACCAGTGGACTTATTCATACCAGTAGACTTATGCATCAATGACTCACAAGATTAACACTTATCTGTTCTATGCAAATCATATCCAAATTGAGTTAGTATCAGAATTAATTATTTCTAGATATTTATAAACATAGATAAACATTGAATAACACATTCCAAAGATCATTTTGATATTTTATCAACTTAATAATATGATGATTATAGATTCAAATAATAATTAATATAAGGATAAACATTATTTGGGATTATCAAAGTATATTGAGACATAATTGAGATTATCAGAACAGGTGAGGTCAACAATCTCCCCCTTTTTGATAATCACAAATTATGATATTATAATCCAAAATAATCAGTAATGTATCAGAGGTAAAATACAATGGTTTTCATTTCTCAGTGTGAGTAATGAAATTTTCAAATGCATCAAAGAATAGAGTATTTCATGAAAATTTATCAGAGGTATGAAACAACTGTATCAGAGATAAAATTATAAAATAAATGTACCAGAGGTATAATATTTTAATCTCATATATATATTATGCACATATTTCTCCTCCTTTCTTATGTTCATGCTCATATTTCTCCCCCTTTGTGATTAGAAAAAAGTAGTAAACAAAGTATGAGAGAAGCAACATAAGGTAAAAGAGAAGAATATCATATATATTTCATAGAGAAAAAAGAGACAGAGAAATACAAAATTGAGACAAAAAGAGTACAAGTGATTCCTATCAAACTTCCTAGCCACTATTCAATCCACCTCTTGAATTCCACTTTGGATTTGGCTTTGGGATCGAAGGTAGACTCGGGCTTGGGAACTCCAGAAAGTACCACTGGAGGTTGAGCAACAGAGACTGTTCGTAGCCTGTAGTGGGTACTTCTTGGAGTAATCAATGGTGTCAAGCTTCTGATAGCTTGAGCCGGTGTCATCTGAGTAATGGAGGCAGACTGAGCAGAGGCAGGCAAAGCTGGAGGTGCAATGATAGGGGTACTGTCTACATGCAAAAATGGCAGCAACAGATTCCTAAAGTCCATAATGATTCCTCCTCCTCTTTCCATAGTAGAGATAAATTCATCCTTGTTCTCCATAAACTTTTCTAGAGCAGGAGTCAACTCCCTGAGCTTTCTCACTTGTTCTTTGAAAGCTTTAGTGACTGGAGGTAGTTTCATGTTTTCTAACAGAATCTTGAAATGGTTGTTGAGTTGATGCTTGGTATAAACTTTCTGAAATTAGAGATCAATATTATCTTTGATTTCTTTTTGGGTCATAGTAGCATCTCTCATATTCTCCTGAACAAATTTTCTGATA
This sequence comes from Viscum album, assembly GCA_963277665.1. Classification (NCBI taxonomy): domain Eukaryota; kingdom Viridiplantae; phylum Streptophyta; class Magnoliopsida; order Santalales; family Viscaceae; genus Viscum; species Viscum album. Next base: position 1,238,441,372 of record OY728162.1, on the reverse strand, counting down.
TCTCTGGCGGTAGACAGTACTTGAGAATCAGCTGAGCTACTGGTACTAGCCTGACCAAGCTCCTCTTTCAGCACAGCTCTAAACTGCTCAAAATTTATTGAAGAACTAGATGAAACAAGAGGTTTTACAGTGAATGCAATAGTTTCCTTGAAATATTGGGTCAAACTAATTTTCATATTCTTGAAAACCAAATCATGTGTACTGACATGCTCTTTGATATTCTTTTTAAAGGCCTAAAACACATCCACAAATTGCTTGAATACACTCTTGATATAATTTATGTCAGCAGCAACTTGGGTTTGGGAACTAACCAAGGTATGGAATGAATCAATAGATTGCTTCAAAGCAATAACATCCTTTGTCCAAGTTTCAATCTGAGTAAGACACACTTTGACTTCATTCACCATCTCTGCCATAGTGGTTGACATATTACATCCAAGAGAGAGTTCAAATGATTTTTCTATTTTGGTCAGCTCTTCAACAAAAGAGCTCTTTAAGTTTGAAGCAGATGCAGTACAAGTCTCCTTAAACTCAACCTTTAAAGATTCAAGATCATCCTTAGTAACCAGATTTTTAGGCACAACTACAAGTTCTCTTTCTGACACAATACTAGCCACAGAGTCATTCATAACAGATTGAATGGATGATATTAAAGAGGTTTCCATTCTTCTTATCTCTTCCACAAATGAGGTTCTAAGATCATACTTCAATTGGTCTAGATCAGCTTTTCTTACCACATCCTCAGGTAAAAACTCAGAATTGATATCATAGTTAACTTGTGGTCTATTGATGGTGTCTCATCTTCAGAATCAGGATAGTCCATCCCACAAACTACAAAACTTGGGTCTTCTTCCTAGTCTTCAATCTCAACAGCTACTGAAACATTGCCAAGTCCGGTTGGATGCTCCCCCTCAATCTGTGCATTCTCTTGTACATGTATAGAAATAGCACCCTCAGCAGCTCGGTCTTCCTTAGAAGAATCCTCCACAACCATCTCTAATTCAACAGCAGGAGGCTCCTCAGGAATAGGTGAAGGTCTGTCTACTTCAACCAGAACAACCTCTATAGGTACAACAGTACTTCCAATCAATGGACTCAAACTCAAGGTGTTCTCATATGAGCTATTATAAACATGTTCTCCACTTTCATGGACTTCTTCCTCATTCTCTGGATCAGGCTGGTCTTCCTCATCAATAGGGGCTTCTTCATGGCTTACTCCCAACAATGTTTCCTTTCCAAATGATAAAATTTCAGCAACAGGACTTGGAGGAAAGTCTGGATCCCTTCCATCAGCAATAGAGGTATCCTCCTCATCAGTATCATCACTATACTGAGGTTCCTCTTCATCAGGTCTTAGACCTGGATCCCTCACATCCTTAGACCTAGAAGTATGATCCACAGGATTAAACTTATCATACAACTTCTCTTCATCACTAACCCATTCTCTTTTCCATGGATTCCAATTGATCTTCTTGTATTTACAAATAGTTTTGGTAATACAAAATTTCTATTTCATAACCACAGTCTGATCCTAATACTTAGCCACACCTCTTACCTTAATCATCAAAGAAATCAGCTTTCCAAAGAATAGAGCATTAGTTTTTGACTTTGTCCTGGTCATATCTTCAATTTGAATCATCGTAATCCTACCCAAATTTATCTTGACACCATGCCTCATCAAATGCAACAAATAAATATCTTGGTACTTTAAATTTGCAAAGTCCCCTCTTCTTGGACTTAGCATATGTTGGATGAACTTGAAAAGTAACTGGTTCTCTCCATCCATTTCTGTAGCAACTAATTTTCTAGGTGTGCCATCTCCTGTTAATTCTTCCAAGGTAGCTTCATATTCAAAGATGTTACTAGTAGGAGGTACTGATTTTGAGAAATATCCAAACTCTCCTTCATGTGGAACTCTCAGGCACTCAGCCCACTCAATAGAAGAAAAGGATATTGTCCTGCCATTCACTACTGATATCTTTCTTTTCTCAACTTCAGATTTCTCAAAGTGAACAAACTCATAGAATTCTTTTACCAGCTTCTGATAATAAGGACCATTGTTATTTGAGAAGTACTCTACCCATTTCTGATCTTCCAACACTTCTAGAACTAAAGAATTACTGGTCATCAACAATTATGCACAAATCTCTTTCTCAACTACTATTTCCCTTTGAATGAGATGCGGATTTCTAGATTTCTTCACTTCACTACCACTACTAGACTCTCCTTTGAGTCTCTTGGAATTCGGCTCATCATCCTTTTCACTGACTAATGGTCTCTTCACTCTTTCCATTCTGTGAATCACAAGGCTTAGGGTTCGAAGGTTTGAGAGCTAAGGCTTGAAGGTAAAGGGTTTGAGGTGGATTGAGATGAGGTCAAGACGTATGTTTTATCATTTAGGAATCACAAAATAAATAAATAAAGCATAATAAGTATAGTACAGATGATAAAGATTTCGACGGCTAAAGGTACAAAATTTTAAAAACAGCGCAACCTAACGGTAATACATACCAGTGAGGATTCCTAACGGTGAGGTATTTTTATCGGTGACGTCCACTAAAAGTTAGGTATAGCGGTGAGGTTCATACCAGTGAGGTATAACAAAGAGGTTCCTAACATTGAGGTTTTGGATAACGGTGAGGTTTCTAACAGTGAGGTTTCTAAAGGTGAGGTTTCTAACGGTGAGGTTTCTAACGGTGAGGTTTCTAAAGGTGAGGTTTCTAGCGGTGAGGTTTCTAACGGTGTGGTTTCTAACGGTGAGGTTTCTAACGGTGAGGTTTCTAACGGTGAGGTTTCTAACGGTGAGGTTTCTAACTTACAAAGTCTATCATTACTAACTCATGTCTAATGTAACTTAACCTATCTGAACTTAAAGGATTGGTGAATATGTCAGCCAATTGATGTTTAGTACCTATAAATTCAAGAGTAATATCACCTTTTTTGTAATTTTATCTCAAAAAGTGGTGCCTTACATCAATGTGTTTTGTCCTAGAGTGAGATACAGGGTTCTTTGAGATATTAATTGCACTAGTGTTATCACAGTTTATAGATACATGTCTAAACTAATATCTGTAGTCCAATAATGTATGTTTCATCTATAGAATTTGTGCACAGCAACTACTAGCAGCAATATATTCTGCTTCAGTAGTAGACAATGCAATAGAGTTTTGCTTTTTACTACACCAAGATATCATGGACTTACCTAGAATATGACATGTTCCAGAAGTGCTCTTTCTATCTAACTTGAAACCAGCAAAGTTAGAATCTGAATAACTTATTAAATCGAATGATTTTCCTTTTGGATAAAATAATCCTAAGTTAGCAGTATGTTTAAGATATTTGAAAATTATTTTAACAGCAAGAAAGTGTGACTCTTTTGGATTATCTTAAAATCTTGCACACATACACACACTAAACATAATATTAGGTCGACTAGTAGTAAGGTAGAGTAGGCTCCCAATCATACCTCTGTAGTTGGTTTGATCCACTGGTTTTCCAGTTTCATCAGCATCCAAATTACAAATAGTACTCATAGGTGTATCACTTTCCTTAATACTATCTAAACCAAAATGTTTTAAAATATCCTTTGTATATTTACTTTGATTTAAGATAATACCATTTTTATTTTGAAAAACTTGAAATCCAAGAAAATATTTGAGTTCTCCCATTAAACTCATTTCAAATTCATTTTGCATACTCTTTGAAAAATCAATACACAAGGTATTTTTAGAAGATCCAAAAATAATATCATCAACATAGATTTTCACTATCAAAACATCTTTGTAAATTATTTTAATAAAGAGAGTTGGATCAAAAATCCCTTTAGAAAAACCTTTTGAAATAAGAAAACTACTAAGTCTATCATACCAAGCTCGTGGAGCTTGTTTTAAACCATATAACGCTTTAGAAATCTTAAAAACTCGATTTGGAAAATGAGGATTAGTAAATCTAGGTGTTTGTTCAACAAAAGCATCTTCAACTATAAAACTATTTAGAAAATCACTTTTAACATCCATTTGATATAACTTGAAATTTAGATGAGCATCATAGGCAATTATAATCCTAATAGCTTCTAATCTAGCTACAGGTGCAAAGGTTTCCTCATAGTTTATTCCTTCCTCTTGACTAAACACTTGTACAACTAGCCTTTCTTTGTTTCTAATGATATTTCATGATTCATCAACTTTTTTTCTAAAAACCCATTTAGTGTTTATGTTCAATGTGTTCTTAGGTCTGTCAACTAATTCCCAGACTTTTTTTCTTTCAAATTGATTTAATTCTTACTGCATATCCATTACCCAAAATTCATCATTGATAGCATCATTGATATTTTTAGGTTATAACTGTGAAAGAAAGGCTTGATGTTCAACCTAGTTTCTTAGAGAATCTCTAGTTTGTGTCCCTCTATCAAGATTTCCTACAACAGCATCTAAAGGATGATTCTTTAGAATCTTAGTTGATCTAGTAAAGGTAGGACTAGAAATTTCAGGTTCTTCTCTATGCTCGGGTTCAGCAGAAGCAGATTCTGAAATGTTTCCAGAATTGGTTGTCTTTACACTAGATTCACTGACTTTATCATTAAGGTCCAGAATAGATAGATCTTCTTAAATATTTTCAAAAGCAGACTTAGGTTCATGCGGATCAGTTTCATCAAATTTGATATGTACTGATTCCTCCACACATTTGGTTATTTTATTGAAGACTCTATAAGACTTACTGGTTATAGAGTAACCTAGAAAGATTCCCTCATCACTTTTAGAAGAAAATTTGTCAAGATTATTCTTAGTATTAAGAATAAAGACTTTGCAACCAAAAACTCTGAAGTAACTCACTTTAGGTTTCCTATTATTCCATAGTTCATAAAGGTTGTTTTTAAGAACAGGTCTAATCAAGACTCTATTTATAATATAAAAAGTTGTATTAACAGCTTCAGCCCAAAAATAAACAGGTAAATCATATTCATTGAGCATAGTTATTGCAATTTCATGAAGGGTTCTATTTCTTCTTTCTACTACACCATTCTGTTAAGGTGTCCTAGGGGCATAAAAGTTGTTATTATACCCATTGTGTGAGTAGTAAGATTCAAACTCATGATTTTCAAACTCATAGCCATGATCACTTCTCAGGGTCTTAATTTTAAGTCCACTAAGGTTCTCTACAGACTTCGAATATTTAATAAAATAAGATCAAGATTCACTTTTGTGAGCTAAAAAGTATACCCAAGTATATCTAGAAAAGTCATCTACTAGAACATAAACATAGTGTTTCCCATTTAAACTAGAAACTATGGAAGGTCCAAACAAGTCCATGTGAACCAACTCGAGAGGTTGAGAAGTTGAAAATTCTTTCTTTAATTTGAATGAAACTTTATGTTGCTTTTCCTTTTGATAGGGAGTACAAACTTTGTCTGATGGGAATTTTAGTTGAGGTAGGTCTCTAACTAAATTTTTCTTAGTCATTTTCTTAAGTCAGTGAATATTGCAGTGTCATAATCTTTTGTGCCAAAGCCAAGACACTTTATGAATAGTATTTAAACAAGTAACCTTTTTTTGGTTAAAGAATATAAATCTACAGCATCTACATTTTCATTTCTCAAAGTAGTAAATACTAAATCATTTTTAGAATCAAATACATTGCAAGCATCATTTTCAAATTTAACATTGAAACCATCATTACACAACTGAGAAATGCTTAACAGATTTTATTTTAATCCATCAACAAATAATACTTTAGAAATTAAAATTGAATCAGTGTTACCAATCTAGCCTAAGCCGGTTATTTTTCCTTTTGAATTATCACCAAAGGTGACATGCCCTCCATCAACCTTGATTAGACTTTTGAAACATGATAAATCTCCTATCATGTGTCTTGAACATCCACTGTCCAAGTACCATGTCTTCCTACAGGAAATTTTTAAGAAAGTCTCCTACCAAACAGGTTTAAATAGAAAATTATTTTGGTACCCAGATTTTCTTAGGTCCAGACAGGTTAGCAAGAAAAACTTTTGGTACCCATATTTTTTTAATGGGTTTCATACAATCAATAGATTAAAAATATTTTGATAGATAAACTTTGTTTGATCTATAACTATGTGAATAGCCAGTTGATACATAAGAGTTTCCAAAGCTGGATTAGCAGCATACTGTCCAGATTTAGGAATAAATCTATTCTTTGTAATATGTCTTTGTCTAGGCTGATAGCCTAAACCAGTAATATATTTTGGTGCTACTTGTTTTCCTATAATTTGTGTAAGAGTGTTCTTTCCATTAGTGAACTTCTACAGATCTATTCTAAGTTTCTCATTGAACAATTTATTTTGAGTGTTCACCTTTAACAGTTGATCATTCTTTTCCTTTCCTATACTAAGATCAGATTTAACAGTACTGGACAAGGCATACTATTTCTTTAATGATTTGTACTTATCTTTCAGCTCATTGCAAGTATCCTCTATCATGTTACAATTTGCAAATAATTCTTCACTAGTCATGTTTTTAGAATCAAAATCATCTCCAGAATAATAAGAATTTAAAGCAGGAGTATCCAATGTTACCTCAGATGTGTTTGTCATGAAACACATATTAGATTTCTGAGATTTTACATCCTGAGTGGAATCATAATCACTTGAACTGTCTTCTGAAGCACTCCAGGTTTCTTTCATAGATTTCTTATATATTTTGTCCTTATAATCATATTTCTTCTTTTATTTTAATTTTGGACAGTCAGCATTAATGTGTCCTTTCATTTTGCATTCATAACACATTATCTCATCATCCTTGTCAGCTTTCTTTCAATATTTCTTTCAATCACCTCGTTGGTCATACTTACCCTTATACTTTGGTTTTCTGAAAAATTTCTTCTTCCTATATAATTTCTTGAATCTCCTGGATATTTGAGTCATCTCTTCATCACTATCAGAATCTGAACCTACACTTATTGAGCTTTCAGTAGGTATGTGAACTTTTTCCTTGTCCTTTCTCTTTGAGGCAGTAGACTTAAATGCCACTGACTTCCTCTTTGGTTCATAATATTCCTCTTTGGTTCATAATCTTCCTATTTGTTTGCCTTTAGCTCTTCTTCATACATCATCAACTTACCAATTAACTCCTTAATAGGTAGTGAACTTATGTCACATGACTCTCTTATTGAAACTGATGTGCATCTCCATCTTTCTGGCAAACATCTAAGTATCCTCAGGATTTGTTCTTTTACAGGAACAACTTTTCCAAGTGAGCTCATTGTATTTACAATTTCTTTGAACCTGAGATACATGTCAGAAATAGGTTCATCAGTCTTTATTTTAAAATTATCATGCTTAATAGTGTAGGTATTCAATCTCATTTCCTTAACATTGGTTGTTCCCTCATGGGAAATAGCCAGAGTATCCCAGATTTCATAAGCAGTCTTATAAGTAGATATTCGATTAAATTCTTCATCTCATAAAGCACAGTACAGAGCATTCATTTATTTACAATTATTATTGTAATCAGTTTTTATAGGTTCATCCAAAGTAGTTCTTTTAGTTTCTGGAATCTTATACTGAATCTCTATAGCAGTCTAGATGTTAAATCCCATACTTTCTAAATGAACTTTCATTTTCAGTTTCCATTGGGCATAATTAACACCATTAAAGAAAGGTGGCAAGTTGGTAGCATCACCTTATAGTCTATTATCCATAATTATATTTTAGAAAATATATTTAAAGAGATAAATTTTAGAACTAATAGAAATTTAAGATCTTTAAGATACAACTAAAATCACAGTTGAAAAATAGAGTATTTGTAAATCCTTTATAAATAACCTCCCTCTGATACCAAATTTTGGTCAGAGTGGACACTCAAGAGGGGGGTGAATTGAGTTCTAATTAAAAATTCCTTTTAAAATAATTTATATTAAAAAATCTCCCAAATTAAATAACAAGCCAAACTGTAGTGAATTTGTAATACGGTAAAGGTTCAGTTAGGTTCTCAAGAGATTGATTAGTTCTCAGGTAATCTAATCTGAATATTATATTATCTTTTGAAACTAACCTATTGGGTTACAATAAATAAAAACACTTGATAGTTTAACTATCAGAGTAACTTTAAAATAGATTTGTATTTCAAAGTAATTAGCAGCGGAATAGAAAATAGCTTAAACTAAAAATAAGATGCACATGAGATATAACCAAGAGGTTCAGTCTCAAGCCGAGACTTATTCCTCTCAAACAATTTATATAAACTTTGATCCACACCCTAGATCTGGGTTAACAATAGTACAAAGACTGTCCAGGTACTAAGACCTCTGCCACAGTTCTACGTGGGACAACAAAAGCAATAGCACACAGGCTATCCAGGTCACACTTGAACTCTACCACTATCCATAGTGGGATTCAAGAGAGTAAGGGACATATTGAGTAATGATTTATACATCCTCTAGTTCATCACAGAAGATAGTGTGTGCCTAAAAATATAGATCACACACACTACTCAAAATGTAAATAAATGAAACACAATAGAGCTAAATAAATAGAGATGAGTTTAGAATGCTCTATGTGTTTTGAGTGAAGCTCTGGACTCCTTGGATAGATGAAAATGAATCTTTGAGTCCTTCTATGGTTTTTGTCAAGAAAAACAGAGTGTCGTTTTTGTATTTGACTTCCAGGTCCATGTTGATCAGCTTGATCAGGTTGAGTGCAGGTGAACTTGTTGAAGCTCTTTACACCTTGAGTGATCAGGTTCTACAGATTCAGTATGTGTTCTTACTTCTTATTCTATGCATGTAAGTCCTTGTGCATCTCTAGAATATTGTCTCGTATGTGCATGGAAAAACTGATCACTTCCTTGTCTCTTTTCTTTAGTAGTTCGAGGTTCCCTTTTATAGCTCATGTGGTCTGACAAAAGGTATGATTACTTCTGCAGGTACGAGGTACGGTTTTCTGACATTCAACATACATTAATTAATTAATAGCAGATGCATTAAAAACATCAAATATGACCTTTTCTAAATAAACAAATATAAATAGAGTTTATAGAAATAGTGACCGGTTTCCATCAGTAGCTCTTTGTATCAATGAGATTGTATCGGTGGACTTGAGTCGGTAGGTTTGTATTGGTAGCTGTTACTCTTTATAATGGTATACTACTTGAATTGGTAGCTCCTTCTATCAGTGGCTCCTTATATCGATGGATCCTTCTATAGGTGGATCCTTCTATCGGTAGCTCCTTATATTAGTGGCTCCTTTTATATCGGTAACTGGCCTATATCGGTAGCTGCCTGTATCGATGGCTCTTCTTATCGGTAGTTGTTTTTCTGTCTGTATCAGTGGCTTGTATCGGTAGCTGTGTAGTTGTACCAGTGGAATTCATATCGGTATCTTGTATCGGTAACTATGTGCATACCGGTGGACTTATGCATACTAGTGGACTTATGCGTACCAGTGGACTTATGCATACCAGTGGACTTACTCTATCGGTAGGTTTGTATCAGTGACTCGCAAGCTTAACACTTATCTGTTCTATGAAAATCATATCCAGATTGAGTTAGTACTATAATTAATTATTTCTAGATATTTATAAACATAGATAAACATTGAATAACACATTCCAAAGATCATTTTGATATTTTATCAACTTAAAAATATGATGATTATAGATTGAAATAATAATTAATATAAGGATAAACATTATTTGGGATTATCAAAGTATATTGAGACATAATTGAGATTATCAAAATAGGTGAGGTCAACACAAGTTATTATTACCATAATATGTATCTTCTCATGCCTTTATGATATTTCCTCTTATACTTATTGTATTTTCTCAAGTTCACATGCAAATTGTTTCACTTGTTTTTCTTACTCGGCCTTATGCTCACCCTTTCCTTTGATGTATATCCAGGTTATGAGATGCAGTAATTGTACTTAGGATGAACTTTTCAATAATCTTTTCAAGAGGATTAAAATAATGTTATATGTTTTCATGTATTATGTACCTTTTTTCCAAGACACTTGACTTTAAAGATCCTCTATTTGTAAAATGAAATGAAAAGTTATGTAATAAAAAGGTGGGATTCCATACCTACAGCTTGAATTGCTTCAATAAGTATTTTTTTTCATTATATTCAATTAATCATTTGTATTTCCATCAAATGGATTTTAAAACTACTTTTTTAAATGGATATTTAGAAGGAATATATTTACATGGAATAGCCAGAAGGTTTTTTTACAAGGTAATCAAAAGAAAGTATGCAAACTAGTTAAATCTCTTTATGGACTTAAACATTCTCCAAAGAAATGACATGAAAAATTTGATTCTATTATTTTATCTAATTTTTTTACTCATAAAAATGTAGTTAAATGTGTTTATTAAAAGTTTACAAAAGAAAGGGGAGTTATTTTGTGTATATATGTGAATGATATGTTAATTTTTAAAACCAATATGGTTGGTGTAAATGAGATAAATAATTTTTTATCCTCTATGTTTAAAATGAAGGATCATGGAATAATTGATATTATTCTAGGTATTAAAGTTAAAAACCATAATGGGGGTTATTCTTTTAGTCAGTCTCATTATATAGAAAAAATGTTAAATAAATTTGATAATATTGGTTTCAAGGATGCTAATACTCCATTTTATTATAGTGTTAAACTATTTATGAATACGGGCAGATTCATAGAACAACTTGAGTATGATGGTGTAATTGGTTCTTTAATGTATGTTATTCATTATACTAGACTTGATATTTCTTTTGATGTATGTAAAATGAGTATATATACTGGTGATCTTGGTGTGGATCATTGGAAATGCAGAACGAGAATCTTTGGATACTTGAGAAAGACCAAAGATTTAAGTTTATACTACAATCACTATAAAAAAACTTACATTTAGCAACATTCTTTTAGTTATGCTTTCTCAAAATGTTGCTAATGTTGAATTTAGAAACGTTTTCTATAAAACATGGATAAATAAGTGATGTTTTTTAGAAATATTTTAAAACATTGATAATTTTTAATTTAGCAATGTTTTCTTAAAAAAGTGGCTAATTTATGCACGTTTTTAAAAAAATATCACTAATAATATTTATTAGTATATATATATATATAGAAATATATATATATAATATTAATAATATATTTTTATTCATTATTATTAACAATATATATTTTATGTATTAATAATATATTAATAATATATTTTTTGTATATAACAATAATATATTATATAATAATATTATATGTATATATATAATAATATAAAGTATATATATATATATTTTATTGTATATGTTAAAAATAATATTGTATATATTGTATATATTGTATATATTGTATATATTATATATATTGTATATATTGTATATTTTGTATATTTTATATTGTATGTGTGTATATATACATATTGTATATTATAGATGTTAAAAATAATATGGTATATATTTTATATTATATATGTTAAAAATAATATTGTGTATATTTTATATATTGTATATTTTATATTGTATATCATATATAATATGTATTATATGTATATATTGTATACAATATATATTGTATGTGTATATTGTACATATATTGTATATTTTCTATATTGTATATTGTATATTTTATATTTTATATTAACAATAATATATATATATATATATTATTATATATCGTATATTATATATATTAATAATAATATATTATATATATGTTTGGAATATTTTATATAATATATATATGTGTGTGTGTGTGTGTGTGTTTATAATATCATATATATATATACAATATATGTTTATATATATACACAATATATATTGTATATATTAATAATATTTATGTTTATATATATGTGTGTTTATAATATATTAATAATATATTTTTATTTATTATTAGTAACAATAATATTATTGTATATATATGTGTGTTTTTATAATATATTAATAATATTTACATGTGTATATGTATGTTTTTATTTATTATTATTAACAATGTATATTAATAATATAATATATTAATATATTATTAATATATATATATATATACAACAATATATATTAATAATATAATATATTCATATATTATTAACAATATATATTAATAATATAATATATTTATAGTTATGTTGCGGTAGTCCCGCATGGAAACTAATGTGGGACAGGCTGACAGTTATTAAGGAAAGATGCGGGGAGCATGTGCATGGGGGTGAGGGAGGTGGGGGTTGTTGGGGCTAGCAGTCAAGGCTGGGGTTAGTGGCATCAGGCAGGACTAGCGAAGTGGGGTTCGCCAATCAACGGGGTCAAAGCCAGGGCTGGCTAGGCAGGGGTCACCAGTCAGCAGGAATTCCAAGGTGTGGTAGTGGTGGTCATGGTGGGGAAGCGATGAGGCTGGTGAGGTAGGGGTCGATAGGGGTAGGGATCACATGGAGGTGAGAGGCGGGAAGTAGGGCTAGTAAGAACGGAAATAAAAATCAAGTGTGAAATAAAATTCAATTTGGTAAATAAAATGCTTGATTCCCAATGTTTTTGGAAAAGTTGGTAAATAAAATGAAATTGGCTATGTTTCTAAAAACTTAGGTAAATGGTTAATTAGTGAATTTTATAAAAGTATCTAATTTGTGACACCACATTTACCTATGTTTTTTATAAATGTAGTTAAATTAATTATCTATGTTTATAAATGCCACTAATGTAAAAAACATGGCTAGATTATGTTTTTATTGTAGTGAATAGTTATTCGATTGTATTAGAAGGATAGACCAATTTGAGTTAGATTACCATTATTGGTGGAAACCAATCCACATATGGATGGTTGTTTACTCTTATAGGTTGTTTTGTTTCTTGGTTGAGAAAGAAACAAACATATATTACTCATTCGACCATGGAGTCAGAGTTTATCACCATAGCGGCATATGGAAAGAAATTCGAATGGATTAGGAATCTATTATTGGATATTATATTATGACGTATTCTAATTCCTTCTATCTCTATCAATTGTGATAGTGAATAAACTTTATCAAAAGTATATAGTTTCATCTCCGATGGAAATTCTAGGAATATGAGTTTGAGGCACAATTATGTAAAATAATTTTTATAAGATGGTACTATAACAATTGTCTATGTGAGATCGCTTAAAAACCTTATAGATCTATTTAAAAAATCTTTTCCGAGAGATATCATTTGTATAACTGATAAAGATATTGGGTCAAAACCCATATAATAAATAATTTTTTCAATGGAAACCCAACACTTTCTTTAGGTGGATTCTAATCAAAGTGTTTAATAGGTAAAAACAAGTTACAAATATGATTGTTGATATTGACAATTATAATTCCAACTAATTGTTATCAATATAATCTATTGTGACTAGAGGTTGAGTTATAATCTCTTAAAAAATATTAAGACTCGATAAGTTATGTGTTCTAATAATGGAAACACATTGTAATATTTTTTCTTTGTAAACTTAGAAGTGTTGTCACTTCTTACAGGAGTTAATGGGTTTTCTCTTTAGAGAGTTCATGAAAAGGATATATGCACATAGCCATAAAAGTACTAAAAATAGATATTGGATATAATGATCATTTTATGTATGATATCCCCATTTTATCATAAATATTAACAAGTTCAATGTTTTTAAAACTTGTAAATATGATAATACTTTGAGATATTGATACTAAGTAAAGGTTTAAATTTAAAAGACACCTTTATTATGTATAATGATTCATTTTTTTTCTGGATAGTTAATTTTTATGAATAAAAGTGGTGTATTGTTATAATTATATTCATAAAGTAATAAATAAATCATTTTGGTGGAACCCACATATTTAGAGGTGTGGATTGATGAGGTGGAAAAAAACTTGTGTAATCCCACATTGGAAATAAGATAAAACTCTCAAGGCTTATCCCTTAAAAAAAGGGCCATGGGAAGTTGTTTTTATACATAAAAAATATATGTCAAAATGATTTTGAAATTATTTTAAAATATATATATTTTTATTAAAATGTTTTATTATATTATATATTATATATTATATATATATAAACAAAAAAAATAAAATAAAATATTTTTTTCATAAAACCGACTAATTATGAGATTAGTCATAATGATTGGATTTCAAAATTCAAAATACGATTGATTTCCTCCCTCCAAAAATTGCCTTTTTTATAATATAAAAGTGTCTTTTGATCAAAATGGTGAGATCAAATCAGTTTGAATCACACTATTTTTTATCTATAAATAAGTGGGATGATGTGATTATTTGATAATAATCTCTTCAATCTTAAATTCTTTAGATATTTTCTTCAAACATCGATGATACATGGGTGTCGGAATTTTGTGTTTAGCTGTCGTGACCCGAACCAAGTTGGGGATCAAGTCGTAACTACCCCAAGCCCACCTCCATAGGACAAGGGGTGGAAATAGGTACCAAAAGGCATAAATAAACTTGGAGAGGCCTTTTCCTAAGTACCAGTATGCATATACACATCCATCTCGATGCAAAAGTGTAGAGGGAAAGAATAAAAGATGCAACACTGCTATAAAGTAAACCAAATATGCATGAACCTCTAGGTAGTACAAAAGTACAGTAGTTTAAACTAAAAATTAAAGCAGAAAAATACAAGCACAGTCAAAAATGTTTCCCAACCTGATAGAAACTAGAAAAGTAAATAGCTGAGAGAGCCCATCTCATGAATCCCAAGCTACAACCACCATACGCGGTCCAAGCACCCAGTATCCCTAAGCTCCTATATAGTCATAGTCAACCTATCTTTTGTCTGTATAAGACATAACACATATGGTTAAATCTAATGTAGGGGTGAGTATATAACTACCTAGTAGGATACCCTAAAAGATGAAGAGGGAGCAGTAAGAGATACAATAGGAAAAGAAAAATTGTATATGTAAGATACAATCAAAGAGAACAGCTCAACCCAAACTAAGAGTGAAATTAAGCTCATCCAAATACAAGGGGATAAACATAGTGAGTATATGAACTACCTGTAGAGATTTTTTCACTTATATTAGGAGATTATACTCATCCAACCATGAGAATCTAGACACAAAAATCACGTGGCATACCTCACGTGTCTTTGCCTCTCCTGCAATAAGAGTAACCAAATCCAAGGTGTAAATACAAAAGGATATATATATATATATGTTCTCAGTAAAAATAATCCCAAATGAGATAGTAAGGGGGTATCCATCTCACAACTCATCCCAAGAAGAAGAGTATCCAATAGTTCAAAAAGTCCATCAATGATGACCAGTATCTTATGTGTCTTCCCAAAAGTAATCATCCAAGTCTAACCATACCTCATCATTGTGCCACATAGTCAAGGGGCCATAAACTTAAAGTAGAGGACCCACTACCCAGCTATGTTAGAGGGTTAACTTGGTATCTATCAAGGAAGCCACTACCCATCTATGATGGAGGGTCAACTCGATATCCATCGAGGATGCCACTACATAGCTATGTTAGAGGGTCAAATCAGTATCTGTCAAGGACACCACTGCCCAGCTATGTTGGAGGTTCAACTTGGTATCTTTTGAGGATGCCACTTCTCAGCTATGTTGGAGGGTCAACTTGATATCTTTCAAGGATTCCACTACTCAGGAATTTTGGAGGGTCAACTTTATAAGGTCATTGAGGAACTCTAATTCCTAGCCCTACTGGAGGGTACTACTCAGAAAGGTCTAGGTGATCCTGTGTGATCACTACCATCACCATTCATTGATTTATCATGTGTCTTTCCCATAACATTTCACATCGTATCTTCAAAGACGTAACTGAGGGAACCATATAATTCTACAAAAAAAAATCCTTAGGATAGAATACTCGCTAACCAAAATATGAGTTCAAACGAAAGAGATACGAACAGTTGAAGTTTCCTAAAAATGAACTAGGGGTACATGGAGTGTGAGGGGACCCACACGACATGTGGTCCCATTTCACCGCCTGGTCATGTCCCTATATGGAACATAACTTCATACCATGTAGTAGTATACATCATGTAGTTGTACTACACAATGCGTTCATGCTAATCAGGACCCGGCCATGTCCTTCTCATCATGTTCGAGTACCAGACCCCGTGTCCATGTACTGAACCTCATGTTTGTGTACTCGATTACACAACCTTATTACATTGATATATACTTCCACATGATTTCCCACCCATGTGATCCATTACACAGGTTCCCATCTGGGGAAGGGGTACACGGCATGTAGGAGGGCTACACTTTGTGTCGTCCTTAGGTTTTCTGAAACCCTAACCACCACTGATGAGGGGGACACACACCCTATGTTCATCCTTGAACATGGAATGTAGTTAGGATTTTTCTAGAAATATTAGAACTGATATTCATGCCTTGAATCTATCCATACTATTTAGATCATTCTTTAGTTTTGCTGAGGATTTGCTGATCTATTGATGGCCAATGGATTTCGGTCAATCGGTGGCTGAAAACTTGAATTCAGGTTGTTTTCCAGCAAACCCTTACGTGCCTCACATACCACGCATGTCCTGAAGCCTTCGCCTTCCATGATTCAATCATAAATCATTTTAATGGTCCTCATTATATCAAAAACACTTCAGATTTGTTCTTATTTTTTCGATCAGTGCTTTGTTTATCAATATGTCATGGTTCTGGGGGTCCGATTGGGCTCGGTACCGCCTGACAATGTCAAACCGGGACTGTGGGGTCCTACTGATGACAGACATGAAGAAAAAATGGAAGAAAAGAACCACAAAAAAAGTTTATATGATCAATTCCAAGCATTCTTGGATAATTTATCAAGAACGGGGAACCCTGGGTTAGAGAAAAAATTGAAATTAAACAATATTTCAATACTCTGGCACATGAAAAGGCTTCAAAAGGACACAAATAAAAGAACAGAGATCGATCTACTCAATCTATTTAATCAAAGGTATAAAATCACTAATTGATGAGTCTTACCTAGATTATGGATTGTTCATTGATGAAGAATGCGTCCTCCAATGATCGAGATAAGTTGTTGCACTTGTTGCATCCTGATTTGATCTGATCTAGCATTTCGTTATCATCTGATGAGACTCGCCAATAGAGTAGGTAGGAGATCGTCATTAGAGATTCAGGTATTATGAGGCTAACCTTGGAAACTTTTACATAATGATATATTTATAAACATTTCATCTAGGTCAAAAATGAATTAATTAATTGATTTAATAATTAATTAATCCACTAAACACACCGCCAATGAGTGAGGAGTCTGAACACCTCATGCCAACCCATTTTATGTCGCTCCTAAGAAAAAAACCATATTCTAGACTCAACTGAGGTCACATATTTCTGATATGAGCTTTTGTTTAAGATTTATCTCATTTTCTTTAAGAATATGCATATGTGTAATATAAAATATATTTAATATTTTTATAAAATTAATTTCGGGCACATCGGGCCTTGGAATTTCACTCTATCTCAGTGACTAGCTATGGAAATATATATAAAAATATTTCAAAGTCTTACAAGGAAAATCTAGGTCTCTACATTAGCATTCTCAACATATTGGTGAAATCCTCAAGAGAAATTTTAATATATAACCCTACACCAACAAGTGGGGTGGATCAAACCCTTTTAGACAGTGAATTTCATCTGTGGGTCACGATTAAAAAATTCACTATCTTCTTATGTATGTGTGTATGTATGTGTGTATGTGTGTATGTATGTGTGTATGTGTGTGTGTATGTGTGTATGTATGTATGTATGTATGTATGTATGTATGTATGTATGTATGTCTGTATGTATGTATGTATGTATGTATGTATGTATGTATGTATGTATGTATGTATGTATGTATGTATGTATGTATGTATGTATGTATGTATGTATGTATGTATGTATGTATGTATGTATGTATGTATGTATGTCTGTATGTATGTATGTATGTATGTATGTATGTATGTATGTATGTATGTATGTATGTATGTATGTATGTATGTATCTATGTATGTATGTATGTATGTATGTATGTATGTATGTATGTATGTATGTATGTATGTATGTATGTATGTATGTATGTATGTATGTATGTATGTATGTATGTATGTATGTATGTATGTATGTATGTATGTATGTATGTATGTATGTATGTATGTATGTATGTATGTATGTATGTATGTATGTATGTATGTGTGTATGTATGTATGTATGTGTGTGTGTGTGTATGTATGTATGTATGTATGTATGTATGTATGTATGTATGTATGTATGTATGTATGTATGTGTGTATGTGTGTATGTGTGTGTGTATGTATGTATGTATGTATGTATGTATGTATGTATGTATGTATGTATGTATGTATGTATGTATGTATGTATGTATGTGTGTATGTATGTATGTGTGTGTGTATGTGTGTATGTATGTATGTATGTCTGTTTGTATGTATGTATGTCTGTATGTCTGTATGTCTGTATGTATGTATGTGTCTGTGTGTGTGTGTGTGTGTGTGTGTGTGTGTGTATGTATGTATGTATGTATGTATGTATGTATGTAAACAATGGGTGTGTGTGTAAAAAAAAATATATTCAACACTGTATATAAAAAAATATACAGTGTTTATATTAAACACTGTATATAAAAAAATATATTCATACATAATATAAAAAAATGATATATATATATATAATAATAATAATTAATTATATATCAATTAGTATGTAAACAATGGGTGTGTGTGTGTAAATTATTATTTATTATTAAATATTTATTATTTTTATTTATCTTTGTCATTAATGTTTTATTATTATAGTTTTTATTAATCTTTAAGGGTTCTTAGGTGGGAGGATACTTCCATCCAACTTATTTAATTGAATAAATTTAATTTTTAAAGAACATTTTATCAAAAAAACAATTCATTGACACTTTCTAATTTTTCCAGGTGGCACCCATCTAACCTAGAACTACACCCTTTGATCTTTTATAGTGGTGGAGACAATTTTATTTAGTACCATGAGCATAGATGTGACAATTAGTATCGTGTCATGTTGACTTATTTAATATTCATATCGAGATACCCAAAACCAAACCCAATTTGTTTATTAAACGATTTATCATGTCTTGTAACCATGTCACATATTATTTATACATTTAATTTATTATTTAATATATTTATAAATGTTCACTATATTTTATATATTTATATTAATTGAAATCACTTATAAAATACATAATTATTATTCAAATAAAATATTTATATACATATATATTAAGTTATTTGGAAATAAAATATTTTATCTCATAAAATAAACATAAAAAATTTAAATATTTAAATAAACAAGTAATTTTCCATGGAGTCAGTAGGGATTTTATTTCATTCGGTTGAAGATCACTTATTATTGCCTCTATTTCCACATTTTACTAGAATGGCCATGTTTTACTGGAATTTCCAATAATGGTATGGTATTGTAATGTCCCGGTTCCGGGTTCCGCCCAGAGGTGCCCCGTACAGAGTTGGTCACATGGCCTCAAGCGCATTTCACCAAATGCCAGAGTATGCTGACTAGCAGCAAGGGCCTTTGATGTGATAGTGGAGAAACTATGCCCTCGTTGGTAGAGTAACATAGAGGAATAAATAGATAACAATGCTGGAAGTAGTAATAATACCATACAATAGTAAACAGCAGAAGAAAATGAGTAAATAAACAACTGGAGCTCATATATAAATGATGCATGATACATAGTATCTAGGAAAACATCCAAACAAGTCACAATGCTAGAATGAAATACTAAATCCAAGTACAAAAGAAAACACGTAAACAACTCCAACAGCATCGCAAGCCTCAGATTGGTCTCATGATCTTCAGCACCACAACAATCAAGTACCTGAAGTAGAAGGTAGCTTTCCCTTATCTATACCTGCAACAATATAATCTATTTGGACCCAAAATCATGACCCAAATAGGGTGAAAGACGAATCCCAGTAGGCAACCACCCAAATATCTGTGCTTAACAGTCAGTGAATATATATGGATGGTAATAAGCAAAGTGAAGCAATAAAAAAGGAAGTACTAAAAAGTAAATATTCCTATAGTTTCAATTACATTCATTTTCATTTATCAACATAATCAAACAAACAATCACAAGCAACCCTCTGGGAAGTACTCACATTCTAACCCCTCTGGTTCAGCTTAAACAAAGACTCTATGAGGAAGCACTCACCGTCAATTCCCGATGTGGTCACGCAACAGTAAACTATAGACACTTTGGGGAAGCACTCAATGTCCAATTCCCCCTATGGTCTCACAATGTGGAACTATAGACACTCTGAGGGAGAACTTACATCCATCCCCCCTATGGTCTCGCAACGTGAAAAGTATAACAGACACTCTGGGAAAGCCCCCAGTGTCCATTTCCCCTATGGTCTAACTACACTAGGTTACCATAGCCCTGTGTAAGTCAATCGTGCACAAACAATATCTAGTAGCCAAAGTAAATCAAAATATACTACTTGACTAAACAGATACAAAGCATATTAGATAATATCACTCCATCCTAACAATACTAGGCATGGAAAACAAAGCAGCCTAACAGGCAGTTCTCGACCCAATGGCCAAAACAATCAAACAAGGAAAACACATCCATAGGATGTAAAATAAACCCTATTCTCAATCAGGAGCCCTAACTCAAGCAATCAAGGCATAGAAGGCATTACAGGGTTAAAATCCCTGAACACACAATACCCCAAACTAGGGTATTCAGAAATTTTTCATGTATAATTCAAGGACAAACTACGTAAAGGCACAAACCACCTACCTCATCATTGTACGATTAATATACTTCAGTGTTGGCCCTTTAATCGAACTAGAATGTGGTAGATCTATAAAAACGTCAAAAACGCTCAAGTACAGATATCTTATGAAATATTAGAAAACAAGGAATGAGGATTTAGAATAAGGAAGAACTCACTGTGGAAATTCCAACGCAATCGACGATGGTTGATTCGGATAATGGATAGTTGGTGTCGAGGGCTCAGAGAAGAATCGTCGGATTAGATCACTCCTAGATGAGATGATCCAAGAATAAGGGTGTTCTTCCAATTAGATGTGACCCCGGTCCATTTAATCAAATAAAAATAAAAACACATAGCATGGTCCCTAGGGATACACGACATGTATGGGCCTTTACCGGGCCCCACATTAAGTGTCCCTACCATGTCATCACACGGTCATGTACACGGCTATGACACATCCAAACACAGCCTAGACTTGGAGGCAGTGTGCACGGCATGTACAAGGAAGTACACGGCGTGTACTCCTAAAATTTTCCTTCTTCCCATTTTTCCTCAAAAACAACTTGAAATGAAAAACATACCTGAAAGAAAGATCCGGGTTCTTAAAACTTCCCCCCTTAAAGAAATTCATCCCGTAATTTCCCTATCAAGGTGGCGTAGAAGAAGAATCCTCAAACTGCTCCAGCCACTGCGATCGTACATCGTCCTCCCTCTCCCAAGTCTCGTCTTGTACTTGCTTGTGCTTCCATAGCACCCATACTAGAGGAATAGACCGGCCATGTAGAACCTTCATGCTTCGATCAACAATCCAGATAGGATGATCTTCGAACAAGGCATCCACCTCCAAATCAACCTCCTCGGGTTGAAAAACCTGAGATGGGTCTGAGAAGTAATATCTTAGCTAAGAAATGTGGAAGACATCATGCATATCCCAGTACCTCTGAGGTAACTACAGACGATAGGCAACTGGCCTGACTCTCTCCAAAACCTCAAACGGCCCGATGTATCTTGGTGAAAGCTTACCCTATCTCCTAATCCTCCTATGTCCCAAACTTTGTGTGACACGTAGGAAAACCAGATCTCCAACCTCAAAATCCATAGGTTGTCTCTGTCAATCATCATAAGACTTTTGACATGACTGTGCAGTAGTCATCCTCTTCTGAATCAACTCTATTTGCTCTGTGGTCTCTTGGACAAGATGAGGTCCCAGCATAGCTACCTCTCCTACCTCTATCCAACAAAGGGGTGATCAGCATAGTCTACCAAACAAATCCTCATAAGGTGCCATATAAATAGTTTCTTGAATACTATTATTATAGGAAAACTCCACCATAGGTATGTGATTCTCCCAAGAACCTCCAAAATCTAGGACGCATGCTCAAAGCATGTACTCTAGCACCTGAATTGTATGCTTGGACTAGCCATCTATTTGGGGATGGTAAGCTGTACTCAGAAGTACCTGTATACCCAACGCCCTCTATAGTCCCTTCCATACCTGAGAAGTAAAATGGGCATACCTATCTGAAACGATGGAGTGTGTAACCCCATGTATATGTACAATCTCTCAGACGTACAACCTTCCAAGCTCATCTACACTAAAGGTCTCCTTGATTGGAAAGAAGTGTGAAACCTTTGTGAGTCTATCAATGACAACCCAAACTGCATCGTTCCCTCAAGGAGACCTTAGTAAGCCTGTCATGAAGTCCATCATGACATCATTCCATTTTTACTCGGGAATGGGTAACTTCTAGAAAATCCCTATTGGTCATTGATGCTCTGCCTTCACCTACTAACAGGTAGAACACCTCATCACAAATCCAGCAACATCTCTCTTCATTCCTGGCCACCAATATTGATGGTGTAGATCTCGATACATCTTGGTGACACCAGGGTGAAATGCCCATACTGAAGAATGAAAATCTCGTATCAGCTCCTCACGTATGTCTATTGACACCCATACATGACCATGAAAACGCAAAATATCATCCTCACCTATAGTCCATTCAGAAATAGGGTCCTATCTTGACACACTCTCCCGTAGAACTAGGCCTTCAGAGTCTAATAGTTGCCTCATTCTTACTCGATCAAGAAGAGTAGAGGTAACAGCTACAAAAGAAAGAAATTTTTGCCCCTGTCTGTCGTGCACCTCCAAAGGCATCTCAGAGAAGATATCCATAAGTTTTCACTCACTACTAGCCTCCTGAACTGCCTATATCTGAGTCCTCCTACTCAAGGCATCAGCCACTATGTTGCCTTTCCCAGGAATATAGGTAAGTTCAAATTCAAAAGACTAATGGTACTCAACCCACCTTCACTATCTCAAATTCATATCGAGTTGAGTGAAGATATACTTGAGACTTTTTTGATCGGTGAAAACCAAAAAATTCTCTCCCAAAAGATAATGTCTCTAAAATCACATATCATGAAAAACTATAGCCAATTTCATATTGTGTGTTGGGTAATTCCTCTCATGTGGCCTCAACTGCCAAGACTCGTATGCAACGACTCTTTCCTCCTGCATAAGCACTACTCCCAACCTGATACCTGGTGCATCACAGTATATAGTATATCTCTTTCCCAACTATAAAATACTAGTATCGGTGCTGAATAAAACCTCCCTTTCAGCTCCTGAAAGGCTGACTCACAATAATCTGACCATAAGTACTTCGCACCCTTCTTAGTGAGCCCCGTTAGTGGCACTACTAAGCATGAAAAGTCATGTATAAAATGTCAGTAGTAACCAGACAGCCCTAAAAAACTCCATACCTTAAAGATTTTCTTCAGATTCTCCCAGAAAACTACTACTCTCACTTTCCCTGGGTTTACTGATACTCTTGTCTCTGAGATAACATGACCCAAGAAGTGAATTTGGTCCATCAAAAATGGAATTTTGAGATATTAGCATATAACTAATGTTATCTCAGTGTACTCAAAACAATCTCAAGATGTGTGGCATATTCATGTCGAGTGTGAGAGTACACCAAGATATCACCCATAAAGACTACCATGAAATAATCCAAGTATGGATGGCACACACAGTTCATTAGTGCCATGAAAACTGCAGGCACGTTCGTGAGACCGAACGGAATAACCACATACTCATGTAGACCATGCCTACTTCAAAAGTCTATAAGAGGTATATCAGATGCTCTAATGTGAAACTGATGATAATCTGATCTCAATTCAATCTTCGAGAACAAATGGGCTCCTCAAATTTGGTTAAAGAAATCATCAATCCTCAGCAAGGGATATCGGTTCTTGATTTTCAACTGGTTCAGCTTCTGATAATCCACACAAAGTATGAGGGTACCATCGGCCTTCTTCACAAACAGTATAGGGGAACCCCAAGGAGAAGTACTGGGTCAGATGAAACCCTTTGCCTGCAACTCCTCCAACTGTTTCTTGAGCTATTGTAACTCTGGTGTAGCCATCCTATAAGGAGGAATGGACACTGGTGCTTCTCCTAGTACAAGCTCAATAAAAAAGTCCACCTCGTGCTCCAAAGGAAAACCTAAAAATTCCTCTATAAATGCATCCCTGAAACGATCCAACATCAGAGGAAAGTACATCTGTGAAGTCCCCTGGTCATCCAGATATAGACTAGAAATATGGGTTGTAACTCCTCCCAACCCATGATGCTTGGGTCCTACTCTACTCGCCTGGACATCCCATTCTCCCTTATAAAGAAACGAACCACCCTCTGGTGATGTGTAACTCACCCTATGGAGATAGCAGTCAAAAATATCATGGAAGGGAACTAACCAGTCTATTATGAGAATGAAATCATAGCCTGGCATCTTTAATATATAGAGGTCCCATAACAAGTGAAATCCGCCGATCTCAAGAGAGAACTCCTTAAACTGATGTACACTAGCCGTTCTAGCCCCCAACAGTGTGTCTAGCATCAAGACATCAGCATAAGTAAATATACGGAGCCCAAGGATATCCACAATAGCAATAGATATAAAACTATGGGAATCCCCTGTATTGAAAATTGCAGAAGCTAAAACTGAGGCAACTAGAATCGTACCTCAAACTATAGAGGGTCTGGGATCCTGCTCCTACTAGGTCTGCTCCATTGCAAAATTCTGGCATGTACCATTGCCCTATGACCCTGCCTGACCACCTTGATTTGATCCACTGTGTTGTTGCTAAAATCATGGTGAATGAATAACAAGGCCACAACCTCCACCTTAGCCTCAACAGCCTGAAGAACTCTAGTTCCCAGACTGATGAGGAACTGATGGTGTTGCTCCTGAATGAGGAGTCATAGAGGAACCCTTGTCACCAGTTTCCAGTGAGAAAAACTGACAGAATCGCTGAATATTTCCCATCTTGCCGCAAGATCATCACTCCACTAGGTCTCTCGGGCAATTTTTTCTTGTATGTCCACTCTTCCTGCACTGGTATCACACTACCTGGCTACCAGAAGAAGTATCCCTTTTCCTCAAATCTCCACATGTAGACTCCCTGTAGTTCTTCCTGTTGTCAGTCAGAGGGGTACCAACTCTGGATGTCGAGCCTCCCTGGCTCACAGCCCCAGAATCCCTCATATTGCACTCTGTGATCAGTGCCTAGTTGACTATAGAGGTGATAGAAGTCAACCTAAAGATGTTTACCTGAGATCATATGTCATTCCTAAGACTATCCTCAAACTTCCTTGCCAAAAATAACTCATCAAATCCTGGAATGGGTGTAAAGTTTTGTAGCTCTGTGAAGCGAGAAGAATGCTCCATGACCAAGAGAGTAACTTGTTCTAGACTCATGAACTCTCAGGCTCGATCAGCCATCAAAGTCTCTAGGTAGAATTAATCATATAAGGAACAATGGAACTCATCCCAAGCCATAAAATGCTGGCGTCCCGCCTGTGAGATCACATCCCACCATCTCTTGGCGAAATCCCAATGCATGTACATAGAAAGCTATACCCTCCTCTCTGGAGGTGTCTCCAGATGATCGAAGATAGAAAACATGGATTCTAACCATGAATAAGCTGCCTTAGGTCCTCCATCCCCTAAGAAAGTGGGAGGATGATGCTGCTGAAACACCCGCATCAACTCTTCCATAGATGGGGTAGGATGCGGTGCTCCCTGGAAGGTCTGCATAAACCTCATGAATCCTTCTCTGAACTGTGCATCGGTACCTATATCCGGAATGATGGATGGTTTCAAGACCAGAACAATGGGAGTATCTACTGGTATTCCCTGACCATCCATGTTTGGTGTTTGATCATTTCCCTGAATTTGGCAAAAAAATTGGAGGACTTCACAGTGGCATGACTCTGCAAGGTCAATCACACACCTTAGATCGATATTATCAAGTACTGAAACTTAGAAGTGCAAGAAGGGAATATAAGAAAGAAAATAGTCAAGTTTTTACAAAACAAGAATACACAACGTGTATTAACCCTACACGACATGTCCCTTTAATCCATTACATGGGTGTGTACTTCTTCAAAAACTAGTTGTGTAACACCCCTACACACGGCGTGTTCCTTCTAAGGACATGGCGTGTACTTGAATCGATTTCCCTTGCCCGAGTTCCTCTATAAGGATAATCCACATGGTTCACCTAGAAAAAAACTACACAGCATGTGCATACCAGAAACGGTGTGTACTAGAATGTTTTCACTGACTCGTGTCATTGGTCACATGGTCGGTTACCCGATCGACTCTACACGGCGTGTTCAAGCTAGAAACGATGTGTACTACCTAAGTTTAATCCATCTATGTCATTAGTCACACAGTTGGACACATGTTCTATATAACACAACATGTACATCCGGTACACGGTGTGTGCTACCAAAGATTTCCCAACCCCGTGTCTCTGCCCACACATCTTGTCACACAATTAAGGATTTACACGACATGTACATAGAGTACATAGTGTGTACTTAAGAAAATTTGTTCCTTACCAAACAGAAGGACACATGGCATGTATTAATCATTACACGTTGTGTATTCTAGGTTTTTTCAGATAGTAAGCCTCAGAAACTACTCTGGAACCCATAAAACACTGAAACGAACATTAAAGTGCCAAATTTCGATATGTGGGGGTCATACTCCCCACAAATCAAATCTTGGTATCTTATACATGTCATATACAAGCATAACAATGCAATGATCCACCAAATTTTGATCCATGAAGGCCTATAACACCTCAAAAACCAAAGTTTGTCATTCATTCAAACGAAACCTTACACAATCTAATACCCTATCAAATAGTAGGTATTCTATCAAGGCATCTATCACAACAACATTAATATCTAGCACAACATCTATCACAACAACATGCATTCACTAATTCACCCTAAATGGAATGAAAAAAATGCATGATATGTGATATGAAGAAAGTGCCTATATGATGCATGAGATGGAATACCCTCATCTCATTGGGTTACAATAGAAATATAACCTCAGTAATATCAATAATAATAGCGCAAAACATTTGAATCACCCAATGGTAAAATCAAATCAACTTTAATAATTTCAAAACAAGAAAAATCACAATATATGAGGTAAATTGGATTTTCCCTATACACGGGTTATCTACTCTCGAGCACAACTTATTACCAAGTACCTATTCCTTCCTATCCCTAGCTATAGTCTCCAAACAGTAAGTCAAGAAGAAAAGAATTCATCTGATACCACTTTGTAACGTCCTGGTTCTGGGTTCCGCCTAGAGGTGCCCCATACCCAGTTGGTCACATGGCCTCAAGTGAATTTCCCCGAACTCCAGAGGCTGCCAACTAGTAGATAACTCCAACAGCATCGCAAGCCTCAGCTTGATCTCATACTCTCCATCTCTACAGCAATCAAGTACCTAAAGTAGAAAGATGCTTTCCCTTATCTATACCTACAACAATATAATCTATTTGGTCCCAAAATAATGATCTAAACAGGGTGTGAGACGAATCCCAATAGGAAACCACCCAATGATCTTTTCCTAACAGTCAGTGAATATATATGGAAGGCAATAAGAAAAGTGAAGCAATAAATAAGGAAGTACTCAAAAGTAAACAGTCCTACAGTTTCAATTACATTCATTTACATTTATCAACATGATCAAATAAAAAATCACAAGCAAACCTCTGGGAATTACTCACAGTATAACCCCTTTGGTACAGCTTAAACAAATACTCTCTAAGGAAGCACTCGCCATCAATTCCCCCTATAGTCTCGCAATGGTAAACTATAGGCACTCTGGGGAAGCACTCAACATCCAATTCCCCATGTGGTCTCGCAATTTAGAACTATAGAAACTCTGAGGGAGCACTCATGTCCATCCCCCCAATGGTCTCGCAATGTGAAAAGTATAACAGACACTCTGGGAAAGCCCTCAGCGTCCATTTCCCCTATAGTCTAACTACACCAGGTTCCCACAACCCTATGTAATTCAATCGTGCACAAATGATATCCAACATCCAAAGTAAATCACAATATACTACTTGGCTAAATAGCTAAAAATAATATTAGATAATATCACTCCATCCTAACAACACTAGGCATAGAAAACAAAGCATCCTAATAGGCAGTTCTGGACCTAATGACCAAAATAATAAAACATGGAAAACACATCCATAGCATGGAAAATAAACCCTATTCTCAATCAAGATCTTTAACTCAAGAAATCAATGTGTAGAATTCATTACAAGGTTAAAATCCAGGAACACGCAATACCCTGAACTAGGGTATTGGGCAATTTTGCACATATAATTCAAGGAAAAACTACAAAAAGGCACAAACCACCTACATCAGTGTTGTATGATTTATATACTCCAGTGTTGGCCCTTGAATCAACCTATAATTCGGTATATCTACAAAAACGTAAAAAAACTTTTCAAGCACAGATATCTTATGAAAGAGGAGAAAACAAGGAATGAGGCTCTAGAAGAAGGAAGAAATCATTGTGGCGATTCCAACATAATCAAAAATGGTTGATTCGGAGAACAGACAGACGATTGGAGGCTCAGAGAAGAATCATTGGCTTGAGTCTCTCCTGGACGAAACAAGCTGAGAAGAAGGGTGTTCTTCTAATTAGACGCAACCCTGGTCCGTTTAATCAAATAAAAATAAAAAAACACGGCATTTTCCCTAGGGATACACGGCATGTATGGTCCTTTACCAGGCCCCACCTTAAGCGGCCCTGCCATGTCATCACACAGTCTTGTATGTGGACGTGACACAGCTAGAAACGACCTAGACTCGGAGGCAGGGTACACGGCATGTACAAGGAAGTACACGGCGTGTACTCCTAAAATTTTCCTTCTTCCCATTTTTCCTCAAAAACAACTTGAAATGAACAACATACGTGAAAGGAAGATCTAGGTTCTTATAAGTATGATGACATATCAGAACTTTTACATATGTAAAAAATACCACTAAATAATATTTCTATCTCAGTGAAAAATATTCCACGGGCAGTGAAAATTTTTAGCTATGGATTTTGGTGATGGGATCCACAGATTTTCAATTGTGTGCTGATGGGGTGGTAGTTTCTCATTTTGGTTGGTTTTTTTAGTTTCATTGTCAACTAATGTTGGTATGCTGTTGAGTTTGAATTTATTTTTCATCAATTATTGACTCCTTTACATCAATTGGTTTTTTTTCATTTAGCACACCATTGTTGTGGCTCTAAATAAAGAACAAGTTAGCTTGTGTTTTAGAAAGAGATGTATTAATGCTTAGTGGGATCTATTTGTGAGTCCCTAAATTTATTATTAGTGGTAATGGGTTTATTTTTAATTATATGTCCACCATATAAGGCATTTAACTTTCACTATACTTATTATTTTTAGTTTATATAATGTTTTAGTGGGAGTTTTGTATTGTAATGTAAAAAATATGATTTTCCTTTAATGTCTTATTGAAAATTTTGGTTAAAATTTGTAGTGTAATTTTACTTTCTATAGTGGAAGCTCTATTTAAGTTTCCAGTTGAAGTTTCTACTACACCACAAGCTATCTATCTCCTAGAAATGAACATTTTACTAAAAGTTTCATTGAAATTTTCACCAAAAGTTTCTTGAAAATGTTGCAGGTTGTTATCCCAATGTTCCCAAGGATGTTGATGTTCCATCATCTAGTATTAAACCATTTGTAGGGATGAAGTTAAAATCAATTAAAAATGCACATTGATTCTATGTTATATATGGATAAATAAATTATTTCTCATGTCATTACTTTATGAATATATCAAATAAAATCATATAAAGGTTGATAAACATTACAACATGGTGAAATTTCCTTATATCGGGTCTTGTATTGGTTTCATTGCTCGAATAGGGGTTTTTTGGTTGTCTCATGGGAAATATGCATGTAATTTATTTGTAGAATATCATAATAATCCCTTTAAAAATATTGAATTGAATCGTATGATGAGTTCTCAAAGAAAAATAATAAAATAATAAGAATCATAGTTAGATGTGAATACTTTAATAGGTATTAAACCAAATGATTCTTTCTCATTAGATATAACTACTTCAGGAGTTCAAGATGTTTCTAGGTACACACATGTGTATTGGTTCAATTTTTTTAGGTTAAAATGATAAATGGAATTGGTTCATAGGTATGCAAGTTTAATGTTAGATTACTTGTAAATTCAATGTTAGAACAATTCATCATTTTTCTATACTATGAAATTTGATGCTGCTAAAAAATTACAAATATTTTTTTAGGATGATTCAAAGATTAAGATATATTATGAGTTATTTGTAGATGTTAGAACAATTCATCATTTTTCTATACCATTTTTGTCCTTCTCGAGCTCCATTTCCTGGATTTGTTTTAGATCTAGTTTGTGTCGGTGTCGATTGGTGTTCATTATTGCGGCAGCGATCTGGTTTTTGAGTGACCATGGGCTGGTATCTCTCCCTAGAGAAGGATCTAAACTTCTTTCATTTGTGTGGTTCGATAGATTCAGGTCTTCGGCAGAGGTTCCGGTATCATCTCTTGCGACAGCTGAGGGTTGTTCGAGATGTGCTATGGTGGACTCGTTGGTGTCGATGGGAGGTGTGCCAGAATGGTGGAGTGCAGAACAGTTCCCGGTCGGGCCATATTTTGGTTATGTTTTTCTTTCACCAATCGACGTTGTAGTCTTCTAAACCTGGCAATGTTTCCTCCCCCAGTTTCAATCTAGTTTCAGATCCTTGCCACCCCAATTTTATGTGCTCGTTTTCTTTCTTGCGGTGGTCTTTTTGGGTTTCCTCTTCTTGTACTCATCCAAATTATGGTATTCGAAGATCAATGAAGGGAAATATGCTTGGAGGTGGGCCATTCTATAGAAAGCTCGGTTTTTCTGTGGATTTTTTGGGAGATTTTCCCCTGGTTTCACTATTGATGATCCTTGAATGGTGTTGTTTGGTTCTTGAGGTTCTGGGTGGAGGTCGAGGGATGTGGCTTGCTTGATGCAGTGTGATCTTGACATCGATTGTGTTTTCTTCAGTTTTTCTGATCATGAGAAGCTTATTTCCTTGTGGGTTTGGGTTCTCCTTGTTGCATTTGGAACAGCACAACAATTTGCACGTGTCGTTGGGTGGGCGACCTCTAAAGAGGGAGGGATTTGTTGACATCCTTCATTCTGCCATGTGTCATCTCCTTGATAAGCATATGGGTGCCTTTCCATGTCATGTGTTTAGTGTTACTTCAGATTTTTTTTGCATTGCATCAAGTTGACATTGCTCAAGTTATCTTCATCCTTTGTTAGGTGGGTGGCTCGCAAGAGAGAAAGGTGTGCTAGAACCTTTCATCTAGCTCTCCTCCACATCGTTGGTTGGGGAGGTGCTTTGAAACATTGTGCTGCCAGCACAGTGCAACTTCTTGGAAGAGGGGGCGATGTAATTTCTTGATGGGACTCACTTTGTGATGCTTGGAAATGGGGGTGGTGAGGTTTTCCTAATGTCCACTTGGATGTTTGTTTCTTTTTACTTTGTTGTTGCATTTGGTTTTTTCCGGATTGTGTTCTGCTTGTAATGGTTTTCCTATTTCCCATTATAAAAGAGGTTTTCTCTTTCTTTATCAAAGGGGGATTGCCCCCTCACCCTTCAACTCAAAAAAAATAATGTAAAAATTTATTTTTGAGGCATTACCCATAAATAGGGACTGTCTTATACATGGAATTTGGTGCAAAATGGCATCAAATATTTAGAAAATTGGATAAATATGGATCTAATTTTTTGACTTGATTTAAGAAGTGTATTTTCTAATGCCGATATATACAACAGATTGATCAAGAATGGGCCTCTATAATATAATAATATGTGGATAAAAATCACATTTTTTAGATAATTTATTTTTGTTTTGAGATAAGTAGGCACATTACTTGTTGAAAGATTATTTAACATTGTGTATTCATAACACTCAATTAAATGAAAGTTTTAATGGACTTATTAAATATTACATTTATCTCAAGATGTTTGTTGTATATTTATTAAATAATTTTGAGCAATTATAATAGAAAAATTGATATCAAGAAACAAAGGATGAATTTTAGATGTAGGAGAAGTTTCCTTTAAATATTTACCCTTATTATGCACTGATGTGTTGGGTTGTTGAAAAGTATATACCTAATATATTTGATTTATTTAAACATGAATACCAAATTAACAGTGAATTTTTTTTGATATCATGTAATGAAATTTGAGTTTTATTTAGTTTTTTCATTGGAATGGTTGGTAGTGAGGATCATTTTTGTGTGTCATATGATGTTACCAATGAATTTGTGAAATTATTTTGTCTAAAATTTGAGTCAGTTGGATATATTTGTTTTCATGTTTTTAATTTTTTTGATCAAATTTATGTGAGAACACTACCCAAAAAATATATTTTTAGGAGGTGGACATGAATATCTATAACTATTATAAAATTTAAAAGAGTACGTACTTATGTAGATGCTGATAGAAATATAACTATAGAACAATTTTACAAAGAATTGGCATAGATGAGAATGCAGTCAATAATTGTTGCTTGTGAAGTAGATATAGGGTATGAAATTAATTTTTCTAATTTTAATAGTTTTTTAAAATATTTGAGTATCATAAATGCATCAATATATAGGGTTATTGGTCATGATACTTTTAACATAGTTACAATAAAGTCTATCTTCAAAATAAAAGAAAACAGGAAAGGGGTGATTTATTCAAAAGTTTTTAAGAAACTTGAAGTTGAAAGTATAAATTATTGAATAAAAAGGAAGAAAATTATAGTTCTATGATGTTTTTATATTTTAATTTAATAAGTTAATTCATTTTTAAGATTACTCTTTATACAATAATCAGTTATTTGAAATAATTTTTCTTTGAAAGTAGGTACTTGTGGATCAAGAAAAAACATATTCGATTGTTATACCCACAAAAACATAATTAAATGTAATTTTAGAACTAGCATCACCAATATGTATAAGTTTTGTAATTTTTTTTATTTTTTCTCTATTATATAAAGACAAATCTAATAATTTGGAACTTATACTTTAGAGGTAGACCAATATAGAATTGGATGTTAGGTGAAGTAGTGTATATATTAAATTACATTTATTGGATTTTATTTTAAATTATGATGCTTTGGTGAACCATTAATAAATTTTTAGAATTTCAATGCATACAATAATCATTTAATGGTTGTTTTATTTTTTTAATTATATATTATTTGATTTATATATGTGCATTTTTTTGGTTTTACAATATAATCATGCTTGGTTTTATTTAAGGAACATTAGTTTGTATGAGTTCTATGTAGGAGAAGTTTTATAAGAATAAGTTTAGAGGAAGAGTTTATTATGTTATGTAATAATAACTTAATATTACATGAAGGATAAGTTTGGTTCTTCATAAGAAAGAATCCATGGGTAATGTTCATATGTAAGGATAGTATTCCCCTGAGAAGATTGAACTGGATTAAAAGGAAACAGACTCGCTACCAATGACAAATAAAGAGAAAGACCCCCACACCATTATGAGTGTTGGGCCTAGTTCAAGAAATTACAATAAATTCAACCTTATTTCTAGAAATTTACCAATCATAAAAAGGAAAAAAGTCAAGAACTCGTAAAAACTACTCTAATCTACCAAAAACCATGGTTATCATATCTTCAAGTAAAGTTAAAAATATTGGGGTAGAGACAAGGCTGATCAAATCAATATGTGTTGAAGATTTTTCTCAGAATCTTGGAATACAAGACAAGAAAGTCTCAACTTATATTGTAATGGTCAAGGAGGAACAAGGTGGCACAAGTATGGACCTAGATATTTTGATGGGCATTCGGGCTTATAGGGATTCCATCCCTAAACCAAAACTGATTTCAATTATGAGAACTCTAAAGGGTGCAGACAATGTGGTTGTAGATGGAGAAAAATTTAAGAAGTTCCTTCTTCATTCTAATGAAATTATTCTAGAGGATTCCTTCAAGATCACTATTTCTAAGGAGGGTTCTCATAGAATGTTCGAAATACCGCTACAAGTCGATTTGACTGGAGATCGGGTTTCTTGGATTGATAAATGGAATTGAATTTTGATATGTGGCTTCAATGAGGGGAAGACTAGCTTGGAGGAACACGTATGGTCATGGGAAAATATGACATTCCAATTTGAGGGGCTCATCAGGAAAGATCTAGATCTAAAGGTAACCTCTATCCAATGGAAATTATATAGATTTAATTCTTCTAACTCTTTTAATTTTTATTGGAATGAAAAATTATTCTCCTATGTTGTTTGAAGTTTTGGAACTGTGACCTTGTTGGTTTCTCACTTTTATTTAAAATTGATTTATTGAAATAAAAAATATATATTAGTTAAGGATATTAGTCAATACTTGATGTCACTTAATAATAAGTTTTAGAGGAAACCCCATATCGCTACACATGAATAATTCTTGGAATATGTCTTGTAAGTGTATTTGCATGAGATTGATATTCTGTAAGGAGAGATCAACTATGATGAATGTTGAAGCACCAATGTGAGATTATCACTATGTAAATATAATGTTAGTCATGTTTGGACTTAACATTAAGATATAAAAATAATACTCTCTCATATACAAAACTCAAGGTTAATATAGAGATAAATATCTCATCATGAATATTACCATGTGTATGAAATAGGAATTCAGAGGCCAGATTAGTCGCTATTTAAAACTAGATATATTGTCAACATGTGCCACTCTACTTACTATTTAAACAAAATTACTAATAGATTACAAAAAAATTAACACTACTGGTAAAACTTGTTTTAAGCTGGAAACATTATTTTATAAGTTTTAAATATCATACCCATAAACTATGTTGTTTTATTGTTTATCCAAGCATGGGAAACACTGATGCCAATAGGTACCTCCAACTTTTAAAAGAACTTTATGACTGACTATTTAAAGTTTTGAAAGGGAATTTTTACACTATATAAAGTAATAGTTCATTTACTTCTCCCTAGTTCAGGTTCTTATTATATATCTAATTTTTTATATCTTCTTTATAAGGTAGTAAACTATTATTTCATATTCTAATATTGCGTCATATTTTTTAGGTGTTTCTTCCATAATGAATATTGTATCTATATATCCAAGTAATCATAAATGTATTTCTTAATGATTTTTTTCAATAAATGATTTATGAAAGTGTTCAAAGTTGTATAAAATTAAGTATTGATTCTTAGTTATCAAATTCAAAAGTAAATTTCATGTTAAAGATATGAAAATATACTATTACTAAGGCATTATTTTGATAAATATCATGTCCACCTCTACCAAACTAATGGTTCATGGAGTTGTAGTGTCTAAAGTACTTTTCCAGCACCAAAGAAAAAGCAGTGTCTGATGTACATTTTTAGTATTTATAGGGATGTAAATGTTCACATTTAATGATAGAACCTATTTGATTATTTTATCAATAAAAAACTATATCAAATTTTCATTTTTTCCTAAAATAATACCCTATAAAATTAAGAAAGTTACATTAAATGTCAAGTATAAAATTTATAACATTGGGAATGTATATAATAGTATAATAACCATATAAGAACAATAAATGAATGTGGAATTATCTTGGAAAATTTTAGTTGTCTTCATCATTTCACCCATGCTTTTTATTATTTGATTATATACAACTATTACATGATATCATTGAAAATGAGTGGAGTAT
The DNA here is from genome assembly GCA_963277665.1 of Viscum album. Lineage (NCBI taxonomy): Eukaryota > Viridiplantae > Streptophyta > Magnoliopsida > Santalales > Viscaceae > Viscum > Viscum album. Next base: position 1,238,405,529 of record OY728162.1, on the reverse strand, counting down.
GTGAATTAAATTACATACAATAAGAGGAACTTATTTTACAATAATTTTTGTTAACTTAAATGATAACTCTATTCTTCATCATTGTGTTGTTCATAAGTGATGAAATTTATTCCAATGAAACTATTTATACGTTTTTTTCAGACTTCCAATTGTATTCATTACACAAAAATAATATTGAATTGTAAAAAAATATATACTATGTGAAAAAATGTTTTTATATCCAATTATGATGTTAAGTATACTTTTTGGATCCAAATTAAAAATATTTTTACGATAATAATAGTCTTATTTTTCAAACCATGGACTTTTCTTGACCTATTTTAATATGAAAAACTAACCACAAACAACCCTTTTCTTTTTTGATTTCTCCGTAACACTAGGTATGTTGATGATTTTTTTTAGCCCAACTAATTTTTCATTGATTCTTAATTTCTTTCTTTGTTATTATTCTTCTCCTAATATTTTCATAAATGTATGTTGAGTCTAAATTATTTTCTTTTCGAGCTATAGATTTCACATTTCTAATTAGTGATCATATCCGATGAGTTTCTAGTTTTTCCTTCTCATCTGTGTTACTGGCTATTAGAGGTATGCATTATTTGTCAGCTTCTTCCTTAGTTCCTATTGTTTCATTATATTTATGGATATCTATTTTACACTATTATTAAATTAAGGCCTGAATATCTTTTTTTATCCATGTTTCCTTGGTATCTTATATCAATCTCTGCTCATAAACTACATGGCTTGCTCATTCTTTATAGTTGGTTGTCTAATAGCTAGTTTTACTCATTTCTTATTAATCCTTTTCAATAGTTATCATGTGTTGGTTATCTTATTTTTTACTAAGTCCTTACATTTAATGATTGAAACCTTATTCTTCTATCTTGTTATTTTCATATATCAACTACTTTAATTTTTTATTTTTTTTATTTTCTTATCATCTTAGATTTCTTCTTTTCTAGTTTTCTTTTCAAAATTTCATTCCCTACTTCAAGAACTAATAGTTGGTAATTCTCATCCTTCCACATCTATTAAATGGAAACACCACATCCTTGGTGGATGTTGTCTCCCTACATGATTGATGTGAACCTTCCTCATGTTCAACAACAATGTATATCTATTTTAGATCAATGTATTTATTATAAAAAAATGAAAAGGGGTTTATATAATAATAAAATTGAAAGATTTACCCTCACTAAATTCTATTTGTTAACCCAGGGGATTCTTCTTTACTATCATATCCAAATCTACCAAACTCTATTTTATAAAAGGTATATTTACACTACTCACATTTACTTCAAATATTCTTATAGCACCCCCTAGTTTCAGGTACATAACCCAAAATTCTTGTATATTGAGTCTATATAATGTTATGATTGAGTTTTGGGAGGTTCTAAGGGGTTTTGACATGTTTTGGAGGATTTTATGGAGATTCACAATTTTTGAATGGCTAGTAGAGATCGTGCACCACCTCTAGGAAACCGTGAAAGGGAGAAAAGTAGACACTGGGTGGGAACATGGTTAGCGTGTAGTTTGGAAAAACTGTGTGAGTGACCATGAGAAACTGTTCTTCTTAAAACAGAGGTAAATGAATAGTTGGTGAAAGTTTTATCTAACCGTGTAATCCATCCATGTGAGGTATGGCCTTAAGATAGTATCACTACATTATTTTTGAATGGTTTTCTGAACCATACGATGTATATTTTACCCTCCAAATTTTTTGGATCTAATCCAAATTAATCACTTTAAGCCTCGTTAATCCCCTATTCTTTTAATATCTCACATTACTTTTGATCCCTAGGCTTGAGATATGATTCCCTTAAATCTATAATAGATTCTTAGGTGATTAAAAGCTTGTTGGTGGTATGGATTCCTCAATAAGTACCCATTCTTCCTTTTTTATTCCAAGATCCATTCTTCTTCTCCCTATTAGAATCATAGATATAATATTTTGGGGATAGATATATAATTTTTTATGTAAATAATGATGAGATATTATTTAATCTAGTGAATGGAATGTGGGTTGTGATCGAATCATGAAGTTTTTTAGTATAATTATTCGTTTTTGGAAATTGTTGAGAGGTAGGTAGCTTCTCTCTTATCTCTAATTGACTTAGAACTTGAAGGATTAGTTTTTTATTAAATTATTTTCTTAATATGTTTGTGATATCCTTGTGTGGTTCTTGATGGAAACCCATTGTGGTTATGGATTTCGAATTTGGAAAAAATGGATGGATTTTAGAAAAACCCCCTTTTGTTTATAATTTTAAAATTATGATTTTAAAATTATGATTTTTTTACGTGTGTTAAGTTCTTGATGAAATTATTTAAATCATAAAAAGGTATTGTGTGTAATGGTTTGGAATGGGTATTTGGAATACATGGATTTCATGAGTTCATTTGCATTAGATGTGACCCTATATAAGGGGTGTGTGCCATTATGGAAGATGAGAGTCCACTCATGAGTATGGAACTATTTCTTGGGTATTCATGGTGTGTGTGTGTGTCTGGAGGAATGGTTATGGTTATTCCAAATAAATGAGAAAGGTTTTATGCTTTCAAATGTTTTCCTTGGAAGTTTTTTATAGTTTTGATATAAATTATTTAAACTAATTTATATAAATTGTGCCAATAAGTTTTGTCCAAACGACATGATTTGGGAAGTCATTGGGGAAATATAACTGATTTTATACTCACCCCATACTTTGGTACTATTGTTTGTTTGCATATGTCATCTATTAAGACATAGGTAAAGGAAAGTTATCTCATTTATTTAGTGAATCATCTTGATATCATGGTCATGGCATGTGGAGTTAGAGCTTAGAGTGGGTTGGGTGTTTCTAGTTTATATAACTTGGGAGTTTTGAGTTTTGTTATATTTTTGTTCTCTTCGAATATTTATTTTTGTTTCTACTTTTACTCTGATATGGTTTATTGGTTTGGTTATGTTTTGAGTTGTATTTTTTACTCATGCATCATATATAGGTTTGGTTAGTTATTGTTTATGTAGTTTAGATGTTTTATCTTTCAAAGGTCAAATCATACCTCAAATTTTCTTGAGGTCCTTGGAATTTATTGATAGTCTTTAGTTTCTTGGGGATGTCACATAAGGCCTATTATCACACTCGTTACTTATCAATTCAATGAGGAGGGGTGAGATGTTATAAATGGTATTAGCTTTGGTTGGTCCATCTATTTTTTCTTATGACAAATGGTGTCAGCTTTTTTTTTATCCTAGAGTTGGAAATAGTATCATTCTATATCCTAGGATGGTAGTAATGAGATAGGATTGTCAAAACTTGAAATATATATCAAAAAAAGGCATAGATAACCTTTTTATGTTGAACATCAAGTTATTGGAGTGTTTGGGTACATAATTGTATGGAGACACTTCTAGGTGTATAGTCACCTCATCATCATGAGTTTATCTGATGAGAGTTTCATGACATTTATTGATAGAAATAGTTCCCACTAAGACTACATTTTTCATTATGAATTTAATGTATTATTAAATGGACAAAAAGTGATGATTTTTGAAAATAATGAAAATGTTTTTTTTTTGAAAAGAATGGTTATAGTATTTTCAAAAATGGTTAAAATGTTGATGATGTTTGAATTATGGAATGCTATGTTGTGATATGTGTTGATATGGTAAATTGGAATTGATAATCCTTCAGTTGATAATAAGTGAGACTAAATAGAGTTTTTTTTCTGATTATAGTAATGGTATTAGGTAGGCATCATAGAAATCAATCAGAATAGGCTGCTGAAAATGTTATTTCACCTGAGCCACAGGTGAACCAAAATTTGGTTCAAAAACTTTTTCTAGGATTTTCAGGTTGTGGATAGAGGTAATCAGAATTAAGAACCTTGGAAAGTGGACTATTTGGTTCAATTCCAAAAATATAATCCAACCATATTTCAAGAGGATTCTGAGCTAGAAAAATCATAGGTGTTTTTGATTTAGATTAATTGAGTATTTTATTTCCTTGGGACACCTGCAAAGTTGAAAGTAAAGTTGGAAACATAAATGCTGGATGATTTGGCATGCCAATGGTGGGAATTATAAGTTTATGGTAAATTGTACCGAGGAATGACATGGGAGTATTTTGAGGAATTTTTTTATAAGAAATTTTGTACTTGAACCTTTCATATTTTTATACTAATAGACTTATTCATTTTAAATCAAGATAATCTCTCAGTAATAGAGTACACAGCTAAATTTATGAATTTAGTTTTCTTTACCCCGAAATTTGTTGCATGTACATCCTTGAAGGGTTGAATTTTTGAGTCGGGGTTAACTCCAGATATTTTATCAATTTTTTTTTTTATTTGTATAATAGATTATACATAAATGGTCAATAGATAAATAGTAGAAAAAATAGATATATTGGAAAATACAGTTGGAGTAAATGTGTTTATTCCTACAGGAATAGGTGGGAACTCTAATGTTGGGAATAAGTAGAATAGGGACACTTTTTTATAGAGTGATGGGACACCTCAGAATCAGACCATGGGATTAGTAAACATTCCTACTTCACTGAAGAGTAATTCGGGATGTTTTCAATGTGGTTATTTTGATCATATGGAAGTGAGATTGTATGGAACCACCTAAAGCATGTCACAATTGCAACCAGATTGGACATATTCAACACTATTTTCATAGTGATCCAAGTTCTGGTGCTAGAGACACATGTCATTACTCTTAGGAATTGTATGATTCGATGGGATGAGTGTAGTCTAATAATTCTCATCATCATAATAGAGTGATCCAAGGTGATTCTAGGAACACCATGATTGTCCTTTGATGGTGAGAGGTATGATTCTTTTGAATTCTACCCTTATGAAATCTTTTTTTGATACAGGCATGTCCTAATAATTTATTAATTCTCATGTTGTTGATCATATGGGATTCTATATTGAGATGATGTCTTCTATGTTGAAACTTCAAACTCCTCTTGGCCAAAGAGAATGAGGATCCTTTGTGTGTAAATATTTTTCTATAACTATCGATAGGGATAATTTGTTTTGGGATTTATCTATGCTTGATATGGATTTCTATGAATTGATTTTTGGTATATATTGGTTAAAATCATTCAAGGATCGCATTGATTTTTATTCCCAAAAGGTTAGTTTTAAATCTATTGATGGAATCAAACATCTCTTTAAAGGAGATTAGGATGTAAAGGTGAGTAGAATAGGAATTTTTGGCACTAGTGGTTGGTACCATATCTTATCATCTAGAAGGTATTACCTTGTGGATAAGATTGGGAATAGAGATTTTCAAACTATTGTTTTCCACCCAAAAGAGAAGTGTAGTTTATGATTGACCTCCTACTAAGGACTAGTCCTATATCACTTTAGTCTTATAGGATGGAACAAAAAAATTGATGGAATTGAAACTTCAGTTGGAATAATTGGAAATAAAATGGTTCATCTGACCAAGTATGTATATGTGGGCAGCACTGGTTCTTTTTTGTAAAAAAGGTGGATGTAACTCTTAGGATTTGTGTGGATTATCATAAACTTAAAAAAATTATGATAAATAATCAATGTCCACTTCCAAGAATTGATAATCTATTTGATCAATTAAGGTGATATCAGTGGTTATCTAATATTGACTTATATTCAGGATATCACTAATTGTGAGTTTAGGAGGAAGATATTCTAAAAAAAATAGAATCATATATAACCATTATGAATTTTTCATTATGCCTTTTGGTCCTACAAATACACCAGCCATATTTATGGAATTTATGAATCAAATCATTCAAAGGTATCTAGATTCCTTTTTTTATTTTTTTATGATATAATGGTGTATTCTATAGAAAAATTGGACCATGATTAACACTTTACTATAATGTTGGGTATCTTGTGGGAGCATTGTTTTTATGCCAAGTTATCAAAGTGTGACTTCTGGATATAATAGGTACATTTCCTTGTCCATGTCATTTCTCAAAAATGAGTTTCTATAGATCTTGAAAAGATAAAAGTTGATATATCTTGGAAACCATTGAAAAATGTGTTTGAGATATGTAGATTCCTTGTCTTATTAGGATACTATATATGTTTTGTACATGATTTTTAACATTTGGAATCACCAATGAGATCTTTGACAAGAAAAGGTATTCCTTTATAATGGAACAAGGAATGAAAGAAATAATTTAAATAAATTAAGTTTATACTAAAATCCACACATGTCCATACATTTTTAGAGTTTGGATAGGGATATTTAGTCTATTATAATACATGAGGACCTAGTTTGGGATGTGTTCTCATGCAAGGAGATCATTTTTTTACTTATGGATTGTAGTAGTTATGGTTTCATGAGAAGAACTTCCCAACTTACAATTTGGAATTGGTTGTTGTGGTCCATGATTTTAATACTTGGTGTCATTATCTATTTGGTAAGAAATTCACAGTGTTTTTGAATCATAAGAGTTTGAAACAATTTTTTTCACAAAAAGATTTGAATTTAAGGAAGTATAGATGGATGGATTATCTGCAGATGTTTGACTTCAAATTAATGTATACAATGGGTAAAGGGAACTCTATTCTGAATGCATTGAGCAAAAATTCATATACTAAATTGGCTAAAGAGGTTTTAGAATAGTGGAAACTAATGTCATATATAGCGAATATTCATCTAGAATGATCATACCAAGGTGATGTTGGATTTTTTTTTCTAGTTCCATTTGTTCCTAATTTGGTTGAGTGGGTTAGAGTTACTCATACATCTGATCCTGATTGTGTTACTATGAGTTCAAAACTAAATGGTGGGGAGACCATTGAGGGTTTGAAGATATATGGGATCTTGGAGTTATAGTTTATAGATTGGATGATTATACCTTTTTCTTATTAAGAACATCTTCTTAGTGCCTACCACCATTTGATATGGGATATTCATTCAGGAATACAAAAGATGTACAAAGCATTGAAAACATAGTTTTAGTGGGTTGTCATAAAAATATTTATAGTAGAGTATGTCTTGATATTCTTTACCAGTTATCATGTTAAGGAATAGGATCAACATCCAACGTGTATGTTACAGTCTTTACCAATTCTTGTGTGTAATTGGGAGTAGATATCCATGGATTTTGTAATATTTCTACCAAGGATGGTTGGGAAACATGATTCCATATGGTTGATAGTGGATCGTCTCACAAATTCAACTCAATTCATATCGATTTTGGAAACTAATATGGAAGAAGACTAGTCTAAAATCTACATTTAGGAAATTATAAATATTCATGGTGTTCTAGTCTCGATTGTATCTGACCATGACCCTAGGTTTACATGTCATTTTTATAAATCCTTATAGAAACCCCTTGGAAGCTAGTTGACTATAATCATGGCATATCATCCTCAAATGGATGGACAATCTAAAAGGATAATCCAAATGTTATAGGACATTATTAAGGCTTGTGTGATGGATTTTAGTGGCTCTTGGGAAAATAATATAACTTTAGTGGGGTTCTCATATAATAACAATTATCAGGCCTTGATACATATGACTCTTTTTTAATCATTATATATGCATCATTGTCGTTATCCACTTTATTGGGTGGAAACAGGTGCGACTTCACTAATTGGACCCAACCTTGTGTAAGAGACAGTAGATAAGATTCATTTGATCAGAAATTTGATATAGATAGCTCAAAGTCAATCAGAAATAATATGATGATCATTGTTGATAACCATTATCATTTGAGGTGAGTGGTCATGTATTTTTTAGAATCTCTCTAAGGCTTAGGAATCATCATTTTTTTAAATAGGGAAAGTTGTCTCCTTGATACATAGGCCATTTTAAGATACATGAACAAGTTAGTGAGGTGAAATATTGTTTGTCTTTGCCACTAAGGTTCGGTTCAGTGAATAATTTGTTTTTTGTATCTCAATTAAAGAAGTTCCAACCTGATCCTGACCATGTGGTTCTACTAGTAAAAAATATATTTTCCCTGGCATTTTTTTCATGTCAGTTATCTATAATTGACACAAAAAATTAAACTACAAGATTTTTCACATCAATTATTCAATAACCGACATGGAAATTTGTTTTTTAATGTAGGTTATTCACTAACCAACATGTAAAATCTTGCATTTATATTTTCCACGTCAATTATTCAATAAAATAAATGGAAAATAAGATATTTTACATTGGTTATTGGATAATCAATGTGGAAAATCCCAATTTCCACATAATTTATGGAATAAATGATGTGAAATATCTCATTTACCACATCAGTTATTAAATAACTGATGTGAAATATCTAATTTTCTATTTTGGTTATTTAATAACTGATATAAAAAGGCTTTATAATTTTAATCAGTATTTGGAGGAGTCATTTTTCTTTCCTTCTATCACATGAAATCTTTCGTTTTTCTCTCACACAGTGAACTCTAACCCTAAAAATATTTAATTTGTGGCTTCAAATCAATTCATTATTTGATCCATGGCATAAAATTTATTCAATCCTTGTATTTGAATATATTTTATTTTGTATCCACCATTGCTATCTATGGTCACCCTTCAGTCGACCACTGTTTTCAGTTTGTGTTGCTCATCCCATTTTTTATTTCAATCTAAAGTTAGTGTTTATTGTTTAAATTTTTCAAGAATTATAGCTATTAATATTTATGGTTTAAATTTTTATTTGATGTCATTTTATCTTTAAGTTTTTATCTACCACCACCATACATGGTCACCCATCGTCGACTACTACTTTCACTTCTTCTTGTTGGTGTTTCTCCTCCCAGATTTGATTTCAATCTATGGTTAGCATTTATTGTTTATATTTTCCATGCATTATAGAAATTTTTATTTTCACTTTCAATTTTTATTTAATGTCTCTTTATCTTTGAGTTGGAATCTACCACCATCATATGTCTCCAGCTACTTGTGACTTATTCACATTGGTTTTAACTTCGTATTCATATTGAATCAGATATAAATTTATAGTTTGAGCATTTTGTTTCAATTTTTCATGCATCCAAACTATTTTCATTTGTATTTGTATTTTTTATTTTAATTTTCTATTGATGTCACTTTATATTTCAGTCAAAATCCATTGCTACCCATCATTGGTCGCTACTTGTACCTTATTACCATTGGTGTCACTTTATCAATTGTCCCAGTTTAAATATCAATTTACATTTTTTGTTTATTATTTTTATTTTTTGTGCATCCAAGGTATTTTTATTTTTATATTTTATTATTCACGGATCTTTGATATTTTTTAATTTATGAATGATTGTTTTTAGATTAAGGTTTTTAATTTTTTATTAAAGAATGATAATTTAATATGTTCAATGTTATATTTTTTTATAAAATATTTCTTTTTTTTGTGAAATATATTATGGTATTTTTATTATTATTTATAAAAGTAAATTTTTAATTAAATTTAAAATTATAATAACATATTTTCAATTTTTTATATTTATTATAGATAATAATGATTCAAAGTTGGATTAATGTACTTCAAATAAGTGATGAATATGAGGAAGGTGTTGATGCTTTTTTGGAATTTACTAACTAAAATGTTCCAAAAAACTAAATATTTTTATGTCCATGCCTAAAATGTTTAAATATAAAGAATTTGAAAATCATAGAGATCAAAGATCATTTAGTTTTTAATTTTTCTAATCCAAGTTACATTCCTTGTATTTGGCATAGAGAAACTGGGTATAATTTCAGATCTATTTATGATGATAATTTTCAAGATGATAAGTTATATAAAATTGAAGAAATGATTCATGATATTGAAGTAGAGGCAAATGAGAAAGAACAGAAAATTGAATGTATATATATATATATGGTGATACTGAAAAACCATTATATCTTGGTTATATGTAATTTATGGTTTTATCAATGATGTTAAAATTGATTAACTTGAAGGTGAAAATGGATGGAGTGACAAGAGTTTTACAGAGTTACTAAAAATGTTGAAATACATTCTTCCTAAATATAATGATCTTCCAAATTCACATTATAAAATAAAGAAAATTTTATGCCTGATGGGATTGGGGTACAATAAAATACATGTCTTTCAAAATTATTGTGTGATATATAGGAAATAATATGAATTTATACCATAGTATCCTAAATGTGGGACATCGTGGTATAAGTTGAAAGAAAAATCATAGGCTAATTTAGCAGTTACAGAGACCCCTACCAAGGAATTTTGGTATCTTCCTATAATTACTTATTTGAAATGTTTATTTGAAAATTAAAATGTTATAAAAAGGTCAATATAGAATTCATATGAGTGGATATGTGATGGAAAATTATATCATCTAGTTGATTGTCCACAATGGAAGAAAATTGATCAACAGTTTCCTATATTTATAAATAAATTTAGAAATATCATACTTGGATTGTGCATGGATGAAATGAATCCATATCTAATCTTTAGTATCACACATAGTTCATGGACTATTTTATAGTTAATTTACAAATTATCTCCTAAATTTTATATGAAGTGAAAATATTTCACATTGAGTGTAATGATATCTAGACTAAAACAGCCTAGAAATGATATTGATTTTTTCTTATCACCGTTAATTGATGATTTGAAACTTTTATGGGAGGAAGATATTAGGGTGTATGATTCTTATAAAATAGAATATTTTAAACTTCATTAAATGATTATGTTCACTATAAATAACTTCTAAATATATGTAATTTTTTTTTTTGGATACAGTGTTAAGGGGAATAAATCTTGTCCAATTTTTGAATTATAGACTTCATATTATCAACTACAACATGGGAAAAAATAGTATGCATGGGTCATCAAAGATTTTTGTTTATAGATCACTCTTATCAAAGATTAAAAAATTCATTCAATGTATCACAAGAATTTGATATTTCTCTTAAACCTTTTTCCACCAACCAATATTTTTATGAGAAGGTGAAAACAATGATGTGACATTCAGAAAGACAAAAAAATATGGTAATGATAGAAATATTTGGAAGAAACAATAAATATTTTTTTATCTACTATATTGGAGATATAATAAGGTCAAACATAACATTGACGTCATGTATATGGAGAATAATACATGTGATAGCTTAATTAGAACATTTTTAGATATTAAAGGAAAGAATAAATATGGGTTGAATGAAAGATTGGATGTACTCTCAATGGGAATACATTTGGAGTTAGATCCCACTCCTGATGGAAGGAGAACATGATTTCCCCTATCTTGTCATACATTATCCAAGAGAGAGAAAATTAGATTTTATTAGTGCCTTCATGATATCAAAGTGTTGCAGGGTTATTCTTCAAATATAAAATAATCATTAAATTATTTGAAGTTTGCAGGTATGAAATCTCATGATTGTCAGGTCATGATGAAATAGCTCATATTGGTTGCATTGCATGGGATATTTCTCATCTGTGTAAAAAATACTATCATGAAGGTGTGTTATCTTTTCAATTAAATTTATAATAAAGTGATTGATTTGAATTATTTGAAAATTTTGGAGAAAAAAGTGGTTTCTATACTTTATGAATTGTAAATGTATTTTCCTCCATATTTTTTTGATATCATGGTGTATTTAATGGTTCGTTTGGTGTGATAAATATAGATTTACAACCTTTAAATCTACGTTGGATGTATCCTTTTGAATCATATAAGAAAATTTTTATGGGGTGAGTTAAGAATCCATATCAACCTAAAGCCTCCATTATTCATAAGTATATTTCTGAGGAGGTTGCATAGTTTTATAAAAGCTACTTGTCTATAGCGGAACACATCAGTTTTCCTACATCTCACCATAAACAAGTTAATTGTGGGGGAAACGATATATGTGCCTTCAAAGTAAAATTGTAGATAGGTGGAAAAATAAATAAGGGAGATTTATAAACCTTGAATAACATAGATGATTATTATCCATATATAACATTTAATATTGATGTTTTAAAGAAATGTTATCCAAAGAAGAAATATGTGTGGTTTCTTAATGAGCATAACAAAACTTTTTTTGTGGTGGTTTAAAGAGACTGTGCTTGGTATATCAGATGCATCAGAAACATTGAGATAGTTTGTGGGAATTCCAAGTTTAAATTTGATAATATGTTCCAATTATAACATTAATGGATACACATTTCATATAAAATATTAGGAAAATAGAAGTGTAGTTCCAAATAGTAGTGTATTGGTATTCATAAAAGCAATGCATTTTTCAAGTGCCAAATACAAAAGATCAATCTATGAATCAAGTTCATATTATGGAGTCATTGAATAAATATGGGTGGTTGATTGCATTAAATTTTGAGTTTTAATGTTTAACTAAAAATGGGTTATCAGTAACAACAGTGTCAGACATGAAGAATTTGGAATGAAACTAGTTAATATGAATAGATTTGAATACAAAACTGATCATTTTATCATGAGAACACATGAAAAAAATCTATATTATTGATCAATATGATATGAAATGTTTTATTATTTTTCATGGAAAAAATGTATTTTATGGATGATAAACTTGATGAAGATTTTGATTTATGTGATATTTCTACAACCAAGTAAATATTAACAGATAATATTGATTAGCACATTATAGACATGGTTTGTGTCATACAAAATGATCATGAAGAAGGAATTTTAGAAAACAATCCTTTAGTACATTCCTAATATTACAGGTAAAAAATGTTTAATTATGGTTTAATTTTTTAAATTTCATAAAATGTTAGATATATTAATTTTATTTCCTTTATTAAAACACATATTATAACTAAAATTTAAATTGTTTGTTTATATTAGTATAGTCTTTTTTAGTTTAACATGTTTACCCTTACATAACTTATCTATTTGTTGATTTTGTGGAAAAAATTATTTTAAATATATTATTTTAAATTAAAAATAAAAATATTATATAAAAGAGTATATTCAAATAATATTATTTATGGTTTAAAAATGATTTAATAAGTTGAAGCATTTTTACTATTCACATGCTATTTTTTTATTTGTTTTCATTCTTTTATGTCTTTTCATTTCCCATTAATGTTGTTAACATTTTAGTTAACTAATCTAACAAATATGAATAAAAATGTGGTTAGTTTAGTTTATTTTTTGTTGGACCATTTTTCATATATTCAAAATAAATATTTTTATTTTAAAAAATGGTCTAATACGTTGTAGGATTTTTATTATTCACACGCCATTTTTGGATTTGTTTTCATTAATCTATTTCATTTCATCTCTCATTAATGTTATCCTTTTAGTTAACTATAAAAAATATAAATATAAATGTGTCTAGTTTACATTGTTTTTGTTTGATAATTTTTCATTTTTTATTTACATTTGTATGTAATAGTTGGATTTGTATATTTATGTACTAATTGTTTGTTACTTTGATTTTTAGGATAATGACAAATCAAAAATTTGATCAAATGAATACTTATGGGGAGGATCATACACATACCTATGGGGAGGAATATATACTCCTATTGATGAGCCTCCATGTCCTTTTATACAAGAGGAATCTACTTCCACAGGGGAAAAAAAGAGTTCGAGTGTTGGTAAATGCAGTAGTACACATTTACCAAAATTATTAGATACTCATAGCTAGGACCAGCGGATTATAGTTTACTTTGATGATAATTATATACCAATAGGTCCAAATTCAAAAAAAAATTATTACAGTTCATGCTAAAATAAAAGTTAGTATTTTGATTTCTGATTGGATAAGTGTTGAAAAAATGAAAATATCTCAATTATGGGACATGGTTTGGGTAATCTCATTTGTTATTATTTTACTTATCATAAAATTTTTATACTAATATAGGTTTTCCCACTTCTTATTATATGAAATATGATATACCTAATACTAGAGGAGTCAAGAGGAAATGTCTATCATTGGCAGCTAGGAGATGGAGAGATTTTAAATCAACCCTCACATCAAATTTCATTTTTGTTAATAGACAATATCAAAATCCATTTGATATATATCCAGTTATAAATGAAGATACATGGAATCAATTTTTTGAAATTAGATAGAAAAAAGCATTCTTAGTAAGTGTAATGCTGCCTTTTAGAGGTTTTTTATGTTAATCATCATATTAATGATTTCTTTATTATTAATTTATAAAAAATGAGGAAATTACATCAGGAGATCTAATCCAGAAACATATACCCTCATACTTTATCTTGGGGAGGGTATGTGTTACTGGAAGAAAATATGATAGCTGAAAAAATTCAAAAATCGAGAGTTGAGTACGAGGGTACCTAACAATGGGTCTTCATAGATGAGGGTAGGAAAGATATTTTAGTTACAACATTGGGAAATCCTGAACACCCAGGTTGTGTACGAGGATATTTGGGAGGTGAATCAATAAAAAAAGTGTTTTAACATTATGAAGCTTCTTAAATGGAGGATGTTTATAAAAAAAATTAAAATCTTTAGAAGCTATGGTTCAAGATATTTGTGAGATGATGAAGGATAGGATTAAATCTTCAGTATAATCAATGTTTGTATACATGCAAAACCAGTTTTAGCCTACTGATCCCACTCCTCCACCTTTGTGTCCAGATCCCACTCCTCCTACTTATCCTAGTCCTACACCTCCACCTACAGACCCAACTCATCTTACTTATCCTACTCCTACACCCCCTCCTCCACTACTTCCCATTTATTATGAGTTATATGTTGATGATCCCCAGTATCATATTGTTGCATATGGGATGATATATTATATTGGAAATAACATTCATCATTAACAGATAGAGATAGAGAATCATAGGGTCACTATATAGGATATTATAGATAGATCAGCAAGAATACCATTTCCTACAGATGATGTTAGTACAATTGGACAAAGTATCAGCTATTTTTTAGTTTGGTTATATAGACTTGTTCGACAAATTACCATATAGGTATGTGTATAGTATATCCTTTATTTCATTTTTTTGTAAAATTTGTTTTAAAATTTTAAATTTTATATATTTATCTATTTTTATAATAATACTTCAAAAGATAAATAAATACCATATAGACAACTAAAAATACAAATTTTTATGACTTCAGATACAACTTTTACTAGTCTTGATATATTTTCAACATATTCAAATTTTTTGTTGGATGTTTATGAGATTCCAATAGAAGATGGAATTTTTTAGCATACAATGACTATGACACTTTTTAAAAAATATGTCATGGAGCTTGTAACTGGATATGAGTTTGGCATCAACATGATGCAAGTTTTTTCTATGTAAATCGGTTAACAAAAATATTTTCATTATTTTAACTTATTGAAAATTTATACTTATATTTGTTTTTATTAGGTATCTTTATACTATTTGTATGAAGAATGATGCAGTAGTACTATATGGATTTATGGACCAAAAATTTATTTCACCTATAACGAGGACAATGATTGATGTGAAAAGAACGGTTTATATTGCTGAAGGACTTTCAAAGAGTGCAATTATTCAGTGTTGGATGCTTCCTTATCTTCAAGAGTATGAAACTTATATCCCATAAAGTGTTATATATCTTAAAAAATAACCAATCATGTTATATGTTCTGATATATTAGTGGTTATTGGATGTTGGGTGTTTTTTTCCAATGGAGAAGACACCTTATTGGCTATGCTCTATCCATAGTGAAGTGTAAAAAACATTTATGACTATATTGAACACATAAGTTTGAATATTTTAATACTTTTATATAATATAATGAAATTTAAATTTATTTTCTTAATATTATTTTCAAACAGAGTATGGAATTAATTTATAGATACAACAATAAAGAAGAGTTTTAGGATCAAATTCATAAAATAAAAGGTGATTTGTCATTTAAAATTACTAAATTTTAGATTTAGTACATAAAATGTTATTTTGAGTTGAAAAATTATTTAAATATAAATTTCATAAATAATAATTAATAAAGGAACGTGGATACTATGTTTTGAGATTTATTTTTGAAATAATTTTAAGTAGGACAGTTATGAAGTTCCATATGGTTATATTTTGTTATAAAAATTCCCTTTAATTTTTCATTTTTTTAATTTAGAATACATGTTAAATGATTTATTTTTATTTTTTATATTTTTTATAACCCTTGTAATTATATTGTAAAAAGATCGAATACACTTAAAAATTGAATGGTAGAATCATTTCACGGGTCTGATTGGGTTTTAGTTTATTTATAATATACAGTATAAACTTGAAAGTTCAAATTGGAATTGCGCTTCTGCTATTTTTTGCTACTGATTTTCTGTTATGCTACTATTGATCTACTATAATATTGGGAGAGAAATAATTGATATAATTTTATTTAAAATATATATATATATATACATTTCATGTTGGTTATTTTATAACCAACATGAAAAATGTAAAACACAATTTACCATGTCGTTTTTTGAAACTAAAATGATAAAATATTATTCATGTTATTTTTAATATAATTAATGTCATAAAAAAAGAATAATATTCGTTTTAATGTTGGTTATATGATATTTTACCTGAAAAATCATATATGACAGACCTTTGACATATGTTATGAAATAACTGACGTGATAATGTGTTTTCTATGTCTATTTTTTTTAAATCGACGTGGTAAAAGATTTTTCACATTATTTATAAACTAACTGACATGAAAAGATTCCACAAAAATGTATTTATAACATCCATATTTATTAATCAGTGTTAGAAACTAATTTACAATGTCACTTTCAATAACATCTCATACTAATCAATGTTTAAAAAACGACGTGAAAAATCCTTTTTTGCAATAGTGTTTGATGAGATCACATTGACCTAGATCTAGATGCTATATTGATTCATGTGTCAGTACATATTATGGATACTAAAGATAATATATTACATTGGAAAAGAATTGATCTAGTTTAGGTTTTATGAAAACTTGGCTAGATTCAAGAAGAAGCATGGGAGCGTGAGAAGGAAATGTTAGATAAGTGTCCTGAAATCTTTTAGGACAACTCTAGTTTTCATCTTTATGGGGATGGAAAGACCAATGGTTGTGATAATTTTGTACCCCTAGATTAATTATTCATGTATTTTGACTCTATATAATTATCGGGTTTATTTTTGGGAGGTTCTGAGGGTTTTTGGCATGTTTTTTAGGGTTTTCTAGAGGTGCACAGTTTGTGAATGATTGGTAGAAACCATGAACCAACTCCAAGAAACCATGAAAGGGAGAATAGTGGGAAATGGGTAGTTTCACTATTGGCACATGATATGTAAAAACCATACAAGTTCTTATGGTAAAACCTACTTCTTTAAATAGTGGGAAATGCAAATTTGGCACATGGTTTGTATAACCATGCAATCTAACAGTGTGAGGTATGGCCTTAAGATAGTAGCACCACATGATTAGTGCACATTTATACAAACTGTATGGCATAACTATGAGGTGTATATTTTTCCCTACATAATTTATATATCTAATCCAAATTAATCCATTTAATCCTTATTAGCCTCTTATTCTCTTAATATCTTGAATTCCTTTTAATCCCTAGGCTTGAGAGATGATTCCCTTTAATTCGGAATCAATTATTAGGTGAATCAAATCATGTTAGAGGTTTATATTTTTTGGTAAGTAATCATTCTTCCTTATTCTTCCTAGATCAATTATTATTATCCCTCTTGGGATCATATATCTAATCTATTATGGATAGATCTATGTTGTGTGATATAAATCTTGAAGAGATCTTGTTGGGTGTAGTGAAGGGAATGTGCGTTATGATCAGATCTTGAATTTTTGTATTATTGTTCATTATTTTCACCAACCATTGAGAGGTAGGTGGATTAGCTCTTATCTCTACTTGACTTAGAACTTGATGTCTTAGTTTTTTATTAAATTATTTTATTGAAATGGTTTTGAAATTCGTGTGTGATTCTTGTTGGAAACCCATTGTGTTTATGGATTTGGAATTTGGGAAAAAATGTATGGATTTCAGAAAAAAAAAACCTTTTGTTTATAATTTTAAAATTATGGTTTTAAAATTATTATATGGTTTTGATTCATGTTAAGTGTTTATGAAAATTATTTAAAGAATGAAAAAGTATTATTTGTAATGGTTTGACAATGGTATTTGGAATACATGGTTTGCATGATTTCATTTGCATTAGATGTGACCCTATGTAAGGGGAGTGTGCCATTAGGGAACCTAGTTTTGGTCATCATGTGATGACTTGATGGATTGACGAGAGACCACTCATGAGTATAGAACTATCATCTGGGAATTCATGGTGTGTTTGTGGAGACATGGTTATAGGCATGCCAAATAAATTAGAAATGTGTTATGCCTGCAAATTTTTTCCTTGAAAAATTTTTAAACTACTTTATATAAATAATTCTAACAAGTTATATCCTAGTGGAATGAGTTGGGAAGTCATTGGGGAAATTCTATTGAGTTTAGACACACACCCTTCCTGAGAACTATTTTGTGTTTGCAGATGTCATATATCAAGACACAAGTAAAGGTAATGTATCTCATTTATCTAGTGATGATTCTTGATACTGTAGGCATGGCGTGTGGATTTGGAGATTGGAATTGGTTGGGTGTTTTCGGTTGATATAACTTGAGAGTTTTTAGTTTTGTGGTATTTTTTTTCTCTTGGAGTATGTATTTTTGTTTCCACTTGTACGCTGATATGGTGTATTGGTTTGGTTATGATTTGAGTTGTATTTTGTACTCATGCATCATATAGAGGTTTGGTTTGTTATTTTTTATATAGTTTTAATTTTTTATCTTTCAATGGTAAAATCATCCTCCAAATGTTCTTGAGGCACTTGGAATTTATTACCATCCTTTGATGTTTTGGGGATGTTACTTAAGTACTAGTATCACACCCATCAATTCTCAATCTAATGATAAGGGGTGAGATGTTACAATTCTTATGATTTTACAATACCAATACGGCTAGGAAATCATAGGTATTGAGTCAATTAATTTTTAGATAAAATAGAAAATAAATTTTAAACCATACCAACAATGACACAACTGTCCCTAAAACCTTGGAAGGGTGGTTGTAAAATTCTTTGATAGAATTCATAAATTATTGGTGGATTGTGTAAGACCATTTTAGTGTTTGAATATATATAAAATTTTCCATAAATTTTATGAATCCTCAGCCTTAGTAATCACCTGTGGTAGGGAAACATTAGTTCCACATTTATATAAATAGAGGAGTGAAGTTGTGTCAATGTGTTCCTTGGGTTTATCCCCCATAACGGCTTCTAGAATTGTTGTTTTTATTACCTTTTTTATGTGAGGGTATTTTAAAAATTTACAAATATCTATATATATAAAGTTTACTTTGTATTCTTTAGTGAATATCATTATATAATTTCGGTTTCCTCTTCGGTTATCCTAAATATTATTCTTACATCAACTTCATAGAATTATGCTTCCACACCACTAATTAAGAATCTATTAGTTGGTGAATCATATCTATTAAGAAAATAAATAAAAAATTTATTATATTTTTTACAATATGATATTGAGACACTGTTAGATATAAAATAATTTAATATATTCAAAAAGGAATTATCATACATCGCACTTGTATGACCCTCTTTTATCATTGTTCGAGTTTATTATATAATTCACTGTAACACTATAATATTTGATCTAAAATGTTCTACACCTAAAACTTTTATGTGGAAAATTTCATTGGAAATTCATAGAAGTTCTATTAGGGAAACAACCAATCAATTCCCTCCCTTAAACCACTATAAATTTTAGTGTAATTTTCATTACATGTGTTAATGTGAATAGTATAAATTATTGTTCTAGTTTTAGTAATGATTATAGGAATTTTTCCATTAGAACTTAATAAATTATGAGAACTAAAATATCAAGTTGATGTTTTAGTGTAAATTTATATAAGTTCCATTATGAAAACAACCAATCAATTCCCTCTCTCAAACTACTATAAATTTTAGTGAAATTTTCATAACATGTGTTTGTGTGGATACCCTAAAGTGTAGTGATAGTTTCAAGGAAAATTTAATATTGGTTTCTACAATAATTTCATAGAAAAAGTGAACTAAAATATCCATTGAAGTTTTAATGTAAGTTCATGTAAGTTATTGTGGGGAAACAACCAATAAATTCACTCTCTCAAGCCAATAGTGGAAATTCATAAACGTTACAGTGTAATGGACCAGGTATTCAGGAGTGGTGATGTGGTCTAGATCTTGGATCAACTAAGTGAATTTGGACCTTTTCAAGGTGTATGGAGGTGGGTGTAGGTATAATATTGAGTTTCGGAAGTTGTATTTAGTCTGATGGGTAAATTTATGATTTTTATATGAATTATAGTTATAGGTAGGGGATGTTAGAAGTATATAGGAGTGTGAAATAAATTAAGGTTGTTCAATTGGGTATTTTAGAGTTGTAGAGAATTTCTACAAAATTGGTACTCCCTATACGTAAGGGTCGTTTTTTGTAAGGGTTGTATTATGATGGAAAATTAGATAATTCATACATAAGGGTAAATAGTTCATTCATAATTTTGTTAACTATTGAATCCCTTTTATATGTAAGGGTTTATCTAAAGAAAAAGTTGATATGTAAGGGTGACTATGCATAAGGATTACCAGAGTCCCCTGTGTACATAAGGGTTACTATTGTTGGTCAAAAAAATGATTAAGTTTTGTAATCCACTGAGATATGTAAGGGTTATAAGGGAGTGATACGTAAAGGTTAACCAGGTGAATCCAAACTACCAAAAAATGGTAATGTGATTTGTAGGGATTGGATTTATAAGGGTTCATAGGGTCATATGTAAGGTTCAACTGGTTTATACAGGGTTTTCAAAATTTTGAGTGTGAAAATTTTTTTCCAATTTTTTATTTTTGATTAATTAATTTATTTAATTAATTATAAAAAGGGGGATTTTTGTTATTTTTTATTTAATATAGTGGGTGTTCCATATATTTCTCTCTCATTATTCTCTTTGTCCCTAAGTGAGATTTTCATAAAATATTATTAGTTCTTCATGATGGTTTTAGTGATAATTTTAGGTGGGTCTCCAATGGAACTACTTAGAGTAACTAAATTGAAATATTTAGTGGAAGTTTCATTGGAAATGTATATAATTTCTAGTGGGAAAGTAACAAAGAAATTACCTCTGTCATGAAACAATAAATTTCAATGCAATTTGCATTAAATGTGTTGGTGTGAATAATAGTAACTACTGTAACATTTTTAATAAAACAATTAGGTGGGATTCTATTGGAACTTCATAAATTAAAATAACTTAAACATCTAATGGATGTTTTAGTGGAAATTCATATAATATCTAGTGAGAAAACTATAATTAATTGTGTTATTATGGGTTGGGAAATTCCATAGAAATTTGAATTTTTGACCCTAGAGAAGGGTTTGTTTTGATAATCTAGATTAAATAAAAATTCCAAGAGTTGGAGCATCTTGAGGTGATGTTTTTTTATATGGATCAATGCCTAATAGGTTTCTCGATTTCTCAAGTGAGAGTTGAGAGATTTAGATTGAAATTTGGATTTTTCAAAAGGATTTTACCCAATTGTGCGATTACTGTATAGTTAAGGGAACCATATAGGTGAATTATGTGAGGTGATTTTTCCTTGGGGATTGGTGTGTAGTTTGTTTATTTTTGTATAAAAACCATAAAAACCTTCAATTTAGGCTTTGAATGGGTCTACATGGTTTATGAATGGTTTAGAAAATGGTGCGGCCAAATTGTGTGAGGGTGTGGTATGAGTTCAGAGTGAGCTACATAATTGGTGTACAATTTGGAAAACGATGTGGTAATCATACCACCTACCATATTTCATTAAAATGAGGGATATTTCCTTTTTTATCATCTCAATTTTAACTCATATCCCCTCCTCATTCTCCTTCATATGAAACCAATCTAAGGGATCCCTCCCCCCTTATCTCATTTAATTAACCTTTTAAATGGGAAAATTTCATGGAATTTTTCTAGTGATTCAAGGTGATTTCTACATTCTCTTCCCCTCATTTCCTCTCTTAGTTTTTTCCCTATAAGTTGGGTTTCTTTTTATAGGTTTTTGAGTAATTATTCTAATGGATCATGGTGTAATCATCTCAAACTATGGGGGTTTTTATCGACATGAATATAGTATATATCATAATAAAGAACACATGTCATTTCACACTGTTTTGATGGAGGTACATCAACTTATAAAATTTTCTAGGGTTTTTAATTTAATTTGATATAATTGGATATTTAAATGGTCTTTTTTGATAATAATTTTACCCGAGATAGTGTCAATAGTACACATCATGCCTTCTGGGTGTGGTTGGTTATAATTTTAGTGTGATGAGATAGATTGATAAGTATTTAGGGAATTATTCCTATTTTAATTAAATTTAATGATTAATTGTAAAATTTTACAATTAATTGGATTAGGCATGGTGAATTGAAATGGGTACTTGGGAGATGGTACGAGTTTGGATGAGGCTTGGATGAGATTGAGCAAGAATAGTAGGACTTGATTAAAAGGAAATGACTTTGAATGAGGTGGGTGGTGCCTATGAATCTCCCAATGGTTTATGCATGTTTTCATATTAATTTGATATGTAGTCTCGCCACCAAGGATAATTTTCCTTTTATTTAAATGAAATTTTTCTTTAAAATAAAATTCTTATAGATGGTCATAAGTGTAAAGGGCTTCAATAGACCTTTGAGCACTGGATTGATACCCCATTCATCAATGGTATATAACTTTATAGCCTTAAGGATTATTCATATGATATTAGGGTGAGTGTTCCTCCCTTATTTAGTATATGAGTACTCAGGTAGGTATTCCATGGGTAGGATATTGAATAGGTTGGTTGAGCAGACTGACTTAGGATGACTCAAAAAAATGGACGGACGTTTTTCTATCTCTTTAGAGAAATACCTGTATGAAATTTCCTATGATATTGGTGAGGACATGAGACAATTAGGATAATTATGAGTAAAATTATGCCCTTATAGTGATGGTTTAGTCTCAAGAGGTGAGTATGAGATAGATAAACTCGGGTAGAGTATCTTGGATATGTCATGACCTAGGGGAACTTGGTGGGTACCCTAGTATTACATTGACCCTAGAGAGTGGTAATGTATAGGAGATTGAATCATCAATTAAAAATGGAACCTTATGACTTATAAAATTTATAGTGGTGGTATAAGTTATGCACTGATAGGCCAACATAGAAGATGTGTGGTGACAACAGTGTATGACCATACCTTGTGATGATAGTATTATATATGAGATATTATTGGGTGGACACAAGCCCCCAAACCTAATATATGAGATGCCTATGGTACTTCATAAGATCCAAATATTATGCCTGATGATATTTATGATGCCTAGTACATTTCCTAGGATTTGACGTTTAAGTTTGTTTACTTATGAGATGCTTAAGATGGTTAGGATATGGTGATAATCCTAATGACATTACATGAGATGCCTAATATGACTAGGATCTGACTTGTATGCATGATAACATAAAATAATTAGTATACCTAGTATATTTATGATATTTCTGATACTATGATATGCCTAGTATTTATAGGATCTTCCTTGTACATATACTATGATATGCCTAGTGCACATAGGATCTGGATTGTTTTTCTAATGCTATGAGATGCCTAGTACACCTAAGATTCATCTTGTACACCTGAAATTATGAGATGCCTAGGATAATCCCTAGTGTTTGGATTTTAATCCTGGTATGATGAGATGCCTCATATACTCCCTAGTTTTTGGGTTTTTATCCTGATATGATGAAATTCCTAGGATACTCTTTATGATATAGCTTTGAGGATTCTAATATCTAATATGACTAGGATCTCACCAGGATCTGTATTTAATATTGCTATTATTTGGTGTGCCTAGGATACTTACTAGGATCTAGTTCTTACACTTGGTGGGGGTATGTTCATGAGATCACAGGGTAGTACTTATATCCCCATCAAGGATAGGTATCATGCTCAAAGGAATATGGAACTAACTAAAGTAAGTATGATTGATCTTGGATGTAACTTTAGAACTCTAGGATCAATAATGATTATTTTATTTTCACCTTTTCACTAGTTTATTTGTTTTTTTTAAGTAAATTACTTGTGAATACACTATGTTTAAAGGTAATGTTGGGAACCCATTTCTAGTGCCTAACTGAGTTTTACTAACACCCTACTCATGCAGCCATGACACTTGGGTGCCCAATCATACTCAACTATTTGTGGGTTCAAGTAGGGAATAGGACCATGATTAGATCATACATATGGATAACTTGGAAAAAATTGAGATTGGGATGAGGTTAGGCTTGTGGTGGAAACAGATCATCTTCTATATTTTATTCTTTTGTTTATTTTTTATATGTGATCATCCTAGTGAGTGATTAATTGGGATGTATGGTCGTATGCTTCTACATTTAATTTTATTATATCATGGATATGTTTTATTTATTACACATACTCTGATTATTTGTGATGGGTATTATTTGGTTATTTTACACTGTTTTTACTCTAATATGAGGGTATAGTCTCACCATAGTAGCACCCTAGACCCTCATTACTAATTAGAAACCTTTGGTATATGGGGAGGCATGTATGAGGTCTCATGGTGAACTGATTTGATTATTATAGAGTAAGATTGTCTAGGACATTACAAATTGGTATCAGAACATCTTTTCTTTATCTTACTATTTGTGTATATTTTATATAGGTATTAGGGAAATGTCAGAGTTGGTGATGGACCTTAGAGTGGTGCGTCACAAACACATTTTTCAATGGGAGGTCCAGGTTACCAAGGATATGTGATTATTGTTCTGGGTTTTTACTATTACGGTTGATATATTTATTCAAATATTATTTGTGTATTTAATATTGATATTTATGGGTTTTGTCTCTCAGTCCATTGGAAACTGGCATGTGTACATGCATCATTCTTGGAATGTAAGACTCACATGAAATTTGTGTTCTTGTGTGTTATTTATATCACTGAAATTAGAGTGTTTATATATTTAAAGTTTCAATAAAAACTTATATAAAATTTTCCCATTTAACTTTTTGGTGGTATTCTTCTTAACTGGACCATAGTAATTATTCTGATGGCAGGTCATGTGGATTATATGGAGGGGTGCTCCTTGATAATGACTATGTGGTTCCTTTGTGTATGGGATGTATAGTGGCCCCTAGTGGATTAGTAAAGTAATTGGATTCCTTAGTGATGAATCTCTTGTGGGTGATTATAAAATGGGTTTAGTTACTAAAAGTGTAAAAAACAACATATATTGTGTTTTCTCATATAGCTTCTTGGTGTAATTCTACTTAACTGTACTATATGACTATGGATTACTCAACATGATCCATCTTAGGGAAATATCATTATATGTATATGGATGAGATCATGGTTCTCGAGGGGGTAGTCTTGTATGTATATTCCTACTAAGGATTAGTACCCTAGAGTGGGTTGATGAATTGGTGTGTGATTCCTGATATGTATATGTATGTAATAACTCTAGAGTGGTAATTTTGACACAAGAGTTTCCTTGTGATATCTAAAATGGGATTATATGTGTTTCCTTATGAGATATGGTTTATGTGAGACATGATTTATGGGCTAGGTAGGGGAGCCTAGATCCTTTGAGATGAGCTATGATATATGAGGGTAACCAGAGATATGGGTCAGTCTAGGCTTGTGAATGCCTTAGATATGGGATTAATAAGTAGATTATTTGGGTTGGGAGGTTAATGCATGAGTGTTTCGATCAATAATGTGGTGTAGGCATGGAGATTCCTTGGCCTTCATGATGTAAAAAACATATAGTGCCTTTGGTATTAAGGTTAGGTTTTTACCACATGATCAATGGGATGTCTAGACCTACTGATTTCAGGTGTAGTTCATGATGATGTCATGGATTGTGATCCTATATAGTTGGATCTAGGATGGGTATATCACGAGTATATGCAATTTATTTTTGAATGATGACTAGGTTTTTCTGATCATGTTATTATCCTTTTCATGAGTGAGATGTCATAGGCTTGTTGAAAAGAAATCATTGAGGTGCTTCTAGATAGATGAAACTAACATGAATGAGGATTATGTTTAGTTTTTTAGGTGTGTGATCCTATAACTGATAACATGTAACTATTGGAAGCATGAGTCAATTCCTATGATTGGGTGGTATAAGAGTGTACATCTAATGGGTTTTTAATGATATTGAGGTAGTACAAACTGGTTACGTGTAGACATATTTGGGTTATAGATTGATGAATGTGTCTGTGAGATGAGGACGGATGGTTTTGATGAAATTATTATGATCTTGATTTCCAAAGTTTTTATAAGAGTGTAGAATATTACCCCCTAACACATATACTGATATTGTGGATGGATGGTGTTAAAGATTGATAGGATGGTGAGTGTATCTTAGGTGGAGTAATACATGTTTAATTATGGAACCTATTTAGGTTACACATGAGGAGTGGTGTAAGTAAATCCATATGGTAGGGAGTGAACCATAGGTTTTTGGAGGGTGTGAGCCTTGTTATAGATGAATTTCATTATATTTTTAGGATGATGTTCCTAGTGAGTTGGAAATGGGTAGAGATGGATGTCTTGTGTTGGTGCTCAGGTATGAGTGAGACAACTACATCTTGTAATTACATGTGGTAACAGATAGAGAATGGGTCATGAATATATGACCCTTGTGTTATGGTGTGATGTTATTAGTCATTGGATGGTAGAGATAGAGTAGGATTTTGGTGAGAAGGTATTAGATGAGGCATTGGATGGAGTCTGAGAATTTTCATTGGACTCGGTATGGATTTAATATGATTCAATCATGAGTTAGATTATAATTGTACCAGTTCTTGGGGTTTGATCATGATAAATGGTGTATTTGGTTTAGGATTAAACTATGTAATTACACCGAGTGTCGTGTTTGGACTTTAGTGTGGGTATGTGGATGATCACATGATGCCTCTAAAATTTTAGGCATTTTGATTGAGAGATGAGATAGCGTGATAACAATTGTAGATGATTGTTTTTATAAAGAGTCATAAAGAAGAGAAATGACTAGTTTTTTATGTGAAATTGGGTGTAGTGAGATGAAAACTACACTGAGTGAGTCATTGTACCATTGGAAATTTGTTTTAGTAGGCGATTTTGATGGTGGGGAGAACCATGGCTTAGAATCAACCCTTATGATCTAAGTCTTATGGGGAGGAGTATTGTGAGATTGGGAATGAATTTATTGATGTAATTATGTGTCTTTGGATAGACTGGTGTGGGTAAGTATCATCTTGGTGATTTAGTGATGGTGATGAGAGGTATCTTGTTTTTTGATGAATAGTGTGCCTCATGTTTGGAGTTTCATAATGGAGGCTCATCCAACGTTCGGGGATAAAGTGAGATGATTTGATCATGAATTAATGATTGAGATAAGTATATATTAAAATATTTAAATACCATTAAGGCTTCACTAGGATGATAAATTCTATGGTGGGGAGATCTTAATGACTCATGACATTATGGGTTGGGAAATTTAGGAGGAATTTGAATTTTTGACTTCCTAACAAAGGTCAATTTGAGAATCGGGAGTTGAATCAGAATTAAGAGATTTATAGTGTCTTTAGAAGATTTTTTTGAACATGGATTGAGGAATAATATGTGTTTTGAGTGTTCAAGTGGGTTTCAGGGGTTCAGGTTGAAATTTTTATTTTTGGAGAGGGTTTTACTATGCCAAACAATTAGGGGAAACTATGGGGGTGAACTATGAAAGGTTTTTTTCCTTGGGGGTTGGTTCATAGTTAGTGCATGGTTTCAAACAAACCATTAAAAACCTACAATTAAAATTTTTGAGGAGTTTCATGGTTAGCACATGGTTTGGAAAATTTTGCGGCCAAACTGTGTGAGGGGGTGTGGTTCGAGACAGTTCCAACCGCATAGTTGATGTATAGTTTGAAAAACTATGTGATAACCATGAGGACTGCTATAATTCATTAAAAAAGAAGTAAATTACCTTTTTCCCCTTGATTTATTTTAACACCTCCCCCCCTCCTTCGCCCTCACGTGTGGCCAGCCAGGGGCTCCCTACCCCTTTGTCTCCTTCGATTACCCTTATAAATGGGGTGATTTTATGGAATGATTCCATTAATTCAAGGTGAATTATCCATTCACTTATCCCTAATTATTCTATTCCTTTGTCTCCCCTAAGTTGGGTTTATTTTTCTCGGGTTTTTTAGTGAATATTCCACTAGATCATGGTTGAATTGTTTTGAATGAAATTGATATTTCACAATATGGATAGCGGATGTCTTGTGATGAAGAATTCATGTCATTACATACTGTTTTGTTGAAGTTATGTCACCCTATGTAATTTTATAGGGTTTCTAATTTAATTTTATGTAATTGGATATTGAATTGATGTCATTTGATAGGGATTTTTCCAGGATAGTTGGTTTCAGTTTCAGCATGAAAAGATAGATTAGTTAATATTTATAAAATTATGACTATTAAAATTAAATTTAATAGATGATTGTAAAATATTATAATTAATTGAATTGGTCATGGTGACTTGTGATAGGTTCTTAAGAGATAGTGTGATATTAGACGATCTTGGGTGAGAGAGGTCGGGTTTTATTAAAAGAAAATGGATTCAAATGAGGTTGGTGGTCCCTATTAATTTTTATATAGTTTATGCATGTTTTCATATGAATGGGATGTGAAATCTCTCCACTATAGGCATTGGACATTTTATTTAAATCAATTGTTTCTTTAAAATAAAATACCTATGGATGGACACAAGTGTCAAGGGCCATGGCGGACAAGATATCTCAATTAATATTTAGAAAATTATGACTATTAAAATTAAATTGAATAGATAATTGTAAAATATTATAATTAATTGAATTGGTCATGGTGGATTGCGATAGGTTCTTAAGAGATAGTTCGATCTTGGATGATCTTGGGTGAGAGCGGTCGGATTTTCTTAAAAGAAAATGGATTCAAATAAGGTTGGTGGTCCCTATGAATTTTCATATAGTTTATGCCTGTTTTCATATGAATGGGATGTTAAATCTCTCCACTATAGGCAGCCAACATTTTATTTAAATCAATTGTTTATTTAAAATAAAATACATATGGATGGACGCAAGTGTCAAGGGCCACGACAGACCATTTAGAACTAACTTGATACCTCGATCAATGATATTAGAGAGATTCATTATAAAATGTGTACCATGAGATATATATACACTTAGGGTTATAAATTAAATGAAAATTAATAAGCATAGTTTCCCTTGGTATAGGTTCTCTTAGCAACCTCCAAGTAGAGAAGAATTGTGAGTTGGAAATGGTTGTCCATGTAGGCCATGATAGAACCTTGAGATTCCTTATATCCTTCAGGATAGTTGGTATAAGAGTGGGGTGAGTGTTACTCCCCCTCTAGTATGTGAGTATCTGGGTAGGTATACCTTGGATAGAATATTGGAGGGGTTGGGTCAGTATACTGATCTAGGATGACACGGAAAGTGGGATGGTCATTATGGAACCTCTCTATAGTGATGCCCATGTGATATTTCCTATAAGGTCGATTATTCCATGAGATTATTAGGGTAACTATGAGGGAAAATGTTCCCTCTAAGTGATGTATTGGGCCTAAGAGGTGAGTATGAGATAGAGAAAATTGGGCAGGCTGTCCTACCTATATTATAACCTAGGGGACCATGGTGGGTGCCCTGGTATTATGTTGACCTTAGGGAGGGGTAACATAGAAAATATTGCATTGTTGATTCTGAGTGGCACCTTATAAATTAGGAAATTGATGGTAGTGTATTAAGTTGTTCACAGAGAGGCCAACTTAAGAGATGTGTGATGGGCACGACATATGATTTTCCCTTACGGTGATATTATTATATGGGATTTTATTAGGAGGATGTTATCCCTCAAACCTAATATATAAGAAGCATAGGGTACCCCCTAAGATGCATAGATTATTTTTTATGATATTTAAGATGATTAGGATACTTCCTAGGATTCTAAATTTGAGCCTGTTAACTTATGAGATGCTTGAGATATAAGAAATTGAACTTAAAAATTACATAATCTAGTGTCTTTATACTAGAATTAATTTTCAACATTCTCATAGATCTTTTAGGTTTGGAGTTTTAGAGAATTTGATCATAAATATTACATAACAAACCCATATATTATAAATTGGACACATCCACTCAGTATCCATTTTTCCACAATATAAAACATTTAAAATGAAACACATTTTCTTTTCATGAAAAATATTCATGCTTTTTAACTTGACTTCTTCTTTGTTCTTACTCATCCATAAACCTTATGAAAAACATTTAAAAACATGGGAAGAGCATAAAAAGATTAGTAAGGTGAATAAAATAAATAAATCTAATAGTGTGGTGAAAAAAATGAAAACCCATAAATTTTTTACCTTTATCACAATATTCATTGATCTTATGAAATAAATAATACCCACATGAAAAACGCACTTTTTTGTACAAGAAAACCTTTAAAAATCATATCAAGAAAATAGAACCCTTTCAGGGAAATTAGAGTATCAGATTAATAATCCATGTTCACTTGTGTCAGCAATATATGGATTACTATTAAATTCATAGGATAAACCACCCTAGTTAACTCCCTCCTTCTTTCCTTTTAAGACAAGGAACATTACCCATTGCATTGGAGATCTATATCAGGCTTTCAAATCATATAAGATGTATCAGGATCACTCATTGTATAAGATATGTTAGGCCCACCTATTAATAATCTATAATTACCAAGTAATATATCATGAATAAATTATTTTAATTTTCACCTTTCCATCATAAAACCCTTAAAAAACTCTTTTAAAACCGTATGAAAAAACACTTTTACATATCAAAATTCCCTTTACTTTTAAAAACCCATTTTCAAAACTAAAATATCCAAAAAAAAAGTAAATAGGTTTTTTTAATAAAACATGAAAGATTTTAAATTAATATAAACATCAAAAAATGGTTATAACAGTACGAAAAACCATTGATGTCTTATATATTAAAATAGAACATTCTTTTTCCCTTTTTATAAAAACATTAAATTAAAATATTCCTTTTGAAAAACTTTGAATGAAATTAAAATGAGTCATAAAATTTACTTTTTAATTCATTTATATCCATATAAATATATCTATAAAATAATTTTAATAATATGGATATGAAATAAAAATATTTAGAAAATAAATCTTAAAAACATTTAAAATGAGGTTTTTAAGGTAAAATGTCCCTTACTTTGAGTATGAATCATCATGTACATTATTTATCTTCATGAATAATAAAATTATGTTAATTATTTACTTTATTAATAATTATTTTAAAGTTTATTATTTCTTTTATTTTATTTATTTATATGTTATATTCAATCATCTAAATTCATGTTGAACGTTTTGATGATATTCAGCTTATATGTCCAAAATGATTTTGGTAGGTTGAATATGGTCAAAGAAGTCATTATTAAATCATATAAATAATAATAATCAAGATATTATTATTATTATTTTACATTAATCATACTTTTAAAACTAACCATGAATATAGTTATGAAAAATTAACTATGTTACAATCATGGAGATGGTAGGTCGTACGTAAGGATAAGTAACATTTCCATTTTTCAACGATCATGATGGAAAGAAGGTAAGTATTATTTTATATTTAAATATTGATTATTATATTATATTATTTACTTTAATAAACTTATATATATCATCCATATGATGTGGTGATTAAAAATGAGTTACATCACTTCATGGAGGTGGTAGTCCACACGTACGCATGAGTAACATTTATCATTTTTCAACAAACAAAAGGAAAGAAATTAGATGGTATATTATTTTTACATAATATTAATTATTTTATTAATATAATATATATTAATTAAATCCATCATAATAAATATCCATGATATGTGGTGATGGAAAATGAAACACATCGCTTCATTGAGGTGGTAATCCACACGTACGCACAAGCGATGTTTTCATTTCCCACATGATGGAAAAGGAGATGAAAAATGGTTGTACCATAATCATAATAACATATAAGTATATAAAAGATAATTTTTTTATTATTTTATCATGTTTAAATAAAATTTAAAGTAGTTGGAAGAAGAAATAAACTTGAAATTGGTCGGTTATGAATTATACCTTCTCCTCAGACAACCTCTTTGGATTAAACCTTAAGCAACCTAGATTTGGCCTTTTAGTGAGACCAGGACCTCTAGGATGTGGGTAGTGAAGTTTTTAAATACTTGGGTAGAGTTTTTCTAAACTAGAGTTTACAAAAGGTGTGAGGAAGAGAGGATAGTAGGTTCCTTTTATATGAGAAGTGAGGGTCAATCTTAGAATTTCTTAAAGTATTAAATTAATATAAATTAATTTTCACGGAAAAGTAGAAATAAGGATCCCAAAATTATAATATAATGTGTGATAGGGTCTAAATAAACTCAAAAAATCATATTTTTACAAGATTTCAATACATCTTTATTCTTATCTTCTAGTTAAACAACTTTAAACTCGTTTTAACCTTAACCATGATAACTGAACTTTTTACCATGATAACTAAATTATATGACCAAAAATAGAAGGGAATTTATGAAGAAGAAAAATTTAACATTATGATTAAAAAATTATTCATTTTATTATGTTCAAACTATATAGGTAGAATAAATTACTTTCAATATAAGAACACAAAACGCATGAAAAATAGTTTTTAGAAAAATACTCGATTTATGTGTAAGAATCGTTTTACTTTGAAATCAAGTAATAAATTGGCTTACATGAATTTTTTTGGTTAAATAATAAAAAAATAGTGGTTTTTAGGCTTTTTGAGTATTCAAAAACTAAATTTAATCTTCCAATCATTCCATTAAATGTAAAGACACAAAAATAGTTTTTCATTTTAATAATATATAACTTATCTTCTCAAAAGTCATGCTTGTGTTCCCAAATTCAAAATAATATTTTAAAATAAATTATTTAACTCCTTAAATATATATTTGTTTGAAATAAAATTCATATAATAGGATAAAGGCGTGTTTTTAGGTAATTTTAACCCTTAACTCTTTAATTTAACCCCCAATAAACATGTTTTGACCTTAGTTGTGGTAATATATTTTTATTGTTTTTACTATTCATTATGAAAAAAATCAATTCAAACCTATTAAATTATATAAATTATTATGATTACAAATATGAAATATATTTTATGAAATTAAATTCACTGAAGTGGAAAATTTTAATTTAAAATTAAACATGAAAAACACGATGAAAAGCGGTTTTCTAGAAAAATACCTTTTTAAGTATAAAAAAGTTTTCATACCAAATTAAAGTATAATGTTTATTAAAATAAAAATTATTGTATTATTTTTAATCAAAATGAACTAATTAAATTTTATAAATAATTAAAAATATAAAATTAGCTTGAATATATTTGAAAATAAAATATTGTTTCCAATAAAAATCAGTATTTTTAACAATTGATTAAAAAATCAAACTTCTCAAAAAATTCTAAAAAATTAATCCTAAACTAATTTTGGCATGATGAAATAAAAATAATAATTTTTTTAAATTCAAATTCTATAATTTTGAAATTGATCTTTTAAATAAAACCATATCATGTATGAGAACCCAATTTGGTTATAAATAATACTTTTTCCTTTTGACTGAAAAATTGCATAATATTTTTTAATGAATATAACTCTATAAAATATAATTAGTGAATGTTAATAAGACGTGAAAATGATTTATCTTAATATTACCTAGGTTATTACATGATATTCCAGTTATCTAGTGATGATCCTGATGAAACTACATGATATGCCTAATACACCTAGGATTTAGCATGTATGCCTGATACCATGCGATGATTAGTATTTCTAGGATTTGAATTATATGCCTAATGCTATGAAATTCCAAGTATGCCTAGGATATATCTTGTATGACTGATACTATGAGATAACTATTACACCTAGGATATGGATTGTACGTTTGATACTATGATATTCTTAGTATGCCTAGGATTTATATTGTATGCCTGATACTATGAGATGCTTAGTATGTAACACCTAGAGCACACCTCTCTATATGCTAGAGGTTTCCAACTAGAAGCAGGGGTATAAGGTAGTACCATGGGGAGATTATACACCTGTATCATAGTGAAAAATACATCATAAATGACCATACATCATCTATAATAAATAAACATCCATTAGAGTATTCATAATAAATAAACAAGATTCAATAATAATGGGGGTTGGACAAATGGGGGTTGTCCAAATGCTTGAACTTGTCTCACACAATAGAGGTTAGCATCTCAATTGTATGACCTAACATCATCAATAAAACCTCATTAGAACACATTATCAATTTGACTTCTAATGTGACATGTACAATCATTACTACCCATTCTCACACATACCCTCTCAGGGGTCAATATATCTTTGCGGCACTCACTAGGTCCCCTAAGTAACATCATAGAACAAACACCCATATGGGATTCATTATCCAATTATCATATGTCAGGAAAACACCTTTCACTCATAGGCAATCATGTCCCTCAACACCATCAAAATCACATCTCAACCTTATGATACTCACAAGATAATCCATATGACTTCACTTTAGAAAATAGCACCAAGACCATCTCAATTCCAAGGTTCTCTTAGGTCAGTCTACTCACCCAACCTATCACAATCTACCCAAGTTATACCCACCCATGTATTATTATCTAATTAGGAAAGGAACACTCACAAAATACTATAATCATCTATCCCAATAGCTATAATGTATCTCATGATCCTCTCACGACCTACTTAGGCCAACCATTTCCAACCCAATGTTCTCCTCTACGAGGAGGAATCAAGGTCACTTACACTAAGGGCCTCTATATTCATTAAATTTATTTAAGTTTCACCCATCAAGGTTTATACATCTCATGATATACATTTTTAATTCTAGACTTGGGCATCAGCATCCGAAGTATCCATGAGTGTCCAAGGTTTTTTCGTGTCCCTTGACACTTATATTGGTCTATAAGCATTTAATTTTAAATAAAAAATCATTTAATAAAAAAGGGTTGATCTCCATCACTAGAGAGGCCACGTATCACATGAATATAAATAAAAATTCATTTAATATAGGGGTATGATCAAGGTACAACCTACCTCAAACACAGATTTATCATCCCTTTAATTGTATCTTGACAAATATCACTTGATCTCATCTCATTCCAACTGGACATCACCAACTCATTCTAGTTTCTAAATCATGCCAAAACATCAAAATTAATTAAATATAATAATTTATAATTAATTAAAAAATATAAAATTAGTTATTTAAATTAATTCTAATAGGAATAATTGATTAAAATATCATTGGGCAACCTTGTCACACTAAAACATTGAATATCCACTCATGGAAGGTCTATAACACACTCTCATCACCATCCCAAGCCAATAACATATCACACGGCATAATTTTAAATGTAAATTTGATTTTATATAACTAAAAGATTAAAATAATTTCATAAGTTGACATTCCTTCAATATAATGATGTGAAATGGTATGTAATCATCATCTTATGACATCCTCTATCCACAATGAGTAAAACCCCCATCATATCGGATGATTTCCACCATGTTGTAGTGTAAAACATCACCAAACCCTAACTGAATCACACTAAAATCAATGGATATGAAGGGGAAACAAGATTTAAAGGATGATATAGGAGAAACATACCCAGATCTTCTATCAAAATGCACTAAAAACATCCTCCTAACATGGAGTCAAAGGGGAGAAGAAGAGGGGGAGGATTCAGATGAATGGTCCTCCCTGCACCTCCCCTATTCCCTAAAACCAAAGGGTGATGACTAGTAAATTACCAATCCAGCCTCACTAAAAAAATAAAGTGGTGGTATTTTTGTAGTGTGGATATAGGGCCCACAATTCAAGCTCCCTGCCTGGGGAAACCCTACAGTGCCACCCTATGGGTTGAAACACAAAAGGAACACCCTTACCCTCCAAGTTCATCGTGGTCATAGTCCACCTTAGGTATCCCCCCAAGGACCCCTGACATGACCCCCACCACACCGAGGCCCACTACCTACTCACCATGGTATACAAGCATCACCCCAGTGCACCATAGCAAGACTCCACAACATAGTGAAGTCTTTCTCACCATTTTCTAGGTGCCATAGGTTCCACTATGGGTGTTTTTTCCTACCCATTTCACATATGGAGACCTACCAAGAACCTCTCTCAACCAAGGCTCCTCCCTTAGACCATGGAACACACCAAGGTGTGGTGCTTCTTGTGTTCCATAAAAACACCCATAAGAATCAAATGACAATGTAGGAGATATCATTTTGACAACAGCCTAGGCCACACAATAGCACAGACTCCTTAGTTGTGGTGTAGTCAGCCCCCAAGAGGAAGGTTTAAACTTGAATAACCTTTCCTACTCTAAAATGTATCCCCTTAGGTTTATTCCATGTCCTTCCTTAACTATAGTTCACCATGATACATCCCCCATTACTACGTTGTATTGATCACCTACAGCTGAAATTTAAGTTATATGGCCACTCGGCCTTTCACTTACACTTAATCACTTTAAAACCCCTATGAACCTCATTAAATATCTGAAAAAACTTCTATTGGATATGTTTAAACACTCATAATTCTGATATGAATCCCAGTTCTCAAAAAGATCCCTACTCCAAATCCAAAAATTTAAATTCCCTCTGAAAATCATAACTCGTAAAGGGGAGGATCTTTAAAACCTCCCCACTATAACACTTCTCATCCCCAAGAAGTCCCAATAAACCCATATCCACAAATCTCAACCTACCTCAATCTCTAATTCATGTTTAATTCACTGTGTTCTATCATGGAATGTCGAACGAGCTTCTTTTGCGCAACTCCAAAAACAAAGAGCATTGTTTTCTAAAATTTGACCCACCAGCACATCACCATTTTCAATACTAAGACAGTTCTTAACAATTCCTATCTATCCCAAGAAACCATAATGAAATCAACCAGTTCATCTATATGATCGTGAAACTACCCACTATAATTCTCCACTCAAAAAGACTGATTTCAGGTCCTAGTGTTCCCCACCATCAAAACTGCATATTGAAACACATTTCTAGTGGTCAAATGACATGTTTGATGAAATTTCCACATCACTACACCTGAATTATTATAAAAACGTTAGTTGTTCCTCAACTTATTGACTCTTCCTAAAGACACTTGGTCGTAGTAGTCAATGCACTATCACACTTACTAGTTCTTATGCCTTAACTCTCAAAGGCACTGCATGATCATCCAAACACCCACACCAAATGCCAAACCTAAATATAGGAATAATTACACATTGGATCCTCAACCAACCAATATAATCATAATTCTCTCACTACAATCACTGGTGCACCACCAATCCAACTCACCCTTAGATCACCTCAAAAAAATCCCAAGCTTAATGCCAATGTATGGACCTTGTCCAATAATGCACCTGAATTTCAAATCTAGTATTCACCAATGAACCATATAAAACAAAGTACAACTACATGCAAACATATAATTGTCATTTTGACTATCCAACAACTGGTCCCAACACACATCCATGACACTATCCATGTGAGGTTTATTCCTCTAAGGCTTATTCTCCATCCATCACTACACATGATGATTGTATGTGGTCATCCTACTCATACCTGATCACTAATATGAAATGGAAATTTCCACCCATTACCATCTCATAGGAACACCATCCTCATAATCCACAAAAATTCATCCATAAAGAGGTTTACATCATCATCCAACCAATGGTGCACTCCCCGCTATATGACTTTACTTATACTAATCCTTGAGCACAACCTCAACAAGTTTAATCATCATATGTGTGTCGCTCCTCCCAATCCACACCCATAAATCATGCCAACCATTGTTACCATCAATCCTTGGTTCCATCATTGTTATAGGAGATCATTTCTCATCAAAACTCTTAGAAAATCGTGGATGCAAGTATTTCATTAATTCCATCAGTCCTTGGACCACACGCAACTTCCTAATAAACTATAATTCAATGGTACCATGATTAAATAGAACGTACCACCTTGGACTCATCTAAACCTAATAGTAATATGTTCTTATATGACCCAATCATGGAATCCAAATCATAATCCCATGAGTCATAAACTGTCAACTATAGGCTCAAATTCCTAAACTACTAACAATGATCACAACATGTTAATATCATCTAGTTGGGATCATCCTTGATGATCCTATATAAAATTTTTCATTTAAACCATGCCATGGTCTATCACACGATCACCTGTCAACTGACATCATTTCCAAAATCATAATAGTTTACCCCCCCCTTATTGTGCTCCTAATAGTGTATCCAAAATAAATACGTTCAGGAAATTGGCTGGTCTTACCCTCCAAAATCAAACCTCGGTACCCAAAATTACTATCACTCAAGGTATTTTTCACAAAATTCCATAGCATCTCACAATCATATACCACATACCTAGTAACAACTATTTTACATTGATATCACAGCTGAATCATTTACTCGTTCTTCTATCTATAGTTAATTAAGAAGTCTGGGCTAACCCCTATATTAGGTTAGCTTCATATTTATCACAAGGTAATTGGGCTCTCCCACTAGACCATAAATCATAACTCTCACATAAATCAAATCTCATGAGGCATAATCCCTACATCCATATCAAATATCATCAAGCAACTCACGTTCTGAAACACCCACTCTAGGGTCTCATATACATATACCAGTATCACATGAAAAATCATTTGTCTACTATGGTACTGATCCTCACTAAGCATACACATATGGAACTACCTCCTCGAGGTTCACAATCTCATCTTTCGGTATATGATGACATCATACTCTATCGATTCATGTTGAGTTAACCATGATCATATGGTTCAGTTAAGTAGACTTACACTAATAAACTATATGGGAAAACACTATATATATTATTTTTGACACTAAACTAAACCCCTTTTATCTTGCAACTAGTACCATAATTACCCACTATGGTTTAATCATCAAGGAATCCAATTCTTGTACTAATATACTAAGGTTCATTGTACATCCCTTGCAAGAGGTACTGCTTAGTCATCACCAGAGAGCATCCCTCAATAGAACCCACATAACCTATCATCAAAAGAAAAATATTATGGTTCAACTAATTATAATTCCACCAAAATGTTATATAGGAAAACACCATATATATTTTTTGAAACATTAAACAAATGAACATTATAACTTTAATGATATCAATCACATACAAGAACATCTATGTAATGTGAATCCTATATGATAGATATGATTCATATACATGGCCTCTTTCCAATGGGATAAGATCTAAAACTATAATAAATCATAAATCATAAATCCATGAAACCAAGTGTGTTACACTAGGTAAAATCACACAACTATAAAAGATAAATTCAAGAACAAAAATCTCATGCCCTGGTAACCTAGAATTTCTAACAGAAAATTTGTTTGTGACGCACCAGTATGAGGTCCATCAAAATCCCCGAAACATACCTATATAGAATGTCTACTATCTCCGCAAATAGTAATACAAATCAAAAATAAAGCTTTGATACAAATTTTTAATGCCCTAGACCCAGAACACTAATTGGTGTCCTAGATGGAGAGATATTGTGACCCCAAGTGCGCCTCCCCTTACACTAGAGGTTGTCGACTAGCAGAGGTGGTATAGGGACCCATACTTTTCATAAATAAATATTATATCTTATTATATAAATATTCAATACATAACATAATGATCCATGCTAGAATCATATCATTTTAATGTCTTTGGAAACTTGGATACATAATAAACTTGTTCATAAGAGATCTACATCACCTGGCACTATGTTCTTAATAACTAGATCCCTTCTTAGACATATCATTCTTAAAACCTTTCTTTATAACCTGGGTAAAGGAAACATAATAAAGGGTGAGCTCATATTATCAATAAGGGTAAAAAATGGAGATATAAATGATCACTTAAACAAAATATGAGAATACAGGTATGGTAATATAATATTAATATTTTAAAATAATTCCATGTATATTAAATATCATAATAATGAGTCATGGAATAAATCCTGGAAGTTCATAATACATGAATCATAGAGGGATCAAAGATCATGAGCCATGAGAGCATAACATTGGCATAATATATAAGGTTTTGGAATACATATAATCATCGAAAATCATTTCCTTAGTCAAGGATAATTACCAAGACTTACATAGTGTATTGGGTTCACTCCCCATTCCATCATATCTTTAGTCAAGGTTCACTCCCAAGACTATCATAGTGGAAAAATTCCCTTACAAAATTGTGTTCTCTCCCCATTTCAGTCCTTATTGTCTCATGAGATATCCATCTTTACCCAAATCATTGGAGGGTTATATAATTCTGATTCCACCCATAAAATAATAATAATCTATTAATATGTGTTTCACAAGATCATAAATCATTCATTATATATCATAACCCATGAAAATGAAACAAGTTTCATAAAAATTTCGACAATTCATCAAAGTATAACCCATGGAAAATAAATGAGTTTTATAAACATCTCATAATAATAAATATAAATAATCCATATAAAGAATAATTATGGTATCATTAGATCATATCCCTAATAAAGTATAAGTAACATCAAATTATGTCATCTTAGATTAAAATTCTTTTATAATATTACTTGGAATATTTCTTGAAGAAAATACTCTTTTCATTTTGAAATCACTTCTTATAAAATCTAAAAATTTCCAAAATAATATGGAAAATTTTTCTTTAAAAATAACCATGTAAATTTTCATATTAATATTCAAAACATTTAGTGTTCATGATGGTGGGAAAAAAATTCATACCATGTACGTTAAAATAATGATTCCCTTCACATTTTCAATAAAAAGTCAAAAATAACTCATTCAAGAAATGAAATGAAGACTAATTTTAAATATTTTTTTGAAAATTAAAAAATGAGTAAAAATTAATTT
The DNA here is from genome assembly GCA_963277665.1 of Viscum album. Lineage (NCBI taxonomy): Eukaryota > Viridiplantae > Streptophyta > Magnoliopsida > Santalales > Viscaceae > Viscum > Viscum album. The sequence continues at coordinate 1,238,364,453 of OY728162.1, read as the reverse complement.
AAAAAATCATTAAAAAAACTTGAAAACATTTTTAAAAAACATATACCTGGAAGAAAAAGGATTTTCAACAAAATAGAGAAATAAAGTCAGTTTTCCTTTAAAACATTATTTTGGTCTCTTAAGTACTTAAAAAGATGAAAATGAAAGGAAAAATGTAATATATAGAAATAAACATAGTAGGATAAAATTAATGATAATTATTGAGATTTAGATTATGAAATTTCATCATTATAAACTTAATAATAAATGATTCCAATAAGAAATGAGATTGTAACATAAAACTATTACCTGAAGTTCGACTTGCTTTGAAAGTTATTTAACCTTATGTATAATAAATTTAAATTTATTATAATTCTATAAAAGAATAATAATAATACTTATAATATCATATATGATCCACTTATAACATTTTAACACCTATTTAATTATAATTTCTTATTAAAATCACAGTTTCCAGGTGTTTTGTTTTTTATGATAATTTTGGTTTGGTAGTTTCAATCCTTGTACTTTTATTATGGATCCATAATCTCCAAAATGTTAAAAATGAAATGAATATCATATATATTTATTATATATATATATGTATATATGTATATATCCATGAAAGGTAGATATAGAAGAATGAATTACACTATTCATGGAGACGATAGGTCATACATACGAATGGATTTTGTTTTTATTTTTTCAAAGGATGGAACAAAAGAAAGGTAAATAATAATTCAACTTTCCAAGATAATTATTATATAATATATATATTATATATTCATTAAATATATCCTTATTACCATCCATGTAAAATAGAAATGAAAATTGAATCACATCACTTCGTAGAGGTGGTAGTCCACACGTACGGACGAATGACGTTATCATTTTTGACTGGATGGGATGGAGGTAGATAATGGTTGTTACATCATCATAATAAAAATTTATTATATTTAAGATACTGAATTTATTATTATATAATGGAAACTATATATTTATATTATTTATAAGAAGAAATAAAATTGAAAATGCTCGGTTAAGAGTTATACCTCTTAGTTGAGAAACCTCCTTTGGCTTATACCTTAAGACTTCAAAGGATAACCTTTTTGAAAGACCATGATCTCTAGTATGTGGGTAAGGAATTTATAAATATATTATGGTAGGTATTATATTAGCTATAATTAACCTGAATTTTGGATAATAGAGGATATTTGGTATCCTTTTATAGGGTAGGGAAAGGATGCACTTAGAATTACTTAAAATATTAAATAATATATATAGATATATATAGATATATATATCATAATCATTTAAAGTGGAACCAAGGCACCAAAAATTTTAATATAGGATGTTACAGGGCTTAAATAAAATCAAAAAATCATATCTGGTAAAGTTTTGGAAACATTTTACTTATCTTTTAGTTAAACTACATTAAACCATTTTAACCTTAATCGTGGTAACTTAACTTTTTACCAAGATAACATAATTATATGACCAAACATAAAAGGTTAATTATAAAAAAAATTACATGTTTATTTAAAAATTTTAATCCATTTTATCATATTTAATTTCTATTGATTTTACAAATTACTTTTATTATAATAACGCTCATGAAAAATAGTTTTTAGAAAAATAATTGATATAAGAGTAAAAAAATCACCTCTAAATAAATTAATAAATTGATTTCAATTAATTTATTTTATTAAATAATAAACTAAGTAATTAATTTATACTTTTTTAATAATATAAAACTGAATTTAATCTTCTAACCATTCTATTAAATAAAAAGAACCAAAAATAGTTTTAAATTTTAATAAAATATAATTTATCATTACAAAACTCAAGATTAGGTTCCCATTTTAAAAATAATGTTTTAAAATAAATTATTTAACTTTTTATGAATATATGTTTTCAAAAATCACTCATCCAATAGGATAGGTAAATTTTTAAAGAGATATTGATGTTTTACCCCATTGTTTTAACCTGATTTTACCTCTTTTACTGATGTGATAAATATTTATCATGGTCACTATTCATAATGACCAAAAAATAAGTTGACCCTATTAAATTACATTAATTATGATGATTAAAAATATTTAAACCATTTTATCAAATTCAATTCACATAAAATGGAGGATTTAATTTAAAATTAAACCCGCAAAACAGTGAAAATGTGGTTTTCCTAAGAACAAATTATCTTAATTATAAAATGTTTTTATACCAAAATTCAACATAAAATTGATTCCAATAAATTGGATTATTAAAAATATAATTTATCTAATTATACTTTTAAAACTATTTTAAAATAAAATGTAACTTTGCTAATGCATTAAACAAAAGAATAGTTTTTAATAAAAATCGGTATTTTTCACCATTCATCAGAAAATCAATATTTTCATAAAATTATAAAAAAAATATAAGATAATTATGACATGATAATTTAAAAAATAAAGTTCATTTTTCAAATACATTTTCTAAAATTTGAAGAAATTGATTATTTTATTTGTTCATAAAAAACAATAAAAACATTTTGAGGAAAAATGTATTTTTAAAGAAAATAAAAACTTCACTAAAAATTGTGTACTTAATTATCAATATGTTTTCTTTATCTAAAACCATTATAAATATTTTTTTTGTAATATGTTTATTTCTATTCATACCACCAATTTTAATGGCTATGTTATAATAGTCATGTTTAAATAATAATATTTTAAAAGTATATTACGGTTCGTTTAAAATTGGTGTTGTGTGTAACGTAAGATATCAAATAAATAAAATTTATTTAAAGAGAAAAATATTCTAAAATCTCATAGTGTTACATTATACCCCTCTTAAAATGAATTTCTCCCTTAAAATTTCATCGCTTTAATACAAACAAATGAGGATATCTATATTTCATCACATCCTTAGGTTCCCAAGTAGCTTCTTTGAATTTCTAACTCATTTAAATAACTTTAATTAGGTGAGTAGTCTTGTTTCATAGCAATTTATTTATAAGAAACAATATTTCTACTACTTTTTCATTATATGAAATATCATTCTCCAGTGGTTCTACCTCTGAGTTTAGTGTATGTGAAGGATTCTGTGTATACTTCCTCGGTAGAGATAATAGACCACATCGTGAACTTGAGAGAGGTTTGGTGGAAGTTAGAAATGATAATATACCATCCCTACTCAATAAAGAATATAAAAAGGGCCAATATACCTAGGTTTTAGCTTTAACTTTCTAAATCTCATAAACTTCTTCCATGTAGAAAATTTTAGGAGTGCCTTGTCACCAACATCAATTTCTAGATCTTGTTGATAATTGTAAGAATAACTTTTCTATTGAATCTAATCTACCCTTATGTGTTTTTTAATGGATTTGACTTTATCTTCCCTTTACTCAACTAGATCATGTATCAATATCTTTCTATAACATCTCTATTTTTTCATGTAAATCTTTGAAATATATACAGTAATATTTTTGAAGCCAGGTGTTGAGACGACATGAGATTCTGATGCCCGATGAGCCTAAAATTGATATTATAAAAATATTAAATATATTAATATCATGTGAATTCATTTTTCATGAAATATTGGAATAACTCCAAAATTTAGTCTCATATCATAAATCTAAGACATTCGTTGATTCTATAATGTGGTATTTACCCTAGGTGTGACATAATCTTTGTCGGCATCGGGTGTTTGTTAAAATTTTATTGTTGGAACAAATAATAAAATAAATAAATTTATTTATTTATTGTATTATGTTTTTATGTAGTGACCTAGACTCATCTATAAATATACAATTATAACCAAATTGTAGGGTTATCCACATAACCCTAATATTTTGGGAGAATCCATTGGAGGAGAGCTTGGAAAATGACAACAGATCGAGATCATGATCGAGGATCATTTCAATAATAGAGGTTATGGATCTCACCAATGACATCAATATGTGACTATTATTTGTTAGTGATCGATCCAATCCAATATAGGGTGTTTTTCGATTGTTTATTTTCCCATTGATTATCCCACAATGAATGCGATCAATTCTTCTAATAGTTTGATTCACAAGTCAATAGTGCTTTGTGGGTTCGAGTTTAATATTCCCAAGATTTAGGGGAATTGATTTATTGATTATCATTTCTATTAATTCTTAATTCTAAAATCAATGAATCAAGTCCAACCTGAACACATCCAAGGTTCATTCCTCATTTTTTGTTTTTACATCTCTCATTGTTTCTTCACAAGATTCATTGCTAGTATTTCCTTGGTTGTTGGTTTGATGAAATATCTAGTATTCGATCGTTGTGTGATTGTTCTTTGATGCAATGGATCAATACCATGGATATGGTTTGTAATCAAGGGTTTGATCAAGGAGTGATTATATAGGATGATCATATCTAGATCAGATTAGACCAGTGATTCTCATTCTACCCAGTTTGGCACGCGGCAATAGTACGATGCGGTGGTGGTTGATTTTCGAGTGGATCAAAGGCCAGAATTTGGAAAGTGATGATAGAAAGGTCAATCAACCCCATATCCACAATACCCAAGTGTGATTTGTGAAATTTGAGATGAATTCATAAGAATTCATGAAGAACCCATAGAATCTAGAAAATTTCACATTACACGGTGTGTACCTCAAAGAACACACATCGTGTGGGGTCCCTGTATATGGTTCTAGAGTTCCGCATTAAATAAAATATCACACACCATGTAACACATGTCACACACCATGTGACCTATGTTGGCAGTTCAGCATGTATCTGAGAGGATATATGGGAACAGACACAAGCATGGGTAGAGTACATGGGAACAACCTGGTACTCGGACATGACCAAGCACACAGGCATGGCCCAAAGTACATGGGTATGGCTAGGTGTATACTGGAATGGGAACGCATCATGCTGAGTGTTGGCTCAACCTATACACATTGTGTACCCCTAAGGTATATGTTTTTTATATGAAGGTTTACATGTTGTGTGATATGGAAAGATATAGGAAGAATAGGGGTTGGAAAAACACAATGTGTACCCCTAGTACATTCCATATACTCCCTCTGAGAGTGTTTGGAGCCCTTAATCTATTTATTATATACTAGTTTTATCTTAGAATGTTTCCTTAGTCCCTTCCCATGAGGTTATAGTGTGGAATTACATCCTCAAAATAGGATTATAATCCCATTTATGGTTTCAATATTAGATAGAGTTTGACGTATCCCCCTATGGGGCCAGGGTGGAATCCTATATCATTCCTAGGTGGGGTTTATGGTATTGTAATGACCACTACAAACATGGAGTCAATCCCATATATAGAAGGCTGGTCCACTAGGGTTTGTAGTGTCCCTCAGTGTCCTTGGGTGTGATCCCCTACCTAGATGAAAATATCTTCAGAGATCTAGTGAGTACTTATTAGTGATACCTAATGAGAACAACCTCTCAGATGAGTGACTTCATTGATATCATAGCTTGTGGAGTAGGTTCTACTAGAACAAGAGTTACCTTAAATCCTCAGGAATTATCTTGTGGCTGGTAGTGGTTGATACCTCTTTGAGACTTTTAATTTTTTATGAGTATATCTGGGTTTATTCTTGATTATAGTTATGTCTCATATCTTTATTGAAATACCTGTGTATTTGAGATGACTACTCTTTATTATTTATGCTTACTAATTTCAAGGTGTCCTACTGGGTAATTTTATACTCACCCCTTCATGGGATCTGCCTATACATATTGTTTCTTATGCATATGGTATGTTATTTGACAATTTCCTAGGAGGACCAGGAGTAGGAGGATCTTAGATTGGGATAAAAAGATCAAGGTTCTTACTGGTGTTTCATTTGATAGTATTCCCCTCCTTCTAAGAAGGTTGGACTCTTTTCTAGCTTTGGGTAGGCTTGTATTTTTCCCTTTTATTCTTTCTAATACCTTTTTCATACTCTGATGTGAGATAGATGTTATGAATGCATTATGGTATTAGTTTTTTTTACTTTTAAACATTGTATGGGCTTGGATATGTATGTGCGTGTGTGTGTGTGTTCAAGTACTTAGGATAACACCTCTCATGTATAAGATATGCTTACTCAGAACTAGTCTTCAGCCTATGACCTATTTAATGTGGGATTGGGGCATCACACTCAGCTTACCGCCAGCCAAATAGACCCCAGTGAGTTGGGTCATGACTAAGTGGTATCATAGCAGGTCAGTTATTGTTGGGAAAAAATCCCTCAAGGTATCATTGAAGCATTTTTGAGGTGATTGTGTTTGTTGACAAAGTGGACATCTGTGTGGTGATTGTTGACAAAGAAAAACAGTGTCATACAAATTTGTTGACAAAGGGGATTTCATGGTGGAATGTCAAGTTCAAGAGTTGTGGTCAACAATCCATGCTTGATTCAAGAACGTTGACAAAGTAATGGATAATCTGGAGGTGGTACAAAAAGAACAAATTCAAGGTGGCACCGTTTTCTAGTGTTTTCCAAATTTTTGGGCCTGAAAATCAACGAAAGGAGAAAAGTGGTTTTGGAAAAGAGACTTGCGTGCCACGTACTTTAAGGAGAGGAAACTTGCGTGCCTAATGTTTTTTAGGATCAGGAGGTCAAAATATGGAAAAGGAAAGTGGGTCGCGCAGGTATTGGTGTGGTCGTGCAGGTGACTTGCGCGCCATGAAGAGACTTGTGCACCGATTCCTAGGAGGCTTGGGAACATGCGCGCCTGTTATTTTTTAGGATCAGAAGCTCAAAATATGGCAAAGGAAAGAGGGTCGCACAGGTATTGTGTTGGTCGCACAGGTGACTTGCAAGGGCAGAGACCTGCGCACTGAAACTTGCTCGTTGAGGGGATACTTGCACGCCGCCGCGTAGGTTGACCAAATTCCTATAAATACTGGACCACCTCTCCTCATTTTTAATGGATTTCAACACTTATAAAAATCAGAGCTCCCATCACACAGGTGTGGTGGTCGCGCAAGTGGTGGTGTGTCGCGCAAGTAGGACTTGCGCGCCAGATTTTAAGAAGGGCGATTGTTGTTTATTGCGTGCCAATATTGGTTTGGGCATAAAGGGAAGTGTGTCTCACAAGTTTGGAGTTGAAGAATCTTGTGCCGTGCAAGTGTTTGAGGTGGACTTGCGTGCCAGTTGTGACTTGTGGGCCGAGACTTGCGCGTCGGGTTAGACCTGCGCGCCAAGTAAGGTTGATTGCCTGGCAATGTTTTCAGGCTGCGTGGAAGCTGTAAGTTTGCCCAATACCTTCGGTTCAAAGAGAAATTCATCTATGGGTGAAAGTTGGACTTCAACAGAGCATCTACATACAACAGAGGATGCATTCATTAGAGATAATGAAGAGACCTACAGGTCTATAAACTGTGATTGGATCCTTTCTGAAGCAGTGAGAAAAGGAAGAGGAAGAAGGTGATCCTCTCTACCGGCAGTGATCCAGAGAGAGAGAAACAGGGAGTGACCCTTGGGAAAGTAGTGAGCTGACCCTAAATCTTGTAAAGGCAGTGAGCCTGGGACAGAGTGATTATGCCCGAACCTTGTAATCCACATCTAGTGAAGTTTAGTGGAATTTGGTATGACTGACAACCTGTCAACGTATACTCCTTGGATGTATCCCTTAGTGGTGAACCAAGTAAAAATTTCTATGTCTTTTTCTTGCTTTACTTTCTATTTATATTGTGCAACAAGGAATAGAGAGAAGATTGTTTTGCTTAATATAAAAACAAGATCAGAATGGGCTTTAATTTTAAATTAGTCATACCCTGATTCACCCCCCCCCCCCTCAGGGTATTCATCCTTGTGGACCTAACAATTGGTATCAGAGGGAGAGGTTGATATTTGTTATTCTCTCAATGGAGGTCACTAATCATAAAGGGATTCTGATCTTCGACGGATTTAATTTTCAGATATGGAATAATCTAATGCAACACTATTTCCGATCTTTGGGAATGGATATGTTTTCAGCAGCTATGCATGGTATCATAGCTGATATTACTAGTGGCACATTATCAGAAGCTGATCATAGAGAGTTGGATGTTGATGCCAAAGAAATCAATGCCTTAGGGGGAGCCATTTCTAATCCCATCTATACAAAGGTGATGTCATGAAAAACGTTATATTCCATGTGGGAAAAGATTTTGAATATATATGAAGGGGATACAAAAGTCAGAGAGGCAAAGCTACAAGTTCTGTGGAACAAGTATGAAGATATGAGAATGAGGCCGAATGAATCTATTGATGCATTTTTCGACAGGGTAAATGTTGTTGGGGAAGACATACGGGGTCTTGGTGAAGTTATTGAAGACATAAAAATTGTGAAGTTCATCTTGAGAAAACTTCCACCTCGGTTCAATCCAAAAGTTTCTGTTTTGGAAGATAAAGACCTGAAAGAGTTGTCATTGGATTACCTGCACAGCACTATTGTTGCATATGAAATGATAAATGATGATAATTACATTGTGGAAAAGGTGAAATCTAAAGAGTCGGCATTTAAGGCCATAAAGAAGCTCACCATTGAAGATTCTCAGGAGGGAGAAGAGACAGATGAGGTGATGTCATTCCTTTCTTCAAATCTGCAAAGAGGAAAAGGAAAGTTTAAAGGGAAACTTCCACTATCTTGCTTTCGATGTGTAAAGATTGGTCATCTTGCGGAAAGGTGACCCAAAAAGTTTCAAGATAATGATAATGATGATGATGAAGTCGAAGTAGAAATTCCCAAGAAGAAGTCTTCAGCCAATGTGAAAGGGAAGAAGCAGTTCAAGAGAAATTTCTTCAAGAAGAAAAATCTTCTTTCACAAGAAATAGACAGTTCAGATGGGTCTGAGGTTGAAGAGGTAGAGGATATTGAAAATTGCAAAGATTTTGGAGAAAATGCTATGGTGGCGGTCATCGGTGGCTCTCAGTAAAAGGAATAAACTGACACTGGAGAAGAAGAAGAAGAAACTGAAGGAAGAGTTGATATGGAATCCGAATTGGAAGTAGCTCTTGAGGAGATAGATGTTTAGAGATCCAAAATGAAGAAATCCAATAAAGTGGTTCGTGATTCCAAACTCTATATGCAAAAATAGGATGATGAAAATTCTGAGCTGTTAGAAGAAATTGAAAGACTGAAATCCTCAACACCAGAGAGCTCAGAAAATATCGTTGAGTATAAGCTTAAAATTGAGGAACAAAAGAATGAAATAGATTGTTTGACTAACACAGGAAAGTAGTAGGTAAAACGTATCAAAGAGCTTGAAGAAGAAGTGGTGAGTCTGCGATGAAAAATGAAGGATCAAGAAAAAATCTTGACCTCCAATGTGATATTAGGAAAGCAGGTCATTTTGAAGACTGAAAAGATGAAAGAGGGGCCTAGCAGTTTAGTAGGAAAGAAGTAGCAATTGAACTCAGATGATAAGGATGATTCAGGGCTTTATCAGAAGCAAAAATCTATGGAAATTGAAGTCAGACCACAATCACCCGTCCCGAGATTGAAGGTTGATTTGGGCACAAAGAAGAATCATAATATTCGGAGATCCCAAGGGGAAACTCGTAGTGCTGAAGTAACACGAATGAATGCACCTTATATCAGGTGTTATTTTTTTGGAAAGATGGGACATTCACAATATGTGTGTTCCATAGCCAAGAGATATCGAAGGGAACAAGAACAGAGGTGGCATCCAAATAGAGAACGGTTTTCCAGAATATATTTCAAAGGACACTGTTTTTGGTGCGGAGGATTTGGGAACATGACTAGGTACTGCACTTCGACCATACAGAGAAATGTGATAAAGCAGAATCAAAACATTTGCAAGTAGCAGATCAATAAACCAACAGGTGAGTTAAAAATGCAAAATAGATTTGCATCTTTTCAAGATGAAGCTGGTCCATCATACTCTGAGAAAGAACAGAAGTCTCAATCCATGCCAAGTGTGAAGGAAAAAGTATGGACCACGAAAAAGAAAAATGATAAGGATATGGTGGTAGAAATTTCCCTTAAGGAATCAGATCACTCTGGTGTATGGATCCTTGATAGTGGTTTCACTTCTCACATGACAGGTAATAAGGATCTTGTTATAGGCATAAAATATGACAAAGAAGGAGTTGTCAAATTTGGAAACGATGAAGGCCTGAAGATTGTTGGCTCAGGAAAAGCCAAGTTTGGGGGCAAAGAAATGAGATGCACTGATGTCTTGGTTATAGAGGGTCTTAGTCATAACTTGCTCAATGTGATTCAACTATGTGATTCTGGGCACTCTATAAGATTTACCAAGAAGATGTGTATTGTGAAAGGAAAAGATGGAGCAGTTGTTCTATAGGGAAAAAGGAAAAAGGGAAATCTTTATCTTGTAGGTGGGGAAGAAGATATGTGCCTTTTATCCAGAGAGGAAGAAAACCAATTGTGGCATAAGAGACTTGGTCATCTATACCAACCATTTATGGAAGATCTGGTAAAGTGCGATGCTGCTAGAGACCTTCCCAAACTTTCACGTGATCTCACTCATATGTGTGATTCTTGCCAGCAAGGGAAGATCATCAGAAATACATACAGGCCAAAGGAACAGAAATCAAATAGAGTACTCGAATTGGTGCATGCTGATGTATGTGGACCTATCTCACCACGATCTATAAATGGGAAAAGGTACTATGTTCTTTTCATTGATGATTATAGCAGAATGGTCTGGGTATTTGTCGTTACCCATAAGACAGAGGTGTTCAGTTGCATAAAGCAGTATAGAAGGGAATCATAAAGGATGCTTGGGCAGAAAATTCTAAAGTTTCGTACTAATAATGGTACATAATTCACAAACAGTCAAGTCGAAAAATATCTTGAGAAACACGGGATAAGGCATCAAGTTTCATCAGTGAGAACTCCCCAACAGAATAGAGTGGTTGAGAGGAGAAATTGGATCATCAACAATATGGCTAGAATGATGCTTATTGAAAAGGACCTACCAGAGAAATTTTGGAAGGAAGTAGTTTTGACCTCGGTCTATATTTCGAATAGGTCTTTGTTGTGTCTGAAGGAAGGGAAGACTCCATATGAAATGTGGTACGGAAAGAATCCAACATTGAAATACTTTTGAATCTTTGGGAGTAAGTGCTTCATTCTCAACAAAAAAAATTAACAGGAAGGTTGAGTCATGAGGAGATGAGAGGATATTCCTTGGATAATCAGGGAAAAGAAAATCATATAAATGTTTCAACAAAAGGTTGGGAAAAATTGTTGAGAGCAATGATGTCACTATAGTTGAAAATGAACAAAATACTCAATGACCCAGTGAACAGTTTCTGGATGAAAGTGATGATGAGGTAAGAAACACAGGGGGAGCAGAAGTGGCAGAGGCCGACTTAGAAGAAGATACTAATGATGAACAAGAAAGTGTCAAGTCTGTGTCTGCAAGGAAGCCAAAGAGTCGAGCTAAAATTGATAGGCAGAATATCATTGGTGATCAAACAGCTCCAATTCAGACTCGAAGAATGAAGTAATTACAGAAAACATCATTTTTATCTCAGGTGGAGCCGAAATGTTTTTCTGATGCAGCTGAAGATGAAAACTAGGTTCAGGCTATGAATGAAGAGATTGATCAGATTGAGAAGAACCAGACATGGGAGGTTGTTTTGAGGCCAGCAGACAAGAATGTCATTAGGACTAAATGGGTCTATCGCAACAAGATGAATAAAGATGGCATAGTGATTCGAAACAAAGCACGGCTAGTGTGTAAGGGATACTCCCAGATAGAGGGAATAGATGTTGATGAGACATTTTCACCAGTTGCAAGGATGGAGACAATCAGATTATTTTTTGGCCATATTAGTGCAAATAAAGTTCAAAGTGTTCCAGATGGATGTCAAATCCACATTCTTGAATGGTGTTCTGGAAGAGGAGGTTTATATTGAGAAGTCAGATGTTTTTCTCATTCATGAGGATGAGAACAAAGTTTTCAAGCTGAAGAAGGTGTTATATGGGATGAAACAAGCACCAAGAGCATGGTACTCAAGGCTTGATCAGTACTTGAAGAAGCTTGGTTTCCAGCGTGGGGGAGTTGATTATAATCTCTATTTCAACAACAATAGTAATAAAAGTATTATTGTGTTGGTTTATGTCGATGACATAATATTTGGCATATCAGATGAAGATCAGTGCATACAATTTTCCGAATTCATGAAAAATGAGTTTGAAATGTCAATGATTGGTGAGCTAATGTTTTTCCTTGGTCTACAGGTGACTCAAGGAAGGAATGGAACATTCATTTCTCAATCTAAATATGCCAAAGAGGATTTGAAAAGGTTTAGAATGGAAAATTCCAAGGAGATGAAGACTCCAGTTGCTACCCAGATGAAACTTTCCAAAGATGAGGATGGAAAGTCAGTAGATATCACATAATACAGGAAAATCATTGGAAGTCTATTGTACTTAATTGTGACAAGGCCTAACATTGTTTTCGCCACATGCCAAGCAGCAAGATATCAGAGTAATACCAAGGAAAGTCACATTCTTGCAGTGAAAAGAATACTTTGGTATATCAAAGGCATCGTCGATTTCGGTCTGATGTATAATGAAAAATCTCAATCAGTGTTATTAGGTTACACAGATGAAGATTGGGCCGGATCAGAAGATGACAAGAAATCAATGCCAGGAGGTGCATTCTATCTTGGTGGATTGTGTATTTATTGGCTAAGCAAGAAGCAAGATTTCATTTCATTGAGCACCACAGAGGCTGAGTATATTGCAGCCACTCAAGCATGCACACAGTTATTGTGGATGAAGCAGCAGCTTGAAGATATGGGAGTTGAAGTGAAGTCTCCGATCGGAATCCAGTTTGATAACTCAAGTGCTATAAATATCAGCAAAAATCTCATCCATCACTCAAGGAAAAATCACATTGAGATAAAGTATTATTTTATCAAGGAGAAGGTTGAGAAGGGAATCATGAAGTTGGATTATGTGCCTACAGAGCTACAGGTTGCAGACATTTTGACAAAGGCCTTACCCAAGGAAGCTTTTGAGAGGCATCGACTGGCTCTGGGAGTTCAGTCGACTCCCCACACTTAAAAAAGTGTAGATGTGGGACCACCCTCTCTCCCCGAGGTATGATGTATTTTTCCCTAATGTACTGATATGTGTTCTCTACTCTATTACAGACTGCAAAGGAGTGTCCTTTGGGTTCGTTGACAAAGGGGTAGAAAATAGCGATTGTTCAAGGGGGAGACAGTGTGTCTATTTGATAAATCATGAATGATATGGGGAGAAGCTGACAGGTGGAGCAGCCGGATAGGGGGAGTTGAAGCTAGTTGAACGTGCTTAGCCATAGATTAGCTTGGACAACATAGGCAATAGTGCTAAAGGAGTTTTGAATCTGACTAGAGTTAAAGCTGTGAGCAGAAAGGGGAAGCATTTTAAATCTGACGATGCTAGAAGTGATCAATCAAAGAATAGATATCATGACAAATGAGAATCATGATAAAAGCAGAAGAGTGGTATTAGACTGTGGTAAGAATATTTCCAAAAATTGGTATCAGTTTTGTAAAAATTGGTATCAGTTTGATGTCAACAGTGGGTGTCATAGATAAAGTGATTCATTGATGAACTTTTCATTTACTCTTGTTCCTCACGCTGAGCATTGCTCATGTGGGCTTAGAGTATGTGTTGATTAAATCCTTGATCGCTATCAGAATCGTAGAGGCGAATGGTGGTTGAAGAATTAATGTTGTATCTTTTTATGGAAGAGTTGTCAACAAACCCAAAGGGGGAGATTGTTGGGAAAAAATCCCTCAAGGTATCATTGAAGCATTTTTGAGGTGATTGTGTTTGTTGACAAAGTGGACATCTGTGTGGTGATTATTGACAAATAAAAATAGTGTCATACAAATTTGTTGACAAAGGGGATTTCATGGTGGAATGTCAAGTTCAAGAGATGTGGTCAATGATCCATGCTTGATTCAAGAACTTCGACAAAGGAATGGGTGATCTAGAGGCGGTACAAAAAGAACAGATACAAGGTGGTGCCGTTTTCCAGTTTTTGCCAAATTTTTTGGCCTAAAAATCGACGAAAGGAGAAAAATGGTTTTGTCAAAGAGACTTGTGCGCCACGTACTTGAAGGAGAGAAAACTTGCGCGTCTAATGTTTTTCAGGATCAGGAGGTCAAAATATGGCAAAGGAAAGTGAGTCATGCATGTATTGGTGTGGTCGTGCAGGTGACTTGCACGTTGATGCCTAAGAGGCTTGGGAACATGCACGGCTGTTATTTTTCAAGATCAGAAGCTCAAAAAATGGAAAAGGAAAGAGGGTCATGCAGGTATTGTGTTGGTCATGCAGGTGACTTGCAAGGGCAGAGACCTGCACGCCGAAACTTGCGTGTCGAGGGGAGACTTGCACGCCGCCGCGTAGGTTGACCAAATGCCTATAAATACTAGACCACCTCTCCTCATTTTTAATGGAGTTAAACACTTAGAAAAATCAGAGCTCCCGTCACGTAGGTGTGGTGGTCGCGCAAGTGGTGGTGTGTCACGCAAGTAGGACTTGCGTGCCAGATTTGAAGAAGGGAGATTGTTGTTTTTTGCACGCCAATATTGGTTTGGGCGTAAAGGGAAGTGTGTCGCGTAAGTTTGGATTTGAAGAAGCTTGTGTCGCGCAAGTGTCTGAGGTGGACTTGCATGCCAGTTGTGACTTGTGCACTGAGACTTGCACACCGGGTTAGACCTACGCGCCAAGTAAGGTTGATTCCCCGGTAGTATTTTCGGGCTGCGTGTAAGCTGGAAGTTTGCCCGATACCTTCGGTGCAAAGAGAAATTCATCTACGGGTGAAAGTTGGACTTCAACAGAGCATCTACATACAACAGAGGATGCATTCATTAGAGATAATGAATAGACCTATAGGTCTATAAACTGTGAGTGGCTCCTTTCTGAAGCAGTGAGCAAAGGAAGAGGAAGAAGGTGATCCTCTCCACTGGTAGTGAGCCAGAGAGAGAGAAACAGGGAGTGACCCTTGGGGAAGCAGCGAGCTAACCCTAAATCTTGTAAAGGCAGTGAGCTTGGGACAGAGTGAATGTGCTCGAACCTTGTAATCCACAGCTAGTGAAGTTTAGTGGAATTTTGTACAACCAACAACCTGTCAGCGTATACTCCTTGGACGTAGCCCTTAGCGGTGAACCAAGTAAAAATTGTTGTGTCTTGTGCTTGCTTTACTTTTTATTTATATTGTGCAACAGGGAAGAGAGAGAAGAATGTTTTGCTTAACAGTGAAACAAGATCAGAATGGGCTTTAATTTTAAATTAGTCATACCCTGATTCACCACCCCTCTCAGGGTATTCAGCCTTGTGGACCTAACAGTTATACCTTAGGATCATAGTTTTGAGTTTTGTCTAGTAGTGAGATTGTTTTGGGTTTTGTGGAAGCAATTTTAAAGTGTTTCAAGTTCAAATTTCAAATCATGGTATCTAATTTTGGTGTGGAATCTAGCGTATCCATTCACCAGGAATCTTATAACCTATTTTTTTACTCAGTACATGTATACACTAGTTGTAGGGAAAACATTGGCACATGTGTCATATAGGAATGATTTGTGGTTTCTATGTCCTTCTTGAGTCATATACCCATATATACTCATTGAATGTTGTCTATATTGTTAATTTAATGATTCCTCCATGAATACATCAATTCAGGATTCCATTTCAAGATCACGAGGATGATTTATCAAGTGATGAGGCTTTGGTATAGGTTCCAGTACATGAGGTGGTTCCTCTGGGTGGTTTTCTAGTCATGCCACCACCAGTGAGCAATAGTTAGTGTCAATAGTATTGGTTGAGGATGTGAATAGGCTAAGAATGATCTAAGAGTTTCAGAGGAAGTGACCTCCCATGTTTCAAAGTAATCCATAACCCCAGGAAGATGAGGACTAGCTAGAGGTAGTCACTTGAGTTTTCTGCCTTATGAGGACACCTACAAATCAGATGGTGATCCTAGCAGCGATTCTTATTCAGGGATCTACTAGGAAATTGTGGAATCTGGTGACTTAGTCTCATGATGATATAGATCTATCTTGGTAAAATTTTGATCATATCTTCAAGGATGAGTCTTGTCTAGATACATTAAGATCAGTACACATACAAGATCTTTTATAGTTACAGCAGGACAGTACGACCATAGCAAAGTACTCGAAGATGTTCGCTGACATTTTATGATACTCTATGAATATGGTTAGGGATCCATTATTTAGATCATAGAGATAAAATGGATGGAGTGATATCTATTTTTATTCTCGCCTATGTTGGAGTGATTGAGAGAGCCTTACTAGTGGAGAGCTTCCTAACATGGTAAATACCGAAAATGGGTGTTGGTAGTGGGAACACGAGAGTTTAGACCTTAACAGTGGGTAGCCTATGGTAGGAATAGGGATCTAGGAATGTTAGACACTTCAGGATATGATCCCATGATAGATTATCAACAGTTCAAGGCTCTTATGATGGCTTGAGTCAGCTAAGGGAGAGGCAGTGCTTCTCATGCAATGGTTGGGGACATCTTACTCGAGATTGTCTGACCCTTCATACAAATAACACAGAGATGGTTAATGGACCTCCTATAAAAATATATTGGTAGGAGAAAGGAGTTCTTTAGATTGACATATGTGGCATAGGATCATGTAGAGAAACCTGAAGTGGCGGGCAGTGTGACCTATTTCCACCCCCACCCCTAGGTGGCCTGCACCAGGCTCAGGGAGCTGGTGGATAGGGTTGAGGGTAGATACAGGTAGTGTAGGCCTACAACCCCAAGTATTCCTATATTATTAGAGTTATAATATATGTATTCTCTACTTTATCTATAGTACTTATATAAATGGGTGATATACACTCTTTTCTTTTCACTTCTCTAGTTCTAGACTTAGAGATTCTGGTGGAGCCCTTAGCTCAACCCTTATGCTTGGAGACTCTTATCAGAGGTGACTCAATGGTCATAAACTTCTATTGATAGTGTGAGACGACTCTTAGAGGTAATAGTATCTTATGGGATCTCTTTCTAGTAGTTATGAGACCTTATAATTTCATCTTAGGTATGGATTGGCTATCCAAAATTCCATCCCATAGACTATTTCAGGTGAAGGATGTGATGTTTCCATGATGATGGGATGATGTTTTCCTTTTTGGGTGAGAATTAAACCTAGAAAAATAGGGATGGGATTTTATATAGGAGGGTGTAGGTGATTAATCACCAGTTGGATAGTATTTCCCTTAAAGAAGTGTATGTTATAAGCTTTTAGTTCCCTGTGGTGGTGGCAAAGTATGAGGATGTATTTCCTGAGGATATGTCAGAATTACCACCTCATAAAGAGATAGACTTCTACATTTACTTTCACCTAGGTATGGAATAAATATCTACACCATCATTATGGATGTATCCCATATATATTCACAAACTAAGGTTGCATTCTAAGAACTTTCATAGGAAGGGCTTTGTTAGACTCGGTGTGTCACCCTAGGCAACCTTAGTTTTTTTCAATAATAAGGAGGATGAGGGATTTATGTTGTGTTTATATTACCATAACTTGAATCAAGTGAACATAAATAATAAGTATCTACTATCGTGGATCAATGAACTATTCAGTTGGTTGATAGGGTAGTGATGGTTCTGTAAGATTAACCTCAGATTAGGCTATCACTAGCTGCGAGTACAAGATGAGGATATATCGAAGATGGAATTTTGATTTCATTATGGTAATTATGAGTACTTGGTGATGTCTTTAGGTGTGAAAACACCCCAATAGTGTTCATGGGGCTCATGAACTGGATCTTTCAGCCTTTCTTAAACTGATTTATAGTGTTCTTAATTGATGATATCCCGGTGTACTCGACATCTAAGGAGGAGAACATGAGACACTTGAGGATAGTCCTGTACATACTCTAAGAGAACCATATTTATGGGAATATCTTAAAGTTTCATTTATGGATTTAGGAGGTCCACTTTTTAGGACATTTCATCTCAGCAGATAGTGTAGCAGTGGACCCAGTGAAGGTCGAGGCAATGTTAGCTTGGGAGCCACCCAAGAGCGTGATAGAGGTACGGAGATTACTTGGGTTGGTAGGATACTATAGGAAATACATGCCTAATTTATCTAGGATATCAAAACCTTTGACTACTTTTAAATAGAAGGTTAATCCTTTCATGTGGATGGAAAGGTGACAGAAATCCTTTTAGGGGTTGCAGAGGAGATTGATGAGCACTCCCATCTTGAGATTTCTAGAGGAGGGTGTCAAGTACATAGTGTTATGTGGTTCCTCAGGGACCAGACTTGGTTTTGTTCTGATGTAGAGGTAGGTAGTGATTACCTATGGGTTTTGGAAGTTGATACCACATGATCATAACTATATGACCCACGATCTAGAGTTTGTGGTGGTAGTCTTAACCCTAAATATTTGGAAACACTGCCTTATGGATGAGTGATTTGTCATCTATTCTAACCACAAGAGTCTCAATTATATCTTCTCTCATAAGGATATTAACTTGATATAGAGTCAATGGATAGATTTTCCCTAGGATTATGACTCTAAGATATTCTATACTTCTAATAAGGTGAATGTGGTGGTAAATTCTCTCAGAAGTAGATCTTGTTCATGGTTGTTGACTGAGGCTTCAAAGAAGTTAGCCTAATTATATTTTTTCATAGTGGAAGAGGATGGTGCTACATATCTATAGTCAATGGTTATTACCCCACTACTTCTACACCATGTTAGGGAAGCTCAAGAGGGTGATATTGACTATGAGACCTTATATTCTCATTTATCCACTGGATTTTCTCCTGATGGATTCTTTGATGGTTGTTCACACATTATCCTTTTTATAGTATGGATGATGGTTCCATTAAATTTGAATGAGTAGGTGATAAGGTAGTTTCATACATCCCATTTGGTGGTACATCCAAGTGTGTAAAAGATATACTAGAACCCCTGGCATCAGTTCTAGTGGTCAGGCATAAAGAAGTGTGTAGCAAAGCTCGTCTCTTGATGCCTCACTTGTCAGAAAGTGAAGAACATCAGGTTATAATGGGTTTAACTCAATACCATGAGGTTATAGAGTTTAAGTGGGATGGTATATATATGGAATTCATGATAGGGTTACCACATACATCTAGAGGACACGATCTCATATGGGTGATCATAGACTAACTCACCAATTCAACCCACTTCTTAGATATTTGATAGTAGAGTTTAGTAGAAAACTTGGGAAACATTTACCTGAAGAAGATAGTCTGGCTCCACAATGATCCCCCAACGATCATTTTAGTTTGTGATTCTCACTTCACATCATGATTATGGAAATAATTTTAGGAAACCTTTGGGACTTGGTTTCATTTAATCATAACATTTCACCCCTAGAATAATGTCCATACTGAGCAGACTATTCAGGTTTTGGAGGACATGCTTCAAGCTTGCATGTTGGACTTTGTACATAGTTGGTAGGATCATCTACCTTTAGTGGAGTTTGCATATGAAAACATCTACCATTCCACTGTCGATATGACACCATTTGAGGCTTTATACAGGCAACCCTTCAAGTCAAAACTATGTTGGAATAATCTAGGTGATTCTACACTTATGAACCCATATTTGGTGTGAGATATGACAAAGAAGGTGTATATCATCTAGGAGCAGATGAGGACTGCACAGAGACATCAAAAGTATAATGTGGATTGATGATGGATGCCTTTGGAGTTCGAGGAGGGAGACTTTGTGTTCTTGAGGGTCTCGCCTCAATTTGGTTTGTGGATATTTATTTAGGGAATAAATTTATCCCTGAGGTTCTTTGGCCCTTTAAAAATACTTCATAGGGTCAATGAAGTGGAATACCACTTAGTCTTAGCACTATAGTTATATCAGGTGCACGATGTCTTCCACATGTCGCAGTTGAGGATGTATGTGTATGACCTATCACCTGTTATCAACTAGGATGATATGGACATTGGGGATGAAGCTACATTTTTGGAGTAGCCAGTAGAGATTTAGGATTGTTAGGAGAAGATCATCCGTAAGTGAGATATTCCCTTGGTGTATGTTCAGTGGCATCATGGGAGTCTTCAGGAGAGCACTTGGGGGCAGGAGGCCCATATGCGAGCTCATTACCCATATCTTTTTTAAGTAGTCTTTTTCTCTTTTCAAGATGAAAATACCTAAGGTGGGTAGAATATAACATATATATTTTTTCATTTAAATCTTTGAAATATATCCAGTAATATTTTTGGATCCACATCCTAAGATGGTGTGGGATTTTGAGTCCCGGTGAGCCCGGTATTGATATTATCAAAATATTAAATATATTAATATCATGCACGTGTAGTTTTCTTGAAATAGTGGAATAACTTCCAAATATAGTATTAAATAATAAATTTAAGAATGTCGTTGACTATTAAATATGGGATTCACCTTAGGAATGACATAATATTTATTGGTATCAGATTTTTGTTATAAAGTTTTTATGGGTGAAAATAATAAAATAAATATATTTATTTATTTATTTTATTATGTTTTGACATAGTGACCTAGACTCCTCTATAAATATATAGTTATAACCAAGTCATAGGGTTAACTGCATAACCCTGAGATTGTTATAGGAGTCGTTTTAGGAGAGATTGGTGAATAATAACAGATCAAGATCACGATCGAGGGTCGTTTCGCCAACGGAGGTTCGGGATCTCTCTAGTGATGTTGATGCGTGACCATTCTTCATCATTGATCAATCCAATCTAAGGTAGGGCATTGTTTTCCATGGTTTATTTCCCCATTTATTATCCCATGATGAATGTGAATCAATTATTCTAATATTTTTATTCGAGATTTGATCATGCTTTGTGGGTCTAGGTTTAATCTTCCTGGGATTTAGGGGAATTGATTTACTAATTATTATTTCTCTTAATTCATAATTTTAATGAAAACAAATCAAGGTTAACCCGAACATATCCAAGGTTTATTCCTCATTTTTGGTTTGTGCATTTATCCCCCATTTCTTTGTATGATTCATCACTAGTATTTCCTTGGATTGTGGTTTGATGAAATACCCAGTATTAGATCATTACACAACCATTATTTAATACAATGGAGTTCTGGGGTACTTCTTGTAAGATTTTATTTTTAGTTTCCCACTTTTTCCTCAAAAGTTCTTTTAAAATAAAAAATTAATTTTCAGTCAGTCAATGCAATGAATTGATACCATGGGTATGGTTTGTGATTGAGGGTGTGATTGAGGTGAAATTATAGAGGAAAATTAGATATGGGTCAGATTGGATCGGTGATTATCATTCTACCTAGTTTGGCATGCAGAAACAGCATGATGCAGTGGAGGTCTATTTTTGAGAAGATCGAAGACCAGGACCCGGTGAGCGGCGACAGAAAGATCAGTCAACCCTAGATCAACAATACCCGAGCATGATTTGCGATGTTAGTGATGAAGTTGGAAGAACATGTGAAGAACCCATAGAATTTGGAAAAATCTACATTACACGTCATATTCTCTGAATAATATAGGTCGTATGGGGTCCCTAGCTGCGGTGCTAGGTTTCTGCATGAAATAAAATATCACATATAGTGTGATACATGTCACATGTCGTGTGACCTATGCTGGTGTATCAACATGTATCTCAGAGGATATATGGGTATGGGTATGGCCAAAAACATATTATGGGCATAGTATATGGGAACGACCTGGTACTCAGACACAACTGAGCACATGGGAACATCCCAAAATACATAGGCACGACCTAAAATAAATGGGCATAGACAAGTGTACAAGGGAATGGGAAAGTGGAATGTTGAGTTTCAGACTAATCTCTACACATTGTGTACCACTAAGAGATATTCCCTATATACGTAGGTTTACATTCCATGTAAGATGGAAAGACACAGGAAGACTAGGGGTTGGCAAGACACATCGTGTACCCCCAGTACACATTGTGTACTCCCTCTAATGGTGTTTGGAACCCTTTGTTTCTCCAAAATAAATTAGGTTCATCTGAGCATGTTTCTTTGGTCTCATACCATGAGGGTAAAGTGTGACATTATGTCCTCGGTATAGGATTGTGATCCTCTCTATGGGTTCAGTATCGAATAGAGTTTGGTGTATCCCCTTATGGGACCAAGGTGGAATCCTCTATCATTCCTAGGTGGCATTTGTGGTATCAGCATGACCACCATGCATAGGGCGTCGATCTCCTATCTAGTAGGATAATCTAGTTGGGTTTGTGGTGTCCCCTAATGGCCCTAGGTGTGATCCCCTACCTAGTTTATGAGGTCTTTAAAGATTTAGTGAGTACTTTGAAAAACCTGATGATCACGACCTATTAGATGAGTGCCTTCGGTGATAACACAACTCATGGGTAGGTTCTCCTGAAACAAGAGTTACCTTAAATCCCGAGGCAGTATTCTATGGATAGAAATAGTTGAGTACTCTTTGATATTTGGAGTCTTTTATGATTATATCTAGGTTTATTCTTGATTATCATTATATATCATATTTTTATTTACATGCCTATGTATTTTAGATGAATAATCTTGATGCTTTATTATTAGTGATTTCGAGGTGTCCTAATATGTATTTTTATACTCACCCCTGTATGGGATCTACCCACACATGTCATGTCTTATATAGATGAAAATCCATTTGAAGGGGCCATGGGAGGACCGAGAGCAGGAAGAGCTTAGATTGGGCTAGACATACTGGGGTTATAACATGTATTGCATTTGATTTCAGTCCCCTTCTTATGAGAAGGTTAGAATCTTTTCCAATTTTGGTTGGGCTTTTATTTGGACCCTTTATGGTTTACAGTACTTTTATCGTACTCTCGTGAGGGATATATTTTATACATGAATTATGGTATCAGTTGTGTTTTAATTTTCATCATTGTATGGGCTTATAGATGTGTGTGTGCATACATGGACTTAGGCTAAGGCATCCCATGTGTGAGATATGTCTACTCAGTGTTGTTCGCTATCCCATAACCTATTGGAGGCGGGGTTGGGGTGTCACACTCGGCTTACCACAGGCCAGGTAGGCCCTAATGGGTTAGGTCATAACACTTTATTTCTCCAACTTCATCCCAACATGTTGGAGTTCTACACTTCTTTCCATATAGGCCTTCCTAAGGAGATATTTTAATACTTGATTGAAATCTATTGTTATAAGAAAACTTAACTAGAGGAAGGTGTTGATCCCAACCACCTTTGAAATCCATAGAATAATATCTCATCATATCTTCCATAGTTTTAATGGTCCTCTCAGATTGAATATTTGTCTAAGGATTATAAGTAGTACTAAAACACAACAATGAATCAAGATACTGTTGAAAACTTCACCATTACTTTAAGGTAAACCTCATATCCCGATCATATAAAATGTGGTACTCCATGCAACCTAACCACTTATTTAATGTATATTTTGGAAATATGATCAAGAGATAAATATTCCTTTATGGAAATGAAGTGTGTTGACTTTGTAAGGTGATTGACTATAGTCCAAATGTAATTATGACCATTAGAAATTTTAGGGAGTCCAGCAACAAAATCCATAGTGATTTTTTCCCATTTTCATTCTAGTATGGGTAATGGTTGTAACATCCCCTTATACTTTTGTCTCTTAGCCTTAACTTGATGACATACCAAGCACCGAGATACATACTCTATAATATCGCTCTTCATTTTTTTCACCAAACATACTATTTCATATCTCTATACATTTTTTTACTTCCAGTATGAATAGAGAATGATGAACTATGAGCTTTATCCAATTGATCCTTCTTCAAATCTAGTATGGATATAATAGATATAGTTTTTCTGAATCTTATTATTTCATTACAACCATGATTTAACTTAGGAACATTTCTCACCTTCATTTGTAGTTCTACATCTTCCTTATGTGCCTATTTAATCCTCAGATAGATAGATGGTTAAACATTCACTTGAGCAAGATAAGATTTCTCCCCTTCCTTCAAGATTTCTGGATCCATCCTTTGCAAATCCTAAAATATTGGATCTTTTGTGATTGGTGTACATGGATTTCACTTCTATTTTTATAATTTTCAAATTTAGTTTTAATTATTTTTCTAACCATTTTTTATCATTTTTAGGTTGATTTTGTAGTTTTGTAGTATTTTAGATATTTTGATAATTTTTAGTTAATTTATATACTGATTTATTAATTTAGTTTTTTATTAGTTTATATTAATTTTATATATTTTATTTAACACTATATTAGTATTTTTAGTTCTATTGATATTAGTTTTATTATTAGTTTAGTAAATTTTATTAGTATATATATTAATTGTCTATTTTTTATTATATTTTATTCTTTTATATATTTGTAATATTAATTAAAATATAATTTATTTTATTAATTTTATTTTTTTATATTATTATTTAATAGTAATAATATTAATTATAGTAGTATTAATTATTTTTTAAATTATTTTTTTATCATTAAATTAGATTAACATTTAATATTATTATTATTATTAGGATAGGTTGTAATTTAATCTAACTTCTAATTAGTATATATAATCATAGGCACACATAAACACATGCATTTATGTATATTTATATCTAATAATTTTCATTAAATTATAATTGTTTTATTGTTGTTGTTGTTGTTGTTGTTTTTTGGTCATTATTATTTTCTATTTTTAGTTAATTAGAAAATTGATTTTAAATTTATTTTTTAATTTTGAATATATTTTTTTCGCCTATATTTTTCATCTAAGTGGTTCATCTTCTATAATAGGGATATTCTCTCTTCATATTCAAAAAAAACCCTAAGGGGGTCAACCTCCACAGCATGACCTACACTCGCCACCCCCCCATTCTCTCCCACTATCCCCCCTCTCCCCCCTCCCCCTCCACCCCCCCACCCTCTTACTGCATGAGCACCACAGTGTGCCTCCCTCACCCTCTTCGTGCCACTAATAGTAGTTGTTAACCTCCTTCCACTAAATCAAGCCAAACCGAGCTCCATTCACAGATCACCAGGAGCAAAACCCTAGCATGTCAGCCACCTCTCATATGCACCAAACCAGTGGGACATCATCCATTCAAAGAATGAATCCACCCTCTGATATTTGTTGTAACACAAAGAACACTACACCAGACAAACAACATCATTCTTGAGTGGTGTATCCTTTTGTGTTTGCGATTATTTGGTGGTGGTTTACCACATTGGTGATAGTTGGTGCACATGTATCGTCAACGAATCATGTGATGATTTGGTTCATCATTGCAACGATAGAAGGAGGGATGATTATTATTTTATAATCATCAAGAGTGGCTTGCGATGACCACTATGATGACATGAGGACGGTGATATATTTTTATTATTTTATGAGTTTTGTTTTCATCATGGAGGGCTAATTCTTTGGTTTCTGAGTGTTGAAGAACATGACGGTGTATGCATGCCTTATTTTATTTCCATATTTGATTACCTTTTAAACTATTATTTTTTAATTGAATGTTTATTTAATTAATTATATCTTTGTTTGAATTAATTATCATTTAGATTCTACACACTTGCTTTGGCGCATGTCCGTGTGATACCTAATAATTAATCATGTGGGGGGGTTTATCAGAGAATTTATTTGTCAGAAAGTCGATCATCCGTGTGAGAGAATCATAAATCACATGCGATCTAATTCTAAATAAATAAATATGTTAATTGAAAAATTAATATTTTATGTGTATTTTACTTCAAACATTCATGAGTGGTACTTAATAAGTGATTTCATGTGAGAGAACTTTGCATAGATAGATACTCCAACATTGTGAGAAACAGGTTGTGGTATTTCACAAAGTGATTCAATGCTTAAGTGATGCACAAATTATTCATCGGAATAAAGAATGAAATAATAGATGATTTGTATAAAAATTAGAATATTGTCTAACATCATAGAATAAGACCTTATGGTATTTTGATTAAATTTGGAATCAGTGATAATTAAATACATAAATATTCAGATGTGGGAATTAAATAATTGGAATTACATGAACCTGAACAGATGTCACAACTTTGACACTTCCATCCCTACCTGATTTATCCATATCTTAATATAGTTCACTTAGAAAATTTTAATTAATTTAAAATAATTTATAAATATTTCTTAGTTTTTATAAGTTTTAGTTGTTGATCACTTTTAAAACTCATCTTCCTGAACATTGTTTCAAAAGGATATTCCTAGTATTTACACACATTCTCTTTGTGGTTTGACCCTGCTTGCCACTTCTACAATACCCAGAAAATCGGGTATGGTTGGACCATCCCCATAAAATGTAAATAAAAAAGTAGAAGTACAAAGTCAAGTGGAGCAAGGGGTTTTACAAATCTATCCACTTCTACAATAGTTAGTAGTTTAATAAATATTTCAAATTTCATGTGTTATGATGCATGTTCCAAATTTTAAGCACTATTACTAGGGAGAATGGTATCATTAGGAGTTACTTTAAAAGAATTATTTAGGTCAAAAATAAAAAAAAAGTAAAAAAAAACAAAAAGGTTTAGTTTTCTACTCTATGAATTTTTCATTACAGGTAATTTCAAGACACTCAGAAGTTCAAAATGGCATGGGCAGCACCACACAGCTGTAATCAACTCCCGCCCAATGTGGCCACAGTTCACGGTATGAAGTATGATGATTCATCGTACATGAGCTCTCCAGGTAATCCTATTTATTTTAATGATTAATATTCAAGTCTATGTTATGATCCATATTCTACTTCTAGTTCCTACCTTCCTGTTAATCATTTTCAAAGTCAAATCATTCCTAAAAATTTAGAATTTGATAATTCATGTGAAACAAATGCTTCAATAATTGAGAACATGTTTCAATCTTCTATCACTCAAACAAATAGGATGTTTGGACTTCAAGATGAATGTAATGAAAAGATGATTTCCTCAATAAAGAATCTATAAAATCAACTAACCCACCTTGTCTAACTAGACACTTCATTTCCACTCGATGATTTAATTCAGAATATTTATTTTGAGGAAAGTGAATTAGAGGTTCCAATTTAACAATAACCAGTTCTTGATTCTGATGATGAGACTACGTTGATCTATCCTTCTTCCTATCATACCATTGATGACTCATCTCCATCATAAATTAATTCTTACAATATAATAAAATTTCTATAATATGATAGATCATTCTTCTACTATGTTGATATAATGGTCCCTTATAAAATATGATTGCATGTCCTTATTTTGTGAGTTCACAACCCATCCATCCCAAAGTAAAAAAAGTACGCATACAATTTCTATCAAATTACACCTTTTGAGGATAAATAAGACATTGAACTGGGACCCTTCTTTACCATGATAGAGTCAACATTTAACCAAGACAGTATGAATTGCAACACACAAGAAGAAATCACTTCAAATGAAATTGAATCACCTATTTCTAAAAATATTTTTGGGTCTGAAATTTTTTCCAAAATGGAGACATTTGAAACATTGCAGGAGGTGGAAAATCAATTAGTGTTGATGATGGAGAAATCTCATAATTTTTTAGAAATAATGGAAGAATGGTATTTTTTAGAGAATCCTGAGTTTTTTGTGCCACTTGTGCCAACAGAGAAAGATGACGAGGGAGGTATAGAAGAAGCATTTAAAAAAGATATCATTCTTAACATAATGGAGTCACCTACTCCAATTGAGCTTATCCTGATTGCTCTATGCATCAAGAATAAATTTATTTGGAAACCATTGGATTTTATTATGCTAGTGGTTGGTGGTGAAAATGAATTGGGATACATTGTTAACCCAAATACTGAATTCAAGGATATGATGGATATAATATGAACACTAAAAGAGTCCGGTGAGGTCATTTCCTCTCTTGTTAAAAATTAAAAATATTATGTTCATGATCTTCATGATGATTCCCTTTGCACAAGCCTCACTTATTTAGTGAACCTTTCTTTAGACAAGGTATTTTCATTCCCTTGTAAGCTGGGTTATTTTAAATTTTTTTCACCCATCAATTTTTATGAAAAATTTATATTGTGATATTGTGAAACATACAGGATAATTTATTTTTCAATGAATGTATTACAAACTCCCACTAATAAATAATCAGATGCATGGTATACATTTTTGTTCAATCCTAGTGGAGTTTCAACAACATCTGGATGAAGAAGAAGTAAGCTTAGCACTCGATGGGAGGCATCCCATCATTTGTTTATTTTCCTTTCACTATATTTAGTTTCATTTAATTTATTTTTTTTAATAAAATGTAATACATTTACCACAATCTATTTTCTCTTGGAACTATAGTGGAGATGAATTCATGATACATATTTTTATCATCCACATGCTTTTGATTATGGTGTGAATTCTTTGATATGATGTGGGTATGTGTTTTCCATGTGTATATTTTACAGTTATATCATTTCTGGAGCTTCATTGGATACATGAATCCTTTCTATGTTTATATTCACTTACATAGGGAAGTGTTTTATTTTTTGTTATATTTTATTCTTCCAAAAGAACCATGTAAACTAAGAAAAATAAAGTTAAAAAAACTAACATTAATGTCATCATTAAACCCACATGAAAACGGTTTCATTTTTGTAGTAACACATTTGGGAACATAACACTTTTATCTTTAGGTAGTTTGAGCACATGATTCTTATTTGGAATACTTTGATCCTTGATCTCATGACTTACATGATTGATGATATTATTCCATGCTTCAAAAAAAATTGTAAACTTATATATTTTTGAGACACCTATTTTCACTCTTGTTCATATGTGTTTTCTAACATATTATTTCCATACCCATGAGAATTCTGGCCCATTTTACATCATCTACTATTTATATTTTTATTGAGGGAATCTTGACCATGATATGTCTTCTAGAAATTTCCATTTTTTCATCAAAGCGATCAGAATTTTGAAAGTTACACTAAATTGATCAAGGCATTTTTTGAGATATTTAGCTCCTTTGACCCACTGACCCACCCTTGTATTTTTTCCATTGTGTATCCCTTAAAATCCATGAAAAAAACCTTTTTAGGATGAAACCACATCCAATACCCTTACCTACCTATTTCTTGGATTTTTTCATGATAATTTTCAATATAAGTGTGGGGGAGAGATTTATGCATAGAGAGGGTTGTTTGAGTGACAATGAGGAATTTGATGCACATGGATTGACATTATCTCATCCTAATCATATGTTTTATATTTCACAGTATCCATATTCATTACATGTATTTTGATATGGGAATGTAGATTCTTTTTTTTTTCAACAATAAGTACATATGCGGTCATTACGCCGTAACCATTGCTTTTGGGGATACCTAAAAAAGTGATGATTTATTACTCTAGGAGCTAGAGAGTTTTATATATAATCCACTTTCACTGAGATACTATAATGTATGTACTACTTGTGTACCTTTCTTTGGGATTTTTTATGAAATTTATTCATTGGGTTTGAGATCTATTACTCACTAGTTTTTTTATCCATCTTATTTGATTGAGTTGTGTCCCTAGAAAAAGAGGTGAAAAAAATGAAAAAAATAGAGTGAAGTTTGGATTTTCATATGATTGGGGAAAATAAATTTTTTAAGTGTGTGGGATTGAGAGTTTGAGAGAGACATTTAGATTGACACTTACTATTTATTTATTTCAAGATTCAACCCTCCTTTTTTTCAAAAACTGTCACATTTTTTATGACCCATCATCCCATAGCCTCAAATACATTTGAACCTAATGTGAATTACTCAAGATAAATGTATTATTTTGATTTCCACTATTGTACATGTGAAATTCATGGTAAACCTATGGTAAGAATTCATGTATATTAGAATTGAGAAAAACTTTTTCAAATTGTTTGAGCGATGAGAGTGATTGTGAGGTAGGTCACATGATGCATGAGTGTAGGTACTTGTTTTGGAAATAATGCAAGTGGAAGGGAAACTATTTTTTAAAATTTTAATTTTAAATGGAGCATGATATTTTGTGGGTAAAATAAATTGAAAATTTTTAAACTTGTAATTTTGATGCATTGAATTTTCTACGGGTCCAATTGCGTATTATTTCTGATTGTTTTTCCTAGGAGTGAAAAATTTTAAGTGTGGGGGATTTGATGTAAATAGATTTTGTTTGTAATTTTATAATTTTCTAATTTATTTTAATTATTTTTCTAATTGGTTTTAGCGTTTTTAGGTTGATTTTGAATTTTTGTAGTTTTGAAGTTTTGTATTTTTGTAGTTTTGTAGTTTTATAGTATTTTAGATATTTTGATAATTTTTAGTGAATTTATATACTAATTTTAGTAATTAATTTTTTTATTAGTTTATATTAATTTTATATATTGTATTTAATGCAATATTAGTATTTTTAGTTCCTCTAATATTAGTTTTATTATTAGTTTAGTAATTTTTATTAGTATATATATATATATATTAATTGTCTTTTTTTGTATTATATTTTATTCTATTATATATTTTTAATATTAATTAAATTAGTATTGGGTTTATTAGTTTTTTTTTATATTAGTATTTAATAGTATTAGTATTAATTATTTTTTTAGTTATTTTTTTTATCATTAAATTAGATTAACATTTAATAATAATATTATTATTATTATTAGGATAGGTTATAATTTAATCTAATTGTTAATTAGTATATCTAATCATAGGTGCACATTCACACACACATTTATGTATATTTATATCCAATAATTTTAATTTAATTATAATTCTATTATTATTATTATTAATGTCATTATTATTATTATTTTGTTATTATTATTTTCTATTTTTATTTATTTAGAAAATTAATTTTAGATTTAATTTTGAATTATGAATATTTTTTTTACATATTTTTTTCATCCAAGCGGTTAATCTTCTATAAGATGGATCCTCCCTCTTCATCTTCAAAAAAAACTTAAGGGGGTCAACCTCCACGGATAGACCTATACCCGCCACCCCCTTGACCCCTTCTCTCCCCCCCCCCCTTCTACCCCCCCCCCCTCCCCCCTCTCTCCCCGCTGCCATCTCCCCCACTCCGCCCCTACCACCACCCCTGCCCCTCTCCCCCACCCTTCCCCCCTCTCTCCTAGCTACCACCCCCTCCCCCTACCCCCTCCCCCACTCTTCCCCCTGCCTCACCAGCACCATAGTGTGCCTCCCTCCTCTCCATGCCACCAACAACAGCTGCCGACCTCCTTCACGCTACATCAAGTCAGCCCGACCTTATAAGGCCCCAGCCTTAAACATTACATAATCTTGAATTAAGTTAATATCTCACATTGAGAATCTTTTTTTGTTTAGAGTTTTAGATAATTAGGTCATAACTATTACATTACATCTCAAAAATAACAAAGTAAACACTTCTACTCTATCCAAATTTTTCACAATAATAAAACTCCTTAAATAAAACAAGAGTTCTTTCCTTGATATAAATCTTCTTGAATTCTTCCTTTCTCTTACCCTTCCTTATACCCTGTGAAAAACATTTCAAAAACTTGGGATGAGCATAGAAAGCTCAGTAAGGGTTATAAAACAAGGAAAGAAACATTAGTCCATAAATACATACAAATCAATGAAATCATACTTTTAAATCTTTAACATATCACAAAAAAATCATAAGATTTGTGAATAACACATGGAAATCATAAATCATAAAGTTAACTTGTGGAATCCATAACATACTTACGTTGTATCTTTCACAGCTACGTAGGGAGTTAAATTTGGAATACTCATCACGGTATATTCCCTAAATCTCTTAGGAGGAACATTAACGTTTACCTCTGTCATATTACCCAATGCATTGGAGAGCTATCTCGGTCTCACCCATCCTAGGTTTATCATAGAACCACCTGTATACGTAAACAATGCCCAAGAACCATAACATATTCATAACACATAAAACAAACATAAAGGAAAGATAACATTTCCACATTTCAATCACAATATATCATTTCAAGATATTTAAATAACCAACACCTTCTAAAAACCATTTTCAATACCAAAATACATAAAATGGTATATGGTATTTATTTTCCTTTTAAAAACATTACAGCTTGTTAAGGAAGCCAAATATCAAATAATGCTCACTGCGACGGAAAGGTTGTTGTCACCACGTATGTTAAAAAGTCAAAGTAGTTTATACACCATATAAAATAAAGTCGTGTATAAATCAAAATATGCATCAATGAAAGGTGATTGAGACGAAGTCCCTTACCTCATGTCCAACTTGACTCGTTTGTTCTTTAATATCCTGAATAATAAACTAAAGTTAATTTCTAATTTATTAAGAACATTTTTCAAGTTTATTATTTCTTTTATATCACTTATTACCACGTTATAAAAATTACATAATCATTTAAGTTAATAACAGTCGTTTTGTCGATATTTAGTACTTGAGTCAAAAATGAACTTCTTATAATTACAAGTTGTTCATGTGGTAAAAATTACATTATATCAAGAATTATATTCATGATTTAGATATCATATATATCATATTTATACAGTATATATATGTATTTATAATAGTACATAATATTTGGAGATAAGAAATGAAATGCATTGTTTATAGAGACGGCAAGTCGTACGTGCACATGAACACTACTTTCATTTATATTTCATATTTAATGGAATGAAAACTTGATGATACATAGGTATATTATAATTCCAATATAATATCATATATAATTTCATTAATTATATCCTTTATACATTCTATGTATGTCATGAACGAGTCATATCACTTTAAGGGGATGGTAGTCTGCACTTCCTCAAATAAAATTATCATATTTACCCGTTATGGAAACTATAAAGGTATGCTATAAATGAAAAATACAGAAGAATATAGACAATATAAATATAATATATATCAAATATAAATATAGTTCCATCATAATGGATACCATGAGAGGTGGTATAAGATAATTGAACAATCATCGTTTCATGAGGCAGTAGCTCATCATCCACAGAAACAGTATGTTCGTATCTATTAGATGGATTTGTGTGAATGTATTGTTTAAATACTCCTCATAAACACATAATAGTATATTTAATATACTTTTTTTGTTATAAAATAATGGAATAAAAAGAGTTTAGGGGGTTGGAAAAGGAAAATAAAAGAAAAGAAGTTGAGAGAAGACGTTACCTTTAAATCGGGTAACTCCCTTTGGTTTAAACCAAAAGGCTTTCTTGAATTGCTTTCTTCCTAAGTTAAGGCTTATAGTATGAATAGAGGAATGTTGGGAGATTCTTGGAGCATAGTTTTGATGAGACAAGGGGCTTCAGAGTTGTGTGTAATGAGTTAGAGGTGGTGGCCTTTATATGAGGGAGGATGGGCTATTTAGGAAAGTTTGAAAGTATTATTTTATTATAAAATGATTTTCGATTTAAAAAGATCCAAAACTTATTTAATTATAATATAAGGTGCATATAAGTCTAAATAAAATCATCCAATAAGAATTTAATAGGTTTTGGATATTTTTTAATCCTTATCTTTTTTATTTAACCCTTTTTTTACTCTTACCATTTTATCAAGTATTTAACACTTTGAGAATCAAAATAGTTACCAAAATAAAAAAAATATCCAATTAAAGAGTCAATAATAAAATTTTAGACTTATTATAACTATTTTACCGAATATTATATTTTTTTAAATTTTATAATATTTAATAAAATATTTTATATTTTAAAATATGATTTATGTCAATTTTGATACTATTAATATCATGACTTTTTAAAAAATCCAGAACAACTTGATTATTTAGAAAAAAACTTCATTAATTCAAATATAACAAGTCATAATAATCTAGAAAATTCGTGGATGGAATAAAAGTTTCAAAATAAATTTATTTTAAAATTTATAATATCATTTATTTGAATCCTTTATTAATGAAGTAATTACTGTATCACCATTGTGTCATAAATTTATTTATTTAATGTATAAAAATTATAAATAAAATACCATAATTTAGGAAATATTTTTATATTTCTAATGAATATTTATAGTCTAAAATATAACCTATATAACCCCATATAAAAACTATTTTACTAAAAGATATATGTTTATTTATATTTTCTTTAACTTTAAATTAAAAGTAATTAAATGTCATTTTCACACACAAGTGGCTATATGGGGTCCCAAAATCGACCCAAGGATTACCATGGTTGGAAATATATCATTCAATAGGGTTAGGACATGTGTTAGGGTAATTTAATATTATTATTTTTACCCTTATTTATCAGATTTACCCTTTAACTATGGTAAATAAAATATTTATTGAAGTTACTATTCATAATGTCTAAAAATAAAATTTACCTATTTACACAATTTTGACCTCATAATTCCTAATATGGAATCAATTTTTCCAAATTTAAAATAAAGAAGTTTCATAAATTAATTTAAAATTGATTCTCATTGTCAAAACAAAAAAACGTGTTTTAAAGAAATAATATCTATCAAAAGATTGACAATTGTTTATGTCCAATTTCAAAGTGAAATTACTTAAAATGACCAAAATTAGATTAAATGGTAAAAATATAATCTAATTACACTTTAAAATCAATTAAAAATATAATCTAACCATATGAATGAATTATATTAAAAGGCAGTTTTGAATTAAAATGCAGTATTTTTCACTATTCATTAAAAATGAACTTTATTAGAAAAATACCAAAATTTCATCCAAAGTAAATTTTTATGTCCTTATTCTAAAGAATAATTTTATTTTGTCAAATAGAATATATAAAAGTGACAAAACTAGATTTAAAAAGAGTTCGCCATCAAAAGGTGGTAAATCGAACTTTTAAAGAATATTAGAGTATTTATGCTTAAAATTGGATTCATTCACATTTTAAGCCTCTAACTTTTATTGGATAAATGTAAAAACATTTAACAAACATGTTTTATCATGTTGTAGTTAGTTCTGTTCATTCCCTCCAATACAATGACTATACGTTAACTACTATTTAAAATAATAATATTATTATATTATTTTTCGGTATAACTCAACGTTGTGTGCAACATAAGATTTAAAAGAAACTCATTGTTGCGTATTGGGTACGTCATCAAACATAGCATCCCCTTTAAAGTAAAATTAATATTTAATTCAAAAATATTAATAAATATTAAAATGTCATATTCTTTATTTACTTAGGATGTTACAGACCACCATTCATAAATCACAAGGAGCAGCACCCTGGTGTGTCGGCCACCTCTCCTATGCACCAAACTAGTGGTACATCATCCATTAAAATCCGGTGTCCAACCTCTGATCTCTATTGCAACAAAAATCATTCCACACCATACAAACAACATCATTCTTGTGTGGTGGATCCTTTTGTGTTTGTGGTTGGTTGGAAGTGGTCTACCAAATTGGTGATAGTTGGTGCACACACATCATCAACGAATTGTGTGATGATTCGGTTCATCATTACAGCAATCGGTGGAGGGACGATTATTATTTTTACGATCATCAACAATCGCTTGCGGTGACCACTATGATGACACAAGCACAATGATATTTGTTTATTATATTATGTATTGTGTTTCCATCATGGTCGGCTAATTCTTTGGTGTCGGAGTGTTGATGAACGTGATGGTGTATGAATGCCTTATTTTATTTCCATATTTGATTGTATTTTAAATTATTTTTTTTAATTGGATGTTTATTTATTTAATTATATCTTCATTTGAATTAATTTTCATTTGAGTCTGCACACTTGCTTTGGTTTCTGTCTGTGTGATGCTTAATAAGTAATCATGGGTAGGGGTTCATTAGAGAATTTATTTGTTCGGAATTTGATAGCATGAGTGAGAGAATCGTAAATCTCACACGGTCTAATTATGAATAAATAAATATATTAATTGAAAAAATTATGTTTTATGTGTATTTTCCTTCAAACTTTCATGAGTGATACTTAATAAGTGATCTCATGTGAGCGAACTTGGAACAGATAGATACTCTGACTTTGTGAGAAATGGGTGGTGGTATTTCACCAAGTGATTCAATGCTTAAGTGATGTACAAATTATTCATTAGTCCAAAGAATGAAATGATGGATGATTTGTGTGAAAATTAGAATACTTTGTAACATCATAGAAAGAGACCTGGTAGTATTCTTATTGGATTTGAAATTGATGATAATTAAATAAATAAATATTCAAATGTATGAATTAAATAATTGGTATTACATGCACCTGAATGGACATCACAACTCTGAAACTTCCATCCCTGTCGGATTTCTCCATAGATTAATTTAGTTCACTTAGATAATTTTAATTAATTTAAATTCATTTTTAAATATTGTTAGTTTTTAGAAGTTTTAGTTGTTAATCACTTTTAAAACTCATCTACCTGAACATTATTTTAAAAATATATTCCTGGTGTATGCACACATACTCTATGTGATTCGACCCTACTTGTTGCTCATATAGTAGTTAGTATATTAATAAATATTAAAAAATTTGTGCATTGTGATGCACGTGCTAGGGATCCTCACCATAGATAAGCAAGCATGATCTTTTTGGCCAAGAGCAGCTTACACCTTATTAACCTTCTTAGTGTGTTAATATATTGAGCATTCATAATCTTTAATCAAATTAAACAATCTTCTTTGGCACATATTCATCTCTTTTAGAGTGAATATATACTTTAAACTTTTATGATCAATATAGATATCACATATTTCTCCATAAAGATAATACCTCTATATATTTAATGAAAAAATTACCACAGCTAACTCCAAATCATGAGTTGGGTAATTTTTTCTATTGGGATTTTGTTTTCTTTGTTTATATATATATATATTTAATATTACACTTCCTCACAATATGTTATGTTAATCATTTTTTTGGAAATCAGTTCTTACTATATGACTATATTTTATTATATATTAATATATAGTATATGTAATTTTATAAATACTAATTAATATGAAAGATAAAAAGTTTGTCTATTTTTTATTCAACTATTACATTGTCTAAATCAATCTCTAGCTATTTTCACTTTTGGTCTGAACATGATGCATTTGGTTTGTACCATAATTTTTAGTTTAAATTTTTCTTTATTTATTCAATGATAACTTGAGTTATGTAGTTGAAATAATCACACAAATTATTTTTTTGGATATCCTATGGATTTATTTACACTTCATTAAACTAATTGGAAGTCTGAAATCATTGTTTTAGTGCTCTAAAAAATGTCAAAAGTCTGTACTATAATTCTGTAATTGTGCAATTCCCTGAATATAATTTTTTTCACTGATAACTCAAGATATAGACCTAGGAATCATACACCATTTATTTTGATGTAAATATAATAAATTTATCTACATTTAATTAAACTCAATGAAAGTATCAAATTAAAATTTATATACTCCAAAAATTGACCGAATTTTTGTAACTATTTCAGTGATTTTTTATGCAGTTTTTAGTCTATTTTTGTTATTGTTTTCCAATCATATCTTGGGTTTCGTAAGTTATATTGAAGTTTTATTTGATTTGTTGGAAATATATTGGGTTTATATACATTTAAGACAGATGGTCCAATTTCTAATTCAAAATTTTAGGTGGTATAAAAATCATTTAATATTATGTTATCTAAAACCACATGTGAAGCCTTGTCTTACCATTTTAAACTTACTGAATGATTTTTTGTGAAGGTGATTGCATTATTTGTTTTGAAAGTGACTACATTATTTGTTTTTCAAGTGAGTTTATGTTTTAAAAGTCACTAAATGGATTTTTTTTTTAAAGTTACCACATTATGGAGTTTTCAATTAGCCACATGAAGCTTTTCCCTTCATGTTTTAAAGTGACCGCACATGTTTTTCTTCCAAGTGGACTCATGAAATAAAGGTTTATTGCCACCTTCATCTGGGAAGAATGTATTTCTCATATATTGATAATTTTTTCCAATGTTTAGAATGAATCCAGGTTTCACCATGCATACTCTTCTACCACAGTTTCACCAGCTTCCTTCTTTAAAGTCTCATCATGTTGTCTCCTTCTTACCACTTATTAACCATCTGAAACTTAGAGAGGTGTTTCAACATGAATTTAAACAAGTTCAATTCTCCAACACCATACTCCTCCAAATCACGTGGGACAAACCCTTGTGACTTTACCTCATACATTTCATTTCAATCATGTCAAGCTTTCACAAACAAATTAACTCAACAGGAGTTGTGCCATGCAATTTTATTTCAGTTGGCCTCACTATCATGCAATCTGTATGGCACATTCAACTCATCATAGACTTCTTCCAACATATATACAAGTGAAATGTGGTATGAATATGAGATAATCAGATCTCATTGAAGTTATCATATTTGCAGCTTCATGGTAGTATAGTTATGCAATGCTATATTTGTTTACACAGTCAGTATAATGACCACATGTTATATCAAGTGACCATACATTCACGGTAACATAAGTAACCACATGTTATAATTTTCTCATGGTTAGTATATTAACCATAAGACTACTTGAATCTACCGCATGTTATGATGGAATAGTTATATAACTAACTGCAAGGTGTGTACCTCATAGTTACTTACTACTCATTGTCAATTTGATGCTTTATTTATTTTTTATAAAATCTAGAATTTTGAGCATGCACTATTTTTCTTTATTTTTGATACTTTGATTAACTAAAAGTTTATTTTAATTGTTTTGAGTATTTTATAGATTTATATAATTCATATATATTATATAAAATCCATGTAAAGTATTTTTAAAATAATTTAAATGGTTTTAAAATATTTTAAATGGTTTTAAAATATGATGTAATATATTATTTATTCAAACATATAAATATAACATATATTTTCAATGTTTAAATTTTTATATTTTTAGTTGTTTTATTTATATTATTATTTTTTAAATTATTATTTATTCACATAAAAATAATTAAAACTTATTTTGTGGTATTGAATGTAGTATAATTAAATTTTTAATAATTATGCACTGCATTAAATTAGAAAGTGTTTTGAAATTTGAATTTAAATAGTCCAATTATCTTGTGATATTTTTAGAATTATTTTAACCTATTATTATGGATACTATTTGAATTATTTAACGGGTAATTGAAATTAGTTTGAATTATTATTAATTTTTTGATTCAAATGATATTTGTTACAATTATTTTGGAATGATACTTTTCTATTTCCTGGATAATTATGTAGTTTGAATTTGAAATACTTCACCCAATTGGAGACTGGATTGTTAGTTTTTAAAGATCCTATTTAAAGGATTTGAGATGCATTAAAAGGATGCAAGTTACAAGAACACAAAATTTTTAGAATCAAAATAGATTTACTCTAAACTTTGAAGTGTTGTACAGAACAAGTCCTATACAGACAAGTTTTCATCTAGTGGAAAATCTTTCAAGAACTAGAAAACTTCTTTGACTTCTTATAATGCCTTGATGAGATGACATGATACATTACTAAATAACTAGTACTTATTCTTCCTTTGTTTATCATCTAATTTGTCCTAGTTTCTTATTTTTATAACACTATTTCCCATATCTCACACATGCTATCACTTTTCCATTTATGATTTTACATTAAAAATCATTCTTCTTTCTTTATTTCCTTAGATTGAAACTCCCAGATTCTAAGTTCAGGACTTTTCAGGTTGTGAATCTCATAGTATAAAGCCAGTGTTGTAATTGGGTTGTGACTCCTCATACAAAAGGCATGTGTTTTGGTTATTCTTCCACTAGAAAAATCAGTTTGTAATCGGGTAATGATTTCCCTTCATAAATTGGATTAGTTCACAATGAATCTCTCATAAAGTAAAGAGGTATAAGAGTATACTAGGTCCACTTTGGACTAGACTATTATAAAATCATCCTTGTGTTTTTTCTTTTTCTTTTTTTCTTTTTTCTAATTAACTCTTATGATTAATTTAGATGATTAATCTATTTATTTAAAAAATAATAATATGGTCTATTCACCCCCCCCCCCCCCTTAGATCATCTATAGTCACCCTTCCTGATCCAACAATTGGTATCAGAGGTTGGATCTATTAGGAGTTTATTGTTTTATATTTTATTTTGATAACCCATTCCTAAGCCTCATAGTCTAAGGGAAAGACCTTTAAAATGGTAGGAATAATTACAAACAATGCTTGGATTCCTCAAAATCCACCTCACTTTGATGGAAACAATAATTCCTACTAGAAATCCAGAATGGAGGCATGCCTTAAGAAGTTAAGCATAGAACACTATTCAATCATGAAAAAAACCATAAAATTTACCAAAAGTTAACCCAAATACTCTTATAAAAAACGATGTTTCTGGATATGTTTTAAATTACAAAGTTGTGAATATTATATATTATACTACTAATAGAAGTGTGTTTAGTCATGTTTATACATCTAAGACAGATCATGAAATATAGAAGATTATAAAAGTTACTCACCTTGGCTCAGAAAAATTTATTTAAACTAAACTTGGAATGCTTCGATCTAAGTACCAAGACTTTAAGAAGGGTGAATACAAAACTGCAAACCAAATGTTCCATCGATTCACAAGTATTGTGAATGGAATGAATTACCTTAGAGAAACATTAGAAAATATAATACTTTTTGAATGATTTCTAAGAGATCTACTTAAGAAATGGAATATATAGAAGGTCTCCATTTATGAAAGTAAGAACTTCAAAGAGTACACTCCTGATAAATTGATTAGATCACTACTTTATTATGAACTGGAATTGAAGAACATAGCTGAAGAGAATAAAACAAAAAGAAAAGGTTTATAGTTTAAATCTATAGATTTTATTTCAACTGAATCTTATTATTCTAAACTACAAGATAGTGAAAAGGAATATATGACTCAGATTGTGATTTGAGTATACAATCAAATGAAAAATAAATGATTCAAGAATAGATTTAGAAGAAACTCTTAAAAGGATAAATGTAAGGGAGATAAAAAAGGTAGTACTAATTATAATACTTTAGATGTTACTTGTTTTGAGTGTTGAAAGAAATGGCATATCAAGAATGACTATCCAAAACTAAATAATAAATACAAATATAAAAATAAGGGAAAAATGCATTGACAACTAGTTGGAGTTATACCAAAGAATCCGATTTTAGTGAAGAATCTGGAAATGAGAAAGAATCTACTAACTTTTTCTTTATAGATCATTAAATGAGGTTAGTGATTTGGTATTTTATTATATATGTTCTGATTCTAACTATAATTCTAAAAATCTGAATGTTTCTAAGTTAAATGAAGAAATTGAAAGGTTGAGAAACATTTTCAAAGATTCTAATTTATATAATAATATTAAAGAAAATAATGATAAACTTGTTTCTAAAAATATATTCCTTTTACAAGAGAATGAAAAATTAAGGAATATTTCTTATTCTTATATTTTTAAACTTTATGATGATTTGAAATCTGCTCAGGATTTCAATGAAAAACTGGAAAAAAAAGGATGTTGGAATTCTTAAGCAAATTTTGTTTTATTTTATTCAAGGTCATGAAAACTATTATAAAATGATGTCTTTGAATAAAATAAATATAAATAAATATGGTATTATTTATGATTATAAATTACCTTAAATGTATCAAAATCATTATGTGAAAAGTAAAAATGGTTGTACTTCTACCGTTACATGTTTCCAATGTGGTGTGAAGGGGAGTTGTGAAAATAACTATTCTCTTATATTCAGACAGTCTTTGGGGTTTATGAATACTTTTATTTCTAAATATTTTTTATCTAGAGTACCATACAATATTTGTTTAAATTTTGTGTGGGTACCTAAATTTTTTTTTACAAATCTGATTTGACCCAAATTAGCTTGGGTACCAAAATTGTCAAGTAATTGATTTTTGTAGGAAAAATGCATTGTATTTATCAAGAACAACATATGGTATATATATAGTGTATGATCTAGGTATATTAATGGAGATCCATAAAATTTTATCACTTATAAAAAATATGATGGGGTTACCATTAGATTTAGAGATAATTCCAAAGGTTAAGTAAAAGGATTTGGTAAAGTGGGTATATCTAATTCTAATTTTATTTCTAAAGTTTTATATGTTGAATGTTTAAAACATAATTTAATTAGTATATATCTAATTATGTGATGATGGAATGGAAGTGAAATTTCAAAATGATAAGTGTTTAGTTTTTAGGGATGGTTTTTTATTATTCTAGACTAATCAAAAGGAAAATATTTATACTATTGATTTTTCAGAATTAATACTTCAACATGTTAAGTGTTTTAATGTTGTGTAGAGTGATAACATTATTTATCATTGATTATTAGGTCATTTTAATTTCAAAATGTTATATAATATCTCTAAAACTGAGAATGTTCTACAATTACCTACTATGGAGAAAGAATAACTTTATGTTCTTGAAGCTTGCATGAAAGGGAAACAATGTGAAGTTCCATTCAAACCTATCAATTAGATATGTATCAATAGACCTTTACAATTAGCACATATTTATATATTTAGACCTACTAAAAATTTTCTTCATAGAGGAAATAAATATAATTTAGTTATTGTTGATGATTATAATAGATTTACATGGGTTTATTTTCTTTCACATAAAATTGATACTTTACCAAGATTTATTAATTTTTTGTAATTTAGTTCAAAATGAAAAAGGTTGTATGACTGATTCTATTCATAGTGATAATATATGTGAATTTAATAATTTATAATTTGAAAAATAATGAATACAATTTTTATTTTCATAATTTTTATACTCTAAGAACACTACGGTAAAATGATGTTATAGAATGGAAAAATGGAAATATTGTTTAAATGGTCAGTACTATATTAAGTAAATATAATTTGACTAGATATTTTTGGAATGAAGTAATTTTTTCTACTTGTAATATTTCAAAAATAATTCTTGTTAGGCCTTTGTTAAATAAAACTTTTTATGAATTGTTTAAAGGTAAAAACATAAATTTGATTATTTTAGAGCTTTTGGTTGTAATTTTTTATTTTGAATTAAAAGGATAATTTATATAAATTTGATGTTAAAATTGATGAAGGTATTTTTATTGGTTATTCTAATAACATTAAAGCTTATAGAGTTTATAATAAAATAATTATGGTTATTTAAGAATATGTTCATATTATGTTTGATGAAAATAACATGAAATTAAATTCTGATTTTGATGTTTTTGATGATGAGTTTATAAATTTTAACTTTGGTGAAGAAAAACATTAGGATAAGGATGAATAAATTGAGGGGAGAATACTCCTTATTAACCTGATCTGAGATCATGGAAGATTCATAGAGACCGTATTGGTGACAATATTGTTTGTGATATTGATTATGGTATTAAAACTAAAAATTTTGTTTTAAATTTTTTGTGCCAATTCTGCTTTTATTTCTGATTTTTTTCCTAATAATATTGATGATTATTTAAATGATCCAAATTGGATTGTTTCTATTCATGATGATCTTAAAAAAAATTATAGAAATTGTAACACCTCAAGCTTCCACAGTACACTTCTCTTTGAATAATGCAGTAGTGTGTGTTGTACGCAACTTCGAATTCTAACACACACCACAACCAATCAAACTAGCCGTTATGAATAGTAATACCCACTTTTTTAAATTTTATAAATTTTATCTTTCAAAATGGACTTCATTTTTGGATTCGGAATATCGAAATTAGCCTAGGGTGAATTTTTGGTATTTTTCTGAAAAC
The DNA here is from genome assembly GCA_963277665.1 of Viscum album. Classification (NCBI taxonomy): domain Eukaryota; kingdom Viridiplantae; phylum Streptophyta; class Magnoliopsida; order Santalales; family Viscaceae; genus Viscum; species Viscum album. The sequence goes on along the minus strand of OY728162.1, from coordinate 1,238,320,821 downwards.
TTTCAATTTTTGATGAATAGTGAAAAACACTGAGTTATTGGTTAAAACCGACTTTTTATTTAAATAATTATTTATTTTATTTAAATTTATTTTTGGTCAAAAGAGATACGTAATACCTATATAAGTTCAATGTAATTCATTGGAGTCAGTTTATAATAATTTTAGACATAAAAATTTTATTGAACTTTTCACCGTCTTTTACACATCTCCTAGGAGAATTTACAAATTCACATAAAACTTAATTTTACCGCTTCTATGAGTGTAATTTCAAAAATAATAGAGACACGGTTAATATCAAGGAGTAAAATGTGGTTCAATAAGATAAAAATAATTTTTGGTGAATAGTAACTTTTTACTTTTATTTGTCACGGTAAAAAGTAAATAGGGTAATTAAGGGTAAAAATGAAATTAGTATTACCCTAACACATGTCCTAATTCTATTGGATAAGTATAATTCGACCAAAAACAACTTTAGGAATAAAATATGAACCTCTTTGGTACACTTGGATTAGATTAGGACATTTATTATTATTTAATTCAAAGAATAGTTAAAAGAGTTAAAATCAAAGTTTAATAACTAAAACATTTTTAATATAGGGATATACACAAGATAAATTAGATTATAAATATTCATTAGAAATATAAAAATATTTCCTACATAATGGTATTTTATTTATAATTTTTAGACATTAAATAATTTAATTTATTTATGACACAATGGTGATGCAGTAATTACCTAATTAATGAAATATTAAAATAATTGATATTATAAATATCCAAATAAATGTAATTTGAGACTTTTTATGAATTAAAATAATTTTCTAGGTTAATATGACTTATTATTATTGGTTATATGAATTTTATTCAAAGTAATAATGCTGTTATGAATTTATCAAAAATAAAATACCCAATAGTGTCAAAATTGACATAAAAGAGTTTTTAAAACAAATATTATATTATTAATTGATATTATATTCCTAAAAATCTAAGGTTCAGTCAAAGAAATTATATAATGATAGGTGTATCATTAATGGACCACTTAGGGGTTTCTTGGAAGTATATAGTACATTTATTAACTATATAATATAAAAATACAAAGAGACATGGTAAATGACAAACTATTTAACTAAGAGTCAAATCTAAAAGATAAGGTTACTATAGTGACCCAAACCTGTCTAAAATCTATTGGTTGAGTGTTTTTCAACCCATCCACACCTTATAATTTTAATAATCTACTTTTGATCCATTATAAACCGAATATGAATTTATTATAAATTAATACTTTAAGTTTTTTCTAAAGAGCCCCTCCTCCCCCTTATAAAAGGACACCACTTATAACCAATTCCTAACACCTCTAAAGCCTTTTGGATCATCCAACCTCTACCCAATTAAGCTCCCTACATCCCTATCCTCCTCCTAGAAGCCTTATATTAGGCATAAGGAACTTCAAGAGTCCGTTTTGGTTCAAACCAAAGGGAGTTACCCAAATTAAAGGTAATGATTTCTCTTAGCTTCTTTTCTTTTATTTTACTTCTCAAACCCCTAAAATATTCTTATTATTTTCTTTTGTAAAAAAACCAGTATCCTAAATATACTAGTATATTTTTATGAGAATTATTCTAACTACACTTACACACACCTCCATCTAATGGGTGAAGAACATAATGTTTTTGTGGATGGAAACCAAACGCCTCACGAAACGATGATTGTTCAATTATCTCCTACCACCTATCATGGCGGCCATTATGAAGGCACTATAATTAAATATTATATTAATGGTATTTATTTTATATATAATCTTCTGTAATTCCATTTTATATCATACCATTATTCATTTCATGTTGTATATATATACGATAATTTCATTTGAGGAAGTGCGGACTATCGCCCCCTCAAAGTGATATGACTCGTTCATACCATACATGGAACGTATAAAGGATGGTGTTAATGAACTTAAGTAACACATATAAGATGTTATATTATACGGTAATAAAAATATACCTGTGTATCATTTGGTTTTGATTCCTTTTAAAATTAAAAATGAAATGGAAGCAGCGTTCGTGCGTACGTACGGATTACTGTCTCCACGAACGCAATGAGATTAATTTCCTCATCATATCCATTCAAGACTAATTCTCATTTGATGATTAAAATTAATGTTTAAGGACTTGATATCATTCTGGATATCAATAAGATACAACCTATCCATAACAAACACGGCTTACGTAACGAATCATATAAAGGAAAACGAATCAGTTAACACCTGAAACGACGATAATACTAAAATATTATTAACAAAGCAATATTAAAAGATCATATATGATATAATATTTATGAATATTATTCTTTTATAATTTAATAACAATGATTTAACTATTATACAAAAGGTTAACCTATACTCTATCAAGGAAAAGTGCAAGGTAAGGGTTTATTTCACAATCTCTTCATTATCCGAGGTTGTTTATATGTAATTATCTACTGGAACCACTTTATCATCCACATACATGTTTCTTAAAAATGTATTTCAAAACATTCTTACTATTTTACAGAATATGGTTTAAAGTTATTTATACCCTTATTTGACTTTTTATAAGAAGTTTATAAATGAATCTTTACGTCATTTTCTAAACAAGGACCTTTTTAACCTTTTCGACAAATTAAGGTAAGAATGTCTTTTTTTTAACTTATACGGTGGGTGAGGCTATTTTCCACCATTGTAAAATCTTTGAAGCTTCCCTTAAAAGCTTATAAGAATATTTTCAAAGTAAATGGTTTATTTTATAATTATGTGACTTTTAAATGATTTCAAAAAAAGAGATATTTCTCTCAAATAGTTTTGATTTCTTCTATGTCAACATCCTTTGATGGATTTTAAGCTTATTTGAAGTTTATTTATTATGGTACAAAACTTCAATATTGTATTGAAGGTTTTGTGATATGTTTGACTGTGGCTGTGTTATTTTTATACCATTCATGGTTTATGGAGAAATTATTGACATTTCGTATGCTAGTTTTAATATGAATGTTTATGTTATGTTTAAACCTGTTCATATGAGGAATGCATTGGACTTAATAAGTGATAGGTGGAGCCCGATATAGATCCTCGATGCATCGGTAGGTCTCATGAGACAAACTAGTGTCTTGGAATGAGGCCTTGACAAAATCTTATTTGTAGTCTTGGCACAAGGTCTTGGCTATGTGGTTATGATAGTCTGTCATTATGCATTCCATCATTATGAAAGTGGTTAGTGATATTGCATGTGATAATTCGACTAGTAGAATATCCATGTGAATAATTAAATGGAATTACTTCATTTTATTTTTTCCATATTATGCTGAAGTTCAAGTTTAAAAGGCTTTTATTTTAGTTATAAATTTCCTTAAATGTTTATGCTTATTTATGAAAGTTTTCACTGTATTGTTATCCTTACTGAGCATCTGAGCTCACCCATTTCTATGTTTTATTTTTCCCAGGATTCCAAGAAGTGTATTGTGATTGATATGCAGGGTTAATCCAAGGGAATAATGGCGTTCATAAAGGATTATTTATGTTGTTTTGTATGTTATAAAGTGTAATGTAACATTCACGTACGTAATCTATTTTCCAAGACTGCTAAACCGATCGGTCCTTTGGGACTTGATTCCTTGTAATCATGCCAATGTATTAAAATAATGCACCGACTCTGGGTAACTGGGGTTGGGGCGTTACAATTGGTATCAGAGGAAGTTTTGAAATAACCTTGGAAGCTAGATTTAGATAAACTCTGATTAGAGCACATAGACCTAAGATAGACTTTGAGGATTTGTATAGAATAAATTACTATAATTTTGGTAATGTAGAGATTTTGTGAGTTTTCCAAGAAAATACATCCTTGTTTGGATATGAGCAGGTAGAGGCGGCTCTGGCACAGATGTACCTGGGGGTAAAACCCGAAAACACCGCTTTGAGCTAGACTCGAACGGGAACGGGTGCACGACAATGGGCCTTGCTGCACTCATGGTTACGACACTCCCAGGGGATATGATTAGGATAATTATCATTTTATTTACAAATCATTATGAAGGGTTTATGAGTATATACTTCCTCAATGAAAACATCTTTATGATTATGGATTATATCTATAAACCGTTCAATTTACGTTAGGTATTTTACAAGCTTGGAATTATTCATTAAAATTCGTAAACTGACCTAGTTTACTCCATTGTATAGAAATGGTGCCTAGTAGAAGGAATGTGAACTCCAGTAATATGTATGATCCAAAGAGTAAGAAGGATCATATCTTTCATGGTCTTAAGCCAGAATTTAGAAGGGAAATAGTCTCCCATGTATTATCATCATATGAAGAAATAGTATCATGTGTTGATAAGATAAGTAAAGAGTTCTCGGGGTCCTATGGATTCAAAGGGAAGCCAGAGAAGAGAAGGATGGTAGAGAGAAGGACAGATAAAGGGAAGAAGGTAAAGAAGGATTTTCCCATATGTGATAACTATGGAAAGAATCACCTTGGAAAATGCTTGAAGGGAATGGGAGTATGTTATAATTGTGGAGAAAAAGGACACCACGTTCATGATTGCGAGGGTAGGAAAAAAGTTTCAAATGTGCAATGCTTCATCTGCAAAGAGTGGGGAAACTACGCGAATCAATGTTCAAATCATCAAATTATGCCTCAAATGATACTATTGGATAATAATAAAGTTATGATACTGCCACAGATGAAGAGGAATGACTCGTGTTCTCATGTTGTTATTAAAGAATTATTTCATTTGAGTGTTTTATCAACGATGTACTGATTATATGAATTATGGAGATAAATAATGATTGTACTGTAGTACTATTTCATTGAGGATTTGAGATTATATGGTACTATGAAAATTAACTCAACAGCAAGTTAAACTTTTTTTTTTGGAAATTACATGGTTGAAGGAAAGATAAACCTTAATATGGTCCTAATATTGAGGTACTGATTTTGGAATAAGATATGGTTGATTTGGGTAAATTATATTGGATATTCTTGACTACCTTGAAACTGATTAAAGATTTGTATATTCCATCATTGTTGGAGTTTACAACATTTTTGGATGGATAAAGTATATCCAGTATTCTATAAGGAATGAGGGAGCATGAATGTAATCAATAAGGTTTTATGGTAATTCAGGATGTTTCAGTGTTTTAAAATAATACATGATGAAGGTGTTCACATGTTATTACATGGAAAAAAGGATCTTCATTGTATTTAAAATCCTTATAAATTTTGGACTGTGAGTTTGGATAGAATTATTTTGGATAAGTCTAAAGGTTGGAATGAATTAAGTTTGAAAGGTTATTTTTGGATTTTTATAAAAGGACAACACGTAGACCGTGTGACAACCCGTCGCGTCGGACAAAGCTACGGGAATCGAACCCACAACCATAGTGCGATTGGGATTTATCACCTACCACTGGTCTACGTGAAGTTCCTGGATGGTATAATGTAGTTTCTTTTTTATAAAGTTTCTGATATGTGAATTATAAATTCATTATATTTGGAACCCTATACGATTACTTTTGAGTTGTATTGTGTTTTAGAGTGAAGGATGATTTTGTGGTAGAAATTTATTAATGGATAAAACTCTAATTATAAAGTAAGTATATCTACTTATGATCTTATCCAATCTCATAAAAAAATTCCTCAATATTAAGAAAAGTAACTTAGAACAAAAACGTTGTCCTAGATGGTACTTTAGATCATCACAAATTTATGGCTTTGTGATTGTTGGCCTTTTAATAGCCATGTTATCTACCACTCTCCATCAGATATTGATGGTTATATTTCTCTTCCATATCCATGTTTTCTAATACGGAACCCTAGTATGTGTTATTTTCAGTAACCTTCATACTTACCACTCTTTATTTTAAATAGAGGCCTCATTAATCCATTTTTTGATGTGGGATTTCAACTAAGATATTTTGAAATGTCAACCCCAAGTTTCCAATACAGAGCATAAATTGTGAGGACGCAATTTATTGAAGTAGGGGAGAATGTAACACCCCAAGCTTCCATGGTACGCTTCTCTTTGAATAATACAGTAGCGTGTGTTGTACGCAACTTTGAGTTCTAACACACACCACAACCAATCAAACTAGCCGTTATGAATAGTAATACCCACTTTTTAAAATTTTATAAATTTTATCTTTCAAAATGGACTTCATTTTTGGATTCAGAATATCGAAATTAGCCTAGGGTGAAGTTTTGGTATTTTTCTGAAAACTTTCAATTTTTGATGAATAGTGAAAAACACTAAGTTATTGGTTAAAACCGACTTTTTATTTAAATATTTATTTATTTTATTTAAATTTATTTTTGGAAAAAATAGATACTTAATACCTATATAAGTTCAATGTAATTCATTGGAGTCAGTTTATAATAATTTTAGACATATAAAAATTTTATTGAACTTTTCACCGTCTTTTACCGATCTCCCAGGAGAATTTACAAATTCACATAAAACTTAATTTTACCACTTCTATGAGTGGAATTTCGAAAATCTGAGAGACACGGTTAATATCAAGGAGTAAAATGTGGTTCAATAAGATAAAAATAATTTTTGGTGAATAGTAACTTTTTGCTTTTATTTACCACAGTAAAAAGTAAATAGGGTAATTAAGGGTAAAAATGAAATTATTATTACCCTAACACATGTCCTAATTCTATTGGATAAGTATAATTCTACCAAAAACAACCTTAGGAATAAATATATGAACCTCTTTGGTCCACTTGGATTAGATTAGGACATTTATTATTATTTAATTCAAAGAATAGTTAAAAGAGTTAAAATCAAAGTTTAATAACTAAAAAAAATTTAATATAGGGTTATACATAAGATAAATTCGATTATAAATATTCATTAGAAAGATAAAAATATTTAATACATAATGGTATTTTATTTATAATTTTTAGACATTAAATAATTTAATTTATTTATGACACAATGGTGATGCAGTAATTACCTAATTAATGAAATAATAAAATAATTAATATTATAAATATCCAAATAAATGTAATTTTAGACTTTTTATGAATTACAATAATTCTCTAGGTTAATATGACATATTATTATTGGTTATATGAATTTTATTCTAAGTAATAATTCTATTATGAATTTATCAAAAACAAAATACCCAATAGTGTCAAAATTGACATAAAAGAGTTTTTAAAACAAATATTATATTATTAATTGATATTATATTCCTAAAAATCTAAGGTTCAGCCAAAGGAATTATATAATTATAGGTGTATCATTAATAGACAACTTGGGGGGTCGCTTGGAAGTATATAGTACGTTTATTAACTATATAATATAAAAATACAAAGAGACATGGTAAATGTCAAACTATTTAACTAAGAGTTAAATCTAAAAGATAAGGTTACTATAGTGACCCAAACCTGACTAAAATCTATTGGTTGAGTGATTTTAGACCCATACCCACCTTAGACTTTGAATAATCTACTTTGGAGCCATTATAAACTGAATATGAATTTATTATAAATTAATACTTTAAGTTTTTTCTAAAGAGCCCCTCCTCCCCCTTATAAAAGGACACCACTTCTAACCAATTCCTCACACCTCTCAAGCCTTTTGTCTCATCCAACCTCTTCCCAATTAATATCCCTACATCCCTATCCTCATCTTAGAAGCCTTACCTTAGGCATAAGTCACTTCAAGAGTCCTTTTTAGTTCAAACCAAAGGGATTTACCCAAATTAAAGGTAACGATTCTCTTAGCTTCTTTTATTTTATTTTACTTCTCCAACCCCTAAAATATTATTATTATTTTCTTTTGTAAAAAACCCAGTATCCTAAATATAATAGGATATTGTTATGATAATTATTCTAACTATACTTACACACACCTCCATCTAATGGGTGAAGAACATAATGTTTCTATGGATGACAACCAAACGCCTCACGAAACGATGATTGTTCAATTATCTCCTACCACCTCTCATGGTGACCATTATGATGGCACTATAATTAAATATGATATTAATGATATTTATTTTATATATAAGCTTCTATAATTTCATTTTATATCATACCATTATTCATTTCATGTTGTATATATATACGATAATTTCATTTGAGGAAGTGCGGACAACCGCCCCCTCAAAGTGATATGACTTGTTCATACCATACATGGAACGTATAAATGACAGTGTTAATGAACTTAAGTAACACATATAAGATGTTATATTATACTAGAATAATAATATACCTATGTATCATTTGGTTTTGATTCTTTTTAAAATGAAAAATGAAATGGAAGTAGCGTTCGTGCGTACGTACAGATTACCGTCTCCACGAACGCGATGAGATTCATTTCCCCATCATATCCATTCAAGACTAATTCTCATTTGATGATTAAAATTAATGTTTAAGGAATTGATATAATTCTGGATATCAATAATATACAACCTATCCATAACAAACACGGCTTACGTAATGAATCATATAAAGGAAAAAGAATCAGTTAACACCCGAAACGACGATAATACTAAAATATTATTAACAAAGCAATATTAAAAGATCATATATGATATCATATTTATGAATATGATTCTTGTATAATTTAATAACAATGATTTTACTATTATACAAGAGGTTAACCTACACTCTATCAAGGAAAAGTGCAAGGTAAGGGTTTATTTCACAATCTCTTCATTATCTGAGGCTGTTTATACGTAATTATCTACTGGGACCTCTTTATCATCCACATCCATGTTTCTTAAAAATGTATTTCAAAACATTATTACTATTTTACAGAATATGTGTTAAATTCATTTATACCCTTGTTTGACTTTTTATAAGAAGTTTATAAAGGAATCTTTACGTCATTTTCCAAACAAGGACCTTTTTAACCTTTTCGACAAATTAAGGTAAGAATGTATTTTTTTTTAACTTATATGGCCGGTGAAGATATTTTACACCGTTGTAAAATCTTTGAAGCTTCCCTTAAAAGATTATAAGAATATTTTCAAAGTAAATGTTTTATTTTATAATTATGTGACTTTTAAATGATTTCAAAAAAAGGAGATATTCCTCTCAAATAATTTTGATTTCTTCTATGTCAACATCCTTTGATGGATTTTAAGCTTATTTGAGGTTTATTTATTATGATACAAAACTTCAATATTGTATTGAAGGTCTTGTGATATGTTTGACTGTGTATGTGTTATTTTTATACCATTCACGGTTTATGGAGAAATTATTGACATTTCGTATGCTAGTTTTAATACGAATGTTTATGTTATGTTTAAACCTGTTCATATAAGGAATGCATTGGACTTAATAAGTGACGGGTGGAGCCTGCTATAGCTCCTCGATGCATCGGTAGGTCTCATGAGACAAACTAGTGTCTTGGCACGAGGCCTTGACAAAATCTTATTTGTAGTCTTGGCACAAGGCCTTGGATACGTGGTTATGATAGTCTGGCATTATGCATTCCATCATTATGAAAGTGGTTAGTGATATTACATGTGATTATTCGACTAGTAGAATATCCATGTGAATAAGTAAATGACATTACTTCATTTTATTTTTTCCATATTATGCTTAAGTTCAAGTTTAAAAGGCTTTTGTTTTAGTTATACATTGCCTTAAATGTTTATGCTTATTTATGAAAGTTTTCGCTATATTGTTATCCTTACTGAGCATCTGAGCTCACCCCTTTCTATGTTTTATTTTTCCTAGGATTCCAAGAAGTGTATTATGATTGATATGCAGGGTTAAGCCAAGGGAATAATGGTGTTCATAAAGGATTATTTATGTTGTTTTGTATGTTATAAAGTGTAATGTAACATTCATGTATGTAATCTATTTTCCAAGACTGCTAAACCGATCAGTCCTTAAAGACTTGATTCCTTGTAATCATGCCAATGTATTAAAATAATGCACCGAATCTGGGTAACTGGGGTCGGGGAATTACAAATATAATGTTTGATCTTTAGTTTAACAGCCTTTAGATAAGAATGTTATTACATCTAAATGGATTTTTATAAATAAGATGGATGAAACTGGACAGTTGTTAAGAATAAGGCTACATTTGTTTCTCAAGGTTATTTTCAAGAAGAATATATCTATTTTGATTAATATTTTTCACCAGTTTTTAGAATTGAATCTATTAAAAAAAATATCTTTTGGTGCTTTTCAAGATTTTAAGTTATTTTAAATTGATTTAAAAAGTGCATTTCTAAATGGTTTTATTTTTGAAGAAGTTTATGTTTCTCAGCCCTTGGTTTTGAAAATAATAAATTTCCTAATCATGCTTTTAAGTTATCAAAATATTCACATGCTATTAAGCAAGGACCTCATGCTTGGTATTACAAACTTACATTATTTTTATTGAAAAATGATTTTAATAAAGGTAAAGTATATTCTACATTTTTTATCAAAATAATTTCAAATGATTTTTTATTTTTTCAAATTTATATTAATGATATTGTTTTTGGGTCTTCAAATGATTTTATTTGAAAAGAGTGTTCAAATTTGATGGAAAGTAAGTTTGAAATGTGTCTTATGGGTGAATTTAAATTCTTTATGGGATATAAATTTTTTCAAATAAATGATACAATCTTTTTTAATCAATCCAAATATACTAAAGATTTAGTGAAACGTTTTGGTCTTGATTCATTTAAATCTTTTAAATCCCCTATGGGTGTTAGTTTTAAATTATATTTTAATATCTCTAGAAAATATATCAATTCTAAATTATTTAGATGTGTGGTTATAAGTTTTTTGTATTTAACTACTTCTAGACTCAATATAATGTTTAGGGTTTGTTTATGTGTTAGATTTAAATATGATATCTTAAGGAATCTCACTTAAAGGATGTTAAATGTATTATTAGATATATTAAAAGAATTGTTAATTGTGGATTATTTTATTCTAGATGATTTTTTTTTGATTTGAGTAGTTACTATAACTCTAATTTTGGAGGATTTCAATTAGATAGAAAAAACACCTCAGGTATGTGTTACTTTCTTAGAAAAAAATAGTTTCTTGGAGTTCAAGAAAACAAAACTCTATTTCTTTTTCAATTATTGAAATTGAGTATATCTCCACTTCATCTTGTTACTCTCAAACTTTATGTATCAAACAAAAAAAAATTGAATATGGTTTTACTTTTGAAAAAATTCTTATTTATTGTAATAATTCTTCTGTTATTTATATTTCAAATAACCCTTTAATTAATTATAGAACAAAGCATATAGAAATTTTCTTTCATTTTATTTGAGATTATGTTAATAAAGGTGATATTATTCTTAAACATATTTAAACAGTGTAACACCCCAAGATTTTTCAAATAAATTTAATATTGAATGAATGAAACACTGAGTCTCTATAAAACACCACTTTGGTATAACCTATCCAGTAAACATATTTTTTCCACCTCTGTGATTTGAATTTTGAAAAACTGACATACATGGTTGCGTTCAGTAAGATATTTAGAGTCTAATATGACAAACTTAATTTTTGGTGAATAGTAACATATCCATATGAATAGTAATATGAATATTAATATAAATAGTAATATGAACTTTATGAATAGTAAATCATATTATTATTTTATTGTCTTAAGGTTATAAGATAATGAGATGTTGATTAATTTTTCAAGGTGACATAAAACGAATTATAGTTTTAAAATTGTTATTTTTCAAATAAATTATGATTTTATTTAAAAATTAAATTAATAATGTTTAGAAAATTATTTTAAAAAAAATGGATTTCATATTTAAATTCTATACGTCAAAAAATGGTTATAGTAAATTTTTGGGGTTTTTCTGAAACACTCGAATTTTTTATGAATAGTAAAATACAGTAATTTATCGTATATATACATTATCAGTTAAATTCACTATTAATAGCATCATGTATGATGTAATCACACTTTTTTTTGAACTAAAATGCACATATTACTATTCTTGGTCACAAGAATCAATAATATTGGTTGTCTTTAGAAAAATAATAAAATAATGAGTAAAATAATGGGAAACCCCTCCTCTCCTCCACTATAACCCCCCCCCTCACTCCCTCTTCTCTTCACTCCTCTCAAGAATTTTTCCTTATCTAAATTCTACTCAAATATCCTTCCAAGCTTCTCCCCCACATCCATCATCCCTTGGTCTCATAAAAAGACCAAAACCTCTCCCCTAAATAGGATCTCAAGGAAGATAACTTCAAGAGGTAAATTCCTCTTTTCCTTTCTTTTATTCCAAGTTTCTTTTATTTTTATTTACTCACCTACTTTCATAAAAATGTTGTGATGACTCCAGTACCTTACATGTACTCTAATTTTTTTATGATAAAGTAATAATTCTTCATCATCTCTCCTTTCCCTTTCTTTTATACTAGAAATGAAAACACCATCTGAGATGTGTTAATTTATCATATTCAAGGACGACGGGTTTTCAATTTCTATTACCATCTTCAATTATGGTCATGAAACCATTTTTATGGTTGAAACAGACTATATTATATGTATTATAACTTATTAAGGGTTCTTGAATCCTTTTTTACCCATTTTTTTATATATAAATAAAAATGAGCTCGTTGTGTTCAAAAATCGCCAATTAACCCAAACGGTTATCATTAAATAATTTATATAATGATTCATATTCACTCCAAGTAACCAAATGAAATTTATAACCATTTAACCTTCTGGATTTTCACTAATAACATATAACTTCAATTCTGGACAACTTCCCTCATTTTACATGATTCTCCATTCATGTATATAAGTATACCGATCATGAAACAAATGAACCCGAACAATGAAATTGAACCTATTAAGCCATCAAAAAGGCCATGAATGAACTTAATAAGGTTTTAATAAATAAATTAAATTTAGATGAGGTTCTGGAATTATTAATTAATTAACCTAAATTTGATTATTCAGGTTATTAAGATCAAGTGAGGAACACCTTCGGACTTAAGGTAAGGGTTTTCTACCCAAACCTCCATTTTCATTCAGGTTACTCTTATTGTCTACTTACCTCAATTAAATTCTTATTTATTCATATTTACTCCTCATATATTATGTGATAATATTCTATATATTTGTACCAACCAGAATCTTACTTTCATTTATGGGGAGTTATATGTTTTAAAAAGGATATTTCAAAAATTCTTCCCAAAATACAAGCCCGATTCAAGGGAATTTCTCAAATTCTTACCTATTTTAAAGGGAACTCTGTAATATTTTTTTTGGAATCCATTATATTTATAAAATATATCATTTTATTATTAAAATAATATCTTAATTCACTTCTATTTTTATACAAATAATTTCCAAAATAACTCTTCTTTTCAAAGTAAAAGAGTATTTATCTCAAGAATTACTCGATGATTTTATAAGAGAATCTTCATATGTTTCAACACTCTTGTTCAATATTATATATTATTGGGATTAATATTTTATGATATCATATACCATATTTAATTTAATTTTATGATTATTTTTATTGTGTATGTTCTATCTTAAAACCATTCACCAATTTACTCCAAATGGTTAGTGTTTATGCTTAATGTTCGGGGAAAGTTATTTACATTTCATATATTAGTGTCAATATGAATGTATATATTGTTTATGTTTATACCCATTCATATTAGGAATGAATTGGACTTAGTAAGTGTCGTGTGGGGCCCTCTATAGCCCCTTGGTGCATCGGTAGGTCTCATGAGACAAATTATGGTCTTGGCATGAGGCCTTGACAAAATGGATATTTATGGTCTTGGCACGAGGTCATGACAGTATGGTTGTGATGTCCCGTATTATGCATTCCCTCATTATGAAACTATTAATTGATATTTCATGTGGTTATTCGGCTAGTAGAATACCCATTATTATGTTTTATTATGGCATTATTTATTCAGCTCTTATTCCTGTCATAATGTGTTCAAGTTCATTTTTTAAAGGCATGTGTTTTTAAGTTATTCACCACACCTAATGTTTATATTTATGATATCTTCCACTGTATTTATTACCCTTACTGAGTGTTTGAGATCACCCCTTTCTTATGTTTCATTTTCCCAGGACACGAAGAGGTATATTATGAATGACATGCAGAAATAACCTAGGAGTTATGGATCTTGTCAAAGGAATTTCTATGCTGTATTTCTTTTCAAGTTGTAATGTTGAACTTGTATATGTATCTTGTTTCCAAAGCTTCTAAACTACTCGTTTCTTCTGTATTCATATTCCTTATCTATATGCCATTATAATAAAATAAGGCACTGGCTTCAAGCAATTGGGGTCGGGTCCTTATACACTGAAAATCAACTAGTGGATATTTGTACGAAACCATTGGATATTCTAAAACTTTAGAAAATTAAATTTTAAATTTGTATGTTAGAATTTTAGTTTGAAAATTTTATATTTATTTTTTAACATACCTTAATATGCATTTATTAAGTGGGATTTTTTCTTCTGATTCTAAACTGAAGTTTTCACTTCTATTTTCAAACTATTTTTTATATTTTTTAATATTGTATTTTTGAAAATTTTAAAAAAGGGGGAGAATTTTATAAAATATTTTTGTGGTTTTTTAATTTTCAAAAAGTGGAATTTTTTTGGGAGTTTATTTTTATTTGTTTATATTTTTTTGAATATTACACTTCCTCGCGATATTCTATATTAATCATTTTTGTGAAAATTAGTTCTTACTAACTCATTGTATTTTTATTATACCTTAATCTATATTTCATGGAATTTAATAAATCCTATATCATATGAAAGATAATAATTTTATCTATTTTTTATTTGGCTACAAAGTTTTCAAAATCAATCTCTATGTGTTTTCACTTTTGGTCCAAACACGCTGCATGATTTTGGTTTTTATAACAATTTTTAGTTTAAAGTTTGCTTTATTTATTTTATGATAACTTGAGTTATATATATTAGATACTCATGAAAATTATTTTTTTGGATATCCAATAGATTTATTTACATTTAATTAAACTAATTGGAAGGCTAAAATCGTTTTTTTAGTTCTCTAAAAATTTTCCAAAGTCTCTGCTATATTTATGGAATTCCCAAAATACAATTTCTTTTGTTTTTCATGGATAAACTACTCTATAGACCTCAGAATCACATTTCATTAATTTCCACTAATGGAAATGTTGTTTTTCCCAATG
Organism: Viscum album; assembly: GCA_963277665.1. Lineage (NCBI taxonomy): Eukaryota > Viridiplantae > Streptophyta > Magnoliopsida > Santalales > Viscaceae > Viscum > Viscum album. Next base: position 1,238,305,651 of record OY728162.1, on the reverse strand, counting down.
GGTGTTTACCAACGGTTTGCTAAAACCGTTGGGCTTGAAGGATTAAGAAAGCCTTTCCCAACGGTTCACTGAAACCGTTGGGAAAAGCCACCCCTTTGCCAACGGTTTCTTCAAACCATTGGTAAAGGGGTGTGTTAATCACCCTTTTGCCAACGGTTCTGTTGAACCGTTGGGAAAGGGTCACCCCTTTGCCAACGATTTCTTCAAACCGTTGGTAAAGGGGTCCTCAGCATCTCTTTCCCAACGGTTCTTAAAAACCGTTGGGAATTATTTCTCCCAAATCCAGCCGCAGGGCTGCTCTCCCCCATTCGCACAGAAACCTAATTTCATCTGCTCCACCGCTCTCCTCTCGTGAAATCCCCTATCCGAAGAGGTGAAAACCATCTGAAATCAGGTATCTTTTCATTTATACACATATACTTCCTTATTTTTATTGTTATTGCCTTAGTATTTTAGTTTTAAGTTATCAATCCACCTCCAACTCTCTGCTACTCTCCAAATCCCCCATCCGAATAGGTGAAAACCCATTTGAATCATCTCAAATCAAGTAATTTTTTGTTTATACACATATGGTCCCTTGTCTTTATTATTTTTATTGTTATTGCTCTAGTATTTTAGTTTTAAGTTATCAATCTAGATGCAGCTCTCTGCTACTCTCGAACTCCCCCATAGGAATAGGTGAAAACCCATCTGAATCGTCTCAAATCAGGTAATTTTTTCTTTATACACATATGGTACCTTGTTTTTATTGTTATTGATCTAATATTTTAGTTTTAAGTTTGGATTTTGATGTGATTTCACCGTGTAAAATAGGGAAATGAATAAATATTTTGTTAATTAATTAGTTTCCCCTGGAATATCAGTTGTGTTATAATTTCCATGCTAAATAAAGGGGCAATGTAATAAAAGACCTTGAATAAATAAATTGTGGAAGTTGGGGTATGTTGCCTCTATGAGAGGTTTTTTGTTGTGTTTCATTGTATGTTGTAGGCTGTTTTATGGGGATTGAGGTGACCAGTTGGGCTTTGTGATATGTGGGGTTGTAATGTGATGGTTAGTGGGCATGGATGTGTCATGTGAAGTTGTATGATAGTGATGATGTGTGGTGGTGTTGTGTCGTGTGGAGGTGTTGTGTGATGAAGTTGTGGTGTATAATGTGGTGAGGTGGTTTTGGTTGTGCGGTGGTTTGTGATGTGCAATATTTTTATTGTGATATGTGGTTGTTTTGGTGAGATGGTTGGTCGATGTAACATGGTGTCGATGGTTATTGTGAGATGGTGAGTTGTTGTGTGGTGGTTTTATTAGTTTCCTGGTTATCTATGGAATAAATTATGCTGTTAAAACAAAAAAATAAGATATTAAATAAATGAGATAGAATAGAAATGGATGTGTGGTAAATGGATTTAATTAATTTAACATTAAATGAATGGACAATGTAAGTGTGAATGAAGTGGCTTATAAATGAATGTGATAAATGCTATGCGTCTTGTGTGGTGGTGGTGTGGTTTATGTGTTTTATGGTATTAGTGAAGTGTGTGATTATGTAGTTAATGTGAACCCATAGGTTGAGTATTTTGTGCTATCTATATATCATGTATTTTTATGTTATTTCTACACATTCCAGGGGGGTGGTATGTCTAGGTGGTGGTGGTGGGGTTGCAGGGGAGGGGGGTGTGGGCTGTTTGGGAGGGTGGGCGGGGCTATCCAGGGGGGGTACGGGGTGTCCAGGGGGGTACAGGGGTGGGCGGGCTGTCCACAAGGGTGGACGGGCTGTCCACGGGGGTGGTCGGGCTATCAAGGAGGGGTGGGTGGGCTATCCAGGGGGGGTGGGTGGGCTGGCCACGGGGGGTAGGGGTGTCCAGGGGGGTGGGTGGGCTATCCAAGGGGGTGGGGGCTGTCCATAGGGAGAAGGGGTGTCGAGGGGGTGGGTGGGCTATCCACGGGGGTGGTTGGGCTGTCTAGGGGGTAGGGGGTGTCCACGGGGGTGGGTGGGTTGTCCACGGGGGTGGGCGGGGCTGTCCACGGGGGTGGGAAAGGCTGTCCACGGGGGTGGGCGGGGCTTTCCAGGGGGTGTGGGCTATCCTAGGGGTCTGGGTGTGGTGTCCTGGTGGGGGAGGGGTGTGTGGGGTGTCTAGGGGGGTGGTATGTCTAGGTGGTGGTGGTGGGGTTGCAGGGGAGGGGGTGTAGGCTGTTTAGGAGGGTGGGCGGGGCTATCCCGGGGGGGTATGGGGTGTCCAGGGGGGTACGGTGGATTGTCTGATGTTTCTCTAATGATCAAGGACGGAATGTTTGGAGGACATCACAAGTCCTGACTAGTTGATCCTAGAAGCAATTTCATGATCATGGATGTAATGCCTATAGGGAATCTCTTGATTTTGGTGATCTTCTCCATTTTCATCAAAAGACATGTTTGACACACTGGGAGGGAAACTCTAGAGTCAGTGTGACATGTCTTGAAGGGTGATTTATGTCCATAGTGACATGATTTGAGGACATCACATGACCTAGTTGGTGTGCCTGGAGGGTGTTAAGGGAGCCATCTAACATTCCTGACATTTAATATGAGACTGAGATAATATGTATTGATTCCCCTATATAGAAGGAGATACATATCTATTGGAAAACATGTAGTCTGTATGGTGAGAATTAAAGGCTTTTCATTTCAAGGGTGGTATATTCATGGGTGCCATCTGATTTTATTTAACATGTCAAGGGGACATCAAATGATCAAAATAGGTTTCCAATGGAATGTATTGTGAACATGATGAAATTTCCTAGTGCAATAAAATTTCATAGGTGATGCATGTTATGAACATTAGGGTCAACATATATTTCCTTCACCTTAGTCTCCCATATTTTAGTATTTCATCCATCCTTTTATCCCAAATTCCATAGATTTATACATTATTTTATTATATTATGTCTCAAATTATCTAAAATATGTGTTTGATGTTCTTCACGTGACCTATCATAATTCCTTCTCATAATCTATAGTGATCATGGGAAGATCCCATGCATGATTCATGATCACTCAAATTATTCTGCAGATCATACATAATGGAAGCCTTACAGGATGTGAGATGATTATATCTATGAAATCTACTCAGGTACCTGGTGAGGAAGTGCATATTAATTCAAAAAGGTAAATCGCATATGAGGATACCCTACTAATATGGTTATGGGATGAGGCATGCTCTGATGTGATAACACATTAAGTTCTTGTTGGTTTTACATTTTTTCAATAACACATTAGTATGTTTTTTTCACATGTGTAGTTGATACCATGATTATTTTCTTCCTTTATCATTTACTTAAATGTATTTTCTATTAAAGTTCAATCCTATTGAATTGTTTATGACAAAATGACTTATATGAATTCTTTTTACAGAATGGACAGAAGTTGGATGTATGAAACCGATCGTATCTCAAGCGATTTTCAAAACAATTTGGAGAGCTTTATAGATTTTTCATTTCACAATGCTTCAGATAGTGGTCGCATACACTGCCCATATTCCAATTGTGTTGGTAGACCTTGGTTGAGTCGTGAAGAAGTCAGCTACCACATAACCAAAAATGGTTTTCAAGCAAACTACTTTGTGTGGTATCACAATGGGGAGAAAATGAAATCTCAAATTGGTGATGATCAAAATGAAAGGACTGGAATGGAGAATTTGTTAGATGATCGGATTCCATTTATTCGTCATCATGAAAAAGAAAGGATTTCGACTCAAGAAGACATCGATATGAGGACAACTGATGCATCTAGTGAAAATGATGATATTGATAGGGTGAAAAAATTGAATGATGCTGCCACGACTCCAGTATATCGACAATGTGATAAAATGAAAAAGATGGAATTTTTAATCTGATTGTTTCATGGAAAAACTATGTATGGGATTTCTAATACAGCAATCGATTACATTCTTACCCTCTTGAAGGATTTACTTCCAGATGATGCAGATATTCCCTCAAACCACTATATGGCATGGAAGTTAGTTGAAGAACTTGGATTTTCCAGAAACAAAATTCATGCTTGCCCGAAAGATTGCAGTTTATTCTGGGAAGAAACCACTGAACGAAATGAATGTATAAAATGTGGCACATCCCGCTGGAAGTCAAAATCTGATGGAACACCATCCCGCATTCCACAGAAAGTAATGTGGCACTTTCCATTGATCCCCAGACTCCAGAATCTTTTTATGTCTGATGACATATCAATAAAAATGAGATGGCATGATACCGAGAGAAAGAAGACTAATGATGAGTTGGTTCATCCTGCAGATGGATTTGCATGGCAGAGATTTGATGCTCGAAATCCTGATTTTGCAGCTGACATGCGTAATGTGAGGCTGGGTCTTTCATGCGACGGTTTTAATCCGTTTGGGCAGATTCTTACTTCGCACAGCACATGGCCAGTTTTTATACACATTTATAATCTTCCCCCATGGTTGTGTATGAAAAAATCTTTCACTTTCATGAGTATACTCATATCTGGTCCTTCTGATCCCGACATTGATATTGATGTATACATGAAACCTTTAATAAAAGAGTTGAAACTTCTTTGGGATGTGGGTGTGCGCACATACGATGCATGTTCGAAAGACATATTTCATATGCGTGCTGCGCTTATGTGGATGATCAATGATTTTCTGGCTTATGCAATGATGTCTGGATGGAGTACGAAGGGAAAACTGTCATGTCCAGTTTGTATGAAGAATACACGATCCAGAAGACTGAAACATCGTTGTAGTTTCAGTTTTATGGGACATCGACGATTTTTTCCAAAGGATCATCCATATAGAATGAATCGTCGAAGATTTGATAATACTATAGAGACCGATGATCCACCTCAGCGTATGTCTGGAACTGATGTGCTTAATGAATTGAAAGATTTCAGTTTTTCGTTCGGGAAGGGTCAAATGAAATCTGGAAAGAGAAATAATGTTTCCACAGAAACCTGTTACAATTGGAGGAAGAGGAGTATCTTTTTTGATTTGCCTTATTGGTCAACCAATTTGTTACGTCATTGCTTATACATAATGCATATTGAAAAGAATATATGTGAAATGTTGCTTTCAGTTCTTCTAAATGTCAAGGGGAAGACAAAAGATGATTTACGATCTCGACGTGACTTGGTGGATTGGGGCATCAGACCAGAATTTCATCCTGTGCGTATCAGTGAAAATAAATGGCAACTTCCATGTGCTTCTTATGTGATGACACCTACTGAAAAAAAAAACAATTTTTGGAAGTATTAGAGACTATTAGAGTTCCTGATGGCTATTCAAGCAACATATCTAAACGGGTCAACAGAAGAGAGTTTAAGCTAAAATCTTTGAAGACTCATGATTATCACGTTCTACTGCATGAGTTGCTTCCATTAGCAATCCGTCATCTTTTGTCCAATAATGTAAGGGTGGGTGTTATTCGGTTGTGCCATTTGTTTAGAGATCTTTGTGCTAAGAAGTTGTCCAAGTCTTTCTTGTAAAAAATGTTGACAGATGCCCCATTAATTTTGTGTGAGTTGGAGAAAATATTTCCCCCATCATTTTTCACATGCATGCTGCATCTGACTGTCCATATTCCAACTGAAATACTTCTCGGAGGACCTGTTTCTTTTCATTGGATGTATCCAACTGAAAGAAATATGTTCACATTAAAGTCTTATGTTCGAAACAAGAATCATCCCGAAGGTTCTATCGTGAACGGTTACTTAGCTCAAGAATGTATGGATTTCTGTTCAATGTATTTGTCTGATCTTACTACAAGAATGAACAGACCAATGAGAAATGAAGAAGCACAATATGAGCAAATTGAACCCAGTTTTCCATCACTTCCTCAAATAGGAGGAATTCCTGGATCATATACATTGAAGACATTAAGCCATGAAGAGCGGGAGATGGCACATCGCACAGTTTTGTTCAACTGTGATTTGTTCGATGACTATATCAGGTAACAAAATTGAATATGTATATCTTACATATATATCTGTTAAACTATTCATATTTTTTTATCTACAGGGAACATAAAACAATGATAAATAGGAAGCATCATTCTTTATCTTTGAGAAGGAGAGAGACTTTGCATAGCAAAGAGTTTTCTGCTTGGTTAAAATTGAAGGTAAAAATATTACTGTTTAAATTAATTATTTAAATATTTACTTAAGTTTAACTGTCATTTATATTGCAGGTATTGAGTTTGTCTGCTGACTCTGTCTTTGAGGAAATAAGAGCTTTGGCTTTTGGTCCTAATACCGCGGTTCGTGACTGTAAATCAGTTATTATCAATGGGTACAGATTTATTGTCACTGAACGAGCCAAAAACATGAGAACACAACATGATGGTATTATGGTTACTGCCACAACAGATTGTTATGCCAGTGCATCAGATAGTAGACCGCGACTTGAAAATGTGGGTTATTATGGAGTCGTTGAGAAAATAATAATATTGGATTATTACTCTCATGGACGAGTCACAATGATGAAATGTCATTGGTTTGATTCGATGACGAGACATGGAACATTTATTGATGATTGTGGATTTAGAGTAATTAATATGACCCGCACTCTTGCTATCGAAGAACCATATGTGTTGGCATCAATGGCTAAACAAGTTTTTTATGTCAAAGATCAACTTCAACCTGAATTTGGTGTCATAGTTGAAGTAATTCCAAGACATATTTTTGATGATGCTGATGATGGAATTGACACCGTCCCTATTGCCATTGGAACCAATCCATTTATTTCTTTTGATGACTCCAATAGCTCAATTGTCAGAGTTGATTGTGAACCTGAAGTTGTGGTTGGAAATATATAGAATCATTCATCCATGTTCTCAATTCTTTTGGTTTACCTCGAGTTGGGTTGTTAAGGTTGGTAATATTCATATTTATTTAGTATTGATCACAAATATGTTTTAGCTGACTTGACCGTTATGTGAATTTTCAATGTTTATTGGTTGCTGTTTTATTTGAATTGCATTTTCTAATTTGGAATTGAACTGTATTCAAACCAAATCAAATAATATTTCTAACTTGGTGAACATTACAACTTGTATGTTTTATTAAATTCATTCAAGCTCTTCTAAAACAATTGATAGCTAAATTACCAATGAATCCCCTCATTCCCTCATATATTTAGTTTTTTGGTTTACACATTAATTTTCTTTTTCTAATTAATTACATATTTGTTTTCAAATGCAGGAAATGCAGACAATTGAAGAGAGACGAAGAAAAAAAATGGCGGAGAACAATCGTCGGATTGAGGAGATGGGCATTCCACCATTAGTGCCTACAGTGAGTACTTTATTTCAAATATATATATATATTTACAGAATATATAATGTCATGTGATTAATTTTTTTTGTAAACTTTTTTGTAGGATCCACCATTACGTCGACAGTTATTCGACAAGGATCCTAGTACTGGTCCTAGTACTCAGGCCGGTGGTACGAGGAGGGTTCGTACTAGAGGTGGACGTAGAGTTGCGCGTGCCCGACTAGACCCTGCCCCTCCCACTGACATTTCAGCCTTCCCACATTCTAATCCCGGTGTGTCGTTAGGGACACACAGGGTATTTAGGCCTCCCATGTTTTCGCTACCTTCTGCATCTTCTGCCCCATCATTTTCACATCCCATGATGATTCCCACTCCCCAGTCAGCATCAGGTCATACAGCTGTTCCATATTCTTTTCCTTCTACTTCTGTCTCTCCGAGCTTTTATATTCCACCGTCTTCGACTCCTGTTCCACCAGAGGGTGTTCCATCAGGTTCTGTGGATCCGGCGCCACTCATTGATCAGACTAGCGCAGGTATATTTATAAAACCCTAAAAAAAATTTATAGCAATATTTATTTTCATTATAACATGTTTTGATAAAATATTTGTTTTTCTTTCATGAAAGATACATCTACTGATAGGAGGCGGGGGTGGGGCCGTACACGCATGCGTTCGGTGTGGAACCGTCGCACACAGGTTATGGTGGAATATAATGAAGACAATCAGATGGTTGAGAAAACAGGGCAGCAATGTCGGAGTTTTCTGGCGACGCTTGCCAAATACTCCGACATAATTCCCGTCAGCCTGCTGTCGTGGAGACATTTGCCACATGAGGTCAAAGATAGAGCTTGGGCAGAGATATGGGTAAAAAAATCTGTTGTATTTAATGCCATTAATTATTTTTGTATTTATATGAATTAATATTTTGATTTCAGCTTCGATTTAATTTTCCTGATGGTGAGGGTGCACGACTAGAACGTCTAAAGGATTTAGGCGAGCTTTGGAGAGCCTACAAGCATGAGCTGTATATTGGCTGGCGTGCTAGAGTTGGCACTGAGTTAGAGGCAGTACCAGTCGTGGATGATTGTCCTATAGAGCAGTATCGTCAGATGATTACTCATTGGACGAGTACCCAGTTTAAGGTATGAATTACATTTGAGGTATTTAAATAATAACTTTCAAGTTTTGCATTAATATTATCCTTTGCATTATCGAATTTTATTTAGGAATAATCTGGAAAAAATAAAAAAAAACATTGATGCAAAAAAATACCTCCATACACTAGGACGCACGACGATGTCGGATCATGAGAGGCATCAGGTATGACAATTGTTTATAAGTTTTCTTTACGACTTACATTTTCTTTTGTTTCCTCAATTATTTAATCATTTGCTAAAGTTTTTATATAACTTTTGTTTTCAATGTCATTGTAGAGGCAAGTACAAAATATTGAAGGACGTGTGCCTCGAGCAAAACTGTTTTGCTCGAGTAGACGAAAAAAGGATGGAAGTGCTGTCAACGAAGCGACTCAGTAGTAGATTGTAAGTTTTAATCTGTTGATTTTATATTTTAATATCTATTTCATAACTTAATAATATATTTATATTTGTAATAGGATGCTTTAGAGGCCCTCGATGCCCAAGAAGCAGACAATTTTGGGCCATCTGATCACTTACATCAGGTGTTGGGAGAGGATCATTCTGGCAGAGTACGCTGCCAACCTAGGATAGCCCCGACGAGGTATTGGCCTGCCTCAGGTACGAGTTGTAGTGCCACTGAGCTGCAGCAAGTTAGGGCACAGGCAGAACAGGCTGAGAAAAGGGTCACAGAGATGGCAGAACAGTCTGCTAGGGCAAACAGTGCATTTATGAAATTTATTGAAGTTCTACATCCAACACTTCCAGCAGAGGCCAGCCCAGTGATTGATGAATACATGTCGTCGATACATTCTATATATGGTGCACCAGGTGGCAGTTCCAGTGGTGGTCAGGCCGATGTCCAGCTTGAAGATGATGATGGCGAGGAGTCTGATGCGGAAGAGGAGGGAGATGAGGAGGGCGAGGAGGAGGGCGAAGGCGAGGAGGAAGGCGCTGTGGAGGGTGAGGACGATGAGGAGGACGATGACGAGGGTGATGATGATGATGATGATGGTGATGGTGATGCTGATGTGGGACATATTGATCCGTTACATTTTTGACTTATATTACTGAGATTTGATGTTTAATCTATTCTAGTTGTTGGTTTTATCTAGACTCGTAGTATAGTATTGGAGTTGAGTTATTTTTATATATTGTCTGTTTTTATGGATGTTGTTGTCTTTTAGTGGTTGTGTGTTTGAGAACTCCCTGGACAACCCCCCTCATTCTTGGACCATGACAACCCCCCCCCCCTCCCCCTTGGACCCCGAACACCCCCCAAACACCCCCCGGACAGCCCCACGGACAGCCCCCTGGACAGCCCCCCGTACAGCCCCCAACCCTCCACCCTGGACCCCGGATAGCCCCCCGGACAGCCCCCCGGACAACCCCCCACCCTCCCCCTTGGACCCCGGACAACCCCCCCAAACACCCCCCGGACAGCCCCCTGAACAACCCCGGACAACCCCCTGAACAACCCCTGAACAACCCCTGAACAACCCCCTGAACAACCCCTGGACAGCCCCCTAAACAACCCCGGACAACCCTCTGAACAACCCCCAAACACCCCCCGGACAGACCCCGCACAGCCCCCCCACCCTCCCCCTTGGTCCCCGGACAGCCCCCCGGACACCCACCGGACAGCCCCCCCGGACAGCCCCCGCGGACAGCCCCCTGGACAGCCCCCCGTACAGCCCCCAACCCTCCACCCTGGACCCCGGATAGCCCCCCGAACAGCCCCCCCACCCTCCCCCTTGGACCTCGGACAACCCCCCAAACACCCCCCGGACAGCCCCCTGAACAACCCCGGACAACCCCCTGAACAACCCATGAACAACCCCTGAACAACCCCCTGAACAACCCCCTGAACAACCCCCGGACAGCCCCCTGAACAACCCCATACAACCCCCTGAACAACCCCCAAACACCCCCCGTACAGACCCCGCACAGCCCCCCCACCCTCCTCCTTGGTCCCCGGACAGCCCCCCGGACACCCACCGGACAGCCCCCCCGGACAGCCCCCCGGACAGCCCCTCCACCTGCCTTAATTTCATTAGCTCTGAAATGTTTCATAGCATGATCAACTAAAATCTAATCCATACTAAATATGATATAAAAATATTCTATATGAATTTCCATAAGATTTTAAGTGAAAACAAAAAGTGACATACGAAAAACTGACCAAACGCATTCGAAATGTGTTGATTCTTTAGGAAAATGATCCATGGGCCATATGTGATGTATACGAATCAACCCCGCCTCAATCCGAGACGCGGTGTGGTCGGGACCACTCTAAGTGACTTTCTTTTGTTTAAAATGGACAGTATTTTAAGTACATACGGAAAACCGACCAAACGCATTCGGTTTCTGTTGAAACTTTAGGAGAACAATCCATGGGTCATATGTGATGTGTACGAGTCAACGCCACTTTAATCCGAGGCGCGGTGTGGCCGACACCACTCAAAGTGTCTCTATTTTGTTTAAAATGGACTTCATTTTTAGTGAAAACAAAAAATGACATACGGAAAACCGACCAAACGCATTCGGTTTCTATTGAAACTTTAGGAGAACGATCCATGGGTCATATGTGACATGTATGAGTCAACTCCACCTCAACCCGAGGCGCGGTGTGGCCGACACCACTCAAAGTGTCTCTATTTTGTTTAAAATGGACAGTATTTTGGACGTTTATGACACCAGAACTGCGTTGTCGGTCACCGCGGGCACATGGCACGTCCGATTGACGTGCCGTCTACGCGTACACGTCATGAATAATAATTAGAATGTTGCACGGTGGTTTCAGGTCAATCCGAGGTCGTCCGCTATGAATTTGACCGTTTGACGCCCGTTTTGGCCGTTTATGACACCAGAACTGCGTTGTCGGTCACCGCGGGCACACGGCACGTCCGATTGACATGTCGTCTGCTCGACCAGTTCATAAATCACTCACCCGTATTTTTCGTCTGATTTCAGGTCATTCTGACTTTGTTCGGCCCGTTTGGACCCCCCTCACGCGCGTTTACGAAGCGCGTGCATCACTTAAAATACGAATGTTGAGCCGTACCGCGCAAACCGCACGTCCGATTGACGTGCCGTCTGCGCGTAAATGTCACGAATAATAATTAGAATGTTTCATGGTGGTTTCAGCTCAATCTGAGGTCGTCCGCTATGAATTTGACCGTTGGACGCCCGTTTTGGCCGTTTATGACACCAGAACTGCGTTGTCGGTCACCGCGGGCACACGGCACGTCCGATTGACGTTTTGTCTGCTCGACCACTTCAGAAATCACTATCCCGTATTTTTCGTCTGATTTCAGGCCATTCCGACTTCGTTCGGCCCATTTGGACCCCCCCTCACGCATGTTTACGAAGCGCGCGCATCACTTAAAACACGAATATTGAGCCGTACCGCGCAAACCGCACGTCTGATTGGCGTTCCGTCTGCGCGTACACATCACGAATAATAATTAGAATGTTTCACGGTGGTTTCAGGTCAATTCTAGGTCGTCCGCTACGAATTTGACCGTTTGACGCCCGTTTTGGCCGTTTATGACACCAGAACTGCGTTGTCGGTCACCGCGGGCACACGGCACGTCCGATTGACGTGCCGTCTGCTCGACCACTTCATAAATCACTCACCCATATTTGTCGTCTGATTTCAGGCCATTCCGACTTCGTTCGGCCCATTTGGACCCCCCTCACGCGCGTTTACGAAGCGCGCGCATCACTTAAAACACGAATATTGAGTCGTACCGCGCAAACCGCACGTCCGATTGGCGTTCCGTCTGCGCGTACACGTCACGAATAATAATTAGAATGTTTCACGGTGGTTTCAGGTCAATACGAGGTCGTCCTCTATGAATTTGACCGTTTGACGCCCGTTTTGGCCGTTTATGACACCAGAACTGCGTTGTCGGTCACCGCGGGCACACGGCACGTCCGATTGATGTGCCGTCTGCTCGACCACTTCATAAATCACTCACCCGTATTTGTCGTCTGATTTCAGGCCATTCCGAAATCGTTCTGTCCGTTTGGACCACCCTCACGCGCGTTTACGAAGCGCGCGCATCACTTAAAATACGAATATTGAGCCGTACCGCGCAAACCGCACGTCCGATTGATGTGCCGTCTATGCGTACACATCAATAATAATAATTAGAATGTTTCACGGTGGTTTCAGGTCAATCTGAGGTCGTCTGCTATGAATTTGACCGCTGGACGCCCGTTTTGGCCGTTTATGACACCAGAACTGCGTTGTCGGTCACCGCGGGCACACGGCACGTCCGATTGACATGTCGTCTGCTCGACCACTTCATAAATCACTCACCCGTATTTTTCGTCTGATTTCAGGCCATTCTGAAATCGTTCGGCCCGTTTGGACCACCCTCACGCGCGTTTACGAAGCGCGCGCATCACTTAAAACACGAATATTGAGTCGTACCGCACAAACCGCACGTCCGATTGACATGCCGTCTTCGCGTACATGTCATGAATAATAATTAGAATGTTGCACGGTGGTTTCAGGTCAATACGAGGTCGTCCGCTACGAATTTGACCGTTGGACGCCCGTTTTGGCCGTTTATGACACCAGAACTGCGTTGTCGGTCACCGCGGGCACACGGCACGTCCGATTGACGTGCCGTCTGCTCGACCACTTTATAAATCACTCACCCGTATTTGTCGTCTGATTTCAGGTCATTCTGAAATCGTTCGGTCCATTTGGACCACCCTCACGCGCGTTTACGAAGCGCGCGCATCACTTAAAACACGAATATTGAGCCGTACCGCGCAAACCGCACGTCCGATTGACGTGCCGTCTGTGCGTACACGTCACGAATAATAATTAGAATGTTTCACGGTGGTTTCAGCTCAATCTGTGGTCGTCTGCTATGAATTTGACCGTTTGACGCCCGTTTTGGCCGTTTATGACACCAGAACTGCGTTGTCGGTCACCGCGGGCACATGGCACGTCCAATTGACGTGCCGTCTGCTCGACCACTTCAGAAATCACTCACCCGTATTTTTCGTCTGATTTCAGGCCATTCCGGCTTCGTTCGGCCCGTTTGGACCCCCCTCCCGCGCGTTTACGAAGCTCGCGCATCACTTAAAATACGAATATTGAGCCGTACCGCGCAAACCGCACGTCCGATTGACGTGCCGTCTGCGCGTACACGTCAAGAATAATAATTAGAATGTTGCACGGTGGTTTCACCTCAATCTGAGGTTGTCTGCTATGAATTTGACCGTTGGACGCCCGTTTTGGCTGTTTATGACACCAGAACTGCGTTGTCGGTCACCGCGGGCACATGGCACGTCCAATTGATGTGTCGTCTGCTCGACCACTTCAAAAATCACTCACCCGTATTTGTCGTCTGATTTCAGGTCATTCCGACTTTGTTCGGCCCGTTTGGACCCCCCTCACGCGCGTTTACGAAGCGCGTGCATCACTTAAAATACGAATATTGAGTCGTACCGCGTAAATCGAACGTCCGATTGATGTGCCGTCTGCGCGTACACGTCACTAATAATAATTAGAATGTTGCACGGTGGTTTTAGCTCAATCTGAGGTCGTCCGCTATGAATTTGACCGTTGGACGCCCGTTTTGGCCGTTTATGACACCAGAACTGCGTTGTCGGTCACCGCGGGCACACGGCACGTCCGATTGATGTGTCGTATGCTCGACCACTTCAGAAATCACTGTCCCGTATTTGTCGTCTGATTTCAGGCCATTCCGACTTCGTTCGGCCCGTTTGGACCCCCCTCACGCGCGTTTACGAAGCGCGCACATCACTTAAAACACGAATATTGAGCCGTACCGCGCAAACCGCACGTCCGATTGGCGTGTCGTCTACACGTACACATCACGAATAATAATTAGAATGTTTCACGGTGGTTTCAGGTCAATCTGAGGTCGTCCACTATGAATTTGACCGTTTGACGCCCGTTTTGGCCGTTTATGACACCAGAACTGCGTTGTCGGTCACCGCGGGCACACGGCACGTCCGACTGACGTTCTGCCTGCTCGACCACTTCATAAATCACTCACCCGTATTTGTCGTCTGATTTCAGGCCATTCCGAAATCGTTCGGCCCATTTGGACCACCCTCACGCGCGTTTACGAAGCGCGCGCATCACTTAAAATACGAATATTGAGCCGTACCGCGCAAGCCGCACGTCCGATTGACGTGTCGTCTGCGCGTACACGTCACAAATAATAATTAGAATGTTTCACGGTAGTTTTAGCTCAATCAGAGGTTGTTCGCTATGAATTTGACCGTTTGACGCCCGTTTTGGCCGTTTATGACACCAGAACTGCGTTGTCGGTCACCGCGGGCACATGGCACGTCCAATTGATGTGCCGTCTGCTAGACCACTTCATAAATCACTCACCCGTATTTTTCGTCTGATTTCATTCCATTCCGACTTCGTTCGGCCCGTTTGGACCCCCCTCCCGCGCGTTTACGAAGCGCGCGCATCACTTAAAATACGAATACTGAGTCGTACCTCGCAAACTGCATGTCCAATTGACATTCCGTCTACGTGTACACGTCACAAATAATAATTAGAATGTTGCACGGTGGTTTTAGCTCAATCTGAGGTCGTCCGCTATGAATTTGACCGTTGGACGCCCGTTTTGGCCGTTTATGACACCAGAACTGCGTTGTCGGTCACCGCGGGCACACGGCACGTCCGATTGACGTGTTTTCTGCTCAACCACTTCATAAATCACTCACCCGTATTTGTCGTCTGATTTCAGGTCATTCCAACTTTGTTCGGCCCATTTGGACCCCCCTCACGCGCGTTTACGAAGCGCGTGCATCACTTAAAATACGAATATTGAGCCGTACCGCGCAAACCGCACGTCCGATTGACGTGCCGTCTATGCGTACATGTTACGAATATTAATTAGAATGTTACACGGTGGTTTCAGCTCAATCTGAGGTCGTCCGCTATGAATTTGACCATTGGACGCCCGTTTTGGCCGTTTATGACACCAGAACTGCGTTGTCGGTCACCGCGGGCACACGGCACGTCCGATTGACGTGCCGTCTGCTCGAACACTTCAGAAATCACTGTCCCGTATTTGTCGTCTGATTTCAGGCCATTCCGACTTCGTTCGGCCTGTTTGGACCACCCTCACGCGCGTTTATGAAGCGCGCGCATCACTTAAAACACGAATATTGAGCCGTACCGCGCAAACCGCACATCCGATTGGTGTGCCATCTGTGCGTACACGTCACGAATAATAATTAGAATGTTTCATGGTGGTTTCAGGTCAATCTGAGGTTGTCTGCTATGAATTTGACCATTTGACGCCCGTTTTGGCCGTTTATGACACCAGAACTGCGTTGTCGGTCACCGCGGGCACACGGCACGTCCGATTGATGTGTTGTCTGCTCGACCACTTCATAAATCACTCACCCGTATTTTTCGTTTGATTTCAGGCCATTCTGAAATCGTTCGGCCTGTTTGGACCACCCTCACGCGCGTTTACGAAGCGCGCGCATCACTTAAAATACGAATATTGAGCCGTACCGCGCAAACCACACGTCCGATTGACGTTTCATCTGCGCGTACACGTCACGAATAATAATTAGAATGTTTCACGGTGGTTTCAGCTCAATCCGAGGTCGTCCGCTATGAATTTGACCGTTTGACGCCCGTTTTGGCCGTTTATGACACCAGAACTACATTGTCGGTCACCGCGGGCACATGGCACGTCCAATTGACGTGCCGTCTGCTCGACCACTTTAGAAATCACTCAACCGTATTTTTCGTCTGATTTCAGGCCATTCCGACTTCGTTCAGCCTGTTTGGACCCCCCTCACGCGTGTTTACGAAGCGCGCGCATCACTTAAAATACGAATATTGAGCCGTACCGCGCAAACCGCACGTCCGATTGACGTGCCGTCTGCGCGTACACGTCACAAATAATAATTAGAATGTTTCACGGTGGTTTCAGCTCAATATGAGGTCGTCCTCTATGAATTTGACCGTTTGACGCCCGTTTTGGCCGTTTATGACACCAGAACTGCGTTGTCGGTCACCGCGGGCACACGGCACGTCCGATTGACGTGCCGTCTGCTCTACCACTTCATAAATCACTCACCCGTATTTTTCGTCTGATTTCAGGCCATTCCAAAATCGTTCGGCCCGTTTGGACCACCCTCACGCGCGTTTACGAAGCGCGCGCATCACTTAAAACACGAATATTGAGCCGTACCGCGCAAACCGCACGTCCGATTGACGTGTCGTCTGCGCGTACACATCCCGAATAATAATTAGAATGTTTCACGGTGGTTTCAGCTCAATATGAGGTCTTCCTCTATGAATTTGACCGTTTGACGCCCGTTTTGGCCGTTTATGACATCAGAACTGCGTTGTCGGTCACCACGGGCACAGGGCACGTCCAATTGACGTGCCGTCTGCTCGACCACTTCAGAAATCACTCACCCGTATTTGTCGTCTGATTTCAGGCCATTCCAACTTCATTCGGCCCGTTTGGACCCCCCTCACGCGCGTTTACGAAGCGCGCGCATCACTTAAAATACGAATATTGAGCCGTACCGTGCAAACCGCACATCCGATTGATGTGCCGTCTGCGCGTACACGTAAAGAATAATAATTAGAATGTTGCACGGTGGTTTCAGCTCAATCTGAGGTCGTCCGCTATGAATTTGACCGTTTGACGCCTGTTTTGGCCGTTTATGACACCAGAACAGCGTTTTCGGTCACCGCGGGCACACGGCACGTCCGATTGACGTGTCATCTGCTCGACCACTTCATAAATCACTCTCCCGTATTTGTCGTCTGATTTCAGGCCATTCCGACTTCGTTCGGCCCGTTTGGACCCCCCTCACGCGCGTTTACGAAGCGCGCGCATCACTTAAAACACGAATATTGAGTCGTACCGCGCAAACCACACGTCCGATTGACGTGTCGTCTATGCGTACACGTCACGAATAATAATTAGAATGTTGCACGGTGGTTTTAGCTCAATCCGGAGACGTGGTGTGGCCGAAACCACTCAAAGTGTTCATCTTTTGTTTCAAAAGGACGTCATTTTAAGTGAAAAGCATCAACTGACATACGGAAAACCGACCAAACGCATTCCGAATCTGTTGATAATTTATCCCAACAATTCATGGGTCATATGTGACGTGTACGAGCCAACCCAGGATGAATCTGAGTCGCGGTGTTGCCAGGATAAGTCTAAGTGACTCTCTTTTGTTTAAAATGGACACCATTTTAAGTACATACGGAAAAACGACCAAACGGATTCAGTTTCCGTTGAAACTTTAGGAGAACGATCCATGGGTCATATGTGACGTGTACGAATCATCCCCGCCTCAATCTGACATGCGGTGCGGCTGACACCACTCAAAGTGTCCGTCTTTTGTTTCAAAAGGACGTCATTTTAAGTGAAAGGCATCAACTGACATACGGAAGAACGACCAAACGCATTCGGATTCTATCGATACTTTAGCACAACGATCCATGAGTCATATGTGATGTGTACAAGTCAACCCTGTCTTAATCCGAGATGTTGTGTGGCCGACACCGCTCTAACTCTGTCTCTTTTTTTTAAAATGGACATGATTATAAATGAAAAGAACAACTGGCATACGCAAAACCGACCAAACGCATTCGTAATCTTTTGATAATTTATCACAACGATCCATGGGTCATATGTGACATGTACGAGGTAACCCGGGATGAATCTGAGTCGCGGTGTGGTCATGATTAGTCTAAGTGTCACTCTTTTGTTTAAAATGGACAACATTTTAAGTACATACGGAAAACCGACCAAACGCATTCGGTTTCCATTTAAACTTTAGGATAACGATCCATGGGTCATATGTGATGTGTAAGAATCAACCCTGCCTCAATTGGAGACGCGGTGTGGTCGGCACCACTCATAGTGTCCGTCTTTTGTTTCAAAAGGACGTCATTTTAAGTGAAAAACATCAACTGGCATACGGAAAACCGACCAAACGCATTCGGATTGTGTCGATACTTTAGCAAAAAGATCCATGGGTCAAATGTGACATGTAAGAGTCAACCACGCCTCAATCTGAGGTGCAGTGTGGCCGGTATCACTTCAGGTGTATGTATTTTGTTTAAAATGGACATCATTTGAGGTAAAAATATATGGTATAGAAAAAACAGATCAAATTATGAATTGAATTTCGGATTCCACATATAATTGTCATCTAAATTTTAAATTGAATTCTATATGAATTATGTACGTTTATAATTATGTGATGAATTCTAATTTAATTGTCATCTAAGTGTGGTCGGTACCACTCTAAGTGACTTTCTGTTGTTTAAAATGGACAACATTTTAAGTACATACGGAAAACTGACCAAACGCATTAGGTTTCCATTGAAACTTTAGGAGAACGATCCATGGGTTATATTTGATGTGTACGAGTCAACGCCACCTCAATCCGAGGCTTGGTGTGGCCGTCACAACTCAAAGTGTATGTCTTTTGTTTCAAAAGGACATCATTTTAAGTGAAAAACATCAACTGACATACGGAAAACCGGCCAAACGCATTCGGATTGTGTTGATACTTTAGGAAAATGATCCATGGGTCATTTGAGATGTGTAAGAGTCAACCCCGTCTAAATCCGAGACGCGGTGTGGCCAGTACCACTCTGACTGTGTCTCTTTTGTTTAAAATGGACAAGATTATAAGTGAAATAAACAACTGACATATGAAAAACTGACCAAACGCATTCGGAATCTATTGAAAATTTAGGACAACGATTCATGGGTCATATGTTACGTGTACGAGTCAACCACGCCTCAATCCGAGTCGTGGTTTGGCCGAGACCACTCTAAGTGTATCTCTTTTCTTTAAAATGGACTACATTTTAAATTCATACGGAAAACCAACCAAACGCATTCTGATTGTGTTTATATTTTAGCACAACAATCCATGAGTCATTTGTGATGTGTAAGAGTTAACCCCGCCTCAATACGAGGTGCGGTGTGGCCGACACCATTCAAAGTGTCTCTCTTTTATTTAAAAAACACTTCATTTTAAGTGAAAACAACAACTGACATACGGAAAACCGACCAAACGATTTCGGAATATGTTGATACTTTAGGACAACGATCAATGAGTCATTTGTGGCGTGTACGAGTTAACCTCGCCTCAATCCGAGGCACGGTGTGACCGGTATCATTCCAGATGTATGTATTTTGTTTAAAATGGATATCATTTCTATTAAAAATATATGGTATATGAAAAACCAATCAAATTATGAATTGAATTCCGGATTCCACATATGATTGTCATCTAAATTTTAAAATGAATTATAAATAAATTATGTATGTTTATAATTATGTTATGAATTATACTTTAATTATGGATGTGTATATTTTCAGGATGCATTATATGTGTTGGTTGGTTGGTTTGCATTATTTGTATGTGTTGGTTTGTTCTCTATATGTATGCATTATATGTGTTACAGGTACAATAATTGGATTGAAAAATGAATTGAAAATGAGGGCATAATTGGATTGAAAATTGAATTGAAACCGAGGGTGAATGCCCAAAAACCAGACCTGCTGTGCAAATTGCAGGCTGCTGTGCAATTTGCACAGCAAAGCCTATGCCAACGGTTTGAAAATCGTTGGCATAGGCTCTATGTAGCTGTTTTTACCAACGGTTCAAGGAACCGTTGGGATATCCTGTTGAATGGTTGTTTTTACCAACGGTTTGTAAACCGTTGGGAAAGAAAATTCTCTGTTGATTTCCCAACGGGCCAAACCGTTGGGAAAGGCCTTTCCCAACGGTTTGGCAGAACCGTTGGGATAGGTTGATTTTTTCTAACCTATCCCAACAGTTCTCTGTAAACCGTTGGGAAAAGCCTTTCCCAACGGCTTACTTCCCCACGGTTTGCAAAACCGTTGGTATAACATATACCAACGGTTCTGCAGCCTTTCCCAACAGTTCTAAACCATTGGGAAATGCTGGATTTCCAGTAGTGTGCTATGTAAATATAAGGAATTTATCTAAATTTAATTAAAATAAATTAAAGGATGAAATTTTCATTTATATACTCCAAAAAATTGATTGAATTTCTTCAACTATTTCAGATTTTTTTTGAAGTTTTTAGTCTATTTTTGTTATTGTTTTTTAATCATATCTTGGGTTTCATAATCCATATTGAAGTTTTATTTGACATGTTGTATATCTCTTGAGTTTATATACATTTAAGTTAATTGGACCAATAGGTAATTTGGATGTTTAGGTGGTCTAAAAAATCACTAAATCTTATGTTATCTAGTTACTGCATGTGAAGCCTTGTCTTACCATTTTAAACCTATGCATGCTTTGTTTTGCAAGTGGTTTCATGATTTGTTTTGAAATTTACCATGTGTTAAGTGAGTGCATGGATTTGTTTTAAAGTTACCACATGATGACATTTTCAAGTAGCTGCATGAGGCATTTCATACTTATCGCATTAAGATTTTCCCTTTATGTTTTAAAGTGACCGCACATATTTTGTAATGTCCCAGAATTTTCATGTAATTTTTTTTAAAATTATATGGAATTATTTTGAGGCAATATTATATGATGGCACTTGATTCCAAGATCTAGTGATCCCGGAATGGAATTTTGAACTTTTTTTAAGTTTTTTTAAGTAAGCATGCAAGTGGGTTTTTATAACTTTTAAACCGGTGCTCGAATCAAAAATATGAGGGCATCATTTAACTCAGAATGCATGGATTTTCCTAGAAATGACTTAACTTCGACTAGTGAGGTTCGACCAAAAAAGATACCTTTCTGAATTTTTTGGAAAATAATAAAATAACTTAAAAAGTTGTTTTATTTTTCTTCCCTCACTGTTGAGCGACGGACGGTGGTGTCGCGGTGCGGTGACGAGGTGCATTAAATAAATCTCATTAATGGATTATTTTTTTAAGTGTAATGATGCATTAATTGAAGCGTAATAGATGCACTGTTTCATAAATGAAATAGTGTAATGACGCGACATCATAGTGTAATAGAAACGCTACAATGTGTTTTATTTTAATGGGTTAACGCGTTGGAGAGTTGAGAATCAAATGGTGGATTTTCTCTGACGAACTGACGGCGAGAACTATCTCCAACAATGAATGAAAAATGTCGGCGGATCTTTAACAACTTTGACGCATCTCAAAGAATGGGATCGGTGAGTGACGAACTCCTTCAACCTCTTGAATCTTCGTGGGTGGACCGCTTCAACGTCGAACCGCTTCGAGGTAGGGGTTTAATTATTTTAAGTTTTTTCTGTTCTTATTCTAAAACAATGAACACGGATCAACCCACAAATAATTTGATCTGCGGATCATGTGTTCTTCTGGGAGGGTGTTTTTCTTGGGTTTATTTCACTAGGATTGATGATTATTCAATAGAACTATTATCCCAAGCCTCCCCTATTTTTAAACTTATAACACGGAAGGCACGAGCCGACGTGAACAAGGCCCGAGACCCTCCTCCTTGTGCATTCTTCATGGTCGAGCATTCAAATTGGTGGAAAGAAAATTTTGAGGCATTCGCATGGAAGGAGAAACCCCACGGAGGCTGAAGGCATAGGCGGCGTGAAGAACAGACCACTAGTGTGGACCTGTTGGTCCACAGAAGAGCCCGCCGGTGCACCGGCGCCGGCGGTGGTCGCAGGCTGGAGGCAGCGCGCCATGATGGCACACCGGGAGGAGCACCGTGGCCGGCTCAGGCCGCGGGGGTTCATCAGAAGCTGCTGGTTGGGCTAGGGATATAGTAGAAACTATCAGCCAGGTTGGTGGCTGGCGGAAGAACATGGCCCTTTGGCCGCATTGGTGGAGCGGCCCGCAACTGCGGGATGTGACTTGAGGGGGCACGCGGTATCTGACCGCATGCGAGGAGAAACGAGAAATCAGCTTTTCCGACCGCGAGGTGACACACCCAGATGCACCATGCATCCAAGATGGATGCGAATCGGGCTGAACCTAAGCCGAATCGGGTCCGGGTTGGGTCGGTGGACCCTGGACCGGGTCGAGTCGATCCGAACGGGTTGGACCGGACCCGAACCCAATGGGCTCCTTTTTGGAGAAATGTCAATAACTTACAAATCAGGATTCTGATTGATGAGTCATTTATGGCGTTGGAACCCTTACAATAAGGCAGTTCTTTTGGAATACTCTATGGTGGCTTTCATGGAAGTTGAACTTGATGAATTTCTTGAGGAACAGTTCTCCCAGAATCAAGCGCACTATGTGCGGAAACCCTACGGTTGGCTGAGACCTAAAGACTGATAACAAGTGGCCCTATGTGGATCAGTTACTATGGCCCAGTGGGAAGCATCTTCTATGTGACTCGGTAGGCCCACGGTGTGAAGCGTCTCTATGTGACTCGGTAGACCCACGATACTCAACAGGAGGAGTACCTTAGTATGGCCAAGGTGGGAAGCGGCTTCTATGTGACCTGGAGTGACCACGGTGGGGAGCGCCTTCTTGGTGACCCAACATAACCACGATACTCATTAGGGATGAGTACCACAAAAATCTAAGGTTAGTTGTAAGTGTCTTCTATGTGACCCAGCTGACCCGCTGTACTCATTGAGGAGGAGTTCTCCAGTAGCCCATGGTGTTCGATTATGTGACTAATGGTGATACTTTCCTACTCTAAATTATACCTGGTATGAGCTATCTTGTGTCATGATCATGCTTCATGATCATGTTTTTTTATTTTCTTTGTGGATTGATTTGTGGTCTTTCCTTTGTGTTTTGGGGTCCCTACTGGGTATATTGTTACTCACCCATTCACGGGTTTCACCCGCACGTGTTGTGTCTGGTGTAGACGACCGTCGCCTTGACGGAGGACTTGGTGGACCAGGACCCGGTGGTACCCAGTGAGACCAGGAAAGCAAGGCATACATCTACAGCTTCCATCAGCTACTTTATAATTACCCATCAGGTGGGGTTTCTAGTGGACGACTTCCAGAGTTTTCCTTGTACTTTCCTGTTTTCGGTTTATCTTTTGTTGGGTTTGTATTCTGGCCCATTTGACCTACAGTTTGTAATTTTACTTAGTGGTTTTTTAGTGACATGCATGTTTACTTTTCCATATTTAGGACGTGGTTGTGTGTGTATGTGTGCAGGTACTCATGAAAATGCCTACCACTTGCATTTTGATGCCTTCGGCGCTAGTTGCTAACCCCTAGTCTTTGGGAGGCGGGCTTGGGGTATGTCACAGCACGGGCCTCGGGGGACGAGTCGTGACATATTTTTCTTCTAAGTGGACTCATGAAATAGAGTTTTACTACCACCTTCATCTAATAAGAATGCAATTCACATATGTTGTTCATTTTTTTAGTATTTAGAATGAATCTAGGTTATAGCATGCATTCTCCCCTACCATAGTTTCACCTTCTTACTTCTTTGAAGTCTCACTACGTAGTTGCCTTCCCGCCACTTAATAACTGTCTGCAACTTATAGAGGCATTTTAACATGAATTCAAACAAGATTAATTCCTCAACATCATCCTCCTTCAATGCATGTGGTCCAAACCCTCACGCCTTTGCCTCATACAATTCATTTTAGTTGCGCCATGCCTTCGTGAGTAGATTAACTCAACAGGAGTCATGCTATACAATTTTATTTCAATTGGCCTCGCCATCATGCAATCCAGATGGCACATACAACTTGTCACATCCTTCTTCTATCATATATACAGGTGACATGTAGTATGAATATGATATTGGTAACTCTCATTGAAGCTACCGTATTTACAGCCTCACAGTAAGTATAGTTACCACAGACTATATTTTTTTACACGATCAGTATAGTGATAATACATTATATCAAGTGACCATGAATTCATGGTAACTTAAGTGACTGAACATTATAATTTTCTCACGATCGGTATACTAACTGTAAGGATACTTGAACTGACCACACATTATGATGGAATAGTCATTTAACCAAACTCAAGGTGTATACCTCACAGTCACTTGGCACTCACAATCAATTTGATACTTTATTTATTTTTGCTAAAATTTGGATTTTTTTAGCATGCTCTATTTTTATTTATTTTTGATATTTTGATTAATTTCATGCTTATTTTAATTGTTTTAAGTATTTTATTGATTTATATAATTAAAATATATTATATAAAATCCATGAAAAGTGTTTTTTAAATATTTTAAAATTTTTGATAATATGATTTAATTTATTCTTTATTCACACATATAAATACATCATATATTTCCGATGTTTAAATTTTTATATTTTGATTCATTTTATTTGTTTTATTCTTTTCTAAATTAATATTTAGTGACATTAAAATTATTCAAACTTATTTTGTGGTACTTAATGCAGTATAATTAAATTTTTAATAATTATTCACTGCATTAAATTAGAAATTATTTTTATATTTGAATTTAAAGAGTCAAATTATCTTTCTATATTTATGTATTTTTTTGAAATATTATTATAGAAACAATTTAAATTATTTAACAAGTAATTAGAATTAGTTTGAATTAGTATTTAAGTTTTAAATTTAGATGATATTTGTTATGATTATTTTGGAATGATAATTTTCTCTCTCCTAGATAATTATGTAGTTTGAATTTGAAATACTTTACCTGATTGAAGATTAGATTTTTAGTTTTTACAGATCCTATTTAAAGTCTTAGAGACACATTCAAAGGATAAGAGTTACAAGAACATGAATTTTCAAGAATAAAAATAGTTTTAATTTGAATTTTGAAGTGTTATACACACCGAGTCTTGTGCGAACATGTTTTCATCTACTAGATAGTATTTTAATCATTGAATAAAAAATATTATGAATTATTATATTGAATTGAAAAGACAACCTGATAAATTACTCAAGAACTAGTACCTACACTTCATTCATTTATATTCTACTTTTTCCAGGATTCTTATGTTTGTAACACTACTTCTCATCTCTCACACATTTTTTCACTTTTTTGTTTATGCTTTTGTATCCAAAAGCATTCTTATTTCTTTACTCGAGTTATGATTACTGGATTCTAAGGTTAGGACCATTTGGGATGTGAATCATGTATTCTAAATTTAGTTTTATAATTGGGTTGTGACTCCCCATAGAAAATTTTGGTGTCTTGGTTATTTTTCCACTAGAAAAAGTAGTTTGTAATCTGGTTATGATTCTCTTTCAAAAATCAGATTAGTGCACAATGCAACTCTCATCGAGTAGAGATGTATAAGTGTATATTAGGTCCACTTTAGACCAAAATACTATGAAAAACATCTTTTTGTTCTTTTCTTTCATTTATTTTCCCACTTCTAATTAACTCTTATGATTAATTTAAATAATTAATATATTTCTTTAATATATACTATTCACCCCCCCCCCCCCCCTCTAAACTATCTTTCATCACCCTTTTAAACCTAAATTGTTCATAAACCTTCAATTTTCATGAGGCATAAGCTATAACCATATCATTCTACATGATGACACATCCCAGCCTCTTCTTTGATGCATTGATATAGATCACAAACCCTTATCCACTATAGGGTAGTGTAAGCACATGTGCTCTAACTAACCTTCCCTTCAGCTCCTTTAAATTTTCCTCAAATTCATCTATCCAAATGAACTTATCCCCCTTTTGAGTTAACATGATGAGTAGATTAGAATATCATGATAAATTCTTCACAAATCATCAATAATATCCATTTAAACTAAGAAAACTACGGATATCAGTCACAGTGGCGGGTTTGGGCCAATATTCAATAACTTCCATCTTTTATAGATCTAAATATATACCCTTTCTTGAGATTATATGACCCAAAAATGAAACTTTCTATATCTAAAATTAAAATTTTTTAAAGTTTTAATAAAGATTATCCTTCATTAAGGTCTTTATTATATTTATTAAGTGATCTTCATGCTCTTCCTTTCTCTTTGAATATATAATAATATCATCTATAAAGATTACCAAAAACTGATCATGATAATCTATAAAGATTTTATTCATTAAAT
This sequence comes from Viscum album, assembly GCA_963277665.1. Taxonomy (NCBI): domain Eukaryota; kingdom Viridiplantae; phylum Streptophyta; class Magnoliopsida; order Santalales; family Viscaceae; genus Viscum; species Viscum album. The sequence continues at coordinate 1,238,279,232 of OY728162.1, read as the reverse complement.
CCATGAAGATGGTGTGGGAATTAGTAAAACCAAATGACATCAATATAAATTCACAGTTTCTATGCCTTGTGCAGAATTTTGTCTTTGGTATATCCTCCTTATTAACCTTAAATTGATGATATCCATAATGAAGGTGAATCTTGTAAATACATCGATCTCCATTAATTTTATTAAACAAGTCATCAATATGTGGTAGATGATATTTTTTCTTGGTTTTTATCTTATTTAGTTCATAATAATCAATGCAGATTCACATTGATCTATATTTCTTCTTAACAAAAAGAATAAGTTCACCCCATGGGGATGCACTTGGAATCCCTTATCAATATTCTTCTATAGTTTATTATTTAATTCCTGCAACTCAACTAGGACCATTCTATATAGAGTCTTCAAAATAGGTGTAATACTAGGTATGAGTTCTATTGAAAACTCAACTTCATAATTTTGTCAAAGAATAGGAAACTATTCTGGAAAGACATCAATAAACTCCCACACAATAGGAGTATCTTCGATGTTGAGTTTATATCCAACCATATAAGATAAAAACCCCATTTTGAATAGGAATCAAGACCCATATAATGGATATAATTTCCATTGAAATTTCATATTTATCTTTGTACTAATATAAGATCATAGGTTGGTTTGAAATTTAAAACGTGAATTCCCTTCCCCAGCAATTGATGTGGGATTTATGTAAAAAAATCCAATCCATGTATAATATAATATAAAATTTAGCCAGAGGGAGAATAACAAGATCTACATAAAGCACATTCCTGCAAACTTCAATCAAAGAAGAATCGTAGACTTGAGATGCAATCATCGTACCATTAGAAGTTTTCATTGATAATTCAATATCTAGTCATTGAGGTTGTGAATTGAAATTATTTGATATTTTTTCCAGTATACAAGAATTCATATAACTATACTCAAATAGGGTGCTTCAATATTTTAACATACCTGTAACCACCTCACCTTTACCATTATATCTTCAATCCCTTAGTAAAACCAAAATGATTAACATGATTGTCATACATCTTTGATTATAGTTATCAATAATAAAATATCATTCATAGGATTTATAAATCATGAAATCTTATTTTCAATTTATGTCACCTTAGGTTTAACCTAGGTCATCCATGATCATCATCTATTAAAATCCTTTATAATGGTTTATAAATAAAATGTTAATTAACCCAATCATATCCCCCTGGAGTGTAAAACCAAGTGCGCGGTAAGGTCACACTCACCATGCACTAGAATGATAGTTGATATATAGTCAATCAACCCTTTTTGGTTTTATTACTCATAGATGCATTTGTGCCAAAACCACATCCAATTGTAGTATCCATACAATGGTGTATTACTAGGAAAACCACACTCTTTTATTTACCACAACTTAGGATGTTATCCTATAGATAGGATTATCTTAAGGGTTCTCACTAAATTTTTCACATCCTAGTTTCCAAAGGTGACTAAAACTTACTCTGATACCAACTATAGTGACCCATACTTTTCATACATAAATATTAGATCTTATTTGATTAATATTCAATAAATAACATAGTGTTCCATGCTAGAATCATATAAGTTTTTTGTATATGGAAACTTGGATACATAAACAACTTGTTCATAAGAGATCTACATCACCTCCTACTGTGTTATTCATAACTAGAACCCTTATTAGACATATCATACTTAAAACCTTTCTTCATAACCTGGGGAAAGGAAATATAAGAAAGGGTGAACTTAGATGCTCAATAATATTAAAAAAGGGAGATATCAATGACCACTTAAACATAACATGAGGGTAAGGGTATGAGAACATGATTTTAATATTTGAAATCCATAACTGTTATATCAGATATCATAACCTTGAGTAATGGAATAAATATTGGTAGTTTATAAGACATGGATCATAAAGAAATCAAATATCAAGAGCCATGATAGTGTAATATTAGCATAAGACAAAAGGTTGTGGCATACACATAAGCATGTAAAATCATTTCCATGGTCAAGGGTCACTACCAATACTATCATAGTGAATTGGGTTCACTCCCCATTCTATCATATTCTTAGTGTAGTACCCCCGGTTTCTAGTATGTAACCCTTTCTTGATGTTTTTCATGGTTTTAAAGTCAAGGGTGTTGAATGGGAGAGTCGGGAGAACTTGGAATGATGTTTGGAGGCAAAGGGGAATTTGCACGGTCGGCACACGATTTGTCTAACTGTGCGGCCAAACCATGCGTAGTGGTTCTTGGAGGCAGTGACTTTCGCACGGTCGGTGCACGGTTTGTCTAAACCGTATGGCCAAACCGTGTGTGAAGGATGTCCGAGGCAGAAGCTAACGCACAGTTAGCGCACGGTTTGTTAAACCGTGTGGACTAACCGTGCGGTCACTTAAAGTTAGATCCTAAAATTGTGGATCTAACTTGTTTTGCCTTTAATTGCCTTGTTTAAACCTCCTAAGTGGCCCTAAATCGGGATTACTCTCCCTTGAAGGTTGGAAAACTTCTCCCAGGAATTCCGGAGGCGATCCAAAGTCTTCTCTTGGTGAATCGAAGTCGGATTCTTAATGTATATGATCGTTCTTGATCGGTTTATTAGATCTACTTAGATCTACTTCTCCTATTCTATCATTTTCTTAGATCTACGCCTGTTATGGGTAGATATAAGGGTATGGATGCCAAATATGACAATATTTGGTCTTGGTTGTGTTAGGAGAAGAGATCTAAGGGGTTTTTTTGGAGTTTTGACTCGGTGTTCTTGAGTGTTCTTCGTCTGTGGCTCGGTTTCACCCAATTGTTGAGGTAGGTGGATTCACTCTTGACTCCTATTGTTAGAATTGATTGGCTTAGTTTCAAATTGGTTATTTGAATGGAATTGATTGTGAAAATCATGGAGTAAATCTTATTTAGTGATGATTTATGGTTTTGATGAAATTGTGAAATATTGGTGAATTGTGTGCAAAGTGACTTGGCTATTTGAATTTAAAATGTTGATTTTAAATTATGAAATTGCTGAAATTGGAAATGGTTTGATGATAAATGGGTTTTCAATAAAAAAGATGTTTTATTGAAATGGTTTTGATGGATTTGTTTTTCAATAAAAAGGTAGCTTTATTGAAATGGTTTGAATTGTTTGAACACACTTGGTTGGGATGGAAAATGGGTTTCAATAAAAGGTGTTTTATTGAAAGGATGGTTTGGAATTATTGTAGGAAATTTGAAGTGTGTGTTCATATTTCATTGTACGAGGCTTGGTTGAAATAGGACCTTGTGCTCGGTGCCAAAGGTGTAATGGCACATGGTAACTATATGTACGAGGCTTGGTTGAAATAGGACCTTGTGCTCGGTGCCAAAGGTGTAATGGCACATGGGAATAATTACCTTGTGATGACTTGGTAGATCGACGAGAGACCACTCATGAGTATGGAATTGTCATAACGATGCATGCATGGTTGATTTCACGGGTTTGTGAAATGGTTGGGAATGCCAAAACGGGATGTTTGTGAAATGGTTTGGAAACTTGTTTGGTTATTTTTCTGGAAAAATAACGTGTTGGAAAAGCCGGTTTAAATTGAACTTTGATACTTTCGAGCATGGATGGTTTTTGAAAACTAGTTTATATTTAGTTATAAACTGCTTTGGTGAAAATGTTTTTATATAAACTGTTTTATATAAATGTGGCTAACTCTTCTATCCCAGTGGTGTGAGTAGGGAAGTCATTGGGGAGAACCTACTGAGTTTTATACTCACCCTTGCTTTGGCACTTTGGTGCTTTTGCAGATGTTGTATTCCGAGACACGGGTAAAGGTAAACCATCTCATTACTAGTGGCTTGTGGTGATGTTTGGGAGATGTTGTGGAGTTGGAGCTTGTGGACCACTGAGTTGTGGTGTCTTTTAGGAGTCTTGGGTTGTTCTCTTTCTACTATGTACTTTGATGTTTGGTTTAGTCTTCCGTTGTTGTGTACTCTGATGTGGTTTAATATAAATGAAGTTGTTGTTTGGTCTTTCATTGTTCATGCATCATATAGGGAATGGTTAATGTATGGGTTGATTCCTTAAAGGGTAAATCATCCCCCACTTGTATTTGAAACCCTTCGACATTTATTGCCAGCCTTTGGCGTCTTGGGGATGTCGCTTAAGGCCTAGTAATGACTCGTTGCACTCTCAAGCCAATGAGAATTGGCAGGTCATTACAAATGGTATCAGCTTGTTCGGTCCTTACCTAACAAGTGGTCATCGATGTTCTTGGTCTTGGAGTTGAAATTACTTCTTGTCTATTTCTTGGGTGGTCATCTTAGACAGGAGTAGGATTTTCAGGACTTGGAATGTATAGCATAAAAGTACATAGCTAACCCGTTTATGCTGAAATTCAAGTTACCAGGGAGTTGGGTACATAAGTGTTTTGGATACACTTCTAGGATGTTGGAAATCTCATTGTCATGGGTTTATCCAATGAGAGGAGCATGACATACATTGTAGAGGAATGACTTCCTAATAGGATTGCATATCTCATTGTGAGGAATGAGTAAGAATTTTGTGAAAGGTGTAAATTTTTGAAAAAAATGCAGAAATTGATTTTCAAATGAAAGATTTTGAAAAGCGGATATTCGGTGTATTTTGAAAATGGATTGATTTTCAAAAAGTATGTTTAATGTTTTCAAAAATTGTTGAACATGGAAAAAGGTTGTTTGAGAACAATGTTGTGATAGTTTATGTGATAGAATTTGAAATGCTAAGCCAACAGTTGCTAGAGAGTGAGATTGATGGAGTTTGTTGTTGGTTTAGAAAATGGCACCTGGTAGGCGTCGTTGAAACCAAGCCGAAGAAGCTGTGGAGAATGTGGTTGCACCTGAACCACGTGTGAACCAAGAGCTGGTTCAGAGTATTGTCCAAGATTTTCAGGCTGTGGATACGGGGAACCAGAGGAATGAGCCACGACATGTGGATCATACCATCCAGTTCATGAAGCAGAATCCACCAAACTTTAGTGGTGATGTTGAACCCGAGAAGGCGGAGGTGTGGCTGAGTAGGATGAATCGTATATTCAATTTCATTGGCACACCAGTAGAGCTGAAAGAAAAGCGGGCGACGTATATGCTCGAGGATCTTACACATCAGTGGTGGGATTTAGCTGTGCATGCTAAATTAGATGAAGGCCTTACATGGGAGGATTTTGAAGAATTGTTTAACAAACAATTCTATCCTCACACGTTCAAGATCTAGAAAACGACAGACTTCTTCAGCTTGAAACAGGAGAGCCTCTCTATCACAGAGTATATGGCTAAGTTCATGAATTTAGTCTGTTTTGCACCAGAGATTGTGGCAAGTGATTATTTGAAGGCACACATCTTTGAATCGGGGCTAAGGCAGTTGATTTGATCGAAGATTGCGGTGCTCTGTATTACAGATTACACAGAGATGGTAAACAGAGCAACGGTTACTGAACGTGATATCTTAGGATCAATAGGAGGAGGCATGATGATACCCATGGGAATTGGTGGGAACTCCAATGTTGGGAACAAGCGGAAGAGGGACACCTACTTCCAAGGTGGGAGTGCGAATCAGAACCAGACGGCGGGATTAGTCAACCTTCCTCCACGACCCCAGAGCAAAGCAGGTTGCTTTCAATGTGGTTCGACTGATCACATGAAATGAGAATGTACAGCACCACCGAGATCATGCCACAATTTCAACAAGATAGGGAATCTTCAGCGATATTGTCGTAGTGCTCCACGATCAAGTGTTCGGGACACTTCTCAGGCATCACAAGCATCGTATGCTTCGACAAGACGAGGACAGCAAAGTCAGTCTCGTCAGCATAACAGAGCTATCCATGGTGATTCTCGAAATACCATGACTCCTCAACCAGGGCAATCTCAGTAAGGCAACAAGGAGAACAATGCAGCGACAAAGCAATTGTATGGAGCGGAGCATATTATTGTTGATGATCACGATGGACCATCAACAATGAGAGGTACAATTATTTTGAATTCTACCTTTGTGCAAGTGTTGTTTGATACCAGTTCATCACATTCCTTCATTGATTCTCGTACTGTTGACTTGTTATGTCTAAAACTGGAAATGATGCCTTCTGTCTTGAAACTACAAACTCCTCTTGGTGAAAGAGAATGTCAAGCCTTCGTGTGTAGAGCATGTGCTATAACTGTTGATGGAGCTGAGCTGAAATGGGATTTCTTTGTGCTGGAGATGGATGTCTATGATATAATCCTGGGTATGGATTGGTTGACAAAGTTTAAGGCTCACATCGACTGTTATAGGAGAACGGTGAGTTTCAAGACTGAGGATGGCATGGAGCATCTCTTCAGAGGAGAGCGGATAATAAGGAAAGGTGAAAAGAGTTTTTTGGCACAAATAGTGGGAACAATCTCTTACCAATTGGCAGCGTTGACCTTGGCATCATTGGAAGAAATCGCGGAAAATAGTTTTCCAGCTGTGGTGGATCAATTTATGGATGTTTTTTCTGAAAACTTCTCAGGGTTACCACCTATAATAGAAGTGGAGTTTACGATTGATCTCCTTCTGGGGACCAGTCCTATCTCACTTCCATCTTATAGGATAGTACCAATGGAGTTAAAGGAATTGAAAGTGCAGTTAGAGGAGCTGGAAAGCAAGGGTTTCATTCGGCCAAGCATGTCTCCGTGGGCAGCACCAGTTTTGTTTGTAAAGAAAGCAGATGGAAGTTTGAGGCTATGTGTGGATTATCATAAACTTAACCAAGTTATGATAAAGAATAGATATCCAATTCCACACATTGATGACCTGTTTGATCAATTGAGGGGAGCTCAGTGGTTCTCCAAAATTGACTTACGGTCAGGATATCACCAGTTGCGAGTTCGGAAGAAGGATATTCCGAAGACAGCCTTCAGAAGCAGATATGGCCACTACGAATACGTAGTCATTCCTTTTGGTCTAACGAATTAACCAGAGGTCTTCATGGCTTTGATGAATCGGATATTTCAAAAATATATGTATTCTTTTGTTGTGGTGTTTGTGGATGACATATTGGTGTATTCAAGAACAAGGGCTGAGCATGAGAAACACTTGGCGATAGTGTTGGAAATCTTGCGAGACCATCAGTTGTATGCCAAATTATCAAAGTGTAATTTTTGGATACAAGAGGTACGTTTTCTGGGCCATGTCATTTCTGAGAAATGTGTTTCAGTGGATCCAGAAAAGATAGAAGCTATTCTTTCTTGGAAACCGCCGAAGAATGTCTTTGAAATACGAAGTTTTCTTGGTCTAGCTGGTTATTACCGACGCTTTGTATGTGACTTCTCACGACTAGCTTCTCCTATGACAGCATTGAAAAAGAAGAACAGTGCATTTCAATGGACTGAGGAATGTCAGATATCTTTTCAAGAGTTGAAAGTTCTCTTTACATCAGCACCTATCTTAATCTTGCCAGAATCAGGGCAAGGATACGTGGTGTATTGTGATGCTTTGGGAACAGGTTTGGGTTGTGTTCTCATGCAAGGAGACCATGTTGTTTCTTATGTTTCAAGGCAGTTGAGGGTGAATGAGAAGAATTACCCAACACACAATTTGGAGTTAGCTGCAGTTGTCCATGCCTTGAAGACTTGGCGTCATTATCTCTTTGGTGAGAAGTTTACTGTGTTTACAGATCACAAAAGCTTGAAACACATTTTCTCACAGCGAGATTTGAATCTGAGGCAGAGGAGATGGATGGAGTATCTTCAAATGTTCGACTTTGACTTAATGTATACACCGGGTAAGGGCAATTCGGTGGCTGATGCATTAAGCAGGAAGTCGTATGCTTAGTTGGAAAAGGAAGCTTCAGATGAATGGCAGTTGATGTCTATTTTAGCCGACATGCATGTGGAATTTGAAAACCAAGGTGATGTTGTTGTTTTCTTCTCAGCTACACTTGTTCTTGATTTGGTGGAGATAGTAAAGGAGGCACAGACATCTGATGTAGACTGTGTTGCAATGAGTTCAAAACTCAATGGTGGGGAGACCATTGAGGGATGGAAGCTGGATGGGAGTTCAGTTTTGTGTTTCAGAGATCAGATGGTTGTACCTATGGTTTGTCAGGAAAAACTCCTTCATGCTTACCACCATTCGAGATGGTTTGTACATACAGGTACACAGAAGATGTATAAGGCGCTAAAGGCGCAGTTTTGGTGAAGCTGCATGAAAAGGAAGGTGGCCGAGTTCGTCTTGCGATGCTTAACTTGTCGGCAGGTTAAAGCAGAGCATCAGAGACTAGCTGGTATGTTACAGTCTTTACCTATCCCAGTATGGAAATGGGAGCAGATAGAAATGGATTTTTTTACAGGTCTTCCAAGAACGGTCTGGAAACACGATGCCATTTGGGTGATAGTGGATCGTCTAACCAAGTCGGCCCAATTCATCCCAATTCGTGAAACCCATATGGTGGAAGATATTTCAAAAATATATATTCGAGAAGTGGTAAAGAGGCATGGGGTACCAGTGTCTATCGTCTCAGATAGAGATCCGAGGTTCACATCTCGTTTCTGGAAATCATTACAGCAAGCCCTGGGGACTCAGTTAAAGATGAGTATGGCGTATCATCCTCAGACAGATGGGTAATCTGAGCAGATGATAAAAACGTTGGAAGACATGTTTCGGGATTGTTTAATGGATTTTGGTGGCTCATGGGAGGAATATATACCCTTAGTGGAGTTCTCATACAATAACAATTATCAAGCATCGATATGCATGGATCTGTTTGAAGAATTGTATGGGTGTCCTTGTCGTTCTCCACTTTATTGGGTGGAAACAGGTGAGACTTCACTAGTTGGGTCGAGCCTTGTCTAAGAAACAATGGAGAAGATCCAGTTGATTAAAAAGAGGATGGAGACAGTTCAGAGTCATCAGAAATCTTATGCGGATCATCGCCGAAGATCGTTGTCATTTGCAGTGAGTGATCATGTCTTCTTGAGGATCTCTCCAAGACTTGGACAACGCTGTTTTGGGAAGCAAGGAAAGTTATCTCCTCAATATATAGGCCCTTTTGAGATACTGGAACGGGTTGGTGAGGTGGAATATTGGTTGGCATTACCACCACGGTTCAGTGTAGTGCATAATGTGTTCCATGTATCTCAGTTAAAGAAGTATCAACCCGATCCTGACCATGTGATCAGATGGGATCACATTGACCTAGATCTAGATGCTTCATTGGTACATATCCCAGTGCAGATTATGGATAGGCAGGATAAAGTCTTGCATGGAAAAAGCATCGGTCTAGTGCGGGTTTTGTGGCAACATGGTCAAATTCAGGAAGAGACTTGGGAACGCGAGAAATATATGAAGGAGCAGTGGTCAGAACTCTTTCAGTCAAGTGATGGTTTTCTACTTTCTGAGGACGGAAAGACCAATTGTGGGGAGAATTTAGTACCCTCGTTTTCTGGTATGCAACCCTTTCTTGATGCTTTTCATGGTTTTAAAGTCAAGGGTGTTGAATGGGAGAGTCGGGAGAACTTGGAATGATGTTTGGAGGCAAAGGGGAAGTTGCACGGTCGGCGCACGGTTTGTCTAACCGTGCGGCCAAACCGTGTGCAGTGGTTCTTGGAGGCAGTGGGTTACGCACAGTCAGTGCACGGTTTGTCTAAACCGTGTGGCCAAACCGTGCGTGAAGGATGTCTGAGGCAGAAGCTTACGCACAGTTAGCACACAGTTTGTCAAACCGTGCGGACTAACCGCGCGGTCACTTAAAGTTAGATCCTAAAATTGTGGATCTAAGTCGTTTTTCCATTAATTTCCTTGTTTAAACCTCCTAAGTGGCCCTAACTTAGGATTACTCTCCCTTGAAGGTTGGAAAACTTCTCCCAAGCATTCTGGAGGCGATCCAAAGGCTTCTCTTGGAAAATCGAAGCCAGATTCTTAAGGTATGTGATCGTTCTTGATCAGTTTCTTAGATCTACTTAGATCTACTTCTCCTCTTCTCTCATTTTATTAGATCTACACCCGTTATGGGTATATATAAGGGTATGGATTCAAAATATGACAATATTTGGTCTTGGTTGTGTTAAGAGAAGAGATCTAAGGGGGGTTTTGGAGTTTTGACCCGGTGTTCTTGAGCGTTCTTCGTCTGTGGCTCAGTTTTGCCCAATTGTTGAGTTATGTGGATTCACTCTCAACTCATCTTATTATAATTGATTGGCTTAGTTTCAAATTGGTTATTTTAATTGAATTGATTGTGAAAAGCATGGAGTAAATATTCTTTAGTGATGATTTATGGTTTTGATGAAATTGTGAAATATTGGTGAATTGTGTGCAAAGTGACTTGGCTATTTGAATTTAAAATGTTGATTTTAAATTATGAAATTGCTGAAATTGGAAATAGTTTGATGAGAAAGGGGTTTTCAATAAAAATGGTGTTTTATTGAAATGGTTTTGATGGATTTGTTTTTCAATAAAAAGGCAGCTTTATTGAAATGGTTTGAATTGTTTGAACACACTTGGTTGGGATGGAAAATGGTTTTAAATAAAAGGTGTTTTATTGAAAGGATGGTTTGGCATTATTGTGGGAAATGTGAAGTGTTTGTTCATATTTCATTGTACGAGGCTTGGTTGAAATAGGACCTTGTGCTCAGTGCCAAAGGTGTAATGGCACATGGTAACTATATGTACGAGGCTTGGTTGAAATAGGACCTTGTGCTCGGTGCCAAAGGTGTAATGGCACATGGGAATAATTACCTTGTGATGACTTGGTAGATCGACAAGAGACCGCTCATGAGTATGGAACTGTCATAACGATGCATGCATGGTTGATTTCACGGGTTTGTGAAATGGTTGGGAATGCCAAAACGGGATGTTTGTGAAATGGTTTGGAAACTTTTTTGGTTATTTTTCTGGAAACATAACGTGTTGGAAAAGACGGTTTAAATTGAACTTTGATACTTTCGAGCATGGATGGTTTTGGAAAACTAGTTTATATTTAGCTATAAACTGCTTTGGTGAAAATGTTTTTATATAAACTGTTTTATATAAATATATATAACTCTTCGATCCTAGTGGCGTGAGTAGGGAAGTCATTGGGGAAAACCTACTGAGTTTTATACTCACCCCTACTTTGGCACTTTGGTGCTTTTGCAGATGTTGTATTCCGAGACACAGTTAAAGGTAAAGCATCTCATTACTAGTGGCTTGTGGTGATGTTTGGGAGATGCTGTGGAGCTGGAGCTTATGGTCCACTGAGTTGTGGTGTCTTTTGGGAGTCTTGGGTTGTTCTCTTTCTATTGTGTACTTTGATGTTTGGTTTAGTATTCCGTTGTTGTGTACTCTGATGTGGTTTAATATAAATGAAGTTGTTGTTTGGTCTTTCATTGTTCATGCATCATATAGTGAATGGTTAATGTATGGGTTGATTTCTTAAAGGGTAAATCGTCCCCCACTTGTATTTGAAACCCTTCGTCATTTATTGTCAGCCTTTGGCATCTTGGGGATGTCTCTTAAGGCCTAGTAATGACTCATTGTACTCTCAAGCCAATGAGAATTGGCAGGTCATTACACTTAGTCAAGGTTCACTCTCAAGACTATCATAGTGGACAATATCCCTTATTAAACTAGGTTCAATCCCCATTATAGTCCTTATTATCTCATGATATATCCATATTTACCTAATTAATTAGGGGGATATATAATTCTGGGCCCACTCATCACATAATCATAATCCATTTATATTCATGTCACATGATCATAAATCATTCATCATATATTAAAATCATGAAAAGGAAATGAGTTTCATAAATATTTCAATAATTCATCGTAGAATAACCCATGGAAAATAAATGGGTTTCATAAACATCTCATCATTGTAATCATAAATCATCCATAGAAAGAATAAGGATGACATCATTGGATCATATACCTAATAAATCATAAGTAACATCAAAGGATGTCATCTTGGATGAAAATTACTTTATAATATTAGTTGGAATATTTCTTGAGGAAAATAACCATTTTTAATGTCTCAGAAATTCCATGTAATTTTTTTATTATATGGAATTATTTTTAGACCAAGCGCTGAGACGGAGAGTGATTTTGAGGCTCGGAGTGTTTGGAATGATCTGTCGAAAAGTGTTAAGCTTTAAATAGAATGTGTGAGCAGTTTTCCTGAAAAGGTGGAATAAATCTTAAATGGGTGCCCGAATCAGAAATATAAGGCACCATTGTGTTCAGGATGGTGGTTTTACCCCAAGCATGACTTAAGTTTAGTCGGCATAGGCCTCCAGTGAGAAAACCCGAAAATGGCATAACCATAAATAAAATTATTCTACTTTTCAAATGCTTATAACTCACAAATGGTGACTTGCATTGCAAATCTGAGACCACCATTGAGCTCGTGACGGTATGGTTTCTTTAAGTAGATCCTAACATTGGTCGGTGTGGGCCAACAGTGGAAGTTAGTTTTTGGCCGTAAATAAAATAATTAAGTAACAATTATTTTATTTTCAAATCCTTATACCTCCTAAATGGTAACTCAGATTGAAAATCTGAGAGTATTGTTAAGTTCTTGAGGGCGTGTTCCCCTTATACAGGGCCTAACCTCGACCGACGCGGGTCGAGGGTGAAAGTTAATTTTTGAACTATTTTTAAGTTTCATTTAAATAAACATGTGAGCAGGTTTTTCTAACTTTTAAACCGGTGCTCGGATTAAAAATCTGAGGACACTGTTGAACTCAGAATGGTGAAATTCATCTAGAATAGACCTAACCTCAACCGGTGCGGGTCAAGGGAAAAAGTTATTTTTCGGACTTTTTAAAGAAACAGTTAAAAAAATAAACTTGTTTTATTTTATTTTTCTAAATTTTCAAATCATTTCAACCCAACAGTTTTCCAACCAAGAAAAACTGAATACGTTGTTTCATTAAATAAAATAGCATAATGAATTCATAACAGAAATGTAACAGAAACATTGATTAGCATTTTGTCCTTTAATGGATAAGCAGACAACGCAGGATTGTTGGCACAATCCTGGTTCTGCTCCAAAGCTCTGGTGGGTGATAACGATGAATGCTAACCTCCCTTTGAATGTATTGTCACCAACGACGATCAACTAACATCTGTAAATAGAGGATCACAGAATAACGAATGCAGTGACATCGTTCATCACCAATGAACGATCCGACCCAGGTAGAAGTTTAATTGTTCTATGTTTTCCCCGTTCTTTTCTTAAAAAATAAACATAGATCAAACCATGAATAGGTTTATCCACAGATCATGTGTTCTTGTAGGAGGGTGTTTACCTTGGGGTTTTTTCACCAGGATTGATGATTATCTGATAGAACTATGATCCAAAGCCTCCCCTGTTTTTAAACTTCTAACACGGAGGGTTAGAGCCAACACGAACAAGGCCTGATCCCCTCTGCTTGTGTGTTCTTCATGGTTGCATCCTTGAAATGGCGGCAAGGTAGATTTGAAGTCGTGGTAGTGATGGCAGCGACCCGAGAGGCCCGAGGGCATAAGCAGATTTGATATCAGACCACCGGAGTGGACCCGGTGGCCTGTGGAAGGTGTTTTCGACGTGGCACCTCCAGCACGGCAGTGTCGGCGACCAGCGGTGGTGGCCTGCGGTGGTGGCCACAGGTAGGAGGTGGTGCCAACTGGCGTCGCGTGCAGGATGAAGCGATCGACCCTCATTAGTCATGCCAGTGGAGGCGGCGTGCTTGTGGCCCGTCGGCCGCAACGGCTAGCTGGACGTGGCGCTGCGTAGGAGGAATGGCTTGTGTACTGACCACGAGGGGCAGCTGGCTAACCGGTCGTGCGCACCCCAACCAAACTGGTCGAACCAGGCCAGGCCAGATAAATTCGGGTCACTGGGTGACCAAGCGGACTGGACCCACGGACAACCTCAGTCAGGTCCAGTGAGGCCCAATGGGCCAGAAGGACAGGATTAGGTCATGCGGGACCCCAGGTTCAGTTGGTTGGGTCGGTCCGAACCATTCAGGTTGGTCAGGTCGGTTCGAACCAGTCGGACCGGGCTTGGACGCAACCCGCCCCTGTTTACAAAAAGGGATGTATCTCCTAGACCATGTGTCTGATTGATGTGCCCTCTACAGCATTGGGAACCACGTGACAGGGAGGTCCTTATGAAATCCTCTAAGTAAGATTTCATGAAAGTTGACCCAGTGAGGCTTTGTGACTCACCTACCCAGTGAGACTTCGTGACTCAGCTATCAACGAGACTGTGTGACTCATCTACCCATAGAGACTTAATGACTCAGCTATGAGCGAGAGTCCATGACTCAGCTACCCAACGTGACTCTGTGACTTAGCTATCAGTGATACTTCGTAACTCAGCTACCCAACAAGACCTTGTGACTCAGCTATCAGTGAGACATTGTGACTCAACTACCCAGCGAGACTTTGTGACTCAACTATCAGCAAGACTGCATGACTCAGCTACCCAACGAGACTCCATGACTTAGCTATCGGTGAGTCTTCCTAACTCAGCTACCCAACGAGACTCCTTGACTTAGTTATCAGCGAGACTTCTTGACTCAGTTACCCAACGAGACTTCATGACTCAGCAACAGTGAAACTCCGTGACTCAGCTACCCAACGAGACTCTGTGACTCAACTATCAGTGAGACTTCGTGACTCAGCTACCCAGTGAGACTCCATGACTCAACTATCAGTGAGACTTTGTGACTCGGATACCCAGCAAGACTCTGTGACTCAGCTATCAGTGAGACTTTGTGACTCAAATACCCAGCGAGACTCCGTGACTCAGCTATTAGTGATACTTTGTGACTCAGCTACCCAGCGAGGCTTCATGACTCAGTTACTGAATAGTTATAGGCAACCTAGATAACCTAAAGGACTCATCGGGGATGAATGCCTTTGCAATTATTTATGTTCAGTGTTCACAACCATTGGTTTTTTTATCAATATTCTAGATTATACCTGGTGTGATCCGTCTTGCTTCATGATCATACTTCGTGATCATACTTCATGTTTTGATTGCAGATTACTTTGTGGTCTTTCCTTGTTGGTTTGGGGTACCTACTGAGTATTTGGTTACTCACCCATGTACGGGCTTCACCCGCACGTGTTGTGTCTGGTGCAGATGACCGAAAACTTGGTGGAGGACTTGGTGGCCCAGGATCGGGCAGTTCCTAGTGAGGTCAGGTAGGCGGGATGTGATTTTATGGCTTCCAACAGCTACTCTATACTTACCCATCAGGTGGGGTTTCCAGTGGATAACTATCAGAGGTCTTAGTATTTTCCTATTTTCAATTCGTCCTTTGTTGGGTTTGTATTCTAGCCCATTTGACCTACAGTTTGTACTTTTACTCAGTGGTTGTTTAGTGGAATGCATGTTTACTTCTCCATCTTTGGGGCGTGGTTGTGTGTGAGTGTGTACAGGTACTCAGTCAAATGCCTCCCATTTGTAGGTTGACGCCTTCGGCGCTAGTCGCCAACCCCTGGCCTTTGGGAGGCAGGCTTGGGGTATGTCACGGCATGGGACCCGGGGGACGGGTCATGACAAAGTGGTAACAGAGGTGGTCGGTTCTACTAGAAGAACTAAGAGTCTATAAATTTGGATGGGGCAACAATGTTAAGTGTTTCGAGTTTGGATTTCAGGCTAGGGAGTCCAGTGTTGGTGCGGCGGTCGGCGTATCCATACACTAGGACCCTGAATTCTGTTTTCTAACCTTGTACATGAAAACACTAGTTGCATACCTCTTTGAGTGTTTTTTCACAATCTTTTTGAGTCAGAGTCAGTTCGCCAGGTATAATAAATTGACCATGGTTCATCTTGATTCTCTTTCAAGATGCCTCCATGCAGACAGCCATCCAGGATTCTAGTACATGACCATGAGGATGGTCCAAAAAGTGATGAGGCTTCGATACAAGGATTGTTGCTTGAGATGGTACCTTCAGGCAGTGTCCCAGCGATACCACTTCCTGTTGGTCAGCTGTTACTATCAGCGCTACTGGTAGAGGACACATGTTGTCTCAGTGCCTTATGTGAGTTTCAACGACAGAGACCCCTCAAGTTTCGAGGTGAGCCTGACTCACAGGCAGCTAAGGAATGTCTTGAGGTGTTGACTGAGTTTCCATCTAGCTAGGGCACCATTATATCATATGGTGGTCCTAGCAGTGAGCCTTCTATGTGACTTAGTAGGGCGATGGCAAGGTTTAGATTACCCGATCTTACGATGAGGTGACTTTTCCATGGACAAAGCTTGAGAACCTTTCTTAGAGAAAGGGATCTTACCATAAAATCTAAGGGGTATGTGTGAATAAGAGCTTCTATAGGACGACATGTCGGTAGCTGAGTATTCATCGAGGCGTGTCGAATTTTCCAGGTACTTAATGAATACGATACAACCAGTGCTTTAGGGCTCAGACCTCCGAGAAAGGTGTGTTTAGGGACATTCAAGACAATGTTATTCCTTTGTACATTCCTACTTACGCTAGGGTTCTAGAGAGAAACTTTGTGGTTAGAATTCCTTTGGTTGAGCAGATACAACTAGTGGATGTCAAGAGTGGGCAAGGAAGCGGCCGTCGTCAGTCTCAGATACTTGGACGTGTGAGATATTCTGAGAAGAGGTCCCAAGGCAGGGGGTCTACATTTTAGGGATTATAAGGTGAGTCCAGTCAGATTAGGAAGAGGTAATGCTTTTCAAAAGATGGTAGGGGACATATATCTAGAGATTTTTCAGCCTGCTGTGCTGACAGTGAAATGGTGGATGGTCCACCAGGGCAGAGGAAGTGACAGGAATAGATGAATTTGCAGGGAGGGAGATGTAGAAGAGGATCTAGTAGAGTAGTAGAAAGTGGTATACATTTTGACATGTTACAACCATCACCTCAACGTGGTCCACACCAGGATCAGGGAGCTGGAGGATAGGGGAAGTGAGTAGCTACATGAGGTCAAGGAGTATGACCCGAGGGATCTAGGAATGATTTGAGGTACGATCTGTGTCTACTAATATCCACTGTATTAATAGACATAGGTGCTAATCATTCCTTCTTATCATGAATCTTGTTCAAGACCTAGAGCTTCTGGTTAAACCATTGAATTTATCCTTATGTCTGGAGATACCTATGATAGGAGACTCGATAATCACACTTATGTCGATAGTGTGATCTGACCCTTGGGTGAGAGTTTCGGTTGGAACCTCTTGGTGGCAGTGCCGAGGCCTTAAAATGTTAGTTTGGATATGGACTAATCATCCATAGTTCATGCTCAGATTGATTTTTTAGGCAAAAGGATGTGGTATATATGTAGTGTAGGAATGGGGTTTTCCTTGGTCGGTGAAAAAGGAAACTTAGGCAGCACAGGATAAACTCATGCATAGAAGGGTGCAATCGATCACTCCTGAATCGGCTAGCCTTACCCTCGTGGCAGAGGATGTTTTGATTTTTCAGTTCCCAACAGTAGTGGTAGAGTGCGGGAACGTCCTTTCAAAAGATGTTTCCAGGATTACCTCTCCGTAGGGAGAGGGAATTCCGCATCATTCTACACCCTGATATGGAACTAAAATCATCATCAGTATATCAGAGGGATTTTGTAGAGATTTGTGAGCAAGGGGTATAGGTGGGGGACTTATAGAGGAATAGATTAGTAAGACCCAGTGTTCAAGGTTATGTGTGGATTATCGAAACTTTAACCAAGTGGTCATGGAGAATGAGTAACCACTACCAAAGGGTTGATGGGAACATTAATCAGTTAAAAGGGGTAGCCTTTCACGTGGATAGAAAGGTTCCCATAGGCTTTTCAGTAATTGAGACGGGGAGAATGGCTGAAGTTACTCCAGGACTATGACTTCAAAGTATTCTATATTCTTGGCAAGGGATACATTGTAGAGGATGCTCTCAGTAGGAGATCTAGTTCAAAGCTACTGAATGAGGCCTCATAGCATTTGGCCTTGCTTTAAATATCCTTCATGGATAGATAGGAGACAACTTTTCTTCATTCTATGGTTATTTTCCCTCCACTCTTATAGTGAGTCAGGGAGGCGCAACTCAGAGATGGAAGCTACGAGGCCCGACGTGCTCAGTTATCCTCAGGACATGCACCTGATGGGTTTTTGATAGGTAGAGAGCACGTCATCCTTTTCAAAGGGCGCACAGTAGTACTAGTGGCATTGCAAGAGGAGATTTTGAGGGAGTTCTGTACCTCCCCCTTAGAGGTGCACCCTAAAGTGGCGAGGATGTATCAGGATCTCTGACATCAGTATCAGTGGCCAGGGATGAAGGAAGCAATGGTCAAGTTCGTTTCACGATGCCTCACTTGTCAGCAAGTGAAGGCTAAGCACTGGGTTCCAACAAGTTTGATACAACCCCTTGAGGTACCAGAGTGGAAATGGGATGGTATATCGATGGACTTCGTGACGAGATTACCACACATTTCCAGAGGTCATGATTCTATCTGGGTGATCATTGACTGACTCACCAAGTTGGCTCACTTCCTACCCATTCAAGAGCAGAGTTCAGTAGAGGTATTGGGACACCTCTACATGTAGGAGATAGTTCGACTCCATGGAGTACCATCTATGATAGTCTCAAATCATGATGCATGCCTTACATCTCGGTTGTGCAAGGGATTGTAGGAGGTGTTTGGGACTTAGCTATGCTTAAGCACAACCTTTCACCCATAGACTGATGGTCAGACGGAGTAGACCATACAGACCTTGGAGGACATGCTTCGTGCTTGTGTCCTTGATTTTGTTCATAGTTGGGAGGACCACCTACTACTGGTGGAGTTTGCGTACAACAACAGCTATCACTCCACCATTGGCATGGCACCATTCGAGGCTTTGTACGAGTGGCCTTGAATATCACCTCTATACTGGACAGACCCAGGGGAGTTAGCACTCATGGGTCTAGAGTTGATACGAGCTACCACTGAGAAGGTGTAGATCATCCAGGAGAAGATGAGGACTGCAAAAGAGCAGAGAGAAATCATATGCATATAAAATATATAGGCCCTTAGATTTTGAGGAGGGAGAGCATGTTTTCCTTTGGGTCTCACCTTGATGGGGATTGTGGAGATTTGGCTGGGGCGACAAGTTATCTCCAAGGTTCATTATACCTTTTCAGATTCTAAGCAGAGTTGGCAAGGTGGCATACCACCTAGATCTCCCCCTACAGATGCACTAGGTGCATGATGTTTTCCACATGTCACAACAGAGAAGGTATGTTCATGATCCATTGCACGTCATCAACTGGGGCGAGCTGTACATTAATGATAGGGCGATGTTTGCAGAATTCCCAGTGGAGATAAAGGATCGACATGAGAAGGTCCTTCATGGATGGTTGATTCCTCTGGTATGCATTCAGTGGTAGCATGGGAATCTCCAGGAGATCACATAGGAACAACAAGCTCAGATTCATGCTCAGTATCCCCATTTGTTTGTTTAGCCTTATTTTGGCTTACGAGGACATGAAGTCCAAAAAGGGGGAAGAATGTAATGTCTCAGAAATTCCATGTAATTTTTTTATTATATGGAATTATTTTGAGACTAGATACTGAGATGACGAGTGATTATGAGGCCCAGATTTTCTAGAATGATTCGTTGAAAAGTGTTAAGATTTAAATAGCATGTGTGAGTGGTTTTCTAGAAAAATTGGAATAACTCTTAAATGGGTGCCTAAATCAGAAATCTGAGGGCATAGTTGTGTTTAGTATGGTGGGTTTACCCTAGGAGCGACTTAAGTTTAGTCAGTGCATGCCTCCAGTGAGAAAACCCAAAAATGGCATAACTGTAAATAAAATCATTAAATAAAATAATTTTATTTTTTAAATGCTTATAAATCATGAATGGTGACTCGGATTGAAAATATGAGACCATTGTTGAGCTTGTGAGAGTATACTTTCTTTAGGTAGATCCTAACATTGGCCAGTGCGGACAAACAGTGGAAGTTAGTTTTTGGTCGTAAATAAAATAATTAAGTAACAATTATTTTATTGTCAAATCCTTATAACTCCTAAACGGTAACTTGGATTGGAAATATGAGAGTACCATTGAGCTCGTGAGGGTGTGTTCCTTTTAGCCGGAGACTAACGTTGACCGACACTGGTCGAGGGTGAAAGTTAATTTTTGAACTATTTTTAAGGTTCATTTAAATAAATGTGCGAGCAAGTTTTTATAAATTTTAAACCAGTGCTCAGATCAAAAATATAAGGGCACCATTGAACTCAAAATGGCGGGATTTTCCTAGAATAGATCTAACCTCAACCGGCATGGGTCGAGGGAAAAAGTTATTTTTCAGACTTTTTAAAGAAAAAGTTAAAAAAAACTTGTTTTATTTTATTTTTCTGAATTTTTAAATTGTTGCAACTCAACAATTTGTCAACCAAGAGAAACTAAATACATTGTTTCATTAAATAAAACAGTGTAATGACTTCGTAACAAAAACATAACAGAAACACTGATTCACATTTCGTCCTTTAATAGCCAAGAAGACAACACAAGATTGTTGGCAAAATCTCGGTTCTACTCTGAAGCTCCGGTGGGTGATGACGACAAATGCCAACCCCCCTTCGAACAGATCATCACCAACAATGACCGACCAACAACCATAAATATAGGATCATATAATGACAAATGTAGTGACACCGTTCTTCGCCAACGAATGATCTGACCCAGGTAGGGGTTTAATTATTTTAAATTTTCCCCATTCCTTTCTAAAATAAAGAATGTGAATCAACCCACGAACAATTTGATCTGTGGATCGTGTGTTCTTGCGGGAGGGTGTTTACCTTGTAGGTTTTTCACTGGGATTGATGATTATCTGATAGAACTATGATCCAATGCCTCCCCTATTTTTAAACTTCTAATGCGGAGGGCGCAGGACAACATGAACAAGGCCCGAGCCCCTTCGCTTTTGTGTTCTTTATGGATGCATCCTCGAAATGGAAGAAAGGTGGATCTGAAGTTGTTTTAGTGATGGAAACAACCCGAGAGGCCTGAGGGAACAGGAAGATTTGAGATCGGACCATCAGAGCGAACCTGGTGGCCTGCAGATGGTGTCGCCAGCACAACACCTCCGGCGCGGCAGCACCGGTGACCGGCAGAAGTCACAGGCGGGAGGTGGCGCCAACTGACACCGCGTGTGGGATGAAGCGATCGGCCCTTACCGGTCACGTCGGCGGAGACGGCGCGCCCGAAGCATGCCGCGATGGAGGAGAGTCACGGCCCATAGGCCACAACGGCTGGTTGGACGCAACGCCAACGTAGCGCTGCGTATGAGAAGCAACCTGTGTTCTGACCATGGGGGTCGGCCGACTGATCGACTATGCATGCCCCAACCGGACCAGCCAAGTCGGGCTAGTGGACCAGGTTGCCCGAGCATCCCAGCTAAAATTTTGAGTCAGTCCGCTTTAGTAGACTGGCCGATGGGATAAAACCAGGCCACGCGGCGGCCCGGGCTAGGAAAAGAGACCGACCTTCCAGTGCAAGCCGGACCAGATAAATTTAGGTCACTGGGTGACCAAGCAGACTGGACCCACAACCAACCTCAATTGGGTCTAGTGAGGCCCAATGGATCAGTCCAATGGGCCATATGGACAGGATTGGGTCATGCGGAACCCCGGGTTGGATTGGTCGGGTTGGTCTTAACCAGCCAGACCAAGACTGGATGCAACCGGCCCCTGTTTACCAAAAGGGACGTATCTCCCAGACTGTGTGTCCGATTGACGTTCCCTATGCAGCGTTGGGACCCACATGACGGGGAGGTCCTTAGGAAATCCTTTAAGTAAGATTTCATGGAAGTTGAGCCACTGAGGCTTTGTGACTCAGCTACCCAGCGACACTCCGTGACTCAGCTATTAGGGAGACTGCGTTACTCAGCTACCCAGCGACACTCCGAGACTTAGCTATCAGCGAGACTCCATGACTCAGCTACCTAGCAAGACTCTGTGACTCAGCTATCAATTATTCTTCATGACTCAGCTACCCAGTGAGACTCCATGACTCAGCTATCAACGAGACTGCATGACTCAGCTACCCAATGAGGCTCTGTGACTCAGCTATCAGCGAGACTTGGTGACTCAACTACCTAGAAAGACTTTGTGACTCAGTTATCAGTGAGACTTCGTGACTTAGCTACCCAATGAGACTCTGTGACTCAACAACAGCGAGACTCTGTGACTCAGCTACCCAACAAGACTCTGTGACTCAGCTATCAATGAGACCGTGTGACTCAGCTACCCAGTGAGACTCCATGACTCAGCTATCAGCGAGACTTCGTGACTCAGCTACCCAGAGAGACTGTGACTCAGCTATCAATGAGACTGCATGACTCAGCTACCCAGTGAGACTCCATGACTCAACTATTAGTGAAACTGCATGACTCAGCTACCCAGCGAGACTCCATGACTCAGCTATTAGTGAGACTTTGTGACTCAGGTACCTAGTGAGGCTTCCTGACTCAGTTACTAAATAGGTCTAGGCGACCTAGCTAGCCTAAAGGACTCATCGGGGATGAGTTCCTTTACAGTGATTGATGTTCAATGTTTGCAACTGTTGGTTTTACTATCAATATTCTATATTATATATGGTGTGAGTTGTATTGCTTTGTGATCATACTTCATCTTTTTATTGTGGATTGATTTTTGGTCTTTTCTTGTTGGTTTGGGGTCCTTGCTGAGTATTTAATTACTCACCCCTGTATGGGCTTCGCCCGCACGTGTTGTGTCTGGTGCAGATGACCGAGAACTTGGCAGAGGACTTGGTGGCCCAGGACCGGGCAGTGCCTAGTGAGGTCAGGATGGCGGGACGTGCTTCTACGGCTTCCAGAAGCTACTCTATACTTACCCATCAGGTGGGGTTTCTAGTAGATTGCTATCGGAGTTTACTAGTATTTTCCTGTTTTCAGTTCGTCCTTTGTTGGGTTTGTATTTTGGCCCATTTGACCCACAATTTGTACTTTTACTCAGTGGTTGTTTAGTGGCATGCATGTTTACTTTTCCAGCATTGGGGTGTGGTTGTGTGTGTGTGTGTTCAAGTACTCAGGAAAATGCATCCCATTTTCAGGTTGACGCCTTCGGCACTAGTCGCCAACATATGGACTTCGGAAGGTGGGCTTAGGGTATGTCACTACACCGGCCCCGAGGGACGGGTCGTGGCACATTTCATTTTGAAATCGCTTCTTTTAAAATGAAATTTATAAAATATTATAGAAAATATTTTCTTTGAAAATAACCATAGAAACTTTTATAGGAATATTTAAAATATTGATCAGTCATGATGGTGGGAAATTTCATTCATGCTGTGTATGTTAAAACAAATATTCCTTTCACATTTTTAGTCAAAAGTCAAAAGTACCTCATTTGGAAAATGAGAAGAATATTAATTTTAAAATATTTTATAAAAATTAAAACATGGGTAACAATGGATTTAAACAGTCATAATAGAATCTTAAAAAACATCCTTGAAAACATTTTTAGAAAACATGGACATGGAAGAAAAAGGCTTTTCGACCAAAGAGAGAAATAAAGTCGATTTTCCTTAAGAATATTCTTTTGGCCTCTTAATTACTTAAAGAGAGTAAAATGAAAATAAAATATGTAATCTATAGAAATAAATATAGGAGGAGAAAATTCATGAGAATTATTGAGAGGTATATCATGAGATTTCATTATCTAAAACTTAATCAGAAACAATCCCGACAAATAATGAGATTGTAATATAAAACCTTACCTTGATTTCAACTTGATTTGAAAGTGATTTAACCTCATGTATGATAAATTTAAATTTATTATAATTCTATACCAGAATAATTTACATACTTATAATATCATATATTATCCACTTATAACATTTTAACACTCATTTATTAATAATTACTTATTAAAAACATCATTTTCAGGTGTTAATTGTTTTGTTTTTTATGAGAATTTTAGTTCGATAGTTCTGGTCCATGTAATTTGATCATGGTTTCATCATATCCAAAATATTAACCATGATATAAATATAATTTATATTAATTTTATATAGAGAGAGAGAGAGAGTTATCCATAAAATTTAGAGATAGAAAAATGAATTACATTGTTCATAGAGATGGTAGGTCGTACGTATGGATGAACATTGTATTCATTTTTTTATGGATAAAATGAAAGAAAGGTAAATAATAATTCACCTCCATAGGATAATTTTTATATCATATATATCTTATATATTCATCAAATATATACTTATTACCTTCCATGTAAAACAAAAATGAAAAACTAATCGCATCACTTCATGGAGGTGGTAGTCCATACTTACGCACAAACAGCGTTATCATTTTCAAATGGGTTGGAAGGAGGTGGATAATGGTTGGTATATCATCATAATAACAATTTATTATATTTAAGATACTTAAGTTATTATTTTATAATTTATACCATGTATTTAGAGTAGGTATAATAAGAAATAAAATTAAAAATGTTCGGTTAAGAGTTATACCTCTTCATTGAGAAACCTACTTTGGGTTACAACTTAAGCCTCGAAAGGATGATATTTTGGAAATAAAAGAATATATAAAATGTTTTTAAGGAATATATAAAGGTATTATGGTAGGTATTGTATGATATATAAGGATCATGAAGTGTGTAGAAGATAGGATATGTGGTATTCTTTTATACGGGAGGTAAAGGACTCACTTGGAATTACTTAAAATATTAAATAATATATATGTCATAATCATGTAAAGTGGAACCAAGGCACCCCAAATTTGAATATAATATGTGATAGGGTTAAAATAAACTCAAAAAATCACATTTATTCAAGTCTTGGATGCATTTTAATCCTTATATTTTAGTTAAACTACTTTGAACCATTTTAACCTTAATCGTGGTAACTTAACTTTTTACCATGATAACATAATTATATGAACAAAAAAAACTAGAGCCTTCTAAAAAATTTGGATATGATTATTCCAAATATTAAATCAATTTTATTAGATTTAAATTATATTATTATTAGAAATTAATTTTATTATAAGAACACAAAACGCATGAAAACAGTTTTTAGAAAAATACCAGATTTAAGAGTAAAAATTATTTTACCATGAAATTAAGTAATAAATTAATTTTAATGAATTTATTTGGTTAAGTAATAAAATAAAAAAGGTTTTTATAATTTTTTTTAATCCAAAACCTAATGTAACCTTCCAACCATTCCAATAAATGCAATGACCCAAAAATAGTTTTTAATTTGAATAAAATATAACTAATCTTCACAAAAGACAATCTTGGGTTCCCAATTTAAAAATAATATTGTAAAATAAATTATTTAAATTATTAATAATAAATTTAGTGTAAAATCACTTATAAAATATGATAAAGTCAAGTGTTTAAGAGATTTTGATGTTTTACCCCATGGTTTTAACCCAATTGTACATCTTTTACCGAGGTGACACGTATTTACCTTGGACACTATTCATAATGAGAAAAACATAAGTTAACTCTATTAAATTATATTAATTATTATGATTAAAAATATGGAATAAATTTTATCAAATTCAATTCACTTAAGTGGGAGAGTTTATTTTTAATATTAAACTCATAAACACGATGGAAAACAGTTTTCCAAAGAAAAAGTTTTTTTAAGTATAAAATGTTTTTATATAAAAATTCAATATAAAATTGATTATAATAACATAAATTATATGATTAATAATATAATTGAACTAATTATACTTTTAAAACAATTTTAAAACAAAATGTAACATTGTAAAATCTTTAAACGAAAAGACAGTTTTCAATAAAAAATAGTATTTTCCACTATTCATCAAAAAATCAATCTTTCTAGAAAATTGTAAAAAAATCACCCTAAGATAAATTTTACATGATTATTTAAAAAATTAAGTTCATTTTTTCAAATAAATTTTCTAAAAGCTGCAAAAATTAATTATTTTATTTGTTCATGAAAAAATAATAGAAACCATTTTTGACTAAAAATATATTTTTGAAACATATAAAGACTTTATTAAAAATTGAATAATTAATTATCAATATATTTTATTTATATAAAAAAATTATACATATTTTTTTATAATTTATTTATTCATATTCATACCACCAATTTTAACGGATAGGTTTTAACGATCACATTTAAATAATAATATTTTAATAGTATATTGTGGTTCATTTAAATTCAGTGTTTCTTGTAAGGAAAGCTATCAAAGAAATCAAATTTATTTAAAAATATATATATTATAAAATTTTAGGGTGCTACAGGGGGTCTAAGGTGGTACCATGGGGAGACTATAACCTCGTATTAGAGTGAAAACATGGCTAAAATAACCAAACATCATCCATAATAAACAAACATATATCAAAGTACACATAATTAATAAACAAGAATCAATAATAAATGAATACCGAAGCATAAAATCCCAAATACATGTAGTCATTCCAGGACACATCAACTGATCACCCACCATTCTGATCACAAATACAAATAAATAAAAGAAATATAAGACATTGAGGCTCTACTACCATCCCTGAGCCTCACCTTGTCCAAATCTCCAGATCCATCTAAGTTATCCTGCTCGACCATGTAACACTGAGCCTCTACCCAACCTAAACCCACCATCAGTGATGACTACTCGAGTACCCAAGTGTTATGGTTACTCGATTCGGGTGTGAATATAACTCAATAGGGTGCCACCAATGTAGTCCCAAACATAACCAATAAAGCAGTTTATGAACATGTTATATTCTCAACTAAAAAATGTAATACAGTGTATAAGCTTAAATAAAATAACCACTATCGATCCTCAGGTTTTAACGTGACACCTGAGATTGACTGTACCGGCTTCAGACAGTTTTGGAATGTCTCTGACCACGTCACATGACCGTGCTAACCAATATCAGGCCCAGAAACCATATTATACCAGGTGCAAGCATCTTATCCTTGGAATTATCTAAAGGCATTCCAATGGTATCAAACATAAACAATAGAATCCATAAGAGGTGATCTTAGGCATTCCTTAGGTAGCAAGCATGTAGCTGATTCCTAGGGGAATAACCCTAGGCAATCATATAGACCCAAAGGCCGAATCCTAGTGTCTTAGGCATTTTATATATACCAAAAGGCCAAATAAAAGTGGATTTTACAAGGCATTCATACAATATATGGATCAAAAATCGGATCCTGGGAGCACGTTCTCGGCATCCAATAATATTAGGCTCAATGGATAAATCCTAGGTGCATGTCTTAGGAACCCAATAATCATCAGGGGCATTCTCTTACCCAATGATCACATATAAACATAACAAGATCAATGTTTGAATCCTAGGCAACCAACCCTAGGCATTCCATTTAGACCAAATAGTCGAATCCTCATTAACCACCTGAGCATTCCACTTAAAGTCTATAGGGCAGTATATCCCTCCCAAATATCTCATCAAATTAATAATAAAATGGGTTGGATAAACTCATGAAACCATCACACATAACATTGGCTGGCCTCCCAAGTACATTTTTTTTGAAAAGAAGGACAGATAGCATTAATGATGAAGATTAGCATCCGTACATAAGCAAAACCATGGAGGGAAATTGTCCAGCCAGAGCTGGTTGACATCAAAAGGGCCTGAGGCCGCCAGCTGATGAGCCACATTGTTTCCTTCCCTTTTGGTAAAGGAGAAGGTGCAACAAGAAAAGGCTTGGCGAAGTGAGAAAATTCTCCTGATGATGAGGCCAAATGACTGGAATCCTGCATCGTTGTGGTTAATAGCATCGACCTAACATCATCATTATAGCCTCATCGGACTCACATCATCGATTCAAGTTCTAGGGTGACAACTGAAATCATCACTACTCATTATCACACATACCCTATCAGGGGGAAATATATATTTGGGGTAATCAATGGGTCCCTTAGGTTATATCATAGTGCATACATCAACACGGGATCTATTATCCCATTCACGCATCTCAGGTCAACACATCCCTCAACGCTGTCAAAAATGCATCACAGCCTCATGGGCCTCATAGGATAAGCCATGCAACACCACTTTAGAAAGATGGCACCAAGACTATCTTGATTCCAAGGTTATACAAGGTTGGTATACTCACCCTACCTATCATAATTTACTCAGGGTATACCCACCTAGGTACTCTCATCTCAATTGGGGAGGAACACTCACCCCACACACTAATCATCTAACTTAATGTCTATAAGGTATCTTAAGGTCCTATCATGGCTTACTCGAACCAACCATTTCTAATTCAATACTCTCCTCTTCTAGGAGGAATCAAGGGAACCTACACTAAGAGCCTTTATGTTCATTAAATTTATTTAAGTCTCACCCTTTAGGGCCCACACATCTAAAGTAATACACTTGTAATCATAACCTTGAACATCGGTGGTTAAGGCATCCATGAGTGTCCAAGGGTCCATCATGACCCTCGATTCTTGTATTATTCCATAATCATTTAATTTTAAATAAAAAAAATTAATAAAAAGTGTTGATCTCCCTTGGTGGTGAGACCCCATTTCATATTCATATAAATAAAAATGCATTTACCATAGAGGTATGTTCAAGGAACCACCTGCCTCAAACATGGAATTATTATCCCCTTGATCACAGTTCAAGAACTCTTGATCGAGCTCATCCAAGTCCAACTGAACATCACTAACTCATACTAGGCTCTAACTTAATCCAAAACATCAAAATTAATTAATTATAATCATTTATAATTAGTTAAACATCTTACAGTTAATTGATCAAATTAATTCCAATAGGCATAATTTCTTAAAAGATCATTAGGAAACCTCATCGCACTAAAACAGTGACTAACCACTCACAGATGGTCCATAGCACATTCTTGAAACCATCCTGGGTCAATGCCCTATCACATGATATCATTTCAAATGCCAATTTAATTTAATTTAACTAAAAACTCTAAATAATTTCATACAGTGCTTTACCTTCAACGAAACAATATGCAATGACATGTGATCATTATCTCAGGATATCCTTTATCCACTATGAGTAAAATCCCTGTCATATGAGATGATTTCCCACCATGCTCTGGTAAAAATCCTCACCAAACCCTAACCATCTCGCAACAAAATATGTGGACATGAAGGGTAAATAAGAATGAAAGGAGGGTGAGGAGAAACATACCTATATCCGTCTTTGAAACTCATCAAAAACATCCCCCCTATCATGGAGGGTCAAAGGGGAGAAAAAGAGGGGGAGGATTCGACCGAATATCCCTCATTGTGTTGCCCCTATGCCCTAAAACCAAAGGGTGTTACTGGTAAATTATAATTATTCCCCCAGTAAAAAATGGGTGGGGGAATTTCTATAGTGTGACCATAAGGGCCACGGTGCAAACCCCCCACCCAAGACAACCCTATGATGCCACCTTAGGGGTTGTAGTGAAAAAGGCCCACCCTTAGCCTTTGACTGCAACATGAAGCAGGGATCCGTGTCATAATCCACCTTAGGTATCCCCTCAAGGACCCCCAACATGCCCACCACAACGTCAAGGCCCCTTCCCTGCTTTCTGTGGTGGATAGGGATCTCTCTAGTGCACTACGTCTAGGCTTCATGACATAGTGAAGACTCCCTTTCCATTTTCCAAGTGTCATGGGATCCAAAACAAGTGTTTCTACCTATTCGTTTCTCATAGGTAGACCTCTCAAGATCCATGCTCAACCACGGATCCTCTCTTGGACCATGGAATGCACCACAACGTGGTACTTCCTATAGTCACTCAAAACATTGATAAGAATCACACCACAACATAGGAGATATTGTTTCGACCATGAACATGGACACACTACGACATAACCTCCCTATAACATCTTGTTACTATTTTTAGGTACTCCTCAACCCCCCTTTTGATCGTGATTTGGTTGGGTCTTGTTTAGGGGTGTTTTAGGAGAAATTTTGAAAATTTTGGAAGGCTCTTATTCTGTACACAGTTGGCGCACGATTTTCCCAAATCGTGCGCCCTGCTAGTGCAAATCATGAAAACCCAAGTAGTGATGGTTTGCACAACTGGTGCATGATTTGAAAAATTGTGTGCCCGCCTAGTAAAAACCATGCACCCCTTTATAGGGGCGCATAGTTAGGACGCACTATTTGATAAGTCATGCAACCCTACCTAGCTAACCATGCATGATGAATTATTTTATTCTAAAAAATGTTTAAAAACTATCAAACCCCCCTTTTGCCTCCCTCACATCCTTAACTCCCCATATCATGATTTCCAAGGTTAATAAGGCTCTCAAGGGCCCTTTTTGGATCCTCTAAACCCCTTTCTCAGAGGATCGAAGTGTATCGAATCATGTTCAATCTTCTCCGGGTATGTGAATCTTCTCTTCTTGGTCTCTCCTGATCTCTTACTCTCTCCTCCTCAGGGTTTTTTTAGATCTACATGTTGTTGGAGTATCTAATCTTTGTTGTTTTGAATCTTGAATCTAGGTTTTATTCTCATATCTCCATTGTCGATGTTCTTCATTAGAGTTTCCCATTGTGGGCATTGTGAGGCGTGATATGTTTGTTTCAGTAAGTAGTTCTGTATAATATTGGCCAGTTAATTTAACCTAGAATTTCTTAATTTTTTTAATTGCTTTCAATTAAATTGTGAAAATCCAATTCAATGTGAATTGGGATTTTAAATTAATTTGGCATGAAATTGGGGGAAAACCCCCAATTCGAGTGAATTGGGGTGTGATTTAAATTTTATGGAAATTGTGGAATTTGATTTGTGGAAATTTAATTGTGAATTTGGTTTTTTGAAAATGGATTAAATTATTTTGATAAGAACCCATTGGTTTTATCCTAGAAAAAAAGAACGAATTGATTAAAAATCCATGTATTGGTTTGTAAATAGAAATTAGCATATTGAAATGGAAAACGGGGAAATTTTATTTTGAATAGTTTTGA
Organism: Viscum album; assembly: GCA_963277665.1. NCBI lineage: Eukaryota > Viridiplantae > Streptophyta > Magnoliopsida > Santalales > Viscaceae > Viscum > Viscum album. The sequence goes on along the minus strand of OY728162.1, from coordinate 1,238,248,367 downwards.
AATTATTTACCCATTATTAATTATTGTTTGAGCACATGCATGTCTAGGTAGTTAGTGAGTTATTTAGGACAAATACGCTAGGTTGGGATTAACCTAACATCGTATTAATGCTTTAAAACTCTAACATAAACTTATTGAAAGATATTATTCCCAATGGGATATTGGTTACTCCTCTTTGGCCAGTGTCAGGGGGATGTGTGTACACATTATCGTTATCACTATATGAGTGTGTGAGAATCAGATAACCTAGAACTATCCCACCTCTTGGAAAATGAACATGTTGATCATTTGTGATTATTTTGATATATATTTCATTATTTGTAAACCTACTTTACACATTCCTTGTGAATTTATATAAACTATTTTATATAAAATGTTTATTTATCCATTATTCTAATTTTTTTCATCAATTGAAATGAATAGCATGTTTTGTTTTTAAATGTATAATTGCACTATCATGCTTGTTTTATTTGAAATTGAAAGCACAATTTGGTTTATTATTATTAGCCTATTATTTTAGAGAACTTGATGAGACCTTATTGGGATTTTAGCTCACACCCTACTTTTACCTTCGAACATTTTTAGATTTCCTTTTTCCAAGTTCAAGCAAGGGTAAAACACCACTTGGAGATGGTGGTTGTTGATCGTCTAAGCTTGAGTGTTTTGTACATTGGGACTTGGGCTATTTGTCATATTTTATGGTACTTTGATGATGTACTCTTGGGTTTTTGTTATACCTGTTTGACTTATGGTACAGTTCTTCATGTGGGGTTTTCTTTTGTACATATTGATATGTGTTGTTTCTTCCATTGTGTTTGTGGAAAATTCATTCCCAATTTCAAATTGTATGATTTCAGGTGCTAGTCGTCAACCTGTGAGGATCAAGAACGCCCTTCAGGATATGTCAAGACTGACTCGAGTATCAGGGTACAAGGGTATTCGGGCTGGTTTGTGACACTCCTCGGTTGTAGCGCGACTAACCCCCAAGCGGTAGGGCCGACCCCGCAACCCCTTTCCTCCTTTGTGGAATAACACTAAGGGGATATGTCATGGCCTTCCTCGACCATGGGATACCACATTGTAACCCTCGTGGTTGCACAATGGTGGCCACCTACAGCTGAAATTTCAGTTGTAGGGCCACCCAACCTTTCACCGACACCCATCTAGGCCTTGTTCCCCATCCAAAAACATCTCCTAATGGTGTTGAAGCACTTGGAATTCCAATATGAATCTCAATTATCAAAACGACCCTCGACCCAAATCTAAAAAATTAAATTCCCTTTGAAAATCATAACTCATAAAGGGGTGGTTCTTTACATAGTATGCCTATGATCTAACTTTTACACCTGATATTATGAGATTCCTAGAATACTCTTTGGGGTCTGGATTTGATCATGTTACTATATATATGCCTAATATACTTCTTAGGATTTGGGGTTTACACCTGGCAGAGGTATGTTCATGAGATCACGAGGTAGGAATTATATCCCCTTGAGACATCCAACACTAGCCTAAGTAGATATGGTTGATATCAGGTGTCACCTTAGAACCTGAGGATCGAAGATGATTATTTTATTTTCACTTATGCACTGGTTTATTTATTTTTCTGAGCATGGAACTTGTGCATACACTATGTTTGCAGGTTATGTTAGGACCCCATTGGTGGTGCCCTACTGAGTTATACTCGCAACCTGCTTAGATAGCCATAACAACTGGGTACCCAAGCAGACTTCATTGTTCATAGGAATAGGTAGGATAGAGGCTTAGGATTGGATCATTCAACTAGATAGCTTGAATGTATTTGGAGATTGGGATGAGATGAGGTGAGGGGATGGTGGTAGAGCCTCTTATATATTTTATTCTTTTGTTTATTTTGTATATGTGGTTGACCTAGTGGATGATCAATTAAGATGTATGACTATACGCTTCTACAATTCATTTTATTATAGAATGGATATGTTTTCTTGCTTCCACGTACTATGATTATTTATGATGGGTTTTTTTTGTTATTTTTCATCATTGTTGCTTTGATATGAGGGTATAGTCTCCCCAAGGCAACATAATAGATGCTCACTGCTAGTTGGAAACCTCTGGCATTTAGGGAGGCATGCTTGAGGTCTCGTAGAAAACAAGTTTGGTTATTGCAGAGTGAAATGGGTTGGGGCATTACAAAAATAACCAAGCAATTCCCTCTCTCAAACCACTAGAAATTTCAGTGTAATTTTCATAACATGTGTTGGTGCACATGCAGTGACAAGTTGATTTTTTTATATCAGAACTTTATATAATAATTGAATTGAAATGCCCTATGGAAGTTTCAGTGGAAATTCATAGAAGTTCCATTGGAGAAACAACTAAGCAATTCCCTCTCTCAAACCACCAAAAATTTCAGTGTAATTTTCATAACATGTATTGGTGCAGATACTCTAAAGTACAATGATGATTTCATTGATAATTTAAGGTTAGTTTCTATCAGAACTTCCTATAATAAGTAAATTGAAACATCTAGTGGAAGTTTCAGTGGAAATGAATAAAAGTTCCAGTGGGAAAATGACCAAGCAATTCTCTCTCTCAGACCACTAGAAATTTTAGTTCAATTTGCATTACATATGTTAGTGTGAATAACATAAACTACAATGTCAGTTTCAATGATAATTTTTGGTGGGGTTCTACTGGAACTTCCTAGAGTAAGTGAACTGAAATATCGAGTGAAAGTTTTAGTGGAAATGCATAGAATTTCCATTTGGGAAACAACCAAACAATTCCCTCTCTCAAGCCACCATAAATTTCAGTGCAATTTTCATTACATGTATTGAGTGAATAACATAAACTATAGTGTTGGTTTTAGTGACAGTTTTAGGTGGGTTTCTACTGGAACTTCATAGAGTAAGAGAATTAAAACACCCAGTAGAAGTTTCAATGAAAATACGTAGAAGTTCTAGTGAGAAAACAACCAGCAATTCCCTTTTTTAAAACCATCAGAAATTTTAGTGCAATTTGCATAACATGTGTTGGTGTGGATACCCAGTGATGGTTTCAGTAACAATTTAAGGTTGGTTTCCATTATAACTTCACAAAATAAGCTAACTAAAATATCTAGTGGGAGTTTTAGTGGAAATGAATAGAAGTTTCAATGGGAAAACAACCAATAATCCCCTTTCTCAAGACACTAAATTTTTTAGTGCAATTTGTATTACATATGTTGGTGAGAATAACATAAACTATGATATGAAATCCCTGAGAGTAACAACAATAATTGATTTTGCATAAGGATAATAAATGAGAGAAAAATAACAAAAGAACAAGAATATGATCACAAAACGTAGGATTTACATGGTTCGAGAATAATCTCTACGTCCACGAAGAGGCATAACAATTCACTAATTTCAGGAACAAGATACATGATACAATCTCAAAGTGTGGGAACTCTAACTCAAAATAAGCTTATAAAGCAACATGGTGTTACAATAAACCACATTGATACGATGCTAAATTAGCATAGTAAGTCCAACGTACTATAATATTGGTGACAATGAGTCCACGGAGCTACAGTACCATGTCGATGTCGTCGGCCAACACTGCTACAGTAACCATGTAGAAGTCCACATTACTACAGTACCTTGTCGGCGTCGTTGATCAGCTCTGTTGCAGTCAATCAATATTCCTATAGTACGATCAAAATTCAGGCCAAAGACCCTCGGCCCTTGGACCCCTAACTAGGGGGCGCTGCCCTCTATAATCCCAACAACCATAATGTGGAGGTCAAACAATAAGAGTTGTAGCCTGATGTACAGTACATGCCGAAAGCAATTAGCCCAACTTCATCCAATGGATCGAGCTACACTTCCAAAAAGTTGTTGTGTTGATTCCAGTAATAATTTCAGGTGAGTTTCCACTGGAACTTCATAGAGTAAAATAATTGAAACATCCAGTAAAAGTTTTAGTATAAATACATAGAAGTTCAAGTAAGGGAACAACAGAGCAATTCCCTCTCTCAATCCACTGGAATTTTTAGTGCAATTTGTATTACATATATTGGTGTGAATTACATAAACTATAGTGTTGGTTTTGGTGATAATTTTAGGTGGGTTTCCACTAGAACTTCATAGAGTAAGAGAAACTAAAACATACGGTCTCAAGTAATCAAAAATTTCAATAACATTTTCGAATGACTATCCACTACAAAATCAATCCAATGATTAATTTTATACAAGTATATCAAAGTGAATTTTATTAAAAAAATGTAGTGAAATTTCAATTATATTTTTCCGTGAATATGCTCCAAAAAAGATTGGTGACACTTTCTAATTGCACTACAACTTCTAGTGATAATTTTAGTACAAATTTCAACTTTCATTAGAAATTTCACTACAATTCATGTGCAAAATCTTGGGGAAACTTCATTTGGAGATTCCATTGTATTTCAAGTTAGTGTGCAGGATTTCATTGTAATTAACATTGTTGCGTCAAATAAAAATTACGCCAGACTTAAAAGGCATTAAACAATTGATAATGTTTATAAAGAAACTTAAATGTCAAAATTTCCATGATAAAAATCAATTGAAAAAATGGTTTGAATATATTCCACTGAAAACCAGATACTAGTTTCGGTAAAAAAAACTTATAAAATATGGAAACCGAAATAGTTCACAAGTTATTCAGATTCAGTGCTGTGATTAGGATGTAACACTGACATAAAAATAGATAAACTACCTTCTCCCGCCATCGATGCCTTTTTTCTACAATGATACTAGGTTGGGGGAAACACAACGATGTTTTGATGAATAGTTGAACGATATGAGATGAAGAATACAAAACCTTTATTTATAAATACTACAATATTCAGATGTTGGGGAGAGTACAAAGAATCACCGAAATCATTGTGCTTGTTGATGAAGAAGAATCGCACGTTAGGGCATTAAGATCAAAGGATAAAGCTATGTCAATATTCACAAAAAAAAAACATATCAATTGATAAAATAGTTGACATTCATTATAGTCACTTGCCCCATAGGTTTAATGGTTGCGTCTCCTAACGGTGTTTGGGGAGTCTCGGTTGAGACTCCCGTGTACAATTAGATAGGTTTTTGTTTATTTATACCATTTTCTTGACCGATGTAATATACATATCATTGTCTCATCAAGAGGTGTCCTGTAAAATTTATAACGAGAGACTATTCAATTCTGGTCCGTTGAAGACCTGCCCCCCCGCTATCTATATTTCCTGCCCCCCCGCCAGCCAGCGTGCACGTCAGTCAAAGTAGGTTCCCTTAATCCGCAATACGCTCCAGCCGCACGCCATCAACACCCCAGAACCAGATTCTGCCGCCACCTTCACGCGCCCAAGCTTCCATCGGGTCCAATAGTCATTCTCCCACGCCGAAGAGCAGGCGTACTGTAAATGGGGGGACCCATGCCCACTGAATCCTTGCTTTGCTCCCCGGATTTTTGGCGATTTCCGGTCCTCCGCTGAATCCTGGTTTATTTGTCTCGATTCCGGCACCAACCTTCCTAATTTGCTCTCTTTCTTCGCTCGATCCCACCGCTGATATCCTCAATTTACAGGTTCACCCCCCACTTCCACTCTTGCACCGTCCTGATAACTCAAAACAAGGTGTTTCCTTTGCTCCCCCCAATCCTGGTATATATGTTTTTTATTGCTTTACCCGTGCTGATTAGGTTGTTAAGTTTATTTCGGTTTGCGATCTCGATCATCCCGAGAAGCGAAGAAGCTAGGTTTCGGATTAGAGCATTTCATCAGCAGATTCTCAGGTTGGCGGAGTCTTTGGCATTTTTACAAACAATTTGATGGTGATCGCGATGGATTTAAATATTCATCGTTGGCCGGGCTTCGGTGTTTATGAAAGGCCGATATGCACACTTCCCCCTCTTTAAAAAACTCTTCTTCTATTTGTATATATATATATTTTTCTCTCTTTCTATACAATTATCCCTCTACTTCCCTGTTTTATGAAGCTTTCCCCCCTCTTCACTATCCGTGCCGGGGAAAAACGTCAAGCTGTTTTTCTCGTAGAACCGTTGGAGGCGACCCGGAAAGCCTGCATTAGTACTCTGTCAAACTGGAGTTTTTGCAATGCTGGTGTTGAATCGGAATGACATTAATTTTTCAAGTTGCTTCTTGCTTTTGTCTGAATGGCATCCGCTAGAATGCGAAGCTGATTAGGGACTGAAGCCCTTTTTTCTCCCACTTCCCCGAACTGCAGGTTTGAACATCTCATTGTGGTTTTTCCCTGGCTGCATATTATTCATATTGAAATCACTTAAGCTATTATTCATTGTGGTTTTCAGTTTATTTAACTTCAATTAATAGTCTTTGGTCCATTTAGTTTTGACTGGAATGTGTCTTGAGCTTATTTTTTCCATTTTTGCGTAACACCATTGGCATTTTATCAATTTGAGGTTGCTGCTTCTCTATTTTCAGTTGCTGAACACAGCTTGTACATTGGTTTGATTTGATTTTTGCTAGGAAACCCAGGATTTTGGTCACCCATGTTTGTTATGCCCCATCCCGTTGCAAGAGTGGCAGAAATGGGCTGCTGTGGTTGTTTTGGGTTTGCAAGAAAGCCTAAGAAATTCGCGAAGCCCATTCCAGTCTCAAATAATCTGCTTTCTCGAGAGCTATTGTTGGACGGACAGTTTGAAGAGGATGGTGGTTACGATCCAACTAATACAGAACATGAAGATGATGAGGATTGCCAAGGCCGAATGAAGCTTTCTCAGGACATCCTCATATTCAGAGCTCAAAATGGAGTAATTTGCAGGGAATTTCCGGTTAAAGAAACACACACAGTTTTTCGTACGGAGGTAAATCTGGGAAATAAGTTTAAGCCCATGTTTTGAAAGAAACAACAAGTCAAAATGGGCAACTTGATTTCTTATCTTTGTCTTCTGCACATGCAATACGCCATTTCACCATTACCATGAATTATGTATGGTTATTGGTATACAACTTCCTGAAAGCAGGCTTATGCATCGAATATCCTCTATGATTTACATGTCCAAGCATCATTAATACACCTCTACCCTTCATCTATTTACTCTGTGAACTACTCATTCGTGTGTTATGGTCAATCCGAAGCTTGCACTATCGACTTTTTTAAGGCAGACAGCATTGACACACAAGTTTCATCTTCACGTGCTTGCGTGTAAATTTTCTTAGGATTGTACGTGTGCATTTTAGAACCTTTTCTCATTGGAGACTTCTCTGCTTGATCATCAATAGGATGAAAATGGGAACAAAACAGTCAACGAATATGTTCGTGTTTGTAAGATTGGGTCTGGTAGCTATGGGAAAGTGGTAAGCACATTTTTGCGGAGGTTGTATTTTAAAAGCTTAGAATGACGTGTCAGAATAGTTTTGTTTTGTCCTTGAAAATGACAGGTTCTATATCAAAGCCAGGTAGATGGGAAGCATTACGCAATTAAGGTATTGATTTATTCCTTCTACTGAGTTTTTCTTAATCATGGATAATATGAAGCATTTGTCACACGTGTCTGCGTACACATTGTATGTTTGCACCCCCCCCCCCCACACATTTTGCTTGTATCTTTGGGTTTGGCATGAAAGGCCAACTTCATACTGTAGCATCACATTTTGTGTGATGTAATTCTTCAGCCAATGAAGGCTAACTCCATAGTCACCGTAACATCTTTGAAATTTTGTGTGATGTCATTGGTCAGCCAATGAAAGGAGGTAGATGGCTGTGTTCTTAAAATCTTTTGACGATGACTGACTGTTTTATGATCACTTTTGGATATATACTCCAAAGGGTACCTATGGCTAAAGAGCATTCTAGTGTATTAAGCTCTTTGCTTTCAGAGGGATGCGGGAAGGCAGTTGATTCTGTTTAACCTTTCATGAAAGTTATTTGCAAAGTGGTTGTTTCACAAATTGAGCCCATAACCTGGCTGGTTATGCTGAGAGTAGCCATTCCTCTTATAGAGTATTTGATTAATCTTAAGTAAAACTGTTCATTGATGGCTGTATTTTGAAAGCTGAATTAAGTACATATATGTTAGCATTGAAGGGTGGTATTGTTTGATTTTCAAAATTTAGGCCTTCCACAAGTCCCATTTGTTGAAGTTGAGAGTTGCACCTTCAGAGACTGCCATGTCTGATGTTCTTCGAGAGGTAAATCATTTCTGATTGGAAGTTTTTGTGGTGGTGGATAATTACTGTCATTTTTTTATCCACTTCCATACATGGATGTTCTTCGCGAGGTAAATCATTTCTGGTTGGAAATTTTGGCGGTGTTGGAGAATTTCTGTCATTTTTTTATCCACTACCATACATGGATGTTTCTTTTAATTTCCTTTATTTTAAGATAACAAATCAATTCTAATTGTAGTTGTAGCAGTAATATTAACTATGTCAGCAATTATGAAAATACATGGATGTTTCTTTTAATTTCTTTTATTTTAAGATAACAAATCAATTCTAATTGTAGTTGTAGCAGTAATATTAACTATGTCAGCAATTATGAAAATTATCTTTTTTCCTAGCTTTGAATTTTTGTGAATCTCGCGTTATATTTCCATATACCCGAGACGCTGCTATAAACAGGATTTCCAAGGAAAACAAACTTTTGTTTGGAGATCACCCCAGATTTTTTCCCCTCATAAAAGGGATGATTTTGGTCCAAACGTATGTGTTCTTTGCTTAATGATTGATGCAGGTATTAATCATGAAAATATTGAGCCATCCTAATATAGTCAATCTCATTGAAGTAATTGATGACCCCAGCACAGATCACTTCTACATGGGTATTAATTGTCACTCTCTTGTCGTTCTATATTCTTAGTGCATTGAGATTTATACCATGGATTGTTTTTTTTGACCGTAAATACCATTTCCTCCCCAGTTCTTGAATATGTAGAAGGAAAATGGGTCTGCGAGGGTTCTGGTCCTCCTGGTGGATTAGGAGAAACTACTGCAAGAAAGTACTTGCGAGATATAATCTCTGGATTGAAATATTTACATGCCCATGTAAGATTTTGTATCGCATATGATTTGATTTTCATATAGATTCATATATCCCCTTGCAACCAAATATCTGAATGCTAGTCATACCCTGACATTGCTCTCTCCCTCTCTCTTTGTTGCTGTTTTTCTCTCTTTGTTTGAGGTTTTGTGTTTTTTTGTCACCAACACTTGCAGATATTGATATCCTTACTTTGTTTAAGTGACAGAATGTAGTGCATGGGGACATTAAGCCTGATAATCTTTTGGTGACCCATACTGGTACAGTTAAAATCGGAGATTTTAGCGTCAGCCAGGTTTTTGAGGTAATGGAGCTGTTTTTTTTTTTGTAATTTACAATGAATGTGGAGTTCCGCTGCGTTTGACAATGCTTACTGAAAAGTGCTTACAGTACCTGTCACTTAAGCAGTTTGAAAAAAAATTAGCGGTGTTTGTTTTGTTTCTGGAAAACTGCTTACACTTAAATTCCTGAAGAAAACCACTTAAATAAAAAGCCCATTTTCAATTAGTAATCTGGAAACGCTTGTAGAGAAGCGGTTATCATAAGTGATAGTTTCTATAAGCAGTTTTCAGTAAGTGTTGTTGAACTGAAGCTTAAAGAAGATCATATATGCGTAGTTTCTTTTTATGACAGTTACTTTTCATTTTATGGCGCACACATCTTTTTGTAATTAATGAAACAAATTTGTACCAATTTATTCAAGAATTTTCAAGCTGATGTTGACCAAAATTCAGCTTAAATTATATTTAATCCTCCTGCTTAGTTTTTTCTCAGAAATTTTGTGAAATAGCATTTATCATTTATACTAGTATGCTTCTTGTTTCTTGTTTTTTTTGAACTTTAATAGCTTTAATATAGCATTTTGCATCAAATGTTTGGAGTATTTCATGTCTCTTCGATATGCAGGATGATAATGACGTGCTGCGCCGCACTCCTGGGACTCCGGTGTTTACTGCACCTGAATGCTGTTTAGGTCTGATATATTTCCCAGATTTTTGGAGAAAGTCCCATTTGGCTTGTAGATATGGCATGAAAATGCGATACTTGGGTTGTTTTTGGTTTTGGAAAACAATTTTTGTTTTAATTTTTCAATTATGTATTGAGGGAAAACAAAAAAATGTTTTCTACAACCAAACATAATCTTTTTTTTAACCAAACATAACCTTTCTTGAGTGCAACAGGTATTACTTACCATGGCAAAGCTGCGGACACATGGGCTGTAGGAGTAACCTTGTATTGTTTGGTTCTGGGACAGTACCCTTTTCTTGGGGACACTCTTCATGATACATATGACAAGGTGTGGCTCTTTAAGCTTTTGTTACTGTGGATCCCAAAATCATGTCTGTTTCTATAAAAACGGTTTTCTGCCCTTTTGGGCTTTTTTACTGTTCTAGATTGTGAATAATTCACTGTATCTGCCGCAAGAAATGAACCCAGGGCTAAAGAACCTGTTTGAAGGGCTCCTGTGCAAAGGTCAGTGACTTTCTTTCTGACCTGTTTGGCAATGAAAACCTGTTTTTTTCTTTCATGAAAGAGATTTCTCGTTGCAGAGCCAGACGGGAGGCTGACGCTAGATGCTGCTTCGGTGCATCCTTGGGTTGTCGAGGAAGAAGGGCCCATACCGGAGTACTTATGTTGGTGCAAGCAGAGTGGTGGCAGGTGAAAGGTGTGAGTTCGGTTTTCGTATATCAGTGAAGAGTCTAGGGTTGGAAGATGGCAAAATGGGGCTTGGGTTTTTCATGAGAAACACATTTTGTATCTCATGTTAATGGCAGCTTTATGAACGTGTAATTTTATGCAATGATTTGTATTATATGAAAGGTCATGTGTGAACATGTTATGTATAATGTGTTCCTTGTGTATATATCCTAAGAATAATCATAAAATATCTATTTTAAAGAAGTTTCTCCTCATTTTTTTTTGTTGCTAAACAATTCATTCCCACGGGTCTTATATACATGTTTCCAGGCCTTATGATCCACATTTCCCAACCCCCAACCTCTCAGCTACCATTAAATAGGCGAATATAGGTGGGCTTTTAATGGAGTGGTCGAGTAGATGTAATTTGTTGGGCCTTTGGTCTTCGAAGGTCTTCCATGTCCATAACTAAGGTCCCGATTGGTATAGTGGAAGTGGATGCTGAGAAACGGAGACGGAACTCCATTTTTTTGTGCTTGGTAGGCAAGAAGGGAGCTTCAAGGGAACAGACAATTTCATTCTACTTTGGAATTGGGGTTCTTGTGAGAATTGGATGGAAGTGCTCTCTTTTTGCGGGAACCAAAATTTCTGGTCAATATTATCCCTATGTAGATTTGGCAGTGGCTGCCAGGGGTGTGGGGTTGCGATGGCTAATGTGGGTGCGGGGTTGCGCTGATCGACGGGCGATGTGGGGAATGTGTGTGTGTGTGGAACCTCTGGGCATGTGTGAGTATTCCTTGTTTATTGCTTTTGTTGTTTTTTTTGGATGTGCTATATACCTATATTTCATTATTTGCTATTTTTTTCTTCTCCATTTAAGAGGTATCAATAGATTTCAACGGATCATTTATCATTATTAATTGGAGGAGATGCAGAATGTTGAGATGGTGATGGTGATCGAAGAAGACAAGAAAATTTTGATGATCAATGCTTGTTCGTGGATGTGGTTTCTGGAAAAATCCCTCACAAATCGAAATTACTGTGGCATCAACCGTTGAAGATGACTTTGAGCTGAAGCGGTTTCATCACAGAAGTTATTTGGTGATTGAGTTCTCAGAGAAAAAGGTTTAATTTCTTCTGATCTTTGTTTTGATTGGTAGATTTCATAGACGTCGACCTTCAATGAAATTTTTGAGGAATTCTATTTGAATTGATTGGCTTTGTTTGGTTTGAACATGATTAGCTTAATGCATTGAATGTACTGAATCGATTGTCATCTGGAAACAACTATTATCGTGTCTCGTTGAGGAATTCTTGGACTTTCGGTGGATGTCTAATGAAGGTACTAAAATGGTCACCAGACTCCAGTTTTGGTATGGAACCTCCTCTTGTGCCTGTCTGGTTAGGTTTTCATTGATTACATAAACATCTTTTTAAGCAGATTGCTTTATTCTCAATTGTGAGTTTGATAGGATGTCCTATCAGGAAATTACCACGGCCTTCAGTTGTCTGGATCTGTATAGAGATTGATATGTCAAATATAAAAACCCGAAATTCCCATTGATTTTTTTTTCTAAAATACATGAGAATTTTACGAGTCCGTAGTTTCTGACGGCGCGCGATTCCGAGGCCCGGAGTGTCCGGAATGATCCGTCGAAGTTTTGTTAAGCTTAAATTAACGCGCGTAATCAGTTTTTCTGAAAAAGTGGAATAACTCTTAAACGGTTACTCGGATCAGAAATCTGAAGGCACCGTTGCGTTCAGGATGACGGGTTAACCCTAGGCGTGACTTAAGTTTAGTCGGCGCGGACCTCCTGTGAGAAATCCCGAAAATGACGTAACCGTAAATAAAATAATTAAATAAAGTTATTTTATTTTTCAAATGCTTATAACTCACAAACGGTAGCTCAGATTAAAAATCCGAGACCACCGTTGAACTCATGAGGGCTTACTTTATTTAAGCAAATAATAACTTTGGCCGGTGCGGGCCATCAGAAAAAATTAGTTTTTGGCCGCAAATAAAATAATAAAGTGACAATTATTTTATTGTAAAATTCATAACTTCTAAACGGTAACTCAGATTGAAAATCCGAGAGTACCGTTGGGTTCGTTGGGGCGTGTTTCACCTAGGCAGAGCCTAACCTCGACCGGAGTGGGTCGAGGGTGACTGTTAATAATTTTCCGAACTTTTTTTCAGATACGTTCAGTAAGCGTGCGAGCGGTGTTTTATAACTTTTGAACCGGTGCTCGGAATTAAAATCCGAGGGCACCGTTGAACTCGCAACATCGGTAATTGCTTATTGAGACCTTCACCGCAATTGCGTTCCGACGAGTTTAGAAGTTAGTTTTTGGGGGTTTTTAATTAAATTGAATAAAATAAAGTTTTAACTTTATTTTATTTGGGTGGTTAAAACCTCCAAGGGGAGGTTGGAGGTGGGGGCCACCACACCCTAACCTCCCATGAGAGGTTATGGTGGTGGGGCTCACCCGCACATAACCTCCCGCAAGTGGTTATGACGTTGGGACCACGCGAGACCCATAACCTCTCTATTAAATGATAGGGGTGGGGACCACCCGACCCCTATTGATGGTGGAGGATAAAACCTCCCACCTCTCCCTCTTTAATGAGGGAGAACCTCTTGCCAATCCACCTAATTAAATGTGACAACTCACGAATTTAATTAGGTGGGACCCACTCTTTTAATTCACCAAATTTGAATTACGTGCCAACGTGATTTTAGACAAACCCTCCCTCTCCTATATAAAGGAAGTTTGGGGGAAGGTTTTGGGACGACTTCTTCAAGCGGCGAAACGCTGGCAAAGAGATGCGACGTCCAACCCTTGGAGAATTATTCCTCCAACGAAGAACCGTCGCCCACGAAGAACGAAGAACGACGAACGCCGTCTTCATCCTTCTTCAACAGGGCAAGAAAGGGAAGCATTGCCGCCCACGAAGAACGCCGACGACGTCATCTCGACTCGTCTTCTTCGAGCTCTTCTTCCTCCAACTTTGACGGAACAACGACCGCCTTCTGCGACTCCGTCGTCGATCACCAAATTCGAGGTAGGTAGATTTTTGAGTTAATTTATGTATGAGTTTAAACCTCCGTTCTTCGTCATTTGTTGAGCACTTCGTTGCCAAATGCTATCGCTATAACAAGGAGGGTTCGAGCCGCACGAACACGGCCCGACCCTCTCCCCTTTGCTTGTTCTTGATTGATGACGACGAAAGCGGTACACGCGGCGACGACGACGAAGACGGAGATCAAAGGCCGCGCTACCCGCGGCCTCCGCGCACCGCCGCGCCCCGCGCCGCTGCCCAGCGCCCCGCGCCGCCCCCGCGCCGCTGCCCGACGCCCTTGCTGTGGCTTGCCTGGCGCCCTGCCCGGCGTCCCGACACCCTGCCCGGCGCACCCGCGCCCTGTTCGGTGCATCCGCGGCCTTTCTGTGACTAGCCGGCCTGCCCGCGCCCCGCGCGGCCTGCCTGCTGGCCGTCCGGCCACTGGCCTCCCGAGCCGACCCGCGACATTCCCCGCGGTGTCGTTGGGCGAACCGGCCCGGTCTCCCGGGCCGAGTTACTGAGCTGCCTACGTGGCGACTATCGGGCCGAACCGCCCTCGCGGTCCGCTAGGCCGGGCCCAGCGGACCGGGTCAAAACTTAGCGGGTTGACCCGCCCAATGGGTCGGGTCAGACCCAGTGAGTCTGACCGGGTCGGCTCAGACTGGGTTGGGCCGCGTCGGTCCGACCGGGTCAGACCGGACCCAGGCCCATTACTGACCCATTACTTTCTTGGGCCATATCTTTGGCACCGGGCGTCCGTTTGACGAACCCTCAGCGGCGTCAGTATTCTTGGAGCATAGCTATCCCTTTCAGTATACCCCACTGAAGTTCGGGGTATAGTTGAGTCACGGTCAGGTTGGTTCGTACACGAATCCAACCGGGCCCTCGGGGCTAAAATGCTAATAATTCACAGACCGGGCGTTCAATTGACGCGCCGTCTGTTGCGTTGAGACCCCTATGACGTGGCTGTCCTTTGAGATACTTCCACGTGAGACCTCGTGACACTTGGAGTATCGACCAGTAGCTCGTGGAGCGGAACCTCCCGGAGACGAGCAGACGGAGTGCAAAGACCTAGTAGCTGTAGACCTGACGACTGCTTGACCGATTCGACTCGGAGTGATTCGACTAGCCCAGTGGACGGAGCGCCCAGTTTGGCGGCAGACCCACGATGGACGAAGCGCCTGGTTTGGTAGCAGACCCGCGGTACTCGACAGGAGGAGTACCTCTGTAGGCTATAGGGGGAGCGTCGGTTTGGTGGCAGACCCACAGCGGACGGAGGCCCGGTTTGGCAACAGACCCGCGGTACTCGACAGGAGGAGTACCTCAGCAGTCCAAGGTTAGTGAGTAGCGCCTTAGAGTTGCGACAGAGCCACTGTACTCGACAAAGGAGTTCTCCAGCAGTCGTGGTTTCGTTAATAAAAATCCTGGTTTGAGCTGAGTCGAGGACCTTTGTGTTTTTCTCATGATTGAGATGAGTTTCTTGATAACTTAGGTATATGTATGGGCATATACCTAAGTAATGATTATCCGTTGAAATCATACTTTGTGGTTTATCCTTGTTGGATTTTGTGAGACCTTGAGGGTCTCGGGGTCCCTACTGAGTATCATTATACTCACCCCTGTACGGGCTATGCTCGCACCTCGTTGTGTTGGATGCAGACGACGGACAGCGCCGACGGAGGCCGAGAGCGCCAGGACTGGACGGTACCCCGAGGAGGACCTTACGACGTATCGGTACACGGTGGAGTCTGACGGACGTGGAGTGCTGTGGAGGCCATCTGTACCTACTCTTCAGGTAGGAACCCTGGAGGACGATCCAGGAGCTGCTAGACACTTTCCAGCTGTTTGTCTTTTTAGTTGTACCTGTTTGTCCTTTCCTTGTACTTTACTGTTGGGCTTGTATTTCCGCCCCCTTTACTTTCAGTACACTTGTTATACAGCTTTTACTTAGTGTTTGCTTCCGCATGTACTCTGGTTGTGTGTGTTTACGTTTTTTTTAAAGGCAATGTCTTCCTAGTTTTAGGGAATTACGCCTTTGGTGCTAGTTGCCAGCCCCTGGCTTAGGGTAGTCACGATACGGGCCCCGGGGGACGGGTCGTGACAAATTGGTATCAGAGGAGTCGGTTCTACCGCAAAACTTAGGACTCTGATATTTTCTTTTCTGTGAAGCAATAGTGTTAATGGTACCGAGTGTGGTTTTCAGTTCAGGAAGTCCGGTGTTGGTGCGGCGGCCGATGTATCCATACACAAGGACCCTGACTACTGATTTCCGACTTAGTACACGAAAACACTGATTGCGTGTGTGTTTTCAAAAGTTTTTTTTAAGTCAGCTCAAACAAGGTCAGCTCACCAGGTATAGTCTTTTGACCGTGTCGTATCTGTTCAGGATACCTCCACGCAGACAGCCAGCTGGAGTTTCGAGAGAGTACCCGATGACGACCCACCGAGCGATGAGGCTCCGGTGCAGGGCCCTCTTACTATGTTGGCACCTTCGGGTGGTGTACCAGCAGCACCACCACCCGTTGGGCAACAGATGCCACCAGCCGCACTGGAGGACAGTGCACGCCGACTGAGCGCTTTTCACGAGTTCCAGCAGCAGAGGCCTTCGAGGTTACGAGGCGAGACAGATTCCCAGGCAGTAGAGGACTGACTGGAGGCGATTGCTAGTGTTTCCCAGTGAGTGACCATGAGGCTGGTCCGCATAGTGATGAAGCTTTGGTATGTGGACCATTGCCCGAGATTGTACCTTCAGGTAGTGTGTCAGCTATATCACTGCCTGTTGGTCAGGAGATTCAATCAGCGGTACCGGTTGATGACGCATGTAGGCTTAGTGCCTTACACGTTTTTCAGCATTAGATACCCCCCAGGTTTCGAGGTGAGCCCGACTTACAGGCGGCTGAGGACTGGCCTGAGGAGGCAGTTGAGAGTTCTCTAGAACTTCTACAGCTTCGGCAGGATGGCATGTCGGTATCTGAGTATTCATCGAGGCGTACCGATCGTTCCTGGTACTCGATGAATACGATACGATCAAGTGCTTCGGAGCTTGGACCTCCGAGTGAGATGTGTTTAAGGACATTCGAGCCAACACTTTATTTTTCCTCTGTGCATTTCTACCTATGTTAGAATGCTAGTGAGAACCTTTGCGGTTGAATGTTCTTTGGCCGAGCGGATACAGCCAGTGAATGTTAGTAGTGGGAAAACAGGAAACTAGCGTCAGTTTCAGAGACTTGGGCGTGTAAACTGTTTCAGAAAGAGGATGCAACAGGGGTAGATGAATCTGCACGTGAAAGCAGAGCTAGGAGAGCAACATGAAGTGGTGTACATTTTGACATGTTACAACCACCCACCTTTGTAGTCCCCGCCAGACTCAGGAAGTTAGAGGGCAGAGGAAGAGAATAGCTGCATGCGGTCAAGGAGTGTGACCCAAGGGCTCTAGGAATGATTCGAGGTACGGACTGTGTCTACTACTAGCTGCCGTATCAATAGACATAAGTACCAATCATTCATTCCTTCCACGAATCTTGTCCCAGACCTAGAGTTTCCGGTTAAACCGTTGACTTGGCCCTCACGTCTGGAGATACCTTTGGGAGGAGACTCGATAATCACACTTACGCCGACGGTGTGATCTGACCCTTGAGGCGAGAGTTTAGATTGAAACCTCTTGGTGGCAGCGTCGAGGCCTTACGACGTTAGTTTGAGTATGGACTGAGAAACCACAGTTCATACACAGATTGACTGTATTAGGCAAAAATGTTGTGGTTTATCTACAACGTTGAGATGAGGTTTTCCTTGGTCGGCGAAGAAAAAAAAAAGGAATCCCATGCAGCACAGGTTAAACTCATGCACAAGAGGGTGCAACCGATCACTCTTGAGTCGGCTAGCCTTACCCTTGTGGCAGCAGGAGTTTTGAGTTTTCGGTTCCTGCAGGACTATGACTTCGAGATAGTTTATACTCCTGGGAAGGGGAACGTTGTTGCGGATGCGCTCAACAGGAGGACTGATATACAACTGCTAGGCGAGGCGACAGAGCAGTTGACTGCCTTACAGATATCCTTTGCGGATAGGGATGAAGCAACCTTTCTACAGTCTCTTACAGTCACTCCTCTTCATCAGCGAGTTAGGGAAGCACAGCGTGGAGACGCTGACTGTGAGACGCGACGTGCTCAGATATCCACAGGGCATGCACCTGATGGATTTTCTGAAGGTGGAGGGCACGTCATCCTTTTCAGAGGATGTACCATGGTACCAGTTGCACTTCAGGATGAGGTGTTGAGGGAGTTCCACACTTCCCCTCTAACAGTACATCCAGGAGTGACGAAGATGTATCAGGACCTTCGACGACAGTATTGGTGGCCAGGTATGAAGAAGGCAGTAGCGGAGTTTGTCTCACGGTGCCTCACTTGTCAGCAAGTGAAGGCAGAGCACCAGATACTAGCAGGCTTGGTACAACCTTTAGAGGTCCCAGAGTGGAAGTGGGATGAGATATTCATGGTCTTCGTAACGGGTTTTCCACGTACATCCAGGAGTCACGACTCGATATGGGTGATCGTTGACCGACTCACCAAGTCGGCCCACTTCCTACCGATCAGAGAGAAGGGCTCAGTAGAGAACTTGGGACGCCTCTATGTGCAGGAGATTGTGTGTTTGCATGGAGTACCTTCTTCTATTGTCTCCGACTGTGACACACGATTTACTTCCCGGCTATGGAAGGGGTTGCAGTAAGCTTTCGGGACACAGCTTCGCTTGAACACCGCCTTCCATCCTCAGACGGATGGTCAGACCGAGAGGACCATCCAGACCCTCGAGGACATGCTCCGTGCATGTGTCCTCGACTTCAGTCGCAGTTGGGAGGATCACCTACCTTTGGTGGAGTTTGCCTACAACAATAGCTATCACTCCACCATCGGTATGACACCTTTTGAGGCCTTGTACGAACAACCTTGCAGATCGCCACTGTGCTGGACAGACCCAGGGGAGTCAGCACCAGTGGGACCAGAGATGGTACGGGCTACCACCGAGAAGGTGCAGATCATCTAGGAGCGGATGAAGATTTCACAAAGCAGACATAAGTCGAATGCTGACAGGAGACGGAGACCTCTGGAGTTCGAGGATAGCGACCACGTCTTCCTACGGGTCTCACCACGACGAGGTCTACGGAGATTTGGCCGAGGCGGCAAGTTATCTCCGCAATTCATTGGACATTTCTAGGTCCTCAGCAGAGTATGCGAGGTGGCTTACCGCTTAGCTCTTCCACCTCAGTTGCACCGGGTGCACGACGTCTTCCACGTATCTCAGCTGAGGAGATACGTGCACGATCCATCCCACATCATCGACCACAGGGAGTTGGACATCGATGACGGGACGACTTTCACGGAGGTTCCAGTGGAGATTGAGGATCGACAGGAGCAGGTCCTACGTGGACGGTCGATACCTCTGGTGCACGTTCGCTGACAGCATGAGAACCTCCAGGAGAGCACATGAGAGCGGGAGGCTCAGATGCGTGCTCAGTACCCCCATTTGTTCCCTTAGTTCGAGTTGTAGCTTACGGGGACGTAAAGCCCTGAGGTGGGGAGAATGTAAAGACTTGGAATTCCCGTGGAATTTTTTTTCTAAAAATGCATGGGAATTTTACGAGTTCGCAGTTTCTGACGGCGCGCGATTTCGAGGCCCGGAGTGCCCGGAATGATCCGTCGAAGTTTTGTTAAGCTTAAATTAACGCTGGTAAGCAGTTTTCCTGAAAAAGTGGAATAACTCTTAAACGGTTACTCGGATCAGAAATCCGAGGGCGTTGCGCTCAGGATGGCGGGTTTACCCTAAACGTGACTTAAGTTTAGTCAGCGCATGTCTCATGTGAGAAATCCCGAAAATAACATAACTGTAAATAAAATAATTAAATAAAGTTATTTTATTTTTCAAATGCTTATAACTCACAAACGGTAGCTCGAATTAAAAATCTGAGACCACCGTTGAACTCGTGAGGGCTTGCTTTATTTAAGCAGATACTAACTTTGACCGGCGCGGACCACCAGAAAAAGTTAGTTTTTGACCGCAAATAAAATAATTAAGTGACAATTATTTTATTGTAAAATTCACAACTTCTAAACGGTAACTCAGATTGAAAATCCGAGAGTACCGTTGGGTTCGTTGGGGCGTGTTTCACCTAGGTAGAGCCTAACCTCGACCGCAGTGGGTCGAGGGTGACTGTTAATAATTTTCCGAACTTTTTTTCGGGTACGTTCAGTAAATGTGCGAGTGGCGTTTTATAACTTTTGAACCGGTGCTCGGAATTGAAATCTGAGGGCACCGTTGAAGTCGCAGCATCGGTAATTGCTTATTAAGACCTTCACCGCAGTTGCGTTCTGACGAGTTTAGAAGTTAGTTTTTGGGGGTTTTTAATTAAATTGAATAAAATAAAGTTTTAACTTTATTTTATTTGGGTGGTTAAAACCTCCAAGGGGAGGTTGGAGGTGGGGGCCACCACACCCGAACCTCCCATGGGAGGTTATGGTGGTGGGGCCCACCCGCACATAACCTCCCGCAAGAGGTTACGACGTGGGGACCACCCGAGACCCATAACCTCTCTATTAAATGATGGTGGAGGATAAAACCTCCCACCTCTCCCTCTTTAATGAGGGAGAGCCTCTTGCCAATCCACCTAATTAAATGTGACACCTCTAACGAATTTAATTAGGTTGGGCCCACTCTTTTAATTCACCAAATTTGAATTACGTGCCAACGTAATTTTAGACAAACCCTCTCTCTCTTATATAAAGAAGCTTGGGGGAAGGTTTTGGGACGACTTCTTCAAGTGGCGAAACGCTGGCAAAGAGACGCGACGCCAAACCCTTGGAGAATTATTCCTCCAACGAAGAACCGTCGCCCACGAAGAACGAAGAACGACGAACGCCGTCTTCATCCTTCTTCAACCGGGGCAAGAAAGGGAAGCATTGTCGCCCACGAAGAACGCCGACAACGTCATCTCGACTCGCCTTCTTCGAGCTCTTCTTCCTCCGACTTTGACGGAACAACGACCGCCTTCCACGACTCCGTCGTCGATCACCAAATTCGAGGTAGGAGGATTTTTGAGTTAATTTATGTATGAGTTTAAACCTTCGTTCTTCGTCGTTTGTTGAGCACTTCGTTGCCAAATGCTATCGCCGTAACAAGGAGGGTTCGGGCCGCACGAACACGGCCCGACCCTCTCCCCTTTGCTCGATCTTGATTGATGACGACAGAAGCGGTACACGTGACAACGACGACGAAGACAGAGATCAAAGGCCGCGCTACCCGTGGCCTCGGCGCCCCCGCGCTGCTGCCCTGCGCCCACCCGCGCTGCCCGTCGCCCTGCCTAGCGTCCCGACACCCTGCCCGGCACCCACGCGCCTTGCCCGGCGCACCCGCGCCCTGTTCGGTGCACCCGCGGCCTGTCTGTGACTAGCCGGCCTGCCCGCGCAGCCTGCCTGCTGGCCTTCCGGCCACCTGCCTCCCGAGCCGACCCGTGGCGTCCCCCGCGGTGTCTCTGGGCGAATCGGCCCGGTCTCTCGGGCCGAGTTACCGAGCTGCCTACGTGGCGACTATCGGGCCGAACCGCCCTCGTGGTCCGCTGGGCCGGGCCCAGCGGACCAGGTCAAAACTTAGCGGGCTGACCCGCCCAATGGGCCGGGTCAGACCCAGCGAGTTTGACCGGGTTGGCCCAGACCGGGTTGGGCCGAGTCAGTCCGACCGGGTCGGACCGGACCCGGGCCCATTACTGACCCATTACCTTCTTGGGCCATATCTTTGGTACTGGACGTTCGTTTGACGAACCGTCAGCGGCGCCGGTATTCTTGGAGCATAACTGTCCCTTTGAGTATACCCCACTGGAGTTCGGGGTATATTTGAGTCACGGTCAGGTTGGTTCGTACACGAATCTAACCGGCCCTCCGGGACTAAAATGATAATAACTCACAGACTGGACGTTCAATTGACGAGTCGTCTGTTGTGTTGAGACCCCTATGACGTGGCGGTCCTTTGAGATACTTCCACGTGAGACCTCGTGACACTTGGAGTATCGACCAGTAGCTCGTGGAGCGGAACCTCCCGGAGACGAGCAGACGGAGTGCGGAGACCTAGTAGCTGTAGACCTGACGACTGCTTGACCGATTCGACTCGGAGTGATTTGACCAACCCAGTGGACGGAGCGCCCGATTTGGCGGCAGACCCACGGCGGACGGAGCGGCTTGTTTGGAAGCAGACCCGCGGTACTCGACAGGAGGAGTACCTCTGTAGGCTATAGGGGGAGCGCTCGGTTTGGCGGCGGATCCACAGCGGACGGAGCGCCCGGTTTGGCAGCAGACCCGCGGCACTCGACAGGAGGAGTACCTCAGCAGTCCAAGGTTAGTGAGTAGCGCCTCAGAGTCGCGACAGGGCCACTGTACTCGACAGAGGAGGAGTTCTCCAGCAGTCGCGGTTTCGTTAATGAAAATCCTGGTTTGAGCTGAGTTAATGACATTTGTGTTTTTCTCATGTTTGAGATGAGTTAGTTGATAACTTAGGTATATGTATGAGCATATACCTAAGTAATGGTTATCCGTTGAAATCATACTTTGTGGTTTATCCTTTTTGGATTTTGTGAGACCTTGAGGGTCTCGGGGTTCCTACTGAGTATCGTTATACTCACCCCTGCACGGGCTATGCCCGCACCTCGTTGTGTTGGATGCAGACGACGGACAACGCCGATGGAGGCCGAGATCGCCAGGACTGGACGGTACCCTGAGTAGGACCTTACGGCATATCGGTACACGGTGGAGTCTGACGGACGTGGAGTGCTGTGAAGGCCATCTGTACCTACCTTTCAGGTAGGAACCCTGGAGGACGATCCAGGAGCTGCTAGACACTTTCCTGTTTGTCTTTTTAGTTGTACCTGTTTGTCCTTTCCTTGTACTTTACTGTTGAGCTTGTATTTTCGGCCCCTTTTACTTTCAGTACACTTGTTATACAGCTTTTACTTAGTGTTTGCTTCCGTCTGTACTTTGGTTGTGTGTGTTTACGTTTTTTTTAAAGGCAATGTCTTCCCAGTTTTAGGGAATTACGCCTTTGATGCTAGTCGCCAGCCTCTGGCTTATGAAAGGCGGGCTTGGGGTAGTCACGATACAGGCCTCGGGGGACGGGTCGCGACATCAAAGCCTTTACTTACTCACATTTGGATTCTAAATGGGGATTTGGGATTCTTGCATGAGGTTACATACAAGGACTTGCCTGAATATTGTACAAGTTGTTTTCAATGCTGGTCATTGTCTTAAGGATTGCTCTGGGTCTAAGTCTTTATATTTTTCTCCCGTCCACTCAATGCGCCGTTTGGGTGGAAAAAGGCAAGAAGAAGCTGACTGATGTTGATGATCAAGCTGAGCTGCTTGATGAGGATGCTTCCAGTGATGATATAAGGGGGGATAATAACGATTTTGCAGGAACTTCTGGCACAAGACTTTTCTAACCACACTGCAGGTTATGGATCCAATTGCCCAGCCTGTTAGGCAGACTGTTTTAGATAATAGGAATTTAGGTGATGTTCGCTCTGGTGGGCAGGTTGAGAGATCAGGAGATCGCAGTTATTTTGTGGAGACTGTTCATGCTGCTCAACCGATTTCCAAAGCTCAAGAGATAAGAGGAAAATTTCTTTTTCTCAAGTGCTACAAAAGGGAAGAAATCGATGATCGATTCAGATGGGTTCATTATGCCACATCCATAGAAAACAAGGCAACACAAAGACTACTCAAACTTGGGGAGGACTATGGTTACAAGATCTGCTGGAATAAGTATCGATGAAGAGATTTGGAAAAAGTAAATATTTTTAACACCCTCAAAGATGGGGGAGGACTCAGGATCCTCCTTGGAAACAAGTGAGGATCAGTGTGGATGGCTGTATTCATATTAGGGAGCAGATGATCTCTAAGATTGAGTTGAAATTTGAATTTGACCGTAATTTGGATTTTCTAAGCACTCCTTGGCAACAGGGACTGTCCTAAGCTGCTGTTGGTTTTATGGTTTGGTTTCTGTTTGGGCTCATAACTCTTATTAGGATTGATGTTTAATGGGCATTGCTGTTGTGTGCAATATCCTCTGCCTTTGTTGGTGATTGTAGATCTGTTATGCAAGTTAGGGCTTTGTTTCTCATGATTTTGTGTTGGCTGCGATAGCAACTGAATTCTTTGCGTTGATGTTCTGATTTGTGGGGTTTTGAGCTGCTGCTGCCCAATCTGATTCACAGTTAGATTTTGATTGTGATTGCTTGGACCTGTGATTTTTCTGGTCTTTGGTGCTTCTCCTTCATTTTGTTGATATGGTCTGGCTACAGCGGGACTTCTATGGTTGCTACAAATTGAAAGGAGTTTGATTCTTGTGCAAATGAAGACCTTATTGCATTTTTTCTGTGCTGCATTATTCCTGCACTATATGCAGGAGTTCTCTCTTTTTTGTGCTGCTTTTGGGAGTTCTTCTGTCAGTGGACTGGTTTCAGGAACTCCCCAGGTCTTTGATGCTTTATGTTTATGTAGATGGAGTTCATCTAATCTCTTCATCATCTCTGCACTTTCTTTAGGGAAATGCTGCAAGTTGAATCATCTCTTCTTTCAAGATTTGTGAAGTTCTGCCGGAGTAATACCATTGAAGCTCAATTGCCCGCATTGCTGAACATTCTATGGGACTTCAGTCTGGTTCTTTTTTCTGGATGCAGAATCTCACGAGGGCCGTTTCTATGCTTCAAACAATCCTATAGGGCTGCTTTTTACTGCAATCAGTGATGCTGTGTTTTGTGCACCGGTCTATCTTATATTTTGTTATGTTGTTTTGTTGATCTGCAGTGAAGTTGTGTTTGAAGCTGACCTTGCTGGTGTGGCAAGCACAGTGAAAGCTGCATGATGCTGATGATTTTCCTTGCATTATGGAATGCTGTCAACCTTTCCAAAATGAGGACCAAACCACACGACTCTGGGGAAAACCAACTCCCCACTCATCCACGATGTAGAAGACCAAACCACATCTAGTCGACATAAAGGGATCACTGCTCAGATCACCACATCGTACCCTAGGGATTTTGTCAGGATGATCCCATACTGAAGGGGGGAGTCCTGTGACCTAAATATGCTCTAAGGGGGAGATCAACCATCAACATGGTGTATCCCCACCAACTTTACCCAACTCCACAAGAGCGATATACCAAAGGGGAACCTCGGGCACCTTATGCACCGCAACTCTTCGAGCACTTGAACTATCCATGCAAATCAAATACCCAAACCATCCTATCACCAATCTAATATCGTAACAAGGGACTCACGTCTTGCCAGAGTGCTTAAATCGATTGAGGGAGTTACCTGAAGGTTCTAGACACAGTGTAAGCATCGTGGTGGGTGAAATAAACCGAAAGGTTTTGGTAATTCAATGAATCATTCGCAAATTGTGCATGACCATGACCAACAAATTTTTTTCACTGAATATTGATATAAGAGAACCCGAAACCCGAAGAGGATCTTTACATGTTAAATTTATAATTAATTTGTATTAAATCTGAAGAAAGAATACATGATTTGAGGTACTTTCTTTGATGAAGATGTTGATTGTCTAAAATCTTTTTTTCGGATTACCTTTGTTGCGCTTATAGGATCAAAGTGCAGAATCTCTCTAGTGGTGATTTACAAGTGCTTTGATATTTGAATAATCACTGATGGAACGTCGGGTGGTAGCACTGCAGATCAATCGTCTTGTGTTCATCTTGATCGCTCAAGATCCTTCAGGCTTGAAAAAGCAGTTCTCATTCTTGAGAGGAGGAAAGAAGGAAAAATTTGAGAGAGAAGTCTGTTGCGCACAACGATTCTCAATTCTCAATTTTTCGATTAACCATACACAATAAACGTAACTATCTATTTATAGAGTCGAGTTTAGGTTAAAATATTATTTAAGTTTCATACTGACCCTTAAATAATATAATAATCTTTATCTAACCCCATATCATATAATAATAATAATAATAATATTATTATTTTATGTTGTGCGCTAACTGGTGCAATGATAAATATTATTTTATTGACTTGTAAATTAGTATTTATCTCCGGACACAATCTTGTTCCTCTCCAACTTCTTGACATTTATTGAATATTTGAATAAATATTTTATTCATAAATAAATACTCTACAAACTAGTGAATAAATATTTATTAAATATTCAATAAATAAAATAAATATATTTTATTCACAATCTGGTGAATAAATATTTATTTAATTTATGCGATCAATAAAACTTAAATAAAATTATTCATCGGTCTTGAAAATAATATTTATTCCATTAACTAAATTCAAATAGAATTTTACCGAGATCAACGAAAACACTTAGTGTGTGACTCTTTAGAATTATTTTTCATTGGTATCAGACGGGTTTGCCTAAAATCTAAGATTACTATCTAGCAATAGGTCAAGACACCCAAGACGCTGAGATATCAACTTCTAATATACACATCAAGCATGTTGCACATATATGTCATCAACCTATATGCTTGATACGTCTTTCTTTGACTATTTGAAATAAACATGTCATTACACCATGAACATAGAATTTAATGCCATAGTTACATTTCAACCAAAGCGCTGAGATATCAACTTCTATAAAGATGGAAGAGACAAATTCTTCCCCAACTTATTAATTAATAACACATCACTCGTGACACACCCAATGTATCCAACTTTGCCACGAACTGTTATCGTCATGGTTTACAAAATACATCTAAGTGTGCAAGTCATAACATGCATTAATAATAATCATAAAGTCCAATGACCATTACACACGCTCACAGATAGAGATATCTGATGACATAAACATGCATAATTCCTATTGGTGGGTCTGTTCTCATAATCTCTTGTCTTGGGGATTATCAAGTGTGAACTTCATGAGAAGTCTTATCAGCTTACGAGTACTTACACTTGACAATCAACATTCTACGTGTCCAATCATAGTATGTTATCTAACTGTAAAACTATATTTAAGAATATCGTCATAGCATTTCAAGGTTTTCATCATAGCGGAGAACTACTATGACCTTATCAATGTGACAGATACTCCAAAACATTACTACATTAAATTCATACAGAACAATGAACAATATGTAATAAGATGTTTTATTAATATTTAAATATTCAAATATACATGTAATCAAAGTACAAATAATTGGTTCTAGAACACCAACTCCAACAGACTCCCACTTGGACCAGAGCCAACTGCCTGCGATTTTCAGTCCGCTAGACCTCACATGATAATCACGTTTCTGCTGAGTTAAACTTTTAGTTAAGGGGTTCACCACATCGTCTTTCATGGATATTATACTCATTGTGAATTCACCTCTTTGAGAAAAATCCATTAGGAGATGATACTTCTAAAGTAAGCGCTTTGTTCGCTGATATGACCTTGACTCCTTTGCAAGGGCCACCATTGCGGTATTATCACAATAGAGTGTGATAAAATCTTTACTGTTAGGTACCGTGTCAAGCTCTTGGATGAAGTTTTGAATCCATACTACTTCTTTAGCTGCCTTAGAAGTCGTAATATACCTAGAATCTGCGACCACAAACCACTTTGAGCTCTTCCAACTCACAACACATCCATTCAAAGTGAAGATGTATCCTGTTTGTGATTTTAGATCATCTTGATCTATCTAAAAACTAGCATATGCATATCCTCTGATGACTAGTTCCCCATCTCCTTCATAAATCAGAAACATATCCTTAGTATGCCTCAGATACTTAAGGATATTTTTGACTACCATCTAATGACGATCACCTGGGTCAGCTTGATATCTTCCTACTGCACTCAAGGCGTAGGCAACATCTAGCCTAGTACATATCATAACATACATGAATGACCCAATCACAGATGCATATGATACATTTTCCATCATTTGTCTTTCCTCATGTGTCTGGGGACACATTTTCATGGAAAGATGAATGACATGTGACATTAACAACAATCCCCGCTTGGATTGTTCCATACTGAACCTCTTCAGTATCTTACCATTATATATACCTTGACTTAGGCCGAGTAGCCTCTTAGATCTATCACGATGGATCTTGATCCCAAGAATATATGTTGCCGCACGTAAGTCCTCCACAGAGAAACATTTATCCAACCAGGCCTTAACAGACTGTAAGATTGGTATTTCGTTTCTAGTAAGTAATATGTCATTAAAATATACTATTAAGAAAATGACTTCACTCCCATTAAACCAATTACGGACACAAGGATCACATTCATTATTTATGAAACCAAATTCCGTTATGGATTCATCAAACTGAATGTTCCATGACCTGGATGATTTCTTTAATCCATAAATGGATCTTTGCAATTTGCATACATTGTTTGCATCCTTTAGAGTAACAAACCCTTCGGGTTGTGTCATATAGACATCTTCTTGAAGGTTCCTGTTAAAGAAGACTTTTGATATCCATTTTCCAAATATCATAGTTATGGAAAGCCGCAATGGAAAGTAGAATTCTGATAGATTTCAGCATTGAAACTAGTGAAAAAGGTTTCATCGTAGTCCATGCCTCGACGTTGTTTGAACCATTTTGCAACCAATTGTGCCTTATAAGTACTGACTTGCCCATTCACATTTAGTTTCTTCTTGAATACCCATTTACAACCAATAATATTTACATCCACTAGAGGATCTACCAAAATCTAGATATGGTTTTGGTACATGGAATCCATTTTATAATTCATAGCTTCTTGCCACTTGACAACATTTGTGCCACTTACTTCTTCCTTATAGGTTACATGATCATTATTATCAACTAATAATAATTCACCATCTTCAGTGATCAGAAAACTATATCATTCTGGTTCTCTAACCTCTCTTGTACTCCTACACAGTACTTGTGTCTCTAAAACTTCTTACACAGAGCTTTGTGGAGTTTGCTCATGTGCCAACTCTTATGTATCTTGAGCCTGAACTTTATCAAAGACTATCTCACTCCCACTATCTCTTTTAGAGATATGATCATTCTCAAGGAATGCGAGACATCTATTAACCACAACCTTTTTATCTGAAGGGTTGTATATGTAACATCCCTGTGTTTCCTTAGAACATCCTATAAAGATACACTTTGTGACTTAGGGTGAAAGTTTGTTACCCGAAGAGGCCTTAATAAATGCTTCACATCCCTACACATGTAAGTACAACAACATGAGTTTCTTTCCACTCCACAATTAGTATGAAATACTGTCTACCGTTTTAGTTGGTACTAGTTTTAGTATGTATGTTACTGTTTGTAATGCATATCCGAGAAAGGAGAATGGAAGACCCGCATGACTCATCATTGATCTTACTATGTCTAACAAGGTGTGGTTCCTCCTTTCATTTACACCGTTCCACTGAGGTGTATAATGAGGAGTGATTTAAGACAGAATTCCAAACTCCCATAAATAATCAATAAAGTCTTGATTAAAATATTCCCCACCATGGTCTGAGAGAAGTTTTTTTAACTTCTTACCAAGATGGTTCTCAACTTTATTATTGTATTCCTTGAATTTGTCAAAGAAATTTGACTTATTTCTCATTAAGTAGACATATCCATATCTACTTAAATCATCAGTAAAAGTTACAAACTATGAGTACCTACCCTTTGATTCAACTGGAAATGGTCCACACACATTATTATGAACTAATTCAAGAAGCTCCTTGGCCCTTTCACCTTTTCCACTAAATGGGGTTTTGATCATTTTTCCTTGTAAACACGTGTGATATACACCATGTGGTTTTAGTTCAAAGGAATCTAAAAAAGCTATCTTGGTACAATTTAGTCAAATTCTTTTTGTTTACATGACCTAGCCGGTGATGCCATAGTTGGGTGTGGTATGAATCATGCGAACTAGTTTCGTTATCGATTTCCATTACTTGTTTCATGTAATCCAACAGATAAAGGCCATTATTTAAATGTGCCTTACCATAACAAATTTCATCTTTATAAAAGAAGTAACATTTATTTTTGAACTTGAAAAATCCATCTGTATCAAGTCTGGATACATAAATAATGTTTTTGGTAACAGATGTCACATAATAAAAATCTTTCAAAACCAAGATCATTCCCATCAGCAATGTGAGGTGGTAGTCATCATAGCCACAATAACAAGTTTGGCTCCGTTGGCTGCTCGTAGATCAACCTCCTCTCGGCCAATCTTTCTGAATATCTTGTATCATGTATTTGAATACATATGTGAGTTCCACAAGCTACATCTAATATCTAATTTTTAGAAACAAATAAATTATACTCGATAACAAATGCAACTGAAGATTCCTCTTACTTCTTTGCCTATATGCAATTTTTCTTCCAGTGGCCCTCGCCACATGTGAAACAAAAAACATCTTGATCCCTTTCCCCTTGATCTTTCTCTTCTTAGAAGATCGTGAAGAAGCTTTGGTCTTAGAGCTCTTCACTCAGACTTTCTGTTTATTCACCATAAGGATGGAAGGATTTTCACGCTTCATCTTCTTATCAAGTTGGTGAAGAAGAGTGAGTAGATCTGGGAGAGACTTGTCAATGTTG
Source organism: Viscum album (assembly GCA_963277665.1). NCBI lineage: Eukaryota > Viridiplantae > Streptophyta > Magnoliopsida > Santalales > Viscaceae > Viscum > Viscum album. Next base: position 1,238,218,104 of record OY728162.1, on the reverse strand, counting down.
TTCATATAAAAATTAATAACAAAGTTAGAGAAGCTATGAGGGAGTGATGCATGCATGAGATTGGTGCACAGTTCATCAGATAGTTTAAACCCTATAACCCATAAGCACTCAATGTAGTTAATGAGTTCGACTACATGAGGCCCAATTGGCGCACCCTCTCCAAGATTACTTTGAAAGAGTGCCTTGGATATCTCAAACCATTCATATATAGCTCTCTCTTGATATAGGCCATGGAGATGCTTGAGTATGGTATAAGAATCCATGTTTTCATGAGACTTCATGAGTTTACTTGACATGGATTATAGCATTAAATATTGATCATTGACCATGTCGCTTAAATGTTTATCATAGACAACGAACTCTTTATCACTCACCTCCTTGTCAGATAGATCAGGGAATGAGGATTCTAGCACCTAAGATTTTCGTTCATAACACAACACAACCCGAAGGTGTCTGAACCATTCCTAGAAGTTACTACAAGTGAGGATACGATCTTTCTCTAATATTGATCACAAAGATAATGTGGATGTAATTTTTTCCATTTTTCAACAATTATAAGAGCATATTATTAGTACTTCGCTTGATTAAAATTTATCCGAGACATATTGAATTTATTTTTTAAGTCACCCACTATTTTATCATGTCTCAAGGGCCCTTACCATTGAAATTAGAATGTCCCATTATGCTAGTTATTCTAGTGGAAAAGATCCATATTTCCTTATAATCCAGACATAGGCTATGAAAATTACAAGAAAGTATTTAGGTAAGCGATATTTCCAACTGTGAGCTTGCAGTCCCTTGATCTATTGAGTGAACTCCCCAATCCAGAAATCCTAATTGTGATTTCCTTAACACTTGCCTCCAAATTTTTATTGAATAAGCATAGTTCATTAAACCCAATACAGATTCGGTTAAGTCGACCCACTGTCTTAGTTATGACTTCCTGATAATTTAAAAGTGCTCCCAATGTAGGGTTTATCTTAATTCAGATGATGGAAGGATTAATGAATTAATATTAACTTGAGAGATTTTGTTTTTATTATGTGTAAAGATTTAATATTTTATCGTTTACAAGTCTTCTTAATATTAAGTGGATTTTACTTATTAACCATGCTTGATAAAACATTTATGCCTAATCCATTTATTTAAATTCCATATTTTCATTACTTATGTGATCATGATCTTGCATCCATAAAATAAATAATTCATAAGATAGAAATAAATAAATAAATAAATAAATAAATAAATAAATAAATAAATAATGAATAAATAAATGAATGAATGAATGAATGAATGAATGAATGAATGAATGACCCAATCATGAGCTTATCTAACGGTTGATTTATTGAGCAGACAATAAATCAATCTATGACCTAGGGGAAAAACTCATTGTGTCGGCCTTGACACAAGTTGTAACATTCCACCTATCCACCTATGTATCACCTAGGTTGGTATCATCTCAGTTCTATCTTGAACAACCTCCATGCACATTGACATACTCCATTTATTACATGTGTTTATAACTCACACACAGGTGGGGGGAACCAAAGGATTGGTTAAGAAGAATTACATAAATAACCCTGGACACACAATCCCTACATAATAAAGGAGGGAGGGATAACTCTCAGGCCATCATATTTAATTTAATAATAAATATTTTCAAAACCATGCAACGAATTAAATTAAATAATTCCAACACCTACACAGGTCTTATTCAAGCTCATGATTGATCATACACATGCAACAGTTATGCAAAAGTATACTGGCTAGCATTCACTTCCATTTGTTCATTATTATTAAGATAAACATGCTTGAATCAATCAATCAATCAATCAATCAATTCCTTTTATCTTAATGACCATCCAAATTCTCTTGGATATACCCATCATAAAATAATTTATGAAAAATAAATGGCAGAACCAATAATTATATATAATTAATATAAATTAATTGAGAATTTAATAATGCTTTAAAATCTTTATTAAATTGTCAATCACATCAGGTGAAAATCAATATAATAAGTTTTTAATGTTGTAATTAGTAATTTAATATAATGTAATTATATCCTTTATTGGGAGACCACACATCATGTACTTAAAATCCACAAGCCATGTACCTTGATTGATGTGTACCTAGGATAAACACATTGGGCTTTGATGTGCAACTATGTACCTTGATTGATGTGTACCCAGGATAAACACATTGGGCTTTGATGTGCAACTCGGCTGGACTACACAGTATGTACAAGCCAGTGTATCATGATTTCCATGTTTCCTCACAACCCACTGAAAGACTCGGTGTGTTCTTTGGACATGAGACCACACAACATCAACTCCAGCTACATGTTATGCGTTCTGCTAGCCATGTGTCTAGTTGACTCGCTTAATTGCTCAGTGTGTACTTCAGACGCAATAATTAATGAACTACATGCCATGCATGCCAACCACACATCGTGTATTTCATTAATTCTCTAGGATGTTAGTATCACACGGTTTTGATCATGTATTTGACCATACGTTTAGCACGAATTTCACTACTAAAAAGTTTATAATACACAATGTGTACGCCATCCACACGCCATGTAATCTGACAAAGTTGTGTTACATGTTGGCCTAGACTACAAGTAATGTGAAATAAATGTATCGTGTGTAGTTACTCCTTTGCATGTTGTGTATCCTACGACATGACCAGGTGTAGTTCACTTGGGTACACTGTGTGTACTCTGACTACACACCGTGTAACCAAGACTTACCGGCCAAAATTCTTGACACTTCCAGATGGCATCCCCGACCGCTCTTCATATATTCTTAGTCCTTTAAGAAAATGAAAAACTGAACGATGATGATTAATATGTCGAAAGCATGTTAATTAAAATATGATTAAAGAATGAATATTATTGAAATGAAATATCTAACCACTATTGCATATAATCGATCAACAATCAAATAAATAATTATAAATTTAAAATGTGACCCCTTTGATACCACTTGAAGGTTCTAGGTGCAACAAAAGTGTTGTGGTGGGTGAAATAAACCAAAAGGTTTTTTCAATTTGATGGATCATGTCATGACCTGACCCTCCTAGACTCACCTGGTCAGCAGTAAGCCGATAATGAAACCCCAAGTCCACCTTTAATAGGCTAGGGGCTAGCAACTAGCATCGATTAGGCATATCACACACATGGAAGGCCTTAGCCTAATGTGCCTACATACACACATGCATATCCATACACTAGTATAATGTGGAAAGATAAACAAATCATACTGTAAATGCATGCATACAATCCCACATCAAAGTACAATAAGAAGTACATCAAAATAGGAAAGAGCCAAATAAAAGCCCACTGAAATTGAAAAAGAACCCAACCTACTGAAAACACAATGATGAATACCCAAAAGTAACTCCTGGATCCATTTGAGGTCCTTCTAGAATAACTAATCTCCAACTAAGATCCACCTACTCCTAGTCCACCTATGACTTCAATTAAAGGCATTTTATCTACATAAGACACAATATGTGTGGGCAGATCCCATTGAGGGGTGAGTATAAACATATATAATAGGATACCCCAAAATCACCAAAAAAATCACCAACTGAGTAGTCATCTCATCATCATAAATATATGTCAATAAGAACATGCTACATAATAATAATAATAAAAAAAACCTAGATATGGTCCATAGTAGACACTAAGTCTCAAGGTGGGTCATGTCCTCACTATCAGCCTAGGATTTCTATAAGAGGCTCAAAGTAACACTCATCCAGGAGAACTCACTCTATAGGTCTTTACATCACTGATGGAACTCATATGAGAGGTATCACTCATTGGGTCTTACTATACCAATGAAACTCATCTAATAGAGCATGCTCATCGGGTTTTTCCATGAAGAATCATATAGAAAATCGAGATGACTCATCTGAGATACTCGACCAGACTACAACTCATTGAAAAAAAGATGTTGATACACAGAAAGGGGATCAAAATCAGAGCCTATGGGTTATACCGGACCATAACTTGAATAATTCGCTAGATAGGGGATCACGCTGGTGTATGTTGGACACATGATTCTTGAAACCCCACCCATGGAAGAAGATGATGAGAACGAGGATACAACTCCCAGGCCTCATAGAGGGATTCCTGCTCTAGTCCACTAAAGGGACATTGTCCAATGCTCTGAACAAAATTCCACACTAAACCCTCATGGAGGTGGATTGAGAAAAATTACTCTAGAACAACAGAAGGAGGGAACACACCCACCTAGTTACAGATTAAGGTACTGCACCCAAGATAACATTTGAGATGATCTAAGAAGAACACGGTCTCTAACTTAACTTTGAAGAAGTACATGGTGTGTACCTAGGGGTACACGACATGTCTCTCTAATCCTGGAAACACCCACATATCACGGTCTCACTTGAAATGCATTCTCCAAATAAAAGAAATGTCCACTTAGGGTACATGGTGTGTAGAGGTTATCCTAGCACTCGACATGCCGTTTGATCTAGTATATGTACTATGGTCCGTGCCTATGTAATTAGGTCACCCTCATGTACATTGGTCGTGTTTGAATACTTTTTGAAGTACATGGGGTGTAATCCACATTATATGGTGTGTGGGGGTCGGGCTGACACTTGATATGTGCCATCGACCTAAACCCATGTACCCTCTAAATTACATGGTGCGTTCCCTACTACACATGATGTGTGGGTCCACATAGTCTCATGTGTGTGTAATCCCTATAAATGTAGATCCATCTGGGTTACAAGACATGTAATCCCACCACACGATGTGTGGGGTCACATGGAATCCTGGGCGTGTACTCCCTGTATACCCTAAGCTAGCCGGCTAAGGGTCACATGGTTTGTGGACCCACCGCATGGCGTGTGATATTTAAATCTATGTGGAAATCCTTGCCACCACATAGAGGGGGATACACGATGTATGTTCTTGAAATACACATCGTGAATGTCATAATTTTATAGAAAATCCCATTTGTTCAACACATCTTGCCCATGACATCGCTGCCACCGATTTTGCCGTGAATCACACCCAAAGATCTCATATTTGGGGTTGACTGCACCTGAGACGTCACCAATGGATGGATTTCGACTACCCAATCATCCAAAAAGTGATTCCTGTCACATCTCATTGCCGAGTCACCAAAAATCATATGAAGAACACTTGATCCGATCCTTGATCGCCCAATGTCACCACCACACCTTGATCGTTCCATCAATCCTAATTCCGAACCTGCAGTGCTGATTAATTATGCAAAAGAACGATTGCACAATGATCGTTCACTGGGTATTTTTTGAATCACTAACCAAATGGAATATAAAAAATGATCATATGAAGAACAAGGGGAGAAAATCACAAAACACAAATGTGAAGAATGTACCTCAACCATTGTTCAGGTTTGACTCAATTCACTATCATAAAGGTGACGAACGAAGAGGAATGAACAAGGATAAACAAACCATAAAATCAAGGACAAAATTCATCAATCGTAAATCAACATTTGACCCATGAATCAATTATTAGAATGATTGATTCATCTTCATCATGGAATAAAAAATATATTATTAAAACAATTAAAGAAAATGACCTAGCTTGAGTTTGGATAGATCGATGATGAAGAAAAATTCTATTCCATTGTTGTTGGGGAGATCCAAAAACTCCATTGGTGAAGACGAAGTCCTCGATACTGATTGTCAATCCATGATCCAGTTTATGTCTTTCAAAGATCTCCTCTACACTCTCTCCAAATACCTAGGGTTATATGGATAACTCTAGTATTTTCCCATAACTGGGTTTAAATACAGAGGGAGTTAGGTCACAATAATTAAACAAATAATAAATAAATGAATAAATTTATTTTATTATTTGTGCCTATGACCACACTTGAATGAACCAACCAACATTGACAAAGATTATGTCGCACCTAGGGTAAAACCCATATTCGAGATTTAATGGTGGTCTCAAATTCCCCCTTTGTGACTCCGTTTAGGAGTTATTCTATTAATTCATAAGAACTATGTGTGCATGATATATTATTTTTAATATTTTTAATATATCTGCTTTGAGGCTCTCCAAAAATTGGAATCCTGTGATGACTCAGTTTTTGGACTCAAAATAATTCCTTAAAATATTATAAAGTCTTACAATGAAAAAACAAAGTCTTTACATTCTTCCCACCTTCAAGTATTTTTATCTTGAAAAGTGAAAACCTACTCAAACAGGAGGGTACTGATCAAATAGATAACCAATTCATGGATGAGGATGTTAATTATTTATTGTAACTTGGTTAAGATTATGATAATATGCACAAAGATGAAGAGTCCCGTCTAAATTATTAACCAAAGAACCGGTGCTTCCCATGGAGATGTGCTCAGTTGAACAAACCCTTTTCTTTCCAACTCTTCTAGATGAACCTTCAATTCCATTAATTTTACTGGTGCTATCATATATGATATAAGTGAAGTATGATTGGTCCCTAGTATGGGATCAATCATAAATTACACTTCTATTTCGAGTGGAAGCCCAGAGAAATTGTTAAGAAAGACATCGGGAAATTGGTCAATGATGGCTGGAAAATCTCTATGTGTGATTGTATCAGTATATTCCAATGTAACTACCGTCAAATGGTAAGAGATAGTCCTGAACACTAGCACCAAAGGTCCTGCTCGAGTTTCATTTACATCCCAATCTACTTTAAATAGATTCTCAATACCATTCGAAGCTGTGAAACTAACTTGTTAGGCATAACAGTTGATATGGTTCTTAAAGGATGTCAACCAATCCATTCAAAAAATCAGGTCATTAATATCCATCTCAAGAACCAAGAAATCCCAAACAAAGTCATCCTCATCGATTGTTATAGAACACGTTTCACACTTAAAGGCTTGACACTCCCATTGGTTGAGAGATGTTTGAAGTTTCAAGAAATGAGGCATCATTTTAACATGTAAACCCATATGATCCACAACATAAGTAACAATAAAAGTGTAGGATACATCAGTATAAAACAAAGATTTTATGAGATTATAATTCAAAATAATTGTACCTTATACCGATGAAGGACCATATTGATCCCCCGTGAGCATCTATTCAGCACTATAAAGTTGCTTACTCACCCCCTTGATCCTTACTTCCTTGTTGATATTTCATAGCCCGAGGAGTCATTGTATTACTAGAATCACCTTGTCTTTCTCAGTTTCAAGGATAAGAATTCTTGATGAGATCTTACAGTCGAAGTATAGGATGTCTGAGAGACATGAGATACATTTCCAGTAGCTGTCTTAGTAGCACTATGAAAATAATGATAGATATGTCCCATCTGATTATATTTGTAACATGCTCTAGGTAGTTCCATACAATCCCACTTGATATGCTCAAGTAAACCACATTGGAAACATGAAGACCTACTCTTCAGTCATGGAGGAAAGTTAACCAATCTCATGGTTTGATTCTGAGATGCTCCACCACCTTAGAAATAGGTGTCCCTCTTCTGTCTGTTCATAGCATTAGAGTTCCCACATGTTCACATGGAAATAAACATACTCCATCCCATAGCATTCCCAACAATATCCCTTTATGCCACTATTTTTTCCCTATTAAGAATCTATGTATAGCTAGTAATACATCGTACAACTATTTTAGAATGAATCTACTATCACAATCTTGATTCAAAGATGCATGCCTTCAAGGATTCACTAGCATATACCTCTAGAAAAAAACAAACTAAGTTTATGAAATTAGCTGCACACCTTGTCACTGATAAATTTCCTTACTTTAGGTTGGATAAATCCATTGTTTTTTCTATCTTGAAGGTGCGGGGATATAATTTTTTGTTGAAAATTTATTAAAACTCCTCCCATATAATTCCTTGGTAGAATTTAGCTTAGACATCTAAATATCACCATTAGCGTGCAAAATCATTGAGCATATAGGTTGCTAACTTAACTTTTAGCTTGATTGGTATTCCAAGGAATTTCAAGATTCAATTCATTCTATTTATCCACACTTCCAAATTTTCAGGTTTTAAATCCCCCTGAAAGGTCAGTGGATTTTATTTTTGAAATTGCACAGAATGATCTACTTACTAAGGTTCAAAATTCTGATTTCCACTATCAATGTCTTATAAAGTTTGAACAATGCTCTGGAAAAGTTTTTGGTTCACCTATGGATCAAATGCAACCATATTTTCTATGGCCTCTTCTTACTAATTTCAATTATGTATACCTGGTTACATTTTCCATGTTAAATTACAAATTTATAAGTTTTGTATGACCCTTTATTACAATGTACTTCATGAGAATCAAGATCATCACATGTAGTGTAGTTTACATGTATTACATGTTTTATTTATTTGAATGTACATGCCATGTAATTACCTATTATTCCATGTGTGTTGGATGATAAGGGAATGCACAAACACAAGAATCATGCTGGGTAGTTTGGATGAGTACATGTCGTTGCCTCCAAGTACGCTTGTGTACTCAATTAATTTTAAATAAGATTAATTAATTGAATTTGTTTAAAATTATAAATGATGGAATTTTAAGGATGCTCGATTGTATTAAGGCAAATAGAATTAATTGGATTAATTCATGGCTCTTTTTCTTAATTAAATAATGAATTAAATTAATTTATGGATAAATTGAAAATGTATGTTCATTGGATTTTATGCGGATGATCATGATATTAGACCAAACCTTTGTATGTGACTAGTTTTCTTTTAATTTATTATTATTATCAATAAATTAAAATGATAGTATGGGTGTCATCCCCTCCTCCTTATTATGTAAGGGTTTGCATGCTAGTAGTTTCTTTTATATAGACCCCTTTATCCAATCCATTGGATCACCTCACCTATGTATGAGTAAAATATTATATAAGGATGGATATCCTAGGTGAGAGGAGGTGGTATAAGTCCCATACCCGAGACAAAACCAATTGAGATGATACAAAAGATCCAAAGTGGAATGCTGTAACATGAACCAAGATATGGTTCAAGGTGTTCCCCCCGAGGGTTAAGGGTCAGTTTATCATCCTCTAGATAAACTAACCATTATAGAATCACATGATCACGCCACATATATTTTATTTATGTTAGTTGAATAATTTATTATTTATGTTTTTGGATGCAACATGATCACTTAATAAATTAATTACAAGGCACACAAGATGAAATAAAATAAAATTAGATTATGTGTAAATTTTATGCAACATGGTTAATCATTTAAGTAAAATCCAATTAATATTATAAATTCATGTGATAAGATAAAATAGGTTTTTACACATAAGGATAAAATTACCTCAACTAAAATATTAATTTGGTATAGACTTCCATTACTTGAGTTAGAGTTGAACCCATAGTTCAAAGTGCTTGACCAACCTAGGTTAGGGTGATTTCAATTATTGAGGAACTTTTAGATTGAAGTTTTGGGTTGACATAACTTGGTTCACATCAAGGGTTGAATACCCAAGTAGTAATTGGTGTAACTGAGAGGCATGAATTGAGGAAATCTTTATCAAGGATTTAAGGATTTAGGAGTCCACTCAACAGATCAAGGAACTACGAGTTAATGTAGTTGGAATGTTACTCCTAATAAAACTATTTAATTAACTTTTTAGGACCAAGTTTGGGTTATGAGAAGGGGAATATGATTCATTTACATTGGAATATCTATGAAACAAGATATTATGAAGTTAATGGTGAAAGCTATTGAGTTTTGAAAAATTTTTGGGAGATTAATAAAATTTGAAATTTGAAATTATTAATTTTATTTGGCAATCAAGGAAGTAATAATAATCTTCTCTTAAGTTTTGTATAAATGGAAAATGACATGACTTCTATAATATCACTGCGATCCATACTAGATAAGGATAACCTTCTCATAGATGTGAATTTATAGAAATGGTATAGGAACTTATGCATTATACTATTCCATGGATGAAAATTATATGTACTGGAAACCCAACTTTTGGAGTTTCTTGTGAAAGAGGCTAGTGAGGAAGGGGTATCTCTCCACCCAAAACATGTGTATAACACAATGGATTTCCAATGTTTCATGATATCCTCCATTTCCAATGAGATTCTAAAGAAATATGAGGATATGGAAGCATATAACATTATATCCCACCTTCATGATCTATATTAGGAGAATGAGAGACATGAGATATCCAATGCACTATTCACATGCAATCTTGGAGAGTCAGTGCCGGCTGGGGATCATGTATTCAAGATAATTGGCTACATAGAATTCTTATATATCACGGGGTTTAAGATCCATGATGATTTTCACTCATATATCATTATTTAATCACTACCTAAAACCTTCTCTAGTTTTATTGTGAATTATAATATGAGTGATATCAAGAATTCTCTTTTAGAACTTCTTAATTTTATTCACCAAGTTGATATATACCTGGGGCATGAAAAAACTTTGGTCCTTATAGTTAATAATAAAAGGAAGAATAAGGAAAAGGGTATGAAGACTTATCGCAAGTTCAAGGATCTAGAGCACCATCCTTCAAAGAATAAGAAGATCCAGTGTCAAGAAAAGGAGAAAAACATGATGTGCTTTGCAAGTAGCAAGAAAGGCCATTGGAAGAGAAACCACACCCATCCAAAGAAGTAAGGAGAAGATTTATGTGATTTTTTTATCAATTGTAATATTTCTATATATACAATTTGGGTATTAGATACTGCATGTGGTGCTCACATTTTTATCCAAATATAGGAACCAAGTAGATTTAAAAAGGTTGATAGAGGTAAGGTGGATCCACGGTTTTCCAATGGGTGAGGATGGATGCTCTATCCATTAGACACTACCATCTCATGTTTCCAAAATAATTAATTTTAGTTTTAAATAACTATTATTATGTTCTTAGTGATACTAAGAACATCATATCTATTTCCTTTTTAGACATGGATGTATTTATTTTCAATTTTTAAAATAAGACTTGTGACTTTTATAAAGATAAAATATGTTATGATATGACACATTTGAATAATGATCTTTATGTATTAAATTATGAAAACCAAATATTGTCAATTGATAATGAATCAAATTCACAATACTCATTTCACACCTAGTTATGGAATCAATATCTTGGTCATGTAAATAAGAAGCGTTTGAAAAATCTCTATCAAGATGGTTACTGAGACTCCTTTGAGATTAAAGCACTTGAAATATGTCATGCTTGTTTACAAAAAAGATAACCAAACCAACATTTTTTTTTTCAATGGGAATGTTCCATATAGCTTCTAGAATTAGTACACACTAATGTGTACGGACCTTTTCAAGTAAAAGATAGAGGTGGTTTATCGCACTTTATTACTTTTACTGACGACTTAAGTTGTTACATTTACATATACTTGATGAGGTATAGGTTTGAATCATTTGAGAAGTTCAAGGAGTTCAAGAATGAATTTTAGAATCATATTGGTAATAATATAAAGAAACTTAAATTAGATTTAAGTTGTGAATATCATAACCAAGAGTTTATTGAATTTATATGAGAGTATGAGATTTTATCTCAACTCACCCCCTTATAAACCATAGTGGAATGGTGTTAGTGAAAGAAAGAAAAATACCTTACTGAACATGGTATGGTTGACGATGAGTCACATAAGCCTTCCATTATCCTTTTGAGGATATGCATTACATGATACAGTATACATACTAAATCGAGTACCAAGTAAAGTGGAAAACAATATTCCCTTTGAGTTATGGAATGGAAAGAAGCCCGTTTTGTCATATATTCATGCATGACAGTGTGAGGTATTTTTTAAGGCTAGCTCAAGCAACAAGATATCACCCAAGAACATGATGTTTATCTTTATAGGTTACCCCAATTAGATGAGGGGATATTACCTATATAATACCTTAGATAAAAAGGTTATAGTTACTAGGAAAGATACATTCTTTGAGAGGGAGCATAACCTTAAAAAGTATAGTGGGGGAAATATTGAATTCAATGAAGTTGACTCTCAAGATACACAATAATTAGTATAAGAACAAACTCCACATTTCATTGTGGAATATGTAGTTATTGAAATAAAAGTACTACATAAGAGCACCAGATAGGCTAGAGAACTAGAAATATATGGTTTTTTAGTCATAGAATATGGTGAATCATTATTGGTAGACAATAATGACCCTATATCCTACAAAGAGGTAGTATAGAGATCATAAGATGAAAAATGTAAAGAATACATGAACTAGGAGATGAATTCATGTATAAGAACCAAGCTTGGGTTCTGATTGATCCTCTGATTGATGTACATATCATTGGGTTTAAATGGGTATTAAAGAGAAATATAGACATAAAATGTTAGGTTAGTACTTATAAATAACTTCTAGTGTCTAAAGGGTTTAGAAAAAATCAAGGAATTGACTACGGTGAAACCTTTTTTCTAGTTTCCATGTTTAAATCCATTAGAATTATACTTTCCATAATAGATTTTTATGACTATAAGATTTAGTAGATGGATATAAAAAATAATTTCCTTAATGGGAACCTTTAAGAATATGTGTATATGACACAACAAGAAGGGTTTGCGACTCAATGAAAATACAAAAAGGTATGCAAGTTTCATAACATGGAACATTTAGTTCAATGAATCTATAAAATATTTTTGTTTCATTAAGAATGAATGTGATCCATGTATTTACAAGTGGTTTTATTAGAGTATGATCATTTTTATAGCGGTATATATTGATGAAATATTACTAAATGGAAATGATAAACTATCCTTATAAGAGGTTAAGGCATGGTTGAACATGTGCTTCTCTATAAAGGACTTAGGTGAAGTATCGTGCATCCCGAGGATCAAGTTCATGCATGATAGACCAAAGAGACTACTTGGACTAAGTAAAAGTATATACATTTACTAGATACTAAGGAGATTCAATATGGAAAAATCCAAGTGGGGATTAGTTCCAGTGTTACATGGTATAAGTATTTCCAAGAAGATGTGTCCTTAGACACAACATGAAAGAGGGAGAATGAGTAAGATCCCATATTATTCTACGATAGGATATACCATTCATTCCATGTTATATATAAGGTTTAATGTTTCATATTCTTTGAGTATGGTAGACATATATCAAGATGATCCAGGTGAATATCATTGGATTGCTGTTAAGACCATCCTTGAGTATCTAAGGTGAACCAAGGATATGTTCCTGGTATATGGAGGAGATAAAGAGATAGTCATTGGGGGTTATAAAAATGCTAGATTTATGATAGACTAGAATGATCTGAAGTCATAATCAGGATATGTTTTTTTATCTCAACAAAGGATCTATGAGTTGGAAGTGCTCAAAAAATCTAGTTGTCGCTGATTTTACAGTGAAGTCTGAGTATATTGTGGATTTATATACAACCAATGAAGCAATTTGAATTCACAACTTTGTACAAGAGTTTGATGTGGCACCTAATAGTCAATAACCTATCACAGTTTACTGTGATAACACTGTAGATGTGTCTCTTTCCAAGGATCCAAGTTCACATCAAAGGATAAAGCATATAATTTAGAAGTTTCATCTCTTGATGTATTTTTATCAATTAGGTGAAGTTATAGTGAGTATAATATCCATGGAGAAAAACATGGTTTACCCCTTGATGAAGGATCTATCTCATTATAGGCATGGGTATCATATTAGAGCTAGTAGAATGAAGGTTTTTGACATTTGTTTCTAGTGAAAGTGGTATTTTGTTTGAGTCAGTTCCCTAGAAACAACTTCTAAGTGCTTGATTTCATGTATTAATCATCTTGAATATTAATGAAGTTTATTATCACATCATGAATTTTCCTCTTTATGACATAGTATATGATAATTTTCTAAGAATATATATCACACTGAAAGGTTATAGTAGTTCCTCACTATAACAAGAACCTAGAGGTGACACAATAATGTTCTTGAATAAATATTCTATAACTACATGATATCATTTTATGAGACACAAATGATACAATATATCAATGTTGAAGACTCATATGAATTTTAGGCACCTTCTCATAGTGTACGCCCTTGAAAATTTTTAGAGCAGGAGATTATGAGAATGAGTCTCACTGGTAGGAAATACACTTTTATAAATTTCATTGGATGTTCCTATCTATGGATGTGTGCATTGGTCCTTAAACTTCAATATTATCATTAATGAATATCATGAGTCATTTAATTTTATGTATTGAGAAAAACCATGATGATATATGCCCATAGTGAAGTAAGATATGTTGGGTACGCACTAGTGAAAAAGTGGGGTTTTAATTCACTTTTTCTTGATTTTTAACGTCAGTTAGATGGTGAAGTTATTGCAGGTGATGTTGTAAATAAAAATTTAATGCCTATTAAAAAAACTAATGTTGTAAATGAATTATTGTATTGGTTTTTACATCGATTATCTCATAACTGATGTGAAAAAAAAATTCACATCATTTATGAGATGAACGGAATGAAAAAACTATCTTAATAGGTTTTCCACATCGATTATTAAGTAACCGACATAAAAAACCATTGTGATTAAGGGTTTTTCACATTATTTATCACATAACCAATGTGAAAAACCCATGAAGAAAGGTTTTTCACATTGTTTATCATGTAACTGACATAAAAAATCATCATGGTTAAGGGTTTTTCATATTAGTTGCGTGATAAATGATGTGAAAACCCATTCGTAATGGTTTTTTATGTCGGTTATCAAAGAACCGATGTGAAAAACCATTTTTTAATAATAATTTTACTTTCAAATCTCCTCTCCACTACAAAGAAGAAGAGAAACAATAGAAAAACTAGCAGAAACTAAGCATCAAAAGTAGCATAAAAAACAAACAAAACCCATTTACAATTACAACTTTCAAAATTAAAATATATAGTACAAAAAAACTAAAATATAACAAAAACTGTAAAATTATTTTCCCATCCAAACACATTAACAATTAAAACTTTCAAAATTAAAATATAGAGTACAAAAAAACTAAAATCCAACTAGACCTATAAAATGATTTTCCCATTCAATTTGTAAGTGTATCAAATCCTGTGCACTGTAAGGCTGAGGGACATCAAAAATCTAGAAATTAAAATTAAATAATTTAGAATGTATTATGAATAAAATGAATGAAATATTTAGGAAAATTTTATAAAAAAATCTAATCTGGTGGAACTTTGTAACTATCCCAGTTGAAATTATTTCATACATAAATATTAACACTATTATCTGAATTATTTTATGCCTTTTTGTTTATGAATATTCTATTTAAATGAGTTTTCAATTCAAAATAACACTATCAAGTAATATATCCAAAAGTTTATAATTATAAATGAAAATTCACATTTTCTTCTACATATTTGATCTTGGCACTCTTCTTTCTTGTGGTATCTCAAAAGAAATTCCATTCCCTATTTGAAAATAATATGAATGAAATAAATTTAAAATTAATTATAATATAAATCTGTATTAAAAAAATTCAAAATTATATGTCCAATAAATTCTTATAAAAATTTCACACTTCACCATGGATAGAGCATAACCTGTAAAGTAATTTCTCCCTTGAAAAAAAAGCACATAACATATAATGACCACTGATATAAAAGAAAATTTAATGTTAGTGTTTATTATGTTAAAATATATATAACACTTTGTGAGATATATGTTTCATAATCTTGAAGATAAGGAAACATATAGCACTGAATAATTTCATTCTTTTGAAATCTTTCAGTAATATAAACTATTCTTTCTGCTTCAATAATTATCATCTCTATTGGTGAAATAAACTGAAGGTCCATAAATCCATATAAATCTATTTTTTATTGCTTCTTACACATTGTATAAAGATACCTAATACCAAACAAACATAAGTATAAATTTTCAATAATTTAAACGTACTAAAAGATTTATGTTAATACTTACATGGAAAAAAATTTCATCATTTTGATGCCCAACTGATGTACAGTTACAAGCTCTATGATATTATTTTTTAAAACCACCATAGTAATTACACGCCCAAAAATAACAGCTTTAATTAGAATATCATAAACATCCAACTATTTTTTTTGAATATGTTGAAAATCTATCAAGACTACTAGAATTTGTATCTAAAGTCATTTCACTTTATATTTATTGTTGTCTATATAATATTTCTTTACCTTTAAATTATTCCTATAAAAAAATAGATAAATATATAAACTTTAAAATGTTAAATAAAATTTAATACCAAAATTAAATAAAAGATAAAATATACACATAAATCTATGGTAATATGTCGAATAAGTCTATATGGCCAAACTAAAAGGTGGTTGATACTTTGTCCAACTGTACTCACCTCATCTGTAGGTAATGGTACTCCATCTAATCTATCTATGATATCCTATACAATGACCCTATGATTCTCTATCTCTATCTATTGATGATTAATGGTATCTCCAATATAAAATATCATCCTATATGCAACAATATTATGCTGGGGATCATCAACATAAAACTCATAATAAGTGGGAAGATATAGAGGAGGGGGTGTAGGAGTAGGATAAGGTGTGGGGTCTGTAGGAAGAGGTGGAGGAGTGGGATCTACTAGTGGAGGTGGAGGAGTGGGAGCTACAATCTGAAACTGTCTTTGCTTGTATGAAAACATTGACTGTATTGAAGCTCTAACACCATCCTTCACTGTCACATGAATATCCGAAATTTATATTCCAAATATTCTATTTTTTTTATAAACACACTCCTTTGAAGAAGCTTCAGAACGTGAAAACACTTTTTTCATCGATACAACTGCTAGGTATCCTTATACACAACCCTAGTGTTTAGGATTTCCTAATTATGTAGCTAAAATATCCTACCTACCCTTAGCTAAAAAGAACCCATGTGTGCTATGCTTCTTAAGAGAATCTTATATGAAATATTTAAAAAAATATATAATGAATCAAAATATATAAAGAATTGAATTAACCTAAATAAATAAATAAAGTAAACATCTTACAATCCTCTCATCCACAACCCTTGACTCTTCTGTAAGTTATTTTCTTTTTTTGATCATCTGATCCCTCTTCCATTTTTCATGTCTAGCTGGGGGGTGGGATATAGGGACAACCTCTGTAGACCCTGAAGAGTTAGCTCTCAATTTTTGAAAATTTTCAGCCATCATTTGTTCTTACAATAATGTATACCCTTCTTGAGATAAAGTATGAGGGTATACGTTTCAAAATTGGATCTCATAATGATATCTCCTTGATTGATGTAAATTAAGAATAAATAAATCATTAACAATTCATTAATAAGATCATTAATATAAAAAAACTTCCAAAAGGTAACATTGCACTTACAAAAAATGATTCTTGACTTCTAATTTCAATAAATTGCTACCATGTATCCTCATCTATAAAGGGATATATATCAAATGGATTATGATGTTTCCTATGATCAAAAATGAAATCTGATGTGAGGGTTTATTTGAAATTTCTCCATTTCCTAACAGCTAATGATGAACATTTCCTCCTGACTCCTCTAGTATCAAGTATATCATATATCATCTGACAATAAGGGGGAAACATATATTACTATAAAAATTTCAATATAAGTAAAATAATAACAAATGAGCTTACCAAAATGGTCCCCCACAAGCGAGATAATATCAAATTTTCAACACTTCTCCAATCATCAATCAAAATGTTGACTTTCCTTTTAGCCCAAACTGATATGAAAATCTTAAATTGTTTTGAATTTGGAACTCTTTGAATATCATTATAATCAAATTATACTGGTATCCTCTGGTTCTAGCTATGGGAAAATTATAATTTTGGTAAACATGTGCTGCCACATTTACTGACCCTCAAACTCTTCTTTAGCCCTATGGGAGTATAGATCTATTATAAAGAAGGATGAGGCTCATCAAGAGGATCATGTGTACATTCCTCCTTAGAGGTATGAATACTAACATCTCTAAAAGTATGTGGTGGACCAGTTGATTGATTTGTCATTATCCTACAAATCAAAGCAATAAACAATTAGTACACAAATATACAAATTCAACTATTATAAACCAATTTAAATAAGAATAAAATTTTATCAAACAAAAAAGTAAACTAAATTAAACTTAACACATTTTTATTCATATTTTTTATAGTTAACTAAAATGATAACAAAAATAATGAGATATAAAATGAACTATAAAAAAATGGAAACAAAAGAAAAAATGGTGTGTGAATAGTAAAAATGATCCAACCTAATAAATAATTTTTACACCAAAAAGAATATTTTTTCAATATACTCTTATACAATATTTTTTTTATTTAACATATTATATTTAGAATAATTTCTTTTCAAATAAAAAAAGATAAGTTATGTAAGGGTAAACATGGTAAACTAAAAAAAACTAAACTAATAGAAATAATTTTTTTAACTTATTAGTTATAATACATGTTTTAATAAAGTAATTAAAATTAAAATATCTAACTTTTTATGAAATTTAAAGAATCAAATGAGAAATAAAAATATGTTACCTATAATATTAGGAATGTTTTTTTCCCAAATTTCTTCATTATGATCATTCCGTATGGAAAAAACCATTTATACGACATGATCATTAATATTATATGTTAAAATTTACATGGAAGCATGTATCTTATATAAATCAGCATCTTCTTTAAGTTTATCATCACCGACATACTATTTTTTTCCTTGTAAATCAATAGAACAATGCATATCAGATTGATTAAGAACATAGAATTTTTTTTCATGTGTTTCCATTATAAATGGATCAACTGTGTATTGAAATCTATTTAGATTAACTAGTGTCATTCCAAATTCATCATATCTGACATTATTGTTACCAATAAACCATTTTCTATTAAACTGTCACGAACCAAGCCAGAGTTCCATTCAATCCGACACCTGACCTAGTCCGTGGCATGGCTCGAAGGGTATTCCTGGTCCCCATGGGATGACAACTAGTTCCTGGGTATCAATAACTACTTTGGGAACAATTTATCCCATGAGTATAACCATAATCAATCAACAAAAAAGAATAATAAACCATAACTGATAAAATAACAAAAAAAGGAAAAACAATTCCCAAAATGAAGGTTTTACAACTTTAACCAAAGACCAAAATACTATAATTGAAAGAAAACCAAAAAATGTCCCAAAAATATCCATGAAAAATGAGGTAATCAATCACCCTCAAGCCACCACCACCACCACCTGCAACAAGTGTAAGACTAAAAACAAGATCCACCACACCATGACACATCTTTCCTTTTCCTAGGTCATACAAAACAAAGTCTATATACACCTAAAGGTGTATGTAGGGTGTGAGCCAAAGCCCAGTGGGATGCCACCCAAAATAAAAGATTCCATACTAAAATATTAGAAGAAAAATTACCATGCACATTTATACAAAATCCTTTAAATTTTTTTCAGGAAAACATTTTAAGAAAAACCATTCTCAAGGAAACATTTTCAAGGAAAAACATTTCTCAACAAACTTTCTTTAAAATGAAGTATACACAAGGTCCACCATATACTAACAGATGGAACCACATCACATAAGCATCATTTCACAATAGTGTACAATGGGTAAATCCTTAAGGGTAGATAGAAAAAGTGAGTCACTAAGAACATCGTACCTCAGTGATAAATATCCTCTAACTTAACTACCAATAGCTTTCCCATGCATGATCCACTAGGAGGGATCCATACCAAGGGCCTAACGATCTCCATATAATAAGACAATGCCAACACATACTCGTGCACAAGCCACTATGAGGGATCATTCAAAGGGACTAGTGGTTTCTGATAATATCACATATTTGGTTAGTGTTGCAAGCATGAATCCTGCTAAGTGAATCAGGCCTTTCCACTTCCAATTCAACTAGTGTCAATCCACCAGAGGAATCTGGGCCTTGACACTTTCGAAACACTAGCGTATTAGTTCTAGTTTACCCAACTAGATACCTAGGATTCCCTTTGTTCTCAAATTCCATTTCAAACATCACATAACCATAAATTTTACAAACACATTCAAAGCCACATTAACACACAAAGAAATCACCGCTTTCACAAAAAACACAAGGAAACTACCATTTTCAGTAACCAAAATCACTTTCCATTTTACACACACCAAAACTGTTTCAAAAAACATTTTTTTCATAACTTTCACAATATAAAAAACCCATTCAGAAACATTACAAGAAAACACATAATCAATTCAACAATTTCCAGGGGCTAAGACCTTTCCAAATCCACACATAAGACCATTTCACTTTAAAACATGCTTCTCATCATTTACACGATTCACAAATCACCTTAAAGGTGTAAAAAAAAGATTCCAACATTCCATAAAATCCATTTTATTTGAAGAAAACACTTTCAATACATTCACTACAATGTACCAGAAATTCCGTATATTTTTTTTAATTATATGAAATTATTTAGAGACCACAAAATCTGACAGCATACGATTCTGAGGCCTGGAGTGCCCGGAATGACCCGTCAAAGTTTTGTTAAGATTTAATTAGCGTGTGTAAGCAGTTTTCTTGAAAAAGTGGAATAACTCTTAAAAGGTTACTTGTATTAGAAATTCTAGGGCACCGTTGCGCTCAGGATGGTGGGTTTACCCTAGGCGTCACTTAAGTTTAGTTGGCACGGTGATCGTCCCATGATTCACTGTGTCATTTTCACCCTAACACCATTGTATTAAACCGAATTTGTATTGTAAATTACAAAAATAATAACAAATTTAATTACATATTTGAATCCTTTATTTTGTGTTTATTGATATTAAAAAGTCCAATGTTACTTGTCTTGAAAATTTCATTGAAGGTAAAGATGATTTGGAGGGCCCATGATGATGTCCAAGAAAAATGGGCCAAACTGCGCAGGATCCAAGCACATCAGTGGTTTAATCCGCACACTGCTACTCGACCGTGCATCCAATTTGGCTGAAACTTTGTGGTATGGTCCTAAACTCATTGGGATACATTTAATATGAAGAAACCCAAGACTTATTCGGCCATATGATGTCCTTTATGACCTGATCTGTCCAGCACACCAAATCTGCACGGATTCAGAAGTGGTGTGATGTGATCTATCCATATCTCAGGCTATAGGTGTCCAAAGTGAGACAAACTTTCAGTGGAGACATACAAGAGGTGGGGATACAACTTTTTTATTTTATAAAAATCGAGATAATGCTGTATGGAGGTCTAAACACCTGTGACAAGTGGTTTCAATAATTATGTGTGCTCAAAACCACCTTCCCATTTCCCTATAAAATGGAACCTTGGGCTCCTCATTTGGAAGTTAGACCAGGAGGCAAAGATTTGGTATTTTGAAGACCCAAAGGAGTTATCTCCTCATAATTGAAGTTCTGGAGGCCCCTATCCTCATAGGGGATCCAAGGATGAAGGGGGAGTTCCACCCGGGCCTTCTCCTCCTCTCGATGACGAGCTAAGCGGTGGACGATCATTTCGAGGGAGCTACACATACTTGGGAGGGAGTTCCGGCACTTGATTCTCTACTGGTTTTGTGTAATTTGTGTGTGAATGATTTCACTTATGTTTTATCTAAACATGTTTATCCTATGAGTTCATTTTTGGATTTAATTAAGTGAACCTCTTTTCATTTCAACACCGATTGGGTTAAAATTTCAAGTGGGAAACTTGAGTTGTTCCAATTGGGAAACACAAGGATCCTCTTTATCTCAATCATACAAAAGATATTAGTATGCTTTGGTAGAATTTAATCTGTTATTGAAGTCCAAACCTTGACAACACGATTGTGGTTTCAAGGGTTGGTACTTTGTGCAACGTTTAGAGAGGCAAGAGGGGAATCAAGATCTTGACAACCCTCAACCAAAGAATTAAACAAAACCATGTGAAATTTTCAGAACAATGAACTATCCAAGATGTGTAATGAACTTGAAGTGATATCATTATCTCATAATTCTTAATCCTACACCTTATTCTATCAACTATTTAACTCTTTATGTTAAGTTATTTTCTTAAAACTGTTTTCAAAATCACCCCCTCTTTTAGTAATCTTTATTAAAAATAAACACTATAAGCCACCAACGCTCCTTGAGAGACGACCTAGGGTCTGCCCTAAACTATAAATCAACCTTAAGAACATAATCAATTTGACATGTCATGACAATGTGGTCAAATTTTGGCACCGTTTCCGGGGAGCGCTTTGATTTTTAGTGCGTGTTTTTGAAAAACATTTGTAAATTTTGTGAATATTTATTTGTTATATATTATACCTTTACCTATATCTTTGTGTTCTGATCTATTTGTTGTGTAGGTTTGGTGCATGATGCGTTCTAATCTGGGATACTTACAACCTTTTGAACCTGAACCGGAGAGGACCCTACGTCAACGACACCGAGACACACAAGACAACACTTTGAAGGAGGACGCACAAAACATCAACACTCATCTTGATACTTCTTATTCTTCTTCGAGAACCCACATAAAAACTGAAATTAACGTGAATAAAATGGCTGAAAACAATCGAACACTAAAATAAATAACCCCACCTGATGTTGATATTCATCCCACATACATTCAATTACAAGGCGAGGCACCCAATTTTGAACTAAAATTTGGCTTAATTAATCTATTACCAAGATTCCATGGACTTCCTGGAGAGGATCCACACAAGCACTTAAAAGAATTTCATACTATTTTTTCAACATTAAAACCTGCTAATGTGGATGAGGAACAAGTAAATCTTAGAGCATTCCCATTTTCTTTAGAATACACTACGAAATATTGGTTATATTATGTTAATTCCCCAATAAGAGGATGGGAAAACATGAAACACCTTTTTCTTGAAAAGTATTTCCCAGCCTCTCGAACTACAATAATAAGGAAAGAAATTTGTGGGATAAGACAATCTTAAGGGGAAACAATTCATGAATATTGGGAACGCTTTAAAAGATTATGTTCAAGTTGCCCACACCACCAAATAAGTGACCAAATTTTAATACAATATTTTTATGAAGGTTTAATCCCTATTGATAGAAATATGATTGATGCTGCTGCAGGTGGTGCACTGGTAGATAAGACCCCAATTGCTGCAAGGACCTTAATCGAGAACATGGCACAAAACACTCAACAATTCGGTACAAGGTCTAGCATACCAATTTGAGGTGTTCATGAGGTACAAAGTACTGAATTCGAGAAGAAGGTGGACACAAAGTTCGAAGAGGTAAGTACCCTTCTTTGAAAACTTGCTCTTTCCCAAGGGAAGTCCCAATATCCTCCTCCTATCCATTGTGGTATATGTTCTTCTGATACCCACTACTCTGACCAATGTCCTCAATTGAGGGAAACATCTGAGAGTTGTGAGGAAATATTTCCAGGCCGCCCCTATAACCAACCCTTTAGGAAAGAACCTTACTATCCATGCAACCCTAGGTGGAAAGATAACCAAGCCTATAGGCAAGGGGGGGGGGGGGGGTATTCAAACCAACCTCAACAATAATGGAACCAACCGGGGCAGAGTAGTCATCAACCACCACCACCTAGAAACCCTCAACCACCCCAAAGGCCTTTCCAACAAACCCCTCAAAAACCCGAGCCTATCCTAGAAGATATGATGAAAGAAATGGCTGCAAACAATATCCAATTTCAATAAACTACTCAGGAAGCCATACAAGACCTCAAAACCCAATTAGGCCAACTAACTAACTCAGTGGGTGAAATTCAAAGTCATGGGTCAGGTAAACTTCCCTCTCAACCAATAGTTAACCCTAGGGATGAAGGAAATGTTAGTTACATCACCCTTAGGAGTGGAAAACAACTAGAAAGTAAGATGAATCCTCCATTAGAGTCATCCCCTCCTAAGGAAACCTCCATCCCAACCATTAAAAATGTTCCAAATGTTGATGAACCTTGTCTTGAGAGAAGCCCTTCCAAAGGAAAGAGTGTGTACATTGATGAGTCACCTAGCCCAACCATTCCTCTTCCATTTACTCAAAGGTCCATCCAACCAAGAAAACCAAAGGAAATTGATCTTGATAAGTAAATATTGGATATTTTCAAGAAAGTGCAGGTTAACATCCCATTGATTTATGCTGTGAAGCAAATTCCACGGTATGCCAAGTTTCTAAAGGAGATGTGTACACACCGTAGGTGACTTCGTGGAGATGAGAAGGTGAGTTTGGGGAGGAATGTTTCAGCATTGATAGATCCATCACTTCCCACCAAATTCAATGATCCTGGAACATTCTCAATTCCATGCACCATAGGGGAGTATTCTTTTTCTAATGCTATGCATGATTTATGTGCCTCTATTAATGTGATGCCTCACTCTATTTACTCTACATTGCAGTTCAGGGAACTGAAGCCCACTGGAATTATTGTTCAACTAGCTAATCGGAGTACTGCACACCCCTCTAGTGTGTTAGAGGATGTTCTTGTGAGGGTCCAGAATTTAATTTTTCCTGCTGACTTTTATGTGCTTAAAATGGAGGATGATAGGATGAATGGACATGCCCCGATTATATTGGGGAGACATTTCTTGAAAACCTCCAAAACCATAATTAATGTTCATAATGGTACATTATCTATGGAATTTGGTGGTGACATAGTCCATTTCAACATCCTTGATGCCATGAAGAACCCCTCATAAGAACATTCCTCTCTCTCTGTTAATTCAATTGATGTACTCCCTACCTCTAAAAAAACAACTTTTCTTTACCCCGATCCCATTTATTGAGTTTTATTAATTGATAGAAATGCTAGGAAATGATTCATGCATTGATTGTTGTAGTGTTCTAGAAAAGTGTCATGCATGTTCACTGATTGATGATTTATTGAACACTGATGATCCACTGACCATCGATGATACTTCTAAGATTGTAAAAGCTCATTCCTCATCCCAGGTTGATACCATTGAGCAGTTAGATGAGATCAGTGACCTCTCTCACACACTCCCATCAATCCAAAATCCACCTGAATTGGAACTAAAACAACTGCCTCAAGATTTAAAATATTCATATCTTGAGAATGGAAACAAGTTGCCCATCATCATTGCTAGTTCACTCCCTCATGAGCATGAATTGCGACTGCTTGAACTTTTGAGGGAGTATAAACAAGATTTGGGGTGGACACTTGCTGACATTTCTGGTATTATTCCATCAATTTGTACACATCATATTTTGTTAAATGATGAGGCTAAACCAGTGAGGCATCCACAATGTCGACTGAACCCCAACCTCCTAGAAGTTGTGAAAAATGAGGTAACAAAATTATTGGCTACTGGAATAATTTACCCCATCTCTAACAACCAATGGTTCAGTCCCATTCAAGTGGTTCCTAAAAAGACTGGCCTTACAGTAATTAAAAATGAAAACAATGAATTGGTTCCAACTCGTGTGCAGAATAGTTGACGTGTCTGTATAGACTATCGCCGACTAAACCAACACATGAGGAAGGACCATTTCCCTTTTCCATTCATTAACCAAATGCTAGAGAGGCTAGTGGGTAAGTCCCACTACTGTTTCCTTGATGGGTATTCTGGATACTTTCAGATCCATATTTCCCTTGAGGATCAGGAAAAGACAACCTTCACTTGCCCCTTTGGAACATTTGCCTATAGAAGGATGCCATTTGGTCCGTGCAATGCTCCGGGTACTTTCCAACGATGCATGGTTAATATTTTTTTGAATTACCTAGAGAATTGCATGGAAGTATTCATGGATTATTCACTGTTTATGGCTCTTCTTTGGATGAATGTTTGAGTAGTCTTGGTTCAGTCCTACGTTGCTGTATTGAAAAGAATCTTGTATTAAATTATGAGAAATGCCATTTCATGGTGCGACAAGGTATAGTTTTGGGGCATGTCATTTCTGGGGATGGTATCCAAGTAGATAAATCAAAAGTTGATGTCATTTATTCCCTTCCATTCCCCAAAAATATATGGGATGTGCGATATTTCCTAGGTCATGCTAGATTTTATCGTCGTTTCATTCGTGACTTTAGTAAAATTTCACTCCCCCACTCTCGATTACTCCAAAAAGAAAAAGAATTTGTTTTTGATAAAGAATGTGAGGAAGATTTTAATAAGTTAAAATGGAGTCTCACCTCACCCATAGTAATCCAACCTCCTCGGTGGGATTTACCATTTGAGCTCATGTGTGATGCCACTAACTATGCAGTTGGGGCAGTTTTGTCACAAAGGGTCGACCGAGCTCCACATTTCATAGCCTATGCCTCACATACTTTGGACCCTGCCCAAGAAAACTACACCAAAACTGAAAAAGAATTCCTTACAATTGTGTTTTCCTTGGACAAATTCAGGTCATACCTTTTGGGGTCCAAATTCATTGTGTTCTCAGACCATGCAGCCCTCCGGTACCTCCTTAAGAAACCAGAAGCTAAACCACATCTCATTCGTTGGATGCTCCTCCTTCAAGAATTCAATCTAGAAATCAGAGATAAAAAAGGAGCAGAGAATGTGGTGGCTGACCATATCAGTAGAATTAAACCATCCTTAGACATTGACTCACTCCCCTATATTCCCATAAATGAAATGTTTCCTGATGAGCAACAGTACCAAGTGAAAGATGTTATTCCTTGGTATGATGAAATTGTAAATTATTTGGTAGCATCTTGCATTCCTACTGATTTCAACAAAAACCAAGCCAGTCATCTAAAACATGAGTCTCATTGGTATATTTTGGATGACCCCTACCTCTGGCGCACCTGTAGTGATCAAGTCCTTAGGCGTTGTGTTCCCGATAGTGAGTTTCAGTCCATCCTTAGATTCTGCCACACTCTTTCTTGTGGGGGCCACTTTGGTCCCCAATAGACTTCTCTCAAGGTCCTTGATTCTAGTCTCTTTTGTCCAACACTTTTTCAGGATGTCCATGATTTTTTCAAATCTTGTACTCGTTGTCAAAGAATGGGGAATGTCTCTAAAAGAAATGAAATTCCACAACAACCGTTGCTCTTTCATGACATTTTTGATGTTTGGGGTATTGATTTTATGGGGTCATTTCCCAATTCCTTTGGAAACTTGTACATTATTCTGGCAGTTGATTATGTTTCAAAATGGGTAGAGCCACGAGCTACAAGGACTGATGATTCTAAGGTAGTTGTAGAATTTTTGAGAACCCAAATCTTCTGTAGGTTTGGCTTACCTAGGTTCATCATCAGTGACCAGGGTTCTCATTTCTACAACCGAACAATGCAATCACTTTTACGTAGGTATGGGGTCGGTCATCAAGTTTCTACTATATATCATCCACAGACCAATGGTCAAGACGAGGTGTAAAATAGAGAGGTAAAACAAATTCTTGAAAAAATGGTTCAACCCAATAGAAAAGATTGGAGTCTTCGACTTGATGATTCATTATGGGCCTACCGTACTACTTTCAAAACTCCCATTGGAATTTCACCCTATCATATTGTGTTTGGAAAGAGTTGTCACCTCCCTGTTGAGATTGAGCACCGGGCCTACTGGTCCATTAAAAAATGCAATTCTAATAATTCTGGTGCAGGTGCTCAAAGGAAGTTGTAGATTCAGGAGCTAGAGGAAATGAGAAGAGATGCATATGAAAACTCCAGGATTTATAAGGAGAGAACCAAGGCTACCCATGACCATATTATCCTTCATCATCAGTTCCATATTGGGTAGAAGGTCCTCCTTTATAATGAAAGGCTGAAGTTGCATCATGGTAAGCTTCGTTCCCGCTGGTTTGGACCATACACTGTTACTAACGTCTCTCCATTTGGTGTTGTCCAGGTTCAAAATGAAGAAACCAAGAAAACATTCACTGTCAATGGGCAGCGGCTACAACACTTCCATGAATCCATTCCGGAGTCCCTGAGGGAGGAAATCCATGTTCAAGAAGTAATCTATGAATGAAAATAACCAGGTTTTATCCTTCCTTTCCACACCCTCTTTTCTTACAGTGAGGACACTGCACATTCTAGGTGTGGGGGGATGGGTACATTCTTGGGTTAGATAAGAATTTTCATCATTTTTTTTTTTTCGCCTTCTTTATGGTATTTTCACTTTTTCCTATCTTGTTGAGTTCATTAGGTTTTCCATTGTCTTTCTTCTTTCTTCTCTTTTTTTCTTTCTTTATGGTATTTTCATTTTTCCCCATCAAAAATTTCAAAGTCCCATGATTCGGTGACCATAAAGTGGGGAAAGTAAAAATACCATAAATAATGGTGAAAAAGAGTATCTGTATGAATTTAACATTAGGGAGTGATTTTTAGTGAATTGGTTTTCTGTCAATGATATAAATGGTCGTATCACTGTGAAACATTTGAGATGATTGATGCCCCTTGTGTGAGTAGTTTTGGGAAAACTGTGTCACTAATATCTCCATACATTTTTTCTCCAAACCACGAAGTATGAATATTTCTTACTTAATATAAGGTAAATATATGTTAGGTTAATATTTTTAATCTTTAAATGATATTTTCATTAGTTCGTTCCTTATCTAATCTGTTTCATTACTGTACCATATTGACCTATGCGTGTGTACCTAATGTCTAACTGTTGTACGCCCTCAAAAAAAAATTGTGTCTTGGGTAGGTCAAAAACCACCCCTCCTCAACCTTTTATCTTGTTATAGCTATTGCAATTAGTGTTGTGAGGATATCAAACAAGGGTTGAGAGATGAATATGAGATTTTTTCCAAATTCAACTTCAAAAATAATAATATAATAAATGAGGGGAGTGATGAAATGTGCAACATATAGGGATATCTAGGTCAGGAACTTATGGTTTGACTTCTGGGAATTCTTATGTGAGTGGGTCTTGAAATATGATTGCAAAGGATGTAGGATGGGTTTGGTGAAAAATCATTTAAAGCTGAATAATGTTAAAATAACCTATATTTATTTGATGGAAAGTGGAAAGAATAGCATGGAATGGTTTTCACACACACACATGGAGATTTATTGGAATGTTTGACTTTTTAATTCCTTTCTCATGTTGGTTTCATGAATCTATTTTAATTTTATTGTGATATGATTTATGAGACATCTTTTTCCATTTTCACTAGAAAAAACTCCTTGGTGTGGTTCGTGCATTGATCACATTGCTTTAGTGAATTTAAATTTCCTCAAATGTTAAATTTTAATTATGTTTGGAATATATATATATATATATTCATCATATTATTTGGATATGTGACTTTGCCTAGGAGTGCAAATGTTTAGGTGTGGGGGTGTGATCGTCCTACGATTTACTTTGTCATTTTCACCCTTATACCATTGTATTAAACTGAATTTGTATTGTAAATTAAAAAAATAATAACAAATTTAATTACATGTTTGAATCCTTTATTTTGTTTTTATTGATATTAAAAATTCAAATGTTACTTCTCTTGAAAATTTCATTGAAGGTGAAGGTGATTTGGAGGGCCCATGATGATGTCCAAGAAAAATGGGCCAAACTGCGCAGGATCCAAGAACATCAGTAGGTTAATCCGCACACTGCTACTCTACCGTGCATCCAATTGGGCTGAAACTTTGTGGGATGGTCCGAAACTCATTTGGATACATTTAATATGAAGAAATACAAGACTTATTCGGCTATATGATGGCCTTTACGACCTGATCTGTCCAGCACACCAAATCTGCATGAATTCAAAAGTGGCGTGCTATGATCTGTTCATATCTCGGGATATAGGTGTCCAAAGTGAGCCAAACATTCAGTGGAGAAATCCAAGAGGTGGGGATATAACTTTTTTATTTTATAAAAATCGAGATAATGCTGTCTGGTGGTCGAAAAACCTGTGACAAGTGGTTTCAATAATTCTGTGTGCTCAAAACCACCTTCCCATTTCCCTATAAAATGGAACCTTGGGATCCTCATTTGGAAGTTCGACCAGGAGGAAAAGATTTGGTATTTTGGAGACCCAAAGGAGTTCTCTCCTCATACTTGAAGTTCTAGAAGCACCTATCCTCATAGGGGAACCAATGATGTAGGGGGAGTTCCACCCGAGCCTTCTCTTCCTCTCGATGGCGAGCTAAACGGTGGAGGGAGCTACACATACTTGGGAGGGAGTTCTAGCACTTGATTCTCTACTGGTTTTGTGTAATTTGTGTGTGAATTATTTCACTTATTTTTTATCTAAACATGTTTATCCTCTGAGTTCATTTTTGTATTTAATTAAGTGAACCTCTTTTCACTTCAACACCGATTGGGTTGAAATTTCAGGTGGGAAAATTGAGTTATTCTGATTGGGAAATATAAGGATCCTCTTTATATCACTCATACAAAAGATATTAGTATGATTTGGTAGCCTTTAATCTGTTCTTGAATTCCAAACCGTGACAACATGATTGTTGTGTCAAGGGTTGGTACTTTGTGCAACGTTTAGAGAGGCAAGAGGGGAATCAAGATCTTGACAACCCTCAACCAAAGAATTAAACAAAACCATGTGAAATTTTCAAAAAAAATGAACTATCCAAGATGTGTAATGAGCTTGAAGTTATCTCCTTATCTCATAATTATTAATCCTCCACCTTATTCTATCAACTATTGAACTCTTTATGTTAAGTTATTTTCTTAAAACTGTTTTCAAAATCACCCCCTCTTGTAGTAATCTTTATTAAAAATACACACTATAAGCCACCAACACTCCTTGAGAGAAAACCTAGGGTATGCCCTAAACTGTAAATTAACCTTAAAAACATAATCATTTTGACGTGTCACGACAACACGGTCACACGAGCCTCCTGTGAGAAAACCCAAAAATGACATAACCGTAAATAAAATAAGTAAATAAAGTTATTTTATTTTTCAAATGCTTATAACTCAAAAATGGTAACTCGGATTAAAAATCCGAGACCACCCCGAACTCATGATGGTGTGCTCTCTTTATAAAGATACTAACATTGGCCGGAGCGGGCCACCAGTGAAAGTTAGTTTTTGGCCGTAAATAAAATAATTAAGTGACAATTATTTTATTGTAAAATACATAACTTTTAAATGGTAACTCAGATTGGAAATATGAGAGTACCGTTCGGTTCATTGGGACATGTTTCACTTAGGAAGAGCCTAAACTCAACCGACGCGGGTCGAGGGTGACTGTTAATAATTTTCTGAATTTTTTTAAGTACGTTCAGTAAACACTTGAGCGGCGTTTTCTAACTTTTGAACTATTGCTCAGATTAAAAATCCAAGGGAACCTTTGAATTTGTAGCACCAGGATTCTCTTAAGGGAGGCTTAACTTTGACCGCAGTAGGTCGGGTGAAAAATTTATTTTTGTGGACTTTTGAAAGATTAATAAAATAACATGTTTTTTTATTTTATTTTATTTCTTTCCTCCAACAGATGAACGGTGCTGGCAGGACCAGTGATGTGTCAAGACAATAAATGGCTTGACTCTTCTTTTCCTATAATCACACCATTGGGAATTTGGGAGGTTCATTAATTAAATCAACCCCATTAATTCCCCGAGCGTTTCACACTCCTCCTCCTCTCCTATTTATATGGAGCTCAGGGAGGGGTGTTGGCACGAATTCACCAAGCGTCGAAGCCCTGAAAAAGTACCCCGATTCCAACCACCTAGAGGACGAGACTGGTTCCAATGAGTAGTGACGAGCGTCACCGAGTCATGAACTGACAACAACGATGAAGGAGGTTTCGCTGACCGTTGTCAACAGAAGTCTCTTCCTGGTAGGGGGTTTAATTCATTTATACATTCAAATGATTTTCCTTTTCTCCGTTCTTGAATAACACAAAGAACGTGGGTCAACCGACTAATGGGTTGACCCGTGATTCATTCGTCTTTGTGGGAGGTTATTGCAGGGAATCTTGTGGGGTTAATCTTTTGTTCAATACAAATATTTATTGAACTCCCTTAATATCCTCCATATTGCGAGCTAACGTGGAGGGTGTAGGCCTAACGAACCCAGCCTGAACCCTTCACTATCTTTCTTTCCTTGTGCCACCTCGGAAGACCGTGAGCACGTCGATGCATGCAGCAAGAGGAGAGTCTCGACTCGTCAGCCGCGGAGAACGGAGGAGGCAGCCGACATGATGGCCAACCATGGGAAGGAAGGTGGTGCAGCCGCCGCGTCGTCGATGAATGGAAGATGCGGAAGAGGCCGAACCCACCTCTGGCGGGTTTCGTGAAGACCGAGCGTCACCCAGGTGGCGCATTCACCTCGCCAACCAAATGGCCTCCAGGCCATTCGAGAACCCGAGTGACCGGGGGGTTACACCCCCCGCGTTGAACCGAACCAGGACACTGCCCTCAAGGTAGGCCCCCGCCCTCGAACTGGGCTGCTACCCTTGAGCCAGGCCATCGGAGAGGGCTGCCACCCTCAGAGGGGGCCGCCACGGGCCGCCGCCCCACGCGGGCCGGGCCGCCCCAGCGGGCCGCCGCCCCACGTGGGCCGGGCCGCCCCCTTGCGGGCTGCCCTATTCTGGCTGGGCCGCCCATGCGGGCCGCCCCTTTTGCAGGTCGGACCAGACATCGGATCAGCGAGCCAAGTCCCCCCCTGCCCAGCCCAGTCTAAGTCGGTCAGGGTCAGTCCAACCGGGTCAAGTCTGACCTAGGCCTAACCGGACCCATGAACACTTAAAGGGGCATATCTTGAGAACCAGACGTCTGTTTGACAAACTGTCTGCAGCATTGGTATCCTTGGATCAAGACGGTCCTTTTTCTATACTCCACTTTATATTTATAGAATGTTAGAGTATGACCAGGTTGGATCGAACCCGAATCTAACCGGGCCCTCAGATCTAAAACGCTTATAACTCACAGATCGGGCGTCCAATTGACGCGCCGTCTATCACGCTAGAACCCTTAATATATGGAGGTCCTTTGGGTTACTTTTTTGTGGAGCTTAGTGGTGGTCAAGGTACAACCGATATCTCGATAGGAAGATTCTACAAAACTCGAGCGCACCGGGTGCGATGAAACCTATGACAGGCTGCAACGCGAAGAAAGAACATCGATCCTATATGGGTCAGGATCTATCGATCCTATGCGGGTCAGATCCTATATGGGTTAGTGCTCATCGATCCTGTGTGGGTCAACACATACCGATCCTATGTGGGTCAGATCTTGTGTGGGTCAGCGGGGGTTAGTTATCTATCGATCCTGTGTGGGTCAGTAGGGGTTAGTTACCTATCGATCCTGTGTGGGTCAGAAACAATGCTTCTTAATAGAATAAGATGATCTAGTTTACGACCAATCATTTATACTTCTATACTTAAGTTATACCTGGTGTGAGATGAGTCTTTACCTGTGTGGTACTTCAATATTTGTGGTGTTACCTGTGTGGTATTTCTATCTTTGTGGTGTTACCTGTGTGGTACTTATATCTTCGTGGCATTACCTGTGTGGTACTTATAACTTTTTGGTATTATCTTTGTGGTGTTACCTGTGTGGTACTTCTATCTTCGTGGTGTTACCTATGTGGTAATTCTATCTTCTTGGTGTTACCTATGTGGTAATTCCATCTTCGTGGTGTTACCTATGTGGCACTTCTGCCTTTGTGGTATTGTCTTCATGGTGTTACTTGTATGGTACTTATATATTTGTGGTGTTACCTATGTGGTACTTCTGCCTTTGTGGAGTTACCTTTGTGGTGTTATCTTTATGGTGTTACCTGTGTGTTACTTCTACCTTCGTGGTGTTACCTATGTGTTGTCCTTTCCTCATGTATGAGATGAGTATATCTTGATAACTTAGGTATATGTATGGGTATATACCTAAGTAGATTTAATGTCTTGCTTTGTGGTTTCCTTTGTGGAACTCTAGGAGACCTATGAGGGTCTTGGGGTCCTTACTGAGTATTGTTATACTCACCCCTACACGGGCTTCGCCTACACCTTTTAATTTATGGTGAAGATGATGTACAACGTTGATCGAGGATGAGGGAGCTAGGACTGGACAGTGCTCGGAGGTGGACCATTCAGCATGACGTGAGGTAGAGGAGACTGACATATGTGGAGTGCCGAGGAGGTGATCTGTACCTACCCTACAGGTAGGAACCTCAGAGGACGACCCAATAACTATTTTCCTTTTTCTTTCAGTTGTATTGTACTTCCAGTCGTACTTGTACTTTTACAGTTGGGCTTGTATTTTGGCCCCTTTTTTACTTTCAACACTCTTTTACTACATCAATTTACTTTTTTGATGCATCTTATTTCATTCTAGTCTATGTGGTTGCTTCTTGTTGTGTTCTTGGACTATGTGTCTGTACATGTTAAAAAGGTAATGCCTTCCCATTTAAGGGATATGACTTTTCGGTGCTAGTCGCCAGCCTCTGGCCTATGGAAGGTGGGCTTGGGGTAGTCATGGCATGAGCCCCGAGGGACGGGTCGTGACAAAGTGGTATTAGAGGAGTTTGGTTCTAATGAAGAACTAGGATTCTAATCTTTTCTGTGAAGCAATAGTGTTAAGTGTTATGAGTGTGGTTTTCAGTTTGGGGAGTCCAGTGTTGGTGCAGCAACTGACGTATCCATACACCAAGACCCTAAATTCTGATTTTGACTCAGCGCATGAAGACACTAATTGCGTGTGTTTTTGAAAAGTTTTTCTTTTGGTTTATTTGGAGTCAGCTCACCAGGTATAACTTAATGACCATAGCGCACCTGTTCTTTATCAGGATTCCTCCACAAAGACAACCACCTAGGTTTCCTGAGAGAGTACACGATGATGGCCCACCGAGCGATGAAGCTTCAATGTAGGGCCATCTTACTGTGTTGGCACATTCGTGTGGTGTACCAATAGCACCACCACCCATTGGGTAGCAATTGCAACCAACGATACTAGTAGAGGACACATTTAGGATTAGTTCCTTACACGAGTTTCAGAATCAGAGACCCCTTAGGTTCTGAGGTGAGCCCGACTCATAGGCGGTTGAGTACTGACTTGAGGAGGTGGTTGAGATTTCTCTAGAGCTTCTATAGCTTTGACAGGATGACATGTCGGTATCTGAGTATTCATCGAGGCGTACCGACCATTCTTGGTACTTGATGAATACGATACGATCAGTGCTTTGGGGCTCGGACTTCCGAGCACGGTGTGTTTAAGGACGTCTGAACCAACACTATTCCTCTATGCATTCCTACCTATGTTAGGATGCTAGAGAGAACCTTTGTGATTGAATGTTCTTTGGCTGAGCGGATACAACTAGTGAATTTTAGCAGTCAAAAAGCAAGAAACTGGCACCAGTATTAGAGACTTGGGCATGTAAAAATGTTTCAAAAAGAAGAAGTGTTAGGGACAGATGAATCTAAAAGGCTGTAGACGTGGAAGCAGATCTAGGATACTAGCATGAGGTGGTGTACATTTTTACATGTTACAACCACCCCCCTTTGTGCTCCCCACCAAGCTCAGGGAGCTGGAGGACAGGGGAAGGGAGTAGCTGCATATGGTAAAGGAGTGCAACCCAAGGGATCTAAGAATGATTCAATGAATGGTCCATGTCTACTACTAGCTACCGTATTAATAGACATATGTACCACTCATTCCTTCCTTCCATGAATATTTTCCAAGACCTAGAGTTTCTGGTTAAGCCGTTGACTTGACCCTCACGTCTGGAGATACCTTTGGGAGGAGACTTGATAATCACACTTACACCGACAGTGTGATCTGACCCTTGAGGCGAGAGTTTCGATTGGAACCTCTTGGTGGAAGCATCGAGGCCTTATGATGTTAGTTTGGGTATGGAATGGACATCCACAATTCATACTCAAATTGACTGTATTAGTCAAAAAGGTTTTGGTTTACCTACAATGTTGGAATGGGATTTTACTTGGTTGGTGAAAAAGGAAACCCAGGAAGCACAGTATAAAATCATGCATAGGAGGGTGCAACTGATCACTCTTGAGTCGCTCAAACTTACCCTTGTGGTAGTAGGAGTTTTGAGTTTTCAGTTCCAAACAAGAGTGGCAGACCATGTGGAAATATTTTCAAAAGATGTTTCCAGGATTACCTCCCCAAAGGGAGAGGGACGTCTACTTTGGCTAGGTACTACTAGAGATTTGTACCCAAATTCTCTAGGGTAGGGGCACCCT
Organism: Viscum album; assembly: GCA_963277665.1. Classification (NCBI taxonomy): domain Eukaryota; kingdom Viridiplantae; phylum Streptophyta; class Magnoliopsida; order Santalales; family Viscaceae; genus Viscum; species Viscum album. Next base: position 1,238,182,081 of record OY728162.1, on the reverse strand, counting down.
TGTCATCTTTGATGAAAAAGGGGGAGCCTTTCCTGTAGACGGAGAAGTGTCAGCAGAGTTTTCAAGAGATGATATAGAGACAGACAAGTAGAACTATGCTACCCATGACCTGGAGTTAGCAGCAGTGGTATTTATGCTAAATATGCGGCGACACTACTTGATGGGTGAATGTTTTACAGTCTACTCTAATCACAAGAGTCTCAGGTATATCTTCTCTCAGAAGGACCTGAACCTGATACATCGATGATGGATAGAGTTCCTCTAAGACTATGAATTGATATAGTCTATACTCATGGTAAGGGGAACATGGTAGCAGATGCACTCAGCAGGAGGTCTGGTATACAGTTGCTGAGTGAGGTGACGGAGCAGCTAACCGCTTTGTGGATATCCTATGTGGATCAATATAGAGCAGCTTATCTTCAGTCTTTGACAGTCACACCCAAACTCCTTCAGCAAGTTAGGGAGGTGAAACTTGGGGACACTGACTGCGAGACTCGACGTGCTCAGATATCCTTAGGTTAGGCACCAGATGTATTTTCTGAAGGTGAGTATCACGTCATCCTCTTTAGAGGACGTACCATGGTACCAATAGTGCTATGGAAGGAGGTGTTGAGGGATTTCCATACATCCCCTCTGGTAGTGCATCCTAGAGTGTAGAAGATGTACCAAGACCCATGACATCAATACTGATGGCCCGGGATAAAGAAACCAGTGGAAAAGTTTGTATCACGATGCCTCACTTGTTAGCTAGTGAAAACTGCTCAGAGCCGGAAGAAGTCTTATGTCGACAGGAGGAGGGAGACCATGTATTCCTATGGGTCTCACCTTAACAAGGTTTGTGAATATTTGTCAAGGGCGACAAGTTATCTCTGAGGTTCATCAGACCTTTCTAGATTCTCAGTAGAGTGGGTGAGGTGGTGTACCATCTATCTCTTTCCCCAAAGATACACTGGGTGCATAATGTTTTCCATGTGTTGCAGCTAAGGAGATGCGTGCATGATCCATCACACGTTATTATCTAGGAAAAGTTGTACTTTGACGATGGGGTGACTTTTACGGAGTTCCTGGTGGAGTTTGAGGATTGATAGGAGCGGGTCCTTCGTGGGTGGTCGATACCTCTGGTGCGCGTTCGTTGGCAGCACAGGAACCTCCAGAAGAGCACATGGGAGCGAGAGGCTCAGATCCGTGCTCAGTACCCCCATTTGTTTCCTTAGTCTATGTTGTGGCTTTTGGGGATGTAAATCCCTAATGTGGGAGAATGTAATGTCCTAGAAATTCTGTATTTTTTTTAATTATATGAAATTATTTCGAGACCACGAAATCTGACGGCGCACGATTCTGAGGTCTGGAGTGCCCGGAATGATCTGTCGAAGTTTTTTTAAGCTTTAATTAGCATGCGTAAGCAGTTTTCCTAAAAAAGTGAAATAACTCTTAAATGGTTACTTGGATCATAAATCCAAGGGCACTGTTGCACTCAGGATGGTGAGTTTACCCTAAGAGCGACTTAAGTTTAGTTGGCGCGGGCCTCTTGTGAGAAAACCCGAAAATGGAATAACTATAAATAAAATAATTAAATAAAGTTATTTTATTTTTCAAATGGTTATAACTCACAAACGATAACTCAGATTAAAAATCCAAGACCACTACTGAACTTGTGAGGGTATGCTCTCTTTAGGCAAATACTAACATTGGCCGACGCGGTCCACCATTGAAAGTTAGTTTTTGTCCGTAAATAAAATAATTAAGTGACAATTATTTTATTGTAAAATCCATAACTTTTGAATGGTAACTTGGATTGAAAACATGAGATTACCATTGGGTTTGTTGAGGCATGTTTTACTTAGGCAGAGCCTAACCTCGACCGGCGCGGGTCGAGGGTGACTGCTAATAACTTTCCTAACTTTTTTCGGGTATGTTCAATAAACGCATGAGCGGCGTCTTCTAACTTTTGAAACATTTCTCAAATTAAAAATAAGAGGGCACCGTTGAATTCATAGCGCTGAGATTCGCTTAAGGGAGGCTTAACTTCGATCGTAGTAGGTCGGGTGAAAAATTATTTTTTTGGACTTTTGAAAGATTAATAAAATAACATGTTTTGTTATTTTATTTTCTTTCTTTCCTCCAATGGACGAACGAAACTGGTGGGACCAACGATGTGTCAAGACAATAAATGGATTGACACTTCTTTTCCTATAACCGCACCATTGGGAATTCGGGAGGTTCATTAATTAAATGAACCTCATTAATTCCCCGAGCATTGCACACTCCTTCTCCTCTCCTATTTATATGGAGCTCGGGGAGGGGTGTTGGCACGACTTCACCAAGCGACGAAGCCCTGGAAAAGTATGATGACACCAACCACCTGGAGGATGAGACTGGTTCCAATGAGCGGTGATGAGCGCCATCGAGTCATGAACCGACGACAACGATGAAGGAGGTTCCGTCAACCGTCGTCAGCGGACGTCTCTTCCAGGTAGGAGGTTTAATTAATTTATGCATTCAAATTATTTTCCTCTTCTTTGTTATTGAATAACACAAAGAACATGGGTTAACCGACTAATGGGTTGACCCGCAATTCATTCATCTTTGTGGTAGGTTGTTGCGGGGAATCTTGTGGGGTTAATATTTTGTTCAATACAACTGTTTATTGAACTCCCTTAATATCCTCCATATTGTTAGCTAACGCGGAGGGTGAGGGCCTAACGAACCCAGCCCGAACCCTCTGATATCTTTCTTTCCTTGTGCCACCTCGGAAGACCGCGATCATGTCGACGCACACTGCAAGAGGAGGGTAGCGGCTCATCAGCCGTGGAAAATGGAGGAGGTGGCTGGCATGACCGCCAGCCGTGGGAAGGAAGGCGGCGTGACCGCCACACTGCCGATGAACAGAATCCATGACCGAAGCCGCGGTGGAGGCCGAACCCACCTCCGACGGGTTCCACGGTGACCGAGCGGTGCCCACGTGGCGTCGCCGACTCGCCAACCGAACAACCTTTGGGCCGTTCGAGAATCCAGGTGATCAGGGGATTACAACCCCCGCGTTGGACCGAACTAGGATGCCACCCTCGATTGGGGCCTCCACCCTTGATCTGGGCTGCCGTCGCCACCCTCGGACCGGGCTGATGTCCTTGGAGCGGGCCACCTCCCTCGGAGCGGGCCACCACCCTCGAGCCGCCGCCCGCGGAGCGGGCTGCCACTTTAGAGCGGGCCGCCGCCCCGGACCGGGCCGCTGCCCTTGCAGGTCATCATCCCACGCAGGCCGGGACGCCCCCTTGCGGTCCTCCCTATTCTGGCCAGGCCTCCCTTGCAGGCTGCCCCCCTTGCGGGCCGCCCCCTTGCAGGTTGCCCCCCTTGCGGGCTGCCCCCCCTTGCGGGCTGCCCCCCCTTACGGGCCGCCCTATTCTGGATGGGCCGCCATTGCGGGCCACCCCCCTTGCGGGCCACCCTATTCTGGCTGGGCAGACCTTGCGGGCTACCCCTCTTACAGGACGCACCAGACATTATCCCAACTGGCCGAGTCCACCCCGGCCCAGCCCAGAGCGAGTCGGGCAGGGTCGGTCCGACCGGGTCAGACTGGACCTGGGCCCAACCGGACCCAAGAACACTTAAAGGGGCATATCTTGAGAACCATATGTCTATTTGATGAACCATATGCAGCTTTGGGATATTTGGATCGATACAGTCCTTTTGGTATACTCCACTTGAGATTTGGAGAATGTTGACGTACGACCGGGTTGGATCGAACCCGAATCCAACCGGGCCCTCAGAGCTAAAACGCTTATAACTCACAGAACGAGCGTCCAATTGAGGTGCCGTCTATCGCGTTGGAACCCTTACGACATGGTGGTCCTTTGGGTTACTATTTTTTTGAGCTTAGTGGTGTTTGAGGTACAACCGATATCTCAAGGGGTAGATTCTACGGAACTCGAGCGCACCGGGTGTGAGGAAACCTATGGCAGGCTGCAACATGAAGAAATAACATTGATCCTATGTGGGTCAGCATCTATCGATCCTGTGTGAGTCAGATCCTATGTGGGTCAATGATCAATGATCCTGTGTAGGTTAGTGCATACCGATCCTATGTGGGTCAGATCCTGTGTGGGTTAGCGGGGGTTAGTTACCTATCGATCCTGTGTGGGTCAGCGGGGGTTAGTTACCTATCAATCCTGTGTGGGTCAGCAGTAGTGCTTCTTAACAGAATAAGATGATCTATTTTATGAATAATCATATTTACTTCTGTACTTAAGTTATACCTGGTGTGAGCTAAGTCTTTACCTGTGTGGTACTTCAATATTTATGGTGTTACCTGTGTGGTACTTCTATCTTCGCGGTGTTACCTGTGTGGTACTTCTATCTTCATGGTGTTATCTGTGTGGTACTTCTACCTTTGTGGTATCGTCTTTGTGGTGTTACCTGTGTGGTACTTCTATCTTCATGGTGTTACCTATGTGTTACTTCTATCTTCGTGGTGTTACCTATGTGGTGCTTCTATCTTCGTGGTGTTACCTATGTGGTACTTCTGCCTTTGTGGTATTGTCTTCATGGTGTTACCTGTGTGGTATTTCTATCTTCGTGGTGTTACCTGTGTGGTACTTCTACCTTCGTGGTGTTACATGTGTGGTACTTCTACCTTTGTGGTGTTACCTATGTGGTGTCCTTCCCTCATGTATGAGATGAGTATATATTGATAACTTAGGTATATGTATGGGCATATACCTAAGTAGAGTTGATGTCTTACTTTGTGGTTTTTACTTTTTGGAACTCTAGGAGACCTACGGGGGGTCTTGGGGTCCCTACTGAGTATTTTTATACTCACCCCTACATGGGCTTCACCCGCACCATACCATGTCTGGTGCAGATGACGTACAATGTTGATCGAGGCTGAGGGAGCTAGGACTGGATGGTGCTCATAGGTGGACCATTCAACGTGACATGACGCGGAGGAGAATGACGGATGTGGAGTGTGGAGGAGGTGATCTGTACCTACCCTATAGGTAGGAACCTTAGAGGATGACCCAGTAACTATTTTCCTTTTTCTTTCAATTGTATTGTACTTCCATTCGTTCTTGTACTTTTACAGCTAGGCTTGTATTCCAGCCCCTTTTTATTTTCAACACTCTTTTACTACAACATTTTACTTTGTGGATGCATCTTATTGCATTCTAGTCTATGTGGTTTCTTCTTGTTGTGTTCTTGGACTGTGTGTATGTACAGGTTAAAAAGGTAATGCCTTCCCGTTTAAGGGATATGCCTTTCCGGTGCTAGTCGCCAGCCCCTGACCTATGGAAGGCGGGCTTGGGGTAGTTACGAAATGATCCTCGAGAGATGGGTCGTGACATTCACACCTCAAGTGACTTCAAAAACACATTTCACACCTTTCAAAAAAATCATAAAAAATTCCAAGAAGTTCCATAATAAGGCACACATGAAATCATAACCATTTTACTTTGAAAATCCCATTTTCATCACATATGAATGTAAAAATCTTTCCAAAACATGTTTCACCTCACATAAACAATTCATATAACACATTAATAAAGACAAAAAAGAAATCTAAACTCATCCAATAATGTTAAATCATGGAACCACCTACCTCGAGCTTGGAAACTTCTAAAAATTGGTGCAAAAACACAACCACACCACCAAAAGACCCTAAAAAGTCAATATTAACAAAAAAATCAATATATTACTCAAAAACATAAGATAAAACCCTCCATAGGTCAAATAACCCATTGTAAAAGAAGATCCCAAAAAGGGAGGATGAGAAACCCTACAAGAAAAAAACCATGGGAGAAAACCCTTAATTGATGATTCCTTGTTGAATCCACACTAAAAAAACCAAAGTAAGGGATTCTAAGGGATCTAAGAGGGAGAGAGGGAGGTGCCTTGGGATGGAGAGCTCAAATGGGGTGAGAAAAGGTGGATTTTGTGTTAAATCTCGAGAGGATACAAAGATAATTTTCAAAATTTTAATGACCTAGACATGGCACATGGTTTTCCCACATGGTTTTCCAAACTGTGTGGAAACCGTGAATCCCTCTTTTTCCAAGAGTAATGAGCCACACGGTTACCCCACATGGTTTGAAAACTGTTTAGAAATCATGTGGTTTCCCACTGTCCAAAGATGACACTTGTCCACATGATTTTCTGGGCAATGGTGCACAATTTTCCAAACTGTGCACCAACTGTGTTCCACCTAATGTTAACCAAAAACTCCCATTTTTCACTAAAAAATCCTGGAAAAACTCAAGGATAAACATAGGATCAAGAATAAACAAAATATCACCTCAAAATTTAAACTCGTCACACCCGAAACTTAAGATAAAAACTGATATCCACAAATGAACTAGGTTAGAGAGTTAAAACATAAAACTTGGGTGTGACAATTATCCCCACTATAATTCTTTCCATCCCCAGAAAGCCAAAAAATTCTATAGTTGATCAATCAAGGACAAAGGATTTCCATAACCACATGATCCAACCTCTCAAATCAAGAACACCCAACCACCACCAAAAGAAACTCATAACACCTCTCAAGAAATAAACTAACAATCCCAAATCACTTCCAAGAAATAATATAAGGATTGAGTCACATATTTGAAAAATCACAACATTCCCTAAAATGGAGAGGAACTCAAAATTTAACAACTTCAAAAAGAAACCGACTCCCACCAAACTAACGCTAAAAACCAAACTGAATTATCAACACAGAAAGCTGAAACAGACTTCCCACCATTAGAAACTAAGAAGATTCGATCAAAACTAGAAGAAAATTCAATTATACCCTCAGTGGGTCTCCCAACCATAAGAAACTAACTATATTGGATCAACATAATATACTTAAAGCGGGTCAACCCAAAACTCTCTACACAAGCCAAAAACCCCTCTCTATAAGGGGAATGAACTTGATGAGGGAAACACCAACCCAAGCAATGTGTTAAAACCAAATCCAAATCATGAAGGCTAACAAAATAAGGGAAACCAATTGAAATATTGCATCCAAAAAGGCACAACACTGTAATTCCAAGAAAATGGAACCACCACACCTCCTTATAATTAATGTGGAACTCTTTAATCCACAATGATCATAATAAGGAAATGAGGTATATACACCTAATTCAATAAAACAGGACCTTTCAAGATGAGGAATATACTACAAAAAAGCTTAAACTATCCCCATTCCCCTACTGAAGACAAAATCTAGACCGAGTTCCCTCACCCCCCTCGGATTCCTGACTATGTGTCGGCTTCACTCTGAGGCCTATGGATGGAGCCCTAATGTTTGAAGCATATAATTCATCATAGTCAGGAGCTGAAAATACCCAATAATAACTCCTTATTTCCACTGAAATAGGGATTCAGAAGATACAAACTCATAATCCCATTTCACTTTGAATGAGAAATAACAGAGACAAGACACTCAATAAAAACACCCCCATTTTAAATGGAAAGATTCATAATTTTATGAAAGAAAAACACACTTCAATTGAAAGAGAATATCACAAGAGATCCACAACACCCATTTTTACAATTTAATGATAAAAAAATAGAAAAACACCAATGAACACAACCATTACAACTAAAGAGGAGTACATAGAAATGGACTCTAAACTGAACCCAAACAACACAATACTCCTACAAACTATCTCTACACCTCCTCCTAGAAACATACCAATAAAACCACTACAAGTGACTTAAGAATCCAAAAGTACAGAAGGTATTCAAAGCATTCAGGCATGATGAATTATTATGATTTTCCTTGCTACGCTAATAACACACCATGATCCTACACTTATAAGAAGCTAAATACAGATCAATAGGTCTTTTTTATTCCATAACCAACACCAAAAACTTCAGGTCATTTCTCCATCTCATTATAGGAATTCCCTTCACCACTTCCAAATATTGGAGGAAGATTGGATGCATCAAGCACTCCTACTAGCACAACCTCAACATTAATAGATTACCCCACCACATCGGAAAAAGAATTTATGTTGAGCTCTAACTCCTTAAACTACAGACTAGGAAGAATCCCACTCTCAAAACACTGATATTTCAAGAAAATTTCCATATCACACTCTATAATATAGGGAACTAGGTTCACAAAATGAAAAAAATACTCTAGAACCATTCCATCACCTTGCTACAGACAACACATTTCAATTCTCTTTCTCACCTTCACTACCTCAAAGAAATACCATCAGATGAATGAAGCCTTGAAGAACTTCCAGATAAGATCTTCTTAAGGTTTTCTTCACGAAACTGACTTCCACCACTTCCAGCTCGTACTTTTAAGTATAAAGGTAGTAAAATTAACCTTTAATAGCTCAAGAAACTCAAGGATACCGAATGTCCTTTTGATTTTCCGCACCCACTCTTCTACTTCAGGAGGCTCCGCTTGACTATAAAAGAGAGGTGGATTTAATTTCCAAAACTCAAGGAGGAAATCCTTAGTTTGATCAACTAGAAGGTTTGATAACGGTGGACCACCTGTGGCCACACCATGAACATACATAGAAACTTTGTAGGGGTGAACACTAATAAACCAGATAACCAAGAGCTCAACCAAAACCTACTCATAAACAAGGCTTCTCAAACTCAAAACATCACATAAAAATCATTCCAAAATTACAAGAAAACAAGCCAGACAACCCCTGGATATTGAAACATTACAAATTTTCTCTTAAAAGAACTTTTGAAAGAAAAAAACTTGGTGGGTTGCACACTCACCAATGGTATTACATGGAGCCTCACATATCCATATTCTTGCACTAGATCAGAAACCCATCACCTCATGTCAATCGGGGAACTCATCCACTTGTGCCAATCTAGTCACTCATCCACCCATTCCATAAACTGTCCATAGTCCCACACATCTCCATGCATGTGATCACTCATGGTAATACCAAAGGTTGAAAAAAAAACTTTTCCACTTTCCATGAAAAAACATTCAACCCATGCATTCAACTTATAAATTTACTTCCCATTTCAAAATTCATAAAACATTTTAGAATATCACTCACTATAGAGTCAAAAATCACATTCAAATCCCACACATCAAATCATTTCTTCTTTTTTAAAAATAAAATCTCATGGATCCCATTCAAAAATCCATTTCATCTCATTCAAAATATTTTTTAGCAGCTAAAAAAATCTCATTTCATTAATAACCATTTGATTAAAAACTCATATCTTTTTATTTAAAACAATTTTCCAAAACCCTCTTGGAAATAAATTCTATTTTTTGAACAAATTATTTCGATAAGTCCTAGATTCTGATTACAAAATTTTAATTCTCAATAAACTCATTCCCAATTTACACAAAAATCATTTTAAAAAAGTTGAATTTTCTATATCTCCCTTCAAAATTATTTTAAAAATCCATTTTCCACATTCCCAAAATCAAACCATTACTACTTTAAATCCAAATTTCAAAATTCTACAATAAGAGTTTTCAAGACAATTTTCAGAATCAAGAAAGACCTAAAAAAACTCACAATGAAAACTAGTATTGATGGGAGACTTGTTCATATGATTGGAGGCCATATGCCAGAAACATCACCACTATAGAGAGTCTTCTAGGACCATATCCTTGACTCCACATGGAATTCTAGGCCTTGTGAGGTCACTGAGACTATTAGACCAACTCACTTTTTGTATCAAAATGACCATGTTGTCATGACACACCAAATTGATTATATTTTTAAAGTTAAATTATAGTCAATAGATAACCCAAAGTCATCTCTCAAGGAGTGTTGTATGTTTAAAGTGTTTATTTTTAATAAAGATTATTAAAAGGGGGGGGGGTGGTTTTGAAAATAGTTTTAAAAACAAAACAGATTAATTAAAGAGTTTAATAGTTGATAAATAAAGGTTTTGTTTAAGAATTATGATAGGAGGTAATTTCAAGTTAAATTAACATATTTTATAGTTCATTGTTCTGAAATGTTCACATGGTTTAATGTAATTCTTTGGTTGAGGGTTGTTAAGATCTTGATTCCCCTCTTTCCTCTTAAAACGTTGCACAAAGTACCAACCCTTAACACAAAAATAGTGTTGTAAAGGTTTGGACATCAAGAATAGAGCGAAGGATACCAAATCATACTAATATCTTATGTATGTGTGAGAGAAATATGATGCTTGTGTTGCCCAATCAGAACAACCCTAGATCCCCACTTAAAATTTCAACCCAATCAGTGTTGAAATGAAACATGTTTCACTTAATTAAACCCAAGTAATGAATTTAGAGGAGAATAATGTTAAGATAAAACAAAAGTGTAATAGTTTACACAAAAATTACACAAAACCAGTAAAGTATAAATTTCTTGAACTCCCTCCCAAGTATGTGTAGCTCCCTCGAAATGACCATCTACTATTTAGCTCGCCATCGAGAGGAGGAGAAGACTCAGGTGGAACTTCGCCTTCATCCGTGATCCCACTATGAAGATAGGGGCCTAAAGAACTACTTGGAAGAGTAAAAGACTCCTTTGTGACTCCAAAATAGCAAATATTTAATTCTAGTTTGAATTAATAAATGAGGTTCCCAAGGTGTTCTTTTATAACCAAAACAGGAGGTGGTTTTGGGCACCCTAATTTCGAGTAACCACTTGGACCATGGTTTTAGGCCACTATAAAATATTATATCACATTAAAAAAAACTAAAAACTAGTTTGAAGAACTATTTTATATATACCTATCAAATTTTACAGCCATATATCATTTATAATAAGAGATATTTCCAAAATACAGAGGCATACTGTTGACTCCGTGAAAAATCATTTCTTTGGACAGATTGATTTGTTTGGGCCTCTTAATGGATGAATTTGTCTTGGGTTTATATATAAGAGTTTCATAAAAATTAATTTTGGATAAAATCAAAAAATTTCAGCCCAATTGGAAGCACTAATCAATAGAAATTTTCACTCGAGTCCACATATATTCTTGGATTCCTCCCTAATTTGGCCCATTTTTCTTCATCTTCGTATGGGCCCTCCAAATCACCTCCACCTATAATGAAAACATCAAAACAAGTGAAATATAAATTTTTAATAGTGAAAAAAATTAATTTTTGAATCAAACATGAAGTTAATTTTTTTATTATATTTTTAATTCTCAATACAAAACTAGTTTAATATAGTGGTATGAGGGTGAAATAAAATAGTGAATCGTGGTACGATCACACCCCCACACCTAAACATTTGCACTCCTGGGTAAAGTAACACTTCCAAAATATTATGAATTTAAATATTCCAAAATTAATTAATATTTAACATTCAATGAAACTTTAACTCATTAATGTAATGTGATCAAAGCATAAACCACACCAAGGAGTTATTCCTAGTGATCCTAGAAATAGATGTCTCATAAATTGTATCAGAATGAAATTCAAAGAGATGAATTATAAACATTTAGGAAAGTAATTCAAAAGTAAAAAATATCACTTATTCTCCATGTGTGTGTATGAAAACCATTCCATGAAATTCTTTCCACTTTATATCCAGTAAATATAGGTTATTTCAATTTTTTTTGCATAAATGATTTTGTCCACCGAACCTTCCCTACATCCTTTATAATAAAATTCCAAGACACACTCACTTAATAATTACTATAATTAAAACCATAAATACCAATATATATATTCCCATATGTTTCACATTTCATCACTCCCCTCATTTATTATTATTTTTGTTGTTTTTCTAAGTTGATCTTAGAACAAATCTCATACTCAACACCCAACCCTTGCTTGATCTCCTCATGACACTAATTTTAATAGTTATAACAATATCAAAGGTCAAGGAAGAATGGTTTTTTACCTATCTAAGACAAAACCCATATTTTGGTATTTTTTTTTGTTTTTTTAAGGGCGTAAAATAGTCGGATAATAGGTACACACACATAGGTCAATCCAGTACAATAATGAAAAAGATTGGATAAGGAATGAATTTATGGAAAAATAATTTTGGGAAGTTTTGAAATATTAAAATAACTTATATTACCACATATTGAGTAAGAAAAATTCTCACTGCATGGTTTGGTGCAAAGATGTGTGGAGAAATTAAGTGACACAATTTTCCTATAAACTACTCAAACAAAGGGTACTGCACTTCTCAAAGGTTTCAAAGTAATACAACCATTCATATCATCTAAGAACTACATATTTTATATAATAAGGCATAACTCAATGTTAAATTCATGTTTAAAAACACATTTTGTCATTTAAATAAAAAAATTTAAATGCTAAAACCACATGAAATAGGGAAATTCCTCATGAATTAGCAATAAATTCCATGATTAAGTGGGTATCATTTTATATGATAAATTGGGCATAAAAAATTAACATTCTAGAAAAAAAGTGAGGGGAAAAAGGGGAAAGGTAAAAATAATATCCAATAAGCCAAAAAGAGAGAAAAAATAAATAAAGATGATGAAAATTCTTAACTATCCCAAGAATATACCCATCCCCCACACTTAGAGTATATAGTGTCCTCACTGTAGTAAAAGAGAATGTGAGAAGGATAAAAACTGATGGGTGTCATTAGTAGGCTACTTATTGAACTTGGAGTTACTTTATTGGGGACTCCATAAGGACTTTGTGAAAGTTCTTAAGTCTCTTCTCATTTACAGTGAAGGTTTGCTTCATTTCTTAATTTTGTACCTGAATAACGCCAAATGGATAAACATTAATAACAATGTATGGGACAAACCATCATAAATAAAGCTTACTTGGATGCAGCTTCAATATTGCATTATAAAGGAGGAACTTATACCCAATTATAAATTTATAATGAAGGATGAGGTGGTCATGGGAAGCCTTGGTTTTCTCCTTATAGATCTAGGAGTTCTCATATGCATCACACTGAATTTATTCCAACTCTTGAATATAAAACTTCCTATGCTCACCGGTATCTGAGATATTCATATTAAATTGTTAGAAACCCAATATACATGGTTCTATACCTCTAATGGGAGGTTAAATTCCTTTCAAAACACAATCCTATATGGTGACATTCTGATTGGGGTTTTAAAAGTTGTACCATATGCCCAAAGTGCATCATCCAAGCGCAAACTCCAATATTTCCTATTGGGTTGTATTATTTTTCCAAGATTCATTTAACTTCATGATTTGATATTTATTCTTGTACATTAGTTTGGGGGTGATATGCAGTGTATATTTTATGAAAAACCCCATACTTACGGTACAATTTTTTCATGTTATAATTGCAAAAATGTGAACCCTGATCACTAATGATAAATTTAGGAAAACCAAACCTACTGAAAATCTAGGACCTCACAAAATCAAAAACCACTTGAGATTCATCAATCCTTGTAGATTTTTCTTCCACCCATTTAGAAAGATAGTAAACATATAATAATATGTAAATAAATCCAAATGAATTTGGAAAAGGTCCCATGAAGTCAATGCTCCATACATCAAAGATCTTAAGAAATAACACGGGTTGTTAGGGAATTTCATTCCTCTTTGAGATATTCCCTATGAATTGACATCTTTTTCATGACTTAAAAAATATATGAGAATATCTAAATAATTTTGGATAATAAATTCCAAATTCAAGGAACTTTCGAGTTGTATGTTGAGATCCTAAGTGGCCCCTACATACCAAAGTGTGATAGAACCTAAGGATAGATTGGAACTCATGGTCAGGGACAAACCTTTGAACAACCTAATGACTATAAATTATCCACAGGTATGGATCATACAAAATGGACCATCATGACTCATGCTTAATTATTTGGGATTGTAAAGTGATAAAATCCATGGGGACCCTAGATGCTACCAAAAATTTCATAATGTATGTATACCAAGGGGTAAGTTTGACTACATCACAAAGGTTCTCATGAGGAAAGAATTCTCCAATGGGGAGGGATGAGTCCATATGATGGTCTAATGATGTGAAAATACTAATAATGTGGTCAGATACCAAATTTTCCACTCCTATCTTAACTCTAATCTCAAGTTCAAACTCCTGGAGGAGGAATATCCACCGAATGAGGTGAGGATTAGCTTTAGGTTTACTTGGGATAAATTGAAGGAAAACATGATCAGAAAATACAATGATTTTTGACCCAATAAGACATGAACAAAATTTTTCTAAGAAAAAAACAATTTAAAGAAGTTCTTTTTCAGTGTTCATGTAGTCTTCCTGGGTAGGGTCAAGGGTACGTGAGACATACACAATGACATGAGGAGCCTTATCAACCCTTTGTGATAAAACATCCCCAGTTTTAAATTTAGAGGTGTTACACATAAGTTTGAAGGGGAGATCCCACCTTAGTGGTTGGATGATGGGAGGTGATGTGAAACTCATTTTTAGTAAATTGAATTCATCCTCACAATATTTATTAAACACAAACTGGGAGTCTTTTTTGTAATAACTGGGATAAGGGAAGTGCGATCTTACTAAAGTCTTTAATGAATCAGTGGTAAAAACCAGCATAACCCAAGAAAGATCACACCTCACAAACATATTTTGGATATGGAATTGATGAAATTAATTTAATTTTTTTATTTATCAATTGAATTACCTCATCTTAAATAACATTCCCAAGAACTATCCCCCACTCAACCATGAAATGACATTTCTCATAATTTAATACATGATCTTTTTTCTATGAAATGATAGAGGATAGAACCTAGGTGTGTCAAAAAGTCATAAAAGGAAGTGCCATAAACTATGAAATCATCCATAAAAACTTCCATGCAATTCTCAAGGTACTCTGAAAATATACTCAACATACAACACTAAAAAGTACTGGGATCTTTACAGAGGCCAAAAGACATCCCTCTGTATGAAAATATGCTGAATGGATAGGTAAATATTGTCTTTTCTTAATCCCCAAGGGCTATATAGATTTGGAAATAACTCGAGTATACATCAAGGAAACAATAATGGTACTTACCATCTAATCTTTATAACATTTTTTCAGTTAAAGGTAGAGGAAAGTGGTCCTTTCACATGGATTGATTCAGTCAACAATAGTCAATATAGACTCACCAAATATTTTTGTAACATCCCAGGCAATTAAAGAATACGAGATTTTCATATTTATTAATATTTATGAATTAAATATTAATTTTAATTTAAATGGGATGCTATGTTCAATGGTGTACCTGACATGCAATAATGAGTTTCTCTGAAATCTCTTGTTGCACACAAGGCTGAGTCATACTGAAAAATAATAATATTATTATTTTAAATGGTAGTTAACGCCTAGCCATTGTATTGGACAGAATGAACATAACTAACCATATTATGATTAAACATGTTTGTTAAATGTTTTTACATTTATCAAATAAAATTTAGAGGGTTAAAATGATAATGAATCCAATTTTAAGCATAAATACTTTAATATTTTTAAAGGTAGTTTTACCGCTTTTTGATGGAGAACCCTTTTTAAATCTAGTTTTTGACATCTTTATATGTTTTATTTTAAAAAATAAAATTCTTATTTATAAGTGGTACATAAAAATTTACTTTGGGTAATTTTTGGTATTTTTCTGATAAAGTTTATTTTTTAATGAAAAGTGAAAAATACTGCATTTTAAGTCAAAACTATCTTTTCATATGCTTTATTTATATGGTTATATTATATTTTTATTTGGTTTTAAAGTGTAATTATATTATGTTTTTACCATTTAATACAATTTTGGTTATTGGAAGTAATTTTACTTTTTAATTAAACATAAACACATGTCAATCTTTTGATAGTTATTATTTCTTAAAAACACGCTTTTTGGTTTTGACAACGGGAATTAATTTTAAATTAATTTCCACAAATTCTGTATTTTGAATTTGGAAAAATGGATTCAATATTTGGAATCAGGGGGTACAAATTTTGTAAATAGGTAACTTTTATTTTTAGACATTATGAATAGTAACTTCAGTAAATATTTTATTTACCATGGTTAATGGGTAAATTTGGTAAATAAGGGTAAAAAATAATATTATAATAATATTAAATTATCCTAAAACATGTCCTAACCCTATTGGATGATATATTTCTGACTATGGGAATCCTTGGGTCGATTTTATCACCCCATGGAGACACTTGTGTGCGAAAATGACATTTAATCACTTTTAATTTAAAGTTAAGGAAAATATAACCTAAACATATATATTTTATTAAACAATTTTTATAAGGGGTTATATAAGTGATATCTTTAACTATAAATAGTCATTATAAATCTAAAAATATTTCCTACATCATGGTATTTTATTTATAATTTATAGACATCAAATAAATAAATTTATTTATGACACAATGGTGATGTAGTGATTATCTATTAATGAATGTTTTAAATAAACGAGATTATAAAAATTAAAATAAATTTATTTTGAAACTTTTTATGCCATACACGAATTTTATGGATTATTATGACTTTTTATCTTTTAATTAATGAAGTTTTTTCGAATGAATCAAGTTGTTATGAATTTTTTAAAAAGTCATGATATGAATAGTATAAAAATCAACATAAATGAGTTTTTAAATAAATTAATATTTTATTAAATAATATAATAGTACTAAAAATCTAAGATTAATTCAAATTACATATATGATGTTAAAAATGTCATTAATGATCCATTTTTTGGTCTCTTGGCATTTTATAGTAACTATGGTAACCATATATTATGAATATACAAGAAGACATGGTAAAAGTTAAATAAGTTTACTAAGGGTTAAAGTTAAAAGATAAGGTTAATTCTGTGATCTAAACTTTTCTAACACCCATTTTATGAGATTATTTAGATCCATACTCATATTATCTTCTAAATATATCAATTTCGTGTTATTATAATTCGAAAAACAATTAATAATAAAATAATACTTTCAAACTTTCCTAAATTGCCCCTCCTCCCTCTCATAAAAAGACACCACCTATAACCCTTAATCACACCTCTAAATCCCCTTTAATTGTCCAAAATATACTCCAATAATCTCCCAAAATTCCTCCCTTACTTCTAGAAGCTTTCACATAGGCAAAAGGCAATTCAAGAAAGCCCTTTGGCTCAAATCAAAAGAAGTTACCCGATTTGAGGTAACGTCTTCTCTCAAGTTCCTTTCCATTATTTTTTCCTTATACACTCCCTATTATATTACTATTATTTGTTTATATAACAACACTAGTATACTCAATATAATAGTTTATTTTTATGATAATTATTTGAACTACACTTACACACACCTCCGTCTAATGGGTATAGAACATACTGTTTCTATGGACGACAAACTACTGCCTCACAAAACGATGATTGTTCAATATTCTCCTACCACCTCTCATGGTGTAAATTATGATGAAACTATAATTATATATTATATATATGATATTTATTTTATCTCTATGCTACTTTAATTCTCATTTATAATATACCTTTATGTTTTTCATGTTGTATAAATATGATAATTTCATTTGAGGAAGTGCGGACTACCATCCCCTCAAAGTGATATGACTCGTTCATGCTATTCATGGAATGTATAAAGGATGGAATTAATGAACTTATTTAACATATATAACATAAATATTATAATGTAATTATAATATACCTATGTATCATTTACTTTTCATTCCTTTAAGTATGAAAAAGAAATGAAAGTAGCGTTCATGCGTACGTACGACTTATCGTCTCTATGAATGATGAATTTTATTTCTTATCTCCAAATGTTATAGATTTTTATAAATACATATATACTGGATATATATGGTATTTAAATCATGAATACTATTCTGGATATAATGAAATTCTGACCACATAGACAATTTATAATTATTACAAGTTCATTTTTTACTCAAGTTTCGAACATCCACAAAATGTCCGATATGAACTCAAATAATTAACTAATTTTTATATCAAGTTAATAAGTGATATAAAAGGAATAATAAACTTGAAAAAGGTTCTGAAGCAATTATAAATTAACTTAAGTTTATTATTTAGGAAATTAAATAATGAATGAGTCAATTCGGACACGAGGTAAGGGACTTTGTCTCAATCTACTTTCTTTGAGGTGTATTTTGATTTATACACGACTTTATTTTATACGGTGTATAAAACCCTTTGAATTTTAATTTCATTCAAAGGGAATATTTTTCTATGTATAATTTTACTAAATGACAAAGGGAATGTTTCTTTTTAATGTATATGGTGACAATGACCTTTTCACTACTGCGAGCATTATTTGATATTTGGCTTCCTTAACAAGCCGTGATGTTTTTAAATTGAAAATAAATACTATATGCACTTTTTACATATTTTGGTATTGAAAATGGTTTTTAAAGTGGATTTAATATTTCAATATCTTGAAATTATTTCTTGTTATTTCAAATGAAATTTTTATGATTGAAATATTAATATTTTAAATCTTTTATGTGTGATGATTATATAATGGTACTTGGATTTTTGACGGATGGTTACGTGATAAAACAAATGACGGGTGGTTCTGTGATAAACCAAGGATGGGTGGTTACGTTATAACCTCCAATGTATTGGGTATGGAAGTCGGCCGTATGGCTATTCCATTTGTAAGAATTATTTGTGGAAGTTGACCATATGGTTATTCCATTTAAGTATGATTATGTCCCAAGTTTACCTTTTATATGTTATGTGTGATTTATATGGGTTTTATGGTAATATTTTGGATAAAAAAGGGTAAGAAATGATCTTTTATTCAATGAATATTATTTACTACTTCATAAAGGTGAAAAATATTACTTATTATAAAGTATTCATGGTTTACATGTTGTTTTGAAAAACTAACATTTTTCCTTCTTTGTGTATCCCTTACTGAGATTTTTATGCTCATCCCAAGTTTTTGAATTTTTTTTTCACAAGAATTAAAGTATAATCGGGTCAAGTATGGGATGAAGGAAAATTAATGCTATTTAAAACATGGAACTAAACATTTTTCTTTTCTTTTAAGACCTTTTATTTTATGAAAATAATGGATACTGAGTAGAAGTTTCTACATGTAATATTCAAGTTTTTATGTATAAGTTATGACCTAATTTTCTAAAGCTCTAAACTTGAAAAGATCCTTAATGTGAATTATTAACTTAATTCAAGATTATGTAATGTTTAAGGCTGGGGCCTTATAGTTTTGCACACATGTTGGAACCAATTCATTTCTTTCATTTGACACTAAGATTATTCCAATTTTTAGGCACAATTTTCACTGGGTTAACCCATTTACTATCAGATATGGGATATATTATCCCAACAATAATAATTTTACTAACTTCAAATTTTAAAACTTCAAGTAGGGTTGGATTAAACTAGCATTGAGATTTCCTTATGGGATTATCCTCATATTCTAAAAGTATATGGTGCATAAAAATAGATGGGATAATCCTAGGAATATCATCCAATGTCCATCCAATTTCATTTTTACACACTCTCAAAAGGTAGAGCAGTTTTGATTCCAACTATAGAGATAAGTTATTGTAAATAATTATGGAAAATTGGTCAATACCCTCAAGATAAGCATATTTTAAATTAGATGGAAGTGGATTTAATTCCAACACTGGTGGTTTTTGGATTGATGAAGGGGATTTAGGGGGAGTGAGGTTTGTGGAACTATCTATCTACTAATGTTTATTCTCTAAGGGAAGAGAATAAATGGAAATGATATTTAAAGAATCATCGATGGTCATGGGTAACTCAAAATGAACACACTCTTCAATTAAAGCACAAAATTTACACTTTTATGAACCCACACAACACTCAAAACATGAATCAAAACTAAAATCATCCAATGGTGAAGAAGAGGAAAATAAATCAGAGTATGGGTATATGAGAGAATTGTGTGTGTGTATATCTTTTGACAAAACTTCCATTGAATAGATAAGAAGAGTGGAGTGCTCTTCAATAAAGTTTTTCATGGAATCAAAGATATTACAACATACCTTTTCTCCACCAAACTCCATGGAAATCATACCATTGTGGATGTTGATGATATTATTTTATGTTTTAAGGAATGTACTCCTAAGTATGAGAGGATCATGTACTTGGGTATGTGTATCTTCCATATCCAGAATGTATAAGTCTACAGGGAAGATGAGATTATTCACTCTTACAAGGACATCCTCAATCACTCTTGATGGATGTGTTGTGATTTGGTTGGAAAGTTTCACAATAATTATCATTGGTTGAAGCTCTCTAACATATAAAGAAGTATACATAGTAAGACATTACATAAATAGAATCACACAAGTATAGCATTTCATCAAAAAATAAGCCCCCCTAAGGTGAAAGGTATCATTAAAGTGACCAGATCCTTGTATTTGGTTGTAATTTCTAGTTGTATCAAGGCCGATACATTCTTTCCTAGGTTGACTCTCTCATTCCCCTTTAGTCATCACCTATGGGTGAAAATATATTTAATAAGTTTGTCATAATGAGGGATTTCTTTAACTGTATCCAATAAAGAAATGTTAACTTGCACCTTTTTAAATGTATCCATTATTTCTTTATCAATATCATTATCAAAATTTTTCTTAGGTTTAAAGAGTCTTTGAGGGAAAGGAAAGGGAATGGACTGTTCGGGGGAATCCTCAATAATAAATTGTTTACCCTTGATGTTATGTTTCTCTTCATTATAATCTTTTATGGGTAAAGAGTTTTCAAGTGGGGGACTTACCTGTTGTGTAGAATCAGTGGAAGAAGAAGTTTTATTGTGCAAATATTACCTTTTTTTAGATTAGAAATAGGCCAGGATGGTATATTTCTAGAACCTTAAATCTTTATCTCACCAATGGTGTTTTATAATTGTCCCACTTTAGTTTATAGGTATTGAATAGCCGATTTTGTGGTCTATTGGAACTTGAGGTTTTGGGTTTCCATTTTCTTCACCATATCCTCGAGGCTTGGTTTAGACTTGGGAGGCGAAGTATTATTTTGAGATATTGAAGGATAAGAAGGTTATATATCTTGGACTTGTTGATACCAGTTCTATTTAGGATATCTTGAGTTTCCTCCTTTTCGGTATTGTTGTTGTGCTTTCCACCTGGGGTTTGGATTTGACCTAAATGGTTCTTGTTTCAAGGGTGGTTCTTGTTGGAATGGACACCCAAGGAATACTACAGCAAAAGACTCAAATGAATCTTGAAGTTGTGGGAGATGGTCAGAAAAATGAATGTTATCAGAAAAAATACCAAAATTTAATGGAACGGAAGAAGTGTGTGACTTATCTTGTGCTTGAGATAATTAACTTAAAAGGGTATGAATATAATCAAGTTTATTTTCTACCTGTTGTTCTAAGGATGAATGAATTACCTCATAAACTCCTTGGGTTGGTGCAATTTCTCTTGTACTAAATTATTGTGAATTTTGATCCATGTTGGATATTAAGTCACAAACATTGGCAGGAGTTTTTTCAATAAGGGAACCCCCAGCTGCATCATCTATCATACCACGATCCATGGACATAAGTCCATCATAGAAGTATTTAATTATAAATTGTTTACTAATATGGTTGTGGGGATAGCTTGAGAAAATTATTTTGAATCTCTCTCAGTATTCATGAAGGGTATCTCTCTATGATTTCCTAATGCTTCATATTTATTTTCTAATTGATGTGGTGTGGGAGGTAGGAAAAAACTTCTCTAGAAAGAGAGGTTTAAGGTCATTCTAACCCCCAATTGTGATAGGTATAGAGTATAACTAGTCTTTGGATACACCATCAAGGGATAAAGGGAAGACCCTAAACTTAATGAGGCCATCAATTACATTTTTGGGTTTCATGGTGGATCACACTATATGAAATTACTTGATATTTTAGTGAGGTTCTTCATAAGGAAGAGAATAGAATTTAGGATGGAGGTGGATGATGCCTGATCTCAACTCAAAGTTGGTTGCTTCCTCAGGGTATTTGATGTATGCATATTGGTACTACACATCTGGGGTGGTTATTTATTTTAAGTTTTGATTTTTTATGCCATATTATACATGTTAATTTTATTTTCTATTTTTGTTTCAGAAGAAGAGGGGTCTAGAGGAGTCTCAAGGTGTGGTTTTTCCTCTTTCAAAGGATCGATCAGTGTGTCTCGGTGTCTTTGACGTAGTATCATCTTTAGTTCGAGTTCAAAAGGAGGTTTTTAACTTAGAGTATAATTCTTAATACACAAAAAATACAAATAAGAAGATTTTATAACACTACTTATATACAAAATTATAAGAGAGAACTAAAAAATACATACAAAATACACAAAGTTAAAAAAAACACACTAAAAAACAAAGCGCTCCCCGACAATGGTGCCAAAATTTGACCGTGTTGTCATGAAATGTAAAATTTATTATGTTTTTAAAGTTGATTTATAGTCTAAGTTATGCCCAAACTTGTCTCTCAAGGAGAGTTGTATGTTTAAAGTGTGTATTTTTAATAAAGATTACTAACAGTGGGGGTGGTTTTGAAAATAGTTTTAAAACAAAACGAATTAATTAAAGAGTTTAATAGTTGATAAATAAAGGTTGTGTTTTAATAATTATGATAGAAGGAGGTAATTTCAAGTTCAATACACATATTGGATAGTTCATTGTTCTGAAATGTTCACATGATTTAATGAAATTATTAAGTTGAGGGTTGTCAATATCTCGATCCCCCTCTTGATTTTTAAAACGTTGCACAAAGTACCAACCCTTGAAATAACAATCATGCTGTCAAGGTTTGGAAATAAAGCATAAAGTGAATGATACCAAAAAATAATACTATCTTATTCATGTGTGATAGAAATAGGATGATTGTGTTTCCCAATAGGAACAACCCATGATCCCTACTTGAAATTTCAATCCAATCAGTGTTGAAATGAAAAGCGTTTAACTTAATTAAACCCAATAAATGATTTTAGAGGAGAAGAATGTTAAGATAAAACATAAGTGAAATAATTCACAAAAAAATTACACAAAACTAGTAGAGTATAAAGTACCAGAACTCCCTCCCAAGTATATTTATCTCTCTCAAAATAACCATCCATTTTTAGCTCACCATCGAGAGGAGGAGAAGACTCAGGTGAAACTTCACCTTCATCCTTGATCAACCTATGATTATTGGGGCATCTGTAACTTATTGGATGAGGATAGGAATACTTTGGGACTCCAAAATTATAGATCATTGCTTCTAGTTTGAACTATGAAATGAGATTACCAAGGTGTTATTTTAAATCCAAAATGGGTGGTCGTTTTGGGCACCCTGATTTCGAGAAACCAATTGACCCATGGTTTTAGACCACTATAAAATATTATCTCACTTTAAAAAAAACCAAAAAGTTTTTGTAAGACCTCTTTTATATCTCTATATAAAATTTGGCAACCATATATTTTTTATGATAAGATACATTTTCAAAATACATAGGTATACCATTGACTTTGTGAAGACTCATTTCTTTGGATATATTGATTCATTTGGGACTCTTAATGGATGAGTTGGTATTGGGATTCTTCATAAGAGTTATAGAAAAATAAAATTTAGATCATATAATTTTTTTATCCCAATTGGATGCACTAATTAGTATATATATGTGGTTGAGTCCACATATGGTCTTGGATTCCTGCGCAATTTGGCCCATTTTTATTCATCTTTGTTTGGGCCCTCCAAATCACCTCCACCTATAATGAAAACATAAAAAAAAGTGAAATATAAATTTTTAACATTGAAAAACATTAAATTATTGAACCAAATAATAAGTTAATTTTTTTATTATATTTTAAATTTTCAATACAAAACCAGTTTAATATAGTTGTACGAGGGTGAAATTAAATAGTGAATCATGGTATGATCACCCAAACACCAAACAATCCACAAGAACCAAAGAAACCAAATAGAACCAAGATTACCATGGAAACACAAGGTTTGGTATAAAATGTGTTGTCCAAACACTCCCTCATACCTACACCCTAAGGTTTCAACTGTCCTTCTCTATCTACCTTAACATCCCAAATAACATAGGATGCTCTATAAGCTAGGTCCTATAAAGAACCAACCCACTATGATACTATTTTTTCACAAACCAAGCCAAAGTACCATACAACCCAACACCTGAACTAGTCCATGGCATGGACCGAAGGGTGTTCATGATCCCCACGGGCTGGAAACTAGTGTGTGGGTATCAAAAACATACGTTGGGAACAATTTCAACCATGAGTATAACTATAATCAATCAACAAAAAAGAACAGTAAACCACAATTGATAACTTAACCAAACAAGGTACAACAATTTCTAGAATCAAGGTTTTAAAAATTTAACCAAAAATCAAAATACTAAAATGTAAAGGAAACCAAAAAACATCCCAAAAACCTCAGTGTAACATGAGGGCATCACCCTTAGGCCACCACCACCAATACCTACAACAAGTGGAAGAATAGAAATCAGATCCACCACACCATGACACATATTTCCTTTACCTGGGTCATACATAACAAATTATACATAAAACCAAAGGTTTATGTAGGGTGTGATCTAAATACTAGTAAGATTCCACCCAAAAGAAAATATTACATGTTACAACATTAGAAGAAAAATTAACATGCACATTTATACAAAATACTTTGAAATATTTTAAGAAAAACCATCCTCAAGGAAACCCTTTCAAGGAAAATCCCATTTTCATCACATATTCTTGTCAAAATATTTCCAAAACATGTTTAACACCAAAAAAACAGTTCATATAACACATTAAAAAAATCCAAGCATGCAATCAAAACTCATCTAATAATGTTAAAGTAAGGAATCAACTACCTCGAGCTTGGAAACTTTCAAAAAATTAGTGCGAAACCACAACCTCGCCACCAAAAGATCCTAAAAAGGAAAGATTAACAACAAAAATCAAGATATTACTCAATAAAACAAGATCAAACCCTCTCTAGGTTAAATAACTAGCTGGAAAAGGAGAACCCCAAAAGAGAGGAGGATAAAACCTAAAAGAAGGAAGAAACCATGGGAGAAAACACTTAATTGATGATTACTTGATGAATCCACACCAAAACCACCAAAGTAAGAGAGTAAAATAGAGAAAATAGGGAGAGAAAGAGGTTCCTAGGGTTGGAGATCTTGAATGGGGTGAGAAAGGGAGGATTTGGGGTTAAACCCCAAGATGACACAAAGGTAATTTTCTAATTTTTAATGACTTGGACATGGAACACGGTTTTCCCACATGGTTTTCCAAACCATGTGAAAACCTTACATCCCCATATTTACAAGAGTAATGAGCCACATAGTTACCCTATATGGTTTGAAAATCATGTGGTTTCCCACTATCCAAAAATTATAATTGGATGCATGGTTTCTTGGGTAAGGTCACACAGTTTTCCAAACTATGTGCTAACTGTGCCCCACCTTATATCAACCCAACAACTCCCATTTTTTTACCAAAAAATCCCAAAAAAAATCAAGTATAAACATAGGATCAATAATAAACAAAATATCACCTCCAAATTTAAACCCATCACACCCGGAACTCGAGAGAAAAAATGGTATCCAAAAATAAACTGGATCAGAGAGTTAAAACAAAAAAACCTAGTGTGACATAAACACCAAAACTTATAATTTAATGTAATTAACCTCAAATATTTCTAAAATGACTACATAATATCAAATTGATGTGGAAATTGGGTTTTTTCATTTGGCACTCAAAAAATGAATTACTTATGTGAGCACCGATACACTATTATTCTGAACAACACTTCTATTGTCCTGATCTTTCGTATGAAATGTATAGCCATTAATACCATACCTAGAACATGTTATAAAATTTAAACTTGGACAACCCAATAACCATCTCAATATTTCTGATGCATCTTATCTACCAAGTATGGTCTATTTAAACCATTTATTTTTTGTATGCTCATTCAAAATCCATATATCTTTCTTATTTGGATAAAATTGTTTCAAAAAATTAATATTCAATGTTATATATGTCTGAGCATCATATATGTTATTAAAGATGTATAAATTTACCTTATTTATCTATTCACCTATCAATGATTTTAATTTCAAGACAAAGATCCCTTTTCCCCACAATTAACTCATTCACCGTGAGATAGAGGCAAATCGATGTACTGGACTGTAGACAAGTATCTTGTAAAAAACTCTAAAACCTCCTCAGAAATATACTTCTAAAAAATGGATCCTTCATGTTAATATGGGTTCTTAACATACCCCTTTAATATCATCATATACCTTTCAAATAGATACATCCAATGTAGATATATAGGTTTGTAAAGCTTTATTTATCACACCAAATGAACTATTAAATGCACCATGATATCAAAAAAAGATAGAGGAAAATACATTTTTAATTTAAAAAGTATAGAAACTGATTCATTCTCTAAAATTTTCAAAGCATTCAAATAAATCACCTTATTATAAATTGAATTGAAAAATAACACACCTTTATGATAGTTATTCTGAAATAAATGGAAAATATTTCATGCAATGAAATTGGTAATAGTTTTTTCATCATGACATGAAAATCATGAGATTTCATACCTATAAACTTCAAATACTTTAAATATTTTTTTTAAATTTCAATAATAACTCTACGACACTTTGATATCATAAAGACACTAAAAAAATATAATTTTCTCCCTCTTGGATAATTTATGACAAGACGGGGGAAGGAATGTTACCCTTCCATTAGGAGTAGGATCTAAATCCCACCATATTTTCATTGAGAGTAAGTCTAATCTTGTATTCAATTGATATTTATTCTTTCCTTTAATATCTTACAATGTTCCAATCAAGCTATCACAAATATTCTTTTCCACATGCATGGAATCAATTTTATGTTTGACCTCATGATATCTACAATATGGTAGCTCAAAAAATATTGACCATTTATTCTAAATATTTCTATCGTTAACAAATTTATGTGTCTTTATGAATGCAACATAAATTTTTTTCAACCTCTCAAAATGATGATCAGTGGATAAGGGTTTTAGAGAAATATAAAATTCTTGTGATTCATTTAATGCCTTTTTTAATCTTATATAAGAGTGATCCATAGACAAAATTTTTTGATGACCCATGTATACTTTTTTCTCCCATGATGTAGTTGATAATAGGAAGTCTATTGTTAAAAAATTGGACACGATTTATGCCCCTTAACACTATATCCAAAAAAATTTCCATATGTCAAGAAGTCATTTATAGTGAACATAATCATTGCATACACTTGAAAATATTCCATTTTATAATAATCAAACACCCTAATACCATCATACCATAAGAGTTTCAAATCATCAATTAATGGTGATAAGAAAACATCAATATCATTTTCGGGCTATTTTGGTCCAGAGATCATTAAACTCAATATGAAATACTTTTACTTCATAAAAAATTTAGGATATAAGTTTTAAATTACCAATAAAACAGATTATTAACTATGTGTGCTACTAAGGCTTCGATATGGATTCATTCCATCTATGCACAGTCCAAGTATGAGATTTATAATTCCATTTTCGAATGTAGGAAACTACTGATCATTTTTTTCCACTATGAAAAATCAGATGGATGCCATAATTTTCCATCACATATCCACTCATCCACATGCCATCTTAACCTTTTTTCAACATGTGAATTTGAAAATAAACATTTCAAATGATAAATTATAGGAAGATACCAAAATTCATTAATAGGGGTATCTGTAACTTCTAAATAATAAAATGTAATTTTTATTTCAACTTATACCATGATGTTCCACATTTATGACACATTGACATAAATTTTTATTCCTTTCTATATAGTACACAGTCAATCGGGAAGAAATGTATTTTTTTGTACCCCAATACCATCAAGCATAATATTTTCTTCACTTTATAATGTGAATCAGAAAGATCTTTGTATTTAGAAAGAATATCTTTCAATAATAGTAGAAAATATATAAAACTATTGTAACTCCAACCATGTTTCACCTTCAAGTTAATCAATATTAACACCAATTATAAAACCATAAATTCTATACAACCTGGATACAATGGTTTTTCAGCATCACCATATATATGATCAATTGTCGGTTCTTTCTCAATTGTCTCTACTTTAATATCAAGAATCATTTATTTAATTTCATCTGCGTTATCATATTGTAAAGAATCATCATTAATAGATTAAAAATTCTTCTCAGTTTCACCATGCTAAATACAAGGGCTATAACTTGGATTAAAACCATGAAAAATTAAATGATATTTTATATCTTTTCTTTTAAACTTCTTTATATTTAAACATTTTAAGGCATGGATAAAAAATGTCTTTGTTTAGAACATTTTGTTTATAAAATTTAAAAAAGTCATCAACCCCTTTCTCATATTCATCACTTATTAGAAGTGTTGTAATCTAACTTAAACTCATTATTATCCATAAAAAATATCAAAAATAAATATATTTTTAAAATAATATAGTGGTGATAAAAGTGAGAATAAATTATTCAAGTCAAAATAGGTTTAAATTTATATCTAAGATGTCATAATTTGAAAGTACCAAAACTTTGAAATTTAAAAAAATATACGTGTATTTAAAAATTATAATTATAAATTCTAGAAAATAATGTAATATAAGTTTAAATATAATTGATAAAATATAAAAATAAATACATGGAAGTAATTTAAAAAATAAAATATAGTTAGACCAATTTCATAGTTTTCATTTTCTTCTGAATGAAATTAGATAAAACTTAAAATTGAATATTATTGATCAGAATCCAAATCATGTGCTCATTTTCCTTTTGGATTTTAATCTTTATCATTGAATTTTTTAACATATTTTTTTGCATTAAAAACAAAAAATTATTATAAAAAACATTAATGCATACTATAATATAATCATATAGTAGAGTTAAAAAAACACAATGATGAATTTTTAATGCATTACACACACACACACATATAAAAAATTTATATTATATATCATTTATGCCTAGTGTATTATAAAAATTGTGAAAATATAATCATGTATTGTGTATTCTATGACAACATGTTTTATTTTAATATACCACACTAATAACCCACATTTTAAATATTTTTGTCTACTTCATTTGATATAGAATAAATCCAAATTTATGGGGAGAAGAATTATTTCAGTGTGGATACTATGTAATGAATGTGTAATTCCATGAAAATAAAACATATAAAAACTCTACCTATGTAGTGGGAAAATTCTATAAATTTAAAAATTAATTTAACCTAAAGTATGATTGGGGATAATTTATGAAAGGGGGAAAATTTTGACTGGGGATAAAGTATGATTGGGGATAACTAGCACATCAATCACTATTATCATTTGTACCAAATTGGTTAATTAGTCCAAATAGAGTCAAAACCTGACATATATCTACCAGAATATTATAAATATATGCAAAGAAACCAATTGAAAATTCATATTGTGTATTCACCAATAATGTCAACATTATATTGATAGTAACTCATAATATACAAACTACATATTTAATATATGATTTTTCAGGATAATAATATTCTCACATCACATGAAAAGTGTTGATATACATATACACTACTTATAGGATATTTAATATTGAATTGTATGAAAATTGAAATGTATGTATAGATTACATTTTAAGATTATTAAGTCATTAATAAATGCATATTGCTAATTGAAATTTATTCATATACATGGAAGTGTATGCATACATAATGAATGATTCACAAACATCATCCAAATAAGAAACATTTAGATATTCAATGCAAAAATTTAAGATGATATGTAGTATAAATATATGTGAAACAATTCATTGAAAATGCCTTTACATATAGTAAAAACACCAAAACATTAACAATAATGCCGAAATTTATGATCTAACATATAACATTAAGATATAATGAAATCCATAACTTTTCACTTAAATCAATGGATAAGGTATATGAAGATGGTAATATGAGATTCTCAACAATAATATCAATATATGAATGTGAAACGATGAGTCTGATGAAACCTATAGATTTATAAATATGGTAATGTGATAATCGGGTAAATAGAATTGAAAAAAACAAGAGTTAGGGCATCCGTGACACTGAACTACCGAAAATGAGGATCGACGTGTGAGTCTTAATTGAGAGTTGATAGATAACAAGATTGAATGCACAACAATGAGTCCAAGAAAACCTAATGATGTATGAAGATGGAAAACTGAGATTGGAGGGAACTTGATCAAATAAACGATGTTATGGATTCCACATGAGATAAATGAATTTTTTTCATGATATCAGATAACACAGAAATGATTCAGAATGTAAATTCATAAAATTTTAAATAGTATATCACATTAGTTGTTATATAACTGATGTGATAATGAAATTTTTATTGTTTTATCACATCAGTTATACAATAACCGATGTGAAAATTTTTCTTTATCATTTCATTTATAAAATAACCTAGGTTATAAAGTAATGAATATTTCTTTTTCATGTCTTTTATAATATAACCTATGTGATAAATCAGGATATTGATTTTTTCACATGATTTATTTGATAACTGACACGATAAGGCAATATACATGGCTTTATCACATCAGTTATTTATAAACGAATTGATAAATCCAACACGATAAATACTTTTTATACTAGTGAAATCATGAGTAATTGGGTAATAATGGATAATGTGAGAAAATATTTATCCATTCTATCCATTATTGAAAGTTGATATTTCAATCCCTTTGATGGAAATGGAAATGCCTGGATCAATCTAGGGCTATGGTTTTATATGGGCATGTTCATTTTCAAGAAGTTAAAGAAAGAGGTATTAAACACATAGGTTGATCACACTAGTATGCAACATGCTTGATTAAGAGATATCATGATAAAACGATTATATTACACAATTAGTGTTCATAGGAGGTTGTACGTTCTTACAACATTCATCTCTTTATATATGTGTTCCTTGATGTGTTGCTAAATATTAACCTTGAAATTTAGGAATATTCACCTATTTCAACTGAGAAAGAGGCCTAGAGGGCCACACACTAAGTGTATTCAGGATCTCAATTAAATCCAGTATTGAATTTAACAAGTTAGAATAAATATTATTCCTAATTTTTGGTTTAATATTTATTTGAGTTTGGTTGATCGCCAATATTTAATCACGAGTCATCTGAAAGAATAGGTGAGTTAAATAATAATAATAAATATTTATTTTCAAGGTTTAGTGAATATAATATTTATTATATTTATCAATGAATAATGTATTCATATTAATTTGTTAAATAAATAGTCATTATTCAAGGTTCAGTAAATGCCGATGAGGATTAGCAAGCTAAGTTTAAAGGTCCAGCCAGAAATAATATAAATTATATTTATTTATTCTTAAGTAATTCACTCATCAAGTGAATAATAATAATATCTATATTATTATTATTATTAGACATGTATGGATAAGAATTATGGAATTGTAAAGGGATGTAAGTGAAAATATCCTACCCTAAACCTACCATGATAATTGTCTAATTACATCACTTTCCATAGACACAATTGTTGTGCACAATATATAGAGTGAAACTATCTAAATATCTTGAAAGATTTATAGATATTTAGAGTGTAATATCTCCTCTCCTTCTCTCAATTCATCAAGAGAATGTTAATAAGTATTAGAAGACAATTCTGCTATGATTAACTACAAACAATGCAAACAATCAGGATCAACCATGCTAGAATCAAATGATTATATGATGATGTTCAGAGATTGTGATGCAATTTTGAATAACTACTAGAGGGATTCTACATTTGGATCTGGTAGAGAAATAATGGTATGACAATATCAAGTTAACTAGATCATCAATGAAGAAATAATTATAAGTTTAGTTAATTCTAGATCCGCTTAAGAATTAATTATAAATTACATGTGATGATACTCTTCTTTTGGTTCTGATGTTTTAAAAATCCAATTAATATGTGATTTAAATCCATTTACCAAAAAGTCATTTTTCATGTATAATAATTATTATTCATAAATTAATACTAAAAATATGGGTTATCCATGCTAAACAGGCTCTTTCATTATCCCCAAAACCTATAGGTAGGGGGTAGGGACTGAGGGGTCCTTGGTTACAAAATTTTATAAAATGAATTATTTAAATAAATAATAAATTCCTATAGGATGAACCATATCTATACAAATACATTCCTATAATATGAAGTCCATTTTATCCAATCTTTTAAAATGGAAAAAATTACAAGTCCAAATCAGGTAAGCCCATGGGATCAAGACCATTTTTCATGTCTATAGGTGGGAACAATCCTTAGTTGATGATCATCTTGATTGGAACATTTTTGAATGCCTATAAGAGGGCTCTATCCTTAGTTGATAATCATCTTAATCAAATGGCTCACACCTAGAAATTTTTTGTATTTTTTATATGTGTTTTTACCCTTAAAATTTTCTGGATTCATGTCGCATGCTTGAGATCCTATCCAGATTCACCACACACACCCCCTAAGTTGTTACATTGATGAGTTTCTCAATACTTATGTTTATTATCCATTTTCTATGCATACCGATTCTTTATGAGGAAGACACATTATTTTCCACAATATAAGTTCTCATTTTCTTGCTTATCCCAGAATTATTGATTCTCCTTTTATTTCCCAAGGTGATATTAAATTCTTCATTTTCACTTGGAACCTTATTATTTTTTATGAGAGAGTTCAAGATAGATAGTGATAGAGATGAGGAAGAATCTATATATTAAGGCTATCACTTTCTTGATCCATGTTTCTTGACTATAGAGTATTGTTTTGGTAGATATTAAAAGGTGGTTCATACCTAGTGAGCTTTTGAGTAGGATGATTTGCAATGTAGAGATAACAATCGATATAGAAATTCCATCTTCTTAAAATCCATAACTAGGTTCTTAATAGTAGAACCTAATACTATAAATGATATTTTATTTTTTTGGTTCTACCTTTGTAAATTTGATATATCCGGTTCTTTCATGCATGTTTAGTGAGTTCTTCCAAGATGAGAGGGAATACTAGCTCCCCATGAATTGATTAATTGGTGCCGCCTAGTTTTAACATGACCCGAATCACCAAGACCCCACCTAGGCCTATGGTAAGCTGAGTGTGCTACCACAAGCCCACCTCCAATAGATAGGGGTTGGTGACTAATACCAATATGATATAAAAAATACATGTGAGGCCTTTTCCTATACAACATACAATAAATATAGATCTCCAACCAACCAAAATATCCACAACTATACAATATAAACATGACTAACTAAAATAAAAATATGCATGAATATATGATAAATATCTCAATGACATATAATATAATTGTAATTACAAAAAATAAATACAAGGCCCAACATCCTGAAAAATACATGACGTGAGATGAAAATTTTGAAAATTTTGACTGATTTTCTTTGAAAATACCTCGTAATTTCCATTAAAATCCCAGGTAATAATTCATTTTTTATAATTTTATGAATTTGGAAATTAATTTTTAAATAGATCATTTTTTGGTTTTTTCATGTTTTATTCATTTTAGAATTAATAGTGAATCCATACATTGATTTTAAAATTTTATATTTAAAATTTGAACTTAATTTAAATATGGAATTAATCTACTTAAATGGATTTAATTATGAGATTTAAATATTTTATTCATTTTTAAATTAAATTAAATATATAAATTAATTTGAAGAATTGAATTTAAGGTATTTCATGCTAGTTTCAAAATTCTTTTATTTTTTTTAAATTAATTGGAAAAAGAATGCACTGGGTTTTGTTTTTTGTTTTTACATATTGAAAAAAAATCTAGAAAAAGGTTATAGTAACCATATGAAGAAGAAACAATCATTATATTGACTACATAATGAAGGAATGAGTGATTGTGCCTATTTTTCCCCAACTGACCCCCAAAGCAACACCAACTAATTGCAAGATAAAAATTCAAGCATCATCAAACCTCAAAATTAGTACGCTGACTATATGAAGTGCCTCCATCAACCTACCACACATCCACTCAAGTGACTGTTACTTTATTCCAAAACTACCATGGATGCATCCCTTATTTTTTTATAACCAAGTGACTATGAGCCTATAACTATAAGTCATCGTACCCCTATTAATGGTAGCTTAAGCTACCAAAAATGAAATTTCCACCAAGTGACTACATGCCCCCCCTCTATAAACCTATCGTGAGCCTCTACTGAAATCCAACTGAACACACTTGAGAAACCCAAATCCATTACTGCATGAAGAAACTCCTTCATACTAGAGTTCATCGAGGCCAACGAATATAGGATCTCCACTAAGGAAGATGAATTTAGATAAAGATAATTAGAGAGAGTGCCTGAGATCAAACTTGAAAATGACCAACATTTTCCATGATATTTAAATCTGAAGAATTACTAATGAAAAATTGAAAGAAGGATGTACCCAAAAACTTGATCGTATGAAACCCATGGAGGTTGAATAAAGTTTGTCGTTCCTGTATAAATTTTCCTACACCATTGAAGTATCAACCTGAGCTTAAACTGATGAACAAACATGGATACTGATTAAAGTTGAAGATGAAATGCTCAAATTTGACACTAATATGATGCTGTACAACTAAGTATGATAATACAAAGGAAGATCCAAAGACATTTTTTATTGGATTTTGTCCTTATTTAGGTGATATTAAAAATTATCAGGCCTCAAACCTTCTCTATCCACTAATTTCAAGCTTTAAGAATCACACATGCCAATGGTTCAACAAAAAGCCTCATTGAGTTTCACACCATGCTTATAGTTTCCAAGAACCTTCACCGATACTTGTAGATCATGGATTAGGATACAAACATGAAGAATCAACCAAGAATGATTCAATTTTCATCAATAAAGAATGATAAAACCCTAAGTCTGACTCCAAGAAATACCACCACACATGATCTAGTCTTCTAGTTTAAGACCACTTTGATATAGTTTAATACATATTCCAAAGTAGTCTGAGCCAAAATATAGTAAAAATTAGGTCCAATATTTTGAAGTTTTATCCACTGAATCCACCATTAAATCAGGCCCAAGTTTTCCCACTAATTTTAATAGAACACAATCCAAAAAATAGGACCACTTTCTAGTATGTTCAATATTAAAATCATTCCTCACATAACACTGATAATCAATCATCTTTCATTGATCCTAACATAGAAAACCACATACATTGTGTAATTTTATCAAATATGTATAGAATCAATCAAGGGAAGAAATTTATCTCAACCATATCAATTGCAACCCTCATCCGTGACACATGGTACTCATCCAGTTGGAGAATGAACTCACTGAGGATCGATACTGAATTCAATAATGAGGAAGATATTCAAAAAAAATTATAAATATTCTCCTCACCCCATTTTTATTTTTTTTTGGAAAATTATAATCATAGCTATCATTATATGTAATTCTCCTTTTCATTTTTAATTTAAATTCTAATATGTTTTTTTCAAACATACTGTGATTATTTTCTACCCCAATTATTTGTTTTTTTCTCAATCTTCATACTTTGAGTGTGATCTATTTAACTTCATAAATATGGAGAGGTAACTTGAGAGATAGATCCCCATGGGAGATCACATAGGCATTCAGAATCCATATTTTCAATTCATTATTTTCTAATTCTTTTCCTTGATGCATCAATAAAAATGGATATAAGAAGATATATGATATTCATCTACCCTATCCAATGAGATGTTTCATTCTTCAATATATCAAATCATTTATCACCCCCTTAACTCAGTCTATAGTACATACGATTTGAGAACTGTATACTAGGGAATAAACAACATATGATGGAGTTGGGCGTAGAGGTAGTGATTACCTAAAATAAGTGTGTTCATTACCTCTTCACTGTGGGGGTGGTGGAACTGGATATACATTGGTAGTTCTTTCTCTGTGTGTTTAGAATTGTAAAATAAATTGAAAAGAGAAATAAAAAATGATACTCGATTGTTGGATAAGAGCATTATGGATAATGAAGAACCTGTATGATCAAACCCGGATCCAAACCTTTCACCATAATTTATGTGCTTGATTTCATTATTTTGATTTAATTTATAAAATTAAATATCAAAACCAAATATCATTTCCAGATGCTTTAAGAAAACAAAAAAATATATTAATAAGTGATTGAGATAGTGAATAACTGACCCATATACACTCCTTGTGAAATTAACTTAGCTAGACATATGCTTCATTCCAAGTTTTAAATAAAAAATCTATTTGACCATGATCTGTGAAAACCGCATGATCAACTTGGTGCCATTTATGGGAAGTAAGGTTATAGATTCACTTTTTTTCACTTCGTAAATATATATTTTTATTTTAAAATAAAAAAAACAACAACAAAAAATGATTATAACTCACTATCATAAAGAATTAAAGGGATTATTATTGTTTTCAAATGAATAAATAACATCACTACAAGTGAACATGTTGAAAATTAACTAACCTTCGATGAATTTATGAACCTTTTTGAGGAAATATTACTTGATTATCATAGATTAAACACCCAAGGGGGAATACTAGTGGATAGTAAACCAAAAACTAAACCTCCAGCATCTGAAGAAGACATTATATATGTGTAATTACTAAAATATTCCACACACCCACACAATTTTGAGATGATTCCTGAGACTCTCTAGGAGAAACATGAGATACCAACTGAACAACTTGAGAGGGATGACCAAAATCTTGACTCTATAACATTTAATTATTATCAAATTTAGTTTGAATCTAACCAATTTTTTAATGATAAAAATTTAGCAGTGTTAAAGTATTATTTGGATAGAGATAACTTTGATTCTGAATATTTATATTGTAATATTATGCAAGAAAAAATCTCTCATGGGTTTTTATGTCTTAATATTTCAGATTTATCTATGTTACTATAGGACCTAGAGAAGTTGGGAGAGGATTTCACCTAGGAAGTGGCTGATGAAGAAGAATAAAATCTAGGACCTGTAGTGAATAAAATACTTCCTCGACATCACCATGAACATCGAAAGGAGGGAGGCACGGTAGAGAAAAATATCCTAGAGGATTTTAATGAGGAAACCAAATAACAAGATTATATTTATAATGGTGAGTAATTTGACTTGAAATCAACATGGTTTAATGTTATTCAATTTGAAATACTTTCCAACTCTCCCTTGTTTGAATGTATCCAAGTATCACAAGTGGAGAAAAAACTGGAGGAAGAAGCCATAGATTTTACAATGGAAGGACATGATACCCCATACATTATCCTTCTATACACACTTTTTAATCTTTCTTATACTGCTAAGGGGATGAACACACACTTAACTATCAAAGGGGACCTTAAAAGGAAGAAAAAAATTGAGAAGAGATATGGTAACAGAAGAATGTGGTGGTTATAACCACAAAAAATCCATCCACTAATATACTGGGGATAACCAACAATTTTTATGGTTATGGACAATATAAATTGCATCACCTTCTGGAGGTTTTTACCTAAGATTTATTCTCCCATTTTCTCCAATTTTACTTTATTTTTAGTTTTTTCTTTTAATTCTGAATAAACTCTTAATTACTACTTGTTTTTATATGCTATAAAGAAAGTTAACAATAACTCGTGGTGCCTCTTTTAATACCATTTGAATCCAAAATAAAGTGTGAACCACACCTTCATAAGGATATCAACATGAAAAGGAATAAAATCATCCTGATTATCTCTCTCCACCCCTTAGTATTTTATTCCCTATTTAAAATCTTCTAAAAACTACATGTTTTTATTAAAATTCATTGAGTATTTAGCGAAATACAAGTGTGGGGTGAATAGGGAACCTGTTGGGTGTTTTTCAGATTTTCATTTTCCTTGTTTTACTTCTTATGTTTTAGTGAGTCTATTTTGACATAAAAAGGAAAAAAATCAAAAAAGTGTCTTTGTACAAATATTTTTTATAGTTTTTTTACTTTTTCAAACTTTCATTGGGATGAATTTGAAAAATCAATGCATTTTTGAACTCCAATCTATTTATGAGGAACTTTATCATACTATTGAAGCCTTAAATATCAAATGATTATTGAAGTGTATTTGTTTTATTAGGCTATGGTTTTCAATAATATGTATGATTTTTTGTTTGAAAATTGAATTTCAAAACCACTAGAGACTATCCAAAATTTTTATCCCTAACCTAAGAGGTTTTTAAGACACTTTGACATCATATTTATATTAACATCACTTCTTGAGAGAAGCATGGTATTTTTTTATAAACTAGAACTTGTCTTTATTCTCTCTCAAATCTTTGGAATTCATAATACGCTTTTAATTTGATTGAGAAATTATATTGGAAATCCCATTATTTTTCCTTAATAACAACCTTGAACATTAGTCCTAGTTAATTCCTTTTATAACCATGAATGGACTTATAGTTTTAAGCCACATTTCAAGCCAAAATTTCCCCTACCTTCCCTCACTCTAAAATACAAATTCATAATTAATTTGAGTTTAATTATGGAGGAAATGGGATTTAGTGTATTTTCTTATCTAGGAAGTATTAAATTATAAGGGGATTGTAAGAGGTATAAGTCATCGTTTTAGGGTAGCTAAAATAGAGAAATGGGCATGGGTCACTTTTTATACATTTAATTTTTACCATCCTATTCTCTTAAAAAAATGTGTATAAAAAAATAAAAAAGGGGGATGAGTTTGTAATATTCATTATTCTTATTTGAGTAATTTATGACCCTAATCAAGAGAAGGACATGAATAACATTAATTTCATGAAAATTTAACACTTATTCCCCCCAAAAGAGACAGAGAGGAGAATAAATATGAATCATTTTATATATTCATTTTTCTTAACCCATGTCCCGGTAAAAAAGAAAAAAAATCACAGGGAGTGTGAGTGTCACAAATTGAAGGGAGATTGAGTGAGGGAATCTTAAATGATCTAGGTTGGTCTCAAGGTTTTCCATTTGTTGATTTATCATCTTTATATTTTTTTTTATTCTTTCACTTTTTTAATTCATTTTTTTTATTTTTTTATCACTACTTTATTGTTTTTTGTATTCTATTATTTTATTTTACATAATATTTTATTTAATAATTTATTTTTTATCTATTTTTTTATTTTATGTTTTCATATTATTTTTTAGTCTATTATTAAATCATAATATTTTTTTATTTTATTATTTTTATTGAAAATATTGAATTTTTTACTAACATTCATTGAAAATACCCCTCAATTTCCATTAAAATCCCAAGTAATAATTTATTTTTGATATTTTTTTAAGCTTGTAATTTAATTGTGAAATAAATAAATTCTTTTTTTTATATTTTTTATTCATTTTAGAATTAATAGTGAATCCATACGTTGATTTTGAGAATTTGAAATTTAATTATTTGACTTAATTTGAATATGGAATTAACCTACTTAAATGGATTTAATTATGAGATTTAACTATTTTATTAATTTTTTAATTAAATTAAATGTATAAATTAATTTTAATAATTGATGTAAGGTGTTTCAACCTATTTTTGACATTATTTGAATTGTTTTATTAGTTATTAAATCAATTAGAAAAATTCTAGATTGATTTTTGGTTTTTAATTTTACAGATTGATTTTTTTGGAAAAGGGTTATACTGACCATATGTAGGAGGTGCAATTAGTATAATGATCACACGATGAAGGAACAAGCGACTACACCTATTTTCTGAAACTTACCTTAGGAGAAACACCAACTAAACTCAAGATAAAAATTCAAGTATCATCCAACCTCACGGTCAGTATACTGATTGTATGAAGTGACTCCATTGACCTACAACATGGTCAACCAAGTGAACATGACTATATCCCAATCTACCATGGACTTATTACCTCATGTTTCCATAATAAAGTGACCATGATCCTCTATTTGTAAGTGATTATGACCCTATTCATAGTATCTTAATCTATTATAAATGAAATTTCCACCAAGTGACTACATGCCCCCCTCCATCAAGATACCGTGAGCCTCCACTAAAATCCGACCGAAAACACTTAGGAAACCCAAATCCATTATCACATAAAGAAACTTATTTTCATATAAGTTGACTGATCCCAATTAATATGGGAGATCTATTGATGAAGATAAAGTGAGTTAAAGCCAATTAGAGAGAGATCCTAATATTGAACTTGAAGATGAACAAACCTTACTACGAAATTTGAATATAGATAATTACTACTATGAAATTAAAAGAAATATGAAGCAAAAAAATTTGATTATATTAATCCCATGGAGGTCAGATGAATCTTGATGAACTAAGATAAATTTTCCTATGCTGTTGAAGTATCAACTTGATCTTGTATCGATGAACAACTGTGGAGCCTGATTGAAGCCAAAGATGAAATGCTCAAAGTTGATGCCAACACGATGTTGTGCGACTAAGTCTAATAATACAAATTAAGAGATAAAGACATATTTTTATTTTATTTTCCCTATGTTTAGATAAAATTGAATATTATGGGGCCTTGAACCTTCCCCATCCACTTGTTTTAATCTTGAGGAATCGCACACCCAAATTATTCAACAAAAATACTCAATGAGTTTCACACCATGCATATAGTGTCCAATAACCTTCACTGATACTTATAGCTTATGGAATAAGATATAAGCTTCAAAAATCACTTAATAAAGCTTCAATTCACACAAATAAATCATGATACAACCCCAAGTCTGACTCCAAGAAAGACCACCACACACAATCCACTATTCCATTTCCAGACCAATTTGATCCAGTTTGATCCATATACCAAAGTAGGGCAGGCCTAACTATAGTACAACTTAGGCCCATTATTTTAATGTTTTCTCCACTGAATCCACCATCAAATCGGGCCCAAGTCAAACCACCAAATTTTAAATCCCATAAGTCCAAGAAAAACAGACCCACTTGCCAGCATGTGCAACATTAAAATCATTCGTTATGTAACATTGGGCATCACTATTATTCCACTGTTCTACAACAAAAAAAATCATATAAACTATGGAATTTTATCAAATAATTATAGACTCAATCATGGGAATAAATTTCTCTCAACTGAATCAATCACGACCCTCATCCATGACACACAGAATTCATCCTTTTGGATAATGAACTCATTGAGGTTCGATAATAAATTCAATAATGAGGAATAATTTCATCAATAGTTGTAAATATTCTCCTCACCTGATTT
The DNA here is from genome assembly GCA_963277665.1 of Viscum album. Taxonomy (NCBI): domain Eukaryota; kingdom Viridiplantae; phylum Streptophyta; class Magnoliopsida; order Santalales; family Viscaceae; genus Viscum; species Viscum album. Next base: position 1,238,140,917 of record OY728162.1, on the reverse strand, counting down.
TGAAAAACATTCTAAACCTTCTAGTTTTAGCTAACACTTTTTATAATTCTCTTCTGCTTATTTAATTCCAATTCCAATCTGTTTTGTTCAACCATGCTATGATTATTTTCTCCCCAATTATTTGTGTTTTTCCCTCAATCTCCATGTTGTGAGTATTATCGCTTTAAATAAATAACTATGGAGAGAAAAATTGAGGAATAGAACCCATAGGGAGATTGAAAAGGCATTCAAAATCTATTTTTTTTAATTTTTAATTTTCTAATTCTTTTACTTGATGAAAAAGTAAAAAAGGATTGAAGTTGATAGATGATATTCATCTAATCTCTCTGACGAGTTGTTAAATTATTCAATATATCAAATAATTTATCACTCTATAATATCTATCTATGGTGTATATGATTGGAGAACTACGGATTGGGGGATGGAAAATATATGATAGAGCTGGGTGTGGAGATAGTGGATGCCTCAATTGAGGGTGTTCATTGCCTCCTCGATGTGGAAAAGGTGGAACTGGATATGCACTGGGAGTTCTTTTTGTGTGTGTTCAAAACCTAAAAATGGATAGAAAGTAGAAATCAAAGAATGATATTGAATATATTCTTGGAAAAGATCATTGTGTATAATGAATAACCTATGTGATTGAACCCAGATCCAACCCCCTTCACCCTAACTTGTGTGTTTTATTTCTATATTTTGTTTTAATTCATAAAAATACAAAATATAAATTTTGGATACTTTAAAAATTAAGAAAACAAAATAAATATTTATAAGTGATTGAGATAGTGAATAGCTAACCCACATACACTCCTTGGGAAATGGCCTTTATCAGACCTATACTACATTCCTGGTTTTAAATAAAATAAAAAAAATTTCTTTAATCATGGCTTGTAACAACCACATGATCAATAATTAACCCCACATGACTGGGAAAAGAGATCAATTTTTATGCCAACTCTAATTCAATAACAACTAGAAATTATCACTGTAAGTATCTCTAATTCTCTGGCTCCACAACACCACACTCACTGAGGTTTCTACCAACCCGTGCACTATCTGTATATAAAAAATATATGTGGGTACAAAGTACATGAAAGGGTGAGTATAAAAATAACTTGTAAGATGACCTGAAAATATAAAGGGTCTTAGGCTGTATGTCATATCACATTCAAGGTCTATATTATACAACCACACAACACAAGACAAGTGGGGAGAACACAAGATAGAAAAGAAGCTATGACTTCACTTCCCAATAAGGCCCCCAACTGAAGATCACGAGGGAATAAAATATGATTTGATAATTATCTATAAATATGGAATGAAGACACTTAAAATTAAAATTCATGACTCTAGGGAAAACTAATTCCCTAAACATCCACAATATAGAATACCAAACCATATATTTTCAGTATACATGGACTGCTACCCAAATTAACACATTTTACCCTGAGGATCTAGTTAATAAGATATTATACAAAAGGGGATCTCATAATACCATGAGATACACCATGAGAACCAATATAATCACTCTCATGATCCACATGGATATGATCTAGATTCACCAGTGTATCATTTTTTCCAGAACAATGCCTCATGCCACATAAGTTCTATCAGAACACCCCAGACTCAAAGCTCAAAACTAATAGGGTTATCAAAGTAGGGGAATCACACATTTCCATAAGATATTTATACTAGATGAGGGAGTCACCAACACCATATATGGGTGACCCTCACCTTGTTCCATGAGGAAGTTCCCTGCACCATCCTAGAAGAGGGAAAAAATTACCTCCTCAACCATGATAGGACCCAATGGGGAGTCCTACAACCCAAGTATTCTCTAATGGGGAGATCAACCATCAAAAAGGTGTATCCTATTAGAATCATATCAACCCCACAAGTGTGACATACTAAATGGGAACCTAGAGCACCTTGTGCACCACAATTTACTAAGTACCTAAACTATCCATTCTACTGAAATACCAAAACCATCATGCCACCAATCCAATATCATAATGGGGGGATAAACCAATCCATAGTGAATAAAAAACCCAAGGGATTTTCCAACCCCTAGAATTTGAACCATACTTATAGTTCTACTGATATAACCATTGATTCACCCCTCAAAATTGTATTGAGGGACCCAAGCCTTACTGGATCATACAAACTGACTAAGGGAGTTATCGACCCTTAAGGAGAAACCCATCCCTCACTTAAGATTAAGATCAAATGAGGAGAGTAATACCTCCTCCCATGAAATCATTATCTCATGACTCAAAAGGGAGATCTGAGAAACTATATCCTATCATGGATAACCCATACCCAATATATTTGGGGGAGTACTAACTCTACTAAAATCCATGTAAAAATTATCTCACACAATGAATGGATCTCTAGGAAACCATAATATCATGTGGAGGAATATCACCCCACATCTCTGTGGGAGTATTGACTCTATACGCATAAGAGATAACCTACACCATGAAGGGAGATCTAGGAAAACTACTCACCATGGAGGAAAAACACTCCATACCTCTAAGAGAGTACCTAATCTATTATTATAATGAAAAAAACACACCTTATCATGATTATAATCCCAATGGAGTACCAAATCTCAATTACATACTACTCATACCTCACAGTTATTGGAACCGAGGGTTTGATGAAAGGGACACCAAGAATACTAAAAAATTGACTCAATCTTCTATAGTAACTCTTGGGGTGAATTTCCTATAGCTTTTCACATATCTTATAATTTTGAGTCAAATTAAACCTAATTTCCAAAGTCATGTGGTCACTAGGGATTTATTAAACACACTTTATAATGCACGTTGTTCGATAGGATGGGTGGTCGGTCCATATCACCCTTTTGGGGTTGAATTGTTTTATATTCCAGGACTCATATAGACTTAATATATGTTCATGAATACTTCTCAAATACTAGCATGAAACTGGTTACTATAGTGCAAGTTATTGATTAAAACCATGCTTTGATGTAAACATATGTATATATCATAGGTTATCCATATTAATACTACTAACTAGTGATTAAACTATGGTTTAATTCCAAATAGATAGGAAATCATGAACTTATCTTAGTCTAGGGAGGTGGTAGGTGTTGTGAAGTTGGGATTGGGACCATGAGAGGGGATTTCTACATATCCCTATAGAGGGAATCAAAATTCATGTAGTTTAGGGATACTTAATGGGACACATCATATAGTGACCTAGGCATCTCATACAAGGATAGTAAATCTTTTTAGATGAATATTCACTACATTAAAAAAACACATGCCTAAGGACCATAATAGTTTAGTGTATTTGGAAACATGAAACATAATCTTCTTAATTCATAAAATATCTTCAACATATCCCATAAAGATCTTATCCTTTATTAATTTTTACAAATATACGCTACTTAAAACCTTTCTTCATAATTTGGGGAAAGGAAACATAAGAAAGAGTGATATCAGATGCTTAGTAAGGGTAAACAAGGGAGATATATAAGAATAAAATGATCATAAGGGTATGAGAACATGAGTATAACATTTGAAAACCATACCCTCCATATCAAAGATCACAATCTTGAGTCATGGCATAAATATTGGTAGTTCATAAGACATAAATGATAATAAAATTAAATAACATGATCCATGATAGAATAACATTGGCATAAGACATAAATTTATGGTATACACATAAGTATATAAAATCATTTCCATAGTAGTTAAGGGTCACTACCTAGGATATCATAGTGGAATGGGTTCAATCCCCTAAATATCATAGTAGTCAAGGTTCACTCCTTAGACCATCATAGATAATAAATACCCTTACTGAACTGGGGTTACTCACCATTCCAGTTCTGTCTATCTCAAAAGATATAAATAATTACCCAATTTGTTGGAGGTATATATAGGTACCACCCATCACATAATTAAATTCATACATACATGTTCCACAAGATCATAAAACATTCATCATATCATAACCCATGAAATGAAATGAGTTTCATAATCATTTCATCATATCACAACCTTTGTAAAAGAGACAGGTTTAATAATTATTTCATCATTTCATAATTTTATCATATCATAACTTGTGAAAAGAAGCAAGTTTCATAAAAGTTCTATCATGGTATAACCCGTAGAAAAGAATTAGGTTTCATAAAAATCACACTATCATAAACATAAACCATTCAGAGAAAGAATAATAATGGTAACCTTGGATCATACCCCCAGTAAATCATAAGAAACCTCAAAGTATTTCATCTTAGATAGAGAATAAATTTCAATGAAAAATGATTTGGAATGTTTCTTGAGAAAAATAACCTTTCTTTGAAAATAAAATTTTAAAGATAAAATTTATAAAATATTTTAGAAATCCTTTTATTTTAAAATAAACTTGAAAACTTATAAATAAATATTGAAAAATTATTGAAAACATTTCTTGAGGAAAATATCCTTTCCACTTAAAAAACACTTTTTAAAACATAAAATATTTTTAAAATAATTTTCACTTTAAAATATAAAAATAATTTCCCAAACATTAAGGAAAATCTTTTATTTGAAAATATATTTAAAAAATTGTAAGGTATACTTGAAATCATTAAGTAATCATGATAGTGGGAATTACTGTTCATGTTGTGCAAGTAAAAATAAAGATTATTTTCACATTTATGGTAAAAGACAAATGGGAATTTTTGAGAAAATGACATCAAAATTCCTTTCAAAAAATTGAATAAAAAAATTCACATGGGTAAAATTTCTTTAGTAAACCAATTGAAAAATTTTAAAAACATTTTTGAAAACATTTTTATAAAACCTAGTTTTTAAAGAAAAAGGGTTTTCGACCAAAAAGCCGATTTTTCTTAAAACCATTAGTTTTGAACTCTTGAGCACATAAAGAGAGTAAAATGAAGGGAGAAAATTTATTATCATTAAATAAACATATTATAATAAAATTAATTAGTTTCTTGAGATATATATATAGTAATATTTTATCATTTTAAAGAATAATCATATACAATCCCAATAAATGATGATATTGTAACATAAAACTCTTCCCACTTTGGTAACTTTGAATTATAATCCCCATGAAATAATAACCTTAAATGAAACTTGGAATATAATGAAAATATTTATATTAATGATATAACATGTCAAGGGTAATTATATACTCCTTATAGAATAACATAGGTGCATAGCATAACTTATCTCCCAAAGAAGGAAAATTGAGACAAAAACCCCTTATCGATTTGTTAACTTTTGAACTGTAAACCCATGGAAGAGAGATCCTCAACTGGATATGTAAAAAAAAATTCAGGATAATAATCATAAGATACATTCATGGGTATTATATACACCACATAAATTAAATAGGTGGTGAACATGTCATGTGTCTCATAGAAGTAAAAAGTGAGACATAAATCCATTACTGTAAGTCTCAACTTATTTCATACTTGTTTGAATATCCTATATAATAAATATAAATTTATTATAAATCTATTAAATAAAAATAATTATATATATCATACCATATATTATTTAATTATGTCCTTTTATTACCTATTTATTAACAATACCTTGTTAAAATCATGTTTTGGGTAATAAGTGCTTTGTTTTTCGTATATGTTTTGATTTGTTATTTACGGTTCACTTACTATGATCATGTATCCATCATATAAAGAATAAAAATCATTAAATAATCATCATATTTACACATCAATTATACTTTTAATACCAATCATGAAATATGGGTTTCAAAAATGAAGTACATTACGATTATAGGGATGGTAGGTCGTACGTACACATGAGTAACATTTCCATTTTTCAACAATCATTGTGGAAAGGAGGTAAGTAATAATATATCTTTAAATAATTATAAAAATATCACAAATAATATAATATTTCTTTAAATGTACTTATACATATAATCCATGTGGTTTGGTGATGAAAAAAGAGCGTCACATCGCTTCGTGAAGGCGGTAATCCAAACCTACACAAATGATGTTATCATCTTTCAGTGAGTGAAAAGGAAAGAAATAAAATGATATATTATCTTTTTAAAATTATAATATTTCATGAATATCATAATTATTTCATTTATATAATATATATTCATTAACTTTATCCTAATTATATTCCATGTGAAGCGTTAGTGAAAACGAATCACATCACTTCACGAGGCGGTAGTCCGCCGTACACAAGGATGACATTATCGTATCCCCTATAAAATGGAAAGTAAAAAAGGTATATATATGATATAATGAATAAATAGGTATAATAATATTATAAATATCATATATATACTTTATATTCATCATCATACCCAATATTGAGAGGTGGTAATAGAAAAATGAATGACATCGGTTTGCGAGGCGGTAGTCTGCCGTACACATGAATGATGATTTCGTAACCCATTTAATGAAAGTGGAGATGGTTTTAGTTAAGTAACTTAATATAAAAATATCTAATTATATGTAATATAGTAAGGTTATTATATCATCATGTTTTAATAATAATTCAAGGAGGTGGGGGAAGAAATTAAATAAAAGCACTCGTTGAAGAACACTACCTCTTCTTCGGGTATCCTCCTTAGGTTTTCACCAAAGCCTTACTAGGTTATATTTATGCCCAAATTAAGGATTATAGGATGATAGAATGAAATTTTGGAAGTTAATTGGGTCGGTATTGTTCTAAAAAAGGGTTATTATTTTAAAAGAGGGGTGGGTGGAACACTTGTAATTTTTTGAAAAGAAGAGGTGTGCCCACATTTTTCTCATGAAAAATGATTATTTTGAATTATTATCAAGAATTATAAATTATATGGTTTAAATATGACAATAAAATATATTTTATACAAGTTTTTAGTTAATTTTAACCCTTATCCTTTTAGTTTAACCCCCAGGTAAACCCATTTTTACCTTAACCACAATAATTAATTTTTTTATTGTCTTCACTACTCATTTTGGTCAAAAATTAAGTAGAAATTGTTAGGTAATATAAATTATTATTATTTAAAATATTTAATCAAATTTTCAAAATTAAATTCACATAATTGAATAAATTTAATTTAAAATTAATCCCTTAAATTCACTGAGAAAGCAGATTTTCAAAGAGAAAATGTTCAAATGTTTACAAGCTTTTTATATCTGATTTCAATATGAAATTTATTACAATGAAATAAATTTAATTAATATATATATAATTTAAATAATTTTACTTTAAAACAAATTTAAAATATAATTTATCATTACAAATAATTTAAACAAAAATATAATTTTCAATTAATATTCAGTATTTTTCACTATTCATCTAAAAATTATTTTTTCTTCAGAAAATTCTCAAAAATTAATCATAATATAATTTTTAAATGATGATTTATAAAATTAAGCTTATTTTTTCAAATAAATTTTCTAATATTTTTAAAAATTAAATTTAAAACAAAACTCACAAACGAGATGAAAAAGTGGGTTTTCGAGAGATGTATTTTTTTCAAGCACAAAATGATTTATATTAACTCTATGTCTAATAATAATCATTGTATGAATATAAATTAAAATTTATTAATATATAATATAAAAATTTCATTTAAAACATTTATCATTATGTATTATTTTAATTAATTAAAATGGAGAAACGTTATGCACTTTAAAATAATTTTCAGAAAATACCCCTTTTTAAACCCAAAAATAAACTTATACTAATATACAATATAAATTTGATTATAAATTAATTAAGTGGGTAAAAAATAACTAAAGAGTAATTATTTCACTTTAAAATATAATGAGGAATTTAAATTACTTAATTTATTGAAAAGAAATTATTTTTTTAGAAAAATCATTCACTATTTACTAAAAAATCAATATTTTCTAAAAGATCCCAAAAATTCACCATAAGTTAGTTTCCATATGATTATTTCAAAAATTAAGTTCATTTTATCAAATAAAATTTCTAAAATATCTATAAATTAATTATAATATTTTCTCATAAAAAGAAATACGGATCATTTTCAAAGAAAATATATTTTTGATGAATACAATTACTTTAATAAAAATTGATTTATTATTTACTTAGAATTTAAAAATAAACTTTTATTAAGTTGGAAATTTATATGTATATTTCATAAATTAGTTAATAATATTACTACCCACCTATTTAATTACTAGTTTATAATGGACATATTTAGAATAATATTATTTCATGGTTTTCTGAAGCCCGGGGTCATGTGTCATGTTCGCTTTTAAAGAAACTTATTGTTGCATGTAACAAAAGATTTATAAAAAAATAAATTAATTTCAAAAAAAATATTTCATAAAATATCAAGATGTTATATTGAATCCCCCAAAAAATGAATTTCACCCTCAAAATTCATCTCGATTATCAAAGGTTTAACATTTGAAAATTAGTTCATAGAAACCCACATCGTAAAAGGGTTAATAAAATATCCTCTTGAAAAAGAGAAATGGATGTGAAAAATTCATTTGGAATAACATTTACTTGATTTAGAAATAGGATAACATATGTGGGAAGTGAATACATGGACATAAAAGAGAAAAATAACACCCAAATACTGATGAAGTGTAATAGAGAACATGGTCAAGTGAAAGTTAATGACCTCAAATCCATAAACCAAAGAGGTGTGAAAAATGTCATTGATATAATAAAAAATTATGATAACATGACATAATTTTATTTCAATATCATTTTCATAATTTTTGGGAATTAATTTTACATCTAGACTAAGAACATATGAAAATGTACTTGATATCATTTTATTTCAAAGGAACAATTTTATCCTTTGGTTGTTCCTTGATCAATTTCCACTTTATCTCTTACACCAAGAAATGAATACAATTTTTTTAATTATTGAAGCACTAGAAGATTATAAGATCTATAAAATAATGATAATTAATTCCTTCTATCTCTAATTATAATCCAAACAAAAATGATTAGAACAAGTTATCCAATGATGATAAATCTTTATATGATGAGATAATTCATTAGTCTCTAGAACTTCATCCAGAGTTCAAATTAAAATATTTCATAAATGGTTAACCTTATGACCCTTCCAAAATATTAAAATCCAAAAATTTATAAATAAGGAAACTAAATTTACAAAATCAACTTATCATTAATCCAACAAAAAATATTATGTAGCTCTTAATTGTCACATACCAAACATGTGAATAATTTTATCATGTATTCTCCTAAAACATGGTAATAGCCTAAATTAAAATAAAAACTCAATGAAAAAATCTATGATTAATAATTCCTTGAATAAATCCACAGATTATTGAATATATTCCATAGATCCATTAAATCTGTAAACTCCATTGATGAAAACATAAACTACTTTGTCCATAAATCATTTATCAGTCTTAAGGTCATCAATACTATCCAATTTACTTTATTCATATAAATAATCTATTTTTCTAAAACAAAAACCATTTTATCAACATTAATAACATATTAAGGGTTATCTTAACTTAATTAAAATATAATGTTTCCATTAAATCACTTTTCCAGGTCATCACCACCATTCAACATACTCTTGAAATTCCTTAACAAAAAACTTATACTGAACAATCCTTATATTAAATTATGATTCATATAACATAAATTTAGAATTCAAATACATAAATACTTCAATTATTTCACTTCATCCTTATTCCATAAACTATCCTTCATCATTTTATTCCTTAATAACTCCTTCTTTTCATATTTCATTCATAGTATCTTCATCATCAACAACAAAACCATTACTCATACAACCTTGTTGATTCTCTTTACGAGCTTTACAATTAGGATATATATTTTTAAAATGCTCATAATTTCCACATTTAAAACATTCAATAGTCAATGATACCTTAGGGAGACCATTATTATCATCCATTGAGTTAACCTAACTTTTCATTTTTCCTTTGTAGTTACTTACTTTGTGTCCTTATTTTCTACACCCAAAACATCTTCTTATCCCTATGATAAATTCCCTTGAGTTATTCTTCCCACATTATTGAAATATAAGAAACTTAATCTTCTTTCCTCCATGGTCTCTACTACCAGAACCCTCAACTAACTTTATCATTTTATTTTTTGGTGAGTCTAATAGTTGGTTAAGGTTCATGTTGTTACTCATGTTCTATGATAAATTATTAGGAATAATAATAATAATATCCTTCACTCCATTCATAATCCCATTTGGATTCTCATTATCTAGTTTTTTTTCAAATTCAATGTTAACATAGTTCCTTCTGGTTCTTGTCACTAACTAAAACAAAAAATCATAGTGTGAGCAATGATAATCATAATAGGAAACCAAATAATCATAAAAATAACTTATAATATGTCTAAATAATGACACCTTATTTTTAATCTATGACACCTTTGGTTTATCCAAGGTTATTCCTAATCATCATTTTTTTAAATCCTTCATGATGGTTAGTAAATAGTTTGTGAATTTCCAAAGTATATCCCTCAGGAGTTTCAAACTAGGTGTGAAACAATGCTCATTATTGTGAACCAAGTGACAATTGATTCTAGATCAATGCACCCTTTTCACAATTATTACCACTAGGTACCACTATGCCAGATCCACATACACTTGTAGTATCCAGACAGAGATGCAATTTATTATAAACCACTCACTATATCCTATACCAAAATTCCAATAAACTTTCCTATACTCTGAATCATCCTTATACTTATCCTAAGATACATACCTAGACATATCCTTAGAAATATACCTAAAGATCTCACTAAAGTTTTCTCATCCTAGTTTCTAAAGGTTAACTAAAACTCCCTCTAATACTAACTATAGAATCATAGGCTTCTCATACATGGATATTACATCTTTTTAGATGAATATTCATTACATTACACAAACACATGCCTAAGGATAGTAATAGTTTAGTACCTTTGTAAAATTAGAAAAAAATATTATTAATTCATAAAATATCTTCATTATCTCTCATAATTATCTTACCCTTTATTAATCTTCACAAACATAGCTTAAAACATTTATTCATAACTTAGAGAAAGGAAATATAAGAAATTGTGAGCTCAGATTCCCAATAAGGGTAAAAAGGGAATATATATAAGAATAACATGAGAATAAGGGTATGAGAACATGAGAATAACATTTGAAAACCATATCCTACATATTAAAGATCATAATCTTGAGTCATGGAATGAAGATTGACAGTTCATAAGACATGAATTATAAGGAAATCAAAGACCATGATCCATGATAGAATAAAATTGGTATAATACATATATTTTTGGAATACACATAATCATAGAAAATTATTTCCATATTAGTAAAGGTTCACTACCAAGATTCCATATTATAATGGGATCACTCCCTAAACCATCATAATAGTCAAGGTTTACTCCCAAAACCATCATAGTGGACAAAGTCCCTTACTAAATTGGGTTCACTCCCCATTATAATCCTATCTATCTCATGAGATATAAATCATTATCCAATGCATTGGAGGGAGATATAGGTCCCAACCATCACATAATGAAAGTCATATGTATGTGTGCCAAAATATCAGAGAAAATTTATCATATCATAACCCATAAAATGAAATGAGTTTCATAAAAAATTCATCATATCATAACCTATTGAAAAGATAAAGGTTTCATAATAATTTAATCATTTAATTATAGCATAACCCATGAAAAGAAGTAGGTTTCATAAGAGTTTTGTCATGGTATAACCTGTGGAAGAGAAACATGTTTCATAAACATCACATCATCATAAACATAAACTATTCAGATAAAGAATAAGAATGGTATCCTTGGATTATACTATCAGTAAATCATAAGTAACCTCAAAGTATGTCATCTTAGATGAAGAATGATTTTGAAAGAAAAATCACTTGGAAAATTTGTTGAGTAAAATAACCTTTCTTTGAAAATAACCTTTTAAAACTAAACTTTATAAAATATTTTGGAAATCATTTTCTTTGAAAATAAAATTGAAAACATATAAAGTATGATTTTGAAATAATTTAGAACATTTCTTGAGGAAAATATTCCTTTCTCTTAAAAACAATTTCTAAAACAAAAAAAATTTCAAAATAATTTTCACTTTAAAATATAAAAAAATTTCCCAAATTTTAAGGAAAAGGTTTTATTTGAAAAGATATTTTAAAGATTTTAAGGTATAATTGAAATCATTAAGTTATCAGGATAGTGTGAAATACTATTCATTCCATGCATGTAAAAGAAAATATTATTTTTATATTTATGATAAAATCCAAACAAACATTTTTTTTTGGAAAATAAAATGAAATTTCCTTTCAATTTTTTTTAAAAAAAATTCAAACATGGGTAAAAATTTATTTAATAAATATTTTTAAAAATGTTAAAAAAATTGAAAACATTTTTAGAAATAATGGTATTGGAAGAAAAAGGGCTTTCAACTAAAAAGCCATTTTTTCTTAAAAAAATTCTTTTTGAACTCTTGAGTATATAAAGAGAGTAAAATGAAGGGAAATAATATATTATAATGAAATAACCATAGGAGAATAAAATTCACGATTTCTTGAGATATATACCATAATATTTCATTTTTTAAAGTATAATCATAGATAATCCCAATAAATAATGAGCTGGTAACATAAAACTCATCCCACTTTGGTAGCCTTGAATCATAATACACTACAAAATATTTCACTTTTTCTAATAGAGACATATCTGTTGGTAAAAGTACATTTTCTGTTGGTAAAACGTTTTACCAACATATATGTCACTGTCACTAAACTGTCGGTAAAAACTCTATCGCTAAATGTTTTTGCGACAGATAAAATCATTCTGTTACAATTATATTAATACCAACAGATAACATATATGTTGGTTAGAATGTTTAGAAACATGTTCTAATGACAAAATTTTTTGTTGGTAATAATATTACCAATATATAATATATGAAATTTGAATAAAAATATAAATTTTAATTTCTAATATATTTTCATATTATATTAATTAATTTATCATATATAATGCATCTATTTTAATTATTAAAGCGAGGACCATTTTCACATATGTTCAAAATTATAAAAATAATAATTATATTAATTATGAAATTTAATATAAAATGAATCAATACAAAATTCATCCCCAACATGATCCATCACCCCCCATGTCAGCGAGCGAGGAACCCCCCACCCTACCCCACATGCCAGCAGCAAGGACTAGCAACTCATCCATGCCCCGAGAAATGAGCCGACAACAGCCTATCCATGCCAATGAGCCAGTAGAAGCCCATCCATGCCACACTAGGGACCAGTCAGCACCAGAAAATCATCCATGCCCTAGGACCAGTGGGCTAGCTCCAACCCATCCATGCCACACACAAGGGACCAGCGAGCACCACTAACTCATCCATGCCTCAGACCAACAAGCTAGCTCCAGCTAAAAAAACATCATTTATGGGTAGAGTGAGAAAAACAGATTCAATTAAATTTGAACTGACAAAAACTTAACTAGTAACTAAAAATATTTTTTTGTTCACAAACTGTTGAGCTATAAAAGTAGTGAAAAGGCTTACCTGTCATGGTAGATGCTAAAGACACGATCAAAAATGACACCCAGTGACCAAAACAAGAGGATTATCTAACCAATAGAAACAACAAGCATAAGATAAAGAAAAATGAACAAACTTGTGATACATACATTAGGACATTGAGTGAAACAAATAATTAATGAAACAAAGATATGTATATAAAAAAAAGATATGTATACAAAAACACAAATATTTTAACATCAATACATTGAGTAAATGACAGAGATGATGAAGCAACCACATCTATGGTGGCTGGAGAGCCACAAACGCTAAGCACACTCTTTTGCACTCAAATCCACTCTCACAGCCCTAGATGAGAAGGCAAATGGAATGTTAAGATTGATAGAGGAATATGAAAATTTGTATGCACAACATAGTGAGATGTTCTACAAGAAGCGGCCACATGTGATCTATATAGTGGAAGAATGAGGGGCTTAGGGTATCTTTATTGAAGATATCCATGGCACATTGGGCATTCACATTGTGCTATTATATATATACAATAACCCTTGATAATTTTTTTTCTTGAATGGTTACTAAACACCACATAAAGGATTCAATAGAATGTTTGCAATTAGATTTCAACAATAACTCCCCATGTCGTGGAAGTTCTGTGGAAGATTGCGAGATGAGGAAAAAGGACACCGTGAAGCTGATCAGCACCCGAAGACTTGGAATTCGTGATTGATAAGGATGCTGCCATGGTTTCCTAAACCATTCGTAACATGCTGACCTCCACAAGGAGGTACCACTTTTGATAAGTTCATATATACAAATGTTTCTATATTGCTTATTAATAATGCTTGGGAATTTGAGTGTGCTTTCAAAACAGGAACACCACATCTTTTCGAACTGGTTAACATAAGTACAGTAAACAGTTTTCTATAAGTGATGTCAAATAGACCCTTATTGAAATAGTGTTTTTGCTAACGATTTTTTTCAAAAATAGAAAAAATCTGTCCAGCTGATGATCAACATAAGCATGACCCTGCCAAGTCAGCTCCACAGCCAGATCATACTGATCTTGAAAATAATTGCTTGTGTATGTTACCTGCAGAGGCAAAACAGATCACTTCTGCCATAACCAAAGGCACCAATCACATTAGAAATTTTATATGAAAAAGAAGTTTTACCTTAAAAGTTTTCCAACCCATCCACTCAACAATTTCATAAATATGATCAATATACTCTTTTCAGCTTCAATATTTTCATCATCATAACTGTAAAAATAAAAATAGCATATACATAACCAAGATGAAAAGATTTTAGGAAAAAATTTAACAGGCTTAAAATTGCAACTATATCCTCAGGTAACAATATCCATCTCTCTCTCTCAAGACCAAAACTAACATTTTATGATCAATTTGAAACAGAAACATCAATCAACAATAGAGTATATGGCATAAATAGGCTCATACATAACATGAACAACTTACATTGACATGAACATTACATATAAATCCATTTGGTTATGGTAGAGAATGAGTGAATACATTTCATCTTGTGGATTTCAAATGCTTATCAAGCAGTTCTTTCAGATCACACTCCAAATATGGAAATCTTTGAAAGATATTTCATTGTATACCTAATGATTCAGAAAAAAAAGTAAAGCACCAAAATGTCAGAATCATATATAGTTTTATCAAATAAATACAAGAAAATATTAGAAACACAAGTAATCAATGAAAGGTTAATAACATAAGATTGTTCAGTAATTAAAATTTACAAAGGATCTGCTGAAAATATTTGGAATGGATAAAACATATAAAGGATCTGCTGAAAAGATTTAGTATTCATCGTAGTTTTATCAGAAACAAGGATTTGCAGATCATTTGTATATTTGGGATTTAGTATTCACAGTAGGATTATTAGAAACACAAGAAGCAGATTTGATTCTAGAGTGCTCAGATCCTGGACAATTATCCAGTTCAGAAGATTGTATAGAAACATCATACCAGCAAACAAATTATAGAATTCAGATGAAACATATCTAAATATACCAGATACACTAAAATGAAATGTTCAAACAATATTTATTTGAAGAAAACAATGTGAAAATAAGAAGGAAAGAGTTTTAAACAGTTCTATTACTAATCCTAACACAAAACAAACTACTGAGAAGAAAGCTAATAAAAATATGAAAATATCTTATAACTACAGCAGCAAATAATGCCCACGCTGATTGAAAGACTACTATAAACCTACACTTTGAAATTCATGTACTAAGAACAATGAACTTAAAAGAAGAATATATTCGCAAATAGTGGGATTGAAAGTCTATAGAACGTACGACCAACAGTATATCTCTCTGGAATGGGAACTTACTTCGCACGACGCCGGATCATGACCTTTGGTTCAATCTTTATGAAGCTTCTTCAAATCAGCGATTATTCTGGACTAAACACGTGACCTCTCTCAACAACAAACTCGGAATGTCCTCAACAACACATGTTCATCAAATCTAAGAAAATTTGAAACTCCTTTGCATGATGCAATACCAATCAGTCTTTTGATTCCAAAATCAATAATCGACCACTTGAGAACCTTCAATCACTGGTCACAATCACCAAACTGATGGTGAAAATTATCATTATCTAGATTAACTTCAGTTCCTCTATACTAGTGAAACTAATAGGGTGCTGGACAAGAAATTCATAAGGATTTTGTGTCTTCTAAAGAATAGAAAGATCTTGTTGGAGCACTGGCACAGGGTCCTGGTTTCATATGATCCCAAAGGCAGAAAATTTAAGGGCCTGAGATTTTGGGGAATACCCAAATGTTTCTAGAGGATCCTTCATCCAGGAAGCCTCAATCTCATCCACACCCCCATTGGTTTATGAAGTGATTACCAATATAGAGAAGTGGACAAGGTTCAATTGATCATGGGGGTGATTATACACATGTGGAGTGGAGTGATTCTTGGTTTGCAGCTATGGAATTTCATTAATCCAACAGCTGAGTGAACACGTTTTCATTTTTCCTTCCATCTATACGAACTTCCAAAACACTGCTATATTTAAAAGTTAATGAGCTTTCTATGAAGGGTGTTCGATCGTCCTAGAATATCATTAATGGTGACCAGATCTTCTGGAGTCCTGAACTTCTGGTTGATGCTTCTGGGTAACTTTCCTCCGTCCCCTTGGTAAGCACTAGTTAACCCACTACAAATCTAGTTACTCATGCATGTGCCAAGCAATATGATATATGTTCTGCGACTGGTTTCTCCAACTATTCCATGCAGGAGTAATTTTATATCAAGCATGATGTTATGGAAAAAATCATTCCAAAGTTAATGGCAGTATACATTCTATAAGGAAGAAAGAAATAGTTAATTTTCTCATCAATTTTAATATCAAACATCAACGAAACAGAACAGCTAAAAAACATAAAGGTGTTTGTTGAAAATCATTCATTTTTTATTTTTAAGCACCTTATGCGATATATTATTTTGTTCAATTGTTTTGTTTCATTCTTATCAAAGCACACATGATTAGAAGTTTACTAGAAAAATCCTTACAATGATAAAATTCTATGAAATTCAGATAACATGGCTCCACTATAAGGGCATGTTTGGTATGTAATTTTTGAGAGGTGGAAAGTGGGTATGACTCTCCTAAAAATGATTTATCAGGAATTAAATCATGTTTGATGTACCCAAAAAAAAGTTTTACGTTAGAATTTGTTGTTAGGCTTGTGTGAAATGAAATCTAACATGATAGATTGATAAGTTTTAATTACATTTAAAAATATGTTTTTACTATACCTTTTCTTGTCCAGTTCCTCCATAATTAGGCAACAGAATAATTTCCCCTTCCGTAAACTGATAGAGATCAACTTTCCTACCACTCCATGATGGCTAGTACCAACAGAAACAACTCTTCCAAGATTCATCTTAGGAGTTTTCTAAGGGAGCATTATTCTGGCAGCGGTTTTGGAAGTTGGATGAATCTTATCCACAAGAACATGATTCAATGTTGGGATCAAATTATTTTCTAGAGGTAAGTATGTAATTATAATTCTAAAATCACCCTAACTGGAATTCAATTTATACACCAGATACACGTGATTTTAGGTGCTTAAAACTTCAATGGTAGAAGTGACTACCTGAGGCCCAACCATCGACTGATTGAATGTGAAATGGGTTTTTGTCCATGCCCCTCCATAAACCTTATCTGTATAGCTAAAAGAGGAAAAATGCAATCAAACATCAATAGATGAAGGTGTAATAAATGGTAGATAATCAAGGGTGCGGATGTGGGCGTGGTCAATGGTATTGAAACATGAGTGTGAGCATAGGTAGGGATCGAAACTATGTAAGTGATGAAGATCGGGAGGTGACCGAGGAAGAGGGGAGACGCAGGGAGAAAGAGAAAGGTCAAACCTATTTTCATTTTCTGTTTCCTTTTTCTTTTTTCTTTTTTATGTTTTTTTAAATGACTGATTGTTCTGTTTTTTTGAGTCATTATGTTTATTTTTAGTTCTTGGGAATGGTTTTTAAAATCTTATAAAATAATTTATTTCAAATAAAACATATTTAAAATACTAGTTTGATTTTGTTTCAAATCGTGTTTTATATTCCTAATATTTATCAAAATATTTCTGTTAATATCAATATAATTTTTTTATTAAAGTGTTAAGTGATAGTGATAAAAAAATAATTTTAAATGATTTGTTTATAGTGAGTAAATACTAGTAATAGATTTATATGTTGAAAAAAACTATTGGTAATAATAATTAATAACCATAGATTCATTTGTTGGTAAAAAAATAAGTTTTAATATGATAAAGAAATAAATTTAATTGTTACTAAAACATATGTTGGAATTAAGAGGTCACAACAAACCACCACTAAATACATAATTTATTAATTATTTTAAAAAAACACCACTAGAAATTAGATATTCAACCTTTCCAGGATTGTTTTAGAAACCATCACTAAATAACCTACACTAAGAATATATTTCATGTAGTGTACATTTTACTCACACCATATTGAATCACACTCCATTACTGCTCTAATTATAAGGAATGGGATAAAAATATGGATCCATCCCCACCACCAACAGATTAGTTTCTGTGACAATCATCATCAATTGTTTGAGTAGTAACAGTATATTCTATTGAAACTTATAAGCAATATGATCCTTGTAAACTTATTGAATATTTTATTGAATTCCAATTCATGTTCACCTCTGATATACATAATCCTTATCCAAGTAGAGTTATTCTCAATAGGATAGGTACCATTTCCATCTTCCTAAATAAAGACAAGAAAAAAGATTGTTGGAGCTTATTACAACCTACAATACTCCTATTTTGAGTCATGTCCTCATCCCTAACTTGAAAATAGAAACAAGATGAAGATGAACACCAATAGGTGCCATTTTGGTTAGAAACTAGACTAGAGAAAAATTGATATATGACACAGATCCCTAATCAGGAAAAATTCCATTCTCGTGACACATACCTTAAAGCCAGGTTGAGCATCTTGATTCCCAGGCTACACTCCGAGTATACCATTCCCAGGGATACCTGCAATAGGAAATTATACCTCCTACTAGGTTTTACAGTCTACAATATTGGCTGCCATTCTATTTCCCATTTCAGGCATAGATCCAACCTGTAAATTAATGCACCCATATCCATTTACAGAATTCACTGGGATAGCTCAACTAATAAAATCTGGACCATCACCCATTGGTTCAATCACTGTTAACACATTCAGAACAATCCTTGGCAAAAGAAGATTCTTTGGCCTAACAATCATTTCTTTCACCTCGACATAGGCCTCGGCATCCCTCACTACATCCACCCGAGCCAAAAAATTCCCCCTGCCACGGTGTTCATGACGGATCCCCAAAATCTCAAAATGGTGACAAAATTCAGTCGATCTCTCATACCAAATCATCTGATTGAAACCCTCACCGTCTTCCACACCAAACTAGATGGAGTCCGAAAAAGGTTGGGATAAATCCAGTTCGATGCAAACCCTAGCCCGAATTGGATGCTTCCCAGTTAATGTGCGTCGATCAGCCTGTAAGAACCTATTAGTAGCATTACCATGGTGATGGAGTATTGTAGAGTAATGGAAATAACAGGAAGACTATAAATATAGATCCAAATCACCACATTATTACTAGTCTTCCTAAAGTAAGTCATTGGTGACCATCGCAACAAACACAAACCCAATACCAGAAATCCCAAGGGATATGAGACCACACAGTCGGGAAGTCCACTCCGTCTTCATATCTGATAGCGATCAGATGAGGCATGAGAATTCCCACTAATTCTCTATTCTTGACACCCCATTCTGTAATCACATGCTTGTCGAAATCATCTTTAGATAACCTTCGATGCCCAAATCTCGCACCAAGGGTAAATTTCTGCGAATCCACTGCAGAAGCCTGTATGACAGTAGAAATATCCACCGTAGGGAAACCATTCACCAACCGAGAAATCCTCATATTATAAATGATACCCAAAATGGGAGAAAGAGAGTCAAAATTTGTGAATGGGGTGTGTCCTCATTTCAACAAATATTTTTCATTTAAAAATTACTTTAATTGGATGTATATATATATATAATTTTATTAACAAATGATTTGTTGGTATACATACATATATATATTAAATTATTTTTATAACATTTTTTATAAAACAATTTATTGGAAAAAAAATTCTATTGGTAAAATATTTTTGATTATAATAGGTATTAATAACATATTCATGTGTTTGTAGAAAAATGTTGGTATTAATATGAAAAAACAACACATTTAATTGTTGGTAAAAGATTTGTTGGTATTAGAAAGTTGATACCAACAGATATACCTATAAGTAAAATCAATTTTTGGTAGTTAAAATTAATACTGACAAAACTCAATATCTGTTGGAATTAATCATTTTTACCAACAAATATATAATGTGTTACTAATTTTCTGTTGGTAAAAGCCACTTTTTTGTAGTGATACCCATGAAATAATAACATTAAATGAAAATTTAATATCATTAAAAGATATATATTCATGATATAACATGTAAAGGGGTATTATATACACATCATATAAGAATATATGTGCATATCATAACTTATGTCCCAAATAAGGCAAATTGAGACAAAAATCCCTTACTGTTTTTGTTAAATTTTTAACCACAAAACCCATGAAAGAGAGATCCTAAAATGGATATGTAAACCCCAAAAATTTTCAGGTTAATAATAATAATATACATTAATGGGATTTATATACGCCACATAAATTAAATAAGTGGTGAATATGGAATGTGTCACACAAAAGTAAAAAGTGAGATGAAAATCTCTTATAGTAAGTCTCAACTTTCTTTATACTTGTTAAAAATTCCTGTATAATAAATATAATTATATTATAAATATATTAAATGACCATAATTATATATATCATACCATATATTATTTAATTATGTCCTTTTATTACCCATTTATTAATAATTTCTTGTTAAAATCACATTTCGGGTAAAAACTGCTTTGTTTTTCGTATATGTTTTGATTTGTTATTTCCAGTCCTATTACTATGATCATGGTTAAATCAAATAAATAATAATAATAATAAACTAATTATAATATTTATACATCAATTATACTTTTAATACCAATCATGAAATATGGTCTTGATAAATGAATTACGTTACGATCATGGAGACAGTAGATTGTACGTATGTATGAGTAACATTTCCATTTTTCAACGTTCATTGTGGAAAGGAGGTAATTAATATTTAATATTTAAATCATGATAAAAATATCATAAATATTATATTATTTCTTTAAATATACTTATACATATCATCCTTGTGGTGTGGTGATGAAAAGAGAGATCCACATCCCTTCATGAAGGCGGTGGTCCATATGTACACAAACAATCTTATCATTGTCCACTGAGTGAAATGGTAAGAAATAAAATGATATATTATATTTTAATAATGATAAATATTTAATTAATATCATAATTATTTCATTTATATCATATATATTTATTAACATTATTCTTATTATCTTCCATGTAAAGCGTTAGTGAAAACGAATCAGATCGCTTCGTGAGGCGGTAGTCCGCTGTACAAACGAATGATGTTATCGTATACACTATGGAATGAAAAGTAAAAGGGGTATAAATGATATAATTATTATATAGGTATAATAATTTTATAATTATCATATACATACTTTATATCCATCATCATACCTAATCGTGAGAGGTGGTAAAGGAAAAATGAATGATATCGGTTCGCGAGGCGGTAATCCATCGTACACACAGACGATGATTTTGTAACCCATTTTATGGAAGTGTAGATGGTTTTAGGTCATGAAATTAATATAAAAACATATAATTATATTTAATATATTTATTTTATTATATCATGATGGTTTAATAATAATTTCAGTAGGTGGAGGAAGAAATAAAATAAAATATCTCGTTCAAGAACATTACCTCTTCTTTGGGTATCCTCCCTAAGTTTTCATCAAAAGACTTACTAGGATGTATTTATGTCAAAAATAAGAATTATAGGATTAGAATAGGTAATTTTTGAAGTTATTTGGTCAGGTATTTTCCTAACCAAAAGGGTTTTAATGTGTGAAGAAGAGAGGAGAGGGGGTGGCCTTTCATAAGTGAGGTGGGTGGAACACTTATAATTTTTTCAAAAGAAATAATGTACCCACGTTTTTATCATTAAAAAAGGATAAAAAATGGATTATTATAGATAAATATACATTATAGGGTATAAATATGGTCATAAAATATATTTTATACAAGTTTTTAGGTCATTTTAACTCTTATATTCATAGTTTAACACCCAGGTAAACCCATTTTTACCTTAATCACAGTAATTTTTTTTTATATTTTCACTATTAATTTTGGTAAAAAAATAAATTGGAATTATTATATAATATAAATTATTACAATTTATAATATTTAATCCATTTTTCCAAATTAGATTCACAAAAGTGGAAAATTTTAATTTAAAACTGATCCTGTAGCGCGATGAGAAAACGAGTTTTGAATGCAAAAATATCCAAATGTTTACAAAGTTTTTATATCTAATTTCAATATTAAATTGATTAAAATGACATATATTAAATTAATATATATATAATTTAACTAATTTTACTTTAAAACTAATTCAAAATATAATTTAAATTTATAAATAATTTAAATGAAAAGACAATTTTCAATTAAAATTCAGCATTTTTCACCATTCATCAAAAAATTATTAATTTTAGAAAATTTTCAAAAATTAATAATAATATAATTTTGAAATGATGATTTCAAAAATAAAGTTTATTTTTTCAAGTAAATTTTCTAAAAGTGGCAAAAAATTAAATTTAAAACAATGCTCACAAACATGATGAAAAATCAGATTTTTGAGAAATGTACTTTTTTAAAGCACAAGATTATTTATATTAATTCTATATTTAATAATAATAATTGAATGAATATAAATTAAAATTTATTGATATATAATATATAAATTTAATTTAAAAAATTCCTCATTATGGATTATTTTAATTTATTAAACCGGAGAAATATTATGCACTTTAAAACAGTTTTAGGAAAAAAACCCCTTTTTAGACCCAAAAATAAGCTTATACTAAAATCCAATATAAAGTTGATTAAAAAGTAATTAATTGGATTAAATATAACTAAATAATAATTATTTTACTTTAAAACATAATGGGTCATTTAAATTACTTAATTTATTGAAAATAAATGATAGTTTTACAAAAATATGTATTTTTCACTATTTATTGAAAAATTAACATTTTCTAAAAAATCAAAAAAATAACTATAAGTTAATTTTGATATGATGATTTCAAAAAATGAAGTTAATTTTATTAAATAAATTTTATAAAATCACTCTAAATTAATTATAATATTTTCTTATAAAAATAAATAAAAACCATTTTTGAAGAAAACATATTTTTGATAAATATAATTAGTATAATAAAAATTGATTGATTATATATTATAAATTTATATATAAATTTATATTGAGTAGAAAATTTATATTTATATTTAATAAAGTAGTTAATAATATTCTTACCCACCTATTTAATGGCTAGTTTATAACATATATATTTAAAATAATATTATTTCATGGTTTATTAAAGCTCGATGTCTCATGTTGTGAAAACTTTCAAAGAAACTCATTGTTTCATGTAAAATAAGCTATATAATAATTTAAATTAATTTGAAAAAATATTTCATAAAATCTTAGGATGTCACACATCATATCTTTCAAGTTCATGTAACAAGAACCAATGCGGTTCCTTTTAAGATCATTCTACCATGACTGATGATATATAGAGATTAAAACTTAAGGAGGAATCCTACATATCCTAGTTTATAGGAATCAAAACCCACATAGTTTGGATTTCACAGTTTAAGGTCACGTGACATGACCATACCATGCAGTTTAACATCATATGATAAATATATATATTATATAGTTTAAAGTTATACAAATGGTACTTTTAGGATATAGGTTCCTTGTAAAGGTTGGTGTAAGACTTATATAAAACTAACCTTTATAGTTCATCCTAATTATTGGTAATGAAACAAGAGAAGGAATGACTAATCATAGGGAATATGACCCATTAAGGATGATTGAATCATTAGGAATATAACCCATTGAGGATGATTTAATAGGGAATATAGAATAGTGAGGATGATTATCTTTTAGGGAATATGTATCATATAGGATAGTTTCATGGGGAATGTGGCCCAATGATAATGATTGACTCACAGGGAATATGGCACATTGAGGATGGTTTCATAGGGAATATGGAACAATGAGGATGATTGGAACATAAATAATATGACCCTTTGAGGGCGTGATTTCATGATGATGATTGGATTTTAGAGAATATGTCCCATTGAGTATGATTTCATTGGGAATATGGCCCAGTGAGGATAATTAACTTGCAAGGAATATATCCCTTTGAGAGGTGATTTCACAAGGGAGATGGCCTTTTGAGAATGAGTTAGGGCTTATACATGGGTTACCCATGTGGGTGTGACTACCTACTGGATCACTAAGATAAAATAATTAATGAGGGAATGATTAAGAATTACACTTAAGGATGAGGTCCACATATACATCCACTTTCCTTTGATTTATGGTTAGACAAGGAAAAAAGACTGGACCCATGGGGAATATGGTCTCATGAGATATTGATTTGGGGATAAAACTGAGTAGGAGGACTTAGTGTTACTAGGATGTAATAAATATATATATGGGGCTTATACATATGCTTTATTGAGGTGAAACCATTCACTTTCCATCTACTGGTAACCAAACTAGTAAAATAACCAGACTCACAGGGAATATGTCTCGGTGAGGATGGGTTCAAGGATTACTCAAGGGTGGACCTTATATGTATTTCCTTATCTCATTGAGTGGACCAGGGAGTCCAAATAAAAACATGGGTAACCAAGATGAGTATTATGATCTATGGGATGTTTTAACAATATCCTCCTGATAAGAACCCACATCCTTAAGTTATTATATAATTTTGATCAGCCTGAGGGTCGTATCATCCTAGAAGGAAAACTAGAGAAACATCTTTTATCAAGGGAACACATAATCGAAGGGGTGCATGCCGATGTGCATAGAACTTTAATTCATATTAAGAGTCCATGGAGGAGGAATTACTATAATGATATTTTTGAGGCTTTGAACTTGGTTAAAGGAATCCAAGAAGGCCATTTTCATTTTATTTAACTTAGATATATGATTTTTATGAACAAAAAGTCACAAAAGAGGTTAGATTGTCTATAATTTGGTTTCTTTTCAATGTGTTCATCCTCAGGTTCAATTCTTCACACTCATTAACCATTGAAAGGAGGCTAAAAAGTACTTCATGAATCCTCATTTGTATGTGGAATTTATCATTATATGGGGATGATCATGGAATGAAATTTTAGGTTTACAGTTCATGGAAAATTCCTTGTGAACTACCTTAAGTGAACTATGTTCATGGGGTTACATTGTGAGCATGGACCTTCATGGACTATGTGTGTGGTGTTTCTCTATGAAGGACCCTTACATGTTTCCATCTACAATGGGAATTTGTGGGTGAGTGTCACAAAAAGGTTATATGAAGGGGATTTAAAGTTAGTGATCCACATAGTTTTCTCCATAAAGGGACTTCATGGTACTTTTCCTTATTCTTTTTCTATATTTGGCTCTGGAATTACCCATAGGTTGTATTATCAAGTTCTAAAAAATAAACTCTTCATGAAAAATGGTATCATTGAGAGTAAATCATCTATTTCTTGAAGTAAAAAACAAATCCAAAAAGTACATTGATTTTTATATATAAGATACCTTCAATAAATTCCTTTCTAAAATAAATTACTTCAAAGTAAATAAGTGGCTACATATGAGTCCCATGTCATGGGAATAAATGAGATCAAGTCTGTGAAGTAACCTTATGAGTAATAAAGATAGTGTCAGTGCACCACCAATGAGACTTGGTTATTATAAGGAAGTATGTGTGCATAGATGGATCCTATCATTCCCCCATGAATAACCTATTTCCTAAAAATTAGTATGCATGTGTGAAGCACTTATGCGATCGTGAAGGAGTCTAGTCCTCTATGATGAAATTTCCTTTTCCAAATTCCCCTTAAGTTTTGATTCATGCCCTTATAATTGATGATTGATACTTTATAGGGATTAGAAAATTCCCTCCATTGGATTTGGATTTTATTAACATAAATATGGGTTAATTATGAGGAAGTAAAGTAGCCTGTATAATTGGTTTGTAGTGAACATATGAGATTCTTGGTTCATTTAGGATGATTACCCCTATAAATAGGATGTGGGGCCCCTTATTCACTTTTAATGATTGAACTATAAATCTCACTCATTAATGATGTGTTGCACAAAGGATTTCTTGGGAATTACTAATAATGTATGATTAATCACATATGACTACTCATGAATAACCTACTATGTGAAGGATTTATGGTAGCTGTATATAGATCATTTTTCCTACAATTTTTTTCATGATCTCTCAATTAACATAAATGATTTGAAATTTCATAATCACTATGTGATCACATAAATTATTTTTTATCATGTAGGTGCAACGTGATCACATATGTTCTATGAAAAAAATATGGGCATTACCATTTTTCTCGATTTATTCCATTCTATGTTTTGAAAATACAATATAATTTGTTTTTTTGAAGAGACAATGAATTATGGATATGATAATATTTCTAACTCAATAAATATGACTAAATGTATGAAATCCATCACCAGGGACACTAAGGATACCACTTGATACTGTGTCATTCCTCAAAATGATGGTTTGAATAATTTTCTTACACCATATCTTTACAACCATCTTCTATTCAGAAGTTCATCTATATAAAACCTTGGGCTTAGAAATGAAGCCTCAATCCTTATACCTAGACATAATAGACTATTGACATGGTTCATGTATTATATAGATTATATCCATGAAACTATTTCCACCGAATGATAGTATATTATAAAGACTCATCAAGGAAGTGTCTATATTCTGAATAGCTCCTCATTAAATCAATATGACCAAGATAAACATCAACAGACCATCGCTCAAAACTAATCATCCATATTCACCATTTCACTAAACAATCCAAGTGGGGGATGAAGTCTGTAGTGGGATCTGCGCCCATGTGGAAACTTCTATAATGAATGGGAATAAGAATTTTGAGTATATCAGAGTTTTACATAATTCACAATATAGTTGTAGGAAATTGATATATTTAAGGAAATATATATCTTTGAGTTTATGATGTAACAGATAGCTAAAATTATCTCAGAACTTTTCAATAATTTTTTTAGAACAAACAATTTTCATCTACCAGATGACAAGGTAGGGATTAGATTGTAATAAATTCAGAATCTGAGGGAAAATAAAAGTCCTTAAGAGGATGTATGATAATATTTGTACTATAGTTAATGATTGTGAGGATGTAGAATATATAACTCCCCTATTGAGGGTAATTATTTATTGAATCAAATAGGACACTAGGGAAGGCCCTCCATCCCTGATCAATCATCCCCTTAGAGGAATTAGTGGATATCTTCCTTCAACCCAATAGACCAAGGTTGAGAGTTAGGAACTCGAGGAGCTATCCCACTCAATAATCCAAGAATATCAATGTTCCATATTGTTCTACCATAGAATAAGTCCAATACACTTCATATAGGTATGTATTTTAGCCAATCATTCCCCCTTCCTCTGACTTACTAGGTTCTTGTATATATTTTTGAGTGGTTTTCTCTTTCCTACCGATGATTCCCACTTGGGTGTCAATGTTAATACACTGCTGATGCCAGATCTACTGGAACAATGCCAAACAATTAATATAATAGTGCCAATTATTTTCTAGATCTACCATATACTTGGTCGCATACATAAGGGGAGGACCCCATATTGGATCAATAGTCCATTGTAGTTCTTATATGGTTAGGGGGAAGAACGTTTTCAATGATATGAATTTTAAAACACTGAAAAAATACCTCATTCCATGTATCAAACCAAGTTACCAAATATCATATATGTTTTTATAATGAATCTGAGTACCCAAGAGGTTGCTGACATGTTGAAGGATCATTCACATTAACTTTTTTTCTTTAAGATGCACCCTCGAGAATGATTTTTGATAATGATGGAGATACCCAAGATGTGTGTTCCTTCACTATTTAATTTCAGGTGGTGTTTTAGTGGTATGAGTGGATGATATGGTTATCTATGAGAATTATTACCCTTACATATTCACACATAATTTTCAATGGTTGTAGAGGGAGTCTCTTTTGACCTTCAATTTAGTGTGAAGTGAGTAACATCCTGCCATAATTCACCAACTTTGGTTGATACTGGAATGTGAGAACAAAAATATTGAGATTTTATTTCCTTCTATTGAGATTTAATCAAACTATAATGGGATTATACTCAAGCATGGGTAGATAATTACCTAGAAAATATGCTAGGACATTTGGTTCGACGAGTGAACATACCTCTCACCTCTCAAAGTTTATTTACTACGATTATTTTGGAATGGATATTTGAACCAGAGGATCTTGTGGACAAGTGCCCCAAACAACATTGAAACTTCCCACCCTTAGACCCTATGTACATTGAAGGGGGTGGAAACTTAGTTTTATCAGTCAAAATCATAGGTTATATCACTGGTGTTGATTCTACTATGTCGGTAAGAAATGATCCATTAGTGAGAGATGCTTTTATTAAATCAACCCTTGAAACCAACCAGGGAGTTACAATTGAATATTCTTCTATACCTACTCCCCTAACTTGGTAAATTTCATCTACCGTGAAACTTATTCTAGATTACACACCTGTATTAGTAGGTAATCAAAGTTTAAATCTTGAAGTTTCTATTGAAGATTAGGTGGTGAGGAAGTGGGATTCACACCAAGTATATACAATCATTACTAAAAAACAATTGGAAGTGGTTGGTGAAAATTTTGACACCCTTCTCCAACTCTTCTATGGATTAAGTGAATATGGATTTGAATATATGCACTTTCATGCTCTCATTTGAAAAACCTTAGTCATTAAAAAAAACTATAAATCCATGAAAGATACCTCCACTCATTTAATAGTGAAAACCATCAAGCGGAAGCTATAGAGTGTGATACCCAAGAGCTAAATAATTACACCATTGAAGAATTATATATTTTTAACCATGTGGCTACTCAAACAATGAAGCTTTAGGAAATGAGGCTCCCATAAGAAGGGTGAGAGAACACTTCTTGAGGATAACTATCAGACTTGAGAACTTTGAGTAGAGAAACTAGGAATTATCTTCTCAAATTAAACAAACATGTTTATTTATTGAGGATAAAGCTGCCAAATGATTGAATTTCTAGATTTTCAGTGGCACTTACTACCAAGAATTATCCTATTTACTAAACTTAGCCAACCAAATCCTATCATAATTTTCTTTACTTGTTTTCTTTTTTATATGAGATGATAGAGAGAGACTCTAAATTTTGAATGATCCTATCACTTTAATGAAAAATGAAAATAATTCTTTTATCTTAAATTGTTGTCAAATTAATATCTCATCTTGACCATTAATCCATGATAACATATGAAATTTACAAGGATTAATATCAAGATAATTGAATTCAATGAGCATTGAAGGATAATTGAATAAGTAAATCATGATCTCAAACTACCTGAGTCAAAAATGAAATATACATCAACCAATTATATCTTAAACACGTGCCTTCATATGGGTATAGGTAGGATAGATATAGAGATATATATACCATAACTGTACACTGGGGTAAGTCTTAAGAGATATAAGATCATGTACACTTAAATAGGTACATCCAAGCTAGATATAACTATATACGTGCCATCACCATAAGATAAGGTTAGCTCATTCAGATATAAAATGCCATTTCCTCCTATATGTGAACTTATTGGACAAGTATAGGAAGTATAGATATATTTTCATATGTAACATCACCATACACTAAAGTCATTACATTCTGATATGAAAGGTGAGTGCCTAAGTATGATGAAAATCACAAATAACGATTTTGGAATGAGGACTCCAATGTTCAAAAAAAGGATCAAATACCCTAAAATTACACTTTTGTGTATTTCACACAAATCATCTGAACTAATGTGCAATAGATAGAGGGATTCACTAATTTTTTCCTAAGTTAAGGGACCAATAATTTAGTATACTGAATCTTTATTTCAGTTATGATCTTTAGTTATCATTTCCCTTATTGATTTTCATATTGATTATTTGTTGTTCCTTCTTGTTTCTAGCCTTTGAAGGGATAGAGGAATGGTTTTAGTTATTGTATGAGAGATTGGGAGGAATACCGAGTGTTTTTCTTAAGAGTATACATGGTACTAGATCTATTAAAGATACAAGTAGTCCACCGTATATCCAGTGAGATCCATCAGCTAGATGGTGGCATACTGATAGTAGGGGATTCCTACCAGAATATTCCTGGACAACTGGTGGATACCCATCGACCAATAGGTGGGATTTATAATGATGAATTAATTATTACTAACACCAATAATTAGCCGGTGGAAGCCAAAAACTATCCAGTGACATTGAATTGGGTGGGTAAATGATGAGAAGCATCATTTTTTTATTTCTTTAAAAATCTGTTTAATTTATTTAATCTCCTCCCTCAAACCTAATTTGAACCCCATGACCTTAGAGGCTATCTTGAGGCAATTTTGGGCCTTCCAAACTTGAATCTTCATAGACCAGAGTTCCAATTGAATCATTTAATATATTTCATTAATTGTAGCCTCAATCAAATTTTGAATTCCCAATTTTCTTTCATCTATCCTTCTTCGAGGTATATGAATCCTTGTGTTTTTGATGTATCCAGATCTTGATTTGAGATTTATTTTTCTAAAATCCTATATTGTATGGTTTTTTCCCTTCATAATACTGATTATGGATCCCTTGTTAGGTTATTGATGATTCTGTGAATTGAGGTAGATGTTTTCATAAGTTCTCCTTATCAATTGGAACCTATGCTACTTGTTTGATTTGAAATAGATCCCTAAATTTATTTTCAAGGCATCAAATGTGGTTATTGAAAAATATTTTCAAATGGAATAGTGTGTAATGAAATCCTATTTAGAAATGGCTTTTGAAATTAAGTGTTGATTTATAGAAATTTATTTTCAACTGAAATAGATTATTTGAAGAATGGATTTGATGGGGATTCCTGAGAAATAAAGGCATGAATTATTTTATTGATTTTTAATGTAATTATTTACTTTTAAAGGCATGAATTTTGATAAAAACCATTTGATGTTGGTTATTGAAATGAAATGTAATGTTGAAAACAATGATTTGGGGATGGTTAAATGATTATGTGTGAAAATTATTTTAGGTAAATGAATATCCCCTTAAATTATTTCTTTTAAGAACATGATAGCCTAAGTAGTTATGTGGGAAGTCTAGAAAAATCATTCTAGGTTATGAAAATGATTTATTTTACCATGCCAAGTTTTATTTAAAATTTAGAATTTTTGGTTTATTTGATATGGAATTATTATTAAATGTATTGGTGGAATCATACTATTATAGGGTTTATCATACCCTAAATATGCCTCTAGTCATATGTAGACTTCCCTTTTCCAAGTCCAAGAAAAGGGAAATCACTATTTGGAGGCAATGGGTGTTCTTGATAGTGAAACCCTGGGAGTTGGATGTAATAGGAAGAGTATGTGATCCAACTTTTATAAGGATATCTTATTGGGGTTATTATCATTGGTTTATGTGATGTCTTAGACTATTGTAACCTTTTGGGTTTTGTACTTTGTATTTTGTGGTATTTTTCTCTTATTGAATATATTGGAATACTGACTATTTATAGACTATTATCTATTAATTTTGTTTTGTTTTGATATTATTTTGGAAAAATTATTCCCCTTGACCACTATTGTTTCCCAAATTCTAGTCACCAACCCATGGAGATTAAGAACACCCTTTGGGTCATGTCAGGATTAGATCGGGTTATTATGTAGTGTGTTATCTGTGTTAGTTCATGAAAAAAATTTCTATCAAAGGAGGTCATATCTCTCCTTGGATGTTAGTATACAGTTTAGGATGCCTTGGTAGAAAAGTGATAGGATTTTCAAGACTTAATGGTTAGGTTATGAGTGAGTGTCTCACTATCTCTCATCATTGCAAACCTTAAGTTACCATGGGTGGTTGGAAAAAGTGTCTATGGGGAATTATTTTATTTGATCCTAGATGTTTACCAAAATCTAATCTAAGATTTGTGTTCTCAAGTTGAGTTTTAACTGATAGATTTAATGTTCTTATGTCTCTTAACTAATATTTCCTTGTTGTCTATTGATGTTATGTAGTACCATTCACCCAATAAGATGTATAATTTGGATTCAAGATGGAGATACTGATGAAAAACTATTAGAAAACCCTCTAGTTGACTAGAACCTCATAGTGGCTATAGTTTGTTAAATACAAGCTTTGGGCCAAGGGGCCACTCCTTCCCCTGTTCAGGCTACATAGGTGGAACCTTTAAGGGATAAAATCAGAGATCTAGGCCAAGAGTTTCTTCATAAAAAACACTATATTTCTAGGGAATGAATGATCCTTAGGAGGTGAATGCTTGGTTGGGAAATATTTAATGAATCTTTAAGTTATTAGAGATACCAGATTCCATTAAGGTGAAATGTGTCATCTTTAAGCTTAAGGGTCCTAGTAGGAGATTATGGGATTCTATAGTTCTAGAAAATTTGAATGAGATATTGGAGTGGAAATACTTCAAGACTCTTTTTATGGATAAATTATATCCAAATTTGATGATATTGGGAAAGTCCATGGTATTTATAAACTTTTACCAAGGTAATTGGATAGAAATGTGGTATACTGATTATTTTTACTGAACTTGCTCAGTTTTCACCTAATGTGGTGTCAAATGAGATGTTGAATTCCTGGTGGTTTTATATGAATATTTGACCATATATCTAGGATTAAGTATTTATGTTTAATCTTACTACATAAAATGATGTTCTAGATAAGTCTCTAATGGTGGAAATTGACCTAGTTGGTAAATCAGAGTTGATTGGAGCTCCTCCTACTCCTAGTGGCATCTTTAGTGGTTTCTTTAAGGTGAATAAGAATTAAAATGAACATCGCAGTGGAAATAGTGGTGGTGTTACTCAATAAAAAATTTCTTATAGATCATATTCAGTGTCTGGTGAAGGTACACTAACTTGTTTTCAATGTGTCAATATCGGTCACTCGAAAAGGAATTTCATATAGGCATCAATGATTTGTAACTCATGAGGATTCTCAGGCCACTTTTAGAGGATTTTCCATGTTTTTACTGCCCTATAAGTGGCATGTGATCATTAGTACCAAGAGGATATGTAGTGAAATCACAATCTTCATGAACAATGGGGTTCTAGCCATAGGTATCAGGAATAAAGAAACTTCATGGAGTGTAAGAGTCTCTAGTGGGAATAGATGTGGGTCCTATGATAGTGCGAGGTACCATTACTTATGTGTCATATTTAGTGACTAATTTATTTGATACTAGTGCCTTGTATATTTTCATATCAACCCACATTGTGTACCCGTTAAATTTTACAATGGATCTCATTCCTTATGTGATAGAAATTGAAACACCTCTTGGGATGAAAGGAGATTAGGGTCTCTGATGCCCAATCTTTTGCTTTTTATTTATCATATATCAAGCCCGTTTGTGAGTTTTTTGTTCTTAAAATTAAACCCTTATATTTTATTTTCATAATGGAGTGAGTGGTTGTATACAAATATCAAATTGACTGTTATCATCATCAGGTGTCCTTTATTTACCTTAATGAGGAGTTCTATGTTTTATAAGGAGAATACAATCCAAGGTGTTGCCGAGCTAGACTCCTATTCCAAATATGGGCAGGATAATATCCTTGTATGCTATTCAGAAGGGAAAAAATATTCTTATAGTGATCTTTCTCCAATATTTTTTGAATTTATAGAAGTTTTTATGTCATAATTTTATATTCTACCACCGAAGAGGGGGGAAAAGTTATCTATCAACTTGGTTTTGGGTTCACAACCCATACATATTCCCTCCCACCATACAGAACCATATGAATTGAAAGAGATAAATAATCCATTGGATGAATTGATTTCCAAAGGATTTATTCGACCCAATGCATTTCCTTGGAAAGTATCAATGCTTTTTGCTAGAAGGCCGATGCAACCCTTCGCTTTTATGATGATTACCAGAAACTAAATCAGGTTAAGTTCAAGAATAGGAATATGTTGCACAATATTTATGAATTATTTGATCAACTAAAGGAGGAAAAGTGGTTTTATAAGATTGATCTTTAGTCTTCTTACCACCAACTCAGGATCAAGGAGTCTAATATTCCAAAGACCACATTCAAGAGTCGGTATGGACACTTTGAGTAACTTTTTATTTCATTCAGTCTAGAAAAAAACTTCTATTTTTTATAGCACTACTGAAAAATATTTTTCACTAGTCTCTCAACTCTTTCATTATGGTATTTTTGGATGAAATCATTTATTATCAAAAAACTGAAAAGGATCATGTATTTCATTTGAGAGCAGTTTTGGACATCTTAAAGAATCATTGAATTTATGACAAGCTATCAAATGACCAATTTTTGAATTTTGGAGGTGAATTTATTAGGGAAAGTGATCTCAGAACATGTTATTTTAGTTTATCTTAAAAAGGTTAAAGGTGTAATGTAATGGGAGAAACCAAAAAAGGACTTTGAGATTTAGAAATTCTTAGGTTTATCAAGATATTATCGATGGTTCATGAAATATTTCTCCAAGATGGATTATTCGTTGACTTCTATCACTCATAAGGGAGTGAATTTCATTTAGTATTTGAAATTTTTGGCTTCCTTTAATGATTTGAAGCATTCTTTGAATTTATCTCCAGTGTTGAATCTTTTAGAGGCTGGGAAAGTCTACATGGTCTTTTGTAATGTATCAAGTTTAGGTTTGGGATGTGTTCTCATATAAGATAGTAATTTTGTGGATTATAGTTCTAGTTAGATCCAACCACATGAGAAGAACCATCCCACACATTATCTAGAACATGAAACTATCATCCATGCTCTTAATATTTGGTAGCACTACCTTTTAAATGAAATTTTTACCATTTACTTTGATCAAAAGAGTTTTAATTATATATTTTCATAGAAATATTTGAATCCCCATTAGAGGAAATGGGTGGAGTACCTAAAATCTTTTTACCTTTACATTTCCTATACCTCTGAGAAGGGGAACATTTTTTTGATGCACTTAAAAGGAATTTTCCATCCCAATATGTGAAGGAGTCATCATAGGATTAGAATCTCATGACATTATTTTCTTGCATGAATTTAGGAGCTTTGAAGGATGAGATCAAGTTTTTTTATAAAGTTTTTAGTTTATATCCTCTATTATTGAGATAATACTCTAGGATTCGTAGCTTGATGATGATTTATAAGGTATCAAGAATTGTTTATTGTATTGAGTGTCAATATATGAATGGTCTCTATCCCTAGAGGACATATTTTTCTTCAGGAAACATTATGTCATGATTTCACCTATGAGAAAGGCTATAATGAGGGATTTTCATAATTCTAAGTGGGTGTTTCACCCAAGAATGAATAAAATGTTTTATTTCACGAGGCATCATTTATGGTGGTTAGGTATGAAACAATACATTACTGATGTTGTCTCCCATTTTTATACTTACCAATAGACCAAGGACAAGCATCATAAACCTTTGAGTTTACTTCAACCCCTTTCCATGCCGACTTGGAGGTGGGATGAGATATAGATGGACTTAATTGTTGGTATTCCACATACTCCTTGTGTCACGACCTATCCCAGTGGGGCCCGCACCGTGACTCCCCAAGCCTACCTCCAATAGGCCAGGGGCTGGTGACTAGCACCGAGTATGCATATTACTAGCATGGGAGGCATTGCCTAAGTACCTATACACAAGCACACATCTCCAAGCCCACAAATGCTGAAATGTAAAAAAAACCGCTAAGGAACAAAATGCATGCATACAATTAAAACCAACCACCATAGTACAATGGGAGGTAAAGTGCTGAAAGTAAACTGGACCAAAATACAAGCCCACCAAAACAAGAGTCTGAAAACTACAAAGTCCAACCTGTAAACACAAAGTGGTACTGGGACTGCTGCTCATAGCCGTAGGAACACCTCAGATAGTGAGGAACTTAGAAATATTGATCCTGTCTTGGTCCACCCTGGACTCTGTCAAAATACTGCTCATCTTCAAAAGACACAACACATGTGGGAAAAGCCCATGCAGGGGTGAGTATAACAATACTCAGTAGAGGACCTTTAAAACCACAAATAAATACACAAAGTAAAATTACAGTTATCTCTACACAATATATGTCTACAGAACATATAGTAAGTGAAACACAATCCAGATATACTCTAAACCCAGACCCGCGGTATAGAGGTAAGTAACACAACCACATACCCCCTAGGGATTCAGTTAAAAGATTCCACGAAGCACTCATTCTGGGAGAACACACTCCATGAATCTGGTAGCTCCAATGACGTTTGTCCGAGAAGTACCATTCGTCGGGAAACATCATGAGAGGTAGTTACACTCATTACAGGAGACACACTCCTAAGTGGGAAGGTCATGATGGATAGATACACTCATTATGGGAGACACACTCTCGAGTGATGGATAGATACACTCATTACAAGAGACACACTCCTTAGTGATGGATAGATACACTCATTACAGGAGACACACTCCTGAGTGGAAAAGATCATTATACACAGATGAGGATCACTTCTAGGGCCATGAAGGATACCGCGACTCATCTGAATTCACCCTCTAGGTGATTCAACAGCTAGGTAGAGGATAAATTCCCATTATATTTGGTCATGTTGATGCCTGACTCTACCTAGGGGCAGGAATGGATAGAGGATCTCGCTCTGGGCCTCTCGGAGGTATGCTGACTCTATCACAGAAAGTCCTGCTGAAGGGATCATACTCTTGTAGAAGGAAACGATGCCTGACCTTCATAAGAACAAGAATAAGGGGCACTAACCCAACGAAATATGTTCAAGATACGGTGAACAAGAGGACCATTCCATTTTCCACAAATTACACAGCATGTAGAAAAGTTACATGTCATGTTGTCTGACCCAGGGTACTGCCCATGTACAATGGCCCGTGTCTTATGGTAGGTCATGTAGAAAAGTAAGTACACAACGTGTAGTACAGTGTACACATTGTGTCCAAGTGTCTGGGGTCGGCTTCGTGTATGCTAGCTATGTGCCCGTACAGGGTCCTCAACCCGTGTACTCTAACTTGTGTAATCGGTACACGGGTTGACCTGCGTTACTGGCCTCGCCTAGCCGTGTGATTGAGTACATGCCGTGTACTACATCACATGTTCATGTATCCCCTGAATACACACCGAGCTTTGGGGAAAGTTCAACACTCCGTGTGAATAAGGTCACTCGCTGTGTGATTCCTCTCTAACTCCCAAAACTCTAACCACCACCACCGGTACTACACGGCGTGTTCTTTAGAAGTACACGCCGTGCATCCTGGAATTTTCCAGAAATGACGCTCCTCGCCGGTGTGCCTCCCGTTCTGCCCCAATCATCGATCCAACCATCCTATTTCCATGAAAATCCCAGGTTTTGGTTACCTCGATACCATGAATCTGATTCTGTTATTTTCGGACCTCCGATCAGCTCCAAAAACTTGCTACGATCCACCCACGTGAAGAATGCTCGAAGAATGACTTTTCTTGATCCGGTTCGATTCATCGTCTACTATCATCATCACACCTCCGCAAGGTCGTTGTGGTGTTGAATCTTCATTTTGGAATCGTTGCATTTCAATACATGTGTGCAACGATCTGTTGTTTGTTGCCTTGCGAAGAATGTGAGGAACATGAAGAACGTGAAGAACGCACGAGAAGTAAAGGGGGAAAGAAAATCCAATAAAACAAATTTGAGGAGGGAACCTCTACCATCATTTGTTATGGCATTGATTTGATCCCATTAGTAGGCTTAAACAGAGAATAAATCAACAACAATAATCAACATGGATTAATTCCCCATAATCATCCCAATAAAAACCCTCCTATAAGAACGTACGAATCCGCAAATCAACTTTTTCATTGTTGATCTGTGTTTGTCATTTAAATTCAAAAACGGAGAAAGAGGAAAGAAATAACAACCCCTACCTTTAAAGAAGGATCAATCATTGAAAAAAGGGGTTGCGCTACCATCATTTTCGAGATACTTCAACTTCATTGGCGCAGCGATCACAACTTCGATTCGTCGTCATTTGTTGCTGAGAGTTTTCTCCGAAGCACTATGGATTCTCCAGAGTTTCCTCTCAATCCTTTCCAACAAGCGACATCCTAATAAAAAGGGAAACATGTTTGGAATTCCATTATGCTGCGGTAATAATGAGTCAGTGTTGCTGTTTCTGATTCATTATGACATGACATTAATTACTGAAACAACTGCCCCGTTGCTGCACTGCAGCAGATGTTTCCAAAATAAAAATAAAATAAATGTCGCAATTTATTTTATTTTATCTTACTAAAAATGTCCAAAAATTAACTTTTTCCCTTGACCCATGCCGGTCGAGGTTAGAACCATTCTTAGGTAAAGTCGTTGTTTTGGATTCAATGATGCCCTCAGATTTTTAATCTGAGCATCCATTTGGAAACTGCCACAACAACACACATGTGCCGACTCACTTAACTTAAAAAGTTTCAAACCACCATTCTAGGCTCACTAGGACTCAGAATGATGTTTCATCTCTACACCTCGTCTTGTAATAATTCCATATAATATTTAAAAATAATAAACTGAAAAATTTGAGACATTAAATTCTCCCCACCTTGGGGATTTACGTCCCCAAAAAGCCAAAAACAAGACTACTCAAAAATATGGGGGTACTGGGCACGGATCTGAGCCTCCCGCTCCCATGTTCTCTCTTGAAGATTCCTGTGTTTCCACCAAACACACACCAAGGGAATTGATCACCCATGAAGGATCCTCTCCTGCCGATCCTCGATCTCCACCGAGTACTCAGCAAAGTTCACTCCATGCTCGATGTCCAGCTCTCCCTATTCGATGATGTGTGATGGGTCATGCATGTACCAACTCAGCTGCGACACTTGGAAGACATCATGTACCCGATGCAACTGTGGCAGTAGAGTTAGGTGGTATGCCTCCTCACCTACTCTGCATAGTATCTGAAAAGGTCCGATGAACCTCATAGATAGCTTGCTGCCCTGGACAAATCTCTGTAACCCTCATCGAGGTGAAACCCGAAGAAAGACGTGGTCTCCCTCCTCGAACTCCAGAGGTCTCCTTCGTCTGTCAGCATAATACTTCTGCCAGCTCTGTGCAGTCTTCATCCGTTCCTAGATGATCTGCACCTTCTCGGTGGTGGCTCACACCAGCTCTGGACCCATGAGTGTTGACTCTATGGGGTCGGTCTAGCAAAGTGGTGACCGACAGGGTCTCCCATACAAAGCCTCAAAAGGTGCCATACCGATGGTGGAGTGGTAGCTGTTATTGTACGCAAACTACACCAGTTGTAGGTGGTCCTCCCAACTGTGACCAAAGTCTAAGATACATGCTCGTAACATATCCTCCAGAACCTGAATGGTCCTCTTCGTCTGACCATCGGTCTGTGGATAGAACACCGTGCTCAAGCGCAGCTGTGACCCAAAGGCCTCCTAAAATCCCTTCCACAACCGAGATGTAAAGCGGTAATCTCAGTCCGAGAATATCATTGAAGGGACACCATGAAGCTGAACTATCTTCTACACATAGAGGCGTCCTAAGCTCTCTACAGAACTCTTCTACCTGATAGCTATAAAGTGGGCCGACTTGGTGAGTCAGTCGATGATAACCTAGATAGAATCACGCCCCTTGGACGTCTGTGGTATGACTATCATGAATTCCATCGATATTCCATCCCACTTCCACTATGGAACCTCCAGGGGGTGAGCTAATCCCGCTGGAACCTGGTGTTTAGCATTCACTTTCTGGCACATAAGGCATCGAGAAACGAACTTTGCGACTCCCTTCTTCATGCCTAATCACCAGAACTGCCATCGGAGATCCTGGTACATCTTTTCCACTCCCGGATGTACCGCCAAGGGGGATATATGAAAATCCTTCAGAAACTCTTCCAGGAATTCCATTGGTATGATAGTGAATCCTCTGAAAAGAAGTACGTGCTCCCCACCTTACGAATATCCATCAGGAGCATGTCTTGTGGATAACTGAGCACGTAAAGCCTCACAGTCGTCATTCACAACCTGTGCCTCCCTAGCTCACTGTAAGAGTGGAGGGGAGACAACCATCGACTATAGGTAAGATGCATCTCCTCTGTCCACGAAGGACAACTACAACGTGGCCAACTACTCTGTCGCCTCACTCAACAGCTGCGAGCTCGACCTTCTGCTAAGAGAATATGCCACCTTGTTTTCCTTCCTAGGAGTATAGATGATCTCAAAATCATAATCCTGGAGGAACTCTATCCAAAATCTCTATCTCAAATTTATATCCTTCTACGAGAATATGTACTTGAGGCTCTTGTGGTTAGAGTAGATTCTGAACCGCTTGCCCATAAGGTAGTGTCGCCACATCTTCAATGCGAAGAATACCGCTGCCAACTCGAGATCATGGATCACATAGTTATACTTATGTGGCCTAAGCTGGCATGAACCATAAGAAATCACTGCCTGTATCTGCATCAGGACACAGCTAAGACCGGTCCCTGATGCATCGTAGAAAACTACGTACTCAACACCCTCCTCCGGTAATCTCAAGATTGGGGCGCTCATCAAACTCTATCTCAACTGCTCAAAAGCCTACTGACACTTCTCCATCCACAAGAAGGGTTTCCCCTTTCAGTTCAAGGCTTTCATCAATGCTGATATTTGGGAGAAATCAGGAATGAATCTCTGGTAATATCCTGCCAACCCAAGGAAGCTCCGCACCTCCGTCACGCTCCGAGGTGGCTCCCATGCTAACACTGCCTCCACCTTGGATGGGTCCATAGCTACACCATCTACTGAGATGATATGTCCCAGAAAGTGGACCTTATGGATCCAGAATTGGCACTTTGAGAGCTTCTTGTAAAGATGGTGCTCTCGGAGTATGTCTAGTACCATCCGAAGGTGTCTCGCATGCTCCTCCTCTGATGCTAAGTGCACAAAGATGTCATCGATGAAGACCACTAAAAATCGGTCCAAGTACGGATGGAAGATTTGGTTCATCAGTCCCATGAACACTATGGGGACGTTTTTCACACCGAAAGGCATCACCAAGTACTCATAGTGACCATAGCGGTATCTGAATGTTATCTTCGGTATATCATTATCCCGTATCCATAATTGGTGATAACCTGATCCAAGGTCAACCTTAGAGAACCACTGTGCCCCTCTTAGCTGATCAAAGAGGTCATCGATCCTCGACAATGGATACTTGTTCTTCACCGTCACCTGGTTCAGGCGTCGTTAATCCACGCACAACCTCAAACTCCCATCTGCCTTCTTGGAAAACAAGACTGGGGCCGCCCAGGGTGAAATGTTGGGTCCCACAAAACTCTTACTCTGCAAATCCTCCAACTACACCCTCATCTCGTGAAGCTCTACGGGAGTCATCCGATATGCTGACAAAGAAATTGGTGCCGTCCTAGGGTGTAAGTTGATGCAGAAGTTGATTTCCTGGCAAGGAGGTAGTCCTAGAACATCTTCGGGAAATACGTCCTCGTACTCCGCCACTACTGATGGGAACTGGGAACTCATAACATCTACTGCTCTAAGGGATAGGCTAGCCAACTCATGAGTGACCAGTTGCACCCTCCTATGGATGATCCCATTCTATGATGCTTGGGTATCCTTTTCTCTGACAAAGGAAAACCTCATCCCATCACTGCGGACACACCGCACTCTTCGCCTAAAACAGTCAATCTGGGCACATACTGAAGATAACCAATCCATACCGAGAATGATGTCGTAAGGACTCGACGCTACCACCAAGAGGTTCCAACTGAAAATCTCACCTCCAGGTGTAATATCACACTGTTTTCAAAGGTGTTTGATTGTCGAGTCTCTTCCCATAGGTGTATCCAAGCGTAAGGTTAGAGTCAACGGTTCTACCAGAATCTCAAGGTTTCGCACAAGACATGTGGCTATGAAGGAATGACTGGAACCTATCTCTATAAGTATGAAATATAAGGTAGATAAGACATAGATCGTACCTCGGATCATCCCTAGAGACCCGGGGTCGTATGCCTCAACCGCATGCAGCTGTCATCGCCCCTTTCCACGACCCCCTGATCCTGGTGCAGACCTCCTGGGGGTGGTGGTGGAAGTAAGTCGAAGCATCTGCCACCACCTGTAGCTCTCCCTACTCCTCTGCCACGTCTGCCACCTAGCAGGTCTGCCTGCTCCATTCGCTATCTCTGCCTTGGTGGTCCATCTACCGCCTCCCTATCAGCAGCTTGACGGGTCGGACAATCTCTAGCGAGATGTACCCTACCGTCGCACATGTAGCACCACTTCTCCCTAGGATGACTGGATCTAGCTTGAGAGCCCTGGACTGTCGATCCCCTATCCTGGGTCCTCCTCTAAAATCTCTCACATCCTGATCCCTGTGTCCGACGTCAACTTCCTGCTGCCGAGGTCTCTAGACCTGCCTGCCTATTGCTGACTGCTGTCGGCTGTCTCTGTTCCACCAAGAAGCTCTCGATCACCAAGGCCCTCTAGATCACTCCATGATAAGTCGAAATGCATAGAGGCACAACGCTAGATCAAATGTCTCTCCATAGACCTCGTTGAAATGTTCGAGCTCTGAAGTACAGATCTCTGACCATATCCATCGAGTACTTGGAGAGGTTGGTGAACCTCGATGAATAGTCAGCCACTGTCATACTGCCCTGCTAGAGCTGAAGAAGATCCTGGATGCGTACCGCTCTCAGTGTAACCAGAGAGAACTCCTCCCTGAATAGTCTCTCAAACTCCATGCACGAAAGAGTCTCCTCTTCGGGAGTCTGTGCGGTCATACTCCACCATTGTCCTGCCGAAACCTGAAGAAGGATCGATCCTAGGATCACCATCTGGTCTGCTAGTGTCCTCACTAGATAGAAAAATCTAGTCACTGCCTCAAGCCAGTCCTCAGCCGTCTGAGGGTCGGGCTCACCTTAGAACCTGAGGGGTCTCTGTATCTGGAACTCTTGGAGCACACTCAGCCTACACTCCTCGTCGGTTGGTACTTCAGGTACCATGAGCTGCTCCACTAGTGGTGGCATAGCTGGTGCACCACCTGGTGGCAACGCCTAGGGAACTGGTCCCTGTATCGAAGCCTTGTCACTGAGGGGGTCATCCTCGTGATCGCGATGCTGAATCCTAGCGGGTATGCATCGTGGAGTCACCCTATAAGAAAACAATATGTGTCATGGTCAATGAGTATATCTGGATAGCTAACACAAAGGACATGGAAAACGCAACCCATTCCTATATGATGCATGCAACTTTATTTTATTTCCCCGCAACCAGTGTTTTCGTGTACCGAGTTGAAAAGCAAGTTATCAGAGTCCTGATGTATGGATATATCGGCTGCCCGCACCAACACTGGAGTCCTTGGCCTGAAATCCGAACTCGAAACACTCAACAATGTTTCCCCAAATCAACCTTATAGACTCTTGGTCCTAAGGTAGAACCGACCACCTCTGATACCACTATGTCACGACCCGTCCCAGTGGGGCCCGCGCTGTGACTCCCCAAGCCTGC
This sequence comes from Viscum album, assembly GCA_963277665.1. NCBI lineage: Eukaryota > Viridiplantae > Streptophyta > Magnoliopsida > Santalales > Viscaceae > Viscum > Viscum album. The sequence continues at coordinate 1,238,096,975 of OY728162.1, read as the reverse complement.
CTCCAATAGGCTAGGGGATGATGACTAACACTGATTAGGCATATTACTAGAATTGGAGGCATTGCCTAAGTACCTGTAGAAACACACACATCTCCAAGCCCACAAATGTTGAAATGTAAAAAAAACCACTAAGGAATAAAATGCATGCATACAACTAAACCCAACCACCAAAGTACAATGGGAGGTAAAGTTTTGAAAGTAAATTGGGCCAAAATACAAGCCCACCAAAACAAGAGTCTGAAAACTGCAAAGTCCAACCTGTAAACACAAAGTGGTACTGGGACTGCTGCTCGTAGCCATAGGAACACCTCGGCCTGTGAGGAACTCAGAAAGCTCGATCCTGTCCTGGTCATCCCTAGACTCTGTCAAAAGTTTACTCGTCTGCATAAGACATGACACGTTCAGGCAAAGATCGTGCATGGGTGAGTATAACGATACTTAGTAGAGGACCCCAAAAACCACAAAGTAATACAAAAAGTAAAAGTATAGTCAACTCTACACAGTATATGTCTATAGAACATATATCAAGTGAAACACAATACAAATATACTTGAAACCCAGACCCATAGTCTAGAGGCAAGTCACACAACCGCATACACCCTAGGGATTTAGTTTGAAGATTCCACAAAGCACTCATTCCAAGAGAACACAATCCACGATTCTGGTAGCTCTGATGACGTCTGTCTGAGAAGTTCCATTCGTCAGGAAATGTCATGAGAGGTAGTTACACTCATTATGGGAGACACACTCATGAGTGGAAAGATCACAATGGATAGATACACTCATTATGGGAGACACACTTCCGAGTGATGGATAGATACACTCATTATTGGAGACACACTCCTGAGTGATGGATAGATACACTCATTAAGGGAGACACACTCCTGAGTAGGAAAGATCATGATACACAGATGAGGATCACTTCCAGGGCCATGATGGATACCATGACTCATTCGAATTCACCAGCTAGGTAAAGGATCAATGCCCGATAGAGTTGGTCACGTCGATTCCTGACTCTACCTAGGGTCAGGAATGGATAGAGGATCTCACTCGAGGCCTCTCAGAGGGATGCCGACTCTATCACAGAAAGTCCTGCTGAAGGGATCATACTCCTGTAGAAGGAAACGATGCTTGACCTTTAGAAGAATGAGAAGAAGGGGCACTAACCCAACGAAATATTTCCAAGATACGGTGAACAAGAGGACCATGCCATTTTCCACAAAGTACATAACGTGTAGAAAAGTTACACGTCGTGTTTTCTGACCCTGGGTACTACCTGTGTACAACGACCCATGTCGTAAGGCTGTTTGTGTAGAAAAGTGAGTACACGACATGTAGTACGGTGTACACGCCATGTCCGAGTGTCTGGGGTCGACTCCATGTATGCTAGTCGTGTGCCTGTACACGGTCCTCAACCCGTGTACTCCAACCCATATAATTGGTACACGGGGTGACCCGTGTTACTGGCCTCGCCTGACCGTGTGATTGAGTACACGCCGTGTACTTCATCACGTGTCCGTGTATCCCCTGGATACATACCGTGCTTCGGGGAAAGTCCAACACACTGTGTGACCAGAGTGACACGCCATGTGATTCCTATGTGACTCTCGAAACCCTAGTTTCCACCGCCGGTACTACATGATGTGTTCTTCGGAAGTACACGCCGTGTATCCCAGAATTTTCTAGAAACGACGTTCCTTGCTGACATGCCTCCCGTGCTGCCCCAATCATCAATCCGACTGTCTGATTTCCATGAAACTCCCAAGTTTTGGTCTCCCTGACACCATGAAGCTGATTCCGTTGTTTTTAGACCTCTTATCGGCTCCGAAAATGTGCAATGATCCACCTGTGCGAAGAATTCTCAAAGAACGACCCTTCCCAATTCAGTCTGATTCGTTGTCTGCTATCATCATCGCACCTCTGCAAGGTCGTTGTGGTGTCAAATCTCTAGTTTGGGATCGTTTCATTTCAAGATGGGTGCACAACGATCCGTTGTTCATCACACCACGAAGAATTCAAGGAACATGAAGAATGTGAAGAATGCGCGAGAAGGAAAGGGGGAAAGAAAATCCAATAAAACAAATTTGAGGAGAAAAACTCCACCGTCATTCATCACGGCATTGATCTTCTCCCATTAATAGGATTAAACGGAGCAGAAACCAACAAAAATAATCAACATGGATTAATTCCCCATAATCATCCCAATAAAAAACCTCCCGCAAGAATGTACGAATCAAGGGATCAACTTGTTCGTGGTTGATCTGCGTTCGTCGTTTAAATTCAAAAAACGGAAAAAGAGGAAAGAAATAACAACACCTACATTTAAGGAAGGACCAATCATTGATGAAAGGCATCACGTTTTCATCGTTGTCGAGATCCTTCAACTTTGTTGGTGCAGTGATCACAGCTTCAATTCGTCATCGTTCGTCGCTGAGATTTTTCTCTGAAGGGCCACAAATTCTCCAGAGTTTCCTCTCAATCCTTGCCAACGAGCGACATCCCAATAAAAAGGGAAACATTTTTGGAATTCCATTACGCTACGGTAATAATGAGTCAGAATTTTTGTTTCTAAGTCATTATGACATGACATTAATTACTGAAACAACTACCCCGTCGCTGCGCTGCAGCAGATGTTTCCAAAATAAAAATAAAATAAACATTGAAATTTATTTTATTTTATCTTACTAAAAACATCTGAAAATTAACTTTTTTCCTTGACCCATGCCGGTCGAGGTTAGACCCATTCTTAGGTAAAGTCGTCGTTTTGGATGCAACCGTTCCCTCATATTTTTAATCCAGGCATCTGTTTTGAAACTGCCACAACCACGCACATGTGCCGACTCACTTAACTTAAAAAGTTTCAAACCACCATTCCAGGCTCACCGGGCCTCAGAATAATGTGTCGTCTCTATTCATGGTCTCGTAATAATTCCATATAATATTTAAAAATAATACACAGAAAAATCTGAGACATTAAACCTTGAGTAAATAATGATACTTGGGTGGTGATTGAAAAATTAAAAAAACAATCTCACTTTATTCTCATTCATGATGCCACCAAAGTTGAGGATTTATGAAATCTGTATATGTAGGAGATTTTTAGGTTGTATACTATCTAACATTGTTTCCAATGGGGATCCCAAGTTTGCATCTCAATTTTGGAGAGTCCTCTATAAGGTTATGGGATCACAGGTAAGGCTGAGCGCTGCATACCATCCTCATATGGATGGTTAGACAGAACAAGATATACATATTCTTGAAGACATGTTTTATAATTGTGTCCTTCACTTTGGAAGAGTATGGGATTTCCATTTGGGTAAGGTTGAGTTTTACTATAATAATAGATACCATTCATCCATTAAAATGGTATCCTTTGAGGCCTTATATGACCATACTTTTAAATCTCCACTATGTTGGTCGGAGATTGGTGAAGCTTCTCAGGGGGGGGGTAGCTTGGTCTCAGAGATGATAGTGAAGATCCAAATGATTATTTAGAGGTTGGTGATGGATTAAATTTGGTATAAATATTATTTATATCATCATCTATGTACTTTGGAGTTCTAAATTTGTGAAAAAGTGTTCTTGGGAGTCTTTCCATGGTTGGGTCACCAATGACTTGGAAAACAAGGGAATTTAGCACCGACATACATGGGACCTTTCGAGGTTGTTGAATGGATTGAAAAAGTGTCATACTATTTGGACCCACCAACAAAAATGAATTTGATCCATAATTTATTTCATGCGTCTCAAATTAAGAAATATCATTTAGACCCATATCATGTTTTAAATTGGAAGGAAATTGATGTGGAACCTAATATGACCATGACTGAGTAGTTGGATTAGATAATTGATTCTCAAGTGAAGGTGATACAGAATAAATTGGTTACCTTGGTTTGGGTGATTTGGTAGCATGGTTTGGATTCTCATGAGATATGGGATAATGATTTGATTATGAGAGAGAAGTTTCCTCATATTTTTATATACCAATATTCTTGATGAGTCTTTTTTAGGTAGAAAACATTTATGGTGGGAAGAATTGAAACATACCAACTCTTGCTTTCAGGTATGATCTCTGGTTGTCCTTAATCTTCTTTATTTTCATGTTTATTCTTGGTTGTTACTGCTTTTTTATCTTTTGAAGCATCATGGGTGTGGTTTTAGTTCTTGTATGAGATATTGAGAGGCATCCTAGGTATTTTTATTAGGAGTGAACATGGAAATTTGGCTAGAAAATATACAAATAGTCCATAGGTTAGGTGTTGAGACCCACTGATCTACCGGTTGCATGATATTAGTAGGGTATTTCGATAGGAATCCTATTATCTAGCTGGTGGAGACCCACTGGCCCACCAATAGAGTTTCCAATGGTGAAGATATTATTCCTGGAACCACTGATAAGTTAGTGGAAGCTAGCGACAAGATGATGAAATCTATATGGGTAAGTAAATGATTGGTAGTATCATATTTTCATTTCTTAAAACCTATATTTAATTTATTTAATCTCATCACTCAAACTTAATTCGAACCCTAGGACTTTAGAGGCCCTCTTTAGGTGATTTTCTATTCTAACCTTAAATATTCATGGATAAGAGTGTCAATTGAAGTATTTAATCGCTTTCTATAAGAATTTCCTCGATCTGATTGTGAATTTCCACTTTCCTCACATCTCCGCTTAAAGGGATGTGGGTCCTTTTATTATTGATAGATTTAGATCTTTATTTGATATTTTTATTTCTAGGATCCCCTCTTGTTTGGTTCTATCACTTTGTCTTTCTGATTGTGGATCCCTTCTTGGGTGGTTGATGACTCTATGAATTGAGGTAAGAGGTGTCATAATTTATCCCTATAAATTTAAACCTTCATTTATTGTTTTATTTGGAATGGATCCCTAAATTATTTTTAAGGCATTAAATAATATTCTTGATAAATTTTTTCAAACGACTTTCTATATGATGAAATCCTATTTAGTAATGGATTTTTAAATAAAGTTTTGATTATTGGAAAATTATTTTCAATTGAAATATATGTTTTGAAGAATGAATTTGATAAGGATTCTTGAGAAATTATGGAATGATTTTTAATGGATTTTGAATGAAAAATAATTGTTTTGAAAGGAATGAATTTTGATAAAAACTATTTGATGTTGGTTTTTGAAATAAAATGGCATGTTGAAAACTATGATTTTAGGTTTATTGAAGGATGATGTGTGAAAATAATTTGAGATGAATGATTTTAACCTTGAATTATTTTTTTGAAGCACATGGGAGCATGGGTATTTAAGTGGGTAGTATAAGAAGAGTATTCTAGGCATGCATTATCTCTACCAAGAAATAGATTGATGATGAGAACTCTAAGTAAGCATTGATGAGAGCAGAGAGCCCATTCATTAGGGCGGAATAATATCCCCCCTAATCCTGAGATCTAGGTAAGTGGGCACACTAGGAGCCATATTTTATTGAAGGTGTGGGGATCCTTAATCCTTAAACTAACTAGCCTAAGGGCTCATAACCATGGTTCTAGGATTAAAACTGAACTCTTGATAAATTATTTATACATTCCAATTGTCATGAAATGTTTTATTCATTCCTTTTTTATTGAAATACATATTCATGCCTAATTTATAATTTTCATTTAAATGATTTGAAAAATAATTTTTTATAGATTTTTAAAATGATCACCATGCCATGTTTTATTTAAATTTGAGGATTTTTGGTTTATTTTATATGGACTACTTAAGAAATTTCTTGGCGAGATCCCACTAGGATAATGCTTCTCACACCTTATATATGCCTTTGGGAGTATGTAAAATTTATTTTTCTAGGTCTATGAAAAGGGAAAGCAGTGCTTATAGAAAATGGGTGTTCTTGATAGTGGAACCCTAGGAGTTGGTGGTGAAATACAGAGTATTTGATCCACCAATTATGAGGAGATATTGGTGGTGTTGTTGTCATTGATTTATGTGATGTCTTAGATTGTTGTACACTTCTGGGTTTTGTTCCTACTATTTTATAGCATTTTTCTCTCCTTGAATGTATTGGTATACTGACTATTTATAGATTCTTATCCACTGGTTTTTTTCTCGGATATTTTTATGGTGAAATCATTCCCCTTGACCATTCTTGTTCCTCTGACATTATTTTCTAGCCCATAGGGATCAAGAATGCCCTTCAGTTAGTGTTAGGGATGGTTCGGATTTTGGTGTAGTGTGTTAATCGGGTTAGTTTGTGACATAGAGAGCACAAATTTAATTTTTACAAGGTCATATGGTAGACCCCACAATATTTTTTCCTTCTTTCCTTTTAACTAAAAATTTTACTTAGGACTCAGATGGAGGAGTCTCAGCAGGAAGGAACTTGGATTTTACACAGGCCACCCTTTGTTGGTTTTCAACATAACTAGTTTTATTCCCCATTTTATTTTTAAAATATTCAATTTTTCCTTAGTCATGCAATGTAAATTCATAAATAGTGGAGGCTCTACTTTTACCCAGAATTATCTTTGTATTTTTTAACCTGGATAGTAGTATGTCTCTTTCTTTGGGAATTTTAAGGTCACACAAGCTAGACTAAGGTAACTAGTATTTCTAATAAGATAGATTTGACCAAAAGGTGGTGCACTTTATCTAGTATCAAGGGAAATAAAAAACCTGATGTGAATTAAGAACTTAATTCTACTAACATAGATAATCTCATAGATATGTGCATGAATTTTAGGGTAATGATGCCTAAAAAAAGGTTGTTGATATTTACGGTCAAAAAAATTTGACTAGGAGGATGAGATATTCTATTTAGCTGGGGTGAAGAAAAAACAAACATGAGTGAGGAACCCAATTCCAATATATATTATATCTATGATGACCCATACATAACCATCTCATAATTACATGACATTAATAAAATATTACATTATATATAATCACGAGACCTTTTAGGTTTAGAGCTTTAGATAATTAAGAAAAAATATTAACTAAAAAAACTAATGTATTTTTCAGATAACAAACATTTTCCTCAATATATAATCTATTTATTAATCCATAACAAGCCTTTAACATCTTCCACAAATTCTACACACATGATACTCTTCTTTATACATCCCATGTATTAATTTTCTTTATAACCCAGGGAAATAGAAACACGAGAAAGGGGTGAGGTTAGATGCCCAATAAGGGATAAGCAATGAAATAAGAACATAAAAAGGTAATAATTGGGGTATAACATAAGAATATAAACATAAGAACATAAATATAATAACATTAGTCATAACATGATCATAAGTACATGAAACATAACGTGGAACTGTGAATATAGTATAAACATGATACGTTCATAAACATATCACCAATGTTCATCACTAAGGTGTTGTAAAAGAATATTTCCAAGGGTTTTCACCAAGGTTTTATAAAAGATTATCAAGTAATGCATCCAAGTTATCATGCACATGTTATCTCTATAGGTTATCTCTTTATCCAATTCATTGGAGCGCTACTAGGGAACACCCTTTATATTAACTCTATTTCTAATAATAATCATTATATGAATATCGATTAAAATATATTGATATGTAATATATAAATTTTGTTAAAGAAATTCTTCATTATGTATTATTTTAATTAATTAAAATGGAGAAACATTATGCAATTTAAAATAGTTTTCATAAAAAACCCCATTTTAAACCCAAAAATAAACTTGTACTAAAATAGAATATAAAGTTGATTAAAAAGTAGTTAAGTAGATTAAATATAAATAAATAATAATTATATTACTTTAAAAAATAACAGGGAATTTAAATTACTCAATTTATTGAAAATAAATGACTGTTTTACAAAAATTGATATTTTTCACTATTCAATGAAAAATTAATATTTTCTAAAAAATTCCCAAAATTTCACTATAACTTAATTTTGATATGATTATTTCAAAAATGAATTTCATTTTATCAATTTTTTATAAAATCACTATAAATTAATTATAATATTTCTCATAAAAATAAATAAAAAACATTTTTGAAGAAAACATATTTTTGATGAATATAATTACTTTACTAAAAATTGATTGATTATTTACTAAGAATTTATAAATAAATTTATATTGAGTAGGAAATTTATATTTATATTTCATAAAGTATTTAATAATATTTCTACCCACCTATTTAATGACCCGGTTATAACAAAAATATTTAAAATAATAGTATTTCATGGTTTACTGAAGCTTGGTGTCACGTATCATGCATTGTTTTGAAGAAACTCATTGTTTCATGTAATAAAAGATGTATAAAAATTTAAATAAATTTGAAAAAAATATTTCTTAAAATCTCAGGATGTTACAAATCATATCTTTTAAGATCATGTGACAAGAATCAATGTGGTTCCTTTTAATATCATGCAACCATAACTATTGATATCTAGAGATTAAAACTCAAGGAGGCATCTTACGTATCCTAGTTTATAGGAGTCAAAGCCCACGTAGTTTTGGATTTCATAGTTTAAGGTCACGTGACATGACCATATCATTTAGTTTAACATCATGTGGAAAAGACGTATATTATATAGTTTAAAGTCATGAAACTATTAATTTTAGGATATAGGTTCCTTGCAAAGGTTGGTGTAGGACTTATATATAAACTACCCTTTCTGGTTTATCCTACTTATTGGTAATGAAACAAGAGAAGAAATGAATACTCATAGGGAATACGACCCATTGAGGATGATTGAATCAATGGGAATATAACCCATTAAGGATGATTTAGTGGTGAATATGAAATAGTGAGTATGATTATATTGTAGGGAATATGGCTCATTTTGGATGGTTTCATGGGGAATGTATCTTAGTGAGAATGATTGACTCATAGGGAATATGTCACATTGAGGATGGTTTCATGGGGAATATGGAATAGTGAGTATGATTGGCTCATAAAGAGTATGGCCCTTTGAGGGGTGATTTCACAAGGTATATGGCCCAGTGAGGATAATTGCATTTTATAGAATATGTCTCATTGAGGATGGTTTCATTGGTAATATGGACCAATGAGGATGATTGAATTGCAATGAATATATCCCTTTGAGGGGTGATTTGATGAGGGAGATGGCCTTTTGAGAATGAGTTGGGTCTTATTTATGGGTTTCCCATGTGGATGTGACTCCATACTGGATCACCAAGATAAAATAATTAATAGGGAATTATTGAGACTTACACCTAAGGATAAGGTCTACATATATGTACATTTTCCTTTGATTGGTGGTTGGGAAATTAAAAAAGACTGGAACCATAGGTAATATGGCCTCATGAGATAGTGATTTGGGGATAACACTGAGTAGGAGGACCTGGTGCTACTAGGATGTAATAAAGATATATATGGGGCTAATATATATTCTTCCTTAAGGTGCAGTCACTCACTTTCCATCTACTTGTAAAAAAACTGGGAATAACGACTGGATTCATGGGGAATACGGCTCAGTGAGGAAGGGGTCAAGTATTAATCAAGGGTGGACCTAATATGGATTTACTTAGCTCATTTAGTAGACCAGGGAGGCCAACTAAAAAATTGGATAACCAAGATGAGTAGTATGATCTAGGGGAGGTTTTACTAATATCCTCCTAATAAAAACCCATATCTTTAAGGTACTATATGATTTTGATTTTCCTGAGGGTCCTATCATCCTAGAAGGAAAACTATAAAAATACCTTTTATTAAGGGAACCCATAATCGAAGGGGTGCATACTGATGTGCATGGACCAGTAATGTATATCAAAAGGATATGGAGGAGGACTTACTAGAATGAGATTTTTAAGGCTTTGAACTTGGTGAAAGGAATATAGGAAGTAAATTTGGGTTGATTTAACGTAGATATATGATTTGAATAAAGGAAAAGATAGAAAGGAGGTCATATTGTCCATAATTTGGTTGGTTTGCGATGTGGTCATCCTTGGGTTAAATGCTTTATGATCATTAACCATTTAAAGGAGGATAAAATGTACTTTTGGAAGCCTCATTTTCATGTATCATTTAGCATGTTGTGAGGATGATCATGGAATGGAATTTTAGGATTCTAGTTCATGGACTATGCCTCTCGAACTACCCTCTGTAAACTATGTTCACAGGGTTATATTGTGAGCATGGACCTTCACAAACTGTGTTTGTGGGGTTTCTCTGTAAAGAATCCATGCATGTTTCCCTTTGTGAAAGAGCTTTATAGTTATTTCTCCACATATTTTTCTCCACAAAGGGTCTTCATGGTACTTTTCCTTCTTTATTTTCTATTTTTTTTCTATGTAATTACCCATATTATGTATTTGCAAGTTTGGGAAAAGAAACTCTTCACGAATGATGGAATCACTAAGAGGAAATCATCTCTTTCTTGAAGTAAAAAACCCATAATTATAAAAATTAAAATTCTTTGTATATATAAGAGACCTTCAATAACCACCTTCCCAAAATAGATGGCATCATATTAAACAAGCGGCTACATAAGAGTCCCGTGTTGTGAGAAAAAATGAGATCAAGTCTGTGAAGTAACCTTGTAGGTGGTAAGGATAGTGTTAGTGCATTGCCAATGAGACCTGGTTCTGATAATGTAGTACGTGTGCATAGATATATCCTATCATTCCCCCATGAATAACCTATGTCCTCTAAGTTAGTATGCACATGTGAAGAACTTATACGATTTTGAAGGATTCTATTCCTTTATGATGAAATTTCCTTTACCAAATTTTTCTTAGGTTTTGATTCCCAACATTTTAATTTATGATTGACACTTCATAGGGATTAAAAAATTACCTTTATGGGATTTATATTTGATCGACATAAATATGGGTTAATTATGAGGAAGTAAAGTAGCATGTATAATTACTTTGCAGTGCGCATATGAGCTTCACGGTTCATGTAGGATGAGTACCCCCTATAAATAGCATGAGAGGTCCCTTATTAAATTTTCATGATTGAACTATAAATCTCTCTCATGAATTATGTGTTGTACAAAGGATCTCTTGTGAAGTACTACTCGTGTATTATTAATCACTTATGACTGACTACTCATGAATAACTTATTGTGCAAAGGATTTATGGTAGCTACATATAGAGAATTTTTTCCACAATTTTTTTATCATGAGATCTCCCTTCACATAAATTATTTGCAAAGTCATAAGCATTATGTGACCAGATAAATGATTTATGATCATGTAAGTGCTACGCGATCACATACTTGCTATGAAAAAATATAAGATTTATCATTTTTATTTATTTATTCCATTCTAAGTTTTGAAAATAACATATAATTTTTTTCCAGAGATAATTCATTATGGATATTATCATATTTCTAACTCAATGACTATGACTAAATATAGGGCTTCCATTGCTAGGAACACTTGGGATTCCACTTGATGTCGCGACATTCCTCAAAATGAAGCTTTAAAGATTTTTCTTATACTAGATCTTTAAGAAAATATTCTATTCAAAAGGTTGCCTATATAAAACCTTGGGCTTGGAAATGAAGTCTTTATCCCTACACCTGACTATAATAGACTATTGGCTGTTTCATGTCTTCTCTAGATTATATCCAGGAAAATATTTACACCGAATTGTAGTCTATTCCAAAGACTCATCAAGGAAGTAACTGTATCCCTAATAGATCCTCATCAACTCAATATGACCAGTATCAACATCAATAGCCCATCTATTAAAACTAATCATCCATATCCACAATTTCACTAAATAATCCAAGTGGGGGAAGGAGTCTGAAGCTGGATCTATGCCCAGGAGGAAGCTTCTCTAATGAACGGGCCTAGATCTTTTGGGTACATCAAAGTTGTATATAATTCACCATATAGTTTTATGAAATTTATATATATAAGGAAAAATAGATCTCTGAGTTTATGTTGTACTGGCTAGATAAACTTCTCTCTGAACCGTTCAACCATTTTTGTTCTAGAACCAACAATTTTCATATACCACATGAAAAGGTATGGATTAGTTTGTGATAAATTCAGTATCCTAGGGAAAATCCCAAACCTCAAGAGGATGTATGATGAGTTTTTTCCTATCACTAATTCTTGTGAGGATTCAGAATATATACCTCCCCCATAAAGGGTACTTATTGATTGAATCAAATAGGACAATAGGGAAATCCCTCCATCCCATCTTGATCATCCCCTTAGGGGAATGTGTGGATATCTTCATTCAACCCAATAGACCAAGGTTGAGAGTTAGGTTCTCAAGGATCTATCATACTCAATAATCCAAGAATATAAAGGGTATGTGTTAGTATACCATAGAAGATGGACGGTGCACTTCATAGAGGTATGTAGTTTAGCCAAACATAGACCCCTACCTCTGACTAACTGGGTTGATGTATATGTTTTTGAGTGGGTGTCTCTTTCTTGATGGGGATTCCCACTTGAGCATTAGATTTAATACACTGGTGATACCTGTTCTACAGGAAAAAGGCTGACCAATTAATCTAATAGTGATAATTATTTCCCAGATCTACCATATACTTGGACACATACATAAGGGGAGGACCCCATATTGGATCATCAATCCATTCCAGTTCTTGTATGGTTAGGTGGAAAAACATTTTCAATGCTATGAATTTAAAAACACCAAAAAAATATCTCATTCCATGTCTCACCCAAGTTTAATAAATATAATTGATGTTTAGATGATGTCTCTAAGTACCCATGAGGTTTTTTGACATGTTGAAGGGTCATTCACATTTCAGTTTTTTTCCTTACGATTTACCCTAGAGAATGATTTTTGATAATGGTGGGGATACCCAAGATGTTTGTTCATTCATTATTTCAGTTTAGGTGGTGTTTTAGTGGTCTAAGTGGATGATATGGCAATCTATTATCATTATTCCCCTTACATATTCACACATAAGTTTCGATGTTTTTAGAGGGAGTCTCTATTAACCTTCACTATAGCACGAAGTGAGTAACATCTTGCCATCATTCGTCAACTTTGGTTGATACTGGCATGTGAGAACACAAAAATTGAGATTTTATTTCCTCTTATTGGTGATTTAATCAACCTATCATGGGATTATACTCAATAATGGGTAGGTAATTACCTAGAAAATATGATAGTATAGTTGGTTCGATGAGTGAATAGACCGCTCACCTCTCAAATTTTATTTCCTAATATTTTTTTTGAATAGATCTTTGAACCAGAGGATCCTGTGGAAAATTTCCCCAAACAAAATTAAGACTTACCAGCCTTAAAACCTTTGTACATTTAAGGGGGTTAACACATATTTTCAATATTAAAAATAATAGGATATATCACTAATGTTGAGTCTACTACGCCAGTAAAAAACAATCCACTAGTGAGAGATGCTTCTATTGAATCATCCCTTGAAACCAACGAGGGATTTGTAGTTGAATATTATTCTACACCTACTCTACTAACTTGGTAAAGTTTCTCTATGGTGAAACTTTTTCTAGATTACATACCTATAGAATTATGTGAGAAGAGTTTGAATCTTGAAGTTTCTACTGAAAATCAGGTGGCGGGGAAGTGGGATTCACACTGAGTCCATACAATCATTACCGAATACCAATTGGAAGAGGTTGGTGACAAAGATGAGAGACTTCTCTAACTCTTTTATGGATTAGGTGAAGATGGATTTGACTATATGAAATTTCATTCTATCTTTCAAAAAACCTTAGTCATTCAAAAGAAACTAGAAATCCAAGAAAGAGGCCTCCACTCATTTAATAGTGAAAACCATCAAGTGGAGGCTATAGAGTGGGATAACCAAGAGTTGAATCATTATAACATTGAATAATCATATATTTTCAATAGGGTGACTACTCAGACCATGAAGCTTCAGGAATATGAGGCTCACATAGGATAGGCAAGAGCACACTATTTACGGATAACTATCGGACCTGAGAACGTTGAGCAGAGAAACTAGGAATTGGATCCTCAAATCAAACATACAAGTTAATTTATTGAGGATAAAGTTGCCAAATGAGTGAATTTATAGCTTTCCATTAGCACTTAATACCAATAATTAGCTGATTTTCTGACCTCATTTGACCAAATCCTATCATGATTTTCTTTACTTGTTTTCCTTTTATATGATATGATAGAGACAGACTCTAAATTGTGAATGGTCCTCTCACTTTCATGATAAATGAAAAGAATTATTTTATCTTAAATTGTTTTCAATTTTCTGTCTCATATTGATCCTTGATTCATGATACCCTGTGAAATTCACAAAGAGTAATATTAAAATAATTGAATCCAATGATTATTGAATGAAAATTGAATAAGTAAATCATGATCTCCAACCACCTAAGTCAAAAATGAAATATGCATCAAGCAATTATCTCTTAAACATGTTCCTTCATACAGGTATATGGAGGATAGATATATCAATATATATACCATCAACACACACCAGGGTAAGTATTGAGAGATATAGGATCATGTAATTTTTTCTCCTCCCAATCATGTACACTTAAATAGGTACATGAAAGCTATATATATCTATATATGTGCCATCACCATAAGATAAGGTTAGTTCATTTAGATATAAAATGTGATTTCCTCCTAGATGTGTATTCTAGGAAAATTATAGTCAGTCTAGATATAGTTTCATATGTACCATCACTATACACTAAAGTTAGTCCATTATGACATGAAAAGTGAGCGACTAAGCATGGTCAAAATAAAAAATAAGGATTTTGGAATGAGGATTATAATGTTCCAAAAAAGGATCAAATACCCTAAAATAACACTTTTTTTATTTCACACAAATCATCTAAAAAATATGCAAGGGATAAAGGGATGAACTAATTTTTCCTAAGTAGAGGGTCCTAACATGTAATATCCCGATTCTTTCTTTCAGGTATGATATTTTGTTATCCTTTCTCATCTTCATTTTCATGTTGATTATTTGTTGTTACTTCTTGTTTATAGATTTTGAAGGGATAGGGGTGTGGTTTTATTACTTTTATGAGAGTTTTATAGGTATCTTAAGTGTTTTTCTTAAGAGTGGATGTAGGCTTATAGCTAGAAAATATACAGGTAGTCCACTAACTAGACAATGAGACCCATCAACTAGCTAGTTGCATGCTGAGAGTAGGGGATTCCTATAGGAATACTAGTGTCCAAATAGTTGATACCCACTGACTAGTAGGTGGTGTTTCTAGTGGTGCAGTCATTCTGCCTTTCACCACCAGTTAGGCAGTAGAAGCCAGTAGCTAGACAGTGACACTGGATCGGGTGAGTAAATGATGAGAAGCATCATATTTTCATTTCCTAAAACCACTGTTTAATTTATTTAATATCCTTCCTCAAACATAATTTGACCTCCATGACCTTATATTCTCTCTTAAGGTGATTTTGGACCTTCCAAACTTGAATATTCATGGATTAGAGTTCCGATTGTAGCATTGAATCTATTTCATTAAGTGTAGCCTCAATCCAATTTTGAATCCCCAATTTTCTTACATCTATCTTTATTCAAGGGATATGAATCCCTGTGTTTTTTATGGATCTAGATCTTTATTTGAGATTTGTGTTTCTAAAATCTCCTCTTTTCTAATTCTATCCCTTAGTCTTACCGATTATGGATCCCTAGTTGGGTTATTGATGATTATATGAATTGAAGTAGATGGTTCCATAAGTTCTCCTTATAAATTGGAACATTTATTTATTATTTGATTTAGAATATATCCCTAAATTTATTTTAAGGCCTAAAATGAGGTTATTGATAAATAATTTCAAATTGAATAGCGTGTTATGAAATCCTATTTAGAAATGGATTTTGAAATTAAGTGTTCATTCTTAGAAATTGATTTTCAACTGAAATAGATGATTTAAAGAATGAATTTAATGAGGATTCGTGATAAATAAAACCATGATTTGTTTTACTAATTTTTAATGAAATAAATTACATTAAAAGGCATAATTTTTTATAAAAAACCATTTGATGTTGGTTATTGAAATAAAATATAATTATTAAAACTATGATTTTGAGATAATTGAATGATGATGTGTGAATTTTTTTTGAGATAAATTAATTTACCCTAAAAATATTTATTTTAAGTACATGAGAGCCTGAGTTTTTAAGTGGGTAGTCTAGGGAATGCATTCTAGATTATGAAAATGATTTCTTTTACCATGCCATGTTTTATTTAAAATTTATCATTTTTGGTTTATTTGATATGGACTCCTTATTAAATGTATTGATGGGATCCTAATGGGATAGTATTTATCACACCCTACATATGCCTTTGGTTGTATGTATACTTCCTTTTTCTAGGTCCATGAAAAAGGAAAGAACTTTTTGGAGTCAATGGGTGTTCTTGATAGTGGAACTTTGGGAGTTGGATGTGATAGGAAGAGTATGTGATCCACATGTTATGAGGAGATATTAGTGGTGTTGTAATAATTGGTTTATGTGATGTCTTAGACTATTGTACCCTTTTGGGTTTTGTACTTTTTATTTTATAGAACTTTTCTCTTATTGGATATATTGGAATATTGACTATTTATGGATTATTATCTACTGATTTTGTTTTGTTTTGATATTATTGTCCTGAAAATTTTCCCCTTGACCATTGCTGTTTCCTAAACACTAGTAACCAACCCATGGGAATCAATAATTCCATTTGGATCATGTTAGGAATGGCTCGGGTTATGGTGTAGTGTGTTATCTGGGTTTGTTCTTGAAAAAAATTTATAAAAGGAGGCCATGTATCTCCTTGGATGTTGGTATATAGTTTAGGATACCATTGTATACAAGTGATAGGATTTTAAATACTTAAGGGTTAGGTTAAAAGTGATTGTATGGATAAATATCATCATATAAAGCCTTAAGTTACCATGGGTGGTTGAAAAAAGTGTATATATTGAATTATTTTATTTGATCCTAGATGTTTCCCAAACTCTAATCTAAGATTTGTGTTCCCAAGTTGAGTTTTTTACTGATAGAGTTGATGTTCCTATGTCTCTTGACTAATGTTTTGTTATTGTATATTGATGTTTTTTAATACCATTCCCCAAGAAGATGTATGATTTAGATTCAAGAGGGAGCTACTGATGAACAATATTAAGTGAACCTTCTAGTTAACCAGAACCACATAGTGGTTGTAGTGTGTGAAGTCCAAGCTCTGGGACAAGGGGCTGCACCTACCGCTATTCAGGATACATAGGTGGAACCTCTATGGGATGATAATAGAGATATATCCCAAGAGTTTCTTCATAAAAAACACTATATTTTCAGGGAATTAATGATCTTTAGGATTTTAAGGATTGGTTAAAAAATATTGAATGAATATTTAAGTTCTTGGAGATACTGGATTACATTAAGGTGAAGTATGTCATATTTAAGCTTAAGGTGCCTAGAAATAGATAGTGGGATTCTATAGTTAAAGAAAATAAGAATGAGGGATTGGATTGGAAATACTTCAAGAAACTTTTTATGGAGAAAATATATCCTAAGTCTATGGTATTGGAAAATTCCTTGGGGTTTCTCAACCTTCACCAAGGTGATTGGATAGTGACGTGATATGCCAATCATTTTTGCTAAAATTGCTTAGTTTTCACCTAAGGTGGTGTTGAATGAGAATATAAAGTCTCAATGGTTTTATATGTTTCTTCAATCATATATTTAAGATCATGTCTTTATGCAGAATCTTACCTCATCCATTGATTTTTTGGATAAGGCTTTAATGGTGGAAATTGACTTGGCTGGTAATTCAGGGTTGACTATAGTTTCTCCTACTCCTAGTGGGATTTTTAGAGGTTCCTTTAAGGGGAAGAGTAAGTGAAATTAACCTTGTATTGTAAAATGTGGTGGTGGTTGAAAGGTGCTGTCGTGGGCACCCTCAAATAATTAGTGGTTTTTGGGTACTTAGGTGCAGCATAGTGGCTGACCAAGGTCGTCTCTCAAAGGAGGAAGTAAATTTGACAACATATTAAAGGTATTTTAAAAATAACATAAAATGGAATAAGAACACTACTTGAAAGGATGGTTTTTTTTACCATTCATAAATCTAGAATAAGTTTGCTGGAAGAAGATTTTATATATTTTTTGTTTTTATTTTTGAAATAAAGTTCAATTAAAAAGACACAACAAGAAAATGTTTTTTTAGAAAATATTTAAAAATTCGTAATCGATCTAACTATAATTATTAAATAAATTATTTATCATTATAATTTAAATAAACATACACTTAATTATGATCCCCTAACTTGTTAACCCCCAAACCCTACAAGAATTAACTTTACCACAAAGATGAAGTAAATTAAACCCTGGGCTATCTTCAGAACATGTAATCACAACACTCTACTTTGATTGATGTTCTAAGGATAAATTATGGTCAGTGGTAAATTAAGGCACATATACATTATGTAAATGAGGAATAATTGAGTTTAGGGATTATATTTGAACTCTACAAATTTACCTCATGTGGTCTTTTTTTACCAATTAAGTTCACGCTCTCACAATTAACACAATTCTCCACCTCACATGTTTTGTGTTTATTATTCAATTGATTTCTTAGTTTCATTAAAATTAAAAACTAAATTAATATATCATATTATGTTAATTAAATTATATCATTTATTTAAAATAAATTAATTTATGAGGTTATAAGTATATTTATTACTAAAAAGAACTACTCTTCCATGGGCAGCATAGTCATCATAGAAACGTTTTGCATGTGAAAAGGTTTAGAAAGGGTAAATCCAAATATCATTTATATTATGGATTCCAACTCAATTAGAAATATTGAGGAAGAATAAAACAGAGAAAAATACAGGAATACAAAAGAAAATACAAGAAATAGAAGAGGAACAAAGAAGTTTATTATGCAAACATAAATATTACAAAGCAAGAAAGAGAGGAAGGCTTCGATGAAGGGATACTTGCTTCAAGATCTTCCCCATATGAGTATAGGGAGTTATAGATCCTCTAAGGTGTTTATAGGACTCATATATAACTCCAAAATGGCAGCACTTCACTACTTTTTTGAACTTCCAAATGGGGAACCCAAGGTGTCAATTCATAGCTAAAACAGGGAATGGTTTTGGGCACCCAGTTTTTGAGATACTAATTGTGTATCGGTTTGGAGTTGGTAAATGGAATTATCTATAGTTTTAAAAAATATAAATTATTCAGGCCAGAATCTTTACTATCTTCATGTCAAATTTGGAGTCCAATGGAGGAGGAAAGTGTGAGATATGGCCGAAATACAAAACCAAAGCATTGAATTCGTGCAGATTATGTCCCCTTGACAGATTGGTTCATATGGACCCATTAATGAACGAATTGGGCTTCAGTTCCTTGATATAATTTGTATCCTATAAAGTTTGTGAGATTGACACAAAATTTCAGCCCATTTGGAGGCACATATTTTGAGAAATGTGCAAAATAGTGGACATATGTCTTTGGGATTCCATGTAGTTTGGCCCATTTCCCTTCTAGATCATCTCTGACCCTCCAAATCACCTCCTCTTACAACGAGATCACAAAAAAAAAATTTACCTTTTTAATAGTGATAAACATTTAATAATTGAATCAAATGGGATGTTCAATTTGAGATAATATTTTTAATTTTAAATACAAAACTAGTTTAAAACAATGATGTAGGGGTGAAATAAAGCAGTGAATTGTGATGTGATCACACCCCCACACTTACCATTTTGCACTCTCGGTAAAAACCTCATATCATGTATTCCAAAAAATTGTGAAAAGTAAACATAAATATCAAATCTAAACAAATTTTAAAACACATATCCTTGAGATCCAACAATTCCACTCTAATAAACAAAAGATATCATGCCTCATAAAAAAAATATTATTTCAAGTTCTCCATTTATATAATTCAGTATATTTCCACTTCATTTATCCTCCCATGCACAAAACACTTACCTCACTTGAATTTTATCTTATCACACAAATTTCAATTTTTCAGCAATATCTTTCTCATCCAAACTCATAAAAGGGTCACCATAGTATTGATAAATTCATACATCGCCACCTGATGTGAGTCAAGGACATATGTATACCATGAGGACTTTTTAAGGTTTTTTGTGGCTTTTAGTGGGTAGGATTTAGATGTGAAAAATTTTGTGGCTGAATGAGGAGGGCTTGACTTTTTTTGAAGAAAAATTGCATTATTTTAATTGTCACTCAAGTATGGTCTCCTCCTCACTCCTCTTCGTATCAATTCAGCTCCATCATCATGAAAACTCTTGGAAATTTTACACCATTCATCATTTCAACAACAAAAATGTCAATCCTCTCAAACATAGTTTTTCATGAAATCTCTAAATAGGCACATCTTCTTTCTTCATCATAAGCTCCAGAAAGGCACAACTTCTTTTATCATGAAAGCTCCAGAAAGGCATAACTTTTAAAAGAATGATTTTTTTCAACAGCAAAAACATCTCTTAAGAATTTAATTTTCCACCCAAAGTATCACAAAATGTGGTAGACAACACAATACATCTTCCCCCACACTTAAGTTCAACTAGATTATTCAATTTCCCTTCAATAGTTGGTTGGATAGGGAAAATTGGCTTGTACTGTGGAAAACCTAACAGGATGTTCATGGATTCTAAGGGCTAAGAGGATTAAATGTTCAAGGTAGGACATTATAAAAAAAGATTATTATGAAATAGGTGCTTTAATACCAAACAAATTCCTCAATAATTTAAAACATAAGTACCTAAAACCCTCAAGTTTTGATAGGAATAAATCAAATTTTGGTTAAATAAAGCATGGTTTGGTTCTCTCAAGAAGTGAGGTAAATGTAAAGAATATGAAAAGAATGGTTTAGAAGCCTCACGAGAACGTGATTTCAAATATAAAGACAGTGAGATGTGGCATGGGATTCAAAATTTAGAGTATTTTTCATGAATTTACTAAAGATTTGAACTTGAAACAAAGTCATTTTCAGAATTTATTTAAGCTTAGTTTCATGGGATAAATTGTTTCACTTATTGATATGGATTTCAAAATGTTGATGAGAATCATTTCAGATCAAAAGCTTCAAAAACACACAAAAAATTGAAAAATAAACACACAAAATCTAAAAACCACACAATTTTTTTTGAAAATCATTGAAAAAAGGAAAATAATTGAAATTAATAAACTAAAAGGTTCCCTCCCCCACACTTAAAATATTTAATTTTCCTCAATGTGAACCCATGAGATGATATATGAACATGAAATGTATAATTTTAAATAGGAGAAAGAATAAAAAAGTAAAAGGGTTAAGAACAACCTGATATGCTCAAGTGATGATGGGGTCATGCAGTGTGATGAAATACATTGCATCAGTAGGAAGTCCCTCAATGTATCTCTTCAAACATTGCCCATTGAATATAAATCTCATTCCTTTTTCTCTTGTGTGATCTCCACTGCACCATAAGGAAAAACATTAGTCACAACATACGGACCTGACCACCTAGAATTCAACTTATCAGGCATCAACTTCAGTCATGAACTATTGAGTTAGACTTTATATCCAACTTGAAATTATCTTTTATGGATCATTTTGTAATGAGCTGATTTTGATCTTTCCTTATAGAGCCTTGAGTTCTCATATGAAGATAATCGAATCTCATCAAGATCTTGAATTTACAGATTCCTTTGGATTCCATCTTAGGCCAAATCCATGTTTCATTTCTTTATATCCCAATAAGCACAATGCTCAACTTCCACGGGTAGATGACATGCTTTCCCAAAGACAATCTGAAATGGGGACATAATGGTAGGTGTCTTTTATGTTTTCCTATAATCCCATAACGCATCATCCAAGCACTTGCTCCAATCCTTCCTATTCAGATACACAATTTTTTCCAAATTTTGTTTCAAATCATGATTTGAAATCTCAGCCTAAACATTTGTTTGGGTGTGGTATGCTGTTGATGTTTTGTGTGTCACCCCATACTTCTGAAGAAGGGAATCCAAATTCTGATTGTAGAAGTGTGTCTCTTGGTCACTGATGATGGCCTTCGGTACTCCAAACATACAAAAAATCTGTGCTTTGACAAAGCTAACAACAACATGAGAATTATCAGTCCTGGTGGCCTTAGCCTCCACCCATTTTCTCACATAATCATCAGCAACCAAAATATATAGAAAACCAAATGAACTAGGAAAAGGACCCATAAAATTGATTCCCCATACATAAAAAATCTCATAGAATAGTATGGGTTGTTGGGGCATCTTGTGTCTCCTAGAAATGTTCCTAGTATGTTGGCAATGAGAGAACGACTTAAAAAATAGATGAGCATCATAGAATAAGCTAGGCCAATATAATCTAGAGTCTAAAACATTCCTAGCTGTCTGTTGGGGTCTAAAGTTTCCTTCACATGAAAGTGTATGGAAAAAATGCATAATATAATCAAACTAATGGTCAAAAACACACATCCTAATGACTTGATCACTACACATGCACCAAAGGTAAGGATCAATCCATGCATAATAATGAGACTCACTTTTTAATTTTTGGACTTGATGTTTCTTTAAATTTGTAGGGATTTCAGATGCAACAAGGTAGTTCACTAAATCAACATACCAAATATGCGTACCTAATATGAAATAAAGTTTCTCATCGGGGAAATTGTCCCGAAGTGGTACCTGGTACAAGGTGTCATCCTTTAGTGTGTGAGTAAGCCTACTCATGTGGTCTACCACCAGGTTTTCTGACCCCTTCTTTTCCTTTATCTCAATATCAAATTCTTGAATAAGGATAATCCATCGGATTATCCTGGGCTTTGCATCAAGCTTCTTTAAGAGGTACCTCAGAGTTGTATGGTCATAAAAAACAAATAATTTAGAGACCGATAAATATGAATGGAATTTATCTAAAGAAAATATGACAAAAAGAAACTCATTTTCCATGGTTGTGTAGTTTGATTAGACTGAATCCAGTGTCCTCGATGCATAGGCAATCACATGTGAATATCCCTCCACCCTATGAGATATGACAGCTCCAACTATGAATTTGGAGGCGTTACACATAAGCTCAAAAGGAATGTCCCATTTTTGGGGTTGTATGATCGGTGGAGTGGCCAAAAACTTCTTCAGTTCATCAAATAGTACCCTGCATGAATAATCAAACACAAAATCAGAATCATTCTGAAGTAATCGTTACAAAGGAAGAGAAATCTTACTAAAATCTTTGATGAAGCGCCAATAAAATTCTGTATGCCCTAGGAAGATCTAATATTACGCACACATGAAGGATAGGGTAAGTATGAAATAATGTCTATCTTAGATCTATCAACCTCTATCCCATGTTTTGACACTACATTCCCTAAGACAATGCCATGCTCTACCATGAAACGTCACTTTTCAAAGTTCAATACTAGATTCTTCTCAATAAAACGATTCAACACTTTTCCCAAACTACTTAGAAATTCATCAAATGAAGACCCATAAACTGTAAAATCATCCATGAATACCTCCATGCAGGTCTTAATAAAATTAGATAAAATACTCACCATGCATCTCTAGAAGGTACCTTGGGCATTGCAAAGTCCAAATGACATCCTTTAGTAGGAAAATGTAATGAATTAACAAGTGAATGTTTTATTCTTCTCATCCTACAAAGCAATAGGAACTTGAAAATATCCATAAAATACATCCAAGAAACAATAGTGTGTTTTCCCAGCTAGTCTCTCAGGCATATGATCAACAAATGAGAGGGGGAAATGGTCCTTATGAGTAGATTGATTTAGTTTCCTATAATCAATACACACATGCCAATTTTTTTGTACCCTCATTAGAACTAACTCATATTTATCATTTTTAACAACAATAACACCACTTTTCTTAGGCACAACCTGAATAGGACTCACCCACTGGGAATCTGAAATGGGATAGATTATACCTGCCTCGAGTAAATTTTCAACCTCTTTTTTAACAACCTCCAAAAGTGTTGGATTGAGTATCCTTTGTGGCTGCCTAACTGGTTTGTCCCCTTCATCCAAAATAATCCTATGAATGCAAATAGAGGGAATAATACCTGATATTTCAGCCAAGGTCCACCCAATTTCCCTGATGTTCTCCCTCTAAAGATTTAAAAGTTTTTCTTCATGTTTAAAAGGGAGATTGTTAGCAATTATAACCGGTAAATTCTCAAAACTTAACAAGTATGAGTATTTTAGATTTGGTGGTAATGGATTGAGTTCCAATGTAGTGGGGAGATGTATGGATGGAGAAATTTAAGGAACTAAAATATGTGCACAATGAACATCATTATTAGAATATACATCATCAAAATCATAGAATAAAGCATCAAATCCATCAGCATACTCAATAGAAATGTCATAATCAGAGTTCACATGATCAAAATCAGAATATGAATCCATTTCAAAATCAAATCTAAGAAAGTATTTTGCATTAGAAATAGGTGTGGAAGTACTCTTAGACATTAAACTAGAACCGACACTCATAATCTCCTTAAGAATAGGATAATCAAATTCCATGAGGTTTTTATTTGGTGGTTTAAAATGGGAGATAAAAAATGAAGAATGGTCCTCTGAGGGGTACTTCATGAAGTTCATAACATTAAATATCTCAAATTCATCCCCAAACTCCATAGAAAGTGTACCCTCATTGACATTTATGATAGTTTTTTGCAGTTTTGAGGAAGGTTCTACCTAAGATAATGGGAGCATTAGAACTTACCTGATCATCCTCTATGTTAAGCACATATAAATATGTTGGGAAGATCATGTCTCTTACCCAAACAAGTACATCCTCAAGGACTCCTATTGGATATGATGTAGCTCTATTCGCCAACTACACCACTACTCTCATCGGCTTTAACTAACCAACCTATAAAGAAGAGAATAAAGAGTGAGGCATCACATTTATAGAAGCTCCCAAATCACAAAGAGAATTATAAAAGTGGAACTCCCCTATGGTGAATGGGATAGTGAATGCCCTAGGATCCTTGCACTTTGTTGGAATTTCTAGAGTTGGTGTAATGAGAACTGAAAAATT
This sequence comes from Viscum album, assembly GCA_963277665.1. Lineage (NCBI taxonomy): Eukaryota > Viridiplantae > Streptophyta > Magnoliopsida > Santalales > Viscaceae > Viscum > Viscum album. The sequence goes on along the minus strand of OY728162.1, from coordinate 1,238,072,002 downwards.
CCTTCCAAGATTGATCCTCTCATTTCTCTTGATCCCTCTTTGATTGTTACAAATTTCTTTTAAGAATTTGGAAAACCTTGGTATTTTTTTAATGGCTTAAAGTAAAGGGATGTTGATATTCACACGCTTGAATGTATCCAAAACTTCTTTTTACATCACCTCTTCAGCCATATTTTTGGTTTGTACAACCCTGTTTGGAAAGGGAAGGGGTTTAAGAGAAACATCATCAATCTTTTTCTTACCTTTATCTTTCTCCTTGGGTTTTTCAATAGTTGGTGTGGAATGAGGATTTTCTAGAGTTGAGGTGAATCCTGGTGGAATGATAGGTGCAGATATATCAGTTTCTTTCTTCCCACTTATCAATGTGATGGCACTGACATTCCCTTTGGGATTTGGAGTAGGTTGGGAATGAAGATTTTTGGAGTTGTTACTTACTAGTTCATGAAGGGCGGTGGAAATCTAGCTCATTTGTGGCTTCAAATCCCTCAACTCTGAACCATGACTCTTCAACTAATTCTGTTGATTAAGAACAATTTGCTTCAAAAGGTCATCAGTTTTAGAATCTACCTTGGGTGGGGGATTCCCTTGTTGTTGTCTTGATGATGCTTGAGATTAAAATATTCTTTGGGGTTGTTGGAAACCCTGCTGGTAAGGCAGAGGCTGCTAGATGTTTTGTTAAAAGGGGGGACATTGTTATTGTCCAGATCTATACCTCATGTATGATTGATCCTTCCACCCTAGGTTGTATATTGGTGAAAAGGAATAAATCTTATTTTGGGGATATGGTTGTTTTTGCTGCTGATATGGTCGCCCAGGAAACACCGCTGCACAATCTTATGTTTCTTGTATTTAGGGTAAACAATCAGTTGGGTAGCTTGTCTCAGTGCAAATTACACAAGTCCTTGAAGAGAATTAGGACTTACCTGATGTATTCCTCGAACATGTGGTGTACCTCGATCACCAAATTGTTTAGAGTTTTGTGTCATCTTGTCGATCAATGCACGTGCAGCTACTGGTGTCTTATCCACCAATGCTCCTCTAGCCGCAACATCCACCATGATTCTCTCCATAGGTGTGATTCCTTCGTAAAAGTACTGGATGAGGAGTTTCTCACTGATTTGGTGATGTGGATAGCTTGCGCACAACTTCTTTAATCACTCCCAGTACTCATACATTGACCCCCTTATGCTTTCTTTATCCTTGAGATATACTTATGAATTGAAGTGTTCATTAATTCTGGATAAAAATCTTTTCAAGAAAATATGTTTTAAATCATTCCAACATGTTACATCTTCAGGTTATAAATAATACATCCAATCCTTTGCAGCTCCATCAAGTAAAAATGGGAATGCACTTAGTTTTATTTGATCTTTATAAAAATTTCTTGGTTTTAAGGTTAATCAAACCACATTAAATTATTTTAAATGGTTTTTTGGATCCTCAATAGATAATCCATGAAACTTTGGAAGAAGATGAATTAACCCAGATTTCAGTTCAAAGTCCGATTCTAGATTTGGGTATGCAATACAATTTGGTTGATAATTAATATCTAGTGAATCCAACTATAAAATGGTTCTATTAAGTTCATTTTTGTTGTTTTAAGCTATTGGTTCTTGTTTTAGGTTTGATATAGAAGTGTTTCCAATTTCAATGATCTTGGAGTGGATGAATTCTCTTACTGGTTGAATGTCAAAACATCCCATAGACTGAGAATGTCTGATCCGAGCCCTAAGGCTATGTTCAATCTCACGGTCAAGATCTAAGAGATCATTGGTATTAGTTTGTGTTATACATCAATGAAATATAAAAAATAAATGAAGAAAATTGGACCATAATAAAAATAAAATAAGTTTTAGTTGGTCTGATAAAAATAAAAGAAGTGAGTAAGAGAAAAAAACTTAAGAATAGGGACAGAAGAAATAAAGAGGAGAAGAAAATAATTAAATGAAAAATAAAATAAATACCTCTAATTGGTTTAATAAATTACTTTAATCCACAGAAACGGTTCCAATTTGAAAGGTGTTGTCATGGGAACCCTCAAATGATTAGTGGTTTTGGGTACTTAGGTGCAGGAGAGTGGCTGACCAATGTCGTCTCTCAATAGAGGAAGTAAATTAGACAACTTATTAAAGGTATTTTAAAAATAACATAAAATGGAATAAGAACACTACTTAAAAGGATGGGTTTTTTTTACCATTCATAAATCTATAATAAGTTTTCTGGAAGAAGATTGTATAATTTTTTTTAAAATTAAGTTCGATTAAAAAGGCACAACAAGAAGATGTTTTATTAGAAAATATTGAAAAAGGAATAATTGATCTAACTCTACCTCTTCAATCAATTATTTATCATTATAATTTAAATAAACATACACTTTATTATGATACCCTAAATTATTAAACCCCAAACCCTACAAGAATTAACCTTACCACAAAGATGAAGTGAATTAAAACCTAGGCTATCTTCAGAACATGTAATCGCAACAATATGCTTTGATTGACATTCTAAGGATAGATTATGGTCATTGTTAAATTAAGGTTCATATCCATTATGTAAATTAGGACTAATTGAGTTTAGGGATTATATTTAAAATCTATAAATTTATCCAGCGTGGTCTTGTTTTACCAATTAAGTTCACGCTCTCACAATTAACACAATTCTCGACCTTGTGTGTTTTGTGTTTATTGTTCAATTGCTTGATTAGTTTCATTAAAATTAAAAAATCAATTAAAAAATCATATTATATGAATTATATTAGATCATTTATTAAAAATAAATGAATTAATGAGGTTAGAGGTAGATCGAATACTAAAAAGAACTACTCTTCCATGGGTGATGTAGTCATCATAGAAACGTTTTGCATGTGCAAAGGTTTAGAAAGGGTAAAACCTAATCTTGTTTCTATTATTGATTCCAGCCCAATTAGGAAGATTAAGGAAGAATAAAATAGAGGAAAACAGGGGAATACAAAATAAAATACAATAAATAAAAGAGGAACAAAGAAGTTTATTATACAAACATAAATATTACAAAGCAAGAAAGAGAGGAATGATTCGATGAAGGGATCCTTGCTTCAAGAGACCACCCTATGAGTATAGGGAGTTCCAAAACCTATAAAGTGGTGATATTAATTTTCTATAACTCCAAAATGTTAGCACTTCACTCCTTGGATGAACTTCTAAATGGGGTACCCAAGGTGTCAATTTATAGCCAAAATGGGGAGTGGTTTTGGGAACCCAGTTTTCAATATACTATTTGTGTATCGGTTTTGAGTTGGTAAATGGAATTATATATAGTTGGAAAAAATATAAAAGTTTTATACCAGAATATTTACTATCTCCATGTCAAATTTGGAGGAAAATGGAAGATTAATGTGCAAGATATGTCCGAAATACAGAACCAAATCATTGACTTCGTACAGATTCTGTTCCCTGAATAGATTGGTTTGGATGGACCCCTTAATGAACTAATTGGGATTTTATTCCTTGAGATGATTTGTATCCCATACAGTTTTGTATCTTCCTGAAAAATTTCATCCCATTTGGAATCACGTATTTTGAGAAATATTCAAAATAGTGGACATATGCATTTGGGATTCCATGCAGTTTGGCCCATTTCTTGATCATCTCTAACCCTTCAAATCACCTCCTCCTACAACGAAAGCACCAAAAAAAGAATAATTTAACTTTTTAATAGTTATAAACATTTAAAAATTTAATCAAATGGTATGTTCAATTTGATATAATATTTGTAATTTTAAATACAAAACTAGTTTAAAACAGTAATGTAGGGGTGAAATAAAACAGTGAATTGTGACATGATCAGTGGTCCTCAATATAAAAATTCTTCCAGATCATTTTCAGTGTCTAGTAAAGGCCCATTTACTTATTTCCAATGTGTCATTATTGGGCACTTGAAATGTGATTTCATAGATGCATTAAATATTTTTAGCTCATGAGGATTATCAGGACACTTGTAGAGGGTTTTCCATGTTTTTTACTACCCTATAAGTGGAATGGGATTGTTAGTACCAAGAGGATCTATAGTGAATCATATGCTTCATGAATAATGGGGTTACAGCCATAGGTATCATGAATGAATAAACTTAATGGAGTGTAAGAGTATCCAGTGGGAACTGATGTGGGTCTTATGATAGTGAGATGTACCATTACTAATGATTTATAATTAGTGACTAATTTATTTTATACTATCACCTCTAATTATTTCCTATCAACCCGCACTATGGACCTATTAAATATTCCAATGGATCTCATGCCTTAGGTGATGGAAATTGAAACACCTCTTAGGATGAAGGGATATTAGGGTCTTTGATTCCCCTATTATTCTTTCTCTTTATCAGATAATAATCTCATTTCAACTTTTTAATTATTGAAATGAAAAATTTGGATGTTATTTTTAGAATGGATTGGTTCATTTCTTACAAATATAAAATTAAATGTTATCATCAATAAGTTTCCTTTACCACCCTTGATGGAGAGTTCTGTGTTTTACTAGGAGAATATGACCCAAGGTCTCACTGATCTAGACTGATTCTTCCAGATATGAGTAGTATGATATCCTTGTATGATATTGAGAAGGATCAAAAAACTTCATATAGTTAACTTACTTCAATATTTTTTGAATTTATAGAATCTTTTATGTCATAATTCTCTAGTCTACCACTGAAGAGGGATGTTGAGTTATCTATCAACTTGGTTTTGGGTTCAGAACCTATATATATTCCCTCATACCATATAGAACCAGATAAATTGAAAGAGGTAAAGAATTAGTTGTATTAATTGATTTCCAAAGGCTTTATTTGACCTAATGTATCTCCTTGGATAGTATCAATGCTTTTCAATAAGAATGCCGATGGAACCCTTTGATTATGTGTTGATTACCAGAAGATCAAGTAGGTTACGATCAATAAAAATTATCAATTGCACCATATTTATGATTTATTGGATCATTAAAACAGGAAAAGTGGTTTTATAAGATTGACCATTGGTCTGGTTACCACCATCTCAGGATTAAGGAGTCTGGTATTCCAAAGGACACATTCAGGAGTGGGTATAGCCACTTTTAGTATATTATTATGCTATTTAGTCTGGAAAAAATTCATTTTTATGGAATTGATGAACAATATTTTACACTAGTATCTCAAATCTTTCATTATGGTATTTTTGGATGACATCATAGCTTATTCAAAAACTTAAGAGGACCATGTATTTTATTTGAAATTAGTTTTATACATCTTGAGGAATCATTGTCTTTATTCCAAGATGTCAAAGTTCTAATTTTGGATTTGGGAGGTGAAGTTATTAGGGCACGAGATCTTAGAATATGGTATTTTAGTTTATCCTAAAAAGGTTAAATATATCAGGTCATGGGAGAAACCACATAATTTCTTTTAGATTTAGAGATTCTTGGGTTTATCAAGGTATTATCATCGGTTTATGAAATATTTCTCCAAGATGGATTCTTCATTGAATTATCTCACTTAGAAGGGAGTAAAGTTCATTTTGGATTTGAAATTTTAGGCTTCCTTCAATGAGTTGAAGCACCATTTGAATTTATCTTCAGTGTTGACTCTTCTAGAGGATGGCCAAGGCTACATGGTATTTTTTAATGTTTCAGGATTAGGTTTGGGATGTGTTCTCATATAGGATAGTCATGTGGTGTCTTATAGTTCTCAATAGATTCAACCACATGAGAATAAGTATCCCACACATGGTATAGAACTTGAAACTATCATGCATGCTCTTAAGATTTGGAAGCACTAACTTTTTAGGGAAAGGTTTACCATTTACTTCAATTACAAGAGTTTGAGTTATGCCTTTTCATATAAATATTCGAATCTCTATTAGAGGAAATGGGTAGATTACCTGTAATATTTTGAATTTTACATTTCCTACACCCTTGGGAAGGAAAACATTGTTTCTAATTCACTTAATAAGAAGTTTCAATCCCAATATGTGAAGGGTTCATCATAAGATTATAATCTCATGGAATTATTTTCTTGCATGAATTTGGGAGTTTGGGAGGACGAGATCGAGTTTTTTTATAAAGTTTTAATTGATATCCTCTCTTATTGAGATAATCATTTAGGATCAACAACTTGATGATGAGTTTCAAGGTATCAATATTTTTTTTATATTTTTTAGAGTCTATTAATGAATGGTCTCCATCCCTAGAGGACATATTTTACTTCAGGAAACATTATGTCATTATTTTGCTTATGATAAAGGTTGTGATGGGGGATTTTCATCATTCCTAGTGGGCGGTTCTTCTAGGAATGAATAAGATTTTTTATTACATGAGTCATCATTTATAGTGGTCAAGTATGAAACAAGACATTACTAATGTTTTCTCCCATTATTATACTTGTCGGCAGATCAAGGATGAGCATCGTAAGCCTTTGAGATGACTTCAACCCCTTCCCATGCCAACTTGTAGGTGGGATGAGATATCGATGGAATTTTTTGTTTGAATTATATGTACTCCTTGATTAAAGAATGTTATTTGGTTAGTGATTGACCAATTAACCAAATTGGATCACTTTATTCTCATTCATGATACCACCAAAGTTAAGGATTTTGGAAATATGTATGTGCAAGAGATTGTTAGGTTGCATAGAGTTTCATCTACCATTGTTTCTGTAACACCCCGAAATGATAAAGGGTTAAATGGATTAATGATAAGACTCATGTCAACAAGGTGCACCTTCCTTTTCAGGAGCATGTCTGATTAGAACTCCACAGTTAAGCGTGCTTGGACTGGAGTAGTGATCAGGATGGGTGACCTTCTGGGAAGTTTCTCAGGGTGTGTGTGAGTGAGGACAAAGCACACTAGAAAGGACATGTGTTGGCATGTGGGGACTATAATTAGTCAGATGACCCGTTCAGGCATGTGGGTGGACCCTGGGGTGGGCCCCACATGTCTGTGGGGCAACTGGTGGTACCTGGTAGGCAAGTTGTGCTCTAAAGGGGGGGGGGGGGGTGATTGTAACACCCCGAATGATAAAGGGTTAAATGGATTAATGATAAGACTCATGTCAACAAGGTGCACCTTCCTTTTCAGGAGCATGTCTGATTAGAACTCCACAGTTAAGCATGCTTGGCCTGGAGTAGTGATCAGGATGAGTGACCTTATGGGAAGTTTCCCAGGATGTGTGTGAGTGAGGACAAAGCACACTGGAAAGGACATGTGTTGGCCTGTGGGGACTATCATTAGTCAGATGACCCGTTCAGGCATGTGGGTGAACCCTGGGGTGGGCCCCACGTGTCTGTGGGGCAACTGGTGGTACCTAGTAGGCAAAAACCCGACAACCATGTTAAGGCGGGGTGGCTGTGCTGTCACTAGGACCCGGTTGTCACAGTTTCCAATGGGGATCCTAAGTTTTCATCTCCATTTGGGAGAGGATTCCAAGAGGTATTGGGATTCCAAGTTAGTTTGAGCACTGCATAGCATCCTTAGATGGATAGTTAGACAGAACATGATATATAGATTATTGAATACATGTTTCATGCTTGCGTCTTTGACTTTTGAAGAGCATGGTATTTTCATTTGGGCTGGTTTAGTTTTCCTATAAAAATAAATACCATTCATCCATTAAAATGGTAAACTTTGAGGCCTTATATGACCAACATTGTAAATATCTACTATGTTGGTCAGAGATTTGTGAAACTTCCTGGGGGGGGGTAGCTTAGTTCAAGAGATGATGGTGAATATCCAATTGATTTTTCAGAGGTTGGTGATGGATTAGAGCTTTTATAAATATTATTTTGATCATCATTGATGTCCTTTGGAGTTATCAATTGGTGACCAGGTATTATTGGGAGTCTCTCCTCATTTGGGTCACTAATGACTTGGAAAACAAGGGAATTTATCATCGAGATATGTGGGACCTTTTGAGGTTGTTGAATGGATTGAAAAAGTGTCATACTGTTTGTACTTACCAACACAAATGACTTTAATTCATAATGAATTTCATGTTTCATGAATCATGAAATATCTTTCTGACCCATATCATGTTTTATATTGGAAGTAACTTTATTTTGAACCTTATATGACCATGATTGAGTAATTGGTTTAGATTTTTGATTCTTAAGTGAAGGTGATATAGAATAAATCAGTTCCCTTGTTTTGGGTTTTTTTTTGGAAAAATGGTTTGGATGCTCATGAGTTGTGGGATAATGAGGTGATTATGGGAGATAATTTTCATTATATTTTTATGGACCGGTATTTTTTATGAATCTTTTAGAGGTAGAAAACATTTATGTTAAGGAGAATTCCAACATCCCAACTCTTTCTTTCAGATAAAATATCTACTTATCCTTACTCTTCTTTATTTTCATATTTATTTTTGGTTGTTACTAATTTTCTTAGCTTTTTAAGGGTCATGGGTGTGGTTTTGGTTCTTGTATGAGATATTGGGATGTGTCCTAGGTGTTTATTATAGGATTGGACATGGGAATGTGGCTAGAAAATCTACAAGTAGTCCACCAGCTTGGTGTTGAGACCCATCAGCCTACAAGTTGCAGGATAGTAGTAGGGTATTTCTATAGGAATCCTACTGGCTAGATAGTGGAGACCCATTATTCCACTGGTGTGGTTTCCAATGATGTAGTCATTATTCCTAGAACCACTAACAAGCTAGTGTAAGCTACAAGAAATATAATGACACCGATCTAGGTGAGTAAATGATGGGTAATATCATATTTTCATTTCCTAAAATCACCATTAAATTTCTTTAATCTCCTCCCTTGAACCTAATTAGACCCATATAACTTTGGAGGATCTCTTAAGTGATTTATTCCCTTCCAACCTTGAATCTACAGGGATAGAAGTTCTGATTGAAGTATTTAATCTTTTTCAGTACGTGTTTCCTCGATATGATTTTGAATTTACCCTTTCCTCACATCCCTCCTTCAAGGGATGTGGATGCTTGTGTTATTAATAGATCTATATCTTTATTTGATATTTGTGTTTCTATGATCCCCTCTTGTTTGATTCTATCCCTTCACTATTCTGATTATGGATCCATTGTTGGGTGGTTGATGATTTTGTGAATTGAGGTAGGTGGTTTCATAAGTTCTCCCTATCAATTAAAACCTATGTTTATTGTTTGATTTGGAATGGCTCCCTAAATTATTTTTTAAGGCGTGAAATAATATTCTTGATAATTTTTTTTCAAATTAATTGGTATGCGATGAAATCCTCTTTAACAATAAATTTTTAAATAGTGTTAATTATTAGAAATTGATTTTCAATTGAAATAGATATTTTATAGAATGAATTTGATGAGGATTCTTGATAAATAAAGGCATGAATTGTTTTGATAGGCATTAATTTTGATAAAAACTATTTGATGTTGGTTTTTGAAATGAAATGGAATGCTGAAAACTATGATTAGAGGCTTCTTGAACAATTATGCATGAAACTAATTTGAGATGAATGATATTTCCCTTGAATGATTTCCTTGAAGCATATGAGATCATGGGTAGTTAAGTGGTTAGTCTAGGAAAACTATGCTAGGAATGTATTATATCTACCTAGTAATGGATTAATGATGAAAAGGATAACTAATAATTGATGAGAGAAGAGATCTCATTTGTTGGGGTGGACTAATATCCCCCCTAAGCCTGAGATATAGGTAAGTGTGCACACCAGGATCCATATTTCACTGAAGGTGTGAGGATCCTTAATACTTGAACTAACTAACCCAAGGTATCATAACCATGGTGCTAGGATTAAAACTGAACCATTTATAAAATATTTATACATTCCAATTTTTATGACATGTTTTTATTCATGGATATTTTATTTAAGTACTTATTCATGCCTATTTAATAATTTCCATTGAAATGATTTGAAAATATATTTTTTATAGATTGAAAAAATGATTAAAATTATCTATTTTATTTAAAATTGATCATTTTTTGTTTATTTTATATAAATTTCTTAAGAAATTTATTGGTTTAATCCTACTAGGTTAGTGTTTCTCACACTCTATATATAACTTTGGGTGTATGTAGAATTTATTTTTGTTGGTTGAAGAAAAGGGAAAGCACCTCTTAGAGGCAATGTGTGTTCTTGATAGTGAAACCTTGGGAGTTTGTGGTGATAGATGGAGTATGTGATCCACCAGTAATGAGGAGATATTAGTGGTTTTGTTTTCATTGGTTTATGTGATGCCTTAGAATGTTGTCCACTTTTGGGTTTTTCCTACTATTTTATGTTACTTTTCTATCCTTGACTATATTGGAATGCCGACTCTTTATAGATTCTTATCCACTAGATTTTTTTTGTTCTAATATTTTATGGCTAAATCATTACCCTTGATCATTATTGTTCCCCTAGAACTAGTATATATCTCAAGAGGATCATGAATTCCCTTTGGGTAGTGTCAAGGATAGCTTAGGTTTCAGTGTAGTGGGTTACTCAGGTTAGTTCATGACATAGGGAGCACGACTTTACTTTTTCTAGGGTTGTATGGTGGACCCCACAAGATTTTTTCCCTTCTTTCCTTTTCAACAAAAATTTTACCTAAGAATCATACAGAGGAGTCTTAAAAAGAAGGAATTTGGCTTTTACTTAGGCCACCCTTTGTTGGTTTTTGACTTAACTAGTTTTATGCCCCCTTTTCTTTTTTAAAATGATCAATTTTTTCCTTAGTCATGTAATGTAAATTCCTAAAGAGTGGATACTCGACTTTTACCTAGGATTATATTTGTGTGTTTTTAACATGGAGAGTACTATGTATCTTTCTTTGGGAAGTTTAAGGCCATGCAAGCTAGACCAAGGTAGCTAGTGTTTCAGGTAATATAACTTTGACCAAAAGGTAATACACTTTATATAGTATCAACAGAAATAAGAAACCTGATGTGAATTAAGAACCAAAATCTACTAAAATAGATAACCTCATAGATAAGTGAATATATTTTAGGGTCATGATTCTTGTAAAAAGGTTTTTGATGTTTAAGGTCAAACAAATTTGACATGGAGGATAAGATAGTATATTTAGCTGGCGTGAAGCAAAACCCAACATGATTGAGGAGCCCAATGATATTATATATTATATCTATAACTACCCATACATAATCATCTCATAATTATGCGACATTAATAAAATAGTACATTATATATAATCACAAGACATTTTAGGTTTAGAGTTTTAGAAAATTAGGAAAAAATTTAATGAAAAAAACCAATATATTTTTTCAAACAATGAACATTTTCCCAATATATAAGCTAATGATTAATCCATAAAAATTCTTTAACATGTCCCATTAATTAATCACACATGATACTCTTCTTGATACATCCTATTTATTACTTTTCTTCATAACCTGGGGAAATATAAACATAATAAAGGGGTGATCTTAAATGCCCATTAAGGGATAAGCAATGAAATCAAAACATAAAATGCATAATACTTGGGGTATAACATAAGAATATGAACATAAAAACATAAACATAAGCACATTAGTCATAAAATGATCATAATTACATGAATAATAACTTGTAACTGTGGATATATTATAAACATGATACATTCATAAGCATATCACCAATGTCCATCACTAAGGTGTCGTAAAAGCATATTTATAAGGTTGTTTACCAAGGTATATTTTGACACTATATTCCTTAACATGGATGGAAAAGTGAAAAAGGAAAATTCCACTGAAAAATAATTAGAAAACATATGGATAATTTCAAGATTTTCAAAGGCTAAAAATTGAGTTTGCCCAATGTAGCCTGAATCACCGGTGACGCACAAGTACTTTCACGCCCCTCACTTGCACTCCACCTCATCACTTGCACTTCAAGTCACCATAGATTAGGGTACCATATTTTCCTATAGATACACCCTTGGGGCATTCATTTGTATAGAGGAATTTCCCTCAAGGCTGATTACTTCTCTGATCACCCTAGTGCTTCACCCAAGTCCTCTGAAACCTCCAAGGTAGTTTCATAACACCTAAATAAAGGGAATTAAAGGGGGATAATGAGACTTAGGTTCTATAAGTGTTAAAAACTAACAACACTTGCGTGAGTCATTCGCCTAACCTCCCTGATTTAAGAACACTTGAATGACCTCCCTTTCTCAAGTAGGAAGTTACACGCCTCACTTCTGGGAATACCTATGAAAACTCTTAAAGGATTTATCCAAGTCTCTCTCAAGTATAGTAATCCATGCTGTTCATCAATTAAGGTGAAATCAGTTCTACTAAGCCTAATTGAGTGCCCCATGCCTGCATTCCACTTACTTGAGCACCCTTCCTTGATGTTCACCCTACCTTTCAGCCTGCTCAATCCATCCATTAAGTCTATCTCAAATCCATTCATGGAAAGTAATTTTCTTATATGGATATATTTTCTAAAAGATACTATGTTGAAACCTCCACCAAGACCTCCTGTTTTACCAAATCTTAGAGAAAGTCACTTCTACATGTCACCCATTTGGATTTGGATATCTTTGGTCAGAGGTTTACCACACTTGTCCTACCAGAGGGTAAGGGTCCTTGAGGTGTCCATAGATTTGGATATCTATGGTCACATATTCCCTTACCCCAGGGATAGTGTTGAGGAGTTCTTGGTCTTAGATTCTAGGGATAGGACTATGTCTTTACCTTTTCATCTCTAAGACCTAGATAATTCAGTACCTGGTAGGGAGGGTAATGATCACACTTCCTTTTCCTTTTGGACAAAGGAGAAGTCTCCCTCCCCACTATGGGACCTATTTTAGGTTAGTCATCCTAGTGTAAGCCCCTAGACTTTCACCCAAGAGGTTGAAATATCGCTCATCTCCACACCCCTCACCTTCACTCCTTCCTTACATTGGACCCATGTCCAATATAAAGTGAAGAGAGGGAAGGTTTGTTGATTCTTCCTCTTCCACCATAGCCATGGCTTCTTCCACCATCACCCTAGTCTCTTCCATAAGAAAAGGAGGAAAAATGCGTGTGGTTTGTTGAATCTTTCACAACCTCTTGTTTCTCACATTGATCATGACTCATGCGGGCTTAGATATTTGTGATGATAACAACATCCACACAATCCACCTCATTTCTTGAACTACTAGAACTATTATTCTTACCATATAACCATGATATGTAGGATGCCTACCTAAGGCCCGATCTCAAGGGATATCCTCCTCAAAAGATAGTCCCAATAACCCCCCCCCAATTTACTAGGGAATCCTTTTCAAGAGTAATCCACAACTTAACCATATCAAAGGGATATACTCCACTATGAGAATAATGAACTAAGAGAACTCTGATTCCCACCATAACTAGGATATGTAGGAAAACTTCACCTAGGGCCCGAGCTCATTGGACATCCTCCTCAGGAGTCCAACCCCAATTTCCATAATCTGAGAATCCTCCTTTGGAGTAAGCCCTGGATTAAACCCCCTAAATCTCTATGAGTTAATACATATCTTATGGACCATGTTACCAGGGAATCCTCTTTAGGAGTAATCCCTAACCCATTTCTCTCAAAGGGATATAATCCCCTGTGAGACTGAATTACATGGGCTTTGAATCCCATCCAAACAGGATACGTAGAAAGCTGCCCTAAGGTTCAAACCCAACATTACAAATCAACCCTATTCTCTTCGGGTCATATCCCTAGCAATGTCTATTTAAACAAGGGATCTCATATTCCTTCCAATTTTCTTGGGTTTTTTTATATAAGTCCCACACTAAAATTTAACTAGGAACCTTCTGCCTAGATGTCCTTACCACATGACATTAAACTGTATAGTTGGGTCCTTATCACATAAACTTAAAAGGTATGATGTGTCCCATTAAGTAGCACTGAACTATATGGGTTCTAATTTATTTCACAAGGATACACAGGAATCCCATCTAAGGGTTTAATCCCAACATCAAAAAAACTTTCATCTCCCTAGATAATGATAAACTCTAGAAAAACCTTTATCTAATTGGATGATAATAAACTCTAGAGTAAACTTCTGTCCCCCTAGATGATGATAAATTCTAGAGTGAAATTCATCTACCTAGATGGTCATAAACTCTAGAGTTCCCCATTGAGTGGCTTAAAAACAATCATTGTTGTAATAACAGACAAAGAATATCTAATTAGTATATGAGAGGATACCATTGATGGAGAAACTAAAATACATATAGATATCTCCATTAATAAAGAAACTTGAATACATATAGATTATTTGGAATTCAACACATGCTAATAATTGATTTCAAATTTCATTGGAAACCTACATTACACTTTTTAAATTAATAAGGATTCATGAACACATCTTAAATCTATAAGAGAGTGCTGGAGTAGGCAATAATTCTCCCAAAAAGGGTGTGATGAGACTGAACTCCCATCCTATTGACCAATGAAAGTTCTTAAGTATCATAGGTCAAAAAACCTAACAAATACCTACCTTTGGAAATCATGTCCATTTGGATATAAAACTGTTGGGTGTTTCCATTTCCATAAACAAATTCATTGGAAACTGTTCAAAAATAGTGATTCCTAACCAGAACATGCATTTCAAAGGAAAAAAATGGTGAACCCAACGTGAATACTTAACTAAGGTGGTGGGTTAACCTGATGAAAAAACTTATATTAAAATATACTATTGGTTATTCTCTATCAAGCCATTTTGTTTTCACCCACACGCAAACAAAAAATGGTGAACCCAACACAAATCTTTAACCAATATGATAGTGTTACCCATCTTTCAGGCCCCTATCAATCAATAAAAGAGGGCCATACAAGGAAATAAATCACAAATGTGTTCATCCAAAAGATATTGATTTTTCAAAGTTCATTGTTTTTATTTGTCATATATACATGCAATTTATTCCAAGAACTTCCTTCATTTAAAATGGATTCCTTCAAGTTTACACCCTTGAATGCCCTGGCTGCTGCTCAAGCTGGAGCCTCATCTGCTCGAAGGATGCCATCACCAACTCAGCATCTTCAATGCTAGGTCTACAATGCAATAGTCTTAGAGTACCATCAAAATGGTACTATCCTGACCTTGGAGGCTTCTTGATAGGCCCTCCATATCAACAATAATCCTCGATCATCCGGTCAGCGATGATAGGTGGTCCAAAAGCAAATGGCGCCAACCACCATATTCAACTATTTTGGGAGATTATCACTAGAACATAGTAACCAATAACTCTTGTATTTTAGATAGGTGGATAAAGAGGCCACCCACGACCTCATCTTGAAGACATAAGGGTCATTTTTGAAATATTCTACCAATAATCACCACTGTCAGCACCATGCGGCTATAAGACCTCAACATGATCATGGTGTTATATTCGGTTGTCCAACCCAAGTCCCTCAGACCCAGGCATGCAATAAGAACCACCGAGGACAAAAATTGGCTAATTTGGAAAAATTTCCTACCTTTTCCCCTCTGGATAATCCCACCAACCCAGTTTGGTGGAAAATAGTGAGTGGGTACATACACTCATATGCCTTTATTATGTCATCCAATAGACTCATATGGCGGTGTCCAACCAATCTATTAATTCAAATATGGTGGAGTACCATGATCAGGAACATACACTTGCTTACAATCTATCATCCAGTCAGTAGACTTATCTAGCGGCACCCAACCAATCCCACTGTTCAAATCCGGTGGAGTACAGTGAGCAGACACATACACCTGCTTACAATCTATCATCCTGTCAGAAGACTCGTGTGGAGACACCCAACCAATCAAAATATTAAAATATGGTGGAGTACCATGAGAAGTCACATACACTTTATTATAATCTATCATCCAATCATCAGACTCATATGGATGAATTCAAAGAAGCCCACCAACCAAATGTAGTGGAAAATTGCAAGCAAGAACATACTTCTATACACCCACCAAGCCTTCTAGTAGTCTCTTCTGGCAGAACTTAAAGAATTCCACTGACCATGCTTGGTGGAAAACATCCAGCAGGCACATACACCTTCCAATATCCATCAAACCTACTAACAGCCTTGTTTGGCAGCACTCGGAGAAGTCAGTCGGAAAGCCCCGATGGAAAACATGGGGCATACTCAACTCTTTCTCCCCATACATGAGTACTTTCATTATCCACTGATAGTAAAGGGAGGATAGGAGCAGGTACATACACCTAACCTAAATACAAAATGGATGTATATTCCCATTCTGGCTGCTGAAGTCACCAAGCACATTTTGGAAATGGTGAAAGAGAAAACACAAATTCCTTCCCATATACTAGAAGCTTTCTAGAATATCATAATGGTAACTTTAGTAGTACCAGAGGGAAGGACACATAATTATATACTAATACTTGGGATGACTCGTCATAATTCCATCTTGGAGTAAATACACACCTCTGTTCCAGTCTAGGAGGGTTATGGGGCACATTCCCCTATATCATATGGACAACCGAATCAGACACATACACCCGCTCCAACTATAGATAATTAGCCTATTATAATGGCCACTCCCAATAAGGAACATACAATTTCTCATGATAACCACTTTTCCCAACAAGTGGCCCCAACTTCTAGTAATAATACTTCTAACAATAAGTCTCATTAAACACATTTAAAGAATCAAGAGTCGATCTGCGATCTGGCTCCATTTAGTGCTGGAGTTCTTGAAGACCTCAAACATTTATCTGTTGTAGATCAAGATCCTACCCTCCCATTACCAAATTATTGGAGAAGTATTAGTAACTCCGAAGACCCTCATTAGACACTTCCTCATAAATGATTTCTTCATGAAAATTTGGTTAATCTTGAGAACCTATCTCTAGGTGAGATCCACGGTAACCCCCCATGTGGCCAGAAGACCAAGGAGCAAGAGGATTTATCCCTTACTGTAATCCACCATGTTGGTCCTCCACATGATGGAATTCACAGTAAAATTTCTCTCTAAATTAGTGATTTTAATTGTCAATATAATTCTCCAACTGAAAATGTATTGAAGAAAAATATCTATTATCTCGAGGAACTTTCCAATATAGTTCTAGTCATGTATTATGCCTTTTCACTGGTGGGTGAAATTATTTCTTAACCAAAAGACATCCCAAGGTGATGATCATTCTCCAAACCAACCTTGGGCCATTTATCTTCCAATACAATAGAGGAAATCTCTACCGATTTTGATGATTCTAATAAAGTGGTAGGAAAATGCCAAATTTGGTCCGATCAATTAGAGAAACCTTTGGACAAGGACGAAGAGGATATGTTGAACATGAAGAAACAATTGGATAAGGGTGAAATACCAATCATATTCTGGACTTTGGCCTCCTATCAATACAAAATTCTAGGGATGTTGGCATAAGATTGTGTTCATGATATCCACCTCAACATATAGAAGACTATTCATCATCTAAAAGACAAAGTATTACCTTATGATGAATATCCACATAATTTAAAGGTAATAGAAGTTTTGAAGTTCCAAATTAACTTGGAATCTCTCCAGGTTTCTTAACATCCAAAAATTATGAAGTAAAAGGGCACCCTTCAATGTGCATACCTCGATGCATTAAAGAGGTTGTGACAATTGATCATAGAATCCCCATCTAGTGTTCATATAAGAGGATGGGGTGAACATGGAGCATTGCATTTCACTATTATCTAAATCTATCAAAACTCACTAAAAGTGGCCTCATGTAATGTTATTGCCCCAGTTCGGCTTCAACAAAAAAATTCTTCTTATGACCAAAGAGATGCTTAGCAAGAACATGCCTTGACCGAATTCCACCAAATCCATGCCCAAAGAGAGAAATATATTGAGATAATTTTTCATAAATAATTTGAAAAAATTGAGTAGGCCTTACACTTATAGGATGTTAGTCATCAGATTGTGAAAATATGTGAAATAACACATCAGTCTTCCGAAACAGGTGATTTAAGTGAGTGCCAGTTAATGCACCCAGCCAAAGTTCGGACCAAAATTTGTAAAATCACAAGAGAAGATGCGATGATATCATCTATAGCAGTTCAGGAGCCACCACAACCTATAGGGATGGGTGATTGTTTAACCCAACCCTTGGAGCCAACAAAAAGAGCCTAGAGGGTTGAGAAAGAAGAATAAGAACAGCTCTAGCCCACAGGGCTGGGGGATTTTTCACATTCACGATCCCCTCTTTAACGAAAGTTAGTTTTATCTTGATTAGGGAAGAATCCAAAAAATGAACCAACAACTAAATTATCCAAGGATTCAATTTATATTAATTTTCACCAAAAATTTCTTGGGGAATCAACAAATAGTCGGAAAAGGTCCCATAGAGGGCGCATAAGAATGTGATCTCACAAAGATACTGACAGAATTCCAACAATGCATTATGAGTCAGTGAATGTCATTAATTACATCATGGAAGATCCTCCAGAAAATGAGTCCAGTTCAGGGGAGTTAGAGTATGAAGTTATTCTTTATAATACGGTCCACACCAAAGAAAATAAAGGAGGCATGCATACCTAAAATCATAGGCTTACCCAAAATTTAGGTATCCCCTAAAATAATAAACTTCCACCTCTTTGGAGAAGCCTAATAAGGGAAAAGTTAAAGGTCATAATATGTCTCACCTTTCCCTCAGAGAAGGTAAATCACTTTCACTTGAGGAAATATTTTCTCACCAAGATGAGGAGGTGTAGGAGTTGAGAAGACTCAATGTAGAATTACTCCGAAGTAGAACTCCTTCTAGACATGTGCCACAAGAAGATCCTAAACTTCCAGTAGGATAACCTAAACAAAGAGGGTTTTTTTGAAACTATTTATGTAGATAATAAATTACCTCCATTGGGTACACAACCAGAATAGGGTCAAGCACATCCTTATAGGACTGTCCCCATGAGTTATCCAAGGAAAATAATAGTGGTGCCACCACAAGTGGTCCTACTAGTTTCCGCACTAGTTCAAGATCCAACCATCGCACCCATTCAGATCCCAGATCATCCAGATGTTCCTCGAATGCTCATAAACACCATTGAGTTACTAAAGACTCGATTGGAATCTATGTAAGGACGGAGTGCACCAATACATCCATAAAATAAGGTTTATCCCAAATTGGTGGATCCGACCCCTCCTCTACCAAACTTTGGGAATCCCAAATTTCCAATATTAAATAGATCAGGAGATTAAGAGAAACAATTGAAGCATTTTCTCTCATGCTGTGATCCTATGATGGGGACCCCTAATAAAAAATAAGTAGTGAAACTCATATGCTTCGTATAATCATTACATGGGCCAACCTTTGTGTGGTACACAAGTTTTTAGTCTTAATCGATCACTGGATGAGAAGATATCTATCATAAATTATTTTTACAGTTCAGTTCAACCCTATAGAAGATGATAATATTTGATCTTATGAACTGCAAGTAAAGGGAGAATGAAATAATTTCATATTTCATTACTTGGTGGAAAGGATTTACATACTCCTTGAATATACTTCCCCCTTAATAAGAGTTGCTTCCCATTTGTGTAGAAAATCTCTATGATGATTTTTTCACACCATTAATCCCTGTAAAATACATAGGAGGGTTTTAGGGCTTATCCTCAATTTCTCAATAGGTGGAAAATCCATAACAGAGACTAGATCCAAATATTGAGTAACCCCTTCAGCTCTAGGAATAAGAGAAGGAAAAGCATATGCTGCTACAGTTACACTTAAGTAGGCCCTTGTATCTTCTATTACTTCAAATCCCTCATCATATCTTAGGGATCCACCTCCCGAGTGTCAGAAAAAATGACTTCCTCATCAAGACGATCAAAAAGATCAAAGGTAGGGATAGTTTGAGGAGTTAAAAAATGTCTATTCTTTTCAAAATGACCAATTCCATGACTACTTCATCTCAAATTTGAAAAAAAAAATATTTCAATTTCCAAGTCCAAAGAAACCTAATAAATAAGGAGACAAGAGCCTCCCAAACTATTTCCTCTTCCATAAAATGTTAGGGAACCCCATCCAAGAGTGTTTAGTTTTTTAGGATATCCTATAAAAAATGGTGGAATCCAATAAAGTGAATCTTAAAAATTCACCATCCTAGGTAGCATGTGTTACTAATACTGATCTGGATGAGTATGGTAAATGGAAGGAAGTCAAAAGTAATAATGCTAAAAAATTTGATTATTATATAGTCAGGAAAACAATAAACCTAACTCATGCCATTCTATATACAAAATTGAAACAACAGATTGTGTCTTCTATCACTTCTGTTACAGAAAATCTATCTTCATCAAAAGCTTAGTACTCTAAAATACAATCCTCAAAGAAGCAACATGGCCGAAAGAATAAGGAGGAAGTGGAAAAAGATGAGTTTGTGTCAAGGCCAAATTTTTCCTTGACTTTAGTGTATTTCATACAATATGTCTTAAAATCATGGGAACTACCCCACCAAATGTAACAACAAAAAATGACCTATCAGGTAGAATATTCATCAGATAAGGAGTTGATCTTTAGTTCCATTAACATTATTCACTTAATGGATCCCTATATAAATTATTATTATGATTATGAACCTGAGTTAACTATACTTGATTATGGAACTAGGGTAATAGGTTATCAAGGTTGAGGATATAGGGAAAGATGTAGATATACTCAAAGACCCTACTCCAACCACACCACTACTCTAACTGTTTATGTAGTAAAAACTCATTGGAGTTCCCTCCAGTGGGCTCAGTAAGAATAAGGGAATTCTCCCACACATGATAGGGTCTATCCTGAAATGATCATCTTGGAAGATCGATTAAAGGCTATACCACCTCCTTCTCAATTAATGGGTAGGCCCATCCAATCTAATCCACCAAGAATAGAAGTATTTTCAGCTTCTACCCTAATAAATGGTCCACCCACATTAGGAGCATCAACTTCCAAGTCACCTACAAAACAACATCTCTATAATGGAAAATGGAAACCTTTGGAACAAAAGTATGATGTGTTGAGGAATATTTCCCAAGTAACGACTAATCTATTAATCGTGGATGCTCTGAATCTATCAAAAGATCTCCAGGAAGAACTTATTGAGGAATTTTCAAGCCCTCAAGAGTTTGAAACTGAGGTTGCTATTGTAGAGGTTTGCCATATTGAGAATGACTGAGCAGAATGTTATGCATTCATATCTTTCATGGATCGGGATGAGTATACCATCACAAATGGACACTTTAAACCCTTGTATATATCTAGAAAGATCAATGATATTGATATTCAATGACCCTTCATTGATACTGGACCAGGATTCAACCTTATTCCCATTCGTTCACTTCGCCGATTGAACCTCACTGAATACCACTTTTCTCCCTCCACCTTAATGTTATAGGGTTATAAAAAGAATGATAAAGAACCACTCAGTGAGATTACACTCAGAACTTAGTTTGGGGATCTTATAATTGATTCAAAATTCATGGTTTTCTGGTAGGACAAAGCTTTCATCATTCTATTGGGGAGACCTTGGCTACATCAACATGCAATCATTCCTTCATCGTACATCAAATGTCTCAAATATTGTATCAATGGTTAAATTGGGACATTGCATGGTGATAAGGCCCCATTCAAAACTTGTGAATCTCAGTACATTGATGCAAAGTTCTATCACACAAAGGGAAAAAAATCCATGGAAAATGATATTACTAGAATCAATGCTTCGAATGGTCTGAAAAAGATCCCAACTAACCCATTAAAGAAACTCAGTGTATATTATGTGCTACCCTTTAATAAAATTGAAAGGGTTAGCCTAAATCCAAGTACTCATTCAGTGGCTTCCATAATTTTAGTTGTGGAAACTAATCCATACAACATAGGAGAAATCCTTGATTCACCAAGAAATGATGAAAGCCTAAATAGAGATGTCTTCATTCCATCCACCGAACTTCAGAAAGTTTCTGATTCATCAACTAGGATAGAATAAGTTATTTCACTCATGGGAAAAGAAAAGGATATCTATTCTCATACCATTATTTTCCCTTAAGATCTTTAAAAAGATCCTTAATCATTAGTTAAGCAAGAGATGGTTTCCTCCTATTCATGATGTCCAAATAAAAACTCCTCCCATAGCTCTAAAAGTCTTGATTCATTACCCACCCTTCAATAAGAGGAAGAATAAGAAACACATAAAGAAGAAGAAGAGGAATACCTTAGGGACTCCCTCCAACATTTGAGGAAGGTTTCTCCACCACTATTTATGAACTCAGAGAAATAAAACTGGGAACATATGAAGAACTACACCGACTCTGATTAGTGCAGCCATGAATCAAGAAGATAAATATGCGTATACTTATTTTTTGAAACAACATCGGGATTTATTTTTCTATAATTATAAATAAATTCCAGGTATTGATCCTGAAGTGTCCACCCATAATTTGGGATTACCACAAGAGCATCGGGGATATAAGAAGGCAGTAAGAAGAACACAACTGACTCCCGACACCAAAATTGAGGCTGAAGTGGTCAATCTTATCAAATAAAACTTTATCCAAGAGGTGAAATATCAAAAGTGGTTAGCCAATATTTTCTCTGTGAAAAAAAAGAACAAGCAAATAAGAATTTTAATTGATTTCAGAGATCTCATCCAACATTGTCCCAAAGTTAACTTCTAGGTTCCAATCACAGAACTCTTTATTGATGCAACAGCTGGCTACAAAGTTTTCTCCTTCATGGATGACTACTCTAGGTATAACCAAATCTAGATGGCCCTATAAGATGAGGAATATAAAACCTTCAGATCCCCTCAAGGCATATTTTTCTATCAGGTAATTCCATTTGGATTGAAGAATGATGGTTCAACATATCAACATATAATGAAACACATCTTCAAAACCTTATTGGAAAAATTTATTGAATGCTATATTGATGATATAGTGTTCAAATCCGGACAACATTCTGATCACCTAACTAACTTGGAGACCATATTTAGAAAGCTTTGAAAACATAATATGACGATGAACCCCTTGAAATGTTCTTTCAGGGTAACCTTAGAAAAATTTATTAGTTTTATTATAATCCATCATGATATCGAATTAGATCCCAAGAAGACTAAGGCTATCCTTGGCATGTCACCTCCTCAAAACTTGAAAGAGTTGAAAGGAATTTAAGGACACTTGGACTATATCCGGTGCTTCATAGCTAATATGGTAGATAAGTGTTTTCCCTTCACCAAATTGATGAAGAAAGGGGTCACATATCAATGGAACAATGAATTCTAAGAGGAATTTAATACCCTCAAGAAATATCTCTTGAGTACACTAGTATTGATTCCACATGTTGAAGGAAAACCACTCATTCTTTATGTGATAGCCTAAAAGCGACCACAAATGATGATGGGAATGAAAAAAAACCTTTATTATCTCAGTCGAACCATACTCGATGAAGATACTCGATATTAAGATATTGAGAAGAGCTGCCTAGCATCAATATTTGCAGTTCAGAAGCTAAGACACTACCTGTAGCATCACGAGGTCCATTTGGTCTCTCACAATAACCCACTCAAATTTATCCTTAGTCGCACTATATTGAAAAGATGTCTGGAATGGTGGAAAGTTATTTTGAAATATTTTTATATACAATTTGTGCCCTGAAAATCTATGAAAGGTCAAGCTTTGGCAGACTTCCTTGCTGAGCACCCATCTGCAGAAGAAACATCACTAAATACTGAATTATCTGATGAAGAAATTTTCTCTATTCAGGATAGCCCCCATACATGGGAAATTTATTTTTATGGTGCTTCCAAAGTCCAATGGTGAATAGAATGGAATATCATAACTCAATAAAGTTAGGTTAGGGATTGTACTTATCTTCCTAGAAAAGGTGGTGTTTCCATACTCTTTCCTCTTATCAGAAGGTGGGACCAATAATGAGAAAGAATATCAGGCTCTCATTGTAGGCTTGGAATTAGAACTCAAAGTACTAGTGGATCAACTTGAGGTGAAGGGTGATTCATAATTGATAATCAAATAGATCAATGGGGATTACATTATCAGAAAAGAAGAACTAATCCCCCTATATGATCATATCTAAGGGCTAATGGTAGAATTTTACTCAGAACCAACATTGTCTTATGTATCGTGGTCACAAAATGATCATGATGATGCATTGGAAAATGCATTTATAGACCTGGAAGATCCAAACTAGGATGAAAAAATCATTAACATTTCTCATCATCACATGGTTTCACATTTTATTCAAATTAGAAAAATTAAATCAATAAAATTAGTCTCATTCCTAAACCATTTGGTCTGACCATAGGATGGATGATACCCATCATGTAATATCTCCAAGATGGATTACTTCCATCATATAGAGCTTGAAAATAGAAAATCTTGAGACAAGAAGTTAATTTTACTCTTTATGATGGCCTAAATCACTAGAAGATCCTCTATATACAAGGATTTGATGTAATTCTCCTCTGATGTATTAATGGGGACGAAACTGTGGTTGTCATGAAATAAGTACATATAGGAGCCTATGGTTCCCACCAGTCTGGGAATATACTTTTTGATCAAATCCATAGGCTTGGATACTTTTGGCCTTCAATGATGTAGGATTTCATAGATTTCACTAAGAAGTATCATCCCTACCAGGTGCATTCCAACTTTATTTATCAACCACTGAAGTTGCTACATATAACTAAATACTCTTGGCTATTTTCTATATGGGTAATGGATGTAGTAGGACCTTATCCTCTATCTATGACTAAGCAGTTCAAGTATATCCTTACTACTATCGATTTATTCTCTAAATGGGCTGAGGAAATACCTCTTAAAGAAGTTAAATCCGAAATCATTGTTATCTTTTTCAAAGCTAAAATCATTACCAGATTTGGTGTCCCTCATACCATATTGATGGAAAATGGCACTAATTTCTATTTTGTTGAGGTAGAGAAGTTATATCAGGAATACAATATCAAATCCCACATTCATCCCACTATCATGCAGCAACAAATAGACAAAGAGAGGCTTTCAACAAAATATTGTCCAACATAATCCAAAATATAGTGGATAAAGATAAAAATTATTGTCCTGATAAACTCTTGAATGACTTATGGGATTACTAGACTACTACCCGTACTACCACATAGTCAACTCCATACTCATTGGTACATGGAACAGAAGTAGTCCTTCCCATTGAAGTTCAATTGCCTTCACTCCGAGTTGCTTTTTGTGATCAGTTATCTACAGATGGGCAGTCTCAAAATTTAGTAGATGAGATGGAGATATTGAATGAAAAGAGATTTCATACCTTGCATCAATTAGAAGTATATCAGAATAAAATATCATGATCCTTAAACAATAAAGTTCACCTCCTTTCATTTCTCTAAGGAGAATTGGTATTGGTTCTTAGGACTCCAATGATTCCAGAAAATAAGCCTCCAAATATTGAGCCAAAGTGGGAAGGTCATTACTCGATATATAAGGTATAATATAATGGAGATTATTTCCTAATCTCAATGGATGTAGAACTCAATACAACTCCAAACAATTCAAGTTTCTTGAAGAAATATTTGGTGTGATTACAAAGAGTACGTCCTGGTTGCATGACATTAAACTGCGTAACAATCAATGCTCTAGTTTCATGACGTTAAACTACATAGAACCATATACGTATGTGATGTATGATGTTAAACTTCATAGCATATTCTTCCTTGTCACATGAAGTTAAACCGCATGACATGAGGTTCTAGTCACATGACCTAAAACTGCAAAACACCATTTGTCCTCACCACACGACATTAAACAATACAATTAACAACTCCTTCATTTGACTTTAAAAAATCTCCCAAGATACCACAAATTGACATTATTTTTGGTCCCTTAAAATATTATTATCTTTCATGTGTAAGCATTAATCACATCATTACCACTTCTTAGTGGCACGTGAACCCCATTTCTCCCTATGTTTGAATTAGATCTGCATAGGGACCCCTTTTTAAGAGCTATGTGTGGCTTGATTCTCATTCCAATGAGATATGTTGTGACACCCAGATCTCCTATATCAGGCCCAAACACAACCATAAAAGAAAAAATTTCCCATTTCCTTGTATATGAGTTAATTCTATACTAAGAACCCTTCCAAAAAATATGGCTTGATTCTCATACTATCTTGTATTTTGGGCCCGACCATTATTCTTGAAAGTATTAAAGCCCCCGTTTCACACATCAACATTCAATTGATATAGGGAACCATAATCAAGAACTATGTGTGAGATGATTCTCATTCCAATAAGATGAGTAGTGACACCTGGGTCTTATCCCATGGTCCAACACATCGGTTTATCTTCATCCTTACTGCATAATGTTAAACTACATGGAACATTTCAAGAACTATGTGTGGATTTATTCTTTACCCTAAAAGATATGCAGTGACACCCATATATCCTATATCAGTTATAGCCACAATGTTGAAAAATTCCCTTCACCAATATGTGTATGAATCAACCATGCAGAGGGATCACCTTCAAGAACTACGTGTGGCTTGATTCTTACCTCAACATGATACGTAGTCACGCTTGGATCATCAATCTTGAGTCCAACCATGATTAATCATTAAGAATCTTTAATTCTTATGTATGAATCATATATACACAAGGAACCTGTTAAACTCCATGTGGGGTTTGGTTGACACCCAAAATTTCATTCTTAGGATAAACTGCAATGTTTATTTCATGTCAGGTTACCTACATCCTTGTCGCATGATGATAAAATACATAGAAATAAATGTGCATGGATTGATTATAATTCCAATGAGATACGTATATATGTCTATATATCTAATCTCGGGCCCAACTATGACTAAAAAAAATCTTATTCACTCCCTATGTGCATGAGTCAAACATGCATAGGGAATATTTCTTCAAGAAATATGTGTGTCTTGATTCTCATTCCAATGATATATGTAGTGAAACTCAAATATTATATATTGGTTCCAGCCAAAAATAAAATAAAACCCCCCTTCCTTGTGTGTATGAATCAAAAATTCATAGGGAACATTTCAAGAACTACGTGTGGCTTGATTCTCATGCCAATGAGATACATAGTGATGCTCGGATCTCTAAAACTAGGCCCAACCATGATTTTGGAAGAGAAAAACCCTCCTTTTCCCCATGAATGAGTCATATCTGTGTAGGGATATATTCTAAGACTTGTGAGTTGATTCTTATTATAATGATATACATGGTAATGCCTAGACTTCCTGCTTTAGGACCAACCATCATCCTGTAAATTATAAAATTCCTCTTTCCCACATCAAAACTTGATCAATATGGGGAAAAATTTAAGAATTATGTGTGTCTTGATTCTTTCTCTAGAAATATACATAGTGACGCTCGAGCCCTATACCCTAGCTCAGCCACCACTTAATCATCATTCCCCTATCCTTCACCTCTGTTACCTTTGTGTCGCAGAAGAAAACTTTCCCACCCCTTTTTTCTCACATCAAGCATAGCTCACATGGTCTTAGGAATTTGGTAATATATTCTCTTAATAAATAAGGCGTCTCAATTCCTATTGAGGTTATCAATGGTACTGGTTGTAAGACCTTAAAAGTCACACTATATATCCTCACCGCATGATGATAAACTACATGGACCTTCATTCAAGAACTATGTGTGGCTTGATTCTCTCCCCTGTGAGATATGTAGTTATGTATATATTTTTAATATTGGGACCAAATTCATCAAAACATGAAAAAGCCTCTACGATTCTATGTATGAGTCAAATCTACATGAGGAATTCCAATACGAGTTCTTACTTTACACATGAACTCGTATTCGTTAAAACTATGCCTGGTTTAATTATTGCTCTGACATGATACGTAGTGATTATTAGACCTTATGCCTTGGTTAATCCATATTTTCTTTTGAAATTTCATATCGAGACACCTAATTTCCTTACCGTGTGACATAAAACTACACAGATCCACAGTTCCCCTTCCTTTTCACGTCGGGTAATTCATTGTTCTCACTGCAAGACGTTAAACTGTATGGATAAAGTCTTCATCACATGATGTTAAAATGTACGGTATTTAGAGAACTACATATGGATTGATTATCATCCCATTTGAGATATATAGTGAAAATTAGGCCTCATATCCTAGTTCCATCCATGAGATAAATAAAAATTCCCCCTCTCCTACATATGAAAAATCTATACAAGATATTTTATTTTTGGGCCCTCTCCTCAGAGAACCCATCAAGGAAACAAAAATATATACCCTTTTATACATATGAGTTAGATCTATGTAAGGAACTCTAAATTCATGGACAATATCAGTCCAAACAATTCATTTATGCATTGGAAAATTCCCCTTTTGCATATCAAACTTCTATACTTGAAATAATTTCAGATCTTCATAATATTTCTTCTATTTTTGGTGACAGAATGTATGATACCTAAGAGATATTTTTTTCCTAAATATGTAGTACATTCCCCAGTTGTACTTACATAAAATTCACCTACATAACAGGACTGTCATCCAAAGGATGCCACTGTTTGTCTATGTAGCATATGCCCTAGCTGGACCTACATAATACTGTCCTCATAATGGGTTTTTCAAATAGAAGTAAATTCATTCTTGGGAGAAGCCTCTTCTATCCCTTTAATCTTTAATGATGGTATACTGGAGCCCTAAAATTTAAAGCGGTCATCATTTGTGTATTTGTCTCATATCCTTTCTCTCGACTTTAAAGTCTTCAAGAATGTAGTTTACATTTTACATCTCCATATGTTCAAAGCATATTGTAAGGACTATGGGCTATTTGACCACATATTATCCATTGTTACCATAATATTATGGTCCTATTCATATGAACTAAAACTACAGGCACCATACTTCCTACGTTTGGGTCAGACCTTTGTAGAGATCCTATTTCTTAGATTATTTAGAAATCACAACTAGAAATACCCCTTCTATATTCAAGTACTTTTATACATAAAATCAAACTCTATGTTTAAGTAATTAAGAATCTCCATACACATTCGTTGACTTTTAGAAAATAGAATGTTAGAATTCTTTAGATCTCCTTTACCTGACTATGCAGTATGTTCTCTAGTTGGCCTTGCATAAAATTTGCCTATATAATGGGCCTGTAAGCATAAGGATTCCACTGTTTGGCTATGAAGCACATTCCCCAATTTTCCCTGCATAATACAACTCCCATAATTGATTTTTCAAATATCAATAACTTAGTTATTGGAAGTGACCTCTACTAAATTCCATTATCCCTTTTCCCATACCATTATTCAGATTCATAAATCCCAAAATCACAACTTACAATTCTCCCTTTCCATACCTAAATATGGTAGAACATTTCCAGACAAATTACCAACAATTGGAAAACCATAAAATCTTCGGTCATAGTTAAAGATATTAAATTAAAGTCCCATAATGTCTTTATTGCATGAATTTAAACTACACAACCCCCTAATATACTTAATTCATGACTTTAAACTACACAGCCCCCCAATATCCTTACTATACGACATTAAACTACACAACCCCTAATTTCCTTACTGCATGACTTTAAACTGCACAACCCCCCCCAACGTCCTTGTCACACAAATTTAAACTGCAAGACACGATGTTCTTGCTTTATGACTTGAAACTGCGTAGAATAATATCATAAATACCTTTTTTAACACAATTGTACCCTCATTCACACATTTTATTAGCGTAGAAGTGGTTTACCATTCAAGGCCTATGTCAACACTGATGGCCCCTTTTATTATTAGACATATTTCCTTGGAAAATCCACCCACTGTGGTCTTGAGACATCCAAATCCTAAACCCATTTTTCTACCAGTAATAAAATGTAAAAATTCCTAATAAATACTTCACTTGATTATACAGTACATTCCTCTATGTGGCATTTCATAAGTCAACCACAAAAAAGACCTATCAGCCTAAGGATGCCACTGTTTGGCTATGCATCACATGCCCTAGTCAGCCTTGTATAATAAAACCCTCATAACGGGTTTGTCAAATAGTAGTAACTTCATTCTTGGAGGAGACATCCTCTATTAATATACTTCAAATTTTAGATATGGTGACCATAAAAATCATGACTCAAGATTCCCCTTATAAGTATCTAAAAAATATATATCAGGACCCTCCTAGCCATCAAGACTTTTTTGGGTTCTAATTTCAAAATTCATGGTCAAAGATATTTAACCTAAAACACTAGATTTATTAGTCCAACATGCATGAATTTAAATTTCCCATTAAAAGATACATATTAATCACTAGGTTGAAATCCCACAAAGGGAAATCTAGAAAAAAGTTGAGTCTCAGCTTGCTAGACCCACACTCTGTACGGTTTTGGAAATATCGAGCGATAAAAAGTTAAAAGGATAAACTTGTTTGGATGAAAACCTAAAAAGGGAAGCCTAATAAAATCTAAGTGATCACCCACTAAGTCCCCTACATATTGGTCTTAGGAAACAATTAGGGTAATAAAAAAAGATGCAAAGTTTGTAGGGTGGTCTATATGACCCTAACAACAGTCAAACTACGCTCATTAGGCCCATTGGCTTAGGTAAAAATTAGAGCACATTCCATCCTTATCAATTTAATTATGATTATCTAGTATGAAAATTTCATGTTATGGAAATCATATTAAACATTAAAATTTAAAAAACAATGGGATGAAGACATAGATTATTAGAAACAAAATTCTTTTCATTTATGATCAAGAAAAAAAGTCCCAAGAGAAACATCCACAAATTGGAGTCTCTTTGTTATAAATATTAAGAGGCTATCAATATAGATTTTTATTTATTGAATGAACTCTTGAGCCCCATCATCTACCTGTTGAAGTTTCTTCAATTGACCAACCTCAGTCTTCTCGACCCGATGAAGCACTTACTTAGCATCTTCAATGGCTCTCACCCCTTCTTTTTGGGATTTTTCTATCGAGTAATGAATTTTTTCAAGTTACTTTGCAGTAGTGTCCAACTCTTATTAAAGACGCGACACTTGAACAGTCTTATATTTATCTTGCTGCTTGAATGTCACCAACTTTTCATTATGATTGGCCTCAGTTTGAGATAATGTTTCTTGGAAGTTATCAATGTTAACAAGAAGCCTGGATTTTATTAGATCCTGATGAAGTTTGTGCACTTTCTCCTGCCTCTGAATGGTCTCTTTCACTATAATATGGATTGCATGATAATCGAAACCTCTAAATCATAACATACTGAACAACAATAAGAACCATGGTATTCATGAAGGAATCTCCTCGAAGGATGTTTCTGAGATAATATTTCATATATCTCACCAAGATTTACAACATTCATGGCGAAGAGCTTTCTACAACTCTAGATACGATTCAGAATCACTGTCATAATGAGGAATGTACTCTGAGATTAATGTACTTAAATAAGTACCTTGTTTTACTCCCTCCTAAATAGTAGTTTCCTAGCCTCTTGATGCTGGTTGGGATGATGTGGAAGCTTCTCCTTCAAACCTAGCCATAGAAGCTGATAATATTACATGATAAATCAAGGTCATGGTTAGATTCAAAAGAATGACAAGACTAGCCACAATCACAATGGTTGGAAACCCTTACCTAACAACGGGTGTAGCCTAAGAAGACTCATCCCCAAAATTCTTAGCCTTATTAGTTTTGGTTTGCACCTCTTAGTGGGGGATACTTTCTTAAATTGATCAGGATTCTCTAGATGAACCTCGGGATGATTTTCTGTTTTAAGGATCACCTGAGCGAACTCCTCCTCAATAGTGGGATTGACAGTAATATCAATGTCTCTTCCATGTACTATCATTGCAGTAGATTTTTTAGATAGAGATTTACATTCCAACCAATTATTTTTAGGAAATCAGGCATAGGAAGATTGATTGGATGAACAATAAAAACTCACATACATTTGGTTCTATATAAATAAATTCAAATTAATCTAGAGTAGTAGGTATATTAACATGTTCTAATACTTCTTAAAAACACATTCCAAGATTCATCATAGCTTACAATGACATCCCAATCCCCATGTTAGTCTCACCTATGGGAGCATTTTGAGTGGTTGGTTCATGACCCTCCTTCGACGACTTTAGACCCTGAACAGTCTCCTTAGTGATATCCACCAGGTCAACATTAGTCATCACAAGATTTTCCTAAAATATTACAGAAATGGAAGTCAGTTGTTTTTACACATAGATTCTCATGAATCACTTCTAACATAACAGATGTCTCATCTCTCACAGTAGTTGGGATAGAAGAAATGATAAGATAATATGTTGTTTTATCTAGCCTATATGCCTCTTCAGTCAAAGGATCCACTTCATTGAAAGGAATATACACTGGATCGAAGGTACCCTATGTGGTTCCCAGAGGCTCATTTATAACTTCCATAAGGGAAGAAACATAAGAATTTTTTACAATTCCAAGAATTTTAAACACTTTTTATAGATGAAGCTGAATTTAATACTAACAAGAAGACTTATCGTTGTTGATAAAGCATTTAGCCACAAATTTCTTTCTTTGGAGTCTTTTCTTCTTTTCCTTATTTGGGGAACTAGCATCATAATCTCAAAAAATAGGTATTGGAGACCACAAGACTACCTCCATCTCATTCTCCATGTATTATTGGACTAAAGATATATCTATCGATTCACGAGGTGACTTAGAAACCCCAATCTAAGTACCACCAGGGCTACACTATGGTGATGGAACTTTAGTTTATTTTTTATTAACTAGCAACAATTTAAGATGGTATTTCCCCTAAGTAATAATTATTTGATTAAATTTAAATGGAAATGAAGTAAATAATATGATAATAATGAAACTTACTTCTTCGAGATTGATAAAATTATGCCATTCCTCAAGCGAGGAAGGGTCAATACCTTCAAAAGAATCACAATCTATCATTTCCTTTACTTGTTTTGTGGTGGGGATTGAATTATCAGTTTCATATATAAGAATCTCCAACTCCTAGATATGAATTCTTACTTCATCAAGATTATTCTCAAAATAAATATAAGATGGGTCTCGAAGATCTACTATTCTTGGAATATGAATCCCCTCACATAAAATCACCCACATGGTTTCAGCATCACAATACAAATTCTTCCATGCCTGAACTGATTTTTGGCATACATACTCAGAGTACATTCCATCCTACTGTGGAGATGATCCCACATTATTAGATTTTATGGGCTTCCCAATTACTTCCATCACTGATGGTGGATGAGAAAAAAGAACCTGAATCTCTTCTGGGTGATGACGACTGGGCTGCCTAGGTGAAACTTTAATTAGTGATGTTGGTTATCCCTCTTGATTCTGGTAGGTGGATTTTGTCTTGCATGAGGTCAATTTGGTGAGCTAGGAGTCTTTTAATCCTATCCCTATGACTCTAAGGAATCAACCTCTAAAGGTGAAGAAGAACCTTCTAAACGAGAGGATTCCTTCCTACTCCCTCTATTTAATCTGATCTGAGGGACAACATTGTTTAGCACACCTTTAGGATATGATGAAATCTAAGCTTCAGAATACCAGATAGTCAATCTTCTCTTTGCATCAACTATAGAAAGATTAAAAATTTCCCCTATTTTCTCCATGGTTGTCATTAACCATAGCTATTGAGCCACCATCAGGTGTTGTTCCATTCTAACATGCATTAGAGGAGATAAAATAATCTATTGAAATTTTTTTAATTGGTGTGAAAATATGTAAGGAGCATATGCCTCACATATGATTTCACCATCAATCCTGGTGGCCAATACATCGTCCCTTAAAGATATCATATACACCCTTAGCTCTAAATTGGTTGTCCCATCATCAATCCATATTCTCGTAGGCAGATTCCCATAAGGACAGAAGTGGAATTCCTTGAACATACTCAATCTTGTCTTAATGTCAAGAGGTGTCAAGGAAAAGGGTTAAATACTATAGAAATCTTGAACAAATGGTTGGAATGAACTCTCTA
Organism: Viscum album; assembly: GCA_963277665.1. Classification (NCBI taxonomy): domain Eukaryota; kingdom Viridiplantae; phylum Streptophyta; class Magnoliopsida; order Santalales; family Viscaceae; genus Viscum; species Viscum album. The sequence continues at coordinate 1,238,038,113 of OY728162.1, read as the reverse complement.
GTAACTGGATCCCACTCTTCATATCATAGGTTATAAAGTGAGTCACGATCCATCCCCATAAAACTTGGAATGGTACTACTATTTTGAAAGGAGACTTCCCTCCATGGATATGAAAAAAGATCCTATGAATCTTCGCCAGAATAGGGGTATCCAACCCCACCATCTTCATCTCTACCAGTTTAGCCACTATAATAAATTTTCTATTCCTTACATCACCCTTGGAATCTCGAATAGGCAATAGATATACACTGATCCACATGGTCAGGAAAACCACAAGACACATCTTAGCGTGAATTTTGGAGTCGACTTCATACCCTCATGTTTCAAACCCTCCTTTCTATAGTGTTGGCCAGAAGGTGCCAGGAGCATCTCTCTTTTCTTACATAGGATAGCTTATTGGACACGTTCAGGTGGGACCTTTCTCCTTCTTCTTTATAAAGAATATTTTTATCCACTCCTTTGGATGAATATTCCCTCTTGCATAGGGATTTTTAGTCTTGATCTTGTGAGCTATTTTTATTAGCTCACATGCCAAGGTTGGTGTTATTTCTATATCATTCCATGTTGACTTTGGATGAATGAATTCATCATACATATCCACAAGTATCAAAGATCTAGAGATCTTATAAATATACCACAAGCTGATGCCCACTTCTCCATGCATCAGATAGATAGAATTCATCTCTGGACTCTATTATCTCAGTAGCTCTGGAACAAAATTGTCATTCCTATACACATAGGTTTTCCACAACCACATATATTTGTAAATTCTGGCACCTTTAAAATCATATTTAAAATCGGTACATGTTTTACGCACCCATTACACCCACATCCATGTGGGTTTCACACCCCCTCCTGAGATAAAGTCCCAACTTTTCTTCCAACCTTTCTACTGATCTATCTGGGAATATCAAAAGATGGACAAATAATAGTGTGTATTCAGTTCAACTATATGTGGTTTTAAATATAGAGCACATGGGATTTGATGCATAACATAGGCTTTGGCTTCTGTTCCAGAATTGATATATATGCCCGCACAAGAAATGTTGGTAGATGAAAAGTTCTTGTAATCTTGAAACCAAGAGATCAGGAGATCACTATTAGGATATGGTATGTTGATTTCACGTAGATGACCATAATAATATAGTGAAAGATAATTACTCTTTGTAAATTTATGGTGATACTTCTTCAAATACTTTTCCAGACTAGGAAGAGTAGTTTCATAGATGTTGTAGTAATCATGCCCTATGATCTCTATCGTGTCTTCAGTGCGCTTACTAGATAATTAATCAGTGGTTGCGATCCTGTTGGAATCCATTTTAATCTGAAAAGAAATATAAAATTCATTTCAGAGTAGGTTCCTTTTGAAAAAAAAAATTAAAATCAAGAAAATTTGGAAAAGGAATTAAGGTGCGCAAGTGAAACTCTGGCACACAATTATGTCACTCAAGGTTAGGCGCGCAAGTATCATACCTAATGTACTTTCATGAACAAGAAAAATATTTAGCAAAAAAAAAACTTCAATGTGTTATACTTACACATGGATAGCTAAGTTTTATGAATCTTTTTTTATTTTTTCTAAAATAAATCCCCCTATATATAGATGAGGAAGCTTACTTGTGCTCCACCATCTTGTGTAAAAACCCAAAACTTGTGAGACCCAATTCTTTTTTAATACCATTTTACCTCAGAACTAGACCCTCTTTTCATTAAAATCCAATCTTGAGGGGGGGATTTTGTTGACACTCCATTCCTTCACATGGATGAAAAATTGAAAAATGAAAATTCCTTATAAAAATGAGGAGAAAACATATAGAGAATTTCAAGATTTTCAAAGTCTAAAAATTGAGTTCACCCAAGGTAGCATGAATCACTGGCGGCATGCAAGTACTTTCACACCCCTCACTATTGTTCAACCTCATCACTTGTGTTCCAATTCACCATCACTCTGGGTACCATATTTTTCTATAAATAGACCATAGGGGCCTTCATTTGTACTAATGAATTTCCCTGAAGTCTGATTGCTTCTCTGATCACCCTAGTGATTCACCCAAGTCCTATTAAACCTCCAAGGTAGTTTCATAACACCCAAAGTGAGGTAATTAAAAGGGGATAGTGAGAATTAAGTTCTCCAAGTGTTAAAAATTAACAACTCTTTCACAACTCATTTTCCCAACCCCCCTAATTTAAGAACACTTGTGTGAATGCCCTTCCTCAAGAAGGAAGTTGCGCACCTCACTTCTAGGAATACCTGTGAAGACTCTTAAAGTATTTGGCCAAGTATCACCCAAGTATAGTAATACATATTGTTCATCACTTAAGGTGATATCAGTTTGGCCAAGCCTACTTGAATGCCCCATACCCATGCACCACTTACATGAGTGACCTTCCTTGATGTTCACCCTACCTTTTGGCCTGCTCGAGCCATCCATTAGGTCTCTCTCAAAGACATTCATGGTAGGGCCTTTTCTTCTCTGGCTCTCTTGTCTAAAAGATAATATGTTGAAACCACCACCAATAACTCATGAGGGAAAGGCACTTTTCTGTGTCTCCCATTTGGATTTGGATATATTTGGTCATAGGTTTCCCACACTTGTCCTACCAGAGGGTAAGGATCCTCGGGGTGTCCATAGATTTAGATATCTATTTTCACATAGATCCTTACCCCATGGACAGTGTTGAGGAGTTCCCAGTCTTGAATTCCAGGGATAGGAATCTATCCTCCCCTTTTCATCACTAAAACCTGGAGCCTCTGGTACCTAGTAGGGAGGGTAAGGATCACACTTCCTTTTCATTTTAGATAAAGGATAAGTCTCCCTCACCACTATGGGATCCATTTTAGGGCTTCTATACTATTTTAATCCCCTAGCCTTTCACATAGAAGGTTTCAATCTTGCTTCTCTCTACACCCTTGAACTTCACTCCTTCCTTACATTGGACCCATTTCAAATATAAAGTGAATAGAGGGAGGGTTTTTTGCTTCAACCTCTTCTTCCATAGACATGGCCTCTTCCATAGTCACCCTGGCCTCTTTCTCCAGCAAAGGAGGAAAATTGTGTATGTTTTTTTGACTCTTTCACATCCCCTTGTTTCTCACACCGAGTACAACTCACATGGAATTAGATATTTGTTATGATCACAACATCCATACAATCCACCTCATTTCTTGAACTATAATAACTCTAATTCCCACCATAACTAGGATACGTAGTATGCCTACCTAAGTCCCAAGCTCAAGGAAAATCCTCCTCAAAATATAGTCCCAGTCAAAACCCCCAATTTACTAGGGCATCATTTTCAGGAGTAAGCCCCAACATAATCCTCTCAAAGGGACATACTCCCCTATGAGAATAATTAACTATGAGAACTCTAATTCCCACCATAACTAGGATATGTAGGAAGCCTTCACCTAGGGCCTGATCCCACTGGACATCCTCCTCAAGAGTCCAACCCTAATTCCCTTAATCTGGGTATCCTCCTTTGTAGAAATCCCTAAATTTAAACCCCCTAAACATCTATGAGTTAATACATCTCTCATGGACCCTATTATAAGGGAATCCTCTATAGGAGTAATCCCCAACCTATGTATCTCAAAGGTCCATACTCCCCTACGAGACTTACTGAACTATGTGGGATTTAATTCCCATCCAAATGGGATACATAGGAAGCCTCCATAAGGTTCAAACCCAACATTCCAAATAGACCCTATTCTCTTTGGGGTCATGTCCCCAGTAGGGACTAATTAAATTTGGGATATCATATTCCTTCCAAGTTCATTGGGTTGTTTCGATATAATTCCCACTCTAAAATTTGACTAGGCACCTTCCACCTAGATGTCCTTAACCCATTAAATTAAATTGTAAGGTTGGGTCCTTATCATACAAAATTAAAAGGTATGATGTGTCCCATTAAGCGAAACTGCACTATGTGGGTTCTAACTAATTTCACAAGGATATGTAGGAAGACCATATATGGTTTCAATCCTAACATGAAAACAACTTTTGTCTCCCTGGATGAAGATAAAATATAGAGTAACCTTTGTCTACCAAGATGAAAATGAACTCCAGAGTAAACTTTCAACTCCCCATATGAGGATAAATTCCAAATGGACATTATTTTACCTAGATAATCATAAACTCTATAGTACCCCACTGAGTGGCTTAAAAACTGTCATTTTCATAATAATGGTCAAAGAATCTCTAAGTAGTATATGAGAGGATACCATTGATGGAGAACCTCAAATACATACAGATATATCTATTAATGAAGAACCTTGAATACATACAGATTATTTTGAATTCCAAACATACTAATAATTTATTTCAAATTTCAAGGGAAACTTACATTACACTTGGTAAATTAATAATGATTCATGAACATATCTTAAATCTATAAGAGAGTCACAGAATAAGAAATAATTCCCCCAAAAAGGGTGTGATGAGTTTGGCCTCCCATCCTATCAACCAATGTGAGTACTTAAATATCATAGGTAAAAAAATCTAAAGAATGTTTGCCTTTGGAAAGCAGGTCTATTTGGATATAAAATTATTGGGTGTTTCAGGTTCCATAAACAAATCTGTTGGAAACCATTCAGAAATAGTGATTCCTAACCAAAACATGTGTTCTAAAGGAAACAGTATCATAAAACATTACCAAGGAATGAATAAAAGTTATCATGAACATTTCATATCTATAGAATATTTCTTTACCCAATGCATTAGAGTGCTACCAGGGAACTTCCTTCACCACCAAGGTATCATAAAACATTACCAAGGCATGCTACCAAGGTATCATAAACATGACATCTCTAAATATTAATTATTTACCTAATTCATTGGAGTACTATCATGGATCACCCTTCATATGTATAACATTATGTGTTACAAATAATGAAATCATACATAATTCCATCAAATACTAATTAACCTAAGAGGAAAATGAGTTACATGATAATACACAACATAAGTATAAGACATCCTAAGAAATAAGGGGGAAAAATCATAAGATAATATCATAGAAATGAATAGAGGGTGTTAATATAGATGGAAACTAACTTTTTAGGATTATTAAGAAAACTATTTTTTAAATAAGAAGTATACTTGAACATTTAAAAATATTTATTTATAAAACTTAGAGAGTAAGAATTTTGTTGAGAAACCATGAAGGCATAGAGAGTAATTTTCATAAAAAATACAAAAAAGGAAGAAATATGTGTTCACATGGAAGGAACTAAAAATATATTCTTTTAATACTTTGAATAAAACTACCCATGCATTAAATGTAAAAAATGTATTTAAAACTTTTAAATACGGCCAAGTAATAGAAAATGATCTTAAACAATTATTAGAGAATAGAAAAGGTCGTCCAAAAAAGAATATAATGAATATGGATATGGAAAAATAGATATTCTAGAATGAAAATAAAACATAAGGTTGGTTTCCTTACAATGGGTAAATAATGTTCCATTACATTACTTCCACCCCCATGATCCTTAGGATCCTTTGTATTTGACTCTCTCTTTATCATTGTCTTTAATAAAATCCTTAATTGTGTTGGGGTAAATAATGTGGGAAGTGATAAAATGTAATAGGGATAAGAAAAGTAAAACCTCAATAATGACTATAGTATAATAAAATTATGAGTATTTTAGAGAGAAAAGTATACAAATTCCCCATATGGATTATATTTCTACTTGAAAATGATATTGGTGATGACACCTTCACGATATCGTAACATTATATTCAAAATAGACTGAGAGGAAGAACATGAATTAGAAATTAAAATCTCACGAAATAGAATATATTTTCATACATGAATGAAATAGGGAATTTAATACCCTATGTAAAATAAATAATGGTGCACAATATCAAACATGTCTCATGAAATTAAATTTTAGACAAAGAACCCATTACCTTAATTTCCGACTTCCACTAAAGAACTTGAATCTCCTGTATAAAAAAAGTAAAAATATGAATCACCTATTTTAGAACATTTTTCATATCTATAAAGTTTTATAAATTTCATTTACAATTATTTTCTACTTTTTTATTAGTTATCTATTTCCAATATTAGATGCGAGTAATCTTGAATGTTTTGAACTAGTTTCATAATAGCAGTGCTATTCTTCACTCTTCTCCCATAGTTTATCATTTCTAGATCATACAAGGTACTAAAATTTATCTTTTATAATTATTTTTGACACTAAAAAACACATGTTGCAGGGGATATCAAGGAATTTATCATAATGTTTAGGATAATTCAAGCTGAAATGTGTCAAAATAAACCTAATGGGATGAATTCATAAAAGATTAATCCCTTGAAAAAGAGAAGGGTTTCATAAAGAGATTCAGAGTGCCAAAAACATACATCTTATGAGAAGATTTTAATCATTAATGTAATGTATTATTACCTCTATTATGCCTATAAATACCCCCTCCAATCTTAATTGAAGGGGATTACAACCTTTTCACTTCTAGAAGAAGCTCTGAATTCATGAAACTTCATCCTTGATGAGCCAAAGGATAAATAGATTCCTATAGGTATCTATATTTTGTGAGAGATCTCCCATGAGTACCTTAGAACCCAATATGAAGGTATCTATATTTTTTGAGAGACCTACCGTGAGTACCTTAGGTATCTATATTTTTCTCTAGAGGAAAATGATTCTCACCCTATGGGGTTCTAAGTGACCTCAATCTTTCATAAAACCCACCCCATAAGAACTAGGGAACCACCCCTAGGTAGGGCATACATATTTCACAAAGGCCTCAACCTCACTAACCCAACCTGCATGAATCACCTATCATTTAAAAAGATATCCTTAAAGGACCCTACATATTTCCTCCTTCAGTAGACATAGTTTCACAGAAGTTTAGTTTCCATGGGCTTTGTTCCTATCCAAGCCAGATTCACCCGTGTCATGATCATCTGCACGACTGGTATCATCAACCCTCATTTCCTATAATTTTTATCCAAGAACATCCTAACCAATATTTTCACCTCTTGATCCTAATAATAATAACCCTAATATCAGGACCCTTGCATGTCACCTGAATCTATAAGTGTCTATGCTTGTAGCTATATAAAAGCGCCTGCGCAGTGGGCATGTAAGCCCAAGCAGTCACATTATCAAGTGAATCCACTTGATTTTAACTTTTATATGGTCAATTTCCATATCCTCCTATCCTCCTTCCTTGATTGAAAATGGGCAACCTTGTGCATAAGCCTCAAACCAATGTATGAGATACATGAATATAAAAATGTATATCATCCATATCCTAGTCACACTATGTTAAAGTGTATGAAAAAAATCCCAGTTTCACAATGTTAAAATACATAAAAACATCCTAGTATCATGATGTTAAAATGAACAACAACATCCTAGTAACACAAGGTTATACTACATGAAAATGTTCTAGTTACATGATATTAAACTACATGACAACATCCTAGTTTCATGATATTAAACTACATGGAAACATCCTAGTCACATGATGTTAAATTGCATTACAACATCCTTAGTTCATAGAATTAAACTGTATCCTTAACCTATGTGGTAATCATCGGATGTCTCCCATGATAATATGAGATAATCCTCTATCTTTCGAGAATATTCTATGCATAAGCTCCACACTATCCCTCATTATCGTTCCTTTAAAAACACGAGCATCCTTACTATATGATGTTAAACTACATGGACCGGTCATACCACATGAACTTAAACTGTGAACTCGAACTACATGGGTTTTGATCCCTATATCCTAATAGGGTACATAAGATTCCTTCTAGAGGGTCAATCCCAACACTATCACAAATCTATTTGACTTTCACCTATGATGTGACAACACTGAAGTGTGATCATTCAACCTTGGGGCACAATTAACCTCTTACTATAAAAACTTGAGGTCCCCACTAGACCTTGTAATCACCATGTGATGATAATTTTCATTCATCCTAGTACATGAAAATCATACACAAGAAACACCCCCAAAACAATTTAAACATGTGACCACATCCCCACAAGGCTTTAAACCTGTGACCACATCTCCAAAAGACTTTAAACTTATGCCTATGTCCCAATAGTACTCTAAACCTATGATTATGTACACACAAGACCTTAAAATTGAGACCCCACCTAATTAATTAGAATCTATACATCATGTGGCAATCATAAGATACCCCGGGTGATGATCCTAGTAATCCTTATGTGACAAGTATAAGTTTCCTAACATGATGAATGTTGGATTCCTTATGTAACACATAATAAACATGAGTCACTATGTCTAAAAAGTACAGGACACCCAAGTTATTAATCTGTGGATGCCTTATTCCCCTAACACTAGTTTCCTTAAAAAATATTGAATGAATGAGTTCAACACCTAATATGCCTCATACATGAGATTCCCTCAACTCCAAAATAGGAAGACTTTATAGATTATCTAAACAACCAACATCCATATATGTCAAGACATGTCTAGTATTTTTATCAACTCTAAACATAGGTAGATTCTCACATTAGAAAATAGTATAATTAACTAGTATTCACTTTAAGATCCAATGAGGAATGAGACTTACAAACATGTCTCAAATATGTGAGGGAGAATAGAACTATACAATGAAATCCAAGTAGGAATCCATGTATGGATGTGATAAAATCCCATAATCCCATTCGAATCAAGGATCCAACATCATCAACTTTGGTGGTAGATGCTGCCCAAATTTAGAAAGTAGGAATATAGGTAAACCACTCTGGAGAGAATGTGATCAATCCATGGATGCAAATTGATCTAGTAGGGGTAAAAAAATCACATCACCCTGATGGAAGCGTTAGAAAAAAATGGTGAAATCAACATCAATATATTCTCTTACAACTAGGGGTAAATGAATTATGGTGTGAATCCCTGATCTAAGGCATCCACAAAGTGGATCCTTTCTCCCCCTTAGAGAGGATTAATGATATTGGGAACATTAGGAATCACCTTCATTATACATGTATCAGTGGCTGACCTCATGTATCCTAGAAAAATCAAGCCATGGGAAACAATAAATGACCCACCATCAATAGGAATGGGGGGAATGAGAAATGATGGTGTGACAATACCGTACAAATACACTCCTTCCACAACAACCACCACTCCCATGGATTTTGGGAACCCTCACCCCATCCTACAATCTAATTTTATCCAAAGGAGGGTGATAAATGCCTTGGTTCATTGTTATAAATATAAAGTGGTAATCCTAACTTAAGATATGGACTAATAGGACCTAGAAGAATCAACAACATGCTAACACCACTATCCTTAGGGTCCACATAGGGAGAATTTTCTTCTGATCATGATGAAAAACCATTTTAGAAGCCTCTCCCTAGAATGTTCTAATTAATTTATCCCATATGTCGAGGAGGTAGGGGATATATGGGTCATGACTTCCATGACCACTACTCAGAATTAATCTAGGAGATCTCCCCCCCAACCACACCAAAAACACTAACTGGTTCCATAGTCTGACGAGAAAGCTGATCTAATACCTACTTAGCCGAGCCCAGTCTAGAATACCTAACATCAATGCTGGGGTTAGGCCACAAAAACTTCCCAACAGGATGACTCTATGAAGACTACAATGTCCCTTTCCACTATCATCACACCTCCACCTACCCTTGAAACCATTACACAAGGTTATATCTTTCCAAATTGGGATCAAGACCCTATCCAGCTTCCAGGTTGGCCGGGTTGAATCTCTCCATCATGGGTACCACAATAAAAAACCATGGGATATCCCATGATGAAGTATTTAATTGAATAAATCCTCCCTACAACCTAGTAAATTGACATTAAGGTCCTCCATATGTCAAATAATTCCCCTTCCCTAAATATTTATCCTAGGGTTGGAGTGAATACAACCGTTATAGGGGGCCTACCTGTGATTTCTTCCAAAACACACATGGGATAAATCTTCATGACACACAAAGGATTATTATTGGGGATATTATATTCCATTATATGAAGTAATAAGGAAAATTTCATTTCACCATCGACCTCTTAGCGTCAGAGGTGACAAACGACTCAATGGAAACACCTTCAACTTCACCACCAGATCTAGGGGTAGGAGCTCGTCAGTTTAGGCTGACCATCCCTAAGGCCAAGGTACATAAGGTCCCTAGATCACTAAAAATATACTTTCATGTGGAGGATATATTATATTCCTTATATGGACTCTCTATATATCTTTCACTTCCACCATTAGCTTCCCACCTCTCTACCTCCACCCTAGAATTATGGGAGAAATCAAGGTTTGGATTGGCGCCTTCTGATGATGGTGAACACCCTGTTGATCCATATAGGAATAATGACCTTTATGATAAACATGATCTCAAATATAATCCATTCTATATGCACATGTTCATGATGTTAGCCCCACCCCTGGAAGATACTTCTTCATTCTAGGGACGATTGGACCATGTGACACTCCCTTTTATAGAAAATCAATCACATAATGGATATAAATCATTATCACCCCCATTTTCCCAGTCATAATTGATTAGAGACCAGGGTTACTAAGAGTAGTATAATCTATCATAAAATGAGTATGAGGAAAACATGCAGGAGATCTTGGACGCTGACTAGTTATCAATCATGTTTTGGCCACCCTCCACTCCATTCTTCATCATCCCTAAGTTCTTTATCGAGGACCATGTTGGTTTACTCCACTATAATATCTAGGAAATTTTTAAAACCCTCAAGATTTTCAGTTGAAATATCTAGAAATCAATGAGAATATCAAGGACATCCATCAGTAGTGTTAGAAGTCTAACATCACCACACTTCTAGTGGCTCAGTGCCCTAACTTAAATGGGTATCTCCTGAGTTTTCTATGGACTTGAATTAGAAGCCTCACTATGTGTCATCAATTCATGAAAGAGGAATATAACCATGTGTAGATTAGAGGTTGGGTTTAGTATGAAACCCTCTATTTTATCCCCTTTCCATGACAAAAATAGGATAACCAAGTTGTCCCACCTGATACCGGTGGAAGTCCTACTCCAACTAATACCACCATGAATGTATTCATGATCATTATCCATGGATGATTAGAGGAACTAGTCCAATGATATAGGGTATTATGGGGTATAATCCACCCCAAAGATATATGAAATATCATGTAGATATTATGGTAGATTCCCACACTCATCAGAAGAGATAGGTGTTGGGCCTTAGAAGTCACCCTACTGAGGCATGGTTGCCTGCTCATTAGCATCTCAATGAGAGAAAGGGTACATCCAAGCCCATAGGCCCATCTGAGGCCACACAAAAAACTGAGATGCAAGGTTTTATTCTTTACTTTAGGAGCTTGAGGGATATAAAAGGCTCATCACTGAGCTTTTAGCTAACAAAATATGAAGTGTGATAATGTATGAGGGGACCCTACCCCTCCTCCATCCAAATATCCAGTACTTTTTGTACTGATACAAAGGGTTGATGCGGGATGTACCTCACACACGATCAGGGTAGAGGCTAGTGTATTTGGAGAATGAACAAGATATGGCCCGCCTATCCAGCCCGAGTACTCTAACTTACCACCTTGGGACCATTATTATTTCGCCTATCGAGTGAGTAGACTATTAAAAGCATTGACGACTACTAACCCACACTAAGACGACAAGATAGTTTCTCTCATAGCCCATATTAAAGATTTATAGATGCAACAAATCTTAATATCACTTGAAGGGAATCCATATCCAGCATAGGTGGATCACATTCATTCACCCCTAGAATTCAAAAATCCAAGATTTACACTGTTCAATGGGATCAATGATTTATTGTAGCATTTGGCCCACTTTTCCTCATGATGTGGTTCAATATTGGGAGTTCTATAAAAATAAAAGGCTACCAAGTTTTGGGGTTTTGTCCAAACTTTGAAGGTTCCCACTTTCGTATTGTATAATTAGCTTGCCCTGAGATCTATTTTCAGTTGGGAGGATATATGCAGGTAGTTCCTCTACCAATTCATCTCCACCTTACACAAGACTAGAATCACTAACCTCTCCAAATGTAATTAGAGGTATGATGAGTGAGTTGTTGAATTCATTTCCTAATGTAATGGGTTCACATACTTCCTCTATATGCAACTCTTCAGGAGAAACTGTTAGGGGTGTGCGTAGAGAAATTCTGAGACAATCTAGTTCCTACCCTAATCCCCTTGAGAAATCTGGGTGTATTTTTAGAATTTTCTAAAATATATTAGAATTTGGAATAATCCTTGAATAGGACCAAGTGGAAGTCATTCCCATTACCTCTTCTAACTATATCATGAAAACCTATGAAGGTAGAAACTTCAACTATTGTATAGACTTAGACCCTGCAGTCAGTCTGCCTTTTGAAAGCTCTATAGAATAGGACTCTCCAAGCACAGACTCACCATAAGAATTCTACCCAAGATACCCATTATATCCAAGCACCCATAATTACTTTCATGGAAAGGAAGAGCAAGATATACTTATTTAAGGAGTCTTAGGGCCCAAGATAATTTATTTGTGCCCTAAAAAATGGAATCCTGAAGTTTTCTAAATCCAGAAGGCCCTAAGAGGTTGAACTCACTGATCATTCCATTTACTTCCTATACCACTGGGTTATTGGAAACAACATCAAAGAGTGATTAATATTCAAGGATTGGTTCCATGATTATATAGACTATGGCCTAGTAGAGTTGGGTGATGTCCCCACATAGGTGGAATATTTCTCTACCTCCTAGGATAGTTTTTTTGAAGACTATAGCGAGTGGAAATTGGTTCATGTCTAGGGTACATAGAATTATATTGAGTGTCCATCTCGTAAAAGTCTCCCTCATGAACACAAATAATTTTTTCCTAGTTAACCAGACCAAATCCTCCCATGTAAACTATATCCTCTCTAACCAACCCATCGGTAACATATACTTCCAAGTCTTAGAGGAATATGTGCTAATTACACCATGGAAATCACATTCCCCCACCAGTACCAAAACCAACTTTCACTCCCGGTGAATTCATGCCCCATGAATTGGGAGAATCACCTAGAATCCATCCCATCTCAGAATATTCCACTAATGAGGAACATGAATATGATTATGTGAATTCCATCAAGATGGTGGATCACTATGTAGTTTTTAGTGATGAGGAATTTCACATAGCCCTCTCAGGAACCTCTGTCCAATGTCACTAAGGAAAGGGAATGTTCCATGCTGGTAGAAAAGATATGCAAGACAATACTCCAAAAATAACTATTCATGTCATTGAGAATAGATAAAAATCCTTGATTATGGATCAAAAATCATAGTCCTCTCAAGTTTAATCATCAGGTACACCTCCAAAACCGACCATATTATTTGATCATGTGACTTAGCTACAACAGACCAGTTCTTAGTCACGACCATCCAAGGCCTATCCTAGTTTTCTACTACTCAACCTAATTTTTCCAATCAACAATAAGGAAAAAACACCAAAATATCCATGACTCCTTAGCCAGTGACACCCAATATTCTTCTTATTAAAGAGATTCCTTAATAGGTAAAAACACACACCTTTCCTAGAAGTATGATGTGTTGAAGAACATCTCCAGTATACCAGAAATACTCTCGATAATTGACACACTATGCCTATCAAAAGAGATATGTAATCCAATTATCAAGGCCTTGAAGATAAATATCTAGTTTGAGACTGAGGTAGTTACCACTAAGGTATATCATGTAGATTAATATGAGTAGGAATAATGCCAATCCCATGTTTATTTCTTGGAGGGAGGTGAGGGAACCACTATTCAGAGGCACATACATCCACTGTATGTCACATGCTAGTTCAATGGCATGGAACATTTTTATTTCATGGTGGATACTATCTTTGGGATCAATCTCATCCCAACACAAATTATCCTCAATATGAGGCTCACAAAAGAAGAATTAAATCCATACAACCTAATGATTTAGGGGTATAAAAAGGGAGAGTATAAGTTATATAGAAATTTTTTTCTAGAGAATCAATTCAGCGAACTAGTAGAAAACACATGGTTTTATCATAGGATACTATATATAACTTTCTATTGGGGAATACTTGGCTCTATTTTCATGTAATGGTCCCCTTATCATACCAAATTTCCTCAAATACTCCCTCAATAGTCGAGTAGGTTTACTCCAGGGCGATGCTACTCCCTTCAACTCCTGTAATTCTTGTGACATGGATGATGGGTTCTACAAAAGGGAGGGAAAAAACTCTAAAATAATTGAGTAGAGTGTATAAATGTCCCCAATGACCTAAAAAACTCAACACATCTTTAGGTGTATTTTGAATGTATCTTAATCCTTAATCCATCAGTTAGAGCCAAAAACCCTGGATCTTGGGAGTTGTTTCATAGTCTCCAAGAAGGGATACTTTTAGATCACATTGTATTCATACATAGGACAAGCATGTTTGATGCTATAAAATCCTAGACCTACTATGTATTTAGAGGTTCACCCCTTGTTCACTAATACACACCACTATTATATTTTCCAGAAATAAGGGTTGAATCAATGGTGGTTGACCCTCCATCATTATCTTGACATCAAAGGTGGATATGGTAGTCATAAACCACATGGGATGGGCTCATCAACTTTTGTTTCCATGTTCTCTATAGATAAAAATACCTCATTGAGGACCCCACCCCTAACAAAGTAGATAGAAGTACCACTCCATGGTCTCCAACACCAGGGGAGTCACCTCCTTCATTTTATCCTCATGTTTCATATGATGAAGAGGATTTGTATGACATCCCTCCTGCCTTTGAAGAGTGTGTCTCCACCACTATCTACGAGTTTACCCAGGAAAATCTAAGCACTGAGAAAGTCTCAAGGATGAAATTGATCAACATAGTCATATATCTATAGGTGCGACATCAATATATTGATTTCTTAAAGTGGAATTGTGATGTGTTCACCTAAATATACAAAGAAATTCTAGGGATCAACCCCCATATTTATGTTCACTATGTACATATCCCATTGGTCCACCATGGGTTCTAAAACCCTCCCAGAAAGATGCACCCTTACCATGGTTCCATGGTTGAGGCCAAAGTTAACAAGATTATAAATTATAAATTCTTCAGGGAATTCTATTTTAAAGACCCCAAACTTAGTATCCTGGAGATGTTACCTTACTTTATTACATTACTATAGATACAAGACTCTAATCCCAAAGGATCAATTAGTTTAGCAGTTTTAGAATCCATATTACATACATGAACTTTAAATTGAATTTTAAAACATAAAATAAAAAAAATAAAATCCTTTTAGAACACCATCAATCTCCTATATTAACCCTAAATATTAGTCATAATATACATCTTGGTATCCTGGGAAAAATAAAACAAAAAAGGGTGATCTCAGATGCTTAGTAAGGGTAAGAAATAAAATAGAAGCTATTGTAAACAAGAATAAATGATTATTGAAAGGTGATTAACTAAAATACATTCCATTTAATCAATAAACTAATCATAAAATTGTAGGAATAAAGACTGATTGAATAATTCCATATAAATAATCATATGAGAATGAAACTTAACTATGCATATTCTACTAGTCGAATAATCACATGGATTATCAATTAATAATATCATAATGAGGTAATGCATAAAACTATACATCATAAACATACCATCAATACCTTGTCCAATAATTCAATATAAATAGGTAAGGCCTCGGCCAAAACCCGATCTATTTTGTCTCATGAGACCTATTGATGCATCGAGGGGCTATAATAGGCCCCACCCATCACTTACTAAGTCTAATGAATTCCTTATATATTGAATAATCAATTTAAAAAGATATATTTAAATAAAATTTTCCCATAAAACTTTTAAATATTTTAATCATAATCATAGATGAAAATGCTCTAATAAAATCATTGAGGAATTCTTGAGAGAAATACCCTTTTACTTTAGAAAGAAGAGTTATTTTGAAAAATCATTTTGTTTTTGTTGTAAAATTAGATTATAAACATAGATATACCAAAAAATAAAAGTAAATAATAATGAAAATATATTTTATGCATAAATTATGTCAAACTGAAGTGAAAACATGTAAAAATAGCATTTAAGAAACTTTAGAAATGATCCAATTCAATGCGGTTTAAGGGAAAATATAAAAAAGTATTTAAAGATGAAATGGAATAATTGTTTGTATAAAACTAGAAATTAACTAGGATAGTTTTTCGTAATAAAATGAGTTATTTTATAAAAATAATGGTTTCTTAAAATATTCTATGGAGTATACTTAAAAATGGGTATGAAATTGGTATGTTCCCTTTAATTGGGCTTTCTTTTCAAGAGTAATTGAGAATGGATCCTTATAAAAAATGTTCTTCCCCATCAAATAAATATGAACTGATATGGATAAATGAGTTTGGTATATATAAACATAATGTATAGGAATTATATAAAAATAATTAATAATTACATTAGGTTAAAGAGAGATAAAGTGCAACATGAATGAAAAATGGAGGTTCGTGAAAAAACCCTTACCACTTCATAGTCAATCAAATTGTATGCCCCATAAAGTTAATAATCATAAAATGAAACATTTAATAATATGTATAAAAATAGATTCAGGATATTATACATTAAAAGGAAGTAAAAATACACCATACATAAAAAATAGTGGTGAATAAGGCATATATCTCACAGAAATGAATGTGAGATGAGAAAATCCTTACCTTATATCCGAAAGTGTTCTCTATTTGTACTTAACTTCCTAGATAATGAAATTAAATTCATTAATAAATTATTTAAGAACAAATTCAACATGTATTTTATTTATTTTAAATTTATTAATTTCATTTATTTTCTTTTTGATGAGTTATAAGATTCAATTTCATCGTTCGAAAGTGTTTGTTTCCTTGGTTTTCATGATTGGTTCACTTGTATACATGTATGAAAGATCATGTGAAATGGGAATAGTTATCCAAAAATGAAATTATATGTTATTGATGAACTTTAATAAGATTTAATATCCTTATATATTATTTTTTTCATATATAAGGATGATTCATCAGATAAAATGTTAATGATAACCATTTGGATTATTTTGGCATTTTTTCAATCATCATGAACTTGTTTTGTTTTATTAATTAATATCACGTATATATAATGATTACATAACATTAAATAGGATATAATACATATATTATAATCTTTTTTAACCATAAAAATGGTTTTATGAACATCCTTGAAGTCGGAATTGAAAAATGAAAACTCATTATCCACGAAGGTGGTAAATCGACACCTCACATGTGATGATTTCATTTTAAGAATAAAAAGGGGAAAAGAAAATAATTGATGGAGGATATCCCATTATCATAATAAAATTATAGTATATATAATATTCTGGAGTTATCATGAATTTTTGGATAGAGGTGGTGACTAAATTGTAATGACCCAGTCTTAACATACATTAATATTACATCAATTTTGTAGAATACTTAATACATTACACAAACACACACCCAAATACCATATTAGTTTAGTGCCATTGGAAACTTGGAGTCAATTATTTTAATTTGGTTAAATATCTTTAACATATCCCATAAATATCTTCCCATTTAGTAACCCTAACTAAAACCTTTCTTTATAAACTGTGGAAAAGAAAACATAAGAAAAAGGGTAAGCTCATATGCTCAGTAAGGGTAAATAAGGGAGACATGTAAACATAATCATGAGCATAAGGTTATGAGAAAATGATCATGAAAATATAAGATCATAACATACATATAAATGATCATAAACAAGAATCATTTCATAAATATTGGAATCTCATAATACATTAATTGTAAATAAATAAATAATATAATCCATGAAATCATAACATGGGAATAAGACATGAAATTTGTGGAAGAAACATAAGCATATGAAATTATTTTCATAATAGTTAAGGAATACATTACAATTTTAACTTAGTAGAATATTTTCACTCCTCATACCATCTTGGTAGTCATGGTTCACTCCCACAACCATGTTCATAGTCATGGTTCACTCCCATAACCATCTTAGTAGTCAAGTTTCACTCCCAAGAACATCTTAGTGGACAAAGTCCTTTATGTATGTCCAATGAGATATAAATATTTAACCAATGGATTGGAGGGAGATATAGGTCCCAAACATATCATAATAAAATCATACATATGTGTTCTGCAATAACATAAATCATTTATCATATCATAACAAATTGAATGAAATGGGTTTCATAAACATCATGCAATCGTAACATAATCCATGGAAAATAAATGAGTTTCATAAATATCATCCCACCATAAAAATAAACCATTAATAGAAAGAATAATAATTGAAACATTTAATTATATACCTAGTAAAAAATAATTAACATCAAGAAATTATATCTTATATGGAAAATAATTTTGAGATATCTCTTGAAAACAATTCTTAAAGAAAATATCCTTTATTCTTTGAAAACGTTTTCTTTACATGAAATGTAGTGTAATTTTAAAAGAAAAATTTTATTTTAAAATAACCTTATGAGATTTTAAGGTGATATTTAATGTGATAAGGCATTATGAAAGCATAAAAATCTATTCATGTTGTATAAGTTAAAAAAAATTCTCTTACTTTTTCCAGAAAAGTAAAAAAGTACCTCATTTGGAAAACAAAAAAAGATTCCTTTTAAACCATTTTATAAAAAGTTGAACATGGGTAAAAATAACTTAAAAATTTGTAGTAATATAGTAAAAATATTTTGGAATTTTTTTTAAGAAACATGGACATGAATGATAAATATTCCTATGTAGATACTTACACATAAAAAATCCCAAATAATTATGAGATTGTGAAATAACCCTTACCTTAGGTTTGATTCTCTCTATATGTGTCTGAAAACTCATATATAGTGGTTTAAAAAATATTTCTAACTTATAATAGAATCATAATAAATTTTATGATATCATATATTATTCATTTATGACTTTATATTTCCCATTTATTGACAATTCCAAGTTAAAGCAAAGTTTCGGGTAATAACTGTTTTTTTATCATACGTGTTTTGACTTTTTATTCTTGATCCTATTACTTAGATCAGGATTTATTTAATTAGAAAATGTAAAAAATGATATATATATATATATATCATATATATTTAGTATATAAATATATAATATATATATATATGAAATGGAATACATCGTTCATGGAGACAGTAAGTCGTATGTACGAATGAACGTTGTTTCCACTTTTTATTGTACTGAATGGAAGAAGGTAAATGACACACACACACACACACACATTATTACATTTAAATTATTATGTCATATATTTCATATTTATTCATTATATACATTTTTTAATCATTCTTGAAATGGTTAACATGAAAGATGAATCTCATCGCGTCATGGAGATGGTAAACCGTACGTACGCACGAGCGATGATATCATTCTCTTAATGGTAAAATGATGAGGAATTATATGATATATTAATTATAAAGAATAAATATCATATCATGTTTATTATTTATATCCATTATATCCATCATTATACCCATACAAATAAAGTAGCGATGAAAAACATATTACACCACTGCATGGAGATGGTAAGTCATACATATGCACACGTGATACTTTCGTTTTTTTGTAGGATGAATAAAATTTGGAATATGGTTGTTTTATAATCATAATAAAATATAATAATATAGTTTATAATGAATTTATTACTTTAGAATGTAATCAACACATGAATATGAAGTAGAATAAGAAACAATTTTGAAAGAGTTTGTAAGGAAATTACCTCTTCTTCGATGATCTCCCTCTAGACCTCCTCTTATGGACACTAGAGTATGTCTTTTGAGAATACCAGGACCTCTATAATGTTACTAGGTGATTTTAGAATTTAAATAGACAGGTTATGGTCAATATTGAAGGTTCAATGTGGTGTGATGAAGTGAGGGAGGAGGTTACCTTTTATAATTGAGGTGAGGGGTACTTTTGGAAATCCTCAAAATATTAAAATATAATAAGGCTATTCTAGAGCCAAAAACTTTTAAATGAGATATAAATAAATGTTTTGTGACATTTTAGACTATATTTTATAACCTTTGTGATTATTTATCTTTTTTATTTATTTTTAAAGAATATAATAATATATTAATTCAATAAAATATCATTATTTTTAAATTTGATATTATTCATTTAATTTGGATTTAAATACATAAAAAAACTGGGAATTAGAATATAATGGTTTAAAACATCTCTAATATATCTTATAGATCAATAAAATTCGTTAGAAACTTTAATTCATTCCAAATATATCAAAAATAATATTATTTAAATGAATTATTTTTTTGTTAATTAAATAAATATTGTTTTAACATTGAATAAGCATATAAGGTAATTATATAATTTATGAAAATTAAAAATAAAATTATATAATGAAATTGATTTCATTATGATCAAAATATACATTTATATTCATTAATATCTTGATTTTTTTCCTATGTGGACACATAAAATATTTTAAATACAAGAGAGTGATATTTTGTAACTATCCTAGACTTTAAATAATATAAAAGGTATTTTCATGGACTAGTGTCCATTAAAAAACTCTAATTTAATATTAATGTGATAAGGGTTGAATAATATTAATCCTTTAATTTTTGGACAAGTTTAGGTTTTATTTTAAAACTTATCATTTTGATTTACCCTTAATTAATCTATTGTCATTTTAATTGTGGTAACAACATTTTAAATATTAAGTGGTTATAAATTATTACTTATAAGGGGTAAATTTTCCATAAATGGATAATTTATGACATTTTAGACCTTATAATAATCTATTTGTATTTTTTAAATATTTTTATGATTTTAAATTAATTTAATATTATATTATTTTTATAAAATATCATTAGTGTCAATTTTAACACTATTCACAACTTTGTCTTTAAATAAAATCCAAACAGCAAGATAATTTTGAAACAAACCATTTAAGACACTCATAACATGTCATATTCACTAATAAAATTCATTAATAACCTTAATTAATTTAAATTATATTTATTTTACTATTTTTAATATCATTTATTTAATCCTTTTATTAATTAAAAAAATATCGCATCATCATTGTTTCACCATTTTAGTTAAATATTTTATCACTAAAAAATATAAATAAATTATCCTGATGTATATAAACATTTTATATTTTAAATGAATATTTATAGTCTAATTTATTTTCTATATAATCTTATATTAAAAACATTATAGTTATTAAAATTATGAGTATGACATTTTTAATTTTTCTTTAAATAAAATATAATAAATGTCATATTTTTACCCAAGTAGCTTAAAAAGGTTAGAATTTCATCCTAAGGTTGATTTAGGTCAAAAACCACTCATATAATAAAATTAAGATAAGTTTAGGGGTAATTTTTTAATATTTATAATATTATTTTTACCATTAATTACCTGATTTACCCTTAACTATGGTAAATAAAAATTACTAAAGTTACTATTCATAATACCAAAAAAATATTTTGATCCTAATAGACTATAAATATCATACCGATTATAACGATATATTTTTATTTTTATAAATTCAATTCATAGAAGTGACAAAATTAAGTTTAATGCTAGTCCCACAAATGTGGCGAGAAGGTGGGTAAAAAGAACGTTCAAAAGTTCAATAAGTTTTTATATCTAATTTAAATATAAAAATGATTCCAATTACCTTCATTAGATTGATATACTTATAATTTATCTATTGTTACTTTAAAAATCAATTTAAATTATAATAATTATTTTAACTAAAAATGAAGTTTTTCACTACAATGCAATATTTTTCACTATTCATCAGAAAATGAAACTTCTTATAAAAAATAATAAAAATTCACCCTAAGTTAATTTTGACATTACAAGTTCAAAAATTGTGTTTATTTTATCAAATTAAATTTCTAAGAGTGCCAAAAATTAATTTTATTATTGTTCATAGTAGGACATAAAAAGTAGTTTCTTTAAGAAAATAGTATTTATAAACATATAAAATATTAACCAAAAATTATAAATTTCATTATAAATATATTTTATTTATGTGAAATAATTTAAAAATTAGTTATTATTATTAATATTACTATGTTTAATGTCTAGGTTATAACTATCTCATTTAAATAACTATAATAGCAAAGTTTTTTTTCACAGAATCTCAGTGTTGTGTGTAATGCTACCCAATTTAGTGATGCGTGTAGTGAAAAATTAACTTGGTGTTTCATATAACGTAATCCAAAATTAGTTTTTTATATAATAAAAAAATCTATATTCAGTGTTGCGTAAAGTGAAAAATATAAAAAATATTAAATTAATTCAAAAAAAATAAAATAATTTCACAAAATCTCAAGGTGTTACACTATACCCCAATTAAAATGAATTTCTACTTTGAAATTTCATCTAGGTTATCAAAATTTTAATACTTGAATGCCCCTTTCATAGAAATACAAATTGTAAAAAAATACTAAAACTCCCTTTTAAAAAGAAAAGTTAGAAGATAAAATTTACCCAAAGTAAATCATAACTAGGTCTCTACGTAGGAGAATATTGGTGAAGATGCAAACCAGACAACCTACAAGGAACAAGCTCTACAAGGAGGATGATCAAGGAGATTTCACCACAGCAGAAGCTAAACGAATTTCAAGAATGAGAGGGTATAGCACCTGCCATCGGGACAAGCCTGTGCATGCACGGGAATGCCTAGCCGAACAGCTATGCGAAGGTGGAGATCTGATTTCACGATGAAGATGCTGGGGAGGAGCAGTTCCAAGTAGTGAGTCTGGGTTGTATGTAATGTTTGAAGCCTACGGGCAATGAATTCCTCTAAGGCCTATGAACCATGTAATACTTACGCCAACGGGCCTTGTAAGGGTTCCACCTCACCCCATGAAAGGTGGATTATCAAAATCAATAAAAAATGAAGGCCTTAGGACCATTGGATGGATGTTTAAAAAATTCACGAGAATACATACTTACTTGATTTCAGTACAATCTCACACATTATACTACCTTGAACTATTTCCACTTTATCTCTTATTCCAAAAAACAAAGTTGAATTTATCACTCCTGAAGCATTAGAATATCATGACATCCATAAATATAATGATAGGTTGTTCCGTTTTTCTTTATCACAAAAAAAAGGTTATCACAAGTTATCAAATACGCATAAGTCCACCTATAGTGAGATAATACTTTAATCTAACAAAATTCACCTGACATTTTACTTTAAACTTCCATAAATGGATAACCTTACAATCCTTACAAAATATGAAAAATACAAAACTTTAGAAAGAAGGTCCCGAAATTACCTTAACATTGATCCCCCCATATATTATGAAGTAGTTATTAGTTGTCACATTCCAAACATATGAATACCCTCATCGTATATTATCTTGAAACATGGTAATAACCTAAATTGAGAACATACATGTTTCCTTATTCCAAAGTATATTGGGTACATTTATTAAATCCAAAAATGTTGTAACCTTCATCAATGATAGTATAACCACTTTCCAACAAGTCCTTAATTATTTCTAAGGTAATTATTACCTTTCAATTTACTTATTCATATTCAACATATCTGTATCCAAACAAAATTATTTTAACATAGGGAACATATTATCTTTCCCTTAATCATCACTTTACTAACTCAATCACTTTTCATGATTAATAGTACCATTCAACATGGTTTTTTAAATTCTTAAGTAAGAACTACAATAGACTAATCCATGGACGTTTCATTACTTTGTAATACCATAAAAGTAATTCTATAACATTATTCCTAAATTCCATTAAATAATCACTCAATCATTCCACCACTTCATTGTTATATACCACACCACCAATAGTGATCGCATGAGATTTCCCTGTTTATTTAGCCTTAAGAGGTTACTGGTGTCGTTCATCATTGTTAACCATTGGATTTTGGAATTGGTTATCATAATTCCCATTTTCCTTGAACTTGAAACACTGATTTGTGGGAGGTTCAATATTTAGATATTTATGTTTATTTCCATTACTTCAGTAGTAAAATTCCTTGATGAAATTATTTACCACACTTAAAACATTTATTAGTCCTATTAAGATAATTTCTTCCATGTTTCCTTCTACAATTTTAGTATAAAGTAAATCTAATATTATTTTATCCATAGTTTTTATAGTTTTTATAGTTTTTATTGAATTATATACTTCTTTTCATATCATAACCATGAGATAGATGGGTAACTTCAATATCTTTTTTGTAATAATAATATAAGGAAGGTAATTACTAAAAAATAAGTTCTTGAACTTGTCCCAATACATAAATTAAATTTTATCATGTTGCCTCATATTCTTGATAAAGTTCCACCACTGATTATCTTCACTTTCCAAAAAATAAGTTCCAAACTTGACTTTTTCATGTTCTGAACAACAAAAATAAAAAATATATTTTCAATGGTACATATCCATTTCTAAAAAACTGGTGGATTGGTCGTTCCACTAAAATAAGGTGGAAGTTTCCTTAATAAGGATTCAATAAAACACTGTTCCCTCCTTTGATCATTTGTAATTATTGTAGGATTCATGCCTTGGTAAGGTTGTGTGGTCATAGAAAAAAGGTTTTTCATTCCAGCCCCCATAACATTTGGTTTATTGAGAGGAAATTCATTACATTTCCCATCGCATACATCATTAATACGGTTACTTCAGGTTTCATCCATTGACTAAAAACCGAAATCATAGTGTGAGAAAAACTAATCATAATGGTATAACCGCATAATAAAGGGAAATTTACTTATAATAATTCAATATATGAAACCTTAGATTTAATCCTAGGTTATTCATATCCAACTTATATTTAAATCCTTCATGACGGTTTGTGAAGAGTTTGTGGGTTCCCAAGTCATATCCCTCGGGAGTGTCAAACCGGGTGTGCATCAAGTCCCTTTGTCATGTACTAGGTTATGATCGAGCTAGGCTTGACACACCTTTTCAGAGTTGTTACCTCGAGGTACATCTATGATAGATCCACATCCACTTATAGTATCTAGATAGGTATGTATTTCTAGGAAACTACTTACTATATCCTATACCAAAATTCTAGGACATTTTCCTATACTTTTCCTTATCCGTAGACTTATCCAAAGACATGTCATTATGGTTCTCACTAAGGTTTTATCATCCTAGTTTCCAAATTATAAATAAAATTTTTCTCTGATACCAACTATAATGACCAAGTCTTAATGTACATTATCATTACATCACTTTTAATTAATACTTAATACATTACACAAACACATTCCCAAAGAGAGTATTAGTTTAGTGCCTTTCGAAACTTGGATCATATTATTCTAATTTGGTGAAATATATTCAACATATCTCATAAAGATATTCCCCTTTAGTACCCATAACTAAAACCTTTCTTTATAACATGGGGAAGAGAAAACATAAGAAAAAGGGTGAGCTCAGATTCCCAGTAAGGGTAAACAAGGGAGACATGTAAACATAATCATGATCATAAGGGTATGAGAACATGATAATGAAAATATAAGATCATACCCTATATATCAATGATCATAAATAGGAATCATTGAATAAATATTTGTAGTTCATAAGACATTAATACTAAGGAAATGGGTATGGGATGGTTGAAATTTAAGCTTAAATGTGGTGTGAGAAATTGAGGGAGGAGGTTCTCTTTTATAATTTAGGTTAGGGGCACTTTTGGAAATCCAAAATTATTAAAATATAATAAGGTTGTTCTAGTGAGAAAAAACTTAAAAATGAGATATAAATGAATGGGGTGTGACATTTTAGACCATATCCTATCATCTTTGATATTGTTTATCAATTTTTTATTTTCAAATAATTTAGTAATATATTAATTCAATAAAATATCATTATTTTCAAATTTGATACTATTCATTTAATTTGGCTTTAAACACATCAATAAAAAGCGTGAATTAGAATATAATGGCATAAAACATCTCTAATATATCTTATAGATCAATAAAATTTGTTAGAAACTTTAATTCATTCCAAATATATCAAAAATAATATTATTTAAATCAATTATTTTATTTTTCTGTTAACTAAAAAAATATCGTTTTAACATTGAAGAAGCATATAAGGTAATTATATAATTTATAAAAATTAAAAATGAAATTCTATAATGAAATAAATTTTATTATGATTAAAATAGACATTTAGATTCATTCATATGTTAACTTTGTCCCTATGTGGACACATAAAAGATATTAAATACTAGAGAATGATATTTTGTAACTATCCTTGACTTTAAATAATATAAAATTTATTTTCATGGACTAGTGTCCATTAAAAAAATTTAATTATGTTTTAAGGTGATAAGGGTATAATAATCTTCATACAATAATTTTTGGACAACTTTGGGTTTTATTTTAACCTTATCATTTTGATTTACCCTTAATTAATCTATTGTCATTTTAATTGTGGTAACAACATTTTAAATATTAGGAGGTTATAAATTATTACTTATATGGGGTAAATTGTCCATAAATGGATAATTTATGACATTTTTGACCTTATAATAATATATTTGTATCCTTTAAATATTTATATAATTTTAAATTAATTTAATATAATATTATTTTTATAAAATATCATTCGTGTCAATTTTGACACTATTCACAACTTTGTATTTAAATAAAATCCAAACAGTAAGATAATTTTGAACCAAACCATTTAAGACACTGCTAACATGTAATAGTTACTAATAAAATTCCCGGATCACCTTAATTAATTCAAATTATATTTATTTTAATATTTTTAATATAATTTATTTGATCCTTTTATTAATTTAATAATTACTGCATCATCATTATTTCCCCATTTTAATTAATTATTTTATCACAAAAAATTACAAATAAATTATCATAATGTATATAAAAATTTTAGATGTTAAATTAATATTTATAGTCTAATTTATATTCTGTATAACTTTATACTAAAAATGTTATAGTTATTAAAAATATGAGTATGCCATTTTTAACTTTTCTTTAAATAAAATATAATAAATTTTATATTCTTACCCAAGTGGCTTAAAAATGTTATAATTTTGTCCTAAGGTTGATTTAGGTTAAAAAACACTCATAAAATAAATTTAGGATAAGTTTTAGGGTAATTTTTTAATATTTATAATATTATTTTTACCATTAATTACTTGATTTACCCTTATCTGTGGTAAATAAAATTTATTAAAGTTACTATTCATAATATCAAAAAAATTGATCCTAACAGACTATAAATATAATAATTATTACAAACTTCTATTTTTGTTTTTATAAATTCAATTCATAGAAGCGACAAAATTAAGCTTAACGCTAATCCTGTAGATATGGTGAGAAGGCGGGTAAAAAGAATGTTCAAAAGTTCAATAAGTTTTTATATCTAATTTCAAAATAAAAATGATTTCAATTACATTAATTGAATTAATATATATATAATTGTTATATTTTTAATTTAAAAATCAATTTAAATTATAATACTTATTTAAACTAAAAAGGTAGTTTTTAACTACAATGGAGTATTTTTTACTATTCATCAAAAAATGAAACTTCTCAGAAAAATACTAAAAATTCACCCTAAGTTAATTATGATATTCAAAATTCAAAAATGATGTTTATTTTATCAAATTGAATTTTTAAGAGTTTATAAAAATAATTTTATTATTGTTCACTAAAGGACATAAAAATAAATTCCTTTAAGAAAATAATATTTCTAAATATATAAAGACTTTACCAAAAATTATACATTTCATTATAAATATATTTTATTTATTTGAATTTTTTTAACAAAGTTATTACTATTCATATTTCTATGTTTAATGTCTATTTTATAACTATCTTATTTAAATAATTATAATAGTAAGGTTTTTTTTCATAAACTCAATGTTGTGTGTAACGCAAGCTAAGTCGGTGTTGTGTGTAGTGCAAGCTTAACTTGGTGTTGCGTATAACGTAATCCAAACTTAGTGTTTCTATATAATAACAAAATTCTATATTCAGTGTTGTGTAAAGCGAAAATTAAAAAAAATATTAAATTATTGCGAAAAAAATAAAATAAATTCACGAAATCTCAGAGTGTTATAGAAAGGATAAGAAAATAAAAGAAATTGAAAACAAAATAAAGGAAAATGAAAGAGGATTTTACCCCTTGAATTTATTCTCATTGAGAAACTAATTAATGGGCTTGGGTTTGGTCTTTTGGTGATAGAAAATACTCCTATAAGTGGGAAAGATAATTTGGGAGAGGATTGGAAAGGAACTGGACAAGCTTCAAGGCTTAAGAGTTGTGAGGAGAAAAAGTGGTGAGGGGTGATATTTATAGTGGAGGGAAGGGGTGTTTTCTCATTATTCTATTAATTAGTTTATTATTTTTCCTCAAAACTATGAATGGTTTGAGAAATATCACTAAATATATTAAAATAATGATGTATAGTTTGATGTTATGGGTTTACATCAGCCATAAATCATCTATGACTCAATAATTCATGTATTTATTAAATACTGTAAATTACCGTATTTCACTATTTACCAAAAAATCAACTATTTTATAAAAATAAAAAAAATCACTCTAATAATTTTTTGACATGTATAATTAAAAATTGAACTCCATTTTATGAAAATAATGTTATAAATATGATAAATTTAATTTTTAATTAAAATCATATTTTACTCAAAAATACTAATTTTAAAATTATAACTGATTTTATAACCCTTTGAAAAATTAACTAAGGTCTCATAAAATAATGTTATAATCATAAGAAAAAATATTAATTTATGATTCTATTTTATGAAAATAAATTTTCTTTTAAATCATTATATTAATTATAAAATTGTAAATAAACATTTACGTTTTATAAAAATACCAACACTTAATTCCTCATTTTAAAAAAAATATTTACTTATTCCATGATATAAATATACCATATTTTAATTTATAAGATACATAAATTTTATTTATAATTTAATAGGTAATGATATTATTCAAATCATAAATACACTATTAATATAACAAGAATTATAGTTTTATAGAAATTGGGATTTTTCGCTATTCAATGTAAAATAAATATTTTTTAGAAAAATACCAAATTTTCATAATAAGTTAATTTTGACATTAATATTTTAAAAAAGATGTTTATTTTTTTCAAAATAATTTTTAAAAGTGTCAAAATTTAGTTTTAAAATAAGTGCACCATTAAAAGGAGGTAAAACTGCCTTTAAAAAAATATAGTCTTTTAATGTGTAAAATTGGATTCATTATTATCTTATGCCTATAAAATAATTTAGACGAATTCAAAAAAAATTGATTAAATATATAATATATAAATTTAATTAAAATTATTCATTCTCACCAATTTAATAGCTAGGTTATAATGGTCATTTTAAAATAACGATATTTAATTGTATATCATTGTTCGTTTAATCTTGGTGTTGTGTGAAACTTATGATATCAAAGAAATTAAATTCAAAATTATACATGTAATAAAATCTCAAAGTTTTAAATTCTCCCCTCCTTCAATAAATTGTGTCTTCGCAATTTAAAATTGTACTTCAAAAAATCAAAGGTTGATACTTCAAAATTCTTTTATGGGAAACCCACATCGGAAGTAGGGTTAATAAAATATCCTTTTAATAAGAGGGAAAGGGAAAAGTGAGGGTCACAACAAAACTAGGATTTTGGGTAGTAAATCATTAGTGTAAATTGATAACATGGACATGGAATAGGAATCTAACTATCGTGTTCTGATGGAGAGTGATAGAAAACATGGTCATTAAAAAGTTAACCATCACAAAACCATAAATCTATGATTGGTTAAAAGACTATTGATTTCTTAGAAAGAAACGTAAATAGATAAATTTTTTGTTCCAAAATATTTTCCTAAAGTTGAGGGATCCTTTTAATATTTATATAAGTACCTAATAAAATAAACTTACTTGATTAATTTCAATTTCATAAGAATAATATCATCCTTTGGTTGCACTTCGATCTATTTTGACTTCATCCCTTACACCTACAAATGATGAATTTTTCATGCTTATAGCACTTTTAACAACTCATATGGTCTCTAATTAATTCCTTACACCTTAAAATATTTTCTGAAACTAAGAAGTCTAGCTCATGTTATCGACGAACAATAATTTCCAAAGTTTAACTTGAGTCATTATACAAGTAGTTAATCTTAAGACTCGTCTAAAACATTTTTTTTCCACATTCAATGACCAAAATTTTTTGAAGCACAGTCAGTAAATTTCCAAAATAAACTTAACATAATATTCCCTAAATAATGTATCTCTTAATCCCACATACCAAATTTATGAATACCTTGATCACCTTAAAAACTTAATGAAAACACACATGCTTCCAAATCTGTAAAGAAGAAGCACTGCAGTACAATCCTTATATATCTCATGATTCTTATAACCATTGAATTATTGATAAAATACTCAAAAAACATAATTCCTGAATCAAAAAACATGCATATTAATCATTCCTCTTCATCTGAGGTAGTATCGTAAGCTTGACCATGATCCATTATCTTATTTTGGGGTATATTACTTTGACTCTTGAGACATTGATTTGCATAGTGTACCATCTCCTTGTAGTTCAAGCCCTGGACATTGTAAAATTCCATCATTTCCTTAAAATCATGAGTAGAGTGTACTTTTTCTTCACACTTTTCGCAAACTCATTTTCCTCTTATGTATATACCAAGTTGTTTCCTTCCAAAATTATCACATGTGGGAAAATACTTCTTTAGATTCTTCATTTTATATATATTTTTTATAGATTTTCCTATTCTTCTCTTACTTCCCTTTGAAGCCATAATACTTGGATAATTATTTCTCTATCTTGTTATAACATGATATTATTTCCTCATATGATGAGAATATTTGGGAGACTACTTCCATTTTAAATAATGGATTAAACCCATCAAAGAAACTATAATTATTACTCTTTATAGTATGTGTATTGATGTTGTTACCATTCCTTCCGCTAGGTTTCATTTCTAAATAGAAAAAAACACTAGATTAGATCATAAAATAATGAAACATAATGTATAATCCCAAAACTAGTGAAATAATTAACATAAAATAAAAAAAATATGCATAGATAATCTCATAATAATAAACATGTTTTCTTTGGGAAAAAATTTCCTATTAAATCCTTGATAATGGTTTGTAAATAAAATGTGAATTATCCTAAGAATATCCCATAGGAGTGTCAAAATAGGTATACAATAAGGCATATTGTTGTGTACTAGGTTATGTCGAGTTAGGCCTGACACACCTTTTTGGTGTTGTTACTCCTAGGTACATCTATGTCAGAACCATGTCCACTTGTAGTATCTAGAATGGGATGTATTGTTATGAAGACCCACATAATATCTACCTTACCGAAATTATAGAATGTTATTCTATGTTTATCCTCAAAGTCTACCTTAGGGTTATGTTCCCTAATCTGTGTTTTCTAAATATATTTTCTAAGTTTTCTACTAAACTTTATCTAATACCAACTATAAAGACCTCGACCCCAATAGCTTGGAGTTGGTACCTTAATTTATTACATTGGTATAGATACAAGACTCGGATACCAAAGTATTGATTAGTTTAGCAGTTTTGGAAGAAACATTACATACATGAACTTTACATTATATTTAAAAATATAAAATATAATAAATATAATACTTTTAAAACACCATTGTTCTCCTATATTAACCCTATATATCATTCATAATATATATCTTAGAATCATAGGAAAAATAAAACATAAGAAAGGGGTTAGATCATATGTTCAGAAGGGTAATAAATACAATTAAAGCTATCATAAAAAATTACAAATGATTATGGAAATGTGATTAACTAAAATACATTCCATTTAATCAATAACCTTAGCATAAAATGGCAGGAATAAAAACTGATTGAATAATTCCATATAAATAATCATGTGAGAATGAAACTTAACCATGGATATTCTACTAGTCCAATAATCACATGATTATCAATTAATAATATCATAATGAGGGAATTCATAATACCATACATTATAAACAAACCATCAAGGACTCATCCAAGAAGTCTACATAAATGGGTAAGGCCTAGGCCAAAACCTGGTCTAGTTTATCTCATGAGACCTACTAGTCCATCGAGGGGATATAGAGGGCCCCTCACATCACTTACTAAGTCCAATGCATCAATCATATATCAAATAATTGATTTAAAAATATATATTTAAATAAAATTGTACCGTAACACATTGAAATATTTGAATCATAATCATAGATAAAAATACTCTAATAAAATCATAGAGGAATTCTTGAGATAAATACCCTTTTACTTTGGTAAGAATAGTTCTTTTGGAAAATCCTTTCATATTTTTCATAAAATTAGATTATAAGCATGTATATCCTAGAAAATAAAATTTAAGGATAATTAAAATATCTTTTATGATTAAATTGTTTCCAACTAAAGTGAAAACATGTAAAAATACCATTTAAGAAACTTTAGAAATGAGCCACTTCAGTGCAGTTTAAGGGATAATATAAAAGAGGATTTAAAGAGGAAAAGGAATAATTGTTTGCATAAAACCAGAAATTAATGAAGATATTTTTTCATGATAAAATTATTTATTTTATAAAAATAATGGTTTATTAAAATAGATTATGTAGTATACTTAAAAATGGGTATGAAATTGGGATGTTCCCTTTAATTGGGCTTGCTTTTCGAAAGGAATTAAGAATGGATCCTTATAAAACATGTAATTCCCCATAAAATAAAGATTAAATGATCTAGATACGTTTTTCTGGGACATATAAACATAATTTATATTAATTATATAAAAATAATAAAGAATTATATTAGGTCAAAAAGAGAGAAAGTGTAACCTTAATGAAAAATGGTGGTTTGGGGAGAAACCCTTACCACTTCGTTATCAATCGAATTGTATGCCCCATAAAGTTAATAATCATAAAATGAAACATTTAATACCATTAATACAAAGATATTAATGATTTGATACATCAAAGGGTGGTGCAAATACACCATACACAAGAAATAGTGTTGAATAAAGCATATCTCCCAGAAATGAATGTGAGATGATGAAACCCTTACCTTATGTCTGAAATTGTTATGCACTTGTACTTAACATCATAGATAATGAAATAAGATTAATTAATAAATTAGTTTAGAACATATTCAAAATTTAATTAATTTATTATAATTTTATTAAGTTTATTTATGGTCCTTTTTATGAGTTATAATATTCAATTTCGTTATTCTAGAGTGTTTTTTTCCTTGGTTTTTACGATTAGTTCACTTGTAAACATGTGTGAAAGATCATGTGAAATGGGAATAGTTATCTAGAAATGAAATTTTATGTTATTAATGAAATTAAATAATATTTAATGGTCTTATATATAATTTTTTCCATATATGAGGATGATTTATTAGATAAAATGTTGATGATAACCATTTTGATTATTTTGGTATTTTTTCGATCATCACGAACTAGTTTTGTTTTATTAATTAATATAATGTATATATATTGGTTCTAGAACATTAAATAGGATTTAATACATATATTATAATCATTTTTAACCATAAAAATGGTTTTATGACCATCCCTGGTGGTGGAATTAAAAAAAAACTCATCGTCCACGAAAGTGGTAAATCAGCACCTCACGAATGATGTTTTCGTTTTTGGAATAAAAAGGTGAAAAGAAAAGAATTTATGGAGGATAAATAATTATCATAATAAAATTATAGTATATATAATATATTGTAGTTATCATGAATTTTTTTACATAGGAGGTAAGGAAAGGATAATAAAATAAAATAAATTGAAAATAAAATAAAGGAAAACAAAAGGGGATTTTACCTCTTGAATTTCTTCTCCTTGAGAACCTTCTTAAGGGGATTGGGTTTGGTTTTTTGGTGATAAAAAAAGATATTATATGTGGGTAATACACTTGGGGAGAGTATTAGGAAGTAATTGGATAAGATTCAAGGCTTAAGATATGTGATAAGAATAGGAGGTGAGGGTAGTATTTATATTGGATGAGAGGGGTATTTTCTCAATATTTTATTCACTAGTTTATTATTTTTACTCAAGAATATTAATGGTTTTATAATTATCACTAAATATATTAAAATAATTAATTATATTTATATATTATGGTCTTAAATCAACCATACATCATCTACGACTCAATAATTCATGTATGTATTAAATACTGTATTTCACTATTCACAAAAAAATCAACTATTTTAGAAAAATTCAAAAAATTAACCCTAGACATTTTTTGATGTGTATAATTCAAAAATGAAATCCATTTTATGAAAATAATTTTCTAAAAATGAGAAATTTAATTTTTAATTATAGTCATCATTTACTCAAAAATACCAACTTTAAAATTATAATAGATTTTATAACACTTTGAAAATTTAACTAAGGTATCATAAAATTATGTTATAATCATAGAAAAACAAAATATTAATTTATGATTCTATTTTATGAAAATAAATTTTATTTTAAATCATTATATTAATTATAAAATTGTAAATAAACATTTATGTTTTATAAAAATACTAAAACTTAATTTATCATTTAAAAAAAATTATTTACTTATTCCATAATATAAATATACCATATTTTCATTTATAAGATACCTAAATTTTATTTTCACTTTGATAGCTAAAAATACTATTAAAATCATAAATATACTATTAATATATTGAAAATGACAGTTTTATAGAAATCATGATTTTTCACTATTCATTATTAAATAAATATTTTCAGAAAAATACCAAATTTTCACCCTAACCTAATTTTGAAATTTAAATTTTAAAAATGAATTTATTTTTTTCAAAATAATTTTTAGAAGTTTCAAAATTTAGTTTTAAAACAAGTTCACCATTAAAAGGCGGTAAAACTACCTTTAAAAAAAATAGTCTTTTAATGTATAAAATTGGATTTATTCTTATATTATACCTATAAAATAATTTGGATGAATGTAAAAAAAAATTATTAAATATATAATATATAAATTTCATTAATACTATTCATTCCTTCCAATTTTACATCCAGGTTATAACAGTCATTTTAAAATAATGATATTTAATTATATATCATTGTTCATTTAAGCTTGTTGTTGTGTGAAACCTATGTTTCTAAATAAATTAAATTTAAAAATATACATATCATAAAATCTTGGGGTGTTACATATATTACCCCAAATGGATAGCTGAAATCATCTCAGTCAGGAAGAACAATAGATAGATCAATGTCGATATTGACTTCTAGGACCTCAACCATCACTACCCGAAGGATTATTTTCCCCTTCTAGTGATAGAGATTACAATTGATGTAACTTCCAACTTCCAAGCCATATCCTTAATATTTGAGTACTATAGGTACAATTAGATTCGAATGGACTTCGAAGATGAAGAATCTACCATTTTCAAGGTTTCTTAGGGAACCTTCTATTAATGAGTTATGCCATTCAGGTTAAAGAATGTTGTGGTTACCTACTAGCATGACATGCACCATATCTTCAAGAAACTCCTCAGAAAGTTGGTGGAGTGATACATGGATTATTTGGTAGTCAAATTCCACTAATTTTAGGATCATATCATTGATCTTTAGAAAGTATTTTACTTCCTCCACTCTCATATCACCAAAAGATGAATCCCTTAAAGTGTGCATTCAGTATCACCTTAGGAAATTTACTTAGCTTCATATTTAGGTATTTAGTTATCAAAATCAATCCCAAAAACATCAAGGCTATTATCCAAATTCATCCCTTTCTCAACCTTTGGGAGTTTTTAGGATTTCAGGGACACCTATCCTATATTCAATGATTCATTTCAAATATATCTATCAAGTGTAATCCCTTTTCAAGGCTCATAAAAAAGGAACTACTTATTAGTGGGATGAATAATGTCATACCTCATTCAAGGACATCAAGAAGTATATGCTACATCCTTCGGTCCTAATGCCACCCATCACAGGATATCCTCTAGTCCTTTATTTGAACAACCTAGAATAGTACCTTAGTGCACTATTGGATAAAAAGATAGGGTAGGTATAATAAACTATATTACCTCATCCACATACTACTCGACATGAAGACCAAATACTCTCCCATTGAGAAATTATGCCTCAACCTAGTCTTCACGATATAGAAACCATGGAATTACTTAAAGAACCATGAGATATAGGTGGTGTCCTACATCGATACACTAAAGCACATCCTCAACTAACCAATGTTAATTGGTTAATTGGTTAAGTGGAAAATAATTATACTGTAGTCGGACATAAGTTTTCTCCCCCATAAAGCTATCAAGGTCCATTCCCTAGAATATTTACTGATCATGCATCTGACCCTTGAGAAACTTCCCTTATATTTCAAATTCCTATATGAATTTGTCCTATTTTGGGGTCAAACTACACCATATTGGTATATTAACTTTTATGGAACCTCCTGCATCCTGACCGAGAGAAGGATCAACAACCCCAAACTCAATATAGTGGGCCATGGGATTTTCTTCATCACTTACACACTATCATTCATTCTGTAATCATTCCTTTTGTCAGAAGGTTTCACAAAAAATGAGGCCAACTACTAGGCTCTATCACCAACCTTGAGTTGGACCTCAAGATTGAAGTCCCCCAATTTCATGTGAAGGGAGACTACAAACTAGTTATCAAGTAGATCAGTAATCACTATGTCATTAATAATCATGAACTTATCCCCTTATTGGATCATAATCATGAGTTGATGGCTCAGTTCCCATCCAAATGTGACTCATGTTTTCCGATCATATAATGACAAAACCGATGCACTGTAATGTCTGGACACATCACTTGAAAAGCCTGACCAAGATGAATGAGTCAATCATGAGGCACATCATAGAGTAATTTACCCATCACTTCTAATGAAGACGATTGATATATGAATCAATCAGCCATCGACACTTCTATAGTGGGGCTATCAAACACCCAAGTGGTCAAAGAATTTCTTAATTGGATGGATCTCTTCATTTATTATCTTCAACATAAGAATATCCCACTAGACTGAGCTACATGTGAATGAATCCACTAGCGTGTGGTGTAATTTACCCTTTGAGATAGATCTAGTCTAAGACGAACCTCTATAAGAGTAGTTTTGATGGGATCCTCCTTCATTATTTACAAGGGAAGGAGATTCATCATGTCATGCAAGAGGTCCAAGCTGAGTCATGTGGGGACCATTAAGCAAGGTTAAATCTCTCTCCCTAGATTTGTAGGTTAGGGTATCTCTAGACCAATATGGTTCATGAATGCATTGAGTTCAAGAAGAAGTGTTATGCATGATAGATCCATGATAACTTCATGCATCATCCATAAGATATTCTTCATGCCACTAAGAACTCTTTACCCTTTATTATACGAGGACTTGATGTTATAGGACCCTACCTACCAACAATATCTTGAGAGTGTAGGTTCATTTTGACCGTTACAAACTTCTTCTAAAAGTGGGAGGAAGTTTTCCCCCTAAAATAAGTCAACACCTAGTCTTTGATCAATTCTATGAAGTAAAATATCATCCATCGACTCAAGATCCCTCGCATGATTATCATAGAAAACGACACTAATTTTCCAGCTACTAATATGAAGAATTTTTATTCCAATTACAATATCCAGTCTAACCATAACTTCTTCTATCATGCACTTTAAAATGGGAAGACCATTGTGTTCAAAAAAACCTCTCTAACATCTTTCATAATATTGTGGTTTATAACATGAAGAGTTATCCTCATAAGTTATCCAGTTTCATTTGGGCCTATTGAATGATAACTCAAAATTCCACCCAAGTGACTCCATACTTCCTTTTGTATGGGAAAAAAGTAGTGTTACCTATATAAGTATATATGGTGTCACTTAAAATGGATTTTTATGATAAAAAATTCCATAAAATAGGGATGAAGTCTATTTGGTTGAGTTGTAATCCCTCAAATAAAATAGGCTCTAAATTCTGTATAACATAGAAAGGCACCAAAATCACATGGTGTGATCATTCAATAAAAAGGTGCACCTCTACTCCTTACTTTAGGGTGATATGGTATTGTATCTCAATATTCCAAGGATACCTAGGAATAATCCATTTAATCTGGAACACAAATGGGAAATACCTTACATGATTCATAAGGTCTGCTTTAATGTTGAATACTCATTGATCACCATTGACAGGGAGTACATTACACCTACCACCAATTATAAGTTCCCCAAGTGGTACTTTGAATGATCCTTCATCATCATCCTAATAACATGACATAAAACTACATGACATAATCTTAGTCACATGATGTTAAACTATAAGGAAAAATCCTAGTCACGTGACATAAAACTATATGAAATCATCATGGTCTCATAACATTAAACTATATGATAATTTCCTTTTCACGCGATATTAAATTGTATGATACCATGGTCAAAGATATGTGAACATAAAATATAGAAACCCCATACTTACCATATTATTTAAAACTAAATGTCCAAATTCCTTAAAATAGATATTAAATAATATAGTACACATCCCCATTGCATGATGTACAACTGTGTGATGCCTTGAACCCTCACTTGAGAGGGTGCCCCCTTATGCACCTGGTCATCTTCTAAACTGCATTATAGAACTTCATATGTCTTGATTACCATTTCTAATAGGACACACAGTGATAATTGAATCTTATAAATTTGGCCCAACCCAACCACCAGCCTTTTTGGGGACCCCTTATGAACATGTTCAATTATCACCTACCGATATGTCCATCCAACACATTTGAGTGCATTGAAGGATAACTCCCAAAGTTTTCAACTCCCTCTGAACATACCAACATGTTTACTTCAACACCTATTGCATTCCTCATTTTGGATCCTCATCACTATCCTAATATGAACATGCCCCGTAATGGTGACATTGTCAGGATAAATTTTCTCACCTACCATCCTGGGCACACGCCTCAAAATATATCTAACAAAAGATGATATTTCCCATGTTTTGAACATGTTAAATGGTCTATCTAAAATTTTATCACCCCATACTTCTATGAAGCATTTTTTGGAATCTTTGTTTTGAACATGGTCAACAGTTTTTCTCAACCCATCAGTCGCCCCCTTTATGAGCTAGATCTCAGAAGTCACAATTTACCTTCCTCTAAACTCCCTTTATTCTGGTGGAGTTTTAACACCCTGTGTGTTATCTTCCACATGTGTTCATACAAAATGACCAAGAATGTTGGCATCATTGGAACCTTCCTAAGTTGACTTCTTTCCCCCTATCATTTTCTACCTTATGATAGGGGTAAGTCCTCACCGCTCCTTGTTTATCACACTGATAATGAATCAAATAGGTTTATGATTCATGGTGGAATCTACCCAAACATGGTTGAGACACACAAAAATTCTATAAAAGAATGTCACCCTCCATTCATTACAATCTCCATGACCTTAAACTAGAAGAAACACTCTCTGGTCCAAGCGTGATGACCTTAAACTTTTAGAAAATTGTCTCACATATTTTTTTTGTGTTAAAATGCCTCCTTGTACCTCACATAATGTTGGTTGAAGTACCATGACCTTAAACTATATAAAAACATTTGTTCAAATATATATGACCTTAAACTGTAGCACTTAGAATATTATTCACATGATGTAAAACTATACGACATCATCTTGGTCGCATGACATTAAACTATGGGACAATATTCTAGTCATGAGATTTTAAACTTTATGATAACCATGATCCTAGTTGCATGAACTTAAATTACATAGTTGGAATCCTCACGTATGACATTATAAACTATATAATTGGTTTCTAACCCTCACTTGAGAGGATATTCCCCTCCACTTTCAACATCTAAATCCTTCCATATGATTCATTCTAGAACTATGTATGGATTGATTCCTAGATCCATGTGATAGGTAGTGATGCCTTTACCCCTATCTCAGGTCCATCTATAAATTCCTCTATTAGGTGAGAATATCTTCACTATAATTCATCACACATCCCTTTATTCATGATAGGTTCTTCCATATTAGTTGGAAAAACCATCTCACCCTCACAAATGGTCTATGAATCATGACCTTAAACTATATAAAACATTCCTTAGATATGTTAATTTTTTGAAAGGTTTCCTTGGACCTCTGTTTACATCAAATTTAAAACTCTATGGTTCTATAAAAATCCATTTGAAATCCGCATGATTTAGTCCAAGATAAACAAAATTAAACTGGTAGAAACCCCATTTGGTCCTTGCATCACAACTTTTAAACTATATAGATATTCCTCCCTATGGACTTCAATACACATTTGGTTTATGTCACCTTTAGTTTTTTAGTAGAATAATTCCCCCTTTTCATTATATCCTGACTCAATAGGTATTCCCCTTTTAGTGTTGGTCTTATGTCGTACCATGTTCTAGAACTACATGTGGCTTGATTCCCCAATTAGTGGGATACATAGTGACACCCAGATCTCCTATCTCAATCTCAACCACAAATCCTCTAGTTACCCATGCCTTATTTTAGCACCCCATGTTCCACTTTGAATCGTAGTCCCATTACACATACCAAGGCAACACGAAACTCATATAGAAGAGGTCCATGAATTATGAAATTAAACTATGTAAAAACTTGTGTGGAATTAAGCCTCATTGGCCCTCTCTTCATTTCAAGTTTATAATACCTTCCATACCACACAAGCGTCTCCAAATAGTCCAAGGTTTATGACCTTAAACTATTATCCATGGTCTAAGAAACATGAACTTAAACTTTTTTAAACTTATTTTAGAGATGGTTATTTGTTTCAAGGACTCCTTGGACCACGGTTCAAGTCAAGTTTTTGCTCTATCCCACACCATAAAAACCTATATGAAACACCCCTTTTTCATTCTAAGATTTATGATCTTAAACCAGCAACCTTAGTCCAAGAATTTTAACCTTAAAATGTGTGAAATATTCCACACATACAACCATAAATGTGTGCTCATTTGGTCTGACTGAAATGACCCTAAACTTCCCAAGGAAATAGACACAAATATTTGTCAGGTTTAAATCCTATAAAGATTAATCTAGGAAAATTTTATGATCTTTCCTAACAAGTCACCCCTATAATTTGGGAAAAGGTGAGGGTGTGAATGGAAAAGTTACAAATCCCATGAGACTCACCATTAGTCTCTAAAAAACCATGAACATGCTCATTGGACCCAATGGTTTAGAAAAAATTGAGATAAAAACCTTACATATCCTTTTCTTCCCCTTGAAAAGGTCTTATATTAGGTACCAACCTTTGTGTTTCACTTTCATGCATCCCACTAGGTTGATAGAGTGGATGTTATGCACATCAATACACACATCCTAGTCACATGATGTTAAACTGTATTATGCATCATCCTCACTATATTATGTTAAATTGTGTGCTTAATATCCTAACCACAAGACGTTAAACTACATTACTCTCTTACTAATTTCATGATATAAAACTTCAAAATGTTTTGGGACCTCGCTAGAGAGGGACTTTTTCTCCCCTTAGGTGTCGGCCACCTACCACACCACATCCTAGAGTATTTAACTCCATTAAATAATTTACCCAATTCACCCCTACACTTTGTGTTTTACTTGACTTTGATACCCATCATCTTCCATGTATGAATGGGCTCCCCTAATGGTAATGGAGCTTGGATAAATTCACTCACCTCCCATCTTGGGAACATGCCTCAAAGGACTTTCGATGAAAAATTTATGGGTCCCATTTTTCAAACATGGTCAATGGCATTTTATGTACCTTCTCTTGGAAGTACGGTTGTGGAAATTGTGTTTTGAACATAGTTAACAGTTATCCTCATTCAGAATGTTTATCCTCTTTGTATTCTAATCCATGTATGCCTCGATTCATTCATTCTATTACCCTTTTTTTGGGTAAAATCAAACTTCTACAGTGTTACCCCGATCATTCACTCACATGTGTTGAGAAATAAAATTGGTTTTATTGAGTCTCTCTCTCCAACCAATGTATCCCTAGTTGGGAAAATCCCAGTGGTCAATGGATTATTCTAACTCCAATAATTCATTCTCTATATGGGACTCTCATATAAGTGAGTGATATTTTATTTACCCCTTGTTTCTCACATAAATCATGACTCACATAGTCTTAGTGGTTTATGTTTGGTTGTATTATTAATGTGATTGAGATGAAACAAAAAACAAACAGGGAATGGAAACAAACAACTTTATTGTTTTCAATAAAAAAGGTCATCCAGAAGTTAGAACCTATAATTTGTTTAAAAAATCCCATACGACTCGACCTGGGAAAGGGACCTCCCCATATCAGTCAACCCTTACCTAGAAGACTCAAGGTTATACTTCCACTAGGAAATATTTTTTGCCTCCTCCTCAACCATAGGGAAAACTTCATTATCCTAGATTTTCAATCGACCCTACTTGAACCTATAGTTTTCTACCAAGGATGCTACTCCTACCCACTTCTTTTTAGGCTGAAACTATTTGTG
This sequence comes from Viscum album, assembly GCA_963277665.1. NCBI lineage: Eukaryota > Viridiplantae > Streptophyta > Magnoliopsida > Santalales > Viscaceae > Viscum > Viscum album. The sequence goes on along the minus strand of OY728162.1, from coordinate 1,237,995,516 downwards.
CCCTCATCTGGATGATGATATCTCTTTTAGCAGTGATGATAAAATCGTACTTCTATGCCTATCCCTTTAGTTGAGCCAGCTCTTTTTTATCCACTAAGTGCACTTTAGTTCCTTCCGTAGTATGATTGTACTGGGTGACCTCAAAATCCTTCCACTCTATGTTCACTCACCTGAAAATGAAGTCTCGATCCAACTAATAGAGGTTGTGAGAGTCCACCTAGCATGTCCCCAATCTCACCAGCCAGTGGTTTAAATACCCCACCCAACTCACCAAGTAATCCCATGGGGTGTATATGCTGAAGTTCCTAACACTTGACCACACCCTACTTTAGATAACCCAATTATTTTCAGTAACATTATATCTCGGGTCTTCAAAATCCTTAGGTGACATAGGCTCATACTTAGGTAATGATTCAAAAATTTCAACAGTGGTATCCACCTCAAGAATCCTCTCAAATGATCTAGGTTTGATTTCAATAGGAAGGCCAACCTCTCCTGACTTTTCACCCACAACAGGATCCATGAAAACCACCTGCAATACATTAGGGGATGAATCGATCATTATAGACTCCTTAGTCACCCCCATCAAGGTCATAACTCTGGTCATTGCCACCTTGGTTGTAGGATCCACATGCTCAACTGATGGATGGGTCCTTAAAACGGTTTGAAATTCCATCAATATAAAAAGTTAGTTAATACCAACTTGTTATAGGTGACGGAAAAGAAAAGTTGAAATAAGGATAAGAATTATAGTAAATATAAAGGCTATCCAACAATTTAGAGATGTTTTATGAAGGCACTTATGGTGATGGTTTCTCCATGGAAATTGATGCATCAACCACTATAAGTTACTCTATAACCGAACACACTTTCTCTAATTAAATAAAATAATAAATTTAACACAAATTTTTGAAAAAAAATATTTTCAAATCTAGTAGGAATGGGAGAATATTGGAAGTTACCAAGTGGACCCTGGTGCTATTGAGTCACTACCTTAGACACAAAAAACCTATTAATGACATATGAATGATTGATTATTATTTTAGTGTCGAAGGGGGGTTCTATGCCCACCCATTTGAGGTTCATGGATTGCTCATCCTCCCCATAATTGTTTCATGAATATATCCCTCTTATATGCCAAATGATCCCTACACAATTCAAGGAAGATGAGTCAAAAAACCAAAAATATGAAAACTGGCTCAAATCCAAAAAAATAAATAGACTTAACCAATCAAAAGTGAAGACTTGTTCTTAGGAGGGGACTAAGAAAACATTACTCCACCAAGAATACTCCTTGATTGATCCCTATTACCTAATTGTTCCTTCTTCCAATCGACCCCCTAGGAGGTCATCAAAGGAGGGAATTTCCGTCAATGTCTTTACCTAGTTAGTTAGAGGCAAGCCATACTATGGGATCAGATCACATTATCCCACTCCTATAGGTATTGAATTGCCTCTAACTAGATAGATGAGAAGCTAAAATTAACATGGTCTAGGACAGGGATGAATATACCCTCACTCTGGATGTGTATCCATGCCTCCGAGAGAGACTTTAATTTATATAATATCACCCAATGTATCTAGGAATTGGGGAAGACTGTGTGTTTAAGAAACTTTTCCCAACACATTCACTTCCATGGATCTATAGAAGATTCTATTGGAACCACCCTAGAAGGTTCAATATACTCTCATGGTCACTTTCTTGGGAGTCTTGAGCTTATCATTACGACTCACTTAGGATCTACACCCTATGTAGGGATGAGAACCACTAAAGATACAACCACTTATCCATAAACTAGTCTATCTCTCCCTCTTCATCATGCTCTCCTTGTTGTAGCATAATCCCTGACTATGTGGTTGTAGGTCTTCCTTGGAGTCTGACCAGAAGACTGGATGCCTTAACATGCCCTCAGGGTATGGGCTCTCTCATCCTTGTGAATAATTATAGAAGATACCATAAGAATTTTCCCTCAGTAGAGGATCTATCCTACCTCCATTGTCCTCCTATGGAAACATGTGCTATATTTTCTACGGAAACATCATGTGGCATTCACTGCATGATCTAGTATAGACCTTCAGTGTGAGAATCCGATGATATCAGAATTGACTAGAGAACCAATATAGGGTGTACATCTCATAAATGACCCTAAAATATACCTAATCCACCATTACCCCACCTCAAAAGGCTTTTAGGTTCAATCACTACTCTGTAGTTCCCATACCATCATCCATGATGGTCTCTATTGAGAGGGGGAATGGATGAAACATGAACTCATCTAGTAACCCAATTCTTTATAGCACCCCAACTCTCTTAGGTTATAGAGGGAAGATTCCAATGATATTAAAAATAAATGTATAGATTTTTTTTTGGGAGGGTATATGGGGTTTGGATAATCATACCCTACCATGTGTGTAGTGACCCAACCATATATAAAATTAAATGAACCAAAAATATAGAAGGGAGTCTTCTGCTTGTTGATGTGCCTCAACACCTTATACAACTTCTCTAGAATTGTAACTACCAGATTTATGTTATTCCCCCACCATCATCAATGCTACCATAATGAATATTATTGGATGCACCCCCATGTGTGTATCATGAATTAGGAGAAACCATCCATAGATGAAATTATGTGATGAACCTTTTTAGATTTAATTTGGGGGAAAGATACTTCACATTATACTTCCATAAGTGGAACTGGATTGCCTCTAGGATCACCCAGAATGAGTGCTTTATCCCATGCTATGATTACCTTGGGAACTAATGGGGTCTCCTTGGTAGCCTCTATAGGTTCATTCAATAAATATCCAAAAAAATTACTTGAATGGGATGTACTTCATCCTAGGCTTGTTCCACCTTCCTCCCTACAACATGTACAGAAAATACTTCTCTAGAATTGGCAGTCGCTCTTAGTCTCACTAGAAGTATTATATGGATAGGAACTTGATTTAAATATCCATTTGTATGGGGATTCCAACAATATAGTGGAGTTCCTAGAGACTGATGTCAACCTACCCATGGTGTAGGAGAAAATATTTTATCCCTAGTGACCACCTGCTCAGTAACTTGGGCATGATATCTGGATGATAATAAACATAAAATTGGGAGGTCCATTCCACCTCATATAGCCCAAACCTTTTCATATTCCCTTCGAAATCATCGTATTTATATTATACCTAGTATGTGTAGGCCTACTTTTCCATGAAGTTTCCACCCTATCGTAGGTCCCACTCCTCGATCCAGCCCTAGAGGCGGTCTTCCAGGCCCACCTTGAAGATTCTTTCATATCGTGTAGGGTATGTTTCTATATTTATATCCTTCAATTTTATTATATTCAATAGGTTACATAAATATTAATCTATAATTTAATCATAGTCCTTGATGTAGTGATCTGTTGGTGATCTGTTCCACTGATATAGCCCTAGAGAGATTTTGAACCAATAAGAAGGGGTGTCATGATTGACACTGGGTATCTCCACATCATCCCTCATCCTGAATCCATACAATGAAAATATTTTCCAAATATGGTAATCCTTTTTATCCACTAACAGTAGGTCAGATATAATTTCATGATCCTACACCATTTGGAATATCTCCCCAATCATGATGTTTCAGTCCATTTCCCATCTTCGAGCAATCATAGTTTTAGTTCCCTTATGGTTCATCTCAAAAACTTTGAAAATTATCAAAGTATAGTTAGTGAAAATTTCTCACAAAGGTTTTTCATTTATGAAATATGGTCCTCACACATTATTTTCCTGAGCAAAGTGTTCTTGGAAGATTCATTCATGGAAGTAGGGAGTATCATGAGTGATATTGATTTTAGTCATAGTACACTTATGAAAGATTTGAGTTTTTGAAAATATAAGACCAAAAAATATTCTATGATAATATCATGGTCCACTCTAGGACCCCTACCCTATTTATAGGCCAATGATAGAGCCAAGTTTTATTAACGAGGCACCCAAATCACTAATTTTTGGTAATTTTACCTTAGAATTCAAACCTCCTCTCCTGCGTCGACTCCCATTATTATGGGGGAATTTTTTGACTTTTAAAAACACAAGTTATGGGTGGTATAATGAATTTACATATTTTTTGAGGTGAATATGAGCCAAAATAAGTCAAAATCCACATAAGGGGATGGATTCATGAAAGATGAATCCTTTATGAAAGATAATGTTTTCACAAAGGATGTCAGATCACTGTAGATTTCCATCTTACAAGAATATGGTAATCCTTCAAACAATGTATGTCCTAAACTTCACAAAATCTATAAATACCCATTAAACCTTCATTTAATGGTATCACAACCTTTGTAATTCTGTCATAATCTCTGAATTCATGAAACTTCATCCTTCATGAGCCAAAGGAGAAATGGATACCTATAGGTATTCATATTTCCTGATAAACCTCCCATGAGTACCTTAGAACCTAATACCATGGTGGAGATGAAATTTATGGAGGATCACACCCTTATCACTAGTGATTTTTTTATTCCCAATTGGGTTCTATGAGACCTCTATATTTCATTAAAACCACCCCATAATAACAAGGGCACCACCCCTAGGCATAGAATCCATGTTTCATGAAGGCCTAAACCTCACAAGAACCACCTTTAAGAACCCCATATACTTTAAGAAAATCATATTCAATGCCCCTACATGATGCCTCATTTCAGAATACATATCTTTGAAAAAGTTGACTGCCCATGGGCCTTGTTTCTATCTAATCTATATTCACTTCTGCCTTGATTATCCATATGACTGATATCATCTACCCTCATGTACAATCCCTTTGCTCTGATCATGTCCTGAACAATATTTTCACCTCTTTCTCCTAAGTACAGACACCCTAACACTGAGATCCCAAAATTTTTCTCAAATATGGTAGTTTCTATGCCTATTTCTATCTAAAAGTACCTGCTCAGTGGATATGTAATCCCAAGTGGCCGCATCATCAAGGGAAACTGATTTCTTTTCCCTTTGATGAGGGATAATGCCATATCCTCCTCTCCACTTTCCATGATCTAGAATGAGAATCCCCATGTGTAACCCCCAAACCAACATCCAATGTTAAAGGCTATAAAAATTAATAACAGTCATGTCCTAGTTTCTTGATGTTAAACTGCGTGACAATTTTCTAGATGCACAACATTAAATTGAATGATAACATCCTAATCACATGATGTTAAGATACATGACAATGTCCTAGTAAAATGATGTTAAACTATAGGACAATGTCCTAGTTTCATGATTCCAAACTACATGAAAACATCCTTAGTGCATGAAATTAAACTATAGACTTACCCTATGTGACAAACATAGGATGCCTCCTGTGATAAGCATGAGATGATTCACTATTTTCAAGAAACTTATATGAATAATCCCCACACCATATCTTGCTATCACTCCTTTCATGACATGATCATCCTTACTACATGAAGTTAAAATTAATAGACCAATCCCAATACACAACCTTAAACTATTCACTAAAACTACATGGGTTTTGATCCATGCATCCTAATAGGTTATATAGGACACCTCCCTAAGGTTCAATCATGAAATCATCACAAATATATATATCTTCCTATTGGGAGACTAACCCAAAAGTGTGATTTTCCCCCATGGGTACACTCAACCACTTACCATACAAACTTGAGGTCCCCATGAACCTCAACGTCACCATGTGATGCAAATCTACATTTGGCCATGTACGTGAAAAGTGTACATGAGAAACATCCCCACAAGACTTTAAACCTATGACCACATCTTCATAAGACTTTAAACCCATGATCATGTCCCAATAAGACTTTAAAACTATGACCATGTCCCTAAAAGACTCTAAAAATTCGATAATATCCCCACAATACCTTAAACCTATGACCCCACTTGATGAATCAAAATCTCTACCACATGTGAGAAACATGATATGCCCTAGGTAATGATCCTAGGAAGCCTTATGTGACAAGAATAAGTTTCCTAACATGATGACTATTTTCTTATTAAAATAACACATAATAGATGAAATTATACCTATATGACAAGTATAGGATGCCCAAGGTAGTAGGCCTTGGATGCCATACACCCCTGGTGCTAGTTTCCCCATAACAAATATGGGATTCCTTGGGTTATACACCTAAGATGACTCATGCATGAGATTCCATAAAATCAAAAGGAGGAAGAATTTATAGATTCCCCAAACACCCAATGTTTATATATGTCGATAAATATATAATGTTTTTCATCATACCTAACCACAATTGTCTTCCCTATCACAACAACAATCAGTGTAATTCATCGGTGTTCACTTTAAGATGCCATAGTGAACGAGACTCGTAAACATGTATAAAATCCATAAGGGAGACATATAGTAGGGAAAAACTCCAAGTAGGAATCCATATAAGGAGTAACTGATATCCCATTATCCTATTCTGATCAAGGAGCTAACATCATCAACTTTATTGGTAGAGGCCACCCGCCTTTAGAAAGCGGGAATGTGGGGCAACCACTCTAGAGGGGCTGCGATTAGTCCAAGGATGTGGATCGCTCTAGGAGGGGAAAAGAAATAACTTCAACACAATTCAAACCCAAATGGAAGCATAAAAACAATTATTTAATATGTTATAATTTAATTTCCTATGTATTTTAGTTATTATTCATGACGATGAAGTCGATGATGAGATTGTTTTGGTAATTTATAAAGAATGAATGAAGTTGTATTAATTAATGAGTTAAATGTTTATATTACCAATATATAAAAAAAAAAATTTAATTATTAATATCCAATATTAAGTTTCTCAATCTATCCTTGATAGAAATTTATAGCATTGTTTATGTATGTGGTTAAACTGACCCAATATGAACATGTTGCAATCTATGTGTGAGTATGGCTATAGAAGAGATTATTTTGTTATAATATCATTATAAAAAAGTATAATTACATTATTTAGATATTAATATGGTGATGAATCAAAATTTGGAAGATTTATAAGAATAATATAAATGAAAAATAATTTTTCACTTATAAATTTTTCACTTTTCATCTTGGTATGTTCATTTACGGTGGTTAGTTTTACAATGATCTATTATTGATAATATTACATATAGAATGATTAATTTATATTATTAATATATAAATCATGAAATAAATAATATTTATATTCATTAAAACCATTTATATAACCAACCTTGAAAGGTGGTGATGAAAACTGAAATGTGTCATTCATGGAGGCAGTAGTCCACACACATGCATGAGAAATGTTTTCATTTTTTCAATTGAATAAGAGGGTAATATATAATTATTATACCACCAATAAAATAAAATTTCATTATATTATTTATAATGATTTAATTATATAAATATGGTTAGAATGGGTCAGATGATGGTGGATGAGAAGGATAAATAAAGGAATTTTAAGGGTAAGTAATACTTATATTGAGAATTTTGATCTTCTCTTGAAGTATCCTTTGGAAATGAAGGATTTGAGATACTTTTTTGAGGATATAGGATTCCAAATGTGTAGAGGGTATTGAGAATAACTAAATTAGAAAAATTTTCATGGGAATTTCATACTAGTCTTGTGGATTGAAATGGGTATAAGTGAACTCGTTTTATAGGTGAAAAAGAGGGGCTTTTTTCATGAAAATTAAAGTTAAGTAAAGGGTAATAATGGTATCACATGATGGTTAGGTGGGTTTGGCGATTTAAGTTCAATTATGTGGGGAAATGTTATAGAAACATGTAGGTATGAATTTATAGACTAACAAAGTAATTATATATGGTCTAAGTGTAAAATTGATTTAGTAAAATTAGAGCCACATTAGATTACCCATTTTATCACTTGTTAGTATTGATTAAATATTAATCATGGTAATTATTTTATCAAAAAAAAATAAGATGACCCTTCTTAAAAAATTTCAGCATTATGAATCCAAATTTCGGATCCATTTAACCTAATTCAATTTATAAATATGATAAAAATAACTTTTAAATTAAAATATATAATGTGTTGAAAAACTATTTTTGTAGAAAAATATCATTTTAATCATTAAGTATAGTTAATATTATTTAACATTAAATGTAAATGAGTGTTAATTTATTTTAAAGTAATTTTAAACATTGTATTAGTTTAATAATTTAAAAGGTATCAATTTAAATTATTTTTTAAAAATTATACAATTTTTTTAAAATATTTACATGCATAAAAAAACTTTTAAGAAAAAAAATCTTCAAAGTATAAAATAAATTTATTACATTCCTGGTAAAAAATATTAGATGGATTGTAACTTATTTTATTTTATATATTATTATAACTTTTCATTAAAATCATTATTTAATAATAATATAATAAAATGAATAGTATATAATAAAATGAATAGTATATAATAAGGCAATTGTTTTTAGGAAAAACTTATTTTATGCATAAAATGATTTACTGGTCATTTAGATATACTAATTGAATTTTATTAATGCATTACCATTATTTTTATTTTTATATAAATTTTATAATATGGTTAATCTTATTTACACCCACCAATCCTATGAATACTTTAAAACTATTATATTAATTTTTATAAAATGTGTCATGTTTTGTTTTCATTTGATGATGCATGAGATAAATCAAATTAACATGTTAAATTTATTTAATGGAAACATATATATTTATAGTAAAATATTGGGGAGTTATATTCTCCCACCTTAAAAAATATCACCCTAAAAATTTCAATTTTGACTCACTAATAAAATTAGTTCATGGTATTTAAAAGATAGCAATAATTTGAGATATATTTTAAAATGAGGTGTCTATATTAATATATCTGGTATTACTAGAAAAAAAAATATTTTCCCTTTATTTTTTTAATCGATTACTTAATTTTCCTCCATAATTTTTTTATATGACCACTTTTTCCACACATAAAGAATCTTCTAGTTCCTTTGAGACATTCCATTAGGTACCTCTTCGCACATTCATGATACATATGAAATTGAATCTTCTTTCCTTCATTATCTTTTTCACCTAAACTTCCATGAGACTCCATAGTTCTCTTATTTGTTTTTTTAATTCAACTATGTTTTCTTTTTTAATTATAATTCTTGATAGTTGGTTTGGAATAATCACAAGATTTATCCCTTCAGTTCCTATCTCATTAGGTTTCTTTTTTGAAAAAAAATATCATTTTAAATGGTACCCATCATTCACGTGATTCCTTTGGTGTTTATCTATTACTAAAATCAAAATTATTAGGCATGCATGATGAAAAATTAATTCCATAGGAGAATTATTATAAGATGAAAAATTCAACCTCAAAAATTTTATACTCTTTGAAATTACTGAATTAGCTTTAATTTCAACCTAAATAACTCTCATTTTAATGTAGTTTTATTTAGTTTCAGTTCTCTCATATTTCTTAACCTAATTACTTAACATAATAAATCCTTAATTTTGTCTTGTAAAGGGAATGTGATTAACCAAAGTATATCCATTGAGAGTTCCTAACTAGATATGAATTATTAGTCCCACTCATCATGCACTGGAGTGAAGATTTAGTAAATACTCAACCATAGTTTTTAGAGTGATTTAACTTAGGTGAGTCATGGAATAACCACATCCACTTGACAGTATCTAATACAAGGATGTAATTAACTGAATAACCACACAATATCTACTTTACCAAAACATCAGGTTGTTATCCTATGCTTGACCAATCCCTTAGAATTATCCCTAGGGTTTTTAAAAAAGTTGCATTATCTTAATCCCTAAAATATTCAATATTACCTCAAATAACCTAAAGAGTTATCTATACCTTGAAATTATGACAAACCTTAACTTATCAACCCTTAAATCATCCTTAACTGACATCCTAATCTAAAAAGTTATCTAAACACTACTATAAAACTAACTATGATGCCCCATACATAACTACTTCACAATTACATGAATTTAATAAAATATTGCATTAAATAAATTATTAATACCTTTTAGGTTTAGAGTTTTATATAATTAGGATAAAACATTAACTAAAAAAACCCATGTATTTCCAACTAACAAACATTTTCCCACTATATAAGCTACTACTTAATACATAAAAATTCTTCAATATCTCCAAAAAATTATCCACACATGATAATATTCTAAAAAAATAATACATATTAATTTTAATCATAACCTGAATATATGGAAACATAAGAAATTGGTGATCTCATATGCTCAGTAAGGGATTAACAATGAAATTAGAACATTACAAGGGTAAGACTTGGGGTATAATATAGGAATATGAACATAAGAACATGAAGATAAGAACATGATTCATAATATGATCATAAGAAGATGAAGTATAATATGGAAATGTGGATACAACATAAACATGAGACATTCACAAACATATCACCAAAGTTCTTCACTAATGTGTCATAAAATTACCTTTCCAAGTTTTTTCACCAAGGTATCATAAAAAATTACCAAGGAATGCTGGAAAGGTATCATGAATATGTTATCTCTAGAAATTATTTATTTAACCAATTCATGCTTCCAAGGTATAATAATCATGTCATCTATAGAGATTAATTATTTACTCAATGCATTGGAGTGATGTTAGGGTATACCCTTTATATTTCTAACATTATGTATGACACATAATAAAATCATACATAATTACATAAAATCATAATTAACCTAATAAGTAAATGGGTTACATGATAATACAAATAATAATCATAGTACATCCTAAGAAATAATGTGTATGGAATCATAAGATAATACTATAGGAGTGAATAGAGGGTGTTGACAGAGATGGAAAATACCATTTTTAAAAGAATTAATAAAATTTATTTGGAAATAATAAATATCCTTGACCATTGGAAAAAAAATATTTATAAAACTAGTAGAGAGAAATTTTCTTTGAAAAAACTTAAAGGTGTGGAGATGAAGTTTCATAGAAAAAGAAAAGAATGATGGTAATATGTGGTAACATAAAAGACATTAAAAAGAGATGGTTTTCACACTTTGATTAAAAAAATATATAAAAAATGTTAAAAATTTATTTAAAACTTTTAAATAAGGTTAATTAGTTTAAAATGAAATTAATAAATTATTTAGGCATAAATAAGGATATTCAAAAAACCATCTAATGAATATGGACATGGAAAATGGTAGGTTCTTGACTGAAAAGAAAAGGTAGGGCCAGTTTCCTTACAATGGGTAAATAATGTGACAAAGGGGTAAAAGAAATAGGGATAAGACAATTAAAACCCTAATAATTAATAGTGGATAATAAAATGATATGTGTTTTAGAGAGAAAAGTATACAAATTCCCTATATGGATTATCTTTTTACTTGTAAATTAGATTAGAGATGAAACCCTCATAGTTTTGGTAACATAAGACTCAAACAATGTTGAGTATAATATCATGAAATAGACATCAAAATATCATGAAATGAAATATATTTTTATACATGAAATCAATAGTGTAGTGAATATACCATATAAAAGAAATAATGGTGAATGATATCAAACATGTCTCATGAAACTAAATTTGAGAAAAGATTCCCTCGCCTTAATTCTCTACTTCCAATAAAGTGCTTGGATATCCTATATAAAATAACTAAATATCATAATCACCTATTTCAAAACCATTTTCATATTTATAAAATGTTATTAAATTAATTTATAATTATTCACTAGATGTATATTAGTTATTTATTTTCAATATTGGGTGTGATTAATCATGATCATTTTGGACTAGTTTCATAATATTGGTGTTGTTCTTAATTATTCTCCCAATTTTCATCATTATACGATCATACAATGTACTTTAATTTATGTTTTATATTTATTTAATATTTTATAATTTCACTTCATAAGTATTTTAGCTATTATTCATGATGATAAAGGCAGTGATGATCTTGTTTCTGTAATTTATAAAGAACAAATTATGTTTTACTAATTAATGAATTAAATGTTTATGTTACCATTACAAAACCAAAAATAATAATTATTTAATTTTTAACATCCAATATTAAGTTTCAAAATTTATTCTTGATATAAAATTATATCATTTTTCATGTAGGTGGTTAAACCAACCAAACAAGTACCTACTATAATCCATGTGTGAGTATATATATAGAAGAGATTATTTTGTTATAATATCATTATCACAGACATATGATGAAATTATTTATATGTTATTAAGGTGATGAATCTTATTTTTTAAGAGTTATAATAATAAGGTAAATGTAAAATAATTTTTCACTTATAAATAAATTTATTTCTCTCTTGGTATGTCTGTTTTAGGCAGTTAGTTCTATAATCATCACTTATTGCTAATATTACTTATATAATTACTAATTTATATTTAAATAATATAAATCATGTAATAAATGAAATATTTTTTCACTAAAACCAATGATATAACTATCCGTGAATGGTTGTGACTAAAATAAAAATGTGTCATTCATTGAGGCGGTAGTCTTCACACATGCATGGGCAACATTTTCATTTTTTGATTGAATAGGAGGGGAATAGATAATGGTTATACCATAAATATAATAACATTTTAGTATATTATTTATACTCATGTAATTATATACATATGGTTAGAATGGGATTTGAGTAGGGTTGATGATAATGAAAAATAAATGAAGTTAAAGGGTAAGTAATAGATACATTGATAATTTTGATCCTCTCTTTAAGAATACTTTGGAAATGAAGGACTTGAGGCACTTTTTTTAGGATAGAGGAAGAAAAATATGTATATGGGATATAGAAGAAGTAAATTAGAAACAATTTCATGGGAATTCCATACTATGGTTATGGTTTGAAATGGGTGGAAGTGAGAACCTTTTATAGGTGAAAATTATGGGTTTTTCATGGAAAATAAAGTTAGGTAAGGGGTTAGAATGGTATCACATGGGGGTTAGGTGGGTTTGGTTAGTTAAGTGAATTAAGTGGGAAAATATTGGAAAAAAATTTAGGTATGACTTTATAACCTAAAAATTGTATTCTATAAGTTCTAAGGGTCAAATTGATTTATTAAAATTCAAGCCACATTAGACTACCCATTTTAACACTTATTAATCATGATTAAATATTAATCATGGTAATTTTTTATCACAAAAAATACAAAATGTCCCTTATTAAAAAAATTTTATGTGATAAATCTTAATTTTGACTCTATTTAACCCAATTAAATTTCCAAATATGATAAAATTAACTTTTAAATTAAAACATAAAACATGTTAAGAAACTATTTTTTTAGAAAAATGTCATTTTAATCATTAAGTGTTCTTAATATAATTTAAAATTAATTATAGATGAGTATTAATTTATTTTAAAGAAAATATAAACATCATATTAGTTTAATCTTTTAAAAGATATCAATTTAAATTATTCAATAAAAATTATACAATGTTTTAATAAAAATAATATATATGCGCATAAAACAAGTTTAAGAAAAACGAATCTTTTAAGCATAAAATAAATTTATTACTTTCCTAGTAAAAACTATTTGATAAATGTTGACTTATTTTTTTATATATATTATTAAAAATATTCATTAAAATTATTATTTAATCATAATATAATAAAATTCATAGTATATAATAAGCCATTTTAAAAAAAACATATTTTTTGTATAAAATGGTTTATTAGAATTTTAGCTATACCAATTAAATTTTTTAATGCATTAACATTATTGTTTTATATAAATTTGATAATACAATTACCCTTATTTACTTATACCAATCCTACAACTACTTTACAATAATTATATTAATTTTTATAAAAGGTGTCATGGTTTTTTTTCATTTAGTGATGTGTGTAGAGAAAGATAATGAAAACATTATATTTATTTAAAGGCAACACACACACACAAAATAAAATCTTATGGTGTTAAATTTTCATGGGTGGATGCACATAGTTTAAGTTTACAGTGTCTAAACCATTGATAAGGACCAATGGAGGTTCAAGAATAATATATCACATCCTTGATCTGAAAATGGGTATGATGCATGAATGTGTAACATTGAGGGTATCTGAATCCAATTGAATATATATTCTATGGAATACAAAAATCATAAGTCGAGGCATTTTAATATAGAAGTTATGGGTAAAAAAAGTATGCTAGGGATGATCACTGACCATGTTCAAATTATGGGTTCTATATTGATATTATTAAGGTGTATTAAGATTATAGGGAATTATCCTTAGGGAAGAATATTTCTCTTGGTTGGTAGTGTCAAATATAGTGTCATGAAAATTACTAAGTAGTGGTTTCCCTTGGAGTCGAATATACTTATCATTGATATCCATGGAGGGTTTATGATGATTCAAATAAATGAGTAATTAAATTGGCTTATGTGGGGAAAGTATATTCAAGAAGGGTTAATGTACCCTAAAGTTTACACCACTGTAAATTGGATACATTATTTGGGAATGAGTACATTACATGGAATTACTAAAATATGCATGTAGGGAAGAAAGAAGAAGGTTTTATCTAATTTTTTCCTGGACCGGTGGATCCAGTGAGTATAACTTGAATTTTTTTAGGGCCATATAATAGACCACACAATATTTTTTACTTCTTTTTTTTCACTCTAAATTTTCCATAATTCATGTAATGATGAATTAGAATGCGAAGAATTAACTTTTTCTTAGAATTACCTTTTTAGTTTTTCATCTTGATGAGTATTTATGTATTTTTTTATTTTTTGTTTATGATTCATGAAATTTTAACCATTGAGGGTTGAGGTTTAAGGTCATACAACATTAAAAAAATGGTTTTGGAGTTTAAGGTTATACAAATTTTACTAAATGGTGTTTGGGTTTAAGTTCATATATATTTGACCAAATTGTGTTATGGTTTAAGTTCATATAGCTTTGAATAAATAGGGATTTAGTATATATATCAAGGGTAATGAAAAAACTGATATGAATATAGAGATAAATTCTATTGTAAACTATCTCAAGTAGGGATTCACATAGTTTAAGGATAGGATTCTTGGAACAATAATAGTGGAGTGTGTTATAACAACCCAGATGGGGTTCAAGATTTAAGAGTGTCTGAAAATATTTGAAATTGGAATTATGATGATATAAATCATGACCTAAGGTATTTTAATTAGGATGATGAGATAGAACAAGTATGATAAAGATGACTACTAACCAATATTCAAATGTTGGTTTCCATGAAAATGTTTTTAGTGTATACAAATATTAGAGTACATTCTCCTTAGGATAAAATATTCCACTTGGTTGGTAGTGTTGAATATAAAGGCATGAAAATTACCAGAAAATATGTCCCTTGGAGTTGAATACACTCATTACCAATATACATGGAATGATTATAATGATCCAAACACATTAGGAATAAAGTTTGTTTTATGGAAATAAAATATTTAAATAGTGATGAGGACATTCCCATGCTGGACTAACCATGATTGGGCTATTTTGATATATTTAAGGGAAATGGAGGTGGATGATGATTTATGGATGGGTATAAAATATGTAGTCCATATATCACTATGTATCAATTGAAATTAGGAATCAAGACACCTGTAGTTCTTATAATTAATCCTTATACATATCTATATCATATGCATGAGAGGGTCATAAAAATAATATTTGAGGATTGTACCCAAGATAAGATATCTAGGATTGATTTAGAAATAAGGGGAATATTTTCCTAGCTTGGATTTGTAGGTTAAAACTTCATGCTAAATACCCTTACATAGATATGGATCTCATGTATATAAGTTTGGTTATATAGGATCAACCACTCTAAGTAGTTTAAGGTCTTACTAGATGGATCATGTGTTGGTAATTTTAACATCATAAAATAAGGGATTGGGTGCCATCCAATTTAGGGTAGCATGATGGGGGCCTCTTTGTAGGATATTTTATATATATTTTAATTGTGTGAAAAAGTAAATGCCTTCATCCTAGCGATGGTCCTTTAAAGTAAAAACCAATGTGAATGAATGCGCCTAAACATTGGGAAAAATTAGAGTGATTGGTTGGAATTTGTTTATAAACCCAAGATAGGAAATTTGGGTGTCACTCTGTATCCTGTGATAATATAAATCAAGAGACATGTAGTTCTTTTTTATAGAATATTACCATACTAATCTAAATCATTCATAAGAGAGGAGGAAAAAATTTCACTAATGTTCTAGTAGGGGAGATGGATGAAAACCCAATATGAAATAGGAAAAGAATCATCACTAGATAAGGAGAAAGTATGGAAATGAAATATATGGCTAATACTGGGCTAGGAGATCTATTCATCACTACATATCCAAAGTTAGTAGAAATAAATCCATATGTAGTTCCTGAAAAGAGGAATTTTTTTGTTATTGGTTAGGTGTAACATGATGTTTCGTTTGGCTAGTATATCCATAACCATTTAATCCTAAATTCAAGAATGAGGTCCTCTATATAGATCAAACTCTTATATAGGGGAGGTGTTGTAATGTCTTGTATTTTCCATATATTTTTTTTAGATATTATATAGATTATTTTTTAGACTAGGTACTGAGATGATGTGTGATTCTGAGGACCATTGTGCTCGAAACAAATTTTTGAAAAATATTAAAATATTTATTAGCACGTTCATTTGGTTTTCCTAAAAAAAATTAATAACTCTTAAATAGGTGTCTAGATCAAAAATATGAGGTCACAGTTGAGTTTAGAATAGTGTATTTACCCTAGGAATAAACTTACATTGATCGACTCAGGTCATTTTTAAAAATGTTGTTGCAGGCGTAAAATGAATAGAATTATTTAATAAAATTATTTTAATACATTATGTTGACACAATGACTTGTTTTTCATTAAATGTATCCTTATTCTAGAATTCTAGGGTTAGCCACATGACCCTAGAACTTCTAGAGAATCATTGGAGAGAGATCTGTGGGAATCCTTTCTGATGAACGATATCGGATTGAGGTTTAATGATTGACACACATCGATTTTGAAGGATCTCACCAATTAATGCAACACTACTTTGTTCTTCATTAGTGATTGATACAAATCGAGGTAGGGCATGTCATTTAATTGGTTTATTCCACATTTTTTATTTCTAAGATGAATGTGAATCAATCAATGGAAAAATTTATTCACAGATCATGCCTATTACGAGATAAGATTTATTCCATGGGATTTATTTAATCTAGTTTTCTAACCCAAATCCCCTATTCTTGATCGTTGGATGAGAACTCTTGGCTAAAGATGATAAACATTTTCTCTTGTTTTTTCTCCCTTTTTTCTTTCATTCTTCACTATTTGGATCCCCATGGTCCCAGCTCGACATTTCCTTGTGGTTCTGAACTTGATCGAACCCCTGTATTTGAGGAAAATCAACAAACTAGGTTGGATCATTGTAAATAAAGACCCTAGGAGCTCAGATATATTATTGTTTCTTATTTTGGGAATTGGAGGAGGCATGGTGGTCTGTGTAAGAAACCATCAATACATGGTAGCAGCAGTCGGTAGATGGCGGTGGTGCGCTATGGCAGTTCGCGTGCGGGCAGAAAAGCTGCGTGTGGCCTAGATCGACAGAACAAAACATGGAGTGGGCCAAGACAGGTGGGCCTTCTATGAGTGGGTTGGGCCAAGTTGGTGGTCTAGGTTAGGCCGGTGGTCCAGGTCAGACGAGATAGACCCGGGTCGGACTTGGGTGGGTTCCAGGGAAACTAGAGTGGAGCCACATTGCGGTCGACCATGGCGTCGTAGTAGCTCAAGCTTCCAAGAGAACAACAACCCTGAGGTTGGTCCATAGGTGGTCAACTATAGCAGTTGGTTAGTGCGGAAGGTGAACTGACTGCAGCGATAGGTAGACCGACTGCGGTAGTTGGTCCGCAGGCCCGAGAAAGTCTTCAGGAAGCTTCTTGAGCGATAGGTTCAAATCAAGAGTGCTTGATGCTATTCATTTTCCTAGTTTGGACTAGTATGGGTTGAATTAATTCCCTTGGTCCTTTCCACATGGTTACAATCTGATATTACATCCACATCACTGGATTGTAATCCACTCTATAGGATGAGTCTTAGATAGAGTTTTGGTGTCCCTCCGCGAGACTGGAGTGCGATCCTCTATCATCCCTAGTGGAGTTTTTGGAATCAGCATGACCTCTTTGAGAATGTTTTTGGTCCTACATCTATCTGTTCACATCAATAGGGTTTGTGGAATTGTTTTCATATGATCCCCTATATAGTGGGTTGATCCAGATTGGATTCGTGGTATCCCTTAGTGACTTTGGGCATGACCCCCTCTTTATGTGTCATATTCTTTTCATACCAATGTGTTCTCTTTGGGTGAGGCCCAAATGAGATAGAACTATTCATCAAGTGTCTTTGATGATAACATAGATTGTGGAGTGGGATCTCCTAGAACAAGCATTTCCTCGAACAGAATCATGTGGCTGGAAGTTGGTTATGACCTCCTGATGGTGTGGAGTCTCTCATGAGTATATCTGGGTTTTCCTTTCTTATTGTATATTTTATACAGTGTTACATATTTTATTGAGTTTACTATATTTGGTGCTTTATGTTTATTGTTTTTGGGGTGTCCTACTGAGTATTTTTATACTCACCCCTACATGGGATTTTCCCACATGTGTCGTGTCTTGTGCAGACGACGACCCTTTTTATGGTGTCTATAGAGGACCAAGAGTGGGGAGAGTATAGCCAGAGCTGGGAAAACCAAGGTATTTACTGGGATCATACCTTTAATATAGTCCTCACCCTTGAATAAGGTTGGAATTCTACAATTTCAGTTAGACTTGTATTACAAACTCTTTTTGGTGGGCTTGTATTTAGCCCTATTTACTTTTCCTTTACTTCCTATTGTACTCTTGTTGTGGGATCATAGTTATATGCATGCATTATATCATTTGTTTTATATTTAAGCATTGTGTGTCTTGGAGATGTGTTTGTGTGTATAGGTACATTAGGCTAATGCCTCCCATTTGTGGGAAATGCCTACTCGGTGCTAGTCACTAACCCCTAGCCTATCAGAGTCAGGCTTGGGGTAGTCATGACATGGGCCCCTATGGGATAGGTCATGATAGGGTCATTTTTGAACCAGGTCATATAGAATATATAATTCTAATTGGTTCAAGGTCATATAGATTAGACCATATATTATGTAGTTTAATATCATGCAATAATGACTTAGGATTTCTCCATCTAAACACAAGGCCGCCAGGATGTGAATGAGGAGGTCCAAATATTAGGATTGAATTCAAGAAAATGGGGAACATTTTTTGTTTTTTTTAGAATATATTTATGGAAAAAGAACCATATGTTAAGGTTTTTAATATAGATCTAGCTCATATATAATAAATCAAGGTCTCATGGAATGGACCACTTTAAGCTATTTTGGGTCTTTTAGGATAAACAATGTATCGTATATTTGAACATCATGTAGTAAGGAATCAGATTCCATATAGTTTAGGGTCATATGATAAAGACCTTTATATAGAGGTTTTACACTAAAATGTCATGAATGAAGAATAAGATAACCTTGTTTTAGTGTTGATAAAGGAGAGAAACCCCCTACATGAATTTACAAGGGATTAAATGCTAAGAAAAAATTAGAGATAACTAGGATTGAACTTATGGATGGGTCCAGTGGTTTGGATATCACTACATATTCTGAAATAATATGAATCAATCCAAACATAGTTATTATACAATGATGGAGTTTTATCTCAGTTAATATTGACTATATAGTTTAACATCTTGCAGTGTGGGTGTAACATCCAGTAGTTTAACATCATGCAATGAGGATATGATATCTTGTAATCTAATATCATGCTACAATGATGTGTGAGCCCAATGTAAAGTTATGAAAAGTAATTATTGAGAAACCTTGCATTGGTGTTGGGTGTGATACACTCTCCATCCATTATGGTCAAAGAGTAATCTCCATTAAAGTAGGCCTTGTGTAAAACATAAGTTCATTACCATTTCGGCTCCATTTTTAGTGTCTTCTTACCCAGTATCATTTGAGTTCTCAAAGATAGACCTAATTCTCCTTAGATGAATGAGAAGATTTAGAACTTCTTATTAATCACTCACATGAATCAGTTTTAATAGATTTTTAGGTTATGCAGTGTGTGTAAATATTTCTCATCAACTTGATCTAACTCATCTAGTCGAATCTATGACTTCTTATCTTTAGATATCTGATAACATATGGAAATACAAAGTGAGAGTAGATGAACCTAAAAGTTAAATTTTTCTTATGTATCATATATAATAGATTATGGGGTCACCTGTGTAGTGGTATAGGTTTAGTGAGATAATCCCACAAAGCATACAAGTGTATATTTATCTAAGAATTATTGTTCTTGTACACCATATTCTAGAAGATGTTATATAAAGTTTTATTAAAAGAATTTATCTATCCATTCACCACTAAATGGTTGTGGGATGAATGGTTATACTGAATATTATATTCCCAATAAATTCTTTTTTAACATGAAAGAGCATAAATTTTCATCATTTTTTGTTAATATTTTTTGAGGGACATAAAATATGGTAATGATATTGGTCTTTACAAAGTTTATGATAGCCTTAATCCCAAATTCATTTAGTAATATAGCCTCAAACAACTTTAAGAATAAATTAGCAGTGTTAAGGATTCAATTGAAATACCAAGATGTAGCTGGGGGATATGGCCCCATGAAATTGATTCCCGGTAAGGAAAACATTTAAGAGTATTTGATGGTGTGAAACAATTTTGGGTATTGATTGATGAAATTTATATGTATCTATTAGGAATGTAATTTCTTTGTAAACTCCATGAAGTCATGCATAATTGATTGATAAAGTGTCTAAGTTTACTAATTTGACAGAAGAGTATGGATCTTGACTAGTGAGAACAACAAGCGCCAATGTGGAATTCCTACAAAATGAAATAATTTTATCTTTATTCAATGAATATTAGGATAAATCAGTCAAATTTTAACTTATATAGGATTTTCTATAAATTAAATCCATCATAAAGGATGAAGTTTGGTTCCTTTAGTCTGATATATTATTTTTTCTCAATCTGATGGGATAATTACATTTTGTACATAGTCTATCATGGGATACATCCATGCACTTGTGGTATATGTCCACAAGTATATGATCTCTCCTTGATTAGGGTTAGTATTAAATTCATTGATATCCTCCATATCATTATTAATGAATAGAGAAATAACATTATGATGTGAAATGTGAATGAATATTTCCTCTTATTATGGATCTTATAGGGTTGTGCATGTATTAGCTAATGCATCAACACAAGCATTATATAAATGCGAGATGTGATATTGTGTTGTCTTAGAGAGGAATTCAAAAAAAACCTCATACATAATAAATAAATGGGATCAATTATTCTTTCTTGATTGCATATTCACTATTAATTTACTTGATTACCAACTCCAAATGAATATTGATATTCAAGCAGGCCACCAGTATTTGCATAGATAGTTCCAAGCCTATGATGAGGACATGATATTCTTCCTAGTTATTGTTTAAACCTTTTGATAGTGGGAAAGGGTATAAAAGAAGTTCCTTTGGTGGATAGATGAAGAAAATCCCAAATCTGACATAGTTTTTCTATAGGTTTTCCATCCTTCTTCTCCTTAGGCTCTTAGAACCATCATCAAAGTACAATGTCCATTTATGGTTAGTTTCATGGATGGAAAATACTTCTTCATTGAGGAATTTTGTATCCACCTGTGCACTTTTTAGGGATGGGTGTGCTATTAGAAAATATACCAATTACTACTCTTTAACTAACTTTTGAGATGTGAATTGGATTTAAAACTATTGTAGAATTACCACCCATTATGCTAGAAATCCAATTAAAATTGTTCATTGAGAATATACTTGAGTGTATTGATATAAGAAACTATATGAATCATATGATTTTCTAGATAATGTCTTAATTTATATATTGAAAATATCAACACAAATAAATTCTTCTCAATATTATAATATTGAGTCTCAATATACATAATATTTCTCCATAGTTAATAAAGGGTTTCTTCCATTCTTGTATCATTCTTCCAAGAAAGGAGTGCACCAAATGATTATTCTTATGTCAAAATATAAAGGATGAGAGTCTTCCCCTCCACCAGAGGAATCAAAACTGATGGGTGTAGAATATATTGTTTATGACTGTTGAAATATTATGGAAAATATTTATCCCAATGATAGGTGACTCCATTTTCACCAAAATTGTAAAGGAAAAACATTTACGATGAGGTTGGATTTGAAACTCTTGATATAAGTGAGGCATACTGGGAGTCTTATCAACTCTATGAGGTTTTGAGGAGGTGTCATATCAAGGATTGACTTGGTATTCTCAGGATCAACTTTGATACCATGGTGGTACACAATAAAGCCACATAATTTGTAATAACCTGATATTTTATGATTTTTTTCAAATAAATTTAATTTCTTCGATATCTTTCATTACACGCAACATTGATTTTAAACGAACCGTGATGTACTATTGAAATATTATTATTTAATGTGACACTTATCACCTAGCCATTGGATTGGCAGTTATGAATAGGAATAACTAAATTATGAAACTTTTATGGTTTACATATTTATAAAATGAATTAATTGGTTATTAATTGATAGAAAATAAAAATAAAATCATTTGAAAGTAAACAAGATACTTTTTTTGAAAAACTCTTTTTTGTGTACGGTGTATTTTCATCTTAATAAATTAAATTAATCACTTTTAGTGAATGATTTTAATAAAATTTATATATTATATATTCAATAAAATATTTTAACATTCATTTAATATTTTTCTAATAATAGGATAAGAATAAATCAAGTTTTATGCTTAAAAATGTATTTTTCTAAAAACAGTTTTGTCGCATATTGCATGCTTATTTTTAAAATTAATTTCTATGACTTATAGAAATTGAATTTGATAAAATGGATTCCATATTTATAATCATGAGGTTAAAATTTGGTAAATATATCGCTTTTATTTTTATCAATATGAATAGTAATCTTAGTAAAATTTATTACCTCAGTAAAGGGTAAATCAAGTTAATCTATGTTAATACTAAGTGATAAGGCCATAATTTTTCTTCATAATTTTTACATTATCAATTAAATTCTAAAATTATCACCTTAGTCACTAAATATTTTTTTTAGTCAGCACTTTTCCATGAAAAAGTTCTATATAATATTTAAAGTAAAGAAAGTTACAATGTGTCACTCTTTTAGTTTTAAATATATCTTATGCATCCACATAGGGAAAAAATTAAGTTATGAATGAAAAAAAGTGTATATTTTGATAATAATAAACTTATATTAATGATTAAAATTTATTTATAATATTTAGTTTGTTAAATAATTATTTTCAATTCTTACTCAATGCTGAAACAATATTTATTCAATTAATTGAAAAAAAATGATGTTAAAAATATTACAAGTGATATAATTTGACTAAGTTAATTAGTGAAATGAATTTTATAGATGAATATGAAATATTAGCGTTTTTTAAGTTATTATATTTTAATTCAAACTTTTTATTTATCTTTTTTAATTCAAATTAAATGAATAGTGTTAAATTTTCATTAATGATATTTTATCAAAATAATATTTTATTAAATTATTTAAAATCATAAAAAACTTGAAATAGGATAAGGTGGATAATATATGGTTTAAAATTTCATCTCTTGTCCATTTATGATCCAATTATCACCCTATATGTAAAATTATAACCCATTAAGAGTGAAAAAGACGTTACCATGATTAATGTGAAAATAGGTTAATTAAGGGTTTAAACCAAAATATAAGGTTTAAAACACCACAAAAACCTATCCAAAATTTATTGGTTGAAATTATTTTAACCCCATAAAATGTTATATTTTAATACCTATAATTTTGGACGTATTTGTCTATATAATGAATTTATTATAATTTAATATTTTAATAAATTCCAAAAGTTCCCCTCACCTCAATTATAAAAGGGAACCCTCCACCTCACTTCTTTACACCACTTTGAGCCTTCTACCTTGACCATTACCTACAAAAATCCCTTATAAAATTCCTTAACCACATTTTAAAGGTCCTAGTATTCCCAAAATACCAATTCCATGATCCTTAAGAGAAGATCTAATGGTGTTGTTTTAAAAAAAGAGGTAATCACCTTAACCAATCACTTTCTTTTTTATTCTTCTTTTACCTCCTCTAAATCCGTTATATTATTCATAAAACTATGTCTTCAGTATCATAAATATATTGAAATGTTATTATGATTATTAATACAAATTTATTCACCCACTTTACATCAAATTATAAGTGAAAGTATTGCTTAGGCATATGTACGACTTATTATCTCTACGTAGTGATATAATTCATTTTCATCGCCGCATTTCATGGATGGTAATTATGATGGGTTTAAAGTTTATATATAATTAATTCTCATCACCATATTTAATGTATGGTTATTATGATGTGTTTAAAGTTTATATATGATACTTATGACCTAATTATACTTTTGGAATTATAATATCACTTCTACCTTCTTACTTTCTATCCATTTGAAAGTGATAGCGTCTCTCATGCGTATATGTGTACTACCACCTCTACAAAGTGATGTAATTTTTTTAATTTAAATTTTTATTCTACGGTATTAAGGATGGATTTAATGAATATATATGATATATATGATATAATAATTATTCTAAAAAGTTTAATTGTTATTTACCTTTCTTTTGTTCCACCCGTTGAAAAGTGAAAACAACGTTTATGCATATGTACGGCTTACCCTCTCCATGAGTAGTGCAATTAATTTTTCTATCTATACCTTTTATTAATGAATATAAATATATATATACATAATTAATATATATTATGTTTATACCTTTATTAAAATTCTAAATATGATGTAACCATGATAAAAGTACAACTATCAGAACTAACAAACTAAAATTTGTATGAAAGAACAAAATCATTAACACCTGAAAGAAAAAATTTTAATAAAGGATTATTAATAAAATGGTTTTTAAATATTATAATGGGATCATCTATGATAATATAAGTATATAAATAACTCTGGTTAGAAGTATAATAAATTTAAATTTATTATACAGGAGACTAGAGCACTTTCAAAGAAAGTCATATTCAAGGTAAAGGATTTTCGTCTCACTTTTATTTCTATGAGACACATGCCCTATTCACAAATTTTTACTTTATTTTGTTTTAATAATTCCCATGAATGTATTTTATATTGCATAATATTAATTTTATGGTATTTTAAATATCCACCCAAGGTTATTTCTTTCATGGGTCTTATGATTCAAATGTTGCCAAAGTGCTAAGGGTTTTATGTTATAATCTCATTATTTATTAGGATTGTTAATATTTAGGTTATAATGATGAAATATTATGATATATATCTCAAGAAACTCATTAATTTTATTATCCTCTATTTATTTTATAACAATACATGTTTTCATTTCATTTGCCTCACTTTAAGTACTCAAGAGATTGAAAATATGTTTTTAAGGAAATTTTTTTATTTCTCTCTTAGACCAAAAAACATTTTTATTACATATCCATGTTTTATAAAAAAAATAAAGAAGGTTTTTTATATTATAAAATGATTTTTTAAATTCATTTTCAATGATGTTTTAATTTAAAAAAATGGTTTAAAATGAATCTTTTTTTTCATTTTTCAAATGAGGTAATTTTTGACTTTTTAGAAAAAGGTCAAAAGAATGTTTTTTATAAATTATGAAAAATTAACATAATTTTACACCATCATGACTACTAAATAATGTAAATATTACATTATAATTTTTTAAGGATATTTTAAAATAAAATTATTTTCACAATATTTTTGTGAATTTTTAGTTTTTGAAAATTGATTTTCAAAGAGCAAGGGATATTTTCCTCAAGAATGTTTTAATGATATTATAATGGTATTTATATTCATCAAAGATAAAAAAACCTTAATTTCACTTATGATTTATTAGGTATATGATCCAAGGATACCAACCTTATTATTTCTCTATATGGTTTATGATTATGATGACAAGATGGTTATGAAACTTGTTCCTTTTTCTACAAGTTATGATATGATGAATTGATGAAATGTTTATATAAATAGTTTCTTTTCCACGGGTTATTCTTATAAGAACCAGCCTTAAACATTACATAATATTAAGTTAATTCAAGAATTCACATTGAGGATATTTTTATATTTAGATTTCTAGATAATTAGGCCATAACTATTACATTACATCTCAAATATTACAAAGTAGACACTTCTACTCAGTATCCATTTTTTCATAAAATAAAAATTCTTAAAAGAAAATAAGAATTATTTTCTTGATATAAATATTCTTTAATTATTCATTTATCTAACCCTTCCATATTCCCTATGAAAAACATTTCAAAAACTTGGTATGGGACTAAAAAGATCATTAAGGGTTATAAAATAAGGAAATAAAACATTAGTCCATCAATACATACAAAACACAATCTCTTTAAAATAACTCATGAAATCATACGATTTATGAATAACACATAGAAATCATAAATCATAAAATTAACTTGTGGCATCCCTAACATAATTACATTGTTGCTTTCACAGCTATGTAGGGAGTTATATTTGGAATACCCATCACGGTATATTCTCTAAATCTCGTAGGAGAAACATTAACATTTACCTCTGTCATCTTACCCAATGCATTGGAGAGTTATCTCAGGCTCACTCGCCCTAGGTTTATCATGGAACCACCCATATACGTAAAAAAAATCCAAGAACCATAAAATAATCATAACACATGGATGATCATAAAGGAAAGATAACATTTCCACATTGCAATCACTGTATATCATTTCAAGATATTTAAATATTCAATACATTTCCAAAACCATTAAAAACATTTAATGAAGATATTTGTGAATC
Source organism: Viscum album (assembly GCA_963277665.1). Classification (NCBI taxonomy): domain Eukaryota; kingdom Viridiplantae; phylum Streptophyta; class Magnoliopsida; order Santalales; family Viscaceae; genus Viscum; species Viscum album. Next base: position 1,237,968,575 of record OY728162.1, on the reverse strand, counting down.
AAAGTGTCCCATACCACTTTGAAAATTTTATAGGAATTAAAATTTTAAAACATTATTGTCCATATAAATAAATCCTTAAAACTATTTTAAAAACATGGACATTAATGAGAAATATTTAGAATATTAAATCTTTAAAACATTTAAAACAATGTTTTAGTTAAAGAGTCCCTTACCACTTTAGTAAATACTTTAATAAAAATAATTAAATAATAACATCAAACAACACTTTAAATATCATAATAATATAATAATTCAAGATATAACATGTCAAAAGGGGTCGTATATACACCTTAAAGGATAAATAAGGTGCACGATATCAAGACATGCCTCAATGAAAGAAGATTGAGACAAAGTCCCTTACAAAATTCGTATAAATGACGTAAGAGTTTATCAATGTGGTTATTATGTGTAGAAATAGTATATCCACACAAAGGGAATTATAAATTACATCATAAATAAATAAATAGTGATTCAATACATAATCTGTCATAATATAATCAATGTAGTATGTGTAAAACCCAATGAGTCAAAATTGAGTTTACAAATTCCCTTACGAAAATCCGGCAGCCTAACATCATAACTTAAAAATTCAGAAAATAATTTGATGAGAGAGAAAATGGTCTATCATCACTTGTAAATAAAATGTACATAAATAAGGATATAGAATAACATATCTCAATATAAGATAATGGAAATTAAAAGACATAACATAAAAGAAGTCTTTGACTAAAAGAGGAGGGTGAAAGGTTCCCTTACAAAGATTATTTTGTAAATAGAATAGATCAATTATGTGTATTAACTATAAGTACACATAAATAAAGTATAAATACAAGATATTATAATAAAATTTATTTCTCACATAATCATATCACGATATAATCAAGAAGTATAATTTTAACCCAAAGAATGGAAATTGGGTTAAGGAGTTCCCTTACCTCGTGTCCGACTTGACTCGTTCGTTCTTTAATTTCCTGAATAATAAACTTAAGTTAATTTCTACTTGATTTAGAACCTATTTTAATTTTATTATTCCTTTTATATCACTTATTACAATGTTATAAAAATTACATAATTATTGAAGTTAATATTGGTCGTTTTGTCGATATCAGATACTTGAGTAGAAAATGAACTTGTTATAATTACAAATTGTCTATGTGGTAAAAATTACATTATCTCTAGAATGATATTAATTATTTAGATATTATATATATCATATATATTCATTATATATGTATTTATAATATTCCATATCATTTGGACATAAGAAATGAAATGCACCGTTTATGGAGACGGTAAGTCGTACGTACGCATGAACGTTACTTTCATTTATTTTTCATATTTAAAGGAATGAAAACTAAATGATAAATAGGTATATTATAACTAAATTATAATATATATATATATTATATGTTTCATACTTTCATTAATTCCATCCTTTATACGTTCCATGTATAGCATGAACGAGTCATATCACTTTGAGGGGGTGGTAGTCCACACTTCCTCAAATGAAATTATCGTATATATACAACATGAAAAGCATAAAGGTATGTTAGAAATGAGAATTATAGAAGTATATGGATAAAATAAGTGTCATATATATCATATATAATTTCAGTTCCATCATAATGGCCACCATGAGAGGCGGTAGGAGATAATTGAACAATCATCGTTTCGTGAGGCAGTAGTTCGTCATCCACAGAAATAACATGTTCGTATCCATTAGAGGGAGGTGTATGGAAGTGTAGTTATAATACTTATCCTAAAAAAACATATTATATTGATGATACTGGAGTTTTTATGTAAACAAAGAATAATAAGATCATGGGTAGTGGAGAAGGAAAATAAAAGAAAAGAACTTGAGAGAAGATGTTACCTTTAAATTGGGTAACTCCCTTTGGTTTGAACCAAAAGGATTTCTTGAATTGCCTTATACCTAGGGGAAGGCTTCTAGGAGGAAGATATGGATTATGGTAGCTTATTTTAGCATAGTTTTTATGATCCAACAGGCTTGAGAGTTGTATGTAATGGGTTAGAGGTGATGGCCTTTTATAAGGGGGAGGAGGGGCTCTTTAGGAAAGTTTGAAAATATTATTTTATTATAAACTGGATTTCGATATCAAAAGGTCACAAACTAATTTAATTCAAATATAATATGATTATTGATATAAATAATCTAATAAAATGGGTTTTATAAAAGTTTATGGCATAAAATTGACCATATCTTTTAGCTTTAACCCTTAGTTAACTAATTTAATTTTTACCATGTCCTCATGTATATTCATACTATATGGTGAATATATTTACTATAAAAATACAAGAGACCCAAAATGGATCATTAATGAATTTTTTAACATCATATATTTATGTTGGACAAATATTATATTTTTTGTATTATTTTATCATTTAATAAAATATAATTGTTTTAAAAACTCGTTTATGTCAATTTATAAACTATTCATATCATGACTTTTAAAAAATCTATAAAAACTTTATTATTTCAAAAATACTTAATTAATTTAAATATAAAAAGTCGTTAGTATCCCTAAAAAAAATTTATGGCATAAAAAGTTTCAAAATAAATTTATTTTAATATTTATAATCTCTTTTATATAAAACATTCATTTAAAAAGTAATCATTGTATCATCACTGTGTCATGAATAAATTTATTTATTTGATGTATAAAAATTATAAATAAAATACCATGATGTTGGAAATATTTTTATATTTATAATGAATATTTATAGCTGAAAATATAATTTATATAACCCCATATAAAAATTGTTTTACTAAAAGATATATGTTTATGTTACATTTTCCTTAACTTTAGATTAATTTTTATAAAATGTCATTTTCACTTACAAGTGGCACCATGGGGTCCCAAAATCGACCCAAGGATGACCATGTTCATAAATGTATCATCCAATAGGGTTATGATATGTGTTAGAGTAATTTAATATTATTATAATATTATTTGTTTACCCTTATTTACCAGATTTACCCTTTAACCATGATAAATAAAATATTTACTAAAGTTACTATTCATAATGACTAAAAATAAAATTTGCCTATTTATAAAATTCGGAATTACTGATTCTAAATATGGAATATATTTTTCCAAATTCAAAACATAGAAGCTTCAGAAATTAATTTAAAATTAATTCCCATTGTCAAAACCAAAAAAGCGTGTTTTTAAGAAATAATAACTATCAAAAGATTGACATGTGTTTATGTCTAATTAAAAAGTGAAATTACTTAAAATGACCAAAATTGGATTAAATGGTAAAAATATGATCTAATTAAACTTTAAAACTAATTAAAAAGACATTATAATCATATAAATAAATTAGATTAAAAGGCGGTTTTGAATTAAAATGCAGTATTTATCACTATTCATCAAAAAATGAACTTTATCAGAAAAATACCAAAATTTTAACCAAAGTAAATTTTGATTTTCTAATTCTAAAAAAGAAGTTTATTTTTTCAAATGAAACATATAAAAGTGAAAAAAACTATATTTAAAAAGGATTCGCCTTCAAAAGGCAGTAAATCGATCTTGTAAAGAATATTAGAGTAATTTCATGCTTAAAATCAGATTCATTATTATTTTAAGCCTCTAAAATTTATTGGATAAAAGTAAAAACATTTAAAAAACATGTGTAATAATATTGTAGCTAGTTATATTCATTCCCTCCAATAAAATGGCTAGGCATTAACTACCATTTAAATAATAATATTATTATATTATTTTTCGGTATAACTCAAAGTTGTGTGCAGCATAAGATTTCAAAGAAACTCATTGTTTCATGTTGAGTACGCTATCAAAAAAAGTGTCCTATTTAACATAAAATTAATATATTATTTATAAATATTAATAGATATGAAAAATTATTATTTTATAAATACCTGGTTCATTACATCCTTCCCCTATTTTGGAAATTGCATCCTTGCAATTTTAAAATTGGGCTTAGAAACTTCATTGAAAGTCCCACATTAGAAAAAGAGTCAATAAAACTATCACTTTAAAAGGAATAAATAGAAGTATAAAGGTCACACAAGATAACACATACTAGTTTTCCATGAAAACATGGATATGGAGGAGAAACTAAGTAACAAGTAATGATGGAGAGTGATAGAAAACATGATCAGGAGAAAGTTAACAATAATAAAACCACAAACTTGTGATGGGTTAAACGATCATTGGTTTCACAATAGGAAAATTAAATGTAAAAAGTTTTTGTTTTAAGTTCTATTTCATTAAGTTGGAGAATTTATTTATGAGATTGACTAAGTACATAAGGAAATATACTTACTTTTCAAGTAGAGTTTCATCCTTTAATAAGTTTCTACCAAAACTCATCTTTTATCCAAACGATGAGTATTCAAGATGACTTGGTCACACCTGAAGCTCTAGAATAAACTTCTAGAGAATCACATAATCAAAAAAAGATGAAATATATATTTCCCCTATCTTTAGACATTAACCAAAACCAAAATGGTTAGTACAAGATCACATAATCTCCAAAAAGGATAATCTTTTATAAAAATAAAAACTACTCTTAATCTCTAAAACTGAACAAACAATACCCAAAGTTCGACAAAGACCATTCAATAAAAAATTGTCCTTAAAATCCTTCAATATAATCCAAACTAAGATTAAAACTCAAAGCTCAGAAGAATTTAATCATATAGTCTTCCATAGTAAATCTTAACATTTATCTCCAAATAACATTGACTACTCTTAAAGTCTCATATTGAAGTGTAATTAACCAAATCACATATTATCTATGATAAGTTAATCATTTCCATAAATAACCCAAATTTCCATTTGTCCACAATAAAAACATAAATTATTCTAAAATAAAATTTCAACCATTACTCTACAAATGAAATCCCATAGTATTCTATTTTCCATAGGCATATAGTGTTTCCCCAAAAAAGAGAACGACTTCCAAAATAGCCTTTATCACTTAATCACAAAATCATTTTCTTATACTAAGTATATCCATTTGATAAAACATAAGTTCCCAAAATCAACTTATTATTGATCCATAAAATCATTTAACTAAAAATAATAATTCATACTAACTAGGGACTTCACGTAGGCCAGTGGTAGGTGATGCACCCTTGTCACCCTTCGGTTGTGGGTTCGATTCCTACAGCCTTACCGGACATGATGGGTTGTTACCCATCTTGCATTTTGTCCCTTTTTATAAAACTCAAAAACTAACCCTAACTTGTTTTAACCTCAAAGGATGTCTTGTAACTATCATTTTCATCCTAGCTCATTAAGACCTCAACATCTTAATTCATGAAGTCTTATATATATTGTCATTTTTTTTATTTTACCTCCATAAAATAACACTATTCCCAAAGAAATAACATCATACCTTGGTCATGGTGTCCACATGGTTTCATCGTCATCTTGTTCACGTAGGTAGAAGGTCCATTCATTGAAACAATGATTTAGAGATCCTTAAAAATCATTTGCTTCCTTCATCCAAATACAAATTGTACAACTTGGGTCATATGGGTGTTTTCAGAAAAATAGTTTTAGAAAATAATCATGTATAACATATAATTTCAAAACGTATGCTAAAACTTGATTTTTATAAAATAGTAAGACCGAGTTTTAGTTGAAACATTCAATAAATGATACTTTTAAAATACCATAAGTATGTGATAAAAAATATAATTTAAAATCAAATATAAATAGGTTGTGAAAGGGTCACCTTCTTCAACACCTTTTTCAAAATCATAATATGCTTCAAAATCTTGTGATAAGGTAAAATATTTGAAAATTCCTTGATAATATTTACCTTTCTTGAAAATATGAGAATATTGAGAAAATAGTATTTGATTAAATACAACCCATGATCCATGATGGTATCGAGGTATATCGGAGGTGTTTGATATCTCAAACAATTGCTTTCAAATAAGTTATATGTTGGAAAATATTTCAGAATCGTCTAGACATGACTTTGCAATAATTATTGAAAGAAAGTCATCAGTAATATATAGGAATGTCATTTTAGATCCTCCTCCTTCCATTTGTAATGGACTTTCCTTGATCTAAAAAAGTTACAAAATAAGTATTTAACTTAAAGAGTAGACATAGAGACTAACAATGTGTCTAACAAGAACTCATAATCCCTAAAGTTGTCTAAACCGACCTTTGATACCAACTATGAGGCCCCAGCCTTAAACATTACATAATCTTTATTTAAGTCAAGAATTCACATTGAGGATATTTTCAGGTTTATAGTTTTAGATAATTAGGTCATAACTATTACATTACATCTCAAATATTACAAAGTAGACACTTCTACTCAATACCCATTTTTTCATAAAATAAAAAATCTTAAAAGAAAACAAGAATTATTTTCTTGATATAAGTCTTCTTGAATTATTATTTTCTCTTACCCTTCCTTATAACCTATGAAAAACATTTCAAAAACTTGGGATGAGCATAAAAATCTCAGTAAGAGTTATAAAATAAGGAAAGAAAACATTATTCCATCAATAAATACAAAATATAAGCTCTTTAACATAACTCATGAAATCATAAGATTTATGAATAACACATAGAAATCATAAATCATAAAAGTAACTTGTGGAATCCATAAAATAATTACATTTTAGCTTTCATAGCTACGTAGGGAGTTACATTTGGAATACCCATCATGGTATATTCCCTAAATATCTTAGGAGAAACATTAATGTTTACCTCTGTCATGTTACCCAATTCATTAGATATCTATCTCAGGCTCACCCACCCTAGGTTTATCACGGGACCACCCATATACATAAAAAATCTCCAAGAACCATAACATAATCATAACACATGGACAAGCATAAAGGAAATATAACATTTCCACATTACAATCACAGTATATTATTTCAAGATATTGAAATATTCAATCTATTTCCAAAACCATTTAAAAAATTTAATAAATATATTTTTTAATCAAAGTGGCCCATAAAACTTAGAAAATTTTATAGGAATTAACATTTTAAAAAATTAATGTTCATATAAACAAATGATTTAAACCATTTTGAAAACATGTACATTAATGAGAAATATTTAGAAGATTAAATCTTTAAAACATTTTAAACAATGTTTTAGTTAAAGAGTCCCTTACCATTTTAGTAAATACTTGAATAAAAATAATTAAAGAATAACATAAAAAACAATTTAAATATAATTATAATATATTAATTCATGATATAAAATGTCAAAAGGGGTCATATATACACCTTAAAGGATAAATAAGGTGCAATATATCAAGATATGCCTCAATAAAATGAGATTGAGACAAAGTCCCTTACAAAATTCGTATAAATGACGTAAGAGTTTATCAATGTGGTGATTATGTGTAGAAATAGTATATCCACACAAAGGGAAGTGTAAATTACAACATAAATAAATAAATAGTTATTCCACACATAATATGTCATAATATAATCAATTTAGTATGTGTAAAACCCAATGAGTCGAAATTGAGTTTACAAATTCTCTTACGAAAATTTGGCAGCCTAACGACATCACTTAAAAATTCATAAAATGAGTTGATGAGAGAGAAAATGGTAAATAATCACTTGTACATAAAATTTACAAAAATAAGTATATAGAAGAACATATCATAACATAAGATAATGGGAATTAAAATACATAACATAAAAGAAGTCTTTGACTAAAAGAGGAGGGTGAAAGGTTCCCTTACAAAGATTAGTTTGTAAATAAAATAGATTGATTATGTGTATTCACTATAAGTACACATAAATAAATTATAAATACAAGATATTATAACAAAATTTATTTCTCACATAATCATATAATGACATAATCAAGAAGTAGAATTTTAACCCAAAGAATGGAAATTGGGTTTAGGAGTTCTCTTACCTCGTGTCCGACTTAACTCATCCCTTCTTTAATTTCCCAAATAATAAACTCATGTGAATTTTTACTTGATTCGCAAAATTTTTAAATTTTATTATTCCTTTTATATCACTTATTAACACTTTATAAAAATTACATAATTATTTAAGTTAATATTGCTCGTTTTGTCGATATTGGGTACTTGAGTTGAAAATAAACTTGTTATCATTACAAATTGTCCATGTGGTAAAAATTACATTATCTACAGAATTATATTCATTCTTAGATATCATATATATCATATATATATATATATTATATATGTATTTAGAATAGTCCATAGCATTTGGACATAATAAATTAAATGCACCGTTCATGGAGACGGTAAGCCGTACGTACGCATAAACGCTACTTTCAATTCCTTTTCATATTTAAAGGAATTAAAACTAAATGATACATAGGTATATTATAATTAAATTAAAATATATATTATATATGTTACATAAGTTCATTAATTCCATCCTTTATACGTTCCATGTATATCATGAATGAGTCATATCACTTTGAGGGGGCGGTAGTCCACACTTCCTCAAATGAAATTATCGTATATATACAACATGAAAAGCATAAAGGTATGTTATAAATGAGAATTAAATAATCATAGAGATAAAATAAATATCATATATATCATATATAATTTCAGTTTCATCATAATGTCCACCATGAGAGGTGCTAGGATATAATTAAACAATCATCATTTCATGAGGCAGTAGTTTGTCGTCCATAGAAATAGTATGTTCATATCCATTAGATAGAGGTGTGTGGAAGTGTAGTTAGAATCATTATCATAAAAAAACCTAGTATATTGAGGACAATATTGTTTTTATGTAAATAAATAATAATAAGATAATATGAATTGGATAAGTAAAACAAAATAAAAGAACTTGAGAGAAGATGTTACCTTTAAATCGGGTAACTCCCTTTGGTTTGAATCAAAAGGATTTCTTGAATTTCCTTCTACCTAGGGGAAGACTTCTAGGAGAGAGAGAGGGATTTTGGGAGCTTATTGAATCAGATTTTTGATGATCCAAGAGTCTTGAGAGTTGTGAGTAATGGGTTAGAGGTGATGGCCTTTTATAAGGGGGAGGATGGGATCTTTAGGAAAGTTCGAAAATATTATTTTATTATAAAATGAATTTTGATTTAAAAAGATCAAAAACTCATTTAATTCTAATATAAGGTGAGGATTGATCTAAATAATCTCATAAAATGGGTTTTAGACAAGTTTAGGTCATAAAATTAACATTATCTTTTAGCTTTTACCCTTAGTTAACTAATTTAACCTTTACCATGTCCTCTTGTATATTCATATTATATGGTTAATATATTTAATATAAAAATCCAAGAGACCCAAAATAGATCATTAATTACATTTGTAACATAATATATATAATTTGCACTAATATTATATTTTTATAATTATTTTATCATTTAATAAAATATTAATTGTTTTAAAAACTCATTTATGTCGATTTATAAACTATTCATATCATGACTTTTAAAAAATATAAAATAACTTGATTATTTAGAAAAACCTTCATTAATTCAAATATAACAAGTCATTATTATCCCTAAAATTCATGGATTTCATAAAAAGTTTCAAAATAAATTTATTTTAATATTTATAATCTCTTTTATTTAAAACATTCATTAAAAAGGTAATCACTATATCTTCATTATATCATGAATAAATTTTATATGATGTATAAAAATTATAAATAAAATACCATGATGTATTAAATATTTTTATATTTCTAATAAATATTTATAGTTGAAAATATCACTTATATAACCCCATATAAAAAAAATTTACTAAAAGATATATGTTTATGTTACATTTTCCTTAACTTTAAATTAATTTTTATAAAATGTCATTTTCACTTACAAGTGGCTCCATGGGGTCCCAAAATCGACCCAAGGATGACCATGGTCGGACATTTATCATCAAATAGGGTTATGATATGTGTTAGGGTAATTTAATATTATTATAATATTATTTTTTACCCTTATTTACCAGATTTACCCTTTAACCATGGTAAATAAAATATTTACTGAAGTTACTATTCATAATGTCTAAAAATAAAAGTTGTCTATTTACACAATTTGGACCTCCTGATTCCAAATATGGAATCCATTTTTCCAAATTCAAAACATAGAAGTTGCGGAAATTAATTAAAAATTAATTCTCGTTGTCAAAACCAAAAAAGCGTGTTTTAAAGAAATAATAATTATCAAAAGATTGACATGTGTTTATGTCTAATTAAAAAGTGAAATTACTTCCAATGACCAATATTAGATTAAATGGAAAAAATATATTCTAATTACACTTTAAAACTAATTTAAAAAACAATCTAATCATATAAATAAATTAGATTAAAAGGTATTTTTGAATTAAAATGCAATATTTTTCACTATTCATCAAAAAATGAACTTTATCAGAAAAAAAACCAAAATTTTACCCAAAGTAAATTTGATGTCCCTATTCTAAAGAAAAAGTTTTTTTTGTTAAATGGAACATATAAAAGTTAAAAAAACTAGATTTTAAAATGGTTCTCTATCAAAAGGTGTAAATCGACATTTTAAAGAATATTAGAGTATTTCATGCTTAAAATTAGATTCATTCTTATTTTAATCCACTAAAATTTATTGGATAAAAGTAAAAAATTTAAAAAACATGTGTAATCATATTGTAGTTAGTTTTGTTCCTTCTCGCGAATACAATGGCTAGGCGTTAACTACCATTTAAAATAATAATATTATTATATTATTTTTTGGTATAACTCAAAGTTGTGTGCAACATAAGATTTCAAAGAAATCCATTGTTGTGTATTGAGTAGGATATAGAACAAAGTTTCCTCTAACATAAAATTAATATATTATGTTTCCCCAGAGGATACTCAAGAGGGGGTGAATTGATTACCTATTAAAATTTCTGATTAAAAGGATTTCTATTAAAATCCCCCAATTTAATAAAAAGTTAAACTGTAGTGAATTTGAAAAGATTGTAAGTGTTCAATTAGTTTCTCAAAGATTGATTATTTCTCAGTTAACTCAATCTGAAGATTAATTTAGCTTTTGAAACTAACTTACTAGCTAACAAAAATTATAAACACTTGCTAGTTCAACTATCAGAGTTACTTTAAAATAGATTTGTATTTCAAAGTAATTAGCAGCGAAAAAGTGAAAATAGTTTAAAATGAAATAAGATGCACAACGGTTTAACCAAGAGGTTCAGTCTCAAGATGAAACTTAGTACTCTCAAATAGTTTATATAAAACTTTGATCCACACCCTGGATCAGGGTAAAAAACAGTATTGAGACTGTTCAAGTACTAAGACCTATACCACAGTTCAACGTGGGAGAAAATATAACAATAGAACATAGGCTATCCAGGTCACACTTGACTTCTACCACAATTCAAATTGGGATACAAGAAGGTTTGGAAATTTTGAGTGAGGATTTTAGATATCCTCCAGTTATACTTAGGAGACAGTGTGTGTTTAAGATAAACAGAAGCACACACAGTGCTCGAAATGTAAATAAAAAAATCACAATAGAGATAATAAGATTTAAGATGAGTTTAGAAAGCTCTATGTGATGGAAATGCAGCTCTGGACTCCTTTTGGATTGATAAGATGATGTTTTGAGTCCTTCTCTGGAATTTTTTTAGAAAACAGAGTATCGTGGTTCTATTTCTCGAATTCTATGTATTGGTGTTTTGCTTGAGATTAGATTAGTATTTTTAGCACAGAAATGTCCTTTAACTCCCAATAAAGTTCTTCTTTTTTAGCTCTCATGTATCTATTCCTTTTTTATACCACACCCATCTCTTCGTGCACCTATATCTCTTTTATAGCTCATATGGTCTGACATAAGGCATTATTACTTCTGCAGGTACGAGGTACGGTTCCCTGACATCCAAAAAAATCATTAATTAACAACAGTTGCATTAAAAGCACCAAATATGACCGTTTCTAATAAACAAATAGAAATAGAGTTTAGAGAAACAGTGACTGGTTTCCATCGGTAGCTCTTTGTATTAGTGAACTTGTAATGGTGGACTTGTATTGATAGGTCTTGTATCAGTAGGTCTTGTATCGGTAGTTTTCACTCTCTGTAACGGTATATTCATGTATCAGTGACTCTGGGTAGCGGTAGATCCTTTTATTTGTAGCTCTCTTGTATCAGTAGCTCGCTTGTATAGCAGAAACTTTGTATCGGTAGCTGTCTGTCTGTATCGGTAGACTATGTATCGGTGACTTTTTGTATAACTGAAGGCTTGGTCTATCAGTAACCTTTGTTTATCAGTAGCTCTGTTTGTATCAGTGACTCAAAAACTTGAATGGTTATAAAGTATATGTTCCATGCATATCATTTCTAGATTGAGTTAGTATCAAGATTAATCATTGCTAAACATTTATAAGCATAAATAAACATTGAGTAACATATTCCAATGATATGATCATTTGAATATTCATATCAACTCAATATCACGATGTCATAATTTGAAAGTATAATTAATATATAGATAGACATTATTTGGGATTATCAAAGCACATCTAAACATAATTGAGATTATCAAAACAGGTGAGTTCAAAAATCTCCCCCTTTTTGATAATCACAAATTATGTCATTATAATCCAGAATAATCATTAATGTATCAGTATAAAATACATTTGTTCTCACTTATCAGTGTGTTCATTGACATTTTCAAATGATGTCAAAATATCATACCTTGTAACCATAAATGAAATATTTCAAATGAACCGGAGAGTATAGTATTAAATTCAAATGTATCAAAGGTAGGAAAAAAAATTTAATAGACTAATTATTTATCTAAGACTCATTATCCATATCCTTAGCCATATTATTCTCCCCCACACTTCTCCATATCATTATTTCCCCCCCTTTGTGATTAGAAAAAAGAAGGAGCAGAAATAAGAGAAAGTAAAATAGAATGAGATCCTGTAGATATGACTTCATGAAAAAATACATAGACATACAGAAATGATAAAATGAAGAATACAAGTGATCCCTATCAAATGTCTTAGCCACTAATCAATCCACCTCCCCAATATGTAATTTGGATTTTCCCCTGGGATCAGAAGTGGATTGAGGCTCGGTAGGCATAGGTGAAGGCTTGGGAACACCAGTGATGATCAAAGGTGGTTGAGCTACTGAAATACTGTTGGGCCTATACTGTGTACTCCTTTATGTGATCATAGGAGTAAGACTTCTGATAGCTTGAACTAGAGTCAACTGAGGTGTGGAAGTAGACTAACCAGAGGTAGGCAGGGCTGGAGGTACAATAATAGGGGTATTGTCCACATGCAGAAAGGGCAGTAACAGGTTCCTAGAATCCATGATGATTCCTCCTCCTCTCTCTATAGAAGAGATAAAATCATCCTTTCTCTCCATAAACTTGTACAAAACAAGACTCAACTCCCTGAGCTTACTGACTTGATCTCGGAAGGCTTGAGTGATTGGGGGAAGTTTTAGGTTTTCTAACAGAAGCTTGAAATGATTGTTTAGCTAATTCTTGGTATACACCCTATAAAAATAAAGATCAATCTTGTCTTTGATTTCCTTTTGGGCAGCAGTATCATCTCTCATATAATCCTGAACAATCTTCCTGATATCCCTTGTGATAGATATCACCTGAGAATTATATGAGCTAATGGCACTAAATTGACCAAGTTATTCTTTTAGTATAGATCTAAATTGTTCAACATCAACTGAAACTCTGGAGGTACCAAGAGGTTTCACAGTAAAACCTATAGTTTCTTTGAAAGATTGGGTCAAATTAATTATCAGTTTCTTTACAACCAAATCTTGAGTACTGACATGATCTTTTATGGACTTCTTAAAACTCTCAAAAACATCCACAAACTATTTCACTGAACTTTTTATGTAATTGATATCAGCATCAACTTGAGCTTGGGAACTAAAAAAGATATCAAATGAAGCAACATATTTCTTCAAAGAATCAACAGCCTATGTCAAACTCTTAATCTTATTTTCACACACTTTTACTTCATTCATCACATCTGTCACAACACTTGACACAAAACTTTCAAGAGATAATTCCAAAGATTTTTCCATTTTGATTAGATCTTCAAAAAAACAACTTTTCAATTCTTAAACAGATGCAGTCAAAGTCTCTTTTAACTCAGCATTTAAAGAATCAAGATCAGCCTTAGTTACAAGATTTTCAGGCAAAACTATTGAGGATCTTTTAGACGAAACATCAACTAAAGCTACAAATTTTCCTTTGGGTTTGTCTTTATCAGATATTGAATAATCAATTCCAAGCACCACAAATCCTGGATCTTCTGACCAATCCTCTACCTCATGCAAAACTGAGACAGACCCATATTTAGTAGATTTCTCCCCCTCAAGTGGAGCTTCCTCCTCTTCAGCATAAAATTCAGCCATCTCCTCTTTAGAGGAGTCATCTAAAACCATATTTATATCTATACTAGGTGGCACAAACTGGGGTATTTGAGTAATAGGTATTGGTCTATCCACTTAAAAAACCTCCTCAACAGGCATAATAGAGCACTCAATCAGAGGACTGAGACTCAAACAGGTACTTCCATCAGAGCTAACAGAAACAGGTTCTCCATTTTTAGATACTTTTTCCTCTTCATCATCACTACTAATGGAATCTGGAGTAGTCTCCTCATGATCTGATCTAGGCAGGTCTTCCTCATCCATATAGGTTTCTTCATCACTCTCTCCCAAAACTGCTTCCCTTCTAGGTATGGTCAAAGGTGGACTTTCCTTTACATATGATAAATTTTCAGCAGCTAGGCTTGGAGGCAAATCAGGATCCCCTCCATCTTCTATAGAGGTATCCTCCTCAGCATCAACATCATTGTATTGAGGTTCCTCCTCACCAGGTCCTAGACTTGGATCTCTCCAATTTGTTGGCCAATTGGGATGCTCAACAGGGTTAAATTTATCATAAACTTTCTCATCGTCATTTACCCATTCCATTTTCCATGGGTTTCAGCCAATCTTCATGTACTTACAAAATGTTTTTTTAATACAAAAGTTGTCTCTCACAACCACTATCTCATCCTGAGACTCAGCCACACCTTTTACCTTGATCATCAAAGATATCATCTTTGCAAAGAATAGAGCATTTGATTTTGACTTTGGCCTGGTCATATCCTTGATTTGAATCATCAGAAGCCTACACAGATTCACTTTTACATTATGCCTCAAAAGATACAACAATAATATAGCTTAGAATATAAGGTTTAAAAAATCCCCTCTTCTTGGACTTAACACATGCTGGATAAATTTGAACAGCAACCGGTTTTCTCCATCCATTTCTATAGCAACTACTTTTCTTGGTGTGCCATTTCCAGTGAGCTCTTCCAAAGTAGTTTCATACTCAAAAATGTCACTAGAATGAGGTACTGAATTTGAGGAATATCCAAACACACCCTAGTGCGGAACTTTCAAGCACTCATCCCATTCAATAGAAGAAAAATATACTATCTTTCCATTCACTACTGATACCATTCTGTTCTCACCTTCAGATTTCTCAAAACGAACAAACTCATAGAATTATTTCACCAGTTTTGGATAATAAGGACCATTTTTATTTTCAAAACATTCAACCCACCCTTGTTCCTCGAATATCCTTATAATAAAATATTTTCTAGGTAGGATCCATTCTTCACAAAGTTCTTTCTCGATTACAATAATTCTATTCAGTAAGTGCGGATTCACTGCACTCTTCTCACGACTTGTTCCACTTCCACTACCTTCAGATTCTACTTTCCGCCTCTTTTCACTTGGTGTATCACCTTTATCTTTGACTACCGGCCTTTTTAATCTTTCTATTTCAGAATCGAAGAACTTAGGGTTCTCAAGAAATGCGGGGGTTCGAGAAGTAAGGTTTGAAGTGAAGAGAGTTCGCAGTGGATTGAAACGTGACTTAGACTTAATTTTTATCATTTAGGAATCGAGATGTAATAAAAATAAATATATTAAAAACAATAAAGGTTTCGACTAAAAACACGAAATTTAGACAGCGCAAAACATATCGGTGATAACTAACGGTGAGAATCCTAACGGTGAGGTTTCTCTAACGATGAGGTCTCTCTAACGGTGAGGTCTCTCTAACGGTGAGGTCTCTCTAACGGTGAGGTCTCTCTAACGGTGAGGTCTCTCTAACGGTGAGGTCTCTCTAACGGTGAGGTCTCTCTAATGGTGAGGTCTCTCTAAAGGTGAGGTCTCTCTAATGGTGATGTATCTCTAACGGTGAGGTCTCTCTAACGGTGAGTTCTCTCTAATGGTGAGGTCTATGGAAATTTTATCATTCCTAACTCATGTCTAATGTTATTTAACCTTTCTGAACTTAAAGGCTTGGTGAATATGTTAGCTAATTGATGTTCAGTGCCTATAAATTCAAGAGTAATATCACCCTTTTGATAATGATCCCTCAAAAAATGATGTCTTACATCAATGTGTTTAGTCCTAGAGTGAGATATAGGATTCTTAGAGATATTGATTGCACTAGTGTTATCACTGTTTATAGATACATTCCTAAATTGATATCCATAGTCCAATAAAGTATGTTTCACCCACAGAATTTGTGCACAAAAACTACCAGTAGCAATATATTATGCTTTAGCAGTAGACAATACAACAGAATTCTGCTTTTTACTACACCGAGATACTAAGGACTTACCTAGAATATGACATGTTACAGAATTTTTCTTCCTATCTAACTTGCAACCAGCAAAGTCAGCATCTGAATAACTTATTAAATCGAATGATTATCCTTTTGGATAAAATAATCCTAAATTAGTAGTATGATTAAGATATTTGAAAATCCTTTTAACAGCAAGCAAGTGTGACTCTTTTGGATTAGCTTGAAATATTGCACACATACACACACTAAACATAATATTGGGTCATCTAACAGTAAGATAAAGTAAACTTCCAATCATACCTCTATAATTGGTTTGATCCACCAGTTTCCCAGTTTTATCTGCATCCAATTTACAAGTGGTACTCATAGGTGTATCACTTTCCTTATTACTATCCAAACCAAAATGTTTTAAAAGATCCTTTTTATATTTACTTTGATTTAAAATAATACCATTTTTATTTTGAAAAACTTGAAATCCAAGAAAATATTTGAGTTCTCCCATTAAACTCATTTCAAATTCATTTTGCATGCTCTTTAAAAAATCAAAACACAAATCATTTTTAGAAGATCCAAAAATAATATCATTAACATTGATTTGTACTATCAAAACATCTTTGGAAATCCTTTTGATAAAAAGAGTTGGATCAGCAATCCCTTTAGTAAAACCTTTTGAAATAAGAAAATTACTAAGTCTATCATACTAAGCTTGTGGAGCTTGTTTTAAACCATATAAAGCTTTATAAATCTTAAAAACTCGATTTGGAAAATGAGGATTAGTAAATCCAGGTGGTTGTTCAACAAAAACATCTTCAATTATAAAACCATTTAGAAAAGAACTTTTAACATCCATTTGATATAACTTGAAATTTAGATGAGCAACATAAGAAAGTAGAATCCTAATAGCTTCTAATCCAGCTACATGTGAAAAGGTTTCCTCATAGTCTATTCCTTCTTCTTGACTATATCCTTGTGCAACTAGTCTTGCTTTGTTTCTAATGATATTTCAAGACTCATCAACTTTATTTATAAAAACCCATTTAGTGCATATGGTTAATGTGTCCTTAGGTCTTTCAACTAATTCGTAGACGTTGTTTCTTTCAAATTTATTTAATTCTTATTGTATAGTTATTACCCAAAATTCATCATTGATATTTTTAGGTTCAAAATGTGAAAGAAAGGCTTGATATTCAACATGATTTCTTAGAGAAGCTCTAGTTTGTGTTCCTATATCTAAATCTCCTACAACATCATTTAAAGGATGGTTCTTTAGAATCCTAGTTGGTCTGGTCAAGGTAGGACTAGAAAATTCAGGTTCTTCTGTAGGTTCGGTTCTAATAGAATCGGGTTCTGGAAAATTTCTAGAATTACTTGTTTTTATAGAATGTTCACTACTTATATCATTAAGGTCTAGAATAGGCAGGTCTTCTTCAAGATTTTCAAGAGAAGACTTAGGTTCATGCGGATCAGTTTCATCAAATTTGACATGTACTGATTCTTCCACACATTTGGTTCTTTTGTTAAAGACTCTATAATAATTACTGGTTATAGAGTAACCTAGAAAGATTCCCTCATCACTTTTAGAAGAAAATTTGTCAAGATTATCTTTAGTATTGAGAATAAAGACTTTGAAACCAAAAACTCTAAAGTAACTAACTTCAGGATTCCTATTATTCCACAGTTCATAAGGGGTATTTTTAAGAACAGGTCTAATCAAGACTCTATTTATAATATAACAAGATGTATTTACAGATTCTGCCCAAAAGTAAACAGGTAAGTCATACTCATTAAGCATAGTTCTTTCAATTTCTTGAAGGGTTCTATTCCTTCTTTCTACTACACCATTCTGTTGAGGTGTCCTAGGGGCAGAGAAATTGTGACTGTAGCCATTATGTGAGCAATAGGTTTCAAAATCATGATTTTCAAACTCACAACCATGATCACTTCTCAGGTTCTTAATCTTAAGTCCACTAAGGTTTTCTACAGACTTGGAGTATTTATTGAAATAGGAACAAGCTTCACTTTTGTTAGCAAGAAAGTATACCCAGGTATATCTAGAAAAGTCATCTACTAGAACATGTTGAGTCAATAAGGTTTTTCTTATGACTTTTCCATTCCTTCTTGTTTTCAAAATCACAAACACCTTATACTTAAGCAAATCGATTTTTCACTTCTATAAGGAAAATTTCCTTCCTTAAGGAAATTTACCCTAACCTAGATTTCCTTATACATAGCAATATTTTTCTTAAGTATAAAAACCGGATTCATACTCAAAACCTCGGAATCATGTGATGCCAAGATATGAAACATTCTGTTTTAGGATCTGAATTCTGGATATGAACTGTAATGAAGTTCCATTCTGAATTCTAGATATGAACTATAATGAAGTTCCATTCCGAATTCTGGATATGAACTGTAATGAAGTTCCATTCCGAATTCTGGATATGAACTATAATGAAGTTACACTCTGAATTCTGGATATGAACTGTAATGAAGTTCCACTCTGAATTCTGGATATGAACTATAATGAAGTTTCACTCCGAATTCTATATAAAAACTCTAACAAAGTTCAAATCCAAATTCTAGACTCCGAACTTTTATGAAGTTCAACTCTGAACTTTCATGAGTTCGACTTCGAACTTTTATGAGTTCAACTCAGAACTTTTACTAGTTAGACTCTGAACTATTATGAGTTCGACTCCAAACTTTTATAAGTTTGACTCCGAACTCTGTAAGTTCAGATTCTGAACTCTGATGAAACTAGACTCCGAATTTCCTTAGAAATTCAGACTCCAGATTTCTACAAAATTCAGGTTTCGAATTCCTATAAAACAGAATCTGAATATCCTTTTAATTATAGACTCTGAATTCCATTTTGGTTAGAATCTGAACTTTTATTTTCTTACATTCAGAACTTTTTTTTTCTTATGCTTACACTCATTTCATTATAAAACGATGTCGTGCTTTTAGTTATACATTTTTTGTTATAAAATGATGTCGTCCATTATGTTTCTAACTAACCATTGGTTTAGTGAAACGTGTACAGGTCCCTCTGAAATTTATGGAAAATATGACCATTGGAGGAGGGAGTCGACCGTTGGAGCTTCGCCTACCAATAGGAACTCATTTGAAAATAACTAAGACAACTGATCTTAGACAACTTGTGCTTACATGCTGTTGAAGTGATTTCTATAGAGATAGGCTCTTATTAACTCTCAAGCTTCGTGCAGAAATTTTGAACTACTTGTTCAAACTTTTCCTTTGCAGATTGCTTCGTGCGACTCCGAATGATGGTGATTACATTCGAGGGCTTCCGAGGATAGGAAGACAGAGGTGCCGACTACCTTGAAGATCGAGGGCTTCCTTGCTGAGGGAGACAGAGGTTCCAACTACCTTGAAGTTGAGGGCTTGCGGGGATAGTAAGACAGAGACTCTGATCTTCGTATCGAGGGATTTCTTTGGTGTGGGTAAGACAAAATTTCTTGAAAGTATAAATCAAGGGACCTTTATCCAAGGTTTTTGGATACCCTTCTCTTTGGGTTAAAAGACTTATATCTTGTTACTTTTATTTTTACTACTTGTTTTTCCACTGCATTTCATATTGTAAGGAAAGTATAACCTTCTTATATTTTCTTACACTTGTACTCTGATTAGTTTAGGTTCTATATGATTTAAGGTAGAATCTCATATTGTAAACTTTGGTTAAGTTTCAATTTCCGGATCCATATTTTCGGAACCACTTTTTCGGAATCACTTTCCAGATTTAAGAAAGTGCATAGAACTAGAAGTTTGTAACTTTATACCCTATACCAATCCTACAACTGGTGAATAGAGGTGTTGTGAATTTTATTAGTTTAACTTTGTTAAACTTAGAAATTTCCTTGTTTAAGGAAATTTTTAAAGTATACAATTCACCCCCCCCCCCTCTTGTATTTTGAGCATCTATATCATTATTTCGATCCTACAATTGGTATCAGAGGAGGTCTCTGAAATACTTATACTCACATATAAGTTTTTCCTTGCTCAGTTTTTTCCTTGTTCAATATTTTCCTTGCCTAGGAATATTTTCCTTAAATCCGAACTTTTTTTATTAACAAATTTTTGTGTGGAAATATTTTCTTAAAGATGGCAGGTTTAAATGTTGGCTCCATCGACAACTTAAATCCTACAAGACCACCAATTTTTGATGGCAATGATTATGAATACTGGAGAGATCGAATGAAGACTTTCGTTATCAATACTGGATTAGATAACTTTGTTATGCTTACTGGAGGTTATAAAATTCCTGATAAGGAAGTGAGTACTTTCACAAACCAAGAGAAGCATGATTATTAATTAAACTATAAGGTACGCAACACTCTATTATGTTCAATGACTAGGAACATATATAGCCAAATTTCTTCATGTGAAATAGCTAACTGTATATGGAAGAAACTTGAGGTTACTCATTTTGGTACATCTAAAGTGATTGAGACAAGAAGAGCTATGCTGAAAGCTGAGTATCACGGTTTTAACTTTCCTTATGGAGAACCTATAAGAAAAGTGAAACAAAGATTTATGACTATCGTGAATATACTATAGTCTATGGGAGAGAAAGGTCTGGATGATGAAGCTCTTGTGGATAAGATTATTGATATTATGCCCAATGAGTGGGAATCAAAGAGAACAGTTATTGGTGAGAACAGGAAGGTCACTCAAATTTCCTTATATGAGCTATTTGGAACTCTTCTCCAACATGAAAAAAGGATGAAGAGAGATGCTGACAACATCAAAAAGAAGAATGGGAATGGTACTGTGGCTTTTACTACAACATCAAATCACATGAAAACAAAGACTCCTGAGAGAGTAACTAGATCCAAGTCTAAGAATGTTACTATCCAATCTGAATCTAGTGAGAGTAAAGTTTCAGAGAATGAGTTAGCTAATCTTGCTCGAAGAATGAACAAGATAGCTGGTCAAAGAAATTTCCAATCCAGGTATAAAAAGAAGGATAGGAAAGATAAGAAAGATTCAGAGGTCACATGCTATGAGTTCAAGAGAAGTGGACAAATATGACCTGATTGCCCTGTGATTAAAAAGAAAGAAAGAAAAGAGATGCATTCTGAAAGGAACAGGAAGAAGTTCTACAAAGCTAAAGCTAAGAAAAGCCTGAAAGCTAATACTACTTGGAGTGCTAGCTGTGGGGACTCTTCAGAAAGTTAATCTTCAGAATATGATTCATCAGCTCAGAAGAATATGGGATTCATTACTAACACTTATTTCCCACATACATGTCTTATAGCCAAGGTACGCTCTGCCGAAGTTTTAACCAATTTATCTCTTGATAAGAATTACTATTCTGAAAATAGTAGTTCTAATGAAGATACTTCATCATCAGAAAATGAAGAACCTTCATATGAAGAAGTATCTAGATTTTCCAAGTTACTTGAAGAAAAAAATTGTAAAATTTCTAAGAAATTGGACAAGGAAAATACTAGGGAAGAAGTTCTTACCAAAGATATTTTGGATCTTTCTTCAGATCTTAAAGATAAATAAGAGTTATTATAAAAACTTTCTAAAGACCTTGAGAAAGAAAATTCTGATAAGTAAGAACTTTCTAAAGATCTTAAGAATGCTATTTCAAAAATGAAAGTTTTTGAGGAAAAATCTAACTCTAAGGTAATGATTCATGAGGATAGGAATTTAGTCATTAGATTAAAATCCGAAATTTTTTCTCTTAAGAAGCTTCTTGAAAAATTTACCTCTGGGAAGGAAAATTTTGACAAAATGTATTCTCAAATTAAACCTCACGGAAACACTACTGGAGTAGGTTATACTCACCAAAAACCAGTTTTCAAAAACAATTATTTTATTCCTTCTAGAGCCCCTTTTTGCACTAAGTATCAAAGTGGTGGCCACTGGAAGAAAAAAAAATTGAATAAAGTTCAATCTCTTCGGTTTCATAAAGCATATTTCTCTAAAAAAATGTGGATACACAAAATTTTGTTATCTAAAAATATTGGATCCAAATAAAGTTTGGATTCCAAAAGTCTAATTCTTTTCTCATTTTCAGGAAGATAAAGGAAGTACCAACAATAATACTTGGTACATAGATAGTGTATGTTCCCGACACATGACTGGTAACAAAAACTATGTCGAAAAGATTATCAAGACGAAAGGAGGGAAAGTAACTTTCGGAGATAATGCTCAGGGAGAAATTGTTGGTATAGGTAATATTGTTATTCTTGGTAAAACTTTGATTTCAAATGTTTTATTTGTTAAGGGTATTAAGAACAACCTCATTATCATAACTCAATTATGTGATGAAGGATACCTTTTGAATTTTAGGAATGATAAGTGTTTAGTACACAATTCCAAGGAAGAATTTATTCTTTCTACCAATAGGCAAGAGAATGCTTACACTTTGAACTTATAAGACCTTAGGAGCCAAGACTTACCTTTCCTTAGTGCAATGGAAGATCATTCTTGGTTATGGCATAGAAGTCTAGGTCACTGTAACCTTAGGAACCTATGAATACTCTCTAAGAAAGGTTTGGTTAAGGATCTACCGGAGCTTATATTTGATTCTTATAAAGTTTGTGATCCTTGTCAATATGGCAAGCAACATAAATCTAGTTTTAAATCAATCGGTGAAGTCTCAACAACTGATGCATTACATTTGGTGCACATGGATCTTTTTGGTCCAACACAAACTGGAAGCATTAGAGGAAAATACTATGTGTTTGTTCTAGTTGATGATTACACTAGATTTATATGGGTCTATTTTTTAGCAAAGAATTTTGAAGATTTTTATTATTTCAAAAGTTTTAGAGCTCAAGTTAAAAATGAGAAAAACCTTCCACTGAAAACTATTCATAATGATCATGGAGGATAATTTCAAAATTCTGATTTTGAAACTTTTTGTATTAGAAAAGGAATTACTCACAACTTTTCAGCACCTAGAACTCCTCGACAAAATGGTGTAGTTGAAAGAAGAAATAGAATTATTCAATAGATAACTAGAACCATGTTGAGTGAATATTCTATAGCTATACATTTCTATGTTGAAGCTGTAAGTACTGCCTGTTACACTATAAATCGAGTTTTGATTAGACCTTTTCTTAATAAAACTCCTTATGAGTTATGGAATGGTAGAAAACCAAGACTTTCCTACTTCAAGGTTTTTGGTTGCAAGGTATTCATCCTGAATACTAAAGATAATCTACACAAATTCGCACCAAAATTTGATGAATGAATTTTCTTAGGTTACTCCACAACTTCTAAGGCTTATAGAGTTTTCAATAAAAACACTTGTACCATTGAGGAAATAGTACATGTAAAATTTGATGATTCTGGTCCTTTTGTTTTTAAAATATCTCAACCCACATCCTCAGATGTGTTTTCAAAAACTAATTATCAACCTTTGATAAAAGATCCTTCTGATAAGGAAAATTTTCAAGAAGATACTTCTGAAACATTTACCACAGAAGACTTTATACCCTGTGTTAATGAACAGGTTTTACAAAACGCAAGTCAGGTGTTTCTTAAGAATCATCCCAGTGATAGTATCATTGGTGATGTCAATCAACCTGTAAGGACTAGAAGTTCCTTGAGGAATGAAGTAGAACATCTAGCATTTATATCCCAATTGGAACCAAAAAGCACTGATGAAGCTTTAGGTGATGATGATTGGATAAAAGCCATGCAAGATGACCTAAATGAATTCAAAAGGAATAAAGTCTGGACCCTGGTTGAAAGACCTAAGGAAACTTCTGTCATTGGAGTAAAGTGGGTCTTCAGAAATAAGTGTAATGAAAATGGAGTCATTGTTAGAAATAAAGCTAGACTAGTTGCTAAAGGCTATAATTAACAAGAGGGAATAGACTATGAAGAAACCTATTCTCCAGTAGCTAGACTTGAATCTATTCGTATCTTACTAGCCTTTACAACATTCTTCAATTTTAAACTTTTTCAAATGGATGTGAAATGTGCTTTTATTAATGGTTATGTTCAAGAGGAAGTTTTTGTTGAACAACCTCCTAGATTTGAAGACATAAAACATCATAATCATGTTTTTAGACTTACCAAAGCTTTGTATGGCCTTAAACAAGACCCACGAGCTTAGTATGATAGACTTACAGGATTTTTGCTTCAAAATAACTATGTTAAGGGAAATGCAGATCCAACCCTTTTTATAAATAAAGATAAGAAAAATGTTTTGATTGTTCAAATTTATGTTGATGACATCATATTTGGTTCAACTCAAAAATCTTTAACTGATTCCTTTGTCGATCTAATGAAATCTGAGTTTGAAATGAGTATGATGGGTGAGTTAACATTTTTCCTTGGTTTTCAAATTTCTCAAAAACCATAAGGAATCTACATATCCCAACATAAGTATATTAAAGATCTTCTTAAAAAGTATGGTTATGACAACACTAAGAGTATAAGTACTCCTATTGGTACCTCAAATACACTTGATCTTGATGAAACTGGGAAACCAGTAGTTCAAACATCTTTTAGAGGTATGATAGGAAGTCTACTTTACTTGACAGCTAGTCGACCAGACTTAATGTTTTCAGTATGCTTATGTGCCAAATATCAATCCAATCCTAAGGAATCTCATTTAAAGGCAATGAAAATAATTTTTCACTACTTAAAGGGAACCATGGATTTAGAATTATTTTAAACTTCTGGAAATGATTTTATCCTAAAAAGTTTTTCGGATGCTGACTTTGGTGGATGTAGAATGGATAGAAAAAGTACATCCGAAACTTTTCATTTCTTAGGAGATTCATTAGTTTCTTGTTTATGCAAGAAGAAACATTCTGTAGCACTCTCCACTGCTGAAGCTGAATATGTAGCAGCTGGAAGTTGTTGTGCCCAAGTGTTGTGGATACAACACACACTCACAGACTATGGCTTGAGTTTTACTAAAACTCTTATTTTTTGTGATAACACAAGTGCCATTGCCCTTAGTAAAAACCCTAAACATCACTCTCGTTCAAAGAACATAGATATTAGGCATCACTTTCTTAGGGATCACACACTAAAAGGAGATATGATTCTTCAGTTTATTGGGACGCAAGACCAACTTGCTGATATTTTCACAAAATCTTTACCTTCTGATAGATTTGAATGCATTAAACATAATTTAGGAATGATAACCATAAGGTAATCCTTCTCCATTAATTTATTGTTGAACAATTCTCGTTACAGAAATAAACTCCTTTTCATAGGGGAAGTACATTTGCCTGATAGTGTAACCAAAATTTTCATAGTCAGTTTTTCAAACTTTTTGGAACTGGAAGTTTTTCGTAATGAAGTTTTCAGAACTGAAATTTTCATAATGAAAATTTCTGGAACTGAAATTTTCGGAGTGGAAATTTCTGGAATGGAAATTTTTGGAACTGAAACTTTTCTAAAGATAATTTTCGTAATGAGTTTTTCGTAATGAAGTTTTTCATAATGAGAATTTTCGTAATGAGTTTTTCGTAATGAGTTTTTCATAGTCAAAATTTTCTTCAAGAAGAATATCACCTATTATGAATAAACCTCCTAGAAAATCCGAAAGGTATGACTTCCTTACTTAAGTCTTTGTAATCATATTTTTCTTGCTGGTATTTTCCTATGAGTTGTAAATTTTTCAGATTCTAATTTTCTCAAATCCGAATGTTTTTTCTAAAACCTCAAAAGATCAGAATCAAGTTTTCAATACAGTTTATTTTCAACCATCAGATTAGATCAAAGGGTTTCTCAATCGTTAGATGGTTTTTGGAAGCTCAAAGTTCAACCCCAATGCCTATATAAAGGGGACCCCGAGGGTTGTCCCACATCGGTTTTTCAAAGCTTTCGCATCTTGAATCCCTGACTCTCTTCTTAAGGACTGTTCCGATCTTTCTTAAGCCCATTCTGAATCCTCCAGAACTCTCCGTTCCGAATGTATGTTGAAGCTACTTCCCAAGATATGTCTACCACGAAGCCGATTTAAAAATGGCAAGTGTACAAAGAAAGACTGGTCCATCCGAATTTCTACATGTACGATTCCATCATCTCCAAGAACATTTGGCTGAATGGTTGGGAAGATGTATGTATATCCAAGACAAGTGATCAAGACCCTGTATATCTGGAGTTACTTGTAGAATTCTATGAATCAGTAAGTTTTTATGAGGAATATGGAAGAGAAAAGTTTTCCTTCAAGTCTTATGGCAAGACTTACCAACTTACTTATTCCAAGGCAGAAAGCTTGGTAGAGCTAGCATACGAAGGAGAAGCTGAATTCTGTTCACACAAACTCCTGGATGCTCAAGGTAGTTTTGTTAAGACTAAAGCCTTACAATGTCTTGGACTTACTGATGTCAAGACAGCAAAGATAGCTCACCTATCTCCTAATAATCGGATTCTTCAGCTTTGGGTACAAGGATTCTTGGTTCCTAGAAAAGGTGATAAAGATACTCTGAAGAAAAGTGACATATATTTCTTAGACTTCTTGGTGAATCTAAGAAAAATAAATCTGATGAGGCATATCCTTGTGACGATAAAGAACATCAAGGAAGGAAACTTAAGAGCCCAAATCATCATGTACCCTACCTTACTATCAAATATGATAGTTCGGTGTTTAGATACCTTCAAGATTGCATGTAAGTCCAAAGTTCGGAATTGCAAGCTTATGTTTGTCAGTGATGACACACTGAAAAGAATGAATATGGCTTTTTCAAAAGAAACATGAGAGTTTTATAATTTTCCAGAGGCAGAGGTTGAGACCATTCTAGAAAATGTTGAGAAGGATGAACCAGTGAAGAAAGTCACAAAGAATAGAAAGCTTAAGGAAGTGGTTGCTGAGGAAAAAACCCCCAAAGCTAAGGAAACCCAATCCGCACCTCCCAAGCCGAAAAAACAAAAAGCTTACCCAGATGAAGTGGCTGCTAAGTGGAGGGAAGACAAGGAGAAGAGGAAACAAGGGGAACCACAGTTTTTATTGGACCCTACTGAGGCTAAGGCCTTAAAAGAGAGATTTGCGGATGAGTTAGAGAAGCAAGCAAAAGAGAACAAGCTGAAGAAGAAAATGTCTGAAGTCAAGGTTGTTCAATCTCTTTTTAAAGCAATAGAGATGGCTTCTAAGCAAATTCCCATTCCAGAAACCTTTGATGTCCAACCATCTTTACCAGAGACTCATGGGAAGAAGTAAATCACTCCAGAAAACTCTAAGGGTGAAGAGTTTGTTGAAGAAGAAGAATAAGAAGAAGAAGAAAAAAGTGATAATCTGGATGACTTGATCAAACAAGTAGAATATTATCAAGAAAATGATAAATCAGAAAAATTAGTCACTCTGGGAAAGGGAGTTGACAAAGAAAGCAGGAAGGATGATGATAAACAAGAAGAAGAGGAAGAAAATGTTTTGTATGAAGAGTAAGAATCCTATGAGAAGCATTATCTTGAATAAGGAACAGAGAAGAAGAAAATTGATGAAGACTAGATTGTTCAACTTTCAGAGAGTGAGGAAAAATCTCCAGATGAGCAACCCATTCCGAAAACTGATAAAGGAAATCAAGTTCTCATGGAAATACCAATAAAATATTTCATCAAGAAGAAAGATGTTGGTATCTCTTCTAGAAGAAAGCTAGTGCAGATTGAGGAACAATAATCTCCAAGAAAATTAACTGATTCAGAGTCATCAGCACAAGGACATGAATTTATTGTTGAATCTCTGAAAAAGTTGGTGGACATCATTCTGATATTTCCCACTATAGATTCCAGATGCCAGATGCTCTAACATAGTTTGAATCAGAAATCGGAATCCTTATCCATGGTGATGGATAAGTGTGTGAAAATTGAAGATGACCACAGAAAATTCTTTATCAATTATGATGTACATAGGAAATAATGCAGCAAAATCACTTTGTGGTATAAGAAAATTGAAGAAGACATGGCTCAATTTGATAATTTTCAGAATGAGGTAAAAGATGCCTTTGACACCGAGGATAACAAGATTAAGAATCTTCAGGATGAGCTGATCATTGAGAAAGTTCTCATAATCAATAGGTCAAAGATCTGAATGGGAAGCTTAACTCAGTTTTACAGAACTGGAAAGGGGAAATAGATTTCTGGATTGAGTTTAAAGAGAAGCTGGAAAAGCAAGAGGAGTTAATGAAAATGCAGGAAGAGGCCATGAGGGATCAGGATGAAGCTTTGAAAGCTCAAGATGAAAAGATAAAAGATTTGGAGAGGCAAGATGAGGAGGATAGAGAGATTTGAAGAAACTGAAAACCTTGTTAAAGAAGCTTATTCTGAAGGAAAAGGAAGACAAATAAACTCACTCCGATCTTTTGTTGTATTTGTCTTTCCTTGTAAAAATTTTCTCAACTCTAATGAAATTTTTTGCTTGGTTGTATCTTGTGTTGTTATATACTAATGTTTTAGGTACTTTATTTATTTTCCATTCCCTTAAATTCTTTTTAAAAATCCCAAAGGGGGAGAAGGAAAAATTTAAAATGGAGAAAAAAAATTCTAAGTAAAATATCCTTAAAGTAAGGGGGATTTTCTCATTATGAAGTTTTTCATTTCCATGATAATGAAAACTCCACTCCGGAAATTCAGAATACAATCCTTAGAGTTTCAATGCCTAAGGGGGAGTTAGTTGTATTCGCATTCATCCATGAACAAAGGGAGATAAGTTTTAATTTCAAAAGTCGAATGAAAATTTTCAAAGTCCTTATATTCTTTTTCATAAGAATGTTTGTTCTTTCCAAAAAGGGGGAGATTGTTGAGTCAAAAGGTTTTCCTTATGACTTTTCTAATCCTTCTTGTTTTGAAAATCGCAAACACCTTATACTTAAGCAAATCGATTTTTCACTTCTATAAGGAAAATTTCCTTCCTTAAAGAAATTTACCCTAACCTAAATTTCCTTATACATAGCAATATTTTTCTTAAGTATAAAAACCGGATTCATACACAAAACCTCAGAATCAAATGATACCAAGATATGAAGCATTCTGTTTTAGGATCTGAATTCTGGATATAAACTGTAATGAAGTTCCATTCCGAATTCTGGATATGAACTGTAATGAAGTTCCATTCCGAATTCTCGATATGAACTGTAATGAAGTTCCATTCCGAATTTTGGATATGAACTGTAATGAAGTTCCACTCCGAATTCTGGATATGAACTGTAATGAAGTTCCACTCTGAATTCTGGACATGAACTGTAATAAAGTTCCACTCTGAATTCTAGATATGAACTCTAACAAAGTTCAACTCCAAATTTTGGACTCCAAACTTTTATGAAGTTCGACTCTAAACTTTCATGAGTTCGACTCCAAAATTTTATGAGTTCGACTCCGAACTTTTACTAGTTCGACTCCGAACTATTATGATTTTGACTCTGAACTTTTATAAGTTTGACTCTGAACTCTGTAAGTTCAGATTCTGAATTTTGATGAAACCAGACTTCGAATTTCCTTAAAAATTCAGACTCCAGATTTCTACAGAATTCAGGTTCCGAATTCCTATCAAACAAAATCCGAATATCCTTTTTATTATAGACTCCGAATTCTATTTTGGTTAGACTCCGAACTTTTATTTTCTTACATTCTGAACTTTTGTTTTGGTTATGCTTACACTCGTTTCATTATAAAACGATGTCATTCTTTCAGTTACACATGTTTTGTTATAAAATGATGTCGTCCATTTTGTTTCTAACTAACCTTTTGTTTAGTGACACATGTACAGGTCCCTCCAAAATTTATGGAAAATATGACCATTGGAGGAGGGATCCGACCGTTGGAGCTTTGTCTATAAATAAGAGATCATTTGAAAATAACTAAGACAACTGATCTTGGACAACTTGTGCTTACATGTTGTTGAAGTGATTTCTAGAGAGAGAGGCTCTTATTAACTCTCAAGCTTCGTGCAAAAAGTTTTAACTACTTGTTCAAACTTTTACTTGTGCAGATTGCTTCATGCGACTTCTAATGTTGGTGATTACATTCGAGGGCTTCCGGGGATATGAAGACAGAGGTGTAGACTACCTTGAAGTTTGAGGGCTTCCTTGCTGAGGGAGACAGAGGTTCCAACTACCTTTAAGTTGAGGGCTTCCGGGGATAGCAAGACAGAGACTTCGATCTTCATATCAAGGGATTACCATGGTGTGGGTAAGACAGACTTTATTGAAAGTATAAATCAAGGGACCTTTATCCAAGGTTGTTGGATACCCTTCTCTTTGGATTAAAAGATTTATATCTTGTTACTTGTAGTTTTACTACTTGATTTTCTGCTGCATTTCATATTGTAAGTAAAGTATAACCTTCTTATATTTTCTTACACTTGTACTCTGATTAGTTTAGGTTCTATACGCTTTAAGGTAGAATCTCATATTGTAAACTTTGGTTAAGTTTCAATTTCCATATCCATATTTCTGGAACCACTTTTTCAGAATCACTTTCCAGATTTAAGCTAGTTCATAGAACTAGAAGTTTGTAACTTCATACCCTATACCAATCCTACAATTGGTGAATAGAGGTGTTGTGAATTTTCTTAGTTTAACTTTGTTAAACTTATAAATTTCCTTGTTTAAGGAAATTTTTAAAGTATACAATTCATCCCCCCTCTTGTATTTTGAGCAACTACATCATTATTTCGATCCTATAGAACATAGACAGAGTGCTTCCCATTCAAACTAGAAATTCTAGATGGTCCAAACAAATCCATGTGAACCAACTTGAGAGGTTGAGAAGTTGAAACTTATTTCTTTAATTTGAACAAAAATTTATATTTCTTTCCCTTTTGATAGGGATTACAAACTTTGTCTGTTGGGAATTTTAGTTTGGGTAGGTCTCTAACTAAATTTTTCTTAGTCATTTTCCTAAGTGAATGAACATTGCAGTGTCCTAATATTACATTCCATAGCCAAGATTCTTTATGAAAATCATTTAAACAAGTAACCTTTTGTTTGTCTAAAGAATTTAAATCTACATCATATACATTTTCATTTCTTAAGGCAGTAAATACCAAAATATTTTTAGAATAAAATACATTGCAAGCATCATTTTCAAATTTAACATTGAAACCATTATCACACTACTAAGAAATGCTTAATAGGTTTTATTTTAGTCCATAAACAAAAAATATTTTAGAAATTAAAATTGAATCATTGTTACCAATCTGGCCTAAGCCGATGATTTTTCCTTTTGAATTATCACCAAAGGTGAAATGCCCTCCATAAACCTTGATTAATCTCTTAAAACATGAGTAGTCTCCATTCATATGTCGTGAACATCCACTATCCAAGTACCATATCTTCTTAGAGGAACTCTTCAAGCAGGCCTCCTACAAAAAAGGGTTAAATAGAAAATGATTTCGGTACCCAGATTTTCTTGGGTCCAGACAGGTTAGCAAGTAAAACCTTAGGCACCCATATTTGTCTAACATGTTTCCTATAATTAATAGATTCAAAAGATTTTGAATAATGTATTTTGTTTGGTCTAGTAGAATATAAATATCTAAATGAAGCTACAGAATTTCTAGATTTAGAACTAGCAGCAAACTGTCCAGTTTTTGGAATAAATTTATTCTTAACAAACTGTCTCTGTCCAGGTTGGTATCCTAAACTAGTAGTATACTTTGGTGCAACCTGTTTTCCAAGCATTTTAGTTAGAGTATTCTTTCCATTTTTGAACTTCTCTAAGTCTTTTATCTGTTTCTCATTGGAAAATATAACTTTAGTATTCTCCTTTAATAGTTGAGCATTCTTTTCCTTTTCTATACTAAGATCAGATTTAACAGTTCTAGTCAAGGAATACTGTTTTTTTTAATGATTTTTACTTATCTTTCAGTGATATCTTACAGCAAACCAACATGTCCTCCCAACTCAATGAACTAATCATACTTAGAGACAATATCCAAAAATATCTCTTTAAAGTCAAGTGGCTCTCTGATAGAGATGGAAATACCAAGTTTTTCAATGCCCTCCAACATGTCAAAAAATTTCAGAGTCCTCTTTCCTTACTAAAGGATGGTGATACAATTTTGGAAGATAGACACAGCCTCTCTCACCACATTTTTTCCTATTATAGGAACCTTGTCAATGGTCCTGCAAGCAATGAAGCAATCAAAGATGGTATCATTCCCAAACTTGTCTCTGAGGTTGATAATTGTCTTCCTAATTATATTCCCCTAGACACTGAGATTAAAGATGTTGTCTTTGGGCGCAATAGTGGGAGGGCTCTAGGACCGGATGGATTCACTAACCACTTATTTCAATTTTATTGGGAGGTAATCAGCTCAGACATCTGTAAACTTATTAAACATTTATTTACTGAAAACTCTCTCTCACATTCTTTCAATGCTCAGTTCATTTCCCTTATCCCCAAGGTGGAAAATGCTAGCAACATTGCTCAATTTAGACCAGTTTCTCTAGTCAACACCATCTATAAGATCATCACAAAAATCCTCACCAACCGCCTTGTGCATATCTCTGATAAAATCATCTCTTGGAATCAATTTGGTTATGTCAAGGGGCGAAAAATTCAAGACTGCCTTATCACAGCCTCAAAAAGTGTCAAATTACTACAGAAGTATACCTGTGGGGGTAATATTGCTCTCAAATTAGATATTAGAAAGGCCTTTGACATGATTAATTGGAACTTAATTGGACACATCCTTCATGAATTTGGTTTTCATGTGAGATTTATTCAATGGATAAACACTCTTATTAGCTCTGTGAATATCTCCATTCTCACTAATGGCTCCCCAGAGGGTTAATTCAAATGCTCAAGAGGGGTTCGATAAGGTGATCCCCTATCTGCTATTATTTTTTCAATTGCTGAAGATTATCTGAGTAGACTTCTCCTCCACATGATACATTCAGGTGAACTCAAAAACTATTAGGGCATCAAGAGGCATCCCTACCCCCTCTCATATTCTCTTTGCTGATGATATCATAATCTTCACTCAGGGTGACCGAAAAAACATTCAAAACCTCAAGAAAGCTTTACTCCATTATGAGAAAGTTTCAGGACAGGTATTCAATTGGGTAAGTCATTCATTTATTTTGGAAAAAACATATCTACATCAAGGAAATATTGCATGATAACTGATCTTGGTATTCGTGAAGGTTCTATCCCCTTTACCTACCTAGGGGTCCCTATGTTCTTTGGCAGACCTATGACCTCTCACTTTGTAGATATTTTAAGCCAGGTGCGAAGAACCCTATCCTCCTAGAAGGGAAAATCACTCTCAATGGTATACAGACTCTACTTAGTTAAGCATGTGGCCACCTCAAAACTGGTCTACTCATTTATGGTTTACTCCTGGCCTACCGCACTGATTAAAACCTTAAACATCTTGATGAGAACCTTTGTTTGGAGTGGCAGTATCCTGGAATGTCAGGTTATTTGTGCTCCTTGGAAGAGATATTGAATGCCATATGCCAAGGGGGGGCTTGGAGTCAAGAATATTTATTTATTCAATAGAGCGTTGCAAGCACATTTTATTTGGTGGATTATTAATGATAGAACATAGTCCTTGTAATTCCTTAGATCCAAGCTCCTAAAGAGTCTTATTGAGGGGAACATGAGCTACATTCAATCCTCTATTTGGACTTGTCTGGAAAAACTTTTCCAGCATATCAATAGTCAATCTCACTGGATTTTAAGTGCTAAATCCTCTCTTAGATTCTGGAAACACAACTGGACAGGGTCTCCTCTCATTGATAGTGTTGACACCATGGATCCAAACATTTATTACGACTCTTACATTAATAATCAGATTGAGAATGGTAATGATCTACCCTCTCATATTGTCTCCAGGATGGATAATTATGATTTCCTAGATAATATTGATATGCTTCGGTGGGAACCAAGTACAAATGGGATTCTTGATTCCAAGGGATACTATAATCATCTTATTCATGGAGAGAGCACATAAATAGAGGCCTTCAATCAAAAATGGAGGATGCCTACACGTTTTACTCTGATCTGTAGACTTCATCTTGGAAAGCTCCCGGTTGAGATGAATCTACAATGGGTTGGTATTATCATTTGTTCTAGATGTGCCCTCTGTCATCAACATCGGGAAGATGTTAATCATATTTTCCTCTCCTGCAACACCTCTGCATCCCTATGGATTTATGTCTTCGAGCTCTTTGTATTCCAACATCCTCAAGTTTCTGATATTAAGTAGTTCTTGTTGGACTTGACTGTTGTCAAGCTCTCCAAACAGGTGTGTGCCCTCTTTCTTATTGCCTGCATAGAGGTCATCCACACCATCTGGACCTGCCGAAACAAAACCCTGCATGATGAACCTGCTCCAAACCATAATACTGCTCTCATCAGCATCTTGAATGCGGTCCAATGTTCCAACAACCTGCACTCCCTATGTTGCAACAATTCGGTGAAGGGCCTGGTCGTCTTGAGAAGGCTCTGAATTCCTGGTAATTTTCCAAAATCTCTTAGAAATATTGAAGTGTTCTGGATTCCTCCATTTGTAGGTTGGGTTAAGTACAACATGGATGGAACCTCAAAGGGAAATATAGGTCCGGCGGGCTATTGAATTATCTTCCATGATCACAATGGTGACTTCTTAGAAGGGGAACATGGTACATGTGGACATGACATGGCGCTTGAAGCAGAGATGCAGAGTCTTATCCAAGTAGTTGATATTGCTCGATAACAAAACTGGGACTCAGTCTGGTTTGAAAGTGATTCAATGAATATTGTGCAATCTGTTTGGATGGGCCAGATTCATCTAGATTGGAGGCTTGCAACCTAATGGAACAAATGATTGAGCAAACTTTCTTCTATGAACTTTATCATCACACGCATCTATCATGAAGCAAATCAACTCGCTGACCAGCTTGCCAACAGAGGAGCCGCCGGTGAGAGTTGTGCTCACTACATGAGAATCTCTGGTGAGATGATGAATACTCTTCAATGTGATAAATGTAAACTATCATCCTTCCAAATTGTGTAACCCCTTTTCTTTTTTGATTAATACGAATCCTTGCTGCTTGCTTTTCTAAAAAAACTTATCTTTCTACTCATTACAAGTATCTTATAACATATTACAGTATTCAAATAATTCAACTTTAGACATATTATCATCATTATTTGAATCAATTTCATTCCCAAAATAGTAATCATTCAGCATAGGGGAGACAGTTACCTCAGATGATTCAGTCATGAAACACATGTTGTCATGATTATTTTCAGAATCAGAAGCCTCAGACTCACTTGTGTTGTCTTCTGAAGCACTCCATGTTGCCTTCATAACTTTCTTATATTTATTGTCATTATAATCATATTTCTTCTTAAACTTAAATTTTGGACAGTCAGCCTTAACATGTCCTTTCCTTTTACATTCATAATAGACTATCTCATCATCTTTAACAGCTTTCTTCCAATCTTTCTTCCAATTACATCGTTGGTCATACTTACCCTTATAATTTGATTTTCTGGAAAATTTCTTCTTCCTATAGAATTTCTTGAATCTCCTAGATATCTGATCCATCTCTTCATCACTATCAGAATCTGAACCTTCACTTGTTGATCTTTCAACAAGTATGTGAACTTTCTCCTTGTTCTTGCTCTTTGAGGTAGTAGTCTTAAATTCCACTGACTTCTTCTTAGGTTTATCATCTTCCTCTTTGTTTACCTTTATCTCTTCTTCATACATCATCAACTTACAAATTAGCTCCTTAACAGGTAGTGAACTTATATCACATGATTATCTTATTGAAACTGATGTGTCTCTCCATCTTTCTGGCAGACATCTAAGTATTCTCATGATTTGCTCCTTTGCTAGAGAAGCTTTTCCCAGCAATCTCTTAGTGTTAACAATTTCATTGAACCTAAGATACATGTCAGAAATAGGTTCATCAGGCCTCATTTTAAAATTATCATATTTAATAGTGTAAGTGTTTAATCTCATTTTTTTCACATTGGTTGTTCCTTCATGAGAAACAACCAAAGTATTTAAGATTTTGTGTGATGTTTTACAAGCAGAAATTATGTTAAACTCTTCATATCCTAGAGAGCAGTAAAGAGCATTCATTGATTTACAATTAATATTGTAATCAGATTTTTTAGGATCATTCCAAGTAGTTCTAGCAGTCTTTGGAATCTCATACTCAGACTCTATAGCAGTCCAAATGTCAAATCCCATAATTTATAAATGAATTTTCATTTTGATTTTCCATTGGGAATAATTAAAACCATTAAAGAAAGGTGGCCCATTAGTAGCTTCACCTTATAATCTATTATTCATAATTAGATTTTAGAAAATATATATAAAGAGATAAAAATTTAGAAATAACAGAAATTTAAGATCTTTAAGATACAACTAGAATCACAGTTGAAAAATATAGTGTTTTGAAAACTTTTATCAACAAAGCTCTGATACCAAATGTTTTCCCAGAGGATACTCAAGAGGGGGGGAGAATTGAGTACCTATTAAAATTTCTAATTAAAAGGATTTATATTAAAATCCCCCAATTTAATAAAAAGTTAAAATTTAGTGAATTTAAAAAGATTGTAAGTGTTCAATTATTTTCTCAAAGATTGATTATTTCTCAGTTAACTCAATCTGAATATTAAGTTAGCTTTTGAAACTAAATTACTGGATAATAAAAATTACAAACACTTTCTAGTTAAACTATCAGAGTTACTTTAAAATAGATTTGTATTTCAAAGTAATTAGGAGTGGAAAAGTGAAACTAGTTTAAACTAAAATAAGATGCACAACGGTTTTAACCAAGAGGTTCAGTCTCAAGCAGAGTCTTAGTCCTCTCAAATATTTTATATAAAACTTTGATCCACATCCTGGATCGGGGTAAACAATAGTACTAAGACCGTCTAGGTACCAAGACCTCTACCACAGTTCTATGTGGGAGAAAATATAACAATAGCACACAGGCTATCCAGGTCACACTTGACCTCTACCACAATTCACAGTGGGATACAAGAAGGTTTAGAAAGTTTGAGTGAGGATTTTAGATATCCTCCAGTTATTCTTAGGAAATAGTGTGTGTTTAAGATAAACAGAAGAACACACAGTGCTCGAAATGTAAATAAAAAAATCACAATAGAGATAATAAGATTTGAGATGAGTTTAGAAAGCTCTATGTGATGGAAATGGAGTACTGGACTCCTTTTGGATTGAGCAGATGTTGTTTTGAGTCCTTCTCTGGAATTTGTCTGGAAAACAGAGTATTGTGGTTCTATTTCTTGACTTCCACGTATTGGTGTTTTTCTTGAGATTGTAGTAGTCTTTTTAGCACAAAAATGTCCTTCAACTATCTGTAAAGTTCTTCTTTTTTAGCTCTCGTGTATCTATTCCTTTTTTATACCACATCTGTCTCTTCGTGCATCTATATCTCTTTTATAGCTCATTCGGTCTGACATAAGGCATGATTACTTCTGCAG
Organism: Viscum album; assembly: GCA_963277665.1. NCBI lineage: Eukaryota > Viridiplantae > Streptophyta > Magnoliopsida > Santalales > Viscaceae > Viscum > Viscum album. Next base: position 1,237,930,574 of record OY728162.1, on the reverse strand, counting down.
GTATGAGGTAAGGTTCCCTGACATCCAATAAACATAATTAATTAACAACATTTTCATTAAAATCACCAAATATGATAGTTGCTAATAAAAAAACAGAAATAGAGTTTAGAGAAATAGTGACTGGTTTCCATCGGTAGCTCTTTGTATCAGTGAACTTGTAATGGTGGACTTGTATCAGTAGGTCTTGTATCAGTAGTCGTCACTCTCTGTAACGGTGACTTTATGTATCAGTGACTCTGTGTAGCGGTAGATCCTTTTATTGGTAGCTCGCTTGTATCGGTAGCTCGCTTGTATAGCGGTAACTTTGTATCGGTAGCTTTCTGTCAGTATCGGTAGACTATGTATCAATGAATTTTTGTATAATAGAAGGCTTGGTCTATCAGTGACCTTTGTTTATCGGTAGCTCTGTTTGTATCAACGACTCAAAAACTCAAATGATTATAAAGTATATGTTCTATGCATATCATTTCCATATTGAGTTAGTATCAAGATTAATCATTTCTAAACATTTATAAACATAAATAAACATTGAGTAACATATTCCAATGATATGATCATTTGGATATTCATATCAACTCAATAGCATGATGTCATAATTTGAAAGTATAATTAATATATAGATAGACATTATTTGGGATTATCAAATCATATCTAAACATAATTGAGATTATCAAAATAGGTGATTTCAACATCTTATTCATAAAAATAAATAGATATGAAAAAGTATTATTCTATAAATACCTGGGTCATTAAAATTCTATGATGAAATGTTTATGAAACATATTTATTTTCATAGTTTATGATATTATGAATGTTTTATGATATTATGGAACACATATGTATGATTATCATTGAGTGATAGGTGGGACCAAAATTATATATCCCTCCAATGCATTGGGTAAAGATATATATCTCGTGAGATAAACAGAACAGGAATGGGGAGTGAACCCAGTTTAGTAAGGTAATCTTTCCACTATTATAGTCTTGGGAGTGAACTTTGACTAATACTATGAGTTGGGGAGTTAACCCAATCAACAATTATATTATTGTTAGTGATCCTTGACTACTAAAGTAATGATTCTCTATGCTTATGTGCATGATACAAATTTATGTCTTATAACATTGTTATGATCTTATGGATCGTGTTCTTTGATTTCTTTATGATTCATGTATTATTAACTACCAATATTTATTCCATGACTCAAGAGTATGATCTATGGTATATAGGGTATGATTTTTCAAATTTTATGCTCATGTTCTCATTCCCTTATGCTCATATTATGTTGAAATATCTTGTACTAACCCTTACTAAGAATCTAAGCTTTCCCTTTATTATGTTTCCTTTCCATAGGTTATGAAGAAAGATTTTATGTTTAATATGTCTAAGAAGGGTGCTACTTATGAAGAACTAAGTGGGATACAATGTAGTTCATTTATGAAATATTTATTTATGTGTCCAAATTTCCAAAGATACTATAACTATACGATTCTAGTGTGTGTCGTTATGTTTTGTAATGAATATTAATCTAATGAGATGTAATATCCATGAATGAAAATTATGGGTCATTATAGGTTGTATCAGATAAATGTTTAGTTAACCCTTGGAAAATAGGATGATAAAACTTTAGTGATAACCCTAAGGATATGTATAAGTGTAGGAAAATATCTTGTAATATTGGTGAAGGATAGAGTATGTGGTTTCCAATAAATTAAATCCATATCTAGATACTATAAGAGGATGTGTATCTGGAATAGTCATACCTAGGGGTAATAAGTCTAAAAATGGATCATTTTTATTTGACTCAATCATTACCTAGTGCATGATAACGAGCCTTGCTACAAACTTGGTTTGACACTCTCAGGGGATATGTTTTGGAAATTCACAAAAACTTTGCTAACCATCATGAAGGATTTGAATAAATGATGACCATGAATGGACTAGGTTAAACATAAGGTTTCATAGATTTAAAATAATATTTCATGATTTATATATACTATAAATTATTTTTCATAATTATGTGGTTTCCCATGGTGATTGTTGCTGCTCACACTATGGTTTTGGTTGTAGTTAATGGATAGAAACAGAAGGAACCACGTTAACATTTATTGTGAAGTAAAATGTGGTGATTATGAGTAACCAAATGGGATTATGACTTGAGTAAAAGATATTATGATTATTCCTAATCATTTATCATGATATATGATTAACAACCTATACCCTAACCAACTCATAGACTCACCAAAGAAGAGAATGATAAAGTTTTCTATGAGATTGGGTGGTGGATACCATGAAGGAAAGAAGGATCAATTTCCTTTATGTCAAAAAGTAGAAAGATACACATAATATAATGTCTCAAAGGAACATGAAAATGTTTTAACTGTGTAAAATAATGGCATAAAGTAATTAATTTCTGAGGAAAAATAAAGAGTATGAAGGAATGAAATAAATATCATTATAAGTATCCATTTATAATATGTTGTCTTAAATGTGGGGAACTTGATAATTATCTAATACAATACCCTCTTATAAAGGGTAACTCCTAGACTAAGGAATATATTATATCATGTTGAAGTTTGTAAGAATGTGCCTTATGAAAATATTATTAATGATTAATTTGATGTTATCTTTGGCATGGATTGAATTTATTTAAATAAATCCCACATCAATTATAGAGTAAGGTATAGAAACTATGATTATATAGTGATTCCATTTTTTCTTACTAATACTCCAACTATCTTCATGGATTTAATGATTAGAGTCTTTAGATATTACCTTGATCAGTTTCTAGAAGTATTTATAGATGATATTTTTATATATTCAATAAGAAAGGAATAACATAAAGATCACTTGATAATTTTACTAAAGAACCTAGGGAAGGATAATTTGTATAAAAATAGAAAGTATGAATTTTGTCTAAAAAAGGTTTTGTTTTGGGTTATATAATCTCAAGATAGGGTATATCTGTAGATCCATAAAATACCAAATTTATTTAACATTGGCCCAAACCAACCACTGTGATTGAGATACAAAATTTTATTGTTTTGGATGGATATTATCGATGGTTTCTGGATAATTTCTCATGAATTTCTAATCCACTCACCAAGTTAACTCAAAAAGGATCCAAGTTCCTTTGGATAAATGACTGTGAAGAAAAATTCAAGGAACTAAAGAGAAGTTAGTAAGTGCACCTATTATTACATTACCTTGTAGTATATAAGGGTTTGTAATCTATAATGATACATCAAATAAGGTATTGGTATGTATTCTCATGAAAAATAATATTGTTATAGCTTATGCCTCCTAAAAATTGAAGGTTCATGAGAAAAATTACCCAACTCATGATTTGTAGTTAGATGTGGTATTTTTTTCATTAAATATATGAAGGAATCATCTTTATAAATAAAGTTGTGATATATATACTAATCATAAAAGTATAAAGTATATATTTACACATAAAGAGTTGAATATAAATAGGATAATATGGTTGCAAATGATTAATGATTAATACTGATCAATACATTACCACCCTGGTAAAGAGAACAAGGTGGCTAATGCTTTGAGTCAAAAGTATCATGCTATATTATATATGATGAAGATTACAAAAGATCCAATATTTCTAGGAAAATGAAAGGATTCAAAAGAAGTTTAATTTCCCATAATTTTATTTCTTTATAAAGTATCTATCCTTGGGTTAGATGCTTCATGCTCATAGACCATTGAAGGTAAAATAAACTTTACTTTAGAGAGTCTCATTTGTGAGTATGATTTGTTGTTCTATAAAAATGATCATGGAATGGATTTTAAGGATTCCAATTTGCGAGTAGTGCCTTTCTAACTTCCCTCTATGACCTATGTTCATGGGGTCTCTCTATGATGGATCATTTTCACAACTCTCCACAGATTGCATTTTTGGGGTTTCTATATGAAGGATCCTCACAAGATTCCCTCAATAAAGGGGATTCACTATACTTTTCCTTTTTCATATTATATATTTTTTTATGAATTTATTTTGGTATATCTTCATAAGTTCTATAAAATAATATTTTCATAAGTGGTGGGATTTTTTAGAGGAAGTAATCTTGTTCTCAATTTTAAAAATTTTTACTTCCAAAATTGGATGTTCTAAGTATATATATATGAACTTAAATAACTACCATCATAAAATAGATTCCCATATAGGAAGCACACAACCATGTAGAATTCCCACATTGTGGGAATGAATGAGATCTAATCCAGTAAGAAACTACACAATCTTGAAGGATAGAATTGATGTGCTACTAATGATCCCTGGTTCCACCAATATAGTACTTGCGTATAAAGGGATCCTATCAGCCTTCCATGAATGGATTACTTCCACCAAGGTAGTATACATGAATTAACCACTTACATGACTATGAATGAGTCTGTACCTTTGTGAAGAAATATATTTTTCCATATTTTCCTCTGAGATTTGATTTATAACCTTCTATTTGATAATCGATACTTCATTGGGGTCAAAAGGGTTCTATATGGGAGATACGGTATCCACCATCCACAGTGTGAACTATCCATGTAGACAAATACATAATGAGAGTAAATCCATATCCTGATATCTAAACCACATAAAACAACTCCCACTCTCGGTTATATTGAAAGGATGGAATCTCCTTGAGTTATATGTCCATTTACAAGTCCCTTTGGATTACCCTGCTATGCAGAGGTCACTTCCGAAGACTAGCATGAACTCCTGCATTCACGAATCTCACATGATTTGACATGGAACCCATAAGTGTTGATGAAATCTTAGAGATTCTAAATTCTAAATACATGTGAGGGCCCCATGCCCTGGTACATAAAATATACCCAGGGTTTACCATCCACACACCTAAGAGGGTTTTTAGATTAACACCCAGATCCAATCATCATCACCTCAGGGATGAGATCTGAAAATAAACCTAAATCATCTCACCAATGGCCTCTGATAGCCAAAATAACACTATAATCATTATATATGAAGAACAATACCTATAATGAACTATTTACTTGTCCAAATCTAGCTCTAGGGTGATAAAATGAATAAAACCCCACTAAGGGGAAAGTATATGGAGTGTTCCATGTCATACATGGAGTATAGGTCCCAAACATCATGTTGTGTGTGTATCCATACCCTCTCACCATTTAATTCCCAAAGTACATGGAATTTCCACTAGTGTGCATGATGTGTACACCCAAAGCTTCCAACTAGGAGTGTACTGATGCCATCTCTCTATGTAATCTCTAAGTACACGATGTACCTCATGCTCCACATGATGTGAAAGGACGTGGTATTAGTTTTCGTGTACTATAGAGACCTTGAGTAATATAGTTATAAACTACATGATATGTACTCTTGGGAACACAATGTGTGAAACCCATGGAATACTCGTGTCATGTACCCTAGCTCAATCAGTGACATATATACTGACATGGAATATACTACTACACACCATGTACCTCGCACGAAGTGTCTAGTCATGTACTATTCTGAACTTTGGGTCATGTACCTAACCATCCTACATGGAATTTTCATACTACATACACATATTTTGGGATATGTCTTCTACCTTAGATGCATTGGTAATCAACATGTTGTGTGTTCTTATCACTATACTCCAAGTGATCATGATTTCCAGATGTAAAAATTTTACAAACCCACAATATCCACCCATTTTACTATAAAATGATCCACTGTAATTCTTTATCCATAAAGTAGTAGTTGAAATTAAAAATAAAAATAAAGGTAAACAACCAAAAAAATAAGAACAAATTGGAAGTAAAAATAGTAAGTCCCACCTCCTGATGAATTGTTGAAGCTTCAAGGTCTTAGGTTGATGATCCATGCTCTATGGTTGTTACATCCTGATCCAGCTCTGATCATCCTTATATGGGGCTCCCTCATCTCCCACTCTATCCAACTTTGGCTCATGGAACCAATAAGGGGTCATCTACCCTCAAAATTCGTATAAGGGGAAACTTATGGTGGAAGGGATCAAAAATAAAACCCAAAAATAAAAGATCAAAAAGGACTCATCCCATGAATCAGAACCTAGTTAGATTTTATACCTTGTTTAGGTAAAATCACCCATCCCAAACTAAATTGTGGAGTGAGAATATCCATCTAGATCTCTATTTAGAATATATTTACATTTTCACACATGGTAAAAAATATATTTAATTTATAAATATTAAATATCTTAGAAACTTCAACTGAATCAAAATCTCTCCAAATTACATCATAAGGATAAACATCCCATATTGAGAACAATAAATCCATAAAAAATATTCTCAAGTTCATTTTCTATAAATAAATTACCATTTTACCCTTTTTTATGTTTTAAGACTCTGAAACTCAAAAAAATACTCCGCACGAGAAAACCTGAATCACTACATCCTCCCCACCTTCAATACTTTTAATCCTATAAAATAAAAAAAATGATAGTAGAATATAAATAAGACCATAATTTATCATCATGTGGAAATACAACCCACCATCATATGATTTTCTCTAGCATTTAAAGGTCCATAAATCTAAATGGACCTATATTGAAACCCACTTGGGAATGCATCCCATTTCTACCTCTCAAATCATTGATAACACATTCAATATTATAATTTCTCTATGAACACCAAATGACTTCAACCCATCACCAAGAAATCTCTTGATATAAATGTAACTTTCCTTTTTTGAATTTGATTAAGGATTTCCACTATGTTATTTTCCTCAAACCATGGGACACCCATCAACTCAAACACAAAACAAACCATGAAACATTGACTTTAATCAGATATAGTTCTTTTACTAAAGAATTTTCCAGGGTAAATTAATCTCCCCACCTTCAAATTGGTTACCTAGAAGACTTTCATATAGAGACAATCTTATCAAATCAACATTCTCTCTAAAGCTCCTCTCCAAGAGTGCCATACCACATTATAAGAGCCTACCACTACTCCTCATCAACAACTTATAAAGGAACACGTCAATGTTATAAAGTAAAGGACATGAGTAAAACATTGATCATGTCATTCCCTCATTTCCAACAATAATAGAAAAACACATTTACTCAACTGGCCTTATCTAGGTCCTCATGCACTATAGATGACTTGATCTTTTTACTCCAAAATCCATGTTAACCTCTGCCAACCATTCAAATATCTATAGCCATAACCTTGCATAATGACATGCCTTATCACACATCTTGAGAGGCTATAGGGAATCTCTATCACATTCCATCCTAACTCGCTCTATGAAAAATATCCACACCAGTTCACATCTTAGTCTTAAGATCACCTCTCTATACACCAAAGGATGACAAAAAGTAGTGAGGGCCTAGGGTGTGTCAATGGGCAGACTATTTCCTCATATAAAATTAATAAAATAGTGTAAATAACCAAACATCATCCATAGTAGTAAATAATTAGATTGAAATAGAAATAAATATAAATAAGGCTGTAATAAAATAAAATGCAGTAAAGGTCTAAACAACCATGATATATATACAAAATTGATTTCCCACTGGGCCAACCACATATACATGAATAACAAAAAGAAATGAAAGTAAAAAAAATTAAAAGGCTCTACTACCCACACCGAGTTACACCACATACCCATCTCCCCATACATATCCAAGACATCCTACTTGGTCAGTCTCGAGCCTCATCCCAATATTTTTCTTACAATAAAGTGAACATCTTCTAGGGTACCCTAGTGCAATGGAGGTCTGAGTAGGGTGTGAGAACAAAACTCAATAGGGAACCACTAATGTGGTCCCATACATAGCCAGTAAATGTAGTGTATGTATATGTGATCCACTCATCTAAATAATAATAATAATAACATCTAACTATGGAAAAATAAACTCAATAACCAATGTTGAACCAAGGTCCTGATGGATACCCGGTCCAACCATACCAAATTTGGCTAGCAAATGTCTCTAAAAAAGCTATGTCACCATAGGTGGATAAAAGTCCTAACCTTGGGATCATCTATACTCGCTTCCACTAAATATGAAGTAAGATTCCAGGTATCAACTGGACATCTTATAAATAAGGCATTGAGCTAGATCCTATGCATCCTATTTATACCACTCAATCCATGAGTAACTAGTGGGACCCCTATGATGTCTCAATGTTCTCTAAACTAGTCTGATGGAATATTCCTAGGCCTCAGTCTATGGGTAATAAAGACATTATAATAGGATAAATCTATAAGGGGGATTACCCTTAGGTGATATGTAAGAAATACTCTCTAGAACCAAGATAATAACTCATCATCATTCAATAATTTTCTCAAAGTACCATTCCTAGACAGGTATGGGAAATGTGGTAATGATGCATCCATCTGATGATGAGGATTTTCCTAGGAATCGATTGAGGAGATCATCATCCAATCCTTGGGGATGACACAAGCATCTATTACTTGGGGGGAAGTAGACACCCCATAACCTCTGGCATCACCATGATCCTATTAATCTAGGAATCCTGGGAGACACACTAACTAAGAGGGGCTTTGAGGTGAAGTTAGTAACCTCCTTTGTAATCCATGAGTAGGGAGGAATCCTATTAACACTAGTAATTTCATTAACGGTAGTATTCAATCAAATAAGTATCATAAGCCAGATCTTAAGAAGTACCTCTCGACATCCCCACCATGAAATCACATCAATTCATACCCATAAGGTGAGTTCTAGTAAGCACATATTGCATTAATATCCACAACAATAGAACTGTGTGAAAGAATAAATAAAAGAGTAGGGTTTTATAAATGCATAAACCCATTTATATTGCCACAACCCCTTAGTCTCACATGTTTAATACAGACTCTAAGGTGGAACCCGCTACCATCTCTACCCAAACCCATAATGTACTCACTCAGGCTTGGATACCACTAAGGCACCCACTAGGGTCCCCTAGGTCAATACACTAGAGAGGGATCCCTTGTATGATCCTTGAGGTCCACACATAAACATAGGTATCTCTATAAAAATTAGCTAAGTAAAATTCTCGGTCTCAGGTCAACATCTGATGCACTAGGACATCACATCCTATGACATCATGAATATGGTAGCATGGACTTGGTGTCTAAATGAGGCCTTTATACTACAAAAAACATCAAGAGATGGTTCATGACCCATCTCGGTGCCAAGGTCTCTCTAGGATGGTCTATACACCAAACCCAATCCTGGTCTACCAAAGGTCTATCAACATAGGTCAATACACAAGGGGAAACATTCAAAACCATGTTTAAACTCTCCTCCTAAGATTCCTAGATACTATTTGGTGTCTCAAGGGTCTCGGTCATGGGAATTAGGGGTCAAGGCTTCAGGATCGCATACAAGGGTTTTTCATGACCCATGGTTCCCATCCATTATAATTAAATAAATTAAATTAATTGAAAAAATAATTAAAATAAACTAGTCTCGGGAAGGATTGTCAAGAGAAATACCATGAAATCACATGATAAAATACATATTCCCAAATACTATAGGACAGATATGAAATACCACCTAACTCATAAGAATATTTCCATTTATTTTCCAAGTGCTGATAACTACTGCGACGACCCATCCTAGATAATCTAAGACATATGAGGTCCTTTCTCACAACCAAACCACCGGAATTTAATTAAGTATAATTAAATTATAATTAATTAATTAATCTATCATGTTATAAAAAATTAAACAAATTTAATTACAAAGGCATAAATATCTAAACCTCACTGGTTGATTCTGTCACACTAGAACTAAAACCTAATGCTCACCAATAACCCATCACATATCCTCAACCAGTAACAATCCCTAATAAATGAAATAAAAAAACACCCATGTAATTTAATTTAACCTTTAATGATTTATAAATCACCATAGTGACATGCCTCAACGAAACAATATGCGATGAATTGCAGATGGCTTCCTGGGTCATCCCGTTCTTTTGCAGAGAAAAACACCCATCACCAATATCCAATTCCACTATGATTTGATAGAAAATGAAATCCAAAACCCAACTAGGTAAAATAAAATTATGAAAAAAAATATAGGAGAATAGTATGTAAGACTACCAGATGAAATATCTTACCCCAAAACGCCATGGAAATCCACCAATAACACACCTTTGTGGACGCAGATGTCGGACCATAGGATCTCCCAGTGCCGACAGTTCTTTTTCCTTGCCAGTTCATTTGATTTTTTGTTTGCTTCTCTTTGTTGTGCCAAGGTGGTTCCATGATGTTCATTGTGAGTCTGGCGATGGATGGGTGGTCCCAGGTGTGGTGGTGGAGCTACTGGAAGGATGACGCGTGCCTTGGATTCGATGTGGACGTAGTGTAGGGTGGTGAGTGATGTCGCGACATGATGTGTTCGAGTGGTTTTGGGTTGGTCAGTCATGGGTCTCCTTCCTTGGATGACTTTTTTTGTTTTCAGGGTTAAATTGTTGTTTTTAGGGTTGTTTTGTGGTGTTTTTTGTACGGGGATGGTCCTGAATAGGGTTCTTTGCCCATTCTGTCAATGTTTGTATGTCTGTTTGCTGGTTCTCACTTTTCTTAAAGTGATTTAGATTTATAAAATCAAAAAAAAGTTTGGAGTTAAAAAAAGGGGGAGGAGAGATGACTCATTCTAGGGAGTAAAAAGGAAGAAAGTGGGGGTTTCCCTCTTAAAGGATTGGGAGGGAGAAATAGTAATTTTCTATCCTTTAATGAGCCACATGGTTTTTCTTCATGGTTGGTAAAACTGTTCGGAAACCGTGCACCCCCACTATCTGAGGCACACCCACCTTATGTGGTTATGATTAATGGTTTAACAGACTATGTACCAACCATGTGACATGTCTATAATTAATTGTAGAAACCTACATGGTTTCCCTTGTCCTGACACATGGTTTCCAAAGTTGTGTGTCTATAAAAACTTGGCCACATGGTTAGGCTAAATGGTTAACACTAACTGTGTAAAAATCATGTGCTCTGGATTGTACTTTTCAAAAACTCTGAATTTGGTCCTTGAACCCCTAAGAAAATCTAAAAACCTCTAAGCTACCTTCTGATCCTTATCACATGTCTAAAAAATCATTTTGAGTCATTCTAACCTTCATAATCCTGCTATGAATCTCTGATTAGAATTCAAACCTTCAGTAATTGAAAATTATAATTTCTTTTGAAATTTACAACTTATATAGGCATGGTATCTTAAAACCACCCCACCTTAATGCTTATCATCCTAGAGAAGTTTTGGTGGGCATTAAATCAAACAACCTGACCAACTTGGGTCATGAACTCTCGCTCAAATGGTCACATTGTGTTTCTAAATTCCCAATGTAATTCCAAACGCCGCTTTAAACATATGGAACTTAACCAACTAAAACCCAATCCAATAATCATAACTATAATTGTTTCATTGATATGGTTCTTACCCCTAGCCCATCTTACCTTAGACATGACCACATTGTCATCGCACTCACCAATCTACCTATGGTTCTCCCCCATATGTTCTTACTTTAAATAACCAATTCTAAACCATAGCGCCTCCACTGTTAGAATTACCTAGAGAAACACACCCATAAAATCCTAAAAATACTTCTTTCATTGTTATTAACTCTTTACATTTGATCAAACATGAGGATGATACTCTTGGTCCTCAATTATAATCTGAAACAGTCAAATTCTACTTGACTAAGATCAACTTGCTCGTGACACATTTTCCTTGAAAAGCCCCATACAACCCTTGAACTACATGCATCTCATCCCAATGGCATGTTTTATGTGGTTCCCAACTGAACAAATACAACTATTTAAGAGAATTAAAGTTTAACCACTTATATCTAACTATACTTGAAAATGTTTGGATTCAGTAGTCAACATGTCACTAAAACTCGATTTCAATGTCTTTATCCCAAGGTACACTGAGATCATTCAGAGCAAATTCACTAAAGCTTGTGCCCGACTTCCAGGGAAATTTCCTTAGAAAAATATCCCCTATCCATTTTCATTACTGTTACATAAAAAACACTAGAAAATTTCTAATCTAATACCCTTGGATCATCACAAGCTATCCTGGTCCTAACGCCTGCTCTCGGACTCTACCCAAGTACGTATTTCAACATGTACCTAGAATTTATTGATAAATCTTACAGTACCCAGTTCCAATAATCCAACTGCATTTAAAATCTAAAATTACCATCCAATGATTGGCCTCATCTTCATACGACACTTTTTCACATGAGGGTCACTCACTAGTGGTCAATGCCTTGCTCCCTACCTTAGGAGAATCCTTTTCATTGCACCATAAAAATGATTTCTTGATTAATGTATCCCATTACCTATCCATTTATAAACATAATAATTGGTAGGGTTAGAAACCTTTTCATTCCTAAGTTTCAATGTAAACATCACAAGACTCATTTATGAATCCAAAATAATGGTATCTATGACATTCTCTAGGTTTCAAATAATAACGAGGCCCCCACCCTCAAGTCTTTCCTCATAATAATCCACCCTAACACATGATGATCCAACTGAGTTATGCTCATGTCAATCTAGGCTTTACTTTACTATAACTAACCTTAGAAACCATGTCTCCAAATAGTGTGTGTCAAGTTCCACCATCAGTTCAACCACCCTATTTATTTATAATATATTTCTCATCATTGGGAACTTCCCTTAGTTTTCCCAAAGCTTTGTATCACCATGCCCACAATAATCACATTTCAAACCATTGATCATCTACTTGCACTTGGACACTCACTATAATTCTATTCTAAATAGTTACCACATAATATCGGTGCAAACTAAACTCACCCTTATGCAATGGGTGTACAATCTCGTACCATTAGACTCACGCTCCCATGAGTGGCATGTTATAAAGGCTAAGCTGACCATGTTTCAAGGAATTTTGGTCTTAACATTCCATGAGCTCCCTAGAACTCCTCTTAAAAATCAGGAACCTCACATGTGCCATGATTTATTCCATGACCTCCCGTCACACGGTTTCATCCTAACACCAGGGCTACACGTCCTCATTATAAAGCATGTCAGCCTTATCCATACTCTTCACCTCCAAGTGGTGTCATTCCAATCAAGAGTGTCTACTCACACTCTAACAAGATATTATAAATAATCTATTTGTCAATAGGTTCAAGCACCTGAATAGTCCTACCCTTTGAATCCAACCTTGATACCTAAGCACCCCAAGTGCTTCCTTGGAAACTAAATCCACGTTCTTTCCTAGGTCACATAATATATAACAACTTGTTGGATTAGGGTATCCCAATTCATTTTGGATGATGTTGGGATGAATGCATTCTTTCCATACTACGGACTTCTAGCCACCTTTCACTATAGCATAGTGGACTTTCTATGTGGTTGGTGGAACATTGCTTTGTCTTATTTATTATCTCATTTCAAGCTAGGGTTTATTTGTATGTGAAACTTTGATCCTTTTGTAATTTTTACTCTTGAATTTCATAGTGAAGTGTTTCTGACTCTCCATGGACCTAGGTATTTTTCCTGAACCACATAAATAATTGTATTTGTGTTCTTATTCTTACTCTTATTTTTTCTATATTTTCTTCATATGCAAACCACTTTCGTGTGACTCTTGAAATTTTCAAAACACACCCCATCTTCACTAACCTTTTCATGAGTGTACCACCAAGTTCACTACCTCTAAAGGAATCTATAAACATATTCCAACCCCTCTTGTAGGTTACCCTCGATCATACTCACTTCATACTCACTAGGGTTTGATTCAAAACTAAGGGCCTCTAGGTTTCCCACCTTTCCTTACCAAAAAATTATCTTGATGGGTCACTAGGTCTGACCACCTAGCCCATACATCTCACACACACCAAGGTTACAACTTTTTTTAACTGCAATACATGGGTAACATCCCTATTCTCACTTCAACTATTACACGATATCTCACATGCCCGTCAACACTCTCTAAAGGAGGCTAAAATATCATCAATCTATGAAAGTCAAAACCTATCAACATGGTTTCAATTATACAAGTTTTCTATTCTAAGTTATAGAGGAAAATTCCCTTTAATTTTTAATTGGAAACCCATTTAAATGTAACCCATTAGTAACTATTAACTTAATAGAGAATTATAATTACATCCTTCCAAACATTGGCCTACCAAACCCTGATCCTCTCTGAGCATTTTTATAGGGGAGTTATCCCTAGAGGGTCATGATGTCAAGAGTAGGAAGATTATAAACTGATCCTTATTGGAAATACATGTACGGTAATACCCCCTCGAGGTTCTAGTTCACTATAAATGTTTAGGTACCTATCAAAATCTCACTTAATGACCCAAATAGATAACTATAGATGAAGTCCAATTAAGTAAAATATCTTAGAAATCTAGATTAGAAAATTCTATATAGTTTGTTATGAATTTTTAGTTAAACATACCTGAAAAAGGATACACTCATAAAGGGTCTACTAGAAGGGTAGTAGCTTCCTATATTAATAAGGTACTTTTATCAGTCCTTATATAAGGAATAACATACCCTAGATACCTATCAGAGTATTAACGAGACACTAAGTACCCATTCTGACCTACAAAGGTTCACTATACCACTTGTTCAAAAGACTGTATCAGTATCACCATTTCCAAGTCATATCACAACTTAGTCCACATATCCTATCATAAGAAATTTAAACAAGTTGGTATAATTGAGTATAATTCCACCAAGAAACTATATTTGAAAACACAATTTAGGTTTTTTTACACATTAAATGGTTGTCCTTAATTATCAGAAAAAATCACACACTAGAAAGCCTATAACATGTAGACCCTATGTGTCAAATATGATGCATAAACAAGTGCCTCTTACCTAAAATGGGAAAGAGTAAAAATCAACCAATAGCATCTTTGTAATGGGATGAGATCCAAAAATCCACAATAATTCATAAAATACAAACCACATGTGCATCGTTCAAAGATAAAATCTTATAAAACTATAATATAACAAACCAAGAACACCAATCCCAAATCTCTAGTAACCAGGACTTCTCACTAAAACAAGTGCTCTCAACGCACCAATTTGATATTCATCATAGGCTCTGACACATCCCTAATACTTCTATAAACTATGTCCCAGTAGTAAAACAATAGGAAAATAACTCCTCTGATACCAATTTTTCACATTCCAACCTCACTCTATAAAAAGTAACGGAACTAGTTGGAAAACTAGATTCTAGCATGGCTTCCCATATTCCAAAGGCTACTGACTTGTACTGAGAACCTAAGGTGTGTTAGTGGGGATATTGTTCCCTTATATTAGAGTAAGAAAGCAACAGAAATAATCAAAAATCATCTGTAGCAGTAAATAATTAGAGTGTGAAAGTAATAAATATAAATAAGGATGTAATAAAATGAAATGTAGTAAAATCACAAATGACTATGCCATGCATTCAAAACTATCACCCACTTGGCCAACCACATATAAAGTAATAAATAAAAGAAATGGAAGTAAAAATTTTAAATATTATACTACCCACACAAATCAATACCACATACCAAACTCCCAATACATATTCAATCCATATTACTCAATCAGTACTGGTTCTTATCCCAATCATGTTCCTACAATCAAGTGAACATATGATTGGGTACCCTAGTGCAATGGTAGCTTGGGCAGGGTGTGAGTACAAAACTCAGTAGGGAACCATTGATATAGTCCCATATATAGATAACATATACAATATATATGTGTGTGTGAGAGAGAGAGAGAGAGAGATCAACTCATCTGAATAATAATAATAAAATATAACTGTAGAAAAATAAACTAAATAACCAATGTTTAACTAAGGCCTTGATGGCTACCCTAGTTTGACTATACCTACTTCTGCCGACACCTAAATGTCTCTGAGAAAGAAACGTCACCACATAAGGATACAAGTCTTGGCCCTGGGATTATCAATACCCACCTCCACTAAATATGAATTAGTATTCTAGTTATCAACTAAACATCCCACAAATAAGTCATCGAGCTAGATCCTAGGTGTACTAGGCATACCACTCAAGTCATGAGTAACCAGTAGAACCTGGATGATGTCTCAATGTTTCTTAATCTGGATTGATGTTAGTTTTTCAGGTCCCAATCCATAGGAGATCAAGACATTGTAATAGGATAAATTTCTAATTGGGATGAACCTTAGATGATATGTAAGTAATACTCTCTATATCTAAGATAATAACTTTGAATAATTCAATAAATGGATCAATATCTCATTCCCAGAAATATCTAGTAAATGCAGTAATAGTTCATCCACCTGATCCTGAGGAGTATCCAGGGAATTAATTGAGTATATCATCATCAATCCTTGGGGATGACACAAAAATCCAGTACTTGGGGGGAAATTGGCCACCTAAAAACCTATGGAATCGCCTAGATCATAGTAATTTAGGAAACACGCTAAGAGGGGTCCTAAGATGCACTCGATATTCTCCTCTATAATCCCTGGGCATGGATGAATCCTAGTGACATTATGAATTATGGTAATGGTATCATTCAATAAAATAACGATCGTAATCCATATCCCAAGAAATACCTATGGTAATCCCCACCATGACATCACATTACATCAGGCTCATAATCCATGTTCCAAGAAGCACTTATGGCATTCATAACTGAAATAATAGAACTCGGTGAAAGCATAAATAAAATAGTAGGTTTGAAAAGAATTCCTAAACCCATATCTACTATCACAACCCCTTGGGATCACATGTTCGGTACGGATTCTAGGGTGACACCTGCTACCATCTCTACCCAAACCCATAACATACTTTCTTAGGGGCAACCAACCACTAAGGCACCCACTGGGATCCCATGGGTCAATACACTGGAGAGTTGTCCCTTATGGGATCCTCTAAGTCCACACATAAGTAGAGGTATCCCTCTAGGAATCCTCTAAGTCAAATTTATAGTCTTGGGAAAACACCTGATACACTAGGATGTCACATCATACAACATTGTGAATAGGGTAGTGTGACCTTACTGGATATATGGGGTCTTTTCACTATGAAAACCATTATGATATGGGTCATAAACTATATCGATGCCAAGGTTTCTCTAAGATGGTCTACACACTCAACTCGGTCTTGGTCTTCCTAAAGTCTATTACCCTATGTAAATACACAAGGACCGAAATGCTACACTAGGTCCAGCCTCTCCTCCTAAGAGTCTTGAAGACTACTCAGTTTCTTAAGGGTCTCGGTCTTAGCCATCAGGGGTGAAGGAACGAGGCTAGTTCATAGGGGTTGTTCATGACCCTTATCAATAATCCATTATAATTAACCAAATTAATTTAATTAAACAATTCATTAAAATAAAACACTCTAGGGTGTCACCATTAAGAGTAATCCTGATCACTCACCTACCACCATGAATTTTCACAAATACCATAGGGTATGTATGAATGACTACCT
Organism: Viscum album; assembly: GCA_963277665.1. NCBI lineage: Eukaryota > Viridiplantae > Streptophyta > Magnoliopsida > Santalales > Viscaceae > Viscum > Viscum album. Next base: position 1,237,913,134 of record OY728162.1, on the reverse strand, counting down.
ACCTCATAAGATACTTTCCATTTATTTTCCAAAGACTGACAACAACTGCCAAGGATTGTCCAAGCTCATCTAAGATATACAGGGTCCTATCCCACAACCAAACCACTATAAGTTAATTAATTATAATTAATTAATCAATCCAAAAAGTTATAAACCATTAAAAAATTAATTACAAATTCATAAATCTCTAAACCACACCGGCTGATTTTTTCACACCCAAACCGCAACCTAACACTCACCAACAACCTATGACACATCCTCAACCTTGAATGGAGAATAATACCTAAGTAATGACATAAAAAAACACCCAATAAATTTAATTTAATATTTAAATCTTTGGGAAATTACCTCATCAATATACTTCAATGGAACGACACGTATCGAAGGACAAACAACATCCTGGGTCATCCTCTTCCTAGACATAGAAAAATCTCCATCACTGGTATTTGATTCCACTATGATCCAGTGAAATTATAAATTAAAATCCTAACCAGGAAAACTAAAATTAAAAAACAAAGAGATCAGAAAAGTATAGAAGGTTATCTGAGGTAAGATCTTACCTCAAAACACCATAGAAATCCACCAAGAACACCACCCTTGAAGGGGTTTAAAGAAGGGAATGAAGGGGGAAGAGAGCCGGTTCGTATGAGGGAGAAAAAGGAGATAAATATTGGGTTTACCTATTAAAGTATTGGGAGGAAAAATGGAAATTTTATATTCTTTAATGAGACACACTGTTTGGCCACATGGTTGGCCAAATTGTGCACCAACTGTGCACCCCCTTTATTTGAAGCGCACCCACCTTACATGGTTATGGCACACAGTTTAATAAACCATATACCAAACATGAAACATGTTTGAAATTAATTATAGACAACCACATTGTTTCCCCTAGATTTCCACATAGCTTCCAAACTCGTGTTCCTATACAAACTAGTTCATATTTTTAGGCCACATGGTAAGCACTAATTGTTCACCAATCATTGACCCTAGGATGAACTTTTTCAAAAATATGACTTCAGGACTTGAACCCCCAAGATTCTCAAAAAAAACATACAAGATACCTTTTGATCCATGTTCCAAGTATAAAAAAATCATTTCAAGTCATTTCAACCTTTAGAATCTAGTTCTGAATCTCCAACTAGAATTCAAACCATTCAGTAATTAAAAATTCAAATTCATTCTAAAATTTCCAAGTCATACAGACATGGAATATTACAATCTCCCACTAATCTATTTTAATGTCACCAAGGTTTGCACATAGCCAAGACTAATGACTTTTGGTTAGATAAATACTCATGACAACCAAACTTTCACTATTTACCCAATCTCTACCCTAACACATAACTAGGCTCAATGCTAAAAACATCATAGAGAACTACAGGTACAACTTCGTCCTCTAGAAAATTCTTATTGAGAGAATAAATCAACCTCCACTTTAGCTCCTTGAAACCCCCTAAAGTGGGATATTCCAAAAATATTATCACTCAACTACATGATCTCAATCAGGATGCATCCTAGGGAAAGGAAAACCTCTCTTCTAAAATAGACTTGCATTGGTTGAGGAAATGGGGGTAGATGGTCTCCTCCTTCATGATTCTACATTCATAAAAAAACTATTCTAAATAATCTATTAGTATCTCTATCTCTTTGTCTAATTATGTATCAATGAGATAATTTCATGTACTAGTTCTATCAAATATGAGTGCCAAAGAAAAAGTCCACATATCAAATATAGGGACACATCATGTACAACTTGATCAATCCCTCCATAGTTCACACCCGTATGGAGTCCTGGCCACAAAATCCTTAAGTCGAGAAAGGACCACCTAGAGGTGGTGGGGGAGGAAGTGAATCAATACATTGTCCACCTCATACCAGGAGACAATCACCATAAAAATTATCCTCTTCCATCTATCTACTGATTATAACACATGGTCTATACATAAAGAATGTCTCACATGCATGAAGGGAGATATATCTAATCAAACCCATCCAACCAAGGATCGCCTATATAGAATCCAAATAATCATATCCATCATCCTCTATATGGAAGATCCTAATAGGATACACTAAACTCTATCGATAAATCATCCTTGGATGTAATCTCAACTAATATATCTTAATAAATGTCATGCACTGGAAAAAATCTCATCAATCACTAAACTATTGAGATGAACCCACACCCCACTGAGAGTCTATGAATCAATTGAGGGAGTAATCGACCTTAGTGGTGAGGACCCCACACCCCAAACTATGGGGGAGGTACCAAACCATAATGGTGAAGCAACTATACCTTATATCCTATAGAGCATCAACCTATAAAGATAGAGGGCCCATACCTGGTCTCATAGGAGTGTGTTGGTTCCTCTATAGTATGTGGGACCTGTACCTCATCAAGATTAAGGGAGTAACAACCCCATGCCTGAAAATAAAACCATGTGCTTGAAAATGGTATTCTATACTCTAGTATCAATATCGGAACACAAAAATCTACAATAAATATGGGGGACACACAACTCATTGAGAAATGTATGTCAGATAATGGAGTATGCACCCCTACTATGGAGGACTCGTGTCCTATCCTATAGGGGAGTGCTGAATCTTATAGTTAAATGAACCATAACCTATCCTATAAATAATTTCAACCCAAACATATAGGGAGTACCAACTCCGCTACATTATAGGGGACCTCACCTCATTGGGACCAAGGGAGTACCACACCCAAGCTTCAATGGAGGAATCACACACCCATAGATGGCAACCCACACCCTGATATCCACGAGGGAGTACCAACTCCAAAATATCATATGGGGGATTTTACCCTAGAATCAACATGTTCCCAAGGGAGTTACCAACCCCATGCCTGGAGGACCCATTCCACGAACCTTGTGGGGAGTACCTGAACACTATTTCTACTTTATGAGGTATGTAGGGTACCCTCTGTAACACCTCATGTCCATAAAAGTGTTTGAATTTCAAGAGGAACTTGATATTTTAGGTTAGTGGATGTTTCAAATTTTGAATTGGGGTTTAGAATGAAATTATGAGATTTGGTACATCTTAAAGTGATGTTTTTTGAAATGGTTTAGGACCCAGTAGGTACCTCGGGTGCTAGAGCGAGTCTCATAAGTTCAGGTTAAGTTTTAGGTGTTTTTGAAATTTCTAACCAAGGTGCACAGTATGGTGTGCATGGTCTAGGAATAACCATATAGAACCCTAGGAGTGAGGATATTTTTAGTTTAATTTATTTAGATTATGGTTTTCTGGCATGATTAGAACACATTTTAGAGGAAACCATAGGATTATAGGGTGAACTGTGTAACTTATTTTGGGATGGATGCTTAGTGTACAGTTGCAAAAAACCATTTGAAATGTTACAGATTGAGACAATGTTAATTCTAATGATTGGTGTATGGTTTTTTAAACCATGTGGACCAATTGTGGGAGATTTATTCACCTAGATAGTTACTATAACACACCTAGCACACAATTTGGTAAATCGTGTGGCCAAACCATGCGACTCGTTAAAAGACAAAAATTTACTATTTTTCTCCCAAGTTTTAAAGGGGTGTCCCCCCTTTCCTTTTTCTCCCTCATGTGCACCCCTAGCTGACTGATCCACTTATCCTCCCTTCAAAACCCTTCGATTTTAGGGGGTTATGACTCTATTATTCAGTGATTTAAGGTTAGTTACACCCTATTCCAACCTATATTGACCTCATCTTCCTTCTTCATAATTTCTTCTTTTTATTCTTAGGTTTTTTTGGTGATTCCACCAAAACATGGTGGAATTTCCCAATTCATTTGGGGCTTCTCTGATGCCTAGATAAAGGAAATCCCGTGTAATCTCCTTCTAATGGTATATCTTTTTTTTTGACAAGGTATGGAATGATAGTGATTTTTCTTGTGTTTTTTATATTTTGGTCTTAAATTGTTTATAAAATTATCACTTTATATTAAGGATTTTCCTGGGAATGGTGTCGAGATTCTGGTTTGGACCTCCCATGGGTGGTTTTTCAAGGTTTGATCGAGTGGCATGTTCCTGGTGAGTTGATCGATAATTAGTCCATGTTCAGTTAATTTTTTAGATTAATTGTAAATTTTTAATTAATTATGAATTGATAATAATAAATTAACTTGGATTATTGGGCATGAGTTAGAGGCTCGAGCGTCAACACAGGATTGGATTAGACTTGGACGATGCTTGGAGGGTTGGGGATACAACTATCATCTTATGAAAATAAATGAGAAAATTTCCAAATGAAGTGAGTGGTCTTGTATACTAACCTTGTGGTTATTATGCTTTTGTTATGTGGCATGTGATTTATGGGCTCTCTACTATAGAAAGTTACCTTCTATTTAAATGTAATATCTAAATGGAATTAAATTTTTAACTTTAAATTGATCAATTAATTGAATTCCCTAAACTAAATGAGTAAGTGCATTGGAATTTCTGGTCTTATGGTGAAAATTTGATGCCTCGTCTACTGATGGTTGAGGATTTGACTTGAGTTTTTACCTAATTAATTTAGTCCCCCATGAGGGGTGTTCTTTAGATGAAATTGAATATGCATGTCTTGGTTTTCTATGGTTAGACCCTTGTAAACCCAAGTAGGGTTGAGAGAAGATTGAGAAATCTATGGCCTAAATAGGTTATAGGAGGAATCTGGGATACTTTAGGGCCTTTAGGATCCTGGAACTGACCTAGAGACTAGTGACCCCCGCCCTTATGATATGAATAAGCCTAGGTGGAGATGTTTCAAGTAGAATAGGATAGGTTGGGTGAGCGGACTAACTTGGTGAGACTTGGAGGATCGAGATGGACCTTGTGTCGTCTCTTATAGAATTTTTAGTGTGGCTTACCCCATTTAGTCGGTGAGGCCACACTGTCTTGATGAATATTCCAAGGTATGTAGTATCCTCTAATCATCAGGTGTTGTCTAGGGTGGATTGTTTGATATAGTGGGTTTTAATGTTTGGTTGACCCATGTCTCTTATTTTGATGTGGCATGGTATATTCCCGCGGGGTGGTTGTGTTGTGAATAGAAAATTCCCATAGGGGTGGCCTTTTTATGTGTTGAAAATTACCAAGGGGTGGTGTTTTATTTTTGTGTTACTACTTGGCTAAGAAAACTCTCGTAGGGGGTCTGTGTTACTTGTAGGAGTATTACCTTGTATAATAAAACTCATGCAGGGGAGGCCCATGTTACTTGTGGTATTATGCCCTTGGTTTAGAAAACTATCATTGGAGAGTTCTATGATACCTATATGAGAAAACTCCTACAAAGGAGGTTTTTGTTACTATCAGTGAAGCTACCATGGATAAGGAGATGGGTGTGATCATGTATGCCAATATGGAGCTCTCTAGTACCATTACCTAGTTCTGTGATACTGATTTATATACCGGGGAAACTTGGGTTGGTTATATTGGTTGGAACGATCATTGATATGACCTCAGAGACACCTCGACACTAGCCAATATAGTTATGGCCAATCAGAGTCACATACTTAAGGATTGACAATGTTGTGGCACATAGTACTATAGTTGTCATAATCCATGTGATGTACTCAGAGACATTCCAACATCAGGTTGAAGCAGTTATTATTTGGTTTTATTTATTTATGTAAAACATTTGTTTATTTAGTCAAAGAATGTCACATGAACATATCAAATGATATACTAGTTAGTATAGGACCATGTTGGTGGTGAACTATTGTGTTTTGTACTCACACCCTACTCAGGCCTCTATTTCACATGGTTACTCAGGTATCTCTCACTTGTTTTAGGAACAGGTTGGGTTGAGGGACAAGATTAGGTTTAACATGGTCGATCAGGATATCTTGGATGCCATCAAGAGTTTGGGATGAGGTATGGATTGGATTAGTAGTAGAGCAGAGTGTATTTTATTTTTTTGGATTATTATTTTTATATGAGATCGACCCAGTGGGGGATCAGTCATTTATGCTAACATGACCATTTGGGTCTATATGATAACATTTCATATAATTTTTTCATGTTTTCACTTACATATTTTTATGTGTACTATGATATCATGGATGTGTATGTTATCTGATTATTTCTACTACTATTTATACTATGATACAAGGGGGTATAGTATTCTCATGTTACCATCTTAAACCCCCACTGCCATTCGATATCCTCTAGTGTGTGAGGAGTCGTACCTGAGGTCACATGGAACCACCAATCCCATTATAGTTCATAGTGAGTCAGGTCAAGATGTTACAATGTGGTATTAGAGATTTTTTTTACTCTTATGGTGATAGTATATAGAAGTTTTAGGAATATTTAAGAACTTGTAATTGATCCAGGACTTGTGAGTCGCAAACACCTTTCATGGTGGAAGTCTAGGTTACCATGAGTGTGGGATTAATGTTCTTGGATTTTGCTAGTTATTGTGACTTTCACCTAGAATAATGCACATGAGGTTTGAGATTTATGATTTATGAGTTATTGGATTATTGGATCTTGGATCGTTGGTAAGAAGCCAATTTTGGATTTGGATCTTGGCATGTAGAGGTGAGAGGAATCTCATGAATTATACCAGACATGTAAGATTCACATGATATATAATTTTGCTAGTGTGATTATTTTCACTGATGACTGAATCTCGGTTGTTTAAAGTGTTACTCATATGATATTTTACCATATAAGTACTTGATGGAATCTTAATCAACTAGTCTTACTTGTATGATTATATTTTATTATATTGGTGGGTCTTATAGATACTATGGTGATACGATTTATGGCCATGACGGTGATATAGTACCTTTAGCAGGGGATGAGTAGAGACCCTGAGGGGTCGGTAAGGGCAATTAATGACTTAGAGGCACACCCTATGAGGAGGAGTATGGAATAGGTTTCATTACTTAAAGTTTCATTAAGAACCTATATAGTGTTTTCCCATATTTCTTGGAGTGTAATTCTACTTAACTAAGCCTTTTGATCATGGTTCCTTGACAAGGATCTTCTAAGACAATGTCATGGATGATCATCCTGGTATTATGGTTCTTGAGGTAGCAGTCTTGTAAGTGGATGCTCAGTGAGAAACAGTGCCTAATGACCGACGGTTTTTGGAACATGTTCCTGGTTATGTACATGAGACCTAGGAGTGGGTGTTTTGGATTACTGGATGCTATGGGATATTGATATGGGTGCAAGGATGATGTTCCATGATTTATAACCTATATGTGAGACCCAGTTTATGGGATAGGTGAAAGACCCTAATGACCCTTAAGACATGACTTGAGTTTTAGTGATTTGATGCTTAGTGGTATGTAAGGGTAATGTTAGAGTTGGTGTCCTGAGAACCAACTGTTCATACTTTGATTACATGAATGTACACTTATTATATATTGTTCATTGTTCTGCGTGACTATAATATAATAATGTCCTGGAATTTTTTTTGCATTAATAAGGTCATGGAAGATCCCCGCTATGATGAGAACCTTGAAACGCTATAACAATATTATTAAATAAAGTTCTATAGTTGGATAACATACTATGATAGGAAACATAGTATATAGACCATCATGTGAGAGTACTCGTAAGAAGACAAGACTCTCTCTCATGGAGTTCACACTTGGTAATCTCCAAGATGAGAGATTATGAGAACACACCCGCCAGTAGTAATTCCACATGTCTTGGTGTCATCATACATTTCTATCTACGAGCGTGTGTAATGGTCCTTAGACTGGAAGATTATCATTAACTCATGTCATGACTCACGCACTTAGAATTGCTGACGAAAACTGTCACGAAGATAGTTGGCGGGAAGTAGGGTATGTTGGGTGCATCACGAATGACATGTTGTTAATGGATAAGTTGAGGAAGGATTTGTCCCTTCCATATTTATGGAATTAGATATCTTGGGCCCTTTGATTGAAATAGAATTGTCACCCAAATTCCATGGCCATGGTGTCACAATAAGTTTATTTCTGGAAGTAAAAGAATGACGGATCAAGCATATAGGTTTATGACACTGCCATGAAACCTGCTTGATGAGATATTGAGACAAATGGATTAAATTACACGATAAGAGTTCATATGAGGTGACATGTCAATGCGACGCCAACTTCTTTCTCTTGGGTGACTTGACCCGTTGCTAGACAGTAATCTTGGACTTTAGGCAAACCCACCTAATGCCAACGAGAAAGAGGCCTAGAGGGTCACACACTAAGTGTATCCAAGTATCTCAAGTAGAATAAATATTATTCCCGTATGTGGTTTAATAATTATTCAAGGAAGCCTAAATCATTTTAATGTTGGAGGAAAAATAAAATGAAAACAAGATATACACGTCGTGTACATTGAATGTACATGCCATGTAGTTTTCATTTTGGAAAGGAAATGAAAAATGAGTACATGTCGTGTATTAATGATTACACATCGTTTAGTTTTTTCAGTCGGGATTTTGAGGAAATAATATCATTTTATTAAATGATATTTATTATAATCAGTGTGGGCGCATGTCAAGGAATTAATGATTTGACATGGGGGTTTTCAATAAGAGTTAATGAAATAAATAAAACGTGTAATGCATTTATTTATTGTCATAACTCTATAACCTCAATCCCGATTATAAATATACTCACAACCCTAACACTTTTCCCTAATAGTTGTGCACAACAATTCTAGAGAATTATCTCAAGGCTGAAAGAACTCCTTCCTCCAAGAATTCTCTCAAGACCAAGAGAGATCCTCCTCCATTGAATCAAGGCGATCTAAGGTGGACAACACAAGCAAAGGCTTCTCCACGCTAGCACCCGGAGATTACTTTGGCGACGTCTAGAGATACGTGGTGCACGTGTGGATCACCACTAGAGGAATTTTACACTTGGCTTCTGCGACACAATGATGAATCACATCGGAATGTGATCAGAAATATCAACAAAGAAAGAACGCCATTAAAGGTACTTCTTGTAAATTAATTAAATTAATTATAATCAACCTGTGATGATCCTCCTTTGTGGTTTCAGGAGTATTCTTCTTCTTTGTCTAATTATGTGATTCGATCCATGGAGTCTGGGGTTTATCATCGTATTAATCCCGGATTGATCATTACTAATGAAAAAAAGTCAAGTGGGCACATACACCCACGAGCTTTCGTTGCGCCTGGGACCTTCAAGTGGACCTTTAGGTAATTTGTGTGAGGGGTTAGATCAAGTTTATGGGTGCCTTAGAGATAGAAAGAATGAACATGTTCTTTGGTTTGAGACCAATGCATGGGAGGTTCTTGGGGGTTTGTAGTATAAGCATGATGATGCCTTCAATTCATGAGAAATCACCTCAAGTGATTTGGTATCAAGGCTAGTTTCAACGGTTTGGATTATTCATATACCTAACCCTAGTGATTTATGATGCACCTTAAAAGCACGGTGTCAATGTGGGAAGTCACTTCTGGTTTTATTATGGTGTTGGGTGGTGCATAAGCATGTAGTTAGACTAGGTATGGATGTCATGGTGTTGGGATGATGCTTGTTAAGTGGGTGATCATGATAGACCATGGCACGGGTGAAGTGCTCGATTTGAAGAGGAGTTCCTAGGGTACTCTAGTTAGATGGAATTTACATGTTTTGGATCATAGTCATCCTAGTTAGATAATGTCACTAGTGCAGAAAACATTTTTTACGTCGGTTATTTTTTATTTTTTATGTCGGTTTTTGGCCGACGTTATTACATGAGACATTATAAATATTGTTTATTACATCAGTTATTTTAAAACCAACATAAAAAACATAAATCCGAAACGTTTTTCACGTCGGTTCCTAAAAAACGACATGGAAAACGCTTTGGAGTCATGATTTATTATGTCTATTTTTAAATAACCGACAAGGTATATCATTTATTACATCAGTTATGTAATAATCCATGTAATAAATAATGCCTCTAAAGAATTTTTCATGCCGGTTATTAAAAAACCGACGTGATAAACCAGTCTGCGAAGCATTTTTTCATGTCAGTTATTGTTTAAACGACCTAAAAACATATATAATACGTCGGTTATTAAATAACCGACATAAAAACCCATTCCCATGCATTTATTAGGTTGTTTATAAAATAACCAATGTAAAAACTAGTCTGCGAAGCATTTTTCACATCAGTTATTGTTTAACTGACGTGAAAACATATATACTACGTCGGTTATTAAATAAGTGATGTAAAAAACCATTCCCATGAATTTATTACATCGGTTATAAAATAACTAATGTAAAAACCAATTTTTTTTAATAAAACTGTTCAACCATTACTATGATCTACAAAGGAAGACCTGAAACAAGCAGAAAATAGACCAAAACTAGACCAGAATACATATCAGAAAAACATTAGAACTAGACCAAAACAAGAATAACCAAAGCAAAATTAAACAATCACATACATAATATTTAAAACTTACAATGTCAACTAAAAAAACCTAAAACCCCTTGGACAGCCCCTACCCCCATGGACAGCCCCCCCCCCCCACCCCATTGGACATCCCCCCACCCCCCAGGATACCCTCCCACCCCTAGAAAGCCACACCCCCACTAGATAGCCCCCACCTCCTGGACACCCCTACCCCCTGTACACCCCCCACCCCTGGACAACCCCCCACCCCCTGGACACCCTCCCACCCACTGGACACCACCCCACCCCACTAGACAACCCCCCACCCCATGGACACCCGCCCACCCCATTGGACACCCCCACCCCTAGACATCCCCCCACCCCCTGGACACCCCCACCCCTGGACACCCTCCCACCCACTGGACAGCCCCCTGGACACCTTCCCACCCCCCCTAGGGGGGGGCCCCACCCCCTTGGACACCCTCCCACCCCCTGGATAGCCCCCCCCCCCCCTGACACCCCCCCCCCCTTGGACACCCTCCCACCCCATGGACACCCTCCCACCCACTGGACACCAACCCACCCCACTGGACATCCCCCCACCCCCTGGACACCCACCCACCCCCTGAACACCCCACCCCCACCCCCACCCCCCTGGACACCCCCTACCCCCCTTGACAGCACCCCACCCCCTGGACACCCCCCCACCCCCTAGCCACCCCCCCCCCCCGACAGCCCCTCCACCCCCTGGACACCCCACACCCTTAGACACCCTCCCACCCATTGGACGCCACCCCACCCCACTGGACAGCCCCCTGGACACCCACCCACCCCCTGGACACCCCCCACCCCCTGGACACCCCCACCCCCTGGACAACCCCCACCCCTGGACATCCCCCACCCCTGGACACCCTCCCACCCCCCGGGACACCCCCCCCCCCCCCGAACACCCTCCACCCCCTAAAAACCCCCACCCTCTAGACATCCTCCACCCCTGGGCCTCCCTCCTACCCCCCTGCACCCCCCCCCCCCCACAAACACACCCCATGGAAATCCCCTCCACCCCCTAGACACCCCCCTGGACAGCCCCCCACCCCTGGACACCCTCTCACCCACTGGACACCACCCCACCCCACTAGACAGCCCCCTGGACACCCGCCCACCCCCTGGACACCCCCACCCCCTGGACATCCCCCCACCCCCTTGGACACCCTCCAACCCCCCGGACAGCCCCCCCCCCCCCCCCTGAACACCCTCCCACCCCCTGGACACCCCCACCCCCTGAACATCCTTGTTGGAGTTGGTGGTCTAGAACCAACTACTTTGTACTTTATTCATTAACAAAAGTCTTATCTCATCTTGATTGTTCTTCTGCGTGACAATGCATGTGATAATGTCGTAAGGACAGCTGTTGCATTAAAGGGTCATAGCGAATCCTGGCTATGATGAGAACCCAGAAGTTCCATAACACTGTTCTTGAATAAATGTTCTATGGATGGATGATATTATTTGAGGGACACAAATAATACAGGTCATTAGGGGTGAGGACTCATAAAACTTTGAGGCACCTTCTCATGGTGTGCACCCTTGGTAATATCCAGGAGGATATTATGAGAAAGAGACCCGCCAATAGGAAATCCACATTTCATAGTGTCATTGGATGATCCTATCTACAGACGTGTGTATTGGTCCTTAGACTTTAAGATTATTATTAATGGGTATTACAACTCGCGCACTTAGATGTATTGAGGAAAACTGTGATGACACACTGTTCGTAGCGAGGTAGGATACGTTGGGTGCGTCACGAGTAATACTGCATTAATAGATAATGCAAGAAATGATTTGTCCCTTATGTTCCATAACTGAAGTAGATATCTCAGGCCCTTTGATGGAATTGATATAGCCTAAATAAATCCATGGCCATGGTAAGGTATGAGCGAGTTCAATTCCGGGAAGTCAAAGAAAGAATAATCGAGCACATGGGTTGATGGAACTAGCATGCAACCCGCTTGATTAGAGATATCGAGAAAAAGGGATTATATTACATGGTAAGCATTCGTAGGAGGTGACACATTATTGCGACATTAACTTCTTTCTCTATGGGTGCCTTGGCGTGTTGCAAGATGCTAACCTTGGACTTTAGGAAGGTTCCGCCTAATGCCACTGAGAAAGAAGTCTAGAGGGTCACACACTAAGTGTGTCCATATATCTCACTTAAATATTAATTTAACAAGTTAAATAAATATTATTCCCAACTGTGGTTTAATAATTATTTAAGGATTACTGATCGCATTTATTTCGACACTAGTTATTCGAGAGAATATATTGTGGGCGAAATAATATATTTATTAGCGATTAATGCAGTTACATTTATTTAAGAAATAAATAGTCATTACTCAAGGTCTAATAAATGTGGTGGAGAAAAATGGAAAATAAAAGTACACGCCGTGTAGTTTTATAGAAAACAAGTACACGTCGTGTATTTATTATTACATGTCGTGTAGTTTTCTAGTCGGGATTTTGAGGATATAATATTGTTTTATTAAATGATATTAAGTATAATCAGCGTGGGCGCATGTCAAGGAATTAATAATTCGACATGGGGTTTCAATAAGAGTTAATGAAATAAATAAAACGCGTAACGCATTTATTTATTGTCATAACTCTATTAACCTTAAACCGGATTATAAATATCCTCACAACCCCAACACTTTTATAGAGCCATTGTTGTGCACAACGGATTTGGAAATACTCTCAAGCCAAGAGAGAATTTCCTTTCCACCAAGAACTCCCTCAAGTTACAAGAGCGAGATCCTCCACCGGATCAAGGCGGTCGAAGGCGGACATCGCAAGTGAAGGTTATTCTGCGCTAGCACCCGGAGATCCCTTCGGCGACGTCCAAAGATACGTGGAGCATGTGTGGATCACCGCAAGAGGAATCCTATACTTGGATTCTACGACGCAACAACGGATCACAGGATCGTGACCGGAGACATCGACGAAGAAAGAATTCCACCGAGGTAATTCTTGTGAATTAATTAAATTAATTATAACCAACATATGATGATCCTATCTCAATGGTTCCGAGACTCTTCTTTTCTTTTTCATTCTTCATTCCATTCCAAAGATCCGACATTTTATATCGTGACGGATCTCGGATTGAACATTGTTTAACGCTAAAATTAAAGTTGGGCAAACCCACCAACGCGCTTCCGCTGCACCCGGAACCTACAAGTGGTATCAGAGGGGGTCATATCGTTGATTATAATTATTTAGTTTTTCGTTGGTGATTTATGCATTTAATAATTTAGTTATTTCAATTCATGTTTAATCGTTCTGGAAATCTGAATCTCGAGATCTGTTCCTCCTCCCTCGTTTCTCGTTCACCTCACAGAAACGAATTTTTATTTTAATTTTGATTAAAATAAAATAGAGGAACTCATCTGGAAGAACCAAACGTTTCTGGTTGTACAACACCAGAATACACGGCATGTATTCGGAAATACACGCCATGTAGTCTAGGTTCAATACATTGACTGATCCGCCAAATTAGGTTGTGTATTGGATTCTTTCTAAGAATTTAAGATATTGTGTGTTGACCAGAAATAGGTGGCACATGGTTTCCGGATTACACGCAGTGTGGTCCAATGAACACGGCGTGTAGTCCCTTCAGTTTAGGGTTGGGCCATGTACCCCGTACACGGCTTGCCCAGCTAGAAACCGTGTAACGCGGAAACTACACGGCGTGTGTCCCACAGAACATGCCATGTACTCCGAAAATTTCCGAAGTACATTAACACGCCCTGTCCCCAGGCATGTACTTCGGATGGATGGTGAAGAAAAGTACACGCCGTGTAGTCGGAACTACACTCCGTGTACTCACCCAAATTACGCAGATTTATTAAAATTTATTATTATATTATACAAACCCTTGAGATGTGTACCATGGTGCAGGCATAAAACTGAGGCACAACACGTGATAGGTGTTTTATATATGTGTGTTTAATTTAACATCTGCGTAATGAACAAGAATTCACCGGGTTACCTCCAAGGTACAAGTTACGTACAAGGGTAATTTTAAATGAATTTATTTGTTTAAAATTATGATGGATAAGAATCTCAAGGAAGTTCAGAAAAGGGTTTAAGATAAAAGGATTGATTAATTAAAGATAATTAATTAATTCGAGCGTGATTTATCTTAAAAAAGAACGATTAAAGAATTTAATGCTAGTTTTATTTATGCGTAAATATCGTTGCATTTATGGATGATCATGAGCTAGACTGAGACCTTTGTATGTGAATGGTTTCTTTTAATTTATTTATTTAAATTAAATTTGTTGGTCTGCGAGCCATCTCCTCATTAATATGTAGGGTCTGCGCGCCGAAGGATTATTTTATGTAAAAACCTCTTTTTACCCCTCACCTGCGTGTGAGATAAATGCATATGTAATGGATGGAGATCTCAAGTTAGTGGAGGCGGCTCAAGTCAGGAGCCAAGGTGAAACCAATCCAAGGAGATACAAAGGTGGATAGGTGGATAGGTGGAAAGTTGTAAACACGAACCCGAAAGGTTCAAGGTGTTTCTACCCTAGGTCTTGGTTTTATCAACCACTAGATAAACTAACCAATAGAAAAAGCTCATGATCATACCATTTATTTTATTTCTGTCAGTTGTATGGTTTATTTATTGTGGATGTGTTGTCACGGTTACACAATTAATGAATTAAACGAGCATGCAAGATGGAACTAAAATAAAATACCGGCTTATACGTAAATATTATCTTAGGCATGGTTAATCACTTAAGTATATCCCACTTAATATTAACAAGCATGTAATCAAAGATAATAAAATGGAAATTTACGTATAAGGATAAAATCCCTCAAAAGAAATATTAAGTCGGTATAGCCTTCCATAATCTTGGTTAGAATCGAACCATAGTTCAAAGTGCTTGACCAACCCTAATTGGGGTGCTTTCAATTATCAGGGAATTCTAAAGAGGCAAAGGTTGAGAAAGTCCAAAATAAAAGGATTTCAGGATTGGGGAGTCCACTCAGCAGATCAATGAGCTGCGAGTTAATGCAGTTGGCATTTGGAATGCCTACCTAAAACCCTTCAAGTTGCTTGACCAACCCTAGTTGGGGTAATGCGAAGGGAAATATGGATCCTTGCCACTAGAATATTTAGGCAACAGAATATTCCAAAATCAATGGTGAGGGCTATTGGATTTCGATAAAATAGTGGGAGACTAATAAGTATTAATTTATTTATTTGTCTTAGTTTTGTAATAAAGTACTAAACCTTTGCTCATCTTAATTTGTAGAAACGACAAGAAAATGACTTCAAACATATTATTGTGAACCATACTCGAGAAGGAAAACCTTCTCACCGACACCAATTTCGAAGAGTGGCAGAGGCGTTTACGCGTCATCCTTCACCACGAAAGGAAATTGTAAGTGTTGGAAGATCCTGTTCCAGTTGCGCCTAGATCGGAACTTCTACCCTTAACTCACTAGGTAGATAAGGAAATGGGGCATGACAAACCTACAGTCCTTATGGTGAATAAGAAAAGGAAGGACAAGGAAAAGGGTCCAAAGACTTATAAACGGTCTGAAGCCCCTGAGCACCGTCCCTCCAAGAAGGGGAAGATCCAGAGGCAGGGCAAGGAATGGGAGGCAATGTGTTTTGCATGTGGCAAGCAAGGCCATTGGAAGAGGAACTGCACCTAGAAGCATCGGGACGATAATGGTGCATTCGTTATCGAGTGTAATCTTTCTATTTCTACACATTGAGTATTAGATACAGCTTGTGGGGCTCATATCTGTATTAAAATGCAAGAACCAAGTAGATTTAGAAAGATTGTCAGAGGAGAGGTGGATCTTCGAGCTGTCAATGGCACAAGGCTGGCTGCGTTGGCTATTGGCGACTACCACCTCTCATTGCCAACTGGGATGATCTTGGTTTTACATAACTGTTATTATGTTCCTAGTGTTACCAAAAACATAATTTTTGTATCTTGTTTGGATATGGATAGATTTATTTTCAATTTTGGAAATAAGGGTTGTCTCTTTTATAAGAACAACTTATGTTATGGTATGGCACATATAAATAATGGTTTGTATGTATTAAATTATGAAAACCAAGTGTTGGCAATCGATAACGAAACAAACTCACATGACTCATACATCACCCTGTTGTGGCATCACCATCTCAGTCATGTAAACGAGAAGCGCTTGACAAATCTCTGCCAAGATGGCTATTTAGACTCTACTGAGATAAAACCACTTCATAGATGTCATGCTTGTTTACAAGGTAAAATGACCAAGTCGCCTTTCGATGGACAGGGTGAAAGGGTCACAGAGCTTCTAGGATTGGTACACATGGATGTATGTGGACCATTTCCAGTAGAAGCTAGATGTGGATATTCTTACTTCATTACTTTTACTGATGATTTGAGTAGATAAGGATTTGTCTACTTAATGAGGTATAAGTCAGAAGCCTTAGATAAATTTAAGGAATTCAATAATGAAGTAGAGAATCGGCTTGGTAAGAAGATAAAGAAGCTTTGATCGGATCGAGGTGGAGAATATATGAATCAAGAGTTCATCGATCTTCTACGGGAGTCTGTGATTCTATCTCAGCTCACTCCTCCTTATACACCACAGTGAAATGGTGTTAGTGAAAGGAGGAACCGCACCTTGTTGGACATGGTGAGGTCAATGATGAGTCATGAGGATCTTCCACTATCCTTTTGGGGATATGCATTACAAACTGCAGCATACACATTAAACCGAGTACCAACTAAGGTGGCAAATAGAATTCCCTCTGAGTTATAGAATAGAAAGAAACCCATTTTGTCGCATACACGTGTATGGGGATGTGAGGTGTTTGTTAAGGCCTTCTCAGGCAACAAACTAGCACCCCGGGGCATGAAGTGTATCTTTATAGGATATCCTAAGGAAACGAAAGGATATTACCTATATAACCCTCAGGAAAAGAAAGTGATTGTCGCCAGACAAGCCATCTTTCTTGAGAGGGAGCAAATCCTCAAAAAGGATAGTGAGAGCAAGATTAACTTCGATGAAGTTAATGCTCAAGATACATAGGAGTTGGTACAGGAACAAGTTCCACAAGTCCCCATGGAAGAGGTTCCAGAAACACAAGTACTGCGTAGGAGCTCAAGAGAGGTAAGGGAACCAGAGAGATTTGGTTTCCTAGTCACCGAGGATGGTGAATCATTATTGTTGGACAATGATGAACCTCTCTCCTACAAGGAAGCAGTAGAAAGCTTAGAAGCTGCAAGATGGCTAGAATCTATGAATTCTGAGATGGATTCCATGTATCAGAACCAAGTCTGGGTTCTGGTCGATGAGCCAGTTGATGTAAAGCCTGTTGGATGCAAATGGGTATTCAAGAGAAAACTGAACATAGAAGGTCAAGTTAGCACCTATAAAGCAAGGTTAGTGGCTAAAGGATTCAGACAGCATCAAGGAATTGACTATGATGAAACCTTCTCTCTAGTTGCCATGTTTAAATCCATAAGAATCATACTTTCCATAGCATCTTAACATGACTATGAGATTTGGAAAATGGATGTCAAAACAGCATTTCTTAATGGGAACCTTCATAAAGATTTCTATATGACACACCAGAAGGGTTTGTGACACCAGGTGAAGCCAAACGGGTTTGCAAGTTGCAGAAATCCATTTATGGATTGAAGCAAGCATCCAGGTCATGGAACATTCGATTTGATGAAGCCATAACAAAATTTGGTTTCATTAAGAACGAATGTGAGTCATGTGTTTATAAGCGGTTTAATGGGAATGCGATCGTTATCCTAGTAGTATATGTTGACGACATATTATTTATTGGAAATGATGTACCAGTCTTATAGTCAGTTAAGGACTGGTTGAACAAGTGTTTCTCCATGAAGGAATTTGGAGAAGAAGCCTACATTCTAGGGATCAAGATCATTTGTGATAGATCCAAGAGGCTGCTTGGACTAAGTCAGGGTACATACATTGACCAGATACTAAAGAGATTTAGTATGGAACAATCCAAGAGGGGATTGGTTCTAGTGTCACATGGCCTACATCTTTCTAAGAAAATGTGTCCTCAGACACAATAAGAGAGAGATAGAATGAGTAAGATCTCATACGCTTCGGCTATAGGATCCATCATGTATGTCATGTTATGTACCAGGCTTGATGTTGCCTATGCACTGAGCATGGTAGGCAGATATCAAGCAGATCCAGGAGAATAGTATTGGACTGCTGTTAAGACTATCCTTAAGTATCTAAGAAGAACTAAGGATATGTTCCTGGTGTATGGAGGAGACAAGGATCTTGTCATCAGAGGGTATGCTGATGCTGGTTTTCAGACAGATCAGAACGATTTGAAGTCGCAATCTGGATATGTTTTCTGTCTCAATGGAGGAGCTGTGAGCTGGAAGAGTTCGAAGCAGCTAGTTGTCGCTGATTCTACAGCAGAGTCTGGGTATATAGCGGCTTCTGATGCAGCCAAGGAAGCTGTCTGGATTTGGAACTTTGTACAGAAGCTTGATGTGGTGCCTAGCAGTAAAGATCTAATTGCATTGTATTGCGATAATACTGCAGCGGTGGCTCTTGCAAAATAACCAAGGTCACATCAACGGACAAAGCACATACTCCGGAAGTATCACCTCTTGAGGGATTTCTATCATAGGGGTGAAATTGTAGTGAGCAGAGTGTCCACAAAAGAGAACGTGGCGGACCCCATGACTAAAGGTCTATCTCAGCAGAAGCATGAATATCATGTGAGAGCTAGCGGGTTAAAGGTTCTTAGCAGTTGGCTCTAGTCTAAGTGGGAGTTTGTTGGAGTTGGTGGTCTAGAACCAACTACTTTGTACTTTATTCATTGATAAAAGCCTTATCACATCTTGATTGTTCTTCTGCGTGACAATGCATGTGATAATGTCCTAAGGACAGCTGTTGCATTAAAGGTTCATAGCAGATCCTTGCTATGATGAGAACCCAGAAGTTTCATAACAATGTTCTTGAATATATGTTCTATGGCTGGATGATATTATTTGAGGGACACAAATAATACAGGTCATTAGGGGTGAGGACTCATAAAACTTTGAGGCACCTTCTCATGGTGTGCGTCCTTGGTAATATCCAGGAGGATATTATGAGAACGAGACCCGCCAATAGGGAATCCACATTTCATAGTGTCATTGGATGTTCCTATCTGCGGACGTGTGTATTGGTCCTAAGACTTTAAAATTATTATTAATGGGTATTAAAACTCGCGCACTTAAATGTATTAACGAAAACTGTGATAACACACTGTTCGCAGTGAGGTAAGATACGTTGGGTGCATCATGAGTAATACTGCATTAATAGATAATGCGAGAAAGGATTTGTCCCTTCTGTTCCATAACGGAAGTAGATATCTCAGGCCCTTTGATGGAATTGATATAGCCTAAATAAATCCATGGTCATGGTAAGGTATGGGCGAGTTCAATTCCGGGAAGTCAAAGAAAGAATAATCGGCCACATGGGTTTATGGCACTAACATGCAACTTGATTGATTAGAGATATCGAGACAAAAGGATTATATTACACGGTAAGCGTTCGTAAGAGGTGACACATCATTGCGGCATTAACTTCTTTCTCTATGGGTGCCTTGGTGTGTTGCTAGATGCTAACCTTGGACTTTAGGCATGCTCCGCCCAATGCCACTGAGAAAGAAGCCTAGAGGGTCACACACTAAGTGTGTCCATGTATCTCAGTTAAATATTAATTTAATAAGTTAAATAAATATTATTCCCAACTGTGGTTTAATAATTATTTAAGGATGCATGATCGCATTTATTTTGACACTAGTTATTCGAGAGAATATATTCTGGGTGAAATAATATATTTATTAGCGAGTAATGCAGTTATATTTATTTAAGAATTAAATAGCCATTACTCAAGGTCTAATAAATGTGGTGGAGAAAAATGGAAAATAAAATTACACGCTGTGTATATTAAATATACACGTCGTGTAGTTTTATGGAAAACAAGTACACGCCGTGTATTAATTATTACACACCGTGTAGTTTTCCAGTCGGGATTTTGAGGATATAATATTGTTTTATTAAATGATATTAATTATAATCAGTGTGGGCACATGTCAAGGAATTAATAATTCGACATGGGGTTTCAATAAGAGTTAATGAAATAAATAAAACGCGTAACGCACTTATTTATTGTCATAACTCTATTAACCTCAAACCCGATTATAAATATCCTCACAACCCAACACTTTTCTAGAGCCATTGTTGTGCACAACGGATTTGGAAATACTCTCAAGCCAAGAGAGAATTCCCTTTCCACAAAGAACGCCCTCCAGTTACGAGAGAGAGATCCTCTATCGGATCAAGGCGGTCGAAGGCGGACATTGCAAGCAGAGGTTCTTCTGCGCTAGCACCCAGAGATCCCTTCGGTGATATCCAGAGTGTAGGTTCCGGGTGCAGCGGAAGCACGTTGGTTGGTTTTCCCAACTTTAATTTTAACGTTAAACAACGTTCAATCTAAGATCTGTCATGATTTAAAACACCGAATCTTCGGAATAAAACGAAGAACGAAAAATAAAAGAAGAGTCCCGGAACCCTTGAGATAGGATCATCATATGTTGGTTATAATTAATTTAATTAATTCATAAGAATTACCTTGATGGAATTCTTTCTTCGTTGGAGTATTCGGTCACGATCTTGTGATTCGTCGTTGCGTTGTAGAATCCAAGTACAGGATTCCTCTAGCGGTGATCTACACGTGCTCCACGTATCTCTGGACGTCGTCGAAGGGATATCCGGGTGCTAGCATGGAAGAACCTTCGCCTGCAATGTCCGCCTTCAACCGCCTTGATTCAGTGGAGGATCTCGCTCTCATAAGTTGAAAGCGTTCTTGGTGGGAAAAAAATTCTCTTTTGGCTTGAGAGTATTTTCCAAATCCGTTGTGCACAACAATGGCTCTGTTTCTATGAGAATAATGTAATTGGGATTATAATACTTAGAATAATAAAATGAATTAATTGCCTGAAAGCATTTAATCATTTCATTTAATTCTTAGTAATACCCCATGTCTTAATAATGACAGTTGACCATCATTATTACTTAACATGCGCCCAACATATTACATTTAATATCATTTAATTAAATAAACAATATTTTCTCACGAATCCCGAAAAAACAAACCACACGGCGTGTATATAAATATACACGGCCTGTACTTTTATTTTTCCATTTTATTTATTTCCTCCACCATATTTATTAGACCTTGAGTAATGGATATTTATTTCTTAAATAAATGTAATTGCATTACTCGCTAATAAATATATATTATTTCACCCACAATATATTCTCTCGAATAACTAGTGTCGAAATAAATGTGATCAGACATCCTTAAATAATTATTAAACCACAGTCGGGAATAATATTTATTTAACTTGTTAAATTAATATTTAACTGAGATACATGGACACACATAGTGTGTGACCCCTAGGCCTCTTTCTCAGTGGCATTAGGTGGAGCCTGCCTAAAGTCCAAGGTTAGCGTCTAGAAACACGCCAAGGCACCCATAGAGAAAGAAGTTAACGTCGCAATGATGTGTCACCTCCTACGAACCCTTACCGTGTAATATAATCTCTTTGTCTCAATATCTCCAACCAAGCGGGTTGCATGCTAGTGTCATCAACCCATGTGCTCGATTATTCTTTCTTTGACTTCCCGGAATTGAACTCGCCCATACCTTACCATGGTCATGGATTTATTTAGGATATATCAATTCCATCAAAGGGCCTAAGATATCTACTTCTGTTATGGAACATAAGGGACAAATCCTTTCTCGCATTATCTATTAATGCAGTATTACTCGTGACGCACCCAACGTATCCTACCTCGCTGCGAACAGTGTGTCATCACAGTTTTCGTCAATACATCTAAGTGCGCGAGTTGTAATACCCATTAATAATAATCTTAAAGTCTAAGGACCAATACACACGTCCACAGATAGGAACATCCAATGACACTATAAAATGTGGATTTCCTACTGGCGGGTCTCGTTCTCATAATATCCTCCAGGATATTACCAAGGGCGCACACCATGAGAAGGTGCCTCAAATTTTTATGAGTCCTCACCCCTAATGACCTGTATTATTTGTGTCCCTCAAATAATATCATCCGGCCATAGAACATATATTCGAGAACAGTGTTATGGCACTTCTGGGTTCTCATCATAGTAGGGATCCGCTATGACCCATTAATGCAACAGTTGTCCTTAGGACATTATCACATGCATTTTCACACATAAGAACAATCAAGATATGATAAGGCTTTTATTAATGAATAAAGTACAAAGTAGTTGGTTCTAGGCCACCAACTCCAACAGGCTCCCACTTAGACTAGAGCCAACTGCTAACAACTTTTAACCCGCTAGCTCTCACATGATATTCATGCTTCTGCTGAGATAGGCCTTTAGTCATGGGGTCCGTCATGTTCTCTTCTGTGGACACTCTGCTCACTGCAACTTCACCCCTTTGATAGAAATCCCCCAAGAGGTGATACTTCAAGAGTATGTGCTTTGTCCGTTGATGTGACCTTGGTTCTTTTGCAAGAGCCACCGTTGTAGTATTATCACAATACAATGTAGTGGGATCTTTACTGCTAGGGACCACATCAAGATCCTAGACAAAGTTCCAAATCCAGACGGATTCCTTGGCTGCATCAGAAGCCGCTATATACTCGGACTCTGCTGTAGAATCGGCGACAACTGGCTGCTTTCAACTCTTCCAGCTCACAGCTCCTCCATTGAGACAGAAAATATATCCAGATTGCGACTTCAGATCATTCTTATCTGTCTGAAAACCAGCATCAGCATACCCTCTGATGACAAGCTCCTTGTCTCCTCCATACACCAGGAACATATCCTTAGTTCTTCTCAATTACTTAAGGATAGTCTTAACAGCAGTCCAATGTTGTTCTCCTGGATCTTTTTGATATCTGCCTACCATGCTCAGTGCATAGGCAACATCAAACCTGGTACATAACATGGCATACAAGATGGATCCTATAGCCGAAGCATATGGGATCTTACTCATCCTATCTTTCTCCTGTTGTGTCTGGGGACACATTTTCTTAGAAAGATGTAAGTCATGTGACATTGGAACCAATCCCCTCTTGGATTTTTCCATACTAAATCTCTTTAGCATCTGGTCAATGTATGTACCCTGACTTAGTCCAAGAAGCCTCTTGGATCTATCATGAATGATCTTGATCCCTAGAATGTAGGCTACTTCTCCTAAGTCCTTCATGGAGAAACACTTGTTCAACCAGTCCTTAACTGACTGTAAGGATGTTATGTCGTTTCCAATAAGCAATATGTCATCAACATATACCACTAGGATGACGACCGCATTCCCATTAAATCGCTTATAAACATATGGCTCACATTCGTTCTTAATGAAACCAAATTCCTTTATGGCTTCATCAAATCGAATGTTCCATGACCTGGATGCTCGCTTCAATCCATAAATGGATTTCTACAACTTACAAACCCGTTTGGCTTCACCTGGTGTCACAAACCCTTCTGGTTGTGTCATATAGACATCTTCCTGAAGGTTCCCGTTAAGAAATGTTGTTTTGACATCCATCTTCCAAATCTCGTAGTCATGGTAAGCTGCTATGGAAAGTATGATTCTTATGGATTTAAACATGGCAACTGGCGAGAAGGTTTCATCATAGTCAATTCTTTGACGTTGTCTGAATCCTTTAGCCACTAGCCTTACTTTATAGGTGCTAACTTGACCTTCCATGTCCAGCTTTCTCTTGAATACCCATTTTCATCCAACAGGCTTTACATCAACTGGCTCATCGACCAGAACCCAAACTTGGTTCTGATACATGGAATCCATCTCAGAATTCATAGCTTCTAGCCATCTTGTAGCTTCTGAGCTTTCTACTGCTTCCTTGTAGGAGAGAGGTTCATCATTGTCCAACAATAATGATTCACCATCCTCGGTGACTAGGAAACCAAATCTCTCTGGTTCCCTTACCTCTCTTGAGCTCCTACGCAGTACTTGTGTTTCTGGAACCTCTTCCACGGGGTCTTGTGGAACTTTTTCCTGTACCAACTCTTGTGTATCTTGAGCATCAACTTCATCGAAGTCAATCTTGCTCCCACTATCCTTCTTGAGGATGTGATCCATCTCAAGAAATACGGCTTGTCTGGCGACAGTCACTTTCTTGTCTTGAGGTTTATATAGGTAATATCCTTTTATTTCCTTGGGATATCCTATAAAGATACACTTCGTGCATCGGGGTGCTAGTTTGTTGCCTGAGAAGGCCTTAACAAACGCCTCGCATCCCCATACACGTGTGTGCGACAAAGTAGGTTTCCTTCCATTCCATAACTCGGATGGAATTCCATTTTTCGCCTTAGTTGGTACTCAGTTTAATGTGTATGATGCGGTTTGTAATGCATATCCCCAAAAGGATAATGGAAGATCTGCATGAATCATCATCGACCTCACCATGTCCAACAAGGTGCGGTTCCTCCTTTCACTAACACCATTCCACTGTGGTGTATAAAGAGGAGTGAGCGGAGATAGAATCCCAGACTCCCGTAGAAGATCGATGAACTCTTGGTTCAGATATTCTCCACCTTGATCCGATCGAAACTTTTTATCTTCTTACCAAGCTGATTATCTACTTCATTTTTGAATTCCTTAAATTTCTCTAAGGCTTCTGACTTATACCTCATTAAGTAGACAAATCCGTATCTACTCAAATCATCAGTAAAAGTAATGAAGTAAGAATATCCACCTCTAGCTTATACTGGAAATGGTCCACATACATCCATGTGTACCAATCCTAGAAGCTCTGTGGCCCTTTCACCCTGCCCACCAAAAGGCGGCTTGGTCATTTTACCTTGTAAACAAGTGTGACATCTATCAAGTGGTTTTAGCTCAGTTGAGTCTAAATAGTCATCTTGGCAGAGCTTTGTCAAGCGCTTCTCGTTCACATGACCAAGGCGGTGATGCCACAATTGGGTGATGTATGAGTCATGTGAGTTTGTTTCTTTATCGATTGTCAACACTTGGTTTTCGCAATTTAATACATACAAACCATTATTCAAATGTGTCATACCATAGCATACGTTGTTCTTATAAAAGAGACAACCCTTATTTCCAAACTTGAAAACAAATCCATCCATATCCAAACAAGATACAGAAATTATGTTCTTAGTAACACTAGGCACAAAATAACAGTTTTGTAAAACCAAAATCATGTCAGTTGGCAATGAG
Organism: Viscum album; assembly: GCA_963277665.1. Lineage (NCBI taxonomy): Eukaryota > Viridiplantae > Streptophyta > Magnoliopsida > Santalales > Viscaceae > Viscum > Viscum album. The sequence continues at coordinate 1,237,887,461 of OY728162.1, read as the reverse complement.
AGGTGATAGTCGCCAATAGCCAACGCAGCCAGCCATGTGCCATTGGCAGCTCGAAGATCCACCTCTCCTCTGGCGATCTTTCTAAATATACTTGGTTCCTACATTTGAATACAGATGTGAGCCCCACAAGCGGTATCTAATACCCAATGTGTAGAAATAGAAAGATTGCACTCGATAACGAACGCACCTTTAGCGTCCCAACGCTTCTGGGTGCAGTTCCTCTTTTAGTGGCCCTGCTTGCCACATGCAAAACACACCGCCTCCCATTCCTTGCCCTGCCTCTGGATCTTCCCCTTCTTGGAGGGACGGTGCTCGGGGGCTTCAGACCGTTTATAAGTCTTTGGCCCCTTTGTCTTGTCCTTCCTTTTCTTGTTCACCATAAGGACCGCGGGTTTGTCACGCCCCATGTCCTTATCTACCTGGCGAATCAAGGTCAGAAGCTCCGATAGACTCTTCTCATTGTCGCTCATATTATAGTTGACAATGAAGCTAGAGAAGGTATTGGGCAGTGATGATAGGATGAGATCTATACGCAACTCATCCAGGAATTTAATCCCTAAGATGTTCAGGCGTTCAATGTAGCCAATAAGCTTGACTACATGAGGCCCAGCTGGCACAGACTCTCCAAGCTTCGTGGTAAACAAAGCATTGGAGATCTCATACCTCTCCTGTCTCACCTTCTCTTGGTAGAGATCTTTAAGGTGAGACATCATGCTATACGCGTCCATGTTTTCATGTTGCTTAAAGGGCTCATTAGACATGACCGATAGCATGAAACACTGGACATCTGTGGCATCATCCATGTGTTTCATGTAGAGAGATAATTCCTCATCACTAGCCTCTTTCCCAAGCGCAATTGGAATAGGCTCTTCCAGCACATATAATTTCCTTTCATGGCGAAGGACGACACGTAAACGCCTCTGCCACTCTTGGAAATTGGTGTCAGTGAGAAGGTTTTCCTTCTCAAGTATGGTGCACAATGATATGTTTGAAGTCATTTTCTTACCGTTTCTACAAATTAAGATGAGTAGAGGTTTAATACTTTATTACAAAATTGAGACAAATAAATTAATTAATACTTATTAGTCTCCCACTATTTCATCGAAATCCAATAGCTCTCACTATTGATTTCAGAATATTCTGTTGTCTGAATATTCTAGTGGAAATGATCCATATTTCCCTTCGCATTACCCCAACTAGGGTTGGTCAAGAAACTTGAAGGGTTTTAGGTAGGCATTCCAAATGCCAACTGCATTAACTCACATCTCCTTGATCCACTGAGTGGACTCCCCAATCCTGAAATCCTTTTATTTTGGATTTCTTCAACCTTTGCCTCTTGGTCACACCAAGTCCTGTTGTGGTAGTCAAACCTTGATGTGAACCAAGTCAATTCAACCCAAAACCTTGAATTAGAATTCCCCGATAATTAAAAGCACCCCAACTAGGGTTGGTCAAGCACTTTGAACTATGGTTCGATTCTAACCAAGATTATGGAAGGCTATGCCGACTTAATATTTATTTTGAGGGATTTTATCCTTATACATAAATTTCCATTGATTACATGCTTGTTAATATTAAGTGGGATATACTTAAGTGATTAACCATGTCTAAGATAATATTTACGTATAAACTGGTTTTATTTTAGTTCCATCTTGCATGCTCGTTTAATTCATTAATTGTGTGATCGTGACAATACACTCACAATAAATAAACCATGCAACTGACAGAAATAAAATAAATGGTATGATCATGAGTCTTTCTATTGGTTAGTTTATCTAGCGGTTGATAAAGTAACACAAGACCTAGGGGAGAAACACCTTGAACCTTTCGGGTTTGTGTTTACAGCTTTCCACATATCCACCTTTGTATCTCCTTGGATTGGTTTCACCTTGAGACCTAACTTGAGTCGCCTCCACTAGCTTGGGAGCTCCATCCATTACATATGCATTTATCTCACATGCAGGTGATGGGTAAAAAGGGGGTTTTACAAAAGGAATCCTTGGGCGCGCAGACCCTACAAATTAATGAGGAGATGGCTCGCAGGCCAACAAATTTAATTTAAATTAATTAATTAAAAGAAACCATTCACATACAAAGGTCTCGGTCTAGCTCATGATCATCCATACATGCAACGATATTTACGCATAAATAAAACTAGCATTCAATTCTTTAATCGTTCTTGTTTAAGATAAATCACGCTCGAATCAATTAATTATCTTTAATTAATCAATCCTTTTATCTTAAATCCTTTTTCTGGATTTCCTTGAAATTCTCATCCATCATAATTTTAAACAAATAAATTCATTTAAAATTATCCTTGTACGTAACTTGTACCTTGGAGGCAACCCGATGAATTCCCATTTATTACGCAGATGTTAAATTAAACACATATATATAAAACACCTATCACGTGTTGTGTCTCAGCTTTACGTCTGCACCATGATACACGTCTCAAGGGTTTGTATAATATAATAATAAATTTTAATAAATCTGCGTAATTTGGGTGAGTACACGGTGTGTAGTTCTGACTACACGGCGTGTACTTTTCTTCACCGTCCATCCGAAGTACACGCCCGGGGACATGGCATGTTTATGTACTTCGGAAATTTTCGGAGTACATGGCGTCTTCTGTGGGACACACGCCGTGTAGTTTCTGCGTTACACAGTTTCCAGCCGGGCAAGCCATGTACGGGGTACACGGTCCAACCCTAACCCGAAGGGACTACACGCCGTGTTTATTGGACCACACGACGTGTAATCTGGAAACTGTGTGCCACCTGTTTCTGGTCAACACACGGTGTCTTAAATTCTTAGAAAGAATCCAATACACAGCTTGATTTGGCGGATCAGTCAATGCATTGAACCTAGACTACACGGCTTGTACTTCTGAATACACACCGTGTATTCTGGTGTTGTACGACCAGAAACGTTTGGCTCCTCCGGATGAGTTCCTCTATTTTATTTTAATCAAAATTAAAAGAAAATTTTGTTTCTGTGAGGTGAACGAGAAACGAGGGAGGAAGAACAGATCTCGAGATTCAGATTTCCAGAACGATTTAACATGAATTGAAATAACTAAATTATTAAATGCGTAAATCACCAACGAAAAACTAAATAATTATAATCAACGATATGACCCCTCTGATACCACTTGTAGGTTTTGGGTGCAGCGGAAGCGCGTTGGTTGGTTTTTCCAACTTTAATTTTAACGTTAAACAACGTTCAATCCGAGATCTGTCACGATTTAAAACGCCGAATCTTCGGAATAGAACGAAGAACGAAAAAGAAAAGAAGAGTCTCGGAACCCTTGAGATAGGATCATCATATGTTGGTTATAATTAATTTAATTAATTCATAAGAATTACCTTGATGGAATTCTTTCTTCGTTGGACTCTCCGGTCACGATCTTGTGATCCGTCGTTGCGTTGTAGAATCCAAGTACAAGATTCCTCTAGCGGTGATCCAACACATGCTCCACGTATCTGTGGATGTCGCCGAAGGGATCTCTGGGTGCTAGCATGGAAGAACCTTCTCTTGCGATGTCTGCCTCAACCGCCTTGATCCGATGGAGGATCTCGCTCTCATAACTTGAAAGCGTTCTTGGTGGGAAAAAAATTCTCTTTTGGCTTGAGAGTATTTTCCAAATCCGTTGTGCACAACAATGGCTCTGTTTCTATGAGAATAATGTAATTGGGATTATAATACTTAGAATAATAAAATGAATTAATTTCCTGAAAGCATTTAATCATTTCATTTAATTCTTAGTAATACCTCATGTCTTAATAATGACAGTTGACCATCATTATTACTTGACATGTGCCCAACATATTACATTTAATATCATTTAATTAAATAAACAATATTTTCTCACAAATCCCGAAAAAACAAACCACACAGCGTATATATAAATATACACAGCCTGTACTTTTATTTTTCCATTTTATTTATTTCCTCTACCATATTTATTAAACCTTGAGTAATGGCTATTTATTTCTTAAATAAATGTAATTGCATTACTCGCTAATAAATATATATTATTTCGCCCACAATATATTATCTCGAATAACTAGTGTCGAAATAAATGCGATCAGGCCTCCTTAAATAATTATTAAACCACAGTCGGGAATAATATTTATTTAACTTGTTAAATTAATATTTAACTGAGATACGTGGACACACATAGTGTGTGACCCTCTAGGCCGCTTTGTCAGTGGCATTAGGCGGAGCCTACCTAAAGTCCAAGGTTAGCGTCTAGCAACACGCCAAGGCACCCATAGAGAAAGAAGTTAACGCCGCAATGACGTGTCACCTCTTACGAACGCTTACCGTGTAATATAATCTCTTTGTCTCGATATCTCCAATCAAGCGGGTTGCATGCTAGTGTCATCAACCCATGTGCTCAATTATTCTTTCTTTGACTTCCCGGAATTAAACTCGCTCATACATTACCATGGTCATGGATTTATTTAGGCTATATCAATTCCATCAAAGGGCCTGAGATATCTACTTCCGTTATGGAACAGAAGGGACAAATCATTTCTCGCATTATCTATTAATGCAGTATTACTCATGACGCACCCAACGTATCCTACCTCGCTGCGAACAGTGTGTCGTCACAGTTTTGGTCAATACATCTAAGTGCGTGAGTTGTAATACCCATTAATAATAATCTTAAAGTCTAAGGACCAATACACACGTCCGCAGATAGGAACATCCAATGACACTATGAAATGTGGATTTCCTACTGGCGGGTCTCATTCTCATAATATCCTCCTGGATATTACCAAGGGCGCACACCATGAGAAGGTACCTCAAAGTTTTATGAGTCCTCACCCCTAATGACCTGTATTATTTGTGTCCCTCAAATAATATCATCCGGCCATAGAACATATATTCAAGAACAGTGTTATGGCACTTCTGGGTTCTCATCATAGCAGGGATCCGCTATGACACATTAATGCAACAGCTGTCCTTAGGACATTATCACATGCATTGTCACGCAGAAGAACAATCAAGATGTGATAAGGCTTTTATTAATGAATAAAGTACAAAGTAGTTGGTTCTAGGCCACCAACTCCAACACAGAGATACGTGGAGCACGTGTGGATCACCGTTAGAGGAATCCTATACTTGGATTCTACGACGCAACAACGGATCACAGGATCATGACTGGAGACATTGACGAAGAAATAATTCCACCGAGGTAATTCTTGTGAATTAATCAAATTAATTATAACCAACATATGATGATCCTATCTCAATGGTTCCGGGACTCTTCTTTTCTTTTTCGTTCTTCGTTCCATTCCGAAGATCCGGCATTTTATATCGTGACGGATCTCGGATTGAACGTTGTTTAACGCTAAAATTAAAGTTGGGAAAACACACCAACGCGCTTCCACTACGCCTGGAACCTACAATCCCCCCACCCTTGGACCTCCCTCCTACCCCCCGGGACAGCCCCCACCCCCTAGACACCACCCCACCCCACTAAACAGCCCCCCCACCCACCCACCCACCCCCTGGACACCCTCCCACCTCCTAGACACCACCTCACCCCACTGAACACCCTCCCACCCCCCTAGACACCCCCACCCCCTTGGGCAGCCCCCCACCCCCTTGGGGGGAACCCCCACCCCCTAGACAACCCCCCAAGGGGGTGGGGGTGTCCAGGGGGTGTCCAAGGGGTGGGGGTGGTGTCCAAGAGGGTGAGGGGGTTGTCCATGGGGTGGGGGTGTCCACTGGGGTGGGGGTGGTGTCCAGGGGGTGAGGGGGTTGTCCAACCCCCTACCCCGTGGACAGCCCCCACCCCCTGGACACCCCCACCCCCCTGGACACCCCCACCCCCATGGACAACCCCCTCAACCCCCTAGACACCCCCCCCCCCCCCGTACCCCCCCCACCACCACCGCCACCACTACCACCCCCTTGGACACCCCCTACCCCCTTGGACAGCCCCCTAACCCCCTAGACACCCCCACCCCCTGGACACTCCTACCCCCTTGGACAGCCCCCTCACCCCCTGGACACCCCACCTCCTTGGACAGCCCCCCCCCCTAGACACCCCCCCTAGACACCCCCCACCCTCATAGACACCCCCCCCAACCCCCTGGACACCCCCACCCACCCACCAGACACCCCCACCCCCTGGACACCCCCCTACACTCTTGGACATCCCCCTCACCCCCCCTGGACACCCCCCCTGGACACCCCCTACCCCCTTGGAAATCCCCCTCACCCCTTGGACACCACCCCCACCCCCTTGGACACCCCTTGGACATAACCACCCCCTTGGACAGCCCCCCACCCCCCTGGACACCCCTACCCACTTGGACAGCCCCCTCACCCCCCTGGACACCCCCCCCCACACACACACACACCCTTGGACACCCCTACCCCCTTGGCCAACCCCCTCACCCCCTGGACACCCCACACCCCCACCCCCTTGGACACCCCCCACCCCCACCCCCTTGGACACCCCCTGGATAACCCCGCCCCCTTGGACAACCCCCCACCCCCACCCCTCTAGACACTTCCACCCCACTGGACAGCCCCCACCCCCTGGACATCCCCCCCACCCCCCTGGAGACCCCCACCCCCATGGATGACCCCCCGACCCCTTGGACTGCCCCCCCCCCCCCCACGGACACCCCCCACCCCTTTGGACACCCCCTACCCCCTTGGACAGCCCCCTCACCCCCTGAACACCCCCACCCCTGGACACCCCTACCCCCTTGGAAAGCCCCATCAACCCATGTACACCCCCCACCCCCTTGGACACCACCCCCACCCCCTGGACAGCCCCCCCCCCCCTGGACAGGCCCCACCCCCTGGACACCCCTGACCCCCTGGACACCCCTGACCCCCTTAGACAACACCCTCACCCCCCTGGACACCACCCCCCACCCCCAACCCCTAGACACCCCTACCCCCTTAGACAACCCCATCACCCCCCTGGACACCCCCACCCACCCACCCACCCCTGGACACCCCTACCCCCTTGGACACCCCCTCACCCCCTGGACACCCCCACCCACTTGGACACCCCTAAACATCCCTCATCCCCTTGGATAGCCCCCCACCCCCTGGACACTCCCCCACCCCTGGACACCCCCCCCCCCCACACACACACACATGAAAGTACACGCACACACACATGATAGAACACACAAAAATCGTAAACTTGCATGATATCACTTCCATGGTTTATTTTACTAGAAAATAATTTAGCATGGTATAAAAGAACACTATGACACTTACCATGATAGCAAGAACAAAGATAGAAAAATAACATCTCAAAACATCAGTTTAGGGCATCATGAAAAATAAAAAATGAAACTGAGGTGTGTGAGGATTACTTTAGTGTTGCAAGTCAACCTGATAGATCTAGTGATAATAAAGATGATGGATGTTGGAAAAACGAGGTTGGAGGACACGACTTTGAAGAATCCTTTCTAGGTTTTCCGCGTGAGAGAGACGAGTCGCAGGTTGCCCAATCGAAGAAAACAGAATGACCGAATACGGGGCACGATTTATCATTTAAAAGCTTTATCATGTCGGTTATTTAATAACCGACGTGATAAACTATTTTTTTATGTTTATAACATATATTATTTAATAACCGACGTAGAAATTCATTTATCACGTCGGTTATTTTCTAACCGATGTGATAAATGGTGTTTTATCACGTTGGTTATTTTATAACCGACATAAAAAATCAATTCTCACGATTTATCACGTCAGTTATAAAATAACCGATGTGATAAAACAATTTTTCCAGATTTTCATGTTGGTTATATAGAACCGACGTGAAAAACGCCGACGTGTTAAATGTTTTTTGCACTAGTGTGTTCAACTCAATGAATTGTGAGTTAGGTTTCAATGGTCGTGTAGTACGAGAGAATATGCCTATTGTGTTTAAGGGAGACTGAGGTGGTTCATACCGTTTATGCATGGGACTTGTTGAAATTAAAATTAGTGAGGACCGAGGATGAGTTGAGAATTGATGATAATGGTGAATGCTAGAAAGCATAGTTGACCTAGGCCTGGATCAAAATGGGAAATGTCCCTCCATAGTGGAGGGGAAGCCAGAAATAGGTTAGGTGTTGTGGGATGGTTGACCAGAGGGTGGGACTTGATACACATTATTAGGGGGACGTGATGCTAGGGGTTGGTAGTAGATGAGTGTGGCTCAGGATAAGTGATATACATGTATGATGATTAAATCTGTTGAGGTTAATCCGTTGAGTGGTTTGAGGGTGTGACCCCCATTATGAATTGAATTTCAGTGAATGTCATGGATGATTTCATGTAATCCAAGAACGAGTGGAATTTACATTCCATGCCAGTGCTTAGGCGTGATCGATTCAGGCATGTTTGGTCATCACATTTTTCAATGGATGGAGCATGGGATATCAGTGTTTAAAATTGAAAATGGTAGGTGTTATCAGTGTTTAAATGACATTATTATATAAATTTTTAGGTGTGGTGAGTTGGGAACCATGTTGGGCACGTCGTTGGAATGTGATTATGGAGCTTTAATAGGTAATTTTGATGGAAGAGGCACTAAAGAATTGAAATTGATGGGTGTATACTAAAGATTATGTTGGGATACTGATGTTGTTTCCACATATCATATGTGATTTATGTTTTGATGATCCTGAAAACCCTTCATATGTTTCTAATGATTCTTTTTTTAAGTGTGTTTATCAACTACATGAGAAATGACTACATTGATGAAACAACTATGTCGAATCAACTACATGAGAAATGACTACATTGATGAAACAGCTACGTCGAATCAACTATGTGGAGTAATTGACTACATGATTTAGATTTGTGACATATTTGGCTACATGGTTCAAATTAGCTATGATATTTATTCATCTATGCAAATTTTTTCGACATGTTTCATTCAGCTATGTGAATTTTGGCTATGTGAAGATGGATACGTAATTTGGCTATGAAGAGATCAGCTACATGAAGAATGACTATACGGATCAATTCTGCTATGTATATTCATACATATGGATTTCATCTTTGTGGTGATCCATAATCAGCTATGTCATTCTGCAATACATATATTTAATACCATTAGAGTATTTCCAGTGAAAATTAATGTTGATTTCAATGCATTAAACAATGGACTACCACTTTATGGTAAAATCGATTTCCAAAAGGTCATAAGTATCAAGAAAGAAGATAACAGACATTATTTTATTTCTCGGTTCTTTTTTCCAAGGTAATTTTCAGAAAAGGCCATCTAGAGTTTTACCCTGAGGCCTGATTTTATTGGATATCATGTTGTACAATAGTTGGTGAGAAAAACACAATAGTATTAAAACAAGAATAGTGGAAACCACACACACACTCTCCCTCTCTCTCTAATCCTTCTATGCTGCTATTGATATGTGTTAAGAAGAAGAAGAAGAAGAATCATGTTTTTTTCTACAATTTTTCTTTCATAATTAATCTTTATATGTTTTGAAGACTCCTTGAGTTATACTTCATTCTTATTCTCTCTCTTGGAGAACTCTTCTCTTTTGTCTATTGCATCTTGCAACTGTATGCTATAACTTATAATCTCTCACCATTCTTTCTTATTTTTGGAAGTGATCTCTCCTTATACTGAGTGTTGAATGTTTTTATTTCTAAAAATCCTTAAAGGATTCTAAAAAAATATCCTGGATTTGTACCAAGTGACGGCTGCTTGCACTCATTCAAGAAATCCCCAAGAAAAGTACTAGTTCTACTAAAATCACCAAGCACTAGGAGTTGAGTATTGGTGGAGTGGACTAGGGGATCTCTATTCCCCAAACCACTATAAATATTTAATGTTTGGTCTTTTTCTTATAATTTTTCTTTATGTTTCTTGCTTATGATAAGAAAAATAAGAATCTATCATAACTTAAAAGTGTGTGCTTTAAAGTGAAGAAATTTTCAAGAACTTAATTAACCCCCCTCTTGAGTCTTTGTGGAGCACTTCTCTAACCAACAGTTGGTATCATAGGTTGATACTCTTGAGTTCTCAACTCTAAAAGGTTGAAGTCATAAAGATCATCTTCAAATGGATCCTATGGTTGATAATAGAGATGGTATGTATATGGTTAGAGAACCCTATTTCAATGGAGAATATTATAGATATTGGAAGGAAAATGTGATTATTTACTTGAAGAACCTTGGTCTAAAGGTTTACTTGAAAACCATTAAGCCTAAAAAAATTCCTAAAGGTGATCTAGAAAAATGGGATGCTAACAACGAACGTGAATATAATCCAAACTCCAAATCGATGAATGCTATTATATGTGGACTTGATCCAACTGAGTTCAATAGAGTTTCTCAATGTGCTACAACATATGATATGTGGACAACTATATTAGTGGATTATGTAGGTACTAATAAAGTGATATTACTCAGTTAAAAACTATAAAGTTGAATTTTGACACATTCAAAATGATTTATGGATAAAACATAACATAAATGAATGGAAGGTTAACAAAAATTGTGAATAATGTTGCTTCTCTAGGATCACCAATTCCTTAATCGGATCAAGATCTAAAAGTTCCCAGAGTTCTACCATCTAAATAGAGTTTAATTTCAACTTTCATTAGGCAATCCACCAATGTGAAAGATTTCAAAATAAAAAAAATCATTGGAACACTCATAATGTATGAGGCATAAATGGAAGTTGAAGCTGGTTAGCACAAAATGGTTAAAAAGGAAAATTCTACTTTGAAAGTTTCTACTTCAAAGGATGATAAGAAGAGCGTAGGTAAACAAATTGCGGAATCATCTGATGAAGATACTTGAAAAAGTTCTGATTCTGATAGTGAGTCTGCTTAATTTTCCAAGAAGTTCAAAAAGTTATATAATAAGATAAGAGGATTCAAGAAATCCTTCAACAAGTAAAAAAAATATTATGGAAGTTCTAATGAATTCAGGTGCTATGAATGTAATAAACTTGGACACATCAAACCAGATTGTCTACAACTTCAAGAAAAAAAGAAATCTGACAAGAAGTATAAATGGAAACCAAAATTCAAGAAAAAGAGTAAAATGGTTATAAATGCCGCATGGAGTGCTTCAGAGGATTCTAGTGATGACACATCTTCTGAATTAGAAGTTGCAATATCAATTTAAAAGTCCAACATGTGCTTTATGGAAAAAACCTGATGAGGTATACTCATTTTATTCTTTAGAGCATGAATCTAATTATGAAGCTGAAAATTGATCTTTTGAAGAATTGAATGAATATTGTACCATGCTAGAAACTAAATATGAATGATTGAAAAAGAAAAAAACCTACAAAATTCTTATAATTTTGTTTTAAGTGAAAAAGAGGACCTAAGTAAAGAAATTTTAGACTTGAAATTTTATCGGGAAAATTTTGTTGCCTCATGTGCTGAACATGGTAATAAAATTGAAATATTTAAAAAAGAATTTAAAGACCTTAAAGATACTACCAGTGTTCTTATAAAAGGTGAAAATTACCTAAACCAAATTCAGGGTAAAAATAAAACCCAGAACGATATGTTTGGAATAGAAAGCAAAGGTGAAAAACCAAAGTTGTATAAAAACTATTTTATACCTAGTTCAAAGAACAAAAACATGTCTAAAATTATTTATTATCATTATGAATAACTTAAACATTATGATAATGGTTGTAGTCAAAGAAACCCTTGGTTTTATAGTGTTATGCATGCTTTTATTTCGAGAAAGTTATGAAAATTTTGTGCTGGAATTTCTAGATGACAAATAGATTTTGGATTCTCAAATTTTTTATTGCTAACATTTCAGGACCCAAGAGAATATGAGTACCAAAACAATTTATTATTTAATTTGTCTTGTATTGTAAAAGATACAAGTGCATCAATGAAAATGGTATCTAGATAGTGAATTCTCAAGGCACATGAGTGGAGATTTCTTAAATTTTCATTCTTTATCCAAAAGTGATGGAGGTCATGTCACATTTAGTGACAATGCTAAGGGAAAAAATATTGGAGTTGAATCAGTTGAAAATTCAAACTCGGTTCTCATCAACAAAGTTCTTTATGTGAAAGGATTAAAACACAACTTGATGAATATATCTCAACTTTGTGATGAAGGTTACTCTGTGGATTTTTCAAATAATGTTTGTTCTATTTTTAGAGATAAAATCCTTATGTTTAAGGCACCTAGAATTGAGAATGTATATACTTTAGATCTTATTTATTTGTATGGACAAAAAGTAAACCGTTTAAATAATGAAACAAATGAATCTTGGATTTGACATAGAAGACATGGACATTTTAATGTTTTCTCTTTGAGAAAATTTTCTAAGAAAAATTTAATTTCATATTCACCTCAACTTAATTTGAATAAAGAGAAACTATGTGATGCATGCCAAATGGGTAAGCAACACAAGTCCTCTTTAAAATCAATTAAATAGGTTGTTATATCTAATCCTCTAGAACTTATCCACATAGATTTGTTTGGACCATTTGGAACAACAAGACTAAGAGGAAAATATTTTATATATGTGTCAGTTGATGATTTATCCATATATACCTGGGTTTTCATTTTGAGTCTTAAAAGTAAAACTTTTTCAATTTTTATAAGTTTTTGTAAATTGGTTTAAGAGAAAGATTCCAAAATTATTTCCTTAAGAAGTGATCATGAGGGAGAATTTGAAAACCATGAGTTTAATTATTATTGTTCAAAACATGGTATCAAACATATTTTTTCTAACCCCAGGACACATCAACATAATGGTGTTGTTGAAAGGAGGAATAATACCTTGCACGAAATTTCTAGGACTGTGTTATGTGAATATAAACTACCCACTCACATTTGAGATGAAGCTATAAATACAACATGTTATGTCATTAACAGAGTTCTAATTAGGCCTATTTTGAAAAAAAAAACATCCTATGAGCTAGGGAATAATATAAAGACAAAAGTTGGATGCTTTAAAGTGTTTGGATGCAATGTTTACATTTTAAACACCAAGTAAAATCTTGATAAATTTGACCCATAGGTTGATAAAGGAATATTTCTTGGTTATTATAATACTTCTAAGGATTATAGATTTTTCAAAAAAAAGTCAAAGATTTTTGAAGAAGCAACTCATGTGAAATTTGATGAAAGTAGTCTGTTTGATTATAAAATGATTCAAGTTGAAGAGTTGAGTGATTCTTTTGAAAGCATGAGACATGATCCTCTCATTGACAATATAAAGGATATTGATTTGGAATTTGATTTTGGTGAAATCGATCTTTAAAGGATATATACCAACGAACATAATAGTGTGCTGCCTAGAAAGCCTAAAACCCTGAAAAATCATCCCTTAGATACTGTAATAGGAAGCTTAGATAAAGGAATTGGGACTAGAATAAGTGTAGGAAACCTTGTAGAAATCTCTGTCTTTTTATTTCAGCTTGAACCTAAAACCTTAGAAATAATTTTAGCTGATGAAAGTTGGTTTTTAGCTATGCAAGAAGAGTTGAACCAGTTCAAAATAAACAACGTATGTGAATAATTGATAGACCATTTGATTACCCTATTATAAGAACAAAGTGTATTCTTCAAAATAAACAGGATGATCATTGTGCAATCACTAAGAATTCGAATAGATTAGTTGTTAAAGGGTACAATCAAGAGGAAAGAATAGAATATTAAGAAACCTTTACAGCTAAGCTATATTAGAATCTATTAGAATTCTCCTAACCTATACATATCATATAGATTTCAAATTATATTAGATGGTCATTAAATCTGCATTTCTAAATGGTTTTCATGTGGAAGAAGTCTATGTTGAACAAATTCATGGTTTTGAAAATCCTCACTTTCCAAATTCAAAACTTACGAAAGCTCTATATGGTTTTAAAAAAGCACTTAGAGATTTGTATGTGTCTTTTATTTCTTTTCTTTTATCAAATAGGTTTTTAGTAGGAGTGGAAGATCCTACTCTTTTCAAGTGAAATTCATCTTCAGATATATTGTTAGTTCAAATTTATATTGATGATATATTTTTTGGTTCTACAAACAAAATATTGTGTAATAAATTTTCAAAACTTATACAAAAATAATTTTAAGAGTATTATGGGTAAAATGAATTTCTTTCTTGGTTTTCAAATTTATCAAAAAGATTTTGGGAATGTGTTGGATCAAAGTAAATACATACTTGACTTACTTAAGCAGTTTGAACTTGAAAATGGTAAGATACATTCAACTCATATGAGTTATAATGAAAAGGTTGATTTGGATGAAGCTGGAAACCAGGTTGACAACAAAGGAATAATTGAGAGTCAACTATATTTAACTTCTAGTGGACTAGACATTATGTTTGTGGTATGCTTGTATTCTAGATTCCAAGAAAATCCCAAAGAATCACATTTAAAAATTGCCAAAAGTTTTTTAAGCTATTTAAAAGGAACAATTTCTCTTTAATTTTTACAAAAAACTTTGATTTTAATTTGATTTCATACTCAGATATTGATTTTAGTGGGTGTAGACTAGATAGAAAGAGTACCTCAAGAACCTGTCACTTTTTAAGTAAATCTCAGGTATCTTGGTCTAGTAAGAAACAATATTTAGTTGCATTATATACTACATAAGTAAAGTACATAGCCACTAGTAGTTGTTGTGTCCAAGTGTTGTGAATGAAACACATCTTGATGGATTTTGGAATCAATTTTAATCAAGTGTCAATCAAATTGATAACACTAGTGCTATCAAAATTTCCAAGAATCCAATAAATCATTCGAGAACATCACATATAGATTTATGACATAATTTCTTGAGATATCATGCCTAGAAAGGTGATATCAATCTTGCATTTTTCTCTACTGAAAATCAATTAGATGATATTTTTACTAAGTCTCTTGCTTGTGAGTGTTTTGATTTTAATAAGGGGGGTTGAGGTTATTTTGATTCAAGTGATTTTAACTTATTTTGTTTTTCTTTATTTTAATTATATTTCAATTTTTTCATTTATTGTTACTTTCTTAATATTTTAATTCACTGTGAAATTTAAATGAATTTATTTTGTTCTAATTTATTCTCAAAATCCATTTTACTTTTATATTCTCCTGAAAAATAAATTGTACTTATTTAAAAATGTATTTGTTATGTTCATTTATTTTATTTCTTATTTTAAGTCATATTTCACCCTAAACCTCATTCAACTATGTATCCCTCTCCCAAATCGGGTGCGTGAACTAACCCTGAAATCGACCATCTCCTCTCATGTCATTCAGTTATGTCCTTTCTCCTCTGAAACTGAACTGTCGCCCCCTTGAGTCTCTCAAACTTCAACCGATCTCTCAGAAATGGGGAAGACTAAGTGTAGAGATAATAGCAGTACTAGATCTTCGAAGAAAGCCAAGGCTAGTAGTGTGATGTACGGAGTGCTTGTAGGGAAAGCTATGGATACGGAATGGTTGAATGGAATTGATCTGTTGCTAAGGAAGGCATTTCAGTTCCTGGGTTGGGAGTTTTTTTATGAGAAGAAGTTAGGATTCTTGTTTGAAGAGGAGGTCAATGAGTTTTTGTAGAATGTAGAGTTTCAGTTTGGAGAAATAGAGGATGTTCTATCAATGAACGTAGATGGGAAAGCCCTGTTGGTCTCTTCTATGGAGATGACATATATCATGCACTATCCTCATGAAGGTGAGTATAGTTTCAATCAGACCCTAGTTGGAACAAGCTTAATAAGACTCTCTGATGTCTTTAAGTTTCTTTTTGGGTAATCTGATTTTGAGACGAACGCAGTGAAAGATTTAAAAGTTGAGTGGAAGGTACTGTGCAAATTCATTTAGACTAGAATTGCTCAAAGAACAGGAGAAATATAGAAGGTATTGTTTCAAGACATATATCTTCTATATGTCCTGGTCAATAATGTGAAGCTGGATCTACCAAGGTTCATGATGGGCTTCATACACCATTGCTGCAAGGGAAAATGGAAGCTCAATTATTACCCCTATAGAAGGATTATTTCCTTAGTTTTGAATAAGAAGGAAATGGACCAAAATGAAGGAGGATTATTAAAGTTCCATAATAGCAACACCTTATTTGTTGCTCTTCTAAAAACTTTTGGATAGAACTGGGATACTGCCTACAACTCCTTGAGACCTATTGGATAAGAGAGTGATGCTGAGGTGGTTGTACCACCTCCTGCACCAACTCAGTGGGAGCAGTCCAGGACCTCACCTCTTAGGGATGCAATACCTGCAAAGATGGTGCACCAACTCAGTGGGAGCAGTAGCACCCACTCCGACTTCTCCATGTCCGCTGGCTTCACACCCAGAAGTGGGAAGTGCATCTTTTTCTGATAAAGATAATCCTCGATCTGCATCCTCCAGAAACTGAAATCAGTTCCATTGAAGCGATCGATCTTCACTTTGCCTTCATCCAGAGCCATCGTTGGAGAATTCCGAACTCACCCTCTGATACCAGTTGATGCGGAACCGTCGGGAGACAAAACAACAGTAAACGGGAAAAAAACGAAAAAAAGAAATCAGAGGACACAGCGATTTACGTGGTTCGGTAAAAATCCCTACGTCCACGGGAGAGGCAGAAATTCACTATTTGGGAGCACAAATTACAGAGGGTTTTTTTAGTAGTAAAACCCTAGCCCGAAATGGGCTACATATGAAGAAGACAGTCTACTGTTCTGAATAATAGTCCGCGTTGCAACAGTGATCGGCGACTCACTTTGTCAAAAGTGCTACAGTGTCTGTCGGCTGGAAGTCAAAAGCGCTACAGTGAAGTTGACCCCGAAGTCCGCACCGCTACAGTGTCTGTCGGTGTCGGTCAGTCAGCTCCGCTACAATGGTCAGCATTGCTACATTCTCCTTTCACTTTCTTCCCAATTCATCCAAGAAGTTCTTCAGACAAACCATCTCTCTCCCAGCTTCTGTTACAGCAATGTATTCTGCCTCTGTAGTGGATAAAGCCACCACTTTTTGCAATTGTGATATCCAACTTACCGCAGTTCCTCAACATGTAAAAACATAACCCGTGGTACTCCTCCTATTGTCGACATCGCCTCCAAGGTCAGCATCTACATACCCCTGCAATGAAGTTCATTTCCCAAAGCACAGAGATACCTCCTTGCTGCCCTTCAAATACCTCAGTATCCACTTCACAGCTTCCCAATGTTGCTTTCCAGGGTTCGTCATATACCTGCTCACAACTCCCACTGCATGAGCAATGTCAGGTCGAGTACAAACCATGACATACATCAGGCTTCCAACAGCTGATGCGTATGGAACTTTTGCCATGTACTCCACCTCTTATGTCGTCTTCGGTGATTGCTCCTTTGATAGTTTGAAGTGGCTCGCCAGGGGAATAGATACTGCCTTTGCTTCCAGCATGCTGAATCTTCTCAGAACCTTCCCAATGTAGTCAGTCTGTGACAACATTAATGTTCCAGTTGTGCGGTCTCTCTTGATCTTCATTCCCAGAATCTTGTCAGCTTCTACAAGATCCTTCATTTCAAACTCCTCAGACAACTGTCATTTCAACTCATTAATCCTCTGCATACATGATCCTGCAATGAGCATGTCATCCACATACAGAAGCAATATAATGTATTCATCACTGAAAGAATTGATGTAGCAACATTGATCCATGCCACATCATTTATATTCATTTTTAGACATAAATGAATCAAACTTCTTGTTCCACTGTCTGGATGCCTGCTTCAACCCATATAAGCTCTTCTGGAGTTTGCACACAAGGTCTTCCTTTCCAGAACCTACATATCCCCCTGGCTGCTGCATGTAGATGTCCTCCTCCAGATCTCCATGAAGGAAAGCATTCTTGACATCAAGCTGCTCAAGATGCAAGTCTTTTGACGCCACAATGTTAAGAACCACCCGGGATGGTGGTAAGGTTCACTACAGGTGAGAAGATTTCAGTGAAATCTACTCCCTCCTTCTGTTGAAAGCCTTTCACCACCAGCCTTGCCTTGAACCTCCTCTTGTCATCATGTTCTTCCTTGACCTGGTAGACCCACTTATTCTGTAATGCTTTCTTTCCTCTTGGCAGAGGTGTCAGCTCCCAAGTGTTGTTCTCATGTAATGAGAAAATTTCCTCCTTCATAGCCAGCTCTCACTTGCTTGACTCCTTCAGCTGCATTGCTTCTTCAAAGCATTCTGGTTCTCCACCGTCAGTCAATAACAGATAATGCAATGATGGTGAATACCTCTACACGGGCCTTCTCACCCTTGATGATCTCCTCAACTCCACTGGAGTAGTAGGTTCCACCGGTTCGGATCTCTCAAGCTCAGACACACCTTTAAGCTCCACTTGCTTTTTGCATTCCGATTCAATGTTCTCATTTTCATCTTCAACTGCATGGCGATCTTTGTACATGACACCTTCATTGAATACCACGTTTTGGATCCTGATGACCATCATGTTGAGATCATCCCAAAAGCGATACCCAAGCTCCTCACCACCATAGCCAATAAAGAAACATTTTTTGGACTTGGCGTCAAGCTTGTCCCTTGCATTAGCATCAACATGAACATATGCTAAACTGCCAAAGACTCGTAAATGTGAGAGTCTTACCACCTTACCAGACCAGAGTTCCTCGGGTAGACATTCCCCCATTGGCACAGAGGGACTCATGTTTATGAGATATGCTTCCATACTCACTGCATCAGCCCAAAAGGTCTTGGGTAACCCCGAATGCAGCCTCATGCTCCTGGCACGTTCATTCAGTGTCATATTCATCCTCTCTGCCACACCATTCTGTTGTGGTGTTCCTGATATTGTCTTCTCCCACCGAATTCCATTTTGAGAACAAAATTCTCTGAACTCCTGACTGTCATACTTGTCACCGTTGTCAGACCTCAAAGATTTCAGCTTTGCTCCTGACTCGTTCTCCACCATGACTTTTCACTTCTGAAATATCTTAAACACATCAGATTTTTTCTTCAGAAAATAAAGACATACCTTCCTCGTTGAGTCATCGATGAATGTCACATAATATTGTGACCCTCCGAGGGATGGTACTGGTGCAGGCCCCCAAACATCTGTATGCACCAGGTCCAGCTTTCCAGCCTTCGGTGTTCTGCCTCCTTTTGCAAAGGACACCTTCTTCTGCTTTCCAAAGATGCAATCTTCACAAAAGCCTACTTCCACCGACTTCAACTCTGGTAGCAACCCTTTTGTTGTCAGCACCTTCATCTCCTTTTCACTCATGTGGCCGAGTCTGTAGTGCCACAGTTGAGAACCTCCGACAGCTTCTAGTGATGCAGCCATGTCCATGCAAGTTTCTGTCATGTTGTACAGGGTGTCATTCTTTGCTCCCCGAGCTATGACCATAGCTCCTCGGGTGATCTTCCATGCACCACCAGTGAATGTGGTACTCAACCCTGCATCATCAAGTTGTCCAACAGAAATAAGGTTTCTTCTCAAGCCAGGGATATACCTCACGTTTTCCAGAACCAGCAAGCTCTCACTGTTGGTCTTGATTCGTGCATCTCCTTTACCCACAATCTGCAAGGGCTCGTCATCAGCAAGTTGCACCTTGCCAAAATTTCCAGAAATAAAATTGTTTAGAAAACCCTTCTCCGATGTAGAATGGAAAGACGCCCCAGAGTATAAAATTCAAGACTCCATCGGGTCGTCCACACTCAGCAGCAACACGTCATCAGTTCCTTCAGCTATAGTGTTTGCTCCACTGGTTTCAGGTCCCTTCCGGTTATCTCGACACTCCTTCTTGACATGTCCTTTCTTCCCGCATGTCCAGCGGGTAGGACCAGACCCCTTTGCCTTGTCTCTGCTCTTTCCTCTTGACTTCGATCCTTCTCGGTGATTGTCCCGCTGTGGGTATCTTCCTCTTCCTTCAACGTTCAAAGCAGAATCAGAGAATCTGCCTGATTCTCTTCTTTGAACATCCTCACTAAGGATTAGATCCCGTATATCTCTGAGTCATCTTTGTATTCCCCGAAGTGCTGCTCACAGCTGTTACAGTTGCTTCCCAACTCTCTGGTAACGAAGATAGTAAAACCAGAGCACATACCTCATCACCAAGGTCAATGTCCACCGATGAAAACTGACTGATGATGGTATTGAATTCGTTGATATGATCTGTCATAGGTCTCCCTTCAACCATTTTCAGGTTGAACAATCATCGTATCAAATGCACCTTGTTTGCCGTCGAAGGCTTCTCGTACATGTTTGTGAGGGCTTTATCAGGTCCACCGACGTCTTCTCCTCTCTGATGTTGAACGCCATGTTTTTTTGCCAACATCAGGCGCACAACACCCAGAACCTGTCGATCCAGTAGCTCCCACTCCGACTTCTCCATGTCCGCTGGCTTCACACCCAGAAGTGGCAAGTGCATCTTTTTCTGATAAAGATAATCCTCGATCTGCATGTAAAGACCTGTAAAATTCAAGGGAAATTTTTTCTTAATTTTCTTTGGAATTTTACAAGAGTGCGGTTTCTGACAGAACCTGATTCCGAGGCCCGGTGTGCCCGGAATCAATTTCCGAAGTTTGGCTCGGGTACGTTCAGTGAACGAACGAGCGGGAATTCCTAACTTTTGATCCAGTACTCGGAATTGAAATCTGAGGACACCGATGAACTCGCAGCGCCGATAATCGCTTAAGGAGACCTTTTCCGAAGTTGCGTTTATTGCGTGACGAAAGTTAATTTTTGGGAGAATTATAAAAAGTTGAATAAAAATGTGGAACACTTTTTATTTTTTTTTATGTTAGTTAACTTCTCCCAAAGGGAGTTAAAGGTGGGACCCACATCCACTTAACCTCCCTTGGGAGGATTAAGTGTGGTGGGGCCCACACAAAACCCAACTATTCAACTTCTCTCAAAACTCCCTTTAACCCCACTTTAAATGTTTTGACAACTTAGCTTATTAATTAGGTTGAGTTGTTTAAACTTTTTCAAACCTTTGAAATTCAAAAAGGTTTGGTTGAGTTAACAAAATAAGCTCTTAGCTTATTTTATTTGGTTAGAATTGTTTAGCCATCTTGAGAGGATTTGAGAGCTTTTCTTTCTTCTTCAAACTTTGACGAAGAACGCTCAAGCTTTGACGAAGAACGCTCAAGCTCCGACGAAGAACGCCGCTCCTCTCTTCTTCGTCTTCCGTGTCAACGAAAGGGAACGCCGCTTCCTCCTCGGACTTCCTTCGTCGGCATACGAAGATTCGCCAACGACGTACCTCTTCGGACGTACCTCCTCGTCATCGGATTTGACGAACGATTACCGCGACGCCCGACCTCCGCGGCGTTGTCTTCCGCGGGTCGTTGACAATCTTCGAACTTGAACCCAAGGTAGGGGTTGTTGTTTATTTATTTATTTATTTATTCTTGTTCGTGGTTCTAGCATGACTAACGTGAGGATATTGGATATTTAAATATGTGTTATTGTTTAACGTGAGGGGGGCCGGACCGCATGAACACGGCCGAACCCCCTCCTTTGTTCTTGATAATTTATCCTGCGGTTGAAACAAGATGGCGTGGTGCCGTCGCACCACGCGAATATTCGCACGATTATATTGCGCGGCGCCGTCGCGCCGCGCCGTGGAAGGATCATCAAGAACGCAACGCCGTCGCGCCGCGTCGAAGGGAATCAAAGGCGCGGCGGAAAGGCGCGGTGCCGTCGCACCGCGCCGGACGACGAACACCGCGGTCGGTTCCGGGCCGCGGCGGAACGGGAAGACCGGCGGCCGGGCCGCCGGCGTCGGAAGCCGGAAAAGGGGACCGGTTGCCGGTCCCCTTGGAGAAAAACCGGTCGGCCAGGTGGCTGGCCGGAAGGTCAAAGGCCGAGGGAATTTAATTCCCCCGGCCAGCGCTCAAAAGCCCCCCCCCCCATTTAATTGGGGGGGGGGGGGGTTCCTTGAGGGGGGGCAGGCGCCCCCCCGGTTCTTTTCAAAGCAGGCCCCCCACGAGGGGGGGGGGGGCGGTTTCCAAAGGCGCGGCTAAAAGTCGCGCCGCCAATCTGCTGGAAGCGGGGGCTTAGCCCCCCGCGCGTGACCCCTGCGGCGCTAGGTCGCCGCGCCGCCAGGCCGCCGCGCCGCCAGGCCGCCGCGCCGCAGCGCCGCCGCGCCGCCAGGCCGCCGGGCCGGGTCAGACCCGGGTCGGGTCGACCCGGACCCGGACCCCCCGTTTTCGAGACGGATTCGGTCTTTTGGCCATAACTTGAGCCACGGACATCCGATTGACGAACCGTCTGCGGCAACGCGATCCTTGGATCGAGACGGTCGTTTCGGTATATCGCACTCAAAGTTTCGGAATACTTTGAGTTCGGCCGGGTTGGTTCGTTCACGAAACCAATCAGGCCTTCGGAGCAGAAACGCTCATATCTTGAGCTACGGACGTCCGATTGACGTGCCGTCAGCTTTGTTGTGTTCCTCTTAGTGAGACGGATCTTTTGGCATACTCCGCCCGAGGTTTGGACGCAGGTGGAGTACGGTCGGGTTCGTTTTGCCTTAAAAATCAACCGGGCCCCGGGGACGAAAATACCAATAACTCTCAGACCGGGCGTCCAATCGACGCGTCGTCTGTTGCGTTGAGTTCCTGTTGACGATATGGAACTTTTGGATACATCAACTCTGGACTTTCTGACAGTTGATGTATCAACCTCTCGGCTCGTGGAGCGGATCCTCCTGTACGAGCTTGCTGTGTGCGGGAACCCTAGTGCTGGCTGCGACTGTGACTGCTGCTACTACTGCTACTACTGCTACTGTGACTGCGACGACGACAGTACAGAGATCCTGTGTGGATTCGACGACGACGACTACAACACTCAGCGATCCTATATGGATCAGTGCTACAGGTCCTGTGTGGGCCCGATCCTGTGTGGGTCCGATCCTGTGTGGGTCTTTGCGCTCAGCGGTCCTGTGTGAACCAGCGCCTACAGGTCCTATGTGGGCCCGATCCTGTGTGGGTCTTCTGCGGGGGTTAGTTACCTATCGATCCTTCGTGGGTCCGACGACTTAGATGGATCAAAGATCATCTTTATCGTCTTTTGAAGAAGTATACTTGTGTGAGCTGAATCCTGTTGCTTTCCTGTGTGGATTGTGTTGTGCTATCCTGTGTGGATTACGTTTTGCTTTCCTGTGTGGAATACGTTTACTTTCTTGTGTGGACTGAGTTGTACTTGGGCTCGGAGGTTGGAGCGTATTTGAATTTGATGACTTAGGTATATGTATGGGCATATACCTAAGCAGTGTCGGTTGTTACTTCGTGATTGTACCTTTCTTCGTGGTTTATCCTTTGTGGATTTGAGAGACCTTCAGGGGTCTCGGGGTCCCTACTGAGTAGCTTATACTCACCCCTGCACGGGTTTTGCCCGCACTACGTTGTGTTGGTTGCAGACGACGGACAGCGTTGATTTTAGCTGAGGCTTGCAGAGCAGGACGGTACCTAGAGGTGGACCACTGGGCGGGACGTGCTCGGAGCGGACGGCGGGACCCGTGGAGCAGTGGAGCTATCTGTACCCACCCTTCAGGTGGGATTTCCAGTGGACAGCTCGGTGTAGCGGCTTTTACTTTTCAGTTGTTGTTTTCCCTTTCGAGTTGTACTTTACTTTCAGTTTGGGTTTGTATACAGGCCCATTTACTTTTCTGCACTTTCAGTTGTACTCTGTTTTTGCTTAGAGTTTACTTTCCGCTTGCTTACTCTGTGGTGTTTGTTTACTTTACAAATGCAATGTCTTCCCTTTTTACCGGGATTTACGCCTTGGTGCTAGTCGCCAGCCCCTGGCCTATGGAAGGCGGGCTTGGGGTAGTCACGGCACGGACCCCGAGGGCGGGTCGTGACACTGCATCCTCCAGAAACTGAAATCAGTTCCATCGAAGCAATCGATTTTCACTTTGCCTTCATCCAGAGCCATCGTTGGAGAATTCCGAACTCACCCTCTGATACCAGTTGATGCGGAATCGTCGGGAGACACAACAACAGTAAACGGGAAAAAAATGAAAGAAAGAAAGCAGAGGACACATCGATTTACGTGGTTCGGCAAAAATCTCTACGTCCATGGGAGAGGCAGAAATTCACTATTTGGGAGCACAAATTACAGAGGGTTTTTCGGTAGTAAAACCCTAGCCCGAAATGGGCTACATATGAAGAAGACGGTTCACTGTTACGAATAGTAGTCCACGTTGCAACAGTGATCGGTGACTCACTTTGTCAAAAGTGCTACAGTGTCTGCCGGCTGGAAGTCAAAAGCGCTACAGTGAAGTTGACCCCGAAGTCCGCACCGCTACAATGTCTGTCAGTGTCGGTCGGCCAGCTCCGCTACAGAGGTTAGCATTGCTACATTCTCCTGTCGCTTTCTTCCCAATTCATCCAAGAAGTTCTTCAGCCAAACCATCTCTTTCCCAGCTTCTGTTACAGCAATGCATTCTGCCTCTGTGGTTGATAAAGCCACCACCTTCTGCAATTGTGATATCCAACTTACCGCAGTTCCTCCACAGGTAAAAACATAACATGTGGTACTCCTCTTGTTGTCGACATCGCCTTCAAAGTCAGCATCTGCATACCCCGGCAATGAAGTTCATTTCCCAAAGCACAGAGATACCTCCTTGTTGCCCTTCAAATACCTCAGTATCCACTTCATAGCTTCCCAATGTTGCTTTCCAAGGTTCGCCATATACCTACTCACAACTCCCACTGCATGAGCAATTTCAGGTCAAGTACAGACCATGGCATACATCAGGCTTCAAACAGCTGATGCGTATGGAACTTTTGCCATGTACTCCACCTCTTCTGTCGTCTTTGGTGATTGCTCCTTTGATAGTTTGAAGTGGCTCGCCAGGGGAATAGAGACTGCATTTGCTTCCAGCATGCTGAATCTTCTCAGAACCTTCCCAATGTAGTCAGTCTGTGACAACATTAATGTTCCAGTTGTGTGGTCTCTCTTGATCTTCATTCCCAGAATCTTGTCAGCTTCTCCAAGATCCTTCATTTCAAACTCCTCAACCAACTGCCCTTTCAACTCATTAATCCTCTGCATACATGATCCTGCAATGAGCATGTCATCCACATACAAAAGCAATATAATGTATTCATCACCGAAAGACTTGATGTAGCAACATTGATTCATGCCACATCGTTTATATTCATTTTTAGACATAAATGAATCAAACTTCTTGTTCCACTGCCTGGGTGCTTGCTTCAACCCATATAAGCTCCTTCTGGAGTTTGCACACCAGGTCTTCCTTTCCAGACACTACATATCCCTCTGGCTGCTGCATGTAGATGTCCTCCTCCAGATCTCCATGAAGGAAAGCAGTCTTGACATAAAGCTGCTCAAGATGCAAGTCTTCTGACGCCACAATGCTGAGAACCACCCGGATGGTGGTAAGCTTCACTACGGTGAGAAGATTTCAGTGAAATCTACTCCCTCCTTCTGTTGAAAGCATTTCACCACCAGCCTTGCCTTGAACCTCCTCTTGCCATCATGTTCTTCCTTGACCCGGTAGACCCACTTATTCTGCAATGCTTTCTATCCTCTTGGTAGAGGTGTCAGCTCCCAAGTGTTGCTCTCATTAATGAGGAAATCTCCTCCTTCATAGTCAGCTCCCACTTGCTCGACTCTTTCAGCTGCATTGCTTCTTCAAAGCATTTTGGATCTCCACCGTCAGTCAATAACAGATAATGCAATGATGGTGAATACCTCTGCACGGGCCTTCTCACCCTTGATGATCTCCTCAACTCCACTGGAGTAGTAGGTTCCACCGGTTCGGATCTCTCAAACTCAGACACACCTTCAAGCTCCACTTGCTTTTTGCATTCTGATTCAATGTTCTCATTTTCATCTTCAACTGCATGGTGATCTTTGTACATGACACCTTCATTGAATACCACGTTTTGGCTCCTGATGACCATCCTGTTGAGATCATCCCAAAAACGATACCCAAACTCCTCACCACCATAGCCAATAAAGAAACATTATTTGGACTTGGCATCAAGCTTGTCCCTTGCATTAGCATCAACTTGAACATATGCTAAACTGCCAAAGACTCGTAAATGTGAGAGTCTTACCACCTTACCAGACCAGAGTTCATCGGGTAGACATTCCCCCTTTGGCACAGAGGGACTCCCGTTTATGAGATATGTTGCCATATTCACTACATCAGCCCAAAAGGTCTTGGGTAACCCCAAATGCAGCCTCATGCTCCTGGCACGTTCATTCAATGTCATATTCATCCTCTCTGCCACATCGTTCTGTTGTGGTGTTCCTGGGATTGTCTTCTCCCACCGAATTCCATTTTCAGAACAAAATTCTCTGAACTCCTGACTGCCATACTCTCCACCGTTGTCAGACCTCAAACATTTCAGCTTTGCTCCTGACTCGTTCTCCACCATGACTTTCCACTTCTGAAATATCTTAAACACATCAGATTTGTTATTCAGAAATTAAACTCATACCTTCCTCGTTGAGTAATCGATAAATGTCACATAATATTGTGACCCTCCGAGGGATGGTACTGGTGCGGGCCCCCAAACATCTCTATGCACCAGGTCCAACTTTCCAGCCTTCGGTGTTCTGCCTCCTTTTGCAAAGGACACCTTCTTCTGCTTTCCAAAGAAGCAATCTTCACAAAAGCCTACTTCCACCGACTTCAGCTCTGGTAGCAACCCTTTTGTTGCCAGCACCTTCATCCCCTTTTCACTCATGTGGCCGAGTCTGTAGTGCCACAGTTGAGAACCTCCGACAGCTTCCAGTGATGCAGCCATGTCCATGCAAGTTTCTGTCATGTTGTACATGGTGCCATTCTTTGCTCCCCGAGCTATAACCATAGCTCCTCGGGTGATCTTTCATGCACCACCAGTGAATGTGGTACTCAACCCTACATCATCAAGTTGTCCAACAGAAATAAGGTTTCTTCTCAAGCCAGGGATATACCTCACGTTTTCCAGAACCAGCAAGCTCCCACTGTTGGTCTTGATTCGTGCATCTCCTTTACCCACAATCTGCAAGGGCTCGTCATCAGCACGATGCCCCTTGCCAAAATTTCTAGAAACAAAATTGTTCAGGAAACCCTTCTCCGATGTAGAATGGAAAGACGCCCCAGAGTCTAAAATCCAAGACTTCATTGGGTTGTCCACGCTCAGCAGCAACACGTCATCAGTTCCTTCAGCTACAGTGTTTGCTCCACTGGTTTCAGGTCCCTTCCGGTTATCTCGGCACTTCTACTTGACATTTCCTTTCTTCCCGCATGTCCAGCTGGTAGGACCAGGCCCATTTGCCTTGTCTCTGATCTTTCCTCTTGACTTCGATCGTCCTCTGTGATTGTCCCGCTGTGGGTACCTTCCTCTTCCTTCAACGTTCAAAGCAGAACTAGAGAATCTGCCTGATTCTCTTCTTCGAACATCCTCACTAAGGATTAGATCTCGTATATCTTTCAGAGTCATCTTCGTATTCCCCGAAGTGCTGCTCACAGCTGTTACAGTTACTTCCCAACTCTCTGGTAACGAAGATAGTAAAACCAGAGCACATACCTCACCACAAAGGTCAATGTCCACCGATGACAACTGACTTATGATGGTATTGAATTAGTTGATATGATCTGCCACAGGTCTCCCTTCAACCATTTTCAGGTTGAACAATCGTCCTATCAAATGCACCTTGTTTGTCGTAGAAGGCTTCTCGTACATGTTTGTGAGGGCTTTCATCAGGTCCACCGTCGTCTTCTCCTCTCTGATGTTGAACGCCACGTTTTTTTCCAACGTCAGGCGCACAAAACCCAGAACCTGTCGATCCAGCAGCTCCCACTCCGACTTCTCCATATCCGCTGGCTTCACACCCAGAAGTGGCAAGTGCAACTTTTTCTGATAAAGATAGTCCTCGATCTGCATCCTCCAGAAACTGAAATCAGTTCCATCGAAGCGATCGATCTTCACTATGCCTTTCATCCAGAGCCATCATTGGAGAATTCCAAACTCACCCTCTGATACCAGTTGATGCGGAATCGTCGGGAGACACAACAACAGTAAAAGGGAAAAAATGAAAGAAATAAAGAAGAGGACACAGCGATTTACGTGGTTCGGGAAAAATCCCTACCTCCACAGGAGAGGCAGAAATTCACTATTTGGGAGCACAAATTACAGAGGGTTTTTTCAATAGTAAAACCCTAGCCCGAAATGGGCTACATATGAAGAAGACGATCCACTGTTCCGAATAGTAGTTCGAGGTTGCAACAGTGATCGGTGGCTCACTTTGTCAAAAGTGCTATAGTGTCTGCCGGATGGAAGTCAAAAGCGCTACAGTGAAGTAGACCCCGAAGTCCGCACCGCTACAGTGCCTGTCGGTGTTGGTCGGTCAGCTGCGCTATAGTGGTCAGCATTGCTACATTCTCCTCCCTCTTTCTTCCCAATTCATCCAAGAAGTTCTTCAGCCAAACCATCTATTTCCCAGCTTCTGTTAAAGCAATGTATTCTGCCTCTGTGGTGGATAAAGCCACCACCTTCTGCAATTGTGATATCCAACTTACCGCAGTTCCTCCATAGGTAAAAACATAACTCGTGGTACTCCTCCTGTTGTCGACATCGCCTCCAAGGTCAGCATCTGCATACCCCTGCAATGAAGTTCCTTTCCCAAAGCACAGAGATACCTCCTTGTTTCCCTTCAAATACCTCAGTATCCACTTCACAGCTTCCCAATGTTCCTTTCCAGGGTTCGCCATATACCTGCTCACAACTCCCACTGCATGAGCAATGTCAGGTCAAGTACAGACCATGGCATACATCAGGCTTCCAACAGCTGATGCGTATGGAACTTTTTCCATGTATTCCACCTCTTTTGTCGTCTTCGGTGATTGCTCCTTTGATAGTTTGAAGTGGCTCGTCAGGGGAATAGAGACTGCCTTTGCTTTCAGCATGCTGAATCTTCTCAGAACCTTCTCAATGTAGTCAGCCTGTGACAAAATTAATGTTCCAGTTGTGCAGTCTCTCTTGATCTTCATTTCCAGAATCCTGCCAGCTTCTCCAAGATCCTTCATTTCAAACTCCTCAGCCAACTGCTCTTTCAACTCATTAATCCTCTGCATACATGATCCTGCAATGAGCATGTCATCCACATACAGAAGCAATATAATGTATTCATCACCGAAAGACCTGATGTAGCAACATTGATCCATGCCACATCGTTTATATTCATTTTTAGACATAAATGAATCAAACATCTTGTTCCACTGCCTGGGTGCCTGCTTCAACCCATATAAGCTCTTCTGGAGTTTGCACACCAGGTCTTCCTTTCCAGACACTACATATCCCTCTGGCTGCTGCATGTAGATGTCCTCCTCCAGATATTCATGAAGGAAAGCAGTCTTGACAACAAGCTGCTCAAGATGCAAGTCTTCTGACGCCACAATGCTGAGAACCACCCGGATGGTGGTAAGCTTCACTACAGGTGAGAAGATTTCAGTGAAATCTACTCCCTCCTTCTGTTGAAAGCTTTTCACCATCAGCCTTGCCTTGAACCTACTCTTGCCATCATGTTCTTCCTTGACCCGGTAGACCCACTTATTCTGCAATGCTTTCTTTCCTCTTGGCAGAGGTGTCAGCTCCCAAGTGTTGTTCTCATGTAATGAGGAAATCTCCTCCTTCATAGTCAGCTCCCACTTGCTCGACTCCTTCAGCTGCATTGCTTCTTCAAAGCATTCTGGTTCTCCACCGTCAGTCAATAACAGATAATGCAATGATGGTGAATACCTCTGCATGGGCCTTCTCACCCTTGATTATCTCCTCAACTCCACTGGAGTAGTAGGTTCCACCGGTTCGGATCTCTCAAGCTCAGACACACCTTCAAGCTCCACTTGCTTTTTGCATTCTGATTCAATGTTCTCATTTTCATCTTCAACTGCATGGCGATATTTGTACATGACACCTTCATTGAATACCACGTTTTCGCTCCTGATGACCATCCTGTTGAGATCATCCCAAAAGCGATACCCAAACTCTTCACCACCATTGCCAATAAAGAAACATTTTTTGGACTTGGCATCAAGCTTGTCCCTTGCATTAGCATCAACATGAACATATGCTAAACTTCCAAAGACTGGTAAATGTAAGAGTCTTACCACCTTACCAGACCAGAGTTCCTCGGGTAGACATTCCCCCATTGGCACAGAGGGACTCCTGTTTATGAGATATGTTGTCATATTCACTGCATCAGCCCAAAAGGTCTTGGGTAACCCCGAATGCAGCCTCATGCTCCTGGCACGTTCATTCAGTGTCCTATTCATCCTCTCTACCACACCATTCTGTTGTGGTGTTCCTGAGATTGTCTTCTCCCACCGAATTCCATTTTCAGAACAAAATTCTCTGAACTCCTGACTGTCATACTCTCCACCGTTGTCAGACCTCAAACATTTCAGCTTTGCTCCTGACTCGTTCTCCACCATGACTTTCCACTTCTGAAATATCTTAAACACATCAGATTTGTTCTTCAGAAAATAAACTCATATCTTCCTCTTTGAGTCATCGATGAATGTCACATAATATTGTGACCCTCCGAGGGATGGTACTGGTGCAGGCCCCCAAACATCTGTATGCACCAGGTCCAGCTTTCCAGCCTTCGGTGTTCTGTCTCCTTTTGCAAAGGACACCTTCTTCTGCTTTCTAAAGATGCAATCTTCACAAAAGCCTACTTCCACCGAATTCAACTCTGGTAGCAACCCTTTTTTTGTCAGCACCTTCATCCACTTTTCACTCATGTGGCCGAGTCTGTAGTGCCACAGTTGAGAACCTCCGACAACTTCCAGTGATGCAGCCATGTCCATGCAAGTTTCTGTCATGTTGTACAGGGTTCCATTCTTTGCTCCTCGAGCTATGACCATAACTCCTCGGGTGATCTTCCATGCACCAACAGTGAAGGTGGTACTCAACCCTGCATCATCAAGTTGTTCAACAGAAATAAGGTTTCTTCTCAAGCCAGGGATATACCTCACGTTTTCCAGAACCAGCAAACTCCCACTATTGGTCTTGATTCGTGCATCTCCTTTACCCACAATCTGCAAGGGCTCGTCATCACCAAGATGCACCTTGCCAAAATTTTCAGAAACAAAATTGTTCAGGAAACCCTTCTCCGATGTAGAATGGAAAGACGCCCCACAGTCTAAAATCCAAGACTCCATCGGGTTGTCCACGCTCAGCAGCAACACGTCATCAGTTCCTTCAGCTACAGTGTTTGCTCCACTGGTTTCAGGTCCCTTCCGGTTATCTCGACACTCCTTGACATGTCCTTTCTTCCCGCATGTCCAGCAGGTAGGATCAGGCCCCTTTGCCTTGTCTCTGCTCTTTCCTCTTGACTTCGATCGTCCTCTGCGATTGTCCCGCTGTGGGTACCTTCCTCTTCCTTCAACGTTCAAAGCAGAACCAGAGAATCTGTCTGATTCTCTTCTTCGAACATCCTCACTAAGGATTAGATCACGTATATCTTTCAGAGCCATCTTCGTATTCCCCGAAGTGCTGCTCACAGCTGTTACAGTTGCTTCCCAACTCTCTGGTAACGAAGATAGTAAAACCAGAGCACATACCTCATCACCAAGGTCAATGTCCACCGATGACAACTGACTTATGATGGTATTGAATTCGTTAATGTGATCTGCCACAGGTCTCCCTTCAACCATTTTCAGGTTGAACAATCGTCATATCAAATGCATCTTGTTTGTCGCAGAAGGCTTCTCGTACATGTTTGTGAGGGCTTTCATCAGGTCCACCGTCGTCTTCTCCTCTCTAATGTTGAACGGCACGTTTTTTGCCAACGCCAGGCGCACAACACCCAGAACCTGTCGATCCAGTAGCTCCCACTCCGACTTCTCCATGTCTGCTGGCTTCACACCCAGAAGTGGCAAGTGCATCTTTTTCTGATAAAGATAATCTCCGATCTTCATCCTCTAGAAACTGAAATCGGTTTCATCGAAGCGATCGATCTTCACTTTGCCTTCATCCACAGCCATTGTTGGATAATTCCGAACTCACCCTCTGATACCAGTTGATGCGGAATCGTCGGGAGACACAACAACAGTAAACGAAAAAAAAACGAAAGAAAGAAAGCAGAGGACACAGCGATTTACGTGGTTCGGGAAAAATCCCTACCTCTACGGGAGAGGCAGAAATTCACTATTTGGGAGCACAAATTACAGAGGGTTTTTTCAGAAGTAAAACTCTTGCCCGAAATGGGCTACATATGAAGAAGACGGTCCACTGTTCCGAATAGTAGTCCGCATTGCAACAGTGATCGGCGACTCACTTTGTCAAAAGTGCTACAGTGTCTGCCGGCTGGAAGTCAAAAGCGCTACAGTGAAGTTGACCCCGAAGTCCGCACTGCTAGAGTGTATGTCGGTGTCGGTCAGTCAGCTCCGCTACAGTGGTCAGCATTGCTACATTCTCCTCTCGCTTTCTTCTCAATTCATCCAAGAAGTTCTTCAGCCAAACCATCTCTTTCCCAGCTTCTGTTACAACAATGTATTCTGGCTCTGTGGTGGATAAAGCCACCACCTTCTGCAATTGTGATATCCAACTTACCGCAGTTCCTCCACAGGTAAAAACATAACCCGTGGTACTCCTCCTGCTATCGACATCACCTCCAAGGTCAGCATCTACATACCCCTGCAATGAAGTTCCTTTCCCAAAGCACGGAGATACCTCCTTGCTGCCCTTCAAATACCTCAGTATCCACTTCACAGCTTCCCAATGTTGCTTTCCAGGGTTCACCATATACCTGCTCACAACTCCCACTGCATGAGCAATGGCAGGTCGAGTACAGACCATGGCATACATCAGGCTTCCAACAGCTAATGCGTATGGAACTTTTGTCACGTACTCCACATCTTCTGCCGTCTTCGGTGATTACTCCTTTGATAGTTTGAAGTGGCTCGTCAGGGGAATAGAGACTGTCCTTGCTTCCAGCATGCTGAATCTTCTCATAACCTTCCCAATGTAGTCAGCATGTGACAACATTAATGTTCCAGTTGTGCGGTCTCTCTTGATCTTCATTCCCAGAATCTTGTCAGCTTCTCCAAGATCCTTCATTTCAACTCCCCAGCCAACTGCCCTTTCAACTCATTAATCCTCTACATACATGATCCTGCAATGAGCATGTCATCCATATACAGAATCAATATAATGTATTCATCACCGAAAGACTTGATGTAGCAACATTGATCCATGCCACATCGTTTATATTCATTTTCAGACATGAATGAATCAAACTTCTTGTTCCACTGCCTGGGTGTCTGCTTCAACCCATATAAGCTCTTCTCTAGTTTGCACACCAGGTCTTCCTTTCCAGACACTACATGTCCCTCTGGCTGCTGCATGTAGATGTCCTCCTCCAGATCTTCATGATGGAAAGCAGTCTTGACATCAAGCTGCTCAAGATGCAAGTCTTCTGACGCCACAATGTTGAGAACCACCCAGATGGTGGTAAGCTTCACTACAGGTGAGAAGATTTCAGTGAAATCTACTCCCTCCTTATGTTGAAAGCCTTTCACCACCAGCCTTGCCTTGAACCTCCCCTTGCCATCATGTTCTTCCTTGACCCGGTAGACCCACTTATTATGCAATGATTTCTTTCCTCTTGGCAGAGGTGTCAGCTCCCAAGGGTTGTTCTCATGTAATGAGGAAATCTCCTCCTTCATAGCCAGCTCTCACTTGCTCGACTCCTTTAGCTACATTGCTTCTTCAAAGCATTCTGGTTCTCCACCGTCAGTCAATAACAGATAATGCAATGACGGTGAATACCTATGCACGGGCTTTCTCACCCTTGATGATCTCCTCAACTCCATTGCAGTAGTAGGTTCCACCGGTTCGGATCTCTCAAGCTCAGACACACCTTCAAGCTCCACATGCTTTTTGCATTCTCATTCAATGTTCTCACTTTCATCTTCAACTGGATGGCGATCTTTGTACATGACACCTTCATTGAATACCACGTTTTGGCTCCTGATGACCATCCTGTTGAGATCATCCCAAAAGCGATACCCAAACTCCTCACCACCATAGCCAATAAAGAAACATTTTTTGGACTTGGCATCAAGCTTATCCCTTGCATTAGCATCAACATGAACATATGCTAAACTGCCAAAGACTCGTAAATGTGAGAGTCTTACCACCTTACCAGACCAGAGTTCCTCGGGTAGACATACCCCCATTGGCACAGAGGGACTCCTGTTTATGAGATATGATGTCATATTCACTGCATCAGCCCAAAAGGTCTTGGGTAACCCCGAATGCAGCCTCAAGCTCCTGGCACGTTCATTCATTGTTCTATTCATCCTCTCTGCCACACCATTCTGTTGTGGTGTTACTGGGATTGTCTTCTCCCACCGAATTCCATTTTCAGAACAAAATTCTCTGAACTTCTGACTGCCATACTCTCCACCGTTGTCAGACCTCAAACATTTCAGCTTTGCTCCTGACTCGTTCTCCACCATGACTTTCCACTTCTGAAATATCTTAAACACATCAGATTTGTTCTTCGGAAAGTAAACTCATACCTTTCTCGTTGAGTCATCGATGAATGTCACATAATATTGTGACCCTCCAAGGGATGGTACTGGTGCAGGCCCCCAAACATCTGTATGCACCAGGTCCAGCTTTCCAGCCTTCGGTGTTCTGCCTCCTTTTGCAAAGGACACCTTCTTCTGCTTTCCAAAGATGCAATCTTCACAAAAGCCTGCATCCACCGACTTCAGCTCTGGTAGCAACCCTTTTGTTGCCAGCACCTTCATCCCCTTTTCACTCATGTGGCCGAGTCTGTAGTGCCACAGTTGAGAACCTCTGACAGCTTCCAGTGATGCAGCCATGTCCATGCAGGTTTCTGTCATGTTGTACAGGGTGCCATTATTTGCTCCCCGAGCTATGACCATAGCTACTCGGGTGATCTTCCATGCACCACCAGTGAATGTGGTACTCAACCCTGCATCATCAAGTTGTCCAACAGAAATAAGGTTTCTTCTCAAGCCATGGATATACCTCACGTTTTCCAGAACCAGCAAGCTCCCACTGTTGGTCTTGATTCGTGCATCTCCTTTACCCACAATCTGCAAGGGCTCGTAATCAGCAAGATGCACCTTGCCAAAATTTCCAGAAACAAAATTGTTCAGGAAACCCTTCTCCGATGTAGAATGGAAAGACGCCCCAGAGTCTAAAATCCAAGATTCCATCGAGCTGTCCACACTCAGCAGCAACACGTCATCAGTTCCTTCAGCTATAGTGTTTGCTCCACTGGTTTCAGGTCTCTTCCGGTTATCTCGACACTCATTCTTGACATGTCCTTTCTTCCAGCGTATCCAGCAGGTAGGACCAGGCCCATTTGCCATGTCTCTGCTCTTTCCTCTTGACTTCGATCGTCCTCTGCGATTGTCCTGCTGTGGGTATCTTCCTCTTCCTTTAACGTTCAAAGCAGAACCAGAGAATTTTTCTGATTCTCTTCTTCGAACATCCTCACTAAGGATTAGATCTCGTATATCTTTCAGAGTCATCTTCGTATTCCCCGAAGTGTTGCTCACATCTGTTACAATTGCTTCCCAACTCTCTGGTAAC
The DNA here is from genome assembly GCA_963277665.1 of Viscum album. Lineage (NCBI taxonomy): Eukaryota > Viridiplantae > Streptophyta > Magnoliopsida > Santalales > Viscaceae > Viscum > Viscum album. The sequence continues at coordinate 1,237,851,951 of OY728162.1, read as the reverse complement.
AAAGATAGTAAAACCAGAGCACATACCTAATCACCAAGGTCAATGTCCACCGATGACAACTGACTTATGATGGTATTGAATTCGTTGATATGATCTGCCACAGGTCTCCCTTCAACCATTTTTAGGTTGAACAATCATCGTATCAAATGCACCTTGTTTGTCGCAGAAGGCTTCTCGTACATGTTTGTGAGGGCTTTCATCAGGTCCACCGTCGTCTTCTCCTCTCTGATGTTGAACGCCACGTTTTTTTGCCAACGTCAGGCGCACAACACCCAGAACCTGTCGATCCAGTAGCTCCCACTCCGACTTCTCCATGTCCGCTAGCTTCACACCCAGAAGTGGCAAGTGCATCTTTTTCTGATAAAGATAATCTTCGATCTGCATCCACCAGAAACTGAAATCAGTTTCATCGAAGAGATCGATCTTCACTTTGGCTTCATCCAGAGCCATCGTAGGAGAATTTTGAACTCACCCTCTGATACCAGTTGATGCGGAATCGTCGGGAGACACAACAACAGTAAACGGAAAAAAATCGAAAGAAAGAAAGCAGAGGACACAGCGATTTACATGGTTCGGGAAAAATCCCTACGTCCACGGGAGAGGCAGAAATTCACTATTTGGGAGCACAAATTACAGAGGGTTTTTTCAGTAGTAAAACCCTAGCCTGAAATGGGCTACATATGAAGAAGACGGTCCACTTTTCTGAATAGTAGTCTGCGTTGCAATAGTGATCGGCGACTCACTTTGTCAAAAGTGCTACAGTGTCTGCCGGCTGGAAGTCAAAAGCGCTACAGTGAAGATGACCCCGAAGTCCGCACCGCTACAATGCCTGTCGGTGTCGGTCGGTCAGCTCCGCTACAGTGGTCAGCATTGCTACATTCTCCTCTCACTTTGTTCTCAATTCATCCAAGAAGTTCTTCAGCCAAACCATCTCTTTCCCAGCTTTTGTTACAGCAATGTATTCTGCCTCTGTGGTGGATAAAGCCACCAACTTCTGCAATTGTGATATCCAACTTACCGCAGTTCCTTCACAGGTAAAAACATAACTCGTGGTACTCCTCCTGCTGTCGACATCGCCTCCAATGTCAGCATCTACATACCCCTACAATGAAGTTCCTTTCCCAAAGCACAGAGATACCTCTTTGCTTCCCTTCAAATACATCAGTATCCACTTCACAGCTTCCCAATGTTGCTTTCCAAGGTTCTCCATATACCTGCTCACAACTCCAACTGCATGAGTAATGTCGGGTCGAGTACAGACCATGGCATACATCAGGCTTCCAACAGCTGATGCGTATGGAACTTTTTTCATGTACTCCACCTCTTCTGCCGTCTTCGGTGATTGCTCCTCTGATAGTTTGAAGTGGCTCGCTAGGGGAATAGAGACTGCCTTTGCTTCCAGCATGCTGAATCTTCTCAGAACCTTCCCAATGTAGTCATCCTGTGACAACATTAATGTTCCAGTTGTGCGGTCTCTCTTGATCTTCATTCCCAGAATTTTGCTAGCTTCTCCAAGATCCTTCATTTCAAACTCCTCAGCCAACTGTCCTTTCAACTCATTAATCCTCTGCATACATGATCCTGCAATGAGCAAGTCATCCACATACAGAAGCAATATAATGCATTCATCACCGAAAGACTTGATGTAGCAACATTGATCCATGCCACATCATTTATATTCATTTTTAGACATCAATGAATCAAACTTCTTGTTCCACTGCCTGGGTGCCTGCTTCAGCCCATATAAGCTCTTCTGGAGTTTGCACACCAGGTCTTCCATTCCAGACACTACATCTCCCTCTGGCTGCTGCATGTAGATGTCCTCCTCCAAATCTCCATGAAGGAAAGCAGTCTTGACATCAAGCTGCTCAAGATGCAAGTCTTCTGACGCCACAATGCTGAGAACCACCCGGATGGTGGTAAGCTTCACTACAGGTGAGAAGATTTTAGTGAAATCTACTCCCTCCTTCTGTTGAAAGCCTTTCACCACCAGTCTTGCCTTGAACCTCCTCTTGCCATCATGTTCTTCCTTGACCCGGTAGACCCACTTATTCTGCAATGCTTTCTTTCCTCTTGGCAGAGGTGTCAGCTCCCAAGTGTTTTTCTCATGTAATGAGGAAATCTCCTCCTTCATAGTCAGCTCTCACTTGCTCGACTCCTTCAGCAGCATTGCTTCTTCAAAGCATTCTGGTTCTCCACCATCAGTCAATAACAGATAATGCAATGATGGTGAATACCTCTGCACGGGCCTTCTCACACTTGATGATCTCCTCAACTCCACTGGAGTAGTAGGTTCCACCGGTTCGAATCTCTCAAGCTCAGACACACCTTCAAGCTCCACTTGCTTTTTGCATTCTGATTCAATGTTCTCATTTTCATCTTCAACCGCATGGCGATCTTTGTACATGACACCTTCATTGAATACCACGTTTTGGCTCCTGATGACCATCCTGTTGAGATCATCCCAGAAACGATACCCAAACTCCTCACCACCATAGCCAATAAAGAAACATTTTTTGGACTTGGCATCAAGCTTGTCCCTTGCATTAGCATCGACATGAACATATGCTAAATTGCCAAAGACTCATAAATGTGAGAGTCTTACCACCTTACCAGACCAGAGTTCCTCGGGTAGACATTCCCCCATTGGCACAGAGGGACTCCTGTTTATGAGATATGATGTCATATTCACTACATCAGCCCAAAAGGTCTTGGGTAACCCCGAATGCAGCCTCATGCTCCTGGCACGTTCATTAAGTGTCCTATTCATCCTCTCTGCCACACCATTCTGTTGTGGTGTTCCTGGGATTGTCTTCTCCCACCGAATTCCATTTTCAGAACAAAATTCTCTGAACTCCTGACTGCCATACTCTCCACCGTTGTCAGACCTCAAACATTTCAGCTTTGCTCCTGACTCGTTCTCCACCATGACTTTCCACTTCTGAAATATCCTAAACACATCAGATTTGTTCTTCAGAAAGTAAACTCATACCTTCCCCGTTGAGTCATCGATGAATGTCACATAATATTGTGACCCTCCGAGGGATGGTACTGGTACAGGCCCCCAAACATCTGTATGCACCAGGTCCTGCTTTCCAGCCTTCGGTGTTCGGCCTCCTTTTGCAGAGGACACTTTCTTCTGCTTTCCAAAGATGCAATCTTCACAAAAGCCTAATTCCACCGACTTCAGCTCTGGTAGCAGCCCTTTTGTTGTCAACACCTTCATCCCCTTTTCACTCATGTGGCCGAGTCTGTAGTGCCACAATTGAGAACCTCCGACAGCTTCCAGTGATGCAGCCATGTCTATGCAAGTTTCTGTCATGTTGTACAGGGTGTCATTCTTTGCTCCCCGAACTATGACCATAGCTCCTCGGGTGATCTTCCATGCACCACCAGTGAATGTGGTACTCAACCTTGCATCATCAAGTTGTCCAACAGAAATAAGGTTTCTTCTCAAGCCAGGGATATACCTCACGTTTTCCAGAACCAGCAAACTCCCACTGTTGGTCTTGATTCGTGCATCTCCTTTACCCACAATCTGCAAGGGCTCATCATCAGGAAGATGCACCTTGCCAAAATTTCCAGAAACAAAATTGTTCAGGAAACCCTTCTCCGATGTAGAATGGAAATACGCCCCAGAGTCTAAAATCCAAGACTCCATCGGGCTGTCCACGCTCAGCAGCAACACGTCATCAGTTCCTTCAGCTACAGTGTTTGTTCCACTGGTTTCAGGTCCCTTCCGGTTATCTCGGCACTCCTTCTTGACATGTCCTTTCTTCCCGCATGTCCAGCAGGTAGGACCAGGCTCCTTTGCCTTGTCTCTGCTCTTTCCTCTTGACTTCGATCGTCCTCTGCGATTGTCCCGCTGTGGGTACCTTCCACTTCCTTTAACGTTCAAAGCAGAACTAGAGAATCTGCCTGATTCTCTTCTTCGAACATCATCACTAAGGATTAGATCTCGTATATCTTTCGGAGTCATCTTCGTATTCCCTGAAGTGTTGCTCACAGTTGTTACAGTTGTTTCCCAACTCTCTGGTAACGAAGATAGTAAAACCAGAGCACATACCTCATCACCAAGGTCAATGTCCACCGATGACAACTGACTTATGATGGTATTGAATTCGTTGATATGATCTGTCACAGGTCTCCCTTCAACCATTTTCAGGTTGAACAATCGTCGTATCAAATGCAACTTGTTTGCCGCAGAAGGCTTCTCGTACATGTTTGTGAGGGCTTTCATCAGGTCCACCGTCGTCTTCTCCTCTCTGATGTTGAACGCCACATTTTTTTCCAACGTCAGGCGCACAACACCCAGAACCTATCGATCCAGTAGCTCCCACTCCGACTTCTCCATGTCCGCTGGCTTCACACCCAGAAGTGGCAAGTGCATCTTTTTCTGATAAAGATAATCCTCGATCTGCATCCTCCAGAAACTGAAATCAGTTCCATCAAAACGATCGATCTTCACTTTGCCTTCATCCAGAGCCATCGTTGGAGAATTCCGAACTCACCCTCTGATACCAGTTGATGCGGAATCGTCGGGAGACACAACAACAGTAAATGGGAAAAAAACAAAAGAAAGAAAGCAGAGGACACAGCGATTTACGTGGTTCGGGAAAAATATCTACGTCCACAGGAGAGGCAGAAATTCACTATTTGGGAGCACAAATTACAGAGGGTTTTTTCAGTAGTAAAACTCTAGCCCAAAATGGGCTACATATGAAGAAGACGATCCACTGTTCCGAATAGTAGTCCGCGTTGCAACAGTGATCGGCGGCTCACTTTGTCAAAAGTGCTACAATGTCTGTCGGTTGGAAGTCAAAAGCGCTACAATGAAGTTGACCCCGAAGTCCGCACCGCTATAGTGTCTGTCGATGTCGGTCGGTCAGCTCCGCTAAAGTGGTCAGCATTGCTACATTCTCCTCTCGTTTTCTTCCCAATTCATCCAAGAAGTTCTTCAGCCAAACCATCTCTTTATCAGCTTCTGTTACAGCAATGTATTCTGTCTCTATGGTGGATAAAGCCACCACCTTCTGCAATTGTGATATCCAACTTACCGCAGTTCCTCCACAGGTAAAAACATAACTTGTGGTACTCCTCCTGTTGTCGACATCGCCTCCAAGGTCAGCATCTACATACCCCTGCAATGAAGTTCCTTTCCCAAAGCACAGAAATACCTCCTTGCTGCCCTTCAAATACCTCAGTATCCTCTTCACAGCTTCCCAATGTTGTTTTCCAGGGTTCTCCATATACCTGCTCACAACTCCCACTACATGAGCAATGTCAGGTCGAGTACAGACCATGGCATACATCAGGCTTCCAACAGCTGGTGCATATGGAACTTTTCCCATGTACTCCACCTCTTCTGTCGTTTTCGGTGATTGCTTCTTTGATAGTTTGAAGTGGCTCGCCAGGGGAATAGAGACTGTCTTTGCTTCCAGCATGCTGAATCTTCTCAGAACATTCCCAATGTAGTCAGCCTGTGACAACATTAATGTTCCAATTGTGCGATCTCTCTTGATCTTCATTCCCAGAATCTTGTCAACTTCTCCAAGATCCTTCATTTCAAACTGCTCAGTCAACTGCCCTTTCAACTCATTAATCCTCTGCATACATGATCCTGCAATGAGCATGTCATCCACATACAAAAGCAATATAATGTATTCATCACTGAAAGACTTGATGTAGCAACATTGATCCATGCTACATCGTTAATATTCATTTTTAGACATAAATGAATCAAGCTTCTTGTTCCACTGCCTGGGTGTCTGCTTCAACCCATATAAGCTCTTCTGGAGTTTGCACAATAGGTCTTCCTTTCCAGACACTACATATCCCTTTGGCTGCTGCATGTAGATGTCCTCCTCCAGATCTCCATGAAGGACTTGACATCAAGTTGCTCAAGATGCAAGTCTTCTGACGCCACAATGCTGAGAACCACTCGGATGGTGGTAAGCTTCACTACAGGTGAGAAGATTTCAGTGAAATCTACTCCCTCCTTCTGTTGAAAGTCTTTCACCACCAGCCTTGCCTTGAAGCTCCTCTTGCCATCATGTTCTCCCTTGACCCGGTAGACCCACTTATTCTGCAATGCTTTCTTTCCTCTTGGCAGAGGTGTCAGCTCCCAAGTGTTGTTCTCATGTAATGAGGAAATCTCCTCCTTCATAGCCAGCTCCCACTTGCTCGACTCCTTCAGCTGCATTGCTTCTTCAAAGCATTCTGGTTCTCCACCGTCAGTCAATAATAGATAATGCAATGATGGTGAATACCTCTGCACGAGCATTCTCACCCTTGATGATCTCCTCAACTCCACTGGAGTAGTAAGTTCCACCAGTTCGGATCTCCCAAGCTCAGACACACCTTCAAGCTCCACTTGCTTTTTGCTTTCTAATTCAATGTTCTCATTTTCATCTTCAACTGCATGGTGATCTTTGTACATGACACCTTCATTGAATACCACGTTTTGGCTCCTGATGACCATCCTGTTGAGATCATCCCAAAAGCGATACCCAAACTCCTCACCACCATAGCCAATAAAGAAACATTTTTTGGACTAGGCATCAAGCTTGTCCCTTGCATTAGCATCGACATGAACATATGCTAAACTGCCAAAGACTCGTAAATTTGAGAGTCTTACCACCTTACCAGACCAGAGTTCCTCGGGTAGACATTCCCTCATTGGCACAGAGGGACTCCTGTTTATGAGATATGCTGCCATATTTACTGCATCAGCCCAAAAGGTCTTGGGTAACCCCGAATGCAGCCTCATGCTCCTGGAACGTTTATTCAGTGTCTTATTCATCCTCTCTGCCACACCATTCTGTTGTGGTGTTCCTGGGATTGTCTACCCCCACCGAATTCCATTTTCAGAACAAAATTCTCTGAACTCTTGACTGTCATACTCTCCACTGTTGTCAGACCTCAAACATTTCAGCTTTGCTCCTGACTCGTTCTCCACCATGACTTTCCACTTCTGAAATATCTTAAACACGTCAGATTTGTTCTTCAGAAAGTAAACTCATACCTTCCTCGTTGAGTCATCGATGAATGTCACATAATATTGTGACCCTCCGAGGGATGGTACTGGTGCAGGCCCCCAAACATCTGTATGCACCAGATCCAGCTTTCCAGCCTTCGGTGTTCTGCCTCCTTTTGCAAAAGACACTTTCTTCTGCTTTCCAAAGATGCAATCTTCACAAAAGCCTACTTCCACTGACTTCAGTTCTAGTAGCAGCCCTTTTGTTGTCAGCACCTTCATCCCCTTTTCACTCATGTGGCCGAGTCTGTAGTGCCATAGTTGAGAACCTCTGACAGTTTCCAGTGATGCAGCCATGTCCATGCAAGTTTTTGTCATGTTGTACAGGGTTCCATTCTTTTCTCCCCGAGCTATGACCATAGCTCCTCGGGTGATCTTCTATGCACCACCAGTGAATGTGGTACTCAACCCTGCATCATCAAGTTGTCCAATAGAAATAAGGTTTCTTCTCAAGCCAGGGATATACCTCACATTTTCAAGAACCAGCAAGCTCCCACTGTTGGTCTTGATTCGTGCATCTCCTTTACCCACAATCTGCAAGGGCTCGTCATCAGCAAGATGCACCTTGCCAAAATTTCCAGAAACAAAATTGTTCAGGAAACCCTTCTCCGATGTAGAATGGAAATACGCCCCAGAGTCTAAAATCCAAGACTCCATCGGGCTGTGCACGCTCAGCAGCAACACGTCATCAGTTCCTTCAGCTACAGTGTTTGCTCCACTGGTTTCAGGTCCCTTCCGGTTATCTCGGCACTCCTTCTTGACATGTCCTTTCTTCCCGCATGTCCAGCAGGTAGGACCAGGCCTCTTTGCCTTGTCTCTGCTCTTTCCTCTTGACTTCGATCGTCCCCTGCGATTGTCCTGCTGTGGGTATCTTCCTCTTCCTTCAACGTTCAAAGCAGAACCAGAGAATCTATCTGATTCTCTTCTTCGAACATCCTAACTAAGGATTAGATCCCGTATATCTTTCAGAGTCATCTTCGTATTCCCCAAACTGATGCTCATAGCTGTTACAGTTGCTTCCCAACTCTCTGGTAACGAAGATAGTAAAACCAGAGCACATACCTCATCACCAAGGTCAATGTCCACCGATGACAACTGACTTATGATGGTATTGAATTCGTTGATATGATCTGCCACAGGTCTCCCTTCAACCATTTTCAGGTTGAACAATCGTCGTATAAAATGCACCTTGTTTGCCGCAGAAGGCTTCTCGTACATGTTTGTGAGGGCTTTCATCAGGTCCATCGTCGTCTTCTCCTCTCTGATGTTGAACGCCACGTTTTTTGCCAACGTCAGGCACACAACACCCAGAACCTGTCGATCCAGTAGCTCCCACTCCGACTTCTCCATGTCGGCTGGCTTCACACCAAGAAGTGGCAAGGGCATCTTTTTCTGATAAAGATAATCCTCGATCTGCATCCTCCAGAAACTAAAATTAGTTCCATCGAAGCGATCGATCTTCACTTTGCCTTCATCCAGAGCCATCGTTGGAGAATTCTGAACTCACCCTCTGATACCAGTTGATGCGGAATCGTCGGGAGACACAACAACAATAAACGGGAAAAAACCGAAAGAAAGAAAGCAGAGGACATAGCGATTTACGTGGTTCGGGAAAAATCCCTACGTCCACGGGAGAGGCAGAAATTCACTATTTGGGAGCACAAATTACAGAGGGTTTTTTCAGTAGTAAAACCCTAGCCTGAAATGGGCTACATATGAAGAAGACGGTCCACTGTTCCGAATAGTAGTCTGCGTTGCAACAGTGATCGGCAGCTCACTTTGTCAAAAGTGCTACAGTGTCTGCCGGCTGGAAGTCAAAAGCGCTATAGTGAAGTTGACCCCGAAGTCTGCACCGCTACAGTGCATGTCGGTGTCAGTCGGTCAGCTCCGCTATAGTGGTCAGCATTGCTACATTCTTCTCTCGCTTTCTTCCCAATTAATCCAAGAAGTTCTTCAGCCAAACCATCTCTTTCCCAGCTTCTGTTACAACAATGTATTCTGCCTCTGTGGTGGATAAAGCCACCACCTTCTGCAATTGTGATATCCAACTTACCGCAGTTCCTCCACAGGTAAAAACATAACCCGTGGTACTCCTCATGTTGTCGACATCGCCTCCAAGGTCAGCATCTACATACCTCTGCAATGAAGTTTCTTTCCCAAAGCATAGAGATACCTCCTTGCTGCCCTTCAAATACCTCAGTATCCACTTCACAGCTTCCCAATGTTGCTTTCCAGGGTTCATCATATACCTGCTCACAACTCCCACTGCATGAGCAATGTCAGGTCGAGTACAAACCATGGCATACATCAGGCTTCCAACAGCTGATGCGTATGGAACTTTTGCCATGCAATCTACCTCTTCTGTCGTCTTCGATGATTGCTCCTTTGATAGTTTGAAGTGTCTCGCCAGGGGAATAGAGACTGCCTTTGCTTCCAGCATGCTGAATCTTCTCAGAACCTTCCCAATGTAGTCATCATGTGACAACATTAATGTTCCAGTTGTGCGGTGTCTCTTGATCTTCATTCCCAGAATCTTACCAGCTTCTCCAAAATCCTTCATTTCAAACTCCTCAGCCAACTGCCCTTTCAACTCATTAATCCTCTGCATACATGATCCTGCAATGAGCATGTGATCCACATACAGAAGCAATATAATGTATTTATCACCGAAAGGCTTGATGTAGCAACATTGATCCATGTCACGCCATTTATATTCATTTTTAGACATAAATGAATCAAACTTCTTGTTCCACTGCCTGGGTGCCTGCTTCAGCCCATATAAGCTCTTCTGAAGTTTTCACACCAGGTCTTCCTTTTCAGACACTACATATCCCTCTGACAGCTGCATGTAGATGTCCTCCTCCAGATCTACATGAAGGAAAGCAGTCTTGACATCAAGCTGCTCAAGATGCAAGTCTTCTGACGCCACAATGCTGAGAACCACCCGGATGGTGGTAAGCTTCACTACAGGTGAGAAGATTTCAGTGAACTCTACTCCCTCCTTCTGTTGAAAACCTTTCACCACCAGCCTTGCCTTGAACCTCCTCTTGCCATCATGCTCTTCCTTGACCCGGTAGACCCACTTATTCTGCAATTCTTTCTTTCCTCTCTGCAGAGGTGTCAGCTCCCAAGTGTTGTTCTCATGTAATGAGGAAATCTCCTCCTTCATAGCCAGCTCCCACTTGCTCAACTCCTTCAGCTGCATTGCTTCTTCAAAGCATTCTGGTTCTCCACCGTCAGTCAATAACAGATAATGCAATGATGGTGAATACCTCTGCACGGGCCTTCTCACCCTTGATGATCTCCTCAACTCCACTGGAGTAGTAGGTTCCACCGGTTCGGATCTCTCAAGCTCAGACACACCTTCAAACTCCACTTGCTTTTTTGCATTCTGATTCAATGTTCTCATCTTCATCTTCAACTGCATGGCGATCTTTGTACATGACACTTTCATTGAATACCACGTTTTGGCTCCTGATGACCATCCTGTTGAGATCATCCCAAAAGCGATACCCAAACTCCTCACCACCATAGCCAATAAAGAAACATTTTTTGGACTTGGCATCAAGCTTGTCTCTTGCATTAGCATCAACATGAACATATGTTAAACTGCCAAAGACTCGTAAATGTGAGAGTCTTACCACCTTACCAGACAAGAGTTCCTCGGGTAGACATTCCCCCATTGGCACAGAGGGACTCCTGTTTATGAGATATGCTGTCATATTCACTGCATCAGCCCAAAAGGTCTTGGGTAACCCCGAATGCAGCCTCATGCTCCTGGAACGTTCATTCAGTGTCCTATTCATCCTCTCTGCCACACCATTCTGTTATGGTGTTAATGGGATTGTCTTATCCCACCGAATTCCATTTTCAGAACAAAATTCTCCGAACTACTGACTGTCATACTCTCCACCGTTGTCAGACCTCAAACATTTCAACTTTGCTCCTGACTCGTTCTCCACCATGACTTTCCACTTCTGAAATATCTTAAACACATCAGATTTGTTCTTCAGAAAGTAAACTCATACCTTGCTCGTTGAGTCATCGATGAATGTCACATAATATTGTGACCCTCAGAGGGATGGTGCTGGTGCAGGCCCCCAAACATCTGTATGCACCAGGTCCAGCTTTCCAGCCTTCAGTGTTCTGCCTCCTTTTGCAAAGGACACCTTCTTCTACTTTCCAAAGATGCAATCTTCACAAAAGTCTACTTCCACCGACTTCAGCTCTGGTAGCAACCCTTTTGTTGCCAGCACCTTCACCTCCTTTTCACTCATGTGGTCGAGTCTGTAGTGCTACAGTTGAGAACCTCTGACAGCTTCCAGTGATGCAGCCATGTCCATGCAAGTTTCTGTCTTGTTGTACAGGGTGTCATTCTTTGCTCCCCGAGCTATGACCATAGCTCCTCAGGTGATCTTCCATGCACCACCAGTGAATGTGGTACTCAACCCTGCATCATCAAGTTGTCCAACAGAAATATGGTTTCTTCTCAAGCCAGGGATATACCTCACGTTTTCCAGAACCAGCAAGCTCCCACTGTTGGTCTTAATTTGTGCATCTCATTTACCCACAATCTGCAAGGGCTCGTCATCAGCAAGATGCACCTTGTCAAAATTTCCAGAAAAAAAATTGTTCAGGAAACCCTTCTCTGATGTAGAATGGAAAGACGCCCCAGAGTCTAAAATCCAAGACTCCATCGGGTTGTCCACGCTCAGCAGCAACACGTCATCAGTTCCTACAGCTACAGTGTTTGCTCCACTGGTTTCAGGTCCCTTCCGGTTATCTCGGCACTCCTTCTTAACATGTCCTTTCTTCCCGCATGTCCAGCAGGTAGGACCAGGCCCCTTTGCCTTGTCTCTGCTCTTTCCTCTTGACTTCGATCGTCCTCTACGATTGTCCCGCTGTGGGTACCTTCCTCTTCCTTCAACGTTCAAAGCAGAACCAGAGAATCTGCCTGATTCTCTTCTTCAAACATCCTCACTAAGGATTAGATCCCGTATATCTTTCAGAGTCATCTTCGTATTCCCCGAAGTGCTGCTCACAGCTGTTACAGTTGATTCCCAACTCTCTGGTAACAAAGATAGTAAAACCAGAGCACATACCTCATCACCAAGGTCAATGTCCACCGATGACAACTGACTTATGATGATATTGAATTCGTTGATATGATCTGTCACAGGTCTCCCTTCAACCATTTTCAGGTTGAACAATCGTCGTATCAAATGAACCTTGTTTGCCGCAGAAGGCTTCTCGTACATGTTTGTGAGGGCTTTCATCAGGTCCACCGTCGTCTTCTCCTCTCTGATGTTGAACGCCACGTTTTTTGCCAACGTCAGGCGCACAACACCCAGAACCTGTCGATCCAGTAGCTCCCACTCCGACTTCTCCATGTCCGCTGGCTTCACACCCAGAAGTGGCAAGTGCATCTTTTTCTGATAAAGATAATCTTCGATCTGCATCCTCCAGAAACTGAAATCAGTTCCATCGAAGCGATCGATCTTCACTTTACCTTCATCCAGAGCCATCGTTGGAGAATTCCGAACTCACCCTCTGATACTAGTTGATGCGAAATCGTCGGGAGACACAACAACAGTAAACGGGAAAAAACGAAAGAAAGAAAGCAGAGGACACAGCGATTTACGTGGTTCGGGAAAAATCCCTACGTCCACGGGAGAGGCAGAAATTCACTATTTGGGAGCACAAATTACAGAGGGTTTTTTCAGTAGTAAAACCCTAGCCCGAAATGGGCTACATATGAAGGAGACGGTCCACTGTTCCGAATAGTAATCCGCGTTGCAACAGTGATCGGCGGCTCACTTTGTCAAAAGTGCTATAGTGTCTGCCGGCTGGAAGTCAAAAGCGCTACAGTGAAGTTGACCCCGAAGTCCGCACCGCTATAGTGTCTGTCGGTGTCGATCGGTCAGCTCCGCTATAGTGGTCAGCATTGCTACATTCTCCTCTCGCTTTCTTCCCAATTCATCCAAGAAGTTCTTCAGCCAAACAATCTCTTTCCCAGCTTTTGTCACAGCAATGTATTCTGCCTCTGTGGTAGATAAAGCCACCACCTTCTGCAATTGTGATATCCAACTTACCGCAGTTCCTCCATAGGTAAAAACATAACTCGTGGTACTCCTCCTGTTGTCGACATCACCTCCAAGGTCAACATCTACATACCCCTGTAATGAAGTTCCTTTCCCAAAGCACAGAGATACCTCCTTCCCCGGAGCAGGGGCGCGTTGCCCCCTGCAACCCCCAACGAGCTCACCGCGGAGCTCGACCCGCGACAGTTGCGGGCCGCAAGCATTCGGCCCAACCGGATCGGGCAACACCAATCCAACAGCCCTAGCCCCAGCGGCGCCCTCGCCCCTGCTGAGGCCTCGCCTAGCGGCGCCCTCGCCCAGCGCCAGCCCCTCACCCCGGTGTTTCCTCCTGAGCGCGACCCCCCGTCGCAGCTCCCTTCGGCGACCTCTCCAGGCCGCCTCCCTTCCAACGCGCGGCTCTCAGCAACTAGATCCATCGGACGCCCTCCATGGACGCTTCCTCAGTTCTGTCGTCCCTGATCACCGCCTCCTCCCGGCTTGTCGATGACAGGCTGGATGCCACAAATTTCTCCGTCTGACGGAAGACGGTCTTGATGTCCCTACGCGGCATGGGACTTCATTCTCATCTTGAGAATCTCCCACCCGCCATCACTGACCCCAAATTCGACTCTTGGAAACTAGCGGACAGCAAAATTTTCGCATTACTGGTCAACTCTATGGACCGCTCGGTGAAAGATGTCATTAGGACTGCCAACAATGTCAAAGAGCTATGGGATTCCTTGCTTGTCATGTACTCTGAGACCAATAACTTGGCTTGGGTCTCCGATGTTCTTCAGCGTCTCTCCCATATCCGACAGCAGGATCGGACCTTTCCAAACTACTTCATGGAATAAAAGGGTCTCCGGGACGAACTGCAAGAACTCTGGCCTATTCCTCAGACTCCGGCAGAAGCGCATACTCAACGGGACCAGCTCTGCCATTTCAATCTCCTGAATGGCCTCGCCCCGGACTACGCCACGACGGCCACTGAGATACTCGTCAGCCCTTCTATGCTGGATATCCCGCAGGTCTATCATCGCCTGCAGAAGGCTCATCGGGCCCTTGCCCCACCCGTCCCCATCCCTGATCACACTGCTCTCCTGGGACGTGGCGGTGGTCGCCCTACCGGCCCTCATGGACGCGGTCGTGGAGACGGCCGCCCTCGCCCCCTCTGCCAGCACTGTGGCAAGCTCGACCACCTGGTCGGCCGCTGCTGGGTCCTTCGTGGTCGTCCCGATTCGCACCCCCGACAGGGCCAGACTATGATCCGCGATGCATCATCACCTGCTGCTGCTCTTCCACGGTCTTTGGATCTCTCCCTGGCTAAGATCCAGCTGATTCACAAACATCGGACCACCTCCATGTCGGGCTCCTCATCAGCATCTCTCGCTCATTCCGGTGGTCCCACTGCTTTTGTCAGTCATCGTTCCCCTGCATGGATATTTGACTCAGGTGCGTCCGACCACCTCACCGGGGATGCAGGTATACTCTACGACTACCGTCCCTATACTAGAACCTCAACCATCACTGTTGTTGATGGGTCCACTCTCCCCATAGCCGGCTTTGGTACATGTTCTCTTACCTCCTCCCTTCACCTATCCTCGGTGGCTCATGTACCCCACGGTCCTTTTAACCTGCTTTCCATCAGCAAGCTGACCAAGGATCTCAATTGTAATGCTATCTTTACCTCGTCTTCTGTTTTGTTTCAGGAGCGGACGACGAACCAAGAACTTGGTAGAGGCCAGCTTCGGGATGGGGTGTACATGTTCGATGGCCCGACTTCCATCGCCTGCACGTCTGTCCCGGCTCGTGCCGTTGACCTCCATTCTCGGTTGGGCCACCCCTCCGCCTCCGCTCTTCATCAGCTCTATCACGAAATTAGTCCTCGTTTGTCTTTTCCGTGTGAGTCATGTAGTTTTGCGAAACACCATCGCACATCATATTTTCCTCGAGTTGACACACGGGCCGCCAAACCCTTTGATTTGGTTCATTCCGATGTATGGGGTCTCTGTGCCACCTCGAGTCAATCTGGGTATAAATATTACATTGCTTTCATTGATGATTATTCCCGTATGACATGGATTTACCTTCTTCGAGATCAGACAGAGGTTCTCTCCACCTTTCAGACCTTTTTCCATGAGATCCAGACACAGTTTTTTGTCCCTGTGAAATGTCTCCGATCTGACAATAGGCGGGAATACTTATCCACTCACTTTCAGCAGTTTCTGCGGGCCCACGGCATCATCCATCAGACCTTCTGTCCTGATACCCCTCAGCAAAATGGGGTGGCCGAGCGGAAACACCGGCATATTCTGAAAACTTCTCGTGCCCTCCTCTTCCACCGCCAGGTACCTCTTCTCTTCTGGGGAGATGTCATCCTCACTGCTACTTACCTTCTCAACCGTCTTCCCTCCTCCATCCTTCAGAGGGAGACTCCTTTTCATACCCTATTCCCCTCTATTCCTCCTCACTCCCTTCCACTCCGCGTCTTCGGATGTCTCTGCTATGTCCGGGACACTCGCCCCAATCTATCTAAACTTTCTCCCAAATCCCTTCGATGTATTTTTCTCGGATATTCCCGCACTCAGCGCGGGTACTGATGCTTCTCTTTCGACCTACGCCGGTATATCACCTCTGCCGACGTATCGTTTGTCGAGAGCTCTCCTTTCACTCCACCCTCTCCTCATCCAGACACTACCATCGATGACTGTCTTCCACTCATGATTCACCCGCCTCTGGTGTCTCCTCCTATCAGTCATCTCTTTGGACAGACTTACTCTCGTTGTCCATCTGTTGTACCCCCCATCCAGGCCGAGGACAACATTGTTCCCGCTTCGTCCGATGCTCCTGTCACAGCTCCCGAGGACTTGCCGATTGCGCTCCGGAAAGGTACTCGTTCGTGTAAGACTACTCTCTTTGTTTCTTCATACAGGGGTCTGTCAGCTCTGGAGACCGTGTCGATTCCTCGAACAGTGGGTGAAGCCAAATCTCACCCCGGGTAGCTAGCAACAATGCGGGATGAATTGCAAGCTCTGGATGACAACCATACACGGGATCTTGTTCCACTCCCGGCCGACAAACAGGTGGTCGGCTGTAAATGGATTTATACGATCTGTCTCAATCCCGATGGCTCTCTTTGCCGCCTCAAAGCCCGGCTTGTGGCAAAGAGATTTGCTCAGACATATGGTATCGACTACTTTGAGACCTTCTCTCCAATCGCAAAGATGGCCTTTGTTCGCCTATTCATATCTCTGACTGCTCATCATCACTGACCACTTCATCAACTGGATGTCAAGAATGCTTTTCTTCATGGCTTTCTTGACGAAGAAGTCTATCTGCAGCAGCCCCCTGGCTTTTCTGCCTCTGGTGCCGACTCCCATGTCTGTCGTCTCCGTCGATCCCTATACGGCCTCAAGCAGTCTCCTCGAGCATGGTCTGGCCACTTCAGCACTGTCGTCACAGCCTTTGGCCTCTCTCACAGTATGAAAGATCACACAGTCTTCTTCCGTACGACGACGCACGGCTGTATCTTGCTTGTGGTATATGTTGATGATATCATCATCATAGGAAGCGACTCCAGAGGCATCGCCAGCCTCAAGGCGCATCTTCACCAACACTTTCACACCAAAGATATCGGTCCCCTCACCTACTTCCTTGGCATCGAGGTCTCTCGGACTACGGACACTATCTCTCTCTGACAGCGCAAGTATGCTCTTAATATCTTGCAGGATGTCGGGTTGAGCACAGCCACTACAGTGGACACTCCACTAGAGCCTGGGGAACGCTCTCTTCATACCGACTCGAAACCATTTCCTCATCCCGAGAGCTATCGACGTCTGGTAGGTAAACTTAACTACCTCACCATGACGCGCCCCAACATTGTCTGCGCCGTTGGCAAAGTCAGCCAGTTCATGGAGCATCCAACCAGATCTCAGTGGGATGTTGTCCTCCGCATTGCCAAATACATCAAGGAAGACCCTGCACGTGGCCTTCAGTACTCACATCATGCTCACATGGATGTTGCGGCCTTCTGTGATGCGGACTATGCAGGTTGCCTCGCTACCCGCAAGTCTACTTCAGGGTTCGCCGTGTTCTTCACCGGTAATCTCATCTCTTGGCGCAGCAAGAAGCAGACTGTCATCTCCAGATCGAGTGTCGAGGCCGAGTATCGAGCCATGGCCACAGTCACTACTGAGATCCTCTGGCTTCGTCATCTACTCCATGAGCTCGGTTTCCCAGCACAAACTCTTGCTCATATCTGGTGTGACAATCAGGCAGCCACGAAGATTGCCTTGAATCCCGTCTTTCATGAACGGACGAAGCATATCGAGGTGGACTGTCACTTTCTCCGCCACCATCTGGAGCAGAACCATATCAGTTTTGGTCATATCCCGGCGGCAGATCAGCTTGCCGATCTCTTCACCGAAGGCCTCCCAGGAGCTCGTCTTGAGTCTCTCACTACCAGGCTGGGTATTCACAGCCTTCATGGCCCAACTTGAGGGGGAGTATGAGATGGTCTTTGTGTCTTGTCATCTTTTTCTTTGTGGGACTCTATCCAATCTGGGCATGTCCAGCTTGAGGGGGAGTGTTGGACCCCATTTATGTTTAAATGGGTATTTCTGAGTCCCACATCGGACTTACCCTCTTTGTAATTAGATTTACTCATCTATAAAAGAATATCCTCACCTCACATTGAGGTAAGGGGAATTCACCATCAACAGACCCCAACAGCAATGTTAAGAACTAACTACCTTACGGAGCAAAGACATGCAATCAAAACTATCTAGGGGGAAAAGGGGGTGGGGGAAGTGAGGTTGCTAATGGAATGTGATAATCAAGAAAATGGATACGGCTAAAATGCAATTGATTGGTTAGAATTGTCTTAATCTCCTTCAAGAATTACAACTACTCCTGTGTCTAATTAAGCTCTTCCTTAAGATGCACGATCAAAGAGATTAAATTATAATAGAGAGAGAATTATCAAGATAAAGAAACAGATAAAACAACAATAGTTGAAACCACTCAATCAATATAAGCATGTTTGAATATGTAATGATACACAAGCGTAATTAAAAATGAAAGAGAGGAAAAAAAGATAAGAGAGGAGAATTATTCTCTCTCGACAAACATACATGTCTTTCCTCCTTTCATCATATGCATTCACAAATGTTGGAGCTCATGCCCATGATTCCATAAAACCATCTTCTTCCCCTCTACTTCGGAGCTCCTCGAGTTCGAGTCCTCCAGAAGTTAGTCCAGAGCCTCAAAGTTGGAGAGTTCAGAATCCCCTTTATGTTTTGTTGTACTGCATTTTAATAAGAAACAAATCACTGACTTAATCCTTGACTTCTACACCTCACCGACCACGTGTAGTTGGTCACAGAATATTATCAGTAGCAAGTGTTTCAAGTAGAACCTTCGAAGCAGAATGTAACAAGCTGATGTGCAAATCATGATTCAGCTTTTGGCTTCCTCGGCAGCTTCAGAATGACCTTTATGCAACCCTTACACAGATTTTGACCCATACGTAGCCTGCAATGCTACCCTTATATGCAGAATCACCGCTACCTTTACACGAGATGCAGCTGGATCACTACCCGCGTTCACCCTTACATGAGATTTCCATCACCTTTACTCGAGATGAAGAACTAACCATATGCGAGTTTCCATAACCATTACGCAACCCTCAATCGAACTCCAGGGTGTGGCTCAGCTCGGATCAAGTCATCCCTTCAGCCTCAGTTCTGAAATTCTGGTCTTCCTCTGCAATTCCTCAAGGTTGGGTTGTCATCGTCATCAACTGCAAGTCTTAGATCAAGCTTCCCTAAACCAGGTCCAACGTCGGTGACATCTTTGGTGAACTTCGGTGCATTCCTCAACAAGGCTCAAAATTTGCATTTCAACCATGGAATGATGGGGGTTCGTCATCTTCTTCACAATTGGGCCCATGTGACCCACAAAAATCCAAAATCGAGCTCCGTTCAAGTTTCAACGGGTCAAACACCTAAAATAGCGATGCCAAAATCAACCTGGTTCATCTTCTTTAGCATGCTAGGATCTGGCTCAAATGACTCAGGCTCCAGATCTGTGCTCGGACTCCATAAATCATTAGTTTCGACGATTTAATTTGGCGCACCCTGGAACTTCAACGTCATCCTCAAGCAGCTCGAATGAGATTCTGATAAGAACAGAAAGCTGAAAACTGCACTTTAATATTTCCAGAGGCAGAAAAGAAGGGTACAACAAGGTAGTTGACACTTACAGCAGCAGAAAATACCCAGGTCCGAAGCCCCTCCTAGTCCAAGCCCCCTGGCCGAAGTACCAAATCATTTCCCCCCCTGACACACTAATCCCTGTACTATTTATAGGATATTCTAGGGAATCAAATACAGCTGGCTAACAAACTCAAAAAGCTTCTAACAAACAGCTGGGACCACCACCACTCTAACAGACTCCACTCAAACAGAATGCTGGGGACCACAGGCTGGTTTTACTCAGCCACCTGCTTGTGGGTCCCTCCAGCTCCTTGGCTAACTGCCTGGGCTAACTGCCCGTGGGGACTCCCTGCTGTAAACTTGCATTCCTATCACTGCCACCATCTCGAAAAACTACCTTGTCCTCAACGTGGTGTGTGTATCCCCAAGTGTGACGGGCCCAACATGCCAAACAATTTCCCAAACCAGCATTTGCTCCATGGAACCGTAGGTGGTGAGAAGGTGTAGTGCCCATATAGTCATGCCAAGCAATCTTCCAGATGCTCCTCCTGGCTTGCTTGACATCAATTGGCACTTCGTCCCCGTGTCGCGATGTAGTTGTCGGATGGAGCAGCCCCCGAGGTAACATGCCCCCGTAGTGGTGGGGGCTGGTGTCCCGCACAAGTGCTCCATGCTGAACATTAGTAACTCCCACAGGCGGTGAAACAAGAGGGGAATAGGCGAGATCAATCACAGTTGAATAAGAATTAAATGGTGCTGCCACTGTTGCCTAGTGTGGTGCCAAATTACCAGAAATTCCAGATAGAGGATCTGTAGGGAAAAACACAGGTTGAAAGGCCGAAGGGCTTGCATTTGTGCCCAAACAGAGCCCATGTAACCAGAAATGCAGTTCGATGTCCATGTTGGGAGAAAGGGTTGGTGAGCTCCATCCAACAGCACATAGAGTTGGTGTCCTCGCCGCGGTCGCCTCCAGGGACACTGCACTCGTGAACCCCCCAAAACTGGGTTGTGACTCCCGTGGTTCTATCATTGGTGGCTCTGCGGTCTCCGAGGGAACAAGTATTCATACGGCAGCTGCAGGCGCCCAAGTGGATTTTACCACAGCATCGGAAAGGACCGCAGGGAAGACGGACAGAGGTGAAGAAGAGGACGAGTAGTCCTCAGCGAGAAATGGTGCACCCTCTGGGCAGCGAGCCATGGGATTGATGAGGTGGCGGAGGGTTTCCAATTCAGATGCCACAGATTTCTGGAACTCGGACTAGTCAGTGCGGATGGCAGCGACAACATTTTCCAGTGTGGTGAAAGAGGTTTCCAAGGTGGTCATCCGCTGTTCAAGATTGTCGTGGTGGGTCTGGCGGGTTTCCATGGCCGGAAAAAAAATGAACGGGCGGCAGGTCAGACCAATTTGATAAGAACAGAAAGCTGGAACTGCACTTTAATATTTTCAGAGGCAGAAAAGAAGGGTACAGCAAGGTAGTTGACACTTACAGCAACAGAAAATACCCAAGTAAGCTGAAGCCCCATCTAGTCCAAGCCCCCTGGCCGAAGTACCAAATCCCCCCCCCCCGACACACTAATCTCTGTATTATTTATAGGATATTCTAGGGAATCAAATACAGCTGGCTAACAAACTCAAACAGCTCCTAACAAACAGTTGGGACCACCACCACTCTAACAGACTCCACTCAAACAGAATGTTGGAGACCACAGGCTGGTTTTTCTCAGCCACCTGCCTGTGGGTCCCTCCAGCTCCTTGGCTAACCGCCTGGGCTAACTGCCCGTGGGGACTCCCTGCTGTAAACCTGCATTCCTATCAGATTCTCAGCATGACTCGCAGACATGCTCTTAGCCACAGTTTCAGTTCTCCATGGTCAGCTCATCGGTTGTGGCTCGATCTCAACAGGGATTCATCATACTTCGAGAGGGCTCAGTATCAGTATGTCCTTCAACCTG
This sequence comes from Viscum album, assembly GCA_963277665.1. NCBI lineage: Eukaryota > Viridiplantae > Streptophyta > Magnoliopsida > Santalales > Viscaceae > Viscum > Viscum album. The sequence goes on along the minus strand of OY728162.1, from coordinate 1,237,830,667 downwards.
GCACGATTGGGTAAGCCTCAAAGGTCGGATTCGGCCATCTCCTTCAGAGAAAATATACTTCGACAACTCGGCTCGGAACCCCCAAATCTGCACCTTCGAATTTGATTTCATCTTCTAGCATGGCTAAGTTGGTTCATCGGGGCAGCTCGAGATCCTATGGGTCGGTAACGGTATTGGATTTTCTCAATGATACAATGGTAGCCGATGACAGTGGTGGAATTAGGGTTTCCCAGTGGATTTCTTTAGCAAGTAATTCTTCAATTGACTGTAAAAGGCAGCGCAGATCTCTTCACTCTACAGTTGCTATATGACCACAAAATAAACAAACAATTAAAAATTGTAAATTAACATTAATTCTAAATATTAAAACATTAAAAGGAATGAAAAAAATAGATATAAAAGGAATGAAAAAATTAATAATTTTAGACATAAAAACACAAAATTAAATAGAAAATTGATAAACTAACAATTTCAACATTTACCAAAGTACTAGCATTACAACACATTTAATTAATTAAATCATCAAAATCTTAATAAAAGGTTACAGAAAACAGTGTGAAATAAAAGACACATCGAATTCTCCCATACTTAAAATATTGCTTGTCCTCAAGCAATCACCTTGTCAAATTCAGTGGAATAAAATCAATATTAAATTTGAAAAACTGAAATGCTACAAGAATTGATTTTAAAAAATGATTTTCCTCCATGGACTCTCATAAAGTAAAATGAAAATTTTATCCACTTTAAATAAAGAAATTTCAGTACAAGATTCAGTTACCATTTTACAACAATGATTGGCTTTGAATTTTTTTGGATTGAATTAAACAAAAAGCATTATGCATTTAACTAGGACTTTCAAACTTATCTTTACCTCCAGTTGAATAAACACACATAAATAAAATCATGATAATAATTACAAGGCATGATAAATAACTCAACCAACGGCTTAAATAATAAAAAAATGAAAGAATGAAGGAATGAAATTTTCAACCTGGATTATGATTTTCGTTTCATAGGTCATTTAAATGTATAGTTTATAAGTTTGATTCAAAACAAAAAGTTTCGATTCAATGATTGATGTATAACATTGCCTAAAATATTGACCAAAAGCAATAGAATTCAAGAGAATAAGAAAAAGTGATTTACCCAATTGAATCCATAGAGTAATTGAAGGTTAACCACTTCAAAGTGGCAAAACAGGCCTTCAATTTTTCATAAAGAATTTCACCCACTAAAAATACCCAGATAAATCTCAAAGTCTCACAATTTTCGAAAATATTTAAGGGATTTTGATGGGTTTTCATTAAAGCACGGTTAAACTCAATTAAGAAGTCATCATCCCACACATCTAAAACCCAACTTTATCCTCAAAGTTGTATCTCAAAACGAGATAAAACATTTAGACATTAAAGCTCGAGACAAATCATCAATTTAATAGTACAATGACACGTTCAATGGTCATAATGAAATTCAATCAAGATGTTTTCTACAATATTTAGAGCATTTTTTAAATACATAATTTAAGAAGTACAAGATTTGCCTATGTAATCATGAAAGGATGATATTTCACTTCATCTCAAAGCAATAACATGTTGAATAGTGATTTCTAAAGCAAGCAATATTATACAAAGTGATAAACAAGGTTTTGAGAATTAGTTCAAAATGACTTTCAACATCAAAGATTCAACCAAGAATAACACCCCAACAAGTTAAAGTTGATGTACTTAAACGAAAACACTAAGGGGCATCACCCCCCCACAATTAATTTCATACATGAGCAGATTTTAATGAAAATCAACTGAAAAGGGAAGCAAGCAGAAATTTAGACCAATATTAAAATTTTCAAGACATAAAGAAAAGACTTAAAAATTTACCCCCCTAACAGTTGAAACTTTAACTCCTTACTGCTCATCTGAATAATCACCCTCTTTAACATTTTAATCTCAACTTGGTCTCTTTGTGAATGTACCTTCAAGGAAAAAGCAGAAGATACATTAAATTCATGCAATGGGAATCAAAAAGATGAGACCATCAAGAGTGAGAGTGAGTGGTCGTGAAAATTCCAAGCCCATGAGACGGACTTTCCACCTCTAATTCTGGAGAAATGGGAGCATAGGTTCAAGTGAGGATGCACAACATAAGATGAGGGTTTTTTATTATTAAAAACAAAAGAAAAAAAATGAAAACAATTTTTTTTATTCAATCATGGGTTCCCTCTCATACAATGCTAGATTTATAGTCTCAAGCCAGACTTTCCTATAAACTAATTGTGGTCACTAGGCAGATGTGGTTTCTAAGTAAGAACCACCACACATGTTTATCCCATTTATTTTTAAGAGATAAATTATATTTGTGGGCACTAATGCTTATAAAAACACAATCAATATTTCCGACAGCAGTAAAAATCCCTAAGAGGCACCCTTTAACATCAAGTGACTGCTCAAAGATACTCCCAGTTGAACAGACAATTAATCACCCAAATCCGCTTTCTTAATGGTTTTAAGACATTTAGGTTCAGGTGTAAATAAAGGAGCTCCCTCAAGCTTTGCCAAGAAACTTTTTAGCTCATAAGCGAAAAATAAATCACCAGAATCACTCTTGGTAGGCATGCTATGCACTTCTAGAATTAATTTAGATTTTATACTTTTTGAATTTTCATTAAGGGAAAGAGGTGTACTAGATGCTCCTAGAGATGTGACATGATCCTCACAGTCTCCTACCTCACTTTCATACTTTAAACTCTCTAAAACAGGGGTGGAAATAGATGAGTTTTGAAAAACAGGCTAAAGAATAGGGTTATCAAAGTCAATTCGAAATGATTCTTGAATATTTGAAATTAGTTCAGATTCCTCTTCTACTTTAATCTCAGCAACAATTATAAAATAAACTGGCCCAGTTTCGAATTCAGTAAGCAAAGGAGTGTCTCAAAAATGATTAAAGGCATCTAATTCAACCTCCATCAAAATGAATTCCACAAACCGAAAATCAAAGACATCATTTTCGACCACTGTTTGTGTGAGTGATTGTTTGACCTTAAAGAAATTAGGATGAAACTCAGGAATTTCTAAAGACAGACCGTACTCCCCTAATTCTGCTTCCATGATTTCAATTTCTGTAAGTTTGTAACCTACACTAGTAAAGTAGTGAAGGGTTGATCCACCACAAGGAAGATGTGAGAGATATTCTAAGGCTTTATTAATGTCCTAAACTACTGAAAACGCAAAATGAAAATGATGATTGAAAGAGGGAAAAGTGTATGTAGATTGAAAATGTGGAATGCTGAGTTAGCAATGTTAAGAACTAACTACCTTATGAAGCAGAGACATGCAATTAAAACTATCGAGGGGAAACTACTGAGGCTACTAAGGTAATTTGATCATTAAGAAGATAGATACTTCTAACATGCAATCGATTGGTTAGAAGTGTCATAAGATCCCTCAAGAATTACAACTAATCCCATGTCTAATCATGCTTTTCCTCAAGATGCGTGATCAAAGAGATTAAATTAAAGCAAAGAGAGAATTACCAAGATCAAGGGATTGATAAAACAACAATAGTTGAAATCCCTCAATCAATTAAGTACAAGAATGTCTGAATATGTAATGATACGGGAACATAATTAAAAATGATTCAAAAGTAGAAAAGATAAGATGAGATGAGAAATATTCTCTCTCAACAAAGATGCGCATATTTCCTCCTTTCATCCTTTGCATTCACAAAGGTTGGAGCTCATACCCATGATTTCCATGAAATCTTCTTCTTCCCCTCTGCTCTGGAGATCCTCAATATTTAGGTTGGCATCCTCCAGAAGTTAGTTTAGTGCCCCATAGTTAGATATTTCGGAATCCCCTTTCTACTCCATTGTTCTACGTTTTAATAAGAAACAAATCACCGAATTAATCTAGACTTCTACTCCTCACCAACCACGTTTAGTTGGTTATAGAATATTATCACTAACGCATGTTTTGAGCAGAACCTTTGAAGAAAAATGTAACAAGCCCATATGCAAATCATGATTCCGCTTTTGGCTTCCTCAGAAGCTTCAGAATGACATTTACACGAGTCTGTAATGCTACTCTTACACATATTTTGACCCACACATAGCCTGCAATGCTACCTTTATGTAGAATTTCCACTACCTTTACACGAGATGCAGCTGGCTCACTACACTTACATAGCTGCATTCACCCTTACGTGATATTTCCACCACCTTTATGCGAGATGTAGAACTACCCTTATGTGAGTTTCCATAACATTTACATAGCCCTCAACCAGTCTCTAGGGTGCCGCTCGACTCAGTTCAACTCATCCCTTTAGCCTCAGATCCGAAATTCAGGTCTTCCTCATCTGTAATTCCTCATGGTCGGGTTGTCATCATCTTCAACTACAAGTCTTAGATCAAGCTTCTCCTAACCAGGTCCATCTACGGTGGCATCTTCGGCGAACTTCAGTGCATTCGTCAACAAGACTCAATATTAACATTTCAACCGTGGAATGATGGGGGTTCATCATCTTCTCCAACCTCGAGCCCAAGCCACCCATAAAAATCTATAATCGAGCTCCTTTCGAGTTATGGGTTGAAAACCTCAAATGGTGGTGCTAAAATCAACCTGGTTCGTCATCTTCAGTATACTAAGATCTGGCTTTGATGACTCAGACTTCAAATCTACGCTCGGCCTCCATCAATCATAATTTTTTAGGATTCAATTTGGCATACCCTAGAACTATAGCGTCATCCTTAAGCAGATTGAATGAGCTTCCCAGCTTGATTCGTGAACATTCTCTCAGCCTCGATTTCAGTTCTCCATGGTCATCTCATCGGTTGCATCTCGATATGAACAGGGATTCGTCGAACTTTGGGAGAGCTTGGTTGGCGTGATTGGGTAAGCATCAAAGGTTGGATTCAACCATCTCCTTCATGTGAATTTCGGTATTCCTTTATTTTGTTAATTAAAATGGTTTTTTTAATGTGCTCGTTTCAAATTTTGTTTTGAGATAATGACGGTTACTGATCAAAGAAGAGGGGTAATTTGGGTTAAGGATCAAAAATTTAGGAAATACCAAATAGAGACCTCCAATTATTAGATCGGGTATCCAAATGGCTATTATACCTTTAAATTTTTCCTCCTATTACGGCTCCCGCTGCTTCCTGTCGCGCTCAACTCGCGTCGTCGCCCTCTCTCTCCTCGTCGCGCGTCTCTCCCGAAAACTCTAGTCTGGCAGCGCCTCCTCTGTGCCACCACTCTCATCCTTCACGGTTGTGGTTTCGCCCTCATCTCTTGTGGTGTCGTCATCTTCTCCCAAAAATCGTAGCCCGTTGTTGTCTCCTCCCGCGCACTGCTCCTGCCACGCATCCACTCCCACGCGTTGCTCCTGCCACACATCTTCTCCGGCGATCGTCCTCCACCCATGTGCGTCGTCGCCCTCATGTTTGTCGCGTTGTCACCCTCCACTGTCGTGCAATACTCTCCACTCACGGACCATCACCGAGCTCTTGGGAAAACCCTAGCTGGTCATTGCCTCCTTCTGGTATGTACCTCCTCCCGCCATTGACTTTTATGTGACATGTTGATATCATCTCCCAGTGTTTTGCTTCTACCATATCATTGCCCTCATTCCATACATCTTTGATAATTGTTTTACAGTTTTGTTCCTTGATAGAATTTCTAGGGCATGCAATGGAGAGAAATGGATCATTAGGATTGGCAAAATTTAGGTATGATTTTATTTCTGGTATGTTTTAATTTGTTCTAGAAAATCATGTTATATTAAAGTTGTGAATGAATTTTGTTTTATTTTCTAATGTGCAGGAATTTTTTTTTTAGGAAAAATAAAGGTGTATATAAAAATGATAGGGATGCAAATTATGACATAATAGACGCTTGGTCAAAACTTTCAAAGCGTCAAAAGAATAAGTATAATGACATGACAAATGATGAAAAAGATGCTTCATTGGGTAAAAAAGTTAGACCTCAAACTATTTTAAAATGTAGATGTTCTCCAAATCTATTTAAAGATGTTGTTGATTTCGTTGTTAGCCACAAGAAGCAAAAACAATTGGTCGTAGAAGTGAGATTTGGTACGTTGTTGGAATTTAACTTCCAACGCTTGCCGAGAGAAATATGTGAGAAGATTGTAGATGTCTTTGATACTCCAACATGCACGATGGCATTTAGAGGGAAGGAAATGATGATTACTGTCGTAGATGTTAATTACAAGTTAGGCATTCCTTCAAGAGGAAGAGTTGTCTGTCTTGAAAGCGACAGTGATGAATATAAAGAAATAAAGAGGCATTATATGGGAAAAAAGTTAACTGCGTTGAAGGAGATGATTTTTGAAGGCTTGGTTGGAAAAGAGTTTTTGACAACCTTTATGTTGTTTGTCTTGGGGACATTATTAAATCCCATGTCTAGTTCTTCTGTAAATGAAAGAAACATTAGGATGTTGTGTGGTTGTCAACAAAATCTTGGAGAATGGGATTGGTCCCAGTTGGTGTTGATGGAGCTTGTTAGAGAAGTAAATATCTACAAGAAGTTGATACAAAAAGGACAACCGAAGAAGCATGTTGGTGGTTGTCTGGTTGTCTTATTGGTATGTTTTGAAAATGTTTAACTCTGTGTGATTTTTTTATCAGTTAGTAAATTTATTTTACTAATAATAACATGTTGACATTGCATTGTAGCTATTTTTCTTCATCCACTTCCCCATTGGAGAAGTTCGTAATGTATGTAGTGAGAACGTTTTGCAATTTTGGAATAAAGATAATATTCAAAGGTGGGTGAAGTTGGAAAAAACAAGCAAAAGAGGCATCTTATATGCACCTCCTACCTCATCAAGGAGCGGGCTGTCTGATCAGGCTTTGTTCACCCATCCAGTAAGAACCTCATCCTCATCTCTATATTCGTGAAAGCTTCCTTTAAAAAGTATCATGTCAAAATTTGAAATTGAAGTGTTAAAATATGGTTTTTTTATGTTAACTTGTTCATGCTCGGTGTCAAAATGTGTTTAGATGTGTAATCATAGTGGTAAAAACCTGAAAATAGAGAGTTACCATGTGGGGTTTTAGTGGTACCTACATTGAAATGGTCCCTAGAAGGTGTAAGTTTTCATTTATTAATAGATAGTGTCAAAAACCAGAGGATGAGTGTTATAATCTAGAAGGTCTGTGTTAGTTTCTGTTATTTTATTGGTTTTCAATGTTAAAACATGGTATGAGGGTGTTAAACATTTGTATTTTAGTATTTCTGGAAGGTCTGTTAAATTAAAAGGCTTCCTTTTTTAATCTCTCTCTGTTAACGATAACATGTGGACGACGAATGTTAAAACCTGGATGTTGAATGTTAATTTCTGGTAGATAAGTGTTAATTTTTGGTAGGTTAATGTTAAATTCCATGTAATCCTTTTTAGAAATTTCCATGTGGTTAGATGTGTAATCATAGCGGTAAAAACCTAAAAATAGAGAATTACCATGTGGGGTTTTAGTGGTACCTACATTGAAATGGTCCCTATAAGGTGTAAGTTTTCATTTATTAATAGATAGTGTCAAAAACCAGAGGATGAGTGTTATAATCTGGAAGGTCTGTGTTAGTTTCTGTTATTTTATTGGTTTTCAATGTTAAAACATAGTATGAGGGTGTTAAACATTTGTATTTTAGTGTTTCTGGAAGGTCTGTTAAATTAAAAGGCTTCCTTTTTGAATCTCCCACTGTTAACGATAACATGTGGATGACAAATGTTAAAACCTGGATGCTGAATGTTAATTTTCTGGTAGATAAGTGTTAATTTTTGGTAGGTTAATGTTAAATTCCCTGTAATCCTCTTTAGAAATGGTCATGTGGTTAGATGTGTAATCATAGTGGTAAAAACCTGAAAATAGAGAGTTACCATGTGGGGTTTTAGTGGTACCTACATTGAAATGGTCCCTAGAAGGTGTAAGTTTTCATTTATTAATAGATAGTGTCAAAAACCAGAGGATGAGTGTTATAATCTAGAAGGTCTGTGTTAGTTTCTGTTATTTTATTGGTTTTCAATGTTAAAACATGGTATGAGGGTGTTAAACATTTGTATTTTAGTGTTTCTGGAAGGTCTGTTAAATTAGAAGGCTTCCTGATTGAATCTCCCACTGTTAATGATAACATGTGGATGACGAATGTTAAAACCTGGATGCTGAATGTTAATTTCTGGTAGATCAGTGTTAAATTTTGGTAGGTTAATGTTAAATTCTGGAGTTTTCATGGAATGTATTTATAGTAGTATCCTCACACTTCTATAAACAGTAGGTATTAGAATAAATGTCAATCATATTTTTATCAAGAAATGACCAAATTTATTTTGATGAGATGATTTATTATGATTTATTAGCATTTATAAATAAAGGATATCATAATTTTATCAATGTTTTCAAATAATTTAAGACCAATATGGCATTGAAGAAACTGTATATCATTTTTCTCATACCCTAATTGTTATACCCCTTATAAAGGTTTATGTTATTATTGAATAGTTTTATGGAATGATGTTTATGAATACATGAAGTGGTTATTTTCATAAAGGGTTAACGGGTGCTTTGATGTGAGTTTAAATAAATGTTTTCATTTGATTATTTTATGAAAAGATGATGAAAGTGTCAGTTTTCATTAATAACCGAAGCCTGAGTGTTAAGATCAGGAAGGTCTGTGTTAATTTCTACTAGATTGTTGTTAAATACTTTTAATTCTTCACTTTTTTTATTTGTTACTAACATTTATCTCTATTATATATTTTAGGATATCAAGGTTTTGTATTACGGATATATGAAAGGTGTCAATGAGCACCTGCATGAACTCCTTCGAGTTCAAGGAAATTTGTTAGCTGGAGGCTCTACTACTCAAGTGGATAGATTTGATACAGTCTTAGATGAAGAAATAGAGTCTTCTGGAGAGTCAGAGGAGCATACGGAGGTCTTTGAAGAGGAAGTGGAGGGGGTAGATGAAACCAAGGAGGTGAGGGAAGATGAAGGGGAGGAAACTTTGTTAGAGGGAGATGAAGAAAGTGATGAAGAGGGGGGGGGGGCAGCAGACGGTGATGAGGAACCAAAAGAGGAAGCATATAAAGGTGTGTTTGAACCAACATTGGGAGACCCATCTGTTGGGATGACTCCTAGGAGATCACAACGAAAAAAGATGGAAAAAATTGGTCACCCTACGTGCAACAGCCTGTCAAAGGGAGAGTCGACCTTAAAAGGAGGGTTTATGAGTTGTGCACATCGGGAAGGATGCAGGGCAGCAAAGAGCGGTAGGCTATACTTGTATGCATATGTTAAAGAATGGTACTATATTGAAATGTATTTCCGGTACTTATGGGCTGCGATTTAAATGCAAAGTTATTGTTGAAATGCATAATTACTATTTGACTGCACATGAGTGTGGTTGTTTGGGTCCTATGGAATGGGTCAACAACAAGGTTAGTAAATACTTCCTTTATAATCAAATATTTTATGATAAATAATCAGTTGCATATGAATGACAATGTTGGAATCACAGATGGTGACCATGATTGGAAGAACTCTAGTGAATGATCAAAAAGCATTCAGAACAGTGACTAGACACATCTTTGCGCCATTATTCATGGTACTTATTTTAGGCATATATTGATGTACAAAAAAACTTTTGTATTATGTTTTATATTTTGTGATAATCTACTGTTGTAGGATAAGGTTATTTCATGCAAGGAAGAGTGGAAAGTTGTCGATGTTTTGATTTATGTGATGCTTAATGTTATTGGACACAACATAGCAAACTGCCGACTTGTTTTTTTCCCAATGTTGATGAATTTTCATTGGTTTTTATATTGCGCTGACTTAAAGACAAAGAAATTGCATGTTCTAGACTCCCTTGGCACTGCTTCCACTGATAAACAACAGAAATAAGTTTCTGCATTGCTGGTACTTAAGTTTCCCTTTGTCATCAGTTGGTTTTTGGTTAACAACCCTAGTAACTGATTTAGATTATACTAATTTATTATATCTTTTGACTTTAATATAGGGTGATTTTCTTGTGGCCATGTTGCGACATCTATCACGATGAGACTTTTCTTGCCCATTTAAATTTGAAGTTGTATATGAATCTATTCAGCTTCAGTCTAATTGGTAGACAAATTTACTCACTGCTTTATTTTCCAAATGTAGTTATGTTATATAATGGGTGTGTTTATTTTTCAGTAATGATTGTGACATTCACTTGATCAAATACCTACAAGAATGGGACAACATGAAGAAGATGAGAGACTATACTCATGTAATTATTTTACACCTATTTATATATATTTTTTGTCCTTAATATATAGATAGTTTTGCATTATATGTTTGTAGATTCATCTTTAAACGAAAAGGGTTGATTTACTATGGTGGTTGGTGAATCATGGGTGCAATGCAAGGAGTAAAAAGTTTTTGGAGGAGTTGTCCAATTAAAAATAGAATTTTTGGGGGAAATGGTTGTAAAGAAAACTATTATTGAGTTGTTGGCATTTGGTTGATGCTGGTGGGCATTTGGTTTGGTTTTATTGTGACTGTATTTGTTGTATCAATGATGTACTATCGTATGGTCACTTTGTATTTTTTGTTGAACCAGACATATTGAATCTATAGTTTCATCAATTTCTTTAAAATAACGAAGTGTGTTATGTAAAATTCATAGACTTTTATTTCACTTTTTATGAACACCAAATCAAAAAACCTGCAGCAGGTCTGTTAAAATCTGAAGCATCCACGTTAAAACCTGGGAAGTCACTGTTAAAATCTGCAATTTATATCATCTAAACATGTTGAAATGATTAATATGTTAGAATTTTATACACCTTCCACAATGCATCAATTACATTACAAACATCAACGATTTTTCAAAGGTCAACATCATTGTAAGTGACACATGACCAAAATTAAGAATAATTCATGGGGTTAAACACCAAAACTCCACACAAAAACATATTACTTTCCTCTCAACATTTACCTCCTTGCCTGATCTAACATGCCCTTGTTTCGAAACATATTCAGTAGCATACGTAAACTTGGATTGGGATTTCTACACCTTCTCGTGTGTCGCCAACATCTTTACAATGATTAAGACAACTCTTCCATGGCAGCAAATACATTTCCACCATTTCGTTGGTATATATCAACACATTAAACTGTAAAAAAGTGTTACAATCTATACGTAAAATTCACAGACTGTTATTTCACTTTTCATGAACACCAAATCAAAAAACCTGCAGTAGGTCTGTTAAAATCTAGAGCATCTACATTAAAACCTAGGAAGTCACTGTTAAAATATGCAATTTATACCATCTAAACATGTTGAAATGATTAATATGTTAGAATTCCATACACCTTCCACAATTCATCAATTACATTACAAAAACCAGCAATTTTTCAAATCTCAACATCATTGTAAGTGACACATGACCAAAATTAAGAAGAATTCATGGGGTTAAACACCAAAACTCCACACAAAAAACATATTTCTTTCCTCTCAACATTTACCTCCTTGCCCGCTCTAACATGCCCTTGTTTCAAAACATATTCAGCAGCATACGTAAACTTAGATTGGGATTTCTACACTTTCTCATGTGTCGCCAACATCTTTACAATGATTAAGACAACTCTTCTGTGGAAACAAATACATTTCCACCATTTCGTTGGTATATATCAACACATTAAACTGTAAAAAAGTGTTACAATCTATACGTAAAATTCACAGACTGTTATTTCACTTTTCATGAACACCAAATCAAAAAACCTGCAGCAGGTCTGTTAAAATCTGGAGCATCCGCGTTAAAACCTGGGAAGTCACTGTTAAAATCTGCAATTTATACCATCTAAACATGTTGAAATGATTAATATGTTAGAATGTCATACACCTTCCACAATGCATCAATTACATTACAAACACCATCGATTTTTCAAAGCTCAACATCATTGTAAGTGACACATGAAAAAAATTAAGAAGAATTCATGGGGTTAAACACCAAAACTCCACACAAAAACATATTGCTTTCCTCTCAACATTTACCTCCTTGCCCGCTCTAACATTCCCTTGTTTCAAAACATATTCAGCAGCATACACAAAAAACACCACCCTTTCAAAGTTGCCACATCAAGTTGGATTGGTATTTCTACCCCTTTTTCGTGTGTGACCAACTTCTTTACAATGAGAACAATGATACAACTTCTTATTTTGAAATTGAGACTTAATATGATTACGATATGGTCTACCAGGAGGATGAGAAGTCTTCAGTTCTTGCAAAAAAGTTTCATCCATATAATCATTATATGTCAATGCATTCAAATGTGGCATGTCATTGGTCTCAACCGGATTCATAACTCCAAGATAAAGCTTCTATTGGGCGTTGATCATATAACAATCTTCTATATATCTGTACAAGTTACCACGTAATTTTCTTATTGTTGCACATGCATGAGCACAAGGGATCCCACTCATTTTCCATGCTTGACAAGTGCATTACCGACTGCCTAGTTGAACGGTGATATCCATATTGCCAGTCCAAAATAAGAAAAAATTATGTCCATATTTCTCTACTATCAAAGTTTTAGCCCTTAACACATTCATTTTCAATTTTTCCTCCACATTGGGACCAACTCCATTTCTCCACTTTTTCATGTCTTCCTTGGTGCTAAAAAATTTCTTACTCAATTTATCACGATGTTCATTAATCAATACACATATATTTTGTCTCCTATCCTTCACAATCCATGCATTGAATGATTCGACTAAATTCATTGTAATATGATCCCATCGATGGTGTGGAAATCGTGACATTTCCCACCTATCAACATCACCATCCTTTTCAACCCATCTTGACAATTCTGGAAAAAATCTTGTCAAATTCTTCATAGCAACATTGAAATCATAGTCTAACCGAGAATAAGCAATGGCATCCAATAATTTCAATGCCCTTTCCTTAGTTCCTCTTTCCATTCCCCTACATAATCTTGTAATTTCAGAGCTAAATTTTTCTTTCACATGACGGTAACAATATGCATATCTATCTCCACAAAAAACTATTTTAACCGCAGCTGTAATTGCATTGTGTTGATCAGATATAATAACCAGTTGAGTAAAACATGTAATTTCTTTCATGTTGTTTGAAAACCATGTCCAATCATCGTATGTTTCACCCCCAAAAATTGAATATGCCAATGGAAAAAGGTTGTCATCTGCATCATATGTTGATGCTGCCAACAAGGTACCTTTGTAAGGACTACTAAGGTGACACCCATCCACAAACAACATAGGTCGACCGCCTAATAAGAAACCATTTATGCAACACCCATATGAAATGAATAATCTTTCAAATCTACCATTTTCTGACAATACCCACTTCGCTACTGTTTCCGGATCAACTTCCATTAGTCTATTTCATATCTAGAGGATTAACATATATGACTGCTCTGGAACCCCATATATTCCACCAACTACTTTTTCCTTGGATTTTAATGCTTGACGGTATGTAAGTGATATACCATAGTCTCTGTACAAGTCATCTTTAATTTCATTGGAAGATTTTTCCACATTAGACTTCACCTCATCAGAAATGATAGATGACACTAATGATGCCCTTGATTTGTGAATAATTGCTAGTCTATCTTGGGCTGAGTGCATATGAGCATTTTGAAAAGTTTTAACACAAATAAATGGATTTGAGTTCCCCAATCCATATTCTCTTAACTTCCACATGCAACTCTCAACTTTGCATTTTGCAATAATCTTTTGAGAACTATTCCTGACATATTCATAGTCAAACCCATGTACAATGTTGTACTTGAAAATCATCTCCCTTAGTGCTTTGGCCGAAGAAAAAATCTGGCCAACATCCACCAATAATTCATTCCACTTTGAAGTATTTAACTATGGGATCGAACATGGAACAATACTAATTGCACAAGGTAGCATTAGAAGATCTCCATCGGTAGATAAACTTTGTTATGAATTTCCACCAACTAATTCAACACTACAAATTAAATATCAAATGAAAATACATAACATGTGAAAAAAATATTAATATAAACAATTTTGACATGTCATTACCTTTTATCTACATCCACTCATTGATTTACATCCACTTTCGATTGCAAGCATTCATCCAACCTCAAAATAATGTAGACATGAGAAAAACTATCATTGAATCTGAACAACTGCTCAACTCCTTCATCATCAATAAGGTCTAAAAAAGTACCATTGTCAAAATTTAATGTGTATTTTAAATCTAATGATGACACATCACACTTTATAATCGACAATGCCAATCTTGATATTTAATCAAATGAAATTCCTTCTATTATCACTCTACCCATCAATCTTCCACCTTCATAATGCATTTTTTCCTTGTGAATCACCAACAAGTACTCCATCAAAATGAAAATAACAAAAAATTTCTTCTTTCAAATAACTTGACATCATCTTCTGTCAATAAACCTACAACATTAATGAATATAAGATCCTAAAACTCATTCTCAGTTCATATTTACATCCATTAACAAAATAAATCAACCAAAAAATACATAGCATATAATTTACAGAAAATCTGGTTTCTTGGCGCTAGGAGAAGGGGAACACTGATAGAATGTTTCTAAAAGTGGAGACGACTCGAGGGAGCCTGGGATAAGATGCGCCTACTGGATGACCGCCAAAGAAGATGCTTAGAGGGAGCAGTGTGCGAGAGTGGATGCATGGTGGGAGTAGTGCGTGGGAGGAGGCAATATCAGTCTATGGTTTTTGGGAGAGGACGACGACACCACAGGAGATGAGGGTGAATCCATGACTGTGAAATATGAGGGTGGTGGCACGAAGGAGGTGATGCCGGACTAGGGTTTTCGGGAGAGACGTGCGATGAGGAGGGAGAGGGTGATAGTGGGAGCTGAGCATGATGGGAAGCAGTGGGAGCCGTAATAGGGGGAAATTTAAGGGTATAATAGCCATTTGGATTCCCGGTCTAATAATCGGAGGTCTCTATTTGGTATTTCCAAAAATTTTTGTCCTTAACCCGAATTACCCCTCTCCTTTGGTCCATAATTGTCATTCTCCCTTTTGTTTTACACCTGGAATCAAAATAGCTTGAGTGTACTCCACCATACATGTGTCCTCGATTATGCATGTTCACATGATATTCTTGACTTCCTTTAGCCTTTTTAATTTCTGATATATGACATCCATTATTTTGAGCATATTGCATCCCCATTTGAGTGAGGGTTCTTCATTTAGATGGAACCCCTTGACTCTCCCTCTTGTTTTCCAAAATAGACCAAGAGGAAGAATGAAGGAGTGTCGAACGATCGCTCATGGTTCCCTAATGTATTAGAGGAAAAGGGATCCACCACTTGGTTCTTGATTCATTGTGGAGAAGCCGAATGAGATTTTCCGATTTGGGGATTTCTTTTTTTTTCCATCAAGAGAGAGGTGCACCCCTGGAGTTGGCACTTCTACGACAAGACTACCCTAGTTTGGCACTTTCTTGGCTATGAGAGAGGGAGAGAGAAGTGACCAGATATTAGTCCCTTGGTTTTTTCACTACTACAAATATGACATTTTTCACCGTTAGAAAAATCAATTTACAGTGCTAAAACAAGCGCTATTAATAAAGGCGCTGATAAAAGGGGGTCCCTTTTATCAGTGCTGATAAAAGGGGTCCCTTTTATCATTGTTGATAAAGACCACTTTTATCAGTGCTAAAAAAATGCTGATAAAAGTTAAAAAATATTAAAAAAAATAAAAAAAATATTTCTGCAATTCGATGAGGGGCTTCAAAAATGCATGAAGCCCCCTTCAACAGCCCCTCCCCCCAGCATTTAATAGTGCTTAGCCCCATTTCCACCCGCGCGCGCACCCTGCCTCCCCTGGATTCAAACCAGGAACCTCTTGCCTGCGCGCCTAAACCTTTACCACTCCACCATATTGCTTTGCTCTTCATTTAATATTATATCTATTTATTTATATATATATTTAGTTATATTTACTCGTATATTAATATATATTTATATTAACATATATTTATTTATATTAATATATATATATATATATTTAGTTATATTAATATATATATATTTATATTTATATATTTAGTTATATTAATATATGTATATATATATATCCGTATATTAATATATATAGTTATATTTATATATTAATATATTTATTTGTATATTAATATATATTTATAAGATCATTTTTAAATACATTTATAAAATATACTTTTTTGTGTGTGTTTATAAATAAATAAATAAATAAATACATATATACAACACACACACACACATATTATATGTGTATCTGTAATTATAATTATAAATATTTATATATATTTACAAATATTATATATTAATATTTATATACATATGTTTAAAATACATAGATAATATATATTAGTTTGTCAATATAGGCACACACACACACATATATATACATGTACACATTATATAGGTATATAAATATTCATATATTTGTATTTTAAATAAAATGGATATTAGTTTTTTATTTAGATAAGACTTATATATTGAGAAATATATTTTATATGTAAATATATTTAATTATTTATTTATAAAATTTAATTTTTATGTGTGAATATATAAAAAATATGTATATATTGTTATATATTTAATTATAAATAACAGTACATTATGAAAAACAATAAAAAACCCTGAAAACCTGAAAAACAGGTAAAAAATGGAGAAACCCTCAAAACCCGTAAATACAATCAGAAAATCAAATAAACCCTAAACTCAAGGTAACGATGAAAACTTCTGATCTGAGAGTCCATTCCAGCTCCGTGACCAGTAAAATTGAAGATCATCAAATGATATTTGATATGATAGGTGGTGGAGGCTGAACGGACAAGCAGATCATAAGTTACAACTGTTTGAAAAAACAACCGACATGACAAAAGTGCTAAAAATGGGGGCTTGAAAAACCTAACAAACCGCAGAGTCACTGAAATGGGCATAAATTCTGATTCGGGTGTCTGTTTCAGCTCCGTGACCATTAAAACTGAAGATCATGAAATGAACTATGATATAACAGGTGGAGGAGTCCAAAAAAACACACGAATCAGCAGTTATTACCGTTTTAAGAAAAATTTGACAGGACACCGGACACAGAAACAAAGTTTTGGAGGACTTCTGATGGTTTTTTGGGGTTTTAAAATTTGATACATAATTTTAACTTTTTTTCAGTCAGTCTTCTATGTAGATCTCTTCGCTGCCTTCGATTTGATATGTGGTAAAATCCAAACGGACACCTGGAACGAAAGTTATGGTCATTTGAAGTTGAAGTTTTTTTAGAGTGGTATAACTGATATATCTTCTTTTTCTTTGATATTCTCACAGTTTAGATTTTATGTGGTCCTCACTCATCTCACGATCTTCGATTTGACTAATCACGACACTCAAACAGACACTCAGAGCAGAAGTTATGGTTGTTTTAGCGAGTTACAAGTTTCTTAGGTTTTTAGGCACTAGGAGGGTTGCTCAATTTCAAACAATCATAACTTCTGCTTCGGGTGTACATTTTCACTCTACCACATATCAAATATAATTTTGAGAAAATATCTACACTCTAGTGACCACTAGAACCCCTTATCACATTCTTCAAGGCAAAAAAGGCCCATAATTCCTCCCAATGGTCATAAGTTCTACTCCGGGTGTCCGTTTTGCCATAACTTCTGCTCCAGGTGTCCGTTTTGCCTCTACCACATATCAAATAAAAGATTGCGAATAAATCTACACTCTAGTGAACACTAAAACACCTTCTTATATTCTTCAAGGCCCAAAAAGGTCCTTAATCCCTCAAAATGGCCATAAATTCTGCTCCGGGTGTCCATTTTGCGTCTACCACATATCAAATCGATCTAAAACATATTTAAAAAATATATATTATATTTATATCAATAAAAATATACTTATATATAAATATATTATTTTTTATGAAATATATATATTTTTTGAAATATACACTTTATCAACATTAGGGAAAAAGTGATGATAAAGCCCCCCTTTATCAGCGCTACTAAAAAAAGCGCTGATAAAAGGGGCCCCATTAATGGTGCTAAAAAAAGTGTTGATAAGTGATTTTGGAATTTTATCCTCATTGTTTTTAGTTTTATTAAATCAATGTTGTGTTTAGAATTGTTTTATTCTGTTTAATGAGAATTAAGTGAAAGTGTTAAATGGTTGTAATTTCCACTACCATGTGAGTTAGTCCACTACCATATGTGTTATGTTTACTCTTGGATTGACTATTGACCATTGTCTAGTGCATGTGATTTGTTCACTTCTTTCATGTATTCATTTGATTTATTCCTGATATGTGGAATTTTAATTTGAATGTTCTTCTTTTCTTTATCAATTTGTATATGTAATAAATTTCAAATAAACATCTTTTGCATTTTGGATTTTGATGAACCAAAATAATCAATAGATCCTAGGCTATTGCACAAGGATTGTCTGTTGTATAGGGGAATCCCCCACAACAAAATGGCATCAGAACCTAATTGGGTTTTAAATTTACTTTGTTAAAATTTGAAATTGTTTTTTCATTGATTTCAAATGAGTTTTAGTTTCTTTTTTCTCCTATTTCAAAATGATTTTTTGTTTCGCTCAGCTTGGTCATGTACTCTATTGGGATATAATTTCATTCTATTATTGATAGTTTGTTTCCTTTCCTTTTCCTATTTTCTCTGCCATATAGAGCCTTATAGATTTATTTTGGTAGTTGCTTCCAGTGCGTGTCTTTGGTTTTGGGATAGGATGAATTTTGTGTAAGGTTGGCCTGAGTTTTATAGTTTGTTATCAGTACAGTATTAGCAGGATATTGTGTCTCTAGTGTATACATTTTGTCTAGGATAAGAGTTTATGTTAGCTTTGTTGTGTTCCTCAGCATCCTTTAGGGCTATTTGCTCTAGGTATGGACCTGTATCAAGTTTAGTGCTTAGTCTTGGGTATTTTATGTATACAGTGCTATTATTTGTCACTTGGATGATCACCAAGCTTCTTGGATTTTTTGTTCGACCCTATTTAGTGGCTATGTTTTGGATTCCTAAGAACCATGTGTCGTTAGTAAGACTAAACTAGAATGTGTAGACCTTATGTGGCTCCCTATGTTTCTATCCACCTCTTAGCCTTTTTTCTCGTGTCTAAGATTCATCCTTGGATGTTGGGATTGCTTGCATACATCCTTGTAGTTTTTGTTTGAGGATCTTACCTTTGGATTTTGTTTTTAGCAGTAATCTACTTGGGTGGAGATACTGAATCCATATTTTAGGGATATTCTAGCACCTTATGTCAAAAGTATTCCTAATCACATTTGATATGGCATGTATCGGCTTAAAGCTAATGGTTCTAGGTGATTCAATCCTCTTGTGCTTTTATGGGTTCAGGTGGATACCTCTTTTGGTTGTTTCTTTTACTATGCATACTCTCTCTGTTCATTTAATTTCCTATTATTTTTCATGATTTCACTATTTTCTACTAAGTTTCAATTATTTTTGATTTATCTAAGTCTTTTTTTAATTGTTTTATGTGAGGATGGATACTTCTATGTTTTTTGGTGTTCTATAGGCACTTGTGAGCTATTCCAAGGACCTATATTGGCATGTGATTTGATGGTCTAGATTTCATCCATGGAATCATCTTAGAGGGGGACTCAGGTAACTGTAGGTGTGAATTTTATAATACATTTGTTTATAATTGCTCAATTCTAATCATATTTACCAGATTTAGAATATCATTCAACTTTGGGCAGCATGTTTCACAGTTGATACATGCTATGGGAAGTTGGACCAATAGTGTGACTAAGGTCATATAGTTGTTATTCTCCTTTTAGTTTACTATTTAGGATGTGATTCCCAAATTTGTGATTTTAGGCAGTGTAGAATCATCATGTGGTTTAGGATTTAATTTTCAAGGTGGAGATGTGTGATACTGTTTCATATTAAATTTATTCTTGAATTTTAATTTCCAAGGTGATGATTTGTGAATTTTGATACTCCTATATTTTTTTAATTAAAATACCTTTTTAATATTCTCATTTGAGAGTATATTTTATATTTGGAATCACAACTGCTTGAGAATCCTCCACCATACATGTATCCAAGATTATGCGTTTCCTCCTACTCTGCTTGATTTCCTCTATCCTCTTTAATTTATGGTACATGATATCCATTATTTTGAGAATCCCACCTCCTCATTTCATCAAGGGTTCTCCATTTCGATGGAACCCCATGGATCTCTCTCTTATATGTTGATAGATACACAAAGGAAGAATGGAGGAGTGTCAACATATCACTTCTAGTTCGCTAGCAGAATTGAGGAAAAGGGATTTTTCACTAGGTTCTTGGTTCACCACGGGGAATCCAAATGAGGGTTTTTGATTTGGGGATTTCTTGTTTTTTTGTCGAGAGAGATTTTTTCCCCTAGAGTTAGAAATTTTAAGATGTGTGTGCCCTAGTTTAACACTTTCTTGGTCATGGGAGAGAGAGAAACAACTAGAGATTAGCCCCTTGGTCCATTGGAGATGAATTCATCCTTTGCCTTGCTTCAACACATGAAGGAAGATCATGAGGTAGCAGCTGGTTCTTGGAATTGAACCCATAGGTGCGATGAACCAGACATGTGATGCATTTGGACAGTGGTGACACACTTGGATAATTGTATTGGACCTACACAACAATGAAATCTCTGAGAAATTATCTTGTAGAACTTGGATGTGATGCCTATGGCATCAGATGCCTTGAGCATGTAGGATTTTTGACAAAGGTGATGTCAAGCCCCTGGTAAGGGGGTTCTCAGCCTTGTCCTATTTCTTTGTTGGGTTTGTTTCTTCTTGCACACACCAGTCTGTGTATACCTATTGTGTTGCTTCTTTCCCTATATTATTATATTACTTTACCTTGAAAAATGAAAAAACCCCTGATGATTTTGTCATGTGTATATAGGCCATTGGCCGAAGCATGTAAATCCTCTATGTCCCTTTTATTTCTTTCCTTTTCTGCTTTTGTTGACCTGTACATCACTAGAAATTTAACTTCTTCTTAAACTTAAATCAAACCTGTTTTTTAATTTAACTATATTGATTATAGAAGTTGTTTGAACCTTGTTTAGATCTTTTTTTCATTATCGTTGTTTCCTTGTATTTCTAGAATTATTATTTTTCACATATGCAAGAATATGATTTTGTTTTTTGAAATATATATGTGATTCTAGAATTTTATTCTCATTCTTTCTGGATTTATTAAATTAGTATTGTGTTTAAAATTGTTTTATTTCATTTAATGATAATTATGTGTAGGTTTTGAATAGTTTTAATTTCCACTTCCATGTGAGTTAGTCCACTACCATGTGTGTTATGTTCACTTTTGGATTGAGTATTAACCACTATCCAGTGCATGTTATTTTTTCACTATTTCAATGTATTCATTTGATTTATTCCTTATATGTTGAATTTTAATTTGAAAGTTATAATTTTCTTTATTAGTATGTATATGTAATAAAATATAAATAAAATCTTTTTCATATTTCAAATTTTTATGGACCAAAATACTCAATAGATCCCAGGCTATTGCATTGGGACTGTCTCTCGCAAAGTGTTATCCCCCACAATAAAGTGGTATCAGAGCCAAATTGGGTTTAAAATTTTCTTTGTTAAAATTTGAAATTGTTTATTCATTGTTTTCAAATGATTTGTTAGAAGCTTTTATCTCCAGTTTCATCATTATTTGTTGTATCATTTAGTTTGGTTGTGTGATCTCTTAGAATGTAATTTCATTTTATTGATGATAGTTTATTTCCTTTCCTTTCCCTATTTTCTCTGTGTCAGAATGATCCTTATAGATGTCTCTTGGTAGTTTCTACCTGTCTGTTTCTCTGGTTTCAGGGTAGGATGAGTTCTGTGTGAGGTTGACCTATGTTTGAGATCTAGTTAACAGTAAGGTTTGGGTAGGATTTTGTTTTTCTAGTTTCTTCCTTTTTCCTAGGAGATGAGTTTATGTTATCCCTGCTATATTCCTCAACATCCTTAAGGGATATTTGCTCTAGGTATGGACCTATAGTGAGTTCAGTGTTTAGTCTTGGGTAGTTTATGGATGCAGTGCTATTATTTTTCATTTGGCTGATTTCTAAGCTTCTTGGATTTTCTGTTTGACCCCGTTTATCTTCCATGTTTTGGTTTCCTAAGAACTATGTGCCATTAGTAAGACTGGACTAGGATGTGTGACCCTTACATGGCTTGGTTTCCCCTAGGTTTCTATCTAGCTCCCTACCTTTATTCTTTCTTTTAAGATATGTCCTAGTATGCTGGTACTGCTTGCATGTGTCCTTTTAGTTTCCCTTTGTTCAAAGACCTTTCCTTTGGATTTTGTTTGAGGCAGTTATCTTCTTGGGTGGAGATCCTAAATATATATTTTAAGTATCTTCTGGAACCTCGTGTCAAAATTCTTCCTAATCGCATTCAGTGTGGCATGTCTTGGATTAAAGCCGACTATGCTAGGTGCTTCAATCCTCTTATGTTTTTATTGGTTCATGTGGAGAACTCTTTCAGTTGTTTCCTTTACCATTCATGATATATCCGTTCCTTTCCTTTAATTTTATTTTTCATGATTCCACTATTTTCTACTAATTTTCAATTCTTTGTGATATTTATGAGTCTTTTTTCCATGTTTTGTGTGAGGATGGATACTGCTATATTTTGTTGGTGTTCTACAAGCACTAGTGATCTGTTCTAAGGAGCTATGTTGGCATGTGATTAGATGGTATGAATTTCCTTCATAGAATCATCTTAGAGGGTGACTCAGGTAAGTTAAGGTATGAATTTTATCATGCAGTTGTTTAGAATTATTTAATTATGATCATGTTTATCTACTTTAAAATATCATTCAACTCTGGGAAGCACGTGTCATAGTTGATACATGTTAGGGGCAGTTGGAACGATAGTGTAACTAAGGTATTATAATTTTTATTCCCCTTCTAGTTTCCTATTTGTGATGTGGTTCCCGAATTGATGATTTTAAGTGGTGGAAAATCATCATGTGGTTTCAGATTTAATTTTCAAGGTGGAGATGTGTGATACTATTTCATATTAAATTTGTTCCTACATTTTAATTTCCAAGGCATAGATTTGTAAATTTCGATATTCCTTTATTTTTTAAATTAAAATTATTTTTTAATATGCTCATTTGAGATCCTTTTTTATAGTTGGAATCATAACTTCTTGAGAATCCTCTACCATATTCATGTCCTGAATTATGCATGTCCTCCTTCTCTGCTTGATTTCCTTCAACCTCTTTAATTTATGGTACACTAAATCCATTATTTTGAGTATCTCACCTCCTCATTTTAGTAAGGGTTATCCATTTCGATGGAATCCCATGGATCTCCCTATTTTATGTCGAGAGAGACCCAAAGTAAGAATGGAAAAGCACTGACAAATTGTTTCTAGTTCGCTAGTGGAATAGAAGAAAAGGGATCTTCTACTTGGTTCTTGGTTCATCGTGGAGAAGCTGAATGTGGGTTTCTGATTTGGGGATTTCTTGTTTTTCCTCCAAGATAGAGGTTCACCCCAAGAGTTAGTGCTTCTACAATGAGGCTTCCCTAGTCTGAACCTTTCTTGATGTGGGAGAGAAAGAGTAGTGACCAAAGATTATCCCCTTGGTTCATCGGAGATGAAGTCATCCTTCACCTTGCTATATCACACAAAGGATGAGCATGAGGCGATTGTTGGTTCTTGGACTTGAAACCTTAGGTGTGATGGACCAGAGCTATGATGTGCTTAGAAAGTAGCGACACACTTGGACAATTGTGTTGGACCTGCACAACAACGACATCCCAGGATGATTGTCTTGGAGGACTTGGATGTGATGACTATAACTTAAGATTCCTTGAGCATGACGGATCCCCAAAAAAGGTGATGTCAATACCATGGTAAGGGGGTATTAGCCTTGTCTTGTTTCTTTATTGGGTTTGTTTCTTCTTATGCATACTAATCCGTCTGTACTTGTTCTGCTACTACTTTTCCCATATTCTTTTATTCCTTTACCTTTAATAGTGAAACCCCCTGATGATTCTGCCCCATGCACATTGGCCACTGGCCAAAGCATGTAAATTCTCTATGTCCCTTTTACTAATTTCATTTTCCACATTTATCGATCTATAAATTTCTAGACATTTTACTTCTTCTTAAACTTAATTCAAATTTGATTTTGAATTTAATTGCATTGATTATATAAACTGTCTGAACCTTGTTTATCTCATTTTTTTTATTTCTGCTATTGCCTTATATTTCTAGAATTGTTTTCTTCTCATATTAAAGAATTGGATTTTGGTTCCAGAAATATATATGTGATTCTGGAATTTTATTCTCATTGTTTTTGGTTTTATTAAATCAATGTTGTGTTCATAATTGTTGTATTCTGTTTAATGATAATTAAGTGCAAAGGTTGAATAGTTGTAATTGCCACTATCATGTGAGTTAGTCCACTGCCGTGTGTGTTATGTTCACTCTTGGATTAAGTATTGACCACTATCCAATGCATGTGATTTTTTCACTGCTGTCATGTATTCATTTGATTTATTCCTGACATGTGGAATTGTAATTTGAAAATTATTCTTTTCTTTATCAGTTTTTTAATTAATAAACTGTAAATAAACATCATTTACATATTTTGGATTTTGATGAACCAAAATACTAAATTGATCTTGGCCTATTGTATGGGGGTTGTCTCTCACAGAGTGTAATCCCCTGTAACACTCCTGTATAAATCTACTTTGATGAATTGACTCGGAACCCCCTAAATCAGCACCTTTGAATTCTGTTTCATCTTCAGGTGTGGAATAATTAGTTCATCAAGGTAGCTTGGGATCTTGTGGGTCGATAGTGGTGTTTGATTTAGTCAATGGTAGCATAAGGATTTCTCATGGTTGAATAAATTTGGAGATAACATAATATTTTCTCTATAATGGTAACAGATGGTGGTGGAAGATGCATGGTTGACTGACGGTAACAAATTCCTTTGGTGATAATGATAACAATTATTTCTTCAACTGGTGGTAGAAGGAGGCTATAGAAAGTGAAACAGTCACGATAGCAGACCTCTTCAGCTCCACAGTTACTGTGCGAGTACAAAATAAGCAAACAATTAAAAACTGTAAATTAACATTAATTCTAAATATTAAGACATTAAAAATAAAACATTAAAAATTAAAAACCAATTTATGTTAAGTATTTAATACGTAAATTGTAAGTTAAATAATAAAATGTTAAATCAACAAAATAAAAGTTTGAAAAATAAATTTAAACATGATTAGTTAAAATTTTAAAACCAATTAATAAATAATTTTTTTAAATTAAAATATAAATATATTAAAATACCAAAATAAAATATTTTAAATTAAATTGAACTTCCATTTATTAAACAAAAATATTTAAAATAAATTATTTTATTACAAATCATAAACATTAAAACAGACACTTACAATTACTATTCAAAAAGAAAATTATAAATAAAATAAATAGTTATAAACAGAATGAAAAAATTAATTATTTTAAACTTAAAAACACAAAATTAAATATAAAATTGATAAACTAACAATTTCTATAACAAGTTTACTAAAGTATAATTATTTAACATTTAAAGTGCATTTAATTAATTAAATCATTAAAATATTAATAAAAAGATGTGGAAAATAATGTGAAATAAAAATCACATCAAAAGGGGAGAAGAAATGATAAACAAATTTTTTTAAAATCATTATATAATATATATTTTTTCTACAAAACTCTTTAAAACTTTTAAAATTTTAGTTATAATATTTAATGGGGGTTTTATCATAAAAAGGTGGAGATTATTAGACTACCAATGTGGTTCCAACATATCCCACATGTTGTATGTTTTGATGATCTCAAAAAACCTTCTAATATTTCTAATGATTATGTTTTTAAGTGTATTTATCAGTCTTTAATCTTATTTTGTTCAATTTTGATGTAATCTGCAATTCTGTTGAATTTTGATGAAACCTAGCTAAGTCTGGAAACATTAGCCACACGAGGAATTTGAATACATGGATTTTAGCTACGTTGAGAAATCAGAAATGTCAATCAACTATGCGATAGAATCGCCCATGTGAATCAATTACATCACATAATCAACTTTGTGAAAATTGGCTATGTAAATGAATTGGCTATGAGAGAAACAACTATATTGATGAAACAACTACTTCGAGTTAGCTACATGGAGTAATCGATTTCATTGGCTTGGATTCATGGCATATTTGGATACATGGTCCCAATCATCTATGTGGTTTATTCATCTATGCAAATTTTGGCTATGTGATTCATTACACTATGTGAATTTAAACTACATAAAGATGGATAAATAATTTGTCTATGTGAATAAATAAACTACATGAAGAATGACTATATGGATCAATCTGGTTATGTGAATTCAGATACATTTATTTTAGCTACGTGGTGATCCAGTATTGGCTATGCCATTCTTTAATATGATTATTTATTACCTTTGGAGTATTTCAAGTGAACATTAATGCTAATTTTGATGTATTAAATAATGGACTACCTATTTATGGAAAATAAATTTCTAAAAGGTTGAAAATACTAAAAAGAAAATATTAGATATTATTTTATTGCTCAATTATTTTTGTGAGGTAATTTTCAGAAATGGTCATATGTAGTTTTACCTTGAGGCTTGATTTTATTGGATATCACATCATGCAATAGTTGGTGAGAAGAAACAAAATAGTATCATAATAATAATATTAGAAACCACTCCCTCTCTCCCTCTAATCCTTCTATGCTGTTATTTCTCTATGCTAAGAAGAATAATAAGAATAAAGTTTTTTTTTTCTATAGTTATTATTTCACGAGTAATCTTGATATGTTTTGAAGAATCTCCTTGATCTACACTATATTCTCATTATATCCATTGGATAACTCTTCTCTTCTATCAGTTGCATCTTGTAACTATATGCTACAACTTGTAATATCTCATTATTCTTTATTATTGCTGGAAGTGAGCACTCCTTGTACCGAGGATTGAAGGATGTTGTTTTTGTAAATATTTATAGGAGCCCTACAAAATCTCCTAGATTTTTACCAAGTGAAAATTGCTTTCACTTAGTTAGGGAGTCCACATGAAAGGGACTGGTTTTAGTGAAATCAAAAAGCTCTTGGAGTTGAGTATTGGTGGATTGGACTGGGAGATCTTTGTTACCCGAACCACTATAAATATATTGTGTTCAATATATATATATATATATATATATATATATATATTATTTCTATTTCATTCTTATGATAAGAAAATATTAGAATCCATCATACCTTAAAAGTGGGTGATTTAAGTGAATAAATGTTCAAGAACTCAATTTACCCCATCTTGAGTCTCTGTGTAGCTCTTATCCAACCAACTACTTATGGTGGGGAGTACCAAGGCCCAAATTCATAATTGGATGATAACACCTTGGGTTCATATAGATTGAAGAGTTTGAAAAAGTGTTGTCTCTATTTTTCTGTTATGGTTATGAACATTAGATCAGAATTTGGAAACTTTGGTGTTTTGAATTTGAAGTTGTGATTTTGAGGTGTGTTGAGTGTTCAAGGTTGGAACATAGTTTATTTAAAGATAATTAATGATTGGTGTAGGTCAAAATTTATAATCATGTGACCAATTGTACTTCTTAGGGATGATAAGTGTTGTGGTGGAGAGTTTGTAACACACCATTTCCATATGAGTGTTTGAATTTCAAGAGGAATTTGAAATTCTCAATTAGTGGATGGGATAAATTTTGAACTGGGGTTTTGAAGGAAATTAAAAGAGTATAAACATCTTAAAGTGATGTTTTTGGAAATATTTCGATACTTGATAGGTATCTCGGGTACTCGAGTGAGTCTTAAGATCTTTGGGTTATGTTTTAGGAGTTTTGGAGGTTTCTTCCTAAGGTGTAAAATTTGGTGTGTATAGTTTAGGAGAAACTATACAAAACATTGATCATGGAGATGTTTTCAGTTCATTTTTATTGGGAATGGTTTTCTGGAATGGTTTGGAGGAAACCATGTGGATTCTATGGTGAATAGTGTATCTTGGTTTAGGTTGGAGGCTTGGTGCACAGTTACAGACAAACCATGCAAGAGAGATTCACCTAGATAACTCCTACTATAAGGTTGGTGCATGGTTTGATAAACCATTCAACCAAACTATCCATATCATTAAAATGAGGAAAATTACTATTTTCCATCTTGAGTTTTAAAGGGGCATCCCAATTTTCCTTCTTTTTCCTTATGTACACCCCCAGCTGACCGATCCCCTCCCCCCTTCAAATTTTGGGTAGTTCCAAATCCATTATTTGATTATTTAAGGCTAGTTACACCCTCCACTAACATATATTGATCTCATATTACTTATTTTTAATTTATCCTTTGTCCACTCAGGCTTTCATTGGTGATTTTATCAAAGCATGGTTGAATCGCCTAATTATTTCGGGGCTTCTCTTTAGCCTTGATAAAGGATGTTTCGTGGTTGTGTCTGCCAGTGGAATCTTGATGTTTTAATAAGGTTTGAGGATATAGTTATTTTTATTTTGGTTTTCATTATTTTGGTCATAAATTATGTTTGGAATCACTATTTACTATTAGGTATTTTCTTAGGAATGGTGTTGGGAGTCTATTGCGGACCTCACATGGGTGGTTTCTTGATGTTTCATTGATCAGAGTGTTCCTGTTGATTTGATATAAAATTATTCCATTTTGAGTTAATTTGTTAGATCAATTATAAATTTTTAATTAATTATGAATTGATTATAATTAATTAACTTGGGTACTTGGGTGTGAGTTAGAGGCTCAGACATCGACATGAGATTGGATTGGACTTGGATGACGTTTAGAGAGTTGGGGCTACAAAAATAGCTTATAGAAATAATTGAAAGAATATCCAAAAGAGGTAAGTGGCCTTGTATACTAGAGATATAGTTATAATTATTTTATTATAGGGAATGCAATGAGTGAGCCCGGCACTGCAGGTAGTTACCTTTGGTTTAATTGGAATATCTAAATGGAATTAAATGATTATCTTTAAATTGATCAATTAATTGAATGAATTGAACTAAATGATTAAGGTCCTTTGGGAATTGGGCATTGAATTGGGTGGCTTTCTTGAGACGATGAGTTTAGGCATTCAAAAAACCATTAAATATTTTATTTTGATGAGGCATGGTATATTCCCCTAGGGTGGTCATGTTTTGAATAAAAAACACACACAGGGGAAACCTTTTTTTCATCTATGGAAAATTCCCAATGAGTAGTGTTTTATTTATGTGTTACTACTTGGATAAGAAAACTCTCATAGGGGAGGTATATGTTACTTATGGGATTATGCCCTTGCTTGAGAAAAATCCCATAAAGGATGTCCATGTTACTTTTGGGTTTATACCATTGGTTGAGAAAACTCCCACAGGGGAGGTTTGTGATACCCAGATGAGAAAAATCCCATAGGGGAGATCTATATTATAATTGGTGGGACTGCCGTGGATATGGAGCTAGTATTGATTTTGAATAATATCATGGTTCTTTCTAGGATCATCCCCCATGTATTTTATACTAATCTGTTTACTGGGAAGACCTAGGTCTATTATATTAGTTGGCACAATCATCACAACATGCTCAAAGACACCCATGGAACAAAACAAAGTAGGTATAGTCGATTAGGGTCACGACCTAAGGATTTTTAATGGTGTGGTACATGGTACTATGGTTAGCACGGTCCCCACGACATGCTTAGAGACATTATGGCATTGGGTCAAAGTAGGTATTATTTGGTTTTATTTATTTATATACAATAATGATTTATTTAATAAGAGCACATCACATGAACATATCATAACATATACTAGTTAGTATAAGACTACATAGGTGGTGACTTACTAACTTTTTTACTCACACCCTGCTTGGGTCACCATTTCACATGGGCACCCAGGAAGCTCTTACTTGTTACAAGAATATGTTGGGTTGAGGTCTGATATTAGGTTTAACATGGTCAAGAGAGGTAGTTTGGATGTCTTTAGGAGTTTGGTATGAGGTATGGATCAGAGTGGTAGTAGATTCTAATGTATTTTTTTTATATTATTATTTGTATATTAAATCAGCCTAGTAGGTGATCAATCTTGTTTTATATTACAACCATTCGGGTTTATATGATAGCATTTTATATTATTTTTTTATATTTCCTCTTATTTATTTTTATGTGCACTCTGATATGATGGATATGTATTTTATTAGATTATTTATGCTACTATTTATACTCTAATATATGGGATATAATCTTCTCACGGTACTACCTTAGACCCTCACTACTGGTTGGAAGCCTTTGATGTATGAGGAGGCGCGCCTGAGGTCACGTAGAACTAATGGTCTGGTTACTATTCAGAGTTACCTTATCTAGGTAGTTACACCCTCAACCTATAATATACACCATCATGAAGGGACATCAACCCTGTTTGAGACAAACAACTAAGGATATTTACATCCCAATCCCTAAGCTATAACTATATTGAGAAAACTCTCAAGGAAGAAACCCACTAAATATTGGAAGAGCATCACCTAAGAAATTCACACATTTATGAGTATTTTGGTTTCTCTCATCATAAAAAAATAATATATTTCACACCTCTAGAGAAATCATTTTTATGAGGGAAATCAACATCCTCATTTCACATTAACATCTCTAGAAGTAGGGTGTCACACTATGAAAAAAAAATAAACTAAACACTATATAATGAATGGACCTGCTCAACTACACCCTGCAACCAATTCTCTAAGTACTCAAGTTAGATAACATATTATCTAAGTCTTGGCATAGGAACACATCTACCGCCACACCCTAGTTAGGTTCCTTGGTATGATAACTAAACATAATAACTTTCAAGCATTGTTTCACCATGTTCCAAACCAATATCACAAGAATCATATCCTAAAACTCCATCCCAGGACCATCTCACTTTAATACCAATATAACATGACTTGACCCACCGAGTCCCCACTCAATCCTATGGTAACATGAGTGTGCCGCCCCAGTCCCACCTCCAATAAGTCATGAATATGTGACTAATAGAAAGAAGGCATAATACATACAAGGGAGGTATTTTCCAATATAACCTACAAAAGATATAAATTGAAAATGAAACCAAATATCCATAAAAATTCAGGATACTCATAACTATAAGAAATAGAAATATGAATGAATACACACTAAATTTATCAATAATATAAAATGTAAATTCCATTAAAAAGTGAAAAAATATAAGTCTCAACATATTGAAATATAATTAACCACACACGACTGGGAAAGGAAATCACCATGTCATGCCAACTTCTAGTTGAGTATCCTCAGTAAGGATCACTCTAAGGCTCTCTAATACTCTATCTTCATAGCACCATACCCATCAAGGTCTCCACCATCCTATTAATTGTGTATAGATACACAACATGTGTGGGCATGAATCCTATGCACGGGTGAGTATAAAAATTCGTAGTAGGAATCCCAAAAAACATAAAGGGCCTCAGGATGTAGGTCATCTCACAATCAAGGGCCAAACCATGCAACCACCTATCTCAAGACAAGGGGGAGAACAAAAGACATTTAAGAATCCATGGCTTCACTTACCAATAAATCCTCCAACCAAATATCATAGGGGAATAAAATACTCCTCAATATTACACTTTCCATATGAAATGAGGAAACTTCCAAATACACCTCAAACCTCTAGAAAAAACCACCCCTTTCTCATCCATGATGTTGAAGACCAAATCATATTTGGTTGGCATAGAGAGATTAATTCCAAAATCACCACATCATACCCCAAGGATCTAATTAGGTAGATCCCATAATGAAGTGGGGATCAATACACCATGATCCACACCGCATGAACTAATATGACCAATGACTCGATACACAGATCTATGAATTGGATTTAACAACATATCATTATTCCTGAAATAATGCCTCATACCACAAAAAGTTCCATTTGAACACCTATCACTTAGATATAAAAAACCAATAGACTGAATAAAGTGGGGGAATCACACCTATCATGAAGAGATGAATAACTATTGAGGGAGTTATTGACTACATGGATAGGTGAATTGCACATTGTTCCATGGGGGAGTTCCCTTCCCCATATTACAATAGGGAATAACTCACATGCTTATCCATTATAGGACCCAAGGGTGAGTCCTGTAACCTAAATATGATTTAAGGGGGAGACCAACCATTAGCAAGGTGTATACCCAACCACTCAGTCTAGCTCCACAAGAGAAACATATTGAAGGGGAACCTAGATCACCCTATACATCATATGTCCTTGAGCACCTAAACTATACACACAACTCAAATTCCATAACCATTTTATTACTGATCCAATATTGTAATGGGAACCCACACTTCTTTGGAGTGTGTGAACTGGAGAAGGGAGTTACTAACCCCTTTAATTTTCACCACCCCAACTATTTGACTACTATAACCATCGAGTCACCACTCGCAATTGTATCAGGGAACCAATGCCTTAATAGAGTGTATCAATTGGTTGGAATAGTTTTCAAACCCAAAGTAGGACCTCACGCCTCACCCAAGGCTAAAATTAATTGAGGAGAGTACTGCCTCCTCCCATGAAAGGGTTATCCCACACATCAAAATAGAGTTTTAAGAAACTATATCCTAGCTTAGAGAACCCGCAACCCATATCTCAGGGAGAGTAAAAACTTCACTACTATCCATATAAGGGTTAGCTCACACTACAAAGGGAGATCTAGGAATCTATCTCACCACATAGAGAAACCACCACCCACACCTCTAGGGGAGTACTAAATCCATCTATGTAAGATAGTTCACACTATGAAATAAGATCTAGGGAAACTACTCATAATAGAGGACCTGCACCCCACACTTATGGGGTAGTTTCTACTCCATCACCATGAGGAATGACATGAAACTCAACATGATTCCAAGCCTGATGGAGTACCAAATCCCAAGTCCATACTACTCATGCCTCATAGTCATCAAAACCAAGGGTTCTATAATAGGTCCACCAAGAATACTTTGAAATTTCCTAAATCTACTACAGAAACTCATTAGGTGCTACATGGGAGAGATGATATCCACCATCCAAAATGTAAACTGGACACATAGAACAAAGCATAATGAGAGTAAAAGAATAAATACCCATCCTCCTATCCAAACCACATGAACTAACTCTCACTCTTAGGTGAAAGAAAATGAGGGAATATTCTTAAGTTCCATGTCTATTTATAAGTTGGGCTACCCTACTTTTCATAGGGCACTACCGAATATTAGCCTAAACTCATTCATTTGAAACTCTCACATGCTATATTGTGGAACCCAAAAGTGTTGATGAACTCTCAAAGATACTAAACTCTGAATACATTCTAGGGTCCCTTAACCTGGAATCTGAAAGATACTGGTGGTTTTACCATCCCCACACAAGCTCTGGATCAATACTTGGATCCAATCATCATTACCTTAGTGATGAGATCTGTAAACAACCCGTGATAATATTGTTCATGTCCTCTGATAGTAAAGAGGACCCCAATATCATGACCTATGAGAAAATATACTTAGAATAGACTATCTACTTATCTAAATATGGCTCTAGGGAAATAAAATGCAAAAAAAAACCCACTTAAGGGGAATTATATGACATGTTCCATATCATACATGGTGTGTAGGTCCCAAAAATATAGTTGGGAATGTATCCTTACCATTCTTCCAAGTAATTCTCAAAGTACATGGAGTGATAATTGGAGTACAATATGTTTACACACAAATCATACAACTAGGCATGTACAAACACCATCTCATTATATAATCTCCAAGTACATGACATGACTTATGATCCACATGACATAAAGGACCATGGTATTAGTCTATGTGTACTTATAGAACCATGAGTCGAGTAGTTATGAACTACTCAACATGCACTCTTGGTAACACTATGCATGAAACTCATGGATTGCCTATACGGTGTACCCCGACTCATGCCATGTCATATATACCAACATGGATTATACTGCCACACACTATGCACCTCACACCAGGTGTATGGATATGTATTGTGCCACAAATTAGGTCATGTAACCAATACTCCTACAAAAAAAATTCATAATACCTACATGCATTCTGGATTTCATTTTCTACCATAGATGCACCAATGATCTACATGACTTGTGTTCTTATCATTACATTCCATGTGATTAATATTTTTAGACACATAAATTCTATAAACCCACCAAATCTTCTTGTTTCACTATAAATTGATCCTCTACTGAC
Source organism: Viscum album (assembly GCA_963277665.1). Lineage (NCBI taxonomy): Eukaryota > Viridiplantae > Streptophyta > Magnoliopsida > Santalales > Viscaceae > Viscum > Viscum album. The sequence goes on along the minus strand of OY728162.1, from coordinate 1,237,796,284 downwards.
CTTTATCCACCAATAGTAGTCAAAATAAAAAAAAACAAGAAATGGAAACAACCAAAAAAATATAATGGTGTGGAAATAAAAATAACGAGTCCAACCTCATGAAAAACTTTTGAAGCTTCAAAGTCATAGATTGATGATCCCCACTCCATGGTGAATGCATCTTGATCTAGCTCTAACTGGCCTCAGACTAGGATTCTCTACATCCCTCTCCCTTCTTATTTGGTTCATGGTGTAAATAAGGGTAGGTCTTACCCTCATCATGTGCAAAAGGGGAAACCCATGAGGGAGTAAAATGTAAAGACTCGGAAATTTCAATGAATTTTTTTTCTTATTTTCTTTGGAATTTTGCGAGTGTGCGGTTTCTGAAGGCACCTGATTTCGAGGCCCGGTGTACCCGGAATCAATTTCCGAAGTTTATCTCGGGTACGTTCAGTGAACGAACGAGCTGATTTTTCTAACTTTTGAACCGATGCTCGGAATCGAAATCTGAGGGCACCAATGAACTCATAGTGCCGATAATTGCTTAAGAAGACCCTTTCTGGAGTTGCGTTTTCTCGGGAGGAGTTGTTAAAAAAAAGATTGAGGAATAAAAATATAATTGTTTTACAATTTTATTTTTACTTCTTGCTAAGTGGTTTAAGTGTTGTGTCAAAACACTTTTTCCCTCTCTTATGTGGTTTAACTCCTAGGTGTGGGAGTTGGAGTGGGAGCCGTTGGGTTGCTAACTTCCCTTGGGAGAATAAAGGAGAGGTGAGGCCCACACGATCCCCACCCCATTACTTTTTCCATAACTCCTCACCTACCTCTTAAATTTTGTAAACTCATCTTAATTGAGTAACACACCTGTACCCCTTTTAAATGTAAAGTGAACTCTCGCAATTAATTGGTCAACGCACATTAATTGATTGTGATATTTTGAATTTTGAAAGGGTTGTCATAAGTAATAAAATAAGGGAAACCTTATTTTATTATTGTTGTTTTGTTGTGCAAGAAGTTTTGGAAGAGAAGAACTCTAGTCTTGAAGAACGTTCTTCCTCATTGAAGAACACAAAGAACGACGAAGAACGCCGACCTCTGACGAAAGATGATGAAGAACACTAGTTCCTCGGAGATCGACAACGCGGCGCCGTGTACCGCGACGCCAATGATCCTCTTCTCCGCGACTCCGTGTACCGCGATGCTGATGATGCTTATGGAGCCTCGTTCCACGATTCTGTCTTCCACGACGACCTTTTCCCACAACGATCCTCATTCGACGACTTCGTCGAGGTAGGGTTTTTATTTATGTATAATTTAATTCCCTTGTTTCTTTCATTCAAAAAGAAAACAAAGAACGCGGATCAACTTGTTGTCTTATTGATCCGCGAATGTTTTAATTGCGGGTTGGGAATTTTGGTATGCTTCAATTTTATTTGAGGGATCGTGGAATGGTTTGCTTCAATTTTATTTAAATAAAATTGATTATTCGTTCTTCGTAAAACCCTGTCTAATCTTGGATATTTGATAATGCCTAACGCAGAGGGCGTAGGCCGAACAAACACGTCCCGACAACCCTCCGTAGATTTTTGTTGGTGCGAGGATTGATGGAGATGATGGAACGGGACCACAACAGTGATTTGAGGCCTTCGCAGTAAATTACGGGACCCGAGATGAACACCAGCGCAGACAGAATTGAAAACGGACCACCGGAGAAACTCCGATGGCCCGCGGACATCACTGGTGGCGCGGGTCGCTGGCGGCCGGCACTGGCCGGCCGCCCGGAGGCAGCGGCACCCCGACACACTGCCAGGAGGAACCGCCGCGGCTGAAGCTGCGGTGGCAGGCGGCCGGATCCCGTGGCCGCGCGGGATCCGGGGGAGCAGGACGCGATGCTCGCCGCGTCCGCGGAGCGCAAAGGCTGCGGGGGACCACGTCCCCCACTCGGCTCGCTAGCCAAGCCAGCATGCCACCCGGCCGGGCCAGACCGGGCCGCACCCTGCCGGGTCGGACCCGGACCCGGGTCGGGTCGACCCAGGGGGGGTTGGGCCGAGTCGAACCGGGCCCAGACCCCCCATTTTCGGATCACTTCCGGTCTTTTGCCCATATCTTGGGTTACAAACCTCTGATCGATGCACCTTCAGTTGTGTAGTGATCCTTGGATCGAGAAGGTTGTTTTGGTATATTACACTCAAGGTTTAGAAGAACTTTGAGTATGACCGGGTTGGTTCGAACACGAAACCAACCGGGCCCTCAGAGCGGAAACACTTATAACTTGAGCTCCAGATGTCTGATTGACGTGCCGTCAACTTTTTTGGATTCCTCTTGATGAGACAAAACTTTTGGCATACTTAACCTGAGGTTTGGATGCAGTTGGAGTAAGGCCGGGTTGGATTGTACCCGAAATCCAACCGGGCCCCTGGAACGGAAAAGCCGATAACTTTCAGACCGGACGACCATTTGACGAACCGTTAGCGGTGTTGGTAATCACGTTGAGAAAAAGTCCCTATGAGTATACCCTATGAGAGTTCGGGGTACAGTTGAGATGCGGCTGGGTTGGTTCGTACACAAAACCAACCGGGGCCCTGAGACAAAAAAGCTGATAACTCACAGACCGGGCACCCGATTGACGCACCATCTGTTGCGTTGAGACCCCCATGACGAGGTGGTCCTTTGAGATACTTCTTCGTGAGACTTTTTGATACTTGGAGTATCGACCTTTAGCTTGTGGAGCGGACCCTCTCGGAGACGAGCGTACAGAGTACGGAGACCGTGTAGCTGGCTGAGACCTGACGACTGCTTGACCGACTCGACTTGGAGTGAGTCGATTAGCCCAGTGGACGGAGCACTACTGTTTTTGGGTGCAGACCCATGGTGGATGGTGCACTACTGTGTTTGGGTGCAGACCCGCGATACTCAACAGAAGGAGTACCTCTACAGGCTATTAGGGGGGGTGCACTACTGTGTTTGGGCGGCATACCCCGACGGGAAGCACTACTATGTTTGGGTGGATGACCCACAGTACTCCACAGGAGGATTACCTCAACAGTATTAAGTTAGTGAGCATTACCTCGTAGTCGTGAAAGGATCACTGTAATCGTCAGAGACGGAGCTCTTCAGCAGTTACAGTTTCGTTAATGAAAATCCTGGTTTGAGCTGAGTCTATGACCTTTGTGTTTAACTCATGATTGAGATGGGTTACTTGATAACTTAGGTATATGTATGGGAATATACCTAGGTAGTGGTTATCTGTTGATTTCATAACCTTTGTGTTTCCTCATGATTGAGATGGGTTACTTGATAACTTAGGTATAAGTATGAGCTTATACCTAAGTAAGGGTTATCTGTTGAGATCCTTCTTTGTGGTTATCCTTGTTGGATTTAGTGAGACCTTGAGGGTCTCGGGGTCCCTATTGAGTATTATATACTCACCCCTGCACGGGCTATGCCCGCACCTCGTTGTGTTGGTTGCAGATGACGGGCAGCACTGACAGAGGCTGAGTGTTCGAGGACTGGACGGTACCCAGAGGTGGAACTCATGATGAGTTAGTATCCGGAGGTGGACTTCACAACGATACGATACTTGGAGGAGGTTGACGGGCGAGAGCATTGTGGAGACTATCTGTACCTACCCTTCAGGTAGGATCCGTGGTGGACGATCCAGGAGCTGCGCTATCTGTACCCACCCTTCAGGTAGGATCCGAGGTGGACGACCTAGGAGCTTCTTCTATTCTTCTAGCTGCTTGTATTTTTTGTTGTACTTTAGTTCAGTTGTAGATGTACTTTCAGTTGGGTTTGTATTCTGGCCCATTTACTTTTCAGCACTTTCTTTTGTACTTATTGCATTACTTCTGCTTATACTCTGTGGTGTTTTGTTTACTTTTATAAAGGCAATGCCTTCCCAGTTATCGGGATTTACGCCTTTGTGGTTCTAGTCACTAGCCCCTGGCCTATGGAAGGCGGGCTTGGGGTAGTCATGGCACGGGCCCCGAGGACGGGTCGTGACATAAAAATAAAGACCCAAAAATAAAATCCCAAAAAAGGACTCAACTCCAGACCTGAAACCTAATCATAGTTTATAAATCTCATAGGTAAATCTTCCCATCCCAAACTTAATTGAAAATTAGTAATTTCCATATAGATCTTTATTTTAGAGATATCAATACTCACACATGTAGGAATAAATGATATTTATTTTATAAATATTAAATATCCCTATAAATTTAATCATATTGGAATCTCTCCAAATCCCAAACCAAGGGTAAAAATACCACCTCGATAACAATAGAACCGTAAAAAATATTTATGAGTTCATTTTATATGGTAAATTACCATTTTACCCTTCTTGAAGATCCGAGTATCTGAAACTCCAAAATGAGAAAATTCTTCCACATGGGAAACCTGGATCGTTGCAACTTTAGTGAGAGATATACCTTGGATAGTTTCTTTAGTAATCTATGATTTTTTTCTTTTATTCTTCTTTATGATATTTCTTTTGTAATAAACAAAATCTATTGGTGGTTTTCTTGTCATGCATGTAGGTCTAAATCAGGCCATAACATGTAAAATACTTATGTCCATTTAATTTTATTTCTTTTCATTGTAGATTTATTTTGATTATCATCATTAATTTTATTTTCTATTTTCATTAATAATATGATTTTATCTATATGAAAAGAAAAACCTTCTATATTTAGTGACTCCTTAGTCACTATATGTGGAATTTATACCATGAGAAACAAAAACCCCTCATAATAATTGGCATCATAGCCATTTTGAAAAAATGGGTTTTACTAAGTTTGATAAAGAGAAATTTTATGGTGAAAATGAGTTTTTTTAGAGAATAAATAAGTGCACATTTATTGTATGAAATAAACTTCTTGATTCCCTATGTGGTGCCAAAAAGGAATCCACCACATTGTTTACTGATGGATAAAATATTGTTTCTTATATTGATGTTTTTTATGATGTTCTTGAGAAAGCCTAAAGTTTGTTATTATTTTATTTAAGGGAAAACATTCTTCATGAAGTTTTATATAATCCCTCTAATTATGTTATTTGGTTAAAATTAGAAACTCTCTATATAAAAAAGTCTTCAGTTGTAAGAGTTTATAAGAAAAATGAGATCATATAATTTTAAAATGAATCTAAAAAATGAAGTCCAACCATAAATTGATGAGTTTGATAAAATCATATCGGATATATAAAATATGAATATTTCTTACATCATTGGATATATCATATAATTTATTAATAGATCCAAAATTGTATGGAAAAGATTCTCTTACCCCCAAGGAAGTAAAATTGGGTTTTTTTTCTAGATAATTTCAAAACAAATGCCAATGAACACATTTCTTACATTAAATTCTTAGCATTTAATTTTAAGAATATTATAATTAATTGGTAATTTTAAATAATTATTTATTTATTATTTAATTTATAGATAATTAATATCTTAAAATATATTTTGGAATAAAAAGGAATTAAAAATAATTTTTTGAAAGAGAAAAATATTTTTAATTTTGGTAAAGGATTTGATTTAATGAAAAATTTGTGTTTTAAAGGTGAAAAAGGTGGTTGTTAAAATATCCAAGGGGAGGATAAATAGGTAGTACCTTGGCTAGCTAATGGGAGCATAGTTCAACAATGGATCACATAGGTAGGCACATAGGAGAATGATACTTAGCCTCTCACATGTGGGGTGGAACATGAGGCCTAGGGCGAGCACCGACACCCTTAAGGGCTTCACTGTTCAGTTAAGGGAATATCCCATCTTATTAAGAAGTTCCCCCTGATATTTTTGGTATGGAAAAAATTATGCATAGTCACTTTTAATCATAACCAAAATGAAACCGCTTCACCTGGGGCTTGCGTTTCCCCCTCTGACACAGCTCGCCACTACTCACGCACCTCACCAACCACCATGTCGGCACATGTATTACTAGAGAACGCTGTTATTACTACTGGAATCTTGATCTCATCATCAAAGAAACAATTAATAATCCCTACACCACTATGAGAGAAATTAGAAGATTGAGCGATCCACTTGGAAGACTCTGATGATGAATGAAGCCCCTACATGAAGTGTGGGAAGATAATGGGTGTGAAAAGGTGTTATGGAGTCTACGTAAGGGTCCTCAGCTCAAATGGACATGTAAAGATGAATTTTGATCTATGTAAAGGTCCTTGGCACAAATGGAAGGATATAGAAAGGTATTCCCTAAATCTATGTAAACATATAGAAGCTGCATAAGGGTAAAAGAGATGCTTTATAAAGGTATTTAAAGGATGCATAAGGGTAATAATGTCAAAAATAGGATGGATATGTAAGGGTATGTTTGTAGCATGAATTCCTAATACACAGTGTGAAGATCTCATACATGAAGGAGTGAGGGAAGGTTGAGGGTTTTCACATGATAAATGAGTGTACAGATTGTGAACAACATTTTTGAGTAAAGTAGTAAATAGGGAGTTTGGATTCACATGTTGAACTGGACATACACATCACTAACTATGTAGACCCATGGATGGAGTACTAAAGATCTCATATATCACATAGTGAATGAAACATACACACATTTAATTAGTATACATGAAGATATATTCAAATTATATATTGACTAAACTTCTCTCCATGGAAAAAATATTTAATACATTCAAAGTGAGTTTAAGGGATATTTTCACACATGCAATTTAAGAATAATTCAAGTGTAGTTAAAATATAGATTCAGTTGAGAGAAGATAAGGAATATTTGAGATAGATTCAAGATGAATATATCCTGGTGGATAATTTTATATAAAATGGAGGTTATTATTTACATGAAGGGATAATTGAATATGAAGATTGAAGGTTGGAATGTTATTGTTGGTTTTAGTTTCTTTTATTTTTATTTCTCCCTCATGACTAAAATTAGGGGGAAATTCTCTTGTACCAAGTAATGTAAGTATGGGGGATTGCGTTAGTGGATTTTCTTTTATATTTTAGTCTATTTCTAGGTTTTTTATTCCATTTTTATCTTCTATATATTCCTATTTTTTATTTTATGACCATAGAGCTTGAATAAAGAAGTAATTTTTAAATGAACAATTAGTCACACTAATCTATGAATGGCCATTGCATGGATTGGGATTACTATGATTAAACAAGTTATTAAGTCATCCAATACATTAATAATCTAAAGTATTTGACCATATGGAAATGGGAATTAGTGATTTAGAGAGACAATGCCAAGATCAAAGGATTTCTTAGATTCAAATATTGTAATAACATGGTTAAACAAATTATCACTTCACTCAACTAGCACATGAACCCAAAATTACAAATAATAGAATATATTTTTATTTTGTGTTTTTCACCACTTTAATTTCTACTTTTGTTTCCCATTCACTTAAATTTCCTAAGTTTACTAAAACGATCTCATGGTTTTGACCTCAAACTAACCTTATACGATATCCATTTAGTTAGTAGTAAATAGATTTAGTTTTATAAATTTCTATACTGATTTAACCTAAAGGATTTAATGATGCCCTCTGAGCCTGTTAATTTCTGACACTGTTGTTGGGGACAATGACCAAGTAGACTTAGAGATTTTTAGTGTATTTCTTTAACTTTTAAACCTTTATTATTCTATTATGATTGGTGTGTTTTTGATATTATTTTAGGTACAATTTTTTATGTATGAATACTATCCTTGGAAAAAAGACAAGGAAATTCTCAAGTTTGATCTCGATTTAGAGAGATCTATAAAATAAATAAATAAAGATATATCAAAAACTAGACTAGAATAAGAAGCATTTGGTATACCACAAAGAGATATGGGGTTGTGGATGCCCATGGACTATAGAAGACCATCAAAAATAAGGTTTTAACCTAGTGTTTTGGTACAAACTTTGGTGATGAACTGCTTTGAGACCAATCTGACCATCATATAGATAATTTCAAATTTGATTTAGTTTTATAAACTGCCACATGAAGTTATCAACTCATATCAATGGAGTTTTCCAAAACTCTATGACACCTTTTAATTCCAATTTTTTTTTGAGTTATGAGGTTAGTCAATGTTTTTTTTGGATCTTATTTGAAAGAAAAAGTGAGATATTGGATTTAAACCCTACCACCTCATTCCATCATCCCATTGGATGAGTTGGTAAGAAATTTTTTAACCTGATTCTTCCCTCCTTCAAAATCAATTAATATTCACATCGACATTCTTAATTTTAATCATTTTAATGATGAATCAATTTATAATTCATGGTAACAGTTTACAAACATCATAATAAAATTCCCACATCATGGAATTGAGATATGGATTTTAATTCAAATTTTTTACAAGGGTTTAATTTTTTAGGGAAATAGGTCTATTGCCAATGTTGTGACTAGTGTATTTCTAAAGAATAAGTCATCAGAATATATTTATAAGTTTCTAAACAAAATGGAAAGTAATTTATTCCAATGGTAATATGAATAAAGACAAAGGATGGGAGTGAACATGGTTGATAACAATAGATGAATTCTATCTCAAATGGTTTCCTTAACAAATAAGATGAATACCATGATGGGCCAACCCAAACCACAAGGTAAATACAATGAAGAAGTAAATTACATTGATCATAATTCTTAAAATTAATTTCAGGGTTGGTGGATCCAAAAATAACAAGGTAAACGATATCATAAAAGGGAACTTAGATTCTTACCACCATAAATCCCCTCACTCCAAATCCAAATCAACACATTGGAGTAGACTTTAGAAACATTCATGAGTACAAACAAGCTGCCATCAAAGATATAAAAAAATACACAAAATATCAAAAGGATATACTATAGAATCTGAAATTTTAGTTTGGATAAATTGCCAAAAAATAAAGGAAAGTCCTTTTCATGATCTATAATGAGATTCTATCCAACCTGACACCCGAACTGGACCGTGGCATGACCCGAAGGGATTTCCCAATCCCCATAGACTGGAAACCATTTACTAAGCCTCAAAAATCCCCTTTGGTATTGATTTCTCCCCCAAGATTCAATGATAAATCAAACCACAATAATAACTCATAAAATCTCAAACACAATCCATAACTAAATCACAATAGGTCACAAGATACACTACATAAAGAATTTATCATTTTACATTTTTAACCAAAATGCAAAATACCAAAATGGGGATGGTAACCAACTATACAACCAACCTCCATGAAACAAGAGGGTCAATGCCCTCATGCCATCACCACTAACACCTGCCAAAAGAGAAACCACTAAAAACTAGATCCACCATCACCACCACAGGATAAATTTTCTTTACCTAAGTCAAACATAACAAGGTCAACATACACTCAAGGGTGTATGTAGGGTGTGAGCCAAATTCCTAGTAGGATTCCACCAAAAGAGACTTCATGATATAACATTATTAAACAAATAAATATACCAGTTTTATAAAGAAGATGGAGCAATTTAAATGAAACATGATTTGAATTAAAAAGGGAAAAATAAATATGATACAATCCAAATGATAAGCATAAAATCACATGATCACCATGGGAAATCTCTAAGGAACTAGGGTTAGTATGGTCCTATAATTCTTGTACCTTGGTGATGAATACATACCAAAACCCAAAACTTTATCATGAATGAGCCACTAGATGGGAATCACATCCTAAGTTCTAGTGGTCTCCAATCATCATCATATGTTTACTAAGTTTTTTAGTGTCAATCCTTCTAGGGGGAACCAAGACTTGGTCCTGCCGAACCACCTAGCACACTAGACCTAGTCTAACCACCTAGAAAGAACACCATTTTCCATAGGCAAAACCCCTTACAAACCCTTATGCACATTTTTTTTGAAAACACAATTCTTACCACTCACAGAATCCATAAAACTCATTTATAAATCATAGATAGCATACTGAAATCATCTAACAATGTTAAATCATGGAACCACCTACCATTAGTTTGGAAGCTTTTAGAAACTGGGTGGAAACCACAACCACACCAAGAGGAAACCCTAAAAATGAAAAGGCAAACCATAACCATCAAGATATAACCTAAGGAAACAAGTTTCAACCCACTCTAGGGAAACCAATCCACTAGAGAATAGAGAAAAAAAGATAGAAGAATAAAGGGACTAATAAGAAGGAAGAAACAATAAGAGGAGAGTCTCACCCATTGTTTTCTTGAATATCCAAGACCAAAATCACCAAGATATTGAGGTACAAGGGATCAAGGGATAAGGGAGAGGAGATCCTAAGGTATAGGAGGCTGAATGGGGTGAGTTGAGGTGGTTAGAGTATAAAAATTGAAGTGGTAAAAAAGGGAAAATTCAACATTTTTAAAGTTATGGGAAGACTGCATGGTTTGGCTACATGATTTCTAAAAGAGCACACAAATCGTGTGTCACCACTATCCAAATGGAAAAGAGGCTACATATTTTTTTGAGGAAGGGTGTGCACCCATACACTCAAATGTTCACCTCAGAAAGGGCCACTAACCTGGGTGCATAGTTAACCCACATGCCCATGTGTTAGGTCATGTATCCTGGACAGTTCCGCTATCTAGGGTGCATGGTTTCTACTAGGCTTGCGCACAGTTTCCACTATCCATGTTCCAACCATGTTCCACCTTCTTTTCATCCCCAAAACTGCCATTTTTCTTAAAAAATATCAGGAAATCCAATGGAAAAATTTAATATCAAAAATAAAAGAGAAAATACCTCAAAATGATATTGTGCACAAGCTGTTTAAAACCTCTATACAAAGGGAAAAAGGCCACACAATTTCCTGGGGAAGAGAACATTCCAATGTAGTTGACCTTATGCATCAAATAAGGCCATTGACCTAGGCACATGGTTATCCTGCATGCCCATGTAGTAGACTGTGCGGTCTGGAAAATCCCACTATCTAGGGTGCATGGTTTCCACTATGTTGGTGCACAGTTTCCACTAACTATGTTCCAAATTTGTGCCACCTACTATCTGATAAAAAAAGAATTTTTCTTAACAATTCTTGAGAAAGACAATAGACAAATATATGAATGAAAATAAAAGATAAAATACCTCAAAATGAAACCATGGATGTAAAAATTCTCCCCACTATGAAAACTTTATACCCTCGGAATGTAATCTCGAAGTCTTATCAGAGAACAAAAATAGATACTGCTCCTCAACCCAAGATCTTCACTTCTATATCTCATGTTTATCATTCCCATGTAGCCAAAGAACTTGATCCAATGGTATATACCTCCCCTTAATCACTTTCACTTGGGAATCCACAATCCATACTAGTCGCTCAAACACATACAAGTTGGATTCTAGCTCCAATTCTTCCCAAACTAGTATATGATATGGGTCTAGATTATACTTCTTTAATTGCAAGACATAGAACACGTTATGGATAGACGTCAACTAAGATGGAAAAGATAACTATTATTCCACCTTATAAACTCTCTTAGTAATCTCAAAATGTCCAACATACCTTATCATTATCTTCCCTTGCTTACTAAGATGACGATGACCCAAGTGAGGGAACACCTTCAGAAATACTCGATCACCCATGGAGAATTCCGAGGCTTATAGCCACTAATCGACATAAGAATTATAGTGGCTCTATGATATCAACAACCAATGCCTAATCAAATGAATTTTATCACATGTATGTTGCACAAGGCTCGTTCCCAGTAGATAAGTCTCACCCACTTCTATCTTTCACAGAGGTGACCAACATGGACAACCATGAAGCACTTTGAAGGGATCTATTATTATTATGGATTGGTAACTGTTATTATATGAAAACTCCATGTAAAAACCCAAGTTTTCATATGAGGTAAAAATACCTTATTTTTCAATTTTAATTCTTAAATATGAAATAATGTGATCACCCTTTGAGTTCATGGGTGTAACGGGGGTTTTGGGAGATTATTTGGAGCCTGAAACCCATTTTTGGGGTGATTTAAGTCTATCACATGGTTAGTGAAAACCATGAGAGGCAGGCTTCATGGTTTGACTAAACCATGTAAGGTTGGACAAAGGGGGTGTATAGACCACACGATTTTATGAAATTGTGTGAGATTATGTTCACAACCATGCAGACATGTCTGTAGTTTTAGTAGATTTTGACAATAGCTTTTCACATGGTTAGTAAACCATGTGGGTAAACCGTGCGAGTTCCCCTTGGGATTCTGGAATCCATACATGGTAGGCATATAGTTTTCCAAACTGTGCACCTAAACCGTGCGACCTCTATTAATTTGTAAAATTTTAAATTTTAAATTAAATAAATTTACCTTTTAAACCTAAGATCTATTTTCATTCAACATACAACAAAGGCACTCTATTGAGATCTCCCTTGGTGGCTAGAATTAGATTTTCAACTATTCATCCGTCCGATCTTCGTTTCAAGAATGGTATGTCTCATTAGATTTGTATCGGTATGATCTACATTCATTTTTATCTATTCTATGTTCTTTTGGATATTAGCTATGCTATTTGGATTTAAGTTCATATGCCCAAATTTTTCACTCTTCATCTATTATTCAGATTTCTCTTAATACGAGTCAAATTTGGACTTGATATTGGGTGGGCACTCCACTACCGAGCTGAGTTAGGTGGTCTATACTTTTACTTCAAGTTTTGGTGCTTTATAGAGTTATCGACCATTATGATTCCTTCTAGACTTTACGATGCAGCCCAAGAATTAAACTGGTTAATTGAAATAGTTATATTTGAGATTATTAGGGATGAACACAGGTACCTTGAGATGCATTGGTGGTTATTTCCCCAACCCAAGGCCAACTATGGGGTGTTCCATGCCTTTTCCATGGTTTTTAACTTTGATGAACCACCCAAGGGGTGTGCTCCTGATTTTTCCTAGTTTAAAGAAACTCAATTATGTTTAAATGGATTTAATTTCTTATCAGGAGAGGTCTTGAATCCTTTATTATGATATGTTGATATGTCATGATTGAATTGGTTAAATGGATTTGTTATTAATTAATTAAGTGAGTGGGAATACTCATTTGGTTTCTTTTGAATTGAGATTAATGGGTGGGTATACCCATATGATAGGTTTAAATGGGAATGGGGATAAATGGGTGGGTATACCCATGTGACATGTTTGAATGTGGATTGGATTACATTAGTGGGTAGACTCATGTGTCATGATTGATATGGGAAATGAATGAATGATTGTATAGATTCCATGGATGGATGTGCATGGATCTTGAACACGATAGTGGATTCCTTAGATTGAGTATGCTCCTTGGGTATTGATTCTGAGGGATGCCTTGAACCTTGTTACCATTGGATCTAGATTTCTTGGACTCATGTAGGACATGTCTGGTATGGAATGCTCCTAAAACTCCAACCAGTTCTATATTGAGTTTCCATCAAGATTCTCTTGGTACTCGATGAATATGCCTTGGTATTTGATACCTTAGATCTAGACCTTCACAGTCTGATACTTTAGTTATTACGACATGATCATGGAAATGTGATTCACTTCATTATACGACATGGCCGTGAGGACTTATGACATGTTGGTTGTATGGAAAGTGTTAGAGTTGGTGTCCTGAGAACCAACTGTTTGTACTTTAATTACGTGAATATAACCTTATTATATATTGTTCATTGTTCTACATGAGTATAATATAATAATGTCCTGGAATATTTGTTTCATTAATAATGTCATGGCAGATCCCCGCTATGATGAGAACCTTGAAATGATATAATAATATTCTTAAATAAAGTTCTATTGTTGGATGAAATACTATAATAGGACACATAGTATATAGACCGTAATGTGTGAGTACTCGTAAGAAGATGAGACTCTCTCTCATGGAGTTCGTACTTGGTAATCTCCAAGATGAGAGATTATGAGAACATACCCTCCAGTAGTAATTCTGCATGTCTTGGTGTCATTAGAAATTGCTATCTACGAGAGTTTGTAATGGTCCTTAGACTATAATATTATCATTAACTCATGTCATGACTCACACACTTATATTTGCTGACAAAAACCGTCACAAAGATAGTTGGTGGGAAGTAGGGTACCTTGGGTGCGTCACGAATGACATGTTATTAATGGATAAGTTGAGGAAGGATTTTCCATTCCATATTTATGGAAGTATATATCTCAGACCCTTTGATTGAAATAGAATTTTCACCCAAATTATATGGCAATGGTGTCACGACGAGTTTATTTCTGGAAGTCAAAGAATGAAAGATCAAGTATATAGGTTTATGACACTATCATGAAACCTGCTTGATGAGATATTAAGACAAATGGATTAAATTACACGGTAATCATTCGTATAAGGTGACACATCAATGTGGCATCAAATTCTTTCTCTTGGGTGCCTTGACTAGTTGCTAGATAGTAATCTTGGACTTTAGGCAAGCCCGCCTAATGCCAACAAGAAAGAGGCCTAGAGGGTCACACACTAAGTGTATCCAAGTATCTCAAGTAGAATAAAGATTATTCCCATATGTGGTTTAATAATTATTCAAGTAAGACTAAATCATTTTAATGTTAGAGGAAGAATAAAATGAAAATAAGTACATAACATGTATTAATGATTACACACCACGTAGTTTTTATTTTGGAAAGGAAATAAAAAAAAGTACATGCCGTGTATTAATGATTACACGCCGTGTAGTTTTATGAAAAATAAGTACATGATGTGTATTAATGATTTCACATCATTTAGTTTTTCCAGTCGGGATTTTGAGGAAATAATATCATTTTATTAAATGATATTTATTATAATCAGCGTGGGCACATGTCATGGAATTAATGATTCGACATGGGGTTTTCAATAAGAGTTAATGAAATAAATAAAATGCGTAATGAATTTATTTATTGTCATAAATATATAACCTCAAAACCGATTATAAATATCCTCACAACCCAACACTTTTCCTAATAATCATTGTGCACAAAAATTCTAGATAATTCTCTCAAGACTGAAAGAACCCCATCCTCCAAGAACGCTCTCAAGACCGAGAGAGATCCACCTCCATCGGATCAAGGTGATCTAAGGCGGACAACACAAGCAAAGGCTTCTCCACACTAGCACCTAGAGATTCCTTTGGCGACATCCATAGATATGTGGTGCACGTGTGGATCACTGCTAGAGGAATTCTACACTTGAATTCTGCGACGCAACGACGAATCACATCAGAACATGATCATAAATATCAAAGAAAAAAGAACGCCATAAAAGGTACTTCTTGTCAATTAATTAAACTAATTATAATCAAACTGTGATGATCCTCTTTTTTGGTTTTGGGACTATTCTTCTTCTTTGTCTATTTCTGTGATTAGATCCATGGAGTCTGGCATTTATCATCGTATTGATCCTGGATTGATCATTGCTAATGACAAAAAACCAAGTGGGAACATCCACCCACGAGCTTTTGCTGCACCCAGGACCTTCAATTGGTATCAGAGTAGTCACAACGTTGAATATAGTTTTTTAATTTTCATTGATAATTTATACATATATATTTGATTCAATTCAAGATAAATCTTTCTATAAAACTGAATGAATGACATCTATTCTTCCTCCTTCATTTCTCAATTCACATCACAGAAACAACCTTTTAATTTTTATTTTTATTAAAATAAAAATGAGGAACTCATCTAAAGGATCTGCTCATTCTGTCTGTACAATACAAGAATACACAGTGTGTAGTGAAAACTAGATGTTGTGTACTTAGATTCAATGAACCGGTGCTGGTCCACCAAATCACGCTGTGTGAATTGAGTATACCTAAGATATTAATACACCATGTTGACCAGAACTGAATGGAGCATGGAAACCAGAATACACAACATGTATGATGAATCAACATGCCATGTAGTCTGATCCGGACCAGGTGAAACTATGTACAAGGAGAAGCCGGGTACTACGTACACAGGATTGCCAGGATGGTAACTGCGTAACAAGGAAGTACATGCCATGTTAGATGAATCTACACGTTGTGTACTCCAAAATTTCCAAAGTACATAAAACATGCCAAATCCCCCGGTGTGTACATTGGATAAAGGGAGAAAACAAATACACATCGTGTAATATATCCCACACACCGTGTACTTTCCAGAAATGGAATTTCACCATGTTTCCTCCAAATTACAAAGACCTGTACAAGGAATATGGATGAGAAGAATCTAAAGGAAATTCAGAAAGGAATTTAAGATAAATAATTGATTAATTATAATATTATAATTAATTGAATCCAAGTGCGACTTATCTTGAATAAAATAACGGTTAAAATAATTTGAATACTAAATATGAATAAATGTAATTGCATGCTATGGATGATCATGAGCTAGAACAAAGAACCTTTGTGTGTGTATGGTTTTATTTACATTTATTTAATTTAAATTTGTTGGCCTGCGATACTTCTTCCAATAAAATGTAGGGCCTGCGTGCCCATGGTTTCTTTAATGTAAACCCCATGTAATGGATGATCTCCCAAGCTAGAGGATACAGTTCAAAATCCGAAGCTGAGGTGAAGCCAACCCAAGAAGATACAAAGGTGGACAAGTTGGAGCTGTAAAAACACGAACCATTGGGTTCAAGGTGTTTTCCCCTAGGTCAGGGTTATCTTATCAAAACCGCTAGATAAGATAACCAATAGAAGCTCATGATAATTCCATCTTATTTTATTTCTATCTGATTACATGGTTTATTTATTATGTATGTGTTATCACGTTTACATAATTAATGAAATAAATAAGCATGCAAAGATGGAATAAAATAAAAAACAGACTATGCGTAAACATTATCAGAATATGGTTAATCACTTAAGCAAGCACAACTTAATATTAATAAGCATGTTATAACGAGAAACAACACATAAAGGATTAAAATCCCTCAAATACCATATTAAGTTAGACCAAGCCTTCTGTTGGGGTTATTCAAAGGGGAATATGGATCCTTGCCACTAGAATGTCATCACAACTGGACATTCTGAGTTCAATGGTGAGGTCCATTGGTACTTGATAAAATAGTAGAAGAATTAATAAATTCATTTATTATTTTTCATAAAATGTAATCAAAAGGTACTTATAAATCTACTATTTTAATTTGTAGAATCAACATGACAAACTCGTCAACCACATTTTCTCTGTGATCAATTCTGGATAAAGACAATATCCTCATCGGCAGTAACTTTTAGGAATGGTTTAGGCGCCTTCGGGTTATCCTACACCATGAACGAAAGTTTTACATGCTAGAGTCCTCACTTCCTGATTCTCCTACCCAAGGGGCGAGTGATAAAGATTTCCTGGTCTATGATCAACATTTGAGCGATGCACTCGACGTTCAATGTTTGATGTTGTCATCAATGTCTAGTGATCTCATGAAGTCTCATGAAGACATAGATGCCTATAGCATGATCGAGCACCTCTGTGGTCTATACCAGGAGAGAGCAAGACAGGAAAGGTTTGAGATCTCTAAGGATCTATTTTAGAGCAAGCTTAGAGAGGGTGCCCCAGCTGAGCCTCATGTAGTCAAGCTCATTGGCTATATTGAGTGCTTGAAGGTTCTAGGGTTTAAACTCCCCCAAGAACTGGGTACCGATCTCATTATTTCATCACTCCCCCAGATCTTCTCTAACTTTGTTGTAAATTTCAACATGAACAACATTAAGAAGTCTTTATCTGATCCTCTTATCCTCATTCGCCAAGTGGACAATGATATGAAGCATGAAAATACTTCTGTCCTTATGGTGAATAAAAGGAAAGGGAAGGCAAAGAGCTTTAATCCCAAAGATTCTTCAAGGACTTCCAAGAAAAGGAAGATCAAAGGGGAGGCAAGAGAACAGGAGGCTGTTTGTTTCTCATGTGGCAAGAAGGGCCACTGGAAGAAAAACTGCACCCAACCAAGGAAGTAAGGGGAAGCTTCAGGTGCGTTTGTTATTGAATGCAATCTATCTATTTCTACCAATTGGGTATTATATACTTCTTGTGGTTCTCACATCTGTATCCAAATACAGGAACCAAGTATATTTAGAAAGATTGACCGAGGTGAGGTGGATCTGCGAGTAGCCAACAGAGCCAGACTAGCTGATGTAGCTGTCAGAGACTACCACCTCACATTTCCTACTAGGATGGTCTTGGTATTAAAAGGATGTTATTTTGTACCCTCTGTAACCAAAAGAATTATTTCAGTATCCAGATTAGATACTGATGGATCCATCTTCAAGTTTGGAAATAAATGTTACTACTTTTATAAAGATAGCATTTGTTTGGGTAGGGCACATTTATATAATGACCTTTATGTGTTAGACTACACAAACCAAGTAATATAAATCAATGACAAAGTTAATTAACATGAATCATACCACACCCAACTTTGGAATCACCGGTTAGGTCATGTCAATGAGAAACGTTTGACAAAATTACATCAAGATGGGTATTTAGATTCTTTCGAACTAAAACCACTTGGTGTATGCCATGTGTGTCTACAAGGCAAAATGACCAAAGCCCCATTTAGTGGGAAAGGTGAAAGGGCTAAAGAGATTCTATAATTAGTTCACACAGATGTGTGTGGACCATTTCCATTTGAAGCAAGGGGTGGGTTCTTGTACTTCATAACTTTTAATGATGATTTTAGTAGATATGGATATATTTACTTAATGAGGTATAAGTCAGATTCTTTTGATTGGTTCAAAGAATACAAGAATGATGTTGAGAACCAGCTTGGTAAGAAGATCAAGAAACTCCTCTCATACAGAGGAAGAGAATATCTTAATGAAGACTTCATTGATTTCTTACGGGAGTTTGGGATTCTATCTCAACTCACTTCTCCTTACATGCCTCAGTGGAATGGTGTAAGTGAAAGGAGGAACCACACCCTGTTAGACATGGTGAGATCAATGATGAGTCATGCGAGTCTTATATTATCCTTTTAGGGATATGCATTACAAATAGAAGCACACATACTAAACTAAGTACCAACTAAATTGATAAATGGTATTCCATACGAATTATGGATTGGACGCAAAGCCATGTTATCAAATTTACATGTGCGGGGTAGAGAAGCATTTGTTAAGGCCTATTCAAGTAAAAATATTGCACCCCGAGGCACAAAGTGTACCTTTATAGGATATCCCAAGGAAATAAGGGGATATTACCTATACAACCCCTAAGATAAAAAGGTTACAGTGACAATACATGCCATATTCCTTGAGAGGGAGCACATCTCCAAAAGAGATAGTGGGAGTGAGATAGACTTCGATGAAGTCAAGGCTCAAGATACACATGAGTTGGTAAAATAATAGATTCCAAAAAGTCCCATGGAAGAACAATCTATTCCAGAGACACAAGAACTATGTAGGAGCATGAGAGAGGTGGGAGAACCAGAACGATATGGTTTTCTTGTCACTGAGGATAGTGACTTGTTATTGGTTGACAATGATGATCCTCTTACCTACAAGGAAGTAGTTGAAGGCATAGATTTTTCCAAGTGGAAAGAAGCCATGAATTCGAAAATGGATTCCATGTACTAAAACCAAGTATAGATTTTGGTAGATCCTCCAGTTGATGTAAAGATTGTTGGTAATAAATAGGCATTCAAGAAGAAACTAGACATGGAGAGACAAGTCAGCACCTATAAGGCATGACTAGTTTCAAAAGGTTTTAGACAGTGTCAAAGAATTGACTTTGATGAAACCTTTTCACCAGTTGCGATGCTGAAATACATCATAATCCTATTGGCCATTTCTGCTTACCATGACTATGAAATTTGGAAAATGGATGTCAAAACAGCATTCCTTAACGGGAACCTCCAGGAAGATGTCTACATAACACAACCTGAAGGGTTTGTGACTCCAAAGGATTCCAACAAGGTATGAAAGTTAAATAAATCCATTTATGGATTAAATCAAGAATCAAGGTCATGGAAAATTCGTTTTGATGAAGCCGTAATGGAATTTGGATTTATTAAGAACGAATGTGATCCTTGTGTCTACAAAAGTTTTAGTGGAAGTGCAGTCATTTTCCTAATAGTATATGTTGATGACATGTTACTAATTAGAAACGAAGTACCTGTCTTATAGTTAGTTAAGGCATGGTTGGATAAATGCTTCTCTATGAAAGAATTGGGCGAGGCGGTATATATTCTTGGGATCAAGATCCATCATGATAGATCTAATAGAATGCTGGGCCTAAGTGAAAGTACATACATTGGCAAGATACTGAAGAGATTTAGTATGAAACAATCCAAGAGGTGATTGTTGCCAGTGTCACATGGCATTCATCTTTCTAAGAAAATGTTTCCTTAGACACATGAGGAAAGAAAGAAAATGGAAAGTATCCCTTACACATCTGAAATTGTGTCAGTCATGTATGCTATGATATGTACAAGGCTAGATGTTGCTTACACATTAAGTGCGGTAGGCAGATATCAAGCTAATCCAGGAGACCGCCATTGGATGGCAGTCAAGACTATCCTTAAGTATCTAAGGCTTACTAAGGATATGTTCTTCGTTTATAGAGGAGATGACGAACTAGTCATTAGAGGACATGTAGATTCTAGTTTCCAGACTGATCAAGATGACATGAACTCACAAACTGGATACATCTTCAGTTTGAATGGAGGTGCAGTGAGATGGAAGAGCTCAAAGAAAGGCGTGGTCGCAGATTCTATAGCAGAGTCCGAGTATATCGCAGCTTCTGAGGCAGCTAAAGAAGTAGTATGGATGCGAAGCTTTGTCCAAGAGCTGGATGTAGTACCTAGTAGTAAATATCCTATCACACTCTATTGTGATAATACTGCAGCGGTGGCACTTTAAAAAGAGCCAAGGTCCCATCAGCGAACAAATAACATAATTTGGAAGTATCATCTCTTGAGGGATTTTTCTCAGAGAGGTGAAGTTACAGTGAATAGTAATTCTACAGAAGATAATGTGGCAGACCCCTTGACTAAAACCTTGACTCAGTAGAAACATGATCATCATGTGAGGTCTAGCAGACTAAAATTCATAGGCAGTTGGCTCTAGTCCAAGTGGGAGTTTGTTAGAGTTGGTGTCCTAATAACCAACTTTTTTTACTTTAATTACGTGAATATACCCTTATTATACATTTTTCATTATTCTTAATGACTATAATATAATAATGTCCTGGAATATTTGTTGCATTAATAAGGTCATGGCAGATCCCCGCTGTGATGAGAAACTTCAAATGCTATAACAATATTCTTAAATAAAGTTCTACGGCTGGATGAAATACTATAATAGGAAACATAGTATACAGACCGTTATGTACGAGTACTGGTAAGAAGATGAGACTCTCTCATGGAGTTCGAACTTGGTAATCTCTAAGATGGGAGATTATAAGAACAGACCCGCCAGTAGTAATTCTGCATGTCTTGGTGTCATCAGACATTACTATCTATGAGCATGTGTAATGGTCCTTATACTGGAAGATTATCATTAACTCATGTCATGACTCACGCACTTAGATTTTCTGACGAAAACCGTCATGAAGACAGTTGGCAGGAAGTAGGGTACGTTGGGTGCATCACGAATGACATGTTTTTAATGGATAAGTTGAGGAAGTATTTTTCCCTTCCATATTTATCGAAGTAGTTATCTCAGGCCCTTTGATTGAAATAGATCTGTCATCCAAATTCCATGGCCATGGTGTCACGATGAGTTTATTTCTGGAAGTCAAAGAATAACAGATCAAGCATATATGTTTATGACACTGCCATGAAACCTTCTTGACGAGATATTGAGACAAAGGGATTAAATTACATGGTAAGTGTTTATATGAGGTGACATGTCAATGCAGTGTCAACTTCTTTCTCTTAGGTTCCTTGACCCGTTGCTAGACAGTAATCTTGGAATTTAGGCAATCTCGCCTATTACCAATGAGAAAGAGGCCTAGAGGGCCACACACTAAGTGTATCCAAGTATCTCAAGTAGAATAAAGATTATTCCTATATGTGGTTTAATAATTATTCAAGGAAGTATAAATAGTTTTAATGTTGGAGGAAGAATAAAATGAAAACAAGTACACACCGTGTATTAATGATTACACGCCGTTTAGTTTTCATTTTGGAAAGGAAATGAAAAATAAGTACACGTTGTGTATTAATGATTAAATGCCGTGTAGTTTTATGAAAAACAAGTACACTCCGTGTATTAATGATCACATGTCTTGTAGTTTTTCCAGTTGGTATTTTGAGGAAATAATATCATTTTATTAAATGATATTTATTATAATCAGTGTGGGCACATGTCAAGGAATTAATGATTCGACATGAGGTTTTCAATAAGAGTTAATGAAATAAATAAAATGTGTAACACATTTATTTATTATCATAACTCTATAACCTCAAACCCAATTATAAATATCCTCACAACCCAACACTTTTACTAAGAATCATTGTGCACAAAAATTCTGGAGAATTCTCTCAAGATCGAAAGAACTCCTTCCTCCAAGAATTCTCTCAAGACCGAGAGAGATCCACCTCCATCAGATCAAGGTGATCTAAGGCGGACAATTCAAGCAAAGGCTTCTCCACGCTAGCACCCAAAGATTCCTTTGGTGACATCCAGAGATATGTGGTGCACATGTGGATCATCGCTAGAGGAAGTCTACACTTGGCTTCTGCGATGCAACAACGAATCACATCAGAATGTGATCAGAAATATCAACGAAGAAAGAACTCTATAAAAGTTACTTATTTTCAATTAATTAAATTAATTATAATCAACCTGTGATGATCCTCTTTTTTGGTTCTAGGACTATTCTTATTCTTTGTCTATTTCTGCGATTCGATCTGTGGAGTCTGGCATTTATCATCGTATTGATCCCAGATTGATCATTGATAATGAAAAAAGCCAAGTGGGAACATCCACCCATGAGCTTCTACTGCACCCAAGACTTTCAAAAAGTCCATGGGTTATTGATATGGTTTCCTTATATGGCAAGTCCATGTGTACAGGTTCTTTATGGTGGTACGGTGAGTCTGTGTTGTTTACTAATATTGATTGTAGCTACCTTTTTAGGAGACTGAAACTTGTTTTGTAGGGAGCCTCGAGAGGCTATTTTAGTATCACTTGACTTATTCCATGGGTACAATTTATTTTACTACTGTTTTCCTACTTAATTTGATTTTTTTCATATCTTACTATATTGAAAAAATTGAAATTTATAGATCTTGGGTGGTTGCCTACTGGGATGTTATATCACACCCTATTTGGGTCTCCCTTGGGGAACCCAAATAGACTTCTTGGATGTAGGTAATGATAGGGGAAACACCCATAATTTCAGAGTTGATTATTATGCTATGCTAAGAGTTAGGGAGCATAGGACCAAGCTAAGGCTTGCGATGATACTGGGATAATTTTTGGTCTTTTTAGATTTTTGGATACATGTATTGTATTGTACTTATATGTACCTATTTTTGTTGTTTACTAGATACATGTATCATTATCATGATTGTATATGAGACACTTCTGGCTTGTTTTTTATTCCTATCTTATTTAGATATCAGTTGTCTACCTTCTTATCTACTTCCACTAATGGTATGTTATTGATATTTTGTTGTGTATACTCTGGAGATGAGGGCATAGTCTCCCCATCAACACACCTAGACTCTCATTTCTAGTTGGAAACCTCTAGAATTTGGGGAGATACACCTGAGGCCTTGTGACCAACCAGGCTTGGGGCACTGTTGAGTGGCTACTAGGTCCAAGACATTACAAAGTGGTATTAGAGACATAATTTTCTAGTTTTCTTTACTTTTTGAAGATAATAGATAGGGACAGGAAGGTAATGAAGTTCGGTAATGATATGTTCTCGGGCGTAGCTAACCTGCATATAGGGAAAATCTAAATTTCCTCAAATGGATTGCTATTTTTCTGGATTACGATAATTAAAATTGATTTGATTCCACTATTGGGTTATGAACTTGTGTTTTCATATTACTATTGATATGATTGTGGTTCTATTTCTATTACAACCCGATTAGATAAGGCTATTACATCTCATTCATCATATAAGAACCTTGTTAGAAATCACATTCCATGCATTATTCCATGCCATTTAGGATGCATTACTTGACGCATTTTGTTGTGATAGGTGCTGTGATTGTTTTTCCTACTATTTTGATATATTTTTGTGTGCATTGGTTAGAGACAGTGACATAATCTTTTAATTCATAAGGTGTATGGGCCATTATAGACTGGAAAATGATGTACCTTTTGACTCTTCTATTTAAATTTAACTAAATGAGATATGGAATAGATTATACGGGCACCATATTTTGGATCATGAGGTGTTATAAGCCCTTATGGATTGGAACATGATGAACCATTGGTTAGACCTATTGAAAAAATGAATGTTAAATGAAAATGAAATGAAAATTTGAAACAAAGAATTGACCTAGACCAGAATTTTGAGTGGTAAAGAGGCAGTGTCTCTAGTGGTTTTTAGTGACTGTTCTTTATATAGTTCTAGATTTAGGAGTAGGATGTGGGTTGACTTGGTTTTAAGAGTATTTTTACATATCCTATGATTTTTAATTGTGACTTTGATATCATTCTTTTTTGAGGTGCGTGTTTGGCATTATAGAGGCATGCCACCATAATGAACTCCAGTGGTGCACCAGGAGGGTGGCGACGATCACGATCCATAGGTGGTGGGCCATGAGATACTAGCATATCATACTTTAGTGACAGCTATGAAACCAAATATTGTTCTAGACACAGGTGGTAAGGCACAATTCCATGAGGGATTCTTTAGCTTAATGAAGACTTATTAAGGAACATCACATCCTACCTTATCTATAGATGAGTTGAAATAGGTGTTCCAGTAGCCACAACCTCCCACATTTTCAAGGGATGGAAGTCCACAGGTTGGTGAGATATGGATAGATACTATGATAGTGATATTAGATCATCTTTAGATGCCTCCTAAGAAAAGGGTAAATCTCCAAACATATATGCTTCATAGAGCAGCAAAGAGCTGGTGGGATGTACTAAACTAGGTTGACAGGCTATGTGATATGGGTTGGAATGATTTTCAAACCTGCTTCTATGACTACTTTTACCCTAATACTTTGTGGGAAGATCATGCTAGTGAGTTCATTCATTTGGAGTAGGGTGCTATGACAATTATGGAGTATTTAACACCCTTTACAGAGTTTCAGTGTTTTTCATCGACGTACCTTGATGATGAGCTATCGAGAGTGAGACGGTTCGAGGAAGGTCTCCAACATGCTATCAGATCTCAGGTCAATGTGTTCAGATTGATATCCATCATTGAGATTGTAAATTAGGCACTGATTATAGAGTAGAACCTGAGAGAAGATGGGGGTACGAAGTAGGGAAGTGCTATTTCTCGACCCAGTGGTTCAACATCTTTAGTCAGGAAGCACCGTTTTGGAAATTCTTGTGAAATGAGTTCCAGTCAGACTATGAGTATTGGTAGCTTAGTGTTTTGTCATTAGTGTGGAAGAAAAGGACACATGAATAATCAGTGCGACCATGACCCAGTTAAGTGAAAAGCTTGCGGTAGGATGGGCCATGTGTCACGTTTCTGTAGGACCTTCCATCTAGTAGTGAGTGGTAGGGGTCAGCTCCGACACCATTTTTAGGAGAAGGTTCCTTAGATCCATGTCAATAAGGGAGCTGGAGTAGTTTTAGATGATCAAGATGAGGTAGTGGTGGCCGTGGCCAAGGCATCTAGGCACAAGCTATATTGAGAAATCAGAGTGAGCCTACTCTGGGAATTGAGGTTATGTCATAGGGTTGTGGTTCAGTCCAGATCTATATAGGCTAGCCCCAAGGAGAAGGGTTTCAGACCATCTATGGTGAGATGTATGACCTTAGTAGCCTATACTATTTCATATTATCTTTTTAATACAGGTGCGTCACATAGTTTCATATATGCACCTATTGTGAAAATCCTTGGTCTCATTGTTTTGTTTTATAAGAGATTTATGACGCTAGACACTCTATTTGGAAATAGAACAGAGGGTTTATGCCAGTTCAGGGAGTGTCTCCTTGAGGTTGGAGGGTGTCACTTCATCTGAGATCTTTTTGTCCTCGAGATGACAGAGCTCAAAGTCATACTCAGGAAGAACCGTTTAGTAGATTTTTAAATTACGTTGGATGATATCTCTATATGGTGAATTTCACATCACCATCGAGTGTAGTTTATATTCACAAGGGTGAATGGGATGTCCAGGAAAGATGATATGGACCATAGAATCATGGGTTAGGCGGAATGACATCCCAAATCACTAATTTGTATCTGTATGATTAGGGATAATGTAAGAATAAATTTCCTCCAATGGTTGATTGTTTCAGGGATGTGATCCTAAATGACTTTCCTGGTTCACCTCCTAAGAGAGAGGTTTATTCTCCATTGATATAGTTACAGGAGCTGCACTGGTATCTATTCCTCCTTACAGGATGGCTACAATGAAGTTGCGAGAGCTCAAGAGGCTGCTAGAGGATTTAGGGGCGAAGGGGTTTATTTGACCTATTACTTATCTATGGGGTTATCCAATCCTTTTTGAGAAAAAGGTGGATGTTAACCTTAGGATATGCATGGACTATCATAAACTGAACTAGATGATGGTTAAAAACTAATATCCCTTTCCATAGATAGATGATTTGTTTGATCATCTTCGAGGAGCCCGAGTGTTATCAAAAATTGATGTAAGATCCAAATATCACCAGGTACATGTTTGACTTGTAGACATACCTCGTACATCCTTTCATAGAAGTTATGTTCTATATGAGTATCTGGTTATGTTATTTGGTCTCACGAACTCCCTAGTGGTTTTCATGTCACTAATGAACCAAGTGTTCCATCCTTACCTGGATTATTTTGTGGTGGTTTTCATGGACAATATCTTGGTGTATTATCACAATCAATATGACCATTCCAAACACCTTGAGACCATTTTGGATACACTGAGAGAGAAACAGTTATATGCTAATATCACAAAGTACCACTTCTAGATGGATTAGATTCACTTCCTGGGTCACATCATCTTATAGATAGGAGTATCAGTGGACCCAAAGAAGGTGAGAGCTGTAGTTACCTGGGAGCATCCCAAAAATGTTTTTGA
The DNA here is from genome assembly GCA_963277665.1 of Viscum album. Lineage (NCBI taxonomy): Eukaryota > Viridiplantae > Streptophyta > Magnoliopsida > Santalales > Viscaceae > Viscum > Viscum album. The sequence continues at coordinate 1,237,769,223 of OY728162.1, read as the reverse complement.
CATACAAAGTTTCTTAGGAATGGTTGGTTACTAAAAGAGTTTCATAAAAGAATTATCATTCTTAGCAGTGCTGTTGATAGGTTTCTCTAAGAAGGGTGTGATGTTTGTATGGTCAGATTCCTATGAGATAACCTTTTAGGAGCTAAAAGGGAGGTTGATATCAGCACGAGTCCTGATACTCCCATAGTGGGGTAGGTGCTACACTGTGTATTGTGACACATTAGGTGTTAGAATAAGAGTAGTGATGATGCATGGGGATATAATTGTGACGTATAGGTCTCGACAACTAAGGCCACACGAGATGAACTACTAGACACATGATCTCAAGTTAGCTGTAGTAGTTGACACATTACATTGTTGGATACATTAATTATTGGGAGAGTGTTTCATGGTGTACATGGACCAAAAAATACTCAAGTACATATTTACTTAGTGTGATATGAACTTAAGGCAGTAAAGGTGGGTAGAGTACCTTTAGTATTTTGAATTCTAGATTATCTACATGTCTGATAAAGGAAATATAGTGGCTGATGCAATGAGAATGAGGAATCAGATACAAGCAGTTTAGTAGGCCAGTAACAGGTGGAAGCTTATGGATTTGTTCTCTGATATTCACTTGGAGGTGCATGATAGTTAGGGGTAGACATATTTATCATCCTTAGCTGTGACCTCTACCCATCTGAATTGAGTGAGGATGAGGAAACTATCTGATTTAGAGGGCCTAGTACTATGGGAGAGTGTGGTAGGTGAGGACCCACATTTTGGTTAGACTATAGGAAAGTATGAGATCCTATGTATCCATGGACGTTTTTAGGTTCTAGTGGACATACACAAGGTGATTATGTGGGAGTTTCATGCTTCATCTTGGGCAGTACATCCCGAGGTCACCAAGATGTAATGTGGCTTACACCGTCAGTACTAGTGGCCAGGTATGAAACATGAGGTAGCTATTTTTTTATGAGGTGTTCCACCTGTCAGCAGGTAAAGGTGGAACATTAGTGACTCACTAGAATTTTACAGCAGTTACCTATTCTAGAGTAGAAATGAGATGATGTCATGATGGATTTTTGACTAGTTTACCAAGGTTGCCTCAAGGTAAAGATACTATGTGGGTTGTTGTTGAAAATCTCATAAAGGTTTCTCATTTCTTGTCGATCAAGGATACCTTCAGTGTTGATGATCTTGGAAGGTTGTATATCTATGATATAGTATGACATCATGGGGACCTACACACTATTATTTCAGATAGGGACAGCCACTTTACGTCTCATTTCTATCAGAGTTTCCAGAGGGATTTTGGTACAAAAATGCTTATGATCATAGTATACCACCCTCATACTGATGTCTAGTAAGAGTATACGATACAGGTGATAGAGGACATGCTGCAAGCATGTGTCTTGGATTTTAGGGGCTCCTAGGAGAAGAATATTCCACTAGTTGAATTTTCCTATAATAATAGTTATAAGGGAACTATATAGATGGAACCTTATGAGGATTTCTATGGTAGGCCATACCGATTTCCCCTGTGTTAGATAGAGGTAGGTGAGTCAGCTTTACTAGGACCACATCTCATGCAAGAGACTTTGGAGTAGGTCTAGTTGATTCAGAAACATATGGATACTATACAGTCTCAACAGAAGTCATACACCAATTTATGCATATGACCTTTAGATTTATAGGCCAGGGATCGGGTATTCCTACATGTTTCATTAAGGATGGGACACAGAAAGATGAGGAGATAGGGTAATCTTTCATCGTGATATGTTGGGCCATTCGAGATTCTAGAGAGAGTTGGGTTAGTAGCCTATAAGTTGTAGTTACATCAGAGTTACCGAGCCATGCATGATATATTTCACATATCTCAACTGAACCTTTGTCATTCAGACTAGTCTCATGCTTTTCATCCCGAGGAGGCTGAGCTACATGTTGATGTGTCTTTTGAGGAGCATCTGATTTGTATAGTTGATAGGAGTAAAAATATTCTCTAAGACTAGTTAGTTCCTCTAGTATGGGTGCTATGGCAGCATGACCATTTATAGGATGATACTTGGGAGTGGTAGACCGATGTACGTGCACAGTGGATAGAGTTTTTCTAAGATGGGTGGGGGGGGGGATTGTAAGAACCCATGTTTTCATATGAGGTATGAATACCTTATTTTTCAATTTTAATTCTTAAATATGGCCTAATGTGAGTACTCTTTGAGGTCACGGGTGTAATGGGGGTGTCTGGGGCTTGTTCAGAGCTCAAAACCTAATTTTGGGGTGATTTAAGCCTAGCACATGGTAAGTGAAAATTGTATGGTACATGACACATGATTTGACTAAACCGTGTAATGCTGGATATGGGGGGTGTACAGGCTGCACGGTTTGAGGAAACTATGCAAGAGGAGGCACATAACCATGCGACTAGGTCTGCAATTTTAATAGATCATAACAGTGGCTTTTTGCATGGTTTTCACATGGTTAGTAAACTGTGTGGGTAAACCATGCAGTTTCCCATTAGCGTACAAGAATCCATGCATGGTAGGCACATGATTTTCCAAACCATGTGCCTAAACCGTACGACTGTTGTTAAATTGGGAAATTTTATATTTTTAATTAAATAATTTTTCTTTTTAAACCAAAAATTTATTTTCATTCAATGTACAAGAAAGGAACTTTGTTGAGAGCTCCTTTGGTGGATAGACTTTGATTTGCGACCGTTATTCCATACGATCTTCATTTAAAGTGTGTTTTGTCTCATCATATCCACATTGATAATATCTATATTCCTTTTTATCCATTATCTATTCTTATGGATATCAGTTGTGCTATTTGAATTTAGGCTCATATGCCATAATTTTTTGTTCTTCATTCATTCTTCATATTTATCCTAATATGAGTTAAATTAGGACTTGATACTAGATGGGTACTCCACTAACGAGCTGAGGTAGGTGGTCTATACTTTTATTTTGAGTTTTGGTGCTTTATTGAGCTATCAACCATTATACCACCCATCGTACTTTCCAAAACATCCCTAAAATTAAACTGGTTAATTGAAATAGTTGTATTTGAGCTTATTAGGGATTCCCATAGTTTCCTTGAGATGTTTTTTTGGTTATTTCCACAACCCAAGGACACCTATGGGGTGTTCCATGCCTTTTCTATGGTTTTAACCTTTGATGAACCACCTAAGGGGTGTGCTCCTAAGTTTTCCTAGTTTAAAGAAACTCAATTACGTTTAAATGGATTGAATTACTTATTAGGTGAGGTATTAACTTCTTTCTTATTCTATGCTGATATATCATGCATGAATTGGTTAAATGGATTTGTGGTTAATTGGTTAAATGAGTGAGAATACTCATTTGGTTTCTTTTGAATTGAGATGAATGGGTGGGTATACCCATGTGATAGGTTTAAATGGGAATGGTGATAAATGGGTGGGTATAGCCAAGTGACATGTTTGAATGTGGATTGGATTACATGAGTGGGTAGAATCACGTGTGATGATTGTTATGGAAAATGAATGAATGATTGTATAAATTACATGGATGGATCTCCATGGATCTTGAATGAAGTAGTGGATGCCTTTGATTGAGTATGCTCCTTGGATATTGATTCTGTGGGATGCCTCTAGATTTGATACCCCTTGGATATGGGTTTATTAGACATGTGTATGGCATGTTTGGTATGGAAGGATCCTCTGACTCCAACCATTACCTATACTGAGTTTTTATCAAGATGCTCCTAGGACTCGACTGGGGTGACTTGGTCTTCAATACCTTGGATCCGACCCTTGATGGTCTGATACTTTGGTTATTATGGCATGGTTGTGGAAATGAGATTCACTTCATTATACAGCATGGACATGAGGACTTATGACATGTTGGTTGTATGAAAAGGTTGTGGGTTATTGATATGGTTTCCCTATATGGAAAGGTTGTGTGGACATGTTTTGTATGGTGGTACAACAAGGCCGTTTTGTTTATTAATGTTACTTGTAGATGCCTTGTTAGGATATTGACACTTGTTTTGTAGGGATACTTGAGAGGCTATTTCTATATTACTTGACATGTTCCATGGGCACACTTTATTTTAATACTATTTACCTACTTACTTTGATTTCTGCATAGCTTATTATATTGCACAAATTGAAATGTATAGATCTTGGGTGGTTTCCTAATTAGATGTTATCTCACACCCTATTTGGGCCTCCCACAGGGAACCCAAAAAGAATTATTTTATGAAATTAATTATAGGGGAAAGCACCCAAAATTTCAAAGTTGATTATTGTGCCATTCTAGCAGCAAGGGAGCACATGACCAAGTTCAGGCTTGCGACGCTAATCGGATAATTTTTGGCCTTTTTGTATTTTTGGATACATGTATTGTATTGTACTACTATCTATCTATTTCAGCTGTTTTATATATACATGTATCATTATCTTGATTACATATGAGACAAATATGGCTTGTTTTGTATTCCTATATTGTTTAGATATCGGTTGTTTTCTTGTTTATCTACTTCCGCTAATGGTATGTTATTGATATTCTGATGTGTATACTCTGGTGATGAGGAAATAGTACCCCCATTGACACACCTAGGCCCTCATTGTTATTCAGCATCCTTTGGAATTTGGGGAGATGTACTTGAGGCCTTGTGACCAACCAGGATTGGGGCACTGCTGAGTGGCTACCAGGTCTGGGATGTTACACTCCACCAATCCAAAATGGTTATCCCATGAGCCTCCAAAATCCAACACACATGTCTGAAGAATGTATTCCAAAATTTTATTTATCCACTTCATCTGACCATCTATTTGAGGATGGAATGTCATGATCAATTTGATTTGGGATCCCATTGCCTTCTAAACTTTTTCCCAAAATTGAGAGGTAAAGTGGGGTTCCCTGTTTGAAATGATAGACGATGGGACATCATGAAGCCTCACTATCTCCTAAATATACAGCTGACCCAACTCATACACATTTTTCGAGTCCTTGATCAGAATGAAATAGGATGATTTGGTCATACGGTCAATCACTACCCAAATTGAGTTTCTTCCCCAAGGTGTACGATGTAATACAATGAAAAAATCCATGGAAACCTCATCCCACTTATAGATAGGAATGGGTAGGGATTGGAGAAAACTGGAGGGAATCTGGTTCTTAGATTTAATCAACTGAAAGGTATAACATCTGTATATGAAGTCAGCTATGTCTCGCCTCATACATGGACACCATAACTGACGACGTGCATCATAAACATCTTGGTGGTCCAGAGAAGAGCGAACCACTGATACTAGTGGATATCCTACATCACCACCATTCTCAAAGACAAAATCACCATGAGATGGACCTTGAAACAAAGTACTCCCTTATGAGTCAATAAACACTCATTGGGAACCTCCCCACCATTTATAAACTGCATAGAATGTTGACACAACTCATCACCAATCTGTTCTTCCCGAATCATCTCTAGGAGGGAGGGATTCAGCTGCACACTAGACAAGAAAATGACTCCATTATTCTCATTATCTTCCATATATATATAGGAAAAAATCCCCATCAAAGCCCACTCATCACTAGACTCTATTACTAATTTCTCTGGCACGTTCTTTCTCATAGAATTTGCCACCACATTACCTTTACCCAGGGTATATACAATATCAAAATCAAACCCCTAGTGATACTTGATCCACCAGCATTACCTGAAATTAATATCTTTATGGTTGAAAATATATTCCAAGATCTTATGATTTTAGTAGACTAACAACTTCTTCCTCAAGTGATAATGATGCCATGTATTCAAGAAGTGCATCACCAATACCAATTACAGGTTATGGGTTGGTTAATTATTTTCACGTGGTCAAATTTAGAAAGAACTAAACACCAACACGTGGTCATTCTGACTCAAAAAACACCCAATAACCATACCCAAGTCATCACAATATACCACATATCCCTTTCCGGATTCTAGAAATTTCAAAACATGGGATGTGGTCAAATGCTACTTGAGATCCTCAAAGTATGCTGAAATTATGGGCTCTATTCAAACCTTATCCCTTTCCATGTAAGTGAGGTCATGAGTGAATAAAACCAAGATAAATCTCTAAAAAACCACATATAATACCCTACCAGACCCAAAAATCTCCTGATCTCAAAAACATTATTCAGTTTCTCCCATGACATCACCGCTTCAATATTCTCGGGGTCCACTGAAACCCCACATTCTAAGATCACGTGGCCCAAAAAATTTATCTCCCTAATCCAGAAGGTACACTTGTAGAGATTAACATAGAGATGGTGATCTTGAAGAGTTCTTAACGTGATATTCAAGTGTTTCTCATGCTCTTCATTGGTCCTAGAGTAGACTTGGGTTTCATACACAAACACACGACGAAGGAGTCGAGGTAATGATGAAAAAATTGGTTCATAAGCTCCATGAAGACTTCTGGAGAATTATTTAGCCCAAATGGAATGGCTAAATACTCAAAATGGCTATACCTTCTTCAGAAGGCTATCTTTGGGACATTAGCCTCTCTGAATCTAACCTGATGATACCCGAAACACAAGTCAATCTTGGAGAACCAACTTCCTCATTAAGTTGATAAAAAAGGTCATCAATACGGGTCAAGGGGTATTTGTTATTGATATATACCTTGTTCAATTTTTGGTAATCAATTCACAATATAAGGGATTTATCTACCTTATTTTCAAACAGAATTGGGGTGGCCCAAGGTGGGACACTCGAGAAAATGAATCCTTTGGATTCCAAATCATCTAACTGTATCTTTAATTACATTAATTTGATGGGGTCCTGATTAGCCACTAAATGAGGCTAATATTCATTGTTAATATACTTAATTTTCATGTTCTTTGTTATTCATAAACACCATTTTAGTGCATTTTACACTTTGAACACCATTTCACATTATGATTGTAATACCTTCTTAAAATGCACTATTATGTGGTACATTTTTGAACATCATTTAAAGTACCCAATGATTCATCTGATTTTAAGGAATTTAATTTTACATATTTTAATTTGATATTTTTTGAAATTGATCTACACTTAAATATGAACATGTTTGATTCAGGGATCAATGGAGAATTCATGGAGGATGATGGAGATATTTGGCAATGAAAGGAAGCAATTCTGGAGAAGGCAGATTGGACACCATCCCACTGATGAGACTGTGGGGCCCAACATACAGGCCCAATTAATCCCAAATTTCGTGGGATGATAGAAGACATGTACAGGAACAAATAACTCTTCAGGAGTTAATGCTAATTCGGCCTCCATGTTGGTCATTTAGGCGGCCCAAGTTAGAGATAAAATTCTGGTCCAGATTCTGCGGCCCAGAAAAACAGTCCACCATTTTGATCATATCTCGGAATACACAACTCCAAATGGGCCCAAATTTTACAGGCAGTTAGAAGACATCCGGAGCTCCATTTTCTTCTTCTATGGCCCACCCTGATTCGGCCATCTAGAAGGTCATCCAAACGCGTCTGTTCGGTGGATGAAATCTGGATGCCACCTCGGGTCAAATGTGGAAAATTCCAAATTCCACAAACTTTCCACCACCCTAGGCCTACCATACTCAAGTGGGATGACTTGTACTGTTGAAGGCTCGACCCAAGGCTCCCAAAATGACTATTTAAGGCAGTGGTGGTGAAGGAGTTGAAGATCTTGGATGATTTTGTTCAATTGTGATGTTATGCTGCATTTTTGTTGCCTCAATTTTGTCTTTCACATGTAAGTTGTTCAATTCACTTTAGTTTCTTAATAAAAGTTATTCTTCTACTCTTATTCTGTTGTTCTTAATATCACTTTGATACCGTTGGATTAAGGTGTGAATTTATTCACACCAACCCTTGTGAAATTATTCACACAACGGTGGAGTGATCATTGTATTTTTGTTGTTTTCTTTACTTCTCCATTTCCTCCCTTATGAGTCTACTTTCCGCTTCCATTGAAACCATGGGATCAATGGAGGGCTAACCCACTTATGGGTTGATCCAAGGGAGTAGCAAGGGGCTGGATTGGATGTTATTTATCACCTAATTAATGTATAATCACTTCTTTAATTGGGATTTTTATTTGATGATTTTTAAACTCCATCATCCTTGTTGAATTTAACGCCACACACTTCAAGTACTAATACGATCCTTTACCTTGAAGTGCTCAAAACTTTGATCCTTCAAGTATATAGGTGATTAGTATTAGAGGGTTTAGGCATTAAACCAGTAAGTGATGATGTTGTTTTATCTCCTTAAATGAACCCATCTCAAATTTAAGAAATTGAAATCATTAAAAAGAAAATACGTCCAATCCACCCTGAGTGATAACCTAGGATCAACTCATTCTTTTAAATTGAATCCACTTAAATATTTTAGATATCTTTAAAACCCATCCAAAATCAATCCAAGTTGGCCACTTCATAGCCAAAAATCCATCCCTTAGTTTTTGTATCTTAGGTATCTTCTTAGGTCTCTGTGGAATCGACAACCCAAGCTACACTACAAGGACCGTTCTACCCTTCTTCTCTTGGGTAAATTTGGGCGTGAACCAAATTTTGGCGCCGTTGCCGGGGACCAAGTAAGTACCTTAGATCAAAAAAAAAACCTTCTTTCCTCACCTCCATTCTTCTACTCTCACCCAAGATCTCTTATCTTGTCCCTTTCTCGTTTTTTTTGGCGCATGTCCGCCTACACCCGCGATTTCTCAAACAGACTAGTTAGGGTTGAAAGTCCTGGGATAGGGGAGTCAAGTGAACCTAAGGGATTGTTTAAATCAGATTCAAATATTCTTGAAATCCCAAAGTCAGAACTTGAAACAAGTCCAATGGAGGGTCATCCACAAAATCAAATTGTAAACCCTGGGGGGAATCAAATGGGAAACCAAAACCAAGAAGCTCCAAACTTAGGGAATGTAGTTGATCAAACCATGAATGACTACCTCACTCCAGCTTGGACCAATGCCCCCTCATGCATTAGACACAATTCCATAGGAGATACCAACTACATATTCAAACCCCATGTCCTAAACCACCTTCCAACCTTTCATGGGATGGAGTCAGAAATGCCATACCTTCATGTCAAAGAGTTCAACGACATTGTTGAAACCATGTGTCCCCCACATCAAATAGAATCCGCTAAGATGAGGCTATTTCCTTTTTCATTAAAGGATCGAGCTAAAAATTGGCTAAACAACTTGAGACCTGCATCAATCCACTCTTGGGACCAACTACAAAGAGAATTCTACAAAAAATACTTCCCTCATCACAAAACAATTGCACTTAAAAAGAGCATCCAAAACTTTTTTGAAAAAGAGGGAGAGTCATTTTATGAAACATGGGAGAGGTTCAAAGACACCCTAAACATGGTTCCACACCATGGGTTTTCCATACCTGAACAAGTGAGAATTTTCTATGAAGGGTTGGGTTCGGGTAATAAACAATTCATTGACATGATGTGTAATGGAACCTTTAAAAACAAGGCCCCAAATGATGCTTACGAGTATCTGGAAAGTCTGGCTGAACAAAACCAAACTTGGGGAACTTCACCTTATTCTGAAAAGCCACAAAGAACCACTGGAATTCATACACTTAGAGAAGAGGAAAGCCTTAGGGCTAAACTCGCAGCACTCTCTAGGAAGGTTGAAGAGATAGACCTTAGGAAAGTCCATGAAATCCAAAATGTAGACCTTGTTTGCACAATTTGTGACAAACATGACCATAAAACAGACAACTGCCCAACCATTCCATCCATCAAGGATGTTCTTATAGGAGGACCCCCAGCATAAGTCAATGCCCTAAACTTTCAAAAGCCCCAATACCCAAACACCTTCAATCCAAGGTACAATGACCACCCTGGCTTCCGATGGAAGGATAACCAACAAAATAGCCAACCACAAGGGCAAAATCCTTACCCTCAACAGAGCTACCAGACCCATAACCAGTTCCAAACCCAACCTATCCAATACCAACAGCCACCGGTCCATTTTCAACAAACCATCCCACCTCCAAAATATCCCCCTGGGATAAACCAACCTACTCAAGCACCCACCCAAACTGTTCCACAAAGCCTACTAGAACAACTGTGCAAACAAATGGAGAGGATGAACTCAGAGGTATCTTCCCTAAAACAAGAACTTCAAACCATCAAAACAGGAAAGGCACCCATGCCTACTCAGGCGGTGCCATCCTCAACTTCAAGGGGAGAGTCAAGTTGTGCTCAAACAACTCATGAACAGCTAAAGGCTGTGACTGTTTTAAGAAGTGGGAAATCAATTGAGAAACCTGAACAACTAATTCAGAACCCACCTGAAGATTCAAACTTGGATGAAAATTTAAATGAACCACAAGATCAAACTGAGGAAACTGATAACAATGTGAAAGAAACAACTCTTCAACAAACAACCCCACAACCTGCACCATTTCCACAACGCATGAGGGGGAAATCCAAGCCTGAACTGAGTGAAACATTGAGGGAAATCTTCTCACAAGTCAAGTTGAACATTCCTCTTCTCGATGCAATCCAAACCATACCTTCCTACTCAAAGTACCTTAAGGACTTGTGCACTTTTAAAAGAAAATTTTCACATAAAAACCAAGTCCTTTTGGCTGCTAATGTGAGTACCACCATTCAAGGGACCATTCCTCCTAAGTTGAAAGACCCAGGTTGCCCTTACATTAATGTTGAACTAGGAGAAATCAAAGTTGTCAAGGCCTTGTGTGACCTAGGTGCTAGTGTCAATCTCATCCCATATGCTGTGTACTGCCAGTTAGGCCTAGAAGAGCTCCAACCCACATCTGTCACACTTCAGCTTGCTGATCGTAGCATTAGGGTTCCCAAGGGGATTTTAAAGGACGTTCTGGTAAAGGTTGAAAACTTCATCTACCCTGCTGATTTCATTGTACTTGACAACCATCCAAATTTAGGAAATAAGGAACAAACCCCAATCATCCTTGGTCGTCCTTTCCTTGCAACAATCAACTCTGTTATCCGAGTCCGAAATGGGAACATGACCATCACCTTTGGGAACATGAGTCTAGACTTGAACATCTATAATGCAAGCTCACAAATAGGGGATGACGAGGATATTCATGAAGTAAACATGATAGGAAGCATTGATAATGAATCCATGGAACATCAAGGAATATTTGATGAATGTTTAAGTCAGAATGAGATTGATTTCCTTTGTTCACATGAAGGAAGTTTATCTCCTTGGCTCGAATCATTTTCAAATTGCTCCTATAATGATGTCTTAGGACCAACAATCAGTGAAACCTTTCAGGAAAACACATTCATAGAGACAACTCAAACTCCCTTCCCTAACCCAGGTCAATACAGTCTTGTGGCTGAAACTTCTACACATGGGGAATCAATTCAATCTGAAAATCTAGGAAACAAATTTGATCTTGATCCAATGCCCCAATATTCTGCTGAAATTCTGAACCAACCAGATCTTGAATTGAAGGAACTTCCTACTTCCCTCAAGTATGCCTTCCTAGGGGAAAATCAAACACATCCTATAGTCATATCTTCTTCTCTTGAAGCCAATCAGGAGGGGATGCTTCTAGATGTCCTTAGGAAACACAAGAAAGCCATTGGTTGGACCCTGTCTGATATTCCTGGGATTATCCCACTTATTCGAACTCATAGGATTACTCTTGAATCTGAATCCAAACCATGTCGTCAACCTCAGAGGAGACTCAATCCAAATCTTATGGATGTGGTAAGGCAAGAACTTCTTAAGTTGTTGAAAGCTGGTATCATCTACCCCATAGCTGAGAGTGAGTGGGTAAGCCCAATTCAAGTTGTCCCAAAGAAAGCTGGAATCACTGTGATCACTAATAAGGATGGGGAAATTCTTCCAACTAGGGTGAGTAGTGGCTGGAGAGTCTGTATTGACTATAGGAAGCTCAACTCTTGTACCAAGAAGGACCATTTTCCCTTGCCCTTTATTGATCAAGTCCTCGAGCGAGTGGCGGGTCATCAATTCTATTGCTTCCTAGATGGGTACTCAGGTTACAATCAAATTGAGGTCTCCCTAGAGGATCAAGGGAAGACTACATTCACATGTCCTTTCGGTACCTTTGCCTTTAAACGCATGCCGTTCGGGTTATGCAATGCCCCTGGAACCTTCCAGCGGTGCATGATGGGAATCTTCTCAGACATGGTAGGGGATTTTCTTGAGGTCTTCATGGATGACTTCTCTATGTTTGGGGATACCTTTGAGGGATGTCTGCAGAATGTGGAGAGAGTCTTGTCAAGATGTGAAGAAAAAAATCTGGTCCTAAACTGGGAAAAATGCCATTTCATGGTTAAAGAGGGACTTGTTCTAGGCCATCTGGTCTCGAGTAGGGGGATTGAAGTTGATAAAGCAAAGGTTGACATCATTCGTCACCTTCCATCACCCAGAACTGTTAAGGAAGTGAGGTCCTTCTTAGGACATGCTGGTTTCTATAGAAGATTCATTAAGGACTTTAGTTCAATCTCTCGCCCTCTTTGTGCTCTCCTAGTAAAGGATGCTCCATTTGTTTGGACAGAAAGCTATGAGGGTTCATTTTCAACCCTTAAATCCGCTCTCACCTCTCCTCCCATTATGAAATCTCCAAACTGGGACCTTCCTTTCGAACTCATGTGTGATGCCAGTGACTTTGCTGTAGGAGCTGTGTTAGGACAACGGTGTGATAAAACTCCATATGTCATTTATTATGCAAGAAAATCCTTAAATGATGCCCAAATCAATAACACCACCACTGAAAAGGAGTTACTTTCTGTTGTTTTTGCCTTAGAGAAATTCAGGTCCTACCTCTTAGGATCACCCATCATTGTATTCACCGACCATTCAGCTCTAAAATATCTCTTCCAAAAACAAGATGCAAAGGCTAGATTGATTAGGTGGGTCCTTCTTCTTCAAGAGTTCGATTTAACCATTAAGGATAAAAAAGGTGTCGAGAATGTTGTAGCTGATCACCTCTCTAGGTTGGAATTCAAGGACAAATCACATCACCTTTCTGTGTCTGATTCATTTCCTGATGAGAACCTCTATTCTGTGAGTGATTGCACTTGGTATGATGACATAGCCAACTTCTTAGTTTCAGGGGTCATTCCAAAATTCTTAGGGACCCAAGCTAGAAGAAAATTTCTTTCTGATGTCAAGCATTATGTGTTTGATGATCCATACCTATATAAGTTCTGTCCTGACCAAGTTATTAGGAGGTGTGTGCCAGAATCCGAACAAGAGTCCATCCTAATGTTCTGTCATAGTGAGGCTTGTGGAGGTCACTTTTCCTCTAAGAAAACTTCTGCCAAGGTTCTTCAATGTGGTCTCTTTTGGCCCACCCTCTCAAGGGACTCCTACACATTTTGTCAAAGCTGTCCTAGGTTTCAACAAGTAGGGTCCATCACAAAAAGGAATCAAATGCCTCTCACTCCAATATTAGTGGTTGAAATCTTTGACTGTTGGGGAATTGATTTCATGGGTCCCTTCCCAAACTCTAGGGGATATCTTTACATTCTCTTGGCTGTCGATTATGTCTCAAAATGGGTTGAGGCCATTCCTACAAAATCCAATGACCATCAAACTGTGATTAGATTCCTTAAAGAAAACATCTTCTCTAGATTTGGGATTCCTAGGGCTATCATTAGTGATCGTGGAACTCATTTCTGCAATCGCCCATTCTCATAGCTCATGGAGAAGTATGGAATTTCTCACAAAGTGTCCACCGCTTACCACCCACAAACCAATGGTCAAGCTTAGTTAGCCAATTGAGAAATCAAACAAATTCTTGAGAAAACTGTTAATCCATCTAGGAAAGATTGGTCGAGCAAACTCTTAGATGCTCTTTGGGCATATCGAACAACATTTAAAACTATCCTAGGAATGTCCCCATATAGGTTGGTTTATGGTAAAGCATGCCATTTTCCAGTGGAGATTGAGCATAAGGCCTTTTGGGCAATCAAAAAAATGAACTTTAACATTTCTTTGGCCGAAATAAAGAGGAAATTGGATCTAAACGAGCTTGAGGAACTTAGGATGGAGGCTTATGAAAATTCAAGGATCAATAAAGCTAGAGTTCAAGCCTACCAGTCTAGGAATCTTAAAACTAAACACATTGAACCAGGGAAACCTGTGCTTTTGTATAGTTCTAAACTTCATTTGCACCCGGGAAAGTTGAGGTCTAGATGGTCCGGTCCATACATAGTGCATAAGGTGTACCCCCATGGGGCTGTTGAAATTCAAGATCCCACCAATGGTCAAATATTTAAAGTTAATGGTCATAGAGTCAAACCATTCATAGAACCATTCCAAAAACATGAAGTTGATGAAGATCTGAGTGAACCTACCTTTGATGAAAAAAAAAACAACAATTAATCAATAAGGGGTTTAAGTCGAGCTAACGACGTTAAACAAAGCGCTGCACGGGAGGCAACCCGTGGTTTTTATGTTTCTAATATTTCTGAATCATATTTATTTTTCAAATAAGATTACTTAATCATTTTTATATTTAAAAATAAAAAAAAATAGACTCTTGACCTGTTCTTCTATTATGAGTATGAATGGGTACGAAAGAGGAGCACCATATTCATCCGTGTCACGTGGTGTGATCCTTGAGTAATACCTTACCCAGAAATTTAAAAAGAAGACAATGTATCATCAGTTTATTTTGTTTTTATTATTCAATGGGTTAAAAAAAAAATATAATAATACAAAAAAAAAAAAAAAAAATTCCACGCCATAGGCCGTGGGGCAAACCCCGTCACAACCGGCGAAGCCGCGGGGACTCGAACCCGGGACCGAAGGGAGACAGGGGCGCGCGCTTACCACTGACCTGCGGCTTCTTGTGCTACCTTATTCTATAATTTTTATATATATTCTTATATTTTACTTCCTTTATTATATAAATATATATATATATTGTTTGTTTGTTTGTTTTGTTTTTTTTCCTTTTTCCACTAGGGAACTTTGCAAGAGACATGGATATCAAAGGAACAAATTCAAGCTGCAAGAACTTCCAACTTCAACCACCAGGTGACTTCATTCCATAACCCTCATTTTCAATTTCATTTTTGAACTTTAATTCTCTACCTCTACCCCCTTATAAATTTTCTTTTCTTTAAACACTGGGGACAGTGTTGTTTTAAGTTGGGGGGGAGATAAAATAAAAAAAAATGCTTTTGTGTCAAAAACAAAAATTGAATGATTTGAAAAAAAAGTAAATGGAAGGAAAAATTCCTTTAACTTCGAACATGGTAATACACATTGCACACTTTGAAACTGAATATCAAATAATTTAGCATGCCCTGATTCTGATTTTAATCCTTGTATAATTTCATGAGCATAGATTTTGGAAAGTGTGGCTGTCCAATGTGATATGTCATCATTTATATTTTCATCCAAATAAAAAAAATGCCACAATGCACGTCCTCTAGACTGTGGGGTACTAATTTGAATTTTTGGGGTCCCATAATAAATAGCATAGGATGGTTTTATTTTTATGAATAATATGAGTACTCAAAAAAAAAAAATTATTAAAAAAAAAAAAATTATTAAAAAATAAAAAATAAAAAATAAAAATAAAAATTTGCGTGTAGAGCAATGGATTGATAAAATGCGAGGCTTTCGGCACTTGGGGATCGTGACTCCAGAGTTGTCTAGCCCTGAGTTTTTCAATCTATCTCTATTTATGGTAATATGACTTTGTTTTTGATTAAGTTAACTCGAGACGATGCCCGAGTATGTGGGCTTCACTTGGTGCCCTAAGGCCTTTGAGTCTGGGAGTCATCAGCAAAGTCTTGCTACATGGGTTAATTTGATTAATTGCAATCTCAATTACTATAGCAATATTGCAAAAAAAATCAAAAAAAAAATAGGGATGAAGAATGCTCATATTAGGATTAAATGTGATTCCACCTAGCGCTTCCATGATTTCCCCCTTGAATGAAAATGAACCCCATATCTATTGTGATTCACAACACATCATTACACCTAATTGAGTTGGATGAAGTATGATGATGGATTTGATCAAAGGAATGGGCTTGGGATTGGGATCTGCTTATGAAACTATCTCGTATTAAAATATTTTGATGGGTTTCATGATTGTTTGGTATAAGGTTTTTTGGTGATCATTTTGTATTAAAATGTTTTTGGAAAAGGGAATTCGAATTTCATTTTTGATGAGATATATTTTGCTCGGGACTAGCAAAACTCAAGTTGGGGGGTGTGATTAGCCACTAAATGAGGCTAATATTCATTGTTAATATACTTAATTTTCATGTTCTTTGTTATTCATAAACACCATTTTAGTACATTTTACACTTTGAACACCATTTCACATTATGATTGTAATACCTTCTTAAAATGCACTATTATGTGGTACATTTTTGAACATCATTTAAAGTACCCAATGATTCATCTGATTTTAAGGAATTTAATTTTACATATTTTAATTTGATATTTTTTGAAATTGATCTACACTTAAATATGAACATGTTTGATTCAGGGATCAATGGAGAATTCATGGAGGATGATGGAGATATTTGGCAATGAAAGGAAGCAATTCTGGAGAAGGCAGATTGGACACCAGCCCACTGATGAGACTGTGGGGCCCAACATACAGGCCCAATTAATCCCAAATTTCGTTGTATGATAGAAGACATGTACAGGAACAAATCACTCTTCAGGAGTTAATGCTAATTCGGCCTCCATGTTGGTCATTTAGGCGGCCCAAGTTAGAGATAAAATTCTGGGCCAGATTCTGCGGCCCAGAAAAACAGTCCACCATTTTGATCATATCTCGGAATACACAACTCCAAATGGGCCCCAATTTTACAGGCGGTTAGCCGACATCAGGAGCTCCATTTTCTTCTTCTATGGACCACCATGATTCGGCCATCTAGAAGGTCATCCAAACGCGTCTGTTCGGTGGATGAAATCTGGCTGCCACCTCGGGTCAAATGTGGAAAATTCCAAATTCCACAAACTTTCCACCACCCTAGGCATACCATACTCAAGTGGGATGACTTGTACTGTTGAAGGCTCTACCCAAGGCTCCCAAAATGCCTATTTAAGGCAGTGGTGGTGAAGTAGTTGAAGATATTGGATGATTTTGTTCAATTGTGATGTTATGCTGCATTTTTGTTGCCTCAATTTTGTCTTTCACATGTAAGTTGTTCAATTCACTTTAGTTTCTTAATAAAAGTTCTTCTTCTACTCTTATTCTGTTGTTCTTAATATCACTTTTATACCGTTGGATTAAGGTGTGAATTTATTCACACCAACCCTTGTGAAATTATTCACACAACGGTGGAGTGATCATTGTATTTTTGTTGTTTTCTTTACTTCTCCATTTCCTCCCTTATGAGTCTACTTTCCGCTTCCATTGAAACCATGGGATCAATGGAGGGCTAACCCACTTATGGGTTGATCCAAGGGAGTCGCAAGGGGCTGGATTGGATGTTATTTATCACCTAATTAATGTATAATCACTTCTTTAATTGGGATTTTTATTTGATGATTTTTAAACTCCATCATCCTTGTTGAATTTAACGCCACACACTTCAAGTACTAATACAATCCTTTACCTTGAAGTGCTCAAAACTTTGATCCTTCAAGTGTATAGGTGATTAGTATTAGAGGGTTTAGGCATTAAACCAGTAAGTGATGATGTTGTTTTATCTCCTTAAATGAACCCATCTCAAATTTAAGAAATTGAAATCATTAAAAAGAAAATACGTCCAATCCACCCTGAGTGATAACCTAGGATCAACTCATTCTTTTAAATTGAATCCACTTAAATATTTTAGATATCTTTAAAACCCATCAAAAATCAATCCAAGTTGGCCACTTCATAGCCAAAAATCCATCCCTTAGTTTGTGTATCTTAGGTATCTTCTTAGGTCTCTGTGGAATCGACAACCCAAGCTACACTACAAGGACCGTTCTACCCTTCTTCTCTTGGGTAAATTTGGGCGTGAACCAGGTCTATATGATATGAGGGAATAGATATAAACTATGTTCCTAATGCTAAATAAATAGTTAACTCCATATCCCACTCTAGAGGAAACCTTAATAAATCATCTAGAAACACGTATGATAACTCATCTACCACCAGAGGCAATCCACTCTCAAAACCTCCATTATCATCCTTTAACATGAGAGATGAGATATATAAAACTATATTTCGCAACTCCGAAATTGATGGTCCAACACATCCTGACCAAGGATCCCATTAACCTTGAAAAACCAGAGTACTTCCATCAGGTTCCATGAATCTCACTCACCACTGATAATAATCAATGTGTTCCTTGAAACAAACCATACAATCCATATTGAGGATCACATCAAAGTGGTCCATTTCTATAAATAGTAAATCCCATTCCATCTCGACCCATAACAGTGTGAGAGAACATAATGGACACTTGAAAACTTTCTCTCTCTTCTTACCAAGTGGTATCACTAAATCTATTACATAAGGCATGAAATCGGTGGGAAATTTTAACAGATCCACAAGACGGGTAGAAATAAAGGTGTTAGAGGAACCCATGTAAAATAAAACCACAAATATGGATAATTAAATAAGGATAATACCTCTAACCATTGTCGGACCTATATTTGATTCCCCTGGAATTTGATCCATAACATGAAGGCGAATTATCTCTGATTGGACTTGAGAACAACTACTGACCTATGATTCTGCCTTAAGTTGAATATGCCTAGAAGTAGATCCATCCCTCCAGCCATGAATGTCAAATTTAGAACCCATTATACTGAATGGTTTTGACTGGGTTGTCATTCCCCAAGAGATTATAGAACCTACACCACCCAGTTATGGGTATGAAACCTTTAAAAACCACTAAAAGTTACCCATAAGTCCACACTGATGGAAAGGTCTAGGTGGGGATGTAGACACTGACCGCACATGCCATGAACTTCTATATTGATGGCACATGACTAATCCAACATTCAAAGACACAAATGAATATATTAGGGAAGGATGTCCTGATCTACCACCACCCCTCTTCTACTGCTCATCACACATCTTTTTTTTCCAGATAAACAACCACTGCCCTGGATCTCTACTGAAGATACTCTAGAAAAACCATATTTTTTTTACTCTAATCAATCACTACCACTAGGGATCAATTGACCACCTCAGTATAAATCTTCAACTTAAACAAGAAGACCTAGGATCATATGTCTGACTGCAACCCCATTTCAAACTTTTGACCCTTTAGTTTCTCATTGGAGACTACCTTAGGTGCAAACCAAACCAACCCAGTGAAGTAGTTGGCATAATCCAACATGGTCCGATCCCCAAGTGGAGATCTAGGAACTAACAGGTCTTGTAAAATTCCAAGGTATCATGGAAATAATACTCATTTAAGATGACCTTGAAGTCCTTAAAACCTATATTCTCATGCTTTCCCACCTGAACCACTGAGTCCCACCACCTCTGACTGGTACCATCCAACAAGAACGAAGCACATTTCACTTTGACTGCCTAAGGAGTATCAAGAAACTAGAAAATAATTTTGATATTTTCAATCCAATACTATGATTCCTAGGGATCCATGCTACCCTAGAAGGAAGGGGGTTGTTATTAAGAAAATCACGAGCTTTGTTCTTTTCCGGACTTGGTTCGGATTCCTTAACATGAGTAGGACCATAGCCTGCTCCTTAATCCAATGCACAAATAACCTAAACCACTGATTCCACTAGACTCTAATCAACTGGTGAGGGAGAAATCTATCTGTACTTTTATCATGGTTACACAAGAAGTCTCCAGGGAGGCATAATTCTACACCATTTAACAAACCAAAGAAACCATCAACACAATAACCAAAAAAATTTCAGTAACCACAACCTTAAAACACATCCATACATAAAATAAAAACTATAACAAAAAAATAACAAGTCATGCCACTCCACCCCCACTTAGTTTCCATGAAAAGTCTCTAGCCCATATATCACACCAGAAGGAGAAGTCAAGCCAAATACTAAACATCCCATGAAGAATCAAGGTCTGTTATGAGGTGTGTTGGCCAGACACCCCACTCACAACTAGAACCTCCAGCCCTGACAGTCCTAGATTTTATCTATCTAGACTCTACCAAATAACATGATGCAATTAAAGAGAAAATATTTCATTAATACCATTTTTTAATGAACCAGGATGAGCTTCCATCCAACCCGACACTTGACCCGACCTATGGCATGGATAGAAGGGCATTCCTTATCCCCACGGGTTGGAAACCAGTGCCTAGGCATCAAATATAACCTTCGGGAATTTTTTCTCTCCTAAGATTCATCCATAAATAAACCCAAAAAAATAAAACATCACATCTCAAACACAATCCATAACCAAAGTACAAGAGGTTATAAGATACAGTACATCAAGAATTTATCTTTTCTATATTTTTAACCAAAAATAAAAATACCAAAATGGGGAGGTGAACCAACTATAAAATCAACCACCATAAAATAAGATGTTCAACACCCTCATGACACTACTAAAAACACCGGCCAAAATAGGAACCACTAACAATCGAATCCACCATCCCCACCATAAATCAACTTGTCTTTACTCGAGTCAAACAGAAGGTCTACATACACCCAATGGTGTATATAGGATATGATCCAATGCCCAATAAGATACCACCAAAAGGTATTCCATGAAATAAAATTATTAGAAAAATAAAAATTTAAGTTTTATAAAGAATAAGGAGAAATTTAAATGAATCATGCTTTGAATTAAATAGGTAAAAATAAATATGACACAAGCCAAATGATAAAAATAGCATCACATGAGCACCATGGGAAATCCCTAAGGCACTAGGCTTAGTGGGGTCCTAGGATCTTCTTACCTAAGAGATGAATACATACCAAAACCCACAATATCCTCATGCATAATACACTATAGGGGAATCACATCCCAAGGTCTAGTGGTATAAAATCATCATCATATACTTAGTTAGTGTTGTAACATCAATATTGCTAGGGGGAATCAGTCCTCAGCCCTTCTGGACCACCTAACGTACTAAACCTAGTCTGTACACCTAGATACCTTA
This sequence comes from Viscum album, assembly GCA_963277665.1. Classification (NCBI taxonomy): domain Eukaryota; kingdom Viridiplantae; phylum Streptophyta; class Magnoliopsida; order Santalales; family Viscaceae; genus Viscum; species Viscum album. Next base: position 1,237,748,161 of record OY728162.1, on the reverse strand, counting down.
TATTACCTTATACTGAATTCTTTATCCCATGTCACATGAACCACATATTACACATACACACATCCAACAATAGAAACAAACATGAAAAACCACCATTTTCCATAGGAAAAACCCCTTTTCAAAACCTTACGTATGCCAAAAACTTTTAAAAAAATGATTAAAACCACTAAATTTTTTCCTAAAACTCATTTATAAATAAAAGAAATCATAATAAAATCATCCAATAATGTCAAATCATGGAATCACCTACCTTTAGTTTGGAAAATTTTGGAAATTGGGTGAAAACCGCAACCTCACTAAGTGGAAACCCAAAAAAGGAAAAGGCAAACCCAAACCATTAAGATCTAACCCAAGGAAACAAGGCTCAACCCAATTTAGGGAAACAAATCCTCTAAATAATAGTGAATATAAGAGATAATAATAAAGGGAATAAGAAGAATGAAGAAACAAGAAGAGGAAAGGATCACCTATTTTTTATTGAAGATATACGAACAAAATAACCAAGATATTGATGTCCAATAGAGAAAGGGAGAAGAGAGAGGTGAACCTAAGGAAGAGGAGGCCTAATGGGGTGAGTCAAGGGGGTTAGGGTGGTAAAATTAAAGAGGAAAATAGGGTAAATTAAACAATTTTAATGTTATGCTCATGCCACATAGTTTTCCAAACTGTGTGAAAACTGTGCAAAACCTATATCAAAAGGGAAATGAGGCCACATGGTTTCCTAGGGAAGGGTGCATGCCCATATGGTCGATCATGCACCTCAGATAGGGGAACTGATATAGGATCATAGTTAGACCATACATCTATATAGTAGGCTGTTCTGCCTATATATTCCCACTGTCCAGGGCACAAAGTTTCCACTAGGTTGGTGTATGGTTTCTACTAACCATGCGCTAACTGTGTTCCACCTATTGTTTGACCCAAAATCTTCCATTTTTTTAAAAACACTCGGAAAATTAAATAGAAAAATATAATAAAAAAATAAAAGATAAAATACCTCAAAATAAAACTACAGATGTGACAAGCCTATAGTAGTGTTTTTTAGTGATATAGAGGTTCACCCATGATAGGAAGTGGAGGACAAAACCTTGAGAAGTGGTAAAATAGTGAAGTAAATACCAAAATAAAGGGTAAAATAGAAATAGGAACAAGTATAAAAAGTGTAATAATAGTATAAAAATTATAATAAAAGATTAAGGAAATTGAAGAAGAAGAAAGCAAAGATCCCCAACCATTTAAGTCAATAACACACTTTTTGTAAAGGATAAAGCATGTGAAAATTGAATCCCAAAATGGTGAGTTTATTAAACATTTTAAAAAGTTATATATTAACATTACCTTCATAGATACTCTAGAAAACATGATAATATATGAAAATTTCATAAAAAATCTAGTTTTAAATAAGAAGAAGCTGAAGGAAATTGACACCATCCAAATCAAAATGGAGTTATTAGTTGTGGTATCAAGGGAGTTATTGAAAAAAAATATTCAGGTACTTTATTAATTACAATTAATATTGAGTCTACATTTAGGATGGATTTTTGTGATTTATGTGAAAATTTGAACATCAGTTCCTATACTACATTCAAGATCTTTGGATTTTAAGACAAAAGAACATAAGATTTTCATTCCAACTATCTTATTCCATGATGATGTACCCTCAAGGACTGATTGAATATATCTTACTGAAAGTAGATAAGTTAATCTTTCCAGTGGATTTTCTAGTGTTGGATATGGGTGAATAAAGGATAACACTTATCTTAAGTAGAAAATTATTGGAAAAAATAAGATATTTAATTGATGTCCAAAATGGTGAGTAAGGTAGTTTCAACATATGCCAATCTATAAAAAATAAGATGTAAATGATGATAAATTGGAAGAGTAAAACAATTTGGAAGATGTGGATGTTGGTGTTATTGAAAAAAGAAAGGAATTGGAAACTTTCCTAAACTAATAAAATGTTTTAAAAGAGGATAAAAAGAATTAAGGATCAATGGATAAGATTATAAAATATGGAAGAATAAATGGAATAACTAGATTTAAAGAGGGCCAATATATATGGATGGTTCATGACTTGAATTTTAGATTTTATTAGATAACCAAAAACTAGTGGATCGAACCAAAGTGAAGAGAGTTTTACCATTAGGAATACATGAATGATTTTAGAGTAAGGACAATAATCTATCTATATGGATAGATCTCAACTAAGACCATTTTTTGATTCAGATAGGGTAAAAACTTTCCAATCTTCCATCATTTGACCTCAAAATAGGTAAGGTCAAACTAAAAAACTATGAAAAAATTTCTTTTGAGAGGTAACCTGGGATTTTTAATGTTTTATTAGGATTTAATAATTTAGGATTTATACACTTTTCACTTTTACCTTTTGGTTTTTAAAATTGAAAGGATATTTCACTTTCACTTGTTTTTCATTTTTTAGGTCCATAATGAGGAAGACACATAGTGGAGAAGAAGGAGACACATGATTAAATTCATGAGGAAAGGGGAATAATCTTTAAATTAATTTTTTTTTATTTCAATCCACTATATTTTTTAAATTTGTTTTTATAATTTTTAATTTAAAATTCATGCCCCAACATAGATTACTTTCTAATTTTGATCTAGGAGACAAAATTTACTTAGGATAAAAATCATTCATTATTTTAAACTTTTTTTTTCAATAGGATTAAGTGAGTAGAATGGAGAATTAATACTAAATATAAACATGTGGTAATTAATTTAATGAATCATGATTGAGGGAACTTATTTATTTTTGTAGATGAAATTATTATTAGACTTTCTATGATGTGAATTTATGATATTTTTGTTAATTGATATGTTATTAGTGTGAATTTACATGAATTATTATCCCAATCATAAGTTCCCATTCTATAGAAAATTATAAGAATATTATTCCCATTATTCCTATACATATTTCTTGAGAGATACTTAGGAATATTTTCTTCTAAAACATTCTTTTCATCTTCTCAAAGATATGATTGTAAAAAATAAATTTTAAAATTATTGAGGAATTATTTTTGTTGATCCCTTATCCTTAAGATAACCTTGTATATTTACACTTATTTTAGACTATAGAAACCATGAATGTACTTGTTAGGGAATTTCCACATTAAAATCATAATATTTACTTCCTACCATACTCTTAGTGTTTTTATTGATATTAACTTGAATAAGTGTGGGGGGAGGTTGTTGATGGTGGAAGGGGATGATTTATGTAATGAACCGGGTAGGCCTAAAGCCTTACCAAACTTGGCCACTCCTGAGCCCACCCTATGGCAGATAGCAGACCCCCACCCTAGGGGAAGATAATAGGCCCCCACCTCAGACTGGCCCAGATAACACGTGGTAGGGGATAGTTCCTGCCACGTGTTATCTGGGTAGGTCTGAGGTGGGGGCCTGTTATCTACCTGTGGGGTGGGGGTCTGCTATCTACCAGAGGGCTCGGCTCAGGTGTGGCTGAGTTTGGTTGGGATTTAGGCCTACCGGGTTCGTTACAATTTACATTGAGTAGAATATGTGGGAGTGTTTTATGGGATGTTGGGGAGAAGTTTCATGATTATATTTCTTTATGATTCATTTTATACCACTTCTTGAAAAAAATGAAAAAGATAAATGAGGGGAAAAATGAAAAAATGGGTTGTGTATTGGTTAAGTAAAAAACACCAATACTTGACCAATGAAATTTTTATAACTATTGAAATTAGTTTCATGATGAGATAATGTAGGGTCCAATGATGGATGCTAGATTTTTCCCAAGAACAAATTTTGAAAAATAAAAAAAATAAAAAAAAAACAAGAAAAAAACAAGAAAAAAACAAGAGGTTTTATATTTCATTGTATTAAATGATTCATGACCATAACTTTGTGTATTGGTAAATTAGGGGTGATGACATTATAGGTGGATTATCTTCATTGAGGTACTTTTGTTTACAATGCAATATGATTTAATTGATAACCTCTTTTTGATCCTAAAATATCTTCACAATATTACCTACTTACCAAAAGCCTCATAGTCATTAGATACTAATGGTTAAGACCTCATGAATATTTAAAAAAAATTTCTTTATAAGGTGGATATTTTAGATAAATTTAAAGCCTATGGTATGGATCATGATTTAAGGTATGATCATAAATACATTTGAATTTTTTTACCTTGATTGATGAGTGAAAAAATAGTGAGTAGATTACAATTGGTATGCAAATTAATGGTAAATTTAAAAATATGAATTGAGGTTAGGAGAAGTAATGGAACTTCAAAATAGAAAAATTAAAATATATTATTAACTTGATTTCCTTGATAATTGAGGAGTTAAATAAATTTTTATATGTGATGCTTCAAAACTTATTCCCCATTGAAAATTGTTTGATTTTTTTGAAATTAATGTTTGGATATCAGAAGGTCCGTTTTCCTTGGTAATTAGGTTGAGATTTAATTCTTAAGTAAAAGAATTAGTTTAAGTGTGGGGGTGTTTATTTGATAACCACATTTCATCCATACATTTATTATTATTTAATTTTAAGAATTTTAGAATTTAATTTGTAATTTATACCAATTATTTAATCTATGATAAATTAATAATTTAAAATATATTTTGGAATAAAATGAAATTTAAAATAATTTTTTGAAAGAGAAATTTAATTTTAATTTTCGTGAATAATTTAATTTAATGAAGAATTTGTGTTTTAAAGGTGCAAAAGGTGGCTGTTACACTATCTAAGGAGAGATAAAATAGGAAGTGCAAGGGTTATATAGTGAGAGCATTGATCAATCATGGATTTCAAGAGTAGTTGCACAAGAGGATGATTCTTAGCCTCTCATATACGGAGTGATATAAGAGGCCGTGGTCAAGAACAAAAACCCTTACAAACTACATTTTTCATATAATAAATCATCCTGAATTATTAATTATCAGCCTTCCCTTGATATTTTTAATATGAAAAAATGATGAATGGTCACTATTCATCATAAAAAAATGGATTTTCTTTTCCAAACATTCACATCACCCACCTCGAACATAGCTTGTTGCCACTTTCACACTTCACTGGCCGCCATTATACCAGACCAGTCACTAGAGAATGCCATTTACACCAGTAGAATTCTGAGCTCAGCATCAAGGAACCATTGGGGAAGACCAAAAAAACTATGGGAGAAACTAGAAATCTTAGGAAATCCACTTGTAATCCTATAATGATGAATAAATCCCTGCATGAAATGTAAGAAGATAGTGGGTGCAGAAAGGTGTTATGGAGTATAAATAAGGGTCCTCATCCCAACTATCCATGTAATAGTGAATGTGGAGTTATGTTAAAGTCCTTGGTTAGAATAAAAGTCTACATAAAATTATGTATTGAAGCTACTTAATTGCGGGGGAGTTGAATAGGGGTAAAATAAAGGCTATATAAATGTGTTTAAAGGACACACAAGGGTAATAATGGCTCGAATAGGAAGGATATAAAAGAGAAAGTTTGTGAAATTAATCCTTGATATACGACATGGAGAGCTCATGAATAAAGGAGAAGTGGAAGGATGAGGTGTGTTCACATGATAAATGAGTGTACACACCATGAATAATATATTTGAGTAGAATAATAAAATAGAGAGTTTAAATTTATGTGATGAACTGGACATACACAACATGAACCTTACAGACCCATGTATAGAGTATTGGAAACTACAAATCTCATGCAGTGGATGAAGAATACATGTGATAAATGAAAAAAATATGAAAATATATTTAGATTATAGCTCAATCTAACTTATCTCCAAGGATAAAATATTTGATATATTCAAAGGGAGTTTGAGGGATATTTTCACATGTGGTATTTAAGAAGAATTCATGTGTAGTGTGAATAAAGATATGGCTGAGAGAAGATAAGGTATATTTGAGATAGATTCAATATGAATATATCTTGGTAGATAATTTTCTATAAAAGGGAGGTTGTTTTGCACATGAAGGTACATCCAAATATGGATATTGAGGGCTAGAGTTCTGTTGTTGAAGGCTTGAGTGAATATTCTTGTTTTAGTTAATTTTGTTTTTATTTCTCCCACATGACTATAATGAGGGGTTAATTCTCTTATTCCAAGTAATGTAAGTATGTGGGATTATGTCAGTGTATTTTATTTTATATTTCAGTCCATGGCTGGATAGTGTATTCCATGCTTAGATTTTATCTTTTAATATTTATTATTTCCCCACCATAGAGATTTAATAGGGAATTACTTTTTAAATGCACATTTAGTCACTCTACTCCATGGATGAACATTGTATGGATTTAGATGACTATACTTAAAAAAGGAATAAAATCACCTAACTCATTAATTACCTAAAGCATCTTATCATATGAAAATGGGAATTAGTGAGTTAGTGAGAGATCACCAAGACCAAGGTCTTTCTTAGATTTAAATCTAAAAATAACACGGTTAAACAAATTATCAATTTACTCTACAAACACATGAACCTAAAATTACAAATTTTAGAATTTCTTCTCATTTAATGTTTCTTTACCACTTCAATTTCCACTTTCATTTCTCATTCAAATTACATTATTAAGTTTATATAAACCATATCATGGATCTGACCACAAAATTTACTTATACTATATCGATTTAGTTCATAGTAAATAGTTTTAGTTTTATAAATTTATAAATTGATATAACTGAAAGGATTTAATGATGCCCTTCAGGCCTGTCAAAGGCATTATAAAAAAAGAGGTTGAGTGGTTAAACATTAGGGGTATAACTAAAACTAGGAATAAAATAATAGATAATATACAATCCATACAAATTAATTCAACATCTAAAAATAGAATTTTCAAATGTTACCACTGTAACATCCCAAGTAAGTAATGAATAAAAGATATTTTTATCTATGTCTATTAATGATTAAGATAGTGTTATAGAGGCTTAAAATGAAAATAAATACAATCTTATGCATGGAATACACTAATATTCTTAAAAGATTGTTTTACTGCCTTTTGATGGCAAACCATTTTTGAATCTATATTTTGACAATTTTATAAACTATGTTTGTCAAAATAAACTTATTCTTTATGATTGGGACATCAAAATTTACCTTGTGTTAATTTTTGGTATTTTTCTGACAATGTTCATTTTTTAATGAATAGTGAAAAATACTGCATTTTACATCAAAACTGCTTTTTAATCTAATTTATTTATATGATTAGATTATGTTTTGAATTGGTTTTGAAGTGAAATTAGAATATATTTTTACCATTTTATCCAATGGTGGTCATTGGAATCAATTTCACTTTGAAATTAGACTTAAACTGGTGTCAATCTTTTGATACTTATTGTTTTGTAAAAACATGCTATTTGCTCTGGCAGCGGGAATTAATTATTGAATTAATTAATGTGACTTATATGATTTGAATTTTGTAAAATGGACTTCATTTTTGAATTCGGAATATCAAATATATCTTAGGGTGAATTTTTGGTAATTTTCTGAAAAACTTCAATTTTTGATGAATAGTTAAACCACTAAGTGGTAATCAAGCAAACTGATTTTTTAGTTAAATGAAAGTTTACCACTAATGTGTATTGAATTTTGAAAATCCGACATACATGGTTGTCATTAAGAAGTAAAATGTGGTTCAATGAGATTAAAATAATTTTTTGGTGAATAGTAACTTATTAAGTTTTTAATCGCGATTAGTGGTAATTAGGGTAGTTTAAGGTATAAATAATGCTTTAATAATAGGAAATGACCTAGACACATGTCCCAACCTTATTGGTTGTGTCATGGCCGACCAAGAAAAGCCATGGGTTAACTTGGGGACCCCATGGAGACACTTTGGTTTGGAAATGACATAAATAGCTTTTTATTAAATGTTAAAGTAAAAATGACACAAACAAGAGATGTTTTATGAAAACAATTTTTACATGGGGTTATAAAGATCAGATTTTTGATTATAAATAGTCATTGGAAATATAAAAATATTTCCTACATCATAGTATTTTTTTTATGATTTTTAGACATTAAATAAATTAAATTATTTATGACATAATAATGATGCAGTGATGACATCATTATTTGACGATTTAAATAAAATGGAAAGATAATGAAAAATCTAAAACCTACACATGTACAAAACCAATTGGATGAGTGGATTTCGAACCCTTATCACCTTATACATGAATTATATCAATGGGGGACCTTTTGAAACCGAAACACATTTTCAAATAAAGTAATATTTCTTTACTTTCCAAAAGTGCCCCTCCTCTCCCCTTATAAAAGGCCCCCACCTCTACCTCATTTCACACACTTCTCAAGCCTTTGGATTGGCCAAACCCTGCCCAATTACTCTCTCCACATCCCTCTCCTAATCCTAGAGGATTCACTTTGGGCAGAATCCTATCAAAGGAAGCCTTTAGACTCAAATCAAAAGGAGATACACTTTTAAAGGTAATTCATTCTCTCATGTTCATCTGTTTTATTTTGCTTCTCCAACCCCCTAAACTCTTTTTATTTACTTCTTTTGTAACAAAACCAGTATCTTCAATATACTAGGATATTGTTATATGATTTATTTGAGCTACACTCTCACAAAACTACATCAAATGGTTAAAGAACATACGGTTTCCGTGGATGGCGAAATTCTGCCTCCCGAAACGATGATTGTTCAACACTCATTTAACACCTTCAAAGGTGGCCATTATGATGTCACTATTTTTATATATGATATATAATATGTTTATGTTTTCCTTAAGCTTCTGTTTTTTTTTCATTTTGGGCATACCTTTATGGTTTCCATTGTGGGTAAACACGATATCTTCATTTTAGGAAGTGCGGACTACCGCCCCCTAAAAGTGATTTGATTCGTTAATACCATATGTGGGATGTGTAAAGGATAAAGTTAATGATATTATATATGTTATTATACTGTAATTATAATATACTCTTATATCATTATGATTCCATTCCAGAAAATATGAAATATAAATGGAAGTAGCGTTCATGCGTACGTACGGCTTACCGTCTCCATGAACGGTGCATTTCATTTCTTACCTCTAAATGATTATGTAATATTATAAATGCATGTATGTACTGGATATATATGACATATATGATATCTACATCATGAATACCATTCTGGATATAATGAACCTTTGACCAAATTAACAACATGTAAGTGTAAGAAGTCTATTTTTGACTTAAGAACCAAATACCGACAAAATGAACATTATTAACTTAACTGATTACATGATATTCATAACATGGTATAAAAGGAATAATGAACTTGAAAAAGATTCATAATCAAGTAGAGATTAACTCAAGTTTATTATTCAAGAGATTAAAGAACGGTCGAGTCAAGTCGGATACAAGGTATGGGACTTCGTCTCAATCTCCTTTCATTGAGGCATATTTTATTTTATACACAACTTTCTTTTATATGGTGTATAAACCCCTTTGACTTTTACGTTTATTCAAAAGGAATCTTTTTTATATGAAGCATTTACTAAATGACAAAAGGGAATGTTTTTGTTGTACGTATGCGGCGACAACGACTTCTCCGCCGTCGTGACCGTTATTTGAGTTTCGGCTTCCTCTACAAGCCATACCTTCTTTTTAAAAGAAAAATAAATACCATGTTTTACTTTTCTTTTATTTTAGTATTGAAAATGGTTTTCATAATGTTTTTATATCAATGTGTTGTATTGATATATTGTGATTGAAATGTGGAAATGTTATGTTTCCTTTATGCATGTTTTATGTGATATGATTATGTTATGGTTCTTGGGCATTATTATGAAGGCGGGTGGTTCCGTGATAAACTAAGGGCGGGTGAGCCCGTTATAGCTCTCCAATGCATTGGGTAACGCGAAGGAGTGAAACGTTAAGGTTTCTCTGAAGAGATTTTAGGGAATATACTGTGATGGGTATTCCAAACGTAACCAAGAGGGTTACTCCCTACGTAAGAATGTTATGAATGCCTCAAGTTACCTTTATGTATTATGATTTATATGATTTATTCATGATTTTATGAGGTATGTTAAAGTTCCTATGTTTTATGGGTAAAGTATGATTGCATTCTTATGTATATATGAACTCATGTTTCCTTTCCATGTTTTTTTTATAACCCATACTGAGTTTTTATGCTCATCCCAAGTTTTTGAAATGTTTTTCACAGGTCAAGGGAAAGGTACATGATAAGATGATAGAGTCAAGGATGTGTCAATAAATAATCCATGTTTTATTTTAAATGTGTTTCCATTGATGGGAATGAAGAATACTATCTTTATGTAACCACTTTGTTTATATGTGGAATGTAATGCAAGTTTTATGATCTAATTCTCTAAAACTCTAAACCCGAAAAGATCCTCAATGTGTAATCTTGTAATAACTCAAGATTAAGTAAGGTTTAAGGCATGGGGCCTTATAGTTGGTATCAGAGGTCGGTTTAGACAACTTTAGGAGTTAGAAAAGTGTTAAATTATAATATGATTGAAATGATATATCATTTACGGATTACCATGTTGCTTCGCCTAAGATATTTCTGTGTTCAGAATGGTTTTCCGCAGAGGAAACAAAGCAGCTATGTTGGGACGACATCAGGAGGAAGATAACCTTCCAAATCAGCATCCAGAAATGGTCGGAATTGGAACTGAACAGTTTGTTGCAGTAATGGCACAGTTGACTCAGGCTATAAATGGTGGTGGTATCCATGCACGAGATCAGCCAGATCAACCGCAGAGGAACATGTCAGTGGTGGAACATTTCATGAGGCAACATCCCCCATCATTCAGAGGATCATCTGACCCTGTGCAAGCTGAAGGGTGGATTAAAGCACTGGAGAAGATTTTTGATGTCATGGGGTGTTCAGAACATCAAAAGTTTAGTCTTGCTGTTTACTGTTTTGAAGGTGAAGCTGATCAGTGGTGGTCGATGGTGAAAAATATAAGGGATAGTGATGAGATTGAGGATCTTCACTGGGACGAATTCAAAGGTATGTTTCTTGAGAAATATTTTCCTAAGGTGGTTCATCTTAGGATGGAAAAACAGTTCCTATAATTGAGGCAGGAGGATGATTCAGTGGCTACTTATGAAGAAAAGTTCACTCGATTGGCAAGGTATGCTCCAAACTTCATACGAGATCTTGATAGTAAAATAAACCGTTTTTACTCAGGGTTAAAGCCAAAGTATCGAAGGGCTTTAGCTTCTCGTGAGTTCAAAAGTTATGAAAAACTTGTTCGATGTACGGAGAAGGTGGAAATGGAGTTTGCCGATGATCAGGTGTTCTATGACAAACAACAGAATAAGAGATCTAGTTGGCAGGAAAAGGGGAAGAATTCATCAAAGAAGCAAGGAGGTAAGAAAACCAAATATCCATCCTGTGAGAAGTGTGGTAAAATGCATCCTGGAGAATGTTTATCCAAGTATGGTAAGTGCTTTCGGTGTGGTAAGTCTGGTCATATTGCTCGTAACTGTAAGGAAGATGATCAAGCAGGAAATGAAAAGCCAACGGTACGATGTTTTAAGTGTAATGAAATGGGTCATTATGCAAACGAGTGTCCAACGAAGAACTCAACTGGGGGAATGCAGACAGACTACAATCTGAAAGGGGTGGTGAAATCCTTTGCAACAACTTCAGCAGATGTTGGGCCATCGAATGAAGTGGTATCAGCTCCAGGGAGCTCAGTTTTTCTCGAATATTGACTTGAGGTCGGGGTACCATCAGTTGAAAGTAAAAGAAGCAGACGTTCCGAAGACTGCGTTCCGTACTAGATATGGCCATTATGAATTTGTAGTTTTGCCTTTTGGGTTAACCAATGCACCTGCTGTATTCATGGACCTTATGAATAAAATTTTCCATGAGTTCTTGGATAAGTTTGTGTTTGTGTTTTGAGGTTTGTGAAGAGGTTATGTGTGCCTTGTGATTCACAGTTGAAGAATGAGTTGTTTTTTTCATCCTGGCAGTACTAAGATGTACACAGGTCTGCGGGAGTATTACTGGTGGGATGGAATGAAAAGAGACATTTCTGATTTTACTGTGAAGTGTTTGACATGTCAACAGGTTAAAGCAGAGCAGCAGTTACCGAAAGGGATGCTTCAGCCTTTACCAGTGCCAGAGTGGAAATGGGAAAACATATCCATGGACTTTGTTGTGGGATTGCCGAGGACATCTCAAGGTAATAATGCAATCTGGGTTATTGTTGATCACTTGAACAAATCTGCTCATTTCCTTTCTATACGAGATACTTTCTCTCTAGATCAACTTTCCCGTTGTATCTTAAAGAGATAGTCAGGTTACATGGAGTTCCTCTCTCCATTGTATTGGATCGTGAACCCAGGTTTACTTCTAACTTTTGGAAAGGCCTTCATAAGTCGTTGGGTACTGAATTAAAATTTTAGTACAGCTTTTCATCCTCAATCATATGGGCAGTCAGAACGAACAATTCAGACATTGGAGGATATGCTACGAGCTTGTTCTATGGATTATCAGGGAAGTTGGGACCAACATCTTTCTTTGATTGAGTTTTCTTATAATAACAATTTTCATTCCAGTATACAGATGGCACCATTTTAGGCATTGTATGGGAAGCGGTGTCGAACTACAGCTTTCCGAGATGAATTTGGTGAAAGGAAGCTGATGGGACTAGAATTGGTAGAAGAGATGGCAGAAAAAGTTCAGTTGATTCAGAAAACACATGAGAACAGCTCCGAGCAGGCGGAAGAGTTATGCGGATAACCGGAGGAAGGATCTATCTTTTGAGGTAGGTGATCATGCTTTTCTCTAGGTTTCTCCTTGGAAAAGTGTGATGAGATTTGGTAAGAAAGGAAAGTTGAGTCCATGGTTGGTTGGACCATACGAAATTCTGGAAAGAGTTGGATCAGTTGCATACCGAGTGGCTTTACCTCCGAGTTTATCTCAGGTACATAATGTTTTTCACGTTTCGATGTTGAGAAAGTATATGCCAGATCCATCTCATGTTTTGAGTCCAGAGGTAGTTCAGCTGGAAGAGAACCTAACTTATGAGGAACAACCGGTCCAGATTCTTGACCACAGGGAGCAAGTGTTACAGAATAAGGTGATTCATCAGGTAAAGGTTTTTTGGAAAAACCACATGATTGAAGAGGCAACATGGGAATCTGAAAATGCAATGAGGGATAAGTACCCCCATTTATTCGATAAGTAAATAAATTGCGGGGACGCAATTTTCTAAAGGGGGGAAGGATGTAACATCCCAAGTAAGTAATGAATAAAAGATATTTTTATCTATGTCTATTAATGATTAAGATAGTGTTATAGAGGCTTAAAATGAAAATAAATACAATCTTATGCATGGAATACACTAATATTCTTAAAAGATTGTTTTACTGCCTTTTGATGGAAAACCATTTTTGAATCTATATTTTGACAATTTTATAAACTATGTTTGTCAAAATAAACTTATTATTTATGATTGGGACATCAAAATTTACCTTGTGTGAATTTTTGGTATTTTTCTGACAATGTTCATTTTTTAATGAATAGTGAAAAATACTGCATTTTACATCAAAACTGCTTTTTAATCTAATTTATTTATATGATTAGATTATGTTTTGAATTGGTTTTGAAGTGAAATTAGAATATATTTTTACCATTTTATCCAATGGTGGTCATTGGAATCAATTTCACTTTGAAATTAGACTTAAACTGGTGTCAATCTTTTGATACTTATTGTTTTGTAAAAACATGCTATTTGCTCTGGCAGCGGGAATTAATTATTGAATTAATTAATGTGACTTATATGATTTGAATTTTGTAAAATGGACTTCATTTTTGAATTCGGAATATCAAATATATCTTAGGGTGAATTTTTGGTAATTTTCTGAAAAACTTCAATTTTTGATGAATAGTGAAACCACTAAGTGGTAATCAAGCAAACTGATTTTTCAGTTAAATGAAAGTTTACCACTAATGTGTATTGAATTTTGAAAATCCGACATACATGGTTGTCATTAAGAAGTAAAATGTGGTTCAATGAGATTAAAATAATTTTTTGGTGAATAGTAACTCATTAAGTTTTTAATCGCGATTAGTGGTAATTAGGGTAGTTTAAGGTATAAATAATGATTTAATAATAGGAAATGACCTAGACACATGTCCCAACATTATTGGTTGTGTCATGGCCGACCAAGAAAAGCCATGGGTCAACTTGGGGACCCCATGGAGACACTTTGGTTTGGAAATGACATAAATAGCTTTTTATTAAATGTTAAAGTAAAAATGACACAAACAAGAGATGTTTTATGAAAACAATTTTTACATGGGGTTATAAAGATCAGATTTTTGATTATAAATAGTCATTGGAAAGATAAAAATATTTCCTAAATCATAGTATTTCTTTATGATTTTTAGACATTAAATAAATTAAATTATTTATGACATAATAATGATGCAGCGATGACATCATTATTTGACGATTTAAATAAAATGGAAAGATAATGAAAAATCTAAAACCTACACATGTCCAAAACCAATTGGATGAGTGGATTTCGAACCCTTATAACCTTATCCACGAATTATATAAATTGGGGACCTTTTGAAACCGAAACACATTTTCAAATAAAGTAATATTTCTTTACTTTCGAAAAGTGCCCCTCCTCTCCCCTTATAAAAGGCCCCCACCTCTACCTCATTTCACACACTTCTCAAGCCTTTGGATCGGCCAACCCCTGCCCAATTACTCTATCCACATCCCTCTCCTAATCCTAGAGGATTCCCTTTGGGTAGAATCCTATCAAAGGAAGCCTTTAGACTCAAATCAAAAGGAGATACACTTTTAAAGGTAATTCATTCTCTCATGTTCATTTTTTTATTTTGCTTCTCCAACCCCCTAAACTCTTTTTATTTACTTCTTTTGTAACAACACCAGTATCTTCAATATACTAGGATGTTGTTATATGATTTATTTGAGCTACACTCTCACACAACTACATCAAATGGTTAAAGAACATACGGTTTCCGTGGATGGCGAAATTCTGCCTCCCGAAACGATGATTGTTCAACACTCATTTAACACCTTCAAAGGTGGCCATTATGATGTCACTATTTTTATATATGATATATAATATGTTTATTTTTTCCTTAAGCTTCTGTTTTTTTTTCATTTTGGGCATACCTTTATGGTTTCCATTGTGGGTAAACACGATATCTTTATTTTAGGAAGTGCGGACTACCGCCCCCTAAAAGTGATTTGATTCGTTAATACCATATGTGGGATGTGTAAAGGATAAAGTTAATGATATTATATATGTTATTATACTGGAATTATAATATACTCTTATATCATTATGATTCCATTCCAGAAAATATGAAATAGAAATGGAAGTAGCATTCATGCGTACGTACGACTTACCGTCTCCATGAACGGTGCATTTCATTTCTTACCTCTAAATGATTATGTAATATTATAAATGCATGTATGTACTGGATATATATGACATATATGATATCTACATCATGAATACCATTCTGGATATAATGAACCTTTGACCAAATTAACAACATGTAAGTGTAAGAAGTCTATTTTTGACTTAAGAACCAAATACCGACAAAATGAACATTATTAACTTAACTGATTACATGATGTTCATAACATGGTATAAAAGGAATAATGAACTTGAAAAAGATTCATAATCAAGTAGAGATTAACTCAAGTTTATTATTCAGGAGATTAAATAATGGTCGAGTCAAGTCGGATATGAGGTATGGGACTTCGTCTCAATCTCCTTTCATTGAGGCATATTTTATTTTATACACAACTTTCTTTTATACGGTGTATAAACCCCTTTGACTTTTACGTTTATTCAAAAGGAATCTTTTTTATACGAAGCATTTACTAAACGACAAAAGGGAATGTTTTTGTCGTACGTATGCGGCGACAACGACTTCTCCGCCGTCGTGACCGTTATTTGAGTTTCGGCTTCCTCTACAAGCCATACCGTCTTTTTAAAAGAAAAATAAATACCATGTTTTACTTTTCTTTTATTTTAGTATTGAAAATGGTTTTCATAATGTTTTTATATCAATGTGTTGTATTGATATATTGTGATTGAAATGTGGAAATGTTATGTTTCCTTTATGCATGTTTTATGTGATATGATTATGTTATGGTTCTTGGGCATTATTATGAAGACGGGTGGTTCCGTGATAAACTAAGGGCGGGTGAGCCCGTTATAGCTCTCCAATGCATTGGGTAACGCGAAGGAGTGAAACGTTAAGGTTTCTCCGAAGAGATTTTAGGGAATATACTGTGATGGGTATTCCAAACGTAACCAAGAGGGTTACTCCCTACGTAAGAATGTTATGAATGCCTCAAGTTACCTTTATGTCTTATGATTTCTATGATTTATTCATGATTTTATGAGGTATGTTAATGTTCCTATGTTTTATGGGTAAAGTATGATTGCATTCTTATGTATATATGAACTCATGTTTCCTTTCCATGTTTTTTTTATAACCCATACTGAGTTTTTATGCTCATCCCAAGTTTTTGAAATGTTTTTCACAGGTCAAGGGAAAGGTACATGATAAGATGATAGAGTCAAGGATGTGTCAAGAAATAATCCATGTTTTATTTTAAATGTGTTTCCATTGATGGGAATGAAGAATACTATCTTTATGTAACCACTTTGTTTATATGTGGAATGTAATGCAAGTTTTATGATCTAATTCTCTAAAACTCTAAACCCGAAAAGATCCTCAATGTGTAATCTTGTAATAACTCAAGATTAAGTAAGGTTTAAGGCATGGGGCCTTATAACAACTATAATAGAAATGATCACAATAAAAGGAATTTTATTAATAAGAAAAAAATTATAAGTATGACTATAACCATTCATTATTGGTAAAAAATTGTTTTTGACACTTCATAGGTTTTAAATGCGTCTATTCATACCCTTTTTGAAGAGAAATTAAAAAAAACTAGATTATTTTTAAATATGTATCCTAAAAAGGATCATTTCTTTGAATAAAATGAAGTTGAGTATAGTGATGTTATTATGAGAAATAATAAGAGTTTAAAAATCATGGATATAGGTTTTGTTTAGATAGATCTTTATAATAGAACTATAAACACTATAAATAAGATTTGATGAGCATATGAATTAAAATGTAACCCCATTTACCATAGAGTTATTGATCATAAGGGTTTTATCTTTTAATATGAATTTTGTAGCCTTAAAATCACTAGAGGATCTCTTACTATTATGAGTGAGTCACTTTTTAATTGAATTAATATGTAAAATGGAAAAAAACTATGAGTCGTGTTCTAGTGAGTGATAACACCACAATTTTATATAGATGGGTTTGGAATATAAGTGATAAAGGTTAAAATAAATGAATAAATAGGCTTGTTGAATCAAGTAACATTTAAAAATATTTCAATCTGTAAAGACTATGTTTATGTTAAATCAAAACATGATAATTTTAAAAGGTCCCAATATAAACCTAATATTCCCATTGAACATGTTCATTATGATTTTTGGAGTCTATCTTAGACTATTTAATATATTCAAGGATACTATTTTGTAAGTTTTACAGATGATTTTTCATATAAAGTGTGGATTTACATCATAAAAAAAGACTTTCATGTTCGAAACTTTTAAAAATTATAAATCCAGTATTAAAAATCAAGTAAGAAGGAAACTTAAGATTCTTAGGAAAATAAGGAGTTAAAATATATATCTAATTCATTTTTTAAATATTGTAACTTATAAGTAGTTCTTAGGAACAAAACATTCAAATAAACCCCTAACAAATGGTATAATAGAGTGAATGAATGGGATTATTCTTAATAGAGTGGGGAATATACTCTCACATTTTACTTTATCTAGGATATTATGGGAAGAAACTACTTCCATGATAATATACTTGTCCAATAATTTCACTTTAAATATTATTTATTTTTAAAAACCTGAGGATATTTGGATGAGGACACTAGATAACTATGAATATTTAAGGGTATTTGGTTTTAAAACTTATGCATAAAAAATGAAAAGTAATAACCACAAAATGGAAAATGTATTTTAATAGGATATCCTAATATGATTAAGATTTACACATTATGGATATAAAAAATGGTTTTCAAAAGTGTATAATAAGACATAATGTTGTGTTTCATGAGTTTTTTGTCCCTAATAATAATCCTGTTAGATTTAAAAACAATGATATACCCCAACTTGTGAGTGTTGAAGTTCAATTGGAATCCAAAAAATAGTCTCAACCTGAGACTAATTACACCAAGACTCCCCTACAGACTCAAATCATGTCTAATTATAGATCTAATCTAGATGAAGAGGTAGTTACTTATAGATTACTAGCTTATTCAAGACAGGACTAAAAGGGTCATCCAATCCCCTATTCACTTTGGTAACACTAATGTTATTTATTACAATTTTAACATTTCTCAAGATATATATAGTGATTAACCACAAACATATGATAATTTTATTAAATAAAACGAATCTAAGTAGTGGTTAGATGTAGTGAATGATGGATTTTCATCTCCTAAAAAATAATACAAAGGATGTTGTTAATAAACTTGATAAAATTAAATTTATAAGATTTAAATAGATTTTTAAAAGGAATACAAACATGAGGATTTAAAGATCATATATAAATCTCAACTAGTGGAAAATGGACTCTTTCAATGTGATTTTATTGATTATAGTGGGATTCCCTCACTATTTAGTAGTCATCTATTCAATTGTTACTTTATTTTGATACATACTATGATTTTTACATTGTATAGTTAGATGTACTTTTTTTCATGATAAATTTGATGAAAAGATTTAATTGAAGACTATGGAGAATTTTTACAAACATTTAAACCTAATTAAATATGTCTTTAAAAAAATTCACTATATGGATTAAATCAACCATCCAGAAAATGGTAAAAATATTTTTTTTTATTTTATGATTGAAAATGAATTCACCCAGAGAAAATACAATTCTTGTGTTTATTTTAAAAAAATTAAGCATGGAATTATTTACTTAATTTTATATATTTATGAAATACTCATTATTTTAAATAATATTATATTGAATAATTATATGCAAGTTTAATTGAATATTTACTTTGAGATAAAAGATTTAGGAAATTAAAAAAAATACTAGGTATGAGGATAATTAGTGATGGAGATATTGAACTCTTTTATCTATAATAAAATTCTTATATGAATAAATATTTAAAATGGTATCTGTTTGAGAATTCAAAAGAAGTTAATATACCACTATGGAAGTACTTCAAGATTTTTCTTACCCAGTCCATTAACAATGAGTAAGAAATAGTTTTTATAAATATAATACTCTATGCTAATACAATTGGTAGCTTAATATATTCCATGGTTTGTATGAGGTTAGACATTAATACTTCTATTTTTATACTTAGTAGGTTTATGATCAATCTTTGGAAACCCCATTGACACGTATTGAAATATTTTCTTAGGTATGTGTCTATGTATTCCAATTTGTGTAAATGATTTAGAAAAGTGTTAATTTTGAACATGATGGGGTTCGTTTTGTAGATTTTTATTATGTTGAAAATGATGACATTTAAAAATGAATTATTGGTGTGTATTCCTTTCTTGTAGTAGACTAATCATATAGAAATGAAACATGAAATTTGTTATTTTATTTTAT
Organism: Viscum album; assembly: GCA_963277665.1. Taxonomy (NCBI): domain Eukaryota; kingdom Viridiplantae; phylum Streptophyta; class Magnoliopsida; order Santalales; family Viscaceae; genus Viscum; species Viscum album. Next base: position 1,237,728,490 of record OY728162.1, on the reverse strand, counting down.
ATTTCTCCTATAGAATAAATAGTTTTAACTGAATCAATTAAAGATGCTATTTTGTTAATGTAATTAATAAATGAGATACATTTTTCTAGTTTTAATATTGATGTGATTTTTGATAGTCATTTTCCCTTCATTTATCAAATAATCATGTTTTACATGGTAGATACAAACATATAGATATGAGATTTCATTTTAGGGTGTTTTTTATACTAGGATAGTCCGTGTCAAAAAAAACACACCAATGATAATACAAGTGATATTTTTACTAAGACTATTCCATTATCAAATTTTATATAGTTTTTAATGATCATAATCCCAATAGAATTACATAGGTTGTGAGAACATCATTATTAATTTTTAATTTTATTTTCAAAGTTGGATATTTTTTTAAATCGACAATTCATAGTTTTCAATTAATATTTCATTATGTACATTGCATGCTAAAATTTTATTCTCCATTATAAAACATTTTTTATTTTTGTTACTCCCTCTAGCCCGTTGTTTTCACTACACTTGACTTGTTGGTATTACGTGTTTATTTATAGTCCAAATCTCATGGCATGTGTTATATTTTTTTGGATAATATATATAAGTGGGAACTATTCAAATTCAATGATCATCTTGATCAAATATATCACACACTGACATTTTGTGTTTTGTCAATGTGCTTCTATGCCCATATATTTTCTTAATCCATGTCACATGTCTGAGATTATATCTATATTTTCCACAAATAATTCAGGTTATTACCTCGAAAATATTTTTGACCTTTCCATATATTCAATATCATCCATGCTTACCAAAATATCCCGAGGATGATGATTCATCAAAGACACCATAATTGCATGTCCATTTATTTATTTATCCATCATTGATTAACCCGAATGGCCCGAAGACCTTCATTTTTATTTATTTTTGATAACTCCCCTTTAAATGGATGATGGGAACCCTTATAAGGCCCGTAGGCTTAGAGATTACATTACCCGTAGGCCTTAAGAGACATTACATGACCCAAAGGTCTTAGAGAATTCAACCAGACTATAACTACAAGGAACTGCCCCTCCCCATCATTTGCATCATGATAATATCTCTTCACCTTCACATGGCCATCTGGATAATATTCTCATGCAAGCACAAGCTGGTCCTGATGGCATATCCATATCCTCTCATTCTTCCAAATCTATTGGTTCTGCTCTGGTGGGTGCACTTGCTCTGAATCCTCCTCTGGGGCTGCTCTTTTTTTGTAGAGTCTTTCTGGGGAAACTACACTGATCATGTGGCCTGAAGGACTTGAGGTGGCCCGAAGACCTTGAGGTATCCCAAAGGCCTTAAAGGTGGCCCAAAATCCTTACTGACCCGAAGGCTTGGGTGGCCCGAAGGCCTTAAGGACTCTAAGCCCAAACCGGTGGCCTAAGGTGAATAGTTTTGGCTGCTATAGTACCGAACAATACCTGTTATAGTAACTACTACAGTAACTTCTATAGTTCCCCGCATAGTTCCCACATAGTTCCCATACAGTGCCTTGATTCAGTGCCTACTACAGTGTCTGCTACAGTACTGATACAGTACCGAAAATATGCGTCCACCTGGTTTTGAACCTGGGTATCATGAATTCACTTAGAGAGACCTCACCAACTAGGCTGAGGCTCATGTGCCTCTCCATAATTGATTCACATTTTATTTCTCTAGGTGATCTTAAATGATTAATTTTTTTTCATAGAGCCTTATATATTTTCTAAGAGATACTTATAGAGATAGATATTTGAGGAAGAAGTTCTATCTAAATTCTATCTTCTTCCTGATCCATTAAGATTGATCCCAGAGTAAAGTTTTGGTGGTGATCGAATGGAGGTTCATATGTAGTGATATTTGGAGTAAGAATATCTGTAATTTAGTGATAATAATCAACATGTGAGTTCTATATTATCTAAATACATAACCAAGTAATTAGTAATAGAACTTGGATCTATAAGTTAGATTTTATTTATTTTAGTTCTTCTTTTTTAAATATGATTTCTAGTTCTTTCATGTGTGTTGAGTGAGTTGGGATGATAGTGAATTCTAACTCCTTATGACATTGTTCATAAGTTCCAATTGTTTTAGCGAGGGTTATACCTCATATAGTTTCTATAATACTCTATTATCTTCTTTATTTTTATTTTATAATAAATATAATCTATGGGTGGTGTTTTTATTACATAAGTAAAACTAATGCGGGATGATGCATGTTAAATACATGTGTCTATTTACTTTTCTTTTATTTTCAAATTATCCAAATATTTATTCTCATTATTGATTTTGTTTTTTTCATTAATAAAATTATTTCATGCATATAAAACAAAAATCTTACTATATTCAGTGGCGCCTTAGTCATTTCAAGTGAAAGTAATACCATGTAAAATGAAAACCTCCAAAAACATGACTAAATGGATTGGTGTTTTACTTGAGGATCCAAACATATGGGTGGAAAGATTCCAATATTGTGTAATGGTGAACCAATGTTAATTTTTTGGACCCAAGCAACCCAACAAAATAATTATCATCTTATAGACCCAAATAAATAGCTGGACTAATGCATGTTTTATGAACCTAAATGGCCAGGTGGAATGGTGCTCATCACATGAGCCCAAGTGCTTTAGAAAAACTTTACCCATCACACAGAGAAAAAAAAGTAAGTGAATATAAATATAGCACATGAAATAAAGTAATTTTTCTTCATTAGAAGTGGTGGTGTAGTGATGTGCATGTAAGGCCTGATGTAGTTGTAGGGATATATTGGAGTTGGTACCCTAGAACTAACTATATATAGTACTTTGGATTTCCATTTCATGTATACAATTTGATATATATATATATATGTTTATACTTATCACATAGTGTTTATTATTATATATAAAATTAATGTTATAATGTCATTATAATATGTGTCACATTGATATATTATATAAATTCCCCACTATATTGAAAATCTAGAAATTACAAGATAATATTTTATAAATAATATTTCATACAGTCTAGATCCATCCTACAAACATGACATAGAAGATGTTTGAATATCTTATATAGGGGGATCATAATTATTCATTTTTCTTCTCTTGAAGTTCACACTTGGTGATCTTTAAGATGGGAGGACATAAGGAAAAAACTAATAATAGGAATTTCCTATATTATATGTGTCACTAGAATTTATATATACAAGCACATTTATTAGTATTTATACTTGATATCATTATTAATGTATATCATAAATCACATAATTTTATGTATGGATGAAAATCATGATGAAATATACTCATGAAACAGTGGCATATGTTTTCACATCATATGTGATATGAAATTAATTGAATGTTCAAGAGAGTATTTTTTCACTTTTTAGTTAATAGAAGAAGAAATCTATTTTCATTTGATGAAATGAAAGGTTATGAATAAAATCTATGGTCATGGTCATCTCATACAACTCATTTTAGATATTCAAAGAAATATAATTTAAATTTATAATTTTATGATATGTATATGAACCCTATTTGATGAGATCTCAGTTGAAAAATGGATTATATTACATAGTATCATTTGTAAAAAGGTTATTGTTATTGTTACAACGACTTATACTTTTCTCTATGGGGGCCATGATGTGTTTATATATATCTCTCTTAGTCTATGTGTTAAACCCACTTCTATTTAGAAATTATCCTAAAGGGTTACGAACTAAGTGTATCCAAAATCTCATTATATTAACAAAAATATAATATTAATAATAAATTTATTTAAAATGTATGGAATAATATTTATTCAAGTTATATTGATCATAAATTCAATCATAATATTATTCAAGTTTAGAGTAAGTGTTTTGAATTATATCACATATTTATTCATAAGATAAATATATATTCTTATTTATTTATATGTGAAAGTAATTTTTATTTATTTACTTATAATTTAAGTGGATAAAAATAAATATTTATTCACAAGTTATGTGAATATAATATTTATTCTATAAAAAGGAAATAATTTTATTATCCAAAGTTGGATAATATTTATTGGAGAATTTTTATCTAGATAATAATCCAATAAATATATTTTATTATCATTTAAATAAAAAATGACCTATTTATGTACAAAATGATATTAGAATATTACATACCACTTAAAGTAATAATAGTTATATTATTATTTTAAAAGAGGTGACTTAGTATTTTTATTAGAGTTAAATTAAAATAAAAAAGACTTAAAGTTTAATTATTTTAATTTTAACCTAAGTATATAAACTAAAATATGTCATTTGTTTGGCATGTGAATTACATTCTGTCTAATTATTCTCTCAATACCTTGAGATACAATCTTTCCTGCCCTCTCAAGTTTTTAGAGAGTGAAATTGAGTGATTTTTATATATGATTAATAATGAATAACTTGAAACACTTTATTATCTTGTACTAACATCTGAAATATCAATAATGGTGTTTATATCTCTTTAGAACACATGTGTATATCACTATAGGAATTCTCATTTGGATTATTGAAGGAATGAAAATTTTAAAATAATTATAATTAGGTTGGTGATGTTAATGATGAGTGAAAATAAAATCCAAAATAAATTACTCAAGGTATTTTTTTATTTAAATAATTAACTATAAATTATGTGTGACGATCCTATTAAATGATTCATTTTAATTTTTCTAAGTTTAGATTGAATTTTTTTAAATGGTAATGAAATTATGATGCTTTTTTATACTCTAATTATAACAATCTCAACCCCAGTAGCCCAGAGCTGGTGTTTGCTTTATTACATTGGCATAAGATACAAGGAATAACATTCCAAAGGAATGAATAGTTTATTAGTCTTGGTAAACTAGATACATATATGATTCCCATATTACATTTGAATATGAAAATTACAACATTATTTTTTTAGAATATTATTATTTCCTCTATCATTTCCTTGCATATCATTCATAGTACACTTTATGGATTCTTGGGAATGAAAAAAAATAGAGTGATCTAAAATGATCAGTAAGATTTGAGTAAAGAAAAAGCTATTACGAGTAAATAAAGAATAATAAATATGGAATAATCAATAAGGAAAGGTAAATATCTGAACACACATTCTATTTTAATAACTTTAATATCATGAATATATAAGGAATAATCAATATAGAAAAGTAAATAACTGAACACACATGCCATTTAAATAACTTTACTATCATGAATAGATAAGGAATAATCAATATGGGAAGGTAAATAAATGAAAACACAAACCATTTAATTAATAAAATGAGAATGAAATGCATCTATAGATAATATCATTGTGAAAATATCATGGATAATAAGACAAGGAATAATAAATATGGAAAGGTAAATATCTAAACACACATTCCATTTAATCAATAACTGTGAATGAAATACATCAAGAGATAATATAATTGTGAAAGTATCATGGATGATAATAACTAAATTCTCAATGAAGGAAATAATTAATTATTGGATTTCATGATCTTAGGCATCATGATACCTCTACCATTAATACTTTTCATAAGATGTTTTAAAACTACAGGTAAAAAACTCATGTAATGCTAGATTACTAATTCTCCTCACGAGAATGATGATGCATCAAGGGACTATATAATTTCAAGACCCACCCATCAATGCATTTCAAAATAATTCATCATATATCGAATACTCAATTTAATTCATGAATAATTCTCTCTATCATCAAATATCCATATTGAGTAAATAATATAGATTTATAGATATTTCCTAGTTAATCAAATAAATTTCAAAGTAGACACCATATGTAAAAATGGTATATAGTTTAGGAAATAATCATATCCATGATATAAATAATATTAATATTTAATAGAAACATGATATGTAAAAATGATATATGGTTTAGAAAAAAATCAATTCCATGATATAAATAATATGGATATTTAAGAGAAAAAATTGTACAATGGTCACAAGAAAGTGAATGTCAATACTTTATTTGGTCAAAATTACCATCAACCATCCAAATAAAGAATAAGGACTATATCAAGATAGTATATCCTAATTATATCATAAGTACAATAAAGGGTTGTTGTCATTGATGAATAGAAATACAATAAGAGGATCTTTTAAAAAATTCTTAAAGAAAATAGCCTTTTCATTTTAAAAATCATATTTTTAAAACTAAAATTTCATAAAACATTTTGAAAATATTTTTTTTTGAAAATTAACATTTTAAAATTGTAAAATAAGTTTTAAAACATTTATTGGTCATGATGGTAGTAAATTTTATACATTCCATATAAGTTAAAAAATATTCCTTTTACATTTTAGATAAAATCCAAATGGGCCTTTTTTTGGAAAAAGTGATGAATATTACTTAATTTTTTTAAAAGTACAAAATGTCTTAATAAATAATTTGAAAAAGGTTAAAAAAATTTTGAAAACATTTTTAAAAAACTTGGTTTTATAATAAAATTTATTTTCATCTGAAGATAGAAATAAAGTTTGATTTTATTAAAAATATTTTCTCAATAATTTTAAGTACCAAAGAGTGGGAAAAAGGTAATTATTACTTAAAAAATGAATGAATTACTAGAGGATAATAAAGTTTAATGGGTTTATTATATAATGATCAAATAATTTCCTTTAATGTAAATTCAAGTATAAATAAACCCAATTAAAATGAGAGTGTGAAATAAACCCTTACAAAGAACATAACATTGAGTGATAATTAATCAATAAATATATTATCTGTATAAAATTTAAATACACATAAAATAATTTGAAATAAAACACATTATATTCAAAATTAATTACACACATAATTTTATAATATCATAGAAAATGAAGAATTTATATAACCCAATGAAAATAAATTGAGTTATGAAATTATTTACCACTTGGTAAATTTTAATTCAAATAATATTGGATAAAATAAATAAAATTGAAAATTAAAATACCATTAATAATTAAGGAATCATGATCTTACATTTAAAAGGGGTAGTATATGCACCACATAAAATAAATTAAGTGTATAATTTTACAATATTCCTTAATGAAGGGAAATTGAGACGAAGTTCCTTACCTCAAGCTTCCATTTGGTTGAATGAGAATTAAAATCATGTATAATGGTTTAAATAATGTTATGAATTTATAAAAAACTATATTAATATTTATAATATCATATATGGTCATCTTATAACATTTTACCACCAGTTTGTTAATAATATTTCATTATTTTCATTGTTTCCAGTGTTAATTGTCCTGTTTTCTCTTTCATGATTTGTCATGAAAGTTCTAGTTCTTGGTTATATTATATAGATAAATAATATTCATAACCATTTTAATGTTATAAATATTATATTTAATCATTATATACATTTTTTTTATAATCATTCATGAATTTTGGACAGGGAAAATGAAACACATTGCTTCATGGATACGGTAGACCGTACGTATGCACGTGCAACAATATTATTCTATTAACGAGTGAAAGGATAATGAAGTGGGTGATATAATAATATTAAAGAATAAATATAATCTCATAAATATCACATATATTCATTAAATTTTTCTTTATTACTTTCCATGTAAAGCGTAAGTGAAAAATGAATCACATCGCTTTGCGAGGTGGTAGTCCGTCATACACATGGGTGGTGTTATCATATTTTAAACAGAAATAAAATTAAGAAGGTATATTTGATATTATAATTTAAAAAGTATGATAATATAATAAATATTATATATAAATATTAATTCTATCATTATATCCAACCGTGATAGGTTTTTATGAAAATTAATTACATCGGTTCACGAGGTGGTAGTCCACCGTACACACGATTGACGATTTCATTTCCCATTTGATAGAATGGGATATGGATAAATATTTTTACATCATCATAATAACATTTAAGTATATGGGATATATTTTTTTTATTATATTGTAAGTTTTAATACATAATTTAAGGTATAAAAAGAAGAAATAAAATGAAAGGGCTTTGTTAAGACAATTACCTTATCTAAGAGAAACCTCATTTGGATATGTTCTTAAGGACCATAGGTTTGGTATTTTTGGAAAAAATAGCTCTAAAATGTTTATAAGGATTATTTTAGGGATTTGTAAGGTATTTTTTCAGATAATTATATTTATAAGTGTGTATAAGTGAAGGGATTGAGTTCCCTTTTATAATTGGGGAAAGGGGGTCTTTTTGAAAATTACTTGGAAATTTCCCAAAATATTCCAAAATGATAAAGTAATTCACATGAAATTTTTCCAAATAAACTTAATTTAGAATTTGAGATATTATAATGTGTAAATATGAACATAAAATATAAATTATATAAGTTTTTAGGTCATTTTAACACTTATCTTTTTAGTTTAACCACTGGTAAACCTATTTTTACCTTAATCACAGTAATTACTTTTTACTATTTTCAGTATTAATTTTGGTAAAAAATTAAGTTCTAATTATTATATAATATAAATTATTATTATTCCAAATATTTAATACATTTTTCTAAATTCAATTAATTTAATTACTAGAATTTAATTTAAAATTATGTTTGCGAATGTGATGAAAAAACGAGTTTCCAAAGAGAAAAATATCATAATTATAAAAGGTTTTGATATCCAAATTCAATATGAAATTGATTATAATAACCTAAATTAGTTAAAATTTAATGTAATTGCAATATTTTTACTTTAAAATCAATTTAAAATATAATTTAACTTTGTAAATTATTTAAATGAAAAGGTTGTTTTCAGTAAAAATTCGTATTTTTCACTATTAATTGAAAAATGAAACATTTCATAAAAATTCAAAACATTCACCCTAATATAATTTTGATATTATGAATTCAAAAATAAATTTTATTTTTTCAATTAAATTTTCAAAATTTTATAAAAATTAATTTTAAATTATGTGCACAAAGAGAGACTAAACCGTTTTTAGAAAAAATACAGTTTTTCAGAAAACATTTCTTTTTTCTTTTAAATTATTCTTATTTTATTTCTAATAAATATATATCCAATGATTTTTTTACATGTTTAAACCATTTAATTTTATAATTTATTTATTACAATTCATACCCACCAATTTAATATCTAGGTTATAATAATATACTATATTATAGTTTGTTTAGACTCAGGGTTGCGTGTTCCACAAGCTATTGATGAGATTAAATTTAAAGAAATATATTTCATGGGTTTTTTAAGAACAGTGTTGCATGTATCATAAGATATCGAAAAAATGTTATTATTTTAAAATTTTGGGGTGTTTTATGGATCCTTTCAGGTCAACACCTTATTTGAGGGAAAATCCATTGACTACAAAGGTGTGAGGGGGGGTGGGTGCGGAAGAGAGGTTCTTGGTCAGGATATAGATAAATCCAAGTGCTACTAGTCATGGTTAATGTCTGTGAGAAGAATACATATAGGGAGTTATATTTATATAAGTATACATATGAAATATTGAGCTTCATTCATCTTGGGTGTGTGTATTTGAATGAGGTGGCGAACTCTTAGGAACATAGTTCCTAGGCGAAGAGAAGGGTCTTGCACAAAGAGGTGTGTCATGGATGGAAGATGACTTTCTTAGAAGTGGATTAGTAAGAGTGCATGAATATAATTGGGGGGGGGGGGTTGAGAGGATCCTAAGAGAGTTGATCTCTTACTTTGGGCTAACATGATTGGAGAAGAAGAGGGGGTAAAGTTAAGGAATTTTATTTGATACCATCTTAGAATGGAGGATCCCCATGATACAATTACAAAGAATACTTTTATATGAGGCATTTCACTTTATTTATAGAGATTAATATTGGTGATAATTACATAATTTACCATGTGAGACTCTACTAAACACATCCTTTAAAAATTGGTATATATGAGACCATAAATAAATTTTAAAAAATTAGTCTTTTAATTGGAAATATTTTGGTTTCAAACTAATTTCTTCTAATTATTGTGATGAGATTATTAAAATTTGTAATTTTAGGCTCAAAAAAGTGTAAATATCACTTCTATATATACTGGTCAAAAAAATATCACTTTATATTTATCTCAAATTGTTTTGAATAATATGATCCCTATGGTGTATTCCCATAATTATTATATTAAATGAAGAGATCATTGGTAATAGTTAGTTATTTTTTCCTATAATTTCAAAGATAATTGATTATGGTTGGTGACATTAATAGTATTTTGGGTCAAACTAAAAAAATTGCAATCAATTTCATTAAAATTTATTTAAATGAGTTTATAATATTCAATGATATCTGTATGTTCTTCGAGATTCATTTATCAAGGTTTGAGTACACATGGGTTAGGAATACCTATTGAAGGTTGAAAAGCTAATAAAATTGATAGATCTTTTTTCCCTTGAATAGAAGGTGAAGTGTTGATAGTCTTACTTTTCTTTCTTTTCCACAATTTCACTAAGATTATGTTCCCATTATATTATCTCATTATAATTTAAAAAAACTACTCCCATTCCTTTAAAAATTTCTTAATTCATAGATCACTATTTCTAACTATAGGGAAATTATTACTCTTGAATGAATTAAAAATGATTTAGGTAGTTGTTCTCAAAATATATATCACGAGTTGAAAATAATCAAGATTTCATTAAGATTATGGAGAAAATATAGGTTCATTAGTATTCATTTATATATTATAAATGTTGAATATAAATAACAGGATATTCAAAACAAAGCATCCGAGTTCGATTTTCCACTACAAGAGGGATTTCAGAAGAAATTTATGTTAGATTAATTACATATAATAAGTGATAAGTTTCTTAAAGATAAATATGGTGTTTAATGGTTAATATAATGTGATTATATTTTTAAATTTTCTCATTGTTTACAATGATAAAAGTGGGATAAGAAGCACATGTCTTCACATGTCTTCTTTGTGTATCAATAGTATTTTTTTTGAAACTGGTGTTAATTTTAGAAATGAATTTGTTGATCATTTAAATTATCTTTTTAATTAAACCATTTATTTATGGATTGAAACTGAGTTAGCTGATATTATTATTTTTTATATGTTGTTGATATACGAAATAAAACTCTGATGGATATTTCTTAGATCAAGAAGTAAAATTTTCTTTGTTTTTATTGTAAATTAATATTTTTATGAATGAGGAATATTAAATTACAAATTATAACCATTTATATCCAAACATTTTATATTTTGACATTTCACTATCTTATATTATTTAGGGGATAAATTTAACTATTGGATTTAACATAGAAGATGAGGATTAATAGGACCCACTATTTTTAATCTCATATAGCTTATATATATATGTGTGTGTGCGTGAGAGAGAGAGAGAGAGAGAGTTTTATAATGAAATAAGATTTTTGTTCTGAATTATTTCTTCTTATATCTTGTCCACTTATTTTACTTTTTAATTACATGATACACATTTTCACCATCATTTTTCTACATTCAAAATTACATTTCATCTTAAATTGATATTGTAATTCATTTACAATTGACAATAAGGTCTCGATTTTTAAATACATCATAGTTTCAATTGGTGCCATGAAAATATTTTGTAATATGTTATTGAAATGATAGATGGGTGTGGTTTTGATGGGGGGATGTTTCATGTCTTGAAGTCACACATCACTCCCACACAAAACACTTGGCACCTTTAAAATGGATTAAATTTCCTCTCTCACATATGACACATTTTAAATCTATGTGATCTATAAGTGCCAAAGAGAGTCCTTGTGGGCTTGGATGCCACATTCCTAGCTCATTATCAATATAATTCAATTCATGATTTTTCCTTTATGATTAAACATAGTGACATACCATGGGTTAATTATTAAAGTAAAGTATTTATATCATGACCTACTATATTGGAAGTTAATTTAAAATATTTATATAAAGTATTAATTATGGAATATATATGGGTGCACCCACCTACCACGTGAACAATTTATTTTATAAAATATTAATTTATTAAATGGTTATACATATTTTTATTTGATGGTGTGTATACAACACATTATATTCATATTGATTAAAATCAATATTGATCAACACATACCATAAATAAAATGGTCTCATAGAATCATTTATAAGATGCTCACTACACTTACATTAATAATTCTATATTAAAGTGTTGAAAATCAATAATCTGAAAATTTTATTATATACAAAAAATGTATAGTTGGCCTGATTATATAAAATAAATTTTCATTATGAGTGGAAATAAATAAATAAATTATTCCCCCAAGTGAAAAATAAATAACCCAATAATAATATATCTTTTCATATTTCTTCACAGAAGAGACACTAGTACCAGATAAATTATGAGATCTCATTAAATATGGTTGATGATATAATTTAATTTATGAATTATTTCAAAGCTATTCAATGATAATTAATTTTTGGAGATACAAAAATCAAAATAATTTTCCAAAAAGAATTATTGAAGTAAAATTTTCTATATTCAACCTATGAATTTTTGGATTGGTTATCTAAAATAAAATCTTTTTTATATAGATAATATTATTAGAATAAATTTTATTTCTTATGAATTTTATTATATATAAATTTCTATCATACCTAATTAACATTTTGATTGTTTTTTATATGATAAAATTGATTACAAAATCTATATTTGAATCCTTTAAGGGTTCAATATGATAAATTACAATGTGGGATGAAATTAATAAAATCAATTTCTTATTAATTTTGAAATATATTCATATAAGGATGAATATAAAATTTGTTTTATCATCACATGATATGTATAAATCGATTTTTTTCATTAATCAATATGTCTTGGATAACATCAAAATCTCAAGATATTTTAAAAAATAAATGGAATGTTTTATGATAAAATTTTAAGATGTCCTTATATTTTGAATTAATCATCTAAAATATGAAATATTATATTTTAGAATCATTTTACCATTAATAAAAAATTAAATCTCTTTATTCCAAGAGAGATATAATTGATACATGAGTTGATGATGAAGGAATTATTTATCCTTTAGGGATTAAATATAAATTCACATTTTATTTATCCATGAAGAATATACATAATAATGTGCATATATACATTAAAGATAATATGAGGTATTATTATAGTGAATTTAATGCAAGGTAATATTTTTCTCTTACTCATTTATATTTAATGGGTATAATTGATTATTTATTCTGAAATTTAGAATCATTATAGGTTAGTAATCATGATTATGGATATTTATTGGATCCATATAAATATGTATCTCAAAATAAGTATTTATTTAAATGTAGTGGAACTATCATTTCATAGTGATTTATAAAACTAACCATTTCTGTGGAATCCAATAATCATGCTGATTTAATTTTGAATCATGAATCAAGTTGGTAATATGTTTGGATGATATTGGTTATTAATTGTATAAAAAATTATTTTGAATTAGATATGACTAATAATATTCCAACAATATTATATGAAGATAATGATACTTGTATAGAAAAATTAAAATGTGAATAAAAAAAAGGCGATAAAACAAAACATTTAACACCAATTTTTTATATAAGCTTTACAATTATAGTGATATTGATATGAAAAAAATTAGGTAATATGAAAATATTTTATATTTATTCAAAAATAAATTACTAAATGGAACTTTTTAGAAGTTGATTTATAAAATTAGGATAAGAAGACTTCAAATTTTATCATGATCTAATCAAGGGGATTTTACAAGGATATAATTTTCCCTTTATTAGGTTTTTTCCAGTAGGATTTCTTAATAATTATTTCAATTAGTTAGCTTAAAATTTTATGGAATTCAATCATTTTAGATTCACATTTTTCCCATAGAGTTATTTTTAAATGAAGGATAAAATAATATTTCATGTAATTGATGAAATTCAAGGGTGAATGTTATAAATTAATATTTCATATGGATTTTATCATTAACACCCTAATATTTTATATATATTTCCTTTGAAATAAACTTGAGGTATTTAATAGCTTTCTTTTCTTGCTAACCCGATTCTAAATGAACTCATGATATAATATAAGTTTATAATCTAGCCATTGGATTGGTGGGTATGAATATGATTAAACACATTATAAAATATATGTATAATTGTATTTTTTATAATAACTCAATTTTAATAAAATCATTTAACAATTAAAAGGCATATTTTTCAAAGAAATGAATTTTTCTAAATGTTATGCATTTTTTATCTAAATAACGTATATCAATCACTTTTAAAAAATTATTTCAATAAAATATATTTATAATATATATAAATTAATTAATATTCATACATAGATTAGTTATTTAATGGTTATGAATAAAGATAAAATAATTTAAAGGTAAAATGGGTTATTTTTCATAATTTTTTTATATATCAAAAGTGATTTTATCTTAATAAATTAAATAAATATTTTTTTATTAATGGTTTTTATGAAATTTATATATTATATATTTAATAAAATATTTTAAAATTAATTTTATAGTTTTTAATAAGAAATGAATGAAAGTAAATTTAATTTTATTCTTAAAAATGCATTTTTCTAAAAATGAGTTTTCATTATATCCTGCTTGCTTATTTTAAAATTAATGTATACCACTTGTGTTAATTGAATTTTATAAAATGGAATAAACATTTTTAATCATCATTTAAAAAATTTTTAATGATGAAAATTTCATTTTTGTTTATAATGATTTGAAAAAATAGTAAAACTTTGTTACCACTAATAGGGTAAAAATGGGTTTACCATGGGGGTTAAATTAGAAGATAAGGGTAATAATACTATATAAACTTGTAATATAATTATTATTTTAATATATTTAAACCCTATCTTATATTAACTTCGAATACATGTCCATTTTGTTCCACTTTAATAAGAAAATGAATTTAAATAATTTAAATATTTTATGTAATTCCATGTGTTTCCTCTCCCTCACTTATATAAGGACACATCCCCTCCTACCTTATTAATGAATTCTTATCATTATATATTAGACAAGCCATACCCCAAAACCTTTACATATTTTGTTCCTTCTTTATATATCCCTTGGTATTCTCTTAAGACCAATTTTTTAAGGGTTAAGGTTTAAGCCAAATGAGGTCTCTCAAAGAAGAGGTATAAATATTTACATAGAAATTTCAATTTTATTTATTATTTCACCTTATCTAAACCTATTTTACCCATAATAACATGATAAATATGTGATATTATTATCTTTCCATAAATTAATCACATTGAAGGATATAATGGTGGATTTAATAAATATATATATGATATTTATTATATAATTATGATTATATATTGATACAATATTTTTTATCTTTCTTTCCCTCTTTTCATTAGAAAATGAAATCAACGTTCATGCATACTTACCAGTGTAATTATTTTTTATATATCTAAATTTTATAAATAGTTATAAATATTAATATAATTAATATATGTTATATTTATATCATTTTTAACATTAAATATATTATGTAACCATGATCAAGATGCAAGGACCATAACAATTGAATCGAAATATACATGAAAAATAAAAGAGTTATCACCCGTCACAAAGATTTTAATAAAGAATTATTAATTGATGGGTGATAAGATTTTATAAGTAAACTATTTATGATATTATAAGTATGAATATGGTGCTGGTATAGATTTATAATAAATTTTAATTTATTATACATGACTTTAGTGTGCTTACGAATAAAGTTTAACTTGAGGTAAGATTTTTATGTTATAATATCACTTTTTTCTGGGATTATTTATGATTAAATTTTTGATGATGAAATTATATGATCCATATCTAAAAAATATTATTTATTTTATTCTACTTTGGTTATTTCTATAAATTACGAGTTTTCCGTTCACATTTCTCTCCCAAAGTACTCAAAATTCTGAAATAATGTTTTTAAGGAAAACTGAATTTGTTTCTCTATTCATTTAGGAATATTTTTATTTCATGTATATAATTTATTTAAAATGTTTTTAATAATGTTTTAAAAATTATTAAATTATTTATTAAATTTATTTTTAACCATGTTTTAATTTTTTTAAAATGGTTTAAAATGAATGTTCTTTTCTTTTTATGAACAAGGTACTTTTTATCAAATGTGTGAAAAAAATATTTGTTTTGACATAAACAATATGAACATATTTTTATATAGTCATGAATAATATTTTCATTGAATCTTATATTAAAATTTTACATGTTTTTTTTCAAATAAATTTTTTCCAATTTTTCTAGAATTTTTTATATTTTAAATAAGTGATTTCAAAATGAAAAACATATTTTCCTCAAAAAATGTTCGAGTGATTTTTTAAAGGTATTTTATTCCATGAAAACATACATTGATATTAAATATGATTCACTAGGGATATGATCCAATGATAACATATTTATAAATTCTATATATTATTTATGATTATGATGATGAAATATTGATGAAACTTGTTTTCTTTTCCATAAGTTAAGTTATGATGAAATGATAAATTTTTTCATGATCTTATGGAATATATATGAGTGGATTATGATTATGTGATGGATGGTTCTATTATAGACCTCCAATTAATTGGGTAAAGATTGATTTTTTATAACATAAAATGGTACAGAAGTGGTTATCACAATCTAATAAAGGTTACATAAGAGGTTATCCAAATCCTAAAGTAGATACATGAGTGGTTATACCAAGACTATCATGTGATGAATTTCTTAGTGGTTATACTTGAAATAATATTTATATGATTATTATTATGCCACAATTTATGTCACTCTTTTATGACATGATCTTATGAAAATGTCATTATCTCATGGATCATGTTATTTTAATCCTTAATTATTTATTTATTATGAATTACAAAGATTTATTACATGAATTATGAATATGATCTATGAATTGATGGGTATGATTTTTAAATGTTTAGATTGTGTCATTATACCCTTATACTCATGTTATTATTAAAAATTATTATTAATATATATATCTTCCTTGTTTACCCTTATTGAGAATCTAAGCTCACCCTTTATTATGTTTCCTTTTCCTTAGGATATGATTAATGGTTTTGAGTATTATATGTCTAAAAGGGTGTAATTTGTGAATAACTTAGTGGGTGATGATGGAGATCTTTTATGTACAAGTTTTTTATGTAACCAAGTTTCCAAAGGCACTAAAAATTTATATTTATGGCATGGATCGTAATGGTATGTAATGAATATTCATCTAATAAGATTTAATATTTATATATTAAATGCATGGGTATCATCAGTTGGTATCAGAGAAAGGTTTAGTTATTTTTGGAATCTTGGATGGGAAAACTTTAGTGATAACCATTAGGATAACACTAACCATAAACTCTTAGAATTAGAGTTGTCTTTTATAATTCATGGAGGGTCTATTCTAACATCATAAGTATATATAGATTATCCTATTAACTTTAGTGAGTACAATATCTACACAAACCTAGTGGTCATTCTAATTGTTTAATTTTACATAACATTATGGATAGATTATATATCAATGTATAATTCCAATATCAACTATATAAGAAAGTAAATTTAAGTTTTATTAAAGTTAAAACCTAAAATTATTTTCAAAGGATAAATATCCTAGATTGAGTTTGGTCAATAACCACCTTGTATAAACTTATTTAAGGGAATGATTAGTGAAGAATATAAATAAAGTGAAAATAAAAATATAGGAAATATGTCCATTATTCATAAATAAATTGATATATTTCTTGAATACTTATTTAAACCTCCCCCATAAAGAGAGGTATAATTCTCAATTGAACTCATTCATAGATCTAAAACAATATTGAAGACCCCAAATAGAATGGAATTTGTAGTGTTTGATTAATTAAAGAAACAAATACAAGACCTTATGAATAAAGGTTTTATTCAACCTAGTGTATCTCATCAAGGATCACCTATTTTATTTATAAAGAAAAATGATAGATCAATGTAGATATAAATTGATTATAGGGAACTTAATGTGATAACAACGAATAAAAAATACCCTTTTCCAAGGTCTGATGATTTATTTGACCAATTTCATGGGGCTCAAATATTTTCCAAGACTGACTTATGATCAGGGTATCATCATTTGAGCATAAATAAATAGGATATCACAAATACTAATTTATGAACAAGATATAAAGATTACGAGTTTTCTGTTATACCCTTTTCCTTAACCAATTCTCCTTCTATATTTATGGATTTTATGAATAGAATATTTAGGGACTACCTTGATAAATTTGTGGTAGTATTTATTTATGATAATTTGATATCTTCAAAAATTAATAAGGAACACGAGGATCATATATGGGTAATATTAAAAAATCTGAGGAAAGAGTGATTTTATTTTAAATTCAATAAATATGTTTTTTAGATAAAAAATGAATCATTATTGAGTCACATTGTTACCAGTTAAGGAATATCAGTTAATCCAACTAAGACTAAGGTTATAGAGGAGTGGTCTCGACCCACAAAAGTGACTAAGATTTTCACTTTTATTAGTCTAGTAGGATACTATAGAAGGTTTGTAAAATACTTTTAGTTGATTCTTAATATGATAACCAATTTAACTCAAAAGGAAATTAAGTTAATCAGGATGAAAGAGTATGGATAAATTTTCTAAGAACTGAAGAATAGGTTGGTTAATGAACCAATGCTAACATTACCCACTAATGAAAAATGATTTTTCATATATAGTGATGAATCCTTGAAATATATTGGATGTGTAGTAATATAGAATATAAAGGTGAATGACCATGCATCTTGATAGTTGTATCCTCATGAGAAGAATTATCCTACCCATGATTTAGAGTTAGATACATCTATTTTTTACATTAAATATATGTAGACATTAAATTTTTGGAAATAAGTTCGATATATACACCGACCAACAAAGTATGAGGTATATATTCATATAAATGTAACCAAAAATAAGATGAAGGAGATGGTTTGAGCTTCATAAAGTCTATGATTGTTCTATTCATTATTTACCTAGAAGCGAAAACAAAGTTACTAATTCATTAATTTAGAAAGACCCTGGAGTTCTTGATATGATGAGAATTAAAGGATATCCATTGATTAAGGACTTAATAAAGATATAAATGGAGGTTATAATGTAAGGGATATATTTAATCCTATCATAAATGATTTCCCAACCATAATTACTAGAGAAGATCATGAAAGAACAAAGAGACAATCATATGTTACAAAGTAAGATAGAAGATACAAAAAAATTAAAGTTTCTTAAGTGTTTTCTTGGTCTATAGGAAGTATAGAGGTTTGGTACATGGTTATGGGTACCATATATTTTAGTGTTAAAGGAAGAGACGATGGATTAATCTCATAACTCTTTAATCTCTATACATTCAATCAACACCAAAATGTATAGAGATATGCACGATCATTACTAGTGGGATAATATGAAGAGGGATAATGCTGATTATATTGAAATATGTTTGGTATATCATCAAATGAAGGTAGAGAGAAAACTTACCATGAATTAATAAAACCGACACCCATACATATATAGAACTACTAAACATCACTATAGACCTTGTGGTTGTCCTTCTTAAGATATATAATGGAAAAAATTCCATGTAGTTAATTATTGATTTATTAAAAAATTATACCAATTTTACTATTATATGAGAAGATTTCTCCCTTTAGTGTCTTTCTCATCTATTTCAAGGAATGGTGAGATTATGAAGCACCTCTATCAATTGTTTCTAGTAGTGATTAAATACTTAATTATATGTTATAGAGGGTCCTTTAAAAGGATATGAATATAGAAGTAAACATAACCAAACTTATCATACTCAAAATTATGGGCAGTCAAAGAAGAAAATTCAAACATTAGAGACATGTTAAGGGATATCTCACTTGATTTTTAAGGGAGTTGGGACTAATATCTTCCCCATGTTAAATTATCATATAAAAAATTTTACACTTGAGTGTTCAAATGGATACTTAGGAATAACTTTATGGAAAACTTATAGAACTCTAACATGTTGGGATAAAGTTGGAGAAGGAAGACCATTAGGACCAAATATTTTGAAGGAGGCTGTAGAGGAGATATGAGTGATCCTGAAGTGTATCAAGGTGGTTTAGTGTAGATAACAGAGTTATGATAATAATATAAGGAATAAATTAGGATTTCATTTTATGGATCCCATGTTTCTTAAAATTTCACCATAGAAATGAGTCATGATATTTGGAAAGAAGGAGATACGGATTCCAAGGTACCTCATACCATTTGAAATTATAAAGTATGTTGGTGTAGTTTCCTATCAATTAACACAACCTCAAAATCTTTCTAATATCCATGAAGTCTTCTATATAACCCAATTAAGAAATTATATGTTAGATATAATGTATATAATCAACATAAATAGTGTAGAATTGAAACATGGCCTTTCATATGAATAATAACTGATCCAGACTCTATATGAAATTGAATAAGTGTTGAGGAATAAGATAAATGACTCCTGAAATTATTGTGGATAAATAAAAAGTTATAATAAGAAACCTTGGGCCAGAAGAAGAGATGAAGGAAAAATATTACCATGTATTTTGAGGCAAGACACACATTTCAAGTGATAATTTTTTTCTAAAGAGTATAGAATGTAACACCCAAGAAAATTTTAGTATCTAATGAACTTGTTTTATTATAATGTAATTCATTACAAGTAAAGGGTAAAAATTTACTATGAACATTATAGATAATAATTAACAATAGAAAAAAGGTATAATGAAAGTATAAAGTATATGTATCCCTTATTAGATTATACAATAAAAATCATAGTTTTTTAAGAACTATAAAAAGGAAGAATAATATAAGCCAATAAATTGATATATTGAAGGATATAAAAAATGAGAAGTATTATTTAGGGGATTGGTTGGAATGAATTTATAGGAAAAAATATGATCGTTATAACCTTTGGTTATTATGACTATTGGCCATAATGAATGATGATAATTATGACCATTTATAATATAGTCATTATAATGTTACCACTAGAATTATCA
The DNA here is from genome assembly GCA_963277665.1 of Viscum album. Taxonomy (NCBI): domain Eukaryota; kingdom Viridiplantae; phylum Streptophyta; class Magnoliopsida; order Santalales; family Viscaceae; genus Viscum; species Viscum album. The sequence goes on along the minus strand of OY728162.1, from coordinate 1,237,707,486 downwards.
TAGATAAAGGGTAATGATGGGAAATAGTTGATAGAGAATGGATGAACTATAACCTAAACCAGTAATAACATCCCTTATAAAGTTCATTTATTAGTTCTTAGGAGGGAAGTTAAATCACTGGGTTTTCCCTTGACTAAGCCCAAGTTGAGCTTCAATAACTGAGACTCAAGCAAAATCATTTTCAAAATAAGTTCAAGCTAGTAGATATCACTACCAAATCAATGTTAGTCGAGCCACCCCAAAAAAGTAACCCCATCACACACCTTACCCTTATAGATCATACTGATGAGATATGGGGTTATATATCTAGCTCTTAATTAGTATTAAGGTGTAAATTATTTTAGAAATAAATTAGAGGTTATATTGATCCTTCATTTTTATATATTACCCTACACAAAAGATAAAATGAACATGATTAGAGGATGAATATGAAAAAAATAGTTTTTTGATTTAGAGAAACCATAATTGTATTTCTTGAAAATATTATTTCTAATTTTCTTTTTTATGATGAATTCAAAAATTTGGAATAAAAGGTTATTATTATAAAAAGGTTATAAACAACAATATTCATTCATATATAAATAAAAAAAATTATACAATTATATGCAGTTTTTCTAAGGGTTAGAAATATGATAATATTATAAAAATAAATATTTTTCAATAAATAAGTATTTTATTTTAAAATTAAATTTCTATTATCTATACTTTTTTTATAAAATGGATTTAATTTTTTAAATGATCAGATAAAAATTAACCAAAGGTGAATTTTTCAAAAAAAGTTAAGATAATTGAATTTTTAGGTAAAAAACAAAATACTGTATGTATATATAGTAAGTATTATGAAATCATAGAGACTTAAAAATGGTGTAATAAATTATATAATGTTTTTATTGCAATTTTTTTACCATTAAAATAATTCAATTTAATGTAATAAAATAATTTTTATAAACCTGTAAAGAAACATCCCAAACCTAAAGTATAATTTATAATTTTAGAAGAAGTTATTTATGAATAAGAATAATATCCACATTTTCGGTTCTTAAATAATTAAAATCCAAAAAATTTCCTTACATGTCAAATACAATGGTTTAAAACCATTTTAAGGGCACTAGTTTTCTATTTCTTATAACCTAGAGTCCAAATGAATATTTTTAGAAATTAGTAAACAATTTATCTTCCTTTGCTATAAATACCAACCCATTCTCCCATTCCTCTCCAATACAAAGGCATTGAGCATTAATTCCCTCTTGTTTCCTATTTCAAGATTCAATATAAGGATTTTATAAGGTCTTAAGGATCTATTTTTATGATTTAATAAGATACTACTAAAGGTAAGGGTTCTCATCCTCTTTCATCCCCATTAAGATACTACCTTTGTAATAAGAATTTTGATTTTTAGTAGATTATGTTTTCATATGCTTAAAATAATTATATTAGTTTCCAAATGATTAACTGTTAATTAGATACTACCATTCTCTCTTATATTTTCCACTCTATAATCTATTATGTATACTCGTTATATGGTTAAAATAACTCTTTTATTTTCCATTCTGTACTTTTTTTTGTGAATAAAAAACCCTATTTTTATTAAAATGTTTCCACAGAGATAAATATACTTCATTGATTAGGAAAATTCATGTATTAAATACACATTCCATACTTTTTGGTAAAAATATTGAAATTATTTCTTATTATATATTATCTATGTGGAACACATAAAGTTAGGCATATGAAGGGTGTTTCTTGATATTAATCAAATGCATTGGGTAAAGAATTAATCGTGAAAGATGACATATTTATAATACCTTGGATACATGACATGGTAATTTTTCATGATACCTTTGTGAATAACCTTGGTAATATGTTTTATGACACCTTGGTGAGGAACCTTGGTGATATACTTATTCATGTATCATTTTTATGTTTTATCCACATTTTTATGTTACCTATCATATACTCATGATTAGGATCTTATATTATGCCTCATGTTTTATCTATGATGATCAATTATGTTCTATTTATTTTATTTATCCCCTTACTGGGATTTATTCTTAACCTTTATATTTTATTTATGTCCCTAGGAGACCATTTTCTATGAGGTGACCTAGGATAGAATAATAAAGGAGTGTTTTATGGGAATTATATTTTTTTGTGATCTATATACATCATGTATTATATACCTAGTTTCTAAGGCCCTAAACCTAAAATGATCCCAAGGAATTAATTAATTATTTTTTAAGGAAACATGTTAAAAGAAATTTATGCAAAATATGGTTCTTCATACCTCATCCTCATTTGAATTAACTAGGGAGGTTGATTTAATAGTGTCCTTTGAAGCACCATGTTTAGGCACATTACCATGAAATTATTTTAAAACTGATGGAATTTTATTTTCTTTATTAATACCTGAAATTTCCTTGGAATATTTATTTAAAGGACCAAATTTAAAATAATCATTAGGATTCATAGCTTACTCTTAGAATAAATATTTATGAGTTTATGTTTCATGATGACCAGTAAAAACATAGGTAGGCATATGGTCTGAGGAGCGTCTAGCCATGCATATCACCTTCTTCACTAGAACTAAATAAATTAATTGAGTAGTGTCCTAGTATGGTGAAATAAAATTTATTTTTTGTATTAAGATGCTATTTATTATCAGTTTAACAAATTATTAATCATCAATATTATCAATAAAAAAATTTCCTTTATGAACACATGAATTCTTATAATCCTCCTCCCATAAGTCAGTAGGATCGACCTCTAGTTTTCTTTAAGTGGGATCCAAATTAACCTTATCCCCAGGTTACTTTACTCTAACTTGGTATTACATTGTTTGATAACTCAATAAATAATATTACCATAATTTTTCATCTACCTTTATAATATTACTTTTATCTTAAAGATTTAAAGAATCAAGTTTTACAGAACTATAACTTACATTTGGGGAAATTCCCACCTCAGAATCAGAAACTTTAAATTTTCATTGTCCAATAAAGTGACCATTTTTCTTTTAGTCAAAAAAGTATTTATTTTTATTATTTCCATAAAAAAATTCCATTTAAAATTAAAATTATTTTAATATTCTAATATTGTCTCAAATTCAATACTTAATTCTAACCAGTTTTCAATGGAAAATAAAATTACAGTACTAATATGTAGATAGTAGAGATAAATATAATAAAATATTGAGAAAAAAATTTATATACCTCAAATGTTAAATTTCTATATAAATTTTTATGGGTATACCTAGAGATGAAGTAAGATCTTAGTGAATCTATGGATTCTAGAATAAATATCAGAATCTATTAATCAAAATTTTTGTTTGAGTGAAAAATTTCTCCCTCATTACAAGATTAAAGAGGGGGTTTCAATCCAAAATCCTAAAAAATCCTAGATTTAGGGGGTAAAATCCCAAAACCTAATATTATAAATTATGTTTGTTTTATGGGAATAATATACGAGAACATCTCTTTCCAAGAAATGATATCTACAATCCATCAAATCGCCACATTTTAAGATTCTATTCTAGGGTTTATCTTTTTATTATAACATAATACAATCAATTAATGAGTTTTTTAACTCTTAAAGGTGTTTTATAAAAATAAAACAATCCACCTCAAAAAAGATGAGGGTACCATTTTTCATGATTCATTTATTTAGGGAGGTAAATCCACCACTAAAATCAAAGAAGAATATATTATTCCCAACTACCTTAAAAAAAGAAACATGATTTACCTTCTTTAAACTTAATTCATAAAGATCCTTAAAAAATCTATGTACATGAGTAATTACATACAACTATTAGATTCGATTAAAAAAAACCATGAGTTTGAAAAACCAATCCCATATTTTCTTTATTAAATGAAAAAATATTAGAAATGGGATATCATGCAAAAAAAGTGATACAAACAAGGACATAAACATCTAAATATAAAAATAAACAAGCATAAAATAGCTAAAAACATCCAATAAATCAAAGAAAATATGATCCATAAATACCATCTTGCTAGTATTTCCAATAAACTTAGTAAATAAAACATCAACATCCAACCATGTCTTCTAGAAAAAACATGGTCATCCAAGTAAATATTCAAGTACCACACACATAACTATCATCAATAACCTTTCTGGTATCTCGTTCCAAAGTTTTTTGGACCACCTTATCTTTATATAGGCCTCCATCTCATCCAAGACTAGATGTTTTACCAAGGATTATTCTAATATTCCATATACTTAGAGAAGGTAGCATCCTTTTCCTCATTATTTTCTTTTATATTCTTCTCTTGAATATCATGTTCTAGAACTTTAATGATCTACACACTATATATATATTTTTAAGCATTCATAGTCCTTATCTATATGTTGGACTCATTCATTATATTAGATAAAGTACTAACCTTGACAATATTATCATTCCCAATGATAATAAAGATATCTTTCTAAAACATTTCAGCCTTAACACTCTTAATTTCTTATATTTATAATAATAGATTTGATAGGAAACATGAGGTTGACTTTATCCTTCTATAATTATTTTTTCACCTCCTGAATATATGTTTCTCCTTTATTAGAGGCACCCAAAGAGTCCATCATAGAGAAATATTGAAAAATGATCTCCTCAACTTCTTATCATATCCCATTTCAGTTGGTGATACCAAGATAGTCATCCCACCTACATCCTTATTTTTATAAGGTTTATGGACCCTCAATAATCTATCTTTATGGTATAATGATTATCAAATACAATAATAATAATAATAATATCCTTATTCCAATTCAATACATCTTCTCATTGGATGTATAAAACACCATTAATAACAACCATTTTGATAGTGACACTAGCCTAAAATTTCTATTTAATATTCTTGGAAGTATCCATCTCAAAACTAGTTTGATCCAAAATGATTATAACTTTTCATATCTTACAAACATCACTATCAGTGACCTCCTACCTTGAAACCTTAACAGTGAATTTATTTTTTGAAAAAACCAGTCAGGAATTAGAGGATTTTCTACCTTTCTATAATCCCTTCTAAGTTTGGGGAGTTACCATACGATTTTGTAAAGAATTATTATCAGTGTTAGAAACTGAATCCTTAAGTTATTACCCAATCACTTTTGGATACTTACCTTACTCATTCTTCTTCTATTTTGAATTATAAGAAGTGGTATCATTAGTTCCCCTGAAAATTCACCATTATTTTATTTTTGATTATTATTAATAAATTTTTCTATTGGAAATGAACCCATAGAATCACTTGACATTTTTTCTTTGCTGTATTTATAGTTCATAATTAACTCTTAATGTAAATTTGTTTTTTATAACTCTACATCCTTCCTTATCAATTCCCCAACATTAGGGACCATACCATCACCACCCTTATTCTTAGATGCATCCAACTACTCATCAAGGTTAGTAATATCATATACTAGATTCAAATATAATGTAGAGGCCTTATCACCCTATGATTAATCTAGTTGAGTTCCACCCACCAAAATAATGAAGGAAATATAAGTACATTAATCCACCCTCATTACCATCCCAATATGATTAGAAGTTCCACAAGCATTATCTTTTAAGGATTTCTTATCCATAAATCACATAAAAGAAACTTTTCCTCAATCATACTTACATTTCACAATAATAAGAGAAGTTTTGATGTCATTGTTAGAAACATCATTAAAAGGAATCTTAAATTTTCATTATTTAATAAAATATCCAAGATTCTTATAATTGGAACATCTGGTATTCATATGAAACTTACCACTTAAGTTACCAATAGATTTATAATTCCTATATATATTTTTTAACCATTCAAATTCAACTGAAATATCAAGACTATAATTATTAGTAACAAGAAATAAAGTATCAATGAGAAGATAATATAATTTAACCTCAATAAGAAATATTTTGAAACGAACATACCATACATGCTTTCCTACTGGATAAATTTAATTGGTATAACCATGGATAAAAAATTCACAAAGGATTTTTGAGTGTTAGAAGGACTAAATTAGACCTATAATGAATAATTAAGTTTGTGTTATAGATTTATTAATCAAACCTAGATCAAAATGGGGATCACAATAATGAGTTTTTCTCAAATCTTAAGACAAATAAATCCAAAACCCTAGTATTTTTATTTTATTTTTTTGAAATAAAAATGATGTATAAAAAAACTTACCAATCGATGTGTTATGCTATCCCTCAAAGCCCCAAATATGAAGAACCTATTTTTAGTGGTATTCTAATTTCTAAGGGTTATTAATATATTGAAGTGTCAATAAAGAAATAATTTAATGAATTCATTGTTCAATAAATTCCTTTAGTACATTAGGTTTCAGCTCAAAAAACTCTAATAAACCATTATTTTATTATTTTATTTATATGTATAGAAGCAGGCCTAAAATTAAAGAAAAAGATAACATGTTAAACTTTATCGGCACTAGAGACATGATTTATTCTCACATCATCCTAAATATTCATATCTCCAGGATTCTATAATAAATATTCAACCAAATATCAATGATAATAATAATAATGATGATAATAATAATAATATTATTTATGATAATAATAATAACAATGATAATAATAATAATGATAATAATTAGAAGAGACTAGGTACTGAGTAGGACCTATACCCATCAAGTAAGAATTATAATAAGAGTGACTATATAGGGGAATGTTGGCGAAACAAGTACACATATCCTATTAAACTAGATATATTCATGGGTAAAAACTCATTAGGAATATTGAAAGGAAAACTAGAGTTTTGTTCCGCCACCAAACTCTTGGATAAAACCACATAAACTATGATCTATTCCCTATAAATTTAGGTGAATTTGACATGTATTCCTTCTAGATATATAAGGAACTAGATCCAATCTGTGTAGAGTTTCTATAAAACCAATCATGTGTGAGTTTCATGCGCTTTAATGGGTGATTTTGAGTCACTTTCAATCCAAACATGATTCCATCCAAAGTGGGTTGTAAAATTGATAACATGCATAATGGAAACTAATATTGCTTCATATTTAATCTAGAACCCAAGGAAATTTATGAACATAATTTTGATAAATCCATGATGGTTCTAAAATATACCGACATATCCTATAGGTCTTGGAGCTCCCATTCCAACCTCATCAATGTTAATCTTGATCTGGTTTGGATATAGAGGAAACCATTTGACATATAATAATAATGACGATGATAATAATGATATTATTATTATTAATGATGATAATAATAATGATAATGATAATAATAATAAATTTTTATTAATTAGTTTAGAAAACTAGAGTCATGGACCCTTTATTAATAAAAGAAAATACAAAGGGTATGGAATGGTTACATGCATCACAAAAATTTCTATCAAAATAGCTAAATCTAAATGATAAGAGAAAAAAAAGAAAAAGAAAAATTTTCATTCACATAAAAATACTACCTATAATATATATCATGAAATATGTATAAATTTATCCCTTTTCAGATTAGGATATCATACTCATGTTGTAAGGTATACATTAACCTCTTAGAGGTCGACCTCACCTCATAGCTCTTATAGTTTTCCACGAATTTTCACACTCTTTTTTAGATAAATCCTTAGTTTTTTAAGTTGTATGATGGATAAAAAATCCTTGTTATTATTTAATGTTAGTCTCCTCTACATCATTTAATTCTTTTATATTAGAAGAAAAAAATCGGAAGATTCACTTCTTAGACGTGTTTGTGAGTCACAGTTTCTTTAATATCATATGTTGAAACTTTAATATAGAGCATGATAGCCTCACTAGTTTTCACTAGGGATCAATTGATATCATTAATATATTTTTATTAATATTTTGAAACACTAATTGAGTTTATCATAGATAAAAAATTAAATAATCCCATGTAACTTTTTAATGTTTTCAAAGTAGGGATCTGACATTGATTTTTCCACTTGAAAACCCCCTTTCATAGATATAAGAGTTCCCATATCAGTGGGTGTCATATCCTTTTGAACTTTATATCAAGGATTATTTCCTTTGAGAGAAAAAAATAAAATAGCCTCTTTCACTTCTTGATCCTACTTAGTGATAATAACCTTATGCACTATCTTATCATCTATTAACATAGTTAGAATCCTCTTCCTATTCTATTGTGAATTGAAACCATTATTTTTCATTTTTTGAATCACCCTTATTTTCTTGAATTTCATTATTTTTTTATTAAAAAATGAGTACACACCATAATTGGATTTTCACCTTTTTTATTACTTATGCTCATAAATCCCTATTTATATTAATCAAAATAATCCACTCCTATATACCCATCCAATTAATTCTCAGTATGATCATTATTTTCATCACCCTAATTGAACCACTTCTGAAAATTCTTATCAAATTGAGAAATAATAAAATCCTTAGAAGTATGCCCGAACTAGGAGGGACTAATAATAATATATTTCTTGTAGTTTATATAATCATAAGTAGCCTGCCAAGATTATGTATCATATACTACTACATCTTCATAATATATGGATCTCACACTCCCAAACTCCACTGTCATATAATTCCCATTCATTAAGTACCTATCTACCAATATTCAAGCCTTATAAAAATAATCTATTTTCTTACATAAGGAAAAAAATACCCCCTTTAAAATCTATCAAAAACATGGAAAACACACTTAAAAGAAATAAAAAGGGATGTAACTTCTCAAATTCCATAGAAAGTTAAAATAAAGTAAACTTAACCACTATAATAACCATCCATTTGAAATTAGAGAAAATATATATTCATACAAGCACCCTTGAAAAGGTTCTATAATGAGCCTGCCCAGTTTCCCATCAAACTTAATTAGAGCACCCATTATAGAATCTACATCCCATAAAATTTTTTTGATGCCTAAAAATCTACCATAATCCTCTAATTCATATCTATAATTATGTTATTGAATACATGAAATTATTTAGATTGAAAAATAGATCCCATTCATGAATGATTAAGATCTCAACTTAAGTGAAATGAAGTTAAAAACACAATCCCAATCTTGATATCATCCATGAGAAAAAAAATGTGGAAGAATCCCTTATCAAGGGATACCATATTCTAATAACTTAATCCCCAAATCCCCTTCAATATTTTTTTTCAAACTATAAATGCTTAAATTATGATTCTTCGGAAAATATAATAAATTAATGATAGAAAAATTACACACATTAATCTATTCCTCAAGGAAATAATGATGTTATTTAATAATATCCAAGGATTAATTCTTAGTAATATTCCTAGATGGTGCTAAATAATTCTTTATATGATCTAAAAAATCCATGTATTTTTTAATCCCAATATTAGATAAAACATTCAAAGTATTTTAATCAGAATCCAAAGGATCATCCAATGAGCTTGTACCAAAGTGGTAGAGGCACCTTCTTGGCATCCGAAATACCTAGGATAAAATTTGGGTGGAGGTGAATTTTTGGGTTACTATAGTAGATACTGTTCGGTCCTATAGCAACTGAAACTATTTATCCTATTTGGGACTTCAGGCCACTGGTTTGTGCCTATAGGTCTGAGGGCCTTCAGTCCTATTCCACCTCTGAGTTGGATCATTTTGGGTGGTAGGGAAATAGTCTGATGAGGATCATCAACCATACCTTTTTCTAGATATGGTTTCCTGTCAAATTCTCCATTTATTTTGTTTCAACCCATTCTATGTCATTATCCTTTAAATAAGGTTGGATTAATCCAACAAGGACTGGACAATTTTCCCCTTTCTCATTGTGAAGAAGATGCCATGGTTAGATTGATCCCAACGGGTGATTGTGTGGGGTTAAGTACTTGTACAATCGGTCCTCCATGGATATAAATTCCTTGGATGGTCTCCAATGGGTTTATTCGTGGAGCCAAAAACACCCAACAACCCTGGTATCCATGATTCATGGACCTGATTTCCAAAGGCAGATTCTCGTTGATTGATGATTCAGCCAATGGCACTTAAGGAATCCATTGGTCAAGAGGATGAGACGTCAGGCTCACTACACCCTTCCGGGGGAATATTATTACCTGTTCTAGGACTCTCTTATAGATTTAATTCATGTTAATATGTTCATGAATCCTTGGTTAATTCCCAAAGAGTGTGTCCATGAGCTACTCTTGATTTTCAAGATCGTCGTAGGCATGCATATATTTGATGCTACGGAGGTACTGCTGACTTTTAGCCATACAATAAGGCACTTTGGAGTTTATCATCATCTTGGGGGGATGAAAGGTGACTTGATTTTGGGATCGAACCCATGAGATGGGTTTCCTGTGTATCCTTCAGAGAGGAATCAGAACCCACGTAGTTCGGAATGGCTGGGGCTTACACATAGGAGATTCCCATTTGAGGGGGCATGGTTTGGTGGACCCTTTTGGATGGGCACCCTATTGAGATCATGCCATTTGGTAGGCATCCTATGTATCCTGTTTTTATCAGGAATTAGAGTTCTCGTAGTTCAGATTAGATGGGGATTATGCATGGAAGTTTCCCATTTTGAGGAAACATGATTGGTTGGAACCTTTTATATGGGAACCCTATTGAGATCGAGCCTTTTGGTAGGCATCCTATGTATACTAATTTGATCAAGAATCATATTTCTTATAGTTTGTATTGTGTAGATGTTTTAATCTTCACAAACCTTTAAACCCACATGAGTCATGCTCAGTGTAAGAAACAAGAGGACGTGAAAGATTCAACAAACCACATGCTTCCTCTCCTACTGGTGGGGGAGGGAGAGCCTATGGAGGATGAGGATGGGGTGATGATGGGTGAGGGTATGAAGAGATGAACCTTTCAATGTGAAATTTCATTAAAGTTCATGCAGCTTGGCCTCAAAATATTTTGGACTTACCTCAGTGGGAGGGCCACAAAATACATTTTGGGAAAGGGGAGGAGTTTCATCCCCATCAAAGGAGAAGCGAACATAACTCCTTCGACTGATCACTATTCCTCATTGAATGGAAAAGTAAGTGATCACCCTTAATCCCTAGAATGGGGAGGTTCACTTCGGTATCCCAAGGTTGGACTCTAGGTTACCATGGGAATGTAGACCCACAAGCATTATTGAAGTCCAAACTGTTGTGGGGAGAGCCTTCGTGACTCCACTTACCATGGGTATGTAGACTCAAAGGGGAGTGCTGATGCACCTGATGGTCTGATCATATAGGTCTGGTGGATTTTGAGGATTCTTTGGACTGATTCTATGGGATTGGTTAGTATAGGGATTATGGAGGACTGGACGGTAATAGAGGGGTGAGGTTGGAACCAAAGGAAATAATACCTAAAAATACCCTATTCTACATACTAGTTTCTTATGTGGGATGGGGGAGGCTCCACATACCATAGTGTTATGTGGGAATATGGGTTGTATACATACTGATGCGGTATGTGGGCATGGGTATAGATCACCATGTACCATAGTGGTACGCTGGCCATCACACCACTTTGGGTTCCATCTGCGTACTGATGCAGTACATGGTACCAGGTTCAGTCCGCATAGTGGTACACTATGCAGAGGACCATATTAAAGGAGGGTCTGGGGGATTATCATTCATAGGGAGATCATCCGTGAGAATTATGTGGTTCTCAGTTCACCAATTAGGTTCATGATTCTATTATTATTATTATTATTCAATTCCCTCATTTTATGGTTCGTAGCTGGCTGTACCTGTGGAGAGAGTGGTTCATAATTTTTGCTTTGTAGATGAATCAATACTGAAGCCAGAATCTTCTCCAAACTCTTTCTTACAATATCTGAGTCCCCTTTAGGATTTCATCTTCCATATATCCTTTTTTCCTCTTACTTTTCTCATTTTATAGAGCATTAGGGAAATTATATCTATGGGCATGTGACACCATTCACGGAGGCCCATGGGGTGATATCCTGGCCCGTGGAAGACTTAGTCAACTGAGGTTTTTTGGAGGCTTAGATTCATGATAATGGTTCATAGAACCCTTCTGGTTCACTTCATCTACGAACTGATAAGTTTTCAGGATGGTACGTGAATGGGATTTACGTGCATGAGTCCTTTAGTGATGCAGTTCGTGGTACACCTTGTTCACTAGCCATCGATCCACAAGCCACTGGCCCATGGATCATTCTATGTACCTATTGGTTCACGGTATAAGTGGTTCAAAAACCTTTCCCAATGATGTTACATGGACCACTTGAAATTATTTAAAAACTTGAATTCCTTCAAGTTTATTCTGAAATTTTTAACTTCATTTGACTCCATTCTCCTTGCTAGACTTTTAAGAGTACTTGATTCATTTTTCAAAGTGATTGTGGTGGTATTTTCTTCCCTTGGTGGAATTTTTAGGACCCTACAAATTCCCCTCATTGGAATGGGGTCCGTTCGGAATGAAAAGGAACTATTTTGATGTAAAAGAGGTCCTTAACTAAAATGGTTTGTTGTAGAGTAGATGATCCTGGTAGGAGGGGACCACACCTATATATAGGGGCCCATGTCATTTCTATTTTACCATTTCTTTCAGTGAAAAGTGCTCTTGATTTCCCCAGATTCCTCTACTCTCATGTACCGTGATCCTTGTGAAAATCCCATTCACGAACTGCTTCGTACGTACTGTGAACCGATCTTCTCACCATTTCTCTATCCGCGTACCATATTTTCGACTTTGCAAACAACATTGTGGAATTTTAAAACTATAATCTGGGTTCTTTATAGGATGACGTTACACGGATGGTGTGTCCATATACCAAACCTGGATCAGTGAATCAAACTTTAAGAATTAATCATCTGAACTTAAACTTTAATCCACAAATTTTGAACATGAACTTAATCAAGGCCTAGGTTCACAGTATGCACCTTCTGAGAACCTTTCTGTTCGCCGACCAATGATTCATGGGCCAACACCTCACAGATGGTTCACATACCATGGTTTTATGCAGTGAAATGTATCTGTGTACCATAACCGTAAGTGGGGTTGTTTCCATGTATCATGCAGTATGCATATTGTTCCTTCAATGTACCATTTTTGGAAATAGTACTCGATGCCATATGCAGACATATTTTAAGTCCTTTATCCATTCTTCCATAGCCTTTATCCAACAATTTTTATTAGACTAAATTTTTATCAGCTTCAGGATCTTCCTGTGCAGGTTACAATGGCTTATTCACAGGGTATGTTAAAATCAAAAAAGATAAGGGAGACCATGGCGGGGAATAGTGAAGATCATCTTTAAGACCACATCATTCCTCATGATATCTTTTTAAATTAATTCATGATTCCGGAGCTTCTATACTATCCATTATCTATACAGTTTCCCCTTTATGGCTTTGGTATCCTTGATTATGTTACTCTACCATTGGCTGACCCCAATACCCCTTTTATCCTCTTAGAGGCACCACAAGGATGTGATCGCACCAACTTTTCCCCAGTAGGAGAAGTTATCACCACTCCGATTCATGAGAAAGTATTCATACTAGGAGGCTCAGCATGGACTCAGGGAAACCACGAGTGTCGTGATGGTGTCCCAAGACTAAGCGCCCAAGAGTACCCATCCATTATCAACATCTCCCAAGAAAATCCTAACAGTGGGTGGAGAACCAAGTGGGATCTGCAGGTTGGAAGATGTTTCTACGATGAGTGGGCCTGGGTATTCTGGGTACATTAGACCTGTTTGGAGTCCCTCGACTAGTTGGAGGTGGTGGGATTGTATCAGGCAGCCTGGGTTTCTCAGTTTGTAGTCTTCTCCCCAGGTGAAATCCTTCCTGAATTTTTGATCCACTGGTGTTCAAGCAGCAACACCTTCCACTTATTGCATGGGGAGGTGGGAATCGGCTTGTGGGATATCCTTCATCTTGGAGGACTCCCTATCCTTGGAGATGTGTATGACAAGTTTCTCCTGACATCCACTACCTAGAATGACACTAACCATGTGTCCCCTTTTAAAAGGAGTATATTGGTCATAGAAGAGGGATTACTTGATCATCCTTTCCAGGATTTCTCGCTTATCCCATTCAAGGCATGGATAGGGTTATTCTTATAGATGAAAATACCCAAGCCAAGGGCTCGACACATCCGAGATCATTCACCCCACCACTCCCTCCAGACTTTAGGGTCATATTGTGCTACCCTTGAAGCGGGATGATATACCACATGGGGATATGATCTTCAACTAGACGTATCACCTGTTCTTAGATTAATAGGTTTCTTTTCCATGTTTTTGAGTGGATGGATTTTCCCATCCCACAATTTATATACCGGGGTTCAATCCTATACTTTGATGATGGAAGCCATGTTGGTAGAGGGTCGTCCCATTAATTTGGCCCTTTCTACCTTTGCCCAGATTTATGAATTGTTGGAAAAAATATAGGAAGGTAAACCCCCACACTATCTCAAAAGACCATTTCAATTCCTATACGGGTGGATGGCAGAACACTTCCTCTATTATGAATAATAGCATACTGCAAAGGTTCCCCATTGTGACTTTCAAACCACGCTTCTCAATATTTTTTTTGTTCATCCTAAAACTATAAGAGTTATTGATGCGATTGAGCTATTGAACGATGCTTCTCATTTCTCATTTTCACCACATACTACCCCTCATGGGTCATTGAGAGGTGATAGGGGTGGTTCTTTGTAAGAATTCTCATACCTCATCACGCTTTGGGATGGGATGCTTACTTATTTTATAGATCGAGTAGTCATTTGTGAACCATACCTCCCCTTCCTATTTTCCAGGTAATTTGGATGCCTTCAACAAGCTTCACTTCTTCCTGCTACCTAGTTAAGGGGAGAATCTCATCCCATAGTTCTTCTCCAATTATGGCTCATGATGATGCATGAAGGTGATTCTATGGAAGTTATCATCCTCAATATGATAGAATCCACTTTTCTTTCATTGGGATATGCCCGAATATGGGTGGATTGTTACCCCAACAGGATGCTGAAAGAACCAGTTTGGCAAGTGAAAAAAACCTTAACCATTTCCTTCCCTATCCTTTCCCCAATGACAATGCCACAAATTTTTTATACTATGAAGAGTGCAATGGATATGCCTTCTACTTCTTTCCCTGTAGTAGCCACAATGGATAATCCACATACTCTTGCCCTTGTGGTAAGAATATGCTCAGTTCTCCATCAGAAGCATCTGGGAGGGGATTCTTTGGTATGACCCATCTCAGTGGGGAGTGATTCAGACTATTCCCCTCATATAGACACTACCCAAGATCTTAATGAGGATGGTACCGGTAGAGTATCACTGATCACCTGAGAATCCATGGATAGTCCTCCACATCCGTCTCCAGCAGTTAAACCATCTGAGGGTAAAGATAGTCCTCCATCTTGGGTGACCTGTCTTAGGTCCCTCCCCACTCTTGTGACGATGCTTCCTGCTTATAGAAACGTTTCGGCGGGGGAGGATCAAGGTATTAGTGCTGTGGTGAGGCACTGGGCAGTATGAAAAGAGGCATGAAACTAGTTATGTGCTCTTGCCATGGAGACACCTATGGCTAATTTTTCTGATGAGGGTGAACATTTTTATCAATTATTCACTGATATGGGTTCTGAAATATTTTATTATCAACACTTACACCTTATTATCTACCAAATCGTCATTGTCTTGGAAGACCTTGCCTCCTGCGAGGACAAGATGGCCAAGTTCAATTCTTCCCATCACCAGGTGGTGACCTTCTGAGATGTTTCAAAAGAATTTGATCATCTAACAGCTGAGTAGGTGAAGGATCATGAATTGGTGGACACCCAAGAAGAAGATCTACGGGAGTGCGAAGCCTTCATAGTAAGGTTGAGGGATCAACTATCCTATTCACTTGCCAACTATGAAGCCATCCAGAAGAAGGGGTGAGACCTTAAAGTCATTCTGGAGTGGGTGCGTCTAATGGTTAAGGACAAAATAGAGGAGAGATCTTCTTTAGAGAAAACTATTGACGGCCCGTGATAATCACTTTCCAACCTTCTAGAAAGGGTGAACTGAGCCTTGTTGTAGTTCCGTCCCAAATCAGGATATGCTCTCTTCCCTTTTTTTTGATAGTTTGGAGAGACTCCGAACTGGGGATGCTCCTCCATTTTTGTCGAACCCAATGAAACTAATTTGCCTTTAAATCCTATTTATTTTCCTTTTATAGTCATGTTAATTGATCATAATCAATCATATAAAAATCATTCCAATTAGGCATTAAATTTAAACCATGAACAGTAAACTAGAATAATCGAATTGGGCTCTAATTTTTGCCT
The DNA here is from genome assembly GCA_963277665.1 of Viscum album. Taxonomy (NCBI): domain Eukaryota; kingdom Viridiplantae; phylum Streptophyta; class Magnoliopsida; order Santalales; family Viscaceae; genus Viscum; species Viscum album. Next base: position 1,237,691,240 of record OY728162.1, on the reverse strand, counting down.
GAGCCATAAGACTCAGTGAGAATAGTTCAAATATTGATGAGGTTTTATGGAACACCTCATGAAATTTTATGTCTTTTTCATTATTACCCTAATTTTTTCCTAACCCTACTTAACATGGGCTTAGTGGGCACACCTTGACTTTTTCTTAGGCTGCCCTTTGTGGATTTTCTACCTAACAAGATTTATACATTTTTTGATGCCTCAATATTTTTTTTAACAAACCAATACTCTAATTTTACCCAAAGGTGCCTTTTGTAGATTTTCCCTTTGGAAAGTATGGTGTCTTTTTCACTAGTAGTTCACCATCCTTCCAATCAAACATGTTACTGATGTTTTAGGTCAAATAACTTTGACCAAACATAACAGGGCAGAGCCCTGACTCAGGACCATTAGTTGGGAATGTTCTAATATCTTTCCGACATGGGTTATGGATTTTTATTAACCCTTAATTTCTGATTTTGTACATGCATGAGGCTCGAAATCCGTTTTAGGAATACATAAGTAGAATAGGACTCTCCTAGGGATGAATTTTTCTTTTATCGACATCCATTTTTGTGGGAAATATATGCAGAGCCTCTGAGGCATGATGTGCATAGTCAGTCAAAGGTGTCTGCAGGACACTGGAATTTCTTCTCTGATGGCCTTGGTAGTATTTTCAACATTTTGATATTATTTTTATGTTAGGAGACACAGTGGGTGGCTGGTCTGAGTAGTTGTGTCTGAAAACATTAGGTATATTCATATCATCTTTGAGTGGGAAATTATTCTCGCATGGTTTTTACTTGCATGAGGGAGAGCTGGTGAATGGTCAGTTCAGTTAGAAGTATTTTTTATGTCAGGGGAATTTGGAAAGAAAAAGGTATATAATCCGTTATCTAGAAGTTTTCCAAATCTGGGGGTGTGATAAGACATGAATGTCATTTAAGCGTATGTAAGTTAGAAAGGACTCTCCTGGGGAAGAACTTACCTTTGAATGATGTCCATTTTGTAGGCGACATATGCATAGACTCTAGGGCATGATGTGCATAGTCAAAAAAAGGTGTCCACAGGACACTGACCTTCCTTTTCCAATGGATATGGAAGATTATGGAGATTGGGGACTTTCTGAATACGGTACGTGACCTTCGAAAAAAGGGTAAACTTTAACATGAAAATGGGCATTTTAACTAAAATTATTTGGGGAAATCCTTGAAATGAGTGGGGGTACTCTTCTTTTGTATGCAGATCAACTTCATGCATATGGATAGGGTATCTTTAGAAACCTCTAAAGAGACTAGAGATGAATCAGGACTGTATGTTTTGATATATATGGGATGTGTGTAGGGAAGAAAATGTAAACCATGAATTTGAGAGACCTTGAATCAGGAGGGATGGAACGTTGCTTGGAAGCCATTGGGCATACTGAGATAGGAGATGACTCTCTTGTGGACAAATTTGCCTTTGATTAATAGCTATTTTTTGGGAAACATATTTAGAGACACCAGGGCATGATGTGCATAGCCAAAAAAAAGGTGTCCATAGGACACTGGACTTCTATCTCAGATGTCCTTGAATTATTATGGGGATTCAAGATTTCTCAAATCACGGAGTTTGAGATATGGCAGAAGTATGTCTGGACATATTGGGGACATTTGGGATGCAATTTACTTAGGGAATTAGATATCTCTTACATAGTTCAGACTCATATGTAGGGTAATGAATTTATCCCATTCTTGGGGTACCCAGTCATTCAACATCATATGACCAGGATGTGGGTTACTCTTGGGAAATGGAACCGTGACATGCCTTTTAGGATCATGCTACTAGGACCAAATTTCTGGACTATTTTTCCATAATGACACGGTGGATATCTTGCTAAGATCCCTAAGATCATGTGAGATATGCTCGGTGTGAAAAACAAGGGATTACAAGGGTTATGAATCATTTCCTAAGAATAGAAAAATCAACATCAGAGGGAACTTTAGGCCTAAACCATTACTATGCAGTTTAACGTTGTATTGCAAGGACAGTTTTGGCCTTGCAGTTTAATGTCGTGTAGTGAGGACATGATGCTGTGTAGTTTAGAGTCATGCAGTGAGGATGATTATGCTATCATAAAGATCCTTAATAGTTTTTAGTTAATCAAAATCAGGATGCTCTGGCATTCCCTAGATGTGAGTGATTATAGAAGGTGTAAACCATAGTCCTAGGGGAAACTTGAATCATGTGGGATGACATGGGTCTTGGAAGACATTGAGCATACTGAGATAGGAGAGGACTCTCATGTGGATAAATTTTCCTTTAACTGTTGACCATTTTTTTGGGAAATGTATGCAGAGACACCGGGACATGTTGTGTATAGTCAAATAAAGGTGTCCGCAGGACACTGGCCTTCTGTCTCAGATGACCTTGAAGGATTATGGGGATCCAAGTTTTCCTGGGGTATGGAGTTTAAAAAATGGGAAATATATGCCTGGGAACTTAAAGAATACCCATAAAACGATTAACTATGAACCACTGGAGCTTCCACATAGGTCTGGCTCATATGTATATGGAGAAGCAGAATCTTTTGACTTCTCATTGGTGGGGGGCATGTGCGGGATCTCGTAACACCGAGGACTGGACCACACACAAATCTTGAAGATTTTTTCAATTTATTGTCATGCAATTAGGGCCTTTCATGGAATCCCTATACAAGTTTGACCTATTCATGGGGAAAAGGGAATTTTTTGATGGTGGCTAGGCTAGGATACCAAATATGGGTGTCACTACATTTCCTATAAGGGCAGAAATAAATCCGCACGTAGTTATGAATGTTACCTACAAATGCTCACTCTTTGTGTAAGAACACGTGATAGATTTTTTTTTGATGAAGATGGATGAGATGAGATGCCAAATCTAGGTGTCACTACGTATCCTGAACAAGCAAGAATCAAACCATACGTAGTTTTGAATGATCCCTATACTAATCTGGATCAGTCTATATATAGGTACATTTTTGTTTCATTTTCTATGGGTGTTGGGTCTTCCATATCTCCCTATAATTCATTTGCATAAGAGAATCCTTACCACTGATCCTAAGATCATGTGAGTTATACTCGATGTGGGAAACAAGGAGTGGACATAGGGTTTCCTTCGCAAGTGTGGGGAGGTAGAGAATATGATGGGGGCATTTTTTTTTGTAGGGGCTAGGCCAAGATCGAGGATCGAGGTATTGCTACGTATCCTATGAGGACAAGAATCAAGCCATACATAGTTCTGTAAGATATCATGAAGTTTATTGTCATGAAATTAGGACATTTTGTGCCATTTAGTTTAGCATCTTACAACACGAACATGAGTCACAGTTTAATGTCATGTTTTAGGGATGAGTTCCTTACAGTTTAATGTCATGTGGAAAGGACAATGACTCACAATTTAAGGTCATAGAGCTTGGACCATAACTTTAGGTTTTTATAACTCATAGTTTAGGGTCATAGATCTTGGACCTTGGATTAATGGTTCAATGTCATGTTTCATAGACTAATACCATATAGTTTAACGTCATGTAGTTTGGACAATGACTCATAGTTTAAGGTTATAGAGCTTGGACCATTCACAGTTTAATGTCATGTTTCATGGACGAGTTCCTTACAGTTTAACATCATGTGAAAAGGACAATGACTCACATTTTAAGGTCATAGAGCTTGGACCATAACTTTAGGGTATTATAACTCATAGTTTAGGGTCGTTCATGGTTTAATGTCATGTTGCATGGACTAATACCATATAGTTTAACATCCATAGTTTAACATCATGTTTTAGGGATGATTTTTTTACAGTTTAACATCATGTGGAAAGGATAGTGACTCACAGTTTAAGGTCATAGAGCTTGGAACATAACTTCTTACATTACTACATGAAATACTTCTTCAAGAAATTTGAGTTTGTGGGAGTCGTGATGAGCTGTCCATCCATCGATATCAGAGTGTATGCTCCATTGGAATAGACCCTATGTATGACATAAGGTCCTTCCCACTTTGGTTTAAGCTTTGAAGGCTTCTTCCCAAGTATCATCGGTGTTATAAGGACTAACACCATTTCTCCTTCAAGGAAAGATCGAAGGCGAACCTTTTTGTTGAAGGCTTGTGCAATCCGGTTTTGGTAGATTTCCAAATGGTGTAAAGTGTGCAACCTTTTTTCATCTAGCTATTCCAATTCATCAATCCATATCTGGGATTTCTCATATATGGAAAGTTTATTGAAAATGTCCACATAAAGTTATGTCACTTATATTTCAATAGGCAAAACCTCCACTTCCCTGTATACTAGTGAGTATGGGGTTGACCGGGTGGCAGTGCGGGTCGTGGTCCGATAATCCCACAAAGCATGAAGGAGCTTGTCTGGCCATGATTTATTATCCTTATCAACCATCTTTTGGAGTATGTTGGAAAAATTCTTTTTGAAAGCCTCTATCTTCCCATTGGCCACCGCGTGGTAGTAGGATGAACAGTTGGCTTTGATTCCATACTCCTGATATAACTTTTCCAACTCAACAGAACAGAATTTGTCGTCGTTGTCCATCAGTATTGTATGAGGGACACCAAACCTGGTAATGATGTGGGCCTTCACAAAGCTAACAATTTTTTTTCTCCGACTTCTTTAAGGGGTATGGCTTCCAAACATTTAGAAAAGAAGTCAGTAATTGTGAGTATGAACTTGAATTGTCTGGCTGTGGTGGGAGGATATGGTCCCAAAACATCTATCCCCCAAGCAGCGAATGGCCCAGTGTGATTAGCTGTATGAAGTAACTCCAGGGGTTAGTGTATGAAATTGGCATGAACTTGGCAGGAATGACACTTCTTGATGAATATGGAAGAATCCTATATCATAGTAGACCAGTAATACCCAAGCCTTTAGATTTAGTGAGAGAGCTTGGTTACTGATTGGTGCACTCCACAAGCTCCGACGTGCACTTCTTTTATGACGGCAATAGTCTCTTCTCCATTAATGCACCTAAGAAGGATTCCTTTAAGGACTCATTTGTAGATAATATTTTATTAGTTTACCCCATTATACAAGATAAAGTTGACTACCAGCCTTCGGACCTACTCCCTTCCAACCCTATATAGTGGGAGTTCCCTATTTAGAAGGTAATTTGTAATGGGAATCATCCAGCTGGTGGTGTGACCATAAGGATAAAAAACGGGGCTAATTTCATCAATCTTATTCATATTGATCTGGATGAATGGAAAGACCATCCGGTGGTGGGAAATGCTAATGACCGTTTCACCTCGGTCTAGATCAGCCAAGGCTATGGTTTCATTTTCCAATACGTCGGCTTGGGAATTTTTTGATCAGGGGACATAAGTAAATGTTGTTTCTAATAGGAATTCCACCATTATTTCTCGAACATGGTTCATAAAAGGGACCAATACTTCTTTCTTAATGGAGTAGTCACCACTGACCCATTTGATGACTAGCTCTAAATCACCCTTTATTTTTGGGTGTTTGTCTTGCACATGAAGTTCCAGTTCCAGGCCTGAAATGGGGGCCTAATATTCTGCTTCATTATTCATAAACCCTTCCAAAAACAGGAAATAGTATGGCAAGATGACCTTTTCAGGGTATATGAGTATAATTATCAGCCCCACTTTTTTGAGCTTTAGATCCTACATCCTTTTCCCTATCGGGCTTTAGAAATAACCATCGAAGTACATTTACCACATCTAGGGGTCCTACTAGATGTAGAACACTTCTTAATCTAGAATTTTGGCATCCAACAACGTTGTTTTTTCCAAGGGGTTCTATTCTAGGAAGTCTGCTAACGTCTGACCTTTGATGGCCTTTTAGGGCACGTACCATATGTCAAACTATTGTAGGATGACCGCCCATCATGATAGGCACCCATTTAACATGGAACAGTTGAGGATGTATTTGAGAGGGTTGTAGTGGGAAACCAGTTGGACCTCATGGTGCTACAGGTAAGAATAGAGTTTATGAACTACGAATATTAGGGCTAGGTAGTTCTTTTTGATTTTTTAATACCTAGTTTCAGCATAAATCGTTATTATATTGAGGTAATAGAGGTTGTTCTCGCTGCCAACATCATTCTTCTGTGTGAGGAAGGTGCTTAATGACCATTCCATGATAGTTATGTAAAAAATGAGAAGCCTCCCCTCAACTGATGGCATCAACACCGACATGCTTAGGAGATATCTTTTTAGATATTTGAATGCTTATTATCAATCATTATCCCACTCATACATAACTCCTTTCTTCATAATCTTGGTGAAATGTAAACATTTACCTGCTAGGTTGGCTATGAGGTGCCGAATGTAGGTGAGGTTCCCTTGGAGACCTCTCAACTCAGAAAGGTTTTTGAGGTGAGGACTTTCCAAGGATGAATTTTTCTTCTCGGGGTCGACTTCGATTCCACGATGGTGTACAATAAAGCCGATGAATTTTCCCAAGGTAACACCAAAGGAACATTGTAAGGGGATTTATCTTTAAACTGTGCTGTCACAATTTTTTGAAGACAGTTTCAAGATCATCCAGGTGGTTTAAGTGATTTCATGATTTGACCACTATATCGTCAACATAACACTCGATGAACTTTCCCAAGAAGGGATTGAATATGCAATTCATAGTGCACTGATATGTTGCGCCAACATTCTTTACACCAAATGGCATCACCTTATAAAAAAACACTCCCTAAGAGAACCTAAATGTAGTAGCTTCTTTATCTCCTCAGGACATCCAGATTTTATTGTATCCATAATAGCCATCCATGAAAGAGAGAGCCTCATATTTGGATGTTGCATTGATCAACAATTCTGTGATCAAGACCAGGAAATAATATTTTGGTAAATGCCGATTAAGGTCCCTAAAGTCAATGTAGATTCAAATATGTCCATTATTCTTTTTGACAGGGACTATGTTTTCCAGCCAGATCAGATATTAGACCTCCCATATGAAGTTTTCTTTGATCATATTGTCAACCATAGCCTATATTTTGGTAACATGCGTTGGGTGAGTCCTTCTGGCTACCTGGTTATAGCCCTGACGATCTTCTGGTAATCCTAGATGATGAGTGACAACCTCATGATCGAGGCTTGGAATTTTTGTGTAATTCTAGGAAAAAACATCTCAATTATTCTTTAGGAATGAGGTATATGCCTCCTGCTCATTGATAGAAATATCCACACTAATCAGAGTGAACTGCAGGTCATCTTTGTTGCCCAGGTTTATCTCCTTATGTTCATTGATTGTGGTGGAGAAACCTTCTTCGAATGAAGGAGGGGAATCTTTGAGGTATTCTTTCTCTTATTCTTCATCATCATCTTCATCATCTTCATCTTATCCCTCTTCTGATGGGGAGAGTATTTTTGAGATGAACTCTCCAATGTTGGAAGAGAAATCATCTTTTACTTTAGTGTGTGAGGCGGGGGTAGCTTGAGGTCCCAATGATAGACCAAGAACATATTTGATAGGGATTTTCTTGACATAAAGGGAGTCAGCCCGCTCTTCCACGTCTTTGGACTCGGTGGCTGCAACAGAGACCATGAAGACGATTGAGTCTGCATATGGACTTGCACTTATGCATTCAACTTGGTTTATGAGTAATATATACTCTTCCCCAAGCTATTGGAGGGGGTCGTTATGATCCATTTCCAATCTATTCAAGGTATTAATCCAATCAATGTCGTTGGACAAATGATGTTTTTCTTTCAATTCATATAACCCTACATTGATATAATGTGACTCACAGGACTGAAATGGGGATTTATCAGTGTGAAATTTCCTATTTTTTCCATTAGTGCAATATTTAATGCACTGATGGTATAATGACAGAATTGTAGAATGTTGATACAACCAAGGCCTCCCTAATAGGAGGTTGAAGGCTGTACTTTTCCATACTACTAGGAACTCAGAATCTGACATGAGGCCTTTGAGTTAAGTTTTAAGCTTTATTCATACCAATGGTTTTTTATCACTTTTTTCATATCCCAATAGAGTTGTAGTTCAGGGTTTCAAGCTATCTTCATCATTGACCAGTCAATGAAGTGTTCATAGCGGGAGGAGGTTGACTCCAGAGCCATTGTCGATGAAGATCCTCTAGACATCAATTCTATTTATCTTTCTAGACACATATAAGGGTTTGATGTGCCCTTTCATGATGTAATATTCATCCCTATCTATGAAGTATATGGTGACATGAAATTATTCGAGACTAGTCTCCTTCCGATAGAATTTTGCTGCTACTACTTCAGCCTCAAACTCCTAGGGAGTTAGTAAGGTTTTGATGAGTGCCTCCATAAGATATGTAGATAAACTTAACGCATCCAGGATTGATAGTTTTGCTATTAATGAAGCCGACCACTTTATAATATCATACTTATTCTCTAAAGGTCAGCTCTTCCTGGCTTGGGGTTTCTCTTTCACATCCACTTTAGGGTTTTGGGATTTGGATACGTATGGTTCAGCCTCTGTAGCTGGGGTTGGTGGTGCTACGGTCCATTCCGGGTTTGGCTGAACTGGTCCGCCTGCATGACCTGGGTGATTTGATATTTTTTATTCCCCTAATAAATATTCCAAGATAATTGGTCTTGAATTTCTTCTGACGGGGGTGGAGGAGCATTCTGGTCCTTATTGTGTCTGCCGAAGGGTCCTTTCGTGAGTTTCTGTTATGTTAACGGTCTGATTTATGGCGTGACCAGGAATTTGACTCCTACCATGATCGTGACTTCTAGGAAATATCTTCCCTCTGCAGCCTCTTCCTTTGACTATCCAGTTGGGTGTAGGGAATGTGGGTTTGTGGCCATAGTCTCCTTCTGAGAAGGGGTCCATCAAGTGAATGACATTAATGGAGCTGAAGATTAGTTCTTGATCAGACAATGTTTCTCTCTGACCGTCTCCTTTTTATGGTGCTATTTGGAAGGGCAGTACCCATTGTACCATTTGGTGGGGTAGTTCCTGTTGTACCAAGTCTGTTGGTATGAAGTCCAAAATTTTCAACACTTACTTCAGATTTGGTATCAACTCATCTTCTTGATCTTTCTTTCTGCCCTTCTGGCCTTTAGAGGACTGTGAGGCTAAGGAGGAATACCGTGTTGTATTGGGAACTTTTGGTGGCATGATTGGTTGTTTAAAATGCGCCTGGAGGATTCCATGGACTCATTTTACGGCCTTCTAGGTCATCCAATTGTCAAACCTTTTCTCCTTACTGGCGACTATTTTCCATTCCCCTTCATTTCTTGAGTATGAGGTGTAAACATTTTCCACTTGTGCTGGTGGTGGACCTAACTTGACTTTCCCTAAATCCAACATCTTTTGTAGGAGATCCTTGAAAAAAATAATTACTGGATAGTGTGTCCCAATATCTGGTGACATGGATAGTAATTTGGATAGTCGTCGAGACCCACTTCATCAGCTCGCTTTGGCTCTGGTAGCCAGAGAAAATTGTAATTCATAGTGGCTATGAAATAGCTGAAGACCTAGTCGTCTCAGAATGAGTAAAATTTATTTATTAATTTTTATAATTGATTTATTTTAGCACCCCTTCGCTCATATTTCCGAGGTGGGGGTGGCTGTTGGTGTCTAGGGGGTCCTGCATGGTTTGGTGGTGGCCTCACAATTGGAGATGGTGCCAAGGGTGGCTTAAGCGTGACAAAATCCACTTCATCTTTCCCATTCTTTTCCTAGGGGCTGATGGGGACACTTGTGAATTGAGATTGGTTTGTTGCAAGGAGTCTTATATTCTTTGGGAAATGATAGAGAAGTCACTAAACCCACTTGTGTAATTCACCAGGATGAGCAGTGTTCACAATTCACCCTGAAGGTTATCGATGCACATGGCGAGCATCTCATCCTGGGGGAGCGGCTAGTTTAGGGAATAAGTCAGGAATTTCTATCTAAGAATTAAGTATGGGAATATTTTGTTCTATCACTATTTTAAGTTCATGAGATCACTAACTATCATCTTAGGCAGTGTTGAACTAAATTGGAAGAGAAACTTCTTCCATAGGTCTTTTTATCCTATGATTGAATTGGCTGGAAGTCTAGTATACCATACGAAAGCCGAGCCATGCAGGGTTCATATGGAGCACCTGAGTTTTACTATTTCTTGCTACTCCAGAGTGACCATCATGGGGTCACAATAAGAGTCATAGTGCATTAAATACTATTCTGGCCCCCCGATCCATTGAATATTGTGAATACGGGGTTTCTAAAGTTTGGCAGTGATGGAACATTGCTCACCCAATCAGGGTAGGGATTGCGCTCTAGCTGTATCAGATCATGTCACCCATCCATGGATTCTAGTCAAGCTGTTAATTTTTCGATAGTATTAAAGATCCCTTGATGCATATCCTGTCATGCTTGAGCTTGGGATGGTGCAACAGTGGCCAAGACTAGGCATTCCGGTGCTACTGAAATATGGGGTGGATACCCATCCGGGGGTATTATTTGCGGGTTTTCCTGAATATATTCCGGCTGCCTTCTCAGCGGGGGGAAGTATTGATGTCCTTTTGGGGATAGGTTGAACAGACCTCTGAGATTGGCTTCATTCACTGGGATGAGTGCTTATGGAAAATGAACCTCTTCTGGGAGCACCTATTGACGTTCTGCGGGGGGAACACATCCAGCAAGGTAGCTCCCTCAAAGTATCTCGACATTAATTCACCTGAGATTTTTAATTTCTTCCTCCGACTTGGTGAACCTTTCCTCGAGAGAAAGGGACGCATTTTCAGAGGGAGGATAAGGCAGGTTATAGACAAACTTGGATTTATTCTTCTCCTTTTTGGGGTTTCGTGTGGGCAGTAATGTCAGATTAACTAAGGGGGTGCCCATATTTAGGACTGCTCTCTGGTTCCAGGTATACACACTATCAAGATCGGTATGGGATGCATCTGGGAGGGAACCATCTTCATTCTCTTCTCTCCCTATGCATCATTTTTTGTGAGATCTATGGGGTTGATGTTTACCACGTTAATTGAGGCATACCGCATTGGGGGTGGTGTACCCAGTGCTGAATGGTAGGAAGGATTTTTGTGTCCTTTTTTGTACTTTCTTATTCCATTATGTAGTATTCTTTGGGTTTCTTGGAATATATTGACTCGAAGGGAGCCCTTGTCTAACCTTGTAACACGCCTTTATCTCAGAGGGTGAAAACCACGAGAAGGGGTGGAATGGGTGACTCCACTATCCATTTTTCTTCCTAGATGGTGGAAGATAGATGTCTGCTGTGCGAGGAATTGAGGTAAAAATACCCCTAGCCCTATGGGATGGGGTTGTTCCTATTCTTCCATTGATGCGCTACATCTTGGATTTGTTCATCTTATGGGGGTATTTTGATTTAAAAAATTACCCCAGCCCTGTGGGCTGGGGTTGTTCCCGTATTGCGATGGTAGCTGCTACTATTTCCACCTTTTCAATATCGCATACTCTCGAATAGGTGTGAGATGATTATGGAATTGGGCCTGCACAAAGTCTATGGTATTTTGGAGACATGAGAAATACTTACTGGTTGGCTTACCTTAGGCAGGAAGCCTGCTAGATGTTCCTGGTTTCCTGAATCATAAGCTTTTTGACGACTTGATCTCTTCGGTCCTTATGATTTTGAGATTTACTCTGGGCTGGTTTTTTTGAGTATCCCATCTTTCTTGAGCAGGGGTTTCACTTGATTGTTACCTCTGGGCAATGAAGTTGCAGGATGTCATTTCCAATGGGGCCTACTATATGGGACATGGGGTGAAGTGTAGAGATCCATATTTTCCCCATCCCCGAATGTGAACTCCATACGGGGCATTTCCAATGAGGCGAACCAACTTATGTAGTGTGTAGAGGCAGAAAAATTCAAAATTTTTCTTTCACCTTTCTGATTGTGGCTGCCTCGCGGACGGGAGGGCTTCCAGGTTGATTAGATAGCGAAGCTCCCCTAACATGTTGACTTGGTCTGCATACCCTTCACAAGGTAGGAAATTTTCTTTCAGCTGACGAAGAGTCATCCATATATTGAGACGAATGTCATGCGTTCATTCCCCAGACAACTCTTCTGGTATGTCGAAGTTAGAAGTGGCTATAGGCCAATACATCACTAGTATATTATCCTTAGCTATTTGTCTTCTCAGAAACAATATATCATGCTGTTTTTCTTCTGGAGGCTCCTCTACTTGATATGCCCAGCTCAACTGCTTCTTAATAATTTTGTTCCAAGCAATCAGGCTGGTTGGAGCCTTATTGATTTGCAGATTCTGCGGGGGTGGCCCAGAAGATAAGCATGGCCCGAGACATCCTATGGTTGAGAAAAAATATCACCCGTTATAGATGGAGTGCCTGATGTTTTCAACTCTATCTTTTTTAGCACCTCAGCATAGGAGGGATTTCTTACATTTGTTTCATCAAGGGTAGGTCCTTCATACTAGTACAAATTTTGATTATGGTGAGGACCTTTACAATTGATGTTGCAATGGTGAGGGATACTATTGCAACTTGATGCCTGACCACGAGAAATGTATTTACGACGTATACCCTAGGGAGGACCTTTAGGGTGGGCTACAGCAAGGGGAGGACCTTCTTGATTATTGTTGTCATTTAGGGGAGGACCTTCACAATAAATTCAACTGTGGGGAGGACCTTCACAATGACCTTCATCATGGTGAGGACTACCATCACGACTTGATACATGGCTGCAGGGAGAAATTATATAGTTCACACCTTGGGAAGGTCCTTAAGGATGTAATGCAATGAGAGGGGGACCTTCTCGTTACTTTACATTACCATTGGGAGGGCCTTCACAATAATTTCCATTGTGGGGAGGGCCTTTGCAATGACTGTCATCATGGCGAGGACTACCATCATGACCTGATGTCTGATTATAGGGAGAAGCATATCTGCAGAGTATACCTTGAGGAGGACCATCAGGGAAAATGCCATCATGGGGAGTGCCTTCTTTCCATCTGATATTTAGGTTAAGGGGAGGGCTACCCCAACACGCATCAAGAGATAGGCTCTCGTGATAGATCATTCCTGTCCCACAGAGTGATCCCATATGGGTGCTCTGTGGAGGACTTTCAGAGCTGTTGGTAGCGACATTGCGGGGAGGGCCTTCGCAACTGTTACTACCACTTCCATAATTTGGTAATGGAATGATAGGGTCTTGATCATTTATTGATATATGTTTAAGGGCATCAAGAACCCTAGCTTCCAGAAGAGCATGATCATGTATGTGCTCTTCATTTTCCAGTTGCCTTTGACACCTTTCATTTTTGAGCACTCTCTTGTGGGTAACTGAGGCCATCTGCTATTTGTAATGGCCTTCATATATGGGTCCCGTGATATCATCGAGATACACTGATGGACATATTGAGTTTTGGTAGGGATATATGCCTATCCTAGAGTAGCCACCACATTGGACCGGTGTCCCCCAGTTGGAACGAGTATTTGTTCCCAATTTAGTTATTCGTATATCACAGGATATTTCCATCGACCCTCCTGGAATAAAGTAGGGATGCATAAATACTCCAGAGTGACTAACCCATTTTGTGAGTGTGTCATTCCATTCGAGGAAATCGGGTCATGGTCCTGGTTTCTCACCTTTGCCGCCGATGCAATGATATATTGGCATGTTTGGAGGATATGGTCTAGAATCGATGTCTAATCTTCCATCATTTCCAGGATGTGTTGAGATACATCTTTGTCTAGAAAAGGTATGAAGTCCCATTCTGATGTTGGAGAAGGAGTTTATTACTACTTTGGTCCTCCTTGAGTTTCCAGTAAATACTAGAAGTTCTCTTGTGCCGAGATAGAGGAATGAGTCTTCCACTGGTTTTCTTCTCCGGTTTCCACCATATTTAACTGGTAGTCTTTATATTCATGAGAAAGGTTTTTTATCTGATTTCTTACCACTGTATTTGTCTCATGGTATTTGTATGCATCCGCAGGAATTTGACTCTGCTCATATTTTCTTACTTCCCTATTTAGATGGAGGGCTTGAAATGCATCAGTAGGTATTTGTTTCTGCATGTAACTGGTTTCCACCCTATTTGGATGAAATGATTGATATGAATTAGTAGGTATTTGTGCCTGCATATAGCTGGTTTCTGCCCTATTTGGATGACAGGATTGTTGTGCATCGGTAGATACTTGCATCTGCCTATAGTTTGCTGATCTGTCTACACGGCGGGACAGGAGAGCACTAGTAGGAACATGCATGTGCTCATATTGTGACACCCTATTTCTATGGTGGACTTTAGTGGAGGGGGAAGAGTCGTATGTCTGTCCGTTGAGTTCCACCGTGTTAGTATAACAGAGTTGATCCTCAGGAACTAGGGTGATAGCATGTTACTGATTATATATTCACCGCCCTTGGTAGGCAGCCTAAGGGGACCAGGTCTCCTGGAATTTGGTAGGTGCCCTCGGCATGAGGTCCTCTTTAGTGGGAGGAGGCTTGGTTGTCCAGTGTCAGCGGTGACACTCTTTGGCGGGGGCCCCTGAGTAGGACCCCTATGCAGTTGAGATGAAGTTGTCAACATTGACTTCATCTGCCTCCCTAAGATAAGGGAGGTACACATTACCACATTCTGGGGATAGACTCCTGAAATGGTTTGAGACGACCACCGAGGGAGGCCACCTTGTGCTGGGGTGCCGGCTATGGCTGAGGAGGAAGCTGCTAGAAATTTATAGACTGAAGGTCTTATCTCATAGTCTTCAGCGTGGGGAGAGTACCATTTCAGTGGTACTCCCTGATTAGCATGTTGGATACCCAACATTGAAGACGCTGGGTAGGTGAGGGGGTCCTGCTCTTCATTGGAGCCCCAACCTCCTGCGGGATCACTGATGTTTGTGTTTTCATTATTCATCGAGATTTTATTTGGATCGAAGTTTGTTCTTCAGGAACCTTTGACATACATATATGACATACAAAACACAAAACCTCATCAAAGTAGCATTCTTTTAAACATATGCCTATTTGGTGATTCAACTTTCCCCCCTTCCCCTCTTTGTTTTTTGGTTTTGCGGTGAAGGGTCTTGAGTGGGGTAAAACTGCCACCTTGGTTAAGGATTCACATTGGGTTCACCATTTTTTTTCCGCCTATGAGGTGGCACGTTTCAGGTGGTGGGGAAATAGTATGACTAAGATCATCACATGTCCCTTTTTCTGGAGATGGTTTCCTATCAAATTCTCTATTTATTTTGTTTTTACCCATTCTATTTTATTATCCTTTAAATAAGGTTGTATTAATCCCATGGGGACTAGACAATTCACCCATTTTGCATTATAAAGGACATTACATAGTCAGATTGATCCCAAAAGGAGATTGCATGGGGTCAAGTACTTGTGCAATCGATCCTCCTCAAATATAGCTTCCTCGGATGGTCTCCAATGGGTTTATTTGTGGATCTAGAAACACCCAAAGACATTGGTATCCATGATTCATGGACTTAATTTCCAAAGGAAGGCGCTCTTTGATTGATGATTCTACCAACGACACTTAAGGACTCCATTAGTCGAGAGGATGGGAAGTCAGGCTCACTACACCCTTATAGGGGAAGATTATTGCCTATTTTAGGACTCTATTATAGATTTAAGTCATGTTAATATGTTTGTGAATCCTTGGTTCATTCCCAAAGAGTGTGTCCACGAGCTACCCTTTATTTGAAAGATCGTTGTAGGCATGCATATATTTGATGCTATAGAGGTACTGCTGACTTGAGCCATACAATAAGGTGCTATGGAGTTTATCATCATCCAGGGGGGACAAAATG
Organism: Viscum album; assembly: GCA_963277665.1. Lineage (NCBI taxonomy): Eukaryota > Viridiplantae > Streptophyta > Magnoliopsida > Santalales > Viscaceae > Viscum > Viscum album. The sequence goes on along the minus strand of OY728162.1, from coordinate 1,237,675,514 downwards.
TGACTTGATTTTGGGATTTGACCCATGATATAGATTTCCTACATATCCTGGAGAGAGGAATCATAACCCATGTAGTTCGGAATGACTGGGGCTTAGGCATATGAGCTTCCCATTTGAGGGGGCATGGTTTAGTGGACCCTTTTGGATGGGCACCCTATTGAGCTCGAGCCTTCTGGTAGGTGTCCTACATATCCTATTTTTATCAGGAATCAGAGTTCTCATAGTTTGGATTGGCTGGGGCTTATGCATGGAAGCTTACCATTTGAGGAAACATGATTGGGTGGACCGTTTTGGATGGGCACCCTATTGAGCTCAGACCTTCTGGTAGGTTTCCTATATATCCTGGTCTGATCAAGAATCATTGTTCTCGTAGTTTTGATTGTGTGGATTTTGTAATCGTCACAAACCTCTAAGACCACGTGAGTCATTCTCAGTGTGAGAAACAAGAGGACATGAAAGATTCAACAAACCACATGCTTCCTCTCATGCTGGTGGGAGAGGGCGAGCCTATGGCAGACGAGGCCGGGGTAATGGTGGGTTAGGGTGTGGAATGACTAACCTTTCAATGTGAAATGTAATTAAAGTTCATATGGATCGACCTTGGAATATTAGGGACTTAACTCAGTTGGAGGGCCCTGGAATAAGTTTTGGGAAAGGGGAGGAGTTTCATCCACATCAAAGGAGAAGAAAACATAACTCCTTCAACTGATCACTATTCCTCATTGAATGGAAATGCAAGTGATCACCCTTAATCGCTAGAGTGGGGAGGTTCACGTTAGCATCCCAAGGTTGGAATCTGGGTTACCATGGGAATGTTGACCCACATGCATTCCTGAAGACCGAACTGTTGTGGAGAGAGCCTTCGTGACTCTACTTACCATGGGTATGTAGACTCAAAGGGGTACGCTGATGCACCCGATGGTCTGATCATACAGGTTCAGTGGATTTGGAGGAGGCTTTGGCTTGATGCCGAAGGATTGTTTAGAAGAGGGATTATGAAGGACTAGACGGTAATGGAGGGGTGAGGTTAGAACCGGAGGAAATAATACCTGAAATACCCAATTCTACATACTGGTTTCTTATGCGGGATGGTGGAGGCTCTGCATACCATAATGGTATGCGGGTAGAGGGTCCGTCCACATACTGATGCGGTACATGGGAATGGATATATATCATCGCATACTATAGTGGTACATGTCCCATCATGGCACTTTGGGTTCCATCTGCATACTGATGTAGTACACGACGCTGGGTTCAGTCTGCGTAGTGGTACACTATGCAGAGCACCATATTAAAGGAGGGTCCAGGGGATTATCGTTTTTGGGGAGTTCATCCATGAGAATTATGTGGTTAGTGGATCACTAATTAGGTTCACAGTTCTATTATTATTATTCAATTCCCCCATTTTATGGTTCAAGGCTAGCTATACCTATGGAGAGAGTGGTTCGCAATTCGTGCTTTGCCGATGAATCAAGACTAAATCTAGAATCTTCTATGAACTCTTTATTCCTACCTTTGAGTCCCCTTCAGTATTTTGTCATCCATTCATCCTGTCATCCTCTTACTATTCTTCTTTTAAAGGGCATCAGGGCAATTGTATCTATGGGAATGCAACACTATTTATGGAGGCCCATGAGGAGATATCCTAACCCGCAGAGGACTCAGTCAACCAGGGTTTTGCGGAGGCTTCAGTTTGTGATAATGGTTTGTGGAACCCTGCTGGTTCACTTTTTCCATGAATTGATAAGTTTGTAGGAAGATATGCCGATGGGATTTACGCGCACGAGTCCTTTGGCAATGCAGTTCACGGTACGCCTTGTTCGCTGGTCATCGCTTCGCGGGCCAGTGGACCACAGATCGTTCTGTGTACCTATTGGTTCACGATATAGGTGGTCTATGAACATTTCTCGGTGATGGAACATGGACCACTTGAAATGCTTTTAAAACTTCATTTCCTTCAATTTTCTTCTAAAATTTGCAACTTCATTTGAATCCATTCTCCTTTTTAGACTTGTAAAAGTACTTGCTTCCTTCTGCAAGGCGATTGTGGGGATATTTTATTCCCTTGGTGGAATTTTCAAGACCATACTGGTTTATCAAATCCCTTCATGTCACAAGGCCTTTGGTTCACCAAGGGACTTCAGGTCACCACTTTAGGCCATAGGGCCTTCAGGCCACAAAGACCAAGAAGTAGCCCAGGAATACAATAGAGGAGTAGGCGTAGAAGAGGATTCAGAGAAAGTAGCAACCAATAAAGTAGAGGTAACTAGATTAGAAGAATAATAGGGTAAGAAAACTGTCACTAGTACTAGGCACTATTTAACTCTTCATGGGAAAATTTTATCCAATCAATAATGTGAGGTGGGGAGCTAGGAACTTTTAATGATGCAGATGCTGGGGAGGGACAGTTTTAGTGTAGTTTGGTTGGGCCTTTAGGTCATGTAATGGGCATTGTGCATCTGGACCTTCAGGTCATGTACTGGGCCTTGTGTCATTGGGCTTAGAAGTCATTTAAGGGTCCCCTCTCTATCCAGTTAAAAAGGGTGGATTATCTAAAAAAAATCAAGGCCTTTGGAGAATTCAAAAACCAAAGGATCAGAATCCCTATCACAAACCTCTATAGATTCATCTATATTTGATGGTGTAATAACAACTGCAACTATATTGAAGTAACAATCATTCATGAAATAAAATTAATATCATGACTAATGTAACACCCCATGATTTTAGTTTATATTTACTTTTAAATTAATCTCTTATCTTGTGATACATGAAACATAAAATCAAATGAAAAATGATTTATTTAATTATGGTGGAATACAAAAAATACAAAATGAAATATATTAAGAGATAACTAAATGACACATAACTAGAAAATGTACTAATGAAATAGAAATATAAGTGAATAAAACTACCACAAGTTTAAAATTATTTTAATCATGATTTTACATGAATATCATACCATCGATGATAAATATTGAAAGAATACGACACATTAGAAAAATGATAAATATATTGAAAAATAAATTAGAGAATAATATGATTCATTTTAGATATGTATGTAATGCTATATATAGGAATGTAATATTGTTGTTATAGATATCTTCATTAGCTATATGATATTTGGACATATGGTTGTTGTATATGTGGTCATTGGATATATGATCATTATATATACTTGTATCCAATAGGTACATTGGTGTTATATAATTTTTAGTAACAAATTAAAAATAATATATTTCACCTATAATAAAAAATTATGAAATGAAATTAAAATATAATAATTAATTAACAATTTTCTTATAAAAATATATATTTTTATTTATTACAAGTAGTAGTAGTACTAATAATAATAATAATAATAAATTTTATGAATAATTTGGTGTGTTTATAAAATTAAAATAAATATTATAATACTAATTTATTGATAAAATTTCATGGCTAGAAGATAAATAATTAATTTTAATGGGATGTGATACAAATCATTAAATGTTAAAAGGGGTATATTTTAAAGAATTAATTTTTAAGTGTTATGTATTTTTATATTAATAAATTAATTGGATCACTTTTAAAGGATTAATCTTATAAAATGTAATGTTTTAATGGATAAAAAATATACAAACACTCACTTAATTAGTAATTAATATGAAATGATATTAAGATCAATTAATGATTAAAAAATCATTTTTCTATAAATTTTTTTTCTATATGTTTTATGTTATCATTTCAAAGTTGAATTTTTTATATTTATAAATTTAATTAGATAAAATAGAATCAAAATTTTGAATAATTACTTAGAAATTAGGTAATAGGGTCAATTTAATTTTTTGGAAAAAAAATAAGCGACCAAGATAAAAATGGAGTTTCCAAAATGATGGTAAAATGAGGTAAAAAGATTATATTAAGAGGTAAAGGACTAAAATATATCTAAATTTATATTTAAAATTTTTATGAGGGTATGAATGACCAATATACATTATTTTTTCCACTTTGGATCTACTTTTAATATAAAATGATAACTATACACCTTAGGGAATGAGTAATCACAAAAATGCCACTCAAAACTCACTTATAAAAGGACACCTCCTATTACCCTACCAAACCACTATTTTACTAAAATTATTTTTTTAATACATTACCAAATTTCATCTCATAAAGTATTATTACATTTTTGGTATCTTATGTTCTATATAATGAGACCTAAATCTTTCATTTCAAAGGAACCCATTTTGAGATGGTGTAAGTTTATCATAATAACTATCTAGTTCATCACTTTTTTTTTCAATTACCTTATCATATAAAATATTTAAAATATAATTATCCAATAAAATAATGATATATTAATACCATTATACTTTTATTAAAATTATATACCATTATATAACTCTATACTTTTATTCATTCATTAATATAACATGTTCTTTTTTGGGTCAGTTCAAATACCTACATGAATGATGATATAAAAACACTATCATATTATTTATGGATGAGTATCATGACATTATGTATTTTAACATATTAAATTAAAGAGTAATTTATGTGATTAATATTATCACATAAAGGTGAAAAAAATAAATGGACATTATAAAGTACTCGTTGTTATAAATAAATTACCTGAAACATGCTTGTCATAGATTCTATTCTCATGAAAAATACTCAAAACTTCCATCCAATGAACTTGGTACTATATAAATCATTGTGATGGAACCAAAGGGTATTATTAAATCCTAAAGGGATAATAAAATATAATAATTTATAAATGAATTAAACAAGTGAGATTAACTAACTAAATATAGAAAGTGATGAGTTCAGGTCCAAACCCATGAGATGATGAAATAATTTTTTTAGGAAATTTAATGTGATTTATTGAAGTTAATTATCAAAGAGATAAAAATGAAAATATATTGGTTTTTAAATCATTTTTAGAAAGTATGCTAGAGTTTTTGTAGATTTCGGGTTCATGTTCCAGTGAATTTAGAAATTAATGCGATTTTCCATGATTGTTGTCAGAGTTGAGATAAAGAAGATCCTTGGTCTTAGTATACACTCTTTAACACAAAACCCCACTTTTCTTATGGTATAGTACTTTAGGTTATTAATGAATTAAGTTTTCTCGATACCATTTTTAAGCATAATTACCCAAAATTATTCAATGGTCATGCTTAGTTCAAGATAGTTAGATATGGAATTTAAAAATACTCTATAGATTATTAACCTAATGATAATGAGGTAGGAAGAGGAAATAAATTGAAAATGAAATATGATTATAATAAACCAAACATGAACAAAATAATAAAAATATAATTCACAGCTCCCACCCCCTTCATCTATATCACCAAACACAAGTTGAGAGTTACTGGCTCATGTTAGTCACGAGGGAGTGAGAGGAGAGGATACAAGAAAATTGTAGTGACTCCATTTTTTCTATGTATTATTTTTGGATATTGTATAGATTATTTTTTAGACCAGAAGTTGAGAAAGTGTGTGATTACAAATCCTAGAATAAATGTTTGAAAAATATTAAATATATTAAATGCACTAGTGTACATTTTTCCATAAAAATTGGACTAAATTATAAAAAAAGGATTGGGTTGGGAATATGAGGCTTCCATTGAGTTTAGTGTATGGGTTTTACCCTAGGAATGGCATATGCTTGGAACACGTCAAGCATTCGGGTTGAGGTGTGGTTATGGGATAATGTTTAAATTAAATTAATTTAAATTTAATTCCCCCAAACTAATATATATTTATATAATCATGCTTATAGAATTTTTTAAGGTTAACTACATAACCCTAAAAATCGAGGAGATCCATTAGAGAGCTGTTGGAGGAGTTTTTATTGGTGAATGAAAACTGGATTGAAGATCAACAACCAGTGTGCAACAAAATTCAAGGATCTCACCAATGACAATGAAGAAAAATCATTCTTCATCAGAGATCAATCCAAATTGAGGTAGGATTTTGATTTTTTAGATTTATCCCCATTTTTTTATTCCTAAAATGAACGTGGATTAATCAACTAATGAATTGTTTTTTGGATCGTGCGTATTGTGGGTAGGGGTTATATTTATATGAGAATTGGTATTTTTTTGTGATTATATTGTTGTCTCTTAATTCATCATTCTAATAGAAAATAATCAATGACAACATAAAAATTGGATGAATTTTTCCTTGTGTTTGTGTTTTGTTCTTTTCTTCCTCATTTATTCATTTGTAATGGGAAAATACCTTGGGATATGGTTTGAAAAATATAGAGAAATCAACCATTGTACACCTGATTCTTGGAACAATAGTTTGATATCGTAGATCCAGACTCGTTATGGAATCGAAATTTTATAATGATGGAAGTGGTAGCAGATCAAACAGATTTGTGGATACCAAATATTTGAGTTATTCGAGGTACAACAATGGATGATGCATGAGGTTGATTTCCGAATGGATTCAAAGGTCAGAATCCGGAGATCAGTGACGAAAAGGGTCAGCCAACTAAAAATTGTGTTTTACATTAAGGTATATGGCTAGATCGATGGCCAGAGGAGTGGATGAGTGCATGTGAAACGAATCTAGGATTATAGAAAATCCTATAACACATGATGTGTAATCCAGGATTACATGGTGCATGGGACCCCTGGTGTGGAACTAGGGTTTTTATAAGAAGTTAAATATCACATGGTGTATAACCCCTATCACATAGTGTGTGACTCAACCTAGAAGCTCAGCATATACGTTAGAGGGTACATAGACATAGCCAAGAGTACACAAGAATAGAAACATTGTGTACTCCAATACGGACCCATCCATGCCAAGTGTACATGGGAAGAGCTATGTATTTGGACACTGTTAGGAGTACATGGGCTCAAACACGCCATGTATTTTGACACAAATATGGGAACAAGTTGTGTTACATGGGTATAACCTGGTGTCAAAGGGACACGCTGTATACTACTAGTATATTCCATGTACTCCCTTAAAGAAGCTTCAAATCCCTTGTCCTCTTCAACTTGGAAAAGTTTCACTAGGGTTTATACCCTAGATCCATTCCCTTGATCCATTCCCTAAGGGTTAGTATGGAATAATGTCCTACACATAGGATAGTGATTCCTTTAGTGGTAATTCTTATATAGATTTGTTGGAATCCTTCCACAAGGCTTGGAGTGAGATGCTCTATCATTATCTTTCCCTAGGTGGAGTTCTTGGTATCGTCATGACCAACACTACATAGGCACTAATCCTCTACTTATTGGGTTATTATAGATTGAGTTTTTGGTATACCCCAGGGACTTGGTTGTGATACTCATCTATTTATTGTTATCTTTTGACTTCCATCATATACCTCTTATGGAGAGATCCGATGAGCAGTACATCTTGGATGGATGCCATCAATGTGATCTGACTCATGGAGTGTGTTCTTCTAGACGAGTGCTATGTAGAAACTTCGAGAATTATTCCTAGATTGAAATTATAGTTTTGACATTAACTTGAGGCTATATGTATTTGTAGAGTATATTTGGATATTCTTGTTATATGTGATATAGAAATATACTGGAATTGAGCTAAATGTTATTCCTATTATTATATTCTTAGTGATTTTAGAGTGTTCTATTGGGTATTGTTATAATCACCCCTGCATGGTATTTTTCCACATGTTTTATGTCTTATGTAGACAATCAAACCTTTGACAGATTCCTAGAGGGACCAAGTTCAGGTGGATCTTAGTGAGCCAGACTAACCAAGGTGTATTCTGGTGGTTACCTTTAAAGTAGTTCATTTTTATACTTTTAGGTTTGAATTGTTTTTAGACTCTTTATGATGGGCTTATATTTGGCCATATTTACCTTCCAGTACTTGTTGTCATACTCTGGTTGTGGGTTTTTAGATGTATGCATGCATGTTTCATCAATTGTTTTATATTTCAGAAATTTGTGGGGTTTGATATGTGTACATGTGTTCAATTATTTTAGGATAATGCATATCATGTTAGTGATATGCCTACTCAACACTAATTGTCAACCCATGGCTTATTAGAGGTGAGCCCGGGGAGTTGTGGAACAAGACTTATTGGGATGGTTCATGATAGATTGTTATCAGAATAGTCAGTTCTACCTTAGGACCAGAGTCAATGAGATTGGTTTGTGGAAATAGTTTTAAGTGTTTCAAGTTTGTCTTTCATGCTAGGGACTTCTAAGTTGGTGTATCGGATGACATATTCATACACCTAGACTCTGATCACCTAACTTTTGACTTGGTACATTTGTAAATTGGTTGTAGAGAAAAACAATTGAACATGCATCATATATGAATGGGTTTCAGTTTCTATGTTCTTCTTGAGTCAGCTATTTAGATATACTCATTGACCATGGTACATCTTTTTCTATTTTAGGATGTCTACGCGATGTATTCCAACTAGGATTCAATATTAAGATCAAATAGATGATATCCTATGTGATGCAACTTTGATATAGGGTCATTTTCCAGAGGTGTTACCTCCAGGTGGTGTACTAGTTATACCACAACCCATTGAGAAGTAGATGGTACTTGCAGTACTGGTAGATGAGGTGTACAGGATGAGTGTGCTTCACAAGTTTTAGTGACAATGAACCCTCATGTTTTGAGGTGAACTAGACCCACAAGAGGATGAGGACTAGCTTGAGGTGGTGACATGAGTTTTATATATTGTTAGGACACCCGATGATTAGATGGTGGTTCTGGCTTTGAACCCTCTCCATGGCTCTATAGGATGATGGTGGGGTTTAGAAACCCAGTAAAATGACAATGAAGCTTTAGAATGGTCAGAGTTCAAGATCCTTTTTAGATAGGATTCCTCTAGATATACATTGAGAGTTGTATGGATCTAAGAGTTTCTATAACTTTAGAAGGTTAGTATGACAATGTTTGAGTATTCATTAAGGTTCACCAACCTCTCTAGGTACTCCATGGATATGGTTTGTGATTAGTTCTTTCAGGATTGTACCTTTTAGTGAGGATTTAATAGAGAAATCTAAGACAATGCTATACCTAAATGAATTACTACCTATAATTGGGTGCTATATTGTGATTTGTTGATTGAGAGTTTCTTAGATGAGTAGACGCAGACAGTTGTTGCTAGTAGTGGGCACATAAGAGAAAAGACTTTGGTAGTAGGAAGCCAACACCAACCTCAGGTACCAGGACATGTGAGGCATTTCTGGAGGTGATTATAGGTTAGATGGTTTTTGGTTCATGTCTCACAGTATGGGTCTAGTCATCTAGGGAGAGGCAATGCTACTCTTGTGACGACATGGGACACCTCACAAGGGATTGTCTGACCCACTATATGGATGATAGAGAGACAATGTATGGGATGCCTAGGAAGAGTTAGTTATAGGATAAGATAGGTATATAGGGAGATGAATAGGGAAGAGGACCAGGGAGAGAATCTAGAGGTGGAAAACACTATGACTTGTTACCACCACCACCCTCAGGTGGTCCATGCCTGGCTCCAAGAGCTAGAGGACATGGGTAGGGGAAGCTGCAGATAGTTGAGGATTATGACCTAGAGGATACAGGGATGATATGAGTTATGATATATTTATTTTATACCTTATTATTAGTATTTATAGACATAGGTTCTAGTCATTCCTTTATTTGAAATTATTTAGTTCATGACATAGAGATTCCGGTTGGGCCCTTTGCTCAACCCTTGTGCTTGGATACTCCTAAGGGAAGTGACTCGATGATCAAACACTTATACTAACAGTGTGAAATGACTCTTGGAGGTGGTAGTTTCTGTTGGGATATATTTTTAGTAGTGATGAGGCCTTACAATGTCATATTAGGTATGGACTATTTATGTAACATCCATGCCTAGATAGACTATTTCAGGAGGAAGATGCAGTGTGTCTATAGCGATGGGACTAGGTTTTCCTTTGTGAGTGAAAATGAAATCCAAGCAGTGTAGGATGGACTCATTCATAAGAGGGTGCAGTTGATTACTCATTAGTTGGATATAATTTCCTTGGGTAAAGTGGATTACATTATCTACCAGTTCCCAGTAGTGTTGGCATAGTACGAGGACATCTTTCTTGAAGAAGTTGTAGGATTAACTCCCCATAATTATATAGACTTATAAATTGATCTACACCTCGAGAAGACCCAGATATCTACACCATCATATTAGATAGATCCCACTGAGCTTCATGAGATGAGGGTATAGTTGGAGGACTTGTATAGAAATGTATTTGTTAGACCCAATGTCTCAGCCTAGGTAGTCCCAACATTGTTCACTAAGAAGACTAACATGATATTGAGGTTGTGTATAAACTTCCATTTCCTAAACTAGGTGACCATAAATAAAAAGCATCCAATGACTAGTATCGATGACCTATTTGATTAGTTGAGAGGGGAACAATGGTTCTTGATGATTGACCTTAGATCAAAAAATCACCAGTTGTGAGTAAGAGATGAGGATATATCGAAGATGAAATTTAGATGTTTCTATGATCACTATGAGTACTTGGTTATTCCCCTTTTCATGAATAACTTCCCAACAGTGTTCATGGGACTCATAACCCAGATCTTCCATTCTTTCTTATACTGGTTCATGGTAGTCTTAATTTATGATATCCTAGTGTAATCGACGTTCGAGGGGAATCACGTGAGTCACTTGAGGATGGTTATAGATGTACCCTAAGAGAACTATATTTATGGGAATATTTCTAAGTTCCAATTCTAGATTCATAAGGTCTGATTTATGGGATACGTTATCTCAGTAGATGGTATGGTAGTGGATCTGGCGAAGGTTGAGGCAGTGATATCTTGGGATCTATCCAAGAGCGTGATAGAGGTACATATATTCCTTTGGTTGGTAGGCTACTATCGAAAATTCATACTAGACCTCTCCAGGATATTATCTACCTTGATAGCTTTGTCCCAAAAGGGGAATCCTTTCATGTAGATAGAGAGGTTCTAGCAGGATTTACATAGGTTGAGATAAATATTGATGAGAAATACCATATTAAGAATACCGAAGGAGTGTGTCGAGTACATATTGTTTTGTGATGCATTAGAGACTAGGCTTGGTTGTGTTCAAATGTAAAGGTAGTTAGTGATTTCCTACGGTTCATGTCATTTGAGACAACATGAGTAGAACTATGTGAAATACAGTCTTGAGTTAGTATTGGTAGTTTTTTCACTAAAGATATGGTGAAACTACCCGATGGGTGAGTGGTTTATCATCTATTATTACCCCAAGAGTCTCAAGTATATCTTCTCTCAAAAGTATATTAAATTGAGAAAAAGTTTATGGCTAGAGTTCCTATAGGATTATGACTTCAATATTGTATATACTCATGGGAAGGGGAACATGGTAGTAGATGCTCTCTGTAAGGGATCTTGTTCACAGTTGATGAGTGATGCATCAGAGGAGTTGGCCTTATTACAGTTATCCTTTTTGGATAGAGATAGAGAAACTTACATCTAGTTGATGGTTATTACCCCTATTATTTTACAATGATTTAGGGGGGTATAACTTAGGTATGATGACTATGAGTCCATATGTACTCATATATCCACTAAACATGATCCTGTTGTATTTTTTGAAGGTGTGGAGCCTGTGGTTCTTTTCAGAGCATGCATGATGGTACCTGTGATGTTTCAGGAGGAGGTTCTAAGATATTTTTATACATCTACTTTGGTGGTACATCCAAGCATGAAAAATATGTACCAAAACCTCTGATGTAAGTTTTGGTAGATAGAGATAAAGAAGGGAGTTGCAGAGTTTGTCTCTCGATGCCTTACTTGTAAACAAGTGAAGGATGAGCACTAGGTTCTAGTGGGTTTAGCCCAACCCCTTGAGATTCCAGAGTTGAAGTGGGATGGGATATCCATATAATTCATGATGGGGTTACCATGAATGTCCAGAGGGAAAAATTCCATCTATGTGATCATATACTGACACGCAAAGTTTCCCCACTTCTTATCTATTCAGGAGGTAAGTTTATTAGAGAGGTTGAAATGGATCTATGTATATAAGATAGTCTGACTCCATGGAGTTATCTTAATGATTGTTTATTAATGTAAAGTTCACTTCACATGTTGGTTATTGAAGGTATTTTAGGAGGATTTTGGGACTCAGATGCATTTTATCATGGATTTTCTCCCTAATACTGACAGCTAGACTAAGAAGACCATCTAGTTCTTAAAGGGCATGCTGTGGGATTTCATGTTAGACATTGATTATATTTGGGAGGATCATATAACCTTGGTGAAGTTTTCATACAACAACAGATACCATTCCACCATCGGTATGGCACCATTTGTGGACTTGTACATGTAACACTGTAGGTCCCCACTATGTCGGACTAACCTAGGAGAGTCAGCACTTATGGGCCTAGAGTTGGTGTGAGCCACTAAAGAGAAGGTGAAGATAATATAGGATTGTATGAGGACTACATAGGTCTATTAGAAGTCCTATGATGACTAATGATGGAGGCATTTGGAGTTATAGGAGGGAGACCATGTGTTATTATGGGTTTCACATTGATGTGGATTACAAAGTTTTGGTTAGGGTGGCTAGATATCTTTGAATTCATTAGCCATTTCTAGATATTACAGAGAGTTGATGAGGTGGTATACCAATTATTTCTACTACTATAGATAGACATGGTATATGACATCTTCCATATGTCACAACCAGGGAGGTATGTGGATGATCTATCACACGTTATCAAATGGGGAGAGATGTACATCGAGGATGAAGCTACTTTTTTTGAGTACCAAGTGAAGATAAATGATTGATAGGATACGATCCTTCATGGGTGATCGATTCCCCTAGTGTGTGACCAGTGGTAACATGATAATCTTTATGAGAGAAGTTGGGAGTGAGAGGCTCATATGCATCCTCAGTACCTACATCTATTTATGTAGTTTTTAGCTTTTTCGGACATAAATCCCCTTGGTGGGGAGAATTCATCAACTCAAAATTTTCCACGTATTATTTTTGTATATTATATAGATTATTTTCAAGACCATGCACTGAGAACATGTGTGATTCTGAGGCCCAGTGTGCCTGGAATAAATTTTTGTAAAATATTAAATATATTAAATGCACGCACATGTAGTTTTCTTAAAAAAGTGGAATAACTTATAAATAGAGGATTATATTAGGAATCTTAGGCTACTGTTGAGTCCATATCATGAGTTTTACACTAGGTGTGACATAACCTTGGAACACATTGGGAATTCGGGTTGAGGTTCAATTGTGGGTGGATGTTTAAAATAAATTAATTTAATAAATTGATTTAAATTAAATTCCCCAACCTAATAGGTATTTATATAATCATGCTTATGGAAAATTTTTAGGGTTTTCTGTATAACCTTGAAAATCAAGGAGATCCATTAGAGAGCCATTAGAGGAGGTTCTATCAGTGAACGACAACTGAATCAAAGATCGATAACTGGTGTGAAATGGAATTCAAGGATCTCACCAATGATAATGAATAAGACCAATTCTTCATAAAAAATTGATCAAAATTGAGATAGGATGTTGATTAGTTTGTATTTATCCCTGTTTTATTATTCCTATAATGAACGTGAATCAATTAACTAATGAATTATTTCATGGATTGTGTGTATTGCAGGTACTAGTTAGATTTATCCAAGAATTGGGGAATTTATTTTTGATTATATTATTTTACCATAATTCATCATTATAATGGAAATGAATCTAGGAAAACATAGAAATTGTCTTAGGTTCATTCCTCATGTTTGTTGTTTTCACTTTTCTTCCCCATTTCTTTATTCATCACAGGAAAATACCGTGGTCCATGGTTTAATAAACACTGAGGAATCAACCATTGGACACCCGATTCTTGGTGAGAATATTTGATATTGTAAATCTATAATCAGAATTACATGGTAATCATACAACTATGGAAGTGGTAGTGGATCAAATATATTTTAGGTTACTCGATCCTCATGTTATTTGGAACTTGACAATGAATCATGAACGAGGTCAATTTCTAAATGGATTTGAAGGCTGTAACTCTGTGATCAGTGATGGTAAGGGTTGTATGAATAAGGATTTTTGTATTTCAAAGAGGTTTGTGGCTATATCAATGGATGTAGGAGTGGATGATGGTGTGTGAAATGGATTTTGGATTCTAGAAAATCCCATAACACACAGATTTTAATCTTGGATTACATGGCATGTTGGACCCCTCATGCGGTACTAGGGTTTTCATAGGAAGTTAAATATCACATAGTGTGTGAACCCTATCACATGGTGTGTGAATCAAACTGGAATCTTGGTTTGTACCTTAGAGGGTACAAAGACATGGCTGAGAGTAAATGGGCATGGACACACCATGTACTTCAACATAGACATGGTCAAGCCAAGTGTACATGGGAAAAGTTGTGTATTTGGACATATCCAATAATACATGGGCTCATACACACTGTGTACTTTAACACAGACACAGGCATGATAAGTGTTACATGTGAAAAACCTAGTTTTAAAGGGACACACAATGTACTACCAGTACACATCGTGTACTCCCTTGAAGAAGCTTTAGAGCCCTTATCCTCTTTATCTTGGACAAGTTTCGTTAGGGTTCATACCCTTGATCTATTACCTAGGGGTTAGTATTGGATAAAATCCTATACATAAAATAGTGATCCCTTCAGTGGTACTTCTTGGATAGATTTGTTGTAATCCTTTCATGAGGCCCTAAGTGAGATCCTATATAATCATTTTTCCCTAGGTGGAGTTCTTGGTATTGTCATGAACAACACTATATGGGCACCAATCATTTACTTAGTGGGGTATTACAAATTTATTTGTTGGTAAACCCTATATACTTGGGCGTGATCATAATATGTGTATTTTTCTATTCATAATTCTAGTGCATACCACTTATGGTGAGACCCGATGTGCAGTATATCTTGGACAGATGCCATCAGTGAGATTTGGCTCATGTAGTGTGTTCTCATGGTTGAGTGATATGTGGAACCTTTGAGCATGATTCTTAGAATGGTATTATAGTCCCGAATTTACCTTGAGACTGTGTGTCTTCATTTATTATATCTAGATATTCTTATTATATGTGATTTAGACATATACTTTTATTGAGCTGACTGCTATTCCTACTGTTATAGTCTTAGTGATTTCAGTGTGTCTTACTGGGTATTGTTATACTCACCATTGCTTGGAATTTTCCCACATGTATTATGTCTTATGAAGAATATTGGCCCTTTGATGGAGTATTAGAGGAACCATGGCAAGGAAGAGCTTAGTGAACCAGTCTAACTGAGGTGTATTCTGGTGTTTACCTTTACAACAGTTCCCTTTTATACTTATAGGTTGGAATTGTTTTTAGACCCTTTGTGGCGGGATTTTATTTGTCCCTATTTACTTTACAATACTTGTTATCATACTTTTTTTGGGTTTTATATGCATGAATTCATGGTTCATCAGTTTTTTTACATTTCAGTATTGTATGGGCTTGGAGATGTGTGTGTGTACAAGTACTTTAAGATAAGGCCTCCCATGTTAGTGATATGATTACTCAACGCTAGTCACCAGTACCTATAATATTAGAGATGGACCTGTGGATTCATAGAACATAACCCATTGGTATGGGTCACAAAAAAATAATTGAATAAATAAATGGAGGAGTAGAACCAGTGATAGACTCTACAACAGTGCAACACCTCACCCCTAGCTTAGCCTCTGAATGATTACTGATCCCTTTTATAGAAGTGATAAATTATTATTTATAGGCATAAATTATTCCCATGTCGACTTCATTACTCCATAAACATGAACATTAAATTCTTTTGTATTCAATCCTGTGTGTACATGGGAGTCTCTGCTCAATATAATAGGATTTAGTCAAAATTTGGATGAGAAACAAAAGCTGATTTTTCCCCAACACATGGTCCACATAATGACTTCATAATTCAAACCGTGAAGTATTGTGTTCTTTATCCCTTTAAAAGAAATCATGGTCTGGTTTGTATCTTTTCTTGGGCATGAAAATATTCACTATTCATGGTGTGAAAATTATGTCACATTGTGAATGTCTAACATATAGCTCCATTCTGATCATTTTTCCTCCAGCCTCCTCTCTAAGATATTGAATCATTTCCCAAACTTCTTATGACATGAATTTGGTATTCTTAGAACCTTTTTATTAACTTTAATCTTCCATTTAATCCTGCCCTAATATGAATGAATCATGAAATACATGGGTAAGAATTATCAATTTATTAACAAAAAATGAATTTTATGTTCAAAAATATATGCATGAAATATTTATATCAACCCCCACACTTGAATTCAGGATTATCCTTAATAATTAAATCTCAACCTACTACAAAGTATTTTCACCCTACCATGATTTAAATACATTGTAAAAAAATAAAATGATTAAATGGGGAATTAAATGTTCAAGAATCACATAATAAAATTTCATCAACTCCTCACTTTCAAAGAAATAATTAAACAATGTATTATAATATTTATCTATTTACTTTACCATTCCTCTTTATCCTTACATTTATATTTTTCAATTAATTATCATTGTGTATTCCACTTGTAATTTACCACACTTAAAATATTTTCACTAATCATCACAGTATAAATATAAATGGACTTTTTCTCATACATAAAATAACAATCCTTACTATAGGATTGAAATGAATATAATTTCTTCACCCTATAGAGAAAAAATCACAAATAATCATGAGGGCTTCATCATTAGTTCCAAATTACTTTGAGGATTTAGGGTAGGTGTGTAAATTATGTAAAATAAATATAGCTCAAATAAGAGGTTAATATCTAAACTACTTTGCATGGTAATTGAAAATACCTTAATGGAAATATCCACTATAAAAGTCACCACCCTTTCCCACAAAAAAACTCAAAGTAGGCTCATGAATAAATGAAGTAAAATCAAATAAAAAATAAATAAAATAACCTATTGTATTTCTTTTTATTTTTTGAATATTGTTGTTGGGACCAATCTTCTATCAACCACCAAACCCAAAATTATATCCTCATGAAACTATTTATAATAGTTATAATAATAACACCAAGAAAGAAATGGATATTTTTTAATTTTCCAATACACAACCCATTTTTCAATTTTTTTAAAGAGGGTGTTCAATGAATATAATGAATGAAAAACAATAACCTTTCCCAAAATCCCATGAAAGCACCCCCACACTTATCCATTTCAGCATGCATTCCCCTTACTCCATGGAACCATCTCCCCCACACTCATATTTTTGGTAATCACACAAAATAAATTGAGTGTGGTCGGAAAGGATAAAGTAATATTGTAATGTGCCACTTCCCTAACAAGGATATTCATGGATGCCACTGTTGGTTTTTATGGTAAAAACATCCAAAAGTTTGCTAAGTTTTTATACCCAATTTCAAAGTGAAATTGATTCCAATGACTAAAACATGATTAATTGATAAAAACAAGATCTAATTAAACTTTTAAACCAAATTAAAATTTTATTTTAACCTATAAATAAATTAGATGAAAAGGAAGTTTTGAATTAAAATTTGGTATTTTTCACTATTCATAAAAAAATGAAGTTTCTAAAAAAATCCCAAAAATTAACCCTAAAATAATTTCAACATTATAAATTCCAAATTAAAGTTTATTTTGTCAAATTAAATTTCTAAATGTGTCTAAAATTAATTTTATTATTTTTCATAGAAGGACATAAAAAGAAGTTTATTTGAGAAATTAGTCTTTTAAAACATTTAAGGACTTTATCAAAAAATTATATCCTTAGTTATTAATAAAAACATTATAAAAAATATTTGAAAATTAGTTATTACTATTCATATTACTAATTTTAATAGCTAGTTTATAATTATATCGTTTATATAATTATAAAAATAAAATGTTTTTTCATAGAAACTCAGTGTTGCGTGTAATGTATGCTAAGTCGGTGTTCAGTGTAACATATTCCAAGTTGGTGTTGCATGTAACGTAAGCCAAGTAGATGTTCTGTGTAACATACACCAATTTGGTTCTATGTGAAAGAAATTTTTGAATTAGTGATTTAATATAAAAAAGCTATTTTCAGTGTTGCGTGAAATAAAAAATATCAAAATATTAAATTAATTCGATTTTTTTTCACAAAATCTTATGGTGTTACATATTAACCCCCTTAAAATGAAATTCACCCTTAAAATTAGTTTGGGTTATCAAAGGATTAATACGTGAAATTTTCCTTTATAGATAAGATAACATAGGTTAAAAGTAAAAACATGGACATGAAAGAGAAATATATCCATTATGTTCTGATGGAGAGTGATAAAGAACATTTCTAGGAGAAATTTAACAATCACAAATAAAAAAATATATGATGATCTAAGGGTCCATTTGATTCACTAGAAAAGAAGGAACTAGGATAACCTTTTGGGTTTCATGATTATTTCCCTAGAGTTGAATAATTTTAATGATAATTTATAAATACTTTATTTTATTCCCTTTCATATGCAAAATCTCATACTTTGTTTGAGCCTTGATAGATTTCCACTTCATATCTTATCCTAAGAAATGAGTGAGAACCTTTTTTTTCATTACTAAGGTACTAATAGATCATGAGATCCATGATAAGTCATCCCATCTGTCTTCAGTTACCTTTAACATAAACATGTTATCCAATATTCTCAAGTCCTCATGTAGTGAGATAATACATTAATCTCACAAACTTTATTTAAAGTTTGACTTAAAATTTTAGTAAATGGTTAACCTTATAACGCTTCCAAAATATAATTCATGCTTTCTTCCATAAATATGATCTTATCTTATACCATAACCATTTTTATTGGATACTTGGGTTCATCCTTGCATGGATATAACATTAAATGTGATTTTATTATTCCAAAATCCATGTAGAGAGATATAATCACATGAAACCTCACTTAAGGATGAACAACAAGATTATCATAGGGATTATTCATACAAAATAAAACATGAGACTCCCAAATAAGGGGTGAAGTCCAAGTTTTCCCCTAATTTTCATTATTCACTTCATCCAATGTGATTGAAAAAGATTTCCCTTTTTCCTTTTTCCTCATATTTTTTTGTGTATTATCATCTATATTAGCCATTTTATTGGGTCATTGATTCACATAATGCCCAAAAATTCATGCACTTGAAACACTGAAGTGTGGGCGGTTCATTCCGTTGAGATTTATATCTACTCATTTCATTTAATTTCCTCTTCTCTTCACTTATATATTCTTTTTATCAGTGGAAAATCTTCCCAAACTTGAAAAACCTTCTTGTTCCTTTCAAGAACTCTCTTAGGTGATCTTTCCCATAGTTTTGGCAAGTAGGAGTTTGAAACATTTTCTTCTCTCTATAGATTTTAGATTCCCATTTGAACTACATATTCCTCTTATTTTTAAAACCATGATATTGATACGTAATCCCATCCATTATTTAAACTTTTATTGTACAACGCACAATCTCTTCATAGCTACTAAAGTTTCTTATGGACATCTCTCTTCTGAGACTTGTATTTAAGCCACTAAAGAAACTATGAAATTTAATTTCAGGTTGGGTGATAATACCAGAAGCGTACCTCACAAGTCTTATGAAATTAGCCTCATAAGTACCAAAAAATTCATCATCATTTTTCTTAAACTCAAGGAACTCATTTTCCATATTCGTATGAAGAACATGAGGAAAGTAATTATTGAATAATAAGTTCTTGAACTCATCCCAATCCATGGATTCAATTTCATCTTTCTTCCTCATATTCTTGGTTAGAGTCCACCACTAGTCTTCTTCACCTTCTAAATGATAAAAAACTAGAACGAATTCCTCATTATCTAAACACTTGAGAGTGAGGAATATCCTTTCAATTATACTAATACAATGTTCAAAAATAAGTGGATAAGAAGACCCACTAAAAGAATGTGGATGTTGACTCATGAAGGAATCAACAGAACATTTTCCCTCCTTTGCTCATTTGGAAGCTCAACATGATTCATATCTTGAGAAAGCTATGAGAGTATAACAATGAGTTTTTGCATTCCACCCCCATAGAATTTAGAACTTCAGAAGAATAATCATTTCATTTTCCATCACAATAACCATTAATGTGGTTCCTTTAGGTTCTATCCATTTACTAAAACCAAAACATAGAGTAAGAAATATTTATCATAATGAGGAACCACATAATCATGAAAATTCACTTATAGGATGTCTAAATTATGACACCTTCCTTAATATATGACACCATAGGTTTATTCTAGTTTATTCATATATAACTTCTATTTAAATCCTTCATGATGGTTCATGAAATTTTTGTGAATTCATAAAGAATATTCCTCGAGAGTGTCAAACTAGGTTTGGAACAAGGCCCATTTTCATCTACTAGATTACCCCAAGTCAGGCCCAAAACATCTTTTCAGAGTTTCTACTACAAGGTACATATGTACCAAATCCACATCCAATTTTACTATCCAGACAGGGAAGTATTTCTTGGAAACCACTCACTCTATACTTTACTAAAATTCCAAGACATTTTTCCTAAAAGTTAACTCATCATTATACTTATCCTTAGAGACATTCCTAGACATATCCTTAAAAATATACCTAGGTATCTCATTAAAGTTTTCTCATCCTAGTTTATAATGGTTGATGAAACCTTTCATTTGATACCAACTATAGTGACCCAACTTAGCATACATGGATATTACATAATTTTAGATGAATATTCTGTATATTACAAAAACACATTCCTAAGGACCATAATAGTTTAGTATCTTTGGAAACTTGGAAACAAAATATTCAATCCTAGTGAAAGATCTTTAAAAAATCCCATAAAGATCTCCACCTTTAGTATTTATACCTAAAACCCTTCTTCATAACATGGGGAAAGGAAATATAAGAAAGGGGTGAGCTTATATGCTCAGTAAGGGTTAATAAAGGAATTTAATAAGCATAACATGAACAAAAATATATGGAAATTGAGAATAACATTTAAAGATCAGACCCTGCATATTAGAGATCATAATAAATATTTGAAGTTCATAAGATATGGATCATAAGAGAATTAAGATCATAATTTATGAAATCATAACATAGTAATAAGACACGTAATTTATGGAATTAACATTTTTTATAACATTGTGAACATGTATATATAGAAACAGTTTCACTCATTAAGTTAAGGACATGAAATCAGGCCCCCCATATCAACTTATTGACATGTAACCTGGTCCATGCATAACATTGTGAATGTGTAATCAGGTTCACACATAACATTATGAACATGTAATTAGGTTCACACATAAACATATGGACATGAAACCATGTCCATTCATAATATTGTGAACATGTAATAAGGTTAACTCATAACATTGTGTACATATAATCAGGTTTACATATAAACTTATAGACATGCATCCAAGCCGATGCATAACATTGTGAACATGTAATTAGGATCACAAATAACATTGTGAACATGAAATCAGGTTCTCTCATAACATATATACTAACGAGTCCTCCATCGTTACCTAATGCATTGGAGAGATATATAGGTCCCACCCATCTCATAATAACATCATCCATAGATGTTACCTAAAATAAAACTTTCATCATATCATGACCCATAAAAATACATAGGTTTTATAAACATAAAATCATAACCCATTAAATGAAATGAGTATCATTAAAATTTCATCAAATCATAGACTATGAAAAGAGATAGGTTTTGTAATCACTTTATGAAAGCATAACCCGTGAAAAGAAGTGGGTTTTAAAAGCATATAACTCATGGAAGAGAAATGAGTTTCATAAAAATCATGACATCAAAGAATAAACCATTCATAAAAAAATATTAATGGAACCTTTATATCATTTCCTATAAAGGCATGATTAACATAAATGTATGTCATATTAGATTGAAAATAATATTTTTGAAATATCTTTTGAAAAAAATTCTTGAGGAAAATATCCTTTCTTCTTTGAAAAAAATTCCCTTTTAAAACATAAAACCTTTTTAAAACCATTTACTTGAAAATAAAATTGAAAAATTATAAATTAATATTTGAAATCATTTTTGAAACCTTTTTCTTCGAAAACGTATAAATAATGATTGAAAAAATTTAAAACATTTCTTAAACATAAAACATTATTGAAAAAATTTTTATTTGAAAATAGAATTGATATATTTTAAAAGAATATTTGAAAACAATAAAACATTTTTAAAATAATTTTTCTTCAAAAATTTCTTCAATGATCATTTGAAAACATTTTTTAAAACATTTTTGAAAACATGGTTTTTGAAATAAAACAGATTTCTAACCGAAGAGAGAGATACAATCAAATTTTCTTAAAAATATTTTATTAATTATATTAAGTACAAAGAGTTGAAAATGGTACTAATACATGGATATATCTTGAATAAAAAAAGGATAAATAAAATAATGAGTGATATTGAGATATAGATCATAATATTTCATCAAATAAAGAATAAACATAAACAATATTGAAAAGCGATGAGATTGTTTCAATAAACTCTTATCACTTGGTAACTTTGGATCATACTATCCATATAATAAAAAAAATTACATGAAGATTAAAATATAATTAAAATAAGGATATTCATGGTATAAAATTTAAAATTGAATTATATACACCTCAAAAAATAATTTTGGTGCATAACCAAACATGAGTATCAAAGAAGGAAAATTGAGACAAAACTATTTTACCGATTTGGTAACTTTTGAAACTTAAACCACATGAAATAAATATCATAGAATGGATATTTAAATACCCATATATTTAATTATAATAATAATATAATACATCCATGGGTAGTATACACACCACACAAAAGGAATGGGTGGTGAATAAAGTGTGTATCTCACATAAATAAAAAGTAATATGAAATCCCCTTACCATGTGTCTTGACTCTCTTCGTACTCGTACATGACTTATGTTTAATAAATTTAAGTTTATTATAAATATTTTAAAGAATAAAATTCTTATATATAATACCATATATGGTATTATTAAGACCTTATATTTCCTGCTTGTTAACAATCCTATGTTAATGTTTCACTTCGGGTAATATTCGCTTTGTTCTTCGCACGTGTCTTAATTTGTTATATCTTTGGTCCTTATAATTATATCATAATTTAAAAAATGTAAACCATGATATAAATTTAATGTATATATAGTATATGTGAATTATAATAATATATATAATATGTAATTATGAAATGGAATACATCATTCATGGAAATGGTAAGCTGTACGTATACATGAACGTTGTTTCTGTTTTTATAATTGTATTGAAAGAAAGAAATAAAATGACATATAAGTATCTATATATTTATATATATATCATTATTATATTATAATAATTATATCATATATATCATATAATTTCACTAAAACCATCCTTAATACATTTTATATAGCGTGTGAACAAATCACATTGCTTTGAGGAGGTAGTAGTCCACAATTTCTCAAACGAAATTATTGTATTTACACCAAATGGAAAGTAAAAAAGGTATGTGTTGTAAAAGGATTAAATAAGATTAAATAAATAATAAATATAATATATGAAATATATAAACATAGTGTCTATAATAATGTCCACCATGAGAGGCAATAAAGGAAAAATGAACATTCATTGTTCAGTGAGGCGGTAGTTTTCCGTACACATAAACAATATGTTTGTTACCCATTAGATGGATGTGTGTGTAAGTATAGATCAAACCCTTAGTATAAAAACATCCTAGTATATTGAATATACTGATGTTTTTATACAATTATTTAATAAATTTATTTGAGGGGGTGAATAAAGGAAATAAAAGAAAGGAGTTTGAGAGAAGGAGTTACCTCTTAATTAGGTAACTCCTTTTGGCACTACCACAAAAGCCGGTTTCCGCAGTGCCAACCTTTAACAATGATAAAAAAGAATTGATAAAGGGGGTAACTTTATCATCACTTTTTTAGTGCTGATAAAGGTACCCCCTTTATCAGTACTTTTTTTAACACTGTTAAAGGGGTACCCTTTATCAACACTTTTTTTATTAGCACTGATAAATGGAGTTCTTTATCAATGATTTTTTTACTACAACTGTTAAAGGGTATATTTCAAAAAAAAAATCATTAAAAATAATATATTAATATATTAATATATAAATATATTTATATGTATATAAATATAATATATATATATATATTAAAATATGTTTTATATAAGTATAAATAGACATTTACATTTAATATATAAGAAATTGAATGAAAATGGCTTAAAAATATTTTAAAAAATATTATTAATTAATAATTTGATAATTATAAATGATTAATAATAATTTAATAATAATTTTAAGACACAAAAAATTAATAAAAGATCAAAAATAAGTTGAAAACGTAACTCAAACTTCAAACTAATATAACTTTTGATCTAGGTGTACAACATATCAAATCGAAGTCTGTGATGATATCTATGTGCTAGTGAAATAAGGAACCTTATGTCACATTTTTCAAAGCTAAAAAAGGTCTATAAGTTCTCTAAAATTGAGTTTTTAGTCGGGATATCCAATTTTTATAACATTTAAAGGAATTTCAGCCTCGTTTCAGGGGGTCTTTTTTCCCTTTTTCAGTGGGGACTAAATTTATTCCGAGCGATTACATTCATATTGATATTATGGCTTTGAAATTTTATCATTTTTTATAATGTAAAGTAATTTGTAATCAATTATATAATAATATTTTTATATATTCACACATAAAAATTTAATTTTATAAATAAATAATTAAACATATTTATATATAAAGTATATTTCTCAATATATAAGCCTTAAAATATCCATTTTATTTAATATACAAATATATGTATATTTATATACCTATGTAATGTGTGTGTGTGTGTGTGTATTAGTGTGTGTCTATATTAACAAACTAATATATATTATATATATATATTCTAACATATATATGAATATATATATGAATATACATATGAATCTAGATATGAATCTACATATGAATATACATATGAATATACATATGAATATATAATATATGTAAATATATATAAATATGTATAATTATACTTACAGATACAAACATATATATATATATATATATAATATATATACAAGTGTATGTATGTTGTATATATGTATGTATATATTTATTTATAAACACAAAAAATATATATTTTATAAATGTATTTAAAACTAATCTTATAAATATATATTAATATACAAATAAATACACAGATTAAAAAATATAACTATATATATATATATAAATAGACATAAATATATATTAATATACAAATAAATAAATAAATAAATAAATAAATAAATAAATAAATAAATAAATAAATATATATATATATATATATATTAATATAACTATATAACTATATATATTAATATAAATCTATATTAATATATGAATAAATATAAGTAAATATATATATAAATAAATATATATATCATTAAATGGGGAAAAAATAAACATGAGGGAGTGGTAAAGGGTCCAGACACTCAGGGGAGAAGTCTTGAGTGTGAATCTTGGGGGAGGTAGAGGCACGTAGGTGGGTGCAGGGGGGGCTAGCGTGCGTGCGGGTGTAGGGGGTGATAGTACTGTTAAAGGGGGAGGGGGGTGGCGAGGGAGCAGGTGGGTGCTAGAGCTATTGGGCGGGGGGTGGTCATGCGCTATTAAAAGTTGGCTCTGATTCAAATATTTTTTTAATTTTTTTTACTTTTATCAGCATTTTTAAATTTTTTTTGATAAAAGGGGTCTTTTATCAGTGCTAAAAAAGCACTGATAAATGACCCTTTTATTAGTGATTTTTTTAGCACTGATAAAATACCCCTTTATCATCTCTTTTTTGAGAACTGATAAAAGGGACCCCCTTTATCTTCATTGATATTAACAATGTTTTTAGCGTTGTAAATTCCCTTTTCTAGTGCTTTTAAAGGCCATATTTGCGGTAGTGTGGTTTGTTCCTAAAGACTTACATGAATTTATTTATGACAAAAGGGAGGATTAAAGGAGGAAGGGAGGTTTTTTGGGAATTTTATTGGGTATATTTGGGCCTAAAATAATTTGTTTGAGAGGTTTAAAGAAGAGGGAGAGGTGGTGGCCTTTTATAGGGAAGAGAAAGGACACATTTGTCATTTTTGAAAACAAGTTCGGCGTACCCATGTTTTACATAAAAAAAGTCATAAAAAACCAAAAAAAATAAATAATTTAAGGTGCATGGCTAAATAATGTCCAGAAAATGGGTTTTGGACAAGTTTCATGGTCGATTTGGGTCTTAAATTTATGGTTTAGTACTTTATTAACCTAATTTTTCTCTTAACCATTGTAATTAATTTTAATCACTTACACTAATAATTTTGGTAAAAAACTAAGTTGAACTTATTATAAATTATGAATTATTTTGATTAAAAACATGGAATCCATTTTTCCAAATTCTATTTATAAAAGTGTCATAAATTAATTTAAAATTATTCCCACTGACGGGATGACACTGTGGGTTTTTAAAGTAAAAACATCCAAAAGTTTGCTAAGTTTTTATACCCAATTTTAAAGTGAAATTGATTCCAATGAAATAAAATGGATTAATTGATAAAAATATGATCTAATTAAACTTTTAAAACAAATTAAAATATAATTTAACCTTATAAATAAATTAGATGAAAAGGAAGTTTTGAATTAAAATCCTATATTTTTCACTATTCATCCAAAAAATGAAGTTTCTCAGAAAAATCCAAAAAATTCACCCTAGCTAATTTAAACATTATAAATTCAAAAGTGAAGTATATTTTATCAAATTAAATTTCTAAATGTTTCTAAAATTAATTTTATTATTTTTCATAGAAGGACATAAAAAGAAGTTTATTTGAGAAATTATTATTTTAAAACATATAAGGACTTTACCAAAAAATTATATCATTAATTAGAAATTAAACCATTATAAAAAATATTTTAAAAGTAGTTATTACTATTCATATTACTAATTTTAAGGGCTAGGTTATAATTATCTCATTTAAATAATTATAACAATAAAATTATGTTTTGTTGAAACTCAGTGTTGCGTGTAACCTATTCCAAGTTGGTGTTCGGTGTAATGTATGTAAATTAGGTGTTGCATATAACATAACCCAATTCAATTTTCCATGTAACTAATTTCAAGTTGGTTCCATGTGATTTTTTTTTGAGTTAGTGATTTAATATAAAAAAACTATTTTCAGTTTTGTGTGAAATGCAAAATATCAAAAGATTAAATTACTTTGAAAAAAAATATTTCACAAAATATCAGGGAATTACATGGTGGTTATATTTCCCATATATTTGTGTAGAGGGATGTAATGGATTATGGTTATTACACACACACATATATTTGTATATAGTATCCAATAGTTATTATAGGTATGTTGTGTATGAGTTGTAATGGATTGAGGCACAATAATCGATGTATGATACACAATACATAGTCTATTATGGATCTTGAAAACTAATTAGTTATGATATGAATATGTGGATCAAATAATGAGATAATGTGATGTATTATATGCATGTTGTGATCCTTTAGCCCATGTGTCTTCAGGTTGGCTTCTTTTAGAGTGAGATGACTTAGGACATACTACATTGGGGAAGGTTAGTAAACTAGTAGGGAAACAATATCATGGTACCCATGTTTTATTAATATATTATGATCACTTGTATGAAATACTTAGTGACAGTTATCCATGGTGAGTATGGGAAATTACTATACATTTTTAGGTGATGAGTTAGTTTCACTTGTTGTTCACTAGGATTTAACATGCTTTCTTTATCTTTTGCATAAGAGGATACATGGAGGATCTTACTGAGTACACCTATTATTCTCACCTTATATATATTTTTAGGTTAGCAATAGTAGTTTGTATATTGGGCTGCAAATTATTAGCTTGTGGTTATTTAAGAGCTGTGTGGGATTCACGGTTGCAACCAAGTTTATATTTTGGTTATTATAGTTTCCTTTTTTAGTTGTTCTAGTTTGTATGAAATTACATGCATGTTCTTGGGATATTTATCTTATCTTTATGAATAGGATTTTATTAGTGTACTTGTCTTATCTATCATTTCTCAATTTTTTCCTTTTAGTGGGAAATTCCACCCATTTGAATGTATACTATACCCTTGGTGCTTTTCACCACCCCATGGACTATTGAAGGAAAGATTCAGGTGTTATTATATCCATTCTCTCATTATTGGACTAGGAAGGGTACCTTTGGAGGGAGGGGTTCAATATATAGTGGTATCAAAGGAGTTAGGTCGAGGGATATGATGGAGTTTGGATATAGGCATAAGTGAGACAACATGGATTAGTAGGGAAATGATGTCAGTTGAGTTTTGTGGGAAATTCAAACAAAGAAGATGAGATGAGATACATGTATTTAGATCACCGTATGATATGATGTATAGAAATTTAAGTTTATTGAGACTACTAAGTGAAGTGATACTGGTTGCAGGTTAGAGTCATAGGAAAGGACCATGCATCATTCTCCTTTACTCTTATGTTTGAAATTGGTAAACCATGGGATTAGCTTAAACCATAAATAAAAAATTGACTAATTAATATTAGATATTATATATTCTAGGTGTATGAGTCTCTATATATTTTTTTCTATTTAATTTATGGCTACAAGTCAACACTCCCACCAGGTTTTCATCGAATATGTTTAGTAGAATGTTCCAGCAGATCACTACAGAGTAGAGGTCAATGACGATGAAACTTAAAGGAGGAAACTCCTAGAGTTTTAGTTATATATTATTCATAAGTATGAGGGATTCAATTTAGAATCAGTGGAAAAAGACTGGTTGGAGGAGGTAGAGATAGCTTTCAGTTTGATTCCTGTCCAGAAGGAGTAATAGGTTTCACTGGAAGTGATGATGCTTGATGGAGTAGTGAGGTAGTGGTGGATCTTATTCCTTAGGGATTGTGAGGAGTTAGAGGTCTCATGGGAGATTTTTTTAGACTAATTATGAGAATATTTTATTTCTTTGACCACAATGGAGACCAGTTTCCAAGAGATACTTACCCTTCAATAGGGGAGTTCTATTGTGAAAGAGTTTGAAATCTATTTTAGGACCCATCTATGATATGATTTAGAAATATTTCATTATGAGGAGGCTAGAGTGAGGAATTATGAGGAGGCTCTATATCTAGATATCTAGTTCCAAGTCACCCCATTTATGTTTTCAATATATCACAAGGTTCTAGTGAGAGAAAAGTTCATTGAGAGGATGGTGGACAAAACTGGGTCTTCATGAGAGGGGATTCATCATGAATCTCTATAAAGTAGAGTTGTGGTATAAGATTCCTAGTTTTTTGGAAAAAAGAGATTTTTAATTGTTAGGGGTATGCCCCAACCCTCATCATTTTTTTCTTTAGGTATGGAAATTTTAAGGTGTTTTATAAGGGATACAAAACTTATTTTTTCATATGGAGACATATTTTATTAGTGAAAATAGTGACCACCCTTTCTGAGTAGGTAGAGTGAACTAGATGTTCCTCTTCAGGTTCCTCCATTGCAACAGTTTCAACCAAGGCATTAGAAGTAGGATGCTCCTACTTGTGATTAGTAGAGAGGATATGGGGTGGGTATATGACAACCCCAAGATACTCCCCATTCTTAGATAGTAGAGTAAAACCATGGATTTAGTCATCATCACCATTCAAGAGGTTATGGATTAGGTCTTGGTCCACTTCATGCCTTGTTGTTGTTAGCATCAGTTGAACCAAATGTCATTCTAGGTACCCTTTCCTTGTTTTCTACTTGGGTGCATGACCTATTTGATTATGGAGATACAAAATCTTTTAAATCACTTTCCCTAGTCCATGATTTAGGAATTTAGGTATAGATTCTTCCATTCCCCTTGGAATTGAATACACCATTTAAAGGAAAATATTATCTATATAAAGTATGTAGATAATATGAGATAGTTCTGAGGCAGCACCGCTCCTTGGGAGACTTCCTATGTTCAATGATATAACCTTATAAAATCATCCTTTTTATGGATAAACTATATTTGGTGCTGGATATTGTGGATTTATTCAAGAGGAAGATTGTGTTCTTTGATTATGATGGAGAGTTTGTGGTATTTTTTAGTGAGATAGATCCTCAAATGGGTCAGAGGGTTATTTTATACTTATTTTCATTGATGATTGAGATAATACTGAGTTTTTCTAAAGTTAAAAAAATAGCGTTTCATAGGGTTGTGGAAGAGTACCCTGATGTTTTTCCTAAGTTGGTTATGGAATTACCCCCTCTACGGGAGATCGAGTTCAATATTGAACTATAATAAATTGTTTATCAAATATTGATATCTCTATATTGGATGGAGCTTTCTAAGTTGCACGAGCTATGAGAACAACTCGATGATCTGTTACAGGGAATCTTTGTTCGGCCAAGTGTGTCACCTTAGGGTGAACCTATTTTTTTATAAATAAGGCTAATGACAGATTTCATATTTGTATCAATTTTCTTCCCTTTAATTAGGTGACAGTGAATAAACAATATAATATTCTATGGATTGATGATTCATTCGATCAATTGGAAGGATAAAGTTAGTTCTTGAAGATCGATATGTGGTCAGGATATCATTAGATACCGATGAAATATGATGATGTTCTAAAGACTGCATTATGATGTAGATATGGTCATTACAAGTTTATTTTTATGCCATTAAGTGTGATGAAAACTCCATATATGTTCATGGGTTTGATGAACATAGTGTTCAGTGAGTTCTTAGATTGGTTTATAGTGGTTTTCATTGATGACATCCTTGTGTACTTTGTGACTGAGGAAGAGAATGCAGAGTATCTACATGACTTTGGGGGGGTTTTCATCATCATAATATATTTGATAAGTTTTCAAAGTGTGAGCTCTGGTCTTGTGAAGTTCATTTCTTAGGGAATGTTGTGTCCCAACAAGTAGTATCTATGGATCTTTCAAAGTTTGAGATAGTCATTTCTTGGAAATCCCCCAAGACTGTTACATAGGTATGAATTTTCCTTGTTTTTTTGGATATTATAGGTGGTTTATAGTTTATTTCTATTGGGTTGAGACTGATCTAAAATTATTGACAAGAAAGTATAAGGAGTTATTGTGGTTTGATTAGTGTCATACAACTTTCGAGTACCTGAAGGATATGTTGTTCAATACTATAGTTGTTTGTTTTCCAGAAGAGAGAATTTGTTTTGAGGTTTCCTATGATTCTTCACATCTTGGGATGGTTTTTTTTATAATGTATAATATATTATTTATTTTTTATGGGTCATGAAATTTATGTCTCCATGAGCGTAATTATGCCAATGATGATCCTGAGTTGCATATGTCTTTTTTTCCTTGAAGTTGTGGATAAATTACCTCATTAGAAATATTTTTTTGGTTTTTATTGATCATAAGAGATTTAAGTATGTCGTATCCCAACGTGACCTAAACTTGTGATAGTGAAAGTGGATGGAATTCTTTTCGAATTATGAATTTGAAATTTTGTATACACCAGGAAAGGGTAATGTTGCATCTGATGCACTAAGAAGGATGTCACACAATGATTCTATATGTGAATCTAAGGTTTAATTTAGAGTAATAGAAGAGATATTTTGGGTTCATATTTATATAGGAGATGTTAATGATATATTTTTTCTTTTTTAGATAATAGTTCCATCATATTTGGTGCACCAGGTGGAGGAGTCCCAACAAAGGATTCTGAGGTGAAGTTTTGGAGAGACCGAGTTGTGTTTGGTGATTCCCCTGTTGGTTGGTAAAATGATTAAAAACACTGGGTATTTTTATAAGGGATGCCTTTTTCCCTTTGGTGATGCATGATACGGTGCTCCATGCATTCCATAGCTCACCTTTGGTAGTACCTAACAGAGGTGGTGAGACTCCATGGGGTCCCATGTTTGATCATATCTAATCAAAATATTCATTTTACTTTCAGGGAATGGAAAGGTATCCTAAAAGATTTTGGAACTCGTTTAAGCCTTAATAATACCTTTTATCCATAGATAGAATGTCAGACATATCAAACTATCTAGAATCTTGGAGACATGTTGCCTTCTGGGGTCATAGAGTCCATAATTTTGAAGCCAGACCTAGTGTAGAAAATGATAGATATTGTTTGAGTGATTTGAGAAAGTTTTAAAGAAGAAAAACAAAATAAGAAGTACTATACCAATAAGAGGAGGATACCTATATAGTTTAACATTGGAGATCATATGTTTTTAAAGGTGGATCCTCATCATGGTCAGTGAAGGTTCAGTCATGAGAGTATGCTTTCTCTTTGGTTTTTTGGGCCTCTCAAGGTGTTGGATCATGTTGGAGATATGGAATATCAAATATAAATTTTCCACTATATGTGTCATATTGATGATGTATTTCATGTTTCATATATTTTATGTTACATTCATGATTACCCCCACAACATAGATTGGTGTGAGATCAATATTGATGATGATTTGACCTTTGAGGAGCGGCTAATGGAGATCCAGGACCACCAAGAGATGATGTTGTGTGAGAATTCTATTTACTATGTTAGTGTATTTTTGTAGAAAAATGGAATAGAAGAGATTACTTGGGAACATGAGTCATATATTCATTCTCAATATCCTAATTTGTTTGATGTTTATCCCTTATCTTGTAGTGATTATCATTGTTGTTGTTAAACTTTATCTAGTTATGATATGTTTCCTCTTATATGGTGTTTGTTTGTGGCCTTGATCTTGTTTGATAGGTATCTTTCCCCAGAGATTGTTTAGGATATAGTTGTTTCCATTGAGTGTATTTACACTTGGTTTCCCTAAGTGAGATAGTTGAGATCCTATGTTGGTAAGATTCCTACGATATATCTCATGGGGTGGTTTTTCAGATGACCACTTTTCTTTCCTTAAATCCAGGTTTGGTTTTAAATTATTGAGAATGAGAATAGTTTAATAGGTATTTTATGTAAGGTATTAGATACTTACAGTCTTTCCTTTGTGAGTTTGTGTGTTAGAGGTGACGATAGGAGTCTCCAAGGTAGAATGAGGGTACTTATAGCTGAAATATTTATTATAGGGTAGAATAAGACATATAGTATTAAAGCTATTTCATAAGGTAGGTTGCTACGACATGGAGAGGTTGGCTACGATGTATGGGCTTAAGAGTGAATATTTGGTGCGTCTTCCATTTTTCACATGGTTTCACTGTGGATTATGGACACACTATAGGAAGGTTTATCTCTATAGTGTGGAGAGAACAACTACACTATGGAGTTTGGGGAAGGATTTTTTTATTGTTCTTCCAATTTTGGTACCCCTATAGAATTAGGGATAATCTATCAAATAACATACTCCTTAGTTGCTGGGTTATATAGAGTGGTGTTTTTGGCTTCACGGTAGTCCTTTTATGAGTTTATAGGATTTGTGGTATGGAGGGAATTGTATTACTCAAATGTGGTTTTGGCTTGAAAGGTTGTAACATTGTCCCTTGTCTTAGGTCGTGGTTTTCCTTCTATCATCCATTATGTACCATGGTGTATGAGGCTCCACTATATTCTTCTATCTTCCATATAGCTGATAAATACCCAAAACCTATCTGAACGAACCTTTCTTTTAACTTTCTCTCTCAAAACCTATGAACCCAAAAGAACTCTTCAAATTACTTTGAAGTGCCTTTTGATTAGATCAAAACAGAACGTTCTAGAGACCAATCTATGGTGATCTGAGGTGATTTATTCCTCTTTTCTTTTCATTTATTCATGAAATTTTCTTGTTTCCTCACATCCTTTATTTCCATGATATTGTGGTTTATATCCTTTATTCTCATGGAGTTCCTTTGATTTTTGTTGGTGTAGTCATGACATGAGTTTCTTGGAGGGTTTTAGATTCCTTTTGAGAGAGGTGATCAAAGATCTAAAATGTTGTTCCATTCTATTTTAAATAATTTTGAAGCCTTGAGTTAGGGAACTCATTGCTTATATGTGTTTTTATGTGAAATCATTAAGTGATCATGCTTATCTCTTTGGATAGAAGTTGAATTAACCTTAATAAAGGATAATCTAGATTAGTAAAAGAAATGAATTATAGTTGTAGTGACCACATGTGTTATTACACCATGATAATAGGTTGCCTATTGATTTACTATATAATTTTCTATCTACATCTATGATTTAGTAGCATGTTTTTTATGTTTTGGTTAGCATTTTAATTATATTAAAATTCTTAAATAATGTAAATATGATAATTTATTCATTGGATAAACAATTAAAGATTAATTTTTAATTAATCCATTATTTCTTATAATTTTATGAAAATCAAATGATTCCTAATGCTTGTTTAATTAAATTTGTTCTTCGACATGTTATTGGAATTGGCTAAATAACATGATGTTGGAATTTATTATTGATATTAATAATAAAAGGAATTTTAATGGAATTTTTCTTCCTTAATGTTTTTTGAAACCATAAGTTATGATTGAAAAATGTTTTAATAATTTATAAATTTTATAACTAATGCCTTAGGTTACCCATAGTTGTAACCTATAATATATGAATCAATTAATTTAATATGGAATAAAACTGGTTGTTTGATAAAGAAAAAATTTTGTGGCTAAGTGAACCCATTTTCATGTAAAGGTAAGATGCCTTGTTTTTAGGACTTAGTATTAAAAATTAATTTATTATTGTTTTATGCCTTTTATGTTTCTCAAGATGTGATCCTTTCTAAATGATGTGATGTGATCCTGGGATGTGTGATGTTTTGACAAGATATGGGTAGGGAGGCCCAGTTTTGTTGTAGCATTTAACACCTGTGATGGTGGGATGTATAGTGATATGCATGGTGGTGTTAGGGATGGAACCGAGTTTGATATAATGTTTTGAAGTTGGGATTTCCCATTATTTTATTGAAATATGGGATGCTTTCTTTTTAAAAAATATGTTTAAAGGCTGGATGGGAAAGTTTCTTTTCAAATTTCATTCTTTTCCCTACTACTCGAGGATGTTGTTTTTTCTTTGTTATGTATCGATTTTATGGTATCATAGGATGTTTCCTAGTGTTCCTATAAAATAGTAAAAGAATAATTAAAGTTATAACCCATGGGTTTGGTTCTTATTGGCATGAAAATGTTGATAATCTTGTGAAACTGTGGATTCTGTTAGATTATTCTTAGTGGGACAAAACTTTTCTTAGTGGTTAATGAAATGTAAATAGAATACTATAAATTAATGGAAAATTAATTAATTAATATAAGGTTAAATTGAAAAAAATTAAACAATCAATTTAATGTAAGTATTTTTAAATATTTGTGTGCTTATTAGATATATTTCTCTTTGCGCTGAAAGCCATGTGTATTAGTGATGATAGCTACAATTGAGCCTAAGAATAGGTTAATTCCCATAGTGTGTTTATGATCTATGTTATATCCTGTATGTTTTATGATTTCACACACTAACCCATGATTTTCAGTAGTGAAACTAACACCCAGTGAACTCTTGGAGGGTGTTTTTCCCAGCATGTTGGTTGGTGAGGGATGGATGGTTGACTACCCCATCTAGATTCACTCTCTTATATTGTTAGTATTATGTGATGGTATGAACAATGGTTATATTTTCCATATTTGTGTGTAGAGGGGTTCAATTTCTATAGTTATTTCACAAACACACACATCTATATATATAGTATCTAGATGATTATTATAGGTTTATTGTGTATGATTTATGATAGATTGAGGTATGATACTCAATGTATTGACCGCGATGGGTTGAGGTATAATACTCTATGTGTGATACACAAAATATGGTCTATGTTGGATCTAAAAAACTACTCAATTACTATATATATATGTTTATGGGATGATGAGATGATGTGATGCATGAGATATATATTATGATACTTTAGCCTATATGTATTTGGGATGTATTATTTTGGAGAGAGATGGATCAGGATGTATAATATTGGGGATGGGAAAAAAATTAGTGGGGAAGTGGTAGTAAGGAACCCATGTTTTATTAAAATATTAAAATCTTCTGTTAGTGATACCCGGTGAGAGGTATCTATGGTGAGGTTGGAAACTTAGTATGCCTACTTAGGTGATGATTTAGTTTCAGTTAATGTTCACTAGGCTTTAATGTTATTTATTTATATTTTTCACAAGAGGATATAGGGAGGATTCAACTGAGTATACCTGTTATACTCAACCTATGTATATGTAATTTTTTTAGGTTATTAGGAGCAAGTTTTAGATCGATATAGATATAAATATATTCTGGTATTTTATGAGCTATTTGGGATTCATGGTAGCTACTGAACTTATCTTTTGGTTATTGTAGTTTTCCTTTTCAGTTTTTTTGGGTTTGTACAACATTACATGCATGTTCTTGGGATATTTAACTTATATTTATGAGCATGATTTGATTGGTGTACTTTACTTATCTTTCATTCCTTTTTTTCTTATAAATTTAAATTACTCTAATTTTCATGTATGATATGACCTTACTTATCATTTCTAACTTGTGTCCTATTGGATGTGGGATTCAGGTGTCATTATCCCTATCCACTCATATTCAGCCCATGAGGGGTACCTTTGGGGAGATGGGGTCATGAAACAACCCCAAATGATCCCATAAATGCACTATTTATAATATTTATAATAAGATCACTGATTAATAAATGGTGATTTTTGAATTACTGAAGACCCAACTCATTATTAATTTTTTTCAAGAGGGTGTGAAATAAATATATTGAATGAAAATCATGATACCTTCCCAAAATACCAAGAAAAACCCCCATTCTTATCTGTTTCAACATAAACATCCCTTTCACTATGAAACCATCTCCCCCACACTAATATTTTTTATAATTATGAAAACTAAATAGATTAGGGTAGAAAAGGATAAAGTAGTCATATAACGTGGATCCTCTATAACAAGGATATTCATAGATTCTATGGGATTAAAAATGATTAGTATAAAGGTGGGTAGAGGAAAAAGGAATAACCACAATATGCATCAATCATATTAAATGTGGCTTTGTACAAACACAACTTTGACAAAATACAAAGAAAGTTTTATAAGAAAACATGCCTAAGTTTTAGAAGAAATATTCTCAAGAAAGTAATGGGAAATATTAATCTTATAAAATCTCTCAAGAATGAGAAAAAATGATTGATACAATGAATCATGGAAATGTATACTGATAATAAAATAAATTAACACAAATATCATAAATTTAAGGCATGTAAAATCTTAGAAAAATTTTATTTACTTAAATCATAAAGTTCCCATAAAATATTTTTTTCAAATCTAAATCCCCATGTTTAGATATACTTATTTATTTCCCTATTCTTCTCATTAAAATTTACTGAAAAATAATTTAACACCCCAAGCTTCCACGATACGTTTCTCTTTGAATAATATAATAGAGTGTGTTGTACGCAACTTCGAGTTCTAACACACCACAACCAATCAAACTAGCCGTTATGAATAGTAATACCCAATTTTTGAAATTTTAAAAATCTTATATTTCAAAATGGACTTTATTTTTGGATTTGGAATATCAAAATTAGCTTAGGGTGAATTTTTGGTATTTTTATGAAAACTTTCAATTTTTGATGAATAGTGAAAAACACTGAGTTATAGTTTAAAACCGAATTTTTATTTAAATAATTAATTATTTTATTTAAATTTATTTTAGGTCAAAATAAATAGAAAATACATATATATATTTAATGTAATTCATTGGATTCATTTTGTAATAATATTAGATATATAAAATTTTATTGAACTTTTCACTGTCTTTTACCCATCTCCTAGGAGCATTTGTAAATTTACATAAAACTTACTTTTACCACTTCTGTGAGTTGAATTTCAAAAATCAGAGAGACACATTTTATATCAGTAAGTAAAATGTGGTTCAATGAGATGAAAATAATTTTTGGTGAATAGTAACTTTTTTACTTTTATTTACCACGGTTAAAAGTAAATAATGTAATTAAGGGTAAAAATGATATTATTATTACCCTAAAACATGTCCTAATTCTATTGGATAAGTATAATTAGACCAAAAAAACCTTATGAATAAAATATGAACCAATTTGGTCCATTTGGATTAGATTAGGACATTAATTATTATTTTATTTAAAGAAGAGTTAAAAGAGTGAAAATCAATGTTTAATAACTAAAACATTTTTAATATAGGGTTATACATAAGATAAATTATACTATAAATATTAATTAGAATTATAAAAATACTTCCTATATAATGGTATTTTATTTATATTTTTTAGACATTAAATAATTTAATTTATTTATGACACAATGATGTTGAAGTAATTACCTAATTAATGAAATATTAAAATAATTGATATTATAAATATTCAAATAAATGTAATTTGAGAATTTTTATGAATTTAACTAATTTTATAGGTTAATATGGAATGTTAGGGTTGGTTATATGAATTTTTTTTGAATTAATAATGCTGTTATGAATTTAGAAAAAACAAAATACCAAATAGTGTCAAAATTGACAAAAAAGAGTTTTTAAAAAAAATATTATATTATTAAATGATATTCTATTCCTAAAAATCTATGTTTCGGAAAAAAGACTTATATAATGATAGGTGTATCATTAATGAACCACTTGGGGTTCTCTTGTAAGTATATAGTAAGTTTATTAACCATATAATATAAAAATACAAAGAGACATGGTAAATGTCAAACTATTTAACTAAGAGTTAAATCTAAAAGATAAAGTTAATATAGTGACCCAAAACTGTCTAAAACCTATTGGTTGAGTGTTTTTTGACCCATAACCCCCTTATCCTTTAGATAATTCATTTTTGAGCCATTAGAAACTGAAAATTATTTTATTATAAAATAATATTTCTAGATTTTCCTAAGGTTCCCCTCACCCCTGTTATAAAAGGGCACTCCCCCTTCTCTATAATTCACACCTTCAAAGACATTTGGATTAGCCAGAACCTACCCAAATACCCTATCAACTATCCTAACTTAATCTTAGAGGCATTATTTTATTCATAAATCCAACCTATTGAGCCCTTTTGATCAAATCAAAAGGAAGAACCTGAAGAAGAGGTAAATATTTCATCACCTCTTTCAAGTTCCCTTCTTCTTCCATTTCCTCTTTATTTGTTGTTTCTATTATAAAATAATAACTACAGTATATTCTATATACTATGATGTTATTATAAATATGGTACAACCATATTAATTATTCTACCCATCCTTTTAATGACATGTCACCATACGTGCGTACGTACGACTTAACATCTCCACGTCGTGGTGTAATTGTTATTCAATACATTATTATTTGGATGGGTATAATAATGATGTGAAATTGTTATAAATAATAAATATAACAAGATAATTATTCTTTA
Source organism: Viscum album (assembly GCA_963277665.1). Lineage (NCBI taxonomy): Eukaryota > Viridiplantae > Streptophyta > Magnoliopsida > Santalales > Viscaceae > Viscum > Viscum album. Next base: position 1,237,636,090 of record OY728162.1, on the reverse strand, counting down.
TATATGATATAACATCCAATTATATATTATTTTAATATCAAAAGAATGATATTTTTGCTCGTGCGTACGTACGGATTACCGTATCCACGAACGCAATGAAATTCATTCCCCATTGTATCCATTCAAGACTAATTTTAATTAAATTATTATAAATAATTTTTAAAGACTTAATATAATTATGAATATGAATAATATACATCCAATCCATAATAAACATTACTTATGTAACAAATCATATAAATGAAAACGAATCAGTTAACACCCGAAACGACGATAATAATAAGATATTATTAACAAAGGAATGTTAAAAGATCATATATGATATCATATTAATGTATATGATTCTTTTATAATTTAATAACAATTATTTCACCATTATACAGGAGGTTAACCTAACCTTGACCAAGTAAAATTACACGGTAAGGGTTAATTTCACAATCTCTTTATTATCTGAGGTTGTTTTTACATAAGTATCTACTAGGACCTCTTTATCATCCACATCCATGTTTCTTAAAAATGTATTGCAAAACATTTTTTCTATTTACTAGACTATGGTTTAAATTCATTTATACCCTTGTTTTACTTTTTATAAAATGGTTTGAAAAGAATCTTTTCGTCATTTTCCAAACAAGGTACTTTATGACCTTTTCGACAAAATTAAGGTAAGAATGTTTTTTTAACTTATATGGCGGGTGCTGATATTTTCCACCGTTATAAAAACTTCAAAGCTTCACTTACAATATTATAAGAATATTTTCAAAATAAATGTTTTCTTTTATATTTATACGGCTTTTAAATGATTTCAAAATAGAAAGAGATATTTCTCTAAAAAAAGGTTTTTATTTCATCTATGTCAACATCCTTCGATGGATTTTAAGCTTATTTGAAGTTGATTTATTATGATACAAAACTTCTATATTGTATTGAAGTTTTTGTGATATTTTTGACTATGGATGTGTTATTTTTATACAATTCATGGTTTATGGATAAAGTATTGAAATTTCGTATGCTAGTTTTAATATGAATGTTTATGTTATGTTTAAACCTTTTTATATGAGGAATACATTGGACTTAGTAAGTGACGGGTGGAGCCCGCTAAAGCTCCTCAATGCATTGGTAGGTCTCATGAGACAAACTAGTGTCTTGGAACAAGGCCTTAACAAAATCTTATTTGTAGTCTTGGCATAAGGCCTTTACTATGTGGTTATGAAAGTCTAGCATTATGCATTCCATCATAATGAAAGTGGCTATTGATATTGCATGTGATTATTCGACTAGTAGAATATCCATCTGAGTAAGTAAATGGAATTATTTTTATTTATATTTTCCATATTATGATGAAGTTTTTGTTGAAAAGGCTTTTGTTTTAGTTCTATATATTGCCTTAAATGTTTATGCTTATTTATGAAAGTTTCGGCTATATTGTTATCCTTAATGATCATTTGAGCTCACCCCTTTCTATGTTTTATTTTTCCCAGGATGCGAAGAAGTATATTATGACTGACTTGTAGGGATAATCTATGGGATCTCAGTTTTGTCTATGGAAACAATGTTGTTTTAGTTTTCTATTTTATGATGTAATGTAAACCTTGTGAATGTATCTAGTACTTCCAAGGCTACTAAACTAATCAGTCTTTCGAGACTTGATCTTTTGTGATCATGAAAATGATATGTAATAATGCACTAACTCTAGGATTCTGTGGTCAAGGTGTTATAGTTGGTATCAGAGGAAGTTTAGTACAAACCTTGGAAACTATATTTAGATAAACTCTGATTAGAGCACATATCCCTAAGATAGAATTTGAGGATTAGTATAGAATAACTTCCTAGAATTTTGGTATTATAGAGATTTTTTGAGTTTTCCAAGCAATACATCCTTGTCTAGATACGAGTAGGTAGATGTGGCTCTGGCACAGATGTACCTTGGGGTAAAACCCGAAAACACCGCTTTGAGCTAGACTCAAACGGGAACTGGTGTACGACAATGGGCCTTGCTGCACTCTTGGTTAAGACACTCCTGGGGAATATGCTTAGGATAATTCTCATTTTCTTTACAAACCATTATAAAGGTTTTATTAGTATATACTTCCTCAAATAAAACATTTTTATGATTATGGATTATATCCATAAACTGTTCAATTTATGTTAAGTATTTTACAAGTTTGAAATTATGTATTTCGATTCGTAAACTAATCTAGTTTATGTCATTGTTTAGAAATGGTGCCTAGTGGAAGGAATGTAAACTGTATCAATGCACACACTCCATATAGGAATTTCCCTCCTACTCAAGATAATTATAGTGGAGCTGGTGATGCAACTGGTGCTGATCATCTAATCACTATACTGGGATAACTCACTCGGGTTATGAATAATAACCTTACCTATATGGAGTACCCTGATCCGCAGCATGGAGGATCAATGTTAGATCGCTTCATGAGGAAAAAACCATCAACATTCAATAGGGGTACAAATCCACTAGTAGCTGAGAAATGGATAAATTCAATAGAGAAAATATTCCACGCCTTTGGGAGTAGCGAAAGTGAAAAAGTTGTCATGATAGTTTACCGCCTCACTAGAGATGCTGATCAATGGTGGTCATTGATTCAAAACAAAAAGGAAGATGACGAAGTATCAAATATGGAATGGAGGGAGTTTAAAGAAATTTACTTAGAAAAATACTTTTTCTCATGATCATCGAGCATATATGGAAAGGCAATTTCTGAGTCTGAGGCAAAAGGAGGATGAGAATGTCGCAAAGTATGAATATAACTTTACAAGGATAGTGAGGCATGATGCAGATTATATACGTAACCTAAGAAGTAAGATTGATCATTTCTTTGATGGGTTAAAACCATTTCTCTATCGAGCATTAGTCTCACAATCATTCTCGTAATACAAAGATATTGTCTCCTGTGCTATCAAGATAGAAAAAGAATTCTCTAAGTATTAAAACTTTAAAGCAAAGAAAGAGAAGAATAGATCTGCTAAACAATATGGAAATGGAAATAAGGGGAAGAAGGGAAAAGTTGAATATTCATACTATAGTAAATGTGGGAAGAAACACCCTGATACTTGCCTGAAGGGAATTGGAGTCTGTTACAAGTGTGGTGAAAAAGGCCACCAAGATCGTGATTGCAAGGGGAAGAAAGAGGCTGTTGATGTTGAATGCTACAATTGTAGATAAAGGGGCCATTATGAAAATGAACATCCTAAGCGTCAGGGGAACTTACCTTAGAAAAGGGCAAGGGATCAAGGACAAGCTTATGCTATCACTACTTCTGAGGTTGAAGCTCCGAAAGACGTAGTGGCAGGTAATTTAGTGGCTTCCTCAAGTTTAGCCAATGCTTTATTTGATTCTGGATCATCACATTTTTTCATATCTTCCTAGTTTTCTAAGAAAATTAGATATTTCCAATTTAATTTAACAAGGTAGTTTTCAGTCGAAACTCCTAAGGGAAGTATCATTGCAACAAATTTTTGTGAATCAGTCCCCATTAGGGTATATAAATGTTCTTTATCTGCTGATCTCATCATCATACCCATGATTGAATTTGATATAATCCTTGGTATGGATTGGATTTCGGACCATGATGCAAAAATTTATTGTAAGAAGAAGTAGGTTACTATTTTTGATGATGATGATAAAGAACACCTTATCTTTAGAGCAGAATCATCACCACCTAATTTTTATCTAGATCCACCCCCAGTAGCTCAACTAAATTCAATTATTGGGGAGGAAGAGAATAAAATAACTATGGGTGAGGAAAATAATTTTCAAATAGAGGATGTACCTATTGTGAAAGAATATGTTGATGTATTTCTAGAAGATTTACCTGGAAATCCTCTAGAACAAAAAATTGAGTTTTCCATTGATTTAATTCCTATATCGAGGCCCATATCAAAGACCCCTTATAGAATGGACACTGTGGAATTAGTGGAAATAACGAAAAAACTAGAGGAATTGAGTAATAAGGGATTTATTCACCCTAGTGTTTCTCTATGGGGAGCCCCTATCCTTTTTGTAAAGAAGAAAGATGGATCTATGAGGTTGTGCATTGACTACAGGGAGATAAATGCTATAAAAATAAAGAAAAAGTATCCCCTACCTCACATTGATGATTTATTTGACCAACTTCATGGATCTCAATAATTTTCAAAGATTGACCTTTGATCTGGATATCATCAGTTGTGTGTGAAGAAGGAAGACATTCCGAAAACAACATTTCAAACCAGGTACGCGCATTACAAGTTTACAATAATGCCTTTTGGATTGACTAATGCACCCTCTTTCTTCATAGATCTAATTAATAGAGTTTTCAAGGAATATTTTGATGACTTTTTAGTGGTATTTATTGATGATATCTTGGTATACTCCAAAAGCTACGAAGATCATGAAAATTACTTGCGCATTATCCTGAAGACTCTTAAAATACATGAATTATATGGGAAGTTTAGCAAGTGTGAATTCTGGATTTAGGAGATTTCTTTTCTTGGCCATATTGTCTCTAAGGATAGAATCTATGTTGATACTTTTAAGAACAAGGCAATCCAAGAATTTCAATCACCGACGAGTATAACTGAGGTATGCAATTTTATTGGTTTAGTAGGTTATTATCGATGTTTCGTCCAGAATTCTACCCGGTTGGCTAACCCATTAACAAAGCTCACACGAAAAGGGGTTAAATTTGTTTGGAAGAAAGAGTGTGAATAATGTTTTGAATAATTTAAGAGAATATTAGTCAATTCCCCTATCTTGACTCTACCATCGGGGAATGATGAGTTTGTTATTTATAGTGATGCATCAAAGAAAGGACTTGGTTTTGTCCTTATGAAAAATTATAGGGTTATTGCCTATGCATCATGACAGCCAAAAATTAATGAGAAAAACTATCCTACTCATGATCTTGAGTTATCATCTGTAATATTTTCTTTGAAGATATGGATAAATTATCTCTATGGTGAAAAATTTGAGATGTATACCAATCACAAGAGTTTGAAGTATATTTTATCACAGAAATAACTCAACATGAGGAAAAGGAGATGTCTTGAACTACTCAAGGATTATGATTGAATGATACACTACCACCTGGGGAAGGTAAATAAGGTGGAAGATGCTTTGACCAGAAAAGATCATGGATTTTTGAACAAGATGAGAGTTGAAAGGGATCCTATTCTCATGGATCTAGTAAATATAGATATGGGAATAACCATGGAAGGTGGATAATCAATAATTTTTAAAATTATTGCCAAAACATCTTTACTAGAAAGGATAAAGAGTTCTTAGACCGGTGATGAAGATTTTCAAAAGAATATTAAAGCTGTGAATAACAGGATATTGAGTGACTTCATATATGAAGATGGAATTTTGAAAATTGGGAAGATACTTTGTGTTCTTGATATACCTGATCTAAAAAGGGAATTTTTGGATGATGCTCATAGTTCCAATTTCTTTATACACCTTAGGAGCACCAAAATTTATAGATATTTGAAGGAACATTTTTGCTAGGACAACATGAAAAGGGATATTGCTGATTTTGTGTCAAGATTTATGGTTTGTCAACAAGTGAAAGATGAAAGGCAACAACCTGGAGGAGTCATGAAACATATTCCCATACCTAAATGGAAATGGGATGATATCATGATGGACTTTGTCATGGGACTACCAAAGACTCCTAGAAGGAACAATGAAATATGGGTCATTGTTGATCGTCTTACCAAGTCAGCACATTTTCTTGCTGTAAGAGAAGATTTACCACTTGAATAATTAGCAAGACTATATATTAATTAAGTTGTAAGACTTCATGGAGTACCACTATTGATTGTTTCTTATTGTGATCCCCATTTTACATCAAGATTCTTGAAAAGTCATCAAAAATACCTAGATACTGAACTTCGTTTGAGCACTGCCTACCACCCTAAAACTAATGAACAATCAAAACAGACTATTCAAACCTTATAAGACATGTTGAGATCTTTCTCAATTGACTTTAAAGGTATGTGGGATTAATATTTACCTCTGGTAGAATTATACTATAACAATAGCTTCTATTCAAGTATTCAGATGGCACCATATGAAGCGTTATATGGAAAGAGATGTCACACACCAACCTATTGGGATGATGTTGGTGAAAGAAAACTCGTAGGCCCAAAACTTGTGGAGGAAACGATGGTAAAGGTGAAGGTAATCCAAACCCACATCAAAGCAGCTCAAAGTATGTAGAAGAGTTATGCCGATAATCAAAGGAAGGATTTGGAATTTTAGGTAGGAGATCATGTTTTCTTGAAGGTATCTCCATGGAAGGGTGTTATACGTTTCAGTAAGAATGGAAAATTAAGTCCCAGGTATATCAAACCTTTCGAAATTCTAGAACGAATTGGGGTTGTAGCTTACCATTTTTCAGTGCCACCAAGTCTCTCCAAAGTTCACGATGTGTTCCACGTATCACTATTGAGAAAATACATGCCTGACCCAAGGCATGTACTCACCTATGAAGAATTAGAACTGGAACCCGATCTGTTTTATTACGAAGATCCTGTCAAGGTTCTTGATACAAGAGAACAAGTGCTGAGAAACCAGATGACTCGTCTGGTAAAAGTTATATGGAGAAACCATAAGATGGAAGAGGAAACGTGGGAACCCAATGAACTTATGATGAAGAGCCACCCGAGTCTTTTTACATAGTAATACTCTAGAAATTTCGAGGACAAAATTATTTGAAGGAGGGGAGAATATAACCCCCCAAGCTTCCACGGTACGCTTCTCTTTGAATAATACAATAGCATGTGTTGTATGAAACTTCGAGTTCTAACACACCACAACTAATCAAATCAGCCGTTATGAATAGTAATACTCACTTTTTGAAATTTTATAAATTTTATCTTTCAAAAAGGACTTCATTTTTGGATTTGGAATATCGAAATTATCTTAGGGTGAATTTTTGGTATTTTTCTGAAAACTTTCAAGTTTTAATGAATAGTGAAAAACACTGAGTTATATTTTAAAACCGAATTTTTATTTAAATAATTAATTATTTTATTTAAATTTATTTTAGGTCAAAATAGATACATAATACCAGTATATGTTCAATGTAATTCATTGGAGTCATTTTGTAATAATATTAGATATATAAAATTTTATTGAACTTTTCACCGTGTTTTACTCACCTCCTAGGAGCATTTGCAAATTTACATAAAACTTAATTTTACCGCTTCTGTGAGTTGAATTTCAAAAATCCGAGAGACATGGTTGATATCAGTAAGTAAAATTTGGTTCAATGAGATGAAAATAATTTTTTGTGAATAGTAACTTTTTTAGTTTTATTTACCACAGTTAAAAGTAAACAGGGTAATTAAGGGTAAAAATGATATTATTATTAACCTAACACATGTCCTAATTCCATTGGATAAGTATAATTCTATAAAAAAAACCTTAGGAATAAAATATTAACCTCTTTAGTCCACTTGGATTAGATTAGGACATTTATTGTTATTTTATTTAAAGAAGAGTTAAAAGAGTTAAAATCGAAGTTTAATAACTAAAACATTTTTAATATAGGGTTATACATAAGATAAATTAAACTATAAATATTCATTAGAAATATAAAAATATTTCCTATATAATGGTATTTTATTTATATTTTTTATAAATTAAATAATATAATTTATTTATGACATAATGATGATGTAGTAATTACCTAATTAATGAAATATTAAAATAATTGATATTATAAATATCCAAATAAATGTAATTTGAGACTTTTTATGAATTTAACTAATTTTATAGGTTAATATGACATGTTAGGGTTGGTTAGATTAATTTTTTTCGAAGTAATAATGCTGTTATAAATTTAGAAAAAACAAAATACCAAATAGTGTCAAAATTGACATAAAAGAGTTTTTAAAACAAATATTATATTATTAATTTATATTCTCTTCCTAAAAATCTAAGGGTCGGAAAAAAGACTTATATAATGATAGGTGTTTCATTAATGAACCACTTGGGGTTCTCTTGGAAGTATATAGTATGTTTATTAACCATATAATATAAAAATACAAAGAGACATGGTAAATGTCAAACTATTTAACTAAGAGTTAAATCTAAAAGATAAAGTTAATATAGTGAACCAAACCTATCTAAAACCTATTGGTTGAGTCGTTTTTGACCCATCCCAACCTTATGCTTTAAATAATTCATTTTTGAGCCATTATAAACTGAAAAAAATTTTATTATAAAATAATATTTCTAGCTTTTCCTAAGGTACCCCTCACCCCTCTTATAAAAGGGCACTCCCCATTCTCTATAATTCACACCTTCAAAGCCATTTGGATCGGATAAAACCCAAAAAAATACCCTCTGAACTATCCTAAATTCATCTTAGAGGCCTTAATTTAGTCATAAATTCCACCTATGGAGCCCTTTTGATCAAATCAAAAGGAAGAACCCGAAGAAGAGGTAAATATTTCATCACCTCTTTTAGGTTCCTTTATTTTTCCACTTCCTCTTTCTTTGTTGTTTCCATTCTAAAATAATAACTCCAGTATATTCTATATACTGTGATGTTATTATAAATATGGTACAACCATATTCATTGATCTATTCATCCTTTAAATGACATGTCACCATACGTGCGTACGTACGGCTTACCGTCTCCACGTCGTGGTGTAATTGTTATTCAATACATTATTATTTGGATGGGTATAATAATGATGTGTAATTGATATAAATAATAAATATAACATGATAATGATTCTTTATATATGATATAACATATAATTATATATTATTTTAAAATCAAAATAATGATATTGTCGCTCGTGCGTACGTACGGATTACCGTCTCCACGAACGCGATGAGATTCATTCCCCATCGTATCCATTCTAGACTAATTTTCATTAGATTATTAAAAATAATGTTTAAAGACTTAATATCATTCTGAATATGAATAATATACATCCTATCTATAACAAACATTACTTACATAACAAAAAATATAAAGGAAAAAAAATCAATTAACACCCGAAACGACGATAATACTAAGATATTATTAACAAAGAAATGTTAAAAGATCATATATGATATCATATTAATGTATATTATTCTTGTATAATTTAATAAAAATTATTTCACCATTATATAGGAGGTTAGCCTACCCTCAACCAAGGAAAATTATAAGTCAAGGGTTAATTTCACAATCTCTTTATTATCTGAGGTTGTTTTTACATAAGTATCTATTGGGACCTCTTTATCATCCACATCCATGTTTATTAAAAATGTATTCCAAAACATTTTTAATATTTACAATACTATGGTTTAAAGTCATTTATAACCTTTTTTGACTTTTTATAAAATGGGTTGAAAGGAATCTTTCTGTTGTTTTCCAAACAAGGTACTTTAGGACCTTTCCGACAAAATTAAGGTAAGAATGTTTTTTTAACTTATACGGTGGGTGAACCAATTTTCCGCCGTTATAACATCGTCGAAGCTTCCCTTAAAATATTATAAAAATACTTTCAAAATAAATGTTTTCTTTTATAATCATATGACTTTTAAATGATTTCAAAATAGAATGAGATATTTCTATAAAAAAAGGTTTTTATTTCATCTATGTCAACATCCTTTGATGGATTTTAAGCTTATTTTAAGTTGATTTGTTATGATATAAAACTTCCATATTGTATTGAAGGTTTTGTGATATGTTTTACTGTGGATGTGTTATTTTTATACCATTCATGGTTTATGGATAAAGTATTGACATTTCGTATGCTAGTTTTAATACGAATGTTTATGTTATGTTTAAACCTTTTTATATGAGGAATGCATTGGACTTAGTAAGTGACGGGTGGAGCCCGCCATAGCTCCTCAATGCATCAGTAGGTATCATGAGACAAACTATTGTATTGGCACAAGGCCTTTACAAAATCTTATTTTTATTCTTGGCACAAGGCCTTGACTATGTGGTTATGAAAGTCTAGCATTATGCATTCCATCATTATAAAAGTGGTTATTGATATTGAATGATATTATTAAACTAGAAGAATATCCATGTGAGTAAGTAAATGGAATTATTTTGATTTATATTTTCCATATTATGATTAAGTTTATGTCTAAAAGGATTTTGTTTTAGTTCTATACATTGCCTTAAATGTTTATGCTTATTTATTAAAGTTTCCGCTATATTGTTATCCTTACTGAGCATCTAAGCTCACCCCTTTCTATGTTTTATTTTTAATAGGATGCAAAGAAGTATATTACGAATGACTTGAAGAGATAGTCTATGGTATCTCATTGTTGCCTATGGAAACAAAATTGTTGTAGTTTTCTATATTATGATGTAATGTAAACCTTATGAATGTATCTAGTACTTCCAAGGCTACTAAACTAATCGGTGTTTCGAGAATTTATATTTTGTGATCATGACAATGATACGTAATAACACACCGAATCTAGGCTTCTGGGGTCAGGGCATTACAAAGAAAATTAGAAAATTTCATGAAAATTATCCAAAGTATATTTTTTCTCCTAGATCAGTGATTAAAAAAATTCAAGTGCATGCACGAATTTCATAGTTAAAATATCTAAAAACATTTAAAATTGTGGAAGGTGGAGGTAAAATAAGGAATTGAAACTCATAATCCCCTTCCAATGATACTCTTTCATTGGCCTATTTAGGATTGGTTTTTACTAGTTAATAAAGTGAATAGACATCTCATGATGTGAATCAGTTACATGTAACTTCTTCAATTCTCTTCATACTACTTGTTTGTGCCTTCATTTTAGACCTGAAAATAAAAAGAGTCAAGTGAAAGCACAAGTTTTTTTCAATAAAATTTAAAAATAGTTGGGGGAGAGTGTTAATACCTAAAAATAGAATATAAATAAAAATACTAAAAAACTCAGGTTACCTCACATAAGTGATTTTTTTTGATTGGACCAAAATTACCTCTTCTTAGATTGGGTGACCAAATATTGGAAATATTGTACCTGGTTTGGATAAAAAAATAGCCTTAGTTGTGACCTGTCACATAGTTTGGTCCCTATCCTTCCTTTAAATATAGGTTAACCCTTTCTATGGGTAGCATCTACTCAAACTCCATCGGGCCGATCCACTAGTGTTTCTTTAATCCAAGAAAACTAAATGGAATTTTATTTATGATATATACCTACTATCCCTCTTTAAACTTGGTTTAATCATATCCTACTATAGTGTCATCAATTTTTTATTTCTTTTTTTCATCACCTACACTTTGTATTTTTTCTTTCATGATAGCATCCACCTCATTCTTTTCTTCAACAACAACTACATATTCAGCTTCAGGAATGCTGTCATCTTTAAAATCATCATCTTTCACATCAAAATTACTTATTTACTAATGGAAATTGAAACTTACTTACTTGCTACAAAATATTTTTTCATAGTTCTCCACTTTACACATCTATCAATGGTTATCCTATGGCTAATAAGGTTCTTCCCAATATGAGAGGGATCCTCTCTTTCTCTACTCACAACACTAAAAATCCCACAAATAAGTGTAATTTATTAAATTTTTCTATTACATTTTTAGTTATCCAATGGGGGTATTTCACCATCAAATATTCTAGTTGGAGTGAAACTCTTGTGTCATTTGTATTCTCCATGCCCAAGCTCTTGAACATATTGTAGGACATGATTTTTACACTTGCACCTAGGTCACACAGTTCTTTCTAAATTTTGTTAAACCCGATATTAATTGGAATTAAAGATCAACATGGGTCTTGTTTATTTTTAGGTGAGTCCTTTGAAACCATCATCAAACACTATCATGTGAGTGAAATGACGTCAATATTATCCAAATTATTTTTTTGGTCACCATATCTTTCATGAATTTATCATATTATAGCTTGTTGGTGAGGGATTTTATAAAATAGATATTAATGTTATTTTTTTTGAAATTTTCTATAAAATTATTTTTTTTTCACATAGAATCTCCCTTTCACTAGTGACTCTGGACAAGGTAGTCTTGGATTGAATATATGGAGCTAATATCTTTCTTCTTCTACAACTAATTTCTATTTCTACATGCTATTTTTATAGTTTTTCTTATTCTTTTTCATCTTGTACTTCAGTATTTTTTCCACTTGGTTAATGGTATTATTTTGTTTTGTTCCCATTTATTAGAGTTATTGCCTTGATTTCTCCTCATGGGTTGACTTATGGGTGGCATAGAAATATTCCTTATAGTCATTCTCTATGTTTCCCTACAATTTTCCCACTTTAAATTCCATTTTTAGTAGTGTATCCTTAGAATCTATAGAATTTTCTTTCAACTGTATAATAGTTGATCTATGATATTTTGAATAAGTAGTCAGTTCCTTAATGGAATCTCCAGTGGTATTCATAAATATATCCAAAGTCTCCACTAATATATGGACTTGGATATGTAGTTATGGTCCTTTATGTGTTTATAAGCTTGGTTCCCTCTATTGATACCCATGACCATGTTTTTTTATATCCACTAACTCTGAAATTGATTTTGACTATTATAATCAGTGTAATTGTCTTCTTTAGTACACTCACCTTGAGTTTGTTTTTGTCCCATTATTATTTCAATCTTTTTGGTCATATATTATATATGAGACATCATCTATTTATTATTATCGACCATGTGTACACCTATTTTTTTCATTCCTTCCATATTCCATTAGAATATGTTTCTATCCATATCATCTAATAAATTTTATCTCTCCTTAAATAATTTATCTATTAGTAATCTATTGACGATAATATTCACAATTGACCCATTAACCTTCACAAGACCTTAATAGAATGTTTGAATTAGGAGTCATATCTCAATTCCATGATGTGGGAATTTTATAATAAAGTATTTGGAATGATCCCACAAGATATATAGTGATTCATCTTAATATTGGTTAAAATTTAGAAGGTTGAAATAGATTCCCATAGATTTGGGGGGAGGGAAGTATTAGGAGAGAAAATGACTTTCTAACTCATCCCATGTGGTGATCTAATGTGATAGAAAGATTTGAATCCATTATCGAGCTCTCTATTAAAAAAATAAAAAAAATGAAGTCTTACTACATCACTTAAAAACTTATGTATGTAGAAATTATATCAAAGCTTTAAGAAACTCCATAGATTCATGTTTTAATCTTCGTGAGGTAGTCCAGTGAATTTCACCAGGTTGAAGATCATCTAAAGGATATATGACTTGATCTTGAAGTGTGTGGTATCCACCCATGGTATGAGTATGGTTAGATAAGCTCTAGTTTTTTATAATATACCATAATATTCTAGTGCTTGTAGTCTAGAACCTATTGGTTTCACACCTCTAGTAGATTGATGTAGTTTTTCACAATCCATGATCACGACTACTTTTTTCTTAATCAAATTTTGTTAAAGATTAGGATCAATATCAAGGATTTATTTACCTTTTTCCAGACTATGGTAAAGGTACATTTAATGATTCAGAACTAAAATTAAAACATTAAATAACCCAACATAAAAAAAGAAATTATATAAATAAACAATAAAAAAAAAATGAATAAAATATCCTAATATACTTTAGAATATATGGATGATGGATCAAATGGAATATATAACCACAAAGATGGACACAATGATGGGCCAACAACAACCTCAAGGTAATTTCTTTTAATAAGTAAATTATGTTGATTATAATCATCAAAATCAATTTTATGGTTGGAGGCTATAATAACAATGTGACTAGGGGTATCAATAGAGGGCATCATGCTTCCCAAAAAAATACCACACTACTTAAATGTAGAGTTAGTTTTTTTAACTTCTTTTAATATTTTTTTAATTATTAAATATTTAAATAAAATAGTGAAATAACCCAGCATAAAATGTTATATTTTTATAATAAACAATAAAATAAAAATTATTAAAATATCATAATATACTTTTTTCACTATCCCTGGAAATGTCTCCAGCAATTTGATGGTCTCAATGGGAATCATTAAATTCTATGAGGATAATAAAATTTAGTAATTAATAAATGAATAAAAAATGTGTGGCTAAATAACTAAATTTAGAAAGTGGTGAGTTCAAGGTTGAACCCATGAGATGGTGAAATACGAGTTTTAGGAAATTTAAAGTGATTTATTAAAGTTGATTAAGAAAGCGAGAGTGAAAAAAATTAGTTTTGAAATCAACTGGAGAAATAATGTCAAAGATTTATTGATTATAGGTTTTTGTGCTAGTGAATTTAGTATTCAAAGTGTTTTTACATGTTTGTTTTTGGTTTTGGGATGAGAAATATCCTTGGTCTTAGTATCTCATTCTTAACACAAAAATCACCCTTTTCTTATGGGAAAGTACTTTAGGTTATTAATGAATCAAGTTGTATCAATACCATTTTTAAAAATAATTACCCTAAAATATTCAATTTAAATTCTTATTTTAATATAATTAATTTTGAAATTTTAAAATATTTTCTCAATTCTTAAACAAATGATCATGAGATAGAAAAATTAAAGAATTTAAAAATGAAATATAATTGCAGTAACCCAAACATTAAAAAATAAAAATATAATCCAAAGAACCCTCCCCCATAATCTACATCACCTAGCCCAATTTTTGTGTTACCCCCTCATGATATTAATGAGGGAGTGAGTGGGAGTGGGGGATAAAAGAAAATAATTTTATTAAGAAATGGTAGAGTATTAGTAAAGGACTCTATAGCTGCACAACACCTCACTCTATGCTCTGGTATCTGAATGATTATTGATCCCTTTAACAGTAGTGAAAACCTATTGTTTATAGGAATAAATGATGCTAAATTTAGATTTAATCCCCTATAAATGTGTCCATTAAATTCCTTTAGAGTCAATCTCTGATGCGCATGAGAGTCTCTAGTCAACATGGCGAGATTCAATCAAAAGTTAAATGAGAAATAGATATAGATTTTTTACCATCACATGGTTCATGACTTGAATTCATCATTCATTCCATGAAATATAATGGTCTAACTCCCTTTGAAATAACTCATGTCATTGATCAAATTCTATCTTGGGAGTGAAAATATTCAAGGTTTACTGTGCGAAAATGATGTCATGCTATGAATGTCTTTTTAATAGCTCCATTCCACTCGTTTTTCCTCCAGCATCTTCTTTGAGCCTCATAATCATATATTAAACTTCTTATGATGTGAATTGGGTATACTTAGACTCTTTTTATTGGATTAAATCTTCAATTATACCCTTCCACAATATGAATAAATCATTAAATATATGGGAAAGAATGATCAATTTAATAAAAAAAATAATGTTTTTTTTTCAAAAAGATCTGTATGAAATATTTCTACCACATTACAAAATAATTATTCAAATAAATTAAATAATATATGAATGATGAAAATTTTATTAATAAATGAGGTTCGACATATCCATTATGAATCTTTTATGAAACAATAAAAATTACCAACAATCATTGGAGAAAATAAATAATAACTTACTAATATATGTATTATAAATTATTATAATTGATTTTTATAAAAATAATTATATATAATAAAGGTTATAAAATAACTGATTAACATTTTTATTTTTATTATAAAAGATTATAAATCACCTTTAATTAATTTATGAGTTAAATTAAGGGTTTGTTTTTTAATCTCACTTTGGAAAAAGATTGTCTATGTATAAATTATTATTAGGGAAAATTGTATGTTATTTATATCTAAAACCGTATATATATTTTATTCTCCACTATTTATTTAAGGGTTTTAAATTCCATTATACCATTTCTCCAATAACAAAATTTCTTAGGTTGGCATGAAAACTCACCTAACCCAATTCAACATTAGACCTGAAGGGATTTCCTAATCCCTTTGGGATGGAAACTACTTCCAGGGTATCAAAATAAAAACTTTGGAACAATTTCACCCTTATAAAAATAACATAAAAAAATATCAAGAACTATCTCTTGAATGACCCATCCATAATTTGGATTCATATATATAAAATAAACAGTTTTAATATAAATGAAATGAACAAACCAAGTAATACACATCAATAATAACAATAATAACTCAAAAACCCCATATATTCATAAAATAAACATCACATAAAAACTATCAAAATGATCAATAAATAAAAATATAATAAAATAATAATATAGGAAAAAATTTGGCCAACTTGGCTAGTACAACATCCCTAGGGGAAAATAAAAAGGAACCCAAACCACTACCAACCATCTCCATGTGACCCACTCTCACTCAGAACATCACAACACCATCCATCATCGGAAAAAACAAATATAAAACCCAAAATAGATAAAATCATGGGCATGTGAATGAAAAAATGAGATCTAATTATACTCATTTTTATATATAGAGTGTGATCTAAACATTATTGATAGGATTTCAGCATAGAGTCTGTTAAAATTCTTTCAAAATACATTTAATTAAAACTATATTGAATCATAAATAAAAAATTGGTTCTTTACATATGGTAATATGAAACTAAATAACATTCCATAATTACTTTTATAAAATATCCCCCATTATAGAGTAATAAAGGGGAAAATCAAAACCTTTTTTATTAAAATATTTTTAAACTAGGGAAAGAGGTCCTTTAATAAATATATGAAAACAATCTTGATCCCTTTATACTTTATAAAAAAAATTATCAAACTTATTTTTATGAAATATATACATACATATGTAAATATATACCAAATTTAGTTTTAAATCCAAATTTATAAACCACTTTATAAACCATTTTTATATTAAACTAAAACCATAACAGAAATAGAAAATAAACACACATGGGAACTAAGAAATTAATAAAAAATGAAAAAAATGAACAACCCAAACAATGGTTCCATGAAAAACAATCAAAATATTGGTGATAAAAGAAATTTATATAATGGTATCCTATAAAAAATTTATATTAGGAATAAGTAATCCTGGGAAACTCCTTAGGACTCAAGTAATAAGGACCTGAATTGGTGATGAGAACACTATGATGGCCCTAAATAACCCATCTATAATTTTGGTAGTTCTTTCAGACTATCCTGTAAACACAATCCATTCTAATAATTATAGAGATACCACATTCTACAATCCTTCAATTTATCTCACTTAGTTTAATTGGGAAAAATTACCTACTCAACATATATTCTAAACAAAGGACTGCACTCTTCCAGTTCATTTACTAACTTCCTAGGATTCCCATGATAGAAATAAAATGGAGTTGATCATACAAGAAAGAAAATAATCAATAATTTATCAATAAAAAAAATAATGGATCTCACACCTCACTTTCAACACCTTTACATGGAACATACCCTTTTATATGAATAAGAATCCACATGTATAACAAGGATATACAACATCCCCTTTAAGAACCAAAATTTATATCAAGTGGTACAAAAATAAGTGGCTCAATGGAGGGTCACACATATACCATGAAGTAATCATTAAAAAGTGAAAACCAGGAATTTATTTCAAAATTATCCTGGAATGAAAATCCATTTGTTTCACCATTTTGGAATCATTATTTTAAAATAGTCCTTTAAATAAACTAATGTAAAACCATTCATTGATCATTTTACGACAAATCCCAAATATTTTTAAAACCAATTTAGAAATACAACCCATTAGTTTCATTTAACAAATTCTATATAAAATCATACTAATCACTTTTATAAGACCCAAATGGAGTTAAATTAAATGTATCAAAAGATTCATTTGAATCAATACTCATAAGAAAATTTCACAAACACTCTACACTCAAAATATTAATTTAGAAAACATGAAACCTTAAAAAACATTTATACCAAGTGATAAATCCCTTTAAAAATCTTATAAAATCAATAATAAATATCATATATCAATTTAAAATAATAAAAAAGGCATTTAAAAACATCAAGAATGCATTTTGAATAAAATTTAAAAAAGTTACTACATCAAACCAAGAAGAACCATGTTTCAATGAGTTGCCTTCAATGAAAAATATTAAACAAGAAATGAGGCATCCTATACAATCCCTAGAGACCAAAAATCCAAAAATTAGAACCATCCTAAATACTAACCTAGTCCATCATAGCTCCTATGGTTTGTGGGAGAAAAACTAACTAGAGATAAAGGGGTGTTGGAAAGAGGATAAGAGAGGAAAGATATGATAATGAGAGTTTAACTTAATATGTTTCTTGAAAGTGGTGGATAAGGGGATAAAAATCATCAAAGGAGGGAGATAGAGATCCCTCAGTTTCACTATAGTGTTTTCCATGAAAGAGACGAAGAGAAGGTGCTCAAAACCACTAAAAATTAGTAGGAAAATAACAAAAAAAAATCACTTTTAAGTGAATCTCATTAGGTCACATGACTAGGTTTCACAATTTACTAAACTATAAACCAACTATGTGGGAGCCACTTGAAGGAACCTACAAACCAACACATTGTTTCCCCACATGGTTTCTCATAACATTTCACAAGTCATGCACTAACACCCCAAACAAAAAGGGCTCAAACAGTTAGCATGGAAAATCACATGGTTTACACCAAACTATGCACTACCCATGCACACTAACCATGAACTAAAAAATTGTAGTAGAAAATACCCTGTGTAATAATTTCTATATGCTTTACCTTAACCCATTCATATTAACTATTAAAACAATGATAAATTATATAAATTCCATAGTTTTAATCCAAAAGATTCTAAAAAATTAAATTACCCCAAAATAAGATAATATATATAGAAACACTGACATGGGGTTGTCATAAATCTCCCCACCATGCTAATTTCTAGCCCCAAAAATTCATTAATAAATGATAGAAGAAAAAGAAAATTTAAAATCATAACACCTACATAATTGGTAGGAGGATTATGAAGCTTAATGAGTTCTAGTGAGAATGAATCACCGAAAGAACATGCCACTCCTCAAACACCATCGACCATATCCAAGAACAATCCAAACCAAAATAACTATACATGGAACTATAAAAATATGGTGACTTAACATAGGTCTCCCCACCACTTATAATTCTTCTAAAATGATGAGATAAGGGAAAAAACTACCGCGATAAAAACACCACCCAAGTAACCAAACTATCATCATAAACCCAATGGAAATAATAATCCTCTATAAACCATAATAACTATTCAAAAATAAACTACATATCCTAAAACGAAGAACAACCTAAAGAACCTATTAATGATCACAAGGAAACTCCACTCAATACACAATATCCCATATCAATAAAAAGAAAAAGATACCTCAATTGAAATCATTCCTCAATGAGTAACACCATATATTATATTCTTGGGTCACAAAACAGAATGAAATGGGATATCTAGGAACTCATACCTAGGTTTTCTATCATGACATGTCCCAAAGGGGCCTGTGTTGTGACTACCCCAAGCCCACCTCCAATAGGCCATGGGATGGTTACTAGTGCCATGTAGGCATATCACCCACATGGGAGGCCTTAACATATGGTACATGTACAAATGTACACATCTACATGACCATACAATGTTGAAATGTAAAAAAATGATAAACCATGAATGAATACATCTAAATCCCACTATTAGAGTATAAAATCAAGTATTAGGAAGAAAAAAGGTCCAAATAAAATCCCACTATAAGAGTTTGAAAACAATTCCAACTTCAAAGTATAAAAGGGAATTGCTGTCAAGGTAACTGCTAGAACAAAACTTAGTCAGCCTGAATCACTAAGGTCCACCTAGTCTTGGTCCCTCTAGGACTCTGTGAAAAGGTCGATTGTTTTCATTAGACATGAAATGTGTGTGAAAAGCGCATGCATGGGTGAGTATAAAAATAATTATTAGGAAACCCTGAAATCACTAATTATATAACAAAAAAATAAAAATAAAAGTCAACTCATCATAGGTATATTTCTACAGAACACATAAAAAATATCCAGATTTACTAAAAAAAGACACTACATAAAAGTAAATTCAAAACCATAATTCCAGTATAAGAATCTATCTTGAAGGTTCCACATAACACTTGTTTGAGAGAACACACTCCTCGAGTCATATACACCGATGGTGTCTATCCAAGATGAAATTATCATTAGGTTTCTCCATAAGAATTATACACTGGAAGTCTAAAGAGAATGATACATAGATGAGGATCATACCCAAGTCCATGGGGGTGTACTAACAACTCAATCTGGAATAACCCATTATGTAGTGGATCTATGCCTGCGTAGTGTTGGTCATGATGATACCAAGAACTCCACCTAGGGAAAGATGATGATATAGGATCTCACTTCAGGACTCATAAAAGGATTCTAACAACTCTATATAAGAAGTCCCACTAAAGGTATCACCATTCTATGTATAGAAAGCGATTCTATACTAAAACTTATGTAAGGGATTAAGGGAATTGTCCCAAATGGAAATTTTCAAAGTATAAGAGGAAAATGTACATAAGACTTATTTTAAGGATTAAATGGTGTGTACCCGTAGTACATGGCATGTAATTTCGACACTAGGTCCTTCCCATGTATCATAGCCTATTCCCATGTCCATGTCCATGCTTGAGTACATTGTGTGTTTGTTCCCATGTACTGCTAGCCGTGATTGTGTTTAGTTGGCCATGTTCCTGTATGACTAGTTGTTCATGTGCCTGTGTACCATCCATGGTACACATCGACCTACTAGTTAAGGGTTACACACCATGTGAAAAGGGTCACATGTCTTGTGATATTTAAATTTCTCGTGGTAAAACTTGCACCACAGTTGGGGTACCATACGCCGTGTAATCCTGAATTAAACACAGTATTCTATGGGATTTTAAAAAATCCTAGATATGGTTCATGCATCACCATAAATTCCTCTATCCATTGATCCAGCCACATAAAATGCTAAAAATCAAGGACCATAACCGGTTTGGCCTTTCCATCATCAATTATCAAGTTCTGACCCTTCAAATATATTCAAAGATCATCCTCCCATACTGTCCACCATATTACACCAAAGATACAAAGAATGGTATCCATAAATCTATCCCCGATCAATAATCCATCCTCATAGCTTGATCCTGTCATTGATCCAAGCCCGTATTTACAATATCAATCCATTAATCCAAGAAATGGGTGCACAACAAGTTATTTTTTTGGTATTTTTCAAACCTCATGCCAAAATTATTTCCTACAATGAATGAATAATAGTGGGGGAAATCCAAGAAATATAAAAAAGATGAATGAAACTCATCCCTATTAATTTTTACTTAATCCATTTTCATTGTAATGACAAACAAAGAATAATAACAAAAATAATTAATTCTCCCAATAATCCCCACAAATAATCCCATACCCATAATATGACCAATCCATGAATCAATCTGCTGGTCTATTGATTCATGTTCATCATATAAATAATAAATAGTGAAATAATCCAACTAAAAAATCATCCTACCTCAATTTGGATCAATTGTTGGTGAATAATTTTTTTTCATTGTAGTTAGTAATATTCTCGAGCTCTATTGTACACCGATTAGTGATCCACGATCTGGTCACCAATCATCAATAAAATATCCTCTAACTCTCTCTAACAGCTCCTATTGATTTGTAGGGTTATGTGGATAGCCTTAAAAATCCACCATAAAAATTTTTATATAGAAAATTTAATAGGTTTGATTAATTAATTAAATAAATTAATATATTCAATTAATTTATTTAAACATCCACCAATGACTGCACTCAACCCGAAAGTCCAAGGTGCTCCAAGGTTATATCACACCTAGGGTAAAACCCAAGCTTTGAACTCAACACTGGTCTTAGATTTATCATTCTAGCCTCCTTTTAAAATTTATTCCACTTTTTCAAGAAAACTACATGCGTGTGCATTTAATATATTTTTAGATATTTCAAAAATTAATCATGGTCACTCCAAGCCTTAGAATATCATCCCATATCAATTAATAGATTCATAAAAAATATATATATTATTAAAAAACAATACATGTAAAAATATAATCCATTAAATTCTCCTCACCTTGGGTCTTTATGTCCAAAAAATCCAAAACAAAAAACTACACAAAGAGATGTGGGTACTGATCACACATTTGGGTCTCCTGCTCCCAGGTTCCCTTCTAAAGATTCTCATACCGCCACCAAACCCACACTAGGAGAATCAATCGCCCATGAAGGATCCTATCATGTTTATCCTTGATCTCTATTGGGTACTCAACAAAGGTATATCTATTTTCAATTTCCATATCACCCTAGTCGATAACATGTAATAGATCATTCACATACCTCCTTAGATATGAAATATGGAAGAAATCATGTACTCAGTCTGACTACAGTGGTAGAGCTATGCAGTACACTACCTCTCCAACACTACACAATATCTATAAAGGGACAATTAATATCAAAGATAACTTTCCGCCTTGACCAAATATCCATAATCCATGTCAAGGTGAGATCCGTCGAAACACATAGTCTCCCTCATCAAACACCAAAGGCCTCCTCAATCTATCCATATATGATTTTTGATGGCTATGTGTATTTCTCATCCACTCTTGGATGATATTCACCTCCTCTATAGTATCTTGTACCAACTCTACTCCCATGAGTGCTGACTCACCTAGATCATTCGATCATTGTGTGACCTATAGGGTCATCCATAGAAAACCTCAAATGGTGATGTATTGATGGCAGAATGGTAGATATTTTTGTACAAAAAATCCACCAAAGGTAGGTAATCCTAACAACTATGAACAAAGTCTAACATTAAATATTTCAACATTTCCACGAATACCTGAACAGTCCACTCATTCTGGCCATCAATATGGGGGTGATAAGCTGTGATCAAATGTAAATGAGTCCCAAAAGCCTCTTGTAATACCTTCCATAACCAAGATGTGAATAAATAATCATGGATTGTTTAGAGAACTCCATGGATTTATAATATCTCCTGTATATAGAGGAATACCAATCTCTTTACTAAACTCTACTCTCAGAAATCTAGGAAGTGGGTTGACTTGGTGAGTCATTCTATGATCACATAGATGGAATTGTGTCCCCTGGATGTACGTGGTAACACCATAATGAAGTCCATGGATATACCTTCACACTTAAACTCTAGAACCTCAATTAGTTAAGCTAAACCCATTGGAACCTAGTGCTCATCCTTCACTTACTGAAAAGCAAGGCATTAAGAGATAAAATTTGCAACTCCCTTCTTCATCCATGGACATGATAACCGATGTTAGAGTCCCTGGTATATCTTTTACACACATGGATGTACCACCAAATCATATGTATGAAAATCATCAAGAACCTCATCCCACAACGTCTTTGGTACCATCATGAATCCTTTGAAACTTTCTCCATACCTTTATAAAATCTATCAGGAGTATGTATAGTGGATATCTGAGCATGGAGGGTCTCATAGTCAGTATCCTCTAGCTGTTGCTCTTTAACTCTCTATATAATATAAGGGTTAAAAACATCTATTAGAGGTAAGATTCTCCATCCCCATTCACAAAGGATATCTATAAAGAGGATAACTACCCTAACGTCTCACTCAGAAACTATGAATAAGACCTCCTACTTAGAGCATCTACTCTTATGTTCCCCTTCTTAGGAGTATAGAAAATATCAAAGTCATAATCCCAGAAGAACTCTATAAATTTACCCTTTCTTAGATCATTCTAAGAGAATATATAATTGAGACTCTTATAATCATAATAGATGATAAACTACTCACCCATAAGGTAGTTTCCCTACATCTTTAGTGAAAAGACTATTGCTGCTAACTCAAGATCATTGGTGGCATAATTATTCTCATATGGTTTCAATCGACATGAAAAATATGAAATAATTTCCTACCTCTATATTAAAATTCAACCTAACCCATTTCTTGATGCATCTCAGAACATTACATACTCGAAAATATCCTCTAGAAATGTCAAGATTGGAGCACTCATCAATCTTTGCCACAACACTGAGAAATCCTACTAAAACATCTCTATCCACATAAAATGATACCCCTTTTGGGTCCAAGTTTTCATGGGAGATAATATCCTGGAGAAATTGGGTATGAATCATTGATAGTATCCCTCTTACCTAAGGAAGATTTGTACCTCTGACACACTATTGGACAGATCCTAATATAACACTTCCTTGAACTTCAATGGGTCCACTTCCACACTATATGCTGAGGAAACATATCCCTAAAAGTGGACCTCTTGAATCCAGAACTAGAACTTTGAGAGATTCCCATAAATCTAGTGCTCTCATAGTACATCTGGAACTATCCACAAGCATCTCATGTGTTCCTACTAGGATTCCGAGTATACTTGGATATCTTCAATGAAGACTACCATAAACCAGTCTAAGAAAGGTTTAAAGATCAGGTTCATGAGTCCCATGAACACTACTATGGTGTTTTTCTTTCCAAAGGGAATCACTAAGTACTCATAGTGAGTGTAGAGAAATTATAATAGTATATTTAGTATATCCTCATCCCATAATATCAACTGGTGATACCTTGATCTGAGGCCAATCTTCGAGAACCATCGTTCCCCTCTCAACTGATAAAAGAGGTCATCGATCCTTTCTAGTGGATACATATTATTTACCATCACCTAGTTTAGGAAAAGGTAGTCCAAACATAACCTCAAGCTTTCGTATGCCTTCTTGGTAAACAGAACTGGGCCCGACCAGGGTGAAATACTAGGTCTAATAAATCCCTTTCTATGAAATTCCTCCAATTTTACCCTCATCTCGTAAATATCTATGGGATCAATATGATATGCTAGTATAGATGTCAGGGTCATCCTAGAGTGTAGATCAATGGATAAGCCTATCTCTTGATGGGGAGGTAATCCTGAAACATCCTTAGAAAAGATTTCCTCATACTCCACCACCCCTACAGGGGATTGAAAACTCATTAAATCTACAATACTAAAGTCCATACTAGCCAAATAATGAGTAATTGGCTATACCCTCATATTAATGAGTCAATCATGCACTTCTTGGGTTTCTTTTTCACCCACAAAGAAAAAACTCATCCCATTACCGTGGACACACCTCATCCTCCATCTGAAATAGTCTATCTGGGTATGAACTATATATAACAAGTCTATACCTAAGATTACTCAATAAGGTCTCATTGCTACTAAAAATAGATCCCAATAGAAAACATTATCTCTAAGATTCAAGTCAAACTTTTAGCAGAAGTGTGTGATCATTGAGTCATCTCCAGTAGGAGTCTCCAAACATAAGGGTTGAGCTAAAGGATCAAATGAAATCTCTAAGTCTTGAACCAGATAAATGAAAATAAATGGATGAATCACACATATGTCTATCAATACTATAGATAAGGTAGAAAATACATATATCATACCTCATATCATCCCTATATCCTCTTGTTAATAATCATCGACAGCCTACAACTTCCCTCACCCTTATCCCCTAACTCCCTGAGCCTGGCGTGGACCACCTAATGGTGGGGGTGGTAACATGTCAAAAAGTATACCACCTCCAGATTATCTCCTAGATCCTATACCACATACGATGCCCTATGAACCTTTTTCTACTATTGTTTCCTCTACCTAGGTGGACCATCCATTTTATCTCTTTCAGCTGTATGTCAGGTCGAAAAATCTCATGAAAGATGTCCCCTTCCACCATAAGAGTAGTACCACCTCTCATTGGAATAACTAGACCCATAATGTGAGATATTAACTAAAAAAATTGTATCCTGATATCACCTCCTAACACATGTTTCATTTCCAGGTCCCTGAGACTAACTTTGACTGCCTATTGATGAAGTCTCTTCTTCTGTGTGCCCACCACTGAAAAAATGTCTACGTCTTCTCAGTCATGAAACTCTCGACCACCAAAGAATTATCTATCACCCCATCATAGGTAGTAATTAATAGAGGTATAAAAACATCTCATATTTCTCTATCTAATCCTCGCTTAAAGTTCTGAGTTCAAAATAACTGATCATGAACTATATCAATCGAGTACATATAGAGGTTAGTGAACCTTGATGAATACTCATCCACTATCGTACAACCCTGATGAAGTTATAGAATCTACTAGATGCATAAAAACCTCAACATAGATGACGATAACTCTTATCTGAAAGGTTTATCAAACTTTGATCATGCAAGAGTTTCCTCATCATATGAATGGGTCACTAAACCCATCCATCGTCCTGTAGAGCCAAGGATAAAGCCTACTGCCAGGATCTCTATCTAATCTACCCATGTCTTGAAAAGATAGAAAAATCATGTCACCACATCAATACATTACTTATACACCTATGGGTTAGGCTCTCCTCAAAACCTGAGGGTCTGCTATTTCTAAAACTCAAGAACCACGCTCTGCATGTGCACCTCATCTACTAGTACTGCGGGTAAAATATATTCCTCAACAAATGATAGTATAAATGGTGAACCACCTAGAGCTAAAACCTATGGAATATGTCCATTTATTGATACCTTTTCACTAAGGGGTTTATCCTCATAATCCTGATGCTGAACCCAAGTTGGAATAGGTCATGAAGGCATCATGAAATAGACAAGATGTACCACAATCAATGAGTATATCTGGATAGCGGACTCAAGAAGGACATGAAAACCACAACCCATTCCTATATTATTCATGTACAAATTTTTCCCTAAAACCATTGTTTATATATATTTAGTTGAAAGGTAGGTTATCAGAGTCCTAATGTGTGGATATGTTAGCCGATGTACCAACATTGGAGTCCTTGGCCTGAAAGATGAACTTGAAACACTTAACACTATTTCCCCAAACCAATATCATAGACTCTAATCCTAAGGCAGAAATAACTTCTATAATACAACTTTATCATGTCCCATAATAATGGGTCCAATATTGTTACTACCCTAAGACCTTCTCCAGTAGGCCAGGGGCTGGTGACTAGCACCAAGTAGGTATATCATTCACATGAGAGGCATTATCCTAGTACTTGTAGACATGAACACATCTAAAATCCCATACAATTATGAAATATAAAACAAATGATAAACTAGAAATGTATACATCTAAATCCCACTATCAAATTATGACAACAAGTACTAGAAAGAAAAAAGGTCCAAATATAATCCCACCACAAAGAGTCTGAAAATAAGTCCAACTTGAATGTATAAAAGGGAACTACTATCTGGTAAACATCAGAACACACCTCGATCAATCTGGATCACTAAGCTACACCTATTCTTGGTCCCTTTAGGACTCTTCCAAAAGGTTTATTGTCTACATAGGACATTACATGTGTGGTAAAAGATCATGCAGGGGTGAGTATAATAATACCTGGTAGGACACCCTGAAATAACTAAGAATATAAAAAGAATAATAATAGTTAGATCATAAAAGGTATATGTCTACAAAACATATAAAAATAAATATCCATATATAATCAACAATTAAACATAGTCACAAAGTAAATTCACAACCATAATTCCAATCTAGGAATCTTGCTCGAAGTTTCCATACAACACTCTTCTGGGAGAACATGACCCTTGAGTCAAATAGAACTGATGGTGTCCGTATGCGATATACTTATCATTGGGTCTTTCTATAATAAGTATACACTAGAAGTATGAGGATAATGATACATATATGAGGATCACACCCAAGGTCATGGGGTATACCAAAAAACCAATATGGAACAACTCGCTAGGTAGATGATCAACACCCATGTAGTGTTAGTAATGATGATACCAAAAAATTCAAATAGGGAAAGATGATGATAGAGGATCTCATTACATTCCTCACAGAAGGATTCTAATAACTCTACCCAAGAAGTCCCATTAAAGGGATCACCATCCTATGTGTAGGATGTGATTCCATACTAACCCTTAATGAATGGCTCAAGGTAATTCTATCTAATGAAACTTTTCTAAGTTTAATAGGATATGGAATATAATCATTTTTTGAAGGATTATTTGACATGTCCCTTTATAACAGTGTCCTACTCATGTATCATGGCCTATTCTCGTGTCCATCTCCATGCCTGAGTACACGGCGTGTCCGAGCCCATGAACTCCTAGATCTATCCGTGTCGATCTTGACATGTTTGTTTATGGATAGCCATGTCTGTGATCATGTATGCATACCATCCTAGGTACATGAAAAGCTTCTAGTTATGGGTTACACACTGTGTGATAGGGTTCACACAACATGTAATGTTTAACTTTCTCGTAGAAACCCTAGTGTCACAACCAGGGCCCCACACATCGTGTTGTTGGGACCACTTTGTGTATATGGTTGTATTTGTTGTCAATATTTGTCAATTAAGATCAAAATGAAGGAGATCAAGAAGTACTCCAATGAAATAGAGGAATGGAAATTCAGATGATTGTTGTACTGATCATAAGTTCAAAGAACATGTGTCAAAGGTGACACATTGTTTACAACAGTGAAGAATGGTGAGGCATAATCCATTTTCGAATGAAGAAGAATACATGACAGCTGATTAATACCATGAAATTCTTCATGATTGCATGAGAACCATGCAAGACACTTCTTGAAGAATAGAATCGAATGCTTTGCATGATGTAGAGGAATGACGGTTGAAGAAGAAGACAATGTGGAAGGGATTGGAATTCTGAGATGGCCATGAACTTCACATTGTCTCAAAATATGATGATGCTAAATCTTTTCTTTCAAAGGATATATATCACAATAGTGGAGTTTGTGATGAAAGCAGAAGAGTTGTTGTCACAGAAAAGAATCATTTTTGAAGTGTTGTGATTGTTAACAACGGAAAAAATGACATACAACTTTGTTGACAAAGGGGATTTCATGGTGGCATGTTGAGTTCGAGGGCTATGGTTAAAGATCCATGTTTTATTCAAGAACGTCAACAAAGGAATGAATGATCTGGAGGCGGAACAGAAAGAACAGATACAAGGTGGCGTTGTTTCCCAGTGTTTGCAAAATTTTTGGGCCTCAGAATTGGAAAATGAAGACATGGATTGTCTGCAAAAGGAGGTGCGCACAAAGAGGAAGTAGTGTACGGAAAATAAGGGCTGTGCATGAAATACTTGAGTTGGGTGCGATAAACATCATGGTGTGCGAAATAGTGGAGCAAAGTTTTTCGCGCAAACAGTATTTCAGAATCAGAATGTCGAAAAACGGTAAAGGATGGGCTGCGTGAAAAACCCGAGCTGTGCGCGAAAAAATGGGAATTTGCGCGGAAAAATGTTGGGCACAGAATAGATGGGTGAATTTTTCGTGCAAGCAGGGTATCGAATCAGAAATACAGAAAATTGGAAAAGTCAAGAGGCACGCGAAAAATTGGAGACGTTCTCGCCATGTGTGCGGAAAAACAAGCTGGTGCACGTAATGTTGGTTGTACACAAAATGTGGGTTTAAAGTATTATGTGCAAGAGGGGATTCATGTTCATAATGATGAAAAATGTAGAAGTAATGAGATTCATGAAAAACCAAGTCGGTGTGCAAGAATAAAAGGAAGGTGCGCATAATTCAAAGAACTGAGAGACAGTTTTACGCGTAGGAAGGGGTTTTACGCGCATGATCAAAAACGCCTATAAATATGAGGTGAACCCCTCTCATTCAGCGTGGATCGACACTTAGACAGATCCTGAGCTCTGGCGTGCAAAAAAATTGAGGTATAGAGTGGTGCACGAAAAAGGGAATATTTGCGCGAAAAAGAAGAGTTGCGCGAAAAGCCTTTTACGCGGAAAAAGTTATTTTTACGCATAAGGTTTAAATTTTACGTGCAAGGCACCGGGAAGGGTGCGTGAAAATTTGGGGGTCCCGTAGGCCTTTGAAAGGTGCTTAGCACTCTCAAATATTCTTTGCGAATAGTAAACCATTTGGTTTTATGAAGAGAAAAGTACCGTACACACATGACTGGTGTCTAACACCCTCGTTGTGCTTTGCGAAGATAAGAAGAATGATTGTGCAACCAAACTCATATTTTCACAGAGAGAGGGAAATATAACGATACACTCAGGTGTCAGAATTGGGAATTGAAGTAAGAGATGAAGGAGATTTAGTGCATTCAGGTATTCACTCATGTAAAAGATTGATTTCAAAATAGCATAAACTCCGAACTATGATGCAATCAGAGTCTCATACTGAGAAGAGACAAAGACTTCAATGCGAATCTGTTGAAGATACCTTCACATATATAAACTGATCAGGACTTCAACAACGACAATGAGCCAGGGGAAGTCAACAGGAGTGACCTGAGGGACGTAGTGAGCTATCACTAAACCTTTTGTAAAGGCAGTGAGCCTAGTACAGAGTGACTGTTCCTGAACCATTGTAATCTACAACTAGTGAAGATTAGTGGAATTTGGTACGACTGGAAACTTGTCGGTGTATGCTCCTTGGACGTAGCCCTTAGTGGTGAACCAAGTAAAATTGTTGTGTTATCTCTTTTCATGTGAATTTTTCATTGCTGATCATATCTATCATACAGGTTTAAGTAGTTCTTACCAATGTGGGAACAAGATCCACAACTTTAAGAAGAAAAGGTTGACACCCTGATTCACCCCTCCCCTCTCAGGGTGTCCTGGGGTCCTATACGTGTAATATCGGATTACACATCGTTTTTTGTGAGATTTTACATAATACTATATCTAGTTTATGTGTCATCTTATATTCCTTCAGCCATTTATATATCCATGAACCACACCATAAATCAAGGAACTAAACTGGCCAACCGTTTCTGTCATCGATTCCTGAGTTTCATCCCTTCAAATCCATTCAAATATCATCCACCAATGACGTTCATCATAACACACAAAAATATGAATAACGATATACCTAAATCCATCTTCTATTGATCATCAATCATCATAGATCTATCCCATCATTGATCCAAGAATGAATCTACAATATCAATCCATTTTTCTAAGAAATGGGTGCACAATGTTTGATTTATCATCATTTTTCAAACTGCATACCAAAAGATTTTCTCGCAATGAATGAAGAATGGTGGGATAAATCCAAGAAACACATAGAGGAGGAATGAACCACAACCATGTTTAGTTGGCCTCGATCTGTTTACATTAGAATGAAAAATTAATAACCATAACAAAAATATAAAATTCTCCCAATAATCTTCATATATAATACCATACCTGAAATCCCATCAATTTGAAAATAAATCCATTGGTTTATTGATTAATGTTTATCATAGAAATAATAAATAATGAAAGAATAAAAATAAAACATCATCCTACTATGATTTGGATCAATTTTTGGAAAATAATGATTTTGTTTTATTATCATTGGAAAGATCCTTGAGCTCTATTGTACCCCAGTCAGTGATTCATGATCTCGTCATTGATCGTCAATGAAAGATCCTTCAATATGCTCCAATAGATCCTATCAATTTTCAAGTTTATGAAACTAACCCTAAAAATACACCATAATAATGCTTATATAGAGAATTTAATAGAATGAGGTAATTGATTAATTAAATAAATTTATTTAAAAATCTGTCCATGAATGTACTGAACCCAGACATCTGACACGCTCCAATGTTATAATGCTCCTAGGGTAAAACCCATACTATGAACTCAACAACGACCTCATATTTATGATCTAAGAATCAATTTAGAAGTTATTCTATTTTTTTCAGGAAAATTGCACATGCGTGCATTTAATATATTAAATATATTTCAAAAATTAATTATGGGCACACTGGGCCATGTAATCTCACACCATCTCAGTTCCTAGATCCATAAATAATCCATATAATATTCCAAAATAATACATGAAAAAATAAGATCCATTACATTTTTACCTCTTGGTGAAACTAACAAGATCCAAACTAGCACTAACCAATGAATAATAAAAACTAGTGACATTTCTATCATAGTCACATGTCCCCTAATATAATCCCTAGTCCAATACATCAAATCCCAACTATATAAGACATATCACAACACCCTTAATAGATATAATTAATCACGAATTCATAATAACAACCATAATAATTAACATTGTACAAATAAGCAGCAACAAAAGAAATAAGGAAAACATTTGGTGGAAATCATCTTAAGAGCCTCAACCCACTATAATCTAAATGGTCAAAAATCCCAAAATCAATAATCACCCCAATCTTAGTTACACCCAATACTAAATAGAAAAATTCAGATCATAAGATACATGGAAACAACCTATCCACTTAATTTATTCAAAAGGAACTTGATTACTAAAAAAGGAAGGACATTAATTCAAGAGGTCCCAAAACATGGAAGTTTATAACTCCAAAACTCCCTTCATATTTTCATCATATTCTATATCTTGAAGAGATACATGTAATAGACATGAGGATTCATCCAATGACTATAACAATCCACAAATAACATGTAACATCTCTCCCCTACTCATTGGCTTGAGAAGGTGGAGGAATATTACTTTCCCTTAACCAACGTCCCCAAGATGCTAAAGGCTAGGA
Source organism: Viscum album (assembly GCA_963277665.1). Classification (NCBI taxonomy): domain Eukaryota; kingdom Viridiplantae; phylum Streptophyta; class Magnoliopsida; order Santalales; family Viscaceae; genus Viscum; species Viscum album. Next base: position 1,237,603,665 of record OY728162.1, on the reverse strand, counting down.
GTAAATACTGAAGAAATTCAAAATACATGGGGGATAATTTTCCCTTTTAAAATAAAACAGCCATCCAAACATTCCATAACCAAATAAAATGCTACACGATGCATGATATCAATAAAAGTAAATTAAAAAAAATCCATTTATATTAAAATCAACTAGAATCATATACCACAGCAGAAGACTACAATACCAAAGCATACAACGAAAGATAAACTAACAAGGCTTAAAGACTCAAGGGACATAAATCAAAAATCCAACTCCAACTCCATACTCCAAAATCAAGAAAGACCACTAGAGAATTAAAATTCTTTACCTTTACCTATGTCTTGGTAAACAAAATCTGAAAAATCACCAAAGTGATAAAGTAGGGGTGAGTAATGAAACTTAGTAGAGTTTCCCTAATAACTTCCCTACCCATGCTAAAAGGATAGAACTAATTAGCACATTTTATAAAACAATTTATATAAGACAATTTATATAAAACAACTTGAAACAATTTATCACAAAACCAAAACTATTTTAAGAAAATACTTTTCCACCCTAAAACTGTTTTCCATGAAAAAAACCAAGAATATTCTTCAAAACCATTCAATGTTTCCATTTTTGACATATCCCATTCGAATCCACATATCACATAACTATACATCTACACATGCATGCTTTATTATGACATTTCTATAACCATGAGCAGTTTCTCATCGATCTATTAAGTCGTCACAAGGTAATTAAATACCATGTTCTATTACACCTTTAGAACCAAAAACAAGGTCATATTTCAACCAAGCTTTGTAATGCAATATGAACACACACCACCAAGTATGACCAAAAACCATTCCAATACAATCATGCCAAAAACATTTCAATTCCAAAAATATTTAAATAAAACAAAATTATTATTGAAAACATTTTTCCATAAATCAAACCAAGAAACTATTTAAAAATCAACATTTTAAAAACATTTATCAAAGCACTTTGCATAACAAATCTATAATTCCAAAAAAATCCTCAAACCATCACTAAAAAAGGTATCTACCATGATTTGAACACCAATTTTACAATAAATTTATATAAATTTAATAAATGTGAAACTAAGATAACCAGTTCTAGCAAGAGGAGTTGAGAGTGAATCCATATACCTTGAGAATTTGGAAAAAAGGATAAAAAATATAAAAAACATCTACAAAATCGGGTTAAATCTCCCAAAACCACCTTAGATCTATTCCTCTATCAAAAAAATTCAAAAAATAAACATATTTGGAATCCAAAACATTAGATATATCCAAAACAGATGTATATGTAAGAAAGTGAGAGAGAGGGAGAATTAGATCTAAGGAAAACCACCAAAACTTACAAAAGACGATGACTTACCGCAAGAATCAAGCTTCGATGCACCAAAAAACGCCTCCAGATTGCTTCAAAATCAATGGGGAGAGGTCATCCAATCTTTGAGTAGGAAAAATACCGAGTTAGGGCCATTTTGGGGAAAAAATGTATTAAAACACAAATATGAACTAGATTCACTTTTTTAGGATATAGTTTTCTAACCACTCATAGTTTAGTTACATGGTTAGGCAAACTGCATGCTATTCATTTTCCAAGAACAACCTCAAGGATGAACCTCACATGATTGGATCACATGAATAGTAGACTATGTGACAAATATAACAAATCCCACCATCTCAATTAACTTAGTTTTTTAGGCTTATGCAAAGTTTGGACAAACCGTGCACTGCCTGTTCACTTATAAATCTATTTTGTATACATATTTTGATGTATTTTTATATATAAATTCATTAAATGTTAATTGATTTAATATAATATATATGATTGATATTATTGTTTTGAAAATTATTATTCAAGATTTACATTTGGAGAAATACTAAGGAAAACATGGAAACTGAGGAACAAAACAACACTTCACACCATGAGTGAATCAAAGCAGCACGACACTGAATTTTGAGAATGGTCATATAGCACTTCCAGATGCACAAGAAGCAGGAAGAAATGGAGATTACAATCTGAAATCACATTTTATACGTTGTGTAACTTAATTATAATCATTTCACCACATGCTACAAGCTGTGAAGCAGGTTGTGACAAGTTTCAAGATGTGAATCATCATTACACGACGTGACATCTAGTTACACGACATGAGAAGGGTCAAAATTTCAAATCTCATATGAGATTCATACGAGATATGTGAATATTCAAAATCCATAGAGAAAATAATGGATTAGAATTACGTGACATGAATACCCATTACACGTCATGTAATTCTCCAATATAGTAGAAAATGATGACTTCCAACATATCTTCTAATGAGATTTCATATCTTTGACTGCCCGATCTAGCCATTAAACTCAAATTTTTACCTGAGAGAACCCTAAATGACATATTGACTTATTTATATGGGTTCCAAATAAGATAAATGGAAATTCCATTCTAATTTGGAGAGGATCGACTATCAGAAGGCTGCCATAGGGTTTTGACCAAGATTTATTCATAGATAGGTTTTTTATTTTTTATTTTCATTCTCTCATGTAATAGTTGGACAATTTATATTTTTAATTCCAATCTATTTATTTTTTCTTCATTATATTATCAATCATTCTTTTATAATATATACTCTATGGGTATTAGTTAATTTTCATTGGTGACCACCCGTTGATGATTAGATAAACCCCATAGGGGAGAGTGGGATCAGTTAAAGGGGTGGGTATCAACAAATAATGATTTTTATTAACTTTTAAATATGATTTTGTTTGATAGTATCATGTTGTGACTGCATCTCCAATTTATTCTTCAATGAATCATTGACCACATGTTTTCAATAATGAATGAATCCCAACATGACTGAGATAATTTATTCCAAACCATTGAATGTAATTACTCTTCTGCTTTTGGAAATAAGTTTTTAATGAACTTTAGATATTTTGATTCATCTGATCATGATGAATTGGGATTATAGGGTAATTTTATAGGAAATGACCATTTTTATATTAATGAAATTGTTTGGTTTCATAGACATTTAATATAATTGTTTTTCAAGTGAAGTTGAATTAATTTATATAGAAAAACCACCATTGGAAATTGATTCCCCTCTCTTTTATTTATCTTTTGAAATTAATTTATTTTAAATTGTGTCAATAGTTTAATAAAATAAAACAGAAATTGGAGCGACCCAACCTTTGATCAAGAGTTTTCATTGCTATGTTCCTCTCTCTCTCTGTGGATTCGACCCTGCACTTCTGCTATACTACGCCCTTGTAGTTAGTACTGTTTATGATAATATGAATTTATAATTCAATCCATGATTATAGTAATTAACAACACCTTTAGGTGTATCATGTTCCTTCCCTTTATCCCATGTCTCATTGTGCAAGGTTTCCTATAGGTGTCGTATGGTTTTCCCAAACTGTACACCTATAGAAAATCCCCAAAAACACTCCAAAATTCCTCAAAAAACTCCCAAACTTCCACCATAAAATTTAAATACTTAAAAATCATAAATAAAGGTATAATTACTTGAAAATAAGGGTGCTAAATTCTCCCAACCATTGGTATTTCTCTCCCTAGAAAGTAGAAAATCATAAATTTTCTAAAATTGTTTTGGCCATTACTCTTTCATTTCCTTCTCTTGTTCCCAAGTATCTTCCTGAATCTGACCATGTTTCCAAAAAACTCATACTAAATTGATGTGTTTTCCATGAAATAATTTATCTTACCTATCCAAAATCTTCACTAGAATATGTACCAATAAATAATAGGATCTAGTTCAACATGATCCCATCAAATCACATGTTCATGATCAGGCTGATACTTTTTTAGCTGAGATGCATTGAACACATTATGAACCGCACTGATCTGTGGCGGAAATAAAAACAGATATGACTCCTCAAAAACCCATTATGGTATCTTAAAAGGTCCTATATATTAAGGAGATAACTTTTCCTAATTCCTAAAATGAAAATTTCCAAGCCTTGAAGATATCCTCAAGAAAAAAAATCACTCACCACAAATGAAAATAGCTATCGATGATGATCCACATATGATTTTAGATGACTCTGAGCCATCTCTATTTGTTTCTTTATCAAGTGAATATCTTACATTTTCTCTTGAATAAGTATCTACCCAACTAGTGAATTATCAAATGTTTTCACCCAAAAAAGTGGAGAATGATAAAGAAACCCTTACAATTATTCAAAAGGAGCCATTTTAATTGAGGCCTGATAACTATTGTTATATGAGAACTACACTCATGGAATATGATCTTCACAAGAGCCATAAAAATCCATTATAAAATCCCCGAACATGTCTTCCGATGTTTGTATCATTCATTCGGACTATCCATCCATCTGAGGACAATATGCCATATTCATAGTCAACTGAGTCCCAAGGGATTTCTATATGGATTTCCAGAAATGAGACATAAACATCAGATCTCTTTCTAACATTATTGAAACTAGTATTACATGCCCCTAAATTTCATATATATATCTTTTAAATTTTTTCCACAATATGATACTCACAAATTGGAATGTAATGAGCCAAATTTTTGAGCCGATCCACTATCACCCATATGAAATAGTGTTTTTGAACCATTCTCAAGAGACTTATTAAAAAATACATAGTTATCTAATCCCACTTCTAAACAAGTATAGGTAAAGACTACAATATACCTACTAGTTGATGATGCTTTACCTTAACCTGATAATAAGTTAAGAATCTCGAAACAAAATTAGCCACTAACCTTTTCATACAGCTCCACCAGAACTGTGCTTTTAACAACTTATACATCTTCTATATTCTAGGAAGAAAACCCCATTTTGAATGGTGGTAATCATAAAGAAGTTTCTATTGAAAGGACATATGCCCGACCATAAGATTTCTAAACCACAAATTGAACTATCATCCAGTTTCCATCCCTCAATGATCTCCCCACCATTGAGTTTTGAACTCATTGAAAAACATTCTGAGTCAGATGTATGTGCCTATTTAACCATATTTACCAAATCAAAAACCAAATTAAATTAGAAAGAAAACCACAACATCACCTTATTCTTCACATTCCACATTCATTTCTACTATCACTAACATCAACTGCCACTGATCTGACGCCTATTTTTCCAATTGAGCATATGAATTTATGCTTATCGCATTTGCCATCGAATTTACCTTACACGATGTATAAATCAAGTCAAATTCAAACATTTGGAGATACTCTATCTGTCTTATTTATATCATATTCAAGTCCCTCTATGATAAAATATGTTTCAATATCTTATGATATGTAAACATAGTAAATTTATCACCAAAGAGGCAATGATGCCAAGTCTTCAAAGAATGGAATATGACAGATAACTACAAATCGTATGTTGGTTAGTTCTTCTCATGAACCCAAAATCCATAAACAATAACATGATCTCCCTGCATGAGAACAAATCCCAAACTTGATCCTAAATTATCACAATACATCACGTACCCTTGTCCTGATTCTAGAAAAATCAAGATTAGTGTTGATGTAAGGAGAATCTTTAGTTCTTGAAAATATTTTTGGAATTCCTTGTCCCATTGGAATGGAGAATTATTCTTTGTCAAAGATGTCATTGGAAAATATTGTCATGAGAAGACAAGAAAAAAGCATCGGTGATAATAACCTAGACCAAGGAAACTTCGTATCTCAAAGATATTCTTTGGCGGTTTCCACAATATAACCGCTTATACCTTTTCTGAATCAATAGAAATTACTATTTCAGAGATTAAATGGATAATAAATCATACCTCTTATATCAAAAACTCACACTTAGATAATTTTTCATACAAAAGATGATATCTCAAGATTTTGAATACTATTTCCAAGTGTTTCTCATGATCAACCCTTGTCCTTGAATACACCAATATGCCATCCCCAAACACCACCAAAAAAGAATCTATATATCTCTAAAATATCTAATTCATAAATTCTATAAATACTAATGGTGCATTCATAAGACCGAAAGGAATCAACATATATTCATAATGAACATATCTGCTTCTAAAAACTATCTTCAGAATATCCTCATTTCAAACCTGCAATTTGTGATATCCTGATCACAATTCAATTTTGGAGAACCACTGAGATCCCCTCAATTGATCAAATAGAGAATCAATGCATGAAAGTGGATATAAATTATTTCTCACAACCTTATTAATTTTATCATAATCCATACACAACTGAAGAGTTACATCCACCTTTTTGACAAACAAGACTGGAGATACCCATGGAGATGTGTTTGACTGAATGAAACCATTGATTTATAGATCTTCCAACTAAAATTTCAGCCCTATTAATTATATCGGTTCTATTATATAATATGGATGATAAATAGTACTAGTACCTATATTTAGATCAAGCATAAAATACACTTCTCTCATTGGCTGAAACCCTGAGAGATTACTGGGAAACACATTTGGAAAATGATGAACCACTGCTGGATAAATGTTATTCTCGATATCTTCCATAAATACCAATGAATAAACTACCAAATAGTATGAGATCATTCCAAATACTAGTTCCAAAAAACCCATTGAACCAATATTTACATTCTAATCCCCTCGAAAGAGATTCTTGATGCCATCTTTAGTTGTAAAACCGACCTTTCTAGTATAACAGTTGATGTGAGCCTTGTATTTTTTCAACTAATCCATACCCAAGATTATTTTAAAAACATCCATCTCAAGTATAGATAAATCCCATTTCATCTCAAATCCATCAATGGTTGTAGAACATGATCTACACATAAAGGCTCAACACTCTCCTTGACCAAGAACAGTTTGAAGTTTCATCACATAAGGCATCATATCAACTTTTAACTCAAAAAATTGATAGAATGAGAAGAAATAAATAAATGTGAAGCGCTCGTATAAAAAAAATTGAATAAGGGTATAATTAAAAATAATCATACATATCACTATAGATGGTTCAAACTGATCATCATCAATAACCTACTCAGCTCCATATAAATGCTTTCTCACCATACTTTGTTCCTTATTGTCCTATTGGCAATTGTACTTATTGAGGATTCATGGTATTACTAGAATAACCATGGATAGATCTATTCTATAGATGCGAATAATTCTGATTCCCTTGTCACATCAAAACATACGATGCTTGTGACACATGAGGAGTGTCCCAAGCACCCGACCTCAGAGCATTGTGACAATAGTGCTGAAGATGCCCCATATTGTTGCAACTGTGTCATGATTTCAATAGTGTGGTATAATTACGGCTTAGGTGCAACCAAATTGTCTACAGCCTCTTCTGATTGGTTCCTATGATGACTACCGAGTGCTATTTTCTAGAAACACAATAATCACCATAAGTCTCACTCTCTATTAACCAAAGGCTTAACATTTCAAATTATACCATATCATACTATTACAATAGTGCTTTCCAAAATTAACCATTTTTTTAAAAAATCAAACCATTTTCAAAATACCACAACAATGATCCTTTTTAAAATCTTCCATTTGAAAACATGTTCAAATTTTTTCAAAAATCTAAACCTTTCACCGATTCATATATAATTACTAAAAATTAAATATTCACTCATAGTGTGAATTCATTTTCTAATGCATGTGATGATAATCTCATTAGAAAAACCATGGAAATTATATTTCAAATCCTATAAGAGTCTCTAAAACACTTATGTAACCAACTCCATGGTAACTTGAAGTCCATCATAAAAAGGTTAACTACATATTTTTTTTCTCTACATTTAAAGTCCCGACAATCCAACTCTTTCTATGATCCCAACCCAAGTAATATAAAATAATGAATTCAACTCCAAGACAAAAAACCAATACTAAGTCAAAGAGTAACCAAAACTACTACCACATGTTACATAAAGATATTTGGAAGGACCAAGCTGATACCACTTTCCTCATATAGATTTTTGGAAGGACCAAGCTGATACCATTTGTAACATCCCTCCCCTCCTCATTGTCTTGAGAAGGTGGAGGAACATTACTTGGCCTTAAGCAACATCCCCAAGATGACAAAGTATGGAAATAAATGCTAAAGGGATTCAGTATATGTGGGGGGTGATTTTCCCTTTGAAAATAAAACAACTATCCAAACATTCCATAACGCAATACACCACTATATGACGCATGATATCAATTAAATAGAAATAAAAACAACCAATTGATATTAAAATCAACTAGAATCAAGTACCACAATGGAAGACTACAATATCAAAGCATACAACGAATGAAAAATGACAAGGCTCAAAGACTCCAAGGGTGTAAATCCAAACTTTAAATCTATCTACATTCTCTAGAATCATGAAGTACCACTAGAGAAGTAGAATGATTTAAATTTACCTATGCCCCATTAAACAACATCTAAAAAAACAACAAAGTTCCAATGAAGGGATGAGTAATGAAACTTAGTATATTTTACCCAATGACTTCCCTACTCATGCCACTAGGATAGAACTCATTAACACATTTTATGAAACAATTTATATAAGAAAATTTATATAAAACAACTCGAAAAAATTATCACAAAACAAAAAATATTTTAGAAAAATATTTTTTCACCCTAAAACAATTTTCCATAAAAGAAACCAAGTAAGTTCTTCAAAACCATTCCATGTTTTCATTTATGGCATATCCAATTTCAATCCACATATCCACATAACCGATCATCTATATATAAATGATTCATTATGATAGTTCCATACTCATGAGTGGTTTCCCATCAATCTATCATGTTATCACAAGGTAATTAAATCCCATATGAAATTAAACCATTGGCACTAAGCACAAGTTTATATTTCAACTAGGTCTTGTAATGCAATACGAACACACAACACCAAGTATGCCCAAAAACCATGACAATAAAATCCTGAAAAAACCATTTCAATGCCAAACAAATTCAATAAAATATCCATTTTCTTAAAAAACATTTTCCATAAATCAATCTAAGAAACTATTTAAAAATTAACATTTTAAAATAGTTTATCAAATAACTTTGCACAACAAATCCACAATTCCAAAAAAATACTCAAACTATCACTAAAGAAGGTTTCTACCATGATTTTCACACCAATTTCATAATAAATTTCAACCAATTTAATCAGTTTTAAATAAATTCAATTAATTCTAGAAAGATGAGTTGAGAGTCAATCCACCTACCTCAAGAATTTGATGAAAATGATAAATGGTAAGAAATAAATCCACGAAACCAGGTTGAATCTCCAAAAATCACCTTAGATATCTTCCCATAATAACAAAAATAACAAAACAAAACATATCTGGGATAAAAAACCTGAGATATACCCACATTTGACGTAGATCAAAGAAAATGAGAGAGTAAGATAAGTGTATCTAAGGAAAACCACCAAAACCCACCAAAACGATGACTTACTATAAGAATTGAACTTCAACACACCAAGAAATGCTTCCAGATCACCTGCAAATTAATGGGGAGAGGTTCTCCAAAATTTTAGATGAAAAAATCTTCAGTTAGGGCCATTTTTGAGCAAAAAATGAGAAATGAAAACATAAATCCAACCTAGATCCACTTTTATAGGATCTAGTTTTATAACTGTGCATGTCTTAGTCGCACGGTTAGGGAAACCATGCACTAACCATGTGAAAAACACTACCTCAAGGATTAAACTCACATGGTTGGATCAAAAATTTTGTAAACCATTCATGAACCATACCAAATCCCACTATATCAAGTAGCACAGTTTCTCCTAGGCTTCCACACAAATTTTAAAAACTATGCACTGCCCATGCACCTTCCCTTTAACCCCTGTCTCATTTTACACAATTTTATATCAGTGTTGAATGGTTTTCCCAAACCATGTACCAACTATATATCAGTAAAAAATCCCTCAAAAACTCTATAAGTTCTCCAAAATCTCCCAAACCTCACACATAAACTTTATATAATTAAAAAATCATAAATAAAGGGTTGCTTGCTTGAAACTGGGGGTGTTACATAATTATCCCCAAAATTACCTGATTTATAGTGTATATTTCAACACTTATACCCGAAATACCTATTTACATATAGAGTTATAGATAATTAGGAAATTAAATACATTAAAAAGTATACACATTCACTCAATATCTATTTTCCAACAAAACATGTTCTTTATAAAGACACATTTTCTTCGTTCAAGTAAACTATCATAACTAGAAATCTGAATTTATTTATGTACCTACACTTCCTTCATCCCTATGAAAAACAGTTCAAACATGGGATGAGAAAAAAATATTTACAAGAGAAATAAAAAAAATAAACCCAATAGTCTATTGGTAAACCTAAAAAATCCATAAGAAATTTTACCTTTTCATAATAAATTTTGAGGTCAAATATTCATGTAATTATCCATGAAATAAACTTAATTTCTTAATATATTTTATAAATATTTCACAGGAAATCATAAATATAAAATCATAACCCTACGGGTTTGTTAGAAAAACATGAAAATTCCTGAGTACCATTCGGTGAGAAAAAAACCCTTTCACCATTACAAAGGTTATAAACGTTCTATTTAAAAATAATCTCATTTTGTTACCTTTGAAAATAAAATGATTTCATTTAAAAAAACATTTCATGTAGATCATATAGGTACCTTGGGAAATTATCCTTATATGAATCCTCATAATAACCCTTATAATGGAACCTACTCATTGGATAATTCTCACATCTCTTAGAAGTAACCCATCATTGGTAAAATCTGTCACTTTACCCAATGCATTGGAGAGCTATATCAGGATCACCTATCATTAGAGAAATATCAGGATCACATGTCATTTATATTAAATTTTCATGAACCATAGAATTAATAAAATAAATATATCTTGAAATTGGACCACAAAACTCATCAGAATTGGCATTTAATCCTATAAGCAATAACACTTTCAGTTATATAAGAAAAATTTCCTTTCCCATAGAAAAAAATTTCAAAAATAAAAAATTCAAGTGGTGTGAGAATGGAATATTATTTGAGAAAACTTGTTATATTTATATGATTATTGATTATAAATAGTGTATATGATGGTGGGAATGGGATGTGAAGCCATTTTTTTGTATTTTTTTAAAAAGTAAAAAAACAACCCATACATAAAATGTAGAAACAATTCCTTTTAAATCCTTTATAAAAAAGTTAATAATAATAAAAAATGATCTTTATAAAACTTTTAATTGTAAATAAGAACATTATTGAAACGTTTAAAAGAATCTCAAAATGGAAGATAATGTTTTGGAAGGAAAACTTTGAAACAAGATATTTCAAAGAAAGTCCCTTACTGTGAGTCTCGATTATTTTCATTCATACATATACCCTATTAAGTAATAAAATTATAATTTTTTATACATATGAAATGAAAATTTTTTTATGTTTATACCATTATAATTATTCATTTTTTCCATTTTTTTCTTTAGTTACTAAAATGGTTAAGTTCATATTAGGCGTTTTGAGGATATTCGATTTATAAGTACAAAAGGACTTTGGTGGGTTGAATATAGTTAAATGAATCATAGATCCATCACATATAAAATATTAATTTTGAAAAAATTATTATTTTTATAAATTAAAAACATTTTTATAACTATCCATGGAAGGTGGATTTAAAAAATGAAATATATTATATCATAGAAGGGATAGTTAAAACGTACACATGCGTGGTGTTTTTCATTTTTCTACCAGATAAAAAATAAATAAGGTATATAAGATTTTAATTTTAGAGAATAATAATTATTTTATTAATTTAATATTTATTTATTCTTTCTATCATTATAACCAACCCTTTGAGGTGATAATGAAAAACAAATCACATCACTCCATGGAGATGGTATTCCATAAGTACACATGAATGAAATTATCATTTTCCAAAAAACAAAAATGGTAAGAAACTAAGTAATATATTATATTTATAGAATCATAATAATTTCATAAAAATAATATATATTCATTAATTCTATATTTATAACTTTTTTATGAGGTGATGATGTAAAACAAAACACACCACTTTGTGGAGGTGGTAGTCTATTCATACACACGTGCGATGTTTTCTTTTCATATATGATGGAAAAGTGATATAAAAGAATTGTTACATCAACATAATAACATTTAAATGTAGTAAATATACTAATTTAATTATTTTATAGTTGTTGGAACATATTTTAAGGAGTTTTAAGATCAAATAAACTTGAAATATGTCAGTTAGTACTTATACCTCCTCCTCAAATATCTTCTTTTTTTCTTACACATTAAGCCTTGTAAGAATAGTATTTTGAGAAGAAAAATACCTCTATAAAATGGGTAGGGATTTTGGGAATTTTTTTTATTAGATATTGGGTGATCTATGTGGATCCAAGTGTGTGAATAAGTGAGGAGAGGATTTTAACTTTTTATAAGTGGGGAGAGTGGAAATCTTGTAAATACTTTAAACTATTAAATATAATAATGTTATTTCTCATGGTAAAGTGACAAAAAATGAAAAAATGTATAATATAAGATGTTTTAATGCCTAAAGCCACTCAAAAAAATCATATTTATTCAAGTTTGATAGATATTTTATGCCTTATATATTAGTTCAACTCCTGTTAACCCTTTCAACAATTTTTGGGGTGACAAAGTTTTACCATGATAACAATTCATTATGACCAAAAATGAAATTAAAAACATTACCAAATTTTTAATTATTAATTAAGAATTTGAAATATTTTTTTTAAGATTCTATTTGTAAAAGTGGAAAAATCCATTTTAATATTACTACATAGAATACAATGAAAAATGGTTTTTTTGAAAATACATTTTAAGCCTAAAACTAAATTAATACCAAAATAAATAATAATTATATATATTATATAATTAATTGGATTATTTTTATTCAAAGGGGACTAATTTTACTTTAAAACCATTACAAACCCAAATGAGGAAATACTTGGAAAGAAATTATTAGTAATAAAAATCGGTATTTTCCACAATTCACTCAAAAATCCATATTTTCAGAAAAATACTAAAAATTTACCTTAGGCTAATTTCTGCATGAAGAATAAAAAAAATGAATTTCATTCTATCAAGTTAAAACTCTAAAATTTAGAAACTCAATTTTTATATAAAATCATATATCACATGAAAAAATATTTCAACTATAATACAACCATTTATTTTTCGACTAAAAAATAATATAAAATTATTATATTATATATAAATTTATAAAATATATTTATAAATATTAATAAGACATGAAAGTAATTTATTATTAAAATTACCTGTGTTTTAACATTATTTCCCAATTTTATAAGATTCATCCTCTCAATTTTATTCATTACATAAAAAAGTGAGGGTATTTTTCCCTCATAGAAATTTCTCAGTCCCATGTTGTTTCCTATATAATTGTATTCTTAAATAAAACCTTTACCTAGTGAATCAGGTTATTTTTCCATACCTTCTCTCTATGATCCAAAATATAATTTCTTTTCTTCATATTAAAGATTCTATTTTAACTAAATAACCTCTTGGATCAAAACATGAGATGCATCTAGTATGTACTTACTTTATAATAAAACATTAAACATTTCGTTTACCAGAGATAAATTTCAAGTTAAGGCTAATTGGTAAGTAACTTATCGAACTATCTTTAGAATTTCATTGGTTCCAATAAACCATGGAATTAAATTTCATTTTTCACCAAAATAGATAACACATTTACATGTATATATCTTAAAAAAGACCTGATCTCCATCTATAAATGAAATATATTTCCTCATATTATCTACAAAACTCTTTTTCCTTCTCTAACTCACCTCATGTGATACTGAATCATTTTGAAATTCTCAACCATTTATTCTACTATTTCTGGTCCCAAAAACATCATTTAAAAAATATAATATAAACATGCTGGAGTCTATTATCTCTTTCTATATATACCTCAAATTTTTCCATCTAAATACAATAATAAATAATGTTATTATAAAACAATTCAACCAAATATAGATACTGATTAAAACTTCTATAATATCTAATGATCAATCTTGAATTATATCATCTAAATTATAAATTATTTTCTATAACTTTACATAATATTGAGGGTGTAAATATATACTAAAATTTAACTCAGTATCCAAAAAATTATGAAGGATATTCCCAACTTTTGATTTTAATATGGGATCAAGATCAGATACAACAGAGAGGGAAAATCTATATAGCCTACGAATATCCTTAAGATAAATTCTAGAAAGATGATCTAAATAAATAGTATCTAGAATATGAAGAAAATAAACATATTTACTCAAATGATCAACATTAACTAAGATCACATTATTCCCATGAGATGTATTTGGTAATCCCATCATGAAGTCCATGCATAAGTTTTCCCATTTCCATTTTGGAATTGAAAAAGTTTGTAGAATCCCCCTTTGTAGTTGTCTTTCAGTATTAACCTACTGAAAATTCAAACATTTTTAGGGTAAAATAAGCAATATAATTCTTCATACCTTCACACCAATAATACCCATGAAGGTCTCTATATATCTTAGTGCTTTCAAGATGAATACAAAATATAGATTTGTGAGATTCAATCAACAATTCATTTATAAAACAGAAACAATTGGAAAACATAATATCTTTCCAAATATGATAACACCTTCTTCATCAAAATAATACTTAGGAAACTTACCCTTAATAAAAAATTATTCTCTTTATTTCAAACCATAATATTCCTTATGATCCTCCTTAATTATTTTTAACAAATATGGCTGCACTAACACCCAAGATAAAAAGGAAGGTGTTTCTACATATAAATTTAACATGGTAAAATTTATTAAATCATTTATTAAAGGATTGTGTTTAAAACATATAATAGTTAATTATACATTATATCTTCAAATAAAGGCATAAAATACCTTATTTTATTTACCTATATGATAATAAATCATGCAATTATAATCCTTCATTAGTTATAACTGTCTTCTATGGCACATGTTAAACTCATTTTGAGTGAATATATACTTTAAACATTTATGTCTAGTGTATATTTCACATTTTACACTATATAAAATATTTCTCTAAAATTTTAAAGAAAAAACCACCATATCAATCTTAAGTTCACGATTAGGATAGTTTTACTCATTGAGTTTCAATTGATGGAAGCATATGAAATTACCCAATCATCTTGAATCAAGACACAACCAATACCCTTCAATGAAGCATCAATTTAAATAAAAAACTCACCATTTCTATATGGTAAGACTAACATTATAGCATTATACAATTTTGTTTTGAGTTTTTAAAAACATTCATTACATTACTTTATCCAGATGAGTTTAACTCCTTTTGGAGTTAACTTGGTTAGTGAGATAGATAACTAATAAATGTTTTCAATACTTGATCTGTAGTAACCCACTAATCCAAGAAAAAATCGACTCGTCATATAATTTTTAGGTCTTGGAAACTATTCCACCACCTTAGTCTTAATAGGATCAATTATCATTACATCTACATAAAAAATAATTCCAACGAATGAAATATTTTGTAACCAAAATTCCCATTTAGTAAAAATTCAATATAACCTATTTCTATTAATTTTTTTTAAAAAATCCTTATACTTTTCTATTGATATTCATTTATTTTAGAATATTCTATAATATAATAAATAAACAAAACTTTATAAAAATACTCATGGAAAACTCTATTAATTAGTTCCATAAATATGGAGAATGTGTTCGTTAACCCAAAAGGCATATCCACAAACTCATAATGGTCATAACTAGTCCTGAATTCCATCCTTAGAATATCCTATTCATTTACCTTTAGATGATGGTACCTAAAGCTGATATTTATCTTTGAAAATTATAGTGTTTCCCAGAACCGATAAAAAAATTCCTTAATATGAAGAAAAGGATACTTGTTCTTAATAACAGTTTTACTTAGTACTATATAATCAATGAAAATTTTCATGATCAAACCCACCAAGGCCCACCTGGATGATGATAATCCAAGAGTGACACACCATTTCCACCTCTCTCAGTTCTAGAATGAACATGTATCAACTCCTACCATTTAATCCATGTTCAAACAAGTTTAAGATTTGTTTTATAATTTTATATTAATGATTATTAATTGGTTTTCAGGTTTTTTATCTACCCCATTTATATTCCATCGATATTGGCCAAATTAAAACATCCTTGTTTGGATACTAAGCCTTATTTTTCATAAATTTCTCCCTTTAATCTTAGTTTATCATTGGTTTTTGATTGGTTGATGACTCAACTATTCAAGATAACCTACTTCATGGTATGTTTGAATTTATGTTTATATGGACTATTTATGAGGGTTCTATGTTAGGATTGGATATGATAGGAATTCTTGATGATGATGATGAAAATATGATGGTTGTGAATGTGACGATGGTTTTTTAAACTAGATTTTATGGGTATTTATTTTTGGTGGTGTGATGATGATGACTACGACATGGTCCACATAATCCATGGGATTTTTAGACAAGACCAATGATGGAAGAAAAGAATAATACAACAACATGAGTGGTGACATGTGGAATATCTAGAGATATGAAAAACTCCAATGTTAATTGTGTGATTTTGGAAGATCATACATCATTTTGTACCCTCCTTATGAGGGTTAGTATTTTAGGTTCAAAAAGCATCACACAACCATGTACTTTGTGTACAAGCCATGTGATTACTTGAATGGATTTAGTTTAAGGGGGAGTGTGTTTAATCAAATAGTTTCATAATGAGTGTGTTTCATCATATTTGTTCCCATGACGGTACAATGAGGTATCTCATCCTGGGTAGTGCATGAGAAACTCCCTCTATGGGATGGTTCTAGATAGAGTTAGGTATCCCTTCGTGTGGCCCATGGTGTGATCCTCTATATGTTCTTCCCTAGGTAGGGTTAGGTATCTCATAAACAACATCCATGGAGTGTGAACCCATTCATATTTTGTTATTATAGTTATGGTTAAGTATCCCCTATAGGCCCTAGATGTGATTCCCTATCTATGTATCTTTGTCTTGTGAACACCTTCAGTGTTAGAGAGACCAATTGAGTGAGTTTCCTTGGATGATCATTGCCTTAGAGATTCACAAAAAATTCATAGGATAGTAGTGAGGACATACCTCACATAAGACATAAATTATTCCCTTGATAATATCTGGGTTTTAATTTTATTTCCCCTTTTAGTTGTGATATAGAGTCGACTCCCTCCTTGATGCTTCAGGTTTTTTTTTAATTTTTGTTGTTTTCTACTGGGTATTTTTATACTAACCCCTACATGGTCCATGTATTCATGTTTCATGTTTTATGAAGATGAAAAAACTTTTGACAGAGTACTAGGTGGACCAAGATCTGGTGGAGCTTTGTTGGACTAGTCTAACCATAGATAGTTTCTAGAGTCATAGTTTGGTACTTGTTTACTTTTTTATAAGGTCATACTCCTTTACAGTTTTGGTGGGATTATGTTTAGACCTAGTATATTTTTATACTCTTTTTTTCATAATATGATGTGGGTTTAGATGTTGGGAATTAATTTATAGTATTAGTTATTTAGATTTATACTTTTTACTAGTGTATGGAAATGTTTTTGTGTGTATATGTACTTAGGATAAGGCCTCCCATGTGTATGATATTCCTACTCGGTGTTAGTCTCCATTCCCTAGCCTATTGGAGGTGGGATTGGGGTGCTACTCTAAATTTATTATTAAAAAAGTAGGCCCTAGTGGGTTGGGTTATAACACAAAGCCTCATAGATCTATATTTCTTTTTAAGAAGCAAAATAGGATCACCCTAAGGTAATGTGTTAGGGTAGAAAACATCCTTATATAGAAAATCATATAACTGCCTAGCAACTCAAATAAACCCATTAGATAAGGAGGTTTTGAAATTGGATTAGAATCCTGAATTATGTCAAAAATAAATTCAACATGTTGACCAGGAATAAAAACCAAGAAAATCATCAGTAAATACATCCATATACTCATTTAAAACTAACACATCACTAATTTTAACAATTTAACTCTTTTCAATAATATGTTCAATATAACTTCCAATCCTATATTTAATCAATTTCACAACTTATTGATATGAAATCAAAGTTATAAAAAAATTATTAATTATGAATTTAAACTCACTTTAAGGATTGAATATGACATATTTATCTATTCAATCTATCTTATCATGATAAAATGAAATAAAATCCATACCTAGAATAACATAAATATTATATAAGGGCAAACAAACTTGATTTTTATAAAAAACCATTCCAAAAATAATTATATGGAGGTTCTTATAAATATATGTTACTTCAATACTTCCACTAATAATTTTTACCCAAATTTTTTCTTCATTTATTGAGGTGATATTTTCATTTTAATAGAAATTTTATCAGAAATAAAATAATGTGTAAATACTGAATCAAAAAAGACACTGGAATACTTATAGTAAATAAGTAATGTACCTTTCACCACTTTATTTGATGGTCCAATAATAGAAAATGACTTTCCACACCTTTCTTATTATTTTCATGATGATAACTATCCTTCATACATTTCTTTGTACATGTATTCACATAATAAACCATCTCATTAAAATTAAATTTTTTCACTTTATTCTTTTTCTTACCAGTATGAAAATTAACATTGATTATTTTATTTGATATCACAAGTAAAGTTTCCAAGATTTCGACATCAGAAACACTTCTCAGATTTCATAATACATTCCCCAAAATGATTATTACCATACTTATCACAAGAGGGTAATTAAATTTTCTTACCTTCAGGTTTCTTTAATGAATACTTACCCATTTACTGTCCCCTAAAATACTCTTTACACTTATTTTATAAAAGTCCAAAAACTTCACATCAAATTTCTCAAAATACCACACAATTTCCTCATAACTTTTAAACTCATGAGTACCTTGATCCCTTATTAAAACTAGTTTTAATAATATGTAAAATTGATAAATTTTATTTTCATGCTCTAGAATTAAATTTGGTGCATACTTGGTCAATCTAGTGAATTTAGCTTCATATGAGGCAATAAATTTCTCCTACTATTTCATTAACTCTAGGAATTTAAATTCCAATAATATTTAAATGACTTTAGGAAAATAAATTTAAAGTAAGATAAATTTAAATAACATCTATTAAATGGAATTAATTTCTTTCTTTTCCATAGTGTTCTTATTCAAATACCAACATCGATCGGATTTCCCTTGAAAATGATAAATAAAAAGGTTTTACATTTAATGTTACAAACATATAATAACTTCAAATATATTATCCAAATCATTAATCCATCCTTCAGTTTCACTAGGTTTTAGGATCCACCAAAATTTGGTGGGATATGATTCATGAAATGTTATAATATCAACATATTCTTCTATAGAGGACCTAACCACTCCCTTACTTTTTTAAATAAATTAATATACTATTTCAACCAAGTTAACACAACTATAAAAAACTCTATTTTAATCCCAACAATTCCAAGTTACTGGTTAGGGAGGATATTATTCTTTTGATGCCTTTTTTACTTTAGCTTCCCTATTTACTCTTGAAAAACAATTATAAATACACATAAATTAGATGAAGTTTCATGGATATCCTCAAAGTATATCTGATGGTAATATAAACATAAATCAAAATCTCTTAAGATTATATTTTAACATCATCCCAACCCCTAAAGTTATTTAAACCCTTCCTCTGATACCAACTATGAAAACCCATATATAATTGTCGAATAAATTACATGATTTATGGTGTATATTTCATCAATTACATCCCAAATAACTCTTTATGTTTATATTTTTACATAATTAAGAAATAATTTTAATTAGAAAGTGGAAACTTCTACACAATATCTATTTTTTAAACAAAACATGTTCTTTATAAAGATATACTATCTTCATTCAATGTAACTTCCATAACTGGAACTCTTACTTTTTATCATTCCCAATCATCCTTAATACTTGTGAAAAAATTTGAAAACATGGGATGATAAATTGAAAAAATCTTAGTAAGATACTTAAAATAAATGAAACCCTCTATCCCATTAGTAAACTAAAAAAAACCCTTAAGAAATATTACCTTTACAATAATAAACTTTGAGATAAAATATTTATTTAAATATCCATGTAAACAACTTAATTTATAAATAGTTTTCATAAACATTTAATAATAAGTCATAAAGATAAAAACATAATCATGAAGGATTCTATGAAAAACATGAAAATATAGTATTAACTTTCCTTGAAAAACAATCCCTTCATCTTTAAAAAGATCATCAATATTCCTTATAAACATAATCTCATTTTCTTAACTTTTGAAATAAAAATATTTTCTTTAAAAACACCATTTCAATTAGATCATTTATATACCTTGGGACATTATCCATAAATTCATTCTTACTAGAACCCTTATAATGGAATCACCTCACCAGATAGTTCTCACATCTCTTAGGAGTAACCTATCACTAGTAATCTTCATCACTTTTCCCAATAATTCAGAGATCTATATCGGGATCACTTTCCATCAAAGATATATCAGGTTCACCCATCATTTATATAAAATTTACAATAACCATAACATAAAAAAACACATATATCATGTGTAACAACCAAAAATTTTATCAATGTAATTTCCCTCTTGAATATATAAATGTGACATATTTAGTAATATAATATTATATAATCCACATGTTCCAAACAATAAAACCAAAATCATTTTATTATATTAATTTGAACATTAAATTGAGGGAATAATTTTTTTGTAATAATTGAAATTATTATAATGAGGAAAAAATAAAATAATATGACAATAATAGTAAAATTTAGATATGCTTGATCCCCGATAATAATCACCCTCATGAAAAACACTGTAGAAATGAAGAAAAATATTAGAACCATGATATAATTTTTTAAAATTAAAATATATATAATAAGAGAGAAATTGGAAGTGAATTAAGAATTAATGAAATATGAGGTATTTATAGGAAGTGGTGATCATATATGACTTTTATAAATATGACCATTAGAATAACAACCTGACCATTGGAATAGTAATATGACCATTAAGAATAGTAACCCAAACATTAGAGTAGTATCCTAACCTATGGAAGTGTAAATTAAGTATTAGGTATCATACAAAATAAAAATATGATATATTTATATCATGGTACAAGTGAATAATTTTTTAAAAAATGATAAATTAAGTGTCTATATTTTTATTAAACATAAATGTTTTAATTATTATTTTATAATAAATATAGTTATTTAACATAAATTTTATCTTCATAAAGTGGATTAATAAATTAATATTATTTTTTACTATAATTATAATGTAATTTGATGTGACATAATGAAAATTTTCAAAGGGTATGAAAAATAATCATAATATAAAAAATTGGTATTTTTCAAATAAACAAGGATTTATTTTAAAAATTAGATTTATAATATTTAGAAAATTATTTTAATTATATACATTTAATTTTTCTAATATACACATATAAAAACGATTAGGGTTCATATTTTATATTTTTCTAAAACAATTGAATTTTTTGCGAATAATTAAGTACGATAAAATACGACATTTAACATTATGAGCTAAATACAAGTATTTTTGAGTCACATATGACGTAAGAACACATTATTTCAAAATAACATGAACTATTTTCTATATATAGTCACAAAAATCAATACTATTGATAGTATTAATCCAAAAATAATAAACTAATGAACATAATATTCAAAACACCTCTCTCCTCCCCTTTTAAATACCATCCTCACAACCCCATCTCCTGAAAAATTATAAGCCTTCATTCATGCCAAATTTATTCCAAAGAATCATATCCCCCATTTCCTAGTGCTATTATTATCACCAATTAACCAATTCTTAGTGCCTTAATAAGTATTTAAAGGATATGATATTTAATAGGTAATATTCTCAATTTTCCTCTTTTATTTTCATTTCTTATTATTCCTTATCTTCACCTCCCTCATCCAATATGACATAATTAATCCAGTATAATAAATATATTGAAATTTTATTTTGTTAATAGGATATTCATATTCTACCCTACCTTTTTTTTTTCTTGAATGCAAGCATTGTTTATAATTTGGTTGGTTTACTGCCTCCATAAACTATATACTTCATTTTTATCCACCTCCCTCAAGGTTGGTCATAAAAATATTATTATTATTAAGTAATATGAAAAATAGGTATATTATAACTTATATCATGTTCAAAAATTAATATATAGACATAATATTAAATAAAAAAACTAGTTTGTGATGGTCGGTAAAACCACCTAATTAAACTAAAGGCATAACATTAATGTTTTTAATAAGTGAATCGTACCTATGTTGAAACACAAAAGGATATTTAGGACCATTAAAATGTAATTATTGAAATCAATATAAATTTATTTCACTTATATAGTTTTATTCCAATATAATAATACCTTCCATAATTATACATAAGTGATCTAACCAAGGAACCATGAAATGAATGCTCACTAAAAACTGAAATTAAACTTTATATCTCATTGAAATGGTTATAAATTAACATAATAAAATTATATTAAATAACATATAGGTGTAAAATATTATGAATTAAGTAATTAATTAGTATAATTTTATTATCAAGGATGTTAAGTGAAACTTCATAGTGATTCTGAAACATAAGGTAATGGATCACTTTTAACCACCCTTTTTATTTAGGTTATGAAATTTCTCTCTCTAAATCACTTTATCTCTATATTTGATGTTATTAAATGGTTATAAATTTTTTATATATTTCTATTACATATATACCAATCTTATTCTCCCTTTATTTTATGGGGTAATACATTCCTTAAGTTTATTTCTCATGTACCTTATTTAAAATCAATCAAAATTAACATAAACTTTTATATCCCATAATCTTTTTTATGTAACACTCATTTAAATTATTTATTCCACAATAAAAACCATATTTTTAGTCCTATTATTATTTACTCAAATAAAAATGTGTATAATATTTTACTCCTTCTCTTTGTAATATTTATGAAATTTCTATTGATTATGATATGAGGAAAGTTTATGTAACCCATTTCATTCTATGGGTAATTATTATGTTTATTACTTTTGATTGATTTAATTTTTAGAACACATAATCATTTACATATTATGATAGGTGTTCCTAGATATATATCCAATGCATTGGGTAATTTGTTTTTCTCACGAGATGTTATGTATGGTATTAGAGACTAATCATAATCCACAATAAGACTCTATCCACTATATGATATTATCTTAGCAGTTAGCCCTGAATTATAATTATGTCATGTTTTATGTCACTCCCATATTACCATGTTAACATGGTATTATGCTACCATTTTATTTATTTTACTCTTCCATATGATTATTTATTAGCCTTTACTTTTATGATATCATGTCATACCGCTTGAACCACATGTTATGCTTCATTATCATGGTTATTCCCTTACGATATTTTTTAGATCACCCATATATTTATATATTTACATAGTTTAGCCTCTATAGTTTTAGGATCTCATTGTGATATAGTTTCTCATTATGGAGAATAAAATAAAGATTCTTTATTTTAGTCTCATTTTGATGTATTATTAACCTAGTCTTCCAAAGACACCAGAACTTATTATCTTTGGGTTGTATTTATTGTATATTTATGTTAAAAATCATATAATAACATGTGTAAAAGGATTGAGTTGTTATATTTAGTATCATAGAAAGGAAAAGTTATTTTTGGAGATTAAGAATAAAATAATTTAGGGAGAACCCTATGGATAAGTCTAAGTATAGGAAAATATCCTAAAATTTTGGTGAAGTATAGTGTGAGTGTTTTCTAAGAAAAAACATGCATTTATAGATACTACATGTAGATATGGATATGGAATAACTTTACCTAAGGGTAATTACCTTGAAAAAGGTACATTGGGTATTAACTTGATCATCACCTAGTTCATGACTAATAGTCCTTATTTCACACTTGGTTTGACACTCACAAGGGGATGTTCTTTAGAGATTCACAAACTCTTTACGAACCATTATGAAGGACTTGTAAACATTTTTAGGTTAGAAAATATAATAGGGAAATTACCATGGATAAACTGGATTGAAACCTAGAGACACATAAGTTAGGATGTACATTTCATTTATAAGTTATTCCTTCTAAGTTGGTAGTTTTCATTTTATATTTTTATTAGTTAAAGTATTTTCATACATTTTTTACTTTATTTTAGTTAATAGTTGGAATTAAGAGGAACCCTTACAATAATCAATGTGATTGTAAATGTTATGATTTCCCTAATTATATATCCAAACTTATGGGAGTGGGATATGTGAACTACATGGTAGTACTTATTCAACTGACTCATGCTATGAATAATAACTTGGAACATGTGGAACACCCTAATTATCCTAAAAAACATCAAGTTGTGGTTTATTCCTTTATAAAACAAAGGCCTCATACATTTATTGGATATTATGATCCCATCATCATGGAATAATGGATTAACTCCATTGATAATATATTCTATATCTTCCAATGCTCTAAAAAAAGGAATGTTGTGCCCGGTGTTTATAATCTTAGATGGGAAGCTAATTAGTGGTGGACACTGATCAAGAACATGAAGTATAAAGGGGATACTGATTATATGGAATGTGAAGGATTCAAGATAATATTTTTTAATAAATATTTTCCCCAAACCCTCCATCTCAAAATAGAGAGGGATTTCCTCAGACTAAAGAAAAATAAAGATAGGTCTATCTGATCATATGAGGAAAACTTCACAAGGATTGCATGGTACGCCTATAGCTTCATCATCAACACCAAAAGTATGGAAAACCATTTATTTAGTGGGTTAAATCAAATTCTGTAAAAGGATTTATCAATTTTAGTATTTGAAATCTATGAATATATTTCTAGTTGTATAGTGAAACATACTTATTGAACATAAATAACACATCTTAATAGATGAATATTCATTACATAATATAACAATCCATGCCAAAATCATATAGTTTTATTGAATTTGGAAAATTTTATAAATAAAAAAGTAGTTATTCATAACTATCACCCTTCCAAGACATATGAAACTTAACACCTTTATTCATAACATGGGGAAAGGAAACATAATAAGGGTGATCTCATATTCTCAATAAGGGTAAACAAGGGAGATATCAATGATCACATAATCATAACATGAGAATAAGGGTATGATAAAAAGAGAATAAAATTTGATAACAATAGATTTTATATCATAGATCATAATCTTGAGTCATGGAATAAATCTTGGTTGTTCATAAGATATGAATCATAAAGGAATCAAAGAACGTGATCCATGAGATCATAAAATTGTCATAGGACTTAGATTTTTGGCATACATATAAGAATATAAAATAATTTCCTTAGAAGTAAAGTTTTTTTTCCAAGACTATCATAATGGATTGGGTTCACTTCCTAAAATATCATAGTAGTCAAGGTTCACTCCCAAGACTATCATAGTGGATATTTTCCCTTACTTAACTCGGTTCACTTCTTATTCCAATCCTATTTATCTCATGAGATATCCATCTTTACCCAATGCATAGGAGGGTATATAATTTCAGGCCCACCCATCACATAAGGAAAACCATATAGATGTGTGAACCAAGATCATAAAAAATTCATCATATCATAACCCATGAAAATAAATGGGTTTTATAAATATTTCATCAGGATGTAACATGTGGAAAAGAAATAGATTTCATAATCATTTCATCAATTCATCATAGCATAACCCATGGAAAGGGGAAGGGTTTTATAAAAATATTTTCATAATAATCATAAACCAAACATAAAAATAATAATAAAGGTATCATTAGATCATATATCGAGTAAAGGTTATGAAACATCAAAGGATTTTATCTTAAATGTAAAATTATTTTAAATATCACTTATAACATCTCTTGTAGAAAATATCCTATCCATTTTGAAATAACTTATTTAAAATTTTAAAATTTCACAAAAATTAATGAAATTTTTCTTTGAAAATAACATTGGAAACATATAAATTAATATTTAAATAATGCAGTTTCCATGATAGAATAAAATTCTATTCACATCATGTATTCTAAAATAAATATTCCTTCCACATTTTTGATAAAAATTCAAAAGTATCACGTTCGGAAAAATAAAAGATGATTCCTTTTAAAATAATTTTTTAAAATTAAAACATGGGTAAAAATGATTTTAAATAATCATAGTGTAATATTAAAAAACAATGAAAACATTTTTAGAACACATGGATATGGAAGAAAAAATATTTTCAACTTAAAAGAGAAATAAAGTCAATTTTACTTAAAAAAAATATTTTGGAATAATGAGTACATAAATAGAGGAAAATGAAAATAAAAATTTAAATTATAAAAATAAACATAGAATAATAAAATTAATTATATTCTTGATAGTAATATCATGAAATATCATCATTGAAAGAATAATCATAAGCAATCTCGATAGACAATGAGATTGTAAGATAAAACCTTTACAACTTTGGTATTTTTTGAATTATACGACCCATGAAAGAAATAAACTTATATAGATATATAAATAACAATAAATTTCATGATAATAATCATAAAATAAATTCATGGTAAGTATATACACCACATAAAATAAACAATTGGTGAATATGGATTGTGTCTCATAGAAATAAAAGTGAGATGAAAATCCATTTTTTTAGGTCCATATTCCTTTGTACATGTTCAAACCTATTATATAATAAATATTGATTTATTATAAATATATTTAATAACCATACTCATATATACTGTACCATTTATGATTTAATTATAAACTTATGACACATATTTATTAACAATTCTTATTAAAATCATTGTTTTGGGTGATAACTGCTTCATTTTTCATGTATGTTTTTTTGGTAGTTCTAGCCCTTGTACTTTGATTATTGTTCAATAATATAAATTTTTTAATCATGATATGACTATAATATATATTAATTATATATATTTAGTGTGATCCATAAAAGTTATAAATAAAAAAATTAATTACACTATTTGTGGAGACGGTATACGGTACGTACAAATGAATGGTGTTTCCATTTTTTCTATGAATGGAAAAAAGAATGGTATATAATAATTAAACTTTATAGAATATATTTTATATAATATATATAATATATATTAATTAAATATCTCCTGATTACCATCCATTTCAAAATGAAACAAAAAACATATCACATTGCTTTTTAGAGGTAGTAGTCCACACATACACACGAGCAATGTTATTGTTTTTCATCAGATTTGTAGGTAAGAAGATAGATGTGATATTATAATTCCTAAAGTATAATTATTTCATAAAAATCATATATATATTTTAAATCCATAATTATATCCATCTATGAGAGGCATCTATGGGAAACAAATTACATCTGTTAATGAGGCAGTAGTCTGACATACACACGATCGATGGTTTCATTTCCATTTTGATGGAAGAGGAGATGGATATAGGTCATTAAATTAATATAATAACTTCTAAATATATGAAATATACTTATTATTATTATTTAATAATGGTTTAAGAATATTTTAAGTTGGTATAATAAGAAATAAAATTAAAATTCATAGTTAAGAACTATAACTCTACTTAGAAGAACCATTGTAAGTTTACACCCAAAGACTTTTTAGGATGGTTTTGTGATAAAAAAGGACTATAAGTCATGGGGAGGTATTTAAGGAAAAAATTTGGACATATATTGGCTGAAACAAAAGAATATTGAAGTGTGGATAGGAGAGGATAAGGGGTTTCCTTTTATAAGTGGGGGAGAGAACCCACTTGGAAATTTCATAAAAGAATACAAAATGATAAAGTAATTATCAAGAAAAATGATTCTAAATAGACATAGATTAAAATTTTGGGTATTATAATGTCTAAATATGAATATAAAATAGGATTTATACAATTTTAATTGAAAAAATTACCCTTATATTTTGGTCTAACCCCTTCGGTAATCCTGGTTTAACCTTAACCGTGGTAATTAATTATTTTTTACTATTTTTACTATTCATTGTGAAAAAAATAAATTGAAATTATTAAATAATATTATTTATTATTATTATAAATATTTAACCAATTATAATAAATTAAATTCACATAATTGGGAGAATTTAATTTTAAATAGTACCCGCAAATGCGATAAAAAATGCGGTTTTCCAAAGAAAAGGTTATCCTAAGTATAAAAAGTTTTTATATCAAAATTAAATATAAAAATGATTGAATTTAAATAAATTTGATTAGTAATAATATAATTGAAATAATTTTACTTTTAAAAATATTTTAAAATTTTTAACTTTGTAAATGATTTAAACAAAAAAGCAGTTCTCAAGAAAAAAGTAGTATTGTTCGCTATTCATCAAAAAAGTAATCTTTTCAGAAAATTCTCAAATATTTATTCTAATATAATTTTTAGATTTTGAATTCAAAAATGAGTTTAAGTTTTACAAAAAAGTTTCTAAAAGTGGGAATAATTTATTTTAAAATATTTTCAAAAAACACGGTGAAACCATTTTTTAGAAAAATACGTTTTTAAGAATAAAACTAGATTTATTATTATCCCATGCATAAAAAAATATTGGATGAATGATAAAATATTTGATTGAATACATAATATATATAAATTTAATTAAATTAATTTACTAATAATGAATAATTTAATTTATTATTATAAAACACATCGCACACATAAAATAGTTTTTCAGAAAAACAATTCTTTTTTCTTTCGAATGTTTTTTATTTTAATTTATAATCAATTGATAACCATTTATTTTTTTATTCATTTTTAAACCATTTAATTTTTATAATTTAGTTTTATTCATATCTACTAATTTAACAGCTTAGTTATAATGGTATATTATATTACTGTTTATTTAGACTTTGGGTTATGTTTATCGTAAGTCATCAAAGAAAATAAATTTATTTGAAATAAATATTCCATAAAACCTTGAGGTGTTATATTATTCCCCACATAAAAATAAATTTTCCTTCAAAATCCCATTTTTATAATATATACAACTGAGAATACCTCTAACTCATCATATCCTCTGTTTTATATAAAGCTTCCTCAAATTGATTGTTTCACCACAAAACTTTGACTAGGTGAGTGGCATTGTTTTGTATAAATTTATCATTATGATCCACGATTTTTTCTGGTATTTATTCATAGGAAAGGTTATGATGCATTGGTATGACCTATGAGTTTAGTACATGTGAAGGTTTAATTTTTTAATTTCTTAGTAGAGATACATGGAATACATCATGGACTTAAGAGAGGTTCGGTGGAAGTGAAAAATGATAAGATACCATACACAATCGATCAAGGATATAAAATGGGAAAATATACCTAGGGATAAAATTTTGTTTATTATAAAATATTATAACCATATTCCATGGTTAAATTCTTAGAAACACCATCTCACTAACATCAAAGTCTAAATATCATCCATGATTATCTGCATAACTTTTCTATAGACTTGGTGATGTAATTATGTGTTACTGAATGTCTCTAATATTATTTTCCATTTATTTAGATTTACTAGGTCCTGAAATATTTATTTCTCCAATTTCATCCCAAAATGTTTGAGTTCTATAATTTTTTCTATAGATATCTTTATAAATATCCATATGAATTCTCGAGTGAAATATATTTATGTAATAAAACTCTACTAGAGGAAGGTGTAGATCCCATACTCCTTTAAAATCCATATAAAAATATTTCAAAATATCCTCTAGGGTTTTAATGGTTATCTTAGAATGAATATCTATATAAGGATGATAAGTTATGATAAAACTAAAATCTACATCAAGATCTTGCCGTAGACTTCTCCAGAACATTGAGGTAAACCTCGAATCACAATCAGATACCACATAATGTTATACTCCATGAAAACTTACCACTTACTTAATGTATATTCTAGAAATCAAATCAAGAGGGAATTATTCTCTAATGGGAATGAAGTGTTATGACTATGTGAGTAAACTAACTCCAACCCAAATAGAGTTATAAAACCTATAAATTTTCAAGAGTCTGATGAAAAAATATATAGTGATGTTATCCCATTTCCATTCTTATATGGGTAATGGTTATAACATATTATTAGAATTAAATCTATCAGACTTGACTTGTTAACATACCTAGAACAAAGATACATTCTCTGTAATATCTCTCATCATGTCATCCCACCAAAAAAACTCTTTCAGATATCTATAAATATTATTACATCCAAGATGAATAGAGAATGATGAACTATTAGCCTCATCCAAAAGTTCCTTCTTCAAGTAAAATATAGAAAGAACATATACAAAGTTCATAAACATCATTATTCCATCATAATCAAGATTAAAATCAAGAAAATTTATCACCTTCTTCTATAGTTCCATTTCTTCCTTCTGAGCCTCTTTAATCCTTACCTGGATAGATGGTTAAACAATCATTTGAGAAAGATAATATTTCTACCCTTCTTTAAATATTTCTAGATAAGTCCTTTTAAAATCTAGAAATATTGGATATTTTGTGATCTATATCATAGATAATCTAACATGATAATTTCAACTCAGAGTATCTACCACCTTATTCTCTTTCATAGGGTGGTAATGTATTGATAAATCATAATCTTTAATCAACTCCAAACATATTATCTGGTGCATATTAAACTATTTATATGTGAATATGTACTTTAAAATTTTATTATCAATATATATATATATCCCAATTTTCTCTATAAAGATAATACCTCCATATCTTTAAAGAAAAAATTACTACAGCTAACTCTAAATCATGATTTGAGTAATTTTTATCTTGATTATTCAATTGTAATAAGGAATAATCTATAACCATGCAAGAAAACATGACATTACCTTATATTATGTATCACTATATATTAAAAACCCTTATCTACTGAGGGGTAATATAACCATGAGTTCACTGAATAATCTTCTCTTTATTTCCTTAAAATTTAATTGACATTTATTTTTCCATTGGAACTTAGCTCCCTTCCAAGTTAAATTTGTGAGTGTATTATATAGTCATGATAAATTATCTCAATAGAATCAATAATATATATCCAAACCAAGAAAAATATGCATCTTAACCACAACAGTTGGTCTGGTCCAACATTCAATAACTCCAGTCTTTGGTGGATCTACAGATATACCCAATCTTGATATTATATGACCTAAAAATGAAACCCTTTGTTTCCAAAATTCACACTTGGTAAATTTTTCATAAAACATATCCTTCCTTAAGGTCTTCAATATAATTTTCAAGTGATATTCATGATCTTCTTTACTCTATAATTATATAAGAATATCATCTATAATTACTACCATAAATTGATCAATATAATCTATAAAGACTCTATTAATCAAATACATGATGATAATGGGAAAATTAGTAAGACCAAATGAAATAACTATAAATTTATAGTGTTCATACCTTCTATGAAATACTATCTTGGGTATATCATCCTTCTTTACCATCAATTTATGATATCTAGAATGAAGATAAATCTTGGAAAAGTATTAATATTTAAGAATTTGATCACACAATTCATCAATACAGGGTAGAAGATAATTGTTATTAATTTTTATATTGTTCAACTATTGATAATAAATATAGAGAAATTTATCTATATTTATATTTTAAAAAAGTATAAAAACATTTTTAGGAAGAACATTATCACAAACATAAACCAAAGAAGAATCATTGAATTGAGATGAGAACATCATACCATTAGGGTTTTTTGATACTAATTAAATATCTAATCATTGAGTATATGAATTATCATTCCTTTAAAATATATGAATTCATATAACTATGATTAAATAGGGAACTTAAATATTTGAGCATGAGAATTACCACCTCAACTTCATTTTTCTTTCTTAATTCCCTTAATAAAACCAAAATCGATAGCATGAC
The DNA here is from genome assembly GCA_963277665.1 of Viscum album. Classification (NCBI taxonomy): domain Eukaryota; kingdom Viridiplantae; phylum Streptophyta; class Magnoliopsida; order Santalales; family Viscaceae; genus Viscum; species Viscum album. The sequence goes on along the minus strand of OY728162.1, from coordinate 1,237,571,650 downwards.
AATTAAACATATTTGATTAGAGTGATCAATCATGAATAATCATTGATAAGATGTATAAATATTGAAACCTTATTTTTAATCTATGAAATATCAGTTTTAACCAAGATCATTTATGATCATAATATATTTAAATACTTCATAATGAATTGTAAAGAAAATTTTAATTAACCAAAGCATATCCCCTGGAGTTTCAAACAAGGTGCATAGTAAGGGAACACTCACCATGAATAGAATTATAGATGAGATATACCTGACCAACTATTTTCAAGGTTATTAACCCTTGATGCATTTGTTCCAAAACCACATCCAATTTTAGTATCCAAAAATGGATTTTTTTTCTAGGAAAACCACACTCCTTTATTTACCATTAATTATGATGTTATCCTATAATTAGGATTATCCTAAGGTTTATCACTAAAGTTTTCTCATATTAGTTTCCAAAGTTTAACTAATCCATTCTACGATACGAACTATAGTGACCCATACTTTTCATACATAAATATCACATCTTAATAGATTAATATTCATTACTTAACATAATTAATCAAACCAAAATCATATAGGTCTAGTTCCTCTGGAAACATGGATGCATAAAAAACTAGTTATTCATATCTAGAAACCTTATTTGAAATATCAAACATAATACATTTTTTCATAATCAGGGTAAAGAAAACATAATAAAGGGTGATATAATATTCTCAATAAGAGTAAAAAAGGGAGATATAAATAACCACATAATAATAATAGAAGAATAAGGGTATTATAACATGAGAATAACATTTGAAAACAATAACCTATATATAGTAGATCAAAATATTGAGTCATGGAATAAATATTGATGGTTTATATTACATGAATCATAAAATAATAAAAGAACATGATCTTTAAGATCATAACATTAGCATAAAACTTAGATTTGTGCCATACACATAAGTATAGAAAACCATTTAATTAGTAGTAAAGGCCCATTTCCAAGAATATCATAGTGGATTGGGTTTACTCCCAAAAAAATTGAATTAGTCTAGGTTCACTCCCATGACTATCATTGTGGAAAAATTCTCTTACTAAACCGGGTTCACTCCTCATTCTTGTCTTATTTATGTCATGATATTTTCATACTTACCCAATTAAATGGAGGGATATATAATTTAGAGCCCCCCCATAATGTAATAAAAATCATAAAAGTGTGTGTTATAAGATCATAAAACATTCATCATATCATAACCCATGAAAAGAAACAGGTTTCATAAACATTTCATCAAGATGTAACCCATGGAAAAGAAATGGGTTTCATAATCATTTCATCAATTCATCATAGCATAAACCATAGAATAGGGATGGGTTTCATAAAAAACTTATCATCATAATCATAAACCAACCATATAAATAATAAGGAAGGCATCACTGGAGTATATCCCTAGTAAAGGTTAGTAAACATTAAATTATGTCATATTATATGGAAAATTATTTTAAATATCACTTCGAATATTTCATGAAGAAAATAAACTTTCTATTTTGAAATCACTTATTTAAAATCTAAAAATTTTCAAAATTTTAAATAAAAAATTTTATTTGAAAAAATGGAAACCTCGTAAGGAATATTCAAATAATTATGTGTTCATGATGGTAGAAAATTCTATTTATGTCGTGTTTATTAAAATAGAGATTCCTTTCACATTTATGATAAATGTAAAAAGTATCTCATTCATAAAATGATAATAATATACCCTTTAAAGCATTTTTGAAATATTAAAACATGGTAAAAAATAAATTTAAACAATCATAGAGGAATATTAAAAAAATATTGAAATTAATTTTGGAAAATATGGATATGGAATAAAAATGATTTTCGGCCGAAGAGAGAAATAAATTCTATTTTTTTTAAAATTATTTTGGAATCATGGGTACATAAAGATAGGTAAATTAATTTAAAACATTTAATTTATATAAATAATCATAAGATAATATAATTCATGATTTTATTGATAGTTATATCATGAAATTTCATTTTTAGAACCATAATCATAAACAATCCTGATAAATAATTCAATTGTAACATAAAAACCAAACCACTTTAGTAATTTTTGAATCAAAATACACATGAAGGAAGGAAAATTATATGGATATGTAAATCCATAAAATTTTCATAACAATAATAATAAAATATATTCATTGGTAGTATATAAACCATATACAAGAAAAAAGTGGTGAATATGACATGTGTCTCAGAGAAATAAAAGCGACACGGAAATCCCCTATCTCAGGTATGGATTACTTTGTACGTATTATAACCTCATAAAAAATTATTATATATTTATTATAAATCTATTCCAGAACCATAATAATATATATCATACCATATAATATTTACTTATAACATTTTACCACCTGTTTATTAACAATTCATTATTAAAATCATTATTCTAGGTGATAACTGTTTCGTTTTTCATGTATGTTTTTATTCAGTAATTTTGGTACTTGTACTTTGATTATGGTAAAATCATATCCAAAATTTTAATCAATATATAAATATAATATATATTTATTATATACACATTTTTTTTCATCTATAAAATTTATATATATAAAAATGAATGACACTGTTCATGGAGACAATGAGTTGTATGTACGCATGAATGATGTTTCCATTTTTTCGATAGATGGAAGGAAATAAAGGTATATAATAATTTACCTTGAAAGAATAATTTTTCTATCATTTATATCATATATATTCATTAAATATTTCTTTATTACCATCCATGTCAAAATAAAATGAAAAACGTATCACATTACTTTGTGGAGGCGGTACTCCACATGTACGCATGAGCGACATTATCATTTTTCAACAAATTCGAAGGTAAGAGTTTAGATGTGATATTAAAATTTAAAAAGTTTAATTATTTAATAAATAATATATATATATATATATATATATATATATATATATATATATATATATTAAAAACATCATCTAATCCATCCTTGAGAGGCAGTGATGAAAAATGAAATACATCGGTTCATGAGGAGGTAGTCTACTGTACACACGATCGATGGTTTTGTTTACCATGTTATGGAATAGGAGGTGGACATAGGTCATGAAATTAATATAATAACATCTATGTATATTTAATAAAATGTTTTTATTATTTAATAATGATTGAATAATATTTTAAGGGTGTAGAAAAAGAAATAAAATAAAAATTCATGGTTAAGAACTATACCTCTTATTCAGAGAACATATTTAGGTTTATACCTAATGGATTTATAGGATGAGTTTATGATCTAAAAAGGGAGTCTAGATCATGGGGAGGAATATATTTAGGGGATTTGGGAATATATTTTCTAATCCAAAAGGATATTTAACTATGGAGAGGAGTGGATAGAGGGTGTCCTTTTATAAGTGGGGAAGCAAACCTAGTTGGAAATTTATTAAAAGAATACCAAATGATAGTCATTATGAAGAAAAATAATTAAAAATGGACATGAATTATAAGTTATGATATGATAATATCTAAATATTTATAGATAAATTTATACTAGTTTAATCCACAAAATTAACCTTATCATTCGGTTTAATGCCCCGATAAACCCGTTTTAACCTTAAACGCAATAATGAATTTTTAATGTTTTTACTATTTATTTTGGATAAAAATTAAGTTGAACTTATTAAATTATATTAATAATTATGATTAAAAATATGGAATCTATTTTACTAAATTAAATTCATACAAGTCGATGGATTTAATTTTAAATAAAACCTACATGTATGATGAAAATGTAGTTTTCCAAAGAAAAAGTTTTCTAAAGTGTAAAAACTTTTTATATGAAAATAAAAAATAAAAAACATTAAATTTAATAAATTTAACTAAAATAATATAATTTTACTTATTTTACTTTTAAAACAATTTTAAAATAAAATCGTACTTTCTAAATGCTCTAAACAAAATGACAATTTTCAATAAAAATCAGTACTTTTCTCTAATCATCATCCTGTAAATTTTTATTCAAAAAAAATGAAAATAGTACAAGGATGGACCATAATGGAAAGCTAGAAGAAACATGAACTATGGGGTTCTAAAATAATGAAGATAGTGGGAATACCCTCTAATGATGTTAATCCCCATCAATCAACCATGTGATAATGTTGAGTCCTTACAAGGTATTGTGTTTCAAAAATGAATCTATTTCAGATTCTACAAGATCCAAAATCCTATACCTGCGCACACTGAGACTTTCTAGCATGGTCACATCCTCTGCTTGAAGAGATGTACCTTGCCCCAACCGAATAGAGAATTCCAGGATGACTGAACCATTTCCATCACAAATGAATCATCCACCACACATAACTCCCGAGACACACGATCCATCTATATTGAGATTCAGGCCCCTAAGAGGAGGGATCTAACAGACCCATTTACCGTTACTAGTATTTCTACCAGTATGGGAATCATGAAAGGTTCATTTAAATCGCTGCAACGATGGTGCCTCCCTCCAGGTGCTTAAAGCCCTGACCATATCAATCAAAAGATTTTTAATTCTAATGATTATCAAGCGACCAGTTGAGGCCACCCCATTAAGAAAACACTTATTCCATGCCTTCCACAAACACCAAAAACCTACATGAATCACTAAGGTGCACACCCTTCTCTCTGGGCCCTCATCACCCATGCCATGGAACCAGCGATTAAGAAAGGACTGCTCAACCATGTCCAAAATGGAGAAAGCTGTGAACTCGCTAAAAAACTTCCAAAACTCCATCTCCCATTCACTTTCAAAGAGCAGGTGACTCAAGATTTACTCCTTATGCCTCCTACATAAATCACACCTAGAATACACACTAACGCCACAATGCTTAATATTCTCATTAGTGGGGACAAATTTTTTATAGATTATACATGCAATAAAGTTGTATTTAATGGGGATACTCCTAGACTATAGAAAATCATTCCACTCATCCCCATGGGTTTTCATGATAAGGACCTGATGGTAGTCCTTGGTTGTGAAATAGCCTGAGGGAGATGGAGTGAACACACACCAATATGGATCAGAGTTTAGCTCAATGAGGTGGAACTTTTCATGCCAGTCCCTATCCAGAACCATATTGATGAAATTCGGATGAAGGATGGCTTCCCTAAAACATATTTCTGTGGCTGGACATCCCAAATATTCAATGACCATCCCACTCTAGTTTCCATGCACGAAAGAGACCTCACCTGTCCCGACAATCTAGTGGGAATGGGGTTTGAGGGAGTTAACAAGGGGACCGATCTCAGTACACAGGGGTGAATAATGACCATCCCTTACAGCCCAATCACCCAAATAATAGGCTTTCATGGTTAACCCCCACAAGGGATAATGTTCCAGCACCTTCCATTCCAATTTCACATGCATGTATGTAAGGGTGTTATTAAGACTATAAACATTGATACCACCTTCACTGATAGGCCTCACCATCTTGTTCCAAGAAACCCAGTGCATTCAACCCTCAAACATGGGATCCCAAATAAAAGTAGAAAAAATTCTATCAATATTCTTAATAACAACTTTCAAAACCTTAATGGATGAAAGTTAATGAATTGGAGTGGCCAGGAGGACACTATTAATGAACAAAATCCTTTTCTCCAAATTAAAGGTACCTATTCTTCCAGTTAGGAACCCACTCTATGATCTTGCTAATTAGGGGGTCAAAATCATGAATACATAGTATTTTAAAGGATATACGAGCTCCCAAGTGCACTATGAGAAGGTTTACTCTCAGCATTCCCATAGTGAGGTTCACATTATGAACTCGTCTGGCAGAACAACTAATAGAGATGAAATAATTGCCCTTACTCTTGTTTATAACCTGACCACTCTAATTACTGTATTCCTCTAAGACTATGTTCAAGACCCATGCCGATATTATCATTTCATTAATGAAAATTATGGAATCATCCACAAACATGAGGTGTGACACATATGGGAATCTCATTCTTCTATGATACGGTAGAAAATTCACACTACTTAAGTTGTAAAGAAGGAGGCAGCTGAGGACATCCTGAGCAATGATAAAAATGCTCGGAGATATGGGATCCCCTTGACAGAGTCCATAATTTTATTTTAAGAAGCTGAAGGATTTACTCATGAACGTTATCACCAGCCATGCTGAGCTAAAGAAACTAAATAAGATGTCAATATTCCAAGGATAAAGACCCATACCTGTAAACACTTTGTTGACGATGCTTTATTAAATACGGTCATATTCATTGATTATATCAAGATTAATCTCTAAATTTGAATTGTGTGTTTTTAATTGATACCCACGATCATTTTATGGGTCAAGGCGATCACCCCCTGGATGGAGTGCCCCATCATGAAGCCATACTATTCCATGGAGATTCATTGGGGGAGATAGAAGGAGAGCCTAGTGTTAATAATACCGGTGATGATTTTCTATGGGATGTTACACATGATTATTGAACAAATATGATGGATAGATTTATGGGAATTGGATTTTTGAATGATCATGAAAGTGGTAGCACATGAAACTCGTGGAAGATGACTACCTCATAAAAAGTAATGGAGAGGCATAATTAATTCAACCATCACCGTCTCCCATGAAGATCTGTAAAAGGCACCGGGGAACCCATCCAATACCTCTACACTATTGAGAACCATATTAAACATGGCATCACATATCTCTTGATCTTGAGGAATGGCCCCCAGGACTTCATTTTACTGGGCAGAAAACCGAGATGGAATCACCTAAAAGATCACCTATCAACCCCTAGATACCCATTTGGTAGGTGAGTGTTAGGGATAACAAGAAGATCTCAAAAGTAAGAGTTATCGATCTCTCCCACTACCTCCCTTCCATCAGTATAAGAACCATACTCCAGATCTATGTTAAGTTTAACCCACATTTTATTTCCCTAATGCAAGAATAGAAATATGCTTTATTCCAACACCCTCTTTGATCAACTTAATCCTCATATCCTCTCTATCTAGGATCTCCTGTTTTAGTAAAATTTCTGTCAGGTACTCCTTCCTATTAGTGAGGTCCTCAAAGGTCCATTCATTACATGCCTCTTCTAGATGCCTTTCAATCCGATCAAAATCTTTCGTGGTTGCCTCTAGATCTCTATCAGATTATGGGATATCCTTCTACCATAATTGAAGCCTCATTTTAAGCCATATCAATTTATTGTGAAAGGATATCTACATGTTGTCCTATGCGGTGTCACTCTAGGAGTCTCTGACCAGGTCCTGATAACCAGGGGTACTATCCCAGTACTGATAGTAAAAAAAGAGAGCATGATGGTCATGCCCGGAGGATAGAGAGATCAAGAGTAGGGAATGATCTGATATACCATGTGATAGATGTGAAACCCGAGTTTTGGTGAACGTAGATATGGCATTCATGTTGGACAAGCATCTATCCAAATGGATCCACGACCTTCATTTTCACCACATAAACTATGGATATTAATCATAATGGTTGGTCTGGGAGAATGTTAAATAACTTTTTTCTTTGATAAATCTATAGATATACCCTCTCTTGATATTATATGACCCAAAAATGAAAATTCTTGTATCCAAAACATACACTTGGTAAATTATTCATATAAATTCTACTTACTTAGGGTCTTTAGCACAATTATCAAGTGATCTCAATGCTATTCCTTTCTATTTGAATATATAATAGTAAAATATATAAATACCATCACAAATTGATCAAGGTAATATATAAATAATATATTCTTTAAATCTATGAAGATAGTGGGGGAATTAGTAAGACCAAATGAAATCACTATAAATTCGTAGTTTTTGTACCTTTTATGAAATGTTGTGTTGGGTATATCCTCCTTATTGACCCTTAATAGATAACATCTAGAATGAAGATAAATCCTAGATAATTATTTTTATCCACATAGTTGTTCAAACAAGTAATCAATATGGGGAAGATGACACATTTTATTGATTGTGATATTCTCTAATTCCCTATAATCAATATAGAGACATATCAGTCCATATATCTTCTTAACAAAAAAGAAATGGGGCACCCTAAGGTGATGAAATTTCCTAAATAAGTCCCTTTTTAATATTATCTTGGTGTTTCTTCTCCAATTCCTACAACTCAACTAGGTCTATTTTTTATGGAATCTTTGAAATAGGTGTATTACTAGGTATGAATTTTATGGAGAACTAAACTTCATGATTCGATATAAGGAAAGGAAAATATTTTGAAAATTCATCAAAAAACTCTATCAAATTTTTCATATAATATATTTTGAGTTTCTCCCCAACTATATAAGATAAAATACCCTTTTTAATAAGAATAATACCCATACAAGGGATGAAATTTTTATCATAAGTTCATATTTATTATTATACTGATAGATGATCATAGGTTTGTTCAGAATATCAAACATGAGTTCCCTACCTTGGAAATTACCATGGGACTTTTGTAAATAAATAAAATATATTCCTAAGATGGCATTAAATTCAAATAGTGGTAGAAAAATATGATTTTATAGGAAGCACATTTCAAAAAACTTCAATCGAAGAAGAATCATAGACTTGAGATGAGATCATCGTACCATTAGGGGGTTTCAATGCTAATTTAACATCTAATAATTGAGTGTATGAATTAAAATTCATTATGAATTTTCATAATATGCATAAATTCATATAAATAAGATAAAATAGTGTAATTAAATATTTTATCATTCTTATTACCACCTTAACTTAATTGTTATATTTTTATTCCATTACTAAGAAAAATACAGTAAAAATGATCATCGGGCATATTCGATCAGAGTGATCAATTGTGAAAAAATAATTTATAGGATGTTTAAATCTTGAGACCTTATTTTTAATCTATGACACCTTAGGTTAACCCTAGGTCATTTATAGTCATAATCTATTTGAATCATTAATAATGGCTTTTCAAGAAAACATGAATTAACCAAAGCATACCCCCTAAGAGTGTTAAAACATGTATGTAGTAAGGGAACACTCACCATGCATAAGAAAGACATATGATATATACTTAACCAACTCTTTTTAGGTTTATTACCCCTAGATAAATCTATTCCAAAACCACATCCACATATAGTATCTAGATAGATATGTTTTTATAAGAAAATCACATTCCTTTATTTACCAAAACTTAGTATATTCTTCTATATTTAGGATTATCCTAATGATTCTCAATAAAGTATTCTCATACTATTTTCTAAAGGTTAACTAAAACTTTATACAATATCAACTATAACAACCCATTCTTTTCATAAATAGATATCACATCTTAATATATGAATATTCATTACATAACATAATGATCCACACTAGAATCGTACAGGTCTAGTGCTTTTGGAAACATGGATACATAAAAAATGTTTCTTCATAACTATCAACCTTGTTGGAAATATCAATATTAATAAATTTATTCATAACCCAGGGAAAGGAAACATAAGAAAGGGTGAGCTCAGATGATCGATAATGGTAAACAAGAGAGATATCAATGATTACATAAGCATAAAACGAGCATAATATTACGAGAACATAAACATAACATTTTAAAATCATACCCTAAATATAATAGATCATTATATTGAGTTATATCATAAATATTGGTAGTTCAAAAGACATTAATAATAAATAAATCAAAGAACATGATCCATGAGAGTATAAAAATGGAATAAAACTTAGATTTTTGGAATACACATAATAAGAAAATATCATTTCTTTAGTAGTCATATATCATTTCAAAGACAATAATAATGGAATGTGTTAACTCCCAAAACCATCATAGTAATCAAGATTCAATCCCAATACTATCATATTGGACAGAGTCCCTTACTAAACCAAATTTACTCCCCACTCCAGTCATATTTATCTCATAATATATCCATTTTTACCTAATGAATTTGAGGGATATATAATTTCGGGACCACCCATGAAATGTTGAAAATCATACAGATGTGTTCCACAAGAATATAAAACATTCATCATATCATAACCCATAAAATTTAATGGGTTTCATAAATATTTCAATAGGACATAACCTATGTAAAATTAATGAGTTTCATAATCATTTCATCAACTCATTATAATATGACCCGTGAAAAAGGGATGGGTTTCATAAAAATATTTTAATCATAATCATAAAGAAACCATATAAATAATAAATAAGTTATAATTGGATCATATCTAAAATAAGGGTTAAGAAACATAAAAGGATTCCATCTTAGTTGGAAAATGATTTTAAATATCACTTGGAATATTTCTTGGGGAAAACATCCTTTCCATTTTGAAATCACTTAGTTAGATTCAAATAATTTTCAAAATATTAAAGAAAAAATTTTATTTGAAAAGAACCTTGGAATATTTTAAAGTAATATTCAATGAATTTAGTGTTCATAGTTGTTAAAAATTTTGTTCATGTAGTGTTTTTTAAAACAAATATTCGTTTCACATTTTCAGTAAAAAGTCAAAAGTAACTTGTTTGGAAAATGAAAAGAAGATTTATTTTAATTTTTTTAAAAAAATTAAATGATGGGTAAAAATTAATTTAATTAATCATAGAGGAATATTAAAAAATATTCTTTATTTTTTTAGAAAACATGGATATGGAAGAATAAGGATTTTCTATTGAAGAGAAAAATAAAGTAAGTTTTCCTTAAAAACAATATTTTAGAATATTAAGTACAAAAATAAAGGAAAATTAAAGTAAAAAATTTAATTTATAGAAATAACCGCATTATAATAAAATTCATGATATTATCGATAGGTATATCAAGAAATTATACCATTAGAAGAATAATCATAAAAAATCTTAGTAAATAATGATATTATAACATAAAATCCTTACCACTTTGGTAATTTTTGAATAATAATACCCATGAAGGAAAAAACATTAGATGTATATATAAATACAAATAATTTTCATGATAATAATCATGAAATACATTCATGGTAATTATATAAAACACATAAAATAAATATGTGGTTAATATGACATGTGTCTCATAGAAATAAAAGTGTGACAAATATCCATTACCATGTGTCTGAATTCCTTCATACGTGTTAAAAACTTCTATATAATAAATATATATATTTATTATAAATAAATTTTAAAAATAATAATGAAATATATAATACCATTTATAACTTACTTATAACCATTTACCACCCATTTATTAACAATTCTTTATTAAAATCACTATTCTGGGTGATAATTGCTTCATTTTTATGTATGTTTTGGTTCGTTACTTTTGGTACTTGTACTTTTATTATGGTTAAATAATATAAATAATTTAATATTGATATAAATATAATATAAATTAATTATATACATATTTAGAGTCATTCATGAAAGTTAGAGATAGAAAAATGAATTACATTGTTCGTGGAGATGGTAGACTGTACGTACGCATGAATGAAGTTTACATTTTTTTGATGGATGGATTGAAAGAAAAGTATAAAATAATTAAACTTTAAAGAATAATTTTTATATATTTTATATCATATATATTAATTAAATCTATCCTTATTACTATCCATGTAAAAAAACATATCACATCGCGTCATAAAGGTGGTGGTCCGCACATACGCACAAGAAAAGTTATTGTTTTTCAAAGAATTGGAAGTTAAGATGGTAGATATCATATTATAATTAAAATATAATTAATATTTCATAAATATCATATATATACTTTATATATATCATTATATCTATCCTTTATAGGTGTTTATTTAAAACAAATTACATCGGTTCACGATGCGGTAGTCCACCGTACACACGATCGATGGTTTCATTTCCCATTTGATGGAATAGGAGATGGATATTGGTAACTAAATTAAAATAATAGAATATAATTATATTTAATATACTAGTGTTATTATTTCTTAATGCTTTTATAATATTTTAATTAGGTATAAGAAGAAATAAAATGAAAATGCATGGTTGAGAACCATACCTCTTCTTTGGAGAACCTCATTTGGTTTATTCCGAAAGCCTCCTAGGATTTTTTTTTCTGATCAATACAGGGAATCTAGGTCCTGGGGATGAAAATAATGAAGGTATTTGGTCAAGTATTTTCTTATAAAAAAGGATTTTTAATTATTTAGAGAAGTGGAGAGGGGGTGTCCTTTTATAAGTGGGGGAGGGAACCCATTGGAAATTTCCTAAAAGAATACAAAATGATAAAGAAATTATCAAGATTAATGATTTAAAATTGATATATATTCAAAGGTGTGTTAATGAAAGGTTAAAATAATGTTATAAAATAGGATTTATATAGTTTTAATTTTCAAAATTACACTAATATTTTGGTTTAACCCCTGATAAAATTATTTTAACCTTAACAGCGATAATTAATTTTTTACTATTTTTACTATTCATAGTGACAAAAAATCTGGTTGAACTTATTACCTAATAATAATTATTTTTATTATAAATTTGGAATCCATTTTACCAAATTAATTTTATATTTTTTTTAGAATTTAATTTAAAATAAAACCCACAAGCATGACGAAAATGCAGTTTTACAAAGAAAATGTTTTCTTAAGTATAATTTTTTTTACATCAAAATTAAAAATAAAAAATGATAAAAATAACCTAAATTGGATTAATAATAATATAATGAAACTAATTTTACTTTTTAAACCATTTTAAAACAAAATATAATTTTTTAATTGCTTTAAACAAAAAGGCAACTTTCCAAAAAATTAGTATTTTACGCTATTCTTTGAAAATATATTTAGAATAAAAAATATAATTTAAGATAATTTTGAAAGGTTGATTTTAAAAATTAGTTTCTTTTTTTTAAATAAATTTTCTAAAATTGGAAAAAACAAATTTCAAAAAAGTTCAAAAAATACGATGAATTCGCTTTTTAGAAAAAATACATTTTAATCATAAAACTAAATTTATTCTTATACCATGCTTAGCAAAAATATTAGATGCATGATATAACATTTTTTTAAATATATGATATATAAAATTAATTAAAACCATTAAAAAATAGTGTCTAAATTAATTTATTAAGATAAAAACACATCTCGTTCATAGAATATTTTTTTTAGAAAAAAAATTTATTTTTTTTTCTTTCAAATAATTTTTATTTTAATTTATAATCAATTCATAACAAATGAATTTATTTTATACATGTTTAAGCCATAAAATTTTCATAATTTAGTTTTTCTTATTCATATCTACCAATTTAATAGCTAGGTTATAACAATATGTTATATTATTTTTCATTTAGACTTGGGGTTGTGCGTATCACATGCTATCAAGAAAATTAAATTTATTTTTAAAAAATATTTCTTAAAATATTGGGGTGTTACCGGTTGTAATCTTAAGGTTGATATGGATATTAGTTACTCTCAGTGGGATCATGTTCCTATAGATAAAAATCATAAATTTTTTTTAATTTAGGATCATCAAGGGATAAATCCCTTGGAGGAAAGAAAAATCAACCTCCCACATATCAAAAATATTAGAATAAGAATCCCAGAAATTTTATCATGGAAACTAGGAGATACTTCAATTTTCAAACATAGGGGCACCAAGACAATAAATTTTTAAGGTATATGAATAATACTACTAATATAGTAGTGGAAAATATAGTTTAGATCAACACTCAGCCTTTGGTATAGTGTTTAAACTTCAAGGAACATGGGAATTATGAAAGTCAATACCATAAGCCATGGCTTGTTAGAGATAATGAATGACAAAGACCTGAAAGGATTATAGAATAATTAAGGTCATATACTACCACTACCACTGAGGTGGATCCTGAAAATGATAAAGTGACTGGTAGACTGGTTATTCATTCTAGAATAGAAAAAATACTTTTTGATTCAGGTTATAATAATTCTATGATATCTTTCATGTTTTGTAGAAATATTAAAACACCACCTCAAAACATGTTGGTTGAGCTATATGTGAGAATATAAAACAATGAAATTATTATATCCCAAGTATATAACTCTTTCTAAACTAATGTTTATAGACTGAACCTCCTAGAAAATAATTATTACTTCCTTCAATGGAGTTTAATGATATATTGAGCATGGAATAACTATCCTTACATAAAGACAACATCAACTATCAAGAGAGGGGGATCACTCTTCACATCCCAAGTCGTCCTTTTATTATGTAAAGGTCTAAGGAGGAGGATGAATCTTTTTTTAAAACTTTATCTCAAGTGTGGATATTATTTCCTTATAATAAATACTATCTAGCTCAAATGATTTAGATAAAAGATATAATCATGATTGATGATATTCCCATTGTGATGGATTATACTAATTTATTCACTGAGGAGCCTTATTGTATTCCTCCTAACCAAAAGGTTGAGTTCTCAGTCAAACTTATACCTAGATCTTTTCCCAAATCCATGACTACTTATAAAATGACCATTATTAAGTTATAATAACTAAATAAGTAGTTACAAGAGAGTATGAACAAGGGGTTTTAAAGCTTGAGTACTTTAGCATGATGTTATCTAGTATTTTTCATCAATAATAAGAATGGTTCAATGCACCTATTTATTTATTATCATAAACTCAAAAAAATCACGATAAATAAAAATTTCCCCTACCATAGATATATGATTTTTTCTATCAATTACAAGGGGACTAATATTTTTTAAGGCATACCTCTATTTAGTATACCACCAATTAAAGATGAAAAGGGAAGATATTCCCAATACTTCCTTTCGAAAAAGGTATAGAAACTATGAGATCATATTTATGTTCTTCAGACTCCCTAATTATATATCAATAATTATATACTTAATATGTAAATCTATTAGATATTAACTTGAAATTGTTTTATATCCTTTATTGATGAGATTATGATATACTCCAAAAGTAATTAGGAACATGAGGAGTATTGGAATATTGTTATAAAGTATTTGTGAAAGGAGAATATATATGAAAAGTACTATAAATGTGAGTTTTGGATGGAGGAAGTATCATTATTGGTGTATTTTATCACCAACAAAGGGATATATTTGGAACCTTCAAAGAAAAAAGAAATTGAGGAGTGGCCTTGAAAATCATATGTAACAGAGATCATCAGTTTTATTATGATAATTGGGTAATACTAATGATTTGTGAGAAAATTATCACACTTATTAAACCTTCTAAACAAGATGACCTGGAAGGAAGTGAATTTTTTCTATACAAATGAATGTGAAGTTATTTTCATGGAATTAAAAAAGAGTCTTATCACTACACCAATCCTTACACTTCCCTCAAGTGGGGAACTTTTCATGGTATACATTGATGCTACAAATAATGGATTGGGATGTGTTCTAATAAAAAATGATAAATTTATAGTCCAAACCTTAAGGGATTGAAAATTTCATGAGTAAAACTATCCAAAAAATGATATGGATTTGGATGTAGTGATATTCATATTGATAATCTTGTAGGATTATCTCTATTTGGAGAAGTGTGAAATATATATGTGTTATAAGAAAATAAAATATATATTCACACAAAAAGTGGTTAATATGTTCTAATGAATATGGTTAGAGTTGTTCAAGGACTATGAATTCTAAATCCACTACCATCCTAGGAAATAAATAAAGTTACATATTCTCTATGTAGAAAGTATCCCACAACCTTATCAATGATGATAATTGAGAAGGATCAGATCTTCTAATAATTGCAGAGGATGGACAAGGGAAAGATGAAGGAAGAAGAATCATAATTAATTTATCAAATTATTTCACAAAAATACCTTCTAGAGAATGTAAAGTATATTAAAATATATGATGTGTAAATATATAATAAGGTGGTAGATATAAGAAAAGATAAATCCTCAAAGTTAAAAATTGATAAAGGAGCCATAAGATTTGGTTCAAGACTATGTGTACCATCAAATCTTGAGACAAAGAAGGAGATGTTTCATGATTCACATAAATTTCCCTTTTACATCCACTTAGGGAGCATATATATGTATTAAGATCTCTAAGAACAATATTGGTGAGAGAATTTGAAGAAGGATATCACAACGTTTACATCAAAATGATTTTTATGTCACAAGGTGACAGATGAAAGGAAAAAAGGATAAGGGGATGATGTTACCATTACCCATACCTTTATAGAAATGAGAAAATATAAACATGGAATTTATTACTATCCTTATGAAGATATTAATAAGAACTAATGATATATGGGTTGTGGTGGATTATATTAAAAATACTTATCACACCATTACAATTCGAGAGGAATTCACACTCAATCAACACTGCACTAAACTGAGAGTTCAGTGGCTGTTTATTAAACCACCGCTAATTTGTTTAAAATAATTTAGCAGAGGTTTATATAAAACCTTTGCTAAAACATTAATTTTTTTATACCCATGGCACTTTCCCCCTCCCATAACTCCCTCGACACCACCAACCCCCACCCCATCGACTCCCTGAAGCCCTACCGGTCCCCATCGCTGCCCATCACCACCCCTAACCATCCCTCTTTGGCCATTGCCGCACCTCGCCATGCCTCACCATATCTTGATGGTGCTCACTGTGCCTCTCTCACCCTCGCCACACTTCACTAGCCCTTGCCACTGAGGTTCATCAACTCAAAAATTATATAAAGGGTTCAAGAGAAAAAATACAGTTCGTTACAATGCAAGGCAGGATATATTAGGTAATTCAATTTATAATTGATGTGAACTAATTATTAATACCTCATATTTTAAATTATGGAATATATGGAATCTTTTTTATAGTATATGATTTTACAAGAACTATAAATATTAGATAGAAATTGAGTTGGCTTCCCTATAAACATGAGGTCTAATTTTTGGGTACTAAATTGGCTTCCCTATTAACATGATTTTACTTTCTAAATTCCATTTTTATGAAATTATGAATATTTTTGATATACCAATGGTTTTTTTGAATATATTTCTTGGTGTTTTGAGGTTGGTATAAATGGGTTTTCACACAAATACCATGTTTTCATTTTTTTTAAATGGAATATTTTATTATGTTAATATTCTTGTGAAATCTCTTATTTACTTTTGAAATGGTTATCATGTTTTGAAATGGGTTTTAACTCGATTATGATTTTTAATGTATGAAAAAAAGTTTTTAAATATAATTTCATTTTGATTTGAGGTGTTGACCTCTAAATGTTTTTAAAAATACTATTTTAGAGTATTTAAAATTTGTATTTTAAATGTGTACAAGGTTTAAAAATTCTAAAATGTCTTGTTGGATTTTTTTAAATGGTTTTAGGGATGTGGTTTTCCCTTTTTCCTTGTTTTGACTTTCAAATAGAATGAACCTTGTTGAAGTGTAGCTTTGAAACCTTTTAAAAGAAGTGGTTGATTTTTGTGGGCCTATTAAAACATTTCAAGTTGTGTTCATGTGATTTTTAAGGTAAATGAAGGTCATTACCCATGATTTGTTTTTTCAAAGAAGAGAGAACTTGTTTAAGGGTGACATTGAAATGTTTTAAATTATTTGGAACTTTCCATAATTTTCTATATTATGTTTGGAAATTATTTTATGAAAAATGATTTTTTTTTCATTCCAAGACATGTTTTTGTGTCAAATTACTATTTAGAACATTGATTTTAAATGGTGTATGTGGAAGGAAACCCTTGATTCCCCCTTTCTCATTTACCACTTGTGTGGGTTTGTGATAAATATGTGTTGATTTTTTCTCCCCATGCATGATAATGTGATTCTTACGCCTTGAGTGTATGTTATGTATGTATGGGGTACTAAATCATTGGGTGTTAGGGTTGAGTGTGGTTATGGTTATTCCTCATGTGTTAAAATTGTCTCATTTTTACTATGCCTCAGTTCCACTATTGTTAATGGGAAACCAGGTACTAATTGTATAACCTAACTTATTTCTATAGTTGGTTCACATGCTACTAGTTTCAAACTAGTCATTATAGGAACATGGTCTAGGTGGGGGGTTTTCATCACGAGTCTTATATGGGGAACTTGGTTTTCAATTATATATGTAACATAAGCCGGTAGATAGATAGTTTAATTGGTTATTCCCATATATGATTAACTACTTATCATATTAGTATTCCTAGGGTATATCCTAGGACACATTCAATTATATGGTTACATAGTGATTTAGGGGAGTTTTATCTAGTGCTATATTATATCATTTCCCCTAAATTCTCCATTATGGAATCTTTATTATTTATATTGTATTATATAGTTACTTAGTGATTTAGGGGAGTTTTATATAGTGTTATATTATATTATTTCCCCTGATTTCTTCATTATGGAACCTTTCTTGTTTATATTGTATTTTTATATTCCTTATGTAACAGTTTTTCTTACCCTTACATGGAATTTATAGTTTGTGTGTTACCTTTGTATATTTAACTTTGTACCTTTACACATTCTTTGTATTCTTGGTTTTACCCTTACGTAAGCTCTACTTTCATTTAAACAAGTATTTCTTACCTCTTTGCAAGTGATTCTTACCTTTACACAAGTGCTTCTTACCTTTTCACAAGTGTTCCTTACCTCTGCGCAAGTGATAAGCTACCATTAAGCGGCATGAAAAAAATATAAGTTACCCTTGTGTAGTGAACTAATTACCTTTAAATAGTGTATGAAATTTATGGTTTCCCCTTATTCATGCTTTATAAAATTCTTATTACCCTTATGTAACTTCTTAGTTCCTGTATACATCTTTTCTAGTTACCTTTACATGACCAGTTTAAGTAAAAGCTTACCATTATATAACTTTACTAGTTACCCTTATGCAATGATTATAATTTTTTATTACCCTTACATAACATTATAATTTACCTATATAGATCATGTGTAAGATGTGTCTTATCTTTATGCGAGCTGTATATTTTAAAGGCTACCTTTACGCAAATTATAAAAATTATGAGGTACCCTTATGAATCCTATACAAAAATCATTTTACCATTACATGGGATATATAGGTATAAAAGTTACCTATTATATTTAAATAGTAGCACATTTAATCTATTTTAATGGTAGAAATACTCTTTCATTGGAAAACGATACCAGGAATTAAATACATTGAGTATTTTTGAATTTGAGTGTGATACTTTAAACAATAATATGTTTCTATTTTAATTTCTAACTTTTGGGTTTTAAATGTATGGTGAAGAATTAGGAAACACCCATGTGTAAAAGTTTTAATGGATTTCTAAAGAATGTTATCCATGTGTGTTTTGTCTATAAATAGAAGCTAAGGAAATAAGTTGTTAAATAATAAGAAAGAAATTTAGAACTTCATGGATTCATTATACTAATTTGTTGAGGAATTTCTAGTTGCCCTATATTTCCTCATTTTGTATCAATTAATGAAGGGTCCAAGTTCAGTAATCTACACCCGTTTCTTCATCAATATATTCTAATAGTCCAAATAGTTTTATTATATGGTTATACATACATTTAAAAGGTAGTGTATGGTTATTTAACATATTAATATTTTTTTTAACTAGTATATATGAATATCTTTTCCTATTTAGTAATAGTTATGTGTTTTAATTTTTTTTCATAATGTGTAGGCACATTGTGATATATATGGATAAAATATGGATCACATTACCAAGGAACACACCTCAGTATGCTACGGATTTGGAGGAGTTTTTATATTTTGTAATTTCCAATTGATCTGTTGATGGGATAATAAGATGTCCATGTACAAAATGTAAATTTAGAGGATGGTTGAAGAGAGAGGAAGTTTATGAACACTTGATATTGAAGAAATTACCTACTCAATATTTGATTTAGATTTGTAATGGAGAATCAAATGTTACAGCAAGGTTGATCACTGATGTCAATCCACAGAATGAGATCCCAACTTCGTTGACAATGGAAAATAAAATACAAAATCTTATAAATGATGAATTTGGAATTTCAAGACACCAATATCAATATCAAAACAAATCAGAACAACCAGTTGAGGGTGCTATAAATAGCAACATGACAAGTGATGTTTTTGAGACTGTATGACAACCAGATCAAGATTATAACATATCATTGGATACTTCTCTAGATTATGTGGATACTAATGTAAGAGAAAACTTCACTGAGTAGATAGATGCATTTCATGGTTTAGTTGATGATGGAAATCAAGAGCAGTATAGTGGATGTTTGAAATATTCAAAACTTTCTTTTCTGCTAAAGTTGTACCATATCAAATTCCTATATGGAATTACAAATAAGGTTATGTACATGATATTGGAATTGTTGTGTGATGCATTTTCTATCAAAAAGATCCCTGAGTCTTTTTATGATATGAAAAAAGTTGTTAATAAGCTTGGTCTGAATTATACAAAAAATACACACATGTCCCAATGATTTTATGCTTTATTAGGGAGAGGATTCAAGCAGACAAGATTAATTTTTTTTCTTCTAGATGTCAGTTTATTGGTGATATTGGAAGTCTGACTCAACATACTACCATGAAAAAGAAGAAAAAGAATACACCATAAAAGGTTTTTTATTACATTACTTTAAATCCTCGATAGAAATATTATTCATGTCATCAAAAACCACCAAACACATGAAGTGACATTCTGTAGATAATGACAATTATGGGTTAATGAGACATACAAGATATTCACAATCGTGGAAGTAATTTGATTAATTACATCCATATTTATAATCTGATCCTAGGAATGTTCGATTGGGATTGGTCGCCAATGGATTCAACCCATTTGCGACTTTGAGTACAAGTTATAGTATTTGGCCAGTTGTTTTGATCCCTTATAATCTGCCTCTATGGATATGTATGCAAAAAATATATTTTATTATTTCAATGATTATTTCTGGAAAACAAAATCCTAGAAATTATATTGATGTATAATTTCATCATTTAATTGTATAATTACATGAGTTATGGAGCAACAATATTGAGAAATATGATGCATATTTTATAACAATATTCAAACTACAAGATGCTCTATTATGGAACATTAGTGACTTACCTAGACTTGAGAATTTATCTGGTTAGAACACTTACATGGTTTTGTCTTGTCTTGTTTGTTACTATGATTTGAGCCTGAAAAACTACCTCATAGTTAAAAATGGTGCTTCTTGTGTCATCAAATATTTCTCAATGTATCTCAAAGATTTTAGCTGAATAAGTCACAATTCAATGGTTTCATTGATCGTATACAACCTCCAAATTTGTTAACATGTTCTAAAATATTGGCACAACTTGAAAATTTTGAAATAGAATTTGGGAAGGTACTTCATTTGAATTATAGTGGGAAATGAGTTTGAAGTGCATCATGAAGTGAAATTGGAATGTAAGAAATGAAGAAAAAAAGTATATTATTCAAACTTCCATATTAGTAATTTAATTTTTTGTAACATAATCTTGATGTGATTAATATTGAGAAAAATGTTTGTGATAAATTGATCTTCAAATTTATTAATGAGTGTGGAAAATTGAAGGATTATCATAATGCTTAGAAAGAATTACAAGTAATGAACATAAAGCGTGATTTCTGGATAGATGAGAATGAAAGGTATGCTCTGACAATTTTCGCAATTAAAAACAGGGATAAAGATACTTTACTTAAAATTTTAAAACATGTGAATATATCTTATAGGTATTCAAGTAACATATAAATGTGTGTTGAATTAAATCATCATAGGTTACATGGATTGAAAATCCACGATTAATATATTTTGTTACAACAATTACTTCCATTGACATTGCGTACATTATTACCTAAAAAGGTTACTGCTATTGTACTCTAATTATGTATATTTTTAGACAATTATGTATGAAAACTCTACATCCATTTCAGCTTGATAGGCTTCAGGAGAGATTTGTATTGACATTTTTTACAATGGAGATGATCTTTCCTCCATCATTTTTTTACTGTCATGATGCATTTAACTATGAATTTGGTTGAGGAAGCTACATTAGAAGGCCTCATATACTGTCGATGAATGTATCCAATTGAGAGGTAATTTATTTATATATTTTTAATTTTGGTAAATAATTCATGGAACTTCATTAAATACATAATTATGTTTTTTTATTTTATTTTACAGATTTCTTGGGCATTTGAAATTTTATGTGAAATATAAATCTCAACCTAAAGGCTCTATTTCTGAACACTATTTGGAAGATAAGTGTCTTACCATTTGTTCTAGATACTTGGATGTTGACGACACATTGAATCAATCTGAAGGACATGGGAAATCAAAAATCTTTCCTGCTATTGGCCGATTAGTTTGGAGGAGCTCAAATGTTACATTGACAGAAATGGAATTATTACAGGCACATAGAAATGTGATTCTAAATAGTGAAATTGTAGATCCATTTATTGAAGATTTGAGGATACAAAAAAGTAATGAATGAGAGGAAAAACATTAAATGAGAAATATATAAAAAAAACTGTTAATAAAGAGATAGTAGAATGGTTAGCATAATGTGTAAGTTCATAAATATTGAAATCAATATTGATATTTGGTTGAAACATATATCTTGGAAATCTAATAATGTATTTTTTTTTTCAGATCATGAATAATGATACTTGAGTATAGTTGTCATAAGATTTTATGTTTATTACTCTAGGTCCTCTAAAACAAGCTATAAAGTTCAATGCTTACAATGTGAATGGATTTAGATTTCATACAGTCGATCGAGAAGAGGGTTTGAAAACACAAAATAGTGTCATATTTAAATTTCCTGAAGTGTAATACTATGGAAAGTTGACTTATATTACCAAATTAAACTACCATTGTAGAGACCCGATTTTTTCCCTATAAGACTTTGTAATATTTCTACATATAATTAATTCTAGAGCTAGGCGCGAAGACGACGTGTAATTCTGAGGCCCGGTGTGCCCGGAAAATTTTTTATAAAAATATTAAGTGTTTTTATACTATTAACGTGATAGGGTTATGTTTTCTCCTAAATGGTAGTTCAGATCAGAAATATGAGGGCACGGTTGTGTCCGGAGTATGCCATTTACCCTAGGCGGGGTGTAAAAATTGCGGGCGCAGGCCTGCTATGAGGGATGTCACCCAGGGGAAAAATCATCATTTTAAATTAACGACTTAGTGATTTTTTATCGCTCGAGACCTTTTCAAAGAACTTTCAAACAAAGTTTCATAAAGGAAAACTGAGGCTTACATTGAGTTTTAAATGAGGCACTTTGTCTAGGCATGATATAAAATGAGAGGGCATAGTGAATTCAGATTCCGCGCTTAGTGTTTTTTCTATAAATAGAAAAATGAGGAGTTGGAGTTAGGGTTTCTCTCTCTCTCTCTCTCACTCTCTCTCTTGTTATTCGTCGTTCTTAGCTGGTTTGAGGAGCGGAATCTAGCGGATCGAAGCGGGGTGGCTTCGTGAATGTGTTGCCAACGATGCACAGTCAGATCGAGGTAGGCTTTTTGTTGGTTTTCCGCCCCTTCGTCAATTTCCAGAGTTTTCGTCAGTTTTTTTCATTTTAATTATATAATTTTGGAATTGGGACAATGAACGAATGAACACGACCATCGTTCAGGCCTCGTTCTAAATCCCAAGTGTGAGGATTTCTTCTAAGTTCTTCGTTTAGACCTTTCAGATCCGCCAATTGATCGTCGGATCATTGATAAGGGGTTGGCGTTATGAGGGCCACGTTGTGGGGATATCAAAGATGTCACCCGATTTGTTTTTGGGAATAATTTTGGGCTACAGTGGTCTACCAGAAGAACCATCAGATCACCACCGGTATGAGCAGCCAGCGGCTGCGCGCGATGGCCGTAGTGTGTCGCGCGGCGGAGCGTCGTCGGAGGTGTGGCGGGCCATCCGGAAGAGGAGCGAGAAGCCCAGGACGGCGGAGCACGGAGGTCCAGTGGAGCTCAGAATTCGGAGGTGGAGCGAAGACGTGTGGTGTTGGGTGTGGCACGGTGAAACAGGGGTGAGTCTAGAGGGGCAGAGAGGCGTCGTCGGCAGGTCTAGGTAGAGCGGCGCGGGACGCGGCCAGAGCTGGTACGGCAGTGCGCTGCCTGAGGCTGAGGGCGCCTACTGTCGCGCCCAGCTGAGGGAAGCCCGAGGCTTGACCTCAAGTGTGTGGAGGAACCAAGGACCTGTACTTTGCAGGTCCTACTGGTGTGGCAATAAAGACCGGCCAAAGGACGACCTGCTGGGAGACGAGGACCCGCCCTTTGCGGGTCCTGATGGGCGACTCGGAGAAGACCGACTGAAAGGCCGGTCTGTTGGTAAAACTAGACCCAAGGTGGGTTTGGTGCTATTGGACGGGCTGCAGCCAGTAAGATGTGGCGTGTTGGGCCAGACCCGCGGCTGGGCCGCGGGCCGGCGGTTCGGACCGGGCCGGCTTGGGTGAACCGGCCCAGTTGGCCCCCCTTGCGTTCGGGGGGCCGTATCTTCTAAACAGCACGTCCATTTGATGCGCTGTCTGTGGCTGTGCGTCCGTCTCCTCGAGAAGGAATTTTTAAGATGGGTTTTTGGGTTTTTGGGTTCTAATCCCAAAGACGGGTGACCCAAAACACTTTAATTTAATAATATTAAATTATAATTAATGTTGCAATGGATGTGGTTCGCGAGCTGGACATTCGTTTGACGCGCTGTCAGAGGTGCTGTGGCCCTGGAGTTGAGACAATCCTTAAAAAGTTATTTCGGAACCTTTTCAGGTTGGTTTTGTTGCTTGGTGGCATGAAACGCTTAATGTGAATAGTTAATTAATTATTTAATTAACTAATTATTCTTGCATCGGACCTAACTCCTGCTTGGGATGACAGATTAATGCACCGTCAGCGGCAGCATGACCCCAGTCCTCATACAGACATTTTGAGATAATTTTTGAAGCATTTGGGTTGGAGATAAGGTGCAGGACCCACATGGCCTAGTTCAGACATTTTACGGTGAAACACCATTTTTTCACCCGTCATCCGTTTAGGGTGTTTGAGTACTGATTTCTGAGGGTTTTTCCAAGGGGATTGCAATGTTGCAATCAAATCGCCTAAATTTGGGCCCGAGGCATGGGCCCCACGAGGAAAATTTCGGATGTATGCTCTGTTTTTATGACTTATTATTCATAAGTCCGTTCAGGGAAAATGAATAGCCTATGACACATGGTTATCTGCAAGGAACACAATGGTACGATATGCGTGATGTGTTTCGGGGTCGAGGTATGGGCCCCATAGGGCCCCATATGCATAACGCAGGGAGTTGCAGATCCTACATCCTAAGTCCATTTTAGGCGCTGTTAGCAGTGTTGTGACCCTAACATCGAGACGAAGTTGACTAGGGTGGTTTCATGCATTGAAGCCGGAGTTGAGGCATGGGCCCCATGGGCCGTCTCTTAAGCTGTGTGAAGCATACTGCACCTCTTTCTTCCGACGTCCGTTTGGGGCGTATGAGCAGTCGTTTTGGTGTGTTTTTCCAAGAGTATTACGATGGTGTAGTTTGCCCGACCTCTTTCAGGACGGATGTGCGGGGCCCATGAGATGTTGTATGGGCGTAAAGCGGTGTTGAATAACTTTTGTAGCGGGAGCCCGTTTCCAGCGAGTAAATATTCTATCTCATGTGTTTTCTTCTCGAGGATTACAATGGCATGATTCATTTGAGCATGCAGAGCCTCTTTTGAGATCTCATTAAATGTGGAAACATGAAAGGGCGTTGGTTGGAGGTTTATTTGATGCACTCTGAACCTACACATGAAAGCGGTGTTGGTGACACCAAGTGATGGCATGGGCAGTGCGGAGTTGTCGTACAAGTTTCGGGTTTTCCCTCCAGCGAGGCTGGGTAGTGGGTTACCCATTGACCTTAGGGTTTACCCTCCAACGGAGCTGGGCAGTGGGTTACCCATTGACTTTTGAGGTTTACCCTCCAGCGAGGCTGGGTAGTGGGTTACCCGATGACCTTTTCAGGTTTACCCTCCAGTGGGGCTGGGTAGTGGGTTAACTGTTGACCATTTTAGGTTTACCATCCATCAGGGCTGGCCAGTGGGTTACCTGATGACCTTTTGAGGTTTACCCTCCAGTGGGGTTGGGCAGTGGGTTACCTGATGACCTTTTGAAGTTTATCCTCCAGCGGGGCTGGTCAGTGGGTTACCAGATGACCTTTTGAGGTTTACCCTCCAGTGAGGCTGGGTAGTGGGTTACTCGATGACTTCTTTAAGACTCATCCCTTTTGATGTGGCTAGTTGGTGGATTATATTCGTGATTACTGGAGTATGACCCTTGGTGGTATGGTTTAGCGATGAGGCATCTTTGGTGTGTGGGACTGTTGGGCATTAGTGATGGATATCCTTTGAACTATTGGTGACTTCTCTTGTGCTGAGCTTGGAGATAGATATCCCCTTACACACTCGTTCAGGTTTCTTGTTGATCATATATATAAAACCTAATTTTTTTCCCACTCCTTGGGTTAAGTTACTCTCTTTCCAGGGGGGGCGAAGACACGTGGGGTATGCCACATGATTTCTGTGTCTAGCTCCGCCTGGGATTGGACGAGTCTACTTCCTTTTGTTGGGTTGAGCTGAACTCTCTCTGTTGTACTCTTACACTATTCTTGATATATATACTTCTCACTGTTTTAGTATCTCCTTTTTTGCTCCCTTGAGCTTTCAGGGCATCCTAATGAGTATCTTTATACTCACCCCTGCTTGGGCTTTGCCAACACTTGGTGTGCCCTTACAGACGATGGATAGGTCGGTCGAGACTACAGAGGAGCGTAGAGGACACAGGAGCTTAGGCTGAATTCAGTGGTCATAGCAGGACTTTCCGGATGTGATACTCATTGGATGTTTACTTTCGTTTACCTATTGTTGGGTTGTGGCTCCTTTCTTGTTGGGTGCGTGTTTTTCCCATTTTACTATTCATTTTACTTGCCAGTATACTTTTTAACTTTACTTGTACTGGTTAGAGGTCGATGCATGTATGTTGGTTTCCCTCTACGTAGAAGTGTTGCATATTTCTTTCTTTTCTCTGCACTTTTTCATTGACTTGTTGTATGTGTGCATACAGTTTCTTAGGAAAAGTCCTCCCCTAGTTTGTTGAGCCTTCGACACTAGTCGCCAGCCCCTGGTCTATGGAGGCAGGCTTGGGGTAGTTGCGGTTAGATCCATGGTACGGGTTGTGTTTTGACAAAGTGGTATCAGAGGTGGTTCGTTCCTTGGGGCGTTGTTCAGACGTCCCTAAAAAAGGGAATTGGTTGAGTTTTTCGGCAATAGTGTCAACGTGTATCGAGAGCATCTCTCAGTCTAGGGAGTCCAGTGATGGTGTGGTGGCTAACATATCCATTCACCAGGACCCTGATAACCCGCTTGTCAACTCAACACACTGAGACAATTGTTGCAGGGAATTTGGTTCATGCATCATATAATATTGAATCTTTGACTTTCCTTCTTGAGTCAGCTTCCCATCATTGTTGATATATATGTTCTCATTTGACCGCGGCACTCCTTGATCAGATTCAGGATGTCTCCGTGATGATATCCAGAGAAGATACTAGCTCTGGTTCATGATGACGACTTCGTGAGCGATGAGGCCTTAGTTCAAGACCCATCATACAATTACCCTTTCTCCAGGAGGACATGTAGTAGCACCTTCACCTGTGGAGTAGCAGATAGTACCGACAGTGAAGGCTGATGACGAGTGCAGGTTGGGCGCACTACATGAGTTCCAGCATCAGAGACCGCTGGGGTTCCACAGTGAGCCATGCCCTCAGATAGTAAAGGGTTGGATGGAGTCGGTGGTCTGCCTCTTCAGGATTATCCGGACACTGACAGGTTAGATGGTGGATTTGACCGCCAATCTTTCCCCCCCCAAGAAGTTTGGTGTGGTAGAGCCAGGGTTAATCAGATACACGATGAGTCGGTACTCTCATGGGATTACTTCTAGAAACTGTTTTGTGAGGAGTACTACCTCTCTTGATTACACTTTTTACGGTTTCAGGAGTCGCTGGGGCTTCAGTGGGGAGTGATGGTAGTGGATGAGTACGCAACTGGGTTCACAAACCTTACTCGGTACTCTTTGGACATGGTCCATCATGGAAACTTCCGAGCACAGAAGTTGAGCGAGGTCTCTATAGAGTGGATTCATGCCGGCGTAGTGCCCTTGTGCATCCTCACCCATCTCAGGGTGCTGAAGTAGGCACTGGTGACAGAGAAATCTATATCAGAGGGACATTGATTGGAAGGGCCTCAACGCCAGAAGTCCCCTTGATGAGACTCAAGAACCTGTTCGGGGACAGTGTAGAGCACCGAGACAACCCAGGTGGGGACAGGGTGGTCCCTAGGGAGGTGGTGTTGGTAGAAAAGCAGGAAGAACTGTGGTTGAAAGATGATGTTTCGAGGTCTTTCCACCACCACTAGGCGGCCCATGTCAGGCTTAGGGAGCTGGCGGACGGGGCTGTGAGCGGCTGTGTTCTATGGATGTCTACAATCCTGTAGCACAAGAGATGATAAGAGGTATACTCTGTGTCTTTTCTACTTTTCTCAGTATAACTTGTTAGACACTACATGAGGTACTCTTTTAGCTTAACTCCTTGTTCAAGGGGTTACCGAGGGTGATGCAGGGCGTCGGTGTAACCCTATGTTGGTGTTGTCCGATAAAGATTTGAATGCATTGGAAATAGGAGTTCTTCCCCCACTGAGACACATTTTTGTGATGCGATCAAAACCGTGAGGTAGATTCAGTACCACCCAAAGCAGATAGTATTGAGGTGTGGTGGATGAGTCCCTCTAACATGTGCATTCATGATAGGGTTGTGTGGTGGAGTGTCAGAGTAGGTTCTAGATTTTCCAGTGGGGATTTAATGCTTGACCTCCCTTTGCTTGAGGTGCCACTAGTGGGTTTGGAAGAGTGCCTATTTTGGGGATTACTATCCATCCGAGAAGGGAAAAGACACGTGGGGTATGCCACGTGATTTCCTTGTCTAGCCTCTGGCGGTTGGATGAGTTTTCTAGCCTGCCATGTTCGATGGTACCTTGCATGCTCAACATCAATATTGATACTGTTATCAAGTACAAGTCGATGTGATGGATACCCTATAAACAAAACTATGAAATTCACTAGGTAGTGCTGGTGGTGGTCCTTGCACTGAGAATGTGGAGAGAGTTTTGTGGTTTGTTCAGATCACCAGTGTCTCAGGTGCGCCCTCACCCAGGGAGACTTGAACCTGAGACGATGGTTCTGGTTGAAATTTTTGCAGGACTATGACTTCTAGGTAGTCTATGTTCTGGAAAATGGTAGTTTTGTAGCAGGTTCCCTTAGCAGGAAGTCCCAGATTCGTCAGGCGTGGGAAGTTTCACAGTAGTTCGCTTCCCTACGGCTGACCTTGGTGGAGCAGGAGGGTATGACTTTCCTATAGTCAATGGTGTTGAATCCTTCACTCCTTGAGCATGTGATAGAGTCACAGTTGGGGGATGTCGATGGAGAGGTACTGCGTGATCATATATTCAGGGGAAACGCACCCGATGGGTATTATGAAGGAGGGAATCAGAGGACCATGTTCTAGGAACAAATCGTGATTTTGGTCGCGATGCGGAAAGTATAGGTTCAGCTGGGGAAGTCCCCCGAGTTTCTTTGGGATTTTTGAGAATCGTGAAAGTGGTTGAGAGGTTTCCTAACGTCTTTCCCTACCCTCCCAACAGTAGGATTGGGCGCAAGACATCTTCCACGTGTCGCAGCTGATGAGGTGCGTGTGTGTTCCTATGCACTTTATCAAAAGTAGAAGAACTTATAAGTACGAACCATCCCTTTGGTTCGCGTGTTGTGCCAACATGGTGCTGTGCAAGTTTTCTTGGGAGTGGTAGAGCTAGGTGTGAGCTCTGTATCCTGGGTTTTTTTTCCTAGTTTTTCTTTTCAGGGACGAAAATATTGAAGGAAGGAATGATGTAGAGACCCGGTTTTTTCCCTATAAGACTTTGGAATATTTCTACATATAATTCTAGAGCTATGCACAAAGACGACGTGTGATTCCGAGGACCGGAATAAATTTTATAAAAATATTAAGTGTTTTTATACAATGCACGTGAAAGGATTGTGTTTTCTCCTAAATGGTAGCTCAGATTGGAAATCCTAGGGCATAGTTGCATCAGGAGCATGCCGTTTACCCTAGGCAGGGTGTAAAAGTTGCGGGCGCGGGCCTGCTGTGAGGGATGTCATGCCGAGGAAAATTTTCATTTTAAGTTAATGACATAGTGATTTTTTATTGCTGGAGTCCTTTTCAAAGAACTTTAAAATGAAGTCTCAGAATGGAAAACTGAGACTTTCGTTGAGTTCAAAACGGGGCGTTTTTCCTAGGCATGATATAAAATGAAACGGCGCGGTGAATTCAGATTCTGCGCTAAGTGTTTTTTCTATAAATAGAAAAATGAGGAGTTGGAGATAGGGTTTCTCCCTCTCTCTCTTTCTCCCCCCTCTCTCTCTCCTATTCTTCTTCATTCTTAGCCAAATTGAGTAGTGGACTTCGGCGGATCGAAGTGGGGGCGTCTTTGACGCGTCGCCAACAATGCATAGACAGATCGAGGTAGGCCTTTTGTTGGTCTTCCGCCCCTTTGTCAATTTCTAGAGTTTTCGTCAGTTTTTGTCATTTTAATTCTATAATTTTGGAATTGGTACGATGGTTTAATGAACACGACCATATTCCGAGACCCGTTCTAAATTCCCAGTGTGATGCATTCTTCGATGTTCTTCGTTCAGACCTTTCAGATCCGCCAATTGACCGTCGGATTGTTGATAAGGGGTTGGCGTTGCGAGGGCCGCGTTGTGGGGATCTCAAAGATGTTACCCGATCTGTTTTTGGGCATTAGTTCGGGCTACGATGGTCCACCGGAAGAACCACTAGATCACCAATGGAAGGAGCAGCCGACGGCCGCGCACGGTGGCCGCAGTGTGTCGCGTGGTGGAGCGTCGTCGGAGGTGCGGCTGGCTGTCCGGAAGAGGAGCGGGAAGCCTGGGACGGTAGAGCGCGGAGGTCCGGCGGAGCTCGGCGTTCGGAGGTGGAGCGCGGCTGGGCGGTGTCGAGTGCGGCGCGATGCAACAAGGGCGAGGCCGGAGGGGTGGAGAGGTGTCGTTGAAGGTGCGACAGGCTGTTCAGAAGAGGAGTGGGAAGCTCGGGACGGCGGAGCGCGGAGGTCCGATGGAGCTCGGCGTTCGGAGGTGGAGCGTGGCCGAGTGGTGTCAGGTGCAGTGCGGTGCAACAGGAGCGAGGCCAGAGGGGCGGAGAGGCGTCGTCGGCAGGTTCGGGCGGATTGGCGCGCGATGCGGCCGGAGCTGGCGCGGCGTGGCGCTGCCGGAGGTCGAGGGCGCCGGCTGTCTTGCCTGGCTGAGGGAAGCCCGGGGCTTGACCTCAGGTTTGTGGAGGAAGCATGGAACCGTACTTTGCGGGTCCTATTGGTGTGAAGAGAAACACCTGCCAAAGGCCGGTCTTCTTGGAGACGAGGACCCGCCCGTTGCGGGTCCTGCTAGGCGACGCGGAGAAGACCGGACGAAAGGCCAGTTTGTTTATAAAACTGGACCCAAGGTGGGTCCGGTGCTTCTGGGAGGGCCGCAGCCGGTGGGCCGCGGCGTGTTTGTCTGAACCCATGGCTGGGCCGCTGGCTAGCGGTTCGTACTGAGCCAGCCGGGGTGAACCGGCCTGGTTGGCCCCCCTTGCGTTCGAGGGGGGGGGGGGGTGGGGGGGCGTATCTTCTAAACGACATGTCTGTTTGACACGTCGTCTGCGGTTGTGGGTCCGTTTCTTCAAGAAAGACTTTTTAAGATGGGTTTCAGGGTTTTTGGGTTCTGATCTCGAAGACGGGTGACCCAAAACACTTTAATTTAATAACATTAAATTATTATTAAAGTTACGACGGATGTGGTTCGTGAGCCGAACGTCCGTTTGACACCCCGTCAGAGGCACTGTGGTCTTGGAGTTGAGACAATATTTTTAAAGTTGGTTCGGAACCTTTTCGGGTTGGTTTTGTGGCTTGGTGGCACAAAATGCTTAATGTGAATAGTTAATTAATTAATTAATTAATTAATTATTCTTGCGTCGTACCTAACTCCTGCTTGGGATGTCCGATTGACACACCGTCAGCGGCAACATGACCCCAGTCCTGTGTAATTTTTGAGATGATTTATGAAGTGTTTGGGTTGGAGATAAGGTGTGGTCCCCACAAGGCCTAGTTCACACATTTTACGGTGAAACACAACTTTTTCACCCGTCATCTGTTTAGGGTGTTTGAGTACTCATTTTTGAGTGTTTTTCCAAGGGGATTGCAACAACGCAATTCGCCTGCCTAAATTCAGGACCGAGGCATGGGCCCCACAAGGTGTCTTTCGGACGTATGTTGCATTTTTACGACTTATGCTTCATAAGTCTGTTCAGGGCAAATGAATAGCCTGCACTGTGTGGTTATCTGCAAGGAACACAATGGTATGATCTGCGTGACATGTTTCAAGGTCGAGGTGTGGGCCCCACAGGGCCCCGTTTGCATCACGCGGGGAGTTGTAGCTTATGTATTCGGAGTCCGTTTTAGGCACCGTCAATGGTGTTATGACCCTAGCATCGTGACAAGTTTGACTAGGGTGGTTTTAGGTGTTGAAGCTAGAGTTGAGGTGTGGGCCCCATGGGCCGTCTCTTAAGCTGTGTGCAGCGTGCTACGCCTTTTTCTTTCGACGTCTGTTTGGGGAGTATGAGTAGTCATTTTGGTGTGTTTTTCCAAGATCAGCGTGATGGCGTAGCTCTCCCGACCTCTTTCGGGACTGAGGTGTGGGCCCCACGAGACGTTGTATGGGCGTAAAGTGGTGTTGAATAACTTTTGTAGTAGGAGCCCGTTTCCAGCGAGTAAATATTCTATCTCACGTGTTTTTCTGCGAGGATTACAATGGTGTGATCTATTTGAGTGTGCGAATCCTCTTTCTATATCTCATTAAATGTGGAAACATGAAAGGGCATTGGTTATAGGTTCCTTTGACGGACTCCAAACCTACACATGGTAGTGGTGTTGGTGACACCCAGTAATGGCATGGGTGGTGCAGAGTTATCAGACTAGTTCCAGGTTTTCCCTCCAGTGAGGATGGGTAGTGGGTTACCCATTGACCTTAAGTTTTACCCTCCAGTGGATCCAGGCAGTGGTTTACCCATTGAATTTTTAGGTTTACCCTCCAGCGAGGCTGGGCAATGGGTTACCTGATGACCTTTTGAGGTTTACCCTCCAGCGGGGCTGGGTAGTGGGTTACCTGACAACCTTTTGAGGTTTACCCTCCAGCAGGGCTGGGCAGTGGGTTACCTGACAACCTTTTGAGGTTTACCCTCCAGAGGGGCTGGGATATGGTTTACCTGACAACCTTTTGAAGTTTACCCTCCAACAGGGCTGGGCAGTGGGTTACCTAATGACCTTTTGGGGTTTACCCTCCTGCGAGGCTGGGTAGTGGGTTGCCCAATGACTTCTTTCAGACTCATCCCTTTTGATGTGGCTAGTTCATGGCTTTTCTCCATGATTACCGGAGCGGGACCCTTGGTGGTACGGTTTAGCGATGAGGCAGCTTTGGCATGGGGGACTGTTGGGAATGAGTGATGGATATCCTTTGAACAGTGGGTGAATTCTCTTGGTCTGATCATGGAGATAGATGTTCCCTTACACACTCGTTCAAGTTTCTTGTTGAGCATATATATGCACCCTAATTTTTTTCCCACTCCTTGGGTTCAGTTACTCTCCTTCCAGGGGAGGCGAAGATGCATAGGGTATGCCACGTGCTTTCCATGTCTAGATCCTCTTGGGATTGGACGAGTCTACTTCCTTCCTTTTGTTGGGTTTAGATGCACTCTCTCTACTGTACTCTTACACTGTTCTTGATATGTCTACTTCTCACCGTTTTAGTATCTCCTTTTTTTCTCCCTCGAGATTTTGGGGAATCCTACTGAGTATCTTTATACTCACCCCTGCGTGGGCTTTGCCCGCACTTGGTGTGACCTTGCAGACAACAGACAGGTTGGTTGAGAATATAGAGGAGAATAGAGGACAGGATCTTGGGCTATGTTCAGTGGCTATAGTAAGACCTTCTGGGTGTGAGACTCACTGGCTGTTTACTTTCGTTTACCTGTTATTGAGTTGTGGCACCTTTCTAGTTGGGCGCGTGTTTTGCCCCTTTTACTATTTAGTTTACTTTCCAGTATAATTTTTAGCTTTACTTGTACTGGTTTGAGGTTGATGCATGTCTGTTGGTTTCCCTCTTCATAGTAGTGTTGCATCTTACTTTCTTTTCTCTGCACTTTTGCATCGAGTTGCTGCGTGTGTGCATACAGTTTCTTAGGCAAAGGCCTCCCCTAGTTTGTTGAGCCTTCAACGCTAGTCTCCATCCCCTGGCCTATGGAGGCGGGCTTGGGGTAGTTGTGGATCGAGACCCGGTACGGGTCCGGTCGTGATAACCATGGACATTTTTTAGTTGTTTTATTCAAATGAAATTGGGTGGATATTATCAGGGGTGTTAAAAGAGATTCTTTGAAATTTTTTTTTTGTGAAATTATCTCTCTTGATGGATGTTGGTGACCGTGAAATACATGATTTATATATCTTATCATCGCAAGATAAAATGGTATATTATGTGAAATATGTCTTTTATGTAGGGTTGAGTTTAGTTGCTCACGTAAAACAAAGACACTTGTATGATATGAGTAATAAAGTGGAAGATTTGACCTCCGACATTGTATCCCATCAACAGCAAGAAGAAAACTTATTTTTCCATCATGATATTGAAAATTTTAGTCTTTCAAGTGTGGATGAAGTATATGAAGTAATGATGGAGTAGAAAACCAACACGATTAAATGAGAAAATGATTGTATGTGCTGTTATCCATTCATTTATCAACCACTTATGTCATTTGTGTAGTTATTCATTATCATTGTTATATATATTTTGTTTGTTAGCACTGTGAATCTATTATCATTTCTATTTTTTATACATGATTTTTTTGAAATATATGTTTTGAACTTAATTTTATTTGATTAAATGATAGGAATGCTAAGGAGGATGCATTATAGTCACACTGAGGGGTCAAAGAGTTTTTCTAAAATCTGATCGACTCTGGTAATATTTTCATTAGTTTAAATATTTATTAAATTTTTTTATCTATTTAATATATTAAATTATTGATTTATCTTTATTTAATGCAGTCACAGAGTTTATTCCACAAAGCATCCCAAACAGAAGTGTGGTTGAATGTTCATAAAAAATATTATGGTAGTTTTGTTAATGAGTCTGCCAAATAAGTTGGGGTATGAATTCAATTTTCATTATAATAACTTATTATCAACTGTCACTATGTTAATATATATTACTTCTAATATGGATGATATTTGATTTATATGTTAAAATTAAAAAACTATGAGATGCGAATCCCATACAGTCCTACTCAGTCTCCCAGGATGACCTAGTTGGTAAAGTCCTTGGGAAGGAGCATCTTGATCGAGTGAGTGGGATATATGGGTTTGGAACCATTAATATATGAGGCCTTTGGAAGAAAAATGAGGATTTCAAGTGATGAATGGGGGTGAGAAGGTAAATGACACAACTTCAAAATCATTTGGTTCACAAAATTTTATTGATTTTAAGTTTAAATATAAATATACAACATGGTTTAATTTTTAATATAATTGTCTTACAGGTTTCAATAGTAGGATGTAGTGATGGAAATGGAGAGTGTGACGAGTAGAGTTCATCATTGGGTAATGATTATTGGATAGAGTTTGTTCATGTATCAGTACATCCAATGTGGGTATTTTTCTATCTCTTTATTATATTTTAGATGGCATCGGGACAATGGGTGTCGTATGTATGTGTTATATAACCATGTGTCTATATGTTGTGTTTCAACTGGCTATAGAGATTGACATTTCTTTATGATCATATATGATGTTTAGTTTATTTTCTCTCTTTTACATATAGGTTGATCTGAATATTATATTCTATTATTTCCTACTTGTTTTTCATGGTGCCTTACTAAGTATGTTTATACTCACAACTGCATGGGCTTTGCATGCATGATTTTTTTTCTTATACAAACAAATGGTATATTGTTTTCTTAGTGGACCTAGTATCTATGGAACATTGAATTAAGTGGAGGCACTGACCATATATGATCATATAATAATTTTGACATTTTATCTCATCAATAACCCTCAGGGTATGATAATTTACCATATCATACCAATACCAAATAGGGTTTTCCAATAGCTCACGTAAAAATTGATTCTATATTAGGTCTTATAGTATATCATGTACCATTATATATTTCATAGAATATACCGATGAACCATATTAAATGAGTATATATCATGTGGGTTTAGCTAGTACATCTTATACCAATACCCTTTAAGGTTTTCTAAAACCAATAATTAGTATGGTTTGGATGTATTCTATAATATTTTATACCAATCATCAAACCTTGAAGGGAGAGTATGGAAGAGGGATAAGTCAACCATATATTCTATCACCAACTGAGATGTTGAGGTGTGAACTCGACACCCAGTATGTGAGGAACATGTTTGGTTATCCAACACAAGATGGGTGTAAATAGAAATAAAAAGAAATTAAATAAAAAAAATACACCTTGAAGACCTTACTAGAGGGTTCCCATCCAATGTATTCTAATAAGGCCCATACAACATTTGATCATATCTGCAATCCACCAAGCCACTACTACCTCATGATGCATCCACTTCCATCAGCTACCTATAACTAGACATCATTTATAAGGTATAAATTATTTTTAGCAACAAATCATGTGGAAAAGAAGGGAATAGAATCAAGGCTTCAAAGCCATCATAAAAAATGGGCTTTCTCCTTCCTAATAATTTATCTTTTAAAACAACCATTTAATTACCATATTAAATTATCTGGTTCATTATGAAAAATTATCTTTCACAAAATAAATTATAATCAACATTTGATAGTCACTAAGAGCAATAGAAATGGTCTTCGAGAATTCATCAATCTCAGGAGGAATGGTAAAAATATTTCATACCTCTACCATTAGTTTTCACAATATTACTAAATTTATGTTTTTAATCAATTTCCATGTAAAAAAATTATGCTAACAACAAAAAAGAATAGATAACACGCTACCTAACAAACCATGATGCAAAATAGGGAATAAAAACATGTGATAGAATATCCCAACCTGGTTTATTCTTAATTTTAGATATTTTATTCATTAGGTTGGTCTATACCATCCATCTAATGGAAAAATATGCATTATAATTCCAAAATTTACATGTAAAAAAGATAATTTTAAAATAACCTACCACAAATAAATATTTATTAGTTAATATAAAGAAAAACTATGAGATAAGACACCCACATGAGGAAGGAACCCTAGATTAACATAGATTACTTTAACAGCTCCTAAAAAATATTGCACAACCATACCATGATTCAAAGTCTTCAATTATGGAAGGTTCCTAAGAGAAGAACCAGAATACAATAAAAGGGATAAAGGGGAGAACTCACCTCTGATTGGAGATGTTGAACCTCTAGAATCCAAGGATAAAAAAAAGTATGCAGGGATAAAAGAGATCTTAAAATCAATTAGGTTTTTCATAAATAATAAGAGAAATGAGATAACTCTATAATGATCCATAATTTAAAGCATTCTAGAAATATCCCATTTAAAACATGATGAACCAATTCACATCATTAATATTCATGATGACCCCCAATTTAGGGAATGTATTCATTTCAGTTCATGAATACCATTGATTCAATGTACTTATAATATCCTCCAAAATTCATGTTTCTATAGGTAAAATTAATTAACACCATGAATAATCCTTTCATGTCATGAATAAACACAACCAAAAACATTTTAAAATATACCTAGTAATTATTACCAAAAAAATTCATGCCATGAAAAAAACTCAAGCCATAAATCTAAATTCCATAACATTGTGAACTAACTATTCACACCATAAACCACCTTTGTAATAAGAATTTTAGCTCTGAATCAAAATACTTCTCCTTAGAACTTCTATAAACACCTCCATCACAAAAAAAACTCAATGGAATGACATTGAAAGTACATGGAGATAAAATTTTCAGTGTTACTATTATGTTGTTCTGGCTATAGGTTCTGGGGCAGTAGAACCTGCAGCTTTTTTTCCATTCATGATATAATGACAGTTAAATGGATCTAGTTGTTTTTTTCATGGCAGTTTAAACCACAAATATATTATTTTATTTTTAGGGTGATGGTTAAAACCATTGCTAAATATGAGAAAATTTGACTTAGCAACAATTTTATCCATATTAGTGGTGGTTTTTTTGGTAAAAGATTCAGGATTTATTGGTGGTTTTAACCACCACCATATTGTAGTTATTTTTAAGCGAAAATCACCACTAAAACTGAAAAAACCACCCTAAAATATGCATTATATGACACTTTCTAGAAACCATTGGTAAATAGAAGTAACTATTTCATGTTGAATGTCGACACCAATTTTAGCAGCGGTTTTCTAAAACTGTTGCATGACCATCTAGCAGCAGTTTGAACTACCGCTCTATAAAAAAACTGCCACTATACTTTCATTTTTTCATAGTTCAACTTTCAAGGATATGAATCATAGATTTGGTGAGACTATATGGAACACCACTATCGATTATATATATATTTGATATAAGATTTACCTCCAAGTTCTGTAAGAGCGTCCAACATGCTATAAAAACTAATTTGAACTTTAGTATGGATTATCTCCCCCAAACTGATCTCCAATCAGAGTGGAATATCCAGAAACATGGAGACATGTTGAGAGAATTTATGATAAACTTTGAAGGATGATGAGATCCATATATTTATCTAGTTAAGATTTCATACAATAATAGTTTTCACTTAAGAATTCAAATGGATCTATATGAATCCATTTATGGGATGAGATGTAGAATACCCTTGTATTGGGAAGAAGTACGTGAATAAAAGCTTCTAGGATCTGAATTGGTCTAGGAAATATTAGAAATCATTAAGATAATTTAACATTACATCAAGGATTCTCATAGTTATCATAATAACTTTGCTGATAATCATCTATGAGACTTGGATTTTGTGGTTGGAGATAAAATGTTCCTCTACATATACCTATATAAGTGAGTCATAATATTTGGGAAGAAGGGAATTCGAAGTCCCAGGTACATTATCCCCTTTTAAATTCTTGATAGTATAAAAGTTGTGTCTTTTTAAATAGCACTCCCACCTACCTTATCTTAATTACATTAATGTTCTATGAATCCCTCTTGAGGATATATATACCAGATCCCTCAAATTTATTGAATTTAGAGGTGTAAAACCTAGAAAATTATCTCTATTATGAGGAGTAGTTGATGAAGATCTTGGAACACAGAGATAATGTTCTATGCAACAATATTACTCACCTGGTCAAAGTACTTTGACAAAACTAAGTACAAGGAGTCGACATGGGAACTAAAGGGATCCATGAATTAGAACTACCCTTACCTATTTTCACATGAATATGTAAAAGTAAATTTTGAGGTTGAAATTTCTTAATGTGAGAAGAATGTGATGAACCAGAATGTTATCAGGCAAATTTTTCTTCTAAATGTTTAATTATGTCATATTTAGTAATATAATATTATATAATGCACAATAAATTCATTATAAAACTAAAAAAATTTCATTATATTAAATTTAATATTACATTTAGAAAATAGAAATGAAAAAATAATTGAAATTATTAAAATGATATAAAAAAGATAATAATAATAATAAAATTTGGATATGTTTGATCTCTATGAATAATCGTACTCACGAAAAACATTATATAAATAAATTATAATATTAGCAATGAAATATGCATTTTGAAAATGAATATAACATAGAGAGAAAATGTAAGTCAATGAATAATGAATTAAATATGTGTTATTTATAATAAGTAGGGATCCTATATTATTGTTACAAATCTAACCATTAGAATAGTAATATGACCATTGGAATAGTATCATAACCCTTGGAATAGTAATCTAATAGTTAGGAATTGTAACATGATCCCTAAAATAGTATCCTCACCTATGGAATTGTAAATTAAAATTTATGTATATCATAAAAAGAAAATATGATATATTTATGTCATTGTATAAGTAAATAAATTTTTTAAAATTAAGAAATTAAGTATATGTGTTTTTTTAAAAATGTTTTAATTACACTTTTATAATAAATATAATGATTAAAAGAAATATCATTTTCATAATAGTTATTAATAATTAATATTAATAATTGAATATTATCCAATTTATTCAAAATTAACTTCATAATACACCCCCACATCCTAGAGTTTCCGGTCTCACTAAAAGACCAATTCTAAGTTCCTTAAGGATTATTTTAAGGAGGCGACATTTAATAGGTAATATTCTGGATTTACCTCTTTTAAATTAATTTTTTATTATAACTTATCCTCTACACCCTCATAAAAAAATAAATAATGACTCCAGCATCATAAATATAATATAATTTTATTTCATTAATGGTATATTCATCTTATACCCTACCTTCTTTTTTTTCTTAAATGAAAGCGTCATTTACAATATGGTTGGTTTACTACCTCGATAAAAAATGAAAATAATTTTTCTCAAACACATTCAAGGCTGGTTATAAAAATATTATTATGGTTAAATAATATGATAATAATTATATTAAAACTTATATAATGTTTTTGAATGAATATAAATAAAAAATATTAAATAAAACAAAACTAGTTCGTGATGGTTGGTAAAACCACCTAAATGAACTAAATGCATAACATTAATGTTTTTACAAAGTGAATCATACCTATTCTAGAAAAAATCATATTTGGGACCATTAAATTATCTATAAGTACATGAATATAATTTTATTTCACTTATGTTGTTGTAATATCATTTGATAAGAACTTTCCCAATTATACACAAGTGATTTGACCATGGAACCATGAAAAAAACACTCTCAGAAAAGTGAAATTAAACTTTATATCTTATTGAAATTATTATTAATGAACATAATAGAATTATATTAAATAAAATATATATTTAAAAGGTTATGAGTTAAGTAATTAATTAATCTAATTTTATTATCCCAGACAATAGATGCAAGTGCAGAGTGATTCTGGAACAGAAGCTAAGGGATCTCATTAAACCACCCTTTTTCTTTAGGTTATAATATTTATCTCTATATTTTATGTTATCTAATGATCATAATTTATTTATATAAGTATATTACATAAATACCTATATTATTATCCCTTCCTTTTGTGGGGTAATACATGCCTTTAGCTTATTTCTCAAATACCTTTTTTAAAATCAAACTCGATTAAGGGAAACTTTTCTATCCCTTAATCATTTTATTAAACACACATTTAAAGTATTTATTCTCAAATGAAAACCATATTTTGAGACCTGTTCTTATATAATCAGATATGAACCTGTATAATATTCAATTCCTTATTCTATCTGTAATCTCTATGAAATTTCCTTTGATTACGACATGAGGAAATCTTATGCAACCCATTTCATTCCACAAGTAATTCTTATGTTTATGCCTTATGATTAATTTACTTTTTGGTGAACATAATAATGTATATATTATAATGAGTGATCCCAGATAGTGACCCATTATATTGGTTAATGTTTTGTCACATGAGAAGTCACGCATGGGATTGGGGAGTAAACCAAATTCATAATGGGACTCTTCCCACCATGAGATATTTTCTTACTGGTTAGACTTGACTTATACATTTTTCATGTTTTATATTGCTACAATATTCACATGTTTCCATGACATTATTATACCATATTATTTATTTTATTCTCCCATGTTATTATTCACAAGCTATCTATCTTATGATTTCATGTTATGTTGTTTGACTCACATATTATATTTCATTATCATGTTTATTACCTTAATGGAATTTTTAGCTGACCCATTTGTTTATGTATTTTTCCTATTTATCCTCTGCAGTTTTAAGATCTCATTCTGATATAGGATCTCATTTTTAACAATAAAATAAATATTCCTTATTTTAGTTTCACTTTTATGTATTATGAACTTAGGCTTACAAAGACACTAGGCCACACAATCTTTGAGTTTCATTTATTGTAATTTTATGTTAAAAATCTTGTAATAATATGTTTAAAAGTGTTGGGTCACTATATTATGTAATTTAACCTTAAAAATCATTTGAATTGGTATCCAAGCCTTCAAAAAGAAATACATTCAATTATCTGAGAATAAATTTCCATTTCCTTATAAAAACTTTGTAAAACTAAAAATTATGATAAGGGAGGGAATATAACAATATTTAAAAGACCCTATTAACTTTTATTGGAATAATGATAATGAATAACAAATATAACAGTGGTAAAGGTTAGTCAATTCATATATGTAAAAAACAATATTTTTTTTTAATTTTTTTTGAAATATTGAAAATAACCCTTGTAGAAAAAGTTAAGAATATTCATTTTTTAATTATTTTGAAATAAATTCAATAATATTAAAAATGGATTTTATAATCCTTTTAAACATACAAAAGTTTATTCTTGAAACCTTTAAAATAACCCCAACAAGGAAGAGAAAGGGTTTGAAGGAAAATGTTAATTCTTTTTTAAAAGAAAGTATCATACCTTAAGTCCGGGATTGTTTCATTTATATATCCACCCTACCGAGAAATAAATTTATATTAGGGTTACACTTAGTTAAGAACCTTTTTCATGTTTATAACATTATCATTTTTATTTTATTTTTTACTGTGTTTTATTTATTTACTAAAATGGTTAAGTTCATGTTGGATGTTTTGAGGACGTTTGATTTATAAGTCATTGATAGATTTGGTAGGTTGGAAATGTTAAATGGGATAATGGTTCTATAATATCCAAATTATTAATCATGAAAAAATTATTATGTTTATACATTAAAAAAATTTAGAACCTGCCATGGAAGGTGGACATGAAAAATGAAATATGTCGTATAATGGAGGTGGTAGTCTTCACGTACACATGAGCATAATTTTCATTTTTATAATGGATTAAAAAGAAAGAAAGTATATAATATTTTACTTTTAAATAATCATTATTATCTTATAAATTTAATATTTATTCATTATTTCCATCATTATTACTAACCATGTGCGACAGTAATAAAAAACGAATCAAATCACTTCATAGAGGTGGTATTCCACATATACACATGAGTGACACTATCATTTTACGATGGATGGAATATGTAAGAATTTATGTAATATATTATCTTTATAGAATAATTATAATTCCATAAAAATCATATATATTCATTAATTTCATCTTTATAAATAGCTATATTTGGCTGTAATGGAAAATGAAATACATCAATTTATAGAGGTTCTAGTCTACATGTATGTTGGGGTGATGATTTCATTTCCAATAGGATGAGAAAAATATATAAATGATTTGTTATATAAACACAATAAAATTTTACTATTGAAAATATACCGATTTCATTATTCAATAGTGGTTATAATAGATTTGAAGGACTTGTAACTCCTTAGATATATCCTTTTTTATTACACCTTAAATCTTATAGGATTAGTCTTTTCAGAAGACTAGGACCTCTGAAACATGAGTAGTGTTATTGGAAAGTGATTTAGGTAGATAATTTTGAAGATAAGTAGGCCAAAGGTTTTGATTAATTTTGGATATAAAGTTCCCTTTTAAAAGTTAGTGGAGTGGAAATATTGTAAATACTTTAAACATATAAATATAATAAATATATTTCTCAAGGTCAAGTGAACCAAATAGAAAAATTTACAAGATAAGATAGGAAATATTTTAAGTCCACTAAAAATTCACATTTATCTACGTTTTATAGATATTTTATTCCTTATCTATTAGTTTGACCCCCTCATTAACCCTTTCAACCTTTATGAGGGTGATAAAGATTTAACATGGTAACTATTCATTAGGAAAAAATGAAATTGAATGAATTAAAAAATTTGAACCAAATAATTCCAAATAATAAATCCATTTTTCAAGATTAAAATTTTAGAAGTTGAAGAAATCAATTTTAATATAAGTTCATAGAACACAATGAAAAATAGTTTTATAAAAAATACGTTTTTAGGCCTAAACATAAATTTATACTAAAATAATATGTACTGATGATTACTATTGAAATAATTGGATTTTTATAAAAATGGGACTTAAAATTACCATAAAACTAATAAAAAACCTAATGGGACTCTACATGAAAAGAAATGAAAATTAAAAAAAATTGGTATTTTCTACTATTCACTCAAAAAGTAATCTTTTCAGAAAAATACCAAAAACTGACTCTAAGATTATTTTGATACGATGAATCAAAATATGAAGCTAATATTATCAATTTCAATTTAAAAAACTTAAAAATTAATTTTTTTAAATAAAATAATATATATTATGATAGACATTTCATCTATAATAAAACTATATCTTTTTCAACTAAAAAATTATATAAAATTATCATATTATAAATGAATCCATAAAATATATTTATAATCATTAATAAGACA
Organism: Viscum album; assembly: GCA_963277665.1. Taxonomy (NCBI): domain Eukaryota; kingdom Viridiplantae; phylum Streptophyta; class Magnoliopsida; order Santalales; family Viscaceae; genus Viscum; species Viscum album. The sequence continues at coordinate 1,237,527,162 of OY728162.1, read as the reverse complement.
TGGAATTAATTTATTATTATTATTACCTGAGTTTTCACAACCACTTATTCTCAAAGACACACTTTTCCATATTTTATCAATATCTTTCCAAGAGGCACAAATAAGTAACATGAAACATGAATCTAACCAATTCATGTTTTACAAACCGAACCAAACATTCCCAATACACACTAAGGGAAAAAACTGAATACAATGAATCACCAAGGAAAAACATGCAACAAAAAATCTCTAAAAACTTCCATTTTATATAAATAATACACCATTTCAAAATGAGTCTCAAACTCAATTTTAAAAGGAAATCATGATTTGGAAATAACCCAATATCCTTAGAAAATATTTCACTTAAATTTGAAATATCATAAATATAAGTTTTCTTTAAAATAAAAATATTTCAAAAGGATTCCAAAAAATACTTTCAAAAAAATATACACATGCTTCAAAACATCAAACTTATATAAAATAAATACCCATTTAAATTTCACAAAGTCCCATTTTTATTATTAAAAAGACTCCTTGCACTCCATTATAAAACCAAAACATCACGTGATGATCAATTTAATTTTTTTTTATAAAATCCTTATTTCATTTCAAATCATTTCCCTCAATTATACTTTATTTTTAAACTTTTACAAAATTTCATAATGGAATAGAAAACTTTCAAAACAACCCATGAAAATAAAAAGTCTCTTGTAAGAAAACCAAAACTATAGGTTTTAAAACCAAAAACATTTATAAAATTATAATTTTCCATTTTGAACAATATATTGCAAATAAAAATTAAATATTAATACTAATAACTCTAATTTTTTTTTTCAAAAGTATCAAAACTTATTTTATTCTTTCATAAAACATGTTTTATAACAAAGTCACCATATAAGATCTTATTTTCCATCCAATAATATATTTTTATACAACCTAATTTTTTTTAAAAAATATAGATAAAAAATAAGGCATAAGTAATCAATCATTATATCAACCAATAATATAAATTCACTATAAAATTCCATTAATTAACCTCACATCAATTGGTAAACACTATTATAGTCAATTTTAGAAGTAAAGGAGACAAAACACCACATCTAGGGGAAAATAGATATATGAAAAGTTTTGATGTGTGGGTGGAAAAAAATGATCCAATAATGAAAAATCATATGAGATAGTTTACATACCCTTCAATATGGGCTCCACATGGTTTTCCAAATCATGAAAATTAATGATGAAACTATGGTTCTTCCTCCATTTTCTCCCAAAAAGCTCAATGACACCCAAAAAATTAAAGATATACTCAATGGGGGACAAAATACTATCATCTAATATAAAAATAAATATAAAAAATAATTATAAATAAACTCAAATTAAAATTAAGATCCTGACAACTCATGAAAACACAAGTATCAGAGTGAGAAAGAGTTAGCTAGACTCTCCCCCCATTTACCTCTTGAGTCTTAACTTTCCTAACTCCCTAATATTGGACTTAATAAATAATAAAATAGATATTCAAGAACATATACTATATTTATAACTTATTCTCTATGATCAATTTTAATTATTTCACTATTCCTAAGATGAAGTAGTGCACTCAGATCACCTATTGTTCATATAAAGGCAAATTAACTCTAAATCCGAGGAAGTCCTATCCCATTTAATGTCATAAAGTATGTCTTATAATTGAAAATAATCACCTACACCATATATAATAAATATTATTATTGATACATTGGTGGTTAACCAAGACACATTACTTCAACATAATCGGTGAACCTTATAGGTGGAGACCACATGGGATAAGACCCATTCCCTTCATCAGTATGGATTTTCTTGGAACTAGAATCAGATGAATATTTTTTGGGGATTAAAACGTAGAATAAGAAGTTAATACTTCCTCAAAACCACATGTTCAATATAATCCATACCCTCCCTCCAGTTCTCATGATTCTAAAAAAGGGGATTTGGATGAATCCCCTCCAAAATTTGAAGAATGTGTCTCCACCATCATCGATGAGTTTTTATAAGTGAAACTTCACACTAATAAAGATATAAGGACAATATTGATCAATTTAATTATATGACCTAATGAAAAAAATCTATAAATTTCATTCTTTATAAAGAACTTTGATGTATTTTCATGTAACTATAAGAAGATTCCAGAGCTCAATCCCCAGGTCACCGTCCACCAGTATGGAATTTCTATTTTCCATAGTGGATAAAAGTATTCACAGAGAAGGATATATCTCTCTCATTATACAATGTTAATATTATATTTTTATAATATAATAATATAAAAATTCATTAGGTAATTTTATTACCCTAAGTGTCTAGCCAACATTGTCTTAGTAAGGAAGAAGAATAGAAAAATCTTGGCCTGCATCGAATTCTGGGACCTCAAATTCCACTGTCCAAAGGATGAATTCCCAGTCATGATTAAATAATTTATAATTGATGAAAATATTGGCTTCTAGGACCTATCCATCATGAATGGGTACTTTTAGTACAATCATAAAATAACATTGAACCCACACTCCCGGATCTAGAGTAAAAATCATAATCTTTAAATTTTTATCACTGATATTGATAAACAAGACCCAACATTATCCATCCAAAACCTATAAAGTTAAATTGAAATACTATATCACTTACACACCCAAAAACTATTTAATTTTAGATTTCATAGAATTAATAAAAACTCTTAAATAATAATACCCATGTCTCTAACTAAGTATTTTCCCACTATACCCAACTTTTATTTTATATCATATTATGTCTCCATTATTGTTTCTAATAATAAATAATCCTTATTAAAATAATTTAAAAACATGGTATGAGAAAAAAAATCTCAGTAAGGTACATATAAAATATAATAAATAAACCCTTTAGTCCATTTTGAAACCATAAGAACATATACAAAAGTTTTCTTTTAACATAATAAACCTTAAAAATAAATAATTGTTTAATTTTTAATGAAATCCTCTTTACTACCAATTTTTTTTATAAAAACACTTTACAAGAAATTATAAAGTTTAAATAATTGTCATGATGTTTAAAAAAATAGAACCCCCTAAAAATATTTTCTTAAAAACATGCATTTTTACCCTTAACGGGAATAATAATTCCTTTAAACAAAATATCAATATATTACCTTATGAAATCAAAATATTTCCATTAAAAATAATTATAAATAATATAAAATTCATGTAGGTTCCTTGATACATCATCTTTATAGAACCCTTATAAGAACCCTTAAAATAGAATATCATGTTAGGTTAATTCCAAAAAAATTATACGGAGAACATAATCATGACCTAATTCATTAGAGAGATATATTGGGCTCATCCATCATTCTAAACAATTAAAAAGGAACATAACATACAAAGAGCACATAAAATCATGCATTTTCATCATTAAAATAATAAAAATATAATTTTGAACTAATAAGAAAAATACTATCAGATATTGAACATCCATTTCCTCTAAAACAACTTTTCAAAACTAAAATAGCAAAAAAAGGGAATGAGGGTTTTTATTTTAGGAAAAAATTAATCCTATAAAGGAATCCAAATAGAAAATTACTATTGTGATGGTCGAAAAATCCATCGACGTCGTATATGTGGAAATTGAACATCCTGTTTTCCTTTTGTAAAAAAATTATGTATAAAATATATAATAACATTTCTTTTAAAAAAAATTTAAAAAATTTAAAATAGATATAAAATTTCCTTCATAATTAATTTATGTCCATATAAATATATCTATAAAATAATTTTAAGAATATGAACATGAAATAAAAATGTTAATAAAATAAATCTTTAAAATATATAAAATGAGTTTTTAAGGTATTGTGGCCCTTAAAAATTGATAACTATAAAATCAATGACACATTGAATGAAAGAAATATGAATTTATTTTTAATAAATTTAGTTTCTATAGAATAATTATAAAATAAATCAATAAGTTAGTTTATGCACCACACTATAGAAAACATGTGGTGAAAATAGCTTAAATCTCAAAGAAAGGAAATTTAGACTAGAAATACCTTGCCTCAAGTCCGACTTGTCATTTATATTCATTAAATATAGTATAATAAACCTATATTAACTATTTAATTTATCAAGAAACCTTTATAGGTTTAACCCCTTATCATTATACCATTTATTTCATTTACTTAATTGATATATTTAATTACTTAATTGGTTATGTCCATGTTGGGTGTTTTGAGAATGTTTAGTTCATAATTTTAAAAGAACTTCGGTATATTGAAAATGGAAAAATAGATCATGATTATATTATTTAAATAATATTAATCATGATATGATTATCATTTTAAACATTAGTTATATTTTTATAACCAACCATGTTAGGTGGTTATGAAAACCTAATTATGTTACATCGTTGAGGCGGTAGTCCATATGTACACATGAATAACATTCCTATTTGTCAAAAAACATGGGGGAAAAGAAGGTAATTATTATTTTAAATTTATAGAATTATAATTATATCATAAATATCATATTATTTCTTTAAAACTACTCATATATACTATCTATGTGAGGTAGTGATGAAGAATAAAAAAACATTGTTTCACGAGGTGGTAGTCCGTACGTACGCACAAGCGATGATTTTATTTTTCATTGGATGATAAAGAAATAATTAAGATATTTATTTAACAATTAAAAATGAAATTTATATAATATACATCATATTATTTTATTTGGATCCATCATCATGACCATATATAAAAGGCGTTGATGAAAAACGAATTATATCGATTCGTGAGGTGGTAGTCCACCGTACATATGAACAATGGATTTATTTCTCATTTGATGGAAGAGGAGATGAATAAATTTAATTTTATAAAAATACTAAAATCTAAGTATATATTAAATTCAAATAATATTATATTATAATATTTAAGATAGGTTTAAATGATGAGAGGACCAGTTTGGGATATACCTAACACTGAGAGGGGGGGGGGGTGAATCAGTTTTGGGGACTTTTAATACCAATTTCAAATTTTATCCCTATACCTCTTGACATGTTAGGATCTTGATTCTCCTATTCTATTTTCCCTATCGTATGCAATAATAGAAAGCAGTAAAAATATGCACACGATATTTTTACAAGGTTCACTACTCAATAAGAGTATCTACGTCATTTCCATGCATGGGTATGACCAGTGCATGGATTCTCCATCATAATGTGATATTCTTTTATAATATAGTGGCTAGGAAAACAATCCTCTAGCCAGTGTGAGTCCCAACACTTTAGAGGGGGGTGGGAGACAATCCTCTTCCCTGGACTAGTGATGGCCTAGTCCAACTTGCAGCCTCTAGCTGGTTCTTTATACTGCCTATGGAGACAGTCTTCTTCCTTCTTCAGTAAGGTAGGTTCTTCTCTTGATCTTCTTCAGTTCTATTCACTTGATTACTTGAAAATTATTAGGCAAGAAATTCTTCTTGTCTTCTTCTTTTCTTCTTCACTAGTGAAAAATCGGATGCACTAGGACTTCTTCTTCTTCTTTAGTGCAATAACAGAATGCACTAACACATCTTCTTCTTTCTTAGCAAGAATCACATATACCAATGTGATTATTCAGGAAATGAAGATCGGTTCAGTTGGCATCATCTGAATCTAACTTCCCTTCTTCCTTTGTGCAGATGTGAGTTCGATTGCATGTCTAGTTCTTCTTTACTTTGCAAAGTACAACGAGGGTGATAAACACCGATCGTGTGTGTGCGGTTCAACTTCTCTTTGTGAAACCAAATGGTTCACAGTTCTTTCTTCTTCGCAAAGATACTTCGAGAGCATTATGCAACTATCTAATGCCCATGGGACCCCCAAATTTTTGCGCACCCTTCTAGGTGGCTTGCGCGTAAAATTCAAGCCTTGCGCGTAAAAACACCTTTTTGCGTGAAAAACCCTTTTCGTGAAACTCTTCTTTTTTCACGCAGAACTTCCTTTTTCACGCATCACTTTTTCGTGTAACACTTCCTTTTTCGCGCAACACTTCTTCTTTTCGTTCAATACTCTATACTTCAATTTTTCCACACGTCAGAGCTCGGGGTTTGTCTAAGTGTTGAGACTCTACAAATGAGATGGGTTCACCTCATATTTATAGGCATTTTTGACCCTGCGCGTAAAAACCCCTTCCTGTGCATAAAACTCCTTCCGATGCGTAAACCTGTCTCTCACTTCTTTAATTATGTGCACCTTCCTGTATTTCTGCGTACCACCTGGATATTTCGCACACCTCAGGACTTTGCCATTTTTCATCATTCTAATCATGAAGCACCAATTGCGTGCAAAATTCCACACTGCGTTCCATTTGTGTGCAAACCCAATCTTTCACGTGACATCGTATTTTGTGCAATGATCCAATTTTTTGCGTGCCTCATGCCTTTTCAAATTTTCGATCTTCTGATCTCGAAACACCTTTTGCGCGAAAACTTCATTCCTCTATTTCGCACAACACTCTAATTTTCGTGAATCCAACTGATTTTTCACGCATCCCGCTACTATTTCGCGCGACCTTCATTTTTCCGTGCATCCCGCTGAAATTTCACACCTCCCACAAATATTTCGCGCAACCCGCATATATTTCATGCACCACTTTATTTTTTCACACAACTTTCCTAAATTTCCACGCACTCTATGCCTTTATCATTTTTTGATGTTCTGACCTTGAATCATGACTTGAATGCAAAAATCTAAACCATCTTCAATCTTACATGCTCTATCCATTTCCAAAAACACATCTTCATCTCTCGATTTTCAGGCCCTAAAATTTGGCAAACACTGGAAAACAGCGCCACCTTAAACTATGCTTTTGTGCCACCCCAGATTGTCCATTACTTTGTTATTTTTCTCTTCACTGCTTCCCATAACCATTCTTTCGCTTTTATCATGAGTTACACTATCGTGATATGTATCCTTTGATAGATCAGCTTTGGCATCATCATAGTTGCAATGAGAAGTACAAAAACTTCCCTATCTTACAGCATCATAAATCCTTCCAATCAAAACTATATATGTCTGGCATCATCATTTCTCCCCTTTCCTTTATAAGGCTTTCATCACAAGTTCTCCTAACTTATGATATTTGTGAAATACAAATCAACAAATCATAGTCTGATTTAGTCCATTCTTTTTGCAATATGAATTCCAAAGTACTTATTCATCCTCACTTGAAATACTAAATTTCTTTTGGAGTATTAGTTACAAATAACTCCAATCATCTCTCTTCATACAATAGTGGAGACTTGATGCTTCTTCAAATAAATTCAATGTTGCAGACAATGTATCACCCTTGATACATGTATTGGGAACTTTAATAACAGTGAAAAAATCATCCGATTTCAAGGAAATGTGTAATTCATGACCTTCTTAGAATGCCAATCCATTCCACACTCTCTCTTCTTCTTCAACCATCATTCTATACTTCATTCAAATCATGTGATTCTTTTCTTCACGAAAGATATTGCATGGTTCTCATGCAATCATGAAGAGTTGCATGGTCTTATCCAAATTCTCTTTCTTCTGCAATCATCCTTAGATGGATGATACCTCACCATTCGTCATTGTTGTAAACAATGTGTCACCTTTAACACAAGTTCTTTGAAATTAGGATCAGTGCATAAATCTCCTGAATTTACTTCATGGATAATTTCCCAATCATGACATTCAATGCTATGATTACATAACAATTCTCCAGGCATTCTCACTTCAGTCGATCTCCATTAACTTTGGAGTCCTTCTTCATCTCCTTATTTATTTTGACCATCATTGACAACTATTGACAACAAATACAATATTCATACACAAAGTGGTACCAACAAAGGATATAAAAGAAGAACAAAAATAAATACAATTATTTAAGTTCTTTACCTCTTCTTCGGACAACCTCTTTAGGTTTAGACCTTTGGCCTTCTAAGGCGGGTATTATGATGAAACCAAGGCCACTAGGATATGGGTATGGATGTTATACATTTATTTTTTCTTGGATTTTTTTATCTAAGATGCTCTTTAAGTGTGGAGAAAAGAGACGATGGGGTGCCCTTTTAAAAGTGAAGGGGATGACACACTTTTAATTTTAATAATTTTTTAATATTATTAAGTAATTTTCATGGAAAAGTGTACCTTAAAAAATAAATTTAATGTATAAGGTGATATGGGTAGAAATAAATTCTTATAATAATAATTAAGATTAAATTTTAGGGCCTTATCAGTTAGATTTAACCTAGGTTAACATGATATACCCTTTTAGCATGATGATAATTTTTTTACCAAAGTTATTACTCATAATAAACAAAAATTTAATTTCCATTATTACTAAATTAGGACCTTATGATTAAAAATATTGAATATATTTTATAAAATTCTGTTCACACAAGTGGTATAAATTAATTTTAAATAAGCATGTAAATCACAATGAAACCCCATTATTAAAGAAATACATTTTAAGCATAAAATTGAATTTACTTTCATTGCTTTCATAATAAAAAACATAAAATTAATGATACAATATATGTTTAAATATATGATATATATATTTCATTTAAAAAAATTAATCAATTTATACCTGTATAATATATTTAGATAATAAAAATTGCATGCACAAAAACAGTTTGTAAAAGAAAATGTGGTTTTAATCTCAAAAATGAACTTATAATAAAAAGAAGTATAATGATAATTAATATGTAATCAATTAGATTATTTATAATTAAACTATGTGTTGGTCGGAGTGGACACTCAAGAGGGGGGTGAATTGAGTTACAATTAAAATTTCTGTTAAAATATTGTCTAGTTAAAATCCCCCGATTTATAAAATAAGTTAAACAGTAGTGAATTTATATAGATTGTAAATATTCACTTAGCTTCTCAAAGATTTATTAGGTATCAGTTAGTTTAACCACAAGATCAAACTAACTTTTGAAACTAATCTACTGATTTACAATAAGTGTAAACACTTGCTAATTTAATTATCAAAGTAGCTTCAAAATAATTTTTTATTTTAAAGTAATAGCAGCGGAATAAATATAATATATGTCGTATACATTAAACTTAAATAAAATATGCACATCAGATATAACAAGAGGTTCAGTCTCAAGCCGAGACTTAGTCTTCTCAAATATATATAAGAATTTGATCCACACCCTGGATTGGGGTTAACAACAGTTTTTCAAAAACTGTACAGGTCCAAGACCTCTACCACTGTTATTCGTGGGAAACAAAACAATAGCAAACCAGCTGTCCAGGTCACACAAGACCTCTACCACTATCCCAGTGGGAAAGAAAATATGTAAGAGTTTGAGTGAGGATTTACAGATCCGCTAGTTAAAGTTCAGGAGATAGTGTGTGTGTAAAAATACAGCAGATGACACAAACTGCTCGAAAAGTAAATAATGAATCACAGAGCAGAGATGTAGAGTTTAAAAATGGGTCTAGTGATTGTCAATGTAGCTCTGGACTCGTTGGATTGAGCAGGAATGCTTCGGAGTCCTTCTTTGGTTTTTCTGTTGAAAAACAGAGTGTCGTAGTTCAACTTGTGTTCTACAGTCTCTTGATTTTTCGTGTGTTCTTCAGAAATGTAGGATTGCATGTATGGAACTTCTTTGAGGATCGTGCAATGTGTTCTTCACAGTTTTGCTCCGGATTTTTCTTTGGTTCATTACAGAGCTCGCATGTATTGTAGTATATGTGTCGATATGTGTCAAGCGAGCGTATTTTTCCTCTAATGAAGCTCAATATTCTTTATATTCCACGAGCTCTGGCAGTAGGAATGATTCACTTTTCATAAGTACGAGATACGGTTTCCTGTCAAGCCAACAACTAACATTAAATAACATTAATTTCATTAAAAACAACAAATATGACCGTTAGCATCATTTAAAATAATATTGACAAAAGATTAAGAAACGGTGTCACAGTGATCATGGAAACGGTGTCTTCTTCACGGTGTATGATCACGATGTCTGGTCACGGTGAGTCCTTCACGGTGTCTGGGTTATGGTGAGTGGTCATGGTGTCTGGTCACGGTGTCTGGTCACGGTGTCTGGTCACGGTGTCTGGTCACAGTTTCTGGTCACGGTGTCTGGTCAAGGTTAGTGGTCACGGTGTCTGCATACTTAGACAAAAAAATCTGTATTTGGACTAAGACAGTGATATGCAGAATATGGGTTAAGGTTAATCATTAGAGATAATATATGAGAGAATTGTGATTATGCATAAAACTTGTAAAGAGTAATTAACATCCATGAGATTTGTTATTATAAAAACATGATATGCACCTATTGTTGAGTTTGAAGAGCATTAGCAAGATGTTCACTAAAGATCAAGATTAATTAACAGTAATTATATTTGTGATCATTAAAACATGATTAACACATGAGGAGTCCAACAATCTACCCCTTTTTGATGATCACAAATCATATATAGGCAGAATATAAAAGACATGTAATATTAAAGATACTAGCATAGAAAAAGCATTATAGAACAGATACTTGCAGTTTTTCTCCCCCAGTTATACTATTATAGAACTGATACCTATAGGTTTTTCTCCCCCTTTTGGGATTATCAAAAAGTAGAGAACATGAAATGAAACTCGACAGTTTTCATTAAACAAAGTATTCATAATACAAAGTACAGGAGAAGTACAAACGGTAAATAAGAAATGACATCCCATCAAAAAGAAAAACAGCCGGTACACACTTTAGGGATCCATTTTTGTCTTGCCTTTATCAGCAACAGGAGCTGGCGCTGAAGTAGAAGAAGGCATAAAAGTGGTATACAACAAGGGTAAGGTTAGACCTTCAAAAACAGATGGAGCCAAAGTAGGAGCAGTAGAAGATCTAGGCTTAGGTTGGTCAAGAATGACTAGCCAGATCTGAGAAAGGGCTTGGCTAACTGTCATGGTAGTTGATGCTAAGGCAGGTAGTCCAGGTCTAAGGGGTGCAGCAGCTGGAGAAACTATAGCAGTACTCTACACATGAAGATACAGCTTAAAAATACTGATGAAATCAGTAATGATTTCACCACCATACTGCATAGCCTTTTCAAAATCATCCTTATTCTCCAAAAATCTGTCCAAAAATCTGGTGAACTATGAAAGTTTCTGAACTTGATCTTTAAAATCTTGAGTCATCGGAGGGATTCTCAGATTTTTCACAAGATATCTAAAGTGATCTGTCATGTCACTTTTAGAGAAAATCTGGGAAAGATACAAATCTATTTTCTTGGAGATATCTTGTTGAGCATCATTGGCTATCTTTGAATGAATCCTAACCAAGTCCAATGATCTATCATTGTTCTTAATCACTTCTGACAAAGAAGATAGATCCAAGCCATTGAAGGCATTCTGTAATTCTTCCTTAATTATGGATCTCAATAGAGAATCATCCAAAGAAGGTGTGGAGGTCTGACCAGAAGCAGGTGAAGCCTTGACAGCTTCGGTTAGAACTTTGAGCTATTTCAGAACTTTTTGCAGACATCCAGTGTATTCATCTGTAAGCTTATTCAGAGTTTCCACAAGCTCTCTCATGCATTCCAGCATCTTCGTGTGCCTTTTTCCAATCTTTTCATCAAAAGATAGTAGGTAAGGATGAACTTGAGACACAATATCCCAAGCAAGGAGGGAATCAGAAGACTCAGGAGAAGCAGCAACAGGTGCAGGGGCAGAAATAGGAGCAGGCTCTGATCTCACAGATAGATCATTCTGCAGACTTGCTACCATACTTTTCAGATTTTCAACATCAGCACTCAACAGCTTATTTTCTACTTGGACTTCTTGAATTTCTCAGATCATCCTTGGTTTAATATGCAAGATAATATTTTCCAAGAGAATTGATGCATCTTCTTGACTTAATTGAGTCACTGGGAGAGGTTGAGTGGAGACAATTTTCTCAAAACCAGCTAACAAAGTCTCGCCAAAAACTTTCAGATCATCTTTGGTTACAAAAGAGTGAAGCTCAGGTAAGGATTCAGGTAAAGGTAGAGGTTCAGATTATGGTTGAGGGTCAGATTCATCTTCAGATTCAGATTCTGATCCATATTGAGATTGGGGCTTTGGTTCTGGTTCTGAATGAGCTAGGGACTTCAGTTGAAATAGAGAAGAAAGATCCATTCCAGTTGCAGTCACTTGCTGTGACTCATTCACATCATAAAATCTTGGGAACTCATACCGAGAGTGTACAGAGAAAGTGACAGAAGGTTGAGATGCTTCACCAGATCCAGCTTCCACAATATCAAGATTTTGAGTTTCATCCCCCTCAACTTGTGCTTCCCTTTCAGATTCTTGAGGTTCAGGAACATGTACAAGATCCACAGGATCATCCCTAATCTCTTCAGAAAACTCTTGCCTTACCAGCTGAAAGGAAATTTCCATTTTTTCTTCAGCAGATGGAATAATCTCAGGAACCGATTGTTCCACTGGATAAGCTTCCAGACTTGCTTCTTTCTCAACAGAAAGAGTCTCTTCAACAAAAACTTCCTCAAAGGTTTCTTGTTGTTATGAACCAGGAAAAACTAATTTCCTTGCAGCATTGGGATGAGCTTCTTCCTCATGAAGAACAACTAAAGGGTCCTCAGTCCTTTCCTTTTCAACAACAACTTACTCTCCTTGAGGTATTTCAGCAGGGATAACAGCAGGGATAACACCCCTTTCCTCTTCAACAGAAACTGTTTCCATTGGAGGTATTACAGATTCTTCTCTAGGTGGAACTTCAGCTGTTACTTCTTCTTGTTCTTCTTCTTCTGAGTACTCAACCACTTCATCTGGTTCCAAACCAGGATCAACTAGGTTCTTAGGCCTTCTTGGATAGTCAACAGGATTAAACTTTTTTATACAGTTGATCACTATCCTCAACCCATTTCTCTTTCCAGGGATTCCAGCTAATCTTCATCCTTATGATGATAAGCATGGATAGGAAGAAATCAAAATCCTCTAATTTTTCTTCATTCGGTCCAACCATTCCTTTTGAGACTAACATGGCTGAAATCATACTTGAATAAAACAGGGAGGTGGATTTGGAAGTTACTTTGATCAGCTCACATATATGGTTGATAACATACTTACACAGATTGATCTTTTGTCCATTATTCAACAGGTGAATCAGGAACACATCCTGATACTTCATCACAGAAAAATATCCTTTTCTTGGACTAACCAAATTCTGAACAAACTTGAACAAAAGTCTTGTCTCCCCATCCAGTTCAACAGATATGACCCTTCGCTTGGTTCCATTTCCAGTTAGATTTTCCAAAGAGGTTTCTAGGTCAAATATGTCAGTTGTTGGAGAAGGGCCTCTATGGTAATCTTCACACACTCCTTCATGTGGAATTCTTAGGCATGCAGCCCACATCATTGAAGAGAAAGAGCAATTTTGAACATCGATCCAGCTGGTCACCAAAAGGATTTCTCCAAACTCAAAAGAGAACTTCACATACTGATAGAATTGAGATACAAGCCTCGGGTAAATCGGTTTATTCTGTCCAGTGAACCATTCATTCCATCCTTGTTCTTCTAAAAATTTCAAAACTAACGATCTTCTAGACATCAAGCATTCAGGGAAAACCTCTTTTTCTGGTACAACAATACGACTTACCAGGTTTGGGTTTAGAGGTCCTTTGGGAGCTATCCTCGATATCCTCCTTTGTTTCTTAGAGCGGTGCTTCTCAGACGAGGGTGAAGATGGACGCTTCATCCTTTGTATTCACTAAAGGTTCGGGCGAGAGGGAAGAGAAGGTTCAGGAGAGAATTAGGGTAAGGAGTCGAATGAAACCCTTAAGTTTTATCATTTAGGAATGTCAAACTTCATAAAAACATAAACACATGAAATCAAATAGCGGTGAAATAAAAATTACCGCGATACGGGTAAAAATAAAATAAAAATTAACATACTTCTCATGGTGAGACAAAAAATTAGCCATCACGGTGAGACAGTTTATAGTCATCACGGTGAAATAGTGAGCAGTTTATATAGTCACGGTGAGACAGTGAGTTGTCAGACCGTGAGCATAAAACTGTAACTTAGAAATAGTAAGTATAAAGCCGTAAAGTAAAATACAGTAAAGTATTAAACATTATGATCAGTAAGATATTCATTTATCATCAATCATACCAAGATCATGTATGATGTAGTCTAATCTTTCGGAATTTAATGGTTTAGTGAATATGTTAGCAAGTTGATATTCAGTACCAATGAATTCCAAAGTGATATCACCTTTTTGATAATGATCCCTCAAAAAGTGATGTCTTACATCAATATGTTTTGTCCTAGAATGAGAAATAGGATTCTTAGAAATATTAATAGCACTAGTGTTGTCACAATTTATTGAGACATGTCTGAATTGATATCCATAGTCTAGTAATGTGTGTTTCATCCACAAAATTAGTGCACAACAACTTCCAGCAGCTATGTATTCAGCTTCTGTAGTTGAAAATGCAACAGAATTTTGTTTCCTACTACAACATGATACTAGTGACTTGCCTAAAAGATGACATGTTCCAGAGGTGATTTTTCTATCTAGCTTACATCCAGCAAAGTCAGCATCAGAATAACTAACTAGTTCAAATGATTGTCCTTTGGGATAGAACAGTCCTAAATTGGGAGTATGCTTGAGGTATTTGAAAATTCTCTTTACAACATTTAAATGTGACTATTTAGGGTTTTCTTGAAAATGAGCACACATACACACACTAAACATAATATCAAGACAACTAGAAGTCAGGTAGAGTAGACTTCCAATCATTCCTCTATAAGTGGTTTGATCAACAGATTTACCATTTTCATCAAGATCCATCTTACAGGTGGTACTCATGGGAGTGTCACTACTTTTTGTGCTATCCAATCCAAAATGTTTTAAAAGATCTCTAGTATATTTACTTTGAGTTAAAATAATTCCATCATCATTTTTAAAAATTTGAAAACCAAGAAAGAATTTAAATTCACCCATTAAACTCATTTCAAATTCATTTTGCATCATTTTAGAAAAATCAGTACATAAAGAATTTTTAGAAGATCCAAAGATAATATCATCAATATAAATTTGTACTACTAAAACATTTTTAGAAATTCGTTTTATAAAAAGATTAGGATCAGCTATTCCTTTTATAAAACCTTTAGAAATTAGAAAAGTACTTAATCTATCATAACAAGCTCTTGGAGCTTGCTTTAAACCATATAAAGCTTTTGATAGTTTGAAAATATGATTTGAAAAATGAGGGTTTGAAAAACCAGGTGGTTGTTCAACAAAAACATCCTCAACAATATATCCATTTAAGAATGCACTCTTGACATCCATTTGATATAGTTTGAAATTTAGATGTGCAGCATAAGCAAGTAAAATCCTAATAGCTTCTAATCTGGCTACTGGA
This sequence comes from Viscum album, assembly GCA_963277665.1. Classification (NCBI taxonomy): domain Eukaryota; kingdom Viridiplantae; phylum Streptophyta; class Magnoliopsida; order Santalales; family Viscaceae; genus Viscum; species Viscum album. The sequence goes on along the minus strand of OY728162.1, from coordinate 1,237,511,798 downwards.
GAAAAAGTCTCCTCATAGTCAATACCTTCTTCTTGACTATAGCCTTGTGCAACTAGTCTATCTTTATTTCTAACTATGTTTCTGGATTCATCTACTTTATTTCTAAACACCCATTTTGTGCGTATTGTGAAAGTGTCCTTAGGTCTTTCAACAAGATTCCAAACTTTATTTCTTTCAAACTGATTGAGTTCTTCTTGCATAGCAATTACCCAAAATTCATCATTAATAGCATCATCAATGTTTTTAGGTTCAAGCTGTGACAAGAAGGCTTGATGTTCAACCTGATTTCTAAGAGAAGATCTAGTCTGTGTCCCTCTATCATGATTTCCTATAACAACATCTAATGGATGATTCTTCAGAATTCTAGTTGATCTAGTAAAGGTAGGGATAGAAATTTCAGGTTCATCAATAGGTTGGGAATAAAAGAAGCAGGTTCTGGAAAATTTCCAGAACTGGACGTTTTAACTATAGGTCCACTGTCTTTATCATTAAGGTTCAAAACAGAGAGATCATCTTCAATATTTTCAAGAGAGGTTTTAGGCTCATGTGGATATGTTTCATCAAACTTGATGTGAACAGATTCTTCCACACACTTGGTTCTCTTATTGAAAACTCTATAGGCTTTTCTAGAGATAGAATAACCTAGGAAAATTCCTTCATCACTCTTGGATGCAAACTTGTCAAGATTATCTTTGGTATTAAGAATAAAGACTTTGCAGCAAAAGACTTTGATGTAGTTAACCTTAGGTTTCCTATGGTTCCACAACTCATAAGGGGTCCTCTTAAGAACAGGTCTAATTAAGACTCTATTGATAATATAACAAGATGTATTTATAGCTTCAGCACAAAAATAAATAGGTGGGTTATACTCATTAAGCATAGTTCTAGCAATTTCTTGTAGGGTTATATTCCTTCTTTCTACTACACCATTTTGTTGAGGTGTCCTAGGGGCATAGAAATTGTGACTATAGACATTGTGTGAGCAGTAAGATTCAAATTCATGATTTTCAAACTCATGGCCATGATCACTTATTAGAGTTTTAATCTTAAGTCCACTATTGTTTTCTACAAATTTGGAGTATTTAACAAAGTAATAACAAGCTTCACTTTTGTAAGCTAGAAAATATACCCAAGTATATCTAGAAAAGTCATCTACTAAGACATAGACATAATGCTTCCCATTTAAACTAGAAACTCTAGATGGTCCAAACAAATCCATGTAAACCAACTAGAGAGGTTGAGAATTTGAGACTTGTTTCTTTGGGTTGAAAGAGATTTTGTGTTGCTTTCCCTTTTGACAAGGATTACAAACTTTGTCATTTGGAAACTCAAGTTTGGGTAGGTCTCTAACTAAGTTCTTCCTAGTAAGTTTTCTAAGTGAGTGTATATTGCAGTGTCCTAATATTCTGTTCCAAAGCCAAGACTCTTTGTGAAAATCATTTAAACAAGTAATATTCTTCTTAGCTAAAGAATTTAAATCAACAGCATAAATATTTTCATTTCGCAGGGCAAAAAATACTAAATCATTTTTAGAATTAAAAACATTGTAGGAATCATTTTCAAATTTAACATTAAAACCATCATCACATAACTGAGAAATACTTAACAGATTATATTTAAGTCCATCAACAAATAAAACTTTAGAAATTAATACTAAGTCAGTGTTACCAATCTGGCCTAAGCCGATGATTTTCCCTTTAGAATTATCACCAAAGGTGACAAAACCTCCATCAATCCTGACTAAGATTTTAAAGCATGATAAGTCTCCAGACATATGTCTTGAACATCTACTATCCACCAGGTCTTCCTATAGGAGCTCTTTAAGCAGTTTTCCTACAAAACAGATTTAGATAGGAAATGATTTTGGTACCCAGATCTTCTTGGGTCCAGACAGGTTATAAATCAAAGCTTTTGGTACCCAAATTTGTCTTATGGGTCTCATGAAAGTTGTAGAATCAAAAGACTCTGAAAGATAAAACTTATTAGATCCATAACTATGAATATAACTAGTTGAAGCATATAAATGTCCAGAACTAGAATTAACAGCATTCTGTCCAGATTTAGGAATAAATATATTCTTAGTAAACTGTCTCTGTCCAGGTTTGTAGCCTATTCCAGTAGTGTATTTTGGTGCAACTTGCTTTCCTAGAATTTGAGTTAGTGTATCCTTTCCATTTGTGAATTTCTCTAAATCCTTTCTGAGTTGCTCATTAGATAATTTCAGTTCAGTGTTTTCTTTAAGCAACTGAGCATTCTTTTCCATTTCAATATCAAGATCAGATTTATGTTTAACAGTTAAAGCATACTGTTTCTTTAAACCTTTGTATTTGTCTTTCAGCTCATTATAGGTTTCTTCTAACATATCACAATATTCAAATAGTTCATATTTTGACATGTTATCAGAGTCAGTATCATCTCCAGAATAATAAGAATTTAAAACAGGAGTTTTAGCTATTACCTCAGAAGTGTTTGTCATAAAACACATGTTTGCCTTATTTCTGTGTTCAGTTTCAGAAACTTCAGATTCAGTGGAACTATCCTTAGAAGCGCTCCAAGTAGCCTTCATATCCTTTTTGTACTTACTATCCTTGTAATCATATTTCTTCTTGAATTTGAGCTTTGGGAAGTCTGCTTTAATATTTCCTTTTCTTTTGCACTCATAACAGACAACTTCATTACTTTTATCTGGCTTTTTCCAATCCTTCTTCCAATGTCCCTTATTGTCATACTTTCCTTTGTAATTTCATTTTCTAAAGAATTTATTTTCCCTATAAAACTTATTAAACCTTCTGGAAATGTGAGCCATCTCAGCATCACTATCATAAGCACTTTCACTGTCTTCACAGCTTGAACTCTCGTTTATAGCTTGAAGTTTCTCCTTATCCTTGTTCTTTGAAGTTGAAGATTTGAAAGCAACAGACTTTCTTCTAGGTTCATCTTCTTCTACTTTGTTCACCTTGAGTTCTTACTCATACATCATAAGATTACCAATGAGTTCTTTAACAGGTAGAGAAGCAATGTCACATGAATCTCTGATTGAAACAGATGTGCCTCTCCATCGGTCTGGTAAACATCTCAAGATTCTCATAATTTGTTCCTTTGCTGGAACAGCTTTTCCAAGTGAATTCATTGTATTGACTATCTCATTAAACCTGAGATACATGTCAGAAATAGGTTCATCAGTTTTTATTTTAAAATTATCATATTTAATAGTATAAGTATTTAATCTCATTTCCTTAACATTAGTTGTTCCTTCATGAGAAATGCCCAAGGTATCCCAAATTTCAAAAGTAGTTTTACAAGCAGAAATTCTGTTAAACTCTTCATCTCCTAAAGCACAGTACAGAGAATTCATGGCTTTATAATTATTATTATAAGCAGTCTTTGTAGGTTCATCCCAAGTGGATCTAGAAGTAGTGGGAAGTTTATATTCTGATTCTATGGCGGTCCAAATATCAAAACCTATGATTTCTAAATGAATTTTCATTTTAAGTTTCCACTGAGCATAGTTGGTACCATTGAAGAAAGGTGGTCTGTTAGTAGCAGCACCCTCTAGTATATTATCCATAACTAGATTTTATAAAGACAATTTAAAGAGATAAAAAATTTAGAACTAACAGAAATTTAAGATCTTTAAAGATGAAACTAAAATCACAGTTGAAAAACAGAGTATGTCAAAAATATTTGAACAACGAAACTAAACCTCTGATACCAAATGTTGGTCGGAGTGGACACTCAAGAGGGGGGTGAATTGAGTTCCAATTAAAATTTTTGTTAAAATATTGTCTAGTTAAAATCCCCCTATTTATAAAATAAGTTAAACTATAGTGAATTTATACAGATTGTAAATGTTCACTTAACTTCTCAAAGATTGATTAGGTCTCAGTTAGTTTAACCACAAGATCAAACTAACTTTTGAAACAAATATACTGATTTACAATAAGTGTAAACACTTGCTAATTTAACTATCAAAGTAGCTTCAAAATAATTTTGTATTTTAAAGTAATAGCAGCGGAATAAATATAATATATGTCGTATACATTAAACTTAAATAAAAGATGCACATCAGATATAACAAGAGGTTCAGTCTCAAGCCGAGACTTAGTCCTCTCAAATATATATAAGAATTTGATCCACACCCTGGATCGGGGTTAACAACAATTTTACAAAAACTATCCAGGTCCAAGACCTCTACCACTGTTATTCGTGGGAAACAAAACAACAGAAAACCAGCTGTCCAAGTCACACACGACCTCTACCACTATCCCAGTGGGAAACAAAAGATGTAAGAGTTTGAGTGAGGATTTACAGGTCCTCCAGTTAAAGTTCAGGAGACAGTGTGTGTGTAAAAATACAGTAGATGACACACACTGCTCGAAAAGTAAATAATGAATCACAGAGCAGAGATGTAGAGTTTATAAATGGCTCTAGTGATTTTCAATGTAGCTCTGGACTCGTTGGATTGAGCAGGAATGCTTCAGAGTCCTTCTCTGATTTTTATGTTGAAAAACAGAGTGTCTTAGTTCAGCTTGTGTTCTACAGTCTCTTGATTCATCGTGTGTTCTTTAGAAATGTAGGATTGCATGTATGGAAATTCTTTGAGGATCATGAAATGTGTTATTCACATTTGTGCTCTGTATTGTTCTTCGGTTCAGTACAGAGCTCGCATGTATTGTAGTATATGTGTTGAGATGTGTCAAGTGTGCGTATTTTTCCTCTAATGCAGCTCAATCTTCTTTATATTCCACGAGCTCTGGCAGTAGGAATGATTCACTTTTCATAGGTACGAGATATGGTTTCCTGTCAAGCTAACAACTAACATTAAATAACATTAATAGCATTAAAAACAACAAATATGTCCGTTAGCATCATTTAAAATAATATTGACAAAAGCTTAAGAAATGATGTCACAGTGATCATGAAAACAGTGTCTTTTTCACGGTGTTTGATCACGGTGTCTGGTCACGGTGAGTCCTTCACGGTGTCTGGGTTACGGTGAGTGGTCACGGTGTCTGGTCACAGTGTCTGGTCACGGTGTCTGGTCACGGTTTCTGGTCACGGTGTCTGGTCACGGTGTCTGGTCACGACGAGTGGTCACGGTGTCTACATACATAGACAAAAAAATCTGTATTTGGACTAAGATAGTGATATGGAGAATATGGGTTAAGGTTAATCATTAGAGACAATATATGAGAGAATTGTGATTATGCATAAAACTTGTAAAGAGTAATTAACATCCATAAGATTTGTTATTATAAAAACATGATACGCACCTATTGTTGAGTTTGAAGAGCATTAGCAAGATTTGCACTGAAGATCAAGATTAATTAACAGTAATTAGATTTGTGATCATTAAAACATGATTAACACATGAAGAGTCCAACACTATGATTATATCAATTTAAGATAAAATTATAAATATAATGTGACATTCAAAGTACTATATTTATTGAAAATAAATGAATGTTTTGAAAAAATCTATATTTTCAATATTCACTGAAAAATCAACCTTTTCAGAAAATTCATAAAAATTTACTACAGGATAATTTTGAATTGATGATATCGAAAATGAAATTAATTTTTTCAAATAAAAATTATAAATTTTTTATATCAATATTTTTTAACAAACCCATATAATATTTGTAAACATATTTATTCAGAATAAAACCATTTATTTTTTGATTGGAAAATTACTTAATATTATTATAGTGAATATAAATGTATGCAATTAATAAAAATTAATAATACATGAAATATATATATTATAAAAATTACTTAGGTTATTATATGCTTCTCCTTTTAGAAATTACGCCCTTATAATATTATCTCATTCTTGATAAAAATGGTTTAAAACATTTTTTTGAAAAACAATCATAGGGAGTGGAAGATAAAATATAATATCATAAAAGGAATAAAATTTTTTAAATTTGAAAATATATTTTTTGAAAAACTAAATAATAAAAAGGAATAAAAAAATTATTTTTGAAAATAGGAAAAGGAAAATATGATGGTGTTTCCCTCTGGAATTGGGGATGACCTCGTTGATTGAAGGTTCAAACATTCTAATCGGTTTCTAACGAGTTTGTTAGTAGAACAGGAAACATCCAATGATTCCATATCCATTTGGACCTACTTTCCAAAGGTAGGTGCTCATTAGTTGTGGACTGATGAGGCTTAGGAATTTTCATTGGTCGAGAGGATGGGAGGTCGGACTCATCACACCGTTTTGAGGGGAATTATTGTCTACTCTAGGAATCTCTTTATAGATTTAAGTTATGTTCGTGAATCCTTATTACATTACCAAGTATAAAATGATCTTTCCTTTAGTCTAACAATCAATGATTGGTATGTAAGAAATTCAGAGAATCTTTTATATGTATTTGAGGTTCTTCATTGATGAAGAATCATCTGTATTTGTTAGAGATTCTTAGTTTATGGTATCCTTAAAATACATAAAATTATCTTGGTCATTATGATGACCATACTGGTTTTAAATCCACTGAGTGGGGCACTTGAAGTTTATTGTCATTCAGGAGGACATGGATTATTTTAGATTTGGGATCGTACCTGCTAATGGGCTACCTACATATCCTTTGTTTTGGAAAAGGAATCAGAACCCACGTAGTTCGAATAAAGGAGTATGATTTTTATGATTGATGGCTCAAAGAAAGATTTCATAATTACTTTTACACTCTAAGCTCACGTGAGTCATGCTCGGTGTGAGAAACAAGAGGTATTGGTAAAATCATACAATTGTGTCATGAAAGATGCAATCATAAGAAATTATGTGGGGCTTATGTATGTATGACTGCCCAAAATAAATGAGGATTAAGATTTACTTCAGGGAAGAAATTCAGGAATAGGTTCCATAAAGGTATATGTACTTCATGGAGATTTATATACTCTAATCTTGGGGATTACTCCTAAGGAAGATGCCCAAGTTAGGAGGGGACTTATGATTGGGTTTTACTCTTGAGAAGGAATCCCAGATCAAAAAGAATTATGACTGGGGCTTACTCTTGAAAATAAGGCCTAGGTTTAAAGGGATTTTATAATTAAGGGACTTGGGACTTACTCCTAAAGAGGAGGCCCATATTTATGACTGGGGCTTACTCTTAATGAGGACGCCCAGATTAGGGGACTCGGGAATTACTCCTAAAGGCGATGCCCAAATTAATGAGGACTTGGGGCTTACTCTGAAGGAGGATGCCAATATTAATGAGAATTTAGACTGGGGATTACTCCTGAAAAAGAGGCCCAGGATAAGGGGCTATCTCATCTTAAAGGATGAGGTTGAATGAATGAAATCTCAATCTTCAGTGACATAAAGATGTATAAATCACTAGATTTTGAGATATTTTCCATGGAGTTCCTTTCAGATAAGGAATTCAAGTCAAGAAATCATGCCATAAATGTCTTTGAAGAGTGTCTTGAAGACTTAATATTTAATAGGAGAGGTGGAATGGCATAATAGGGGTGAAATGTGTAGGAAAGGCACCCAAAAAGGTAGGGGCGCGCAAGTCCCGGCAGGCACGCAGGTACTGCGTGGGTGTGCAAGTTCTGGACGCGTAGGTATACCTGCACGACACATGGGTACTTGCGTGATTTTCAGCCCTTAGAGTAATATTTGGGCGATCCTTGACCAAAACCTTTAGAATCATCCCTAGAGGCTTTCCAGAAGATGGCACGCAAGTTCTGGTGAAGAAGTAGGGTGGTGCGCAAGTGTGTCCATTTCCCTTAAGGGTAAAACCACTTAGGCGCGCAAGTGTTTAGGGAATTCTAACACTTAGACCTTACTCCTCTTTTTTAGACCTTCCATTCTAGGTAAATAATTACCTTATAAGTGTTCAGAAGACCTGAAGAAGAGACTTGGGCGTTCAGAGCTCTATATGTGAATTCTGAAAAAAAAATCCTCTCGAAATAGGGGGCCCACTGGGGGTATTTATAGGCTGGAGAAGACCCCGAACGATTATCCTTTAGGGCGCGCAAGTCACTTGCGTGACCATTAGGTGGGGCACAAGTATACTTGCGCGATAGTGATGAAACTTGTGCGACCCTTGTGCTTTTGAAGCCTTGTTCATGCCTTTGTTGATTTTTGATGTTTTCTTCAAAGGATGAATCAATTGGTGCTAAGTCATTTCCCTTTCCATTATTTTAGACAATGTGATGAAAAGGATCATCAAAAAAAGTCCCCCCTCAGAGTTGGATCCCAAAGAATATGGATGTGACTCTGAGGAAAAGAAGAAAACCAAAGGGAATGAGGTGCGCAGGTGCGAGTCGCGCAGGTGCGAGTCGCGTAGGGCTGGAGCGCCCTGGATAGAGCGCACTGAGCTGTAGGCGCGCAGGTGGGAATCCTGACCTATATATATGCACTCATTTGTCTGCAAAGAAATCGACTTTGAACAGTTCGAGCTCTCGCCGCGTAGGTTACTTTCATCCTGCAAGTGTCTGTTTTCTGCGGTTTCAGTGCTTTTTTCCATGTCGCGCTACTGCAGAGGTATATTGACCTGCGCAGTGATACCTACATGCTAAAACTTGTGCGGCACACTAATACTTGCATGCCAACTTTGGGACTTGCGTGCCTTAATGCCTTAGCCATTTTTTCACTTTTCTTCAAAAATTTTATGAAAAATCAACTCACTTAAGAGTTAATTATTTGACCTTTGTGTGGATTCAATGGATCCTAGAAGAATTGGAATGGCTGATGAGCTAGCTAGTAAGCAGATTGATGAAATGATGAACGTTGTTGGCCATGATTACTATGATATCTACAACAACACTCTCCCAGATTTGGATAAGTACCTGAAGAAATATCATCTTAATTTCCCACAGAGAATCTACCTGCCTCTGTATGGTCATGGTCATATACAAGGAGTTAATGTTCCAGATGCAATGAACTATACGCCTGAGATGCAGCTGCACTGCTATTCCTATATTTCGGTAATTCTGTGCATTAAGAGCAACAATAATGGTGTGAAATTTCAAATTTTTCCTCCATGTCATTTCCTTACAGATATGAAAATGGAAAACCCATGGGCTGAAATGTTTTCCACTACCGGTTGGTGGAGAGAAGACAAACATGGAATTAGAGTAATATCTGAAAAGAGTATTCTCTCCAAATGGTTCTTTACTTCCAATTCTCCATTCTAAAATCCATGTATCCATCTTCCAAGTCTCTTGGACAGAAACAAAGTCACTGTTTGATCAGCAGACAATTTTCTCAAACCGCACACAAGAACATCCTTTTCCAATTGTTCCAAGAAGAGATGGTATCACTGCATCTCTTATTGTATCCAGTTGAATGAATGAATTCCAGGTGGTTGCTGATGAAGCTCGGGATGCCGTAAATCAAATGAAGATTTATGCTGAAAGCCTTTTGTAATTTCTGAAAAAAGAGAAGAGACTCCAGTCTGTGGATGTCCTTCTAACTCCTGTGCATCAATGAAAAACACTTTCATCCTCAATCATTTGTTCATATCTTCTTTTGCTACCTTCTTTAAATTTTACCTAAGCCAATGGGCCTAGTAATCATAGTTTGATTTTTACTAGAATTAATGTAAATAACCCTACAAACTTTGAACCTTTTAATTGCTCAATATTACCTAAATCATACAAAATGTATGTTTAGTTAGTTGGAACTTGACTTTTATTCAGAGTTCCTTTTTCTTTTGTGGGAAGTTTAAAGTCATGCATGTCAGACATAAAGAGGCTAATGTTTAAGGTCGAAATAGCTTTGACCTAAATGGATTAAAATTGAATCAATTCCTTGAAAATTTATTTGAAAACATATTACCATACTCAAGTATGAGGGAAAATATGTAAACTATGACTTAAGAATATTTGAATCTAAAGAACGATATGAAAAAGAGCTAAATGGCATTAGAAAAAGTAGTTCCCAAGAATGAAGTTACCATTATTTAACAAACCCATTAGGGGGTTGAATAATGCAGGGTCACCTAAGGGCATTGGCTGCATAGTCAAATAAATAACATCTTTTGGCTGATAGGTCTGTTATGTAGACTATTTATGCAAGGCCGCCTAAGGGCACATGCTGCATGGTTAGGCAAAATAACTCTCAGAAATTTACTCTCCTAGTGCTAAAAATCCAGTGAAAGTTTATGGAGATTCAAATTGTCCAAAGTATATAGTTTTCTGTATAGAAAGAGGTACTTGAATATGGAGAAGATATTTTCCAAACAAGATTATCGAAGAACTGGATGGATATCACTCCTATGAAGGTCTGAACCAAACATAGGGAAGGAGAATATAAACCATAGACTAGAATAATTTCAGATCATGAAAAAGGATATGGGACAAACATGTTAAGGATGACTATTTTTACGGATCCCTACATACTGTCATTTAAGACCAATAAGGAAAAAAGAGGCTTTCATCCCAAGAATGATGTTACCATTATTTAACAAACCTGTTAGGGGGTTGAATTATGCAGGGCCACCTAAGGGAATTGTCTTCATAGTCAAATAATAGTATCTTTTGGCTTACAAATCTGTTATGGAGACTATTTATGCAAGGCCTCCTAAGGGCACGTGCTGCATATTCAGGTAAAAGAACTCTTAGAAATTTGATATTTTTTTGACTAAAATTCAAGAAAATGGTTAGAAAAATCTGAAAATATTTAAGGTTAGGATTATGACACATAAAGATGGGTATTGTCCAATGTATGCAGAGATACAAAGATCAATGATAACCATAATAATGTTGTGGTTGAGTCCTGAATGGAAATGTTAGACTTCACTACGTCTCCCATAAAGATGGGAATCAAGCCAGACGTAGTTCTTGAACTACAGTTTAACGTCATGTGGGACAAAAGGAAAGAATATCTTAGTTTAGGGTCATAGATCTTGGACCATTATAAGAAATAAACAGTGTGTGTTTTCATGAGGACTTTTTATCCAAGGGACTGAAAGTGAAATTTGGGGTTCAGCCCAAAAGACTTGGGGCTGGATTTGAGGGACACTCGAATGTTCCTACGTATTCCATAAGGATGGGAATCAAGCCCACGTAGTTATAGAAATACCCTCTGTACAAATTTGGTTCGTACATGTGAAGGGTGAAAGGGGACTTTAGTGCCATGATGGTTTAACCCAAGTTAAAAGGTTTGGGCATTACCATGTATGCACATAGTCTTTGAAATGAAACATGATTGAAAAATCAATGTAAATAATGGTACTCTTTCAGGTGAGGGTATCAATGAATATTTTAGTTTTATTGTTGTACAGGAAAAAAAGTGTTGTACAATTTAACGTCATATATCAAGGATGAAAGTGAACCAATGTAAAGATATTGATTCTAGGGGTGGTTTCACGAATGAACATCGTATGAGATGGAGGTGAACCGATGTGAAGAGATTGGTTTTGGGCTTGAACCTTGGGAGGTTATCTACGTACCTAGCCTAGAAGGCAAGGATCAAATTCCGCGTAGTTCAATTAAATAATGAATTAGTGATCAAGTATTTCTTGGAGACAATGATATAAAATATAGTGTTAGGACTTACACATGGTTAGTAGCCCAGAGAGAGAGTTATGGTTGAAGTTTTCTATAAGATCACGTGAGTCATACTCGGTGTGAGAAATAAGAGGTAGCAACAACCCTAACGATGCACATTTTAATGTCATGTTGGACAAAAAAGAGGACTATGTAGTTTAATGTCATGCATTAAGGAAAAAAGAGTACACCATTTAATGTCATGTTGTACGTATTAGGGAATTTTTCATAGTTTAACATCATTTTGGAAGAAAAAGGGATGATACAGTTTAGCGTTATGTTGGACGAAAGTGAAAATAGTTTAAGGTCATATGCATGGACTGTGGATGGTATAGTTTAACATCATGCTGGACGGAAGGGGGACTATGCATTTTAATGTCATGTAGTGAGGAAAAATTATGGAACTTTTTTTTCACAGTTTAACGTCATGTGGGACAAAATTAATACAAATAGTTTAAGGTCATATGCATGGACCCTGGATGATGCAGTTTAATGTCTTGTTGGACGTAAGGGACTTGCAAATAGTTTAGGGTCATATGTATGGACCATTGATGATACAGTTTAACGTCTTACTAGACGGTGGTGCAGTTTAAGGTTATACCAGACCAATGATGATATATTATGTGTTTATACAAAATACTTCTTCAAAAATCTAGCATTGTTTGGAGTAGTGATGAGTTCTCCATCCATTGATATTAAAGAATAAGCTCCATTAGAGTAGACCCTATGTATTGAGTAAGGTCCTTCCCATTTTGGCTCAAGATTGGGTGATTTCTTTCCTAGTATCATTGGATTTCTGAGAACTAATACAAATTATCCCTGAGTGAATGAACAAAGACGAAATTTTTTGTTAAAAGCTCATGCTATTCGATTCTGATAGACTTCCAAGTGGTGAAAAGTGTACAATCTTTTCTCATCTAACCATTCCAATTCATTCAATCTCTTTTGAGACTATTCATCTGTAGATGATTGATCACAAATGGAAACTCTGAGTGAGGGTAGTTGAACTTCAATTGGCAAGACTAATTCCGTTCTATATACCAATGAATATGGAGGTGACCGCATTGCAGTGCGGGTGGTAGTCCGATAAGCCCATAAATCATGGAAGAGAATATGAGGCCATGATTTCTTATCTTTATCCACCATCTTTTGTAGTATATTTGACAGAGTCTTATTGAAGGCTTCTATCTGGCCATTGGACACTGCATGATACCGAGATGAATGGTTGGATTTGATGTTGTATTCTTGATACAACTTCTTCACCTCGGATGAATAGAAGTTGGTGCCATTTTCCATAAATATGGTATGAGGGACACCAAATCTGGTAATTATGTCAGACTTGATGAAGATAACAATTCATTTAGAACTAACTTCCTTGAGAGGTGTTTCCTCTACCCATTTGGAGAAGAAATCAGTAGCAGTAAGAATATACTTAAACTGCTTGGCCGTAGCTGAAGGGTAAAGTCCCACCACATCCATTCCCCATGTGGAAAATGGCCACGAGTATTTAGATGTATAAAGCAACTCTGGAGGTTGATGAATGAAGTTGGCATGTACTTAGAATGAATGACACTTCTTTGTGAAATCAACACAATCTTGTATCATTGAAGGCCAAAAGTATCCAAGCCTTCGAATCTGATCAGACAGTCTTTGTCCAGACTGGTGGGCACCACAGATTTCTGCATGCACTTCTTTCATGACAGCCATTGTCTCTTCACCATCAATGCATCTGAAGAGAACTCCATCAAAACCACATTTGTAGAGAATTTTCTCTAGGTGATCTGGGCTATCATAAAGAGTAAAATTGAACACATGTCGCCGGATTTGTTCTTTCCCAGCTCTATCAGGTGGAAGTGTTCCATTTTGAAGGTATTCCCTGATAGGTGACATCCATCCTGTAGTATGACCATACGATTCAAGAATGGGACTAATTTCATTAATTTCTTCTGTTCTGATTCGAACATAAGGTGAAATTGAACGATGATGGGCAATACTAATGGTTGTCTAGTCCCGATTTGGATCTGCTAGAGCTATGGCTATATTTGCCAGTGCATCAGCTTGAGCATTTTTTGATCACGGGACATAAGAAAATATCGATTCCAAATGGAATTCCGCCATTAACTCTTTGAAGTAATCATACAAAGGGATTATTTCTTCTTTTCTAATGGCATAATCCCCATTGACTTGTTTGATTACCAGGTCTGAATCACCTTTCACTTTTAAGTGATTCACTTGTGATTGAAGCGCTAATTCCAAGCTTGTGATGAGATCTTGGTATTATGCTTAATTATTGGTACCACCTTACCACAATAAGAAGGAATAAGGTAACACTGCCTTTTCTGGAGAAATGAGCACAATTCCTAAGCCAACTTTTTTGAATTTAGGATTTTCCATTTTCCTCCCTGTTGGACTTCTAGAAGCACCCTCAAAATACATTTCCCATGCCTAAGGACTTTCTTGAATAGAGAAGACTTCCTCATCATGGAGTTCAATATCTGAAGATGTGTCTTCCACTGAAGGGTGTTCAGCCAGGAAATCAGCCAGTTCTTGGCTCTTTATTTCCTTTTGAGACATATACTAAATGTCGAATTCCTGCAAAATAACTGCCCACCTTTCCAGACGTCCTTTAAGCATTGGACGACTAAGGATGAATTTAAGAGGGTTATTACGAGATACCAATTGGACCTCGAGATGTTGTAGGTAGTGTCTCAACATCTGAACTACAAATATTAATTCCAGGAAGCACTTCTCAATACTTGAATATCGGGTTTCTGCTTCAATCATAGTCTGACTAAGGTAGTAGAGTCTGTTTTCATTCCCAGCATTATTCTTCTGAGAAAGAAAGGCACCCAATGATTGCTCTAGAGCTATCACGTAGAGGATAAGTGGTCTTCCTTAAACAGGTGGCATGAGTACCGGTGGACTCAAGAGGTATTTCTTGAGAACATAGAATGCTTCTTGACATTCTTCAGTCCACTGGTAAGTGACTCCCTTCTTCATCAATTTGGTGAAGGGTAAACTTTTGCCTGCCAAATTAGCCATGAAATGCCGAATATAGGCTAAGTTTCCTTGAAGTCCTCTTAATTATTTCAAATTTTGAGGAGGTGACATACCAAGGATTGACTTTGTCTTCTTAGAACCGACTTCAATACCACTATGGCGTATAAAAAAGCCGAGAAATTTTCCTGAGGTTACCCCAAAAGCACATTTTAAGGGGTTCATCTTCAAATTATGTTGTCGAAGCTTGCAGAATATGAATTCCAAATCAGACATGTGATTAGAAAACTGTTTGTATTTAACCACCAAATCGTCTACATAGCATTCAACAAACTTCCCTAAAAGGGTTTGATGATACGATGCATGACACGCTGATATGTTGCACCTTCATTCTTTAAGCCAAAGGGCATTACCCGGTAGAAAAATACACCCTGAGGGGCTCTGAAGGCTATGGATTCCTCATCTTCTGGGGCCATTCAGATTTGATTATATCCGGAATATCCATCCATGAAGGAAAGTGCTTCATATCCAGCTGTTGCATCAATTAAAAATTCTGTAATCAGAACTAGGAAATCATCCTTAGGACAATGCCGATTAAGATATATGAAATTGATTCAAACTCTAATTTGTCTGTTCTTCTTATTTACAGGGACAATATTAGCCAACCACTTGGGATATTGAACTTCTCTGACGAAGTTAGCTTTGATAATCTTATCCACTTCAGCTTCAATTTTGGAAGCATAAGTTGGGTGTGTTCTTCTCACGGCTTGCTTAAATCCTCGATGTTCTTCTGGTAAACCCAAATGATGAGTAGCAACATCAGGATCAAGCCCGGGAATCTCTGTATAGTTCCAAGCAAATTGTCTTGATTTTGCTTTAAAAAGGAAATATACATATCTTGTTCTTCAAGAGTCATGGCCGCACTAATTAAAGTGGGGAGTGGATCTTCTTGTGTACCCAGATTTATTTCTCCGAGTTCATCCACAGTGGTAGAGATACCCTCTTCAAATGCTGGAGGAGAATCTCTGATATCTTCCTCTTCTTCTTCAAAATGTGTTATTTCTTCTATTTTTACTTGCATAGTAGATGATGAAGCATAATTTTCATGATTAGAAGAGATGTCAAAATTTTCACATCTTGAAGAAGAAGCTTCCATTTCCGACCCGATTGATGATGAAGGTTCTTCTTTGTGTAATAAAGAGGATATGATGGATTGAGAATTGACATCATTGTTCACCTCTGATGTTGCTATAACTTCTTCTAGCCTGATTGGCGAAGTATAGACTTTTTGGATTTCAGCAGATGAAATATAGACGTCATCATTTGTGCTTTCATCATTGCTTGGTGGGTTACCAATTTCTCCCATGTTGTTTGGCTCGATTGCCATAATTGACATTATGGATCTTTCCGTAAGAGTATTTTTATTGGGGTTTATCTTGTCAATTTGACTGATAGGCTACACCTAATCTGTACTCACATGTGTAAATGGATTTACTAGAATCTTTTCCAAACCATATGGAGTGTTAACTTTGGTAATCTCCTTTGCTATGGATTTCTCCCTTCCCTTCATGTGATAGAATTCCGCCTCAATTTATTGAGACTCACATGTCTTGAATGGGGCCTTATCACTATAAAATGTCCCAACTTTACCATCGAAACAATACTTGAGACATTGATGGTATGATGAAGGGATAACCGCATGTTGATGTAGCCAAGGTATTCTAAGCAAGATGTTGAAGGCTGAGTCTTGATTAACAACCATGAAATCTGAATTGGATACAAGATCTCCAAACTGAGTTCTGAGTGTAACTTCACCCAGTGGTTCTTGTTCATTTTTATCATGTCCTTGTAACATCATGGTAGAAGGAGATAAATCAGATTCCATGAGGCCCAATCGCCGAAGTGTACGAATGGGCTTGAGGTTGACTCCTAAACCATTATCAATGAAAGCTCTTTGGACATCTACACCATTGACTATGCCAGATAAGTACAAAGGTCTAATATGTCCATGCACGACATCATCTTCATCTTCATCTGTGAAAGATATCACTGCACAGCATTCCGCCGGATTATTCTCTATGTGATAGACTTCAGCTGCAGTAATTTCAGTTTCAAACTCCTGAGGACTTGACAAAGCCCCGATGAGTGCCTCTCGAAGATCTTTTGACAGATTCAAAGCATCCATAATTGATAACTTGGATGGTACTTGGGCCAAGTGTTTCAATACATCATACTTTTGATCCATAGGTATGCGTTTCCCAACAGGAACATGTGGTTTAGCAGGTGCCTTTGAGGTAGATGCTTTGGAAGTTGATGCATCTTGTATTGGGATAGGAGTTAGCAATATTCCTGGTTTTGGAATATTAGACTAATTAGATCCATTTAATTGCTGAGAGGAAGAATATGGAACCTTCAACCGGTCTTCCAAAATAACTGTGCCAGGACTGAACTTGCTATTAGTAGAAGAAATTGCTTGTTCTTGCTGATCTCGCTGAAGGGATCTACCACGAGTTTCTGCTGCGTACACAATTCTAGCAGGGGTAGAATTGGAATAGTGGCTTCTGAAAGATCCACGTCTTCCCCTGTACCCTGAGCCTCTGGAACTTCCTCTGGTTCCTCTGTTTGATATAAGGAATTTATTCTCATCGAAATCGAAACTGCGAATGGTATATGGATCTGTTAATTAAATCATATTAACAGAACCGAAAATCAACTCTTCATCCGATGATGACTCTTCCTGATTATCCTGTTTAGGCTATGCCGTTTGGTGGGGCGGTGCCCGTTGCTTTGAAGTGGATGGCATGAAATCTACTAGAGTCAAAGACAATTTTGGCTTTGACACATACTCATCTTCTTCTGATTATTCCTCCTTCTTGGAATTATGCCACCCTTTTGAGGATTTTCCCTCTGAAGAGGATTTTGTTGTGGAATTCATGGCAAAAGGCACAATTGGTTTCTTCAATCGTGTTCGAAAAATAGCATGAGTTCGGTTGATCTTATTTCTGACCATCCAATCATCATATTTTTGTGCATTTTTTCTTTTGACTTCTTGTCACTCGCCTTCCTCCTCTAGAACAGTAGCAGTAACACATGATACCTGGGCTGAAGAGCCTTTCAATTTGACTTGTCCCAAGTCTACCATCATTTGCAGAAGGTCTTTGAAGACAAAACACTTCGGGATGGGATGTCCCAGCATTTGATGAAATGGGAAATAATTGGGATGGTCTTCATCTCCTTCCTTGTTTGGACTCTTGGGCCTTGGCAGCTGAACCAAATTATTCTCCAGGGCCGAAATGAAGTAACCAAGAACTTTTTCATTTCATAAAGAATAAACTTTACTCTTCAACTCATCAAACTGTTTCCGTCTTTGATCTCTTTTATCGTTTGACGAAACAGCCTTTGTTTTTGATGCTCAGGAGGTGGATCCCTTCGAGAAGATGAAGGTTTTGAGGTAGAAGCATGTACAAGTGCTTGTTTAAGCATAACTGTAGCAGTTTCTTCTTTACCCATTCTCCTTCCTAGAGCTGATGGAATTACACAAGATTTAGCCTTAGTCTGTATAAGAGAATCTTCAATCTATTGAGCGATTGAGGTAAGGTCTTGAAACCCTCCTATGTATTTCACAGGGATCAGTGGTGTGTGTAATTCTTCACGTAGATTTTCCACACAGATTGGTAACAGTTCCTCTTGAGGGAGTGCTAAACTCAGGGAATATGTTAATCCCTTCCAGTGAGAAATGAAATCAGAGACTCTTTAATTCTCCATTTGCTTACATTTTGTAAGATCAAAAACTACTTTCTTTGGAAAATTTGAGCTGAATTGGAGAAGGAATTTTTGGCAAAGATCCTCCCATCTGGTAATTGACTAGGATTGCAAGCTTGTGTACCGAACAAAAGCTGGTCCTTGCAAGGTTTGCATGAAGCATCTGAGTTTCTCTGCTTCTTGTTGCTCCGGATTTCCCATCATAGGATCGCAACAAGACATGTAATGCATCAAATATTGTTCAGGGTCGCCCGATCCATTGAAAATAGGGAATACAGGGTTCCCAAAACTTGATGGGGGAGAGATTGAATCTACCCATTCAGGGTAAGCTTTCTTCTCTGGTTGAACCTGCGCACGATTCCCTTCCATAGTCTATAACTGAGCTGTTAATGAATCAATGGTAGTTATTAACTTTTGAGAAACATCCAGTTGAACTTTGACTTGGGAAGGTGTAATGACTGGAGTTTGAACAGGTATGGCAGCTGGTACTGCAACTGATGGTAGCACTGCCAATTGTTGTTTCACTTGACCCGTAGGATTAGACCTATGATGGTGTACTGATAAAGGAGGATATTTTTGATCCATCTCAGTAGCTACAACAAACTCCCTTGGCTGACTGACTCCAGCACGTTTAGTAAGAAGACTACCTTGAAGTAGTTCTGCATTCAACCTCCTCAATTCCTTCATCTCTTCCTCCTGTTGTGAAAATCTTTGCTCTAGTGAGAGCAATTGGCCTTCTCCAGAGGAAGGATATGTAACCTGATTCTTTCGCTTTACCTTGTTTGATCCCTTTCGGAGAGGGGGAAGTGGGTTATTTGAAGGAACACCTAGATTTTGGGTAAACCTTTGATTTTGTGTACACACACCTTCTTCATTTGTGTCCGTGCGTACAACTTCCTGAGCAGGAACTTCTTCATCTGAGTCCCTTGAATGAGCCTCATCTGGTGGATCAACAACAACAACATTGATGACATTAATTGATGCATAACAAATTTCATACCTTCTATCAGCATTTTTGTGATATTGTCTTCTTCCATGTCTCTGATGAGACATTGCCTTTTGTTTATTTGATCCCTTAGGAACTTCTTAGAGAACCGTAATTTGGAGGGAATCTCTTGATAATTTGGCTCTTCGTTCCTATTGAGGCTTCTTCCCCAATCGAGAAAAGACTTACTTTCTCTGAGGAGGGGATTGATGATTTGAAAAAGTCCCCAGTCCGATGGACTGGGGCTATTCCTGTTGTTCCTGCTCAACTCCTCAAATCCTATTTGTTGATTCTGAGGGTTGGTTTAAAAGAGTCCCCAGTCTAGAAAACTGGGGTGGCTCTTGACATGCTATGTCTGATAATTTCTTAAAAGATCTCCTGATCTTGCAGACCTTGGTCCGGAAATTAGCTGGATGCATCAACCTGTATCCACTTTTATCACCCGGTTCAAAAGACTGTTGGATGATTTCTGACACTTCTGTCACTTGATGATGTTCTTTCTCCATATGAGAAGCCTATTCAATATTCTCGTTTTCTTGATGCAGGAGTAATTCAACAATTTGTTCTCTGTATTCTTGAATTTGAGAGGAACTAGTTGAAGACTGTTCTTGGGCAAGCCTTTGATTACAAACAAAGCCAGTTGATTGTGGCCAGCCACAGGCAATAACATTGCATGAGACCATTTTCTATGGGCTTTGCTGACTGGAGAGCACAGTGAAATGTAGTGCTCCATGAACACCCCATCCTCTGACATGAATACCAGATGTGGCATTGGCAATTAACTGGCGCAATCTTCTTAGTGTGCCAAGGCATGAACATTGAAGGGCTCCCTACTTCTTTTCAGCCTTCGAATATCGAGAGACTGATAGGGATGCCAAATCAATCTGACGTTGTAACACTTCTATTATCTTAAGATGATTTTCATATTAATTATAAGATAATACTTTCTTTTTCAACTGACAAAGATTTTTCCATATGTTGAGACGAATATCATGAATTCCATCTTCTGTCAACATCTCTAGAATGTCGTACTGAGAGTCAGTCAGAGGCCAAAACCTGACTGGCACTTCACCTTTTGCCAGTTGTTTTCTCATGTTCATCATTTTCTTTTTATCAGTTAATGAAGATTCTTCTACCTAATTTGACCAGAGTTGGTTCTTCCTTGTTTCTTCATTGGATTCAACAAGATTGGTAGAGAAATCACTGATCAAACTAGAAGATGCATGACTTAGGGGTGGTTTGGAGAATGACCTACACCCTGGGCTATCTTCTGATTGATAAAGTATTTCACCTACTAGCGATGAAGCATCAGACATGACTGGTTTCACATTTGCAAGTGCCTCAAGATAAGAGGGCTTTCTCGGCACTACATTGTCCACTGGAGAATTTTCCGGGCAATGTGCATCACTACTGCAGAGAGGAATTTTGCAGAAAAGTTCATCATCATGGGGAGGACCACCATGGTGGGTTATAGAAAAAGATGATATCTCTTTATCCATGGTATTCTGGACACACAAAGGGTTATCGCAGCTCTCATCTGAAGATGAAACTTCAAGATCGACTGAAATGTCATGAAGCAAGCCTTCATGAGGAAGTGTATGTTGAAGAACTTCTGAATTAATGTTCCCACTATTGGGAAATGAGGGAGTAGAATCTTGGATTCCAATAGACAACTGTCTGAGGGCTTCAAGAACTTCAGCATCGATCAAGGCCTTGTTACATATTGGCTCTTGATCTCTTGACTGTGCTGGGCAGATATTCTTCTTAGATGCCTTTTTACTCACCTTGGAAACCACCTGTTGACGAAAGTGGCTGTTCTGAGTAGGTGTATGTGCCTGATCAGAAGAGATGGACAGGTTAGGCTGACGATATCCACTCAAATCAGGTGTATGTTCCAGACTTGGTTGTCCATATGATATGGGGGAGTATGCACCACAACCCTCTTGGAATGGAACAGATGTGTGTGTCTGTTCTGGAGTGAACTGTTGATGTGTCACTCCACTGGTAGGGATAGATTTTCATTTCTTTCCTTGTGATGCTGCTGAAGCTGTTATAATATCCTGACAGGCATCCAGAATATCAACAGGGATTTGCTTCTTCTCTTTCACCATTGATAGAATATGCTTGGTGACTTTAGTTTCCAGAAAGGGGATATATGTCTATTTCATGATTGGAGTAGTTTTATGTGCCTTCTTCTATCATCCTTTTCCTATCAGTGAATCCTGATAGTACTCAGGTGTGGGGGAAGAAAGTTGAGTCTGCCTCCTATTTGTCGCCGGAGCTTTCCGAATGACTTCTCCGTGTGCTACCAAGCGAGACTATTGGTAGGCTTGATAAATACTAGCAGGTGTATGTGCCTGCTGATTTCACTTTACCGATCGTGGTTGACGAGCTCCATCATATGTAGTCAGACGAGCCTACTGACTAGCTGATGATGTATAAATAGGTGTATGTTCCTGCCTATAATACTCTTCCAGAATTGCCTGGAGGGATTGGCGTGATGCTGTCAGACGAGTCTACTGGAAAATGGAATTAAAACGGGAAGGTGTGTGTGGCTTCTCGTTGCTTTCCACCAAGTTAGGTTGGTGGACTTCTCTGAAGATGGTAGAGATGAGAACTTTCTCACTGTTAACCAGATTTCGCCTCTGGCGATTCGTCTTGCCTGCTCGGGTTCGAGGAACCTGAGCCGAATGACTGGATTCGACACCCTCATCATGTTGAGGGTGCACTACCGCCCGAGTCTGATGGCGATTGTTGATGGGAGCCATTGGGAAGGACTCCTACTTCCTTGAATTAAGGCCCTGAGGGACCTACTCATTCACCTCCCCGAAATATGGGAGCGAATGGTGATTGCGTTCTGGGGATAACAACCCGAAACGGTTGGAGACGGTAGTTAGCACCGCCTGCTTCTTGATCACTGGTCGTCACTGTCCGGACGACAAGGGTGAATTTTTCACTTAGAGGGCCTATCGAGCAGCCTCCAGAGTTGGAATGGTACCGTGTTGACGGTACTCCTTAACCAGTGCATTTGATACCCAACATTGAAGACACTGAGTAGGTGATGCCATCCACAGATCGGATGATGATCCAGTAGGAGTAGCAGCAATGGCATTCGCAACAGCAGTATTCACAGGTGTGAAATTGAGAACAGCCATTATGGAAATGTAGAAGATCTTGGAAAAGAGTGCCTATTTGATATAACAGACGTAATCAATATAAATTCAGCCACTACATCTTTTGGATGAGCACATATGTCAATGATTGTTTTTGTTGGCCCTCTCATTGAGTTTTAAATAGGGGCCTAACAAATAAGAAAAACATCATTTTAACTTGGTTAAGGATTCACATCGGGTTCACCATTTTTTTCCCTCTGGAATTGGGGATGACCTCGTTGATTGAAGGTTCAAACATTCCAATAGGTTTCTAACGGGTTTTTTTTGTAGAACCGGAAACATCCAATGATTCCATATCCATTTGGACCTACATTCCAAAGGTAGGTCCTCATTAGTTGTGGACTGATGAGGCTTAGGAATTTGCATTGGTTGAGAGGATGGGAGGTCGGACTCATTACACCTTTTTGAGGGGAATTATTGTCTACTCTGGGACTCTCTTTATAGATTTAAGTTCTGTTCATGAATCCTTATTACATTACCAAGTATAAAATGAGATTTCCTTTAGTCTAAAAAACAATGATTGATATGTAGGAAATTCAAAGAATCTTTTATAAGTATTCGAGGTTCTTCATTGATGAAGAATCATCTGTATTTTTTAGAGCTTTTTAGTTGATGGTATCCTTAAAATACATAAAAGTCTCTTGGTCATTATGATGACCATACTGGTTTTAAATCCACTTAGTGGGGCACTTGAAGTTTATTTTCATTCAGGAGGACATATATTATTTTAGAGTTGGGATCGTACCCACTGATGGGCTACCTACGTATCCTTTGTTTTGGAAAAGGAATCAGAACCCACGTAGTTCAAATAAGGGAGTATGATGTTTATGATTGATGGATCAAAGAAAGATGTCATAATTAATTTTACACTCTAAGCTCATGTGAGTCATGCTCGGTGTTAGAAACAATTGGTATTGTTAAAATCAGACAATTGTGTCATAAAAGATGAAATCATAAGAAATTATGTGGGGCTTATGTATGTATGACTTCCCAAAATAGATGAAGATTAAGATTATTTCAGGGAAGAAATCCAGGAACAGGGTCCATAAAGGTATATGTACTTCACGGTAATTTAGATACTCTAATCTTGGGGATTACTCCTAAGTAAGATGCCCAAGTTAGGAGGGGACTTGTGATTGGGTTTTACTCCTGAGAAGGAAGCCCAGATCAAAAGGAATTATGACTGGGGCTTACTCCTGAAAAGAAGGCCCAGGTTTAAAGGAATTTGATAATTAAGGGACTCGAGACTTACTCCTAAGGAGGAGGCCCATATTTATGACTGGGGCTTACTCCTAAAGAGGACGCCCAGATTAGGGGACTTGGGACTTACTCCTAAAGAAGATGCCCAAATTAATGAGGACTTAGGGCTTACTCCTAAGGAGGATGCCCTTATTAATGAGAATTTGTACTGGGGCTTACTCCTGAAAAAGAGGCCCAGGTTAAGGGGTTCTCTCATCTTAAAGGATGAGGTTGAATGAATGAAATCTCAATCTTTAGTGACATAAAGATGTGTAAATCTCTAGATTTTGAGAGATGTTCCACGGAGTTCCTTTCAGATAAGGAAGCCAAATCAAGAAATAATTCCATAAATGGCTTTTAAGAGTGTCTTGAAGACTGAATCTTGAATAGGAGAGGTGGAATGGCATAAGAGGGGTGAAATGGGCAGGAAATGCACCGAAAAAGGTAGGGGCATGCAAGTCCCGACAGGCACACAGGTACTGCGTGGGCGTGCAAGTCCTGGTCGCGCAGGTATACCTGTGCGGCACATGGGTACTTGCGCGATTTTCATCCCTTAGAGTAATATTTGGGCGATCCTTGACCACAACATTTATAATCATCCCTAGAGGCTTTCCAGAAGATGGCGCGCAAGTTTTGGTGAAGAAGTAGGGCGGTGCGCAAGTGTGTCCATTTTCCTTAAGGGTAAAACCACTTAGGCACGCAAGTTTTTAGTGAATTATAACACTTATACCTTACTCCTCTTGTTTAGACCTTCCATTATTGGTAAAGAATTACCTTAGAAGTGTTCGAAAGACCTGAAGAAGAGACTTGGATGTTCAAAGCTCTCTATGTGAATTCTGAAAATAATCCTCTCGAAATAGGGGGCCCACCGGGGGTATTTATAGGCTGTAGAAGACCCCGAACGATTATCCTTTAGGGCATGCAAGTCACTTGTGTGACCATTAGGTGGCGTGCAAGTATACTTGTGCGATAGTGATGAAACTTGCGCGACCCTTGTGCTTTTGAAGCCTTGTTCATGCCTTTGTCGATTTTTGATGTTTTCTTCAAAGGATGAATCAATTTGTGCTAAGTCATTTCCCTTTCCATTATTTTATACAATGTGACGAAAAGGGGCATCAATAGATGGTCACCTAGAATAACACATAATCAAGTTTCAGAATAAGGAGAACATTGTCCAGAAGTGAAAATATAGAAATATAAATAAAAATAACATACAAGGAATAATAGAGAGTTATAGAGAACATGGTCATGTAATGGTTAATAAATACAAATCTATAAACTAGAAATTAATAATATAGGCCACCAATTCATCAAAAATGAAAGTAATATGATAAATATTTTGTTAAAAGATCATTTTCTTATTGTTGATGTATTCTTTTAATATCAAGATATAGAAAATTAGAAAATAAAATTACTTGGATTCTTTTGATTAAATAAGAACATTTTATTTTTTCTATTTTTTTCAATAATTTTACACTTATATCTGTTCTCTTACTACAAGCAATGAATAGTCAAAATGAATTTTTCATTCTTGAAGCACTAAAATATTATTATAATGGACAACGTGATCTAAAAAATGATAAAAATTTATTCCTCCTATCTTTAGACATTAATAAAAACAAAAAAGGGTAGAACAAGGTAAGATAATATGAAATATGTATAAACCTTCATACAATTAAATATTAACCTTAAACTCATTAACAAAAAACATCAAATTATTAACTTAAATCATTCCATAAATATCTAACATTAAAACTCTTCAAAATATGTCCGACCAAGATTGAAACCCAAAGTTTAGAATAATTTGATCTTATATTCTTCTATGATCAAATTAACAATTATCACAAAGTAAATCATAATTCTATATACCAAAAATTTATACACCCTAATTATATAATCCCCAAAATATGCTAATATTTTCCATAAATATCCAAAATAAAATCATATATACTTGAAAAATATAATTAAAACTTTATTCCTCAAATAATAAACCCATGTTAGAAAAATGTATTTCCATTTAACATAATCATATAATGTCCCAAAAAATAGATATCTTATTCAAAAATAACTTTAATAACTTAGTAACCAAATAATATTTTAATCCCGTGGTTATCTATATGATAAATCAAATATTCCCAAAATATAATAACCCTCTTATCCCAATTAACAACAATTACCTCAACATCAGATATAACCTTAACCCAAAAGGTTATAAAGATTTTTTAAATTATTTCTAAAATATTTAAAATCCATCTTCCTCACATAACCTTTTCAAAAAATCACATACTAAATCCAAGGGATATAATACAATAAATATCTCCCAAAAAACTCTTAATCATCTTAAACTCCCATCACATAAAACCAAAAAAGGGGTATCAATTCCTTAAAAATTATAATCATTCATAAAATTATAATCCCATGATGGTATCCATAATTGTTAAGTTAAACTCACATGAAAACATAATAATCTATAAAGTAAACTAAACGCTAATTTGAAACAAACCATAATAGCAACAAACCAGCACTCCCAGATCTGGTACCAAAAACATTATCTTTAAATTTCAAGCTTTGATACTAATAAATATAAACCAATTTTATCCATTAAAAATATACACTATAAAATGAATTTAATTTATCACTTACATACCTAAGGATCTTTTAGTTTGAGAGTTTTAGGAAATTAGAACAACTTTTACATAATAATACCCATGTCTTTTAGAGACCATTTTTCCAATATAACAATTTTTTATTTTCTCCATATAAAGTATTCAAAATTATTCATACTCATCACTAAAACATATGAAAAACATTTGAAAATATGGTATGCGAAAAAATTCTTAGCAATAGACATATAAAAAGGAATAAAGAAACTCAATAGTCTAGTTCAAACTCATGAGATCATATAAGAGAGTTTTCATTTAACAAAATAAACCTTAAGATCAAATAATTATTTAGGTACACATGAAATTAGCTTTATTTACATTAGTTTTTTTATAAAAAAAATTAATAAGAAAACATAAATTCATAATCATTATCTTTAGTTTTTTTTAAAAAACATGAGAACCCATGAAAATATTTTTCCTTAAAACATACCTTTTTACCCTAAAGGTAATAATCATTACTAAAAAAATCAATATATTACCTTTTTAAATAAAAATATTTCCAAGAAAATTAATTATAAAGTATAGAAAACTAATGTAGTTGACTTGGGACATCATCTTTATATAACCCTCACTTGAACCATTATAAGAACCATTACAAATGGAATAACCTACTCGGCTAATTCCAATATAATTCTCTAGAGATTATAATAATTACCCAATTAAAGGTATATAAGGATAATACACTATTTTGAATAATATATAAGGATCATAAAATTACTTGAACACATAAAAGCATGAATTTCCATCATCAAAACCATAAAAATATACTTTTTAATCCTTAACAAAAACATTTTCAGATATTGATATTCCCCTTTCCATTAAAACCCAATTTTCAAAACAAAAATACCCAGAGAAAATTGAATAAGGGGTTTTACTTGAAGAAGAAATGGATGTTTATGAATATCACCAAAAATAAAATAATTGTTGTAGTAGTGGTAAAATACATTAATGTAATATATTCCAACATAAAGCATTCCTTTTTTTCCTTTTGTAAAAAATGTTATTTATAAAATATGAAAAAATATTCTATTTGAAAGACATTGAATAAATTAAAAAGATAGATTAAATGTAAATATAATTTATTTATTTCCATTTAAATTCATCCATAAAATAATTTTAATAATATGGACATTGAATAAAAATATTTATAAAAAACATTTTTTAAAATTTTAAAACTATGTTTTAAGGTAAAGTATCCCTTACAGATTGATAAAATTTAGACCAATGAAACATTTATGGAAAGGAAATTAAATATATTTTTAAGAAATTTAATATTTAGATAATAATGTTAAAATAAATCCATAAGGAAGTTCATATGAGGAAACCAAAGAATAACACCCATTAAAATTTCATCATTTTAGATGATATTCAATACATTTCACAATAATAGATACATATGGAGTGTAAAGGTTAAGTTAATTTAGATACTAGATACATATTCTTGTTATTACATGAATGATATTCAATAACACCTACATATATGTTCTTATTAGTACCCTTTTATACATATCATACTTAAAACCTTCCTTTAAAACTAGGGGAAGGAATATATAAGACAAGGTGAGATTAGATTCCCAAAAAGGATAAAAATGCGAGATGTCAATAATAATAGTGTAAGATCATAATAAAGATATGATAACATATGAAACTGAATGTTCTCAATGTAAAATATTTATACTTTTAAATATTAGATCATAAACATTATAATCAAGTCGTATCTAGAAGAATAATCAATAAAGATGTTAAAGAAGTTATCATCATTCATGAGTCCTAACATAGGCATGTGGCATCATATATATAGAAAATAATAATATTATAAACATAGTTATTAGGAATAATTTACACACATAATATTTCAAGAATAGTTATAAAAATATCATACTCTCACATCAAAATTTGAAAAAATTTATTCACAATCTTGTCCACACATATTTTTGTGAGTATAGCTATATGAAATCATACTTATGAATCAATATTTGAACAAAGATATTTGAAATCATGTCCAATATTATCATAATTATCTAATGGTATATAAATATCACTTTAACCAATTAATTAGATAAAAAAATAGACCCAACCATCATTGAATCATAATTTATTCATATGAATTCCACAAGACCATAAGACATTCATCACATAATTATAACATAACCCTTGTAAAATAAATTGGTTTTATAAAAATCTATTTATCATAATCAGAAATCATCTATTGAAATTATAAATATGATATCATTGGATCATATCCCCAATAAATCATAATTAATATAAAATATTTTACTATTATTGAAAAATTTATTTAAAACACCCATAGAATATTTACTGAGGAAAATATCCTTTTCATTTTGAAATCACTTATTTAAATACAAATATATCCAAAATATTAAGGAAAATATTTTCTTTTAAATTATATATAAAAAATTGTAAAGGAAATTTCAAATAATGGAGTGGTCATTATAGTGGGGAATTCTTTTCATTATATAATTGTTAAAATAAAGATTCTATTAACACATTTAGTAAAAAGTACCTTGTTTAGAAAATACAAAGAACATTCTCTATAATTTTTTTGTAAAAACAAAAACAAGGATAAAATTTAATTTAAAAAACTAATTTAATAATAGTAAAAATCATTCTTTAATACATTTTAGGAAATATAGATATTGAAGAAAATGGTTTTCTAACAGAAAGAGGAGGAATAAGTCTGAATTTTCTTTAAAATATTTTCTGAACTATTTTATTTACTAAATAGAGGAAAATAGTACTAAAAATTTAAAATTTTATAAATAAAAATAGGATAAAAAAATAAAATGTATTTAACAGATAATGATCATGTAATTTCTTCAATATAAATCCAAGAATATACAATCCTGATTAAAGTGAGATTTAAAAATAAATCACTCACCTCAAATATCATCTCGCTTCATATGCATTCAAATATACTGTATAATACATATGGATTTATTATAAATTTATTCAAGAACCATATTAATGAATAAATTACTATTTACCATTTCTTTATAACTTTAAATTATCCTTTTATAAACAATTCTTCCCTGAAATGGTAAATTGGGTGAAAATCAATCTATTTTCCCTGCATGTTTCGGTTCGATAGTTATGGTCCTTACACCCTGGTCATGGTTTCATCATATTCAAAATCTAATTTATGAAATATACATCATATTTATTCATTATATATAATTTTATAATCAATAATATAAACCAGTGATGAAAAATTAATGACTTTACTTCATGGAAACACTAGTCCATATGTATGCACGAGTGTTGTTTTCACTTTTCAATATATGAAACAAAAGAAAGGAAATTAATAATAAAATATTAAAAAATAATTAATATATAAAATATTATATATATATATATTAAATATATTATTATTACTATCCATGTATAAAGTGAAAATGGAAAATGAATCTCATCGCTTCGTGGAAGTAGTAGTCTACATGTATGCCTAAGCGACGTTAACATTATCTAACAGATAGAAAGGTAAGAAGGTAGATACAATATTATGATTATATATGTATAATTATGTCTCAAATGCCATATATAAATATTAAATCCATTATAATAACAAACCATGAATTATCGTGATGAAAAAAGAAATATATCATTACGTGGAGGTAGTAGTTCACCTGTACGCACGAACAATACTTCTATTTTAGATTTGTTAGAAAAGTGGGGGGATAATGGTGGGTGCATAATCATAATAAAATTTAATTAAATTTAATATAGATAATTTATTATTTTATTTTTAATATCATAGATTTAAATGAGGTAGAAGAAGAAATAAATTGAAAGTGTTCAGGTATGAAGATTACATCTTCTTTAGTATACCTCCTTTAGATCCGTTCTTGAGGCCCGTTGGAATAGAATTTTAAGAATAAAAGAACATATAATTCAATTTTATGGAATTTTGTAAGATAATTGGTATTTTTTTGTTCAATATAGGGTTCTCTATGTGGCATTAAGAAGATATACTAGGGGAGTCCTTTTATAATGGAGGGAGAGGATACACTTGGATTTTTTCAAAATATTAAAATGTAATAATGTAATTTTAGATAAAAATGGTTCGAAATTGGATCAATTTGAGAAGAAATATGCGATATACTATAAATATATTCATTAAATATGTTTTATAAAAGTTTTGAGGTCATTTTAACCTTTATCTCTTTAGTTAAACCCCCTTTAATCTCTTTTAATATTTACCGTAGTAATGGATTCTTACCCCAGTTACTTTTCATAATGAACAAAAATTAAGTTGAAATTATTCTCTAATATTAATTATTATGATTCAAAATATGTAATATATTTTACTAAATTTAATTTTTTTTAAGTTGAATAAATTCATTTTATAATAATCATGCAAGCTATAACAAAAAATAGTTTTCAAGAAAAATATATTTTTAAGTATAAAAGTATTTTTATTCCAAAATCAAGTATAATATTGATAAAAGGTATAAATTTATTTATTTATTAACAAAAATAAACAAATTAAATTTTAAAATCAGTCTAAATAAAAAATTTTCTTCATAAATACTTGAATCGAGAAGATCATTTTCTATAAAATTAGTATTTTTCATAATTCACTGAAAAATTAACCTTTTCATAAAAATAAAAAAATCTCGATAAAATAATTTTGGTAAGTAAATTTAAAAAATTATATTTTTTTTGTAAAATTAAATTTCTAAAATTTGAATAAATTATTTATAATATCCATGCAAAAGGTTTAATAATTTTTTTTTGAAAAAAAATATATTTTGAAGGATAAAATGTCTTTACTGAAAATTGAGTTCTTATTTATTATGCATTAATCAATAAAATCGTATTATATAAAAACTTAATACATTATTTTTTCAAAATTTGGTTATTAAAAATTATACAACTAATTTAATTAATATTTTATAACGATATACTATATTATAGTTTATTTAGAGTTAGTGTTGCAGGTATGGAAAGCTATGAGAGAAATTTAATTTAAAGAGAAATAGATCATAAAATTTTAGGGTGTTAAATTATATCACTTATACTAATTTCACCCTTAAAATTATATCACTATGATATAGTAAAATTTGGATACTTCTGCCTCATCACATAGTATGGTTCCCAAACAGCTTCCTCAAATTTATTGTTTCATCGTAAAACTTTAAACAACTGAGTGTCCTTGTTTCACATCACTTTCACTCTTTGATATAAAATCTCAACTAATTTTTACTTATAATATATATTAGGATGAAAAAGTAAAAACTATTTTTTTAATAAATGTGAAGGTTTAGGTATGTACTTCCTCACGATAGATAGATGGAACACATCATAAACATGAGAGAGATTCCGTAGAAGTTCCAAGTAATAAATAACTATTTTGACTCGATCAAGAATTTTGGAGGGACTGATATATAGAGGGATAAAATTTTACTTATTTATAAATATAATAACCTTAATACAAGTAGATATTAATAGGAATAACTTTTCACTAACATCAAAATATTTATCCCACAGATGATTTTCAACACAAAGTTTCTGTAGAGTCTGAGTTGGCCTGATGTGATATTTGAATAATTTAATCATACTATACTATTTCCTAAGCTAACTCATGTACAAATATCTTTATTTCTACAACTTCATCCCATTACATTAGATTTTGGAACTTCATACCACATATATATTCATAAGTATCCATTTATATGCTTTAGTGAAGGTTGTTGTTGTAAGTAAATTCTACTAAAGGACAGTGTTGATCCCAACCAACTTTGAAATCCATATAGCAGACTGTCAACAATTATTCTAGAGTTTGAATGGTCCTCTTGACTGACCTTCCATATAAGGATGATATTCCTTACTAAAACTCAACTCTGTATCTAGAGTGAAAAGAACCAAACTTCTCAGACATATATATTAAATCTTAATAAATGGATATTCATAACATAATATAACAATCTATTACAAAATTGTTTAAGTCTGGTATATTTGGAAACTTGGAAACATGAAAAACTGGTGCATAAATGAGCTATGTCATCTCCCACAATATTATTCATATCTTTCACTCTTTTTATAAATATAATACATAATACCTTTTATCATAACCTAGGGAAAGGAAACATAAGAAAGGGTGAGCTTAGATTCCCAGCAAGGGTAAACAAGGTAGACATCAATATATAAGGAGCATAACAGTATAATAAAATTAGAATAGATTTTGAAAACCATACCCTATATATCATAGATCATAAACATGAGTAATGGAGTTAATCTTGGTAGTTTATAAGACCTAAATAATAATGGAATCAAACAACATGAACTATGAGAATATAACATTGGAATAAGACATAGGTTTGTGGCATACACATAATCATAGAAAATCATTTCATTAATAGTATAAGGCCGATATCCAAGCCTATCATAGTGGAATGTTTTTAATCTTCAAAATATAATAGTACTCAGGGTTCACTCCAAATACCATCATAGTGTAAAAATAACCTTACTGAACATGGTTCACTCCCCATTCTAGTCCTGTTTATCTCATGAGATATTAATATTTACCCAATGCATTGGAGGGAGATATAGGTCTCATCCATCACATATTTAAAATCATATATAAGTGTTCCATAAGGTCATAAAATATTCATAATATCAAAACCCATGAAAATAAATTGGTTTCATAAAAAATTCACTATAATATAACCTATAGAAAAGAAACAAGTTTCTTAATTATTTAATCAAAACATAACCCACAAAAAACTAAGAGACTTTCATAAGCATTGTTTCATCATAAAAATAAATTATTTAGAGAAAGAATAATAATTTTATTATTGTATCATATCTCCAATAAATAACTAGTAACATCAAAGGTTTTTATCTTAGATGAAAAATTATTTTGAAATAAAAATCACTTGAAACATTTCTTGAGGAAAATATAATTTATTTAAAAATAACCTTTTTAAAATTAAAAAATCACAAAATATTGTGGAAATAATTTTATTTAAAAATAAAATTTATAAATTATAAATAAATAATCAAATAATATACTGGTCATTATTTTGGTAAATTATGTTCATGTTATATACGTTAAAAAAAATATTACCTTTTCATTTTAGGTAAAAGAAAAATGGGACTTAGAAAATGACACGAAGATTAATTTTATAAAACTTTTAAAAAAGTAAAATTTAGGTAAATAAATATTTTAATAAATAAATTGGGTAATTTAAAAACATTTCTAAAACCATTTTTAGGAAACACATATATGGAAGAAAATGATTTTGCGACTGAAGAGAGAAATAAAGATGACTTTTTTCTTAAAATAATTATTTTAAACTCTTGAGTACATAAAGAGATGAAAATGAAGGGAAAAATTTATTATTACTAAATAACTATAGGATAATAAAATACAATAGTTTCTTGAGATATATATCATAAAATTTCATCATTGGAAGTATAATCATGAACAATCCAGATAAAAAATGAGATTGTAATATAAAACCCTTAATAATTTGGTAATATTGAATCATAATCCCCACGAATGAATAAATTAAATGAAACTTAAAATATCATTGGAATAAATAAATTCATTATATTTAATATTAAAGGGGCTTTATATACACCTCATAAAATAATATAGGTGTATAACATAAAATATGTCTCAAAGAATGAATAGTGAGACAAAAATCCCTTATCTATTTCGTATCTTTTAAATCATAAATCCCATAAAAGAGAGGTAAAAAAATGGATATCTAAATCCCAATAATTTTAAAGATAATAATATTAAAATAAATTCATGGGTAGTGTACATAACACATAAAATAAATAGGTGGTGAATATGACATGTGTCTCACATAAGTAAAAAAGTGAGACAGAAATACCTTACCTTAAGTCTTGAATTCCTTCATACATGTTAAAAAATCTTGTATAATAAATAAAATATTTTTATAGATATATTATAGAACCATAATTATATATTTCATACCATACATTATTTACTTAATACTTTTATTACTTGTTTATTAACAATTTTATGTTAAAGTCACATTTCTTGCAATAACTACTTTGTTTTTCCTATAAGTTCTGATTTATTATTTTCAATCCTATTTATTTGATCATAGTTCAATAATTTAAAAAAATTCAAACATAATATAAATATTTTATATATTTATTATATATGTATTTATAGTAATCTATAAATGTTAGAGATAGAAAATGAAATACACTGTTCATATAGACAGTAGGCCATACATACACATGAATATTGTATCCATTTTATCAATTTATTGAAATAAAAGAATGTAAATAATATAATATAATTAATAAATAATTTTTATGTAATATATATCAAATTTTTTAATTAAAACGAACCATATTAATTTCTATGTAAAGTGCGAATGAATCACATCGCTTCGGGAGGTAGTAGTCCACCGTACACATGAGCAACACTATCATGTTCCAATAGAATATAAATTAAGAAGGTATATGTGATATAATAATTAAATAAGTATAATTATATTGTATATATAATATATAAACATTTAATCCATCATTATATTTAGTCATGAGAGGTGTTAATGGAAAACGAATAACATCAGTTTGTGAGGTAGTAGTCCGCTGTACACATGAATGATGATTTCGTATCCCATTTGATTGAAGAGGAGATGTATATAAGTAATTAAATTAAAATTATAATATATAATAATATTTTATATAATAATTTTGTTATATTATTATTATTTAATAGTAATTTAAGGAGGTAGAGGAAGAAATAAAATAAAATGCTCAGTTAGAGACATTACCTCTTCTTTTGTTTTACACCAAAATCATTACTAGGTTGGAATTATAATTTAAATAAGGATTCTAGGATGAGATTATGAAATTAAGGAAAGTATTTTTGTAGGGAGTTTTTGAACCAAATGGTTTTTAAAGTGTGAAGAGGAGGGGAAAGTGTGCGGCCTCTTATAAGTGAGGTGAGTGAAACACCTATAATTTTTGAAAATAAAAAGGTATTCCTATATTTTTCAAATGAAAAAAGCAAAAAAACGGAAACTTTTAGATAATTAAACATTATAAGTTATAAAAATGGATAGAAAATTGGTGTTGGAAAAGTTTTGGTTTATTTTTAAACTATAACTTTTTAGTTTAACCCCCGATAATCCCATTTTAATATCAACCACAATAAATAGTTTTGTACTGTTTTTTCTATTCATTATGGTAAAAAATAAGTTTATATTATTAGATAATATATATTATTTTGATTTAAAATATGTAATATATTTTAAAAAATTCCATTCATAGAAGTGTGAAAATTTAATTTAAAATTAAACCCACACATGCGATGAGAAAGCGATTTTATAAAGAGAAAATGTTCAAAAGTTTTAAAAGTTTTTATATAAAAATTCAATATGAAAATGATTAAATAAACTAAATTTTATTATTAGATATATAATTTCACTAATTTTAATTTTAAACCCATTTTTTTAAAAATAATCCTTACAAATATTTTAAATTAAATGGTAGTTTTTAATAAAAACAAGTATTTTTCACTATTTATTAAAAAATTAACTTTTCAAAAAAATACCAAAAATTGAAACTAATATTATTTTAAAATTATAATATTAGAAATGAATTATATTTTATCAAATTCATTCTATATAAATTTAAAAATGTAATTTTTTTATTGTTCAGAAAAATAAATAAAAAAAATTCTTTTGGGATAATTGTACTTTCGAAACATACAAAAACTTTTCTAAAAATTAAGTACTTTTTTATAAATAGGATTTATTTACATAAAAAAATTATAATTAATATTTTAAAAGTATTTTTACTATTCATATTAATAAGTTTAGTTTCTAGGTTATAATAGATGCGTTTAAATAATAATATTCATAATATATCACAGTTTGTTAAAACTCAGTGTCATGTGTAACAAAAGATAAACTCGGTGTTGCATGTAATGAA
Source organism: Viscum album (assembly GCA_963277665.1). Taxonomy (NCBI): domain Eukaryota; kingdom Viridiplantae; phylum Streptophyta; class Magnoliopsida; order Santalales; family Viscaceae; genus Viscum; species Viscum album. Next base: position 1,237,475,529 of record OY728162.1, on the reverse strand, counting down.
AGCTAAAATTGGTGTTGAGTTAAAAAAAGGATATCCAAAAAATTTAGTTATTAAAAAAAATTCATAAACATTAGGGGTGTTACACATAGCCAACTGGCGACATCTCTAAGACTTTGAGATAAACCTTAGATCATGATAAGGTATAATAGATTATAGTACTCCATAAAACCTTAACACTTTATTAATTTATATTATATAAATTTTATCATGAGATAAATATTTTATTATTACAATGAAATATTCTACAACCCAAATAGAATTATTTCCTTTAGATTCTTTGGGAATCCGTTGAAGAAATCCATGGTAATATTTATCTATTTCCATTAATTTATGGGTAATATTAGTAACATACCCTTATATTTCTATCTATACACTTTAACTTGATGATATACTATGAATTAAGATACATTATCTAAAATATCACATTTCATGTTATCCCAATAAAAATACTATTTTAGATATAATTACATCCTTGTACTACTAGGATGAATAGAGAATGATAAACTATGACCTTCATAAAATAGCTTCTTTTATATATTTAGTCTTAATGGGACACATAATTTTCCCTAAACCTTATCATTCCATCAAAATCATGGTTTAACTACAAAAAATTTATCACCTTCTTTTGTATCTTTATATCTCCATTTTGTGCTTTTATAATCTCCATATAGATAGATGGATGAAGATTCACTTTACAAATACATATTCTTTCCCCTTTCCTCATGATTTCAAGATCCATATTCTAAAAAAACATAAATATTGGATATCTTTCAATCCTTATTATGGAAAAATTTTTATGGTCCTTCCAACTCATAATAATATCCACCTTATTCACCTTCCCTAAGGTGATAATGTATTGTGTAGTCATAATCATTATTCTATTCTAACCATATTCTCAAGGGATTATTTAACTCATTCTATAGGAATATATACTTCATGATTTTATAATTAGTAATTATATCACACCATTCACTGTAAATATTATTCCACTTAACATCACTCCTATAACAGGGCTTGAGAAAAGAAAATTTCAATATGTTTTCTAGTGTAGAAAATTAGCTGACCATAGTCATCTCACTTGAGGAGCTTCATAATTTGTTTACTTAATCTAATTTACCTAAAATACTTCTTTTTGGTTATTTTTTAATTCATGAAAATATTATAATTTGAGTTTTGGGATTTTTTTATTTTCTAAGATAATGAAAATACAATTATACTTTACCATGAAATTTTAAACATAATGAAATTTAGAGGAAAAAAAATTATCCTAGGTTCAGTTTTTAATTATATCATTATTATCCATTATTTTTAAAAAATAATTTTGATAATTTAATTATGAAATATCATGAAAAATTACTATCCTTTTATTTATTATTTTAAAATATCAAATTCCTTAAGAAATATAAATTCTACCACCTCCTATAATCAAGGTTGATGTAATAGCTCAATCGAGAGTGTGACATCATCCAAGACCTATTTCTATCATATTTCATTTCATACATTAATCGACTCAACTTCAATGTGTGATGTGATTTTGATTAATTAAAGGGAGGAAAAATAAAACAATAGATTTAGATCTGAGTTTCATATTGTGGTGGTAAATCATCACACCTGTGCATTCCAATCACTTTTAATAAAAACAAAAAAAAAACAAAAAATAATAAAGAATTCAAGAATACCTAACATCCCCGGGCCAAGCCTTAGGTCATCCCCTCATTTTCGAGGGTAATTGGTCACAATTTTGGAGGTAATAGAAGAAAGGAGAATACAATAAAATGAATAAGAAATATGAGAGAGATTGAGAATGAGAGAGAGATAAAGAATAAAATTAAAATTAAGAGAATAGAATAAGAAAATAAGAAATGTATAGAATGAAATAAGAATAAGAATAAGAAGAATGGTGGTGAAAATTAAATAAAAACATGTATAAATTAATTTAATGAAATAAAAATTACCATAATAAAATGAAAATAATGAATATAAAAAAATACAACAAACAAAAATGAAGAATAACTCTCAATCGAGACTCCAACATGCATCCCAGTAGTTGTAAAACTCCTTTACTTAGGAGGCAAGCACCTTATTTTATAAAGGTAGGGAGAAGTACCTCAACCTTCCCATATGTTCAGTCAAGGACATTAAAAATCAGATGGCATCTTTGAATATAATTCTTTTAAAATATCCACCATAGATAACGATGATTCAATATTATTTGTAGTGTGGAATAAGTCCATGAGGAAGAACCTTCTTCATGGGATACATGGTTTACATGGTGGATGGATGATGTGGTAGTGGTGAGAAAGTGAGACAATGGTGATGGAATCCTCTATCACACCCTATAGAATTCACATTGGTCAGAGGGAGGCCATCCCTAATGCAATGCTTCAGGGTGGTCGGAATAGTGTCCAAAGATGATTTTATGAGTTCTTGGGATTTAGCATGGGTTTTTAGCTTGATCTGAAATCCTTTGGGCATCGATAATGGAGTTTTTGGTGATAAAGACGGAAGATGGTGATGTAAATTGGTAGAGCAGTAGTGGAGATGAAAAATTGGATGTGTCCAAGCATGGGGCTAAGTGAGCAAGATGAGACACCAAAATTATGATAAAAAATGGATAGTAACTGGAACTAATCATCCCACATTGGAATTGATTTGGGGAGGTGCGCTCGTATATCATTACATCCACATGTTACCCATATCAGAATCCTATATCAGGGTAGGATCATAGAATCACATGAACAAACATAAATTGGGATGATTTGCACTGCTCATTCCATGTTAGCTTAGGCCCAACCCATACATATGGTCCTCCATGTGAACCATGAACACCTACACCTTGGGAAGGCTATCTCGATGGCCCACTTGGCCGACCAACCTTTTAAGAAGGTTGGATATGAGGCTTGTGCAATTCTTGGATGAGGTATAACCATTGGTTCAATTTTTTATTTAAAAATACATTTAAAACAACTAAGTAATTTCAAAACACAAAATAAAATTAGAAAATAAATTTTATAATTAAAATTAATAACAAGAATTCAATATTTTTCATTCATTTTAAACCATTACAATTACACATTTAAAATTTCTTACTTTTTAATACAAAATTAAATTATATTGGAATTTTGATTAAAATATAGTTTAAATCCTTAAAAAATGTTTAAATATTTGCAAAAAAATATCATTGTTTCAAATAACCCCACACATAAACTATAATTTTCCTCAAACATTAAATCTTAACATGTAATTTAGAGGGTAGAAATGATACTATTATTAAATGTTCAAAGCAATAAAATAAAACAATTATCTCTGTCAAATCAAAATTTGAAATTCCACATAAAATATTAATTCATTTCACATTTTTCAAAGAAGTAATAAATTCAATTATTTTTCTTTCTACCTTTTGAAAATAATGGAAATTCTTCTTTCATACATTCAACATCCTTAATTTATTATTGTTAAACAAGTCGGTTTAGGATTTACCTGAATTTTGAATCTCTTTTCTCATCACTCATGATAAAAATTCATGTAGAGTTTTTCTCATATCTGGAAAACATTCACCTTATCCATAAGATTGTAAAGGAACTACTTTATTCACTTTTTAAAGTCAAAATTCATATAAAATCATGAGTTATTTTAAATCAAGGTTCTTATAAATCTAGGGATTAAGGCTGGTGGGAATTGATATTTAAAAATTAATGCTCAAGGAGGAGGTTAATCTCTAAAGTATTAAGAATTATATCAAAAGTAAAAGAACAATTAAAACATACCCTTTAAAATATAAACTCCTACTTCCCCAAAAAATAAAATTAATGGTTATGATCCAAATAAACCATAATGAATGATTTGTTCTCCTTATTTATTTTTCACTACATTTATACTTTTTTAGAATAATTTTTTTATTTTTTTATTATTTTTTGAAAATTTATGCTTGGAATAAACATGACATCCACCACATAACCAAATATGGTAAAAAACATCGATCCAATAATGGTTATTTTTTATTATTTCAATTCACAAACCATTCTTATTTTTTTCATTTTCTAAGAAGAGAAAACAATAATTTATAATGAATTAATCAACATCATTTCTCAACATGCACAAATATCACCACCACAATTTTTACTTACAATGTATTTCATCCCTTCTAGCATTAATCCCTTCATCCCAACACGTCAACTTAAAAATATCATGAAAATACTAAGAGGAGGGTATGAATGGATAAAATTGTCTTGAAACCTAGGTCACTCATAATAATGTCATTAATGGTATCTATGGGATAAACAAGGATTAATATAAATGTGGTCATAAAGGATAAGGTCTTTTAAAAATATGAATAAATTATTTTAAATGTGTTCTTGTACTGTCATTAGATTTTAAATCTTTCAATGCACATTATGGTAGGTGTCATGTCCAAAGACCACTCAAAAAATATGTTCAACATAAAATAGGAAATATTTAGTCTAGAAATCATCTTCAAAATGAAACATATTATTTAGGAAAATTACTAATGTAATAAATCATAATAATAAATAAATTAATATAAATTTTATAATTTCAATTCTTTAAAAATGATAGGAAATTTCAGTTACATGAATCAATAAATTACCTCAAATCTTGAGTCCTTATTTTAATACCCATGGTTCCCTCTAATAATTTAATTATCTATTTTACTCATTCAATCTCACTAACATTAAAATCTAAATCATGGAATCATAGGATTCCTAATAAAGACATTCCTCCTAGATTTTTCACTTAAATCATAAATTCGAGCACAATAATGAAATTTTCTTGTTTAAATCTAAAAAAAAGTTTTTAGACAAAAATTTATGGAGTTTAAAATAAAAACATAAAATTAAACTCTCTTTTAAAATGAATCGTTTTATTCTTTAACACTTTTATCTTTGGGAATACCTTTTTCCATTATAATCCTAAAAAAGTAAAACTATAAATTAATCATAATGATTATGTCATTTAACTCAAAAAGGATAGGGGGTAGGATACTTCCTAAACTAATTATTAAGAAAAAATTGAAAGTACTAGAAATAAAGTAAAGATAAATCTTGGTATGATCCCCTAAGTGGGCCCTTGATTTTTACTACCTCCATAGGGAAGTCCCATATATTATCCATAGTTTGATAATAGGTGGATATTGTTATATTTTAACCACTACATGTAGATTCTCTTAGTTTACACTTCTTTATTTGTGGTGGGGAATGATCCATGGATGGAGTACACCAAATACATAACCTTCATAATTAAGTACAACTTGCATAGTGGGGTATGATTAATTATGAATCATCCTTCTTATTGGTTTCTACTTGTGCAACCCCTCCTTCTTGTCCAGTGCTTTCTCAATAGGGACTGTATGAAATTAATGATAAAAGGGAAAGAAATAATATGACAACCCTGCTTTTATTACAAACTTAAACATGATTTATTACATTAAACTTCACTTGATACAAAAAATAAGATCGAGAGGTTTAGTGTATTTGGGGATTAGGATAATTACATAAAAACTTAAAACATGAAATACAACATCTTTATTGAAAACTTCCTTTACATGACCACTACATTCCCTCGTACTTAGCATTGCATGGGATAACCTGAGGACATGCATAAAAAAAGGGTGAGTTATAAATCCCAGTAAGGGAGTACACATGGAATAACATGAGGAGTAAAATACATGTTAGAAAATAGGAATATCAATAGAGAATAAAAGAAACATGAACATAAAGGCATGATAAAGCATGATAATCCTAACATGGAAATGTGACAATAACACTAAACATGGAATTAGTATGAGCCAAGGCTCATTGCACATAGAGCATGAGTAAATAATCATTGCACATGAAGCATGAGTAAACCCTCATTGCACTTGAATTAGAATGATTCAACACTCATTGCACATGATGTATCATGATACTATACTTTACCCAATGCATTGGAGCGCTATAAGGGCGCACCCTTCTTAAACATTTCATTTCATGCATAAGTGTGCCACATGGATCATAAAACATGGATTCATAAAAAAGAATCATTTATTCCATGATAAAATAATGTGGAATTAATACATGAAACTTTACAATCAATAAGTAAATGTGAATAAAGGTGAATACCCTTGATGGAGAAATGAGCATGGTATTCACTACACAATGACATTGGCTTAGAAATCGGTGCGATTTCGGCAACGTAACGACGTGACATAAGAATTCATAAAAAATGGTTGATGAGAGATAAAGGGGTTCCTCATCATATTTACATGTAATTTATAGTAAGGAGGTAATATAGATACGTTTCCCAACAATTGTAATGGAATTTAGATTCATGATACAAAAGTATTGCTTGAATGTAAAAGAGGAGAGAGATGTTCCTTTCGGAATTTCGGCATAGTAACGGGTGTACATGGGAGGAATTTAATGAGAGATAAAGGGTCTCCCATCATTAAAACATAAATAGGGAAGTATGAGGTAGGTGAAAAACCAAACCCCAACATTAATAATTGAAATTAATAGGGAAAAACAACTTAAAGAAAATTGGACAAAAATGAGAAAGGAAGAAAAAAACCCTTACTTGGAAGTGTGCTTCTAAAGGATAGAGAGAGGCTTGTGAGAGGATTATTGGGAGCTTGGGTCACCTTGGGAGGATTCTAGAGAGAGTAGGGCAGAGTTTGGATGAACTCCAAGGGCTTTGAGTGAGGAGGAAGTGGGAGCTTGGGTGGGTTTATATAGGAAAGGTGAAGGAATTATTTATTATTTAGGTTTGGGTCCCATTACATTAAATTAATCCAAACCACAAACCATACCATGGATTTTGGAAAAGGGAAGAGGAAAAGAATATTTTATAAGGACAAAGTCCGAACTTCTTAAAATATTAGGGTTGCTTATGTGGAGGTGACTCACATTCCCATGGAAATTAATTTAAAAAGGCAAGGTGTTGAATAAGTCTTGAGGGGTCCATTAATGCTTTAAAAAGTAAGTCAAAAAAACCCAAAATAACATTATTTTAATGGTAAAACATATATTGTCCGAACATAAAGATTATAGTATTTTATTACATCTCTATTGGGTCATTATGATGTTATAAAATACATTATATATTTAAACAGTATTTAATTTTTACTCAAAAATTTGACTATCTTAGAAAATTATGAAAAATTCACCGTTGGATAATTTAGAAGTCCTGATTACAAATATAACATTTATTTTATCTATAAAATTTTCTAAATATGTTAATTTTCACTTTTAAAATAAAAACCGACATTTATCGAAAATTCACGGGTTTTGACCAAAATGGCTTTCAAACCATAATAAAAATTATAATTGCATTCATACAATTATATGATCTTTTATATATAAAAAAAAATAATTTAATAAAAATAATAAAATTTTATTAAAATTTTATTTAATTCAAAAATCCATTAATTTAATAAAATATAATTCTTAATTAAATAAAAACTAAAAACACTATTTGTACTTTAAAAACTATTTATAATGTATCAAAAATGATAAGAAATTATATTAATTATTATATACAAAAAATAATGTACGTGAACATAGTACTACATATTTGTTACATAACCCCTTAAAATAGCCGCATAAGACCTAAGGGTAAGGTGTGCGATGGTGACAGACTCTTAGGGTGGCTCAAATAACATCACTCGAGTGGTGATTTCAATCAACTTCCAATTCTCCCATATGCAGTCCCGTTCGAGCTTGACATAGTGAAGCTCAGCTTGGTCTTGGTCAAGAGCAAAGCCCACGGATGCCACCTCTTTTCCGAGCTCTGATAAATGGGCTTCGTATGGGGAAATTCTACTGGATGAGGCCATCGCTTCCCTTGTCTAAGTAAAATTGGATGTGTTAAAGCCCTATATTTATACTAATCATGTGATCATTGTTCAATGGCTATAAAAGTAACGGTCCCAATTCTTATCATAAAACAAAATAAGTTGACATTTTATATAATCATAAAGAGACATTTAATTAGATCAAGAGGGATTTCCATTAATGAAACTTTGGGTCGTTACAATATTCCCCCCTTAAGAAATTTTGCCCTCGAAATTTTCCTTTTCCTGCACTAAAACAAATGTGGGTAACTCAGCTTCATCATATCCTCCGATTCCCAAGTCACTTCTTCAAACATGTGGTTTCTGCACAACACCTTGACGAGGGGAATTGTCTTATTTTGTAGAACTTTTTCTCTACAATCTAAGATCTTCACTGGTTGCTCCTCATAAGAAAGATCATCTTCCAATTGTACCACCTCAGAAGAGAGTACATGTGAAGGGTCCGATATGTACTTCCTTAAGAGGGATACATGAAAGACATCATGTACTTTGGCCATGGCAGGTGGAAGTACTAGTCGATAGGCCACAACCCTGACACGATCAAGAATCTCGAAGGGGCCGATGTACCTTGGACTTAACTTCCATTTCTTTCCAATCCTCATGACCTTATTCCACGAAGATATACGTAGAGAAACCATGTCTCAAACTTTAAACTAAAGGTCTCATCGACGATTATCTATATAAATCTTCTGTCAACTCTGGGCTGCCTTGATATACTGCTGAATGGTTTTCAACTTCTCCACCATTTCCTCGACCATTTTTGGTCCAAGCAGCTTACGTTCACCGACCTCATCCCAACATACCGTTGTTCTGCACCTTTTCCCATATAGGTCTTCATATGGTTCCATTTGGATTATCGAGTGGAAAATGTTATTATAAGAGAACTCAACCAGAGGAAGATATTGATCCCATCCTCATTTAAAGTCCATTGAACACGCTCTCAACATATCCTCAAGTGTTTGGATAGTCCGCTCGGATTGGCTATCTGTTTGAGGATGATAGGCCGTACTAAAGTTCAGTTCAGTATTCAGAGCATGTTGAAGACTCTTCCAAAACTTAGACGTGAATCTTGGATCTCGGTCAGACACAATAGATAGTGGTACTCCATGCAACCTTACCACTTCCCTGATATATATCTGTGCTAGTTGATCCAAAGAGAAATCCTCCCGAATAGCAATGAAGTGTGTAGACTTTGTAAGATGATCCACAACAACCCAGATTACATTATTGCCTTTGGATATCCTTGGAAGTCTGGTGACAAAGTCCATGGTTATGTTCTCCCATTTCCATTATGGTATGGGCAATGGTTGCATCATTCCCTTAGACTTCTTCCTCTCTGCCTTCACTTACTGACACACCAGGCATTTTGATTTATATTCAGTGATCTCCTTCTTCATATTATCCCACCAAAAGCTTTCTCGGAGATCTCGATACATCTTTGTGCTCCCTGGGTGAATAGAGAAATTTGAACTATGTGAATCATCCAAAAGTTTCTTCTTCAGCTCCAGACGTGATGGAACACATAGTCTTTTCCCAAACTACACAATTCCTTCTTCATTAACATTAAACTCCGAGGATTTCCCTTTTTCGATAGCTCCCACTTTTTCTTGAATTCCCACATCATCCTTTTGAGCATCCTTTAACCTTTCCATTAGAGACAGTTGAGCAATCATTGTGAAAGGATTGATGATGTTCCCTTATCTATGATTCCCATGTCCATATTCATCAAGTCTAAGAAGATTGGATCCTTCTCAATTCTCATCATTGATAGAATCGCTGGATCCTTTCTACTTAGGGCATCTGCCACCTTGTTTGCTTTCCCAGGGTGGTAATGGATTGAACATTTGTAATCCTTGATGAGATCTATCCATCTTCTCTAGAGCATATTAAGATCTTTCTTTGTGAATATATATTTAAGACTCTTGTGGTCAGTATATATCTCACATTTCTCCCCATAGAGATAATGCTGCCAGATTTTCAAGGCAAAGATCACCGCTGCCAACTCCAGATCATGTGTTGGATAGTTTCACTCATGGATTTTCAACTTCCTTGAGGCATATGATATCACTTTATCATTTTGCATCAGCACACAACCTAATCCCTCCTTTTAAGCGTCACTGAATACCACAAGAATCTCCCCACTTGTGGGTAAAGTGAGCACATGCGCATTGATAAGCCTCCTTTTCAACTCCTTGAAGCTTTCTTCGCATTCATCACTCCAAGAAAACTTTACTCCCTTTAGAGTTATCTTGCTAAGAGGGTTGGAAAATCGTGAGAAATTTCTCACAAATCTTCGATAATATCCAACTAACCCCAAGAAGCTATAGATATCCGTTACCGATGTTGGCCTCGACCATCCCTAAATTGCATCTGTTTTAGAGGGATCCACAGATATCCCATTGCTTTTGATGATATGGCCCAAGAATGAGACCTCCTTCAACCAGAACTCACACTTTCTGTACTTTGCATAGAGCTTCTCCTTTCGCAAAGTCTCTAGTACAGTTTTTAAATACTCCTCATGATCCTCCTTGGTTTTGGAGTATATTAGAATATCATCTATAAAGACTACCACAAATTTGTCAAGGTAATCTCTAAAGACTCTATTCATCAAGCACATGAATATTATTGGAGCATTGGTGATTCCGAAAGGCATTGCTATGAATTCATTATGCCCGTACATTGTACGAAAAGCAGTCTTGGAGACATCTTCCTTCTTCACCCTTACTTGATAATATCTCGACCGCAAATCCACCTTGGAGAAGTATTGTGCTTTACGCAGCTGATCAAACAAGTCATCGATTCTTGGGATAGGATACTTGTTCTTTATTGTGATTTTGTTAAGTTCATGATAATCGATGCAAAGCCACATTGACCCATCCTTCATCTTGACGAAGAGGACTGGTTCACCCCATGGTGAAGCACTTGGGCGTATAAACCCTTTATCCAGATTCTCCTGTAGTTGTTTCTTCAGCTCTTCAAGCTCAACAACAGCCATTCTATATGGAGTCTTGGATATTGGTAGTGCCCAAGGTATAAGTTAAATTGATAACTCAACATATCTTCTAGGAGGAAGACCAGGCAGTTCATCGGGAAACACTTCAGCGAATTCCCTCACAATAGGCATTTATTCAAGGATGGTTTCTTCCTTGGACTCAATCATCTGAGCCAAATACACGTGCTCATAAGGCAGTAATATCCATGCTTGAGATGATGGAGCTAAAGGAGATTCATCTTCCTCCTGACACTTCTAACGAATCAGGGGTCGATTCTCCATATGGACTGTGATTTCCCTCCCCCAAAAATTTATGTTGGCTCTATATAAAGAAAGCCAATACATTCCAAGAATTGCATAAAATTCCACTAGAGGGAGTATAACGAGGTTCTCCGGGAAATTCAATCCACAGACTATAATATGGGAGGACTTATATTCATGGGATGCAATGATTTTCCCATTTTTAGTACTCACTAAAATCTTTACTTCCATGGTTTGTGGTGGTGTTGGGATTGTTCTACTAAACTTTTGAGATATAAAAGAATGCGTAGAACCTGAATCAGAAAGTACGTTTGCTATTCTTGAATGAATAACTAGCGTACCTGTCACCACTTCATTGTTGGGGTTCACTTCATCAAAAGTGATGGAAAAAAGATCTTCCTTGCTGCCTTGGAGGTTGTTGGTTGTCTCTGAAAACCCTTGGATTAGGGAACTGATTTTCAAAATGACCCGGTTCTTTGAATTTGTAGCATTGAACAATGTGTTGAGGTTCGAACAGAGCATTCCTCTCCTCTGTCGTAGCTGCTGGTCTTTATTGCCGACAGTTAACAGATAGGTACCCTTCTCTTCTACACCTGAAGCATTTCGTTGTCCCCTTAATGCAATTTCCAGGGTGCTTATTTCTGCACTTTTGTCAAGTGGGGTGATGGATCTTCTTAGTGCTGTTGGATTTATCCATCGGACCACCAGCATTGAAGTACACCTTACTCTTCTTGTCCCCATGATACCCCTATGATTACTAGATCTCCATTTAGACCTTGAGGGCACATAGGACAATTTCCTCATAGCTGTCGAAGTCACAGATCGCTAATGCTTTCCGTAAGCTAGGCTTCATCCCACCAAAGAAGCGGTCAACCTTGCATTCTGGGGTAACGACAAAGCTGGAAGAATATTGTGCAAGCCTTGTGAAGTTTTCCTCATAATCTCCAACAGATTCTTCATCTTTTTTCTTGAGGGAAAGGAATTCCCTTTCCATCTTAAGCCGGAGGGTGCACGGAAAATATTTATCAAAAAACATATTCTGGAAATCCTTCCATTCCAATGCCTCGATCTCCTCCTCAGGCATCTTATTTTTGATCAATGTCCACCATTTATCAGCTTCACCCTCCATAAAATAAGCCACCAAGAGAACCTTCTCTTGTTCAGAACATTGGAGGATGGATAATATCTTTTCAATGGAGTTGATCCATTATTCAGCGATTGTGGGATCGGATGATCCACTAAAAGTAGGAGGCCTTTGTCTCATCAAGATCTCGATAGTGACTTGTTCTTTCTTAGGTGGGGTTTAAAGTTCTTCTTGACCCGTTTTTCTATTCAAAACATGAGTTAGCTGAGAGAGAAGCGTGAAAAAGTTTCCAATTCCCACTCCCATTAGATTGGGCATCTCATTAGTACAGTCATCACACTGATCTTCACAACGGTTGTTAGCCCGAGTCCTCCTATTACTAACCATTAGATGGAATAAAAATAAATTTAGGGGTAACACAGAAATGGTAATCCAAAGAAAAAAGTTGATAAATTATAAATAAACTTTTATTTCCTTAACTCATGAGTCTATAGGCTTCAATATTGGCAATTCATTATCTACTTTCTAACATATATTCTTAGGGGCATTTTTTTAAAGGGTTCATACTAAGCTTGTGAATACATCAAAAAATATCCCCTAAGAGTGTCGTAACCAAGAGTGCAGCAAGACCCATTGTCGTGTACCAGTTCCCATTCGAGTCGAGCTCAAAGCGGGTTTTTCGGGTTTTACCCCTAGGATACACCTGTGCCAGAGCCGCCTCTACCTACTCGTATCCAGACAGGGATGCATTTGTTTGATAAACCACTTACTCTGTACTTACCAAAACTTAGGGATGTTTTTATTATACATAGTCTTGTATCTAAGTCTTTCCTAGGGTTTCCTAATCCCAAAAATAACTAAACCTATCCTCTTATACCAAATATGACAACCCTGCTTTTATTACAAACTTAAACATGATTTATTACATTAAAATTCACTTGATACAACAAAGAAGATCGAGAGGTTTAGTGTCTTTGGGGATTAGTATCATTACATAAAAACTTAAAACATGAAATACAAAATCTTTATTGAAAACTTCCTTTACATGACCACTACATTCCCTCGTACTTAGCATTGCATGGGCTAACCTGAGGACATGCATAAAAAGGGTGAGCTATAAAGCCTAGTAAGGGAGTAAACATGGAATAAAATGAGGAGTACAATACATGTTATACAATAGGAATATCAATAGAGCATAAAATAAACATGAACATAAATTCATGATAAAGCATGATAATCATAACATGGAAATGTGGCAACAACACTTAACATGGAATTAGCATGTAGCCAAGGCTCATTGCACATAGAGCATGAGTAAATCCTCATTGCACATGAAGCACATGTAAAACCTCATTGTACCTGAATTAGCATGATTAAACACTCATTACACATGATGTATCATGATACTATACTTTACCCAATGCTTTGGAGCGCTATAAGGGTGCACCCTTCTTAAACATTTCATTTCATGCATAAGTGTGCCACATGGATCATAAAACATGGATTCATAAAACATAATCATTTATTCCACGATAAAGGAATGTGGAATTAATACATGAAACTTTAAAATAAATAAGTAAATGTTCATAAAGGTGAATACCCTTGATGGAGAAATGGGCATGGTATTCACTACAAAATGACATTGGCTTAGAAATCGGTGCGATTTCGGCAGCGTAACGACGTGACATAAGAATTCATAAAAAATGGTTGATGAGAGAGAAAGGGGTTCCTCATCATATTTACATGTAATTTACAGTAAGTAGGTCATATAGATACATGTCCCAACAATTGTAATGGAATTTAGATTCATGATACAAAAGTATTGCTTGAATGTAAAAGAGGAGAGAGAAGTTCCTTTCGGAATTTCGGCATAGTAACGGGTGTACATGGGAGGCATTTAATGAGAGAGAAAGGGTCTCCCATAATTCAAACATAAAGAGGGCAGTATGAGGGAGGTGCGAAACCATAACCCAACATTCATAATTGAAAATAAAAGGGAAAAACAACTTAAAGAAAATTGGACAAAAATGAGAAAGGAAGAAAAAAACCCTTACTTGGAAGTGTGCTTCCGAAGGCTAGAGAGAGGTTTGTGAGAGGATTATTGGGAGCTTGGGTCACCTTGGGAGGATTCTAGAGAGAGTAGGGAAGAGGTTTGAAGAACTCCAAGGGATTTGATTGAGGAGGAAGTGGGATATTGGGTGGGTTTATATTGGAAAGGTGAGGGAATTCTTTATTATTTAGGTTTGGGTCCCATTACATTAAATTAATCCAAACCACAAACCATCCCATGGTTTTTGCCCATGATTTTTGGAAAAGGGAAGAGAAAAACAATATTTTATAAGTCCAAAGTCCTAACTTCTTAAAATATTAGGGTTGCTTATGTGGAGGTGAGTCACATTCCCATGGAAATTAATTTAAAAAGGCAAGGTGTTGAATAAGTCTTGAGGGGTCCATTAATGCTTTGAAAAGTAAATCAAACAAACCCAAAATCACATTATTTTAATGGTAAAACATATATTGGCCGAACATAAAGATTATAGTATTTTATTAAATTACTATCGGGTCATTATGATGTCATAAAACACATTATATATTTAAACGATATTTAATTATTACTCAAAAATTTGGCTATCTCAGAAAATTATTAAAAATTCAACGTTGGATAATTTTGACGTCCTGATTCCAAAAATAAAATTTATTTTATCTAAAAAATTGTCTAAATATGTTAATTTTCACTTTTAAAATAAAAACTGACATTTATAAAAAATTCACGGGTTTTGAAAAAAATGGCTTTCAAACCTTAATAAAAATTATAATTGCATTCATACAATTATATGATCATTTATATATAATAAAAATTAATCTAATAATAATAATAATATTTTATTAAAATATTATTTGATTCAAAAATCCATTAATTTAATAAAATATAATTCTTAATTAAATAATAACTAAAAACACTATTTGTACTTTAAAAACTATTTACAATGTAATAAAAATGATAAGAAATTATATTAATTTTTATATACAAAAAATAATGTACGTGAAGATAGTACTACTTATTTGTTATATAACCCCTTAAAACAGCCGCATAAGACCTAAGGGTAAGGTGTGCGATGGTGACAGACTCTTGGGGTTGCTCGGATAACATCGCTCGAGTGGTGATTTCCATCAACTTCCACTTCTCCCGTAGGCGGTCCCATTTGAGCTTGACATGGTGAAGATCAGCTTGGGCTTGTTCAAGAGCGAATCCCAAGGATGCCACCTCTTTTTTGATATCCAATAAATGGGCTTCGTATGGGGAAATTCTATTGGATGAGGCCATTACTTCCCTTGTCTAAGTAAAATTGGACGTGTTAAAGCCCTATATTTATACTAATCATGTGATCACTATTCAAAGACTATAAAATTAACGGTCCCAATTCTTATCATAAAATCAAAGAAGTTGACATTTTATATAAACATGAAGAGACATTTAATTAGATCAAGAGGGATTTCCATTAATTAAACTTTGGGTAGTTACAAAGAAAGTATATTTACTTGAATAAAATTTAAATATTATTAAGAATAAATATTATCCGTTTAATAATGAACAACATGTGTATTTATTTCATCAGGATCAATCACTTAGACTACTTCATGGGATTCTTCAAATGCATGTTCATCAAAACTAGGTAGCTTCATGTGTTCCTTTGTAGGTGCAGGTTCCGTTTCTTCATTTTCCTATAAGGCATAAAATGAATTTTTGAAATCTTAAAATCCATAACCATGGGAATAAATACTCAATTAAAATTGAATAAAATTAAATGAAATAGTGTTAAAAGATAGACCGAATCACTGTCTTAGTTCTGAATCAATCTATTTCTCTATGAAGAGTGCCTATTGAAGTTGGTTCTTAGTGTGTGGAAGTAGGTAGTTGGTCTCCTCCATCTTTTCTTCAAATTCCATCACATGAGTGGTGTCTTCCTACATGAATATCAAAATATGTAAAAATTCTAGATATTATACTTTTTAAGGAATGGGGAGGTCAAGTTGTACCTCCCTGTCATTCAATAGTTCATCCATATCTTGTTGATCTCCCACACATAATTCATAAGGAAAGTCTTTCTCATCATGAATACAATCTACCTCATCATGATAATCTTGGATCTGGTTCTTAAAATGAACCAGTTGTTTATGGTCCTTGTGCTATGACTCAACCAATTTGAATTATTTAGTGAAATTGTGAAACTCTAGTGTCACTTCTTCCTTGGCCTTAAATCTTTTATAATCAAATTTGACTTCATCAACCATAACTTATAGTTATCAAAATGAAATTATAGTGTCATTAAAATTCAAAATATGCTTGGATAGGTCCCTGAGTTCATTGAGTTTTTGTTGGAAGGGACTTCTCAGCATTTTGTGGCACTTGATTTTGATCATGTACCCCTAAGTTATTGTTCCATGTAAAAATATATGGTATGTTTTGATTCATCTTGGGAAAATAATTATTTTTATGGTTTTGTGTTTTTAAGAAACGAAAACTATCTACTATGTGAAAAAGATAAATTAATCAAACTAATGATACTCTCCCTAGCAATAACATCAGTTATGAAAACACACATGTCAAAGGGCGTGACAAAAGAAAATATCAAAATGTTTCCTAGTGAAGCACTATAGCCGACTAAGGTCATATCACTTGAGGAGCTTCATTTTTTGTTTACTTACTTAATATAATTCACTTAAACTACTTCATTTTTGATGTTTTTATTATTTTATGAAAAAATGGAATTTGAGTTTTGGGTTTTTTTTATTTTATAAAATAATGAAAAGACAATTATACTTTACCATGCAATGCTAAACATAATGAAATTTGGAAGAAAAGAATTTGGTATCAGGTTTAGTTTTGAATTCTATCATTATTTACTTTATTTGTTTAAATTATTTTTGATAATCTAATTATGAAATCTCATGAATATATTACTATAATTTTATTTACTTCTCTAAAATCTAAAATTCCTAAGAAATATAAATTCCACCTCCTCCTATAATCAAGGTTGATAACACACCTCAATCAAGAGTGTGATATCTTTTAGAACATGGCTCCATTATATATCATTTCAACCATTGATCAGATCAAATCTAATGTGTGAAGTGATTTTGATAAATAGAAGGGAGGGAAAAGATAAAAATAAATGAATAGAAATATAATTGAGTTTTATGTCATGTTGGTTAATCGCCACACCCGTTCATGACATTCACTTCTACCACAAACATAAAAATAAACTTTATGAAGGAATTCAAGAAAAATTAACCTCCCTCAGGACAAGACTCAGGTCATTACCTCATTCTCAAGGGTAATAGGTCACAATGGTGGATATAAGTGAAGAAATAAGAATAAAATAACAAGAATAAGATAGATGAGAGAGAATGAGAATGAGAGAGGGGGAGAGAGAATAAATATAAAATAAATAGAATATAATAAAAAATAAAAAATGGTTAGACTTAAATAAAAAGAAGAAGAATAAGACTAATATGAGTGATGAAACATAAAAAAAAATCATTCATGAATTAAATTAAGGAAATAATATTACAAGAATAAAATTAAAATAAAGAAAATAAAAAAAATAAAAAGTAAAAAAATGAAGAAAAGATCTCGTCTAAGCCACCAGCCTATGAACTAGTGGTTGTTAAACTTCACTCCTCAGTAGGGAAGAAACTCATTTTATTAAGGAATGGAGAAGAGCCTCGACCTCCCCATATCTTATTTCTTTATTTTTCAAATATCCCCCATAAATAAAAGGTGATTCAATCTTCTTCACAATGTAGAAGAAGACAATGGTCCAATTCCTTCTTCATGGGTTTTATGGGTTTCATGGTAGCTGGATGAAATGGAATTGGTGAGGAATTATGGTAGCAGTGAGGGAAGCCTCTATCACTCCCTTTGTTCTTCACAATGGTCATAGGGAGATCATCTCTATTGGAGGGATTAAGGTGGTCAGAATAGGGTCTCAAGACGATCTAGTGCGTTCCCAGACTTCAATATGTGTGTTTTATCTCAAGATGTGATCCTTTGGGTTTCAGTAATGGATTTTATAGGTGATGTATATAGTGAATGATAATTTCAAGAAGTAGATATGGTGGTTCAAATTTTTCTGAGTGAGAGGTAAATTGAGCGAGAAAGGATTATGGTGTCTTTATAAAAATAAAATAGTAACTAGAACTAGCCATCCCACATTAGAATTGAGTCAGGGAGGAACAATCATATATTATTCAGGCTATGCATTACCCAGATCATAATCCTACATCGGGGTGGGATCCCAGAATCACAAGAGACACACAAACATTGGGATGATATGCATTGGTTGGTCTATACAGGCTTAGGCCCAACCCATGCATGTGGTCCTCCACGTGGTCCATGCACACTTTCACCTTGGGAATGCTCTCCCAATGGCCCAATTGTTTGGATGACCTCATAAGAAGGATGTATATGAGGCTTATGGGATTCCTAGTTAATGGATATCCCTTGACCCATTTGTTTATTGAAAAATAAATTTAAAATAACTAAGTAATTTTAAAACAGTTAATAAAATTATCAATCAAAATTTTATAATTAAAATTAATAACGATAATTCAATATTCTTCATTCATTTTAAAACCTTTCAATTACACAATTAAAATTTACCAATTTTTAATAAAACATTGAAATATATGGGCATATTGATTAAAATATAGTCAAAATCTATAATTTTTTTTTAAAATTTACATGGAAATATCAATGTGTCACCTTCATATTCTCAATTAAAAAAGTACTAATTCTAACTAAAAATCACGATTCAAGAAATTTTGTTCATGAATTTTCAATTTGGGAAAAGCATAATATATCACTATATCATTCTATATAAGGATGAATTAAAGTCCACTATCTGATCAATCACTATAGATGAAAAACAGATCTCTACTACATGGGAATGTAAGAAAAGGTGTATTGAATAACCTTATTTTCAGATTCATGAAAGTTTCCTCATATTCATCTACCCAATTGAACATATCTACCTTCCTTGTCAACTTGGTTATTGGACTAAATATCCATGATAAGTACCCATAAAGAATCTATAATATCTATCCAACCAAATAAAACTATAGTTCTCTATTCTTGTGGTTGGTATAGGTCATTGCTCAATAAATTCTATCTATAAGGGATCTACCAATATATCTTAACATGAAATTATGTAACCCCAAAACAATGTTTTCTATATCCAAAATGCACACATGATAAATTTAGAATATAAATTATCTTTCCTTAGAGTCTTTATCAAAATCCTCAAATAATATTTATGATCTTCCTTTCCTGTGGAATATATAACAATATCCTTTATAAACTACCAAAAATTGATTAAGGTAATTTATAAAGACTCTATTAATTAAAACTATATAGATAGAAGGATAATTTTAATGTCTAAATGGATTTACTATAAATTCATAACAACCAAACCTCATATAAGAGGATCTCTTAGGTATGTCCTCCTTATTGACTCCCAATTTATGAAATCTAGGTTGGAGATCAATCTTAGAAAAATATTGATCTCCTAATAATTGATCAAATAGATCATTGATATGGGATAGAGGATATATGTTATTGATAGTGAACTTTTTTATGTTCTTGATAATAAATACAAAAATGAATTGAACCATATTTCTTTTTAACAAAAAGAATAGGTGAACACCATAGTGAATCCCTATGAAGAATTTATTCCTTATTTAGATTATCCTATAGTTTATTCTTTAATTTCTATAAAACAATTGATTCCATTATATATAGAGTCTTTGAAATAGGTATAACACCTAGTATGAGTTCTATTGAAAATTTAAATTCATGATTTAGGAAAAAACTAGGAAAGACTTCAGGAAATATGTCGATGTTTTCCCTAATAATAGGTATATATTTCATTTTGTTTTTGTCCCCATTAATTTGAGATAAATATCCATAATGAATATAAAATATGTCCCATATAATAGAAGGACATTGATATATTGAGGCACGATGTAGCTACTCAGGAGAACCCATTTTCCTAGGGTGTGCGCTACCCTCCTTCCCCAGTGCCGCCTCTGACTTCTCATTCCACCTTCCTCTCACAAGACATAGATCTGATTGGCCTCTTTCTACAGTACCAACTTATGTTTACTACTCTGCTCATCATAGGGTTTCTGTGCTTCTCCGTCTTCCCCTTCATGTGAAGTCTGATGACCCGTGTCTCAGTGCCCTAGCTACCACCACCCGCTGCTGGCTTTCCCTACCTCAGATCGTGCTCGACTCTTCCTCTTGCGATGCAGCAGCTCTAGTTCCCACTGGTGCTGATATCTCATTCCTATGAGTGGATTTAATTTGATGGACTCAGTGTTCTCAATGCTATAGGGATCCCTCCACTGATCCCCACCCCCTGAGGTGTCGACGGCTCAATCCAATCCCCCGCCGGTAGTTTACTGTTCTATCTCGATGGTGGCATAAGCAACCCGAGCATCCCTCACGGTTCGCTATGCTACACTCCCACCAACTAACTTAGCTTTCCAGAAGTTCTGATCTAGCCTCGTGTGGACTCTACATCCAAATCTAGTTGTTAGTGTCAGATCTTGTTCCTGTTGTCTCATCCACTGTCCCAAATGATGTCCCCTAACCTGAAGCAGCCATAGATGACTGATGTGGCATCCAGTGCTCCTTACATCAGCTTGGTATGACTTCTTCTGGTGTCCCAATGTTTTTTGTTGTATTTTTGTTGTGAGAGGACTGGTTTGGTTTTTTAGTATTTTTATTTTGGTAGGGTCGTCATCGACAACCTGGTCCTATACATAGCTGCGAATGCTTATTGCAGGAATGATCGGTGCCAGTGGTGTTCTTCTCCTTGCCAAATCGATTCACAATTTCCTACTAGTTTGTTCTCTAGTGATTTTGTTTTTTATTTGTGCCACAATGTCTATACTTATCCTTGTTTTCTCTACCATTTATTGATTCTCCTTCATGCATGACCCCATCATGGTTGGGTATAATAGATTCCATGATGTTTTGGATTGTTTTTGTGGCTTCGGTGAAGCATGATATGTTGGGGGTGCTCTTTTTTACATTGTGTCTTCATAGTGGCATCGATGAACCTCTCCATTGGTCATCCTATACCTTTGGTGTTTTGGGTTTGTTCTGTCACATGTCTTCAATGTTGGATCCCCTTGGACATGCATATTTTTTTTGTGTTTCTTCTTATTTTGGTTCTAACTTAACCTCAAAGTGATTTTTGTTAGGTTCTCACTCAGCTATAAAGTGATTTATTTGAAAATATAAAAAAATGTTTTGTTTGGAATAAAAGTAAATTCTATTGGAAGTTCATGTTAATCCTCACACCAATAAAACATCATATGCTAATATGAAATATCAAACATGAATTCCCTCACAAAGAAATTGATATGAGATCTATATAGAGGGATCCAATCCATGACCAAAATGATATCAAATTCAAATAGAGGAAGAATCAAAATATTTTCAAGAAATAAATTCCCAAAAACATCTATCATAGAGGATCTATAGACTTTAGATATGATCATTATCCATCTAGGAGTTTTTACTACTAAATTAGCATTTAATATTTGAGTTAGTGATATGATACTCTTAGAAAATTAATCATATAAAAAATATTTAGTGGGTCCATAATCAAATAAAATGTTTTTAGTTCTAGATTATAAGGTAAGTTTACATTTCACCACATCATTCTCTTGAACCACTTCATTTGTGATAGTAGAAACCTTCCCTTTATTGTTTTTCTAAGTGGGTTACTGAGGCCCAATATCCTCATTAACTCTTCCATTAGGAAATTGATTATCATAATTTACAATCTCCTTACATTGGAAACATTAAAGTTTATTTTTTTAATCCTTCATCTCCTCTAGTTCATTTTCTGACATTTACATCCCCCTTCGATAATCACTAGGCTGATGAAAAAACTTTACACAATTCAAAAATTTCATAGTTCCTTTTAGAAAATATATCAAGTGCTTTCCCACACATTTTTGGCATATAGGTGGTTGTAATTTACTTTCTTATATGGATTTACCTTTAAAATTTCTTTGAAGCTCTATTTTTCTCTTATTTTTACTAAAACTAGAAGAATAATTATAGTCCCCACTCTCTATTTCTACCTTCAGAGAAAATAAAATGATTCCTTCATAGTTACGAAACTCTGTTATGGATCAAATATTTCGAATTATTGGTTTCAGGATACTAAATAATAAATTACTTTTTATCACAAGGTTAATTATAAACCTATAAGAATACCTTTAAAGTATTGTAATTTTTTCTTTACACATACCAATGGATTCTTCATCCTTTTATTTCAACTCTAGAAAGTCTATTTCTATCTTAATACCAATATTTTAAGTAACTTATTAAGAAATAACCTCTTAAACTCCTCCCATTACACATATTTTATTTATTCCTCCCACCTTATATTCTTGATAAGATCCCACTATTGATTAGCTTCACCTTCCAAGTTATAGACTTGTAAGACACCTTTCTAGTGTTTCGAGCACTGAAGAATAGAAAATATGTTTCCCATCACATTGATCCATTACTCATAAACCATTGGATCAAATGACCTATAAAAGGAGGGTGGAAAATTTTGTATGAAAGAATCAATATATTGTTTCTCACACCTTGGCGTATTCAAAATTTCAACATGGTCCTTGTTACCATTCACATCTTAAGAGAGTTGAGTGAGAATAGTCCCCAGATATCACATCCCTTGTTCCAATCCATTTGGTTACTTTATAGGATTGTCATTTTATTGGCCGTCACATCCATTGTTTATATTATTCCATCAGGTTCCATCCATTGACTAAAATCAAAATATAGTGTTGTCATGAAGCTTTAATAATTAGTGTTAATAATCATATATTTATAAAAATAAATTCTTAAGATATCTTAAATTATGGCACCTTTTTATCAACCTATAACACCTTAGATTTAACCTTGGTTATCCATGGTCATCATCTATTCAAAACCCTCTTTATAGTTCACAACAAATGTGAATTAATCTAAACATATCACTGGGATCATCTAGACAGTTGTGTATTCTTAGGACCACTAATTGTGCTCTAATGATGATTGAGTTGATATCCAATCTACAAAATTCATAGTTATTACAACTCGGTAAATATATACCACACCCAAATATACTTTCTAATATCCATAAATGGATGTATTTTCTAGGAAAAAACACAATATCAACTTTACCAAAGATTTAGGATGTTATCCTATACTAATACACAACCTTATTATTTTTAATAAAGTTTTCTAACCCTAATATCCAAATTTTAACAAAAAAACTACCCTGATACCAACTGAGGTGACCCAAGCATAACATAAATAAATATTTCATAATTTTAGATGAATATCCAATAAATTTCACAATAATAAATGCATGAAGACTGTAAAGGATTGGTGTATTTAGAGACTTGATAAATAATCATACTATTTTATGAAATATCATCAACTTCTACCACATAGATCTTCTTATTACTTCCCTTATAGAAATATCATTCTTAAAACCTTTAATCAAAACATGAGGAAGGGAAACATAAGAAATGGTGGGATTAGATGCGTAGGAAGGGTCAATATAGGAGATGGAAATCATAAGAGAGTCAGATAATTATAAAGGTAGGATAAAATATTCAAGTGAATTTTCTTAATAGAAAATATTCATGTAAAGTTAAGCTTAGATCATAAACTTTCTAATCAATTCATATTTAGAATCATGATCAATAAGGATGTCAAAGAAGTAATAATCATTCAAGAGTCATAAAATCGACATCTGGCATCATAATAATAGGTTATCATAATCCTTTGAACATATATATTATCAATATTTTCCATACACAGTCTTGTGAGCATAGTTAAAAAGCGATCATACTAATCCATAAAATATGAATAAATCAATTCACAATCATGTCTATGTATATTCTTGTGATAATGGCTATAATAAATCAAACAAATGCATCAATATGTGAACAAATAAATTCACAATCATGTTAACTATTATCATCATCATCTAATGATATATCAATATCACTTTAACCAATTAATTGTAGGGCTATAACATACCCAATTATTAAAAAAATCATAATCCATTTATATAAATTCTAGAAGATCATAAAACTTTCATCACATTATCATAACATAACCCATATAAAATAAATGGTTTTTGTAAATATCTCATAATTATAATCATAAAACATCTAGATAAATAATAAGTATAGAATAATTTGATCATATCCCCAGTAAATCATAATTGATATCAAATGATTTTATCATATATGATTTTTTTTAAAATATCACAGGTATATTTATTGATGAAAATACCCATTTCATTTTGAAACCACTTATCTAAAAACGAAATATTTCCAAAAAATTAAGGAAATAATTTTGTTTAAAAATATCCATATAAAACTTTAAATTAATTTTTAAATCATAAAGTTGTTATGATGGTGGGAATTTTTTTTCATGTCATAATTGTTAAAATAAAAATTATATTCACACATTCATCAAAAATTACCCTTTTTAGAAAATGACAAGGAGATTATTTTTAAAACATTTTGTAAAAATAAAAACACGGTTAAAAATTTATTCACATATTTATTTATTATAATTTAGTAAATTATTGAAAATATTTTATAAAACTTGGATATAGAAGAAAAATGGCTTCCAACCAAAATAGGAGAAATAATGCGAGGTTTTCTTGAATTTTTTTGAACCATTTTGTATGTAAAAAAGTGGAAAATGAGGAAAAACCATGAAAATTATAAAAAAATAAAGGATAATAAAAATGAATTTGGTTTATTTGATTATGATCATATAACTTCTTTAATATAAATTCAAGATAGTCTATATTAAAAGGGGATTGATACATAAATCCCTTAACTCAAGTCTTTTATTTCTTTGTATGCATTCAATACTCCTATATAGTAAATATATATTTATTATACATCTATTAAATAAACATATTAATTCATAAATTATTATGTACTATCCCTTTTATAATTTAAAATTATCCATTTATGATCAATACTTCCTTAAAATGGACATTCAGATGAATCACGGTCCATTTTCCATGCAAGATTCAGTTTAATGGTTCTTTTACTTGAACCTTAGTCATGGTTTCATCATATATAAAATATTAATAATTATATATTTATCATATTTATTCATTATATTCACTTTTATAATCATTCATATAAATTAGTGATGAAATATTAATTACATCACTACGCAGAAACTGTAGTATGTATGTACACATATGTGGTGTTTTCAATTTTCAATAGATTGAATGAAAGAAAGGTAAATAAAAATTAAATTTCTACAACGATTATTATATTTGGTATTTTTATATTTTTATTAAATATATCCTTATTAATATCCAAATAAACAAAAAATGAAAAATGAATCACATCGTTTTGTGGAGGTGATAGTCCACACTTACACAAGAGAAATGATATCATTCTCTAACAGATGGAATAGTAATAAAGAAGATTATATATTTTTATTTCAAGAGGATAATTATTTCATAAATACTGTATATAAATATTAAATCTATTATAATAACCAACCATGAATTATGGTGTTTTAAAATGAATCATTTCAAAATGTGGAGGCGGTAGTCCACATGTACACACGAGCGATACTTCCATTTCCCATTTGTTAGAAAAAAGTGTGGATAATAGAGGTTAAAAAAATAAAAAATACACTTTATTATATTTTTTTATATAATTTATTATTTTATAATGAATAACAAAGATTTACAGGAATTATATGAATAAATAAACTGAAAGTGGTTGGGTAAGATGATTACGTTTTCTTCTATAGATCTCCTTGAAATCCATTATTAAAGACCCTTAGAATAGTATTTTAAGAAGAATAAAGCCTATAATTTGGGTATAGGGAAGTTTAGAAGATAATTTGGTAGGGTTTGGTCAATATAGGTGGCTCAATTTGGTGTAAGGATGAGAGAGGAGGGGTTTCCTTTTATATGGGAGGGGGAGGAAACACTTAATTTTTTTTTCAAAAGATTAAAATAAAATAATGTCATACTCAAGAATAATGATTCCAAATTGACTCAATATTGAATATAAGATGCGATAAATCTAGAATATATTCATCTAATAGGATTTATACCTGTTTTTATTTCATTTTAACCCTAATATATTTAGTTTAACCCCCATCAATCCCTTTTAACCTTTACCATAGTAATGAATTTTCTACTTTAGTTACTATTCATAGTGACTAGAAATTTAGCTGGAATTATTATATAATATCAATTATGATGATTCCATATACAGAACCAATTTTTAAAAATACAATATCTCTAAGTGGTAGAAATTAAATTTTTAATAATCCTATAAAGTGCGATGGAAAATAATTTTCCATAAAAATGAATTTTTAAGTTTAAAAGTAATTTTATACCAAGATCAAGTATAATAATGATACAAAAGGTATAAATTGAATTATTTTTAACAAAAATAAACTAATTTATTTTTGAAACCAGTCAAAATAAAAATGGGACATTGTAAATACTTTAATGGAAAAGATATTAATCTATAAAATTAGTAATTTTCAATATTCACTGAAAGATTAATATATTCAGAAAAATCAAAAAATTTCACCTTATGATAATTTTGATATGATAATTTCAAAAATAA
The DNA here is from genome assembly GCA_963277665.1 of Viscum album. Taxonomy (NCBI): domain Eukaryota; kingdom Viridiplantae; phylum Streptophyta; class Magnoliopsida; order Santalales; family Viscaceae; genus Viscum; species Viscum album. Next base: position 1,237,448,634 of record OY728162.1, on the reverse strand, counting down.
TATAATTTTCACAAAATATTATTTATAAAAGTGTTAGAAATTAATTACAATACCTATATACAAATTTTAGTAAAGACTATTTTTGAGGAAAACATATTTTTGAAGCATAAAATATCATTACTAAAAATTTATTACATATATATTATACATTAATCAATAAATTTTCATTATATAAAACATTATACATTTTTTTCAAAATATTGTTATTTGTATTTATCTTTCCAATTTAATGGATTGGTTATAATAGTATACTAGAATATAATTCATTTAGACTTGTAGTTATGTGTATAGGGAGACAATAAAGAAATTAAATTTACAAGGAAATATATCATAAAATATTGGGGTGTTACATTTACCCTGTTTCTGACGCTTTTACGCTGGGGCGCGCGCGCGTGTGTCTATCACGCATGGGAGGACGCGCGACTTGTTACCCCGTATTCCCTCTTTCCAAAGGCGGGTGACATCCGTTCCTTGTTCAGGGACGTCTGCTCCTTGATTGAAAGCGGGATGATGGGATATTGGTTCTTCCTTCCGTGGATTCCTCCCCGGAGCTCGTCACCTAGTCCGGGTCTCCCTCATAGATTTAAGACGGGTTTGTGAAGCTCGTTACTGACGCCATATCTTCATGGATGCCAGTTAATTACGCCGCTTCCACCGAGACGCTCCAAGGGGTCTTGTCGGGACAGCAACCTTCGGTGAGGAGAATGGTCACGTTGGGGTGTCGTTGGCATGTCTTGACGCTGGGGGATTGGCATTTCTGTCTTCTGTCCCTTATCATTGGGCTTCTTGAGGGCACAGAAGCCCGAGACATCCCACATCGAACACGAGGGTTGTGTACCATCTGAGGTTTTCCTCAGCTTCCCATGTTTAACACGGGGTATGCTGCCAATTTAAAGTCTTGCGGAGACGGATCAGACTGATCAGAACATTGAGAGTGGATCAGATTGATGTACCCCTAGTGGGAGCACCGATGTTGGGGCCAGCACATGGGCAGCTTCTCGGATACTGTGGAGAGGAATGAGGTGGCATGATCTCACCGGGATGTGGCAGCCTGGGTAAGGATCAGGATGGGTGATGGGGTGACGGGCTTGAACCTTGTGGAGGCTTCCTATGTATCCCCATGGCAGGGAATCAAAGTCCACATAGTTCAGGGCATACAATTTAACGTCATGAGTGACGATATACAGTTTAACGTCATACGGGACGAGATACAGTTTAAAGTCATGCGGGACGAGATACAGTTTGACATCATGCGGGACGAGATAAAAGTTTAACGTCATGCAGGACAAGGGAATTTTGGGCTTATTCTCTGAGGTGGACCATGGTGGTCAGGGAACTGACGTGGAGAGTTCAGAATGACTGGGTGGGGGTCTTAAACCTCATGGATCCTTCCTACGTACCATGCGTTAGCACGGATCAAAGTCCACATAGTTCGCTGGTATTAGGATTACGCTCTGAGGCGGCCCATAGGAGGATGTCATGGTCGATGCGAGCTCTAAGCCCACGTGATCCATGCTCGGTGTGAGAAACAAGAGGCAGCAGGGACCAGACGATCACGTCGCAAAGGGTGCGTCCGTGAGAAGCGGAAAGGGGCTTACGCGTTGAGCGGCCCAAAGAGGAAACAGGGGCTTATGCATGGTTAGCGGCCCTTGGTGTCAGGGATTACTCTAGGAAGGAGGCTCGTGGTGTGAAAAAGAACAGTGGGAAAGGGACATCACTGGCCTTGGTAGTGGGGAAGTACGGAGGTGAATGGGTGCAACCTTCCGCAAGAGAGACTAGGGACTTATGCTCTGAGGCAGCCCTTCCCCCGTGGACAAGCGCCACTCTAACAAGGAGGATCTCATTCCATGTGAGTAAGAATCCATTCCCGTGGAGACAAGTGGGCATAAAGAATGTCCGAGCTGGGGGACCCTGCGTACGAAGCACGGGGTCGGACCACAGTTTAACATCATGTGTTAAGGACGAGGTTCTTAGAAATTTAACGTCCTGTAACTTGGACGAGGTGGGCTCACTCCACACCCCTAGGGATTACATGCACAACACCCTCTACCCCCTGTGGGAGAGAAGGCATCGACAAGGCCGTAGTGAAGGGGGGCCGCAGGGAGAACCATCGAGGGGTCCACGTTATCGTGGCTATGCGAAGAAGCAATAGCTGTTAGCGTGTCTATGCGGAGAAGCATAAGGCAAAGCAACGTAATGGGAAACACCGCCCAAGGGACCTTGAGGTTACTTCGTACGAGCCTGGAAGGACATACGGGAAAACAACGCATGGCGCGCATTCCCGGAAGAGAATACATCAGGTGCCGGCGTGGAGAGGCAGCCAAGGGGTGTCAAGGTAAAGGGTCCTGGGTGTTGCGGGCAAAGAGAAGGTTTGCGTGCAAAACACCAGGATAACGCGCAATAGGGCCAAAGGATTGTGCAGATAGGGGATTGCACCCAAAGGATTGAGATTTCACACACAGAAGGGGATTGAACACACGGGGCAAGGATTGCGCGCAAGGGAAGAACCAAGAGGAGTGGGAAAATTCACTTAAGCCAGTGGAGTTGCCCACGAAGGCGAACCCCATGGAAAGGTTGTGCGAAAAGAGGAATTACCTTGAAGTCATACTGCGTGTGGGGGAGTCCGAATTGCGCACATGGGAGCCATTCCAAATTCTACAACCCCAAATCGTTTGGGGTTGCCTTCTATTTATAGGCACCTGTCGGCATGGAATCCAGGCAGCGCATGAAATATTACGCACCGAGAACAGTCGGCACGCAAGAATTCACCATGCAGAACTGGGAGCACAAAATTGCACGCAACACCGGCTCGATTTCTTGAATCCCGGGGATGCTTTTCATGCACATCATTATTTCACACCAACCCTCATTTATTTCATTCACCACTTCCAGAGCCTCCGGACCTGGCCTCTGATTCTGAATATGACTTCGCTTTGTCATTTCGAAACTTCCTCTGGGAGTTATGAACTTTTTCGGCGTCTACAAATTCCCCCCTCGGAATTGGATCGGGGGGAGGTCGCAATGGTCGGATTCCGAGGGAAATGCCGAAACGCCGAAGTAGGGCCTCTCCTCGGCACTTAGTGCGCAAAAAACCGATGGGGCGTGCAAAATGATGGATCAGTGCAGAATTTTCTTTCTGCGCGACGCGGAACCCTGGCCTTGCCTATAAAAAGGGGCGCTGGGTCCCACATTTCGTACTTAGGTTTTTTCGCGCGATAGGCTTACCGCTATCGTGCACGGAATTTCTCCCGCGGCTGCGCGTAAAAATGCACTGGCAGCGCGTAATTCCTTCCGAATTTTGGCCGCACTTGCGCGCCTACTTGGGATATTCCACGCCTAGCGTACCGATTGCGTTCCCAAATCCTGGATTTCGTGCCACCACTTCAGATTTCGCGCAGCACTCTCTGATTCCGCCCACTACATCCTGATTTCGCACAACTCCCAAAATATTTGAGAAGGCCACAAACCGAGTTGATTAGAGGGAAGCCGCCGCTCGTAGAACCGAAATGGCGGAGAACGAGGAGGTTTATGGTGCCATGGTGATCATTTACAACAACTTGACCTTGTTCAATCTGATGACTCCATCCCAGAAGACGTATCGCCTGTCTGACAACCTCCCGCTCTTGAACTTTGGCATACTGGAGGAGGTGCACCTGCTGGGCTTCGAGGTGGACACACCGCGGTCATGGGTGACCCGGGAGGATGAGATTCCTCGCTAAAACATCACCAACACCGTCCATACTACAAGGGAAACCAAACATATGGACGTATATGTCCTGAACCCGAGGACTAGGACCATTACTGGGGACGAGCCTGTCACAGAGAATTCTCCAGCCCTCTACACGAGCACGTTCCGTCAGAGCATCACGGATGACGCGAAGGGCTGGCTAAAGGATTGGGACCTGCGGTCTGAGGGAAACTTCACTAGCGAGTGGGCCTGGTCATTCTGGGTTCTCCATACTTGCGACCAGTTTGGGGATGAACTGTGGCATATTGGCCTGTTCGAGGTAGTATGGACGTCGCAGTTCCACTTCCACCGTCAACCTGAGCTCAGGACGAAGCTATTCACCCGGTGGTCTCCTGATACCAACACATTCCACCTTCACCATGGGGAAGTTGGCATCATCCTTTGGAACGTTCAATGCATCGGAGGTATCCCACTGGAGGTATACCAATATGATGAGTTCGTTCCTCAAAAGAACACCTGGGAAGATAGGTCACAGACCCCCATGCTAATGTGGCACCTGTTGGAGCAGGCCAAAGAGAGGCTGGGGGTCAAGGACTTCCTGAAGTACATTGCCTAAAAGGACTGGTTCAGCCAGTTCCTTGAGAAGGATCCGGCAATCAAGATGCTGGGACTGGGTAAACGGTGCCCAACCGCGGCTCAGAGGAGCATGGATGGGTCATACTGAAGGACCATGGAGGCGGGGTATTACCAATCATGGGTCTACCGCGTCATTGAGTCCCAGGACCCGAACGTCCAGTACGCCGGGTTCCTGACCTCCTTCCTGAGTGGGTGGCTCCTGCCGGTGCAGGACGTGAGGATGGGTGTCCGTCTAGCAACACTGGTGATGGCGGGCACCATGGCCTCCAACAAACGGTTCAACTTGGGGGGTCCCCGTTCTGGCCAAGCTGTATGCCATCCTAGGACACATCTCACGAGTGGGGTTGCCTTAGAGAGTATGTGGCCCCTTCCAGATCTTCCATGGCTGGGTGGCGGCTCATCTCGGCGGGTACACTTTCCCAAACGCCATCCTTCCTCCGAGCAATGGCCTGCGACCGTCCCTGCTAAACATCACCGGGGTGGCGCAGATGACGCTCAATGAGGAGGGCATGAGAATCCGCATTGGTAACCACACCAATTTCCACTTCAGCCCGTTACCCACCCCGGTCGACCAAATGGTGGACAATGGGAGAGGCTCTCTGGAAGAGCAGGAGTATTTCCAGACCATTAGGGGCGGGGTGCTCGTGGCTCGGATTGACGGGAAGGTGATCTGCGAGCCTTATTTTCCATCCCGATTATCCATGCAATTCGGGTGCCTCCAATGAATGCCAAAGAAGGTATTCATGGCTGTCTGGCAGGAGAAGAATCCCTGCATTCTGATCTAGATGTGGTTGATGTTTACCACTTTCGACTCCGACGATGTCATTACTCTTCCTCCCACTGGGGTTGATGCTGGCCTAGCAACCGAGTATGCCGAGCACTGGACCATCACGTTCCCTGAGGGGCTTTTATGCAAGCGAGTCCGGAAACTCGAGGCTACCCGCATGGATACTGGGCGACGGGGGAGAAGGCAAGGTGCTGTTGGAAGGGGGGAACCAGGGGTGCGTTAGGTAGCGAGGCCTTCGCAGGCCGGGTCTTCAGCAGTGGGGAAATCACACGGTGCCGCCGCGACCTCATTGCCCGTAGGGGGGGCACATGAGGCAGCCAGGGAGCTGCCCGGGAAGCAAATAAGATACCTGCTCGAACCTTCCCAAGATGAAATTTTCCCGGCACTGTGGTTGGCCTGGATGACCCTACAACAATCGCTGAGAATTGAAGCCGTCTGGAAGAAGTTAATGAAAAACGGGATCCAGCTGCTAGAGGTCGGGCTCGTTCGAATTACCGACCGGGTAAACTTCCATCGACAACATGCTTATCTGACGGCCATGGACACATACACGCGCCAAAGGGGTCGTCGTGTGGAGCCACCTTTCCTAGTGAAAGTGATGCTCGGCCAGGAGCATGATCTGGAAGTGATGCCGCCGGGAGAAGGCGACAGTGACGAGGAGTCGGAGGGGGATGAGGAGACCAGAGAAGATGAAGGCGAAGGAGAAGCTGATGAAGAAGAACCTGAAGCTGAGGGATGGCAGGGGGCGACCCACCAAGGGAGTCTCTGGGAGAGCGGTGATATTTTCAGCTCTGATCTCGACATAACCGAGATACTCGATGTCTGTCTCTACATTCATTCATTTCCCTTCTTCTTCCACCACCCTTTGCAATTTCCAACCCATCTTTCTACCTCACTCAGGAGTGCCTAAGTTTTGGTCAGGCATCCCCACTAGAGGAGGGAGGAGAGGAACCAGTGGTACGAGATGGGGATCCGACACCCATCATTGAATTGACAAGCGATAGGGGTCTCCCATCATGGAGGCTCCTGTAGAGGCCGTAACACTGGAGGCTGATGCTCTGGGTTCCTGTAAGTCTCACGCTTCACTACTGGCGCTTGCTATCAAAAGATCCTAACCGATCAGGGTACGTCTTGCGTAGTGATCTCATCATTGGAGGCTCTTCAGGCTTCTGAGCCCGGGCCATCCGTGAGTGGAACAGTTGCGGACATACCACCTCATCCAGAATATACTTCCTACACTGAGTTCGCCCCGACAATCGGTGAGCAGGGGGCAGCGGGCATCAGCAGCGCTGTTCTTGAGGCGAGGCCGAAGGCTTACGAAGGCACCGTCGCTGTTGGGGTGAGAGAGGAAGGTTGCTTGGATGTCTAGGATCCTATTCCTCACGAAGACATCCCTGAGGCAGATCCTGCTGCCTACCTGCTGGCTGCCTTTCCTACGTACCAACCCGCTGACCCTGAGGAGATAGACGACTCAGACTCAGATGCAGCCGAGGAGTGCTGGATGACACGACACAAAGGGTGGAAGTGTATCCAGTGCTTTCTCAGACAGCCCTAGTCGGATTGGATGAGGCGGATGGGATCAATCCAGACCTAGCTGCGCTTTGTGACAACCAGGTTCTGGTGACAACACAACCACCCCGCCTTAACATGGCCGTCGGGTCCTGGCCCACCAGGTACCACCAGTTTCCCCACAAACACGTGGGGCCCACCCACATGCCCTAACGAGTCATCTGACTAATGATAATCCCCTCATGCCAACACATGTCCTTTCCAGTGTGCTTTGTCCTCACTCGCACACACCCTGGGAAACTTCCCAGAAGGTCACCCATCCCGATCACTACTCCAGGCCAAGCACGCTTAACTGTGGAGTTCTAATCAGATAGGTTCCTGAAAAAGAAGGTGCATCTTGTTGACATGAGTCATATCATTTAGTCATTTAACCCTTTATCATTTGGGGATGTTACATTCACCCCCCCCCTTTAGAGCACAACACCCTCATTTCGGGGCCCTACATCTCAACCCAGGCAGTGCACTGCACTTAAGGTTGGGTACCACCTCTGATACCAAATGTGACAACCGGGTTTCGGTGACAGCACAACCACCCCGCCTTAACATGGCTGTCAGGTCCTGGCCCACCAGGTACCACCAGTTGCCCCGCAAACATGTGGGGCCCACCCTAGGGTCCACCCACATGCCCGAACGGGTCATCTGACTAATGATAATCCTCACATGCCAACACATGTCCTTTCCAGTGTGCTTTGTCCCCACCCGCACACTCCCTGGGAAACCTCCCAGAAGGTCACCCATCCTGATCACTACTCCAGGCCAAGCACGCTTAACTGTGGAGTTCTAATCAGATAGGCTCCCAAAAAAGAAGGTGCATCTTGTGGACATGAGTCATATCATTTAGTCATTTAACCCTTTATCATTTGGGGATGTTACAATCACCCCCCCTTTAGAGCACAACACCCTCATTTCGGGGCCCTACATCTCAACCCAGGCAGTGCACTGCACTTAAGGTTGGGTACCACCTCTGATACCAAATGTGACAACCGGGTTCCGGTGATAGCACAACCACCCCGCCTTAACATGGCCGTCGGGTCCTGGACCAGCAGGTACCACCAGTTGCCCCACAAACACGTGGGGCCCACCCCAGGGTCCACCAACATGCCCGAACGGGTCATCTGACTAATGATAATCCCCACAGGCCAACACATGTCCTTTCCAGTGTGCTTTGTCCTCACTCGCACACACCCTGGGAAACTTCCCAGAAGGTCACCCATCCTGATCACTACTCCAGGCCAAGCACGCTTAACTGTGGAGTTCTAATCAGATAGGCTCCCGAAAAGGAAGGTGCACCTTGTTGACATGAGTCATATCATTTAGCCATTTAACCCTTTATCATTTGGGGATGTTACACGATTCCTATGTGCCGGAGGGGCTGACGCTCAACGCCTTCATCTGACGGTCTGTGATTACATGGCTAAGAAGATACGCAAGAGCAGCTGGCGCACCGACGTTGCTCAGTGTCGGGAAAGATCGGCGAACGCCCGAGCATTGCTGAGGGAGGAGCGGGAGGTCCGACACCTCGAAGGGCAGGCAGAAGATAAGGAGGCCTTCATTACAACATGATCTGAGCTTGTGGAGCAACTGACGGCCCAGCTGGATGATACGCAGGAACAACTGATGGAGGCGAGTCACCAGATGACCGTACTTCAAACCGAGAAGGCGTAGGCACAATCTAGGGTTGGCGAGCTGCGCTCTATGGCGAGAGAGTCTTCAAGGAGCGAGAAGCGGTCCTGGAGGCTACCAGCCAAAGGGTAACAGTGTTGGAAAGATCGATCCAGCATGGCGACCCTTAGGGGCTTTGGTTTGTCCATCTCATGAACTTCTTGCTTGTACTGCTCATCATCTCAATCCAATACATAGACAAATCCATTTATTTGTACCTTTGGTTTAATATGCTCAACCATAATTCCGAAATGAATAACAACTCACCCCTAAGTTCTTGTGGGTCACACCCAATGCAAGAAGAAAAGGATACTCGTGTTATCATGTCGTCCAACTGTGGGGAATTAACCAAGCTTTAGGCATCTGAAATTGGGCCTGGATTTAGGAGGAGAAGACCTCAGACCGATTGATATATCACCTTCTCAATGTGCTCTGACACACGAGTGGGGCAATGCCGGGGGCATTGAAATCCATCTGAACATAGGGAGATGTAAAGGAAAGGTGAATCACGCTACCCGAATTCGGAACACTATGGGGAGAGACGATGGAGGATAACTGTTAACCGTGGTGAAAACACAGCATCCATATCGTGTTGGCATGGAATGGGGACAATAAATGAGGGATGACCGCTGACCATGTTCGCAACACAGGGCCTAACTCAAATATTGCTGGTCAGTCTTCCAGAACGTTGGCCTAGGACAGCAGGCGGACTATAGGCCTATCATCCATCCTGCTACAATAGGCGGACGAAAGGTCTATCATCCATATTGTGGCTGCAGGCGGACCAAACTCTATCATCCATACTGTTAGGAGGTCCCATCAAACATGACCAGTCCTCTAGAACGTTGGGCCAGGACAGTAGGCGGACCGTAGGTCTATCAGCCATACTGTTAGGGGGTCCCATAAAACATGAAAGAGAATGAGGATATGAATAAAGAGGTATGAAAAGAGTGTAAAGTGGAGTGGTGGTTTGTTCAAACAGAGTCCAACACTCCTGAAATTGTGCAACTGTGGCAGAGGCGCATTAGGTGGACATACCAACCTGATCACGGATCGTCCCAATTTTCAGAAAATACCTCTCTGGCTAGAGAACTGCCACTTCCCATTATTACTATGGGGCATCCCGAACTTATTTGAGGTAGATGTCACGATTACACCACTTCCCAAGAAGTCAGGCCGAGGGGCCAACAATAAGGAGGGACGGGATTTGGTAATCTCTGGGGCTGGACCCAAGAAGAAATTTTTGGGCGTTCCTACGTATCCCATAAGGATGAGAATCAAGCCACACGTAGTTCTAGAAGCATAGTTTAATGTCATGTAGGACGAAATATAGTTTAACGTCATGCGGGACGGGGGACACATATCATTTGGGGATAGGAACGGTATGATGAGTAACCTGACGTGAATGAGGATATAATCCCGCACCACACTGTACAATCCCACAAGAGAGACTGAGTCATGGAAAGCCATGGGGCCTGAGGCTAGGCCTCGGCCAGGGAGGCCTTACCAGCTTGCAGTTTAACGTCTTGCAGTGAGGACGAGCATGAAGTTTAAGGTCATGCTTGACCAGAAGGGTCTTAGTTTACAGTCTTAGAACATAGACCAAAGGATAAGGGGAATGGGAGACACACGGTAAAGCAGTTGCAAAACCCAACGTGAATGGGGAAAAGCCCTGCTAACCATGTGATCCTAGGGACACGTTTAGGCCGAGAGACCAAACATAAAAAGTTAGGATGGGCCTGTGGGGAAGTTTCCAGGAACTTCTACGTATCTCACAAGGATGAGAATCAAGCCATACACAGTTCTTGAGAGGTAGCATCTTAATGGTGCGCAGCTGGGACGATATCATCATAGTTTATGGTTATGTGGTTGGACATGGAAGCATAGTTTGAGGTCATATGGCTTGGACCTGGAAGAAGAGTTTAAGGTCGTATGGCTTGGACCTGGTAGCACAGTTTAAGGTCGTATGGCTTGGACCTGGTAGCAGAGTTTAAGGTCCTATGGCTTGGACATGGCAGCACAGTTTAAGGTCGTATGGCTTAGACCTGGCAGCACAGTTTAAGGTCATATGGCTTGGACCTGGAAACACAATTTAAGGTCGTATGGCTTGGACCTGGAAGCACATTTTAAGGTCGTATGGATTGGACCTAGCAGCACAGTTTAAGGTTGTATGGCTTGGACCTGGCAGTACAGTTTAAGGTCGTATGGCTTGGACCCGACAGCACATTTTAAGGTCATATGGCTTGGACCTGGGGGAACATGCACGATGCGATAAATCATACCTGATGCGGGTGAGGGCGTAATCCCATGCCATCACCGCGCGCAATTCTGAGAGAGGATCCTCGGGCCAAAGGGGCCTACGAGGGTTCAACAATTAGGGGGGCATGAGAAGCTAGCTCCCAGCTACGTTGGGCCTGAAACACAATGTCTGGGTGACTCCTTGTTCCCCATGGGGATGAGGGTCAAGCTGCATGCAACCTGTAAAGAAGAAACCCAAGCACATACTCTAGTGATCAAATCGCGGGAGCCCCAAGAGACACTGCTACGCAGCTTGGTCCGCCTGACGTGTGGGGGTGTACTGAGGGTTAGTACAAGGAGTGTTGAGATTCCACCTTGACACGTCGGGGCGGAACATAATGTGAATCATGCAACCAATATTCTGGGCTTGAAGAAGCTGGCGTGACGACTAAGGATTACTGTCGACCATGTTCACAACACAACATCCTGTCGCGTTTTCTTAGATATAGGGGCAAACAAATGATCATCAACCGTTGACCACATTTGCAACATGGGATTTGTATCAATTTTGTGCCCGAAACCCTCAGGGGCATTGGCCTGTGACAGTAGGAGAGCCCTTAGGCATTGTATCCAGGCCGTTCTTAGGGGTCCCTCCATGTGTGGAAGATGGTGGGGCCCGAATGAAGGGGAACACAAAGCTTGACAAGCAGACAAAAACTTTCCTAAGTCGAATCTGACACTCCAGTTCCTAGACCAGAGTACTATAAACATATTATCAGACCACTGGAAAGGGTCTAAGGGCTCAGTTTTAGAGCGGCCAAAAGATGGCGGATTCTCGGGGGAAGGGCAGGACAAATGACCGAGGCAACTGGGAGATCATGGGATCTCCTAAGAGATGGAGATGGACATGAAATCTAAGTGTTCAGGTGGTCCTAAGTATCCCATAAATATGGGAATCAAGACACACGTAGTTCTAGAGACGCAGTTTAACGTCATGTAGGACGAAATACAATTTAACGACGTGTGGGATGGGGAAAGGATCTTAGTTTTAGGTCTTAAAAATTGGACCAAAGGGGTCAGCAAAATACCGTTTGAGGAACCTGACGTTTGTGGGAGGAGTGACACGCTCGCCATCCATAGTCACCAGGGAATACGCGCCATTGGGATAAACCTTATGGACAATGAAAGGCCCCTCCCATTTGGGCTCTAACTTGGGTGGTTTCCTACTGGGAATCATTGGCGCTCTGAGAGCTAGCTCCTGGTCACCTTGTAGGAAGGAGTGGAGATGAACCTTCTTATTGAAATCTCAAGCCATCCTACTCTGATGCCTTTCCAAGTTATGTAAAGCGTGAAGCCTACTTTCGTCCAACGCTTCCAATTTGGCTAGACGGATTTCGGAAACTCTATCTGGCGCTTGATGATCATAGACCACCGTGCGCAATGAGGGAAACTAGATCTCGATGGGCAAGACGGCCTCAGCTTCATACACCAGGGAATACAGAGTCACCTGGGTGTAGTTACGAGTCGTCGTCCTATAAGATCAGAGGGAATTGGGAAGCTTTTCCAGACAACTTTTCTTGTTCCGACCAACCATCTTTTGTAGAATGTTAGAGAGGGTTTTGTTAAACACCTCGATCTGTCCATTAGCCTGTGCATGATAGCAGGATGTGTGGTTAGAGAGAATGTTGTACTTGGCATACAATTTCTTCAGCTCGGCTGCTCAGAAGTTGGTTCCGTTATCCGTGAGGATAGCATGAGGTACTTCAAATCGATAGATGATATTGGAGCTCACGAAGTCAGCGATAGAATAGGATTTTACTTCCTTGAGCGGGATTGCCTCTTCCCACTTGGAGAAGAAATCCGTAGCGGTCAAGATGAACCAGCCCTAGTGGGCCATCACCGGTGGGTAAGGTCCTACAACATCCAATCCCCAGACTATGAAGGGCCAAGAATACTTGGTAGTATGGAGAGTCTATGGTGGTCAATGCACAAAGTTAGCGTGAACTTGTCACGCATGACACCTCTTGGAATACTCGATACAGTCATAGATCATGGAGGGCCAGAAGTATCCCAGCCTTCGAATCTGGTGGGACAACTTTGACCCAGCCTGGTGGGCGCCACAGGAACCAGCGTGCACTTCTTGCATAACTTGTGGGATCTCGACTCCTTGAAGGAAACGGAGGAGAACACCATCAAATATGCACCTATAAAAGAGATGATCGGGGCTGGGACCACTCTGAAGGGTAAACTGCGGCGCGCGGTGTTAGATTCACTTGCGCTCAGTTCGATCGGACAGAAGATTGTCGTGCTGGAGATATTCAACCAAGGGCATCCTCCAGTCAGGAACTGTCTCGATTTCCACACCTGAATCCCCCGGGGATCCTGACGTATGGGCACCAGCGGTGAGATGGTTCACTCACGACTAGAATAATAGGAGCAATGACTCTCCATTGTGCCACATGGATAATTAGGTCATCCTGTTCAGGCTCCACAAGTGATGTGGCTAGGCTGGCCAAAGCATTTTCTCGACTGTTCTGTGACCGGGGAATGTGAACGACCTCTGGCCGGGAGGGGAACTTTGCCATTAGATGGAGGGTGAAATCCAACAATGGCACGAGTTCTATCTTTCTGATAGCATAGTCACCATTGACCTGCTTGATGACTAGCTCAGAGTCCCCTTTTACATATATTTGGGGTACGTTAATCTCAAGATCCAACTCGAGGCCAGTGATGAGGGCATGATACTCTTCCTCATTGTTGTTGCAGCCTTCTGACAACAGGAATGAATGCGACATAATGGCTTGCTCCGAGGTGATGAAAACGATACCCAATCCCACTCTGTTGAGCCTAGGATCATTGATCCTTCTACCAGTTGGGATCTAGGAGGCACCGTCAAAGTGCATCTGCCAGCATGGGATGGCGTGATCGACTGAGAGGATTGCCTCATCAGGAAAGCCTAGATCCAGTGGCTGGTCCGCGGAGGTTGGTTGGGAAGCTAGGAAGTCTACCAACGCCTGTCCTTTGATGACCTTCTGAGGTACGAACTTGATGTCGAACTGTTAGAGGATCACCGCCCAGTGCGCCAACTGACCGGTCAACATAGGTTGGTTTAGAATATATTTCAACGGGTCTACCCGAGAGACTAGCTGTACCTCGTGGTGCTGCAAGTAGTGCCACAATTTTTTCACGGAAAATATGATCTCCAGGAATCTCTTCTTGATGGGAGAATATCTAATTTCTGTGTCGAGGAGCATGCGACTAAGGTAGTAGAGGCTATTCTCTGTTCCCTCGTTTTTCTTCTAGGCAAGAAGTTCACCGAGGGATCGCTCCAGGGTGGTCACGTAAAGGACCAACAGATTTCCGGAAACGGGTGGCATCAAGATTGGAGGTTGGAGTAGATACTTTTTGATTTCCTCAAAAGCGATCTGACACTCTTCGTCCCATTTATAGGCGACGCCTTTCTTCATGAGCCGAGAAATGGGATTACACTTGCCAGACAGATTCTCAATGAATCGGCGTATATAGGCTAAGTGACCTTGAAGTCCTCTCATCTCTCGAATATTATTCGCGGGAGGCATCTGACTGACTGCCTTGATCTTCTCCAGGTTGATCTCGATGCCTCAATATCTAACAACGAAACCAAGAAACTTTCCGGAGGTGACCCCGAAGGCACACTTCAACGGGTTCATCTTCAAGTGGAGAGAACAGAGGAAGCCGAACACTTTCTCAAGATCTTTGATATGGTCCGGGCGCTGAAGAGATTTAACCACCAGGTTGTCCACATATCATTCCACCAGTGTCCCGAGAATCGTCTTGAATATGTGATGCATAGCCCGTTGATAGGTGGCACCTACATTTTTCAGTCCGAATGGCATAACGTGGTAGCAGAAAGTACCCTGGGGGGGCTTGAATGTAGTGAACTCTTCATCCTTAGGGGCCATCCAGATCTGGTTGTACCCAGAGTACCCATCCTTGAAGGAAAGGTCTTGGAACCCAGTAGTGGCATTGATCAAAAAATCTGTCACTGGAAGGGGAAAATCATCCTTCAGACAGTGGTAATTGAGATCATGGAAGTCGATACAGACCCTGATCTGCCCGTTCTTCTTCCTGACTGGAATAATGTTGACTAGCCACCTGGGGTACTGGACTTCTTTGACGAAGTTGGATTTTATGAGCTTATCAACTTCGGCCTCAACCATGGCACCGTGAGAGGGGTGCATCTTTCTGGGAGGCTACTTGAACCCGCGATGGTTTGCTGGAGGGCCAAGGCAGTGGATGGATACCTGGGGATCTAGTCCCGGCATCTCTTCACAACTCCAAGCGAACACATCATGGTGCTGTCTGAGGAAGTCTACATACTATTTCCATTCCTCGGGGGGCATAGCTGCGCTGACCAATGTGGGTCTCGGGTCCGCCTTGCTACTGAGGTTCACATGCACTAACTCGTCAACCGTGGTGGGGATGCCCTCCTCAAAGGCAGGAGGAGCATCTTCCATGTCCTCCTCTACAATTATGGAGGGATCATCCACAGGGGGAGACGTTTCAGGGCTGCCAGACCCTGATGGGAAGCTGGTGCCGGCTTGGGCGGCAGAGGTCGTTATGTTAGGAGACTTATGCACTGCAGAGACCATGTCGACAAAGGCGGTCGATCCCATCCCATCTGGCCTTCATCCCAAGGGGCCACGCTTTATGACATCAAAGCAATAGTGGCGCGTTGGCTTGAGCCGGCCGATTTCGGCCCGGTGAAACAGACACGTATGATGTAATGCCGTTTCCATGAGCCTAACATCCCAATATCGTACAGGGGTAGGGGGCTCAGGGATCACCTGAGCCTGAGCCTGGTTGGTGTAGGAGTACGAGGTGATTTTCTGCCATCGGTTGGACACAGAAATATGCCTTCCTCTAGTACTTGAAAAAACAAAGCACTGCCCCATATCGGGGGTCGTGGCCTCTAACCAATGGATTGGGAAGACATATGCGTTATCCAAACCTGCCCAGGGATCACTCATGACAGTGGTGGGATCAACCTCACCTGCCTGGATCTGCTTGTCCTTGCTCTTGAAATAGTCAACATCCAGATAACAGGCTTCACAAGAGGCAAAAGGAGACGCATCTCCTTGGAGCACGCCCACTCGACCCTTAAGGAAGTATTTGAGGCATTGGTGATACGATGAGGGGACCGCTGCATGAAGTTGGAGCCACGACCTTCCCATCAATGCGTTGTAGGCGGTGTCCTGAGAGACAACCATGAATTCGGTATTGGAAATTAGGCCACCGAACTGGGTCTTCAAATAAATCTTTCCGAGTGGAGTTTCCTCGGTCCTATCATACCCTTTGATCCTAAGGTCAGAGGGAGTTAGATCATCCTCAGACAGGCCCAGCTTCTGCATGGTCTGAGTTGGGATTAGGTTAATCCCAGAACCCGTGTCAACAAGACAGCGGCAGACTTCCATGCCATTGAACTGGCTGGTGATGTACAGTGGGAGAATGTGCCCATGTATGGGAAGGTCTTCATATTCATTGGAAAACGAGATAAATGCCTGACATTCAGCGTCCTCAATCGCCTCGGTGTGGAAGGCTTCTACGGCCGCCACCTCCTTCTTAAACTGGAGGGGGCTCCTTAGAGCCTCGGTGAGCACCTCACGCATTTCAGACGATAGGCGAAGGGCCTCAAGGATAGAAAGCCTTGACAGAATTCTGGCCAGGTGCTTCATAACATCATACTTTCAATCCAAACATGAGATTCTTCTTACAGGAGTCCGCTCTATTATTGGAGGCATGACGGGCCCTGCTGGTGGGACCAATGACTGATTGGTACTAGGCACGTCTCGTTGTTCACTAGTCGAAGCCAGGTAGGTGGCTGCCGTGTTAGGACCGGAAGGCTTCAGTTGGCCGGTGGTAGGCCAGGGCTGGTCGCGGCACGGCCAAGGTGGTCTCGCCTGATCCAGCAACACAAACAGTGGTGGAGGTGAACCTATCGACACTGGGTGAGGGGGCCGCGTGTGTTGAGCTCTGTATCAGGCCTGCTGCCTAGTCTTAGTAGCGTGCACGGACTGACTGGAGGTGACGATTGCCGTGCCCCAGCGATTCATGTAGCCATGGCTCCACCGATGTTGGTGACGGCTGGGGACATTGGGAAGGTTCACCTGGCGTTCCTCATCGTCAGGAGTCAAAAATGGATATACCAACTCTACGGTGTTAACTGAAGCGTACCCCAGGATTTCACTCGAGGAGTCATCCACTACCGGACGGAGTCTCGGAGGGATCCCCATTTCTGGGGGCATAAAATCTCCAAGCGTGCGGGATGATGACGACATTGGTAGGGGGCGTTCTTTCTTCTTGCGCCGCCGCTTGGTCATCTGGGAAGAGGTAGGCTAGGACGACGATGCCAAAGTGGCGTTCGCAGATTCTGAAGGCTCTGGCTGACTCAGGTAGGCATGGATGATTCCATGGGCATGGGAAACCATCCTGCGGGCCATCCAGTTGTTAAACTTCTGGGACCCACGGTCGAAAACCTGTTTCCACTCATCCTCGTTGCCACTGCGGCCATCTGATCTCATGAAGACACCTTCCACTTGCGCCGGGGCTGGGCCCAAACTGACTATGTTGTTGTCAATCTGGTCTTGGATCCTGTCCTTGAACACATAGAATCACAGGATGGTGTGCCCTAGGGTCCGATGATAAGGGCAGTAGTTAGGGTGATCAGTGAGACGCGCCTCTTCTGGCTTCCGGCACTCAGGCAGCCGCATGATCCTATGTTCCAAGGTGCTACGGAAATAACTGGGGACCTGGGCCTCATCAAACGAGTAAGTCTAATTCCTTCTGTATGGAAAGGGGGCTCTTGGAGGCTGTCCATGAATAGGGGCCGAAGGATCATGCCGAGGAGGCGGAGCCTGATTATCTCGCCTAGGTGGTGGTGGTGCGTTACGTAGTGGCGCCTGCCGATGTTGAGGTGGTCGCTGCTGGGCTGGAGGCTATGCCCTTGGGGGTGGACCCCTATGGTGCTACTGAGCTGGCCTTACTAGTAGCAATTCTAGCTGTCTGGATGCCTCTATCTGGGCCACAATAGTGGGCTCGGCTCTGGTGGCTCTCCTTGCAGGGATTACAGGAGGCAGCGGGCGTGCCTGACTGGCCTACTGCAGGGCTTCTTCGAGGCACCGAGCCTTGTATGAGAAGTCCCAAAACCCTCCGGGGTAATTCTGAGTGAGCAGAGAAGGAACCGGATCTGCCTTGATGTTCCCTACACACATTGTCAGTAATTTCTCTTGAGTTAGTGGCATGTCAATGGAGTACGTGAGCCCCTTCCACCGGGCAACGAAGTCCGCGACTCACTCATCGAGCCTTTGTTTGCACCTGAAGAGGTCTGCGATGTTCGTCTTCCAGGTTGTGGAACTGAAATGGTAGAGGAATTTCCGACGAAGGTCCTCCCAGCTAGTCACAGATCCGATAGGGAGATGGCTGTACCAGACGAATGCTGGCCCTTCCAGTGTCTGAACGAAGCAACGGATCTTGGCGACCTCCTACTGTGCCGAAGTCCCTAACAAAGGCCCACACCTCGAGTTAAAGTGGGTCAGGAGTTTTGGCGGGTGTCCGGTCCAGTTAAAGGGGGAGAAAGTGGGGTTCCCAAATCCCGGTGGGGCCGACATATCATCCACCCACGCTGGGTATGGCTTGCCATCCGGTGGGATTGCCACCTACCGAGTTTCCAGGGCCTCTAAGAAGGCGATGAGTGCTTCCATTAGATCGTCTAGACATAGATTTCTGTCCTGATGGGGATCTCTAACTACAAGCGCATTGTCGGGGTCTTCAATCCGGTAGTCAAGCTCAGCAGCTCGCGGGGCGGCTGGCGGGGCGACTCTCGGGGCATCGGAAGGAAACCAATCAGGGTCCCCCAGGTGACCCTGCTGCTCAGGAGGGTTCGACGAAACGTATCACGCTCACTTTCCATGGGCTCCGTCCTCTACCCTATCGGCGAACGCAACATGGTCGCGATTTCCTGGGGGAATCTCATCAAGGGGTAGGTGCTCCTGCCCCTGTTGTTCTGGCCTAGGGTTACCGTAGTCAGGCCACCGCTCTGCAATGCGTTCGGTCAAGAGCTCAACAACCAGCCTCTTTTTCTTAGAAAGCTTTTGCCATAGCATGGCCTTCTCGGGGTCTTCCTATGACTTCTGTACCGAGGCATATGGGTCAGTAATCTTGATATACCCGACTTTCTATTTACCCTTGACGATGTTTCGGCTCAGTGTTAGTGCCTCAGTGGGTGTGGGGAGACCTAGGAGGCTCCTCTGTTGGCGAGTAATCCTCCTAGATGGGTCCAGTAGTGGATTTTCATCAGGGGGTGAGTCCAAATCGAGGATCTCCACACCGTTTCCCTCATCTAAAAGGCCATCCATGTTGACTACCACTACCCTTGGCAACATTCCCTCAGGGCCGCCCAGTGAGTCGGGATGGCGGCGAATCGCACAGAAAAGAAGGTAAGCATACTGTCCCCATCCACGGACGTGCGCATGGGGGGTGGCTTCCTAGATAAACTTGCGGAGTACTTGAGAAATCTGGATGCATTGTTGCTGGAGGTCCCCATGGTGGCCGAGTGACTCGGGGTGCCACACCGCAGGGAGCACAGCCAGGTCGACCCGATGACACTGCTCACCGATATCCTCGAGATGAGCTTGACTACTGGGATAAGGTGCTAGCTGATGACGAATATGGGAGTGAGTCACCCGAAGAGTCGAGCAGAAACATTCAAACTCTCCCGGGGAGAGTGACTCTGGCATATCAAAATCTGATCCTGCGACCGGAAAAAACTTCTCGGGGAAGTGGCCCACTGTGAGGACGGTCCAGAAGCTCCACGACTTTGGTTTGGGATCCGGCCCTTGCTACCCCTGCTCATCAACTGAGAATGGCCGGGGAGCTGGCAATGGTGACGAGGCAGGCCACCGGGCTGGCCGGCGGGTAATACAGCGAATAGGACGATTGGCCGCCGATTGGCCGTCAATCCCTGAGTCGTCCTCCAAGGGTTTCAGTGCCCTGGTTTCCATGTCACGATAGGATGGGCTGACAAAAATGCCTCCTGTCATAGTATTGGTGCTCGCCGAGGGTGTGTCATGTTGCGACTCCTCTGTCAGTACCCAAAAAAGTTCCCCACCCTCCCTGACTAAGGTGGAAGGTGCTTTTGGGGAGGCCAGTGGTAACTGCGGGTTTGACCCTTGGGGGTACGCCAAGTCCTCATCCTCATGGATATACCTTCGAAGGGAGGAGGGAATCATACGGATCTCGCATTTGAGGAGTACAAGTCTAACACGCCATGTCCCCATCCCTACCCTCGACTCAAAGTGTTGGGGGGATGGTTCCATCGTCGAGTCGTACTCCGCCTTAGAGTCCGACAAACAGACTGGTCTAATTTCTGTCCAGACTCACCTGACATTTCTCTTACGGCGACGACGCCCCACCTTTCTGCCCCTGGGTGGCTCCTTAGGGTAAGGATGATTTCCGTCAAGGAGTCCCCTAGCCGCAATAGCATTGGGGAAGAGGGGACTGAAGGATGAGGTTCGAGAAGCACCATGACATATGTCAAAAGGGACATGGGGAGGACCTCCATGTGAGTGAGCGACCAGATACGCAACGGCTCCATACTCGTGGCCATCGGTAGGGGGAGTGACCTCATACCCAATGCATTGGGCGCTAGAAAGAGTCATACCCAGAGCGTAGCTTTCTCGAAGAAGCATTTGGCTTTCCAGATCAGTGGCACAGAATGAGCCTTCATGGTGGGTGGAATTACCGTGAATTGGTCCGCGGTGGCCATTGCCAGTGCCCACGACTGGGAGAGTCGACCCAGCCTGCCTGTAGGGCGGTCGGGGCCTCGATCCCAGTCGGTCATGTGACTGCCCCTACTCAACGTGTGTGGGGGTCTGGTAATAGGAGTCAGCAGTGGCTCGGTTCATAGTGGTTACTAACGTTGGTGCCCTAGGACATGCATTGTCTTCCGCTCGCACCCGACGCTAGAGTCAGGTCAGTTGGGTTGGAGCCGGTGGTGC
Source organism: Viscum album (assembly GCA_963277665.1). Lineage (NCBI taxonomy): Eukaryota > Viridiplantae > Streptophyta > Magnoliopsida > Santalales > Viscaceae > Viscum > Viscum album. Next base: position 1,237,428,020 of record OY728162.1, on the reverse strand, counting down.
GGGCACGAAGATTTCCTACTCCTCGACCCGGGGAGCCGGGCGGCGGCGTAGACGCTGCCTGGCGGGGGCTCTTGCTATTAACCCCTGGGACGGGTCTCCGATCGGGCGAACCCAGACATCCCCGACCTCATTGGAATAGGAAAGGGATGTGTCAAGGCGCTCCAGGGATAGGCTCCCGAAGCGGTTGAATGTCAGAGTGGGGAGCGGCGGCTCCCTACGCGGCCCTCGGGGGTGGCGACGATGGGTCGGCGCAACCGCCTCTAGATCCAAACGGGCCATGCCCCTAGTGGGGATGATCCCTTCCTTATCGTACCTACGAACTAAGTCATTGATCACCCTTCATTGGATGATTTTTGACGGGGAGAGGGGGCGTGAGCGCCCGACAGTCATAGAAATCGGAGCCGGAGTGACTGTGGAAAAGGAGGGACCGCGCGGGGTAGCCGCGTCGGTACTGCCCCTGCCCCTGCGCCGGTGGGCAGGTGGAGATCGAGCTCCAGATGCAGTGATCTGATTCCTGGAAGCAGGGAGATAAACCCATTATTACTAATAAGAAAATAAATTGACAACCAATAGCCCAACGTCGTTCCATCTTCTGTGGATGGCGAGAGGGATCCATGCTGACGTTGTCGTAGAACGGAGTGATCAACATCCTGACTGCCTCAAACCCTGGAGGGTTTCACGTCTCAATGATAGGTGCCCAGACCTGGGGACATGCTAATCTTCTGACACCCCGAACAGTACCAGTCTCTGTATTGAGGAGAAGAGCATTCACGTCGGGTTCACCATTTTCTATTTCCAATGCTTTTATGTCGGGGCGCGCGTGCGCGTGTTCGTCACGCATGGGATGATGCGTGGCTTGTTACCCCACATTCCGATTTCCAAAGGCGGGTGACATCCATTCCTTTTTTAGGGACATCTGCTCCTTGATCAAAACCGGGATAATGGGATGTCGGTTCTTCCCTCCGTGGATTCCTCCTCGGAGCTCGTCACCTAGTCCAGGTCTCCCTCATAGATTTAAGACGGGTTCGTGAAGCTCATTCCTGGCGCCATATCTGCATGGACACCAGTTAATTACACTGCTTCTGCCGAGACGCTCCAAGGGGTCTTGTAGGGGAAGCAACCTTCAGTGAGGAGAATGGTCATGTTGGGGTGTTGTTGGCATGTCTTGATGCTGGGGGATTGGAATGTCCATCTTCTATCCCTTATCGTAGGGCTTCTCGAGGGCGTAGAAGCCCAAGGCATCCCACATGGAATGTGGGGGTTGATTACCATCTGAGGTTTTCCTCAGCTTCCCATGTTTAGCATGGGGTATACCGCAAGTTTAACGTCTTGCAGAGATGGATTACACTGATTAGAACACTGGGAGTGGATCGGATTGAAGGACCCCCTAGGGGGAGCACCGATGTTGGGGCCAGAATGTGGGTGGCTTCCCGGATACTATGGAGACAAATGAGGTGGCATGATCTCACCGAGATGTGGTGGCCCAAGTAAGGATCAAGATGGGTGATGGGGTGATTGGCTTGAACCTCGTGGAGGCTTCCTACGTATCCCCATTGCAAGGAATCAAAGTCCACGTAGTTCAGGGAATACAGTTTAACGTCATGCGGGACAAGATAAAATTTAACATCATGCGGGACGAGATACAGTTTAACATCATGTGGGACGAGGGAATTTGGGGCTTACGCTCTGAGGTGGCCCATGGTGGTCGGGGAACCGACATGGAGAGGTCGGAACGACTGGGTGGTGGGCTTGAACCTCGTGGAGGCTTCCTACGTACCATGCGTTAGCACAGATCAAAGTCCATGCAGTTCACTGGTATGGGGCTTATGCTCTGAGGTGGCCCATAGGAGGATGTCATGGTCGATGCGCGCTCTAAGCCCACGTGAGCCATGCTCGGTGTGAGAAACAAGAGGCAGCAGGGACCAGACAATCGTGTCGCAAAGGGTGCATCCGTGAGAAGAAGAAAGGGGCTTATGTGTTGAGCGGCCCAAAGAGGAAATAGGGGCTTATGCGTGGTTAGCGGCACTTGGTGTCGGGGCTTACTCCAGGATGGAGGCCAGTGGTGCGACAAAGCATAGTGGGAAAGGGACTCCACTGGCCTTGGAAGTGGGGAAGTACAGAGGTGCATGGGTGAAACCATCCGTAAGAGAGGTTAGGGGCTTACGCTCTGAGGCAGCCCTTCCCCCGTGAAAAAACGCCACTCCAACAAGGAGGATCTCATTCCATGTGAGGAAGAATCCATTCCTGTGGAGACAAGTGGGTGTAAAGAATGTCCGAGCTGGGGGGACCCTGCGTGCGAAGCACGGGGTCGAACCACAATTTAATGTCATGTGTTAAGGACGAGGTGCCTAGCAGTTTAACGTCCTGCAGCTTGGACGAGGTGGGCTCGCTCCACACCCTAGGGCTTACATTCCCAACACCCTCTACCCCCAATGGGAGGGAAGGCATCGGCAAGTCCGTAGTGAAGGGGGGCCATAGGGAGAACCATCGAGGGGTCCACGTTAGCGTGACTATGCGAAGAAGCAATAGCCATTAGCGTGCCTATGAGGAGAAGCATAAGGCAAAGCAACACAAAGGGAAACACCGCCCAAGGGACCTTGAGGTTACTTCGTACGAGCTTCGAAGGCTGTACGGGAAAACAACGCATGGCGCGCATGCCCGACAGGGAAGACATCAGGTGCCGACGTGGAGAGGCAGCCAAGGGGCGTTAAGGTAAAGGGTCCGGGGTGTTGCGCGCAAAGAGAATGTTTTCACGCAAAACACCAGGATGACGCGCAATAGGGCCAGAGGATTGCGAGGATATGGGATTGTGTGCAAAGTATTGGGATTGCGTGCATAGAAGGGGATTGCGCGCACATGGCAAGGATTACGCGCAAAGGAAGAACCCGGAGGAGTGGGCAAATTCACTTAATCTAATAGAGTTATACGTAAAGGAGAACCCCAGGGAAAGGTTGCATGAAAAGAGGAATTAATTGGAAGTCATCTTGCGCTCGGGGGAGTCCGAATTGCACACAAGAGAGCCATTCTGAATTCTGCAACCCCAAACTATTTGGGGTCGCCTTCTATTTATAGGCACCTGCTGGTGCGGAATCCAGGCGGTGTGCGAAATCTTACGCACTGGGAACAGTCGGAGTGCAAGACTTCACCGCACGGAACCGGGCGTGGAAAATTGGGTGCACCACCGGCTTGATTTTACGAATCCTAAGGATGCTTCACGCACACGACATTATTTCACGCCAGCCCTCCTTTATTTCGCGTACCACTTCCAGGGCCTCCAGACCGGGCCTCTGATTCCGAATATGACTTCGCTTTGTCATTTCGAAACTTCCTCTTGGAGTTACGGACTTTTTCAGCATCTACATACCGCTGTTTAGAATCTCACCATAAAAATACCACCACACTAATACAAACAACTGAGGATATTTATTTCTCATCAAATCTTCTCTTTCCCATGTAGATTCTTTAAATTTATGTCTTCACCATAAAAGTTTGACCATGTGAGTTGTCTTATTTAACAATACTTTCTATCTTTTATCCATAATATCCACCAATTTTTCCTTATAAGATAGATCCTTCTCTAGTGGTAAGACCTTTGAGTTTATTACATGTGAAGAATTTGGTATGTACTTCCTCCGGATAGATACATGGAACACTTTGTGAAGTTGAGAGAGATTTAGTGGTAGATCCAAGAAATAAGAAACCATTATAACCTGTTCAATAATTTTTAGGGGTTTAATTATCTAGGTATCAAATCGAACTTACTTCCAAATATCATAACCTTATTATAAGGAGATATTCATACGAAAACCTTTCCACTCACTACAGACTCTAGATCTTATTGATTATTATCATCATAACTTTTCTATTGACTCTGAGTCACCCTAATGTGATGCTGAATAGTTTTAGAATTACATGCCATTTACTCCATTATCTTAGGTCCTAATATATTTATTTCTATAAATTCATCCCAACATATTGGATTTCAAAACTTCTTACCATATAGGGTTTCATAAAGAGCCATCTATATATCGAGTAAAATTTATTGTTGTAATAAATTTTATCAAAGGAAAGTGTTGATCACATCCACCTTTGAAATCCAAAGAGTATAATTTTAACCTATATTTTAGAGTTTTAGGGGTACTCTCAGTCTGAAAATAAATCTAAGTATTATATATATTACTAAAACTCAACTCTGTATCCAAATCCTACTGAATACTTCTCTAAAACATTGAGGTAAACCTCAAACTCCAATCAGATACAATAGAATATGGTACTCCATGAAAACTTAACACTTACTTAATATATATCATAGAAATATGATCAAGATAGAAATATTATATTATTATAATGACATGTTTTAACTTCATGAGGTGATCAACTACAACCCAAATAGAAATTTTCCATTTTTGATGTTATGGGGAGTCCGATGATGAAAACCATGGTAATATTTTCCCATTTAAATAATTGTATGTATAATGGTTTTAACATAACCTTATATTTATCTTTCTTAACCATAAATTTCTGAAATATCAATAATCAAGATACATACCCCAAATTATCTCTTTTTATTTTGTCCCACCAAAAATACAATTTCATGTCTCTATACATATTTATTATTACAGGATGAATATATAATGATGAACTATGAGATTAATCTAATAGATCCTTATTAATATATATTATAGAAAATATATATACAATGTTCTTGATCTTTATCGTTCCATCAAAATCATAGATGAACTCAGGAACATTTCTCAAATTCTTTTGCAGCTCTACATCCTCATTTTACCACTTTTTAATCTTCACATGGATATTATTAAAAATTCATCTGAGAAAGATATGATATATCCCATTTACTCATGATTTAAATATACACATTCTTCAAATATATAAATATTTGATCTCTTTATATCTTCATTATAGATAGACTATCATGGTCTTTCTGACTCAAAGCATCAACCACTTTGTTCACCTTCCTAGGGAGGTAATTTACTGATAAATCATAATATTTTACCAATTCCAATCATCTTATTTGGAATATATTTAACTATTTATATGTTAATATATACAACTAGATTATATGATAAATTTATATATCAAAAAATTCATAATAAAGATAATACCTCCACATTTTTTGTACAAAAATTACTATTTCAAACTCCAAATCACTAGTTGGGCATTTTTTATCATTAATTTTCATTTAGCATGAGGCATAAGATATAACCATATAATTATGCATGAGGATGAAACCAAATACCTTATTTATTAAAACACAATATACTACAAAACCTGCTCTACTTCATGGTAATATAAGCACCGATGAACTAGAAAACCTTATTTTTATCTCCTTAAAATTTTCCTCACATTCATATTTCCATAGGAACTTAGCTCACTTCCAAGTTAAGTTGGTTATTAGATTATATAGATATCATAAATCCCTAAAAAAGTATCTATATCATCTATGAAACCCAAGAATAAATGTTATAGTGGTTGGTTTGGTCAATTGGTCACTAACTTTAGTCTATGAAGGATCTAATGCTATACACTCAATTGAAATTATATCACATAAAAATTAGAATTTATAGCCAAAATTCAGACTTAATAAATTTAACATGTCACTTATATTTCATCAGGGTCACAAAAATAATCATAAAACAATCTATATTCTCTTCCTTTCCTTTGGAATATATTATAATATCATATATAAAGACTACCACAAACTGATTAAGGTGATATCTAAAGACTCTATTAATAAAATCAATAAATATAGGATGATCATTAGTAAGTCCAAATTTCATTACTATAAATTCACAATGATCATAACTTGTATAGATAAATATCTTGGGTATATAATCAGTTTTAAATCTCAATTGATGATATCCAAATTAGAGATCAATAATGGAAAAATATTGATCTCCTCATAATTGATCAAACATATCACTGATATGGGGTAGAGTATACTTTTTTTTGATATTGATATTGTTATGTTCTCAGTAATCAATGTAAAGATGCATTAATCCATATTTATTTTAAAATTAAGAATAGGTGGAGCCTATAGTGAAGTAATAGGATTAATTAATCCCATATCTTTATTCTTCTTGATTTTATTCTTCAATTCCCAAAACTCAATTAAGGATATTATACATGGAATCTTTAAAATATGTGTAGCACCAGGAACAAGTTATATTGAAAATTCAAGTTCATGATAATTAGGGAAACTAGGAAATTATTTAGGAAATATGTCAGTATATTTCATAACAATTGGAATATATTTTATTTTTAGTTTCTCCCCATCCATTTGACACAAATATCCCTATCAAGTGGGAAATAAGACCCATATAATATAATTAACTTCCATTAGAAGTTGACGATCATCCTCACACTGATAGATAATCACAGGAAGATTTAGAATATAAAATGTGATTTCCCTTCCTCAGTAATTGATATGAGATCTATATAGATAAATCCAATACATCCCCAAAATGAAATAAAATTCAACTATAGAGAAATCCAAAATATTCTTATGAAGAAAATACACAAAAAATATATTATAGAGGAGCTATAGAATTTAGATGTGATCATCCAGGCACTTGGAGTTTTTACTTCAAACTCAACGTCAAATAGTTAATGTGGTGATATGATACCCTTATGAAATTCATTATATATAAAAGAGTGGGTAGATATAAAATAAAATAAAACATTTTTAGTTATATAATGGATTATATGTATACATTACACCATGTATTACTCCTAATTCACTTCAGTTGTGATAGAAAAGGCCCCCTTTTTTGTTTTTCTTAGGGGGTGTTAAGGAAAACCATCCTTAATTTCTCTTAGATTAGGGTGTTGATTAATGTACTGATCAATATAATTATATCTGAAACATTAAACTACATTAGTTAAATCCTTCTTCTCTACTATTTAATTTTCTGATCTTTTCATCCACTATCGATAATCACTAGCTCGATGACCATCCATTCCATAATTGAATTATTTTTCAGTTCCTTTTAGATAATTCACTAAGTGATTTCACCCATATTTTTGGAATGTAGGTTGTTGAAATTTATATAATACTTGGTATTTTCCATTCATTTTTCCATAAAGCTCTATTTTTACTTCTTTTCACCAGAATCAGATGAATAATTGGAGTTCTCACTCTCCATTTATACTTTTATAGCACATTGAGTGATTATATCAAAGTTACCAAAGTATCTTATGGACAACACCTTTTAAAGTATTTCTTTCAAAATACTAAAGAATCAATAAAATTTTCTTATAAGGCTAATTATAAATCCAAAAGAGTACCTTGAATGTCATTGAAAGTTTTCTTTGTAAGTACCAATGGGTTTATCATCCATCTTTTCTATCTCCAAAAATTTCCATCGAATATTAGTATGAAGAATTCAAAGAAAGTAATTATTAAGAAATACCCTCTTAAACTCCTCCTTTTACATGGAGTTTATTTCTTCATCTTTCCTTTTTTTTCTTGATAATAGTCCACCATTGATCAAACTTTCATTCCAAGAGATAGACTATTAAGAAAAATTACTTTTAGTATGATCATTGAAGAAATTAAAATATATTTTCCTTTGCAATGATCTATTTCTTGGCAACTAGGGGATAAAAATACCCATAAAAGGATGTTGTAAAGTTTTTCATAGAAGGATCAATGTAAATTTTTTCACTCTTTGGTACATTAAAAAGCTTAACATAGTTTATATTACCATATATAGCTCGAGAGTGTTAAGTGAGCATAATAACAAGATATTTCATCCCAACACCCTATCCATTTGGTTTCTCTTGACGAAAATCATTACATTGTATGTCCGATTCTTTATTCACATAATACATTATATTTATATCAAGTGGATTAAACCAGAAACATATTATAAGAATAAAAAGAAAACAATTAGAGTGAAAAATAATATATTCAAGAATATAAATTCATGAGATGTCCTAAATTATAACACATCCTTATCAACTTATGACACTTTATGTTTAACCTATGTCATATATGGTCATCATCTATTCAAATCATTTGTGATCATTCATAAAGAAAATGTGAATTAACCTAAGAATATCCCGTAGGAGTGTCTATCGAGGTGTGAAGTCTTAGACCAAATAATTATGCATTAGTGATGATTGAGTTAATACCCAATCCACCTCATTCAGAGTTGTTACCATTAGGTGTATATATGACACATCAGTAGACACTTTCTAGTATCCAGACAGGGATGTATTTTCTTGAATAAAAACACAATTTTTAATTTACCAAATCTTTTGGATGTTATCATATACTTAGAATTATCCATTGGGTTTTCACTAATGTTTTCTAACCATATTATCCAAAGATTAACTATACCATATTATAATACCAACTGAGGTAACCCGAGTATAATATGTAAATATATTTCACCATTTTAGATGAATATTAAATACATTTCACAAAAATACATTCTTGAGTACTGTAAATGTTTAGTTTCTTTGGAGACTAGATAAATAATCATCATATTTAATGAAATATCATTAAAATATCCTACAAGGATATAATTATTAGTACTCTTCTAGATATACCATACTTAAAAAACCTTCCTTCAAAACCTATGGAAGAAAATGTAAGAAATGTTGAGCTAAAATACTTCGTATGGGAAGGCATGGGAGATGTCAATCATAAGGGAATAATACAATATTATAGGTATGATACAATATTCAATTGAATTTTTTAAATATAAATTATTCATACCCAATAGATCATAGATCATAAACTTTAAAATGTATCCATATCTAGAAGCATGATCAATAAGGATGTCAAAGTAGTAATCATTATTATACAGTTATAACATAGGCATGTGGCATCATAGGCATAAGAAATCATAATATTGTGAGAATATAATTTCACAATCATGTTAATGATTAATATTGTGAGAGTATCTATAAATAGATCATACTCACACATAATAATGTGAACAAATATATTCACAATCATATCCACACATATTCTTATGAGTATAACTATAATAAATCAAAGTCATTCATAAATATATGAAAAACTATTTTCACAATGATGTCTATTCTTATCATCATCATCATATTATGAGATATATATATCACTTTATCCAATGCATTAGAGGGCTATAATGGACCAAACCATCACATAATCCTAATCCATTCATATGAACGTCGTAATATTGTAAAACATTAATCATATCATCATAACATAACTTTGGTAAAAATAATTTTTTTTGTAAAAATATCATAATCATAATAATAAACCATATATATAAATAATAAGGATGGTATCATTGGATAATATCCCCATAAATCATAATTAAAATCAATGGATGTCATCATTGATGATTTTTCTTTTCAAAATATTACAGGATATGTTTTGGAGGAAAATACCCTTTTTATTTTGAAATAAGTTATTTAAATACAAATATATCCAAAATATTAAGGAAAATATTTTCTTTGAAATGATCCATAAAATTTTTTAAAAGAATTTTCAAATAATAGATAGGTCATAACGATGGGAAATTTTGTTCATGCCTCAATCATTAAAAAAAATTATATTCACACATTCAGTAGAAGTACCTTATTTAGAAAATTATAGGAAGATTATTTTTAATTTTTTTTAAAAATATAAACATAGATAAAATTTTCCTTAAAAATAATTGAATAATAGTAAAAAAAATTCTTGAAAACGTTTTAGAAAAATGGATATGGAAGAAAATTCTTTTATTACTGAAAGATGAGAAATAAGTTTGTATTTTAATAAAAACATTTTATGAAGAATTTTTTTTGAAGAAGAGAATAAAAATATACTAAAAATTTAAAATTATATAAAAAAATATATTATAATAAAAATAAATTTTTTATCAGATAATGATCACACAATTTCCTTAACATAAATTTAATCATAAATAATACCAATTAAAATAAGATTGAAAAACAAATCCCTTACCTTAAGTCTTGTCTAGATTTGTATGTATTAAAAAATATTTTATAATTAATATGTATTCATTATAAATTTATTAAATATAAATATTAATTAATAAATTAAAATATTCCATTCATTTATAATTTAAAATTATCCTTTTATGAAAAAATCTTCCTTAAAATGGACATTCTGGTGAAAACAGTCTATTTTCCATGTATGATTCCGTTTGATGGTTCCGATACTTGAACCTTTTTAATGGATTTAATATAAAAAATATAAATAATTAAATATGAATCATATTTATTCATTATATAAACTTTTATAATCATTCATAAAAAGTGGTGATGAAAAAGTAATTACATCACTTTGTGGAGACGATAGTCCTTATGCACGCTTGGGTGATGTATTCACCTTTTAATGTATAGAATAAAAAAATTATATAAGAAATAAACATTCAAAAATACTTATTATATCATATATATCATGTATATTTATTAATTATATTCTTATACCCATCCATGTAAAGTGAAAATTAAGAATGAATCACATCACTGCGTGAAAGTGGTTGTCTACACGTATGCACAAGTGATGTTATTATTCTATAACAAATGAAAAGTTAAGAAGGTAGATAATATATTATAACTATAGAAGAAAATTATGTCAAAAATATAATTTATAAATATTATATCAATTATAATAACGAACCATTAATTATCATGAAGGAAAATGAATCATATCACTATGTGGAGGCGGTATAATCGTCCTATATGCACGAGCGATACTTCCATTTCCCATTTATTAGAAAAGAGGTTGTATAATGGTGGTTCCATAATTCTAATAATATTTTATTATTTTTAGGATACTTAATATATTACTATATGATTAATAACATATATTTACATTGGTAAAAGAAGAAATAAATTGAAATAGGTTGAGTAAGATGATTACCACTTATTCAGTAGACCACATTTAGATCCCTTCTTAAGGACCATTTAAATAGTCCTTTAAAAAGACCAGAACCTAAAATTCATAGATAGGTAATTTTATAATATAAATTTTCATGGTATGGTTGATATAGTAGGCTCAAAGTTGTGTAACGAAGATATTGGAAATGTTTCCTTTTATAAGGGAGGGAGAGGAAAAACTTAGAATTTTTCAAAGGATTAAAATATAATACTGTCATACTCAAGAAAAATACTTCCAAATTGGATAAATTTCCTAAAATAAGATGATATATAACCAAAATATATTCATAAAATATAATTCAGATAATTTTCTAGATCATTTTAAACATTATCTTTTATCTTAACCCCTATATTAATCCCATTTAACTTTTACTATAGAAATGATTTTTTACCCCAGTTACTATTCATAATGGAAAAAAATTATGTTTTACTTATAATATAATATTAATTATGATTAATAACAATATAGAATAAATTTTATCAAATTTAATCTCTATAATTAGTAGATATCCATTTTATACTAATCCCTCAAAGTGTGAGGAAAAATAGTTTTCTAGAGAAATGATGTTTAAAGTCTAAAAGTAATTTTATAACAAGACCAAATACAATGTTAATTCAAAATATATAAATTGAATGAATTTAAAAAAAATAAACTAATGATATCTTAAAAACAATCCAAATAAAAATGAGACTTTGTAAATACTTGAATGAAAAAAAACAATTTTGCTATAAAATCGATATTTTTCATTATTCAAAAAAAATTAATCTATTTAGATTAATCCAAAAATTTAACATTAAGGTAGTATTTATATGGAAATTTAAAAAATGGTATATATTTTTTAAAATAAAATTTATAAATGTGGCAGAAATTATTTATAATATATATACATAAAGTGTAATAAAAACCGTTCTTGAAGAAAACATATTTTTGAAGAATTAATTACCTTTTAAAAAAAGTTAGTACTTATTTATTAAGAATTTATAAATACATTTTAATATTATTAAACCATTATAAATATTATTTCTTATAATTTTGTTACTCCTGTTTACATCACCAATTTAACGGATAGGTTATAATGGTATACTATATTACAGTTCATTTAGACTCAAAGTTTCATGTATATAAAGATATTGAAGCAATTAAAATTTAAATATAAAAATATCTTAAAATATTGGGTTGTTACATAATATAACAAACAAATAAAAATGTGGTGAAAATATCTTAAGTCACAAAGAAATAGAATTGAGACTAGAAATCCATTACCTTGAATCTGACTTGTCAAATACATTCATTAAATCCTATATAATAAACTTATCTAAAATATGTACTTTCTTAAGAAAATTTTCTAGGTTTAATCCCTTATCATTAAACTATTTATTTCATTTATTTAAATTAAGTTTTTAATTACATAATCATTTATGCCTACATCAGGTGTTTTAAGGATGTTCGGTTTATAATTTCAAAATGACTTCGGCAGGTTAGCTATAGTCAAATGGATTATGATTATATTAATTATTGAATATTAATAATGATATAATTATCATTTTTATATCTAAATTATACTTTTATAACTTAACATGTAAGGAAGTTTTGTAAAATTAATCACATTACATCATGGAGAAGATAATTCATACGTACACATGAGTAATGTTTCCATTTTTCAATGAACATGGTCAGAAAGAAGTTAAATATTATTTTAAATTTACATAATTATAATTATATCATAAATAATAAATTATTTATTTAAATATACACATATATATCATCAATGTGAGGAATTAGTGAAAAACAAAAAAAATATTTACACGAGGCGGTAGTCTTCCCACACACACGAGCAATGTTTTTATTTTATATTGGATGGTAATGAAATAAGTAAGATATTTATTTATCATTCCGTAATTAAATTTATATCATTTATATAATATTATTACTTTTGGATCCATCATCATGACCAACCATAAGAGTTTGTGATAGAAAATAAAATTCATTGGTTTACAAGGTGGCAGACCACCGAACAGACAAACAATGATTTCATTTAGCATTTGATAGAAGAGTAGATGGATAAAGGCCATTCAATCAACAAAATAACATCTTACTGTATGGTAGACAATTATGTTATTTTATTTTAATTATTAATATTGGTTTTAATGAGATAAAAGGATAATTAATAATAAAATAATCAGTTAAATGATTTACCTCTTCTTCAGAGAATCTTCTTAGGTTTATAACATTGGTCTTTTAAGATAGGTATTCAGATCAAAAAGGGCCTATAAGATATAAGGAGGGATGATATGAATGGGGTTTTTTTTAACTAATAGGTTCTTTAAGTGTGTATAAAATAGGATATGGGGTGTAATTTTATAAGTGGAGGAGCATACCCACTTGGAATATTTCAAATTATTTAAATATTATTAAGTCATTTTCATGGAAAAACTTCCAAAAAAAATAAATTTCAATACTAAGGTGATAAGGGTAAAAATATTTATATAAAATAAGAATGAGGATGAATTTTTTTGGCCTTAGCACTTAGTTTTAACATAGGTTAACCCAATTCACCCTTTTACTGCGGTGACACATTTATTTATGAAAGTTATTATTTATAATTTCCAATAATGAAATTTATATCATTAATAAATTTGGAAATTATAATTCTAAATATGGAATCCATTTTACTAAATTTAATTTTTATAAGTGATTGAAATTAATTTGAAATGAGTGAGCAAAACGAAATGAAAATATGTTTTAAAAAAATTCATTTTAAGTGTAAAACTAAATATACTTTTATCCTTTACCTAGTACAAACCCAAAAAATTAACATTAAAATATATTTTTAAATAAATAATATATAAAATTCCTTAAAAAAATTAATCAATGTATATTAATATAATTTATTGAGAAAAAAAAACACATTACCCGCATAAAAATATTTTTGGCAAAAAATGGTATTTTAAGCAAAAAATGAACTTATAACAAAATAAAGTATAATGATAATTTATATATAATTAATTAAATTATTTATAAATAAATGAGTTTTTGTTACTTTAATATAAAATTAAAAAGATAATGGTATTTTTAAATTGTTTTTTTAATTAATATAAATTGAAGTTTTACAAAAAAATCAATAATTTTCACTTTTTATTAAAAAAATAATTTTTTAAGGAAATTTTAAAAAATAAACTCCAAGATAATTTTTTCTTGTTGATATAAAAAATAATATTTATTATATAAAATCAAAATTATAAATTTTTTAAATCAATATTTTAAATGAAACTATATAATACATGTAAACAAATCTAGTAAGAATAAAATAATTTCCTTTTTGATTAAAAAATTACTCAATATTAGTATAATAGATATAACTATATGTAATTCATGAATATTAATAAATAATGATATTTATATATTTTAAACATTAGTTGGGTTTTTAGAACTAAGGTATGGATATCCCATGTATATGAAGAGTCCACTGCATTAATGTCACCCAGAGGAACCTACTATTATAAGGTGTACCCTACATCTCAAAGAGCACTAGTGAAACCCACCGATGAGACATTAATAACACCTTCAACCCATCCTTATAATTATAGTAGAGTGATACAGAGAATATTTGGTGGTATAATCCAACCAACTTTAGGGCCACCTTAAATATATTGAGAAGGTCGTGCTCTATGCTAACAATCTAAATATGAATGCCTTAATGTATTCATTTTGAGTCTGCATAGGAGAATTACTTGGATTCATTGTATATTATAAAGGCATCATGATCAACCCATAGAAGATCAAGGACATCATTATAATAATCCCTCTACATAATCTTTGAGATCTATGAGGTTTTATTTGATATCTAGATTATATATGGTAGTTTGTCTCCATTTCAACAGGAAAATGTAATTCTTTATCACTGTTGATGAAGAAAGGAACAATCTATGGGTGGATAAATAATTATAGAGCAAATTTGATGATTCAAAGTAATATATATTATATCCTATAGTTCTAATAAATCCCATATAAGGGAAACCCTTGGTCCTCTATTTGATTTCCCTTGAGATATCTCTCATTTCCCAATTGGATTAAAAGAATAATAAAGGAAAAGTAAACAGTCTACACTTCCTCATTTACATGATGCTTGGAACTGAGTCCAGATATTTTTCTATTGAGAATAAATACCTTTCATAGGTATTTTTAGACTATAATTTTGGTGATTTTTTATATCATCATGAGGTCCATTTGATCTCACACATTGAACTATTGTTGTACATCCGCAATAAACCCATATAGACCGAATGATTGGCATTGTGGAAAGTGATTCTTTAAAAGTTCAATATTATGTTTATCCGTAAGGATATTAAGGGAATAACATTGTAATATTTTATTTCTATTAACCCAAACTTAAAAGAGTGTCCCTTGGATTTTGACTTCCTATATTAATCCATTCTCTTTATTAATGAAGAAATTTCATGATAGAAGATTTTCTTTTACGGTGCCTCCCAAAGCCTAACTGTAGGAAGAATTAACAACCATAAAATAAGTAGGGTCATCCTTGGATTTTTCTTTATCATTAACTTAAAGTAACTCATTCCATACTCATTCATCATTTTAGATGGTTTCACCAACAATGAGGCTAAGTATCAAAATCAAATATCTAGTCTTGAATTGTACATTGAGATTAAGGTACCTTGATTTCATGTAAAGGGTGACTCTAAGCTCATTATCAAACATATAATTGGTGACTATAATTTCAGGAAACAATAGATCATTCCATTTATCAAGTGAAACTATGTTTTGATGGACATATTTCAATCAGAGTCATAGGCGTCTAATGTATCTTGATCCCTGAATGATTGGGAATATTCTTTAGAAAACATAGCTATTTACTTTACTAATTAGAACTAGAAAAATATGGAATACTTATGGAATACTGGAAATTGATCTCCCCCATTACAATTGATGGGGAAAACCAGGATGTGAATAAACTCATTGACAGATCTTTATAAGTAATATTATAAAATAATCTTATGGAAGAAGAAAAATATAATTGGATGAATCCCTTGATTGAGTACCTCCAACACAAAACTCTTCCTATAAGATGGGATGATAGGGAACACATTCATAGAAGGGAAAAAAATTCCATCCTCTGTGATGGACCCAATTAAGAGTGTGTCCTTTACAAGCACAACTTTGATGGAATCCTTCCTCTCTATAATCATGAAAATTAAATTCATTATGTTTTAAAATAGGTTCATGATAGGTAATGTGGATCTAATATATTAGGACTGATTATCTCATATTATATCCAAAGGATGATATAATTTTAGCCACCATGATTTGTGATTACATAGAATACACTAGGAAGTGTCATACATACCAGTTTAAAATCAAATTTTTGCATTAGAATATATAGATTATCAAGACTACCAAGTACTATTGGAATTTTTTTGTATTTTGGAATTGGATTCATGGTTCCTTATATGATTTTTATAACCTGACATTTCATGTTCATCCTTACTACCACCAATTTCTTCTCAAATTAGGCTAAATACATTCCCCACAAGGAGGTCAAGATGAGGTTTCTAATCAATTTTTTGAAATTTCACATCATTTATCAATTTGGGATCCCTAAAACCATTATAATAAACAACCACACCAACTTTTAATACTCAAAGTTGATGAATGTGTATGTTAAGTAAAAAATCTGCTTTAAACATACTACCCTCTGTCATGCATCCAAAAATTATTAGATCAAGGAATTCAATAAAGTCCTCTAAATAATTCTAGGGAAGATAGTGGTTTAGAACAAGAAGATATTTCCTAGGAATATATCCCATTACTTGTGTAATATCAAAATATGATTCAAAATTCAACCAAGGTGATCCCTTACTCCTTGATGTATGGAAAAAAGTAAATGATTACCATTTTGTTTCAGCTTATATCACTCAGGATAACCATCTATGACTAGTTTATTACAGATAAAAGTTTGAATGTATATCAGGGTGAGTTAAAATTCCATAATTAAAATAGGCTCTAGGAATTTCACAATCTCAAGGACCATTAAAATAGAGTGTCTCGTTCATTCAATAATAAAGTTATCCTTATATTGTTCCTCTAAGATTTAATCTAATGGTGCATTCTCACTGATCATAATGTATGGGGATTACATCACAACTTCCACCAATATGAGGATAATGATGGATTATTTCACATGAATTCATTTTGGGTTCATGGTTTTCATCCATAAACTTGAATTTCATGATGTATATTCTACATTGGATGACTTTAAACTATATAGCATCAAGCCACATATATAAGAACCTAAACTATACCGCACATCACCCTCACTGCATAGTGTTAAACTTCATGATCAATGTATTTTATACATGATGTTAAACTGAATCAATCTTGTTACTAGTTGAATGAACCCAAACTGTATATCTAGGGTCATTCTATATGATATTGAAACTAGAAAACTATGACGGAATCCTCACCCAAGAGGACACCTGCATTTTACTCTAGTATTGGTAAACTACCAAACCACCTTTTAAAAAATATTTATGGATTGATTATTGCCCCATGGGATATGCAGTGATTTTCATATCTTCTATCTTGGTCCTAATAATAGGATCTATATATATTCCATGTATACTTCTAGTGGTGAGAATTTTAATTTTCCCTATGAGGTTTTCAGTCTTCTATTTCTTACCATAGTTCCCATCCTTTTATTTACCCCTATTTTATACATGAGTCAAATATGTGTAGATTACTCCATAGAACTATATGTGTCTTGATACTTGTATTTTGAGATATGTGATTATTCATAGAAATTTAATACTGACCCTATCCACATGTTTTTTCCTACACCATGTATAGATGTTCAGGGCTCCACCCTTAGGTTTCCTCACACTTGATATTTAGAAAGTGTTTTATTTAAAAGGGGTGGTTAATAGCTATATGACCATAAAATTATAACCCCTTTTGATCTAAGTGTATAACCTTAAACTAGGAATATCTTCCCTTGAGACTGTATGTATTTTCATTGGACCCCTATTCATATCATGTTTACCTCACTACCATTATAATATAGATCATATCACTTTAATGTTCAAAGCCCCATGACTTTAAAAAATCATCATTATTTAGTCAAAGTCTATACAACCATAAATTCCAACAGATTTAATATAAGAATAATGACCTTAAACAATGTACAAAAACTTTAGGGTTTTTCTATAATGGAATTGAGTCTCTAATTATTATCTAGGTTACCCTCCTTATCTATCATATATACTACCTCACCCTGTGGTCCAAGCTATATAACCTTAAACTATCCATTATCAGGGACAAACTTGGTTCTAATTGAGGCATAGTTTAACCTTTTCCCATGTCTCTCAGAGGTACAGTTCTCCATTAGACTTGATGCACCACATTGACGTGATTAATTAATGAAGGTTTATCCTATGGGTTTTGGGACCTAACCTTGAGAATCTCCTTTCCCTCAAATATAAACTCTGTGTTTGTATTCTTTGAACTGAATCATCAATATTCCATCTCCAAATGGAATCTACTATGATGAAAACATATTGCACCATGGACCACCTCCCATATAGGGTACAAGTCCAAAAGTAAAATTTCTCATTAGAAATAAGAATGATCCAATGGTTTGAATGAAACCCTAAATTGATCCTAATTTAACTACCCACATTCTTGATGATATTCAAGTGGAATATAAGTTTGAAACTTGTTCAATGGTCAACATTAGCTTATTTTTACCTCCTTTGAATTTCTTATTATTGAGGTGAAAAATTAGCCTTCATATATCCCCATTTACTTTGGAAGATTCCTAAAATCCCTATGTTACCCTCTCATGCATCTATATATGTTGGTATGTGTAAATGGTCTTTCAATACACACCCAAACTTGTTTCCCAAACTTTACAGGTCTCTTGGACGGTCAATGTAACATTACAACCCCAACATGTCATCCCTATCATGAATTCTTCCGTAGTGTGTGTTAACTTCCATTTCCCCTTATTTATTAAACCACTCACGACTCATATGGTATTTCAGGCTCCTATTAATCATTTCACTAACACAATTGATATGTATCAACATCAAGGTAAGGAATGTTCACAGTTCATCCGCATCGAATGATGTTAAACTACACATTCAAAATAATTATTACATGATGTTAAACTATATAATTATTTTCCTCACCATATAATATTAAACACTGTGATCAAGATCCTTATAATATAATGTTAAATTTATGGTACAATACTTATTACATGACTTAAAACTATGTGATACTACAATTCTCTCTTGACAGGAAAACACATCCATAGAACACCCCCATAGAACACCCCTATAGAACACCCCCACAAAACACCCCCAGAACACCCCCATAGAACACCCATAGAACTAAGTGTGTCTTAATTCTAGTATTATATGATATACAGTGGCACCTAGATTCCTTATCCCAGGTACATATATGAACTCTAACCTCAGTCCATCCTAACACTTGTGTTACTCTTTTAAATCATGTAAAACCCATTTATTTTCTTAAATTTAGGATGATTCCCCTATTTGATGATTCACTAAATATGATTAAGATCAACATAGTAAATGAATCTTAGTTATTACTTGAATATCATATTTCTAACAGTTCACATTGGTTCTAGTATCAATTTTTCCACTAGTTTGGCCATTCTATCTCATCCATTTCCTTGTGTATGATTCAAATATATATATATATATATATATACAATATTGGGAACTATATGTAGATTGATTCACAATTATAGGATACATTATAAAACATATACTATCTATCCTAGGTCCAAATGAAAATTCAATGTAGCCCCCATCTCATCATGGAATTTGGTTCCCATATTGGTTTTACCTTTACCAATAAAATGTCAAGAAAATTATACTATTTAAGGGTATGGTCTAAGTTCCATGAACTTAAAATAGAATCCATTGTCTAGGTCCCAGGATATTCAACTGATTGAACCCAATATTTGAGGATTTTTATAGTAGTATTTAGGCTTCCCATTAACAATCAATATTTCTTTTTTTACTCTGTATTCATAAAGAATATATCACATTACTTGTGGTATATAATGCATGACCTTAAACTCCAACACCATATGGTCTACACAATACAAAACTAAATAATATACACCCTATAAGTGATCTAGTTTGTAGTAGCATCAAGAAATCTATTCACATAAATTGTTTTCTACCTTGATTAGATAGTCTATATCAACCATTGGTATAATTTATACAACCTTAAACACAAAAAACTATTGTTCAATGGAATGTGAAACTAAAATTAAACCCACAAAAATAAAAAATTAAATATACTTAAATTGAAAATAATAGTTGAATAGAGTCTTGTCAGGATAAAAGACCACAAAGGTAGGCCTAAGAAAAATTAAGGTATATAATCACTATATCATCTTATTTAATGCCTTAAGAAATTTTAAGAGAAAAAAATGAAAAATGGACAAAGAGTTTGGGGCCTACCATGTCTCCCTAGTAAAATTCTAACTATTCTCATTAGACCCAATGGTCCAAAAAAAGTTGGAAAAAACCTCCTACCCCAAATTCCTTGAGTCTTACCTATATGAATTTAAAATACATAACATCTCACACTCTTCACATAATGCAAAATTCATGGTTTTTTCATGGACATAAAACCTTCAAAAAATCCCATGGTCCATTATTCATGAAATTAAATTGTCCACATACCCTTATGAGTTTACATGTGTAGCATTGGGATCCTAATTCAAATCAGGTTTTATCTTTCCTGTTATGTTGTATGGAATTCCTCACCCCCAAAATCTAAGATATCTAACCTTACACCTCATTATTAAATTATATAATATATATAAACATAAAAATATAGCATCTAGTAGAATAATCACTATGACTATAGAGTATGTGTACCTATCCATGAGATAGTCTATATTAGAATTATAAAATATATTCACCTCAGTTTTTATTCACCCTAAATAGATAGAACACCTTGACCCGTTTTAAACATATATCACATTAAACTTAATCAGTATTTTTTGTAAGCTATTTTACCTTGGACAATATATTTCTTGGGATCATATCAGTCCCCCCAAAGGAATGCTTGAATTACATTCATGGGACACACCATGGGTTTAGGGATTTTTCATAGCCTAATAATATTCTAGTCTTCATGCTATATCACCTACATTGATACACCTGATCAATATACATGATACATGGTGGCATTGTTCTTAGAGTGTCTAAACAATAATTGGTCATCTCCATTCATTTAAATTTACAATTTGGGCCTCCTGAGTTTGAATCTGAAATATCCTTCACTACTAAATAGAATACCTTGTGGTGATGTCCCACCAACCAAATCTAATCCTACCTCCCATCAAGGGTGCATATCCTAGAAAACATATTCCTTGTAGTACCATTCTAGATCCTATATTTTTAACATGTTCAATAGTCAATCTTATATTTCTTACCCCCATTATTAAAAATTTGATGATGAAACATGTGTTTCACATTTTAAAAAAGGATATCATCTACTCATCTATAACCCCATAATGATTAGAAACATGGTGGTCACAATTTACTTTATTTCCACAACAATTGTTAAAGAAAATTTATAACACCCTTGGTGTTACCATCCTTTTCATCCTCATATGTTAGAAGAGTGTTTGGTCTTATGGTGTCAAAACCAACTATTCTCCTCAACTTCATGGGTTTCCTTGGTGATTGATACTAAAATTTGAAGTAACCTATTAACCCCTATAAAGAACAATCATGTCACTTGGGTAATATTCCATTACCCATTGTCTTCTACACTTAGCATGAATCATTTGAGATTATGAGTTGTGTATTGTTGAACTAGTAGTGTGATTAAACTGAATTCAATCCTAGATGTATGATATTAATATGCACATCCCCCATCATCCTCACTACATGAAATTAAATTACACAATCAATTTACTTTCAACATGATTCTAAATTTTACATAACTCTCTCTATTGGATAACTTAAAACTATATCCATCCTTGGTACTCATTAGAGAGGATTCCCCTTTTTGGTTGCATTGGTCCCCTACAATACCCCATTTTAAATGACGGTTCCCTATCACACCACTTATGAAGAACTATGTAACTCTTTTTTCTCATATTTCATGATATATAGTGATGTACATAATCCTTATCCTAGGACCAACCACGCAGTCTCTTACTATCCCCAACTCATTAATGCAATCAATATCCATTTATCGGGTCCTTATCACCTGATGGACATAAATACATCGTTGCCATCCCGGGATTTGGTTTGGTTGTAATAGTCAATTCCCTAAACCCAACTAAATAATAATATTCAATTACCATACCATGAATGCACTGATTTATGCATGATGTTCGGTTACCATAATATTGTTGATATTTCTACATCAACTATATCTATGGTAATGTCCATAGGTTATTTTTCGTATCAGAAGGTTATATTGGTTACTAGGTTGTAATGAGAACCCTGAGATACTATGAAATTAAGCTTAAACATTTTTCAAATGGTATAAATACATTATATTAATTAGAAAAATTTTATGTTTGACTATTAGGTGCTGGGGGATTATAACCATTGAGAATTCTTCTCATGAAGTTCTCACTTGGTGATCTCTAGTAGGTGAGATCATGAGAATAGACCTGCTAAAAGGATCACCACATGTTTTAGGTTTCATTAGTTGTTCCTATATACAAACATGTATATTAGTTTCTGAACTTGAGATCATTATCATTATGTAACATATGATCATTTACTTTGATGTTTGAAAAAATTCATGACATTGAAGTTATAAAAAGGTAGCTTGTGTTGGGTTCATCATTGATGATATGGAATTGGTTTAATGGTTAAGATATAACTTTTCACTTCCAAGTTGAGGAAGTGATATCTTAGGATTAGTTGATCATGGTGGTATCACATTAATAAATACTTATCCATGGTAGTTGAAGGTAAGTATATCCAGTTAGGTCAAAAAATAATAAAGCAAGAATGGATGGTGACATAAGCTATGCATACAACATTATGAGATATCATGAGATAAATATATTATATTACATAGTGTTCATTCATAAGATGTTTTTCTTTCCTATCACCATTCCTCATCTCTTTAGGGGCCTTAATGGGTTGCTAGTATCCACTCTAGGTCCATGAATAGTATTCATTATTATCGAGATAAGGGTCTAGAAGGTCACACACAATAGTAAATTACCGAGTATGAAATATTTGGGTGAATAGGTGTATAGTAAAAGGTGTAACACACCACATGGGACGATTTGTGTTCAACTATTATTGATCATTAATGAATATATTAAGTTATTATTATTTGAGTATAGAATAATTGGGTTGAATGTATTTATTAAAAGGATTCAAAAGGTATTAAGTGAATATATAAAGAAATATTTTATAAATGAATAATATTTTAATATTCATAGTTCATTTAATATTTCATAAATTATGAGTTGAGTTAATGACTTATTTCTATCACATAATATATTTATTATATATTACAAGTATGTGATAAAATTTTAATAGATTTTATGTTGTAGTTATTTCATTATAACATGTCATTTATTCCTTATTTACTAGGAATTAAATAAACAAGGTCCAAGGAAACCTTTTTGGGTGTTTTATCCCCTCACTATATAAAAAGAATAGATACACTCATTCATAGAATATTAATTCATTTAGAATTGAGAGCTTCTCTCTACCACCACATCCTAGAGAGAAACAATCTCTATCTGAGTGATCGTTACAAGAAAACCTTTTTGGATTGAAGGGATAAAATTGATGTGATTATCACAATGTATAAGAAATATTTTGAGCTCTATTATAGAATATGGAATTTGACAGTCAATATATGTGCATATTCTTGAAGTGTGCGTGGATGATCTAGAGGGGTTCGAGTTTGGATCCTTCAAGCAATGCTCACTTGAATCAACTAATAGATAAAAACATTTCTGATTCAAACAAGGTATTAATTATTTTATTTTTGTTCTTATTAAATTCAAATGAGATCCTAATACCTTTATTAGGGTTCAAATTTCCAAATATGGTGATGTTTTGTTGTTCTGGTGATGAAAAAGTTTAAATCCTCATCCCATCAGCTTCCACTATGCACTCTGGTGCTAGAAATGTTTAGCAGAATGATCACATGAATTTTATGATTCAAGATAAATTAAATTTTCATTAAATTAAGTAGATTTATTTAAATTTGTCCTAATATAATTTATCACACTTCTATCTGATCTTGTATTACCATGTTATGGATAATCGAAAAACAATTTTTGGATTGAAAGTGGTTGGTTATTTTGATAGTAAAAGTGTAGAATAATATATATATATATACACACACACAAAAATTTATTTTTTGTGTGTTTGTGTTTTTATTTTTGATTCATGTTCTAGTGAACCCATCATTTCTAACCAAGTTCTAGTAGGAATTCATTGGCCGATACCCCAGCCGGTGATCCAAATTTCAACAACAGCTGGATTTTCTCAAAAAAATGAAGAACATGCACACACACACACACACACATATATGTATTTATATATATATGTGTGTGTGTGTGTGTGTGTGTGTGTGTGCATTTTTGTGAGTGTATTCTATTTTTTAGTAAATTTTAGCAATCCCTTTACGGCCATGTTCTGGGAAAAACAATTCTTTTCGGTTGAAGTTCAATCACCAGTGGTAATTTTTTTTCATAATGACTAATTTAAGTGGGATTTTAAAGAATTTAATACAATTTTTTTTATATATCCTATAAAATAGACCATTGAAAATTTTTAATGCTAAAAATATTTGATAATTGGGTGGGTGTCAATTCAACTGGGGGAGGCTTGACATTTGACACTAATGACAACCAAAAATTGGTTCTGAGCTATTAAAAAACTTTTATATTAAAATATTTTACCAGAAGCTAAAGAAAAATTATAATGGGGCCACCTCTGGTTCACCATTAGTGATTTATTCCATATTCCACCATTCCTATCCCACCAGTACCTTATACTATCGGCCCCTTCAGATCCAGTTGAAGCAACCCCACACCATTGTTACACTATGTCGTGCAGCATGCCTGTGGCTGCCTCCGCTCACTAGGCTCCTACTATCCCATCCACCAGTGGGATTCAATACTGACATGCCTAACTTGGACCATCGCTATTCCTTCAATGTTATAACCATCACTGCTATCACAGTTTTCCTAGATGAGACCCTGTGGATGCCACCTCATCAGCACCCGCCAACCTGTCGCTCAAAGACCCAATGTACCGACTCCTACGTCATCTACACTACACAAACCATGTGTGACCCTATAGTGACCAGTGTCATCCCCCTACCACTACCTGAAATATGACATGATACCCTTTTCATGTTTTTCCTTTTCCCAAATGAGCGACCAATAGCTAAACCTGGTTATTCCCATCTGGTAGGAGCCTGCACAATCCTAGGTATGCCATCCTGATCTAGAACAGGTCTAGGCAGTTTGGCCTTTCCCATAACAGCCCTACATAGGGTCTTCCCAGCCCAAAATGGTCATGTGTGGGTTCATCCAAACCCATAATGGGTCTAGGTGGGGTTTCTGGGCCCATTAAAATTTTAATATAATGAAAAATTAAATTAAATTAAATTTTGGTATAAAAAATAATAATTTTATTATTTTGGATAGTAATTTAATGATGGTATAAAAATTTACTTATTTGATTAATATAATTTTTTGAATAAAAATTAAATTAATTTTGGGACCGAACATAATTTTTTTTTGAAATAATTCATTTAATTTTTTCAATTCCTTTAAAAATAAATTTATTACATTTTAATTCTTATCATGCTTTTAATTTACCCATATATTGGTCTTGAGTAGTGACCAAACCTATTTTTATCTTAATTTTTTTAGTTAAATATTTAATACAACTCTGTGAGATGTCTGTAATAGTTATTTATTCATTAATGATCTAAGAATAATCTATTTTTGTTGAATATATATAAGGGACTACATACCTATATTAAATTTTTTTATCTATATGTACATTGATATTCCTAATACCCCATCACTTGTATGTGAGTACATTTTAACTATTGACGATGATGATGTAAGATGTGGAACACTCCAAGACATGTAGACATACTAGATGAGAAGTGAAAACACTGGACGTGATCTGCATCATGTGTCAAGACCTGAATCAGGTATGATACCCATAGGTCATGGTTATTCCATTAAGTTTAAATAAGTCAACTAATATTATATACTCAATCCTAGTTGGGTAATTTTATTTCCTCTATTCATTGTTTATTATTTTATGTATTTTCTTCTATGTGAGAAACACATAAAATAATAAATAAAAAAATTCATAGATATTGGTGAATGGTTTTTATATTAATATTCATTTATGAGTGAAAAAAATAGTTTGAACATATTAATGGAATCAGAATACATTATCTAAAAATTTTATAAACCCCTCAAAGAAATATTAAGTTGTGAATGCCTTCCGTCATTTGAATTTGAACACAAACAGGTGTACGAGGTGCTCGTTATCCCTAATTGAGAGTGCATCCTACCACTGGGGAGTTCTTAAGAGAGTTATGGGTTGAGTTGACTAATTATGGTAGAAAATAAGTATCCATAGATGGATTTTTTTTATATTTATAATAATGCATTGAGTAAATCATGTTTATGATTTTTAGAAGCTAGGAATTCACTCAATTGATTAAGAAGCCATGAGTTAATGTATTTTTCCACCTTAGTTACTACCTATGAAGTCTTTTATTAGATGCATAGAAATTGATTATAGACTATGAGATGGTATTTCAAGTATCATTTCCTATAGAATAAACATGTAATAGAGTATTTTGAGTCTAGTAGCGAGGGTTATTGGCACTTGATAAAATAGTGGGAGACATTTAATGATTTAATTAATCAATGATATCTAATTAGTAATACATATTAAAGTACTAATATAATTAGATTTTTTTGTATAAAACTGAAAGAAATACCATAGTCACACTATAAATAATATTGGATAAGGACAATTCTCAAACTAGAAATAAATTCTAAGAGTATTATAGGTTCTTATGAAAAGTACTACAATATCAGAAATTTAGAGAGTTGGTGTCCCCAATATCTGTTAAGAATCATCAAGAAGAAATGTTGAAAAAAATACCTACAAGAGACTCATGTATTACATATATGATGGTTATTTCATAACTCTATCATCAAAGTATGATGTGAGTTAAGGATACAACATCAGGATACGAATGATTTCACATGTTTTCTCATTTCCAAGAAGCATTTGAGGAGAAAGTAAAGAAAGATATGAATGGATGATGAATACACCAGTTACATGTAAATATGAAATATGGATCACGATATTTAAATACATCTCATTATAATATCATTATCACCAATTTAATATAATTTATTTTAAGATTAAAAATGTTTAATATGGAGAAAAATCTTCATTACCTTTTTTGGTAAAGGTTTTCCAAGTAAATAAGAACTTAAAGCATGAATAATAATTAATTATTATAGTGAAAAAATTGAAATAAAATGAGGAAAGGCCAATGGAAAGTGTGACTAAAAATAAACATTCTCAACTCCCCTCAAAGAATAGAGGTTTATATTTAAATATGAGGTTATTTTATTTTCATGTCATGAGTTAATTATATAGAAGATAAAATGAAATTAACTGAATTAAAGAAGTAAGTGGTCAGTTTTTCTTTAGGTTTATTCATAATTATATGTGAGGTTTCTATCATACTTATTGGGTATGAAATTTAATATGACTATTACATATGTTTATTTAAGTAGAGTAACAAAGTACATATAGAAACATTATGAGAAGTAAGGTGCACTCTCCAAGAGGATAAGAAAGGGTGATTCTTAAGTCAATTAGGGGAAGAACATAAATTTTAATTTCCAATTTTTTTCTAATATAAATTATATTGAGTATGAAAAAAACATTTATAACATGTGTCTATTGAAAAAAATATACCTTATTCTTGTTTAATAATAAATTTTGCTTATGGGGTCTTATACTTAACTAAATTATTCGTAATGTTTGAATCATTGGAAATTACTAATGAATATAAATGCAGTACTCTTATACCTAGTGGTGGAAAGATATCTTTTTCTCAAGTAAAACTAATCATGATTATCAAGGATATACCCAATATGGTATTTATACTATTTGGAGCTAAAAACCTTAGATATTTTAAAAACATTGACTTATTTAGTTTTGTGAATAAAACATTACAAATAAATTTAATCTAGAAAGATTTTAGAATTAGTTTAGCTAGAGAGAATGAACTATTAAAAGGTAAAGCTAGTGGGAAATATACTTTTTGATATTCTTTTAAGTGTTTTAAGTAATCTAATAATGAATTATGTAATATTCCTAGTCCAAATATATGAGATGCTTCAAAAATGCCCGTCAAATAATATTTTGACCAAGCATTCATTGATCATTATAATGTAGCATGGAGAAATTCCTAAACACACATTACCTTATCCACATCAGAGATACGATGCTAATAAGAAGGTTTGATGATGAATCATATTTGTTAACATATAACAATATAATTTTTCATAGATTAATTCCAAAAATCACATTTCATTATACACATTAGAGTCATGATGTAAGTAAAAAGAGAATAATTGTTTAAATTTATTTCCACTATAGATTCTTTAATTATTTCATGAGACATGCTTCTAAAAAAAGTTTTATGCCAATAAAATATGCCAAATATCATGGGAAATGGATATCATATGAGTAAAAATATGATATAAATATATTATGTCATAAGAACATGTGTTTAGATAATTTTATTTTGTTAGGAAAAAAACAAACTTTCATAAAGAAAAACATAATGTTCCTCTAAAGTAATGATCTCAAATTTCTAAAAGGATATTAAAAAAATACATAAGATAGAAAATATATATTCAATTGTTATACAATATTTTCATAAAAGGGTGTACATATATATTTTAGATAGTGGTTTACTAATTGACTTGGACTTAATCAATGTCAGAGATGAAAAAATTGTTTCCATTGGAAAAATTTCCACAAGAAAATGTGAAAAGGATTGTTTATGAGACACATACTACTTAGGAATAATTAAACCATGGTAATAGTTTTGTATTCAACACTGCTGGTGATAAATTTTTTATTTATAATAATGAATCCTATCAGTTAGTAGTAGATGTAAATAAAATAATATTGATAAGATAAATTAAAATTCAATAATGGATTCCATGTATAAAATTATAGGGGATTATTATTTTGGATATTACGGTGGGTATTCAAGTGAAATTATACTTGGATGGTACAAGCATGGTACCAAAAAGGATCAATTGGTAACACCAAGTAATTATTCCTAAGTTCATTAGAATTTTAATTATCATAGCTAATTACTATGATAATTTTATTGACCATTGAATTTCAAGACCACCAATTGTGAAAGGTATCTATAGGACACAAATAGAAAGGGATGGTGACACCATAGAAATCCAATTAGTGGTGTAAGTTACTAAAATAAAGTTTAGGATTGAAGTAATCAATAAGATCGTAGATTTTTAATTTGTAATGAATTTTTGCCATGTGTCTATAATAGGTTAATGGGAGTTACACAATGATTCCAAGTAAAATATGTTCGATAACATATGGAAAATAGCTATTGGTCATATTGTGAGTTAAGGCCAGAATGAAAGTGACTCTCTGGATATTGACTTAAAGTAGTAACCAAAGTTTTAGGGAACAAGATGTACTGAGGAGGATCTGATAGATCTCTTAGACCTAGTCAAAAGTACATATACTGAAAATTTATTGCAAAATACAAGTTGGAAAAAATTGAGAGAGAATTATTAACAATGAAACATGGAATAAATCTATCTTGGTAGACATGTAGGAGACTAAGAAGAGATCAATGTAGTTATTTGATGTCTATAAACTTCTGCGATGGATTACTCAATTATTCCATGATATGTGAAATAAATGATATTTCTAACATATACTTTATGGTATGAAACTGTCTATTATATCAAGTATAACTGAATGAGAAGAAATTAGAATTTTTCAATTGTACTTTATCAAGTACATAGGATATATACCTATTACTTGTAGATGAAATGATACTAGTTATAAGAGAATGAAAAATAGTATTCATTTATATTGATATGATCTAATATCATAGTCATTCTAAGTTAATATGAAGGAGAATATCATTTAAACTAGTGGTATCCACATCTATAAATACTCAGTGAGTTGTGGATTCTATAACACCCAGATGTTTTTTTGTGAAATATTTTCTTTAAATAATTTTTATTCATCAGTAGCTTGAATTTCACAAAATCATGAGTTTAAATGAACAGAAATACTCCCTTATTATAAAAATACAATTATAGACTAGCTATTAGGATAATGGGAATAATTATAACTAACTTATGAAAAATTATTGTGAATTCATTGGCTATTAATTATTTATGAAAAATATAAATCAATTATATATTTGTATTTTTGAGTGAATTACTTTTGATAATGAAATTAATGAGATATATATGTGTCATATACTTAATAAAATATTTTTTATATTCATCCAATGGATATTTTAGTCATAGGGTATGAAAAAAACCCAATTTGACGTATATAAACCTATCTTTTTTTTAAATTTTAATTTTACACCTTTGAATGGAGAACCCCTTTTCAATTAAGATTTGGAAACATTAGTGATTTTTATATGAAAACATAAAAATGTTATTTTGAATCAAGATATAAAAAATTTAACTTGGATAAATTTCTAATATTTTTCTAATAACTTACATGTTTTGATGAATAATAAAAATATGCTAAATTTTAATTGAAAACAACTTTTTTCATCAAGATAATTTATATGTATAAATTATAATATTGAATAGTTTTAAATAATAAATAGAATATATATTTATTATTCAATATAATTTATGTCATTATCATTAATTTTATATTTAATTCTTAGGTATAAAAATTTCAATCATTTGCAATGTTTTAACTTAAAAAAACTGTTCTCTCATTCCTACAACATGATTGATTTTAAATTAATTATTTTAATTTATATGTTTTGAATTTTTAAAAACGGAATATATATTTGGAATCATTAGTTCCAAATTATTTTAATATGATAATTTTATTTTTGGGAATTATGAATAGTAACGTTGGTAATTATTTTTATTACCTTGGTTAAAGGTAAATCAGGTAATTAAAGGTAACAATAATATTATAAAATTACCTTAACACCTATAAAAATCCTATTTTATGACAAAATTAGACCCTTATCATCTATTTTTTGAAATTTAATCACTTAATGGCCACTTACCTATGAATATGACATGAATGTAATAAAAACTAATGAATATGACAAAATGTCACAATCTCATTTTATATAAGTATATTAATGTTAATATATAGATAACTAGAAGATGATATCGACTATAGATAGTCTATAGAAATAAAAAATAATTAAATACATCATATAAATTTATTTATAATTTTTAGAGATTAAAACATTACCATTAATGATGACACAATAGGGATTAAAATATTATTTTATTAATAGAAATTTCAAATAAATGGTTTTAAAAATATTAAAATAAATATCATACGAACTAATTAATGTTCACCAAATATTTTATAGTTTCTTATGAAATTTTAGGAGTGTATTTAATTTTTTGGTTCTAATTTATCTTTAGTCTGGATTTTGTAGAGTCAAATAATTGAATGGTGTCAAAATTGACCATATTGATATTTTATAAAAATAAAATTTTATTAAATAATTTAAAAATCATAAAATATTTAAAAATTACAAAGTGATAATTATAAGATCTTTAATTTCTTAAAATATACATTTATGGTCAATTAACACCATAAAAGTAAATATTTATAACCATTAAATATTTAGAATGTTATTACCATAATTAAAATTAAAAAAAAACTAATTATCAATTAAAAATATATGGTTTAAATTGAAAAAATAACTTATCAAAAATTTATTGTTTAATGATATTACAACCCTATCCCATCTCATCTTAGTAATTGGGAAATTTTTGAGGTTTTTGGGTATGATTTTATTTTATTATAAATTATTATTTACAAAGTTCCCAAAAGTTCCCCTCACCTCAATTATAAAAGGGCACCTCCTCCCTCTCCACTTCAATCCATTTTGAGGCTTAAAGCTCGGCCATACCCTACCTGGTTTCCTTATAAACTCCCCTATTTTCATTCTAGAGGTTCTGTTCATCTTCAAAGGCCAACTCTAGTGATCTAAGAAGATATTTAGAGGAAGCATGTCAAGAAGTGGCAGTCTCTTCTAACAATTCTCTCAAACATATTTCTTCTTATACTTCCTATTAATTAGTTGTTCAATTATAAATTAATAACATAAGATCACTAATATACTGATATTTTATTATAAATGTAAAACAAACATATTTCACCTTCTATACATCCTTCAAAAAATGAAATCACCACGAGTGCGTACGTACGACTTACCATCTCCATGCTGTGGTGTAATCTGTTTTTCACCACCACCATACTTGGTTGGGTATAATGATGAAAATAATAACTATATATTATTATTATAACATGATACTAATTATGAAATATCATACACCATGAAATTCAATACCATTCAATAATTTTGGGAATGATATCATTGCTCGTGCGTACGTACGACCTACCATCTCCACAATCTAATGTGATTTATTCTACATGATATTAATTAAAACATGATTATATAAATGAATTGAATGAATAAATATAATATATATTATACTAATATCATTCTGTAAATGGTTTAACTACAACCTAAGAAGTGGAACATGAACTTATCCGACAAATTTTGCATAAGAACATAAAGTCGTCAATATCCGAATAATGAGTGACAATGAAATATTAAAAACTAGAGGATGATACTATAATCATATATGATATCATAAAAAATATTATGATTCTTGAGAAAGTTAATAAACTTATTTAAATAATTATACAGGAGGTTTGGATACATATGAAGGATATCAAACCTAAGGTAAGGGATAATTTTTCAATCTCATTTTTATCCGAGATTACTTATACGTAAGTATTTACTAGGGATATATTTGTCATCCATGTCCATGTTTTATAAAAATGTTTTCATAAAATTTTTACCGTTATTATATGTATTTTTAAGGTCATTTTTACCCATTTTTTACTTTTACTACATGGTATGGAAGGAATCATTCTTTTTCTTACAATACGAGTTACTTTTGACTTTTCTGGAAAAACATGAGGAGAATGTTCTTTTAACTTATACGACATGAATAGATTTTTTTCATCTTTATAATGACTTATTTACATGAATATGCTTATATAATATTTAATTTTTATTTTCAACTAAATTCTTTTCTTTTAAAATTTCATGGCATTTTGAGAAAAGAAATGGTTTTTAAAGAAGAAAGGATATTTTCATCAAGAATTAAGTTCAAGTGTTTTATCAAAAATATTTTCAATCTAAGATGAAACTATTTAAATAGTATTATGTTTCTATCCCTATTATTATTATGATTTTATTGTTTTAATGATGTAATTATATTTTATATGGATTATGTTATGATGGAATGATGTTTAAGAAGCCCATTTATTTCTTGTGTTATGCTATGATGAATGATTTATGTTTTTGTAGAACATGTTAGAATGATTTCATTATGATACGTGTGGAACCTATATCTCTCTTCAATGCATTGGGTAAAGATTTATATCTCATGAGATAGTCATGACTAGAATGAAAAGTAAATCTAGTTCAGTAATACAGGGATGGAATGAGGAGTGAACTCGGTTCAATAATGTACTTTTTCTGCTATGATGGTCATGGCAATGAGACTTGACTAATATGAGATGATTTTATATTATTATGTGTGTATGAAATGAAATTTAATGTCTTATGTTATGAATATTTGGATTACATTTCACTTTTTTGATTAATCCCATGACATGATATTATGATCTTATATACGTAGGATAATATTTTCAAATGTTATGTTATTATGATTATGATATTATTGATATTTTCCTTGTTTAACCTTACTAAGAATTTGAGCTCAAAATTTCATATGTTTATTTTTCACAAGTCATGAAGAAAGGTATTAAGTAAGATCTGTGAAAAAGGAGTCTAGTTATGAAAAAATAAGTGGGAGATAATGTGGATGTTTTATGAACTAGTTGTTTATATTTCCTAGTTTCTAAAGACACTGAACCTATATGGTCCTGGTGTGTTTTTATTATGGTATGTGATAAATATTCTTCAATGTTGAATTAATATCTATATGTAAAGTATGGGCCATTATAGTTGGTATCAGAGGAAAGGTATATTTAACATTTGGAAACTAGGATGAGAAAGCCATAATAATAACCCTAAGGGTATGTCTAAGTATAAGATACAATCCTAGTGTTTTAGAAATGACCATGAATAACCTAGTATAATACCTAAAGTTTCCTAAATTGAAATTTTATTCTTGATTATGTGGTTTTCCTATTATGATTATTGTTGCCCACACTATGCTTCTTGGTTTTAGTCAATGTCTAGAACGTAAAGGAACTGCGTTAATGCTAAATGCAACAATAAATGCAATGATTATCCCCCTGAGAAACCAAATCTGATGGGAGCTAGAATGAATAATCTTGTATCCATGTTCAAACAACTTTCTCAAGAAATGAAACATGCCATACTTCCAAATGAGCAAATGAGGGAGCAATATTCTATTGAATCCTTCATAAGGTAGTGTCCACCTTCATTTAGAGGGTCTTGTGATCTATTAGTGTCTAAACAATGGATTAGTACCACTGAAAATATATTTTCAGTTCTACAATGTTCTGAACATGATAAATTCAATTTAGTAGTATATCACCTGTAAGGTTTAGCTGATCAATAGTGAAATCTAATCAAGAATATGAGGAAAAGAGATGAAATTTAGTCCATGGAATGGGATGAGTTTAATAAATTATTTTTCAATAATTACGTTACTCATATTATTCTAATAGAGGTTAATAAGGAGTTCCTTAAACTTAATCAAAATGATGATGCATCCGTTAGTACCTATGAAGAAAATTTTTCAAGACTTGAAAGTTACGCTTTTGGAATTATTATCCAACCTGAGAGTAAAATTGATCGATTCTTTAGTGGCTTAAAACCAAGTCTCTAAAGGTAATTATCTATAAGGGACTTCAATAGATACAAGGATATTGTTAGATTTTCTCTCATGATTGAGATGGAGATTGGAGTAACCCATCAGTTATATGGGTTTGATAAGAAGAGAAAAAAGGAATTCAAAGGAAAATATAATGACCACACTGAAAAGAAGATGAGTCTTCCCTTATGCTCAAAGTGTGGAAAGAAACATAGAGGGGATTGTCTTAAAGGGACTAGTAAATGTTTTATGTGTGGAAAAAAGGGTCATCGGGTAGTTAAATGCCGAAGTGATGCGAAAAAGATGTCTAATAATGTGAATAAATAAAAGGCTACACAGAATAAACCTACTACACTTCAATGTTTCAAGTGAAATAAAATGGGGCATTATTCAAATCAACGCCCTAATATAAGTCTTATTGATGATTATATACATCAAAAAACTCTTAAGTCCATAGACAAAGGAAAGTCGCATGAAATAACTATAGGTGATGTGAAGTACAATAATGAAGTGGTTAAAGGTACAGTTAATATCTACTCTAAAGTAGAAAATGATTTATTTGATTCCAGATCCACCCACTCTTTTATTTATGAAGAATTTTCTAAGGGTATCACCGTATTACCACAACAATTAGATGTTGAGTTAGCTGTGACAACTCCTAATGGAATAATAGTTTCATCAAAAGTTTATAATTATTCTCCAGTTAAAGTTTGTGGGAAATTACTTTCTCCAAATCTTGTGATCCTTCTTATAGTAGAATTTGATTTGATTCTTTCCATGGATTGGATTTCTCTATATGAATATCATATCAATTTCCAAGGAAGGGAAGTTATATTTCATATTCTAGATCAATCTGTGATAATCTATCGATGCAAGGATGAATATAACTATCTAGTAGCAATTTATTCCATCTTGTGGTCTTGATTCCTATAAATGAAGGCTATTTATCTCAAATGGTTGGGTAGAAACTCATGATTAAGAATACGACCATTTTATGAGAGTTTGATGATGTCTTTCCAGAGGAATTCCCAGGTCTTCCACCAAATCATAAAGTTTAGTTTTCAATATAACTCATACCGAGTGCTATTCCTATTTCAAATAATCTTTATAGAATGGACTTAATTGAGTTGTAGAAATTGGAAAAGAAACTCCAAGATAATCTTGATAAGGGATTGATTCGCCTTAGTGTGTTACCTTGAGGATCACGTATTCTATTTTTTAAGAAGAAATATGGATCAGTGAGACTCTATATTGATTATTGAGAAATTAACAAGATCACTATTAAGAAAAAATATCCTCTTCCCCACATTGATGACTTATTTGTCCAAATACATGGAGATCAATACTTTTCCAAGATTGATCTTTGTTCAGGATATCATCAATTAAGGGTCAAAAAGGAGGATATACCAAAGAAGGCATTTCATATAAGGTATGGATACTATGAATTTATGGTGATTCCTTTTGGTCTTTCTAATGCCCCTACTATCTTCATGGATTTAATGAATCGAGTATTTAGATATTATCTTGATTAGTTTGTGGTAGTCTTTATAGATGATATTCTTGTCTATTCAATGAGAAAGGAAGAATATGAAGATCACTTTAGAATTGTACTGAAGACCCTGATAAAGGAGATGATTTATTCCAAATTTACCAAGTTTAAATTTTGGCTTCGTAAAGTTTCATTTTTGTGTCACATAATCTCAATAGAGGGGATATATGTTGATCCAGAAAAAACAGAGGTTATTGAAATATGGTAGAGACCAACAATGGTAATTGAGATCCAAAGTTTTCATGGTTTGGATGGATATTATCAAAGGTTTGTGAAATATTTTTCACAATTATCAAATACACTCACAAAGTTGACTCAGAAAGGAGTTAATTTCACTTGGAAGGAGGAATGTGAAGATAATTTCCAAGATCTAAGAAGAAGGTTAGCCAGTGCACCTGTGCTCACACTTCCTTGTAGTGGAGAAAGGTTTTTGATCTACAGTGATACATCCAAGAGGGGGATCAGATGTGTTCCCATGAAAAATGATATGTTTATAGATTATCCCTCACAGATGTTTAAAATTCATGAGAAAAATTACCCAACTCATGTTTTGAAGTTATCTTCGGTAATCCTTTCCTTATAGATATGGAGACATTATCTTTATGGAGAAAGGTGTGATATTTATACTAATCATAAAAGTTTAAAGTATATTTTTACACAAAAGGATCTGAATATATGCCAAAAAATATAATTGGAATTGATTAAAGATTATAACCACTCAATACATTACCAATCTAGGAAAATGAACAAGGTGGTAGATGCTTTGAGTCGAAAAGACTATGCTAGATTATATATGATGAGGATCACTAAAGATACAATATTTAGGGATTTTCAAAGTATGGATCTAGAAATTTTAAAGGAAGGGGATAAATATTATCTTTCTCAAATTAATGTTCAACCATCTATATAAGTGAATATTAAGGAGGTGTAGAAGGAATATGTAGAGTTACAAAAGAAGGTGAAAAATTTTCTTGAATTCAACATTGACTGTGATGAAATAATAAGGTTTAGGAACCAGGTTTTTATTCCTCACATAATATAATTAAAGAAGGAGATATTGGATGAGGCTCATAGTTCTTCATTTCTTATTCACCTTGGATGCACAAATATGTATAGGTACCTGAAAGAGTACATATGGTGGGATGAAATGAAAATAGATGTCACTGAATATGTCTCTCAATGCTTGGTTTGTTAGCAAGTTAAGGCTGAGAGACAGAAGTCTAAGGGGATGTTACAACCATTACCCATACTAGAATGGAAATGGGAAAACATCACTATGTACTTTTTCATGGGACTTCCCAAAAAATAAAAAGGCAATAATTCTATCTGGGTTATAGTTGATCACCTTACGAAGTTGAGATACTTCATTTCTATTAGAAATGATTATTCTCTTGATCATATTTCCAAGATATATGTAAAGGAAGTGGTAAGATTTCATGGATTACCACTTTCCATTATATCCGACCGGGATATGAGGTTTACCTTGAAGTTCTAGAGAAGTCTTCTGCATGCTCTAGATACAGAGTTAAGTTTCATAACTACTTATCATCCTCAAACAGATGGTCAGTCTGAGAGGAAAATTCAAATAGTAGAAGACATGTTGAGAGCTTGATCTATGGATTTCAAAGGCGGTTGGGATCAATACCTTCCATTGGTGGAATTTTCTTACAATAATAGCATTCACTCAACTATTCAAATGGATCATCATAAAGACTTATATGGAAAGAAGTGTAGAACTCCAACTTAATATGATGAAGTTGGGTAAAGAAATCTTTTAGGACCTAATCTTGTTGATAAAATGGAAGAAAAGGTCAGATCTATTCAACAACACATAAGAGTAGCTCAGAGTTGACAGAAAAGTTATGCTGACAACCGAATAAAAGACCTAGAGTTTGAAGAGGGTGATAAGGTGTTTCTATGAATATCTACCTAGAATAGAGTAATGAGATTTGGAAATAAGGTTAAGCTAATCCCTTGGTATATCTGTCCTTTTAAAATTCTAGATTTTGTTGTGAAGGTAGCTTAATGATTGGAACTTCCACCGAATCCCTCTCAAGTTTATAATGTGTTCCATGTATCTCTCTTGAGAAAGTACATAACAGATCCTTCACATGTACTAAGCACAGAAGTCATACTGCTGGAGCATGATCTTTCGTATAAAGAATAATCGATAGAGATTCTTAATCATAGTGAAAAAGTTATATAAAACGAGACCACTCGCATGGTTAATGTTTTATGGAGGAACCACCAATTTGAAGAAGCTACATGGGAAATTGAGGATATGATGAGGGAAAGGTATCCTCATCTGTTTGTTTCCAAGTGATTAATTTTGAGGCTGAAATTCAGTTTAAGGGGGGTAGAATGTAACACCCAGATGTTTTTTATGAAATATTTTGTTTAAATAATATTTATTCTTCAGTAGCTTTGGTTGCACACAATCATAATCTGAAATGAACCGTGAGATTCCATTATTATAAAATTACCATTATATTCTAGTCGTTAGGATATAGGTAATATTTATAACTAATTTATGAAAATTCATTGGCTATCAATTATTTATGTAAAATATAAATCAATTTTATATTTTTATTTTTGAGTGAATTAATTTCAGTAATAAAATTAATGAGATATATATGTTTTATATACTTAATAAAATATTTTTTATATTCATCCAATGTATATTTTACTCATAGGGTATGAATAAAACCCGATCTGATGTATAAAAACCTATTTTTTAAAGTTTAATTTTACACCTTTGAATGGAGAACCCCTCTTAAAACCTATAAAAATTCTATTGGATGGCTAAATTAGACACTTATAATCTATTTTTTTTAAATAGAATCACTTTATGGCCACTTACCTATGAATATGACATGAATGTAATAAAAACTAATGAATGTGAAAAAATGTCACAATCTCATTTTATATAAGTATATTAATTTTAATATATGGTTAAATAAGAGATAATATATACTATATATAGTCTTTGTAAAGATAAAATAATTACCTACATCATATAAATTTATTTATATTTTTTTGAGATTAAAAAGTTACCATTAATGATGACACAATAGTGATGTAAAAATTATTTTATTAATTGAAATATCAAATAATTGGTTTTGAAAATATTAAAATAAATAACATATGAACTAATTAATGTGATCCACAAATTTTATAGATTACTATGACATATTAGTAGTGTATTTAAGTTTCTTGGTCTGAATTTATGTTCTTTTTTGATTTTTTTAAAGTCAAATAATTAAATGGTGTAAATTTGACACTATTGATATTTTATAAAAATAACATTTTATTAACTTATTTAAAAATCATAAAAATATTTTAAAATCACAAATTGATAATTATAAGATCTAAATTTTCATAAAATATCAATTTATGGTATATTAACACCATATAAATAAATATTTAAAACCATTAAAGTTTTAGAATGTTATTACCACAATTAAAATTAAATATAATAACAAAGTGTCAATTAAAACGATTTTGTTTATATTGACAAAATAAATTATCCCAAATTTATTGGTTGATGATATTACAACCCTATATCATCTCATATTTGAAATTGGGACATTTTTGAGGTTTTTGGGTAGGTTTTTATTTTATTATAAATTATTATTTTGGGAGTTTTCAAAAGTGACCCTCACCTCAATTATAAAAGGGAACATCCTCCCTCACCTCTTCACTCCATTTTGAGCCTTTATGCTTGAAAATAACCTTAAATGTTTTCTTATAAACTCTACTATTTTAATTCTATATATTATTTTCATCTTCAAAGACCAAATCT
This sequence comes from Viscum album, assembly GCA_963277665.1. Classification (NCBI taxonomy): domain Eukaryota; kingdom Viridiplantae; phylum Streptophyta; class Magnoliopsida; order Santalales; family Viscaceae; genus Viscum; species Viscum album. The sequence continues at coordinate 1,237,387,531 of OY728162.1, read as the reverse complement.
AGTGCTCTAAGAATATATTTAGAGGAAGCACATCAAGGAAGAGGTATTGTCTTCTACCTATTCTTCCAAATTTTTTTCTTTTTATACTTCCTCTTCATTATATTTTTTATTATAAAGTAATAACATAATTATAACTCATATAATTATATTTTATTATAAATCTGAAAAAACCATATTTCATCTTCTATCCATCATATGAAAAATGAAATCACCATGCGTGTGTATGTATAGCTTACCGTCACCACGCCATGGTGTAATATGTTTTTCACCACCACCTTACTTGGATGGTTATAATGATAAAAATATTAAATATATATGATTATTATAACATTATACTAATTCTTAAATATCACACACCATAAACTTTAATACCATTCACTAATTTTGGGAATGATATCATCGCTCGTGCGTACGTACTGCCTACCGTTTCCACAATGTGATGCTATTCATTCTATATTATCTTCAATAAAAAATGATTATATAATTAATTTAATGAATAGATATGATATATATTATACCAAAATAATTCTGTAAATTATTTAACTATAACCTAAGATGTGTAACATGAACTTATCTGAAAAATATTCATAAAAACATAAAGTAGTCAATATCCGAATAACGAGTGACAATGAAATGTTACTAACAAACAGATGATAATATAATCATATATGATATTATGAAAATTATTACGATTATAGAGTAAGTCAATAACCTTATTTAAATCATTATACATGAGTTTTGTATACATAATAAGGATATTGGACCTAAGGTAAGGGAAAATTTTTCAATCTCATTTTTATGTGAGATTGCTTATACGTAAGTATTTACTGGGGACATATTTATCATCCATGTACATGTTTTGTAAAAATGTTTTCATAAATTTTTTAATATTCTTATATTTATGATTAAGTCATTTTTACCCATTTTTTATTTTTACTACATGGTATATAAGGAATCTTACTTTTGTTTACCATATGAGGTACTTGTTGACTTTTCCAACAAAAGTATGGGGATAATGTTTTTTTAACTTATAAAGCATGAATAGATTTTTACATATTCATAACACCTTATTTCCATGAATATTCCTCTAAATAATTTGATGTTTATTTTCAACTAAATTCTTTTCTTTTAAAATTACACGGAATTTTGAGAAAAGAAAATGTTTTTAAAAAAGAAAGAATATTTTCCTCAAGAATTAAGTTCAAGTGTTTTATAAAAATTATTTTCTATCTATGATGATGATATTTACATATGAATATGTTTCTATCCCTATTAATTTTATTATTATTTTATTGTGTATACGGTGAAATGATATTTTATTTTTATTATGTTACGATGAAATGATATTTAAGAAGACCATTTTATTTCTTGGGTTATGCTATGATGAATGATTTAGGTTTTTGTGGAACATGTAAGAATTATTTCATTATGAGAATGGTGGGACACAGACCTCCCTCCAATGAATTAGGTAAATAATTATATCTCATGATATATACATGACCAAAATGATAAGTAAATCCAGTTCAATAATACCAAGATGGAACGAGGAGTGAACTTGGTTCAGTAATGGACTTTGTCTGCTATGATGGTCTCGCCAATGATCCTTGACTAATATGAAATGATTTTATATTATTATGTGTGTATGAAACAAAATTTCATGTCTTATTTTATGAATATTAGGATTAAATTTCACTTTTATGATTTATCCCATGACATGATATTATGATCTTTTATATACAGGATAAGATTTTCAAATGTTATGTTCTTATGATTATGATATGATTGATATTTCCCTTGTTTACCCTTACTGAGCATTTGAGCTCATCCTTTCATATTTTTCTTTTCCCCAAGTCATAAATAATGGTATTAATTAAGATATGTCAAAAATGAGTCTAATTATGAAGAAATAAGTAGGAGATAATGTGGATGTTTTATGGACCAGTTGTTTATGTTTCCTAGTTTCTAAAGACACTAAACCTATACAATCCTGGAGTGGGGTTTTTTATGTTATGTAATAAATATTATTTAATGTTGAAGTAATATCTATATGTAGAGTATGGGCCATTATTGATTCTGAGGTAGCTAAAGAAGTAGTGTTTAATAGATATTTTTTTCCAGTTCTTTGAATATCACCCAGTATATAAAGATTTATCATAATGATAATTCTATTACTAGTACTCGAAAATATGTCAATTTTTTATCATGAAAAAGGGATATACTTGGGGATATAGTCTCTTGGGAAGTCTTACTCAAGGAGATAAATTCACAAATAGAATAATTACCACACAATAGATATGTGGTAGGCCCATTACTAAAGACATAACTTAGTAGAAAAATGATCCTATCATGTCATAGATAACAATAATAGTTGGAAAGTTAGATGTAGTGAAAGTGGGAGTTTTGTAATATTGGTTTCTCTATACCCAACTAAATAGTAAATTTCTATTACCATACCATGTATATAATGAGTTATACATGATGTTTACTTATCATAATAGTGTTTATATTTCAGCATCCACTATTTTCATGGTAATTTACATATACAATTTTTCGTATCAAAAGGTTATAGAAGTTCCCAGGATATAATGAGAACCTCAAGATACTATGACATTAATCTTAAAAATATTTGATATTCTTTAAATAAATCATACTTAATGGGCATAGTTTATATATGACTATCATGTTTTGGGGGCTCATAATAATTGATACTTCTTCATAGGAATTTCTCACATGGAGATCTCCAGTAGGTAAGATCTTGAGGAAAAATCCACTAATAGGAACACCACATGTTTCAGGTGTCATTGGTTTTTCCTATATATGAACATGTGTGTTAGTCTCTAAACTTGATATCATTATCAATGTGTAACATTTGATCATGTACTTTTTTTCAAGGAAATAACCATGAAAATGAATTTGTGTCAAGGTTTCTTGTGTTCAGTGGGCTATTGGTGGTATATCATTGGTTTAATGGTCAATATATATATTTTTTAATTCTAAGTCAAGGAAGTGTTATCTTGGGTCTAGTTTATCAGGATGGAAGTACCTTAATAAATCCTTAGACAATGTAGTTGAAGGTAATTTTTTCTAGATGGATCAAAAAATAATAATACAATAATTAATGATGACACAAGTTGCACATCCTTCTTTAAGAGATATCAAAAGACATAGATTATATTACATAGTGTTTGTTTGAAGTATTGTCTTTTTAGCTATGAATATTCATTATCACTTTAAGGGAATTTATGGGTTGCAATAATCCACTCTCAGTCTATGAATAATATTCACTTGTCTCAAGATAAGGTCCTAGATGGTCACACATAATAACATATTCAAGTGTCTATCCTATTTTAGAAAATATGTATATAGGACATGGTGGGCCCCACCACGGTAGTTGAGATGTCTCCTAGTATTATCGATTAAAAATGAATAAATAAATTCATTATTATTCAATTATTAAATAATTCTGTCGAATTTATTTATTAAAAGTATTCACAAGTTGTTAAGTGAATTCATGGGAAAATATTTTATGAATAAATATTATTTTAATATTCAAGGTTTATTTAATATTATAGGAATTAAAAGTCGAGTTAATGACTTGGTTTTATCACTCAATATATTTATTATATATTAAAAGTATTTTGATGAAATATAAATGATGTTTATGATGAAATTAGTTCATTATAACATTTTATTTACTCCCTATTTAGTGTACATTTAATATACAATGGTTTGGGGAACCCTTTCTGGGAATTTGAGCCCCCCACTGTATAAGAAGAAGGGATAATCTAATTCCTAGACTATTAATTAATTTGTAATTGAGATCTTATATCACCTCTTATATCATAGATAGAGAAAATATCTATTCAAGTTATTGATCCAAGAATGACTTTGTAGATCGAAGGAATGAGATCAAGGTGATCGTCACAACATCAATAGAATCATTGGAGATCCTTGATAACACCCAAAATTCAATAATTGGTGTATGCAAAGATTCTTATAGCATGTGTGGAATGTCTAGAGGGGTTTTATTTAAGATTCATCATGAAATTAGTTCCGTAAACCATCATAATATGAAAATGCCCCCAATTCAGAAAAGTTATCCATTCTTTTATTTTTGTGAATTTTAAATTAATATGTGATCCTTAAATATCTTCCTAAGATCGGGTCTCTAGAGAATAAATATTTCCATCACTCTAGTGATGAAAATTTTTAAATCCACAAACCACCAGCTTCTACTTCGTGCCACGATACCAGTAGTTTTGAGCTATGTTACCTTAAAAATCAGTAGCATATGGTCCACAGATCATGAAATTAAAATATTCAAATGAATTTTTGGAAATGTATTCACTTGAATTGGGATTTCAATTCATGTTGAGTTTTCTTTTCCCTCACTATAATATAGTCATCCTCCCTCCTAATATGGCATGAGTTCTGTGACCTTAAACTAGGTACAATATACTGGTCAAATTTCTATGAACTTATTTTGTAGTGACACTACAATCCAGGATGTATGACCAAATATTTCAACACCTAAATGGACTGAGCTATGAAACCTTGAATAATTTAAAATTATTTTTTCAAATTTATCTAACCATTGTATAATAAGCTTCATATATTACATAGGTATCCAATTATGAGGATGATTTAACCCCTTATCTTTTACCTTATGGATTAGCATTTTTGTTTGTCCCACTAGACCTAATTCCTTACATCTTCTTTGTTATTCTTGTGGATATTTTTAATGTAAGATAATATAACCCTAAGAGTGTTTGTAATATTCTTAAAAGTATCACTCTATATTTGGAACATTTTTTATCCCTTTGATTTATATAGACCCCCTACCATTTATCAATAGACTCCCATGTGGTGATGTCCTAGAGCCTCTGTCTCAGATCACCTCTAGTCAAGGGTATATGTCTCAAAAGAAACACTTTCATCTTTTTTTCATAGACTCCCCTATGGTGTTGGCCAAGTTCTCTAGTCTTAGTCCACCTTTGATATTCAGTAAAAATATTGAAGAAAGTGTCTCCCATAGCATGGCAGTGTAATTCATGTTTCAAACATGGTCATTGGTAAAACTCAACATATTTTCCCCCTTAACCTTTCAATTTAGGCCCTTAGAGTCACAACTTACCTTTCTCCCACTTTTCCATGAAAAAGTGAAATTCCATGAACCTTGTTATTGTGATCCATGAATTCATGATTGTTGGTAGTTATAATTAATATTTTGGATTCATGATAAAAAGATTCAACCATATTCATGGATTTCCCAACAATGGTTGACATGAAGTTTTGATCTCAACCCATTCACTCGTATTCTAAACTCTCATGTAACATTAATAACCTACTACATCTCTTTTTTATCACATTGAACATGACTCACTTGGGCTTAGAAGTTTAAGTTCACCACTTTAGTAACATGATTGAGATGAAAAATATGAAATAGTGAGTTCAAATAAATAGTACATATTATTTCATGATAAAATCTAGAGGGTTATCCATATTATGGATCCTATCATTTGATACAAAAATATCCCATATATTTTCACCCATGTAAGCTATTTTTCATGATTAAATAGACATTTCATAGTGGAATTGAAAAATTTCTATAACCAAGATTTCTCTACCATAATCTCCTCAGTCTATGGAAGCACTTTATTTTCCCACATTCAGAGTGTATCCTATTATTCCTAGCCCCCTGTTACCTAATATGATGTGTGATCTAGAAAAACCTTATAACTGAAAATATGAACCCTCAGGTGATCAATATCATCCTCTAATAAATTAATGAGTATCTGCAGTCAACGTTGCTCCATCCCCAAATCTAAAAAACCGTGTAGAGCTATTTAGAGAGTTATGATTCTATGGGACCCATATGTGGATATGGAATAGTTGAGCCATCACACCTCTAAATTCTTCCACTAAACTAATAAATTTCAAATCATTGTGAGGAGTAAATGGTAATATACCTTACCATCTCCCTAGTTTATTAAGTAGTGTTGATGAATTTCCATTCAGCCTTCCATATGACCCAATGATGCATGTGTGATGAAGTTTTAAATTTTATTCTATTCCTTGTTCTATATTACTTGTGTCTGTTTATCCATATATAACCTTGACACATATTTATCATTAGTTGTTGTCTCATACTCTAAAAATCATGAAATTAGTGGATTTTACTATTCGAATTTAGGATCCATCTCTAATTGGAGGGGCTCGATAGTGTAAAGGATCATGTTTCTAGATTCATATTCCTTTGAAGAAAACTCCATTGGTACCTTCACTATTGATGGAAGATCTACCTCTGGAGTCATGGAAGCTACCTCCTAGGTAGTTGGAACCTCATGTTCCTATCCCATCACCTATGTTATGGAAGGATCACAACTATGAGTAGTAGATGTTTCTAGTTTCTACTATGGACACTCAATCATTATAGGATCAATGTGTTCTCCCTATCTCACTAGTACACCATGAGCTTTATCTTTTAGGGGTATACCTCTAAAGGATACACTTTTATAAGAAAGTTGGGTATTATCTTGGGCTATGGAAATAATCGATTTAGTAAGTAGATAGAGGAAAAAGACTTACGAACCATTTATATAGATATCACATCACTCTCTGTCAGAGTGTCTAGGGGTATAGATATTTCACCCTATTTAGTCATTTATACATCCAATAGAATGATGTCTGATGATACGTAAGTGATCACCACCACTAGAGACCCCACCATGAATGTAATTACTCCAACATTCACTATGATGTGATCCTAAATCAATCTTTATTTCTATACCAATTAAATAAAATGAGTTACTAAAAAGAAAAAAACATATCCAATGAAATTGAGATAAAGGGTTATATTTTACCTACCTGACCCTATAATAAGTGGATCATCAGTTACTTTATGTGTTGTGTTTTATAGGTAGGTGGAGATTCACTGAAGATCTAAGAGATGATGTTTCTTTGGAATCCTAGATGTATATGGATTTCTTTAAGTACTTCTTACTACATGCCTTAGAGTAATCTTTGAGGCCTCTCCTCCCTCCTCCCTCCTCAATTCCTTAATAACATGACAATAATAATTCAGTATAATTCAAGGTTGATTGATGATTCAATATTAGTCATGAACTTGAGAAACTACTGAGTTTGGTGTAAAATCTCTAGACATATCAGTGGGTAAAGTCTCATCACTTTCTTTTAATAACTATACTACACCTACATCGCTTACTTGGGAGCCTATATCCCCAAAATCTATTAGATCATTTTCCTTAGTTGTTTTTGTAAATTCAGAGTCTCGAATGAAATTCCCATCAATAGTTTTGTGCACCTGGTCATTGAAAACATTAAACCCTCAGTCGTGTTAGTACACAAGGTCCCCTATCTCTTGAAGAGAGGCCAAGGGTTTTGATATATGGATATATAGTGTAACATTAGAGACCCTGATGCCTGGTAGGGATATCCTAGTTTTCTATAGGATCCCCTATTATAGCCTCTATGAGTAGTATAATTGATTAATATTAAAGGCCCTCTAACTCCTAGGAACATATAATGCAATAGTTTCTCAGGAACTCTACATAGGTGTTTCCCGATATCCATGCCAAGTGTAGCATGAGAAGTATTAGAGGATTTTCTATGATCCTAGAGACACATTTCTAGAATTTTCTCTGATTTAATGTACCCATTATTAATGATTTACCATGAATATGAGTGGGAGGACTCATATATCTCTCAAAAACTATTTTTTCTTCCACAAGATTCCTCCTCCTTAGCTCCCAGGTTCCCCTATAGTGGTGTGTCCCTCCCCCCATCACCTATGATCCTGCTCCAATGGGTCTTCATGACCCATAAGTTTCCTCAGCACCATACCAAGAAATATATAAATCCATATTTTTTTATACTCTTGGGGTAATAAAACTATATTTTAACCATTTAAAATTGATTTTTTCATTTATAAATTGATTATTTAGCATACATAAAAGCTTCTAAACAACCATGGCATAAGATTTATGATAAAATTTGGTCCACACCCTTGGTGTAAAAAACATAAGGTAATAAACCCACATGTTAACTGGTATGGGTTTTATGGATTTCATATGATGTTATAATTAATTTTTATAGCTAATGAACCACCTTGGAAGTCCAATAGATATAATCTATTCTACCCTATGCCTTGGGTTTCATCTATTTCATCTATAGTTCTCATGCTGACGGAGATGGAGTAAAATTATTCATGTGACCCAAGAATAATCACTACACAAGTATGATAAAGTTATTGAGAATTAATCTAAAAAAATTAAATATTAATTGCTTAAAATAATTATTCTGAGTGATGGTCATATTTGAGTAATTATATCCCTCAAAAAGTGTGGTGGCCATTCTATAAGGGAATCATAGTGTCTTACAAAAACATAAGGGTGAAAGACTCTTGTTGATTTTCTTTAGCATGGAACAAATATTGTTCAACACTAGGATGAACATATTGATCTATTCCTCTATGTTCAAAATTGATTACATAATGGACAGCCCTAGAATCAATCCCATGTGGGTATCTTAGGACAGTATCAGCCACCCACTAAGGAAAGATTCTTGGAATGATTCAACCCTTATATCCTAGCATGCCCAAATATTCACTTCAAATACCAACTCCTTGTACCAACCACGTTCCTAGAGGATGTAGTATGACACAGATTCCACTCTTGTTTGTGTTCCTTGGAATTTATTTGGACACCCTATCATTTGGTCTCTGTGCTTCTCCAAGAAGAGGTTAGATAGAGTCTTTAATATGTTTTAAGGATGGAGTTGGGGTACCCTTTTCTATCACCAAAAAATCCCCTAGAAATTAATTTTTGAGAAGTGGGAGTTGTTATGTGTCATTCCACACATTCCTTACTGGTAGGAACTCATCATACATTCTCTAAAGGATGGGGATCCACTTATCTTATGGAGGTCCCATATACTGATTCCCACCTCATAATGGTAGAGGTGTAAGGTGTTCTTGATGTGATACCTTATTCTTATCATATTGGGTATAAAATCTAGATGATAGTAGATTTGGAACTATGAGGCCCATACTACCTATTATAGAAAGAATATGCATAAAATATCTTCACACTCACACATATAGAGGTCCTAGAATGTATATACCCACTCATACATAATGCTTATCCATAGGAACAAGTCTCATTCATTAGTATATCCTTCACGGATATCTGATATTCCATATTGGTAGATTCATGAGTACTATGGAGAGGAAAATTCATCATCTATAATTTCATAATTAATCATCTTCATTGGATTCCATATATTATAGGACAAGTCTTGATTGTGGTCCCTTAAATTTTTTTGTCCATAGGGATGCCCCACCATATGGGTCTTGGTGAACTATTGAACTAATATACCGGGTAATTGATAATGGAATTTAGGATCCTAAATTCATATTGAAACTTGTATCTCTTTAAAGGAATATATTTAGACAATGTGAACTCCCTCTAATACGTTATCATTAGATACACAAGTGTTTGGTAAAAATATTACAATTTTTTCTTAATACAGTCCCCAGGTTTTCTTACATATACTTCCTTTGAGTAGCTACAAATTCAACTCTTGGACAAAACATGTTGTGATTACTTGGATAATTCTTTAAACCTACTTTGTGAAACAATGATTCTTGAAAACTACTTCATGCATGTTTGGGAAGTCTATTAGATGTTGTCCTATTCACACTACTATCACTTATGGAAGACTATATATGTAAAGGATGAGAATCATAAAATAATAGGTTTTATATCATATATATTTCAATAAAACTAGAGTTCTTTTGTGGGATATGAACTGATTAATTTTTTTGAATAACTCATGGTAATATTAGGTGGTCCCCTATTTATAAGCAAATGGTTGACCAATGTTACAAAATCTAGAGGATAAATATGTTAGAATATGATGGGTTGATATGAATCTTGGGTCCTTTTTTGTTCACCATGAGGCCTCTTGAGACATGATCCCCAAAAATTCAGCCAAGGGGTAAAAGTTTCATATACTACCATAATTTTAGTAGAAATATTGAGATTAAAAGGTTATGTGATTTATAGTTCTATAGGGAAAGAGGTGTGACCTTAAAAACCTAAACCACCAAGGGTTGATTTTTTTTTTCATCTTAGAGTGTGACCTTGATGGTTTCAAGATAGATGATCAAGTCATGGGATATGGAGGTTCATGAAACTATAATGTTATCACTTCTTTATCATAGACAATGGTTGTTGGGAATCATAGTAAGGGATGTAAGATCGATGTTGGATTTCAGCTTATTTCTACATATATTCCTATGAATAGTGGTAAAACTTTGCAGTAGAATTATATGTTGTGTTCTCCCCTTCCATCAATTAATCTTCATGATAGATTTATTTATTTAAATTAACCTTAGGATGGTGTTACCAACTCAGAAAGCTAGTGGATAATTATTCCCAATTAGAAAAGTAAGTATGTTGTATCAAAGATCTAAGTTAAACCTCAAATGAGTGGTCATGAATTTTACTCTCAATCTATTTTATCCAGGGATTAGGACCATATATCGATTGTGAATGTTGGTTCTGGATCTAGGAATATGAAGAAAAAAATCTTTGATTTCATATATTTTCTAGTTAGTAAGGGAAATAAAATAATACACAACAAAGATTACTCATGTTTACCAAATCCTATGGAAACTAGATCCTCTAGTAAGACAAAACATTCTAAGTTAGAGGTTAAGTTATTATAATTGGCCCCTAATCCAATTGAAATATAGAAATATGGAATTACAGTGGTGCACAAAACACCTTATAGTGACGAGGTTGTGGGTTCTAATGATAAGGACAAAGAGAATGAAATTGGTATGTTATAAGATCATAACTAGCTGGAATTGGAGGCATTTGATGGTGTCCATAAAGATGATGGGAGGGAGGATGTAAACCTAAATATTCTCATACATTATAAGGAAGAGATATTATAGAAAGATTTCAATATCAACATCTCAAAGGTGGATGCTAATATAATCTAAAAGATATCAATTTGAGTTGATCTTAATGAAGTGAAACATCATTGGATCAAAACAAAAGATCATATATTGGCATGTAAAATCAATTAGGGAAAAATAAATCTAGAGGAGTATATTCAAACCTTAGACAATATGGCCTACCACTTCAAGGATTTCATAAAATATGATCGAGACATAGAGGTAACCACAATCACATGATTTTTTATAGGGTAATTGATTCAAAATGATTAAATATTTTATGGAATATCTTGGTAATTTTTAATGTGGATTGAAACTTTGGGTCTCATGATATCTATTTGGGTTCTCACTTTCCCTAAAATTGTATTTCGAAAGAAAATTTTAAATTTTAATGTTAAATAATCTAATTCCCCATCAAACCAATTCATAGGCGTATCATTTGTTGGAATTCAAAAAAATTATACCAAGAATATGAGAATAATGGGAATCGATAAGATCCATTTTAGAGTAAAGGAATTTTTTATGCAACCCCTAGTTTCATGAGTTCAGATATAAAGCACCACATAACTCCACTTTTCCAATCATGCATAAGAAGTTCCTTGAAATGTATCTTGAGGAATTAAAAAACAATTATAATTATGTGAGAACCTAAATCCATCATGAACCAACCACTTACATGATATAAAGGCTTATAAATACCCCTAAAATAACTATTTCTGGGGTCCTTCACTCAGAACATTAGGATTTATTATTTTAGAGAACTTATCTTGAATAACTTTTATGTGTATACCTTACATATTCTAAAAAACATCCTCTATGGACTTTTGCATATTAGAAAACCATATGAATTATGTATTAAAATTCAATCAAATTTTTGGATTTATTCTGATATTTTCTCATGAAACCCCTATCCATGAAGAATAAACATCCCACAAAGGATAAATATTTATAAAATAGATAGATTCATGAAACACCTAACATTCATGAATCCCACACTATGACCTTGTATATTAATCCTACCTTATATAAAACACACTTTCACAACATTTGAGGGAACCTTAGACCCATAATCGCATAAAATGGCCTCTTTTATGAAATATTTATACACATGATTAGTATCAAGGCCTATAACTCCCATAACTTTGGCACAAAGATTAATATAGAAAAAATTCATTCCTGTTACTTCTAATAATAGTCCACGAAGAATCTATAACTATTTTTCTCAATTATCCCATGAGAATATTAATCTGTAAGACCTAACACATCCTTTGATGTCATCCATTTCATGACACAATCATCTTTATCATATGAAGTTAAACTACAAGGACTAGTATTGTCATCCAACCTTAAATTTTCCACCAAGAACTATATGGGATTTGATTCCTTCCCCAATAGGATATGTAGGATGCCAATTTGAGGTTCAATCTCAACACCAAAATGAATTTCATTGTCATCTCCCATTCGAGATATGGTAAATGTTGGATTGGGTGTCTTAAGAACAATGGTCTATGAATTGATTACATTTATTTTATAAGTATTGAATATTTTTAAAACTTATTATACATATTATTTTATTTTTTACATGACTCTAATTTAATAATGTTATAGAGTATACATTGAATTGATAAGGTCGCAAAAGCTTCCCACTATGGTGATAACCTTTATATGATATGATGATATTCTTAAATAATGTTCTATTTTTGGATAACATACTATTATGGGACACATAATACATAGACTATCTGGTGCTTGTAATCGTAAGAATTTGAGGATTCTTATCATGAAGTTTGTACTTGGTAATCTCTAAGATGGGAGATTATGAGAACAGATCTTCCAGTTGGAATTTCACATGTTTTAGTGTCATCAGATATTCCTATATGATATCATGTGTGATGGTCCATAGACATTATGATTATTATTATTTCATGTTATAACTCATGTACATATATGTATTTAGTAAACCATGATGATAACTTTTCATGGAAACATTGGATATGTTGGGTGTGTCATGCGTGACATGTCATTAATGGATAATTAGAGGAAGTATTTGTCCCTTAGATATTTATGGAATCTGATATCTCAACCCTTTTATTGGAATATAATCATCTCCCTAAATTCCATGGCCATGGTGTAATGACGTGTTTATTTCTGATAGCCAAAGAAAGAAATATTGAGAATATAGGTTGGTGACACAGATTTGAAATCTGCTTGATAGAATATTGAGACAAAGAGATTATATTACACATTGAGCATTCATATGTGGTTGTCATCATTGTGAAAATTAGTTATTTCTCTTGGGTTCCTTGACCCATTACTAGATAGTAATCATGGACTTTTGGTATACCCACCTAATTCCAATGAGAAAGAATACTATAGGGTCACACACTAAGTGTTTCTGATGATCTCGATTAAATTATATTTGAATTTAATTATTGGAATAAATATTATTCTCAAGTCTGAGGAATAATTTTATTCATGTTTTATTAATCGCTAATATTCACATTGAAATAAATAAATATTTTTTTATTAATAAATAATTTATTTGATTACATGAATATAGAAAAAATATTTATGCACTAGATTGTGAATAAGATATTTATTTTATTTATTTTTTATTTTAATAAATATTTATTCTATGTATTGGGAATAAAATAATATTTATGAATAAAATATTTATTTTGGTGTTTAATAAATTTGAGTGGAGTTTGAATGGAAAAATACTGAGTCCAGTGACAAATATTAATTAAAAATATGGTTAAATAATGTTTTTTTATTTCACAAGTTGGTGTGCACCACAAAAGAATAATAATAACAATATATTTATATGGAATGTTGATTATTAATGGTTTTAAATGTTATTTAATGGATGATATGAAATTAAATAATATTTTAACCTAAACCCTATCTCTATAAATAGATGGTTATGTATACTATATATTGTATCAAATATCGAAACGAGAGAATTGTTGTGCACAATGAATTATATTTTTACTTCTCCATCTCTATCCATATAAAGAATGAGAACACAAGAGAGATTTCTTCATGACTAAATAATGATAGATCAATAATGAACATCACAAGACATTTGATTCTTCGTACTAGCACCTAAAGATCAAGTGGCATTTATCAGAGATGATTGGAGCATGTGGGTATCACCACTAGTGGGATTCTACCCGTTAATACTCAAAATCATATTAAAGGAATTCTAGAAGGGTATTTTTAGATGATCAGTATCATCAACGAAGAAATTTTGTTAATCATAGGTAATCATTTATTCTAATATTAAAAAATTAATTATAAATTTTATGTGGAATATCCTTGCTCTTAGATTCAGTAATTGAAATATTAAAAGAAATTTTAATATATCACACACCACCGCATGATTCCACAGCACCTGGAACCAAAAATTTGTATCAAAGTAGGTCATGTTTAAATTTATAATTATTTATTTTATTTTTGATCAATGCACAATTATGGTTAGATTTTCATTTCATGTTATTTGTTCTATAATGTGATTTAAATTAACTTGTTATCAACATATTTATCATGTCTGTTTAGTGTTTCAATTTCTTAAATATTTCAGAATAGATGAAGAATAACCGAAGAATCCATTAAGAAGTTCCAAATCATTAGCTAGTAAAACTAGGTTATACGACATGTATCTAGATTACATGCCATATACCCATGAACATTGTACCTGGATTACCTGAGAAGTTAATTACATGAAGTTCATTTATTACACACCATGTGTTGTCTGGGATAACCCGGAACATAAAAAGAGGATGCATGGTGTGTATCTAGCATGTACAAGTCATTTAGTTCAGTCGAGTTAACTTACTGAATCCCTAGGCAAGTGACTTAGATACATGGAAACCGAGGTGCATGATTTGTAACGAAATTATATACATCATGTAGTCTCCTAATTAATGGTAGAATTAAATTACATTAAACTTAGAATTTCAAAATTAAATCCATAATTTATTGATTAAAACCTGTGGTGTGTTTGATAATTTAATAATTGTTTTAAATAATTTTAAATTCTCAATTAATTTATTATAATAAATATGTCATTATGGATTTTTCAATTATTTTCAATGAATTACATTACGGATGAGTGTCTCCAAATAAGTTTGGATTTACATTATGATTAAAGGGAATTAATTAATGCATGTGAGTTTTCCTTAATAATAAAGAATGAATAAATAAATAAATTCCATCCTATTACTTTTTTCATATTCATTGCATGTATGAATGATTATGAGCTTGACCAAGACCTATGCATGTGTTGGAATTAATTTAATTAATTTATTTCATGGGTTTGAAATTATTTAATATTAAAATAAATTATGGCATGTGATTCATCTATCCCTCCATTATTATATAGAACCTATGTATCTAAGGATATTTATGTAATCACTTTTAACCAATATTTTGGTTCCCCTCACCTACATATGAGTAATGAGTAATTGTAATTAATGGATCATCCCAAGGAACATGGATGATGTTTAATATGGAACCATGATTATTCCTACTCAGTGATATACAAATATATAGGTGGAATGTTGTAAGTCCTGCCATGGAAAACAAATGGAGTTATTCCCCATGTTTATAGGATAATTTAAGGTATTATAATTAAATCAAACATTAGATAAGCTCATGATTGGTACACTTACTTTATTTATTTATTTATATCTATGAAATATTTATTTTACATATTCAAGACCACAGTCACATTTATTAATGAATTAATATGAAAATGCATTAATTAAATAAATGAATTATGTTTAAATGTCAACATGATTAATTATATAAGTAACATACACTTAATTTTACCAAGACATGTAAAGGATAAAAAATATCATATTTATATATAAATTAATTAAAATCCCTCAACTAAATATTAATTTAGACTAATATTTCCACTAGTTGATTGGGAATGAAACCATAGAACTAAGTGTAGTATATGGCCAAATCACGGACACTTACTTTTATCAGGGAGTTCTCAAGAAATTTTTGGGTAGAATTAACTAAAATTATATTTATTTTAACAAAAGAAATTATTTCAATACAGATTTGGATGAAATTATTGAGGAAAAACAAGTCAGTATTTTAGAATAGGGGAATGAACTCAATAGATCGAGGAGCTATAAGCATGTAGTTGGAGAGATCGCCTATCCAATTACTTTATTATGGTTTTCATGGATAAAGTGTTGATCATTAAGAAAAGTAATGGGGATCCTTTACACTATAACTTCATAACAACTAGACATTATGAGTTTAATGGATAGGGATATTGGGAGATGAAAAATAGTGATATATTTAATAAAAATCAATAAATTTATTATTTATCACAAAATTGTAATTAAGAAAAGTATTATTAATAGTCTTTTTTTAACTATAGAATAAAATGAAAATTCCACCATCCAAACTATCCCTATAATAAATAATGGATAAATACCACCTCATAACTGATAGTAAATTCTTATAATGGTTTATATTCAATTTGTTTGTGATATGCCATGAAGATAAATATTACGTGCTAGAATCCTTAATGCCCGATCTGCTTACTAAGGAGGAAAGTGATGAAGAGTTACTTGTCTAAAAAAATATTTGAGTAGTGTGGTCGATGTTCAATGTTTTATTATTTCGTATATGTCTAGTGAAATCATGAATTCACATGAAAAAATGTATATGTAGAGAATTATTGAGAAAATATACGGTCTTCCCAAAAACAGAACTAGACAAGAATGAATTCAGATATCCAAAGCACTATTTCAGATCAAGTTTGGAGAAGGTTCCCCAAATGGGCCTTATATAGTTAAGATCATTGGATACATTGAGAACCTAGAGGTTCTAGGTTTTAAGCTCCCCAAAAAATTGGGCATTTATCTCATTCTAGAATCACTCCCTTGGATCTTCTCTAGCTTTGTTGTAAATTTTAATCTAAACAACATTGAGAAGTCTTTTCCTAATCTTCTTACTCTCCTTCTCCAAGTAGATAAGGATAGTTATCACACAAAGGGTTATACCCATATAGTGAAAAAATTGAAAGTACAATCAAAGGGATTTAAGCCCAAAGCTTCTTCATACCTTTCCAGGAAGTGGAATATAAAGATTCAAGAAAAGCAACAAGATGATTTCTCATTCACATGTGGCAAGAAGTGCCACTAGAATAAAAACTACACCTATCCAAAGAAGAAATGGGTAGCTTTAGGTGTGTTAGTTATTGAGTGAAATTAATCAATTTCTAAAAATTTGGCATTAGAAACATATTTTGGTTCTCCCATATGTATTCGAATACAGGAACCAAGTGGATTTGTAAAGCTTAATCGAGGGGAGGTAGATCTATAAGAATCCAACATAGCTAAACATATTGTAGTAGATATAAGGGAATACCACCTCATGTTGCTAACCGAAATGATCTTGGTTTTAAAGGGTTGTTATTGTGTGACTTCATTTACCAAAAAAATATATTTATATATCCAATCTAGATATAAATGAATTAATTATCAAATTTGGGAATAAATTTTCATTCTTTTATAAAGATAAAAGTTTTTATGGTAAGAAACTTTTAAATAATGATCTTTATATGTTGGGTTATATGAACGAAGTAATGGAAATCGATAAAAAAGTTACATCACATGAATCATAGGACACTAAACTTTATCATCACCACCCAAGTCATGTAAATGAAAAATGATTGACTAAAATGCATCAAGATGGACATTTAGATTCTTTTTAACTAAAACAACTTTGTGTATGTCACACATGTTTAAAATAAAAAAATATAAAATCCCCATTTATTGGTAAAGGTTAAAGGGCTAAAGAGATTATTGAATTAGTTCATACCGATGTGTGTAGACCAATTCATATTTAAAAAATGGTTGAGTACTCATAATTCGTCACTTTTATCGATGATTTTAGTAGATATGGATATGTATAATTAATGAGGTATATGTAGGATTATTTTGATAAAATAAATGTCTACAACAATAAAGTTGAGAACCATCTTGGTAAAAAGATTAATAAACTCCACTTAGACCATGGTGGATGATAGCTTAATCAAGACTTCATTTTTTATTTTCAAGATTTCGGGATATTATCTCATCTCACACCTCTTAATATGACTCAGTGTAATGGTGTGAAAAAAAGGAGGAACTAAACCTTATTGTAAATGTTTAGATCAATGATGAGTAATGAGTGTCTTCCATTATCATTTTGTGGATGTGAATTACAAATAGAAACTTACGTACTAAAAAAGTACCAAATAAAGTAGTAGATAGTATACCATACCAATTATGGAATGGAAAGAAACCTGTATTGTCTTACTTACATGTGTGGGGTTTGAATCATTTTTTAAGTCCTCTTCAGGTAACAAGATTTCACCCCGAGGTATAAAGTTTATCTTTATAGGATATCCCAAAGGAACAAAGGGATACTACCTATAAAATCCTTTAGAAAAAAGGTTTTGGTTGACAAGCATCCCACATTTCTTGAGGAGGATATTATCTTTAAAAGAGATATTAGGAGTGAGATAGAATCCCATGAAGTCCAGGATCAAGATACAAAATAGTTGGCACATGAAAAAAATTCCACAAAGCCCCATTTAAAAATAAATTGTTCCATAGACACAATTACAATGTAAAATTACTATAGAAGTTATATAACTAAAATGGTATGGGTTACTAGTCATTGAGGATGGTGAATCATTATTAGTTGATAATAATGTTCTGATAACCTATAATGAATCAATAAGTGGAAAAAATATTTCTAAGTGGCAAGAATCCATGAATTCTGAAATGGATTCCATTTACCAAAACCAATTATGGATTTTGGTAAACCCTCCATTAGATGTAAATCCCATTGGTTTAAAATGGGTATTCAAGAAGAAACTGGACATTGAAGGATAAATCAGTATCTATAAGGCATGACTGGTTACAAAAGGGTTTAATAAGTGTCAATAAATTGACTGTGATAATACCTTTTCACCAGTTACAATATTGAAATCCATTATAATTTAATTTGCTACTGTGGATTTCCATGGTTATGAAATTTGGAAAATGGATTTCAAAATATAATTCCCTAATGGGAACCTTTAGGAATATGTCTATATGACACATCCTGATGGGTTTTTCACTCCGAAGGATTCCTATAAGGAATTCATGTTACAATGATCCATTTATGGATTAAAGTAAGAATACAGGTCATGGAACATTTGTTTTTATAAGGCCATAATAGAATTTGGTTTCATAAAGAATGAATGTGATCTGTGTGTTTATAAACTATTTAGTAGGAGTGAATTCATTCTATTGATATTATATTTTGATGATATATTACCCATAGGAAATGAAATATCAGTCTTATAATCTGTTAAGGCATGGTTTAATAAATTCTTCACTATGAAGGACTTGGGTGAGGCATTATATTTCTTAAGATCAAGATCCATCGTGATAGATCTAAAAAGGTTCTAGAACTAATTCAAAGTACATATGATGACAAGATACAGAAGAGATTCAAAATGAAATAACACAAGAGGGTATTGTTTCCAATGTCACATGGAATTAATCTTCCTAGGAAAATATTTCCTAAAAAACACGAGGAAAGAAATAGAATGGAAATGATTCCTTATTCATTAGAAATTGGGTTAGTCATGTATACTCTTATATGTACTAGTGTAGATGTATCCTACACATTAAGTGTATTAGGAAGATATCAAGCTAAACCAAGTGATCTCTGTTGGATGGAAGTTAAGACTATCTGAGGCATACTAAGGATATGATCCTTGCTTACTGAGGATATGGGGAACTAGTCATCAAAGGATATGAAGATGTAAGTTTACAAACTGATCAAGATTACATGAAGTCACAAATGGTATAAATATTCACTTTTAAAGGAGGTTCTATGAGCTAGAAGAGATCAATGAAGGATGTGGTCATAGATTATATAATAGAGTCCATGTATATTGAGGTTTATGAGACATACAACTAAGTAGTATGAATGAAAAATTCTATCAAGGATATTGATGTGGAACCTAAAATTAAATATCCTATCACACTTTATTGTGAAAATACTTCATCTGTGGATCTTGTAAAAGAGAGAAGGTCACATCAGCAGATGAGGAAGATACATTATATGCATCATCTCTTGAGGGATTTTCTCATAGAGGTAAAGTGGAAAGTAGTAGTATTTCCATGCAATAGAACATGACAAACCCATTTAATAAATCCTTAACTCAACATAAACATGACTATTACTTGAGGTCTAGTAGAATTAAGGTAATAGGTAGTTGGATCTAGTATGAGTGGGAGTTTATTGGAGTTGGTTTCCTTGGACCAACTTTTTTTCTTTGATTATGTGTATGTTCGATGTATTGAATATTAATAAAACATATTTTTACATATTTTTCAATATTATACATGAATATAATGTAATAATTTCCTTTAGTATATGTCACATTGATAAAGTCATAGTAGTTAGCTGATATGATGAGAACCTTGATGTTCTATGAAAATATTCTTAAATAATGTTATACAGTTTGATAATATACTATGATGGAAAAAACAATACATAGACATTCAGGTGTGAGTACTTGTAAATAGATGATCCTTCCTCTCATGAATTTCATACTTAGTACTCTCCAAGATGAGATATTATAAGAATAGTCCTACCAGTTGGAATTCCACATGTTTTAGTGTCATCAGATATTCCTATCTGCAAGCATGTGTGATGTTCCTTAGACTATGATATTATTCTTAATGAATGTTACAACTCATGTACATAGATGTATATCATAAAACATAATAATAACATTTCATTCTGAATTTGGATACGTTGGGTGCGTTATGAGTGATATATAATTAATGGAAAAGTCAAGGAAGGATATGCCCCTTCCTCGATTATTGTAGCTAATATATCATCCCATTGATTAGAATAGAACTTACACCCAAAATTCCAGGGACATGGTGTAATGACGTGTTTATTTATGATATTTAAAGAATGATGTATCAAGCATATATGAGAGTGACATGGACATGCAACCTGCTTGATAAGATATTGAGACAAAGTGATTATATTACAAAGTGAGCATTCACATGTGGTTTTCATCATTATGACATAAAGTTATTTATCTTGGGTGTCTTGACCCATTTTTAGACAAAAATCTTGGACTTTAGGCATACCTTCCAAATGAAAATGAGAAATAATCCTAGGGAATCACAAACTAAGTGTTTCTAATGATATTGATTAAATTCTATTTCAATTTAATTATTTTAATAACTATTATTCTCAATACTGAGGAATAATTTATTCATGTTTTATTGATCCCTAATATTTACCAAGTAATAAATAATTATATTCTAATTAATAAATAATTAATTTTATGATGTGAATATATATAAAATATTTATTCATTGGAATATGAAAAAAAATATTTATTTTATTTATTGAATATTTTAATAAATACTTATTTGCTGGATTGCGAATAAAATATTTATTTAGGAATAAAATATTTATTCGGGTTTTCAATAAATTCTGAAGGAGTTTGAACTGATCATGACCGATTCCAGTGAAAAATATTAATTATAAGAAAATTAAATAATATTTTTTATTGTGAAAGTTGGCACACATCACAAAAAATAATAATAACATTATTATTATATGAAATGTTGATTATTAAAGGTTTTAAATTCGATTTAATGGCTGAAATGAAATTAAATAATATTTTAACCTAATACCTATCTATATAAATAGTTTGATATATCAATTGTATATAGTACCAAATACCCAAAACATAGAATTGTTGGGAACAAAAAAATTATCTTTTGACTCCTATGCCTCTCTCCCTCTCAAGAATGAGAACACGAGAGAGATTTCTTCAAGACCGAAGAATGAGTGATCAAGAATGAACAACAAAATAAATTTGATTCACCGCACTAGGACCCAGAGACCGAGTGGCATTACTTGGTGATCATTAGAGAATGTGTGGATCACTACTAGAGGGATTCAAACATTGGATCCTAATAGGCATAATGAAGGAAATCTGAAAGGGTCATTTTGGATGATCAACATCATCAATGAGGAAATATTCCTAAGATTAGGTAATCATTTATTCCGATAGTAAATAAAGTAATTATAAATTTGATGTGAAATTTCCTCGCTCTTGGTTTTAGGAATTGAAATCTTAAAAGAAATTTTTATATATCACCCACCACCACACACTTCTACTACACCCAGAACAAACATTAAACCCCATACTTTACTAGAAAAAAATAATACTTCCAGAGTGTCCCCACTACAATTTAAACTATGCCTCACATTACATGTTATCTATAAGTGTATTTTCCCTCATTGTACATTAAACTATTCCCAAAATTATATGATGAACATAAGATGATATTTCCACACCAGACATTAACTTGTTCCTGTTCTTACATGACGAGCATAAGTGCATCCATCCCCACTAGACATTAACCTATTCCCACCCTTACATGATGAGAATAGGTGGATTAATGTCATATTTTGTTATGGGAATAATTGTCCCTTTTCTTTATGTGATAAGCATAAGGTACCAAATTGATAATCATATTATTATTACCCTTCATGATGTATTAAAAGAACCTACATTCCTAGATGAAAATCCTAGGATACTAATGTGTTGGTAATACCATTCCTCATGTGATAATCATGGGATACATTCTATGATGAGACTAGTTTCATAACATGATAAGTATAAGATGCCTCATGTGATGAGTATGAGATGTATTTGGTGATGAGCCTATGTTTCCTTTTGTGATGATCATAAGATGTCTCATGTGATAAGGATGTGATGCCTTTGGTGATGAGCATAATTTGGATTATGCGAAGAGAATAAAATTCCTCATGTGAATTATATAATATTCCTTATGTAATGACCCTAAATTGTCTTATGTGATGAGAATAATATTCCCCATGTGATAAGCATGGGATTACTCATGTTAAAATAATATGGTTCCTTATGTGATGAGAATAAGATGCCTCACATGATGAGCTTTATATGCCTTAGGTTATGATCCTAAGATTCCTTATGTTACAAACAAAGGATTCCCTCAACTCCCATCCTAAGAAAGAGAAAATAGATTCCATGGATGTTCGATAGTATTTTAGATACTATCATATCCAAATAAATATGTTGAAATTTATAAGGTATAAGGTGATGACATTAACTAATATTCACATAAATATGGTGTCAGGAATGATATTCATGATCATGTCTCAAATCTATAAGGGGGACCAAAACTACTTGATGAGGTTATTAGTGAGATGTTAACATCTTGTGAATTTGTTTCAATCAAGGTGTAAACACTATCACCTTGGTGGTGACATGCCACCCGCCTTTTGAAAGTGGGGATTTGGGAATCATATCGAAACCATCAACCGTGCATTAAAACACAATGTTCCCAACAAAAATAATATAAAAACAATGTATGTATGTGATAGTTTGGGAATCCGAATTGGTATCAGAGGGGAGTTTATTTAATTTCAGGGATTATGTTATAAGGAATAAAAGGATAAAACTAAAATCAATATATACTAAACCAAAGTGATATAGAATGAATGAATTTTTTCATAACTTAAACCTAATATATTATAGGTTGAAGTTAATGTGTCATAAGTTAGGACATCATATAATTGTTTCCATTATAATATGATTATTTTCTATGAATTTTATTATTTAATATTCATGATAATTTTCACACCCCGACTCACGTGTATATATTTATTTAATTATTTTTCTTCCTTTAAATATTCTTTATGGGGTTTGGGGTGAGTCCTGGATGAAATTTATGAGATTTTGTTAAAAAGTGCACGTTTTAGGTATGACATCATTGGGCGCACGAGAAGAGCATGTTTCAAAAACCCCACACGGCTTCGCCCGGGTAACTGTGCATCCTCTTTGACTCATAAAAATTAAAATAAGTAATAAAGTTTGAATCTTTAATAATAATTACAATATTCACAATATAATTATTATATGTATTTGTTAGTATAATTTGTTTATGTGTAAATTTTTGTAATTAAAGTGAATGTTGATTATTATGTCATTTATAATTTTTATTGTTATTTGTATAAAAGATATTATTATTATTTATAATCTTATTATTATCATTATAAATATTATGCCTGTTATTAATATTAAATATTATTATTACTAAGTATTTAATTTTTTTTATTTTTGGTGAAATCTAAACATGTTAATTTTATTATTATTATTATTATTATTATTATTATTATTATCATTATTATTTCCCTTTTATTATTATTATTATTATTATTATTATTATTAGGATGTTAAAACTATATTTATTTTACCTTTTTTTTATTTTTGGTTAGTATTATTGTGTTTTTGTAGGGTTTCCTGGTTGCCCCTCATTTTCCCTGGTGTGCTGCGTGAGCAGACCCAACCACCTCCCTCCTATTTTCCCCTCCCAATCACCCTCCTTCACAGCATGGTAGCACACCACCTCGGCTCCCTTTGCAGCACACAAGAATGCCACCTCCTGCTGGATGGTTCTTCCTCCCTCGCCCCAGCACACCACCTCGGCTCCCTTTGCAACACACATGCATGCCACCTCCTGATGGCCGGCTCTTCCTCCCTCTCCACAGCACACCACCTCGGCCTCCCTTGCAGCGCATCCACTATGCCTCCTTGGCCTCTCCACCTACCACCCAGTGTGCACACAACCCCAGTGCCCCCCCTCTAGCTGGTTCACACAGTTCCGGCACCCTATCCCCATTCTGGTGCCCTCCTCCCTTGCACCCAGTGCCTAGATCTCGGTATCTTTGCAGAATGGTCCACCAGCCCCCGACCTCCCTTGTAGTTTTCCCCTACACCCTAATTCCAGTCGCACAAACCTCCCCTGGTGCGATACCCCTACTGTATTGTTTTCCGGTGCCGAACCCTGCCTCCTCCCTGCATACCATCAGTATCCTCCTTTTTTCTAATTCTTCTTCTTTACGATAGGGTTTTTGTTTGTTTAAGGGTTTGTTTTTTTATTAGTGGTTTTTCTTGGTAGGTTTGAGTTTTCAGGACCCACAGAAGGTGATTCCAAGTGAGAATCATCGTCATGCCTTGGTTTCAAGGTAGAAATTCCCTTATACTGAACCTTTTAATTTAAGAAACTCTAATTTCACGATTTTCTCACATTGTATACATGCTATTGTTTTTTGAAAAACCATTTGATTAGCTTTTTTGGTATGAAAATGATGTTTGAAATCATGTCTGATATGGTCTTGCTGTGTAATAAATTTTAAAGTAGTATTTTTGTGTAAACTTTGATGCGTCTAAGTAAAGAACATCATGTTGTCTCTTATTGTTATTTAATAAATTATTCAAACATTTATTAAATTGTTTGGGTAGTGTGATACATTAAAAGTAATGTTCCTGGAGTGCGTTATAGTTTAAAAATATATTTTTAGCATGTGGTGTATTTTTTGTCGAGTTATGAACACCGGGTGTTTACACACATGGTTTTTAAAGTTTAAAATAATGTTTAGAAATTTAAATTAAATTATGGCATGAAAATTGATGTTCATAATTTTTTGAGTGCTAAATTGAATTGAATTTTATTAAACATTTCATGCCTTTTGTTATTTATAAAATTCCCAATTGGATTTTATGAGTAAAGTGTGATGTGAAATGAATTATTGGGGTTTAAAAATGCATCAGCAAGGTGTAATTTTTTTTTCCGGTTGTTTGTGTGGGTTTAAAAGTGGTTTGGATTTTATAAAAAGGGTGTATTGTGTTTTAGAATGTTTTATAATTTTTATAAAAAAATTGTTGGGTCTTGAGTGTGTAATATGAGTATATTAAGCAGTGTTTTATCAATGTTTTCAAGTGGAAATGGTGTGCATGACACCTATTTTGAAAAAGTGTTTGAATTTTGAGATAAGGTTTTTGTTTTTGAATTTTTAGGGTCCTATTTGGCCATTTCATGAAATTTGTGAAAAGTTTTTTTAACGAATACCCCCATTGGGTGTTTCTCATGCCTCAATTGCATGTAATGGGTGGGAGGTTATTGTTGAGGATTCTAGGGATCCATTTTTGGGTTATTCGGTTGGAAATTTTTATAATTGTTTTGTTTTAAGGCATGAGAATGGTCCTAGGGGAGACTTGGGGTGAGACCTATTGTACATTATAATTTTTATATATACTTTGATTGGATTCAGGGATGGAATCAGTTATCCCACCCCCTTTCAAAATACTTGAGACATGGGAACCTGAAATATTGAGAGAATATTATGAGAATGATTGATCCACTAGTAGGTTATGGTACTAACCAGTGGCCCATAGTAGGTGGATATGTTTGGGTTTATTACTATAGGATTTTCAATCGACCTTCTTAAGAAATCATGGATGAGAATTTTGATCATTTTGATTTCATCGTATGTGACATTTCAACAAGGATTATGTCTCATGTATTGGTGTCTTATGGATTATTCTTGATATCCTATGTTCACCCATTTCTTTTTGGCTTTTGTTGCATGCAATATTTATTATGATACTTGTATGTATACATATATTTCCCTTGTTTTGTGACTCCTATTGCACCTTCTTGTGTTTTTTCTTGTAAAGTTGTTAGCTAACTTTGAATAGGTTTCTATAAATGGTTTTCAAATGAAAGTGTTTTTTCCTCTTTGTAAAAATATGAAAATGTAAAAATAATTTTCCCTTTGAAAATTTCATTGAAACTAATGAAAAGAACTTGGTTTTGAAAATGGTTAAGGTAAATGGTTCATACATTGTTTTTAAGTAAAGTATTTATAAAAACATACTTTTATAGATTTTAGTTTTAACATGAAATGATGTTACTTTTATTTTAAAGGTAGTGCATTGGGAAATGGAATACCGAGAAAACCTACTGAGTTTTAATAATCATGCCTATAGCTATTTTATTTTTTTAGTTCTCATGCAGGATCCAACTTGGATGTGTTTTCCTTGGGCAACGTTTGATCATTGAGTCAAAGAGTTACCCGTGGGGTCACACAGAGTAACTTTAGATGTCGAGTTCAGTTAATTTTATTTTATTTTGTTCTTGTTTACTTGTTTTATTTATTATACACAAATCTTTATTTTTTCCTTTGCTTTTATTTATTTTCATTGGGAAAAATCATTCACATTTGTTCTCTGTTGATGCCCTGGCACTTGTCTCCAGCTCGGGAGGATCAGGAACACCTCTTGGGCTTTGCCGCATATCATCTCGAGTGAACGGTTCAGGTTCGACCTGGGTTGGTTCGTGAAAAAATGGTATCAAAGGGGTTGGATCTTAGCAGACCTATCTTTTCATAGCACCCTTTTTTATTTGGGATGTCAAGGTAGATAGAGTAGGATATTCAGGACTTGAGGGGTAGATACGGGAAGAGCGTCGCGAACTCTTGCTTATTCTGATCCTTAGGTTTCCATGTGAAGTCCAGTTTAATTAGTTTCTTTTGGTTTTTAGGGGATGTTTTTCAATTGGTATATGAAAAAAATAGTTAGGATAATATTCCTCATGAGATGTACGACCTGGAAAGCCATGTGGAGCTAGGGACATGGTCCTAAAAGGATCTCTGTTTCAGTGATGTGTTTGGCATATGACTGTGAACCATATGGTCAAAGTCACCCATTGACACTAGTTCCCTTTTTGATTTTTTTGGGTCTCCTCTGAATCCTGAAAGATGTTTGAATCATAAAAAGTTGGTTTTAAAAATGTTTGTTTGAAATAATATGTTTAATTTGTGTATTGTTCAAAAGGAAATGGGATGAATGATTTTTTTGGAAGATGAAGTTATTTTGTTTTGTCCTTGGTGTTCCTATGGGTGCTCACATGCATAGTGATACATGGGAATGTGGACGGACATTTGGTATGGTGGATGGATGACTGAGGTGGCACAAAAAAAATCATGCGAGTGAGACTCTAAGGAATACCCATGGTGAGTGTTTAACCCACCAAACTTGTTTTAAATTAAATATGTTTTCAAAAAGGAATGTTTTGATGTTATAATGTCTTGTTTTATTATGTTTAGAGCTTTCCATCTATTTGATGTTTGATTTTGAGTATTTTTATTTATTGGGCTGGCATTGATTGGGTTCTTGACTCATCTTGTCCAGCAGTTTCCCTCTTGAAGCTTCTATGGGTGATCATAGTATAGTTGATCAACCTAAGGATTTTATGCTTGAGTTTCAGAAGCAAGATCCACCTCTCTTTTATGGTCAAGCATACCCTTCCGTAGTAGAAGAGTGGATGCAAAATATCTAACGGGACCTTAACCTCATTGACTTTCCTAAGTCATTGAAGGTTAAGTTTTCAACCTTCATGCTTGTAGGTTCACTATGGATGTGGTAGAAGTCAGTGTCTCAGAACAAGCCCCATCAAGAGCTTACTTGAGAGTTTTTCAAGGATTTATTCGTTTATCAGTATTTCTTTGAGGAATAAAGGGTGAGAAAGGGGATAAATATGTGTTATATGCAGCAGGGTGAAAGATCCATGTTGGAATATTTCCAGTTATTTTTTTGGAGATAGTCCCTAATGATTTGGGGTATACCAAAAATGACTCTATGAAGGATCTGTGTTTCGAGGCGGGTCTCTGTCCTAATTTGCAGTCTAAGGTGTCAATGTCCAACCTAACCTCATTTTCCGATGTGGTGAGACAAGATTTTCATGTTGAATCCGTGATGGGGGGAGTGTGTGAAGTAGTCCTGCCTCCTTCAATTCCTATGAGTAGTGGTGAGGATTCAAGAAAGTAGATGAGGAAATAATTGAAAGTTGATGGATCAGGTCATGGAATCAAAATGCCTTAGGATCTTTCATCAAAAACTTCACATCAATATATCTTCATGTGTTATCAGTGTGACAAGATGGGTCACAGGAGGCTGTTATTCCCAAGTACTCCTAAGACCTGTCATGCTTGCAGACGTTTGGGTCACTTACAACGATTCTATCAAGGCATCACTAGAAAGTGTCATGAAGAAAGTTATCAGAGGTGATGTTTTGTTGGGTTTCTGTTTAAGTTTCTTTTGTATGATTCCTTCCTGTGTAAGGGATCTCTTACTGTGGTAGTTGTATAAATGTTGTTTTGGGTTTTGAAATGTATGGGAATGTCGTGGGTCTTTTGATGAACTCTGGTTTTCAATACCAGTGTGGTTTTTTTCTTCAAAAATTTTGTCTTTTAATCTGTTAGATCAAAAGACGTATTCTTATTATTGGAATTATTAGAACCTGATTGTGATGTAAGAGATGCTTCATCCATCAGATCTTTAGCCAAAAGGCCTCAGAGTGAAGCTGACACATAGTCAAGAACCCTAAGGTAATTTTAAGGATCCTGGTTAAGGCTATGCCTCAATCGTTGGGGTGAGACAATTTTAGTGTTATTATTGTGATTTCTTTGTTGTTGTAATTCTACTCTTTCTGCAAAGAGCATGATGAACTTATCCCTCATGCAATGTCAGTAATTATGTCTTTTCGATCCGACTTACTGATCAGTGGCCTTGCATGGACCATCCAAGTGAAACAGTTGAGGATTTGGTTTGTTTCCAGCTTGAAGTGATGATTCGCGAGTAGTTGTTCATCGTAGTTTCATTGATCCAATCCTTGGACCCTCCCTCCTTGCGTGTGGGGTTAGGATTTTTAGTTCGTGCAATGTTTTTGGATTAGCTCATATCCCTTTCATATAAGAGTGAATGGTTTAAGTTTTCTTATTGTGTTTCTTTTAGCTTGAGTAAGGACCGATTCAGGTCTAAGTCTATTTTTCGTTCATCCATGTATAGGTTGGTTCTCTATGGTGGGGAGACCCACCGTGAGTCTCTTTTGGTTTTCACTTATGTTGTTATTAGATACTAGATAATTCATATGGTGGGGAGCCTGTTCAGGCCTCCCCTATATTGGTGATCTGTTTTAGGAAATGGGGTTGAGTCCCATTGGTGGTCGATGGAATTTCCTTGAGATAAGAGGTTGGATCGTGTTTATGTGTAATCCTTAGGTGTTGATTGATCGTCTAGATAGTGTTGTGGATTTTCAGGGGCAGAAAGCATTATAGTGGAGATAATTTTCACACCCCAACCTATGTGTATACATTTATTTAATTATTTTTCTACCTTTAAATATTTTTGTTAGGGTATGGGGTGAGTCCCAGATGAAATTTATGAGATTTTGTTAAAAATTGCACGTTTTAGGTTCGACATCATTGGGTGCACAAGAGGAGAGTGTTTTGGAAACCCCACGTGGCTCCGCCCAGGTAACTACACATCCCGTCCATCATTGAAAAATTTAAATGAGTCATAAGTTTTAATCTTTAATACTAATTACAATATTCAAATTATAATTATTATGTGTATTTATTAGTATAATTTTTTATGGGTAAATTTTTGTAATTAAAGTGAACATTTATTATTATGTCATTTATAATTTTTATTGTTATTACTATTAAAGATATTATGATTATTTAGAATCTTATTATTGTTATCATAAATAATATGACTATTATGAATATTAAATATTATTATTACTAAGGATTTTATTATTTTTATTTTTGGTGAAAACTAAACTTATTAATTTTATTATATTATTATTATTATTATTATTCTTAATATTATTAATAATAATATTATCATTATTATTTTCCTTTTATTATTATTTTAATTATTACTAGGATGTTAAAACCATAGTTAGTTTACCTTTTTATTTTATTTTAGGTTTTTGTTTCTGTTTTTGTAGGGTTTCCCAATTTCCCCTCCTTTTCCCTGGTGTGCGGCATGAGAATCCCCAACTGCCTCCCTCCTATTTTTCTTTCCCTATATCCCTCTTTCACAATGTGGTAGCACACCGCCTGGGATCCCTTTTCAGTGCATGAGCAGGCCACCTCCTGCTCCCTGGCACTTCCTCCCTCACCCCAACACACCGCCTCAGCTCCCTTTGTAGCGCACGAGCAGGCCACCTCCCACTGGCCAACTCTTCCTCCCTCACTCCATCACACCACCTTAAACTCCCTTACAGTGCACCCACCACACCTCCTCAGCCTCTCCACCTACCTATAGGTGTGCGCACAACCCCAGAAGCCCCCTCTAGCGGGTTCACATAATTCTGATTCCCTATCCCCGTTCTGACGCTATCCTCCCTTTCACCCAACACCCAGCCCTCGACCTCTTTGCATCACACTCCACCATCCCTAATCCTCCCTTGCAGCATGCCCCTCCTCCCTACTTCTAGTTGTGAAAACCTCCCCCGGCGCAATACCCCTACTGCATTGTTTTCAAGCGCTGACCCCTGCCTCCTCTATGCACACCACCAATAGCCTCATTTTTTTCAATTCTGCTTGTTTGCGATAGGGGTTTTGTTTTTCTAATGGTTGGTTTGTTGATTAGTGGTTGTTCTTTGTAGGTTTGAGTTTTTAGGACCCGTGCAAGGTGATTTTGAGTGAGAGTCATCATTGCATTGTGGTTTCGAGGTAGAAATTCCCTTTCACTGACCCTTTTAGTTCAAGAAACTCTAATTTCACAATTTTCACACTTTTCAAACATGCTAAACATTTTTTCACAACCTTCTGACTAGTTTTTTTTGGTATGAAAATAATGTTTGAAAATCATGTATGATATGGTCATACTATGCAATAAATTTTAAACTAGTATTTTTGTGTAAAATTTGACGTGTCTTGGTATATAACCTCATTCCCTCTCTTGTAGTTATAGTATAAATTATTCAAACATTTATGAATTTTTTTGGGTAGTGCTAAATGTGAATATTAGTGTTCCTAGAGTCTATTCTAGTTTAAAAATATATTTTTATTGTTTGGTGTATTTTTTGTCGACTTTTGAACACCGAGTGTTTACACACATGGTTTGTAAATTTAAAATAATGTAGATCAATATAAAAAAAAATATGGCATGCAAATTTATGTTCATAATTTTTTGTGTTCTAAATTTAAATTTATTTTATTAAACATTGCATGCCTTGTGTTCTTCATAAAATGCCTGATTGTATTTTAGGAGTAAAGTGTGATGTGAAATGAATTTTGGGGGTTTACAAATGTATCAGAAGCGTACAGAGCAATATTTTGGGTTCTTTGTGTGGGTTTACAAGTCGTTTAGATTATATAAAAAGTGCATATTGTGATTTATCATGTTTTAGAATTTTTATAAAAAAAATGGTTAGGTATTGAGTGTGTAATCTAGGTATATTAAGAAGAGTTTTATCTATGTTTTAGAGTAGAAATGGTGTTCTTGACACCTCTTTTGAAAAAGTGTTTTCATTTTTAGATAAGGTTTTTGTTTTGAAATGTTTAAGGTCCCTTTTTTAGATAAGTTTTTTGTTTTTGGTTTCGTTGGGTGTTTCTCATCACTCGATTACATGCAATGGGTGGGAGGTTTATTTTGGGTATTCTCAGGATCCATTGTTAGGGTTCTTCAGTTGGAAATCTTTATAATTGTTTTATTTTAAGGAATGAGAATGGTCCTAGTGGAGACTGAGGGTGAGACCCACTGTGAATTATTATTATTATTATTATTATTATTATATATAATGTGATTAGATTCTCGGCTAGAATACGTTGGCTCACCCCCTTTCTAAATACCTGTGACATGGGCACCTGACATATTGAGAGAATATTTTGAAAATGATTGCCTCACTGGTTGGTTATGGTACTGACCAGTGACCCATAGTAGGAGGATATGTTTGGGTTCATTTCTATGGGATTTTTCCTTGGCTTTCATGAGAAAGGATGGCCAAGCATTTTGATCATTTTGATTTCATCATGTGTGAAATGTCAATGGGGATGAGGTCTCATGTATTGGTGTCTTCTAGATTATTCTTGATCTCCTAGGTAAAACCATGTATTTATGGATTTTATTGCATGCAGTAGTGATTATTATGCTTGTATGTGTACAGATATTATCCTTGCTATGTGATTCCTATTTTACCTTTTTGTATTTTGTTATTATTAGAAAGTGGTGAGCTGACTTTGATTAGGTTTCTAGAAATGGTTTTCAAATGAAAGTGTTTTGTCCTCTTTGTACAGATATTAAAATATAAACATCATTTCCCTTTGAAAATTTCATTGACACTAATGAAAAGAACTTAGTTTTAAAAATAGTTAAGGGAAATGGTTCATACTTTGTTTTTAAGTAAAATATTTATAAAAACTTACTTTTATAGATGTTCAAACTTGAAATGGTGTTTCTTTTATTTCAAAGGTAGTGCATTGGGAAATTGAATAACGAGCTAAACTAATGAGTTTTAATACTCACACCAATAGTTCTTTTTTGTATTTAGTTCTCATGCAGGCTCTATCTTGGGTGTGTTCTCCTTAGGCCATGTTTGATAGTTGAGTCGGAGAGTGACTCATGGGGTCACATGGAGTTAGTTCGGATGTCGAGTTCAATTTGTTTTATTTTCTTTTGTTCCTATTTAGTCATTTTATTTATTTTATTTATTCTTCACTGCTCTTTATTTTTCATTCTATTTTATTTATTTTCTTTTTTTAAATAGTTTACATTCATTCTCTGTTGATGCCCTGAAACTTGTCACCTGCCTGGGAGGATCTAGAATGCCTCCCAGGCCTTGTCGCGGATCATCTTGGGTGACCAGTTCCGGGTCGACCTGGGTTGGTTCATGACAATAATAATTTTTATTTTAGTAAGAAACTAAATATTGAATCAGGATATTGGGATGGTGATAGACATGATCAATATTGAAAAGATCACATTTGAGCCTAGTTTTATTTATTAATTTTTATCTTGAAAATTCTCTAAGACTGTGTTTCAATTTAAATAAATGTTTTTTCTTATGGTATACACAACACTGAACCAAATGAACAATTCTTTATTTCGTTATGTTAGAATATTAAAATACAAAGTGAAATATATTATGATATAAATAAATAAAACATAACTAGTAAAATAACTAATGGAATGAAACCACAAGTAAATCAAATTAATACAAAGTTGAAATTATCATCATCACGACATGACATGTAGATCATACCATCAAAGATCACTATAGAAAAAATAAAATACATTAAAATCATGATAAACAAATTAAAAATGAAATTTTAGAATTAGATGAACAAATTTTATAGATGTATGTAAGGTTATATATAGGAATGTTATATGATGGTTATATATATGCCTATTAGTCATATGGTTATTAGACATATATTCATTTGATACATTTTCATTGGATATATAGTTATTAGATATACTTGTATCCAATATTTACATTGATATTGTGTAATTGTTAGTAACAAATTAAAAATAATATAATTCAAATATAATAAATAATTGTGGAATGAAATTAAAATGTAATAATTAATTAATAATACTTATTATAAAACATGTATTTTCATTCTTTAAAAATTATTTTTTAATTATTTTTTAAAGAATGATTTGATATTTTTATAAAAGTAAAATAATGATTATAATGTTAGTGTATTGATAAAATATATTAGTTATAATATAATTAATTAATTTTAATGGGATGTGATTAAAATCATTCAATGTCAAAAAACAATATTTTTCAACAAAAATTTATCTCCTAAGTGTTGTGTATTTTTAT
Organism: Viscum album; assembly: GCA_963277665.1. Lineage (NCBI taxonomy): Eukaryota > Viridiplantae > Streptophyta > Magnoliopsida > Santalales > Viscaceae > Viscum > Viscum album. The sequence continues at coordinate 1,237,352,989 of OY728162.1, read as the reverse complement.
TTAAATAAATTAAATAAATAATTTCTAAATGATGAAACTAATAAATAATTTTTTTAAACATACAAAAAATATGTTAACACTCATTTAATTAGTAACTGATATAGAATAAGATTAAGAACACTTAATGTTTAAAAAGTCTTTTTTAAACCATTTATCTATAAATTTTATGATTTCTTTTAAAACTTAAATTTATCATATTTATGAATTGAATAATATTTAATGGAGTCAAAATTTTTAATCATCATGTTAAAATTATGTAAGAGTTTCAATTTTCATATTTAGAAAAGAAAAGTTATCGAGGTAAAAATTGAGTTGCCATGGTAAAGGTAAAATGAGGTAAAAGTTTTAAATTAAAGGGTAAAGGCCTAAAATACCTCTAAACCTATGTTTTAATTATTTTTATGAGGGAATTAATGACTTATATTCATTATTTTTCCACTTTGGATCCACTTTCCTAATGAAATTACAACCTTACACCTTAGGGAATGAGTAATTGCTGAAATGCCATCCAAAACTCATCTATAAAAGGTCACATCCTAAAACACTATCAAACCAATATTTTAAATTGATTTTCAATAGAGTCCATACCTAAATCCCCTATAACAAAACCTTATTAATCATTTGTAGCTTATAGTCTCATGAAGGGGGCCTAAATCCTTTGTTCTGAAAGAACCTTTTTCACTATGGGAAAAAGGGTCATTTGTGATGGGGTAGGTTCACATTTGAGATAGTTTATATAATTGGCTTATTTGAGACAAGATCCATGACCTGTCACAAATAAATATTTACTTTTGTTTTTTTTGGGATGTAAATGAATTTTTTCGTAAATTATTTTGGTGCGCATGCATGTCAAATGGCGAGAATGACTATCTTCAACATGAAACATATTTCCATCAAAAATACCTTTCATAAGATGATTATTAATGATGAGAATATGTTTCCCATATCAATTACATTTTTAATATCTCCATAATATTTAAGGATATTTACGATGGGAATATGTATCTCATCACAAATACCTTTAAAATATCTGGATGAAATCTATAGTTATTTTTAAAGGAAGTGATTTCTCATTGTGACTAGTATATTAGTATAGTAACATTTGTGATGGAACCTATTGTAAATAATTTCATATCACCACCAACATTTATGATGGGTCTGTCACAAATAGTATGTCGAAATAGTAGAATTTACAACATAACCTATTGAAAATACTTTTATATTTCCACCATCCTTATTTACAGGGGGAACTATTTGCGATAAAACTTATCACAAATGATAATATTTGTGATGAATCCTTCACAAATACTCTCATTGTAACCAATCTATCCAATATATATGCCACCCTACATATTTTTTCCAACACAATTCCTGTAATCCTCTTCAAGACCTGTTTCCAATTTCTCTATATAAAAATTTTATTTTTCTTAAGGATCTGACGTTTTCAGCATAGAGTCACTCTTCTAATTTAAGTAAAGCACCATATTTGAGGTATTTATTTTAGTCTTCTTAATTTTTAATTAATTAATTTTATTTTAAATTATAAGTTATTAGCAGTAATTAACAATTATTATTTGTAATTAGCAGTAATTAGTTGTAGTTGATATTAATTGCAGATAATTGATAAATAATTAGTAATGATTATAATAATTAGTAAATAATTATTGATAATTAGTAAATAATCCTTGATAATCAGTAAATAATTAATGATGATTAGTAATAATTCGTGATAATTATTACTAGGAAATAATAATTAGTAAAAACATATTAATATTTACCAATAATTAACAAACATTCACAACAATTAGCAACAAAATGCCAAAATTATCGATGAGTAGAAAAAATTACTACTAATTAGTAAAAACTAGAAAACAGTATTAAAAAATAGAAAAAACCACCGATAATTTGTAATTTTTTTAATAATTGCCAATAATGTTTATAAAATATCCATAATTTCCAATAATTAGAACAAATTACTGATGATTAGTAAAAATAATTGATAATTAACAATAATATGTAGTAATTAACAATAATTTGTAAGTAATTGGCAATAAGTAGTATATAATTAGTAATAAATATTGATAATTAGTAATAAATAACGATAATTTGTGACAAATAATGATAATTAGTATAATTAGCAAGTAACTAGTAATAAATAACTATAATTAGTAATAAATAACCATAATTAATAATAAATAATGATAATTATTGATAAATAATTTTAATTAGTAATAAATAACAATAATTAGTAATAATTAACGACAATTAGTTAGTAATTAACAATAATTACGATTAATAGTAATATATAATGGTAATTAATAATAATAAACCATAATTAATAATAATTAACAATAATTGTTAAGTAATTAATGATAATTAATAAGTAATTAACAATAATTAGAAACTAATTAGTAATAAATAGCAATAATTAGTAATATATAAAAATAATTAGTAATAATTAATGATAATTAGTAACAATTAATGATAAATAGTTATAATTAGAAATAATCAGTAATAATTAGAAATAATCAGAAGTAATAGTAAATAATTATAATTAATTAGAAAACTTTAGCAGAAATTAGAAAATAATTAGCTGTAATTAGAATATAATTAGTTAATAATTAGAAAATAATTGGAAAATAATTGGGAAATAATTATAAATCAATAGCAGTAATTAGAAAATAATTATCAATAATTAGAAAATAATTAGGTATAATTAGTGGTAATTAGAAAATTATAAAGTAATAATTTAAAAATAATAATTAGCAAATAATTTCAAAGTAGTTATAAAATAATTAGCTTTAATGATTGGTAATAATTTGTTGAAATTAACAATAATTAGAAATAATTAGAAATAATTCACTATAATAATAATAATTAGTAATAAATAACAAAAATTAGTATAATTAGCATGTAATTAGAAATAAATAATGATAATTAGTAATAAATACTGATAATTAGTAATAATTACAAATAATTAGTAATAATTAACAATAATTATTTATAATTAATAAAAATTAGTAAATAATTAATGATAATTAGTAAGTAATTAACAAAAATTAGTAATTAAATAAAAATAAATAATATTAATTAGTAATTAATAATTAAAATTAACAACAGTTAACAATAATTATTAACAATTAATGATAATTAGTAATAATTCACAATAATTTGTAATATTTAATGGTAATTAGATATAATTATCAATTTGTAATAATTTACAATTATTTGTAAAAATTAGAAATAATTATTAATAATTAGAATTAATTAGTATTAATTATAGAAAATGGTATTAATTATAAAAAATGTAGTATTAGAAGTAATTAAAAAGTAATTTGGAAAATAATTATAAATTAACTAGAAAATAAATAGGCATTAATTAGAAAATATTTATTTAATAATTAGACAAATAATTAGCCAATAATTAGAAAATAATCAATAAATAATGAGAATATAATTAGTAGTAATCATTGGTAATAATTTGTTATAATTAATAATCATTTTAATAATTCATTATAATTAACCATAATTAACAATTATTAGTAAAAATTTGTCATAATTAACAATGGATGTTTGGACTGGTTATCATTAATTTTTTCTGTATTTTCTTCTTACAACCAGAATACAATGTTTATTTATCTCTTCGAACACAACACCATTGATGTCATGACACAAATCAAATATTTCAACTAATAAAAGCTTAAATTATCCTTGTGATGGTGATTCATGGGAACATTTTGTTCAGGTGCATATGTTATTTGATTCAAAAGTTTGCAACGTCTAATGGGGAATTTTTACTAATGGTTCCTATCCATTTGGTTCTTACAATAGTCAATATTATTTTTGGATCAAATTTATAACTCTATACAAAATACCTCATTGGATGTATATTATTGAACCATATATATTTTTGAAAATTTTAATTCTAGGACATCCAAAAAATAATAATGATATTTATTTGAATCCATTGATTGATGAGTTAGATTTCTTATGTAGTAATGGTGTCAGTACATATGATGTTGTTGTGAAACAAAATTTACTAATGAAAGATGCATTAATGTGGAAATTTAGTATCTTCCTAGTTCATGGAAGGTTATCTATCTAGAGTACAAATGGTCCAAAATCATGTCCATACTGTATGAGAGATTACAATGTATTTATGATTTTCAATGGAAGGAAACCTTGTTTTTTTGGCTTTCATCACAGATTCATTCCTACTGACCATCCTTTCCAAAGGAACAAAAATTATTTTAGAAGAGAAACAATAGAAAGAGATAGAACTTCAATAATGATCTTAGGTATTGACTTAAAATCTATTGTCTCTTTATTACCTCCCCTTACATTTGGACCAACCAAAAACCGAAAAATATGGTTATGGGAAATATAAAGATTGGATAAAATATATTATTTTTTAGAATTTTACGTATTAGTATAATTTTTTGTTCTATGAAATGTTAGATTTCATTCATATTGAGAATACATATTTTGATTATATATTTTATATAGTTTTTGACAGACCTGGTAAGACTAAAGATTATATTAAGGCACGAATAGATCTTTCCCAAATTTATAGGTGTCTATAAATATAGTTATTTGAAAATGAAAGATCACAGAAGTTAATAAATCCAAAAGAGTCTTATACAGTTTCTAAAGAAACTAGTTTTTTATTATGTTAGATGATTGTGGATTTTAGGTTTCAAGATTCTTATGTTTCCTATTTAGATAGATGTCTCATAAATTATTATATTACCGAATTAAAATTTCTGGATTATCATGCTATGATGGAAATAATTCAACAAATTGAATTTAAAGGTTTGTAGAATTTTTCAATTTGGGATGCGCAGAAAGAAATATTATATTTTTTCATGAAATTTCTGTGGTGATAGTAGACTATGATGCACTGAGTAAGCTACAAGAAGATATTGTTTTAATTTTATATAAATATGAAAAAATTCCCATCATATTTCTTTGATTAAATGGAATATTTAATATTACATATCCCACATGATGAAAAATAATAGGAACTATACTATTCTAGTAGATTTACCCATATGAAATATGTATATAGAAACTGAAGAAAAAGTTATGTAACAAAACCTTATTTGAAGGGTCAATTGTAGAAGTATATTTTCAAGAGGAAATTTCTTTTTTCTACTATCATTATTTTTAACATGAATATCCTGTAAAACATAACTGAATGGGTCATAATGAGGGAAATGTTGATAATGTAATGAACCATCTATTATGAATTCTTAATTATCCTAAACTTGGATTTAGTGAAGTTCATGAATGATTGTTTTCATATGATGCACATCACAAGGTTTATACAAATTTTATGATCAATTATGAATAAATGATAGCATTTTTATAGTGAGTGATACCTCAACCTATTATTTATATTTTTTGAAATGTAAATTAATATTATTTCATTTATAGATTATATGATGATCATATTAAGAAATTTTTTTCCTTAATTACACTAGCTACTCTTGAAGTAAATCAACAACATAATTTTTCCTACTTATTTCAAAGATAGGTAAATTAAATTATTTATGTTTCAATATATGAAATAAATTTATTATTTATTTTATTGATAATTGATTTTTTATTTTCCAAGTATCACAACATATTGATAAAATTTATAATCAATTGTGTGTATAGAGTGAACCACCATTGAATATAGTTAAATCTTATAATGTATATCTGGTGAATGTTTTTTTTAATTTTATACAAATACATATGGTGAATAAAAAACAATGAATAATGGTTTTTTCTTGAGAGGATATCATCATAGATAAAGTGAATTTAAATTTCACAGTATGCTGGATTAAATAATTGATCTGTGTTATCTAGGATAAAATTTTGTAATAATGTTTAAATGCCATTAGTTTCATACTAATAGTGGATTTCATATTTATATGCACAATTTAATGATTAAAATTAAATATAAAATATTTTTTATTGTAAATGAACCATTTATGCTAGCTCATCAAGCATATAAAACTTATTACAAAAATTATTACAGTGCTTAAAGTGAGTTAATTGACTGGTGGAGCATTATAAAAATGGAATATCATGAAAATAATTTAATGAAAAGTGAAAGGGATTATGATGATGTGTAAGGAATTAATAATTTTCAAGATAAAAATACAAATACTTCTTTTCTATGAAGAGACCCAAATAATGATTATGAAACCCCATAGTTATAGACCAATGGGGATGATGATGTTGAGGGTGAAACAAATGAATTTGAAATAGAAATAGATGATGTAGATGAATCTCATTTTCAAATTGATTATACTAAGGAGGAATATAAAGATATTGAATATGTCGAATACAATTATTATGATGAAGATAAATAATAATGTAATTACATGCTGGTTATAGTCATAATTTAATATATAATACCCTTTTTTAATTATTTGAAAACAATATTATTTTCATCTTTCATATGGATGGAAATAATTATGATGAGATGTTTCATATACTTAAAGATTTTATTCTTCCAGGTGATCATCCTGATGCTTCATTATCCAACATGCAGGTTGTTTCTAGTTCATGATCATATAAGAGGGTTAATGGTCTAGTGAGATTGATGATTCCAGAACCTATTCCCGAGTGACTTGAATATCTTGATTTCGATCCACACATGAAGAGGTATATTCATTTGTGTATTTTAATTAATTTTAGTAATTTTCATTAATTTTCATTAATTTATTTTTGTAAATATTATTTTATTATTTTATATTTTTCCCATAATTTTTCACATATAGCTGTGGGATAGGGGGTGAGATTCTATGAAATTATTTTTCTACATGATGGGTGATGTGAGATTAGATTCCAATTTATATTCATTAGTAGAAGTTTGATCATTGGATGGTATATAAATAAATAAAACATTTTTTTTAATTTTTTTAATTATTAACTTTCTATTGTTAATTATTTTTAGGTTATATGGTATCTTGTCGAGGATAGCATGATAAACGCTATCTAGGAGTCATGGTAGATCTTTATGCATGATTTTTTATCACTATTTTACCCAATTTGTGGAATATATCTATAGAGAAAGCTAAATCCGTAATTTTTGATCAGTCTTGTTGCACCTATCAACTTGATTACATATCATCTCATGTTTGGGATGGATTTTTCTTTTATTAGAAGAGATATATTTTTTAGGGGAGATAACCATCAGACTGATAGAACTAGGGGAGGTTAAAGGTAACACATATAGTTGGTATTCATACATTTAGTACTCCTAGTTGAAATATTTTAAGTAATTTTATTTAATATTTTATATATAATTTCAATATAAATTTTTTATTTTATATTCATATAGCTAGTTGATAATCTATATGTTATGGAGTTTTATTTTTTAAGAGGATGTACATTGATCCTGACATTGAATATATTACTGGTGTTCAGAGGAGTCAGATTTTGGTCAATATATATTTTTTAATCATTAATTTAAAATAATATTTAACTATTTTAACTTCAAATTTAATTTATAGGAAGTATATCAGAATGAAAATTATCACACACATAATGAGATTCAGGCCATGATTATGGACTAGGCCACTAGTATGCTGATATTTTATGAGTAATCATGGATGCATGTATCATAGTGTGTTCTCGAGAAAGGCCGAGTGGTGGGTATCAGTTATCAATTTACACATGAAAGTTATTATGGTATAGTTGTGAAGTCATCATCAATATCCATGGGATCTCATGAAGAGTCATCATCATCATCTACAGATGTTAATAAGATGATGCGATCTCAAAATGAAGTTATAGATACCCAATCTATGGAGTATGATGAAGTTTTTTGACCTCAGTAGAAGCAAGAAGAGTAGCAGCATCGATGGCTGGAGTAGAAAAATGAGAAGTTTATGGATTACATGCGATACTAAAGTATGGAATAGGGATGGAGTTCCCTCCACCTGGTCCTCCGAATAACCCACCACCTCCAAAATTATTTCTACATTATGTTAAATAATATATTATGATGAGATTTGAATAAACATACTATGTGTAATTCTATTATTAATTCACATGTGTACCGTCTTATATATTTTGTTTTTTATACTATTTGTTTTATTTTTTCAGTTATTTGCAACAAATAATAAATTCTTTCAAAATATCCTATCTGCGTCTGAATAAAAATTCCATCACAACAAATTATTATGATGGGAATGTTTTTCATTGAAAACAAGTTATTGTGAAGGAATAAAAATTCCATCATTAATGTGAACCCTTTTAAATTTGGTGAAAAAATATTTTCTATGATAACATATCCCATAAAAAAAATTTGTGATGTCATTTTAATCCATAGGATAATTTCAATGGGATCCCATCATAATTGGACCATTGGAAACAACTGATTTTCTAATTGTTCTTTAAGAAGGAGCTAGTTTATCAAAGAAAGAATCAAACTTTTAACAATATTTTTCAATTAAATACTCATATAAACTCTTTAAAAATAGAATTCTTCATTCTAATGATTTTATATTAACATCAATATTCTGCTATAAAGATTATATTATAGTTATATAACTCTATAATCAAACTCATTCATTAAGTATTACATGTTTTTTTTGGGTTAGTTCAACCACACACATGAATAATGCTATTACAACACCATCATTTTCTTTATGTATGAGTATCAAGAAAATAAAACTAGTAACAAATGATATTAAAGCGTAATTTATGTTATGAATATTGTTATTGAAGGGTGACATAGAAATGAATATCCATTATAGGTCAACTCATTATTATTAGTAAATTACTCAAAACATGCCCATTATAAATTCCATAATCCATACCCATACCTTCCATAAAATGAAAATGGGAGTATATAAATTATTAAAAAATAATGGATTTAGTTACTTGAATAATCTAGTAATTATTAACATTTTATCAAAGAATGAGGATCAAAATCCCCCTTATTAAAATTTTATGAAAGAATAAAAATCAATATCATCCAATAAAGAAAATTAAATATAAATAAATAATATATAAAAAATAAATGATTATAATTAATGTGTATAAAAGTTAGTGGATATAAATATGATTTTAAAATATGTTATTAATATGGTTATATGTTATTATATAAGAGGTTAATGTTTCTTCATGGATGTTGGGAGTAAATCTATGTGTTTATTTTGTAATATCACTTCAAAAAAGGTATTTTATGTTTTAAATTACATTAGGGAAATTATTTTTTCATCCCATATAAAATACCATTTATTTTCTTGTTATCTTTTTATTTCTAGGTTTTACCTGACTTCTTACTATTTTCTAACCTATTGGTTTTTAATTCACCCAAAATGATGCTTGCAAGTGGAACCAACATTATCTATTCTTTTTCAGTTAGGAATCTTCGTCCTCCATGTTTATATTTTTATATGATATTATTGTGGTACATATCAATAATTATATTATTTATTAAGGTAATTTTATATTAAATTTGGATTTCATTATAAATATGTGAAAGAAATAATTTTTTACATTTTCCACATGGTTACTTTATCTCATTTATTTCTTCAGTTTCCTTATAAAGATTCCATGTCAATATTTTATAATTCTCCAAAGTAATTTTTATTTACTTTATAATTATTTTCAAAAAATCATATTTTGAAAATATCTCCTTATAAAACAAAAGTTATATTACGTAAAAGATACTTCTTCTAGTTTTTTAAATAAATTTTATAATTCTATTATAAAGTGTTTTTAATCTATATTAATATCCTTTATAATTCGTTATAGTAAACTAGGGATATATTTTTATGGAATCATCCACTTTTTTTATCTAGGCAATTAAATTTATTACTTGTGATGATTCTTATGAAACATGGTTCATTATAATGGGTAAATTATGCTATTATATAATCATAAATTTTTTCATGTTCATGTGAAATTTGTTTTACAATTTCTTATTATGTAATAGGTATACTTGAAATTATATATCCCTAAAATTCATTATGTAAAGATTTATATCTCATTAAATGACATTTATGGGATGGGGGAGTGATCCAAATCAACTATGAGACTCTGTCAATTATTTTTATGGGAATGAGGAGTGTTACCATCCACTAGGGAACTGTGTCCACTATGTTTAAGGGAATGTGGAGTGTACCAAACAGATTATTTGACTTTCCCAACTATGTCGTGATGGTATTGGTAGTAATCCTTTACTTAAGAAATTATTTTATATTCTTTTTTCTATTCTATATTTTCATTCCACATTTCTATATTTTCCCACATCCCTATTCTATGTTTCCATGGATTTTGAGTTTTGTCTCATGATTAATTATTCTTATTCAAAATTTATTTGTTATGCCACATTCCTATGTTATATTTCCCTTGATTATGATAATTGTCTCATGATTCAACATTATTGTTGAACCCTCTGGGAGAATTAGTTGAACTCATATTTTGATAATCCCAATTATGCTCAATTATAGTTTGATAATTCCTATATTGATTAATGGTTAATTACTTATTTCAGTATTTCTATACACCATGCACATATTCATATATTATAATATTTATATTATCTTCAAAGAATTCGTTTACTAGATGGATATATGTTCTAACTTAACCCATTCTGCCAATAGAATTCTTAAACATATAATTCACCGTTATGCAAGCCTACCGATACAGACAAGTCACCGTTATGCAAGCCTACCGATACAGAAAAGTCACCGTTATGCAATTCTAACGATACATGAAGGTCACCGATACATCAAATCCACTGGTACAACAAGTCTAATGATACGTGAAGGTCACCGATACATCAAGTCCACCAGTAAAACAAGTCTACTGATACGTGAAGGTCACCGATACATCAAGTCTACCCGTACATGAAGGCTACCGTTACACGAAAGGCCACCAATACATTAAGTCTACTGCTACCAATCAAGTCTACCGACAGACATGAAGTCTACCGATAGAAAGGCTACCGTTACACAAGAAGCTACCGTTACACAAGAAGTTACCGTTACACAAGAAATTACCGATACAAGAGGTTACTGATACAAAGACTTACCGATACACAAGGCTACCGATATCCAAATCTAACGTTCCAGAGAATCTAACGCTGCCTAAATTTCTTTATCTTTGTTTAATCTAACCAACGGTAATATAAGGTATATTTTAATGCTCTGTTATTTATTTAATGAAGGTTGTTGGATGTTAGGGAACTGTACCTCGTACCTGCAAAAAGAAATAAATTCTTTTTCTAGAGATCATGCCATAAATATAAGAAGTCCCTGTTGCTGAAAAAGATACAAGACACAACATACATACAGAAGTGATCTACAAGTGACATACACAAGGAGAGCTCATACATATATACATGCACGGCCAAGAAGACACAAAAGCTCATACACACTCACGCTTACTCAAGAAGAGTTGTGTACTTTCACGAGGATTTTGAAGAACTTCATCAACTACTTTTTCACTGTCTCTGAACCTGGATGTCAAGAAGACGACACTCTGTTTTCCAGACAAAAACTAGAAGAGGACATAGAACCATTTCTGATCAATTTGAAGGAGTCCAGAGCTACACTGCAATCACTAGAGCCATTCTAAACTCTTTAACTTACTCAGTGATTTATTATTTACATTACGAACAGTGTGTGTCATCAGTTTTAATTTACACATACACTGTCTCCTGAACTTTAACTGGAGGATCTGTAAATCCTCATTCAAAATCCTTACATCTTCTATTTCCCACTGTGGATAGTGGTAGAGGTCATGTGTGACCTGGACAGCTGTATTTTCTGTTATTTCTGTTTCCCACAAAGAACTGTGGTAGAGGTCTTTGACCTGGATAGTTGTAAACTATTGTGAACCCCGATCTAGGGTGTGGATCAAATTTATATAAATTTTTTAGAGGACTAAGTATCAACTTGAGACTGAACCTCTTGGTTATATCTGCTGTGCTTTATTTAGTTTTATCTAAAACCTTTTATTCCGGTGCTAAGTGCTTTAAAATTTAAACTGTTTTTCAAAGTTACTCTGATAATTGAATTAGAAAGTGTTTGCATTATTTGTAAATCATTAGGTTAGTTTAAAAAGCTAACCTGATCTTCTAATTGGATTAACTGGGAATTAATCAATCCCTTGAGAACCTAACTGAAAGTTTTCTTTAGTTCAAATTCACTACAATTCTATTAGTATTTTAAATTGGGGGATTTTAGTAAAGGATTTTAAACCGAAATTTTAATTGGATCTCAATTCCCCCCCCCTCTTGAGTGTCCTCTCCGATCAAAATTTGTTATCAGAGGATTAAAATATTCGCTGAAGTACTCTGTTTTTCAACTTTGATTTTTAGTTATATTTTAAAGTTCTTAAAATTTCTGTTATTTCTAAATTTTTATCTCTTTAAATTTTTTGTTTTAACCTAGTTATCATGGATAACATACTTGAAGGTGTTGCTACTAATAGACCACCATTTTACAATGGAAAAAACTATGCTTAGTGGAATATTAAGATTAAAATTCATTTAGAAAGCATGAGTTTTGATATTTGGACTGCCATAGAATCAGAATTTAAAATTCCCACTACTGCTAGATCTACTTGGAATGAAGCTACTAAGACAGCTTACAATAATAATTGCAAGGCTATGAATGCTCTGTATTTTGCTTTAGGAGATGAGTAATTTAATAGAATATCTTCTTGTAAGAATGCATACGAAATTTGGGATACATTAGGTGTTTCTCATGAAGGAACAACTAATGTTAAGGAAATGAGATTGAACACCTATACTATCAAATATGATAATTTTAATATGAAGCCTGATGAACCCATTTCTGATATGTATCTCAGGTTTAATGAAATTGTCAATACAATGATCTCACTGGGAAAAGATGTTTCATCAAAGGAGAAGATCATGAAAATTTTTAGATGCCTACCTGAAAGATGGAGGGGCACTTTTGTTTCAATCAGATAATCTTGTGATATTGGTAAAATACCAGTCAAGGAACTTATTGGTAAGTTGATGATTTATGAAGAAGAACTTATGGTAAACAAAGAAGAAGAAGAAGAACCAAAAAGAAAGTCAGTTGCCTTCAAGACATCTACTTCAAAGAATAAGGATAAATAGAGAATTCAGACCATGAGTGACAGCTCAAGCTGTGAAGAAAGTGAAAGTGCATCTGACAGTGATGCAGAAATGGATCACATAGCCAGAATATTTAATAAGTTTTATAGGAAGAAGCATTTTTTTCATAAAATCAAATTACAAAGGTAAGTATGATAATAAGTGTCACTGGAAAAAGGACTAGAAGAAATCTGATAAATCTGATGAAGTTGTCTACTATGAATGCAAAAGAAAATGACATATAAAAGAAGACTGTCCAAAGCTGAAATACAAGAAGAAATATGAGTATAAGGATAATAAGTATAAGAAAACCATGAAGGATACATGGAGTGTTTCTGAGGATATCTCTAGTGAATATATAGCTTCTGAGACTGAAAACAAAAATAAGGAAAACATGTGTTTTATGAAAAAAACATCTGAGGTAACATCTAAAACTCCTTCTTTAAATACATATTATTCTGGAGATGATTCTGATTCTGAAAATATGTCAAAATCTGAACTGTTTGAATACTGTGATATGTTGGAAGAAACCTGTAATGAGCTGAAAGACAAATACAAAGGTTTAAAGAAACAGTATGCTTTAACTATTAAACATAAATCTGATCTTTACATAGAAATGGAAAAGAATGCTCAGTTACTTAAAGAAAACACTAAACTGAAATTGTCAAATGAGCAACTTAGGAAGGATTTAGAAAAGTTCACCAATGGAAAAGATACTCTTACTCAAATTCTAGGTAAGCAGATTTCACCTAGATATACTACTGGTATAGGATACCAACCTGGACAAAGAAAAATTACCAAAACTAGATTTATTCCTAAATCTGGACAGAATGTAGATAGTTCTAGTTCTGAAAGTTCATATGCTTCAACTAGTTATATTCATATTTACAGATCCAACAAGGTTTATCTTTCAAAATCTGTTGATTCTACAAATTTTATGAGACCCATAAGACAAATTTGGGTACCTAAAGTTTTATTAGCTAACCTGTCTGGACCCAAGAAAATCTGGGTACCAAAATCATTTCCTATCTAAATATATTCTGTAGGGAACCTGCTTAAAGAGCACCCAAATAAAGACTTGATACTTGGACATTGGATGTTCAAGACATATTTCAGGAGACTTTTCATGTTTTAATAGCTTAGTCAGAGTTGATGGAGGTTTTGTCACCTTTGGTGATAACTCTAAAGGGAAAATCATCGGCTTAGGCCAAATTGGTAACACTGACTCAGTATTAATTTCTAAAGTTCTATTTGTTGATGGACTTAAGTATAATTTACTATGTATTTCTCAGTTATGTGATAATGGTTTTAATGTTAAATTTTAAAATTATTCTTTCAATGTTTTTAATTCTAAAAATTCTTTAGTATTTTTTGCCTTGTGAAATGAAAATGTCTATGCTGTTGATTTAAATTCTTTAGCTATGGAAAATATTACTTGTTTAAATGCTTTTTATAAAGATTCTTGGCTTTGGCATAGAAGATTAGGAAACTGCAATGTACATTCACTTAGAAAACTTACTAGGAAGAACTTAGTTAGAGACCTACCAAAACATGAATTCCCACCAGATAAAGTTTGTAATCCCTATTAAAAGGGAAAGCAACATAAAGTTTCTTTTAAATCAAAGAAAGAAGTGTCAAATTCTCAGCCTCTCGAGTTGGTTCACATGGATTTTTTTGGACCTTCTAGAGTTTCTAGTTTAAATGGGAAGCACAATGTCTATGTTTGAGTAGATGACTATTCTAGGTATACTTGGGTATATTTTCTAGCTCAAAAAAGTGAATCTTGTTCTTACTTTGTTAAATATTCCATGTCTGTAGAGAAACTTAGTGGACTTAAGATTAAAACCTTGAGAAGTGATCATGGTCGTGAGTTTGAGAATCTTGAGTTTGAATCCTAATGCTCACAAAATGGCTATAGTCAAAATTTCTCTACCCCTAGGACACATCTGCAAAATGGTGTAGTATAAAGGAGGAATAGAACCCTTTAGGAAATTACCAGAACCATGCTCAATGAGTATGACCTACCTATTTATTTTTGGGCTGAAGGTGTCAATACATCTTGTTATATTATCAATAGAGTCTTGATCAGACCTGTTCTTAAGAGGACCCCTTATGAGTTATGGAACCATAGGAAACCTAAGGTTAACTACTTCAGAGTTTTTGGTTGCAAAGTCTTTATTATTAATACCAAAGATAATCTTGACCTATTTTCATCCAAGAGTGATGAAGGAATTTTCCTAGGTTACTCTATTTCTAGTAAAGCCTATAGAGTTTTCAATAAGAGAACCAAATGTGTGGAGGAATCTGTTCACATCAAATTTGATGAAACTGATCCACATGAACCTAAGACCTCTCTTGAAAATATTGAAGATGATCTCTCTATTTTGAACCTTAATGATAAAGACAATGGACCTATAGTTAAAACATCCAGTTCTGGAAATTTTCCAGAACCTGATTCTGTTGATTCCCAACCTGTTGATGAACCTGAAATCTCTAGCCCTACCTTTTTGAGAGCAACCAGGATTCTAAAGAACCATCCTTTAGATGTTGTTGTAGGTAATATAGATAGAGGAACACAAACTAGAGCTTCTCTAAGAAATTGGGTTGAACATCAAGCCTTTTTTTCATAGTTAGAGCCTAAAAATATCAATGATGCTATCAATGATGAATTTTGGGTAATGGATTTGCAAGAAGAACTAAATCAATTTGAAAGAAATAAAGTCTTGGTATTAGTAGAAAGACCTAAGGACCCTTTAACCATATGCATAAAGTGGGTGTTTAGAAACAAAGTTGATGAATCTGGAAACATCATTAGAAATAAATCTAGACTAGTTTCACAAGGTTACAATCAATAATAAGGAATTGACTACGAGGAAACCTTTACACCTATAGCTAGATTAGAGGCAATTAGGATCTTACTTTCCTTTGAATCACATCTGAATTTCATGTTATATCAAATGGATGTGAAAAGAGCTTTTCTAAATTGTTTTATTGTTGAAGATGTTTTTGTAGAACAACCACCTGGTTTCTCAAATCCTCACTTTCAAAATCATGTTTTTAAATTTTCTTAAGCTTTATATGGTTTAAAACAAGCTCCAAGAGCTTGGTATGAAAGACTTAAATTTTTTCTTATTTCCAAAGTATTTACAAAAGGAATTTATGATCCCACTCTTTTTAAAAAAATAATTTCAAAAGATGTTTTTATAGTACAGATATATGTTGATGATATTATTTTTGGATCTTCTAAAAATTCTCTATGTACTGAATTTTCAAGGGTTATGCAAAAATGATTTTGGAATGAGCTTAATGGGAGAGTTTAAGTACTTTCTTGTATTTCAAATCTCTTAAACTAAATATGGTATTATTTTAAATAAAAGTAAATTTACTAAGTATTTATTAAAACTTTTTGGTTTGGATAGTATTAAGGGAAGTTATACACCTATGAGTACCACCTATAAATTAGATATTGATGAAACTGGGAAACCAGTAGATCAAACTAATTATAGAGGTATGATTGAGAGTTTACTTTATCTTACTACTAGTCGACCTGATATTATGTTTAGTGTATGTATGAGTGCTAGGTTTCAAGCTAACCCTAAAGAGTCACACTTACTTGCTGTTAAGAGGATTATCAAATATCTTAAATATACTGCTAATTTGGGACTGTTTTACCCAAAGGACAATCATTTGATTTAATAAGTTATTCAGATGCTGACTTTGATGGATGCAAGCTATATAGAAAGAGCACATTTGGAACATGTCATTTACTTGGAAAGTCCCTAGTATCATGGTGTAGTAAGAAACAGAACTCAGTTGCATTATCTACTATTGAAGCAGAGTATATTGCTACTGGTAGTTACTGTGCACAGATTCTGTGGATGAAACACACTTTATTGGACTATGGATTTGATTTTGAACATGTTTCAATTAACTGTTATAACACTAGTGCGATCAACATCTCAATGAACCCTGTGTCTCACTCTATAACCAAACACATTGATGTTAGACACCACTTTCTAAGAGATCATTACCAAAGAGGTGATACAACTCTTGAATTTATAGGCATTGAACTCCAATTAGCTGATATTTTCACTAAGCCTTTAAGTTCAGAAAGATTAAGTTTCATTAGACATGAATTAGGGATGATAAATTACTCTTAAACCATTAGTATAAACCTCACCATTAGTATAAAACTCACCGTTAGTATAAACCTCACCGTTAGGATAAACCTCACCGTTAGTATAAACCTCACTGTTAGTATAAACCTGATTGTTAGGATAAACCTCACCGTTTGTATAAACCTCACCATTAGTATAAACCTCACTGTTAGGATAAACCTCACCGTTAGTATAAACCTCAATGTTAGTATAAACATCACCGTTAGTGTAAACCTCACCGTTAGTATAAACCTCACCGTTAGTATAAACCTCATCATTAGAATAAACCTCACCATTTAAGGACACCTCACCGGTACATCTCTCGCACTGTTTTAAATTTTCGTATTAAGGCCGAGACTTCGAAACATTTTTTTAATATGAGATTTATTTTATATGTGAATCCTAAATGATATTAAACCCGGATCTAGACATCACTCAATCATCGCGAACCCGTCTGTTCGAATCCCTCCTACCTAAAACCTCTCAAGCTCCCAAAACCCTAAGCCTCAGAATCTGAAATGGCCCATGTGAAGCGACCCTCAGTGGATGAAGGGAATGATGCACCAGAAGATAAGAAGTAGAAAGTAACCAATGCTGGTGC
The DNA here is from genome assembly GCA_963277665.1 of Viscum album. Taxonomy (NCBI): domain Eukaryota; kingdom Viridiplantae; phylum Streptophyta; class Magnoliopsida; order Santalales; family Viscaceae; genus Viscum; species Viscum album. Next base: position 1,237,335,129 of record OY728162.1, on the reverse strand, counting down.
TAGTGGAAGCAGTAGAGGTGTTGTTCTAAGGAATCCTGTGAATCTGCATTTATCGAAGCGAGAAATTGTAGTGGAAAAGGAGTTATGTGTGGAAAGGCTTTTGGAATGTAAGTCCTTGATTCTGAAGATTTTACAAGAGCAAGGATGGATCAAATGCTTCATGAACAATAATGGACCCTATTATCCTGTACTGGTAAAAGAGTTCTATGAGTTTGTCTGTTTTTAAACATCATAAGAGGAGAATGGGATGATTTCCTTTGTGAATGGTCAAAAGTTTTCGTTTTCATCCGTTGAATGGGCTGAGAACCTTAGAGTTCCTCATATAGGTGATTATGGATTTTATTCAAAATCCATACCTACTTCTAGTGACTTTTTCAAATATGAGGATGCCTTATTAGAATTGATAGGAAATGGAACTCCTAGAAAGATCATTGCTGCAGAGATGGCAGGGGAGGATAAACTACTTTTTAAGTTCATTCAGCATGTGATTTGTCCAAGGAGAGGAGATTTTTCTACCCTCATATTTCAGGATATTTATTTGTTGAATCTATTGAAGCATGGTGTAAAGGTGAATTTGTGCATATTGATAATGATTTAGATTGAGGATATGACAAGACGAAAGTCTAAGTCTAACGCACTATTCTTTTCTAAGTTGATTTCTATTATGTTGAAGGCAAAGGAGGTAGCTGGACCTCAAGAAGAAAGTATTGTAGTTAAGGATAATTTTTTCCTCACCAGGACTATTTGTAAGTTTATGAAAGTTAGCTGGAACCCTTGGAAGAAATCATGGGTTAATGATGATGGTAAGATCTATGACAAGTACACTCATGTGGACCATCCTTCTAGACCAAAGGATGTGAGGGATCCTGGTCTTGGACCAGATGAGCCAGAACCGATCTACAGTGATGATGAGGCTGAAACTAGGGAGGAAAAGACGTCAGTTGAGGAAGGAGGAGACCCAGATTTACCTCCTAGTCCTGTACACCAAAATATTTTCTATGGAGCAGCTAGCCCTCCAAAAGAACTACCAAGGAGAGAAACTATTCTGAAGGACAATGATATTGAGTCCACTGAAGAAGAAGAAGTAGAAGCATATCAGAATGTTGTCAGGGACACCTCTAAAGAGGATAAGGAAACCGAACCCAATCATTTTTTTTATGGAGAAAAGGAGGCTTCTAATGAAGAAGATGATGAGTAAAATGAAGAAGAAGAGCTCAGTTTGATCCCTCTGATAGATAGTACAGTCAAGATAGTACCTGATCAGGAAGCAGAAGTAGCATGTACTTCCATTGATGAGAGAGTCATTGATCCCTCAGAGAAAATGGTTGTTGTATCTGTTGATGTTTCATAGGAGGTTGTAAAATTACCTCGAGCATAACAGTTGAAGGAGATTCCTCAGAAGAATGCTCTAAGTGAGGGGAGCATCTTGGTTCAGTTTCTATGTTGTATGACATCTAAGGTTGGTCATCAGATCAAAGATATATGGTACTTGGACTCAATTATAGAGATTCATATGAGGAAGACCAGCCTCAAAGGGATTCAATTATCATACCTACTGTGACTGAAAATTTGGCAACCGAGGAGGACCTCGAGTCTTTAAAGGATGAAATGAAAGAAGCACTGAGAGAATCAGTGGAAGATTTGAAGAAAATCCCGGTTGATGAAATAAGGAGTGTGGAGAAATCCCTGGAGATATCTCTGGGATGTGTTGTGTCTATCCCAGTGAAGGAAATGATGGATGAAGTCAAAGTATGCCATACTCAAATTGAGAGTTGGGCAGGAGCTGTGGTTGCTCTAAGACAATCGATTGCTTCATTGACTGCCATGAACAGCTCTAAAACCCAAGTGAATGCTGATATCAGATATATCAAAGAAGTATTCGAGAAATTTTTGGAAGTATTTGAGGATTTTAAGACATAAGTAAAAGAACATTTGAACAGTCAAGATGCACTTGTTCAGAAGGTGGTTAGTAATTTGACACAATCTTTCAAAGAGACAGTAGCTTTCTCAGTAAAACCCCTTCCCTCATCCAGCTCCACTGTGAACATTGACCAGATCAGAACTGTGATCCAAGAAGAGTTGGATAAGTCCAGTACCAATGGAACCTCAGATTCTCAGATCCCTGCTACCACTAGGGAAGTTAGCAGTTTTGTTCGTGATCACCTACGAGCAGCTACTGCTTCTTAAGAGGCCATTAAGAATAAGGCGGGTGCTTACTTTGAGAAGGTCTATACGAAGAATCAAATGACAAATAATTTGAAGCTCTTGATGTAGAATATGAAGTTGCCTCTAGTGACTCATGATTTCAGAGAACAGGTTAATAAGCTCAGGGAGATTACTGCTGTCTTGGATAAATTCATTGAAAATTGAGATGATTTTGTGTCAGCAATGGAGATAGGAGGTAGTATTATTATGGATTTTAGGAACCTATTTCTACTATTATTGCATGTGGATGCCAGAACTGTGATTGTACCTCCTGCTCTTCCTACCTCTGCCTCTTGGAGTACACCTCAGTTGACTCCAGTTTAGGCTATTCAAAGCTTAACTCCTATGATCCCACAGAGAAGCACAAATTTCAGATCTGGTGCAGTTTCAGTGGCTGACCCTCCAGTTGTTCTTTTAGCTATTCCCAAGCCATCTACTCAATCTGACCCAACAACCTCTTCTGATCCTAAGGGAAAGACTCATGTTCAAGAGGAATATTGAGTGATTCTGGATGTTTTTGTTGGGATTCACTTGTATTTTTGTAATACTGACTTTATCAGTTTGTACCTTATGTGATTTAATGGAAATTTACTGTTACATTCTCCAATTTACTATGTTTTTGTGTAATCTGTTCTCTTTTAGTCTCTACCTTTCTCTGATTCTACCCTTCTTTTTATTAATCACAAAGGGGGAGAAAATAAAACAAATGAGAACAGTGAGTGAAATTGCAAGGGGGAGAAAAATGAGAACTTTGTTTTAAAGTTTTTCTTAGGAAATTTTTCCTCTACCACCATTTTTATTTTCTTAATACTTTGGAATAAGTTGTGATTATCAAAAAGGGGGAGATTGTTGAACCCTCTAGGAGAATTAGTTGAACTCATATTTTGATAATCCCAATTATGCTCAATTATAGTTTGATAATTCCTATATTGATTAATGGTTAATTACTTATTTCAGTATTTCTGTACACCATGCACATATTCGTATATTATAATATTTATATTATCTTCATAGAATTCGGTTACTGAATGGATATATATTCTAACTTAACCCATTCTGCCAATAGAATGCTTAAACAGATAAGTCACCGTTATGCAAGCCTACCAATACAGACAAGTCACCGTTATGCAAACCTACCGATATAGACAAGTCACCGTTATGCAAGTCTACCGATACGTGAAGGTCCCCGATACATCAAATCCACTGGTACAACAAGTCTACCGATACGTGAAGGTCACCGATACATCAAGTCCACCGGTACAACAAGTCTACCGATACGTGAAGGTCACCGATACATCAAGTCTACCAGTACATTAAGGCTACCGTTACACGAAAGGTCACCGTTACATTAAGTCTACCACTACCGATCAAGTCTACCGACAGACATGAAGTCTACCGATAGAAAGGGTACCGTTACACAAGAATCTACCATTACACAAGAAGTTACCGTTACACAAGAAGTTACTGATACAAGCGGTTACTGATACAAAGACTTACCGATACACAAGGCTACCAATATCCAAAGCTACCGTTCCAGAGAATCCGACGCTACCTAAATTTAGTTATCTTTGTTTAATCTAGACAACGGTTATATCAAGTATATTTTAATGATCTGTCATTTATTTAATGAAGGTTGTTGGATGTCAGGGAACCATACCTCGTACCTGCAAAAAGAAATCATTTCTTTTGCCGAAGCTCATGCCATAAATATAATAAGTCCCTGTTAATGAAAACGATACAAGACACGAAATACATACAGAAGTGATCTACAAGTGACATACAATATAAGATCTCACACAGATATACATGTATGACCAAGAAGACACATAAGCTCATACACACTCACGCTTACTCAAGAAGAGCTGTGTACTTTCACGAGGATTTTGAAGAACTTCATCGACTACTTTTTCACTCTCTATGAACTTGGATGTCAAGCAGATGACACTCTGTTTTCCAGAAAAAAACTAGAAGAGGACTCAGAACCATTTTTGATCAATTCTAAGGAGTCCGGATCTACAATGCAATCACTAGATCCATTCTAAACTCTTTAACTTGCTCAGTGATTTATTTTTTACATTACGAGCAGTGTGTGTCATCAGTTTTAATTTACGCATACACTGTCTCCTGAGCTTTAACTGGAGGATCTGTAAATCCTCATTCAAAATCCTTACATCTTCTATTTCCCACTGTGGATAGTGGTAGAGGTCATGTGTGACCTGGGAAGCTGTATTTGCTGTTGTTTTTGTTTCCCACGAAGAACTGTGGTAGAGGTCTTTGACCTGGGCAGTTGTAAACTGTTGTAAACCCCGATCCAAGGTGTGGATCAAATTTATATAAATTTTTGAGAGGACTAAGTATTAGCTTCAGACTGAACCTCTTGGTTATATATACTGTGCTTTATTTAGTTTTATCTAAAACATTTTATTCCACTACTAAGTGCTTTAAAATTTAAATTGTTTTTCAAAGTTACTCTGAAAATTCAATTAACAAGTGTTTGCATTATTTGTAAATCATTAGGTTAGTTTCAAAATCTAATCTGATCGTCTGTTTGGATAAACTAAGAATTAATCAATCCCTTGAGAACCTAACTGAAAGTTTTCTTTAGTTCAAATTCACTACAATTCAATTAGTATTTTAAAATGGGGGATTTTAGTAATGGATTTTAAACAGAAATTTTAATTGGATCTCAATTCACCCCCCTCTTGAGTGTCCACTCCGACCAACAATTATTATGAAAATTTTATATTTTATAACACATAAAAATTGTATATTTCCATTAATTATGATAATTATCTCATGGTTCAGAATTCTTATGCCATATTTCTATGTTATTATATATTATTATGTTATGTTTCCGTTTATCATGAAAAATTCATAATGAATATACATTTTATTCCACATTTCACATGTTATTTGGAATGAATTATATCATGATTCATGATTTAGGATCTATATTTTATTGGATATTATTTATTTATATTATTTTCTTGTACCTTAATTATATTATCATGTCTAAATTGTTATCTTTTTCACACTTGGGATATTAGATAAATATCTATTATGGTCACTCCTTACCATGTTTCTGAGCTCACCCTTTCTTTTTTTAGTTTCCAAGTTATAAAGAATAATATAATATATGTTATGTGTAAAAGGGTATCATGTGTAGAAGTTATTTGTGGGAGATGTTGAATAATGATTGTAAAAAAAGTTAGTTATGTATCTAATATCCAAAGACACAAACCTATTAGTTCTAGTGGTGTGATTTATTATGAGATGTATTGAGTATTTGTGTATAATTATTTAATAATATTTTATGTGATGGTCTAATCAAATCAAATAAAATAAATAACTTTTTACTATAGGATAACCTTTGAGGTTACAAGCTAACAAAACAACCCACTAAACCATTGACAAGTAAGAAATAGCTAAAACCCCCTCAAAGGGTAGACCCACCACAAATATATCCCAATATATATATATATATATATATATATATATATATATTCTTTACTTGGATAAATGTTCAAACATTTCATGTACTAAAGGTATTATGATCTAAAGTTCCAATATTGTGAACCAAATACTCATTTTTAGTGAATAATGATTTTGTTATAGTACCATAACTACAATGGTAATCAGCTACAACAATACCTTGACAAAACTTGTCACTATTATAGTCATTGTTATTGTACGAATCACTATTTTAGTACCTGTTATATTATAAACCAACTACAGTTCTACATTACCACATAAAATCACCCGCAAATGGGGAATATTAGGGGATGAACCCCATCTATATTGATATAGAGCATCAATCCATATATTATAAGAATAAGCTAGGAAACATATTGATAACAATAATAATGGTAATACTAATATTGATAAAAACAATGATGATAATAATAATAATGATAAGTATAATAACGATGATGATATTCATAATGTTAATAATAATGGTATTGATAATAATTAAAATAAAGATAATAATATTGATAATAATGATAATAATAATAACATTGTTAATAATAATGATAATAATAACTAAAATGATAATGATGATGATGATGACGGCAATAATAATAATAATTATAGTAATAATAATGATGATCATAATAATGATAGTAATAATAATGATAATAATAATAATGATAATAATGATAATAATAATGATGATGATAATGGAAATGAAAATAATAATAATGATGATAATGATGATAATAATGATAATAATGTTTATAATGAATATAATGATGATAATATTGTTAATAATGATGATAATAATGATAATAATAATGATAATAATAATAATGATAATTATAAAAATGATAATAAAAAAGATAATAAAAATGATAATAATAAGACGATAATGATGATGATAATAATTATAATGATAATAATGATGAAAATAATATCAATTATAATAATAATAATGATAATTATAATGATAATAATGATAATGATAATCCAATGAGCCTGTACCCCAGTGGTAGATCCTCCTTCTTGGCATCTAAAAAACACAGGATCAAATTTGGGCGAGGGTGAAATTTTGGGCTAATGTAGTAGTACCATAGTAGGCACCATAATAGTTACTATAGCATCTATAAATTCTCCTCTTATTTGGGTATTTGTACCACAGGTTTGGGACTACAGGTCTCAGGGCCTTCATGCCACTAAAAGGCCTTCAGGCCATGTGGCTTTTGGGCCATAGAGCCTTCGGGCCACCAAAAAGGCCTTCAGGCCACCAGACCTCTGTCCTGCAAAGGACCAAGAAATGACCAGGTAGACCACACATGAGAGGGACTGAAAGAGGATTAAGTGCTAGTATCATCCCCCAAAGAAGATCTAACAAGATTGAAAGAATGTGAGGGTATGAAAATTTTCATCAATACTAGGCACTGTGTAGCTCTGCACAGGTAAATGATTGCTGATCAGCCATGTGAGGTGGGGAGGTAGACGCCTTCTTTGGTGAAAATGTTGGACAGAGGTAGTTCTAAAGTGTAGTATGGTCTGGGGCCTTAAAAGGATGTATAACGGGTCTTATTCCCCTAGTCCTTTGCATCATGTATTTTCCTTGTGCCCCTAGGCCTACGAGTCATGTAAGGGTTCCACCTCAACCCTTAAAAGGGGGATTATGTAAAAATAAAATAATAATCTAAGGCCTTCGGGATTTTTAGAGTATAATGATAATGATAGTAATTATAATGATGATGATGAAAATCATATTCCAATAAAACATAATAATTTTTTCAAAGAACCATACCGAATAAAATTATTATATAACCAAAGTGATGGATACGAAGGAGTGCATTTAAATCATGAATAATTATCAGCAACATCATTGGACCGATGTAAGTACATAAAACTATAAATGAGAGATAATAAAAGTAAAAGGAACTTTATTTATTAATTTTATTTGAGTTAACACACACCAACATATTTTATTCCCTATACATGTGATAAATTTTAACATGCATCCTCTCCACTGAATTTAGGAATTTGATATGGTCTATAAGAATGGTCCCTAAGACAACAAGACCAATAAAATTAAATTCTTAGATAAAATCAATGGATTCAATTTCAATCAATATTTTATGCCATTTATATTGCTTGAAATATTTTATTACATTTTCAATAGAAAGAAACTTCATTTTATATTCAATAATGTTACTGATAAATATTGAGAAGGAACCTTTAATGAATCCATAATAAATTTAAATAATTACACCATATCTTATAGGCTTAGGTGCTATAATAGAAACTCCATCAATATCAACCTTGATTTAGTTAAGAGATAGTTGTATCCATTTTACAAAGGCATATTTCATAATTTTACTTGGTAACTCATTAACCCCAATGGTTTTAGTGATTTTCATATTGGAGATACAATAATGAAAAGGATAATATTTCACTTTATTAGTATTATGTAAATCATTAATGATATATACATGAACCAATACACAACTTCAAAAAAAATACTACACTTGTATCTATAATAATATTTTTTAATGAGATATACCAGTTAACCAGGGGTCCAAACAATAAAAAACAAAAAAACTAGAACAACAAAAAAACAACAACAACAATTTACATACTTATTTTAGGGTATAATCATACCAAACAACAGACACACACACTCACCTACATATAGTCCTATTAGATTGAGACAACAACCCTCTATAAAGGGATGAACTACTCAAAATTGCACCATTTTATTATACTTGGACTAAGGGAATTACACCATGACTTGAAGGCCTTAAAAATTACACCAAAAGGCCTTAATATAGGGCCCCAATTGAGTATTTTGAATATTTTCCCAAGATTATACAATTCCTACTACAGTACTGACAACAGTACCAATACAATGTCTACTACAATCCTACTACACTAATTTGGAAATTTAATTTCACCTAAATTTAAACCTAAGTTTCTTTTATATCGAAGCACCACCCAGTACCAACGGGTTACCAGTACACCGATATATAATCATGATAATGATAATGATAATGATAATGATAATGATAATGATAATGATAATGATAATGATAATGATAATGATAATGATAATGATAATGATAATGATAATGATAATGATAATGATAATGATAATGATAATGATAATGATAATGATAATGATAATGATAATGATAATGATAATGATAATGATAATGATAATGATAATGATAATGATAATGATAATGATAATGATAATGATAATGATAATGATAATGATAATGATAATGATAATGATAATGATAATGATAATGATAATGATAATGATAATGATATTGATAGTGACAATGATAATGATAATGATAATGATAATGATAATGATAATGGTAATGATAATGATAATGATAATGATAATGATAATGATAATGATAATTATAATTGTAGTGATGATAATAATAATATTGATGATAAACTAAGTATTTATTTGGGGTATAAATTACAAAACATACCCAAAAAACATCATATGTGCCTATTGATCTATTCCAAGAACCTATAAAAGGGGATGATCAACCTATAATCTCCCATTTTATTATACTGGTTCTTGAAGGAATACAGAATAGTGCCCAAATTCTATACTAACAAGGGCCGAAGTTCTTATAAATGGGGTCCAATCAGACTTCCTGAAAAATTTCTTGAGCTATTAAATTTATTGATATAATACACCATAGTTCCCAATATAGTACCGGTATAGTGCCTATTATATTGACACTAAAAAACTCAATTTATTTTCCTTTTTTATATTTGAACTTGGGTTTCTCCCCTACTTGAACACCTTCCTGTACAATTGGGATATTACGACACATCTATATTGATAATAATAATAATAATAATAATAATTCTTATTTGGTTGAAATGATTACAAATTGTAGACAAAAAACACAGCTTGGAACCCTAATGATCCAGTCCCCATCCCTCCCCACAAAGATTTAAAATCACCCCTTGGGACCTTCTAATAATTTATTGATAAAATAAATTCTTCTATTTGATGTATTGTCCCAAAGTCCCTAATATTTAACTATTATTAGGAATTCTATGGCTTGAAGGACCTTAAAAGTTTTCCCAACAACCCATATTGGTGAAAAGTATTGTCTTCTACCATAATCCACCCACTATTCTCCAAGACTACTGCAATAACTTACACAATTCTATAATACCTGCTATAGTACTTAGCTGCTATAATACATTCTACAATACTGTGATGCTACAAGACCAATATAAAATCCCGTATAAATTGAGGGGTTTGGGGGGTTGAACTCTCAACCTCAAAGATGTAGAGTAACAACCAATAATGCTTTTTTATGAGCTACACCACTTAATAATAATAATGTAATTAATGATAAAAATTATAATATTAATTAATAAAGAAAATAATAATTTTTTAGTTAAATTAATTCTACATGCATAAGTATATTGTATGTAATGAAAAATAAAAAAACTGCTATTATAACATTATTCATCCCATTCCTATTTCCATCATCATAGAAGAAAATATATAACTTAAAAAAATGAAACTTATATTCAACATATATAATCTATTTAATCGGAAATAGATAAATGATCTATTTAATATTATTTAAATAAATTCCTAATATTTAATAAAATTTATTGAAAAAAGATAAATTCATAATGAGTCAAAATATGGTGAGTGTCTAGATCACCTACCTCATTTCATGTGAAAAACTAAGTAATGATAAAATTAAATAAATCAAATAGTCATTAAAAATTCAAAAATACATCTAACTTGAAACACAATCATAATTTAGGATAAAATAGTTCATAAACATAACCACCATGGAATAGAAAAATAGGGATTAACTTATATTATATGACACAATTTTAATTTTTCTAATGCATTATCAGTTAAATGAGAATTGGAGGAAATTTGGTAGATAGAAGTTGAATCATTATTTTGGAAAGAGAGAAAAATTTTGGTTGAGAGAAAATGTGTCAATCAATAAGACATGGAGAAAAATATGGGAGTGAACTCCCTACATCATAATTCCAATGGATTGTTCATTGAAGAATCCACCTTTATTATACTTTCAAAAATTATAAAATTCCATGCACTAATTTTAGGGTCTCTCCATACACTCACAAATCACATGCACACACTCACCTTTGCTATTTATTATATAGTATTTTTTTTATTTATACCCCTCCCCAGAACAGTTGTAATTATTTATTCACACAATATATAAAATTTTATTTATAACTTTATTGACATTTTTTTATTTAAATTTATAGTATTATTAAAAGTAATAAAAATATTATCATTGAAGTGCCTATGTCAATTTATTTAACACTGATAACGGGGAAAGGTGAATGAGTGGCATAATTTTATAATATTTTCTCAGCAATCATCCTTATGGATTTTAAGGTCTTAGTCAACTCTTTATTTAAATTCTCCCTCAACCGCATGAAAATTAGGTAAAAAAATGAAAAACACATGAATTTTTTATATGGTTCAATCCCAATGTGGATACATACTTCTTATAGTATTTATTTTGTTACCAATATAAATAATTTTTCACTATTAAATTACTTTTATTACACATGTGTGCAAATTTATCATCCACCTAGTAATACACACTTGGTTTGGGAAGACGTAATACACTTCCTATTGTGATATGGGAAGTTATGATCCACTTACCAAGAACTATATCCCAATATATAGAAGATCATTATTTATACTCGAACAAAAAATTTATTAATTTATTTAGTTCTTCATTTTGAACAAGATCCAAAGTGAATTTTAGGTTGTGTCAATATCTAAGAATAGCATACTATTCCTTTGTCTTAGTATTTGACTAGTAAATGAATATCAATAGAGTAATAATAAATTAAAACTTCCTCATAAAGTATTAAAATTTATGGAATTGTGCATGATTGTATGTGTGCACACCTTGGTCTTCTTACTTTCCAAAAAAAATGAATTTATATGATTGAAAATGTAATCTCTTACCTTAACATAGTTAATCTAATAAGATACAACATTAGTCGATCTCTTTTTTTCTTCCTCTTTCTTTCATAAAAGAGTTCATCAACATAATTTAGTATTATATTCTCAATCCCATATCACCCATTAATTTATTAATTTTAAAATTTTATATCAATATTTCCGTTATATTTTTTTGGAAATTCCTCAATTTTTAGAAATAATATCAACACTAGACAACCACTATTGAAAATAACTCCATCTTGACTGATAATAATGAATTTCAAATAATTCCATTTGAAATTTCAAAAAATATCACCCCATGATCTTTAATTTAATCTTAATTCAGAGTAATAATTGAATCATGGAGTAATAAATGTCATAATATATTTTGATCTTGAAGTCTAGGAAAGAGTCATCACACATAACTTCCAAAAGTAACTTTTGAAACACTCCAATATTTAAATTTTTTTCTAAATAATAAATCATAGGTAAAAAATTATATTTCTAACATATCTTAGTGTTATTATTCACTTTTCTATATTTCCTCAATATGGTGATTTATACATAAGATTTTATAGATATTATGTGTTTCATATGGTTTTGTACTTTTGGACATTTATAGTGAGCTCTTGTAAATATATTATGCATGAAATTAGATTTCTTACATAGACCTCACATTTACCATTTTCTAGTCTCTATCTAAGGAAAATATTATATATGATATAGAAAGGATATTATGTATATAAGGGAGATCATTTCCTTTTACTATTCTTTAGCTTTGGAAAATATATTACATATGAAGATCCTTTATGGTATTTAAAGATGATATCCAACACAATATATTATGTGACCTCAAATATATTATGAATCCTTCCAACTCATCTATATCAAATACCATTTCAATTTTTCAGCATAATATTTAGATAAATATATTATACATCAGAATATGCATTCTTCCCTTTTCTATATTTCATCAAACCACTTTTTTAAATATCTTACATCTGCACAATGAGTTATTTCCATTACTGAATTAGTATAAAAATAAAAAAATATTAAATGTAATTCAGATAGAATGTTATGCATATAATAAAATCAAATTAATTTTTTATTTATTTTATTTCAAGGAATATATTTTATATCACATACTTTGGTAGATTTTAAACAACTTAAAATTCTATAATTTCAAAACTAAGCACTAACATCCTCCAAACATCTTAAGAAAGTTCTAGTCAACTCAAAAATATACTTAAAAATGTTCTAATGTTTCTTACTATTTATTGATAATAAATTAAATATTCACTAAAAAATACATTAGGTTCTTCATTATCCCCCTTTATATTTTATTTATACTTAAACAACTCACTCTAAGAAATACCAACCACATCCTTTATGAAAGAGAGTCATCTTGAAGCTACACCACTTGATAAAGTAATGTTTTTGGGATAAATCAATCCATCAACGAAAAAGAAAATTTTGAAAAAGTGATTTATATTATCTCCCCATAAATACATAATCTCAATATTTACACTTTTAGGTAATATTAATATCTCTATATTCACAAAATAAAATTCATAGTGTTGTGTACTTATTAATCCCCTTTGGAAAAAAATACAAAGAACAGTAAGTCTATGCCAAAAGTCACTCAAGTTAAAGGGAAGGGATAAATTTTATAATTCAACCTCAAAGCCTCAAATATACCCTTAGGAATTTTATTTGGTGAAAATTTTAGAAACATTATCTTTGGTGGTAATAAAGTTCAACTTTATATCCCCATTGTGAAATTTATCATTAATAAAATTCTACTTAATGTAATTTTAACAACCTCAACTATATATCCATGGATCCGATGGATGTTGTATGAAAATGGTAAATATATAAAAAAAATGAACCAAAATATATTAGACTTAGAAAACTAGATACATAAATGAGTTTTACATTATATTAAAACAAAAAAAATACATCATCTGAAAATTTTAAAAACATTATTATTCTCCTTAAAATCCATTTTTCATATGCAGTAATCTTATTGGTTTCCTGGGGAAAAGGAAATCAATATAACTTATTGATATCATATGATTAGAAAGGGAATAACATAAAATGGAAGTTATTAGGGAATAAAAAAATAAATTGAAAAGTTCTATAACTAATGAGGCTGAGAGAAATGATAAACCCTTGATAAAATTAATAATGAATAAATGCCAAGATATCAATAAATAATATGGTATTTCTAAAACATTATATCATAAATAGATAAATTTAATTATGTCATAAAAATTAAATTTAGAGAATATATAAATCAATGGACAACATGACAATGAATAAATGTATGGATAATAATAGATTAACATATTATGATATAAATTAAAAATTCCAGACATATTATACATACTATCAATGCCTGGTGCCGAGACATCTTATATAAATGGTAAGGATGATCCAATTACCCTATATTTATTTTCTCATAAGATCTACCAATTCACTAAGGGGATATATAATTCTAGGCCCCAAACATCACATAATAGTCCAATTTATTAAATTACATATCAAAAGGTTATATGTAATAATATTCGAGTAATTAACTATATAAATACTTTTCAATATTTCACAAATGAGTCATATGTTACATGTTTTTCCATATAAAAGAAGTAGTTATTTGGTAAGAAATTATTTTACCCAATATAATAATAAATAGATATATATGAATTGTTAATGGTAGAATACCAATATAATGATAGAAAAATTCTTTATAATGGCTCATAAAGTGCACATGAATTATCTAAAACAAAACCTCCAGGAGTATCAAACGAAGTTCACACTAAGGTCCCACTCATCATGCACCAGAATGACGACCGAGATATACCTAAAAATATTTTTTAGGGTTTAAATACCTAGGATAATTTTATAAAAAAACCAAATCAACTTTTACTACCTATATAAGGATTCATTTTCTTGGAAAACCACACGCACATTACTTCACCAAAATCATGGGACAATTTTAAGGACACAGGGTAGTTCGAGCATTATATTGGATTATATGAAGGATATAATGAGAGGGAATAAACAAAACACCATTTAAAAAATATATAATGGTGGATAATACCATGAAATAAAAATAATGGTAGTATAATAATGAAATATAAAAATACAATATAATTAAGGAAATGAACTTGAAAAGGAGAGAGGAGGATTAAGGACCCTTACCTTGGAGGGATTCTTCTTAAATATAGGGACAAAATTATTAGAACTATGTAACCACCTTGGAGAGACACTTTATAGGAGAATTGAGATAGAAATAATTCTCAAAGGATTTTATATGGAAAGTGAAGAGGGAAAGGGGGTATTTATACTTGAGGAGGAGTGGTTTTAAGGGATAAAATATAGATGATTTTACTATATAATCCAAAAACATGTGAGTTTAATCAATTAAAACCAATTTTATACCGTATTAATATGCGAGAAAATGTGGGTGTACATACAAGGCATTAAAAACCTAAAAATACTTCCCAAACAACCCAATTAATTCACAAAAAACAAAAATATCTTTTTTTTTCAAAAATTCAATTTTTGGTTCACAAAAGTAAAGTATAAATTTATATTTTAAAATTGTTATTTTAATTTTTTTTAATACTTATTTAATTTTATTTTGATTGAATAAAATATTTTATAAAATTTTATTCATGTTGGTATGATAACGATTTCATAAAAGAGCACTACTTAGTAAACTGTAAATTTTCACTTTTTTACAAAAAATCATCTTTGTTAGAAAATTCCCCAAAAAATCATCCTAATATTGTTCTTATGTGATGAGTTTAAAAATGAAGTTTATTTTATCAAAATAATTATCTAAATATAATGATTTTAACAAATCAATAAATACAATTTTTAGTGAAATTTAATATTTTCATAAAAAAATAAACATTTTGACCATTATAAAAATTACTTAGGACTTCATTGAAATATATTATCATTTACATAGTGTTTTTTAAGAATATTTAAGGAAAATATTTTTTTTATAAAACTTGTATATTTATCATAAAAAACATTTTTATCAAAATATATTTATATTATTCTAAAACAATACATTTTTTCTTATATAATTAAATAACCCCTTTAATGTTCCTAGTTATAGTTGTCCAAGATGTGTAAAGTTATTATGAAATCTTAAAATATCTCTATGTGATCATAAAAAAACCTTAATTATAAAATAAGAGATATATTAACAATATAAATAAATTTTTAGGGTGTTATATTATTCACCCCATAGAGAAATTTCATCCTAAAAATTTAATTTCCTACATTATGGTATAAAAAATAGGGTACTTTTTCATTATTACTTATTTAGTTTCCCATGATTCCTCTTCTAACTTCTTATTTTTATAAAAAAAATTCATGAGGAAATTTTCTTTTTCCAAAATACTTGCTCTCTATTTTCAAGAATTATGATAATCTCCTCATTATATGAAAAATCAATTTCATGCTCTATCTCATTTCTGGTGATTACATGAGTTGGGTATGAAATGTATTTCCTTATAATGAAGACATTAAAGTCTCCATGAAATTTATTAAGGTTGGGTGGAAAGGATAAATAATAATCTATAACTCCAATTCTCTTTAGGATCTCAAATTTCCTACTGTACCTTGGAATCAACTGTCCATTCTTCCCAAACCATATAACCCCATTCCACAATGATAATTTTAAGAATAAATGATCACCTACATGGAAGTACAAGTCCTACATTCTGTTATCATCATAGATTTTTTTTCTACTATGAGTTTTTTTATATGATTCCTAATTTCTATCACCTTCTTAGTTGTCTCGTCAACAAGTTTTGGACCAACTATCTTCCTCTCTCAAACCTCATCCGAACTGGTTGGAGTAGCCCATTTTTCCTATACAAGGCCTCATATAGTTCCATTTGTATGCTAGAATGAAATCTATTATATTATGAAAATTAAACCAAAGGTAAGTATTTGTCCCAAATTCTTTGTAACTCAAGTGAAAATGAACTCAATATATCCTATATGGTTTGGATAGTCCTCTCATACTGAACATAAGATTGAAGATGATATACGATGCTCAAATGTACCTCAGTGTTCAATACATTTTGAAGACTCTTCCAAACTTTATATGAGAAGTGTGGATAATAATCATAAAAAATTCATAAATGTGCACCATGAAGTCTAAAAAATTCCACGATTTAAAGTTTAGGAAGACGTTTGAGGGGTAGATCCTCCCTTATTTTTGTAAAATGTGTAGATTTGGTGAGGTAATCAGTTTTTTTAATGGTTGGGGCTGAAGCCTCATTTTATTATTAAACCAAAGACCTATTTTTGTCTAGTTATAGGGAGACCCATTAAATAAATCGAATGCCTAAGGCCAAGTGGCTTGAATACAAGGCTTGAAAGCCTATTTTTTGGCCCAAGGGGCCCTTTAGTGAATAATACTCCTACAGTACTTGGGATGCTATAGTACCTGCTATAACACTACTATATCTACTTTTCCCTTTGATTTTTTAGGATGCCCAGTGAGAAATACCATTATTATATTGTTATACTTCTATATAGATATAGGGATAGGTTTCGTGACCCACTATGTTGCCTCTCAACCGTAAACTTCCCATTTCATGTTATACCACCAGAAGTTCTCTTTTATATCCTTATACATCCTAGTACTATTTGGGTGAATAGAGAAGTGTTTACTATGAGAATCATCTAATAACTCTCTATTCATCTTTGGTACTGATGGTTCACATAATCTTATTCTAATTTTCAACACCCTATTTTCACTGGTGAACCCCACCAATTTCCCATCCTCAACAGATTTTACTTTCTCATAAATACAATTTTCATATTGATGAAACTTCTTTATATTCTCCAATAAATTTGGTTAGTTAATTACAAAGAAACGTTATGATGATTCAACTTTTTTTAATAATTTCCTTATCCAAATTTATAAACTCCTTGAAAGTAGGATCCTTTTCCATCCTCATCAAGAATATGACCCCATGATCCTTCCCACTTAAAGAATATTTTAGTATGTTTTCTTTACCATAGTGATAGTGTATTGCACAATCATAGTCATTAAGTAATTCCATCAATATCTTTTGCCTCATGTTAATCTATTTCTATGAGAATATAAAACTTATAATATTTTGATTGGTATATATGTCAAATTTTACACCATAAAGATAGTGTCTCTATATTTTCATATAAAATGTCCCAACAAGAATCACGAGTTTATGAGTTGGATAGTTATACTCATGGGTTTTTAGTGGCCTTTATGCCTAATAAACTACTCTACCATTCTACATGAGGACACTCCCTATCCCTTTATTTGATTCATCACTGTTTATAAAAAATCCATCATTTATTGATGACAAAGTCAACATGGGTGTATTTATCATCTTTTTTATTTAGTTCCCAAAATCAATCCTCACATTATTTATCCCATTTTAATTTAACCCATTTACATGTCAATTAGTTTAATATATTAGATAATCTAGAAACATTTTCAATGAAACTCTCATAGTAACCCGCTAAGACAAGAAAATAATATATCTCAGTTATAGTAGTTGGTGTTGACCATTCAATAAAAACTTTTTTCTTAGTGGGGTCAACCAATTTTCCATAATTATAGTAAAAATGGATAAGAAAAAAGATTTTTTGAATCCATAATTCACACTTACTGAATTTCCCATATAGTTATTTCTCCCTTAGGGTCTCAAGTGTTCTTTGTAAATAATCTCCATATTCATAATTGGAATTTGATTATATCAATATGTCATCAATGAAAAACATAAAAAATTAATCAAAATATTATTTGAATATTCTATTTATTAGATCCATAAACACAGATGATGAATTATTTAATCCAAAATGAATTATTGTGAACTCATAATATTCATACCTTGTACGGAAAGACATATTTGGTATATCATCCTTCATCACTTTTAATTAATGATAACCAAAAAAGAGATCAATCTTTGAGAAGTATTAGAGCCCTTGAAGCTAATAAAATATATCATCAATGAATGGTAATAAATACTTTATCTTAATAGTGATAATATAGATTTCCCTGATAGTCAATTCATAATCTAATGGACCCCTCTTTATTATTCACCAATAAGAAAGGTTCCCCACAATGATAAACAATTGTGCATATAAACTAATTTTCAATTAATTATTATAGTTGTTAATTAATATACACTAACTCCACCAGATATATCTAGTATGGAGGATTAGATACAAGTTTTTCAATAGGGATAAGTTCAACAGTGAATTATACCTCACTATCATGAGTGTATCCTACTAAATCCTATTAAAATACATTAATATATTCCCTGGAAATAGATACATCCATTATTCTTAGGAAAACCTTTTAATTCATTAATCATCCCAAATAATTTCATTAAGGTTTTCATAGTAATGAAGAATCTCCCATAAATGAAAAGGATTATATACCATCTTCATAGGTTTTAATATTATTTTCTCAATAATAAATTATTACATTATACTTTAAAATCAAATCTATGAAACGTATTGCGTCAAATTCTACCATAGGGATGAAAATAAAATCTACAAATAGTGTATGTTCATGCATGAAATGGGGATTTCATGACACATCTAAATTGAAATAATATTTCCACTGAGTTTTATGATTGGTAAATCCCTTCTTAGGATTCTAATGAAATAAAAAATGTTCTTAGAAAAACATAAGATATAAAAGAGTATGAAAATAAAAAATTTAATATATAAATATCTAATTCTGAAGTTATACTAATGTACCTTAAACCACATCAATAAGAGATTCCAATTTTATAGTAGTAATAATATAATAAAAACATTGTTCCTTGGGCCTATTTTGCAGTAGATTCCCCTAAATATTGAGAAATTTATTTTAATAATTTCCCATATTCTTGTATTTAAATCATTGGATGTTTATGGATTCTCTCTTACCCTTGAATTCATGAGATTGGTATCCTTTATCTCTATACTTATAGTGAAATTTATCCCCTTAATTCATGTTCTATGGTGATTCTTCCCAAAATTATTATATTTTTTAAATTACATCATTCCATTATAGTATTTTTCTAAACTTATACTAGCATGGTGTTCATCCACCAACTTCTTATCCCAATTCCCACTGAAAATAAAGGACTTATAGAATTCTTTTTTGGTGTTGATATCACTAGTAACAATTTACTCATTTGAAAAAAAATGTTAGAGATAATATTTCTCATCAAATATTTGTTTTTAACACATATAATAATCAATCAATTTTACCCTCTCTCTATTAAATACATAATCAGTAGCATTCCATAATAACCTTGTAGAGTTATCTTCATACTGAAACAAAAATTCCTCATCATTTTTTCCTTTAGTTTAAGAGTTATGTTTCCATGTGCGAACATTATTCACAATGGAATTAATTTTCAAAGTACCTTTCTTTTAAATACTTCCATTCCATGTCGTTTATTTATTCTTTCTTCTTAGTGTTTCAAATCAATGAACACCATTGGTCAAAATATCCCATAAAAAGATATACATCCATGAAAAGCTTTTACTTCTCATAATATCCCAAGGAAATGCATGTTTTCTATTGGTTATTTATCCATCATTAATCTACTAATGGATTTGTGGTCCCACTAAAAGATAGAGGTTATTTCTGTATGAAGCATTCCGACATTGATGCACCACATTATTGAGTAATAGGTTATTCCATGTGAGCCAAGTTATTTTTCATAACCATGGATAAATGAATTAATATAGCCATAATATTCTCTGATCACTTACCAATATCTTTTAATTTATTTGGAGGTAAATTAATATATTGATTTTAAGTATTGACATGCTTTTCCATTCCATTAGGCTCTATTTATAGACAATGGTATATAATTAATTAGTGCATAAACAACACTATTATATTCTTTTCTAGAAATATTTCTAGAATATCCTGGGGGATTTTCAAGGGTTTATGTTTTCTATCTATGTTATTTTATATCAACTTCATAAGGTTTGTATTCAACTATTAATTTATACCAACTATAACAACCCCAAATCTAGAACCTTGGATCCCATAGATTTTTATGTAAAATGGTACATAGATAAAAAAATATAGGACCCAATAGTTTTATAGATTAAGAAAACCAGATTCAAAAATTATTTTTAT
Source organism: Viscum album (assembly GCA_963277665.1). Lineage (NCBI taxonomy): Eukaryota > Viridiplantae > Streptophyta > Magnoliopsida > Santalales > Viscaceae > Viscum > Viscum album. The sequence continues at coordinate 1,237,314,307 of OY728162.1, read as the reverse complement.
ATTACATTGAAACAAAAAAATACACCATCTAAAAACATGAAAACATTATTATTCTCATTGAAATATATTTTTTATATTTATTAAACCTCTTTGTTTCATAGGTAAAATAAAAATAATTGAAATGGGTGAGTTTAGATTCTCAGTAGGGTAATAGTGTACAATGAAATTTGTTATAGTACAAATAAATAAAATTCTTTGTTCCATAACTAATGAGATCAAAAAAAATAGATAATACCATTAATAAATCAACAATTAATAGATTCTTGGATATCAATATTTTATCATGTATTTATAAAACGTTATAGCCTGAATAAATAAACTAAGTTATGCTATAACAATGAAATTGAGAGGATAAAAAAAATATATGGCTTACATGAAAATGAATAAATTCTTGGATAATAATATCCAAACATATAGTGATGGAAATTAATAATTACAGATATCTTAAACGTACTTTCAAGTCCTTGTGCCAAGACATATTCCATAAAGGGTATTGAAACCCCCATTACCCTTTGTTAGTTTTCTCATGAGACCAACCAGTTCACTGAGGGGCTATTTAATTATGGCCCCACCCTTCACATAAAATTCAAATTCATTCCATCATATATAAACATATTAAATGGTATATTTTTTATGGAATTAATGACATCTACACTTATTATAATTTCTCAAATGAGTTATATATTACAATATTTCCCATATGGAAGAAATAATTACGTGGAATGAAATTATTTTACCAAATCTAAGAATAAAAAATATATTAGAAATTTAAAAGGAACATGACCAATATAATGATAGATAAATCCTTTATAGTGGATCATAAAGTTAATGTGAATCATATAAAGTAAACTACTTAGGAGTTTAATACCAGTTAAAGAGTAAGGGAGCACTCACAATGCATCAAAATGATAGTCGGGATATAATTGACCAATTATTTTTCGATTTTTAATCACTAGATGCATCTACTCTAGAATGATGTCCACTTTTAGTATCTAGATAGTGATTTAATTTCTATGGAATCCACACACACACTACTTCTCCAAAATTTTAGGATGGTTTAAAGGTCATATGGTTGTTTAAGCATTATAATGGCTTAGATGAAGGCTATAATGAGATGGAATAAAAAAAATTCCACTTAAAATATATCTAATGGGGATAATACCATGAAATACCATTAATTTTAGTATAGAAAAATGAATTTTAGAAAGATATTAAAATAATGGTAATGAACTTGAAAAGGACGGGACAGTATTAGAGACCCTTACCTTATATGGAAGCTTATTAAATATACAGAGGGAATTATTAGAACTTTGGAGCCATATTGGAGGGAATATTGAGTAAATATTTTTGATATAAATCATTCTCAATGAATTTTTTGTGGAAAGTGAGGAGGGAAATGGAGTATTTATACATGGTGAGGGGTGGTTTTAACGGTCAAAATATGGGTTATTTTATTATAAAATCAACCCACTTGTGTGTTTAATAAATTCTAACCAATTTTCTAGATTATTAATTAGTGTTAGAAAGTGGATGGATATCCGAGGAATTCTCAAATTAAAACATACCTCACAACCAACCTAATTATTTCACAGACAAAAAAATAACATTTATTTCAAAAATCTAATATTTGGTTAAAAGAAGTAAAGTATAAATTTATATTTTAGAATTAATATGTCTAAAATGATTTTTATACTTACTTAATTTAATTTTTATTAAAAAAAATTCTCATAAATTTTTAATCATACTGATATAATAATGATATCATAAAATCATAATGTTTTGTAAGGCAGTAATTTTCCTTTTTTTTGAAAAAAAATAAAATGTATCAAAAAGGTCCCTAAAAATTCCTAATATAACTTGATTATATAATATTAAAATTAATACTATTTTATGAAAATAATTCAATAAATATTAGAATTTTAATTTTAGAATAAATATCTTTTTATTGCAATTTATCATTTTCATAGAAAATTAATCATTTTGACCATTAAAATAATTTATTAGGATTCATTGAAATATATTATCATTTAAATTTTTTTGTGAGATTATTTAATTAAAATAAATTTTATCTAAAACAACTACATTTATCATAAAATGTATTTTAAATAAAATATATTTATTATCACCTAAAATAATACAGTTTTGATTATATAATTAAAGAACTCCATTAATCTTTACAGTTGCAGTTTTTCAAGATTTGTAAAGTTATTGTGAATTGTAAAAGTACTTATATGTGATCATAATAAAACATTATTTATAAAATAAGTGTTCTTTTAATTAGATAATGGAAATTTTAGGGTGTTATAGTAAATGTGATTAGAATAAGAGTGTTTCATTGGATTCTGGGACACATAAAGTTTCACTTTGACTATCACGTGAAATTATGAGTGTTTTCTCATTATTCACCATCATATAATCTAACTATCATTTCATCTAGATCATCTTGGTAAAAAAAATTATAAACCACATTATTTTCCTATATATCTCTTATGGTAATTAATTTTTTCTTCTTGTAGTGCTAGCTCACATATAATTATCCCAGATAACATATTCCACCTGAAGTAGTCTTTTTTTCACTATAATAACATACCCTACCAACAATAGTAAATCTAGAAAGATTTATATGCTCAACACTTTTATAGTTCACACCAAAGATCAAGGTTCATTTGATATGTTTGAGAACCCTTTTATTATTTTTGAAATATTATTATTTTTATGATCACTTTGATACCATGAATATAACATCAGTGCATAGACAATGTAGGGACTTAATTCAACAAGATTATTTAAGCTTCCAATAATCCTTATGAACCCCTTTTTATTCACACTGTTACTATAAATATCCTTACCAATATTCATCAAAACCAATATGGGTGTGGATATTGGTTTGTAATCTTAAATATAAAAAATATTTAAAAATTACCTTGAATAATTTTCATAGAAAATAAAAACAATGTCTTCATTTAGTACCACTTACAATCTAGAATGTATTCCATCTATCTTGGAATATACATCTCATAACTAGTATTTATTTTTTCAAACATTCTCTGTAAAAAATATATTTTTCACATGTAAAAATAATATCATCAATATGAAAAATTATAATAATTGTTCCTACCTCTATTTAATTAACATAAATATTATTTTTAGCCTCCATTTAATTAATTTCATCACTCTTAAATAGGTATAAAACATTGAATACATAGCCCTTGGGACTATTGTTTCCCATAGAGATACATCTTTAATATGTTTACCATAGTTTTATATTTTTAAGAATGGACCCCTTATGTTTCTCTATGTAGACTTCCTCATCCAAAACTCCATTCAAGAATTCATATTTCACATCTATTTAGTAAATTTTTTATTTCATGTGCACTAAAATAGTTTGGAAAATTATTAGAGAATTTATTCTTATAAGATGAGTAACTTTTTACTTAAAATTAAATTCCTTAACCAATGAATATACATTTAATATAAGTCTCTCCTTATTCCTTGAAACATTCCATTTATCATTCAACTTGTTTCTATATACCAACTTGGACCCATTAAAATGTTTCCCTCTTGGTATATGGACCATATATAAAGTAAAATTACTCTCAATATGATCAAGTTCCTCATTTATTACATCAATTTATTTTTTATTCTTAGTAGACTCAATAACTGAATGAGGATCAATTTTATATACAAGAGCTATTTTATTATTATTCCCCAATCAATTTTTATTATTTATTAGAGAATTATGATCACCCATTATATTCCCTAAATATAAATTCTTTTTTTAAATTATAATACTAATAATTTTTAAATATTACTATCACTAGTTTGAACAAATTTAGTATCAGTAGAATCTAGTTCATTTCAAGATTGTTCCATACTGACATTCTCGAAAATATGATCATTATCACCATAAAATTATTCAAGACCTGCTTTATTTGGTACTTTAACAATGAGATTAATTTTAATGGAATTTACATCATTATAACCAATAATATTTTGAACCATATTGTTCTTGTATCTACAAAATTTTTCATTGGATAAGTATTTGAGAAAGATATATTCCATGTCCTCATAAAATATACCCAAACTTGAGTTCTTATTTTTCATCAAATATATACAATTAAAGACTCTAATATAGTTAATATTTATTTTTTACTTTTTTGTTACAAAAATCACAGTAATTGAGGTTTGACTTAGATCCCAGTAGTAACCTATTTTGAATATGCACGTCTATTCATAAAACTTTACTTCAGAAATAATATGATCTATTATATTCTAAAAGCATTATTTTTTCCATTTCCAAAATAACTATTCTTTTATTTTCAATAATACTATTATATTGGGGAGTGTAAGGAGTACTACGTTGATACATGATTTCATGTTTAAAAAGATAGGATTCAAAATCATTCTTAGTAAACTCCCTTCTGTTATATATTATTTCATTATTGATAAGAATTCACAACCCTCTATTATTTTACCTTATAAAAATTTTAAAAATCCCCACTTACTTTGATAATTGTTTCCTAAAAAAACATTGTATATTATTTTAAAAACAATTAATGAAATAAATTATAATTATATTCTAGTGTATTAATGTTGCATAGGTCCATATAAATTTGAATGAATTAAATTGAGTTTCCTGGTAGATTTAATTTATAATTATTTATATCTTCCATACACAATCTTTCCCTTTCTAAAATCTTTATACACAACATCTTTACATCTACATAATTAGGGTGAATATCTCACACTATTTTCTCCTAAAATCTAATGAAAAATTTCTAATAAGAATCGACAATACTCCCATTCCCAAGATTTTTTTCTTCATATATAATAAGTAAATAAGAATTACTTAAACCACTAATCTAAAAAAGGTTTCAACTTATTATTTCACCTTTAGTGAAAATAACTAAATATTTTATTCACTTGATGAAGAATGTATTTGTATTTAAAATAATCTCATTTACTTCATAAAACAAAATCCAAATCTCACTCTATATGATATGTTTAATATAATAAACTTGTAGTATATATTCAAATTTAATTTTTTGGATTTAATTTTATTTGAACCTATTCATTTTAACTTCAAGTAAATTTCATTCCCAAAATTGACAACACCACCACTTTCTTCATCATTTCTCTCCAGGATCATGACATCCCCAATAAAATGTGATGGGAAACCACTATCAATGATCCGTTTCTTATGTTATTTTATAGAGATACCTCAACGGTAAGAGAATTCTAATTTTTTCTATTATAATTATTCTTATTTTCAATAGTTTTGGGATTTTATCACGGAAGCATGCTTATAAATTTTTTATCAGAGTGACATTTCGGGTCAAAACTTCCAAAGATCTACTCCAAATAATAAAATATAATTTGTATGGGTAACTAAGATAAATTATTATTCATTAATTTCTTTTCCTAATAATTTTTCTTTTTAATCACTAGATATCTATCCCTTAATTAAAACCTTATATAAATCCATGGGAGATAAATAATTCACAATAAAATGTAATATTAATGCCTAAAAGCTACTCATTATCAATATTATCCTCTCAAACTAGTTCATCCATGGAACTGGTTATTCTTTCATTGAAATGTAGATTTTTATTTAGTAATTTTATTTCCTCTTATTTCTTTGGTTTTGGTGAACCTACCCTTCTTAAGATGTCCTTAACTCCCACTGATGTAGGAGTAACCTTATTAGAGTTTTTCTTAACTCAAGATTTATTATATTTTATATTATAAACTACAATATTATATCAAACATATTTAAAATTCATGTGTATCATAGGTGATGTCTTTCACTTGATTCTATGTAAAAAATTTCTGAGTTTCCTGATATTTTTTATCCTTTATTTCTATAAATTTATCAATATAATCTTTTATTTCTCTAGAGATTTTTCATCTTTAAGACAAATTAACTTAGGGACATTAAATTATTCTTCCTTCTCAGTTTATTTCCTCTAATACTCTTTCATCACCCTCCCTTTATAAATAACTTTTACTTTATGAAGTTTAATTTAATTAACATAACCAACTTATTTTTTTATAGAATTCATATTTTTTCCTTATTCAAATTCACTACTTCCTTCTTAAAATATTTTATTTATTTCTTATGATGTGTTCTATTATCAAGACACACATAAAGCTCAAATTTTAGCATGAGTTTGTTAGGTATCATATCATTCTCCCACACTATTTTATATTTTCACCTATCTTTTAACATGATCTTTGAAGTTAATAAATTTTCTAGAACAATAATTATTAGATTGACTACTCGAGTTAGAGTATTTAACATCTTATGTTATTAACAATATTATCCCTTTCCTTCTTTGACCATTTTCTATATTATCCATATATTTATTAACTTTTGTAGAGTTTCTTCTCTATTTCTTTCTCTGGGGCCTTCACGGTCCTCTTTATATCCATACTCTAGGCATTTATTTCATTTTAAATTAGCTTCAATGTTTCCCATTTCACCAAACTTAATACACTTAAGTGGATTTCTTCCTTTTTACATATCATTTTTTATGTTTTTAGATATAAATTCCATTATCTTATATTTTATTCATAATTTTCCTCATAAATGTTTGATTAATTGGTTTACTCTGCATCCTACTCCATGATCTTGAGTCTATTAATTGTTTTTAATACCATTTCATACCTAGTTTTATTAATGAACACTGGTGATTTTTTTATTTCATAATTGAGATATTTTTTATGAAAATTATCAATGGAAAAGTCTCTCTTATCTTATAGAGTTGGAATATTTGAATCAAACTTGCTAAAAAATCACATTAATTTATTTACTATGTTTGAATATTATAATGTATCTATAGTGACCTAGTATTATCAAACATGGATATGGAATAATTTTTATGAATATTAATTACATTAAAAAAACACACACCTGAGGATCATAATAGTTTAGTGTCTTTTGAAAAATGGAAACACAAACAACTAATCCATTGGTAAACTACATCATTTCTCACTATTCTCTTCATTACTATCACCATTATTAGACATATCATATAGAATAAATTCCTTTATAACATGGGGAAAGGAAACATAAGAAAGGGAGACATTAGATTCTCAGTAAGGGTAAAAAAAGGATATATGTAATCATAACATGAACATAAGGGTTTGAGAAAATGACCATAACATATGAAATTAATACCCTATATATATAAAATATCTTAATATTGAGTCTTGGAATAAAGATCTAAAGTTTAGAAGACCTGAATCATAAGGTAATAAAATAATATGATCCATGATAGCATAATACTGGCATAAAATATATATTATTTTTATAAACATAATCAAAAACAATAATTTACATATTTTTAAAGGATTATTTACAAGGATATCACATTTTAAGGGTTTCACTCCCCAACAAATAATATTAGTCATTATTCACTCCCAAGACCATCATAATAAAAAAATTATCTTACTGTTCACTCCCTATTCTTAACCTATATATGTCATGAAATATAAATATGTACCCAATGAATTAGAGGGAGATGTTGGAATCACTCATCTCATTATAAAAACCATATTTATGTGATCCACAAGATCATAATAATTCAATTTATCATAACCCATGAAATGAAATTTGTTTCATAAACATTTCATTATATCATGACCTGTATAAAAGTGACAGGTTTTATAATCATTTTTTCATTTCATCATAGCATTAATCATGAAAATATGTTGGTTTCATAATCATTTTATCATTGTATAACCCATGGAAGAGAAATGGGTTCATAAATTGTTTTAAATCATAAATATAAACCATTAAAAGAAATAATAAGAATTATATCCTTGGATCATATCCCCAGTAAAGCATAAGTAATATTAAATGATGTCATCTTAGATAGAGAATTATTTTGAAATATTAGTTGGAAAATTTCTTGAGAATGATTAATTTTAATAAAAATCAATTTCTAAAACATACAAAATTTTGGAAATCCTTCTCTTTGAAAATAAACCTGAAAACTTATTATGGGAGCTTTATAAATAATTTAAAACATTTTTTGAGGAAAATATCATTTATTATTTGAAAAAAACTTTTAAAACATAATTTTATTTGAATTTTTTTCTTTGAAAACAATCTTGAAAAATAATAAAGGAATATTGAAATAAAATAATGTTCCAAATGATGGGAATTTTCATTCAATAATTAGATGTTAAAATAATTATTCCTTTTACATTTCTTGTAAAATATAAATGAGAATATTTGGAAAATTAATTGAATAATCCTAAAAAACTTTTTTGTAAAAAATAAAACATGGGTAAAAATTAATTTTTAAAAATAATATGAGTATAATAAAATGTATTTTATTTTTTTAGAAAACAAGGATTTGGAAGAAAATAGATTTCTGATTAAAGAGAAAAATAAATCTGGGTTTTATAAAAACAATTATCAATTATTTTAAGTTCCAAAAAGTTGAAAAATGGTAATGTTACTTGAAAATATTATCAATAAATAAAGGTTAATAAAATTAATTAGTGTCTTTAGAGATGGATCATAATATTTTCTCATGATAAAGATAATTATAAACAATCCTGATAAATGATGAGATTGTAACATAAAATCATTACCACTTTGGTAACTTTGAATCATAATAAATATGAAGGAATAAAATAAATTGGAACATAAAATATAATTTGTAAAATAAATTCATGATATTACATGTAAAATGGGATATATATACACCGAGGGAAATAATATATATACATAACATAACGTATATCTCAAAGAAGGAAAATTAAGGCAAAAAAATCCCTTACCTTAAGTATTGACTTCGTTCACACACATTCAAAACTCTTGTATAATAAATATAATTTTATTATAAGTATATTAAATAATAGTATTTATATATATATATAACCATAAATGATTTTATTATGACCTTTTATTACCCATTTATTAACAATTCCTTGTCAAAGTTATGTTTCGGGTAATAACTGCTTATTTTTTTATATATGTTTTGATTCATTATTTTTGGTCCTATTTCTTTGATCATGATTTAATTGTATCCAAAATTTTAAACATGGTATAAATATAATATATATTCATTATTTATTTACTTATATTAATCCATAAAATTTAGTGATAGAAAACGAAACACACCGTTCATTGAAACAGTATGCCGTACAATCGCATGAATGCTATTTCCATTTTATTATCATATTTAAAGAAATAAAGATAAAATATATATTATGATTATAGAATTGATTATATTTCAAATATATATATATATATCAATTATTTTCATTAAACCCATCTTTAATACCTTTCGTTTAATGTGTTAACAAATCACATCGCTTAGAGAGGCTGTAGCCCACAGTACACACAAGCAATGTTATCATATTCGCAAAAAAGGTAGAGTATAAAGTTATGTGTGTTATAATAATTCCATAAGTATAATAATATCAAAAATATAAATATATAAATTTAATACATTATTATAACCTTCAGTGAGAGGTGGTAATGAAAAAATTAATGACATCCGTTCGCGAGGTGGTATTCCTCCTCACACACGAATGATGATTTCACAACCCATTTGATGGAATTGGATATGGTTATATGTCATTATTTTAACATGAAAACTATATGTATATGGAATATAATTATTTTATTATATAATAATTATATAATAATAATTTAATGAGGTGGTTTAATAAATAAAACAAAAACATTTATTGATGAAAACTACCTCCTTTTTGGGTATCATCCTTAGGTTTTCACCAAAAGGCATCCTAGGATGGATTAATATCCAAAATAAGTCTTATTGGATGAGAGTATGTGATTTTTTAAATGATTGTTGAAGGTATTGGTTGAACCAACATGTTTTAAGGTGTTAATAATAGAGGATTATGGGTGGCCTTTTATAAGTGAGGTGAGTGGAACACTTAATATTTTTTGAAGGAAATAATTAAAGCCTTATTTTTTCATGTAAAAAGATTAAATAATAGAAAAATATTAATAATATAAGTGATAAGTTTTAAATATTCAAATCCAATTGTTTTTTAAATATTTTGGGTTATTTATCACCCTTATCTTTTTAGTTTAACCCCTTGTAAACCCATTTTTAACATAACCATATTAAATAATTGTTTTCCTTTATTTACTATTAATTTATGTAAAACATTATGTTGATAATATTAAATAAAAAAATTATACTTATTCAAAATATAGAATAAAATTTTCAAATTCCATTCAATGAAGTAAAAATGTTCGATATAAAATTAATCCTACAAATGCGATGAAAAAGCTGGGTTTTAAATAGAAATTGTTTAAAAGTTCATAATGTTTTTATATAAAAAATAAATATAAAATTGATTAAAATGATCTAAAATGGATTATTGGATATATAGTTTAACTAATGTTACTATGAATCCAGTTTAAAATACAATTTATCTTTATAAATAAATTAACTTAAAATCCATTTTTAATTAAAATTTAGTATATTTCACTATTCCTCAAAAAATGAAACATTTTAGAAAAATATGAAAAATAAACCCTAAGATAATTTTGATAATATAATTTCAAAAATTAATTTTATATCATCAAATTAATTTTATAAAAGTGTGATAAATTAATTTTATTAATGTTTACAAAAAAACATTTTATTGACAAAATAATATTTTCAAAGCATATAATTTTTTAATGAAATTTAAACAGTTTTTATCAATATGTTTACTATATATATATATATAAATTATAATTAATTTTTTAAAAGTAATTATTAGTGTTAATTTTATTAATTTTAATGGATAGGTTATAATAATCAACTTTATATAAATATATTAATATTATTTTCTTGTTTTATTGAAACTCAGTTTCATGTGTAATGCAAGAAATCCCAGTGTTGTGTGTAGTGAAATATTAACTTGGTGTTGTGTGTAACAGAAGTTTAACTTGTTGTTTCATGTAACAAAATATTAACTTATGTTTCAGGAAAGGAAATTTATTAAATAAATTTTATTTATAAAAAAAATCACAAACAAATAATGATTTCACATTCTACCCCTCTTAAAATTAATTTCTACCTCGAAATTAGTCACTATGATTCAAGTAAATGAGTTTAATTTTACTTTATAATATCCCCATTTTCCCATGTTACCTCCTAAAATAGTTTATATCTCCATAAAACTTTGATCAGAGAGTGTTCTTATTTCATAGAACTTTCTCTATATGATCCAGAATCTCTACTAGTTTTTCCTCATAAGAAAGATCATGATATAGTGGTATGATATTTGAGTTCATTACATGTGAAGGGTCAGGTATGTAATTCCTTAAGAGATATACATGAAACGAATCATGGAATTGAGTGAGGATTGGTGGAAACACTAACTCATAGGATACCATCCCAATATGTTCAAGAATTTAAAAGGGGCCGAAAAATATAGGGCTTAGTTTACCTTTTATCCAAAATCTCATAACCTTCTTATATGAAGAAATTATTGGTAACACCATGTTTCCAACTAAAAATTCTAGATTATTTCGAATATTATCATCATTAATTTTTTGCCAACTCTAAGCTTCATTGTTTTTTTACTAAATTAATTTAACCTTCTCTACCATTTATTTAGTTATCTAAAGTCCAAATAACTTTATTTATCTAAATTAATTCAAGAATGTTAGAAATCTAAATTTATTTCAATATAGGGATTTATAAGGATCCATCTGAATGCTTGAGTGAAAACTATTGTTATAATAAAAATCAGCTAGGGGATATTTTTTTATCCTAATCACCTTTTAAATTAAAAGAACAAGAACTTAACATATCCTCCAGGGTTTTATTTTTCTATAAAACTGAATTTATATCTGAGGATTAAAAAAAATGTTGAAACTCAACTCCATATCAAGATATTATTGAATAATTTACTAGAACTTTGAGTTAAACCTCAAATTTTGATCAGACGGAATGGAATTTGATTCTCTATGACTCCTTACCACTTCCTTAATATATATACTAGTAAACTGATCCAAAGATAAGTTTTCTATAATATCAGTTAAGTGTGATAAATTAGTAAGGATATCGACTATAAACCATATTTAATTATTCCCTTTAGACGTTTTGGGAGTCCAACGTCAAAATCTATGGTAATGTTTTCCCATTTATATATTGGTATGGGTAATGGGTGTAACATGCCCTTATATTTTTTCCATTAAACCATAACTTTATAAAATAGAAACCACTGAGATACAAACCCTTTGATATCTCTCTTTATTCCATCACACCAAAAATAATCATTTAAATATCTATACATTTTCATTCCCAGATGAATAGATAATGAAGAACTATGAGCTTCCTCTAAAAACTCCTACAAATCTGGTATGGATGAAATGAAAACATGGTCCATGAATCTAATCATTACATCATGATTATGATTAAGATTAAGAACATTTCTAACCATATTTTTTATCTCTACATCTTCCTTATACACCTCTTTAATCTTTACTTGTATGGATAGTTGAACATTAAATTGAGAAAGATAAGATTTTACCATTACTTCAAAATTTCTAGATCCATCCTTTACAAATGTGGAAGTATTGGATCTTTTATAATCCTCAACATGGATAATCAATAACGATCCTTTCAAATCAAGTAGCATCCACCTTGTTCCCTTTTCTTGGGTGGTAATCTATTTATTAGTCATAATATTTAATCATCTCTAAATGTATTCTTTGGAACATATTCAACTACTTATGTGTGAATATATACTTTAACCATTTCTGATTAGTATATATATCTAAATTTTATCCATAAATATAATTCCTCTAAAAATTTATGAAAAAAATAATAAAGCTAACTCCAAATCATGAGTTAGGTATTTTTTCTCTTGAATATGAAATTTTCATGGGGGAATAAGCTATAAAAATTTCATTATACATTATAACACCCCACAATACTCTCTTGGATGCATCAATATATATTACAAAACATTTTTAAATATAGGGTAATGTAAGCATAGGTGTGCTGACTAATATTCTCTTTAGTTCCATGAAATATTCTTTACATTCATCTGTCTAGAGTAACATGTCTCCCTTCTATGTTAACATGGTAATAAGATTGTATTTTCATGAAAATGGATCCAAAAACCATCAATAATATCTTGATAAGCCATGAAAACTACGAATATTAGTCACTATGGTTGTTCTGAGCCAATATTCAATTGCCTCCATCTTTAAGGGATCTACCTATATACCCTCTATCGAGATTATATGTCCAAAAAATTAAACCTTTTTCTGCAAAAAATCACTATATGAATTTTACATATATTTTATCCTTCCATAGGATCTTTAGTATAATTATAAAGTTATCTTCATGCTCTTCCTTTCTCTTTTATTAGAAAAGAATATAATCTACAAGTACTACCTTAAAATGATCATGGAAATCTCTAAAGACTCTATTAATTAAATCCATGAAGATAACAAGGAAATTATTAAGATCGAATGTCATCACTATATATTCATAGTTTCCATACCTTCTATGGAATTCCATCTTGGATATATCCTAATTGACCCTAAATTGAAGATATCTAGAATGAAGGTCAATCTTGGAAAAGTAGTGAGCTCCACACAGTTGATCAAACAAGTCATAAATACAGGGAAGATGATATATGCTCTTAATTATTATATGGTTCATCTCATTATAACAAAAACATATTCTCATTGATTCATATTTCTTTTAAAAAAGAATAGGTACACCCTGATGTGGAACACTTGGTCAAATTAATCCCTTGTAAAGGTTTTCATAAAGTTTCTTCTTTAATTAATACAACACAATCGATGCCATTTAATAGGGACTCTTTGAAATGGTGGGTAACTATGTATGAGTTCTATTAATCACTAAAATTCATGTTTTTGAGTAAGGCTATGAAAATATTCTAGAAACACATCAATAAATTCCTATATAATAAGAATGTCATTGATTTCACATTTTGTCCCAACCATTTGAGATAGAAACCCCTTCTGAATGGGAATTAAGACCCATACAATGGACTTGATCTCCCTAAGAAGTTATTACTTATCATCACATTGATATAAGATCATAGTTGTTTTGGAATATCAAATGTGAGATCCATTATTTGACAATTTATGTGGGATTTATAGAGAAATCCAATCCATTCCAAAGATAAAATAAAATTCAACTAGAGGAAGGATTAAAGAATTTTCAAGAAGAACATTCCCACCAACATCAACTAAAGAGGAATCCTAAACTTGATATGATATAATCATACCATTTGGGGTTTTTACTGATAATTATATATACAATCATTTGGATGGAATCTTTATACCAATAGATAATTATTCAGATATTAAATAATGGTTAGATCATTAGTCAAATAAGAAATTATTAGTTCTAGAGTTGATGGTAAGTTTATCTTTCACCATGTTGTTATCACACCCTCATTAGAAATAGTGCCCTTTTCTCTCGGATTAATAGGTTTCTAACATCGATCATCATCATTTTCCTTTGGATTTTGGAATTGGTTAGCATAATTCCCATAATCCTTTCATTTTAAACACTGGGGTGTTCTTTCTATTTGCATAGTTATCTGACTTATTCCCATTACTTAGATAATCAATTGCACTATGAACTTCACTTATACACTTAAAAACATTCACTAGTCACCTTAATAACATTTACTCCATGATTTTTACCACACTTTGATTATAAATGAATTATCATCTTTTTTATCTCCATGGTTATTATATTTTCCTTCAAATTCCATTTTTATATTATTATAAAAACCATGATATTGATACATAAATCCAAAATCCATTTCCACCTTGATATTATATAAAATAATTTATTCATAGATACTAAAGTATCTTATGGATATATCCCTTTAGATACTTGAGTTTAAGACACTGAATAATTGACCAACCTTACTTCCAAGTTTGATGATAATTCCATAACCATACCATGCATGTCTTATAAATTTTCCTAATAGTTACCAACATATTCATCATACTTTTTATTTATCTCAAGGAACTATTTCTACATATTCCTATAAATAATATGAGGAATTTACTTATTAAAAAATAACTTCTTGAACTCATCACAACCCATAGATTTAATTTTATCTTATTGCCACATATTCTTGATAAGAGTCACCATTAATTCACTTCACCTTTGAAATGGTAGACAACAAAAATGAATTTTTCATGTTCCAAACAATGTATAATGAAAAATATATTTTCAGTGGTGATGATCCATTGTTTAGAAACTAGTAGATCAGAAGACCCCCTAAAAGAAGGTGGATGATTCCTCCTGAAGGACTCAACATAATTTTGTTCATTCCATTGTTTGTTTGGAAGTCCAACATGACTCGTAGATTGAGAAATATGTGTGGTTATAACAACAAGTTTTTTCATTTCATGTACTATAATTTTTCGATTCTTAGATGGAAAATCATTTAATTTTCTATCACACTCAGTATTAACACATTTCATTCGGGTTCCAATTATTGACTAAAATTAAAAATCGTAGTGTAAGAAACAATAATCATGAACTAGAACCACATAATCATGAAAAAAAATTTATATGATTCCTAAATCATGACACCTTATTTAATATATTAATCCTTATTTTTATTTTAGGTCATTAATGGTCATCATCTATTTAAATCATTCATGATGGTTCATAAAGAGTATAAATTTCCAAAGTGTATCCCCTAGGAGTTTCAAACTAATTGTACATCACTGTCTATTGTTATACACTAGGTGATGATAAATCCTATATCAATTCATTAATTTCAGAGTTATTAACCCCAGGTACCTCTGTAATAGATCCACATACACATTTAGTGTCTTGACAGGGATGTGATTACTTTGAAACAACTCACTCTATCCTATACCAAAATTCTTGGACATTTTCCCATACATTGAACCGTCCTTATACTTATTACTAAACATGTCCTTAGGTAACTAAGAGATTTTTTTTCATCCTAGTTTCTAAAGGTAAGCTAAATATATCTTTTGATACCAATTATATCGACCCATGATTATCATACATAGATATTACATCATTTTTAATTAATTTTCATTACATTACACAAACACATGTCTGAGGACCGTAATAGTTTAGTGTCTTTGGAATATTGGAAAAATAAAATGGTCTATAGGTAAACTAAATCATCTCCATCTATGGTCATTATAACTAGAAACCTTCTTATACATATGATATATAATATATTTATTCATAACATAGGTAAAAGAAATGTAAGAAATGGTGAGATGAGATTCTCAATAAGGGTAAAAAAGTGAGATATGTAAGCATAACATGAACATAAGGGTATGATAACATGAGAATAGGATTTGAATACCATACATTTTATATCAAAGATAATAATATTGAGTCCTATAATAAATATATTCAATTTATAATACATGAATCATATGGTAATCAAAGAATATGATCCATGAGATCATAACATTGGAATAAGACCTAGTTTCGTAGAATACATATAAGAATAGAAAATTATTTCCATATTATTCAAGGATAATTACAAATTATATCATGTATTAAGGGGTTTACTCCCTAAACCGTCATAGTACTCAAGTTTCACTTCCAATACCATCATAGTGGAAAAAGTCCCTTACTGAATTGGGTTCACTCTCTATTCTAGTCCTCTTAATCTTGTGAGATATAATTATTTACCCAATTCTTTGAAGGTAGATATTGGTCCAACCAGTATCATAATGAAAACCATATTTAGGTTTTCCACAACATCATAAAAAGTATTCATATCATAACCCATTAAATGAAGTGGGTTTCATAAAAATTTCATTATATCATAACATGTGGAAAAGAGATAAGTTTCATAATCATTTCATATTTTCATAATAGTATAACCTACTAAAATATGTGAGTTTCATAATAATTTTATCATTAAATAACTGACGGAATCGAAATGGGTTTCATAAAAATTTGTCATCAAAAAAATAAATCATTCATAGAAATAATAAGAATGGTATCCTTGGATCATATCCCTAGTAAATCATAAGTAACATCAAAGTATTTCATATTAGATGGAGAATAATTTTGAAATATTAATTGGAAATTTTCATGGAGAAGATAAATTTTCTTTGAAAATATATTTTTAAAATATAAAACATTTTGGAAATTATTTTCTTTGAAAATAAACATGGAAACTTATAAAGCAAGGTTTATAAATCATTTATAATATTTCTTGAAGAAAATATCATTTCCTCTTTGAAAAAAATTTAAATTATAAAACATTTTAAAAATATTTTTATTTTAAAATAACATTGAATAAATATAAAGTAATATTCAAATAAAATATTGGTCATGGCAATGAGAAGTTTTATTCATGTTGTACATGTTAAAATAAAGATTCCTTTAACATTTTTGGTAAAAGACAATGGAGAATTATTTGGAAAAAAACTAAACAATCCTCTAATTTTTTTTAAAAGTAAAACATGGATAAACATTTGTTTTTAAAAATAATTGGAGAATATTAAAACGTTTTTGTAAACATTTTGAGAAAACATGGTTTTGGAATAAATTAGATTTACAATCGAAGAGTGAAATAAAGTCATATTTTATTAAAAACATTTTCCCAATTATTTTAAGTACCAAAGAGTAAAAAATGTTAATATTAATTGAAAGTGTCATGAATAAAAACATGAGAAGAAAATTCATGAGTTTCTTGAGATATGTATCACATTATTTTATCATCTAAAATATAATTATAAACAATCCTGATAAACTACGAAATTTTAACAAAAAATCATTACCACTTTGGTAACTTTGAATCATAATCCCTATGAATAAATAATATAAAATGGAACATAAAATAACAAGAAAAAAATAAATTATTTATGTTATATGTCAAAGAGTCTGTATATAAACCCTTGTGAAGGAATATAGGTTCATATCATAACATACATCTCCAAGAAGAGAGATTGAGAAAATAATCCCTTACCATAAGTCTTAACTTACATCACACACATTAAAACCTTTTTTATAATAAATATAACTTTATTATACATATAATTAATAAAAAAAATTATATATATCATACCATATATGATTTTAATATAAGTTTTATAACCCATTTATTAATAATTCCATATTAAAGTTACGTTTATGCTAATAACTGATTTGTATTTTTTATATGTTTTGATTTTTTATTTTTGGTCCTCTTAATTTGATCATGATTTAATCATAATTTTTTAAACCATGATTTAAATATCCAATATATTCAGTATATATGTATTTATAGTAATCCATAAAATTTATTGATAGAAAATGAAATACACCATTCATGGAGATGGTTGGCCGTACATATACATGAATATTGATTCCATTTTCTTATCAAATTAAAAATAATGAAAGGGAAATGATATATTTTCATTAAATAATAATTTTTATAACTTATATATAAAATATTTTCATTAAAAGTATCCTTTATACTTTGTATGGAAAGTGTTGATGAATAACATCCCTTCATGAGATAATAGTCTTCCACACACACGATCAACATTATCATATTCCCAAAAAATGAAGAGTACGAAGGTATGTATGATATAATAATTCCATAGGTATAATAGTATCATAAATATCATATATAAACAATTAATCCATCATTATAACCATATGTGAGAAGTGGTAATGGAAGAAATGACATTGGATTGTGAGGTTGTAGTCCTCCGTATACATGAATGATGATTTGTTAAACCATTTGATAGAAGTGGAGATGATTTTTCGAAATTAAATTAACTTTAAAAAAATATAATTATATGGAATCTAATGAGGGTATTATATCACTGTTTTGACCTAATTCATGTCGTACAAGTTCAAACAAAATTTCCTGATAGATAATAACCAATTTTCTATAATTATAAAGGGTTTCACACTGGGTTCAAAATTTTTGTTTTGATGTGAGGTGCATCATGTCCCTTTTTGGTGGGTGAGATGGTTTCACCGGCACTGAAAAATATATCCTTTTTTATGTCACAAATGAGGTTCCACAGTTGACTGGTCTTGGTCAGCAATTATAGGGGGCTAAGTGTTTTTTGCAATCAACCCACATCGGGTAATATGTCCTCAAATGGTCTCCAAAGAGTTTATTCGCAGAGCTAGAAACACCCAAAAAACCATTTATCCAAGATTCATGGAACTAATTTCCAAATTCAGGTGCTCATTGGATGATGATTTGTCCCATGACACTTAAGTACTCCATTGGTTAAGAGGATGGGAGGACAATCTCATCACACCCATTTGGGGGGAAATTATTGCCTACTTCAAGACTCTCTTGTAGATTTAAGTAATTTTCATATGTTCGTGAACCCTTGGTTCATTACAAATAATGTGTCTAAAAATTACCATTGGGTTGAAAAATCAACCATGGATTTACATGGATCGGGAATTACTGAGCTACTGCTAGTTTAATCCATGTGGTGAGGTGCTATTGAGTTTATCATCTTCCAGGAGGGGTGGAAGTTATTTCACTATCAAGATCAGACCCCTAAGATGAGCTTCCTATGTATCCTCATTAGAGGAATCATAACCCACATAGTTTAGTTCCTCTTAAATGGACACATAACCTGTTAAGGTCATGTGACATGGAATCATCCAAAAAGTTTAATGTCATGCAGCTAGGATGTTTAGGCGGAACACGACTAGTCAGGATTTTGTGTAGGACTTACACTGAAGTGGCCCATGATTCTTAGAAGAGGCATGGTCTCCTGGGTGGATATGACCATACTGGGGATATTTCCTGGTAAATACTAGGATTATTTTTGGGTTTTTTTGGACCTTAAGAAGGCTTCTTATGTATCCCAGTTAGTTGGAAATCAAAGCCCTTGTAGTTCAGTTTAAGTTGGGGATTATATTGTATAGGAGTGAGTGAATGATTAGGGATTAAACATTGAAAAGAATCCCCTTTGAGATCAAGAATTTAAACAATAATCCTACATATCCTATTTGGGATAGGAATTAGAGTTCTCATAGTTCATTGAGAGATGGTATGGATTTTGTGATCATCATCAACCTCTAAGCCCACGTGAGTCATGATTGGTGTGAGAAACAAGAAGAAGAAGTATATCTGAAAAACCAAAAACCATCCCTTCTCTGCTGATGGAAAAGGATGATGAAGGTGGAAGAGGTTGGGGTGACATCTCAATTAGAGATAGGGACTTTGAATGTGATAATTTATTCTCCCATGTTGATATGCAGGATAGTCACCTCTAATGATCTATCCATACATGTATTGGGATGAGCCTAAGGATAAAATGAGTTCCACCTCTTATAAAAAGGTTAGGGACTTACCTCCGGAGGAGTGACCTATTATGAGTCCTGGGAAAGGGGAGAATAATCACTCCTCATCAAAAGAAAAAGCATGAATGATCCCTTTGACTTGTCACTATACCTCATTTAATGGAAAATCCAATGATTACCCTTGATCCCTAGAATGGGGAGATTTATGTTAGTATCCCAAGGTTAGAACTCAAGTTACCATGGGAATTTAGAATTAAATATATTCAAGGGGTTCACACCATTTTGTGGATTACCAATGTGAATATGTTTACCATTGGATTTTGGGGTTGGTTCGCAGTGGCATACCACTCTATCTCATTTTATCTGATGACACCATTCGTGGTGGCGCTGGAGCCGAAATCCATGTCCGCATACTACTTGGTTCATGGGGAATGCCTTTCACAAACCGTTCTTAGGATTCAGTATGCAGAAAATTTTGGGTCCTTCGCCACATTTGGATTCTTAAAAACTTTTCTCAAAATCCTTCATCCAATTTTTTTCTTTTCTTTTACAAAATTATTGGAGTATTTAATTTCTCTTCATAAAGTTTTTATGACCCTACAAATGTCCCCCATCAAAATGGGTTTTGATCAGGACAAAAGGGAGGTTGTTCCAATGTAGAAAACAGTCCTGAATTGGACTGGTTTGTGTTAGAAAGGTGGTCCTAGTGGGGGACCATGCTTATATATAGGGGTGGGGGTAGGGGGGGTAGGTCATTTTTCTTTTACCATATTTGTGGCTAACTCTGCACTCTTGATTTTCCTCTCGGCCGCTCTACTTCCACGTACTGCTCCCTTCATAAAATACTTCAAATGTGAATAGTGATTTGCATTTCATGAATGGAAAACCCTTCATGGTAAATCTCATATGCAGACTAAATTTTAAATCCTCGAACTAAAATTAAATTCTATGAATGGTAAGTTCGAGCTTCCACATAATAAGTGTTGTACGCGGGTCATCTCCATCTGTGAACTGAATCTTGAACTTGCGAACTGAACTTCAAATTTCCATACTATGAGATTGAAATTCCACACAGCGAGGTTCATGCACTTTTCGATTGCTCTGTGAAATATTAGTTTCACTGGACAATGCCCTGCGGGCCAACACCTCATGGGTTCTGCATAATTTTGGTTCACGGGGAATTCCTTACGTGGACCGTTTATGGGGTTCAATACGTAGAGATTTGTTCTGTAGAATTCTTTTTAGTACTTTTCTGATTTTTGGTATTTCAACCAAATATATTATTAGAAATAACTTGTGTATGATCCTTTTGTGTATAAAAGAGATGTCTCTTTCATAGTCTATTGCTATTGATTCCATTATTGCTGGGGCTGCCGCCAATCCCCTTTCAGTTATTGATGAAAGGAAAAAGAATATGGAGAACTCTATTGATGACAAGATCCTCATCATCCCAATGCATTAAAATTTAGTGAAACTGCTTACTACGGGCCAGATAGAGTATTTAATTTCAGACCGGCTACCCATTTAGGGATTCGGTCTACTATCTGATATAGCGATTCTGGAACCATGTTCGTCTGACCAACCTTCTTCTTGGATATTTGTATCACCATTCCTAAGGCTATTATTTATTCAAAAGGATGATTCATACAGTAGGATAATACTACTGGGTCCTTATTTAACTATTTGAACTCAATCTACGGAGGGTTAACAATGAATGATAAATGAAATAGACCATTTCTACCATAGAATTGCACAGAGGGTCACATAAAATGAACAACATGGCTGGTTATCCAAGAAGGATCTTCGCTCTGTAGGTTTGTTTCAACTAGAATGGGGGTGTAACTTCTTGGTTCGTCAAAGCTATGAAGAATTACAGGTTGAATTTCATATAGTGGGGTTATCTGAGACTGTTTGGGTGTCCTATACCTATTCTCATTGAATAAACACCCTCAATTCATAGCTTCTCAGTAGGTGAAGTCTAGACACCAACACATTTCATTCAGTCTATGGAGAGGTGGGTATTATCCCTTGGGACATTTGGCTGATTTTAGGGGTCCCCATTATCAAAGATATGTATTATGAGTTTCTACCTCCTTCTTCCACATAGGATAATGAGGGGAGGGCCCCTTCCTTATCCAAGAGGCTTATTTCCCAATCAAAAAAGACTTCAATAGACATCGACCCTTTCCTAAAGTAGGGAATTCCCTTCTTGGACTAGATTAATGCCTTTTCTAAGCAAATTGGTCCATATCCCAACATGCAGTCCAAATCCCAACATATATAGGACCAGGTCCCACCCTACCCAAGAAACCTAAAGGTAATTAGGTTCCAACTGGCCTACCTTAGAGGAGGTCCAGATTCATGAATGGGGATGAGAACTTGTCCCAGATGTCAATCAATTGTTCCGATTGGAGGCCTTCGTGGCCATGTCTATGAGAGGCAAGATTCTTCTATTACATGAATCCGGTGGTGTTAAAGATATGACCTTTATCACGGTGGGTCATCTGGCCACTAGAAAATGAATCAACATGGCCATCCTAGTATTGGATAAGATCTATTTCTTACTCATCTAGGTTAGTGAGGGAGGCCACCTCATCAGGTTAATGAGCCCTTCCAAATCCTTTGGGGATAGATAGGGGCCCACAAAGGGGGTCATACATTTATCAATCCCCTTACAATTCCACATGTCGTTCTTAATACATATCTTCAGAGTACCAGGGGGGTTATACCGGTGGGCTGGGAGACACAGGATAAGCATAAATATAGGAATAAATAGAATGAAAGATACATGTTGACTTGAATCAACTATCACGATGAATTTACTTATCATCTTTATGATTTCCCTAATGGTACCATTGTGAATGGAGAAAAAAAGTCTTTGTAAACCAGAACTTACTTTTTTCTTTAAGAGAGGTTATTTTGGTTTCCTAGATTGATGGAGAACTTGTCTACAAGGGATACACTTCTTTTAGATTTAGCTATCAGTTTAACTGCATTCAGATGTTGTTCCCCCCACCCTCAATAGTACACGTTAAGAAAAACATCCCATGATAGCCAGATAGTTGTGGTTTATGTTCACCTGAGAGGACACATAGTGAATGATCAAGATTCCATATTTTGAGGGTTATGTACCATTCATCACAAAAGGTTATGCTAATAACTGGGTT
This sequence comes from Viscum album, assembly GCA_963277665.1. NCBI lineage: Eukaryota > Viridiplantae > Streptophyta > Magnoliopsida > Santalales > Viscaceae > Viscum > Viscum album. Next base: position 1,237,290,873 of record OY728162.1, on the reverse strand, counting down.
CAATCATATCCAGATGATCATTTAGAGGATTTATTTTCCATTTTTATAACCCCTAAGGCATCTGGGGAAAATGAGAAAAAAAAGGAAACATATGATCATTCCCATCCAGGGAAATTCCTTTATAAACCTCTCAGTTCTGAACCCCAGAGGAAGGTCCTGAGAGACTGGGGTGTGAACTCACAATCCATCAAGGATACCGTTGAGATCCAACCACCCATTCCCTGTAATTATACCTTTTGAGTGTCCTAAAGGCAACAATATATTTTAAAAGTCTCTAATCCCTTTGTGATCAGTTCCCTCACACCTTATTCCAGTTCCTCTAAGAGAGGAAGGTTACCCTTACCATACTTTTTTATGTGTCAGCATATTCTCACATTTCCTATGATGATGAGTCGGATAGGGTAAACCATTACCTTAAATACCTTGAATCCATGATTCATGCTCGAAAAAATCATTGTAAATACTGTCATCGAGTACCTTCCATGCTGAGATAAGATGCTGAAAAAGATGACAATGATGATGATAAATCTTCAGATGGTGATGATATTTTTAATTTTCCTATTATGGCTGGAGTAGGGGAATTTCCTTTCTCGCGCTTTCCCCCCCAAAAATGTTCATCCCCTAAGGTCCAAGGGTTGTAGAAGAACCTAGGAAGTAACCATGATTGAAGAAACCTACTTAAATTCCTATGAATTATCCTCCTGCACTAGAAATTCCCATTATAGCTATGTTTCTCATAACATGGATGGCTTAAGATGACTTAAGAGAAAACACTTTTGATGAAGACATTTGGAAGCTTCTTCAATGGGGTTCTTCGATCTTCCAGTTTTTGGGGTATCCATTTCCTACACATGGATTTCCAATGAAGAAAATCCATATGAGGTAGCTTCATACCTGGGAGAGATGGAAAGGTGACTCCATTCTTCCATGGACAAGATTTACTAGTCTTACTAGGTGGCATGGATGACAGTACTCCCAGAGTCAATTATTATCGAAGGATAGTTCGTTCTGTTTACTAAACCTGACTTTAGTTTACTTTATTTGGAAGGTTGTAAACCTTATCCTCTTTACATCTGTAAGGACCTAAGGAGTCTCAATGGATGTTTATTTTTCCAATATACACCCTAAGGGGAACTCCAGTTGGGGAATATATACCTTCATACATGGATATTTCTAGAGAGGGTTATTCTGGTACTGTAAAACATATAGAGGTAGTTATTGAAAATAATGCTGGAGAATTACTTCCTTCAGATCCACTTGATATTCCCATCTGGGAGCTATCCCCATAGAATACCATGAAATGTTGATAAGAATCTCAAATGAAAAACAAATAAAAAGGGGATTACAAGTAACTACCATACGTTTTTACCTAGTCGTCATACCAAGTGCTTTTATTTTGTTCACTAATTATCATGTGTATATTATGATGCAGAATCAATAAGTAATCAGGAGATAGTTTCACTGGAATCTACAGATCCTATTCATTCTATGGTAGACAAAGGACCACCATCAATCGTGGTTGAATAGGGTAGAGAGATAGGACCAGTTGAAGATACCAAGGTAATTATGAGCCCTCTAGACATACCTGCCCCAAATAAGACAACCTCTCCCCGAATAAGGGAGGAGAATTTAGAGGTTGAAATACTTATAGAGCTTGTTGATCCTACCACCATATAGGAAGATTGGATGACTTTGATCGTAGAAACTGAATTGGGTTAAGAACCCTAATTTCCTCATGATATTGAATGGGTTCTAAGTATTGAGGAGTCAACCGACAAAAACTAGATGGAACCTGCCCTTGTGGAGGAAACAAACTTGGAGTTCTATTCTCTAATTCATTATGCTGGTTTCACTCCCCCCAAAGTCAAAATCACAGGGGGGTTTGTTACCCCAGTTCCCAAAAATGTAGAGTGGTCCATTGTGTTTTTTTCCACAACCACCATAGAAGTCACAATTTCATCTCCTAGATACTCAGAACTAGCCGTCATAACTTTTCCAAAATGATTATCGCTATGAGCCAAATTTCTATGAGTGATATCCAGGAGGCTTCTCTAGAGGTTGATGGCTTAGTTGATCATGTACCTGAGACATGGGTTCCTTTGAATGACTTTGAGACTCAGTTTCTTATTGGGGATTCCATGCCATCTTTACTGGGTAGTGATGCCATCATGGAATCTGGAGGCATCAATGAGTCAACAAGTGGTGGTTAGTTGTAACACCCAGAGATTTTATGAAAAATATTCTTTTAATTTCGTTAATGTCTTGTGTTGTATGCTACACCAAGATTACCTTGCGCTATACGCAACACCGTATTAGCTTGCAGTATACGCAACACTATTCTTGGATTGTGTTACACACAATTTTGATAATAGTTATTCTATGTAATATTGAGTATATATATATATATATTCAATGTATAAATAAAAAATGGTTGGATTCTATTATATGAAACAATGAAGGATCCTTTCACAACACGCAACCTTGACTTGGCTTGCATTACACGCAATCACGACCTTCCTCGATAGCGTGTGTTGTACGCAATACCAGGTTTTACTAAACAATGATATATTATTATAATATTAGTATGAACTAGCCATTATGAATAGTATTAACTAAATTCCTAATCTTATAACATTATTATTCATCTTGAACATTTTCTAAAATATGGTATAAGAACAAAATAATTTTTTCGGGTAAAATAAGTATTTTTCAAAAAATGCAGTTTTGCCGCCTTTTGATGGCGCACCCAAATTAAATCTAGTTTTTGAAATGTTTATAAGTTCAATTTGAAAAAATAAAATTATTCTTTAGAATCAAGATATAAAAATTTACTTTGGATAAATTTTTCATATTATTCTGATAACTTTCATATTTTAATGAATAGTAAAAACACGCTATATTATAATTAAAAACAATTTTTCTCATCATAATAAATTATGTGGTTAAATAATAATATTTAATGGTTTAACAGTATAAATAGAATATATTTTTACCATTTAATATAATTTATGTCATTAGCCTTGATTTTACATTGAATTCATAGGTTAAATAAATTCAATTTTTGGCAATGTTTTAACTTTTAAAACCTGTTTGCTTAAACAACGGGATTAATTTTAAATTAATTACTGCAACCTCTGTGTTTTGAATTTTGAAAAATGGATTCCATATTTGGAATCAGTGGGTCCAAATTATGTTAATAGGTTACTTTTATTTTTTTGATATTATGAATAGTAACTACGGTAATTTTTTTTATTTACTACGGTTAAAGGTAAATAGGGTAATTCAAGTTAAAAGAATATTATAATAATTAAAAATTACCTTTACACTTGTCCTAACCTTATTGGATGAGTAGTGTCTGACCATGGGCATCCTTGGGTCGATTTTGGGACCCCATGGAGCCACTTATGAAAGACAATGACACATTAGATTAATTAATTTAATGTAAAGACAAAATTGACTTTAACAAAACACTTTTAGTAATTAATTTTTATAAGGGGTTATATAAGTTATATTTTCGACTATAAATATTATTTGGAAAGCTAAAAAGATTCCCTACATCATGGAATTGTTTCATAATTTTTAGACATAAAATGAATTAAATTATTTATGACATAATAATGATGTAGTGTTTAACTCATTAATAAATGATTTAAATAAATAAGATTAAAATGATTAAAATATCATCCAAAACCTGTCCAATTCCTATTGGATGATTTTATATAGAATATGAGTCATCTTATCTTCGGCATTAATGTGTTTCGGACCTCTTGAAACCGAAGATAAGTTTATAATAAAATAATGTTTTCACACTTTCCTAAGGAGCCCCTCCACTCCCTTATAAAAAGAGACCACTTCTATGCAATTCCTCACAACTATCAACCCTTTTGGCTCATCCAAACTCTGCGCAACTAATATCCTTACATCCCACTACTCCCCCTTGAAGCCTTAAATTAGGAAAAAGACTCTCCAAGAAGTCCTTTTGGTTCAAACCAAAGGAAGTTACCAAAATTAAAGGTAACAGTTTCTCTTAAGTTGTTTTCGTTTATTCTACTTCTCCAGCCCCTAAAATATTTTTAATCCTTCCTTTTGCAAAAACTAAAATATCCTAAATATACTAGTATGTTGTTATGAGAAGGATTCAAACTACACTTACACACACCCCAATCTAATGGATGAAGAACATAATGTTTCTGTGATGGCAAACTAACGCCTCACGAAATGACGATTGTTCGATTTTCCCCTACCGCCTCTCATGGTGGCCATTATGATGGAACTGTATTTATATATAATATATATTATCTTTATTATTTATTTATTATTCTTTACTTCCCAATTATATCAAGCCTTTATGGTTTCCATAGTCGGTAAATATGATAATCTCATTTGAGGAAGTGCGGACTACCGCCCCCTAAAAGTGATGTGATTCGTTAATACCTTATGTGGGATGTATAAAGGATGTGGTTAATGATATTATATATGATATTATACTGTAATTATAATATACCTATGTATAATTATTTTTTAATTCCATTAAAATAAGAAATAGAAATGAAAGTAGCGTTCATGCGTACGTACGGCTTACCGTCTCCATGAACGGTGTGTTTCATTTCTTACCTTCATATGTTATGTACTATTATAAATTCTTGTATATTCTGGATATATAATGAATTTATATGATATATAAATCATTATTTACATTTTGGAGGTAAGTAAATCATGATATAAGTAATAATAACATCAAGAACAACAAGTCCAAACACGTATGATAAATAAGATGATTTTACCCAAAACACTACTTTAACATTAATTTACATAATAATGGGTAATATAAAGTCATAAGTGAACAATATATGATATAATAACAATGAATATGATTCTTTAATAAGTCAATTACATTATTTAAATCATTATACAGGAGTTTCGGACTCTTACGAAGCAAATTGGATCTAAGGTAAGGGAAATATCACAACCTCATTTTTATCCGAGATTGTTTATTCTTTGGTATTTACTGGGGTGTATTTTATCATCCACATCCATGTTTCCTCAATATGTAATATTTATATCCTTCTACAATAGTTTATATCAAATTTTACCCTTCGGTGATTTTTTAGTAAAGGATATGAAAGGAATCTTTTGTCGGTTTTCATACGAGGTACTTTTTGACTTTTTCGACAAAAGTACGAAGAATGTTTTTTTAACTTATACAGCATGAATGAATTTTTAAAACATTATTTCCAAGAAGATTCCTTTACAAGTTTCAAAGTTTATTTTTAATCAACTTCTTTTAGTTTAGAATTGTACGACATGTTAAGAAAGGAAAAGTGTTTTTTGAAGCAGAAAGTATATTTTCCTCAAGAATGGAGTTCAAGTGTTTTATCAAAATTATTTTCCATATAAGATAATAGAGGGGTATGTTTATATACCTATTATTAAATTTATTTGATTATGTTGTGATGGAATTATATTTTTATGAATTCCTTTATCTTATATGAATTGTTTTATGATGTCACGATGTTTAAGATTCCCATTTTTATTACATGGGTTATGCTATGATGTATGGTTTCAGATTTTGTGGAACACATAAGAATGGTATCATTATGAGATGGGTGGGACCTATATCTCCCTAAAATACATTGGGTAAAGATTTTATATCTCATGAGATAGACATGTCATGAACGGTAGTTTATACCGGTTCAGTGAAACAGGACTGAAACGAGGAATGAACTCGGTTCAGAAATGGACTTTGTCCACTAAGATTGTCTTGGAAATGAGTCTTGACTAACAAGAAATGATTCTCTATGATTATGTGCGTATGCCACCAAGTTTCATGTTTTATGTTATGATTATTGGGATTCCATTTCACTACTTTGATTTATCCCATGTTATGAAATTATGCTCTCTTTTGCAGGTTAAGATTTCCAAAAGTTATGTTCTTATGAATATGATGTGATTGATATTTCTTTTGTTTACCCTTAATGAGAATTTGAGCTCACCCTTCTATGTTTTCTTTTCCCCAGGACCTAAAGAAAGTATTTAGGTTTAAAAAAAAGAAGATCTTTATGGGAGATGTTGAAGATCTTTCACCACGATTAGAAGATTATATTCCGAGTTTCCAAAGACACTAAACTATTACGGTCCTTGTGTGTGTGTTTTTGTTATGTACTAAGTATTCCGCAAAAATAATGTAATGTCCATGTACGTCAGGCTTAGGGTCTCTACAGTTGGTATCAGAGGAAAGGTTTAGTCAACCTTTGGAAACTAGGATGCGAAAACGTTAGTGAGATCCCTAGAGATATTTCTAAGGTATGTCTAGGGATATCCCTAAGGATAAGTATACGTATAGGATACAGTCCTAGAACTATGGTAACGATCATATAATTTAACCTAAGATGTTAGATATTGAGGATACTCCCCCTTTATTATGTTTTTTCCCTATCATGATTTTTTCCTCTCACACTATTCTTTTTGGGTTTTAGACGATGGATGGAACCCGAAGGAACCGTGTTGATCAATGAAATGGACAATGCAATGATTGTCCTCATGAACAAACAAATGTTATGGGAGATGGAGTGCAAAATCTTATTGCTATACTTACACATGCTATGAATCATTCTGGACTTCCAAATGAGCAGAGAAGGGAACAACATTCCATTGAGTCCTTCATGAGGCGACGCCCACCTTCTTTTAGTGGGTCTACTGATCCACTTGTTGCGGAACAATGGATCAGTACCACTGAAAAAATATTTTTAGTTCTTCAATGTTATGAACATGATAAATTCATCTTAGCAGTATATCGTTTTGAAGGTGAAGCTGATCAATGGTGGAATCCTATTAAGAATATGAGGCAAAGGGATGAAATTGAGTCCATGGAATGGGAAGAGTTCAAGAACTTATTTTTCAATAAGTACTTCCCTCGTATTCTCCGAACAAAGATGGAGAAAGAGTTTCTTGAACTGAATCAAAAGGATGATGAATCTTTTGGTATCTATGAAGCAATATTTCCAAGACTTTCATGGTATGCTTCTGGTATTATTATCTAATCGGAGAGTAATATCGATCGACTCTTTAGTGGCTTAAAACCAAGTCTTCGAAGGGCCTTAGACATAAGGGACTTCAATAGCTACGAGGAAATCGTTCGATGTGCTCTCAAAGTCGAGATGGAGATTGGAGTAACCCATCAGTCATATGGGTTTGATAAGAAGAGGAAAATGGAATTCAAAGGAAAATATAAAGAGCACACTGAAAAGAAGATGAGCTTTCCCTTATGCTCAAAGTGTGGAAAGAAACATGGAGGGAGTTGTCTTAAATGGACAAGTAAATGTTTCAAATGTGGAAAGGAAGGTCATAGGGCATTTGAATGCCGCAATGATGGGAAGAATATATCTAATGATGCAAACAAAGGAAGGGATACACAGAATGAACCTACTACACTTCAATGTTTCAAGTGCAAGGAGATGGGACATTATACCAATAAATGCCCTAATCCAAGGGTTAGTGATGATTGACGTGAGCAACCACTTAAGGCAAAGGACAAAGGGAAGTCACATGCGATCACCATTGGCGATGATGAATATGACAACGACGTGGTGGAATTATTAAGTGTTTATGTAATGGGATTCCAGAATAATGTTGTATATAGTATCGTGGAATATTGGAATATTTATGTTTTGGTCTATTGTGGTTTTCAATAATTTTATGGCATCGATAACCAGGAAAAGTGATTGAAATATTTTTGGAAAGCAGATGATATGCACATAATAAAGGGATAAAGAGAATATAATATGTTTGATAGTATTAATGAGCTCATGATTGATATAAGGACTAAGTGATATCATGGTTTGAGTATATAGAATTTTGAGGATTTTGGTATGTAGAAAGTGTTAACTTTTAACTGCATTCATGTTTTCACTAAGGTTCAATGGATATTCATTATTCAAGAGAATACATGATTAAGGTATTCACATATTTTTAATTTGACCAACAAGATATATCTTATGATATATGGGGGATAAATGATGGCATTCACGTGATCATTTTCTTTATACTATGAGCTTAGACCGAAGTATTTTAGATAAGCCTAAAGATTGGAATGGATTATGTTGGACATAAGTTAGTATTGTTTAAGGATAAAACTTTTTTGATATTTTTGATGGGATGTTATAGTAATATAGCTTTAGAAAAAGGACAACCTGCAAGACAGGCGACAGCCCATCGCGTCGGACAATGTTGTGGGAATCAAACCCACAACTGAAGTGCGACTGGCCTTTATCGCCTACCACTGGCCTATAGGAAGTCCCTGTTTAGTAGAAATTAGTTTTATTATATTAAGTAGTATGATATATGAAGTTTAAGTCCATTTTAGGAACCATATATGATTAATATCACTATAGATGGACTTATGTATTTTTTTTGATAACTTTTCTAACCTTTTGTTTGAGACAGATGGAATGACCCATCATTCTGTCACATGATCTGCTAACACATCATGAATGAAAAATTCAACTTCATTTCTTTAAGAGATGAAGTGGAAATTGTCCAAATAACGACAAATGGTGAGACTATACCAAAATCATGAAAGTATTTCTTCTAATTACAATTTCATCAACTTTAGGGAAATGATCTTGAAAACCAAAAATGTTGTCCTAGTGCTCTTATATCTGATGAATCAGATGGTACCTTAGATCATCACAAATTTATGGCTTTGTGATTGCTGGATTTTCCATAGCCATGTTCTCTACCACTCTCCATCAGAACATGATGGTTAGATTTCTCTTCCATATCCGTATTTTCACCTATGTGGAAACCCAGTGATTAGTTTATTTGGGTAACCGTTACATTTCATACTTTTGTTTTTAAAGATTGATTTTGGTATTCCTTTTTACGATGTGGGTTTCTATTAAAGAAACTTTCGAATAGTAAACCATTTATAACCCCGACGAATTTCGAGGGCGAAATTCATTTTAAGGTGGGTAGAATGTAACACCCCGGAATTTTATGAAAAATATTCTTTTAATTTCATTAATTTCTTGTGTTTTATGCTACACCAAGATTACCTTGTGCTATACACAATACCGTATTAGCTTGCAGTATACGCAACACTATTCTTGGATCGTGTTACACACAATTTTGATAATAGTTATTCTACGTAATATTGAGTATATATATATATATTCAATGTATAAATGAAATATGGTTGGATTCTGTTATACGAAACAACGAAGGATTCTTGCACAACACGCAACCCTGACTTGGCTTGCATTATACGCAATCGCGACCTTCCTTGATAGCGTGTGTTGTACGCAATACCGGGTTTTACTAAACAACGATATATTATTATAATATTAGTATGAACTAGCCGTTATGAATAGTATTAACTAAATTCTGAATCTTATAACATTATTATTCGTCTTGCACATTTTCTAAAACATGGTATAAGATCAAAATAAATTTTTCGGGTAAAATAAGTATTTTTAAAAAAATGCAGTTTTGCCGCCTTTTGATGGCGCACCCACATTAAATCTAGTTTTGACATATTTATAAGTTCAATTTGAAAAAATAAAATTCTTCTTTAGAATCAAGATATAAAAATTTAATTTGGATAATTTTTTCATATTATTCTGATAACTTTCATATTTTAATGAATAGTAAAAACACGCTATATTTTAATTAAAAAAAACTTTTTTTATCATAATAAATTATGTGGTTAAATAATAATATTGAATGGTTTAAAAGTATAAATAGAATATATTTTTACCATTTAATATAATGTAATTCATTAGCCTTGATTTTACATTGAATTCGTAGGTTAAATAAATTCAATCTTTGGCAATGTTTTAACTTTTAAAACTTGTTTGCTTAAGCAACGAGATTAATTTTAAATTAATTACTGCAACTTATGTGTTTTGAATTTTTAAAAATGGATTCCATATTTGGAATCAGTGGGTCCAAATTATGTTAATAGGTTACTTTTATTTTTTTGATATTATGAATAGTAACTACGATAATGTTTTTATTTACTACGGTTAAAGGTAAATAGGGTAATTCAAGGTTAAAAGAATATTATAATAATTCAAAATTACCTTGACACTTGTCCTAACCTTATTTTATGAGTAGTGGTCGACCATGGGTATCCTTGGGTCGATTTTGGGACCCCATGGAGCCACTTATGAAAGACAATGACACATTAGATTAATTAATTTAATGTAAAGACAAAATTGACTTTAACAAAACGATTTTAGTAATTAATTTTTATAAGGGGTTATATAAGTTATATTTTCGACTATAAATATTATTTGGAAAGATAAAAATATTCCCTACATCATGGTAGTTTTTTCATGATTTTTAGACATCAAATGAATTAAATTATTTATGACACAATAATGATGTAGTGTTTAACTCATTAATAAATAATTTAAATAAATAAGATAAAAATGATTAAAATATCATCCAAAACCTGTCCAATTCCTATTGTATGATTTTATTTAGAATATGAGTCATCTTATATTTGACATTAATGTGTTTTAGACCTCTTGAAACCGAAGATAAGTTTATAATAAAATAATGTTTTCACACTTTTCTAAAGAGCCCCTCCACTCCCTTATAAAAGGAGACCACTTCTATGCAATTCCTCACACCTCTCAAGCCTTTTGGCTCGTCCAAAATCTTCCCAACTAAGCTCCCTACATCCCTCCCCTCCCCCTTGAAGCCTTAAATTAGGAAGAAGACTCTCCAAGAAGTCCTTTTGGTTCAAACCAAAGGAAGTTACCAAAATTAAAGGTAACAGTTTCTCTTAAGTTGTTCTCTTTTATTCTACTTCTCCAACCCCTAAAATATTTTTAGTCCTTCCTTTTGTAACAAAACCAATATTATAAATATACTAGGATTTTTTTATGAGAATTATTCAAATTACACTTACACACACCTCCATTTAATGGATGAAGAACATAATGTTTATGTGATGGAAAACTAACGCCTCACGAAACGATGATTGTTCGATTTTCCCCTACCGCCTCTCATGGTGTCCATTATGATGGAACTGTATTTATATATAACATATATTATGTTTATTATTTCTTTATACTTCTTTACTTCCAAATTATATCAAGCCTTTACGGTTTCCATAGTCAGTAAATACGATAATCTCATTTGAGGAAGTGCGGACAACGACCCCCTCAAAGTGATGTGATTCGTTAATACCTTATGTGGGACGTATAAAGGATGTGGTTGATGATATTATATATGATATTATAATGGAATTATAATATACCTATGTATAATTATGTTTTAATTCCATTAAAATAAGAAATAGAAATTAAAGTAGCGTTCATGCGTACGTACGGCTTACCGTCTCCATGAACGGTGTGTTTCATTTCTTACCTTCATATGTTATGTACTATTATAAATGCTTGTATATTCTGGATATATAATGAATTTATATGATATATAAATCATGATTTACATTTTGGAGGTAAGTAAATCATGATATAAATAATAATAACATCAAGAACAACAAGTCCAAACACGTACGATAAATAAGATGATTTTACCCAAAATAGTACTTTAACATTAATTTACATAAGAATGGGTAATATAAAGTCATAAGTGAACCATATATGATATCATAACAATGAATATGATTCTATAATAAGTCAATGACATTATTTAAATCATTATTCTGGAGGTTCAGACTCTTACGAAGCAAATTGGACCTAAGTTAAGGGAAATATCACAATCTCATTTTTATCAGAGATTGTTTATTCTTTGGTATTTACTGGGGTGTATTTTATCATACAAATCCATGTTTCCTCAATATGTAATATTTATATCCTTCAACAATATTTTATATCAAATTTTACCCTTCGGTGATTTTTTACTAAAGGATATGAAAGGAATCTTTTGTCTCTTTTCGTACGAGGTACTTTTTGACTTCTCCGACAAAAGTACGAAGAATGTTTTTTTAACTTATACGACATGAATGGATTTTTAAAACCTTATTTCCAAGAAACTTCCTTTACAAGTTTCCAAGTTTATTTTTAATCAAATTCTTTTAGTTTAGAATTGTACGACATGTTAAGAAAGGAAAAGTGTTTTTGAAGAAGAAGGGATATTTTCCTCAAGAATGGAGTTCAAGTGTTTTATCAAAATTATTTTCCATCTAAGATAATAAAGGGTTCTGTTTATATACCTATTATTACATTGATTTGATTATGTTGTGATGGAATTATATTTTTATGAATTCCTTTATCTTATATGAATTGTTTTATGATGTCACAATGTTTAAGATTCCCATTTTTATTACTTGGGTTATGTTATGATGTATGGTTTCTGATTTTAGGGAACTCATAAGAATGGTATCATTATGAGATGGGTGGGACCTATATCTCCCTCCAATGCATTGGGTAAAGATTTTATATCTCATGAGATAGACATGGCTGGAATGGAAGGTTATTCTGGTTCAGTGAAACAGGACTGAAACGAGGAATGAACTCAGTTAAGAAATGGACTTTGTCCACTAAGATAGTCTTGGCAATGAGTCTTGACTAACAAGAAATGATTCTCTATGATTATATGTCTATGACACCAAGTTTCATGTTTTATGTTATGATTATTGGGATTCCATGTCACTACTATGATTTATCCCATGTTATGAAATTATGCTCTCTTTTGCAGGTTAAGATTTCCAAAAGTTATGTTCTTATGAATATGATGTGATTGATATTTCTTTTGTTTACCCTTAATGATCATTTGAGATCACCCTTTTATGTTTTCTTTTCCCCAGGACCTAAATAAAGGATTTAGGTTTTAAAAAAATAAGATCTTTATGGGTGATGTTGAAGATCTTTCACCACGATTAGAAGATTATATTCCAAGTTTCCAAAGACACTATAATATTACGGTACTTGTGTGTGTGTTTTTGTTATGTACTAAGTATTTCGCAAAAGTAATGTAATGTCCATGTACTTCAGGCTTCGAGTCTCTACTGTTGGTATCAGAGGAAAGGTTTAGTCAACCTTTGGAAACTAGGATGCGAAAACGTTAGTAAGATCCCTAGAGATATTTCTAAGGTATGTATAGGGATGTCCCTAAGGATAAGTATACGTATAGTATACAGTCCTAGAAATACGGTAACGATCAGAGAATTTAACCTAAGATGTTAGATATTTAGGATACTCCCTCTTTATTATGTTGTTTTCCCTAGCATGATTTTTGCCTCTCACACTTTTCTTTTTGGGTTTTAGACGATGGCTGGAACCCGAAGGAACTATGTTGATCAATGAAACGGACAATGCAATGATTGTCCTCATGAACAAACAAATGTTATTGGAGATGGAGTGTAAAATCTTATTGCTATACTTACAAAAGCTATGAATGATTCTGGACTTCCAAATGAGAAGATAAGGGAACAACATTCTATTGAGTCCTTCATGAGGCAACGTCCACCTTATTTTAGTGGGTCTTCTGATCCACTTGTTGCTGAACAATGGATCGATACCACTGAAAAGATATTTTCAGTTCTTCAATGTTCTAAACATGATAAAGTCATCTTAGCAGTATATCGTTTGGAAGGTCAAGCTGATCAATGGTGGAATCTTATTAAGAATATGAGGCAAAGGGATGAAATTGAGTCCATGGAATGGGACGAGTTCAAGAACTTATTTTTCAATAAGTACTTCCCTCATATTCTCTGAACAAAGATGGAGAAAGAGTTTCTTGAACTGAAGAAAAAGGATGATGAATCTGTTGGTACCTATGAAGCAAATTTTACAAGACTTGCAAGGTATGATTTTGGTATTATTATCCAACCTGATAGTAAGATCGATCGATTCTTTAGTGGCTTAAAACCAAGTCTTCGAAGGGCCTTAGCCATAAGGGACTTTAATAGCTACGAGGAAATCGTTCGATGTGCTCTCAAAGTCAAGATAGAGATTGGAATAACCCATCAGTCATATTGGTTTGATAAGAAGAGGAAAATGGAATTCAAAGGAAAATATAAAGAGCACACCGAAAAGAAGATGAGCTTTCCCTTATGCTCAAAGTGTGGAAAGAAACATGGAGGGAGTTGTCTTAAAGGGATAAGTAAATGTTTCAAATGTGGAAAGGAAGGTCATAGGGAATTTGAATGCCACAATGATGGGAAGAAGATATCTAATGATGCAAACAAAGGAACGGATACACAGAATGAACCTACTACACTTCAATGTTTCAAGTGTAAAGAGATGGGAAATTATGCCAATAAATGCCCTAATCCAAGGGTTAGTGATGATAGACGTGAGAAACCACTTAAGGAAAATGAAAAAGGGAATTCACATGCGATCACCATTGGCGATGTTGAATATGACAACGATGTGGTGGAATGATTAAGTGTTTATGTAATGGGATTCCAGAATAATGTTGTATATAATATCGTGGAATATTGGAATATTTATGTTTTGGTCTATTGTGGTTTTCAATAATTTTATTGAATCGGTAACCATGAAAAGTGATTGAAATATTTTTGGAAAGAAGATGATATGCACATAATGAAGCGATAAAGAGAATCTAATATGTTTGATAGTATTCATGATCTCATGATTGATATAAGGACTAAGTGATATCATGGTTTGAGTATATAGAATTTTGAGGATTTTGGTATGTGGAAATTGTTAACTTTTAACTGCATTCATGTTTTCACTAAGGTTCAGTGGATATTCATTCTTCAAGAGAATACATGATTAAGGTATTCACATATTTGTAATTTGACCAACAAGATATATCATATGATATATGGGGGATAAATGGTGGCATTCACGTGATCATTTTATTTATACTATGAGCTTGGACCGAAGTATTTTAGATAAGCCTAAAGATTGGAATGGATTATGTTGGAAATAAGTTAGTATTGTTTAAGGATAAAACTTTTTTGATATTGTTGATGGGATGTTATAGTATTATAGCTTTAGAAAAAGGACAACCTGCAGGACGGGCAACAACCCATCGCGTCGGACAAGGCTATGGGAATCGAACCCACAACCGAAGTGCGACTGGCCTTTATCGCATACCATTGGCCTACAGGAAGTCCCTGTTTAGTAGAAATTAGTTTTATTATATTAAGCAGTAAGATATATGAAGTATAAGTCCATTTTAGGAACCATATATGATTAATCTCCCTATAGATGGACTTATGTATTTTTTTTGATAACTTTTCTAACCTTTTGTTTGAGACAGATGGAATGACCCATCATTCTATCACATGATCTGCTAACACATCACGAATGAAAAATTCAACTTAATTTCTTTAAGAGATAAAGTGGAAATTGTCCAAAGAACGACAAACGGTGAGACTATACCAAAATCACGAAAGTATTTATTCTAATTCCAATTTCATCAACTTTAGGGAAATGATCTTGAAAACCAAAAATGTTTTCCTAGTGCTCTTATATCTGATGAATCAGACAGTACCTTAGATCGTCACAAATTTATGGCTTTGTGATTGCTGGCTTTTCCATAGCCATGTTCTCTACCACTCTCCATCAGAACATGATGGTTAGATTTCTCTTCCATATCCATATTTTCACCTATGTGGAAACACAGTGATTAGTTTATTTGGGTAACCGTTACGTTTCATACTTTTGTTTTTAAAGATTAATTTTGGTATTCCTTTTTACGATGTGGGTTTCCATTAAAGAAACTTTCGAATAGTAAACCATTTATAACCCCGACGAATTTCGAGGGAGAAATTCATTTTAAGGGGGGTAGAATGTAACACCCCGAAATTTTTTGAATCATATTCTTTTAATTTCATTAATGTCTTGTGTTCTATGCTACACCAAGATTACCTTGCGCTATATGCAACAATGTATTAGCTTGCAGTATACGTAACACTATTCTTAGATCATGTTACACACAATTTTGATAATAGTTATTCTACGTAATATTGAGTATATATATATATATATATTCAATGTATAAATGAAATATGGTTGGATTCTGTTATACGAAACAACGAAGGATTCTTGCACAACACGCAACCCTGACTTGGCTTGCATTACACGCAATCGCGACCTTCCTCGATAACGTGTGTTGTACACAATACCGGGTTTTATTAAACAACGATATATTATTATAATATTAGTATGAACTAGCTTTTATGAATAGTATTAACAAAATTTTGAATCTTATAACATTATTATTCATCTTTCACATTTTCTAAAACATGGTATAAGAACAAAATAAAATTTTCGGGTAAAATAAGTATTTTTCAAAAAATGCAGTTTTGCCGCCTTTTGATGGCGCACCCACATTAAATCTAGTTTTTGACATGTTTATAAGTTCAATTTGACAAAATAAAATTCTTCTTTAGAATCAAGATATAATAATTTACTTTGGATAAATTTTTCATATTATTCTGATAACTTTCATATTTTAATGAATAGTAAAAACACACTATATTTTAATTAAAAATAACTTTTTTCATCGTAATAAATTATGTGGTTAAATAATAATATTGAATGGTTTCAAATTATAAATAGAATATATTTTTGCCATTTAATATAATGTATTTCATTATCCTTGATTTTACAATGAATTCGTAGGTTAAATAAATTCAATCTTTGGCAATGTTTTAACTTTTAAAACCTGTTTTCTTAAACAACGGGATTAATTTTAAATTAATTACTGCAACTTCTGTGTTTTGAATTTTGAAAAATGGATTCCATATTTGGAATCAGTGGGTCCAAATTATGTTAATAGGTTACTTTTATTTTTTTGATATTATGAATAGTAACTACGGTAATTTTTTTATTTACTACGATTAATGGTAAATAGGGTAATTCAAGGTTAAAAGAATATTATAATAATTCAAAATTACATTGACACTTGTCCTAACCTTATTGGATGAGTAGTGGCCGACCCTGGGCATCTTTGGGTCGATTTTGGGACCCCATGGAGCCACTTATGAAAAACAATGACACATTAGATTAATTAATTTAATGTAAAGACAAAATTGACTTTAACAAAACTCTTTTAGTAATTAATTTTTATAAGGGGTTATATAATTTATATTTTCGACTATAAATATTATTTGGAAAGATAAAAATATTCCCAACATCATGGTATTTTTTTTCATAATTTTTAGACATCAAATGAATTAAATTATTTATGACACAATAATGATGTAGTGTTTAACTCATTAATAAATGATTTAAATAAATAAGATTAAAATGATTAAAATATCATCCAAAACCTGTCCAATTCCTAGTGGATGATTTTATTTATAATATGATTCATCTTATCTTCGGCATTAATGTGTTTTGGACCTCTTGAAACCGAAGATAAGTTTATAAGAAAATAATGTTTTCACACTTTCCTAAAGAGCCCCTCCACTCCCTTATAAAAGGATACCACTTCTATGTAATTCCTCACACCTCTCAAGCATTTTGGCTCGTCCAAACTCTGCCCAAATAAGCTCCCTACATCCCTCTCCTCCCCCTTGAAGCATTACATTAGGCAGAAGACTCTCCAAGAAGTCCTTTTGGTTCAAACCAAAGGAATTTACCAAAATTAAAGGTAACAATTTCTCTTAAGTTGTTTTCTTTTATTCTACTTCTCCAACCCCTAAAATCTTTTTAATCCTTACTTTTGTAACAAAAAAAATATCTTAAATATACTAGTATGTTTTTATGATAAGGATTCAAACTACACTTACACACACCTCCATCTAATGGATGAAGAACATAATGTTTCTGTGATGACAAACTAACGCCTCACGAAACGATGATTGTTCGATTTTCCCCTACCACCTCTCATGGTGGAAATTATGATGGAACTGTATTTATATATAATATATATTATGTTTATTATTTATTTATACTTCTTTACTTCCTAATTATATTAAGCCTTTACGGTTTCCATAGTCAGTAAATACGATAATCTCATTTGAGGAAGTGCGGACTACCGCCCCCTGAAAGTGATGTGATTCGTTAATACCTTATGTGGGATGTATAAAGGATGTGGTTAATGATATTATATATGATATTATACTGGAATTATAATATACCTATGTATCATTATGTTTTAATTCTATTAAAATAAGAAATATAAATGAAAGTAGCGTTCATGCGTACGTACGACTTACCGTCTCCATAAACGGTGTGTTTAATTTCTTACCTTCATATGTTATGTACTATTATAAATGCTTGTATGTTCTGGATATATAATGAATTTATATGATATATAAATCATGATTTACATTTTGGAGGTAAGTAAATCATGATATAAGCAATAATAACATCAAGAACAACAAGTCCAAACATGTATGATAAATAAGATGATTTTACCCAAAACACTACTTTAACATTAATTTACATAAGAATGGGTAATATAAAGTCAAAAGTGAACCATATATGATATAATAACAATGAATATGATTCTGTAATAAGTAAATGACATTATTTAAATCATTATACAGGAGGTTTGGACTCTTACGAAGCAAATTGGACCTAAGTTAAGGGAAATATCACAATCTCATTTTTATCCGAGATTGATTATTCTTTGGTATTTACTGGGGTGTATTTTATCATCCACATCCATGTTTCCTCAATATGTAATATTTATATCCTTATACAATAGTTTATATAAAATTTTACCCTTTGGTGATTATTTAGTAAAGGATATGAAAAGAATCTTTTGTCATTTTTCGTACGAGGTACTTTTTGACTTTTCCGACAAAAGTACGAAGAATGTTTTTTTAACTTATACGGCATGAATGGATTTTTAAAACATTATTTCCAAGAAGCTTCCTTTACAAGTTTCCATGTTTATTTTTAATCAACTTCTTTTAGTTTATAATTGTACGACGTGTTAAGAAAGGAAAAGTGTTTTTGAAGCAGAAAGGATATTTTCCTCAAGAATGGAGTTCAAGTGTTTTATCAAAATTATTTTCCATCTAAGATAATAAAGGGTTCTGTTTCTATCCCTATTATTACATTGATTTGATTATGTTGTGATGGAATTATATTTTTATGAATTCCTTTATCTTATATGAATTGTTTTATGATTTCACGATGTTTAAGATTCCCATTTTTATTACATGGGTTATGCTATGATGTATGGTTTCCGATTTTGTGGAAAACATAAAAATTGAATCATTATGAGATGGGTGGGACCTATATCTCCCTCCAATGAATTGGGTAAAGATTTTATATCTCATGAGATAGACATGGCTAGAACGGTAGGTTATACCGGTTCAGTGAAACATGACTGAAACGAGGAATGAACTCGGTTCAAAAATGGACTTTGTCCACTAAGATAGTCTTGTAAATGAGTCTTGACTGACAAGAAATGATTCTCTATGATTATGTGTGTATGCCACCAAGTTTCATGTTTTATGTTATGATTATTGGGATTTCATTTCACTACTATGATTTATCCCATTTTATGAAATTATGCTCTCTTTTGCAGGTTAAGATTTCCAAAAGTTATGTTCTTATGAATATGATGTGATTGATATTTCTTTTGTTTACCCTTACTGAGCATTTGAGCTCACCCTTTTATGTTTTCTTTTCCCCAGGACCTAAAGAAAGGATTTAGGTTAAAAAAAGATCTTTATGGGAGATGTTGAAGATCTTTCACCACGATTAGAAGATTATATTCCGAGTTTCCAAAGACACTAATCTATTACGATCCTTGTGTGTGTGTTTTTGTTTTGTACTAAGTATTCCAAAAAAGTAATGTAATGTCCATGTACGTCAGACTTCGGGTCTCTACATTAGTTTCCCTATCCTCCCACCACCACTATTCTTGTTTGTGTTTTCATCTGATTTTAATAAGTGAAAGTGGTTACTTACTTCACTTATGACTTTAGAATCACATCCACAAGAATTAATGATAGTGGTAGATAATTAAATCCCACCTTCCATTAAAACTATCTGGGGTGAGGCTACTGAGGGGTCAAGTCGTGTCGCAGCTATCAGATCAAGACCTTCCCTTGTGACGTTCACTCCTGAATACTTTCCATCATTTGGGAGAGATTCCAAGACTGACATAGATGGATTGACCATCCTTACTTCCATCCTCTAATGGTCATGGAAAAACATTTGTAGATTGATTTCTAAAACACAACTTTCCAATATGCCCATGAAGATTCTCAAAATACATTTCCAATTTGTGGTTATAGGTTTTTTAGTATTTGAATGCATTGGTATTTATGACATAGTTAAGCAGGTGGTCAAGGATAGAGAAAAAGATGGAATGCTCGAGTCCCATTTTCTTTCTACAGAGTCTGGGGTTCATCTTGATGTAGCTTGATAGATTCTTATAAATGAAGCTGCTGACCAAGCTGGAGCATCCACAAGGCTGTAGGATGAACTCGTAAAACAAAGGTCCTTAGAGGAGTATCTCGATCAGGATGTGGAGGAACAGGGAAAAGAATTGGAATGGATTAAAAAAGAATAGGATCACATCACAGTCCCAATTGATGAGGGGAAACAACTAGTGGAGGAAGAGGAAAAGGCTGGCCTTGACACGACACAAGAGGCAGAGGCATTTTGGGCTGATATGGAGGTCGGGACTAAAACCTTATTAAGGCCCCACCAAGCCATTTAAGAGTTGAATTAGGCATTGATAAAACTCTGTGAGTCTTCTTTACATCTTTTGTAATAGTTATGTCCTACCCATATGAATAGGATATGGGTTGTGGAAGCCTTCTATACATGCATTGAATGAAAAAATTTTGTGCCTCAGTGATTACCCTTCACCCTTTCCTATAGTGTCAATTATTTATGATTGACTACACTTAAACAACAACCTGAAACAGATTTCAATTTGAATTACTATCCAGGATGAGTAAAATAATTTAATAATTATTTTTTTTCCTAATCTGAGGGACGTAGAAAGTGTAAGTTGACTATTAATAGGGTTTCATGAATAACCTTACAAACATTGTGTGTTTTCTATTATTACCTTAATATTTTTCTAGTCACATTATGGTTAAATCATAGAAGGTAAAGTTTGAATTTTTCTTAGGCTAACCTTTGTGGGTTTTTTAAGTAACTAGATTTGCATCTCTTGATTTTTCTGGTTTCACAATATTTTCACCTAAACCATACGTGTCATAGGTTTAGCAAGCTAGCACTCTACTTTTGTCCATGATGCCTTTTTGAGGGATTTCATCCTGGTGAATTTTGTCTCTTTTGTGGGTAGTTTAAAGTCTTTCAAAAGAGACTATTATTATTGATGTTTTAGGTCAGAGAAAATTTACCAAAACTGATTTTTTAGGTTGAACAGTTTGGACCCTAATTCGTAGGGCGAGGGCCGCAATTTAGGAACCATTAACCAATAATGTACCAAAAGCCTTCAGACCTAGATTTGCGATTTTCTATTGATCCTAACTTATGTTGTTCTTAGAAATGGAACATGGTATGTAGAATAGAGGCCACTGGGCATAAAAAATTAGGGAAATCCTTTCTTAAAGATTAATTTTTATTTGGTTATCAATTCTTTTTCTGGGTCATTTATGCAGAGCCCCCAGGGCATCATGTGCATAATTAAACAAATGGGTCCTTAAGACATTGGCCAACCATTTTCGATGGCCAGGAAATTTTATGGAAATATATGTTTGTTTCATTATTGTAGACCATAGTGGGTGGCCTATTGATGGAAAGATGACTGAAAGTATTGGGAATTTACATTGGTTCTTGTCTAGAAACTGTTCCCACATGAATTTGACTTGTGCAAAGGAGGGCTAGTGCATGGTATCATACAACTAAGACTTTTGAGACGTATGGTTTAAAGTGTTTTTTTACTCTAACCAGAGGGGGTAAAAAAATTTCCTTTTCTGCAATAGTTCGACCAACAATGTTCTATGGCCTTTAGGTATGAGGAAAGGAGAAAAAATGTAAATTTTAATCCAGGGGGTGGGGTTCTGAAACTGGAGAATGAGGTGAGATGCAAAAGTCACAGGTGAACATAGAGATAGGAAAATCCTCTCCTAAGATTAATTTACCTATGATTGGCATTCCATTTTTGTAGGGAACATATGCAGAGCCACCAGGGCATTGTGTGTATAGTATAACAATGTTTTCTATAGGACAATAGCTATCCATTTATGATGGCCGTGGATGGTTATGGGGATTCAAAACTTTCTGATCATAGAGACTAGTTTGTGAAGAGGGGAGATAGACCATGAAATGGGGAAAATTTCAGGTTGAAATTTTCTAGGAATATCGAGAATTAGTGGATGAATTTTTATCCTATCCATCTTAGTTGTTTCCTAACAGAGGTCTGACCCTTGAAAAGGTAGGGATGAGTCAATTCTGTTTCATGGATGGACCCAAGATATGAGATTCGAAAGTCACTACGTATCCTGTGATGATAGGAATAATGCCACACATAGTTGTTTTGAGGTTTATCCTTATAAGGATTTTGTTCACACATATGAATGATTCGTCTTTGTCCTGTGCACAGGGTGACCAACGTGGTAGGACTCATGTTGGGCATTCCGTTGCGAACTCATTTCATGCACATGGACATGTTGTAAGGAACTCCTTGGCATGTTAGGAACCAATAAAGAATATTTATTTTATAGCATCATGAAATTTTAATTTTATACGATTAGGAAATTCATGTAGAAGCTCCGATTAACTAGAGGATTATTGGGATGAGGTGTTCAAACATGTTGAAGACATGGATTAGAAGGAATGTGAAGCCATGGATTCAAGGGATCTCAGATCAGGAGAGATGATATGGGTCTTGGAAGCTCTTCAGAATACATAAACTAGAAAATAATATCCTAAGGATGAATTTTCCTTTGGTTGATTGTCCATTTTGTGGGAAAAATATGCAGAGCCGCCAGGGCATGATGTGCATTTCAAACAAAGGTGTCCACAAGGCACTGGCCTTCCATTTTTGATGACCTTGGAGGTATTTGAGGATCTAAAACCTCTCAAAGCGTGTATTTTTATAGGAATAAAGTATATATCTATACATTTTAGAAAGATTCAAAATATGATCACTCATAGAGTTTGGAGCTTTCCTTCATAGATTTAGCTCACATGTGGGGTGAGACATTTTTATTCCCTTACTAAAGTGGGGTCTGATTTCAAAGATTGCGGTTCCATGAAATTAGGCTCCCTACATAGATTTGGACTATGTGTAGGTATTGTGGCATATTATCTACATTTTGGGGTACCTTTCAGTGTAACATCTTATAGCTAGGACTTGGTTTCCTCATTAAAAATGGAGAACTTGAACATGCCTTTTAAAGTCGTGAAGGCAAGACTAATGGATCGGTTTTCCCTATTTTTGTGGGGAATTCCTTACTAAAATTTCTCATCCCATGTGAGCTATGGTCGGTGTAAGAAATAAGTGGTATAAAGGGTTTCAATCCACCACATAGGGATGACAGGTTCAAAGAAAAGAGAATTGTTGGGCAATGTAGTTTAACATCATGTGGTGAGGACATGGGTGATTTGACATGAACGAGCTAGATGTTGTGGGTCTATGCAGTTTTAAGGCTTATAGAAAGGATGTTGACAGAAAAATTTAACATAATGTTATAGGGAAACAATATTAAAGGAATCATGTGTAAATATGGGCTAATCAGGTTGGGATATCCCTAGTATGCCCCAGACTGGAGTGGGGGAAGAAAGTGTAAGCCATGATTCTAAGATCCCTTGAATCAGATGGGATGATGGGAGGATTATGAGCCAGTGGGAATACAAATTTAGGAAAAGCCTTACATGAGGGTGGATTTTCCTTGGGTTGATAGGTCGTTTTTGTTGGCAAAGTATGCATAGATGCTAGGGTATTGTGTGAATAGTCAAACAAAGATGTCTGCAGGACACTAGATGTCCATTTCCAATAGATATGGGTGATTATGGGGATTCAAGAATTCTTGGGGCATGGAGTTTGATGGATGAATAGGGGGAATATGGGTACGTGAGAAATATATTTGTCGAGATCAGTTATGAGGTAAAAAAATCCTTTATATATATCTTAATCTTATGTAAAGGGGGAATGATCATTTGACTAATCCTTATTATAAGAATGAAGTTTAGGGATATTATACATAGATTTACATTTTCAAGAAGGATATGGGGTTATTTTTTCCCCTCACATATGGAATTGAGAAATCCCAGGTGTTACTATGTATCTCATTATGTTGATAATTAAGACACACATAGTTCTTGAGCTACCATAAAGTTTAACGTCATGTGGTTATGACTTATTCAACTATGAAGTTTAATATCATGCGGTATGGACTCATGAATTTACACATGCAAGTCTGATATGTACACTAGGGGATGCATTTTTTCCATGGATTCTAGAACAAGATATATAATTTGGGCATCACTACATATCCTACAAAGGCAGGAATCAAGACACACACATTTTTTGTATCCCCTGTACTTTAACATAATATGGTAAGTATGTGAGGGAACCGATGTGAAAAGAATGAGTTGGGTGAAGTGTTGGTCTTGAATCTCATATAGGTTTCCTATGTATCCTAGTTAGTTGAGAATCAAAGTCCATGTGGTTATGAAAACTTGTTCCCTATTCCGGTATGACCTATGAACAAGAAATGAACAATTTTTTTGAATGGAGGCTAGACCAAGATGAAGGATCTGTGAATTTCTATGTATCTTGTGAGGTAAAGAAGAAAGATGCATGTAGTTCTTGAAAACATTCTGTTCCAGTCTGACCTATTCATAGAGAGGGGGGAATTTGTATCATGTGGTGGCTGGACCAAGACATAGGGTCAAGGTTTCACTACATATCATGTGGGGGAAGGAATCAAGCTGTACATAGTTCTATAAAACATGTTCCTTGTACTAGTCTGACCCACGTATAGGGAGGGGGGAGGGGCTATATTTTTTTTATTCTGATTTTGGTGGTTGGACCAGGATGAATAATCCAGGCATCACTATGTACCCTAAAAGGTTAGGAATAAATCCATATATTGTTCTTGAGGTACATTATAGTTTAATATCCTATGGTTAGGGATTATTTGTCCATGCAGTTTAACATTGTGTGGTTAGAACGATTTTTCCATATAGTTTAATTTCATGGGTTAGGACGATATAGCCATGCAATTTAACATCATGCGGTTAGGAATTTTTTCATATAGTTTAACATCTTATTGCATGGATGTAGGTGTCACTATATAGTTTAACATCATGCAACTAGGACGATTATTATATAATTACAAATGTTATTTCTTTAGGAACCTCACATTGGTGGGAGCTATTGTGAGCTATCCATCCATTGAAATTAAGTCATATGCTTTGTTAGAGTAGAAATTTTGTATGAAATATGGTCCTTCCCATTTAATCTCTAATTTTTGTTGTTTCTTTATGAGTATCATTGGATTTTTAAAGACTAATACTATCTATCCTTCAAGGAAGGACTAAATGAGAAGCATTTTATTGAAGGCTCATACGATCTAGTTATGGTAGACTTCCAAATGGTGTAGAGTGTGAAATATTTGGTCATCAAACCACTCCATCTCATCGAACCATTTTTGGGATTTCTCATATGCAGATAGTTGATCAAATATGGACACATGAAGCGATGGTAATTGAACTTTTTTGGGTAGAACTGGATTCGGACCATATTCTAATTACTATGGGGTATTTTGAGTGGTGGTGCATGTTGTGGTCTAGTAATCTCATAGATCATGGAGGTACTTATCTAGCATTGATTTGTTGTCCTTTTCTACCATCTTCTTGAGTATATTGAATAGGTATTGTTGAAGGTGTCTATCTTTTCATTGGCTGCTGCATGGTTGCAAGATGAATGGTTGGCCTTGATTCCATACTCCTGATACAACTTGTCTAATTAAACATCGCTAAAATTGGCACCATTTTATATCATTATTATATGAGAGACACAAAATCTAGTGGTGATGTTGGCTTTAAAAAAGCTAAAAATGATCCTTTCTCTAACCTATTTGAGGGTTATAACTTCTTCCCATTTGGAAAAGAAGTCAGTTTTTGTGAGAATATATTTGAATTGTCTGGATATGGAGAGAGGATATGGTCCCATGATGTCCATTCCCCATATAGAAAATGTTCACGAGTATTTGGATGTGTAGAGTAAATCTGGAGGTTGGTGGATGAAATATTTGTGAACTTGGTAGGAATTGAACTTCTTGGTGAATGTGGAACAATCCTACATCATGATGGTCCAATAGTACCCATGTCTTCAAATCTACTATGAGATCCTAGACATTGATTAATGTACATCGTAGGTTCATTCATGCACTTCTTTCATGATAGAAATAGTATATTATCCATCAATGCACTTGAGAAAGAATCCATCAAGGCCTTTATTATAAAGGACCTTTTTCTAGTTTTCACCATTATATGAGATGAATTTGTTTAACCATATCTGAATCTATTCCCTTCCAGCCACATCTGGTGGGATCTCTCCCCTTTGAAGTTAATATACAATAAGATTCGTCCAACTAGTGGTTGGACAATACAACTCAGATATGGGACTGATTTCATTTATTTCTTCCATGTTGGTCTGAATGAATGGTATGACCATCTATCAGTGGGAAATACTGATGAATATTTTTTTCCGATCTAGGTCGACTAGAGTTGTGGTTGCATTCTCCAATGCATCAGCTTGCGCATTTTACGACCGAGGAACATAAGTCAATGTAAAATCATATAGGATTTCTTCCATCAAGTATTAGAAATGGTTCATAAAAGGGATCATCTCCTCTTTCTTAGTAGCATAGTCACCATTGAATTGATTGATGACCAGTTCTAAATCTCCTTTAATCTTCATGTGTTCATGTTGCACATGGAGTTCTAGCTTCAAGCCCGAAATAAGGGTCTAGTATTCTACTTCATTGTTTGTTAATCCCTATGAATGTAGTAAGGAATAGGTAATAAATTCTTTTTTTGGGGATATGAGTATGTCTCCCATCACTAATTTTTTGAGTTTGGGATCTTCTATTCTTTTTTTCTGGAAAGATTCTAGAGGCATTTTCATAGTGGATTTCCCAAATTTGGGGATTTTATTGAATAGAGAACACTTCTTTATCAGGTAACTTGGAATATAATGGGTCCACCTCTATTGAGGGGTGCTCTGTGAGGAAATATGTTAATGTCTGACCTTTGATGGATTTCTGCTGTGTCAACTGTATATTGAACTGATATAGAATGACCACCCACCATGACAAACACCAAGTTAACATTAGATGGCTAAGAATATACTTGAGCGGGTTGCTACCTGAGAAAATGGACTTATTGGTGATTCAAGTATTGCCTCAGCTTCTGGACCTCAAATATTAATTTGAGGTAGCTCGTCTCAATATTCAAATAACAAGTCTCAAAATCGGTCATGGTTCTACTGAGGTAATAGAGATTATTCTCACTACTGGTGTCATTATTTTGTGAGAAGAGTGAACCTAAGGATCACTACAAGGCAATCACATACAAAATGAGTGGTCTTACTTCAATAGGCAGCATTAGCATTGGTGATCTTAAGAGATATCTATTTATATTGTCAAATGATTCTTGACAATCATTAACCCACTGATATTCTACCAGTTTTTATCATCCTATTGAAAGATAATCATTTTCCTCTGATGTTGAATATGAAGAACTAAAATGTAGACCAGGTGACCTTGGAGTCCTCTCAACTTAGTGAAGTTTCAAGGAGGTGACATGCCAAGGATAAGCTTTGTCTTCTTAGGGTTAACTTCGATTCCACAATGGCATATGTTGAATCCGTGAAATTTTCATGAGGTAACACCAAAAGAAAATTTTAGGGGGTTCATTTCTAGACTGTTCCGTCATAGTTTATTTAAGATAGTTTCAATATTTTCCAATTGGAATAAGAGTTTTTGTGACTTAACCACCAATTCATCCACATATCATTAAATGAACATTCATAAAAAGAGTTTTAAAATGTGATTCATGGCATCAAATTTTTTCAAATTGAAATGCATCACTTTATTAAAAAACACCCTTAGGGAACCCTAAGGGTGGTGGATTCTTCATCCTCTTTGGAAATTCGTATTTGTTTATATCCTGAATAATCGTCCATGAAAGAGAGAGACTCATATTTAGTAGTTACATCGATAAAAAATTCTATGATCAGGACCGAGAAGTCATCTTTTTGGAAATACTGATTGAGATCGCTGATGTCAATCAAGACTCTGATCTACCCCTTATTATTTTTTATGAAGACAATTTTGTCCAAAAATATGGAGTATTAGACTTCCTGAATGAAGTTGGCTCTCTTGATCTTATCAACTTCAACCTATATTTTGGTAGTATGTGTCAGGTGTGTCATTATGGCAGCTTTCTTGTAACCACGATGGTCTTCTGGAAGGATCGAGTGGTGACGGTCCACCTCTACATTGAGACCTAACATTTCTATATAATTCCAAGGTAAAATATCTTGATTCTTCTTTAGGAAGGAGGTATATAACTCTTTCTCTTCGTAAGGCATGGATGAACTAATCCGAGTAGCTTTTGGGTCTTCTTCTGTAACCAAGTAAATTTCATTATGTTCATCAATGGTGGTAGAGATCCCTTACTCAAATGATGGAGGGGTATACCTTAGGTATTCTTCATCCTCCTATGCATCCTCATCACCTTACTCTTTGTCTTATTACGTGGAAAAAATTCTTGAAATTATTGCTCCATAGTTGAGGGAAGGGTTTCAATTTTTGGTTTCTGGGAGGTGAAACTATCTCTTCATCATCAACCATCGGTAGGGGATTCTCTAGAGAAGATGTCGTGAGGGGTAAAAGAGTTTCCTCATCTTCTTTAAGTGAAAAAACACTTCCTTCTACCTCAGTGGGTGAGTAAAGGATTTTATGTAGTTTTAAAGATGGTTCAAGGGCATTTCCATCCAAGACCTCACCATTATCTTAGGGTTCAATGAGATTTTCAACATTATTAGGATGGACGATGGTGAATAGAATCATGATTAATGCTAAATATGCATATGAATTTGGACTTGTTAACTCAAATTTATTTATGGGAAGTATTTATTCTCCCTTGAGATGATTTAGGGGATCGACAAGAACCATTTACAAACTGTTTGGGGCGACAATCTACTCAATGCTATTGATTGGAAGTCGCTTACCCTATGGTTTATAGAACCTTGATTCAATATAGTGTGATTAATAGAGGTATAATGGGTCCTTATCAGCATGAAGTGTCCCACTCTTTCCAGTAATTTTATATTTGAGGCACTAATGGTAAGAGGAGGGGATTTCTATGTGTTGATGTAGTCAGGGAATTCCTAGTAGGGTATTGAAGGTTGTATTATTTGGGACCATTAGAAAATATGGGTGAGCTACAAGGTCACTGAATTGGGTTTTGAGCTTTATTTGGCCTAATGGATTCTTTTCACTTGTTTTCGTAACATAACATGGTAGTGGTGGAGGGCATCAGATCATCCTCATTGCAACCCAACCAATGATATAGCGACCCAGATTTTTATTACATTACTATTACATCATTTAAAAGATAAACAACATAATAGTATTACACATGGAGGATCCATAGTTTTAGTGTCTTGGGCAAACTAGGACTACACATAACAAGTACAACCTCAAGCATAAACATTCATTTAATTTCTTCTTCTATAGATTATTAGTAGCACTTGTCCTCTCCTTAGTAAATGTAGCCACCTGAGGATAAACATAAAAAGGGGTGAGATAAAATCCTAGTAAGAGGATAGATAAAAATAATACATCATGGGGTGAGCATAATCATAACATAGGCAAAAGATCATGAACATGAGAGGAGCATAAATAAAAGACTTGAAATGTGGCAATGCATAAAAATGAAACATCATATCTTAGTGGTTAACTACCACACATGATTGTGAACAAAGATATAATCTTGTTCACACATAATTTCACATTTACTCATGAGATTCATCACTTTACCCAATGCATTGGAGCGCTATATAATTCCGGGCGCACCCGTCACATTTAAACATTCATATTGCGCTATATAATTCCGGGCGCACTCGTCACATCATAACATTATCATTATCATTCTTGCTAGATAGAACACATATAAAATATGTACATAAATAACCCATGGAAAGGAATGGGTTTCATCTCATAATAACACATTCATAAGCTTTGGGTTCCCCAAAGAAAGAGGGAACAACATACATGATACAAGAACCATCAACCTTGAATGAGAGGTAAAAGGTGAGATCTTGAAAGAAGAGTTCTTTTGGAAAACATTTTTATGGACATAAAAAATAGTGACAAACATGTATATCCTAGAAAAGTAAAGTAAATGATGAACAAATGATCTTTGAGGAGTAACCATTTAGAAATGGTGTGAAAGAGGGAGAACCTGAAGGAAGAAAAATTGGGTTTGAGATTTCCCCTTACCTTGTACCTGAATGCTTCCTTCTATTTAATGTACTGTATAATGACATTATATTCATTAATTAGAAATCCAGAAGAATGTGTACATTAATAGGGTTCATTCTGGTTTCATTATGTTATATTATGTTTCTTTGGATGACTTATAGAGTTTAAAAACATTGTTTGGGGATGTTCGTTTTTATTGTTTTCCTGAGTGGTTCACTTGTATACTTAAATTGATGTTTGGGTAGATCATGGGTAAGAATACAGAACTGATATTACATGTTATTAATGATATTATAGTATCTTTAATAATTTTATAGTTAATTATATTAGATCCAAGTGGACGAATCATTAGATAATAATTTAATGATGTTTATTTGGGTTAATTTGGGCGGTTTTTGGATCACAACGAACTTGTTTTAACATTTAACTTAGTAATATGGCCATAGGTTATTTAAAGAAATTAAAATAGAACATAATAAATAAAAAATATTCTGGTTCAACCATAAAAATGGTTTCATGACCAGATTGAAGGTAGAAATGGAAGAAGAGAACATGTCGTTTTTGAAGGTGATAAATTTAACACCTCATGAACAACGTTCTATTTAATAAAATAAAAGGAAGAGGGAAAGGGTGTGGGGTGATATAATATACCATTAGAATCATAAGATTACAGTATATGTATAATACTAGAGTTACAAAACAATTTGGATGAATATAGGTAGGGAGAGAACAAGAAAGGAACTTGAACTTGAAAGGAAATTAAAGGAGAAGAGGGAGAGAAATTACCTTTAGAATCCTCCTCTTGAGAACCTCCTTAAGGGCCTAAGCTTGGTATTTTGATGAGACCAGGAGATCTTGGACGTGGGGGAGAGGATAGAGAAGGTGTTTTGACAGAGTTTAGAGAAGGCTTGGAGATTGATAGGTGTGAGGAAAAGAGGGAGTGAAGGGTGGCTTTTATAGTGGAGGGGAGAGGGGTTTCCTTAATATAAAATTTATTAGTTTATTAATTTTACCTAAGACAAGGAATAGTGAGTCTTGGATGAAAAATAATAGTTATTTTATAATTTAATCCCGAACCAAGTGGGATTACATCAGCAGAACATCATCGATGACTCAATTAATACATTATTTAGCTTTTATTGTGAATTATCAGATTCCACTATTCATAAAAAATTCAAGTATCCCAACAAATTCCCAAAAATTTACCCCAACCATTTTTCGACATGTAGAATCAATAAATGAAGTCCATTTTTCAAAAATAATTTTCTAAATATTATTAATTTAATATTTAATTAAAGTCAAAATTTACTTAAAAAAACAGTTTTTAAAATTAAAACTGATTTTGAAGTTCTTTCAAAAATTACGAAGGGTCTTATAAAATTATCTAAAAACTATTAGGAATTGATTAAATAATTTATGAATAAATTTCAGGGAAATAAATATTTTTTTAAATTAATTAATTAATTATAATTAATTATTTATGACTTATAAAATACCAAAACGTTTACTAAGGTCAAATTACCACTTTCTATGATGCCTAAATTTTGTTTTATTATTCATAGGTAATGTTAATCTTATTTACCATTCATAAGGGTCATATTACTATTCATAAGGGTAGGTTACTATTCATAAGGGTAGGTTACTATTCACCAAAAATTATTTTTGTTTCATTAGACTCCAAAAACTATCTTGAACACAACCGTGTATGTCAGATTTTTAAAATTCCAAACAAAAGGGTGACAAAATTATGTTTAAAGGTCACTTATCACTTAGTAGTTCATTATTTTGTGTTTTTATGACATACATATAAGAAGGGAATTTTCCATTGAAATACTTTGGGTCGTTAAATTCTTCCCCCCATAGGAAATTTCGACCCCAAAATTTCACTTTACACAAACAGGTGAGGGTACTTCTCCTTCGTTGCCTCTTCTAGTTCCCAATTTGCTTCCTCAAACTTATGGTTCCTCCACAACACTTTGACAAGGCGGGTTGTCTTGTTGCGTAGAACCTTATCACTTCGGTCCAAATTTTTTACCGGATGCTCCTCATAAGAGAGATCATCTTCCAGCTGTACCACCTCTGAGTTTAGTACATGCGAGGGGTCTGGTATGTACTTCCTCAGTAGTGATACATGAAACACATCATGAACTTGAGCCATATTCGGTGGAAGTGCCAGACGATAGGCCACGACTCCTATACGATAAAGGATATCAAAGGGGACAATGTACCTTGGGATTAGCTTCCCTTTCTTCCAAAATCTCATGACTCTCTTCCATGGAGATATCTAAAGGAAGACTTTATCTCCAACATCGAACTCCAAGTCCCTTCGAAGGTTTTCAGCATAGCTCTTTTGCCTACTTTGAGCAGCTTTGATGTGTTTCGGGATGAATTGAACCTTCTCTGTCATCTCTTGAACAAGATCAGGACCAAGTAGCTTTTGTTCTCCAACTTCATCCCAACAGGTTGGAGTTCTACATCGCTTCCCATAAAGAGCTTCATACGGAGCCATATGAATACTCGAGTTGAAGCTATTGTTGTATGAGAACACAAACAATGGGATATGCTGATCCCAACCACCTTTGAATTCAATAGAGCAGGATCTTAGCATATCTTCAAGCGTCTGAATAGTCCTTTCAGACTGGCCGTCAGTTTGGGGGTGATAGGTCGTGCTGAAATTTAATTCAGTACTCAAAGCATGTTGAAGGCTCCTCCAGAACTTAGATGTGAACCTTGGATCACGGTCAGAGACAATCGAGAGTAGAACACCGTGAAATCTCACTATTTCCTTCACATATATCCTTGCAAGTTGTTCAAGTGAGAGGTCTTCCTGAATAGTGATAACATGGGCAGTCTTGGTGAGTCGATCAACCACAACCCATATCGCATTATTTCCCCATTATGTCTTCGGGAGACCCGTGACAAAGTCCATAGTAACATTTTCCCATTTCCACATGGGTATAGGAAATGGATTCATCATACCTTTGGACTTTTTCCGCTCAGCTTTAACTTGCTGACATACCAAGCACCTTGATATATATTTCACAATCTCATTCTTCATGTTATCCCACCAGAATTGTTCTCGGAGATCACGATACATCTTGGTACTTCCAGGATGGATAGAGAAAGTTGTGCTATGTGCATTATCCAATAGCTCCTTCTTTATCCCGGGTGATGGAGGCACATAAAGCCGCGTTCCAAACTGAATCACACCATCATTGTCGATATGGAAGTCTTGCAGCTTCCCTTCCTTTACTACATTCACCCTCTTTTGTATCTCCACATCATCCCTTTGTGCTTCCTTAATCTTCTCTTGGATGGATGGTTGCACAATAATTTCGTCAAGGGAGGATGTATCCCCTACCCTTATGATTTCCAAATCCATTCTTTGCATATCCAAGGAGATAGGGTCTTTCTCAATCCTCAACATGGATAGAGTAGCAGGTTATTTTCTACTTAGAGTATCAGCTACCTTGTTCACCTTTCTAGGATGATAGTGAATAGAGCAATCGTAATCCTTGATTAGCTCTAACCATCTCCTTTGACGCATGTTGAGCTCCTTTTGTGTGAATATATACTTTAGGCTCTTGTGGTCGGTGTATATGTCACACTTCTCGCCATAAAGGTAGTGCCGCCAGATTTTCAAAGAAAAAATCACAGCTGCCAGCTCTAGATCATGCGTCGGGTAGTTCTTCACATGGATCTTCAACTGTCATGAGGCATAGGCTATCAAATTATCATTTTGCATGAGTACACAACCCAAGAATTTTTTTGAAGCATCACTGTATAGCACAAAACTTTCTCCACTTTTCGGTAGTGTGAGTACAGGTGCAGTGACCAGCCTTCTCTTTAGCTCATTGAAGCTTCCCTCACATTCTTCCGTCCATACATACTTTACCCCTTTCCTTGTTAACTTAGTTAGCGGGCTTGACAATCGTGAGAAGTTTCTCACAAAACATCGATAGTACCCAGCTAATCCAAGAAAACTAAGGATTTCTGTGACACTAGAGGGCCTGAGCCATTCCTCAATCGCCTTTGTCTTTGAAGGGTCCACAGAAATTACCTCACTTGTGATCACATGTCCCAAGAACGTGAC
This sequence comes from Viscum album, assembly GCA_963277665.1. NCBI lineage: Eukaryota > Viridiplantae > Streptophyta > Magnoliopsida > Santalales > Viscaceae > Viscum > Viscum album. Next base: position 1,237,256,440 of record OY728162.1, on the reverse strand, counting down.
TTGATTCATCCAAAAGTCACACTTGATGAACTTGGCATACAAATTCTCCTTTCTCAATGTCTCCAACACAAGTCTTAGATGTTCTTCATGTTCCTCCTTGCTCTTGGAGTATATGAGAATATCATCGATAAAAATTACCACAAATTTGTCGAGGTAATGTCTAAAGACTCTATTAATCAAATCCATGAAGATTGCAGGGGAATTAGTAAGTCCAAAGGGAATCAACAAAGACTCATAGTTCCCATACCTTGTATGGAAGGCAGTCTTCTGAATATCTTCCTTCTTCACCTTTACTTGATGATATCCAGAACGAAGATCCACCTTTGAGAAGTATTGATCTCCTCTTAACTGGTCGAACAAGTCATCAATCCTTGGGAGAGGATACTTGTTCTTTATGGTGATCTTGTTGAGTTCCTGATAATCGATACACAGTTGCATGGTTCCATCCTTCTTCTTTACAATGAGCACTGGTGCACCCCAAGGTGATGCACTAGGGCGTGTGAACCCTTTGTCCAGATGCTCCTGCAGCTACTTCTTTAACTCCTCCAGTTCGATAGGAGCCATCCTATAGGGGAACTTTGAGATAGGAGTAGCTCCAGATATGAGTTCAATTGAGAAATCTACCTCATGATATGGGAGAATTCCGGGTAACTCTTCGGGAAATACATCACTATATTCCCTCACGATGGGAATTTCCTCAAGGTTGGCACTTTCCTTCGACTCAATCATTTAGGCGAGGTATGCTTCTTCACAGGGAATCAACACCCACACCATTGAAGGATTTTTCAAAGGATATTCATGATCTTCATTGCATTTTTAGAGGAGCATGGGATGGTTCAGAATATGAAAATATATTTCCTTTTCCCGACAGTTGATATGTGCCCTATATAACAAGAGCCAATCCATTCCCATTATAGTATCGAATTCCACCAAGGGAAGTATTACGAGATTTTTTGGAAGAATCTTCCCACATACGTCAACAGGAGAAGAGTTAAACACATGGGTTGCAATGATTGCACCACTTGGTGTTTTTACAGATATCTCTACATCAAGGTTTCAGGGCTTCGATTCTATAGTTATAGCAAACTTGAAAGATATAAAGGAATGCGTAGAACCATAATCAAATAAGACTTTTGCCATTCTTGAGTGAATAGGAAGTGTACCTTGTACGAATTCATTATCATGTTCCACCTCCGCAGTAGTTATGGAATAAGCCTTCCCTTGTTCCTTTGGAATTGGTGGTTGTTGGCGCTGATTACCCTCGAGAGCTCGAGGTTTAGTGCACTGGTTTGAATAGTTCCCTAGCTCCCTACAGTTGTAGCATTGAACAACGAGTGTTTCTCTCCTTTCATCGGATACATTATCCTTCATTTTTATGTATTTTAGAGACTCTTGAGCTTAGTGTCCTTCTTTCCCACACTTAAAGCATTTCCCCGTACCTTTGAGGCAGTTCCCATGGTGCAACTTCCCACATTTTTGGCATGGGGGTCGTTGATTTTTCTTTCCAACTTTGTCACTAGATCCACCAGCTGGAAACTCCATCTTTATTTTCTTATCACCATAGCCATGGGACCATTCTCCAAACTCCATCTCCACTTTGAGAGCACACCGAACAACTTCTTCATAACCCCCAAAGTCTCGAATTGAAAGAGCCTTTCAAAGATGTGGTTTTAATCCACTAAAGAATCTATCAATTTTTCTATCATTGTTGATAAAAAAAACCGAAGCATACCTTGCAAGACTTGTGAAATTTGCTTCATAGGTTGTGACAGATTCTCCTTCTTTTTGATTGAGCTCTATGAATTCTCTCTCCATCTTCATGCGAAGAGTTCGTGGGAATTACTTATTAAGAAACATTATCTTAAAGTCTTCCCATTCCATCTCTTCAATTTCTTCCCTTGGCTTGGTTTTCTTAGTCAACGCCCACCATTGATCAGCTTCTCCATATAGACGATAAACGGCTAGTGTCACCTTCTACATCTCGGAATAGTGAAGAACAAAAAATATCTTCTCCATGGAGTTGACCCACTATTCCGTAACTAGTGGATCAGAAGATCCACAAAACGTCAGTGGTCGTTGCCGCATAAAACATTCGATAGCTAGTTGATCCCTCTTTGGTGAAGGAGGATATTCCCCATTATTTTGGTTATTATTCATAACCCGAGATAATTGGGTAAGAATCACCATGAAGTTTTGAACTCCACCACCAAAATCATTGGGGATGTCGTTTGGGCAATCGTTGCATTGGCCCTCGCAAGAGTTATTGGCCCGATTCCTCCTGGTTCCCACCATTTTCTAAAATAGAAAAGGATAGAACAAAACATAAGTAAACAAGTCATTAATAACTTATTCATTTAAACAATTATACCAAAAACATAACATATGGGATCCCTAGGTAAATATTCATGTGTACATATTTGTACTTATTCTTATGCTAGAGGTTTTCTCTAGGGTTTACTAATCCTAATTCCCAAATTAACTAAACCTTTCCTCTAATACCAACTATAGCGACCCAGATTTTTCTTACATTACTATTACATCATTTCAAAGATAAACAACATAATAGTATTACACATGGAGGATCCAGAGGATTAGTTTCTTGGGAAAACTAGGACTACACATAACAAGTACAACATCAAGCATAAACATTCATTTAATTTCTTCTTCTATAGCTTCTTAGTAGCACTTGTCCTCTCCTTAGTAAATGTATACACCTGAGGATATACATAAAAAAGGGGTGATCTAAAATCCCAGTAAGTGGATATATAAGAACAATACATCATGGGTTTATCATAATCATAACATAGGCAAAAGATCATGAACATGAGAGGAGCATAAATAAAAGACTTGAAATGTGGCAATGCATAAAAATGAAACATCATGTCTTAGTGGTCAACTACCACACATGCTTGTGAAAAAAGCTAGAATCTTTTTCACACATCATTTCACATTTACTCATGAGATTCATCACTTTACCTAATGAATTGGAGAGCTATATAATTCCGGGCGCACCCGTCACATTTAAACATTCATATTGCGCTATATAATTCCGGGCGCACTCGTCCCATCATAATATTATCATTATCATGATTGCCACATAGAACAAATATCAAACATGTACATAAATAACCCATGTAAAGGAATGGGTTTCATCTCATAATAACACATTCATAAGATTTGGGTTCCCAAAAGAAATAGGGAACAACATACATGATACACGAACCATCAACCTTGAATGAGAGGTAAAATGTGAGATCTTGAAAGAAGAGTTCGTTTGGAAAACATTTTGATGGACATAAAAACCAGTGACAAACATTTATATCCCATAAAAGTAAATTAAATGATGAAAAAATGATCTTTGAGGAGTAACCATATCAAAAATGGTGTGAAAGAGGGACAACCCGAAGGAAGAAAAATTGGGTTCGAGATTTCCCCTTACCTTGTATCCGAATGCTTGCTTCTCTTTAATGTCCTGTATAATGAAATTATATTCATTAATTAAAAATACATAACCGTTTGTACATTAATAGGGTTCATTATGGTTTCATTATGTTATATTATGTTCCTTTGGATGACTTATAGAGTTTAAAAACATTGTTTGGGGATGTTCGTTTTTATGGTTTTCTTGAGTGGTTCACTTGTATTCGTAAACTGATGTTTGGGTAGATCATGGGTAAGAATCCAGAACTGATATTACATTTTATTAATTATATTACAGTAGCTTTAATAATTTTATAGTGAATTATATTAGATCCAAGTGGACGAATCATTAGATAAGAATTTAATGATGGTTATTTGGGTTAATTTGGGCGGTTTTTGGATCACAACGAACTTGTTTTAACATTTAAATTAGTAATATGGCCATAGGTTATTTCCAGAACTTAAAATAGAACATAATAAATATAAAATATTATGGTTCAACCATAAAAATGGTTTCATGACCAGATTGAAGGTAGAAATGGAAGAAGAGAACATGTCGTTTTTGAAGGTGATAAATTTAACACCTCATGAACAATGTTCTCTTTAGTAAAATAAAAGGAAGAGGGAAAGGGTGTGGGGTGATATAATATACCATTAGAATCATAATATTACATTATATGTATATTACTGGAGTTACAAAACAATTTGGATGAATATAGGTAGGGAGAGATCAAGAATGGAATTTGAACTTGAAAGGAAATTAAAGGAGAAGAGGGAAATAAATTACCTTTAGAATCCTCCTCTTGAGAACCTTTTTAAGGGCCTAAGCTTGGTCTTTTGATGAGACCAGGAGATCTTGGACGTGGGGTAGAGGCTAGGGAAGTTGTTTGGGAAGAGTTTAGAGAAGGCTTGGAGCTTGATAGGTGCGAGGAAAAGAGGGAGTGAAGGGTGGCTTTTATAGTGGAGGGGAGAGGGGTTTCCTTAATATAAAATTTATTAGTTTATTAATTTCACCTAAGAAAAAGAATAGTGAGTCTTGGATGACCAATAATATTAATTTTATAATTTAATCCCGAACCAAGTGGGCTTACATCAGCAGAACATCATCGATGACTCAATTAATAATTATTTAGCTTTTATTGTGAATTATCGGATTCCACTATTCATCAAAATTTCAAGTATCTCAGAAAATTCCCAAAAATTTACCCCAACCATTTTTTTACATGTAGAATCCAAAAATGAATTCCATTTTTCAAAAATAATTTTTTAAATTTTATTAATTTAATATTTAATTAAATTCATAATTTACTTAAAAAAACAGTTTTTAAAATTAAAACTGATTTTTCAGTTCTTTCAAAAATTACGTAGGGTCTTATAAAATTATCTAAAAACTATTAGGAATTGATTAAATAATTTATGAATAAATTTCAGGGAAATAAATATGCTTTTAAATTAATTAATTAATTATAATTAATTATTTATGACTTATAAAATACCAAAAATGTTTACTAAGGTCAAATTACCACTTTCTATGATGTCTAAATTTTATTTTATTATTCATAGGTAATGTTACTCTTATTTACTATTCATAAGGGTCATATTACTATTCATAAGGGTAGGTTACTATTCATAAGGGTAGGTTACTATTCACCAAAAATTATTTTTTGTTTCATTAGACTCCAAAAACTATCTTGAACACAACCGTGTATGTCCGATTTTTAAAATTCCAAACATAAGGGTGACAAAATTATGATAAAAGGTCACTTATCACTTAGTAGTTCATTATTTTGTGTTTTTATGACATACATATAAGAAGGGAATTTTCCATTGAAATACTTTGGGTTGTTACAAATTAAGTGTCCACAGTGGGATGAGATTAACTCCAAAGCCATTGCTAATGAAGACTTTTTGGATATCAAAAACATTTATCCTTCCAGAAACATATAAGGGTTTGATGTGTCCTTTCATGATGGAATCTTTATCTTGATCTATGAAGGAGATAACTGTGTGGAATTTTGTAGGATTGTTCTCTATCTGGTAGACTTCAGTAGATGGAACTTCACCTTTAAACTCCTGGAGACATAGTGAAGCTTCGATGAGTGCTTCCTTGAGATCTGATAATAGATTCATTGAATCGATGATTGATATCCTGGATGGTATTACAGCTAATTGCTTCAGAATATCATATTTCTAATCTAAATGACAGCACTTCCCAGCTTGGGGATTCTTTTTAAGAGGCTCTTTAGTGGATTGAACATTTCATGAATATGTTTCTTCCCTTGGGATTGGAACCGAAGGATCTTCCATCCTTTATGGATTAGGTCGGGAAGGTCTTCTCACATGCCGAGGGAAATTATTCATCTATTATTTAATTTAAATATATTACATAAGGATTGTTTTATCATGTCTTCTTGTGGGGGTAAGAGAATTTTTCTATCCCTAGTGGATCCACTGGAGGGTCCTTCCGTGGGTTTCTACAAAACTGACGGTTTGAGTGGGGGTGAGACCATACACTTGATTTCGTCCATGGATGTGTCTCCCTTGATATCCTTATATTTTTTGGATTCTTCCTTTTTCCTCCCAATTAGGTGTGGGTAATTATGGTTGATAACCTTATTCAACATTAGAGAAGGGATCAATTAAGTGGATGACTTTGACGGAGCCAAAAATCATCTCTTATTCTGATGATGACTTTGCCTCATCATCTGCCTTCACTTATGCCATTTGGTGGGGTAGTGCCCGTATCTTCAGATCTAATGGAATGAGATATTAGAGTCTCAAATACAACTTTGGGTTTGGTGCAAGTTCATATTCCCACACTTTCTTTCCACCCTTCTGATTGGGATTTGTTTTGGGAAATCGACCTTTGGAGGATTGTGGGGTTGAGGATGTCAGTTGTGTTGCATCAAAAGCTATTGGAGGAACATTATATTGCTTTAACTGTGCTTGGAGAATACCAATGTTTGGGTTTATTGTTTTCTAAGTCATCCAACTATTGAACTTATACTCCTTTTTTGTTAATAATTTTTCTCTATTCCCCCTTCTTGTTTGTACCAATGGTGGAAAAATATGACATATGCACCGGTGGTGGTCCCATCTTGACTTTTTTGGAATATATCATATTTTGAAGGAGGTACTTGAAGGAAAAAAACTCATGGATGTTGTGTCCCAATATCCAATGGAAGGGAAAATACTTTTTCCCATCATCAAGACATACTTTATCATCCCTCTTCATCTTCGGAATTCATATCAAGTTTCAATTCATGGCGGCTACGATGTAGCCAAAAACTTGGTCATCCTAGAATGAGTAAAATTTATTACTTCGGTCCTCGAATTGACTTCTATTATCTCCCCATTGTTTATCTTATCTTTGAGGGGGTATTTTTATACATATATGGGGCCTTTAAATTTTGGTGTGGGCCTTTGAGTTAGATCTATAACAGGGGGTGACATAATTGTGATAGAAGACACTTAATCTCTTCCCGCTCTTTTGACTGAGGCTGATGGGGCTGCCCAAGACCTGAGATTAGTCTGTTGAAAGGAATATTATATCATTTTAATGATATCATAGATGTCCCAAAACCCACTTTTATATTTCATTGTGATTATGTATATTTGTAGATCATCATGGAGATTATTTATGCACATGGCCAACATCTCATATTGGGGGAGTGGCCGGTTCATGGAGTATGCCAGACCATTCCATCTAGAAATTAAGTATGAAACCCTCTCATTCTCTCACTTTTTGTAGTATATGAGGTCAATGACTATTGTTTTTGGAAACATTGAGCTGAAATGGAATAGGAACTGGAACTGGAGGTCCTCCCATCCCATTATCAAATTAGCTGGAAAACTGGTGTACCACACAAAGGCTAAACCTTGCAGAGTTCATCCAAAGAATATGATCTTCACAAGTTCTTTTTGGTTAGAGGTTCCCATCATGTGTTCATAGTAATATGTGTAGTTCATTAGATATTTCTATGAGTCCCCTGATCCATTAAACAATGGAAATATGGGGTTCTCAAAATTTGGCTATAGTGAAATGTTTCTTACCCAGTTAGGGTAAGGTTTATATTCTTGCTGTATTGGAGATCTGCACCCTTCCATGGCTTCTAATAGAGTAATTAATGACTCGATGGTATTCATGTGCCCTTGATTCATGTCCTGTTGAACCTGAGAATGAGAAGGTGCAACATGGGGCATGATTTGTTGTGTCAGTGCTACTGGAACTTGAGGCAGATACCTATCCAGGGGCATCCTTTTTGGATTTTCCTAAATCTGTTATGGTTTCTTTCTAATGGAGGGAAGTCTTCATATCCTACCAGGATTGGGTTTAGGTAGACTGATGGTCCCAGCACTACCTTGAATGAGATTTCTAGCCTTGATTCATATATTGAGATGAGCCCATGGGGAAAAGGTAAATCTAATTTAAGTGTGTGTTGATGCTCCACCTGGGGAACATACCTAGTAGGATGTCTTTCTTGTAGCATCTTAACATTTTTCTCCTAATCTCTTTCATTTCTTCCTCCTGTTGAGCGAATCTCTCCTCAAGTGTGAGGGGATAGATCACATTGGGAGGAGGAGGTGGGTTGTATGCAACCATATTCTTATTCTTATCCTTATTGGGGATTTTCAAAGAAGGAAATGATGGGTTAGCTGAGGGAGTGCCCAAATTTAAGGCAACCCATTAGTTTCAGGTACACACACCTTCATGCATGACGTGAATGAATCAGGAAGGGAACCATCTTCTATTGAATCCTCCTCATTTGGATTGTATTTAGTAAGGTCCATGGGACTAAAATCCATGATTTTCATCAATACATACCACATTGGGGGTGGCATATTGGATGTCGAATGGTAGGAGGGCATCTTTTGTCCCTTTTTAGATCCTCTCCTTCCATTCTTATAACAACCCAAACATTTATGAATAAAATTCCAATTTTAATTAATTTATTATAAATATAGAAAAAACATGAACTTATTTTTCTTTAATATATCCAATTGGATTTAAGTGACTGTTAAGTAGCCTTACCATTGATAATAGAGCTATTGAATGATCAAATGACTAGTATAAATATAGGGTTTTAACAAATCCTTTTCACACAGAAAAAGGAAGTGATAACCTCAAATATTTGGATCAAACCCTATAAATCCCATTTATCAAAGCTTCTGAGGGAGGTAGGTTTTCTGGGCTCTTCCCTAGACCAATCCCAAGATGAGGTCCAACCAATTAAGAATGAGTGAAACTATTTACGGGAGAATTTCAAGATCATTGAGATCACGGACCAAACCATGTTCACTGAACGACCCCATGAAAGCCCCAGCATCGCACACCTTACTCTTAGGGTGTATATTGGTGTAATAAAGGTATATGTAACAAGAATATATAATTATGATTATGTACATTATTTTTTTATAGAATAATGAATATACTTTCATTCTATTATTGTTACTTTTTAAATGGTTTTTAAAGCACAAACAATATTTTTGGTTAATATTAAAATTTAATTAAGAAATATATATTGATGAATTAATGTATTTTTTTATTTAATAATAATTTATTAAAATATTAGTATTAAATTAATTATATTAAATATAAACAATCTTATAATTTTTATGTAGTCAATTGTAATTTTTATTAAGATTAGAAAATTATTTTTATCAAAACTCAAAATTATTCAATAAATGTCTCTTTTTTATTTTAAAAGTGAAAATTAAAATATTTATAAAATTATTTATATAAAATTAATATTATTTTTTGAATTATTATATTGAAATTATCTAATGGTGAATTTTTTATAATTTTCTAAGATAATTGAATTTTTTGATAAAAATTAAATACCATATAAATATATAATGTGTTTTATGACATCATAATGACCCAATAACAAAGTAATAAAATAATATAAAAGGTATCTTAGAAAAAATATATTTTTTTATTTAAAATAATATAATTTTAGTTTGATTTCATTTATTTTATATAGCCTTAGTGAATCCTCCAAGACATATAAAATATTTTAAGATTTTAAAATCATTTCCTTGAAAATGTGACTGACCTCCACATAAGAAAGGGAAATATTTTAACATATTTGACAGTTATAATTTTTAAAATTATTTATACCACTCAAATTTTCCAGAAACCATGGAAAAAACCACGGGATGGTTTGTGTTTTTGAATATTTTAGTGTGTAGGGTCCAAAACCAAAATAACAAAACATTTATCAACCTTTCCTATATAATCCCAACCAATCACCCATTAGTCTTCACTAAATCTCATTAAAGCTTTACCAAAATCTTCCCCCTACTCTCTAGAGTCCTCCCAATTCACCCATAATCTCCCAAGAAGCCTCTCCCAAGCCTTTGGGATAACACATCCATGTAAAGGATCCCCACCTTTCTCTCTTCCTTCCAATTCAAGAACCTTGTTTGAAATTATTCATTTTAATTTCAATTGGTTATATTTTTATCCTTTTATAATAAATTACATATTTTACATGTGATGTTATTTCAATGTGGAAATTTTTATCCTTCCCCCATTTGTACCCTTATCTATGTCGTTACTATGCCGAAATTCTGTAAGACATTTGTCTCTTCTCATTTCTATTTCAAGCACTTCATTTGTATTATGAATATTAAATTACATTTCATATGTTGGGATATTATGTTCCATTATCCCCTCACTATCTATTTTTTGTATAAATTATGGGAGATCCCTTTCTTTCTCATCTACCCATTTTATGAATTTCCCTGATGTCGTTATCCTGCAGAAATTGCACCATGATTTTCCATGCCAAAATCAGCATGTAGTGAATACCACACCCATTACTCTATCAAGGGAATTCATCTTGATAAACATATAATTATTTATTGGGGACTCAAATGTATTTACTCCACATTCTTCTATTGTGGAATAAATGATGATGTTGAATGAATCCATATTATATGATCTATGTGGCACACTTAAGCATGGTATTGAAATGATTGTGATGGGTGTGCTCGGATAGCGCTCCAATGCATTGGGTATTGTTTAGTGTCATGATATGTCATGTTGGGATATGGTTTTACCAGATTCCTTTATAGTAATTGTTTCTATCATGTTGGGACAGAGTTTACATGATTATTTTATGTTAATGATGTAGTGTTTTAATTTTTTGCCACATTTATATGTTTTGATAATAATGCTATATCATGCCTTTATGATCATGTTTCTCTTATGATACATTGGTATGCCTATTGACTAAAATGTATTTTATTCTTCATGTTATGCTTTTTTTACTCCCTTTCTATGCTTTATAGCACACCCTTTTCTTGTGTATGTCCTCAGGTAATCCCATGAAATCCTATGTACGAAGGAATATTATGGTTATGTAAAACACGTTTTCAATAAAGATGTGTATTTAATGTTTTATGTTGTTATGTAATGTTCCTAATCCCAAAATACACTATAAATCTATATCCTATGGGTTGTTTTGGGTGATTGTTTATGTAATAAATCATATTTAAGTGTGTAATAATGACCAGGGTTGTTATAGTTGGTATCCGAGGATAGGTTTAGTTATTTTTGGGATTAGGATTATAAAACTCTAGTGAAAGCCTTAGGGATAAGATCCCAAAATTTTGGTGAGTATAGAGTAAGTGGTTTTTTAAGAAAATACATCCCTACCTGTGTATGAACAAGTAGATGAGGCTATGGCACATATGTATCTAGGGGTAAAACCTGAAAACACCACTTTGAACAAGACTGAAACGAGAACTGGTGCATGACAACGAGCCTTGTTGAACTATTTGTCCGACACACCCAGGGGATATACTTTGGTAAATTATTAAGCTTAGTATGGACCATTATTAAGGGAACAAAGAAAATCCCTTTAAGAATATATGTTAGGAAGTAGATCATGAATAACATAGACCTATGATTAGAAATTAATCAGTTAAGGAGATAAATGTAATTTATAAGTTATCCCTTTTTTCATTAGATTCTAATTTATGTTCTTAATTATTTAAAATATTTACCCTTAAAGTTTCCTTTTATTTTATCCAATGTCTAGTAGTAGGAGGAATCAGGATAACAACATACGTGAAGATAAATGTGATGACTTCTTTAATGAGATTCCCAATCCAATGGGAATGATAATCATACAATTTTTCATGATAATCTACCATTTAACTCTTGTCATGAATATAAACCTAGATCAAGAGGAACATCCACCCCCACCAATAATGAAAAAGTCTCAATCAAGAGCTTCATGAGACAAAGGCCTCCTAATTTCAATGGATCATCTGATCCCTCAATCAACAAACAGTGGATAAAATCCATTGAGAATAAAATCTCTATCGTTCAATGTTACAAACAAGAGAAAGTTCTTATGTATTCTTATCATATATAGTTTGAAACTAATCAATGGTGTACATTGATAAAAAAATACGAAGCCTGAGGAACTGATCGTGGCGATGGGATGGAAGGATTTCCAAAAAGAATTATTGATAAATATTTTCCCCACACCCTCCATCTTAAGAAGGAAATATATTTCCTTGAACTCAATAAAAAGGATGATGAATCTATTGAAGAGTATGAGGAAAAATTTACCTGAGTTTCATGATACACCTCTGGTTTTTTCGTTACCCCTGAATGCAAGGTTGACCGCTTCTTTGGTGGACTAAAACCTAGCCAACAGAAATCCCTAGTGATCCACGACTTTGATAGCTATGAGGAGATTGTATGATGTGCCATCAATGTCGAGATGGAGATTGGAGAATATCAGGGGTATCAAGGGAATACAAAGTGGAATGTGAACTTTAATTCTGGTTGTCTAATGGATAAATCCAACATTGCTAAATTTTCCATCACTCCACTTGTCAAAAGTGTGGAAAGAAGAACCCTGGAAATTTCTTGAAGGGGGTGAGGAAATGAATTAGGTGTAGGAAGGAAGGTCACCTAGCCAGTGATTTCTAGTAAGAAAAAACCACTTATTTGACAATGTAAAGAAACACTCTGTTAAATCCTCAAAGTATTGTTCATTGCTAAAAATGAAAATAACTATGGTACTTTGTGAACGAGTGCCCTAAGACAAGGGTTTTCGGAGGAAACCAACAATCTCCAAGGCAGTAAGGGTGAGATTTTTCCATCACTACTACCAAAGTGAACCCTAAAAATGAAGTTGTGATAGGTACTTTGGTTATTCATTCAAGAATAGAGAACATACTTTTTTGGTTCTGGTTCTACGCATTATTTTATATCTTGAATGTTTAGTAGAACAATCCAATCATCACCACAAAGAATGGAAGTAGGGATGTTAGTGAAAATAGAAAATGGTGAAATTATTGTATCCTATGAAAATAACTCCTCCCATGTCACAATTTTTGGTTTAAACTTCCTAAAAAACCTCATCATACTTCCCCTGGTAGAATTTGTTGCAATTCTTGGCATGGATTTGATTTCCCTATATAGAACCAACACAAATTTTCATGAGAGGGAAATCACTCTCTATATGGAGAATCAACCCCAATTATATACAAGTGCAAGGAGGTGGATGAATCTTCTTTAGCACCATCATCTCAAGGATGGATTTTAATTCCATATTAGCACACATATATTTCTTGGATTATTCAGCCTAAGGAATGAAACATCCTTGAAGACATTTCTATTGTGAGGGAATTCGCTGATCTGTTTCCCAAGAAATTGTCTGGTCTTCATCTTAGAAGAGATGTTGAATTCTCAATTTATCTTATACCTGGGGCATTTTCAATATCCAAGAATCCATATAGAATGGATATTTTTGAGCTTGAGGAGCTAAAGAAACAACTACTTGAGAATCTGGATAAAGGGTTTGCATTCCCAAGTGCATCGCCATGGGGTGCACTAGTCCTATTCATAAAAAAGAAGGATGGGTCAATGCACCTCTTCATTGATTATCATGAGCTCAATAGAATCACACTAAAGAACAAGTATCCTTTTCCATTAATTGATTACTTGTTCGATTAGCTACGTGGAGAAAAATACACTCCAAGGTGGATATGTGGTCAGGATATTAACAAGTAAGGGTGAACAATGATGATATCCCCAGGACATCTTTTCATACAAGGTACGAGCACTAAGAATTAATAGTAATTCCTTTCAGACTCACTAATTTTCTAGAAATATCAATGGACTCGATGAATAGTGTATTTAGAGATTATATAAACAAATTTTTGGTAGTTTTATAGAAGATATTCTAATATACTCTAAAACCAAGGAGATTCACGAGGAACATCTAAGCACTGTTCTAGAGACCTTGCGAAAGGATAAGATCTATGAAAAGTAAATAAAGTGTGAGTTCTGATTAAAAAAAGTCTCATTATTGGGGAATATCATCATAAGACATGTGATATCTATGGATCCTTCCAAAACAAAAGAAAATGAGGATGGACAAGGTCGACATCTTTGATGGATAACTATAGGTTCCAGGGGTTAGTTGGATATTACTTCCGTTTTGTTAGAAATTTCTCATTATTGTTATTAATCATACTATGTTAACATAGAATGGAGTCATGTTTTATTATAATGATGAATGTGAATAAAGATTCATGGAGTTTAATAAGATAATCATCACTTATCCTATGATCACACTACCCACAAGTGGGGAGATTTTCATAATCTTCAGCGATGATTTGAAGAAGGGAATAGGTTGTTTGTTGATGCAGAATGAAAAAGTCATTGCATATGCCTCAAGGAAGTTGAAAAATCATTATAAAAACTATCCCATGCATGTTCTAGAGTTTTGAGTAGTGATCTTTGTGTTGAAAATTTGGATGCATTATCTCTTTAGGGAGATGTGTGAAATATATATAGATGAAAAAAGTCTCAAATATATATTCACATAGAAAGAGTTGAATATACTCCAACAAAGATGGTTATATCTCATCAAGGATTAAAAATACTCAATCCATTACCACCCTAGGAAAGAGAACAAAGTGGAAAATGATCTAAGTAGAAAGGACCCAGAAATTCTATCATTGATTGGAATTTAAAAGGATTCAATCTTCTTAGATTTGATGAAGATAGACATGGGAATCATAAATAAGGGAATATCAACAATCTTTCATAGATGATTGCTCAACCATATCTTTTGTGAAGGGTAAAAGATGCTCAAAAAGATTATGTGAGAATTCAGAAGAAAGTGAAAACTATTAGGAAAGGGAAATCCTCAGAGTTCAGTGTTAATGAAGAAGTAATTTTGAGATTTGGGTCAAGACTACATGTTCCATCAAATCCAGATTTAAAGAATGAAATTTTAGAGGATGCACATAGTTTAAATTCCTACATTCACACAAGAAACACAAAGATGTATCTAGATCTCTGGGAGCACTATTGGTGGGATAACTTGAAGATAAAGATTGCTAAATATACATAAAAGTTCCTGGTATGTCAGAATGTGAATCCCGAGAGGTAGAAGTATAAGGGGATGATTCAACCATTATCCATACCAAAATGGAAATTGGAAAACATCACCATGGACTTTTTCACCAGACTTATAAAAACATCCAAAAGAAACAATGCTATATGGGTTTTTTGGATAATCATACTAATACTACACACTTCATTGAAATTATAGAGGATTTCCCATTGGATAAACTGGCACATATATACATCAGATAAGTGGTAAAGTTTTATAGAGTACCACTATCAATTGTGTCTGATTGAGATCCAAGATTCACCTCTATGTTCTTGAAGAATCTCCAATATAAAATGAACATTGAGTTGAACTTCAACACATCCCATCACTCTCAAACTAATTTCCAATCTGAGAGGACTATCTAAACATTTAAGGACATGTTGAGATCTTGATAAATGGAATTAAAAGTTGTATGGGACTAATATCATCCTTTGGTGGAGTTATCTTACAACAACAGTTTCCACTCAAGAATCCAAATGGATCCCTATAAAGCCCTTTATGGGAAGAGGTGCAGAACACCTACATGTTGGGATGATGTTGGGGAATGGAAACTTCTAGGTCCATAAATGGTCGAAGAAATGGTGGAGCAGGTTAAGACCATCCATAATCACATCAAAGCTTCTCAGAGTTGAAAAAATAGCTATGGTGACAATCATTGACGAGACCTGGAGTTTGAAGTTGGAGACATGATATTCCTTCTTATAACTCCATGGATGAGAGTTATGATATTTGGGAAGAAGGTAAATCTTAGTCCAAGGTACATCGACCATTTTGATATCCTTGATCACATCAGAGCAGTGACCTATCAACTAGCACTCCCATCGAACCTGTCTCAAGTACATGATGTATTCCATATATCACTCTTAAGTAATTACATACTAGATCCATCACATGTTCTCAATACAGAGATGGTACCATTTGATAATTAACTCTCCTATGAAGATAAATTGGTGAAGATCTTATATCGTAGAGAAATATTTCTATGAAATATGAAAATTCCCCTTATCAATGTTTTGTGGAGAAACCACAAGTTTGAAGAATCGATGTGGGAACCGAAGGAATTTATGTTGTATATCTACCCTTATCAATTTTAGTTTTGGAAAAGGAAATTTCACTGGTGGAATTTCTTAAGGGGGGAAGTTTGTAACAACCCAAACTATTATGAATAAAATTTCCTTTAATTTAATTAATTGTATTATGGATATAGAAAACACATAAACTACTTTCATTTTATTATATCCAATTGGATTTAAATGACTATTAAGTATCCTTACCATTGATAATATAGCCATTGAATTTTGATCACATGACAAGTATAAATATATGTTTTTAACAAATCCTTTTGACATAGAGAAAGGAAGTGATGGCCTCAACCAGTATGATCATACCCTATGAAGCCCATTTATCAGAGATTTCAAGGGAGATAACTTTTTTGGTATTTTTCCTAGACTAAGCCCACACTGAGATCCAATAACATAAGCATGATAGAAACTATTTATAGTAGAAGTTCAAGCTCATCGAGATCATGACCCAAACCATGTTCACCGAACAACCCCATGAAAGCCCCATCATCGCACACATTACTCTTAGGGTGCATCCTGGTGTAATAAAGGGATATGTAACAATAACATATCATTTTTATTATTTTCATTATTTTTTACAGAATAATTAATATAATTTATTCTATTATTGTTACTTTGTAAATGATTTTTAAAACAAAACTAGTATTTTTGGTTAATATTCAAATTTAATTAATAAATTTATTTTGATAAATTAATGGATTTTTTAATTAAATAATATTTTAATAAAATATTATTATTAAGTTATTTTTATTAAATATAAATGACCATATAATTTTTATGAAGTCAATTGTAAATTTTATTAAGGTTTGACAACTATTTTTATCAAAACCCATCAATTTTAAATAAATGTCCATTTTTATTTCAAAAGTGAATATTCAAATATTTAGAAAATTATTTCGATAAAATGAATATTATTTTTGGAATAAGTTTGTGGAAATTATTTAATGGTGAATTCTTCATAATTCTATGAGACAATTGAATTTTTCAGTAAAAATTAAATACTGTATTAATATAGAATGTGTTTTATGACATCATAATGATCCAATAGTGATGTAATAAAATACTATAAAAGTTATATTCATAAAAATATATGTTTTACTTTAAATTTATATAATTTTACATTTATTTTATTTATTTTATAATTCCTTTGTGAATCCTCCAAGAAATATAAAATATTTTAAGATTCTAAAATCATTTCCTTGAAAGTGTGACTCAAATTCACATAAGAAAGGGAAATATTTTAATATCTTTTGACCTTATCCTTTTAAAATAATTAATACCGCTACCCTTTTCTAGAAACAATGGGAATAACCCATGGGATGGTTGGTGGTTTTGAATATTTTAGTGTGTATGGTCCAAAAAAAAGAATCCCCCACTTTTCCTATATAAACCCACCCAAGAACCAATTTCTCTTCACTCATGATCTTTGAAGCTCGACCACCCTATTCCCCCTACTCCCTGGAGTCCTCCCATGGCACCCATAAGCTCCCAAGAATCCTCTCCCAAGCCTTTGGGATCCCACAGCCAAGTAAGGGATCCTCACCTTTCTCTCTTCCTTTCAATTCAAGAACACTGTTTGAAATTAGTCATTTTAATTTGATTTTTTATATTTTAATACTTTAATAATCTATTTCATACTTTAAATTTTATGTTATTTCAATTAGGGATCATTTATCCTTCCCCCATTTAGACCCTTACCTACACCGTTACTATTCTAAAATTCTGTATGATATTTCTCTCTTCTCATTTCCATTTCAAGAACTTCATTTGTATTATGCATCATAAATTCCTTTTAATATATTGGGATATTATGTTCCGTGATCCCCTAACTGTATATTTTGTTTATAAATGATGATATACCCCTTTTTCTCTCATCTACCCCTTTTATGAATTTCTATATAACACTGTTATCTACTGGAATTGCACCATGATTTTCAATGCCAAAATAATCGTGTAGTGAATATCATACCCATTACTCTATTAAGGGTATTCAACTTTATGAAAATATACCTATTGGATGGGGACTTACATGTATGTATTCCACATTATTTGATCCTGGAATAAATGATGATGTTTAATGAATCTATGTTATATGATCTATGTGGAACACTTAAGAAAGAGATAGAAATGATTACGAAGGGTGAACACTGATAGAACTCCAATACATTGGGTAATTATTAGTATCATGATATGTCATTTTGGGATAGGGGTTTTCTTGATTCTTTTATAAGACATTTTTCCATCATGTTGGGACAGGGGTTTACCTAATTCCTTTATGTTAATGATGCAGTTTTTTAAGTTGTTTCCACATTTCCATGTTATGATAATAATGTTATATCATGAGTTTATGTTCATGTTTCTATTATGATACATTGATATCCCTATTTCCTAAAATGTATTGCATTCTTCCTCTTATTCCTTGTTTACTCACTTACTAGGCTTTATATCTCACAATTTTCTTATGTATGTCCTTAGGTTATCCCATGCAATGCTAAGTATGAAGGATGTTATGGTCATGTAAAATTATTTTTCAATAAAGATATGTATTTCACATTTTAAATTGTTAACTAATGTTACTAATACCTAAAAAAATAAGCCATCTCGATCTTTTGGGTTGTATTAAGTTAATGTTTATATAATAAATCATGTTTATGTGTGTAATAAAGATCAAGGTCATTATAATTATGGGACCCTCTTTGAGTTTCTTGGTGAAGCAGGAATCTAAGAGAGTCTTGACATGACCTAGAAGTACACCTCCTCCCCAGGGTACACAATTCATGAGACAGGATATAATGAGTAACCTCTCTATTCATTTTCCACCCCAGGTAGGAAAAGAATGACTTCCTTTGGGTGGGTGGTTGAGGTAAAAATGCCCCATCCTTGTGGGATGGTGTTGCTCCTATTATACCATTAATGTGTCTTGGTCTGGATTTGTTTGTCTTATGGGGGAACTCTGTGTTAAAAATTCCCCTAGCCCTACAGGATGGGGTTTCCCCTGTACTGTGGTTTCTACTACTACTATTGCTACCTTCTTGATTTTGCGCATTCCAATTTAGGCATGGTCCGGATATCGCGCTGGATATACACATAATTGTTTTCTTCCGAGGACATGATCAATTCTCTTTGGTTATATTACCTTAGGCAAGAAGCCTACTAAATGTTTTTGGTGGCTTGGTTCAGGATTTTATTTATGGATTTCCCTCATCAGGCCTAACACTTTTGAGACTTACCCATGTTCGGTTCTTGTTGAGATGAAAAATTATTATAAATAGGTAATTCATTTGGATACTGTATTTGGATAATTACATTATAGGATGACATTTATAGTGGGTTTAGATAGACAGGATGTGGGGTGATGTGTAGCACTCCATGTTCTCTCCACCCTCTAATGTGAATACCATATGGGGCATCACTGATGAGGCAATGCAATATTCTCAATGCGTAGGGGAAATCCAACTCAAAGTTTTTCTTTTGCCTTTTTGATTGCAGCTGTCATACAGGCAGAAGGGATGTTTGGTGATTTTTTTAATGAATCTCCCCTAATATACTAACATGGACTTTATACCCTTCATAGGGTAGAAATTTTATTTTCAACTAGAGGAGAGTTTTCTAGACATTAAGGATAATGTTTTGGATACATCCTTTCTAAAACACTTTTGGAATGTTGAACTAAGAAGTTGTTGTGGGTCAGAACATAATTGATATGTTGTCCTTGGATAGTTGTCTTTTCAAGAGAAACATATCATTTTGATCTTCGTTTAGGACTTCATTTACTTTTTGTTCCCAACATGGATGATTTATGATGTTTTCAACTTGAATTGTGAGGCTAGTAGAGATTTCATTGAGGAATTAATGGTGTGGGGTGGTTCAGAGGATGACCATGGACCTGAGCCATATGCTAGCTGATAAAGGGTATCACTTTTCATTAATATATTTTCTAGAATATCTAACATTTTCCTTCCAAGAACCTCATAATATGAGGGCTTTCTAATGTTTGGACTAGTGAGGGGAGGACCTTTTTTATGGTGAAAATTTTGATTACCAGGAGGGACTTCACCATCGGTTCTGTGATGGTGAGGAATACCATCACAACTTAGTGTCTGACCAAAGATAGAGTCTCTATAATGTCTACCATTGGTAGGACCTTCAGGGAAGACCATAGAAAAGGGAGGACCTTCTTTATATTTGACACAATTGAGGGGAGGGCCTTCACAATGACTATTATTATAGCGAGGACTACCATCATTACTCTGGCTATAAGGATAATATCTAAAATGTACATTTTAGTGAGGAACTTCAGGATATATACAATTAGGGATGGACCTTCTTGTTCCTTGGTGTCACTATGGGGAGGGCCTTCATGGAGGCTTCCATCGTAGCATAGACTATAATGAAAACTTGACGTTCGACTATAGGGAAAAACATATCTACAATGTATACCATGAGGAGGACCATTAGGGGGGATTACAAAAAGGGTAGGACCTTATTTTTGTTCAACATTATAGTCATGGGGAGGGATACCTTTAGACACATTAGGATATAGGCTCTCATAATTGATCATTTCTATCCCATAGAGTAAGCCCCATGGGTTCTCTAAGGATGACCTTCAGAGTTGCTTGTATAAATATTATGGGGATGACCTTCGCAACTACTACTACCACTTGCATAATTTGGTAATGGATGTACATTATCTTGAGCCTCTATTGATAGATATTTTATGTCACCATGAACTCCATCTTCCAACAGAGAAGAATCATGAATGTGCTCTTCATTTTACGGTTGCCTTTGGTGCCTTTCATTTTTGGGTGCTCTCTTGCAGAAAACTGATGCCGCCTGCTATTGATAATGACCTTCATATACGGCTTCCCATTTGGTTGGTTCCCATGATGTTGTTGGGATATGCTGATGAACATATTCAGTTCTGGTAGGGATATATTCATTCCTTGGAGCGACCAACATGTTGGACCAGTGTCCCCAAGTTGGCATGGGTGTTTGTTCCCAATCTCTTTATCCTTGTATTGCGGAATACATCCATCGACCCTCCTAGAATAAAGTAGGGATGTAATTATTCCCTAGAGTAACCATATTATCTTGTCCATGAGTTACCCCATCCGAGGAGATATAATCATGGGCCCGAATCCTCACTTTTTCCACCAAAGCGATGATATATTGATAGTTTTGGAGGATATTGTATGAAATCTACATTTTATCCTCCATCATTTACAAGATGTGTTGAGATACATATTTGGATGGAACAGGTATAAATACCCATTTCTATGTCGGAGTAAGAGTTTGTGACTACTCTGGTTCTCCATGTGTTACCAGTGGGTACTGAAACTTATCCTATTCTGGGGAAGATGAATGAGTCTTCCCCTAACTTGTAGCCAATATATGCCATCTAAATTCTCCGGTTTCCACTATATTTGGCTGGTGGTATTCATATTTGTGATCAATAATTTGCGTCTACTCATTTTACACTCTATTTGGCTTTCAGTATTGATGTGAATCCACAAGAATTTGAATCTACTTATATTTTCTTTCCGTCATGTTTGACTCAGTAGATTGATATTGGAAGTTGAGAATTATCATCTTCTTATTGATTACCACTATATTTGACTGGTGGGATTCATATGCCTTAGCAGTGTTGTATGAGTTCCTTTATTATCCCGCCCTATTTAGATGTCTAGCTTGGTGTGTGTTAGTAGGTATTTATGCCTTCTTGTAGCTGGTTTCCACCCTATTTGGATATAGTGATTCTTGCGCATCGGTGGGGATTTTCATCTACCAATATTTTTTCACCCTATCTGTGCGGTGAGACCGGAGAGTGTTGGTGGGAATTTGCATCAGCTCATATTGTTCCACCGTATATCCGTGATGGGATTCATAAGATGGAGTAGGAATATGTGTTCTCTAATAAGTTTCTACCATATTTTCATGGAGGTATTTAAAATAGGAGTCATAGTTGTATGTCTTCCCATGGTATACCGCCAAGTTTTCACAACAAATCTTCTCTTAAGGAACTAGGGTAATCACCTGATCCTTATTTTGCATTTTCCGCCATTGGAAGGCATCCTGAGGGGCTCATTTCCATTAGAAATTAGTAGGTTCTCTTGTCATAATATGCTCTTCAGAGTGAGGATATCGGGTTGTATGCCATTGATGGCAATGTCCTCCAGTAGTAGCCCTCAATCGCAGGTTTTGTGAAGTTAATATAAAGTCACTGGTGTTGACTTCCTCAGCCTCGTTGATATATGGGAGGTATTCTTGTCATGTTCCAGGGACATGCTCTTGATACAATTTGATATGGCCACTGGGGCCCGCCAGTGATGGGTGGATGACCCCATCCAAAGAGGTGGCTGGTGATCTTTCATCAATTAGAGGGCATAATTTTCATCCCCCACCACGGGGAGAGTACCATTTTGGTGGTACTCTTTGATCAATGCATTTTAAACCTAGTGTTAAAGATGCTGGGTAGTCAAGGTAGTACTGTTATTCATTGGGGACTCATCTAGTGCGTTGATCATCATGTTTTTTTGTGTGAACTTTAAGGATGCCATTGTATTGAAGGTAGATATTTCTAATGCATGAATTATATATGACATATATAGACAAAAAAATCCAATAAAGTTTCATCTCATGATCACATGCATAATTGATGATTTTTTGGGTATCTTCCTTTTGGATGAGAAAGAATCTTGAGGCGGGGTAACCTTCCACCTAGGTTAAGGATTCACGTTGGGTTCACCATTTTTGTTTTGACCCGATTCGCGTTGTACCAGTGTAAAAAAATGGCTCAATGGATAGTAACCAATTGTATGTTATTATAAAGGGTTTCACACCAGGTTCACCATTATTGTTTCAACCCGAGGTGTGTTGTGTCCCTTTTTGGTGGGTAAGATGGTCACACCAGGAATAAATAATATATAATTTTTTATGTTGCAAAGGAGGTGCCACCGTTCAATGGTATTGGTGGGCGATTATTGGGAGATAAGTGTTTTGTGAAATCGACCAACGTCAGGTATGATGTCCTCTAATGGTCTCCAACAAGTTTATTTGCAGAGCCAAAAATACCCAATGAACCTTTTATCCATGATTCATGGAACTTCTTTCCAAATGCCGTCACTCATTGGGTGAATATTTGGACCACGAAACTTAAGGACTCCATTGGTTGAGAGGATGGGAGATCGGGCTCATCACACACTTTTGGGTGGAAATTATTACCTACTTAGGGACTCACTTATATATTTAAGAAGTGTTCATATGTTCTTGAATCCTTGGTTCATTTCCAAGAACGTGTCCACAGATTACCCCTGGGTTGCTGTAGACACCATGGAATGTGTTTTCATGCACTTTTTTGTAGAGTGAAGATATGATTCTCAAATAGACAAAAAATTTCAAGTATGAGTAAATATGTTTTCACCATGAATGAAGAAGATGAAGGCTTGATTTCTATGTTCCAAAATACTACTCTATACTGATGGATAATTGGAATTATTCCCCCATCCAAGAGTAAGTAGTGGATTCTCCAGATCGATGATGAAAAGGCTTCAACACATTAAATTCAATTTACGAGTTTCTTTCAATAATACATGGTGTATTTACCATCTCAAGAAGTGTATATCTCTTAAATACCTTTGATTTGATAGGCTGCGGATCCCAAACAGACTTATGAATCAAAAGTTATGACACTTGGAAGATGGATAAATTTCACAAAGGGACCTACGCAGAGGACCTACACAGAATACCTACACAGAGGACCTACGAGGAAAATGAATTTTTACACCCCTACGCAGAAGACCTACATAGAGGACCAATGAGGAGGACCTACGCAGACAACTTCCCTTCCACCAGGTCCCCTCAATTACTATAAATATGACCCTTGGGCTCCACATTTAAAAGACAAAAAAAGTTGGAAGATGTACTAAAGCTCCCATTGCATATCTCTTTCGCCAAGATCCCCTAATTGTTCTCAGGTAGATCTCTAAAACATGAGAGAAGAGAGAATTAAATGGGGAAAAATGGTTCAAATACCCATAAAAGGTCTAGAACACATGGAGCTATGTGTCTCACCTTTATAGAGAACTTGCACAGAGCACCTGCGCGTAGCACCTGCGCAGAGCACTTTCACGTAGCACCTGTACGGATCACCTGCACGGAGCACCTATGTGGCGCACCTGTGTGGAGTACTTGCACAGATCACCTTCCTGGAGAACCTACATTGAGAACCTGCACAGAGCACCTGTGCGACCCTACTAGTCCATACCATAGGGGTTGCGCCCCCAAATCCCTACTCGTGTTCAATGTCGGGATGCGGTCTTAGCCCTTCGGGCCGGTCCCTTCACTTTCATCACTGACCCCCATGAAAAATGGAGAGTTGCACCATGATGTTTTGGGATCCGATTGACGAAATTTTCTATTGCACCCATTATGTGGCCCAACTTCCAACCTTGGAATACCATGATATGAGACACTCCACCACACTCAATGAAGTTCCTTGAGTTGACTTAGTCCTCTTGGTTCCTTTCACATGTTATGAGTCTGGACACTCCTTATGGATTCCTTGAGTACCTTGAGACGATACGCTCCTCAAGAAACTACTCAAACCTCATCACCTGAATCCTATGTTACGTTAAATCTGAAAAGGGAAACCAGCTTGGTGTAAGCCCCTAGATTATCTTGTAAGAGGTGGTATCATTGCTTCTCCCCTCTTCTTCAGTGATTAAGACCAAAGGGGAAATGGTCATAGGGACTCTTGTTACGCTTTCCCTCTCCCGTTGTACTTTGTCACCAAGAGAATCCATCTTGGTGTAAGCCCCTAACCTTCATCCCTTCCTCCTTACATTAGACCCTTGTACAATGTAAATAGAACAAAGATAATTCTCTTCACCTCGCCCACTTCCCAGGTTTCCTTGCACTCATTCACCGTCGCCACTGTAGTCTCACCCTCTTCCACTAGCGGAGGAGGAAAATTTTGAAAATGCCTTTGTTGAATCTTTGACATCCTCTTATTTCTCACACCAAGAATGACTCACATGGGATTAGAGATTTGTCATAGTAATAACATGTGCACAAAAACCAATGGTGAATGAACTACAAGAACTCTGATTCCCACCATAATTAGGATACGTAGGAAGCCTTCTCAGGGCACGAGCTCACTGGTTTTCCTCTTCAAGAATCCAACGCTAATTCCCCTAATTTGGGAATCCTTCTTAGGAATAAACCCCAAATTCAATCCTCAAATAACTAAGGCATCCTTTTCCGGAAGTAATCCCAAACTCATTTCTCTCGAAGGACTATAATCTCCTATGAAACTGATAGAACTAAGCGAGATTTGATTCCCATATATATGGGATATGAAGGAAGACTCCTTGAGGTTAAAACACAATACCTTAAATCAACCCTGTTCTCCTTGGGACATATTCCCAACAGGGTCTGATCCTACTTGGAAACCCATATCCTTTCCATGTTCCATGGGCTGCTTCAGCATAAGTCCCACACTATGTTTTGACTAAGCACCATCTGCTTAAATGTCCATACCACATGACATTAAATTGTACGGATAGGTCCTTATCACATAACCTTATAATGTATGATGTGTCCCATTAAGTGACACCAAACTATGAGGGTTTTTATTACTTTTACAAGGATACATAGGTAGCACATTTTATGGGTACGATCCCAAAAATCACATCAAACCTTCGTCTCCCTGGATGACAATAAATTCCAGAGTGCCCCACAGAGTGTCTTAAAAACTAGTATCATCACAACGATGATTAAAATAATCTCTATGAAATATATTAGAGGATACAATTGATGGAAATACTCAAATATATATGTATATTTACATTAATGAAGAACCTTGAATGCATACTGATGATTCTAAATTTTACACATATAAATAAGTGATTGTAAATTCCAAGGGATACTTATGATTTACTTGGTGAATTAATACGAATTCATGATAATATCTTAAATTTACAAAGAGAGTCCCGGTGTAGATAATAATTCCCCCCAAAAGTGAGTGATGAGTCCTACTTCCCATCCTCTCAACCAATGCACATTCTTAAGTATCATAAAGTTAAAAATTAACGAACACCTACCTTTAGAAAGCATGTCCCCTTTGGATAAAGAACTATTGGAAGTTTCCAGTTCATTAAATAAATCCAATAGAAACCACCTGGAAATAGTGATTCTTAAAACTAGAACACAAATTTAAAGGAACTAAAAAATAGTTTCAAAATCAACCATGGATATACATTGATCAAGAATTACTAAGAAAATTATAGTTCAAGACATGTGATGAAGCACTCTGAAGTTTATCATCACCCAGGGGGAGGAAGTCATTTTGCTATCCGGATCGAACCCATAAGATGAGCTTCCTACATATCCTTGTGAGAGGAAACAAAAGCCACATAGTTTGTAGCTGCTTAACTGGACACATCACTTTTTATGGTTGTGCGATGAGGACCCATCCATGCATTTTAACATCATGAACCTAGGATAACTAGGTAGAAGATGCCTAGTCAATATTTCATGTATGACTTACATCGAAGAGGCCCTAGATGCTCAGAAGAGGCATGGTCCCATGGGTGTATATTGATTTATTGGGGATATGGCTAGGTAAACACTAGGGTGATTTGGGTATTAGGTTTGGACTTGAAGGAGGCTTCCTACGTATCCCAGTTAGTTGGGAATCCGAGTAATTGTAGTTCAGTTTATTTTGGGGATTATAACATAGAAATGGACCTATTTTAGGGGGAATTATTGGGGATTAACCTATGAAAAGGAACCCCTTTAAGATTAGGCCTTTAGATAGGCATCATACGTATCATGTTTGGGATAGGAATCAGAGTTCTTGTACTTCATTGAGAGATGGTATGGATGTTGTGATCATAATCAACCTCTAAGCCTACATGAGTCATGATTGGTGTGAGAAACAATAGGAAGTGGTAGATCAGACAAACAAAACACCTTCCCTTATCCACTGATGGAAAAGGAGGATGAAAGTAGAAGAGGCTGCGGTGATGGCTCAACAATATAGATTGGGGATTTGAATGTGCTAATTTATTATCCTATATTGATATCCATGATATCCACATCTAAGGATCTATTCAGATGTGTCTTGGGATGAGCGTAAGAGGAGAAAGAGAGCCACCTCCCATGGAAAGGATAGGGACTTATCTCAGGAGGAGTGCCCTGAAATGAGTTCTGGGAAAGGGGAGAAGCATTACTACTCATATAAATGAAAAGAAAGCATGATCCCTTAGACTTGTCACTATCCCTCATTGAATGGAAAAGCCAATGATTACCCTTGATCCCTATAATGGGGAGGTTCACATCCGTATCCCAAGGTTGGACCCCGGTTTACCATGGGAATGTAGACTTATGAACATTATGTGGATCCATACCATTGCGGGGATTACCTACATGACTCCACTAACAATGAGTATGTAAAATCAACATGGCATGATAATGTTCCCAATGGTTTTACCATCCATGTGTGGTGTATTTGGATGGGGCTTTCGTCTGATGTGGTCGGACTGATTTGCGGAGGGGTTGATGCACCCGGTTTGTGTATACATTTACACATACATTATTGAAAATAAGAACATGTATTCAGAAAATACCTACTACTTAGTGGAAAAATACTTTGATTTTGGTGATCTTGTTCATTTTCAGGTGATTTCTGGACAAACACCCAAACCGGTGGAAAACTGAGCAAAATTTACAACTAAATGATGTGTATATATATACACATCATATACATTCAGAATCAGACATAGATTAGCTAGGAAAAGTATACGAACAAGTTACGAGAAGCATGTACACACTGTGTACAAAAGCTACATGCTGTGTATAGTCTTCTCGAAGCGGTTGGTGGTTGAGAAGAATTCTACACACCCTTGTGGCTGACTGATATTTACACACTGTGTACACCATCTATACGCCATGTCTCCCCTTCAAGAAGTGATTGGTGGCCAATTAAAGAGAGTACGCGCCGTGTATGGTGACATTACATGCTTTGTATATCCACCTACTAGGATGTGTTCTGTTCCAAGTCAAACACGGCGTGTTAGGCCACCCACCGACAGAGAAAAAGATGACAAAATCACATTGACAAGACTACATAGTGTGTACATTTTCCACACACAATGTAATTTTATTTTCTATAAATTGATGCCTTGGCCTCTAGTTCAAGGGAAAGGAGGGGGTGATAGTCTAAAGGAAAGAAGTTCTGCATCTCTACTGTCATGCTACAATCATTCAACTACTTCTCCATTCTACCATTATATCAAAGATTCAATATCTCCTCAAATTTTCTGCGATGATCACATTAGGTATTGAGGGTTTTGTTTTTATATTTTATTCTATGTGTAACTAAATACCCATTGTGTTGGGGTTGTGGGTGATGAAAGAGTTGGAATTTAGATTAGTTGTTTTGAATGTGTTTGTTATGTTATCCTATACTTATTATTATTTAATCACTTCATTTCATCACTAAAAATTCTAAGCCAGAGCAAGGGAAAAAATTATAGGGACTCAAAAGAAGAATAACGATGAATACATTCATGGTCCTTGGAAGTATTATTCAAATTGAAAATGGACTAATCCAAATAATGAACTGTGAAACACTGACTACCAGACCAAGTAGTTGGTTTCCTCAGCTATAGACATACGTTTACCAAACCAAGGAAACCTTGTTATAAATTTAAACCCATAGAACTGGTTTATCATAAAAAACACAACCTCATAAGCAATTTTATTTAATAAAAAACCACTTCAGAATCCACAGACTCAATGTATTTCCCTCCATAATTACATCAAAACCAATTTCCCATATTTGCCTTTATCTATTAAGTAATTTTCTAAAGAAATTTATATCCAATTACCTTTTTATCCAAACATTAAAAATCGACACTAAATTCAGTACAATTCACTAAGACAAAAGTAAAAAATAGATAAGAAAGACAAAAATAACTTCTTTTTCCCTATGGATAGATCCCTTACTGGTATTGTACTTGTTAGGGTAAAACAATTTCGGACATCGATAACATACCTTCAGTAAAATGAC
The DNA here is from genome assembly GCA_963277665.1 of Viscum album. NCBI lineage: Eukaryota > Viridiplantae > Streptophyta > Magnoliopsida > Santalales > Viscaceae > Viscum > Viscum album. The sequence continues at coordinate 1,237,227,434 of OY728162.1, read as the reverse complement.
TTACCAAATTTTGGTGTCCTTACTAGGGAAATGAAAAGTTAATTTTGTCCTTATTTAATTAAGTTTGTATCAAATTTTAGTGGAAATAAAAATCATAAATTCCCAAAAATATCTTTTCTAATATCATTTCTATTGATCTTTATTCTTCCTCATTTACGCTTGGGGTGTTTAGTATTGTGCAGGTCCATAGGTGTATGAGCGACTACCTCACTCGTTCCAAGAACTCTAAGTCATCGGGGTTTTTCCCAATTGACCTAGAAATTGAAGGAATTCTCTTGAGGTGAAAATGAGCACTCATGGACAAGAACAACCAAAAAATACCATAGTCTAGAACAAAGAAAGAAATACAACTGTTGTCCAAGGAGCTGGATATCTATTTGGTTTGATTGACAACCGGAACCAGCAAGCTCCACTTGCTCCTAAGTATGGAATGCAGTAGCTATAACAGTTACAAATGAAGCATATTCCATTTTTATAGCTAGGTGAGGGGCCATAATTTTCCCCTCAGGAATAGAAATACATGCCACCTCCACTCCCCTAACATCCACCTCCATGCCATACTCTCATGAAGTATGACCTACTGTCTATTCACAGAGCTTACACGGGCATTGTCCGTCCACCGTTGCAGGCCCAACACTTTGAGATCAAGCCTTCCATTATGAAGCTAATCCAAAACCCTATTCAGTTTGGAGGTCTACCCAGCGAGGACCCCAATGCCCATCTCTTCAATTTTCTAGTGGTCTGCGACACGTTCTATTACCACAGTGTTTCCACGGATGCCATTTGTCTTCACCTCTTCCCCTTCTCTCTAAGGGATAAGTTGAAAGACTGTATTAATGGTTTTCCGCAATTATCTATCCTCGCCTAGGAGGAGCTAGACTAGGCATTCCTGTCAAAATACATCCAACCCTCAAAGACAGTGACTTTGTGGAACAAAATACACAACATCCAGTAGCATGAATCAGAGTCATTATATGAGTCATGAGAGTGTTTCAAGGAGATATTGTTAAAATTACCACACCATAGACTCCCACATTGGATGAAAGTCCAAACCTTTAATGGAGGACTGATGACAAATAAATATTCTGTGGTGGATGCTACTTCTGGAGGTACAGTTATGAGGAAATCCCCAGAAGATCTTTTCAAACTACTGGAAGACATGTCTGCCAATAGATTCTGGTGGTATTCTGAGCAGGGAACATAGAAACTAGGTATAAATAATATTGATACTACTACTATGCTTGCTGCCCAGTTGGATACTATGTCCAAAAATATTGACGATCTCAATATGAAGGGAACTTCTCTAGTACATGCGGAAAACCATCCAGCGTGCTGCGAATGTGGTGATAACCACATCATGAGAGAATGATCGAGACCTACAGGCGACCCTTAGAAAAGTGAGGTGATCCATGCTATCCAAACACAAGGGCCAAACCAGTACCAGTAGTACCAGAACCCAACATGGCGTGATCAATAGAACACAGGCTGGGGCCAACAACTGCAGAATCCTCTGCCCCAGTGACTGCCTGGCTACGGCTGACCTCCTTATCAGAACTAGTACCTGAGGAAAAAGAATCCCCAAAAGGGCTCTTATCAGCATCGAGCATTTCAAAACCCTCACCCACAATAGTCACAAAATCCACCACCTCCACCAGCTACACATCCACCTTAGTAAGAGAACACCTCACGGTTAGAGGATCTCAAGAACAAGTTTATATCTACTGATGAGATAAGATTCTTGAATCAGGAGGCTTCAATTAGAGTCCTTTAGAGCCAAATTGGCTAGATGGAAAACCAACTCTCTGGAAGGAAACCCGGTACACTGTCATGTAACACTGAGAAGAACCCGAGGGAGGAGGATCAAGCTGTCACACTACGGAGTGGATATGAGCTACAACAGAAGGAGCCAACATAGCCAGCTGCACCTACACCCCCTGATAATGACGATGGTATAGTTACAGACCCTTCCTCATCCAAAATCCCACTGAAAGAGGCTTCACCAAATAAAGGAAATGAGGTTTTTAAACCCTTAGATCCTGCCTTACCCTTCCCAGAGGGGATGAAGTGGAGAAAGCTGGACCACTAATTCAGAAAATTCATGGACATGTTCAAGAAACTACACATCAACATTCCATTTTTAGAGGCACTGATGTAGATGCCCCTGTATGCGAAATTCATGAAGGAGATCCTCTCCAACAAAAGAAATATGGAGGATCTCGACACCATTGGCCTGCCCAAGGAGTGATCAACAGTCGTAAAACATTCAATTCCTTCTATACTCTAGGATCCAGGTAGCTTCACTATTCCATGCACTATTAGACCATGTGAGTTTGGGAAGGACCTATGTGACTTAGGGGAAAATGTAAAACTCATTCCCCTCAGAGTTTTTAAGAATTTAGGGATCAACAATCTGAATCATACCCGAGTATCCATTCATCTTGCTGACCGATCCACTAAATATCTGAAGGGGCTACTGGAGGATATGCTGGTCAAGGTGGGTAGGCTAATCCTCCCCATATATTTCATCATCCTCAACATAGAAGAAGACTAGAAGGAACCTCTCATTTTTTTAAGGCCTTTCTTGGCCACTGGGAAGGTACTGATCGATGTGCACTAGGGAGAGCTAATTTTCTGGTTAGGAGACGAAAGAGTCTCCTATAATTCCCTCAAATCCATTAAGAATACATCATTGTTTGAGCATGAGGGATGTTATGCAGTGAACACCCTGGATGATCACTTGATAAAAGAAGGGGATGATCTAGAATGTTCTTTTACTTCAGATGACTTGGTTTTCCAAACATTCCAGTTGATAAAGCACTAGAGGACCTGTAATTCCTAGTAGGCCAGGGTGGCCACTACTGGAAATGTGCATTTATACCAGATATTCTAGAGTGGGAAATGTTGTAACCACTTGTACCTTTGATTTCAAAGGTGTGTGAAATAGAAATGAATCCTCTTCCTTCTTATCTAAAGTATGGGTATTTGGGAGACCATCAAACATTTCCTATCATAATTAATGAAGCACTATCATAGGACTATGAGGATGCACTTTTGTAGGTTTTGAAATAGAAGAAGCACACTATTGGGTGGACAGTTGCAGATTTAAAGGGAATCGGCCCTACCATTTTCACCCACAAGGCGCTGCTTGAAGAAGGTGTGAAGAAATATCGGCAACCACAGTGATGCCTGAACCCCCCCCCCCCCCATGAAGTAAGTTTTGAAGAAAGAGGTAATTAATTTGTTGGATACCTGCATCATTTATCTCATCTTGGATAGTCCATGGGTGAGTCCCCTATAAGTGGTACCCAAGGGGGGAGGGGGGTATCACTACGATTTAAAATAATAAGAACAAGATTATCCCCACACACACTATCATGGGATGGAGAGTTTGTGTGGACTATAGAAAGATGAATGATTCCATAAATAAAGATCATTTCCACCTTCCCTTCATGGATCAGATGCAAGAGAGACTAGTAGGGCACAACTTTTACTACTTCCTCGATGAATATTCCAGTGACAATCAGATTTCCATTGCTCCAGAGGATCAAGAGAAGAGCACATTTACTTGCCCCTATGATGCGTTTTCTTATCGAAGGATTTCCTTTGGCATGTGCAATGCCCCTGCCACCTTCTAACATGGTAAGATGGCTATCTTCCATGATATAGAGGAACATATCCTAGAGTTATTCATGGATGATTTTTCTGTTTATGGAAAATCATTCACTACTTTCTTACGGCACCTGGAGCTAGTTCTGGAAATATGTGGGAACACTAACCTAGTTTTGAACAGGGAAAAGTTTCATTTCATGGTGAAAAGTGGCATCTTACATGGCAGCATAATCTTAGAAAAAGGGATAGAGGTGGAACCAACAAAGATAAAAGTCATTTCATGACTTCCTATTCTGACTTCCATCAGATCCATCCATAGCTTCCTGTGGCATGCAGGTTTCTACAGGCGGTTTATCCATGACTTCTCAAAAATAGCCCAACCCTCACCAATATTCTGTACAAGTATTCTGTTTTGGAGTTCCATGAGCTATGCACTATAGATTTTGAGCACCTGAAGTAGCTTATGGTGGAATCTCTAGTGATGATAGCCCCCAACTGGGAGGAACAATTTTAAGTGATGTGCGATGCCAACAACTATGCAGTGGGAGCAGTCTTGGGCCAGTGACTTGAATAAATTTTTTGACCCATCTATTATGCTAGTATAATGCTCAATGAGGCACATATAAACTACACCACCATAGAAAAGGAGATGTTGGTAGAGGTGTTCGCATTTGACATGTTTCGTTCTTACTTAGTGCTATATAAATTTATTGTTTATACTGACCATGCAGCACTAAAGTACATGCTGAATAAGAAAGATGTAAATCCATGAACAATATGATGGGTACTACTCCTACATGAATTTGATATAGAGATCTGAGATAAGAAAGGGAGTGAGAACGTTGTTTCAGATCATCTCTCCCTCCAAGAGTTGCCTCATTTGGAGAAGGAGGAAGACCGAGAGACTAGGGAGGATCTCCCTGATGAGCACCTATTTTTAGTCAAATAAACACATAAACCTTAGTATGTTGAAATTTATAATTTTCTGGTTAAAGGAGCCATTAACCTCGACCTCTCCTTCCAGCAAAGGAAGAGATTTCTCTAAGATGTCAACAGGTACTTTTGAGAAGATCATCTTCTGTTCCAATTCTATAGAGATGGGGTGATCTTCCATTGCATCCCGGAAACTTAAGTTCATGGAGTCCTAGAATTATGTCATGCCTCGCCAGTTGTGGGACATCATGGGCCTGAACGTACCATAGAAAAGATCCTATATTCTGGGTTTTTTCTGGCCCACCATGCATAGAGATGCTCAAGCGTTTGTTTCCTGTTATGATTGATACCAAAGAACAGGTAATTTGGGATGCTGTGATGAGATTCCTGAGCACCCCATCCCGGAGGTCGTGATATTCGACTTCTGATGCATAGATTTCATAGAACCATTCCCCCATCTTTTAGGATCTCTTACATCCTGGTCTGCATCGACTACATCTCCAAATAGGTAGAATCCACTGATAAAACACGTGAAACGACCAAGGTAGTCGTGGGATTTTTAATGAAACGTATTTTTAGAGGGTTCAGCGTTCCCCATGTCCTAATCAGCGACATGGGGACCCACTTCGACAACACATTGATGAAAGGAGTACTATAGAAGTATGTATTGAAGCATCATATGGGGATGCCATATAATCCCTAGACCAGCGGACAAGTGGAGCTCTCCAACCGTGAGCTCAAGTAGATTATAGAGAAAACAGTGAACACGTCGAGGAAAGACTGGTCCAAGAAGCTAGATGATGCTTTGGGAGCATATCAAAATACTTTCAAAACACCACTGGGGATGTCACCACTCCACCTCATCTATTAAAATCCATACCATCTACTAGTATATTTGGTGCACAAAGCCTAATGGGCCATCAAGGCTCTGAATTTTGATCTGAAAGCAGCTGAAGAGAAGTGTAAGTTCAAACTTTCGGAACTTGATGAAATCCGATTAGAGCCATATGAGAATGAAAAATTGTACAAGGAGAAGACAAGAGCAATTCACAACCAGATGATTTCATGAAAATATCTCCAACATGGTGATCAGGTATGCCTTTTTAACTCTCATCTTTGATTATTCCCAGGGAAGTTAAAATCAAGATTGTCGGGGCAATTTCGAGTCATATGAGTATTCCATCATGGAGCGATGGAAATTTCTAGAGAGGATGGTCAACCGTTCAAGGTGAAGAAACAGTGGCTGAAGACTTACCATCACATGGAATACATGGTGGGAACACTGTCCACCATACATCTCAAGTAAGAAATGGTAAGTCGGTCGAGCCAACAACCTCAAACAAAGGCGCTTCCTGGGAGGCAACCTAGTGGATACACGTCGTGTACCACCTATCTACACAACATGTACTTATTCCTTTTAATTTATATTCTAATTTTTATAAATATATAGCTTAACTAAGTAATAAATAGGGATGATGTCGGTGTTGATGGTATGGTCCCTGGAGTTTATCCGAACTGTCACCAGTTCGAATCCCTCCCGAACTACCTTCGGCACGGGGTTCCTCCTTTTAATCTTCAAGTTTTCTTACATGGAGTGTATGATATTTTTCATATTATATATATATATATATATATATATATATATATTTTCTTATAAGAAAACCCATAATGGGGATCGATAACTTGGCCAGGGTCCTAACCTGGTTCCAAAAGACCTGGGTTCAAATCCTGACAACCTCCCTTCCATCATTTTTCCTTTTAATAAAACCACATGACATGTATTTTGATATATGTTGTGTGTTCCATGTTTTCATTACTAATCTGAAAGCATTTTCAACATAAAGGAATACATACGGGTGAAGTTGGCAGATTGGCAGAGTCTCGGCTCTGGATCCAAAAGACTCGGGTTCAAACTCAGTTAATCTCCCTACTTCATCCCTTTTTGTATAATTAAAAACAACACGCCGTGCATTTCCTTCCTCCCATGTAGTATAGGCCTTATAAATTTAATATATTTAAATAATAAAAAGGAGCAGCAGTAGATCCTTTTCACCCGTGGTTGAGGGATTTCGTTTGAAGCACCTGATCACCAGTTCAAACCTCACCTCGAGCACCGGACCAAAGGTTGTACTTCCCTTTTTTTAATTTTAGAACACACGATGTGTATTTCCTGATACATTATTTATATAGTTTTATTTTTTATAAATTATATATATATATATATATTAATATATATAATTTGTGGTCCATGTTATGTAGGCCACTAATACAGTCCATGTACCAAGGCTACAAAGGCTGCCCCTGCCCGACTTGAGCCCGTGTCATGCGAAACCCCCTCTCCCTGTTTATTCCCCCACTCACCGTTCGACCTCCCCATTTCCAAATATGTGAATTTCTTGTGTTTTAGATTTTTATTTCTACTGCATTGTGATCCTTGGTCTAGGTACATCCTTCTACACCCTTTTTTCCCAAGATTTCATAGGTTGTTAGGGCGATTTGTGAATCGGCCAACTGTTCGGCTTTCGAAGTACACATGCATGATATTTAGAACACACAATATGTACTTATATACTTTTAAACACATTGAATACTTCACAATTTAAAAATACACGGTGTGTATGTTCGGTACACACCATTTACCATCCCACATCATGCCCGAGTACCTTATTCACACGGCCACACACACCATGTTCTTATACATGACGTGTTTGTTAGGTACATGACGTGTACACAATTTCTCTAGCCCAGACTATGTCTAGCACTTAAAACGTTCTTATGACCTCTGTTCTTATACACATCGTGTTGTAACTTCACACGACATGTACTGCATTTTTAGTTTTACTCAGACTGTGGCCGTGTCTTTGGAACCACACGACCAGGAGCACTTTGCATATACACGATGTCTATGTTTGGAACACACAATGTATCCTTTCCTGGTCTATTCCATCATCACTCGACATGTATATCCAGAGAACATGGGATTCTAACCTTCTTCCACTACATGCCATGTAATCTAGATATACACGTCATGTACTTTTTATTTTTTAGTTTTCTCACATTTTCTTCTTTTCATTTTTCTTTTATTTTTATTTTGTTTGGTTTTCCTTTATTTTTTTGGATATGGTAGACACAGACCCTTAACATGGGAAGTGGCCCACCTCCACTACCGAGGGAGAGAGGACCACTTTTCTCCGAATCTGACTCTGGCCCGTGACGACACCAGCTCCGAACTTCCCATTGTACCATCCTCCTCCGCTGTCCATCATGCCACCACTCACCACCTCAGCTGATGATAGTTCTAATACAGCACCACCCTACACAAAGCCTCCAAGTACCATCATTTCTTTGCCACTAGCTACCATACCTCCCACATCCTCTTCAGCCACAGCTGATCCATCATTAGCCGTCCCCATCCAGTGAGCCTTCATCTTTTGCAGTCTCTCCACCCCCAGAGCTAGTCCCTACTACCATACAACCTGGGTTGGGCCCTGCAGGTGTCTCTTACCCTTTCATGGTGTTCCCAATCACAGACTTGGCACATGAAATATTTCAGAACTTCTCTTTCCCCCCAATCCCATTGAGTATCTGTTATCTCACCAAAAACCTCCCTCACCAGCTGGTATCTTGGGAGAGTTGGAAGATCTCCTCAGGCACAAACCATTACTGAAGATCTTCTTGGTCAGAACTCCTATTTTTAGGGATTTATTTTTGGTGTTTGATACTTCTTTCGAGTTCGACGGGACTGAGTACCGGGAGACACCTAGCGATGTGGTCCCGGTGGTCCGATTTCGGCTAGGCAATCAACCTTTCCAATTACTATGACTGAGTTTGGATGAGGGTGAGATTTATATCCTCATACCATAACCCCACCCCTATCTCCAACATAACTCTCCCCAAGTGATCTGATATCATTTACATGTGGCGGGATATCATTGGGCCTGACCACTGATACACCCCCACTTCCCATAAGAGTTCCCTCATTTCTGACCCTATCCTCTGCTTCACCCATTGGTGCTTTAGATCCATCCTCTTTCCCCACCACTAAGATATGGGGGTTCTGTCTAGTCGTGACATGGAGCTCTTCACTTGTGTCATCTAGCAGGACTACCTAGACCTCCCCTACCTTATCGCCTCCTACTTCTTTTCTATGTTCATTGGTAGTCAGGGAAACCTGAACGGTGGGCTTTACGCTACCCATCTTTCTCACCACCTTGGAGTTTTTGAGACTTCCCATCCTCACGACTGGTTAGGATCCCCCCAATAGATGGACTTTGTAACACCCCGAGCTTCCACGATACGCTTCTCATTCAATAATGCAATAGCGTGTGTTGTACGCAACCTCGAGCTCTAGCACACACCACAACTAATTAAACTAGCCGTTGTGAATAGTAATACCTACTTTTTGAAATTTTATAAATTTTATATTTCAAAATGGACTTCACTTTTGTATTCCCAATATTGAAATTAGCCTATGTTGAATTTTTTGTAATTTTCCGAGAACTTCCAAATTTTTATGAATAGTGAAAAATACTTAAAACAACTTTTTTAATCAAAATAATTTATAGTGATAAGTTATACTATTTAGTGGTTTTAAGGTACAATTAGAATATATTTTTACCATTTTATCCAATGGTGGTCATTAAAGTTAATTTAACATTGAAATTGGACATAAACAATTGCCAATCTTTTGATATAAATTGTTTCTTAAAAACACGCTATTTGTTATAACAGCGGGAATTAATTATTAAATTAATTAATTTGACTTATATGTTTTGAATTTTGTAAAATGGACTTCATTTTTGAATTCAGAATATCAATTATAGCTTAGGGTGAAATTTTGGCCTTATTCTGAAAAACTTCAATTTTTGATGAATAGTGAAACCACTAAGTGGTAGTTAAATAACTGATTTTTCGTTTAAATGAAATATTACAACTTCTGTGATTTGATTTTCAAAAATCCGACATACATGGTTGTCATTAAGAAGTAAAATGTGGTTCAATGAGATTATAATAATTTTTGGTGAATAGTAACTTATTAAGTTCTTAATCGCGATTAGTGGTAATTAGGGTAGTTTAAGGTATAAATAATACTTTAATAATATGAAATGACCTAGACACATGTCCCAACCTCATTGGTTGAGTCATGGACGACCAAGACAAGCCATGGCCTAACTTGGGGACCCCATGGATCCACTTTTGTTGGGAAATAACATAAATTACTTTTTATTTAATGTTAAAGTGAAAATGACACTAACATAAATTGTTTTACTAAAACAATATTTAATTAGGGTTACACAAGTCCAAATTTTGACTATAAATATATATTAGAAAGATAAAAAGATTTCCTACATCATAGTATTTTTTTATAATTTTTATACATTAAATAAATTAAATTATTTATGACATCATTATGGTGTGGCGATGACCTCATTATTTAACGATTTAAATAAAATGAGAAGATAATGCAAAATCCAAGGCTTAAACTTGTCCAAATCCTATTGGATGAGTGGATTTCGATGACTTATCACCTTATCCACGAATTCTATCAATGTGGGACCTTTTAAAACCGAAACACATTTTCAAATAATGTAATGTTCCTTTACTTTCCAAAAGTGCCCCTCCTCTCCTCTTATAAAAGGCCCCCACCTCTACCTCATTTCACACACTCTTCAAGCCATTGGCTCGGCCAACCCCTGCCCATTTGCTCTCTCCACATCCCTCTCCTCATCCTAGAGGATTCCCTTTGGGCAGAATCCTTTCAAAGGAAGCCTTTAGGCTCAACTCAAAAGGAGTTACACTTTTTAAGGTAATTCATTCTCTCATGTTCTTTTGTTTTATTTTGCTTCTCCAACCCCCTAAACTCTTTTTATTTACTTCTTTTGTAACAACACCAGTATCTTAAATATACTAGGATGTTGTTATAAGATTTATTTGAGCTACACTTCCACACAACTACATCAAATGGTTAAAGAACATAAGGTTTCCGTGGATGGCGAAATTCTGCCTCCCGAAACGATGATTGTTCAACACTCATTTAACACCTTCAAAGGTGGCCATTATGATGTCACTATTTTTATATATGATATATAATATGTTTATGTTTTCCTTAAGCTTCTGTTTTTTTCATTTTGGGCATACCTTTATGGTTTCCATTATGGGTAAAACACGATATCTTCATTTTAGGAAGCGCGGACTACCGCCCCCTGAAAGTGATTTGATTCGTTAATACCATATGTGGGATGTGTGAAGGATAAAGTTAATGATATTATATATGTTATTATACTGGAATTATAATATACTCTTATATCATTATGATTCCATTCCAGAAAATATGAAATAGAAATGGAAGTAGCGTTCATGCGTACGTACGGCTTACCGTCTCCATGAACGGTGCATTTCATTTCTTACCTCTAAATGTGATGTAATATTATAAATGAATGTATGTACTGGATATATATGACATATATGATATCTACATCATGAATACCATTCTGGATATAATGAACCTTTGACCAAATTAACAACATGTAAGTGTAAGAAGCCTATTTTTGACTTTAGAACCAAATACCGACAAAATGAACATTATTAACTTAAATAATTACATAATGTTCATATCATTGTAATAAGTGATATAATAAGGATAATGAAGTTGAAAATGGTTCCTAATAAGGTATATATTAACTCTAGTTTATTATTCAGGAGGTTAAAGAACGGTTGAGTCAAGTCAGACACGAGGTAAGGGAACTTCTTAACCCAACTTCCATTCTTTGGGTTAATCTCCTACTTTCAAATTATGTCATGATATTATTATGTCCTATCTTATACTTTTACTTTATTTATGTGTACTTATAGTAAATACTCATAATAGATCTATTTCATTTACAAAATGAACTTTGTAAGGGAACTTCTTAACCCAACTTCCATTCTTTGGGTTAATCTCCTACTTTCCAATTATGTCATGATATTATTATGTATTATTTTGTGTTTTTACTTTCTTTATGTGTACCTATAGTGAATACACATAATAGATCTATTTTATTTTAAAAATGATATTTTTAAGGACTTCGTCTCAATCTCCTTTCATTGAGTCATATTTGGTTTTATACACAACTTTCTTTTTTACGGTGTATAAACCCCTTTGACTTTTACGTTTATTCAAAAGGAATCTTTTTTATACGAAGCGTTTTACTAAACGACAAAAAGGGAATGTTTTTCTTTCCGTACTTATGCGGCGACAATGACTTCTCCGCTGCCGTGACCATTATTTGAGTTTCGGCTTCCTCTACAAGCCATCATTTTTTTAATGAAAAATAAATACAAAGTTTTAACTTTCTTTTATTTTGGTATTGAAAATGGTTTTGAAAGCATTTTTATTATATCAATGTGTTGTATTGATATCTTGTGATTGAAATGTGGAAATGTTATGTTTCCTTTATGCATGTTTTATGTGATACGATTATGTTATGGTTTATGATATGTTTAAACCTATTCATATGAGGAATGCATTGGACTTAATAAGTGACGGGTGGAGCCCGCTATAGCTCCTCGATGCATCGGCAGGTCTCATGAGACAAACTAGTGTCTTGGCACAAGGCCTTGACAAAATCTTATTTGTGGTCTTGGCACGAGGCCTTGACTACGTGGTTAAGATAGTCTGGCATTATGCATTCCATCATTATGAAAGTGGTTATTGATATTACATGTGATTATTCGACCAGTAGAATATCCATGTGAAGAAGTAAATGGCATTATCTCATTTTACTTTTGCCATATTATGTTGAAGTTCATGTTTAAGAGGCTTTTGTTTTAGTTATACATTGCCTTAAATGTTAATGTTTATTTATGAAAGCTTCCGCATTATTGTTATCCTTACTGAGCATCTGAGCTCACCCCTTTCAATGTTTTAATATTTTCCAGGATGTGAAGAAGTATTTTATGAATGACCTGCAGGGATAGTCAGAAGAGGATATGAGTGTGGACTATGGAGACTCTGTTATTGTAGTTTTTCACTTTATGATGTAATGTAACGTTTACGAATGTATGTAGTGTTTCCAAGGCTACTAAACTAATCGGTCTTTCGAGACATGATCTTTCGTGATCATGCCAATGTTACGAAGTAACGCACCGGCTCTGGGTAGCTGGGGTCGGGGCGTTACAGTTGGTATCAAAGGCAGTTTAGTACTAACCTTGGAAGCTAGATTTAGATAAACTCTGATTAGAGCACATAGCCCAAAGATAGACTTTGAGGATTAGTATAGAAGAACTTCCTAGAATTTTAGTATTGTAGAGATGTTGTGAGTTTTCCGAGCAATACATCCCTGTCTGGATACGAGCAGGTGGAGGTGGCTCTGGCACAGATGTACCTAGGGGTAAAACCCGAAAACACCGCTTTGAGCTAGACTCAAACGGGAACTGGTGCACGACAACGGGCCTTGCTGCACTCTTGGTTATGACACTCCCGGGGGATATGCTTAGGATAATTCTCATTTTCTTTACAAACCATTATGTAAGGTTTATGAGTACATACTTCCTCAAAGGAAACATTTCTTTTTATGATTATGGATTATATCCATAAATAGTTCAATTTATGTTAAGTATTATACAAGTATGGAATTATGTATTTTGATTCATAAACTAATCTGGATTATGCCATTGTTTAGAAATGGCGCCTAGTAGAAGGAATGGAAACTGTATCAATGCACGAACTCCGTGTAGGGATTGCCCTCCTGCTCAAGATAATTATTGTGGACCTGGAGATACAACTGGTGCTGATCAACTTATTACCATACTGGGACAACTCACGCAGGTTATGAATAACAACCTTACTCGTATGGAGCACCCTGATCCGCAACGTGGAGGATCAATGCTAGACCGTTTCATGAGGCAACAACCACCAACATTTAATGGGAGTACAAATCCCTTAGTAGCCGAGCAATGGATAAATTCCCTAGAGAAAATATTTCAGGCTTTGGGGAGTAGTGAAAGGGAAAAAGTTATCATGGTAGTTTACCGCCTCACTGGAGATGCTGATCAATGGTGGTCATTGATTCAAAACACAAAGGAAGATGATGAAGTATCGAATATGGAATGGAGGGAGTTCAAAGAGCTTTTCTTAGAAAAATACTTTCCTCGTGACCATCGAGCAGATATGGAAAGGCAATTTCTGAGTCTGAGGCAGAAAGAGGACGAGAATGTCGCAAAGTATGAGGCTAACTTTACAAGGTTAGCGAGGCATGCTGCTGATTATATACGTAACCCAAGGAGTAAGATTGATCGTTTCTTTGATGGGTTAAAACCATTTCTCCGTCGAGCTTTAGTATCACAATCCTTCTCATCATACGAAGATATTGTCTCGTGTGCTATCAAGACAGAAAAGGAATTCTCTAAGTCTTATGACAACAAAGTAAAGCAAGAGAAGAAGAGAACGGTGGAACAAGAGACAGATAAAGGGAAAAAGGGAAAGAAGGATTTTCCATTATGTGATAATTGTGGGAAGAATCACCCTGGTACTTGCCTAAAAGGAATGGGAGTTTGTTATAAATGTGGAGAAAAGGGTCACCAGGCTCGTGATTGCAAGGGAAAGAAAGAGGCTGTCAAAGTTGAATGCTACAATTGTAGAGAAATGGGTCATTATGCAAATGAATGTCCTAAGCGTCAAGGAAACTTACCTCAGAAAAGGCCAAGAGATCAAGGACAATCTTATGCTATTACTACAGTTGAAGCAGAATAACTAATGTATTGGTGCTTTTGAACTCATGGATTATATTCTGGTTATTAGAATAATGTGATCTATATAAGGATTGTACTGCAGTACTTGTTGATTTCAGTAAGGTTTTAATATGATTAAGGTAATCATATTTTTAGTATGTGACAATAAGAGAAACTTTTCTTTGTTTGGGGAATCTGATGTTACAATTGATTTTGGAATTAAGAGACCTTTTAGAGAAAGTTTGGACAGAGGTATTTTGGATAACTATAAATGTTGGAATGGATTAAGTTGAACTTTGAATAGTATTGTTTAAGGTTAAAACTTTTCTGAAGATTATTTCTGGAATACTATAATACTATATTTTTAGAAAAAGGACAACCTGCAGGGTGGGGAATAACCCGTCGCGTCGGACACAGCTGCAGGAATCGAACCCACAACCAAAGTGCGACAAGCCTTTATTTCCTACCACTAGCCTACAGGAAGTCCCTGGTTATTACAAAATAGTTTTACTAATCTAAATGGTATGTGTTAACATTTGGAACCTTATACAATTAGGATAAATAGAATATTTTTGAGTTCCGTTACCATTTGGAGTAAAAGTTGGGTTTGTGGTAAAAATTTATTAACGAATGAAAGTATACATAACAAGTATGTATATTCCCTTACGTTCTTAGTAAATCTCATAAATAAATTCCTCAACATTATAAAAGGTAACTTAAAACAAAAATGTTGTCGGTTAACTTTTCCAACTGGGGATTCAATGACCGTTTAACCAATCACAAGTTTGTGATTTTCTTATGGTTAAACTTTCTCCTAATCCTGTTTTCTATAACTCTCCATCAGACCTTGATGGTTTGTTTTTCTTCCATATCCATATTTTCATAGAATCCTAGAATGGGCTATATCGGGTGACCTTTGTACTTATCCTGCTTTCTTTTAATGTTATATATTTATTAACCTTATTTCCGATGTGGGTTTTCCTAAAAGGTATTTTCTCTTTTCAACCTTTTATTTTCAAAGAAAAATTTCAAATTGCGAGGACGCAATTTATTGAAGGAGGGTAGAATGTAACACCCCGAGCTTCCACGATACGCTTCTCATTCAATAATGCAATAGCGTGTGTTGTACGCAACCTCGAGCTCTAGCACACACCACAACTAATTAAACTAGCCGTTGTGAATAGTAATACCTACTTTTTGAAATTTTATAAATTTTATATTTCAAAATGGACTTCACTTTTGTATTCCCAATATTGAAATTAGCCTATGTTGAATTTTTTGTAATTTTCCGAGAACTTCCAAATTTTTATGAATAGTGAAAAATACTTAAAACAACTTTTTTAATCAAAATAATTTATAGTGATAAGTTATACTATTTAGTGGTTTTAAGGTACAATTAGAATATATTTTTACCATTTTATCCAATGGTGGTCATTAAAGTTAATTTAACATTGAAATTGGACATAAACAATTGCCAATCTTTTGATATAAATTGTTTCTTAAAAACACGCTATTTGTTATAACAGCGGGAATTAATTATTAAATTAATTAATTTGACTTATATGTTTTGAATTTTGTAAAATGGACTTCATTTTTGAATTCAGAATATCAATTATAGCTTAGGGTGAAATTTTGGCCTTATTCTGAAAAACTTCAATTTTTGATGAATAGTGAAACCACTAAGTGGTAGTTAAATAACTGATTTTTCGTTTAAATGAAATATTACAACTTCTGTGATTTGATTTTCAAAAATCCTACATACATGGTTGTCATTAAGAAGTAAAATGTGGTTCAATGAGATTATAATAATTTTTGGTGAATAGTAACTTATTAAGTTCTTAATCGCGATTAGTGGTAATTAGGGTAGTTTAAGGTATAAATAATACTTTAATAATATGAAATGACCTAGACACATGTCCCAACCTCATTGGTTGAGTCATGGACGACCAAGACAAGCCATGGCCTAACTTGGGGACCCCATGGATCCACTTTTGTTGGGAAATAACATAAATTACTTTTTATTTAATGTTAAAGTGAAAATGACACTAACATAAATTGTTTTACTAAAACAATATTTAATTAGGGTTACACAAGTCCAAATTTTGACTATAAATATATATTAGAAAGATAAAAAGATTTCCTACATCATAGTATTTTTTTATAATTTTTATACATTAAATAAATTAAATTATTTATGACATCATTATGGTGTGGCGATGACCTCATTATTTAACGATTTAAATAAAATGAGAAGATAATGCAAAATCCAAGGCTTAAACTTGTCCAAATCCTATTGGATGAGTGTATTTCGATGCCTTATCACCTTATCCACGAATTCTATCAATGTGGGACCTTTTAAAACCGAAACACATTTTCAAATAATGTAATGTTCCTTTACTTTCCAAAAGTGCCCCTCCTCTCCTCTTATAAAAGGCCCCCACCTCTACCTCATTTCACACACTCTTCAAGCCATTGGCTCGGCCAACCCCTGCCCATTTGCTCTCTCCACATCCCTCTCCTCATCCTAGAGGATTCCCTTTGGGCAGAATCCTTTCAAAGGAAGCCTTTAGGCTCAACTCAAAAGGAGTTACACTTTTTAAGGTAATTCATTCTCTCATGTTCTTTTGTTTTATTTTGCTTCTCCAACCCCCTAAACTCTTTTTATTTACTTCTTTTGTAACAACACCAGTATCTTAAATATACTAGGATGTTGTTATAAGATTTATTTGAGCTACACTTCCACACAACTACATCAAATGGTTAAAGAACATAAGGTTTCCGTGGATGGCGAAATTCTGCCTCCCGAAACGATGATTGTTCAACACTCATTTAACACCTTCAAAGGTGGCCATTATGATGTCACTATTTTTATATATGATATATAATATGTTTATGTTTTCCTTAAGCTTCTGTTTTTTTCATTTTGGGCATACCTTTATGGTTTCCATTATGGGTAAAACACGATATCTTCATTTTAGGAAGCGCGGACTACCGCCCCCTGAAAGTGATTTGATTCGTTAATACCATATGTGGGATGTGTGAAGGATAAAGTTAATGATATTATATATGTTATTATACTGGAATTATAATATACTCTTATATCATTATGATTCCATTCCAGAAAATATGAAATAGAAATGGAAGTAGCGTTCATGCGTACGTACGGCTTACCGTCTCCATGAACGGTGCATTTCATTTCTTACCTCTAAATGTGATGTAATATTATAAATGAATGTATGTACTGGATATATATGACATATATGATATCTACATCATGAATACCATTCTGGATATAATGAACCTTTGACCAAATTAACAACATGTAAGTGTAAGAAGCCTATTTTTGACTTTAGAACCAAATACCGACAAAATGAACATTATTAACTTAAATAATTACATAATGTTCATATCATTGTAATAAGTGATATAATAAGGATAATGAAGTTGAAAATGGTTCTTAATAAGGTATATATTAACTCTAGTTTATTATTCAGGAGGTTAAAGAACGGTTGAGTCAAGTCAGACACGAGGTAAGGGAACTTCTTAACCCAACTTCCATTCTTTGGGTTAATCTCCTACTTTCAAATTATGTCATGATATTATTATGTCCTATCTTATACTTTTACTTTATTTATGTGTACTTATAGTAAATACTCATAATAGATCTATTTCATTTACAAAATGAACTTTGTAAGGGAACTTCTTAACCCAACTTCCATTCTTTGGGTTAATCTCCTACTTTCCAATTATGTCATGATATTATTATGTATTATTTTGTGTTTTTACTTTCTTTATGTGTACCTATAGTGAATACACATAATAGATCTATTTTATTTTAAAAATGATATTTTTAAGGACTTCGTCTCAATCTCCTTTCATTGAGTCATATTTGGTTTTATACACAACTTTCTTTTTTACGGTGTATAAACCCCTTTGACTTTTACGTTTATTCAAAAGGAATCTTTTTTATACGAAGCGTTTTACTAAACGACAAAAAGGGAATGTTTTTCTTTCCGTACTTATGCGGCGACAATGACTTCTCCGCTGCCGTGACCATTATTTGAGTTTCGGCTTCCTCTACAAGCCATCATTTTTTTAATGAAAAATAAATACAAAGTTTTAACTTTCTTTTATTTTGGTATTGAAAATGGTTTTGAAAGCATTTTTATTATATCAATGTGTTGTATTGATATCTTGTGATTGAAATGTGGAAATGTTATGTTTCCTTTATGCATGTTTTATGTGATACGATTATGTTATGGTTTATGATATGTTTAAACCTATTCATATGAGGAATGCATTGGACTTAATAAGTGACGGGTGGAGCCCGCTATAGCTCCTCGATGCATCGGCAGGTCTCATGAGACAAACTAGTGTCTTGGCACAAGGCCTTGACAAAATCTTATTTGTGGTCTTGGCACGAGGCCTTGACTACGTGGTTAAGATAGTCTGGCATTATGCATTCCATCATTATGAAAGTGGTTATTGATATTACATGTGATTATTCGACCAGTAGAATATCCATGTGAAGAAGTAAATGGCATTATCTCATTTTACTTTTGCCATATTATGTTGAAGTTCATGTTTAAGAGGCTTTTGTTTTAGTTATACATTGCCTTAAATGTTAATGTTTATTTATGAAAGCTTCCGCATTATTGTTATCCTTACTGAGCATCTGAGCTCACCCCTTTCAATGTTTTAATATTTTCCAGGATGTGAAGAAGTATTTTATGAATGACCTGCAGGGATAGTCAGAAGAGGATATGAGTGTGGACTATGGAGACTCTGTTATTGTAGTTTTTCACTTTATGATGTAATGTAACGTTTACG
This sequence comes from Viscum album, assembly GCA_963277665.1. Classification (NCBI taxonomy): domain Eukaryota; kingdom Viridiplantae; phylum Streptophyta; class Magnoliopsida; order Santalales; family Viscaceae; genus Viscum; species Viscum album. The sequence goes on along the minus strand of OY728162.1, from coordinate 1,237,208,354 downwards.
AATGTATGTAGTGTTTCCAAGGCTACTAAACTAATCGGTCTTTCGAGACATGATCTTTTGTGATCATGCCAATGTTACGAAGTAACGCACCGGCTCTGGGTAGCTGGGGTCGGGGCGTTACAGACTTTCTCATGCTTATTCGCATGGGATTGGGCTGAAAGTAGGGGAACTTATGTCCTTTCCCAGGCACCACCACCACCCCCTACCGACCCTCCTACCCCCGCTGATGCACCTTCACCTCCTTCCCCACCCCTTCCCAGTTCTCTACCCCACCCCGTATTCTAGATTTCCTTCTTCTATTCCATCTACTTCCCCTACCTATGAACCCTCGGTCGATCTATCCTTTTCCCTCCTCCTAGTCACAGTGGAGAAACAATTTGTTCATCTTAATCGATGTCAAGACCAGCTCGAGCAGATGTTGGGGCTTCTTCTTCATCATCATGGTATTCTACTACCCCCACCACCTACCCCTCCCTCAGCTCCTAGACCTTCTTCTACAGCTCCACCTCCATTTAACACACTGGCTATGGATTCAGTTCTCCTCTCCACTATGGTCTCAACTACTTCCACTACTACTACCAGTCCAGGGATCACTGCTGAGACTCCTATGACTTCTCTTCCAAGTGCATGTTCCGAGCCTCCAGTTTCCATGGCTCCTAATCCTTCTCTCCTGATAGTTTTTGTACCTGATGATACCTCTTTTGAGGCAACCCCCTGACTAGTTTTTGGAAACATATTTTCCATTATATATATTTTTCTGATATCTTGTGCCTGTATAAGTTGTGTATACTTACAGTGTTCTCTCTCCACGATAGTCATAGGTACTATGGCACACTTTGGGCTGTACTTATCCACTAATTCCCATTTTTCTTCACCTTAACATGATGGGAGTATTATTTTTCACATATTATGTTGCTTTCTTTTTCTTTCTAGATTTACTTATTTTCTTAATTCCCCTCGTTCTTGTCCACTGTTGGGGTCCCAACATTCCCTTATCCACCTTTATGTGGAACTTGGTGGACCATGTGCAATATTAAGTATGGGGGAGCATCTCTCAACCACCTTAGTCTTTGCCTTTACCATCATCTAGGAGACATCTTTATTGGAAGATATATTTGAAAACATGAAGAAATTTTGTTTAATCATATTTCTAAATAATAAATCTAAAAGTGGAAATTTTTAAAAGTTTCATGCTTATTTTGGTTCATAAGTGTTTTTAAATGATTGCTGATATAGTATAAATTGCAACTTGTAATCCTTGGATAATTACACTGATTAGCCTAATCATTTATATACAAGTCAAAACCTAATTGTCTCTTTATTTGATTTTCCCACTTCTGAGAGTTATTATAAACCCTTATTCATATTCATTATAGTACAATATTTCTTGAGAGATTCTTAGGATATACATAACTACCAGAATTTGCAAGTTTTCTTTATAAAACATGATGAATTTTGGAATTATATTAAAATTATCGAGGCATTATATTGTTTGAAACCCTTTATCTTGAGACCTACCCTACATCAGATCTTCGTGAAGCCCCTAGTATCCATGAAAAACCTTTATAAGAATCCATATTAAAATCCTATTTCCTTTCCTACCCTAATTATTTTATAATTTTTCATGATTATTCACTTGAGTTTAAAAGAATGAATTGGAAGTACATGAAACATTTTTTTTGAATCGTCATGAAATTAAGTATGTGGGAGATCCTCGTGTTCATTTGGGGTAGAAAGGGTTACGAACACCTATTTGTGGAATTAATAAGTAATCCCCTTTGTAAAAAAATTGACATCAGACAAAAGAACCATATACCCACTTATTGGTTTGTGAACCCTACCAAACTAAAGGAGATGGTGGTTATGAGAGCATTTGACAGAGATTTTTGAAGATGCTTCTACATTGAGCTTAATTTTGAAAATCATTCACTATTATTTAATGAATTTAAACTTCCTTTTAAAGCCTTGGATTTTTTTTACTTCTTTACCAACCATCCCTTAGCCACAAAGACATCTTATCCTCATTGAAAATCCCTCATGATTTTTGTAAATCAATTTTCTGAAGTAGAGAACTATATTTCTTTCAAACATAAGGATAGAGTTTATATATCTTTTATTGATCATAACTTTTATTTAAAATGCCTTGAGTGTTGAGTATATTATTGGTGAGGTAGATCATCAAGTGTCTTACTTATTTTTGAACGGTTGAAACATGTGTTTAAAGGAGGATAAAAGTAGTTAATTGAATTGTATATGAGACATGATTAAAATATCTTATGAATTGAAAAAATTTTATACCTTTTTATAATTTTCTCCTCTGAATTTATCATTTACATTTATGATTAACTGAATTCATTCCTTTTAAAATATAGACTCGTTTAATTAGATATTAATATTTTCTTGTGGGAAAGAAAATGACTAAGTATGGGAGAGTTTAATGAACCAAATTTGTGTATACATTTCCACATACTTTATTGAAAATAAGAACATGTATTCAGAAAATACCTACTACTTAGTGGAAAAATACTTTTATTTGGGTGTTCTTGTTCATTTTCAGGTGATTTATGTCCAAACAGACAAACCAGGGGAAAACTGAGAAAAATTTACAACTACACGGAATGTAAATATATACAGGCCGTGCGCATTCAGACACATACACATATTGGCTAGGACAAGTACATTCCCATGTTACCAGAAGCATGTACATGTCATGTACAAAATCTACACACCGTTTATAGTCTTCTAGAAGCGGTTGGTGGTTGAGAAGAAGTCTAGATGCCCTTGTGGCTGGATGATGTTTACACATCGTGTACATCATCTATACTCCATGTCTCCCCTTTAGAAGTGGTTGGTGGCCGATTAAAGAGAGTACATGCCATGTATAGTGGAACTACATGTCGTGTATATCCACCTACCAGGAAGTGCCATGTTCCAAGTCAAAAATCGCATGTTAGGCCAACCACCGACGGATAAAAAATGACAACATCACGTTTACAAGACTATATGGTATGTACTTTTTCCACACAACATGTACTTTTATATTATATAAATATTGGCCTTGGACTCCAGTTCAAGGGAGATAAGGGGGTAATGGTCTGAAGGAAAGAAGTTCTGCTGCTCTGCTGCCGTGCTACCATCATTCAAATACTTTTCCATTATACCATTCTACCAAAGAGGCAATCTCTCCTCAATGTTTATGCGATGATCATATCAGGTGTCGAGGGTTCTATTTTTGTCTTTCCTTCTATGTGTAACTAAATACCTAGAGTGTTGGGGTTGCGGGTGATGAAAGATTTCTAATTTAGATTAGTTGTTGTGATTGTGTTTGTTCTATTAACCTCTTCTTATTCTTCTTTAATCACTTCATTTCATCACTGAACATTATGAGCCAGACCAGGGGAACAATTTTCAGCGAATCAAAATAAGAATAACGATGAATACTTTCATGATCATTAGAAGTATTCTTCAACTCAAAAAATGACTAATCCAAATAAAGAACTATGAAATACTGACTATCGGACCAAAGAGTCAGTTTCCCCAGCTCTAGAAATTAGTTTACCAGACCAAGGAAACCTTATTACAAATTAAAACCTAGATTGTTGGGTTATCATGAACAACACAACCACATAAGCAATTTTATTTAATAAAAAACCTCTTAGGAATCCACAACCCTAATGCATTTCCCTCTAGAGTTTCATTAAAATCAATTTCCCATATTTTCATCTATCCATTAAGTAATTTTCTAAAGAAATTTAAATCCAATTACCTTTTTATCCAAACATTAAAAATCGACTCTAAATTCAATACAGTTCACTAATAAAAAAATAAAAACTAGATAAGAAAGACAAAAATAACTTCTTTTTCCCTGTTGATTGACCCCTTACTAGTACTATACTCATTAGGGTAAAATAATTTGTGACACTAATAACACACCTTCAGTAAAATGACTTACCATGGTTCATGGAGGATGGAATGAAAACAGAAGGGAATGATCAGTACTGGAAGGTGAAAACCCTGAAGGTACCTTATTACGTATACCATTTGTTCATATGGGGTATTTCTATACGAGTGGAGGGTTCGTCCTCGTACTAAGGTGATACATGGACCTGGATGTGTTCTTCATACCTTAGTGGTACAAAAACTTAGGTTCCATTCACGTAGGGTGGTACTACACGATGTTGGATTTAATCCACATAGCGACGCACTATGTGGTGTTGGGTTTCGTCTATATAGAGATGCGCTATGTGGTATGCTGGATTGGAGAAGGGGCATTGATCTTGAGGTTCACAGGAAGTTCATCCACAAAGTACATATGGTTCACAGTTTTCCAATTTTGTTTACAACCAATTAATTATTATTATTATGCTTGTTTCATAGTTCCTTGAAACATGTGTTCTAGTTTAAGAATCACTACTTCCATGCGGTTTCCATTGGATCTATTAATGGCACCAGAAACATCCATAGTTCTTTATCCAAAAGGGAACTTCTTTCCAAAGGAAGGAGTTCATTAAGTTTGATCTTTACAATACTTAAGAACATGTATTTGTCAAGATAATGGGAGTTTAGACTCATCACACCCTTTTGGGGGGAATTATTGTCTACTCTGTGACTCTATTTATAAATTTAAAATATTTTCATGAATCTTTATTAATTAACCATTTATAACCTAGGTTTACCTTGGAATTTTCAATCACTTATTGACATGTGTAAAATTTAGAATCATCAATATGTATTTAAGGTTCACCATCAATGGTATCCTCTCATATACTATTTATAGAGTCTTTTAAACATTGTTATGATGATACTAGTTTTTAATCCCCTCTGTTGGACACTCTAGAATTTATTATCATTGACAGAGATGAATGTTTGTTTTGATATTGGGATCTTACCCATAAAAGGGTCTACCTACGTATCCTTGTGAAAGGAATCAAAACCCTCACCGTTTAGTTCCACTTAATGGGACACATCATACCTTTTAAGGTCATGTGATAAGGACCTAACCGTACAGTTTAATGTCATTTGGTGAGGATATCTAAGAAAAAGGTTCTTAGTCAATGTTTGGTGTGGGACTTATGTTGAATCATACCGAGGAACTTGGAAAGAATATTGGTTTCCAAGTAATATTAGACTCTATTGGGAATATAGACCAGGAAGAACACGGTTTATTTGAAGTGTTGGATTTGAACCTCAAGGAGGATTCCTACATATTACATTTGGATAGGAATAAAATCCCACATTGTTTGATAAGTATCATAGGAGAGTATAGTCCTTTGAGATAAATGAGTTTGGGATTACTTCCTAAAAAGGATTCCATGGTGATTTGGGGGTTTAATGTGGGGATAACTCCTAAGGTGGATGCCCAGATTAAGGGAATTATGGTTGGATTCTTGAAGATTATATCCAGTGATCTCAAGCCACGATGAAGGATTCCTACGTATCCCAATTATGGCGGGAATTAGAGTTCTTATAGTCATTCATTGTGTTGGGGATTATGCATGAGAGCTACCCATTTGAGGGGACATGATTGGGTAAACCCTTTTGAAAGGTCACTCTTTTGATCTCAAGCCTTCAAGAAGTCATCCTACGTATCCTGGTTTGAATAGGAGTCAGAGTTTTCTTAGTTCAAGAGCTCTCGTGCAAATGTTGTGATTAGGAAAAATCTCTAAGCCCATGTGGGTCATGCTCAGTGTGTGAAATAAGAGGATGTTAAAAAATTCAACAAAGGCACCCAAACCTTTCCTCATTTGTTAGTGGAAGAGGGCGTGCCTAATACGGTGACATTGTAATAGGGAAAGGCAAATGAGGAAGAGGGTGAGGTGAAGGGCCTTCCCTCTTTTTGCTTTACATTAGACAGGGGTCCAATTTAAGGAAGGAGTGAAGGTTATGGAAGTAGAGAGGAACAATACTACAACATCATACTTCAAAGGTTAGGGGCTTGCACAAGGATGGATTCCCTGAAATTGATCTTGGTAGGGGAGGGACAGTTTTCTTTTTCTTTAATGGAAAATAATGTGTGAACCGTTACTTCCCTTCTAGAGACTGAAGGTTCTGAGTCATAGAGATAGAAAGGGGAGGAACAAACCCAAACCCTAATCCTCCAAACTGAGAACTTCCCAACACAATTCCTTAGAGAAAGGTCCATGTGACTGCAGATATAAAAACCCATATACACTCCATGAATACTAACCCCATTGTTAAATAATGTGAGAAAATATGACTATGGATATACAAACACAAATAAGAGACACACTGATGTGCCTTTCCTAATGGTTTGATAAGTCAGGAGGTTTTGGTGGAGGTCTCAACATAATCCTTTTCAGACAGGGGAGTCAATGATGAAGAATCCTTGGAATTAATGGATTTGAGGAGGTAATGATGTATTATATACTAAAGAGATTAGGTAAATCAAAGAGGATCGCCGAAGTAGATACTGGCGCACAAGTATGGGCGTGCAAGCAGGCTTGGGCAACCTAATGTTCACTTAAGTGACGAACATCCTGGATGTTAATACTTGGGCAAGACCTGAATCAAGTATTTAAGAGTATTCATAGGTATTCACAAAATTGGGGTTCTCAAGTTCCTGTGAGAGAAATAGGTTGCGTGAAAGTGTTTCTAATTTAGGGATGTTGGGTGATTTAGGTGCGAAAGTGTTATGGATTTCAAACACTAAAAGTAATTAATTCCTATGATCCTCTTTTAATTCTTCTACTTTATGTGTTAAATAACTACCTTGAAAGTTTTGAAAGATTTGGGAGAATCACTAGGGGAGACTAAAGAAACAATGAGGTTTCATAGAAATTTTTGCACACAAATGAAGTCCCCAAGGGTCTAATTATAGGAAAATAAGAGACCTTGGGTGAATGGAGTTTGGTTACACAAGTGGGTTCTGTGCTAACTTTGTGCCGCGTAGTGGATGCACACTAGATGGGTGGATCCCAAGTATACTTGCACACCGCCAATTATTTGGCCTAACTAGGTCACCACTTTGAGGACATAGCCAAAATTATATTTTTATTTAGCTCCAGCATGGTGGTGTGCAGGTATTTACATGTGGGTACCTTGGGCGCTGATTTAGGTACTTAGATAAATTTATTGCTCCATACCGTGGGGATGATCCCCCACACCCCTTCTTAGGATAAGTGTTGGGCTATGGACCCAAACCATTGGGATGGTGACTTCACTACTATCACTAACCCATTGAAAAATTTAGACTCGCAATGCGAACTTCTCGAGCTCGATTTTTGACATTTTGTGGAAAATTTCATGGAACACATTTCATAGTGTCAACAAAAGTCCCTCATAGAATTTGATTCATTCAGAATGAAAATAATATTGTTCTAAGGTAAAATTACGACACTTTGATTCATTCCAACATCATTTTTTAGATTTGGAGCTACATCAAGTTGGGAATGATGCTCTAATTTCTGCCTAATCCATGGGGCCTAGCGAGCATAGTTTGATTTTTACTAGGGTTATATAGATAAACCCATAATCTTTTGGTCTTTTGACCTTTTATTGCTCAATATTACCTAAACCATACAAAATGTACTTTTAGTGAGATGGGACTTGACTTTTTTCCAAAGTTCCTTTTGTTGGTTCCCAATCTGGTGAGTAATATGCCTCTTGTTGTTAGTAGTTGAGAGTCATGCATGTTGGACTATAAAGGGATAGTGTTTAAGGTCGAATAGATTAGACCATAAATATTGAAATTAGATCCCAAACAAGACCCAGTGGATAAGAATTGCTCTAATATTATTTAAATATTTCCAAGGGGAATCTTGAGTTATGATTTTTATGGTAACAAAATCTAAAACTTGTATAAACATAAAGGAAGTATCTTCTAAGAATGAAATTATCATTATTTGAAAAACTCATTATGGGGGTTATGTTATGTAGGGAAAACTAGGGCATATACTGCATAGCCAAATAGTGGAATCTTTTGACCAACATGCCTATTTTGTAGGCAACTTATGTAAGGCCACATAAGGGCACATAATACATAGTCAAACAAAAAGCGCTCTTAGGAATTTTTTATTTTATTATTAACAGACAAAAGAAAATAATATTTGTGTGACTCAAGACCATAGTGGGTGGTTTATCCAATGAAAGGGATTTTAAGAATAAATATCCTTCTATGCCGACATATGTCATGAATAAGAAAACCACTTCTACATAAATTTGGTGTATAAGGAATGGTTAAAATTTTTCAGAAAGGATAATTTCTGATATCATGTTATGTAGTTTTAAGTCATGCAGTGAGGACATTGTACTGTGCATTTCTAATTCATGCAGTGAGGTCATTATACTATACAATTTTAAGTCATGCAGTGATGACATTGTACTATGTAGTTTTAAGTCATGTAGTGAGGATATTGTGTGGATTTAATTTAAGGTCCTTATCTTTGACTAAAGGTATGAGACTCCCCCAATTTCTTGATAATTTGTTTGGAAGCATAATACTATATTTAAGTATGGATTATAAGAGTTTTAAACTATGATTTAGGAATTTATGAATTCAAAGGATGATTTGGGGAAAATGGGATAAATGCATTATATAAAGTCTTTTACAAGAACGAAGTTACCATTATTTGAAAGACCTGTTATAGGGGTTGTGTTATGCAGGGCCGACTAGGTCATTTGATGCATAGCCAAATAGTGGGATCTTTTGACTGATAGGCCTGATATGTAGGAAAATGTTATGCAAGGCCACATAGGGGAACATACCACATAGTTAGAAAAAGGATCTCTCAGAAGTTTGAAATTCTAATGTTAAAAGCTAAAGAAAGTTTATGAAGATTCAGATTTTTCAAAGCATAGTGTTTGTTTTACGAAGAATGGTACCTAAATATAGAAAGGGTATTTCTAATCATGATTTCTAAAGAATAGGAGGAATAATATTTCTATGAAGGTCTTACCCAAATGTAGGGATTATGGGGTTTGTAGTTTTAGTTCATACAACTAGGACTAGAAATGGAAATAGTATATGATATGTGGTCAAGTGACCTATGGTTATTTCATATTACTTTGAACACATGGAGAGGGGAATGTGTAAACCCTGGTCTTGAAGACTATCATATTGAGATAAAGTTAATGAGACAAATATACATGAACGTATGCTTTAAAATACAGATTCTTGTATATTTATATCAAAGTTTGAAGGGGAAAAAGTCACTTTAACCAAGAACGAAATTACCATTATTTGACACACATGTTATGGGGGCTATATTATGTAGGGACAAATGGGGCATGTTCTGCATAGTCAAATAGTGATATCCTTGGACTGACAGTCCCATTATGTTGGAAACTTATGCAGGGCCACCTAATGGCACGTACTGCATAGTCAGGAAAAATAGTTCTCAGATATTAGAAACTCTGTCACCAAAAACCATGAAAAATATTATGAAGATCTGAAAATTTTCAAGATTAGGAGATTGAAATATATAAGGGGGGTAATGATCAATTCATATGAGAAATATTTGAACCAATATTTTCCATGAGTTTAGAGTCCTTTACATATATCTAACTCAAATGTAAAATTGAGACTTTCTTTGTTTCGTTTGAATCAATATTATGCTACGCAATTTAGTGTGATGCAGTGAGGACATGAAGTGATTCCAATGAAAGAAATGAAATATTTTGGCTGGACCAAGGAATTAAACCTAGGTGTCACTATGTATCTTATATGGATGAGAATCAATAGATACGTAGTTCTTTAAACATTCCCTATGTAGGTTTGAATCATAAATAGGTAATATAGGAGGGTTTTTTTATCATGTATGGGCCCAAGATTGGAGATCTAGGAATCTCTACGTATCTCATATGAATGTGAATCAAGACAAACGTAGTTATCGAACAATAATTTCCCACACCAATTGAGTTTAATGTGGGATATGGGGGCTTGAAACACATTCTAGAAGAATGATTTAAATTTAAGACACAAGACGGTATGAAAATCAAGTCATGTATCTTAAAAGACTACTCTGTATAGATATGGATCATATAAAGGATAAATAAAAAGGAAATAAATATTTTGGTTATGGTTGGGCCCAAGATTGGAGATCCAGGCATCTCTATGTATCTTATATGGATGAGAATCAAGCCACATGTAGTTCTTGAAATGAGACCCCTTTGAAGATCTGACTCAAACATAGGGAGGAATGGAAGTAATGTGACACTAAGGAGTAAAAATGATGTCTATGATGCTTTCATATGGAAGCTATTCACATCAAATAGAGAATCCATTAACCGTATAGTTTAATGTCGTGTAATGAGGATAAGTGATGTCAAGTTGTTTAATGTCGTCCGATAAGGACAAAGATGATATGAATTTTATAATCGTTCAACATGGGTGATTATGGTTGTTATGCAGTTTAATGTCTTTAAACTAATAATATGTGATGTGAAATTTAGAGTCATGCAGTGAGGACATGTGATGTCATGCAGTTTAATGTCATGCGATAAGGAAAAAGATGCTACACATTTTATCAACATACTTCATGGAAGCTAATGGTTGATATGTAGTTTAATGTCTTGCAAATAGAAATTTGTGCTATGATGTTCAGAGTCATACAATGAGGAAATGTGATGTCATGTAGTTTAATTTCGTGAAACAAGGAAAAATATTCTATGCATTTTATCATCGTGAAACATGGATGCTTATGGTTTTTATGAAGTTTAATGTCTTGCAACTAGGACTTTGTGTTGTGCTATTTAGAGTCATGAAGCAAGGACATATTGTGTAGTTAAAAAAAGTATTTCTTCATGAATATACCAATGGTTGGAGTTGTAATAATTTCTCCATACATTGAGATTAGGGTATAAGCTCCATTTGATCAGACCTTATGTATGGAATAAGGTCCTTCCCACTTTGGTTCAAGCTTTGGAGGTTTCGTTCCTGGTATCATTGGAGTCCTGATGACCAATACCAATTATCCTTGATGAAATGAATGGAGTTGATCTTTCTTGTTAAAGGCTCATTCTATTTTGTTCTGATAGACTTCTAATGATCCAAAGTATGAAATATTTTTCATCTAATCGTTCTATATCATCAAATCATTTCTGATACTTTTCATCTGTAGAAAAATGATTAGATATTTCAACTCAGAGTTAAGGAAATTGAATTTCAATTGGAAATGCTGCTTCTATTCCATACACTAATGAGTATGGAGTTTCCTAAGTAGCAGTACGGGTAGTAGTCTGGTATGCCCATAAAGCATGAAAAAGTTTATCAGGCCATGATTTCAAATCATTATCCACCATCTTATGGAGTATGTTTGATAATGTTTTATTGATAAAATCTATCTATCTATTGACCACTACATGATAGTGATATGAATGGTTATATTTTATATTATTCTCCTGATATAAATTATTTACCTCAACAGAATAAAAATTGGTTCCATTTTCTGTCAATATAGTAAGAGGGACACTAAATCTGGTGATGATGTTAGTTTGAATAAACTAACAATGCTTTTGGATCAAATTTCTTTGAGAGTTATTGCCTCATACCATTTGGAGAATAAGTTAGTAGCAGTAAGAATATACTTGAAATGATTAGATGTAGATGGAGGATAAGGTCTTATGACATCCATTCCCCATGTGGTAAATGGCCAGGAGTATTTAGCTGTATGTAGCAACATCAAGGGTTGATGAATGAAGTTGGAATTCACTTGGCAGGGATAAAAATTATTAGTAAAATCTATGAAATCCTACGTCATTGAAGGCCAAAAGTATCCAAGCCTTCAGATTTGATCAGAAAGCCTATTTCTAGACTGGTGAGCACCACAAGCTCCTGCATGTACTTCTTTCATGACAACTATAGTTTCTTCTCCATAAATACACCTGAAGAGGACTCCATTAAATCCTCGTTTGTAGAGGATATTATGGTGGTATAGAATATCATAAAGATTAAAATTGGCCAATCATCATCGAATCTGTTCCTTTTTAGCTATATCTGGTGGAAGTACTCCATTTTTAAGGTATTCTATGATGGGTGTCATCTATCCCGTGTTATGAACATATGACTCATAAATTGGTCTAATTTCATTAATTTTCTCCATTCTAGTTTGAACAAAAGGTGAGACCACACAACGATGGGAAATACTGATGATTGTCTCATACCGATTTGGATCAGCCAGGGTTGTGACGGCATTAGCCAGTGCATCAGTTTAGACATTTTGTGATCAAGGGACATAGGACAATGTCAGATCTGAGGGAAACTCAGCCATTAACCCTATGATGTAATCACATAAAGTTATTAACTCTTATATTCTGATAACATAATACCCATTTATTTTAATGATTACCAACTCCTAATCACCTTTCACTTTCAGATGATTCACTTGTACCTAGAGTGCCAATTCAGGGCCTGTGATGAGAGCTTGATATTCTACCTCATTGTTGGTTCCAACTTCCGAAAAAGTGAAGGAATATGGAAAAAATTCCTTTTCTGGGGAGATAAGTAAAATTCCTATCCCAAATTTGTTGAGTTTAGGGTTTTTCATTCTCTTACCTGTTGGACTTCTGGAGGAACCATCAAAGTACCTTTCCCATGTTTGGGGATTATCATGAATAGATAAGACTTATTCATTAGGATGTTTATAATTAAATGATGTATCTTCCATAGATGGATGTTCAGTATATAAAACCACTAAAGCTTGGACTTTTATTTCCTTCTGAGGAATAAACTGGATATCAAACTATTGAAAAATAACTACCCATTATGCAAAACTCCCTATAAGAATAGGATTACTGAGGATAAATTTGAGCATGTTATTACGAGACACTAATTGGACCTCATGATGTTCCAGGTAGTGCCTCAATTTCTAACCTACAAATATTAATTCCAGGGAACACTTTTCAATAATTTAATACCATGTTTCTGTATCAAGCATAGTTATACTGAGATAGTAAAGGATTTTTTCATTCCAAACACCATTCTTTTGGGAAATGAGGATACCCAGTGATCTCTTCAAAGATGTAACATAGAGAATAAGTGGTTTTCCTTCAATAGGTGAAATTAATAAAAATGTACTCAAGAGATATTTCTTGAGGGCATCAAATGACTCTTTCATGTATTCAGTCCATCGATAGGTGACTCACTTCTTCTTTAATCTAGTGAAGGTAAAACACTTTCCTACGAAATTTGTGATAAAGTGACCAATATAGGCCATGTTTCCTTGGAGTCCTCTTAATTATTTCAAATTTTTAGGAGGTGATATTCCAAGGATTTATTTTGTTTTCTCAGGATCAACTTCGATTCCATGATGGCGTACAATGAAACCAAATAATTTTCTCGAGGTTACCTTAAAAGCACATTTGAAGGAGTTCATCTTAAAATTGTGTTATAAATATTTATTCAATATGGTCTCTAGATGAACCAAGTGATTGGAACATTATCTAGAATTAACCACCAAATCATCCACATAACATTTGAAAAATTTTACTAAGAATGATTTGAAGATATGGGGTATGGTACGTTGATAAGTTTCACCTATATTCTTTAAACCAAAGAGAATTAACCAATAGAAAAACACAACTTGAGGGGATATTAAGGCTATAGAATCTTCATAATCTGAATCCATATAGATTTTATTGTACCCAGAGTATGCATCCATGAAGGAAAGAGATTTATAGCCAGCTGTTCCATCCATTAAAAGATCTATGATCGGAACTGAAAGGTCATCTTTAGGAAATTTCCAGTTAAGATCTTTGAAATCAATGAAAAACCTGATTTGACCATTATTATTTTTTACTGGGAAAATGTTGACCAACAATTTTGGATATTGAACCTACCTAAAAAAGATATCCTTGATAATCTTATCATCTTCATCTTCAATTTTGGAGGCATGAGTTAGGTGTATTCTTGTTACTGCCTGCTTGAATACATAATGTTATTCTAGAAAACCAAAATGATGAGTGGCTACATCAGGATTAATACCTAACATTTCTGTATAATTCTAAAAAAAATATATCTCAATGTTTCTTTATAAATGAGTTATACATATCTTTCTCTTCCAAAGTCATGGACACACTAATTAGAGTGGGGCGTATGTCTTATTCTGTACGCAAATTTATTTCTATGAGCTCATCCACCATGGTATAGAAACATTCCTCAAATTATAGATGAGAGTCCCTAAGATCTTATTATTCTTCTTCCTTGTGTATCAATTCTTCTGTTTCTATTTTCATAGTAGTTGATGAAGCAAAAACTTTCAGAACTAGGGGAGGATTCATTATTTGGATATCCTGAAGAAGATGCCACCATTTCTGACCCTACTAATGATGAAAGGTCTTCATGGAGTAATAAAGAGGAGGTGATGGGTTGGGAATCAAAATCCATGTATTACTATAGTATTTCTACCACTTCTTTTAATTTGATTAGAGAAGTAGAGGCTTGGTGAAGTTCAGTGGATTAAATGAAGACATCCCTTTTTAAGATTCCATCACTGCTTGGTAAATCAATAATTTCTCCCACACTATCAGGCTCGATTACCACAATTGACATTATAGAAGTTACCAGATGAGTGTCAAAATTTGGGTTTATCTTTTCAATTTGATTTATAAGAATCAAATAATCTATAATCATAATTTTTAATGGTTGTTTTGGGATATTTTCTAAGCCATTCAGAGCATTAATTCTAGTTACCTCTTTCATCATAGACCTCATTCCCTTCATGTGATAAAATTATTCCTCAATGTATTGAGATTCACATGTTTTTAATATATCCTTGTCACCATAGATTTTTTCAATTTAATCGTTGAAATAGTACTTGAGACATTAGTTTTATGAAGAAGGTATGGCTGCATGTTGATGTAGCCAAGGCCTTACAAGAAAAATGTTAAAGGATATGTCCTAAAAAATAACCATAAAATTTGAATTAAACACAAGATATCTAAACTGGGTTCTAATTGAAATATCCCCTAGAGGTTCTTGAACATTCTTGTCATAAACTTGAAACATTAAAGTGGAAGGATATATGTTAGATTTAGTAAGGCCCAATCGACAAAGTGTAGGAATAGGATTGAGGTTGAATCCTGAGTCATTATCAATGAAGGCTCGTCAGATGTCTATATCATTGACCCTACTAGATAGATACAAGGGCCTGATATGTCCATGTACAACATCATCTTTATATTCATCCATAAAAGATATAACTACATGACATTCTGTTGGATCATTCTATATAAGGTAAACCTCTGTAGTAACAACTTCAGTTTAAAACTATCAAGGACTTGACATAGCCTCAATAAGTGCTTCTCGAATATCTTTTTATAGATTCAAGGAATCCATAATCAAAAACTTGTACGGTACTTGGGATATATATTTCGAAACATCATACTTTTGGACTAAATGTTTGCATTTCCCAGCATGGAGATGCGGTTTTGGAGGTGCCTTGGAAGTTGATAATCCGGATGTAGATATACCCTGTATCGGTGTAGAAGTCAGATATACTTCAGGTTTTGGTAGGTTAGATTGACTAAGTCTATTTACTTGTTAAGAGAATGATGGTGTAACCTTTAATATTTATTCTTAAATATTCATGTCATGTCTGAACCTCTCATGCATGAAAGAATCTCCATGTTCTTGCTGATTCCTTTGAAGGGATCTCCCATGAGTTTCCACCGAATATATGGTTTGAGAAGGGGTGGAGTTAAAATAGTGGCTTCTAGAATACCCATGTCTTCCCCTATATCCTCAAACTTAGATTCTTCCTCTAGTTTCCAAGTTATGTACTGGGAACTCTAGCTCATTATAACTAGAATCACCATCATTATAGGGATCCGTTATGTGGATAAAATTGATAGAACCAAAGATCAATTCTTCATACGATGATGATTCTGCTTCACAGGTCAGTTCTGGTTGTTCCATTTGGTGGGGCAGTGCCCTTTCTTTTGAAACAGATGACCTGAAATCTTCCAAATTCAAGGACAATTTTGTCTTGGACATGATCTCATCTTCTTCTGATTTCTCTTTGTCCTTCTGATCACGTCACTTATTTGAGGATTTTCCTTTGGAGGGTAGATATTTTGATGAAGGTGGTTTTTCTATGGCGGGAGTGGCATAGGACAAAATCAGTTGTTCCGATTGTGTTCGTAGAATGGAATGAGTTTGGTTAATAATTTTCCTGATCATCCATCCATCATATTTCTACGCATTTTTACCTTTTACTTCCTACCATTAACCTTCTTCCTCTAGATCATTAGCAGTTACACATGCTATTTGGCCTGAGAAACGTTTTCAGTTTCACTTATCTAGAGTCTACCATTTTTTTTACAGGAGGTCCTTAAAAACCAAACAATCCTAAATGGGATACCCTAACATCTTCTGAAAGGAAAAATAATTTGCAATATCTCCATCTTCTTCTTGTTTTAGTTTCTTTGGCCTTGTAAACTGAACCAAATTTCTTTTCAATGATGAGATTAAGTAACCGAGAACCTATTAATTCCAAAAAGAATAAACTTAGTTTTTATCTCCTCAAAATATTTCCCCCTTTTATCTCTTTGATCATCATGAAGAGGTGGTCATTGTTGCTGATTCTTGGGAGGCATATCCCTTCGATATGATGAAGGTTTTGAAGTGGAAGAAGGTACAAGTTCCTGCTTGAGTGTGACTATAGCAGCCTCTACTTTTCATATTCTCCTTCCTATATCTGATGAAATTACACGAGATTTAGCTTCAGTTTCCACAATGGAATCCTACTATTGTTGGGAAATTTAAGTAGGGTCTTGAAACCCTTCTGTGTATTTCACATGGATCAGTGGTGTGAATAAATCATCAATATATTTACTACACAAATTAGAAGCAACTCTTCCTGAGAGAGTTCCAAATTTATGGAATATGTTTATCCTTTCCATTGAGCAATGAAATCTGAAACTCTTTAATTTTCTCTTGGTTTAAAATTTTTAAGATAAAAAACTATTTTCTTTGGCAGTGTTGAGTTGAATTGAAGAAGAAATTTTGGTTGGAGATCTTCTAATCCAGTAATTGATTGAGATTGTAAACTTGTATACCAGACAAAAGATGGTCCCTATAATGACTACAAAAAGAACCTAGGATTAACTAATTCTTTTTGTTAAGGATTCCCCATCATGGGATCCCAATGAGAAATGAAATGTGTTAAGTGTTGCTATGGATCTCCTAAACCATTAAATATTGGTAATGTAGTATTCAAAAAAATTGGTGGGGGAGGGATCACATCCACCCATTCAGGGTAAACTCTTTTTTTGGATGAACTAGTACACAACATTATTCCATAGCTTCCAATCGAGTTGTTAATTCCTCAATTTTGTTTTTAAGCATTTGGGGAAAATCTGGATGAGATGGGACCTGTAAAGGTACAGTAGGTGGAGCTTGAACAAGTGCAATGACCAAAAAACCCACTGGTGGTGGTGCTGGAATTTGTCTTGGATAACCCATGGGGACTTGCCTATAAGGTCATGTTTGATCCTTCCCTAGTTGTATACCTAATAGAGGGAATTAATTATCCACATTAGTATTTACCAAAAATCTTCTTTTTCTAAGGAGCTTCTACAGGATGTGAAAGTGGAGGGTCTACTTGGGGAGCATGTCTAGTAGAAATTCTACTTTGAAGTAACTATGTATTGAGTCCTTTCAACTCTTTCAGGTCCTAATCTTTCTATTCAAATCTTTCTTCAAGTTAAATATGTTGAACTTCTCTAGTGGAAAAGTGAGATGTGAGATGACTTTTACCTTTCACCTTGTTAGATACATTTCTAAGGGGTTGGAGTTGATTATTTGAGGGCATAACTCAATTCTGGGTAATCCTCTGATTTCGGGTGCACACACCTCCTTCATTTTCTTCATTATGTACCATATTATATATAATAACACCATCTTCTGATTCCCATGAACTAGACTCATTTTCTGGAGGATATTCTACAATGGTGTTAATGAAATTAACTAACTCATAATGCATTGACTACATTCTGTTAGTATCTTTGTAACATCGTCTCCTTTGGAATCTTCCATGAGACTCTTCTATTATAGATGATGAATTCCCAGGAACTGTTTGACACATATTTACTCAAAGAGAATCCTTGGATAGTACAGTTGTGTGCTCTCTTTGTTTCTTCATCCCCAATCAAAAGAAAATAGGATTCTGTTAAGGAGGGGATTGTAGATGTGAAAATGTCCCCAGACCTACATGCTGAGGCTATTTCTGTTCCTCTTATTCAAACCTTCGAACATTGTTTATTGAATCAAGAGGTTGAATTAAACAAGCCCCCAACCCTGCAGGCTGGGGTGGCTCTTGAACTACAATAGCCGAGAGTCGCGCAACTACTCTTCTGGTTTAGTGAATTTTGGTTCAAACATTAGCTAGGGGGAATTATCTGAAAACCACTCAAATCACTTGTTTCAGAATATCTCTATGCTATTTCAGACATTTATGCCATCTGATGGATGATATCCTCTAAGCAGGAGGCCTATTTATGATTCTCATATATTTGGAGAAAAAGTATCTCAATAGCTTTATTTATTTGAGAATGGCTCTGATGAGATCTAGTTCAGGCCTATTCAAGAGATTGTACTTGATTACATACAAAATATGTTGATTTTAGCTGACCGTGGCAATAATATTGCATGAGAACACTTTTGGAGGACTTTTCTGATTCTAGAGTGTAGTGAAATGCAATTCTCCATGTGCACCCCATCCTGTTATACAATCACGAGATGGGGAGTAAGAAATTAACTAGTGTATCCTCTTTTGAGCATTAAGGCATGAACACTGAAGGGTTTTATACTTATTTCAAACCTTTTTATGTAGGTTAATTGAGAGAGATTCTAGGTAAATTTTGTGTTGAAACCCTTCTATTACCTTTACATGATTTTTATATTCCTCATATGGTAATACTTTGGTTTTCAAATGATGAAGAGTCTTCCAGAAGTTGAGGCAGACAACCTAAATGCAATATTCTTCTATCAATTCTGGAATGTTATATTTAGAGTTTTCCAAATGCCAGAACATGATTTCTACTTCTCCTTTAGCCAATTGTTGTCTCATGTTTAATATATCTTCATCATCTTTAACTAGATGTTTCTCAACTTGGTCTGACCAAAGTGGATGCTTCTCAATTGTTTTATTAAAAATAATGGAATAAGTCACTTTTTTCATATTCTCTATTAGAAGAAAAATGACCCAAGGGAGGTTCTGATAATGACCATTCCCTTAATATGTCTTCTTGTTGAGAAAGTATTTCACCCAATAATAACAAGGTATCAGACATTGCTAGCCATATGTTGGAAAGTTCCTCGAGATAAGAGGGATTTATCATTACTACATTGTTAATTGTAGAATAATATTTACAATGTGAAATACTACTGTGTAAAGTACATTCATAGTGAATTCCATCATAGAGAGGACAACCATGGAAAATTATAGAATGGTAAAAATCATATTACTTTTTAGTCTTCTGGAAACATAGAGGGTTGTTGTGGCTCTCCTCTATATATAGACTCTCTCGATTGACCGAATTTTCATGAAGAAATAATTCACGATGATGTGTCTGATGGGGAACTTCATAATTACTGATACTACTACCATAATTTATCAATTATAGGGTAGTATCTTGAGCTGCAACAGATAAATTTCTGACGGCTTTAAGAACTCCATCATTAATAGGATCTAGATTTTAGCTTGGCTCTTGATTTTCCAACTGTGTTTGGAAGGACTTCTTCTTGGATTATCTCTTATATTTTTTTGGGAATACTTACTGGGAGAAGTGGTTAACATGGGAAGGATTATGTGCCTTTTTTGGAGTGGTTATCAAAACTGGCCGATTACCTCCAATTGGAAAGGGTGTGTCTTCCCAATAAGGTTGTCCATATGATATGGGGGAGTGTGCCCTATAACTCTCCTGGACTAGAACATAGGTATGTATCTACTTTGGGATGGAATGCCTATGTTTCATCCTAGGTGTGGGGATAGATTTATGTGTATGTTCCCATGGTACTACTGAAGTTGTTGTTATGATATTCTTTCATGCTTCTAGAATATGGGAAGATATTTTTGTCTATCCTTTCACCATTTATAAAATTTGTTTGGTGACTTCAGCAGCTGGAACATGAATATACATCCATTACATATCTGGAGTAGTTGTATGTGCTTACTCATATCCTTCTTTTCCTATCAATGGGTACTTAAAATACTCATGTATGGGGGCGACGAGCTGAGTCTGCCTCATATTTGTTGTCAGAGCTTTCCAATTGAAATATCTGGGTTCTGCCAAACAAGACAATCGAAAGGCTTGATGAATTTTGGAAGGTGTAGGTACATGATGGATATCTTCTTTCATGCATGGTTGATGGAATTATTTCAATACTGGTAGGTGAGACTGATGGCAGAATTTGTGAGTGTATGAAAATGTATGTTTATGTTTACTAGTTTCCACCACATTTGATTGGTGGGCTTCCTTAAATGAAGTTAGATGATCCTAGTGAATAGATGATAATTTATAAGTATGGGTATATTTCGGTTCGTGGTACTCCACTGGATTTTCCTAGCAGGATTGGTGGGTCGCTTCCAGATGAGTCTGTTAGGCAACAGAATTAGGAAAGAGAAGTCTATGTTCCCACTCATTGTTTTCTATCATGTTAGGTAGATGGAATTATACAGAGGGGGAAAAGGTAAGATCCTTTTCCCTATTGACTAGACATTGTCCCCAGTGGTTTGTCTTGTGTGCCTGGGTCTAAGGGACCTGGGATGAATGTTTAGAGGCAACACCCCCATCTTGTTAGGGGTTCACTACCGCGCGATTGTACTGGCGGTGATTTTTGGTGAGAGTCCTCAGGAAGGAATCCTGTATCTTTGAGTTGAGTCCATGAGTGACCTCTTGATCCAACTACCTATAGTATGGGAGGGACTGGATATTTTGTTCCAAGGAAAAGGACCCAAAATAGTTGAAGGCGGTGGTTGGCACTATCTTCTTCTTGACAATTAGTCATCGTTGACCGAATGAATGATGGTTGTTATTAACCTGTAGAGCCTATCGGGAAGCCTCCAAGGATTGTATAGTACCATGCTGATGGTATTCCCATTCCAGTACATTAGAACTTAGTGTGGAAGAAACTCAGCTGGAGATGACTTCCTTCCAGCAGATGACGATCCAGTTTGAGAAGCAGTTGGGATATTCATAGGTTCGAATTTTAATGAAGCCATTTGGAGTGAAGGGAGTTGTTGAAAAAACAGGAAAACAAAAATAAAATCCATTAAAGAAACATCTTTTAGATGGATATATTCATGGTTAATTCTTTTTTATGGTCTTCCGTTATCAATTGATAGGGTCCTGATAGGTGGGTAACAATATTAACTTGGTTAAGGATTCATGTCAGGTTCACCATTTTTGTTTCACAATTCCTTAAAATGTGTGTTCTAGATTAAGAGTCACCACTTCCATGTGTTTTCCATTGGATTTATTCATGGGACCATAAATATCCAACAGTTAATTATCCAAAAGGGACCTTCTTTCCAAAGGCATACATTCGTTAAGTTTTAACTTTATGATACTTAAGAACATGCAAAGATCGAGAGGATGGGAGGTCAGACTCATCACACCCTTTTGGGGGGGATTATTGTCTACTCTGGGACACTCTTTATAAATTTTAGATATTTTCATGAATCCTTATTAATTCACCAAGTATAATATATGTTTCCCTTGGAATTTGAAATCCCTTATTAGAATGTGTGAAATTTAGAATCATCTATATGTATTCGAGGTTCTCCCTCAATGGTATCCTCTCATAAACTAATTAGGCATTATTTTAATCATTATTATGAGGATACTATTTTTTAATCCACTTAGTGGGGAACTTTTGAATTTATTTTCATCCAGGCATACGATGTTTTGTTTTTATATTGGGATAGTACCCATAAAATGGGCTACCTACGTATCCTTGTGAATGGAATCGAAACCCTCATAGTTCAGTGCCATTTAATGGGACCCATCATACCTTTTATGGTCATGTGATAAGGACCTAACCATACAATTTAATGTCACGTGGTAAGGAAATATAAGAGAAATGTTCTTAGTCAATGTTTTGTGTAGGAATTATGCCAAAGCTGCCCCAATAAACACAGAAATAACATGGGTTTCCAAGTAAGATTAAACCATATTAGGAATATGGCCTAGGAAGAATAGGGTTGATTTGAAGTGTTGGGTTTGAACCTTAAGTTGGATTACTACTTATCCCATTTGGATGGGAATCAAAGCCCACATAGTTCGATAAGTCTCATAGGAGAGTATTGTCTTCTGAGAGAAATTCTTTTGGGATTACTTCCTGAAAAGGATGCATTGGTGATTTGGGGGTTTAATTGGGGGATAATTCCTAAGGAGGATGCCTAGATTAAGGGAATTATGGTTGGATTCCTAAATAGTATATCTAGTGTGCTCGATACTTGATGAAGGCTTCCTATATATCCCAATTATCGTGGGAAATAGAGTTCTCGTAGTTCATTCATTGTGTTGGGGCTTATGCATGAGAGCTACCCATTGAAAGGGACATGATTGGGTGAACCATTTTAAGAAGGGCACCCCTTTGAGATCAGGCCATTAGAAGAAATCCTATGAATCCTAATTTGAATAGGAATCAAAGTTCTCATAATTCAAGAGATATTGTGAGAATTTTGTGATCATGACAAATATCTAAGCCCACGTGAGTCATGCTTATTGTGAGAAACAAGAGGACATCAAAAATTCAACAAAGGCACCAACACTTTTCCACTTATTTTGGTGAAAGAGGGTGCTCCTATGGCGGTGATGGTAGATGAGGTCGAGGCTACCGAGGAATAGGGAAAGGTGGCATGCCTTCCCTTTATTAACTTTACATTGGAAAAGGGTTTAATGTAAGGAGTGAAGGTGCAGGAAGTAGAGAGGAGTGAGACTACAACCTCATACTTGACACACGTGGACATAACCCAAACCCTAATCCTCCAAATCAAGAACATCAAAACATTTTTCCTGGGAGAATGTTGCATGTGACTATGAATATACAAACCCATAGAAACTCCATGAATCCTAACCACATTGTGAAACAAATGTTTGAAACCTATGAATGTGGATATACAAACCCAAATAGGAGACACCCTGATGTGCCTTTCCCAAAGTTTTGATAAGTCAGGAAGTTTTGGTGGAGGTCTCAATAGAATCCATTTCAAACAGGGGAGATAATGAAGAATAATCCTTGACGTTAATGTATTTGAGGAGGGATTAATGGTTTGTATACTGAAGAGAGTATGTGAATCAAATATGGGTGCCTAAGTAGATACCGGCACACATGTAGGCTTAGGAAACCGGATGTTTACTTAAGTAATGAACAAACTGGATGTTAATACTTCGGTGAGACCTAACTCAATCCTTCAAGAGTATTCACATGTATTCCTAGAACTGGGTAGATCAAGTACCTGTGAGAGGAATAGGTGGCACACAAGGAGGATGGGTGCTTTAGGCACACAAGTGTTATGGATTTCAAACACTAAAAGGAATTAAGTCCTATGATCCTCCTTCAATTACTTCACTTTATGTGTTAAATAACATCCTTGAAAGTTTAAGAAAACTTGGGTGAAGCACTAGGGAGACCAGAGCAGAAATAGGGCCTCAGGGAAATTCGTGCATATAAATGAAGGCCCCAATGGTCTATTTATAGGCAAATAAGAGACATTGGGTGAAAGGAGTTTGGTCGCGCATGTGGGTTGCACGCCAAATTTTTGGTGTGCAAGAGGATGTGCACCGGATGTGTGGCCCCCAAGTATACTTGCGTGCCTCCGGTGATTTGGCCTAACTGGGGTGCCTCTTTGAGGAATTAGCCAAAATTATTGCTTCATTTAGCAACATCATGGTGGCACATAGGTATTTACATGCAGGTACCTTGGGCACTACTTTAGGGACATAGATAAATTTATTGCTTCATATTATGAGGGTTGGCCCCCACACCCCTGCTTGGGATCAGTGTCAGGCTGCAGTCCAAGCCCTTTGGGCTGGTGCCTTCTCTACCGTCACTGACCCCCATGAAAAATGCAAAGTTGCACTGCGAACATCTCTTTCCCATTTGTGGAAATTTTTTGGAAAAGCGCATGGAACATATTTCATGGTGTCTACAATGTTTCCTTTGCATTCATGGTAAGCGAAGTATTTATACTTGATAGAAACTGTTATCTATCTCATACTTCATCGATCGTTTTTCTTAGAATTCTTCCATTTGTAAACTCCAAGATCCCAAAAAATATGATCCCCTTTCTTATCTCCCCTCGAGGTACTTTTATAGGGTGATGAGGACACTGTATATATGGGGCACATGGAACTTCTTGCAGACGACCAGGTGAAAATCACCTGTCCCACAGATGAATCAGTCAACCAAGGTTTGCAGGGATGAGGTTCGTAGTGGCAATAATAACTACCTTAATCCGGTGAACTACGTGTCCTATTCGTAAGACACCTTCATCTTTTCCTCTCCCATGTACCATTTTGGTTTGTAGGGGAGGTTCATAGTGGTGTAGCACTCCATCTCATTTTCACCAAAGACACCATTCATGGTGATGATGGTGTCATAATCCTTATCTGCATACTACTTGGTTTGCAGGGAATACCTCTTATGAACAATTCCTAGGATTCAGTACACAATACATTTTTGGTCCTTCACCACATTTGACTTCTTCCACAATTTTTTCTAAATCCTTCATCAAATTTATTTTATTTTCTTTTCCAAAATTATGTGATTATTAAATTTCCATACGAAAAGTTTTTCGGAATCTAAAACCCTTATGGTGTAATAATAATTGAAGGAGTTGGAGGAAGAAATAAAACAAAAACACTAGTTCATGAATATTTCAACTTCTTTGGGTATC
The DNA here is from genome assembly GCA_963277665.1 of Viscum album. Lineage (NCBI taxonomy): Eukaryota > Viridiplantae > Streptophyta > Magnoliopsida > Santalales > Viscaceae > Viscum > Viscum album. The sequence continues at coordinate 1,237,183,494 of OY728162.1, read as the reverse complement.
CTCCTTAGGTTTTCACCAAAAGCCTTCCTAGGTTGGATTTATGTCAAAAATAAGTCTTATAGAATAAGATGAGGGAATTTAGGAAGTAATATGGGTATGTATTTTCAAAACCAAAGGGTTTTATGGTGTGAATAAGAGAGGATAAGGGGTGGCCTTTTATAAGTAAGGTGAGCGACGCACTTGTAATATTTTGAATAAAAAAAATTCCACCCACGTTATATTGATTTCAAAAGGCTCCAATATTAGAAAAGCTTCTAGAATAGAAGTGATAAGACCAAATATTTTCACCCAATGTGTCTTTGAAATTTTTTGGGTTATTTTAATCCCTTATCTTTTAAGTTCAACCCTCGGTAAATCCATTTTTACCTTAACTATAGTAAATATCTTTTATTATCTTATTACACAATTTAATAAAAAATTTGGATATTATTATATAATATAAAATATTATGATTCAAAATACAGAACAAATTTTTCCCAATTAAATTAACATTATTTGAAAATTTTAATATAAAATTAATCATGGAGATGATAAGTTAAAGTGGCTTTTAAAGGGGAAATGTTTAAAAGTTTTCAATGTTTTTATATAAAAATTCAACATGAAATTGATTAAAAAGACCTGAATTGGATTATTATATGTATTATAGAAATAATTTTACTTTTTAATCAATTTAAAATATAATTTATCTTTATAAATAAATGATACTAAAAGGCAGTTTTCAATTAAAATTCAGTATTTTCACTATTCATCAAAATATGAATTTTTTCTAAAAAATATCAAAAATTCATGCTATTATAATTTTGAAAATTTTAGTTAAAAATATTTTTTATTTTATATAATTAATTTTATAATTTTTTTAAAATTTAATTTTATTAATGTTCATTAAAAGTGAAAAAAAATCAATTTTTGAGAAAATAGTATTTTTGAAACTTATAATGACTAAAAATTGAGTACCTTTTTTATCAATATGATTAATTTATATAAAACGGTTTTTAATAATATTTAAAAATAATTTATATAATTTCATATCTCTAAGTTTAATGACTATTTTATAATAGTCTCATTTAAATACCTATATTAATAATATATCATGGTTTTGTTAAAATTGTTAGTCATGTGTAACATAAGTTGTTCTTGTGTTGTGTGTAGTGAAAGCTTAAGATGGTGTTGTCTGTAAGAAAATATTAACTCGGTGTTTCATGTAACTCAAGAATAACTTGGTGTTTCATGTAATTTAATATATCAATTAAATATAATTTATATAAAATAAAATTAATAGTAACTAGTGGTGTTATAGTATCACAAAATCCCTTGATGTGCAATCTAATTTACTCTAGTGGAATCAAGTGCATAATTATCTATAATTATGATACCTTTAAATATTTCTATAAATATATGTTGTTTTTATTATTTAAAATTGATATTTACTTCATATATTTTCTCAAACTTATCCCATATATCCTTTCCTATCTTGATCCCATTACTTTAGTATACACATCACCAGACAAGGATAACAGAATTCCATTTTTTTCTCTTCTATCAACCTCCAAATTTCTATTATCTATTACTATCATTAGAGAATCTCTCTTAATAGGTGTAAATTCAATTAGATCAATATCACTTACATCTAATAATTTTGATACAAGATATGATATCATAAAATTTCTTCAGTAGTGAATGTTATTTCGATATAATATGTTAACAACTATGCTATTAGAATAATTAAGATTTTATATTTGAAAAATCCAAAAGAATATCATCCTAGAGGGAATACAACTAGTTTGGATACCACTTTAGGGGCCCAATTCAGTCAATGTACCATTGAGATGAGGGGGGGGGGAATTAGTGTAAAATACATTTTTTTATAAATTAACTTCTATGAATTTTAATGTTCAGGATCAAATCCTATTTTTAAACTCTCCATCACATTTATGAATCTAATATTAATAAATTAAAATAAAATAGTAATTTTTATAAAGTTTTTTCATGATGTGGGTACCCACTCCTTGTTTTGTTCTATTTTTTATTGTAACATATATTTTATCAAATTCAGTTTTTATGATTTCAATTATATGTGAAGGAATCATAAACTCATAAATACACTTAAGGTTTATGAAGGTATCAAACCCTTCCCGTTGTGATATTGATTGGTGTCCACCACCTCCTCCTATGAAATATCCTTGAATCATATGCATGACATTGTTTATACTAGAACCACTAGTATCTCAAGTTATTCTGATCATTAGTGTGAATAAAATCTTCAATGCATTTTTGGATGTCTCTATATTAGAGAATAATATATTATTCATCAGGACTAGACTTTTAATTCCATTATAATATCAATAAATACACAAACAAGTCATCCTTCCTCGTCATGATTTAAGAATAATTGATGTGTGTATGTGAGAATGAACCCACGATTTGATATTATTATTTTAATAAAAATATTCTTGATGATTTTTAAAAGGATTTATTTCTTAAATATAGCTAATATATGAAGACACATCACTAGTTGATATCTTATTCTTCATTTTTCTTAGACAGAATAGTTCTAAAACCCAACATAGTATTAGTTTCTTAATTCTTGATCACCGTTCATTTAGTCATTTTACTATTTATATTCAAAAATTATATAAATTATATTTTAATAACTTTTTATCAAAATTTCCTTTTGTTTTTACTAATAATATCAAAACTAGTTAGATACCCTAGAAATACCCTTTTCTTGATTGATAATAGTGAATTTCAAATGTTTCTATTTAAAATCACCATAAACATCACCACATGATCTTATAATTTAACCTTTATTCAAACTACCACTTGAATCATGTTTCAATAACATGAACATGATATTTTTATCTTGATGATTAATAGAGCATCATAAAATTTAACTTCTTATAGTAACTTTCAAAACATTTCATTTTTCACTAATTAGTATAACTAATAAATCATATTTAAGAAAAAAAATATTTTTCATGTTTTCTAATTTAATTATTCTATTTTCTACAATTCATCAATATAGTGATTCATACAGGATATTTTTATATTTTATATATTGCATATGGTTTTTTACTTCATGAAAATTATATGGATATCTTGAAAATATATTATACATGACACAATATTTCATACACAGAAATTTCCATTGACATTTTATTGTCTCAATCAAAGTAGCATCTCATATAGGAACTAGTGTGGATCTTATACATATAGGGAAGATCATTTATTTTTTACAATTGTCTAAATTAAAAAAAACAATATGTATAAATTTACATTCAGGTATTTCAATATTATTTCAAACACAATATCTTAAATAACGTCAAATATATTACGTATCTTTTGATCATCTTGCATGTCAACCACCATTACAATTTCTCATATTAGTCCCTAGAGAAATATATTAAACATCATAATATGTGTTATATTCTTTGAGGAACTAATTTAAACTCCTTTGAAAAATATCTTATGTATTCACTATAAGATCCTACCTTTAACAATTACTATATGTAAATCAAATAAATATTTTACGTCACATTCCATGACAATGTAACACATACAATAAACATCATGTAATTTTCTATTTCTTTTTTCTCGTGGAATATATTACATATCATGTACTTGTATATATTTCAAACATCCTTAAATTAATGAATTATAGACCTATACTATAACATCTTGAAACCAATTAAAAATGTTTAGGTAAACACAATAAAATACCAAATCACTACTCAATTCTTTGTACTCATTATTGAAAAAATAGAATATTCTAAAAAACATTCATTGGGTTATTCAATAACTAGTACAAATTTTTTTATTATCCTTATTATTATCATTATAATTAATTAATAATTAAATAGAAACCTCATTTATGTTTTCACACATAAACATATTTTCAAATTTTCATTTTTAAAAATTTATTTACTTAAACATATTACCATTATTATTATCATAATAAAAAACAATTTTATGTTACAGAATAATACCAAAAGTATTATTCAAAAACAAATAAGCACACTCGATGACTCCTAAAAATATTAAAATAAATGTTTAATCAGTATCATAAAATATGAACTATTATATAATTATTAAAAACAAAATATATGTTTTTTATTACAATATTGTTAATATATTATTTACTTTTATTTTTGCTTTAGGTAATTAATGGATCATAATAGGATAAAGGATTAGAGAAGAAGTAATGAATATGAGAAAGGGGCTGAGAATCCTTACATTTTTTAAATATAATATAGAAATTGAAGACATGTTTTATTATCCATTCCTAAAGTGTTTGAATATGGGAAAATTAAGTTTTAGAGAAATATTTTTTTTAGTTTTCTATATTTTAAATATGATTTATAGATATAAGATTTGGAATGGTGAAATAAATTTAAGATATAACATTTATAAATATTTTTAGAATGATAGAAAATATCATATTGATGATTTAATTCATGATATAAGATTTGAAGATATATAAAAAACAATTAGTGTTGAATGATTATACATAGTTATTGAAAAATTATTTTTACGAGGTTACACAAGATTTAAAGTGTTATAATAAGTACTAGGATTGGTTAACAAAAACAAAATAAATGGTTGGAGTGAAAAAATATTCTTTTATTTTCTTAAACTTTTGATAGTAATACTTATAAAATGAAGTCAGTGAAAGTGATCACATGAATAACCTAGTAGTGACTACATGTGGAAAGGCCCCATTTCGCCGCAATGAAGATTGGGGTTCTACCCCTCTGGATTCCTCGACTCCACCACTGATGGTTGACTCAGGGGCGTTTTAATGCTTATAAGAACATGATGTCGGATTTGGGGAATTCAATCCTTGTGAAGAAAATATCCCCCAATGTTAACCTAAGAGAGGTCTGTGATTGCAAAAACTCATTCTATCTTATTATGGGTATGAATTTTGGCATTCGTCGAAAGGTATTAGTGGCACACATTAAATATGATCCAACCGCACTCTCAGAGAGGCTTAAAATTGGAGCACATTCGATCATCACTCGACTCGTTCTACCTAAGGGTATTATTCCTTGGAGGATTGACTAACTCACCCAAAGGATATCTAATATATGGGGATTAGACAATTGGAAGTACGTCTCATTAGGGAGAGGATAATTCCACATGATCTTCCCCTATTAAGATCTCAAAATGTGTGCTTGGGTCTATGGATCTATCTTCTTCAAGCTAGGGGTATTGCACATCCATGAATGGGATTAAAAATTCAACCCACTGAAAATTGTTAATTTTGTAGTTCAATGTTGGGTTAAGGTATTTGGTCTTAACTGGATACTTTGGAACCCTCACATCCTTTATGATATTGCATTGGAAATTGGGGTCCTGATCAAGATGGATAGAGAGACAAAAATTGCTAGATATTTTCATTTTTTTGGATTCTTAGTTGAAGTGGACCTTTCCACCGCCCTGATTGATGAAGTATTCATTTGTACTAATGAATAACTTTAATTAAGGATTCAATTTGAGAAATTACCTCGGTTATTCCCAGATTGTAGGATCATTGGACATGACAAAAATAATTTTAAGTGGACTTTGACATGAAATTTATGTTCCGTACATGGACATGATCATAACTCTTATTTAAGAAATAGAAATTTAATTTTGTTCTAAAAGATATTAATAACAAAAACCTACCTATTTTAATTAGGCAACCTTCTACTATTTCTCCCCTTCAAGGTCCTATGATGGACATCAGGTCCTCCTAGAAGGGATCTGCTGACCATAAACACTTTATGTCTGGGTCATCCGCCCCTAGCCATGATGGTTCATGGGATGACATTGTGGAAAGGGGACCAATTCAATTCCCACCACTACTTGTTAAGCATAAATTCTCAATTTAGAGTGACATTGAGGGGTCTAGACATGTTACAAATAAACATTATTCTCATGAGACTTCTTCGTCAGATTTTTCTTAGTTATCTTCTGAAAAATTAGAAGTTGGAAGCACCATTTCACCTGCTTTTATAGAAGCACACTCAAACCCTGATACGTCCAACACTTTGGCACATGAAATTTATTCTCAATTTTTTTCCTTTGATTGTGTTTTGTTATCTACTGAAAACTTGGATGCTAGAAATACCATTCCCCTTTCCTTGTCACTTCCTTCTATCCAGGATTCTATTCCGGCATCGGTACATGCACTTGACAGGGGTAAAAAGGGGGTTCCTTTAACCTCTTTGGCCCCCACTCTTTCACTTCTCATGTCATTGAAACTAGTTGTCTTGAATAAGTTTCTCCTGTTTCTCATATAGGAAAAAAACAAGGAGCTATAGTAGCATGAAAACTCTCCAGTGAATCAGCCTTGTGGTCTGCGGGTAGAACATGGCACTACATAGAAGGAGACACATCATCTGCTACCAGATGATGAGGACTCTTGGCAGAAAATGAAGCATGGTAGATATACTAAAGGTTGCAGTAAGGGGCATGGGAGAGATGAACCAGTAGCATGGAAGGAAACATGGTTTGAGGTCTCAGACTCGGTTATATATATTGAGACCCTCTTATAAAAGTGGGAGATTTGGAAGCACTTCACAAAAGAGGACATGGACATAGGTGAGGTTGAGGAATGGACTGGTGTGCCCTGTAGGACAAAGAACGTGATATTTCTGACAAGATCAAAAAAAATATTCAACGATGAAAGATTTGTTTTTTTGCCTTTTCACTTGCTACATTACTTGTTTCATTTTAATTTTGATTAATATTACGGGACATGATCCCTCACCTTAAAAAAACTTATAAACTTTAGTGACCTTCCAAATTCAAATTATGACTCTAAAAATATATTATATTCAATGGGACAAAGGTATAAAAAAAATATATACTCAGAACAATTAGTTTTCACTATATAGGATGGAATATGAAGGTTTATAAAAATTTCATTAATATGGTTTATCATGATATAAAGTGGATGTAAGATTTTAATGTGATTAATGTATAATTACATGAACAAAACCTCATTCTAAGGTAATTTTCATCCTCTAATTATTCTCTATTTAAATCATGTATTTGTAAATTCAAATAATATAAAGAGATTATGATAATATGAAGGTATGGGAATATTTAGTGGAAATAAAATCCCATTTCAAATTCACTACATTTGAATAGATTTGATAAATAATTTCATTATTTTGGAAAGAATTTTAGAAATAATATAACTGTACTAAACATAAACAAAATAAATTTGTATCAGAGCCTTAATAGAAAACATTATTAATTAATTGTTTTATTAAATTATTACAAAATATCCCCATTTGTTCTTATAAAGTAAAAATATATGATATTTTTTGATCAAATAATTTATGGAATAATATTTTCAAAGGGAAAAAATTCATTAATTTGATGATAATTTTGATGATGTTGTGGTCTTACATGTGATTTAATCTTTTATTATAAAATTACTAAGGATAATGATGAACATGATAAGAAAATAATACCTAAAATAATAAATAATCACATAGAGGGGATATTTAAAAACATATTGTAACAAAATAATAATTTATGATACATTTATCTTTTAATAAGTTTGATTTATTTGATAACTTTCGTTACATGGAACACCGAGTTTAATCGAACTGTGATATACCAATTAAATATTATTATTAAATTTTATAGTATTTCAAAACAATTGGATAGAAAGGAATGAATATAAAAAACTAAATTATGAAAAATTAGTTTTTTAAAGGTTTATAAAATTAATTCATTGGTTCTCTACTAGTTAGAAATGAAAATAAATCATTTGAAAGTAAAAAAGGTGATGTTTTTAGAAAATCTTTTTTATGAGAATAATGTGATTTTATCTTAATAATTTAATATAAAAAATATTGATGATTTTTTAATAAATATTTATATAATATATGCAATAAAATATTTTAACCCTCAGATAATGGTTTTTACTAGGTAAAGAATAATAATAAATTCAGTTTCATGCTTAAAATACAATTTTCTAGAAACTATTATTGTTGGGTTTTACACATTATTTTAAAATGAAATTTCACCACACAAAAAAATTTAATGTAATAAAAATAATTAAATATAGGGAATTATCATTATCAAATTCTTAAATGAGGTCAATTTCATTTCTAGTTATTATTAATAATAACTGAGGTAAATATTTATTACTATAGTAAAGATTAAAAGGGTTAACAGGGGGTTAAACTAAATAGAGATGGGTTAAAATAAAAAAAAATTATAAGTACTATTTTTATGTGTAATTTTATCCACTATTAATTCATATTAAAATATAGGTTTCTTTAGTTCCACTTTCACTTGAAAATGAATTTGTTATATTTTAATATTTTATGTGTTTACAGGAGTGCCACTCCCCACACTAGAACCTATTATCCAATGTTTTAAACATCATGTGATGCCTTTATATAGACCAAAATATTTCTAAATACACTCTGAAGATACTTACCTATGGCCTTTAGGTTGTGGTATTCCCAAAATAACCATCCAAAAAATCATGAGGTTCTTATCAAAGGAGGATACCCAATGAAGAGGTATATGTTCTTACTAATATCTTTCATGTTTATTTATTCTTAAACCTCTGCCAAATTTTCACTAACAATATTTACATGATTCAATTATTATATTTACTATATGATTATTTTTTCATGTTATTGTTATATCCACTTTATATCTCCTTATCATCCATTGGAAAATGATAATGTCACACATGCGTACGTGCGGACTACCACTACCACGAAGTGATATGATTCATTTTTCAATTACTCTTTACATGGATAGTCATAAGAATATACTTAATGAATATATATGATATTTATTAAATAAATATGATATTTTAAATTTTAATTATTCTTTACCTTTCTTTCATTAGATCCATTAAAAAGTGGAAAGATCACTCACGCCTACATACAAACTATAGTCTCCGAGAAGTGATGTATGTTATTTTTCATCACCACTTCATATGAATAGTTATAAAATTGAATATAATGAATAAATATGAAAATAATGAAATTATTTATATTAGTTAAATTATGAAACCATGACCAATGTTCCGGGGATAGAACTATCAAACATAAACTTGTATAGAGAACAAACTAGTTTTCACATCAATGTTCATTTTGATGATGAATTGTTAATAAAAGGAAAAATACAAATTATAAAGGTATGATAAATCATAAGTTATATATGAATATGTATTCTTAATATATTCATTATAAATATATATTTATTATATAATATTTTAAAACTTGTATAAAGAAATATGGAATTTGAGTTAAGGGTTTTTGTTAATATCTTATTTCTCTTTTGGATTGTTTATTTTAAATTTACCTTAAAGGAAATTATATGATACTTATCATTTAAAACACATATATTTTACTATACTATTATTATTCCTATAATTTTTATGTAATAGTACAATTTTACTCTCTTTTGTACTAAAAAATATTGATTTTATATATATATAAAACCAAACTTATCTTCTATTTGGTCGATGAAAGTTTTTCTCCCTGTTCTTGTTCTTTTATAAATTTTCAATAATGTTATATTATAAAATGGAATGATTATTTAAAGTAATTTTAAAACATATTTGATATTCCTTTCAATTATTTTAAGAGGAAGTTGTATTATTTTTTCAATGCGGTTAATTATGAATTTTTACAAAAAAGTGTGAAAGGAAAATTTGTTTTTAACATTTACTGCATGATTTAATTTTCCCACAAAAATGAAAATTATTTTATTTTAATATTACTTTACATGTTTATTTTTGAGGAAAATATTTTTCTCTATATTCTAAAAAATTTTAATTTTTAAAGATACTAAAAGAAAAGGGTATTATACTTGTTTTCAAATAAATGCTTAAATTATATTTAAAAGGTTTTTTTATATATGTCAATATTATTTAAGTATTGTTATGATTAAAAGGTAATATGATATTATGATACCATCCAATTTTTTCAAGACTGGTTATAATAATTATGATTAAAAGATGATTCTATAAAACTCATTTCTTTCTCACAGGTAGTTAAGTTATGATTAAATCTTTATGAAACCAATTTTTTTTCTACATGTTATGAAATGATAAAATGATGAAATATTTATGAAACCTATTTCTTTTCCAAGAGTTATTCTATGATTAAATTATTAATATTTTTATAATCTTTTTCAACACTTATGTATCATTTTCATTATGTGGTGGGTGGACCTAGAATTATATTTTCCTTCATTGCATTGAATAAAGATTTATATCTCATGAGATAATATAGACTAGAATGGGGAGTAAAAATAATTCAGTTAGGGACTCTATCTGTCATGGTAGTCTTGAAAGTGAACATGTACTAAGGAAATAAGTGGATGGGGATTAAACCCAATTCACTATAATAGTATTGGAAGTGGTCCAGGACTAAGGAAATGATTTCTATACGTATGTATATAAAAAAAGATATGTTATATGATTTTGATATGTTCTCATGAATCATGATTAATTATTTATGATTACACACTCTTTTGAATTATGTATTTTATTAGGAAAAATACTTATGATAGGATTCATGAATAATGATATTTAACCGATAGGGTATAATTTTCACAAGTTATGATCATGTGATCATACAAGTATACTTGCCTAATTTCCATAAATGATAATTGATTGATATATCCTATGTGTACCCTTAGAAAAAATATGGATCACCCTTTGTTATATTTCCTCTCTCTATGTTTTAAATAATGGTTTTATGTAGGTTATTTATAAGAAGCGTGCTTTGTGAGAAGAACTTTGTGGGAGATATTGAAGGTCCTTAATTGAATAAGAGGATTATGTATCTATACTCCAATAATGCTAAACATTTACAATTATAGGTCATGTATTTTTAAGATATGTATTTAATATTCATCTAAGATGATATAATATTTATTTTTTTGGAGTAATGGGTTTCCTCATTTGGTATTACAGTAGGGTTTAGTTATTTATTTAGATTAAGATTGGTGAACTTTGGTGAAAACCATGGGGATAATTATGAGTATAAGAAAAAATCATGACATTTCAGAAAATTAGAGATTATATAGTTTACTAGAAATGAAATATATGTATGGATATTGTAAAATGGATACAACTATGACATATATATACCTAAGGGTAAACACCTTAAAATATTATGGTTGGGTGTAAAATCAAATTCACTCAGTTAATGATGCACAAAGATTCAAACTTTATATACATTAATATTTCATATTATTAGATAAATAATCATTAAATATCAATATAATCCATAACAGAATCATAAAGGTTTAGCATATTTGGAAACTTGGATTCATAAAAAACTAATACATAAAATATCTACATCATTTCCCATTAAGTTTGTCACAATAATCACCCTTCTTAGACATATAATAATTAAAATAATTCTTTATAACCTGAGGAAGAGAACATATGAAAGAGTGATATTAGTTGATCCGTAACTATAAACATAATTGATATTAATCAATGATCACAAGTGAGAATAATATATTCATAAGTGTATGATAACATGATCAAACATATAATAATCATACTCAAGCAATCAAATATCCGTAATCACGAACCTTGGAATAAGGTATTTTCAATAAAAATAAATAGTATATAATAGTGAGAAACATCAATAATCAGTCTTGATCCATGAGAAAAAATCAGAATAAAAAGAAATAAGTTTTTTGTAAGAACCCAGATTTTCGTTCAAGTATGTTTTTCCTTTTTCTTGAGTTTTTAAGAAAAATGTTTTTTCTTGAAATTTTGAAAGTACACACCGTGTACTTTCTGAGTACACGTCGTGTACTCTGATCCGGCTTGAAGCCGTGTGCTGGCCGTGCCCGGGCCACACACACGGTGTGTAGGGGTGACGTGGAGGCCAATTTTGGCGGAGTACGGAAGGAACCCAGTAAACGCCGTGTACTCTAAAAGTACACATCGTGTACTTTTTTTCATTAAACGGACTGGGGTCGTGCCTAACCCCCCTTTTCACCTTCTTCTCCAATTTTCGTCGGTCAGAAGCGACCCGTACGACCGAATCTTCCCCGAGCTTCCGCCTCACCGTCCGTTCTATGAGTCGAGCATGGTCAATTGCGTTGGAACCACAGCGGTAAGATCTTCCTTCTACTTGAGATTCCTTTTCTAATACCTCTTCGTTTTTTAGTTATCATGGGTTGATCGTTTTTTGTGCTTTCTCAGATCTAAAATGTTCTAAGGGGAATCAATCATCGTGGTTAACATATATTGATCTACTAGGATCGAGGTAGGTGGTTTGTTCCATTCCGTAGGATGTTGATGAATATTATGTGCAAATTCCACCAATTCCCTTGAACAGGGTATTGTGTGTTTCCTGTTTTTCCCCTGCTGTTTTCCTGCTTTTGGTTTTTTTCTTTAGTAGAGGTTATTTCTTGTGAGTAGAGTAATTTGTTTGTGCTCAGGTTTCTTTTCCATGCTTGTTTTTCCTGTTGGGAGTTTTTCTATTTGACATGCCTAGTTGTAGGATAGTGGAACTGTTGTTTTATTATTGATGTTGAGTCGTATAATGATAGCCAAGTAGTTCTTGAGGTTTACTTGGACGATACACGCACGCTGAGCAGGCTTAGTTTCACTCAGGACTGTGAGAACCTAGAGTAGTAGACCAAATGGAGAATTAACAGAAGGGCTTCTCCAGAGTGTCTTTTAATTACGATGCGAGACTAAAGGGGGAATTGACGTTGAGTACTTCCTCAAAGAGTCTATAGTTCCACGACGTGGGTCACATGGGGAATTGACGTTGAGTGCTTCCCCAGAGATCCTTTAGCATGATACGAGACTATAGGGGGAATTGACGGTGAGTGCTTCCCTAGAGAGTCTACTTATTTACATAACTAAACCAGAGGGGTGAGACTGTGTGTGCCTCCCAGAGGGTTTCTAGTATTAGAGGTTGAACCATAGGGGTTAGGCTGTGAGAGATACCCATAGGGTTACATTTTTTCTTCTTGTTGCTGGTTGCTTACTTGTGTACTCTACTTGTTAGAACTGTGGATTGTGGATGTTTGTGTGGTCCTATTTATTGCTTCTTGTTATATTACTGTCATGTATTAATTGACTATTAGGCACAAATGTTTGGGTAATTTATTACTGGTATTGTATCTCACACCCTGTTTGCGCCATGCTTTTGGGCCCATGCAGACTATGTTGCTGCAGGTATAGATAAGGGAAAGCGCCCTTCTACTTCAGGATCTTGATTGCACTGGAGCTAGAGAGTATGGGACCGAGCTGGGGCTCACGATGCTGAGGAGTTTATTTTGTTTTTCTTTTGCACTTATTTTCAGTTGTATTACAACACGTTGTTGTGTTTTCTTCTTTCCATATATACTTGTACCTGCTGCATCATTGTCTTTATTTCTATATATATTTATTGCTTCAGCTGTTTTTTTTCTGTTGTTACACATGTTGTTACTATTTCCGCTATGGAATGTTGTTTTCCCGTTTTATACCTTACCAAAGGAGGGCATAGTTTCCACACCGACTCACCAAGGCCCTTGCTGCTAGTCGGTAGCCTCTGGTGTTCGGGGAAATGCGCTTGAGGTCATGTGGCGAACCGGGTACGGGGAACCAGTGGAGGGGCACCAGATTCGGGTCGTTACAAAGTGGTATCAGAGGACTTCTTTTCTCTTTCTTTACTGTTTGGATACTTTAGCCAATGATAGGATGGATTCGGTACTTGGTATTAAGCTATGCTCGGGAGTAGCTAACCCGTGTAGAGGGAAAGGCCATACTACCTCGTTAATTGCAATTTACTGGTTTTGAGTTTTATGGTTGATATGTTTTCACCTAGAGTGATTCACATGACTTGTGCGGTTATTGTTTTGATATTTCGGTTCTATTTCTATCACAACCCGATGAGATGAGGGTATTCCATCTCATGCATCATATAGGCACTTGTAGAATCACATTCCATGCATTCTTTCCATGCCATCTAGGGTGCATTAGCGATTTCATGTTGTTGTGATAGGCTTCGTGTAGATTATGCATGTTGTTATGATAGATGATTGATAGAATCTCTGCTGTTATGTTAGAGAGATGTTTGTTTTTTTCCTTGTATGTGAGTACGGGAGATTCCAAGCTTTGAATCGCGGGGAGTATGGGCCCTCATGAATCAGAATTTGGCACCTCTTTACATTGTTTTTAGTGTTTCTGGGGTTCTGTGCAGTTTCTAAGCTACTGCCCTGAAAAACCCAGAATACACGGCATGTACTTTTTGGATACACACCGTGTAGTTTTTAGTCCGTGTCACTGACCGTGTGAGAAGAACACGGTGTTGTGACAGTAACTTTAGGAACACGCCGTGTATGGTAGGTACACACTGTGTAGTAATGAGCCATGTACTTGGCTGTGTTACTAACAACACGGGTCGGGGAAGCTCGAGAAGAACACGCCGTGTCCAGATGGAACACGCCGTGTAGTCCTGTCCAGGTACCTAGCCGTGTCACGAACAACATAGGCCGGTGTCACATTCTTTTCCACATGTTGTGTTTTTTCAGAACATGTCGTGTAGTCTTTTCCAGGTACCCGGTCGTGTCACGAACAACACGGGATGGGGTCACCTTGCCTATGAACGCCATGTTTGTTCGGAGCACGCCGTGTAAGGTTCATCCATGTAGACGGCCATGTGTTTCACAAACACGGGCCACCAAGCTTTGTCTAGTACACACTGTGTGTGTTAAGAACACGCTGTGTAGTCTCGGGTTAAGTTGGACCGTGTGGGTTAGCCGTTTAAGGAGACTCAAGTAGGGGAACAATTTTCAAGTACACGCCATGTGCGGGTGCAACATGCCGTGTAGTTTGAAGTGTACACGACTTGTAGGGCAGGAGTACATGCCCATGTCAGTGGGTTAAGAAGACACGTCGTGTAGTCAAGTTTACTAAACTTGTGTGTTTTATTCCCCTATTTCCGTTTTGTACTCTTGTGTTCTCTATCCTTGTTTTCCTGATCTAAGGTGTGCTTTTGATCTTTCGGAGCTATGCCTCCGAGATGTCCTCCGGTCGTACGTCTATCATCAGGCAGTGATCAGATGCCAAATAGGGCTGATCAGGGACTTCCTGCCGATCCTCCAGTCGGGCCAGCCTTGGAACCGGCTGTTATACCGGTTGCAGGTGAAGATGTGCAGTTCAGGGAAGGTTTAATGAGGATGATACGGGCCTTCCAGGGAGATCCTCCTCCTGCCACGTCAATGGAAGATTTGACGTGGGTTTTTCAGCAGCATCATCCTCCCACGTTCTCAGGGGAAGGACAACCTCGGGCTGCAGAGTCATGGATGGAAGCCATGATGACTATCTTCGAGCATCTGGAGACGCCTCCAGAGAGGTGGGTTAAGCTCGCCACCTACATGCTCCGAGACTCTTCCAAGAGGTGGTGGGACGTGATTTTGTAGGTGGGTCCGCAGCAAGCTATGGCTTGGGAGGAGTTCCAGCGCGTGTTCTATGACTACATCTACTCGGAGACCCTGAGGGAAGACTGAGCCCAGGAGATCATGAGGTTAGAGCAGGGTACTATTTCTATCATGGAGTATTCCGCTCGTTTCACTGAGCTGTAGTGCTTCACACCCCTCCGGGACGGGAGTGGGGTGTTCTTAGCAAGGAAGTTCGAGGATGGTCTCAGGCGGGAGATCCGCTCATAGGTGAACATCTTCCAGCTGACTTCCATTACTTCCATCGTCAACCAGGCACTGATTGCGGAGCATAATTTGAGAGACTCTAGAGCTGCAAGCCAGGGCGGTTCTGCTTCCAGAGCTAGTCTTCCTCTAGATGACATCAAGAAGCGTCGTAGAGAGACTACACACTGTGATCCGAGGAAGCAAGATGCATCGTCAGGCAGCCAGGTGACATGATACTAGTGTGGCCGGTCAGGGCACATGAGGCCGCAGTGCCAGAGGGACCCCATGGAGTGCTGATATTGCGATAATATGGGTCACCTTCAGTGTTTCTTCCAGGTCTTCTCACTAGCAGCTGGTGACCGGGGTTCTTCCATGTCTCCTCGTTCAGGAGAAGCACCACTAGTTTCTCACCAATCGGGGAACTGGAGTTCTTATGACCATTTGGGCCAAGGTGGAGGTCAAGGCCATGGCGGATAACCACCAGTTCCTCAGCACCAACAGGGAGGTTCATCTCAGAGTGGTCAGCCAGGGGCGCAGGGCCGCGGTACAGGCTAGTTTTCGCCATGGAGCAGACTTATCAGGAGCAGGATCCTGTCCCTTCTACTGTTTGAGGTACAATTTTAGTAGCCTCAGTTTTATATTCAGCCCTTTTCGATGCTGGTGCTATGAATAACTTTATCTCTGTTGCTGTTGTGGAGAGCCTTAGAATCTGCATCTTTTCTTATAGCGACTCATTGACACTAAACACACCTTTGGGGATGAGGACATCTAGTGTACACCAGTGTAGAGAGTTCCCTCTTGAGGTTTCAGGGTATCGCTTCTTATGGGATCTCTATGACCTAGAGATTACGGGCTATGAAGTCATCCATTGCATGGATTGGTTGATTCCCTTTCATGCATTCAGCGACTGTTATCACCGCAGAGTGAGTTTTGTTTCACCAGAGGGAGAGTCTTTTCTTCATAAGGGCGAGTGGGACGTTCGGGCGAGTCGGGCAGGACTCGAGCATCTTGGTCTAGGAGGGGTGACAGCCCATATTGCTAGTATTTATCTGGATGATCAGGGGACTCCACAGTTGGATTTTCCTCCAGTGTTGGATCGCTTTAGGGACGTCCTTCCGGAGGAATTTTCAGGTTTTCCTTTGGAGAATGAGGTAGACTTCTCTATTGAGCTCATTCCAGGAGCAGAACCAGTGTCCATTAATCCCTATAGGATGGCCACACCTGAGTTGCAGGAGCTCAAGAAGCAGTTGGAGGAGCTACAAGCTAAGGGTTTCATCCAACCCACTACTTCTCCTTGGGGTTCGCCTGTACTGTTTGAAAAGAAGGCAGACGATACCCTTTGACTTTGTGTGGATTATCGGAAGCTGAACCAGTTGACGGTCAAGAACTGATATCCTCTGCCGAGAATGGACGACCTTTTAGATCAGCTTCGAGGAGCCTGGGTGTTCTCAAAGATAGACTTGAGGTCCGGTTATCATCAGTTGCGTGTTAGACCATTAGATATACCTCGGATATCCTTTAGGAGCAGGTATGGTCTATATGAGTATACATTCATGCCATTTGGTCTCACGAACGCGCCTGCAGTTTTCATGGAACTGATGAACCGATTGTTCTATCCTTACTTGTACTCCTTAGTCGTGGTCTTCGTGGACGATATCTTGGTGTACTCTCACACTCGACACGACCATGCCACACATCTTGAGATCATTCTGAGTACACTGAGAGGGAATCTTCTTTATGCTAAACTCTTGAAGTGCCACTTCTGGATGGATCAGATTCACTTCTTAGGTCACATCATCTCAGAGGTGAGAGTATCAGTGGACCCAGAGAAAGTGAGAGCTATAATTTATTGGGAGCAGTAGAAGAATGTATTTGAGGAACAGAGTTTCCTAGGGCTGGATGGATACTACAGATGCTTTATTCAAGACTTTTCTCGTCCAGCAGCACCGTTGACAGGTCTGACCAAGAAGGTGGCGAAGTTCTTATGGTCAGATTCTTGTTAGTCATCATTTCAGGAGATGAATGGGAGGTTGACATCAGCACCGATACTGGTCTTTCCGGATCCAGGCAAGAACTACACTGTTTACTATGATGCTTCAGGTATCGGGCTGGGAGTTGTGCTTATGCAGGGGGATGGATTCGTTGCGTACGGGTCTTGGTAGTTGAGGCCACATGAGAGGAAGTACCCTACACACGATCTGGAGTTGGTAGATGTAGTTCATGCCTTATGTTGTTGGAGACACTATCTGCTGGGAGAGAACTTTGTGGTCCTCACTGACCACAAGAGTCTCAAGTATATTTTCACCCAGCGGGATCTGAACCTGAGACAGCACAGGTGGGTCGAGTACCTACAGTCTTTTGATTTCGAGCTCGCCTATACGCCGGGGAAAGGCAATGCTGTGACAGATGTGTTGAGAAGGAGGACTCAGATTCAGGTAGTTCAGGAGGCTAGCAGTTAGTGGAAGCTGATGACTCTGTTCTTTGAGATGCACCTAGAGGTGCACAACAGACAGGGACAAACTTTCCTATCTTCTGTAGCTGTTACCTCTACACTTCTTGATCGGGTACGGATGAGGCAGCTATCAGAATCTGAAGGCTTAGTCCTGCAGGAGAGTGTGTCAAGAGAGGACCCTCTTCCTGGATGTGCAGTGGATGAGGATGAGATCTTGCGTTTCCAGGGATGTGTATGGGTACCAACAGACATAAGTAAGGAGCTAATGTGGGATTTTCATTCCCCAGTTTGGGCAGTTCATCCTGGAATCACCAAGATGTATCGGGATCTTCATCGCCAGTACTGGTGGCCAGGTATGAAGAAAGATGTTGCTGGTTTCGTCATGAGATGTTCTACTTGTCAGCAGGTGAAGGTAGAGCACCAGCGACCAGTAGGCCTTTTATAGCAGTTATACCTTCTGGAGTGGAAGTGTAATGATGTCGCGATGGACTTTGTGACTGGGTTGTTGAGGTCACCTCGAGGGAACGATACTGTTTGGGTTTTCGTCGACATACTTACGTAGGTTTCGAACTTCTTGCCGATTAAGGAAACCTTCAGTTTTGATGATCTGGGATGACATTACATCCGAGAGATCGTTCGTCTTCATGGAGTTCAGCACTCCATTGTTTCAGACAGGGATGCGCGCTTTACCTCTCGGTTCTAGTAGGGACTTCAGAAGGCCTTGGGTACATAGGTACTTTTGAGTACATCATACAATCCCCAGACTGATGGCCAGTCCGAGCACACAATCCAGGTGCTTGAGGATATGCTCCAAGCTTGCATCCAAGACCGTGGCAGTTCTTGGGAGAAGCATATTCCTCTGGTGGAGTTCGCCTACAACAATAGTTTCTAGGAAACTATTCAGATGGAACCATACGAGGCTTTGTACGGTAGGCCATGCAGATCACCCTTATGCGGGCTAGAGGCAGGAGAGGCAGCTCTGCTGGGACCTCATCTCGTTCAGGATACTTCAGAGTAGATATAGCTGATTTGGAAGCGGATGGCTACAACACAGTCTCGACAGAAGTCTTGTGCTGATCAGCGGAGACGACCTCTGGAGTTCGGGGTCGGAGATTAGGTTTTCATGCGTGTTGCACCGAGGTTAGGAAATAAGAGGATTTGGAGACAGGTTAAGCTTTCACCACGGTATGTCAGGCCATTTGAGGTCTTGGAGAGAGTGGGGCCAGTCCCCTATCGGTTGCAGCTACCTCAGAGGTATCGGGCCATGCACGACATCTTCCATGTCTCTCAGCTCCGACGTTACTTTTCAGACCCGTCTCACGCCTTTCAGCCTGAGGAAGTCGAGCTTGAAGCGGATGCGTCGTTCTAGGATCATCCTATCTGGATTATCGATCACAGTATGAAGGTTCTTCGTGGGTGGTCTGTTCCTCTGGTATGAGTGCTATGGAAGCATAGGCGAGTACAGGGTGAGACCTAGGAGAGGGAGGCCGATGTACGATCACAGTGGTCAGAACTGTTCGGGGATTATTCTTCTACACCCCGTTAGGGAAATTTGGGGACAAATTTCTTTAAGGGGGAAAGTATGTAAGAACCCGGATTTTCGTTCAGGTATGTTTTTCCTTTTTCTGGTGTTTTTAAGAAAAATGGTTTTTCAAGAAATTTTCAAAGTACACGCTGTGTACTTTGATCTGTCTTGAAGCCATGCACTGGCCGTGCCCGGGCCACACACACTGTTTGGAGGGGTGACGTGGAGGCCGATTTTGGCGGAGTATGGAAGGAACCCAGTACACACCGTGTACTCTAAAAGTACACACCGTGTAATCTCTTTCTTTTTCATTAAACGGAACGGGGTTGCGCCTAACCCCCGTTTTCATCATCTTCTCCAGTTTTCGTCCGTCTAAAGCGACCCGTACGACCGAATCTTCCCCGAGCTCCTGCCTCGCCGTCCATTCTCCAATTCGAGCACGGTCGATTACGTTGGAACCACAACGGTAAGATCTTCTTTTTTCTTGAGCTTCATTTTCTGATTGCTCTTCGTTTTCGAGTTATCGTGGGTTGAGTGTTTTGTGCGTTTTCTCAGATCTACGATGTTCTAAGGGGAATCAATCATCGTGGTTCACAAATATCGATCTCCTAGGATCGAGGTAGGTGTTTTGTGCCTTTCCGTAGGAAGTTGATGAATATTATGTGCAAATTCCACCAATTCCCTTGAATGGGGTATTATGTGTTTCCTATTTTTCCCCTGTTGTTTGCCTGCTTTTTCTTGTTTTCTTTAGTAGAGGTTATTTCTTGTGAGTAGAGTAATTTATTTGTGCTCAGGTTTATTTTCCATGCTTGTTTTTCCTGTTGGTCATTTTTCCAGTTGCCATGCCTAGTTGTAGGATAGTGGAAATGTTGTTTTATTACTACTGTTGAGCCTTAGAATGATATCTATGTAGTTCTTGAGGTTTACTTAGACGATACACGCACGCTGGGCATGCTTAGTTTCACTCAGGACTGTGAGAACATAGAATAGTAGACCAAAGGGAGAATTGAAGAAAGAGATTCTCCAGAGTGTCTTTTAATTACGATGAGAGACTATATGGGGAATTGACGTTGAGTGCTTTCTCAGAGAGTCTGTAGTTCCATGAATCAGGCCATAGGGGGAATTGACGTTGAGTGCTTCCCCAGAGATCCTTTAGCACGATACGAGACTATAGAGGGAATTGACGGTGAGTGCTTCCCCTGAGAGTCTGCTTATTTGTGCAACTGAACCAGAGGGGTGAGACTGTGTGTGCCTCCCAGAGGGTTTCTAGTATTAGAGGTTGAACCATAGGGGTTAGGCTATGAGAGCTACCCAGAGGGTTACCTGTTTTCTTCTTATTGATGGATGCTTACTTGTGTACTCTACTTGTTAGAACTGTGGATTGTGGCTGTTTGTGTTATCCTGTTCACTGCTTCTTATTATATTACTATCATGTATTCATTGACAATTAGGCAAAAATATTTGGGTGATTGCCTACTGGGATTGTATCTAACACCCTGTTTGGGCCATTCTTTTGGGCCCAAGCAGACTGTGTTGCTGCAGGTATAGATAAGGGAAAGCGCCCTTCTACTTCAGGATATTGATTGCGCTGGAGCTGGAGAGCATGGGACCGAGCTGGGGCTTGTGATGCTGAGGAGTTTATTTAGTTTTTCTTTTGAACTTGTTTTCAGTTGTATTTCAGCACGTCGTTGTATTTGCTGCTTTCCCTAGATACTTGTACCTACTACATCATTGTCATCATTGCTATATATATTTATTGCTTCCACTATTTGGTTTCTGTTGTTATGCATGTTGTTACTATTTCCGCTGTTGAGTGTTGTTTTTCCACTGTATACCATACCAAATGAGGGCATAGTTTCCCCGCCGACTCACCAAGGCCCTCGCTTCTAGTCGGTAGCCTCTAACATTTGGGGAAACGCGCTTGAGGTCATGTGGTGAACCGGGTATGGGGCACCAGTGGAGGGGCTCCGGATTCGGGTCATTACATTTTTTGTATACACCTGAGCATAGGAAATCATATACTTTGTGAAGGATCACCATAAAGACTATTATAATGGATGGAGTTCACTTCCCATTTCATCATTTCCTTGGTCAATGTTCATTCCCAAGACTATATTATTGAAAACATTCCCTTACTAAACTAGGTTCATTATCCATTCAATTATTATCTAATGATAATCCTTCTTTACACAATTACTTATGGGGTTATATAATTTGGGGACCTCCAGTAACATAATGAAAACCATACACATGTATTACATAAGGTCATAAAACACTCATCATGTCATCATATCATAACATAAGGATAAGATAAGGGTTTAAAAAAAATCACCATTATAATCAAAACCATCCAGAAAAATAAAAAATATGGTATCATTGAATCATATCCCCAGTAAGTCATAATAAATATCAAAGGATGTTTTATAGATGAAAATACGTTTAAAGTATCACTAGTAAATTTCCTTAGAGAACTAAAATTTTCATTATGAAATAAAATATTTAAAATATAGAAATTTATAAAATATTTGGGGAAAATTTTTCTTTGAAACTATACATGGAAACATATAAAGGAAACATGAAATAAAATAGTATTCATAATGGTGGGGAAATCCATTCATGTGGTGTATTTTAAAACACAAATTCCTTTCACATTTTCATAAAAACATCATAAGTACCTCATATAGAAAATGAAATGAAAAATAATTTGAAACATAGAAATTATAACATTTGTAAAAATGAATTTAGTAAATATTTTTATAATATTAAAAATATTCTTGAAAACATTTGAATGAAAATATAGATATGGGAGAAAACAATTCTGACCAAAGAGAGAAATGAAGTCATTTTTCCTTAAAAAAATTATTTTAATCTCTTAAGTAAGTAAAGAGAGTAAATTTAATGGAAAACATATAATCTCATGAAAAAATAATTAGAGAAAAAAATAATAATTTGGAGGGATAAATCATATAATTTAATCATTAGGAATTTAATCATAAATATTCTTGGTTAAAATGATATTGTAACATAAAACACTTATTAATTTAGTAATAATTGCATCAAAATTCATTTTAGGATTGAAAGTCATATAGATTTATAAATCCTATGAATTAAATAATTTATTATTCCAAAATAATTTATTGGGAAGTATATAAACCTTAGAAATAAGAAAAATGTCAATACCGTTAAAACATCTCTCAATGAAGAAAAATTGAGATGAAAATCTCTTAACTCTTGTTTAACTAGCTTCGTAAGTGCTCTAACCTACTTTTAATAAATATAAATGATGTATAATTTTATATCAAAACCATAATAATACCTTTAATACCATACATTTTTTATATAGAACATATTATCTCATGTTTATTAATAACATTTCACAATCAACATCATTTTATGAGTTAACTTCTTCTTTTTTCATGTATATTCAGGTTCATAATTTATGTTTTATTAAACTATGATGATGGTTTTATAATGAAAACCTATCATAGGGAGTGGGAAAACAAATTTTTTATATTATATAATTATAGTATAGTGATTAACCCTAGGTATTATCTTGAAGATGAGTGCACATAAAACAACTTTTCACCTTTAATTTGAGGGAAAATGGAGTGTTTTTTAATTTGATTAGTTTTGAAAACAAAAAATAAATAAAAAAGAAATAAAATATGAAAAATATTGAAAACAAATTTCCAAATCAGTTGATTTAAAACTGTTATATGAGAATGGTTATTAGGTTAGGGTAATTTTATCAATTTCAATGATGTCATAGTTCCATTTTGTTAATCCTCTTCCGCTATGTTTATTAAAGCATCATTCCATGATTGTTTCCTCTCATTCCCTTGGTGAAATGGTGATAATGAAAAAAATACTTACCAAGATCTTAGTTTTTTCTACTCTTATTCCATGTGTGAGATATTTTTAGTAAATATCCTCAATTGACTTAGGCAATTCTTGATCGAGTCTTGTTTATCCCAAACTATCAAGAACATTTACTACCCCTCCACACATACAGATGATCGTCAATCACTTCACCATTAATCCTTGGTCTATCCCATCATATAAAAACAAAAAACTACTAGGGGATATAATGATCCTTGACCAAATAAATAAACAATAAAATAATCAAAAAACAAATTTGATCGTACATGATAATAAAAACTGCTATATGAAATTGAAACCAACTTCCCAGAAGGGATAGAGAGTGCTGTTCAATTAAATGAAAGAACTAAAGTATGTAGAAATAAGAGACCAACCCTTTCCCAATCATACATATGTTTACCCCACCATGTTAAGGGTAACCGAGATGAATGGTGAATAATAATTCATTACAAAAAAAAGAATAAGAAAAGAGAGAAAATAAACTGAGAAAAGTTCTCCAATAGAATATATCCTATGAAAGCTGACACAATTTTGGAACACTATATAGATGAATATTATATATGTTAATTATTAAAATATTCTCTAAATTGAATTTTATATTAGAGCTCATAATTTTAAATCAATGTGATGTGTATCAAAGAAGTTATGGTAAAATTAATGAGTCACACATTTTCTAGATGATTGTTTCTTAAATCATACTTTAATTTTGTATATCCAGTACCTACATTAATGAAGAAATATTTATATGATATTCAGCAGTAAAATTTTTCTTTGAATTTTCTTTTAAATAAATATATAACCACTTAAATTGGATTCATTTATAATTAGTTATTCCAATTTTAATAAGGTGTGTCCACTAAGTCACACAATTATTTTTCAAATTGATTGATTTTTGAGGGACTTTTGATTTTCAAATCAACATTGGAACTAGAAGATAACAATAAATCCCTTAAATCAAGGAATACTATAGAAAAATAATCAATCAAATTGTACTAAAATTATAAAAGTTATTCCAAACATAAAAAAGTGATAAAAATGTGTCAAAAATCCAAAATTAAAATTTTTTACATTTGAACACAAAACAAACCCTAAATCCCAAATTGATGCAAAGAATCTCAAAATTGATAAATTGGAAGCAATTAATTAATTTATAAACATTAAAAATGATGAAAATATTAACTCTATCAATCCACCCACACTAAGCACGTGGAATCATAGATGAGTAATCATCAAAATAAAATCAATGGAAATACAAAACACTTAACCATGAGATTAGTCATATATATATATATATATATATATGTTTTTTTAAACAAGAAAAAAAGATATCTTGACTCTGGAAAAAACCATTATTTATAGTTTTTTATTCATATCATTCAATATATTTACCCTTTATTTCTTATCCCATGAAAAAAATACTTACCTCTCATAAATTTTCTCTCATATCAAAAATGTTAATTTTTAATAAGGGTTTTCTCATCCAAACTCATGAAAGAGTCACTATAGTCTTTATAAAATCCTACTACTCCACTCGATGTGAGTCAAGGATATGTTATTATCATGAGGAATTTTGAGGGGTTTTATCTAGATTTTTGTTGGTAGGATTTAGATGTCAAAAATTCTAATTGTGAATAAGGAGGGCTTGGATATTTTTGAGTAAAAATTACAAGATTCAAACTTTCATTCTTGTATGGTCTCCTCATCACTCCTCATACAAGTAGAGAAGAAACAAAAATAATATCAAAATTTGTTCCATGAACATCCCACACACTTTCCAATTCTTCATCTTTTTACATAAAAATGCTTCCCAAAATTTAAGGTGTATTTTTTTAAAACTCTAGATAGGCACAAATTTATTTCTCTTTTGGAAGCTCCAGAAAGGCCCAAATTCTTTTATCATGAAATATCAAGAAGGGAGTAAATTCTTTTATCATGAAATCTAAAAAAAGGAAAAACTTTAAATAGAATAAAATTTTTAGAATAAAAATCATCTCTCCATGTTTTATTTTTGACAGAAATTATCTCCAAATGAGGAATCATAACACAAGACAACTTCCCCCCACACATAAGATCAAAAAGATCATGTAATTTCACATCAAGATCTGGTTGGATAAAGAAATGTAGATTTTAAAGTGGATAAATTAACAAGAAGTTCATGAATTATAATGTATATTAATATTAAATATATAACAAAGGATAGAATAAAAATGATTATCTTGAAAAGGCGGCTTCAAAACCAATAAAATTACTCAATCATTTAAAACATGTGTACCTCAGTCCCTTATGTTTTGATAGGAATAAATAATATTTTTGATAAAGAAATCATGGAATAGTTCTCTCAAGAAGTGAGGTGACTATAAATAATATGAAAAAAGGGTTCTTAACCCTCATGAGAAATTATTTTAATTACAAAAAATTGAACAGTAGCATGGAATTCAAAAATCAGAGGACTTCCCATGAAATTCCCAAAATATTTGAACATGAATCATTTTCATTTAAAGAATTCATTTAGGCTCATTTTCATGGAATAAATTATTTCAATCATAGAAATGGGTTTTATAAAAATTTCAAAGATAATCATTTTATCTCACAAGTTTCAAAAACACAAAAAAAACTGAAAAGGAAATAAACAAAAATTTGCAAGAACACGCTTTTTTTTTGAAAAAATAGAAATTCAAAAATAAAATTGAAAATCCTAAACTAAAAATGTTCCCTTAAAAAAACTTAAATTATGTAGAGTCCTAAATACATTAATGTAAATTTTATCATGTAAGCCGATTTTTAATTGAATTGCAGTAAAAATGGAAGTGTTGTGGAGAGGTATGACCTGGTTGGTTTTTTTGATAAAATTATTAGAGGAATAATAACTCCTACACTAGTTCTTATGGAAATTTCCCATGAAATTTATTTAACCTATATCCATTAACAAGGACGGACTCCTGCTCTCTATCCTTTATAATCTGTGCAACACTGAAAGGATATACATAAGTAACTATAAATGGACTTTGCTACCTAGAATGATGTTTACCTATCCTCACCATGAGTATTGAGTTTAATAAATTCACTTTGTCTCTAGGATATAATTCTTTTGGTTGTATCAACTTGTGATGAGACACTATTTTTATCTCTTTATAAATCTTAGAATTTTCAAAATCTTCCATTATGATTTTCTCTAGCCCATGTAACTATATTCTTCTCTCTCTTCATGCACTTTAAAGATCTAAATTAATCTTTCTCACAACCAAATATTCTTTATGATCCAAATCTACCGGAAGGTGATAGATTTTACCATAAATCAAAACATATGGAATCATTAATATTAAGATTTTATAGGCTATCCTATAAGCCCATAATGTATCCACAAGCTTTTGGCTCTAATCCTTCCTGTTTGGTTTAACAGTTTTTTCTAAAATTCATTTTATTTCCCTGTTGGACACTTAGGCTTGTCCATTAGTCTATAGATGATAGGGAGTTGATGTTTTATAAAACACCCCATACGTTTTCAAAAAATCCTCCATTATCTTATTGAAAATGTGATCCCCTTGATCAGTGATGATGGCTCTAGGCACTCCAAACTTAAAAAAATTGTTAGCCTTGACAAAATCAAAAAAAAACTATACCATCATCATTATTGGTGGATTTTTCATTCAACAATTTTTAAAAATAATCAACTGGAAAAAAGATATAATAATTTCCAAATAAAATTGGGAAAGGTCCCAAAATATTTTTCCCTTAGACATAAAATTTATAAAAAACCTTTATTGTATTTTGAGGCATTTCTTGTCACTTTGAAATATTTTCAGAAAACTGATAATTTTCACACCTTTTCAAAAAATTAATCAATATCATTTAAAAGTGTGGGACAATAAATTCCAGATTCAAAAACATTTCTTACTATACTTTGAGGTCCAAAGTGGCCTCCACAAGATAAAGTGTGACACAATTTAAATATATATTTAATTTCACTTCATAGAAAACATATTTTTATCCATTAATAATTGAAAATATTCTAGTTAAATATATCTTCCCAAATGTAATATCTAGATTTAGATTTCAGTTTTTTAATTTTTAATAATTTAAATGATATAGGACCTAAGATGTTGCTAGATAATTTTCTATATCAGCATACCATGACACTTACCCTTCAATCAAGTACAACTTATATCCTAGAATGTGATATTTCAATGGGTCTTTATCTAGAATTTCAGATTTAGTAGTGTTGGACAATATACTTAAGTGATCATCCATTTAGTTCTCAACTCCCTTCTTGTATTTGATTTCTATGTTGAACTCATAAAATAGTATCATCCATCTCACTCTCCTTGGTTTAACATATTCCGTCTTCATCAATTACCAAATAGTTTCATGATCAGAAAACACTATGAATTTTGTTTAATAAAGATATGAACTAAATCATTTTAAAGCTAATAAAACTACTAGACATTATTTTTCTCTGGTGGTGTAATTTAATTTGTACACATATAAGGTTCTAGAGGAATATAAAATGACTTGTAGAATTCCATCAATTCATTTCTAAAGGAAAGATCTGACTACGTGAATGGATGTATCAAAAACTTATCTTGAATGGTTCTTCCCAATTTGGTGGTTTTATCATGGGTGGTTATATCAATATCATCTTCAAAACATAAATGGATTCCATACATGCACCATTGAAATCAAAATTAGTATCTTTAAAAAGTAATATAGAGAGAGGGAGAAAAATCTTACAGAAATCTTTGATAAACCTCCTGTAGAATCCTACATATTCTAAAAAAGATCTAATATGTTTCACACAAGTCAGGTAAGGAAATGAATTTATCACTTCATTTTTGATTTATCAATATCAATTCCTTTTTTTTCGATGAAATTATCAAGGAAAACTCCTCTCTTAACCCTAAAATGAAAATTTTCAAAATTTAAAACAATATTATTTTCAATGCAGGTTTTCAATTGTTTTTGAGATTTTTCAAATAATGGTGAAAAGAATCTGCAAACCCCATTAAATCTCCCTAGAAAAGTTCTAATAAATCTTCAATGTGATCATAAAATATACTTACCATGAACCTATGAAATATACCTGGAGTATTACATAATTCAAATGGAATCCTTTAAATGCAAAGATCCTAAGCAACATGTCAAGGTATTCTTCTATTCATCCTCGAGAGCAATGGGTACCTTGAAATAACCAAAAAATCCATCCAAAAGAATAATGAGTTATCCATGCCAATATCTATAACATTTGGTAAATGAATTGGATGGGGAAATGATCATTATGAGTGACCTGATTCAACTTCCTAAAATCTATGCACACTCTCCAACTATTCTGAATTCTTATATGGATGAATTCATTATATTAATTCCACTTAGTGGTCATGCTAGTTTTTTGGAACTACATGAATGTGGATAACCCACTGTGAATCTAAAATGGGATAGATGATCCTAGATTACATGAGTTTCTCAATATCTCTCTTCACAACTTCTATCATGGTGGTATTCAACCTCCTTTGGGGATGTCTAATAGGTTTGGAATCTCACTCAAGAAGAATTCTATATGAGAATATTTTTGGTTTTATTCTAGGGATATCACCAAAACTCCATCCTATTTCTTGTTAATTCTATATTAAAAGCTTAATAAATTATTCTTCTTGGATTAAATATACATTATTATCAATTATCATTCGTAATTTATCCCCCTCAATGAGGTAGACATATTTCAAATTAGTGGAGAGTGGTTTTAATTATGGATTTGGGGGATTAGTAAGGGAAAAAATTAAATTAAGGTTCTCCATTTCCAATTTATGAACATCTTACTCACAAGAAATCATCTCATGCTCTTCATCATTTAACAAATCATAAATGAAATTAGATTTTACCTCTTCTTCCCACATGAAATCAGAATCTCTAGTGTTTTGGGTATTAAAATTTTCAATGGAAAAATTCTCTACTATGTCTTAGAATTCATGGAACATACCTTATTATTCAATTATTTCAGTGCCAACTTCATCTGAGAGTGAGACAAGTGAGTGATCATTAGAAGGATGACTCATGAATTCAGAAATATTGGTGTGGACAATGTTATCTGCAAACTCCATAGTGAGTGTCCCTTCCTTGACATTGATGATAGTATTGGCTATTTTTATGAAAGGTCTCCCTAAAATTATGGGTGAGTGTGATGTGATCTGATATTCTACCATATTCATCACATAGAAGTCATCTAAGAATAACATATCTTTGACTATCACAAGGAAATATTAAAGAACAATTATAAGGAAAACTGTGGATCTGTTTACAAGTTGGACCACCATAATCTTGAGATTTAAGTATCCCATCTCCAAATAAGTTTATACTGAGTAAGGAATTACATTAATTAAAGCACCGATATCACATAAAGAATTAGATAATTTTAAATATCCAATGGTTCATGGAATGGAAAATGTCCCTGGATCATGAAATTTGGTTGGAAACTCTGGTGTGATAAGGGATAATACACTCCTTCCCAAGTCGATCCTCTCATTCCCTTGAAGTATTATCTTCTTAGTGAAAGTTTCCTTGAAATTTTATATATACCTTATAAATTTTTTTACTGCTTCATGTAGGGGGGGGTGTAAATTTACACTTTTTGAAAGGTGTCTAGAATTTATTTTTGAAGCACTTATTCCTGCAATCTCTTTGATTAAATTTTACTTTAATGAAATGGAGTGTGTAAGTATTTATTATCATTTTTTCCTTTATAAAGGTTTTTCTTTCCTCCATATCCTATCTTTATACTATTCTATTTTATTTTCTTCTTCTTAGTGAATTCTCACAATTGTTTTTGAATTTTCAACATCATTTTCCCTCAAAACAGGTGGTCTTATTTCAGGTTTAAGGGTGGATGGTGGTTGGAGTTCTTTTATAATTTTTTTTGTTATCTGGTTGAAATTATCCTTTGGTTTTGTGATTTTCTAGGTTGGTAGTTTTCTTTGACTCTGTTATATTGTCAATAAAATTACCAAATTGGTCAGTCAGCTTATCAATCTTATCTTCCAACCCTCCATCTTAGGTTTGTAGATACATATAAATTAATGTTGGTGCAATTTTGGAAGGATGTTGATAATTATTTTGTTGGAAATCTAGTGGATAAATAGATTATTGTTTATGGAAGGGATATTTATAGTATGATTGAAATAAAGGGGAGGGGGTCTGGTTTTTTCATTGAAAATGAGGTCTATCCTAGTTCTATTGGAATCCATATCCTGGTTGGGTTTGGGGTCGACATAGATGATTTGGTTATAATTCCCTTTTATGATAGTTCACAACAAAAAATTCTATCCCCTAAACTTTAGAAAAATGGTCAGTGTAATTATACATAAAAGATAATAAACCACATAATTGAGTGGGGCCTTGTTGTTCCTTTACTTGGTTCACAACCATTTATCACACTAACCTGGTGAATTCAACCATTTCTCTTATGATTAAACATATTGAATCATATGTTATTACCTCATGGATTCCCCTTGTTTTGGTACCTCTCATGATGAATTGCTGTGAGTTCTATGAAATCTTTTCAATTTGACCTCCAACATATATAGGTGAATTTTAAATCAGGGCTCCTCCAGATGAGGCATTTAGAATATTTCAATCATTGTTAAGTAATACTTGGTATATGAAGGCAAGTAATTTATGATATTTCATTTATTGATGTAGTTATCTGGTATAAAGCTTCTTGAAGTACTCTTAGTATTCATAGAGGGTTTATCAAGTTGATCGATGTATGATATAAATATTCTTTTGATGGAAGTTCACCAAGATGTGTGAAACAACCTCTATACGAATCATATTTTATGTATTACCAATCTCTAATCTCCTCATGTTTTAGATATTAATATGATTCTTTAGTTCCTCATTTGAGTGAGAAAGGTAAATCCATCCACTAAAATTATTCTTTTGGTTCTCCTCTAGAATGAAGCTTGAGAAGTCAAAGTTGAATTATTGGATATGCAAATTTGTATCTTCTCCAACAAGACCATAAAAATTTTGAAGGCAAGGATCATATTGACACATAATTAAAAATCATTTGGTGAAGTTGGTGCAATGAGTGGTTATTTTGAATGCAAAATTGAGGTAAACACATATCATGTAGGTTTTGGTCGAGATTTCCATCCATGATTTCATGTTTAGGTTGAACACTGAGAGTGTCGCTTGAATTAGGAGGGTTTATTTCCTCAAAATTAGTTTTACATTTTTTTGTTCATTTTTTAATTATTCTTTCAATTTCAGGATCAATTTTAATTAAATGGTTAATTTAAATATAAATCATTCAGTTTTTAAAAAATATTTTTTTGGTTGTTATGTTGCACTGCCTCCTTGGAAATGATGCCATGTTGGATGGACACCTATCATGGGGCATGAAAAAACATTTTTTATATTACCTAAGTATAGGACAGTGATTAACCCTATGTATTTTCTCTATGAGGAGTGCACACAAAATAGTTTGTTAATTTTAATTTGAGGGAAAATGGGGTGTTTTTGAATTTTGTCGGTTTTGAAAACAATCAAAAGAAATGAAAAAATAAAGAAATTTTAAAAAATATTGAAAAAAAATTGCCAACTGAAGTCACTGAAAACTATTATAGGAGAAGGATGATCATTTCGAGGTCATTTTTTCAATTTCAATGCTATCATAGTTCTATTTTTTTTCAAAACTATTCTTCTAAGTTGATTTAAGTAAGATTACACGATTGTTTCTTCTCACTTTCTTTGTCGAATAGTGATAGTGAGAGATAATATTACCAAGATATCAGTTTGGTCTAATCTCTTTCCATGTGTGAGAGAGTTATTGTGAATATCCTCAATTGACTTACGTAGTTCCTGATCTGGTCTTTTTTATTCCAAATAGTCAAGAAATCTACTACCCCTCCATACGTACTGAATATTGTAGATTAATTCAATACTAAGACCTAGTCTATTACATCATATATAAACGAGAACCTAGTGAAGTATATAATGATCATTGAGGAAATAAAAAAATAAATAATTGAATCAAAAACCAAATATTATTTTACTTGATAATAAAAAGTTCTATATGAAATTTGAAACCAACTTCACAGAAGAGGGAAATAATTTTTATTCAAATAAGTGAAAGAACTCAAGAAATAAAAAAATAGAAAACCAACCCTTACCTAATCACTTAGAAGTTCACCCCACCATGGTAAGGGTAATCGAGATGAATGAAAAAGAAGAAGGTATTAAAAAACTAAGAAGAATAAAAGATTGAAAAGAAAAGTCGAAAATTTATCTAGCAGAATTTTCCCCCCAAATTTTCTCTCTTATTTGGTATACTATATGGTTGAATCTTCTCTATGGTCCTTATAAATTAGAGATCTTAAGAAAACATTATTCAAAATTTAGTAATGTGGGGTCTACTAAGTCATCCGGAAGACTTTTTTAACTTGATTGGTTTTCTAGGCCCTTTGGTTTTTTTAATCAGCTCTAGGTCCAAAAGAGAAAGTCGAATCCCATACACCACGTAATCTTAAAAAAATCAATTAAATTGGATCAATAATATAAAATTTATTAGAAACAGAAAAAATTTATTATAATCTATCTAAATTCTAGAATTTTGAAATTCTCATATTTTTTCCCCAAACATTCCCCCAATCGGAAATTGATTTAGATAATATCAAATTGATAAATTGGTTGGTATTAATTCATTAAAAAAAAGATGGAAATAGTAAAACTATCATTATCAAATATAAAAAATATTTATAATGAAATAAATATCATATATATTGTCTCTATACATATTTTAAACCATTGATATAAAGTAGAGATGATAAATAAATTACATGACTTCATGGAGTGAATAATCGGTATGTACTCACGAGTGATGTTTCCAATTTTTGATGGATGGAATAAAATAAAGGTAAATGATAATTAAAATAAAAACAAATTATTATATAATAACTATCTTATATTTTAATTAAATATACCCTTGTAACAATCCAATTAAATAATAAATTATAAAAAACTCACATCTCTTTGTGGAGGTGGTAGTTCACACGTATGCATGAGTGAAGTTATTTTCTACCAATGCATTGAAAGGTAAGAAGGTATATATGATATTAAAATTATATAAGCTTAATAATTTTATAAATATCATATATGAACATTAAAAGAATCATAATAACCATCCATAATATATGGTGAAGGAAAATTAATTGTATGGCTATATGGAGGTGGTATTCCAAACGTACACTTGAGCGATACTTTCATCTACTTTTTTATTGAGAAAAGGTGGTAAATTACTGTTAAATCATCATAATAACATCTATGTATGTTTATTATACATTACTCATCATTTTTTATCAATAAAACGTGTTTACATGAAGTAGAAGATAAAATAAATTTGAAAGACCTTGGATAAGATATATAAATCTTTTTTGAATACCTCTATTGGATTACATATTTAGCCTTGAAGGATGATATGAGGAGAAGAAAATAAGTTATAATATGTTGTTAAGTATTGTAATACGATTTTTTAATATGATTTTTTGTTATATAAACCTAAAATTTTGTTAATAATGGCAGAGAACAGGTGACCTTTCAAAAGTGAGTGGAGGGACACACATGAAATTTCTTAAAATATTTCAATAATATAAGATAAATTTCAAATTAAAGTGGATAAAAATGTAAAATTAATAAAATTTAGGATAATATAAAGTTTAAATAGGTTCAAATAATAAGAATAATATTATTTTGGGTGGTATTACTTTACTTATGTCTTGGTTCAACCCCCACGGTAAACTTGTTTTAACCCTAATCCTGGTAACAAAATATTACTATTTTTACTCATCACATTGAAAATATTAAATTATATTAATTATTAAGATTCCTAATATGGAATAAATTTTCATAGGTAAAATTTTTACAAGTGTTATAACTTAATTTTAAATAACCATGAAAAGTGAAATGAAAACGCATTTCAGAAAAATGCATTTGTAAGCATAAAACTGAATTTACTTCATTTCCCTACCTTGTAAAAAGACATAAAATGACTGTTAAAATATATTATAGAATATATAATATATAAATTACATTAACAACATTAATAAATATATATTAATTTAATTTATTATGATGGAAACACATTGTGTGCATAAAAGAAATTTTTAGAAACATTTATTTCAAAACCAAAAAATAAGCTTATATAAAATTAAATTATATAGATGATTGATATATAATTATTTATTTTATTTATATTTATAGAATAATTATTTTAATTTTATATCAAATTAAAAAATAATGGGACTTCTACATTAAATAAAATGACATTTTCACAAAAGTCAGTATTTTTCACTATTCATTGAAAAATAATTTTTGTAGAAAAATCAAAAAAGTTCAACATAAGAAATTATTAACATGATAATTTTAAAAATTATATTAGTCACCTAAAATAAAATTTCTAAAATTTTTATATATTAATTATAATTTATATGTGGAAAATGAAATAAAAACCATTTTTGAAGAATAAATATTTTTGACTTATAAAATGAATTTATTAGAAATAGAGTAATTATTTTTTATGTATTAATAAATATATTTTTACTATTTAAAACCTATATGTTTCATAATGTTTCTATTACTATTCATATCTTCAAATTTATTGGAAATGTTACTATATCACTGTTCATATAGTTTCAGGGTTGTGTGTAAATCAATCTATTTAATACCTTATGTTTATTTTATATAAAATCTTGGGTTGTTAAATTATACCCACCATAAATTTAATTCTCTCCTATAAATTTCATTCCTATGATACAAAAAATTCATGTATCTATGTTTCATCACATCCTCATGTTCACACGTAGCTTCCAAAAATTTATGATTCCTCCAAAAATGATTAACCAGTCAAGTAGTCATATTCTATAGAAATTTGGATCCACAACCAAACTTTTCTAATATTTTCCCTTCACAAGAAAGATAAATATTCAGTGGTACATCCTTTGAGTTCAGTACATGTGAAGGTTTAGGTATGTACTTTCTTAAGAGATATGAATTGAACACATTGTGAACTTTAGCGAGGTTCAGTGATAGATCCAAGTGATATACAACCATCCTAATCTGACCAGGAATCTCTAAATGAACAATATACCTAGGTCTAAAATTTTAATTATTTATAAATATCATAACATTAATCCATGTATAAATTCATAGTAATAAATTTTTACCAACATCAAATTCCAGATCTCATGGATGATTATCATCATAAATATTCTATTGAATCTGAGATACCCTGATATGCTGCTAAATGGACATAAGATTATCTACTATTTCATCAGTTTACTCAAGTACCAATATATTTCTCCCTCCAACTTCATCCCATTATATAAAAATTCTTTACTTATTTTCATATAGGTTTTCATAAATATCCATATTAATACTTGAGTGAAAGATATTATTGTAGGAAAAATTAACTATAGGAAGGTGTTGATCCCAAACACCATTGAAATATAGAGAACATTATTTAAATATATCGGATAAAGTTTTTACAGACCTATCAGACTAAACATATTCCTAAGGATGGTTAGTAGTATTGAAACATAACATTATATCCATTAATTGATGAATACCTATCATAAACTTCAATGTAATACTCAGATCTCAATCATAAATAATAAAATGTGGAACTCCATGAAACCTTACAACATCATTAATATATGTCCTAGAAAGATGTTTAATAAATACATATTCTCTGATAAAAATGATATTTGTTGAATTTTTAAGTTTACTGAATAAAACCCAAATACAAATAAGTAATTTAGATGTTTTGGGGTGGATGAATATGAAATCCATGGTGATGTTTTCCCACATCCATTATTGTATGAGAAACAATTATAACATCACCTTCAAATTCTATCTCTCAGCCACAACTTGTTGACATACAAACTAGTGAGATACATAATTTTCAAGATATCTCTTTATTTTGTCCTAATAGAAATTATCTTTTAGGTCTTTATACATATTCATACTTTTAGGATGGATTTATAATGGTGAGATATGAGATTCTTCCAATATCTCTTTCTTCAAGTCCATTACTGAAGAGAAACATAATCATTTCACCAACCTTATTATTCCATCACAATTAAGGTTAAACTCAGGAATATTTCTCACATTCTTTTATATCTTCACATATTTCTTATGTGCCTCTTTATTCTTCAAATGGATAGATTGTTGAACATTCATTTGAGAAAGAGTATATTTCTCCCCTTAAATATCTTATTGAACATTCATTGAAAATCCATAAATATTAGATCTTTTGGGTTCTATATTATAGATATGATGGAATCATCATTTCAACTCAAATAATCAACCACTTTGTTTTCTTTCCTATGGTGGTAATGTATTGAGAAATCATAACAATTAATTAATTCCAACCATCTTATTTTGTTCATATTCAACTTTTCATGGGTGAATATATATATTATACTTTTATGATCAATATATATGTCACATATTTCCCTATAAAGAAAATAACTCTAAATATTAAATCATAGATTACTGTTTATAACTTCAAATCATGAGTTTGGTAATTTTTCTCACAATGCATCATTGGGTGTGTGGCATAAGATATGAACATATCATTATACATGGGAACATATCCCCACCCTTTCACTAATGCATCCCTATAAATCATAAACCCTTCTCCATTATAGGGTAGTGTGATAACATTCATGTTGACTAGAATTCTATTTATTTCCATTATTTTTTTTACACTCATCTATCCAATAGAACTTAACTCCATTTTGAGTCCCAATGTTGAGTAGATTAGATATACATGATAAACCCTTCCCAAAGCATTGATAATATCCATCCAATGCATGAGAAATGTGGATATCAATGATAGTGTTTGGTTTGGTAAAATGTTTAATAAATACATCTTTCATAGACCCACTAATATACTATTGCTTGAGATTATATAACCAAAAAATAATTTTCTTAAAAACAAATCCACACATCAAAAAATTTTCTTACAATTTCTCCTTCCTTAGGGTCATTGATAAAATCCTCAAGTGATCTGCATGATCTTCCTTACTCTTTGATTATATTAGAATATTACATATAAAGACTACCAAAAAATAATCAAGGTAATCTCAAAATACTATATTAATTAAATCTATGAAGATAACAAGGGAATTAATAAGAATAAATGGAATCGTAATAAATTCATAGTGTATATACCTCAACCAGAAGGCTATCTTGCGTATGTATTAACTATTTACCCTAAACTTATAGTATCCAAATCAAAGATCAATCATTGAATAATACTTGCCTCCTCATAATTGAGTAAACTAATCATCAGTACATGGAATATGATAATTATTATTAATCATGATATTTTTAAGGTTCTGATAATTAATACATATTTTAATTGATTGATCTTTTTTTAAAAAAATGGAAAGTTTCACCCCATGGTGACACACTCTCCCAATGAATACATAACAAATATTCTCCTATAGTTTCATTATAAATTATTTAAACTCAATCGGGTCCATTATATATAGATTCTTTGATATTAGTGTATCACTGAGTATGGTTTCTATTGAAAAATTGACTTCATGATTTAGAGGAATACTAGTAAACTCTTCTAAAAAGACATAAAAAATTTTCCATACAATAGGAATATCTTTTATATTGATTTTATTCCTAACCATAGAAGATAAACACCCCTTTTAATAATAATCATGACCCCTAAAATTGGTGAAATTTCCATTATAAATTCATATTTATCCTCACATTGATAGAAAATCATAGGTTCATTTTGAATATCAAACATAACCACTCTTCCTAAACAATTCATATGGAATTTATATGAATAAATTCAATCCATGACCAAAATCACAAAAAAATAAATTACAAGAATAATAATAAGATTTATATGGTTCAAATTACATTAAAATTCATTTGGGTAAGAATCATTGTCTTGATATGTGATCATTATCCCATTAGGTGATTTCGCTAATATTATAATATTTAAATTTTGAGGTGGTAATATGATGTCGTTAATAAATTATTCATATATAAATCAGTGGTTAGAACTAAAATAAAATAATAAAATAATATTTATAGAGCGTATGGTATGTGTACCATTCATGAATTTGTTATCACAACCCACATAAACTATTGATCCCAGGATGCATTTTTGTTTCATTTTTTGTTAATGAGTCAATATGTGTTGGTGGGTGAATTATTGATGCTTAGAGAATTGTTATGTACCCACTAGATGACATTAGATTTTATGGTATAAATATTCTCTATTTTTAAATGTGATTATTTTTATGACGAACTTCAAAGGAATTCAAGAAAAGCGTTGACGGTAAAGGGACATTGTCTACATCTTTCAATATGTGAAAGACCATGCAAATGTGATTTTTCATGAAGTTAATTGTGACAATTTTTGAACTATTCATAAATTCTAAAGTCAAGTTCTAAGCTATTAATAATTCTTGAAAAAACCGAATACATTTTTTTTGGGTGAACAATATGTGAACATGTCCATGAAAAAATCAATTGCATGAAGTTGTGAAGTACATAAAAGGCCATGCAAAAAGAGAAAAGCACATATTTATTTTTCATGAAGAATCAATTATTTTAAAAAGAGAAATTTATGGTTGTTTAAAAATAATTACTAAGTATTGGAATTATATTCTAAACTTATAATAAATTCTAAATATTATTTATAATGGATACCTTTTTAAAAAATATTGACAACCATGCGAGCCACACAGACAAACTCAACCCACATATATAGGAGGATACCTCAACCACATGTGGGATCCAATAAACATATATATTTCATGGAGGAAAAGGTATTGATGGGTCATGTATAGGCCCATATGAGTAATCCCATTTATAAATCAGAAGGGTATGTCTCCTTGGTATCAAGGGATTGTCGGTGGACTATCGTAGGTGAGTGCGGCCCATGAAGCATGGGTGCAAGGTGTAACAGGTGCTGATCTCCCATAGTCAGCTCAAGAATGTTGTTACACAATGTGATTTATTATGTGAACTTCATCCACTAGAGAAAACAATGTGGGATGAGTGAACTATGGGTACTATTCACCACTGTTAAATGATATGTTTATTTCAGGTATTGTCCGATTAGATGAATGTGATCCATCCGATTGTCATCATATTGATATCCCAATCAAGAGTTCTACAAAACACAATTTATCCTCCTTTTATAAGTCTATGATATCATGTCATGAAATGATCATTGATCAATAATCCATACATAGTTGTGATGTTATCTAATGATGAAAATCTAAGTGTGAGGCTGACCTTATAGATGATAATTATACCACAAGCCATGTCTAAATTCCATAATCATTTGACTACTATGAATGAGTTTCTATGCTTCCACTAAAGTAAGAATCCATGTATCCATATGCATGGTATAACAACATATCCAATTTCTAGAAGACTCTCACATATCTGAATTTGGTAGAGAAACCATGTAGCTATTTTTCTATATAAGGATTTCACATAGCCAATTGCCTACATATGGAAATTTAAGCATATATCCATTTTTAGTGAGGAGTGATGTAGTATATTTTTTAAGTATTTGAATATCTTAAATAGATTAATACACGAAGGGAGCCTCAAATATTCATTTTTACTATATATATGATTTCAAAAAGGTGTGAAAATTGAATTATGTGATAATGACGTGATAAAAAAGGATCTAGATATTTTAATACAGAGGGAATAAATACCCGAGTCTTCAAGATATTTAAAGGATACCATATTTCAGAGTATTTAAAAGATGATATGAGATACAAGATAACCCAAGATCTTTGGGAGTTTTAATAAGCATTGATTCACCTAGAGTTTCAGAGGATATATGATTTTTATTTTCTTATATTAGTAGATTATGGTTCAAAATAAAATTCTTCTTCCACTCTTTTTTGTGAGATCTTGTAAAAAATATCCTCTCTGCATGCCTACACTGCACAAAGGGTAGAAAGATCCATGAGGATTTCTACCTATGTGAATAATTGATGATCCCTATTAACTCATTCATTCAAAGGATATCACATAAGCTACCCTAGTATTCTAAAAATGAATCCCATGTACAAATTAATTTTTCACATGATGAAGAAGATATATTCAGGTAATTTTTTATATAAAGGAAATAATATACCCATGAGACAAATCTAGATTTTTTTTGAATATATAAAGAGATATTATGCACAATACTGAATACCATTACATATGGTGTGGTGAAAAAAGTGTTTGAGTATTTGTAGACATCAGATAGAATATGTCCATGTCATTGGTTCATGAAAAAACCCTTGCATGAATGGGTAGTGAACTAATAGTAGGCAGATCCCCTACATATCACTTTTAGGAAGAAGACATAAGATACATGTTCAGACATGTATTGAATTTTTTTTAAAAAATAAATAATAATAAATAGTGTATGTGTTCTTGTATGTAAAATGATTTCAGGAATTTGATGATATACATTCATGAATACCTAAGAGAAATACATGAAACATAAAATATACGTTACATGAAAAGGGTGAAACAATTCAAGGCTGAATATGGGAAGTATTTATAAAGGTATATATATCATATTATAAAAATGTAGTTTATATTTTTTTTGTTCAATTGTTATGTGAGGAGAAGAATACATGAGATATTTCATGATTAATATGAGTTGATAACTCAAGAAGTAAGATTGAGATTGTGCAAGTAATGTTATTTTGTAAAATAATACACGATGAGACTATGTGCACCACATAAACACAGTAAGTGAGTCCAAGACTTTTGCTGAAGGACCAATATTTTCCCCATCATTACACTAAGGAATATATAATCATTCACTAAATATCAGAGGGTAGAGAGACTAAACCCATAATATAAATTTAGGACAAGATTTTAGTCTAAGAATTCAATAAAATGAGAAGAACCATATAATTATAGATCTAGTGTGAATGAGTTTCAAAACCAACAATCCAAATCCAAGAAGTTGTTGAAGATCTTAAAGATTGTACATGAGTGAAATAAATCCTGTACACTCATGGAGAAATATATTTTTCATGTTTTTTAAAAGTAACCAGGAGTAGACATTGATATTACAATTTTTGGATTAACAACAATGACAAGAATGAGATTTTTATGGGGGGGAATAAATAATTAGCAAAGAGGTTAGATGAGAAGAGGAATTTTGGGGAGGGGGGTATAACCTACTGAGGAAGAAGAGTTGGATTTATAGGGGTATAATGAAGACCAACTAGAGGAGTGAATAATGGGGTGTATAACCAGTAACTACTTAATCCCCTGAAATCATCGATAAAATTATAGTGGATAATCTATGTTGGGGGGAATAACCAACATGGAAAGGCGTATGTATTTGTACTGAAACCTTATAAATACCATGTGTTATGCTATATTTGACCATTTACATATGAAAAGTGATATTTTGAGATATTAATAAGTGGATCAAGAATCTTAACATGTTTGGGAGTTTGAATCCAAAATCAATAATTTTTAATGTTAGACCACTGATTCACCACCACTCAGTAGTCAATCCGGCATGGGGAACTATAATTTTTATCAGAGTGTAGGTTCTCTATAAAGTTCAAAGTGAGTATTTATGATGTGAATATCCCTAGAAATGAGTAAGAAACCTCAGGTGGATATTTTTCCAAGTATAATAAGAATATAAATAATTAATAGACAAAGAATCTAAATAATATTATTACACTAAATTAAAATAAAAAAAACTAAAGTTTATAAAAGTTGTATATGTTTCAGTAATTATATTGATTATGATTATTTTATGAATATTGGTGAAACTATGATGATGATTGATCACTTAGTGATCTTAATTCTATATTCGATGAACATATGAAGAAAATCCCCAAAGAAGTGGTAAAATATACTGTTGGAGGCATCATGGTACTTTTAGATGAAAAATAATAGCATGATAAAGAGGATAATGCTATGGAAGATGCATTGGATAAAAGGGATATCATATCTAACACTCACAAAAATATTGTGAATGAAAATTAAGAAACAATTTTTCTTTCTAATGAATTATATAATACATTTTTTGAAGAATTTAAATATTTTTTTGAGAAATATTTATTTTATATTATGTTTGTTGAATATTTCTATGAATTTGAAAAATTACACATAGTTTCAATGGATTTCAGGAATTATAAATTGGATATAAAACCTAAAAGGATCAAGAATCTCAAATCATTATTTCTAAAAAAATTTATTTCACGAAGTGGGTGTTTAGAATATGAGGAATGTTTTTGAAGATAAAGTGGAATTTCTGATGATCAAAATAATTCCATTGACATGAGATGTCTTAAATTAGAAATTTAATTGGCCAATATTGAGTAGACTCATGTAAAGACATCACAAAAAAATAAGTTTGTTTATGATATGACACAATTCTCTTTGAATGATTCTGTTGTAAAGTGATCTTCATCACATGACAAGAAGATCATTAAGACATCTAATGATTTTCCCATGCTATTGTAACGAAATAGGTATTATCCATTTCTTAATGTAATAATTTCTCTAAATCTGTTTTTGTAAAAACTGTAGGACTGAATAAAAATTCTATCAAAATATGGATGTGTAAAAATAGAGAAAAGGATACCACTATGTCTGTTGTGGATATTATAAGGTATACAAGTTCTCATTCCCCAAGAAGTGCTCATTAGGTTTTAAAAAATACCCAAAAGCAGTATGCTGGAAAATATGGAAAGAATGACAAATATAAAATAAAATAAAGGTTTTTTGGTCAATGTTGGTGTTGTAATGTATTTGGGAATTATGTAGTGGATATTTGGTATAATACTATAAATTCTAAAGAACAAAGGAAATCTGTATCATGGAGGAAGAACTCAGATAAGAATATGAAACATTTATGGACAAAGAAAAATAATCCACTCTCAAACAGGTTTGAGAGTCATGATTTCATTTGTGACATTTTCAATAAAATGAGTCACAAAATTGATTCATATACACCTCAACATTTATCAATAATGTATGGTAAGATAAGACCACAAGTTAACGGAGAGTCATACTTGGGTAAAAATCTAAAAAATGTTGTAAATTAGATTATTCCTTGGATGTTATATAATATTTCAACCTTTGACAAGATATATGAAAAATATTATAAAAAAAATTCTAAGAAGATATGAAAGATTGATAAATCTCAAAATAAATATGTGAAGAAAAGAACTAAACTAAATCCATGTGGAAATTCCAAACAAGCTATCAATATTATCAATGTTATTTAGGTGATTTTTCTTGATGACTTAGAGAAATACAACAATCTAGAAGAAGAATAAAAAATGGTATTATTAAAGGTAAAATGAATATTCAATAAGAAGAAAAAAATTTCATCAATTTTTTTCAATAGTGTAAAAATATTTTATTGAATATGTTATATATGAAAGATTTAATAAAATTGGATATAATAAAAGTTGATGTTTAACCACATTTCCATCACAATAAGAAGCACTAAAGCTTGAATCTTATATCTGGATATGTATATGATTGGATGGATAAAGAGTAAAGATCCATCTCACAAAATGAAATGATATATGTAATAACATATATGCTATCAATGTATAAATTATAATTGTTAATTAGATATAGAATCATGAATAGTAGAGAAAAGGAATCAAAATTGGTTGAGAAAACCATCTCAGCCTTTCTGTTTACATTGAAGAACAAAAAATACACCTTATTACCTTATATATATTTTTCTTTGTATTGGAAGTTACAATTTATGGAATTTAATGTGAAGGAAGTTTTCAGGAGGAGTACATGAGAATCAATTAGTT
The DNA here is from genome assembly GCA_963277665.1 of Viscum album. Lineage (NCBI taxonomy): Eukaryota > Viridiplantae > Streptophyta > Magnoliopsida > Santalales > Viscaceae > Viscum > Viscum album. The sequence continues at coordinate 1,237,139,147 of OY728162.1, read as the reverse complement.
CTTTCATATTTTGGATAGCAAGAAGTAGTGGAAGTTTTCAAAATTAGAAAGCCATATGAAAAATTACATTTTAGTGTATTATCATATTATAATATATTGAAATAAATTCTGGAAGAGACCCACCATATTAATGATGTTGATGAGATAAAAATTTCAAATATTTACTATATAGTGAATATGTAACTTTTAAAACATTTTCTAAAATTGGAATACGAGTTATGTAAACCATATATTAATCCTTCATTCTAAATTGTAATATTTATATCAATTAAGGGGGACTGCTTGATTGATGAAACAATTTGACAAAGGGGGAGCTATATCATTTAAAATTGAACTTTCTTATGTGTTTGTTGAAGTGTGTCTAAGATTTTCGATACCATTGAAAAATAATATTATTTACACCCTTTAAGATAATAGATAAATTCTAAGCATGATTTAATTTTCATGGTATTTTATGGACATATTATACAGATTTGTCATATCTATCTTATTTTATACACTGAGTTTTCCCATTTATAATTATAATTTATTTACTATAGAAAATATTCTTAGGAAAACCATGTGATATTATCCCTATTTGAGATGTTCTAAAGAAATAATCTTCAAATGGAGGAGAACATGTAATTGAGAAGATCCCACTTATACTTTTCTTTTAATTTTCAATAAGGGGTGAATGTTCCATCTACATATTAACTTGAATTATGTGTGTAGTTATTGACAAAATAATTAAAATATAGAGATTATTGATCCCATCTTACATTTGTGTTTCATTTACTATCAATGAGTCAATATGTGTTGGTGGATGAAGTAGTGTTGCTTATAAAATTATTATAGACTCACTTAATGACATTTACAGTTATACTTGAATAATTATAAATTTTTAAATGTGTTGATTTTTTTCTGATATAAAAATGAATTCAAGACACGTTTTTTTGGTCAATAAAAATTGTCTACACCATTAAATAAGTAGAAGAACATGAAAATTTGTATTTTCATGAAACTATATATGATGATTATTGAATTTTTCATTAATGTTCAAGAGATATTCTAATGATTGAACAGCATTTCCAATAGTTTAATACATCTTCTATTTGGATGAAAAGTATGTGAATAAGTCCATGCAATATCTTTTATTAAATGAAGTTATTAAGTATTTAAAAGGTCATTTAAAAATAGAGAAGTACACACATTTTTTTAAATAATAATTTATTTCTGAAAGAGGAGTTTGAGGTTTTTTTGTCAATAATAATTAAGGTTTGTAATTTAATTATACAATTATAATAATTTATAAGTATTATTTATAATCATGGAATTATTGGAAAATATGTCCAACCATGGGAGCCGTATAGACCAATGCAACCCAATATATGTGGGAGGAGACATCAACCACATGAGGGAGATAATCAACCCAACATGTATAGATGAACATGTATATATAGGATGTGTAGAGGTCCAATAGATAGTTACCATGTAAAGGTGCATGGTTAGGCCATATTGAGCTCAAGGAAGTGCTTGTGGGCCAGTAAAGTTGAGCTTGTCCTATGAGGTGTGGGTGACTAGTGTAGCGAGTACTAATCCCTCATAGCTAGTTCGAGTGTGTTGCAACATGAAATTATTTATCAATCACTTATCAGCCATTATAGAAACCATAATGGGATGAGTGAACCACAAGGAATATTAACCCATGTAAAATGATATTCTTATTTCATGTGTTTTCTAATTAGATGAATATGAGCTGTCTGATCTCTATCGTCTTCATCTATCACACAATAGTTCTACACAACATGATTTATCTCCCATCGATGAATTGAGGTGATCATTACTTGCCATAAAAATTTATAAATATGTCATTCAAGATCAATATTTTATACAATGATGAAAATATAATCTCAAGGTGAACCATATGAATGAGGATTATGCACTAAGGCATGTCCAAATTCTATGAACCATTAATTTATATGAATGAGATGCTATAATTTTATTAAAGTAAAAATACACAAATCCATATGCAGGGAAGAAAAATGTATCCCATTTCATAAAGGATCTAACATAGTTGAATTCTATATAGAAACCACATATCCATTTAACATGTAAGGATTTCAATTATTTGATTTTATACATATGGGAATTGAAACACGTAGCCATTTTTAGTTAGGAATTAGGTAACAAATTATCTATATATTTGAATAGATAATTTAGCTGAATTTATTAAGGGAGTTTAATATAGGCATTTAAACTATATATTTTATTTTCTAAAGTGATGGAATTTTTAGTACATGCTAAATAAGTGAGAAAATAGGATATGTAGTTTTTTACATACAGTGTGAATAAATGCCTAAATTTTGGAATAATTAAATGAGTAGATATTTCAAAGTATGTAAAGATGAAATGATCTATGAGATAAAATGAGATCCTTGGAAATTTTAAGTCTGGAATCACCTTAAGGATTGGAATATAGGAAGCATTTATTTACCAATATTAATAAATGTTGGGTTGAAATAAAAAGCACCACCATTTGTATTTTTGAGAGATCATAAAATAGATATCATTTATATACCAACACTTCATGAAGTTAAGAGAGATATGTGAGGATATATGCTTGTGTGATGAAGGTAATATCATGCATGAATCATTCATGTGAAGTAGATACCATAGTATACCCTAGTGTTATGATATTGAAACATGTGGAAGACCATCTTTGTCACAAGAAGAAGAAGATATAGTCACATAGTTTTTTATATGAAGGAAAGAATATACCCACTAGAGAAACATGGATTTTATAAAGAGAGAAATTTATCCCACACACATCTTGTTAACTAGAAATATAGTTTGGTTCATTATGTGATTGAGGTTATTTAGACATTAGAAATAATAGGTTCACGTGATCAGTTTACATGAAACTTTTAATAAAAAGACAATAAACATGAATAAGGTATATCTTTTTATTATCACTTTCATAATGAAAAAAAGAGAAACATGTTTGTAGTTGTATTTAATAATTTGAAAATATGAATAATTATAAATTGTGTGTGTGTGTGTGTGTGCTTGTATGAAAAAATTATTCTAGGAATGTTATGATATACAAGCATGAATACCTGAGACAAATACATGCAACATGAAACTATATTTCATGAATAGGGTGTAAAAATTTGAGATTGAAACAAGTAGTATTTATAGAGGTACACATATCTTATTATGAAAAGGATGTTTTTGTTTCATAATTTTATTCTATTATGTGAGGAAAAGAATACATGAGATATTTCATGCTTAGTATGAGTTGATAATTAAAGAAGTAAGATTGATATTGTGTATGTATTATTATTTCATAAAATATTTAAAAACAATATGTGAAAAATTTGAGAAAATTATGTGAGGAAGATACTTATATAGAAGGAAGAATATTCTCCCAAGCATTGAACTAAGGAATATATGATTATTCACTAATGTTAATAAGGTTAAGATAATGAAACTAGAATATACATTCGGGTAAAGAATATTAGATTGAGAGTTTGGTAAATTGAGAATAACCAGATCATTTTAGATCTATTGTGAACTAGTTTCAAGACCAATGTTCATACTATAACACCATTGAATATATTTAATATTGTAAATGAGTGAAATAGATCTAGTTTTATAGTGGAATAAGGTCTATTTTAAGTTATGAAAAGGAAACTAGGAGTAGATAAAGATCTTACTATTTGTAGATAAAAAATATTGAGAAAAAGGATCTTATGATTGGGGTTTTAACAAGTCACTAAAGAGTTTCAAGGATAAGAAGATGATTCAGGGGTATAACCAACTAGGGTAGTTGAGTTAGATAGCCAGGGTAAAATCATTTTCAACTATAGGAATAACTACTAGGGTGTATAACCCATGATTTCCTTAACCATTGTATTGGTTGATAATATTATAGTGGATAATATATACCGGGGGGAATAACAATCATGGGAATGAGTAGGTATTATTACTAAAACATGTAAATATAGTGTGTAGGCTCTCTATGATTATTTATGCATATAAAGTGAGATTGTGATATATCACTCAGTGGATCAAGGACCTTGATATTTTTGAGAGGTTTAACTCAAAAGAAGTAATTTATAAAAGAAAACTACTGATTCACCCCCTCTCAGTGGTTAATACAACATGATGAACTATATCAATAAAAATTATTTCATGGGATTTCCCTTTATATCCAGTATTTAGAGGTTAATGATATCAATAATCATTATTAAACCATGGATTTAATCGTTCGTTAGCATACTATCCATAATCAATGAAATTATATCATCTAAGTGTGAGTGGTTCATATTGTTGATCTTTCTCTCCATTTTACTCATTAGATAACTTCTTCCCATTAAGTCTACCTTTAATTTATCAATGTATTTCATTCACATATACTTACCATTCCCATTTAGATGAATTTCTCTATTCTTATTTCCACACTTCTAGCACAAGTTAAAAACCATCTTCTTCCCTCCATGTTTTTTATTATTTGATTTTTTTAATATAATCATTATTTTCTTATCAAAACCATGATATTGATGGGTGAATCCAATATTCATTTCCCCCTTAATATCACATAAAATTATTTATCCATATCTCTTGAAGTCTCTAATAGATAACACCCTTCTGAGACTTTGTTTTATCACAACAAATAATCAATCAATATTAATTTTCTATTATAGGACAATACTAGAGATGCGCCTCACAAGCCTTGTAGAATTTTCCTCGTATGTACTAATAGATACATAATATTTCTACTTTAACTAATTTAATTTATTCTCCATTTTCATACAAATAATACCGATAAAGTACTTATTGGAAATTAAATTCATAAACTCATCCCACTCAATGTTTTTGATTTATTTTTATTTCCTTGTATTAATGATTAGACTCCACTATTTATCCAAGTATCCTTCAAAATGATAAACAAATAAGATAAAATTTTCATGTTAGGAACATTGGATAATGAAAATATCTTTTTATTGGTAATGATCCTTTATATAGTAATTAATGGATCAAAAAACCCACTAAAAATAGTGTATGTTTTCTCATGAAAGAATCAATAACATGTTATTACCTTATTTGATCATTTGTATGCCTAACATGATTAATGTCTTGATAATGTTTCATAATAATAACAATAATAGTTTTTATTCTAGATCCCATAACATTTGGTTTCTCATGAAGAAAATCATTGAATTTTCCATAACATTCAACATTAACAGGGTCCATTCTAATTCTAGTCATTGAATAAAGTTAAAAATCATTGTATCATAAATATTAATCATAATGGGAAATATTATAATAAAAAGTTTAATTTATAGGATATATAAATACTAAAACCTTTATTTTAGTCTATGAAACCATATTTTTAACCAAGGTCATCCAAAATCCTTTATAATGGACTTTAATGAAAGTGTGAGCTAACCTAAGAATGTCTTTTGGAAGTGTAAAACTAGGTGTGCAATAAGGTACCATTCACTAAGCACTGGAATGATGGATGAGATATAGTTGACTAAATCATTTTGGGGATATTAATCCTAGATTAATCTATGCTAAAAGAACACCCACTTGTAGTATCTAAACACAATTATATTTTATTAGGAAAACCACACTACATTATTTTCCAAAACATAAGATGTTCTATCATACATAGGTTGATCCTAAGGGTTCTCACTAAGGTTTTCTCATCCTAGTTTCCCAAAATGACTAAAACTTTTTCAAATATCCACTATTGTTTCCCCAAAATTTACATATATAAATATTAAATATTCTTATATTAATATTCATTACATATCAATACACTCAATACCAGAACTATAAAGGTTCTTTTTTTTGAAACATGGATATATAAAAAATTTATATATTAAATATTTACAATATTTCACATTATTTTCTTCACAACCAGAACCCTTCTAAGAAATATCATACTTAAAAAATTTATTCATAACCTAGGGAAAGAAAATATAAAAAGGGCGAGAAACTATTATTATTATGGGTAAAAAAGATAGATATAAATAAATTATTATAAGTGAGTATAAGACAAGAATTAGGGTATGTGACATGATAAATCTTATAATAATCATACACAATCAGTAAAATATCTTAATTAAAAAATCATGGAATAATGTGTTGCCAAAAAAATAAGAAATAAGAGTATGAAATCACTAATAATTAATAATGTACGATGAGAAAATATAATAATCATAATATTGTTGTACCTCTTGTACCCCTCGTGGTTTAATTTTCATGATCACAATCACTCTCTTATTTATCTAACCTTGTTTTAAGTGTTTTTGGATGATAGGCATAATTTCAGGTTGCCAAGGAATTGGGCCAAGAAGGCCAAGAAGGCAAAAAGCCAAAAATGGACTGAAATTCAGTCCACCGGCCAACCGGTGGAAGACCACCGGCCAGCTAATGGAGGCCTGGACAGAAGGCATCTTTCTATCCAGACCACCGGCCAACCGGTGCCTCACCAGCGGCCAGCCGGTGGCACCCAGCAGAATACTGTTTGCTACTGCCTCAGCACCGGCCAACCGGTGGCCTCCTCACCGGCCAGCCGGTGGAGCCTGAGCCCGAAGGCCTCTCCATTTTGCAAGCACCGGCCAACCGGTGGCCTAGCACCGGTCAGCCGGTGGACCCAGTCAAACTAGCCGTTGGGCCTTTGACCAGGCTGGTCCACTTGCCTCCCAACGGCTCCGAAGACCTCTCCAACGGCTCCGAAGACTCCCTAAGGCCATTTGAGGGTTCCCCCTCTATAAATAAAGGACTAGGAACCCCCAGAAGCCTAAGGAACAACGTCGGAACTATAAGGAATCCCACGGGACACATTTTGATCATTTGGCGAACCTCCGGCGGATTGTTCCAAGGGAACCCCAATTGCTCCAACACAATTCCACATCCAAGGAGCACCACCAAAGAAGCTTGGGAGCGCTCTTCATCAACTCCAATCAATCATTTGGCGCCCAAGGCTTCTCCCATTACGGTTTTTATTGTTTATCATTTTTGAGCTTTAATTTGGGTTTGTGCCTACAAACCCCACCTCTTTCTCTCATCCCCTCTTTTGGGTTCTCACACCACCTTCAAGGTGTGAAGAGGTTGGTCAAGCCTTTCCTTTAAAAGGCTTGAGACAAAGGTGAGCTAGCCTTCACCTGTAAGAAGGCTAGTGGGTTCTTGCTCAACCATTTAAAGCAAGTGGGTTCTTGCATAACCATTAAAAGAAAGCTGTAATAGGTTCTAGACTAACCTTAAAGTCTAGTGGGTTTCTTGCTAAAACCATTAAAAAGCAAGCGGTAGTAAATCTCTCAACGGTTGAGTTGGGAGCGGAGACGTAGGCTTGGGTTTTTAAGCCGAACTCCGTTATCAAGACTTGTGTCTTGCCTCATTTATTTCCGCTGCACTTTCACTTTGTTTTTTAATTTGTTAATTCTTTTTTAAAAGGCAATTCACCCCCCTCTTGCCATCAATCCCTTTTCTTCTCCGCCCTTAAATTCTTGGTTGATTGGGGGAAAAATTCTTTAAAGCATGTTTTTCATTTCATTTTCTACATTGTTTGTTTTGGTGATTATGATCATCAAAATAGGGGGAGATTGTTGTACCTCTCGTACCCCTCGTGGTTTAATTTTCATGATCACAATCACTCTCTTATTTATCTAACCTTGTTTTAAGTGTTTTTGGATGATAGGCATAATTTCAGGTTGCCAAGGAATTGGGCCAAGAAGGCCAAGAAGGCAAAAATCCAAAAATGGACTGAAATTCAGTCCACCGGCCAACCGATGGAAGACCACCGGCCATCCGATGGAGGCCTGGACAGAAGGCATCTTTCTATCCAGACCACCGGCCAACCGGTGCCTCACCAGCGGCCAGCCGGTGGCACCCAGCAGAATAGTGTTTGCTACTGCCTCAGCACCGGCCAACCGGTGGCCTCCTCACCGGCCAGCCGGTGGAGCCTGAGCCCGAAGGCCTCTCCATTTTGCAAGCACCGGCCAACCGGTGGGCTAGCACCGGTCAGCCGGTGGACCCAGTCAAACTAGTCGTTGGGCCTTTGACCAGGCTGGTCCACTTGCCTCCCAACGGCTCCGAAGACCTCTCCAACGGCTCCGAAGACTCCCTAAGGCCATTTGAGGGTTCCCCCTCTATAAATAAAGGACTAGAAACCCCCGGAAGCCTAAGGAACAACTTCGGAACTATAAGGAAGCCCACGGGACACATTTTGATCATTTGGCGAACCTCCGGCGGATTGTTCCAAGGGAACCCCAATTGCTCCAACACAATTCCACATCCAAGTAGCACCACCAAAGAAGCTTGGGAGCGCTCTTCATCAACTCCAATCAATCATTTGGCACCCAAGGCTTATCCCATTACGGTTTTTATTGTTTATCATTTTTGAGCTTTAATTTGGGTTTGTGCCTACAAACCCCACCTCTTTCTCTCATCCCCTCTTTTGGGTTCTCACACCACCTTCAAGGTGTGAAGAGGTTGGTCAAGCCTTTCCTTTAAAAGGCTTGAGACAAAGGTTAGCTAGCCTTCACCTGTAAGAAGGCTAGTGGGTTCTTGCTCAACCATTGAAAGCAAGTGGGTTCTTGCATAACCATTAAAAGCAAGCTGTAATAGTTTCTAGACTAACCTTAAAGTCTAGTGGGTTTCTTGCTAAAACCATTAAAAAGCAAGCGGTAGTAAATCTCTCAACGGTTGAGTTGGGAGCGGAGACGTAGGCTTGGGTTTTTAAGCCGAACTCCGTTATCAATCCTTGTGTCTTGCCTCATTTATTTCCGCTGCACTTTCACTTTGTTTTTTAATTTGTTAATTCTTTTTTAAAAGGCAATTCACCCCCCCTCTTGCCATCACTCCCTTTTCTTCTCCGCCCAACAATTGGTATCAAAGGGAAAATTTGAGTAATACCTTCACCGGTTTCAAATTTAAGATCCCTTGTGATGGCCTCAACCTCTTTCGCCCCCGAAGGCTATTCTTTGGGTCGTGCTCCATTTTTTGATGGAACCGACTATAATTATTGGAAAACCCGCATGACCACTTTTCTTAGAAGAATTGGCTATCCCATTTATAAAATTGTCATGCATGTTTATTCTCTTTCCTCTCCCGATGAATCCAAATGGACTCAAGCCGACATTAAAAATTTCGAGCTTGATGGCAAAGCCATGAACGCTCTACATTGCGGCCTTGATCGTAATGAGTTCAATCGAGTTTCCACATGCACCTCATCACACGAAATCTGGAAACTTTTGGAAGTTACCCATGAGGGGACCAACAAAGTCAAGGATACTCGATTGGACATGTATCGTCAAGATTTTGAGTCTTTTTCCATGCATCCTTCCGAATCTATTTCTGAAATGTTTACTCACTTCACTGACGTTTCCAATGGTAGAAAATCTCTAGGAGATAATATTTCTGCAGAAACAATGGTCAAGAAGATCCTATGGATCCTACCAAGCTCATGGGCTCCGAAAGTCACGACAATCCAAGAAGCAAAAGACATCAAGAACATGCCGGTCGAAGAGCTCATCGGATCCCTCATGACTTATGAGATCACCATGAGGAGGCAAGCTGAAAAGGAAGGCAAACCGATCAAAACTCCAAAGAACATCTCCTTCAAAGTTCAACAAGAAGAAAGCTCCTCCTCCTCATCGTCTTCCTCTTCAAGCAGCGATTCCGAAATGGAGAATCTTGCCCGCAAAATGCACAAGTTCATGAAGAAGCACAAAAAGAAGAAATCCCGCAAGGCTCGAAAGGGAAAACACGACGAAAAATCCGAGCCCGAGGTAACATGCTACGGGTGTGGCAAGAAAGGCCATTACAAGCCCGATTGTCCACTCAACAAGAAAAAGTCCAAGCAAAAGGAGAAGAAGAAGGCATTCAAGGCCACATGGAGTGATAGCTCCTCATCCTCCTCCTCCTCCTCAAGCAACAATGGTAAAAAATGCCTAATGGAATTCCATGAGGTAACCTCTTCCGACTCCTCTTCCTCTACTTCCTCAAATTCTTTTAATCATCTTTCTTATGAGGATCTCCAACATGCGAGAGATCAATTGGAGGAAGGTTTTCACGAACTCTCTTCCAAATTTGTTGCTTTAAAAAAGAATTTCAAAAAACTCTCTTCCGAAAAGGAACAACTTCTCAAAGAGAAGGAAGAGTTGACCCTCAAAATCAAAAACCTTCCCGATGTTGATTCCATGGAATCAACCATCAAGGATTTAAGGGAATCCTTAGCTAAGTTCACCAAAGGGGAACAAAATTTGACCAAACTCCTTGGTTCCCAACGCATATCTAGAACCACCGAAGGGCTTGGCTATTTCAAGCAAGCTTCCTCTTCCCATGATCCAACTATTTTTGTAAGGGGGAGCTCCCAATTTAAATTTTGTAATTATTGTAAAAAACCCGGGCACTTAATCTATGAGTGCAATTGCAAAAATGCCCGGTATGGTAGGCCCAAAACTATTTTCTTCAATGATGAATTTTATAGTAGAAGACTCGCCACTAGACAAGTATGGATTGAAAAATCCCTTCTAGCGAGTCTCTCCAGGCCAAAATTTGTCTCGGTTTCAAAAACCTCTCCCTGGTGATTTGTTGTTTTTATTTAGGGGGAGTTAGGATCTTTTAAGCCTTTTTGCTTTATTTTCAATTTTTCATTTCAAAACTTTCAATTCAAACTGTTATTCAATTTTTCATTTCAAAACATTCAATTCAAACTGTTATTCAATTTTTCATTTCAAATTTTCAATTCAAACTTTGATTCAAAACTTTCAATTCAAATTTCAAAAATTTCAATTGGTTTAAAATATCTATCTTGTTTTTCAACTTTTCCTCAATCAAGTTTTATACCCCGTGCTATTTTGATAATCACAAAAGGGGAGAAATTCTTGGTTGATTGGGGGAAAAATTCTTTAAATCATGTTTTTCATTTCATTTTCTACATTGTTTGTTTTGGTGATTGTGATCATCAAAATAGGGGGAGATTGTTGTACCTCTCGTACCCCTCGTGGTTTAATTTTCATTATCACAATCACTCTCTTATTTATCTAACCTTGTTTTAAGTGTTTTTGGATGATAGGCATAATTTCAGGTTGCCAAGGAATTGGGCCAAGAAGGCCAAGAAGGAAAAAAGCCAAAAATGGACTGAAATTCAGTCCACCGGCCAACCGGTGGAAGACCACCGGCCAGCCGATGGAGGCCTGGACAGAAGGCATCTTTCTGTCCAGACCACCGGCCAACCGGTGCCTCACCAGCGGCCAGCCGGTGGCACCCAGTAGAATAGTGTTTACTACTGCCTCAGCACCAGCCAACCGGTGGCCTCCTCACCGGCCAGCCGGTGGAGCCTGAGCCCGAAGGCCTCTCCATTTTGCAAGCACCGGCCAACCGGTGGCCTAGCACCGGTCAGCCGGTGGACCCAGTCAAACTAGCCGTTGGGCCTTTGACCAGGCTGGTCCACTTGCCTCCCAACGGCTCCGAAGACCTCTCCAACGGCTCCGAATACTCCCTAAAGCCATTTGAGGGTTCCCCCTCTATAAATAAAGGACTAGGAACCCCCGAAAGCCTAAGGAACAACGTCGGAACTATAAAGAAGCCCACGGGACACATTTTGATCATTTGGCGAACCTCCGGCGGATTGTTCCAAGGGAACCCCAATTGCTCCAACACAATTCCACATCCAAGGAGCACCACCAAAGAAGCTTGGGAGCGCTCTTCATCAACTCCAATCAATCATTTGGCACCCAAGGCTTCTCCCATTACGGTTTTTATTGTTTATCATTTTTGAGCATTAATTTGGGTTTGTGCCTACAAACCCCACCTCTTTCTCTCATCCCCTCTTTTGGGTTCTCACACCACCTTCAAGGTGTGAAGAGGTTGGTCAAGCCTTTCCTTTAAAAGGCTTGAGACAAAGGTGAGCTAGCCTTCACCTGTAAGAAGGCTAGTGGGTTCTTGCTCAACCATTGAAAGCAAGTGGGTTCTTGCATAACCATTAAAAGCAAGCTGTAATAGGTTCTAGACTAACCTTAAAGTCTAGTGGGATTCTTGCTAAAACCATTAAAAAGCAAGCGGTAGTAAATCTCTCAACGGTTGAGTTGGGAACAGAGACGTAGGCTTGGGTTTTTAAGCCGAACTCCGTTATCAAGCCTTGTGTCTTGCCTCATTTATTTCCGCTGCACTTTCACTTTGTTTTTTAATTTGTTAATTCTTTTTTAAAAGGAAATTCACCCCCCCTCTTGCCATCACTCCCTTTTCTTCTCCGCCCAACAAATATATAATTTTTTGAATATGCATAATAATATAAAACCATTTCCTTAGTCAAATATCACTAGTAAAACTAACATAGTTGATTGGGTTAACTCCCCATTCCATCACTTCCTTAGTCATGGTTCATTACCAAGACCATATTATTTGAAAAAGTCCCTTACTGAACTAGGTTCACTCTATATTCCAATCCTCATTATCTCATGATATATACATCTTTACCCAATGCATTTTAGGGACAAAAAATTTTGGGCCCACCCTCACAGATTGAGAACCATATATAAGCGTTCAACAAGATCCTAAAACATTCATTATATCGTCATATCATAACCAATTGAGAGGATACATGTTTTATAAACATTCCATTATCATAATAATAAACCATATAAAGAAATAAAAGATATGGTAACATTGGATCATATCCCTAGTAAATCAAAATAAATATCAAATGTTGTTTTTATGGAGGAAATTGCATTTAAAAGATCCCCAGACCATTTATTAAGAAAAATTACCATTTCATTTTGTAATAACTTATTTAAAATATTAAAATATATAAAATATTATGAAAATATTTTTGTTATAAAATAATCAAGTAAACATCTAAATTAATATTCAATTTAAATAGTATTCATGATAGTAGAGAAACCACTTCATACAGTGTAAGTTAAAAAAAGACTTATTCAGTAAAAAGAAAAAATAATCTTTATAAAAAAATGAGAATAATATTATTTATAAAAATAGAAAGAAAAAAATTGTAAAAAATAACTTAATAAATATTTTTCTAAAATTTGAAACATTATTGAAATTATTTTTTTTATAATATAGATATCAGATAAAAAAAATCTTGACTAAAGAAGGAAATAAAGTCAGTTTTCCTTAAAATATATCTTTATGTATCTTAAGTACATAAAAAGATAAAAGAGAAATGAAAACATGTAATCTCAAGAAAAAATAGTGTATAATAAATTAAATAATACATTGGATAGAATGGTCTTATAATTTCATCATAAAAAATTTAAGCATAAACTATCTCATTAAAAATTTGATGGTATCTTAAAACCCTTATGAATTTAGAAATAATTTATTTAAAAGTAATTGGAATATGGAAATTAATATCTATTTTTAAATCACATGATTTGAAACATATATCATTTAAAAATAAATTCTTATGTAGTATATACACTATAGAGATTAGAAATTGGTGCATAATATTAAAACATGTCTCAATGAAGATAAATTGAGATGAAAACCCCTTACCTAAAGTATTCCATTATTCATAATCAGAGTAACCTCATTTATAGGAAATTAAAATTTATTATACTTTTATAAAAGAAACACAATAATACCTATTATACCATACCTTGTTTACTTATATCCTTTTATCACCTATTCGTTAATAATCATTCATTATCATTATCATTTCAAGTGTTAACTACTACGCTTTTCATGTATGTTTTGGTTTCAAAGTTTTGAACTTTGCACTTTTATCATGGTTAAAACATATAAAATATTTTAAGATGGATATAAATATCTTATATATTAATTATATAAAAATTTACAATAATTAATAAAAATTGGAGATGAAAAATTAAATATATCACTTCATAGAGATAATAATATATATACTCACGCGTTATGTTTTATTTTTTAATGGATGAAACAAAAGAAATATAAATGAAAATTAATCTTTGTAGAATCATTATTATTTAATAATTATCACATATTTCCATGAAGTTTATCCTTGTTACCAACCAAGTAAAGTGTAAATGATAAACAAATCACATCGCTTTATAGAGGTGTTGGTCCACATGTACACACGAGTGACATTATCATTTACTAGTGGATCATAATGTAAAAATTTAGATATTATTTTATAATAATAGAAGTATAATTATTTCATAATTTTAATATATAAACATTAATATATTTATAATAACCATCCATGAATATGGGTGATGGGAAATTGATTATATCACTACAAGGAGGCAATAGTCCACACAAATGCACGCTTAATACATTCATCTCATATTTGAGTAATAAGAGGTGGTAAATTGTTGTTAAATAATAATTATAATAATATATAAGTATATTTATGATACCAGTTTCATCATTATTATTTGTATAAAATATGTTAATATGATGTAGAATAAGATATAAAATTGAAATAGATTGGTTAAGACCCAAACCTCTTCTTTAAGATACCTCCTTTGGCTGACAAGTTAATCCATGAAGGAATAGTCTTAGGAGAAGACTAGAAGCTCAAAGATTAAGGGAATGATTATAATAAGGTTTTTAGTATGTTATTTTATAATATATGAGGCTCAAATGGCATTAACAAGGGAGGATAAGAGGTTTCCTTTTATAAGTGAGGGGAGGGACATATATGTAATTTTTTAAAATACTTCAATAATATATGGTCACCTTATTTTGAGAGTGTCTCTAAATGGACAGGAATTAAAAGTTAGGATAATAATAATTTTATATATCTTAAAAAAATATGAATTATATAGTTTTGGGAGGAATTTCATCCCTTATCTCTTGTTTTAACCCCCACGGTAAACCTATTTTAACCTTAACCATGGTAAGGAAATGTTTTCCATTTTTTACTATTCATTATTGAAAAAAATAATTTAAACTTATTAAAAAATATTAATTACTAATATTAAAAATTTACAATTATTTATAACATATTAAATTTATATAAGTGGTATAATTTAATTTTAAAAAATCATGTAAAACTTAAGTGAAACCCATTTAAAAAAATGCATGTTTATGCATAAAACTGAATTCACTTCCATTCCAAACCTTATAAAAGCAATAAAATGAATTTTAACATCTATGAATGAAGATATAATATTTAAATTTCATTTTAACCATTAATAAATATATATAAATTTAATTTATCAGGATTTTAACACAATTCCTGAATAAAAATAGGTTGCAAAAAAATTAGTTTAAAATTGAAAAATGAAATTATATAAAAATAAATTATAATAATGATTATTATTTAATTAATTAAATTATTGATAATTAAAGTATAAATATATTAATTTAATATTAAATTCAAAACATAATGAAACTTTTTTGGAAAGTATATGAAAATTTAAAAAAAAATAGGTACTTCCAGTATTTACTAAAAAATAAATCTTTTTAGAAAAATCCAAAACATTCACTATAATATAATTTTAAAATTCATATTTCAGAAATTATATTCATTATAATAATAATATTTCATAGAAACTTATATATTAACTATAATTTATGTGTTTATACTTCAATAAAAACTATTTTTAAAGAAAACATGTTTTTGAAACATAAAATGAATTTATTGAAAATTGAGTACTAAATTATTATGAATTAATCAATAAATTTAAAACATTTAAACAATTTATTTTTAATAAGTTTTTATTACTACTAATATATTCCAATTTAATTAATAGGTTACAAAAATTTACTATATCACTGTTCATATAGACTTAGGTTTGTGCGTAAGAAAAGCAATAAAATACCTCAAGTTTATTTTATATAAACATTTATGGTTTAACTTGATGAGTTGGAATCAGAACATAAACCTAGATAGACACTCTCAAGACATATACTTTGGTTAATTTTTATTCCCTTTATAAACCATTATGGTGAATGTTAGGATAAAATCTATGAAAATTTATGACAATCTATAGTGATATGAGATCAACATTAAAGTGTAATGGGTAGAAAGAAGGTTTCAAAATTTCAGAAATCATAAGAATTATTTTTATCATAATAAGTTTTCTTAATATAATTATTAATGTCTAATAATTACACTTATATTTTAGGTTTATTCACTGTCTAAAACCAAGAGGAATCCTGTGAACAATGATTTTAGTAGCCAATGCAACGCCCTTACTCACATGAAAACAATTAAACCCGAATATAGAATGTGAAACATTTTGTTTATATATAATTATCTATCTTGAATTATGATTAATAAAATAAAAATGGGTGATTTTCAAAATCTACTAACTAAGATAAAAATGAAATTTAAGGAAATTTTAAGTGATAAAGGCCTTAGAGTGAAGAAGATTAAGCTTCCTACACGTTAGTAATGTGGGAAGAATCACCTAGAAAAATGTCTCAAAAGATTATGTAAATGTTTTATCTATATAAAATAAGATCATAGAGTAACTAATTAATTATGAAAAATTAATATTTCAATAGATATAAATAAATATCATTATACGGTACCACTAATAGTTCAAGGTCTTATATATTGGAATGTTTGGAATTATCTTAGTTAATTCCATAATCCAAGGTCTAACTCCTAGATGAAGGAAGGGACTATTACATTTCAATCACTAAAGTGGATCATAATGGTTAATTCATACTTATCATCCAATCTATAGTTAGGGATTTAATATTAAAAAATTTAATAATGTTCCCTATCAAAATATTATAATTCTTCTTTTAATAGAAATTGATGTTGTTATCATTCTTCCTTTATATAGATCCCATATCTGTTTCTATAGAAGGGAAGTCACAATTTACCTTCCTAATAAAACTACGACTAAATTTCAATATAGAGATGAATATGAACTTCCAATGGAGATTACTTCCATTGTATGGTTCTTATTACCTATTAAATAGTTATATTTATCTCGAATGGTTGGGGGAGAAAATCATAATTGAATATATTCCTATTTTTGGGAATATGATGATGTGATTTTGGAATACAAGCCTATACTTCCCCTAAATATTAAAGATTATTTTTCAATATCAATCATACACTATGTTACACTTATTTCAAGGATTCTATATAGAATGGTATGGATTGAGTTGGAGGAATTAAAGAATAAACATTAGGAAAACATTCATAAGGGATTCATAAACCCGAGAACAACATCATGGGGTGCATCTATTAATATTTTTAAAGATAAATTTGTTTCAATAAATGTTCTCATTAATTATTGAGATCCTAATAATATCATTATTAAGAACAAGTATCCACGACACCATATTAATGAATTTTTTATCAACTGAATGAATCTAAATACTTTTACAATATTGAAATTCATTATAGATATCATAAATTAAGGGTTAATAAGGTCGTTATACCCAAGACAACATTTCATATGAGGTATAGTCATTATGAATTTATAGTGATTCCATTTATACTTACTAATTCCACTATTATCTTTATGGATTTAATGAATATATTCTTTGGTGATTACTTAGATCTTTTTATGGTAGAATTTATAGATAATATTCTAATATATTGTATGGGAATGGAAGATTAGAAAAATAATGTGAGGATTGTGTTGAAGTCCATAAGGAAATATATAATATATTCCATTTTCATCAAGTGTGAATTTAGACAATAATAGTTTTCATTCCTCAGTTATATAACTCATCCAAGGGAATATTAGTGGATTCTTCAAAGATTGATGTTATTTAGAAATTACCTAGACTAACCATGATGACTAAGATTTGTAGTTTTCAGAGGTTTGATTGGTACAATTGATGTTTTTTGAGAGATTTATTACAACTATCTAATCTTATAACTATATTGACTAGAAAGGGACAAAAGTAACTTGAAAGATATGTATATGAGGAAACTTTCAAGGATCCTAAATGAAGTTTAGTCAATGAACCTCTTCTCACACTACCACTTAGTGGAGAAGGGTTTATGATATATAGTTATGTATTGATGAATGGGCCAGGATGCACTGACTTTTAGAATGGTATAATGATTACTTATGTCTCAATAAAATTGAAAATTCAGGAAAAATATCACTTGAATCATGTTTTAGAGTGGGTTTTTTATTTTAAAATGTAGAGGGATTATCATTATGGTGAAATATGTGATATGTCCCAATGGACATAGTTGGATTTTATTAAATATTATGACAACTAAATACATTACCACTATGGGAATCTAAATGAGGTGACTAATACTCTGAGTTGAAATGAAAATGATTGTTTATCCATGATAAGGATTGAAAAAGATCCGTTTTTTTATTTTCAAAATGTGGATCTTGAAATTATGAGGTATGAGGGAGGATAATTTCTTTCATAGATGGATATTCAACCATATATCCATGTAAGGAATAAATATGCATAAAGAAATATACTGACCTATAGATGAAAGTGTAGAATTTTTATGAGTTTGTCCATTATTATAATGGAATGATAATGTATAGGAACTGATCATGTATCCAATAAATACCATATTTGAATAAGGTTTTATTGTATTAATATCACAGTTCATCATTCTTTATTTATATAGGAAGTATAAAGACATATAGATATCTGAATTAGTATTCTGGTGGGACAACATGAAATGGGATATTACAAATTATGTATCTGGATTCCAAGTATTTAAAAAAGTTAATGCCAAGACAAAAACCTCCAAGGGGATATAATAACCATCACTCATACAAAATTTGAAATGAGAAAACAACACCAAATATTTTTTAACGAACTAAACTTTTATAAATAAACTATCAATTTTGATTGAATTAAATAAACTATTAAGTAATATTGTTATAAATATATATTCACTTTTTTGGAATATTATATCCCATATAATTTAAAACACCATAAACAATTATAACTAATGATTATATAGACATTTAAAAGTTATCATATGAATAATATTAATATAGGGGTTTGATATTTTCAATTAACATAGAAAAAGGAAGTGATGGCCTCATTCAGTATAATCATACCCTATGGAGCCCATTTATCATAGATTACAAGGTAGATAACATTAATAAGCTTTTACCTTAACCATGACCAAGAAAAGATCAAACAACTAAAGTATGATAAAAACTACTTACAAGATAAGTTTAAGCTCATCGAGATCATAACCCAAACCATGAACACCAAACCAACCCCTCACCATCGCTCACATTACCCTTAGATCATTTTCTTGTCTAATAAAGTTATATGTATTAAGAACCTAATAATTTGAATATGTATGTTCAATTTTACATAGAATAATGGTTATGTTTACTTCTTATTATTGTTAATTTATAAATGATTTTGATTTTGATATGAAAAAATAGGATTTTTGTGAAATAAGTAATTTCAATTAAGAAATTCCATTTTGATGAATTCATGAAATTTAAAAATAAATTATAAATTAATAAGGTAACAAAATGAAATATTCATAATTAAATATAAATGATAATATTTTTCTTTGAAGTCAATTTTAATTGTTTATAGGTTTTCAAAAACGGTTATTATAAAATAACCCTGCATTTCTCCGTAACTATCAATTCTTGTTTTAAAAATTTAAATTAACAAATTTAGAGAATTATTCAGTTAAAATAAATATTATTTTTAATCATATCAATGAAATTATCTAATAGTTATTTTTTATAATTTTCTAAGACAATCAATTTTTTGGGTAAAACTTACATACATTATAAATATGTAGTTTATATTATGACATCATAATGAACCAAAAGTGATATAATAAATAAGATAAATGATATACACAACCAAATATAAGTTTCCAATTTAAAATATTGTGATTTTGAGGTTATTTGATTAATTTTATAAATCCTTTATTAATCCTCAAAAACATGTATTATATTTTAATGTTTTAAAATATTTTACTTATAAACATGACTAATTTACCCATCACCAAGTGTAATATTTTATTTATGTCAGCCCTTAGAATTATAAAATAATTAAAACCTACCATATTTGGTAGAAACCATGGGAAAAAACCATGGTAAGGTTTTCTGTTTTGATTATTTTATTATATAGATTTCAAAGCTATATTTGGGAAGTAATAAAGAACTCCCCTCTATTTCCTTATATAAAACCACCCAAACTCCCATTAATATTCACTCAAAAACCTTGGATCAAATCCTTAATCTAACCTCCATTATCTAGAGTCCTCCCAAGGTGCTCCAATATTTTTTGAAGCTCTTACCAATATTTTCAAATCACTTTGTCAAGGCAAGAGACTTCCATCTCCTCTTTTCTATTTGGGAAACTTCTTCGTAATTTTTATTTTGAATTTAAATAAGTTATTTTTCAAGTATTTATAAATATTATTGTACTTTAAAATTTATTTCCTAATATTGAGAGGTCATTTATTCCCCTTCATTATATAATTTAACTACGTCATGCCTATATTGAAATTTATTAAGAGATCACCTCCTTCTCCTCTTTATTCAAGCATATTCTCTATTTTATGCCTATTATTTTCCAATTACTAATATTGTAATATGATTTTACCAATTCCTATTATATAAATTTTTATATACATAAGATGTGATACCCCTTTCACTCTCATTAATAAATTTTATGAATCTTTACATACTGTCATTATACTGGGAAAATTTCACTGTGATGTTTAATGCAAAATGATTAGGTCATGAATGTACACCCCCGTTTCCACTTAAGTGTATTCACCTAGATGTAACCATCCTTCATTGATTGAGTAATTCCTTGTATATAACCCACAACCCTTGATCTGGCGGATAAACTTTATTAAATGCATACTTATGTTTTATGATCTATGTGTCACACTTATACATGTAAGCTATATAAAACCAGCGAGTTATATCATAATTATATAGCTATCCAGTGAAATGGGTAATGTTTTAGTCTCATGAGACATCATATTTGGGATTAGGGAGTGAACCTAATCAATTAGGTGAATTTTTCATCCATTTTATGATGTCTTTGCAGTTATACTTGACCAATGTTTATAATGTTAGGTTTAAATTTTCTACCACTTTGCCATGTTTCCATTATGTTGTAATTTTATATCATGCCTTTTTATGCAAGTTTAATATTCTCACCCATTTTTTATACCATTGAAATTACTATTGTCTAACATGTAATACTTTCTTTATGTTATTATTTTTTATTACCTTACTATGATTTATAGCCAACCACTTTCTTATGTATATCACCATGTTATCCCATACCATTTTAAGAACAATGGAAAATTATTAGTGTGATAAGGAAGTTTTCAATAATAATGATCTACCAACTATTTTTATGTTTTTAAGTAATGTGCCTAATTACCTAATGAAAATATAATTATCTATATTCTATGATTTATTTTTCATATTATTATGTAATAAATAATTAATTATAGATAAGGGTTGTCATAGTTGGTTTCATAGGAAAGTCTTGTTATTTTTGGGATTAGGATTAGAAAGCATTCCAGAAATATTTAGGGATAATACTAAACATAATAATACATCACTAAATTTTGGTAAAGTATATAGTAATTAGTTTCTATGAAAATACATCTTTATCAGGATACTAAAAGTATACGTGGATCTGTTATAGATATACCTTGTGGTAACACATGAAGCACCATATTGATATAGAATTGATTAGGAATTGGTGCACAATAACGATCCTTGATGCACACCTGGTTTGAAATTCATATGGAATATGATTTTTAAAATTAACAAGCTCATTAAAAACCATTATTAAGAGAAAATAAATTCCCATAAGAGTCAATTTTAGAAAATATATCATGGATAACCTATTTTGAAGCCATCAAATTCATAAGTTAAGGAAATAAATGTCATTTATAAATTATCCCTTTAAATTTATTAGATTCTTATTTTATTATTTAGTAGTTTTAAAGTACTCATCCCAAATTTTCACTTTATTCTATATAATGTTCGAAAATAGGAGGAATCATGTAAACAACCAATGCATAGGGAAATTCAATGACGATACAAATGTGGTGCCCAACCCGATGGGATCAGGAACAAAGAAATTTGTGAAGATACACTCTCAGTTGAATTAGGTTATAAACAATAACCTAAAATAATAATAATATCCAAATACCCCAAAGATAGTTCAAGCTATAATTGGTACCTTTCTATGATAAAGGCCCATAACATTCAATGGAATATCAAATTCCTTAATTGAAAAAACAATGGATCAACTCCATTGATAAGATCTTCTCTATCCTTCAATGTTATGAGGAATATAAGGTCACACTGGAAGATTATTTTATAGATGGAGAAGTTTATCATTGGTGTAAATTAATTAATAATACAATGCTAGAGGAATAAATCCATGTGATGGTGTGGTGGGAATTTATTAAAATATTTTTCAACAAATATTTTCCTCACATTATCCAACTTAAAATTTAAATTGGTTTATATTTACTCAAGAAAAATGATGATGAATGCATTGGGTTGTATAAAAAGAACTTCATAAGATTCTAATGGTATAATTTATGCTTTATTATTACCCCTAAATAAAATTTTGATCAATTTATTGGTGGGATATCACTGAGTCTACAAAAACACTTAGAGATATGGTACTTTGATATCTATGAGAAAATTTTCCGAAGTTCCCTAATATTTGAAATGGAGATGAACAAATATCATGGGTATAATAGGGATAAGAATTGTAAATTAATCTTTAATTGTATTGGTGCGATGGAGAAATCTAATAGTGGTAAGAAATTTCAAAATCCCATATGTCAAAAGTGTGGAAAAAAGATCCTTCGGAATTTTCTAATAGGGAAGAAGAAATTCTTTAGGTGTAGATATGAAGGGAACATAAATAACAATTTTCAATAGGAGAAACCCATTAACGTGATGGAGGAATGGAATGATCTGGTAAATCCTCAGTATATCATTCATTATTTCAGCTGTAATAAATATGAAAACTTTGAAAACAAATTTACTAGTCCATGGGTGTTTGCAGAAAATAAATTCCAATAATGTCCAAGGTGGTGATGGTAATATTATGCCATAATATCCACTAAGTTGGATCTTGAAAGATAAGTAATGATATACATACTAGTTATTAATTAAATAATAATGAACATAATTTTTTATTCTAGTTGTACACATTCCTTTATATGACACAAGTTTAGTGGAACTATTCAGATACCACTATAAAGCATTGATATATAACTATCAGTGAAAATGGAAAAAGGAGAAATTATTGAAACCTATGTATATAACTCCTTCCTTAGCAAAATATATGTGATGAAATCCCAAATACATCTTGTGATACTACCTTTTGTTCAATTCAATGCAATAATGGACATGGATCATCTTTCCTTATATGGAGATAACAAAAATTTCCATGAGAAGTAAATTACTCCCTATATCTCGAATCATCCTATAATTCTATACAAGTGTAAGGAGGATTATGAATATTATTTAGAAACAACATGAAAATAATGGATATTATATCCTTATGAGAAATCATACATAGATAAAATTATTTATTCTAGAGAAAAGATCATCCTTGATGACATTCCCATTATAAGAGAATACATAAATGTTGTTCCCAAAGAATTCCCAAGTCTTCACCCTAGATGAGAGGTTGAATTTCTAATCAAGATTATAACTAGGTATTTTTAAATATTCAAGACTCCATATATAATCGGTATTTTAGAACTTGAGAAGATTAATACAATTGTAGGAGAATATGGATAAAGGGTTTATCCACCTAATTGCTTCCCCTTGGGGTGCACCAATCCTCTTTATCAAGAAGAAAGATGATTCAATGCATCTTTACAATGATTATCATGACCTCAAAAAGGTCATGATATAGAAAAATTATTCTCTTCCATTTATTGATGACTTGTTTGATCAATTATGGGGATCCCAAAAATTCTCTAAAGTGTATCTTACTTTGGGGTATTATCAAGTAATATAGAAGAAGGAGGATATCCCTAAACTTTTTTTTAAATGGAATGGACACAATGAGTTCATAATAATCCTATTAAGATTCATTAATGATTAATAAATATTTATGGACATAATGAATAGAGTCATTGGTTATTACCTTGAATGTTGTTTTGGTAATATTTATAGATAATATTATAATATACTCCAAAATCATTGAGGATCATGAGGTGCTTCTGAGAATTGTTCTAGAGACCTTAATAAAGGATAATATTTATATATATTATATAAAATGTGAGTTTTAGTAGAAATAATTATTATTCATAGGAAATTATATCACTGGTAAAGGGATATTTGTGGAACCTTCAAAAATAGAGGCAATAAAAGGATGGACAAGGCCAAACCATATTGTGGACATCAATATTTTTCTTGTATTATATGGGTATTATCATCGGTTTCTGTAAAATTTATTAGGATTTTAAAACCCTCTAACCATGATAACTCAGAATGAAGTCAAGTTTCTTTGGAATAATAAATGCGAATACAGATTCAAGTAGTTGAGAAATCCTTATCACTGACCTATAATTACATTACAGACAAGAGGGGAACGTTTCATGGTATACAATGATGATTTGAAGGAGGTATTTGGATTTTTACTAATACATAATGATAATGTAATAGCCTATTACTAAAGAAAATTTAATGTTCATAAATATAACTACCAAATTCATGATATAGGGTTGGTTAAAATAATTTTCACACTGAAAACCTAGAGGAATTATCTATTTGGGGAAAAGTGTGAAGTATAAATGGATAAAAAGAACCTCAAGTATATATTTACATAGAAATAGATGAATATGTGCTGGTGAAGAAGGTAAGATATGATTAAGGACTATAACTTCTTAATCCAATACCATAATGGGAAGGAAAATAAATAGGTATATTTTCAAAGTAGAAATGATCCGAAAATTTTATCAGCGATAATAACTGATAAGGATCCTATCATCTTAGAAAAGAAAAGTCTAGACATGGGAATCATAAAGGAAAGAACATCATTAATCCTTTCACAAATTATTGCTCAACCATCCCTTAAGGGTAAGACAATGGATACTTGAAGAGATTATATGGATATTTAGAATAATATGGAATCTATAAGAAAAGGGAAATCCTAAGAGTTTAAAATTAAGGAAGGAGGAGTTGTAAGATTTGGATCATGACTATGTGCATCATAAAATCCTAGGATAAGAAATGAGTTGGTAGATCATACACATAGTGTAGATACCCAATGCATGACGTATATAGACATTACATTACTTTTGAGGAATACTTAATACATAACAAAAACAAACACCAAAGGACCATAATAGTTTATTGTCTTTGGAAACTCGGAATATAATCTTCTAATCTTGGTGAAAGGTCTTCAACATCTCCCATAAAGAACTTCCTTTTTTTCTTAACTAAAACATTTCTTTATATCCTGGGGAAAAGAAAACATATAAAGGGTGATCTCAAATGATTAGTAAGGGTAAGCATGGATAAAATAAAACAAACCATATACATTTGAAATTCAAAACATGAACATAATATTTAAAAATAAAAATATTTAGCATTGACATAAAACATGGCATTACGTAAGGAATAGATCATAAAGAAACATTAATCATGATATAATAGCATGGTAATAAAACATGTAAATGTTTCAACCATTAATCACATGATATAATTTCCATAGTAGCCAAGGCATTACTACCAAGACCATCTTAGTGAACAAAGTCCCTTTCTGAATCGAGTTCACTCCTCATTCCAGTCCTGTATTACTGAACCGGATTACCTTACCATTCCAGTCATGTCTATCTCATGAGATATAAATCTTTAACAAATTCATTGGAGGGAGATATAGTTCCCATCCATCTCATAATGAAATCATTCTTACTTGTGCCACAAAATAAACATAAATCATTCATCATAACCCAAAGAATAAAATGGGTTTCATAAACATCATCCCATCATAACATAATCCATATAAAATAAATGGATATAATTTCATCATTAGAAAATTGAAACCATTTAAATCATATACATATTATACTTGAAACATTCACTTATGAAATAATGTCATCTTAGAAGGAAAATGGTATTGATAAAACACTTGAAAAGAATTCTTGTGGAAAATATCCATTCTTCTTAAAAATCATTTTTCTTTTCACAAAATGCCATGAAATTTTAAAAGAAATGGATTTTATTGAAAATAACCATGCAATCTTGTGGATTAAACTTCATGAAAATAAGGCGTTATGAAATCGTAAAAATTCTTTCATGCCGTATAAGTTAAAAAAACATTCTTCTCGTACTTTTTCCGGAAAAGTCAAAAAGTACCTCGTATGGTAAACAAAAGAAAGATTCCTTACAAAGTAAAAGTCACAAAGGGGTAAAAATGAATTTAAACATACATGTATGAATACTAAACACTTTATGAAAAAAAAATTTATGGAAATGGATGAAAAATATAACCCCAGTAAATACTTACGAATAAACAATCTCAGATAAGAATGAGATTGGAATAGTTATCCCTTACCTTATGTCCGATATGTTTTGTACATATCAGAACCTCCTGTATAATGATTTAAATAATGTCATTGAATTATTACAGAATAATATTCATTGTTATCATATCATATATGGTTCACTTATGACTTTATATTACCCATTCTTTTGTAAATTCCATGTTAAAGCAGCGTTTTGGGTAAAATAGTTTTATTTATCATACTTGTTTGGACTTGTTGTTCTTGATATTATTATTAATTTTATCCTGATTTAATTACTTATAGAATTTAAATCATGATTTCTATATCATATATATTCAGTATATATATATATATATATATATAATAGATGAATGAAATGAAATACACTGTTTATGGAGAGGGTAGGCCGTACGTACGCATGAACGTTGTTTTATTTTCCTTATTGACTTGAATGGAAGTATTTAGATGAAATATATATATATATATATACATAAATCCAGTAGATTTATCATGTAATATATTTCATAATTATTCATTATATATACTTTACAATCATTTTTGAATGGTTAACATGGAGAATGAATCTCATCGCGTCGTGGAGACAGTAATCCGTATGTACGCACGAGAGATGATATCATTCCCATAATTATTGAATTGAATTGGAGTGTATGATATAATATCTCAGAATCATTATAATGTTATAATAACTATATATAGTTATTCTTTACACCATTATATCCATCCAAGTAAGGTGGTGGTGGAAAAACAGATTACACCACGACATGGAGATGGTATTTCGTACGTACGCACATGCAGTTATTTCATTTTTCGTAGGATAGATAGAAGGTAAAATAGGGTTGTTTCATATTTATAATAACATATCAATATATGAGTGATACTTATGTTATTAATTTATGATGAAACAAATAAAGAATAAGAAGTTGAAGAAGAAAGAATCTTGAAAGAATCGGTAGAAGATATTACTTCTTCTTCGACGCACCTCTTTAAAGATTATTATTATGGCACTAGAGTTGGTCTTTTGATAAGACCATAACCTCTATGATATAACTAGAGATGTTTATAAGAGTAATTGGCAGGGTTTGGTCGAGCTTCAAGGCTCAAAAGGGTGTGAAGATAATAGGGAAGGGGTGCCCTTTTTATAAGGGAGGAGAGGGGCACCTTTGAAAAAACATAAAATATTATTTTATAATAAAATCATATTCGGTTTATAATAGCTCCAAATTAATTTATTTCAAATCTAAAGTTGGTATGGGTCGAAATCCTCTCAACCAATATTATTTAGACAAGTTTAGGTTACTATTCTAACCTTATCATTTAGATTTAACTCTAAGTTAAATAATTTAACTTTTACCGTGTCTTCTTGTTTTCTTACACTATATGGTTAATAAACTTACTATAAAAAGAAAAAAGAACCACAATTTGTTCATCATTAAAATATATAACCTTATCTAAGTCATTTGGCCGAACCGTATATTTTTAGGAACAAAATAAAAATTTATAATATAATATTTTTTTTAAAAACTATTTTATGTCAATTTTGACAATATATGGACATTAATTTTTTTGAAACTCATAACCGCATGATTAGTTCGAAAAAAGTTAATTAAATCAATACTAACATGTCATATTAACCAATAAAATTAGTGTAATTCATAAAAAGTTTGTAATTACATTTATTTGGGTATTTATAACTTCAATTATGTTAATATTTTATTAATAAGGTAATTACTACATCATGATTGTGTCATAAATAAATTAAACATTTTAATTTCTAAAAATTATAAATAAAATACTATTATGTAGGAAATATTTTTATATTTCTAATAAATATTTATCGTCGAATTTATCTTATGTATAACCCTATATTAAAAATGTTTTAGTTATTAATCTTTGATTTTAACTATTTTAACTCTTCTTTAAATAAAATAATAATAAGTGTCATAATCTAATCCTAGTGGACCTAAAGGGTAATATTTTATTCCTAAGGTTGTTTTTGGTCGAATTAAACTTATCCAATAGAATTATTACATGTGTTATGGTAATACTAATATCATTTTTACCATTAATTACCCTATTTACTTTTAACTGTGGTAAATAAAAGTAAAAAGTTACTATTCACAAAATTATTTTTATCGTATTGAACCGAATTTTACTCCTTGATATTAACCGTTTCTCTCGGATTTTCAAAATTCCACTCACATAAGCGGTAAAATTATGTTTTATGTAAATTTTCAAATTCTCCTAGGAGGTGGGTAAAAGACGGTGAAAAGTTCAATAAAATTTTTATATATCTAAAATTATTATAAAATGACTCAAATGAATTACATTTAACATATATAGGTATTATGTATGAATTTTTACCTAAAATAAATTTAAATAAAATAAATAATTATTTAAATAAAAATTCAGTTTTTAAATAGTAACATACTGTTTTCACTATTCATAAAAAATTAAACGTTTTTAGAAAAATACCAAAAAATCACCCTAGGATAATTTTGATATTCTGAATCCAAAAATGATGTCCATTTTTAAATAAAAAATTTATAAAATTTCAAAACGTGGGTATTACTATTCATAACGGCTAGTGTATATAACATATCGTTGTTTAGTGAGAACTGGTATTGCGTACAACACATGCTATCGAGGAAGGTCGTGATTGCGTGTAATGCAAGCCAAGTCAGGGTTGCGTGTAGTGAAATATTCCTTAGTTTTTGTGTATAATAGAATCCAACCATATTTCATTTATACATTGAATATATATATATTCAATGCGGCGTATAATAACTTCTATCAAACAAAATTGAAATTTTGTGTAACACGATCCAAGAATAGTGTTGCGTATACTACAAGCTAATACAGTGTTGCATATAGCGCACGATAATCCTATTGTAACATACACCATAAGAACATAAAATAAATTAAAAAGAATACTTCTCATAAAATCTCGAGGTGTTACATTCTACCCCCCTTAAAATGAATTTCGCCCTCGAAATTCGTCGGGGTTAAACATGGTTTATTACATAAGAGTTTATTTCATAGAAACCCACATCGTAAAATTGAATACTAAAACTTTATTTTAAAAAGGGAAGTTAGAATCATAACAGTCACCCAAAGTAACTCAGCACTGGGTTTCCACATAGGAAAACATAGGTGAAAATATGGATATGGAAGAGAAATATAACCATCAAATTCTAATGAAGAGTGGTAGAGGACATGGCTATGAAAAAGCCAAAAATCACAAATCCATAAATTTGTGATGATCTAAGGTACCATCTAATTCATTAGATATAAGGGAACTAGGACAAATTTTTTGGTTTTCAAGATTATTTCCCTAAAGTTGAAGAAATTGGAATTAGAAGAAATACGTTCTTGATTTTGGTACAATATCACCGATGGTCATTCCTTGGATAATTTCCACTACATATATTAAAGAAATGAAGTTCAATTTGTTATTTGTGAAGTGTTAGCAGATCATGTGATAGAATTATTGGTCATTCCATCTGTCTCAAACAAAAGGTTAAAAAAAGATATCAAAAATACATAAGTCAATCTATAGTTAGATTAATCATACATGGTTCCTAAAAGGGACTTATAATTCATATATCATATGTATTAATTTAAAAAAACTAGTTTCTACTAACCAGGAAATTTTTTTAGTCCAGAGGTAGGCGATAAAGTCCTGTCGCACTTCGGTTGTGGGTTCAATTCCCACAACCTTATCCGATGTGACGAGTTGTCGCCCATCCTGAAGGTTGTTCCTTTTCTAAAACAACATTATTATAACATTCCATAAATAATATCGAAAAAAGTTCTAGACTTAAACAATACTGAATTATTTCCAACATAATCCATTCCAATCTTTAGGCTTATACAAAATACTTCTCTCCAAGCTCATAGTATAAAGAAAACAATTACTAGAAATGTCCTCTGCCGAGCATGTGAATACCAACATTTATCCTCTATATATCATACAATATATCTTTTTGGTCAATTTAAAAACATGTGAATACCTTAATAATGTATTCTTTTGAAAAATGAATTCCCATTGAACCTTAGTGAAAACATGAATGCTGTCCAAAGTTAACTCTTTCCACATACCAAAAGCCCAAAATTTCTATATACTCAAACCATGATATCAGTCATGAGCTCATTTTATTTTCTCTTTATCCATTCATTATGCGCATATCATCTTCATTCCCAAAAATATTTCAATCAATTTTCATGGTTACCAGTACCATATAATTATTGAAAATCAATACATATATACTCCAAAATTCCACAATACCATAAATGAGATTCCATGATACTATTTTGAAATCCCATTACATAAACAGTTAATCATTAAACAACATAATTTTTATACTCAACATCACAAATATTGATCTCATGTGACTTCCCTTTATCCTTTTCCTTAAGATGTTGCTCATGTTGATCATCATTAACCCTTCGATTAGGGCATTGATTAGCATAATGCCCCATTTCTGTGCACTTGAAGCATTGAAGTGTTGGTGGTGCGTTCTCTACAGTCTTTTCTTTATTAATATCATTAGCAACCCTTTTTCCATTACTTTGACACTCAGATACTCGATTACCTTCTTTTCCACACTTAAAACATTTTCTAGTCCCTTCAAGACAATATCCACCATTCTTTTTTCCACACTTTGAGCATAAAGAAACATTAATCTTCTTTTCACCATTATTTTGAGATTTCTCCTTGAACTCCATCTCTCATTTCTTGTCAAAACCATGATATGGATATGTTAAAACAACTTCCAGTTCTACCTTGATAGTACAATGCACAATTTCTTCATAGATACTGAAGTCTATTATATCTAATTCCCTTCGAAGACTTGGTTTTAAGCCACTGAAGAATCAATCAACTTTACTTTCAGGTTGGATGATAAAGACAGATGCATACCTTACAAGCCTTGTAAAATCCGCTCCGTATATACCAAAAGATTCATCATCCTTTTGATTAAGCTCAAGGAAATCCCTTTCCGTCTTTATTCAAAGAATACGAGGGAAGTACTTATTGGAAAAAAAGTTCTTGAACTCATCCCATTCCAGGGATTCAATTTAATCTTGGGGCCTTGTATTCTTAATTAGAGTCCACCACTGGTTTGCTTCACCTTCTAAATGGTAAATAGCCAGAATTACTTTTTCATGTTCTGAACAATGATGTATGGAAAATATATTTTCAGTGTTACCGATCCATTGTTCAGCAACAGGTGGATCATAAGACCCACTGAAAGAAGGTGGACGTTTCCATATGAAGAACTCAATAGAATATTGTTCCCTTATCTTATCATTTGGAAGTCTTGAATGATTCATAGCTTGTGTAAGTATAGCAATACTATATTTCACTCCATCTTCCATAACATTGGTTTGTTCAGGAGGACAATCATTGCATTGTCAATTACATTTATCAACCGGGTTCCTTCGGGTTCCAGCCATCGTCTAAAACCCAAAAATAATAGTGTCAGAGGCAAAAATAATACTAGGAAAACAACATAATCAAGGGGAGTATATTCAATATCGAACATATTAGGATTAATAATAGTTTATTCACGATCGTTATCATAATTCTATGACTATAACCTATACTTATACTTAACATTAGGGACATCCCTATACATACCTTAGAAATATCTCTAGGGATCTCACTAAAGTTTTTGCATCCTAGTTTCCAATGGTTAACTAAAACATTCCTTTGATACCAAATTTAGAGACCCAAAGCTTGACGTATATATAGATTACATTAATTTTGCGGAATAATTAGTACATAACAAAAACAGACACCAAAGGACCGTAATAGTATAGTGTCTTTGGAAAATCGGAATATAATCTTCTAATCTTGGTGAAAAATATTCAACATCTCCCATAATGATATTACTTTGTTTTTCTTACCTAAAACCTTTCTTTATATCCTAGGGAAAATAAAACATATAAAGGGTGAGCTCAAAGGCTCAGTAAGGGTAAACATTGAGAAAATAAAACAGACCTTATACATTTAAAATTCAAAACATGAACATAATATTTAAACATCAAAATATTGAGCAATGACATAAAACATGGCAGTATGTAAGGCATAGATCATAAAGAAACATTAATCATGATAAAACATCATGGGAATAAAACATCTAAATGTGGAAACCATTAAGCATATTATATGATTTCCATAGTAGCCAAGGCATTACTGCCAAGACCATCTTAGTGGACAAAGTCCCTTTCGGAATCGAGTTCACTCCTCGTTCCAGTCCTGTATTACGGAACCAGATTAACATACCATTCCATCCATGTATATCTCATGAGATATAAATCTTTACCCAATTCATTGGAGTTAGATATAGGTCCCACCCATCTCATAATGAAATCATTCTTACTTGTTCCACAAAATAAACATAAATCATTCATCATAACCCAAAGAATAAAATGGGTTTCATAAACATCATTCCATCATAACATAATCCATATAAAACAAATGGATATCATTTCATCATAAGAAAAGTGAAACCATGTAAATCATTGACATATTATACTTGAAACATACACATATGAAATAATGTCATCTTAGATGGAAAATGGTATTGATAAAACACTTGAAAAGAATTTTTGAGGAAAATATCCTTTCTTTTTAAAAATCATTTTTATTTTCACAAAATGTATTGAAATTTTAAAATAAAAGGATTTTATTGAAAATAACCATGAAATCATTTATAGTAAACTTCATGAAAATATGGTGTTATGAAACTGTAAAAATTTGTTCATGCCGTATAAGTTAAAAAAACATTCTTCTCATACTTTTGCCGGAAAAGTCAAAATGTACCTCATATGGTAAAAAAAATAAAGATTCATTAAAAAGTAAAAGTAAAAGAGGGGTAAACATGACTTTAAACAAACATGTAAGAATATTAAACACTTTATGAAAAAACATTTTTTTTATTGACATGGATGAAAAATATATCCCCGGTAAATACTTACGAATAAACAATCTCAGATAAGAACGATGTTGGAATAATTATCCCTTACCTTAGGTTCGATATGCTTCGTACGTATACTAAACTACTGTATAATGATTTAAATAATGTCATTTACTTATTAAAAAAAATCATATTCATTGTTATGATATCATATATTGTTCACTTGTGACTTTATATTAACCGTTCTTTTGTAAATTCCATGGTAAAGTAGCGTTTTGGGTAAAATCGTTTTATTTATCGTACTTGTTTGGAATTGTTGTTATTGATATTATTATTAATTATATCATGATTTACTTACTTACAGAATTTAAATCATGATTTATATATAATATATATTCAGTATATATAAATATATATAATATATTGATGAATGAAATTAAATACACCGTTCATGGAGATGGGCGGCCGTACGTACGCATGAATGCTGTTTTCTTTTCCATATTGACTTGAATGGAAGTATGTAGATGACACATATATATATATACATAAATTAATTATCTTTATTATTTCATATATTTCATTATTATTCATTATATGTACTTTACAATCATTCTGGAGTGGTTAACATGGAGAATGAATCTCATCGCATCGTGAAGATGGTAATCCATACGTACGCACGAGCGATGATATCATTCCCATAATTATTTAATTGAATTGTAGTGAATGATATAATATCTATGAATCATTATGATGTTATAATAACTATATATAGTTATTATTTACACCATTATACC
Source organism: Viscum album (assembly GCA_963277665.1). NCBI lineage: Eukaryota > Viridiplantae > Streptophyta > Magnoliopsida > Santalales > Viscaceae > Viscum > Viscum album. Next base: position 1,237,105,017 of record OY728162.1, on the reverse strand, counting down.
CATCCAAGTAAGGTGGTGGTGGAAAAACAGATTACTCCACAGTGTGGAGATGGTATTTCGTACGTACGCACGCGCGGTGATTTCATTTTTCGTAGGATGGATAGATGGTGAAATAGGGTTGTTTAATATTTATAATAACATATAAGTATATTATTGATACTTATGTTATTAATTTATTATTAAACAAATAAATAAGAATAAGTTGAAGATGAAAGAAACTTGAAAGAATCGGTAGAAGAGATTACCTCTTCTTCGACACACCTCTTTTAAGATTCATCTTAGGGCACTAGAGTTGATCTTTTGATAAGCCCATAACCTCTAGGATATAACTAGAGATTTTCAGAAGAGTAATTTTTAGGGTTTGGCCGAGATTCAAGGCTCAAAAGGGTGTGTAGAGAAGATGGAAGGGGTGCCCTTTTTACAAGGGAGGAGAGGGGCACCTTTGGAAAAACATAAAATATTGTTTTATAATAAAGTCATATTCGGTTTATAATAGCTCAAAAATTGATTTATTTAGAAGATAAAGTGGGTATGGGTATAAATACTCTCTACCAATAGGATTTAGACAAGTTTAGGTTACTATTTTAACGTTATCATTTAGATTTAACTCTAAGTTAAATAATTTATCTTTTACCGTGTCTTCATGTTTTCTTACACTATATGGTTAATAAACTTACTATAACAAGACAAAAGAATCAAAATTTGTTCATTATTAATATATATAACCTTATCTAAGTCATTTTTCCGAACCATAGATTTTTAGGAATAAAATAACAATTAATAATATAATATTTTAAAAAAAACTATTTTATGTCAATTTTGACAATATTTGGTAATTGATTTTTTTAAAATCATAACAGCATGATTAGTTAGAATAAAGTTAATTAAATCAATAATAATATGTCATATTAACCTAGAAAATTATGGTAATTCATAAAAAGTCTCAAATTACATTTATTTGGGTATTTATAACTTTAATTATATTAATATTTCATTAATAAGGTAATTACAGCATCATCATTGTGTCATAAATAAATTTAATTTTTTAATGTCTAAAAATTATAAATAAAATACCAATATATAGGAAATATTTTTATCTTTCTAATGAATATTTATAGTCAAATTTATCTTATGTATAACCCTATATTAGAAATGTTTTAGTTATTAAACTTTAATTTTAACTACTTTAACTCTTCTTTAAATAACATAATAATAAGTGTCATAATCTAATCCAAGTGGACCTAAAGGGTAATATTTTATTCCTAAGGTTGTTTTTGGTCGAATTATACTTATCCAATAGAATTATGACATGTGTTAGGGTAATAATAATATCATTTTTACTCTTAATTACCCTATTTACTTTTAAACATGGTAAATAAAAGTAAAAAGTTACTATTCACCAAAAATTATTTTTATCTTATTGAACAACATTTTACTCCTTGATATTAACCAAGTCTCTAGGATTTTCGAAATTCCAGTCACAGAAGTGGTAAAATTAAGTTTTATGTAAATTTTCAAATTCTCCTAGGAGGTGTGTAAAAGACGGTGAAAAGTTCAATAAAATTTTTATATATCTAAAATTATTATAAAATGACTCATATGAATTACATTTAACTAATAAAGGTATTAAGTATCACTTTTGACCTAAAATAAATTTAAATAAAATAAATTATTTTTTAAATAAAAAGTCGGTTTTTAAATAGTAACCCATTGTTTTCACTATTCATCAAAAATTGAAAGTTTTCAGAAAAATACAAAAAATTCACCCTAGGCTAATTTCGATATTCTAAATCCAAAAATGAAGTCCATTTTTGAGGAAAAGATGTATAACATTTCAAAATATTGGTATTACTATTCATAACGGCTAGTTTATATAACATATCGTTGTTTAGTGAAACCCGGTATTGCGTACAACACACGCTATCGAGGAAGGTCACGATTGCGTGTAATGCAAGCAAAGTCAGGGTTGCATGTAGTGCAAGATTCATTTGTTGTTGTGTATAATATAATCGAACCATATTTCATTTATACATCGAATATATATATATATATATTCTCAATGTTGCGTAGAATAACTTCTATCAAACAAAATTGAAATTTTGTGTAACACGATCCAAGAATAGTGTTGTGTATACTACAAGCTAATACAGTGTTGTGTATAGCGCACGATAATATTAGTGTAACATAAAACACAAGACATAAAATAAATTAAAAAGAATACTTCTCATAGAATCTTGGTGTGTTACACATAGTTAGACCTTCTCCATCCATTAGGGATCAAAAATATTTATTAACATCTCTGTGAGCACTACTGGTGGTACAATATGAAGTATGAGATCGTGGAATATACATAAAGGTGTCCTGTAGGTTAGAAAATTAAAGATGAAAGGTAAAAATACAAGGGAATTATGTAGCCATTATCCATACCCACCTGGAAATGGGAAAACATAACCATGGATATTGTCACGGGTTTTATGAAGACATCAAGTAGAAATGTGACTATATGGGTTGTGATAGATCATATTTTAAACAATGGTAACTTCATTGAAATCATAGAGGATTTATTACTTGATCATATTTCAAGGATATACATTAGAGAAGTGGTGAGGCTTCATGAAACACCACTATCGATTGTATCTAATCAAGATCCATGACTTACCTCTATGTTATGGAAGATTATCTAAAATTATCTAAATACTGAGTTGAACTTTAATGTGACTTATCACCCTCAAAATGATGGCTAATGTAAGTGGGATATATAAAAACTTATGGAAATATTGAGAGAATTCTTGATGAACTTAAAAGGATGATGGGATCAACATATTCCTTTAGTCAAGTTATTATAAAATAATTGTTCCCACTAAATAATCCAAATGGATCCATATGAATCTATTTATTGTAAGAGATACAAGACGTTCTGGGATCAAATAGATGAACACAAACCACTGGGAATGAAAATGGTTTAAGAAATGGTGGAAATGGTCAAGACCATTTAGCAATACATCTGGGGCACTTAGTACCAATAGTGGAGCTATGATAACATTAATTAGTGATAACTGGAGTTTTAGTCTAGTGATGAGGTATTCATCTATTTATCTCTATGGAATAAATTCAATAGATTTAGGGAGGGAAACCATAGTCCAAGATACATTAGTACATTTGAGATCCTTTGTTGCATCAAAGAAGCATACTATTGAATAACACTCCCACCTAACATATGTCAAGTACATGATGTTTTATATAAATAGCTCTTGAGGAAGTACATACAAGACCCTCACATGTGCTATATCTAGATGTTGTATTATTGGAGAGTGATATTTCATATTTGGAGAAGCCGTTAAAGATCTTAGAATCATAATGAAAAAGTTATATGAAATAACACAACACACATGCTCAAAGTGCTATGGAGAAACCATAAGCTTTAAGAAGAGACAAGGGAAACATAGGAGGCAATGAAATATAATTACTATTATCTATTTTAGTCTATGAAATAAAAATTTTGAGGGTGAAATTTCTAAAGGGGGGAAGATTGTAACGCCCCTAACTTTTATAAATAAAACTCCCTTTGTGATTGAATTAAATTCACAATTATGAATTATGGTTATAGAAAACATATTCAATTTTTAGGGAATATTATATCTTATAAAATTGAAAAGACTATTAAGAATAACAATCACTAATAATACAAACATTGAGTAGTGATTATATGAATAATATAAATATAGTTTTTTTATAAATACAATTTATAGAGACAAAGGAAATGATGATCTTAACTAGTGGGATCATACCCTATGAATCCAATTTATCAGATATTCCAAGGAAGATAAAATCATTAGGATTTTCCCATAACCAATCCCATGTCGGGATCCAACAACTAAACCATGATAGAAATCATTTTTAGGATAAGTTCAAGCTCATTGAGATCACATACAAAACAATGTATACTGAACCACCACATGAAAATATAACCATCACACACCATAACCTTAGGGAAATTTCTAGTGTAATAATGGGATATTTAACAAGACCCTAATAATATAAATATTTAAGTTTCATTTTCAACATAATAATGGTTATATTTACTTCTTTTTATTGTTAATTTATAAATGGTTATGATTTTGATAAGATAAAATACAAATTGTAATTTTATGTAATATGACATTTTAATTAAGGCAATATTTTTTTTTAATTCATGAAATTTAAAAATAAATTATAATTTAATAACATAATACAAATTATTTTTTAATTAAATATAAATTATAATATTTTTTTTAATTCATATGTAACATATTACAAGGGTCCAAAAACCATTTTTGTCAAAAAACACATCATTTTTTATAAATGATTATTCTTATTTTAGAAGTGAAAAATAAAAAATTTAGAGAATTATCTTGATATAATAAATATCATTTTTTGGAATCAGAATATTGAAATTATCCAGTGGTGCATTTTTTATAATTTTTTGAGACAATCGATTTTTTGGGTGAAAATTAAATATTGTATAAATAGATGGTGTGTATTATGAAATAAAAATGACCCCAAGTGATGAATAAATCTTACCAAGGGTACACATTTTAACACCCTAAGTTTTGATAATTTTTTTTTCTAATTCATTTAATCTTTTATATAATATTTTTCATTTCATGTAACACTAAATATAGATTGTGTTGTATGAAATCACCAAGTTATTTTTAACTTTTATTATAAAACATGTTAATATTTCATTATATGATACCACAAGATACGTTTTGTCTACATGAACACAGACTTGGCTTGTGATACAAGCAACACCCACCAGGGTTGCACTACCCACAACACCGACTTGGATTGCATTACATGCAACACTGAGTTTCTATAAAACATTATTCTATTTTTATAATTATCTAAATAAGAAAATTATAACCTATACATTAAATTTAGTAAAATTAATATTAATAAATAATTTTCAAATATAATTTATAATGGGGATAACGAAAAATATAATTTTTGGGAAAGTCATTATGTTGTTAAAAATACTATTTTCTCAAAAGAATTTCTTTATTATTTCCTTAAATGAATAATGATAAAATTACTTTTGGACACATAGAAATTAATTTTTTTAAAATAATAATAATTTTTAAATTCATAATTTATAAATTATCTTACAGTGATTTTTTGGAATTTTTTGAGAAACATTATTTTTAGATAAACAGTGACACATACTGAATTTTAATTCAAAACTAAATTTTTGTATAATTTATTTATATAGTTAAATTATATTTTATGTTGGGTTTTAAGTAAAATTAGACCCGTTATAAATATATAAATCCAATTTATTTCATTGGAATCATTTTATATTGAATAAAAATACATAGTCCTAATGATCTTTTAAACATTCTCACTTTAAAAGAACCCAATCTCTCGCCAGATCTACTAGATTAGTACTAAACTAAATTTTTTCACTTTTATGAACATAATTTATAAAAATAGAAATAAATGGATGTAATAAGTATGATATTTATTTTATAATAATATCAACTTAATATTTAAACAAAAATATTAGTGAAAGTGATTAAGATTAATTATAATGATTAAGGTAATATTAAGCTTAATAGGGGAATAAACCTTAAATGTAAGGTCCCAAATGACCTATCCACTTATCCAAAACCCATTTTGTGGGACTATTTGGGCCCTAAAACATCCATTATTGTGTTTTTTTGGGTTTTATGACTTTTTAAGTAAAAACATGGGAACACAAAACTTGTTTAAAAAAAAGTCAATTGTGTCCCCTCCCATCCCTATAAAAGGCCACCACCTCTCTACCTTTATTACACCTATCAAACCACTCAGTTTATGAAATTAACTACCCAATACACTTCAAAAAATACCTAACTTCATCATTGAAGCCTAATTTTTGGGAGGAATCCAATCAAGTAATCCATTTGGTTCCAACCAAAAAGTGTTACCCAAAGAGGAGGTAATATCCTTCATCAAGCTCCTTTCATTTATTTTCTTTCTCCACCTCCTCAATTATTCTTTTTGAATACATACCTAATAGCCAAAATATCATCAATATTATAATATGTTTTTACTTTAAGGGTTTGACCTACATTTAAACACACTTCCATCTAATGGATAACAAAATTACCATTCTTGTTTATAATGAGCTACCGCCTCATGAAACAATGTCCTTCATTTTTACCTTTATAACCTATTATGATTAGTAATTATGATGGAGACTCTATTTTTATATTATATTTATGAAATTTATGATTTATTTATACTTATTTTTTTATTATGTAAATCCTACCTCCATGCTTTCCATTTTGTGTAAATATGATAAATTTGTTTGTTGAGGTGTGGACTACCGCCTCCTCAAACCGTTGTGATTCATCGAAACCTTACATGGAATGTATTAAAGATGGTATTATTAAACTTATATGATATATATGACATAATAATTCTACTATAATTATTTTATATACATATATAAATATATATCATTTACATTCTTTCATTGAATATTCCATGAAAATGGAAACAATGTTCATTCGTACGTATTACCTACCATCTCCATGAACGGTGTATTTTATTATATATATATATATATTTAAATTTTTATTATAAATTTTTATGTAATGAATATATATGATATATAAGTCATTTTATACATTGTTTAAATATTTAAATCCCGATTTAAGTAAGAAGATCAAGAATGGAAAGTCAAAACACATACGATAAGGAAAGTTGTTATTACTCAAAACGTTACATTAACATAGAATTGTTTATAAATGGTTAATATAATTTCATATAAAAATATTATATGGTAGTATATATATATACATTTTTCTTAAATAAATGTATAATAAATTTATACATATTATACATGTGGCTTGTATGTGTACGATGAACGTCAAGATAGAGGGTAAGGGAATTTTATCTCACTTTTTTATTTCTGAAAGATACATGCCTTATAAACCACTCATTTCTTTTGTGTGGTGTATATACTACCCATTAATGTATTATATGAATATTATAATTAATGTTATGTGTATTTAAATATCCATTTTATGATCTTTCTCTCATGGGGATTACGTTTCAAAAGTTACAAAATCTGAAAAGTAATTTTGTCTCAATTTTCCTTTTTTGAGACACATGCCATGTTATGCACCTATTTTTTTCTATGAGTTGTATATATTAACATTTAAATGTTATATCATAAATATTATTATATTAATTATCTTATTAAGATCCATGTAATTTAATTTTCTTACATGTATAGTATGATTTAGAGTTACCATGTGGTAAGAGTTTATTGAAATAATCTCATTATTTGTCAAGATTGTTTATAATTATGTTTTCATTAATGAAATGTTTTCACGACCCATCCTTGGGGCCTGTTCCATGACTACTCCAAGCCCACCTTCCATAGGCTAGGAGCTGGCGACTAGAACTAAAGGCATAATCCCTATAAAAAGGGAAGGCATTTCCTTTTAACCTGTAACACACACACACACACAACCTGAACACCAGCAGTAGAGTACACAACTGAAAGTAAACACTAAGTAAAACTGTATACAAAATTAAGTTCTGAAAGGAAAGGGGCTAGAAATAAAAACCCAAGAGTAAAGTACAAAAACTGTAAAGCTAGTACAACTGCAAAAGGTAAACAACAACTACTGAGTCGTCCTATAGGAATCCCACCTGAAGAGTGGGTATAGTTGGCCTCCTCAACACCCCAGGTCCGTCTGTACTCTCTGAGTACGTCTTTCCAAGTGGTCCACCTCCGGGTACCATCCATCCCTATAACTCTCTGCCTCGATCAGTGCTACCTATCACCTACAACCAACACAATGATTTGCGGGCATATCCCGTGAAGGGGTGAGTATAACGATACTCAGTAGTGGACCCTGAGACCCCCGAAGGTCTCCCAGAATCCACAAAGGATAAACCATAGTAGAAAGATAAAAACCCAAAGTATCAACTAACCCTACTTAGTTATATGCCCATACATATACCTATGTTACCAGTCACAACTTGACTCCAACTCTCATGCCCAATCCCAACCCAGTCCACATAGGAAGTAAAGTCAATCACATCGATGAGAATGATTAAAAGACAAGACTCAGCTCACACATGTATACATATTTCGTATAGTGATAGAGATGATCAGATGTAGTCACTGATTCATCTAAGTTTTCAGACCCACATAGGATACAAGACCAGCTAAGCTGTCAGACCCACACAGGATACAGGACCAACTACTCTGTCAGACCCACACTGGATACAGGGCCGGAAGTCAGAACTATCGAACCCATGTAGGATTCTGGTACAGTAGTTGTTGATGAAGAACCCACAAAGGATTTCGGTTTGGTAGGTATCGCTGTCAAACCCATGTAGGATTCTGGTAAAATATTCGTAGCTATTGATCCCACATAGTATTCCGGTATAGTAGTCGTCCCTGTCGAACCCATGTAGGATTCCGGTATAGTAGTCGTCGCAGCAAGCTATAGGGTTCTCGCACACAACACGCTCGATTCCAGGAGGTTCCACTCCTCGAGTAAAGTGATGATACATCAACTATCATGAAGTCTTGAGTTGATATATCCCAAAGTTCCGTCTCATATAAAGAAACCTAACGCGACAGACATCACGTTAATCGGACGCCCGGTCTGAGAGTTATTGGCTTTTCTGTTCCAGGGGCCCGGTTTGATTTATGCTCGATCCTAACCCAACCGTTTTCCAAATTTGTCCGAAACTCACTTACAGTATCACAAAAGTAATACATCGTCATGAGGGTCCCAGTTCTGTAGACGGCGCATCGATCAGATGCGTGGTCTATGAGATATTCGTGTTTTATGCGAAGACGGGTCCGGGCCGTCAAGCCCAGTGGACTGGCGGGTCGGCCTGACCCGGTTCGGCATCTCTGACCTGGCTGGGGGTCGGCTCGGCCTGGTGGATCACGGCCCAACTGCGGACTCGACCTGACAGGTCTGACCCGGTTGGGAGGTCGGCCCGGCCCGGTGGGGAGTGGCCCACCCGCGGACCCTGTCCGGTTACGGGCTGGTTCGGTTCGCCCGGCGGCGCCAAGCGGCGCCGCCCCTCCTCTACCCGGCCGGCCGTAGCTGGCTGGTTCTGTTAGGCACGAGCGACCCGTACAACATGCCACAGTTCTCTCCACACGGTGCCAAGCAGTGTCGCGGTCTTCCAGCCCAGCCGACCGATTCTCCCAGCAGAGCGACTCATGGAAGCGAGTCGTGGTTCCTCCATCGTGCGGTGCCTGCGGGCGCCATGATCCTCTAGCCCGACCAGCAGTAGCTGGCCGGTTCTTCCAGCCCGACCGGCATGAGGCCGGCCGGTTCTTCTCTGGTCGAGCGACCCACGATTGCGGGGCGTCGTCTTCCTCTACATGACACCATCAGGCGTCGCGACCTTTCAACAGGCTGGCCGGTTGTCCTGCTGCCTAGTTCCACGGCGGGCGGCTCGGTCGGCCACCTCCGCACTTCCACCGTAGCGCGATGGCACCACGGACCCACTACCCTCTGCGCGACGAGACAGTGTCGCGCCACCTCCGCTTTTGACGTCAAACAATATAAACCAACGGAGGGACGTCGGCCTGTGTTTGTTCGGCCCGCACCCTACGCGTTATATGATAACAAATGGCCACCGTTGAAAAAAGTAAGAATTGAAGAGAGTGGAAATAATTTAATGTAATCAGAACCCCCGAACTTGATTTCAATGTTTTCTTGACAGTGTCATGGGAAGAGACATCGAAGACGTCATCATACGTTGTGGCCGTCACACAGCACCGATTCCAGGCTTGAGTGTCTTCCTCATTCTTCATCGGAGAGGTCGTCGTTCTTCGCTGGATATGTTCTTCGTTCTTCGTTAGAGATGTTTTTTGTGGGAAGAACACTTTCTTTTTAATTCTCCCAAAGCCTCCCAACATAATAATTACCAAGGAAAAATAAAATATTAGGATCCCTAATATTTTAATGTTTCCATGTCTTTCGAAAGAATTCAAAAACTCAAATTAATTAATGAAGACAATAATTAATTGTGTAGGCACAATTAAGGTGGAGGAATGTAGAGAGTTCACCCAAATTAAAAAAAAGTGGGTTGACTCATTAAATTCAAGGGGAGTTTAAGGGGTTCAAGGGGAGTTAAGGGGTCAGGTACTCGTGTGGACCCCACCAAATAATATCCTTCCACGTGAGGTTATGTGGTGGTGGGCCCCACCTCCAACTTCCCTTTAGAGAAATTAACCACCACACATCATAAAACAATATATGTTTCACATATTTTTTATTAAATTTAGAAATTCCTCAAAAATTAACTTCAACTCCCGATAAAACGCAACTGCGGTGAAGGTCTCTTTATGCGAATACTGGCACTGTGAGTTCATCGGTGTCCTTGGATTTCAATTTCAAGCACTAGTTCAAAAGATATAAAATCCCACACGTATATTTACTGAATGTACCCGAAGAACACTTCAAAAATTTATTCCGGGCACTCCGGGCCTCAGAATCAGGTGCCGTCAGAAACTGCGGACTCGTAAAATTCCCATGTATTTAAGAAAAAAATTTCCACAGGATTTTTGGGTCATTATATTCACTCCACCTCATGGATTTACATCCCCGTAAACTAAAACACACACTAATGGAACAAATGGGGGTACTGAGCATGTATTTGAGCCTCCTACTCCCATGAGCTCTCCTGTAGGTTCTCGTGCTGCTAGCGAATGCGCTGTAGAGGAATCGACCATCCTCATAGGACTTGATGCTATCAATCCTCAATCTCTACTGGGACCTCCGTGAATGTCGCCACGTCATCGATGTCCTGCTCTCCATGGTCGATGATGTGGGATGGGTCGTGCACGTATCTCCTCAACTGAGATACGTGGAAGACATTGTGCACCCGATGCAACTGAGGTGGAAGGGAAAGGTGATAAGCCACCTTGCCTACTCTACTGAGGACCTAGAATGGTCCAATTAATTGTGGAGATAACTTGTCTCCTCGTCCAAATCTTCGTAGACCTCATCGAGGTGAGACCCGTAGGAATACATTGTCGCCATCCTTGAACTCCAGTGGTCTCTATCTTCTATCAGTATAGGACTTTTGCCTACTCTGTGCAGTCTTCATCCACTCCAGAATGATCTGCACCTTCTCTATCATAGCCTACACCATCTTTGATCCTACAAGTGTTGACTCCCCTAGGTCAATCTAGCATAGTGGTGATCTGCAAGGATAGTCATACAGTACCTCGTAAGGTTCCATCCCGATGGTGGAGTGGTAGCTGTTGTCGTATACAAAATCCACCAAGGGTAATTCATCCTCCCAGCTGTGACCAAAGTCAAGGACCCATGCACAGAGCATGTCCTCAAGAGTCTGAGTAGTCCTCTGAGTCTAACCATCCGTATGTGGATGGAAGGTGGTGGCTAAGCATAGCTGCGTCCCGAAAGCCTCCTGCAACCCCTTCCATAGCTGAGAAGTGAAACGAGCATCCCGATCAGAGACGATCATCGATGGTACACCATGAAGCCGAACGATCTCCTGTATGCAGAGGAATCCAAAGCTCTCTACTGAGCCCTACTCTCTGATCGGTAGGAAGTGGGCCAACTTGGCTAGTCGTTCGACAATCACCCAGATAGATTCATGTCCTCTGGATGTACGTGGAATCCCCATCACAAAATCCATGGATATCCCATCCCACTTCCACTCTGGGACATCTAAGGGATGTACGAAGCCTACTGGTACCTGGTGTTCCACCTTCACCTACTGACAAGTGAGGCACCGAGAGACAAACTCTGCTACCACCTTCTTCATAACCAGCCACCAATGCTATCGTCTGAGGTCTTGATACATCTTATCCACTCCAGGATATACCGCTAGAGGGGAACTGTGAAACTCCATCAACACCTCCTCCTGTATTGCAAGTGGTATGATGGTATGTCCTCTGAGGAGAATGAAGTGCTCCCCACCTTCAAGAAATCCATCATGCGCCTAACCTGTGGATGTCTGAGCACGTCGCATCTCACAGTCAACATCCCCACATTGTGCCTCTCTAACTCGCTGAAGTAGTGGAAGAGTGATTGTGAGAGACTGTAGAAAGGATGCTCCATCACTATCCACAAAAGATATCTACAATGCGGACAACTGCTCTGTCACATATCCTAGAAGCTGAATGCCAGATCTCCTACTGAGAGCATCTGCTACAACATTCCCCTTACGAGGAGTACAAAATATCTCAAAGTCATAGTCCAGGAGGAACTCGAGACATCACCACTATCTGAGGTTAATGTCCTTCTGCGAGAAGATGTACACGAGACTCTGGTGGTCAGAGTAAACTGTAAAACGTTCTCCAAAAAGATAGTGTCACCACATATTCAGGGAAAAGACCACTACTGCTAACTCCAGGTCATGGGTAGCGTAGTTCCGCTCGTGATTTCTCAAATACCATGAACCATAGGCAATCATTGCTCACTCCTACATCAGGACACACCCAAGACCAGTCTTTGATGCATTGTAGTAAACTACGTACCCAACGCCCTCCTCCGGAATCCTCAAGATGGGCGCACTGGTCAACCTCTTCCTTAGATCCTAAAAGATCTGTTATAATCTCTATGAACACATGAATGGTTTACCCTTCTTCTTCAATGCTAAAAGTGGTGCTGCAACTCTGTAGAAGTCTATCACAAATCTCTGATAGTACCCAGCTAGTCCTAGAAAACTCCGAAGCTCTGTCACACTCCTGAATGGATACCAAGAAAGTACTACCTCAATCTTCTCTAGATCCACTACAACTCTACCCACGAATATGACGTGTCCAAAGAAGTGAACCTCTCGAATCCAGAACTGACACTTTGAGATCTTACCATATAGATGGTGCTCTCAGAGTGTGTCTAGTACTACCCGCAAATGGTAGGCATGCTCCTACTTAGTAGTCAAGTAAATCAGTATGTCTTCGATGAAGACTATGACAAATAGATTGAGGTAAGGCTGTAAGATCATGTTCTTGAGACTCATGAACACTTATGTAGTGTTGGTTACACCGAAGGGCATAACCAAGAACTCATAGTGGCCATACCGACACCTGAAGGTTGTCTTCTGCACATCCTCATCTTGAACTCTAAGTTGGTGATAGCTTGAACTGAGGTCTATCTTCGAGAACCATCATGCTGAATTGAGCTAATAAAATAGGTCGTCAATCCTTAGAAGTGGGTACTTATTCTTCACGGTCACCTGATTCAGGTGATGGTAGTCGACTCACAGTCGCAAGATCCCATCCACCTTCTTGGCGAACAAAATCAGAGATGCCTAGGGTGAAACACTAGGTGGGATAAATCCCTTCCCCTGCAAGTCCTCCAGCTATACCCGTAGATCACGAAGCTCAGCAGGATCCATCCGAATAGAAAAACTCAGAATCCACACATCAACTTCTCTGAGGATGAGACTAGCCAACTAATGTGTGATCGGCTTCCCCCTCCTCTGCGAAAGAGAATCCTATGCTGCAAAGGCACCCTTTTCTCTGGTGAAGGTTAACCTAGTCCCATCCGTGCAGACACACCATACTTTGCACCTAATACAGTCAATCTGAGCATGTACTATGGATAAACAGTCTATACCCAAGATGACATCATAAGGCCTCGACACTGATACAAGAAGATCTCGTCTGAAGCTCTCGCCTCTTAGAGTAAGCTCACACTACCGGCACAAGTGCGTAATCATCGAGTCTGCTCCCGTAGAAGTCTCTACCCATACGGATCGAGCCAACGGCTCCATTGGAATCCCCGATTTCCGAATGAGGGCAGTGGAAATAAAAAAATGACCCACACCTGTGTCTATAAGTACTATAGCAAGGGTGGAGTAGACACAGATAGTACCTCAAATCATCTCAGGTGTGCTATGGTCATGGGCCTCGACTACCTGGAGATGAGCCCGCCTCTGTCTTCTAGCTCCCTGTGGCCAGGGTGGACCTCCTAGTGGTGGTGGTGGTGGTAGAGCCTCGAAACGTTTTCCACCACCCGCTTCTCGGGGAGCTCCTCTGCCACATTCACCTACTCCCGGCGGACCACCACGGTCGAATTTTTGCCTCTGCCTGGGATTTCCCCCTACTGTCTGCTGCTCATCAGCATTGCGGGTCGGGCGGTCACGATCCATGTGACCCTACCTGCCGCATGCATAGCACTGCCTGCTCCTCATATAGCTGGCTTTGTCTCATGTTCCCCACATAGCCGAACCTGTATACTAGGGTCACCCACCTGATGGCCTGGTCCACTTGGACCTCTACGTCATCTGTCTACTTCAAGCTGCAGAATACTCTGCTATGTGTCTCACTATGGTGGGTCTCGCCACTGGTGACTGCTCAGTGAGGAAACTCTCCACTATAAGGGCTCGCTCCAGCACCCCCACCGGCATCAGAATTCTGAGGGGAATCGTCGAAGCCCTAATATCATGCATGAGTCCCTGATCGAAGGTATGAACCCTGAAGAACGAGTCCCGTACCATATCCGTGGAGTTGTGCGAGAGGTCGGTGAACCTCACTGAGTAATGAGATACTGTCAAGCTACCCTGCTGTAGATAAAGTAACTCTTGAATCCACACCGTACGAAGGGTGGCTGGAAAAAACTCTGAGTGGAAGAGACTCTCAAAGTCTGTCCCGAGTAATGACACATCATCATGCACCTATAGCATCAGGATCCACTATCTTCCTACTGTTGCATGCAGGAGACTCGCGACAAGGATCACCATGAGGTCAGCTGGTGTCCCTACCAATCTGAAGACTCTCACGACAACCTATAGCCAATCCTCAACTGCCTATGGGTCCATCTCCCCTCAGAACCCGGGTGGCCTCTGTCGTTGGAACTCGTGCGATGAACTCAGGTGGTGTGCACTCTCTGTTGCTAGAGCTACTAGTATCAGTGTCCCAGTGGGTAGTGGAACCGCAGGTGCCTTCGCTGTGATGGGGCCCTACACTGAGGCCTCGTCGCTCGGTGGGCTACCATCTCTTACGAAACTCAGGACCCCAGCTGGATGCCTTCATGGGGACATACTGAATGGAAATAGGTGTTCCATAGTTAAAATAGTATACCTGGTGAGCTGACACAAAGTAATCACGAAGAAAAATTTTCAAAGGAAACACACACGCAATTAGTGTTTTCGGGCACTGAGTTGGAAATCAGATGTCAGAGTGCTAGTGTATGGATACATCGACCGCCGCACCAACATCAGTTTCCCTAAACTGATTACCACACCCAAAACAGTTAACACTATTGCCACTTAAAAGAATTAGAGTCCATGTTTTGTGGTAGAACTGACTCCTCTGATACCAATTTTTCATGACCTGTCCTTGGGGCCCGTGTCGTGACTACCCTAATCCCGGCTTCCATAGGCCAGGGGATGGTGACTAGCACCGAAGGAGTAATCCCTATAAAAAGGGAAGGCATTGCCTTTTAACCTGTAACAAACACACACACAGCCTAAACACAAGCATCATAGTACGCAACTGAAAGTAAACACTATGTAAAACTGTATACAAAAGTAAGTGCTTTAAGGAAAGGGGCCGAAAATATAAGCCCAATAGTAAAGTACAACAACTGTAAAGCTAGTAAAATTGCAGAAATCTAAACAAAAACTATTGAGTCGTCCTTCGGGAATCCCACCTGATGAGTGGGTACAGTTGGCCTCCTCAACACCCCAGGTCCATCCATTCGCTCCGAGTACGGCTCGCCAAGTGGTCCACCTCCGAGTACCATCCATCTCTACAACTCTTTTCCTCGATCAGTGTTGTCCGTCATCTGCAACCGACACAACGATGTGCGGGCATAGCTCGTGTAGGGGTGAGTAAAACGATACTCAGTATGGGAACCCAAGACCCCCGACTCCAACTATCGAGACCAATCCCAACCCAGTCCACATAGGATGTAAAGTCAATCACATCAATGATAATTATTGAAAGAAAAGACTCATCTCACACAGGTATACATCTTTCGTATAGAGATAGAGATGATCAGATGTAGTCACTGGTTCATCTAAGCTTTTGGACCCACATAGGATATAGGAATAGTTAAGTTGTCACACCAACATAGGATACATGAACAGCTACTCTGTAGGACCGACACAGGATATAGGAACAGAAGTCAGAACTATCGAACCCACAAAGGATTCTGGTACAGTAGTCATTACTAACGAACCCCCAGAGGATTCCGGTTTAGTAGTCATCGCTGTCGAACCCAAGTAGTATTCTAGTATAGTAGTCATCATTATCGAACCCACATGGGATTCTAGCACAGTAGTCGTCACTTTCGAACCCATGTAGGATTCCGGTACAGTAGTCGTCGCAGCCACCTCTAGGGTTCCCGCCCACAACATTATTGATTTCGAGAGGGTCCACTCCTCGAGTCAAGTGATGATACATAAACTATAATTAAGTCCTGAGATGATGTATCCCAAAGTTCCATCTCATCAGAAGGAACCCAACGGGATAGATGACGTGTCAATCGGACGCCCGGTCTGAGAGTTATTGGTTTTTCCGTTCTAGGGGCCCAGTTGGATTTATGCTCGCTCCAAACTTGTCCATTTTCCAAAGTTGTCCAAACCTCACACACTGTATTGTAAAAGGATCGCCTCATTGCGAGGGTCCCAGTTCCGTAAACGGTGCGTCGATTGGACACGTTGTCTAGGAGATATTCACATTTTAAGTGATCAAGGGTCCGACCCGTCAAGCCTAGTGGGCTGGCGGGTCAGCCCGACCCGGTTCGGGGTGTCCGACCCACCTGGGGTTCTGCCTGGCCCAGTGGAGCATGGCCCACCTACGGACCTGTCCCGGTGGGTCCAACCCGGTTGGGGGGTCGGCCCGGCCTGGTGGGGCGCGACCCACCCACTGACCCGACCCAGTTGCGGGCCGGTTCAGTTTGCCCGGTGGCACCAAGCGGCGCTGCCCCTCCTCTGCCCGGCCGGCCATAGCTGTCTGGTTCTATTCAGAATTAGAGGCCCATACAATGGGCCGCGATTCTCCCCGTGCGGCGCTGCGGTCTTCCAGCCCGGCCGGTAGGCGGCCGACCAATTCGCCCAGTAGAGCGGCATGCAGAAGCGGGCCGCAGTTCCTCCGCCGCGCTGTGCCTACAGGCGCCGTGATCCTCCACCCCGGTCGGCAGTAGACAGCCGGTTCTTCCATCCCGACCAGCATGAGGCGGTCCGGTTCTTCTCCGGCCGAGCGGCCCATGGTTTCGGGCCACGATCCGTCTCTACGTGGCGCCTTCAGGCGCTGCGGTCTTCCAGCGGGCCGACCGATCGACCGGCTGGTCTTCCCGCTGCACGGCTCAACGACGACTAGCTCGGTCGACTGCCTCCGCACTTCTACTGCGACGCGATGACCCCCCAGACCTGCTACCCTTCACGCGCCGCGACAACGCCGCACCACCTCTGCCTCTGATGTCAAACAATATAAACCAATGGAGGGATGTCAGTCTGTGTTTGTTCGGCCCGTGCCCTCCACGTTATATGATAACAAATGGCCACCATCAAACATAGTAAGCGTCGAAGAGTGTTGAAATAAGTTAAAGTAATCAAAACCCCATACCTTTATTTCAATGTTCGCTTGACGATGTCACGGGAAGAGATTTCAAAGACGTCATCGTACGTTGCGCCCATCACAAGCCGTCGATTATGGTCTTGAGCATCTACCTCGTTCTTTGTCAAAGAGGATGGCGTTCTTCATTGGAGATGTTATTCATTCTTCATTAGAGATGTTCTTCGTGGGAAGAACACTTTCTATCCAATTCTCCTAAAGCCTCCCAATAGAATAATTGCCAAGGAAAAATAAAAGATTAGGCTCCATAATATTTTAATGTTTCCATGCCTTTCAAAAGAAATCAAAAAGTCAAATTAATTAATGAAGACATTAATTAATTGTGTTAGCACAATTAAAGGGTAGGGAGGTGGAGATTTCACCCAAATTAAAAAAAAGTGGGTTGGCTCATTAAATTCGCTGGGAGTTTAAGCGGTTCAACGGGAGTTGTGGGGTTAGGTGCTCGTGTGGGTCCCACCACATAATATCCTCACAAGGGAGGTTATGTGAGGGTGGGACCCACCTCCAAATTTCCTTTGGAGAAATTAACCACCACACATCTTAAAAAAATATATGTTTCACATATTTTTTATTAAATTTAGAAATTCCCCCAAAATTGACTTCCACTCCCGATAAAACACAACTGCGGTGAAGGTCTCCTTAAGCAAATATTGGCGCTATGAGTTCATCAGTGTCCTTGGATTTAAATTCTGAGAAACATTTGAAAATATATAAAATCTCACATGTACATTTACTGAACATACACGAACAAAACTTTAGAAATTGATTCCGGGCACAACGGTCCTCGGAATCAGGTGCCGTCAGAAACCACGGACTCGTAAAATTCTCGTGTATTTGATAAAAAAAATTTCACGGGATTTCCAAGTATTTAAAAATATTATTAAATGTCTCTTAATAAATCTCATGAGTTTTCATACCCGCTATTTATTCATTTTATATCCTTGTAATGGTACAATTTGTACAGTATTCAGTACATAAGAAGATCAGGAAAGTTTTTTTTAAGAGCGCATGTCTTTACCTCACTCCTTGGTCAGCAATATATGTTCCTTCAAAACCATGTTTTATAAAATGCTTCCAAAAATATTATAGTAGTATCCTATGGTTTTTAAAATAATTTTTTACCCATTATTTACCATTTAAAAAAAAGAATTTTTAAAAATTAATTTCTTTACATTTTCTGAATGAGGAAATTTTCAAAAAAATTAAGGTGAAAAAGGAATATTTGGAATGTATGGATTTACCCACCATCATGATCGCCATTCCCTTGAAACTTGTTTTAGAAAATTAAGAAGATATTTTTTAAGGAAAATATTTTCCTAATATTCAGGAAATTTGTTGGTTTAATTTTTTTTCAAAGAAAAAGTGTTTCAAAATGTTTTCATGCTTAATTTATATGTTTTCAAGGAAAAATGGTTTTCAAAATGATTTAAAGAATTATTTATAATTTTTCAATATAATTTTTATGAAAATTGGTTTCAAAATGGTTTATATTTAAAGATTATTTTTCAAATAATAAAAAATATTTTCATCAATAATTTTTTTAAAATACATATCAATACTATTTTCTATCTAAGATGACATCCGTTGATATTACTCACACTATTTTAGGAAATTATTCTAATGTTCCATTCATATTA
This sequence comes from Viscum album, assembly GCA_963277665.1. Lineage (NCBI taxonomy): Eukaryota > Viridiplantae > Streptophyta > Magnoliopsida > Santalales > Viscaceae > Viscum > Viscum album. The sequence continues at coordinate 1,237,085,811 of OY728162.1, read as the reverse complement.
TTTCTTGAATGGTTTATGTATTGATGGAATTATTCTTATAAAACCTTTCCCTCTTCCATGGTTTATATGATTTTGAATCCATATTCTTGTCACAGGATAGTCTTTAATGAAATTATTATAAAACCTATTTAGTTTATATAGGATATGATTTGATGAAATGTTAATGATACGCATTTCATTTCACGAGACATGATTTGATGTATATAAAATCCATATCTTTTTATGGGTCATGATATGATGAATATTTTATTATCTTGTGGAACATGTATGAATAATTTTATTTTGCGATAGGTGAGACCTATATCTCCATCCCATACATTGGGTAATGATATGTTGTATATGATTTCAAAGGGTATACGGGTTGTAGACCAAGCCTGAAAATAATAGGGTTCATCGTTTGTATCCCAAGACTCAGGTATGAGGGTACACAAGTTGTATCCCAATATTGAGAGTAAAAGGGTATATGGGTTGTAGACCAAGACTAAAACTAAAAGGGTACACAGGTTGTATCCCATGAATGAAATTAAGAGGGTACATGGCTTGTATCCCAAGCCCAAAAACAATAAGGTGAACAGGTTGTATCCCAATCCTGAAAATAAGAAGGTACGTATGTCATAGCCTAATCCTGACATGTTATAAGGCATTGGTAGGTATCCTAGACATAAAATTTTCTAATATTATGTTTATTCTACAAATTCCATGTCTTATTCCTCAGTTATGCATTCATGAAATAGTCTCTTGATTACCTTATGATTCATGTATTATGACCATCCAACCTTTATGACATGATTCATGTTTATGATCTATGATACATAGGGTTTTATCTTCTAATGTTAGTTTCATGTTCTCATACCCTTATATTCATGTTATGGTTACATATTTACTTTATTTACCCTTACTGAGAATTCATGTTCACCCATTTAATATGTTTCCTTTCCCTATGATATGAAGAATGGTTTTTATGTAGGATTAATAAGGGGAGGATATTTATGGGAAACATTGAAGGTCATTCACAGAGGTAAAATATTTTTCTTCCAAGCTTCAAAAAGAACTAAAATAACATGATCTTTGGGTGTCTGTTTTTCTAATGTATTAAGTATTCAACAAACATGATGTAATGTCTATGTATGAAAAGTGAGGGTCTTTGTAGTTGTTATCAGAGAAAAAATATAGTTAACCTTTGGAAACTAGGTTGAGAAAAATTTAGTGAGATCCCTAGGTTTATTTCAAGTGATATTCTTCCGAGCGTCTCTAAGGATAAGTATAAGGATGAGTCAATGTTTAAGAAAATGTGTTGATTTTTGGTCAAGGATAGAGTTTTCCTAGTAATAAATCCCTATCTGGATAATAAAATTCAATGTTTTATAGAATATATGTATATAAGAATAAAAAATATGACAAGGTGTGTCAGTCATGACTCTGCGTAACCTGGTACATGACAATAGGCCTTACTACACACCTGGGGGATATTCTTTGAGAATTCAAAAAATATTCAGGAAACATCATGAATGATTTAAAAATATTTTGGATATTAATAACCTAGGATAAACCTACAGTATCATAGATTACATAATATTTCATAATTTAGATATCTTATAAGAGTTTTTTCATGAATATTTGGTTCCTCACTATGAAAAATGTTTTTTACTCTATGATTTTTGGTTTTAGTCAATGGTTGGAAACTGATGGAAGCACATAAATTGTGAATACGATAGAAAATGAAAAGGTTATTATTCTAAGTATCTAAATTCTATAAGAGTTGGAATTAAAAAACTCATTTCCATACTCACAGAACTTTTTTGAGTTATGAAACAAGATGATATTCCAAATAAGAAAAGGTGGGAACACCATCTTGTTGAGTATTTCTTGAGGAGAATTCCACCTTTATTCAGCAAGTCTTCTTATCCAAATATTTATAAAAACTAGATCAGTACCACTTAAATGATATTCCCTATTATCTAGTGTTTGGAACATGAGAAATTAATTCTGTTAGTTTATCGGCTGGAAGGTGAAGCAAAGAAGTGGTGTAATCTAATTATGAAGAGAATGAAGAAAGATGAAATTGAATCCAAGGATTGGGAAGAGGTTAAGAACTTATTCTTCAATGCATACTCTCCTTCTGTTATTCATATGATGATGGAAAAGTATTTCCTTTAGTTTAATCCAAATGTTTTTGAATCTGTAAGTACCTATGAGGATAATTTTACAAGCCTGGTGAGGTACGCCTATGAATATATAATCCAACCAAAATGTAATGTTGATAGGTTCTTTAGTGGATTAAATCAAAGTATGAGAAGGGTGTTGTATATAATAGAATTTATTATTTACAATGATATTGTAAATTGAATAATAAAAATTGAAATGGAGATTGGAGTTATGTATCAATCTCATGGTTTTAACAAGAAGAAGAAGATGTAGTTTGAAGGGAAATATAAAAACTATAAAGAAATGAAGATGAGACTTTATTTATTTTATATTTATGAAAAAAATCAAGGAGGGTATTTTTATAATGTTTTTAGTAAATTTTATAAGTGTTTAATGGAAGTATATAGAGCATATGAATGACGAAGTGATTGGAAAAAGTTTCATAATTATGTGAGTAATGAGAAAACACCACAAAATGAACCTCCCAAACCTCAGTGTTTCAATTGCACAGAGTTTGTTTATTTTTCAAAAAAATTCCCAAATGAAAGGGTTAATAATGGCGATCAGTTCCAAAAACATCTAAAGACAAAGGACGTAGGGAAATCATATTCAATCATAATGTATGAAGTGAACAATGATAATTGGGGAACTCTATAGTGGGGAATTTTTTATGGGATTTTGTAAAAATAATATCTATGAAAATATTTATATTCATCTGTTAGTGGAACTGGATATGAATCTAGGAATTTATTATCTCTATATAAGTGAACCATGAAAATTCACCCTTTTTATGATGTATTTGGCACACCTATTCATATACATAATAAGAAACCCATAGGTGTGCCTGAAATTATATAATGATCCAATGCATTGGGTAATGATTTAATCTCATGAGTCTTCATGTATAGGATTAGGGGGTGAACTTATTCCATGATGGTCATTTTTTCACCATTTTATTATTTCTTTTTTGGTTGGTCTTGACCTATGTTTCTGATGTCAGTTTTAAATTTGTTTCCATTTTTCAGAAGCTTCCATTATATTATCATGCTATATCACGCCTCTTTATTAATTTTTATGATTCTAAACCCTTTTATGTCCCATTGGAAGGACTATAGTATAGAATGTAATAATTTATTCATGTTATGACTTTTTATTCCCTTACTTGTATTTATAGCTCACCCACTTCTTATGCATATCCTAGGTTGTCCCATGTACTTTTAAGAACGATGGAAAATTATTAGCCTCATAATGATTTTTTCAATAATACAAATGTACCGATTGTTTTTATGTTGTTATGTATTGTAAAAACTACCCAAATAAACTATAATTCACAATATTCTAGGATGTATTATGTGTATTTAAATTTAATAAATATGGAATTCATGTGTAATAAATATATGGGTTTTCATATATTTCATAGCCAGACTACCCAAAATATCTAAAGAACACAATGCTATTTTGGTTGTAGTCAATCATTTTATGAATTCATCACATATATTTAAAATTATAGAATATATCTCTATTTTTTAGATTTCTTGGATATTTATTAAGTATTAAGGTTTCATAAAGTATTTCATTATATTGTATCAGAATGAGATATGAGTTTTTCCTCAAATTCTAGAGAAGTACACTATAATATTTGAATATGGATTTAAAATTCAGAACTACATATCATACCTTGATATATGGTTATTATAATATGACCATAAAAACCCTAGAAGATATTTTTAATGTATGTTTTTTTATTTTAATGGTTGTTGGGATCAACACCTTTCCCTTGTAGAGTTTTATAAAAATAATAACTTTCACTCAATCTTTTAGATGGATCCTTATGAAGATCTCTATGAAATAAATAGAAAGACTCCAATATAATTAGATAAATTTTGAGAAGGAAGTCATTGGGACATGATATATCTATGAAAATGAATGATAAGTTAATAGTAATTCAACATCGCACTAGTGATTATCATAGTTAACAGAAAATTTATACAACAAATCATTGATGAGATATAGAATTTAAAGTTGATGGAAAGATATTATTATAAATATCTCCTTGGTAGAAGGTTATGATTTTTGGAATGAATGCTAAAATAACCATAAAATATACCACACCCTTAAAAATTGTTGATTGTATTAGGATGGTTTCTTACAACTTGATGCTTCCACTGAATCTCTCTCTACATTATGATGTGTTCTATATATGACTCGAGAGGAATAATATACCTGATCCTTCACAAGTAGTCAACTGAAAGTCCATAAAATTAGACCATTATCTCTCTTTTGAGGTAAAATTTAGGATTATTATAAATTAAAAGGAGAAATATCATTGAAACAAGACCTCTCCCTTGGTAAATTTTTTGTATCAAAATTATACGTTTTTGGAGGCTATGTGGGAAACCAATGATGCGATGAGGAAAAAGTATACTCTATAGTTAGTATTAGAGTGAAAAATATTTATGAAATAAATATTATAAGGTGATATAATGTATCACCATAATAATTTATGGTATATTTCTTTTGAAATAATTATTATGTATTTTATAGCCATCCATAGTCACAACATTGAGTTTAAATGAACACAATAAACTATTAAAATATTTTTTTTTAAATTATAAAATTATTGCCTATATTTTGGATTGGAAGGTATGAATATAACCAACTAAATTATTATTTTTTACACATTTTGAAAATTAATTCCATGGTTATGAATTGGTTATAAATAAAAATAGAATAATTTGAAAGTGCAAAAGAGATGTTATTCTAATTGTTTTTTCTATGAACGCATTGTGTTTTAATATTTATAAATTATGATGGACACTGTTGAACAACTATTTTAATGAAATAGGAATATATTTGTTTTGTTATATGTTTTAATATTAAGCTAATTGTTTTTAATAGGTAAAGAATTATAATAAATTTAGTTTTATACTAAAACATTCTTTTTTCAAAAAAAATAGTCAATGTGTTTTTTGAACTTATTTCAATTCGAATTTATGACAATTATAGAAATTTAATTTTAGGAAATGGTTTCCATATTTTTTATAAACATTATTTTTTTTGAAGAGGTAAATTTAATTTTTGGTCATTATAAATAGTAATTGAGATACAAATTCTTCACTACTTTAAGAGGTTAAAATGGATAACGATGGGTTAAACTAAAGTTATAAGGGTTAAAATAACCCAAAAACATGTAAAAGTCCTATTTTTTATTTTTATTTTGAACCAAAGTTAACTTATCTTCAATTTGGGGTTTATTTAGCTCCACTTTCACTTTAATATGACTTAATTATATTTTAACGTTTTCAGTATTTACCTGAATTCGACGCCCTCACTTATAAAAGGGAACCACATCTCCTCTCTTCTCCACATCACTTGATCCAATTATCTCAAAAATTATCTAACCAAATACTATACATATATATATTTATTCATTACCTCTATATGTTTATATTCTAAAAATAACCATCCAATAAGCCTTAAGGTAATTCTCAAAATAGGATACACAAAGAATAAGTATAATCTATTACCAATATTTTTCAAGTTTATTTATTATTAAACCTTCCAAAAATGTTTTATAACCATATTATCAAGAGTTTAAAAGTATATTAAATATGATAATATTTTTTTACATTTATTTTATATCCATTTTTTATCTTATTCTCATTCGTTGGAAACTTATAATGACGTTCTGGCGTACTTGAGGACTTCCACCTCCAGGAAGTGATGTGATTCATTATTTATTTCCTCTTTACATGGATGGTCATAAGTATATATTTAATGTGTGTCTATATATATATATATATATAATATTTATGATGTAATTTTGATTCTTTAAAGGCGAATTATTATTTAACTTTATTTTGTTCCACCCAACTAAAAGTGTAAACATCACTCATGCCAATGTACAAACTATAGTCTCCCCAAAGTGGTGTACTTCAGTTTTCATAAAAAATAAATATAAATGGATATAAAAGTGTATAAAATGAATAAATATGATACTTATGAAATTATTAAGGTTATATAGATGATAAAACCATGACTAAGGTTGTATAATTGGAACCATCACACTAAAACATGCATAGAAATCTAAACAGTTTTAACCCGAATAAAGAATTATTTATAAAAGGGTGATTGGAAATTATAATAGAATTATATAGTTTTTTATTCCTTAATAAAGGGTTTTAATATATTTATAATAAATTTATATTTATTATATATGATGCTTGAACACATATAAATCAAGATGAAACTTGAGGTAATGGTTTATGTTGCAATTTCGTTTCTTTTTGAGGTTGTATATATGAAATATAAATTGAAGAAAATTATGTGATAATTATACTTTTAAACCATTATATTTTATTATTATCAATTTATTAACCAAATTGTTAAGCATTAGTACCATTTTTCTCACTATGTTACTTAAAACTATCAAATAAATGATTTTATGAAAAATCAAACTGATTTCCACTTAGGTTTATTTTTTTTTATCAATTATCATGTTCTTTAAAATATTTTCGAGAATGTTATATTATTTTATGCTATGATTATTTAAATTAATTTTCAATCATATTTTACGTTATTTTAAAATTATAAAATTGAATTTTTATATTTTTTTCGAAGAGGTTATTTATGAATTTTTAAAATACTATAAAAGGAATCTGTATTTTAATTTTCTATCGCACACATGGATTTTCCCACCAACAAGAATATTTTATTATTTTATTATTAGTTTACATTTCAACATTGTTATTTTTAAATAAAATCTATTTCTCAATATTTTGTAAATTTTTAAATTTTAATGATCCTGAATGAAAATATCATTGTCCATGTTTTGAAAGAATTGTTCAATTTCTCATATAAAGGCATTTTTATTCTTTGTCAAAATAATTTATTGATTTATATTCTATAATTTTTATATGGTCTTATGATACTATTTAGTTTTTTTCTCTATAAATCTTATGTGTTGATGATTTAACGATGATTCTATGAAGCTTGTTTTACTTCCAACAGTGAATTAAGATATGACAAAATATTTATGAAACCCATTTATTTTTTATGGGTAATTATATTATGATATTATGAAATGTATATTAAATCCATTTTCTTTTCCACATGTGGTTATATAATAAAATAATGACTTTTATGATCTTTTGGAACACATATATATGATATTCATTATGTGATGATTGGGACCGAAATAATATATCCCTATAGTTTTTTGGGTAAATATTGATATATAATGGGATAATATGGAATGGAATGGGGAGTTAACCCAATTCATTAAGGGAATTTTTCCATTATGAGAGTCTAGGGAGTGAACATTGAATGAGAAAATTATGGATTGGGGAAGTAGTTTAGACCTTATAAACCCATCACTTTTTTTGTTTTTAGTTTTGGCGGTGGGATTCGAGTGTCATTATCCATTTTCTCCAATATTATCCCAAGAGGGGTACCTTTGGATAGAGGGGGACATGGAAGAGCTATATCAGAGGTGATGGTTGAGATAAATGATGAAATTTAGAGTTATGAATTTATGAGGACACATGGGTTTCTTGGAAAAAATATCAACTAGGTTTAATATGCGCTATAAACCTGGAAAAAAAGTCAGTAAATGATATTTTAGGTGCCTTTAGGATTATATATAGGGAACTTCATGTTTATTGGAAGTGCTAAGAGAACTATGTTTCTTATGGGGTAGAGACCAAGGAAAAAATCATTCATCATATGTATATTTTCCTATGTTTAAACTGGATAGATGATGAGAAATAGGTAAAAATGAATTAACTAATTAATATTAAAAAAATACATATCATGGGTTAGAAGACCCTAAGGTTTATTATTTTTCATGAATAGAACTAGGTTGAAATACCCCTCATATTCATGCCAAATATGTTTGGAAATATGTTCCATTAAATCACTATAGTGGGGTGGATGATAATGATAACACTTTAAGGAAGGCACTCTAATATTTATAGTGATATAGTTTACATATGTATGGGGGTTCCTTTTTAGATAATGGGAAACAAGAATGGTGGGAGGAGGAAATGATAGCCTTCAGTTTGAATCGTGGTCAGGGAGAGAACTAGTTTTCATTGACTGTGAAGATGTTTTTTGGGAAATCTAGGTAGAATCAGTTTTTTATTCCTTGTGGTTTATGAGGAGTTGGTTGTTTTGGGGGGGGGATGTTCCAATTTTAGTTTTCATCTTGAGTTTCATTATTTGACCATAAATGGTGGATTAACATCCAATGATGTTTTCCTTTCACTTGGGACTTCTATGTTAGGATCTTATTGTGTGATGAGACATTTGAATTCCCTTAATACACCTAAAACCATTCAATTTTTAACACCTTAAAGTGAATGACTAGGATTATTTCCATTATTTGATTTCATGTGATTTTAAATGAGTGAACGGGAATCTCATCATTAAATTAATTTAAAACCTTTAATTAAATAATTGAGCCATGATTTTTTTACCACTTCAACTTTAAATTTCAAACCCACACCTATTATCCTTTGATATGATAAGTATAACTCTCTCCTAAAATCTTTTGATGAGAAAGAGGTGTTTTATAGGGAAATTATATCTCTAATAATGTTTCTACAAATCCCTAACTATCTTATTGTGATTTTTGATGAGAAGATGTGGTCTTATTGGAGGGGATTCTCTCTTTATATTCATTTTATACACTTATTTTGGGCCCAGTTTGGTGATGATTTAGTCTGAGGTTAAGGTTTATTTTATGTATTCCTTTTTTAATCACTTTACTATTTAACTTCTCCATGTGATATGAGCCCTTGTTTGGGGAAAGGAAATATTGTATATTTTGAATTTAATTTATTTGATACCAGTTATTAGATTAATTTTTCTTTATATTGTGAATAAAATTCTTTTATGTTGTGGATTTTTTATATGACTTTGTATATAATGTGGCCCTTGCCTTTTAAACGTATACTCCTAAGTGGGATTTATCTCATACTGGTAATGTGTGTTATATCCTCGAGTATATGAAGAGTTGGGTCACTTATACCATTATGAAACATTATTTTTTTATGATTCATTTTAAAAACATGCAGGCGATTCAGTGCCAAATAATGTTTACATTATCACAGTCCAGTTGATCGGTTCCTCTGATTGGAATGCTTGTGGAAACTCTCATCTTATTGACTTATGTTCTTATGTAATTTGAGGAATTTTAATTGGTATAAATTTAAAAAACTTTACATTAATGAAATTCACCTATATTAATTGGAATTGGTACAAGTGAAATTAAATCTTTATAGTTTTTGGATGATTGCATTCCTGGTAAATATAGGTTTGATAAAAAAATTCAATTTTTTAGAGCTGGATAAAGTTGATTTCTCCAACCTCACGTGTTTTTCTATGAATGTCATTTTTTAAATTGGGTTGTCCAATTTCAAAGATATGTATATTGATTTTAACATTATAAAGTATATAATAGAGATACGTTAGTTGAAAAGAAAATAATTTGAGGAAAGAAAGTTATATACGGATGGTTATATATAATTATTTTGGTGGTTTAAATTTGTTATAATTACAATTTTGGTAATGTGAATCATGTTTAGGATTTAATTATATTAGTGGGTAGATAAATTAACATCTGGGTTGCATGATGGTTTAATTGGTTAATTTATTATACATATTAGTTTTTTGATTAGTAATAAAATTTTTAGGGGAAAATTTATTTTTTATGGTTAAAAGTTTTCATAAATTAATAATTGATGTACTTGCATGAAACATGAATTTGTTTCAAAATAATTTTTTTCAAAAGTTATTGGTTGTGTTTTCATAAATAATATTTTGATAAATAAGTTAATATAAAGAAGGATTAAAAAGGGTTTTCATTTAAAGTTTTTATAACATGCCATATATTGAATGTAATAGGATTAGTGGATGTTTCTATCACCATGATTTTGAAATTCAACATGTTTTAATTTGAAATGTTATGATACATGCCTAAGAATCATTTCAAAATCCTTTTTTATGTTTTTATATCCTTAAATAATATTTCATTAGGAATTATAGTAGTAACATATTTAATATTTTTTAAAAATTATTATGAAAAATGTTAACCTACTTGGCTGATGATTTGTTAAGCATGATATACTCTGAATATTATGTTGTAAATTGTACTACTATGATAAAATAAAATATTTTTTTATATATTTTCATTTTATGTAATTTCTATCTAATTTTGTTGATGTGATGGATAAAATGATGTTTTCTCCATAATTACACTATATTCCTTTTGTCGAAACCATTTTGAAATGACTTCTTATAAAGGTGTTTTTTATAGTATTTTTTTTGTTTTAATGATTGTTTTATTGATATAAATTAATTTTTGGGTTTCTTATAGCTATCTATGTGTAAGTTTTTGTTATTATCTGACTTTAATTGGGAATAAGAGTCAAATTCTTACTCAATATCCTGGTTGGCTAATTCATAATTTGTTTAGGATAAAATGTCTCTTATCATTTTGATATATTAGATTGGTTATAGTATATGATGAAATGTTTTATTAATTTCATTGCACATGTTTTATAAATTTATACCATGAGAGATTATTCTGAGAGTGTTTTAAAGATATTGTGTGGCTATATGCCTTGTTCCTCTATAGATTTTGTGGTTCAATGGTTGTTTCCTTTAATTCGTCCTAGTTTTGATTCTTGATGACAAGAATAATTTCAGAGTTATATGATGTAATATTTCAGACAACATAGGTCCATTATTTTTTTTAGATGATATAGATGGGATTCAGACATTATTATATCTCTTTCTCCATTGGCGGCCAAGGAGGGGAACCTTTAGAAGGAGGGGTTCATGTCAAATGGATATTGAACCCAATCCACTATGAGAGTCTTGGTAGTGAAACTTAATTAAAAGATTTTTTCTATTCTTGTGTGTATTCTTAAACCCATGATTTAATATTATGATATGTTCTCATGGCCCATTATTGATTATTGATTAATCCACATTCTTATAAATTCTATTTTGTTATGAAAAAAAACATACTCTATGAATCATTATTAAGGTTATTTGACAAATTTGTAATTTTTTTTAATTTATAGTCATGTTATCAAAACACTATACTTATATAATTCTCACTTATGTATAATGATTTATATATCCTATGTTCACCCTTACCGAGAATATGAAATCTCATTTTGTTTGTTTCCTTTACTGAGGTTATTAATAATGGTGGTAAGTATTCTATTTATACGAATTGTATTATGTGGTAAGAATTTTGTGGAAGATTGTCAAGATATTTCATGAAAAAAATATGATTATGTGTTTATGTATCTAGTCTCTAATGACCATAATATTTCATAGTTTTAGGGAATGTATTTTTATGATATGTACTGAATATTTTAAAAAAATGATGTAATATTTATGTATATCATGATTTAGTATCCTCATATTATGATAATCTCTTAATAATTCTGATAAATAAATATAATTTTATGTTTTTAGTTATAATTACACATTTATCAAAACATTAAATTTTCTATGTCGAATATATATATATATATCCATAATTTCTAATTTGTTTTATTTATTTTCATGATCATAATTATTTGGTAGATATTTTTGGATGAATAATCCTAATATCATCATTTTTTACAGATACTTATATTCATTTATAATTTTCAATTATATTTCATTTCTTTTAGATTTTTAATATTTAAAATTTTCTTTCTAATATAATCACTCAAATATTTGATTCTACATTCACTTATATTAAAATATTGGTAGATATAATTCCATTACATTAGCATTCATCTATTTTATTAAAGGATAATGAGTATGAAGAACATCAACAAAGGTATGTGTGTTTATATTCATATAAATATACATATGATCCCATATACCTTGAAAATCAAGAAATAATGACCTTAAAATTTATTATAATGTTTGAATAGTCTTTTTAGAAAATCCATTAGTTTGAGGGTGATAGGCAGCAATTAAACGAAGCTCCGTTTCAAGAGCCTTCTAAGTAATTTTATAGAATTTCATTATAAATCAAGGGTCATGATAAAAAACAATCAAAATAGGTATACCATGAAGTATTAATTTTTTTTTAAAATAGATTCTTATAAGGAGATCCAAAATTAAATCATCTCTTATAATAAGGAAATATGCAGATTTAGTGAGAATATCAATAATAACCCATATTGAATCATTATTTGAAGGAGTATTTGGTGATCTAGTGATTAAACATATAGTATTTTCATATAATTTCTATATATAAATAGGATGAGTTTTTATAAATCCTTTATGATGCGATCTCTCATCCTCTACCTATTGAAAAAAGAAAATCTTAACACATAATCAGCAATTTCCTACTACACATTATCCCACAAAAATATTCCTTCAACTCTCTATAAATCATGGTGCTACCATATTTTATAAAGAAATTAGAGCTATTATAATTATTGATAACTTAACTTTTAGATTATGTGTAGATAGAACACATATTACCTTTCCAAATTTCCAAATTCCATCTTCACAAATGAAGTCCTCCAATTTTCCATCATTCATGAATTTAATTTTATTTTTTAAATTCTCATTATAAAGGTGATAAATTTTTTTTTTATTATAAATATGGTTTGGAAATAATTTGAAAAGGGATTTATATATCCCCTTCCTTATTAATTCTCTTATCAATTTTTATGAGAACTGTGAACATTGGATCCTAATCGATCCACATTTTGGTCAGAACGCCAAGATCAATCCCACTCAATGAATCAACTACCTTATTTTATTCCCTAGTTGGTAGTGTATTGAGAAATAATATTACTTATATAGATCCAAAAATCACAGTTTCCTCATGTTGTGATATTTTCTTGGGAAAGATGTTTTTCAGATTCTTGTAATCCATGTATATTTCACATCTATCTCTATAGAGATAACATCTACACACATTAAAAGTAAATATTATGGATTCTAACTCAATATAATGATATGGATAGTTTTATTTACAAATAATTAACTTCATTAATATATAATAAATAACTTTACCATTTTTCATAAGGAAAAAACTAATTCCCTTCTTCGATGCATCACTATTTATCATAAATCTATAATTTCATGATGAGAGAGTCAAAATCATAGCTTTCAAAAATAACTCCTTCAATTATTCAAAACATTATTCATATTATTTTTTCTATGTGAACATAAACCCTTTATGAGTAATCTTGTTTAATGGGTTATCCAATTAAGGAACTTTTAGAAAAATCACAAATAGTAACCTTCAAGACCAATAAAACCACATACCTTGATTATGTGCATTAGTGTGGGACATTGTTTGACAAAATTTATCTTCATAATATCAGATAATATCTCATCATTGGAGACAACATGGTCAATAAAAGATAATTTATAAAGTTAGAATTCAAATTTTCAAAATTTACCCTATAAATATCTTCTTCTAATATTCATTTGAATGATTCACAAGTGATTCTCATGGTCCAAATAGCTCTTAGGGAACATTGATATATCATTAATAAATAACAAAAAAATCATCAAGATATACCTTGAATACTCTATTCATTAGATCCATAAAAATATAGGGTTTATTCATCAAACCAAATGGAATTAATGTAATGTTTTAATGTCCACACCTCATATGAAATGTTTTTTTCCAAAATATATTTCTTTTTTATCACAATTTTTGATACCCAAAATGAAGGTAAATTTTTTGAAAAATATTGAGCTTCATGAATCTGATTAATTAAGAAATCGATAAAATTTTGATTAAATTTTTTATTTATCATAATGGTATTGATTTTCCTATATTCAATGAAAAACCTCATATATCCATCTTTATTCTCAATTAAAATAATAGGTGATCCCCAAGGTGAAACACTAGGGTTTATAAATCTCTTATCAAACAACTCCACTAGTTGTTTCTTTAACTCCAATAATTCTATATTGAACATTCTATTGGGATTCTTTAATATAGGACTTTCATCGTGGATTAAATATATGGAAAACTTAACTTCATTCTTGGGTGGATGTATATTTAATTCCTTAGGTAAACAACAATTTATTCCTATTCAATAGGTATATCCTCAATTTGTAGATTAAGATTCCCATATATAGATTATATTTATTCTTGTTACCCAAGATTATCATTCAGAAGGGGTATTAGCGGTGAATCTAGATGTGAATAAGATGACTGAGTCTCAACTCCAAAGATAAGGAACTCTACATCCTCATCATGAATCATAATTTCTTTCCCTTTGAAATAAGCATTTTAAACATATTTTGAAATCTATTCTATAAAAAGGATTATATCAAAATAAACCATTAGTATAACAATGAAGTCTGAAAATAGGCAAATTTTGTTTCATAATTAGAACTGAATGGCATATCATTGTTGTAGTGAGACTTTCTCCAAGACTCTGGGCTGATAAAAACCATCTTAATGTTCATAGGAAATATCTACTTTTCCTAGAAAATAAGGGAAATATAAATGATATTGAGGATCTAGAATCAAATAAATCACTATTAAAATTCAAGGATATGATTATTTTATTTACCAATACATATTTAGGAACTTAAAAATAAATTTTTATGATATAATATGCTTGGTCTTGATCCCTTGTTCTTTTATTTGAAAAATTACATTTACATGGGGGTAATCATTTGAATGGTACCCTGTATCTTTATAATTGAATCATTGAATGTTAATAGCTTCTTATTTTCCCGAAAAATCATGGTCTAAATGGATTTTCTCTCCAAACCATTAGAAAAATCATATTCATAGCAATCATGTTCCATGATGTTTATTTCTATATATATTACATGTCGTAAATTCTACCCTTTCCTTTTTCCCTTTTTCCAAATAACCTTTTCCAAAGTTCTTAACTACCCTATTCTTACCTTTTCTTCCTTATAATTTATAAGACATGGAAAATTATTCCACTATATTGATGGAACATGATACTATAACATCAAATTATGATAACGGTTGCGATACTAGTTTCCTTTGAAGTATTGTCTTAATCCCAAAAAAGAAATAATCAATATTAATCTTTAGATTATGCATTTAGTTTGAAACATGACTTAATAAACTTGTCAAGTTATTTTCAAACACAAAAACATTTTCCTCTTCCTTTTGTCTGAGACTCAGGAATTCTCTCTCCATACATACTAATTATTCATGAGGAAAATATTTTTCCATGAAAATTTCCATAAAATACATCCATTATATTCTCTATATTTCCTACTTATCCTTAATGTTTTAAATCAATTGCCACCATTGGTCCAAATTTCCCAAGAGATAATAAAATTGAATCACAATATTCTTCCTTTAAATAATTCTGAAAGAGAGGAATATATTCTCTATGGAAGTTATCCATTGACTAGTTACACATGAATTTTTAGTATCATTAGATGATATAGGTTGTTGATGCATGAAGGGGTCAACAATTATTACCCCCATTTTGGATAATTATGTTGCTCTATATAATAAAGGTTGTTGGTCATAAGTTGAGTCAAATACCCCAATATAGTTATAATTTATTCATCTCTGGATCCAGCTTCATTATCTTTATTAGGATAGAAATTCCCACATGGATTAGATTCATTATTATGGTTTCCCTCCCTCCCACTAGTAACCATTTCAAAAAATGGAATATACAAGATTAAATAATGACATTATGAATCATAATGTATAATTTTAAAACTAGTGAGACACTTAATATATATTGAAATATTTATTCATATGTAATCTTAAAATCATAAAAATTGTTCCTTTTGTAATATTCTCAAATCATAAAAATATTTTCACTTCTTTCATAATGTTTTTCAATGAAAACAATAATTAACCCAATAATTTCCCCCAGAAGATTCAAAAAAGGTGTTTATAAAGGGTTTTTGTCATGATAAAGGTCGGAATTAAGTCATAATATAATTTACCTTTTCAGAGATATAACCCCCTGGTAAAAATGTTCAAGATCCAAATCCACTTTTAGTATCCTTAAAAGGATTAATTTCTAGTGAACCCATATAATTTCCACCTTATGATAACTTTGGGATGTTATCCTATGATTATAAGAATCCTCAATGACAATAATAGGGCTATGTTCCCTAATCAATATAGTTCCCAGGGTTTCTACTAAACTTACTCTAACACCAATTATAATGAACCTCAACCTAGTAGCCTAGAGTTGGGGGTTACTTTATAAAATTAGCACTAGGTGAAAGGAATCTAATCGCAATAGACTAAATAGTTTACTAGTCTTGGTAATGTAGAAACAATATTGAATATCACATTACAATTAAATACATAAAATAAAAAATAGTATTTTATTGGATAAAATAATTATTCCCTGTAGTGTATCCCAACATATCAATTATAATAAACATCATAGCATCCCAAGGAAAGGAAATATAAATAGTGAGATCTGATGCCCAGTAAAGCTATGCATAAAAAATAATCAATCGTGAATACATATTACATAATCAACAAAGCATTGTAAATAACTTAAAACAAATTCAATTTAATCAAAAAACTAATCATGAAGAATAATGTTGTAGGAATAAATTATTATCAAATAATTCTATATAAATAATCAAATGAGCATGAAACATATCCATAGATATCCTAACTAAAAAAATAATCACATGGACATTAATCACTAATATCATAATGAGGGAATTAATAATTACATACATAATAAACATACCATTAAGGCCTTTTAATAAGACATAAAAAACTTCCCCTATCAGAGTCTTTAGAAAAAATAATCTTTATTAATGACGGGATTATGAAATAAACCCTTACCTGAGGCCCCACTTCATTCGTACGTGTTAAAACCTCTTATATAATATATATAGATTTATTATTAATATATAATAGAACATTTAATAATAGGTATCATATCATATATTATTTACTGAAAATATATTTGTACAATTTTATTAACAATTCTTTGTTTAAATCATTATTTCAAATAATAAGTGCTTCATTTTTCATGTTTGTTTGGGTTTGGTTGTTTTGGTCCTTATACATTTATCGGTGTTATATTATATATATATTTTTAAAAATGATATAAAAATTATATATATTCATTTTTTATGTATTTTGAATAGTCTATAAAAGTTAGAGTTATAAAAATGAGTTACACTGTTCATTGAGATGGTAAACAGTAAGTACACATGAAGTCTATTTTCATTTTATGAAGGATGAAACAAAAGAAATTTAAATAACATTAATCCTTTAAAGATTCATTATTATATCGTATAAATATTTTTTTTAATCAAATCCATCCTTTTCTTCCATCCACGTAAAGCATAAATGAAAACAAATCCCATCGCATCATGGAGGAGTTAGTCCACACATGCACATGAGCGACATCATTGTTTTCTAAGGGATTAGAAGGAAAGAAGGTAGATAAGGTATTTTAATTACATAAGTATAATTTTTTCATAAATATAATATATATACATTATATTCATAATTATATCCACCTGTGAGAGGCGGTGATCAAAAACCAATTACATCGGTTCGTGAGGTGGTAGTCTGCTATACACAGAATCGAAAATTTAATTTCCCATTTGATGGAATAACATATGGATATTGGTTATCAAATCAAAATATTAATATATACGTATATTTAATATAATAGAGTTATTATATTGAAATTATTAAGACACGATTGAAAGTGGTAAGAGAAAAAGTAAAAATAATGATCTTAGTGAGGAAAATTAACTTCACATATAAAAAAACCCCTTTGGATATATTATTAAATAACCTAGGGGTGGTATTTTGGGAATAAAAGCAGATATATTACATGAATAAGTATTTTTTGGGATATTTATGTAGGTTTTGGTCATGAAAAATGGATTAAGAGGTGTGAAAAAAGTGAGGGGAGGAGGCACCCTTTTATAATTGAGAAGGAGTGAATGTTTTGTAAATTCCCAGAACTATTAAATAATGGGAAGTAAATATCAAATAAAGTGCACAAAAAATTGATAAATAATATAGTTTATATAAATTAAGGTTGATATAAAACCCCCAAAAATGTAACAATTTTTAAACATGTTGTTTCCTTATCCTTTATGTTTACTTACTTTTACCATTTGAGTTTTCACAACGGTAATTAATTTTGGTATTTACCTAGGAACTTTAATCATTAATAATAAACATAAATGATAATGATTAGATAATTTGGACCCAAATATTCTAAATATGAAATAAAATTTATGAAATAAAATCCAAATGTGTATTGAAAATTAATTTTAAAACAGGTGGATGTACACGTAAAATCCGGTTTCATCCTTAATTGTGATAATTAATTCTTAATGTATTGAATATTAATTATGACTAAAAATTGGGTTTATCTAATAACCTAATATTACGTATTCATACTGAAAATATGGAGTCTATTTTTTAAAATTCAATGTATAGAATTATAAGAAATCAATTTAAAATTAAACCCCCACGCATGATGAAAATATAGTTTCCCAAAGAAAAGTTTTCTTAAGTATACAACGTTTTTTATAAAATCTAAACATAAAATTGATTCCAATTATCATATTCTAACTGATAATAATATAATTGGTCTAATTTTAATTTTAAAACAATTTTAAAACAAAATATAATATTAAAAAAATTAAAAAAAGGATGTTTATAATAGAGATCAGCATTTTTCACTATTTATGGATAAAATTATATTTTCAGAAAATTCTAAAAAAATCACTATAACATAGTTTTATTATATTTATTTAACAAATTAAATTCATTTTATTAATTTTTTTTGAAAGTTATATAAATTAATTTTAAAATAAGTGCGCAAAATTAGATGAAACCACTTCCTAAAAAATTTATTTTTTAAGAAAAATACTTTAGTTATTCTTACCCCATTATTAGAAAAAATGTTAGATGAATGAAAGCCATTTAATTATATATATATATATATATATATATTAATATGATAAATATATTTCACTAATAGTGATTAATATAAGTTATTAATATAAAAACACATTGCATGCATAAAAACGTTTTTTCAGAAAAAAACATTTCTTTTACTTTCAAATGATTTTTATTTTAATACCTAACTGATTGATAACTGATAAATTTATTTTATAAATGTGAAAACCATATAATTTTTATAATTATATAGTCCTATTCATACCCAACAATTTAATGCCTAGGTTATAGTGTTATATGGTTCAATTAGACTCTCAGTTTTGTATATCAAAATCTATCAAAGCGATTAATGTAATATATCATAAAGTCTCAGGGTGTTACATAAATTTCAACATTAGAAAAAGGTAAATATTTCATATTATTATGATATAAGTGATTTTTTTTTGTAAAAAATAAATATAGTATAAATATATATTCTATATTATGGCATCATAATAAACCAAAATTTATGTAACAAATTCTATAAAAGGAAGAACTAAATAAATATAGATTTCCACTGAAAAATAATTAGTTTATATATACATATATTTAATATATTTTATAATTCTTTAATTAATCCTCTAAAACCAATATTTTATTTTATTGTTTTTAATCAATTGTTTTTAACATGTCTCACTTCTTTGTCACCAATGGTATTATTTTAATATATTTTTTTCATGTATTTTTAAAATTTTAGAGACCACTTATCCTTTAAAGAAACCATGGGAATTATTTTTGTTTTTATTATTTTATCATATATAGTGAAAAAACAATGTTCATAAATTAATAAGGAACTCACCACTTTTTCTATAAATACCCACCAAATATCAAACTCCTCTTTTCACAAAACCCATTGAGTATGAAATTCCTCTCCCTACCCATATCTAAATCCCTCCCAATGTATTGCAAATTTCATAATAATATCCTCCCAATATTTTGAAAGCTCCCCTCAAGGAATGGGATTCTCACACCCTCCTATTTATTAAATCACTTTATTTGTATTATTCTATTTTATGTCCAAATTTTCATGTTGTAATGTGTTTATAGACATACCTATTACTATCATTATGATGTCAAAGTACTAAGAGGAACCTTTTTCTATCATTAAGCCCTTCCATGAATCATTGTGTACACCTATTATGCTGCCAAAATTATCCAGTGTTTTTCCATGACAAACATTTTTGTTGTGAATACCCACCCCCATATCCACTCAAGGGTATTCCCCTAGAAATACCTATCATTAATTTTTTTTGGATATATACATGTATATAAATCAAACTTTTTAATTTTTTATTAAAAGTAATTAAATTATTTTTTATGTTCTATAATCTATGGGGAAAATAAATTCTTTTACATGATTTGAATGTGATGGGTGGGATAAAAATTATATAGTCATCCAATTCATTGATTAATGTTTTTATCTCATGATATATCATATATTGTTAATATGTAGTTATCCAAAGAATACTATGTTATGATGTCTCTGTAGTTATCCTTAACTTATTTCTATAATGTTATGTTTTATGTTGTTACCACATTCTTATATTTCCTCCATGTTATCAAATTATATCATGATTTAATGTTCCTTTTTATGATTCTTACACCTTTTATGTCACCTCGATATGTATAAGGACTAACATGTATTACAATCACCATGTTATGCATTAGTTTTTCACTTAATATGATTTATATATCTCCCCTTTCTTATATACATCCCTAAGTTATCCCATGAGGAATTAGAAGAGGGATGAAATTTTAAGAGCATGTTAAAGAGTTTTAAATATCATTGTTGTATACCTATTTAAAGTTATTATGTTATGTACCTAATTACCCAATAAAAATAGACCTTTAAATATTTTGGGATTTTCTTATGTGTGTCTTTATATAATAAAAAATGAATTAAGGTGTATTAAAGATAATGGTAGTCTTAAAATTTATCATTTTTATGGCCACCACTACAAAGCTAGCACATAAATCTCTAAGTGCATCAAATATATTTGACATAGATAGATTTTGATTATTCAATGGTGTTTTTTGTATCTCCAATGGATTTTTACCCCTTGAAATTGTATTTTTTTTCTTCTGAAATAAGTGGATTGTACTAATAATTATATAAAAAAATAAAATATGTATTAAAGTACCAACATTTCCCAAAAAACATTGATGTTTTATACTCCACTACGCGATGACCGAAAATTATAGACTTGAAGAACACTATCTTTGGGATTTTCCCACCATTGTGATGCTATTTCTAGGGAAATGAACTCCATAATCCTTCTTACATATACCATTGATGTAATGGAAGAATTATCATTTCTTATTCTCCTACATAATTTAATTTTTTTTTTAAATTGTATCCTAAAACTTTTCATGGAAACAAATTCAACATATTTATGAAATAAATATATGATTGGTACCTATTGTTTCATAGTTTTTTTATGAATATCACTAGATTTTGTATTGATATTATTTCAAATAGATGAATATTTATTAAAATTTTAATACTCCTTAAACATTGAATTGAAGACAATGCCCCTCCATAAATATTTTATTGAATATTTATATTGGATTTATTAGAGATTTTATAATCTGATTCAAGATCAATATTTTCATATTGAGAATATTATTTTCCTTCTAAACCACTATAAATATATCCTCACACTCCTTAAATCCTCTAATACATTAATCATGAATTTTGAGTCTTTATTTAAATGATTTATCATGTTTCATAATCCTATTTTCCTTTAAATCAGACTTGAGCATTCTTGATTGTGAGTATTTCTTCTTTTTCATGGATCTTTTTTATAAAATATTTTATGGAGACATCATTCTATTTGATTATATAGATCCACTATTAAATAAATTTTCTTTATCTCTCCTTAATGTCATCATACTCATCTTCTTTGATAGTAACTTGTTTTGTTATATTAATGCACATAAGATCTATTTCTATCAAATATTTCTCCATTTCTATCTCAGATTTAGTCTAATTGTCCTCTTCCCAAAATTAAAAAAAAATACCATAAATTAGATTTAGAATTTTTTTTAGAAAATGGTAATGTATTTACATTAATTGAATTATTGAAAAATCAATTTACATATCCTAACTCCCAGTAGTGTTTGGATAATATTTAGAATATATTATACAAGAATTAACACATAAATCATGATCAATTGAATCCCTAAATCCCCTTAAGGTATTATGGTTGTCCATATCTTTAGTTTTTGAAACAATCATTTTTACATATCCAACTATTTTGGATTGGGAATCATAATTTATTGGAGAGATTGAAACTTCTCCCAATATTGACATAAGGGGAATATTCCTAATCTTATCATTCCATCTCTTTTTCATATTCATTAATGTATTAGAAGAAATTTATTATACAAAAATACACTAGAAAACTACAATTCATTAATGACTTGACATAGAAATAAATTATACAAAACTACACTTCATAGTAAGCATAAGAATGAAAATTCAAATCTTCAAATATAACAAATTTAAATTGAGAATCCAATCATAGGTGAAACTAGTGTTCTGATACTAATTGATAATCTAAAATGTTATTACCCTCCATTTTATTCCACATAAGGAGGAATAGATGAGATATGTTATACACCAAGGGGGTAGAGTGAATTAGTATAGGTTTACAATTTATCATTTTTTAATCCCTTTAATCTTTTACCTATTTATCTATTATGTATTGATTATCTTATTCTCTCTCTATTTGTCATTGTTTGGTCTTTCAAGAAACAATATTGAATAAAAAAACAAACAAAAAAGAGTAAATAATAATTAAAAGGTTCAACTTTCATTATGAAAGACTAATAATTTGTATGATTTGGATTCCAAAATGATCATACAATATACTAGTGTCAACATATGGACATAGTTATTTAGGTTTTATCCTTTTACCCCTGCTTGGTGAATTATGTCCTTTATAAAGGCCATCTACATGTTTATATTTACATCCAAAAAAATTCATGTTTGTAGAGACAATATCCAAAGAATCTTCTTTAGAAATATTAAAAGGTTATTGATTCACTGATTTCCTTATTATTCTTTAACATTCAGTTTCACAATAATAGGGCAAGATATCTTCTCTTATTCTATCTGAAAATTGAAATGTACACAATTACTTTTATTTAGAGTAGAAAGTAATTCCACTTCCTTTCTTATAGTTATTGTAATAATTATTCACCTTTTCTACTTTACAATCTCATTTTTCACAACACCACTTCTCCCCCCTTTGTCTTCTTCAAATTTAGTCCATTACTAAACAACAGAATATTTTTTTCACTAGATTCATCACATAAGAATTTACCTTTTAAAATTGTGTTATGGATATTCTCTTCTCCACTATATTGGGAATAAAAATAATCTATAATAAGGTTAGTGTTGGGTTTTCCTTATCTTTATTGATTGGATATGAAAATGTATATCATAGAAAATATCTTCTATGAATTTGGTGTTATTCAATAGACACTATTCCTAAATTAATTTTTATCCTATCTATATTTTTTTACTTACAATCTTCAATTAAAAATTATACATCCAAGAACCTAATAATAAATCGTATCTTTCAAATTATCCATAATCATATCCATGTATTTCTCCATAATAGCTGAAATATAACTGATCATGGTTAACTGATCCTCTTTTCTTTTTATCATGAATTAATTCATAATAGATCCACTTCAGTAATTACATAATTTCCTTTGATATTCAATAATATTAATGCTTTAAAAATAAGAAAAAAATATTTTTAAAATATTTAATAACCATTCAATAATCTCCAAAATAATTAAACATAAAATCAGTGGGTCCTGTATTGAAATTCCTTCCATCATGGATTCGTGTAAAACCATAATCCATTTCCCCCCAAAATTCTGAACACCAAGGCCAAATATTCTTTATTTGGCCATTTTTTTCATTCATTATAACCTATCAACCATGGATTATTCTAACATAGGTTTATTCGATCCCATTTTTTCCTACAACCCCTCATGTTTAACATGCCCAACTTATCCCATGGGTATAATCCATTTTCTCTACTCATTTTGGAATTTATCTTCTCCTATCAAACAATTACATCAAAGGACACCACCACAGGTGTAGTGGTTTCACCATTTCACACAGGGATACTATTAATTTACTATGACATCTGGAATGGATTTGTCAAACCATTTACTTCCTATGTTCTTTATTTTGAACTATCGGCATTCAATATTGTACATTTTTTATACCAAGATTGTCCAAATTACATCCACTATGGGTATGGCCTTTCCTAAATTCTCCAACACATCTCCCACTAAGGTCATGGTCTTTCTAACTTTGCTCTTCCTTATCCATCCTTCTTCAATATTTGTAAAAGTACCGAATCATGATAAACCAATCATGATATTT
Organism: Viscum album; assembly: GCA_963277665.1. Lineage (NCBI taxonomy): Eukaryota > Viridiplantae > Streptophyta > Magnoliopsida > Santalales > Viscaceae > Viscum > Viscum album. Next base: position 1,237,061,314 of record OY728162.1, on the reverse strand, counting down.
ATCAATGAAGGAAATCTTAATTGGATTTGAATGATTTATTATTATCCAAAAAGACATGGGTGGACCTTGTGAAAACTATTTCATTATAGATACACTTATATCACCTCTATAGAACATATTATATAAAAAACCAATATTCTAAGACATGTTTCATAAAATAATTAATCACTAAACAAGAAATAAAATAGTTATGATACCATTATTCTCCATGATTATGATCTTCAACATAAAAAATAATTACATAATAATCACCAAGTTTATTCTTTACATAATTTCCTTCATCATCATATTGACATAAATGAATAGTCCATTGTCATTGAAAATAATTAACACTCACGGAAAATCACTTTGAAAATAAATAAAACTTAAAAAAAGTGGTTTTAACACTAATTAGATTCCAGGTGTCATGTCATGATTATAATAGCTCACAAATTTTCACTAAACCTCAAGTCACACCTGGGGTGAAGGGGAGTTACAAGCTTCATATAAATAATATATGGGAGCTCTCCCCTATTAGAAGGTATTTTAATGGTATTAGGTGGGATGGAAATTTGAAGATTATTATGATATATGGAATGTTAGAACCTATAGCTAGTATTTGAGAATAAGTGGTAGGTTCGAACCAATCAGTTATTGGATTTGGGGTAGTTTTTTTATTGATGGTTTTCCATTGCTCCCCATGATTCATGGAAAATGCTTAACCACCCTCTTTATTAGCAACCAAGGGCCACATGGTGACCCTAAATAGTCATTCCATGGTGATAATCCTTGAGTACCATATAGGGTGAGAGAGAGTTCAATTTTTCATATTAGTATTATATTATATCACAACCCATCATGTGTCCTTTTGAATCCATGTTTTGGTTTGTCAAACCAGACAATATCATATTGTGAGGGATGAAAGACCTATACTAAATTATTGAACCCACTTTGTGTTTTTATTTTATTTATTTTTCATTGGAATAAAGTATATACATATATACATGATATAAATAGGTGGTGAAGATGAATCTTATATGAACATGGAGTTACTAGGAATGTTGATTTGAAGATGGTCCCCATGTAACGTGTAATTCCCAGATGATTTATATTAAATAATGACATGAAAATATAGACCCTAAAGATTTAAATTAAGTTACTTCAATTATTTAGATAGAAAATATAATAATTTTCTTATCATTTAACATATTATAAATAACGTTATATATTTCCATTGGATACTATTATAGATATATTCACATATAGAAAATTATTTTTTCAAGTATATTTGATGAAGAGGAGACGAGTTACATGGTTCATACATAGTATTAGATATTTTAACTCTATGAATATTATTTTATAATATTTTTAACTTACATTCAGGTATTTATAAAGAATTATAATTCTCATATCATATGTAAATTCTCACAGATGAATTTTAATGAAGAATTGATGTTTTTAGAAATTGGAAAATAATTGAGATATTATAAGGAATATTCATATACTTCATTATGATTTGAAATTATGTTAAATGTAGTTGATTTAAATTTTTTCTAATTTATTTTGAATTAGATCAATAGGATTGAATAACCTTTTGGTTGATTTCTATATTTATAGGATACATATTGAAAGTAGAAGCATATGGATTTTATAAGATTCAACCAAAGTTAGAATTTTGATAAAGTCTAAGAGAATCCTTGAATTACGTAACATTACATAGGGACCTGCATAAGAGTCATTTAATATCTCTTAAGGGTTATCTGAGTTTCATAAGAATCATTTGGTCCAATCCATAAGAATCAAATGAGATCCAATAAGAATCATTCTTACTAGAATGTTGGAATTGGATAAGTCTCAGAATATTTCATAGATAATTTTTAATAGTTACAATATATCTCTATAAGATTCATCAATGATTTAATAAGAGTTAGATTAATTATATAGTGGTCATTTACTCTTATTAAATATCATTAGAAGAGAAAATGAACAATGTTAGAATCTATAAGAGTCATTTTACTCTTATAAATTAACAATCAATGTGAAATAAATGAAAAAGGTATGAACTAGTGATGAAGATTGAAATTTTAGAATATGATATACCCCTATCATAATATAAAAACATTAAACAATTTATATTATGATGTTATATTTTTTGAATAGTAAATATCATGATTTAATTTTGTAATCATGATTCATGAAATGGGTCTCAGTTTTAATGGTTAAAGAAGATGGATAAGATATACAGATATCTAGTTATTATTATGAAGAATATTCCATGTCATACTTCTGGATGAGGGATAAATTTGTGTGATAATTTTATTATAAAATATAGATCTGTTTCTCTGGAAGATACACTATATGTTTTCATATGGTTATAAATTTTCTCTATTGATGAAACATTTATAATGAAAATGATGAACAGGAATATATGATAAATATATATAACTATTAGGAATGAAAAGAAGATTCTTTATGAAAAATAAAAATAACTTAACTTAGATTAGTTTAAATAAATTAAAAGGATAAATAATATAGAGATGTAAACTATGATATTTTAGGGAAGTTGAATTGAAAAAAAATCATGGAAAACAATATCAACACATTCAATGAATATATATTTTTTGATGTATAATAATAGAAATTATATTTGATGTTGTGATCATTGACATATTATTTAATGTAAAAGAATAAATTTTAAAGTCCTAAAACTACATCTATCATGTAAATTCTATGTGTTGATGCTAAGTAGATCTCAAAATCTATTTCCAGAGTTCATATTTATATGTTAATGTTGAAGATCTTGAAGGAAAAGAGTGTCACTTGTTCATGTATCTGTTAAATAAAATATATGTTGAAATGAATATTTGAGAATTTTAGAATATGAAATTTTTATATTATAAAAATTAAATCTTACAATTAACTTATTTCATAAGAATGAAGATATATAAGAAGATGTATTCATTCTAGGAATTTATGTTATTAATTTATTCATAATTGTTTTCTACACCAATTATTTATTTTCAATGAATAGTGAATAATTAGTGCGAAATTCGAATGTATTTATTTTGAACAAAATTTGTAAGAATTTTTTTAATTAATCCTAATTCAAGGAAGTTTAATATTTTAATCATAAATATTTTCATACATATCCAAATTGTGTGATTCTTGTTTTTTATGTTTTTATATTCTTATTAATAATATTCATCCAATTAAATAATTGGATAGTTCTACCATTAGAAGGGATATATCAACAACCTAATATGTCGCAATGAATATATCAAGGAATCTAGACCTGCTATAATGTTTTATTTTATTTTCCTAATATAGAAGTTCATATTCAATTATACATCACCACAAGTATGGTCCACTCTATTAAAACTAGGAAAAAAAGTTCAAATCCAAAATCAATCAATGAGTATCCCATTAGAGGTTATATTTTAACAAATTTTGTTTACCCAAGATTGATGTATAACCTACTAATAATGACTTTACTCTAAAAAAATAAGTTCGATTTATGTTAAAATAAAGGTAGAGAAATATAATATATTGAAAAAAATTATTAGAATATTATGTCTAAATATGGTGACAACTTCCTGTCCTAAAATGAATTTACATTTAAACTATGCAAGAAATATGAATCTACCAATAAATAAAAACACAATTTACTAAACCAACCATATCATGGGATAAAAAAATATAATAGAAATACATTTCTAGGTTATAATTTCAACTTAAATATATAAAACTATTAGGAAGATGATATCTCAAAATAAGGCATTCATATTGGAAAAATGGTTGGATCAATGTGGAGGGAAAATTTGGAATGAAACTATTCCACCTCCTTAGGCAATAAATACTTACCTCTCTTATCATTAGAATATTTAATCACCTAAAAAATCATGAGGACACATTTCCAGGACAATGTAGTTTCCACATACCTAGGAGGAACATCCAATATTATGCTTCTGTATGAGTCACCTCTCCCCCACTTTACTAACTCACATCATTCTTTATTTTCCATTATAATATGATAAGTGTATATATTATAATTTTATTTAAACAATAATTAATTTTCAATTTTATACTCTTTTTCTCATATAATATCTATATTATTGATTTTTATATGTATAATTATTTTCAATTCATTTGGAAACCATTTTCTAAATCATCTCCAAATTAAACCACATGCATGTATGTTGAACAAATATGTCATGGATTATTGTCATGTCTTGTTTTAGACATGAATTCCATCAATTAATGGAACCTCACATACACATGGTCTATTAACAATAGACCATTTAATCAATATGAAATTATTAAATTTATATCCCTAATTGATGCTCAGATTAAACCCTCTACATTTGGGGATTCTAATGAAAATCCTTATATATGGTGGATGTTAATATAATATGATGTTTTTCAAATATAAATGATATCATAATATTACATCCTTGATAATAAATTAATCTCAACCATTATCATAATGTTGAATTAAACATCATATATCAATAATCTCACTTTAGATTTGTGAATAAACCACCTATTTAAAAGTCAAAAAAATGATTCTAAAATATAGCACCATCACCAAGGATTTGAACCAAGTGCCACCATATATTTTATTTCAGATATATATATATATATATATATATATATTATATGATGGGAAATAATTTTCCAAGATTCAAATAGTTACATTTTCAAGGATGGTTCGATAATTAGTTTTATAATTCGTTTTTCATAAAAAAATAAAATATAAATGAAAAAGAATAAAATTATAAAAACGACAAAGAAAAACCCCACTTCCAATAAAAAATATGATCAAAAACCCTCTTTGCACTTCTTTTCAGAATTTAAGGAATTACCCATATCCTAATAAAAATTCCAACTCATTTATTTGATAAAAAAACATACCATAGTTTAGATTTGGATAACAAAAAGGGTTAATCAAAACAAAACATGGAAATTATTAAACCCTTATCCAAATACTGAAATGGATAACCCTTGGGATAAAAAAATAAAAGAACATAACTTTAACAAAATGAATTAACAATATACTTGTATCCATTATACCATCATTGAGATATATTTCAAACTAAAATCAGATTTGATTCATAATTGTATTCATTGCCTTGGGCTAGTTGATGAGAATCCCCATTTTCACCAAAAAGAGTTCTAGGTTGTATGATATGACATGAATCCTCAAGTCATTTATGATGAATAAATATAAATAATATAATTTCCATTATTACTAGTTTAATTTTCAAAATAATGGATATACTACCTCCCTTGTGGTTCCATAAATTCTAGGAATGAAATAAAGCATCTCTTTTTAGAAAAATTATTTCCCTCTTCTTGAACTACCTCTATTCGAAATAAAATTAGTGAAATTCAAGAATTATAAAATTAATAACTCCATGAATATTGATAGTTGTTCAAGGAATTCATATCGAAATGTACCTACCACTAAATACTTTATCAATACCTTTTCTAATATTTCTATGAGGAACTATGGGTGATGGAGCCATCCCTCAATGATGTTGCAAGTGGTGGTTCTCTTATTGAAAAAACTTCCACAGTTGTGCGGATTACCATAAGAAACATTGACATTAAAACAAAAAAATTATATACTAGAGTACTTTATAGAGTGAAACAATCCCATTAATGTTATAAAATTGAGAAAAATAAGACGAGTGACTGGATGATTGAGCTCACTAGTCTTGCAAGACAACTAGAAATGGATACCAAATCCCTAAACTCATTATCTCTACAATCTCTAATTCATGGAACCCTATAAAATTATGGAATGTTTATTTCAACTTCTCATTTAATAGATACGTGTTTGAAATTATAGGATGATCAATCGGTCTCATATGAAACAATATAGATTAATGTGACATTTTCTTAGTAGAGCACAAATACTCAACCACCATGTTAATTTTTTTGATACTCTAACCATCACCACTATGACACCTTCTATCTTAACAACAACCACGACTGGAAGGAACATACATGATTGATGTTTAGTAATCCTATATCTCTAACCCCTCAAAATATAATCCAATTCCAATATGGTCATGGTGGGAGTAACTTCCAATAACTAGATCCATTTGTTCCTTAACAATAAATGATAAATCTTCCTCCTCTTGGTTTTAACCATCCTATTATGTCTTCCAAATTCCAAAACCCATATATTTGATTTACCAAAAACTCAAACCAAAGAAATAACAATGTGGGATTTTCATATTCTTATATTAAATATTGGTAAATTTCTATATAAGACCTTTCCACCTTTATATATTCTTGTATAAATAATATTTAAAATAAAATTAGATTACTTGTATCCAATCTAATCCAATTAGAAAAATACAATTCTTCCTAACTCCAAGATCAACCATTTACTAACCTTAATGGTAATGTAAGGGAAATTTTATATAGTTTAAGAAATCAAATTTCCATTCCTCATGATGAATCCTCTATATCCCCTTAAAATATTGATCTAGAAAAATAAAAAAAAAATGTTATAAAAATAAACAGAAGCCACTCCCTCACCACATTCCATTTTTCAATGTAAACAACTTCATTTTTCATACATTTATAATCATAATAATCACATTGAACATAATTCTATAATTCTTTATATGATTATAAATTTTGAGGTCAACATTCCCCTCTTGGATTCTATTAAAAAAATTCCTAATTATAATAATTTTCATATGGAATTATGTACCCATAAGGTTAAAACCACAAATCAATTACAATGGAATGAAAATATCTGTGTACCATTATAGATCAATACTAATATGAGATTTCACAGTTTCTTGATAGACAAATAAACCCAGTATCTTCAATCAATGTGATGATAAATTCCACATTTTCTAACATTGGTTCGGGTCTCTTTCATATAATGAGTGCAGTTATCTAATTAAATAATTAAATCACTTCCAATCTTGAAGGAATAATCGAGGATGTGCTTTTTTTATGTCAATTATTTTATCTTCTCATATAATTATTATTTACGTAATATGAAAGTTGAGATATATTCCTAATAATATACTATTAATCTAGGAAAACTATTCCTTATGAAAGAAAGAACTAAAATTGGTGTCAATACTAGAATCTTATCCATGAAAGTTAGAAACCAACTTGTCATGTTTAATATTTTTAATCCATGAGAAATCTATTGGAGAATCACTATACATTCATTATCCTTGAAACATAATGTGACCCTAAGAGTTAGTTTAACTCTTATACATCATATTCTTCCTACTATAATGATAATGATATATGTGAAATATTCATCCTCATTAACCAAGTTAGAAATGAATAAGATAATGATAACGTTTCCTTTAAAAAATCAATTAATGTAAAGGATATTAAATCTTACCAATAATCCTATCTCCCCTATAATTTTATCCACTACAAATTAGATAATACTAGGAATAAGGAAGTTAAAATAACAACAAATCCATCTTCATATCTTAGTTTGGTTGTCTCACATTTCGAAACCAACTTACTTAAATCCTATTATTGCATAATTAATGTTTACATTCATCATCCTTTTTCTATCATACCCAATTATTGTCATATATTTCCTTAATCAAATTAGGGAATCTAAAAATCACTCAGGAGTTAGAGAAAACTCAAAATACTTTGTTTTAATCCTAGATGACATACTAAGAATCTACCATACCCTATACATGAATCATATCCATATAATGAAATCATTTATACCCATGAGGGATAATGAAATAATAATTAATCAAATCATACATGAGGTCTTAAGAGAATATATTACTAAGTGTCTTTAAGCTCATATTATCTACCTTATTTCTTATGGTGAATGAGTTAGTTTTATTCAAGTGCTTCTTTTAAAAGGATAGAGTAACTATTTTTATAAATAAATAAGGATAATTTGTTATAGATCATGTCAGGAAAATGTTTCATAAGTATATTTTTTATTGAAAATTAAATTCCAAAACATTGAAAGACCACTTCACACTCACTTTTCTGGACCGTATTCTAGAATAATGTTTTGTGAAGATTCAATATTTATTTGTAGTTGACAATATTGGATACATAAATATCCAATTTTATCCACAGAAACAAGAGAAAAAAAACCAGATTCCCCTTTATAACACATTTATATAAGAGAGATTATTTTTGGTGGAAAACATCAAGGTTGAATGATGAGTATTTGTTTTTTTATTCCTTGGGTATTTTGTAGATGTTTTCATGGATTAATTTAATATTTATAGTCATTAATTTTAATTTTCATTCATTTAATACCTTTGGTCCTAAAAAACTGTGTGAAATATGACATTGTGTTGAATTTTAAAAAATATTACTTCATTGGTAATAGAGGATTTATTTTAGGAAACGTTATCTCCTATGAGGGTATTTGAGTTGATACAACAATGAATATGTGATCCAATCACTACCTAAGCACACATAATTTCAATACATCCATTTATTTCATGAACATGATAGTTTCTATCAGTGGTTTATTAAAAAATTATATAGGATTTCCCAACCAATAATTCAGTTTCTTCAAAATGACGTTCCATTCAGTTTTGAGAAGTCTTATAAAAGATAATTAATTAAAATCAAAGTAATTATTATATATTCCCTAATAATTCAACCCCAATTTAGTCCATTCCCTTTGAATTAACATGTGATTATCTTTATAGGGACATTGGGTATGTACTTGGGGAAATTAAAGAAATGATTCCATTTTTTATCTAGTAGTCCTAAAAAATAATTTATAAAACAAAATATCATTACCCTATATTAGAAAATAATTTATTCTTGTGGTATTTTTATTGGAAAAAATGTATCCCTATATCATACTTGACAAAATAATTATATTAAAAAACCACTAAACATTAATATTCATGCTGAAAAATTGATTTCAAACAAATGATAATTATTTCTGTAAAAATTATTTAAGATTTTGACCTATATATTAGGGTCAGAACAAGAAAATAAAACCCCATGGATGATCCTTTGAGTAAAATTTTCAATTATTTTAATTTTTTTAATCATTGAACCATAATTTCCTAAGGAAAATTCTTGGATACTCTCAATGAAATTACCATGGTATTCCTCACTAGTAAATTACAAGATATTTGGTGTTTCCCAACTTATTTTTCAAATAATAAAAATAAATAATTAAATGTGGTTAAATATACAATTTTTAGAATTATAATAAACTATAGAAAACTTGGTTTGACATCATAATAAAGATAAAAATTCATCAATTTTGGAATTCTGTCACTCATTTATTAGTGTTGGCCACTTTGGAAAATAAAGGACCTCTCTAAATATCATAGACTTAGGATTCTTTAGGAACTCACTATTCATAGATATATATGAGTTCTATCAATCATTTCCATAAGAAAATTTTTTATCATAATTTATTTGAGAAATTAAATTATCTAAAAGGCTTAATATTTTGTAAAATATTTGATGCTTGTTGAATTTATTTCATGAGACCCTTCTCTCCTTCTAATGGACTAGCAGATAATATTCTAGTTTTAGAATATTTTTCTTGGCGGGTAGAGGGAAAAAACACTAGGAAGGATGATGAAAAAAATTATGAGTGGGTTTCTAAAAACAAAAATATATCATAGATGGTTTAGTGAGTGATTGGGGAACCAATATATATGTTCAAACCATGGAGATAGTTTTGATAAAAAAAATGGGATTGTTGAAAAAAAATTCACAACTTATCGCACCCAAATGAATGGATTTTATGAAATTTAAAATAGGGAAGTGAAAATATTAATTGAAATAATTGTTAAGACGATATAAAATTGAATATAATCAAAAACATGGAGAAGCACACTGTGATTATTGAGAGGCCTTTAATACATGCATTGGTATATCTCCATTTTGGATAAATTTTTGTAAAACACGCCATTTACCATTTTAAATTCAACATATATCATTCTGGAATATAAAAACATGAAATTTTTATTGTAGAGTAGATGGTGAGGGGAATTTAATATAATTGAATGACTTTTTAGATATTCAAAATTATTCATATTCTAATTCAAATATATAAAAATAAAATGATTCATGAAGTTGAAAAGGTAATTATCTTCAATATCCAATCTTGAATTCACTAAGTAAGATTAACTCTTTTTTGGAAGGTTCTTTAACCATTAATAATGTTTTCCTAGTTGGTGTAGTGGAATTATAATAAAGTTATACCAAAAGTAGGTTGATGGTTAATGGGCTTCAAATGAAGCATCATCCTGATAGGAAATATTCCCCAGGAACCACATTGACTCCCACAAGTTCCATAAAAATTTGAATGGATCCACTACTAGATTGAGAAGAAGACCCAAATATTCTAAACAATGGGGAACCTCTTTCATTTTAAATCTTTCTCTACCTATCTCTCTCATATTTCGGTTTCTATATTTATATCATCCCTTTATCACTTTCACTCTATTGTTTTTCTTTTTATTGATCTATTCTTCAAAATTTTTGTGTCTGTGTGTTATTCAAATAAACAAAAATCATAATTACTCAGCTTAATTTTTTTAAAAAAATTTGAATCTATTTTAGGGGATTGAAGAGATAATTTTCATCTCATAAGAATTTTATTTTCATCACATAAATTAGTTTTCCCCTACCATGATGAACACCTTAAGCTTTCATACTAAGGCCACTTATGTCAATCTTTTCATCTTGTGTGTTTTAACCCTGGTTGTGATTCCTGAGTGTGTTTATATTCGAGATGAATTTTATAGATTAGTGCACATCAATATGATATATAAAAATTCTAAACTAAAAAATAAAAAATATATCCCTATAAACTTCCATAAACCATACATTAATCCTTCTTTTAAAAGACCCTTTAAGCTTATGAAAATCCATTTATGATAGAAAAATAACATAAAAAGAACATGCATCAACCAATATTTAATTTTATTTTCATTGTATTATTTATTGAAATATAATTATGTTGGTAATGGATTTCATTTTATGCTTCCTTCCTTTGAGATAAATTCATGTTCATATACCAAAGGTAAAACATACTTTTAAGTGTGTGTGTGGGTGGGGGGTGTCATTCAATGAGGTTTGTGTTGAATTTATATTTAGTTTAATATTTTTATTTTTTAGAGTAGTTATTAACAAGATAAAAAAAATAAAAAAGTTAAAATAAAAAAATGGAAAAAGGAAAAATGATAAAAATACGGAAAAAGAACCTTAAATCTTATTTGCGTTAGTCATTTTGAGTTTTGTAAATACATTCATACCCTTACATTTATTTCACTATCATATCCTTCATCACATGTTTTTATGATGTAATTTTTTTTCTAGGTCCTTTAATGCATCATTTTATAAAATTGTTCATTATTTTTCCATACTAGTGCTTTAAACACCCTCTTTTTACCTCTTTAATAATTTTTTTCTACCATTCCATAGCCATATAAAAAACCCAAAAATAGATATTGATTATTATGAACTTTAATATTTTGAAGGGAATCTTAGAGATCTTACAAACAATAATATTTTCACTTTTGGTAGGTGAATGAGTGAAACTCCTTGAAAATATTTACATTATTTAGAGAGGTGTGAGTTTTGTGTGACAACATTTTTAAATTAAAATTCTGAACATCAAAAATGATTTTTTAGAAATTATTATGGAAAAAATTTTATTGGAATAAACTATATATGAGTGGACTAGTCTAGAACCCCATTGAAAAAAATTAATATTTTTTATGATTAAAAATGTTTTTTATGTTTTTGTTCTTTGTTATTAAGTACATGCACACAACAATATAAGTGTAAAAAATTAATATTATTAATTTATTAATAATTATTATCCAATCCTATTCCTTATTTCCAATGAAAAGTTTAAAATTGGGGTGAAACTTACATGTTTAAATATTAAACATAATTTTTAATCATTTTTTTCAATTAATATTGATTTAGAGGAATTTACTATTTTAGTCATAACTCATATTGTACTGATCTGAATTGTTTTATGTTTTTAGAGTTCTCATTAATTTGTTATAATATATTAAACTAGAAATTTTATATTTAGGACATTTTATGTTAAATATATACCACACAAGAAAAACTAAGGAATCAATCAAGGAAACTATAGCAGGTGTAACATTCTATCTTCTCGACCAAATCTCGAAGTCAAAATTCAACTATACTATACCCGAAGTCTGGTAATAATGAATTAGAAATGAGATAAATATTTAAAATCTGAAATCAATAAATATTTGTACCAACATAAAAAATATTTTATTTCTCAAAAGTCTTCCCAAGATGGTAGTAAAACCTATTAATCAAGAGTTTTATCCTAATCCAATAGTCTAATTGATTTTAGAATAGATTGAGATAAAGTAATTATATAGACTAACAAACTTATAGAATATTGTGTTTCAATTTATTAGAATATTATTATCCTAAAATGAATTCACATTTTAACATAACAAGAAATCAAAATCTATAATGATAAGAACACTTATTCGAATAAAAAATACATAAAATTGGATAGAAAAATAAAATGACGGTAAAATATGGAGGTTATACCACTATCATTAATATATATAATGTTATAGAAGATTATGTTTCAAGATAAGGCATTCATGTTGGTCAAATGGTCATTTCAATTTGGAGGGAAATTTTAGAATGAAAGTAATCCACCACCATGGGCTATAAATTCATACCCGTGTTCTCCTTGAATGTGGTTGAAACTATAGCACTTAGGACAAACTGTAAAGAAAAAGGTATTTTAAATTTCTTCATAGGACATTCTAAATCCATGTTTACACTTGATATACTTTTCCAACACTTTTCTAATTCATGATTTTCTTTATTTTCCATTATAATACCATTAGTGTTGTGTAATAGAGTTGTTTAAACATTAATGAATGTTTAATTTAACACTTTAATTCTCATAAAATTTTTAGAGTTTTACTATTTATATATAAAATTATTTTCAATTATGTTTTATACCATTTTCTAAATGGTCTCTGATTTCATCCACATGTGTGTATTTTCCTTTCACTTTTCATGTGTGTGTTTGATACACAACTATTTTGTTTCATCATTAAAATTTTATACTATTAAATCATAAACATAAAAATCATAAAACATATTATTTAACTTCTTAATTGATGTGTAAATATTCCATTTGGGTGAGTTATAATTTGGGGATGTTAAGTGATTGTGAGATTTTTATCATTTTATATTCATTAAATTGAAATTGTGTTTGTCGAAAAAAATATGTCATGGATTAATGGCATATCCTATTTAACATGTGAATTTAATGGAATAATAGAACCAAATATATATGTGTGTTTATTAATATTAAAAAATTATTCAATGAGAAATTATTAATTTTATATCTATATTTTATCCTTATATAAACTCCTAAATATCCATGAATTCTAATCAATATCATCTTGTGTAGTGGATGTTAATTTAATGAAATTTTTTCAAAGATTAATTAAATCATAATATTGATAAATAATTATCTCAAAATCAGTAATTCTAATATTAATAAATTGAACATTATAAATCAATCAATTCAATTAATCTTCATGAACAACCACCCCATTTAAACAATAAAACAAAAATAATTGATCCCAAAATATAGTATCATCATTGTGGATTCGCTCTAAGAGCACCTAAACACATTATATCATTTAAAAACCGATTTATGATTGATATTAAATAATTATACACAACAACATAATGATATTTTAAAAATAACACTATGTTTGATTTTGTAGACAACATGTAACAACGAGCTTAAATGTATTACAAAATATTATTAATTTACTATCATTATAGCATAACTGATTTAATTGGTATGTATGAGTAGGAATAAAAAAATTATGAAATATATATAAACTTTTCAATAAAAATTTATTGATTAATTATTATGAAATAAGTATTAATTTTTTATGTATAGCCATTTTATTATTCAAGAACACATTTTCTTTAAAAATGGTTTTTATTTCTTTTTGTCAAAAAATAACTTGACTAAAGTTTACCATATTTATAAAATGTATTTGAAAAAAATAATTTTATTTTTTAAATTAAAATTTCCAAATTATCAAAGAATGAAAATTTGAGAATTTGATGAGAAGTTTTATTTTTTTCAATGAATAGTGAAAAACACTAATTTTTATTGGAAGAGGTATTTTTTATTAAATAATTTAGAAATCACAATTTTATTTTAAAATAAATTTGAAGAATCATTAGTTATAAAATATTTTAAATAATCCAATTTTGTTCATTGGAATTAATTTTATGATGAATTTGATATAATAAACTTTCTATAGTTAAAAAAACGTTAAAAAAATTCATTGCATTTTCTCTATTTATCTTAAAATAATTTCTGCAAGTTAGTGAAATTAAATTAAGAAAATTTCTTGTATATTTATAATTAGGAGATTGAAATTTAATAATTAGTCTAGATTTTATTTGTAATAATTATGAATTGTAACCTTGGTAAATCTGTGTCACCACGATAAGGGAAAAATTGTCAAGATACGACTAAAAATTTGGGATAGGGATTTAACATTTCTCTCAAACAATCCATTATCCTATTTTATTAGTCTAGTTTGGAAATTTCTATATAATTATTAAAAATATGGTAACTTGGTACCATTTTATTTTATTTATGACCTTTATATTAATTTCATAAATGAATAAATACAAAATGCCCCTCTCTCAATTTTGATATCCCTAGAATTACTTAAATGAGGATACAAAGAGAATAACTATGGTTATAAATGTTTATTTGTAATATAAATTATTTTTTAACATGTTAATTTATTTTTAATTTTTAGTGAAAAAATAATTACCTTATATTCTTATGCAAAGCTTACACAATATTTATTCAGTTAATAGAAAAATAAAATAAATTATTTTAAAAATATTAAAATAAATATAATTTAGAAAAATTATTGAGTTACATGAATTGTTTAGATAAATATAAAATATTATGGATGTGTGGAAAGAGTATATTCTAATTCTATATTTCTCTAGTAATCTTTAATGTCAAAATAAATGAAGAGTGTAAAAAAGAAGTTAATGATTTAATGTGTCAAATAATATTTTATTAAATTATTTAAAAATCAAAAAACATTGAAATAGGAAAATTATTATGAGAAAATGTATAAAATAAAATCATTTTGCATTTATTATATAATTATTATCTTTTGAGTAATGTTATTATCCTTCAAGAGTGAAAATTCGTTACTGTAGTTAATTTTAAAATTGGTTAACTAAGGGGTTAAACTAAAAGATATGTTTTAAAACACAAAATAAACATATAAATAATTTATGTATTAATAGCGACCCCCTCACTAATAAAAGGGAACCCCTTATTTCTCTTATAGAAACAGCTTTGAAAAATATAGCTAAAAAACCATGGAAAATAACTTAATAAAAATATATTGACCCAATTTAGAGGTTCTGGTATTTTTAAGACTATCACAGGGTTTTTTAAGAAAAGATATATGGTAGGTCAACCGAAAGAAAAGTAATCATCTTACCCAACACATTTTAATTTATTTCTTCTTAAATGTATAATAAATCATTGATATTTGTAATAAAATAAAAAACTAATGACCTTATAAATAATGAAATTTTATTAATATTATGGAACCACCAATATCCACCCTCTATTCTAACAAATGGGATGTGAAAACATCACTCTTACATATGTTTGTATTACCACCTCCACATAGTGAAACAATTCATTTTCCATAACCATATATCATGAATGGTTTCTATGATGTGTTTTATGTTTATAAATGATATATATGACATAATTAAAATTCAATAACTATAATATCATATCTACCTTCTTACCTTCCAATCCATTGTAAAATTATAACATCGCTTGTTTCTATGTGTGGACGACCACCTCCATAAAGCAATGCAATTCATTTTTCAATTACAATTTATATGGATAGTAATAAGGTTATATTTAAGGAATAAATATGATATGTATGAGATAATAATGAGTTTTCTAAATGTAATTATTTTTTATATTTATTTCTTTATATCCTTAAAAACGTAAAAACAATGTTCATAAATATGTATGTCCAACCATCTATATGAATGGTGTAATTCATTTTTTTACCTTCAAAATTTATAAATGATTAAATATAGGTATATATTAAATATATATGATATATCTAATGTTTAAAATTTTTTATATTATGGAAACACGGTCAATGTACGTGTTCTAGAACTACCAAACCAAAATTATTTTGAAAAATGAAATTGTTAAAACCAAGAAATAATGATTTTAACAAGGAATTATTAATTAATGGATGTTGACATGTTATATATGGAATATATATGATATTATAGGTATTTATATTATTATTTCATTGAAATATATTATATTTAAGTTTATTGTATAGGAGGATAGAAATCATTTGATGTAGTTTGAACCTAAGGAAAGGGTTTATCATCTCAAATTATCTTCTTTGGGAAACATGTTATGTTATGAACCTATTTTATTTTATGAGGTGAATATAAAACACCTTTGACATGTTATATTATGAATTTCCATATGTTAATGATATTTAAATTTTCATTTTATGATATTATTTCACGGGTTTCATTATTCAAAAGATTCTAAAGTGGTAAGGGATTTATGTTACAATCTAATTGTTTATTAGGATTGTTTATGATCAAGTTTTTGAGGTTGAAATGTTATGATATATCTCTTAATAACCGCTTTAATATTATTTTCCTATGTTCATTTATTTCTAATATATATTACCATTCATTTTCATCAGTTTTTTGTAATCAAGAGAATAAAAAAATGTTTGTAAGGAATTCTAAATTCATTTATCTCTTTGGAAGAAAATTTATTTTTTTCAATGTAAATGTTTTATAAAAATGTATTAAATAATTTATTTAATATTATAAAAATACTTTTTAAATTCATTTCAGACATAATTTATTTTTTAAAAAATAGTTTAAAATTAATCTTCTTTTCTTTTTCTGAATTAGGTACTTCTAAATTCTCTCTCAAAATGTGAAAGGAACCCTTATTTTAACGTACACTACATGTAGGGGATTCCCCACCACCATGACTACTCAAAATGTTGAAGAATAAATTTAAATATAATGAAGTTCTTTTAAATGAAAATTATTTCTAGAATATTTATTAAATTTTTATAATTTAATTAAGTGATTGCAAATAAAAAAGGTAATTTTTCTCATGAAATGTTCTAGTGATCTTTTAATGAAATTTTATATTTATGATAAAATTATTTGATGTTACTTATGATTTACTAGGGATATTATCCAATTATACCATACCTATTATTTATATGGATGATTTATGACTATGAAGAAAATATTTTTATTAAACCCATTTATTTTATATGGTTCATGATATGATGTAATTATAAAATATTTAATAAATCCATTTCCTTTTCATGGTTTATGATATGCTGAGATGATCTTATAGAACACATATATATGATTACCATTATATGATGTGTGGTCCTATAATTATGTAACCCTCCAATGAATTGGGTAAATATGGATATCTCATGAGTTAATTTGGACCATAATGGGGAGTGAACCCTGTTCATAAAGGGACTCTATCCATTATGACAGTCTTGGTAGTGAACCTTGACTAGTATGATGGAATGGGTAGTGAACCCAATATACAATGATATTCTTGGTAGTGATTCTTAGATAATAAGTAAATGATATTCTATAATTATTTTTATGCTAAAAAATTATTTTTTTGGCAATATTATGCATTCATAGTTCATGTTATTTGATTAATTCATGATTCATGTCTTATGAACTACCAAGATTTATGCCATGAATCAATATTATAATCTATGATACATGTGGTATGATTTTAAAATGTTATTACCATGTTCTCATACCCTTATTATCATGTTTAGTTTAAGTGATCATTGAAATCCCCCTTGTCCACCTTTACTGAGAATCTGATCTCACCCTTTGTTTTGTTGTATTTCCCTAGGATATAATGAAAATATTTAAGTATGATATCACTAAAATGGTCAGTTTATATAATTAACTATGTGTTTGATGTTGTAAATCATCTATTAACTAGTCTTTTCTATATCCATGTTTCCAAGGACATCAAACTTTTACAGTTCTTTCATGTATTGTAGTGTCATGTAATGAATATTTATATAATAAGATGAGATATATATGAATGAAAAGTATACACCATAATAGATGGTATCAAATATTGGTTTAGTTAATCATTTGATATTAAGATTAGAAAACATTGGTGAAAACCCTAGTGATAAGTCTATGTATCAGATAACATCTTAACGTTTTGGAAAAGACATTATTATGTGGTTTTCCTAGAAATGCATCACTTTTTGGATACTAAAAGTGGATGTGGGTTTGCAACAGATAAATCTAGGTTTTATAACCCAAAAAATATAATTGAGTATATCTCAACAATCATTATAGTTCATAGTGAGTGTTCCATTAATATGCACTTGGTTTGACACTCTATTAGGTAATCATGTGTTAATTCACATTTTTATTATGAACCATTATGAAGGATTTGAATAGATAATGTTCAGGGATGACCAAGGTTAAACTTAAGTTTTATATATGTTATTTTTCTTGATTTTATGGTTTCATAGAATGACTATTATTTCTCACAAAAAGGTTTTTGGTTTTATTCAAGGGTTGTAATTATGAGGAATTATTTTAACAATGAATGTGAAAAACAATCTATCATGCCATTGGGAGCTGAAACTTGTAATATGTGAGGGCTCTCACTTCTCCCTTAAAAGTTTTTGGAAAATAAAAAATTTAACGTTGGAGGTTGAATTTAATGACTATATTTATGAAAAACCAAGTGAAATGGGTGTAGGAACGAACAATATTATGATTATTCCTTATAACATATCTTATTATATGATTAGAAACCTCAAATTGGGTGAGTTTCCTGACATACCTGATAAGAGAAAAACAGAGTTTCATGAAGACCATAGAAGAAGGAAGATTCTATTTCCTATATGTTAGGTATTTTGGTAAAATAACCAAGAGAAATGTATCAACAGAATAGTAAGATGTTTTGGTTATAGAAAACAATGATATAGGGAATGTAATTGTCGATAAAAAATAGTTTGGTTATAAAATTATTAAGAATAATGGTTTCTCGATGGTATCATTAACAATTGAGTGATTTAAATGTGGGAAATATACAAGTCAATTTTGTTAGGTACACTTGGTCAAATACCCTAGGGGGTGAATCAGGGTATAACAGATTAAAACTACCACCCTATCGGATCTTGTTTCATCATTAATCAAAAAACACTTATCTCTTTCTACCATAGCAATATATAAACATAAATTAAATCATTCACATGACACATCTATTTTTACTTGGTTCACCCTCATAGGGATTCACCCAAGGAGCATAAATGACAATGTGACGATGTACCAAATTCACTAAAGGTCACTACCAATTATAAGATTATGGAATGGTTTTTATACCCAGGCTCGCCGCCTTTTATAAGGTTTAGGGTCCACTCACTGCATTCTCGAGGGTCACTCCCTATGTCTCTTCCTCTGGCTCACTACCGATGGGGAGGATCATCGTCTTCCTCTTTCTTTCCTCACAACTCTTAGAAGGGATACACTCATAGTTTATGGTCATATGGTCCCTTTATTTTCATTAAATCACGCATACTCAACTATATATATGCTCCATTGAAGTTTCTTTTTCACTCGTAGATAAATTATACTTTTCCGCGTACTATTATGTTAGCAGAAATTGCATTCAAAAACTTTTCAAGACATTTTTCAAGATTAATTTAGTCCTCCATGAACCACCTTACCTATTCCATGAACTTCATAGTGGGCAGGCTATGCGGATTGCCTTCTCCATGAACTGGACCTAACTCTACATACCACTTCTCCTTCACAGATTCTTCTCCTACGGATTACCTCTGGTTGCATTGTCATATACCACCTTCATCTACCGACTCTGCAAACCACCTCCGTGTAACTCCTCTACTTCTACAGGCTATTTCTTCCTCCATGTACAGAATTATTTCTCCAAACCATTCTTCCACTACAAGTGCCAATGCCTTGCAAAAATCATTTTCCAGAATTTCTTTTGTGAGAACTACTTTACCCTTCGCAGAATTCTCCCTCATGAACTTCTTTCAGACTATACATAATTCCTAGATTAATGATTTTCTCTAATGGAATTCAATATAATTAATGATGTGATTATCACTACATATATAGGCAAGTATATTCACAAAATCTTTTAATCAGAGATTACCTAAATCTTTAATGTGGTATAGCCTTCACCGCATACTACTTCTCCCACAAATCATTCTTTTCTACATGGTCTGCGTACTACCTTTCTTCCTTCACGATGACCCACATCACTATCACGTCTCTGTGAATGATTCCCTTTAGGACTTCTCAATTAACTTCCTCATTTCCATGAACTAAAACCCATATTGCAAACCGTAATCCTTCAACATACCACATGACTTTTCCATGAATCATTTGCTCCCTACTAACCATTACAGTATGCAGTCTGCATATCACACTTCATGGTTCCCTTCCATTTCTAATATCCTTCGACATTCAGTGTACCACCTTTGAAATCTGAGAATCTGGCATTGCGGTCATCTGAATTTTTCAACAAACACAAACACACCAAAAACATATTGAGAGGACTCCAGGAGGTATTTTTTACCAAAAAAGTTCTTATGGGGAAATCCTAAAAATAGGATCCATGTGGTTATATAATTAAAAATTTTTCTATTAATAACAAAGATACAGTGAAAGACATATTAAAGGAATGAGGTATTAAGGTATATGATTATAAATCATAGATAACTATTTAATAAGGAATATTATTCGTGACATGTAGGAGGAGACAACACGCCCATCGGACGTGCGGTGCACGCGGTATGATCGAATGTGTCGTTTTTAGCAGTTCAGTGTGCTCTAAAAGGGCGCGCTGGGTGGTCAAAACAACCTAAACAACCACAGTATTCCATGAAATCATAAGAAAACAATCGCGATGTGAATGTTGAAATGGTCGGGCAGACAAAATGTTAATCAGAGGTTCCGTTTGACCGTGGTGACCAGAAATACATTTCAGGAGTCATTAAACACCAAAACGGCGTGTCAAGGTTGAATTTAGATAAAACATGCTCCAAATGACCTAAAACCACATGAAAATGATAGTAATATTATTTCTGACTTGCATGAGGAGACGAAACATCCATTAGATGTGCGGTGCATGTGGTACAACCGAATGTGTCATTTTCAGCAGTTCGACACGCTCTAAAAGGGATCACTGGGTGGTCAAAACCACCCAAAAGTCCTTGGAATGCCATGAAATCATACGAAAACAACTACAATGTAAATTTTGAAATGTTCAGGCAGACTTCACATCAATCAGAGGTGTCGTTTGACCATAGTGACCGAAAACGCGTTCCTAGAGTCATAAAAGACCAAAATGGCATGTCACGGTCTAATTCCTAGAAAACGTGCTCGGAATGACCTGAAACCACATGAAAAAAATAGGAATATTATTAGTGACATGTAGGAGGATATGAAACATCCATCGGACGTGTGGTGCGCGCGGTACAACCAAATGTGTCGTTTTCAGCAGTTCAGCACGCTCTACAAGGGCATGTTGGGTGGTCAAAACCACCCGAACGACCTCAGAATGCCATGAAATCATACAAAAACAACTGTGATGTGAATTTTGAAATTTTTGGGCAGAAGGAATATCAATCGAAGGTTCTGTTTGACCGCGGTTACTGGAAACGCATTTTTGGAGTCATAAAAGACCAAAACGGCGTGTCACGATCGAATTCAGAGCAAACATGCTCTGAATGACCTAAAACCATAAGAAAATGATAGGAATATAATTTGTGGCATGTAGGAGGAGATGGAAGTTCCATTGTACATGCAGTGCACGTGGAAAATATTCCATTTTAGACAAAAAAACACTTTCAGAAACTAAAGAAAAGACTCCAAAATAAGAAGAACAAATTCAAATATGATAACATTTGTTAAATTGGTGGTTTTAAATTATTATATCACCCATAAGATGTCATATTTAATTTTATTATTATATATATATAATAACTGAATAAATATGTCAAATTTACGTTTTTTTTTGTTTAGTTATTTTCTTTGTATCTTATTATAGGTTTCTAAAGTAGATGTTTGTGGATCGTTGAAGCACGTCTATAATTAATTATTTTTCATGATCTTGATATTTATGGTGTTTTGATTTGTTTTCCATTTTTTATGATTTATATACTGTTTTTTTATTCTGTACCATGAATTTTTTTTAAAAAAAATATTTCCTGTTTAGCGACTGCCAATGGCTGTCGTTGTAGGCCGGCATTTCAGCCAGCTTCAGCGACTGCCAGTGGCGGTCGCTGGAGGCCAACATTCGGCCAGATTTAGCGACTGCTAGGCAATCACTGTAGGCCAGCATTTCAAGAACCTTCAGTGATAGCCAATGGTGGTCGCTGTAGGCCAACAACATTGGGCCTAAAGCGATCGCCATTGGCGGTCGCTGTGCAGTCTCTATAGTCCTAGAGTGAACGCCAATGGCGGTCGCTATTGGCCGATTTTTTAATAGTGCATGGAGGATTCTAGAAATTGAATCTTTGGACACTAAAGTCAAATCTGGCAAGCTATGAACTCAAATTCAAATCTGGCGGGCTATGTTGGAAATTTGTGTTTTACTTTTCCAAAAGTCTTTGATAGACTTTATCTTTTTGACTTTTAAGGGGATATGGTAGGTTTATCCTTTATGAGATTAGGGTATTGGACCCTGGACCATTGTATCACACCCTTGGCTATAAATAGCCACCCCATGGCATTGTATTTTGATTCATGAATTAATTGAGAGATTATGATTTGTTTCTCTCCATTATTTGAGGATTATCCCAGGTTTTCCCCTTTCTCTTTTTCATTCTTGCCTTATCAATCTACAAGTTAGATTGGTGATCCAAGATCACAAATCCCCCAATTCCATGCCTCAACCCAAGTGTGTTTTTGTGTGGATTGGCTATCATATCCCCCTTGAGGGTGTTGTTTAAGTAGTAGGTCACGATTCTTATAGCATTGATTGACTACTTTCATCCACTATTCGTACCCATCATTCGCTACGTATCCCCGAACCACATCCTTTATCCGCCACCCTATGCAATGACGATCGGGCCACCCTATGTGTCTCACATCATTTGGTATCAGAGCTCTAATTAACACGATAGACATCTATCACCCAATTTTATCCCATATATCTATTACCTTCCTCCTCTTTCCTTATTATCCATTCATTCAAAAAAACCATTTTCTATGAAAACCTCCATAATTGGCCTTTGCTGTGAAAGATTGAAATATTTTTACATTGAGTAAATTGTTCATTCATCTTCTTTTCACCTTTAATTTTCTATACGTGATTTGTATCTGAAAAAACACAAAATCATCTCTCAACTCATCATTTTGTGCTTTTCAAAATTAAGCACATCCTTTCTTTGAGATATTTAAAAAAACATTTCTTACTCTCTGTCCATCATCTTGTTCATTAAAACCCCAAACTCAACACTTTTTGGGGATATTTGATGGAAAAAAAGAAAAAAAGTGGATACAATTATTTCATCATCGCAATTTTCATTATTATCACTTTCCATTTCCATACATCACTTTCTCCATTATTTTACTTCATCCACATATCATTTTGGGCTCATATTGTTATTAATTTTTCTTATCTAGCACAATCAGGAAAAACCCACATACCACCTTTCTACCCCTTCCTTTCACCCAATTTTTGACCCTTTACAATTTTTAAACCCTTTACCACCCAAGCTTGTTTTGTTAAACCATCCATTGACCCAATATTGGTTTGGGAAGTATTGGTAGCGCGTGATCACCCCAAACAAGGTGTTATATTTCAAAAGAGCTTGGGATTTGAATCGAGTATTGAGAGTGGAGAGAAATAAGCAATATATATATATATATATATATATATATATATTGTGTGTGTGAGTGTGTGCATGTGTGTGTACATCTTGTGTGTGTGAGTGTGTATATATTGTGTGCGTGAGTGTGTATCCTTGTGTGTGTGAGTGTGTACATATTGTGTGTGTATACATATCTCTTATGTGAGTGAGTGTGTATCATTGTGTGAGCCCCCCCGGTGTGTATTTGTGTTTGTGTAACTTATCATGGAAGAAGATCGTGGGAAGAAAATTACTCATGTTAGTGATGAAGGAAGTCGAAGTAGATCTCCTGCACCAGAAGCTACACAACCCTAAATGAAATATTTGGGGATCCACTTTGAGAATCTTCTTTATAGAAAGTTGGATGTTCTACATGATAGGATTGATGAATTAGAGAATAAACCAAGCCCAATGATGATCCTTGATGACCCACGACACGCTCCAGCACCACGTCATCCCCACATTATGGAGGAGGAGATGGTGAACATGGATTATGATCTTGATGATTTCCCATAGAGGAGTAGGTGTTCCAAAACCATTTAGGAGGAAGGATACAACATGATGATGAACTACTTGGCGGGATCATGGTGAAGGTCCCTTCTTTTCAAGGGAAAAGCGATCCAGAAGCATACTTGGAGTGGGAAATGCGGATTGAGCATATGTTTTCATGCCATACCTATTCCAAGGAGAGTAAGGTAAAACTTACAGACCTTGAATTCATTGATTATGCATTAATATTATAGGATCAAGTTCAAAAGGATAGGTCTAGATATGGTGGATGTCCCATCAACCCTTGGGAAGACATGAAGTTCACCATGCGGAAGTGGTTTGTTCCCACACATTACCATAGAGATATCCAAAAAAATATCAATGCCTCACCCAAGGGAGTAAGAGTGTAGAAGAATACTACAAGGAGATGCAAATTTCCATGATTCGGGCAAACATTGAGTAGGATCTGGAGGCAACCATGGCACGGTTTTTACATGGGCTCAACTGGGAGATTTCCAATCAAGAGGAGATGTACCAACATGTGGAAATACAAGATATGCTACATCAAGCCACCAAGATCAAGATACAAATCAAACGGAGGAGCAACATGAGGAAACCCACTACCCCTTTCATGCCTTGGAGAAATCTAAGAAAGGAGGTTGGAGAACCATCAAAGGAAAAAGAGGTGGTTGATCGAAAAAGTGAAAAGGTAATTCTTCCACCTAAGAAGCATACTTTTTAGGCTAACCAAACTAGGAATTAGGATATTTAGTGTTTCAAAGGTCAAGGAAGGGGACACATTGCCAGTGAGTGCCCAAACCAGTGCACCATCCCCATCAACAAGTATGGAGAATGGGAGACTGATGGAGATAGATTAGAAGAGGAGTAAGAATCTTCAGAAATTAATAGTGGAGAGTTTTCATAGGATGGTGAGATTATTGTCACTAGGAGAGTTCTAAGCGAAAAAATTACCGTGGGAGAGAAGGAGAAATGGGAGAACCTTTTCCATACATGGTGCAAGATCCTTGGGAAGGTATGTCATGTTATTATTGATGGAGGAAGCTATAGTAATGTTGTGAGCACCGAGTTATTAGAGAAGTTGGAACTTCCTACTTTGAAGCATAAATATTCATATCGACTTTAGTGGTTGAATGATTGTAGAGAGTTGAAGGTTACCAAATAGTTGAAGGTATTGGTCTCCATTGGTAAATACAAGGACGAGGTATTGTGCGCCATTGTTCCTATGAAGGTGTGCCAATTGCTGTTGGATTGACCGTGGAAGTACGATTGGCATGTTACTCATGATTGTTTCTTGGACCGACACTCCTTTGTACTATGAGGGAAACCTATAAACCTCAAACCCATGACCCCAAAACAAATTCTATAAGATAATATTTTAAGATAAAAGAAAAAAAGAGTAATGAGGAAAAAAAGAGTGAAAATGAAAAAGGAGAGAATGAGGGAAAGAGAAAAAATGAGAGAAGAAAAGAAATGGAGATAAAAGAAAATTAAAGTGGGAAAAGGAATTTGAGAGAAGAGAAAAGTGTGATATTGACAAAAAAGAGTGAGGTTAAGGAATCTTTATTTTCACAACAAATCCTCTTATTACTCATGTACAAAGAGGTGTTTCTAAATACTAACGACTTACCCCCTTATCCAAATGTTGTTGATTCCTTATTGAAGGAGTATGATGATGTATTTCTTGAAGAGGTGCCACTAGGTTTTCCATCCATTAGAGGTATTGAGAATCAAATTGACCTCATACATGGAGCATCACTGCCGAACTGCCCTGCATATCGCACCAACCTGGAAGAGACAAAATAAATTCAATGACAAGTTCAACATCTATTTGATGTAGGATATGTGAGAGAGAGCCATAGTCCTTGTGTGGTACTGGTGCTTCTAGTACCAAAGAAGGACGAGACACGGAGAATTTGAATTGACTATAAAGACATCAAAAACATCATATTCAGGTATATTCATCCTATCTCTAGGTTAGATGATATGCTAGATGAACTAAATGGTTCAACTATTTTCTCAAAATTTGATTTAAGAAGTGGCTACCATCAAATTAGGTTGAAAGAAGGTGATGAGTGGAAAACATCATTTAAGAGAAAACATGGACTTTATGAATGGTTATTCATGACCTTTGGTCTCACAAATTCACCTATCACATTTATGAGGTTAATGAATCATGCCTTACGTGCATATATTGGGAAATTTGTGGTAGTTTACTTTAACGATATTATGATGTAAAATAGGACTTTTCATGAACATGTATATCACTGAAGAAAAATCATAGAGCTGTTAAGGAAATAAAACATGTTTGGAAACATGAATAAGTGTGGATTTATCCTTGATAAGATTGTTTTCCTTGGATCTATTGTGAGGGGGAATGGAGTTGAAGTGGACACCGAGATGATCAACTCAATACAAGAATGGCCAACTCCGACCTCCGTTGGGAAGTTAGGAAGTTTTCATGGACTTTCTAGTTTTTATAGGACATTTTTGAAGGAATTTAGAACACTATCAACACCATTAAATGAATTGAAAAAGAATAATGTTTCTTTCAAATGGGGGACTACTTAAGAGAAGGATTTCCATGCTCTCAAGGATCAACTCACCCACACCCCTCTACTTGCACTCCCAGAATTTGGTAAGACCTTTGAATTTGAATGTGATGCAAGTGGAATTGGTATTGGTGGAGTACTCACGCAGGAAGGTAATCCTATTTATTATTTTAGTGATATGTTTAATATCCCAACTATAAACTTTTCTACATATGATAAATATTTGAATGAATTGTTTAGAGTACTAGAGATATGGAAGCACTGTCTTTGGCCTAAAGAATTTTTGATCCATTTTGATCAAGAGGCTCTTAAATACCATAGTATCCAACATAAACTAAATAGGATACATGCTAGATTTTTGTAATTCATTAAATAATTTCCATATTTTATCAAGCATAAAAAGGGTAAAGAAAATACTGTGGCTGATGCACTTTCACGTACATATTCTCTTTTATCCTTGATAGATTCAAAACTCCTTGGTTTTGAATACATTAAGGATTGTTATGCTTTTGATAGCGATTTTGGAGAACCTTATGAACATTTTAAACCAAGAGTATGTTAGGAAAAGTTCTATTTACATGATAGATTCATATTCTGGATTGATAAGATTTTCATTCCCAATTTCCCTATCCATTTACTTTTACTGAAGGAATCCCATTTGTGTAGGGTAATGGGGCATTTTGGTGTTCAAAAAAATATATGTGTTCTTAGTGAGAATTTTTATTAGCCTAGTATATCTAGAGATGTTGAGAAATTTGAGGGAAAGTGTGTTGTTTTCCATAATTCCAAATCGAAACTGAACCCACATAGTCTATATCTTCCTCTCTCAATCCCCAACACTCCTTGGGAGGATATATCAGTGGACTTTATTGTGGGGTTACCATGGACCAAGAGGGGGAGAGATTACGTTTTTGTTGTGATGGATCAGTTTTAAAAAATGGATCATTTATTTCCTTGTTACAAAACTGATGATGCCACTAACATTGCAACACTTTTCTTTCAGAAATTAGTCAAACTCCATGGAATTCCAAGTAAGATTGTGTTGGATCGAGACAAAATATTTCCTAGTTACTTTTGGAAGACCTTGCGGAGAAAACTGGGTATAAATTTACTATTTTACACTACTTTTCATCCAAAAAACGATTTACAAAACACGGTGGTGAAATAGAAACTATCATCCATTCTATGAACCATTGTTAAGAAGAACATCACGAATTGGGTGGAGTGTCTACCACATGAAGAATTAACATATAACAGGGCGTAGCATTACACTACTCCATATTCTCCATTTGAAATTGTTTACGGCTTTAACCCCCTTTCTCCTATTGATCTAGTTCCTTTGCCTTTTCCAAAACCAACTAATATGGATGCAAAAGGGTGTGCAGAATTCATCAAGAAAATCCATGAAAGGGAAAAGATAAATATCCAGCGGATGACCGTGAAATATATTGATCACAAAAAAATGGTCGCAAAAAAATGTTGTTTGAGCCTGGTGACCTAGTCTGGGTTCATATGCGGAAGGAAATATTTCTTGATATAAATCAAAACCCATGCCATGAGGCGATGGACCTTTCTGAGTGCTTGAGAAGATTAACAATAATGCCTACATGATAGCTTTTTCAGGTGAGTATGGTGTAAATAACACATTCAATGTTTCTGATCTTTCCCTTTTTTGGGTGGAGAGGATAAAGTATCGAGGATGACTCCTTTTCAATAGGGGGAGGATGATGTGAACCATGTTTAAGGCACCGAGTCGATTACCCGAGTAAAGGAGTTAGATTTTCAAGGCCCGATGACGCGTGGGATATTAAAGAGGTTGAATGCAAGAATGGGTGCACATATCACTTCATTAAAGGCCCAGTGGATCTTGGCTTGCATGGATGGAGAAAATGGTCCTATTATATCATTAATTCAAGACCATCATTGATGTTTAAAGCTTGTCCCACATGGTTGCACGAATTTGGATGCCTTTCCCACATAGAGGATTCTAGAAATGGCATCTTTGGACACCAAAGTCAAATCCGGTGGGCTATGCACTCAAATTCAAATCTAGTGGGCTATGTTGGAAATTTGTGTTCTAATTTTCCAAAAGTCTTTGTTAGACTTTATCTTTTTGACTTTTAAGGGGAAAAGGTTGGTTTAGCCTTTATGACTTTAGGGTACTAGACCCTTGACCATTGTATAACCCCCTTGGATATAAACAGCCACCCATGGAATTTTATTTTCATTCAATAATTAATTGAGAGCTTATGATTTGTTTCTCTCTGTTGTGCGAGGATTATCCAGGGTTTTCCCCCTTGCTCTTGTGCATTCTTACCTTGTCAATCTATAAGTTAGATTGGAGATCCAATATCAAAAATCCCCAAATTCCATGCCTCATCCCAAGTGTGTTGTTGTGTGGATTGGCTATCACATCCCCCCATCTATTGTGTTTTCAAAGTAGTAGGTCACGCTCCTTATAGAGTTTTTTTATCTACTTGCATCCACTATCTGTACCCATAATCTTCCACATAGCTTCAAACCACGTCCTTCATCTGCCACCAAATGTCATGAAGATTGGTCCACCCCGTGTGTCTTACATCACCCTTCCATGGTGATACCTTCATGGAAACATGATCTCCTACTTGAAACACCAAATCCTTCGTTTAGTTATCGACATAGATCTTTTTACTACTTTGATCTTGTTTGATGTGGGTTTGGATAATATTCACCTTTTCTATTGTTTCCTTAATAAGTTTTGGGCCTACAATTTTTCTTTCACTAACATATTCCCAAAAAGTTGGTGTGCGACATCTCTTTCCAAATAATACTTCATATGGTGCCATCTGAATACATGAATAGAAGATATTGTTATAGTAAAATTATACTAGAGGTAAATACTAATCCCACATACCTTGAAATTCAAGTGATAATGATCTCAACATTTCTTAAAGGGATTGAATAGTTTTTTCTGATTGCCCATTAGTTTGAGGGTGGTAGGTGGTGCTCAATCGAAGATCAGTATCTAGGGGCTTCTGAAATCTTTTCTAGAATCTTGATATAAAATGAGGATCACGATCAGAAAAAATAGATAAAGGTACTCCATAAAGTCTTACAACTTCATTAATATATAGTCTTGCTAAACATTGAAGTGCTAAATCTTCTCTTATATCATGAAAATATGCTGAAATGGTAAGACGATCTACAATGACCCATATTGCATCATTCCTTCTAGGAGTCTTTGGTAGTACCATGAAAAAGTCTGTCAAAATATCATCCCATTTACACTTGTATATGGGAAGAGGTTGCATGACTCCTCTAGGATTTTGTCTTTTAGACTTTACCTGTTGAAAAACCATACATCTTGAAACATAAGCAGAAATCTCCTTCTTCCTACAGT
Organism: Viscum album; assembly: GCA_963277665.1. Classification (NCBI taxonomy): domain Eukaryota; kingdom Viridiplantae; phylum Streptophyta; class Magnoliopsida; order Santalales; family Viscaceae; genus Viscum; species Viscum album. The sequence goes on along the minus strand of OY728162.1, from coordinate 1,237,030,886 downwards.
CCCACCAAAAATATTCCTTCAAATCTCTATATATATTAGTTCTACTTGGGTGTACAAAGAAATCAGAGCTATGAAAATCATCCAAAAATTCACTTTTTAGATCAGGTATGTCAGGAACACAATATCTCTTCCCAAATTTCAAAATCCCGTATTCATATATGAATTTGATCAATCTCCCATTTTTCAAAACTTTAGTTTTCTTTTGAAACTTATCATCCTCAATCTGAGAACTTTTTATTATTTCTATAAATATTGTTTGGAAACCATTTGAAAATGTATTGATGTTTCACCTTCCCGGATTATTCCCATATCCATGTTTACTAGATCTATGAACATAGGGTACCTTTCAACTCTCATCTTGTTCATAAATCCATGATCTTTTCTAATCAAAGAATATACCACCTTATTTTCCTTCCCCGGGTGGTAGTGTATAGTGGAATCATAATCATTGAGTAGTTAAAGCCATTTTCTTTGCCTCATGTTGAGTTATTTTTGTGAGAAAATATACTTCAAACTCTTGGGATTGGTATATATCTCACATTCATCACCATAGAGATAATATCTCTATATATTCAAAGAAAATATTGTAGTTTCTAACTCAAGATCCTAAGTAGGATTGTTTTGTTCATGAATTTTTAGTTATTGTGATCCATAGGAAAAAAGCCATCATTCCTTGATGGTAGATTCAATATAGGATCATTGAAAAATCTTATCTTCAGTTCATAAAAACATTCTTCATATTATTTTTTACAAACAAATTTAACCCCTTTACTTATGAGCTTGGTTAATTGGTTAGACAATCTGGAAAATCTTGGATGAAATGCCGATAAAAACCTTTTAAATCAATAAAAATGTGTACCTTAGTTATACTTGTCAGTGCTGGCCATTCTTGTATTGCTCTTGTCATAGAAGTATCAACAGAGATTCCACCCTTAGAGAAAATATAGCCAAGAAAAAGAAATCTCTTGAAGCCAGAATTCACACATTCTAAACTTCCCATATAATTAATTTCTTCTAAGAGTCATTAGAATAGTGGGCTATCGATATTCATAATCTTCACATATTTTTGAGTAAACCAATACATCATCAATAAATACCACTAAAAAGTCATCAAGATATTCCATGAAAACTCTATTCATTATATCCATGAAGATAGAGGGTGCACTAGTTGGTCCAAAAGGAATTACTGTAAACTCATAATGCCCGTACCTAATTCGAAATGCTATTTTCGGAATGTCTTCCTTCTTCACATACAAATGATGATATCCAGATCAAAGTTCAATATTTGAAAAGTATTGAGCTCCATGAAGTTGATCGAATAAATCATCAATGCGAGGTAGAGGATACTTTTTCCTTTTGGTTATAACATTGATCTACCTGTAGTCAATGCACAACCTCATAGATCTATCTTTCTTCTTAACAAAAATAACACAGGATCCCCATGGAGAAACATTAGGGTGAATAAATCCTTTATTACTCAATTATTAAATTTTTTCTTTAGTTCAACTAATTCCATAGTGGCCATTTAATAAGGGGTCTTTGATATGGGCCTTGAACCGAGAATTAAATCAATGGAAAACTCAATTTCTCATTCCGGAGGATGTCCAAGTAAATCCTCTAGAAACACATCAACAGTTCTTGCACAATAAATATATCCTCTATTTGAATATTATTTTCCTCACCAATAGTTATTTCACTCCCTTCCTCCCCAAAAATTTAATTTAATAGAGCTATTGGGGGTGGATCTAAATATGAATTAGATGGTGACGTTTCTTCTCTAAAGATAAGGTATTTCTTATCATCGTCATCAAAAATTTTAACCTCTTTCTTCTTATAATAAATTTTTGTATCATGGTCCAAAATCCAATCCATACCAAGGATTATATCAAATTAAATGATGGATATAATGATGAGATTATTAGATAAAGCACGTTTATATGCCCTAATGGGAACTGATTCAAAAAACATTGTTGTAATGATACATCCCTTATGAGTTTTGACTAACAACTCACTTGTTAAATCAAATTGGAAATATCTAATTTTCTTAGAAAACTGGGAAGATGTGAAACAATGAGATGATCTAGAATCAAATAAAGCATTGGTTTAATTTGAGGAAACCATTAAATTACTTGCCACCATGTCATTCAGAGCATCAACCTCAGTAGTAGTGATCACATAAGCTTGGAATTTCTCCATTTTCCTTTTATTAGGTATCTTTCCTTATCACTTAGGACATTGACCTGAAAATATGAATTTTTATTGATTATCAAGAGGCTGAAAGGCCAGACAAAAGAGGAGTCATAGAGGACGAAAGTAATGGAGACCGAGAGCATCATTAACAGCGAAATGGACCCCTTCAGGGAGAAAAGAACACAGGCTCAAGAAGAAGGTCGTTCCTCGATTTGGGGGAGCCTTAGAAGCCAAGAAGTCTGCCACCAAATTCCCATTTATCTATAATTGTAGTATTCAACATTGAAATCCTCTTTCTTTCCCTTGTAATCATGATCTTGGTGGAATTTTTCACCACACTTGTAACAGACTCCCATTCCCTTCAAGCATGTATCGGGATGTTTCTTCCCAAATTTACTATAGGATGGAAATTCAATTTTTACTTTATTCCCCTTATTTTTATTTCTAGAGTGTTCAACTGATCTCTTCTTCTCCTTCATTTCTTTAAAGTAGTAAGACTTAGAGAATTCATTTTCTGTCTTGATAGTTCATGAGATAATATATTCGCATGATGAAAAGGATTTTGAGACTAGTTTTCGACAGATAAATGGTTTTAACCCATCAAATAATAGATCAATCTTACTTCTTGGGTTACGTATATAATCTGCTTCATGACTCGCTAACCTTGTAAAGTTAGCCTCATACTTGGAGACATTCTCATCATCCTTTTGCCTTAGACTCAGAAATTGTCTTTCTATATCTTCTTGTTGGTCATGAATAAAGTATTTTTCTAATAAAATTTCTTTAAACTCTCTCTATTACATATTTTATACTTCTTCATCCTCTCTTTTGTTTTGAATTAATGACCACCATTGATCTGTATCTCCCATGAGGCGATAAACTGCCATGAAAACATTTTCACATTTGTTACTCTCCAAATCATAAAATATTTTCTCTAAGGAACTTATCCATTGATCAGATGGAAATGGATTTGTAGTCCCATTGAATTTTGGTGGTTGTTTCCCCATGAATTAGTCTAACATTGATAATCTTCATTTTGTATCAGGGTGCTCCATACGGGTAAGGTTATTATTCATAACCTGGATGAGTTGACCCAGTTTGGTGATAAGTTGATCAACACTAGTTCCATCACCAGCTCCACTATAATTATATTGTGTAAGAGGGAAATCCATACAAGTATTATGTTCATTGATATGGTTTCCATTCCTTCCACTAGTTTCCATTTCTAAATAATTTCATACACTAGATTTTTTTATGAATCATAATAAAAAATCTCAAACTTGTAAAATACCTAACATAAATTGAACATTTAACGAATATAATCCATAATCATAAAAAACCTATTTGATGATGTATTTACTCTTAAATCCTTCATAGTGGTTTGTAAAGAAAATGTGAATTATCCTAAGCAAATCCCCTAGGAGTTTCATAACCAAGAGTGCAGTAAGGCTCGTTGTTGTGTACCAGGATCCCTCGGGTCAAGCCCAGAATTCCTTGTTGGAGTTTACACTCCAAGGGACATTTGTTCCATAGCCTCCCCTACCTTCTTATATCCATATAGAGATATATTTCTTGGAAAACTCACAAAATATCTATAATACCAAAATTTTAGGAAGTTCTTATATACTAATTTTCAAAGTCTATCTTAGGGTATTGTTCTCTTATCATAGTTTTTCTAAATCTAGTTTCCAAGGTTTGTACTAAACATCCTCTGATACCAACTATAATGACCTGACCCCAGATTCATGAAGATGGTGCATTATTTTAATACATTGGTACGATACAAGGAATCATGTCCTGAAAGACCAACCAGTTTAGAAGCCTTGGAAGTACAAGATACTTACATAAGTTTTACATTACATTATGAATTAAAAAAGCATTGTGTCTCTATAGAAAACACTCATATCCCTTAGCCTATCCCTATAGGTCAGTCATAAGGTACTTCTTCACATCCAGGGAAAAATAAAACATAAGAAAGGGGTGAGATCAGATGCTCATTAAGGATAACTATATAGTGGAAACTATCATAAATAAGCATAAACATTTATGGAAATTAATAAGACTAAAAAACATGCCTTTTAAACATAAACATCAGCATAATATGACAATGGTAAATCAAATAATTCCATTTACTTATTCACATTGATATTCTATTAGTCAAATAATCCCATGAAACATCAATAGCCAATTTCATAATGATGGAATGCATAATGTCGAACATCATAACCAAATAGTCTAGGCCTTGTGCCAAGACTAAAAATAATATTTTGTCAAGGCCTTGTGCCATGACACTAGTTTGTATCAAGAGACCTACCGATGCATCGATGAGCTATAGCGGGCTCCACCTATCACTTACTAAGTCCAATGCATTTCTCATATGAAATGGTTGATACATAACATAAACATTGGCATTAAAACTAGAATACAAAATGTTAACACTTTAATCATAAACTATTAATGGTATAAAAATAACATATCCACAGTCATAAATATCACAAGACCTTCAATACAATATGGAAGCTTGTTTCATAATAAGTCAACTTCAAACAAGTGTAAAATCCATCAAAGGCTGTTTACATTGATAAAATCAAAACTATTTGAGAGAAATATCAATTGATATTTTGAAATCATTTAAAAGTCATGTAATTATAAAAGAAAAAACTAATTTTTAAAATATTCTTATAATATTTTAAGATAATATTCTAAGGTGTTATAATGGAGGAAAATAGTCGCACCTGCCGTATAAGTTAAAAAAACATTCTTACCTTAATTTATCGAAAAGGTCATAAAGTACCTTGTTTGGAAAATGATAGAATGATGTTTTTTTCAAAATTTTTTATAAAAAGACAAACAAGGGTATACATGAATTTAAAACATATTATAGAAAATAGTAAAAATGGTTTGAAATACATTTTTAAGAAACACGGATGTGGATGATAAATAGTTCCCAGTAGATACTCATGTATAAACAACCTTGAGTAATAAAGAGATTGTAAAATTAACCATTACACTATACTTTTCATTGATCATGGGTAAGTTAACATCTTGTATAATTGTTAAATAATTTTTATTAAATTACACAAGAACCACATACATAAATATTATATCATATATGATCTTCTAATATTTCTTTGTTAATAATATTTCAGTAGTATCATTGTTTTGGGTGTTAACTAAATCATTTTAATTTAAATATTTTGTTACGTAAGTCAGGTTTTTTATGGATAAGATGTATTTGATTCATATCTAGAATTATATTAAGTTATTAAAAATTATTTTTAATTATAAAATTAAAATTATTCTTGAATGATTATGATATGGAATGAATCTCATCGCATTTGTGGAGACGGTAATCCGTACGTACGCACGAGAAACAATATCATTATTTTAATGGTGAAATCATATATAATTGGATGGTATATCATATATACAGAATAATTAACATGTATTATTTATTATTTACATCAATTATACTCATTATTATATGCATCCAAATAATGAAGTGTTGAATAACAAACTACACCATGACGTGGAGATGGTAAGTTGTACGTACACACATATACTGACTTTGTCATTTATAGGATGGATATAATAATGAATATGGTTATACCACATTAATAATAACATCACAGTATTTATATGGTACTAAATTTATTATTTTGGTATGGAAACAACAAAGAAAGAAGAAGTGGAAGAAGAAAATAACTTTGGAAGAGGTAATGAAGTAATGACCTCTTCTTCGGGTTCTTTCTTTTGATTTGATCAAAAGGGCTCCTTATGTAGACTTTCTAATCAAATTAATGCCTCTAGTTTGAATTTAGGGTAGTTGTTATGGTATTTTATAAGATGTTGTCCAATCAAAATGACTTTAGATGTGTGATTTTGAGAGAAGGGGAAATACCCTTTTATAAGAGAGGTGAGAGTCACTTTAACAAAATCTTGAAATATTATTTTATTACACAATAAGATTCAGTTTATAATGGCTCAAAAGGATTTTTTTAGGATAAGGTGGGGATAGGTCGAAAATCTCTCAATAAATAGGTTTTAGATAGGTTTAGGTCACCATATTAATCTTATCTTTTAGATTTAACTCTTAGCTAAACATTTTTACTTTTACTATACATTCTTGTATTATTATAATAAATGGTTAATAAACATACTATAAAAATTCAATCAAACCCAATGTGGTTTATTATATATGTAATTTTTCCTAAACATAGATTTTTAGGAATATTATATCAATTAGTAATATAGTATTTTTTTTAAACTCATTTATGTCATTTTTGACACTATTTATTATTTGTTTTTTTAAAAGTCATAAAAACTTTATCACTTTTAAATTTTTTTTAATAAACCCTAAAATTTCATATTAAGCTAGAATATTCTTGGAATACCTAAAAAATCTCAATTTATAGTTATATTAATATTTATAATATCAATTATTTTAATCTTTCAATAATAAGGTAATTACTGCATCATCATTGTGTCATAAATAAATTTAATTTTTTAATGTCTAAAAATTATAAATAAAATACCATTATGTAAGAAATATTTTTAATTTTATAATTAATATTTATAGTCGAATTAATTTTATGTATAACCCTATTTTAAAAATTGTTTAATTATTAAACATTGAATTTAACACTTTTAACTCTTCTAAAAATAAAATAATAATAAATGTATTAATCTAATCCAAGTGGACAAAAAGGATAATATTTTATTCCTAAGGATGATTTTGGTTGAAATACACTTATAAAATAGAATTAGGACATGTGTTAGGGTAATTAAAATACAATATTTACCTTACAGACCCTATTTACTTTTAACCATGGAAAATAAAATTCAAACAATACTATTCACAGAAAAAAAAATATTTTCATCCTATTGAAAAAAAAATTACTTAATGATGTGAAAAATGTATCTCAGATTTTTTAAATTCAATTGAAAAAATTGTTAAAATTATGTTTTATGCAAATTTCTAATGTGCCTTGAAGGTGGATAAAAGACGTTAAAAAATCAATAACTTACTGTTTTCACTATTCATCAAAAATCGAATGTTTTCCGAAAAATACCAAAAACGTCATCCTAAGATAATTTTGATATTACGAATCCAAAAATGAAGTCCATATTCAAAAATATAATTTATTAAATTTCAAAAATTGGGTATTACTATTCATAACAGTTTTCTTGATTGGTCATGGTGTGCTTGAAATCGAAGTTGCGTACAACACAAACTATTGTATTACTCAAATAGAAGCGTATCATGAAATCTTGGGGTGTTACATAATATTTTTAATATAAATTTTCAATGGTTCTTAAGAAAGGATGAAATAGATGCTAACTAAAGAAAATATTATCATACTACCCAACCTCTTTCAATTTATTTATTCTTTTACCTCCTATAAATCTAATGTATTTATCCTAAAACATTTCCTTGATTATCCATAGTATAATAATATTTTATTACGAATATATAACCACCAATATACACCCACTATTCCAAAAAATGATATGTGAATGTATCACTCATTCATATGTGTGTATTGCCTCCTCCATAAAGTGATACAATTAATTTTCCACCGCAATAATTATTGGATTGTTATAATGATGGGTTTTGTAAAGACCCAAAAATTTCAAGGAAAATTGTTTCTTAAATTCATTGGAATTTTACGAGTATGAAGTTTCTGACGGCACCTGATTCCGAGGCCTAGTGTGCCCGGAATAATTTTATGAAGTTTAGCTCGGGTATATTCAACGAACGAACGAGAAAGTTTTTTATCTTTTGAACCGGTGCTCAGAATTGAAATCTGAGGGCACCGATGAACTTGCAGCGACGGTAATTGCATTAGGGGACCTTTACCCCCGTTGCATTTTATGTTGGTTGAATGTTAAAATTGGGGTTAAATTAAGAAGTTAAATAAAATTCTTAGAACAATTTTATTTATATCTATGGAAGTTAATATCTCCCATGGGACGTTATTGGTGGGGCCCACAGCCAGCCAACTTCCCATGTGTGGATATCTGAGTGGTTGGGGCCACACGAGCCCCAACCTTTCACCTCCCATAACACTTTTCAAACCCCCTTTAAACTCCCTTGTTTAATTCATGACAACCCCTTAATTAAGAGACCTCCTCACCTCTCTCACTCTCCCTCTTTAATGTTGCCAACACATGTTAATCAATGAAGTTTTTTAATTTTAAATCTTTTTTTGGGTGAATAAAAATAATATCATGAGATATTATTTTATTTTGGAGAGCTTTTGTTGTGTTGGAGAAACTTTGGGCGGGCTCTTGAGTTTTTGAAGAACACCGACCCTTCAACGAAGAACGACTCGGCGAAGAACGCTCCACGATTCTTCATCCTCTACTTCCTTCGCGTTAGGGGAAGAGACACTGATGCGGGAAACTCTCCAACGACGAAAATTATTTCCCGGCATTGATGGAGCGACATCTCTTTCCACATCTGCGTTGAACCAACCATATTCTAGGTAGGGGGATTATGTTCAATTTTAATGGCTTAAAAATGTGCTTCGTTTGTCGTTGAAGATATTTGTTTGTCCAGGCCTATTTCTATCACCTAACGCGGAGGGGGCAGTCCAATCAAACACGGAACAACGAACCTCTGCTGAATATTATTTATTTATTTTTTGAATCTGCGACTGGAGGTGGAACTTGGAAGAGGCCGGCAACGCAAGGGCCGCCATCGCACACACAAAGGAAAGCCGCAGCTAAGTGGGTCGTTGCGGAGGAAGCACGTCGTTGTCACGTCTTGAAGGGAACGCGAACCCATGGCTAGGGCAGGCCATGGCGGAGGAAGACGGCACTATCAGGCTGACTGTGCTGAAGGAACCGCGGCCCGTGAAGCGGGCCGCTTCAACGGAAGAAACGGCCGACCCGTCGGCCGACCAGGCGGAGGAAAGCCACGGCGCCAGGAGGGTGCCACGCGGGACAAACCACGGCCCGCCCGAGAGGGCCTCTTGCACCAGGAGCCTGACCAGCTTCGTCCGGCCGGTTAGGTAGGGCGGGACTTCTTGGCTCCGTCAGTTCGGGTAGCCGGGGGGCCGCACCCCGCCCTCGGACCGCTCGGCCTTCTGGCCGAGCCAGCAGGGACGCGCCCAGCTCGGCCACGCCCTGTCGGGCCGGGTCGTGCCACACTGGACCGGGTCGTGCCACTTCTGGCCGCAAAATTCTTTGGGCTGGTACGACACCCCTATCGGGTCGGACTCGCCAAAACTAGGTTAACCCAACCCGTCGGCCCACTAGGCTTAACGGGTCGGACCCGTTTTCACTTAAACGTGAATAACATAAAGACTGCATGTTCGATCGATGCGCCGTCTGCGACATTAGAACCCTTTCAATGAGGAGGTCCTTTTGAGATCCTCTAAGTGAGTTTTGGAAAACTTTGGAAAATGGTCGGGTTTGGAACGAGCATATTTCCAACCGGGCCCCTAGAACGGAAAAGCCAAAATCTCTCTGACCGGGCGTCTGATTGACGCACCGTGTATCGCGTTGAGTTCCTATTGACGAGACGGAAATTTGGGATACATAATCTTTGGACTTTGTGATAGTTGATGTATCGACCCCCTTGGCTCCAGGAGCAGACCCTCCCTGAATCAAGCGTGCTGTGTGTGGAAACCCAAGAACTGGCTATGACTACGACTGCGACGGCTACCGTGCTAGGATCCTCCGTGGGTTCGACGACGATGATGACTGTACTTTGATCCTCCATGGGTTCGGCAGTGAGGACGACTGTACTTGGATCCTCCGTGGGTTCGGGAACGATGACCACTGTATTTGTATCCTATGTGGGTTCAGCAGTGATGGTTATTGTACTTGGATCCTCTGTGGGTTTTGCAGCGATGACTTCTGTACTAGGATCCTACGTGGGTTTGGAAAAGGAGATGATTCAGAGGCTACATCTAATCATCTACACCCTTCTTCATCAATAGTATACCTATGTGAGCTGAGTCTTATCATGCAATCATTATCAACGGTGTGATTGACTTATTTCCTGTGTCGACTTGTATGTGCATGGGCTAGAGAGTTGGAGATGAACTGGAATTGATGACTTATGTATACGTATGGGAATATACCTAAGTAGAGTCGTTTGATACTTCGTGATTGTATCTTTCCTTTGTGTTTTATCCTTTGTGGATTCTGGGAGACCTTCGGGGGTCTCAGGGTCCCTACTGAGTATCGTATACTCACCCCTGCATGGGATATGCCCTCACTACGTTGGGTTGGATGCAGACAACAGACAAAACTGATCGAGGTGGAGGCTTGTGGAGTTGGAAGGTACCCGAAGGGGGACCACTAGACGAGACGTACATGGAGAGGATGGCTAGAACCGAGGAGATGAGGAGACCATCTGTACCCACCCTTTAGGTGGGATATCCGTAGGATGACTTGGTGGTTGCTTCTTTACTTTAGTACTATTGTACTTTCTTTTCAGTGGTACTGTACTTTATGTTGGGTTTGTATACTGGCCCATTTACTTTTTAGCACTTACTTTTGTACTATGTTTTACTTATTGATTACTTCACTTGCGTACTATGTTGTGTTTGTTTACTTTATAAAGGCAATGCCTTCCCTTTTACCAGGATTTATGCCTTTGGTGCTAGTCGCCCGCCCCTGGCCTATGGAAGGCGGGCTTGGGGTAGTCACGACACAGGCTCCAAGGACGGGTCATGAAAAATTGGTATCAGAGGGAGTTTCTACCACATAACTCAGGACTCTGATCATTCTATACTATGAAGCAATATTTTTAAGAGTAATGAGCATGGTTTTCAGTCCAGGCAGTCTAGTGTTGGTGCGACGACCGATATATCCATACACCAGGACCATGACTTCTGATTTCCTACTCAGTACACGAAAACATTGATTGCATGTGTTTTTCAAAAAAAATCTTCGTGATTACTTTGTTTTTTCTCACCAGGTATACTGTTTGACCACGACACACCTGTTTCTTTTCAGGATGGCCCCATGAAGGTTGCCAGATAGGGTTCCTAGTTACGTGCGAGATGGTAGCCCAACGAGCAACAAGGCCTCGGTGTAGGGCCCCATTACAGTGGAGGCACCAGCGGTACCACTACCTACTGAGCCACCGATACCACTATCCCCAACATCAGAGAGTGCACGCCACCTGAGTACCTTGCATGAGTTTTAGAGATAGTGTCCGCCCAGGTTCCACCGAGAGATGGACCCTCAGACAGCCAATGATTGGTTGGAGGATATCATCAGAGTCTTCAGATTGGTAGGGACGCCAGCCGACCTTATGGTGATCCTTGTCGCGAGTCTCCTACACGCAGCAGTAGGTAGATGGTGGATCCTGATTCTCCAGGTGCACGACAAGGCATCACTTCTTTGGACGGACTTCGAGAGTCTCTTCTACTCGGAGTTGGTTCCATCCACCCTTCATGCTGGTGCGAATCCAGGAGTTACTTCATCTGCGGCATGGCAGTATGACAGTAGCTCAGTACTCGGTGAGATTTAATGACCTCTTGCACAACTCAACTGACATGGTACGGGACCCATTCTTCCAGCTCAGACCTTTGAACAGGGATCGAGGAATGAGATCATGGCTTTGATGATTTCCCTTAGCATTCCGACGTAGGCAGGAGTGTTGGAGAGAGCCCTTCTTTGGGAGAGATATTTTTTCTGAGCCGACACCAACAGTGAGACCCATCGCAGGGCGACACGTAGCGGAGTCTTCTGCAGTCGGTAGTAGACAGATTTCGTAGAGCTCTAGGAGGACCAGGCCATCAGGTGGGCGAACTCAGGATACTGGTTCAGATGTGCGGGGAACACAAAGCAGAGCCATCCATATGAGGGGCAGGAAGTTCTATGCATGCATCGGGCATGGTCACATGGCTTGGGACGACCCGACCCACCATGCGAACGAGCAGCAGATAATAGAAGGACCTCCCAGGAAGAGGCAGAGGTTCGACCGTGGAGGTCCACAGGGAGAAGGCGGACGAGGCAAAGGATTTGGCCGAGTAGCGGGTGGTGGACAATGCTTTGAGGCTCTACCACCACCACCACCACCAGGAGGACCACCCCGACCATAGGGAGCTGGAAGACAGGGGCAGGCTCAGCTCTAGGTAGTCGAGGCCTATGACCATGGCGCACCTGAGATGATTCGAGGTACTATCTGTGTCTACTCCACCCTTTCTATAGTTCCTATAGACATTGGAGTGAGTAATTATTTTATTGTCGCTTCCCTTACTTTGAGCTCTGATATTCCGATAGATTCATTGGCTTTATCCTTAGGGCTAGAGACTTCTACGGGAGCAGACTCGACGATTACGAACTGGTGCCGGTAGTGTTAGATTACTCTAGAAGGTGATAGCTTCGACTGTGATATTCTTGTAGCGGCGTCGAGGCCTTACGACGTCATCTTGGGTATGGACTGGTTATCTACAGTCCATGCCAGATCGACTCTATTAGGCGCAAAGTGTGGTGTGTCCACACAGATGGGAGTAGGTTCACCTACACTGGTGAGAAGGGATCCTTTACAGCATAGGATGGACTTACGCAGAGGAGAGGGAAGCCGATCACACATCAGTTGTCTAGTCTCATCCTAGGATCCATTGATGTGCGGAGTCCGAGTTTTCCTGTTGTGGTGGATTTTTATGCATAATTTTTTCCTGACGATGTTCCAGGACTACCTCCTCGCAGAGAGGTAGACTTCTACATAGACCTGTACCCCATGACAACACCGATATCTACTCCAGAATATCGGATGGCTCCCGCTGAGCTTGGTGAGCTGCAGGTATAGCTGGAGGACTTGTAGGGAAAGAGATTCATCTGACCTAGTGTTTCACCATGGGCTTCTCCAATTCTGTTTGCCAAGAAGGCGGATGGGATCTTATGACAATGTTTCGACTACCATCGCCTGAATTAGGTGACCATAAAGAACAAGTACCCACTCCTAAGTATTGATGACCTCTTTGATCAACCCAAGGGATCACGATGGTTCTCAAAGATAGAACGCTGGTCAGGCTATCACCAGCTCAGAGTTTGAGATGAGGATGTGCAAAAGATGACCTTCAGGTGTCAGTATGGCCACTACGAGTTCTTGGTTATGACATTAAACATAAAAAATGCACCAGCAGTGTTCATGAGTCTCATGAACAGGATATTCTAGCCTTACCTCGATCGTTTTTTTGTAGTCTTCATCGACGACATACTGATTTACGCGACTACTGAGGAGGAGCACACCTAACACTTTCGGGTTGTACTGGACACAGTTTGAGAGCACCATCTTTATGGTAATCTCTCAATGTTCCAGTTAGGGATTATAGAGTTCAATTTCTTGGGACACATCATCTTGGAGGATGGGGTTGTAGTGGACCCAGTGAAAATCGAGGTGGTACTTGCTTAGAAGCCACCCAGGAGTGTGACAGAGGTGCGAAGTTTTCTAGGTCTGGATCGGTACTATCGAAGATTTGTGGCAGACTTCTCTAGAGTTGCAGCATTGCTTTCAGCATTGATGAAGAAGGGAAAACCCTTCATGTGGTCAGATAGATTCCAGCAGAGCTTTCAGAATCAGAGACATAGATTGACCAGTGCACCCATCTTGAGGCTACCAGAGGAGGGCGTTGGGTATGTAGTTTACTGTGACGCATCAGGGACCAGACTCGAGTGTGTCCTGATGAAGAAGAAGGTAGTTATTGCCTATGGTTCACGGCAGTTGTGGCAACACGAGCATAACTACACTACCCATGACCTGGAGTTAGCAGTAGCGGTCATCACCCTGAAGATGCGGCGTCACTATCTGATGGTTGAATGCTTTATTGTCTACTCTGACCACCGGATTCTCAGGTACATTGTTTTGTAGAAGGACCAGAACTTGAGACAGCAGCGATGGATCGAGTTCCTCCAAGACTATGACATTGATATATTCTATACTCCTGGGATGGGAAATGTTGTGGCTAATGATCTCAGCAGGAGGACAGGCATTCAGATACTTGGAGAGGCGACAAAGCAGTTAGCCGCTTTGTAGATATCCTTCATGGATAGATATGGAGTTGCCTTTCTACAGTCTCTCACAGTCAGTCATCCACTACTTTAGTAGGTCATAGAGGCACAGCGTTGGGACGTTGACTGTGAGACGCGACATGCTCAGATATCCACAGGGTAGGCGCTTGATGGGGTTTTTAATGGAGGGGAGCTCATCATCCTCTTCAGGGGATGTACTATGGTAATAGTTGCATTATAGGAGGAAGTGCTGAGGGAGTTTCACACTTCCCCTCTCATGGTAAATCTAGGAGTGGTGAAGATGGACCAAGACCTCAGGTGACAGCCCTAGTGGCTGGGTATGAAGAAGGTTGTAGAAGAGTTCGTTTCACGATGCCTCACTTTTCAGCAAGTGAAGGTGGAGCACTAGGTACCAGCAGGCTTGGTACAACCATTAGAGGTCCTAGAGTGGAATTGGGATGTGATATCCATGGATTCCGTGATGGTGATTCAACGTACTTCTAGAGGACACGACACCATCTGGGTGATCGTCGACCAACTCACCTTGTCGGCCCACTTCCTACCTATCATAGAGCAGGGCTCAGTAGAGATCTTGGGACGCCTCTATGTTCAGGAGATCGTACGGCTTCATGGTGTGCCATCTAGTTTCGTCTTCGATCGAGATGCTTGCTTTACTTCCCGGCTTTGGAAGGGATTGCAGGAGGCATTTGGGACGTAGCTACATCTGAGCACCACCTTCTATCCTTAGACGGACGTTCAAACTGAGAGGACCATACATACACTTGAGGACATGCTCCGTGAATGTGTCCTTGACTTTGGTCATAGCTAGTAGGATCATCTACCCTTGGTGGAGTTTGCGTATAATAATAGATACCACTCCACCATTGGGATGACACCATACGAGGAACTGTACTACTGACCATGAAGATCACCTCTGTGATGGACTGACCCTGGAGAGTCAGCCCTTGTAGGACCAGAGATAATCCAGGCTATGACGGAGAAGGTGCAGATCTTCCAGGAGCAGATGAGGACTGCACAGAGCAGACAAAAGTCCTATGATGATAGGAGACGAAGACTATTGGAGTTCGAGGATGGCGACCACATTTTCTTATGAGTCTCACCTCGACGTGGATTACAGATATTTGAACAGGGTGGAAAGTGATCTCTGTGCTACATCGGATCATTCCTGGTCCTCATCGGAGTAGGCAAGGTAGCTTACCGCCTGGCCCTTCCACCTCAGTTGCATCGGGTGCACGACGTCTTCCAAGTATCTTGGATGAGGAGATACATGCACGACCCACCCACATCATCGACCATGGGGAGGTGGACATCGATGACGGGGTAACATTTATGGAGGTCTCGGTGGAGATCGAGGATCGACAGGAGTGGGTCCTACAAGGACAGTCGATTCCTCTGGTGCGTATTGACTGGCAACACAGGAACCTCCAAGAGAGCACATGGGAGTGGGAAGCTCAGATGCGTGCTCATTACCCTCATTTGTTTCCCTATTTTATGTTTTCGCTTTACGGGGATGTAAAGACCTGAGTTGGGGGTAATGTAAAGACCTGAAAATTTCAAGGGAGTTTTTTCTTAAATTCTTTGTAATTTTACGAGTACGCAGTTTTTGACGACACCTGATTCTGAGGCCCGGTGTGCACGGAATAATTTTCTAAAGTTTAGATCGGGTACGTTTAGTGAACGAACGAGTGGGTTTTTCTATCTTTTGAACCATTTCTCGGAATTGAAATCCAAGGGCACCGATGAACTCGCAGTGCCGATAATTACTTAAGGGGACCTTTACTGTAGTTGCGTTTTATGCGGGTTGATAGTTAAAATTGGGGTTAAATTAAGAAGTTAAATAAAATTGTTAGAAAAATTTTATTTATATCTATGGAAGTTAATTTCTCCTACGGGAAGTTATTTGTGGGGCCCAAACCCACCCAACTTCCCTTGTGTGGATATTTGAGAGGTGGGTCCCACACGATCCCCAACATTTCACCTCCCATAACTCTTTTCAAACCCCCTTTAAACTCCCTTGTTTAATTCCTGACAACCCCCTTAATTAAGATACCTCCTCACCTCTCTCTCTATCCCTCTTTACTGTTGACAACACATGTTAATCAGTGAAGGTTTTGAATTTTAAATCTTTTTTTGGGTGAATAAAAATAATAGCATGAGCTATTATTTTATTTTGGAGATCTTTTGTTGTGTTTGAAAAACATTGGGAGAGATTTTGAGTTTTTGAAGAACACTGACCCTTCAACAAAGAAATACTCGGTGAAAATGCTCCACAATTCTCCATCCTCTACTTCCTCTGTGACAGGGGAAGAGACACTGACAAGGGAAACTCGCCAATGACGATGGTTCTTTCCCAGCATTGACGGAGTGACATCACATTCCGCGTCTACGACGAACCAACCATATTCGAGGTATGAGGATTATGTTCAATTTTAATTGATTACAAATGTGCTTTGTTTGTCGTTGAACATCTTTGTTTGTCCCGACATATTGTTTTTGCCTAACCTGGAGGGCGTGGGACGAACAAACACAACCAAACGACCCTTCACTGGATCTTATATTTTTTTTAGAATCAGCGACCGGAGGTGGAATGATGAAGAGGCCGGCGTCGCAAGGGCCGCCATCGCACACAAAAAGAAAAGCCCCGACCAAGAGGGCCATGGCGGAGGAAGCATGACACCATCACGCCATGCTGGGAACGTGGAGCCACGGCCAGAGTAGGCCGCGGTAGAGGAAGCCGGCGCTGTCGCGCCGGCTGTGTGGAAGGAAACGCGGCCCGCGAAGTGGGCCGCTTCGGCAAAAGAACCGGACGGCCCGTCAGCGGGACAGGCGAAGGAAAGTTGTGATGCCAAGAGGGAACCACGCCAGAAAAACCATGGCCCGCCCGATCGGGTCACTTTTTCCAGCAGGCCATCCGGCTTCGGCTGACCTGTTAGGGAGGGAGGTAGCGCCAGTTCGTGCTGCCCCCCCCCTCAGACCGCTCGGCCAGCTGGTCGAGCCATCAAAGACGAGCCCCTCCGGGCCGCGCCAGGCTAGGCCGGGATGCTCTGGTCCAGACCGGGAAGTGTCAGGCAGGGCCGGACAGGGCCGGGACGCGTCGGGATGGGCCGGGACGTGCCGAGCCGGGCCGGGCCGCACCACGCCGGGCCGGGTTGCGCCACTCCGGGCTGGGCCACGCTACATCAGGCCGGGTAGCGTGATTCTTCGGGCTTGTCCGACACCCCTTCCAGGTCAGACCTTCCAAAACTGGGTTAACCCAACCCGTCGGCCCACTGGGCTTAACGGGCCGGGCCCGTTTTCACTTAAACATGAATAACTTAAAGACCGCGCGTCTAATCGATGCGCCATTTGCAGAATTGGGACCCTATCGACATTGCGGTACTTTTTCAATACTCTAAGTGATTTTTGGAAAACTTTGGAAAATGGTCGGGTTTGGAACGAGCATATTTTCAAACCAGGCCCCTAGAACGAAAAATCCAATATCTCTCAGATCGGGCGTTCGATTGATGCGTCGTCTCTCGAGTTGAGTTCCAATTTACAAGACGGAACTTTGGGATACATCAAATTTGGACGTTGTGATAGTTGATGTATCGACTCCCTTGGCTCGAAGAGTGGACCCTCTCAGAATCGAGCGTGCTGTGTGCGGGAACCCTAGAGCTGGCTGCGACTGCGACTGTGAGGACTACCGTGCTGGGATCCTCCGTGGGTTCGATGAAGATGATGATTGTACTTGGATCCTCCATGGGTTAGACACTGAGGACGACTATACTTGGATCCTCTGTGGGTTCGGTAGCGATGATGACTATACTTGGATCCTACCTGGGTTTGGAAGCGATGATTACTATACTTGGATCCTCTATGGGTTCGGTAGCGAAGACTTCTGTACTAGGATCCTATGTGGGTTCCGCAGAGGAGATGATTCAGAGGATACATCTAATCATCTCCAGCCTTCTTCGTCAGTAGTATACGTGTGTGAGCTAAGTCTTATCTTGTAATCATTACCAACAGTGTGATTTAATTCTTTCCTATGTGGACTGGGATTTGCATGGGCTCGAGAGTTGGAGCTGAACTGGAATTGATGACTTAGGTATATGTATGGGAATATACCTAAGTAGAGTCGGTTGATACTTCATGATTGTATCTTTCCTTTTTGGTTTATCCTTTTTGGATTTTGGGAGACATTTGGGGGTCTTGGGGTCCCTACTGAGTATTGTATACTCACCCCTACACGGGCTATGCCCGCACTATGTTGTATTGGATGCAGACGACGGACAGAATAGATCAAGGTGGAGGCTTGTGGAGCTGGACGGTACCCGGAGGTGGACCACTAGACGGGACGTGCATGGAGTGGATGGCCAGATCCGAGGAGCTGAGGAGACCATCTGTACCCACCCTTGAGGTGGGATATCCAGAGGACGACTCAGTGGTTGCCGCTTTACTTTACTGTTGTTATACTTTCTTTTCAGTTGTATTGTACTTTCAGTTGGGTTTTTATACTAGCCAATTTACTTTTTAGAACTTACTTTTGTACTCAGTTTTACTTAGTTCTTACTTCACTTGCATACTCTGTTATGTTTGTTTACTTTATAAAGGTAATTCATTCCCTTTTACCTGGATTTATTCCTTTGGTGCTAGTCACCAACCCATGGCCTATGGAAGGCGGGCATGGGGTAGTCATGACACGGGCCCCAAGGATGGGTCATGACAGGTTTGATATCTGTAAATTATATTTATGAAATAGTTAATTTTCTTGAATTATAATATCATATCTATTATATTTCCATATAATATTCCAGAAAATGATAACATAGCTAGTGCGTACAAGCGGACCACCACATCTACAAAGCAATGTGATTCGTTTTTTAATTATACTTTACATGGTTGATGATAAGAATATTTTTAATGAATATATATGAAAAATATGATATAATAATGAATCTATAATGTTTAATTATTATTTATCTTTTTTCATTCTATCTATCAAAAATAAACATAATATTCATGCGTATGTATGACCTATAATTTACATGAATGATGTAATTCATTTTTCTTCCTCTATAATTTATGGATGATTAAAAATATGTATATATAAAATATATATGATATTTATATCATTATTATAATTTAATTATAATTAGAACATTATAAATATATGAGGTTCATAACTACCTAACAAAAATATCGATGAAAAACAAAATTGTTAACTCCTAGAAAAGATGATTTCAACAAAAAATTATTAATAAATGGGTGTTAAAATGATATAAGTATAACATATATGATATTTTAGTTATTTAAATGATTACGGTGTTAAATTAAAATCAATTTACATAAATAATAAATGACTCTAGATTAATTTTTATATAGGTCAAACCTGAGGTAAGTGTTTATTATCTCAAATAGCCTTCTTTGGAAAATATGTTATGTTATTCACCTATCTTGTTTAATGAGGTGTATATATAGATCCTATGAAATTTTATTTTATGAATCTCATGATTTTCATGATATTTAATGTTTCATTTTATGTCATTATTTCATGGGGCTCATGATTCAAAAGTTACCAAAGTTGTAAGGAATTTATGTTTAATCTCATTGATTATCGGGATTATTTATGATTATTTTTTCGATGATGAAATTTTAGAATCTATCTCACAAAAACACATTAATTTCCTTCTCCTCTGGTTATTTCTCCAGAATACATGTATTCCTTTATTTTTCATCACTTTAATTTCTTGTGATACCAGAAGAATTAATCTACATAAATTTAAAATAATTTATCTCTTAGGTAAAAAATCATTTTTCACAAACACACACACATATATATGTTTTCTAATTTTTGTACAAGAATGTTTTTATTTTTTAAAAATTATGGTTTAAATTAATTTTTATCCATGTTTTTTTGAAATTAATCTATTAATAATTTTTTGAATGAGGTACTCTTAATGTTTTTATTAAAAATTTGAAAGTAATCACTGGTTTAAAATACATGACATAAACCAAATTTCTTATCATCAAGACTGCTCAATGATTTTTAAGATAAATTTTAATGATTCAAATTATATTTTCTAATAAACTCTTATCCATAATTTTTTTTGAAATTTTTAGATTTTAAATTACATATTTCGAAGTAAAAAATAAAAATTTACACAAGAAAAGTTATAGATATCTTTTATTTTATTTTTAATTTTATGATAACATACTTTTATGTTAATTATTATTTAATTAGTATATAATCCAATGTCATAATCCATATTCTTTCTTTCTATTGTTTATGATTGTGATAATAGGATATTTATGATAACTGTTTATTTTTCATGGGTTATGCTATGATTAGATAATGGAACTTAATGAAACCTATTTCCTTTTGAAGGTTATATAATTATGAAATGATGTTATGTTAAAAAAATATATTATTTTCATTATTTAATGGGTGATCATATAATTATATATCCCAGTTATTCATTCAGTAATGGTGGATATCTCATGTGATAATTATGAATCAAATGGGGGAGTGAACCCATTTTAGTAAGTAACTCCATCCACTATAATTGACTTGGGAGTGAACCTTGACTAATTAAATGGAATTTAGACTGAACCCAATCAAATATTATAGTGTAGGTTGTGATCCTTGGACACTATGAAAAATATTTTATATGATTATGTATACACCAAAAACATATATATTATTCCAATATTATGATTTCAAGGATCATGTTCCTTTATTTTATTATTATTAATGTCTTATGAACTATCAATTTTTATTTTTTGACTACATTTTTTATCTATTATATATAGGGTATGGTTTTTAAATGTTATATTCATGTTTTCATTCCTTTATACTCAGGAATTTATTATGTGATCACCGATATCTCCCTTGATTTCCTTACTGAGCATCTAAGATCACCCTTTATTATATTTTCATTTCCCTAAGATATGATGAAAATATTTATTATGATGTTTATAAAGATACTAGACCTTCATGGTTCTATTATATATAATAATGGTATTTTATAAATATTATTCGAATAAAATGGAATATTTATGTAAGCTATGAGTATTTATAGTTGTGCTTTAAGAAAACCTTATAATTATTGCAAGTTGATGAAAAATATTAATTCTACATTGTATAAGAGGTCCATGAGAAAAATAATGATTTTATTTGATATATACGAAGGATGAATATAGTAAATTTAATGGAAGGACTAGTTGGTTCAATAGCCTGAGGAATAATAAGTGGGTGCGTGAATGGAATTGTTTTAGTGTGAATATTTTTCTATCTCTATGGTTATACCCTTCCCTAATTTCCATCTAAATAATAAAATTATAACTATGTGAAAATAGTATAACAAACACAACACACTGAGTACACAATCATTCATATCAGAGGCAAACCCCATTAAAAATTCATGGTTATCTTCTTATATATATTTCTCGATTACTATTTCTTTCATATTGACAATATAGTGAGGATATAGTGAGAGATCCAATCTATAAAAAAGTGAAGAGGTAAAAATGGATACAATTTTGATTTTAAATATGTTATCCAAAAATGATTCAACGCCTTCTAAATTTTTTCCATATATTATTTAATATCCATAATTGCTATTAATCCCTTAGGTCACACATATGATTGGATTCTCAATTGTATCAAAATTAAATTTATTTTTGATGGTTGAATTTTTTATTTATAAATTCATAATTAATGGAATCATTGAAGAAGATATAAATATTATTAATCAAAACAATTTCTCTTCAATAACTATAAAAAAAGAGAATGTGGAAAGAATCATGAAAGATATATAAGGAATATCTCTTATATAAATAGTAAGAGAAATAAGTTTCACCATGGAATAATCTATGTGAAGATAGATCAAGTAGGTAACAAAAATATTTGATAGTTTAATCTAGTAACAATGATATGGAAAATAATTCTTCCTTTGTAGACAAACATTCTTTATTTTATGATGAAGTAATTGAAGTTTATTATGAAAATATTTATATCAAATAACCAAGTATAAGTGGGGATTATCACATATCTAAAGAAACATATAATGAAGAATATTAAGAATTATAAGATTATTTTAGGAATAAACTTCAAATCATTATAATTGATTTTGTCATTTTTATATTTGTATGTTTTATAAATTTTTAGGAATAGATAACCCATCTTAAAGATGAATGTGAAGTGTTATAAAATGTTTATAACGATGAAAACATATGTCTATGAAGACATCCAAATAGAAAATAGTGAATTGAATATAGATATTCAATAATGATGCTCTATATTTAAATAATAGTGTCTCATTTCAATGCAAGATAATTAAGATTCCACGAATATGCTTGAGGAAAATATTTATGAACCATAAGATGTAATTACTATCAATAATACACAACTAGGGATTAAATCCAATAAGATTAGGGGACTTGTTATTACTTTTCAATGGATGAACAAATTTTTTAACGTTTACATTGATAAAATAATAATTGATACTGGAAAATATTGAGGTAAACTAAATATGGGAGAAACAATCTTAACATGATGTGTCAGAGTTGGGTTTTATATTGAAAAATATTAGAGTGATATAATTCATTTCATCAAAGATGATAATAAAAAAAATTACTTTAGTGTTAAGACATAATGATTTATTTTAAGTAAAATACATTTTATCACTATAATGGAGTTCCTGGAATAATCCAATTATATATATATAATAGAAAAAATAGGAGGTACCATTAAAATTTGAAAATATTAAATATGTGAACTTTGGTATCATGTACAATTATAGTTATAAATAAAAAACTATAAAATTATGGATGAATAAAAATATATAATAACTAACAAATACATATTTGGTTAATGTGGGTAATTAGGGAGGGAGATTTTCCCTAAATAAACACTAACTAGAGTATAAAACATTAAAAAAAGAAGCAATCTATTATGGTCATATTGGTATTCAAGAGAATAAATTAGGGTTTGTTGGATATTAATTGCGTTGTAGAATATTTGAGAACAAGGTAATAAATTTTTGGAATAATATGTTACATTTTTATATACAAATAATGTCTACATCAAGGGGGAATACAACTTAGATAATGAAATTTCTATAGAATAAAAGAGAAAATATGTCTATTTCAAATAGATTAGAAAGTATTTGAGATTAATATGGAACTTAAAATCAATGTAGTCACAATAATGGATAATTTATATCCAAATAAATTAAAAAATCCCAAAACAATATAGAAACAATGACCACATAAGCGAAATAAAAATGTGATTAACTTACAAATGAAGTTGAAGAAAAATGTCAAAGAGAATCTTCCTAATAATTGAGTGTTGAATACTATTGTGTTTTCCATGGGGAATAACCAAAAAATAAATACTATTAAAAAACCAAAGTAGATCAAGAATAATTTTTCACTAAGAATAAGAATCTATTTGAATTTGTAAAAAATAGAACACATTACATATTTTCAGAAGTATGGGATACATTTTAGTATTATTGGAAGAAAGAAATATAATAATGGAAGCATACTCCAAAATATGAGCAAGGGAAATGGTTTGGTGAAAATCATACTTTACAAGCTATGTGGTAGATCCAATCTTATTGACCATGTTACTAAAGGATGGAGTATCCTTTATGGAGCCTAATTATAAATGGCATGAATAATGGATGAAGCATCTGTGAAGGGAATTGGTAAAGGTAAAAAAAGTTATTCCATATGAATATGATGAATTTCATGAGAAGTTTTCAAGAGATGATAACGTAAAAAATTATTATTATTTATATGGAATGTAAAAATTCACTGGAAATGATTCAAATAATTGATTAATCAAATTACCAGCTTAATAATGAATGATAAAAAATGGTGTTATCCCTAACATACTCATATGAATGGATAACTATATAGGTAAAAAATATTCCATCAAAAGTTAATGAAAAAGATAAAGAAACCATGATTCCAATGGGAAATTAAAACTAGAAAATAAAATGGTAAACTTGAATAGTTCACCAAATAATAAATCTATAAAGAAAGAAGTTTTTTGGTTGAGAAGATTTTCTCATACCTGCTTGTCTAATTAAAGTAAAAATAATTTCCAACTTATTCTTCTATCTTTTTCATTGTATTTGAGTTCTTTCTCTACAAGGAATTAAATGCAATACATCTATTATGGGTTTGAACTTATGAAGAATAGAAAACTATCATATATGAAAAAAGATTTATAATGAAGGAAAAACTATTCTAGACTTGATGAAAGATGCCATATTGGAATTGTTAAACAGTTTGTATTATGATCCATAATTGTTAATAAAAACAAACCTTGATAAATATGAGAAATATTTCATGACTAAAAAGTATATTACATGTTACCATCTTGGTTTAATCTTGATAACTTGTATCATAATGTTTATTTTATGAAGAGATCAATCTTGAGGAAGTAAATATGATGTATATCTCTAGGGGGGGTATATAAAGCTTATACAATTATAAATTTATGTAATTCATGAAAATATAAAAATTTTATAAATTTATTGAAACTTTCATTACATAGTTATTAATATATATTTTCTTATCCCTAGTTTTGAATTAATTAATTCTAGTGTAAAGGGGGATAAATTGAAAATGCTAATAACGTGAAAAGGAAAAGAGATTCCAATATGATTTATAAAGATGAACAATTTTTTATTTTTAATTCATTTAATCTCATGTAATGATGGATGAATATTTTTATTTTGAAATATTTCATTATACTATTATAAAAAATGGTATCAACAATTTTTAAGAGCCTTAAGATATTTAAATTGTATATGAAAATTTAATGTTTTTGGTTGGTATCACATTCTATTATCTAATGGATATCTTCGTTTTCAATATTTGACTCTATTGTTTTCTATATGAAACATGGAACACATAGACATATGTTTGAGTAATTTATGGGATGTTGATTTTTATTAATTAGTAAAATCCACTCTCTAGTTCTTTGTAATTATTATCAATATATGGGAGTGAGAAGAAAATTTTAGAATGCACTATAATGTATTCATGATGGAAGGTATTGAAAAAAATAAAAAGGGGGAGATTATTGTTAATTATAATAATGTATATATATATATAATACCAATATGTAGTGAAGAGGAAGAAAGAAATAACATGGGTTTTCCAAGTATGATTGTAAGAACCAGGATCTTCTTTTCAAGTATGTTTTTCCTGTTTTGGTCATTTTTGAGAAAATGAGGAAATTCTAGAAATTTTTGAAGTATACGTCATGTACTTTATGAGTACATGCCATGTACTACCTTGCTGTAGGAGGTCATGTTATGGCCGTGTCATGGCCACACACACGGCCATGTGGGGGTGATTTGGAGGCTGCCTAAAGTGGAGTGCAGAAATGGAGTGTACACGCTGTGTACTTCAAAATTACACACCGTGTACTTTTTTTTCTTTGGGGTCACGTCTAATTGTCATAAAACTCTTCTTTTAGGTCATGTTCGACCAATAACACCGTACGACTGCAGATCTTTGACTAGCCCCCGAGCGAGCATCTGTCATCTGAATCGAACGTCATCAGTTGTGTTGGAATCACATCGGTGAGTTCTCTCTTCTCCTGGAGCACCATCTTCTGATTTCTTCATTTTTTGTGAGATATCATGGGTTGAACATTTTATACATTTTGTAGATATTCAATTTTATAAGGTGAATCAAGCTTTGAGGTTCATATATAGAGATCTCCCAATACCGAGGTAGGTGATTTGTGCCTTTCTGTTGAAAATATTTGAGTATTATGTTCAAATTCGACCAATTCCCTTGAATAGGGTATTGTGTGTTTAACATTTTACCCCTTTTGTTTTCCTTCCATGATTATATTCTTGTTTAGAGGCTAATTGGATATTAATAGGGTTGATTTTATATTATTTGGATGTTTTTCCCATGCATGTTCTGTTTAAGATCGTTGGATCCTATTTAGCATGTTTGTCCGCCTTACCTGTTTTCCATGCCTAGTGCTATAGGGTGGAATGTTTGTGTTCTGAAATTCTTGATATGTTGTTTAATGTTGATACAAGTAGTTATTTAGGTTTACTTTGTCCATGTTTCATTGTTATGATCATTGACCTACACAGGGCCATGAGAATATGATGTAGTAGACTATAAGGGTAATTGACCTAGTGAGCTTCCTTAGAGAGTCTTTGATCACTTTAGGTTATAAGGGGATAGACCGAGTGAGATTCCTTAGAGAGCCTACGACCACTTGGGGATATTAGGTTAATAGACCAATTCAGCTTCCTCAGAGATTCATTGACTACTTTAGACTATAAAGGGAATTGATTGTGTGACCTTCCTCAGAGAGTCTTTAATTTATTTGAACGACTTGGGGCTATAAGGTGAATTGACAAATTGAGATTCCTCATAGAGTCCTTCACTTTGGGGATATAAGGGGAATTGACCGTGTGAGCTTCCTCAAAGAGTCTTTGACTACCTTAGACTATAAGGGGAATTAACCGTGTGAGCTTCCTCAAATAGAGTTTTATTTTACCTTAGACTATAAGGGGAATTGATTGAGAGTGCTTACTCATAGAGTCTTTATATATTCTTATCACTGAACCAGAGATGATAGGCTGTGTTCACTTCCTAGAGGGTTACCATTCTTGGTTAGTTACTTTTGTGTTGTGGATTGTTTACTACTGAGTGTTTTTCTGTTTACTACTTTCTGTACTTTTACCTACCATATATTCATGGAGTTTTGGGCACAAATCTTTGGGTGGTTGCCTACTGGGATTTAGTCTCACACCCTATTTGGGCCATGCTTTTGGGCCCAAACAGATTATATTGTTGCACGTATAGATAAGGGAAATAACCCTTCTACTTTTGGTACATGACTTGCTGTGGAGATGGAGAGAAGGGGACAAAGCTTAGTCTAGCGATGTTGAGGAGCTTCTTATATATTTATTTTTTTACTTTGGTTTAGTACTGTTTGTATTCAGCATTGTGACTTTTTTGGATACTTTCCTTGACATATGTATCATGCATCATTTTTATATATATATGTTCTCTAGTTGGTTATTATTTCAGTATTTCACTATTTACTATTGTTAGATATTTACAGCTTCCGCTGTTGTGTATTTGTTTCTCTTCCATTGTGATACTCTGCCAATGAGGGAATAGTTTCCCCACTATCACACCCAAGGCCCTCACTATGTGTCAGAAGCCTCTGGAATTTGGGGAAATGCACTTGAGGCCATGTGAACAACCGGTTATGGGGAGCCTCTGGGTTGTTTCTAGAACTGAGACGTTACAAAGTGGTATCAGAGTAATTCTTTTCTTATTGACTTGATGTTTTGAGAATATAGCTAGGGTTAGGAAAGAATAGGTACTTGTTAATAAGTTGTTCCCAGGAGTAGCTAAACCCTGTATAGGGAAAATCCAATCAACCTCGTTTATTGTAATTTTTCTAGTTTGCAATTTTACAGTTGATTTGATTTCACCATTGGGTGATTCACATGTTTTGTGTGTTAACCATTGACATTATTGAGGTTCTATTTTCATTGAAATTCGATGAGATGAGGGTATTCCATCTCAGGCATCATATTGACACTTTCTAGAAATAACATGTCATGCATTATTTCCATGCCATCTAGGGTGTGATAGCAATTGCACGTTATTGTGTAAATATACATGATATTGTGATATATGCCTTGATAAAATACCAACTATTTGATAGGGTATTGTTTGTGTAAGGTTTTGTTTGAATGAATTCCAAAAATTGGTTCTTGAGGTGTTATGGGCCCTCATGGACCGGAATTTGGTGGATCAATGCCTTGTGTTCCATGCTATAACATTTAAAAGATGCCATCTTTGATTCGCAGGGAGTATGGGCCCTCACAGATCGGAATTTAGCACTTCAAATGTTTGTTTCAGTGTTTTTTTGGGCTTCAGAGTATTTTTTGAGGCTTACTGTCTGGAAAAACTTAGAATACATGCCGTGTGTTCTTCTGTTAGGGAAGAAACAGTTTTTCAAAAGTACATGTCGTTTTGTCTCTAACTAGGTCATAGGCCATGTGGGCAAAGACACGGGATAAGGAATCTCTTGCAGGACCACGTCGTGTACCTGTTTTACACACCGTGTGGTGTTGAACCTATATCTGACCCTGTAACTACGAAAATGGATTGATAAACCTTAAGCTATACATGTCATGTTAATATTGAACACGCCATGTGGTCTGACCCAGGTTCCCTGCTGTGTCATGAACAACACGGGTCAGTCTCATCCTTTCACTTGCACGTCGTGTCCACCTTAAACACGTCGTGTAGTGTGAGTCGTGTGTGAGGTCGTGTCACTAATAACACGGGCCAGATGATGATTTTCTAGTACACGTCATGTCTACCTTGAACAGGCTGTGTAGTTTTGTCTTTGGAGAGCTGTGTGGCTTAACTGTGTAGAAGGACTCGGGCAGGGAAGCGGATTCAAGTACATGTTGTGTGGTACGATAACACACCGTGTGTTTGGTGTGTTACAAAACCGGTTTTAGAAGTAGTACACGCTTATGTGAATGGCTTAAGGGAACAAGCCACGTAGGAATTTTACACACCATGTAGTCATGTTTTTTAAAACATGAATGATTTCTTTCTCCTATTCCATTCTTATGCTTCTAGTTTTTATTCCTTGATAATCTTTATCTAAGGTGTGTGATTGACCATGTAGAGTCATGCCAACGAGACGTCCTCTGGTTGTATGCCAGTTTCCAGGCGGTGATTAGACACCTAACATGACCGATCAGGGACTACCAGTAGATCATCCTATCGTGCCAATATTGGCACCAGCTATTATACCCAACACAAGGGATGAAGTACAGTTCAGGGAAGGATTTCTGATGCTGATGCAGACCTTTTAGGGAGCATCTTCTCCTTCCTCGTCGATGGTAGAATTGAAGTGGGTATTTCAGTAGTAGCATCCTCTTACTTTCTCAGGGGATGAAGGACCCCGGGCTGTAGAGTCATAGATAGAAGCCACGTTGAAGATTTTCAAGCATCTGGAGATACCTCCATAGAATAGGGTGAAGCTCGCCACCTATATGCTTCGGGACTCCATAAAGAGGTGGTGGGATGTGATCTCACAGGCAGGATGCTAGCTGCATATGGCTTGGGATGAGTTTCAGCACATCTTATACGATTAATTCTATCTGGATACCTTGAGGGCCGACCGAGCCTGAGAGTTCATGAGTCTGGAGAAAGGTAATATTACTGTTGTGGAGTATTCCTCTCGCTTAATAGAGCTACAATGTTTCATTCTTATTCTCGGAGGTGATGAGTTGTTCCTTGCATGGAAGTTTGTGGATGGTCTGAGGCATGACATCCGATCGCAGGCGTAAATCTTTAGGCTGACATCAATATCCTCTATTGTCAACTAGGCGCTGATCATAGAGCACAATATGAGGTATTCTGGAGCTGTGAGCTAGGGAAGCTTGGAATCTAGAGTTAGTGCTCTGCCAGCTCATAGTAGAAAGCACCGCAGGGAGTCTGCATGAAGAGATCATAGTAGGCGAGATGCATCTTCTGGTAGTCAGGTGTTGTGCTACCAATGCAAGAGGAGCAGGCAAACGAGGCCACATTTCCCAAGAGAACTATTGGAGTTCCAATCTTGTGGAAAGATGGTTCACCTTTAGTGCTTCTATCAGTTCTTCTCACCAGAAACTGGTGACAGGGGTTCTTCTATGACTCCTTTTTCAAGAGTAGGGCCACCAATTTCTCACTAGTCTGGGAACTAGAGTTCTTCCGGCCGTTCAGGCCGAGGTGGAGTTCGTGGCCATAGTGGCTAGTCGTTGGTCGTTCAAATATAGTAGGGTGGATCAACTTAGAGTGGTCATATAGGTTCACAGGGCCATGGAACAGGTCAGACTTTTTTAGTGGAGAAAACTCAACAGGAGAAGGATCCTGGACCCTCTATAGTTCATGGCACGATCATAGTATCCCCAGTCTTAGATTCTGCTCTTTCCAATTCAGGGGATTCTCATAGCTTTATATCTGTTGCTGTTGTGGAGATCCTCGGGCTCTGTAACTTTTCTTCTACTGATATCTTGACACTAGACACTCCATTTGGGACTAGAATGGTGAGTGTGCGTCAATGTAGGGAATGCCCTCTAGAGGTTGGTGGGTGTCACTTCTTATAGGATCTCTATGTTTTAGAGATGACAGGATATGATTTCATTCTCGAGATGGACTGGATTGTTCCATTCTAGGAAGTCGTTGATTTTTATCGTCGTAGGGTGAGTTTCGTATCACCAGAGGGTGGATATTTTCTTCATAGGGGTGAGTGGGATGTTTAGGCGAGCATAGCAGGACCTGAGCATCATGGGTTGGGTGGAGTTATAACCCAGATTGTCAGTCTATATCTGTATGACCAAGGGACTTCACAATTATACTTTCCTCCAGTGGTGGATCGTTTTAGGGATGTCTTTCCAGGAGAATTTTTAGGTTTTCCTTTAGAGTGTAAGGTAGACTTGTCTATTTAGCTCATGATAGGAGTGACACCGGTGTCTATTCCTCCTTATAAGATGGCTACACCTGAGTGGCAGGAGCTAAAGAAGCAGTTGGAGGAGTGGCAGAAAAAGGATTCCTCCAACCCAGTAATTCTCCTTGGGGTTCGCCTATTCTGTTTGCAAAGAATGAATACTGTACCCTTAGGTTTTTTGTGGATTTTCGGAAGCTGGACCAGTTGACGATCAAGAACTGATATCCCTTGTCAAGGATTAATGATCTCTTCGATCAGCTTCGAGGATCCCGGGTGTTCTCAAAGATCTACTTGAGGTCCGGTTACCATCAGTTGTCCATTAGACCATATGATATACCTCTTATAGCCTTCTGGAGAAGGTATAGTCTATACGAGTATAAGGTTATGTCATTTGGTCTCATGAACATTCCTGCAGTTTTCATGGCACTAATGAACTGAGTGTTCCATCCATATTTTCATTCCTTCATGGTGGTTTTTGTGGATTATATCTTCCTATACACTCACACTTGACATGACCATGCTACCCATATTAATATAATTTTTAGTATACTGAGAGAGCATGAGTTATATGCTAAGCTATCAAAATGCCACTTCTGGATGGATTAGATTCACTTCTTGGGTAATGTTATTTCAGAGACAGGATTATCAGTAGACCTAGAGAAAGTAAGAGCCATAGTTTCCTGGGACCAGCCGAAGAACGTATTTGAGGTGTGGAGTTTTCTAGGGCTGGTTGGACACTACAGACGTTTCATACAGGACTTTCATTCTTAGAGGCACCGCTGACGGGTTTGACTAAGAAGGGTGAGAAGTTGTTCTAGTCAGATTCTTGTAAGTCGGCCTTTTAGGAGCTGAAAGGGAGGTTGAATTCAGCACTGATACTAGTATTTCTAGAGCTAGGCAAGAGCTATACTGTTTACTATGATGCTACAGGTATCAGGCTAGGAGTTGTGCTTATTTAGGGAGATGGAGTCATTGCGTATGGGTCTCGGAAGTTGAGGCCACATGAGATGAATTACCCGATGCACGATCTCGAGTTTGGCGACAGTTGTTCATGCCTTGTGTTGTTGGAGACATTATCTTCTAGGATATAATTTTGTGGTTTTCACTGACCACAGAAGTCTCAAGTACATTTTCAATCAGTGTGACCTGAATTTGAGACAGTGAAGGTGGGTTGAGTACCTTTATTACTTTGACTTTCATCTTGCCTATACACCTGGGAAAGGAAACACAATGGCTAATGCGTTGAGAAGGATAACTCAGATACATGAAGTTTAGGAGGCCAGTAGTGAGTGGCAGCTTATGGATCTTTTCCTTGAGATGCATTTGGAGGTGCACGACAGACAGGGGCAGACGTTTCTATATTTTGTAGTTGTTACCTCTACCCTTCTTGATCGAGTACAAATGAGACATCTATCATATTCTGAAGGCCTAGTTCTACGGGAAAGCATGTCAGGAGAGGACCCTATTACTAGATGGACCATATGAGAGGATGAGATCTTGCATTTTGAGGGGAGCGTATGGGTGCCATCAGATATATGTGAGGAGACAATGTGGGATTTTCTTTCCTCAGTTTGGGCTGTTCATCCTGGTATCACCACTATGTATCGTGATCTTCAACATCAGTATTGGTGTACAAGTATGAAGAGGGATGTTGCTGGTTTTTTCATGAGGTGTTCCAACTATTAGCAGGTGAAGGTGGATCATCAGTGGCCAGCATGGCTTTTACATCATTAACCCATTCCTGAGTGAAAGTAGAACGACATCGCTATAGATTTTGTAACGAGGTTGACAAGGTCTCCTTGAGGGAATGATGTAGTTTGGGTTGTCATTGATAGACTCATGAAGGTTTCCCAATTCATTCTGATCAAGGAGACCTTCATTGTTGATGAGCTGGTATGATTGTACATCCATGAGATTGTATGTCTTCATGGATTTCCACACTCCATTGTTTCATACAGGGATGCACGTTTTACTTCTCAGGTCTGGTAGGGGCTTTAGAAGGCCTTGGGTACACAGGTACTTTTGAGTACGGCTTACCACCCCCAAATAGATGGCCAATCCGAGTGTACGATTAAAGTGCTTGAAGACATGCTCTGAGCAAGCATCCTAGATTTTGGAGGTTCTTGGGAGAAGCATATACATCTTTTGGAGTTTTCTAGCAATAATAGTTTTCAAGATACTATTCAGATGGCACCTTATGAGGCTTTGTATGGTAGGCCATGCTGATCACCCTTATGTTGGAAAGAGGCAGAAGAGGTAGCTTTTCTAGGGCCTCGTCTTGTTCAGGAGACCACAGAGCATATAGAGATGATTCGGAAGAGGATTTCTACTGCACAATCTCAACAGAAGTCTTATGATGATCAGCAGAGATGACCTCTAGAGTTCAAGGTCGGGGATCAGGTTTTTTTACATGTCACACTGAGGTCGGGACACAAGAGGATTAGGAGATAGGCTAAGCATTCACAGAGGTACGTCGGGTAGTTTGAGGTGTTGGAGAGAGTTGGGCTAGTTGCCTATCAGTTGTAGTTAGATCAGAGGTACTAGGATATGCATGATGATTTTCATGTTTCTCATCTCTGGCGTTACTCTTCAGACCCATCTCATGTCCTTCAACCCAAGGATGTTGAGCTCGAAGTGGATGCATCATTCGAGGATCATCCTATATGGATTTTTTATCTCAGAACATAGGTTCTTCATGGCTGGTCTGTTCCTCTGGTACGAGTGCTATGGAAACACAGACAGGTACAGGATGAGACTTAGGGGAGGGGGGCTAATGTATGAGCATAAATGGCTGGAGCTGTTTAGGGTTTCTTCTTCTACGCCATGCTAGGGAAATTAGGGGACAAATTTATTTAAGGGGATAAGTTTTTAAGAACCCAGATCTTATTTTCAAGTATTTTTTTACCTTTTCTCATCGTTTTTTAGAAAAAGAGGAAATTCTGGAAATTTTTGAAGTACACATCATGTACATTATGAGTACATGTCGTGCACTGCCTTTCCACAAGTGCATGTGTGCTAGCCATGTAGTGTCCACACACACGGTTGTGTGGGGGTGATTCAGAGGCCGCTTAAAGAGGAGTATGGAAACGGTGAGTACATGTCGTGTACTTAAAATGTATACACCATGTACTTTATTTTTAATTAAATACACTGGGGTCACATCTAATTGCTAGAATTCTCTTCTTTTAGGTCTTGTTTGACCGAGAGCACTGTACGGCCACAGATCATCAATGAGCCTCTGAGCGAGCATCCTTCCTCTGAATCGAATGTGGTAAGTTGCGTTGGAATCTCATCGGTGAGTTCTCTCTTCTCCTAGAGTACCATCTTCTGATTTCTTCTTTTTTTTGAGATGTTGTGGGTTGAATGTTTTAAAGGTTTTTGTAGATCTTGGACTTTATAAGGTGAATCATGCTTTGATGTTCACATATAGCGATCTCCCAACACAAAGGTAGGTGGTTTGTGCCATTATGTTGAAAGTATTTGAGTATTATGTGCAAATTTGACCAATTCCCTTGAACGGGGTGTTGCATGTTTACCATTTTACCCTTGTTGTTTTCCTACCATGCTTGTATGCTTGTGTAAAGGTTAATTGGATATGAATAGGGTTGATTTTCTATGGTTTGGATGTTTTTCCCATGCATGTTCTGTTTACGACCGTTGGGTCCTATTTAGCATGTTTGTCCGCCTTACCTGTTTTCCTTGCCTAGTGCTATAGTGTGCATTATTTGTGTTCTAACATGCTTGATATGCTGTAGACTGTTGAGACAAGAAGTTATGTAGGTTAACTTTGGCCATGTTTCATTGCTATACATGTTGACCTACACAGGGATGTGAGAATCTAGTGTACTCGACTATAAGGGGAATTGACCGAGTGAGCTTCCTCAAAGAGTCTTTGAGCACTTTAGTCTATAAGGGGAATGACTGAGTGAGCTTCATCATAGAGCCTAGGAACACTTGGGGATATAAGGGGAATTGACCGAGTGAGATTCCTCAAAGAGATCTTGACTACTTTAGACTATAAGGGGAATTGACCATGTGATCTTATATAGAGAGTCTTTGACTTATTAGAATGACTTGGGTATATAAGGGGAATTGACAGAGTGAGCTTCCTGAGAGATTCCTTGAATTTGGGGCTATAAGGGGAACTGACCGCGTGAGCTTTCTCAAAGAGTCCTTGACTACCTTAGACTATAAGGGGAATTGACTGAGAGTTCTTCATTAGAGAGTCTTTATATATTATTATCACTAAACCAGAGAGGATAGGCTGTGTGCACTTCCAAGAGGGTTACTGTGATTGCGTAGTTGATTTTGAACATTGGATTATTTACTTTGAGTGATTTCCTGTTTATTACTTTATGTACTTTTACCTGTCATATATTCACTGATTGTTAGGCACAGATCTTTGGGTGGTTACCTAATAGGATTTAGTCTCAAACCCTATTTGAGCCATGCTTTTAGGCCCAAACAGATTATATTGCTACAGGTATAGATAAGGTCAAGCACCCTTCTACTTCAGGTACTTGACTTGTTGTGGAGCTAGAGAGCAGGGGACCAAGATTAGGCTTGCGATGTAGAGGTGATGTATATCTATTTATTTTTTTACTTTGGTTTAGTAATATTTGTATTCAGTATTGTGACTTGTTTGGATGATTTTCTAGATATATGTACCATGCATCATTTTTATATAAATATGTGCTCTAGTTGGTTATTATCTCAGTCTTCAGCTATTTACTATTTTTGGATATTTACTGCTCCTGATATTGTATATTTATTTTTCTTATACTATGTCACAATGCTAATGAGGGAATTGTTTCCCCACTATCACACGCAAGGCCCTCACTTCTAGTCAGCAGCCTCTAGAGTTTTGGGAAATGTGCTTGAGGCCATGTGACCAACTGGGTACGGGGCGCCTGTGGGTGGATTCCAGAACAGGGACGTTATAATGACAATGGGAATAATTTTTCAAGGTAAATTATGATTCCATACAGAGATTTATTTAATCATATAAAGAAAATATACACCAAGGATCTTGTATATATATTGGATAAATTTTTTAGATAGAGATAATAATGATTTTCTTTTTAATAATAAATTGAAAAACAATTTTATATTCTTTCATTGGATATTCATAGAGATCAATTCACATATGGAAATTATGTTTTTGAATATATTTGATGGGTGTAGAAGAGTTCCATAGATTTTACATATTATGGTATATATTAATTCCATGAAAAAGTTTTTTGAAATTTTTTTAAGTTATATCTATGAATTTATCAATCTTGAGAAGTTCTAAATCATATTTAAATACTCATGGATTAATTTTAAAGAATAAATAATGTTAAGGAAGTGGAATATCATTGATATATTCTAGGGAATATTCATATATTACATTATTCCTTGTAATTAAATTAATTTTTGTTTAATTGAATAAAATTCCAAATTATATCGAATTGGATGATTATTCTTGAAGATGTTTAATGACTAGTTATGGAATTAAAGGATGTTGAAAAAAGTTTCAATGTATGGATTTTGTAAGATTTATCTCAAGGGGAATTTAGAAAATGTCATGGGTACTCCCTTTGGTGTGTTAATGTCATTGGGATCATGTGTAAGAGTCATTTAAGATCTATAAGAGTTTTTTAAATTCCATAAGAGTTATATATGTTTCTCTATAAGAGACATTTGAGATACTAGACTAGAAGGTTAAAATTTGAAAGGACTCAAAGAATTATATTGAGAGTTCATAAGAATCATCCACTATTATTGTAAGAGTATTTAGTGATTTCATAGGTGTCAATTGAATTATGTAAGATTAATTTACTATTATGAAATTTATTTAGAATAAAATAAATGTAAATTAAAACAATTTAATATTTATTTTACTATTATGAAGTTTCACTCAATGTAAAAAACAATATTGAAAAGTCATGAAATAGATAGATAGATAGGAATCGTACAATATAATGTCCCCAAATCAAAATATATTAGATGTTTACTAATAGAAATGATGTTTTTTGTTTATTAACTAAAAAATAATTGAATCATATACTAATGATTCAATAAAAGGATCTCTATGATTATGGTCGAGGAATAAGGATAAGATATATTATGATTTGGTTCCATGAAATGAATACTGTTCCATCTTACAATGTGCGATGAAAAAGAAATTTATGGGGTTTCCATGCCATAAAAGGATCCATGAAGAAGAAAGATAAATTTCATGTTTCAAGTTAGTTATAAGTGTATTCAATAAGTTGAGAATATGTTGTGAAATCGATGAGGTAAAATTCCATTAAAACGTTAAGTTATTATAAGGAATTAAAACCTGATTCTTAAGGTGAATTAATTTTTTTTAACTTTGATCAGTTTAAGTAAAATTGAATATAATTTAGTCTATAAACATGATTTCTGTGACAAAAAAAGAATTAAAGTGATAGAATCATGGGAAAAAATATTCATGAATCTTGTGAATCTATATTCTCGGAAGTAGAAGAAAATAAATAGTATACAATATAGGGAACATTTCCATATTCTATAATGTAGACTAAAGCTAAAAGGGGACCATAAATTAATTTTTCTATACATTCTATGTGTTGAATCTAAAAAGATTTCCAACACTATTTTTAGAGTTTATCTTCATGAATTGAAGAAGAAGGAGGAGGAGAGAACATGAGCCCCAACCTGATTGGTGGGGAATTATTAAGTGAATCCACAATAATGGGGATCAAATATATGCAGAGGTATATTTATAGGTTACTATAGTAGTATTGTAGTAGGAAATGTAATAGGTATTGTTCAGTATTGTAGCTTCTAGAACTATTCACCTTCATGCCACTGGTTTGGTCCTGGATTCCTTCAGGATTTCGAACCACCCATGCCTTCAGGACAGTAAGGATTTTAGGTCACCTTAAGGCCTTCGGGCAACCTCAAGTCCATTGGACCACTTAATGTGTAGATGAAAAAACTATAAAAATTGTATAAGGAATGAGCTCTAGAAAAGGATTGAGAGATGACACATTTACTAGATCAGAGCTATCAGATTTGGAAGAATGATAGGGTATGGAAATTTCCATCGGTATCAGGCCTATGCACCCCTACACATGATAGATTACTATGTATCGATGAAAAGGTTGAGATCTAATAATGATGTAGATGTCGGGGAGGGTTAGTTTCATGTAGTCATAGTCTGGGATGAATTCTTTTAAGGCCTTCGGGTCTAGTAATGTCACAAAACCTATGAGACATGTATGGGTTCTCTTTCAACAAAAAAAGGGTTATTATAAAAAATTAATAAAAATTGAAGGCCTCTGACCCATTCAGGAAAGAAAAAGAAGTATAAGAGAAAGAGAGTAACTGGTCATTGTGTCAACAAATAACAATGAAAAAACATTGTGTTTTGTTGTATTTTTTTCAATGAAGAATATTGTTTTAAGATGTCAAAATTTATTGGAGAAGGATATCATATAATATGTATGGAGTTCACAATCATGTTGAATTGAATAATGTTGGATTTCCCCAAAAAGGTATTATTAAGTGTGATAAATTGTGAATAATATATGAGGATAAAAGAACAACATTGAAAATTGGAAGTGAAGTATATTACTACCAATTTTATGTTTAAAATTAGGTTGTTTTTTTTATAAAAAAAATATTAGAAACTACCATTGGGTATACCAAAATATCCATTCACAAATAAATTAAATAGGTCGTAAAAATATACTTGGTGTTTCATATAAAAATTTTTTTTGAGAGGAATTGAATATATAGAATTTGAAGTTAACTTCCATGGCATATGGGACATGTTTTAGAT
Source organism: Viscum album (assembly GCA_963277665.1). Lineage (NCBI taxonomy): Eukaryota > Viridiplantae > Streptophyta > Magnoliopsida > Santalales > Viscaceae > Viscum > Viscum album. The sequence continues at coordinate 1,236,992,388 of OY728162.1, read as the reverse complement.
ATTATATCTTTAAATAATATGAATATGTATGTTTAGAAGATCTCTAATTGTGATCATTATATATTCTTATCAAATTATACTTGATTGATGTTGTAGAAATTGAGATGGGAGTGTAATATCATTAAAATATTCTATGGAATATTCATCTTTTATAATTTACTTATAATTATCTATAATATTTATTAAAGATAATTTGATATCATTTTAATGTAATCTAAAGTGGTTGAGAATTCTTGACGAAGTTTTAGAGTTTATTTCGAGTAGTTAAATATGGCTTGAAGTGAGTTAAATATATTTTTAGATTCTATAAAGAAATATGGAAATCTTGTGTTGTGGAGGAAAATATTGGTTATTTAATTTTTGAAAGAGTTATTTAAGACTTAAAAATATTAATATTGGAACTTAGTAAAAGTAAAATATAACCTTGTAAATGTTATGTAATACTTTGAAATGAAAAAATGTACTTTTTACGAGGCTTCTCTTATCTCGAAAAATAGTTATGAAAAACATCCAAAACTTTCCTCAAAAAGTTTACAAGGTTAATTGACTACTTAATAATTTTTATTTAACCAAATAAAAAAAAGTGATTAGAATTTTTTTATTAAAGGTAGAAGACTCCAAACTTTAATAAGTATCATTTTTATGGCTTTGTATGATTCATTTTATTTCTTTATAAGAGTTAATGGGTATCTTTTTAAGAGTTAAATGGAAAATTGGAAATGGAATGTGGAATTTATATGGATCAAGGATGACTTTATAAGGGTAAAAATGGACATTATAGGGATCATTCCATAACTTTTTATGAGTCAACTCTTAAAAAACTGAGGGAATTTTTGTATAAATTATTTTAAAGAATATTTAAAGTCATATTGTATTGTTTTATTCATAAATGATATCTATGTAATAATTATTTCTATAATTATGATTTATAGATTTTGGTGATGAAATTAAGCGGATATGAGTAAACTAGATGCTATAAATTTTAAAATCATATCATAAATTGATTTAAGTAGAAAATAATTCCAAAACTAGTTTTGATGTATTGTGATGAAACTTCTCCATGAGGAATATTCCATGTCCCATTGTTTGATGAATAAGAGAGGTTGTAGGAGAAATATGAACTACAACATAAGAATAAATGACTATAATTGTATCAATAAATGATTATCTTGCACACATGGATTATGGGAATAAATATTTTAAAGATATTTAAATGAGGAAAAATAACATGATGACTCTAATTATTGAGAGAAATCAAAGGTTGAGTCTTCAAGAGAAATAATAGTTGGATACTCTGATTAGATATTAATACTAATGATATTTGATATTTTAAAAGTGTTTTTTAAGATAACTAAAGAATGAATATTAATGGGATAATATTCATATGGTTTATTAAAATATATTCCTAGAAGAAGAAGATGTTGAAAAATATTTATGAATCTAATGATATAACCATTTGAATATTTTTTGAAGTTGAAAAATGAAGGAAGGCACTTGACATAGAATCCACCCTATATATTTTGTTTGTTGATGTTTGGGAGATCATGCAATGCATATAAAATATTATCAATTTTTGTTTGTAAATAATAAGAATTATAAGAAGTTAATATTACTACTAATTAACTCTATAATTGAGGAATAAGTATTCTAGAGACCCATACTATGATATTCGTGATGCAGTTATACACCACCATTAAGATTATTATATTTTGAGTACGACGAGTAGATCCATATTATATTAGAGGGTTACAAGACTTCATAATTTATCATACTTTTAATATATATTTAATTTATTTACTTAAATAATAATAAAAAGAGTTGGTTCTTTCATTATACTTGGTTTTTTCCAATAATATATTTCTCAGAATATAACCCAGATAGATATTTTAATGATAAGAAAAGAGGAGGCGTCTATCAGGGGGATAATAAATACTATACACCAGGGATTTATTCATCCAAATTGGAGGTAAAACATGTTAATAAATGGTTATTTACTTGTAAATTTATAATAATTATTTTATTATATTAATGAAAACATAAAGGAGATGAATCATGACATATCCATTCAATAATTAAGTGAAGAGGTTAATATGAGGTAAATTTCAAAATTTAAATAATTCATACAACACTGATTCACCCCTCTTATTTTTTGTCACATCCCAAGTGATTTTCTAAAGTGATCTTAATATTTTTAATTTGAGTATAGGTTCCATATTTGATTATTTTATTGAAAATATATTAGAAAATAATTACTTTGGTTCTCTTCTGAAATGATTTATGAAGTAATGAATTGAATAATTCTATGACATCAATGTTAATCAAACCTCAGAAGATATTTATAGAAATAGAAGTAATATAAATATCTAATTAAATGTAACTAATTTGGGAAAAGTCCATATCTCTGAATAATTATCCCATTAATTTTCATTCTTCATTTATCTTAAAAAACAATAGGTGGGAAATGCCATATCTCTGAATAATTATTAAGATAAATCATATATTGGGTTATATTTCTACTTAGTAGAAACCATCCTCATTATTCCTAGAGATGTAGTTTGTTTTATTTTTGATTCTTTAAAAAACATGTGGTAGTATATCACCCACATTTATGAAGAATAAAAGTTGTTAAATAATTACCAATAAAAATTTTAATTAGTGTATAAAAATATTTCCCAGAAAATATATTTCAAAGAATGATAAATTACGATATTAAAGAGGAATGATCCATAACCAAGAGAGTTTCTTGAAACAACTCAAGATAAATATGAATCCATGAATGGTTTGGAGAAAATGTTTTATGAATTTGAAGAAAAAATCTTGAATTTAATTTAATAATGCATAAATAGAAGTTATGTTAAATAAGATTAAAAAAATTGATCATCAACTATAAGAGGAAAATAAAATAAATGAATCAATTCTATGAAAAGGTCAAGAAGTATTATAGAGAAATACTGAATTAAATATAGGATGTGAAAAATATCCTAAATATTATGTTTCTTGAATTAAAGATCAAACAATAAAATCTAAAATTGATACAATCTGATTCCTCAAAATAAGCTGAGAGAGGATCTAATTCCATACATAATTACAAAGATACTAATTATTGAAAATATCTCTGTCTAATATTAAAAAGTGTCTAAGATTATCTAATGATTATTCTCTAGGAATATCAATGAAAAATTTACCATCCATCAAAGAAAGATATATTTTTGAAAATTGTGGTTATATTTACAATATGAATTTAAAATCAAAATCTACACAAATATGGATAAATAAAATAGATGACAATACCACCACTACATATATGGTGGACAGAATCATGTATAAAAGTTTTTCCCCTAAATGATTCCCAAAATAATGGTGGTTCTATAAAAAATAGTATAGAATTAAATATATAAAGACACTATGTCAATTAAAGAAATAAATATTTTTTGGATACTACTGGTGTTCTAAAAGGATAGATAATATAGTTATTTCCTATTTTTATAATATTTTATCTCATAGAAGAAAAATAAAGCCTTTGTCAAGGGGAATAAAATATGATTTTATGAAAATTTCACAAATTAAATGTAAAAATATATTTATCTCTATAAGATATGAAAGCATGGATAAGGTTTATGGAAATTTTTATGAGATTGGTTACAAAAAAAAATAATGATAATATCAATACACTAAAACTATATAAAATTATCTTAATATAGGAATACCACAAGTTCCGAATGAAATTAAATAAAAGAATACATGTAATAATGTATTATTTGATGTGAAAAAACCTATTAAATAGAGGAATAATGTTTTCATAGAAAATCTAAGAATCCCAAGAAGAGTTCCACGCCAAAGTGGAAGAGAGGTTTCATTTTAATTAGAATTATACACAATATGATCTTTAATAAAAAAATCATTTATTATGGTATTGATGGAATAAATAAAAGGAATAATGGAAGAACAATACAAGAGATAAATATGGTTCCGGTTTGGTGAACATCATTCTTAATAATACATTTGGATGTTTTAAGTAGGATAACCATACACCTGAATAATTCCAGAAAATATGGCCTGACCAATTCATGATGGAACGAAATATGGAGGACATACAAGTGAAATATTATTCTAAAGGGAATATTTTAATTACACAAGAAAAATAAAATGAATTTAATTACAGGTTTTTTGGAAATGATGTCCCAATAAATCTTAAGGATCAGTGTGAGAGGTGAAATATAGTTGGAAATATTTCGATGAACAGTTCAACTATACTATCAGATCAAAAACAAATGATAAAAAAGATTAATCTATCATGAATGATTTCATGTTCTTTTATAGATAAACATGATATGTATGTTACGAAAAAATAACATGTAAAAAGATGTAAAGAGGCCATGTTGCCCAATAATGCTACGAGGAAAATCATAAATCAAAGAAAGAAGTGTTCACCAAAAAATAGAATATGTAAGAAGTTAGTATCTTTTTGGAGAATAAATTTTTAACCATAATTCTATCATTAATAAGAAATATTTAATACCTTATACTAATATATTTTTTACTTATATACAGGGAATTTAATGTGATGCATTATTAAGGGGGAGAACTATAAAACTCAAGAATGATAGAATAACATTTCCAAACTGAGATAAGTTACCATCTTCTTTAAGGATATATAATTTTTTTAATTTTAAGGTTATTTGGTGATCATTCCTGATAAAGTTTATTTAGAGAATCACACTAAGTTATAGAAAAGTGGATAAATTCTATAATATTCTAAATATAATAATATATAAAAATATATAGTGTGTTGAATGTGTTTGAAATGATGTCAATAAAGAGGTATTAATGAAAATTATATATTCCTTTTTAAAAGGAAAAACATGATAATGACGAGGGTAAATATCTTAAAACTTAATATAAACCAATAAAATAAATAATTATAAAATAAATTATTATATTGAGGTTTAGGGAATATTTCTTAACTAAAACCTTCTAGATGTTTTTAATACTTTAAACCGATGTCTTAAGATGAGTACAAATTTTTTTATTGAATAATTACATTATAATTAATTTTACAAGTAGTATCAAGTTAATTAATTTTTCAACTGGCATCAACCTATTTTTTTAATAGACCCTAATTTTTGTGGATCTGGAATCATATTTTTTTGGTTTATGGATAAATATTTTGATCAGATTTTACTCTATTATTTTCTACATTGAGAATACTTGTTGTAGACTGAGAGTGTTATAATCTATGACAAATTTTTATGTGAATTTATACCATCCTTTCTCTTGTTTTATTGTTTTTATTATTAATAAGGTGGAGAGACAAAAATTATAGACGAGAATTTATTAACATATTGATATGATATCTTCAATATTAGAAGTAATAAATAAATAAATATGGGAGATTATAAAACCCACTTCATGATTGGTTATAATTTTTTTCATTAAATAAAAGGATTTTATGATGTCAATATGTATTGGGAAATGATATCATAAATGATGCATGGAGTTACCAATTTTCTCATAAGATGATTGTTGGAGTTCCCAAAAAATGTATTTTTTAATGAATTGTGAATATTATTTTAGGATTAAAGAACTCTCTTGAATATTTGAAGTCAAGTATATTTCTTCTATTATTTTTTGTGGAATGTGAGATTATTTTTTGTTATATGAGAAAAGATATGTTTTCATAGTTTACTCCTAAAGATCCATTAACATGTCAAAGAAAAAGTTTGGAGAAATCTGATTAGTGTTTCATATACATATTTGAATTAAGTATATCTGAATATGTGGAATTTTAATATTAGTAAAATGGATTGTAGAAACTAATTCATATATTATATCTATGAATATGTTCTTGAAGCGAGCTGATAAGATCCATCCTTATGATCATTATAAATTATAATGAATGTATATATGAATAATTTTGAAGAAATTGTGTTGGGTAGTGGAATATAAATGAAATATTAAATTGAATATTTTTATGTTATAGATACTTTAGAATTATATTTGATATTGATAAAAATTTATTTTGAATTTATTCAAAAGTAATTTAGTGTGTCCATGAAAAGTTGATTATGTTTTATATTTTTTTTGGTGTAGTTGAATTTGGATTGAAGTGAGTTAAAGAATATTTCTTCTTGCTTGAAGAAATCTTAAAATCCAGTTTTGTGGATTAAAATATCAGTTAATTACTTTATGTAAGATTCCATTGAGACTTTAAATGTGTAAATATGTGACTCTTTAAGATTAAATTAAATTTTTTAGAATATAGTTTACTTGGAATGTATAATGACCCATACTTTACATACATTGTTATTGCTTCAAAATTGAAGCACACTTATTACAACATATAACAAAACCAAGAAAGGACCGTATAGGTATAGTGTATTTAGAAACTGGGAAACATAAACAAATAGTTCATAAAGCATCTACATTGTCTCCAATTTATTTCATCATATCTAAAGTCCCTTTGGGAATATCCTAATTAATAACCTTATTCCGGACCTGGGGAAAGAAAACATACAAAAGGGTGAGCTCAAATGCTCAGTAAGGGTAAAAAAAGAAATATCAATCACATCATATTCATAAGAACATAAGATTTTGGAAATCTTAACCTGCAAAAGAAATCATAATTTCATAACATGGGATAAATCATAGTAGTGAAATGTAATCCCAATAATCATAACATAAAAAATTAAACATTTTAGAATACACACTTAATCATAGAGAATCATTTCTTAGGAGTCAAGACTCATTTCTAAGACTATCTTAGTGGGAAAAGTCCATTTCTGAACCGAGTTCACTCCTCGTTTCAGTCCAGTTTCACTGAACCGGATTAACCTTCTATTCCTGCCATGTCTATCTCATGAGATATAAATCTTTACCCAATGCATTGGAGGGAGATATAGGTCCCACCCATCTCATAATGAAACCATTCTTATGTGTGCCACAAAATCATAAATCACACATCATAGCATAACCCATGTAATAAAAATGGGATTCTTAAGCTTCATGCCATCCTAACATAATACATGTAAGATAAAAAAATCATAAAATTAATTCCATCATAACATAATCAAATCAATTTAAAAATAGGTATAGAAACAGAACCCTATATTATCTTAGATGGAAAATAATTTTGATAAAACACTTGAACTTCATTCTTGAGGAAAATATACTTTATACTTCAAATTTTTTTACTTTATTAACATGTCATAAACTTTTAAAATAAAATAAGTTGATTAAAAGTAAACTTGAAAACTTATAAAGGAATATTCATGGAAATAATGTTTTAAATGTCCATTTGGGCCGTATAAGTTAAAAAAACATTCTTCTTGTACTTTGGCTGGAAAAGTCAAAAAGTACCTCGTACGACAAAAGATTCTTTTCATATCTTTTATGAAAACTCACCGAAGGGTAAAATTGGATTTAAATAATTGTAGGAGGATATAAATAATATTACATATTGACAAAACATTGATTTTGATGATAAATATTCCCCTGTAATTACCGATGTACAAACAATCTCAGATAAAAATTGAGATTGCGATATTTTCCCTTACCTTAGGTCTGATTTGCTTCGTAAGTGTCCGAACCTCCGGTATAATGATTTAAATAATTTCATTGAATTATTAAAGAATCATACTTATTGTTATGATATCATATATGATCATATTCACAGCTTCTTATTAGTAATATTTCATTGTTAATTTTTATTCAGGTGTTTATTTCTTTTTGTTCTTATGTGTGTTTTGTCGAATAAATTCTTATTATTAATTTTAGGTTATAGATACCTCATTTAATGAATGTTATTAGTGTAATATATATAATATTTATTCATTCAATTCATTTATATAATCATTATGAAATGAAGATCTTGTAGAATGAGCCGCATCACATCGTGGAGATGGTATTCCGTATGTACTCACGAGCGATGATATCATTCACATGATCATGGAATTGTATTAGAGTGTATTTATACTATTTCAGAATCAATATCACTTTAAAATAATAATATATATTTATTCTTTACACCATTATACCCATCCAAGTAAGGTGGTGGTGGAAAACAGATTACACCACTGCGTGGAGACAATATTACATTCGTACGCACGCACGGTGATTTCGTTTTCCATAGGATGGATATAAGGTGAAATAGGGTTGTTTCATATTTATAATAACATATCAATATATTATTGATACTGATGGTATTACTTCATAGTGAAACAACTAAAAAAAGTAGAAGTAGAAGAAGAAATAAAGTTGAAAGAATCGGTAACAGACATTACCTCTTCTTTGAAGCGACTCTTCTAAACCTCCTCTTAGGGTACTAAAGATGGTATTTGAAGAATACCAGGACCTCTAGGATGTTTCTAGGGATCTAGATAAGAGAAATTTGTAGGGTTTGAGTGAGCGTGAAGGCTCAAAGTGGTGTGAGGAGTAGATGGAGGGGGTTCCCTTTTATAAGGGAGGAGGGGGCACCTTTGGAAAAACTAAAACTATTATTTTATTATAAAGTTATATTCAGTTTTTAATTGCTCCAAATTGATTTATTTCGAAGCTAAGGTGGGTATGGGTCTAAATACTCTCATACTATAGAATTTAGACAAGTTTAGGTTTCTATTTTAACCTTATCTTTTAAATTTAACTTTAAGTTAAATAATTTTACTTTTACCGTGTCTTCTTGTTTTCTTACACTATAAGGTTAATAAATTTACTATAACAATCCAAACGAACCCCAAGTTGTTTATTATTAATATATATAACCTTATCTAAGTCATTTTTCCGAACCATAGATTTTTCAGAATAAAATAACAATTAATAATATAATATTTGGTTTAAAAACTTTTTTATGTCAATTTTGACACTATTTGGTAATTGATTTTTGTGAAAATAATAACAGCATGATTAGTTCAAAAAAAGTTAATTAAATCAATACTAACATGTCATATTAACCTATAAAATTAGTTTTATTAATAAAAAGTATCAAATTACATTTATTTGGGTATTTATAATATCAATTATGTTAATATTTTATTAATTAGGTAATTACTGCATCATCATTGTGTCATTAATAAATTAAATTATTTAAGGTATAATAATTATAAATAAAATACCATTATGTAGGAAATATTTTTACCTTTATAATGAATATTTATAGTTTAAATTATCTTATGTATAACCCCATATAATAAATGTTTTAGTTATTATACTTTGATTTTAACTATTTTAACTCTTCTTTAAATAAAATAATAATAAATTTTCTAATCTAATCCAAGTGGACCTAAAGGGTAATATTTTATCCCTAAGGTTGTTTTTGGTCGAATTACACTTATCCAATAGAATTAGGACATGTGTTAGGGTAATAATAATATCATTTTTACCCTTAATTACCCTATTTACTTTTAACCGTGGTAAATAAAAGTAAAAAGTTACTATTCACAAAAAATTATTCTTATCTTATTGAACCACATTTTAATTTGTGATGTTAACTGTGTCTCTCGGATTTTTTAAATTCCACTAACAAAAGCGGTGAAATTAAGTTTTATGTAAATTTTCAAACTCTTCTAGGAGGTGGGTAAAAGACGATGAAAAGATCAATAAACTTTTTATGTATCTAAAATTACTATAAAATGACTCCAATGAATTACATTAAACTTATATAGTTATTATGTATCAATTTTGACATAAAATAAATTTTAATAAAATAATGAATTATTTAAATAAAAAGTCGGTTTTAAAATAGTAACCTAGTGTTTTCACTATTCATCAAAAATTGAAAGTTTTCAGAAAAAACACCAAAATTTCACCTGAGGCTAATTTTGATATTCTGAATCCAAAAATGAAGTCCATTTTGAAGATAAAATTTATAAAATTTCAAAAAGTGGTTATTACTATTCATAACGGGTAGTTTTAATAATATTTTAATAGCATATCATTGTTTAGTGAAACTCAGTATTGCGTACGACATAAGCTATCGAGGAAGGTCATGATTGCGTGTAAAGAAAGTCAAGCTAGTGTTGTGTGTAGTGAAAGATTACTTTTATGATGTATATAACATAAAAACAAAACATTTCTCATAAAAATCTCAAGTGTTACAGAATGGGTAAATTGGTGTTTCCATGAGTAATATGTTATCCAAAATAATGTCACTGAAAAACTTCATAAGGAGACCTAAAAAGTTCATATGGTTTATTTAATAATTTTCATGGATCATTTATCCTTAGGAAATTAATTTTTATTAAAACATTTTCAAGGGTATAAGACTCTATAACTTTATAAGTGTGATTTTGATGACTTTATAAGAGTAATTTTATGACTTCATAAGAGTTTATTGGAAAATTTTCAAGGTTTATTTGGAAAATTGATAAAGTCATGATGACTTATAAGGTTACAAGGAAAATTTGTATTTATAACATTAAACCTAATAAGGGTCATTCCCAATTTAAATACTTGAAAATTCCATGTAATTTTTTATAGATAGAAATTTTACGAGTCAGTGAAAACTGATGGCACGTGATTCCGCGGCCCGGTGTACCCAGAATGAATTTATAAACTTTTTTTCAGGTACGTTGTGTTAACGTATGAATGAGTATTTGTAACTTTTTAACCAATGTTCAAAATTGAATTCCAAGGACATCGTTGTACTCATAGCGTCAGTATTCGCATAAGGAGACCTTCACCTCGACCGCAGTAGGTCGAGGGTGAAAGATTGTTTTTGGGATTTTTTGTGGGAATGAAAAAAAATTATTTTATTTCTAATAAAACTCCCATATGATGGAAATGGAGGTGGGGACCATGAGGGGATAAAACCTCCCAACTTGAATACTTGGTGGTGGGGACCCCCCCAATCCCCTCATTATGGGAGAAAAACCTCTAAACTCCCTACTTTAATTATGCCAACTCTCCTTTAATTAATTTAGCCAACTATCCTTTAATTAATTAAGCCAACCTATTTTTTGACAATATTAAATTAAAAAACATATTCTATTATGTTGGATACTTTTCATTATGGTGGATTTAGGAGAGGAGAACCCTTGGGAGGATTACTCTCTCTAACGAAGAACGTGTTCTCCAACAAAGAATGTGTTCCCCAACCAAGAACACTCACGCCGACAAGGAACGTCTTCGACAACAAAGAACCAATGATCAAGGAAACTCCGACCTCTCTGACTTCATATTTTACAATGTAAAATAGCAATCAAGGTAGGGGTTTAGTTTTGTATGATTATATATTCCCATATTCTTCCCTTCTAAAACAAAGAACGCAGATCAACTCTCTAACTAGTTGATCCGTGGATGATTTCTTTTGTGAGAATGGGAATAATAATTACGGGAGGTTAGGGTTTGACGTTATTCATTCAAGTTCTCGAGGATCCACTTACTACAGCTCTAACATAGAGGGTGAGGACCAGACAAACATGGCCTGACCCCTCTGCCGTAATTTTTAAATGGTGTATCCTTTGCGATGGAAGAAGGTGACTTTGTGAAACAACGATGAATGAATGTGGTGGTCGGAACATTGTCAGCCACGATAAAGGAGACGATGCAATTGCGCCACCCTGCAGCCTCTGCCACCCGAGGCCATCACCGCCCGTGGCCACCACCACCCGCTGCCACCGCCACCCGTGGCCACCGCCGCCCCACAGCCTCGCGCCATCCATAGCCTCTGTCACCCTACAGCCTCACACCTTCCACGGCCTCTGCTTCCCCGCGGCCTCGCGCTGCCCGCAGCCTTGCTGCCAGCAGCCTTATCTTCCCATGGGCCTCTGAAGTCCCTATGGCCCCACCGCCCAATGGCCCTCCATCCCCCCCACGACCTTCACCGCCATGTGGCCATTCCATCTCGTGGGCTCACGACCCCCGTGGCCTCACGGCCCCTGCGGCCTCGCCACCCTTGTGTCCTCTGTGCTGCCCTCATGGCCTCGCGCCACTCCGCGGAATTTGGGCTAGGCCCAGTAAGACCCAGTGGGCCAGACCAGACTCAGCGGGCTGGGTCTGTCCAACCGGGTTAGACCATACCCGAGCCAACTTCAAACTTTATGCTCTTGTAGCCATAACATTGGCACCAGACATCCGTTTAACAAACTGTCAGCAGCACTAGAAATATTGGAGTGAGATGGTCCCTTTGAGTATATCTCACTAAATTTTTGGATAAATTTGGAGTACATTCGGGTTGGATCGAGCACAAATCTAACCAGACCCTTGGGACTAAAAGACTAATATCTCACAGACCAGGTGTCCGATTGACACACCGTCTTTTGAGTTGAGACCCCTATGATGTGGCGGTCTTTTGAGATACTTATTTGTGGGAATTCTTGGTAGTTGGAGTATTGAAAAGTGGATTGTGGATCCGACACTCCTAGAGACAAGCTAGAATAGTGCGGGAACCATATAGCTGGTTGTGATGTAAAGAATGAATAGATATCCTGTGTGGGTCAGTACCGAGCGATCCTGTGTGGTTTAGCACCTAGTGATCCTATGTGGGTCAGCATCGAGTGATCTTGTGTGTGTTAGAACCGACCAATCTTGTGTGGGTCAGTATGGAGCGATCCTGTGTGGTTCAGCACCAAGCGATCCTGTGTGGGTCAGCATCAGCGCCTCTTAATCGAGTAAGATGATTTAGTAATTACATATAATCATCTCTACTACTGTATCTAAGTTATACCTAGTGTGATCTAAGTTTGTACCCTATGGTACTTTCCTTCGTGGTAAAACCTTGGTTGTATTATTCTTTGTGGCGTACCTATGTGGTACTTACCTTTGTGGTATTCCTTCCATTGTGGAACGATCGAGCATTGGGATTTTGGGTTGGAACCTATGTTTCCTCATGATTGAGATGGGTATACTTGATAACTTAGGTAAATTTATGGGCATATTACTATGTAGGGTTGATAGTTGGCTTCATGCTTTTTATTTTATCCTTTGTGGATTTTGTGAGACCTTAAGGGTCTAGGGGTCCCTAATGTGAATCGTTATACTCATCTATGCATGATCTATGCATGCACCATGTTGTGTTTGGTGCAGATGACAGAAAACTCTGACTGAGAACGAGAGTACCAGGACTGGAGGTAGCTCGCAAGTGGACATCAGATAAGGAGAACCACAGAGATGGTCGTTCATGAGTTGTACCTAAACTTTAGGTAGGATTCATGGTGGACGATCCATGAGCTTCTTTTTACCTATTAGTCGTATTGTACTTTACATTTTTCCATTTACTTTCCAGTTGGTCTTGTATTCTAGCCTCTTTTACTTACTGTACTCACTTGGTTTACTATTAAGTTTACTTTATATTGTATCTTGTTGTGTTCTTTGTTGTGTGTGCTTATAGGTTATAGAGGAAATTCCTTAACAGTTTTAGGGAATATGCCTTTGGTGCTAGTCGCCAGCCCCTAGCCTATGGAAGGTGGGCTTGGCGTAGTCACAACATGGGCCCCAGGGGATGGGTCATGACAAATTGTTATCAGAGTAGTCGTTTCTACCATAGAAAATAAGACTCTGGTCTTTTAAATGGAAAAGGGTTACGTGTAGTTAGTGTGGTAACCAGTTTAGGGAATCCAGTGTTGGTGCAGCCGCCGATGTATCTATATCCTAGGACCCTGACTTCTGATTTCTGACTCAATACATGAAAAAACTGATTGTGTGTGTGTTTTGAAGAGTTTTATTTGTGATATTTTTGAGTCATCTCATCAGGTATAACTTTTTGACCATGGCACACATGTTTCATTTCAGGATTCCTCTATGTAGACAACCAGCTAGGGTTCCAAATATAGTACGCACTAATAGCCCACTGAGCGACAAGGCCTCGGTGTAGGGACCTCTTCCAGTAGAGGCACTAGCTAAGGCACCAGCGGTACCATTACCCATTGGGCCACCAATGCCACCAGTCGTAGCAGTAGACGGTGCACACCGCTTGAGGGCGTTGCAAGAATTTCAGCACCAGAGGCCACCTAGGTTCAGGGGAGAGATGGACCCATAGGTGGCTGAGGATTGGCTATAGGTTGTGGTGAGAGTATTCTAAATGGTAGGGACACCAGCCGATCCCATGGTGATCCTTGCCTCCAACCTTCTATAGGAAGAAGAAGGAAGATGGTGGATCTTGATGCTATAGGTTCACGATGAGGTGATGCTTCACTGGGTAGACTTTGAGATCCTATTTCAGGTATAGTTTATTCCAGCGACACTTTGTGTAGTGCGCATTCAGGAGCTACTTCATCTTCAGCAGGGTAGCATGATTGGGGCTCGGTACTTAGCGAGGTTCACTGAACTCTTATGATACTCCACTGATAAGGTGTGGGACCCATTTTTTAGGGTCCAGACCTTTGAGTAGGGACTCAGATGGGAGATCAGGTCTTTGATGATTTATCTTAGCATCCGATGTAGGTAGGGGTGTTAGAGAGTGCCCTCTTAGTGGAGAGTTTCTGTAACAACCCGAAATTTTGAATAAATCTTGTTTCCTAATTTTATGTGTTATTTTATTTTTATACTCAACAAAAATGTTTCATTTGATAACATGAGTATAATTAAAATGATACTGTTGGTTTTTGACTTTTATATGACCATTGGTCAATATGACCACTGGAAACTAAACGTTTTGATTATTGTCTCTAAATACAAGTAATCTTGGTTAATTAATATAAAAAGAAGATTTGATGTCCTCACCCAGTAGTCTTGGACTAATCGAAGCCCATATAACAGAACTTGGGAAGGAGGTAGCACCACTGGGCTTTGCTATGGACCAAACCCAAGCTGAACTTCATCATATAAAGCAAGAACGGGATCGACTTCGCGAGAAGTTCAAACTGATAGAAATTACTACTCGTGCAATGTTGGCCGAGCCTCCCTCAGATTCTCTCACCTTATCACACCTTACACTTAGGTCCTATGCTGGTGTAATAAGGGGCCATGTAAGGATACCATAACTGCCTTGTGTAATCCTTTGTTTTAAATAAAAATTGGGATTTCTTCTTATGATGAAGTTTATGAATTTTCAAATGACCGGATAAATATAGTATGCATATTTTTGATGAATTTTAGAAAAAGGATATTTTTAAAAATGGTTGTGTAAACCTTAAATAATTAAAAATGTGTAATGATTTTCGAAAAATGGTCTTTTACAATTATGTTCAGTACAAAATTTAGAGTCTAATAAGATCAACTTAATTTTTGATGAATAGTAAATTATGAATAGTGATTTTATGATTAGGATTAGTAATGTGTCCAAATGGATTAGTAATCTCACTTAAAGAATTTATTAATATAATCTAGGAACCTTGATTAAGTAATGTGATTCAATAAAATGGTTAAATAACGGTTTCATAAATTATTATTCAAGTATTAGTTTTTTTTCGGGTGAATAGTGTTTTTTTAATTAAAAATTTAATTAAAAATATTTAGATAATTATTTTTATAAAACGGATTTTATTTTTGAACTCAGAGAACCGATATTATGCTATGGTAATTTTTGGGGTTTTTTCTGAAAAAAATGAATTTTCAGTGAATAGTGTTTTTATTTAAAAATTAAATTAAAAATATTTAGAAAATTATTTTTTATAAAATAGAGTTCATATTTGTAATCAGAGCATTGATATTTGGTTAAGGTGAAATTTTGGGATTATTCTGAGAAAGTTGAATTTTCGATGAATAGTGAAAATACAGTTTATATGTTACGGGTGTTTAATGACATCATTAAATGATGTATTAAGTTTTTAATCAATATGTTCGAATTATGAATAGTGAGATAAGGTATGAGGTGTACCAAGTGGCCAATACCATGGGCAAATACCATGGGCAAGCCCATGGTTTTTCCAAAACCACTAATGAGGTGTCCCTTTGCCATTAATGCCTTGTCCCCTCACTTTCCCTATAAATACCAAGCCATCCTCTCATCCATTCGACTCCCCACTCTCCCCCAAAGAAGTTATGGTCTCATTACCTCCCAAGGAGTCCTCCCATGGTGCCCACAAACCCTCAAGGTCCCAACCTTTGAGTTTTAAATTTATGTTTTAAGGTAAGGGATCTGACCTCTCTCTTTCATTTCAAGTAATCTCTTTTATGTCATTCCTCTTATGCTCCATGTTCTTATGTTAGAGGATGTTATTTTATGCTCCTCTTAATTCCCTTTTAATGTTAATATAATTATATATCCCCTATTTCTCTCATTATTTTGTTTTATGAAGTTTTAAGTGGCGTCGTTAGGCTGCCGAAATTTTTGTAACCGATTCTTTCTCCCTTCTCATTTTTCAAGATCTATTTTCATGTAAAGTATTTCAAGTTCATTTTTATTATTTTAGGGTATGATCTCTAAATTTATCATAATGATATTTTATGATCATATGATGAGAGACCCCATTTTATCTCTTCAATTCAGTATTTTGAAGTTTTAAGTGGCGCCGTTAGGCTGCCGAATTTTTAAGTGGTTCTTCACCCTTCTCGTTTTGAAGTTCTACTTTCATGTCAATTCTTTCAAGTTCCTTTTTGTTATGTTGGGGTATGATCTCTATATCTATCATACTGGACTCTTATTTTCATATGATGAGAGACCCCATTTTATCTCTTCAATTCAGTATTTTGATGTTTTAAGTGGCGTCGTTAGGCTGCCGAATTTTTAAGTGGTTCTTCACCCTTCTCGTTTTGAAGTTCTACTTTCATGTCAATTCTTTCAAGTTCCTTTTTGTTATGTTGGGGTATGATATCCATATCTATCATACTGGACTCTTATGTTCATATGATGAGAGAACCCATTTTATCTCTTCAATTAATTATTTTGAAGTTTTAAGTGGCGTCGTTAGGCTGCCGAATTTTTAAGTGGTTCTTCACCCTTCTCGTTTTGAAGTTCTACTTTCATGTCAATTCTTTCAAGTTCCTTTTTGTTATGTTGGGGAATTATCTCTATATCTATCATACTTAACTCTTATGTTCACATGATTAGAAACCCTATTTGATCATTTCAAATCATTTTTGTTGAAGTTTAAGTAACGCCGTTAGGCTGCCGAACTTTCAGAAGAGAAATCTAATTTTTGTCTTCCTTCCATGTTTTTCATTTCAAATGGTATGTCCTTGAAATTTCAATACCATGATCATGTATCCTTCTTATTCTGTCCATATACTATTTTATGGGTCATTTATGAATGTTTGGTCCATTTTTTTAATGTCTTCTAAAACCTCGTAACATAGCCGTTATGCTGCAGAATTTCCGTCTCAAAATGTCTCTCTCTTTTTCTAAAGTTATTTTATATTATTAAGTGAATACCAAAAGCTCTTTCTTATAAAGGGTTATTCACATATATACCAAAATTTTATATTTTAAATTCTGGGATTTACATACATGAGACCCACCATCCTTTTCTGTGGGTTTTAAAGTGATGTAAAGATCATGTCTTTAAAGCAGTTTTTAAAACGTTATGATTATGAAATGAAACCCATTTATTTTATGCTATATGGGTTACTTATGAAATTTTTGATGATGATATATGTGGCTCACATGATAATAAAGGAAAATTTAAGGGTGCTCCCTGATAGCGCTCCAATGCATTGGGTAATGATGTAACCACTATAGATTACAATTTTCACGATACCTTGGTGAATAACCTTGGTAATTTTCAAATGACACCTTGGGGATGGACCTTGGTGATATGTTCATGATTATCTATGTTAAATGATGTAGCCATATTTTTAAGTTATGAAAAATGTTATTTTTATTATGATATTCCTCCTTATTTCATTCTCATGCCTTAAAGTTCTTTTTCATGACCTTATTGAAGTATCTCAAATTCACATGTAAAATGTTTCTCTTGTTTTCCTTACTGGGATTTTTGCTCACCCTTTCTTTTTATGTATGCTCCCAGGTTATGTGATGTAGTAATGAACCTAGGATGAACATGAAGAGAAGCCTTTCAAGTGTTTTAGAAGAATGTTTTATGTTTTCAAGTTTAAAGTTCCTGGTTTCCAAGACACTAAACCTTAAAGATCCTCGGTTTTTGTAAAATGTAATGAAAGTTTATGTGATAAAGAGGTGGGATGTTATAGTTTCCTTGCTGAGCAGTCACCTATAGTGATACCCACCACCATTCATCACATAGAAAAGTCTTCTGTAGCTAGAAGTAGAAATATGTGACAGAGGTCCAAGAGGACCATACCTAATGGTGGATGGCCGCAGGATTCAGGGTCAGTTGTGCGGGGAACTTGAGGCAGAGACAGTAATGCCAGGAGTGGGTAGTGTTACACATGTGGTGGGAAAGGTCACATGGATCGTGACTGTCCAACCCTCCTTACAGATGATCAGTAGACGGTCAAAGGACTGTCGAGCCAGACATAGAGGTTCGATCGAGGTGGTCCGCAGGAAGCAGGTAGACATGGCAGAGGAGATAGTCGTACAACTGATGGTGGGAAACGATTTGAGATGTTACTGCCACCACCACCAGGTGGTCCACCCCGACCACATGGTGCAGGAGGATAGGGGCTACCTCAGCTCTAGGCAGTTTAGGCTTATAACCATGGCACTTTAGAGATGATACGAGGTACGATTTGTGTCTACTCCACCTTAGCTATAGTACTTATAGACATAGGTTCTAGTAATTCTTTTATTTCCACTACCCTCATTCGGATATTGGAGATTCCGAAAGAGCCGTTGGCTCGATCCATACGGCTAGAGACTCCTACAGGAGATTATTCGACGATTATGCACTGGTTATGGAAGAGTGAGCTTACTCTAGGAGGTGAGAACTTTGAATTGGATCTCCTAGTAGCGGCATCAAGGCATTATGAAGTCATCTTGGGTATATAATGGTTATGTATAGTCCATGATTATATTGACTGAATTAGGTGAAAAGTGTGGTGTTTATGCATGGATGAAACCAAGTTTACCTTGACCGGTGAGAAGGGAGCCTTTACAGCACATGATAGACTTACCCAGAGGAGAGTGCAGCCAATCACTCATCATTTGGCTAGCCTTACCCTCTGATCGGTTGATGTGGAGAGTCTGAGTTATCTTATAGTGGTGAACCAGTACATGGATGTCTTCCCTGATGATGTTTAGGTTCTACCTCCTCATAGAGAGGTGGAATTTTACATTGACTTGTACCTTGGGATGACAATGATATCTACACCAGCATATCGGATGGATCATGTGGAGCTTCATGAGCTGTAGGTACAGCTATAGGACTTGTAGGGGAAGGGATTTATTCGGCCCAGTGTTTCTCCTGGGGCAGCCCTGATTCTATTCACCAAGAAGGAAGATGGGAGCTTGAGGCTTTTTGTTGACTATTATAACCTGAACTAGGTGACCGTGATGAACAAGTACTCACTCACGAGGATTGAAAACCTCTTTGATCAGTTGAACGGAGAACAATGGTTCTCGAATATAGACCTCGGATCAGGCTATCACCAGTTCAGAGTACGAGTTGAGGATGTGCAAAAGACGAATTTCAGATGTCGGTCAAAAAATTATGAGTTTTTTGTTATGCCATTTGGCATGACCAATGCTCCAGAAGTGTTCATATGACTCATGAACAAGATCTTTTATCCATACATTGATCACTATGTAGTAGTATTCATCGACGAAATTCTGATCTACTTGACTACTGAGGAGGGTCATGCTTATCATTTGCAGGTAGTATTGGATACACTATGAGTGCACCCGATTTATTTTAAGATCTCAAAGTGCTAGTTCTAGATCTGAGAGGTTCCCTTTCTGGGACATGTCATATCGATGGTTGGAGTTTTAGTAGATCCAGCAAAGATTGAGGTGGTACTTTCTTGGTAGCCACCCAGGATTGTGACATAGGTACGGAGCTTCCTGGGTTTGGCTGGATAATATCAGAGATTTGTGCCAGATTTCTCCAAAGATTCAGCACCTCTATCAGCATTGACGAAGAAGGGGAAACCCTTTGTGTGGTCAGAGAGATAACAACGGAGTTTTCAAGATATGAGGTAGAGGCTGACTATTTCCCCCAACCTAAGGCTTCCAGAGGAGGGAATAGGGTACACAGTCTACTATGACACATCAGGGACTAGTCTCAGATTTTTCCTACTGAAGGAGCGATCAATGATAACATATGGTTCTCAAAAACTGATACATCATGAGCAGAACTAATCTACCGAGGACCTGGAGTTAGAAGTAGTGGTCTTTACCTTGAATATGTGGCGGCATTACTTGATGGGAGAGAATTTTATAGTGTACTCTGATCCCAAGAGTCTCAGGTATATCTTCTCTCAAAAAGACTTGAACCTGAGACAACAACATTGGATTGGGTTCCTCCAAGACTATGACTTCGAGATAGCCTATAATCCTGGGAAGGGGAACATTATAGCCATTGCACTCAGTAAGAGATCTGGTATACAACTGCTAGGTGAGGTGACATAGCAGATGGCCACTTTCCAGATATCCTTTGTCGATCAAGATGGAGAATCATTCCTTTTGTCTCTTATAGTCACTTCCCCACTTATTCAGCGAGCCAGGGTGGCATAGCTTGGGGAAATTGACTTCAAGGCTCGACGTGCTTAGATATCCACAGGACTGGCACCTGATGAATTTTATGATGGTAGGGAGTACATCATCTTCTTTAGAGGGTGTACCATGGTACCAGTGTCACTTCAGAAGGAAGTGTTGAGATATTTTCACATATACCCTCTAGCGGTACATCCAGAAGTGGTGAGGATGTACCAGGATCTTCAATGAAGCACTATTGGCCAGGAATGAAGAAAGAAGTAGCAGATTTTGTCTTTCAGTGCCTCACTTATTAGCAAGTGAAGGTGGATCATCAGGTACCATCAGGCTTTTTTCAGCCTTTAGAGGTCCCAAAGTGGAAGTGGGATGAGATATCCATGGAATTTGGGACAAGAATTCCATATACATCTAGAGGTCCTGATTTTATCTGGGTGATCGTAGACAAACTCACCAAATCGGACCACTTCCAAATGATCAGAGAGTAGAGTTCAGTAGAGAGAATGGGACACCACTATGTGTAGGATATTGTACGGCTACATGGAGTACGCTAGACTATTGTCTCTGATCGTGATACAAATTTCACTTCCTGGATATGGAAGGGGTTGCAGGAGGCTTTCGGGACACAACTTCATTTGAGCACCGCCTTCCATCCTCAGATGGATGGCCAGAAAGATCAGACCATTCAGACTCTTGAGGACATGTTATGTTCTTGCGTCCTCGACTTCGGTCATAGCTAGGAGGATCACTTTCCTTTGATAGAGTTTTCATACAAAAATATCTATCACTCCAACATTGGGATGGAACCTTTTGAGGCGTTGTATGGGTGACCTTGCAGATCAACTTTGTGATGGACTGACAGAGGGGAGTCCATACTCGTGGGACTAGAGATAGTTCAGGCTACCACAGAGAAGGTGCAGATCATCCAGGAGTGGATGAAGACTACACAAAGCAGGCAGAAGTTTTATGCCGACAAGAGATGGTGACCTTTGGGGTTCGAGGATGGCGACCACATCTTTCTATGGGTCTCAGCTCGATGAAGATTACGAAGATTTGGATGAGGCAGCAAGTTATCTGCGAGGTTCATTGGACCCTTACAGGTACTCAGTAGAGTTGGAGAGGTGAATTACTGCTTAGCTCTTCCACCTCAGTTGCACCGGGTGCACGACATCTTCCATGTATCCCAGCTGAGGAGATATGTGCACAACCATTCTCACATCATCAACCTCAGAATGCTGGACAACGACGATGCGGTAAATATTACGGAGGTTCGAATTGAGATTGAGGATTGATAGGTGTGTGTCCTTTGTGGGTCGTCGACACCTCTGGTTCACATTCGTTGGTAGAACGGGAACCTCCAAGAGAGAACATGGGAGCAGGAGGCTCAAATATGTGCTCAGTACACACACTAGTTCCCTTAGTTTTAGTTGTGGTTTATGGGGACACAAATCCTTGAGGTGTGGAGAATGTAAAGAACCAAAAATTCCATGTAATGTTTTTTATATGAGAATTTTATGAGTGCACGAAAACTGACGGCACAAGATTATAAGGCCTGGTGTGCTCAGAATGATTTTCTGAAGTTTTTTTGGTTATGTTCACTTAATGTATGAGCAGGTTTTTGTAACTTCGGAACCGGTGCTCAGAATTAAAATCTGAGGACACCATTGAACTTGAAGCACTAGTATTATCTTAAGGAGACCTTCACCTTGACTATAGTAGGTCAACGATGAAAAATAATTTTTGTGGTTTTTTGTGCGAATGAAAAAAATAAAATAAAATAAACTTTTATTTATTTATAATAAACCTCTCATGTGAAGGGTATAGAGGTGGGGACCATGAAAGGTTAAAACCTCCCAACATAAATGCTCAGTGGTGGGGACCACTCGATCTATTAAAACCCTCAATTAAAAGCTTGGTGGTGGGGACCACTCAAACCCTTCATTATGGGAAAAAACCTCTCAAGTCCCTTCTTTAATTATGCCAACTATCCTTTAGTTAATTAAGCAAACTCTCCATTAATTAAATAAGCCAACCTATTTTGTGCCAATAATAAAATAAACAAAATTTTCTATTATGTTGGCTACATTTCATTTGGGTAGATTTGGGAGAGGATAACCCTTGGGAGGATTACCCTCTCCAATGAAGAACATGCTCCCCAACGAAGAATTCTCATGTTGACGAGGAACGTCTTTGAAAAAAATGAACCGACGATCGGGGAAACACCAACCTCACTGACTTCACCCCTTCCAACGTCAATGATCAATCAAGGTAGGGGTTTAGTTATGTGTGATTATATATTCCCATGTTCTTCCCTTATAAAACAAATAATGCAGATCAACTCTCTAACTAGTTGATCCGTGGATGATTTCTTTTGTGGGTTTGGGAATAATCATTGCAGGAGGTTAGGGTTTGACTTTCTTCATTCAAGTTCTTCTTGATCTGATTTCTACCGCTCTAATAAGGAGTGTGAGGGCCAAACAAACATGGATCTACCCCTCCGCCATTCTTCTGAAACAGTGTATCCTTCAGGTTGGAAGAAGGCGACGACGCAACGACACTGCCCTACGACCACCATCTCCCCGCAACCACTACTGCCCCACGACCTCACGCCGTCCACGGCCACCGCCATCCCCGCAGCCTCACGTTGTTCGCAGCCTCTGCCGCCCCGTGGCCTCGTTCTGCCCCATGGCCTTGCCGCCTCGCGACCCTTCACAAACCTACCACCCAGCAGCCCTTCACGCCCCCCCCCATGGCCTTCACCGCCCCGCAGCCCCTCATAGAAATGCAATTCCACGACTTCGCGACCCCCGCGGCCTCACTGCCATCGTGGCCTCTGTGCCACCATCACGGCCTCCGCGTCGCCCTTGCAGCCGCTGCACAGCCCCTGCGGCCTCCGGGCCGGGCCCAGCGGGTGAGGCCAGACCCAGCGGGCTGGGCTGAACCCTGTGGTTCAGAACGAACCCAGCGGGCTGGACCAAACTTAGCGGGTGGTTTGACCTGAATCGGGTCAGGTCGGACCGTGTCTAACCAAACCCGAGCCAACTTCAAACTTGACGCTCTTTTGGCCATAACTTTGGCATTGTACATCTATTTGATGAACCGTCAGCAACACTAGAAACCTTGGAGAGAGATGGTCCCTTTGAGTATACCCCACTAGAGTTTTGGATAATGTTATAGTACAGTCAGGTTAGATAAATCATTAATCCAACCAGGTCCTCGGGAGTAAAAGGGTAATAACTCACAGACCGAGCGTCTGATTGACGCACCGCATTTTGCGTTGAGATCCCTATTACATGGCTATCCTTTGATATAATTATTCGTGATACATCATGGTAGTTGTACTATTAATCAGTTTATTATGGAGAGGACCCTCCTAGAGACAAGGGAGTGTAGTGCGGAAACCCTGTAGTTGGCTGTGATGTGAAGAATGAATAGTGATCCAGTGAGGGTTAGTACCGAGAGATCATGTGTGGGTTAACACCTAGCGATACTGTTCAGTTCAGCAACGAGTGATCTTGTGTGGGTCATCACTGAGTGATCTTGTGTGGGTCAGCACCGAGCGATCCTGTGTGGGTTAGCAGTAGAGCCTCTTAACAGAGTAAGACGATTCAGTAGTTACGTCTAATCATCTCTACTACTGTACCTAATTTATACCCATTGTTAGATGATTATGTACCTTGTGGTACTTTCCTTTTTGGTAATACCTTGGTGGTATTCTTCTGTGTGTCGTACCTGTGTTGTACTTACCTTCATGGTATTCCTTCCTTTGTTGAATATTTGAGCTTTGGGATTTTGGGTTAGAACCTATGATTCCTCTTGATTGATATGGGTATACATGATAAGTTAGGTATATTTATGGGAATATACCTAAGTAGGGTTGACAGTTGACTTCATGATTTTTGGTTTATCCTTTTTGGATTTTGTGAGACTTTGAGGGTCTTGGGGTCCCTACTGAGTATTGTTATACTCACCCCTGCATGGGCTATGCCCGCACCCTGTTGTGTTTGGTGCAGACAACAGACAACATTGAAAACGAATGAGAGTATCAGGACTAGAGGTAGCTCAGAGGTGGACGATAGATGAGGCGAACCGTAGAGATGGTCGTTCATGATTTTTACATAACCTTCAGGTAGGATTCATGTTGGAAGATCTAGGAGATGCTTTTCGCCTATCAGTCAACTTGTATTTTCCAGTTTTCCTTATACTTTAAAGTTGGGCTTGTATTCTAGACCCTTTTACTTACTGCACTCACTCTATTTACTATTCAGTTTACTTTATTTTGTATCTTGTTGTGTACTTGGTTGCGTGTGCTTACAGGTTATAAAAGAAATGCCTTCCTAGTTTTAGGGAACACGCCTTTAGTGCTAGTAACTAGCCCCTCGCCTATGGAAGGCGTTCTTGAGGTAGTCACAACACAAGCCTCGAGGGATGGGTCGTGACACCCAAATTACATAAGAATTAAAACACATAAAAACATTAGGGAATACTAGATTAAATTATTATGAAGAAGATTTAAACTCATATGATTATGTGTTATTCTAAAATGATCTAAACATTATAATTGTTTTTATAATCATGATTTAATATATTTAATGATGTAGGATATAGAATATATTATAGAATTATATAGTGAAGATGAAAACCATGTTAAAAAGTTTTCCAAGGATTAAATCAAGCTAAACATGGATTTTATATACAGATATACACTCATTTTATGAGAATTATGACATGCCATAGTGTCTGATGAATAAGAGAGGTTGAATGAGAACTTCGTTCCATAATAGGAGGATCCATGACTACAACTATTACGTTACATGATTCTCATACATATGTTCATTATGAGCATGTGTATTTTTAGGAGATTAAAATGAGTAAGAAGACTTTATTAATTCAAACTATTAAAAATAATTAATGGGAAAGTCTTAATTAGATATTGTCATTGGGTATATTGATTGGAATTGAAAACTGAATATTCAATACATTTTCAAATATTGGTATTTTATAAAAATTATAGAAATAAAAAAATTGGGATAATATTCATATGGTTTGTGAACATATAATTTGAGAAAAAAAATCAGAAAAGTATAGAGGTATTAATGTTGAAAAAATATTTATATTCTCTTAAGAAAATAAATAAAGAAGTCAATCAATACTATATATACTACATATATTATATGTGTTGAAGTTTGTGAGATCCAATGACATATATGGATAATAATCCTTATGAATTGAAGATTAAGTATAATGAAAATATGATTATATTTCTATTGATTAACTCAATAATCTAAAAATAATTAAATGGGATACCCATACTATGATATTATATATTATAAGATCTGAATAAGGTTAGAAAAACCTTCATGATTACTGTAGATTGAGGATGATGATAAGATCCATATTGTGTTAGAGAGAAATGAGTAGTCAAAATTAATTTTTAATCTAGGAGGTGTAATTCATTTCTTATTTTAGTGGAATAACAAGTTGATTATTGCATTATACCTAGTTGGTGCTAGGATTATGATTCCAATGATATACACATTATTGATCGTTCCATGATAATAAAATAGGATCATTGTTGTGATCAAGATTATAATCATGGTATACCAATTATTTATTCATCCATATTGGTGGATAAATTTAACAAAAACCTATGGTGTCCATGTTTTATTAAATTATTGAATTATCTATTTCTATGTAAACGTAAAAAAGAGGAAGCATGAGAGATCCATTCTCTAAGGAAGCGTAATGGTAAAGAAAGGATAATGTTTAAATTATAAATTAGTCATATAACCCTGATTCATACCCTCATAGTATTGATAATATCCAATGTGATTATCCCATATGATCCTAATAAAGAACTTACAAGCTAAAGAAGAAGATTTGTTAATTTTAGCATTCAATATTTATATATTATAATTTCTAAAGATTATAATTTATAAATATCATAATAATTGATAAAACCTATAATATTACTACATTAAATGTAACCATTTTTATTATTTTATCTTGTGGAAAAAAGTTAATCTGATATTATCCATGAGGGAAAGAATAATCACTATTGATCATAATACACAGAAAATCCAATCGATTATAGTAAATGTAATGAATTACTTAGTTTATCCAAATTCTATAAGATAAAATGGTGTGTGATTTAATATAAGTATAGTCTCTAATTACCATTATGTAGGTCCAACATCATACCCATTATCGAGTTCCATCTGGTCAATAAAATATGAAATTTGTGAAAGTGGGATAACAACCATGACACACAAAGTATGTAATCATCCATATTGATGTTGAACCTCATTATTAAATCCTAGTGTTTTTATTATGTCCCTTTATTGATTAATACTATATGAATACTAATTGAAGAGTGAGGATAATGTGGGATATCCATTTACTAAAAAATTGAAGAGGTAAAAAGGGATAATGTTTTCATTCTTAACAAGTAGTGCAACACTGATTTACCCCTAAGTGTTGGCTATATCTTTGGGGATTTTAACAATACCAAACTGTTAATTGGGTATTTCACACTGACTATCCCCATTTCCATATTTTCACATATAGAATAGTATTTTATCAAGTAAATTATGTAAATCTTCAGCTTATGAAGTCTGATAAACTAAGAGTTATGAAAAATGATGTTATCAATGTAACTAATCTAATGCAATTTTTTACCGAGGATGTGGCAACCTTTATATGGATTCAAGGAAATTTTTTACAATGGATAACTATCCATTTTCATTAGTTGAAATATGTGGTCTGTTTTATAAGTATAATCTTAATAATTATTTAATTTTAAATTACATAAAATTATTTCTTACATTTAGCTTCTATTGGAGAATATGGATTCTAATGTCTCATTATAAAAGAAACAAATGTTATGAGAACTGGAATGTTTAGATACTCCTTAGTTTTCCCAAGTAATATTAAAATTATCCATGGGTCGTTTTATTTTAGAGTTTCTTTGTATGTTACCTATTATTTATATCATATACAGGAGGGACTATATTTTAAGTGTATTTAAAAATATATCATGGATCTTGTTATTTGTGATGATCTCTTGACATCAATGTTGCAAATTTTATCCACGAATGAAAATGTCAATTTTTATTTCATTAATTGAATTTAAAAAATTGTTATTAAATTTATTAATTATCCAATGAGGTATCTTCATACTATTTTCATATATAATTAGAGTAATTCTTTATGGTTTTATGGATCTAGAATAAATTTCAATGGTTGTGAAAGACATAGACAAGAATTCTAGAATTTGATATAAATCAAAAAAGTGACTAACATATATATATTCATTATTGGTTCCATCCTATTATTGACTAATAATAAGGGTTATATAATAAAAGATTGTTATTTACTATAATTATATTCATAAAGATATTTTCAATTTTATTGGATACTGTTGACACTCCATTCTATCAAAGATTCTAAAAAATGACAAAGGGAATCCCCTTAGAGTCCAAGAGTAAACAATAATTCCCCCCAAAAGGGTGTGATGAGTCCAACCTCCCATCCTCTAGACCAATGCACTTTCTTAGGTATTGTAAAGTTCAAACTTAACGAATTCCTGCATTTGGAAAGAAAATCCTTTTTGGATAAAGAACTATTGTATGTTTCTGGTTCCATAAATAAATCCAATGGAAACCGCCTGGAAGTAGTGATTCTTAAAACAAGAATACACGTTTCAAGGAAATACAAAACAAAAATTATGAACCCGACGTGAATCTTTAACCAAGTTAACAATGTTACCCACATGTTAGGACCAAATAAATTGATAAAGGAAGGCCATACAAAGGAATCAATCATGCATGTATCTATCTAAAAAGATGTTTCATTAATGGAGTTTATTGTTGTTTCATGTTTTTCTCAGAATTTCCTTCACTCTAAAATGGATTTCTTCAAGAAAACATTTGTGAACTTCCCGACCACTACTAAATTTGAATCCCCATCCATGGGAAGGATGTCATCACTTACCCAGAATCTTCAACGCTGGGTATCTAATGTGATAGTAATGTAATATCACTGGAATGGTACAATCCCGACTTTGGAGGCTTCTCGGTAGGCCCTATAGGTCAATAAAAATCCTCAATCATCTGGACAATGATGAATGATGATTAAGAAGAAGACGGTACCAAACACCATCTTCAACCATTTCAGGTCCTTATCCCCAGAATAAAACAACAAATCCCTCCCATACTATAGGGATTTGAGTCAAGAGGTCACTCAGGGCCTCAATTCAAGAATGCAGGGATCCTTCCTAAGGACTCCCAATAGAAATCACTGCCAGCAGAATCACATGGTAGTGAAACCCCATTATGATAGGGGTCTTGCCTTTGGACATTCGGCCTAGGTATCTCAGACCCAAGCACATAATGAGAACCACCAGGGACAAATTTCGGTCAACAGGGAGTAGGTTCTTGCCTCCACCCCTTTCGAAGAAGCCCATCAAACTAACTTGATGGAAAACAGTGAACGGGCATATAAACCCATCCACACTAACATTGTTGTCCATTAAAATCATCTGGAAGAAACCCAAAAATCCCCTCGATAAATCCAGAGGACTTCCATGAACAGGAACAAACACCATCTTACAAGTTATAATCCAGTCAGCAGGCTCGTCTGACTGCATTTAAAGAATCTCGCCAATCTAATGTGGTGGAAAATGGTAAATTAGAACATACAGTTGTTTACAATCACCAATTCTTCCAGAATTACCATTTTCCAGCATTGAAGGATGTACGTCAACCATACATTAAAGGAAATAGCCCACATGAACATACACCTACCAATGTTCATCAAGTCTGCCAACAGTCTCATTTGGTAGCACCAGAAGAAGTCAGTCGAAAAGCTCTGATGGAAAATTTGGGAATACCCAAATCTCGTCCCCCATACATGAGTACTATCAATACCCATTGAAAGGAAATGGAGTAAAGGAGTAGGCACATACACCTACTCTAGATACAAAATGTAAATATATTCTCGTTCCGGCTGCTGAAGTCACCAAACACATCTTATCAATGGTGAAAGGGAAAACACAAATCCCTACACATATTCTCAAAGCATACCCAGATATTACGACAACCACTTCAGTAGTACCAGGGAAACAAACACATAAATCTATCCCTACACATCGGATGGAACATCAGAATACCATATCGGAATAGATACACACCTCTATTCCAGTCTAGGAGAGTCATGGGGCATACTCCCACATATCATACAGAGAACAATATCAGGAACATACACCCTTTACAATTGAAGGTAATAAGTATGTTCCAGTAACCAATCCAATGCAGGAACATACTATTTCCCATGATAAATACTTTTTCCATAATGTGTCCCCAACTAAGTATAATAGAAAATCCATAAATAAGTATTTCCAAGAACTGTTGGAAAATAAAGAGTCAAGTTGTGATTTGGATCCTCTTATTGTATAAGTTCTTGAATTAGTTAGAAATTTATCTATTGAAGGTCAAGATCATATCCTCTAATTACCAAATTATGGGAGTGGTAGTAGTAATTATGAAGTTTCTAATTGGACACTTCATCATATAGTCTTTCTTTATGAAAATTCGGTCAATATAGAGTTCTTATCTCTGGATGAGAGCCACGAAACCCCTCCATGTGTCTAGAAAACCAAGGAGTAAGAAGATTTATCCCTTTTTGTAATCCACCACGGTGATCCTCCCCATGATGGAATTCTCTGCAAAAGTCCTCTCCGCAGTAGTATTTTTCATTGTCAAGACAATTCTAAAAGTGAAAATGTAGCGATGAGAAATCCCTCCTATCTCGAGGCACTTGAAAACACAAGGCCAGTCATGTATGATGCCTTGTCATTGACAGGTGAAACACTTTCTCAAACAGAAGGCATCTTAATGCAACAATCATTCTCCAGAACTCCCTTGGGTTATTTTTCTTCTAATACAGAGCATCCAAATTGGTCAGACCAAGTGGATAAACCACAAGTGAAATATGATAAAGATGTGTTAAACATGAGGAAATAATTGGATAAGGGAGAAGTACCAGTCATGTTCTGGCCTTTAGAAAATTCTAAGAATAACATTTCAGAATTGATTTTCGAAGATTGAATTCATGATATCCGCCTCAACCTATGGAAGACTCTTCGTCATTTGAAAACCAAAGTATTACAATATGATGAATATCCAAATCATGTAAAGGTAATAGAAGGGTTGAAAATCCAAATTGACATGGAATCTGTCTTAGTTTCCCAACATCCTGAGGTTAAAAAATAGTAGATAATCCTTTAGTATGCATGCCTCAATTCTTTAAAGAGGCTATGCTAGTTAATTTACGATTCCCCATCTAGTGTTTGTATCAAAGGATGTGGTGCACATAGAGAATTTCATTTCAATAGACTCCAAAATCAGTTATGTTTTCCAAATGTTGTCTCATGAAATGTTATTGTCCATGGTCGGCCACAATCAATATATTTTGTATGTAATAGAATTTATGCTCAGGAACAGGCCTCAACCAGCTCTCATCAGAGTCAGGCCCAATGAAAAGAAGTTGTTGAGTTACATTTACATCAAGCATCTGATAATCTTGAGAAGGCATCCTTCATAGAGGATGTCAGCCATCAGAGAATGAAAATGTATGAAATAGCAAAGAAATATTCCAAAACAGGTGATTTGAGTGGTTTTTGGATAATACACCCGGCTAATGTTCGAACCAAAATTTTCAAAATCAGAAGAGATTTTACGTGAATTTCATCTATAGCAGTTCAATAATCACCCCAAATTGCAAGGATAGGGGATCATTTAATTCAACCTTAAAATTAATTAAACAATGTTAAAAAATTTGAAGAAGAGGAACATGAATAGCCCTATCCTGTAGGGCTGGGGGCTTTTTCACATCTGCAATCACCTTCTAAACAGAAGTCAGTTTTCTCCTAATTATGAAAGAAGAAAAAATGAAAGCACACAACTGAACTATCTGAGGATTCCATTTGGGTTACTATCCATCAAAAAATTCCCAAGAATTCATCATATAGTAGAAAAGAGTCTCATGGAAGATATAGAGAGAGATGATCTTGCAAAAATATTGACAGAATGCAATCAATGCATTATGCATCAGTGAATGTCATTAACACCACAGTAGAAGATCCTCCAAAAAAATGAGTCTAGTTCAGGGGAATCAGTAGATGAAGTTCTTTTCCATAATATGGTACACACTGAGGCAAATGAAGAAGGTGTGCATATCCAAAATCAAAGGCATACCGAGAATCTATGTGTTCCTTCAAATAACCAACTCATACCCCTCCAAAAGGAATTTAATAAGAGGGAAAATAAAATTCATATTGCATCTCACATTTCCACAGGAGAAGTTCAATATCTTTCAAATGAAGAAAGATTTTCATAGAAATAAGAAGAAATGAAAGAGTAAAAAAGACTCAATACAAAGTTACTTCGAAGCAGCATTTCTATTAGATGAACTCCCCAGACAGATCCTCAACTTCAAAATCAGGTAGGAGATTCTCAGGAAATAGAATTTGTAGTAACTAGAGATGTAGAAAATGAATTACCTCCATTGGGTACACCATCAAGGAAAGATCAGGAACATCTTGATAGGCCTATTCCCATGGGTTATCCAAGGAAAGTATCATCACCACCATCAGTGGTTTTGCCGGTTATTGCACCAGATAAAGCTCCAGTTTTTATAAATTCATAGATTCTAGCTCATCTAGATATTCCCCAAATGATTATGAACAAAATTGAGGCATTAATGACTCTATTGGAAGCTAGAGAAGAACGGCGTGCCCCTGTTCAACCTGAAAAGATATATTACCCTGAATGGGTGGATGCAATCCCCCCCCCCCACCAAATTTTTTGTATACCACATTCCCTATCTTTAATGGTTCAGGAGATCCGGAACAACACTTAACAAATTTTGATTCTCTCTCTTTGTGATCCCATGATGGGAACTCATCAACAACAAGAAGTAGTGAAGCTTAAGTGTTTTTTACAGTCATTACAAGGACCGGCTTTTGTCTGGTATATAAGTTTACAATATTGATCCATTACTGGATGTGAATATCTCCATCAGAAATGCCTTCTACAATTTAGCTCAACGTGACTATAGACAACAATTTTTTATCTTACCAATTGTAAACAAAGGGGGAATGAAAGAGTTTCATATTTCATTGCGTGATGGAAATAATTAACATATTCTTTAATTTTAGCACTCCCTCAAGAAGAGTTTGTGTTAATCTTTGCAGAAAACCTATGTGATGAGTTACACGCACCATTGATCCCTGTGAAATACACAGGAGGGTCATAAGACCTTATTTCAATTGCTCAACAGATAGAAGACTCTATTATAGAAACTAAGGCTAAAATTAATGTAATTCCATCATCTATGAGGAGGAGGATAGGAAAGGAAGAAGCTGCTACAATTACACTCATGTAGGAACTTATACCTACTTATACTTCCAGACCTTCATCACACTGAAGGGCTCCACCTCCTGAGAATCAGAAGCAACAAAAACCTCATCAAGATGATCAAAGAGATCAAAGGTGGAAACAATTTTAAGAATTAAATAACAAATTTTATTCTTTTTGGATTGAAAACGTTCCTAGTTATTTCATCTCAACTCTGGAAAACAATTTGGTTCAGTTTCCAAGGCCAAAAAACCAAATAATGAAGGAGATGAAGATCTTCTGAATTATTTTACCTTTCACTAGATGTTAGGGAATCCCATCCAGGAATGTTTTTTTTCAAGGAACTCTTGCAA
Source organism: Viscum album (assembly GCA_963277665.1). NCBI lineage: Eukaryota > Viridiplantae > Streptophyta > Magnoliopsida > Santalales > Viscaceae > Viscum > Viscum album. Next base: position 1,236,959,185 of record OY728162.1, on the reverse strand, counting down.
TAGATTGTAGATTATGGAGAAGTGAAACTAAAAAGTTCTTCAGCTCTAGTAGCATGTGTTACTGTTACTGATCTAGAGGAAGATGGAGAATGGAATGGAGTCAAAAGTAAAAATTTTCCAAAATATGACGATTGGATGATTAGGAAAATGATCAAAGAGACTCATGACATTTTACGAACATAGTTGAAACAACCTATTGTGTCCTCTGCCACTCCTTCCACAACAAAACTAACTTTATCAAAAGGTCATTCATCAAATAATCAAAGTGATCATAAGGACAATGATAAATCAGAAGAAGATGATCTCACGTTAATGCCAAATTTGTTCTTGACTCGGGATAATTTCATGCCATCTATTTCAAAAGCACGAGCACCACCCCACCAAATGGAACAACTATAATTAACCAGTCAATAAGAATCTTCATCAGATGAAGAATTGATCATTTGTTCTGTCAATGTTATCTATTTAACAGATTCTTATACTGATGATAATTCTAATTATAATGAGTCTAAATTCCTTATACCTAATTTAGGAACCAGAGGAAGAGGCCAAGGTCGAGGATATAGGGGAAGACTTGTGAATTCTAAAAACCACCATTTTAACTCTACACCTACTCGAACCATGTATGCAGTATAAACTCATGCAAGAGACCATCAGTGGGATCAACATGAATAAAAAATTTCTTCCATTAAAGACAAGTTTGGTTCTGACAAAATTATTTTGAAGGACCGATTTGAAGTCACACTGTCTTCCTCTTAGAATGTGAATAGATCTAGTCAGTCTAATCTACCAAATCTAGGAGTATTTATAGCTTCTACTCTAACATAGAATACGACTACATTAGAAGCATCAACATCTAAAGAACCTCCAAGAATACATCTCCATTCTGGGAAAGACAGAACTTTGGACAAAAATTATGATGTAATGAAACAATTGGCCCATGTACTGGCCATGTTATCAATTATAGATTATTTGAATCTATCAAAAGATCTTTGAGAAGAACTCACTGAGGATTTGTCAAGTCCATATGAGTTTGAAACCGAAGTTTTTGTTGCTGAGGATTACTGTATAGAGAATTATCCTACACAGTGTCATGAATTCATATCTTTTACAGATGAAGATGAAGATGTTGTTATACATGGACATATTAGACCCTTGTATTTGTTTGGCAAAGTCAATGACATAGAAATCTAGTAGGAATTCATTAATAATGGCTCCAGAGTCAACCTCATTCCCATTCGTACACATCATTGATTGGGAATGACTGAATCATAATTATCTCTTCCCACATTAATGTTTCAAGCTTATTATAAGAATGATCAAGACCTCTGGGTGATATTACAATTAGAACTCAGTTTGGGGATCCTGTATCAAATTCAGAATTCATGGTTGTTCGTTAGGACACAACCTTCATTATTCTTCTTGGAAGGCCTTGGATATATCAACATGTGGCCATACCTTCGTCATACCACCAATGTCTTAAGTAATATTTCAATGGTCAAATCAGAATGTTGTATGGTGACAAGGCTCCGTTCAAAACTTGTGAATCTCAGTACATTGAGGTAGAGTTTTATCACACAAAAGGAGTGAGATCCATGAAAAAGTAGACAACCAATATTAATGCTCCGAATGGATTAGAAATGATCCCAGAAAACCCATTCATAAATTTCAGTATATATTATGTGTTACCTATTAAAAAAATTAAAAAGGTAAAACCAAATCCAAGCACTCATCGAATAACTTCCATAATTTCAATTGCGGTAATTGAGCCCGACAACATGAGAGAAACTATTGATCCACCAAGTAGTGATGGAAGCCTAAATTGAGATGTTTTCATTTCATTTGTTGAACTAAAACAAGACTCAAATTTTTCAATCATGGTTGAATAAATTGTAGCAATACTAGAGAGAAAAAATATGATGATTCTAAATCCATTATCTCTTATTTATTACCATAGGAAGACCCTTCATCATCAGTAGGGTCAGATATGATGGACCCTTCTTCATGAAGTTCAAAGAATAACTCCCCCTATAACTTGGAGATTTTTGCCTCTTCATCTAATATGCAAGTGGAAATAGAAGAGGTAACATATAATGAAGAAGAAGAGGAAGATCCTAGGGATGCTCCTCTATCATTTGAGGAAGGTGTCTCTAACACCATGGATAAGCTCAGAGAAATAAATATGGGTACATATGCAGATCCACGCCCACTCTAATTAGTGTGGCAATGACCTCTAAATAAAAAGAGGTGTATAATTCATTTATAAAGCAACATCAAGATATATTTTCTTGGAATTATACAAAAATTATAGGTTTTAATCCTGATGTAGCCACCCATCATTTGGGTCTGCCAGAAGAACATTGCAGATTCAAGCAGGCAGTAAGAAGAAGACACCCAACTTATGCCTCTAAAATTGAATTTGAAGTTTATAATCTTATAATGGATAACATTTTCAGAGAATTTCAATATCCCAAATGGCTGGAAAACATTGTCCCAATGAAAAAAGAATAAATGGACAAATCAAAGTTTGAATTGATTTTCGAGATCTTAACCAACATTGTCCTAAAGATGATTTTCATGTTCCAATTACAGAGGTTATAATTGATGTGATGGATGGATATCAAGAACTTTCCTTCATGGATGGATAATATGGGTATAATCAAATCCATATGCCCCTAGTAGATGAATAATCTATATCCTTCATAGCCCCTCAAGTGTGTTTTGCTATCGGGTAATGCCCTTTGGCTTAAAGAATGCATGTGCAAAAGACCGACATTCCATGCACCATATCTTCAAACCCTTCTTAGGGAAATTTATTGAATGTTATGTGGATGATTTGGTGGTCAAATACAGAAAATGTTCCAATCACTTGGATAATCTAGAAATTATATTCAATAAACATCAGAAACAGTGTTTGAAGTTGAAACCCTTGAAATGTGCTTTCAGGGTAACCTCAGGAAAGTTCCTTAGCTTCATTGTACGCCATCGTGTTATCGAGGTTTATCCTGAGAAAAAAATTCAATCCATGGTATTTCACCACCTCAAAATTTGAAATAATGAGGAGGACTATAAGGAAACTTAGACTATATTCGGTATTTTATGGCCAATTTAGCAGGAAATTGTTTTCCCTTCACTGGATTAATGAAGAAGGGGATGACCTATCAATGGAATGAATACTGCCAAGAAGCATTTGCTACCCTCAAGAAATATCTTTGATTCCATCGGTATTAATGACACCTATTGAAGGAAGACCACTTATCCTCTATGTGATAGCTTTAGAGTGATCACTGGGTGCCTTCCATTCCAAAAATAATGATACTTGGAATGAAAATAGCATTTACTATCTCATTCAAACTATTCATGATACGGAAACTTGTAATTCAAGTATTGAAATGTGATGCCTTGCATTAATTTTTGATGTTTATAAATTGAGGCACTACCTACAACATCATGAGGTCTCATTTTTATCTTGAAATAACCCTTTCAAATTTATCCCCATTCATCCTATGCTTACTGGGAATCACGCACAGTGGGTTGTTATTTTTCAACAGTTTGATATCAAGTTTGTGCCTCAAAAGGCAATAAAAGGCCAAGATCTGGATGACTTCCTTTCTGAGCATCCATTTGTGGAAGACACATCATTAAATACTGAATTCCTTGATGAATAAGTCTTCTAAATTCAAGATAATTCCCAAACACAGAAAATTTACTTTGATGATGCATCCAGAAGTCCAATAGGGAAGAGAATGGAAAATTATAAACTCAAAAAATTTGGGTTAGGAATTGTTCTTATATCCCCAAAAAGGCAGCATTGCCTTATTCCTTCCTTTTGTTGGAAGGTGGTACCAACAATGAGGCATAATATCAAGCTCTCATCTTAGTTTTGTAAATGTCCCTTCAGGTGCAAGTGAATCACATAAAAGTGAAAGGTGATTTAGAATAGGTAATCAAGAAAATAAATGGAGAATATTCTATTAGAAAAGAATAATTAAAAACATTGTGTGATTACGTCAGAGATTTAATGACTGAACTTCCCTTAGAGATGACACTGTATTATGTCCTACAATCCCAAAATGCCCAAGAAGATACACTGGATAATGAAACTACATCCTTGGAAGATCCAAATATGGATGAGAAATTCATTACTATAGCTCATTATCATGTTGTATTACATTTTTCTCCAACCAAAATGTCAGAAATTAATTAAATTAGCCCTATTTCTTAGCCATATGGTCATACCACTAGATGAAGAACATCCATGATGGAATACCATCAATATAGAGTACTTTCATCGAATAGGAATGAGAAATAATAGATTTGGTGATGAGTAGACAATTTTACTCTTTATGATAGTCCAGACAACCAAAGGTTCATATACATGCGAGGCTTTAATGGAATCCTCTTCAAATGTATTGATGGAGAAGAGACTGCAGTTGTCATGAAAGAAGTACATTCAAGAGCTTGTGGTGCCCACTAGTCTCGGCACATACTCTCTAATCAGATCCAAAGTCTTGGATACTTTTGGCCTTCAATGACATAGGATTGCACAGATTTCACTAAGAAATGTCATCCCTACCAAGTGCATGCCAACTTCATTCATCAACCCCCAGATTTTATACATATAGCTAAATACTCCTGGCCATTTTCCACATGGGGATTGGATATAGTAGGGCCTTATCTTCCAGCTACAGCTAAGCAGTTAAAGTATATACTTATTGCTACTGACTTCTTCTCTAAATGGGCCGAGGCAATATCTCTCAAATAATTCGGAGCCAAAATCATTTTTAGTTTTATTAAAACTAACATCATCCCTAGATTTGGTGTCCCTCATATTATATTGATGGACAATGGAACCAATTTTTGTTTGATTATGGAAAAGAAGTTATATCAGGAGCATAATATCAAATACAACCATTCATCTCACTATATTGCAGTGGAGAATGGATAGATAGAGGCCTTAAACAAGACCCTATAAAATATACTCCAAAAGTTGCTGGATAAATATACAAAATCTTGGCCTGATAAACGTTTGAATTATTTATGGGATTATCGGAAAACTAATAGTACTGCCACCCATGAAACTTGTTATTCATTCTTAATGCAACTGAATTAGTTTTTCTAATTGAAATTCACTTTCCTTCACTGAGAGTTTCAATCTGTGATCTGTTGTCTATAGATGAGTGGTCTCAGAAATGTTTCAATGAGCTGGAATGATTAGATGAAAAAATATTACAAACTTTTCATAATTTAGAAGTCTATTAGAATAGAATAGAATGAGCTTTTGACAAGAAAGTTTTCCTCCATTCATTTATTGAAGGAGAATTAGTATTGGTCCTTAGGACTCTAATGACACTAGGGAAGAAACCTTCAAAGCTTGAGCCAAAGTGGGAAGGAACTTATTCAACACATAAGGTCTATTCAAATAGAGCTTATGTATTAATCTCAATGGATGTAGAGCTTATTAAAAATCCAACCAATGCATGATTCTTAAAGAAATAATTTGTGTAGTTGTACATATCATCCTCATTGCATGACTTAAAACTAGACAGTAAAATGCCCTAGTTGTAATACTAAAAACTACATAGCCCTCATGTCATTGCTGAAAGACTAAAAACTGCAGAGTACAAAGTCAAAGTTAAAAGGAATTATAATATATAACAACCATTTGCATTAATGCTGCATGAAATTAAAATTCATAGCATCTATGACCTTGTCGCATGATGTTAAATTGAATGACTCCATTTGTCCTTTTTACATGAAATTAAACTACACGATTAACGTCTTTTATACTAGACGTTAGGAGCTTCCATAAACAAATATCATTGACATCATTGCAACTCCTTATTGGTACATGAGTCCCTCTCTTCCCTATGCCTAAGTCAGATCTTTCTAAGAACCTTGTTTCTAGATCTATGTATGGCTTGATTCTCATTTTTAATGAGATATGTAGAGACGCCTAAAACAATAATTTTGGGCCCAGCTGTAGTCACAAAATCTTCTTATTTTTCTTTTATACTATTGTATATGAATCAGATCTATACAGAGTGTTTCCTTAAGATATATTATTTGGTCCTTATACCATTTTATGTCTTAATATTTTCCATTCTCTCAGAACGTGTCAAAATCCCCCATTCTTCATGTCAAACTCTAATGGAATGAGGAATTATTGTTTCAAGAACTACTTATGGATTGATTATCATTTTTAATAAGATACATAGAGATGCCTAGATATTCAATCTTGGGCCCAACTATAATAAACAAAAACCTTTATTCCTTGTATAAGAGTCAAACATGCATAGGGAATTATTTAAGAACTAATTATAACATGATTCTTTCCCCAGAATGACACATAATGACACTTGGGTTTTATCCCTTAATCCATTTACAATATGTTTTTTATTTTCACATTGGTTCATCTTCATTCTTAACACATGACATCAAACTACATGGAAATCTAACACCCATATTCATCACTTATGTCACCTTTGTGTTATAAAAGAAACACTTACTACTATTTGTTTCTCACACTGATAATATCTCAAATGTTCTTAGGAATTGGGTAAAAGGATTCTTTATATAAATAAGGTGTCTAAATTTCTCATGGAGTTATTAATGTCCTCATTGCATGAATTAAAACTACACATCATAATATTAATTCAGAGGAAACAATGAATGTCTCTATTTTACAAATGAGTTAGATCTATGTAAAGGATGTCAAACCCATGGCCAATATTGATTCAAATATTTCTCATGTTCATTGAGAAAAACCTCCTTATATATTTCACACTCTTAATCTTGAATATTTATAGATCTTCATAATTTTTCTTATGGTTTTTTCTGATAGAGTTTCCAATATTTAAGAACTCAGTTTGCCTAACTATGCAGTACATGCGCATAGGTGGCCTTGCATAAGTTTCCTATATAATGGTCCTGTCAGTCAGAAGATGCAAATATTTGGATTTGCAGCATATGCCCTATTTGGCCCTACATAATATAGACCCTATAACAGGTTTTTCAAATAATGGTAATTTTGTTCTAGGTTATAGTGTCTTTGTGCTATTCAAACTTTCATGTAAATATACAAGAATCTATTTTAAAATAGTCATTCAGTTATATTTGTCCCATTATCTTTCTATCGATCTAAAAGGCTTCATGACTATTTTTTACACATTTTCTACCAATGTGTTCAATGAAAAATGAAATAACCTTGGAACCACTTGTCCACATATCAAATATTTTTCCATTTCGGGTCCTAGTTGTATGACCTAAAACTACATAAACCACACCTCCTATATTTGGGTTATACCTTCGTAGAGGTACTATTAGTCCAATTTTTTTGGAAATCATGGTTTGAAATACCATTTCCATATTCAGGCTCCTTTCTCTAAAAAGCAAACTCTGTGCTTTAGAAAATCTGAATCTCCATAAACTTTCTTTGGCTTTTAGCAGTAGAATGTCTGATTTTTTGAGATCTCTTTTTCCTGACTATGCAGCACGTGACCTTAGGTGACCTTACATAAGTTACCTACATAACAGGTATGTCAGTAAAAAATATGCTACTATTTTTCTATGCAGCATATGCCCCAATTGGTCCTGCATAACATAAACCCCATAAAGGGTTTGTAAAATAATGGTAAATTTATTTATTAAAAAAAGACTTCCAATAATGCCTTTAGTCCTTTTTCTATATCATTCTTCTGATTTAGAAATTTCCAAATCACTGTTTACCATTTTCCATTCCATACCTAAATATGATAGTATGTTTCCAAACAAATTATCAAGAAATTGAGAGAGTCTCATACCTTTGGTCAGATATAAATTCCATAAATTAACTCCACACAATATCTTCATTACATGACTTAAAATAGCACAATACCAATGTCCTCACTGCATGAATTAAAATTGCAGAGTACCAATGTCCTCACTGCATGAATTAAAACTATACTGTACCAATGTCCTCACTGCATGACTTAAAACTGCATAGTACCAATGTACTCACTGCATGACTTAAACCTACACAATATTATATCATAAATTCCTCTTTCTGATAAATTTAACCATTCCTCATACACCAATTTTTTATAAAAATTATTTTCCTATTTATGACATATGATCATATAAAATAACCCTTCCATTATTAAAATTCCTTTCCTTGCAAAAACCACCCACTGTGTTCTTGAGTCACCCAAATATTATTTTTCCATATCTATCAATAGAAAAATCTTAAATTTCTAAAGAGCTCTTTTTCTTGACTATGCAATACATTTCCTTAGGTGGCCTTACATAAGTTGCCTACATAATAGGATTGTCATCCAAAAGATGACACTATTTGGTTATGTCGCATAAGCCCCTATTGGACCTGCATAATACAACCCCCATAATGGGTTTGTCAAAATAATGGAAATTTTGTTCTTTGAAGGGACTCCCCTTATGTTGATACTTGTTTTAGATTTGGTGACCATAAAAATTATGACTCAAGATTCCCCTTGGAAATATTTAAAGAATATTAAAGAAATTATTAGCCACAAAGTCTTTTTTGGGATCTAGTTGAAAAATATATTGTCAAAGCTATTAGACCTTAAATACTAGCCCTTTATAGTCTAACATGCGTGACTCTAAATATCCAACAACAAGAGACATGGTACTCACTAGATTGAAACCCCACAAAGGGAACTCTGAATAAAAGTCGAGTCCCAGATAACTAAACATACATTTTTGTATGATTTAGGCAATATTGATCAATAAAAAGTCCAGAGATATAAAGTTTATGGGTTGTCCATATAACCCTAGAATAAATCAAACTATGATTACTAGGCCCAATGGATTATGTAAAACAAAAGAAGTTAGTGAAAGTGAAAACAAAAATGATTAAAGAAAAATATTTTCCATTTATGAAAATTTTTCACAGAGGAGAAACCACAAATTGGAGTCTCTCTCTTGCCAAATCCAAAAATTATAAAAGGCTTTCTACGTAATTAGTCATTTGTTTGAAAACCTCTTGATCCCCATCAGCAGCCTATTAAAGATTGATTATTTAACCAGCCTCGCTCTCTTCTGCATGATGAAGTGCTTCTCTGGCATCTAAAATAGATTTTTCACCATCCTTCTGGAATTCACCTAATGAGATATGAAGCTGGTCAAGTTCCCTTATAATGATATCTAACTCCTATTGAAGGTGAAGCTCCTGAACAGTCTTTTCTTTAATTATTTGCTTTATCCCTTCAACTTTGTAGTACTATTTTCCTCATCCTAAGACTGCGCTGCTTGGAACTATTCAATATTGATCGATAGTTTTGATTTTATCAAGTCTTGTTGAAGCTTTTTCTCTTACTCCTTCCTTTGAATAATCACCTTTACCATAGTATGAATTTCATGGTATTCAAAACCACTAAATCCTAGTGTGATAAATAGAGATAAAAGTCATGAAATTTTTTAAGGAAGTTCCTCAAGGGGGGTCTTAATAATTATATTCCAAATGTTTTTCCATGCCTTTAGATGGGAAAGAATAAGAGCCTTTTGTAGTTTTGGGCCTGATTCTGAATAACTGTCATAAGAAGGGATATATTTTCGGACTAATGCACATAAAGAATTACCATGTTCTATTCCTTCCAGAACAATGGATGCTCTACCTTCCAATGTTATTTGGGCTTATGCAGATGCTTCACCTCAAGATTTTTCCATTAAAGTTGATAGACTTATATGGTAAATTAAGAAGTATGGTTATGGTATGATTCAATAGATAAAAAAAGTGAAGGCAATCATAATATCAGTATCTATTAGATGACATTAGGTTAGTAGATTCAGAAGAATCCTCCCCAATATTCTCAGTTTCTACAATTTTGTTTGATGTCTCTAGATGAGGAGATCTATCTTTAATATTCTCAGGATCTTCTGAGTGATTCTTAGGAAAATATTTTATGTCAAGATCCACCAGAGCCAATGTCTCTACAGTGGTGTGGTTGACATTAATATCATCAATTCCTTTAAATATAGTTGTGGTAGTAGTTTCTTTAGATGGAACTGTATATTTCAACCAACCATGGTTAGAAGGTTAATCATAAGATGATTTACTGGGCGAATAATAAGAACTAACGTCCTGTTGATTCTATACAAGGAACTCCAAAATCTTCTAAATAATTTGATATATTAACATGTTATAATATTTATTCAAAATACATGACAAGGTTTATAATTTCATCCAGTGATATCTTAGATCCCAGGTTAGTCTCACCCAAGGGAGCACTTGGCATGTTTGCTTCGCAACCTTCCTTTGGAAACCTTTGGCCCCTAATAGCTTCCTCAACAATAGTTGTGTGGTCAATTTCAGTTGTTTCTAAATGTTCTGGTGCATGTGATGAACCTAAAATTATCACAAAAGGGAATTTAGTTGTTGATACATTTGATTCCCTATGATGTATTATTGATTTAACAGAAGCCTCCTCTCCTATTACAACAGGAAATAGAGTAGTGTTGGGAATTGATGCTGGTTCTTTTGGCTTAAATGCATCTTCTGAAACCACAATAATTTTATGAATTTGTGTTTGTTCAACAGCACCTTCTATTGTTCCTTAAACCATATCAGTAGTTTCTTTAAAATAATAAACAGAAGAAGCCCATGAAATTCTAATAAGGTTAAACACTTTTTCATGAATAAGGACTAAAATTCATGATTATCAGATAGACTCACCACTACTAAGAAAGCGTATAACAATGGATCTATTTCTTCAGTGGTTTTTCTTCTTCTCCTTCTTAAATGGGCTTGAATCATCATACCCAAAGACAGGTATTGGAGATCCCAATACCCTCTCTATTTCCTCCTCCATGGCTTGTTGGCCCATAGATATTTCTCCCGATTCACAAGGTGACCTGATAGCTCCAAGGGAAATTCCACTAGGGATATATTGTGGTGAAGGAAATTTAGTTGTCTTTCCTTTAACCAACTGTAATTTAAGATGATATTTCTCCTACGTAGGAATGTTATGACTAAATTTCAAGTGGAAAAATGGAATAGAATGTGAGAGAAAGGAAACATACATCTCAGGATCTACAAAGTCACGCCACTCTTCATCTAATAAATGATTAATCCCTTTAGTGGTACCATGATCTATCATTTCCTTCACCCACTTTGTGGTAGGAATTTATTCATCATTGTAATATATGATAATTTTCATCTCTCAAATGTAGGTCCTCACCTCATTTGAATTATCCTTAAAAATAATGTCAGAAGAAGCCCAAAAATACCCTACTACTGGAATATGCAGTCCTTCACACAGATCCATACACATGGTCTCAACATCATAGTATATACTCTGCCATATTTTAATAGCCTTTGGTCATATATATTCATGTTGTATGTTAGAGGGTTGTGAAGAGGATCCTGAAACCTTGTATTTGAGTTTCTTTCCAACACCCATAGTCACAGATGAGGGATTAGAAAATTGAACTCTCCACTCTTCAGGATAAAGGGATCCAGGACGCCTTGATATTAATTTGGTAGGGATTGATGGATTTTTTCTCTTAATTCTGGAAGGGGTGTTATATTTGGCATGAGGTCTCTTTGGTTAATTTGGATAATCATCACCTATTCCCACTAATTCTTGCAAGTGGCCCCTAATAATGAATAATTATCTTCTAAATGAAGGGGTTCCTACTTTCTACTTATCTTCACCCCTACATGAGGGACGAAATGATTTAATACCCCTTCAGGGTAAGATGCAACCTAGTTTTTGGCATACCAGATAGTCATTATGCTTACTACATCAGCAACATGTTAATTAAATACTATCCCAGTCTTCTCTACAGATGTCAACAACCATATTTTCTAGGAAACCACTGGGAGTTTCTATAATATGACATGAATAGGGTGGGATACAATATTCTATTGTATACTTTTAAATTGACGTGAAAATATTTAAGGAGAATAGGCCTCACATATGACTTCTCTATCGATTATGGTGGCCAACATGCCATCTCTACAAGTTAGAATATATGACCTCAATTCCAAATTGTCCATCCCATCATCAATAAATCACCCCATATGCATATTCCCATAGGGGAAAAAATAAAAATCTTTATGCATGCTTAATCTAGCCTTGATGACGTAAGCATTCAAGAAAAAGGTTTAAATAGCAGAGGAAGCCTAAAAAGTTGGTCAGAAAGAACGTCCAAAAACCTGTACTCCCCTTTGAACAGTATAAGTTTGGATGTGAGTAGTGATCCATCCCCACAACACTTGTAATGGTGCCTATATTATAAAGGGAGACTTCCCCTTGTAAATGTGCAACAAACTCCTATGAATCTTCACCATAATAGGAGTGGGTAACCCTACCATCCTTTTCTCTACCATCTTAGACACAATAACAAAGGTTCCTGACCTCATGCCTTCTTTGGAGTCTTAGACTGGTAATAAAAACATGCTGATCCACATGGCCAAGAAACATGACATTCCTATCTATGAAAGAAATTTTGGGTTGACTTTATATCCCCATATATCAAATTATCCTTTCTCCAATGTTGGCCAAAAAATATCAGGGGTACCTATCTTCTCTTCCCTTGGACAACTAGTTAGACGGGTGTAAGTGAGACCATTTTCATTCTTCTTTATCAAAAATATTTCCATCCATTCTTCTGGATGAATATCCCTCATGGTGTGAGATTTCATGGTTGTTCTATTACTGAGTTTGTTATATTTTTTCATCAACTCATGAACCAAATCCGATGTCTTCTCGAAGTCATTACATGTCACCCTAGGAAGAATAAACTCATCATACATGTATCTAAGGATTGGATATCCAAAAATATTTTATACCTCCCACAAGCTAATTCATATCAATCCATGTGTAAAATGGAAGGATTTAGTCTCTGGGATCCATTGACTTAATAATTCTGGAAAGAAATCATCATTTCTCCACACATAAGTTTTCCCAACCTAGGCAGCCTCATAAATCATGACCTCATTCAAGTCATCTATAAATTCTGAACAGGTTTTATGAACCCAGTATGCCCACATTCACGTGGGTTTTACACCTCCTCCTAGGAGGAATTCATAACTTTTCCTTCAACCCTTAGACAGATCTATCTGATAATTCTGAAATATGGATGAATAACAGTGTGGTTTCATCTCAGGTGTGTGTGACTTGAAATATAGAGTACATGAGCTATGATGCTTAATATGAGATTTCTCTACTGTCCCAACACTAGCAAATGAGCCCCCAATAGAAACGTTGGCTGATGAAAATATGGTATAGTCATGAAACCAAGAATGTGGGACATAGTTCTTTGGATTTGGAATATTAACATCCTGCAAATAGCCATAGTTGTACAAAGGCAGATAGGTGCTTTGGGGAATGTTGAAATGACACTTCTTCAAATATTTTTCAAAGTATGTAAGGGTGGTGTAGAAAATGTCAAAGTAATCATGGCCAAAAACATTCATCATGTCATCAATCCTCTTGCTGGAAAGCTCATCTGCTGTTCCAATTCATTTGAGAGAAATTTGAACCTACAAAAAGTTAGAAATAATCTTATAATGTAAGATTATTTTTGGAGTTTTGACTCAAAATTGGTAAAGGCATTAATACATGAAAGTGTAAAATTGGTGCACAAGTATAAGTCAGCACACAAGTATGGCACCCCACTTATAGCATACAACTAAAAACGTACAACATAAGCGCGACGAAATAGAAGCATCTGATTAAAAGAATACTTGCACACCGAGAGATGAAATTTCAGAAGTCTCGAAGATTTTTTTAGAAGTGAATCCCTTATATATACACAACACATGTCACCCTGTACACCAGATTCATGTGCGCTGCAAACTTGCGCATCTAGTTACTCAATGCATGTAACACTTGCTGCCCCAGTAATCTTTTCTTTCTCCTTTATTACTTTACCATAGTATAGGATCCTCTTTTCATTTCGGATCTAATTCTAAGGGGAGGATTTTGTTGACGCTCCATTTCATCAAAGAGTCTAAAAAATGACAATGGGAAGGAACTTAGAAAGAAAAGGTGAAAATACATGGAGAAAATCAAGATTTGAAAATGAATGAAATTTGGATTCCTTAGTTAGACCAAAAGAGCGTCGACACGTAGCCTACTTGGGTGGCCCAAAATGTCACATATCCTACTTGTGATACCAAATAACATTCTCCCAAGGTCCTATTTTTGGCTATAAATAGACCCTTGGGGGCTTTATTTGTATGGATGAATTTCCTTGAAGCCCAATTTCCACTCTCATTACCCTAATACATCCCCATAGTCTTCCAAAACTATCAAGGCAGTTCTTCAACACCTTGAGTAGAGGATTTAAGGGAGGATCATTGGAATTATGTCCTTTTAGTGTTTTAAAACCATAACACTTACATGACTAAAGCGCCCAACCTATCCACGTCAGAAATACTTGCGCTCCTCCTATTCCTTTTATAGGAACTTGAGTGCCCCACTTCTGGGACCACTTGTGAATACTATTTAAGTCTTGAGTGAGGTCGCGCCCATGTATTAACACAGAGTTTGTTCATCGATTAAGTAAACATCAGGTTTCCCAATCCTACTTGGGTGCCCATACTTGTGCCCCCGTACCTACTTGGGTGCTCCTCCTTGATTTACATACTCTTTTCAGTCTATAATCCATCAAGCCTTACTCAAAGCCATTAATGGTAGTGCTTCTTCTTCCTTGGTCCCCTTGTCTAAAAGGGATTCTATTGAGACATACACCAAAACCTTGTGAATTATCAAACCTTTGGAAAAGGCACATCAGAAAGTCTCCTATTTGGGTTTGTATTTACATAGTCAGAGGCTTACCACATTTGTTTCACAATGGGGTTAGGATTCATGGAATGCTTGTGGGTTTGTATATCTATAGTCACATGGACCTTCCTCCAAGGAATAGTGTTGGAAAGTTCCCGGTTTAGAGGATGGTTTTGGTTCTGATGTATCCCTTCTCAAATAGATAACCCAGAACCTCAGGTCTCTGGTAGGGAAGGTACAGTTCACACTTTCTTTTCCACGCAAGCATAGGATAAGTATCCCTCACCTACCATGTTTAATTTTAGGGTATCCATCCTGGTGTAATCCCCTAACCTTCATCCCTTCCTCCTTTCATTGGACCCTTGTCCAATGTAAAGAAAATCATCGGAATGCTTGTTGCCTCGCCCTCATCCACCCTCGCCGTTATAGGTGTGCCCACTTCCACTAGTGGTGGAGAGAAAATTTGACAGTTTCATTATTGAATCCTACACATCCTCTTGTTTGTCACACTAAGCATGAATCACGTGGGCTTATAGATTTTTAGTGATTACAACATGTGCACAAACACCAATGGTGAACTAACTATGAGAACACTGATTCCCACCATAATCAAGATACATAGGAATCCCTTTCAGGTTCCAAGATCAATAGATATCCTCTTTAGGAATCTAACCCTAATTCCCTTATTTTGGGCATAGTCCTTAGTAATAAGCCCAAAATTAAACCCTCAAATCACCAAGGAATCCTTTTCAGGACACACGCCCAAACTCATTTCTCTCAGAGGACTATACTCTCATATGATACTTATCAAACTATGCGGGATTTGATTCCCATTTATATGGTATACATAGGAAGACTCCTTGATTTTCAAACCCAATACCTTAAATCCACCCTATTCTCCTTGGTACATATTCCCAAAAGGGTCTGATCCTACTTGGAAACCTAAATCCTTTCCATGTTCCTTATGCTGCTTCAGTATAAATCCCACACTATGTTTTGACTAAGAACCTTCCACTTAAATATCCATACCACGTGACATTAAACTATACGGCTAGGTCCTTATCACATGACCTTAAAAGCTACGACGTGTCCCATTCAGAGTCACCAAAATACGAGGGTTCTGATTTCTTTCATAAGGATATGTATGCCCATTTTATGTACAAGATCCCAAAATCGAACCAAACATTTGTCTCCCAGGATGAAAATAAATTCCTGGGTTCCCCACTGAGTGGCTTAAAAACCAATATCATCATAATGATGGTTAAAAGAATATCTAAGTAGTATACAAGAGGATACCATTGATGGATAACCACGAATACATATGGATATCTCCATTAATAAAGAACCTCGAATACATAAGGATGATTTTAACTCTTCAAAAACAAAATATGTGATTGAAAATTCCAAGGGATACTTATGAAATACTTGGTGAATTAATAAGTATTAATGAAAATATCATAAATTATAAGGAGAGTCCCAGAGTAGAAAATAATTCCCACAAAAAAGATGTGATGAGTCTAACATCCCATCCTCTCGACCAATGCATGTTCTTAAGTATCATAAAGTTCCAAATTAATGAACGAATGCCTTTGGAAAGAAGTTACCCTTTGGATAAATAACTGTAGGAATTTTACCATTCCATAAATAAATCCAATGGAAACCACCTAGAAGCAATGATTCTTAAAACTAGAATACACGTATCAAGGAAATATGAAATAGATAATATATGTTATGTATATTCTACATACATATATTCAAAACATATTTTTTATTCTCTATACTTGGTGGTGTTCATGAAATACTTAATGATTTATTGGAATCATAAAATTAATTCTACTCTATTAGTACTTTAATATTAAAATTTATATTTTTCTTATGTTTTGGTAATATTAAAATCCAATAGGTTACAGAAGGTGTTTCACATGATGCACATGGATAAAAAGATTCCAAATAAAATTAACTTACTACACACAAACATATAGATATAACTTTTATATTAGTTAATAAAATATTTTTTTTGAAAATACTTATATTTTTTCTTATTCTGAAATTAATTTTTCAAAATTATAACTACATCATCAAAAGAAATGTGTTTAATGAAGTTATTATGTTTTATGATTAATTTATGATATTTTCATGATCAATACAATGATAGATTTTTATAATTGTAGTTTCATTTCATATCTTATAATTTAAACCAATATGTTACATTGTTAATGTTATAATAATTTTTATTTTTATACACTTTTTAGGTCACATCATAGTATTTTGAAAATAAAATAATCTATCTTTAGGATTATTTTTATAATATTTTACATGTTTGGTTAATAAATATCTATATGGTAAAAAAATACAATATGTGTATTGTATTTATAAATGACATTGTAGTGTAATTTTAAAAAGGAATCAATTTATAATATGGTATTATTTCCACTATTGATGTCTTCTATTTTTATTTTTATAGGGTATGGTGCATTCTATTTTAAATGTTTTTATATAATTAAATTTCAACCATGGTAATTTTAATAAACAATGTAGAATATTTCCTTAAAAATAATTATATAAAGGCTTTTAATGATTTTGAAATAAAATAAAATTTATAACTCTTGAAATGAAGCCAAGTGGATGACTAGGATCATCTCTCTTGGAGCTAGTCTTCAAAAATTATTATCCTATCACTTTATTATTGTTTATTCAATCAATGTTTTTAAGAATAATAAATAGAGTTTGATTGGTTTTTTATTTGGTTAATCTAAAACAATGGAATGAAGAAAACACACATAAAATTCATGGTGAAAATGAAGGGAATAAGGATTAATCATAAGTGATCTACATTATCCTAAACTATTCTCACCGAACAATCAAGTCATAACAAGCCATCCATTTCCCCAATCTATCTAAATGGTGCAACAAGACACTAAAGGGTAACCACTCGATTAATATCTACCTAAAATCCTCAATAGTGAAGAGGAAATGAACACACACGATCAAGGTAACTACCATACTGATAGCTAGATCCAATTATATGTTGTTTATCTCTCAGTATACACAGATCCAATAGTATGATATTTAAACATAGATAATGGATGGAGATAAGTTCTAATAGATGTGATATTGTTATAGAAAATGGTAATAGAGGATGGTGATCATCTACCCACTACCTCTCATTCAATGTTTTTGGAAGGATGAGAATATATATATATAATTGGAAAATATGGATTCATAATTCCCATTAAATCACCCATGAGGACCCATCGTTGTAGTTAGTTCTATATAATCATTGATCTTATAGATCTTTGTGACTAAATAATGGATGAGAAACATGATGGATAGAAATATAGAAAAATAATTAATTTAAAATATAATTAAAAATAATAAATAAAAAACGCATGTTATATTCTATAGGAGATGAATCGTTTCCAAATGTTCAGTGTAAAACTACTAATAGTTATCGAAAAACCATTATCTTCCTCTAAAAATTCATTTTTGAGAATGAAATCACACAAGACTCATATGAAATACCATGTTCACAACTTGAGGGTGGAGATATATCAAATTATCTCATCTAAAATCTTCTATTTTGTTGGAATTCTTCCCATGATAAAATAATTACCTTCATTTGGTAGATATGCATAATATAAAGAAGTTGATATCTTCTTCATTATTTGGATGAAGAAATGAAATGTGATTTTTATTTTAGGTCGACCCACAAATTTTGATACTTCCCATTTTTTAATCTCCCCTTGGTTACCATTATATACTAGAACTATTGTACACTTTTATAGGTTATGGATCCTTTTTATGAATATTATATAGTTATGTAGATTGGTTGTTTCCTTTACAAAACTCCTACTTCCATTATTAAAAACATGTTTTACTGTGATACCTTTATATTGCATGTTTCACATTCATATTACCCTAAAGGGATGGTGAAATATCAGTGGAATAAAAATCCATTGGCCTAAAAACATTTAAATTAAATCTTTGATCCTTGATTACCTTGATGTATCTCTCAGATTAACATGATATTGTTCTTGGAATGTGCTAGACACATTTATGCAATACTAGGTCCTTAGTTTCTACCATTATAAAACTATAAAAACCTACCATTTACTTTGATTTTGTGTCTAGATACCTTGACACAGCATGTTTTGTGTTCCATCCACTATTATATAGCCTTATAAAATGTGGAACTACACTAATAAAACTTGGTGATTACCCTCCCAAAGATTTCATATGTGTGGTTGTACCATTATGTAGCCACAAAACTTTTCTGAATACCTTGACATTGTACTATATTACCTTTAAACTTATCTTATTCTCTATGGGTTACCTTTATACTATGGAAACCATATTGCAAAAACATATGTAATAGAATTACATGAGTTGAATTTAGTCATATGGATGAATTTTATTCTTTGGAAATGTAGAAACTTAATTTAAGTCATACGATTTGGCAGATCTAAACCCCATAGATGGAATTCATACACTCCTATGGTGTTGAGAATGTTTTATAGATATACTCCTCCAAATTTATATAATGGGAATACTAAAGACATATGATGGACCAGAAGAATTCATATGATCCCACATTTTCTAATTTTTAGTACATTAATAGTAAAAATACAAGATTTCATTATAGTATTTTTTCAAATAAAAAATTGATTCAAAAATAATTAAAACATTTGATTTAATTAATTAAAAAGTTAAGTATTAAATTTAAAATTAGTTTGTGACTTCAAAATGAAATCCAAAAATGAATAAAACAACAAACATTGATGTTTAAATCCATTTATCATATAATATTCAGATTTGTAAATGTAAAAAAATTAAATTAATCACCTATATTATTAATAAATTAAGGGGATAATTATCATTGAAAAATATTAAACAATTTTAGAAATACCGTCTTTCATAAATCCCACATACTTACATTATTTCAATCCTAAGAAACAGAAATAATTCAACCTATTTATAATATTTTCTCTACCTAGATTTAAATACACACATTAGAAATGAAATAAATCAATGATTCATCCATTGATGAAAATTTCATTCATATTTTGTGAATTAATCCCACTACCTTACTTCAATACAAGTTAAATTTAAATATTATAAAGTGTAACAAATTATTTTATAGTGGAATTATAACACTATCAAGTGGAACTTTTAATTATCACATTATCCATGGTTCCTTACTCTAATGATTCATTTCACAGTTCCTCAATACATATCATATCAAATTATTATAATTCAATTTCCCTCTAATTTGTCTTGGTTCAATATTCTTCTCCACTTAATCCATTATTTTTTGATAAATAGACAATTATTTTAATTTTTCCCATTCATGTGTTTTGAGAATAAATTATTAAAACTAAAATGGAATTTATTACTCACACACAAGGAGCTTAACTATCTCATAATTTTATTGTGGGATTCAATTTACCCACTAGAATAGTTTTAATGTAATTACATAAATATTTATTGAGTTAGACTCAGGATTTGTTCCTTTTCATAATTCTTATGTAATCGAGGTTTATGTTAAAAAATATAGTTTCATCATTTTATAATTATAATTCCACCTCATCCTTTTATATATCATTACTTCCATAGTTCTAAAATAATATTTATATGAAATAATAAGTAAAAATAAATAAAAAAATCATGTAATTACTTCAATTTCATAAGGAATGAAATCATCCAAACTATTATCTATTAATAACTAGGTAAGACATCAAGCAAATATCAATTTAACTTTCCAAAAAACAAAATAAAATATAAAATAGAAAATAAAGTAGTAGGAAATATTTATTTGTAGATTCTAAAAATAGTTCTAAAAAGATTATCAACTAAATTAAGGATGATTTGAATAACATACCCCACATTAATTCATAACTATACAATAAAGTTTTATGAGAAATTCAAAATAATTGTACGGAATAAATAAGTGTTAAAATATTGAAGAAACCTCCTATTTTTTGAACTTGTAGGTTTGAGTTAAAACTTCCCCTAAGTGTTTTGTTGACTCCTTTGAGCTAGCCTCCTATATTATTATAAACTTTTGGAAACCAATTGATGACATATTCAACATAAAAAAATATATTGAAAATTAGAAAAAAAGTATTAAATATTGGTCTCAACCCCCATATAGGTACTTTATTTTTACTACATCTAGTAGGCATTTCTAGTTATTAACCTCAGTCAGATGGTGAGTTTGGTTTCTTTAAAATAAACCCCACATATTATTTTTACCAATGTCATTGAGTAGAAATTGGATATAGATAAACCTAAGAAAAGAAATAAAAAAATTGAACACCAAAAGATATGGAAAAAAATAATGAATGTGGGGAGGGAAGATAATGTAAGGGGAATCTGTAAAGACAAAAATTAAATGAACATTATGGGCATGTGGAGGGGGGGGTGAATCAGTGGTATATTTTTATGAATTATTGATTTTTGAATTAAAACTCTAACTCCTACTAGAGTTCTTCATCTACTAAATAAAATATCCAAACCTCATAGAAAGTGCAGTGATAATGAATGATTGAGAAAAACACAATAATTTCAAAGTTCATCATAAAATCATACACCATTACATGATAGTTATTCCCCCAACCATGGATTATCCATAATATAATTCTTCTAGATTATATAGATAGAAGAGTAAACTGGTTATACAATCCCCTACTTGATATTCAAATTTATCATAGTTCTATACCCTAACTATAATGACTCAAACATTAATAAATTAAATTCCCTTCTGAATGAAAAAAATATCTTATTAACTAATGTTGTTATATAAATAAATTCCCTATATTTCATTCTTTATTTTGGATTTCTATAAAATGTTTACATAATTTTTCTATTAGGATTAAAATAAAGTTAAAAATTTCAACCGTTGATAATATAGTGTTTCTATAGTTACCATTATGATTAATAATGTTTAAGGTTTATGAAAACTTCTAATAAACAGATAAGGAAGAAGTAGTACCCTCGACTAGTAGGATCATTTCCAATGAAGGAAATTTATCATATATTATAAAGGATATGAAATCAATAGGATTTTCCCTTAACCAAGACCAAGTTGAGATTGGAAAAATGAAACTCGAGAAAAACCAATTATCAAATAACTTCAATATTTTTTAGACCATGAACCAAACTATGTTGGTTGAAGATCCACAAGAATTTACCCCCATCACACTCCTTATCCGTATGGGTTATATTGGTTTAATGATAGTGTATGTATCTTGACTTGAGTGGTATTAATTTTTATTTATTAATAATAACATGATTATATTTTTCCCTTTCATTATAAATTTATATATGTAATTATATAATGGGTTTGATAAAAATTGTATTTTTTACAAATAAACTGAAATTGTATTATTGGGAAATATTTAGTTTTAAATAATGATTTTTTTCATAAATTCGTGATTTTTAAATAAAATTTATTTTCATTAAATGTTATTATTTAAAAATTGGTACTTCATATTTAAATAATAAAATAATTTAATGAAGTCCAATGTAATTTTTATAAATATCTAAAAGATTTTAGAATTGTAAAAACAAGTATATTAATATAAATATGTAATTTTATTTAAAAGTTTAAATTAGAATATTTTATTAAAATAAATATTATTTCTAAAATCAATACATTGAAATTACCAAATGGTTATGTTTTCATAATATTTAGAGGAAATAAAATTATTAGGTAAATATTAATTACGGTATAAATATATTGTATGTATTACGACTTCCCAAAATCCCAAAAGTAATGTAATAAATAATATATTGAGAATACATGTCAAAAAATATATTTACCCTTTAAAATAACTTGTTTTAATTTTATTTATGTAATCTTACATACCTATAATGAATCTTCAAAAACCTATATTATATTTTATGTTTTTCAAAAAAAATTATGTAAGATCATTACCCCCTCCACATCCTAAATTTTATTATTTTATATAATTTTCTTCTTAGAATAATAAAAATATAGACTAAATATAATTTGGTAGAAAAAATGGGTAAAAACCAGGATAATGTTTTTACGTTTTATTATTTTATGACCTAGAGTCTAAAACCTATGTTTAGAAATTAAGAAATAATTCCCTTATCTTTTGATAATATATCCAAAGAACCATCCATTATAGTTTTCTCAAAATCCATTTAGTATTCGGTTCCTTTCGATCCCCCTATAAATACCTACCATGGAGTTTCTATGCCCTCAAAAATCCTCTACCATGCTTTTAGAAGAAACAACTCAAGTAAGGAATTATCTCCCTCTTCCTTTTATTCAAGTAATTTCGTTATATTAATATTTTTGATTTAAACTTTTTAATTTTTCTGTGTTTTTAATCATCCAATTATTATTATTATGTTTTATAATTAATGATATAACACCTTTCAATCCCATTAATCCATTTGATGAACCTTTATATACACCTATTTTATTTCCAAAATTGTCCCATGATTTTCCATGTCCGACTTTGGTTTTCTGAATTCCCATACCCATTTCCACTCAAGGGTTTTCAAATCGATATAACTATATTTAATTTATTGGGTTCCTAAATTTATTTAACTAAAAAAACTTAATAATATTGTTTTGAGTGAATAAATACATTAATATTTTGTGAGATCAACACATCACACAAATCCATTTACTTGATTTGAATATGATCGGTATGACAAAAATTCTATAGCACTCTAATGCATTGGGTAATGTTTTTATCTCATGAAATACCATGTATGGTACATATAATGTTATCCTAAGAAAAATATGTTATCATGTCTTGATGTTTATCCTTAAATTATGCCTTTTATTTAATTTTTTATGTTTTTCCATTTCGCTAAATTTCCTTGATTTTATCACTTTATATCATTATTTGATGTTTGTGGTTTTGATTCTCACCCTCTTATATCACCATGATAAGACCAGTGAATAACATGTATTATTTCATAATGTTATGATTTTATTATTCCCCTGTTGGTATTTATAAATAACCCATTTCTTCTATACATACCTAATTTTTCCCATAGAGTATTAGAAGATTAGTGGAAAAAAGATCATGTTTTGGAATTTTGTAAATAATGTCATTGTACCCATTTTTTAACTTATTTTTCTACATATCTAATTACACAATAAAGTTGGGTCTCAAGATATTTTTAGATATTATTATTTATATATTAATATCATATATCATGAAATAATGTTTATATAAGATATGGGTTATCATAGTTGGTATCAAATAAAGGTATAGTTATTTTTTAGGAATATTATTAGAAAAACGTAGTGAAAACTATATAGATGAGAATAAATATGAAAAAACATCAATAAACATTGGTAATGATAAAATATCATTGTTTTTTTAGAAAATGCATCCCTTTATGGGAATTTTAAAGTGGAAGTGGCTATAAAATAATTGTACCTAGGGTAAATAATAATGAAAAGGTATCACTTGGTATCAACTTGATCATCACTAGGTTTATGAAAAAGTGTCCTATGACTGTACACCTAGTTTGAAATTCATAGTGATATTCATGGGTCAATCATGTTATTTCTAAATTAAATTATGATGGGTATATTAATTCCAATTGAATTTAATGTTATATAATAGATTAAGGACAACATTAATTAAAAACTAGTAATTCATATATTATATAATACAAGTGATTTTTGGGTTATTAATTCAATGTTTTTGTATTTTTCCTTTATGTGTTAATTTTTTTGAATATTCTAATTATTAATAATATTTATTTTACTAAATATATGAAAATAGTTAGAATCGATTTAACAACCAATGTGATGGGAAATGTATGTACTACAAAAATGAGAGTACCAACCCTATATGAGTAGGATTCAAAAGATTCTGGATAATTATTCCCTAATTAACTCATGTTTTAAACAAAAACAATAATCAGGATGAACATACCACCCCCCTATGATAGTGTAAGTTACAATTGAGACCTTTATGTGATAAAGGCGTCTAACTTTTAGTGGATATTTTGATTCCCTAATTGTGAAACAATGGATCAAATCCATTGAAAATATATTATCTATACCTCAATGATATGATATTAAGAATGTCATTATGTATTTTTATCACATGGATGTAGAGACTGATGAATGATGGATGATGATCGAGAATATAAAGCCAAAGAAAGAAATCGAAGCAATGCAGTAGAGTGAATTCATGATTTTTTTCAATAAATATTTTAATCAAACTCTGGCATAAAGTAGAGATATATTTTATTACCCTCATGAAAAAAACAACTTCCCCATTTGGGTGTATGAGACTAAATTTATAATACTTGTATGATACACCTTCAAATTTCTCATTTACCATGCTAGATAAGTTAATCGCTACTTTAGCATGATAAAGATGAATTTATTAAAATTTTTAAAAAATCTAGAGTTTGAAAGTTATTAATATATTTTAGGCTGTAACACCACATGATTTTCAAATATATTTCTCTTTAAATAATTTTATTTAATCCATAGCATGTGTTACATGCAACATCAAGTTTAAACGAACCATGATATACTATTAAAATATTATTATGTGATAATTATCACCTTGAAATTGCATTGGTGGGTATAAATTTTAAAAAATAAATTATGAAAAATGTAGGTTTATATATGAATAAAATTAATTCCTCGGTAGCTAATAAGTTATAAAAAACTTTTTTAAGATTAAAAAGTGTTTTTTTGAGAAACATTTTTTATGTATGAAATTTATTTTAATATTTATAAATTAAGTTAATAATTTTTAGTGAATTATTTTCAGGAAATGTATATATTAC
This sequence comes from Viscum album, assembly GCA_963277665.1. Classification (NCBI taxonomy): domain Eukaryota; kingdom Viridiplantae; phylum Streptophyta; class Magnoliopsida; order Santalales; family Viscaceae; genus Viscum; species Viscum album. The sequence goes on along the minus strand of OY728162.1, from coordinate 1,236,933,635 downwards.
ATATTCAGTAAAAAGTTAACATTCATTAAATATTTTTCTAAGCACAAGGTACGAATAAACCACATTTTATGCTTTAAAATATATATTATTTTATTTTCTAAATAGAGGTTTTCATAAACTTTCTCACATTTATTTTTAAAATTAATTTTCGAAACATATAAAAATTGAATATGGAAATGTTAATTTTATAGTAGGAATCATTATTTTTATATTTTTCAAGTAGGGCCCTTTTTTTTGGTTAATATGAATTGTAACCATTATAAAACTTATCATCTTAGTAAAGAGTAAATTTTATTAATCTAGGATAAAAAAAACTATAAGGCCATAATTTTGAATCCTAATTATTTTTAGAAGAATATAATTTAAAACTTATCACCTTAGGATGAAAATTTTATTTGTTAATAAGACACTTTTCCATGAAAATTACCTATATAATATTTAAAGCAAAGAATGTAACAAAATTCCACTCTCTTAGTTTAAATATGTCTTATGTATTAACATAAGGACTAAAGATATTTATGGATGAATATAAATGTATATTTTGTGAGTAATAAAATTATATTCCTGAATGGAGTTTATTCCTATTTTTTATTTATTAAATAATCTTCTTAAATTCATATGTAATACTAATACAATATTTATTCATTAATAGAAAAATAAAATAAATGAATTTACAAATACTAAAAGTAACATAATATTAGTGATATATAGTGTTAAAAATATTTTTTGATAAATATAACATATGAATAATATTTTATAGTATTATATTCAAATTTAAACATTTTATTTAAGCCCTTTCAGTCAAATTAAATGAATAATGTCAAAATTGATATTAATGATATTTTATTAGAATAATATTTTATGAAATTATTTAAATATAATAAATATTTTTAATGAGGGAAAATTGGATAATATATGGTAAGAAATTTTATTCCTTGAACATTTATGAATTAATTTTGACCGTATATGTAAAATTATAACCCTTTAAAAGAAACAATGTTGTTACCTTTGTCAAGGTTAAAATTGGTTAAACAAGTGGTTAATAAAATGTTTAAGGTTTAAAAACTAGTTAATCCTAAAAATTTATTTATTTACGGTATTTTAAACCCATAAAATATTATCTTAAAATACCTCTTATTTTGGAATAATTTGGGATAAATAACTACTTTATCTTATTTTAATATTTTAAGAAATCCCAAGAGTGACCCTCTCCTCAATTATAAATCGCCATCCCTCCTATATATGTTTCACACCACATTGATCTTATTATATGGACCATACCCAACCCAAATACCTTTGAAATTTTATTATCTACATTATATATCTTCTTAACACTCCAAAATACCAACCCTATAACTCTTAATAGAAGATCTAAAGAAGTTTTTTTAAAGAAGAGGTAATTCCATCATCAATCACTTTATTTTTAGTTATTATTTTTTCTCATTATAATCTATTATATTATTAAAAAAGTAATAAATTTAGTATCCAATATATAATTAATTTTTTTTATGATTACAAAAAAACCATTATTTAATATCATTCCATCAAATGGGAGGTGAAAGTATCGCTTGTGCATATAAAGGACTTTCCATCTCCATGTAAAGATACAATTAATTTTCCATTAACATCATTAACATAAGGTTATAATGATGTTTTTAAAGTCTATATATGATATTTATGACACAAATATGAAATTTTAATGATAATTTTATGTCTTAATTATTACCTTTAAATCCATGGTAAAATAAGAACATCGCTCATGCGCATATGGGTCTACCACATCCATGAAGTGATGTGATTTGTTCTTCATTTATATTTTAGATGGATGATAATAAGGATGGATTTAATGAATATATTATATTATATATATAAATATATATGATATATATAAATTTTAATTATTATTTAAATTTTTTTCTTTCCATAAGTCGAAAAATGAAAACAACGTTCATGCATACATAAAACCTACCATCCCCATGAATGACGTAATTCATTTATATATATCTATAATTTATTAATCATAAAAATATGTATTTAATGGTTATATATAATATTTATATAATTATCAAAATTAGGGAGATTATGAAACCATGATAAAATTAAAGGTACCAAAAATACAAAAACAAAACATAATGAAAAATGAAGTAGACATCACCTAGAACAGTGATGATAATATAGAATTTTTTTTAAAATGGTGATAAAAGGTTATAAGTAAATAATATATGATATGATATATATTATCATTATTATGTAATATATTTATAATAAATATAAATTTATTATATATAAGGTTCAAACACATAGAATGTAATTCAACATTAGTTAAGGGTTATCATCTCAAATTATCTTCTATGGGACATATGTGATGTTACACACTTATATTTTCTTAGGAGGTGTACATAATAGAATTTGAATTTTATATCATGATTATATTTATGTTCATTATATTTAATGTTTTATTTTAATTTATTAATTTATAGGGATAAAAATTCAAATTTTACCAAAGAGGTAAGGGTTTCATGATACAACCACATTTTTTATAGGAATTGTTTAGGATTAAGTTTTTAATGGTTAAATATTTTTATTCAGCTCTCACAAAACTCAAGAATTTTATTATCCAATGGTTATTTCTTAAAATTACATTTTTTCCTTTTATTTTCTTCACTTTAAGTGCACAAGAGAATAAAATAAATTTTTTAAATAAAATAAAATTTATTTTAAAATTCATCTAAATGTATTTTATCTTTCATGTCCATGTTAAATAAAATTATTTTAAAGAATGTTATTAATATTATCCCATTATTTTTTGATGTAATTTTACCCATTTTTTAATTTTTCAAAAATGGTTTGAATGAATATTCTTATAATTTTACAAACAATGTGCTTTTTAACATTTTTAAAAAAATAAAAGGAATATATTTTTAACATATATGAAATGAACACAATTATTTTCCTTAATAACTTCTCAATAATTTAATTTTTTAATTTATAAGTTTCAAATTTTAATTTCAAATAAAACTTTTTCCATAATTTTTTTTGAAATTTTTAAATTTTAAATAAGTTATTTCAAAATGATATTGATACTTTCCTTATGAAATATCCCATGTGATTTGTAAAGGTATTTTCATAAAATATAACATCCTTCACTGTTACTAATGATTTATTATAGGTATTATACAATTATTCCATCTATATTATTTCTATAGATGATTTATTTTTTTGATTATATGATTTTTTTGAAACACATTCCTTTTCTATGGGTGAATCTTTATTTAATGATGAAAATTTTTTGAAACCCATTTATTTTCCATGGTTCATGATATGTTTAAATGTTTATGAAACCCATTTATTTTATGTGTTCTATTAGGATGAGTTCTGTAAGATATTGTGGCACACATATTTATGATTTTCATTATGTGATTGGTGTGCATGAAATTATATATCCCTCCACTACATTGGGTAAATATGGATATCTCAAGAGATAGACATGATTGAAATGGGAAGTGAACATAGTTTAGTAAGGGAATCTATCCACTATGATAGTTTTGGGAGTGAACCATGAGTACTATGATGGTTTGGGGATTGAACCCAATCCACTATGATAATCTTGAAAGTGATTCTTGGCTACTAAGGTAATGGTTTTCAATGCTTATGTGCATTACTCAATTACATGTCCTATATTAATTTTATTTTCTCATTAACCATGTTCTTTGATTCCTTTATGATTCACCTCTTATGAATATCCAAGAATTATTCCATGAATCAATATTATGATATATGAAATATATAGTATAATTTTAAAATGTTAATATCATGTTCTCATTACCTTATTCTCATTTTATACATATGTGATCAATGAATTCTCCCTTACTTACCCATAATGAGCATTATAAATCATAAATTCTTATGTTTCCTTTCCACTAGTTATAAAGAATAATTTTAAGTATTTTTTTATCTAAGAAGGGTGATAGTTAAGAAGAACACTAAGTGTGAGATTATTTAGTTCATTTATAAAATAGTTGTTTATGAATCATTATTTTCCAAGATACTGTACATATATGATGCTATCATGGATTATCTTTTATTTAATTATTAACTCTATAATAAGATGTTATACATATGTATAAGGAGTATGGGTTGCAATAGTTAGTAGAAGAGTAATGTTTAGTTACCTTTGTAAACTAGGATAAGAAAAGTTTAGTGATCACCAGGAGGATGTGTCTAAGTATAGGATAAAAGTTTAATGATTTGGTAATTATCATGGATGAAAATGGTTGAACATAAGGTTTCATAGTTTTAAAATAATGTGTATTTATTTAAACATATAGTAAATTTTTGTTCATGATTATTTGATTCTAAAATTTGTTTTACAATACTATGATTTTTGTTTCATTCAATGGGTATAACCCAACAAAATCATGTTAATATTTAATGTGATGAATAATGAAATGAATTCCATCCAAATAAAATAAATGTTTTGTGAGTTGGAATGAATCTTTAATAGTTATTGTCACAAAACATTTTGAAGATATAACTAATGCTAAACTTATAAATGATAAAAGTAGGCAACAACATTTTGTGAAGTCCCTTATGTGAAAAAACATACCTTACTTTAGTGGGTATTCTAAACCACTAGTTTACGAGAAATGCATCAGAACCATGGAAATGATATTTTCCATTACCTATTGTTTGAAGAAAGAAAAATTCATTTTGGTTATCTATAATTTGGAAGGTGAATTAGATCAATGATGGACTTTTTATCAATAATATGTTGAAATAGGAAGAAATTTAGTCCATATATTGGGATTAGTTTAAGAAATTATTTTTCATTAAGTAATTTCCTTATATTCTTTATATGAAAATAGTGATGAAATTTTTTAAGATAAAATAGAAGGAATATGAATCTATTAGTACTTACGTGTCAAATTTTATATGAATTTATAGGTATGATTTTGAAATTATCATCCAAACTAATATTTATGTTTATCAATTCTTCAGTGCCTTAAAACCAGGTCTCTGAAGGGATTTATCTATAAGATAATTTTTTATCAATGAAGAAAACATTTGATGTGATATCAGAGTGGAAATATATATTAGAGTTAGCAATCCATCTCATAGTTTGGATTATAAAATAATGATGGAATTGATATAGGATTATAAGAATTATGGAGTGAAGAAGATGATCTTTCCTTTATGATAAATGTGTAGAATGAAACATGGTGAAAATTGTGTTAAGGGGGGTGTCAAATGTTTTAAATGTGGAAAGGTAGGTCGTCTAGAAATGGAATTCCAAAGTGATTGAAGAGACTACTAAATTAAAGGAACAATGATGAATCACCACAAAATACACCACCCACATTTTAGTGTTTCAAATGCAAGGAGTATAGGTATTATTATAACTAGATCTCAAACCCAAATGTTAATGATGACGATCTATCCCAAAACTTCTTAAGCCTAGAGACAATGTGAAATGTCATTCGTTAACTATTGGATATGTTGATTGAAATAATCAAGTCATGAAAGGTACAATTACTATCCACTCTAGATCTATTATTTTATTTTTTGATTATGTATCTACCAGCTCTTTTATATATGAATAATTTTTTAAGGGTATGAAAATTATACCCCAATTATTAGATGTTGAAATATAATTAAACCACTCTAATGGAACAATAATGGCATATCAAGTATATGATTATTCTCAAAATAATTTTTTTTGGGAATTTTATTCCTAAAAATATTATTATTCTCCCTCTGATTTAATTTTATGTCATTTTGTGAATATATTATATTAATTTATATAATTTCCATATTAATATCCAATTATGATTAGTCATGTTTGATATTCCAAAATAACCTATGATTTTATATCAGTGTGATGATAAATATGAACTTATGATGGAAATCAAATCAATTATTTCAGTTTTATTTTTTATTCAAAAGGGATGGTTATATAATATGTACTGGGGTAAAATAATCATAAAATATATTCCTATTGTATCAAAGTTTTTTGATTCCTTTCAAGAATAATTTATTGATCTTTCACCAAATCATGATGTTGAGTTCCAAGTAGAACTCATACATAGTGATACACCTACTTCAATGACTTCTTAGATAATGAAACTGATTGAGATGCATGAATTGAAAAAGTGACCCATCAGAATCTTAAAAGTGATTAATTCAAAAGTGTGCATCACCTTGGTGTGTATCCATTATTTTTAATAAGAAGAAATGTTGATCAATGTAACTATGTGTTAAATATTTAGAGAAAAACATGAGTAAAATCAAGAACAGGTATCCAGTACCTTATATTGATAATTTGTTTGATCTGCTAAATTGAGATCAATAATTTTCAAGATTGACCATTATTATAGATATCAACAATTTAGCATCTAGAAAGTGATTATACCAAATAAAACATATTATAAAATCTTTAGACATAATGAATTTACAATGATACTATTTAGACTTATTAATTTTCCTATTTTCTTCATGGATTTAATGAATATAGTATATTGAGATTACCATGATATGTTTTTAGTAGTATTTATTGATGATTTTATTTTTTATTCAAGAGAAAGGAAGAGAATGAAGATCAATTAAGGATTTTATTAGATACCCTAAGGAAGGATAATCCGTATATAAAATTTACCAAGTGTAAATGTTGGATTTTGAAAGTTCCATTCCTGGGTCATATATTCTCAATTGAGCATAGATAGATTGATCTATCAGTGATAAAAATTATTAAATGTTCACCCATACCAACCAATGTGACTGATATCCATATTTTTCTTAGTTTGGATGGATATTATTAGTAATATTTTGTAAAATTTCATATTAACGTGTAATACAATCACTAAGTTAACTCAGAATGGAGTTAAGTTCCTTTTGATAGATGAATGTGAAGAAGATTTTAATGAGTTGAAGAGAAGGTTATTGAGTTTACATGTTCTCACTATACACTATAGTAGAGAAGCTTCTGTGGTTTGTAGTGACACATCAAAGAAGGGATTGTGATATGTTATCTTGAAGAATGTCATAGTGGTTCGTTATGTATCATTGAAATTTAAGGTTCCTCAGAAAATTTACCCAACTCATTATATAGAGTTAGATATGGAAATTTTGTCACTAAAGATATGATGGAATTATATTTATAGAGATATTTTTGATTTATATAATAATTATAAAATTTTAAATCTTATATTCACATATTAAAATTTGAATATATACCAGATAAGGTGGTTGGAGATAATTAAATATTATGACTTCTCAATACATTACAACCCTGAAAAATTAAACAAGGTATAAGATTATCTATGTCAAAAGGATCAATCTAACTTATATATATAATGAGGATAAAAAATATACATTATTTAAAAATTTTAAGAGGATAATCTTGAAATATTTATGGAAGGGTAAAAATATGATCTTTCTCAAATCAGTGTTTAACCATTTATCCAATTGAAGATTAAAGGTAATCAGAAGGAAGATATAGAGATTCAGAATATGGTGAAACATTTTATTGAATTTAACCAATATTATGATGGAATGGTAAGGTTCAAGAATCATTTTTGTGTTCTTCCCATACCAAATTTGAAGAAGGATCTATTGGTTAAGGCTCATAGTTCTTCATTCTCTATTCCTCATTGATGTATGGTGATGTTTGGAAATCTAAAATAGTATATATGCTGGGATAGCATAAAGAGATATATTTCATAATTCATATCTTGGTGTTTGTTATTTCAGTAGGTTAAGGTGGATAAATAAATATATTAGGGTATTTTTATTCCTTTACCCTTTCTATAATTAAAATAGAAAAACATCACCATGGATTTCATCATTAGACCACCCAAAACATCTAAAGGCCATAATGTTATTGGGGTTATAGTTGATTGGATTATGAAGTTATCACACTACATTTATATAATATAATATTCCTCATTTGACTATATTTATAGAATTTATATTATGTATGTTTGTGTGGAATTCTGAACTATATTGTACCTGATCATGATTAGAGGTTTTCATAGATGTTCTAGAGAAGTTTTCACTAGACTATGGTTTTAGAGTTGACTTTTAGTATGGAGTACCAACCATAGAAATATGGCCAGTATGAGAGAATAATTCATACTGTAGAGGATATTTTGAGATCTTATTCTATATATTTTAATGGTTATAGTGATGAACACATTCCTCTATTCTAATTTTCATACAAAAATATATTTCATTATATCATTTATATTTCTCCTTATGAAGCACTTTTTTGAAAGATGTGTTTACCTCCAATGTTATAGAAATAATTTGGAGAAATAAATCTATTGGGACCTTTGCTACATGAAGAAATATTAGATAATTTCTTTTCCATTCAATATCACGTCAAGGAAGCTAATAGTCAATAGAATAGTTATGAAAACAATCGTCGATGTGATCTACAATTTGAAGTTAGAGAGAAAGTTATTCTCCACTTTTTTTCTCTAGAAGATGTGTAGGAGATTCAAGATGAAATGAAATCTGAAACTTGGGTATAATTTTCCTTTCAAGATTCCTTATCAAGTAAGAATATTATCTTACCTCTTTACACATTCATTGAACCTCTCTCAAGACTAAGATATGTTCCATGTATCTATCTTGATGAAATACAAACATAGTCCTTCACATACACCAATCTCATAGGTTATACCATTGGAGAACTGTTTTTATGATAAGGAAAACTGGTATAAATCTTGAATAATTAAGTCAAAGTGAACATAATCAATAATACTTAACTGGATAATGATATTTGGATAAATCATAAATTTAGGAAAGCTAATTGGGAACTTTATGATCCAATGAAACAGAGATATACTCATTTGTTTGTATCTAAGTGATGAATTTCATGGGAGAAATTCATTTTAATGGGGGGAGGGGAGGTATGATTTTATACCTTCATATTTTTGAATATATTTCTCTGTAAATAAATGTATTTATTTGATTGCTTGATTTATATGAAACACCGAGTTCAAACGAACAATGATATACTATTACGATATTATTACGTAACAGGAATCACCTAGTCATTGGATTGGTGGGTATAAAGAGTATTAAATAATTTTTTAAAAACATATGGTTACTTATGTAAAAAATTAATTCAATTTTTTCCAATTATTTATTAATAAAAATAAAAATCATTGAAAATAAGAAATATATCTTTTCGAAAAACTATTTTTAAATATTTAACATATTTTTATGATAATAAATTTATTTAATAAATTTTGGTGAATTAATTTAATGAATTTTATATATTATATAGTCAATATAATTTTTCAACATCCATTCAATATTTTTATAAGCATTATATAAGAATAAACTAAATTTTATGCATACAATTATATTTTTTTCTAAAAAAGTTTTCATTTTTTTAAGTAATCTATTTATAAAAAACTTCTAACACTTATAAAAAATAATCTTGATAAATGGATTCAATATTTGGAATTAGGAGATCCAAATTTGGTATATATCCCCATTTTACTTTTGGTTAATATGAATAGTTATGGTGGTAACATTTATCACTTGATAAAGTGTTAATTGGGTTAATCTAGGTTAAAAATAAGTTATAAGGATATAAATTTTCATCCTAATTATTATTGTATGAATGAAATTTGACCCTTATCTTATTTTGGAACAAAATTTATTTTTTATTGGACATTTTTTCAATGAAGATTAACTATATAATATTTAAATCAAAGAAAGCTACAAAATGTCAATCTCTTTATTTTTAATATATCTTTTGTGATAACATAGGGACATAAGTAAGTTATAGAAAAATATAAATGTTTATTTTTTAAATAATTAAATTACCATTATTATGTTAGTTTAATTAAAAAATTTTAGTGACTATGTAATTAACGTACATGCATACACAACTATAGTACAATATTAATACAATTAATAGAATAGAATAAACTTAATGTTATTAAAAAATAAAAAACGACATATTTTGAGTGATTAATATTATTATAAGATAAATTTTTATATAAATATAGAATATTAGTTATTATTAATAATATTATATTACAATTACAACTTTTTCATCATGTCTTTTAAGTCAAATTAAATGAATAGTGTCAAAATTGACATTTTTTTATTTTATAAAAATAATAGTTTTTTTAAATTTTTTTAAAATACAAAATATATTTGAGTAGAAAAATTTGAACAATATATAGTCTTAAATATTATCACTTTTCCATTTATGAACCCATTTTTACCCTATAAGTTAAATTATGACCCTTTATAAGTAAAACAGGTTGTTACTGCATTTAAGGTTAAAATTGGTTAACTAAGAGGTTAATCCAAATAATAGGGAATAAAAGCCTACATAAACTGATTAAATTTTTTATTTTTTTATTTTATTTAATCCCCATACAATAATAATTAGATTAATTGTCCTTTTAGAGTATTTGTTTCAGAGAATCACTTTTTTATATTTTAATGTCTTAAGAAGTCACCAAGTGTCCCTCCCCTAAATTTTAAAAGAGTATCCCTCCTTTATATTCATAAATATAAATTCAAACTTATATATCAACCATCCCCTAACTAAATCCCTTATCAAATTCATTACCCATATTCTATAGGAGATAGTCTTCCAAAAATACTAACCATAGGGTTCTTAAGATATGATTTGAAAATGTTATTTAAAATAAAAGTAATAACCTTAATCAGTCAATTTCATTTTAATTATTATTTTATCTCATATAAATATATTATATTCTTTATAGTATATAATATTAATTAATATAAATATACTTAAATGTTATTATGATTATGAAACCACCTTTATTCTTCAAGATACCATCAAATGGGAAGTGAATGTAATGCTCATGGATACGTATGGCTTACCATCTCTACGTAACGATACAATTCATTTTACATCAATAAATTTAATTTATTTTTATTATTATGGTTTTAATATATATATATATATATATATATATATATATATTTTATATTTATAACATAATGATTATTATGTATTGATAATATCATATATACCTTCTTACCTTCCAATCCATTGGAAAACAATAACGTCACTTGTGTATACATGTTTATTACTATATCCACCGAGCGACGTGATTTTTTTTTAATTTCCATTTTAATTGGATGAAAACAAGGATATATTCAAATAATTTATATGATATATATTTGATATATTATTTATTCTATAAATTTTAATTATTATTTAATTTTATTTTTTTATATCTGTCAAAAAATGAAAACATCGTTCTTGCATATGTATGGCCTACGACCACCATGAAAGGTATAATTCGTTTTCTATATCTATATTTTATGAATGATTATAAATATGTTTATAATATATAAATATTATTTATATAATTATAAAAATTATGGAAATTCTATAACCATGAAGAAATGTACAAGGACAAAAACCACTTGTTCCAAAACAAAAATGAAAAATGAAGCTAATATCACCTGGAACAGTGATTTTAATAAATAATTTTTAACAAATGGTTGATAAAAGGTTATAGGTAAATAATATTTGGTATTATATATATAATTATGGTTCTAGAATATATTTATAACAAATATATATTTTTTATAACGTATTTTTGAGCATCTGTAAAGAATTTTGGATCTGAGGTAATGGTTTATCATCTCAAATTAACTTCTTCTGGACATATGTTATGGTATTCACCTATATTTTCTTATAATATGTACATACTAAAATTTGTCATGTTATATCCTGATTATATATATTTTATAGATTTATAATGTTTCATTTTATGTTATTCATTCGTGGGACTTACTATTTAAATGTTACCAAAGTAGTATGTGTTTTATGTTACAATCTCGTTGTTTATCATGATTGATTAAGATTATGATTATGATGATGAAATATTATGATAAAACAATCATAAAAGTCATGAATTTTATTCTAAATTTTTTATTTCTTAAAACTACATCTTTTTCATTTCTTTTCGTCTCATAAATTACTCAAGAGACTGAAATAATTTTTTTAGGTAAAATAGACTTTATTTCCCTCTTGAGTTGAAAATACATTCCATTACATGTATATGTTTCATTAAAGTGTTTAGTTAATTTTTATAATATTATAAAATTATTTATTAAATATTACTTTAACCATGTTTTAATTTTAAAAAATTATCTAAAATGAATCTTCTTGTAATTTTCCAAAATGAACGACTTTTTCACTTTTTACAAAAATGTAAAAGGAATTTTTTTAAACATGTAAAAAATAAATGGAGTTTGAATCCATCATGAAAAATAAATAATTTGAAACATTATTTTCTTGTATCAATGATTACTTTCAAATAAAATATTTTCATTAATATTTTAGAAACTTTTTATATTTTATAGAAGTAATTTTAAATTGAAAGGTATATTTTCCATAAGAAATATTACAAGTGTTATTTAAATGTGTTTTCAACTAAGATCAAATCCTTTTATGTTACTAATTATTTACTGGGGGTATGATCCAATAAAACAACCTTATTCTTTCTGTAGATGTTTTATGTTTTTTAATATGATATATATGAAACATTCTTCTTTTACATAGGTTATACAATGATGAAATGATGAAATTTTTATGTAACCAGGTTATTTTAAAAATCTAATTCTACGATGAAATAATTATGAATCCCATTTTTTTATTAGTTTGGATATGATTAATGTTTTACAATATTTTCAAAGACATATATATGATTTTTATTATGCGATGGGTGGGCCTATAATTATATACCCTTCCAATAGATTGGGTAAATATGGATACATCATGCTATAAATTGTACTTGAATGAGGAGTAAACCTAGTTCAACAAAAACTCTTTCCACTTTTATATTCTTGGAAGTAAACCTTTTATAATATAGTGGTTTGGGGACAAACCCCAATATAGTATGATAATATTGGTATTAAGACTTTAATACTATGTGAATGATTTTATATTCTTATATGTATTATAGAATTTCATTTCTTATACCAATGATATGCTCTCATGACTCTTGTTTTTAAACTTAATTAAAAATCATGTCTTATAAACTAACATTTTTTATTCCATGAATCAAGATTATGATGTATGATAAGAAGGTTATGGTTTCAAAATTATTTTTTTTCATGTTACTATACCCTTATTGTCATGTTATGATTATGTGATCAATTATATCTCCCTTTTTTAACCTTAATAGATATCTTGGATCACCCATTATTATATTTACTTTCCCCAGGTTTTGAAGAAAGATTTTTTTATGATATACCCAAGAAGGGTTCTAGTTATGAAGTACTAATTATGAGATTATGTATATCATTTATGAAAATGTTTTATCCAATTTTTCAAAGACAATTGACCAATATAATTTTATCATGGATCATCATGATTTGTAATTAACATTAATCTTATAAGATATAATATCAATCTAGGATGTTTTTGAGTCTCTATAATTGATATTCCCTCAATGTTGAAATTGATATCGGTGAATATCAAGGGTATCTTGGGTTTGGATATTGGATTTAGAGAATGTAGTCTAATTAAATAGGATTGATGGAAAAAATCATGAGTAAATAAAGTCTAATATACAAGTTATCAAAAGTATAGGAAGAAGAATCTTAGAAATACCCTGAACTGAATTTTGGAAATACATTAGGTGTGGTTAGGAAGGGAACCTATCTAGAAAATTAAAACATGAGGGATCCACCAATGTGATGGAAGAATGAAATTCTCTATTCAACCCTCATATTATCTTACAATGTTAAAAATGTAAGTAAAAATGACATTATGTGAAACAATTCACTAAACTAAGGGCTCTCTAAGATAACCATTGAAAATAAACCACAATGTCTAGAGGAAAATAGAGATAATATTCCACCAAAATTAATGACATGTATCCAAAAAATGAACTAGTGATAGGAATAATAGTTATTAATTTAAGGATAGAAAACATACAATTTGATTTTAGTTCAAAAAATTATTTTATATCACACATATTTTGAATAACTATTCTAATACCACCTAAAAACATGTAAGTCAGGTTATTAGTGAAGAAAACAAATGGGCCAGTAATTGTTTCTTAGGAATAAAAATCCTCTATTGGAAATATTTGTGGGATTCATTTCTCAGCGAACCTTGTGATACTTTATTTAGCATAATTTGAGTATATTTTGGGTATGTATTTAATTTAATTATATAGCACAAACATAAATTTTTTAGTTTAGTAAATCAACCTATATATGAAAAATCACCCTCTAATTCTATACATGTGTCAGGTTGAGAATAAATCTCCTTTGGAATCATCATCTCAAGTATGAAAATTGTTTCATTATAAGTAATAATATAATTATTAAATTATTAAGACTAAGGAAAATATCATCCTTTATGAATATACTATTGTATGTAAATTCATTGATGTGTTTTCTAAATAATTTACTCATCTTCCTTAAAGCTGAGAACTTAAGTTTTCAATAAAAATTAGACTTGGATATTTTATAAGATATAATAATCGATATTGAATGTCAAATATTGAACTTGAACAGATAAATAAGAAACATTATGAGAATCTTGATAAAGGGTTTATATGCCTATGTGCTTCATGATTGGGGTTCACTAGGACTTTTTTTCAAGGAGATTGATGGGTCAATGCACATTTTAATTTATTATTTTGAGTTAAAATGATCATGATAAATAACAAGTATCCTCTACCTTAGATTGGTGAGATGTTTGATCCGTCATGTGGAGCCTTTTACTTCTATAAAGTGGATAATTGTTTAGGATATTATCATGTAATGGTGAGAAAGGATGATAACCCCAAGAATACTTTTCACAAAAGTTATGGTAAATAAATGTTCATAGTGATGTCATTTGGATTTACTGGTTATCCAACTATATTTATGGACATAATGAATAAATTATATAGGGATTAAAACAATAAATTTTTGGTAGTGTTTATTGATGATATTCATGTCTTCTCAAAAAGTAAATAGGAACATGAGGAGCATTTGGATGTTGTACTGAAGTCCTTGAAAATATAAAAGTTGTATGTGAATTACTATAAATGAATGGTTCATATGGACAAGAAACATTCCTGGGAAATTTTATAGATAAAAAAAATATTAGTGGATCCTTCAAAGGTATCATCAATTATATTATAACCTAGAAAAACATATTCAATATTTATCTATAATCTCCTTATATTATCTAGGTACAATTTTTTATATGTGATAAAATTATCACAATTATCAAGTGCACTAACCAAGATAAGTCAGATGGGAGTGATGTTTTTATAGACTTATGAATGTGAGGGGAGCTATAATGAGTTAAATAATAGTCTAAATAATTCACATACAATCACATTACCTACTAGTGTAGATAAATTTTTGATATAGAGTGATGCGTCCAAAAAGGTCTTGTTTTGTTTAATCATGCGGAATGACAATGTGATAGCCTATACCCCTACCAATTAAAGATCAATAAGAAGAACTAACCATTTCATGATAGAGAAATATATGTAGTGATATTTGAATTTGTGCTTTGGAATCATTATCTATATAGAGATAAGTATGATATATATATATATATATAATTAGATCCTTAAGTATATATTCATAGAAAATGATCTCAATATGAACCAATGAAGGTGGTTATAGATGATCAAGGCTTATAATTGGTTAATCCATTACCATTCAAGGAAGGAAACGAATGTGGAATATTCTTTAAGAATAAAGGATACCACAACCCTATCCATATTGATAATTATAGTTATTTAATCCATTACCATCCAAGGATGGAAAATAATTTTGTAAATGGTCTGAGAAGAAATGATATTGTAAACATATCCATGATGAGTATTGAAAGGGGTCCAATCTTATTAGAAATGAAACTGATTGAAATGAAAATCATAAAAATAGTCTCTTCTGTAATTTCTCATATAACTACTCAACCATCCATTATTAAGAGGATCAATGAGTACAAAAAAATAAGATAAAGAGGTACAAAGAAAAGAAGAAAATATTATAGAGGTCACCTTTTCTAATTATGGAGTTATAATTTTTGCAACCCAGATATATATCCCTTCAAAACCATAACTTAAGAGGGGAATTTTAGAATATCTTCATGGATAATCATTATATTTTCTTCCTAAAATCCCTATAATGTATAGATTCTTGAAGAAAAACTTCTATAGGGAAAAACGAAGAGGGAAATTTCAAAATTTTCATCTGAATGTTTGATTTAACAATAAGTCAAGAATGAATGATTGAAGTCTAAGGGTATGATTCAAACATTTTACAAAAAATTATGGAAATGGGAACATGTTACCATGGATTTCATCATAAGACTCCCCAAGACATCTAAAGTCAATAACACAATTTGGGTGGTAATAGATCACATTATAGAGTTAGATCATTTCATTTCTACAAAGTAAGAATTTTCTCTTTACCAACTCCCACAGATATATATAAGATAAGTGTTATGACAACATGGAGTCCCACTCTCCATTGTATATAATTGATATTTTAGGTTTACTTCAAGGTTAAATAGTATCCTTCAACAAGAATTAGAAATATCGAAGGGTTTTAGAACTTCTTAATAACATCATATTGATTTTCAGTATGAAACAACCATTCACACTCTTGAGAAAATGTTGAGATCATGTTCAATGATTTTCTAGGGATGTTGGGACCAACACCTTATCCTAGTAGGGTTATTATATAATTATATATTCTATAATAACATTGACATGAAAACTTATCAGGATCTATATGGGAAGTGTTGTTGGACTCCAACATGTTGGGATGATGTTAGAGAGTGGAAGTTGATGGGACTTGATCTTATCCAGAAGAAGAAAAATAAAGTTAAAACAATTCAACATCTTATAAAATACACACAAACATGACAAAAATAAATGAATAAAACCATCAATGATACCTAGAGTTTGATAATATAGATAAATTATTTCTTTATATATCACTGTTGAAGAAAGTCACGAGGTTTGGGAAGAAGGGAAATCTTAGTAGTAGATACATTAGACCCTTTGAGACCCTTAGCATCATCATAGTTGAAACCTATCGACCAAAATTGAATCCTAAATTTACTCATATACATGATGTGTTGTATGTGTACCTCTTAAGGATGCACATACCTATCCCCTCACATGTACTGAATCCTAAGGTGATAGCATCAAATAATGACCTTTTATATGAGGATAACTGAGTGATGTTCTTAAATCATATCAAAAAAGTTCTATGAAACAAGATAACCCTTAGTAAATGTAATTCCATAGAACCATAAGATTGAGTGGGAAATAATGGAACCATAAGTAGTAATGGAAAAGAATAACCCTATTATATTTTAGTGTAATAAATGAAAATTTGAAGGTGAAATGTCTAAAGGGTGGAATAATGTAATTAACTAAAATTTCATAAATGAAATTCCATGATGAATAAAAAATTGATAATTAATTAATATAGGTATAGAAAACACATCAACTATATTTAATTTATTATTTTATCATGTTATTAAATATTTCCATAATATGTTAATTAGGAACAAAATATTGTTAAAATCATTACCATTGATAATATATCCATTTTATATTGACCATTATGATTCATATATATTATGGGATATGATAATGTCTAATTGACATAGATGCAATATGTTATGGTCTTGGAGAGTAGGATCATACCCCTATAAAACCCATTTGTTAGCAATTTTGAGTAATATGGAATCACTAGGATTTTCCCTTAGCCATTCCCAAGAATATATTTAATAACTAAAATTCTAGTGAAGCTATTTATGGGAGTATTTTAAGTTGATAAAGATCATAAACCAAACCTTGTTTTCCAAACCACCCAAAGAAATTACCTCCATCACACACCATTCCCTGATGGTGTCTTATGGTTTAATAAGGGGTTAGGTATATATCCCCTAGTAGTATGGATTTATATATATATTATTTTTTAAAAAAATTATCTTTATATTTATCAATTTAATTATTAATTTATATTCATGATTATAAAATGAGTTTGAAAAAAAATTATTTTGTTACAAAGAATCCAAAATTGTATTTTAGCGAAATATTTAGTTTTAATAAATGCACACATTTTAATAAATTCAATAATTATGGGAAAACATTATTTTCATTAAATATTATTATTAAATAATATATCTTTAAATATAAATTACACATATAATTTAATCAAATCTAATGTAATTTTTATAAGGGTTGGAAGGGTTTTAGTGATGTAAAAACTAATATTTTACAGTAAATAATTTTTTTTATTTAAAAATTAAATTATAATAATTAAAAAAATATTTTTCTAAAATGAATAGTTTTTTTGAAATCATCTCATAGAAATTAGTCAATGGGGATTTTTTCATTTTTTCTGAAACAGTTGAATTTTTGGGTAATAACAAAAAATGATTGTCTTGTGTTGTATAATCTATGTGTCACAAAACTTCATGTACAAGATAAGAATACAATGGGTGGTCCCAAATATATATATACCTCCAAGTAATTGGGTATTTTTTTATCTCATGACATACCATGTATTATGAATGGAAGGTTTACCTAATAAAATTATGTTATGATTTTTATGAGGTTAGCCTTAACTTATTCTTATCATGTGAAGTTTGATGTTGTTTCCACATTTATATGTTTCCTTTATGTTATCATGTTTTATCATTCTTTGATTTTCATGGTTATGAATCTCAACCCTATTATGTAACCTCGATATAAATATTGAATCAAATATACTACATTCATCATATTTTGATTTGATTATCATATTATATGTCTTTATAGATTATCACATTCTTATGTATATCCCAAGGTTATATTGGGTATTATTAGAATATAAATGTAATATTAGGTCTTGTATTGGAGTTTTTAAATAGTTCCATTATAACCATGTGTCAAGTTATTGTTCTATTTATCTAATTACCCAAGGTGACTAGACCGCACAATCTTTTTCAGTTTTTTTATGTGTATATTTTTTTAATAGGACCAAAAATAAAGTATATAAAATACATGGTTATTAATATTTTGTATCAAATATTTGTATAGTATTTTTTTAGATTAGGATTATAAATATTTAGTTAAAACCAAAGAGATAAGACTAAATATAGAAAAACAATTCCTTAAATTTTGTTAACGTATATATTGCTTGGTCTTTAATGAATATAAATCCTTGTTCAGATATTAACAAGTTGATACAACTATATAATATTTTTTCATATAGGTATGAACAATAAAAAGAGAAAATTGGGTATTAAATCAAGAAAAACAAGGAGAATGAAAAATATTCCTAAGAATATATGTACATATTGAAACTCCCAGTGGATATTCTTCAGTTAATCATGTTATTCTTACTAACCATTATAATTGGATAAAAAATTACTATGAAATTTAATGCTAGAATATTGACCATGATTAACTCAGATTGAGACCTAAAAATTCATAAGATAATAATTACATGTGATTTATGGGTTATCCATGCAATGTTCTTAGTTTTCATTTATATGTTTAACAGTTTGAGAAATACCATCCTAAATTCTCCTTAATTTTATTCAATGCCTGATAATAGGAGGAATTGAGTCTAAAACCATTGTAATTAGAAATGAGTTGACTACTCAAATGATATTCCCAACCATATGGGGGTAGGAGTCAAGAACATCAGGAAAATACATTCTCAATCAGGTCACATTTTTAACATAAACATGAATCAGGAGGAACACCCACACCCCATAAGAATGATTAACATGCAATGAAGAACTTTATGTGAAAATTCCTCAAAATTTCAGTGGATTTTTGGATCCCTTAACCCAAGAACAATTAATAAACACCATTGAAAATGAAAATATCTATTATTCAATGATATGATATGTGTAGGACCCCGGGACACCCTGAGATGGGAGGGGTGAATCAGGGTGTCAAATTTTTCTTTTAAAAACAAGGATCTTGTTCACATGTTGGTAGGAAATAGATAAACCTGTATAATGGATATGATTAGTAATGAAACATTCACTTGAAAATCGGTGACACAATAATTTTTACTTGGTTCACCACTAAGGGCTACGTCCAAGGAGAATACACCGACAAGTTCTCGGTCATACCAAATTCCCCTAAACTTCACTAGCTATAGATTACAAATGTTCAGTAACAGTCACTCTGTCCCAGGCTCACTGCCTTTACAATAGGTCAGGGATAGCTCACTACATCCCTCAGGTCACTCCCATAGACTCCCCCTGGCTCACTTCTTTTGGTGAAGTCCCACTCAGTTTATAGATGTTAAGGTCTCTTCAATAGATAGACATGAAGTTCTTTGTCTCATTTTCAGCATGAGACTTTGATTTCATCAATGTTTAAATTTGATTCTCTTTTCAGTTCAATCCTTCATATTTAGTGCAATGACTAATCCACTAGATCGTCTTGTCTTTGTTTGCCTGAATCACAACCACTTATGTGATTTCTCAATAAATGAAGCTCTACTTACTTGGCATCATCATAATCAGTTCTCTATGGATGCATGAGATCATGCATGTATCATTTATATTTCCTCTTTAATATCACTTTGCACCGAAGGTATCAGGAAATCTTCCATCTTTCGTGTAGTTCAAAAAAGTCTGGATAGATTCAAATACACCTGAAGTGCTTCCCAAAGCCCGACACACAAGTTTCAAGATGGCACGCAAGTCTTGGCATGCATGTCGAAACAGGCGTTCAAGTTCACCTCAACCACTTGCGCGACACTCACTTCTAAAACTGAAAACTTGCACGACTCACCTCCTTTGACACCCAAACCGATTTTGGCACACAAATATGAACTATCATGCCTCATAGAAACTTGGCACACAAGTGTCACCAAACTACTTGCACGACACTTACTTCTTCAACGTAGAACTTGGGTGGCTCTATTCCATCCTCGCCTAGACTAACTTGGGAGCACAACAAATGACTGGCGTGAAACTTATACTTGTGTGACCACACACCACTTGCACGACCACCACACCTGTGCGACAGGAGCATTGATTTTCTCTAAGTGTTGAGATCATATTGAATGAGGAGGTCTCGACCTATATTTATAGGCATTTGGACACCCTATGTGATGGCACGCGAGTCTCCCCTCGGCGCGCATGTTCTGGCTCGCAACTCCAACTACCTATGCCTCTGTCGCGCTACTCACTTGCGCGACCAAACCAATACTTTTGCGACCCTCTTTCCATTACCATATTTTTAGTTTCTAATCTTGAAAAACAATAGGCATGCAAGTTCCTTTTTCCGAGCTAGTCACTTGCGCGACCAAGCCCAAAACATGCGCGGCCCTTATCCCATGGCCATATTTCAATGTTCTGATCTTGAAAAACATATGGCGCACAAATTTCCTCTCCTTCAAGTCAACGACATGCAAGTCGCTTTTCCAAAAGTCACTTTTCTACATTTTTCAATTTTCAGGACCAAATATTTGGAAAACACTGGAAAACGGTGACACCATGTATCTGCTCTTTTTGTACTGCCTCCAGATCATTCATTCCTTTGTCGATGTTCTTGAATCAAACATGAATCATTAACCACAGCCCTTGAACTTGACATGCCACCATGAAATCCTCTTTGTCAACAAATTTGTGTTTCATTATTTTCTTTATTAACAAGCATAATCACCACAAAGAAAACATCTTTTCTGTGATATTCCTGCTTCAGCAACTCTTCTTCTTTTATCACAAACACCACTATCGTGATATATATCCATTGATAGATCAGCTTTAGAATCATCATATTTTGATACAATGTGAAGTTCATGGAAATATCATAATTCCAATCACTTGAACTTTGTATTCTAATTCAACCATCACTCTCTACATCACTCAAATCATACGATTCTATTCTTTAAGAAGTTTCTTGCATGGTTCTCATCCAATCATGAAGAATTACATGGTCTTCATCAAATAACTATTCTTCTTTAATCATCATCCGATGGAATATTCCTCACTATTCTTCACTGTAGTAAGTAATGTGTCACCTTTGACACATGTTCTATGAACTTATGATCAGTACAAAAATCATCTGACTTTCCATTCCTCCATTCCATTTCATTGGAGTACTTCTTTATATCCTTAATTTTGATCTTCATTGACAACTATTGACAACAAATACAAACTTATACACAAAGTGGTCCCAAAAATCTCCCCCTTTGTATTTTTTTGTCAATACCTTACATATCTTCTGAAATGAATTTGTCAATGTCAAAATGAGAATCTTCTCTTAAATCAACATCAAAATGAGAATCTTCCCATCAAACAACTTTTCTTTTCAAACGTTCATTTCACTTTCTCTCACCATTATTGACATGAAATAAAATGCTCATGGTAGGGAGGGTATAAATCTATACATAAGAAATGTTTCATTAATCATTTCACTCTAAGTTTACTTGAGGAATGTTCAATGTAGAAAACTAGAGGATTTGATTTAGACAACTTGGTTTTCCATTATTCACAGATCATGATACCACATGAGATGAGAACTCATGTATTTTTTCTTCAAGGGTTTACCACTTTCATTTCTGGAAAAAGAAATAAAATTTGATAGGGAAGAATCAACCTAAAACTATTATACTCACATCAGAAAACAGATCAAAAAACATTCAAGTGCAATCAGCAGGATAAGTGTCCTTGGGGCACTTCCATTATTCTTATGTCACTGATAAATTCAGTTACTCCCCCTTTGTAGAATGATATTTGTTCTGAGTAACCAAGGTTGAGAGATTGAAAAATGACATACCTTCTCCAATGACATTATCTTCAAGAAATTTACAGATCAATTTCATTTAATACCAGCTGGAGTTGATACTGATTGAAACAAAGATTTTGGAAGCTTCTTCATTTTTCTCCACCTCAAGGGAAACAATCCTCATCATCTTCATCAAGTGTGATCCTTCATCATCTTAATCTTTGAATATCAATTTAATAATCTTCCAAGGATAGAAACTTTTTCAACTCAGTTATCAAGAGTTGCCAACATTAACTACTTCTCAGGTTCTCCCCCTGATATCATGCTTCACCTTCAATTCCCTTAATTA
Source organism: Viscum album (assembly GCA_963277665.1). NCBI lineage: Eukaryota > Viridiplantae > Streptophyta > Magnoliopsida > Santalales > Viscaceae > Viscum > Viscum album. Next base: position 1,236,910,559 of record OY728162.1, on the reverse strand, counting down.
TTAGTACAAATAAAATACACAAATTATTAATGGAATAAGGTGGTTCCTGCTTTCTTCATCGACATGAGCTACATGGTTGAGGTTCTTTTCTCAACCAAGTTCCTATGTTCACTCCAGTATTCATGCCTTCACATTTGAACATATGTTCTGATATGTGTTGATGTGGAATGGTTACCTTCACATTTTATTCTGCATTGTATGGAGAATTATTCTTCTTAATAACCATTTTGAATGATGAATTATTACTCATTTTGAGGACTGCTTCTTGCTCTGGTATTATGGTTAAAGGAGCTATTGCAATGTGACCAGATTTCTTGCATCTATCACATAGAACATCTTTCACACATGTGTTTCTCTTGGTTTTCAATCATTCATTCACTCTGTCTTCATCACGTGAAAGTTTTTCTTTTCCTTTATCACCAACCATGGCCTTTTCATCTTCATGTTTCCTCATTATTTTCAAATCTTCTATCCAGATGACCAACATGTCATTTGGAACTATTGCAGATGGTTTGGATCTTCCACATGGTTTCATACGAGTTTCATCCCACTTAGTTTTTCTTTTGGATGAATGGCCCTTCAATTTCATGGATCTAAAATCCTGGGTCTTCTTAGCTACCCTACTTGAGATATTTTTGGGGAAATGTGTGTTCACAATATTTTTCTGATTTCTTCCCATTGTACTTGTTTCATACATAGATGACATCAAAGGTCTTATTTTCTTATCAACAGTGAAAGCATGTTGATATGGGCATGTACCTACCTTGTGACCACTTCCATTGCATACATCACTGATGTTATCAATAATTCCAAATCTTTTTGGTGCAAATAGATGCTTCTGGACCTCTAGATGTTTCTTCTTGTTCTCTAGATTTCTTCCCTTTGATAAAGGGTTTCTTTGTGCTTTTTCATTAAATGGATTGTACCAACAATCTAGTTCACAATGCCCAAATATGTTGTAGCACCAACATTGACCCACAAATCGTTTCTTATTTGTTTTATCTATATGATGTTGTTGGGCCTTCTTCATAATGTGTTTTTCTCAATCTGGGCAACCACCTTCCAATTTTTTCTTCATATCCACCCTAGCCATGGTGGTAGGTTTCTTCTCCTCACCTTTCCTCATCCATACTTGTTTAGAATTTTTCTTCCAGCCTGCACTGATTGTGGGAATGTATTTAGAAACATGAGTACAAGATGGTTTGGATGGTACCTTCACTTTCTCAGTTGCTTTTGATAGATCAATGAGTGAAGTCATGATCTTCTTATCACATGTTAGATATCTTCTGGGTTTAGCATCCTCCAATGTGCATTGAATAGTAAAAGACCCTCACTATGTTTCATTCTTTGGTGAAGTATCAATATGTGTCTTCTCAATATTATTCAGGTGGGCATCCAATTTTTGACTTTCAGTATTCTTGATGATCTTCTGATCTTAAATCATGATCATATTCCCTTCAAAAGTCTTCTTCGTTTTTTAAAAATCATCTTCATTCATCTTAACTTTGTTTTGTAACAAATAGTCATGTTCCTTGAATCTCTTGGATGTTTCTTCCAAACAAAAACTCTTGACTTTAGTGCACTTCTTCAGCTCAGATTCAAGTGCATGGATATTTTATTTTAGAGTCTTATTAACTCCTTATATTTTTTCAATGACTTTAATATTTTTGGCAAGATTTAATCATACAAGAATTTTTCCTTCTAAGCCCTTTTCCAAATTATCATCTTCTCTTTCCAATCAACTGATCTCAGCCTGCATGCATTGAAATATTCTAAAAACAGGAGAAACTCTTTCTTTTGGAATATCACGCAGATAGATTATTAATTTCCCATGATCACTTGGGATACAAGTGTCTTCATTTCCTATGGTTGGAACATGATACACCTGCTCGATACTCTCCAAGACTGATATTTCTTCATTATTGGAAAGGCATGGAGAACTAGACACTACATCTCCTTTGGATATGAGGAAACTATTCAAATGCTTATTCTCTTTCTTTTTCTTCTTTTTCATGGTCTTGTTAGATGTAGGCTTATGCTCAGAAATGACTGAATATTCATCAAGACTGCACTTCATTATTGAATTTAGGAAAGAAACTCAAATCCTCTTCTGAATATAATTACTGTAGAGTATCCAACATATGATAACCTCCCTCTGATAGCACTTTTAGGACCCCGGGTCACCCTGAGAAGGGAGGGGTGAATCAGGGTGTCAAATTTTTCTTTTAAAAACAATTATCTTGTTCTCACGTTCATAGTAACTAGTTTAACTTGTATGATGTATATGATGAGTAATGAAACATTCACATGAAAATAGGTGACACAACAATTTTTACATGGTTCACCACTAAGGGCTACGTCCAAGTTGCATACGTCAAAAAGTTTCTGTTCATACCAAATTCCACAAATCTTCACTAGCTATGGATTACAAAGGATCGGGAACAGTCACTCTGTCCCAGGCTCACTACCTTTACAAAAGGTCAGGGATAGCTCACTGCGTTCCTTGGGTCACTCCTGTAGACTCCGTCTGGCTCATTGCCTTCGGTGAAGTCCCACTTAGTTTATAGATGTGAAGGTCTCTTCAACATATAGACATGAATTTATTTGTCTCTTATTCAGCATGAGACCTTTCTTGAATCAGGGTTTAGATTTGATGCTCTTTTCAGTTCAATCCTTCGTCTTTAGTGAAATGACAAATCCACTAGATCCTCTTGTCTTTGTTTACCTGAATCACAACCACTTATGTGATTGCTCAATAAATGAAGCTCAACTTACTTGACATTGTCAGAATCAGTTCTCTATGTATGCATGAAATCAAGCATGTATCATTTAGATTTCCTCATTAATCTCACTTTGCACCGAATGTATCAGGTGATCTTCCAGCTTTTTTATAGCTCCAAAAAGTCTGGCGAGCTTCAACTACACCTGGCGTGCTTCCCAAAGCCTGGCGCTCAAGTTTCAAGGCGGCATGCATGTCTTGGCGTGCACTTCCAAACCGGCGCGCAAGTTCACCTCAACCACTTGCACGACACACACTTCTTCAACTGAAAACTTCCGCGATTCACCTCCTTTGACTCCCAAACCGATTTTTTCATGCAACTATGAACTATCGCGCTTCTTCAAAACATAGGGCACAAGTGTCACCAAACTACTTGTGTGACACTTACTTATTCAACACAGAACATGGGTAGCTCTCTTCTTTCCTCACCCAGACTGACTTGGGTGAGCAACAAATGACTGGCGCACAACTTATACTTGCACGATCACACACCAATTCCACGACCACCACACCTGCGCGATGGGAGCTCTGATTTTCTCTAAGTGTTGAGATCGTATGGAATGAGGAGGGATCGACCTGTATTTATAGGCATTTGGACACACTGCGCGACGGCGCGCAAGTCTCCCCTCAGCGTGCAAGTTCGGGCATGCAACTCCAACTACCCAAGCCTCTGTATCTCTACTCACATGCGTGACCAAACCAATACTTGTGCAATTTTGACATTCTGATCTTCAAAACCAACAGGTATTCATGGTCCTTTTGTCACGCTAGTCACTAGCGCGACCAAGCCCAAAACATTCACGACCCTTATCCTTTGGACATATTTTGATGTTCTGATCTTGAAAAACATATGGCGCGCAGGTTTCCTCTCTTTAAAGTTAACGAAATGCAAGTCCCTTTGCCAAAAACTACTTTTCTTCATTTGTCAATTTTCAGGCCAAAATATTTTTCAAACACTGGAAAACGACGACACCTTGTATCTGCTCTTTTTGTACCGCTTCCATATCATTCATTCCTTTGTTGACGTTCTTGAATCAAAAATGAATCGTTAACCATTGCCCTTGAACTCAACAAGCCACCATGAAATCCCCTTTGTCAACAAATTTGTGTGTCATTGTTTTCTTTGTCAACAAGAAGAATCACCTCAATGAAAACTTATTTTCTATGATTTTAATTCTTCAACAAATCTTCTTCTTTCATAACAAACTCTACTATCATGATATATATCCTTTGATAGATCAGCTTTAGAATCATCATATTTTGATACAATGTGAAATGCATGGCCATCTCAGAATTCCAATCACTTGCACTTTTTCTTCTTCTTCAACTGTCACTCTCTACTTCATGAAAATCATATGATTCAATTCTTTAAGAAGTCTCTTTCATTGTTCTCATGAAATCATGAAGAATTTCATGGCCTTCCTCAAATCCCCATTCTTCATTAATCATCGTCTGATGGATTATACCTCACCATTCTTCACTTTTGTAAACAATGTGTCACCTTTGACACATGTTCTATGAACTTATGATCAGTAAAAAATCATCTAAATTTCCATTACTCCATTCCATTTCATTAGAGTACTTCTTTATCTCCTTCATTTTGATCTTCATTGACAACTATTGAAAATAAATACAACCTTATAAACAAAGTGGTCCCACAATAAGGAGAAGTTCTTTCTGGTAGTCTATCACCTGGAGGGAGAAACTAATCAATTGTAACATCCTAACCTGGGTGACACTAAATGGTGTCCTGAGCTGGTGGGTCACATGGCATCAAGCTCACCTCCTCATACATTAAAGGTATCCAAATAGAAGTGAAGTCCTATGTTGTGTCTGTGGGGATACTATTCCCTCATGTTAGAGTGTAACACAGTGGTAGTAATCATATTATCCAGAAGAAGAAGTTGTAAATCAACCAAAAATAAGATAAACTTCAAAGACAATAATAAATAAGAAATGCAAAAGGAAATTTCATATAAAAAATGGTGTATCATGAAATTTATCCAAAAATAAAGAAAATTAGTATACAAACAAAAGTACAATACAAGTATCAAAAGTAAAAAAAACATAAAAGGAACTATCTTAGATATCATCACAAGCATAGATTTATCTTATTCTCCCTTGCTTCTAAGAATATGACAACCATACATCATACAATGGGATCTTACCACTATCACTACATGTATCCATAAAGTCTATCCAGGTACACAATGATGGACTGAATGGGGTGAGGGATATAACATAGTAGGCCACCAATAATAGTTTTTATAAAAAATACAGTCTATGTAATATAATAAAAATAAGTGTGCAATATATCATAGTTATAATAGTAAAGTATTTAAAGTGATACAATTAAATTAATATTGTCCATCCCAACAAGGATCCCTACAAATAATAGTAATGTTACCATAAACTAGGGAAGTAATAAATTATAATAACATTCATGAGACAATCCATTAAAACTATTGTCATCTGATACCCATATCATATTTTTCTATAAAACATGCCAAATATCCATGATGGACTTTCCATGTAATCCAGTCTTTAACATCCACCACAACCACAACATATAATAAAAAGTTTTCAAAATATACATTTACTGTAATCAAAAAGTGTCAGACCACACAGGGTTGGATCAAAGGTTTAGAAGAAAAAGGAATCTACATCAATTCATAGGATCATCTTTATGTAATCTCAGTAATGACTTGGGTGGAGTCTAAGGATCATGCCAACAGATCATGTACAACGTGAGATTAAGATATCTAGATCCATGGGGTCTTAAGGGCCTTGGTATCCTATGGAATCAGGATCCAAAGAGGAAATACGTTCAAGGCATCGACTAATATAAATAAGACCCATGGTGTTAAAATTTCCATGGCCTCCTATAGAATCAATGTTCAAGAAGCTCGTCCAAGGTATCTTGTGACATAATCATTTCATCATTTCATTTAATTAATAATTCATAATAAATTACATTTAATTATTTAATCATAATAATACCAATAATTAACATATTAACAATTAAATAATTTAAAATCATTTCATAACATGTAAAGGAGGAATCAACTCTCTCCTACCATCTCAATTTAATTCTCATTCAGTCTAGAAAGGGACCCCTTGTAAGAACCCGGACCTTTGTTCAGGTATGTTTTTCTGTTTTCTGGAGTTCTTAAGAAAAATGGTTTTTCTGGAAATTTTCAAAGTACACGCCATGTACTTTCTGAGTACATGCCGTGTACTCTGTTCCAGCTCGAAGCCGTGTGCTGGCCATGTCCGGGCCACACAAGGTGTGTAAGGCTGAGGTGGAGGCCGGTTATTTCGGATTATGGAAAATTCGAGGTACACGTCATGTGCTCTAAAAGTACATGCTGTGTACTTTCTTTTTGTTTTTTGTTAAACGGACCGGGGTCGCGCCTAACCCCCCAATACGTCTTCTTCTCCAGTTTTCGACCGTCCAGGAGTATCCGTACGGCCAGATCTTCAACAGAGTCTTGCCTCGCCGTCTGTTCTCCAATTCGAGCACGATCGATTGCGTTGGAATCGCAGTGGTGAGTTCTTCCTTCTGCTTGAGCCTTGTTTCTTGATTCCTCCTTGTTTTAAAGTTATCGTGGGATGAAAGGTTTGTGTGTTTTCTTAGATCTAAGTCATTTTAAGGGGAATCTGTCGTTGTGGTTCACGTATATCGATCTCCTAGGATCGAGGTAGGTGGTTTGTGCATTTCTGTAGAAAGTCATTGAGTATTTTGTGCAAATTCCACCAATACCCTTGAATGGGGTATTGCGTGTTTCCTTTTTTTCCCTTGTTTCTTACCTGCTTTGCTTGATTGCTTTAGTAGAGGCTATTGCTTGTGATTAGAGTTATTTGTTTGTTCTCAGATTGCTTTTCCATGCTTGTTCTGCCTATTTGGCGTTTCCCAGTTGCCATGTCTAGTCGTAGGATAGTGGAACTGTTGTTTTTATTTTACTATTGAGCCTTAGTTGATAGCCAATTAGTTCTTGAGGTTTACTTGGATGATACACACGCGCTGAGCATGTTTAGTTAATCAGGATAGTGAGAACCTAGAGTAGCAGACCAAATGGAGAATTGACGGAAGGGCTTCTCCAGAGTGTCTTTTCAATCACGATGCAAGACCAAGTGGAGAATTTATGGAAGGTCTTCTCTAGAGAGTCTTTTAATTATGACGCGGGCTATATGGGGAATTGACATTGAGTGCTTCCCCAGAGATCCTTTATCACGATACGAGACTATAGGGGGAATTGACCATGAGTGCTTCCCCAGAGAGTCTTCTTAATTTACGGAGCTGAACCAGAGGGGTGAGACTGTGTGTGCCTCCTAGAGGGTTTCTAGTATTTAGAGGTTTAACCATAGGGGTTAGACTGAGAGAGCACCTAGAGGGTTACCTGTTTTCTTCTTGTTGTTGATTGCTTACTTGTGTGCTTTACTTGTTAGAACTGTGGATTGTAGCTGTTTGTGATTTTCCGTTTACTGCTTCTTGTTTTATTACTTCCATGTATTCATTGACTGTTATGCAAAAATCTTTGGGTGATTTCCTACTAGGATTGTATCTCACACCCTGTTTGGGCCATGATTTTGGGCCCAAGAATACTATGTTGCTGCAGGTATAGATAAGGGAAAGCACCCTTCTACTTCGGGATCATAACTGCATCAGGAGTTGGGGAGCATGGGACCGAGCCGTGGCTCGTGATGCTGAGGAGATTACTTTGTTTTCTTTTGCACTTGTGTTCAGTTTTATTTCAGCACGTTGTTGTGTTTGAGGTTTTCCTTAGATACTTGTACATGCTGCATCATTGTCATCATAGTTATATATATACATTGCTTCCGATGTTTGGTTTCTATTGTTATGCATGTTGTTTACTACTTCCGTTGTTTATTGTTGTTTCTTACCATGTATACCTTAATGAATGAGGGCATAGTTTCCCCACCAACTCCTCAAGTCCCTCGCTGCTAGTCGGTAGCCTCTGGCATTCGGGGAAACATGCTTGAGGTCATGTGGCGAACCGGGTATGGGGCACCAGTGGAGGGGATCCGAACTCGGGATGTTACAAAGTGGTATCAGAGGGGTTATTATCTCTTGCTTTACTGTTTGGAGACCTTAGCTAGGGATAGGACAGATTCGGTACTTGGAATTAATTTGTGCTCAGGAGTAGCTAACCCGTGTATAGGGAAAAGCCATACTACCTCGTTAATTGCCGTTTTCTGGTTTTGAGATTTTATGGTTGGTATGATTTCACCTAGAGTGATTCATATGACTTGTGCAGTTATTGTTTTGATATTTCAGTTATATTTCTGTCGCAACCCGATGAGATGAGGGTATTCCATCTCATGCATCATATAGGCACATGTAGAAATCAAATGTCATGCATTCTTACCATGCCATCTAGGGTGCATTAGCGATTGCATGCTATTGTGAAAAACTTTGTGTAGATTATGCATTCTGTTGTGATAGTAGTTTTATAGATTCTATACTGTTGTGTTAGAAAACTGTTTCATTGTTCCTTGCTTAAAATGAACGCTGAATTTTGGTTCTTGAGGTGTTACGGGCCCTCACGGATTGTAATTTGGCATCTTTTCCCTTGTTTTAGTGTTTCTGGAATTCTGCGCAGTTTCTGAGCTACTGCCCAGAAAAACCCAGAATACACAGTGTGTACTTTTTGGATACATGCCATGTAGTTTTCAGGCCGTGTCACTGACCGTATGATAAGAACACGGTGTCATAGGGGTTACTTTGGGAACATGTCGTGTACCAGTGGTACACGCCGTGTGAGTTCAGATCCGTGTACCCGGCCGTGTCACTAACAACACGGGCCAGGGAAGCTCAGGTAGAACACGCCGTGTCCATAGGGAACACGCCATGTAGTACTGTCCAGGTGCCCGGCCGTGTCACAAACAACACGGGCCAGTATGACCTTCCTTTCCACACACCGTGTTTGTTCATAACACGCTGTGTAGTCTTTCCAGGTACCCGGCCGTGTCACGAACAACACGGGACGGTGTCACCTTTTCCTATGCACGCCGTGATTGTTCGTAGAATTCCATGTAAGGTCCATCCATGTAGACGGTTGTGTACTCAACACCACGGACTGCCAAAGCCACTTCTAGTGCATTTCGTGTTGGATTTGAACACGCCATGTAGTCTTGGGTTTAGTCGGACCGTGTGGGTTAACCGTGTAAGAAGACTCGGGCATGGGAATAGTTTTTAAGCACACACCGTGTGTGGGGTTTAACACGCCGTGTAGTTTGAAGTGTACACGATTTGTAGGGTGAGAGTACACACCCATGTCAGTGGTTTAAGTAGTCACGCCGTGTAGTTTTATACAAGCCGTGTAGTCGTGTTTTGCAATCTTGTGTGTTTTTTCCCCTGTTCCCGTTTTTTACTCTTGTGTTCTCTGTCCTTTTTTTCCTGATCTAAGGTGTGCTTTTGATCTTTCAGAGCTATGCCTCCGAGACGTCCCCCGGTCGTACGTCTGTCGTCAGGCAATGATCAGATGCCAGACAGTGCTGATCATAGACTTCCTGCTGATCCCCCAGCCGAGCCAGCCATGGCACCGGTTGTTGTACCAGTCGCAAGCTTTGATGCACAGTTCAGGGAAGGTTTCATGAGGATGATGCAGGCCTTCCAGGGAGCACCGCCTCCTACCTCGTCTATGGAAGACATGACACGGGTCTTTCAGCAATAGCATCCTCCCACGTTCTCGAGGGAGGGAGGATCTCAGGCTGTAGAGTCATGGCTGGAAGCCATGCTGACTATATTGGAGCATCTGGAGATGCCTATAGAGAGGAGGGTCAAGCTCACTACCTACATGCTCCGAGACTCCGCCAAGAGGTGGTGGGACGTGATCTCACAGGCGGTTCAGCAGTAGGTTATGACTTGGGAGGAGTTCCAGTGCGTGTTTTACGACTACTTTTACCCGGAGACCCTGAGGGCCGATTGATCCCACGAGTTCATGAGCTTAGAGCAGGGTACTCTATTTTTCATGGAGTATTCCTCTCATTTCACTGAGCTTCAGCGTTTTACACCCCTTCAAGATGGGAGTGGTGTGTTCTTGGTGAGGAAGTTTGTGGATGGACTCAGGAGGGAGATTCGCTCACAGGTGAACATCTTCCAGTGGACTTCCATTACTTCCATCGTCAACCAGGCACTGATTGTGGAGCACAATCTGAGAGTCTCTATAGCTGCGAGTCAGGGTGGTTTTTCTTCCAGAGCTAGCTTTCCTTCAGATGACTGCAAGAAGTGTCGTAGGGAGCCTACACACGGTGATTCGAGGAAGAGAAAAACATCATCAGGCAGCCAGGTGACATGATACCAGTGTGGCCGGATAGGGCACACGAGTCCCCAGTGCCAGAGAGACCCCGTGGAGTGCCGATATTGCGGCAAGTTGGGTCACCTTCAGCCTTTCTGCCAAGTTTTCTCACCAGCAACAGGTGACCGGGGTTCTTCCATGACTCCTCGTTCAGGAGAAGCCCCACCAGTCAGGGAACTGGAGTTCTTCCGGCCATTCGGGCCAAGGTGGAGGTCGAGGCCATGGAGGTCAGCCACCATTCCCTCAGCACCAGTAGGGATGTTCAGCTCAGATTGGTCAGTCAGGGGCGCAGGGCCGCGGTGCAGGCCAATCTTTCGCTGTGGAGTAGACTTATCATGAGCAGGATCCCGACCCTTCTACTATTCAAGGTTCGATTTTAGTAGCCTCAATTTTATCATCTGCCCTTTTTGATACTGGTGCTAGGAATAGTTTTATATCTATTGTCGTTGCGGAGAGCCTTGGACTATGCATCTTTTCTTTTGCCGACTTGTTGACACTAGACACACCTTTGGGAATCAGGACATCTAGTGTATGTCAGTGTAGAGAGTGCCCTCTCGGGGTTGCAGGGTATCGCTTATATTTGGATCTCTATGTCCTAGAGATAACAGGATATGATGTCATCCTTGGCATGGACTCGTTGATTCCCTTCCGGGAATTCATCGACTACAATCGTCGTAGAGTCAATTTCATCTCACCAGAAGGTGAATCTTTCCTTCACAGAGGCGAATGGGATGTTCGGGTGAGTCAGGAAGGACTCGAGAATCTTGGGATAGGAGGAGTGACGGCCCAGATTTCTATTCTTCATCTGCATGATCAGGGGACTCCATAGTTGGACTTTCCTCCAGTGGTGGATCGCTTCCGGGATGTCTTTCTAGAGGACTTTTCAGGTTTTCCTCCGGAGCGTGAGGTAAACTTATCTATTGAGCTCGTGCCAGGAGCGGAACCAGTGTCCATTCCTCCCTATAGGATGGCCACACCTGAGTTGCCGGAGCTCAAGAAGAAGTTGGAGGAGCTACAGGTTTAGGGTTTCATCTGACCCAGTACTTCTCCTTGGGGTTTTCCTGTCCTGTTTGCAAGGAAATAATATGGTACCCTTCGGCTTTGTGTGGATTATCAGAAGTTGAACCAGTTGACGGTCAAAAACCGATATCCATTGTTGCGGATTGATGACCTTTTCGATCAGCTTCGGGGAGCCCGGGTGTTCTCAATGATTGACTTGAGGTCCGGTTATCATCAGTTGCACATTATACCATCAGATATACCTCTAAAAGCCTTCAGGAGCAGGTACGGTCTTTACGAGTATATAGTCATGCCGTTCGGTCTCACGAACGCACCTGCAGTTTTCATGGCGCTGATGAACCGAGTGTTCCAACCTTACTTGGACTCCTTTGTCCTGGTCTTCGTGGACAATATCTTGGTGTACTCTCACACTCGACACGACCATACCACCCATCTTGAAATCGTTAGGAGTACATTGAGAGAGAATCAGATTTATGCTAAACTCTCGAAGTGCCACTTCTGGATGGATCAGATTCACTTCTTGGGTCACGTCATCTTAGAGACAGGAGTATCTATGGACCCAGATAAAGTGGGAGCTGTAGTTTCCTAGGAGAAGCCGAAGAACGTTTTTGATGTACGGAGCTTCCTAAGGCTGGATGGATACTATAGACGATTCATTCGGGACTTTTCTCGTTTAGCAGCACCCTTGACAGGTCTGACCAAGAAGGGGGTGAAGTTCTTATGGTCAGATTCTTGTGAGTTAGCCTTTTAGGAGATAAAAGGGAGGTTGATGTAAGCACTGATACTAGTCTTCCCAGAGCTAGGAAAGAGCTACACTTTTTACTATGATGCTTCGGGTATCGGGCTGGGAGCTGTGCTTATGCAGGAAGATGGAGTCGTTGCATATGGGTCTTGGCATATGAGGCCACGTGAGAGGAACTACCCTACGTACTATATGTAGTTGGAAGTTGTTGTTCATGATTTGTGCTGTTGGAGAAACTATCTTCTAGGAGATCACTTTGTGGTCTTCACTGACCACAAGAGTCTCAAGTATATCTTCACTCAGCGTGATCTGAATCTGAGGCAGCGCAGGTGTGTTGAGTATCTACAGTCTTTTGACTTCGAGCTTGCCTATACGCTGGGAAAGGGCAACGCCGTGGCAGATGCGTTGAGCTGGAGAACACAGATTCAGGCAATTCAGGAGACCATTAGTGAGTGGAAGCGGATGGATCTGTTCTCTTATATACATCTAGAGGTGCACAACAGACGGGGACAGACTTTTCTATCTTCTATAGCTGTCACCTCCATGCTACATGATCAATTACGGATAAGGAAGCTATCAGACTCGGAAGGCTTAGTCTTGTGGGAGAGTGTGTCAGGAGAGGACCCTCTTCCTGGATGGACAGTGTGTGAGGATGATATCTGGTGTTTCCAGGGACGCGTTTGGGTGCCAGCAGACATTCCTGAGGAGCTGATGCGGGATTTCCATTCCTCAGTTTGGGCAGTTCATCCTGGAGTCACCAAGATGTATCGGGATCTTCATCTCCAGTACTGGTGGCTAGGTATGAAGAAGGATGTTGCTGGTTTTGTCATGAGATGTTCTACTTGTCAGCAGGTGAAAGAAGAGCATCAGCGACCAGCAGGTCTCTTACAGTAGTTACTCATTTTGGAGTGGAAGTGTAAAGATGTTGCGATGGACTTCATGGTTGGGTTGCCGAGATCACCTCGAGGGAATGATGTTGTATGGGTTTTCGTCGAAAGGCTTACGAAGTTTGCTCACTTTTTTCCGATCAAGGAGAACTTTAGTGTCGATGATATGGATTGACTTTACATCAGGGATATTGTGCATCTGCATGGAGTTTTGTGCTATATTTTTTCAGACAGAGATGTGCGTTTTACCTCTCGGTTCTGGCAAGGACTTCAGAAGGCCTTGGGTACACAGGTAATTTTGAGTACAGCATACCATCCCCAGAATGATGGCCAGTCTGAGCGCACGATCCACATGCTTGAGGATATTCTCTAAGCTTGCATCCTTGACTTTGGTGGTTCTTGGGAGAAGCATATTCCTCTGGTGGAGTTCCCCTACAACAACAGTTTCCAGGCGACCATCCAGATGGCACCATACAAGGCTTTGTATGGTAGGCCATACCGATCACCCTTATGCTGGCTGGAGTTAGGAGAGGCAGCTTTGCTGGGACCTCATCTTGTTTTGGAGACTTCAGAGCAGATAGAGCTGATTCGAAAGAGGATGGCTACAGCGCAGTCTCGGAAAAAGTCTTATGCGGATCATCGGAGATGACCTCTAGAGTTCAAGGTCGTTGATTGGGTTTTCCTACGTGTCGCACCTAGGTGGGACACAAGAGGATTCAGAGACAGGGTAAGCTTTCTCCGCGGTACGTCGGGCCGTTTGAGGTCTTGGAGAGAGTGGGGCCAGTCGCCTATCGGTTGCAGCTACCTCAGAGGTATCAGGCCATGCACGATGTCTTCCACGTCTCTCAGCTCCGACGTTACTTTTCAGACCCATCTCACGTCTTTCAGCCTGAGGAATTTGAGCTTAAAGCGGATGCGTCGTTCGACTAGAATCCTATCCGGATTGTCGATGGTAGTAAAAAGGTTCTCTGTGGGCGGACTTTTCCTCTAGTATGAGTGCTATGGCATCACGGGCGAGTACAGGACGAGACCTGGGAGAGGGAGGCCGATGTACGATCGCAGTGGCCGGAGCTGTTCGGGGATCCGGCTTCCCCACCTCATTAGGGAAATTCGGGGACAAATTTCCTTAAGGGTGAAGTTCGTAAGAACCTGGACCTTCGTTCAGGTATGTTTTTCTGTTTTCTAGAGTTTTTAAGAAAAATGGTTTTTCTGGAAATTTTCAAAGTACACGCCGTGTATTTTCTGAGTACACGTCGTGTACTCTGTTCCGGCTCGAAGCCATGTGCTGGTCGTGTCCAGGCCACACACACGGTGTGTAAGGCTCAGGTGGATGCCGGTTATTTCGGAGTACGGAAAATTCGAGGTACAAGCCGTGTACTTTCTGTTTTTTCATTAAATGGACCGGGGTCGCGCCTAACGCCCAAATACGTCTTCGTCTCCAGTTTTCGACCGTCTGGGAGCATCCGTACGGCCAAATCTTCGACGGAGTCCTACCTCACCGTCCGTTCTCCGATTTGAGCACGGTCGATTGCGTTGGAATCGCAGGGGTGAGTTCTTCCTTCTGCTTGAGCCTTGTTTTTAGATTCCTTCTTGTTTTCATGTTATCGTGGGATGAACGCTTTGTGATTTTTCTCAGATCTACGTCGTTCTAAGGGGAATCTGTTGTCGAGGTTAACGTATATCGATCTCTTAGGATCGAAGTAGGTGGTTTGTGCCTTTCTGTAGAAAGTCTTTGAGTATTTTGTGCAAATTCCACCAATACCCTTGAACGGGGTATTGCGTGTTTCCTGTTTTTCCCTTGTTTCTTGACTGCTTTGCTTGATTGCTTTAGTAGAGGTTATTTCTTGTGATTAGAGTAATTTGTTTGTGCTCAGATTGCTTTGTCATGCTTGTTCTTCCTATTTGGCGTTTGCCAGTTGCCATACCTAGTTGTAGGATAGTGGAACTGTTGTTTTATTTTACTATTGAGCCTTAGATGATAGCCAAGTAGTTCTTGAGGTTTACATGGACGATACACACGCGCTGAGCATGTTTAGTTCCTCAGGACTGTGAGAACCTAGAGTAGCAGACCAAAGGGATAATTGACGGAAGGGCTTCTCCAAAGTGTCTTTTAAATCACCGTGCGAGACCAAGTGGAGAATTGACGGAAGGGCTTCTCTAGAGAGTCTTTTAATTATGACGCAGGCTATAGGGGGAATTGACGTTGATTTCTTCCCCAGAGAGCCTTTAGCACGATACGAGACTATAAGGGGAATTGACGGTGAGTGCTTCCCCAAAGAGTATGCTTAATTTATGGAGCTAAACCAGAGGGGTGGGACTGTGTGTGCCTCCTGGAGGGTTGCTAGTACTTAGAGGTTGAACCATAGGGGTTAGACTGAGAGAGCTACCCAAAGGGTTACCTGTTTTCTTCTTGTTGTTGATTGCTTACTTGTGTGCTTTACTTTTTAGAACTATGGATTGTAGCTATTTGCGCTTTTCTTTTTACTGGTTCTTGTTTTGTTACTGACATGTATTCATTGAATGTTAGGCACAAAACTTTGGGTGATTGCCTACTGGGATTGTATCTCACACCCTATTTGGGAAATGCTTTTGGGCCCAAGCAGACTATGTTGCTGCAGGTATAGATAAGTGCAAGCGCCCTTCTACTTCGAGATCTTGACTGCATTAGGAGCTGGGGAGCATGGGACCAAGCCGTGGCTCACGATGCTGAGGAGATTACTTTGTTTTCTTTTGCACTTGGTTTCAGTTGTATTTCAGCATGTTGTTGTGTTTGATGTTTTCCTTAGATACATGTACCTGGTGCATCATTGTCATCATAGTTATATATATACATTGCTTCTGCTGTTTGGTTTCTGTTGTTATGCATGTTGTTTACTGATTTCGCTGTTTATTGTTGTTTCTTACCGTGTATACCTTACCAAATGAGGGTATAGTTTCCCCACCGACTCCCCAAGGCCCTCGCTGCTAGTCGGCAGCCTCTGGCATTTGGGGAAACGCACTTGAGGTCATGTGGCGAACCGGGTACGGGGCACCAGTGGAGGGGCTCCGGACTCGGGACGTTACATCCCTCATGTAAGGTGAGATTACACGCACCCAATAGAGTGGTATAACATAGGGGAGATATAAGGTTACACAACATGGGTGTTATTGGATGAGGGTGAAAACCTCCAACCATCATGATTGTACTCAAAGGGAAACCAAACATGTTCAAATTCATTCAATTGAAGCATTTAATTAATTAAAGGGGAACCACTGGAAAGTACGATGTGCAACTGAATGAAAACGATTATAATAAAACAACATAACTTGAGGGATTGGTATAGACCACCAACCACAGGTCCTTAGTAGATAACTTATCCAGTATAGGCAATTAATTCGATCAAGATCGAAAGAAAATGATGAACAGATGAAAATCTTGGAAATAGGGAAGATTAACTCACTATGGGAAAAAGCACTTTTTGCGACGGGAATTAATCCCATCGCAAAAAGTCCGTCCAAGTGGTTATTTGCGACGGGGGTAACAACCCGTCGCAAATAACCGATTATTTACGACGGGATTTTGTGTCCCATCGTAAAAGGTTTGGCATGGGTAGCGTGCCAAACCACGCGAAGGGTATTTGCGACGGGGCCCGTCGCAAATACCCGACAACGGTTAATAGCTTTTTGCGACGGGATGCCCTCATGTCGCAAAAGGTGTGTCAGCAGGGACAATTTGCGATGGGTCCCATCACAAATAACTTTTTAACCACCGACAATAATTAATGCGGGTGTGGGAAGTTGCGACGGGTAACCCGTGACAAATAATCTAACCTATATATACCCTCATCCGTTTTTCTTCTCATTCACTCAATTCCTAGATCTTCCTACTCAATGA
Source organism: Viscum album (assembly GCA_963277665.1). Classification (NCBI taxonomy): domain Eukaryota; kingdom Viridiplantae; phylum Streptophyta; class Magnoliopsida; order Santalales; family Viscaceae; genus Viscum; species Viscum album. Next base: position 1,236,893,935 of record OY728162.1, on the reverse strand, counting down.
ACTCTGATTTCAGAGGGAAAATTTTTCTAAGTTATTTTTTTGGACACGAAGAAGTTGTGAAGCCATCTACATCAATAGCAAATCAAGTTTAAAGGTAATTATGTTTTATTTAATTTATTATTTATTTCAATTTTTATGTTAATTTTTATTGTTGTTGATTAGTTGTAATTAAATTGAATTTAAATTGTTTTGTCATGACCATTTATTTGTACTAATAATTGAAATTTTTAATATTAATTTTTAATAATTAGTAGTAATTAGTAATTATTAATGATAATTAGTAATGTATATAATTAATTTGTAGAAATTAATAATAATTGGTAATAAATAATAATAAATACTAATGTTTACTAATTAATATTAATAATTATTAATAAATATTAATAATTATTTATAATTATTAATAAATATTAATTAATAGTAATAATTTGTAATAAATAGTAATAATGAGTAATAATTAGTAAAAATTGTAATAATTAGTAATAAATTGCAATAATTAGTAATAAATTGTAATAATTAGTAATAAATTGTAATAATTAGTAATAATTTGTAATAAATTGTAATAATTAGTAATAAATTGTAATAATTAGTAAAAAATTTAATAAATTGTAATAAATTGTAATAATTAGTAATATATTGTAATAATTAGTTATAAATTGTAATAATTAGTAATAAGTTGTAATAATTAGTAATAAATTGTAATAATTAGTAATAAATTGTAATAATTAGTAATAAATTGTAATAATTTTCAATAAATTGTAATAATTAGTGACAAATTGTAATAATTAGCAACAAATTGTAATACTTAGTAGAAATTGTAATAATTTTTAATAAATTGTATTAATTAGTAATAAATTGTAGTAATTAGTAATAAATTGTAACAATTAGTAATAAATTGTATTAATTAGAAATAAATTGTACCAATTAGTAATAAATTGTAATAATTAGTAATAAATTGTAATAATTAGAAATAAATTGTAATAATTAGTAATATATTGTATTAATTAGTAATATATTGTATTAATTAGTAATATATTGTATTAATTAGTAATAAATTGTAATAATTAGTAATAAATTGTAATAAATTGTAATAATTAGTAATAAATTGTAATAATTAGAAATAAATTGTAATAATTAGTAATAATTAGTAATAAATTGTAATAATTAGTAATAATTAGTAATAAATTGTAATAATAGTAATAAATTGTAATAACTAGTAATAATTAGAAATGATTAATAATAATTAGTAATAAATTGTAATAATTAGTTATAAATTGTAATAAATTGGTATAATTAGTAAGAAATTTTAATAATTAGTAAGAAATTGTAATAATTACTAATAAATTGTAATAATTCGTAATATATTGTATTAATTAGTAATAAATTGTAATAATTAGTAATAAATTGTAATAATTAGTAATAAATTGTAATAATTAGTAATAAATTGTATTAATTAGTAATAAATTGTAATAAATTGTAATAATTAGTCATAAATTGTAATAAATAGTAATAAACTGTAATAATTAGTAATAAATTGTAATAATTAGTAATAAATTGTAACAACTTGTAATAAATTGTAATAATTAGAAATAAATTGTAATAATTAGTAATAAATTGTAATAATCAGTAATAAATTGTAATAATTAGTAATAAATGGTAATAATTATTAAGATATTGTAATAATTAATAATAAATTGTAATAATTTGCAAAAAAATGTAATAATTAGTAATAAATTGAAATAATTTTTAATAATTTTTAATAATTAGTAATAATTAGTAATAAATTGTAATAACTAGTAATAAATTGTAATAATTAGTAATAAATTGTAAAAATTACTAATAAATTGTATTAATTAGTAATAAATTGTATTAATTAGTAATAAATTGTATTAATTAGTAACAAATTGTAATAATTAGTACTAAATTGTAATAATTAGTAATAAATTTTAATAATTAGTAATAAATTATAATAATTAGTAATATATTGTAATAATTAGTAATAAATTGTAATAATTAGTAATAAATTGTAATAACTAGTAATAAATAGGATTAATTAATAATATTTAGGAATAATTAGTAATAATTAGCAATAAATACTAATAATTAGTAATAATTAGGAATAAATATCAATAAATAGAAATAATTAGAAAAAAATAGGAATAATTAGCAATAAATAGTAATATTTATTAATAAATAGGAATAATTAGTAATAATTAGTAATAATTAGTAATAATTAGTAATAATTAGTAGTAATTAGTAGTAATTAGTAATAGTTTGTAATAATTTGTAATAGTTAGTAATAAATATTAATAGTTAGTAATTAATAGTAATAGATAGTAATAAATAGTAATAGTTAGAAATAAATAGTAATAGTTTGTAATAAATAGGAATAACTAGTAATAAATAGGAATAATTAGTTAAGAATAATTAGGAACAGTTAGGAATAAATTTTAATAAATTTTAATAAATTTTGAGAACTTGGAACAATTTCTAGTGGATTGACGGCACTCCTTTTGCTCGATGACTTATCTCCTTTCAACTCTCAACCACTCAAAACATTATGAGGAATCTACTGCTACAAAGGCATATTAAATCTCATATGCATGAGATTGGATATGCATCCATAGTATCACATTTTTTATAATGTTTTCAGGCGGTGACAGTTGGAAGAAGACGATTCATCGACGAAAAGGGGGCTCTTTTTTCCGACAGCTCATTTACTTGCATCTTTCTCACACTGAAATCACAATCAAGAATCTTGTCGAAGATATGCATATTCATTCTAATGTATATGAGAATGAATATGCATACCTCTGACTAGATTCTTCATTGAGATTTTAGTGTGAGAAAGATGAAAGTAAATGAGACGTCAAACAAAAGAGTAGCCGTCAATCCACTGGAAATTGTGTCACCCTTAATTAATGGTAATTATTAATAAGTATTCGTAATTAGTTATATTTTTATTAAGATAGTGTTATTATAATTTAAAAATATTCAAAAACAGTGATGATTTTATATTTTGTAGAAAAATATGGAACAAGGAAGTCAACATCAGTCATTTTTAGATGACCATACTTGGATAAATCAGTGTAGAAATACAAATGGTTCTAGTTCAAATCCTATATATATTGAGGGTGTTGAATATTTCTTATCATTTGCATCATCAAAACCAGAATATGTTTCAGAAGGCACAATTAAGTGTTCTTGTAAAAAATGTGCTCTGAGAACGTTTGACACATTTGACAAGGTTGGGGGACATCTCTTGCGGTTTGGTTTTCAACCAGATTATGTTTGTTGGTATCAACACGGTGAACACAGTTCCAGAGAAGATACTAATAACTTGATTCTAGATCCATCACGGTTCAAAAATTTAGTACATGATGTTGAAGTTCCATCTCTTCAGTAAACTAAAACTCATGATGATATCGATTTAACTCCTGAGTTGGAACCATTAGAATTTTATGAGTTGTTGAGGTCTGCTGAGGATGTATTATATCCTGGTTGCAAGATAAGAAAATTAGAATCGGTTGGAAAAATTATGGATATTAAATAAGATAATGCAATTTGAAACAACTGTTTTGATCTGATATTTTCTTTAGTTAAAACATTGTTACCTGAAGGAAATGTGTTGCCTGCAAATTACTATGAGAGAAAGATGCTAGTTCGTAATCAGGGCCTTAGTTATCGAAAGAGTCGTGCATGTGAAAATGATTACATCTTATATTCTGGTGAAAATGAGTCCTTGGATAGTTGTCCCACATGTGGACAATCGAGGTATTAAAAATCTAAACTAGGGAAGTCTGGATCGATTCTTATAAAACAGTTGAGATATTTCCCCTTACACCCAGGCTCTAATGTTTATTTATGTCTCATAACACAACGTCAATGACGTCATTGCACAAAACCAATATTTCAACTGGTAAAATCATGAATCATCCATCTGATGGTGATTCATGGAATCATTTTGATCATCTGCATCCATCTTTTTCTTTAGAAGCCCGAAAAGTGCAATTGGGTCTTTCTACTGACAATTTCAGTCTATATGGTTCTTATGGTAGTCATTATTCATGTTGGCATAACTTTATAACTCTATACAATCTACCTCCATGAATGTATATGAAGGATCCCTATATATTTTTGACCTTATTAATCTCAGGACATCCAAAAAAGAATATTGATATTTATTTGAAACCGTTGATTGATGAGTAAAATTCATTATGGAGTAATGATGTCAGTACATATGATGTTGCTGGGAAACAAAATTTTACATTAAAAACAGAATTTATGTGGATTATTAGTGACTTTCCAACATATGGCATGTTATCTAGCTGGAGTACACATGGTCCGAAATCATGTCCTTACTGTATGAAAGACAACAAAGCTTTTATGCTCGTCAATGAAAAAAAACGTTTCTATTTTGACTGTCATCGCATATTTCATCCATCTGATCATCCTTTTTGAAGGAGAAAATCAAATTTCAGAAAAGGAACAATTGAAAGGGATTAACCTCCAAAAATGATCTTAGGTACAGAGTTAAAATATGTTGTATTTTCATTACCTCCAATCACATTTTGGAAAAAAATAAACCAATAGAAAACTGATGGTTTTGGGAATGAACATAATTGGATAAAACAAAGAATTTTTGGGATCTCCAATATTGGTCGGATTTGTTGGTCTGCCACATGTTGGGTGTCATGCATATTGAGAAGAACTATTTTGATAATTTATTTCATATAGTTTTGGATACACCAGGTAAGACCAAAGATACTATAAAAGCACGATTAGATCTTACCCAAAATTATAGGCGACCAGAACTTAAACTATTTGAAAATGTCAGATCACAGAGGTTAATGAAGCCAAAATCAGATTATACACTATACAAAGAGAGTCTCTTATTATTTTTTCAGTGGATTGTAGATTTGAGACTTCCAGATGGCTATGCTTCCAATTTGGACAGATATGTTAAGAATGGTCATATTACAGGATTAAAAAGTCATGATTGTCATGTTATAATGGGATGAATTATAAAGATTGGATTTAGAGGTTTGTTTAATTCTATGATTTTGGATTCGATAAAAGACATATCATATTTTTTTGAGTCATTTGTGCAACGACAATAGACTATGATGCGCTAAGAAAACTGAAAAAAGATGTTGTTGTAATTATATGTAAATTGGAAAAAAAATATTTCCGCCTGCTTTCTTGGACTCAATGGAACATATGATATTAAATTTTCCACATGAAGATAAATGTGGAGGTCTAGTACAGTTTCGATAGATGTACCCATTTCAGAGATGCAAGAAAAAATTGAAGAAAAAATTATGTAACAAAGCTTTAGTTGAAGGCTCAATTACTGAAGCTTATTTTTAAGAGGAAATTGCTTTTTTCTGCTCTCACTATTTTGAATCTGAATATCCCTAAAAAACCGCATGGGACGGAATGAGGGAAATGTTAATGATGAAATGGAAAATCAATTACAAGTTTTTAATCAGCCAAATCTTGGATTCGGTGGAGTTCATGAACGATGGATTTCAGAAGATGAACATCATAGAGCTCATACATATGTTCTACTCAACTGTGAAGAAATGACAGAATTTGTACTGTGAGTGCTTATATCACTTATTTTATAATTTATGTTACATTATGTAAACATATTTTATTTGTAGGTTATATGATAATCCTATCAAGAAACAACTTCAACAAATTATAGCAGCTGCTCTTGAAGAACGCAGACAAAAAAAAATCTCAATGGTTTCAAAAACTGGTAATATAAATTACTGATGGTTTCATATCAATTCAGTTTACTATTTATTATACTGATAATTGTTTTAAAAAATTTCAGCTGTCTTAACATGCTGATAAATTTGATAAGTGACTATGTATATTGAGTAACCCACCATCCAAAATGGATAAATATTATAATTCATATGTTGTGAATGGTTTTCGATTTCATACATGTGCATATGGGGAATCAAAGAAAAAATGAATAGTGGAGTTTGTTTGAGTGGATCGCATCATAGAGAAATTGAAGTTGACTTTTACGACATTCTGGATGAAATTACTGAGCTATGTTATCTTAGACAGAATTACATAACGATGTTTAAATGTCGGTGGTTGGATATTGAGAGAGGCTTGTGTGTTCATCCAACTCATGGAATCGTCGATATTAAATATAAAAGTCTTCTTGCAGTAAATGAACCATTTTTACTACCTCAATAAGAACATAAAATTTATTACGAAAAGTACTGTACTACTTCAAGAGACCTGAGTGATTGGTGGAGCATAATAAAAATGAAATATTGGGAAAATCAATTTACTCAAACTGAATGTGGTTCTATTGAAGTGGAAGGAATTGAAATTTTTTAAGAGACTACTCAAAATTCATCTTTTTCAAAAAGAGACGTGAATATCGATAATGACACCCCACAATTAATGGTTGATGATGATGAAGATGTTAATGATGATACAAATGAATTTGAAATGACACGAGATGGTGAAAGTGAAAATCATATGTATATTGATGACGCCGAGGAGGAATATAAAGATATTGACATCATCAGATATGAAGATGATGATGAAGGTGAACATTGACATAGTTAAATGCTGGTTATGTTCATAACTAATATATATCTATATATGATAGTTATTTTCATCTATCTGCTAACAATATTAATTTTTTGTTTCGGATGGATCCTGATCTATTTCGTGAGTTGAAGTAGGATGATCTACCTTTGGATGAGGGGTATGTGGAACCATCTGACCCTCAGCCTACTGGTGGTTTAGGAGGTATGCGGAGGGGGAACGGTCTTGCGCGACTGATGATTCCTGACCCTATCCCCAAGCGATGTCAACATATTGGCTTCGATCCACGCAGATGGAGGTATTATAAGCTGTATATTTTAGTTATATTTTTCATTAATTTATTTATATATATACTAATTGTTTTATTATTTATTTATTTTTTCACTATTTTGCGCATGTAGCAGTTGGACAGGGGAGCGCTATCTTGCGTAATTATTTTTCTCAACCATGGATCACATGAGAATATATTCCTGTTGATGTGAAGCTCGCCATGTACAATCATTGGCTGGTACGTAAATAAATAATATGTATTTTGAAATTTATTTTATTAATAACTTGATATTATAAATTATTTGTAGGGTTTATAGTATCCCATCGTGGATAGCATGTGTGACGCTATCCATGTAGCATGGGAGGTGGCTATGCTTGAGCGTTTGCATTAGTTTTTGAACAATTTGAGAAAGACGTCCATTAAAAATGCAGGACCGACAGTATTTGATGAGTCGTATAGAGACCACCAACCAGAGTGCATTTCATCTCAGGTTTGGGATGGATTATGTGCACACTGTTTGGGTGGTGGATTTCAGAGGATTTCTTCATTGGGTCGGCAGAACCGGGGGAGATAGGAGGTGACACATCGAGCTGGTAGCTATACATTCAGTACACATAGAGAGCATCTGGTAAGTATATTTTTTTTAAAAATTATATTACTTTTAATATTAACATTTTATTTTATATTTCTGTAGGTAGTCCAAAATCCCGATATTACAGAGTTTGACGTTTATCGAAGGATGTATAGTGATCCAACCACTAGAGAGATTAGAGGTGATCGCCAACGTCACATTGTGGTTAATAATATTTTTTCAGTTTGATAATTAACTACATATAATATTTTCACAATTTTAATTTAAAATTTGAATTGAAGGAGTCATATGAGGCTGCGACCTCTCAGACACAGGCTAAGGGTCTGGACGAGGTGACTAATCAAACCAATTCACACCATTTCGATGAGGTGGCATGGATGCATGCAACTCAGTATGGCTTTGAGAAGGTCCGAGTAGTTGGTATCATCTCTCATGTGACTCTTGGTACTTATTATAGTACTTCTACGATGTCAGAATCCAGCTCGAGTGGATCTCATGGAGAGGCATCATATTCCGCCACACATTATCAGGAGCAGTTATGAGCTGAGAATGACATTATAGAGAGTTTGCAGAAGCAGCAAGAGGAGATGCATCAGTAGCAGTAGTAGTAGAAGTAGCCGCACGAGGAGGAGATGCGTCGATGACAGCTGCAACATCAAGAGCAGATGGATTACATGCGCCTTCTGACTCGTAGTTTGAGGATAGAGTTTCCTCCACCATCTCCTTCAGCTCCTCCATCTCCTTCAGAAGATAACCCCCATTGATTTTTTATGCTAAAAACATTTGAATTTAACATTTGTTGTAATATGAACTAATTACTATTTCTGTCTTTTATATTGGTGTGAATATTAGATAATTTATTTTGTAATGTTTTATGATTTTTTTGGGAATATTGATAATTTTAATAATTTTAATAATTTTTATTTTTTTTATTTTTTTCATAATAATAATATTATTATTCCATTAATCATAATTTTATTAAATATATTTTTTTGTATTATATTTTTTATTGTTTTTATATTTTACTAATAATAATAATAATATTATTATTATTATTTTATGATTTTTTAATATTGTTTTGTGAATATTGATAATTTTAATATATTTTTATTTTAATTATTTTAATAATATTAAAATTAATTTTTCAAAAATCATAATTGTATTAAATTTATTTTTCTCAGAATTTATTTATTATTTTCGACGGGATCTGTTGCGATGGGTTCCCGTCACAAATAGTCTAAATAATTTGTTTTGAAAGTATTTGCGATGGGATTAGGGACCTGTCTCAAAAAGTATTTGCGACGGTCCCGTCACAAATAGTCTAAATACGTTTCTCTTTTAAAAAGTATTTGCGATGGGATTATGGGCCCGTCACAAAAAAGTATATATATATATATATAATGTATATAATAAGAGACTTATTTGCGATGGGGAAGTAGCACGTCGCAAAAAATAATATTTGCGATGGGGAAGTAGCCCGTCGCAAAAAATAATATTTGCGACGGGCCCATCACAAATAATATTTTTTGCGACGCCATTTCCTGTGATGGGCTATTTGGGACGGGACCCCGTCGCAAAAACTTATTTGTGACGGGATCCCGTCGCAAATTGTACATCATAAATATCTCGAATTCTTGTACTGACTTTCACTAAAATAACTCAATTTATATGAATTAAAATGAATAATGACAGTAGATGAATAGAGAAATCACCTCCACGGATCCAATGAGAGAAATTATGTTTGAATTAGGTTTTAGATGAATAAATAGAAGAATATACTAGGATTTGGATTCAAGATGGACCTCCCAAGGCTAGATTATCTACTGGAAACAGAAGAATAAGGGTATAAAAAATATAAATCCACCACAGAAAAATACTAAATTCCTACTTATTTACTCGGTATTATGGTTTAGCCACACGGCTGGCCAAAGAAATCACAAACTATGCACCCTTCACTCTCGCATGTGGGACCTCACATGGTTTCATGTGCACAGTTTGACTAACCATTCAAAAACTGTGTTGTAATCAACTATTAAAAACTAAAAATCCCCTACACAGGCATGCAACCTAGGAAACATGGTTTCCTTAATCCATTGATCCTCTTGTATCCAACTATCTAGCCTTCACACAGTTACTAAAACAATTTGGACAAGGTCACACAATTTCTACTAACCATGTGGCTCATTTTCCTTCTCCAATAGCTGAGCCTCCAAGCTCCAAACAACCCATAGACACCCTAGAAACTCTTATGATCACATTAGTCCTTTAAATTAGGTCAAAACCAAGAAATTAAACTGAAAAAATATCTATATTTTATAGGAAAAACCAATATATTACAATCCTCACCCCTTGAAGAAATTTTCCATGAATTTACCTTCTATGGGTGGTTACGAATCACCAGATAATTACTCCGGCCACTAAGCATATACATCAGCCTCCCTCTCTAAAGCCTCATCTTCTATGTGGTTGCGATGGAAAAACACATTTACTAGAGGAACTAACTATCCTTGAAGAACCTTCATCCACTAAAAAACAATACTAATTTGATGATCCTAAAAGGATGCATCTACCTAAAAATCCACCCCATTCGACTGAAAACTATTAGATTCATCTGAGTGATAACACACACATCTAAGATAAATAGATGATGTTGTGCATGGGTCTGTATCTCTGAGGCAACTGTAACTAGTAGGATACCAGCTAGACTCTCCCAAATATCCCAAATAGCCTGAAATACCATTTAAATATATTACCTTATGTCGTAATACATATGTGTCCTATCCTTGGTGAGATATATAAAAATACCTGGTCAATGACCTCAAAATCTAGGGGTCATTGATGCAGATTAGTGTAGAATTTTTATCTAGACTCTACACTACCCATATACTTCCTAATCAATTGGACTAGATCAGAATTCTTCTGAATGAGATGAGGTCAAAGAAATGATGCCTCACCTGTCTCTAACATGCACAAGGGTTATCATCATGGAACACCATTCAAATCCTCATAAGATTACATCTGTATAGTTTCCTGATAGCTTATGTTGTAGGAGAGATTGTCACACCTTGACCCCATATACACTTTTATTTTTTATTCTTTCTTGGTATTTGATCTTTCTTATTGGGGTTTATGTCGAGACACTGGTAAAATTATACGATGTTAAAACTTTCGGGTGAATTCTGGTATCTGTGCAGTTGGTGCATGGCTTGGTAGACCATGTGGCCTACTCTACTCTAGAAATAATAAACACTAAATAAAGGATAAAAATTTAAATGGAAAATTAAATATAATTAAAATAAAATAAAACGAGGGTACAATAAAAATTTAAGGAATTATTAATAATAATAATGATAATAATAGTAATAAAATTAAAAATATTACAATTATTATTGTTATTATGATTATTAAAATTATTATCATTTTTATAATTTTTTCGATTAGAAACCTAATTCTACCCAATCCCGATCCCTTCCCTCTATATTCATACGGCACGACCACCCCACACCTCCCCATGCAAGCTACGCTCGACCCTTAGAAAGTTTCAACCTCCTCTTCATCCTCCTCTCGAGCATTACTCCATCTGATGATGCCCTTCCCTGCTTCCGTGACCCAGTCCAATGGCGCCCGTCCATGCTTAAGTGACCTTTTCTTGCTTGACCTCTCCCTCTGGTAACCACCCTCTCACCGGAACAACCCCCCATCAAGTGGCCTTCCCTCCTCATGGTGTGTCTGACCTCCCATTTGTCCCCCTATGGTGTTTTTAATGATTTTTTGGGTTTCCTTCATCTTAGTCAAACACTACTATTAGGGTTTCATGGTTTTGCATTTATCTTGAGTTCTAAGAGGTGAGGTTCATTCATTGGGGTTTACTCTTCTAGCTATGAGAGTTTTGTTACATTTTGTCATGTTTGAGTTAGGTGAATTCTTTTTTTTTCTTCTAATTTATTCATTTGATGCTTTTGTATTTTTCAATAATATAGAAATGTGATTTTCATGATTTTGATATATTTTTCTTTCTTCATATGGTGTTTTTATGTTGGTGAAAATGTGAGAATGTGGGTTTTAAAAGTATTTATTATATGTGACTACATGCATATTCATGGAAAGTGTTTGATAAATTACCTATTGTCCGTAATTATGAAATTGAGACCCTGTTGGGTTATTTTACCCTTTAAATATTGTGTTAAGTTAGTGTCAATTTTATTTATTTGGATTAATGTGAAAATTGGGTGCCTTTTTGGTTTAGAGGCTAAAGTGTAATGTTTTAAAAAGGGTTTCATGGTTTTAAAATAAGGTTGGTTAGATTTATTAAATTTTTTTGAATGGTTGGGTTTGGTTCTTCAAGTGGTTTTTAAAAGAGGTTTAAAATGTAGTTTTCAAATTCTGAACCATTTTATAATTGAAATGAATTTTTTGGTTTTGATAAGTATTTGGCATAGTTTTTCTTAAATGTTTCATTGTCTTTTGAATTTTATCTTGGTTCCTTTGTTCGGATTAATTTTACTTTAGGGAATTATGATGTTTTGGGATTCCTATATTTTTTAATTATGGTGAGTTGGTCACTTCCTTGTGGGTTCAAGTCGGCGGGTCGAAGGCGACTCGCCAGCATATGCATAGGTTAGTATATATATATATATAGGTAGGTTCCCCCTTTATGTGTATATTCATCCATGGAAGTGAATATACTTGTTTGTGGATAGGTGTGACTATATTTATATATATTGAAATGCATACGTGGGTGAGTGGTGATGGGTATATGCATATAAGAATATATTTAAGGATCACATTTCACATGTTCATGGCTATGTGGGTGCGTGCATAGGGGCTAGGTTTCCTTCTATATATGTGAAGATGTATATTCTCAGTGGGGGAGCAATAATCCTAGTTAGAAAGCACCAATGGATGAATGTTTGGTTTGGTTACACTCTGAGGTAGGTTTCCATATGCATTAGCCATTAAATTTAAAGAATTATTGATTTCTTACTTTTTCACCTTTATTTAATGTTAGTTAGTAGTGTATTGTTTTTATAAAAGAAAGTTTATTTTTAAATTGAGGGATTCCATCTTTTTACATGAAATTTATGAAATTTATTATTAAATGTGCATACGAAGTGCTTAGTGAAATTCCACTTTAGCCTTTATAAATGTGTGATTGATTTAAATTGGTGACTTGGTTTTCTTCAATGAGTGTCTAAGTGGAATTTGGTTTTGGAATGTGGTGTTAGTTGGTTCATTTGGAAATTATTTAGTATTAAATGGTTTCTTGAGGCCCATTTGGTACTTTTATCCAATGAATTACTTTGAGAACCCTCCTTGGGATGCAGCTTGATGTGGCCATGTTTTAAAACTCTTTACCACATCATTTTTGTATTTTCTATTTACTTTTTATATTAAAATGTTTTTTTGTTAAAAAATTGATATGTGTTGTGTTTTTGTACTTTCTATGTCGAATAATCAGTTTTTTAGATTAAAACATGTGTTTTAATGTGCATTAGTTTCAATATAAATAATTCTTAAATTAACTTAGTCTTGTGAATTAGTCTTTTATTTATTTATTCTATTATTTTTATAATTTTTCATTCTAGTTAGTTTAATAATTCATTTATTAAATTAACTAATGATTTATTCTTTAAATTGTAAATAAATAACTCTTTTTGGTGTTTAGTCTTTTAATAATTTAATTATTTTTAACAATTAATTTTTATTCGTTTAATATTTTTTAGTCTTCAATTTAATTAATTCTTTAATTAATTGGTTAAATAATTTAAGCAAGTTACTGTAAATATTTTAATTTATTCCTTAATTAAGTTTGTTTATTTTTTAAACCCAAGTTAATTCATTCTTTTAAATAAAGTATTATTAATTTTGTTATTGAACTTTGTGTTGTTAGTTTTTAATTCAATTCTATTTAATTTAATTTATTTATTGATTTATTTATTTTTAGTTTCATTAAATTAAATTATTTATTTAATTTTCGTTGTTATGTTTGTTCGCAGGTGTTGCGGTCGCACGATCCTGTTCATTATCGGTGACTGTCTCACCGTTTCCACCTGTCCTTATCGGTGACTTCCTCACTGGTAGCGGTGACCTCCTCACCGTTTCTATTTTCCCTTCCTCAACATTACCATACCCCCTACAAGTATCTGTCTACTCCCCTAGAACCCACCAACTCACCCTCATTTCCTTGCTAACCTACTCTCATTCACTGCACTACACCATCATAAATTGTTTTTCCTAGTTTTTGCATGTGTGTCTTTTTTTGGTTTATTTTTTTAGATCACTAAAAAAACACTAGGCCTCCCTGTGGTTTGACCTTATCTTATAACTATCCTAAGTAGTAAGTAGGTTATAAATTTTAGTTTGTCACCCATGCCCAACAACACACGAGCGTGCAAATTTTGGCACCATTTCTGGGGATCGAACCCGCCTGGCTAAGTGGTCTGTTCCAATTTTTATTTTATTTTAAATATATATATATATATAAACATAAAAATACAAAAACAAAAAAAAACAAAAAAAACACACACACACGCACAGTGATGAACTCTAATTAATCTGATGTAGTGTCACTATTTTACCCAGTTCAAGAGCTTGAGGAGGCTATTGGTAGGTTTCAATGTTGGATGCATGGAAGACAACATCGAGACCTTACTGATGACGAGACAACTTATTCTCATGAGATCTTGCAGTTGATGGAACAAGCCATGGATAAGGTCAAGGGATTCCAAGAAGACAGTGTTGTACCACTACCTCCCACTGAAGCCCAACATTCTGGGAAACAGTTGATAAGGAAAGATAAAAGAAATAGAGTAAATAGAGAGTTGGAGTTTCCCAACTTTGGTATGGATTTGTTCCTAGAGTCAAAGCTGGAAATTCCAGAACCAATTTCCGAGGATGTTTTTAAGGGCTAGAAGGAGATTGAACATTCAACGATTCATGATGCTATGAATTTCATTGATGATCATTCTTTCCCTGATTTCCATTGTATTGATTTTTCTTGCTATAACTATTATAATTATTTTTCAATGCTTCAACAGGTTGATCCAACACATGACATTATATCGTTCTCCTTATAAGACTCAGCAAGTGAGGTGGTGTGTTTTGAAGAGAGGTTTGAGGAGGTTGACTACCTCGCTCTTACCCTGGACCCTCTCCCAGGATCACTATTCCATCACGAGGAGGAACTAGCATCACTGATAAAGGGAGTTGGCAATTTTATGGAAGAAGTTGTATTTTTATTCAACTTTGATTACATTGAAGCTGATGTTAATTGTGTTACTCCACGTGCAGGTTTTGAAGATGCATCTCACTTTTGTGATTTCCTGGAGAGTGAGGAAGTTGAGGTCGAATCTGCTGAAGAGTTTATGGAACATACAAATCTAGATGACACTTCCAGTTTGGGAGTTATTTTTGAAGATAAATTTTTGTAGTTTTGCACTAAAATAGAAGTGGATGGTGACACATTAATTGATTTCCAAGATAAAATAATTTATCAGAATGAACCATAATACGAGTCACATCAAAGTTTTCTAATATTACAACTCGTGCACTCTCAACCTCAAGCAGAAGAAGAGGGGTAGTACCCCTACCTTGTGTATTCCCCTCCATAATTCAATATAAAGTACATCAATTCCCAGGAGGGGAATTTGGGTGAAGCTGAACATGGGGTATTTCAAAGATGGAAAGTGACTGAAATTGTAAGGAATCACACCTGGTGGTTTTTAAGCAAGAAGTTAAATCCCCCATTAGACTGGGGTTGATCTGATGATTGTCTAGCTGTGGACAGTCAAAATAAAGCACCCCCTGGGGGGTTATCCTAGGATTATCCTCTTCAATTTCATGCTTCAGTTTCTTTTTGCATGTTGTTTTTAATTAGAATTTTGTTTTCTTAGGAAAATAAACAACCAGTAGAATCCATGTGGCTATCATTCAAGTCCCAGAAGAAGAGTACACTGAAGATCATGGATAAAACTCCCTAACTCATACTCTGTGGTTTCTTTTTATTTGAGATTTAAATCTTGAACAGTAATGTTAAATTGTTTCATCATGTAGGTGGAAAACTGGAGCACCCATAATTCATGCACATGGAAATCAAAGGGAGACATTTTTAAATTTGAGAATCTGCACATTCAGGGGATTATTGTTTTACATCGCAATGCTTTACTCTTCAAATTTTTATTGCATGCTGCTGTGAATTAAATATGGGGGTCTCTCCACTGATTTTTGAAACTCTTGAACTGTGTTTCATGCTATGGTGTTATCTTGCTAATATCTACTTAGTTTAAAAAGTATCTTGAGTATTGTTTTTAAACTTGCTACACCCACTTCTTTAAATTTCATTATGCTACTGGTACAAATCGCTGCTAATAATACTACAATTTGAAGTAAATTAATACAATATTTCGTATGCTCACAATGATTCAAAGCATGAAAATTTTAGGAATAGAAATACACTTGGTTTCTGGTGGTTGTTGGTGGGTTCGGGTTCTTCAGTTTTTGTTTATTTGGGTTTTTATTTTCTTTTACTTTTTGTGTGGCACGAATTGTTTTTGACCTTCATTGATACCCCTCCATATCCTTTTTTAGCTGGAATGTCTATTTGTTTTAAACTTAATCTGTATTCCACATTAGAATACCACATTGCAGACAATGTTGGGTTTTAAGTGTGGGGGAGAGGGGTCATTCTAGTGTCATGTTGAATTCCCCCTTCTTTAACATGTGGTTGTTTTAAAAAATGGTCAATTTTTTTCATTTTTTTCAAAAAAAAAAAGAGGGTTCAAAAGTCCTTATAATTGTTTCAAATTCTTTCATCACATGATGGTCATTGGAGGTTCAATGGTACTTTATTCTTTTCCTGTTTAGTGGATAATTTCTCACTAGTGGTTGAGAGTGGCACTTAGTCAGAAATTGTTATGTATGAATGATTACTGAGTGGAATTGTTCACTGTCTCTATGAATGATTACTAAGTGCAATTGTTCACTGTCTCTATGGATCTGTCTGTTTAGGAACTGAGGATGAGATTATGACATGATATGTTTTGTGGGATAAGGACGATGACTTGGAGTAACTTGATTCTCTCACTAGAACCCATGAGATTAACATTTTTATTAAATAATATTCAATCACTTTAAGAAGTCAACTTGAATGATTTTTAATTAATTCCTTTGTAACTTGAGTAAACTAGGCAACTGGGATCCCACGGTGAGTATCTGAGACAAGGTACATTGGGTGCGCTTCTATGAATAAATAAATCCAATTTCAATCTTAATAAGTGCTCTGTACAGTTCTCTAAACATGGGATATAGCTGGGAAAGATTAAAATAAAGTACCCTTATCAAAAATGAACTCATTAAGGTGAGGGGAATTTTGAACCCAGATGAATAATGGAGAAATTGACTTGGTTAATTTTCATTTGGGTTGAATCAGTAAAGTGATCAAATTAATGGACTATAATTTTTGGAACCTGGGGGAAGGTGAGAATGGAAGGTGCACTTGGTTATGTTTTGAGTACCACTTCATCTAACCTGTCAACACTCCTTGAATTAGAACTTGAATTGGAAGGTGAAGTAGGATAGTTAATGAATACACATAGGATGCATGATATACTTGACAATGTATGAATTTGTAAGGCTTTTGACTTCCAGTGAGTTTTTGAAGTTGGAAAAGACATCATTTTTGAACACCTTTGGAAAGCTTGGCCTACTGTTGGTCATGCTCCACTTGATGTTTAAGTTTAATCATGCTCTTTGTTTTGAACTGAACTTCACAAATCATATTTCTGTTTTAATGTCAAATGCATGCACTTGTTTGAGGACAAACAAATCATTAAGTGTGGGGGAGTTTGATGTGGAAGTGTTTTAACACACTTTTCCACATCCTTTTTTGTATTTCATACTGACTTTTTTATATTAAAATGTTGTTTTTTATTAAATAATTGATAAGTGTTGTGTTCCTCTACTTTCTATGTAGAATAATTAGTTTTTTAGTTTAAAACATGTGTTTTAATGTGCAATAGTGTCATTTGAAATAATTTTTAAATTAACTTAGTCTTGCGAATTAGAATTTTATTTATTTATTCTTTTATTTTTATAATTTTTCATTATAGTTAGTTTATTAATTCATTTATTAAATTAATTAATTCTTTATTATTTAAATTGCATATAAATAACTCTTTTTGGTGTTTAGTCTTTTAATAATTTAATTATTTTTAACAGTTTAATTTTATTCTTTTAATATTTTTTATTCCTCATTTTAATTAATTATTTAATTAATTGGTTAAATAACCAGAAAGTCGGTCAGAGGCTAGCCTCCAACCATTTTTTAAAATAAAGAAAATGTTCAGAGACAAGCACTCTGGCTCAAAATACAACAACTATAAATCATAAGAACCGTACCCATCACCACCTCCATAGTAGAATGCTTTCTCCGTGGTGGCTGAATCCCATTCCAAGCTCTCATAATGTTTCATGACTTTAGAATACTTCCTCCTGAGATTTAATCGCTCCAAATAAATCAACTCCTTAGAAGATAACATACTCTTATTCACTCCTGCCCCACCTTCCTTTCTGACAGATGACTGAGTGGAAATCGGCTTTGGAAAAAAGGAGTAATCTTTCCTTGGCCTCTGTTGTGTTACAGTGGTCATCTCCTCCTGATTCTCAGACAATTTCACCTTCCCGCCCTGGACAATACTACTATAAGAGGGAATAACCATGCCACCATTTTCATTGTCACTCTCAGAAATATACCCCCACTTTCCATGGATAACCTCCTCTTGATAATACCCTGACTGAGTATTAGTACCAATCACTGCTAAAAATTGTGGGTGCTCCATCGTTTCATGATTTTCACAAGGCGCCATCTTCATTTATTCATTTACAACATCCTCCTCCAGAGACCCAACCGGCACATTTCCACCATTGTTCACCGAAGTAAAAACATCCACATACTCATGTTCCAGAATATGAAAATGGTTTCCCAACTGAACTGTAGTCAGAACCCCTCCATCATCATCAGCCCGACCACCTCTCCCATCAATACCTTCTTCCAAAACCCCATCCATCGGACCATCAAGCACTGTAGGGGATGACTTTAGCCCCACGACCCTGCTATTGCCAACTAGCCCCCAACACTAGAAGCATGGTTATCACCCTGCATCACTTAAACCCCCACTTGCAGATCACTCCTCAGCCATTTAAGGACTGAAGAAACTGTTGGGTTTTGATCATTTATATACACCCAATCAGCAGCAACTGGTTCCACAACCCTATTACACAACTGCAGCAAGGGCCTGGCCTCATCAGCCGAGCCTCCATCATTCCCATCCCTACAAGACTTATGCCTAGACACAGTGTTCCTCAAACCATCCTCCCTCTGCAAGACCACATCTACCCCCTTCCTCACAATAAGATCACTATACTCCTCTGAGACCTGCCTCAACCCGCTAAAAGCTACAGCCACCTTTGGGCTATCCTGATGCTCCGCATCCTTCTTCAACAACCCTGCATCCGCAAGTACCTCATCAGCTCACAAAGACTGATACCTTCCATGAGCTTCAACACCAGATTCCATCTGCCCCATACGAAGTGCCACACAAGCCTCAAGAGCTTTTCCTACATGGTTAATCTCCTTCCTTGCCGCTTTCCAGATTCCTCGACGACGAGCCTCCTGTAGGTGATGTGAACGCCCCTTCCTGCAAACCTCTGAAGACTGTCCCAATCTATGATATGAAGAGTAGAAATTTTTCTAGTTCTCATAAACAACCCGCTTCATATATCTATACTCCTCCCCGATCATGATCCAGACATATTCAAAAGGTGTACGAGACACATCCATTTCCACGCAAACCCGTGGGTTCACTGGGTGACACACAACCACCGTACTGCTTTCCGAACACAATAACCTCCTAATGAGATTACCTAGAAGTCTAATAACAGAGGGATTCTGAAATGAAAAAGGGAGATTGGGGAAGCTTACCCAAACAGCAGCAGTCGGAGAGTCACGGTTCATATGAAATTCAAAGGACCAATGAAACAGAAAAAATCAAAACCCGTTGATGCTACGTGACATGCTAGACCAAGATTTGATAAGATCCAAATCTGATTCAAACCGAATCAGGATGTTCTGACAGTCGAGCAATCCAACTGTCACCTGCTCATGGAGATCCCATTCACCAAAGACGAACCATTCGAAAGCATCCACTGAAGTACTCCTTCGCTTGAACCGAACAACCAGCATGAGATTCAACAGCACAAAGGTTTCTGTGTATTCTGAGGTCTAGATTTGCAGATTAGGAAAGCCACCAAATAACTCTGTCACCCTAGGGATCAAAGAAACCTCCGAGAAAGGAGGTAGGAAATCTGGATTCGAGAAAGGATGAAAAAAGGATCTCGTTCTTCCAAAGGGTAACGATGCCCCCTCCCCCACTGAGGGGGGAGGAGCCGGCGTAGGATCTGTCGTCATCACCAAGGGAAGGAGAGCATCGTGGGATCTTCCATTGTACTCATTTCCTCACCTTAATTGGTTAAATAATTTAAGAAAGTTACTGTAAATATTTTAATTTGTTCCATAATTATGTTTGTTTATTTTTTATACCCAAATTAATTCATTATTTTAAATATAGTATTATTAATATTATTATTTAAATTTGTGTTTATATTTTTTAATTCCATTTTATTTAATTTAATTTAATTATTGATTTATTTATTTTTAGTTTTATTAAATTATTTTATTTATTTAATTTTCATTGTTATGTTTGTTCGCAGGTGTTGCGGTCGCACAATCCGGTTCATTATCGGTGATTGTCTCACCGTTTCCACCTGTCCATATCGGTGACTTCCTTACTGGTAGCGGTGACCTCCTCACCGTTTCCATTTTCCATTACTCACCATTACCATACCCCCTACCAGTATCTATCTACTCTCCTAGCACCCACCAACTCTCCCTCATTTCCTTGCTCACCTACTCTCATTCACTGTACTTCTCCATCATCATGTTTTTTTTATGGTTTTTTCATTTGTGTATTTTTAGTTTATTTTTTTAGAACACCAAACAAAAAACTAGGCCTCCCTGTGGGTAGACCATGTCTTTCTATTGTCCTCAGTAGTAAGTAGGTTATAAATTTTAGTTTGTCACCCATCCCCAATGATGCGCGAGCATGCACAACTCTTTCCTTTTTGGATGTTGATGGAAATGGGTGGTCCTTTTATGGGACTTACCTCAGGTTTTTATGGGTGATGGAAAGAGGGATAAAATACATTGGAGTGATACAAGGGTGATTTTGTTGTGTGTGTTGATGGTTTAATATGAAAATGCGTGTTTTGGATCACTTGGATGGTATTTTTTGGCTCATATAAAGTCCCAGTTCCAAAATCCACCCAAAGGAGCCCAATACTCGGTTGCTCACATGGCGTCAAGCGCATTTTCCCAAATTCTAGAGGCTACTGACTAGAAGCGAGGGCCTTGGGTGTGATAGTGGGGAAACTATGCCTTCATTGGTAGAGTACACAACAGAAGTAAACAAATACTTACAAGAGAGGAAGAAATAATGATATCATACCAATAATAAATAGAAAAAAATTGATAGAATAAACTGGAGAACATATATAAGATGATGCATGATACATATGTCTAGGAAACAGCAAAACAAGTCATAATGTTGGAATACAATAGTACTAAACCAATGTACAAAAGAAAAATGGTAAAAAACTCTACAGTATTGCTAGCCTAAACTTGGTCCCGTGCTCTCCAGCTCCACAGCCTGTCAAGTACCTGAAGTAGAAGGAAGCTTTCCCTTATGTATATGTGCAACAATATAATCTGTTTGGGACCAAAAGCATGTCCCAAATAGTGTGTGAGACAAATCTATGTAAGAAACCACCATGATATCGATTACTAACAGTCAATGAGTATATGACAGATAAAAGTAAGAAACATTAAACAGGAAGGTGATCAACAGTAAACAATCCACAGTTCAGTATCAAGAAATAACTAACAAATAGGTAAACAAACAGGTAAAAAAAATAGGTAACCCTATGGGAAACACTCTCAGTCTAACCCTTATGTTCCAACCTAACAAGTCCAAGAAACCCTTTGGGCAATACACTTAGTCTAACCCCTCTAGTTTAGCTTAAGCATAGACTCTCTGAGGAAGCACTCACTGTCAATTCCCCCTATAGTCTCATATTGTTACTAAAGGTGCTCTAGGGAAGAACTTACATCACATTCCATCTACGGCCCATGTCAAGGAACTACAGACACTCTGAGGAAGCACTCAATGTCAATTCCCCCTATGGTCTCTCATTGTAAAATTATAAAGACACTCTCGAGAAGCCCTCAACATCCTTTCTCCCTATGGTCTATACACTAGGTTCTCACAACCCAGTTTAATTCAAGTAAGTGTAGAAGTGCATAACATAAAAGTAAAACTTAAATAAATACTTGTCTATAATTCTACATCACTACAACATAATAGAATAACAGTCGCACCATCCTACAATACAAGGCATGGGAAAGTAAACAACAGCCTAACAAGCAATCAAGACCCAAATGTCCAAATAAGCAAATCATGCATGTGAAGTACATCCAAAGCAAAAAAATTCATTCTATTCACTAACAATAAACATATAATCAGGCATACCAGAATAGCAGAGAAATATTAGGTCTAAAATGGTAAACACGCAATACCCTGTTAAATGGTATTGGGAAAATTTGCACATGAAACTCAAGGACTTTCAACAAAAAGGAAGAAACCAACTACCTTAGGGTTAAGATAAATAAACTTGAACCTATAATCTTGAATCTCCTTATAATGATGTATATCTAAAAAAAATTCTAAAAAATTCAACCCATGATAACTTGGAAGAGAATAGGAATAATGGAACGAGGCTCCAGTAGAAGAGAGAGCTCACTGATGCGATTCCAATGCAACCGACAGTGTTTGATTCGGAGGACAGATGGAGGCTTGAGGGCTCATCAAAGATCCATTGTTGTACCCTCTCTCTCGAATGAACTATACCCAGAAGAAGTCATTTTTTTCTGTCAGATGCAACCCTGGTGTGTTTAATGAAAAAATGGAATATACACGGCGTGTACTTTTAAAGTACATGTCGTGTACATGCCTTTTTCGAACTCCACTTTATCTAGCCTCCATGTCACCCTGTATGACTGTGTGTGTGGCCATGACACAACTAGCACATAGCCTCCTATGGCAACATATTACACGGTGTGGACTTCAAAAATTTCTAGAAACTCCACTTTTTCTCAAAAACTTTTGAAAAAGGAAAACATACCTAAAAAGAATATCCAGGTTCTTACCAACTTCCCACCTTAAAAAACATTGTCCCTAAATTTACCTAGAAAGGAGGTGTAGAAGAAGAAACCCCAAAAAAACTCCTTCCACTAGGCTCATACATCGACCTCCCTCTCCCAAGTCTCGTCTTGTACTAGCCCATGCTGCCAAAGCACCCGCACCAGAGGAACAGACCGGCTATGGGGAACCTTTTTACTGCGATCGACAATCTGGATAGGATGCTTCTCAAATGACGCATCCTCTTACAACTCAACCTACTTGGGTATAAGGACATGATAAAGGTTTGAGAAGTAACTTTGAAGATGATAAATGTGGAAAACATCATGCATAGCCTGATACCTTTGAGGTAACTTTAACCGATAGGCAACCAACTCGATTCTCTCCAACACCTCAAACATACCAACAAAACTCGGCGAAAGCTTACCCTATATTTTGATCCTCTTGTGTCGTAAACTCTATGTGACATGTAGGGATACCTGATATCTGACGTTAAACTCTAGAGGTCATCTCTGCTGATCAGCGTAAGACTTCTGTCGAGACTGTTCAGTAGCCACCCTATTTCGAATCATCTCTATCTGCTATGCGCTCTCCGGAACAAGACAAGGTCCCAACGAAGCTTCCTCTCCTACCTCCAGCCAACATAAGGGTGATCGACATGGCCTACCATACAAATCCTCATAAGGTGCCGTCTGAATGGTTTCATGAAAACTATTGTTGCAGGAAAACTCCACAAGAGGTATATGCTTCTCCCAAGAACCTCCAAAATCCGGGATGCAGGCTCAAAGCATGCCCTCAAGCACCTGAATCATACGCTCAGACTAAACATCTGTATAGGGGTGGTAAGATGTACTCAAAAGTACCTGTGTACCCAAAGCCTTCTGAAGCCCCTTCCAGACCCGATAAGTAAAACACACATCCCTGTTTGAAACACTGGACTATGTAACTCCATGTAAATGTACAATATATCTTATGTACAACCATCCCAGCTCATCAACACTGAAGGTATCCTTGATTGTAATGAAGTGAGAAACCTTTTTGAGTCTATCAATGACAACCCAAACTGCGTCACTCCTAAAAGCTGACTCAGCAACCCTGTCACAAAATCAATCGCGATGTCATTACGCTTCCACTTGAAAATGTGTAACAGCTGTAAAAGCCTTTCTGGTCGCTGATGCTTTGCCTTAACCTGCTAACAAGTGGAACACCTCATGAAAAAACTATAAACGTACCTCTTCGTACCAGGACACCAATACTGACAGTGTAGATCACGATACATCTTGGTGATGCCAGGATGAATTGCCCAAACTGAGGAATGAAAGTCCTGCATGAGCTCCTCATCTATATCTGCTAGCACCCACACATGCCCCTGTAAACACAAGATCTCATCCTAGCCTATGGTCCATCCAAAAATAGAGGCTTCTTTCGACACGTTCTCCTGTAGGATTAGGCCTTCAGAATTGGATAGATGCCTTTTTCAAACTCGATCCAGAAGAGTAGAGGTAACAGATACAGAAGATAGAAATGTCTACCCCTGTCTGTCATGCACCTCCATATACATCTCAGAGAATAGAGCCATAAGATTCCACTCACTGATGGCTTCATAAATTGCATTTATCTGAGTCCTCTTGCTCAATGCATCAACCACTCTGCTGCCCTTCCCGGGTGTATAGGCATGCTCAAAGTCAGAGGACTATAGGTACTCAACCCACCTGCGCTGTCTCAAATTCAGATAACACTGAGTGAAGATGTAATTGAGACTCTTGTGGTCAATGAAAACCCCAAAATTCTCTCCCAGAAGGTAATGTCTCCAATAACATAGGGCATGAACAATAGCTTCCAACTCCAGATTGTGCATCGGGTAATTCCTCTTATGTGGCCGCAACTACCGAGACTCATACGCAATGACTCCATCTCCCTGTATAAGCACAGATCCTATCCCGATACCTAAAGCATCTTAGTAAACTGTATATCTCGTGCCCGACTCTAGAAATACTAGTATTGGTGCTAAAGTCAACCTCCCTTTCAACTCATAAAAGGCTGACTCACAAGAATCTGACCATAAAAAACTTCACACCATTTTTAGTCAGATTCTTCAGTGGTGCTACTAAGTGTGAAAAGTGCTGTATAAAATGTCTACAGTATGCAGCCAACCCTAGAATGCTCCACACCTGAAAGATGTTCTTTGGATGCTCCTAGGAAACTACTGCTCTCACTTTCTTCAGGTCTACTAACACTCTTGTATCTGAGATGAAATGACACAAGAGGTGAATCTTGTCCATCTAAAAGTGGAATTTTGAGAGCTTAGAATATAACTGATGCTCCCTTAGTGTACTCAAAATGATCTCAAAATGGGTAGCTTTGTCATTTCAAGTGTGAGAGTACACCAAGATATCATCGACGAAGACCACGATGAAGGAATCCAAGTATGAATGGAACACTCAGTTCATCCATGCCATGAAAACTAAAAGCGCATTCGTGAGACTAAAAAACATAACCATATACTCGTACAGACCATAACTACTCCAGAAGGATGTGAGAGGTATATCAGATAGTCTAACGTGAAGCTGATGATAGTCGGAACTCAAGTCAATCTTCGAGAATACCCAGGCTCCTTGAAGCTGATTAAAGATATCATCAATCATTGGAAAGGGATATCAGTTCTTGACCGTCAACTGGTTAAAATTCCGATAATCCACACAAAGTCTGTGGGTTCCATCTTCCTTCTTCAAAAACAGGATAAGCGGTCCACAAGGAGAAGTACTTGGTAAAATGAAACCCTTTGCCTGCAACTCCTCCAACTACTTCTTGAGCTCCTTCAACTCAGGTGTAGCCATCCTATAAAGAGGAATGGACACTGGTGCCATTCCTAGAAGAAGAATAATAGAAAATTATACCTCATTCTCTAGGGGAAAACCTAAAAAGTCCACTGGAAAGAATTTCCTCAAATGATCCACCACTGGAAGAAAGTCTAACTTAGAAGACTGTTGATCATCTAGATACAGACTATCAATCTAGGCTGTAACTCCTCCTAAACGATGATGCTCTATACCTACTCTACTTTCCTGGACATCACAATCTCCCTTATAAAGAAATAATATGCCCTCTGGTGATGTGAAACTCACCCTGCGGTGATAACAGTTGATTACTGCCTTGAAGGGAACCAGCCAGTCCATTCCATGAATGACATCATATCATGTCATCTCTAGGACATCGAGATCCCATAAGAAGTTAAACCCACCAACCTCTAGAGGTAACTCCTTAAACTGAGGTACATTCTCCGTTCTAGTCCCCAATGGTGTGTCTAGTCTCAAGATATCAGCACAAGAAAAGATGTAGAGCCCAAAGCTCTCCACAACTGCAACATATACAAAGCTATAGGAAGCCCCTGTTTCGAAAAGGGAATAATCTTAAACTGAGGAAACTAAGATCGTACCTAGAACTGTAGAGGGTCTGGGATCCTCCTCCTTCTTGGTCTGATCTACTACAAATGTCTTGCCTGCACCGTGGCCCTATAACCCTGCTTGACCACTCTAAGATGATCCACATTGCAGTCGCTGGAAATTTGGTGACTGACCACCATGGCCACAACCTCCACCACAACCTCAATGGCTAGAAGAACACTAGTTCCCAGACTGGTGAGAAACTGGCAGTGCTGATCCCAAACGAGGAGTCATAGAAGAACCCCTATCACCAGATGCCAGTGAAAATATCGGACAAAAGTGCTGAAGATGACCCAACTTACCGCATGATCAGAACTCTACTAGGTCTCTCGGGCAGTGGGCCCTCATATTCTTGCTCTTCCCACACTAGTAGAACACCACCTGGCTACTAGAAGAAGTGTCTCTTATCTTGGAACACCATGTGAAGACTCCGTGCGGTGCTTCCTACTATCAGTAGGAGGGATGCTAACTCCAGATGCTGATATGCCCTGGCTCACAACTCCAGAATCCATCATATTGCACTGTATGATCAGTTCCTAGTTGATGATAGAAGTGATACAGGTAAACCAGAATATGTTCACCTATGATTGGATGTTGTGCCTGAGACCATCCTTGAACTTCCTTGACATTAACAACTGATCTCCTCTTGAAAAAG
The DNA here is from genome assembly GCA_963277665.1 of Viscum album. NCBI lineage: Eukaryota > Viridiplantae > Streptophyta > Magnoliopsida > Santalales > Viscaceae > Viscum > Viscum album. Next base: position 1,236,867,084 of record OY728162.1, on the reverse strand, counting down.
GCCTGAATCACTACATCTCAGTAAAGCGGGAGGAATACACCATAATATAAAGAGTACCCTTCTCTATACTCATAAACTCTTAGGTTCAATCGTCCATCAAGGTCTCTGGATAGAAGTAGTCATAGAAGATACACTGAAACTCATCCCACACCATAACCTTCTAGCATCCTACCTGTGAGATGACATCCCACCACTTCTTGGTAGAGTCCCGAAGCATATAGGTAGAGAGATTGACCTCCTCTCTAGAGGCGTCTCTAGATGATAAAATATTGTCAGCATGGCTTCGATCCGTGACTCTATAGCCTGTGATCCTCTATCCCTTGATAAAGTGGGAGGATGATGCTACTGGAAAACCCGCGTCAAATAATCCATCGACAGGGTAGGAGGTGATGCTCCCTGAAAGGTCTTTATAATCCATATAAATCCCTCCCTGAATTGTGCATCCTCACCTATGTTAGGTACAATGGTAGGTTCCAAGGCTGGCACAACTGGAGGATCTGCAGGTAAACCCTAATCAGCCATGTCCGGTGTCTGATCACTGTTTGGAAACTGGAACACAACTGGAGGACGTCTCGGTGGCATGACTCAACAAGGTCATGCACAAACTTTTTGATCAAGGTCATGCAAAAACTTTTTGATCAAGGTCATCAAGGACTAAAAACAAGGAGTGTAATAAGGGAACAAGAGAAAGAAATCATTCAAGTTTTACAAAACATGACTACATGGCCTGTACATTTCTTACACGACATTTTCACTTAAGTCATTTACATGGGCTTGTACTCCTACCTAAACTGGTCGTGTAACACCACAAACACATGGCATGTTCAATGTGAACTTAAATCCTCTTCCCCTTCCTGATTACTTCTACATGGTTATGCCACACAACAATCCTAAGGTAAGACTACATGGCTTGTTCTAGATGGACATGACGTGTACTAGACAAGCTTAACCTGACCTATTTTATTAGCAACAGGGCCTGACACATGGCTCACACTAAACGGCATGTTCCAGATAGACATGACATGTATGTAAAGGGGTAACACCAACCCGTGTTGTTCATGACACGGCCTGGTACCTAGGTCCGACTACACAGCGTGTTCAACTCGGGAACGTCATGTATAGCTCAAGGTTTATCCATCCGTGTTGTCAATTACACAGGCGGACACATGGTCAACACTACATGGCATGTTCGACTGGTACACGACATGTTCCCACTAGACTATCCCCATCCCGTGTCTCTTCCCACACAGCCTATGACATGGTTAGAGATTATATGGTGTGTACATAAAGTACAGGGTGTGTACTTAGGGAAAATAGTTTCTTCCCAAACTGAAGAACACTGGACATGTACATAACACTACACGACATGTATTCTGGGTTTTTCTGGATAGTAAGCCTCATAAACTACTCTAGAACCTAGAAAACACTAAAGCAAACACTAAAAGTTCCAAATTCCGATCCGTGAGGGCCCATACTCCCCGTGAATCAAATCTTGGCATCTTAAACATGTTATAATAAGGTAACAAGTCAATGATCCACCAAATTCTAGTTCATGAGGGCCCATAACACCTCATGAAACAAATTTTGGTGTTAATTAAAAGAAAAACTTACACAAAAAATACCCTATCAAACAACAGGTATTTTATTAAGGCATCTATCACAACAGCATGAATATTCTACACAACATATATCACAAAAACATGCAATCGCTAATGCATCCTAAATGTCTTGGAAAGAATACTTGAAATACGATTTCTAGAAAGTTTCTATATGATTCATGAGATGGAATACCCTCATCTCATCGGGTTGAGATAGAAATAGAACCTCAATAACATCAAAAATAACATCTATAATCATGTGAATCACTCAAGGTGAAATAAAATCAACTCTAATCTTGAAAAACCAGAAAATTACCATAAATGAGGTAGGTTTTCTTTTCCTTGTACATGGGTTAGCTACTCCCAGGAACAACTTATGACCAAGTACCTATTCCTTCCTATCCAAGACTATATGCTCCAAATAGTAAGTTAAGAGAAGAGAAATGCCATTGATACCACTTTGTAACATCCTTGTTCCAAAAGCCACCCAAAGGTGCCCCGTACCCAGTTGGTCACATGGCCTCAAATGCATTTCCCCAAAGGCCAGAGGCTGCCGACTAGCAGTGAGGGCCTTGGGTGTGATAGTGGGGAAACTATGCCCTCATTGGCATATTACAGAGTGGAAGTAAACAAATACATACAAGAGTGGAAGCAATAATAATATCATACCAAAAATAAACAGTGGAAAACTGATAGCATAAAATAGAGAACATATATAAAATGATGCATGATACATATATCTAGGAAACAACCAAACAATTCCCAATGCTCGAATATAATAGTACTAAACCAACGTATAAAAGAAAAATGTTAAATAACTCCAAAACAATACAATCCTATGTATGGTCTCATGCTCTCTAGCTCCACATCATGTCAAGTAATTCAATTAGAATGGTTCTTTCTCTTATATATACCTACAACAATATAATCTATTTGGGCCCAAACAGGGTGTGAGACTATTCCCCGTAGGCAATCACCATGAGATCCATGCCTAACAGTCAATGAGTATATAGTAGATAAAATTAGGAAACAATAAATAGAAATGTGCTCAACAGTAAACAATCCACATTTGAGTATCAAGAAATAACTAACAAACAGGTAAAAATGCATGTAACCCTCTGGGAAGCACTCTCAGTATAACCTCTATGGTCCTACCTAACAAGTCCAAGCCACAATCTGGGCAGTACAGTTAGTCTAACCCATCTGGTTCATCTTAAGCATAGACTCTCTGAGGAAGGACTCACCGTCAATTCCCCCTATAGTCTCGTATCGTAACTAAAGGCGCTCTAGGGAAGCACTTACGTCACATTACCTCTGTGGCCCGCATTGAGGAACTACAGACACTCTAAAAAAGCACTGAATTTCAATTCCCCATGTGGTATCGCATCATAAAATTATAAAGACACTCTGGAGAAGCCCTCAACATCCATTCTCCCTATAGTCTATACACCACGTTCTCACGAAATTGTGTAAGTCATTAAAGTGTAGCAGCACGTAATGACCAAGGTAAACCTCAAGAACTACTTGTATAGCATTCTATAGAACTACATAATAATAGAACAAAAGTCACACCATCCTACAATACTGGGCATGGGAAAGTAAACACCATCCTAACAGGCAATTAAGACTCAAAGGTATAAACAAGAAAAACATGCATGGGTAATACATCCAAAGCACAAAAATTCACCCTATTCACAAACAATGAACATTTACTCAGGCATACCAGCATACCATTGAAATATTATGGCTAAAATGGTAAATGCACAATACCCCGTTCAAGGGGATTGGGAAAATTTACACATGAAACTCAAGGAAATTCAACAGAAAGGCACAAACCACATAACTCAGGGTTAGTAGATCAATATAATTAAACCTAAAAGCTTGAATCTCCTTATAACACCATAGATCAACAAAAATTTCTAAAACGTTCAACCCACAATAACCTGGAATAGAAGAGGAATCATGGAACAAGTCTCCAACAAAAGAGAGAACTCACCGATGTGATTCTAACGCAACCGACGGTGTACCATTCAGAGGACAGATGGAGTCATGGGGGCTCATCGAAGATCTGCAGCCGTACCCTCACTCTCAGACAAACCAGACATAGAAGAAGTAGGTTCTGTCCATCAAATGCGACGCTTGTGTGTTTAATTAAAAAAATAAAGTACACGACGTGTAATTTTAAAGTACACAACATGTACTTTACTTTTTCGTACTCGGATTTAGACGGCCTCCACGTCACCCCAGATGACCATGTGTGTGTCCATAACATGGCCAGCACATGGCCTCCTATGGAAACATAGTACACAGTGTGTACTCACAAAGTACATGACGTGTACTTCAAAAATTTCCAAAAAACTCCCCATTTCTCAAAAACTCTAGAAAAAGGAAAACATATCTGAAAAGAAGATCTAGGTTATTAAAGCCCATCCCCCTTTTTAATCTAAGCATGGGAACATGGAATAGAGATATAATTTTCAGTAAACTATTGTTGTACTAGTTTAGATTACGCACTATAAAGTGGCCCATAGCATCTGGTGTATATTTTTTATTATTGCTATCGGATTGGGTCCCTCAGTCAGGCCAGGTTGGGCGACGATCGAGTGTTTGGGCGTTATGACATGATCAGGTATGGAATTCCTTTAGAATAAGTCACATTTATAGTATGTTCTAGATTATTCATGAGCTCCAAGGTCTTTCATGTTGTTTGGTACTTAGTTCATCACAGCAGATGATTGAGATGAAGGTGATAGTTGGTTACTCTTGTGTGGTGTTTTTCAATTGCATGTGTTGTATGTTTTTTGATCTTGTTTATTTTCATAGTGTATATTCTTATTAAAGGTTATAAAATTGTTTCAAGTGATTATAGAAAAAGGTTTTGAAATTTTTCTACACATCCTTCATCCATTTTTTAGTTTAAACATCACCTCCTTTAAAATGCCAATGCCTGCTTCTTAAAAATGGATTCAGGTTCTTAATTAAATAAGGGCAATGGACCGTGATTTTTTTAATATGAAAAAGTTTGAAAACGTAATATTATACATTGTATATCAAACATGAAATTCATTTATTTTATATCTAATGATAATGAAAAAGTGAATAGATTTTTTGGGAATTCCTACTATGTTTTAATAATTACACCTATTATTTTATCTTTGTTTTTAGCTTCGGGTACTGCACCATGGTTTGATTCAGTCGCCAGAATGAGATGTCAGTTTCAGGTCAGTGGTGACCCATAGAGTCACATGAAGGTATGTACAACTTTATTCTCTCACCTCTACATGTTTTCATTTTCATTTTTCAGTTTTTTATTTATTTTTTTGTCTTTAATTTATGGGATAAAACATTCCCACCTGTTTAATTTTAATGCCCAGCATTAGTTGCCAGCCCTTGGGAATCGGGAATGCCCTTTGGGGCATGTCACGAGCTAGCTATTCTAACCTATTCAAGGTCGACCTGGGTTGGTTCATGATAAAATGGTTTTAGGGGAAATATTTGATATTTTGGGTGTTTGGTAGATTGAGATTAAGACTATTGAGACTCTGGAGGTAGGTGCGGGGAGAGAATTGTGAACTCTTTCTCGCACAGAAATTTGAGTCACCAGGGGTAGTCCGAGATTCAAGTATTTTTTTTCTAGTTTTGGATGGAGGTATGAGAACAGGGGTCAGCTGGTCTCAGATTATGACCCCTCATGGAGTGGTGACCCATGGGAAGTCCAAGTGCATGGTTCATGTTCTCTTAGCATCATAACCTATATAGGGCATGGAACACTACCATTTCGTTTAATTAGGAGTTGACACTAGTCCCTACTTCCATTAGTTTTGTGTAAGTTGAGACATATATTGGTTTTGGTTAGTGACCCATAGATATAGGAACACAAAATTCTTCAATGTCATACAATGGATTAGAAAGGCCAATAGGCCTCTTTCCTTACTTAAAGATGGAGAAAATATTATCAATAATGTGGAGAGGAGTACAATACATGTTACCTCATACTTTAGAAACATTTTTAATAGTCCTACTCTAAATAAGGATATTAAATATGGCATCATTCCTTGACTAAATGAAGACAATGATAATAACCTTTTAGATAGCATTCCAATTATTCATGAAATTAATGTAGTCTTTAGTTTAATTTTGGATAGTTCTCCTTTTCATGATGGATTTGAAAATGATTTTTCGAACATCATTAGGACATTGTTGGCAATGATGTTTTCCATCTTGTAAAATCCTTATTCACTAATGGATACATTCCTTATAATATCAATTCTCAATTTGATACCCTAATTCCTAAAGTGAATAATGATTCATAAATCCACCTTTTCAGGCCTATTTATCTTCTAAACATTATTAATAAAATTATCTCCAAGATATTAGCTATGAGATTGGATCCTATCACAAACAAAATTACCTCTTGGAACCAATTTGGATTCCTAAAAGGGAAGAATATCTTGGAATGAATTTGCCTCACCTCTGAAAGTACAAAATTTCTCAAAAAGACCCAAAGAGAGAGGAGCATTTCCATCAAGCATGACATTACAAAATCCTTTGATATCATTGAATGTATTTTTCATTTTTAATGTCCTTTATAGCTTTGGTCTTAATGAAAAATTGGTAAGAAAAGTAAAAACTCTTTTTTACTATGCTCACATCTCAGTCTTGATCAATGGCTCTTCAAAAAGTTATTTCACATTCACTAAGGGTGTTAAACAAGGAGACCCTTGTTATGCAATCCATTTTTTATTGTTGAAGATTACTTAAGCAGGCTTATCACTGATTCGATTAATAGAGGTGAAATTAATCCCATCTTGGCCTCTAGAATGGTTAATTTTACCTCACATATTATATATGTTGATGATATAATTCATTTCATACCAGGAGATAAAAAATATAAAAAAGCATAAAGATGTCCTCTCCCAATATGAAGATGTATCGGGTCAATCCATAAACTAGAACAAATCGTCCATCTTTTTGGGTAAATGATCCACTATCAATAGAAAGGTTAATATTATTAATGAACTAGTAATTCATGAAGGATCCCTCCCCTTTTTGTATCAGGGGGCCCCCATATTTTTGGGAAAACCCAACAACACATATTTTTCTAACATCTTTGATCAGATCAATAGAAAACTATCCCCCTAGAAATGAAAAACTTTATCAATGGTAGAGAGATTTTCTTAGTCAAATAAACCATTGTTTCAAAAATGGTTTACTCTATGATGGTTTATAAATGGCCTACTAAAATTCTCAAAAAGATAAATATAAAAATAAAATATTTTGTTTGGAGTGGAAGTAATCTTGAGAGAAAACTTGTGAATGCACACTAGAAAAATCGTGCACCCCAATTGAAAAAGATAGTCTTGGTTTTAAGAATCTAAATATTTTTAATTAGTCCCTTCAAGTCAAAAATTCTTGGAATATTGTGAACACCACCTCACATACTTATGATTTCATACATGGTAGATTTAACAGTATCCTTATAAAAAGAAAACACTTATATATGGAATTCTTAATATGGCCATCCATTAAAAACACCTTTTCAAAAATCCTATATTTCTCTAGATGGATAGTTAACAGAGACTCATCGCTTAATTTTTGGTTGATCATCTAGAACGACATCCCTCTTTGCAGCATGGTAGATCCTATGAAAATATCCACAAATAAAAATTTCTCCATCAATGATCTTTTGAACTTCGTTGATAATAATTTACCTAATGAAATTTTTACTGTTATTAAAAATTACACTTATTTCAGCACTGATGATTTTTTAGTTTGGGAGCCTTCATATAATGGGGGTTTAAACACTAAAAATTATTATAATTATAATGTCAATACCAACAATAATGATTTCACCTGGATAAAGAACTTCCATAAAATTTAGATTAGACCATCCCGATTCACCCTAAAGTGGAGAGTTTCTCATAATAAAATACCCACAGATTGTAATATTTAGGTTTGTGGTATTTATTTTTGTTCTAAATGTTATATATTCAACCAGCATGAAGAGGATGAAGATCACCTATTTCCTGATTGTTAAAATTACTCTTCTTTATGGAATTTTATATTGGATATCTTTTATCTTAGATGGGAAGTTTTGAGCTATATTGGACTGCAGCTTTAGAGATGCACTGATATGGATATTTCTCCTCAAATTATTTAGATTTTCGTCACCACTGTGGCATAACTGATATATATTATATGGTATGAAAGAAACTTGATTATACAGAAAAATAACACTTTCAGTCTTCATGAAACTCAAATTATGATATTTACTGCAATCAAGGAAGTTGGAATCTTTCAATTTGGGACCTATCACAACTCAGTCAAGGATTTCACTATACTGTGACATATTGGGATCAAAGGAAAATATATCCCATTTAGGGGTTTTCTAAAAGTATTCTTGAAACCTCACATCCCTAGATGGATCATAATTAATGTGGAACGTGCCTCTAAAAGAAACCCAAGACCTACAGGCTATGGTATTATCTATAGAAACCAAAATGGTGACATCTTTGGATTCTACTTTGGTTCCTATGGTCATGCTTCCTCATTGGAAGTAGAGAAGTATAGTATCATAAATGCAGTTCTTTGGATACATAAAAATGGTTGGATCAATGTCTAGATTTAAATTGATTCAACTACTATTGTACATGTTCTTAAACATGGAATGATTCACCTTGTGTGGATGCTCACTGCTAAATGGATTGCATGCCTCTGACACCTATTAGAGCTCCATCAAATTATCACTCATTCCTATAGAGAGGTGAACAAGGCAGCAGATGGTCTTCCTAATAAGGGTGTCTACAGTAATAGCATGTACATGGAGGATCTTCCAGTTAAGTTCACACCTCTACATCAAAATGATTGTAATAAAAACACCTATTTAGACTTTTGTAAACTTTTTGTCTTAATATATTTCAGTGCTTTGGTCCTTTGACCAAGTAATCATCTTTAAAAAAACACACCACCTCTGATCCATCCTCATTGGGCATCTTGATCCACCCATCTGGAAAACCTTCCAAGTACTCACTTATATGGGTGTACCCATATGATCCACTCACATCATTTTTCTGATCTGTCCAATCCATCTCCACTAGAAATTAAACTCGTGGCATACCCCATATTAAACATGGGTAGCTGATTAAAACCTCAAAGACATTCCTTCAACATATTATTCCCCGCAATCATCATGTGATGCGTTGGGCTTCTGCACCCTCTAGAATCCCAATTATAAGGGGAAGAAATCTAGGTGTACTAGTTTTTAAGCATCTAGACACACCAGTGAAGCCCAGCATGACAAATCCCCTGACCGGTGGTTGATACCTTGACTTGACCCCATGGAATGTCCAGACAAAAGCTGTGTAATTAACCAGTGTCCACCTCGATATGGAAACAAGAAGAGTTTCATGAGCACATTATTAATCATTAATGGAGACCTGGACTAGGTAGAGGATTTTGAGGATAAATCCTAATATTTAAAAGTCGACATCCCATCATAACATTTTGATGAAGGATAAAATGTCCCTGAATAAGTGACATATGCCGCCTACCTTTGGAATGTGGGAATGTGGGGTGATTGTTTTGCATCCTCAACTGACAGATATGAACCCTGATGGAAATCATCGAAAACATATACCTATGTGCATCAATATTGGGTGAACCCGTACTATTTTAAGGAAGAAGGATAGTTCAATTCACAAATACATTGATTATATCGATCTCAAAAAGACCATGATATAGAAAATGTATCCTCTACCTAAATTTAATGATGATCAGCAATGTGTATCCTAGTAAATCTTTATAGTGGATCGTTAGTCAAGTTATTATCATGTAATAGTAAACAAGGAGGATCTCCTCGAGACCAGTTTTTACATAAGGTACATGTTTTATGAGTTCATTATGAATCAATTTTTATACACTAATGATGTATAAATATTTGTGGAATTTATGAATATAGTCATTATATATATTCCCTTGACAAATTTTTTAGCCTTTATAGATGATATTCATATATACACCAAAATAAAGGGGGAATATGTGGAGTATTTGGATGATGTTCTTAACAACATGTAAAGGAAAAATCATATGTGATGTAGAGTAAATACATGTTCTAGATGGAGAATATAACATTCAAAGGTATTTTCATCTCTCTCAAAGGGATATCAATGCATTTTTTAAATATAGATGCAATTGATGAATAGACTAGACCAACCCATGTGATGTAGATCCATAGTATTCTTGTATTAGTGCGGTATTACCATCAATTTTTATGAAAATAATCACAATTTTAGATCCCATTAACTAATTTAAATTAGGTAGTAGTAATGTTTTTGGACTGATGAATGTGAGGATAGATGTAAAGTGTTAAAGAGGAGTAAAATCACTAAAAATGTGCTCACATTTTCATCCATTGGTGAATTATTTGTGATCTATAATGACTCTTGTAGAAAGGGATTGTGTTGTGTACTCCTGAAAAATGAAAAAGTGATAGAATATTCCACCCTCTAATTAAATATCCATGTGTATAACTACCAAATACACGAGCTTTAACTGGATACACTAATCTTTACATTGAATATTCGGATACATTGTATATAATGGGAGTGGTGTGAAATATATAAAAATATTAAGATCATAAATTTATATTCATAGAAAAAGATCTCAGTATAAACTAATGAAGGTGTTTAAAAAAGATCATGGATTATGACTGTTCAATCCATTACCACCATTGGATGATAAATAAAATGAATGATTCTCTGAGTAGAAAGGATCTTGAAACCCTATCCATGATGATTATTAAAATGGATCAAATATTATTGGACATGGAAAGGATAGAAATGGGAATCATAAAAGGGGAGTCATTATACCTTTTTTAAAAAATACTTCCCATTCATTAAATATTTAGATAATCAAAGAGTCCAAAAAGGATGGTAAATAAAAATGATGAATTGTAGAAAATATTCCAGAGTTTAAATTTTATAAAGATGGAGTTATTTTATTTGGATCCCAAATATGATCCCCATAAAATAAAGTAACTGATGAGGGAACTTATAGATGATGCACAAAACTCATCCTTCTCTATTAATCTGGGAATCACTATGATGTATAGACATTTGAATAACAAATTCTGTTTGGATAACATGAAGATAGAGATTGGAAATTTTTATCTCGATGATTGGTCATACAATATGTCAAGGATTTATGATAGAAGTCTAAGGATATGATGAAAATATTTCCCATAATAATAATGGAATTGGAATACATAATCAAGTATTTCATCATAGGACTCCCCGTGATATCAAAAAGAAATAACTCCATTTGGGTGGTAGTCAATTGTATTACAAAGTCAATGTATTTCATTGTTATCAAGGAAGACCTATCTCTTAACCAAACCACAAATATATACATAATAGAAGTTGTAATACTATATTGAGTACAACTATCCACTATATCTAATCAAGATAGAAGGCATAATTTTAGGTTTTGGAGAATACTTTAGAAAAAATTCAAGATAGAGCTAAGATTTATTACATATTATCATCCTCAGATGGATGGTCAGTATGATAAAACCATTCAAAATTTTAATGATATATTGAGATCCTTTTCAGTGGATTTACACGGATTTTGGGATTTGTTCATTCCCCTAGAGGAGTTATCATATAATAATAGTTTTCATTCAAGTATTCAAATATCATCTTATAAATATATGTATGGGAATAGGTGTCAGAATCCAACATGATGGGTTAAATTTAGAGAGTAGGAGATGATAAGGCATGATATTATCTTAGAGATGATAGAGAAGGTCCAAACCATTTAGAATCACATGAAATAAATGTAAAGGAAATAGAAATGATATGATGATAATTATTGACGCAATATTGAATATGATATTATAGATAAAGTTTTCTTCACTTTTCACTATGTATGAAAGTCATGAGGTTTCAGAAGAATGGAAAGCTTAGACAAAGATACATCATCCACTTTCAGATCCCTGATCACATTAAGTCTAGGGACTATCAACTAGAACTCCAAAAAAAATCCAATTTACATAATGGCTTCTGTGTATCCCTCTCAAGGAAGTACATACCAAACCCCTCCCATGTACTGAATCACGAGGTGTTACCTTGGGAAAATTATCTTTCATTTGAGGAGAAAATGATAAATATATTAGATTATAAAGACAGAGTTCTATGAAACAATAAAAATCACACAGTAAAAGTACTATGGTGGAAACAAAATTTTTATGGGGAAACATGGGAAACATAAGAGGTTATGAAACATAAGTATGCTATAACGATTCTGATTTAACACATATTATTTTATTATATTGTATGGATTATTTTCTAGAACAGGCACAAAGACGGAGTGTGATTCTGAGGCTCATTGTGTCAGGGATTAATTTTTTAAATATTTAAAATATATTAAATCGAGCAAGCCTGTAGTTGTCATGAAAAAGTGGAATAAATCCTAAATGGGTACCCAGATAAAAAATCTAATGTCATCGTTCAAATCATAATGAAAGGTGTAACATAGACATGACTTAACTTTACTTCATGTAGGTTGTTTTTTGGAAAAGTCATCACAAGCATTAAATGGATAAATAATTAACTAAATTATTTTATTTATTGAAGATGAAGCTACCTAATTTAACTTTATTTAAATTACTACTTATATAATTTTTTCAGAGTTATCCATATATCCCTATAAATCATTAGAGATCCATTAGAGATTGTGGAAGGAGATTCTATTGGTGATCAATGATAGGATCAAGGATCTATGACCAGAATAGAATATAATAAAAGGATCACACCAACAAATATGATAAAAAAATCATTTCTTTTCAATGATTGATCCAAATCAAGCTATGGAATTTGTTTTAATTGTTTTACATCCATGTTTTTTGTTCCTACGAAAAACCCATATTAGTTGACCAATAGATTTATCTGTAAATCCTGTGTATTTGTAGGATGTGTTAGATTAATCGGATTTTGAGAGAATTAATTTTAATTTTTTATTTATTCATTATTATATTCAAAAAAGTGAATCCAGATCGACCTGAACATTGATCAAGGATTGTTGCGCTCATTTGTTTTGTGATTTTCTCCACTGGTTCTTCATTCTCCATGTACATTCATTGTTTGGCCCGTGGTTCTCCATATCCTGATCAATCAATAATTATGCACCCATATCCCGGCATAATGATTCGATATCATAGATATAGGATTGACATTACATGAAATAGGTGTGATGGTGGTAGGGGTAGTGGATCTGATGATATAGATACTCGATTTTATGTCCTTCATTGTTAATCAATGGAAATCATGTAAATCCATCTTCTGGGTGGATCTAATGGCCGGATCATATTGTTTTGCGATGGAATGGTTCTTCAAGTCTGTATTCCGGATTATTAGGCAAGGAGGTCACCATATCAAAGAACGAATGATGGAGAAGGAGTTTGGATTAAAGATTTATGATTTTGGAAATTCTCACATTACATGGAATGTACACTAGATTTACATGCTGTGTGGGTCCCCCTATATAGTGGTTAGGGTTTCGGAAGAAATATAAGTATCACATGGCATGTGAATCAGTCAAAAAACATGTGGTTTCTCTCTAGAGACATAACATGTACCTCAGAGGGTACAAGAGAATTGGTTGGAGAACATGACCTGGATCATGCCATGTACTCCTCCACATGGACATGTCCTAGGCTAGTATACGAGATAAGCCATGTATTGGTTAACATGAACATACACATGGGTGAGATCTGTGTTCTAGAACATAGCTAAATTACTTTTGACACTCGATTCCATCACAACAATACAAAGTTAAAAAGGGAAATGCCTTAGAAAAAAGAGGGGAAAATATAGGAAGAAAATCAAGATTTGCAAAGGCTTAAAATTTGGATTTCCCTAGTCAAGCCGAGGCTCCGTCATCATGCAAGGTACATGAATTCCATATTTCTTCCACCCAATCCAGTTGAGTTCCTGATTGCCACATACCCAAGGTCACTTAGTTTCCAATAAATAGACCCTCGGGTCCATTATTTGTATAGATGAATTTCCCTAAAGCCAAATGACTGATATAGTCTCCTTAGTGTTTATCCCAAGTCTTTTGAAATTTTTAGGTGGTTACTTAACACCTAGAGTGGAAGAATTATAGGAGGATCATAGGGATTAATTCCCTTTAGTGTTTTAAATACACAATACTTGCATGCCTAAAGCGCCCAACCTCCTTAAATTAGAAACACTTGCATGCCACCTATTCCTATCAAAGGAACATAAGAACCCCACTTCAAGGAATACCTATGAAAACTATTGAAGACTTGAGTAAAGCCTAGACCAAGTATTAACATCTAGGTTTTTTGTCACTTAAGTGAACATCGGGTCTCCCAAGAATACAAGTGAGCCTAAACCTGTGTTCCAGATACCTACTTCGGCGCCATTCTTTGATTCACCTTATCCATTCAGCCTATAAAATCCTTTCATCAATCCTTTTTCAAAGTCATTCATGGAATGGATTCATCTTCATTGGATCTATTGTTTAAAAGGGATTATGTTGAAACCTTCACAAAAACCTCCTAACTTATCAATCCTTTGAGAAGGACACATTAGTGTGTCTCTTATTTGGGTTTGTATATCCAAAATCAGAGGTTTACCACATTTATTTTTCAATGGGGTTAGTATTCATGGAGTTTCTTTGTGTTTGTATATCTACAGTCACATGGAAATTTATCCCAGGAACAATGTTGGGGAGTTCCCGGTTTGGAGGATTAGGGTTTGGGTCATGACCTCCCCTTCTCATCTCTAAAACATGGGACCTTAGGTCTTGGGTTGGAAAGGTATGGTTCACACCTACTTTTAATTTTGAACAAATGAGAGGTCTCCCTCCCCTACCAGGACCAATTTTAGGAAAACCAAAGTTGTGTAAACACTTATCCTTTCATGTAGGAGGTTCCGGTCTTGCTCCTTTATACTTTCTTCACCTTTACTCCTTCCTTACATTAGACCCTTGTCTAATGTAAAGTGAATAGAGGGAGGTTTTATTGCTCTTCACCCTCTTCCATGATTGCCTCAGCTTCTTTCATCATTGGACCATCCTCTTCCACTAATTAAGGAGGAAAAGTGTGTGTGGTTTGTTGAATATTTCACATACTCTTGTTTATCACATCGAGCATGACTCACACGGGCTTAGATAGTGGTGATGATTACAATATCCACATGATATTCTTGAACTATGAGGAATCTAATTCCCACTATATTTGGGATACGTAGGAAGACTTCAATAAGGCCCTAGCTCATTAGATACCCTCTTCAATAATCCAACCCTAATTCTCTTAATTCAAGAATTTTATTTAAGAGTAAGACCTAACCTATTTCTCTCAAAGTTTCATACACACCAACAAGATGAATGAAATATGATAAATCTGATTCCCATAAAATCTAGGATATGTAGGAAGATTTTCAAAGGCCTGAGGTCCATCTACTTTCATCTATAAAAGATATCCTTTTTAGGAAGTAAGCCCAGAATCATTTCTCTCAAGTGAATATACTCTCTTTTGAGACTCATCAAACTACATGGAATTTGATTCCCATCCAAGTGGGATATTGACGCACGCCTGTCGTAGGGCGTGGAAAAACAATTTTTTTCCTAAGTTAACATGTAGTAATGTGGTTGACCTAGGATGTCTCCCGAAGAGGAGTGCACACAAAATGGGTTGTCACTTTAAAACGGGGGTAAAAATGTTGTGAACGGAAATTTGAAATTAAAATGATTGAAAAACAATGAAATTAAAAGGGTGATTAGGTCGGGGTCGGTTTCCTAATTATAATTCTATCCTTGTTCAATTTAATTCAAACCTCTTCTTCCTAGTTGATTAAAGTGAGTTTCCACAATCGTTTCTTCTCACTTCCTTGGTGAAATTGTTATTGTGAGAGAAAACCTTACCAAGATCTCGGTTTGGTCAACTTTCCTTCCATGTGTAAAATAGTTGTATTGAATATCCTTAATTGAAATGGGCAATACCCGATCGGGATTTGTTTGTCCCAAACAATCAAGAACATTCACTACACCTTTTACACGTACTGACGATCGTCGAGTACTTCACCACTAATTCCTGGTTTATTCCATCGTATATAAACCAGAAATTAGTGGAGGGCGATATTGATTATTTTACCAAGGAAAAAATAAATAACGGAATTAATATTCAAGAACGATCGCACTTGATTATAAAATCCGCTATAATAAATTGAAAACAACTTTGAAGAAGAAAGAAATTTATTCAATTGCGTCCAAGAACTCAAGCATTACAATGTAGAAAACCAACCCTTCCCCAATCACTCCAAAGGTTTACCCCACCATGGTAAGGGTAATAGAGTTGAATGGGGAAGAAGAAGGCATTAAAAAACTACGAAAAAGAAAATAAATAAAAGATAAAGCTGAAAAGTTCTCCTTCTTGATGTCCCCGAAGGAATGGGGTGGAGAATGGATGCTTTGAGAGGGTGGAGCTCTCCTCCTTTTATAGCCAGAATGTTTCCCCTGAATGTCGACGCGTTTTAGCCCCATTAAATATCCTCTTCACGCGTTAAGACCTTATTGAATGTTGTTCATAATTACCTTGGCCGTGTCCCCTCAAACTTTCGGCGGATTTGGACATGTATTCCGAGAGTTATGGCCGTTTTACGATGAGCATTTATTCTGTCCAGTCAGACTCTCCAAAACGAAATCCTCCGGATTAAGGTGATTTAATTACCCCATAAACGGCCAATTCACTCGGTGATTCCTTCATAAAAGATGCTCCAAAACTCATTTCGCGTCCACCCACCTATGTTCACTATCTTTGGGCCCACAGTGGATATGTTATTGATCCCACATCAAAACTAGGCAGAACTGAAAACAGTTTTCTTGAGACAACTTGTGAGCTTCTTTTGAGCTTCCATATGGCCGATTCAGATTTTGGTCCAAATATATTAAATGAAGCCCTGGATGTGTAGAATATGGAAAAGAATTAATTTTGCAATTTGAATCAGTGTAGATAATGTTATGGCTAAACTACCAAAATAATTTAAAACTGTTAAAAATCCAAAATGGCCAATTTTTACTATTCAACTCAAAATAACACCATTATCATAAAAATGAAACAATTAATCTTAGAGGAACAATTTTGTGGGTTTAAAACAATGATATTAAATGTAAATTAATTGAAAATATTTGCTCTATAAGATATGTAGGAAGCCTTCCTGAGGTTCAAACCCAACACTTCAAATCATCCTTGTTCTTCCTGGGCCATATTCCCAATAGGGTCAAATCCAACATGGAAAATCATATATTTTCCAGGTTCTTTGGGATGCTTAGGTATATGTCCCATGGTAAGCTTTGACCACACACCTTCCTCTTAGATGTCCATACCATATGAGATTAAACTATATGGCTAGTTCATTTTCACATGACCTTAAAAGGTATAATTTGTCCCATTAAGTGACATGGAACTATGAGGGTTCTGATTTCATTTAGAAGGATATATAGGTAGCCCATTTATGGGTACGATCCTAACATCAAACCAAACTTTCATATCCCTGGATGACAATAAATTCTAGATTTCCCCACTGAGTGGCTTAAAACCAGTATTATCATAACAATATTTAAAGGAATCTCTAAATAGTATATGTGAGGATATCATTGATGGAGTACCTCGAGTGCATATACATGTCTCCATTAAAGAAGAACCTCGAATACATACAGATGATTCTAAATTTCACACATGCCAATAATTGATTGTAAATTTAAAGGGAAACATATGTTATACTTTATAAATTAATAAGGATTCACAATAAATATTTTAAATCAATAAGAGTGTCCCATAGTAGGCAATAATTCCCCCCAAAAGGGTGTGACAAGTAGGATCTCGCATCTTCTCAACCAATGTATAATCTCAATTATCGTAGGCCCAATCCTAACATATTACTTCCTTTGGAAAGAAGGTCCCTTTGGCTAATTAATGGTTGGATATTTCTAGTTCCAAAAATAAATCCAATGGAAGCTTCTCGGATGTAGAGATTCCTAACCAGAACACATGTTCCAAGGGACGTGAAACAAAACTGGTGAACCAAACATGAATCCTTAACTACGTTGATAGTGTTACCCATCTATCAGGCCCCTATCAATTGATAATGGAAATATAGACAATATAATCAATCACGCATGTTTCCATCTAAAAGACATTTATTTAATATAGTTCATTGTTTTTCCAATTTTGTTATAACTCCCTTTCACTCCAAATGGATTATTTCATGTTTTCACCCATGAGTTACATGGCCGTTGCTCAAGATGGATCATCATTCTCTAGAAGGACATCATCAGCAACTCAAAAACATCAACATGGGGTCTCAAATGTATTTGTATGGGAATACCATCAACATCGTACTATATAAACTTTTTAGACTACCCGACAAGACCTCTAGGTTAACAAAAACTCTCAATCGTTTGGTCAGTGATGACTAATGGTCAAGAAGTAGATGGTGCCAACCACTGCCTTCAACTGTTATAGGACATTATTACCAGAACACAATAACCTATCACTCCCATACTATAGGGAGGTAGATTAAGAGGTCACTGATGTCCTTAACTCAAAGATGTAGGGATCCTTACTAAGGGATCCAACTAACAATCACCGTCACCGGAATCATGCGGCAGTGAACCCCCAACATAATAGGTGTATTGCCTTCGGTTGTTTAACCTTGGTCCCTCAGACCTGGGTAGGAAAGATGAACAGCTGGGGATAACATCCAGCCAACAAGGAGTAGGTTCTTAACTTTTCCCCCTCTAGGGAATTCTATCAACCTAACTTGGTGGAAAACAATGAATCGGTACATACAACCATCTGTCTCAATTCCATTGGCCAGAAAACTCATTTGGTGGCGACCAGCCAATCCTGCCATTTAAATCCAGTGGAGTACCTTGAGAAGGCACATACACCTTCTTAAAAACTATAATCCTGTTAGAAAACTCGTTTGAATGAATTCAAGTAATCCCTCCAATAAAATATGGTGATAAATAGTATGTAGGATGATACACCTACCTACACTCACCAATCCTACCGAAGGTATCGTCTGTCAACATTTTCAAGAAATCCGTCAACCATGTTTGGTGGAAAACTACAAGTAGGAACATACAACTACCTAAACTCACTGATCCGGAGAGCAGTCTCTTATATCAGCATTGAATTTAATATTTCGACCATCTATGGAAGAAAATAGCTAGTAGGCAGATATACCTTGCATTATTCATCATGGTGGCCAATAGTCCCATTTGGATGCACATAGAGAAGTCTGTTGGAAATCTCTAATGACAATCCTAGGACAGAGTCAACTCTCTGCCCCCATGCAAGAGTACTGTCAGTATCCACTAGTTGGGAAGGGAGGATATGAGTAGGCACATACACATAATACAGATACATAATGAACGTATATTTTCATTCCAGTCGATGAATTCACGAAACACATTTTAACAATGGTGAAAGGGTAGAGAAAAATGTCTTCCCATATCCAGGAAGCATGCCAGAATATCATGACAACAAATTTAGTAGTAGTAGGGGAACCAACACATAATTCTCTTCCCACATCTAAGACGACTTGTCGGCATTCAATCCTGGAGAAAATACATACCTCTATTCTAGTATAGAAGGGTCATGGGGAATACTCCCTTATATCATACATACAATCAGATAAAAAACATACACCATTTTCAATTAGAGATAATTGGACAATTCTAATTACCACTTCATGGCATGAACATAATACTACCCATGATAACCACTTCTCAAAGAAAGTGTCCCCAACTACGTATAAAAGAGAATCTAAGAATAAGTATCTCCAAACACAGTTAGAAAAATAAAAATCCAATCTGTGATCAGCTCCACTTAAAGCTATATTTTATGAATCCCTCAATAATTTATGTGTTTTAACTCAGGACTCTACTCTCCCATTACAAAATTATGGGATTAGTGGTAGTAATTCTGATGTTCCCCATAGAAAACATTATGATGAAGGATTTCTTCATAAAAATTCTGTCAATCCATCTAATCTATTTCTAGAACTGATCCACAAAAACCCTCTGTATGGCCAGAAGACCAAGGATTAAGAGGATTTATTCCTTCCTATAATCCACCATGGTGGTCCTACAAATGATGTAATTCAGTCCAAAAGTTCTCTCCACAGTAGTGTTTCACATTTTCAAGATAGTTCTATAATTAGAAATGTAGTAATGAGAAATCTATCTTATCATGAGGAACTTTCCAACATAAATCCAGCCATGTATGATGCCTTTTTACTAACAAGTGAAATACATTCTCAACCAGAAGACATCCCAAGGTGAAGATCATTCTCCAGGCCTCCCTTGGGTTAATTTTCTTCTAATATGGTAGAGAAAAAAATTGTTGATCTTATTGGTTTTGATAAAACAACCGAGAAGAATCCACTATGGTTTGATAAAGTTGATAAACCTTTAGAAAAAGGTTATGGGGATATGTTGAATATGAGGAAATAACTATCTAAGGGTGAAATACCTGTCATGTTCTGGCCTTTGGAAAACTCTCAATACAACATTCTAGAATTGATGGTAGAATATTGAATTCATGATATCTGCCTCAACATATGAAAGAATATTAATCATATGAAATCCAAATTATTACCATATATGGAATATCAAATTCATGTAAAAGTAATATAAGGGTTTCAAAAAGAAATTGACTTGGCATCTCTCTCAGTTTCTCGACATCCAAATGCTGAGAAGTAGAAGGGAACCCTTCAACGTGCATACCTCAATGCACTAAAGATTATACGCCCCTTAATTACTGATACCCCATTTGGTGATCGTATCAGAGGATGGGGTGCACATACAGAATTGCATTTCATTGTGCTCCAAAATTAAAAATGCCACCAAAAGTGGTCACATGCAATGTTATTTCCCATGACTGACTACAATAAAGATATTTTGCTTGTAGTAAAAGATAAACTCAAGAATAAGTCTCAACTAGATCTCATAAAAGTTATGCCCAAATAGAGAAAGATGCTGAGATAATTTTGAATCAACCACCTGAGAGAATTAATTAGGCCTTTCTCTTAGAGGATGTCAGCCATCAGATTACAAAAATGTCTAAAATATCATAGTGGCCTTCCGGAATAGGTTATTTAATTGGTTTTTCGATAATGCACCCAACCAATGTTTGGACCAGAATTCAAAAAATCAGAAGACCAGCTGTATAAATATTAGCCATATAATTCCAGAATCTACCCTATCCTATAGGGTTGGGGGCTTGTTTCACACAACCATCAAATTCAATATACACGTTTTGAAGGCTTGAAGAACAGGAACAACCCTAACCTTTAGGGCTGGGAGATTTTTCACCACTACAATCCCCACCTCAATAGATGTCAGTTTTCTCCCAATTAGGGATGAATTCATAAATTGAATGCACAAATAAACTATCCAATGATTCCCTTTAGGTTACTATATGTTGAGCAGTTCCTGGGAATTCAGATTATAGGGGAACAAAGTCTCATGGAGGATACAGAAGGAGATGATCTTACAAAGATATTGATAGATTGTCTCCAATGAATTACATGTTAGTAAATGTCACTAATACCATTATTGAATATCCTCTATAAAATGAGTGTATTTTAGGGTATTTGAAGGATGAAGTCCTTATTCATAATAGGGTTCTCACAGAAGCGAATGAAGGAGGTGTGCATACCTGAAATCAGAGGCTGACCCAAAATTTATGTATTACCTCAAGTAACTAACTCCCAAATATTTTAAAGGAATATAATAATGGGAAAGGTAAAGGTCAGATCATGTCCCACTTTTCTATTAGATAAGGTCAATCTATTCTATTGGAAGAATGATTTTCCCAGCAAGAGGAGGAGATGAATGAATTAAAAGTACTGAATGTAGATTTACTTCGAAGTAGCATTTATTCCTGACATGCTCCAAAAGAAGATCCTCAAATTTCACATACTGTAGTAAATACTTATAAAATTGTATATTTTTCAACTACAAATGTAGATAATGAATTCCCTCCATTGGGTACATAGCCAGGACAGGATCAAACACATCCTTATAGGCCTGTACCAATGTATTATCCAAGAAAAATACCAGCAACACCACTAAAAGTAGTTTGTTCAGTTGTCACACCAGTTAAAGTTCCAACTATTATACCCATATAGGTCCCATATCATCTAGATATTCACCAAATTCTTATGAATACAATTGAGGCATCAAATACTCAATTGGAAGCTATGGAAGAATGGTTTTCTCCGATACAACTAGAAAAGAAAGATTACCAGGAATGGGTAGATCTGATCCCTCCCCCACCAAATAGTGTGAATACCATATTTTCAATCTTTAATGGTTTATGAGATCCAAATTATCACTTAACACATTTTGTTCCTCTTTGTGATCCCATGAGGGGGACCCCTAAAAAATAAGAAGCAGTAAAGTTCAGATGTTTTTTACAATCATTATAGGTTATATCCTTTATCTTGTATATAAGTTTGCAGTCTCGATCAATTACTAGATGGGAAGACCTCCATAAAAAATTCCTTATCCAATTTAGCTCAATGTAGTTGAAGAAATAACATTTTTATCTTCAAAATTGCAAAAAAAGGAGGAACAGAAGAGTTTTATATTTCATTTATCGATTGAATGGATTAAAATATTCCTTAAATATAGAAATCCCTAAAGAAGAGTTTATTTGAATTTTTGTGGAAAATGTGTGTGATTAATTAAGAACACCACTAATACCTATAAAATAAATAGTAGGGGTTCAAGATCTTGCTTCAATCTCCAAACAAGTGGAGGATTACATTGTGGAATCTAGAGATAAATCTCATGTAATCCCATCAACTCTGGGAAGAAGAATAGGGAAATCATAGGCTGCTATAGTCACACTCAAACAAGTACATGTAGCTACTTCTACTTCAAAATCATCAACACACGGAAGGGATCCACCTCCCAAGTGTCAATAGGAATGACCAACTCATAAAGATGATAAAAAATATCAAAGGCAAAGATAGTTTTAGGAATTAAAGAACAAAGGTTATTGTTTCGGAATGAAT
The DNA here is from genome assembly GCA_963277665.1 of Viscum album. Taxonomy (NCBI): domain Eukaryota; kingdom Viridiplantae; phylum Streptophyta; class Magnoliopsida; order Santalales; family Viscaceae; genus Viscum; species Viscum album. Next base: position 1,236,844,373 of record OY728162.1, on the reverse strand, counting down.
AGGTTCTTGGTTACTTCATTTTAGCTTTGAAAAACAATTTTGTTCAATTGAAAATGCCAAAGAAACTAAATTAATAAGGAGATGAAGATCTTCCAAATTATTTACACTCCCATAAAATGTTGGGGCATCCTATTTTGGAGTGTTTTGTTTTCAAAGACCTTCTGCAAAAAAATGGTAGACTCTAGACAAGTGAAACATAAAAGTTCTTCAGCCTAAGAAGAATGTGTTACTACTTCTGATCCAGTGGAAGAAGGATAATGACATAAATGAAAAATAAAAAATGTGTAGAATTATAATGATTGGATGGTCAGGAAAAAATCAACCAAAACCATGCCATTCCATGAACATAGTTGAAATAACCAACTATGTCTTCTGCCACTTCCACTACCGCAAAAGCATATTAATCAAAAGATCAGTCTTATAAAGGTCAATCCTTAAAGAAGTGATATCATGACAAAGATAAAGAGTAGGAAGAACAAGAAAATCTCATTTCATGGACAAATTTCCTCTTGACTTTGGCAGATTGCATGCTCTCAGTCTAAAAAACACGGGCACCGCCCCTCAAAATGGAACAAACAGAACCAACCTATCATGCATAATATTCATCACATGAAGAATTGATATTCTATTCCATTAATGTTATCCACTTAATGGATCCCTATGAAAATAATGATTTTGGTTATGATGAGCTTGAATTCCCTGTACCAGATTTGGGAACTAGAGGAAGAATCCAAGGTTAAGGATATAGGGGAAGACATGGATATGTTAGAAACCACTATTTAATCTATACCCCTGCTCAAACTGTTAATTGGAAGAAACTCATGAGATATCTTTTTAGTGGGATATGAAATAATAAGGAAATTCTCTTACACATGATATGATAGGTCATGACATGATTATCTTGGATGAACGATTAGAGGTTACACCATCACTATCTTGGTAGGTAGATAGACCTAGTCAGTCTAATCCACCAATATTTCCATATTCTACCCTGACATATGGTACATCTACATCAAAATCATCAACTTCCAAGGCACCTACAAAACAACATATCCATGCTGGAAAATGTAGACCTCTAGAAAAAAAAGTATGACAGTTTGAGATAAATTTCCCAAGCACTGGCCATGTTGTCAATCATGGATGACTTGACTCTGTCAAAAGATCTTTGAGAAGAACTTATTGAGGATTTGTCAAGTCCTACAGAGTTTGAAACCAAGGTTGTTGCTTCCGAGGTTTACGGTACAGAGAATGATCAGGCATAATTTCATGCGATTATATCTTTCACAGATGAAGATGAGGATTATGTTTTACATGGGAACATCCGGACCTTGTATCTATCTGACATGGTTAATGATACAAACATCTGAAGAGCCTTAATTGATAGTGGATTAAAAGGAAACCTCATTCCCATCCGTACACTTAGTCAAATGGGTATCACTAAATCTGACTTATCTCCTTCCACTATGGTGTTGAAGGTTATGACAATAATGAATAAGAACCTCTAGGCGAGATTGATGTCAGAACACAGTTTGGGGATCATATGTCTAATTCAGAATTAATGGTTTTCCATAATGAAACAACCTTAAAAATTCTTCTTGTAAGGCCTTTGATACATCAACATGCGGCTATTCCTTCATTATATCACCAATGTATCAAGTATTTTTTAAATGGTCAAATTAAGACATTGTATGGTGGAAAGGCTCAATTCAAAACATTTGAATCTCAATACATTGAGGAATAATTCTATCACACAAAGGGAATGAGGTATGTATCAAATGATGTAATAAGAATCAATGCTCTTAATGTTTTGGAAAATATCCTAGATAACCCATTCATACATCTGAATATAGATTATGTGGTTCCTATTATTCAAATTGAAAGGATAGACCGAAATCCGAGCATTCATCCATTGACTTCCATAATTTCAATTGTGAAAATCGTGTTAGATGGCATGATAGAAACTATTGATCTACCAAGAAGTGGTGAAATCTTAAATGGATATGTCTTCATTTAATCAATCAATATTTATAAAGTCTTTGTTTCATCAAACAGGATAGAAGAATTTTCTTCAATAATAAATGAAGACAATGATGTTGATTATCAACCCATCATTATCTCTTAAATGCTCCAGGAATACCCTTCATCATCAGTTGGGTTAGAAATGGTTTCCACCTCTTCAAGATGTTCAAATAATGACTCCTCGCTTGGATTTGAATGTTTTTCTCCATTATCTATTCTGAAAACAAAAATAGAAGAAGTTCCACGTAAGGAAGGAGAAGAATAAGATCTCAAGGATGCTCCTCCATCATTTGAGGAAGGCATCTCCACCACAGTGTATGAGCTAAGATAAATAAATCTGGATACAAAATAAGATCTTTTCCCTACTCTAAGATGTGCGTCCATGAATTATGAAGATAAAGATATGTATAATTCATTTCGAAAGAAACATATAGATGTATTATCTTATAACTATACTGAAATTTCATGCCTTAATCCTGATGTGGCCACTCATCATTTTTGTTTTCATAAAGAGCATCGAGGATTTAAGGAGGCAGTAAGAAGAATACACCGAACTCATGCCTCTAAAATTGAAGCTAAAGTCGACAAGCTTATCAAAGATAATTTTGTCATGGAGGTTAAATATCCCAAATTGATGGCCAATATTGTCTTAGGAAAAAATAAGAATGATCAAATTATATTTTTCATCGATTTCAGGGAACTTAACCAGCATTGTCCCAAATATGACTTTCTAGTTCCGATCAAAGGACTTTTGATTGATGCAAAAGATGACTATGAAGATCTCTACATCTTGGATGGATAATTTTGGTATAATCAAATCCAAATGGCCCCAAAGTATGAGGACTATATAGCCTCTAGAGCCCCTCAAGGTGTGTTCTTCTATCGGGTAATTCCCTTGGGATTAAATAATATAGGTGAAATGTATGAACATGCCATGCACTATATCTTCAAAACCTTCCTCGGGAAATTTTAATAATTTTATTTGGATGACCAGTGGTCAAATCTACGAACCATTCTGATCTGTTTTTTGATCTTCAGACCATATTCAGTAAACTTTGACAACATAATTTTAAGATGAATCCCTTGTAATGTGATTTTAGTGTTACCTTGGGAAAATTCCACAGCTTCATTGTACACCATCAAGTAATCGAAGTTGATCCCAAGATGATAAAATCAATCCTTCGCATGTCACCTCCTCAGAATTTGAAAGAGGTCATAAAGGAAACATGGCCAATATTCAGCGTTTTATCACCAATTTTGCGGGAAAGTGTTTACCCATCACTAGATTAATGAATAAGGGAGTTACATATCAATGGAATAAAGACTCCCAAAAGGCATTTGATATCCTCAAGAAATATCTCTTTATTCCACTAGTAATAATAACACCTATTGAAGGAAAGAAACTTATTCTTTATGTGAAAGCTTTAGATCAATCACTGGGTCCCTTCCTTTCCCAAAAGAACGATGTTGTTAATGAAAACATCCTTTAATATCTCATTCAAACTTTTCTTGACACAGAGACTTGATATTCAAGTATTTTTAAGAGCTACTTGGAATTAATCTTTGTCATTCAGAAGCTGATGCACTACCTGAAACATCATGAGGTTCACTTGACATGTTGTAATAACCTGCTCAAATTTATCATCAGTCGTCCTATTCATACATGATGTTTGGCATGGTGGAAAGTTATTTTTCAATAATTTGATATCTAGTTTGTGCCTTCGAAAACAACAAAAGGCCAAGACTTGGTATAATTCATTCCTGAACACCCATCTGTAAAGATAGATCATTGATTACTGAACTTCTAGATGAAGAAATCTTAACTATTAGAGACAACCCCCAATCACGAGAAAGGTAATTTGATGGTGCTTCCAGAAGTCCAACAGGGAAGATAATGGAAAACCCTAAACTAAAAAAATTTGGGTTAGGAATTTTATTATCTCCCCAAACAGGAAGTGTTTTCATATTACTTATTGTTATCAGAAGGTTGTACCAATAATTAATTAGAATATCAGGCTCTCATTACTGGCCTAGAATTAGTACTCTAGGTACAAGTGGACCACCTAAATGTGTAAGGTGATTTTGAAGTTGTAATAAAATAGATCAATGGAGATTATGATATCAAAAAAGAAGAGTTGATCGATTTTTGTGATTATGTCATAGGATTAAATGCGGAATTTCCATTAGATCCAACATTTTCGTATGTCTCTCGATCAAAAAATTCTTAAGCTGATGTATTGGCCAATGCAGCCACAACCCTGATAGATCCAAATAGCTATGAGACGACCATCAGTATTTCCCTTCGTCATGTGGTTTCACCTTTAATTCAACCTTGAATAGAGGATATTAAAGAAATCATTCCTATATCCAATCTCTATGGTCAGAATATGGGATAGATGACCCCAATCATGAAATACATTTAAAATAGAGTACTTCCAATAGTTATGGATTAAAAAGAACAAATCTGATGACGGGTGACCAATTTCACACTTCATGATATCCTAGATCACCAGAATATCCTCTAAAAACAAGGCTCCAATAGTGTCCTATTCAGGTGTATTAATGGAGAAAAAACTCCAATTATCATGAAAGAAGTTAATAAAGGAACTTGTGGTGCTCACCAGTCTTGGCATAGGATTTCTGATCAAATAAGATTTCTGGGGTACTCTTGGACTTCAATGATGTAGGATTGCAAAAATTTCACCAAGAAATGTAATTTCTGCTAGGTGCATGCTAACTTTATTCATCATCCCTCAGAGTTTCTACATACATCAAAATAATCCTGTCCATTTGCTACATTAGGAATGGATGTAGTAGGACCTTATCCATTAGTTATGGATAATTAGTTCATGTATATTCTTACTGCTACAAATTTCTTTTCCAAATGGATTAAGGAAATACCTCTCAAAGAAGTCAGATTTAAATGATTTATCAGCTTTTCCAAAACTAATATCATTACTAGATTTTGTGTCCATCATACCATATTAACATACAACAACACCAATTTTTGTTCTTTGGAGGTAAAATATTTATATCAGTAGCATAATATCAAATCCAACCATTCATCTTCCTATCATGCCACATCCAATGGATAGATAGAGGATTTCAATTAGACCCTATCAAATATACTTAAAAAAATGGTGTTTAAAAAAAATATTGTCTTGATAATCTTTTTAATTCTTTACAGTCTTATCATACTACTAGAAAAACTACCACTCCTAAAACTATATATTAATTGGTGTACAAAAGAGAATTTTTTTTTTCTAATTGATATTCAATTTCCTTCACTCAGAGTTGGAATTTTTGATTAGTTATCTAATGATGAATAGTATTAGAAGTGATTTAATGAGTTAGAATGATTAAATGAAACAATATTGCATACATTTCATCATTTGGAAGTCTATCCGAATAGAATTACATGAGATTTTAACAAGAATGTTTACCTATACTGATTTATTCAAGGAGAATCGGTATTAGTCCTTAGGACTCCAATGATACTAGAAAAGGAGCCTCCAAATCTTGATCCAAAGTGGGATGGACATTATTCCATATATAAGGTCTTCTGAAATGGATCTTATTCCCTATTCTCAATGGATGGAGAACTTATTACAACTCCATCCAGTGAATGATTATTGAAGTACTTTTTGTAGTTACACATAGTATGTCCTCACTATATGACTATAAACTGAACATCACAAAGTCCATTTTGCAAGACATTAAACTGCATAACAACCATATGCGTCCATGATGCACGACATTAAAATGCATATAATCTTTTCCATTGTCACACGACGTTAAACTGCATGACATCATTTGTCCTTACTACACAACATTAAACTTTACGGTTAACGTCCTCTTCATTTGAGGTTAAGAAATACCATAAGATACCATAAATTGGTATTCCCTGTGATCATTAAAAAAATGAGTTGCTTCCATGTGCAAGAATCACTTACATCATTGATTCTCTTTAGTGTCACAAGAGTTCCATTTCTCCCTTTGTTTGAATCAGATATTCATAGAGAACCCATTTCAAGAACTACATGTGGCTTGATTCTCATTTCAATGTGATATTTACAGATTCCTAGATCTCCAATGTTGGGCCCAACTATAATCGCAATGAAATTTATTTCTCTTTTATCCTATTGTATACGAACAATATCTCTACAGAGTACTCTTCCAGCATATATGGTTTGATCATCATACCATTTTTTCTTATATTTAACCAGTCCTTAGGAATATGTAAAAATCCCTTGTATCTCACATCAAACTCAATTGGTGTGGGAATTTAATGTTTCAAGAACTATATTTTTCATGATTCTCATTTTCAATGGGATACATAGAGACTCTTAGATCTCCAATAGTGGTCCAAACCACCTCAAGAAACTCCTATTTTTTTTCATATGGGTATGAATCAAACCTACATAGGGAATGTTCAAATAAATAAGTGTGGCTTTATTCTCATCCCATTAAGATACATAGTGAAAACAAGGCCTTATCTTCTAGTGCTAGCCACATGATAAATTTTTATCTCTCTTCCACATATAAAAAAAAATCTATTTGGGTGTCTACATTTTGGGTCTTCTCATGAGAGAGACTACCAAGGAAAGAAGAAATGTCCCCATTTTACATATGAATCAAATTTATGTAAGGAACTCCAAACTCATGGATAATATTAATTCAAATATTTCTTCTTTTCATTGAGGGTTTCCACCTATCGTATTTCACTCATTTAATCTAGTATATTTTTAAATCATTATAATATTTTTTTTCATGTTTTTTGTGGCAGAGCTTCTGATATCTGAGAACTCTTTTGCTTCACTATGAATTACATGGCCCTAGGTGGCCTTGCATAAGTTTCCTACATGACAGGACTATCAGTCAAAAGCTACCACTATTTGGATATTAACAATATGACCTAGTTGGCCCTGTATAATACAACCCTTACAACAGGTTTGTCAAAAAATGGTAACTTCATTCTTGGTAAAAGAAACATTTATCCCCATCAAAATTTTATGAAAATATATAAGAATCCATATCTTAATGTGTAAAGCCATGTATATTTTTCCTGTTACCTTTCTCTTGATCTTAATGTCTCCAAGACAATGGTTTACAAATTTCCCTTTCAATGTGTTCAAAGAATATTAAAATAAATTTGGATCATTTAACCCCATATCATCTAATTTATCCATAATATTATGATCCTTGTTGCATTACCTAAATCTACAAGTAGTACTTCCTATGTTTGGACCATACATTCGTAATGATCCAATTCCTTATTTTCTTTCAAAATCATGATTGGAAATATTCTTTCTATATTATGGTACATTTATCCTTAAAACAAGAAATATTTTGTAGAAAATATAGATATCCATAATATTTATTCAGATTTTTGAAATATAATGTCAAATGTTTTTGAGATATCTTTTGTTTGACTATGCAGTGTGTGCCCCTAGTGGCTGTGTATAAAATTCACTTACATAACAGGCCTATTAGTCAAAAGATTCCACTATTTGGCTATGCAGCATATGCCTTAGTCGGCCCTGCATAATACAACCCCCATAACATGTTTTTCAAATAATGGAAACTTTCTTCTTAGAAAATACTTCCTCTAATGACTTTATCCCTTTTCCAATATCATTATTTGGATCCAAAAATTTCGAAATCACACTTTAAAATTCTTCATTTCCATACTAGTACATGGTAGTATGTTTCTAGACAAATTATCAAGAAAATAGAGTCTCATGGTCCATGGGTAAATGTTAAAAAACAAAAATTAAATCCACCAAATGTCCTTACTACATGACTCTAAACTACACAATATAATGTCCCCATGGAATGACTTTAAACTACATAACATGATATCAAAAATCCTTATTTAGGAAAAGTTTTAACCATTCCTCACACACCAAATATTTGTAGAAGTGGTTTCCCCATTCATAATCTATGTCGATATAGATGGCCGTTTTATTCTTAAAATATATTTTCCTTGAAAAAACCACCCGATGTGGTCCTGAGTCTCCGAAATATTATTTTCCCTTGTCTAGAAACAAAAAAAAATGATAAATTTTTTAGAGATAGTTTATTTGACTATGTAGTACGTGCCCCTAGGTTCCCTTGCATAAGTTTCGCACATAACAGGCCTATCATTCAACATATGACACTACTTTTCTATGCCTCATATGCCCTAGTTGGCCCTTAATAATACAACCCCATAATGGGTTTTTCAAAATAATGGTAACTTCATTCTTATAAAATACCTCTTCTATGTTTAAAAACAATTTAGATTTTGTGTCCATAAAAATCATGACTGGAGATTACCATTGGTAGAATCTAAAGAATATTGAAGAAATTTCTAGCCCTTGAGCATTGTTTGGGATCTAATTTCTAAATTTATGGTTAATGTTATTCAACCTTAAACACTGGCCTTATTAGTCTAAAACACATGACTTTAAACTTCCAAAAACAAGATACATGGTACACACCAGATTGAAAACCTACAAAGGGAACCCTGGAAAAAAGTCGAGTCCTAGCTCACTGAACATATATTATGTATGGATTAGGAAATATTGAGTAATAAGAATACAAAAGATACAATGTTTGTGGGGTTTGTCTATACAACACTAGTAAAAATCAAACTATTCTTTTTAGGCCCATTGGCTTAATTATAAAATTTTGAGTACCTCCAATCCTACTATTGTAATTATGATTATCTGACATAAATATTTTATGTTAAAAAAATCATCATCATTATTGCCTTTTACATTACAATTAAAAGGAATCAAGGATGATGTCATAGATTATTAGAGGCAAAATGATTTTCATTTGGGAGTAAAAATCCACATAGGAGCTTCCACAAACTAGAATGTCTCTATCATAAATCACAAGAGGTTTTATACATAACATATTATTTTGATTAATGAATTCTGAAGCTCCATTAGTTACCTATTTATGTTTGGATAGCTTACCATTCTCATTATCTTCAGCATGACAAAGTGCTTCCTTAGCATCTGAAATGGATTTAGAACCATTATTCTGGACTTCTTTTATTGAATCATGAAGTTGGTCAATCTCCTTTATAATAATATCTAACTATTGTTGAAGAAATAACTGCTGACCAATCTTTTAATTAATTTTAAGCTTGAGTTCTATCAACTTTGCAGTATTACTGGCCTCATCTTCGAATAATGCTACTTGGAATTCATCAGTGTGGGTCAACATTCTGGTTTTTATCAGATCTTATAAATGTTTCTTCTCTTTATCCCTTTTTCAAATAAACTCTTTCACTGGAGCATGGATTTCAAGGTATTAAAAACTGATAAATCTCAGCATAATGAATAAATATGAAATTCATTGTATTTGGGAGGCCAGTTCCTCAAGAGGCATTTCAGATATTATATATTCCATATGTTCTACCATGCCTTGCGACATGAAAGATGCAAAACATTTTTAAACTCTGAATATGACTCAGAATCACTATCTTAAGAAGGAAACTATTCCCAGATTAATGCTGTTAAGGAAGTGTCATGTTCTAGTCCTTCCTTGATAGTGGTTTTTTCACTTCATAATTTTTTTTGAGCTAATGCCAAAGCTTCACCTCCAGACCTATCCATTTATGTTGATAATCATATTTGGTGAATTAAAATTATTGTTATGGTTAGTTTCAAAAGGATAACAAGAGTGATCACATTAAAAATATGGGTAACCCTTACCTAATAAGAGGTTGGCAGCTTGAGAAGACTCCTCCCTAACATTCTCAACATTAGTATTTTTGGTTAACATATTTTGCTGGGGAATGATTTATTTAACCTACCCAAGATTCTCTAAATGAATCTCTAGATGATTTTTTGTTTCAAGGTTTACCTAATCCAACATCTTTGCAATGGTGGGATTGAATGTGATATCGATTCTTCCATCAGGCATTGTCACTATAGAATTTTCTTTATATGGAACAAAACATTTCAACTAATAATTATTGTAAAATTAATCATAATAATATTGATAGAAAAAACAATAAAAAAACTCACATACATTTGGTTCTATACAAGTTACTTCAAAATCTTATGAAGTATTTGGCATATTAATGTGTTCTTATACTTCTTCAAAAGTCATTCCTAGATTCATTATAGCATCCAATGATATCTCAAATCCCATGTTACTCTCACCAATGGGATCACTTGGAGTGGTTGTTTCACAACCCCCCTCTAACAACTTGTTACCCTAAAAAACAACCTCAGTAATAGCTATGGGGTCAACATCAGCTGTCGCTAGATTTTTTGGTACAAGAGACGATCCTAAAGTATCATAGAGTGGAATTTAGTTTTTGATACACATTGTTTCTCATAAATCACATATTATTTTCTATAAGAATCCTCCCTATAGGTAGTATGAATACGAGAAGTTCCATGAAAAAATGTTGACTCTTCTGGCCTAAATTCCTCTTCAGTTGAAGGAACCACTTAGTTAGTGGGAATTTCTGCTTGTCTGGAATAACCCTCCATAGTTCCTTGAGGCTCAATAGTGATTTCTCTAAAAAAATACATAGAATAAGTTCATGCAATTCCAAGAAGTATAAACACTTTCTATAAATAATTCTAAAATTCATGTTGTTGGGAATGCTTACCACTACTCAGAAAACTTTTGACCAATTTTTTCTTTCTTTAATTTTTTTGTTTCATTGCCTTATTGGGAGGAATTGAATCATCATATCTACAAATAGGTATTGGAGGCTGCAAGCCCCTTGATATCTCATCCTCTATGGTCTATTGTCCAGAAGATATCTCTCCCAACTCTCATGGGGTGATCTAGTAGGTCCATGTGAATTAACACCAGGGCTTTATTTTGGTGATGGTACTTTAGTCGATTTTCTTTAGAAAGCTTCAAGTTAAAATGATATTTCCTAGGAATAACAATTCTTTTACTAAATTAAAACATCAAATAAAAAAATAATGTGAGAAAAAGAAAACTTACATATTCTAGATCAACAAAATCACATCATTATTCATATAATGAAAGTTCAATTACTTCAGTGGAACCATGATCTCTCATCTATTTCACTCATTTCATGGTGGGAATTTATTTATCTGTTTTTTATATGAGAATCCCTAGTTCATGGATATAATTTATAACTTAATTAGGGTTGTTCTTAAAAAGAATATCAGAAGAGGCTTATAGATCCTCTATTCCAAGAATATGAAACCCTTGACATAAATATACCCACTTCGTTTCAGCATCACAATGAAATATTTTCCATGTTTTAATTTCTTATAGTGGTACATATTCAAAGTACATTCCCAAGGGTTGTGAAGATGATTATATAGTTATATATTTGAGTTTCTTCCCAATTCCTACAGTCACATATGGTGGATGAAAAAATGGGACCTTTTTCTATTCTCAATGATGATGACTACATAGCCTTAGTATAGCATCAGTTAATATTGATGGTGTGGCTATCATGAATTTGACAAGTGGATTGTATCTTGCACAAGGTCACATTGGTGATCTTGGAGCCTTGTCACCCCACCCTCTAGCTCTAATGAATCATCACATAATGTTGAGGAATTACCTTCCAAATGAGAGGGTTCTTTCTTACTACCTCTATTTATTCCTACTCGAGGGAAAATATGATTTATCACCCAACCAGGGTATGATGCAACCTAGTTATTATAAAACCTGATAGTCAATTTTATTATTGCATCCGTAGTATGTAAGTTTCATATTGCCCCAGTTTTCTCTACAACCATCAATAACCATAGTTTTCGGGCCACCATCAGATGTTGCTCTAATATGACTTTCACTAAAGGATATACGGTAATTTTTTTGTAGAAATTTTAATTGACATGTGAATCTATAAGGATCATAGGCCTCGTATATGAATTTCCTGTCAATCATAGTGTTCAATACGCCATCCCTGCAAGCTAACATATATTCCCTTAGCTCTAAGCTGGTCACCCCTTCATTAAAAAATCTCCCTATAGGTTGATCCCCACAAGGGAAAAGATGAAATTACTTGTACATACATAACCTGGAAATACTATCTAATCATTAAAATACATAGGTGAAATACAAAAATAATCTTGGATAGATGTTCAGAACGAACTTATAAGGAAATGTACCTCACTTTTCACATCATAAGTTCTGAAATGAGTGGAGATCCACCCCCATAACACCTAGAATGGTCCATCTATTTTTAAAGGATACTTCCCTCTATAGATATTCAACAAGATCCTATGAATCTTTTCCAAAATAGGTGTTTCCAATCCTATCATTCTCTTCTCAGCCAGTGTAACGAACTAAACTTTTATTAATGAAAATTCCTCTTAATCTAATTAAATTTCTTTTTATTTAAAATAGTTATAACCACTTACATGGTTTTATGTTTTTGGATTTTAAAATAAAACTATGAATTATTATCATTTCTAATATATCCATTGAACTCTGATCTCATGAATATTATAAATATTGGGATTTAAAAAATCCAATTTATTCTGACAAAGGAAGTGACTACCTCATCCAGTAGAATTGATCCAAACAAAGCCCATTTTTTAGAGATTTGAAAGGAGGTAGAGTAACTGGTCTTCAATCTTGACCAATCCCATGCTGAACTTAAACACATTAATATTGAACGAAATCACCAATGAGAGTAGTGGAAGTTGATAGATATTATCAACTGAGTGATGTTATCTGAGCCGCCCCCAAGAGTCTGTCACTATCGCACACCTTACCCTTAGGTCTAATGTGTGTGTTATAAGGAGTTATGTAATAAAACCCTAGCACTATGATTAGGTTCACTATTTTTTATCAAATAAATAATATACATTCATTTTATTATTGTTACTTTGTAAATGGGTTTTAAAGCACAAATAGTATTTTTAGTTAATTTTCAAATTCAATTGAGAAATCTATTCATATGAATAAATGTATTTTTTAATTAAATAATATTTTAATAAAATATTATTAATAAATTAATTTTATTAAATATAAATTATTGTATAATTTTTATGAATACAATTTTAATTTTTATTAAGGTTTGGAAACAGTTTTTGTCAAAACACATGAATTTTCAATAAATGTCAGTTTATATTTTAAATGTAAAAATTCATAAATTTAGAAAATTATTTTGATATAATGAATATTATTATTGGAATAAGTACTTCAGAATTATCCAAAGGTGATTTTTTCATAATTTTCTAAGACAGTGAATTTTTTTGGGTAAAAATTAAATACCATTTAAATATATAATGTGTTTTAGGACATCATAATTACCCAATAGTTTGTTATAAAATACAATAAATAGTATATTCAGAAAAAATATTTTTTAACTTTAAAATAATGTGATTTTATATTTTTTTGATTAATGTTATAATTTATTAGTGGACCCTGCAAGACTTATAAAATATTTGAGCATTTTAAAATGATTTTCTTAATAGTGTGAATCACCTCCACATAAGAAAGCCTAGTATTTTCATAAGTTCGGCCATTGGACATCTAAAATAATGGATTACACTCTACTTTATAAAAAATATATGGGAAAAAACCATGGTATGTATTCTAGTTTTGATTAGTTTAATGTCTAGTGTCCATAACATAAATAATAAAGAATTTCCTCTCCATTCCTATATACACCCACTCAATATATCATTAATCTTCACTCAAACAATTTGTATGTAGACCAAACTATGACCTACTCTATCTATAATCCTCCCAAGGAACCCTAAGCCCCCAATATTCCTCTCTCAAGCCTCTCCCAATCCTTTGGGATCACACATCCAAGTAAGGGATTTATTCCTTTCTCAATTTGTCCAAGTTTCTTTATGTTGTAATTCCCTTTTATTTTCAATTAAAAATATTGGGGTATAATTTTTAACCGACCCTATACTTCCTTAATTATGTTTTAATGATGATATACTCCTTTCTTTCTCATTAATTCCTCTCATTTACACCCATTACCATGATCAAATTTCGTAAGAGTTATTCCATTTCACTTCTTTCTTCAAGTTTATTTATTATGTTATGCCTTCTATTTCCAAATTCCATGTGTTGGAAAATGAATCTATGTGACCCAAATACTTTATGTTTCATGTAAATGTGATGAGATACCTATTTATCTCTGATCAATAATTTTTTATGAATCATTATGTCATGCCGTTAAGCTGCCAAACTTGCACCACAATTCTCCAAGACGAAATCATTGTGTAGTGAATACCATACCCATTTCTCTATCAAGGGTATTCTCCATAAAGAAAATATAATTATTGAATGGTACTTACATGTATTTAATCCAAATTCTTTAATCATGTAATATCTTATGATGTTGAATTATTCCATGTTATATGATCCATATGGTACACTTATGCATGAAATGAAATGATTAAGAAGGGTGCACCCTGATAGCGGTCCAATACATTGGGTAATGATTGGTATCATGATAAATCTAGTCCAATGAGGGTTTAATCATTCAAATTCAAGTTAAATTAGTGTTTACACATTACATATGTGTAATGATCCTTGGATCTTGCTAATATCATATTAAATGTTGTTGTCACATTTCCATGTTATCATAATCATGATATATCATGACTTTATGTTCATGGTTCTTTTATAATCTATTGATATTACTATTGCATAAAATGTATTTTATTCATCATGTTAGGACTTTTATAATCCATTTATGGGCTTTATATCTCCCCCTTTCTTATTTATGTCCTCAGGTTATCCAAGGCAATGAAAAGTACGAAGGAATGTTGTATTCATGTAAAAAAAGTATTCAATAATGATGTTGTATTATATGTTCTAAGTAGTCATGTAATGTTTCTAATTTACCAAGACATTGTACCTCTGAATCCTTACAGTTTTCTTAAGTGAATCATTTTGTAATAAATCATTTTTAAATTTGTAATAATGAGCCGTGTTATTATAGTTGGTGTCAGAGGGTAAGTTTTGTTATTTTTTGGGATTAGGATTCAAAAACCCTAGTGAAAGACATAAGGATAAGAATAAGTATAATAAAAACATCCCTACATTTTGGTGAGTATAGAGTGAGTGTTTTATTAATCAAATACATCACTTTCTAGATACGAACAAGTAGAGGCGACTCTAGCACATATGTATCTAGGGGTAAAACTCGAAAACACCGATTTGGGCTAGACTCTAACAGACACTGGTGCATAACAGTGGGCCTGGTTACACTCTTGGTTTGAAAATCCTATTGGATATGCTTTGGTAAATGCATAATCTTAGTACAAACCATTATTAATGGAATAAAAAAATTCCCCTAAGAATATATTTTGTGAAGTAGATCATGGATAACATAGATTAAAGCCTATAAATTCATAAGTTAAGGAAATAAATTTAATTTATAAGTTATATCTTTTTGTATTTAATTCCCATTTATGTGTTACCCCTAAAATTAATTTTATTTAATCCAATGGGTAGGTAATAGGAGGACTTGGGCTAACAACAGATATAAAGATCAGTGTGATGACTATTCTAATGAGATTCCCAATCTGAGGGAAGCAAGAATCAAAAAAAAATTCATGAAACTCTCTTAGTTAAATCGGGTTTTGAATAAAAACATGGGTCAAGAGGAACTTCCAACCCCCAAATAAAGAACAATCTACAATTTAGAGCTTCATGAGACAAATTACTCCAACTAATAATGGATCACCTGATCCCTCAATCACCAAACAATGGATCAACTCTACTGAGAAAATCCTCTTCATCCTTCAATGTTCTGAACAAGAGAAGGTTCTTCTGGATGCTTATTGTATGGAGGGTGAAGCTGATCAATGGTGGACACTGATGAAAAATGCTAAGCCTAAAAGAGATATTGAGGTGTTAGAATAGAAGGATTTCTATAAAATGATTTTTGATAAGTATTTTCCTTGCACCCTCTGACTTAAGATGGAAAAGGACATCCTTTCCCTCATAAAAAAAGATGAATAATCCATCAGAGCATATGAGGAAAATGTCAAAAGGATTGAATGACATGCCGATGTCTTTGTTGTTTCAGCTAAATCGAAGGTTGAATGCTTCTTTGGTGGGTTAAAACCTAGCCTATGAAAATCCCTAGTGATCTGTGACTTCGATAGATATGAGGAAATTTTTAGATGTTCCCTCAAAGTCTAAATGCAGATCGACGAATATTAGGGGTATAATGGGGATTAAAATAAAAAAGTGGACTTTAATTCTGTTGGTCCGATGGATAAATCCAATAGTGTGATGAAATTTAATCACCCCACATTCCAAAGGTGACGAAAGATCAACCTTGGAAATTTCTCAAAACGGGTGAGGTAATGCTTTAGGTGTGGAGGAGAAGGGAACCTAGCCATTATTTTCTGATAAGAAAAACCCACTACTGCATCAGAGGAGAGGAACACTCCATTTGACCCTCAGTGATTATTTCATTGCTTCAACTGCAATGAACTAGGGCACCTTGCAAACTAGTTCCTTAAGCTATGGGGTTTAGAAGAAAACCAACAACCTCTTAGGTAGAAAGGGAAAGATTCTTCCATCATAACCGCTGAAGAAAACCCTGACAACAAAGTAGTGACATGTATGATTGTTATAATTAAAAAATAGGAAACATACTTTTTCTTCTAGTTTTATTCATTCCTTTATATCCCAAATGTTTAGTATAACAATCCCAACACCACCAAAAAACATGGAGGTAGATATGTCGGTGAGAATGGAAAATGGGGAAATTATTGCACCCCATGAATATTACTCATCCCCTATAACAATTTGTGGATTGAACATCCAAAAAAACCTATTCATACTCCATCTAGTGTAATTTGATGAAATTCTTGGCATGAATTATATTTCCTGATATAAAGACAACATAAATTTCCATGAGAGGTAAATCACTCTCCATATAGAGAATCAACCCCTGATTCTATAAAAGTGCAAGGAGGAGGATGAATCTTCTTTAGCACTGTCATCTCATGCATGGATATTACTAATTTATGAGCACATTTATCTTACTTAGATGATTAATTCAATGGAAGAAACTATCCTTTAAGACATCCTCATAGTGAGGGAAGTATCTTAAGTGTTTCCTGAGGAATTTCCTAGTCTTCCTCCTAGAAGAGATATTGAATTCTCGATTGATCTTATATCTAATACATTGTCAATATCCAATACACCATATAGAATGGATGTTGTGGAGAATGCGTAGATAATGAAACAAATATAGAATAATCTAGAGAAAGGGATTATATTCCCAAGTGCTTTGAAATGGGGTGCACCCGTCCTCTTTGTCAGGTGGAAGTATGGTTCAATGAAACTTTGCATTGATTATCATGAGCTCATAAAATCACTATAAAGATCAAGTAACATATTCCATGAATTGATGATATGTTTGATTAGCTACGTGGATCAAAATACTTCTCCAAGGTGGATATGCGGTATGTATATTACCATGTAAGGGTGAAGAAAAAGGATATTCCGAAGATTGTTTTTCATTAAAATGTGTGGGAACTATGAATTCATAGTAATTCCTTTATGACTCACTAATTCTCAATAAATATTTTGGTACATGATGAATAGAGACATTAGATATTACCTAAAAAATTTGTGGTAGTATTTATAGATGATATTCTAATATACATTAAAACTAAGGAGGATCACGAGGAGAATCTAAGCACTATACTAGAGACCTTGTGAAAGGAGAAGCTCTATGCAATGTATATCATGTGTGAGTTCTGGTTGAAGAAATTATTATTATTAGGTCATATCATCACTAACAATGGGATATATTGGGATCCCTCCCAAAAAAACCAATTTAGGGATGGCTGAGGCCAAAATCTGTGATAGATATCTATAGCTTCCTTGGGTTAGCTAGATATTGTTGACTATTTTTGAGAAATTTATCATGATTGTCAAACCCTCTTACCAAGCTAACTCGGACAGGAGTCAAGTTTTCATGGAGTGATTAATGTGAAGAAAACTTCAATGTGTTGAAGAGGAGGCTTATCACTGCCCCCGTGCTCACACTACCACAAGTAGAGATCTTTTTTTGGTATTCAGTGATGCTAAGAAGAAGGTAATGGGATGTGTCTTGATGCATAATGAAAAATTCATTACCTATGCTTCAATGAAATTGAATGTTCATGAGAAAAACTATCAAACACATGATCTGGAGTTGGATATAGTAATATTTGATTTAAAAATTTTGCGGCATTACCTCCTTGGGGAGAAGTGTAAAATATATATGGATCAAAAAATCCTCAAGTATATATTTACACCAAAAGAGTTGAATATGTGCCAAATAAAAATTTTAGAGCTGATTAATGACTATGACTGCTCAATCCATTACCACCCTGGGAAAGAAAACAAGGTAGCAGAT
Source organism: Viscum album (assembly GCA_963277665.1). Lineage (NCBI taxonomy): Eukaryota > Viridiplantae > Streptophyta > Magnoliopsida > Santalales > Viscaceae > Viscum > Viscum album. The sequence continues at coordinate 1,236,826,012 of OY728162.1, read as the reverse complement.
GCTCTAAGTAGAAATGACCCAGTGATTCTATCATTGATGAGAATTGAAATGAGTCCAATCTTTTTAGATTTGATGAATATGGACATGGGCATCATAAATAAGGGAACATAATCAATCCTTTCACAAATTATTTATCAGCCTTCTATTTTGGAAAGGTTAAAGTATTCTCAGTAAGATAATTTGGGAATTTAGAAGAAAGTGGAAACTATCAGAAAATGGAAATGCTCGGAATTCAATTTTAATTAAAAAGGAATTATGAGATTAGGTTTAAGACTATGTGTTCTACCAAATATGGAGCTAAAGAATGAAATTTTTGATGATTCACATAGTTCTAATTTCTCCATTCACCTAGGAAACAAAAAAATGTATCAAGATTTCTGAGAACATTATTGGTGGGACAAAATGAAGAAGGGGATCCCTGAGTATACATTAAGGTTCCTGGTATGTTAGCAAGGGAATGATGAGAGGCATAAGTCTAATAGGATGATACAACCATTACCGATACCAACTTGGAAATGGGAAAACATCACCATGGACATTTTCACTGGACTTCTGAAGAGATTTAAAAGAAACAATTGTATATGGGTTGTTGTGGACCATCTTAAAAAGACAGCACACTTCATTGTAATTTGATAGTATCCTCTCATTGGATCAACTGGCACATATATTCATCAGGTAAGTGGTAAGACTACATGAAGTACCACTATACGTTATATCCGATCGAGATTCAAGATTCACCACTATGTTCTTAAAGATTCTCCAACATGATCTGAATAATGAGCTGAACTTCAGTACATCTTATCATCCTAAAACTGATGGCCAATCTAAGAATACTATCCAAACACTTGTGGACATTTTTAGAGCTTGATAAATGGATTTTAAAAGATGACAGGATCAACAACATCCTTTGTTTGAATTCTCTTTCAATAATAGTTTCCAATCAATAATTCATATGGCTCCTTATGAAGCCCTTTATGAGAAGTGGTGCAGAACACTTGAATGTTGGGATGATGTTGGGGAGTGAAAACTCCTAAGTCCAAAAATGGTTGAAAAAATGGTGGATAAGGTCAAGACCATCAAGCATCACATTAAAGCTACTCAGAGTCAACAAAAGAGCTACTAGGATAATCATCGATGAGACCTAGAGTTTAATGTTGGAGATGTGGTATTCCTCTGCATATCACATCTGAAAAGAGTTATGAGATTTGGGAAGAATGGAAAGCTTAGTCCATGTCACATCGGCCCTTTTGAGATCCATGATCACATTGGAGCATTGTCCTTTCGACTAGCACTCTCACCGAACCTGTCTCAAGTACATGATGTATTCCATGTATCACTCATGAAGAAGTACATAGCTAACCCATCACATGTACTCAATCCAATGGTGGTACCATTGGATAATGACCTATCCTATAAATAGAAGGCAGTGGAGATCATAGATCACAGGGAAAAAGTTCTATGAAATAAGCCAATGCACCTCGTCAACCTATTGTGGAAAAACCAAAAGTTTGAACAAACAACATGGGAATAAGAGGAAGTGATGAATCAGAGTTACCCTAATCTATTATAGTGAGAGAATAGGAAATTTCGATGGTGGAATTTCTTAAGGGGGGAGATTGTAATGACCCAAAATTTTATAAATGAAAATTCCTCTTGATCTAATTAAATATCTTATTATGTAAAATGGATATATGAAATTCCTTGGCTTTATGTTTTTTTATTTTATAATACCATTAAGAATTGTTACCATTGTTATTATAGTCGTTTAAAACTCATCACATGATTAGTATAAATATAGTGCTTTAACAAATCCAATTTACTCAGACAAAGGAAGCGATGGCCTCATCCAGTAGAATTGCTCCACACGAAGCCCATTTTTCAGAGATCAGAAAGGAGGTAGCATCATTGTGATTTTCTCTTGACCAAGCCCAAGATGAGATTTAACACATTAAGCTTTAACAGATTCTCATATGGGAGAAGTTGAAGTTAAAAGAGATTACCACCTGAGCGATGTTATCTGAGCTGCCCAAAGAGTCTGTCACCATCGCACACCTTACCCTTATGTATTATGTGGGTGTTATAAGGGTTTATGTAACAAGAACCTAGAAATATGATTACATGCATTATTTTTTATATAATAAATAATATACATTCATTTTATTTTTGTTACATTGTATAAGTTTTTAAAGCACAAATATTATTTTTAGTTATTATTAAAATTCAAATGAGAAAAATATTTTAATGAATTAATTGATTTTTTAATTAAATAATATTTTAATAAAATATTATTACTAAATTAATTTTATTAAATATAAATTATCGTAAACTTTTTATGAATACCACTGTAATTTTTATTAAGGTCTGAAAACTCTTTTTGTCAAAAACCATGATTTTTCAATAAATGTCATTTTTTATATTAAAACTAAAAATTCCCATATTTATAAAATTATTTAAAAAAAAGAATATTATTTTTGGAATCAGAATGTCTAAATTATCCAATGGTTAATATTTCTTAATTTTATGAGACTGTCGAATTTTTGGGTAAAAATTAAATACTGTTTAAATATATAATGTGTTTTATGACAGCATAATGACCCAATAGTAATGTAATAAAATACTATAAAAGGTATATTTTTCAAATATATGTTTTAAATTTTAAATTATGTGATTTTAGATTTGTTTGATTGATTTTACAATGCCTTATTGGACCCTCTAAGACATATAAAATATTGTAACTTTTAAAAATGATTTCCTTTAGAGTGTGACTTACCTCCACATAAGAAATCCTAGTATTTTAATAAGTTAGGACATTTCCCATAAAAAATAATGTTTTCAAATCCCCTTTTTTAAAAACTGTGGTTGAAAAACATGCACTGGTTTGTGGTTTTGATTAGTTTAATGTGTGGTGTCCCAAATTTAAATAATAAAGAATTCCCCCTACTTTCCAATATAAACCCACTCAATATACCATTCCTCTTCATTCAAACCATTTATATCTTGAAAAACCTCTTATATACCCTCTCTAAAATCCTCCAAAGGATCCCCAATATCCCAATAATCCTCTATCAAGCCTCCCCCAACCCATTGGGATCACACATCCAAGTAAGGGATTTTTTTCGTTTATCATTTTGGTCCAATTTTCTTTATGATGTTATTTCATTTTATTATCTATTAAAAATGTTGGGGGTATGATTTTTTACCTCCCATATACTTCTTTCATTATGTTTTAAGGATGACATACCACATTCTATATCATTAATTCCTCCCATTTACACTCACTACCATGCCAAAATTTCGAAAGATTTATTCCATTTATCCTATTTCTTCACATTTCTTTATTATGTTATGCCTTATATTTCCAAATTACATGTGTTGGGACATCTATATATTTGACCCCATTACTTTAAATTTAATGTAAATGTGATGAGATACCCCTTTCTCTCCCATCGTCCATTTTTATGAATCTTTATGTCACACTATTATGCTTCCCAACTTGCACCATGATTTTCCAAGCTTAAATCATTGTGTTGTGAATACGATACCCATTTCTCTATCAAGGGTAATAAACTTAAATAAAATATACTTATTTAATGGTACTTACACATATTAATTCCACATTATTTAATTGTGTAATAGCTTATGATGTTGAATCATTCCATGTTATATGATCCAAGTGGCACACTTATGCATGAAATGAAATGATTAAGAAGGGTGTGCCCTAATAGCGCTCCAATGCATTGGGTAAAGATTAGTATTATGATACGTCAAGTCCAATAAGGGTTAATCATGATAATTCAAGTGAGATTAGGGTTTATTCATGCTCCATGTGCAATGACCCTTGGCTCAGGCTAATGTCATGTTAAATCTTGTTTCCACATTTCCATATTATGATAATCATGTTATATCATGCCTTTATGTTCATGTTTCTCTTATTATCCATTGACATTCCTATTACATAACCATTATTGCATTCTTTATTTTATGTCTTTTTACTCCCTTTTGGGGATTTATAGCTCACCCCTTTCTTATGTATGTTCTCATGTTATGCCATGCAATGCTTAGAATGAAGGAATATTGTGGTCATGTAAAAGAAATTCTCAATAATGGTGTTGTATTCTATCATATTAGTTGTTATGTAATGATATTAATTTCACAAGAAACTAGTCCTCTCTATCCTTATAGTTTTCCTAAGTAAAATTTTATGTATTAAATCATTTTTAAATATGTAAAAAGTAGCAAGGTTGTTATAGCCAGCTTGGCCACAATAACAAAAGTTCATGGCCTTATTCCACCCTTGGAATCTCATAAATGAAATATATATAAACTGAGCCACATAGATAGGAAACCTACAAGATTTTTATTTAATTTAATTTTGGAATTGACTTAATACCCCCACTTTTCAAACTCTCCTTTATCTAATGTTTGATAGAAAGTGTCAGGTGTACCTTTATTTTATACCCTTGGACAGCTTGTTGGGTGAGTGAAAGTGGGAACCTTCTCCTTCTTCTTTACCCAAAATATTTCCATCCACTCCTCTAGGTGAACTTCACATCTTGTGTGGGAATTTTTTATGTTCATATTCTTTAGTTTGTAAAATATCTTCATTAAATCACAAACCAAGGCTGGTGTCTTTTTTGAGTCATTCCATGTCACGTTGGGAGGAATAAACTCATCATACATATCTTCAAAGATTGGAGCTCCAGATATCTTGTAGACATCCCACAAATTGATACCTACTTCTCCATGTGTAAAATGGATGGAATTACTCTATGGACTCTATCATCTTAGTAACCATACTTCCCACAAATTGCTGCTCTTGTCACCCTAGTGCTTCGCCCAAGTCTCATGAAACCTTAAAGTTAGTTCTTTAACACCTAGAGTGGAGGAATTGAAGAAGGGTAATAGGGAATAAGTCCCTTTAGTGTTTGAAATCCATAATGATTTCATGCCTAAAGTGCCTAACCTCCTTAAAGCAGAAAAACATATGGGACACATATTCATCTCAAAGGAACATGAGCACCACAATTTTTGGAATACCTATGAAAACTCTTGATGACTTGAGTAAAGTATTTCCCAATTATTAAATCCAAGTTGTTTGTCACTTAAGTGAACATCAGGTCTCCCAAGCCTACTTTTGTTCCTATACCTACATTCCAGAAAACTACTTGTGAGACCTTATTTGATTCACCTTATCCCGTCATCCAATAGAATCCTTTAATCATGAATTTTTCAAAGTCATTCATGACAAGGATTATTCTTCACTCGCTCCCTTGTCTTAAAGGGATTATGATGAAACACCCACTAAAACCTTCTTATGTATCAAACCATTGGGAAGGGAACATCAGAGTGTCTGCTATTTTCGTTTTTATATCCAAAGCTATAGTTTTCCTACATTTGTTTTACAATGGGGATTAGATTCATGGAGTGTCTAGGGGATTTTATATCCACATTCTCATAGACCTTTCTCCCAGGAATAGTGTTTAAGAGTTCTCAATTTAGAGGATTTAGGTTTGGGTCATGACCTCCCTATCTTATATCTAAAACCTGGAACCTTAGGTCTCGGGTAGGAAAGGTACGGTTCAAACCTACTTTTCCTTTTGAACAAATGAAATGTTTCCCTCCCCTACCAGGATGAATTTTAGGGAAACCATACTGGTGTAAGCCCCTAGCCTTTCATGTATGAAGTTTCAGTCTTTCTCCTTTCTACTTCCTTCACCTTCACTCCTTCTTTACATTGGTCCCCTGTCTAATGTAAAGTCAATAAAGGGAGGGCTCATTGCTCCACACCCTCTTCTATGATCTCCTCTACTTCTTTATCTTTATTCCAATCCACTTCCACCAATAAAGGATGAAATGTGTGTGGTTTATTGAATATTTTACATCCTCTTGTTTCTCACTCAGAGCAAAACTCACATGGGATAGAGAATTGTGATGATTAAAACATCCACATGATCTTATTGAACTACAAGAACTCTGATTTCCACCATATTTGTGATATATAGGAAGCCTTCACCCATTCCCAAAATCATTTTATATCCTCTTAAGGATTCCATCCCTAATCCTCTTAATTTGGTAATTTTCATTAATAGTAATCCATAACCTATTTCTCTCAAAGGATCATACACCCCTATGAGATGAATGAACTATGAGAACTCTAATTCCCATCATAAAATGGGATATGTAGGAAGCATTCCTAAGGCCCAAGATCCTTCTCATTTCATCCATAAAAGGATTCCTTTTTTTAAAGAAAGCCCAAACTCATTTCTCTGAAAGGACTATACTAACCTATGAGACTCATGAAACTACGTGGTCTTTGATTCCCATCTAAGAGGGATATGTAAGAATCATCCTTAATGTTCAAACCCAACAATTCAAATCAACCATGTTCTTCCTAGGCCATATTCCCAACATGTTATAGTACAACTTGGAAACTCATATATTTACGATGTTCTTTGGGCAGCTTAGGCACAATCCACATACCAAGATTTGACTAAGCACCTTCCACTTAAATTTCCTTACCACATGAAATAAAACAATATGGCTCGATCCTTATCATATGAACTTAAAAGGTATGATGTGTCCTATTAAGAAACATTGAACTACAAGTGTTCAAATTCCTTTCACAAAGATACATAGGTATCCAATTTATGAGTATGATCCCGAAATCAAAACAAACTTTCACCTCCTTGGATGATAATAAATTCTAGAGTTGCCTACGAAGTTTCCTAAAAACTGTAATTATCATAAAAATGGTTAAATGAATATTTAAATAGTATATAAGAGGATAACATTAATGGAGAATGTTTAATACATACAGATGACTCCATTAATGAAGAAACTTGAATACATATAGATGATTCTAAATTTAACACATGATAATAATTGATTGGAAATTTCAAGGGAAACCTATGTTATACTTGGTAAATTAATAAGGATTTACAAGAAATATATTAAATATATAAGAGAGTCCCAGAGTAGGAAATACTTCCCCCAAAAAGGGTTTGATGAGTCCAACCTCTCATCCTCTCGACCAATGTATGTTCTTAAGTATCATTGGCCCAAGCCTAATGAATTCCTGCATTTGGAAAGCATGTCCCTTTAGATAAATAACCATTCGATGTTTCCAATTATATAAATAAATCTAATGGAAACCACACGAAAGTAGTGATTACTAACCAGAACACATGTTCCAAGGGACATTAAACAACTAAAAGGGCATCTAACACACTGTGTACTTCTATACAAACATGGGAAAGAGATAGGTGCTGTTTACACGAGCATAACACGAGGTCAAGGGAATTGATGGGTAACCCCTCTAAAACTGTATAATTTTTTTAATACATGGATTAGAGCCTTAATCATCCACATATTGGAAAATTTTAATTAGGGTGAATTCACCTTATCCTTTTCCTGAGGGTTGGTATGAAATCATCTCCTACTCCTCAGAATATGATCCCATCTGCATGAATTCTTGGGTAGAGTTGTTGGAGTCCCTCCAAAAGGCCCATAGTGAGATAATATATTCATATTCATTCCCTAGGTGGAGTTCCTAGTATTTTCATGAACCAAATTATGTGAGTGAAAATACTCTACTCACTAGGATAATCTATATTGTGTTTTTGGTATCACACCGCGACCTTAGGAGTGATCCTCATATGTGTATCATATTCTCGCAAAACTATAATTATCATCAAAATTAAAATTTGTATTCCCAATAGGAGAACTAGGGGAGAAAAAGGATAAAGGCCTGAGGAGGTCTCAAATAGTGAAGACCCAGGGCATCCCATCAAATCAGATTCACCCCCTCATGTTTAATGTGATAAAATTTTGATAGTCATGTTGGATTTGAATCATGATCTGCTAGAGAAGCCACATGTCCACCCACTTTATTACCCTCTCTACAGGTGTGGGTAACATTAATATTATTATTGAGGAGAGATTTTAATTTCCTAAGGTTGTAGGATATCGGCCAAGGGGGGATTCCTTTTCCATTAAAGGAGTCATGAATGATCATTGAATCGGGATCCAATTGGGAGATTTGGATATTATTTGGGATGAAAATGGTGATCCCAGTGAGAATTGTGTAGGACTCAGTGTGGATGGAATTTCCAATCCCATAATGCACCATGAACACCATGAACATGATTCTACTGTATTCACAGAAAACCCCTCCTCATCACATGTCACCCAAGATGCAAGACCTATCTGTGTTGAGCTTGATGCCGCTTGTTTGAGGAATCCATCGCACCCAACACCAATGTTCCTTGGGAATGGTAGGATAAGCAACTTTCGTGGTAGCCAACAATAGATGTAGGGAAGGAGACTCTTTCCAATTACCACTGAGAACATCCATGTAAATCAATGAACTCCTGGTCCTCGTAACAATATATCTTCTTGTGGAAGGAAATCCCTCAAACCTGGCACAGTTTCTCACTTTCCATAAACACCAGCAACCCGCATTGGGAATGATATATCTAGAAACTCTTTCCATTTATGAATCGTATGCCCCTTATAACCATTGATCTATAAAGGAATGTCCACACCTTATGGGACCTCAAGATGAGCATGTTGTGAATTCCAAAAATAATATCCACACCTGATAATCCTAGCCACCTTCAAATAAGAGGTAGTACACACTCTCCTCCAAATATTTCATTCAGTAATGGAAATAGGAATCCATGATGATGGAAACCATTTGGGGTTTCCTACTATGTATTGTTATATTCACACATTCATGGGATTTTACCATACATGTAATGACTTTTGCAGATGATTTACCTTTGGGAAGAAACCTAGATAGACGAGGACCAGATATTTCATAGTGAGACTAGATAGACCGAGGTTTGTTCCTGTATATTATTTATAGTAGTCCCCAACACATACAAATCATATTGGACTTGTGTTTTAAAATTTTTTATGGTGGGATTTTAATTTTCCCTATTCACTTTCTTTTACATCCTTTCATACTATGGTTGTGGGATTTAGATATATGCATGATTTTTTTAGTATTTTTACATTTTAGAATTGTATAGGATTAGATATTTGTTAATGTGTACAAGTAATTAGGCTAATATGTACCATGTTAGTGATATGCTAACTCAGCACTAGTCTCCATACACTGTCCAAGTAGAGGCGGGCTTGGGGAGCCATGACATGGGCCCCATTGGTACATGTTCTGAAAGAGTGTCATCATAGGACTTGGTTCTACCTTAGGAACAGAGTCTATGAGTTTTTTAAGGAAATAATGTTACATTTTTGGAGTTCATATTTCATGACAGAGACTCCAGTGTTGGTGAGGAAGCTACAATATCCCTATAGTAGGACTCTGATCACATGCTTTTCAATTCATTACAGTAGAATAGTGGTTTCAGGAAGAAAATGGTACATACATCATATTGTAATGGGATGTTGTTTCCATTTACATATTGAGTCAACTCTTTAGATATAATCATTGATCATGGTACATATTGTTTACTTTTAGGATGCCTCCAGGACATATGTTATCCTGGATTCAACATGATCATGTGGATGATCCCATCAAAGATGACTCCTTTATAGAGGGACTAGTTCATAAGGCATTACCTCTAGGTATTTCTCCAACTATACCACCACCCATAGAGTAGCACGTGGTACCTGAAGTATTAGTAGATGAGGTGTGCAAGATGACCATGCTTCACGAGTTTTAGCGGCAGAGACCCCTAAGGTTCCAAGGAGATCCTCAAGCATTGGTAGTCAAGGACTAACATGAGGTGGTGACCTGAGTTTTACATCTATTCAGGGAACTGAAAGATTAGATGGTGGTCCGGGCAGTGATCCTTCTTCATGGTTTTATAGGGCGATGGTGGGGTTTGGTGAACCAGTCTCATAATGAGGAAAATATATCATGGGAAGAGTTTGAGTACCTTTTTATGGAAGAGTTATAACCATCTATGATGGGGGTTGTATGAATCCAAGAAATTCATTAGCTCAAGAAAGGTAGAACTACTATAGATGAGTATTCATCAAGGCTTACTGACCTCTCTAGTGACTCTATTAATATGGTTCATAACAATATATTTTCGGTTCAAACATTCAAGTGATGTTTTCATAGATACATCAAAGACACTATTATAACTCTATGCATTCCTACATATGATGGGGTGATAGAGAGATATTTAGTGGTAGATATTTTCTTGGCTGAGAAGATACATCCAGTTGTTGTTGAATGTGGTAAATCAGGAGTATATTCCTCAGAAGTAGGATGTCGACATCAGTTCCAAGGTATATGGAATAAAAGGCATCTTAAGATGAGGTACCATTACTGAGGGTCTATGATTTAGAGATCACAGGGTGGGTCCATTAGGACTAGACAGAGGTGGTTTTACTCATGTGACATTAAGGGACATCTTGTTCGATATTTTTGGACCCATTATATAGCTGAAAAAGAGACTCTAGAGGGGCCACTGAGGTAAAGTTAGTGGTAGGAGAAGACAAGTTTTCATGGTGGAAGTCATTGAAAAGGAGATGGGAGAGCATTAGTAGGTGGATTCCACATTGATTTTTTACCACCACCACCCCAAGGTGGTCAATGATAGGCATAGGGAGATGAAGGAATGGGTTGGAGATAGTTGAATGTAGACAAATATTATAACCCAGAGGCTCCATGAATGATTTTAGGTATGATATATGTCTTTATTCCTTATCTATTGTACTGGTAGACATATTTTCTTGTCCTTCCCTTATTACTACATACTTTTAATGAGACTTAGAGATTCTGGTTGGTCCCCTGACTCGACTATTACATTTGGAATCTCTTACTGGAGAAGACTAAGTGATCACACACTTATGCTGATAGTGTAACCTAACTCCTGGAGGAGAAAATTTCTATTATAATCTATTATTAGAATAATCAAGGACATATAGGGTAATTATTAGTATGGGATGGTTATCTATAGTTCATGATCAAGTTGAATTTTTTAGTTAAAGGATTCAGTGTGTCCACAGTTGCGGAACATGGTTTTCATTTGTCGGGGAAAAGGAAATCCAAGAAGTGTAGGATGGACTAATGCACAAGAGGGTGCATCCGATTAGTCATCAGTTGGCCAGATTAACCCTTGGTTGGTGTATGATACAAGTTCCCAGTTTCCTATAGTGTTGGCAGAGTATGAGGATGTCTTCCCTAAGGATGTTCTAGGTTAACCTCCCCACTGAGAGATAGACTTATGCATTGATCTACACCCTGAGATGACACTGATATCTATGCCAACATATTGTATGGATCTTCTAGATCATCATGATATAAGGGTGTAGTAGTAGGAAATTCATAGGAATGGATTTTTTAAACCCAATGTTTCACCCTAGGTAGCCAAATTTTTTATTCCAAGAAGGAAGACGAGATCTTGAGGTTTTGTGTGGACTATCGTCACTTGAACCATGTGACCGTGAAGAAATAGTATCCACTAACATGAATCAATGAACTCTTTGATCATTTGAGAGGGGACATATGTTTCTTGATTTTCTAACATACGTTAGTCTACCATCAGTTGTGAGTATGGGATGACGATATACCAAAGACAACGTTAATATGTCACTATGGTCACCATGAGTACTTAGTGATTCCCTTTGGAATGAAGAACACCCCAGTAGTGTTAATGGGACTCATGAAATTGATATTTTATCCCTTATTAAACTATTTTGTGGCAGTCTTCATTGATTATATAATTTTTAACTCATCAACCGAGAAGGAGAAAGCGAGACAATTCAGGATATTTACAGACGTACTTCGAGAGAAATATATTTATAGAAAGATGTTGGAGTTCCAGTTATGGATTCAGGTGGTCCAATTTTTTTGAAATATGAATAGAGTAGTAGTTGACCCAGCAATGGTCTAGGAAATTTTCATTTTGGAGCCACCCAAGATTGTAACAGAGGTACAATCTTCCTTGGGTTCTAAGGCTATTACCTGAGATTCACACCTTATTTCTATTGAATATATGTGCCTATGAAAACTTTAACTCAAAAGGGGCATCCTTTTGTATATAAAGAGAGGTTTTGGAAGAATTTTTAGTATTAGAGTCATAGTTTTAGAATTTCTCCCATATTTTGATTTCTAGATGAGGGTGTTGAGTATATAGTGTTTTGTTATGCATCGGGAACCATGATTGGTTGTGTTTATATGGAGAGGAAAGTAGTGATTGCCTATGGTTTATGACATTTGAGACCACATGAGAAGAACTACATGACCCATAATCTTGAGTTAGCATTGGTACTTTTCACAATAAATATTTGGAGGTATTACCTAATGTGATAGTAGTTTATTATCCACTATGATCACAAGAGTCTTAGGTACAACTTCTCTCATACGGATCTTAATTTGATAAACAGGTGATGTCTAGATGTAACACCCCGACCACTCTAGGCTGGAGCCAGTGCAAAACTTGTGATATTGGAATGGTCAGAAGAAATGAAAATCTCGAAGGAATGATTAGTTTATTAGTCTTGAAGAAACTAGATAAATAGATGTAACATAAATTACATTGGAAAAGGTTACAAAATACAATACATAATAAAAACAAAAAACTGCAATCACAGGAACTCAATAAAAGATCACCTCTTCATCACCTATTTATGGAGAACAATGAATGGGGTGAGATCAAATGCTCAGTAAGGGTTTTAAATATCAGAATCATGAATACAATAATAAGTGAATCATAATCAATCTGACATAATCAATATGGAATGGTGAATAAATGAAAACTAGAGCCATTAATAAACTGAGAATGAAACTGCTTCCACAGATTGTGTCATAGTGAAAACCACATGGATAATAATAATAACTGATAATGAATAAAATGGATTCTTATTAATTGGATGTCTTGTATCTGGAACATGAAACCATAATACCATTAAAATGGTTAAGTTCTATGGGTAGAAACCTGTCTGATTTTTTTTGGAAACAAACATGAAGGGTTTGTCACCAACTGATTTGTCTCATGAGACCTACTGATTAATCGAGGGGATATAGTGGGCCCCACCCACCAATTAATGTCCAAATAATTCTTTATACATTTATTAAATACAATAACAATATGATTTTTCAATATCCGTATAAAGTAGAGTATACAGATTCATCAATATTTCCATAATTAAAATAACCTTCCAAATAAACACCATATGTAAAATGGTACACAGTTCAGAAAAAAAACATATCCATGAAATGAGATTATGGATATTTAATATAAATATAATTTCAAATGAAAAGTGATCTCAAATGTGTAGTAGGTACACCACATAAGGATTTTTAGGTGCACAATACAAAGTTAGTCACAACAAAATAGTAGTTGAGACAAAGTCTCTTACCATAATGTAATCGGTCGAATCATATGACCAAAACTTAATAAACCTAAAATTAATAATTAAATAAAATAAATATAAATATTATAATGTTATTATATATCAAATATAAGTACAGATATACCACATACCAGAAATAAGTGGGGAACAATGAAAATCTCACAGAAATGAATGTGAGATGAGAAACCCCTTACAAACATTTTGGTATGATAATGATTGTTATTGGAAGGGATTAATGAGAGGTAAAGGGGTATTAAATTATTTATATGTCACAAGGGTAGTATTATGGAGGTTTGAAAACATACCTCATCATTAGGAATTAAAAATAAAAGGGCACAACATATGGGAGATTCTTGAACAAAAGTGAGAAAGTGGATCCCTTACCTTACGCTCGAAGGTGTTCTTGTTTGTTCTTAATGATATGAATAATCAAAGTTATCTTCATTAATTAATAATTAAAGAAACTAATAAACAATTAATTGAAATTTTATAACCTTATTAAGTTCATTAATGGCCGTTTTAATGGGTTTTAGAGATTCAATTTTATTGTTTTGGAAGCATTTTCTTACTTGGTTTCATGATTTTTTAATTGTATTCATTAATGGAAGTTCATTTGAAATGTTGTTAAAAATACATAATTTTTAATATAAATTATTATTGAAATTAAATATATATAAATGATCTTATAATTATTCTGTTTATATACCCTGTGGATGACTCATTCGATGAGTTAAAAATAAACGCTTGGATTTGGCTTGGCGGTTTTGTGCACAATAAACTTGTTTTGTATTATTATTCAATATTATGAATGTGTAAATATACCAGAACATTAATGAAGATAATATACATATATTATTACCAGGTTAAAACATTGAAAATGTTTCATGACCAGTATTGAAGATAGTAATGCAAATTGAAAACCCGTCTTCCTTGAGTGTGATAATTTTTTACATCTCAGAGGGTGTTTGCATTTTTTGTATAAAAGGAGGGGAAAAGAGAGATTATGATGAAATATTACATTAGAACAATAACAATACAGTACATATAAGGTACTATAATTATCATGTCATTTGGATGAGGGGAGGTGAGAAGGGAGAACAAAATTTTGGAACTTTTAAAAATAAATTGAAAGAAAAGAGAAGGAAGGTTCACCTCTTGAGTTATCATCCTTGAGAATCTCTTTAAGGCCTTTGTTTTTGGTCTTTTGGGGATACCAGAAGGTCTCAGACTTGAGGAGAGGGCTTGTGAAGAGTATTTGGTAGAATTTATCTAACTATTTAATCTTTATTGGTGTTGGAGGAAGAGGGGGTGAGGGGTGGTTTATATAGTGGAGGGGAGAGGAGTTTTCTTAATATTATAATCATTAATGTATTATTTCCTCTCAAGACAATAAATAGTGAGTATTACATGACCCACAAAAGTAATATATGCATGTGACATCAAACCAATTGGTCTTACATCAGCAGATCATCATCAATGACTCAATTAATCCATTATGTTGCATTTATTGTGAATTATCAGATTTTACTATTCATCAAAAATTCATGTATTTCAGAAAAATAGAAAAAATTAATCCTAAACATTTTTCAATGTGTAGAATCCCAAAATGAAGTCCATTTTTCAAAAATAATTTTCTAAATAGGATTAATTAAATATTTAATTAAAATCATTATTTAATCATAAAATATAAACACCTAAAATTTTCATCTTCATTTTAAGGTGCGTAAATTCATTTATACACTCAATGGTATGGATATCATTCATAAGAGATATATTATTATTCATAAGGGTAAGTTACTATTCATAAGGGTAGGTTACTATTCATAAGGGTAGGTTAGTATTCACTGAAAATTAAGTTGATTCTATCAGACTGAAAATATCATCTTGAACATAACCGTGTATGTATGATTTTTTAAATTCAAATCACAGAGTTGGAAAATTTAACTTTAATGGATAGGTTATTGATATATCCTATAAGTAACCATGTCTTTTTTATATAGGCTTAGTGATTCAGGAAATATATGCTATAACTAGAATATATTTAAGAGAAACATACCATGAAGTGTTTGGGTGTGCTACATAATTCCCTCCTTCTGAAATTTCATCCTCAAAATTTTATGTATCAAACTCACCAAAAATATGTGGGTGACTATTTTTCATCACATCCTTAGGTTCCCATGTTGCTTCCTTCATATTCTGGTTTTTCCAAAGAAACTTTACTAGTCGAGTTGTTCGATTTCTCAATACCTTCTCCCTTGTGTCAAGAATCCTGATAGGCTTTTAACAGTATGAAAAATCATGTTCCAGTTCAATTTCATGATATGTGAGTACATGTGTTGGGTCTGACATGTATTTCTTTAATAATGACATGTGGAAAAAATCATGAAATCTGGAGAGATTTTGCAGCATCGCTAAAAGGTAAGCTATAGCTCTGATTCATTCCAGAATTTTAAATGGTCTGATGTACCTAGGGCTCAGTTTCCCTTCCTTACTGAACCTTAAGACACCCTTCCATGTAGATGCTTTCAGAAATACATGATCTCCAACTTAGAATTCCAAATCCTTTCTCTGGTTGTCAGTATAACTCTTCTTCCTACTTTGGGCTACTTTAATATGGTCTTGTATGGTCTTCACCTTTGTCATGGTCTCTTCAATATGTTCTGGCCCGATAAGTTTCCTCTCACCAACTTCGTCCCAACATGTTGTAGTTCGACATATCTTTCCAAATAATGCTTTATATGGAGCCATTTTAATACTAGATTGGAAACTATTATTGTAGGAAAATTCCATCAAAGGGAAGTATTAATACCACATATCTTGGAAGTCAAGAGAGCATGACCTCAGCATGTCTTCTAAAGTTTGAATAGTCATTTCAGACTGTCCATTGGTTTGGGGGTGATAAGCATTACTCATACGAAGATCATTATTCAAAGATTTCTGGAGAATTTTATAGAATTTTGATGTAAACTAAAAACCTCAATCGGATACAATTGATAGAGGTGCACCATGAAGTCTTACAACATCATTAATATAACATCTTTCAAAGCACTCAAGAGGAAAGTCCTCTCTTATAGGAATGAAATTTGATGATTTTGTGAGATGATAAAAAATTAACCATATTTCATCATTCCTTATAGGTTTCCTTGGTAGTTTGGTGAAAAAATTTATAGTAATCTTATCCCTATTCTACAAAGGAATAGGTAGAGTTTTCATCAATCCTTTGGGATGTTGTCTCTCTGCCTTCAATTGTTAATGAACTAGACATCATGACATGTAGTCAGCAATTTCCTGCTTCATATTATCCCACCAAAAATACTCCTTCAGATCTCTATAGATCTTGGTGCTACCTGGGTGTATAGAGAAATTTGAGCTATGAGCATCGTCTAATAGTTCCCTTTTAGCTCAGGTACTGATGGAACACATAACCTCTTCCCAAATTTTAGAACTCCTTCTTCATACACAATGTCATCCAGTTTCCCATATTTAACCGCATTAATTTTCTTAATCAAATTCTCATCATCAGATTGAGAGATTTTTATCTTTTCTAATACATATGGTTTAGCAATCATTTTAAAGAAGAAATATGTTTCCCTTTTCTTAACAATTCCCACATCCATCTTTAGTAGATCAAAAAATATAGGATCTCTCTCAATCCTCATTTGAGTCAGATGTCCATGATCATTCCTACTTAATGCATCTGCCACCTTATTCGCCTTTCCTGAGTGGTAGTGTATTGAGAAATCATAATCTTTGAGAAACTCATGCCATCTGATTTTCCTCATGTTGAGTTCTTTTTGTGTGAAAATGTATTTCAAACTCTTGTGGTCAGTATAAATCTCATATATCTCTCCGTAGAGATAATACCTCCATATTTTCATAGACAATAGTACGGTTTCTAACTCAAGATCATGAGTTGACTAATTTTTCTCATGAGTTTTCAACTATCTTGATGCATAAGATATAACTTTATCATTTGGCATAAGGACACAACCCAGTCCATTCTTTGAAGCATCACTATATATTAAAAATCCACCTCTTCTAGATGGAAGAGTCAAAATTGGAGCATTGACCAATCTTCTTTTCAATTCATCAAATCATTCTTTACATTATTTTGTCCACACAAACTTAAATCCTTTACATTTGAGATCTGTTATTGGGTTAGACAATTGGGTAAAATTCTGAATAAAATGCCGATAGTAACCTACTAAGCCAATAAAACTGCGTACCTCAATTATGTTTGTTGGAATGGGACATTCTTGGATTGCCTTTGTATTTTCAGGATCAACTAGGATTACATCGTTAGAGACAATATGGCCAAGAAAAGAAACCAATTGAATCCAGAATTCACACTTGCTAAACTTCCCATATAATTTATTTCTTTTAAGAGTTCTCAGAATAACCCGCAAATGATTCTCGTAGTCTTCATATATATTTGAGTGTATGATGATATCATCGATGAATACCACAACTAAGTTATCAAGATATTATTTAAAAACTATATTCATTAAATCCATGAAAATAGATGGTGCATTTCTCAGTTCGAAAGGCATCACTATAAACTCGTAATGCCCATACCTAGTCCAAAATGTTGTCTTAGGAATATCTTCCTTCCTCACATGCAACTGTTGATATCCGAATCGAAGGCCAATATTCGAAAAGTATTGAGATCCATGGAGTTGATCAAATAAATCATCAATCTAGGGAAGAGGATACTTATTGTTTATTTTAATAGCAATGATTTCCCTATAATCAATGCAAAGCCTCATGGATCCATCTTTCTTATTGATAAAGAGGATATGGGATCCCCATAGAGAAAAATTAGGTCAAATAAATCCTTTTTTACTCAAATTCTCTAGTTTTTTCTTTAGATATACTAATTCCACAGGGGGAATTCTATAGGGAGTCTTTGATATAGGTCTTGCATCAATAATTAAATCAATAGATAACTCAACTTCCCGCTCTAGAGAATGTCCAGGTAAATCCTCTGAAATACATCAATGTACTCTTGCACTATATACACATATTCAATTTGAATATTTCTTTTATTTCCCATAGATATTGGTTTATCTTCCTATCTAAGTATTTCATTTTATAGAGCTACTAGGGGTGGTTCTAGATAAGAATCAAGTGGTGAAGTTTCTTCCCTAAATACAAGGGATTCTACACCATTTTCAGAAATTGTAACTTCCTTCTTCTTACAATAAATCATCACATCATATTTTGATAGCCAATCCATATCGAGAATTATATAAAATCCAGTCATTGGTATGATGATAATGTTAGAAACTAAAAAAAAATTGGTGTATGGAGGGGGACTAGTCCACATGCCTTTGTTGCAATGACACATCCCTTGGGAGTTTTGAATGAAAACTCCTTTATTAAATCAAATTGGACATATATAATTTTCTTCAAAAACTGGGGAGATATAAATAAATGTGATGATACGGAATCAAAGAAATAATTGGATAAGTTTGAAGAAACAGTTAAATTACCTACCACCACATCATTAGGAATTTCAACCTCCGCGGTTGTAATCGCATAGGCTCTCCCTTGTTCTCTTGGATTTTTATAAGGCATGTTTCCCTGGTTCTTAGGATAATCATTTTCATAGTGTCTCATCTCTCTACAATTGTAGTATTAAATATCATTGAATTGTTTCTTCCCCTTGCATTCATCAAATCGAGGACCCTTTTTTCCGCAGTTATACTAGACACTCATGAATTTGAAGCATTTTCTGAGATGATTATTATCATAGTTCTCACATAATGGGAATATCTTTGTTCCTTTGATCTTCTTTGATGATTTTCATTTTCCTTTTTTATCAGAGTACCACTTTTTATCTTGGTTTCCTTTGAAAATATTTGATCTGGAAAATTCCTTCTCTGTTTTGATGGCACTAGATACGATGTCATCATATGATGAAAATATTTGAGAATCCAGTGACCTTCGAAGACTTGGATTAATACCTTCAAATAAATGATCTATCTTGTCTACCATGTCACGTACGTGATCTATGTCATATCTGGATAGCTTTGTGAAAGTAGCCTCATACTCTGCAACACTGTCTTCTTCCCTTTGTTTTATACCAAGGAATTTCCTCTTCATTTCAGTTTGTTGCTAACGAGGGAAATATTTTTCGAAGAATATTTTCTTAAAAGTCCTCCATTCCATATATTATATTTCTTCTTCCTTTGTGGTATTTTGAATCAAGGAACACCATCCATCAACGTCACCCTTGAGACAATATACTTCCAGTAATACCTTTTCATTTTCATTTCATCTTAATGCGATGAATATCTTTTCAAGGGACTTGATCCATTGCTCAGAAATCACTGGGTTAGTAGTCCCACAAAAAGATGGGGTCTTCTATCGCATGAAACGATCCAACACAAGTGTGAAATGGTTATTTGTTACAACCTGAGTAAGTTGTCCCAATATGGTCATGATCTGATCTTCTCCCACATTAACTATGTTGACTTGCTCAGTAGGGAGATCCCTACCTTTCCCACAAGTATTGATTCCTCTTCTTCATTTAGACACCATTTCTAAATAATGGGATACACTAGATTAGTTTATGATTCTCAAATAGAAAATCACTCTATATATTTTGAAATTCTATGCATAGCTAATCTTATAAAAATGGTTTCTCTAAGGAAAAATTTTCATTAAACTCTTAAAAAATGGATTGTAAAGAAAATGTTAATTATCCTATGAATATCCCCCAAGAGTGTCGTAACCAAGAGTACAGAAAGGCCCATTTTCATACACCAGTTCTCGTTTGAGTATAGCTTAGTGTGATGTTTTCGGGTTTTACCCCTACATATATCAGTGCCATAGCCACCTCTACCTGAACGTATCCATTCAGGGAAGTATTACTTATAATATCCACATAATATATTCCTTACAAAAGTACCAGGATGTTCTTGTAAATTTATCCACAAATACTACCTTTGGTATTTGTTCTCTATTATACATTTCCTACTCTAGTTTCCAAGTTTTCTACTAAACATCCTCTGATACCAAGTATAACACCCCGACCCCTCTAGGCTGGAGATAGTGCATTACTTGTGATATTATCATGGTTATAAGGAATGAAAATCCTAAAGGAATGATCATTTTAGTAGGCTTGAAGAAACTAGATACATATATGTAACTTAAATTACATTAGAAAAGGTTAAAAAATATAATACATAACAAAAAATAATAATTGAAATAACAGGAACTCAATAAATGATCACCTCTTCATCACCTATTGATGGAAAACAATGCAAGGGGTTAACTCAAATGCTCATTAATGGTTGAAAATAGAGGAATCGTGAATAAAACATTAATTGAATCATAATCAATCTGACATAATCAATATGGTATGGTGAATAAATGAAAAACTAATTCCATTAATAAACTGATAATGAAACTACATCTATAGATTTTATCATAGTGAAAACCTCATGGATAATAATAATTATAATTAATAATGAATAAAGAGAATGATTATTAATAGGATTTATTTTATTTGAAAAAATAAACCATAATACTGTTAAAATGGTTTAGTTCTGTGGGTAGAAACCCGTCTGATTTTTTTGGAAACAAACCCGAAGGGTATGTCATCAACTGATTTGTCTCATGAGACCTACCGATGCATTGTGGGGATATAACGTCCCCCACCTTCCACTTAATTTCCAAATAATTCTTTATAGAGTGATTCAATACTAGAGAAATATTACTTTTGAATATCTGTATAGAGTAGAGTATATAGATTCATCAATATTTCCATAATTAAAATAACTTTCAAAAATAAACACCTTATATAAAATGGTATACAGTTTTGACAAAAAAAATATCCATGATATGAGATTATATATATTTAATATAAAAATAATTTTAATTTAAAAGTGATATCAAATGGAAAGTAGGCAGAACACATAAGGATTATTAGTTGCACAATACAAAGTTAGTCACAACAAAATAGTAGTTGAGACAAAGTCTCTTACCATAATGTAATCGGTCGAATCATATGACCAAAACTTAATAAACCTAAAATTAATAATTAAATAAAATTAATATAAATATAATAATGTTATTATATATCAAATATAAGTACAGATATACCACATACCAGAAATAAGTGGGGAACAATGAAAATCTCACAGAAATGAAAGTGAGATGAGAAACTGCTTACTAACATTTTGGAATGGTAACGAGTGTTATTGAGAGGGATTAATGAGAGGTAAAGAGGTATTAAATTATTTATATGTCACAATGGAAGTATGGGAGATGTTGGAAAACATACCCCATCATTAGGAATTAAAAATAAATGGGCACAACATAGAGGATATTTTTTAACAAAAGTGAGAGAGTGGATCCGTTACCCTACACTCGAAGGTGTTCTTGTTTGTTCTTAACGACCTGAATAATCAAATTTATCTTCATTAGTGAATAAGTATGGAACCTCATAAACATTTAATTTATATTTTATAACCTTATTAAGTTCATTAATGGCCGTTTTGATGGGTTTAAGAGATTCAATTTTACTATTTTGAAATCATTTTCTTACTTGATTTAATGATTTGTTTACTTGTATTCATTAATGGAAGTTCATTTGAAATGTGGTTAAACATACCAAATTATTAATATAAATTATTAGTTACATTAAATAGATATAAATGATCTTATAATTATTCTGGTTATATACAATTAGAATGACTCATTCGATGAGTTTAAAATAAACGCTTGGATTTGGCTTGGCAGTTTTGTGCACAATAAACTAGTTTTGTATTATTATTCCATATTACGAGCGTGTAAAGATTCCCGAACATTAATCAAGATAAGATACAAATATTATGACCTGTTTCAACCATTTAATAGGTCTCATGACCAGTATTGAAGATAGTAATGAAAATTGAAAACCCATCTTCCTTGAGTGTGATAAATTTACCCATCTCGGATAGTGTTTGCATTTATTGTATAAAAGGAGGCGAAAAGAGAGATTATGATGAAATATTATATTCGCACAATCAAAATAAATTAAATTTATGGTAATGTAATTATCATGGAATTTGGATTAGGGGAGGTGATAAGGGAGAACAAACGAATGGAACTTTTTAAAAAAAATTGAATGAAAATAGAATGAAGGTCCACCTCTTGAGTACCCCTCCTGGAGAATCTCTTTAAGGCCTTTGTTTTTGGCCATTTGGTGAGACCAGAAGGTATTGGACGTGGGGAGAGGGTTTGGGAAGAGTATTTTTCAGAATTTAGGAAAGTATTGAAGCTTGAGTGGTGTTGCAGGAAGAGGGGGTGAGGAGTGTTTTATATAGTGGAGGGGAGATGATTTTTCTTAATATTGTAATCATTAATTTATTATTTCCTCTCAATACCACCAATAGTGAGTATTACATGAACAAGAACAGTAATATATTCATGTGACATTGAACCAATTGGTCTTACATCATAAGATATTCATTAATGACTAAATTAATCCTTTATTTAGCATTTATTTTCAATTATCAGATTTCACTATTCATCAAAAAGTCAAGTATTTCAGAAAAATCCCAAAAATTCATCCTAACCATTTTTTGACGTGTTGAATCTAAAAAAGAATTCCATTTTTCAAAAACAATTTTATAAATATGATTAATTAAATATTTAATTAAAATCATTATTTAATTGAAAAATATAAAGACCTAAAATTTTCATCTTTATTTTTAAGGTGCCTTAATTCATTTATACACTCAATGGTATGAATACCATTCATAAGAGTCATAATACTATTCATAAGGGTAAGTTGATTTTCGTAAGGGTAGGTTACAATTCATCAAAAATTATGTTATTTCTATCAGACTCTAAATATTATCTTGAACACAACCATGTATGTCAGATTTTTAAAATTCAAATCACGGAGTCAGAAAATTTAAGTTTAATGGATAGGTTATGGATATATCCTATAAGTAACTATGTCTTGTCCCATATAGGCTCAGTTATTCATGAAAAATAGGCTATAACTAGAATTTATTTAAAAGAAATATACCATGAAGTGTTTGGGGTGCTACACTAGAGTTCCTATAGGATTGTGATTTTGAAATTTTCTACACTTATAGGAAAGAGAATGTGGTTTCAGATGCTCTCATCATGAAATCTTAGTCGTAGTTACTAAATGAGGAATCAGTCTAGTTCATCTTGTTGTATTTTTTCCTTTAAGAAAGGATATGGATCATATTACCTCCATTCAATGGTCATCACCCCTATTCTCTTGCAGTGAGTTAGGGGTACCCAAAATGGGGATATCGACTATCAGACCCTATGTACTCATATATCCACTAGAAAATATCTAGATGGATTTTATAAATGTGGGGAGCATGTCATCCTTCTTTCAGAGGACTCATGATGGTATCGATGATGTTGCAGGAGGAGGTTCTGAGAGAGGTTAACATGTCTCCTTTTGAGGTACCTATAGGTGTGGAAAATATGTACTGGGACCTCCGACATCAGTTTTAGTGGTAATTGATGATGAAGGGAGTTGAAGAGTTTGCCTATCTATGCATTAATTTTAAGGAAGTTAAGGATGAGAAAAATGTTCCTACTGGTTTAGATCAACCCTACTGAGGTTTTTAATAGAAGTGGGATAGGATATCCATAGGCTTTGTGATGGGATTACCACATACATCCATGATAAATTAAACCAAATGGTTGATCATAGATTGAATCACTAAGTTAGAAAACTTCCTAGCTATATGATAGTAGAGTTCTGTAGAGGTATTAGGATGCCTCTATGTTTAGAAGATAGTACGAATCTATAGTGTTCCATTGACAATCATTTCTGAATATGAAGCTTGATCCATATCCCAATTATGGAAGGGATTACATGATGTGTTTCAGATACAGTTATGCTTGATCACAGTGTTTCACACCCAAACTAATGGCTAGATTAAGGGTCCATTCAAGATTTTGAGGACATCTAGAGAGTATGCGTGTTGGAATTTGGAAATATTTGGGATGCTCACCTACCACTGCTGTATTTTTCATTCAATAATAGTTACCATTCCACCATCTATATAGAATCATTAGAGGCTTTGTATGGGCGGCCCTACAGGTCACCACTTTGATATACTAGCCTGTGAGAGTTAGCATTGGGGGGCCCATAGTTGGTGTGAGAAAATACCAAGAAGGTTCATATCATCTCATAGTAGATTTCGACATCTAAGATCCATCAAAGGACTTATTCTAATAGAAGGAGGAGGAATTTTTAGTTAGATAAAGGAAACGTTGTGGTACTATTTGTTTCACCTCAATGTGGTTTAGGTATATTTGGTTGGGAAAGCAATCTCTCTTTGAGGTTCATTAGATCTTTAAAGATAATTCATTGTGTTAGTGAGGTGGGGTACTAATTAGGTCTACCACTATTGTTAGATAGGGTACATGATGTCTTCCATGTGTCTCAACTAAGGTGGTACTCCCATGAACCATAAAACTTTTTCGACTTGGATGAGTTGGAAATTGAGGACAGAGTGACCTTTGCTGATTACCTTGTAGATATCAAGGATCAGTAGGAGAGTATCATATATTAGAGAGTGATTCCTTTAGTTTGTGTCTGGTGGCATCACATTAATCTCTAAGAGAGAACATGGAAGCGGGAGCCCCATATACATGATCAGTACAAACATATCATTGTGTAGCCCTTGTTTGGGATTTTTCTAGACACAAATACCCAAGGAAGGAAGAATGTAATGACATGTATTTTTCCATGCATTATTTTTGGATATTGTATGGATTATTTTAGAGATCGGGCGCTAATACGGCGTGAAATTATGAGGCCTGATCTGTCTGAGAAATGTTTTTGAAATACATTAAATATATTAAATATCATGCAAGCACAGGTTTCCTAAATAAATGGAATAACTCCTAAATGAGTGCCCGTGTCAAAAATATGAGGGTACTGTTGAGCTCATAACTCTATGTTTTCCCTAGGTGTGACTTAACTATAGTCGGCATAAGCCGTTTGTGGAAAATCCATCATGGGCATAAAATGAATACAACAATTTAATAAATTATTTTATTTATGGATGATGTAGTGTCATAATTTACCTTTCTTTAAATGCATGCTTATGGAAATTTTTCAGGGTTAGCTGGATAACCTTTCAAATCATTAGTGATCCATTAGGGAGCATGGAATGAGATTCTATTAGTGGGTGATAGATGGATCGAGGATTGATGAATGAAATATGACATAATAAAAGTATTTCACCAATGAATATGACACCAAATCATTCTTCTTCACCAATTGATCAAAGTTAAGGCAGGGAGGTTTTTGAATTGTTTTCTTTTCCCACTATTGATTATTATGAAAGAAATGGATTAATTGACCAACTGATTTATCTGTGAATCATGCGTATTTGTGGGATAGGTTAGATTAATTGTATTTTTGTGATAATTACATAGAATTATTGAGTTATTAATTGTTATTCTCACAAAAATGAATTGAAATCGACACTAACATTGATTTAGGTTCATTCCTCCCATTTTTTCTTGTTCTTTTCTCCCTCGGTTCTTCGTTCTCCATAGGTGTTCTTCATTTGGACCAGGGTTCAATATAACCTGATCAATAGATCTTTTTGAACCCATTTCTTGGTGTAATGAACTGATATTGTTGATTTGGGACTGGAAAAATATGATCGAGCTATGATAGTGGTTGCATTACTCGATTAGACAATTTAGATATATTATTTCATATTCTTGGGTGCAAAATGAAGAACCTTAGATATATATATATATATATATGCAATTTTCGATCATATCGAAGGACATAATCATGTTTTTTGGTGATGGAATGGTTGATTGGGCTTGGATTCATGGTTTTATGGAAAGGTTATCACCAAATTGAAGAAAAAATAATTGATAATACCTATGAATTACATAAATATGATTTTTGAAATTATTTCATTACACAACATGTAAATTGGATCAACACGATGTGTGAGGCCCCCTTTATAGAAACTAGGGTTTGGAGAGACGATTTTGTATTAAATGGTTGGTGAACCTGTCACATGGAATGTGGTATCTCCCTAGAGTTGTGGTGTGTACCTCACAGTGTAAACAAACATGGGTTGGAGAACATGTGTTGGAGCACGTCATTTACTCCTCCACATGGGCACAACATGAACCACGTACACAGGCTAAGCCATGTATAGGTATACGAGAACATGTAAATAGAATAGAGTCATGTGCTAGTGCATCATTAAAATACATTGGTAGCCTATACGACATGTACTTCTATACAAATAGGGGAATAAGACACATGTCATTTACATGGGAAGAACATGTTTTAATGGGACACATTGTGTAACCCTTCTAAACACTGTGTAATTTTTTATACATGGATTAGATCCCTTTCCCTATAAATCTTGGACAAGTTTCCTTAGTATTAATTACCCTTATCCTTCTTTTTAGGGTTTGTATAGAATCATCTCGTACTCCTAGGACTATGAGCCCTTCAACAAGACTTCTTGGATTGAGTCATAAGAATCCTTTTGAGAGGTCCAGAGTGATATACTCTATTCATATTCATTCCCAAGGTGGATTTATTGGTATCCTCGTGACCAATACTACATGGGACCAGATTCTATATCGAGAGGGTTAATCAGGAATGAGTTTTTTGCATCACCCCATAACATTGGAAGATATCCTCATATGTATTTCATATTCTCTTCAGACAAACAACATGTACATCTAATAGCGATACCTGAAGATATCTACCTCTAGAATGAACATTATCAGTGTTTCTCAATTCCTTTAAAATAAGAAACAACAAAGAAATCAAAATGGATGAAATACTTGAACATGGTTATTATCTTTCCCATGAACGAAAGGGAGAAGAGGATGGTCGAGGATTTGTGGAGCCCCCAAAAGGCTCGTAATCGCATGACCACCTCAAGGTCAAGGGAAGTCTCCATACATGATTCTCAGCCCATAGAAACCCCTAAAAAACCTCCTCAACAAGTGCCCTTTCTCTCCAGTGACCGAATGGTGAATGCCGGATGAGCGTCCCCTGAGGCTGCATAGTTTTTCATTTGAAAGTGCCTGAACAACTATCTAAAATCCCCTAAAAATCAAGGAAAGTAACATCCCTAGGAAGAGACCCCCATTAGTCATAATGATCATGCTCCAATGCATCATTGGGAATAATGAAATCCCTATATGATGTAAAAATCATCTCTTAAGAAAATCAATCATTTTATACAAAAAAAGAAGGAGATAAAGATGACAAGATGAGAGTATTCTTCAATTGATGGAGGAAATGAAGTGCGCCCTTGACGACACACAACACACACCAACCTATCTGGCATGTCTTGCAGAGCCCCTTCAACTCATCAACTGCATCACATGGAAACCACTGAACAACTTCGTGATGCTCTAAGGATAAATGCATAGTTTTTGACACAATAAGTATGAAGACTCCTATAATCCACGCAGTTCATGTGAGACACCACTATAAAATTAAGTAAAAATCATGGATCTGGCCTAAGAAAACTTTTATACCTCCCAAAACATTTCAAAATAAAACAAAGGAGATTAAAAGGGAGAAGGAAAGTGGTGTCCACAGTTGCTGAGGGACATGCGACACATGCCCTGAGTGACCCAAGAGACACCAAAAGACCTTAGTTTCATGACTGACTCACCATGAGAGGTCTCTCTGGAATGTCAGTTTCACCACATGAAATACCTAGCACATGTCCCAAAAACCCCATGATGCTCTAAGGATGAATTGACAGGGTTTTTCATGAAATAACCATGCAACCCTATGTGACCCTTATGGGCCACACGAATCATCTACAAAAAATTGAGGAAATACCCTTAGTGTCATACAAGAAATCACACATGAATCCAGACCTTTGTAACATAAGACATAGGAGGTAGAAAATGGGATGTGATTAGGGTTTACGGTTGTTGAAGGACACACGACACATCCCGCACAGTGTCGGAATGGACTACGAGACCCCGAGATAAGCCACATAAGGAATTGAAAGTGCCCTCTAACATGTACTTGGATCACGAAATGTCCCTTGGACAAGTCTACATGATGTCATAGAATCCCTTCAAGGAGAAATTCTTCAATAATCGACAATAATCCGATAAAGGATGGATGGGCCTGTGATCACTGAAAATCAGGCAGTGCCCCAGACATGGTCCAACACAGAGACATGCGAAACCACCTAACACCAGAACCCGTGTTGACTCCATCTTAGACTCACATAAGATGACCTGCACAAAAAAGTGAGTACATGGGATGGATATGTCTATAAATTCTCTACTACGACTCAAAAAATGGTTGGTTGGATAGTTGTTTGGTGTGTCGATCGATTTACTGGATGCTAGAGGCTACGCATGTTGGCAATTAGATCCCAAGCCTTTGTGAAAATATAATCATGCAATCGACCGAATTTATGCTAGGTAACACACCAAAATACTTCTAGAGCAGTCATGTGCCATGTATAAATTCCTTCATAAGATCAGTCAAAGATCATGCAAAGGACTCCGGTTGAGACATGAAAATTCCACATCGCATGACTTCCAGATCACACAAGACCCAAAAAAACATAAACTGAACCAATGCAAGGAACTCACAATACAAGGGAAAAATTCGGGATTCAAAGTGAAAAAATTGAGTGGAGGACACATACATAGACCTCTATGGGCTTCACGTTTCCCATCTAACGACACATGAAAATGCCAAGTCCCACCACCCAAATCTCACAATATCCCTTCATCATGTCATATGGGACATACAAAATGCTCTGGAAATGTCTGAACAGGTCTAGTGAACCTTTTATGAGCACCATCTAGATCCCAAAATCCCTCTTGGTTTGTTACCCTAGACTTGAGACACAATTCAGATGAATCACCAAACTCATATGATGGGGCTTACCCACATCAGTTGAGTCTCGTTGACACATATGGTCATGACGACCCAACTCTTATGGAACCCCCCTAAATGAGTCACCTGAGACCCATGACACCTTTGGACATGTCGGACCAGCCTCGCAGTGTGTCCATGACATGTCATCCAAGACACGTGACACACCTTTGGACATGACAAACTAGAGTTGCGATGTCTCCCCGAGGTGTCGGCCAAGACATGTGACACCCCCATACCATGTCACCATGGCTTTCAAGACACCCCATATGTTTCTAGCCAGATCACACGACGGCTCCCAAGGTATGCTGACAAGATCATGAGACATCATACAGATATAAAGGTCCATTCATCAGGGAAACCTTTGTGTGTAATCCCCATCCTTAAAAAACTACGAGGACTCTGATACCCACCATAACATGGATACATAGGACAAATCCTTACACGATCAATCTCCATATCAAATATCTCAAAGACTGCAACAATATGTAGATCCCACTTCCACATTCCATGAGGCTAATCATGCACTCCCTCTTGTTTCTCAAAATGAGCATGGGTCACATGTGCTTAGGAAGATTCAACGAGAACCTCATTAGGTATAATTATTTGGGGAATCCTATGTGTGTAATCCCAAACCTTAAAGAACTATGAGGACTCTAATTCATGTCATAACCAGGATACATAGAATCCCTCCTTAAATGATTGAGCTCCATATCAAATATTTTAATGACTTTCCCAATATGAGGATCTCATATCCACATTCCATGACACTGATCATTATCTCTATCTTTTTTCTCACAACGAACATGGATCACATGGGCTTAGGGTGATGCAATGAGCACCTCATTAGGCCTCATAAATAGGGTAGCCATAGTGTGAAATTTCAAAACACCAATCGAACTATGTGGGTTTAGATTCCTGTAATAAACAAGATATGCAGGATGCCTCATAATGGCTCAATCCCATCCATAGAAGATCAACTGCCTCCACACATGGGATTAAAGCCCAAAGTACTTGGTCATGTGACTTCAACACATTAGAGATTTCCCACTATCGAAAAAAGATGGATAACCTTGGATTCATACAGATGAATTTCGATTTTTGGTACATAATATAGAATTGAACCATAGCTGTAACGCCCCGACCCCAGTTACCCAGAGTCAGTGCATTATTATATAACATTGGCATGACCACAAGAAAGATCAATTCTCGAAAGACCGATTAGTTTATTATCCTTGGAAACACTAGATACATTCATAATGTTTTACATTACATAAAAAACGTCTTATCTTCATATCCCCTCATACTATCCCTACAGGTCATTCATAAATTACCTCTTCATAATCCTGGGAAAAATAAAAAAATGAAAGGGGTGAGCTCAGATGCTCAGTAAGGATAACATTATAGCAGAAGCTTTCATAGATAAGCATAAACACTTAAGGCAATTTATAACTAAAACAAAAGCCTTTTAAACTTGAACTTCAGCATAAAATGGCAAAGATAAAATGAAATAATGCCATTTACTTATTCACATGGATATTCTTCTAGTCTAATGATCACATGAAATATCAATAACCACTTTCATAATGATGGAATGCATAATTCCAGACTATCATAACCACATAGCCAAGACCTCGTGCCAAGACTACAAATAAGATTTTTTCAAGGCCTTGTTCCAAGACACTATTTTGTCTCATGAGACCTACCGATGCACCGAGGAGCTATAGCGGGCTCCACCCGTCAATTATTATGTCCAATGAATTCCTCATATGAATAGGTTTAAACATAACATAAACATTCTTATTAAAACTAGCATACAAAATGTCAATAATTTAACCACAAACCATGAATGGTATAAAAATAGCACATCCACAGTCAAACATAACTCATTCGATACAATATGGAATATTGTATTGTATCACACTAACCTCAGTCAAGAATAATGAAGGATATTGACATAGATGAAAATAATCATCAAAACTATTTGAGAGAAATATCCCTCTTTTTCTTGAAATCATTTAAAAGTCACACTATTTGTCAAGAAGCCATTTAAAAATAGATTTTTGAATCAAAGTGTCCCATACCACTTTGAAAATATTTAAAAGGAGTTTTAATTTTAAAACATTAATGTCCATATAAATAAATCCTTAAAACCATTTTTAAAACATGGACATTAATGGGCAAGATTTAGAAGAATAAGTCTTTAAAACATTTAAAAATGGTATTTTAGTTAGAGTTTCTAACCAAAAGAGAGACACTTGAATACAAATAACTGAGGTAATAAAAACATTGTAATATCATGAGAATATAGTAATTCAGGATTTACTATGTCAAAGTACATTATATACACCACATAAAAGTGATTTGGTGTATAACAACAAAGAAGTCTCAATGGAATTTAAGTTGAGATGAAATATCTCATAAAGCCCGTATCCTTAGGTTAAGGATAAATCAACAACATAGTCATGTGTGAAAAATATAAATACACAAAATATGATTGGATATTCAGTGTAAAACAATAAAAGGATATTCACAAATTATCTTGTAAAAACAACACCAATGATTTGGATGTTTAACTCAACAAATGGAGAATGAGTTAAAATTACTCTGATCAAATTCATATCGATGACTTGATAAATTATCAATGGAGTGATTATGTGTATCAAAAGTATATCCACAGAAAAGGGGAGTGGAAATTATGACATAAGCAAATGAATAGTTATTCCACACATAATCTCGGAGTAAAATAATCAATGAAGTTTGCGTAAAGCCGAATAAATGGAAATTGAAATTTCGAATTCCCTTATCGATTAGGTAACATACGAAACATACACCCATGAAAGAAGGATCATAAAATGATAATGTAAATACCCATAAATTAAATTATATTACATAGTGAATAAAATTGTGGGCAGTACACATACACCACATGCAATAATTAAGTGGTGAACAATGGAATTCTCACGAAATTAAGAGTGAGTTAAGAAACCCCTTACATTGTAATTTTTCCTTGGTCGATGGTAAGTTAACCTCAAGTATAATGGTGAAATAATTTTTATTTAATTATACAAGAATAGGTTACATTAATATGATATCATATATGATATTTTAACATTGATTTGTTAATAATATCTTAGTATTATCGTCATTTTGGGTGTTAACTTACTCATTTTACTTTATATGTTTTTTTACTAAGCCATGTTTTTCATGGATAATTTGTATCTTATTCATATAAAGAATGATATAAAGTCCTTAAACATTATTTTTAAATCATCAAATGATAATTATACTTGAATGGATACGATAGAGAATGAATCTCATCGCGTTCATGGAGACGGTAGTCCGTACGTACGCACGAGCGATAATATCATTCTTTTGATATTAAAATAATATATAATTGTATGGTATATCATATATAAAGAATCAATATCATGTTATATTTATTATTTTCATGAGTTACACATCATTATTATACCCACACAAATAATAATATATTGAATAACAATTACACCACGACGTGGAGACGGTAAGCCGTATGTACGCACGTATGGTGACATGTTATTCAAACGGTGGATAGAATACTGAATATGGTTGTACCATATTTATAATAACATCAAAATATATATAAGATACTGGCGTTATTATTTTAGAATGGCAATAACAAATAAAGAAGAAGTGGAAGAAGAAAGGAACTTGAAAAGGGCTGGTGAAAACATTACCTCTTCTTCGGGTTCTTCCTTTTGATTTGATCAAAAGGGCTCCATAGGTTGGCTTTCTGATCAATATAAGGCATCTAGGTTTTAGTGAGGGAAGTTGAGAGAGTATTTTGTCAGGGTTTGGCCGAACCAAAAGGCTTTTAAGGTGTGAAGAAATGAGAAGGAGGAGTGCCCTTTTATAAGAGGGGTGAGGGTCACCTTTGGAAAAGCTAAAACTATTAATTTATAATAAATTAATATTCGGTTTCTAATGGCTCCAAAGTTTATTATTTAAAATTTAAGGTGGGGATGGGTATAAAAACATTAAACCAATAGAATTTAGACAAGTTTGGGTCATTATATTAAACATATCTTTAAGTATTAACTCTTAGTTAATTAGTTTCACTTTTACAATGTCTCTTTGTATTTTTATATTATATGGTTAATAAACTTACTATATACATCAAATAGACCCCAAAGTGGTCCCTTAATGATACAACTATCATGATATAATTATCTTGTCCAAAACTTAGATTCTTAGGAATTTAATATCAATTAATAATATAATATTTTTTTAAAAACTCTTTTATGTCAATTTTGACACTATTCAAGAATTGATTTTTGTAAAACTTATAACATAATGATTACTTCTAAAAGTGTTAATTAAATCAATACTAACATGTCCTATTAACCTATAGAATTAGTGTAATTCATTAAAAGTCTCAAATTATATTTATTTGGGTATTTATAATATCCATTATTCTATTTTTTCACTATTATGGTAATTACTACATCACCATGGTGTCATAAATAAATTATATTATTTAATGTCTAAAAATTATAAATAAACTATCATTATGTATGAAATATTTTTATCTTTCTAATTAATATTTATAGTATAAAATCCAACATATATATCCCTATGTAACAATTGTTGTTCAAAAAGATATATGGTTGTGTCATTTTTGTATTCATTTTAACTTAATTAAAATAAAGTGTTCCTATCACTTACAAGTGGATCCATGGGGTCCCAAAATCGACCCAAATATGCCCATGGTCGGACATGTATCCACCAATATGGTTAGGACATGTTTTAGGGTAATTTAGTATTATTATAATATTATTTTTTTAACCCTTATTTACCGGATTTACCCTTAACAATGGTAAATAAAATATTTACCGAAGTAACTATTCAAAATGTCTAAAACTAAAAGTTACCTATTTACACAATTTGGACATCCTGATTCCAAATATGGAATCTATTTTTCCAAATTCAATACATAGAAGTGGCAGAAATTAATTTAAAATTATTTCCCGTTGTTAAAACAAAAAGCATGTTTTTAAAAAATAATAACTATCAAAAGATTGACAGTTGTTTATGTTCGGTTTAAATGTGAAATTATGTTCAATGACCCACATTGTATTACATGGTAAAAATATATTTTAAATATAATTTTAAACCACTCAAATTAATAATTTATCACTATTAATTATTTCGATTAAAAAGTTGTTTTTAATTAAAATTTAGTAATTTTTACTATTCATCAAAATATAAAAGTTATCCGAAAAGTACCAACATTTCACCCTAGGATAATTTCGTTATTCTGAATCCAAAAATGAAGTCTATTTTAACAAATTCAAAACATAAAAGTTTCATTTATTAATTTAAAATTGATTCCTGCTTTTTAAACCAAAAGGCATATTTTTAAGAAATAATAACTATCAAAAGTTTGACACTTGTTTATGTACATTTTCAATGTGAAATTACTTAAAATGGACATCATTGGATTAAATAGTAAAAATATAATCTATTTATACTTCCAAACCATTAAAATTTATAATTTAACAACATAAATTATTTTGATTAAAAAAGTTTTTTTCAGTTAAAATTTAGTATTTTTCACTATTCACCCAAATATGAAAGTTATCAGAAAGACACCAAAACATTATTGATACTAAATTCTTATGTCCCAATTATAAAGAAGAATTTAATTTTGTCAAATTGAATATATAAAAGTTTCAAATATTGGTTTTAAAAAGGCTTCGCCATTAAAAGGTGGTAAAATTTCATTTTTTGAAAAATACTTTTTTTATCTGAAAAAATGAATTTTTTCATAAATCATGTCTTATAAACTCATAATATGGATTAAAATTATATGGATAATATAATATTTAAAATTTAGTTAATAATATTCATAACCTCTTTTGAACAGCAAGTTTGGTAAGTTGTGGTGTACTTGAACTCAGTGTTGCGTACAACACACGCTATTGTATTATTCAAAGAGAAGTGTACCGTGGAAGATTGGGGTGTTACATTAACCCCTCCTTCAATAAATTGCGTCCTTGAAATTTTAAAAATTGGGCTTGAGAATATAATGGATATTCCCACATTGGGAAAAGAGTCAATAAAACTATTACTTTAAAAGAAAGAAAGAGAGGTATAAAGGTCACCCAAGATAACCCATACTAGGATTCCAGGTAGGAAAACATTGATATGGATGATAAACTAAGTGTCAAGTTCTGATGTAGAGGGATAGAAATCATGACCAGGAGAATGTTAACAATAAGAAAACCACAAACTTGTGTTGGGACAAACGATCATTAATCTCCTAGTAGGAAAAGTAAACAGACAACATTTTTTGTTTTAAGTTACATTAAATAAGGATGAGGAATTCATTTATGATATTGACTAAGAATATAAAGATATATACTTACTTTTTAAGTAAAGTTTCATTCTTTAATAAATTTCCACCACTAACTAATTTTTTTTAAACGATGAGTATTCAAGAAGACTTGGTCACACCAGAAGAGATAGAATAAACTTCTATAGAAGCACATGATCCATGCAGGAGAAACTATATATTTACATTGTCTTTATAGATTAATGAAAATCAAAATGGTTAGTACAAGATATAATGATCCCCTAAAAGGATATTCCTTGAGATAAATAAACACTAATCTTAATTTCTAAAATTAAACCAACAATACCCCGAAGTTAAATAAATACCATTCAATAATCAATTGTCCTTAAAATCCTTCAATATAATCCAAACAAATATTAAAACTCAAAACTTATTAGAATGTTGTCTTCCACGTTAAATTTTATCTCCAAATGACATCAAATACTCTTAAAGTCACATACATAAAAGTAATTAACATAATCATTTCCATAAACAACCCAAATCACTATAAATTCATAATAAAAACATAGATAAAAATCCACCATTACTCCTCAAATTAAATCCCATACTATTCTATTTTCATTGGGCATATATTGTTCACAACAAAGCGAACAACTTCCAAAATAACATCTACCACTTAATCACCAAATCATTTTCCTATACCAACGGTATTCATTTGATAAGACATAAGAACCCAAATCAACTTATTATTGATCAATAAAATCATTTAACTAAAAATAATTAGTCACACTATCCAGGGACTTCACGTAGTCCAGTGGTAGGCGATAAATCCCAATTGCACTTTGGTTGTAGGTTCGAATCTCATAGCTTTGTCCGATGTGACGGGTTTTCACATGGTCTTCGTGTTGTCCTTTTTCAAAAACTATATTTTATAACATTACCAAAATGAGATAAATTCCACAAAATAACCATAACATAATTTAACCACAAATCTTATCTCATACCTTTCATTTTCATCCCAAATTATAATAACTTATAATTCTCTCAAACCCCAATGATCATATAAAACCAAATGGCTATTTATACCTATATCCACAAGAGAAGAGATAATTCTTCCTCAAATATCATTCTCACATGGAAAACTATAGGGTTACAAATACAAGAGAAAATTATTCCAAAGTAAACCCATCAACAAGGAGCACTAATACTTTTTAAACATTTCTCCAACAATTTATTTCCACATAGATTCTTTTTTGACAAAGAAAATATCCTATAGAATAGGGCATTCACTCGGGTAATGGCCAGGTCCCCAATATTTATGGTAAATGACTGTAAATGGACTCTGGGGACCATTTTTTTCTTCTTCCATAGTACTCTTCATTTTTCTTCAGCAATTCTTCACTTTATGTCCTTCATTCCCACATGCAAAGCATTTCTTGGTCCCATTGAGACACTTTCCTGGGTTTCTCCTTCCACATTTCCTGCATGATGGAAATTGAGGATTTCTTTCTCCATGGTCTCCACTACTAGAGTTCTTATCATTCATCACCTTTTTCTTATTTTTTGATTCTGGTAATTGGTTAATATATATATTGTTGATCATATTTTTGGAAAATTGATTTGGAATAAAGAAGATATCTTTTACGCCTATCAAAATTCCATTTTTTTCTCATTGCCACCACCTTTCCCACCTTGTACATCATTCTCAAAGTCACTATGACTTTCATGGAATCTAGCCATTGACTAAAACCAGAAAGCATTGTGTGAGTAATAGTAGTCATATAATCATTTAGAGATTAACATGTCACCATATTCTCAATTTGAAACACATTAGGATTAACCAAGGTAATTTACTCTCATCTTATATATATAATACTTTAAATTGGTATGTAAAGAAAATGTAAATTATCCTAAGCATATCCCACGGGAGTGTCGTAACCAAGAGTGTAGCAAGGCCCGTTGTCGTGCACCAGTTCTCGTTCGAGTCTAGCTCAAAGCGGTGTTTTTGGGTTTTACCCCTAGGTACATCTGTTCCAGAGCTGCCTCTACCTGCTCGTATCCAGACAGGGATGTATTGCTCGGAAATCTCACAAAATCTCTACAATACCAAAATTCTAGGAAGTTATTCTATACTAATCCTCAAAGTTCATCTTAGGTCTATGTGCTCTAGTCAGAGTTTATCTAAATCTAGATTACATGGTTTGTACTAAACATTCTATGATACCAACTGTAACGCCCCGACCCCAGTTACCAAGAGTCGGAGCATTATTACATAACATTGGCATGATCACAATAAAGAACAAGTCTCGACATACTGATTAGTTTAGTAGCCTAGGAAACACTGGATACATTCATAAAGTTTTACATTACATAAAAAAACATCTTGTCTTCATATCCCCTCATACTATCCCTGCAAGTCATTCATAAATTACTTCTTAATATTCCTGGGAAAAATAAAAAAAATGAATGGGGTGAGCTCAGATGCTCAGTAAGGATAAAATTATTACAAAAGCTTTCATAGATAAGCATAAACACTTAAGGCAATTTATAACTAAAATAAAATATTTTTAAACTTGAAATTCAGCATAAAATGGAAAAGATAAAATGAAATAATTCCATTTACTTATTCACATGGATATTCTACTAGTTGAATGATCACATGAAATATCAATAACCACTTTCATAATGATGGAATGCATAATTCTAGACTATCATAACCACATAGCCAAGGCCTCGTGCCAAGACTATAAATAAGATTTTGTCAAGGCCTTGTTCCAAGACACTATTTTGTCTCATCAGACCTACCGATGCATCGAGGAGCTATAGCGGGCTCCACCCGTCACTTATTAAGTCCAATTAATTCCTTATATGAACAGGTTTAAACATAACATAAACTTTCATATAAAACTAGCATATGAAATGTCAATAATTTAACCACAAACCATGAATGGTATAAAAATTGCACATCCACATTCAAACATAACTCATTCGATACAATATGGAAGTTTTTATTGTATCACATTAACCTCAATCAAGAATAATGAATGATATTGACATAGATGAAAATAATCATCGAATCTATTTGATAGAAATATCCCCCTTTTTCTTGAAATCATTTGAAAGTCACACCATTTGTCAAGAATCCATTTAAAAATAGATTTTTGAATCAAAGTGTCCCATACCACTTTGAAAATTTTTAAAAAGAGTTTTAATTTTAAAACTTTAATGTCCATATAAATAAATCCATAAAACCATTTTTAAAACGTGGACATTAATGAGCAGGATTTAGAAGAATAGGTCTTTAAAACATTTAAAAATGGTATTTTTGTTAGAGTTTCTAACCAAAAGAGAGACACTTGAATTCAAATAATTGAGGTAATCAAAACATTGTAATATCATGTGAATAAAGGAATTCATGATATACTATGTCAAAGTACATTATATACACCACATAAAAGTGATTTGGTGTGTAACAACAAAGAAGTCTCAATGGAATTTAAGTTGAGATGAAATCTCTCATAAAGGCCGTATCCTTAGGTTAAGGATAAATCAAAGATATAGTTATGTGTGAAAAATATAAATAAAAAAAATGTGATTGGATATTCAGTGTAAAAAAATCAAAAGATATTCACACATAATCTTGTAAAAAAAACACCAATGATTTGGATGTTTAACTCAACAAATGGAGAATGAGTTAAAATTACTCTTATCAAATTCATATCGATGACTTGAGAAATTATCAATGGAGTGATTATGTGTATCAAAAGTATATCCACAGAAAAGGGGAGTGGAAATTATGACATAAGAAAATGAATAGTTATTCCACACATAATCTCGTAGTAAAATAATCAATGAAGTTTGCGTAAAGCCATATTAATGGAAATTGAAATTTTTAATTCCCTTATCGATTAGGTAAAATACGAAACATAAACCCATGAAAGAAGGATCATACAATGATGATGTAAATACCCATAAATTAAAGTATATTACACAATGAATACAATCATGGGCAGTACACATACACCACATGCAATAATTAAGTGGTGAACAATGGAATTCTCACGAAATTAAGAGTGAGTTAAGAAACACATTACATTGTACTTTTTCCTTGGTCGGTGGTAGGATAACCTCATTTATAATGGTGAAATAATTTTTATTGAATTATACAAGAATAATTTACATTAATATGATATCATATATGATCTTTTAACATTGATTTGTTAATAATATCTTAGTATTATCGTCATTTTGGGTGTTAACTTAATCATTTTCCTTTATATGTTTTGTTACGTAAGCCATGTTTGTCATGGATAGGTGGTATATTATTCATATCCAGAATGATATCAAGTCCTTAAACATTATTTTTAAATCATAAAATGATAATTATACTTGAATGGATACGATAGATAATGAATCTCATCGCGTTCGTGGAGACAGTAGTCCGTACGTACGCACGAGGGACAATATCATTTTTTTGATATTAAAATAATATATAATTGGATGGTATATCATATATAAAGAATCATTATCATGTTATATTTATTATTTTCATGAGTTACACATCATTATTATACCCACCCAAATAATAATATATTGAATAACAATTACACCACGACGTGGAGACGGTAAGCCGTACGTACGCACGTATGGTGACATGTTATTCAAAGGGTGGGTAGAATACTGAATATGGTTGTACCATATTTATAATAACATCACAGTATATATAAGATACTGGAGTTATTATTTTAGAATGGTAATAACAAAGAAAGATGAAGTGGAAGAAGAAAGGAACTTGAAAAGTGGTCGTGAAAACATTACCTCTTCTTCGGGTTCTTCCTTTTGATTTGATCAAAGGGATCCTTATGTTGGATTTCTGATCAAAATAAGGCCTTTAGGTTGTAGTGAGGGAAGTTGAGAGAGTATTTGGGCAGGTTTTGGCCGAACAAGAAGGCTTTGATTGTGTGAAGAAATGAGAAGGAGGAGTGCCCTTTTATAAGAGGGGTGAGGGGCACCTTTGGAAAAGCTAAAAATATTAATTTATAATAAATTCATATTCGGTTTCTAATGGCTACAAATATGATTATTTAAAGGTTATGGTGGATATGGGTCGAAAAACACTCAAACAATAGAATTTATACAGGTTTGGGTCATTATATTAACCACGTATTTAAGTTTTAACTCTTAGTTAATTAGATTGACATTTACCATATCACTTTGTATTATTATATTATATAGTTAATAAACATACTATATACATCCAAGAGACCCCCAAAGTGGTACATTAATGATATATATATCATGATATAAGTCTCCTGGCTGATCCTTAGATTTTTAGTAATTTAATATCAATTAATAATATAATATTTGTTTTAAAAACTCTTTTATGTCAATTTTGACACTATTCAAAAATTGATTTTTTTTAAAATCATAACAGAATTATTACTTCTAATAAAGTTAACTAAATCAATCCTAACATGTCATATTAACCTATAAAATTATTGTAATTCATAAAGAGTCTCAAATAATATTTATTTGGGTATTTATAATATCAATTATTCTAATTTTTCACTATTATGGTAATTACTGCATCACCATTGTGTCATAAGTAAATTAAATTATTTAATGTCTAAAAATTATAAATAAAATATAATTATGTATTAAATCTCTTTATATTTCTAATGAATATTTATAGTATAAAATCCAACATATATAACCCTACGTAACAATTGTTTTTCTAAAAGATATATGCTTGTGTCATTTTTTGTATTCATTTTAACATAATTAAAATAAAGAGTCTCTATCACTTACAAGTGGATCCATGGGGTCCTAAAATCGACCCAAAGATGATCATGTTCGGACATATATCCACCAGTAATGTTAGGACACGTTTTAGGGTAATTTAGTATTATTATAATATTATTTTGTAACCCTTATTTACCGGATTTACCCTTAACCATGGTAAATAAAATATTTACTGAAGTAATTATTCAAAATGTATAAAAATAAAAGTTTCCTATTTACACAATTTGGACATCCTGATTCCAAATATGGAATCCATTTTTCCAAATTCAATTCATAGAAGTGTCAGAAATTAATTTAAAATTAATTCCCGTTGTTAAAACAAAAAGCGTGTTTTTAAGAAATAATAACTATCAAAAGATTGACAGTTGTTTTAGTTCGGTTTAAAGGTAAAATTATGTTCAATGACCCACATTGTATTACATGGTAAAAATATATTTTAAATATAATTTTAAACCACTCAAATTCATAATTTATCACTATTAATTATTTTGATTAAAAAAGTTGTTTTTAATTAAAATTTAGTAATTTTTACTATTCATCAAAATATAAAAGTTATCCGAAAATTACAAAAATTTCACCCTAGTCTAATTTCGTTATTCCTAATCCAAAAATTAAGTCTATTTTACCAAATTAAAAACATAAAAGTTGCATTTATTAATTTAAAATTGATTCCTGCTTTCGAAACCAAAAGGCGTATTTTTAAGAAATAATTACGATCAAAAGATTGACACTTGTTTATGTACAATTTCAAGGTGAAATTACTTAAAATGACCATAATTGGATTAAATAGTAAAAATATAATCTATTTATACATCCAAACCATTAAAATTTATAATTTAACAATATAAATTATTTTGATTAAAAAAGTTGTTTTCAGTTAAAATATAGTATTTTTCACTATTCACCCAAATATGAAAGTTATCAGAAAGACACAAAAACATTATTGATACTAAATTCTTATGTCCCAATTCTAAAGAAGAATTTAATTTTGTCAAATTTAATATATAAAAGTTTCAAATATTGGTTTTAAAAAGGCTTCGCCATTAAAAGGCGGTAAAATTTCATTTTTTGAAAAATACTTCTTTTATCTGAAAAAATGAATTTGTTCATAAATAATGTCTTAGAAACTCATAATATGGATTAAAATTATAAGGATAATATAATATTTAAAATTTAGTTAATACTATTCAAAACCTCTTTTGAACGGCTAGTTTGGTAAGTCGTGGTGTACTTGAACTCAGTGTTGCGTACAACACACGCTATTGTATTATTCAAAGAGAAGTGTACCGTGGAAGATTGGGGTGTTACAATAGCCACTTTATTAGGGTAACTAGTCCTATATAGGGATTATGGAGATATTCAAAAACATGTCCTAAATATATAAGAGAGTCCTATAGTGGGAAACAATTCCCTCTAAAAGGGTGTGATGAGCCCGTCCTCCCATCCTCTCGACCAATGCTAGTACGAAAGTGTCGTCGGGCCAGAAAACCCAGAGGACCGGCAACCATTGG
This sequence comes from Viscum album, assembly GCA_963277665.1. Classification (NCBI taxonomy): domain Eukaryota; kingdom Viridiplantae; phylum Streptophyta; class Magnoliopsida; order Santalales; family Viscaceae; genus Viscum; species Viscum album. The sequence goes on along the minus strand of OY728162.1, from coordinate 1,236,783,126 downwards.
AAAGTAGGTTCGTACTCATCTATGGATGGGTTAACCATTTGGAGTTAGAGGGAAAAGTGAAATGGTAATGTGATGAGAAAAACCCATTCCATACCATTTAATCCCTCCGAAACAAAAATGGTGAAACCGACCTGAATCTTTGAAATAATGAAATGACTGAGTTATAATCTGTTGATGCATGTTTCTTTCCCCTCACATGATAATGACATTGATAGGCTCGATGTGAACCTGTTGGGACACTTTTTTTGGTCATTTATATTCAAGATAAGTAGTAATACCACCATAAACCAGGATTACTATATGTCCATCCTTGTATTGATGATTCCTTGTGACTAGAATGGTTGGAATGGGAATACCTAACAATTATATAAACCACGCATATATAATTAAGAGTTATCATGCCTATGACATGGAATTTACTGGTCAACTTGTACCTTATAGTCTTCATGCTTTCATACTCCTAATCTGAGAAAATGTATTCATCTTTAAACACTGATTCTAGCACATCATCAACTAACACTACCCCCATGAGTTGTAAAATAGTATCTCCTCCCAAATGACTCCAGTACTAGGTAGAAAACACAATGATTTCAAAGTAACACTGATACAACACGATCCTGACTATAGAGGTACTCATGAGATTCTACAAGCATGATATCCAATGAGTCCACGTCGCTTGATTAGTGTTGATGCTAGGCTAGTGGTTCACATCATCATGACCAATCATTTCAGGATCCTATACCTAGAGCGAGACAACCTCCTTCTTTTGTACCTGATGAAGATGGATCAGAAGGTCAGATCCATCTATTCTATTGTCCAGGAACTACAAAGGAGGCAGCCTACTAATCGTCATAACTAGCATCATCATACTGGTACCTAACATCAATCTACTGAGGGAATATTTTGAAAAGAATATATCTTGGATAACATTGCATGACCTCCATTGAGAAAGACTCATAAAAGGAAGAAGATGATAGAGACCCAGTAGGGGGAAAATATCTTCACTCCTACCAACAAAACCCAACATCATACTCTTGTAGGGAGCAGCCAGTAGGCTCATAACTTTTCTCTCCTTGAACAAGTCTGTGGGCATATTCCTTCAAAAAACAAGGGGGAGGCTCATACTTCTACTCCTATACATAAAGCGCATGGTCATATCCTAATGGAATATGGAGGATAGAAGTTGGTGTCTATCCCCGCATCAAAATAAGAAATTTTTCCATAAGTTATGGAAATGGGGGACATATAGGCTTATATTCCTACGCATACATTTCAAAAGATCCAATAAATTTTACCAACAACTAAAGAACTTCGTCATCATATTCCAGAACTATTGCTGGTTGAGGGATAGGTTCATAATCCTATCTCTATAGCTAGGATGACAAAACACTCTAATCATCATGATGAAGTGACTATACTGGAGTAAGCACACATTTTTTCTCCCTCTCAGGAGGATTATCAGCATATCCCAATGAAGGGAAAGGCCTTATACCGAGATCATAATATCATTTCAACTAGGGATCACCAGGTGAGAGCAGCACACACCTCAGTATGGGGGAACATGCATGTTGAGAATGTCCTGAAACTGACCCAAATGCCCATGATCAAGCCCATATCCCCATTTTGGCTGAGGCTATCCATGTGAGAGTGGCACAGGCCTAGTGATATGCCCATATTCCTATCAGTGAACCATCCTAGAATACTCTAATAGGGCACATAAAAAGTCACGAATTACTTATTCTTCCAATGAATGAATGTGACAACAACATTTTGAGGAAAAACAGAAGGAGGATCATATTCCTTATCCAATTCCAAGGGTATATCAGTATATTTTGATGGGGAATGCATATTCAGACCAGACATATATTCTTTATCCAACTGAGGCTAATCACTTGAGAGTGGAACAAGACTTATGAAAGGATCATATCCCTATCTACAATGAGGTAGTGCATCGACATATTTAGATACCTCCTTATTAGTGGGCTCATATCCCCAAAACACCAGATGGTTAAATGAAAATTCCGGCAACCACCATACAGAAGGCCCATATCCTTTCACAACCACCAAAGGTATGCCGACATATTCTGACCACGATGAAAAACATAACTTATTTTTCTAATCTAATCAATTCTAGTTCCCTTTAAGTTATTCGAGACACACTCTCAATACCACAAGGGTCCATAAACTCTTCTTTGAAAGTATAAGTAGGAGATGTTTGTTTCAGAGATAGTCACCCTCGTGGTAATGTGGAGATGGATCACATGGACTCTACTCATTACATCAAACATGGTCAACCTCCCCACGACATTATATCCCATACACATGGTAGTATTCCCTTTTTCCAGACACCTCTATATATATATATGAACCAAACACTTACACTTTTGTACAAAGAGGTGATCGAAACATCAAGAACAACTGTATATAGTTCCCCATCAGTTTGCAACATCACTCCACCCACATCAACATGTAACCATTAGATTGATCTTATGTGGTCTGACTGGATGGTGGCATGTAAGTCTGATGAAGAAGAGGTTGACATTTACATATGGAGACAGTTAGCCGAAAACAACCTCCCCATCTTGTTTTGGCCCCACACTACATCAATCTTTGAGATCTTCGATGAGATAGAAAAGGAGTGAATTCCTAATCTACACCAGAATATGTGGGACACTCATCAGTGACCAAAGGATAGGCATCTAACTTATCTAGTATATGAGTGTAAACACTAGACCATTAGGATACTCTATTCCCTGCTTGAACTAACAACTATCTCCATGGCCTAGGATCCTAAATCCAAAAAGCACAAAAAAAATGAAACCAACTTGCCTCCATTGAATCATGACACTTTAGAAGCAAATCTCTAAAGCCATGTCAGGCATCTGAATTTTATGATGGGGAAAATAGGGAGAATTATAGTTCACCACTCCCCTAGAATAGTATACCCCCTCGAACATGGAATCCAACAATGTTATAGCCTCCAACGAAGTTAGAGGACTGGGGAATGCTTGAGCTAGTTGGCCACAACAATAGAATTTTCCCATTCCAAAAAAACCTAGACATCACAGATGGGAGAGTGAATTTCCAAAAAGACATCAAATTGGAACCCTCAAGAAAATAGTAGGATATTCCAAATATGAAGATCAAATTTGTGATCACCCAAAAAACTACCCATAAGAAGTGATCTTCATCATGGGTTGTCATCACAGACAACTCTCAAGCAAGAATAACTATGCCACATCATGGAGACCATAATAGAGACCACTATGGAAGCTATCTAAGATAGGAATTAGACTCTTGGGATAAGATAAAATTTCCCACTACCTCCACCTCTCAGATCATTAGTACCTAAGAAAATTCAGGATCTGTTTACAACAATCACAGGAAAACCCCATCCCACAAGGTTGAGGGATTTTATATGTCAATCGCCACCTCCAAATTCATCATCCCATGAAAGGACCTAGGAGACATTAAAAATGATTATAGAGTAACCCCATACCATAGGACATGGGTAATTTTTATCAAATTCACCACCACAGAAGGAATCAATATTCTCTATCTTGGGAGGAAAAGATCAACAGTCAGCGTCCCCCCCCCCCAGTTCCTCCCATTAGAGGGAGACCCTCTATTGGTCAATTATCATTTGGAAACAACGGCCTGAAATTCCCTCATGGTCTTCATTCATAAACCAAGAGGATAGAAGCGTACGGTGGGACAAATCAGGCCACGTTGGGGCCACAAGCCAAAACTGCCCAATTAGGCCAAGGGTTCGAGTACCGAACTTAATGATAGACTACCAGAGAGGGGTTTCCATATGGAAAGACATGTTACTACCATTATTGGATGATATGCCACTATAAACACTATAACTATTAACATGGAATAAATTGATCAAGATCCAGATGCAAATGACCACAATAGTGAAGACATACCCCAGGTGGAGGGTGATTTGGATGCACCAAATGAGGTTATGGAAACCCAGAATCAAAGAAGGATCTAGAGTTTGGCACCAATGAATATTTTGTTATCACCTACACTATGGAACACCCATAAAGATAAAGGTAAATAAGTGACCATATCTAGGTTTCCATCGTTGGAAGAAAAATTGTCACAATATGAGAGTGAGATATGATCTCTCTGATAGCTTAATGAGGAGATACTCAAGGGAAATATTCCCACCGGGTATCGTCTCTAACTAGAGGATGATATTCACCCTCTTATGGATGATCCAACAACCATAGAAACATCTAGATATCAGATTGACTCCGGGTATAGACAACCCATCTACATAAACAATCATGACTTCTCTCTACTACAGTGACAACCTCTCCCTTTCTTGGGTAACTCCTCAGTCATAGGAAAGTTAGAGGATCAGAGAGAGATAAAAGTGGGATCACCTCATTGTCCCCCACCCCTCTCCTTATATACGTGAAGTGAATTAGATGGAAAACCCCCCATAGCTTCTTCAAGACATCGAATACCTGGATACTATGATGAAATCCATGTAAGGGTGACACACTCTAGTGAAACCTAAGAAGAATCCGTACACCGAATGGGTAGATTATACCCCGCCTCTACCCAATTTCATCAATCTTATCTTCTAAAAATTCAATGACACATAAGATCATGATCAATATATCACAAAATTTGTGTCTCGTTGTGGGACGATGATGGACCCTCAGGATAAGTAGGATTCAACCAAATGGAGGTGTTTCGTATAGACATTGATATGGCCGACCTTATTCTGCTATAACAGTCTTCCCACAGGATCTATCATTAGATGGGAAGACCTTCACCATCAGTTCTATTACCAATTTCGTTCAACACTGAGAAGGATGACATTCAATGACATGGTGAACTGCAAGCAGCATGAGAATGAGAGGGTGTCATAATTCATAGCAATGTTGAAGGGTTTGACATATTCGCTCAGCAGACCTCTCTCACAGGAACAACGACTGGAACTCTGTTTTGAAAATCATAGGGATGAGCTGCAGACACCCCTAATCCCCATGAAATATCTAGTTGGATTTCGATAATTCACTAAAATAGTACCACACCTTGAATAAGCTATCTAGTTAACCTAATAAAAATCTTGGCTCACACCCATAGTGCAAGGGAAAATTTTAGGAGAAGCAGAAGATGAAGCTATCACCCTCAATCCCGCAATGGTCCAATCACCCAGGAAAGCTCGAAACCACCCAAAACCCCCTTCTGACCATTGGAAACTGTATAATTTATCTCATTCATACCCATAAAGAAACCATGTCCACCTAGGAATATAGGAGTGGATGAATAAGGCGTACTCCTTCCAAAATGATCAAGTCACATTCTACTTCATGGAATCCATGGACAACAATGTGGTCATGATTCTACATCCCTTAAATCCCGATGAAGTCAATATCACCGACCATCCCAATTATATCCCTTTCCATCGAAGGATAGGTCATAATATCTAGAACTATTTCATTTATAAGGATGTTCTTCAAGGTATGATCGACTCTGGGTAGGTGACATTAGTTGATTCTCTAGAACAAGTGGCTTGCATAACCATTTCTTGGTAATAGGAAGAGGAAGGATGGTAGAAACTTATTACCAGGAAAGCACATAATTTTGACAAATGGATGAATCGTAAAATAGTTTATTGAGACCATGGTGCATGAAGGCATAGTTTCCTAAACTCAAAATTGCCCCACCACCCACAAATGAGAAGTATGATGTTACTACCAAGGGTGGGCATTACCACCAAAATCAGGAAGAAATAGAGGAGAAAGTGTCATATTATACTCTAAAGAATGATCTAACTCTCACTGATTTCTTCCCTATAATATCTAGAGAATAAGAGTATCCCCACCCAATGTAATCCTCATCATTAGAAGAACTCTGATTCGGTTCTTTAAATGTGATTCAATTGACTAAACCCTTCTCAAATGACGAGTACTCCCACGAATATGGTTTTCCCACATATAAACGGGGAATGGGAGCATGCATGTGCCAAAGATGAGGATACATGGGACATAATAGATATGGATAAAGTCATTATCCTACTCATATCCCCACATAGGACTAATATGCAACTGAGACCCATGGGAATGTTCTCTATCAGGCTTGAAGAAGGTAAGTAGGTGCCTCAGAGCCCTTCAGTAGGTGTCCGCACCTGGTTGCCTTGTGTGATCATTTATCAGGGGTTCAACCTGATCAACCCAATCCATAGTAAAGGCTTCTGAAATCTATTCCACTGTAGGAGGATATTCTATCGACCTTTATGTAGGCCCTAATTCCATTGAACTCAACTACTCTAGCTCCTCATCTGCATGCCCAGAAGAATCCCAATACTGGGAGGTTGCAACCTCTGGCACAAAAGTATGATGTTTTAAAATATCTATCCATAGTCCCATCCATGATTTTAATCCATGATGTGCTTCGTCTTTCCAAAGAACATATGGATTCACTTATTAAATCCTTCCAAAGCCCACAAGAATTTGAAGAAGATGTCGATGTAACCAAGGTATATTGAGAAATAAAACTTGTCCTTAGGATGTCATGTCTCTATTTCATTGAATGACCAAGATAATGAAGAGGCCATCTAGGGACACATCAGACCGTTGTTTGTCTCAGGTAGGATCAATAATGTTGGAGACCAAAGGTTGTTGATAGATAATGGATCTAGGACAAATCTCATCCCTACACGGACCCTCTGACATTTGGGGTATAGCGAAGAGAAACTATCACATACAAATCTGACCATCTAGGGGTATGATAAGTGTGAGAAAATTCCCCTTAAAACGATTAAGGTAGATACCCAATTTGGGGAGCTTACATCTGATGTCGAGATCATGGTTATCCAATGTGATACCACATGGAACGTCTTTACTGGAAGGACTTGGCTCTAAAGACACTCGAAAATACCATAAACAATCCATCAACGTTTGAAGTACCCCATCAATGGAAAAGTTGGCATACTCCACAATGCCAACGCCCCCTTTGAAACATGAATAACAAGATATGGTAAAGACGACTTATACAATAAGTGAGGCAAATAACCAAAAGTGGATGATGTTATATATGTTGTCACCCCAATGGATTATAAACTACCCTTATAAATCCATTGAGCATGATTGATGAGGAATATATTCTCCCCATAAACATTATCAAAATATCAAACCCAGTACCATAGGTCCAACCCTCTCCTTTTCTCAGCAATACTCACCCTCAACATCTCTCTGCGGAAACCCAGAGGACAGGAGATGATGAAATTTCTCATGATAATCTCCCTCACCCTGATAGTGACAAAGAGTCCCCAATACATCCATCCTTACATGGAGTTTCCCCAAAAGATTCATTATTAGAAGAGGATGAGAATGATCTCAGAAATTCCTCTCCAGCATTCAAGGACGGTGTTCCCACCACCATAGATAAGCTATAGTGGATTTTCCCAGGGACATAAGAAGTCCAATGACATACTTTGATTTGAGTTTCCATGCCTCTCGAGGAGCAAGATATATACATCAAATTACTAAAGAATAACCGATATGTGATTCCCTAGAACTATATAGAAATGCAAAAATATAATTTATATATAGCTGCGCACCATCTCAGACTTCCCAAAGATGATTTAAGATTCCAGTAGTTAGCCATAAGAATAAACCCTTCCCATGACACAAATGTAGAGGTGGATTTAGAAATGTTAATCAAATCTAACTTCATCCGAGAGGGGAAATAACCCAAAGGTATTTCCAACATCATCCCCATCAAGAAAAAGAATGGGAAGATCATGGTCTGCATTGATTTCGGAAACATTAATCTGCATTGCTCAAAGTATGACATTCCATTGCCAATCACAGAAATATTAATCAACACACCTACTAGATTCAAGCCCCTTCCTTCATGTATGGGTACTCAGGGTATAATCAGATCAATATGGCCCCTGAGGATAAAGATGAAACCAGATTTAGATCACCCCAGGGGATCTTCTTTTACTAGTTCATTCTCTTCTGATTAAAGAACGTCGCCTCCACATACCAACACACCATGCATCGCATCTTGAATCCATTATTTGGGAAAGGTAGTCAACTGTGTTTACGAAAAATTGATCATCAAATCTCAGAAGTGATGTGATGAATTTATGGATCTACAAGAAATATTCATCAAATTGCGACAAAAAGTATAAAGATGAATTCTCCAAAGTGAAATTTTGTGGTAACATCAGTAAAGTTCCTTGGATAGGTTGTACACCACCATGGCATTGAGGCTAACCCAAAGAAGACCAATGTTATCTGATCAATGTCTCCCCCCAGGAACCTCAATGAACTAAGGGGTCTCCAAGGGAACTTCACCTACATTCAGTGATTCATATCCAAACTAGTAAAAAAAGAACCCCCTTTCATGAGGATAACAAATAAGGGATTATCCTACTTATGGGACATTGATTTCCAAAAATCCTTCAAGAATCTCAAGAAGTATCGACTGCACCCATCGATTTTGATATCTCTAGTGGAGGGGAGGCCACTCATCTTATGTATGTCTACTATGGAATGCTCACGGGGTGCCATCCTCACTCATAAGAATGACGTATTGAGAGAGAATAGTCTCTACTACCTTAGTTAGACTATGATGGGTGCTGAGACAAGATATTATAATGTCAAAAAGAACTTCCTCACTCTCATATTCATAGTGAAATAGTTGAGGCATTACTTGTAGAAACGTTAGATCCATCTGGTCTCTCATATTGTCCCACTCAAGTACATCCTTGGTTGTCCTATGTTGATTGGGTGTTTGGCTCAGTGGGCGGGCATCCTATGACATCCAGTTTGTATCCTAGAAGTCAGCAAAAGTGAATCACTAGATGACATCTTCTCGAAACATTCCACTCCATAAATTGCACTGGAGTACCCCGAAATCCCGGATGAATAGTTTTTCTATGCCCAAAATACTCCCAAGGCCTAAGAGATGTATTTTTATGGAGACTCTTAGAGTCTTATTGGCATAAGAATTGAGAACCCAAAACTCAACCGGGTTGCCTAGGGGTCATATTTGTCCCCCTATATAATGCAGTCCTTCTATATTCTTTCCTACTATCTGAAGGCAGCAAAAAAATGATGTTGAGTACCAATCCATCATCGCTTGGTTGGAACTAGAATTAAAATTTTACATAGCCTACCTGTACAACAAAGGGGATTCAAAACTGGTGAAAAAGAAGATCAACGAAGAATATTCCATCAAAAAGGAAGAACTGGCCCCTATTAATGGCTATTCTATGGGACTAGTGGCGGGATTCCCCTTTAATCCAACATTACATTATATCCCTTGACCATAGAATGATCACATAGACACACTGGACAATGCAACATCAATCTTGGAAGACCCTAATGCAGAGGAAGAAACCATCCGCATAACAGATCAAAGAATGGTATAAATGAACATCATGTGTGATATAAAATAAATAAATCAGACCAATGATGCCCCAGATCACAATGAACCAGTGCCACCTCTAGATGGATGAAGCAGATAGTCATATATCTTTGGGATAGGACACCCCCAAAGTATTGGGCTAGAAAGGAATAGATCTGGCACTAAGAAGAAAACTTCACTTTATAGGATGATCCAAATGATTAGAAAATCCTATACAAGAGTGGATTCAATGGAATTATCCTTAGATTAAAAGTAGAAGGACAAATTCTCAAATTCATGGGAGAATTAAATGCAGGATCCTATAGTTCCCACCAATATGGAATCAGGCATTCCTACTAGATTATATTTTTGGGGGATTATTGGAAAACCATGAAGCCAGATTGTAAGGAATTCAATAGAAAATGCCATGCATGCCAGATTCATTCAAATATCATCCATCAGCTGCCAAAATTACTTCACAAATCTAAATACTCCTGTCCATTTTCCATTTAGGGGACCGATGTTGTGGGTCGATATCCCCCGACCACATCCAAGTGGTTCAAATACATCCTTACTACTGCTGACTTCTTCAACAAATGGGACAAGGTGATACCCTTCAAGGAATTTAGGATGAAGAATATCATCAACTTCATAATTTCCCACATCATCACTAGGTTTAGAGTCTATCGCATTATATTTATGGACAATGACACCAAATTATATTTTTCTAAGTAGAAGTAGTTATATCAAGAGTAAAACATCGAATCCAAACACACACCATACTATCATGTAGTGGAAAATGGATAGATAATGTCCTTTAATAACACTCTATTGAATATACTCTAGAATATGGAGAACAATGATAAGAATTCCTCGCTAAACAAACTCCTCCATGCTTTATGGGCCTACCGTACCACCACGTGTACTAATACACAAGTAACGACATACTCATTAGTGTATGAGAAAGAGATGGGGCAACCCATAGAGTTACAAATACCCTCTCTTTGAATATTTATTTTCGGGAAAATCTCAGAAGATGAACAATCTCAGAAACGACTGGATGAGTTGAAGCACCCGGATGAGAAGAGGTTTTGCACACTTCGCAAACCGAAAATCAACTAGAATGGAATAATATGACCCTTCATAAAAAATATTCACCTTCATTCGTTACACTAAGAAGAATTGGTGCTAGCAATCAGAACCGCAAGGATACCATAGAAGAAGACTCTGAAGATGGAACCAATGTGGGGGGGATATTTCATACATTAGGTCTATCATAATAGAGCTAATAGAGCATATTCACTAGTCACCATGGATTGGGAGCGTGTCACACCACCCAAAAATGAGAGATTTATTCAGAAATATTTTTCATAATCATCAAAAATAGGGATCCATGTTGAAGTAAGTCCCATACTCATCCTTTCCACATGATGTTAAATTACATGGAATTCCTCACATAACGTAATAAACTATTTAGATAAGTCCTCACATAATGATGTTAAACTACGCGGTCTCTCTAGAACTATGTGTCGGTTGATTCACATTACCAATGAGATACGTTGCGACGTATTGATCCTATATCATAGACTAACCACCATACAAAATAAAATACTCCCATCATATCCTCTATTCCTTTGAATTGTGGGAGGGGTCTTTTTTATTCCTTATTTCTCACATCAAACATAGCTCACATGGGCATAGGAATTTCGAAAAGGGTTTCTCTACACAAAATAGGGTGTGAAGTCTTGGGTTGAACCCATTATCATCCTGAATTTAGGGAGATAATGGGGATTTCACGAGGCGTTACCATGTGATGTTAAACTTCATGGTCGATGTCCTATAAAAAAACATGAAACCTTTTTTCTCCTATAGTCCACGTTTGAGAGGAACACCATCGCTAGTTTTGGCCTCCTATAATTCCACCATTTCAAGAACTATGTGAGGATTGATTCTCATTGTCAATGAGATATGTAGTGATTCCCATACCATTTTTTCTGTGCCCAGCCATAGGATTATCTTCAATTCACATAGGGGGACCTTTGTCTGGGCCAAATGACAATAAAATCCATGAAATGTATCACACGAGACAATAAACTGTGCAGATAAGTCATATCATCATTTTGTTAAACAACTTGGTATCTCTAGAATTATGTAAGGCTTAATTCACATAATTATGGGACAAGTAGGAATGCTCGAGCACTTAGTCTTCGAGTCTAGCCCTGGGCACCATAGAACCAGACTTCTTTTCTGCCTCTTGGCTTGAGCCCATTTAAGGATGTATGGCATGGTGTGGATCTCTTTGGACCTCATCTTGGTTGGTTGTTCCATCATCCACCCCACATGACGTTAAAATACACGGTTCTCCTAGAACTAAATGGGATTTGATTACCATCCAGCTAGGGTATGTAGGAATCCCCCCAGGGTTCAATCCCAATACCTCACAGACCTGATACATTCCTATATGTTCACATCAGTCTTCCATCATATTTACTACATGACGTTAAACTACATAGGTCCTCAACGAAAGATGTTAAACATCATTGAAGCACATCCCACTACATGAAGATAAATTGTTTAAGCCATCATCCACAACCCTTCCTTATTAGAGCACCACATGAGCCTTACCCTATCCAACTAGAGATAATAGTGCCTCTGTCATCTTTTTAAGAACCTCATCCCATGCCCCAAACGTCATGTCTTGATTGTATCAAGCCACCATCAACCATCCATGTCCCTTGGAAAGGATATCCAACTTCAAGGATCCTTGACTTGACTATGAATGCATGCCCATGAATCATGTATTTTATTCTTTGGACATCAAACAAATACATCACTTTGAATATGAACATTCCAATTCTTGTGAGCCCTGACATTGTCATGGTAGCAGTCAACACCGTAGTTTGTTTGAACCAATCTCTATATGACTGTCCCATATCATCACTCAGAACCTGATAACCTTGATCCATGATTTGAAATGTCTCCACTGACCTATTTGAATGTTTTTGGAGTACTCTTGTCTATTTTTATACTAATAATCCGCTTGTGTATCATCCCCCATACTAGGTCCCAGTGTCATGACCTTAAACTTATCACACTTTTGTCAAAGCATTGTGACATTAAAATCTGGCACATAATAGTAAAAACCATAAGACCCTAAATTTCTAATAAAAGAGACACCAAGATCATCAGGCCAAAAAACCACAAAGGGAGACTAGAAAAAAGTTGAGTAATCACCCACTAAACTCATCCTCTCTAGAGTTTAGGAAAAAATTAGTTCTCAAGTGAATAAGGCACATATATCATAGGGTCTACTTTGTAGCCCTAGTAAAAGAAAAGTTATTCTCATTGGACGCTCTGGTCTTGGAAAAAATAGGAGGAATGATATATCACATATCCTCACCATGATAATATGTTCGACAGATGGTTTCACAACTTTTAGGGTGCTTAATCTCCCATTTGGTATTACATTTTACCTATATCCTAATTCATAATCTGAAGAATCTCAAGTCGTCGCAAACCATTCATTTCTCCTGAAGAAGAAAAGACATTTACACACATTTCGCAAATATTGATGCGAGGGATCAAACCCACCGACCAGAGATATCTTTACATAGAAGGATGGGATTTCTGATTCTTGTGAGCCTAATGTCACCAAGGTGGAACCCAACACCCCATTACGTTATAGGTTACTCCTGAATGACTATCCTCTACCTTCTTCCTGACAAGAGTCATTGTGAATACAATTTACAGTCTCCACATCAGACTATCCAAGTAGATATGATATCCTCAATATTTCATAACAATGTTTTGTACTGATTCTCAATGACAGAATGGGACCCTTCATTATTTATCCATTTAATGGCTCACACCTCGTGATTCGAAACCCCAAGGCATAGGTCTTAGACTATTCAAATAAGAGCTATGTTTCCCTAGGGCTTTATAACCCTTCATGGATTGACTTCCCTCCGTACCCAAATTCATAATCTAGATGTTTTAGCCTTAATAAATATCTCAAATCCCCAAGAAAGGAAAAGAGATCTCTCCACCCAGACATGCTACCGATACAAAGGGGTTTAAACCCACTGATAGGGGATATATTTTCCTAGCATAAAGGGACTCCTAATCCTTGTGAGCCTCAATGACATTATGGTGGAACCTGACACCCCAAAGTGTCAAGGGACAAACCCAACATGTCTACCCTATTCCATATCATTCAGATCAAGCTTATGGGTTGTGATTTATGCAACCCATAATCCAACTATCCAGGTGGGAATAGCTTCCATAGTTCTTTTCCCTCAATCATGTTCACTCCAAAAAATATCCATATCCCTTGGAACTCATATCCTTATGATCCCTACAAGTATCATAGAGAAACTCATCATCCCATAATATTTTGATTCATTCTAGGCATGGCGGCCCTATATCCAAAATATGGTCCCAACTAAAAGACTATAAACTAAAGTGACATATGGTCTGAGCTAAAAGGCCTAAACTAAATCAATAAATGGTCCATGATTAAACATCCTAAACTAATAAAATATTTGGTCCAATCTTAAAGACCACAAACTAATGAAACAGGTGGTCCAAGCTAAAATAACCTCAACAAAATTAAAAAATGCTCGGTGATAAAAGACCATAAAGTAAATAAATATATATGGTTTGAGCTGAAGGACCCTAAAAATCAAAATATAGTACATGATAAAAGACCCTAAACTATAGATATATATTGTCCAATATAAAAGAGCCTAAACTAAAGAAATAGATGGTCTGATCTAAACGAACCTAAACAAAATCAACAAATGGTCTGAGCCAAAAGACCCTAATCTAAAGTAATAGATGGTCCAAGATAAAAGACCCTAACTAAATCATGTGATAGTTATCATGGGGATTGTTATACGACACTATCATGCTCCTGATTATCTCCAATGATATGAAAATAAACCATCATTAGGGACACATCTCACACCCTGATGATCACCTTGCACATAAAAAATTCACACTCATATATCACAATGAATGAAATGGAAATATACAGTGATTATTAATGCAATGAAATCACAATGTATTATACAAAGAAGAGGATCAGATAGTAGGACAATATCATCCATTCATGGTAGGGAAAAGGGGGAGGAATATCCATATTTTAGAGTCTCTCCAAAAACCTAAAAAAATGGGTGGTAGTGAAACAATGTAGAATGAATTACATGGAAAATAAATTACAAAAAAAGATGATCAGAAGCACTGGAAATATTAGTAAGGGTTTGGCAGGTTGTGTCAATTGAGAACTAAAGTGTTTCTCTCCCCACTTCCTCTGGATCTTCCATTGGATGAAGAACTTCGATTAGAGTATCAATATCCTCAACCCTACTTCAAGTAGTGGTCAATGTGGTTGATGATGCCGATATATTAGACTTCAGCTAAGAAAACATCTCTTCATACCTCCATATTTGTGCTATCCAAAAATCCATCTATGCTTCCAATTTAGATGACATTTTATGACCCTTCTCCAGGGCCTCCATATCCTCTTCCTATTTCTTGGTGAGGGATGCCTCATTTGAAAAATCATCCTAGCTCCTCTCTTGCGGAACCAATTCTCTTTGGGATAGGATGATCTGTTGCATAATTTGAAATTGTGGCTACCAATAAAAACCTCTTACCCCTTTCTCATGGAATAATTGGATAAGCCTTTCCCCTTAACGATGGAAGGCTCCCAGAGGGGTCTCAATAATTAAGGCCTGGATGCACTCCCATACCAGCCTACGTCATAATCAAGCCTCAACAACTGACGAAGTAGGCATGGAAGAAGGATCTATAACCAGGAAAATCAATGATGAAATAGGAGAGGAGGATCCAAGAATCCACCTTTACAGAGATGAATCATCCATAGTGTGCATGGGAAAATTGACTTCCTCAATGGAATATAGTTTTCTATCTAAACATCTATCATCAGAACAAGGACACTTTCTGTACACCTTTCCCACATACTTAATAAGGTCCATCAATACTATGGATAGAGGAAGTGACAACATGGGAGGATTTTTCACATGACGGACCAGGTGTCCCAACACACCATCAGGATAGGCTATTATGCAAGCCCAGAAATAATCTTGGGTGAGGTAGGCCGGAGCATAAATGGGTGGAAATATAATCACATCCCAGATGGCTTCATGAGATAACATCTTCCAAAATTGGTGAATGCCACCAGGATTCCATTACCCATAGACACTAGACAAGAGAATGTGGGAAACACTCTACAAACAACCAAATTGTTGATCAAACCGATGTGGTGAATACAGTTCACAGATAACAATATCATATACCCTAGCTGAAAGGACCCCACCTTGAAGGGATATCATATAATAACTCTCATCAAGTGAGCTGCTTCAATCATCAATGATTGAACCGACAAATATACGTGAAATAGAAATGTTGAAACTTTCCTACTGACACATCACACCTTTGGTCCCCTATCCAAAAAAAAAAATTGAAGTGGACCAGTAATTTTGTAGGGAGTGTGGCCTTACTGGATATGGGCCAACATCTAGTAATGGAATTCAATGTATGGTACCACAAAATTGAGGCATAGACCTTATAAAAGTAATGACTCTATCACTAGGGTGCAAAAACAGATTCCAAAGTGCACAGACCTAGCAGGGAAGATCCATCAGTTTAGAAACATAGCAAGAAAACCTGCTTGCCTAAGGTTTGGAGAAACCTACGAGTTCACTTTATAGCCCCAGGAAGTATAGTCCCTAAATTCGAAAATGGACCAATATGAGACACCATCATCACAAACCTTCTTGGAGGGACACCAATGAGGGTGAATAATGCTCAATTTATCCCCTTTGATACACAAGAATATTTTGATCCAATCAGTGAAGGAAATGACTAAGTGCACTATCATGTATCTCCCCAGTACCTTCCATTCAAGGATGAGAATCTCTTTTTTTAAATCCATAGTCTTTAAGGGATTGTCCCAAACATTTTAAATAGATAGAAACTCATCATAAATATATCAAATTGGAGGAATACCACCCAACTGTTGGATATCCCACAGGCTGATGACTATTTTACCATGTGGAAGGTGGAATGTGTTGGTATAAGGGAACAAACAACTGATCATTTCCTGGAGGAGTTTAGGCTGACATTAGATGCTGAAATGAGATATCCACATGGATTCATGAAGATGAACCATGTATAAATTTTCCACAAAATCCAGAATGCTCTATCATACCTAGAATGGCGACGCCCATTCATCAGAGAAATTGTTTCCAGGTCGAAGCTATAACTTTGAATACCACCCACCACTATGAACATTCAAGGAAGAGGAAAATATTCTTGAATAGCACTAAGAGATGTGCTGTTGAATGATTTCATGACCATTCGGGCTCAGGGAAAGTTCACTTGAAGATACAAAAAATCATGAGGTTAGGCAGTTTCTAGCTGGTCGTCCTCAGTAATTGACATATGAACATAGCTGGAGGAACATAATACCTTGTGAGATGGTAGATTAAATCCCGAGGATAGAATATCTACATCATTCATCAGAGAAAACTCATACAATAGAATCTTATTGGATAGGGGATAATCCTGGTGGCTGGGGGAAAGTAATTTACAAAAATTTCAATATTAGAACACACATGATAGCAAGATTTGACATTGTGATTCTTAGCAATCAGGGCCCTTTGATTATCATCATCCAAGGAACCTTGATGAGATTAGGAAGCCATCTGAAAAATAAGTAAGTTGAATATATCAGAAAAAATAATATAAAGTATTGACATATGTAATGGCATGATAATTTACTAACCGTATCATGTGAATTGAATGACCCATCCAAGTGTTTTCGAAACACATTGAGGATCTCACAAACCACATGTAATTCATAGGACTCATGGAGAGATTAAACCCTACAAAGACCCAAGTGAATCACATAACTTCTTTAAAAGCTTGCAATCACGTGACTTAGAAATGGTCATGCAAACCAATAAATAGGCTGAGCTAGAGGAACATGAAGAGTCCTCATGACATATACATAAATCTGATAAATTACAAAATTTTATTCTATAGATGATACAGATGACTGTTTGAGCAGGAATCAGTCTTGTAGAAGAATAGGTCTTGCAGTCAAGACCTGTGATGGTGATTCATGGATATGGCTCGCGATTAGGGTTTGCGATGGAGGATTGTGACATGGTTGTTTTAGGATAACTCTCAAGAAGGATGAAATTGGTATGAAATGTCCTCAAAACCCATATATATAGGTGTCTCATAGAATACCAAAGGCCACCCTTTGAACCAAAAAACAAGAGAAAGATCTAGTTCACAACACCACTAAGGACTCAAGTGGGAATCTAGTCATCCTTAGGACCAAGTACTTTTCCCCTTAGATGTCGCTCCTAGGGGAGGGGGGATTTGTTGATGCCTTCCAAATGAGGAAAAAAATCACAATGGAAGAAATACTTAATCTTGGGTATTATCATTCCCATGAAAGAAAGGGAGAAGAGGATGGTCAAAAACATGTTGAGCCCCAAAAAGCCTCATGATCGTGTGACCAACTCAAGTTCACAAGAAGACTCCATACATGGATCTTAGCTCGTTGAAATACCCACGAAACCCTCCTCAGCAAGATCCCTTGCTCACCAGTGACCGAACGGTGAAGGCCAGATGAGAATCCCTTGAGGCTACACAGTTTTTCATTGGAAAGTGCCTCACAAACTGTCCTAAATCTCCCAAGAATAAAGGTATGTGACAACCTAAGGAAGAGACTCCTAGTTGTCACAAAGATCACATGTAAATGAATCATTAGGAAGAATAAAATCCCTAGACGATGTCCAAACTATCTCGTGAGACCTCTGAGCCACCCCTAAAAATATAAAGGAGATAAATAGGAGGATTCAAGAGGGTTCCGCGATTGATGGGGGATAGCCAGTGCACCCCTGAGGAGACATGATACACGCAAACCTATCTTTTGCATCAAATGGAGCCCCTTCGACTCGTCAAACACATCACATGGGAACCGCTGGATAACTCCGTAGTACTCTATGTATAAATGCATTTTTCTAGCCATAATACTTTGACAATATCTTATAATACACACTATTCATGTGAGACACCACCAGAAAATTGAGAATAAATCATGGAAATTACCTGAGAAAACGCGTGTACCTCCCAACATAAAATATAGGGGATAAAAAGGGAGGAGGCGAGTTGTGTCTGTAGTCACTAAAAGATATGAATTGTGATCCAAAAGTGGCATATAAGACATCGAGAGACCTTAGTTTCACAACCGCCTCACCTCACGAGGTCTCTTGGGCTTCTTAGTTTCAACACATGAAAGACCTAACACATGTCCATGAAACCCTGTGATGCTCAAAGGATGAACAAAGATGGTTTTCCATGAAAAACTCATGCATCACCATGTAAAACATATTGGTCATGCAACACATGTCTAAAAAATAGAGGAAATACCCTCAGTTCCATACAATAAATTGTGCATGACTCCTGACCTTCATCACATAAAATGAAGGAGATGGAAAAGGGGGAGTTTAGTAGTGTTCACAATCATTGAAGGACACATGACGCGTCCAAAAAACCCTCGACATGGATTGTGAGGTCCTGAGATAGTCCATCCAAGGACTCATGAGTGACTTCTGATTAGAACTTGGATATCATGAAGACCCTTGGACATATCAACATGAAGGCATGTAAGCCTTCAAGGTGCATGTCTTCAATAATTGGAAATAATCCCATAAAAGACTGATGGGCTTGAAAATTCTGAAAATCAAGTGGTTCCTCAGATGAGGTACAACTTAGAGACCCACAAAACTGCACAACACTATACACCACATCGACTCCATCATGAACCCTCATCAGATGCTCTGCACAAAACTATGAGTATACATGGTCGATGCACCTATAAATTCTTTACTCAAACTCAAAAAAGTTTGGTTGGATATTCAATTGTTATGTTGTTCAATTTAATGGACTCTAGAGGCTATTCACATCAGTGATTATATCCTGGGATTCTGTGCACATCCAATCATGAAATTGACCAACCTTCCACCATGTAATACACTAGAGGACCTCTAAAGCAGTCATACACCAAACATAATGTACTTAATGCGATCAATAAAATATAACACAAAGGAATCTTGTGAATACATGAGAATTCCACATCACATGGCTTACAGATAATGTGAGACCCCATCAAACTGACACTGAACCAAGGTGAGGCACTCACAATACAAGGTAAAATTCTATGATTCAAAGTGAAAAACTCAATAAAAGGACAAGATCAAAGACCTATATGGGATTTGTGTGTTCCATATGATGTCGCGTGACAACACGAAGTCACACCACTTAGATCTCATGACAACCCTTCATCATGTGATCTGGGACATGCAGAACGATCCCAACATGTTGGGACAGGTTTTGAGAACCTTCTGCGAGCACCACCTAAATTCCACAAACCCTCTGGCTTTGTCACTGTGGACTTGAAACATCTTTCAAATGCATCACCTGCCTCATATGATGATTCTTACACATTTCATCTGAGTCTCAACTTCAAATATATACATGATAACCCATCTCTTCTGAGCCCCCATTCACGAGTCATCTGAGACCAGTGGCACCTCTGGACATGTTGGCCTAGTATCACGATGTCTCCTAGATAGGTCATCAAAGACATATGACTAACCTATGGACATGTTAAATTGGACTCACAAGGTCTACACAAGGTGTAGACCAAGACATGTGACACCCCCCCAAAACACATCATCAGGGCTCTCACGAAAACCCCCATATGTGTCAAGCTAGGTCACACAGTGACTCCTAGGGTATTCCAACAAGATCACAATACCCCTTCTTGATATGAAGGTCCATTCGTCTGGACATCCTCATTGTGTAAGATCCATCCATAAAGTACTACGTGGAATCTGATTCCCACCAAAATTGGGATACATAGGACGCCTCTTTAAAGGCTCAATATCCATATCAAATATCTCAAGGACTTCCCGAATATGTAGAACCCACATCCACATTCCATGAGGCTGATCATGCACTCCCTCTTGTTTCTCACAGGTAGCATGGATCATGGGGATTAGGGGGATGAAAAGACAACCTCATTAGAAATCATTCATAATGGAAACCATAGCGTGTAAGACCCATCCTTAATGAACTAAGAGGACTCTGATTCCATCCATAAACAGTATACATAGGATGCCTCCTTAAAGGCTCAAGCTTCATATCAAATATCTAAAGGATTCCCCCAATATATAGATCCCATATCCACATTCCATGAGGCTGGACATGGACTCACACTTGTTTCTCACAATAATCATGGATTATGTGGGATTAAGGGGATGGAAAAAGAACCTCATTGGGAATCATAAATAGGAATGGCTCAGTGTATAAGTCCCAACACCAATCGATCTATGTGGGTTTTGATTCCTGCAATAACCAGGATACATAGTATCACTCATAATGTCTTAATACCATACTAGGAATATCAACCATCTCCACACATGGGAGAATATCCCAATGTACTTGGTCATGTTACTTCAATATATAAGAGACTTTCCACTATCAGAAAATGATGGAGATCCTCAGATACATACAGATGAATCCCAGTCCATTTTATATAAAAGAGAATTAACCCATAGACACTTTTTAGGGTAATAGGTATTGTATTATGATTAGAAAGAGATTCACACACATATATTAAATCTATTAGAGAGTCCTATAGTTGAAAAACATTCCCCCTAAAAGTGTGTGATGAGCCCAACCTCCCATCCTCTTTAACATTGAGATTCCCTAAGATTCACTGGTTCTGAAAACCTAGATGACCACAGACCTTTGGAAAGTAGGATCATACTAAGCTACACATGGGGGAACCATTGGGAGATTTAGGGAAATGTGTAATGGTAATTTGACAAACAAAACCCATTCCACACCACGAAATCCCTCTAAAAAAGTGTTATCAGACTATAGAATGTGTAATCCTTGATGAGTGATTTGAGGAATCTTTGAGATAGAATCCTTTGATGGTATACTATGGTCGTGACTTACCTTTTGACGTTGTGACTTTGTGGAGTATATCTGGATATTCTTTTTTTATGTGACATAGATATATACCTATATAGAGATGACTGTATTTCCTTTGTTGTATGATTTTTGGGTTTGGGGTATCCTAATTAGTATTTTTATACACACCCATACATGGGATTATTCCACAAATGTGGTGTCTTTTGAAGATGATAGGCCTTTTGAAAGAGTCCTCAATAGACCAGGACCAGATGGTGCTTAGAGGGAACAGAAATATTGAGGTGCTTTTTTGAAATTTTTTGGTAGAATTCACCAGTGATTACCTTTAATGTTGGAATTGGGTTTTCAGAATTTTTTTTGAGATTTTATTTGGCCTTATTTAGTTTATTTTACTTCATATCGTACTCTGGTTGTGGGATTTAGATGTATACATGCATGTTTTTTTAGTTGTTTCTACATTTCATCATTTTATAGTCTTGCATATGTGTGCATGTTTACATGTATTTATCATATGGTCTTCCATTTTAGTGTATTCCAAGTCAGGGAAAGTCTCCATCCACTTGCCTATTAGATGTGGGATTGGAGATTCATGGAATGGGACTCTTTAAGATGGGGCGTAACATACCCTCATCTTTTTTAGTGTATGAAATTATATTTTGAGGGAAAAATTTATGAAGGGGGAAGAATTAAAATACCCAATCATTTATAAATGAAATTATATATGGAATGAATAAATTCCTCAGTAAGTAATGTTGTTATTGAAAACACATGAAAAATATTTTTTTTTATTTCGGTCAGTTATAAAATATTGTCATAATTTATCTTTCAAGATTAAAAGGTCATTAAAAACCATAACCATTTATAATATAACAATTCTATAGTGAGTTGTTTGATTTGTGTATATTAGGAAATATGACAATGTCTAATTGACATAGAAGGAAGGAAATATTTCATTGAACTTGGTAGTAATATTTTTTAATATTTTTAATAAAATAATGATTATATTTTTCTAATTTCTTTTATTAATATATATATATATATATATATATATTTTTAAAGGATATGCTTCGGTCGAAAGACCAAAGCACAAAATATATAAGAAACCAAGAGGATTACAAAGTTCGGAAAGATGGGATTTTGTTACAATCTCTCTCAAAGAGAGGCGATAAGTCAGCTGGAAGAGTGTCAAGCCAAGTCATGCTCTGTTGAATACCTTTGTTGGCGAGTGCATCAGCAATAGAATTCGCTTCACGGTAAGCATGAGTAGCAATATAATCTAGACCGTGAAGCGAGTTCAGACACTTCATCCAAAGAGTGGTAAGCGGCCAAGCAAGATGAGTGTCGCCGTTCCATATGGCCTGAACGATGGTTGTGGAGTCACTTTCAATCCAGAGCTTTCTCCAGCCTCTTTGAATGGAAAAATCAACAGCATGGATGACACCAAGCATCTCAGCCTCGAGCGAAGAAGAAAGACCATAGCCAGCATAAAAACAGCCCTGACAGTGACCAGATGAGTCTCTGAAGATGTCACCACAACTAGCAGGACCAGGATTGCCTTTGGAAGCACCGTCAACGTTCACTTTAATCCATCCTGACATCGGGGCTTGCCAGAAAACTTCAAAGAAGCGCTTGGGTTTTGGATATATGCCCGGGACACCGAGGTGGCGAAGGATAACTAAATCGTTAGCCGAGTTGTTGCAAGAAGCTTTTTGGATTGAAGCGGCTTCATAAATCGCAATAAGGATCCGAGCTTTACTTGCATTGAGACTAAATGAGTGGTTGTTATGAATAAAATCATTACGGGCGTACCAGATCACATGCAGGAGCTCCGCCACTGCCGCAAGGAAGATATTCTTTATCTGCAAGGAGGCATCATATCTGATGCAATATTTAAGAAACATACAAATAGAATCAAAAGTTGGACATCTACAATTAAAGAGATCCAGAACATATTTCCATAAAGCAGAGGATGTCGCACAGGACAAAAAGAGATGGTTGGCATCCTCCCTATGTTGATTACACATGTGACATTTAGAGCAAAGTTGAATGCTAAAGATTTGAAGACAGGCATCAGTGGGAATTCTATTGTGAGCTAGTCGCCAAATGAGGGTGAGTCTAGAAGGTTTTATCCAAGGCTTATTAAAAAAAATCATCCATTGATAATTGGGATCCTTTCGAGAGAAGCAGTGATTATAGAAGTTTCTAGAATCGAGGATGCCATTTGGAGCAGGTTCCCACACCAGAAAGTCACCGCCAGGGGAGAAAGGATGATTATCAATGATCTGAGCAATATTTTCTGGGAGGGTGTGACGATGGGATCGCAGGACATCTTTTATAGAAAGACTAGTATCTCCAGGAGAGGTATTCCTAGAAAGCAAGGAAATCAAGGGGTTACCGCGCCAATTGTCACACCAAAAATTAAAAGAAGAGTCCGCACTGACCATCCATCTAGAATTCTTCATGAAAGAGTGATACGAGTCTCTGATGGCGGGCCAGATCGAGGAGTTGATGTGACAAAAATTCCCTTTCACGAGTTTAGGAAATAATCTATGCTTCAAGAACTCCGAAGCTTTAGAGGAACCATTAATGATGCGCCAAGTAAGGCAGGATTGGAGAGCATTATTGAAAAGCTTTAAATTTTTTATACCAATGCCGCCTTTATCAAGAGGTTTACAACAAGAATTCCAAGGGATAGTGACAAGCTTCTTTTCTAAAGTGCTCCCTGACCAAATAAATTTTTTGATATAGGTATTAATCTTTTTAAAAATGTCGGAAGGCCAATTGTAGATCATGAGCGAGTAGACCATTTTGGAAACAATGGTTTATTTGACCAGACATATCCTGCCGGCCATGGAGAGTAATTTACCTTTCCAAGTGGAGAGTTGTTTAATAATTTGATTAGTAATGTTGGTGAAATAGCAGGCTTTAGGACGACCCCAAAATAGAGGGATGCCTAAATAATTGAAAGGGAGGAGGCCCTCTTTGATACCAAGAGAAACAATGATGCTAGGTTTTCTTCTAACAGGGAAGATTTTGCCAAAGAAAATATAAGATTTATCCCAGGAAATCTCTTGACCAGAAACCTCTTCATAATGATTAAGGGCTTGTTTTAGAACATGTATATTTTTCTGATCACCTTTGAGAAAAAGGATAATATCATCAGCATAGAAAAGGTGAGTAGGGGTATTGAGATTCCTGGCAGCTTGAATAGGTCTGAGCTTGCCTTGATCAACCAGGTGAATGAGAAGTCTACTTAAGTAGTCTTCAGCGATAACAAAAAGGATGGCAGAGAGAGGGTCACCTTGTCTGACACCCTTAGAACATCTGAAGAAGCCTCTAGGGGAACCATTGATCAGAACAGAAATAAAAGCTGAGTTAAATAAAGTTTTAATCTTTAAGATGAAAGCATCATGAAAGCCAAAAGACGAAAGCACATTGAAAAAAAAGTTCCAGTCAATGGTGTCAAAGGCCTTCCTGAAATCAAGTTTGATGGCCACACATCCCCCTCTAGAACTTTTGTTTAGAAAATTAGTAAATTCGGAGGCAAGGCAAATACAATCCTGGATGGACCTACCCTTAATAAAACCGAATTGATTCCACGAGACAATTTTGTTGCAAATAGGCATAATTCTGTTCGCAATTATTTTGGTAATGATTTTATAGAGAGTATTGATCAGGGAAATTGGTCTGAATTGATGGATCTCCGAGGCATTTTCAACCTTGGGAATTAAAGTTAGGAATTGGGCATTTATTCCATGTGGAAGCGAACCATGTATAAAGAAATTCTTAACAGTGTTACAAACATCATTGTGGATAATATACCAGTGTTTTTGAAAAAAACCATTATTGAACGCATCCGGTCCGGGCACGCTATCTGGATTTAGACCAAAAAAAGTATTTTTAATTTTGTGATCTAAAGGAGTACATAGGAGAGATTCATTTTCTCTTTCATAAACCAAGGAAGGAATAATGCCAGATCTGAGATCAACATTAGTCTTCGTAACATTAAAAATATTATGAAAGTACAAGATGACATGATCCGCTATTGCCTCTTCAGAGTCAAGGATCAAGTCTTGATAAGTAAGCTTAGAGAGAGGGCGGTTAGCCTTTCTGACTCTTTGAATGGAGTTATAAAATTTGGTATTGCGATTGCCATCAGTGAGCCATTTAGTCTTAAACATTTGATTGCAGATATTTTCTTTAAGGGTAAGCAAATCATTTAGTTTGAGAGAGAGATTAGCTTCTAATTGAGGGTCCATATTAAGATCAGATGAGGTATTTTGGGTTTGGACCCAGTGCAGCTCCTCTTCAAAAGAGGAAATATCAAGGTCAATTTGAGAGCTTGCAGTTTTACACCATCCTTTCAGGGCCTGCTTTAAGGTTTTCAATTTGTACATACAGGCAAAGGAATCCTTGTGGTAATTCATGGAGGTCCATGTGTTATGAATAAAGGAGACACAGTTGATTTGGGACCACCATTTATGTGACCCAAACTCCTTAATCATGGGATTAAATGTGATGAAAGACAATCTTATGTTGTATGATTTATATTTCATGAAATTTCATTTTCATAATATAAATGTGACAAGAGGACCCAAAATTATATAGACCTATATTGGATTGGGTAATGTTTTTATCTCATGGGATACCATATATGGTTCTCATGTAGTGAGCCTATATAATCTATATTATCATTTATGGAAATTATCCTTGAGTTATTTTTATGATTTCTTGTTTTATCTTATTTCAACATTCCAATATTTCCTTTATATTATCACCTTATATCATGATTCGATGTTCGTGGTTATGATTCTAACCCTCTTATGCCACCATGATATTCGTCTAGACTCACTTGTAAAGGAGGGGTTTTCCATTTATCAAGAGGTCATCTGAAGGAATATCACGGTGATAAGAAGCCAATTCCTTGCGGAAAGTGATCGTTCTTTGTGTTTCTTGATGATTTTATTATATCTACATTTCCCTCTCTATCGTCTTCTTAGATTTTTCTCCACTGTGAGTAAGATCTATGTTTTTGGATGCCAAATATGTTTAGATTTGTTCATTTTGTTGATAGGGGAATAGATCTAAGGTGGTTTCATGGAGATTCAACCTAGTTTAGGAAATTTTTCATGTTGTTTATCTTTTTTTACAACACTCTTGAGGTCAGTGGCTTCACTCTCGAGTCATGGAATTTAGAACTGGAAGGCATAGATTCTATTTTCCATTGATTTTAGTTTATCATTTATCCACTATGTAATTATTATTAAAAAACCTATTGAATTCCAGTTTATGGAAATTGGGGAAATTGGTGTATTGTTGGAATGTTTTTTTGATAACATGATTTTAAAATATTTATTTTAAAATAATTTTGGGTTTTTATAAATGGAAACAAATAGGGTTTATTAAAAATAATGCTGTTTTATTGAAATGGTTTGAACACACATGGTTTTTAATGAGATTTCATTGTTTTATAGTGTTTTTTAATATGCATTCAGATGGATAATGGTCAGAAGTACCCCATTCAAATGGTTGGGATGGGCATAGATGTGAAGTACCCTCATCAAAGTGGTCCACTAAGTGATGGATTAGGGAAAGGATAACAAAACACTCATGAATATAGAGAGGTCCATGGTTTACTAGAATATTTGAATGAAAGGTTGTGTAGAAAGGAAGGTGTTCTTCCCAAATAGAATGATAAATGATTTGAATAATTATTTGCATTTTTTCCTTGAAAAAACTATTTACAATGGAATTATTTTATATTTTGATATAAAATGTTTTAGAAAATCATTTATATAAATTTATTTATATAAATGTTGATAACATGATCTATCCTTGTGGAATGAGTAGGGATTTCATTATGAGAAAACCTATTGTGTTTTAGTACTCCCCCTACTTTTGAACTTTGGTGGTTTTGTAGATGGCATATACTAAGACATGGGAAAGGGTAATGAATCACACGTCTTTAGAACTAATTTGTGAGACATGGGTTGTTTGGTGAACATGGAACACAGAGCTTGGGGATCATAGAGTCTTAAGGTTATCTTGGAGTGTTATTAGTTTTTTATATACTATTTTCATTGATATTATTGAATTCCGTTATGTAAAATTATTTTAGTATTATTTTTATAAATGTAATGTTGAGTTTCCTTTAAATGTTATCAAGCATTATCAAGTGGTTATTTGGATATGAATTGTTTGGTTAGTAGTTTTATTTTTAAATAGCAAATCATCACCCTCATGTATTCAAACCCATAGGCATTTATTGTCTGCCATTGGCATCATGGTGATGTCGCTTAAGGATTAGTAATGTTTCAATTCCCTCTTAAGACAATGTGAATGGTATGGTTATTAAAAATGGTATAAATTTTTTGGGACCAAAATTAAATTGAGATAAGTGGTATCATCTTGGTCCATCCATTTTGGAACAATTGGTATTTATTTTCTTAGTATTGGATTTGATAATCATTCAGGTCTATTCCATGGGACATGTTGGTTGAAAGGATTCAGATTGTTGGGAATTGAAACGTAGAGCATACCAAGATAAAGCTATCCTTTTTATGCTAAAATTCATGTTACTAGGGAGTTGGGTACATAAGTGTTTTGGAGGAACTTATAAGATTTTTAAATCACATTGTCATGGGTTTAACCAATGATAAGAGATTGACACACATCATGGGAATGAATTCCTAATAGGAATTCATGCATCATTTTGAGTAATGAATTATGTTCTTATGAAAAAAGTGTTGGGTTTTTAATATTTTGATAGATTTTTTCAAAGAATGAATTTGAAAATAAGCATAGTTGTTGTAGTTTGGAAATGGGTTGAATTCGAAAAATCAAGTTAATGTTTTCAAAAATGATTGAATGTGGATAAAGTGGTTTTTTTGTAAGTAATGTTGTGATAGCTTAAATGGTAGAATTTTAAATTTTTAAGCCTTTAACTACTAGAAAGTGATTCTTATGGAATTTTTTGTTTTTTTAGAAAATGGAACCCAATAGCCTTTATAGAAACCAAATATATGAAGATGTAGAGAATGTGGTTTTACCTGAACCATAGGTGATCCAATAAGTAGTTTAGTGTATTTTCTATGAATATTATTCTATGGACACAAGGAATCAGAGTAATGAGCCAAGGAAATTGGATCATTCAATCCATTTCTAGTAGTAGAATCCAACCATCATCCATAGTGATTCTGAACTAAAAAAAGAAGAGGTGTGAATGAATAGGGTGAACAATATCATTGATTTCACTGTCACACCAATGGTGTTAAATTTACTACTAGTGGTGTATATTCTCGAGGATCTTGCACAACAACGGTGAGATCTATTGGTATAAGAGAAAGTGGATTAAGGACACAGTTGGTAGGATTTTTTGGAAATGTTCAACAAAAAATTCAATCCTCGCACATTCCACATTCAGAGAATGATGGACATTTTTATATTGAATCATGAAAACCTATCAATCACCGAGTATGTGGCTAAATACATGAATTTAGTACACTATTCACCATTGGTTTTGTCTAGTTCATCCTTGAAGGTACACATCATTGAATCGGTGTTAAGGTAAGAGATTTACTAAAATATAGGTGTGCTATATATTAATGATTATACAAAGATGGTGAATATGGAGATAGTTGTTTAAGATACATCTCATAAGATATGGGAGGGGAAAGTATGTTGATACCCATTGGAAATGGTGGGACAACTAATGTTGGAAAATCAGAAGAGGGACACCTATTCCCAAGGTGGGAGTGTGAATCAAAATCCAATAGCTGTAATAGTAAACATTCCTTCACAACCCAATAGAAAATTAAGCTGTTTCCAATGTGGTTCAACTGACCACATAAAGAGATAGAGTACAAAAACACTTAAAGCATGTCAAAACTAAAATTAAATGGGGCATCTTTAGTGATATTGCCATAGTTCTCTATTGTCTTGTGATCAAGACACTTCATAGGTGTCATAGACATTGTACTCCTTGAAAGGATGAGGAAAGCAGAACCAATATCATTAGTAGAATAGAGAGAGCCCTGGAGACTAGAGGTTTACCATGACTCCATAGGCAGAGAAATATCATTAGGGAAAAAAATAACAAAGTGTAGTGAAGAAAACATTATATGGATAAGAGCATGTAATTATGGATGATAAGACGGGTCCATCTATGGTGAGAGGTATGTTTCTTTTGAATTATACAATTACACATGTTTTTATTGATACTGTTTCATCACATACATTTATTTCATCTTGTACAATTTATTTGTTATGATTAAAAATTGATATGATTCCCTATATGGTAAAAATTCAAACTCATATTGGGGAAAGAGAATGTCGAGCCTTTCTATGTAGAGAATATTATATAACTATTTGTGAAGTTGAGATGAAATTGGATTTATATATTATGGAGATGGATGAATATGATGTAATCCCTGGTCTAGATTGGTTGACAACTTTCAAGGCTCGCATTGACTGTTATAAAATAATAGTTAGTTTCGTGACCAAGGATGGAAAGATACATTTATTTCAAGGAGAAACAGATGTAAAGACAGGTGCAACGAGCTTATTGGAACCAGTTGTGGATTGGATCTAATCCCTATTGTATTATTTTCCTTATAATCAAAATAAGAGGTTAGGAGAAGTTATTTTCTAGAAATTATTGATCAGTTTATAGATGTGTTTCACAAATAATTCTTAGTGTTTCCCCAATGAGAGAAGTGGAGTTTATGATTTATATCTTTTTGGGGACCAGTCATATATTAGTTATGTCTTATCTAATAGCTCCAACCAAATTTATGGAATTGAACTGACGTTAGAGGAGTTAAAAAGAAAACATATCATTTTTTTCGTGAAGAATGAAAATAGAACATTATGCTTATCTATGAATTATCATAATCATAACAACATTATGATAAATAACAAGTATCCACATAAACACATTTATGATATGTTTTATCAATTTAGGGGATCCTAGTGGTTATAATAGATTGACTTGCGCATAGTATATCACAAATTGTGAGTTCAGAAGGAAGATATTCTGAAGACGGCTATCAGAAGAATATATGGCCATTATAAATATGTGGTAACACATATAGGTATGAAAAATTCCCCAGTGGTCATTATGAAATTGATTAATTTGTAATTTCAATGATATATGGATTCTTTTGACATGGTTATTTTTGATGAAATAATGGTGTATTCATGGAAAATGGCTGATCATATGAGAGACTCGGAGATAGTGTGTGAAATATTGAGATAACTTTATTTGTATAAAAAATTATCAAAGGGTTATTTTTGGATATAATAAGTTTGATTTCAAAGTCATGTAATATATAAAAGTGGTGTTTTAGGGGATCTAGAAACAATAGAAGTTGTTATCTCTTAGACACTTCCCAGGAACATCTTTGTGATACATGGTTTTCTTAGCCTACCTGATATTACGAATTCTTTGTGTGTGACTATTCATGGATAGCCTCATAGATAAAAAATTTGTAGAAGAATAATTCTCAATTAAAATGGAGCTGTTAATGACATAAAATATTTTCAAGATCTAATGGTTAAACTTAAATCCACACCAATATAAATTTTTCTGGAATCAGGATAGGGGGATGTGGTGTATTGTGACGTATTGGAATCATGGTTGTGGTGTGTTATCAGGAAATGGGACCATGGTTTTGCTTATGGCTCTAGTCTATTAAGGGTACATGATATTAAATACAAAACAAATGATTTAGAGTATGTTGTAGTGGTCCATTATTTGATTACTTGGCATCATTATCTCTTTGGTGTGAAATTTATTGTGTTCATGGATCATAAAATCCTAAATCATATTTTATCACTATGAGATTTTAATAAGAGGAAAAGAATATGAATGGTGTATCTCCAAATGTTAAAATTTTAATTGACGTATACACCAGGTAAAAAAAATTTAGTGGTTAATGCATTAAGCAGAACGCCACACACCCAATTGGTAAAAGAAGCTTCAGATGATTGGAAACTGATATCATTCCTTACTGACATGCTTGGGGAATGTGAAGACTGAGGTGATGTTACAGTTTTCTTTTCATTTATGGTGGTTTCTTATTTGGTAAATATGGTAAAGTAGGTATAGGAATCTAATGTAGAATGTGTTACTATAAGGTAAAAACTTAATAGTGGGGAGACCATTAAGGGATGGAGGCTAGATGAGATTTTAGTTTTTTGTTTTCAAGGTTGGATGGTGGTACCTGTGATGTAACACCCCAAACTTCCACGATACACTTTTCTTTGAATAATACAATAGCATGTGTTGTACGCAGCACTGAGTTCAAGTACACCACGACTTACCAAACTAGCTATTCAAAAGAGGTTATGAATAGTATTAACTAATTTTTAAATATTATATTATCCTTATAATTTTAATCCATATTATGAGTTTCTAAGACATTATTTATGAAGAAATTCATTTTTTCAGATAAAAGAAGTATTTTTCAAAAAATGAAATTTTACTGCCTTTTAATGGTGAAGCCTTTTTAAAACCAATATTTGAAACTTTTATATATTCAATTTAAAAAATTAAATTCTTCTTTAGAATCGGGCATAAGAATTTAGTATCAATAATGTTTTGGTGTCTTTCTGATAACTTTCATATTTGGGTGAATAGTGAAAAATACTATATTTTAACTGAAAACAACTTTTTTAATCAAAATAATTTATATTGTTAAATTATACATTTTAATGGTTTGGAAGTATAAATAGATTATATTTTTACTATTTAATCCAATTATGGTCAGTTTAAGTAATTTCACCTTGAAATTGTACTTAAACAAGTGTCAAACATTTGATAGTTATTATTTCTTAAAAATACACCTTTTGGTTTCGAAAGCAGGAATCAATTTTAAATTAATAAATGCAAATTTAATGTTTTTAATTTGGTAAAATAGACTTCATTTTTGGATTCGGAATAACTAAATTATCCTACGGTGAAATTTTGGTACTTTTCGGATAACTTTTATATTTTGATGAATAGTAAAAATTACTAAATTTTAATTAAAAACAACTTTTTTAATCGAAATAATTAATAGTGATAAATTATGAATTTGAGTGGTTTAAAATTATATTTAAAATATATTTTTACCATGTAATAAAATTTGGGTCATTGAACATAATTTCACATTTAAACCGAACATAAACAACTGTCAGTCTTTTGATAGTTATTATTTCTTAAAAACACGCTTTTTGTTTTAACAACGGGAATTAATTTTAAATTAATTTCTGCCACTTCTATGTATTGAATTTGTAAAAATGGATTCAATATTTGGAATCAGGATGTCCAAATTTTGTAAATAGTTATATTTTATTTTTAGACATTTTGAATAATTACTTCGGTAAATATTTTATTTACTATGGTTAAGGGTAAATCTGGTAAATAAGGGTTAAAAATATAATATTATATTAATACTAAATTACCCAAAAACGTATCCTAACCTTATTGGTGGATACATGTCCGACCATGGGAATCTTTGGGTCGATTTGGGGACCCCATGGATCCACTTGTAAGTGATAGGGACACATTATTTTAATTAAGTTAAAATGAATACAAAAATGACACAAGCATATATCTTTTAGAAAAACAATTGTTACATAGGGTTATATATGTTAGATTTTATACTATAAATATTCATTAGGAATATAAAAAGATTTCCTACATAATGATATTTTATTTATTTTTTTTAGACATTAAATAATGTAATTTAATTATGACACAATGGTGATGCAATAATTACCATAATAGTGAAAACTTAGAATAATTGATATTATAAATACCCAAATAAATAAAATTTGAGATTTTTTTTGATTTAAACTAATTTTATTGGTTAATATGACATGTTAGTATTGATTTAATAAACTATTTTCGAAGTTATCATTCTGTTATGAGTTTTACAAAAATCAATTTTTGAATAGTGTCAAAATTGACAAAAAAGAGTTTTTAAAACAAATATTATATTATTAATTGATATTAAATTCCTAAGAATCTAAGGTTAGTCCAAGAGACTTATATCATGATAGGTGTATCATTAATGGACCACTTGGGGGTTGATTGGATATATATAGAAAGTTTATTAACCATATAATATAAAAATACAAAGAGACATTATAAAAGTGAATCTAATTAACTAAGAGTTAATACTTAAAGATATGGTTAATATAATGACCCAAAACTATCTAAATTCTATTGATTGAGTGGTTTTAGACCCATAGACACCTTATATTTTATAAAGTCAACTTTTGAGCCATTAGAAACCGAATTTTAATTTATTATAAATTAATAGTTTTAGCTTTTCCAAAGGTTCCCCTCACCCCTCTTATAAAAGGGCACTCCTTTTTCTCATTTATTCACACCTTAAAAGCCTTTTGGTTCTGCCAACCCCTTCCCAAAAACTCTCAACTTACCTCACTACAACCTAGAGGCCTTATTTTGATCAGAAAGCCAACCTAAGGAGCCCTTTTGATCAAATCAAAAGGAAGAACCCGAAGAAGAGGTAATGTTTTCACCACCCTTTTTCAAGTTCCATTCTTCTTCCACTTCTTCTTTCTTTGTTATTACCATTCTAAAATAATAACTCCAGTATATTATATATAATGTAATGTTATTATAAATATGGTACAACCATATTCAGTATTCTATCCACCCTTTGAATAACATGTCACCATACGTGCGTACGTACGGCTTACCGTCTCCACGTCGTGGTGTAATTGTTATTCAATATATTATTATTTGGGTGGGTATAATAATGATGTGTAACTCATGAAAATAATAAATATAACATGATAATGATTCTGTATATATATGATATACCATCCAATTATATATTATTTTAATATCAAAAGAATGATATTGTCCCTCGTGCGTACGTACAGACTACTGTCTCCATGAATGCGATGAGATTCATTCTCTATCGTATCCATTCAAGTAGAATTATCATTTTATGATTTAAAAATAATTTTTAAGGACTTGATATCATTCTGGATATGAATAATATACAACCTATCCATGAAAAACATGGCTTACATAACAAAACATATAAATGAAAATGAGTAAGTTAACACCCAAAATGATGATAATACTAAGATATTATTAACAAATAAATGTTAAAAGATCTTATATGATATCATATTAATGTAAATGATTCTTGTATAATTCAATAACAATTATTTCACCATTATATAGGAGGTTAAACTACCATCGAACAAGGAAAATGTACAAAGTAAGGGGTTTCTTAACTCACTCTTAATTTCAGGAGAATTCCATTGTTCACCGCTTAATTATTGCATGAGGTGTATGTGTACTTCCCATGATTGTATTCATTGTGTAATATAATTTAATTTATGGGTATTTACATCATCATTCTATGATCCTTATTTCATGGGTGTATTTTTCGTATGTTACCTAATTGATTAGGGAATTCGAAATTTCAATTTCCATTTATTCGGCTTTACGCAAACTTCATTGATTATTTTACTCCGATATTATGTGTGGAATAACTATTTATTTTCTTATGTAAAAATTTCCACTCCCATTTTCTATGGATATACTTTTGATACACATAATCACTCCATTGAAAATTTCTCAAGTCATCGATATGAATTTGATAAGAGTAATTTTAACTCATTCTCCATTTTTTGAGTTAAACAACAAAATCATTGGTGTTGTTTTTACAAGATTATGTGTGAATATATTTTGATTGTTTTACACTGAATATCCAACCATATTTATTGTATTTATAATTTTCACAAATAACTATGTTTTTGATTTATCCTTAACCTAAGGATATGACCTTTATGAGATATTTCATCTCAACTTAAATTCCATTGAGACTTCATTGTTGTTATACACCAAATCACTTTTATGTGGTGTATATAATTTACTTTGATATAGTATATCATGAATTCCTTTATTATCATGATATTACAATGTTTTGATTACCTCAATTATTTGTATTCAAGTGTATCTATTTTGGTTAGAAACTCTTACTAAAATATCATTTTTAAATGTTTTAAAGACTTATTCTTCTAAATATTGCTCATTAATGACCATGTTTTAAAAATGGTTTTAAGGATTTATTTATATGGACATTAAAGTTTTAAAATTAAAACTCTTTTTAAAAAATTTCAAAGTGGTATGGGACACTTTGATTCAAAAATCTATTTTTAAATGGATTCTTGACAAATAGTGTGACTTTTAAATGATTTTAAGAAAAAGGGGGATATTTCTCTCAAATAGTTTTGATGATTATTTTCATCTATGTCAATATCCTTCATTATTATTGATTGAGGTTAATGTGATACAATACAATCTTCCATATTGTATCTAATGAGTTATGTTTGACTGTGGATGTGCTATTTTTATACCATTCAGGGTTTGTGGTTAAATTATTGACATTTCGTATGCTAGTTTTAATACGAATGTTTATGTTATGTTTAAACCTGTTCATATGAGGAATGCATTTGACTTAATAAGTGACGGGTGGAGCCTGCTATAGATCCTTGATGCATCGGTAGGTCTCATGAGACAAAATATTGTCTTGGCACAAGGCCTTGACAAAATCTTATTTGTAGTCTTGGCACGAGGCCTTGGCTATGTGGTTATGATAGTCTAGAATTATGAATTCCATCATTATGAAAGTGGTTATTGATATTTCATGTGATCATTAGACTAGTAGAATATCCATGTGAATAAGTAAATGGCATTATTTCATTTTATCTTTTCCATTTTATGCTGAAGTTCAAGTTTAAAAGGCTTTTGTTTTTGTTATAAATTGCCTTAAGTGTTTATGCTTATCTATGAAAGCTTCTGCTATAATGTTATCTTTACTGAGCATTTGAGCTCAACCCTTTCATTTTTTTTATTTTTACTAGGATTATGAAGAAGTAATTTATGAATGACCTGAAGGGATAGTATGAGGGGATATGAAGACAAGATGTTTTTTTGATGTAATGTAAAACTTTATGAATGTATCTAGTGTTTCCCAGGCTACTAAACTAATCGGTCCTTCGAGACTTGATCTTTCTTGTGATCATGACAATGTTATGTAATAATGCACCGACTCTGGGTAACTGGGGTTGGGGCGTTACAGTTGGTATTAGAGGAAGTTTAGTACAATCCTTGGAAGCTAGATTTAGATAAACTCTGATTAGAGCATGTAGACCTAAGATGAACTTTGAGGATTAGTATATAAGAACTTCCTAGAATTTTGGTATTGTAGAGATTTTGTGAGTTTTCCGAGCAATACATCCCTGTCTGGATACTAGCAGGTAGAGGCGGCTCTGGCATAGAAGTACCTAGGGGTAAAACCCAAAAGCACCACTTTGAGCTATACTCGAACAAGAACTGGTGCACGACAACGGGCCTTGCTGCACTCTTGGTTACGACACTCCCAGAATATATGCTTAGGATAATTTACATTTTCTTTACAAACCGATTTAAAGTATTATATATATAAGATTAGAGTAAATGACCTTGGTTAATCCTAATCTGTTTCAAATTGAGAATATGGTGACATGTTAATCTCTAAATGATTGTATGACTACTATTACTCACACAATGCTTTCTAGTTTTAGTCAATGGCTAGATTCCAAGGAAGTCATAGTGACTTTGAGAATGATGTACAAGGTGGGAACGGTGGTGGCAATGAGCAAAAAAATGGAATGTTGATAGGCGTAAAAGATATCGTCTTTATGCAAAATCAATTTTCCAAAAATATGATCAACAATATATATATTAACCAATTACCAGACTCAACAAAGAAGAGAAAGGTGATGAATGATAAGAGCTCCAGTAGTGGAGACCATGGAGAAAGAAATCCTCAATTTCCATCATGCAGGAAATGTGGAAGGAGACACCCAGGAAAGTGTCTTAATGGGACCAAGAAATGATTTACGTGTGGGAAAGAAGGACATAAAGTGAATAATTGCCGAAGAAAAATGAAGAGTACTGTGGAAGAAGATAAAAATGGTCCCAAGAGTCCATTTACAGTCATTTCCATAAATGTAGGGGACCTGGGAATTACCCGAGTGAATGCCCTATTCTATAGGATACTTTCTTGGTCAAAGAAGAAGCTATGTGGAAATAAATGGTTGGAGAAATGTTTAAAATGTATTAGTGCTCCTTATTGATGGGTTTAATTTGGAATAATATTCTCTTGTATTTATAACCCCGCAGTTTTCCATGTGATAATGATATTTGAGGAAGAATTATCTCTTCTCTTGTGGATATAGGTATAAATAGCCATTTGGTTTTATATGATCATTGGGGTTTGAGAGAATTATAAGTTATTATAATTTGGGATGAAAATGCAATGTATGAGATAAGATTTGTGGTTAAATTATGTTATGGTTATTCTGAGGAATTTATCTCATTTTGGTAACGTTATAAAACTTTTTTTTTGAAAAGGAAAACACGCAGACCACGTGACAACCCGTCGCGTCGGACAAAGCTGTGGGAATCGAACCCCCAACCAAAGTGCGATTGGGATTTATCGCCTACCACTGGACTACTTGAAGTCCCTGGATAGTGTGACTAATTATTTTTAGTTAAATGATTTTATTGGTCAATAATAAGTTGATTTGGGTTCTTATGTCTTATCAAATGAATACCCTTGGTATAGGAAAATGATTTGGTGATTAAGTGATAAATGTTATTTTGGAAGATGTTCACTTTGTTGGGAACACTATATGCCCACGGAAAATAGAATACTATGGGGATTCATTTGTGGAGTAATGGTAGATTTTTTTCTACGTTTTTATTATGAATTTATAGTGATTGGGGTTATTTATGGAAATTATTAACCTATAATACAGAATAACTGATGAGGTTAATTAATTTTAAGTATGTGACTTTAAGAGTATTTGATGTCATTTGGAGATACAATTTAACATGGGAGACTACAGAATCAAATTCTTCTATGTTTTGGGTTTCAATATTAGTTTTTATTATATTGAAGGATTTTAAGGACAATTGATTATTGAATGGTATTTATTTAACTTTGGGGTATTGTTGGTTTAATTTTAGAAATTAAGATTAGTGTTTATTTCTCTCAAGGAATATCCTTTTGGGGGATCATTAGATCTTGTACTAACCATTTTGGTTTTCATTAATCTATAAAGACAATGTAAATATATAGTTTATCCTACATGGATCATGTGATTATATAGAAGTTTATTCTAGCTCTTCCAGTGTGACCAAGTCTTCTTGAATACTCATCGTTTAAAAAAAATGAGTTAGTGGTAGAAATTTATTAAAGAATGAAACTATACTTAAAAAGTAAGTATATATATTTATATTATTAGTCAATATCATAAATGAATTCCTCATCCTTATGTAATGTAACTTAAAACAAAAAATGTTGTCCGTTTACTTTTCCAACTAGGAGATTAATGATCGTTTGTCCCAACACAAGTTTTTGTTATTATTATTGTTAACTTTCTCCTAATCATGATTTCTATCCCTCTCCATCAGAACTTGACACTTAGTTTATCATCCATATCCATGTTTTGCTACCTGGAATCCTAGTATGGGTTATCTTGGGTGACCTTTATACCTCTCTTTCTTTCTTTTAAAGTAATAGTTTTATTGACTCTTTTCCCGATGTGGGACTTTCCATTATATTCTCAAGCCCAATTTTTAAAATTTCGGGGACGCAATTTATTGAAGGAGGGGTTAATGTAACACCCCAATCTTCCACGGTACACTTCTCTTTGAATAATACAATAGCGTGTGTTGTACGCGACACTGAGTTCAAGTACACCACGACTTACCAAACTAGCCGTTCAAAAGAGGTTATGAATAGTATTAACTAAATTTTAAATATTATATTATCCTTATAATTTTAATCCATATTATGAGTTTCTAAGAAATGATTTATGAACAAATTCATTTTTTTCAGATAATAGAAGTATTTTTCAGAAAATGAAATTTTACCGCCTTTTAATGGAGAAGCCTTTTTAAAACCAATATTTGAAACTTTTATATATTCAATTTGACAAAATTAAATTCTTCTTTAGAATTGGGACATAACAATTTAGTATCAATAATGTTTTTTTGTCTTTCTGATAACTTTCATATTTGGGTGAATAGTGAAAAATACTATATTTTAACGGAAAACAACTTTTTTAATCAAAATAATTTATATTGTTAAATTATACATTTTAATGGTTTGGAAGTATAAATAGATTATATTTTTACTATTTAATCTAGTGATAGTCATTTTATGTAATTTCACCTTGAAATTGTACATAAACAAGTGTCAAATAGTTTGATAGTTATTATTTCTTAAAAATACGCCTTTTAGATTCGAAAGCAGGAATCGATTTTAAATTAATAAATAAAACTTTTATGTTTTGAATTTGGTAAAATATACTTCAATTTTGGATTCGGAATAACGAAATTAGCCTAGGGTGAAATTTTGGTACTTTTCGGATAACTTTTATATTTTGATGAATAGTAAAAATTACTAAATTTTAATTAAAAAAATCTTTTTAAATCAAAATAATTAATAGTGATAAATTATTAATTTGAGTGGTTTAAAATTATATTTAAAATATATTTTTACCATTTAATACAATGTGGTTCATTAAACATAATTTTATATTTAAACCGAACATAAACAACTATCAATCTTTTGATAGTTATTATTTCTTAAAAACACGCTTCTTGTTTTAAAAACGGGAATTAATTTCAAATTAATTTCTGCCACTTCTAGGTATTAAATTTGGAAAAATGGATTCCATATTTGGAATGAGGATGCCCAAATTGTGTAAATAGGTAACTTTTATTTTTTGACATTTTGAATAATTACTTCGGTAAATATTTTATTTACCATGGTTAAGGGTAAATCCGGTAAATAAGGGTTAAACAAATAATATTATAATAATTTTAAATTACCCTAAAACGTGTTCTAACCTTATTGTTGGATACATGTCCGACCATGGACATCTTTGGGTCGATTTTTGGACCCCATGGATCCACTTTTCAGTGATAGGGACACTTTATTTTAATTAAGTTAAAATGAATACAAAAATGACACAAGCATATATCTTTTAGAAAATCAATTGTTACATAGTGTTATATATGTTGGACTTTATACTATAAATATTAATTAGAAATATAAAACGATTTCTTACATAATTTTATTTTATTTATAATTTTTACACATTAAAATATTTAATTTATTTATGACACAATGGTGATGCAGTAATTACCATAATAGTGAAAAATTAGAATAATTGATATTATAAATACCCAAATAAATATAATTTGAGACTTTTAATGAATTACACTAATTTTCTAGGTTAATATGACATGTTAGGATTGATTTAATTAACCTTTTTTGAAGTAATCATTCTGTTATGCATTTTAAAAAAATCAATTCTTGAATAGTGTCAAAATTGACATAAAAGAGTTTTTAAAACAAATATTATATTATTAATTGATATTAAATTCCTAAGAATATAAGGATCCTCCAAGAGACTTATATCATGATAGGTGTATCATTAATGGACCACTTGGGGGTAGATTGGATGTATATAGTAAGTTCATTAACCATATAATATAAAAATACAAAGAGACATTGTAAAAGTGAAACTAATTAACTAAGTGTTAATACTTAATGATATGGTTAATATAATGACCCAAACCTGTATAAATTCTATTTTTTGAGAGGTTTTCAACTCATCCCCACCTTAACTTTTAAATAATAAACTTTGGAGAAATTATAAACTGAATATGAATTTATTATAAATTAATATTTTTAGCTTTTCCAAAGGTGCCCCTCACCCCTCTTATAAAAGGGAACTCCTCCTTCTCATTTCTTCACACCTTCAAAGCCTTTTGGTTCGACCAAAACCTGCCCAAATACTCTCTCAAAATCCCTCAATAAAACCTAGAGGCCTTATTTTGATCAGAAAGCCAACCTAAGGATCCCTTTTGATCAAATCAATAGGAAGAACTCGAAGAAGATGTAATGTTTTCACCACCCCTTTTCAAGTTCCTTTCTTCTTCCACTTATTCTTTCTTTGTTATTACCATTATAAAATAATAACTCCATTATCTTATATATAATGTGATGTTATTATAAATATGGTACAACCATATTCAGTATTCTATCCACCCTTTGAATAACATGTCACCATACGTGCGTACGTACGGCTTACCGTCTCCACGTCGTGGTGTAATTGTTATTCAATATATTATTATTTGGGTGGGTATAATAATGATGTGTAACTCATTAAAATAATAAATATAACATGATAATTATTATTTATATATGATATACCATCCAATTATATATTATCTTAATATCAAAAGAATGATATTGTCGCTCGTGCGTACGTACGGACTACCGTCTCCACGAACGCGATGAGATTCATTCTCTATCGTATCCATTCAAGTATAATTATCATTTGATGATTTAAAAATAATTTTTAATGACTTTATATAATTTTGGATAAGAATAAGATACAACCTATCCATGAAAAACATGGCTTACGTAACAAAACATATAAAGGAAAATGAGTAAGTTAACACCCACAATGACGATAATACTAAGATATTATTAACAAATCAATGTTAAAAGATCATATATGATATCATATTATTGTAAATGATTCTTTTATAATTCAATAACAATTATTTCACCATTATACAGGAGGTTAACCTACCGTCGACCAAGGAAAAAGTACAAAGTAAGGGGTTTCTTAACTCACTCTTAATTTTGTGAGAATTCCATTGTTCACCACTTAATTATTGCATGTGGTGTATGCGTACTTCCCATGATTGTATTAATTGTGTAATATACTTTAATTTATGGGTATTTACATCATAATTGTATGATACTTCTTTCATGGGTGTATGTTTCGTATGTTACCTAATCGATAAGGAATTCGAAATTTCAATTTCCATTTATTCGGCTTTACGCAAACTTCATTGATTATTTTACTCCGAGATTATGCGTGGAATAACTATTCATTTTCTTATGTCATAATTTCCACTACCCTTTTCTTTGGATATACTTTTGATACAAATAATCACTCCATTGATAATTTCTCAAGTCATCGATATGAATTTGATAAGATTAATTTTAACTCATTCTCCGTTTGTTGAGTTAAACAACCAAATCATTGGTGTTGTTTTTACAAGATTATTTATGAATATCCTTTGATTGTTTTACACTGAATATCCAATCATATTTAGTGTATTTATATTTTTCACACATAACTATGTCATTGATTTATCTTTAACCCAAGGATACGGCCTTTATGAGAGATTTCATCTCAACTTAAATTCCATTAAGACTTCTTTTTTGTTATACACCAAATCACTTTTATGTGGTGTATTTAATGTACTTTGACATAGTATATATTGAATTCCTTTATTCTCATTATATTACAATGTTTTTATTACATCAATTATTTGTATTCAAGTATCTCTCTTTTGGTTAGAAACTCTAACTAAAATACCATTTTTAAAGGTTTTAAAGACTTATTCTTCTAAATCTTGCTCATTAATGTCCATGTTTTAAAAATGGTTTTAAGGATTTATTTATATGGACATTAAAGTTTTAAAAATAAAACTCCTTTTAAGAATTTTCAAAGTGGTATGGGACACTTTGATTCGAAAATCTATTTTTAAATGGCTTCTTGCCAAATAGTGTGACTTTTAAATGATTTCAAGAAAAAGGGGGTATTTCTCTCAAATAGTTTTGATGATTATTTTCATCTATATCAATATCCATCATTATTCTTGATTGAGGTTAATGCGATAAAATACAATCTTCCATATTGTATCGAATGAGTTATGTTTGACTGTGGATGTGCTATTTTTATACCCTTCATGGTTTGTGGTTAAATTATTGAAATTTCGTATGCTAGTTTTAATAAGATTGTTTATGTTATGTTTAAACCTGTTCATATGGGGAATGAATTGGACTTAATAAGTGACGGGTGGAGCCCGTAATAGCTCCTCGATGCATCGGTAGGTCTCATGAGACAAAATAGTGTCTTGGCACAAGGCCTTGACAAAATCTTATTTGTAGTCTTGGAACGAGGCCTTGGATATGTGGTTATGATAGTCTGGCATTATGCATTCCATCATTATGAAACTGGTTATTGATATTTCATGTGATCATTCGACTAGTAGAATATCCGTGTGAATAAGTAAATGACATTATTTCATTTTATCTTCGCCATTTTATGCTGAAGTTCAAGTTTAGAAGGCTCTTGTTTTAGTTAGAAATTTCCTTAAGTGTTTATGCTTATCTATGAAAGATTCTACTATAATGTTATCCTTAATGAGCATCTGATCTAACCCCTTTCATTCTTTTTTATTTTTCCCAGGATTATGAATAAGTAATTTATGAATGGCCTGCAGGGATACTATGAGGGGATATGAAGACAAGATGTTTTTTTTTTTGATGTAATGTAAAACATTATAAATGTATCTAGTGTTTCCAAGGATACTAAACTAATCGGTCTTTCGAGACTTGATCTTTCTTGTGATCATGCCAATGTTATGTAATAATGCAATGACTCTGGTTAACTGGGGTCGGGGCGTTACATGTGACATATCAGGATTAAATTCTTAATAGTTACTACCATCAGATATGGGCAATCCTTCTTGGAATACAAAATAATTTTAAGGAGTAAAAGGTTTAGTTTTGGTCGATCATCATGAAAAGGAAGGTGGAAGAGTTTGTTTCCAAATGATCAACTTGTTATAAAGTTAAGATAGATCATCAATGACCATATCTGATGTTATAATCATTACCTTTACCCTTGTGTAAATGGGAGTAGATAGCTATTTATTTTTTATATGGTCTCCCAATAATGGTTTGAGAACGCGATTCCATATTAGCGACTGTGCAACAACTCATGATGTTAGTCCATTTCATTAATATTTTCAAAACTTAAATGCAGGAAGATCTATCCAAAATCTATATTCAATAATTTGTTAAAAATGGCATAATCATTTTTATTGGGTCAGATAGATATCTGAGGTTTACCTCCCATTTTTGTAAATCCTTACAAAAATCCCTTGGAACTCAGTTGACTTTGAGTACTACGTATCATCCCCAAAAGGATGGGAAATAAAAAAAGATGATACTAACGTTGGTGGAAATGTTATGTTCTTGTGTAATTGATTATGGTGGGTCTTGGAAATATCATTTCCTATTTGTGGAGTTCTCATATAAACATAACTACTAGGACTCAATAAATATGGATACATTTGAGGCATTGTAATGGAGTCCTTATCATTATCCAATTTTTTGGTGGATA
Organism: Viscum album; assembly: GCA_963277665.1. Classification (NCBI taxonomy): domain Eukaryota; kingdom Viridiplantae; phylum Streptophyta; class Magnoliopsida; order Santalales; family Viscaceae; genus Viscum; species Viscum album. The sequence goes on along the minus strand of OY728162.1, from coordinate 1,236,738,387 downwards.
TTAGAGAGTCTTCACTAGTTAGGTTGAACCTTATTGATGAAGAAATAGAGTTGATTCATGTAATTAAGAAATAGATAGAGATGGCTCTGAGTCATTATAAATCATATGTAGATCATCGTCGACAACCACTATCTTTCACGGTGAGTGTTCATGTATTATTAGGATTTCTAAAAGTCTTAGACATTGTCATTTTGACAATAATGAAATGTTATCTCATAGATAAAAAGGCCCTTTTGAGATAATGGAATGGGTACGAGTTGGAGAATATTAGTTGGCATTACCACCACAGTATAGTGTGGTACAAAATTTGATCCATGTATCTAAGTTGAAAAAGAATCAACCTGATACTATCCATGTGATTATATGGGATCACATTGACCTAGGGCTGAATTCTTCATTAGTACATATCTTGGTTCCGATTGTGGATAGGTAAGAGAAAGCCCTACATAGACAAAGCATCAATATATTGTAGGTTTTGTGGAAACATGGTCTTATTCTGTAAGAGAATTTGGAATGTGCAAAGGAAATGAAAGATAAATTCTTGGACATCATTCCTTAATCTGATGGGTTTATACTATTTTGGGGATATAAATTCCAATGAAGGTTATAATGGTATCAAACATGATTTTTTGCATGTAATAGTTTTCTAATTATTTTTATGTATATAAAGTATAAGGGTGATTTTTGGGGGTGTTTGGTGAAAATTTAATGTTTTTAGTGGATTTTCAATAGGTGCTTGTGTGGTACATGATTTTTGGAAACCCTGAAACACTTATAGTAAATTGTGTATAGTGAGAGAGAGGTAAAGAGATGGTGAATGAGTAATGCATGGTTTTTCAAATATGTGCACATACTTAGTAGAAATTGTACGCTTTGAAAAATGGATATAATCATTTTGAGGTAGGGGATTCAGCATGGTTGGAGCATTGTTTGGAGACTGGATAAGATGATGATGTGAGTATCATCCTTAAGGTAGTGGATAACATATAGTTAGGGACTAGTTTTCTTAAATATGCAACTAACCTCTGTGTAGTTTAAAAAAGGTTTCTTAAAAAGTGGATCTAGGTCAACCTAGGGATTTAACCCCTTCTTATTCTTCCTATGTTGTCTTTACTAAAGTTTTTTCTCCCTAAAAGGTCAAGGTATGTTTTCTGCATTGATCTAGAGGTCATCCAAAGGATTCCCATGGTGATTATAAGCTGATTCCTCGAAGTATGTGATCTTTATTTTTCATTACTATTGATTCCATTATAAACACTTCTCCCTCTCTCTTGTCTTATTAGATATATGCTTATTATTATTATATCTAATGTTACATATATAAAATATATTCATATTTGGTCTTTTATGATAGGAGAAAATATCTAATGCGGGTTCATGGAAATTCAATATGGTTTTGTGATAATTTTATTTCCATTTATAATTTTCGTCAAAACTCTCGAGGTAGGTGGCTTCACTCTCATGTCCTCTATTTTAGAATATGAATGATTAGTTTCAAATTGTATTCCACAATTTAAATTTATCATTTATCAAATATGATATTATTGTTAAAAACCCTCATGAGTGATAGTTTGGTGGAAATTGTAGAAATTGGTGTTTTATTGGAAAGTGAAATGATAACATGATTTTAAAATTTTAATTTTAAAATAATTTTTAGTTTTTATTTATGGAAGAAATTTGGTTTCAATGGAAAGAGTGGTGTTTTATTTAAATGGATTGAACACAATTGGTTTGTAATAAGTTTGAAATGGTTGTGTGGTGTTTTTTTCATATACATTGGGATGGATAAGGGAGTGAATTACCCCCATAAATTTTTTGGATGAATATGGTCATGAAGTACCCCCATCAATGTGGTGCACTATGTGACATATTAGTTGAAAGATAACTAACTACTCACGAGTATAGAGAGGTCTATTATTTTTATGCATGATTGGATGTTTGGTTGTCTTGAAAAAAGGGGTTATACCAAAATTGATTATTAAATGATTTAAATAATTGGTTATGTAATATCCTTAGAAACCTGGTTTTCAATGGATTTAGTTTATATTTGGATATTAAATGTTTCAGAAATTGTTTTTATAAATTGATCTATATAAATTTTTCTAGCATGTTCTATCATGGTAGCGTGGGTAAGGAAGTCATTAGGGGAAAACCTACAATGATTTATTACTCACCCATACTTTGTCACTTTTTTGATTTTTCTATTGTCATATAATGAGACATGGGAAAAGGTAAAGTATCACATTTTTTGGCGCTACATTGTGATACATGGGCTGTTTGGGGATGTTAGAGCATAGATCTTGTTGGGAATGGAGTCTTGTTGTTATTTTGGAGTGTTAATAGTTTATCTTCCATTCATTACTTTGATATTGTATTATTCCATTATGTGACTATATTTTAGTATGATTTTGTTAAATTAAATTTTACTTTTTAGTCAATGTTATAATGAGTCATATATTGGTTTTTTGGTTATGTCTATTTTGGTTATTGGTTTTATTCTTAAAGGGTAAATCATCCCCCACAGGTATTGAAAACCTTCAGCAATTTTTGCCAACCTTTGGAGTCTTGGGAGTCGTTAAGGTCCTAGTAATGTTTCACTGAACACTCAAGAAAATGGGAAGGTGATATATGTTACAAGAATTTATGTTTTATAATTAAATATGATTTTATAAGAAAATTATATGAGAGTTTTTCATATTTCATTAAAATGGAATTGGTAAGGAATTAGTTTCAGGTTTTTATTGACATTGATGGATTACCTAATAATGAGAGTGAATTTTAGTGTTATATATCATGAACTATATTTTATGATATTTATAAATCATGATTATTATATATTTAAATAAAATATAATTCATAATTATACATGAAATTAGTAGTGAAAAACAGAAAACACAGTTCTATGGTGGAGGTAGTCCGCACTTACATATAAATGATGACTTTGTTTCCCTAATCACTTGAGAAATTTATAATGTGTTTTTTTATTTTCCATACAAAAATAATATTATGAAAATCATAAATATGTTTTAAATTCTTTTTTAAGTCCCTCGATGTATGTTTTTTTAGGAAAACGAAACATGTTATGTGGTGGATGCGGTAGTCCGCACATTTTCATGATTGGTGTTTTGGATTTTCTTAAAGGGATAGGGGAGGGGTTAGTTTTGATTAAAAAATAGAAAAATATTATATATGACATAAAGAAATAATTATTTATTAAATATTGCGTGGAATAAATTTTAATAATAATTATAAAATAAAATGTTGTAATCCAAAAGATTAAACTTCTGTAGAAAACTCTGGGATTCTGTGAGGGAATTCATTAGAAAAGAATTAATTACGATAATGTAAACAAACATGAAGACTATTAGAGTGAAATAAGACTCTCTTGAAATGATATAGGGAATAGTTTTATGAGGAAACAAAATTTTTAGAGTGGAATTGAAGGGGTAGTGAGAGGTCCTTTTATATGTTGTTAGAATGGAATTTTTAGTAAAATTTTCAACTTAATATAACAGATTTACAATTTAAACACTTAAAGATTAAAAAAAAGAAAAATAATAAATTTTAGGATTATATATTTTTGATCATATCTATACCACTAAATTAGATATTTTTTTAATATGTATTATTCCCATTACCCATTGAATTATTATATATTTTAATATATATTGTTACCATAGTTACTAGTTTTTACCTAAGGTAACATAAAATTTCTCCATAAAATTATGTGGACATTAATAGATAATTTTCATAAAGAAATTATAAATTATAAATTCATTTATTAAGATTTTATTAATTGAATTTCTAAAAAAAATTTCAAAATAAAAAAAATATAATGTATAAAAAAAAATTTGAGAAAAAGATTAATTGAGATTTAAAATATTAAATATAGGTTTATAAACTCTAATAAATATTTTAAAAAGTTTAATTACAACTATAAAAGAAATAATTTTTCAATAAAATCATGTGATAAATTTATATGACCTACTAATATACTAATAATGGAATATTAATCCCAATATCTCTATATTAAATTATTAACAAAAAAATCATTTTTTTTTTAAAAAATAAACAATTCATGATAAGATAATTTTTCCAATATTAATCAAAAAAAAATTATTTTTATATAATTAATGTTAAAAAATTAAAAAATTTATTTTTTAAGTAAGAATAAAAAATAAAGAGAAAAATCATTTATTAGAAAATGACTTTTAATCATAAGGTATTCATAATATTATTTCATATCAATATCTGATTTGGAAGATGTTTATGACAACCCTGCTTTTTATTACAACTTAAACATGATTTATCACATAAAACATCACTTGATACAACAAAAAAGATTCAGAGTTTTAGTGTCTTTGGGGTTTAGGATCATTATATAAAAACTTATAACATGAAATACAACATCTTTATTGAAAACTTCCTTTTCATGACCACTACATTCCTTCGTACTTAGCAATGCATGGGATAACCTGAGGACATGCATAAGAAAAGGATGAGCTATAAAGCCCAGTAAGGGAGTACACATGGAATAACATGAGGATTAAAATACATGTTATACAATAGGATTAATCAATAGAGAATAAAAGAAACATAAACATAAAGGCATGATAAATCATGATAATCATAAAATGGAGATGTGGCAACAACACTTATCATGGAATTAGCATGAGCCAAGGCTCATTGCACACGGAGCATGAGTAAACCCTCATTGCACATAAAGCACGAGTAAAACCTCATTTTACTTGAATTATCATGATTCAACACTCATTGCACATGACTTATCATGATACTATACTTTACCCAATGCATTGGAGCGCTATAAGGGCACACCCTTCTTGAACATTTCATTTCATGCATAAGTGTGCCACATGGATCAAAAAACATGGATTCATAAAACATAATCATTTATTCCAAGATAAAGGAATGTAGAATTCATACATGAATCTTTACAATCAATAAGTAAATGTGTATAAAGTTGAATACCCTTGATGGAGAAATGGACATGGTATTCACTACACAATGACATTGGCTTAGAAAATCGGTGTGATTTCCGCAGTGTAACAGCGTGACATAAGAATTCATAAAAATGGTTGGTGAGAGAGAAAGGGGTTACTTATAATATTTACATGTAATGGAAAGTAAGGAGGTCACATAGATACATTTCCCAACAATTTAAATGGAATTTAGATTCATGATACAAATGTATTGCTTGAATGTAAAAGAAGAGAGAGAAGTTCCTTTCGGAATTTCGGCATAGTAATGAGTGTAGATGGGAGGCATTTAATGAGAGAGAAAGGGGTCTCCCATTATTCAAAAAATAAGATGGTAGTATGGGGGAGGTGTGAAACCATACCCCATCCTTCATAATTAAAATTAAAAGGGAAATACAACTTAAATAAAATTGACAAAAATGAGAAAGGAAGAAAAAACCCTTACTTGGAAGTGTGATCCCAAAGGCTAGAGAGAGGCTTGTGAGAGGCTTATTGGGTGCTTTGGGCACCTTGGTAGGATTATAGAGAGAGTAGAGAAGAGGTTGGACGAACTCCAAGGGATTTTAGTGAGGAGGAAGTGGTAGCTTGGGTGGGTTTATATAGGAAAGGTGAGGGAATTCTTTATTATTTAGGTTTGGGTCCCCTTACATTAAATTAATCCAAACCACAAACCATACCATGGTTTTTGCCCATGGTTTTTGGAAAATGGAAGAGGAAAACAATATTTTATAAGTCCCATGTCCTAAATTCTTAAAATAATAAGGTTTCTTATGTGGAGGTGAGTCACACTCACATGGAAATTAATTTAAAAAGGCAAAGTGTTGAATATGTCTTGAGGGGTCCATTAATGCTTTGAAAAGTATGTCAAAAAAACCAAAAATCACAATCTTTTAATGAAAAAACATATATTTTCCGAACATAAGGATTATGGTATTTTATTACATCATCATTGGGTTATTATGATGTCATAAAACACATCATATATTTAAACGGTATTTAATTTTTACCCAAAAATTTGTCTGTCTCAGAAAATTATGAAAAATTCACCATTGGATAATTTTGATGTCCTGATTCCAAAAATAACATTTATTTTATCTAAATAATTTTCTAAATATTTGAATTTTCACTTTTAAAATAAAAACCGTCATTTATAAAAAATTCACGGGTTTTGACAGAAATGGCTTTCAAACCTTAATAAAAAATTTAATTGCATTCATAAAATTATAAGATCATTTATATTTAATAAAAATGAATTTAATAATAATAATATTATTTTATAAAAATATTATTTAATTCAAAAATCCTTTAATTTAATAAAATATATTTCTTAATTAAAAAATAACTAAAAACACCATATGTAATTTAAAAACTATTTACAATGTATCAAAAATGACTAGAAATTATATTCATTATTATATACAAAAAAATAATGTACATGAACATAGTACTACTTAATTGTTACATAACCCCTTAAAACAGCCGCATAAAACCTAAGGGTAAGGTGTACGATGGTTACAGACTCTTGGGGTGGCTCAGATAACATCGCTCGAGTGGTAATTTTAATCAACTTATACTTTTCCCGTAGACGGTCACGTTCGAGCTTGACATGATGAAGCATAGCTTGGGCTTGGTCAAGAGCGATGTCCAAGGATGCCACATCTTTTCCGAGCTCTGACAAATGGGCTTCGTATGAAGAAATTCTACTGGACGAGGCCATCGCTTCTTTTGTATGAGTAAATTGGATTTGTTAAAGTCCTATATTTATACTAATCATGTGATCACTTTTCAACGGCTATATTAGAAACGGTCAAAATTCATAACATAAAACCAAAGAAGTTGACATCTTATAAAAACATTTTTCATAAAGAGACATTTAATTAGATCAAGAGGGATTTCCATTAATGAAACTTTTGGTCGTTACAACATTCCCCCTTAAGAAATTTCGCCCTCGAAAATTTTACTTTTCCCAAACTAAAACAGATGTGGGTAACTCAACTTCATATTTTCCTCCGATTCCCAAGTCACTTCTTCAAACTTTTGGTTTCTCCACAACACCTTGACGAGGGGCATTGTCTTATTTCTTAGAACTTTTTCTCTACGATCTAAGATCTTCGCTGGTTTCCCCTCATAAAAAAGCTCGTCTTCCAATTGTACCACCTTAGAAGAGAGTACATGTGAAGGGTCTGGTATGTACTTCCTTAAGAGGGATACATGAAATACATCATGTACTTTGGACATAGTAGGTGGAAGTTCTAGTCGATAGGCCACAACCCCAACACGATCAAGAATCTTGAAGGGGCCGATGTACCTTGGACTTAACTTCACTTTCTTTCCAAACCTTATGACCTTCTTCAACGAAGATATGCGTAAAAACACCATGTCTCCAACTTTAAACTCAAGGTCTCATCGACGATTATCTGCATAACTATTCTGTCGACTCTGGACTACCTTGATATACTTCTGAATGGTTTTCACTTTATCCACCATTTCTTCGACCATTTCTAGTTCAAGCAGCTTACATTCACCGACCTCATCCCAACATGATGGTGTTATGCACCTTTTCCCGTACAGGGCTTCATATGGTGCCATTTGGATGCTCGAGTGGAAACTGTTATTATAAGAGAACTCAACTAGAAGAAGATGTTGATACAATCCTCCTTTCAATTCCATCGAGAATGCTCTCAACATATCCTCAAGTGTTTGGATAGTCCGCTCGGATTGGCCATCGGTTTGAGGATGATAGGCCGTAATGAAGTTTAGTTCAGTATTTAGAGCATGTTGAAGACTCTTCCAAAACAAAGAGGTGAATCTTGGATCTCGGTTAGACACAATAGATAGTGGTACTCCATGAAACCTTACCACTTCCCTGATATATATCTGTGCCAGTTGATCCAAATAGAAATCCTCTCGAATAGAAATGAAGTGTGAAATCATTGTAAGACGATCCAGAACAACCCATATTGCATTGTTTCCTTTGGATGTCCTTGGATGTCCGGTGAAAAAGTCTATGGTGATGTTCTCCCATTTCCATTCTGGTATGGGCAATGGTTGCATCATCCCATTAGACTTCTGCCTCTCTGCCTTCACTTGCTGACACACCAGACACTTCGATGTATATTCAGCGATCTCCTTCTTCATATTATCCCACCTAAAGTTTTCTCGGAGATCTCGATACATCTTTGTGATCCTTGGGTGAATAGAGAAATTTGATCTATGTGCATCATCCAAAAGTTCCTTCTTCAACTCCGAACTTGATGGAACACATAGTCTTTTCCCAAACCGCACAATTCATTCCTCATTAACATTAAACTCTGAGGATTTTCCATTTTTGATAGCTTCAATTTTTTCTTGAATTCCCACATCATCCTTTTGAGCATCCTTTAACTTTTCCAAAAGAGATGGTTGAGCAATCATTTGTGAAAGGATTGATGATGTTCCATTCTTAATGATTCCCACGTCCATCTTCATCAAGTCTAAGAAGATTGGATCCTTCTCAATTCTCTTCATTGATAGAATCGCTGGATCCTTTCTACATAGGGCATCTTCTACCTTATTCGCTTTCCCCGGGTGGTAATGTATTGAACAGTCATAATTCTTAATGAGCTCTATCCATCTTCTCTGGCGCATATTAAGCTCTTTCTGTGGGAACATATATTTAAGACTATTGTGGTCAGTATATATCACTCATTTCTCTCCATAGAGATAATGCCGCCAGATTTTCAAGGCAAAGATCACAGCTTCCAACTCCAGATCATGCGTTGGATAGTTTTTCTCATGGATTTTCAACTACCTTGAGGCATAGGATATCACTTTATCCTTTTGTATCAGCACACATCCTAAGCCCTTCTTCGAAGAATCATTGAATACCACAAAAAGCTCCCCACTTGTGGGTAAAGTGGGCACAGGTGCGGTGATAAGCCTCCTTTTCAAATCCATGAAGCTTTATTCAAATTAATCACTCCAAGAAAACATTACTCCCTTTCGAGTTAGCTTGGTAAGAGGGTTGGACAATTGTGAGAAATTTCTCACAAATTGTCGATAATATCTAGCTAACCCCAAGAAGCTACGGATATCCGTTACAGATGTTGGCCTCGGCCATCCCTAAATTGCATCTGTTTTGGAGGGATCCATAGATATCCCATTTCTTGTGATGATATGACCCAAGAATGAGACCTCCTTCAACTAGAACTCAGACTTACTGTAGTTTTCATAGATCTTCTCCTTGAGCAAAGTCTCTAGTACAGTTCTTAAATGCTCCTCATGGTCCTCCTTAATTTTGGAGTATATATGAATATCATCTATAAAGACAACCACAAATTTGTCTAGGTAATCTCTAAAGACTCTATTCATCAAGTCCATGAATATTGCTGGAGAAATGGTGAGTCTGAAAGGCATTTATATGAATTCATAGTGCCCGTATCTTGTACAAAAAGCAGTCTTGGGGACATCTTCCTTCTTCACCCTTACTAGATAATATCCCGACTGCAAATCCACCTTGGAGAAGTATTGTGCTCCACGCAGCTGATCAAACAATTCATCGATTCTTGGGAGAGGATACTTGTTCTTTATCGTGATTCTGATAAGTTCACGATAATCGATGGAAAGCCGCATTGACCCATACTTCTTCTTGACGAAGAGGACTGGTGCACCCCATGGTGAAGCCCTTGGGCGTATAAACCCTTTATCCAGATTCTCCTGTAGTTGTTTCTTCAGATCTTCAAGCTCTACAACATCCATTCTATATGGAGTCGTGGATATTGGTAGCACCCCAGGTATAAGTTCAATTGAGAACTCAACATCTCTTCTTGGAGGAAGACCAGGCAGTTCCTCGGGAAACACATCAGTGAATTCCCTCACAATAGGCATTTCTTCAAGGATGGTTTCTTCCTTAGACTCAGTCATCTGAGCCAGATATGCATGCTCATAATCTAGTAATATCCATTCTTGAGATGATGGAGCTAAAGGAGATTCATCTTCCTCCTGACACTTGTAATGAATCGGGGGTCGGTTGTAACGACCCAATGTTTCATTAATGGAAAATACCTCTTGATCCAGTTAAATGTTTCTTTATGAAAAATGTTTTTTCAACTTCTTTAGTTTTACGTTAAGATTTGTGACCGTTACTTTTATAGCTGTTGAATAATTATCGTCTGAGTAGTATAAATATAAGGCTTTAACGAACCCATTTCTACTCAGACAAAGGAAGCGATGGCCTCATCCAGTAGAATTGCCCCTTACGAAGCCCATTTGTCAGAGATTGGAAAAGAGGTGGCGTCTTTGGGCTTTGCCCTTGACCAAGCCCAAGCTGAGCTTCATCAAGTCAAGCTCGAACGTGATCGACTACGGGAAAAGTGGAAGTTGATTGAAATTACCACTCGAGTGATGTTATCCGTGCCGCCCCAAGAGTCTGTCACCATCAAACACCTTACCCTTAGGTCTTATGCGGATATTTTAAGGGGTTATGTAACAAATAAGTAGCACCATGTTCATGTACATTATTTTTGTATATAATAATGAATATAATTTCTAGTCATTTTTGATACATTGTAATTAGTTTTTAAAGTACAAATGGTGTTTTTAGTTATTATTTAATTAAGAATTACATTTTATTAAATTAAAGGATTTTTGAATTAAATAATATTTTAATAAAATATTATTATTATTATTAAATTAATTTTTTTATTAAGTATAAATGATCTTATAATTTTATGAATGCAATTAAAATTTTTATTAAGGTTTGAAAGCCATTTCTGTCAAAACCCGTGATTTTTTTTATAAATGTCAGTTTTTATTTTAAAAGTAAAAATTCACATATTTAGAAAATTATTTAGATAAAATAAATATTATTTTTGGAATCAGGACGTCGAAATTATCTAACGGTGAATTTTTCATAATTTCTGAGACAGTCAAAATTTTGGGTAAAAATTAAATACCATTTAAATATATAATGTGTTTTATGACATCATAATGACCCAATGGTGATGTAATAAAATAACATAATCCTTATGTTCGGCCAATATGTGTTTTATCATTAAAATAATGAGGTTTTGTGTTTTCTTGACTTACTTTTCAAAGCATTAATGGAGCCCTCAAGACTTATTCAACACTTTTCCTTTTTAAATTAATTTCCATGGGAGTGTGACTCACCTCCACATAAGCAACCCTAATTTTTTAATAAGTTCGGACCTTGGCCTTGTAAAATATTGTTTTCCTCTTTCCTTTTCCAGAAACCATGGGCAAATACCATGGGATGGTTTGTGGTTTGGATTATTTTAATATAAGGGGTCCCAAACCTAAATAATAATGAATTCCCTCACCTTTCCTATATAAACCCATCCAAGCTCCCACTTCCTCCTCACTCAAAGCCCTTTGAGTTCGTCCAACCTCTGCCCTACTCTCTCTATAATCCTCCCAAGGTTCCCCAAGCTCCCAAGAAGCCTCTCACAATCCACTCTCTAGCCTTTGGAAGCACACTTCCAAGTAAGGGGTTTTCTTCCTTTCTCATTTTTTTGTCAATTTTCTTTAAGTTGTATTGCCCTTTTTATTTCAATTATGAATGTTGGGGTATGGTTTCGCACCTCCCCCATAATTCCCTCTTATTGTTTGAATGATGGGAGAACCCTTTCTCTCTCATTAAATGCCTCCCATGTACAGCCGTTACTATGCCGAAATTCCGAAAGGAACTTCTCTCTCTTCTTTTACATTCAAGAAATACATTTGTATCATGAATCTAAATTCCATTTATATTGTTGGGACATGTATATATATGATCTCATTACTTTCCATTACATGTAAATATGATGTGGAACCCCTTTCTCTCTCATCAACCTTTTTTTATGAATTCTAATGTCACGCCGTTACGGTGCCGAAATCGCACCGATTTTCTAAGCCAATGTCTTTGTGTAGTGAATACCATGCCCATTTATCCATCAAGGGTATTCAACTTTATGCACATTTACATATTGATTATAAAGTTTCATGTATGAATTCCAAATTCCTTTATCGTGGAAGAAATGATTATGTTTTATGAATCCATGTTTTATGATCCATGTGGCACACTTATGCATGAAAGGAAATGTTTAAGAAGGGTGCGCCCTTTATAGCACTCCAATGCACTGGGTAAAGTATAGTATCATGATACGTCATGTGAAATGTGTTTTTTACTCATGCTTATTCAAGTGCAATGAGGGTTTACTCGTGCTTCAAGTGCGATGAGGGTTTACTCATGCTCCATGTGCAATGAGCCTTGGCTCATGCTAATTCAATGTTAAGTGTTGTTGCCACATTTCCATGTTATGATTATCATGTTTTATCATGCCATTATGTTCATGTTTCTCTTATGCTCTATTGATATGCCTATTGCCTAACATGTATTGTAATCCTCATGTTATTCATTGTGTACTCCCTTACTGGGCTTTATAGCTCACCCTTTTCTTATGCATGTCCTCAGGTTATCCCATGCAATGCTAAGTACGAAGGAATGTAGTGGTCATGTAAAGGAAGTTTTCAATAAAGATGTTGTATTTCAAGTTAAAAGTTTTTATGTAATGATCCTAAGCCCCAAAGACACTAAAACTCTCGATCTTCATTGTTGTATCAAGTGAAGTTTTATATAATAAAGCATGTTTAAGTTGTAATAAAAAGCAGGGTTGTCATAGTTGGTATCAGAGGATAGGTTTAGTTATTTTTGGGATTAGGAAACCCTAGTAAAGCCTTAGATAAAAGACTAAGTATAATAAAAGCATACCTAAGTTTTGGTAAATACTAAGTAAGTGGTTTATCAAACAAATACATCCCTGTCTGGATACGAGAAAGTTGAGGCGGCTCTGGAACAGATGTATCCTAGGGGTAAAACCCTAAAACACCGCTTTGAGCTAGACTCGAACGGGAACTCGTGCACGACAACAGGCCTTGCTGCACTCTTGGTTACGAAACTCCCATGGGATATGTTTTGATAAATTCACAATCTTAGTATGAACCCTTATTAAGGGAAAAATGCCCCTAAGAATATATGTTAGAAGGAAGTTCATGAAAAGCCTAGATTGAATCCTATAGACTCATGAGTTAAAGAGATTAAAGTTTATTTATAAGTCATCAACTTTTTTCTTTGTATTACCCTTTATGGGTTACCCCTAACTTTCCTTTTATTCCAGCCAATGGCCGGTAATAGGAGAAATTGGGCTAACAACCGTTGTGAAGATCAGTGTGATGATCGTACTTATGAGATGCCCAATCCAATGGGAGTGGGAATCGCGAACTTTGTCACGCTTCTCTCTCAGCTAACTCATGTTTTGAATAGAAACACTGGTCAAGAGGAACGTTCAACCCCCCCTAAGAAAGAACAAGTCGCTATTGAAAGCTTCATGAGACAAAGGCCTCCTACTTTTAGTGGATCATCTGATCCCACGATCGCTGAACAATGGATCAACTCCATTGAAAAGATATTCTCCATCCTCCAATGCTCTGAAAAAGAGAAGGTTCTCTTGGCGGCTTATCGTATGGAGGGTGAAGCTGATCAATGGTGGACATTGATCAAAAATACGAAGCCTGAGGAGGAGATAGAGGCTTTGGAATGGAAGGAATTTCGGAAGATGTTTTTTGATAAATATTTTCCACGCACCCTCCGTCTTAAGATAGAAAGGGACTTCCTTTCCCTCAAACAGAAAGATGAAGAATCGGTGGGAGCGTACGAGGCAAACTTCACAAGTCTTGCATGATACGCTTCCGGCTTTGTCGTTACCCCCGAATGCAAGGTTGACCACTTCTTTGTTGGGCTGAAGCCTAGCTTGAGGAAAGAATTAGCGATCCGGGACTTCGACAGCTATGAGGAAATTTTCCGATGTGCCCTCAAGGTTGAAATGGAGATCGGAGAATCACAGGGGTATCATGGGGACAAGAAGCGTAAGGTGGACTTCAATGCTGGTGGTCCGATGGATAAATCCAACAGCACTAAGAAGATCCATCACCCCACTTGACAAAAGTGCAGAAATAAGCACCCTGGAAATTGCATTAAGGGGACAAGAAAATGCTTCAAGTGTGGAAGAGAAGGGAACCTAGCTGTTAACTGTCAGCAAGAAGGACCCGCGGCTGCGACAGAGGAGAGAAATGCTCCGTTCAAACCTCAACGCGTTGTTCAATGCTAAAAATGCAAAGAACCAGGTCATTTTGCGAATCAGTGCCCTAATCCAAGGGTTATCGGAGGCAATCAACAACCTCCAAGATAGCAAGGAAGAGATTTTGCCATCACTTCTGCCGAAGTGAACCCTGACAACGAAGTGGTGACAGGTATGCTATTTATTCATTCAAGAATAGCAAACATACTTTTTGATTCAGGTTCTACGCATTCTTTTATATCTCAAAAGTTTAGTAGAACAATCCCTGCACCACCACAAATCATGGAAGTAAAGATGTCGGTGAGTACGGAAAATGGGGAAATCATTGCATTCCATGAGTATAAGTCCTCCCCTGTTATAATCTGTGGATTGAATTTCCCGGCAAACCTCATCATACTCCCTCTGGTGGAATTTGATGCAATTCTTGGCAAGGATTGGATTTCCTTATATAGAGCCAACATAAATTGTCGGGAGAGGGAAATCACACTCCATATGGAGAATCGACCCCCGATTCTTTACAAGTGTCAGGAGAAAGATGAATCTCCTTTATCTCCATCATCTCAAGCATGGATATTACTGCCTTATGAGCACACATATCTGGCTCAGATGATTGAGTCCAAGGAAGAAACCACCCTTGAAGAAATGCCTATTGTGAGGGAATTCGCTGAAGTATTTCCCAAGGAACTTCCTGGTCTTCCTCCAAGAAGAGATGTTGAGTTCTCAATTGAACTTATAAATGGGGCGCTACCAATATCCAAGACTCCATATAGAATGGCTGTTGTTGAGCTTGAAGAGCTGAAGAAACAACTACAGGAGAATCTGGATAAAGGGTTTATACGCCCAAGTGCATCACCATGGGGTGCACCAGTCCTCTTAGTCAAGAAGAAGGATGGGTCAATGCGGCTTTGCATCGATTATCATGAACTTAACAATATCACGATAAAGAACAAGTATCCTATCCCAAGAATCGATGACTTGTTTGATCAGCTGCGTGGAGCACAATACTTCTCCAAGGTGGACTTGCGGTCGGGATATTATCAAGTAAGGGTGAAGAAGGAAGATATCCCCAAGACTGCTTTTCGTACAAGGTACAGGCACTATGAATTCATAGTAATGCCTTTTGGACTCACCAATGCTCCAGAAATATTCATGGACTTGATGAATAGAGTCTTTAGAGATTACCTTGACAAATTTGTGGTAGTCTTTATAGATGATATTCTAATATACTCTAAAACCAAGGAGGATCATGAGGAGCATTTAAAAACTGTACTAGAGACTTTGCGCAAGGAGAAGCTCTATGAAAAGTACAGCAAGTGTGAGTTTTGGTTTAAGGAAGTCTCATTCTTGGGCCATATCATCACAAGCAATGGGATATCTGTGGACCCCTCCAAAACAGATGCAATTGAGGGATGGCCGAGGCCAACATCGGTAACTGATATCCGTAGCTTCTTGGGGTTAGCTGGATATTATCGACGATTTGTGAGAAATTTCTCAAGATTTTCTAACCCTCTTACCAAACTAACTCGAAAGGCAATAAAGTTTTCTTGGAGTGATGAATGCGAAGAAAGATTCAAGGAGTTGAAAAGGAGGCTTATCACTGCACCCATGCTCACTTTACCCACAAGTGGGGAGATTTTTGTGGTATTCAGTGATGCTTCGAAGAAGGGCATAGGATGTGTGCTGATGTAGAATGATAAAGTGATATCCTATGCCTCAAGGAAGTTGAAAATCCATGAGCGAAACTATCCAACGCATGATCTGGAGTTGGCGGCGGTGATCATTTCCTTGAAAATCTGGCGGCATTATCTCTATGGAGAGAAATGTGAGATATATACTGACCACAAGAGTCTTAAATATATATTCACACAGAAAGAGCTTAATATGCGCCAGAGAAGATGGATAGAGCTCATCAAGGATTATGACTATTCAATACATTACCACCCTGGGAAGGTGAACAAGGTGGTGGATGCCTTAAGTAGAAAGGATCCAACGATTCTATCAATGATGAGAATTGAGAAGGATCCAATCTTCTTAGACTTGATGAAGATGGATGTGGGAATCATAAAGAAGGGAACATAATAAATCCTTTCACAAATTATTGCTCAACCATCTCTTTTGGAAAGGATAAAGGATGCTCAAAAGGATGATGCATGAATCCAAGAAAAAGTGGAAGCTATCAAAAAGGGAAAATCCTCAGAGTTTAATGTTAATGAAGAAGGAATTGTGCGGTTTGGGAAAAGACTATGTGTTCCATCAAGTTCGGAGCTGAAGAAGGAACTTTTGGATGATGCACATAGTTCAAATTTCTCTATTCACCCAAGGAGCACAAAGATGTATCGAGATCTCTGAGAAAACTTTTGGTGGGATAATATGAAGAAGGAGATCACGGAATATACATCAAAGTGCCTGGTGTGTCAGCAAGTGAAGGCAGAGAGGCAGAAGTCTAAGGGGATGATGCAACCATTGCCCATACCAGAATGGAAATGGGAGAACATCACCATGGACTTCGTCACTGGACTTCCAAGGACATCCAAAGGCAACAATGCAATCTGGGTTGTTGTGGATCGTCTTACAAAGACTTCACACTTCATTGCTATTCAAGAGGATTTCTCTTTGGATCAACTGGAACAGATATATATCAGAGAAGTGGTATGGTTTCATGGAGTACCACAATCTATTGTGTCTGACCAAGATCCAAGATTTACCTCTACGTTTTGGAAGAGTCTTCAACATGCTCTGATTACTGAACTGAACTTCAGTACGGCCTATCATACTCAAACTAATGGCCAATCCGAGCGGACTATCCAAACACTTGAGGATATGTTGAGAGCGTGCTCAATGGACTTTAAAGGAGGATGGGATCAACATATTCCTCTAGTTGAATTATATTATAATAATATTTTCCACTCGAGCATCCAAATGGCACCATATGAAGCCCTGTATGGGAAAAGGTGTAGAACACCAGCTTGTTGGGATGAGGTCAGTGAACGTAAGCTACTTGGACCAGAAATGGTCGAAGAAATGGTGGAGAAGGTGAAAACCATTCAGCAGCATATCAAGGAAGCCCAAAGTCGACAGAAGAGTTATGCAGATAATCGTCGACGAGACCTTGAGTTTAAAGTCGGAGACATGGTGTTTTTACACATATCTCCGTGGAAGAAGGTCATGAGGATTGGAAAGAAAGGGAAGTTAAGTCCAAGGTACATCGGCCACTTCGATATTCTTGATCGTGTTGGGGTTGTGGCCTATCGACTAGCACTTCCACCTACTATGGCCAAGGTGCATGATGTCTTCCATGTATTCCTCTTAAGGAATTACATACCAGACCCTTCACATGTACTCTCTTCCGAGGTGGTACAATTAGAAGATTATATTTCTTATGAGGAGAAACCAGTGAAGATCTTATATCATAGAGAAAAAGTTCTACGAAATAAGACAATACCCCTCGTCAAGGTGTTGTGGAGAAACCACAAGTTTGAAGAAGCAACTTGGGAGTCGGAGGATATGATGAAGCTGAGTTACCCACATTTGTTTTAGTGTGGGAAAAGTAAAATTTCGAGGGCGAAATTTCTTAAGGGGGGAATGTTGTAACGACCCAAAGTTTCATTAATGGAAAATCCCTCTTGATCCATTTAAATGTTTCTTTATGAAAAATGTGTTTTCAACTTCTTTAGTTTTACGTTATGATTTGTGACCGTTACTTTTATAGCCATTGAACAGTGATCATCTGAGTTGTATAAATATAAGGCTTTAACGAACACATTTCTACTCAAACAAAGGAAGCGATGGACTCATCCAGTAGAATTGCCCCTTACGAAGCCCATTTGTCAGAGCTCGGAAAAGAGGTGGCGTCTTTGGGCTTTTCCCTTGACCAAGCCCAAGCTGAGCTTCATCAAGTCATGCTCGAACGTGATCGTCTACGGGAAAAGTGGAAGTTGATTGAAATTACCACTCGAGCGATGTTATCCGAGCCGCCCCAAGAGTCTGTCACCATCGCACACCTTACCCTTAGGTCTTATGCGGCTATTTTAAGGGGTTATGTAACAAATATGTAGCACCATGTTCATGTACATTATTTTTGTATATAATAATGAATATAATTTCTAGTTATTTTTGATACATTGTAATTAGTTTTTAAAGTACAAATGGTGTTTTTAGTTATTATTTAATTAAGAATTATATTTTATTAAATTAAAGGATTTTTGAATTAAAAAATATTTTAATAAAATATTATTATTAATATTAAATTAATTTTTTTATTATGTATAAATTATATTATAATTTTATGAATGCAATTAAAATTTCTATTAAGGTTTGAAAGCCATTTCTATCAAAACCCGTGAATTTTTTTATAAATGTCGGTTTTTATTTTAAAAGTAAAAATTCACATATTTAGAAAATTATTTAGATAAAATAAATATTATTTTTGGAATCAGGACGTCGAAATTATCTAACGGCGAATTTTTCATAATTTCTGAGACAGTCAAATTTTTGGGTAAAAATTAAATACCATTTAAATATATAATGTGTTTTTTGACATCATAATGACCCAATGGTGATGAAATAAAATAACATAATCCTTATGTTCGGACAATATGTGTTTTATCATTAAAATAATGAGGTTTTGGGTGTGTTTGACTTACTTTTCAAAGCATTAATGGAGCCCTCAAGACTTATTCAACACTTTGCCTTTTTAAATTAATTTCCATGGGAGTGTGACTCACCTCCACATAAGCAACCCTAATTTTTTAATAAGTTCGGACCTTGGCCTTGTAAAATATTGTTTTCCTCTTTCCTTTTCCAGAAACCATGGGCAAATACCATGGGATGGTTTATGGTTTGGATTATTTTAATATAAGGTGTCCCAAACCTAAATAATAAAGAATTCCCTCACCTTTCCTATATAAACCCACCCAAGCTACCACTTCCTCCTCACTCAAAGCCCTTGGAGTTCGTCCAACCTCTTCCCTACTCTCTCTAGAATCCTCCCAAGGTGCCCCAAGCTCCCAAGAAGCCTCTCACAAGCCTCTCTCTAGCCTTTGGAAGAACACTTCCAAGTAAGGGGTTTTCTTCCTTTCTCATTTTTTGTCAATTTTCTTTAAGTTGTATTTCCCATTTTATTTAAATTATGAATGTTGGGGTATGGTTTCGCACCTCCCCCATAATGCCCTCTTATTGTTTGAATGATGGGAGAACCCTTTCTCTCTCATTAAATGCCTCCCATGTACACCCGTTACTATGCCGAAATTCCGAAAGGAACTTCTCTCTCTTCTTTTACATTCAAGAAATACTTTTGTATCATGAATATAAATTCCATTTCTATTGTTGGGACATGTATATATATGATCTCCATACTGTCCATTACATTTAAATATTTTGACGAACCCCTTTCTCTCTCATCAACCTTTTTTTATGAATTCTTATGTCACGCCGTTACGCTGCCGAAATCACACCGATTTTCTAAGCCAATATCGTTGTGTAGTGAATACCATGCCCATTTCTCCATCAAGGGTATTCAACTTTATGCACATTTACATTTTGATTATAAAGTTTCATGTATTAATTCCACATTCCTTAATCGTGGAAGAAATGATTATGTTTTATGAATCCATGTTTTATGATCCATGTGGCACACTTATGCATGAAAGGAAATGTTTAAGAAGGGTGCGCCCTTTATAGCGCTCCAATGCATTGGGTAAAGTATAGTATCATGATACGTCATGTGCAATGAGTTTTTTTTACTCATTCTAATTCAAGTGCAATGAGGGTTTACTCGTGCTTCAAGTGCAATGAGGGTTTACTCATGCTCCATGTGCAATGAGCCTTGGCTCATGCTAATTCAATGTTAAGTGTTGTTGCCACATTTCCATGTTGTGATTATCATGCTTTATCATGCCTTTATGTTCATGTTTCTCTTATGCTCTATTGATATGCCTATTTCCTAACATGTATTGTACTCCTCATGTTATTCATTGTGTACTCCCTTACTGGGCTTTATAGCTCACCCTTTTCTTATTCATGTCCTCAGGTTATCCCATGCAATGCTAAGTACGAAGGAATGTAGTGGTCATGTAAAGGAAGTTTTCAATAAAGATGTTGTATTTCAAGTTTAAAGTTTTTATGTAATTATCCTAAGCCCCAAAGACACTAAACCTCTCGATCATCATTGTTGTATCAAGTGAAGTTTTATGTAATAAAGCATGTTCAAGTTGTAATAAAATGCAGGGTTGTCATATCGATTCTCCATATAGAGTGTGATTTCCCTCTCCTGACAATTTATGTTGGCTCTATATAAGGAAATACAATCCATGCCAAGAATTTCATCAAATTCCACTAAAGGGAGTATGAAGAGGTTTTCCGGGAAATTCAACCCACAGATTATAACATGGGGGGAATTATACTCATAGGAAGCAATGATTGCCCCATTTTCTGTACTCACTGACATATTTACTTCCATGATTTGTGGTGGTGCTTGGATTGTTCTACTAAACTTTCGATATATAAAAGAATTCGTAGAACCAGAATCAAAAAGTAAGTTCGCTATTCTTGAATGAATAACTAGCGTACCTGTCACCACTTCATTGTCGGGGTTCAATTTGGCAGAAGTGATGGCAAAAGATCTTCCTTGCTGTCTTGGAGGTTGTTTGTTGCCTCTGAAAACCTTTGGATTAGGGAACTGATTTTCAAAATTACACGGTTCTTTGAATTTATAGCATTGAACAACGCGTTGAGGTTCGAACGGAGTGTTCCTCTCCTCTATCGCAGCCACGGGTCCTTCTTTCCGACAGTTAACAGCTAAGTTCCCTTCTCTTCCACACCTGAAGCATTTTCTCGTCCCCTTATATAAATTTACAGGGTGCTTCTTTCCGTACTTTTGGAAAGTGGGTGATGTAACTTCTTAGCGCCGTTGGATTTATCCATCGGCCCAACAACATTGAAGTCCACCTTATGCTTCTTATCCCCATGATACCCCTGTGATTCTCCAATATCCATTTCGACCTTGAGGGCACATGAGACAATTTCCTCATAGCTATCGAAGTCGCGGATCACTAATACTTTCCGCAAGCTAGGCTTCAGACCACCAAAGAAGCGTTCAACCTTGCATTCAGGTGTAACAACAAAGCCGGAAGCGTATCGTGAAAGCCTTGTGAAGTTTTCCTCGTACGCTCCAATGGATTCTTCATCTTTTTTTCTTGAGGTAAGGTAAGTCCCTTTCAATCTTAAGCTGGAGGGTGCGTGGAAAATATTTTTCAAAAAACATCTTCCGGAAATTCTTCCATTCAAATGCCTTGATCTCCTCCTCAGGCTTCATATTTTTGATCAACTTCCACCATTGATCAGCTTCACCCTACATACGATAAGATACTAGGAGAACCTTCACTTGTTCAGAACATTGGAGGATGGAGAATATCATTTCAATGGAGTTGATCCATTGTTCAGCGATCGTGGGATCATATGATCCACTAAAAGTAGGAGGCCTTTGTCTGATGAAGATCTCGATAGAGAATTTTTCTTTCTTATGGGGGGGGGGGGGTTGAACGTTCCTCTTAACCCATGTTTCTATTCAAAACTATAGTTAGCTGAGAGAGAAGCATGACAAAGTTCGCGATTCCTGCTCCCATTGGATTTGGCATCTCATTAGTACAGTCATCACACTGATCTTCCCAACATTTGTTAGCCCGAGACCTCCTATTACCAGCCATTGGCTGGAATAAAAGGAAAAATAGGGGTAACACATAAAGGGTAATCCAAAGAAAAAAGCTAATGACTCAAAAATATACCTTTAATTCCTTAACTCATGAGTCTATAGGCTTCAATCTAGGATTTTCATGATCTACTTTCTAACATATATTCTTAGGAGAATTTTTAACTTAATAAGGGTTCATACTAAGATTGTGAATTTATCAATACATATCCCTTGGGAGTTTTGTAACCAAGAGTGCAGCAAGGCCAGTTGTCGTGCACCAGTTCCCGTTCGATTCTAGCTCAAAGCGGTGTTTTTGGGTTTTACCCCTAGGATACATCTGTGCCAGAGCCACCTCTACCTGCTCGTATCCAGATAGGGATGTATTTGTTTGATAAACCACTTACTTAGTATTTACCATAACTTTGGGATGTTTTTATTATACTTAGTCTTGTATCTAAGGCTTTACTAGGTTTTCCTAATTCCAAAAATAATTAAACTTATCCTCTGATACCAACTATGACAACCCTGCTATTTATTACAACTTAAACATGATTTATTACATAATACTTTACTTGATACAACAAAGAAGATCTAGAGGTTTAGTGTCTTTGGGGATTAGGATCATTATATAAAAACTTAAAACATGAAATACAACATCTTTATTGAAAACTTCCTTTTCATTTCCACTACATTCCTTCATACTTATCATTGCATGGGATAACCTGAGGACATGGATAAGAAAAGGGTGAGATATAAAGCCCAGTAAGGGCGTACACATGGAATAACATGAGGAGTACAATACATGTTATACAATAGGCATAATAAATAGAGCATAAAAGAAACGTGAACATAAAGGCATGATAAAGCATGATAATCATAACATGGAGATGTGGCAACAACACTTATCATGGAATTAGCATGAGCCAAGCCTCATTGCACATGGAGCATGAGTAAACCCTCATTGAACATAAATCATGAGTAAACCCTCGTTTCACTTGAATAAGTCTGAGGAAACACTCATTGCACAGGACGTATCATGATACTATACTTTACCCAATGCATTGGAGCGCTATAAGGGCCCACCCTTCTTAAACATTTCATTTCATGTATAAGTGTGCCACATGGATCATAAAAAATTGATTCATAAAACATAATCATTTATTCCACGATAAAGGAATGTGGAATTCATACATGAAACTTTACAATCAATAATTAAATGTTCATAATGGTGAATACCCTTGATGGCGAAATGGGCATGGTATTCACTACACAATGACATTGGCTTATAAAATCGGTGCGATTTCGGCAGTGTAACAGCCTGACATAAGAATTCATAAAAAAGGTTGATGAGAGAGAAAGGGGTTCCTCATTATATTTACATGTAATGGACAGTAAAGAGGTCATATAGATACATGTACCAACAATTGAAATGGAATTTAGATTCATGATACAAAAGTATTGCTTGAATGTAAAAGAAGAGAGAGAAGTTCCTTTCGGAATTTCGGCATAGTAACGGGTGTACATGGGAGGAATTTAATGAGAGAGAAAGGGGTCTCCCATCATTCAAAAAATAAGAGGGAATTATGGGGGAGGTGAAAAACCATACCCCAACCTTCATAATTGAAATTAAAAGGGCAATAAAACTTAAAGAAAATTGGCAAAAAATGAGAGAGGAAGAAAAAACCCTTACTTGGAAGTGTGCTTCCAAAGGCTAGAGAGAGGCTTGTGAGAGGCTTCTTGGGAGCTTGGAGCACCTTGGGAGGATTATAGAGAGAGTTGGGCAGAGTTTTGATGAACTCCAAGGGATTTTAGTGAGGAGGACGTGGTAGCTTGGGTGGGTTTATATAGGAAAGGTGAGAGAAATCTTTATTATTTAGGTTTGGGTCCCCTTACATTAAATTAATCCAAACCACAAACCATCTGATGGTTTTTGCCCATGGTTTTTGGAAAAGAGAAGAGAAAGACAATATTTTATATGGCCCAAGTCCGAACTTCTTAAAATAATAAGGTTACTTATGTGGAGGTGAGTCACACTCCCATGGAAATTAATTTAAAAAGGCAAAGTGTTGAATATGTCTTGAGGGGTCCATTAATGCTTTGAAAAGTAAGTCAAACAAACTAAAAATCACATTATTTTAATTATAAAACATATATTTGCCGAACATAATGATTTTGGTATTTTATTACATCACCATTGGGTCATTATGATGTCATAAAACACATTATATATTTAAACGGTATTTAGTTTTTACCCAAAAATTTGACTGTCTCAGAAAATAATGAAAAATTCACTGTTGGATAATTTCGACGTCATGATTTCAAAAATAACATTTATTTTATCTAAATAATTTTCTAAATATGTGAATTTTTACTTTTAAAAAAAGAACCTTCATTTATCGAAAATTCACATGTTTTGAGAGAAATGGATTTCAAACCTTAATAATAATTTTAATTGTATTCATAAAATTATAAGATAATTTACATTTAATAAAAATTAATTTAATAATAATATTATTATTTTATTAAAATATTATTTAATTCAAAAATCCCTTAATTTAATAAAATATATTTCTTAATTAAATAATAACTAAAGACCCCATTTGTACTTTAAAAACTATTTACAATGTGTCAAAAATGACTAGAAATTATATTCATTATTATATACAAAAAAATAATGTACATGAACATAATACTACTTATTTGTTACATAACCCCTTAAAACAGCCGCATAAGACCTCAGGGTAAGGTGTGCGATGGTGATAGACTCTTGGGGTGGCTTAGATAACATCGCTCGAGTGGTAATTTCAATCAACTTCAACTTTTCCCATAGACAGTCACGTTCGAGCTTGACATGATGAAGATCAGCTTGGCCTTGGTCAAGGGCGAAGGCCATGGATGCCACCTCTTTTCTGAGCTCCGAAAAATGGGCTTCATATGGGGAAATTCTACTGGATGAGGCCATCGCTACTTTTTTCTGAGTAAATTTGATTTGTTAAAGTCCTATATTTACACTAATCATGTGATCACTGTTCAACGGCTATATTTGAAACGGTCAAAATTCATAACATAAAACCAAAGAAGTTGACATCTTATAAAAACATTTTTCATAAAGATACATTTAATTATATCAAGAGGGATTTCAATTAATGAAACTATGGGTCGTTACAATGTTAATATATTTGTTCATATATATAAATATTTTAAATTTGTTAAATTTGATCTATTTTTATTAAATATAAAATACTTATCAAAATCTCTCACTAAAAAAAGGAATACTATTTTTTTATTATGTAATATTTAACTAATACAATTAAAATCATTTATTTATATACTAAACATTAATTTTACCATTCCATTGATATTGAAGAATTTATTTGAAATTTAAATATACATCATATTGACTTTTAATAATATTATTAAAATTTATATGTAACTCTTAAATTTATATATAGTATTTTAATATCATACTGTTATTTTATTTTGAGTTATATTATTTTAGATGTACTAATTTACAAGACACGCCTTCAATATACCTATTAAATATATGTCTAATGACTATATTTTTTGATGGATATATTTTCAATTTGTATATTTTCAATAACTATATTTTCAACAACCATATTCACAATAGCTAGATTAAGTTCCTATATATAGACATACTGATGTGATTCCATCTACACTTCTCCTTTCCATAACTCTAATTTTATACCTTGAAACATTCTTTCTCATTTCATGGTATTCATTATGATTGTCATTTTTTTGTTATACTGATCATGATTATAAAATGATAAAGTGGTCCATGGGGGACTAGTTCTAATTATATTATATATTTCAATTTAATTTATCGTTTTATTTTTTTTACAGTTTTAATAAATGTAATCATCCTTGATGTGTAGTATTTTATTTCATATACTTATGAAGTATTCTTTTTCCATGAAAGAATAAAGTATTGTTAGTTTAGTCTCTATATTTTATAACCTTTTACCTAATCGATTTAAATTTCAATAAATAAATAAAAAAGTATATAATTATAAAGATATAGTTTATGAAAAGGATATGATTCCTAAAATCATTGGGCATGATATTATCCCCCCACATAAGATTTGTTAAATCCCCAGATATTAATTACCACATACTGATCAAAATAGTTAAGTAAATATAAATTATAGAGATGACATGGGATATAATTTATAGTGAGATATCAATATTAAATAATTTGGAAACACTTCTCTTTACATAGAATAGATTAATCATTAATATTGATTTTTGTCCAACTATTTGGGTCAAGTGTCTGCCATTACTTGGTATCGATTCCCAAATTATATATATATTTTATCAATGGTGTTTATTATAATTATTTTATTGAAATAATATCATAAGTTAAAATGAAATATGAATTTATTAATACATAAAATTTTTACTTTAAGTGGAGGGAACTCATGAATCGCTAAAATCATGTTAAAATTATCTAATAAAGGATAATAAAATTTACATAAGGATATTTACAATAAATATAACTTGGAATAAAAAAATAAAATAATTATATTGTTTACCCAGAAATCAAATCATCAGGGTAGTGATTCAATGATAATATATGTTTTTTAGATATACTAGTGTTCCTATAATCAAATTCCAATAATACACCTAAAACTTTATATTAGAGAGTATATTTAACTTAAATTTCAGAACCCAATTATAGATTAATGGGTTCATAGGAATTTCAAATTCAACATGGTCTTGGAGGTTTTTTATTCTCATCACCTTGTTTATTCATTAAATTAAGGCACTAAATTTGATAATTCCAATAGTCCCCACACTTAATTCATTATATTATTAATGGTACATTAGAATGACCTGTATTTCATTAAATTGTGTTTATCAAAAATCATAAAAAGTCATTGAAGGATTGATTCTCCATTACCCCCTCTCCAATAATCCATCTTTCAGTTAAATAAGCACAATTACCTGGGTTGTTTTATAGTAAATTGAAAATTCTTTTCTTCAGCATCTTAAATACTTCATATTTCTTGAGAATCCATATTTCCCTTCTTTAGTGTGTTTGAGAGTTTGAAAATGTTCACATTTTATGAGTGTTGGTTGGTCATAATCACAATGATTATCAATCAAGGTCCCATTAGGATGGGTTCTTTATTGGATTAATTTTCCCATTGTCCATCACATAATAGGAACCTTCTAGTTCCAGTTATCACCAAAACTAAAATGGTTAACCAGAGAGATAAAAAATTAAAAACATGCAGGCATTTTCATTATCAATAAAATAAATGGTATTAAAACAAAAAAATTTGTGCCCTTTTCCATCACCAAATTATATAGAAAGTCCTCTAGTCTAACCTATATAATTTTCACATTCATATTTGGAATACTTGTCCATCTAAGCCCCACAATTAAATGTTGTATGACCAAAAGGGAATTCCTGATAACCATGACCTAATGATGATCACCTAAACATAAAAATTCCATTTGGAATGATTTAACCAAACCTGAGGTAGATTCCATTGAAAATGTATATAGTAGAATAAAATAGTGGAAGAGACATCATATGTAATATATATTCCTTGGCAGGAATATTTTAGAAGACACGATAGAACTCAAATCTATCAGAACAAACAAGAAGTACAAGTCCAATAGAAAGGGACAAATAAAACAAATATGACTTCTATATGTGATAATGTAGAAAAAATCCTACCATGCCACCACAAACTATTTATACCCTCCTAATGAAATCCTCACTGTCTCACTACAATACCTTTTCTTTTCATGCATAAAAAGACATGATCATATATATAGACTACCAAAGGGGTGTGTAGGGAGTGAGTTAAACAGGATTAGCAGCATCCCACACATGTTTTCAATATCAAGACTCTATATAATCAATCCCAATATTCTCATTTTAAAGAAAACATGGAATGATAAATGATAAAATAATTTATTTCACATCATGGTAAACATTTTCCATTTTTCACAGTTCAAAAAAAAGTTAGGAAAAGTTGTTTCACAACAAAATTTTCATAAATATAAGTCAAAGTCAATGAATTTATATCAAATATAGAAGATTTCAAAGAGAAATTATAGGTTAATCTTTTCAAGGACAAAAAAAGTTCAGTATATAATATAACATATTGCACAATAAATGATTTATACACACTCAAGACCCTAAAACAACATTCCAAGTATGGTTATGAACACTCCATGAGTGGACCCCCAAGGAAGTCAATATCAATTCTATAGAACAGCACACCAATATAGAAGAGGAACACTCAATGATATAACCACTTGATAAATGTGGGTGATGGACATGAGCTACACCTTCCCCCTATGTAACCATGTATTCCATTTTTCAGTGTTTCCCAAATCATTTCGAAAAGGGATTTCAAAATCAATTTCAAAAAACCATTTTCTTTTACAAAACCTACTGTGAAAAACCATTTTTCAATTCGTTGGAAACATCAATTTCCCATTACCAAAACTGTTGGAAAACACATATTTTATTTAAAATACATTTACAAAAACTAATTTTTTTGAATTAACTAATAAATCATTCTATAAAATATGAGAAAACATGGTTCATTCAAAAAAGGATAGAGATAGAACAACATATATCAAACTCATGTCGAAAACACCTATAATAGGATCCACCAACAATGGAAGGGGGAATGTGTGAAATTAGAGGTCCAATAAATTATTTCCACATCATAGAAAAAATTAAACAAAGGTAATTGTCAGTGGAGGTGTCAGATCACTATATACCATGAGAACCACACACACCACAATATATTTAAAGCTGGGAATGAACTCTGGAAGAAGATCAAACAATAAATCGAGAATAATAATATGAAAATAAATATATGATCAATTTAATATATATATATATATATATATATGTGTGTGCGTGTGTGTGTGTGTGTGTGTTCCAATAACACTATAATAACTAATGGTAACAAATACCAAAAAAGTTTTCTTACCTAGAGAGCTGTAGTGCAACCACCACATAGTTCAAGAACAGAAGGAAGTGATCTAAAAAGAACAAAGACTTCCAAAATCTCTTGGTATAGAATAGGGTATGAGGTCGGTAAAATGAAAATATAATTAATTAGTTTTAAGTATTGAAAACATAAAACTAACTAGGCATGATGAGTTTATGTCGTAAACTATGTATTTAAGGTATTCAATACTCATGAAACATGTACAACAAAAAACATGTTTCCATTGGTTAAAAAATACAAACTAAAATATTTATGATGTAAAATAAAGAATATGGTGTAAGTATATAGAAACCACAAACAGATTTCATGGATAGTTCCTCATGACCCATTTATGCCAAAAACTACATATATATGCCTTGAATGTGCCATGTAGGGTGAAACTAACCCAGGTTCTACTGAAAAATTCTGAAAATAGTTCTTGATTCCTTTTGAACTCAAAGAAAAAACTATCAAACATAATAATGGACATCATATTTTTCTTGGATGTTACAATATCCACACCATCAGGCCTTATTTGTTAGGAATTCTTGTAGAACATGGGTCTTCAAAAAAGTGGTGACATGAATACTCCCACACAGATGACTAGTACTCCCCAGTAACCTGAGAATATCATATGTGTATCAATAACACTCTAAAAAATGTGATAGAACTCCTATATAAGAAATTCACCTATAAATTATTTATATCCACTAGTTTCCAACAACTGAAACATCTGCCTCCTACTAAATCTCTTCATAACTCATAGTGTGATAGGGAACTGAATGCTACATCTTGAGGTGAGAAATGTCGAAAAAATTATGAATACATGTCATCTGAGCCATTAATTCCAACAATTATGGTCTTTTTCCAAGTGATTCAACAACTTAAAATAGTCTAAAATATCATAGATCTATCTTCTCGAGTTTCCAAATCTGATGGTGATCCAACCCAGGATAAACATATAAGAAAATATGTTCACCTACAGAAAAATATAAATAATGTCATCGACCATATGTATTTGATTTTTTTTCTAGGTCAACACTAAATGTAGATGTTGATGTATATCCAAAATACTTTCTGACATATCCTGAATGAGACTCGGTCCCACAAAGAGGCCTCAACTACATCGACCCACTAAATAGGTGATCTATAATGTAGACCATACAAAACCTAAAAGGAAACCATTCTGATCGATGATCGATAGAATTTATTATAAAAAAAATAAACTAGTACCAGATAACTATACCATGATCCATCAAAATACACAATGAATAAATTGATAATATCCTCCAAAAATATGAATAGAAAGCTTTTTATGACCATCCATATGTGGATGGTAAGCTGTAATCAACTGAACCTGAGTCGCCATCAACTCCTATAGTATCTTCTATAAATGGAAGGTAAAACTGAGATATTTTTGATAAGAAAAAATAGAGGGAACCCCATGTAACATCATAAAATCCATCATATATAGATTTACTAGATCATCAGACTTTGTAGTATCCCTTATCAAAATATAATGAGAATATTTTATCAATTGATCAATCACCACCCTGATATCATTCTTCCCATGGGGAGTCTATGGTATCTAACAAAAAATTACATGAACACTATGTAAAATTTCCAAACTTGAATGAGAAGATTCTAAAGAAAATCATAAGGTTTTATATTCTCTACATTTATTAGTTGTAAGTGGGAAACATAATCCACAATATCGTTCATCATACCCAACCACCAGAAATATGGTATCATGTCATAATACATATTCACAGTGCCCAAATAAATAACCCATGAAGATGTATGACAGTAAACAAAATTAACTGCTGACACATTTTGAGATGAAAACCAATACCAAAAATAGAGAATAACATAAAGAGAGAGAGAGAGAGAATATCTAGATTCAACCTACCCACATAGAGGGTTTATCCAATTCCCTTAAACTCGTTTTCTTTTTGTCGACCCTATAGAATAGACTCGACGATAGATTATAATAACAAAACAATGGTCCAAACTATATCATAAACATAATCTTAATCTTACAGATGCAACTAAGTGAATAGTGTCATCAGGTTCCACTCTTCCCTCAATTCTAAGACTACATATGATGGTGATTTCCTACTATGATAATCTCTTACCACATTCCACCCACATAATTTTTCTAAGATTATAGTACTTCTAATTGAAAATATAAATTAGGCTATTATGGTTATAAATGACTATGAATCTCTCACCAGAAAGGTAATCCCACCAACTCTTAAGAACATGAATAATTATAAAATGTCTAAAATAATATATGGGGTAATTATCTTCATGTGGATAATGATAAGGAGAGACACATGATACAACCTGACCATCTTGAAAAATGTACACTTGCTATAATAACACCAAAATCATCAATGCATACCACATACCCTGTACCAATCTCATGAAATATCAAAACAAGTTATTTAGTCCAAATATATTTCAACTCATCAAAAGAATTATAAACCCCTTATTTTGATGTGGATTTCACCCTATACCTTGTAATATAATCCAAAAAATAGGAAAACATTGATAATTTCATTATGAACCATTGATAGTATCTATTAGGACCTAAGAAGCATTGTAACTGAAAGAGACTTTGTGGAACCACCCCTCAAACACATCTATCACCTTCTCATAATCGAATGATAAGACATGATAAAAAATTATGAATCCCATAAAACTTCTTTAATATAGAAACATTATTTCTAAATAATTCTATACCGATAGTGATTTTTTAGGATTTATATTGCCAAAATAATATAGTTCTCAAGAACATGATTTGATATTAAATAAACAGGAATATCATCCATGAACATTAAGAAAAATGTGTACTGATATTGATGGAATATCTGATTCATTGGATCCATAAATGTTGTAGGAGAATCAGTATGAAAATAATAAATCGCAAGATATTAATAATGGATGTATATTCTCTTGAACCATGTCTTAGGAATATCCAACACCAAAACCTTTATCTGATGATAACCCACATGAAGAGAGATTAAAAAAAACTGCACCCCCTTTAAATGTACTAACAAGTAAAAAAATAATGAAATGGATACTTATTATTAAACATCATGAAGCTTAATATCATATAGTCTATGAACAACTGAAGTGAACCATATGCTTTTTTGGAAAATAACATTTGGGATACCCATCATGAAACACTAGGGAAAACAAAACCCTTCCCTCTCAAAGCATCCATTTGAATGTTGAGTTCTTTCATTACTTCTTGTTCTATGATACATGAGGGAATCAAGATAAATAGTGTAAATGTCACCATATCAATCATAAACTCAACCCTGTTATTTGTATGAAGACCAAAGAAGTTGTCAGGGAAAATGTCAAGAATGTTTCAGAAAAAAAAAAGCTAGAATATTAACAAGAGAAGAAGCCACATTAAGATCAACCATAATAGTAGACAACAAAATCATTATCTTTGGGCGAGAAGGACTAGCATGGCCAGAACTATGATCCCACTCTCAGTGAAACACTTAATAGTTCCCATAAACATCATTGGTCGTGACATGTATATTAGAAAAATCAAACTCTACATGATGATCAATGATACAATGCATCTCGAAGATGACATCAAACAAATACATATTAAATACAATTAAATCCTAAAAAAACATCATGTCAGCTATTGATAAAGAACAAGAAAGGAACTGAGACCCCTACACATTTCTAATTTTCAAAGGCCTTTCTAAATCCATCAAAAAATAAATGATCTCTTTTAGACATTTTCACACATAAACAAAATGAGAAAATATAAATGGGTGGATGGAACCTATATCAAAGAGAGAATTATTTATAGAATATTCAACAAAAATGGTACCTCTCAATGTCATTAGACCCACACAAAACTCTACTAGAAACTCATCCGCTGCATAATAATGCATCACTCCCAAGTCTTATGTCTATATCATGATAGAATTTGAGGATTTTGACAACACCAAAAAAGGAATTTGGATCCAACAAACCATTACTTTTATAAATAATAACTTATCTTGATAGAATCACTATAAATGCTCATAGTGGTCACACCAATTGGACATCTTCACAAGTGTAGAACAAGAACATTGGGTGTTTCCAACCATTCTAAACTGATATAATGTTAGGGGCACACAACTATATTCAAACAATGGTGAAAGTTTTTTCAACTGTTAAGAACCACCTCCACCAATCATTTGATTCTTAGGCCACTTCTTATTCTTTCCCTTCACTCTACAGAAGCTTCAACTAGGTGGAAAAGAATGGGTAAATATTAAATCATTTCTATCAAGATCAACACTACCATCATATACATGAATACCATCTTATCATAGGTAAAAATATTCATCAAAAATACATGTGATCTAATATCTGATCGCAAACCCTTCAGGTACTTATAAACTCTTACCTGATTATTATTTACCAATTATAAGAAAAAATGAAACAAATTCATAAATTGATTGGTTTATACAAACCCCAACTTAAATATTTACCACCTTGAGAATATCTCTATATAATTTAAATCATTATAAATGATGGGATGGAGTAGTGGAAGATTCAGGTCTTGAAACCCTTACATTCGAAGTCCAAGAGCCTATCCACCTGCTCCATGGAATCCCACTGTCACTTACTAGGACCCTCAAGTTTTAATGTCACACACTTTACATTATTATTCTTAGGAATTTCCCAAAATTTGATGATATGATCAATATTATTCAATCAATCCTCTCCCTCTTGATTTTAATTTGTATCTTTAATGGATGGTGGATTCATGTGTCAGGACTCTCGAGATCGAGCCCTTTCTCATCTAGATTTTATATTTATATCTTTAACTCTATTTTGGACTTATGGTGTATTTTGTTCTATGAAATGAACTAATCACATGATAACCCCTATAATATTTAGATCATAATTAGAATTCCCTAGAGTAGAATTCACTACACCATCCTATGAAACCCATGAGATACGTCCCAGAACTATATCACTATGCACAAAAAACAAAGAAAAAAATCAAACAACTAGATAATCTAACATTAAAAAATAAAACCAGAATAAAAAATAGAGATAAATTTCAAGAATGCGATGCAGTAGACACACATCCTACCATCCCATGTTAACTTGACTCTTTTCATGGAAAGTGCAACCCAATAACTCACCACAACCAACATCTCATGTTTTGACCAACCTATCTCCCACATAAAACATCATAAGATTTAGCACAACCATCCTATCATACCAAATTTTCATATAACTACATTAATAAATATTACATATAGGATCCAAACAAAAATTTATAATGAACCAATGGGTATTAATGATCCTCAATGGTTGGCGACTATCGTCAGATCATAAAAAAAACTAGAGGGATCAATTTCTCCCAACCTGATCAACTGAAATGAAATATATATAAATAGAAAAAAGATCCACTAGAAGAAAAACCAGAAGGAATATATATCTCATTATAGGAAAAAGACTACATATGTGATAAAACTGAAAGTAGTCAGAACAAAACAAAATTACATGTCCAATAGGAAGGGACAACTGAAACCAATAGGATTTCACCATGCGATAATGTGGGTGATGTCCCAAAATCTTACCATGATCTCTCCATTTCCAGCTGACAGAACCCCCACTATATCTTTGTTTAACCATTACATTTTCAACTTCCAAATACATAACTAGGTCTACACACTTTCCAAGGGGTGTGAATGGTTTGAGATAAATAGTCTTAGTCAGATATAACCCTTGTTCTCTATAAATAGTATGAATATAAATAATCCCAAAATTCTCATTTTAATGAAAAAGTGTCCTGATAAATGATACAACAATATATATCAAATTAGGATAAATATTTTCCTTTTCCCACTTTTTGAAAAAATGATAGGAAAAGTAGCTTCAAAGCATAACTATGAAACAATTAACAATTTCAATAATGACATATCAAATCCAAAATAAAAAAGCCCAATGACTTTGTAAATTATGACAATAATCACAATATATTAGGCTATAAGACTACTTGTATAATAATAAATGACTAGTTCACACTCAATCACCTAGATATATAGGCCTATAGGGAAAAGAACACCATATGAGTAAAGCCCTACCCAATGATGTCAACATCAAGTGCCTAGAGAAATAAGCATAGGGAGAAGAGGAACACCCCAAGAGAGACCTCTCGATAATAAAATAGATATTGGCCATAAACTAAACCTCCCACCTAATTCCCTATCAAATTCAATGTGTTGTATTTACTAAATATTTTCAAAAAGAGCTTTCAAAATCAATTTCAAACAAACCTATTCTTCTATAAAATATTCTTTTAAAAACCATTTCATGGTGATTTGAAAACAATAATTTTCCATTACCAAAACTATGGGAAACCATAATTTATCAATAATCCATTAATGCATACAAAAATTAATACCAATTTTTTTATAATGAAAATTATAAAACCAGATAAATCATAGTTAATTCATAAAATGATAGGGATGAATCCACCTACCAATATTTATGGACACACATACCCTCAAAGGGAACCACCAACACTAGAAGGAATAAAAGGACCACAAAGAGGTCTTATAAAAAATTCACACATCTTAGAATCGAATGACATCAAATAAATTGATTAGTGGAGAGCTTATGTGACACCCTACTCATTCCTCAATGTCTTGAGGAGGCAGTGAGGGTTACTTTTCCTTAAGAGATGTTCCCAAGGCGCCAAAGGCTAGCAATAAATGATGAGGGATTCAAGAAAAGATTGGTGAATTATTTTCCCTTGAGACAAAACCAACCAACCAAATGATCCACTATCAACAAACTACATGATCCATGTCAACAAAATAACCAACCCATACATCACCAAAAGGGAACTTCACTATTACATAATACAACCCAAAAAACTAATACAATAAACACAATATCATAGTACAATGTAGAAGACTAAAAAAAGACCCAAAATAGACCAAGACACACTCCACAGATCCACACCATGCTCCATGATCCATGAACCACCACATCTCCCAAGCATCACCACGAACCACTAGCAATGAGATGTTTTACCATTACCTCTGTCCCGGAATACGACATCTATAAAAGCACCAATGTGACAAAGAAGGTGGTGAGTACTAATAATCAGTAGGTTTTTTCCAAATTACTTTTCTACACAATACAATAGTATAAAACTTTTAGCACATTTATATAAAAAAGTTTTTATAAAACATTAAACTGTTCAAAAATTACCAATAATCCAAAAATACCATTACAAAGCCCCTACCCAATCCACGAGAACCAAGGGTAAGAAAAACAACGATTCCATAATCTAATTCATCATTTCACATTTTCACAACAAATTCCATCTATGCTAAGAAACACACAAAAAAGCAACTATAATGGTGGGACTTCAGCCCATCCCGTTCACCCCATGTTCATCTAGTGTTACTTCCCAACCACTACCGATAATCGTGGTTCTTCCGACCACTATCCATCACCTTTTATAGTGATACATCCCACCCAATTCTACACAACAGTTCAAAATCATAACCAAATATAACACAATAAGGACACAACAATATGAAATTACCCATTTCCATCACATGTCAATCCACTTCAATAAATCACCCATTTATTGAAATCACTCATTATCATTTTCCATGCCAAAACCCCAATTAAATAAAACAACCTCTTTATTGAAAACCATTTTCATAAACCATTTCCTTAACCCAAGAAATGCAACAAATTTTAAAATCTAAATATTAAAAATTAGCAACAAGAGCATTGAACCGTAAACCCCTTTTTCCAAAAATAATCCACAAAACATCCCCAAAGGTATTTTCAACCAATTTTTGACCTCAAAACCACAATTATATTCTAGAAAAACAATGTAATTTTATCCAAGCATCAATTTATAACAAAGTGGAGTTGAGAGAGAAGCCACCCACATTTAGGGATCCAATGAAATTGACCCACAACCAACTGCACCCCAATCCGGGAAAACGCTTCAAGAAACCCACTCTAGATCTCCTTCCCTATCATCCATAAGCCTTACAATCAACACCCAGGGAAACCACAATAGTAGATCTACATGAAAAAGATTTAGATCTAGAAAATCGAGAGAGAGAGAGAGAGAAATGAAGATCTAGAGGAAACCACAATGAAATCAAGAGGAGAGATTTACCTAGGAGAAACCACCATCAAAACACCAAGAAACTCCTTTGAGTCACTTCCAAAATGAGTGGGAGAGAACCTTCAACTTCTGATAATGCAAAATCCTGAGTGAGAATCGAGTGGGAGAAGATTGGGAGTGAAATAGGTCAATCCCGAAGGAGCCTAAATTTAATAACCCTTCCTTTAAGTGGTTGCATAGTTAGTCTGCAAAGTTTGAAAAACCGTGCACTAACCGTGGGCATGCCACTATCTCAAGAGGAGGGGACCGCACAGTTGCCTCACATGGTTTTTCAAACCATGTGCAGGTCGTGAGAAGCCTACTGCCTCTCCCTATATGGTTTCTTGGAGAACCCACATGTTTTCCCCGAACCTTGCTCAAACCGCACTCCCTATGAAAAGACTGTAAACTTATTCAAAACCATTCCAATTTCTCCTAACCTATTCTCAACATATCACATGGACTTTACAGACAAAAAATATCATAAAAAAAGGTAACATACCTCAAACTGGGGGTGCTAAATTCTCCCCACCATTGGACTTTCTGTCCTCGAAAAGTAGTGAACCCACCCTTGGATGAAAGAGCTCGGGCTGTTGCTTGACCGTCTCTTTCTCCCACTCCCATATCTACCCTTGGCTCTGGCCATCCTTCCACAAAACTTGAACTAGACTGATGCTTTTACCCCAAACGAATTTCTTTTTCTTATCCACAATCTGCACTGGAACGTGCAACAACGAAGCATCTATATCTAGCTCAACAAGATCCCATCGAATAACGTGGCCCAGATCCTGCTGATACTTTTTCAACCATGACACATGAAACACATTTTACACCGCACAGAACCTAGGTGGCAAAGAAAAATGATAAGACACCTCACCAACCCACTCAAGAATCTAAAAAGGTCCAATATACTTCAAAGATAACATTCCCTGCTTCCCAAACTGATGATGCCCCAACCGAGAAGTGATCCTCACGAAAACATGATCACTCAACTCAAAAAACAATAGCCATCGACGATGATCTGTATATAATTTCTAACTACTCTAAGCTGTCTCCATTCTCTTCCTAATTAACATGATTATCTTTGTAGTCTCCTGGACATGGCTCGCTCTAACCATAGAGTAGTCACCCGTTTCCACCCAGCATAGTGGAGAATGAAAAAACTACCCATACAACGCTTCAAACAGAGCCATATGTAAAGATGCTAAATAACTATTATTGTACGAGAACTCAACCAATGAAAAGTTCTCCTCCCATAAGACAACAAAATTTTTGACACAATCCCGCAACATATCCTACAATGTTTATATCGTCCTCTTGGATTGACCATCCTTCTGAGTGTGATACACCATACTCATGGTTAAATTAGTTCCAAGGGTTTACTGTAAGGATTTCTAGAAAAAATATTTAATCCTCGAATCTCTATCAGATATGACCCAAACATGAACACTATTCTTCTTTACCACCTCCCAGATATAGATTTTGGACAGATCCTCCACCGTATGAGATTCATGAATTGGAATGAAATGGGCCGACTTCGTTAGCCGATCCACTATCACCCAAATGACATTGTGCTTTCTGACCATTCTTGGGAGACCTGTGACAAAATCCATCACTCTTTTCTCCCACTTCCAAACTAGGATTGGTAAAGACTGCAACATTTCCTTTGGCCTCTGATGCTCTTCCTTGACCTGCTGGCAAGTCAAGCATCTCGAAACAAACTTAACCACTCTTCTTTTCATACCATCCCACCAGAAATATGATTTCAATGATTTATAGATTTTCTTAATTCCAGGATGAACAACCCAACTGGAATGATTATACACCCTGAGAAGATCATACTAAAAAGAAACTGGTATAACAATCCAATTCAAAAAACAAAAAACCGAATCTTCATTCAGTTGCCAACCCTAAATGGTCTCCCCACTATTGAGTTTGGACCTCATGGTCCCACACTCAGAATCAGATATCCATGCCTCTTTAACCAGGAAAAACAAGTTAGAAATCAACAAAACTAGAAAGAAGACATCTCTATCACCCTATTCCTCACATTACAACCGCATTTCAGCTATAACCGACATCAACTGACACTGGTCAGATTCCTGTTTCACCACCTGAGCATATGTTTTCTACTTAATGAATCCGCCACTGAATTTCCATTACCCATTGTGTACATCAAGTCAAAATAAAACATCTAGAGATATTCTTTCCATATCATTTGCCTCAAGTTCAAATCCCTATGGTCTTATGATCTGTATATACCTTGAATTTCTCAACGAAGAGATAATTATGCAACACTTTTGAAGCATGAACCACTGCGGCCAATTCCAAATCATGAGATGGGTAGTTCTTCTCATGCACCCTCATCTGTTATGAGACATACACAACCATGTGATTCCCTTGCATGAGAACGCACCCCAACCCTGATCCTGATGGAACGTAATACACCACATACCATTTTCCTTGTTCTGAAAACACCATGATTGGTGATAATGTAAGGAGACCCATTAGCTCTTCAAAACAGTGATGACACTGTTCATTCCACTAGATTGGAACATTCTTTTTTGTCAAAACTGTCCTCGGCGAAGAAAATCGTGAAAAATCACAAAAAAATGACAATAATACCCAGCTATACCAAGGAAACATAGTACCTCAAACAAATTCTTTGGTGGTTTCCACAAGATAAGATCCTCTATCTTTTCTGGATCCACAGAAACACCCCTTTCATAAATCACATGGACAAGAAAACGGACCTCCTGTATCAAAAAGTAACACTTTAACAATTTGGCATACAACTGATGATACCTCAAGATCCCCATCACTATCACCAAGTGCTACTCATGCTCCACCCTTTTCTTTGAATACACCAGAATATCATCTATAAACACCACCCCAAAGGATTCCATATATCTCTGAAATATCCAAATCATTAATTCCGTGAACACTGCTAGCACATTCGTTATACCAAATGGAATAACCACATATTAATAATGGCCATATCTACTTCTGAAAGAGGTTTTAGGAACATCGTCCTTCCTCACCCACAATTAATGATATACCGACCTCAGGTCGATCATGGAGAACCATTGGGATCCCCTAAACTAGTCAAACAAATCATCAATTCATGGATGTGGAAATCTATTCTTTATCGTAACTTGGTTAAGTCTATGATTATCAACCCAGAGCCTCAAATTTACATATGAATTTTTTACAAACAATATTGGCGTTGCCCATGGAGACATGCTAGTCCAGATAATCCCTTTGTTTTTTAACTATTGAAACTAGACTTTCAGTTCCTACAATTCAATTGGTTTCATTCGGTAAGATAAAAGTGTGATAGAATAGGTCCCTGGAAGGAGATCAATCATAAAATCAACTTCTCTTATGGGTGGTAACCCATAAAATTATTCAAGAAAAACATCCATGAATTGATCCACCACTTCTAGAAGAACACTCTACTCAACACCCTCTACCAATTCTAATGAAAACACCACCAACTAATATGATAATGTGCCCATTGATGCTGCCAAAAAATCCGTTGCACCCTGCCTTTCATGCCTCTCTCCTCTAAATATATGTCTAACTCCATCATGTGTCGTAAAATACATTGTTCACACATTATAGTATATGTGGGCCTTAAAAACCACCATCCAATCCATTCCCAGGATTACATCATACCAATCCATCTCAAGCACTGATAAATTCCACAATAGCTCAACCTCTCCCACAACGATACGACATGATCTACACAAGAAGGCTCAACACTCTCTTCGACCCATAGGTGTTTGATGTTTCAAAACTAAAGGCATCATTTCTACCCTTAAAACCAACCAATCAACCACACATGCATCAATAAAAGAGTGTGAAGAACCCGTATCCAACAAAACTTTAATCAAGGTATAATTTAAAAGAATAGTACCTCGCACCATGGATAGTCCCGAATGACCATCCACCACAACCTTCTCGGCTCTGAACAATGCCTTGGTTTCCACACTCTTCTCTTTATTACCCTACTGATGAGTTTTGGGGTTCTGAGAATGACCATTACTGACTTTGGTTTGCTAACGAGGAGTATGCTATTGTCCCCATCCCGTCAATGCATACGACGTCTGCACTCACAGAGAAGTGTCACACATACCCGAACATGGAGCATTCCAATAATATTGCTGAATATGCCCCATCTTCTTGGAATTGTGACATGATCGAGTTTGTTTTGTACAATCCCTCTTGATGTGTGCTGTAGAGCCACACTGAAAACATCCATGTTTGATCTGGGGATTTGGAGGAAGATTTACCGATTCTAACATCAGATTATGTGCCATACTCCCACCCCGGGAATAAGTGTCCCTCCTCTACATGAACCCAGCATTATAGTTACCACTATTCCCCATGGGTACCACCATGCTTCCTCCACATGAATCTCCCAACAGATCCCAATCAACCACCGATGCTCGATTCATCATCTTTGTGTAATCACTAATACATAGCACTGCTATTCTTGAACGGATCTCTTACCTTAACCCCACTTCGAAGATCCTTGACTTAAACGACGTTCTACCCACCACCTCGGGTGCGAAACACACTAAGCTCATAAACATAGCTTCATACTCTGTCACAGACATATGATCTTTTTTCAGACTGAAGAAATCATTTGTGCGCTGAATTTTGAATGTATGTGGGTAGAATTTTTTATTAAACAATTCCACAAAGCCTTTCGACGTCTTACCCTGGTCCATCCCCACTTGGACTACCAACTCCCACCACTGATGTGCTAGACCTATATATTATACGTTTCTATCTTTACTTCCATCTCTATCGACATTCCTATGAATTTGAAAATTTTCTTCATTCTGGACAGCCACGCCACTGAAATTTCATGGTTAGAATCACCCCTAAAGATGGGTGGATCCTATTTTTGAAACTAAGCCACATAATAAACATGCTTTGGGTCTTCCACTCTATTCACACTTCCTATAGCATACAAATATTTCACTATGCTCTGGACTAACTACTGGTTCACTGGGGCTCAAGTGCAACCACGTTCTTGTCGGCCAATTCTGGTTGGTCTCTATGACGCCTACCCTGTTCCATTTCTATAAATAGAAAACAAAAAACCACGAGCTTCAATTCTATAGACATAAAGAATCCCCATTTCAAATCTCATTACACAACACTATCACAACGAGGCTTTCCACCTATCCACATTTTCCATGATTCACCATTTTTGAAAATCAAACCATTTTCAAAATACCAAATTTATTCATATTACAATTTCACACATTTGAAAAACAATTTCTCAATTAAGCCCATAAATCATTATGCCTAATGAAATATGCATCATATAGGGAATTCATTTCTACCATATATGCCATGCACATCTCATTGGATACACCCAGGACAATGAGGTTTCCAATGCCTATAAGTGTCTCCAAAACACTTATGTACCCAACTCCTTGGTAACTTGAAGTTTAGCATAAAAGGGTCAGATACATACTTTAATGATATACATTCCATGATCTGACATTCCTACGCCTTACTACCGTCCCGACTTAAGGAATATACCTCAACAAATGTCAACTCCAAATCCGAGAATCAACTCAAAAGGACCGAACAAGCTGATACCAATTGTAACACCCTACCCCTACCTCATTGGCTTGAGGAGGCGGTGAGGTTTACTTGGCCTTAAGGGATGTTCCCAAGGTTCCAATGTCTGGCAATAAATGCTGAGGGCTTCGAGAAACAATTGGGGAATGATTTTACCTTGAGACAAAACCAACCAACGAAACGATCCACTATCAACAAACTATATGATCAATGTAAACAAAATAACCAACCCATACATTACCAAAAGGGAAAAACTATTCCACAATACAACCCAAAAAATAATATAACCAACACAATATTAGATTACTATGTAGAAGACTAAATAAAAGACCCAAAATAATCCAGGACACACTCCACATCTCCAC
Source organism: Viscum album (assembly GCA_963277665.1). Taxonomy (NCBI): domain Eukaryota; kingdom Viridiplantae; phylum Streptophyta; class Magnoliopsida; order Santalales; family Viscaceae; genus Viscum; species Viscum album. The sequence goes on along the minus strand of OY728162.1, from coordinate 1,236,695,459 downwards.
ACCAAGATCCATTCTCCAAGCACCACCACATATCCCAAGCATCACCACGAACCACTAGCAATGAGATGCTTTACCTTTACCTGTATCCTGAAATACGACATCTGAAAAAGAACCAAAGATCCAAAGCAGGGGGTGAGTACTAATACTCAGCAGGATTTCCCCAAATTAATTCCCTACACATGACACTAATATATAAATATTAGCACATTTATATAAAACATTTTATATAAAACATTAAATAGTTCAACAATTACCAATAAGCCAAACACACCATTAAAAAGTGCCTACCCAATCCATGAGAACCAAGGGAAATCCATACAACCTAGCCATAAGCCAATTCACCATGTCACATTTTCACAACAAATACCATCTATGCAAAGCATAACACAACAAAGCAACCATAACTGTGGGACTTCTTCCCATCTCGTTCACCCCATGTTCAGCTAGCGGTACTTCCCGACCACTACCCATAATGGTGGTTTTTCTGACCACTATACCACACCTTTTATAGTGACACTTTCTACCGAATTCCACACAATAGATGAACATCATAACCAAACATAAAACATCGATGAAAAAACAATACGTAATTAACCATTTCTATCACATGTCAATCCAGTTCAAAAAATCACCCATTTATTGAAATAACTCATTTATCATTTTCCATGACAAAACACCGATTCAATAAAACAACCTCTTTGTTGAAAAACATTTTCATAAACCATTTCCTTAACCCAATCCAAGAAAAAAAATTTAAAATCTACATTTTAAAATTTAACAACAAGACCATTCAACTGTAAAACCCCTTTTTCCAAAAAGAATCCACAAAACATCCCCAAAGGGATTTCCAACCAATTTTACACCTCAAAACCAGAATAAATTTCATGAAAAACAAATTATTTGTTACCAAGATTCAAGTTATAACAAAATAGAGTCGATAGAGAATCCACCTACCTTTAAGGTTCTGAAAAAATCGACCCACAAGCAACTGTACCCCAATTAGGGAAAAGGCTTCACAAAAACTGCTCTAGATATCCTTCCCTATCATCGACAAGCCTTAAAATCAACACCCAAGGGAACCCCAACACTATATCTACATGAAAATGATGTAGATCTTGAAAACTGAGAGAGAGAAATAGGGAGATGAAGATCTAGATGAAACCACAACTAAACCCATAGGAGAGACTTACCTAGGAGAAACCACCTTCAAAACACCAAGAAAACCCTTTGAATCGCTTCCAAAATGAGTGGGAAAGCAACTACAAACCTTGAGAACCCAAAATCACATGTGAGGCTCGAGTGGGAGAAGATTGGGAGTGAAATAGGTCAAGCCTGAAGGAGCCTAAATTTAAAAAACCTTCCTTTAAGTGGTCACACGGTTAGTCTGTACAGTTTGACAAATCGTGTGCAAACCGTCCGCACACCACTGCCTCAAGAGGAGGGGTCCACACGGTTTCATTAGAGAGTTTTTCAAACCATGCGCAGTCCGTGCAAAGCCTCCTGCCTCTGTCAACATGTTTTCTTGGAGAACCCACATGGTTTCCCCTAACCATGATCAAACAGTGCTCCCAAAGAAAAGCCTCCAAAATTATTCAAAACCATTCCAAACTCTCCCAACCATTTCTCAACTCAACCCATGCACTTTAAACGCATAAAAGCGCATAAACAAATGCTACATACCTCAAACTGGGGGTGATATAGGTTCTGTCCAGACATACCTCAATAACAATTGATGATTCACCCAAACCAAAGTAAGGTCTGACCCCTAAAAGAATATCATACAAAAAATCAAGATTAATAACATTAAAATCAATATATTATCAACAAATTATATAAATGAAATCTAATACTGCTATCATGATTAATGGTATTGATGAATAGGAATGGTAGCTTACTTGGAGAGTCCTTGTATAACCACCACATATATCAAGAATTGAATGAAGTGATCCAGAAGGAGAAGAGACTTGAAAATCACATAGAAGATCATAGGTATTTAGGTATCTTAGATTTGGATATATTTAATTTGGATTCAGGCTTCAAGTTCATAAAACATACTAGAAACGAAGGGTTTACATCGTAAACCATGTATTATAGCATAGTGTTCTCAAGAAAATTTCACTACAACAAAAAAAGGTCACATCAGGTTACAAAAATCTAGGAAAACATTTTTATTATGTAAAACATAGTTTAAATAATAAAAAATTTATTCCATAAGAAATATTTAGGGATTTTCCGCATAACACATTTAGGCAGTATACTATATATTTATGATGTAAATGTTCCATAATGGTTGCAAAAAATCCACATTCAATTGAAAAATAACCAAAATGATTCTTGATTCCTTCTAAACCCAAAGAAAACCCTCTAAAACATAAAACATGTCACACATTTAATTAAGGATGTTATAATCAATCATAATTAAACATTGGTTTCATTATGTTTGGTTATCATATACTTCTAAAAAATCCCTCAATTTCATTAAGAAATCAATAATTCAAATTGGTTCGTATATATATTGTGATAAATGAATGTATATCCCATTGGAGTGTAACACCATTAAAATTTTGTTTGAAAAAAATATTATTCTTGATAAATTTCATCACACACAACACCACTACATAAGGAAAATTTGATATACTATAAAAATATATTATTCAATGTGACCATTATAACATATTCATTAAATTATCAAGTATTAGTATTAATAAAAAAATTAGTAAATATGTTAAATAAGGTTTTAAAAAAAGTAAAATATATATTTATTCCTAATAAATAAGTACTTAATTTTCAATAAATTCATTTTATGCATCAGAAATATGTTTTTATTCAAAAATGGATTTAATTTATTTTTATGTGTAGATATTAAAATTAATTTGACACATTTTTATACATTTTAATTTAAGTAATTAATATAATTTTTTAAAAAAATTTAATTTTTCAGTGAAGAGTGGAAAATAAGTTTATTTTGAAAAACTGTCACTTCTTTTCATTAAACAAATTAATTTTAAGGATCCAATTATTTTGAATTTGATCTGAAAGTAACATAATTATAATTTATTTATAAATAATATAATTAATTACATAGTAATCATCATTATAAATTATTTTCTTATAAGTTTATTATTGTCTAAAAAATACATTTTTCTATAAAATGTTTTTATTTTCACAATGGATTTTTATCTTAATAAATTAAACTAATATCTATTTGATAATTATTTTAATTAAATTTATCAATTATATGTTGAATAATATATTTCAATTTTCATTTTATATGTTTTAAATATCATAGTATGGGAGTACATTCAATTTTATGCTTAAAATCCATTTTTCTAAAAAGAGTTTTTATTTCCTTTTTCACAATTATTTGAAATTAAATTATAGAACATATGGAAATTTAGTCTAGTAAAATGTATATTACATTTTTAACCATAATTATTAATAAAATTTAATGGTTTAAACTAAATTATATATATATAATAAATAGTAAAAGAAATTATTTTACCATGGTTAATGTTAAAAAAGGTTTATTGGGGGGTTAAATTAATAAATAATGGTAAGAATGTCATAGAATAATGCTTCAATATTATTTTTTGAGGTTATTTAAACCTTATATTATCTTATATAATAATAATATTATATATTTTACTACTTTATCATGAATGTGTAGTTATATTATTGAAATAGTTTATGTAATTTAATGTTTTCCCTCCTCTCAATTATAAAAGGGGACCTCTTATCCTCCCGTATTAATGAATTTTTGGACTATATATAAAAAAATATTATAAAAAATTAATATATTACAACCCTTTTTTCATATATTTTATGTTATTCCAATAAGGCTATCCTAACAATTCTTAAGGTTAATGAAAATGAGGTCTTTTAATGAAAAGTAAGAAATCTTAACTGAGATCATTCAATTTCATTTCTCATTCCAAATATTATAAAAATATTTTATCAATCATTAGACGATCAATCAATTACCATAAATATATTTACAATTTATTATGTTCATTTAAAACCAATTTTACCCCTTATTTCCATCAAATGGGAAATGAAATTACCACACGTGTGTATATGTGGACTACCGACTCCACTTGGATATAAGATTCATTTTCCATCACCCCCTCACCTGGTGGGTTGTAATGATGTATTTAATTTTTATATATTATATATATTATATAATTAATCCTTTTAAATTGTAATAACTTATGTAACATTAATCCTTTTGACTTGTAGGAAAATTATTATGTAGCTTTAGCATATAAGCAGGCTACCACATCAATAAAAATATGTGATTCGTTATTCATTCCAAATTTGCATGGCTGATAATAATGATAAATTTATTGAATATTTATGATAAACATTATATAAAAATTATTCAATAATGATGAAATATTATTTATCTATCTTTCTACACATCTATCAAAATTTGGAAACATCACTCATGCATACGGATGCACTACCATCTTTACAAAGTGATGCAATTAATTTTTCATCACTTCTTTATATGAATTATTATAAATATGCATATATTGATTATATATGATACTTCTTAAATGATTAATTTTTTTTATTTTTGAACCATGATTAAATTACAAGGGATATAACTACCAAACTAAAACATATATGAAAAAAAAAATAGTTAACAACTAGATACGATGTTGTTAATAAATAACTTTTAATAAATGAGTTTTAAAATACTATAAGCATATCATATATAATATTATATGTGTGTAAATGGTTTTGGTTGGATGTAATTCCCTAAAGGAATTATATTTTTTATTTCTATATAATTTCATTTTTAACTGGGTTAAGGGTTAATCATTACCTGACTTAGAGTTTTAGAAATATAAAGTCTAAATTAGCTTGATGGTCCAATTTAACAACACATTTGGAAATATTCTACCATAAATGCACATGAATACCCCAACCTAGGTCCTTTATAGCTCTAAATTAGCTCTATTACCTGGTGTTATTACCATCTTGTAATTCCTTTATGCTAATGCAAGGTCCAATTCCATGTCTTCCATATCCCTTATTTAGTCTTGGGTCTAGTTATCTCCACAAAGTGACTACTTCTACTTTTATACATTATAATTAGGTAGCTTTAAAAAAATTGTCTAATTTTCCTAATGTCTTAGAAGTCCATGTGGACCAAATAGCTATAAATTTTTGGTCTATAGACCATATGGCCTGAAGTGCCAAATGTTTCCTAAATAGTCTAAATCAGGGGAATATTACATATCTTAAAGAATATACTATTGTAGCTACTATATTACCCACCCCCTAAAATTCCCTATAGGATGGATTTGAAACTAGGTATTTTGGATGAAATATTGTAAGCTCTAAAAATCATACACCACCCCAAATATATATAAATTGTTCTGGTATTGAATTATTATAAATATGAATTTATTATAATAGATGTCAGAGCTCTTATAAAATAAGTCAGAAATAATATAAAGGATTCTTTGTATAAAATTTGAATTAAATTGGGAATTTTTTATGTTTACACTTATGTAGTCTTATTATTTGTATAAAATACACATTTTACATGTTATAACATAGATCCCTCTAAATTCAAGGTATTTAATGTTTTAAATCATATTTTTTATCAAAGGGGTTTTGTTTTGAAATTTAATAACGTGGTAAGTGTATATCATTTAACTTTTATTTACTTGATAAATATCTCATATTCACTATTTATTTATTTTTTGTGGAGTATATAATACACACAAATACTTAATATGATTATTTAAATGAATTTTATGTTGATTTATAGATCTATCTATGTTTTTATATTACATTAATTTTTCATTCTGAGATTACCGAAACTATAAGGGTTATTAAACTAAAAATTGATTTATTGAGATCATGTTTAATATAATGAAAATATTTATTTTTATTTTTTATATATATCAATCCTTTTACATGTTACATCATGGTTCCTTTTCAATTAATTATATTCAATTTAAAAACACAAATTATTTCACCTATAGGGTTTTGATTTAAAGGTAACCAAAGTGATAAGGGTTTATCATCTTTAATTATCTTCTTTGGAAAATAATTTATGTTATATACCTATATTATTTAAGGAATATTATCTAATTTTTATTTGATATATTATATCTTGATTCCCTTAATATTATTGGTGTGTTTTGTTTAACATTTTGTTATTTCATTCAAGGCTCTAATGAAACCAAAGTAGTAAGGGTTTTACATTACAATCTAATTGTTATCCGGATTCATTATTAATAAATATTAAGTGGTGAATTTATATGAAACATCTATCATAAATCACATTTCATTTACTATCCCCAAATTAGTTTTGGAAATGATATGTTTTCCTTCTCATTTTTCCCTCTATAATTACTTAAATTTCTAAATTAATCCATTTAAGAAAAATAAAATTATATTTTATTTGATCAATAATATGTTTCTTCCATGTCCATATTTTTATTAAAATGTTTTGAAGATTATTTTTAATATTATTATATTATTATATAATTCATTTTTATACTTTTTATACTTTTTACAAAAACGTCTAAATGTAATCTTCTATAAGTTTTTCGAAAGAGTTAATTTTTTCTAAAGGTATGAACAACATATTTGTTTTAGCTTATACAACTAGAACATTGTTTCCCACAATAATAACTGATCTCTTTTTTTAATAATACTTAAGAATTTTCTATGGTTAATTTATAAATAATTTTTTCCTTAATATATATGACTTTTTTGTATTTTAAATAAGTGATTTCAAAATGAAAATGGTATTTTCTTCATGAAATATTCCAAAAATATTTTAAAGTTATTTTTTATATATGACATCATCATTTGATGTGAAATATCATTAATTGGGGATGTGATACTGTGATACCAACATTATAATTTATTTCTATGGTTTATGATTATGGTTGTGAGATACTGATGAAAACCATTTTCTTTTACATGGGATAAGATATATTGAAATGATAAATGTTTTCACGATCCTATGAAATACATATAAATGTATTATGATTATATAATGATGTTTATATTATTTCACTCTAATTTATTGGGAAAATTTTATTGTGTTATGATTTAAAAGGGTATAAAAGATGTTATCAAATGTCCAAAATAAGGTACAATGGTGGTTAGTGTAACATCCCTGAACAAAAACTCCCATATCGAAAGTAAAAAACACAATCATTACATTTAAAAATTTCATACTAATAAATGTGACACAATTTTATCCATTTAACACATACAACATCTAATAGAATTATTTGATCTCTTTCATACTCAAGGAACATTTATGTCTATAGTTTTAGAGTAACAAAAAATACACTTACATAACAATACCCATGTATTTAAGTGATAATTTTTCCTTATATACCTATCATTATTTATATTACTATAAGTGTTCAAAAAATCTCATAAAATTTCCCACACATGATTTTTTTGGAGATAATTAATTTAACATCAGTCTTTATAACCTAGGTAAATGGAAAACATAATAATAGTGAACTCAAATGGGAATTATGGTTAAAAATAATCATTAATAATAGAATTTCATTATTGAGAATAAGATAAGCATATGGGTATGATGAAAAGGAAAAGATTAATGATAAAAACATAAGATAATTAATAGCATCAAATCATGGATAAAAAATCATGTGATTATAAATAAGGCTTTATCAGAGGAAAGATTCTTAAGAATCAATAATCATGAGATTTGAAATTTCAATATTGATCAATTGAGACATTGAAAACTCATAAAAAGAGTAGAGAAAATGTGTTGGAACCTTATGAAATTATCTCCATCAACCATATTCACAGAGGTTATAAATTAATAGAGCTACATTAAATCCATATGACAAACATCTTCAGTTATTTCCCTCCTTATTCAATTAAAATACATGAAACATTAGCTAACAAATTGGTGATATTTCCTAGGACCACCCATCATATAAGTAAAATCAAGATCTTACTTTATATATTATGGCTTTGGATAACCCATAATCATCAATAATTTCAAATTAGCATACAAGAATATATCATATATTTTAATTATCAATCTTTTAACAACAGCTTTCATTGCCTCAAAAAAATATTTAACCATTGAAATGTAATGGGTTAAATAAACATATCTTTAATAAATCTTACATTTTTGAAAAATAAAATTATTTAAATAAGAAAGTGAATAGTGATGAATAAATTGGTTAAAATACTTTAAAAACATTAAAAAAAGTTCTAATGGAAATCCTTTTTATAAAATTTTAAAACCAATAACCATTTGACAGAAATAAAATGGGGAGGAATATAAAATACCCTGAGTATAAAATTATTCATGATATTATTTTTCAAGATTAATTTTACACTCTATATTATGTAATATACACGAATTAATAAAAAACATGTCTCTAAGAAAAATGTTAGAGGTGAGAAACTGGTGAATCATTTTTAAATATTGAATTAAATATAAATGGAATGATGTAATAAAACACGATTATTTAAAAAAAATAATTAAAATAAAAAAACATGTGAAAAAAATTCATTTGTTTGTAAGTCTATGATATAAAATAAAACATAGTGCATTATAAGAAATATGTCTCAAATATTTGAAATTGAGACAGTGAAAATAATTTCAACATTTATTAATTTGGTATCAATATCTCGTGAAATATATAAATTAAAATTAAGTTTATATATAATGATCAAATATTAATTAATGATATAATATATCAATATGTATAATATATAGATTATAAAATGATATAGGGGTATATTATAATTCACAAATAAGATAAATAGTACAGGGTTGAATAATATTTATAAATATCATATCATTGAATATAGAATTAATCAATTAATTTATTATGTGTAAAAAATTTGAATAAAAAAATTTGAAAAATAATAATAATAAAATAATAGTTCACTTCACAAATTATATTTCCATAACATAGTCAATGAAGTTGATGTATAACCCCATGATTTTTAATTGAGTTAAAAAACCCCTTACCTCTACTCCTAAATCACTACATAAATTCTTCATATCAAGTATACTAATCATATATTAAATATTTTTTTACAAACCTTTAATTATTTATTACATTATTATTAAACAATTTATCTCTGATAAATATTGAATTACTTAATTGATTAATTTCATGTTTGGTGTTTTGAGTGTGTTTGGTTTATAATTGAAAAATGGCATCAGTAAGTTAATCATTGGTCAAAGAGGTCATTATTACATCATCTATAGAATAATAATCATGATATAATTATCATTTTTATAAAAAAATAAAATTTTATAACACTCCAAACAAAATTTACATTTAAAATAAATCACATTGATTTATTAAGGTCGTAATCTATACTAACAAAAGAACGATGTTACCATTTACCAATGAATATAAATGTTATAGAATATACGATATATTATATTTATTGAATTATAATTATGAAATGAATATAACCCAAACACATAGACACACACACATATATATATATATTATCCATCATTAAAAAAAATCCATGTGAGGTGGTTATGGAAAATGAAATACATCGCTTCAGCAAGATCGTAGTCTACACATATGGACAAATGCTGGTATCATTAACTATAGGATGGTAAAATAGATGAATAATATGATGAAATAAATATAATAACATATAATGTTATGTTTTATACTTATTTTGTTATATTAAAAATGATAGGATATAATTAATTTATGTAAAAGATGAAGTAAAATGAAAATGTCGGGTCGGGACGATCACATCTTCTATGATGAACCTTATTTGGATATCATATTAAAAGTCCTATAGATTATATTTTTATGATTAAAAAATATATGTATTGGATTTTAATTTATAAAAGAGGTTTTGGTATGGGTTTTTTCCATATGTTCCAAAATATGAGGTGAATGATAGAGAACTTCTGGTTTCCTTTTATAGTGATGGAAGGGGAACACTTGGGTTTACATAAAATATTTAAATACAATAAATATGTGTTTATGCGAGACTATAAAGAAGTGGCCCAAATTTCAATGATAAAATTTGTTAAGATTTGTATTCTTTCAAAAAATAAAATTTGAGAAGGTTTATTTGGAATTTTATCCTTTTTATTGGGTTTTACCCCTTCATTAACAAATTTTATCCTCAAATGTTTTATCAAATTTTTCAATACTAAATGATTAAATATATACTTATAAGGTAAAAATTGGATAAAATGAAAAAGGAATTACATTTCAAATCCAATAACATCCCCTTAACGTAATTCAATATTTTTAATTATTTTTAGATCATTTAATAATATAAAATTTGACATAAAATTACTTTAATGTAATTTTAAGAACTATTACCATATGTTAATTTTAACGAAATTAAGACATGAATGTAATTTGAATAAAAACTCCTCAAAAATAAATTATATATTATTAATAAAAAATTCACGTTACACTTTAATAAATCTAAAAAATATTTCATTTTTGTTATTAAAATCAATTACATTTATTTTTATACTGGTTGTTTAAGCAATATGTGAGAATTTTGTAACAATTTAAGGTAATTAAATTATCACTGAAAATTAAAAATAATTTACCATAAAAAATTATTTATAAAAAACTTTACATTAATTCATAATGAATATTTACTAAAATATATTTCATGACAAGATATTTAATAAGTTATTTTGAAATTTTCCTGCCTTTCTCAAGCACCAAATATTCATTTATATTATTTTCTAGTTATATAACTAAATTTTTGTAAAATATTTATTAGTACAATCAAATATATATTATTTTAATTAATATATTCTATAAAATATTTTTTATTTATAAATATTATTTCTAGGATACTAAACATGTCTTTTCCAGTGTTTTATAAGCACTATGTCGGTACTACAAATGATTATCACAATTATCAAAAAATAATTCTAATTTATATGATTTAAAATATTTATATATTATATTATACTATTTTATATTATTTTTTTAATAAATTTTATATATTATTATATCATATTTATGTCTTGATGGTATCATAAAAGATATCATATTTTATAAAAATAGTATTTTTTCCTTTTCAAAAAATGTAAATTCTTCAAGAAAATATCAAAAATTATTCATATGATATATTTTATATGATAAATATAAAAAATAATTCATTTCATATATTCCATTCCCTATAAGTAGTAGTAATTACATTTTAATGAAACCTACAAAACATGATGAAAAATTTTATTTTTTAAAAATACATTTCTAAAAATAAAAGAGTTTTAAATCAAAATTAATTGTATTTTGTTTAATTAAAACAAGTTAAATACATATAATTATCAATTAAAAAAACCACGACTTCTAAAATACTTGAATGGAAAAGACAGTTGAATATAAAACTGATATTTTGTTACTCTTCATTGAAAAATTAATCTTTACCTTAAAATTTGAAAATATGCTCATAAAAATATATTTATATTCTTATTTAAATATAATATCATTTTTATCAAATAAAATTTCTATAATTGGAAAAAAATTATTTTTAACATTCTCTCACAAAAAGAAATAAAAACCATTTTTGAAAAAGATAAATGTTTGAAGAAAAATGATTTTAATAAAAATTTAGTTCTTATATCCTGGGGATTAATCATTAAATTTTTATTGATTAGGGAAATTTTAAATGTATTTCCTAATTTTATTAATCCAATTTATATCTTCAATTTTTATGTTGATGTTATAATCGTAACATTAAAATAATAATATTTGATGGTTCATTTTTTCTTGGTTTTGTGTGTTGTGTATGTTATCAAGCATAGTGTTCTTTGAAAATATAATGGTATTATATTATCCACCTATAATAAATCTCATCCTCACAATTTTTTATTTTACTTAATAATATAGGGTTTAACATTTGAAAATAGATATTTTGAAAACTCATATTTTAAAATTGTTAAACAAAGTATCCTTATGAAACAAAGGAATGGTAAAAATGAAGGTCATTTGGAATAATAAATAACAATTCTTCCAGATAGAGGAACATTATTGGGATGTGAACATATATATAAATAAATAAAAAATATTTTTTAAATAATGATGGATAGTGATTGAAAACATCGATCAAAATAATGTGAAAGATCGTGAGAAAGAAAATGACCAAAAAACCATAAACCAATGAGTTGTGAAAAATAGAATCAATTCATCATAAATATATGTAATAGGAAACACTTTATTTTCAATATAATTTTACAAGAGTCGAGTAATTAATTTTCCATCTTGAATAATAACATAAATAAATATACTTACTTAATTTTATTTAAGTCTGTAAATACAATATAATCATTTGGTTGTGTGTTTCAATAATTTTCCTTCTTTCCCATAAATTCTACACCAAAAAATGTACATTAAATATGAATTTTGATTTCTCAAGGAACTAAAACTATATTTTAATAGATCAGAAGATCCACAAAGGCCAAATAATTTATTCCTCCTATATTTCCATAATAACGAAAACTCTAATGGTTATAAAAATAAATATTATAAGAAAAATTAGTCAAAATTAAAATCAATAATTAACAAAATTAACTCCAAAATTTACACAATAACACCAATTTTCATGGTATATATATCCATAAATAAATTTCCCTATATCTTCATTAACTCTAATAACATCACCATTAAATAATGTTTTAACCTCAAGGTTTTTCTCAAAACATAGATCACATATTATCAAAAATTTAATAGCATTCCAATGAAACAATTCATCAATTTAAATCATATAGTACACTTATTGGTAACTTATACCTCATCCTAATAAAAATCCTCTGAGAATATCATTAATCACTTTAAAATCACCTTAATTAAATCCTAAAAGGTGTTTTTATGCCTTTTATCTTATAATAATCCTTGAACATAAAAATCCATGATTCTATCCATATTTCTAAAGTTAACCTCACATGAAAACATGATAACATGAAAATTTATCAAATCATAGCTATACTACCAATAATAATAGCACCAAACCCACACTCATAGATCCGATGTTAAAAAATAATATTTACATTTCTATCTTTGATACTTATAGGCATGACCCAATTATATCTATCTAATAAATACAACAAAAATGGTATTATTTGATAACTTTCATACTTAATAACCTTTAAGGATTAGAGTTTTTGAGTATTAGGATAAAATAATTCAAAATAATTCTGATATTCTCAAGTGATAATTTTTTCTACAATACCCATCTTTTCATATTTCACAATACGTTTTAACAACTCTAAAAACATTTCCCCGGCATGAAACCTTTCTTTACATAATTCATTTAAAATCATTATTTTAACCCGAGGAAATGGTAAACAAAACAAGGGTGAAGTCAAGTACTCAGTAAGGGTAAACATAAGGATTATCTACATAATGTTTTAAGGCATAATAAGATGGGAATAATGGTATAATGGCCTAAAATATTTACATGAAAAAACATAAGATAACTCTTGTCCAACAAAATATGTAACACATAACATGTTATTTCAAACAAATCTTTATCGAAGATATATTCTATAATAATAAGTAATAAAGAGGTATGTAATTTCAATATTGGTCAAAGGAACCATTAGAAAATAAAAAAAGAATAGGGAAAAAATATTGGTATCTTGGAACAATATCTTTATAATCTGATTCACTTATATTATAAATAAATAGATCCTAGTAATGTCTATAGGAGAAACACCCCTTGTTAACTCCATCTTTCTTAACATTAATGACAAGAGACAATTCCAAATTCATAAATGATCTATATTAGGATCTCCCACAATATAATACAAATCAGAATCACCCTTATTATAATCTATATTATTATAACCCATAATAAAAATTATGTTCCGTGTAACAGAACTGAATACAAAATAATTAAGAAAACACTTTCATCATCAATATTATGACAACATTATAAATTCATTTATAACATTATTTATCTATGGAAGTGAAATAGATTTAATGATAATATCATAAGAGAATTAAAAAAAATTAAAAGGAATAGAATGGTATCATAAGATAATATTACTAGTAAATAACTATAGAACTTAAATCATGTTAACATAGAAAAAATACCATTAAAGGGAGATTTAAAATGTTTCTTGAAAAACATTCATTTTCATATTGCCCCTATAAAATCTAAAAATTAAAATATTATTAAATAAAAGGATTTTATTTGAAAATAATCATGGCTAATTAAAAAGTAATATTCAAAACATAAAAATTTCAAGAAGTATAGAATATATTTTCATGTCATAAATTATAAAATTAAACAGTATTTTCAAACTTCGATAAAAAGGGTCTAAAGTGACCAATGAATACAAGATTATGAAATTACTTCTTTAAAATTTTGAAATAAGGTTAATGATCTGGGTAAATTACTATAGTATATAATTTATTTATATAATATAAAATAATTGAAATAAGATAAGGAACACGGGAGAAGATCTTGGTAAAAATTATTTAAAAACAGTAAAATAGTATTTATAATGAAACACCATTTTTTATCAATTTAATACCAATAAACATTTAAAACAATTAACAAAATAAGGATAAAAATATAACATGAGGATAAAAATATTCATGATACTATATGTCAACAGTCAATGTATATAGAATATAAATTAATATATGTATACGAATAAAAAACATGTCTCCAAATGGATATTTGAGATGAGAAACCCTTATAACTTGGGTAATGCATGAATCAAAAATACATTGAATAAATGAACATAAATATATTTTAAAAAACCTGTAATTTTTATAAAATTAAATAGGAAAAAACCTTCATGGGGTAGTTGGTACACCATATAATATAAAACATGTTGTATAACATGATTTATGTCTCAATGAAATGAAATTCAGACTAAAAAACCCTTACACATTTTTTACAGGTAAATCAATATCGTATGAACGAGGGAAATTAAATGGAACATTCAATGTAATGATAAAATATTCAATCATGAAATAATATCTTAATAGGTGTTATATAAACCTTATAAAGGAATTATATTCATTTTATAAGTTTTATCTTATTGAATCAATATTGAGATGAATAATCCTTATAAAGATCATTTCATTAAAGTGTGAATTAATAAATGAATTTAATATGTGTAAAAATTTTAAAACCCTAAAAAAATATAATATAAAAAATTATAAAAAAAGAGTGTATTTCCCAAATAATCTTTTACAATATAGTCAATGATGTAGAAGTATATCCCAATGAATAAAACTGAGTTAAGAAACCTCTTACCTCAAGTCCTTAATTGCTTCATATGTTATTTATATCATTTTAACAAACATATATTAACTATTTATATATTTATAAAACTTTTATTTATTTATTATGTTATCAATAAACCATTTATTTTACTTATTGGAAATAAATATTCCATCACATCATTAGTTATGTTTATGTCGACTATTTTAAGGATTTAATGTTCCAAGTAAAAAAATGAATTTGTTAGTTTGACAATGGTCAATGGGGTAATAATTCCATAATATGAAGAATAAAAGTAACTAAATAATTATAATTTTGAAAAATTAAAAAAAAAATATATTATAATCCATTAACGGAGTAAATGAAAAAAAAATAATCACATCACTTCTTAGAGTAGGTAATCAACACATATAAATGAACAACCTCATGATTTTCCGACATATAGAAGGGTAATCAAATAGATTATATATAAAATTTAAATAAATATTAATATTTATTAAATATAATATATATATACATTAAATTAATCATTATAAACAGTCATGAGAGGTGGTGATGGAAAATGAAACACTACTCTTAGTGGATTGAGTACTCCAAACTTATGCATGAATGATGTTTTCATTAACCATATGATGGAAAATGATATAAATAAGGGTATGAAATTAACATAACAACATCAAATTAAATGGGAGATAAATATTATATTATATTGGAATAGTAATTTTGTAATTAAATGTTATCGAAGAAGAAGTAAAATGAAAATTCATGGTTGATATGATTACCTCATCTTTGAATAACCCCATTTTGGATCACACTTTGAGGACCCTAGGGATAGTTTTTTTAGGATTCTATCACATCAATAACCTATATAATGATGTATATAATTGTTTTTATTTGTTATTTTTGATCTAAGTGTCTCAAGATGGAGTGAATGATACAAAAGAGGTGGTGTAATTTAATAGTGAAGGAAATGACACACATGGAATTACATGAATGATTTAAATATATTAACTTTTCATGTGAAAGTTGCCCCAAGTGGAAGAAATTTCAATGAAAATATATTTTAATGTGTAAATAATTTCATCTAATAAAAATTAGATAGGTTTATGTGGAATATCAAGCCTTATCTTTAGGTTTAACCTCTTTATCATCCAACATTAACTTCAAACATGGTATCAATGTTTTCAATACTAAATGGTTATTAGGTTACATAAAAGGTAAAAAATTGGTAAAAATGGTCAATGGATTAAATTTATACCATATACTATCTATTTTTTTATATTTTAATTTTTTTATGTTTTTATATCATTTAATAATATATTTTTAATATATGATTCCATTAAATTCATTTTAATAACTATTGAACATTTTGACTATGAAGATAGTAATAGATTTAATTAATTTTAATATAAATTCAATTACAATAAATTATAAACTATTACTAACCATAAAATTCATTTAACACCACACATCATAAAAAATATGATACATTGATGTTTTTAAAATCATATAATATGTTTTTTCTATATCTTGAATAATAATTGTTTCAGCACTTTTTAAGAATTTTAATTAACTATATCATCAATAAAAAATTAAAAATAAGTTTAAATAAGAAACATAAATAAATTAAGTAAAAAACAACTATATGTTATTAAATATGTATATTTACTCACACCCATATCATGGAGTGCTATTTAATATGTTTGTATGAATTTTTTTCTCATTATGTAGGAATTTTATAAGAATTTGGAAAAGTTTCCTATTATAAAATAAAGGATTCATTAATATAATATATATAATCAATTAAAAATGTTGATTAAATATTAATTCCTTATAAAATAGTATATTTATGTTGCTAAGATTGACTTTTCTAATGTTTTGTATGTGGTATATCGACAAGGAAAATGGTATTCATATTTATCATGAGATAAATTCAAATTTATTTCTCATAAATAATATATTATTATTATATTTATGGTATATTATCATATAATAATTCATTTCATAATTTTCAAAAAATATTATAATATAATTTTTTTCTACATATCATAAAAAATACTATATTTCATAAAAAATACATTTTTTACTAATCATAAAAAATGTGACTGCCTCAAAAAATATCAAAAAAATATTGTGATAAATATTAATTGAGTATTATAAAAAAATTCCATTTCATAAAATTAAATTCCTATACGTGAAATTAATTAGTTTTCCCAATGAAAAATGATTTTTCAAGAAAATCATTTTAAGTATATTTTTTCAAATCAAAACAAAAATTAATGTCAATTTCATTGAAATTAATTAGAATTTTAATAAAAATGTTACTAATGAATTTTTAGAATCATCTAAAAATAAATTGGAAATTTTTAAGTAATTTAATTGAAATAACAGTTTTCTATAAAATGAGTTTTTCCACTATTCACTAAAAAATTTACCTTTTCAAAAATATCTAAATATATCAACCTAAGATAATTTTTATATGATGAATTGAAAATTATTTATTTTTTATCAGGAATGATTTATAAATGTGGAAGAGTTAAATACAGTACTCTATCACAAAAATCAATATAAACCATACATTGAAGTGAGTTTAGATTTGAAGAAAAAATGAATTTACTAAAAAAAATTGGGTGTTTATTTTCTCATAATCAATAAATAAATTTTTATTGAGTTGGAATATTTTATATATATATTTCATAGTATAGTTACTATTGTTCATATCATCCAATTTAATAGGGAGGTTATAATATTCAAATTTAAATTATAATATTCCATGGTTCATTTAAGCCCCATGTTACATGTCATAGATGATATCAAACATTTTAATATTTTAAAATATCATGGTATTTCATTATACCCCCACCAATAAATTATGTCATCATAATTTAATATTGTCATCTATATGCAAGGGGATAACATTTCAAAATTTCATTATTGAAAACTCACATAGAAATAATATTTAATAAAACAAACTTTTGAAAAGAACGAAAAAGAAATAGTAAGTAAATAAAAAATAACACATAAATTGGTTTCCAAAAAGGATAAAATTATTAGGACATGAAATTTATACATATATTAAAATTTTAATATCCAAATAGTGATGGAGATTGATAGAGAACGTTGATCACAAAAAATTGAATGACCATGAGAAATACATTAAACACAAAACCATAATCTATTAAGGCATGAAGAAGACCATAAATTCATCATAAATAAAGCTAATTTGGAAAAACTTTTATTTATGTATCCTTTTCCAAAAGATGAGTAATTACATCACCATATAGTCTAACAACATTTGGAAATATACTTTCTTAATTATCATCAAATATATAAATGAAACTTTATCCTTTGGTTTCATTTTACAATAATCTTACATTGTTATCTCATATTTTACCCCTAAATATGAATATTTAAGATGATGTTTCCATGTCTAAAGCACTAAAATAAACATCTAATAGATCAAAATGTCTAGAAATTGTAATGCCCCGACCCCAGTTACCCAGGGATGGTGCATTATTACATAACATTGGCATGATCATAAAAGATCAAGTCTCAAAAGAACGATTAGTTTAGTAGTCTTGGAAACAGTAGATATATTCATAAGTCATATATTACATCATAAATAAAAAAACTACAACAAAATCTTGTCTTCATATCCCTTCATACTATCCCTAAAGGTCATTTGTAAATTACTTCTTCACATCCTGAAAAAAATAAAACACTCAAAAGGGGTGATCTCAGAGGCTCAGTAAGGATAACAATATAGCAGAATCTTTCATAAATAAGCATAAACATTTAAGGCAATGTATAACTAAAACAAAAGCATTTTAAACTTGAAGTTTAGAATAATATGGAAAAGATAAAATGAAATAATGCCATTTACTTATTCACAAGGATATTCTACTAGTCTAATAACCACATGCAATATCAATAACCACTTTCATAATGATGGAATGCATAATGACAGACTATCATAACCACATAGTCAAGGCCTCGTGGCAAGACTAAAAATAATATTCTGTCAAGGCCTTATGCCAAGACACTTTTTTGTCTCATGAGACCTACCGATGCATCGAGTAGCTATAGTGGGCTCCAACCTTAACTTACTAAGTCCAATTCATTCCTTATATGAAAAGTTTGACACATAACATAAACATTCGTATTAAAACTATCATAAGAAATGTCAATACTTTAACCACAAACCATGAATGGTATAAAAATACCACATCCACAGTAAAAAATAACTCATTTGATACAATATGGAATATTTTATTTTATCATATTAACCTCAATTGAGAATAATGAAGGATATTTACATAGATTAAAATAATCACCAATCTATTGAGAGAAATATCCCCCTTTTTCTTGAAAATATTTAAAAGTCACACTATTTATCAAGAATAAATTTAAAATATATTTTTGAATCAAAGTGTACCATACCAATTTGAAACTTTTAAAAGTAATTTTGATTTGAAAACATTAAATTCCATATAAATAAATCCTTAAAACAATTTTTAAAACATGGACATTAATGAGAATGATTTAGAATAATAAATATTTAAAACATTTTAAATTGATATTTTAGTTAGAGTTCCTAACCAAAAGATAGACACTTGAATACAAATAATTGAGGTAATAAAAAATTTGTAATATCATGAGAATAAAGGGATTCATGATATACTATATCAAAGTACATTTTATACACCATATAAAAGTGATTTGGTGTATAACAACAAAGGAGTCTCAATGGAATGTAAATTGAGGCGAAATCTCATATAAAGACCGTATCCTTAGGTTAAGGATAAATCAATTACAAAATTATGTGTGAAAAATATTAATACACTAAATATTATTGGATATTTAGTGTAAATCAATCATAGGACATTCACACATATTCTTGTAAAGACAACACTAATGAATTAGATATTTTACTCAACAAATTGAGATTATTACTCTTATCAAGTTCATATCGATGACTTGAGAAATTATAAATGGAGTGATTATGTGTATCAAAAGTATATACACAAAAAGGGGAGTTTAAAATATGACATAAAGAAATTAATAGTGATTCCACACATAATCTTGGAGTAAAATAATCAATGATGTTTGCGTAAAGCCGAATGAGTGGAAATTGAAATTTCAAATTCCCATATCGATTTGGTAACTTATGAAACATACACCCATGAAAGAAGGATAATAAAATGATGATGTAAATATACATAAATTAATTTATATTACACAATGAATACAATCATGGGCAGTACAAACACCACATGTAATAAATAAGTGGTGAACAATGGAATTCTCACAGAATTAAAAGTGAGATAAGAAACCCCTTAATTTGTAATTTTTCCTTGGTCAAAGGTAGTTTAACCTCCTTTATAATGGTAAAATATTTGTTATTGAATTATACAAGAATAATATACATTAATATGATATCATATATGATCCTTTAACATTAATTTGTTGATAATATCTTAGTATTATCATCATTTCGGGTGTTAACAGATTCATTTTCCTTTATATTATTTGTTGTGTTAGCCATATTTGTTATGGATGGGATGTATCTTATTCATATCTAGAATTATATTATTTCTCTAAACATTATTTTTAATCATCATATGAAATTTAGTCTTGAACTGATATGATGTGGAATGAATCTCATCGCGTTCATGGAGACGGTAATCCGTACGTATGCACGAGCAGCAATATAATTCTTTTGATATTAAAATAATATATAATTGGATGGTATATCATATATACAGAATAATTATCATGTTATATTTATTATTTACATGAATTACACATAATTATTATACCTATCCAAATAATAATATATTGAATAACAATTACACCACGACGTGGAGATGGTATGCCGTACCTACGCACGTATGGTGACATGTCATTCAAAGGATGGATAGAATAATGAATATGGTTGCACAATATTAATAATAACATCACAGTATATATATGATAATGGAGTTATTATTTTATAATGGAAATAACAAAGAAAGAAGGAGTTGAAGAAGAAAGGAACTTGAAATATGGTGGTGAAAACTTTACCTCTTCTTCGGGTTCTACCTTTTGATTTGATCAAAAGGGCTCCTTAAGTTGTCTTTCTGATCATAATAAGGCCTCTAGGTTGAAGTGGTGGAAGTTGAGAGAATATTTGGGCAGGGTTTGGCCGAGCCAAAAGGATTTTAAGGTGTGAATTATAGAGAAGGTGGAGTTCTCTTTTATAAGAGCGGTGAGAGGCACCTTTGGAAAAGCTAGAAATATTGATTTATAATAAATTCATATTCAGATTATAATGGATCCAAAGCAGATTATTTAAAGGTTAAGGTGGTTATGGGTCGAAATCTATTCAACCAATATATTTTAGACAGGTTTGTGTCACAATATTAACCTTATCATTTATATTTAACTCTTTGTTAAATAGCTTGACATTTACCATGTCTCTTGGTATTTTTATATTATATAGTTTATAAAATTACTATATACCTCCAAGAGACCCCCAAGAAGTCTATTTATGATACACCTATCATTATATAAGTATCTTGGCCGATTATTAGATTTTTAGGAATATAATATCAATTAATAATATAATATTTGTTTTAAAAACTCTTTTATGTTAATTATGACACTATTGTGTATTTTTTTTTTGATAATTTTATAACAGCATTATTACTTCTAAATAAATTTATATAACCAATACTAATATGTCTTATTAACCTAGAAAATTAGTGGAATTAATAAAATGTCTCAAATTACATTTATTTTGATATTTATAATATCAATTATTTTAATATTTCATTAATTAGGTAATTACTACATCACCATTGTGTCATAAATAAATTAAATTATTTAATGTCTAAAAGTTATAAATAAAATAAAATTATTTATGAAATCTTTTTATATTTCTAATTAATATTTATAATCGAAATTATCTTATGTATAAACCTATATTAAAAATGTTTTAGTTATTAAACGTTGATTTTATCTCTTTTAACTCTTCTTTGAATTAAATAATAATAAATTTTCTAATCTAATCCAAGTGGACCTAAATGAAATTGTTTTATTTATAAGGTTGTTTTTGGTCGAGATACACTTGTCCAATAGAATTAGGACAAGTGTTAGGGTAGTATTAATATCATTTTTACCCTTAATTACCCTATTTACTTTTAACCGTGGTAAATAAAAGTAAAAAGTTAATATTCACCAAAAATTATTTTCATCTGAATGAACCACATTTTACTCCTTGATATTAACTGTGTCTCTCAGATTTTCGAAATTCCACTCATAGAAGTGGTAAAATTAAGTTTTATGTGAATTTCCAATTTCTCCTAGGAGGTGGGTAAAAGACGGTGAAAAGTTTAATAAAATTTTTATATATCTAAAATTATTCTAAACTAACTCAATGAATTACATTGAACATATATAGGTATTATGTTTCTATTTTGACCTTCATTAAATTTAAATTAAGTAAATAATTATTTAAATAAAAATTTGGTTTTATACTATAACTCAGTGTTTTTTTCACTATTTATCAAAATTTTCATGTTTTTAGAAAAATACCAAAAATTCACCCTAAGATAATTTTGATATTCAGAATCCAAAAATGAAGTCCATTTGGAAAGATAAAATTAATAAAATTTAAAAAATTGGGTATTACTATTCATAACATCTAGTTTGATTGGTTGTGGTGTGCATTAGAACTCGAAGTTGCGTACAACACATGCTACTGTATTATTCAAAGAGAAGGGTACCGTGGAATCTTGGGGTGTTACAGAAATAGATAAATATTTATTTATCTAATCATTAGACATTAATTAAAACTAAAATAAATAGCAATAATTTATATTATATCAAAGAAATATAAACCTTAATTTCAATAAATATCACATTTAGCACTAAAATTTCAACAATAACACCAAATGTTTCAACATTGATTAGTCGATAGTTGAATTACCCTATATCCCACTAACCTTAACATCCTCAACATTAAATAACGTTTGAACCTCAGATTTTTTCTTATATCATTAATATTAATTCATAAAAAATATAATTGAATAATTCCAAAATAATCCATGAAGTTAAATTTAATAATACTCCTAAGGGTTACACATACTTCATCATAATACAATATCTACCAAAAAATAATTAATTAATTCAATATACCATTATGTAAAACCTCAAAAGGGTTTCAAAACATTTAATATTATGATCATACTTAATCTTGTGAACCTATGATGGTATCCATAACACATGAGTTAACCTCACTTGAAAACATTGTAATATCCAAATTTATCTAAACCTTGATCTATTACCAACTAAAACAACCCTAAACCTGCACTCATAGATCTGGTGTTAAAAACATAATCTTACATTTTTATCATTAATATCAAGAATCATTATCCAATATTAGCATTCCGCCACATAAAATATCAAACATAAATTTTCGATAACATACATAACTAAGGACCTTTTATGTTTACAGTTTTAGAGTATTATGAAAAACTCTTACACAACAATACAGGTGTCCTCAACTGTGATATTTTTATATTTTACCTAAAATTTCTTATTTGATAATAAATCGTCAAAAACTACCATAAAATTTTACACAAATGAAACCATTGTATACATAATATATTGGGTAAAATTATTTATAAACTCTGTAAATGGAAAATATAAGAGGTGTAATATCAAATGACTAGTAAAGGTAAACAAAAGAATTAACTATTGAATTTCATCAATTTGCATAAGAAGATCATAAGATTATGATAACATTAAAAAATTTCATGATAATACAATTAAATTCAAACCAATAAAAACATGGATCATAAAAAATTTGATGTAGAATAAATCATTATCAAAGGAATGAATCATCAAGAACCAATGATAATGAGACATGTAATTTAAATCATGATTTAATTAGTCATTAAAATTTTAAATAAAAAATTATGAATAAATGATGGTATCTGGGAACATTACCTTTATCAACCATGTTCAATCATGATAGAAATAACCGGATCCCATTTAAATCCACAATAAAAGCCACCAAAATTAACTTCCTCCTTGTTTCATTTAAATAAAAGTAACATTATCCAATTTGTTAGATAGATATATTAAGCTCACCCATCATATAAACTATATTGGGATTACCAATCATATAATATTTATTAGGCACACATATAATCATAAATACCATCCACGTATCATACATGAATACAAAACATTGAATTCTTGTATTTTCATCATTAATATTTTATAAGTATCTTGTATTCTATTATAACATGGTTTACCCAATGGAATGTAGTCGATTACGGAAAATATCCATAAAAAACATCAATAAATATTTTAATAAATGAATTTAATTTCATCATAAGATCCTATCATTAATGGAGTATTAGAAACATTAATATATGTTGACAAAGATGAAAATACATCAAAAAGAACATTTAAATCTTTTATTTTAAAATACTATAAAATATCATTTTCTTTCATTATCATTGAAAACAAAATATTCCAAAAATAATTAGCTACTGCAACAATTTTAAAGTAATCATGGATAATTTTAAATAATTATTCCAAAAATAATATTTAATATGGCTATAAAATTCATCCATTTTGTAAATTATAAAAAACATTCTTTTCAAACGTCTGTAAAGAGATTCAAAATTGAGTCATGTGGAAAAAGTGAGGAAATTTTCTTTTAAACCTTTTAGAATATAGTCAAATATCAATGAAAATAACATTATGAAATAATTAATGTATACAAAATACCATTATTTAAATAAGACTAATAGCATAGAGGGAGAGTTTTATTAAATGTTTTTAAAAACCAAAAAACAATGATTTAAATTACAAAACAAATTTAAATATTATTTAAACCAATAAACATTTTAATTTATAAAAATAGGATGTAAAATTAAAAAAAAGAGTTTAAAAATGTTCATGATATTATATTTTAATTTTTGGTGTATACACTATAAAAATGAATATAGGATTTTGAAAAAAACATGTCTCAATGAGGGAAGTTTTAGATGAGTAGCCATTATAACTTGGGTAATGGTTGAATAAAAAATCCATTGAATGAAATAACATAACATCATACTATAAAAATAATAATCTATATGAAATATTATTTTAAAAAAATGATTATGTATTAGTAATTAAACCATAGAATATAAAAAAGTTTTATAAAATGACTTATGTATCAAAGATTTAAAATTGAGACCATGAAACCCCTTGCAACTCTAATTAAATTCGAATAAATATATCATTAAAGAGATAAATTCAATGTAAAATTAAATATAATGAAAAAATATTAATTCATGATATAATATTTCAATAGGTAGCATACACATGTTTTAAAGTAATATAGGTTTATATTACGAGTCATGTATAAAATAAACTATATTGAGATGAATAATCCTTATAAAGATTGTATACTTAAATTTAGAATTAATCAATGAAGTTATTATGTGTTAAAATTGTTAAAATAAAAAATATAGGGTTCATAAAACAAAATAAAATAATATATTAATTGAGACATAATATTGGCATGACATAGTAACTGAAGTATTTGTATAACCCATGATTTGAAATTGAGTTAAGAAACCTTGTACCATATCTCTTAATTCACTATTTGTGTTATTTAACACTAATATAATATATTTATATTAACAATTTACATTACTAAGATCAATTTAAATATTTAATAATTTATAGTAATAAAATATTTACATTTTTTCAAATTTCTAAATAATTACTTAATCAGTTAAGTTAACATTGTTTGTTTTGAGGATGTTATGTTCATAATTGGAAATTTACTTTGGTAGGTTGACCATGGTAAATGGGTCATTTTTTCCTCCATCTAACAAAATATTAATCCTGAAATAATTATAATTTCTTTAAATGAATTAAAATTTTATAAAAATATCTAAAAGGCATACATGATAAAGAATCATATCACTTTGTCAAGGTGATAATCCACTCATAAACATGATCAATGTTTCAACTTCCTAACATATTTCAGGGTATAAAAATATAAGATATATTTTCACTCTATAATGATAATTATCTAATAAGTAATATATATATATATATATATAGATTAAATACATAATTATAAACATCCAAGATATGTGTTGATAGAAAATGAAACGCATCACTTCCAGGAGGTTGTAGTCCACACGTACACATGAATGATGTTGTTGGAGTCACCTATTTTGATAATCTCAATTATGATTAATAATGTTTTGATAATCCCACATGATGTTTATTGATTAAATTTTTCATTACTTTAGTTACTCTTTAAGTGCTTAAATTAAAAATATAAATACTGTTGAATATGTTCAAATGATATATCTTTCATTCAAGAATATTCGGTTAATAAAATGTTCATTTAATTTGTAATGTTTTATCCTAACATAATCTGTTGATAGTTTGCATAAATAGATAAACAGCTACCAATACAAAAAGGTCACTGCTATGCAGATGAGCTACCAATATAGAAAGTTCACCGGTACGAAGACAGTTACCGTTACACCTGATCTACTAATAGAGTAAGTCTACCAGTATGCACAAGTCGACCGATACAGAGTGAAAACTACTGTTATGTAGTCTACCAATACAAGCTCATCGGTATGGGTCACTGGTACATTATTCTACCGCTACTGAGAGCTACCTATAAAGGAAGTCACTGCTACATATAGTCACCAGTACTTGGAGATATCTCTAGAAGGAGATATCGCTACATACAACTACCGTTATAGAGACCACCAGACACCCGAAACTGTGTCATTTAATTAACTTTGTCTGTTATAAGCAACAATCATATTTGGCTAATTTAATGCATCTGCTATTAATAAATGATAGTTTTTGGCATGTCAGGAACCATACCTTGTACAAATAATTCCTATTTTCGGAGCTCAAGGAATATAAAAGGGAACCTCGACCTACTGAAGAACAAGTCTTGAAATCCTCACATAAAAAACACATTTCTGGATATACAAGAGGATATACATACATAGAAGAAGAAGTAAGAACGCATGATGAACCTGAAGAAATTGAAAATTAAAGGAGTGATGAGATTTAATGACTACACCTACACTCAAGCTAATCAAGCTGATCAAACTAGACCTAGAAGTCAAATAAAAACAACATTATTCTGGAAAAAACCAGAGAAGGACTCAGAGAAAATCTTGATCAATCCAAGGAGTCCACAGCTTCACTGAAAAACACATAGAGCATTCTAATCTCATCTCTCCTTATTTAGATCTATTGTGTTTAATTTATTTAAATTTTGAGCAGTGTGTGTGCTCTATATTTTAAGCACACACTGTCTCCTGTGATGAACTGGGGGATTTCCAAATCATCAATCAATCTTTCCATTACACTCTTGTATCCCACTATGGATAGTGGAAGGGGTCATGTGAGACCTGGACAACCTGTGTGCTATTGTTTAGTTTTTCCCACGTAGAACTATGGTAGAGGTATGAGGACCTAGATAGTCTATTCATAGTTGTAAAAACGCGATCCAGGGTGTGGATCATAGTTTATATAAAACTGTTTGAGAGGACTAAGTCTCTACTTGAGAATGATACTCTTGTTTATAACTACTGTGTATTTTTATTTTTGTTAAAACTATTTTGAATATTCCACTGCTAGGTACTTTAAATATAAATCTATTGTAAATTTACTCAGATAGTTAAACTATAAAGTTTTTTTATTTATAGTAAAATAGTAGGATAGTTTCAAAATATGATATAATATTCAAATTAGAATAAATGAGAACTAATCAGTCTCTTGAGAACCTAACTAAATATTTTTTGTATTACAAATTTTCTATAGTTTAGATTTTTATTTAAATTAGGGGATTTTATTAGAAATATTTTAAATCAGAAATTTTGAATATGAACTCAGTTCACCCCCATCTTGAGTATCCACTCCGACCAACATTTGGTATCAGTGGTTATAGATAAAAGGTTTTCAAAACTCTCTATTTGTGAAAAGTTTTCAACTGTGATTTTAGTTCTATCTTAAAGATCTTAAAATTTCCATTAATTGTAAATTTTTATATCTTTATATAACTTAGGTATTATAGATAAAAAATTAGAAGGTGTAGCTACCAACATTCCACCCTTCTTTAATGGTGTTAATTATGCCTAATAGAAAATCAAAATGATAATTCATTTATAAATTAAGGGATTTGACAACTGTACTACTATAGTGACTCAGTATAAGATTCCAGAAACTATTAGAAATACTTGGGATGAACCTAGAAAAGTTTCTTACAATAATAATTGTAAAGAAATGAATTCCCTTTATTGTGTTTTAGGAGATGAACAATTTAATTGAATATCTTCTTGTAAGACTGCCTATGAAATCTGGGATACCTTGGCTATTTCTCATGAAGGAACAACCAATGTGAAAGAGATGAGATTAAACACTTATTCTATTAAATATTATAATTTTAAATTGAGGCCTGATGAATCTATTTCTGAAATGTATCTCAGGTTCAATGAAATTTTTAACAATATGGGCTCGCTGGGAAAATTTGTTCCAGCAAATGAGAAAATCATGAGAATACTCAGATGTCTGCCAGAAAGATGGAGAGGCACATCAGTTTCAATAAGAGAATCATGTGACATATGTCCACTACCTTCCAAAGAGATGATTGGTAAGATGATGATGTATGAATAAGAGCTGAAGGTAAGCAAATAATAAGATGATGAACCAAGGAAGAAATCAGTATCCTTCAAGACCTCTGCTTCAAAAATCAAGGACATTGACAAAATTCTAAGCTTCAAGTGATAGTTCAAGTAGTGAAGAGAGTTCATCTGACAGTGATTCTGAAATGGTTTAGATAGACAGATGATTTTTGATGTTATATAGGAAAAATAATTTTTTCAAATTATCAAATTACAAGGGAATGTATGACAATAAAGTTCATTAGATGAAGGATTGGAAAATGACTGATAAAAGTGATGACATAGTCTAATACGAATGTAAGAGGAAAGGACATTTGAAATATGACTGTTCAAAGTTAAAGTACAAGAATAAATATGAGTTTAAGGACAAAAAATATAGGAAAGCTATGAAAGAAACATAGAGTGCTTCAGAATACAGTTCAAGTGATTATGATTCCACTCAGGATGAAAATTCTCAAAAATCTAATATGTGTTTCATGACAAACACATCTGAGGTAACATTGGATTCTCCTCCTTTAAACTCTTATTATTATAGAGATGATTCTGATTCTGATTCTAAAAACATGTCTAGTGAATAATTATTTGAATACTATAACATGCTAGAGGATACCTACAATTAGCTGAAAGATAAGTATAATGCCTTAAAGAAACAACATGCTTTAACTAGCACTGCCAAATCTGTAATAGAAGTATAAAAGGAAAATAATTCTCAATTACTCAAAGAGAATAATGAATTGAAAATTTCTAATGAGAAACTTAGGAAAGATTTAGAGAAATTTACTAATATAAAGTAAACTCTTACAGAAATTCTAGGAAAACAAGTAGCACCAAAGTATACTGCTGGTTTAGGCTTTCAGCCTGGATAGAGACAGATTACAGAGAATAGATTTATTCTTAAATCTGGATAGTATGCTGCTAGTTCAAGTTCTAGAAATTCTTATGTCTTAACTAGAAACCCACATAGTTATAGATAAAAAATAATTATCTTTCAAAATATTTTAAATCCAATGATTATATAAACCCCATTAGACAAATCTAGGTACCAAATGTTCTACTTGCTAACATGTCTCGACCCAAGAAAATCTGGGTACTAAAATCATTTTCTATCTAAAAATGTGTTGTAGGAAACCTGCTTAAAAAGTTTTTGTAGGAAGACATGGTATTTGGACAGTGGATGTTCAAGACATATGACATGAGACATTTAATGTTTTAAAAGCTTAGTCAAGGATGATGGAAGATACGTCACCTTTGGGGATAACTCAAAAGGAAAGATCATCGGATTAGGCTAGATTGGTAACAATGATTCAATTTTGATTTCTAATGTTTTATTTGTTAATGTACCAAAGTATAATTTGTTAAGAATTTATCATTTTTGTGATGATGGATTTAATGTAAATTTTGAAAAAGATTCATGTAATTTTTTCGATTAAAAAAATATTTTGGTATTTACTACATTATGAAATGAAAATGTTTATGCTATAGATTTTAATTCTTTAGCTAAGAAAAATATTACCTGTTTAAATTTATTCATAATGAATCTTGACTTTGGAAGAAAAGATTAAGACACTGCAATATACACTCACTTAGAAAACAGACTAGGAAGAACTTAGTTTGAGACCTACCTGAACTTGAATTTCTAGCTGACAGATTTTGTAATCCCTGTCAAAAGGGAAAGCAACATAAAGTTTCTTTTAAATCAATGAAATAAGTTTCAACATCTCAACCTCTTGAGTTAGATCACATGGATTTGTTTGTGTAACGCCCCGACCCCAGTTACCCAGAGTCGGTGCATTATTACATAACATTGGCATGATCACAAGAAAGATCAAATCTCGAAAGACCGATTGGTTTAGTAGCCTTGGAAACACTAGATATATTCATAAGTTTTACATTACATCATAAAATGAAAAACTACTACAACAACATAATGTTTCCACAGTCCACACTATAATCCCCTCATAATATCCCTGCAGGTCATTCATAACTTACATCTTCACATCCTGGGAAAAATAAAACATAGAAAAGGGGTGAGCTCAAATGCCCAGTAAGGATAACAATATAGCGGAACATTCAAAAATAAGCATAAACATTTAAGGCAATGAATTACTAAAACAAAAGCCTTTTAAACTTGAACTTCAACATAGTATGGCAAAAGTAAAATGAAATAATGCCATTTACTTGTTCACATGGATATTCTAATAATCGAATAATCACATGCAAAATCAATAACCACTTTCATAATGTTGGAATGCATAATGCTAAACTTTAATTACATTTCAAGGCCTCGTCCCAAGACCTTGGGGCTAACTGTAACCGGAACCCAACCCGGAGTGCCTCTAATAACCGGACACCAACCCGGAGTGCCTCTAATAACCGGACACCAACCCGGAGGGCTTACTTTTACCAATCCCTAACCCGGAGGGCTTACTTTTACCAGTCCCCAACCTAGAGGGCTTACTTTTACCAGTCCCCAACCTGGAGGGCTTACTTTAACCAGTCCCCAACCTGGAGGGCTTACTTTAACCAGTCCCCAACCTGGAACATACTTTTCCAACACATTCATATGATGTAAAGATTGAAATATAATATAAACATTCTTATTGGAACTAGCATACGAAATGTCAATACTTTCACCATAAACTATGAATGGTATAAAAATAGCACATCCACAGTCAAACATATCACAAAACCTTCAAAACAATATAGAAGTTTTGTATCATAATAAATCAACTTCAAATAATCTTAAAACCCATCAAAGGATGTTGACATAGGTGAAATCAAAATTCTTTTTAAAGAAATATCTCCTTTTATTTTGAAATCATTTAAGATCCATATAAAATCAAACATTTTCTTTGAAAATAATCTTATAATCTTTTAAGGGAAGCTTTGACGATTTTATAACGGCGGAAAATAACCGCACCCGCCGTATAAGTTAAAAAAAACATTCTTATCTTAATTCTGTCAAAAAGGTTAAAAAGCACCTTGTTTGGAAAACGACGGAAAGATTCCCTTATAAACCTCTTATAAAAAGTCAAACAAGGGTATAAATGACTTTAACCCATATTCTTTTAAATATTAAAAATGTTTTTAAATACATTTTGAAGAAACATGGATGTGGATGATAACGAGATCCCAGTAGATTATTACGTATAAACAACCTCAGATAATGAAGAGATTGTGAAATAACCCTTACCAGTTTGGTAAATTATGAAACATACAACCCATGAAAGAGGTATCATACAATGAATATGTAAGTACACATAAATTAGAGTGTATTACACAAAGAATATAATTATGTGCAGTACATACACCACACAAAAGGTAATGGTGGCAATATGGCATGAATCTCATGAGAATAAGGAGTGAGATGAAAACCCCTTACCACGTTAATCAACTGAGTCGTATGGCCAAAAGTTAATAACCACCAAATGATTTACCGAATAACATGAATATAAATAGAATCATGATATTATATATCAAATGGCAGTACACAATACACCACTTTCAATAATTTAGTGGCGAACAATGGAAATCTCACGGAATTGAAAGTGAGATAAGAAAATCCCTCACCTTGTACTTTTCCTTGGTTGGGGTAGGTTAACCTCCTATATAATGGTTAAATAATTGTTATTAAATTATACAGGAATCATATATATTAATATGATATCATATATGATCTTTTAATATTGATTTGATAATAATATCTTAGTATTATCGTTGTTTCGGGTGTTAACTTACTTGTTTTCTTTTGTATGTTTTGTTACGTAAGACATGTTTGTAAAGGATAGGTTGTATATTATTCAAATCCAGAATGGTATCAAGTCCTTAAACATCATTTTTAAATCATAAAATGATAATTATACTTGAATTGATATGATGGAGGATGAATCTCATCGCGTTCGTGGAGACGGTAGTCCGTACGTACGCACGAACGCTACTTCCATTTAATTTTTATTTTAAAAGAATCGAATACAAATGATACATAGGTATATTACTATTCCAGTATAATATAATATTTTATACATGTTACTTAAGTTCATTAACACCATCCTTTATACGTTCCATGTGTGGTATGAACGAGTCATATCATTTTAAGGGGACGGTAGTCTGCACTTCCTCAAATGAAATTATCGTATGTATATACAACATGAAACGAATAATAGTATTAAATAAAATGGAATTACAGAAGCTTATATATAAAATATATATCATTAGTATCATATTTAATTACAGTGCCATCATAATGGCCACCATGAGAGGCGGTAAGATGTATTTGAACAATCATCGTTTCGTGAGGCGTTAGTTTGCCATCCACAGAAACATTATGTTCATCATCCATTAGATGGAGTTGTGTGTATGTGTAGTTTGAATCCTTCTTATAACAACATCCTAGTATATTGAGGATACTGGTGTTGTTACAAAAGAAAGGAAATAAAAAGATTTTGGGGGTTGAAGAAGCAAAATAAATGAAAATAATTTAAGAGAAATCGTTACCTTTAATTTAGGTAACTCACTTTGGTTGGAACCAAAGGACTTCTTGAAATTCTTTCTGCCTAAAGGGAAGATTCAAGGAGGAGGAGAGGGATGTGGGGAGCTTATTTGGGCAGAGTTTGGACGAGCCAAGTGGCTTGAGAGGTGTGTGGAATGAGTAGAAGTGGTCTCCTTTTATAAGGGAGAGGAGGGGCTCTTTAGGAAAGAGTGAAAGTATTACTTTATAATATAATTATATTCGGTTTATAATGGTCCAAAAATCATTGAGGTCGAAGATACGATGACTCATATTATAAATAACATCAACCAATACGAATTGGACAGGTTTTAGATAATATTTTAATCATTATAATCTTACTTATATAAATGATTTATTAATGAGGTAAACATTGCATCACTATTGTGTCATTAATAATTTAACTTATTTGATGTCTAAAAATTATAAATAAAATATCATTATGTAGGAAATCCTTTTAGCTTTCTAATGAATATTTATAATCGAAAATACAACATGTATAACCCTATGTAAAAATTGTTCTTCTAAAAGATGTAAGCTTATTCCATTTTTATTTTTATTTTAACTTTATTAATATAAAGTGTCCCTACCACATACAAGTGGCTCCAAGGGGTCCCCAAATTGACCCAAGGATGCTCATGGTCGGGTATGTGTCCACCAATAAGTTTAGGACACGTTTTAGGGTGATTTTGTATTATTATAATATTATTTTTTAACCCTTATTTACCGGATTTACCTTTAACCATGGTAAATAAAATATTTACCACAGTAATTATTCAAAATGTCTAAAAATAAAAGTTACCTATTTACACAATTTGGATATCCTGATTCCAAATATGGAATCCATTTTTCTAAATTCAAAACACAGAAGTGGCAGAAAATAATTTAAAATTAATTCCCGCTGTCAAAACAAAAAGCGTGTTTTTAAGAGATAATAACTATCAAAAGATTGACACTTGTTTATGTTCGATTTAATTGTATAATTATGTCCAATGACCAACATTATATTAAATGGTAAAAATATATTCTAAATATACTTTAAAACCACTCAAATTAATAATTTATCACTATTAATTATTTTGATTAAAAAAGTTGTTTTTAATTAAAATTTATTAATTTTCACTATTCATCAAAATATGAAAGTTATCCGAAAAGTACCAAAATTTCACCTTAGGCGAAATTCGATATTCCGAATCTAAAAATGAAGTCCATTTCAAAATATAAAATATATATTATTTCAAAATTTAGGTATTACTATTCATAACGGCTAGTTTGATTGGTTGTGGCGTGTGTTAAAACTCAAGGTTGCGTACAACACACGCTACTATTTTATTCAAAGGAAAGCGTACCGTGGAAGCTTGGGATGTTTCATTTAATTTTTTTTTGATGTCCCAATTTATTCAGATAGTTTAAAATATTTTATTTAAAAAGGTTTCACTATTAAAGTTGATAAAAGTGCAATACTGAAAATGAATATGTTCTTGCATTATGACTAAGAAACTCATAATAGGGATTCTAAAATTATAAGGATTATATAAAGTTCAAAATGTTGTTAATACTATTCATGACCTCTTTTAATGGCTTTTTTTTTGTACGTCATGGTGTGATTGAACTCGGTGTTGCGTGTAGTGCAAGTTATTGAATTATTTTTAAGAAATAACACACTATGAAATCCGGGGGTGTTACATTCTCCCCTCCTTCAATAAATTGCGTCCTCGCAATTTGAAATTGTTCTTCGAAAATAAAAGGTTGAAAATAGAAAATATCTTTGTGGGAAAACCCACATCGGAAATTAGGTTACTAAAATTTAGTCTTAATATGAGGAAAAGAGAAATGAAAGAGTCACCACCAAATTATGATCTCGATTAGGAGAACATTGGTGGAAATTAGAGACATATAATTGGAGGAAAAACGTAAATATTTATAGGTAGTGATTGAGATCATCAATCACAAACAAGTGTATAATTGAGGTCCTTAAATTCATCAATCTATGATGATTTGAAATACCATCGGTTCAACAAAACATAGGGTATTAGGATAACACATTTTTGACGTTTCAAAATATCATAGTTGAAATCCCACATCGAAAAATGAATTAACGAGGCCTCTATTTAAAATAAAGAGTGGAAAGTATGAAGATTACCGAAAATAACACATACTAGGGTTCCATGTAGGAAAATATGGATATGGAGTAGAAATCTAACCATCAATTATTTGATGGAGAGTGGTAGAGAACATGGCTATGAAAAGGCCAACAATCCCAAAGCCATGAATTAGTGATGATTTAAGGTACCATCTAGGACAACATTTTTGTTCTAAGTTCCTTTTATTAATGTTGAGGAATATATTTATGAGATTGGCTAAGATCATAAGGGGGTATACTTAATTTATAATTAGAGTTTTATCCATTAATAAATTTCTACCACAAACTCATCTTTCACTCTAAAAGATAATAGAATGTAATTTTTTTATTTATACTATTCGTACAGGGTTCCAAAATAAATGAATTTATAATTCATCTACCAGATCTTTAAAAAAACAACATTACTTAATCCAGGACATCTCGTGGGCCAGTGGTAGGTGATACACCCTTGTCGCCCTTCGGTTGCGGGTTCAAGTCTCGCAGCCTTGCCGGACGCGACGGGTTGCCGCCCGACCTCCGGGTTGTCCTTTTATGGTAATCCAAAATAATCCAAACTAGAACTATCCAAAATACTTATGTCCAAACTCACAGTCCAACATTTATAAGGAAGGTAAACATAATATAGATCCTTTTTACCCCGTAATAGCATATAAATACCTTCATCTTGTATTCTTTTAATAAACTGAAACATCTTGAATTACCATATTCCTTATTGATTACATTCATGCTCCCCTATTCCATATAGAATGCTGGATATACTTCATCAATCCAAAAATGTTTTAAACCCCAAAAAAATGATGGAATATACAAATCATTAATCAGTTTCAAGGTAGTCAATAATATCCAACATAATTTATCCAAATCAATCATGTATTATTCTAAAATCACTAACTCGGTATCAGAACCATATTATGGTTTATCTTTCTCTCAACCATATATTTTCCAAAAATTTATCCTGCTATTGAGTCACTTTTCTTTGTTCCACACAATCTCAAGTCCTTAATGAAATAGTACTGCAGTACAATCCTTATATACTCCATAATTATTATAACAAGTACATTGTTGATACAACACTCAATTGACATAATAAACATAAGAACTCTAATCATTCCTCTTCATCTTTGGTAGTATCATAACTTGATTATTATCCAATAGCATCATTTGCGGCATAGTCTGATGACTGGGGCATAGGTTCGCGTAGTGTCCAAACTCCTTGCAAATGAAGCATTGTACATTTGAAACCATTTTATCACCCTTGCAGTCACGTACTTTGTGCCCTTTTCCTCCACACTTATAACAAACTCTCATTCCTTTCAGGCAAGTTCCAAGGTGTTTCTTCCCACAGTTACCACATATGGGAAAATTCTTCTTTTCCCTCTTCCCTTTATCCATTTTTCTCTCTTCCATCCTTTTCTTCTCTTGCTTCCCTTCAAAGCCATAGGACTCAGTAAACTCTTTACTTATCTTATCAACACATGATATTATTTCTTCATATGATGATAATACATGGGAGACTATTTCTCTTATGAATTCTAGCTTAAGACCATGAAAGATATGATCCTTCCTTCTCTTTGGATCATGTGCATTTCTGGAGTTCTCATTCCTTCTACTGGGCGCCATTTCTAAATAATGGCATAAACTAGATCAGTTTATGAATCAAAATACATAATCCCATACTTATAAAACACTTAACATAAATTGAACTATTTATGGATATAATCCATAATCATAAAAATGTTTTCTTTGAGGAAGTATATACTCATAAACCCTTCATAATGATTTGTAAGAAAATGAGAGTTATCCTAAGCATATCCCCCGGGAGTGTCGTAACCAAGAGTGCAGCAAGGCCCGTTGTCGTGCACCAGTTCCTGTTCGAGTCTAGCTCAAAGTGGTGTTTTCGGGTTTTACCCCTAGGTACATCTGTGCCAGATCCGCCTCTACCTGCTCGTATCCAGACAGGGATGTATTGCTCGGAAAACTCACAAAATCTCTACGATACCAAAATTCTAGGAAGTTCTTCTATACTAATCCTGAAAGTTCATCTTAGGTCTACGTGCTCTAATCAGAGTTTATCTAAATCTAGTTTCCAAGGTTTGTACTAAACTTCCTCTGATACCAACTGTAACGCCCCGACCCCAGTTACCCAGAGTCGGTGCATTATTACATAACATTGGCATGATCACAAGAAAGATCAAATCTCGAAATACCGATTGGTTTAGTAGCCTTGGAAACACTAGATATATTCATAAGTTTTACATTACATCATAAACTGAAAAACTACTACAACAACATAATGTTTCCACAGTCCACACTATAATCCCCTCATAATATCCCTACAGGTCATTCATAACTTACATCTTCACATCCTGGGAAAAATAAAACATAGAAAAGGGGTGAGCTCAAATGCCCAGTAAGGATAACAATATAGCGGAACATTCAAAAATAAGCATAAACATTTAAGGCAATGAATTACTAAAACAAAAGCCTTTTAAACTTGAACTTCAACATAGTATGGAAAAAGTAAAATGAAATAATGCCATTTACTTGTTCACATGGATATTCTACTAATCGAATAATCACATGCAAAATCAATAACCACTTTCATAATGTTGGAATGCATAATGCTAAACTTTAATTACTTTTCAAGGCCTCGTCCCAAGACCTTGGGGCTAACTGTAACCGGAACCCAACCCGGAGTGCCTCTAATAACCGGACACCAACCCGGAGTTCCTCTAATAACCGGACACCAACCCGGAGGGCTTACTTTTACCAGTCCCTAACCCGGAGGGCTTACTTTTACCAGTCCCCAACCTGGAGGGCTTACTTTTACCAGTCCCCAACCTGGAGGGCTTACTTTAACCAGTCCCCAACCTGGAGGGCTTACTTTAACTAGTCCCC
The DNA here is from genome assembly GCA_963277665.1 of Viscum album. Classification (NCBI taxonomy): domain Eukaryota; kingdom Viridiplantae; phylum Streptophyta; class Magnoliopsida; order Santalales; family Viscaceae; genus Viscum; species Viscum album. The sequence goes on along the minus strand of OY728162.1, from coordinate 1,236,656,974 downwards.
AACCTGGAGGGCTTACTTTAACCAGTCCCCAACCTGGAACATACTTGTCCAACACATTCATATGAATTAAAGATTGAAATATAATATAAACATTCTTATTGGAACTAGCATACGAAATGTCAATACTTTCACCATAAACTATGAATGGTATAAAAATAGCACATCCACAGTCAAACATATCACAAAACCTTAAAAACAATATAGAAGTTTTGTATCATAATAAATCAACTTCAAATAATCTTAAAACCCATCAAAGGATGTTGACATAGATGAAATCAAAATTCTTTTTAAAGAAATATCTCCTTTTATTTTGAAATCATTTAAGATCCATATAAAATCAAACATTTTCTTTGAAAATAATCTTATAAGCTTTTAAGGGAAGCTTTGACGATTTTATAACGGCGGAAAATAACCGCACCCGCCGTATAAGTTAAAAAAAACATTCTTATCTTAATTCTGTCGAAAAGGTTAAAAAGCACCTTGTTTGGAAAACGACGGAAAGATTCCCTTATAAACCTCTTATAAAAAGTCAAACAAGGGTATAAATGACTTTAACCCATATTCTATTAAATATTAAAAATGTTTTGAAATACATTTTGAAGAAACATGGATGTGGATGATAACGAGATCCCAGTAGATTATTACGTATAAACAACCTCGGATAATGAAGAGATTGTGAAATAACCCTTACCAGTTTGGTAACTTATGAAACATACAACCCATGAAAGAGGTATCATACAATGAATATGTAAGTACACATAAATTAGAGTGTATTACACAAAGAATATAATTATGGGCAGTACATACACCACACAAAAGGTAATGGTGGCAATATGGCATGAATCTCATGAGAATAAGGAGTGAGATGAAAACCCCTTACCACGTTAATCAACTGAGTCGTATGGCCAAAAGTTAATAACCACCAAATTATTTACAGAATAACATGAATATAAATAGAATCATGATAATATATATCAAATGGCAGTACACAATACACCACTTTCAATAATTTAGTTGCGAACAATGGAAATCTCACGGAATTGAAAGTGAGATAAGAAAATCCCTTACCTTGTACTTTTCCTTGGTTGGGGTAGGTTAACCTCCTATATAATGGTGAAATAATTGTTATTAAATTATAAAAGAATCATATATATTAATATGATATCATATATGATCTTTTAATATTGATTTGATAATAATATCTTAGTATTATCGTTGTTTCGGGTGTTAACTTACTTGTTTTCTTTTGTATGTTTTGTTACGTAAGACATGTTTGTAAAGGATAGGTTGTATATTATTCAAATCCAGAATGGTATCAAGTCCTTAAACATTATTTTTAAATCATAAAATGATAATTATACTTGAATGGATACGATGGAGGATGAATCTCATCGCGTTCGTGGAGACGGTAGTCCGTACGTACGCACGAACGCTACTTCCATTTAATTTTTATTTTAAAAGAATCGAATACAAATGATACATAGGTATATTACTATTCCAGTATAATATAATATTTTATACATGTTACTTAAGTTCATTAACACCATCCTTTATACGTTCCATGTGTAGTATGAACGAGTCATATCATTTTAAGGGGGCGGTAGTCCGCACTTCCTCAAATGAAATTATCGTATGTATATACAACATGAAACGAATAATAGTATGAAATAAAATGGAATTACAGAAGCTTATATATAAAATATATATCATTAATATCATATTTAATTACAGTGCCATCATAATGGACACCATGAGAGGCGGTAAGATGTATTTGAACAATCATCGTTTCGTGAGGCGTTAGTTTTCCATCCACAGAAACATTATGTTCATCATCCATTAGATGGAGTTGTGTGTATGTGTAGTTTGAATCCTTATTATAACAACATCCTAGTATATTTAGGATACTGGTTTTGTTACAAAAGAAAGGAAATAAAAAGAGTTTGGGGGTTGAAGAAGCAAAATAAATGAAAATAATTTAAGAGAAATCGTTACCTTTAATTTAGGTAACTCACTTTGGTTGGAACCAAAGGACTTCTTGAAATGCTTTCTGCCTAAGGGAAAGCTTCAAGGAGGAGTAGAGGGATGTGGGGAGCTTATTTGGGCAGAGTTTGGACGAGCCAAGTGGCTTGAGAGGTGTGTGGAATGAGTAGAAGTGGTCTCCTTTTATAAGGGAGAGGAGGGGCTCTTTAGGAAAGAGTGAAAGTATTACTTTATAATATAATTATATTCGGTTTATATGTAAAGACCCGTAAAATTCAAGGGAAATTTTTTCTTAATTTTCTTTAGAATTTTACAAGAGCGCAGTTTCAGACGGCACCTGATTCCGAGGCCCGGAGTGCCCGGAATTAATTTCCGAAGTTTGGCTCGGGTACGTTCAGTGAACGAACGAGCGGGAATTCCTAACTTTTGATCCGGTGCTCGGAATTGAAATCCGAGGGCACCGATGAACTCGCAGCGCCGATATTCGCTTAATGTGACCTTTTCGGAAGTTGCGTTTGTTGCGGGTTGAAAGTTAGTTTTGGGGATTAAAAGATAAGTAAAATAAAATTGTGTGTGAATTTTATTTTATTCTAGGTGGTTAGACTCTCTCATGGGAAGTTGTTGGTGGGGCCCGCAACCACCCAACTTCCCATGTGTGGTTATGAGGGAGGTGGGGCCCACACGAACCCCCCACCTTTTCAAATTCCCTAACCCCTCTAAACCCCCTCTTTAATTTGTGACTCTCCCCTACATTAAAACTTGCCAACTTATCTTTCCATTTAATTTCTTGACAACTCAAGATTTTAATTAATGTAATAAATTCAACTTTTGAATTTTTGAAAGGTGGGCAAAGTGAAAATAAAATAAGGGTAGCTTATTTTATTTTGGGGGTTGCTGTGTTGGGTGGAGATTTGAGAGAGGAAGAGTTCTACACTTTGAAGAACTTCTTTTTCCTCCTTGAAGAACGCGAAGAACCTTCGAACATCGACGAAGAACGCCACGTACTCGGGAATCGTCTTTCGCGACGCCATACCCGCGACACCGACGACGTCTTCTTCTGCGTCATCTTTTTTCCGCGACGAAATCGTCGTCAAAGAACTTCGAATCCTCGCTTCACGACATCGACGTCCTTCTTCCGTGACGCCGACCACCGCGACGCGTCTTCCGCGGGTCGTTGACGATCTTCGTTCTTGAAACCAGAGGTAGGGGATGATCTTTATTGATTATTTTTATTCCTTTCTTGAATCGTGGATTTTAGCATGACTTAACGTGTGACTTATTTTATTTAAGTTCCGTTTTTATTTCTTTAACGTGAGGGGGACCGGACCGCACGAACACGGCCGAATCCCCCTCCATCGTTCATGTTGTTCATGCTGGAGGAAACAAGTAACGTGGTGCCGTCGCACCACGCGGATGAACGTTCAGATATTTTTTCCGCAACGCCGTCGCGCTTCGTCGAGGAGAGATTTCAAGAACGCGACGCCGTCGCGCCACGTTGGGAGGATTCTTGGTACGGAGAAAGGGGCGCGGTGCCGTCGCACCGCGCCGGACGACGAACACCGCGGCCGGTTCCGGGCCGCGGTGAGACGAGGAGACCGCGGCCGGTTCCGGGCCGCGGCGGAAGGAAAGACCGGCGGCCGTGCCGCCGGCGTCGGAAATCAAGGGCGGGACCGGAATTTCCCGGTCCCGTTAGTAAAAACCGGCCGGCCAGCGGGCCGGCCGGATATCATAAAAACCGGGGGTTTAAACCCCCGGCCGGCTCTTCAAACCCCCCTCTTAAAGAGGGGGGCGGTTCTTTTAAGGAGGGGGGGGCAACAGCCCCCCGGTTTGACCAGCCGGCCCCCATTTGCGGGGGCCGTTTTTGGGCAAAGGCACGGCTCAAAGCCGTGCCGCCCTCACAAAGCAGGGGGGGCTTGATTGCCCCCCGCGTGATCCACGTGCGGCGCCCAGCGCCGCCGCCGCGGCCCGCCGCGGTCCGCCGCCGCCACGCGGCCCGCCGCCCGCCGCCGCCACGCGGCCCGCCAGCCGCCGCCGCCACGCGGCCCGCCAGCCGCCGCCGCCACGCGGCCCGCCAGCCGCCGCCGCCACGCGGCCCGCCAGCCGCCGCCGCCACGCGGCCCGCCAGCCGCCGCCGCCACGCGGTCCGCCGCCGCCACGCGGCCCGCCAGCCGCCGCCGCCACGCGGCCCGCCGCCGCCGCCACGCGGCCAGCCGCCGCCGCCGTCCGCCGCCGTCCGCCGCCGCCGTCCGCCGCCGCCGGCCGCCGCGCCGTCCAGAGGGGGGGGGTCGGGCCGGGTCGGCCCGGACCCGGACCCCCCGTTTCGGACCAGATTCGGTTCTTGGCTCATAACTTGAGCCTCGGACCTCCGAATGACGAACCGTCTGCGGCAACGCGATCCTTGGATCGAGACGATCATTTCGGTATATCGCACTCAAGGTTTCGGTTTACTTTGAGTTCGGCCGGGTTGGTTCGTTCACGAAACCAACCGGGCCTTCGGAGCGGAAACGCTCATATCTTGAGTTACGGACGTCTGATTGACGCGCCGTCAGTCGCGTAGTGTTCCTCTTAGTGAGACGGATCTTTTGACATACTCCGCCCGAGGTTTGGACGCAGGTGGAGTACGGTCGGGTTGGTTTTGCCTTAAAAACTAACCGGGCCCCGGAGACGAAAATGCCAATAACTCTCAGACCGGGCGTCCGATCGACGCGCCGTCTGTTGCGTTGAGTCCCTGATGACGATACGGAACTTTTGGATACATCAACTTCGGTCTTCGTGACAGTTGATGTATCAGCCTCTCGGCTCGTGGAGCGGACCCTCCGTACGAGCTTGCTGTGTGCGGGAACCCTAGTGCTGGCTGCGACTGTTCTACTGCTACGACTGCTACTGTGACTGCGACGACGACAGTACAGAGATCCTGTGTGGATTCGACGACGACAGTACAGAGATCCTGTGTGGATTCGACGACGACGACTACAGCACTCAGCGATCCTACATGGATCAGTGCTACAGGTTCTGTGTGAGCCCGATCCTGTGTGGGTCCTTGCGCTCAGCGGTTCTGTGTGAGCCAGCGCCTACAGGTTCTGTGTGAGCCCGATCCTGTGTGGGTCTTGCGGGGGTTAGTTACCTATCGATCCTTCGTGGGTCCGACGACTTAGATGGATCAGTGATCATCTTTATCGTCCCTGAAGAAGTATACCTGTGTGAGCTGAATCCTGTTACTTTCCTTTGTGGAATACGTATACTTTCCTGCGTGGACTGAGTTATACTTGGGCTCGGAGGTTGGAGCGTATTTGAATTGATGACTTAGGTATATGTATGGGCATATACCTAAGCAGTGTTGGTTGTTACTTCGTGATTGTACTTTGCTTCGTGGTTTATCCTTTGTGGATTTTGAGAGACCTTCAGGGGTCTCGGGGACCCTACTGAGTAGCTTATACTCACCCCTGCACGGGCTTCGCCCGCACTACGTTGTGTTGGTTGCAGACGACGGACAGCGTTGACCTTAGCTGAGGTTTGCGGAGCGGGACGGTACCCGGAGGTGGACCACTGGGCGGGACGAGCACGGAGCGGACGGTGGGACCCGTGGAGCAGAGGAGCTATCTGTACCCACCCTTCAGGTGGGATTTTCCAGTGGACAGCACGGAGTAGCGGCCTTTACTTTTCAGTTGCTGTTTTTCCCTTTTCGAGTTGTACTTTACTTTCAGTTTGGGTTTGTATTCTGGCCCATTTACTTTTCCGCACTTCAGTTGTACTCTGCTTGCTTAGTGTTTACTTTCCGCTTGTTTACTCTGTGGTGTGTGTTTACTTTTCAAAGGCAATGCCTTCCCAATTTGCTGGGATCTACGCCTTGGTGCTAGTCGCCAGCCCCTGGCCTATGGAAGGCGGGCTTGGGGTAGTCACGGCACGGACCCCGAGGGCGGGTCGTGACAAATTGGTATCAGAGGAGTTCGGTTCTACCGCGAACTCTGATCTTTTCTATGTGAAGCAATAATGTTTAGCGTATTGAGTGTGGTTATCAGTCCAGGGAGTCCAGTGTTGGTGCGGCGGCCGACGTATCCATACACCAGGACCCTGACTTCTGATTTCCGACTTAATGCACGGAAACATTGATTGCGTGTGTGTTTCAAAGTTTTCTTTGTGATTACTTGTGTCAGCTCACCGGGTATACTGATCTGCTTAATGAAAGTCTCAAGTTTTCTTTGTGATTACTTAATTCAGCTCACCAGGTATACTGTTCTGACTATGGCACTCTTGATCTCCTTTTCAGGATGGCCCCACGACGACAGCCAGCTAGGGTTCCGATGGTCGAGCGAGACGACAGCCCACCGAGCGACGAGGCCTCGGTGCAGGGCCCTTTTCCAGTAGTGGCACCGGCGGTAGCTTTACCCGCCGAGCCCCCGATGCTTCCAGCAGCAGCCGCTGACGATGCACGTCGCCTCAGCGCACTGCATGAGTTTCAGCGACAGCGACCGCCCAGGTTTCGCGGGGAGACGGATCCCCAGGCAGCAGAGGACTGGCTGGAGGCAGTGGTTCGAGTGTTTAGGCTAGTGAGGACACCAGCAGACCTCATGGTGATCCTCGCTGCGAGCCTACTACACGCAGCAGCAGGACGATGGTGGAGCCTGATGCTCCAGGTGCACGATGAGGCATCTCTACTCTGGACGGACTTCGAGAGCCTCTTCCGCTCTGAGTTCGTCCCGGCCACCCTTCGAGCGGTGCGTATCCAGGAGCTTCTACAGCTGCGGCAGGGCAGCATGACGGTCGCCCAGTACTCGGCGAGATTTACCGATCTCTCGCGCTACTCGACCGACATGGTACGGGACCCATTCTTCCGGGCCCGGACCTTCGAGCAGGGTTTGAGACACGAGATCAGGGCATCGCTGATCTCCCTCAGCATACCGACTCAGACAGGAGTACTGGAGCGGGCTCTTCTGATCGAGAGCTTCCTTGCTGAGTCTACACCAGCTCAGCGACCCACCGCAGGGCGGCACGTGGCAGAGTCATCTGCAGCAGGCAGTCGACGGATGACTCAGGGGTCCAGACAGACCAGACCTTCAGGCAGACGATCTCAGGGCACTGGCTCAGCAGTGCGGGGCACACAGCGCGGAGCCAGTCTTCCGAGAGGCAGGCAGTGCTACTCGTGCGGCGGACAGGGCCACATGGCTCGTGACTGCCCGACCCGCCGTGCCGAGGAGCAGCAGTCAGTAGATGGACCACCGAGGCAGAGGCAGAGGGTCGACCGTGGCGGTCCGCAGGGAGGAGGCGGACGAGGCAGAGGAGCTGGACGAGCAGCTGGTGGTGGCCGACGCTTTGAGGCTTTACCACCACCACCACCAGGAGGTCCACCCCGACCACAGGGAGCTGGCGGGCAGCGACAGGCACAGCTCCAGGCAGCAGAGGCCTACGACCACGGCGCACCCGAGATGATTCGAGGTACTATCTGTGTCTATTCCACCCTTGCTGCAGTTCTTATAGACACAGGAGCGAGTCATTCTTTCATAGCCGCTGCCCTTGTTCGGAGCTCGGAGATTCCGACAGAGCCGTTGGCTCGATCCTTACGGCTAGAGACTCCTACGGGAGCAGACTCGACGATCACGCACTGGTGCCGGCAGTGTGAGCTTACTCTAGGAGGCGAGAGCTTCGGCTGGGATCTTCTTGTAGCAGCGTCGAGGCCTTACGACGTCATCTTGGGCATGGATTGGCTGTCCACGGTCCATGCACAGATTGACTGTTTTAGGCGCTAGGTGCGATGTGTACGCACCGACGGGAGCAGGTTCACCTTCACCGGCGAGAAGGGAGCCTTAGCAGCACAGGATGGACTTCCGCGGAGGAGAGGACAGCCCATCACTCATCAGTTGGCTAGCCTTATCCTTGGAGCAGTTGACGTGCGGAGTCCTGGTTTTCCTGCAGTGGTGGATCAGTATGCGGACGTTTTTCCCGACGACGTTCCAGGGCTACCTCCTCGCAGAGAGGTAGACTTTTATATTGACTTGTACCCCGGGACAGCCCCGATATCCACTCCAGCATATCGGATGGCCCCCGCCGAGCTTCGAGAGCTACGGGTACAGTTGGAGGACTTGCAGGGCAAGGGATTCATCCGACCCAGTGTTTCACCCTGGGCTTCCCCGATATTGTTCGCCAAGAAGGCGGACGGAAGCTTGCGACTTTGTGTTGACTATCGTCGCCTGAACCAGGTGACAGTGAGGAACAAGTATCCGCTACCGAGGATTGATGACCTCTTTGATCAGCTCAAGGGAGCACGGTGGTTCTCGAAGATAGACCTCAGGTCAGGCTATCATCAGCTCAGAGTCAGAGACGAGGATGTGCAGAAGACGGCCTTCAGATGTCGGTATGGCCACTATGAGTTCTTGGTTATGCCTTTCGGTGTAACCAATGCTCCAGCAGTGTTCATGGCTCTCATGAACAGGATCTTTCAGCCATACCTCGATCGGTTTGTCGTGGTCTTCATCGACGACATTCTGATTTACTCTACGACAGAGGAGGAGCACGCCTATCACTTGCGAGTTGTTCTTGACACACTCCGAGAGCACCAGCTTTATGGTAAGCTCTCGAAGTGCCAGTTCTGGATACGTGAGGTCCACTTTTTGGGACACGTCATCTCTGAGGCGGGAGTTGCAGTGGATCCCGCGAAGATTGAGGCTGTGTTAGCATGGGAGCCACCCAGGAGCGTGACTGAGGTTCGGAGTTTCTTGGGACTAGCTGGATACTATCGGAGATTTGTGCCGAACTTCTCCAGAGTTGCGGCATCACTCACAGCGTTGACGAAGAAGGGGAAACCCTTCGTGTGGTCAGACAGTTGTCAGCAGAGCTTCGAGGAGCTGAGGCAGAGATTGACTAGCGCACCTATCTTGAGGTTGCCTGAGGAGGGAGTAGGGTACGTAGTCTACTGCGATGCATCAGGGACCGGACTCGGATGTGTTCTGATGCAGGAGCGGGCCGTGATCGCCTATGGATCACGTCAGTTGAGGCCGCATGAGCAGAACTACGCTACCCATGACCTAGAGTTAGCAGCAGTGGTCTTCGCTCTGAAGACATGGCGACACTATCTGATGGGCGAGCGCTTTACGGTCTTTTCCGATCATCAGAGTCTCAGGTATATCTTCTCGCAGAAGGACCTGAACCTGAGACAGCGGCGATGGCTCGAGTTCCTCCAGGACTATGACTTTGAGATAGTCTATACTCCTGGGAAGGGGAACGTAGTAGCTGATGCCCTCAGCAGGAGGACGGGCATTCAACTACTTGAGGAGGCGACGGAGCAGCTAGCCTCTTTGCAGATATCCTTCGTGGATAGACATGGAGCAGCCTTTCTACAGTCTCTCACAGTCACTCCTCCACTACTGCAGCGAGTCAGGGAGGCACAGCGCGGGGACACTGACTGCGAGACACGGCGTGCACAGATATCCTCGGGACAGGCACCTGATGGTTTCTCCCTTGGAGCAGAGCACGACATCCTTTTCAGAGGACGTACCATGGTACCAGTCGCCTTGCGAGAGGAAGTGCTGAGGGAGTTTCACACTTCTCCTTTAGCGGTACATCCAGGAGTGGCAAAGATGTACCAAGACCTCAGACGACAGCACTGGTGGCCGGGCATGAAGAAAGCTGTAGCAGAGTTCGTTTCTCGATGCCTTACCTGTCAGCAGGTGAAGGCTGAGCATCAGGTACCAGCAGGCTTGGTACAGCCCTTGGAGGTTCCGGAGTGGAAGTGGGATGGCATATCTATGGACTTCGTGACTGGACTTCCACGCACTTCCAGAGGTCACGACTCCATCTGGGTGATTGTTGACCGACTCACCAAGTCGGCACACTTCTTACCCATCAGAGAGCAGGGCTCAGTAGAGAGCTTGGGACGTCTCTACGTTCAGGAGATTGTGCGGCTCCACGGCGTGCCATCATCTATCGTTTCCGATCGAGATGCCCGCTTTACTTCCCGGCTTTGGAAGGGGTTACAGGAGGCGTTCGGGACGCAGCTACGTCTGAGCACAGCCTTTCACCCTCAGACAGATGGTCAGACGGAGAGGACCATTCAGACTCTCGAGGACATGCTCCGCGCATGTGTCCTCGACTTTGGTCGTAGCTGGGAGGACCACCTACCCTTGGTGGAGTTTGCGTACAACAACAGCTACCACTCCACTATCGGGATGGCACCGTACGAGGCATTGTACGGCCGACCATGTAGATCTCCTTTGTGCTGGACAGACCCCGGGGAGTCAGCACTGGTGGGACCGGAGATGGTCCAGGCCACGACAGAGAAGGTCCAGGTCATCCAGGAGCGGATGATGACAGCTCAGAGCCGGCAGAAGTCATACGCTGACAGGAGGCGGAGGCCACTGGAGTTCGAGGATGGCGACCACGTCTTCTTGCGGGTCTCGCCTCGACGTGGTATTCGGAGATTTGGCCGAGGCGGCAAGTTATCTCCGCGCTTCATCGGACCTTTCCAGATTCTCAGCAGGATTGGCGAGGTGGCTTATCGCCTGGCTCTACCACCTCAGTTGCACCGGGTGCACGACGTCTTTCACGTATCCCAGCTGAGAAGATACGTGCACGACCCGACGCACATCATTGACCATGGGGAGCTTGACGTTGACGATGGGGTGACTTTTACGGAGGTCCCGGTGGAGATAGAGGATCGACAGGAGCGGGTCCTACGTGGGCGATCGATTCCTCTTGTGCGCATCAGATGGCAGCACGGGAATCTCCAGGAGAGCACTTGGGAGTGGGAGGCTCAGATGCGTGCTCAGTACCCTCATTTGTTTCCCTAGTTTTGATGTATCTTTACGGGGACGTAAAGCCCTGAGGTGGGAGTAATGTAAAGACCCGTAAAATTCAAGGGAAATTTTTTCTTAATTTTCTTTAGAATTTTACAAGAGCGCAGTTTCAGACGGCACCTGATTCCGAGGCCCGGAGTGCCCGGAATTAATTTCCGAAGTTTGGCTCGGGTACGTTCAGTGAACGAACGAGCGGGAATTCCTAACTTTTGATCCGGTGCTCGGAATTGAAATCCGAGGGCACCGATGAACTCGCAGCGCCGATATTCGCTTAATGTGACCTTTTCGGAAGTTGCGTTTGTTGCGGGTTGAAAGTTAGTTTTGGGGATTAAAAGATAAGTAAAATAAAATTGTGTGTGAATTTTATTTTATTCTAGGTGGTTAGACTCTCTCATGGGAAGTTGTTGGTGGGGCCCGCAACCACCCAACTTCCCATGTGTGGTTATGAGGGAGGTGGGGCCCACACGAACCCCCCACCTTTTCAAATTCCCTAACCCCTCTAAACCCCCTCTTTAATTTGTGACTCTCCCCTACATTAAAACTTGCCAACTTATCTTTCCATTTAATTTCTTGACAACTCAAGATTTTAATTAATGTAATAAATTCAACTTTTGAATTTTTGAAAGGTGGGCAAAGTGAAAATAAAATAAGGGTAGCTTATTTTATTTTGGGGGTTGCTGTGTTGGGTGGAGATTTGAGAGAGGAAGAGTTCTACACTTTGAAGAACTTCTTTTTCCTCCTTGAAGAACGCGAAGAACCTTCGAACATCGACGAAGAACGCCACGTACTCGGGAATCGTCTTTCGCGACGCCATACCCGCGACACCGACGACGTCTTCTTCCGCGTCATCTTTTTTCCGCGACGAAATCGTCGTCAAAGAACTTCGAATCCTCGCTTCACGACATCGACGTCCTTCTTCCGTGACGCCGACCACCGCGACGCGTCTTCCGCGGGTCGTTGACGATCTTCGTTCTTGAAACCAGAGGTAGGGGATGATCTTTATTGATTATTTTTATTCCTTTCTTGAATCGTGGATTTTAGCATGACTTAACGTGTGACTTATTTTATTTAAGTTCCGTTTTTATTTCTTTAACGTGAGGGGGACCGGACCGCACGAACACGGCCGAATCCCCCTCCATCGTTCATGTTGTTCATGCTGGAGGAAACAAGTAACGTGGTGCCGTCGCACCACGCGGATGAACGTTCAGATATTTTTTCCGCAACGCCGTCGCGCTTCGTCGAGGAGAGATTTCAAGAACGCGACGCCGTCGCGCCACGTTGGGAGGATTCTTGGTACGGAGAAAGGGGCGCGGTGCCGTCGCACCGCGCCGGACGACGAACACCGCGGCCGGTTCCGGGCCGCGGTGAGACGAGGAGACCGCGGCCGGTTCCGGGCCGCGGCGGAAGGAAAGACCGGCGGCCGTGCCGCCGGCGTCGGAAATCAAGGGCGGGACCGGAATTTCCCGGTCCCGTTAGTAAAAACCGGCCGGCCAGCGGGCCGGCCGGATATCATAAAAACCGGGGGTTTAAACCCCCGGCCGGCTCTTCAAACCCCCCTCTTAAAGAGGGGGGCGGTTCTTTTAAGGAGGGGGGGGCAACAGCCCCCCGGTTTGACCAGCCGGCCCCCATTTGCGGGGGCCGTTTTTGGGCAAAGGCACGGCTCAAAGCCGTGCCGCCCTCACAAAGCAGGGGGGGCTTGATTGCCCCCCGCGTGATCCACGTGCGGCGCCCAGCGCCGCCGCCGCGGCCCGCCGCGGTCCGCCGCCGCCACGCGGCCCGCCGCCCGCCGCCGCCACGCGGCCCGCCAGCCGCCGCCGCCACGCGGCCCGCCAGCCGCCGCCGCCACGCGGCCCGCCAGCCGCCGCCGCCACGCGGCCCGCCAGCCGCCGCCGCCACGCGGCCCGCCAGCCGCCGCCGCCACGCGGTCCGCCGCCGCCACGCGGCCCGCCAGCCGCCGCCGCCACGCGGCCCGCCGCCGCCGCCACGCGGCCAGCCGCCGCCGCCGTCCGCCGCCGTCCGCCGCCGCCGTCCGCCGCCGCCGGCCGCCGCGCCGTCCAGAGGGGGGGGGTCGGGCCGGGTCGGCCCGGACCCGGACCCCCCGTTTCGGACCAGATTCGGTTCTTGGCTCATAACTTGAGCCTCGGACCTCCGAATGACGAACCGTCTGCGGCAACGCGATCCTTGGATCGAGACGATCATTTCGGTATATCGCACTCAAGGTTTCGGTTTACTTTGAGTTCGGCCGGGTTGGTTCGTTCACGAAACCAACCGGGCCTTCGGAGCGGAAACGCTCATATCTTGAGTTACGGACGTCTGATTGACGCGCCGTCAGTCGCGTAGTGTTCCTCTTAGTGAGACGGATCTTTTGACATACTCCGCCCGAGGTTTGGACGCAGGTGGAGTACGGTCGGGTTGGTTTTGCCTTAAAAACTAACCGGGCCCCGGAGACGAAAATGCCAATAACTCTCAGACCGGGCGTCCGATCGACGCGCCGTCTGTTGCGTTGAGTCCCTGATGACGATACGGAACTTTTGGATACATCAACTTCGGTCTTCGTGACAGTTGATGTATCAGCCTCTCGGCTCGTGGAGCGGACCCTCCGTACGAGCTTGCTGTGTGCGGGAACCCTAGTGCTGGCTGCGACTGTTCTACTGCTACGACTGCTACTGTGACTGCGACGACGACAGTACAGAGATCCTGTGTGGATTCGACGACGACAGTACAGAGATCCTGTGTGGATTCGACGACGACGACTACAGCACTCAGCGATCCTACATGGATCAGTGCTACAGGTTCTGTGTGAGCCCGATCCTGTGTGGGTCCTTGCGCTCAGCGGTTCTGTGTGAGCCAGCGCCTACAGGTTCTGTGTGAGCCCGATCCTGTGTGGGTCTTGCGGGGGTTAGTTACCTATCGATCCTTCGTGGGTCCGACGACTTAGATGGATCAGTGATCATCTTTATCGTCCCTGAAGAAGTATACCTGTGTGAGCTGAATCCTGTTACTTTCCTTTGTGGAATACGTATACTTTCCTGCGTGGACTGAGTTATACTTGGGCTCGGAGGTTGGAGCGTATTTGAATTGATGACTTAGGTATATGTATGGGCATATACCTAAGCAGTGTTGGTTGTTACTTCGTGATTGTACTTTGCTTCGTGGTTTATCCTTTGTGGATTTTGAGAGACCTTCAGGGGTCTCGGGGACCCTACTGAGTAGCTTATACTCACCCCTGCACGGGCTTCGCCCGCACTACGTTGTGTTGGTTGCAGACGACGGACAGCGTTGACCTTAGCTGAGGTTTGCGGAGCGGGACGGTACCCGGAGGTGGACCACTGGGCGGGACGAGCACGGAGCGGACGGTGGGACCCGTGGAGCAGAGGAGCTATCTGTACCCACCCTTCAGGTGGGATTTTCCAGTGGACAGCACGGAGTAGCGGCCTTTACTTTTCAGTTGCTGTTTTTCCCTTTTCGAGTTGTACTTTACTTTCAGTTTGGGTTTGTATTCTGGCCCATTTACTTTTCCGCACTTCAGTTGTACTCTGCTTGCTTAGTGTTTACTTTCCGCTTGTTTACTCTGTGGTGTGTGTTTACTTTTCAAAGGCAATGCCTTCCCAATTTGCTGGGATCTACGCCTTGGTGCTAGTCGCCAGCCCCTGGCCTATGGAAGGCGGGCTTGGGGTAGTCACGGCACGGACCCCGAGGGCGGGTCGTGACATTATAATGGTCCAAAAATCATTTAGGTCGAAGATAAGATGACTCATATTCTAAATAACATCAACCAATAAGAATTGGACAGGTTTTAGATAATATTTTAATCATTATAATCTTATTTATATAAATGATTTATTAATGAGGTAAACATTGCATCACTATTGTGTCATTAATAATTTAACTTATTTGATGTCTAAAAATTATAAATAAAATATCATTATGTAGGAAATATTTTTATCTTTCTAATGAATGTTTATAATCGAAAATCCAACATGTATAACCCTATGTAAAAATTGTTCTTCTAAAAGATGTAAGCTTATTCCATTTTTATTTTTATTTTAACTTTATTAATATAAAGTGTCCCTACCACATACAAGTGGCTCCAAGGGGTCCCCAAATTGACCCAAGGATTATCATTGTCGGGTATGTGTCCACCAATAAGGTTAGGACACGTTTTAGGGTAATTGTGTATTATTATAATATTATTTTTTAACCCTTATTTACCGGATTTACCCTTAACCATGGTAAATAAAATATTTACCACAGTAATTATTCAAAATGTCTAAAAATAAAAGTTACCTATTTACACAATTTGGACATCCTGATTCCAAATATGGAATCCATTTTTATAAATTCAAAACACAGAAGTGGAAGAAATTAATTTAAAATTAATTCCCGCTGTCAAAACAAAAAGCGTGTTTTTAAGAGATAATAACTATCAAGAGATTGACACTTGTTTATGTTCGGTTTAATTGTATAATTATGTCCAATGACCAACATTATATTAAATGGTAAAAATATATTCTAAATATACTTTAAAACCACTCAAATTAATAATTTATCACTATTAATTATTTTGATTAAAAAAGTTGTTTTTAATTAAAATTTAGTAATTTTCACTATTCATCAAAATATGAAAGTTATCCGAAAAGTACCAAAATTTCACCTTAGGCTAAATTCGATATTCCGAATCCAAAAATGAAGTCCATTTCAAAATATAAAATATATATTATTTCAAAATTTAGGTATTACTATTCATAACGGCTAGTTTGATTGGTTGTGGCGTGTGTTAAAACTCAAGGTTGCGTACAACACACACTACTATTTTATTCAAAGGAAAGCGTACCGTGGAAGCTTGGGATGTTTCATTTAAATTTTTTTTTTTGATGTCCCAATTTATTCAGATAGTTTAAAATATTTTATTTAAAAAGTTTCACTATTAAAGTTGATAAAAGTGTAATACTGAAAATGAATCTGTTCTTGCATTATGACTAAGAAACTCATAATAGGGATTCTAAAATTATAAGGATTATATAAAGTTCAAAATGTTGTTAATACTATTCATGACCTCTTTTAATGGATTTTTTTTGTACGTCATGGTGTGATTGAACTCGGTGTTGCGTGTAGTGCAAGTTATTGAATTATTTTTAAGAAATAACACACTATGAAATCCTGGGGTGTTACAGTTTGGACCATCCAGAGTATCTAGTTTAAGTGTGAAGCAATATGTCTATGTTCTAGTAGATGAATTTTCTAGTTATACTTGGGTATATTTTCTAGTTCACAAAAGTGAAGCTTGCTCTTACTTTATTAAATACTCCAAGACTGTAGAAAACCTTAGTGGACTTAAGATTAAAACAATGAGAAGTGATCATGGTTGTGAGTTTGAAAATCATAAATTTGAATTATACGGCACAAAAAATGGCTACAATCATAACTTCTCTACCCCTAGGACACCTTAGCAGAATGGTGTAGTAGAAAGAAGAAATAGAAATATTTATGAAATTGCACGAACTATGCTTAATGAATATGATTTACCTGTCTATTTTTGGGCTAAAGCTATAAATACAGCTTATTACATTACAAATAGTGTTTTGATTAGACCAGTACTTAAGAAGACCCCTTATTAATTATAGAATAATAGAAAACCTAAAGTTAGTTATTTTAATGTTCTTGGTTGTAAATTTTTATTCTGAATACTAAAGATAATTTGGATAAATTTTCATCTAAAAGTTATGAAGGAATTTTTCTTGGTTATTCTTTAACTAGAACATCATATAGAGTTTTTAATAAAATAACCAAATTTGTGGAAGAATTTGTTCACATAAAATTTGATGAAAATGATCCACATGAATGTAAACCTTTTCTTGAAAATATTGAAGAAGATTTGTCTATTATGAACCTTATTGATAAAATCAGTGAACCTATTGTAAAGACAACCAGTTCTGGAAATATTCTAGAATCTACTACTGGAGAACCCATACCTAGAGAGGAACTGGAAATTTCTAGACCTGCATTTACTAGATCAACTAGGATTCTAAATAATCATCATTTAGATGCTGTTGTAGGTAATATTGATAGAGGTACATAGACTAGATCTTCTCTACGAAACCATGTTGAACATCAAGATTTTCATTAATATTCAGAACCTAGAAATATCAATTATGCTATCAATTATGAATTTTGGGTAATGGATATGAATGAAGAGTTAAATCAATTTGAAAGAAACAACATCTGGGAATTAGTATAATGACCTAAGGACACTTTGACCGTAGACACAAAATGGGTGTCTATAAATGAGGTTGATGAATCTGGAAACATCATTAGAAACTATGTTAGGTTAGTTGCACAAGGCAATAGTCAAGAAAGAAGGAATTGATTTTGAAGAATCCTTTTCAACCGTAGCTACATTAGAAGCCATTAGGATCTTACTTTCTTATGCAGCTCATCTAAATTTTATGTTATATCAAATGGATGTTAAATGTTATTTTCTAAATGGTTATATAATTGATGATGTTTTTGTTGAAAAACCACCTGGATTTAAAAATACCCATTATCAAAATCATGTTTTTAAACATTCTAAAGCTTTATATGGTTTAAAACAAGATCTAAGAGCTTGGTATGATAGACTTACTAATTTTATTATTTCAAAAGGTTTTGCTAAAGGAATTGTTGATCCCACTCTTTTTATCAAAATGATTTCTGAAGATGTTTTGATAGTAAAAATATATGTTGATCATATTATTTTTAGATCTCCAAAAAATTATTTATGTAATGATTTTTCAAATATTATGAAAAATGAATTTGAAATGAGCTTAATGGGAGAACTCAAATATTTTCTTGCATTGAAAATTTTTCACAATAGGGATGGTATCATTCTAAATCAAAGTAAATACAAAAAAGATTTATTAAAATTTTTTGGGCTGGATAGTAATAAGTGAAGTGATACACCTATGAGTACCACTTGTAAGTTGGGTATTGATGAATCTGGGAAACTAGTAGATCAGACCAATTACAGAGGTATGATTTGAAGCCTACTTTACCTTAATTCTAGTCGACCTGATATTGTGTTTAGTGTTTGTATGTGTGCATGATTTCAAGTTAATTCAAAATAATCACTCTTATTTGCTGTAAAAAGGATCTTCAAATATCTTAAACATACTACTAATTTAGGTTTATTTTACCCACAAGGACAATCTTTTGATTTAATAAGGTATTCATATGCTGACATTTCTGGTTGTAATTTAGATAGAAAAAGCAAATCTGGAATGTGTCATTTATTTGGAAAATCCTTAGTATCTTGGTGTATTAAGAAACAAGATTCAGTTGCATTGTCTACTACTGAAGAAAAATATATAGATGCTGGTAGTTGATGTGCACAGATTCTTTGGATCAGACACACTTTTTTGGATTATGGATAAGATTTTAGACATGTTTCTATTAATTGTGATAACACTAGTGCAATAAATATCTCTAAGAAACCTGTATCTCACTCTAGAACCAAGTACATTGATGTAAGGAACCACTTTCTAAGAGATCACTATCAAAAGGGTGATATAACTCTTGAATTTATAGGCACTGAATGTCAAATAGATGATATATTTACAAAACCTTTAAGTTCAGAGAGATTATGTTACATTAGACATGAATTATTAATGATCAACTTCCCACAAACCTCACCATTAGAAAAACCTCACCGTTAGACAAACTTCACCTTTAGACAAACCTCACCGTTAGACAAACCTCACCTTTAGAAAAACCTCACCATTAGAGAAATATTACCTTTAGAAAAACCTCACCATTATACAATCCTCACCATTATACCAACCTCATCATTAGAAAAACCTCACCGTTAGACAAACCTCACCGTTAGACAAACCTCACCGTTAGAAAAACAGCACCGTTAGACAAACCTCACACTTAGAAAAACCTCACCATTAGACAAATATCACTACTAGAAAAACCTCACTATTAGGATACCTCACTGGTAGTTCTTACCATTATAATCCCCATCGGTAGAATTGTTACCGATATATCTCATTGTTTTAAATTTTTTTGTTTTAAGCCAAGACTCTTTATCGTTTTAAAGTATTTTTTTATGATTTGATTCCTAAATGATATAAGTCAAGTCTAAATAACATTCAATCCATAGAGAAATACACCCTTCCAAGTCCTCACCTACCCATGCCACTGAAATATTGTGAACCCTATGTTTCTCAATTTTGAAATGTCCTGAGTTAAGCGATCGATAATTGATGAAGTTAATGAGCCGAGTGAGAAGAAAAAAAAAGTCGGTTCTGGAGCCACTGAAATTAGTAGTGGTACTAGTAAAGAGAAGAGAATGTTTGAGAATATGAACTTATTGAAGAGGGAAATAGTGACTGAGAATGAGCATTTTCCTAAGTGGTTGATGTCAAGAAAGTCTCTGATTTTGAGAATTTTAGAAGAGAATGGATGGCTAGATTGTTTTGAAAACAACAATGGGCCATATTACCCGAAACTGGTTAAAGAAATTTTTTATTTTGTTATATTTGAAATGAATGAAGATGAGAACGAGATTATTTCTGTGGAAATGATATGGATATATCCTTTTCATCAGCTGAATTGGATGAAAGTCTAAAAGTACCTCATGAAGGGGATTATGTTTTTTCATCTAAATTAGTACCTACAGCTAGGGACCATTTTGAGTATGATGCTGATTTTCTTGAGTTAACTGGGAATGGATCACCTAGAAAAGTTATTTCTATTGAAATGGAAGGAGAAAATAGATTTTTGTTTAAGTTCATTCAACATGTGATTATTCCCAGGAGAGGAGATTTTGCAACCCTGAAGTTTCAGGATATATATTTGATGTACTTGTTTCGGCATAGAGTGAAGGTCAATCTATTTATATTATTGATGATTCAGATAAAGGATATGACCAGACCTAAATAAAAAAAAATACTTTTTTCTTTTCTAAGTTGATTTCCATTATGATAATGGTCAAAGGTATTTCTGAATCTAGGGATGAAACTGTTGTTGTAAAAGATAATATATGCATTACTAATACAATCTACATGTATATGAAAGAAATGTGGAAACCTTGGAAGAAATAATGGGTGAATGATGATGGTAAATTGTATGATAAATTTAATCATGTAGACCATCCTTATAGGCCTAAGGATGAGAGGGATCCAAATCTAGGACCTGATGAAGATGAACCTGATTACAGTGATGTTGTTGAAGATGAGAATAAAGAGACTTTATTGGAAGAAGGAGGAGACCCAAACCTACCTCTTAGCCCTACACATCAGTGTATTTATTATGGAGAGGCTAGTCCTCCAGATAAATTACCTAGAGGAGAATCTGATTCTGATAGCTCAGATGAGGGTACTTTTAGTTTGAGTCTAGTATTTGGGAGTTCTGATATGCCTATAGAGGGTGTTTTGGTTGAGATGACAGAAGATGCACCTAATCTTAATGAGCCTCCTATTGTTGAAATGGAGATGGTTGTGGATGATTCTTCTGAGGAAGACCTACCTGCCGAGGCTACTATTGATGTACATGTATAGGATAATGCACAAATTGAGGGGGGAGAATCCCACCAGACATGGTTCTGTATTAGTGGATCATGAGATTGATGACTAGGTATAAGACCCAGGTTTTGTAGTTTTTGGGTTAGACTATACTAATTCTGAAGATTAGTCACCCATCAGAAGATGTCATGTCAGTTGTGATATCCATTCTAAGACTTTACCTGAGGATTTAGTCATAAAAGCTGACCTAGACCAGTTGAACTCTAATCTGAAGACCTGTTTTGTGGAAGAATTGAGAAGAATGGAAACCTATTTAATATCATCCATTCAATCTGTTATGACTGAATCTATATCTATTATTTTGGATGAAGTAAAGACCTGCCAGAATCACGTTTCAAACCTGGAATAGTATGTTGAATCTCTAAAGAAATCAGTTGTCTCTATGGAGTCTTATATGTGTTAAAATCTCAAGAAGACAAGGATTTGAAATTTGTGAAAAGTGTAGTTGGATAAATGGTATTAGTTTTTGAGGAATTTAATAATTCCATGAAGCAGCATGTCACCACCCATGACCTTATTGTGAAAAATCTCATTAGTGGTCTAACTAAGTATTTCAAGGAAATAATAGCTTTTACTATTGCACCTCTGAGTGCTCCCAGGCCTTATTTAGATATTGATCTGATTAGAGCAGTAACGAGAGAAGATCTTGTACAGTCTTGCACTAGTGGCTCTGTAGAATCTGCCTCGTTGACCCAAGTGGTGACTACCACTAGGGATAAAAGAAAAATTGTTCATGATTTTATGAGGGAGGCCAATGCTTCTCAGAAAAAGTAAAGGAAAAAGTGGATTACTATATCCAAATGGTCTACACTAAACATCATTTGAACAATCACTTCAAACATTACATAGAAAATTTTAAATTAGCTCCTATGACTCAAGCCTTCAGAGAGCAAGTGAGTAAGCTCAAGGAGCTAACTCCAGCTTTGGAAAAATTCCAAGAAAACAAGGATGACTTCATTTTTTCTATGGAGAGAGGAGGGATTATCATGGATTTTAGAAATCTCTTGCTACCATTTTTGCATGTTGATGCACAACTAGTTATTGTACCTCCATCTTTACCTGAATCTGGCTCTACTACTTCTACTTTTCAGATGACCACAGATCAAGCTATCAGAACTTGAAACAAATGATTACTCAGAGGATTACCAACTACAGTCCAAGAATAGTTTCATTTGATAATCCTCTTGTTGTCATTTCTAGAGTTTCCAATCCTTAAACCGAAGCTACCCAGCCTAAGTCTACCTCAGATCCTAAAGGAAAATCCAAAGTGGACATTTACGAAGTGGATTGAGTGGGTCTAGATGAATTTGATAAGGATAATTTTTACCTTGTATTCCTTATATACTTTTGACTCGTTAATAAATACCTCTTTTTCAATCTCTTAGTCTATGTTTTTACCTATGCTGCATACTTAATTTATCTCTCATTTACTTTTAATCTTTAGTTTTTACATCTGGTCCATACTTGTATTTTCTCCTTTCCTTTTGATAGACAAATTTATCTCTTATCTTTAAACTCGGATTCCACATCTTTTACATTCTCTGATACATTTCTTATATCCTTATCTTCTTCCTAGCTTCTTTTTGCTAATACCAAAGGTGGAGAAATGATAAAGGGATAGAAATGATAAAGGGAGAGAAATGATAAGGGGGAGGATTATTTATAGGAAAATATGTGAGACATGGATATTAATATTTTTTTTCTAAATCAATTTTCTATGATAAATCTAAACTTGAGAATTTATATTTATCTATGAGAAATATTTTACCTATGCTGGGGCACATTGTGAAATAAGAAGAATTGTTTTCTAGTCTCATACATTTGGATTGCCTTCCATAATTTGTGATTATCAAAAAGGGGGAGATTGTTGCACTCACCTATTTTGATAATCTCAATTATGATTAATTATATATTGATAATCCCACCTAATTTTTATTGATTAAAATTTTCATTACATTAGTTACTGTTTAAGTGCTTAAATTCAAAATATAAATACTTTGGATATGTTCAAATGATATATCTTTAATTCAAGAACATTTGGTTAATCAAATGTTCATTTACATTGTAATGTTTTATCCTAACCTAATCTGTGGATAGTTTACATAAAAAGACAAATAGCTACCAATACAGAAAGGTCACTAGTATGCAGATGAGCTACCGATATAGAAAGGTCACAGGTATGTAGATAGTTACCGTTACACCTGAGCTACCGACAGAGTAAGTCTACCGGTATGCACAAGTCGACCGATACAGAGTGACAACTACTGTTATGTAGTCTACCATTACAAGCTCCCCACTATGGGTAACTCGTAAATAAGTCTACCACTAATAAGAGATATCGCTAAAGGAAGTCACCACAACATATAGTAACTTGTACTTAGAGATACCTCTAGAAGGAGCTACCGCTACATACAGCTACTGTTATAGAGACAACCAGACACCCAACACTGTGTCATTTCTTTAAATTTGTTTGTTATAAGAAACAATCATATTTGGCTAATTTAATGCATCTTCTATTAATTAATGATATTTTTTGGCATGTCAAGAACCATACCTCATACAAATAATTCCTATTTTCCAAGATCAGGAAAAACAAAATGGGAACCTCGATCTACTGGAGAACAAGTCTTGAAAAACGAACATGAGAAACAAGTTTCTGGATATACACAAGGACGTACATGCATAGAAGAATAAGGAAGAACACATGATGAACTTATAGAACCTGAATATTCAAGGAGTGAAGAGTTTGAACAACTACACCTACACTCAAGCTAATCAAGATAATCAAAATGGACCTAAAAGTCAAAGAAAATTACATTGTTCTGGAAAAAACCAGAGGGCTCATAGAAAATTCTGATTAATCCCAGGAGTCCATACCTTCACTGAAAAACACATAGATAATTCTAAACTCATTTCTACTTGTTTATATATATTTTGATTCATTTATTTACATTTTTATCAGTGTGTGTGATCTATATTTTCAGCACACACCATCTCCTGTGCTGAATTGGAGGATTTCTAAATTCTCACTCAATCATTCCCTTACACTCTTGTATCCCAATGTGGATAGTGGTAAAGGTCAAGTGAGACTTGGAAAACCTATGTGCTATTGTTTAGTTTTCCCACATAGAACAGTGGTAGAGGTCTGAGGACTTGGATAGTTTGTGAACTATTGTAAAACCCCGATCCAGTGTGTGGATCATAGTTTATATAAAACTGTTTGAGAGGACTAAGTCTCTTATTAAGACTGAACCTCTTGTTTAAAACTACTGTGTATTTTCACTTTAGTTAAACTATTTTGAATATTCCACTGCTAAGTACTTTAAATATAAATCTATTGTAAAGTTACTCTGATAGTTAAACTAGAAAGTGTTTGTATTTATTGTAAACCAGTAGGATAGTTTCAAAAGCTGATATAATCTTCAAATTAGATTAACTGAGAACTAATCAATCTCTTGAGAACCTAACTGAACCTTTATTGAATTAAAAATTCACCACAATTTAGCTTGTTATTTAAATTGGTAGATTTTATTAGAAATCTTTTAAATCAGAAATGTTGAATTGGAACTCAATTCACCCCCATCTTGAGTATCCACTCCGACCAACAGATGTTTTTTTTCACAATTGGATGGAAATGATATGAATAAATTAATTAATTTGATACAAAAATATAAATTAAATGATATAGATAAATGATATTATATTGATATAATTATTATAATATGAAATAAGGTATAAGGAGAAGTAAAATGAAGATTCTTGGTTGAGATGATTCATTATTCTTTGAGGAACCTCATTGGTATTTCTCCTTAAGGACCCCTGGGTTGTTATTTTTATATTTATAGAAAATTTATTACATTTCTAAATATTTTAAGAATATTATTTGGTATTTTTTGTTCAATATATGATTCTTAAGGTGGTGTGAACAATAGATAAGAGGTGATTTCCATTTATTGTGAAGGAAATGACACACTTATAACTACTTATACTATTTAAATATATTAACTAATTTTGAATCTGAATGTGGAACCAATTGTCCCAAACATCAAAGATAATATAGTTTAATTTTTATGTCTTTTCATCCAAACAAATTTGGATGGGTTTATAGGGAATTTTAAATCATATATTTGGGTTTAACCTCTCCATTAACCAATTGTAACTGTATCTATAGTAATATATTTTTCATTAATAAAGGGTTATAAATTTTCATATAAGATTAAAATTAGATCAAAATAATAAATTTATGTAATTTTAAACAATATCCCACCCATTTATATATTTCAATATTTTTATGATTCTTCAAACATTTAATAATTTGTTATTTAACAAAACATTCCATTAATGAAATTTTAAGATCTATAAACATATTTTGATTTTAATGACATCGAGGGATGTATTAAATTACAATTTAAAATCATTAAACATAAATTATACAATTATAATAATCATAATATTAATTTTAAATCATAATTCATCCAAAAAATATTACTATTTATGATTTTAAAATAATTTGCTTTAATTTTTCAACATCGTGCAGAAGCAGTTTGGTAGCATTGTATAAGTAATTAAGGTTATTATATCATGAATTAAAATTAAAAATACACCACAATAAATAAATAAATTTATAACAACATTTATATTGTTCAATATGTATATTTACTCACATCTATGTCATGAAAGATTTTTTAATATATTATTTTGACTTTTTCCTACCGTGCGCAAGAAATGATAAATAAATTGGATACATTTCATAATATATTAAAAAAATCATAACTGTAGATCAATATAATAAATTAAAAATTATATTAACTAATCATTTCTATCAGATATTTCTGATATCTCCAATATTATCATTAGACCACCAAATGTGACATCTCCAGTACCGTGCAAGCACTACATCGACACTAAAAATGATTTTCATATCAAAAATTAATTTAATTCTAATTTATATATATTGAATTATTTTTAGGATCCTTTTAGTATATTATAAATCACCTTTCTTTAAATAAGATTAATAAATTTTCATAACACATTTATATCTTAGATATATCATAAAATATACTATAATTTAGAAAATCAATATTTTCTTACTATTAACAAAATGTAACTTATTCATAAATAATCATAGGATAAATTTAAATAAATAAATTAATTAATTAATTCCATTTAATAAAATTAATTTCCAATAAGTCTCTAAAATTACTTTTAAAATATTCCCACATAAGGATATGAAAAATAGTTTTCCAGAAAAAATGTATTTTTAAGCATAAAATTTTTTATACCAAAATTTAGAAAAATATAAATTCAAATTACATTAATTATATTAGTATTTATAAAATTTACATAACTAAATTTCAAAATAAATTTTGAATAAATTAGAACTACAAAAATACATTAATGGAAACAACAACTTACAATAAACTCATAATTTTTCACTCTTAATACAAAATTAATCTTTTGATAAAAATAACAAAATTTCACCCTAAGATAATTTTGATACTATTATTTAAAAAATAATAATTTACTTTTCAAATATAATTTATAATAATGCCAAAAAAAATTTATAATATTTTGTCAAAAAATAAAATAAAACAATTTTTTAAGAAAACATATTTTTGAAAAATAAAATATATACTTAATTTTTTGAGATAATTCCATAAGAATTCATTATCCATTTTGAGATTGAAGGATGCGCCCATAAGGGGCTCTGCCTTAGGTTTTCTTCTCCCCTCCGCCGCCTTCCTCCCCCTCGCTACGGGCCAGCCATGATCTTCTCTTCGATGCTTGGCGAGCTTGTGGTGGGTGGTGTCTCTTCCTGTGGCGACGTCTTCTTCATGGGCTCATTCTTGTCGTCAAATATAACTGTATTCCGGCCTTCCAAGATCTGAATAGGGATTCTCATGGTGATGCGGTGAGGTTTTAGGTTTGAGTTCCATCTGCTGTGGTGGAGGTTGACGCTTTGTGTCTGATCTGGCTTGGGGTGCGTTGGGTGGATCTGGTCGCCAGGTGCGGTATCAAAAGTGGCGATGGGTTTTGTGGTTCAGGGTTGTGGATGTTGCGGCGAAAGAGTTGCGATGCATTTAAGGATTGGATCTGGTTCGGTTTTCTGGTTTTCTGTCATCTTCAATTGCAATTTCGGCTAGGTTGTTCTTGGCCATGGGGGGGTTGTTTTTTTGGATCTGAATCGTCAACAGTGGTGACGACAGAGGATGGTGAGCTAACTAGAGCTTCGATTGTTGCAAATGAATATGCTTTTCCTAGTGGACGTGATGATGGTGGTGGATTTTCAAATCTTTAATGATGAAGAAGGCTGATGGTCCCTCTGGTGTCCTGCTGTGAATGGTGGCGTGTAATGATGGATTCCGGATTGAGGCGCAGGGTGAGTGGTACGATGGTGGGTGTGCGGCTCGAGGCAGATGTCTCATGATTTCAGTTTGGTAATTTGAATTTTGATTTTGATCTGAATGTTGAGAAGTGGTGAATTGGCAGTGGTGAACTCTTGTATTGGGTACCGAAAACCGTTAAACCACCCTTTAAAAAATGAAAAAAAATATTTACAGCAGCATCCATATGAAATAATTGAAAAGTTGGTATTCAATGGTATGATTTTATATAAATTTATTAATTTGGTTACTCATATTCATACCCACCAATCTAATATATAAGTAGTAAAAGTCATATTAAAATTATAATATTGTGTGGATCATTTATGATTAGCGTTGTGCATCATATACATTATCAATCATAGCATTCTTTTAATATTTCAAGGTATTGCAGTTAGTCAACTCCAAAAAATTATACCCTAGAGGTTAACCCAATCCCATAGTTGGTACATTTATGGTTTTCCCTTGGCTAACATTTGTTAATTTTCTTGGTGGGTATCCTTGACATAATAATTATATGATTATGATTATGCCATATTTTATGCCACTCTTTTATGATTGGATCTTATTCCATTGTCATGCTCTCATGCAATATTTTCTTTGATTCTATCTAGATTTATTTCTTATAATCTTATGATATTTATGTCATGTAAGGATTATGATCTCTGAATTGTAGGTTATGGATTTAAAATTTTAATATCATGTTTTCATACCCTTATACACATGAAATTATTACATAGGATCATCAATTGATATCTCCCATGTTTACCCTTAATCAAAATTTGATCCCACCCTATACTATGTGTATGTTTTTCAGAATTATAGAGAATATTTTTTCTTCGGATATGTCTAAAAAGGGTTAATGTTCCTAAAAACTTGGTGGGTGGTGATTTATATCTCTTATGTACTAGTTATTTATGTTTATAATTTTCTAAAGATAATAAAACATTATGATTTTAGATTTTATTGTACTGATATGTAATGATTTTTTATCCAATAAGATTTAATATTTATATATGAATTTTTTGGGTTATTCTAATGGTGTCATAGTAGGGTTTAGTTATTTTTTGAAACTAGTATATTGAAACATTAATTATAACCCTTTGGATAAGGCTAAACATATGATAACCTCCAATGTTATGTTAAAAAAGAGTGTTGTTTTCAGATAAAATACATCCCTTTCTGGGTACATGAATGTTTAGGTCATTATGGAATAGTTGGGCCTAGAGGTAACAACTATAAAATGGGAGGATATGGTATTAACATTATCAACAATGGTGCATGATGAGTGGGACTAAGACAAAACACCTATATAGAAACTCTATGGGGATAAACATGGTCAAATTAACACATTAATTAAGAACCATTATAATGTATTTGACTATAAAATAATTATTGGTGGTCTAGGTTAAACATAATGTTTCATATATTTAGATGATTGTGACATTATTGATACACTACATAGAAGAATTTTTCATGACTATATAATTCATCCATATGATTATTATTGTAAAAACTATAATCCTTAGTTTAATTCAATGCCTCGATGTAGGTTGATTCACGTTAATGCCAAATATCACTGATGATAAAATAATTTTACTCATAATAAAAAAATTTATATAGAAAATATAATGTAAAATCGTGTGATTATACCTAATTAGATTTCTATATATACGATTAAAAACCATAAAAAATGTGAATTTTCAATTGATGAAAAATTATTAAAATAGCGTTTCGTGAATATTATGGTATAAATAATATTTTCTTCCTAAATACTGAGAATATATGAAAAGACAGTTGGGAAAATCTCCCCATGGAATTGGAAGATTTACTAGGTGTCTAATAGAAGGACATAAAGAGAGTAATTACTGACAAAAATGAAGATTTCAATGGAGGTAAATAAATTATATCCTAATATTCCATTAATATTTTAATTTATTATGTGTGGATAACGTAGAAATTATCCATGTAAATACCCAAACATAAGGGAAAATTACTAGAAAATGAAAGGTCCTATGATATGATAATGGTTGAAGTGGAATAATTAAAGTGTTTATTTGTTTGTATTTCAAAATAATGTCACATAAGTTTCTTTTTGATGATATTTTAATATTAAGAATTATGAAACACATAAATATTTTCTTATAATCGTTTTTCATTTAGGATTTGTAATTATTTTTTTAATATTACTCATAAAAAAATATATTTAGTTGTATTTTGATTTTTTGGATAACACGCGACTGCTGGATATATAACAATTAATATGGTCCTGATATTGGGATAATATTTTTTAAAAAATAAATATATGATTAATGTTTGTAATTTAAACTATACAGTATTGATGACCTTGGAATTGATCAGCGAGTTGATGATAAGGTGATTGTTTATGAAGTTTAATACATTTTATGGATTAATTGAATATTTTCTATTAGTTTTTTAATCTATTTTTGGAATTAGGATATAGTTAATTTTGTAATTATATATATGTTTTCATTTAGGATTTCTAATGATAAGGGTTATTATATCATTTTATTATAATATATTCTAAAGGAGTTCACATGTTTGGTATGTGACATTAAGAGCAACATTATCTTGGTTGGGAAACAATTTAAATGTCGATCTTGAAAAAAATTGTGATAAATTATTTTCAATTATTTTTAGTTTTCCTTTTGGTCAGATATATTTTAGATGAGTATTAGGGTTAAATTATTTTAGAACGGTTTAAGTATAAATTTGGGATATTATTGAGGATTTAGAGAGTTTTTTATTATTTCATCATAATAAGATTTATCCATATTTGACAACTTTTGTTAACAATTTTGTTTTTGTTAAATATCTAGAGACATAATGAATGAACTGCCATTATTTTATGGATATTATTATCCACTAAAAGATAATTTAATTTCTTAAGGCAGTAAAAATTCATCATGAATATTAATTTCTTAGAGTAAGAGATGATATAAAAAATGGAAATTTATCGAAGCACAACAACCAGATGAAATTATGCATATGAAATGGAAAAAAATCATGCGACTATATTTTCCCATGTTATTTATCTTTATAGTAATTTATTTTCTAAACACTATGAAAATTGTAATTTCAAATGATTTCTTTTTCTAATTTTACAATTATTTCTAATGAACCGGCGATCATTTCACCGAATATTTATTTGTGGCTATATGGTCATTAACATTCTCATGACCATTATATAAATTATTATTTATTTATTATTTTGAAATTATATTTCACATACATATCTATATTTTCAATTTTGGTAAAATTTATCCTTATCTTGGAACCCAATTATGTTTTATTTATGGTATCCATTATGTTTCCCACATACCATTTTTCATGGAAGTTTTGTTATTCCTTTGTAAAATTTGAATTATCAACATCATATTTTTTAAATTTTGAACCTATTTTGAAAAAGATAAATATTATGAGGATGAAATTTATTTTTGGGCATGAATGTAATAGTGCAAAAAAATTATTTAAAAGAATATTATCCTTGATATGTTCCTTAACATGCAACTACATGGTGTATGTGAGTTATAATATTATATAAAAACATTATTATTTAAATTTGACCATTATAACCAATATAATAAATAGGAATTTATGAATATAAATGATATCATTTCAAATATGTTTACAAAATGTTTAGTTAATTCATATATATTTATTGAATCATAATATATAAGTACTCAATTTTAAGTAAAGTCATTTTATAACTAAAAATGGGTTTTAATGAATTTTATATGTGGAAAGAATAATTATTTTATTCAATTTTTAAAACCCTTATTCAAATTAATGAAATTAATTTTTTAAATTAGTATGTAAAAATTATCATAGGGTCAATTTTTAGGATTTTTCAAAAAAGTTTTTATGGAATAGTGGAACAATGTGAATTTTTATAAAATTCTCATTTCTTTTCATTTTATATCATTAAATAATGTTATTTAAGTATCCCATTATTTTTTTTAATATTAAATAATTGTATAATATTACATATTAAATTATTAATAGTTTTATCAATTAATCACAATTTTACATGACTTTGTTATTAAAGTATTTTTGGACTTAAAAGTACATTTTTTAAAATTATATTAATTTCATCAATGTGTTTTTATCTTATAAAATTAAATTAATCAGTAATTATTAATTTATTTAATGAATTTTATAAATTTTAAATTCATTAAAAATATTTACAATCATTTGATGGGTTTTAAAAGGAAATTAAAAGATGTAAAATCAGTTTTATGCTTAAAATGGAGGTTTCTAAAAATGGTTATCCTTGCATTATACACGCTTATTAATAATTAAATTATATGAATTGTAAAATCATAAATTATTAAAATTGATTTTATATTTTTAATATTCATAATAAATATAATTTTTATGGTTCAACATATTATTTAGTCATAATGAATAGTAAAAAAGTAAAATTTTGTTACCATAATTATAGTTAAAAATGGTTTACCAAAGCATTTAAAATAAGTTATAAGAGTAATAATGGCACATAAAATTATCTAATTTTTTATATTTCAATATATTTAAACATTATATTATTTTATCTTGGAATTTTTCTATATTTTGTCTACCTACTCATGAATGTGACTATATATTGTAAAAATATTTTAAGTAATTCCTTGTGTGTCCCTCCCCGCACTTATAAAAGGGAACCTCTTACCCTTCCTAATTTACACAATTTCAGCATTATAACTAATGAAAATTCCTACTAAAAACCATCCTATATTCATTCCCTTCATACTGTATCTTCTTTTATTCCCCTAAGGTCATCCTAAGAAAGCTTAAGGTGTAATCAAAATGAGGTCTCTCAATGAAGAGTTATATATCTTAACCGAGCACTATCATTTTTATGTTTTCTTTTATGTTCTATAAACATAATGTATATATAATATAATTATTAATAAAGTATCATAAATAAAATAATATTTTATTATGATGATGTAAATAACATTTTCTATCTTTTTACATTTAATGGGAAATGGATGTATCGCTCGTGCATGTATGTAGACAACAACCACCACATAGAGATATGATTAATTTTCCATAACAAACACACATGTAATATTATTATAATATATTTGATGTTTATCTGTGAAATTTATGACATAATTATGCTTATTTTATTATAACATCTTCTCTAATTTCTTATCATCCCAACCATTGGAAAATGATAACATCAGTCAAACGTATGTGTGGACAACCACCACTATGAAGCAATGCGATTCATTTTTCATTTTTTTACATGGAAGGTAATAAAGATATTTTTAAGGAATATATATAATAATTTTGAAATAAAAATTATTATAAAAATTTCAATTATTATTTACCATTCTTCCATTCCATCCATCGAAAATTGGAAGCATCACTCAGGCATATGTATGCGATACCATATCTATGAAGTGATGTAATTCATTTTCCACCACTTATTTATATTAATGGTTATAAAATTTTATATAATGATTATATATGATAAATATAAAATGAGTAACATTATATAAATGATAAAAAAATGTTCCATTTTAATGTAATATTACATCTCTTTTGAAACTTACATGAAAAATGAAATAATAATTTACTTGGAAATAGGGTTGTTAATAAAAAATTTAAAAAAAATGGTGTTGAAAAGATATAATTAGATAATATATGATATTATAATTGTTTAAATGGTTTTTTATATAATTATAATTTATCTAAATTTATTACACATGAGGTTAGAGATCTTACAAATTAATTCAACAATATGATAAGCGGTTCTTTTTATTAAATTTGAATTACCTGAGACATGTTTGATGTTATGAAACTATTTATATTTATGAGCAATATATACTACCCATTTTAAATAGTATATAATGGATAATTATTAATTAAGTTTATTTAACTTTATAATTCAAATGAATTCATCCTAGGGGTTTTGAGTTGAATGTTACCATAGTGGAAAGAGTTTCTCATTTCATATTTATTTCTGTGATAAATAATTCATATTAACCACTAATTTATTTTATATAATGTATATACATCCCATTAATGAGTTCTTGGAATATTTTTAAGATATTTATATTGATTAAAAATCTATCAAAGTATCTCTCTTCTATGAGGTTATGATTCAAGGATTACCAAAATGGTAAGTGTTTAGCATCTCGATATTGGTTTGATGAGTCATGTTTCATTTTATGTACCTATTTTTATATAGTTTATATAATAATAATTTGATATATTTGTTGGTGCGGAAAACACACAGGTCTTTGAAACATCCCACTAGCTCAATAGTATGATTGGACAAAGCCCCCTTAAAGTGGTCAAGAAAAACCCACGAACTGTCTCAAAAAGTCCCTACGGGAAGCCCCCCGCATGGAGGGCACCTGTTCCTCAGATACAACTCTATAAGAGGCTCCACGGTGCCCCTTCCTAAAGGGAATCAGAGCCAGAGGTGGAACCTTTGTGGCGTTAGGTCCATCACGAGGTGCTAGGCGTCATCCCCATCCGCCGAGCCCAACACGACCTCTCACCCACGCAGTGATTCCCCCCACGGGGTGATGAACCGACACCTTTCCATGACACCATGTATCTCTGTGGTGAGATCAAAACCCCCAGAGCAAGGGTTTTCCTAAAAATAGAATGTACACCCCCTCTCCCAAACCATTGTAACTCATAACGTTCACATTCCTGTTTCACGTAGACCTTCATGAAGTCTTCACTTGGATTACCAAAGGTACATGGAAGTTATGAGCCATCACCCTTTGCATCATCTTCAACCTCTGCCTATGGTGGATATTAAATTCATGAAGGCCCATGTCATTCTTAGATGAATGATCGCCTTCGGGGTGATCGAGTTTTCACAAAGCGTAAATCCTATGCGAAATTCTCCCAAAACATAGAGGTATTTGGTAAGGTAAAGATTTGCTCCATTAATGGTAGAGCTTCATGAAGCCTTGTACTTTCACGAACCCCCCACCCCTCTTCATGAAGTGTTTTACCTTCCTAGATCCTATATTCTTTTAGTGTTTCTTTCTCTCTGTGAGGTGAAGCTTCTTCGTGAAGACCAGTCCCTTCGCAATGCCCATTATTTTCATGAAGACCAGCCTCTTCATGAAGCCCATCCTCTTAGAAAAATACATCCTTATAAGAACAAATTATTTACACACCCCTTTCCCATACATCCCTCTCAACTAGTCCGATGCAACTATAAATTCCTGATGCACTGCCGTGCATAAGGAATTTCCACTTGGTCTAATATCTATAAAATGGTTTTTTTGGATGGTTTGTACATGATTTTCACAATGATAATGTATCTTGATAGGTTTTTCAGTCACCAATGGATAAAGCATGGATTCAATGAAGTTTGGATATTCATAAGGGAATTGGAGGCATAAGGACCCTTTTCCCCCATATTATGATTGAAGGGAGTCATTCAGATCAACCTCTTGAAATCAAGGATGGAAAATTGAAGAATTTAATAGGAAGATATGACCCACACGGTAGCCGCACGGTTTATCCAAACCGTGTGAAAACCGTGTGGGGGGATATTACACTGATAGAAAGGCCCACACGGTTGTCACATGGTTTACCAAACAGTGAGGGCCATCCAGAAGAAACTGGTGTAACTAAAGGATTTGAGACAGTAGACCTTGCACGGTTGGCACACAGTTTACCAAACCGTACGACCAAACCATTCATACCACTACAACATTCTTCTTTCTGCATTACCACTTTCTGACAACTTTTTGACCTTGTATTTTCTTTGATGCTTGATTATGGACAATGGGGAAAGTACCTTTTTGACCTAGGAGACCCTGAGGAGTAAAGGGGACCAAGGGGGAACTGACAGAGGGAGGATGGAGGGACACTAAAGAGTGGAGAAGAGGCATTTTTTCTAGGTAACCTGTTTTGTTCTTGTATGATTATACTTCTGATTTTTCTTTCAGTTCCGTTGTAATGAATTATCCGATTCAAT
This sequence comes from Viscum album, assembly GCA_963277665.1. Taxonomy (NCBI): domain Eukaryota; kingdom Viridiplantae; phylum Streptophyta; class Magnoliopsida; order Santalales; family Viscaceae; genus Viscum; species Viscum album. Next base: position 1,236,622,281 of record OY728162.1, on the reverse strand, counting down.
TTAGTAAGTTTCTTACTCTTTCAATCATAAGTAGATAACCCCCCCCCCCTTGTGTTGGGGCTAGAAAAAATGTGGGTTCTCTAGAACCATTTTCTATATTCTTGTATTTTTTCAGGATCTGTTACCTAATTGTACCAAAACTTCTATATTTTATTTCCCTAGGAACATCTATATCGAACAATGAAAGGAGATTCTGAGGATCATTGGGAGAATTATGACAAGAATATTGATGACCATTGGATATCTTTGTCATTTATAGAGGGTGGTTCCTACACCAAGAGTTAGTAGAAAGCAATTTCTATACCAAGTAATTGATTTCTACCGACTTGATTGGAACTCACCGGACCAAGGGAGTTCCAACACATATGAAGCCCAAAAATGTGGGTTATTATGAAATATACAACACAATAGGGAATAAGGTTTTAATGTCCCACAAGAATGCCCAGCCCCAACACATTTTCATTATTATTCATTAAAATTTTGCTTTAAGTAATCTTCAGTTTCGTGTTTAATAAGTAGTGAAATAGAAAAGCTCTAGTAACTAGTTACCTTTTGAGGCTAGTAAAAATGAACCAACCAAACGTGTTTAAATTCAACATCCTCACCAAGTGACATCAATTCAAGAAACATAAAATGCCAATTCTATTTCCCTGTGGAACAACCCCGTACATGCTCACTATACTAGTACTACTTAGGGAATTTAATTTGGCTAAAAACAATATTTCAGGTAAACGACGACCAAATATTGGCACCGTTCCTGGGGAACATAGACAGTAATTTTTTTAATTGAATTGGGATTATTTCATGAAAATAAAAAATAAAAATTATATAAAAATTATTTTATTCATCTCATTTCTGTTTTTCAACTATTTTTCCCTTTTAAGTTGGGTGTTTTGTCTGTGTGTGCAGGCCTGTAGTATATGAGTGGTCGAGTCACTTGTTCCCAGATTTCTGAGTCATCGGAGTTACACTCGATATACCCTGAAATTTAATGAATGTTTTCTAGGTGACGTCATGCACTTATGGGTGATCACAAGGCAGATGATCCCGTGGTGCGTTAGGAGGAATAACTGGGGGTTGTCCATGCTATTGGGTAGCCATTTGTTATCGAAGGGAATACACCAAGGGGTGGTGATGAAGAGCAGTATCTGAATCCACCAGGGGTTTATTGGAGTACCTACCAAGGAACCGATAGTGGCCACCGGCTCAATTTGTGTCGGGGTTCAGGTAGCCACCGTAGAGACAATGCATTCAGAAGGAGAAACCCCTCTTTTTCCCTTAGAACCACCATCCTTATTACCCTGAAGGTCAACAAAAATTTATTCCCCAGGCACCTCAGGAACCGGTGCCATCGTGCCGGACTCTTATGGAATATGGACTACCCTCCATTCAGGTAGCGAACACTGGAATAGTCAGGCCACCAGTGCAGGCACAACAATTTGAAATCAAGCCAGCAATAATCCAGTTGATTCAGAATACCATTCAATTTGGTGATTTGCCGAGTGAAGAACCCATTGCTCACCTGTCCAAATTTTTGGAGATCTGCGACACTTTTCGATACAACGACATATTAGAGGATTCCATACAACTTAGACCTTTTCCCTTATCACTAAGAGACAAGGAGAAGGACTAGATCAAGGGATTTCCTCAGTGGTCCATTCTAACCTGGGAGGCATTGGCTCAAGCTTTTTAATCAAAATATTTCCCACTTTCTATGAAGGTCACTTTAAGAAATGAAATTCATAATTTCCAGCAGCATGACATAGAATCTTTGTATGAGTAGTGGGAACTATTTATGGAGATGCGTAAGAATTTCCCACACCATGGAATACCATTATGGATGCAATTCCAGACTTTTTATGGTGGTCTCACTACTAACACAAATTCTGTGGTTGATGCAGCTACTGAAGGGACAATCATGAGAATTCCTCCTGAAGAGATGTTTGAATTTTTAAAATACATGTCTACCAATAGATTTTAGTGTAATTCTAAAAGAGTTACTCAGAAAAGGGGAATGCATAATATTTATGCCACCACTATGCTTGCGGCTCAACTCGATGTCGTCTCAAATAAGATTGACTCTTTGAATCTAAATCATCCATCTCAAGTTCAATATATCAGTTCACCAGTGTGTGGTGATTGTGGTGACAACCATACCATGGGCGAGTTCCTAGGGGATAATGTGGGAGCCTCTACCAGTGAGGTTAATTATGTTGCGCAGAATAGAGGACCCAACAGCTACCCTCAATACCAGAACCATGGGTGGTAGGAAAATCAAAATACAGGCAGGGGGAAGCAACAAAAAAATCCTCATCCTCGACCACAAAGACCACCTGATTACTGGCAACAATAGTTCCAAAATCAGCACCCGAGGTAGAAAAAGGGTAACCAATTCTAGTAGGGAACATATCAACAACAAGGGTATCAAAACCCTCATCCTTCCCAACCATTGAGATAGCCACCTCATCCATATGTCTCCCAACAAACTCAACAGGAACCTCCCTCAAGGATAGAGGAATTGATGTCCAAATTTATAAAAACTACTAAGACACGATTTCAAAATTAGGAGGCATTAAGCCGAAGCCTCGAGAACCAAATTGGGCAGCTTGCCAATCAGTAGTCCCATAGATAGCCCGATACACTACCGGGAAACATAGATAAAAATCCACAGGAGGAGGTAAATGTTGTTACTCTATGCAGTGGGAAGGAGCTATTTCAAAAGGTCACTGTGAGTCAGGGTTCCCCAACATCAAAGTAGTCGACGTCCACAGGTGGAGAAGTTGCAGCTAAGGAATCTTCCCTAAGACATGAGAAGGATAAAGAACCAGAAGTCCCATAGGATAAGGGTAAAGAAGTGATCAAAGCATATGATCCTCCCATGCAATTTCCAGTAAGGATTAAATAATGGAATCTAGACCATAAATTTTCCAAATTTGTGGAGATCTTCTGGAAACATCAAATCAACATCCCCTTTGCTAAGTAATTAAGTCAAATGCCCACCTACATGAAGTAAATGAAAGAAATTATTTCACATAAAAGGAAAATGGATGACTTGGGTACCATTCCCCTAACCAAGGATTATTTGGCGGTTGTCCAACATACTCTCCCTCTTAAGCTCCAAGATCCGGGAAGCTTTACTATCTATTGTACAATCGAACCTTGTGAGTTTGGTAACGTCCATTGTGATTTGGGGTGAGTGTTAATATAATTCCATTTGGGGTATTCAAGAAGTTATGGATGAATGATCTCAAGCCAACATGAGTGGCACTCCAATTAGCCAATCTTTCTATTAAATAACCCAGGGGGATTTTTCAAGACGTATTGGTTAATGTGGGGATGTTAATTCTACCCAAAGATTTTATTATCCTCGATATGGAAGAAGGCCAAGAGGCATCCCTAATTCATGGATGACCCTTTCTTGCTACCGTAAAGGTGTTAATTGATGTGCAACAAGGTGAGATGATCTTCCATGTTGGTAATGAGAATGTTTCTTACAATGTCTTGAAAGAGGTGAAACAAGTTTCACTGTTGGAGAAAGAGGATTGTTGTGCTTTGACAACAATAGTTGAGTGCTTCAGCCTAGAATAAGTTGATATGCAATATTATCCTTTTAGAAAAGAGTTCGTTCTGGAGGATGACCACCTTGACGAATATCGGGAGGAAGTAAGCTTTATTGAAGGAAAAGGAGGCCATTACTAGCAAAGGGAAATTGTTCCAGATTTTTTAGAGTGATCCGAGGTTGAGCCGATCATACCGTCCATTCTCAAGGCTCCCCAACTTGAGTTAAAACCTCTCCCTTCCTCGCTGATTTATGGTTACTTGGGAGAGTAACATACAATTCCAGTGTTCCTAAACACATCACTCTCAATAGATCAAGAAGTGGCTCTTTTTCAGGTCCTCAGAAGGTGAAAACAAACCATTAGTTGGACGGTTTCTGTCCTTATGGGTATAATCCCCACTATCTTCACTCACAAGGTACTTATGGAGGAATGGGAAAAAGAATCTCGCCAACCACAACCGAGATGGAACCACCCCCATGAAAAAAGTGGTCAAGAAGTAGGTGATTAAATTACTTGATGTTGGTATTATATACCTGAGCTCCGACAACCCATGGGTGAGTCCTCTCCAAGTGGTTCCGAAGAAGGGAGACATCATAGTAGCGACCAATCCAATGAACGAGATCATCCCAACCCGAACAGTCATGGGATGGTGAGTTTTTGTCGATTACAGGAATTTAAATGATTCCACAAGGAAAGATCATTTCCCTATTCCATTTATGGATTAGATTCTTGAAATATTGGTGGGGCATGAATTTAATTGTTTCTTTGATGGTTATTTGGGATATAACCAGATCTCTATCACTCCAGAGTATTTGGAAAAGAGAACCTTTACTTGTTCGTATGGAACATTCGCCTACCCCCGCATGTCATTCAGAATGTTCAACGCTCCAAAAACCTTTCATAGGTGCATGCTATCCTTATTCCATGATATATTGGATTATATTCTATAGGTCTTCATGGATGACTTCTCGGTATACAGGAAGTCATTTATCACTTGTTTGACGAATCTGGAGCAGGTTCTTGAGCGATGTAAGCACCCAAATTTAGTTTTCAATTGGGAGAAAAACCATTTTATGGTGAAACACAGAACTGTGCTAGGTCATAGGATCTCGATGCAAGGAATTTAGGTGGATCTGGCTAAAATTGAAGTTATCTCATAGTTTCCCATTCCCACGACCATCCGAGTGATTCAGTGCTTTTTGGGGCATACACGTTTTAATCGAATATTTGTTCAGTTCTTTTCCAAGATTGCTCATCGTTTAACCAATCTACTGTACCAAGTTGAAATTTTTGAGTTTGATGATAAATGTATTGAATCCTTCAAAATTTTGAAGGAAAAATTGCTCGCTGCACACATCATGATCTCTCCAAATTGGAAGGAGAAGTCTGAACTTATGTGCGACGTGAGTGATTATACTACGGGGGTAGTCCTTGGACAGTAGTTGGATCGTATATTTAGACTGATCTATTATGCCAACCGAGCATTAAATGAACCGTAGCCGAATTATATCACCAAAGAGAAGGAAATTCTAGCTGTGGTTTTTTTATTTTACAGATTCTGCTCCTACTTGGTGCTTTCCAATGTTGTAGTCAACATGGACCATGTCGCGCTGAATTATTTGCTGAATAAGAAGGATTCCAAACCATGGATCATCCGTTGGGTGCTCCTTATATAGGAGTTTTAGTTGGAAATTAAAGAAAAAAAGGTAGTGAGAATGTGGTGGTTGATCATCTCTCCCGAATGGAGCAACTACACATAGAGAGAGAAGATGTCCAGGAGATCGTGGAAGACTTTCCCGATGAGTAGCTATTTTCCATTGGTGTCCCCCCTAGGCCATGGTTCACCGATATTGAAAACTACATTGAAACAGGAGTTGTCCACCCAGACATCTCATTTCAATAGAGGAAGTGGTTTTTGTCAGAGGAAAAGCGGTATTTCTAGGAAGACCCCCTGATTTTCCACTCATGCAGTGATGGTATAATCTGCCGTTGCATACCAGAGGAAGAGATTTAATGTATTTTAGATTTCTGTCACTCTTCTCAGGAAGGAGGACATCATGGGCCAGATCGAACAGTTCTCAAGGTTTTACAATCAGGTTTCTTCTGGCCGACCATGTATAAGGAAGCACATCATTTTGTCTCCTACTGTGATCGATTCTAGCGAACGGGAAATGTCAGTCATCATGCCGAGATGCCGCAACACCCGATACTTGAAGTTGAAATTTTTGATATATGGGGAATCGACTTTATGGGTCTGTTTCCCCCAACATTTAGTCACATGTACATTCTGGTATGTGTTGACTATGTTTCTATGTGGGTAGAGGCAGCGGCAACAACTCATCATATGACTCATGTCGTCATCAGTTTTCTCAAGAAAAATATTTTTAGTCAGTTTGGGACCCCGTGGGTGTTGATTAGTGACCGCGACACTCATTTTGACAACACACTTATGGGAAATGTGCTCTTAATGTATGGATTCAAGTACAACCAAGGGACACCCTACCAACCACAATCCAGTGGTCAGGTAGAGGTGTCGAACTGCGAGCTGAAACAAATACTGGAGAAAATGGTAGGCGCATCCAGAAAACATTGGTCCAAGAAATTGGATGATGCGTTATGGGCCTACCAGACAGCTTTCAAGACATCCTTGGGCAAGCCTCATTTTTGATTAGTCTATGGAAAACCCTACCACTTACCAGAGGAGATGGAGCATAAATCATATTGGGCTATCAAGGCCCTGAACTATGATCTCAAGGCTGCAAAGGAAAAGAGAAAATTCCAATTAACAGAGCTTAACTAGATTAGGCAGGAGGCCTATCAGAATGCGGAATTGTATAAGGTAAAGACAAGGGCAGTCCATGACTGCATGATCTCTCGGAAATCCTTCCATCCATGTGATGAATTCTAACTTTAGAACTATCATCTAATGTTTTTACCAAGAAATTTAATGTCCCGATGGTCGAGACCCTTCACGGTGACTACTGTTTTCCTCCATGGAGCGGTGGAAGTGGCTGGCATAGTTGGGAAAACATTTAAAGTCAATGGGTTGCACCTAAAACCATACAATAGCATGGATGACATGGTGGGAACATTTTCCAACCTGAAATTGGGATAGATCAAGGTCCAGGTAAGTCAATATTGAGAATTAAATGTAGCAATGACCAGAAGGTAACCCAACATTTTGAAAAATTTTCTATTCAAATGATTTGTTTGTTTGAGGGTTATTAAGACTACATGCTAGTGTGATTTTCTATTCTTGTGTTTTATAGTGTAAAATTATCACTCCATGTTAGGGTATCATATAGAATTTTCTTAATGAGAGTATTACACTTTCAATAGATAATCTCTAAATTTCTTTTATCATCAAAATGGGAATAAATATTTAAAAAAGGGCATGTTTTCCTTTTAAAAGGGGGAAATTTGCAACAATTTCTTTGCAAAGACATCCTCCGCCTACTACTGATCCGAATTGGGAGGCCGCTGCACGTGCTTTCTTTTTTGATCCCTAATCTCCCTGATTGGATGTTTATGCATTTTGTCTTACTTTGTTCTTTTGCTGTGTTTGTGTGTTGTACTTTTATTTTCCTATTTCTAGTACCGCTTTTTCCTACTTCACTTGTGTGTTTCTTTTTTCCAGTAGTCATTTCATCTATTCCATGCCAGCCATTTTTCCTTTCATATAGCTCTCGCACACCACCTAATTTTCACATGTACCATGATTCAGGGGAGATTTTCACTTTTAACGTTTTCCATTTTTCATTGGACCTCCATTTTCATGCTTCTTTACCACATTTCTCTATATTATTACCTTTATGGGGGACTGTGTTCGGTTTTATGTGTGAGAAAGGGTTCCCTTAATTGGCACCCCATATTGATTGATTGATTTCCCAAGTACATAGGGTAGCATATTTTCTTAGGTGTGTCTAAAGGTCTATTTTAGATTTCATGGGATTATACCAATTAGTTAAAACTGAATTTTGTAAATTATATCTGAAAATGGCCCGTATGTCAAGATTGTCAAACCTACTTTCTAATGTGAATAAACTTTGTAATACTTGAAATGGATAATTTATCCAATCATTTAGAAAAATAGTCAGTTTAAAGATGATTTTTTGATGGAGTAATTTGAATTGAGAAACCCCTTAAAATGGAAGTTGAATTTTGGTAAGGAGAGGTGAGGTTTTGGGAATTGTTGTTGTCACACTAGTGGCTATTATGCGGTCTTAATTTCATGAACTCTTGACTTTATGAAACATTTTCATCATGTATTGACATAAGAATATTGGGAAAAAATTGATGCTATTATCTCACACCACTACAAAAAAACTATATTTTGAGATATGCAAAGGCATGCCAAATAATTTTGATGACCTTTCATCATGTACCATGAAATGAAAGTTAATGAGGGTGTGTGACCTATAAAAGTGATAGCCCACTAATTAGCGATGATGAAACATGGGATTAGCTAATCTGAGTGTATAATGAGATGAAAATAGAGGTAGGCACTCTCTTTGAATGAAGAAGGGAAAACTCACTTTTAAGAAAAATTGATTTATGAAGGAATGGTTAACTGTTTTAGATAAAGTCTACAATGTTGGGTAACTTCATAGACTTGGGAATCCATGAGGTATGAATTCTATAATTTTTAACTGTAATTGGTTCAAAATTCACATTCACCTAAATGGTATAATCTGTGTTATTTCTACATGGTTTTGGGTGACACCTTGGTTATGACTATATATGATTTTTTTGAGGAAAAACATCCATTCAAGTGTGGGGGAGTTTAATGGGCTGGTGTGCATAATGAATTTCCACTTGGTCTAATATCTATAAAATGGTTTTCTGGATGGTTTTTACATGATTTTCACAATGATAATTTATCTTGATAGGTTTTTTGGTCACCAAAGGATAAAGCATGGATTATTTGATGTTTGTACATTCAGAAGGGAATTGGAGGCATAAAGACCATTTTCCCCTGATTATACTAGAAGGTAGTTATTCAGATCAACCACTTGACATGAAGGATGAAAAATTGAGAAATTTCAAAGGTAGGGATGACCCACATGGTAGCCGCAGGGTTTATCCAAACCGTGTGAAAACCATGCGGGGGGAGATTCCACTAACAGAAAGGCCTGTATGGGTGTCACATGGTTTACCAAACCGTGCAGTCCATACAGAAGAAAAGAGTGCGGATCAATGATTCAAGATAGAAGCTCTCACACGATTGGTGCATGGTTTATCAAACTATGTGCCAAATGGTTTGAATGAAGGATTTGAGACATCCCAAACAGTGCTTACCACTACAGCTTTCTTATTGTTTTCGTTACCACTTTCTAAAGACTCCTTGACCCAGGATTTACTTTGATTCTTGATTTTGGACAACTGTGAAAGTCCCTTTTTGACCTGGGATACCCTTAGGAGTAAAGGAGACCAAGGTGGAACTGAGAGGGGGAGGATGGAGGGACACTAGAGAGTGGAGAAGAGATATTTTTTCTGGGGAACTTGTTTTGTTCTTGTATGATTTTACTTTGAATTTTTCTTTCAGTTCTATTGTAATGAATTCTATAATTCATTTTAGTAAGTTTCTTAATCATTCAATCATGAATAGCTAAACCCCCCCTTCTGTTGGGGTTGGAAAAACTGCGGGTTCACTAGAACCATTTTCTCTATTATTGTATTTTTCCATGATCTGTCACCTAATACTCCCAACACTTATATATTTTATTTTGCTGGAAATATCCATATCGGACCAAGAAGGGAGTTTCTAGGGATATTTGAGAGAATTATGACAAGAATATCCATGACCACTGGATATACTTGTCATTTATAGAGGGTGGTTCCTGCACTAAGAGTCAGTAGAAAGCAATTTCCAGACCAAGGAATTGATTTCTACCATCTTGATCGGAACTCACCGGACCAAGGGAGTTCTGACACATATGAAACACAGAAATGTGGGTTATTATGAACAATACAACAAAATAGGGAATAATGTTTTAATGTCCCACAATAATGCTCAGCCCCAACACATTTTCATTATTATTCATTAAAATTTGGTTTTAAGTTATCCTCAGTTTTAAGTTTAATCGGTAGTGAATTTGAAAAGCTCTAGTAACTAGTTACCTTTTGAGGCCAATACCAATGAACCAACCAAACGTTTTTAAATTCATCATCTTCACAATGTGACATCAATGGAAGAAACATAAAATGAAAATTTTGTCTCCCGGTGGTTCGAACCCACACTTGCTCACTATACTAGTACATGTTAGGGAATTTAATTTGGAAGAAAACAATATTTCAGGTAAACAACTGGCCAATTCCCTTGGGTGTTGCTTCCCGTTGTGTTGCTTCGCTTAATGCTTCTTCGCATAGGCATGAAAATGAATAATGATTCTTTGTATAGACATGCTAATATTAGACCTTTAATGGATCACTCCATGACACCTTATCCCCCACAATATTGATGATGCATTCCCCTCCACAAGGGCGGGCGGTTATCAGTTATGTAAGTCCTATGGGTGTGGAGTGAACCCACCTCATCCGAGCTACAGGACGTTAAACTGCAAAGCACCATCGTCCTCAACACATGATGTTAAAATGTGACTTCACCCCATGCACCATGCTTGGGTTGCTCCATCTCAGAAATTCTCTATGCCCACTCATCTCCACGGGAGTGAGATATTCCTCCCATGGAATAAGACTCTCGTCTTTGGAGTATCACCTGTCCACAGGAAAGGGAAACCACATTGGTTTAAGCCCCTAGCCTTTCTTTTATAATGTATTATTCATGCTCCTCCTCTCCTCATCAATTGAAAATACCAAAAGAGAGATGGAAACAAGGACCTTCATTATACTATCCCTCTCCTGTTAGGATTTGTCACCACCCAAGCCTCCATATTGTAGTAAGTCCCAATCTCCATCCCCCTGGGCCGATAACCACGTGTAAGCCCCAATCCACTTCCCATGGACATAACTTTCATGACATGATCATCAGGTCTTTACTGCCTCTTTTTTCTCACACTGTGCACAACACACGTGGGCTTAGAGTAAGCACTAAACAAGACCAAACACTTCCGAACTATGTGGAATTTGAACCTTTCCAAGGAAAGGTACATAAGAAGCCTCCCAAATGTTCAAGACCAACAACTATTGGTCCCAACCCTTTCATGTCAGTTCTCCAACACCTATTACGAACTACGGGGACTTTTATCCTTACAATGGCAAGGTACGTAGGAATCCTCCAAGAGGATCAATCCCAACAACTATTGGTCCTGACCCCTTCACGTCAGTTTTCCAACACCTATTCTGAACTAAGGGGACTTTGATCCTTGCTATGTCAGGGTATGTAGGACACCTCCATGAGGTTCAATCCCAACACCTATTGGTCCAGACATTCATCATGTTGGTTCACCAAGCACTCTTGAACTATGTAGACTTTGATCCTTGCCTAGGTAAGGAACATTGGAAGCCCTCCTGAGGTTCAATCTTAACACTTATTAGTCCTAAACCCTTCACGTCGGTACCATAAACTTCCAAAATATGTAGACATTGATCCCTACCAAGGAAAGGTATGTCAAAATCCTCCATGAGGTTCACGCCCAACACCTATTGGTCCTGACCCCCTTCACGTTGGTTCACCATACCTGCTCCTGAACTACGTGGACTTTGATCCTCGCCAAGGCAAGGTACATAGGAAGCATCCATGAGGTCCAACCCCAACCGACGGAATGTTGTTGTGTTACCCAATCGACGATAATCCATTGAAGTTACCAATCGATGGTAAGAAACTGTGATCCTCTAACCTAAGGTAAGCTATTGGAACCCCAGTCACAGTGAGCCATTGTCAAACCCCACCAGTGGTAATCCATTGTGTTCCCTATTCAATGATAAGTTTTTGAGTGCCCCAATCGATGGTAAGCCATTATAGTCCCTTTTGATGTGACCCACATCTCTGGTCCTCCCCATTGGTGTCCAAAACACTCATGATACTAATCACGCATAATCCCTAGTATATCATCGGGTCATTTCCCTTTATGAACACCATAATTTCATACCAACATCCTAAACTACGTGGATTTTTATTCCCTTCTACAAGGGTACGTAGAAATCATCCTTGAGGTTCAATCCCATCACCCATTTCTCATTTTGGCCTCCCTCCCTCAAGACTATGTGTATCAGGAAGGTCATGCCCCAACCCATAGTTTCTACTTCTTCTAGGTCCCATACATGTGTCCATTCTGACAGGCCACCTCCTCAAGTGTCTCATCAACTCACTGAACTACGCACACTTCGATTCAATGCCACAGGGATACGTATGAAGTCACTTCGGAGATCGATCCCAACACTATCGTCACCTTCTTGATGATTCTATATCATTCCCCCACCACATAATTCAACTCTCCATTATCCATCCTAATTCTTAACAAGGCCGACACATCCCAATGTGATCATTCCATTCCCCTCTTAATTCCCCTAGTAGAAATCGGGCTACTATCCATGTGTCAGACCTAGTATCAGTGTTCCCTCTAGGGGTTTCACCCATATGATCCACTCTTATCAGTGTTCCAATCAGTCTGATCTTCCTTCTCCAGACATTAAACTATTGGAATACCCTATGTTAAACATGTGAAGTTGAGGAAAACCTCAGAGACATGCCCATGGAATATAATTCCCCACACTCAATGTGGGATGCCTCAGGATTCCGCACCCTCAAGAAGCCCTATCACATGGGGAAGAAACCTAGACCCATCAGTGCCCCAACATCTAGATATAGTAGTGATGTCCAACATGACTACTCCCCTGACCGAAGGTTGCTTCCCTAACTATAACCCTTAGAATATCCTAAATGAAGATGTGTATTTAACCAGTGTCCATAAAGACATGCCACTGAGAAGATTTTCACGAACAACGTTATAATCTTTAAGGGAGACCTGAACTAGGCAACAAGTTCTTAGGAGGAATCAAGGGAAGGGGGAACCGATATCCCATCATCCCATTTTGATCAGGGAGAAAACATCCCTGAAAAAGATATGGATACCAACCGCCTTTGGAAAGAAGGAATGCAGGCAACTGTCAGCACATCCTCCGAAACAGATGGATGTGCACCCTGGAAGAAGCATCATAAATTGAAATGGTGAACCTGAAGTGAAGTTCTTCTCCTCAATGTGGAGATTTGTATCATTTGAGACATCAATGCACTAGCATGTCACCAGATCCATTTATCCACTGCCCAGTCCCACCAAGAAAATAGTGGGCCTGACATGATACTCACCAGAAGTTGGGGCAGTTGAATATTGAACATCCTGGTCTGTGATGTTTTTAGCATGGATCCTTTTTACCAGCCATGGATGATGGAATGGCACTGAGGCATTATACTTCGATTTCCTCCTTGTATAACTAATGGTTTAATCTCCCTAACTTCAGGACCCAGGATGTCATAATAGGAAACCAATCACCACCCACCCATCGATGCAGGGGTAGGGAAAATATTAACATGTTAATCCCATGTGGCTCCACTTCTTCTCCGATAGCCTCCACACCCACAGTTTCTTGGCACCCATGCCCCATCTCCCCTTCTAAAATTTTTCAAAGAAGGGTGATAAATGAACTCCTTCGGCGATATGAGGAGGAAGTGACAAGTCCAACATGGTATATCGCCCATCAATATGTAGAGGATACTTCACCTCATCGCCACCACCTCCTTAAGGCCTGCGCAGGGAGCCACTGCTCCCCACTCCAACATATAACTGTTTCCGGAGCCTCTCCCCAGAATGCTTCAATGACTCCCTCCCCTAAAACGATGAGGTAATGGATGTTCATGCCAGCTCGGCCCAGATCCCACTCCAGGGGCTCCCAAGGGGGGCTCCCACTAGGTCGCATCAATGTCTCCACCTAGCCCCACAAGTTGAAGAGCTGGTAAACAATGCGCTTGCACCACTGGACCCAGTTCGGTTAACCAGACACCAGCGTCGGGCATAGGCTGTGGAGGATGCGTGCTGAGGGGCATCAATATCAATGAATACCATGGGCTATGCCACTACCGATGTATACCATCAGTTCCCTATCTATTTCTATAAGGGGAATGTAGACGCCCAACCCGGATCGAGGCCCCAACCACCCCCGCGTAGGCTAGGTCAACTCTCATGGTTGTCGGTGTTGGAGGTGCCCGCCACAGGCTGACCCATGACTACGAAACCCAGTACGGAGGGCCTCCCCATACCGTCACCATTGAGAACACGGGTCCTCCTCGCTTCCAAGATTGGTGTAAAGGTTCACCCTAAGACAACTTCAATCCGAATGAGGGTCCACCCCATGGTCATGACACATGGTACGTAAGCCTCTTCTACACTTATGAAATCGGGTATGGAGTCATTCTTCCTTCCATTGGAAACCGGCATAGAGATGTTCCATATCTGATTAATATCCAACATGGGGGACTTCCCCTTGTATTTACAGTAGCATACAATGGTCCTCATCACCCCAGCAATTAGAGGAGTGAAGGTCAGCCTCACATCATCAGAACCCTGCCTGGAGGTCCTACCTTTGCTCGTCTTAACCAGTATAAGGACCCTCCTCACACTGGTACTGCTAGGCAGAATAAGCATGGAGGCCTTAACCATGCTCCTACCTGCTCTATCACTTTCCATATAGATTACCTCCACACATCAGCCAGTGGACATGGAGGTTCTCCCTGTGTTCCCATTGACATATATCCTGGTGCTCGTCGCACCGCATCTCACTCAAGCGGAATTCATCTCAGCCCTAATACTAGTTCGTCCGAAGGAACACCTCGAGATAGAAATCAACCCTATCTCAAAGATCCATCCCGGGGCATGAAGGTAGTTCGTCACCTCCTTAAAAAGATTGCTAGTAAGATTCAGACTGATATTTAACTGGTCTTCATGTTATATTCTGAGGAAAAATATGATTCAACAATGGAACCATCGCTTATATCCTCTATGTCAAGGGCTAGGGAAAGAACAAGGAATTTTAGCCTCATCCTTTTGAAATGCGAAATCCACTAGATTCATACCTCCCTTCGCAGAAACATCCAAGAGGAAGAATGTTTGGTGTCTAATTAGGTTTTGACCATGAAATCACCACCATCATCACAAGGAGTATTCTCTACCCCAACCATAGATCACAGAGAGTTATTCTCGGGACCGATGGAAAACGAGCAACAACATAGTCCACCACCATCAGCTGTAGTCCCTATTCCAGAAACTGAGGTCACTAGCCTGTCTTATCGCGATGCAGTGGCCACGTAACAACACTCTTTAGAGGATAGCTCAAGATGCACGGGTTTGTTAGCCCTATCCCCATATTCTAAACCAGATAGCCTACCATCACAACGGTCTACTTCAGTACTGCTACCAGTTTCCCAGCTGTGTCTAGTTAAGGAGTGGGGCAACAAAGGGCTAGACCTCGAGTCTGATCTGAGGAGCTTTTGGGACATTCTTACAGTAGACCATTTCCAAGAAATGTTTTGTCCAATTGAATCACCTAATTTCATTGCGCCAAAATCACTCACCCAAGAGGAGGTTAAATTATTTCATCAGACCCCCAGGTCGAATCTCTTTCATCTTCATCATCGACAGGTGTCCTACCCCAAGAGTCTGGAACACCTAAAATACATTGGTCAATAATTTTAATTAGTTTATTTGGCTACACTCCTCGTGGCCTAGCACCCTGAGTCACCATGTCTCCATAAGAACCTCTAACAATGATGCATCCAGATATTAAAGTGCTCTAAAGGATTATCAAGTAGTCTTCCCCCCATGTGTTTATCAATGGATAGGGCCAATATGCTTCCATCAACATCAGTTATATCTAGTGCCAACCCAAATTTCTATGTGATATCGAGGATATTACCCTTGTTTGAGTCTCAGTTAACATCATCAACCTATCAGAGTGGGATAATGAGTTGGAGATTTTTGAAGGGGACATACGCCCTTGGGGAGTGCCACTGTTATTTGATGTGTTGGGAATGGTTACTCGCCAACATAGAAATATACTAGGACTTCTCATTCCCACTAAGGAATTGATCCTTAGAAGAATTAAAAACAAGGGTAAGGAGAACCTTAGAGCCATTAAACCCTCTAACCCATCTTGCTTAGTAAAAAAGATGGAGTATGATCCCGAGAAAGCCGCGTTGTGTCAGTAGATCGCGAAGCATAAGAAGATGGTAGATGGCCTCCTTGCTGATCATGCCGCGGAGCGACGGTCAGACTATGGTGATCCTCAGCTAGGGCAGTAGGGGCATGCACAACTTCTCCCTAGTAAATTCTCTCTAGGTGACCTTGACTATCCTTCCCATGCATACAGGGTTGAGGCTGGGAATTACGGCTAGAGGGAATGATAGGTGTCTCTAAATCCACCAGAGTGGATAGAAAATCACGAAGACCCAGCTCATATTCCCCCAGCTCCTCCACACGTCATCCAAACAGCTGCTCCATGAGCCACTGGGCCTTCTCATCACACAGAAGAACTCACCAACACATGGATGGTCAGAGATACCAGTAAAGATTGGAAAACCCGCCCAGATGATCCCATGGTGTTGCTCATTACTTGCCTTGAGGTATTGGAAAAGCAATAGGTGTCCATCCCACCTAATGGCATGTCGTATCCAGCATGAGTGGATGATATTCTAGAAACCCTGGGTTTTAGAAATCCCAAATTATCCCCCTTTAATGGAACGGGTGACCTGCTACACCATCTGGCCCAATTCATTTCAAGGTGCGGACACATGATGGGAAGTCTTGCATAGTAGGAGGCCACCAAACTCTGATTCTTCGTACTAAAATTACAAGGACCTGTGTTTGTCTGGTATAACCAGCTACCTATCGGGTCAGTATCAGGTTGGGAAGTTAGTTGTAGGAATTTCATTACCAGTTCAGTTCCACCACTCAGAAGATGAGTATTGAATACCTCTTTAAGTGAAAACAGAGGCCTGACATGCATGTCACAGACTTTGTTTCCCGATGGAAAGGGCTCACATAATCTCTTAACATGCCACTTACTGAGGATAAATTGTAGAAGATGTATTTGGGAAATGTCAAAAAAGAACTGGCCACCTCTCTGATCACCTAGAATTACCCCAAGGGATTCCAAGACTTCTCTGATATGGCCCATCTCGTAGAGGTTTCCTTACAGTAGGCCAAAAAGGCACGTCTATTGCCTCATGCGATTCCCGCAAGAAGGGCCGCAAAGGATGAGCCTACTATGGTGGCCCAAATAGAGGCTTCAAGGAATGTGGAGTTATTTTTAGAGGAACCACCTCTGTAGCCTCTCAGAGGCCAGGCACCATAGGTGTAGCCTTCGGGCTAGCAGCACCCACCTCAAAACCGACAGATGCTCCCACGTAATGCACTGCCACCACCAAGGTGAGAAAACCAGGTTCCACCTCCATTAAAGGATCCTCCCACCCCTCATTATAGTCAGGCTTTTGTGTAACCATTACAGAATAGGATAAACCGGACCCACACATTCAATGATGCTCAGGTCCTCGGTTATTTCCAAAGTACCTAGGAATATGGACTTCTATGTTTTCATGAATGTTGGAGGCCAGAAGGGGTAGATTTTACTGATAAACCCAACTACTTCCCCTACCAACAGATCCTAGGGAACACCCTCAAACATTGATATGTGTTTTAAGATTGGATTCAAGACCATGTTTATAGCAACATAGGTAGGTTAGGTCTAGATCTGGTACAAGTGACATGTGTCATCATGAAGCCAGAAAATACCAGTAATAGTAAAGGTGTTTGGTATCAGGTAACCAACCATGGGCCCCCACTGATGCCATCATCATCTCGCAGTTTAGGAAACTTCATGCCTCGAGAGATGGTGATCCCCCTAGAATAAATCTTGTAGTGGAGGATTCTTCAAGAGATGGTCAAGGGTACGTCTTGATTAACACCATAGAGTTGGTAAACCCCAACATGATTGCTGACGATGAGGAGCACCATGTGGACCTTCCCAACATCCCCATCTATCGGAAGAATCTATGGAGCTATGGATACAGGGGTTGTCGTAGTGCCTCAGTTAGTATTTCAAGTCATGTTGTGCATGCTACCGAAACCAGACAGCTTTCCCAGCACAATTCTCAACATGCACAAACTTCTCATCTGGTGTCATCAGGTCCGCCTTCGCCGCCGTTTGTGTTGCTGGATCATGGAGAGCCATACCAACCACATCATGAACTGTCATCTGGAAATATTTTTGTTGTCACTACACAAGCTTTGACTAGTGAGTAGCGAGACATTCCCAGCACCAGTTAGCCGCTGGTTTAGCTAGTATGGCCCGCCTACCTCCCGTCACAGAGAGACCACCTGCAAGAAAAAGTTCACACCTGACAAGGAAGAATGATGTCCTCAAACATCATTCCAATATCCTAGAAAGGTACTCCATCCTTGAATCACTTCGCCTGTTAGTGGATATGCGTGAAGCACTTTCCAAGTATTTATGAAGCCCCCTCTTGTTCGAGACAAAGGTAGCAGCCATAGAAAGCCTTCCATGCTGAGGTAGTTGAACATGATGAATGTCAGGACATCATGTCATTCATTGGAGAAGATGAAGGCTCTCCCATAAGGGGAAAATCTTCCCATTTTACATCAATGACCATTTTAATGGCATGGAGGTTCGTCTCTATCTTGTCGACATAGGCTCTAGAATCAACCTAATCCTGACTTGGACACTGCGAAAATTGGGGCTGTTCGAGATGATATGAGTCCATGTGACTTGAAAATGAAAGGTTATGATAGGAATAAATAGTAAATAGTCAGAAAATTTCACCTAAATACATAGTTTGGTGGTTTGGTAGCCAACACTGAGTTCATGGTTGTCTCCCAAGACACCACCTACAATGCGTTGATGGGCAGGAGATGGCTCCACCTGCATGTGGCGGTCCCTTCCTCGTATCACCAGTGCCTCAAGTACTCCCTTAATGTTTGAGTGGGAGTATTTCAAGGTGACGCATCTCCTTTAGCCTCTTGTGAAACCCGTCATATGGATGTTGACTATTATAAGAGAAAGGACAAGAAGATCTAGGATAATGAAGTTGTGTACGCTACGGCTATGACCGACCTGTGGACAGATCGATAGGATGCCTACATATTTCCAATCCATCAATTGGAGGCTACGACCCCGGATAAGGAAAAATGCTTCATTGTTTCTGTAATGAGGGGGTATCACATTACCAGGTCTAAGAGATACAGGAATATCACCCCATACTTCTATACGAATCAAGCTTGGGTGATCCCAGACCCCCTACCCCTATAAGGTATTGGGATGTCCACCTGATGCAATGATAATACGTCATATTCTATTGCCCCACCAGGCTGGGATAAACTATATCAATATGACACATCAATATTTCTTCAATATCTTCTAGTGTGGCACCTTGGGCTGAAGGCCAGATGGGATCGGATCGATAGCATTCATCACTATGGTTTCAGAAGCACATGAGTCCCCCGATGTAGTGTCTACTACAGCTCAAGTTGGTACCATCCATCCATAGGGATCTGTTGATTTATAGGAAGATAATCCCTCTGAGGATCCTTCACCCAAACATGAATAAGATTATTTAGAGGATTCACCTCCTGCAATTGAAGAGGTCATCTCCACCACGGTCGATGAACTAGTACAGGTGAACCTCGGTAGCGGGACGGATCTGAAACCCACATTGATTAGTGCCACTATTCCTATCAAAGAGAAACATTAGTACATGGAGTTCTTTAGAAAACACTATGATGTATTGTTTAGGAGGTATAATGAAATTACGGGATAAGATCTCTAGGTATTTGTCCACCACCTTGGCCTCCCAGCACACCACTGCGGGTTTAAGTAGCCTCCCAGAAAGATGCATCCTTTGCATGTTTCCATGTTTGAGTCAGAAGTTGATAAGATTATCAAATCCAATTTCATTAAGGAGGTCTATTACCCTAGATGGTTATACAATATTAAGGCCATTTGGATGATGAATGGATAAATCAAGTTATCTATTGACTTCTAGGATCTCAACCATCACTATCTAAAAGATGATTTTCCCCTTCCCATGATGGAGTTGTTGATTGATTCCACTTTTGGGTTCCCAGCCCTCTCTTTCATGGACGGATATTCTAGGTATAATCAGATACGAATGCTCCCCCCCCCCCGAGTATGAAGATTTTACAGCCTTTAGGGCACAACAAGGTACTTTCTACTACCATGTAATTTTCTTCAGTCTAAAAAATGCATGTGCCACCTATCATCAAGCTATGCATCACATATTTAAGCCGATCCCCTGGACACTGGTGGAATTCTACATAGATGAGATGGTGGTAAAATCCTACCATCGTCAGGACCATATCAAGGACATTGAGAAGGTGTTTAGATTCATTTGTTCTCGCCACCTGGATATGAACCCAATGAAGTGTGCCTTTGGGGTCACCTCCAGGAAGTTTCATGGATTTGTTGTCAGATACAAAGGCATCGGGATCGATCCGGGGAAGATCAAGGACATTATCCAGATGTCTCCCCTATGAAAAATTTGGTATATTTGAGGATTGCAAGTCCACTTAGCCTACATACACAGATTAATAAAAAATTTGGCCGATATGTGTAATCCCTTTTCACGGCTCATGAATAAAGGCACTGTCAACCAGTGGGATGAAGAATATCAGACTGCTTTCGAGGAAATCTAGCAGTACCTATTACAGCCTCTGGTTCTAATTCCACCCATTTCAAGAAAGCCATTGGTCCTTTTTGTGACCTCCCAGGCATGATCTATCAACGCCCTTCTCACCCAGATGAATAATGAGGGAATAAAGAATTGTATCTATTATCTCAGTTTCATGCTCCTCGATACAGAGTTTGGATAATCCCCTATCGAGAAGAGATTCCTTGTTCTAGTATTCATAGTACACAAATTTGGTAATTACTTACAACACCATGATGTACAGTTGGTGTTCTCGGTGGATCTGCTAAAGTACATCCTGAACCACATGATTTTAACAGGTCTTCTAGCTCTTTGGTCAGTAATCCTTCAGTTGTTCAACATAAATTTTGTCTATCAGAAGGGTATTAAGGGTCAAACATTGGTATATTTCCTCATTTCCCATATTGATCTTGCAGACTAGTCCCAGGACCTTGATTTTCCTGATGAGACCATCCTCTATGTGGACCAAGCAATTCCATGCTGGAAAATTCACTTTGATGGTGATTTCTAGAGGCCTATCAGTAGAAATCTTAATGACCCCAGGCTCAACAGAGTAGGCCAAGGTATCAAATTCATCACCCTAGAACAAGTTGTTAAACTATATTCATTTCATCTATAGAAGTCTACACCAACAATGAGGCAGAGTACCAGGTTCTCATTACTAGACTCGAGCTGGCCCTTGAGATTGAAATTCCCCACTTCCATGTGAAGGGGGACTCTAAATTTTTCATCAAGAAGATCAATGTTGACTATGTCATTAGAAATTCAGAACTCGTACCACAATTGAATGCACCCTCCAGCTGATGGCCCTATTCCAATCTCGTCCAGAAGTTACTCATGTCCTTTGATCCTAGAATGGTCACGCTGATGCCTTGGACAACCTAACATCATCACTTTCAGAGCCCGAACATGATGATTTGATTATCCATTGGTCAAAAAAGAGATTCATCACTCTCATCACTCCAAATGACATTGAAATCCCCCTTGTAAGACACCTTATCACCGGTGCCTCCATGCCAGGACGTCCAGGTACCCCAGATGTAATGATTGAGGTGACTCTAGACTAGAGAAACCCCTTTGCTGAATACCTACAAAATGGTAATCTACTGGAAGATTGAGATGAGAATGAGTGAATTCGATGCGACACACTACACTTTTTCCTCCAAAGTGGTCTTGGTATCAAGTAAATCCTCTAAAAGCACAGGTTTGGTGTGGTTCTATTCTATTACATTCAATGAGATGATACTTCCCATGTCATGCAAGAGATTATGCCGGTTCTAACAGGGATCCTACGACCAGCCTGAAAATATCTCAGTAAATCTGGATGCTGGGATATTTTTTGTACTCCATGATCTGTGACTGCATCAAGTTTGCTAAGTGGTACCATGCATCCAAAATTCAATCCAACATTGTGCATCGGCCATCGGAGCCTCTCCACACCACCAAATACTCCTGGAAAATTGTTGTTTGGGGACTTGATGTCTTAGGACCATATCCTCCGGTGATGGATCTCTAGTGCCAGTTCATTATGACTGCCAAAAATTTCTTTTCCATGTGGGAAATAGAGGTTTCACTCATAGAGGTCAAGGCCCGTTATATCGTTGGCTATGGGAGATCTAATATAATCTACTAGTTTGGAGTCCCTCACACTGTCCTCACCAATAACTACACCATCCTTTGGGAAACCGAGTTGAATAAATTGTACTCCAAGTAAAATATTCATTCTATCCATACCTCCCACTATCACGCACAAGAAAATGGAAAGATCGAGGCATTCAACAAAACACTCTCTAACATTCTATAGAAAATGGATTGTAGAACACGAATAGTTGTTCAGATAAGATCCCAAATGCCCTCTGGGCTTATCAGACGATGGATCATAATTCCATACAGGTGACCCCATACTTCTTGGTGCACGGAATGAAGGTTGTCCTGCCCATAGAGATTCAGTTTCCTTCATTATGCACAACTTTCTATAATCAGCAAGAACCAGATAAAGTAGTTGAAACCCATTTGGCTGAATTGGAATCAATTTATGAGAACATGATTCATTCCCATAACAATCTGGAGAGGCATAAAAACATTATATCTATATATTTCAACAAGAAAATCCTTCTCCACTCTTTCTTGAAAGGTGACTTGGTGTTGGCATTGATAAAACCAATTATACCCGGATGAAAACCACCAAAATTATAGCCCAAATGGGATGTACCTTACATCATTCACTACGTGTACCCCAATGGTGCATACTCTCTGGTGACCATGGATGGTTAGTGTATAATTCATATCACCAATTTCAAATTCCTCAATCAAGACTTTTCTTCAGCACCATGGTCCTACACAAACTTAAAATGTTATGTCCCACAAGTCATTAAACTATATGTCGTCCTGAAAGAAATTAAACTATATTTCAAGAACATTGTATGGATTTATTTCCATCCTTGTGGGATACGTAGGAGTGCTCAGATTCCTCATAATGAGATCAGCCCCAATATTCATCTTTTACTACCCCCTGGATATAGGTATTGTGTAGGATCCTAAATTGTGTCGTGTAGGCTCCTTTGGTCCCACTCATTGCTGGATTAAGATGATCACACCATGTGCCCCTCCTAGTTCATCTATTCTCCCACATCCTCACTACACGATTCTAAACTGCATGGCCTTCAGGAACTATGAATGGTTTGATTCCCATCCTTATGGGATAAATAGAAACTCCTAGACATTTTGTCTATCAGCCCAACCCCAAACATCAGGATATCCCCTCGAGTAGGAAAAAATGGCTTGGTGACATATTTTTATTTATTTTATGTCGGGTTCATCATGACCACCCTATAAATCCCTCTACCTGGAGATCTCCGCCTCTTTCACCGTCTTGTATGTCTTTAAATTGCATTGGAAAATTTATGCTACAGACACTCCCATTACATGGGAATCCATCATATTCTGCATCCAAAAGGGCCCTCGAATGGTATAGATACTTATCCTAAGGGCTTTCCTATCATTTCAGACCAATGTCACTGAGGACCTTGAATGAAAAATTAATCCAAGCCCCGCATTGGAGATATGGTCAGCCGTTGATACTCAATTGTTATTAACATTTCAGGTCACAGAATATGGATGTTGTGTTTCGAATACGATCAAAAACTCTCTTTCATCATTACCATTACCCCCATATGTACAAAATATTGGGTTTAGAGGTTCATGATGTCCCACTATCCCTTCAAAAGTTAGTTTGCTTCAGGTAAGAGTGCGAGTATAACTGTTGTACACTTATATATAAGGGATCGTCAGCTTCTATTCCTTGTTTCCCACACTGATCATTACTCACATGGGCTTGGGAATTTTGGAATGCAATACCCACATAAAGGGTCACATGTCTAGTGTTCTAGCCCTAGGACCTTAAACTATGAACACCATCATCCTCACCGCAATACATTAAACTATGAACTGGTTGGGACTTCCTGTCTTAGATATTTCAACCTTGTTGTCCCCCAGGCCCAAGTTCACATTTGGGATTGTACAATGTGGGTTGACCATGATCCCTCATTCATGAAGGGTCATATGCTGTGTCGTACCTATCTCTCGTTGAGATACCTTGCCCCTATCTCTGTCCTTGCCGCACGACATAAAACTACGCAACATCCTCCAGAACTACGTGTGGCTTGATTCCCATATTTATGGGATATAAAAGACCTCTCAAACATTTAGCTTTTGGGTCTATCCCAATTTCATAAAAAACTATTCATCTTGTCCCCTTGGCCTGCATTCTTCTAGGATAGGGGTATACAGCGTGGTATGGGCTTATATCCACATCACGTTGGGTTTGTAATAAACACACCACATAACTCTTTCTCTGGAGAGCCCCTCACTCCACTATTATACACTTATCTTTTCAAGTAGGTTTATCTTTTGTTAGTCCCCTCAAACCTCTCTGTCAATTCACCAATGTGTCTAAGAGTACTCTTGTTCAGAATCTAGAGTGTCAGATTCTACCAAGACATTATCTCGCCCATTTTTCTGGCTTTTTGTTCCCTTTATTTGGGTTTTCATCATATTTCAAATCCAAAAGGACCCCCCAAATGGAATGGATTCTCGGCCCAAGGGCTCTCCTCCCATTTTAGGCCAATGTCTCTGAGGGTTTCAGATGAAAAATTGATACAAATCTGACGTTGCGAATATGGTCAGCAGTTGATGCTTGTTTGTTGTTCCAATTTCCAGTCACATGATATATATAATATGTTTCAAACATGGAAAATAGGTATCCTCCATCACCATGACAACCCCATCAAACACTAATTTTTGGTTTCTTGATTACCATCATTTTCCACCCCATCATGTTCAAGTAGAATTTTGACACACTTGGTACTATCGCTCAGTGTGCATTTGCATGTTAAGAGGACAAAATTTTGGTAAGGCGTCATTCCGGGTTCCACACCGATTTCCCCTTTACGTGTATCCCATATCTTGTAGGGACCACTTCCGCCCTTGTTTACCACACTGATTTTGACTCATGTGGTCTTAGGAATTAGATTGAAGTCAGTGCTTATTTGGAAGAGTTTCACTTCTCTATGATATGAGCTATAAGACCTTAAAATAAGATCTCCTTATACGTCATCTCCTTAAAACTACATCTAGAATGATTCCCATGCTCATGGGATATATTGTATTGTCGAGACATCTCATTTTTGGGTCCATCTTAGGTTCCACTAATTATCTCTTCTATTCATCCTTTTAGGCCCCAACTATTATAGGATTCCGTGGTGTGGCATATGTGGGATTTTTTCCTCATTCATGTTGAGTTTTCAATAGCCAAACCACGTACTCCCATTCTAGGAGTGAGTCTCTACCACCACCTGCCCCGCACGACATTAAACTGTATGTCATCCCACATGAAGTTAAAATGTATACGGTCTTACCTAACCTTAAACAGTTACCTCATGCATGAAGTTGAACTGTATTCTCAAAACAATGTATGCATTGATTCCCATACTCATGGGATATGTAAGAACTCATATAAGCTTCAACTAAAAGTCCAAATTTTTATTTTTTTGACCTCTATTGGCCCCTCGGCCTGAGGTTTATTCCCCAAAATTGCACGTGGTGTGGTGTGGACCAGGTCCTCATTCACGTTGAGTATGCTTTATCACGCCATGCACATTATCCTATAAAACCTATTTCATTCAATGTGTGTCCAAGACATATGACATTAAACTATTCTGCCTGGTCTTACATGACTTTAAATTACTGCGTCTTTATTGCAAAACATTAAAATACATGGTTGGTCATATCATACGACCTTAATCTATGATATTATCATCCTGGATGCATGATGAAAAAATAGAACTGCATTGTGATGTCCTCACTTGGGGGTGACATCATGTTGGGTATTGGTCACCCACCATACCATTTATCAATGCCTACATGTTCCTTGGATTCTGTAGAAACACTAGGATTCACTGACTTCAGTTTATCACTTCACAAAAAAACACACACATCTATCCTAAATGACAAACAAGATCTATTAAATGCCTCTTCTTTGGGTGTGTGGACCAGACCCGCATGACCTTATTATCCCTAACACTGGTACCCTACCATTCCATTTCTAGAACAATCTATGGCTTGATCTTTATCATCATGGGGTACATAGGAACTCCCACACACTTTGCTTCCGGCCCAGCCAAACTTTCACTTTTGTTCCCTCAACCTAAAATCTTCTCGGGGAGCATATTATGGTATGAGCTTCTATCCTCATTCACATCAGGTTTTATACTTACCACACCACTTGTCTCCCTCACTCCTTTCCATCTACAGTCCAAGCTCTATGACCATAATCTGAGACCACTCCGTGTCCATGCCACAAGATGTGAAACTACACGATATTTTCTAGAACTACGTATGGATTGATTCTTATCCTCATGGGATACATAGAAACACCTAGACATCTCATCTTCCAGTCCAAACATAGGAATATAAAATCATGTCCTTTTTCTAGCCCCTTGGATAGAACTCGTTCAATAACACATAATGATATGGAATCTTACTGTCCTCATTCGCACCGTGATATGTACTGTGTCGCGTGTTCCCATCCTGAGGAACAATGTTCTAAATGTATGAATTTAAATAGCCACTCTACCTTGAATAAGTTCAGGATTCCCCATGATAGCTGGGAGATGTTTCATCCTCCTCACCAGAGAGGTTCTATTCAGAAGTAAATTTGATATATGATCAAACCAATGCGCTCACCTAATGTATATTTATCACAGTGTCCAATCTCCAAGAGGGTTAGACTCCATTCAAAAAACCAATCACTCCACCCTACATGCATTGCATACCCTTTATTTGTATTCACATATTCTTCCATGTTTTATGGAACCCCCTAACATTACTATTGCTCGACCTACTACTTGCCTATTATTCAAGGCTGATGTTCTGAAAAACCGAAAGATGACATTTGGAGTCAGGTCCCATGTTTCGAACATGGTCAACGGTCAGCCCTCATTTGTTGTCTCCATATTAGGGTAACAAAATAGGGATGTTGTGTTTAAAACATGGTCAATAGTTATCTTTCATTGTCAAAACCCCCCCATAGTGTTCCTAATTTTGGGTATCATGATTCACACTTTCCACTCCCCTTACTTAAGATTGATTCTAACACCCCTGACATCGCCCGACTAGTGTACTAGAGCATATTGGGAAAAAGGAATTCCGAATATTATGAGAACTCCCTCTTCTTTTCAGAACTTCCTCTTTCCACCAATAAATCTGTATTGATTGTTCAAACCTTGGATGCCCAAAACTTGTTCAGCGCCCTTACATTTGGATGGAATAATGAGGTGGTCAACCCTTGTTTCTCGCATTTGGCCCGACCAATGTTAGCTCAGGGATTGATCATTTCATATTTATGGAATTTAATGGGTTTGTAGTGGACCAAAACAAATAATGGAACCCATTCATGAACCCAACATAAACAAGAAAAGCATTAAAGTATATTTGTGGAATTACATAAGTTACAACTCCTAAGGTTCATCCCCTCCCATGGATGGGTTGACCTCCTCAACGACGCATTTCTGCTCTGCCACCCTCCAGCTTGTGGCATCAAAGATCTATTGCCTCCTATTTTTCCCCTGTACCTCTTTGGCAGTGAGAGGGTGTCATACTCAGACATTCTAATTTATTTTTATTTTATTAATTCCTGGCCTCAGGTTCTCGCACTGAGGTCCGGGCTGGGTCCCAGACTAAAATCTTTGTAATTTATTATTTTTACAAGATTTTGGGCCCGTGCACGGTAACTGCACTATGGGTAGTAGATGAAAGATCACCCCAGGTGCTTGTGAAAATGACCATGTGGTCTGATTTTAGGCGCACAACTTTCGTACGGTTTATTAAGTCATGAAAAGATCACATAGTGGTCCAATTTTTAGTGTATTTTAAATAAAGAGATTAAAATTTTGAAAAGAATGTTCGATAATAATAATAATAATTATTTTACGTTGTTTTTTTATTATTATTAAGATTATTATTACAAGTATTACTATTATTAATAATATTAATATTAATATTATTTTAATTATTATTGTATTATTATTATTATTAGTTTACTATTATTATTCTTTATGCGATTGTAAATATAATTATTGTTCAGATTATTATTATTATTATTTTTATTATTATGATTGTAATAATATTAAACTATAAAATGAAAAAAAAACATATTTTATGAAACCCTAAGACATAACTGCATCGCCCCCATCCACCCTATTCAGTCGTGCCATAACCCAGATCTTACCGGCTCCTAGATTTCCCCTCCGCCTGCTGACCCTACGCCCCGCCTCTCACTATAGGACCCATCACCCCTCTTACCTTCTCTCCTCTTCACCCCACACTCCCGGCCTGCCGACCAGCCCCCGCGCATGCTCCGCCACCCTAATCCCTCGCCCTCTGCCTACTGACCATCACCCTCCTGCCTACACCCGGCCTCAGTCCTACACCAGCCCTCTCCCGCTCCAGCCACCACGCCTCCAGACCAGCCAGCGACGCACCTGACTCATGTCCCAGGGGTCCACACTCCCCCTTCGGTTTCCCTATCAGCGCACCAGGCTCCCCAACGACCTCGTCCTGTGTCTGACCGCCTCCAGCACTCCCATCTGCACGCCTAGTCCTGGATGGCCTCGCCCTGCCACTCTGGCTCGTCTACACTCGCACCAACCTCCTCGCCACACCCCTTTTCTCTGGAGACCAGTAGCGGAAAACCCAAACCCCTTGCTCTCCATACTTCTAGCCAGCGTGCGTATCCCTTACCTCCCTAATCCGGCCTCCACATTCAATCCTGGCATAGTGCGCCTCTAGCTCAGTGCGTAATGCCCTTAAAAATTATTCTCATTCGTAAAATGATCCGCAACCCCCTCATCCAGCATGTGCAACCCCTCCGATAAATATTTTCTTTGTCCTTTCAGTTTGAGGGTTTCCTGAGGCTATGGTTTTAATTCTTAGTGTCAAGCCCTAATTTGTACATTCATTTTTGTTGTTGCATGAGGTTGGCTTTAGAAACCTGCGGGTGTGTTTCAGGCACAATCTGTGTTTCACATCGGTTTTGGGAGGTTCTTCTTCCATTGAGGTAGGATCTCTTTTCTTTGTCCCCTTCAAATTTTTAAATATACAGATTTCTTACATTTTTCATTCCAGGAATATTGAGAATTTATTTTATCTTTTCATGGTAATTAATTAGATTAGTACGTTTTCTGTTTTGGTATGTTTTGGGTGTGCACTTAATTCAAAATGGGGATTTTGGGTGAGTTTTGATGTAAAATCCTTGAATTTTTATTTAAAATTGTTTCATAAACTTTTAACTAGTTTATTAAATATTATATGTGGTGTGAATTACGTTTCCGAAATATTTTTAGGTGCGCTTGGTTTAAAAAATGGATTTTTGACATGTGGGTATTTTTTTATTAAGTTTTGTAATTTTTTATTTTAACTGTGCAAGTGGTACACATTCTAATTTGGGTTGTTTAGAGTGCAAGTTTAATTACAATGAGGGGTTTTGAATAGGTCTTGGGTTTCTAAAGCCATGGGTTTCTCATTTAAAATTGTTTCATAAATTTTAAAGTGGATTAGTAAATTATGTAGATGGTGCGAGTTGTGTTTTGAGGGCATGTTGAGGTGGTTTTTGCACCATTTGTTCGTTTGAATTGTTTTGAGTCTATGTTTATGAATTTTATTTGTGCTGTTGTTGCAGTGTGTCGGTGAGGAAGGCACACGATACTACGGTCGTCGGCTTGAGCGTGTTTGTGCGTTTGTGCGAGGCGTGATGTGTCTTTGTGTTTGGACAACGAGCCGTGGTAGGTCCCCCACAACACTCGCCTTTAAATTCAGAATTTATTAACTGCTTGATATTTTATTAATTTTAATAAATGGGAAATAATAATAGTTAATTAATTTTTAAATGATTATTTGGTGTAAAAGAGTTGTTTATTTTATAGACAACACTTGAAATATTTTCTTGATGAACGGACACCCAGTAGTGAAAGAATGACCATTTGGACATTAAAGAAAATTCATAAAATTTCAAATGTAGTTCTGGTTTAATGATAAATGATTTCTTTTGAAGCGTGAAAAAGTGTTTTTGTTCTCTGGAGAAATGTGGATATTCATTAAAATTGGTGAAGACCCATTTGACACTTAAAAAAAATAAATTATTTTGGAAAACTCTCTTTTTGGTGACTCAGGGGTAATATTTGGTGTAAGTTGACTTCATGAGTTGTGTGTGATGTTTGTGCTACTTGATTGACTTTGTTGACTGAGCCCTTTAATTTTTATTACATGTTTTGACATGGTAACCTGACATAGTAAGAGAATCTTCTGAGAATGATTGCTTCACTAGTTTAGATTACGCACTGTCTAGTGGCCCTTAGTATAGATTATACTCTACTAGGGGATTGGGCCCCGTGGTTAGCCCATGTATGGAAACACTAGGTGTAAAAGAGTTATGACGTCATCGAGAGTATGCATGACTTCAGGATGAGTCACATGTATGGTACGTTCTGGATTGTTCACAAGATACTAGGTTCGACCCATGTTTTCTTTAGTGTTTATTTTTATGTGGCAGACGATTGAAAGGTCTAGTTCAGTTTCTAGCCCCTTATTCCACTCTTTCCACTTCCATTAGTGTGTGTTCTGTGTTTTTTGTTGTTTTCCTTTTGCATAAAAAATAAAATTTGGATTTCTAATTTTTTTTTTTAAAAGTTTTAAAATGCGATGCACCTTTTCCTTTCAAACCTTAAACTTTTTCATTTAATTTAGAAAGGGAAATAGATTTTTACTTGTTTTAGAAATGAAAGTGTGTGTGTGGAAACCCATATTTTATATAATTTACTTCAAACCTAGAATTAGTAAATTATTTATTTAAAGGTAGTGCATTGGGAATAGTCTGTTGGGAACTTCTACTGAGTTTTAATACTCACACCTATAGTGTCTTCCAGTTTTTAGTTTCTTTGTAGGTTTGACTTGAGTTTGCTCGTTGTGGGTGATAATTGGTTGGGGACTGGTGAGAGACTATTGTAGTTGTGAGGAGTTTTGTTTGTGGGAAGGTTAGTTGGTTGTTTTTTATCATTATTTATTTTTTTATTGTTTATTTACATCATGTTATTCAACTTTTTTTCCACTACTTCATTAATTTACACTTAGTGAAATCGTTCCCAATGATTACATTATGATGCCCTGGCACTTGTTTCCATCTCGAGAGGATCAGGAATGCCTCTCTGGAAATGTCACAAACCATCTTGGGTGACCGGTTTAGGCTAGACTCATAATGGTTCATAGAAAAATGTTATTAGCCGCTACCCTTGTTATTTGGGGTATCTGGTAGATGGATATTAGGACTATCGGGACTCTAGAGGTAGTTACGAGAAGGATTCCATGAACCCTCACCTGTTTCGAACCTCGAGTTTCCAGGGATAGTTTGAGAATTGAGTCCTTGTTTCATTCTTATTTGTTTTGGATTGAGGGATGACAATGGAGGCAAGCTGATGTTTCATCATGATCTCACAGGGATTAGTGACCCATGTGGAGTCTGAGTACACGATTTAAGTTCCTCCTAGTTGTTGACGCCTACTTGGGGCATAACCCACTACCATGTCGCCAGGTTAGTAATGACTACTAGTCCCTCAATTTGGTAATTTGATGCAAGTTGTGTGTTTTCTTGGATCTTGTGGTTGTAAGTAAACTTTTAAAAATGAAAAAGGGGTTTTGAAATAAGAATGATTTATTTTCAATGGCATTAAATTTTTGAAAGAGATTTTTAAAACTGAAATATCTTGGTCTAAAAATCCGGTGGTTTCTTGGAACCGATAGGGATATGGTTTGGTTGCAACCTCGGGTAATCTTTATGAATGTTTGCACATGTGAAGGAATTCATGGGAAGTGTGTGTTGGTGTGTATGGGTGAAAAACGATGATGACATGTGCAACCATTCATGGGATTACTGGGGTGTGCACTTGGAATTAAAGGCCTGACCTTGTTTTTTCTAAAGTGATTTTAAAAACGTAAAATGATTTTTGGAAATTGAAATTGGTTTGAAAAGTGGGTTTTGTATTTGGAAAATGGCTTTGAAATAAAGTAGTTTTGAAATATAAAATAAAATAGGGGTTCTTAAAAAAGGAATTTTGGGTTATTTTTGTATTTGTTTGCGTTTTGAGCTAGCTACTTTTGGTTGAAAGGGATTTCATTGATGTTGCTTCGGTTTGATATTGGTTTTGGCTTTGTGTTTTAAATGCTGTTCAAAAAATGCCTCCCAGAATAGTCCCCAAGGTTTCTAATAATTCATGCGCAGTTTTTGGTCCTTCTCAGACATTGTCTATACTAAATGATGATCGAGGTCCTTTGAAGGTATTTATGTGGTTTAAAGAGGTTGATCATGTCTTCATGGTATTGGGAACATCCGAAGCTATCAGAGTGTGTGTTGTTCTAGGATTGTTTGAAGGTCCAGCTCTAGACAAATGAGATTTGGTTTCCCCACCGTCAATGCAAGTTGGGGTGACATGGGATGTCATTAAATACATATTCTTCTAAAGGTCTATACCTGAAGAGGTGATGATAAAGGAAGAGCTCATGGGTATTCAACAAGGCCAATGGATGGTTAAGGCATATATTGACCATTTCAAGGAGCTTGTGTCCTTTTCTCCAGAGGTAGCTTCACATGATTTGATGAGAACTTCTATCTTGATTGGGGTACTTTGCCCAAGGATCAGGGATAGGACCCTTCTTTCTAAAGACCAACATTTCAAGAAGTTGGTGGATGAGGCGTTCTTATATAAAGTGGTCTCCAGAGCGTAGGTGCTTGGTAATCCAGCATATCCAGTTGCTTGTAAGGGTTACCCATCTGGCGAGCAGGGTGTTCTAGAGGGACCTATTTCTAAAGAGTCATCTATAGTAGTTCTAGCTTCTAGTTCGTCAGACCGTCTAGAGGTGTGACACGAGTGTCGTCAATTCGGGCACATGAAGACATCATGTCGCATCCATCCGAAGACATGTCATCTTTGTGGCTGTCTGGGTCATTTGGAAAATTTCTACAGGAAGCATCGCCTAAATAAGACGTTGTGACCGAAGAAATTCTATTACCTGACTATGAGGCTGGGGATTCTTCAGCCATCAGAGCCTCAGAGACATGTCTTGGGGTGAAGCTCACCCACAGTCAGGAGTTGCCAGGGGTGTGGAGCCTTTGTATGGATTTTGTGTTCCGTGTTGGCAGTGGAACATTTAAAATTACTTTCATCATTTATTTTTTTGCTGTTAAAGTTTTGAGGTCATTGTAAGTTCATTACTTCATCATGGAGTTATAATAGACATGTTATGTTGTAATCCAATTGTTTTATTTGTCAGATCATGGTTATCTGAATCATGCATTTTTCTTAAATTTTTGGTTGACACTTGTAAATGTTGATCTTGGTTTAGCAATGTTTGTTTGGAGATGTAAGTTCCTATGGAAGAATCAATTCTTGTGGTTATACTCGGGTTTACTGTATGAGTTAAGTTATTATTAGGGGATTTTCTCTAGTATTCAGAGTTTTGGTCTAGGTCAGGAGTTTTAAGGTTTAGTGGGTTGTTTGATCATGCTATAGAAGATAGTTTTAATTGGTTGGGAGTTCCTGCGTCACCCCCCTATTTTCGGGGTGGTGTGTTTGAGTGTTAATGTTCTGCGCTATTTGAGTTTTTTTGTTTGGGATAACTCTTCTCAGGATCTCCCGTTCTCTTGAATTTTGGTTTCTTTTGGTTTCAATCGGGCTCAGATTCTTGTTTGGTCTATTGTTCAACTGGGTGATTTTCTGGGGGTTGAAAGTTTCTGTGGTGGGGAGAATTGTCACACTCTGACTTTCTAATTAATTTTTATTTTATTTATTATTGGCTCTGGGTTCTTGAGCCAAGGTTTGGGTTGGGTCCCTGACTAAAATATTTGTCGTTTAATAATATTACTATATTTTAGGCCTGTGCGCGGTCATCGCACAGTGGGCAGTAGCCACGCGATCACACCTGGTGCTTCTGTGAATGCCCAAGTGTTTTGAGTTGAGGCGTGCAAATTGCACAAGCTTTATTAAGTCATGCAACGAGCATGTGGTGATCCAATTTTTAGAGTATGTTATATAAACAGATAAAAAATTTAAAAATAATGTTTGATAATAATAATAAAAATTTTACTTTGTTATTTTTATTATTATTAAGATTATTATTTCGAGTATTAATATTATTAATATTTTTAATAATAATAATAATATTATTATTATTATTTTTATTATTACTGTATTATTATTATTTGTTTATTATAATTATTATTCATTATGTTATTGTAAATATAATTGTTATTATTATTATTATTATTATTATTATTATTATTATTGTAATAATTTTATAAGATAAAATGAAAAAAAAATTCTATGAAACCCTAATCCCTACCCGCATTGCCCCCCCATCCCCCATGTTCAGTCACGATGAAACCTAGATCCCGTAGCCTCCTGGTTTTCCCCTATGCCTGCTGACCCTGCTCCCTACCACTCGCTATAAGACCCCACACCCCTCCATCCTTCTCCCCTCTGCACCCCGCACACATGGCCTGCCGACCAGCCCCAACACGTGCTCCACCACCCTCTGCCCTCAACCTATGCCTGCTGACCATCGCCCTCCCACCTGCACTCAGGCTCAGTCATGCACCGAACCTCTCCCTCTCCAGTCACCACAGCTCTGGACTCGCTTGCGATGCCCCGACCTCATGTAATGCAGGTCCCCCCCCCCCCCCCTTCGGTTTCCCTGTCGGCGCACTAGGCTCCCCAGTGACCTCATCCTGTGTCTGGCCACCTCCAGTGCTCCAGTCCGCATGCCTGGTCTTGGATGGCCTCACCCAGCAGCTCCAACCCATTCACACTCACCCCGACCTCCTCACCGCACCCCTTTTCTCCAGCAACCAGAAGCTAAAAACCCGAACCCCTTGCACACCTTACTTCCAGCTAGTGTGAGCGTCACTTTCCTCCCTACTCCGGCCGCTGCATGAACTACCAGATTAGCGCACCTCTGGCTCAGTGCGCGTTGCCCCACAAACCTCTTGCTCGGTTGTAAAATGGACCATATCCCCCTTTTCCAGCATGTGCAGCCCCTCTGGTAGCAATTTTTTTCCTCCTTTCAGGTTGAGGGATTTTCGTGGCTATAGTTTCAATTCATAGTGTGAAGTCCTGATTTGTGTGTTCATTGTGTTGTTGTCCGAGGTTGGCTTTAGCATCCTGTAGGTGTGCTTGAGGCACAATTAGTGTTTTACATCGGTTCTGGGAGGTTCTTCTTCCATTTTGGTAGGATTCCTTTTCATTTTTCCCTTTAAATTTTCAAATATATACTTATTTCATACATTTTTCATTCCTTGAATATTGAACATTTATTTCATCTTTTTTTTTTGATTAATTAGATTGGTACATTTTTTGTTTTGGAATTTTTTGGGTGTGCGCTTAATTCAAAATGGGGATTTTGGATTAGTTATGATAGAAAAGTCAATCAGTGTTTTTTAAAACTGTTTTATAAACATTTAACTAGTTTATTAAATATTATATGTCTTGTGAATTATGTTTCAGAAATATTTTTGAGGTGTGCCTGGTTTAAAAAATGGATTTTTGACATGTGGGTATTTTTATATTAAGATGTGTAATTTATTATTTTAACTATTCAAGTGGCCCACATTCTGATTTGGTGTGTTTCGAGTTCACCTTTAATTATAATGAGGGGGTTGGAATAAGTTTTGGGTGTCTAAATCCATGTTTTTCTCTTTGAAAATTGTTTTATAAATTTTTAAGCAGTTTTGTAAATAATGTAGATGGCACGACTTGTGTTTCGATAGCATGTCGAGGTGGGTTTTGCGCCATTTGTTCATTTGAATTATTTTGAGTTCATTTTTATTCTTTTTAGTTGTGCAGTTGTTGCAGCGTGTTGGCAAGGAAGACCCGCGGTACTACAGTCGTCGGCTTGCGTGTGTTTGTGCATCTATGCGAGGCGTGACGTTCCATTGTGTTTGGATAGTGAGCCGAGGTAGGTCCCCCACATCACTCTCCTCTAAATTCATAATTTATTAATTAATTTATATTTTATTAATTTTAAAATTTGGGTAATAATATTAGAAAATTAATTTTTAAATGACTATTTGGTGTAAAAAGAGTCGTTTATTTTATACACGACACATGAAATATTTTCCTAATGAACGGACATCCAGTAGTGAAAGAATTTCTATTTGGCATTTAAACATAATTCATAAAATTTTTAATGTAGTTATGGTTTATTGATAAATTATTTCTTTTGAAGCGTGACCAAGTGTTTTGGTTCTCTTGAGAAATGAGGATTTTCATTAAAATTGGTGAAGGACCATTTGACACATTAATAAAATAAATTATTTTGGAAAACTCTCTTTGAGGTGACTTCGGGGTGATATTTGGTGTACGTTGACTACATGAGTTGTGTGTGATATTTGTGCTATATGATTGACATTGTTGACTCACCCCTTTCTTTTTTATTACACGTGTTTACATGGGAACCTGGAATAGTAAGTGAATTTTCTAAGAATGATTACTGCACTAGTTTAGATTAAGCACTGGATAGTGGCCCTTAGTAGGGATTATACTCTTCTGGGGGATTGGACCCCCAGGTTAGGTCATGTAGGGAAACACTTTACGTTAGGGAATTACAACGTTAACAAGTGTAGGCATGCCTTCAGGATGAGTCACATGTATTGTACGTTCTGGATTGTTCATGAGCTCCTAGGTTTGAACCATGTTTTCTTTAGTGATTATTTGTATGTGGCAGATGATTGAGAGGTCTAGTTTAGTTAATGGCCTCATGTTCCAATTCTTCCATTTCCCTTAGTGTGTGTTGTGTGTGGTTTTCCTTTTGACTAACAACTAAAATTTGGATTTCTAAATAGTTCGAAAAAATGTTATAAAATGCAATGCACCTATTCCTTTCAAACATTAAACTTGTTTTTAATTTAAAAATGGAAATGGGCTGTTACTCATTTTAGAAAAAGAAGGGTGTGTGTGGAAACACAAATTTTATATAATTTAGTTCAAACCTGGAATTAGTAAATTATTTATTTAAAGGTAGTGCATTAGGATAAGTTTTTTGGGCATGCCTACGAAGTTTTAATAATCACACCTATAGTGTCTTTCTATTTTTAGTTTTGTTGAAGGTTTGACTTGAGATTGCTCACCTTGGGAGAGAGTTGGTTGTGGACTGGTGAGCGACTCTCGGAGTCGCGAGGAGTTTTGGTCGCGGTCAGGTTAGTTGGTTGTTGTTGATCATTCTTTCTTTCATGTTGTTTAATTACTTTGCATTATTGAACTTTTTTCTGCTAATTTATTTATTTACATTGGGAGAAATATTTCCCAACGATTAAATTCTGGTGCCTTGGTGCTTGTTTCCCTCCCAGTAGTATTGGGAACACCTCTCGAGCCATGTCGTAGACTGTCTTGGGTGACTGGTTCAGGGTCAACCCAGGTTGGTTTGTGAAAGATGGCATTGTTCATCGGCCTCGGTCCAGGCCAAGTCTTCATCAACTAGGATAGTGTCCATATAATCCCAATCATGCTTCATATGTTCTTCAGACATTTCCATTTGGGACTTCAGGTGTGATATGATTCCCAACTATGCCTCGAGGAAGGCAGACTACTCATTCTCCCATGCCCTTAAACACATTAATTCATGCTCAGCCTTTGAGCGACCTTGAATTTTGACATCCCTTTTCAACTATCAGTAGACACTAAGACCATGTACATACTCATGCACCCTCTGAGAAAGGTAATCCCAAATAATTGAATAATGGAGTTGGGCATTTACTCCTCTAGAATATAGTTCAGGAAGCCGGGTACAAAGCCTCTCCATCTTATCTAACCATTGTTTATGTGGGTTCTCTCTGATAAAGTGATTGATTAGATTCAATGATTGTCGATGAACATATTTTTTTTTCCTCTTCGTCAGAGGAAGTTTCATCCTGATCCAGTGCATCCGTAGGATTGTATGCGGGAAACTCCTCCAAGAGAACAGTAGCATAGTCTTCATTGAGTTGGTCCTCATCACTAGATTCCACTTCGATGACGTCCTCCTGGTCCATCTTAAAGTCTGTCCCACCAGCAACATATCCCCACACCATCGGAAATTAATAGGGAACTATGGCTATGTCTGCTTGGGTGCTGAACATGACAGGGAGAAGAACTGTGATTTGGAGCAGATCCTCAGGTCATCCAGCCATCTACATTATTAGCGTACGCACAATCCTAGAAAATATGTATTTAAAGGTTGTGTAGCCAGTTCGAATGACTAGATGATGAGTACAGTTATAGAGAATGAGAGTCACCTTTTTCTACCCCTTGGTCATGCCTCGATTCTACCATCACTAGGAGGCCAGGGCGCGACCCCCCGTATATGATTACGAGCACCAAGGCTTCTGAGAATGTCTCCCATTCTTCCCCAGCATCGCTGAACTCTACCACCGCCGTCTCCCTGATTGCGGCCCCCAGTGTTAGGTCTTCTTTGACTGACACACCCTCATCCTCATCAGCGAGGGTGGCCGATTTAAGGTTCTCCTACACAAATGCGTGTTGGTTAAGAACGTAGGAAAAGATAGGGATCACATCAGTGCTTTAAAAGGAAGTGAAAATTTACTTCCAAAGTTGTGGAGAACTCACCTAAGGATATTCCCCCCAAGGATGTTATATCACCTTATATAGGAGATGCTTCCTTGGAGGCCCCACACATTACTCGATGGGGGTCCCCCATGTAACACTTGGACCCTAGAGGCCTATATCATGTGCATTATTTTAATATATTGGCATGATATGGGGAATCATGTCCTGAAAGACTGATCATTTTAGTAGTCATGGATGTACAAGATACATACATGAGTTTTACATTACATTATGAATAAAAAAACAACATTATGTCTTTGTAGAACACACTCATATCCCTTATCCAATCCATATAGGTCATTCATAATATACTTATTCACATATGGGAAAAAATAAAACATAAGAAAGGGGTGAGCTCAGATGCTCACTAAGGATAAAAATATAGTGTAAACGTTTATAAATAAGTATAAACTTTTATGGAAATTCATAAGACTAAACCATAATACATTTACACATAAACTTCAGCATAACATGGAAAAGATAAATCAAATAATTCGATTTACTTATTCACATGGATATTTTACTAGTCTAATAATCAAATGCAATATCAATAGCCAATTTCATAATGATGAAATGCAGTCGGACATGATAACCACATAGTAAATGCCTAATGCCCAGACTAAAAATAATATTTTGTAAAGGCCTTGTACGAAGACAATAGTTTGTATCATGATACGTACAGATGCATCGAGGAGCTATAGCGGGATCCACCCATCATTTACTAATTCCAATGCATTTTTCATATGAAATTTATGAAACATAATCAAAAAATTCGTATTAAAAAAGAATACTAATTTTCAATATTTTAACCATAAATAATGAATGGTATAAAAATAGCACACCCACAGCCAAACATATCACAAAACCTTAAATTTAATATACAAGATTGTATCATAATAAATAAAATTCAAACAAATTTAAAATCCAATGAACGATGTTGGCATAGATGAAATAAATACAAAAACTATTTGAGTGAAATAACTCTTTCTATTTTGAAATAATTTCAATGTAAAGAAAACATTTAAAAATGTCACTATTTATCATGAAGATGTTAAAAATAGATTTTTGAATCAAAGTGTACCATAACATTTGAAACAATTAAAATGAATTTTAATTTTAAAAAATTCATGTCCATATAAATAAATCATAACACCATTTTTAAAACATGGACAGTAATGAGAAAAATTTAGAAGAATACATATTTAAAATGTATAAAATGGTATTTTAGTTAGAGTTCCTAACCAATTTAGAGACACTTGAATACAAATAATTGACGTACTAATAACATTATAATATCATGAGAATAAATTAATTCATGATATACTATATCAATGTACAGTATTTACACCATATCAGTGGGAATTGGCTCATAATAACAAGGAAGTCTCAATGGAATAAAAATTGAGATGAAATCTCTTATAAAGACCGTATATTCAGGTTTAGAATAAATAAATGACATAATTATGTGTGAAACATATACATACACTCAATATTATTGTATATTAAATGTAAATCAATCAGAGTACATTCACAAATATTCTTATAAAAACAACACCAATGACTTGAATGTTTAACTCAATGAATGTAAATTGAGTAAACATTACTCTTATCAAGTTGATATTGACGACTTGAGAATTTATCAGTGGAGTGATTATGTGTATAAAAAGTGTATCAACACAAAGAGGAGTGTAAATTAATTCATAAATAAATAAATAGTTATTTCACACATAATCTTGGAGTAAAATAATCAATAAAGTTTGCATAAAACCTAAGGAGTGGAAATTGAAATTAAAATTTTTATTACCAATTTGGTAACTTAAGAAACATACACCCCATGAAAGAAGGATCATAGAATGAAGATGTAAATACACATAAATTAAATTATTTTATAGAAATAATATAATCATGGGTAGTACATACACCACAAAAAAAGGAAATAGTGGCAATATAACATGAATTTCATGAGAATAAGAAGTGAGATGAAAACACCTTACCTCGAACTTTTCCTTAGTCAAGGGTTTGTTAAATTTATGTTTAATAGTTAAATAATTGATTTTAAATTATACAAGAACTACATACCTAAATATGATATCATACATGATCTTATAATATTTATTTGTTAATAATATTTCAGTAGTTTCATTGTTTTAGGTGTTAAATGATTCGTTTTACATTATATGTTTTGATACATAAGCCATGTTTTTCATATATATTTTGTATTTGGTTCATATATAGAATAATATTATGTCATAAAACAATATTTTTAATCATAAAATTAAAATTATTCTTGAATGGTTACGATGGGAAATTAATGTCATTACGTTCGTGGAGATGATAATCTGTATGTAAGCACGAGCAACAATATCAATTCATTAATGGTGAAATAATTTGTAATTAGATGGTATATATTATATACTTAATCATTAAAATGTTTTTTTATTATTTAATTCAATTATACTCACTATTATACCCATCCAAATAATGATGTGTTGAATAAAAAACTACACCACAACGTAGAGACGGTAAATCGTACGTACTCACGTATAGTGACATTGTCATTCATATGATGGATAGAATAATGAATATGGATATACAATATTTATAATAACATCATAGTATATATAAGGTACTGGATTTATTATTTTGGTATGGAAACAAAAAATAAAGAGGAAGTGTAAGAAGAAAAGAACATTGAAAGAGGTGATGAAATTATTACTCTTCTTCGGGTGCTTCCTTTTGATTTGATCAAAAGGGATACGTATGTTGGATTATGATCAAAGTAAGGCCTCTAGGTTGAAGTGAGGGTATCTGGGAGGATATTTGAGTAGGTTTTGGATAATCCAAATGGCATTGTAGGTGTGATTTTGAGAGAAGGTGAAGTACCCTTTTCTATGAGGTGTGTGGGTCACTTTAGGAAAATATTGAAATGTTATTTTATTGTAAATTAATTTTTGGTTTATAATGGATCCAAAAAGAATTATTTTAAGGCTAAGGTGGGTATTTGTCTAAAAAGTTTCAAAAAATAGGTTTTAGATAGTTTTAGGTCACCATATTAAGCTTATCTTTTAAATTTAACTCTTAGTTAAATAGTTTAACTTATACCATGTATTCTTGTATTATAATAATAAAAGGTAAATAAAATTAATATAAAAATCCAAGAGAACCCAAAGTGGTTAATTATTTACATATATAACTTTATTTAAGTCTATTTTCTGAACCTTATATTTTTAGGAATATTATATCATTTAATAATATAGTATTTGGTTTAAAAACTCATTTATGTATATTTTGACACTATTTGGTATTTTGTTTATGTTAAAGTCATATGAACATTATCACTTCGAAAAAAATTTATTTACTCAACCCTAATATGTCATATTAACCTATTAAGTCAGTTTGAAGCATCAAAAGTATCAATTTACATTTATTTGTATATTTACAATATGAATTATTTTAATCTTTCATTAATAATGTAATTACTGCATCATCATTATGTCAAAAATAAATTAAATTATTTAATGTCTAAAAATAATAAGTAAAATACCATTATGTAGGAAATATTTTTATTTTTATAATGAATATTTATAGTCGAATTTATCTTATGTATAACCCTATATTAAAAATGTTTTAGTTATGAAAATTTGAATTTTACACTTTTAACTCTTCTTTGAATAAAATAATAATAAATGTCCTAATATAATAAAAGTGGATAAAATAAGATTATATTTTATTCATAATTTTGATTTCATTCGAAATAAACTTATCCAATAGAATTAGGGCATGTGACAAGATTATTATAATTTCATTTTTACCTTTAATTACCCTATTTAATTTTAACCGTGGTAAATAAATGTCAAAAGTTACAATTCATCAGACATTATTTTCATGTTATTGAACCAAATATTACTTAATTATTTCAATAATTCCTCTTGATGTTTTTAAATTCAATTCACAGAAGCGTTAAAATTACGTTTTATGCAAATTTTCAAATGTTCCTAGAAGGTGGGTAAAAGATGTTAAAAAGTTTATAAAATTTTATATATCTAACACTATTATAAAATGACTACAATAAATTAAATTTGACTAATATAGGTATTATGTATATTTTTTTACTTTAAAATATATTTTGAATAAAAATAATAATAATAATTTAAATAAATGTCGGTTTTAAATAATAACACAATGTTTTCACAATTCATCAAACACTAAATGTTTTCCAAAAAATATCAAAGAGTAACCCAAATATAATTTTGATATTATGACTAAAAAATTAAATCCTATTTTACCAAATTAAAATCAATTAATTTTCAAAAATTAATTTAAAATAAATTTCCGTTTTCAAAACCAAAAAAGGGGTTTTTGAGAAGTAAAAAGTATCAAAAGATGGATATGTGTTTCTGTCCAATTTAAATGTAAAATTACTTCCAATGACCAAAATTGGAATAAATGATCAAAATATAATATAATTATACTTCAAAATTTTTAATATTAATAGTTTTACACTATAAATTATTATTATTATTATTACCAATTAAAATATAGTATTTTTTAACTATTCATCAAAATATGAAAGTTATAAAAAAACACAAAAATATTATCAAAACATAATTTTTATGTAACTATTCTAAAAAATAATTAAATTTCATGAAATTTAATATATGAAGGTGTCAAATACTATATTTAAAATTAGTTCCCCATTAAAAGGCGGAAAAACTACATTTTTGAAAAATACTTTTTTTATCTGAGAAATTGAATTTTCTCTTATATTATGTCACAAAAGATAAATGTTAAAATTATATGGGATATATATAAAATTAAAAATTTGGTTATTACTATTAATGACCTCTTTTTAAATGGCTAGTTTGATAGGTTGTGGTGCGCTTGAACTCGGTGTTACATACTTTGCATGTTATCGTATTGTTAATAGAGAAACGTACCAAGGAAGACTGGGGTATTAAATTTTTCCCTCCATCAATAAAATGATTCTTTTCAATTAGAAATTGTTCTTCTAAAATAAAAGGTTATAAAAAAAATAAAATAACATTATTTAAAACCCACATTGGAAATAGGGTTAATAAAATTTTGTCTTAATAAGAGGGAAAGGGAAATGAAAAATTCACCACGAAATTAGGATTTCGAAAAAGTGAAAATTGTTGGAAATTATAATTAGAGGAAAACCATAAATATTTATAGGGAGTAATTGTGGTCATCAACCACAAACAAGTGAAAGAAAAATTAAGGGTCTCAATGACATAAATCTATGATGATTTAAAATATCACCAGTTCACCAAAACATAAGCTATTAGGATAACACATTTTTGATTTCAAGATCCTTTCCCAAAATTTAAAAAAATATTTTATTTATAGAATAAGAAAAAAGAATACATGACAAGTAATGTTCCATCCATTAACTAATTTATACCACAAACTCATCTTTAACTCTAAAATATAAGTATTCAAGATGACTAGGTCACACCTGAAATGATAGAATCAACTTATAGAGAATCACAAAATCCATAAAGGATAAACTATACATTTACTTCTTCTTTAGACAGTAACCAAAACCAAAATGGTTAGTACAAGATCAGATGATCCCCAAAAAGGATAATCCATTATATAAATAAATACTACTCTTAATCTCTAAAATTAAAAATACATTACCCAGTGTTCAAAAAAGACCATTAAAAAAATAATTGTCCCTAAAATTCTTCAAAATAATCAAAACTATGTTTGAAACCCATAATTCATAAGAATTTTATAGCATAGTCTCCCACGATAAATCTTAACATTTATCTCCAAATAACATAGACTACTCTTAATGTCACAAACTGAAAATTAATTAACCTAATCACATATTATCTATGATAGGTTAATCATTTTTAGAAAATAACATAAATCTCTATTAGTCCATAAAAACATACATTCATTCAAAATAAAAAACCACCATTACTCCTCAATTGAAATCCCATAGTATTCTATTTTCCTTAGTCCTATAGTGTTCCAAATTGAGCGAACATTTTCCAAAATAACATTTATCACTAAATCACCGAATCATTTTCCTATAATAAGGATAAATAATAAGTTCCCAAAATCAACATATTCTTGATCCATAAAATCATTTAACTAAATAGAATTTGTTATAAATACAAGGGACTTAACGTAGTCTAGTGGTAGGCGATAAATATTAGTCGCACATTGGTTGTGGGTTCGATTCTTGCAGCTTTGTACAATGTGAAAGGCTGTCACACTATCTGCATGTTTTCATTTTTTAAAAACAATATTATTTTATAACATTCCTAAAAATGTGGTAAATTTCTCAAAAATAATCAT
Source organism: Viscum album (assembly GCA_963277665.1). Lineage (NCBI taxonomy): Eukaryota > Viridiplantae > Streptophyta > Magnoliopsida > Santalales > Viscaceae > Viscum > Viscum album. Next base: position 1,236,577,498 of record OY728162.1, on the reverse strand, counting down.
AAAATATTTCAACCCCAAATGATATATCATACCTTTCATTTTATACCCAAAATGTAATAACTTGTAATTTACTCAAATTTAATGATCATATAAACCCAAATGGTTCATTATAACTATATCCACAAAAGAAAAGATAATTCTTAATCAAATAGAATTTTCACATAACAAACTGCAGGGTTACACATATAGGAGAAAATTATTCAAAATTAATCCCATCAACAAATAGAATTAATAATTTTAAACATTTATCCATCCATTTATTTCTACATAAGTTCTTCCTTAACTTATTGGTTATCCTATAGAATATGGCATTGACACCGGTAATTCCCTAGACCCCTACATTTACGAAAAATTAATATAAATGGATTCTCATGATCATTTTTATTTTATTCTATAACACTCTTCATTTTCACTCAACAATTCTTTACTTTATGTCCTTATTTCCAACATATAATTTATTTATTTGTTCCATTGAGACACTTTCCCAGGTGTCTACTTCCACATTTCTTGCATGATCGAAAAGAGATTTCTTTTCTCCATGGTCTCTACTGCTAGAGCTCTTATCATTATCTCCATTTCTCTTCTATGTTGAGTTCGGGATTTGGTTAATGTATATGTTGTTGATCATATTTTTATAAAATTTATTCGAAAAGAACATGATATATTTTATGCCTATCAACATTCCATTTCTTGGCTCATTTCCACCACCATGCCCACATTGTATATCATGTTCAATGTTACTATGAATTCCTTGGATTCCATCTATTGACTAAAACCAGAATGCAAGGTGTGAGTAAAAATAGTCCTATAATTATTTAGAGAATATAATGACACCGTATTTTCAATCTAAAAAGCCATAAGATTAATCAAGGTTATTTATTCTGATATTATATAAAAATACTTCAAACCGGTTTATAATGAAAACATGAATTATCCTAAGCATATCCCCTAGGAGTGTAAATACCAAGAGTGAATAAAGTCATGTTTTCATGTACCCGGATACCATGGGTCAAGCCCAAAACTCCTTGTCAGAGATTTCACTCCTAGGTACATCTATGCCAGAGCAACCTCTACCTGTTTGTATCCAGGCAGGCATGTATTTTCTTGGTAGACTCACATAATATTTACACTACCAATTTTTTGGAAGTTCTTTTATACTAATATTCAATGTCTATCTTATGGTAATGTTCTCTAATAAGAGTTTATCTAAATCTAGTTTCCATGGTTTGTAATAAACTTCCTCAGATACCAACCGTAACACCCCAACCCCAGAATCCCAGAGATGGTGCATTATTTTAATACATTGGCATGTTACAAGGAATCAAGTCCTGAAATACCGAAAAATTTAGTAGCTTTGGACGTACTAGATACATACATAAGTTTTACATTAAATTATGTATTAAAAAACAACATTATTTATTGGTAGAACACACTCATATCCCCTATCCAATCCCTATAGGTTAGTCATAATATAATTCTTCACATCTTGGGAAAAATAAAACATAATAAAGGGGTGAGTTCAAATTCTTAGTAAGGATAATAATACAACATAAACATTTATAAATAAGAATAAAAATTTATGGAAACACATAATACAAAACCATGAGCCTTTTAAACATAAACATCAGAATAATATGGAAAAGATAAATCAAATAACTCCATTTACTTATTCACATGGATATTCTACTAGTCGAACAATCAAACACAATATCAATAGACAATTTCATAATGATAGAATGAATAATGCCAGATATCATAACCACATAGTCAAGGACTTGTTTCGAGACTACAAATAAGATTTTGTCAAGGAATTATTCCAAGACACTTGTTTGTCTCATGAGACCTTCCGATGAATCAGGGAGCTATAGTGGGCTCCACCAATCACTTACTATGTCTAATGCATTACTCATATGAAAAGGTTGAAGCATAATCTAAACATTTTTATTAAAACAAGCATACAAAATGTCAATATTTAAACCATAAATGACAAATTGTATAAAAATATCACATCCACATCCAAACATATCACAAAACCCTTCAATTCAATATGGAAGATTTTATCATAAGAAATCAACTTCAAAAAAACATATAATCCAAATAAAAGTGTTCACATAGATGAAATTAAAACAAAATGATTTTGAGTGAAATATCACTTTCTATTTTTAAATAATTAAAATGAAATGAAAACATTTAAATGTATCACTATTTATCAAGAAAATGTTCAAAATTGATTTTAGAATCAATGTGTACCATACCACGTTGAATATTCTAAAAATAATTTTAATTTTAAAACATTCATGTCCATATAAATAAATCCATAACACAATTTTTAAGACATGTACATTAATGATAAATATTTAGACGAATAAATCATTAAGAAATTTAAAATGATGTTTTAGTTAGAGTTCTGAACCAAATGAGAGACGCTTGAATATAGATAATTTAGGTAATAAAAACTTTATAGCATCATGAGAATAAAGGGATTCATGATATACTATGTTAAAGTACAGTATAATGAACATATAAAGGTTAATTGATGCATAACAACAAGGAAGTCTCAATGGAATGTAAATTGAGATGATATGTCTTATAATGACCGCATCCTTAGTTTAAGAATAAATAAAATACATAATTATGTGTGAAAAATATATATACACTCAATATGATTGGATAGATAGTGTAAATAAATTAGAGTACATTCACATATATTCTTGTAAAAACAACACCAATGACTTGGATGTTTAACTCAATGAATGAAAATTGAGTTAAGATTACTCTTATCAAGTTCAAATCGATGAATTATGAATTTATGAATGGGGTGATTATGTCTATAAAAAGTATATCCACATATAGGGGAGTGAAAATTACTACATAAAATAAATAAAAGTGATTTCACACATAATATTGGAGTAAAATAATCAATGTCGTTTGCGTAAAACCCAATGAGTGGAAATCAAAATTTGAAATTCCCTTACCAATTTGGTAAGTTACGAAACTTACACGCCATGAAAGAAGGATCATACATTGAAGATGTAAATACCTGTAAATTAAAGTATATTACAAAAAGAATACAATCATGGGAAGTAAATACACCACACAAAAGGAAATAGTGGCAATATAGCATGAATCTCTCGGGAATAAGATGTGAGATGAAAACCCCTAACCTTGTACTTTTCCTTATTTAAGGGTAATTTATCTTTATTTATAATAGTTAAATCATTGTCATTAAATTATACAGGAACCAGATACAAAAATAGGATATCATATAGGGTCTTATAATATTTCTTTGTTAATAATATTTTAGTAGTATCATTGTTTTGGGTGTTAACTGATTCATTTTCCTTAATATGTTTTGTTACGTAAGTCATGTTTTTTGTGGATATGATGTATTTTATTCATATCCATAATGATATTATGTTATTAAACATTATTTTTAATCATAAAATAAAAATTATTCTTCATTGGTTAGGATGGGGAATGAATCTCATCGCGTTCAGGGAGACTGTAATTTGTATGTATGCACGAGCGACAATATCATTCCATTGATGGTGAAATAATTTTTTATTGGTTGCATATCACATACACAGAATCATTAATATATAAGATTTATTATTTAAATCAATTATACTCATTGTGATACCCATCCAAATAATTATGTTTTGAATAACAAAACTACACCATGACTTGGAGATGGTAAGCCGTACGTACGCATGTATGGTGACATTGTCATTTATAGGATGGATAGAATATTGAATATTATTCTACCATATTTAGAATAACATAATAGTATTTATATGTTATATGAGTTATTATTTTGGTATGGAAATAACAAAGAAATTAAAAGTATAAGAAGAAAATAACTTTTAAAGAGGTGATGAAATTATTACCTCTTCTTCTGGTGATTCCTTTTGATTTGATCAAAAGGGCTCCGTAGGTTAGCTTTTGGTCAATGTAAGGACACTAGGATTAATTTATGGTAGTTTGGAGGATATTTAAGTAGGGTTTGGCTGATCCAAATGGTTTTTTACGTGTGATTTTGAGAGAAGGGGAAGTTTCCTTTTATAAGAGAGGTGTGGGTCACTTTAGGAAAAGATTTAAATATTATTTTTATTGTAAATTCATTTTCAGTTTATAATATCTCCAAAAGGATTTAATTCAAGGGTAAAGTTTGTTTGGGTTGATAACTATTCAACCAATAGGTTTTAGATAGGTTTTGGTCACCATATTGACCTTATCTTTTAAATTTAACTCTTAGTAAAATAGTTTAACTTTTACCATGTATTCTTGAATTATTATAATAAATGGTAAATAAACTTACTATAAAAAGTCAAGAGAAAACCAAGTGGTTAATTATTGACATATATAACCTTATCTATATCCCTTGTCCGGTCCTTATATTTTTAAGAATATTATATAATTTAATAATATAGTATTTGGTTTGAAAAATCATTTATGTCAATTTTGATGCTATTTGGTATTTTATTTTTGTTAAAGTCCTAACATCTTTATCACTTAAAAAAATTATTTAATAAACCATTAAATTTCATACTATCCTATATAATTTGTGGAAAGCATCCAAAGCCTCAATTTACATTAATTTTTAAATTTACAATAACAATTATTTTAATCTTTCACTAATTAGGTAATTACTACATCATCATTATGTCATAAATAAATTTACTTATTTAATTTATAAAACCTATAAATAAAAAAAATTATGTAGGAAATATTATAATATTTCTAATGAATATTTATAGTCTAATTTATCTTATGTATAACCCTATATTAATTTTTTTTTATTTTTGAAAATTTGAATTTTACACTTTTAACTATTCTTTAAATAAAATAATAATAAATGTCTTAATCTAATACAATTGGATCAAATAAGATCATATTTTATTCCTCATGTTTATTTTTGTCTAAATAAAATTATCTAATTGAATTAGAACATGTGTTAGGGTAATTATAATATCATTTTTAACATTAATTACCCTATTTACTTTTTATCGTGGCAAATAAAAGTTAAATGTTACTATTGACAAAAAAATATTTTCATCTTATTGAACCAAATTTTTACTTACTAATGTCATCCGCGTCTCTAGAGTTTTTAAAATTCAATTCACAGAAGCAGTAAAATTACATTGTATGCAAATTTGAAAATATACCTAGAAGGTGGGTAAAAGAAATTAAAAAGTTCAATAAAATTATATATATATATAATATTTTTATAAAATGACTCTAATAAATTAAATTGGAATAATATTTATATAATGTATCTATTTTTACTTTAAAGTAAATTTAAATAAAAAATAATTATTATTTAAATAAATGTCATTTTTAAACAGTAACATAGGGCTTTTCTTTATTCATCAAATATTGAATGTTTTCAGAAAAATACCAAAAATTAACCTGAAGCTAACATTGATATTCTGAATCCAAAAATGAAACTATTTTACCAAATAAAAAAACATATAATTTTCATTAATTAATTTATAATTAATTCCCGCTGTCAAAACCAAAAAGCGGGTCGTTGTGAAGTAAAAACGTATCAACAGATTGATATGTGTTTATGTCTAATTAAAATTTAAAATTACTTCCAATGACAACATTGGATTAAGTGATAAAAATATAATCTAACTGTAATTTAAAACCATTCAAATTTATAGTTTTACAATAAAACTATTTTGATTAAAAAAGTTGTTTCTAATTAAAATTTAGTATTTTTTAACAATTCATCAGAATATTAAAGTTATCATAAAAACTACAAATATTTATCCAAACTAAATTTTTATATACCACTTTTAAAGAAGAATTTAATTTCATAAAATTTAATATATGAAGGTTTCAAATATTGGATTTAAAAATGGTTCCTGATTAAATGGCAAAAAATGCATTTTTTAAAAATACTTCTTTTATTTAAAAAATTGAATTTTTCCTTATATTATGTCACAATAGAGGAATGCTAAAATTATATGGATATATATAATCTAAAATGTTGTTATTACTATTCATAAACACTTTTTAAATGGCTAGTTTGATAGGTCGTGGTGCGGTTGAACTCTGTGTTGCGTACTTCACACGCTATCATATTATTAAAAGAGAAACGTACCATGGAAGATTGGGGTATTAAACTATTCCCTCCTTTAATAAATTGTGTCCTTGGAGTTTGAAATTGTTCTTCAAAAATTAAAGGATATAAAAAAATAAAATACTTTTCTTAAAAACCCACATTAGAAATAGGGTTAATAAAATTTTGTCTTAATAAGAAGGAAAAAAGAAATGAAAAAGTCACCACCAAATTAGGATTTTGAATAGGGGAACATTGTTGTAAATTATTATTGGAGGAAAACATTAATATTTATAGGGAGTGATTAAGGTCATCAATAAGAAACAAGTGAATGAAAAATTGAGGGTCTCAAAGCCATAAATCTATGATGATTTAAAATATAATCAGTTAAATATAACATAAGCTATTTGGGTAAAACATTTTAGGTTTCAAGATCCTTTCCCAAAAGTTTAAGAATTATTTTATTCATAGAATGGGAAAAAATAATACAAGACAAGTAGAGTTCCATCCTTTAACTTATTTCTACCACAAAATCATCATTCACTATAAAACATAATTATTCAAGATGACTTAGTCACACTTGAAGTGCTAGAATCAACATTAAGAGAATCACATAATCCACAAAGGATGAACTATATATTTCCCTATTATTTTGACATTAACCAATACCAAAATGGTTAAAATAAGATCAGATGATCCCCGAAAATGATAATCCTTAATAGAGAGAAATACTACTATTAATATCCAAAATTAAACATACAATTCCCAATGTCCAACAGAGTCCATTAAAAAAACAACTATCCATAAAATTATTCAAAATAATCAAAAATATTTTTGAAACCCAACATTCATAAGGATTTGATCATGTAGTCTTCCATGATAAATTTTAAAATTTCTCTCCAAATAACATCGAATACTCTTAATGTCACATACATAAATGTAATTAACCTAATCACATATTCTCTATGATAGGTTAATCATTTTTATAAAATATATGAAATATCAATATGTCCATAAACAGGCATACATTCTTCCAATAAAAAATCCATAATTACTCCTCAAATAAAATTCCATATTATTCAATTTTAATTAGGAAAATATTTTTCCAGAAAGAGGGAAGCTTTTCCAAAATAACATTTATCACTAAATCACCAAATCATTTTCCCATAATAAGGATAAATAATAAGTTCCTAATATCAACATATTCTTGATCCATAAAATAATTTAATTAAAAAGAATAAGTTATACTAACGAGGGAATTCACTTAGTCAAGTGGTAGGAGATAAATCCTAGTCTCACTTTTGTTGTGGGTTCTATCATCATAGCTTTGTATGACTCGACGGGTTCTCACATGGTCTGTGTGTTGTCCTTTTTCAAAAACAATATAATTTTATAACATTCCCAAAAATGAGAAAATTCCTCAAAAATAATCATAACATATTATTACCATAAATGTTAACTCAAACCTTGAATTTTCTACCCAAAAATTAATAACCTATAATGGACTCAAATTCACGGATTATATAATCCCAAATGGTTCTTTATATCTATATACAAAAAAGAAAAGTAAATTATTCCTCAAATAGAATTTTTACATAACAAATAGCAGTGTTACACATATAAGAGAAAAATCTTCCAAAGTAATCCCATACACAAAGAGAATTAATACTTTTAAACATTTCACCATCCATTTATTTCCATATAGGTTCATCCTTGACTTAGAGGTTATCCTATATAATAGGACATTGAATCAGGTAATGCCTAGGTCCCCTACATTGCTGTAAAATGACTTTAAATGGATTCATAGGATATTTTATATTTTCTTACACAGTACTCTTCATTTTCCCTTGAAAATTATTTACTTTATATCCTTTTTTCCCACACATAAATTATTTTTCTATTCCATTGAGACACTTTCTAGGGTGTCTCCTTCCAAATTTCTTGAATTATTTAATAGGAGCTTTCTTTTCTCCATGGTCTCCAATACTAGAGCTCTTATCATTCTCCACCATTCTCTTATTTTTTGAGTTTGGGAATTGGTTAATGTATATGGTATTGATCATATTTTTGTAAAACTTATTTGGAATGAACATGATATCTTTTATGCCTATCAACATTCCATTTCATTTCTCATTTCCTGTTTTCATGTACCAGGATACCCCAGGTCAAGTTCGAAACTGCTTTTCTAAGTTTTCACTCCTAGGTACAATTGTTCCAGAGCCACCTCTACCTGTTTGTATCCAAACAAGGATGTTTTTTCTTGGAATACTCACATAATATATACACTACCATTTTTTTGGAAGTTCTTCTATATCAATCTTAAATATTTATCATAGAGTTAAGTTCTCTAATCAGAATTTATCTATATCTTTTTTCCAAGGTTTGTGTTAAACATCCTTTGATACCAACTGTAACACCCCGAACCCAGAAGCCCAGATCCATTGCATTATTTTAATACATTGGAATGATATAAGGAATCTTGTCCTAGAATACAGATCAGTTTATTAGCCTTGGAAGTACTAGATATGTACATAAATTTTACACTGCATTATGAATAAAAAACATCCTTATGTCTCTATAGAACACACTCATATCTCTTATCCAATCCCTACAGGTCCGTCATAATATACTTCTTCAAAACCTGGAAAAAATAAATCATAATAAAGGAGTGAGCTAATATACATAATAAGGAAAACAATATAGTGGAAACATTCATAAATAAGCCTTAACAATTACAGAAATTCATACGATTGAACCATAAGCATTTTAGACCAAAACATCATGATAATGTGGAAAAGTTAAATTAAATAATTCTATTTACATATTCATATTGATATTATACTAGTTGAATAATAAAATTCAATATCAATATCCAATTTCATAATGATGGAAGGCATAATGCCGAATATTATAACAAAGTAGTCAAGGCCACGTGCCAAGACAACATATAAGATTTTGTCAAGACGTTGGGCCAAGACACTAGTTTGTCTAATAAGAACTATTGATGAATCAAAGAGCTATAGAGGGCTCCACCTATCACTTACTATGTCCAATTAATTCCTCATATTAAAAGTTTTAAACATAATATAAAAATTAGTATTAAAACTAGCTTACGAAATGTAAATATTTTAACCATAAATGAGGGATGGTATAAAAATAGCATTCCCATATCCAAACATATCACAAAACCATTAATGAAATATGGAAGATTGTATCATAATAAATCAACTTCAAAAAACTTAAAATTAGAAAAAGGATGTTGACCAAGAATAAATCGATATAAAAGATATTTGAGTGAAAAATCTCTTTCTATTTTGAAATAATTTAAATGTTAAAAAAACATGTAAATGTCTCAATATTTATCAAGAAGGTGGTAAAAATAGATTTTAGAATTAAATTGTACCATATCACTTTTCAACTTTTAAAAATTATTTTAATTTTAAAACATTCATGTCTATATAAATAAATTCTTAAGACCATTTTTAAAACATGGACGTTAATGAGAATGAACTAGAAGAATAAATCTTTAAAAATTTAAAAATATATTTTAGTTATATTTTCTAACCAAATGAAAAACCCTTGAATAATGATAATTGAGGTAATAAAAACATTATAAAATCATGATAATAATGTTATTCATGATATACTATGTCAAAGTATAACATGTACACCATATAAAAGTGAATTGGTGCATAACGACAAGGAAGTATCAATAGAATGTAAATTGAGATGAAATATCTTATAAAGACCGTATCCTTAGGTTATGAATAATTCAATGAAATAATTATATGTGAAAAAAATAAATACACTCAATATGATTGGATATTCAGTGTAAATCAACCAGAGTACATTCACACATATTCCTGTAAAACAAAACTAATGACTTTGATATTTAACTCAATGAATGAAAATTGAGTTCAGATTACTCTTATCAAGTTCATATCGAAGAAATGAGAATTTATAAATGGATTTATTATGTGTATCAAAAGTATATCCACACAAAGGGGATCATAAATTAATATATAAATAAATAAATAGAAATTTCACACATAATGTTGGAATAAAATAATCAATGAAGTTTGTGTAAAACCGAATGAGTAAAAATCCAAATTAGAAATTCCATTACCGATTTGGTAACTTTAGAAACATACACCACATGAAATAAGGATCATAAAATAAAGTTGTAAATTCCAATAAATTAAAGCATATTACCCAAATAACACAATCATGGGTAGTAAATACACCACCCAAAAAGAAATAGTGAAAATATAGCATGAATCTCATGGGAATAAGAAGTGAGATACAAACCTCTTACCTTGTAATTTTCCTTAGTCGAGGGTATGTTAACCATATATATAATAGTTAAATCATTGTTATTAAATTATAAAATAACAACATACCTTAATAAGATATCATATATAATTTTATAATATTTCTCTGTTAGTAATATTTCAGTAGTATCGTTGTTTTAAGTGTTAACATATTTATTTTCCTTTATATGTTTTGTTACGTAGGTCATGTTTGTTATGGATATTATGTATTTGATTCATATCTAGAATGATATTAAGTTCTTAAATATTATTTTTAATCATAAAATGAAAATTATTCTTGAATGGTTACGATGAAAAATTAATCTCATCGCGTTTGTGGAGTCTGTAATCCGTACGTACGCACGAGCGAAAATATCTTCCATTGATGGTGAAATATTTCGTAATCGGATGGTATATCATATATAAAGAATCATTAACATGTTATATTTATAATTCACTCAAATTATACTCATTATTATACCATCCAAATAATGATGTGTTGAATAATAAACTACAACATGACGTGGAGACGGTAAGCCGTACGTACGCACGTAGGGTGACATTATCATTAATAGGATGGATATAATAATGAATATGGTTCTACCGTATTTATAATAAAATAAAAATATGTAGAAGGTACTGGAGTTATTATTTTTGGTATGGAAAAAACAAATAAAGAGAATTGTAAGAAGAAAATAACTTTGAAAGAGGTGATGAAATTATTACCTGTTCTTCAAGTGCTTCCTTTCTATTTGATCAAAAGGGCTCCTTAGGTTGGCTTCTAATCAAAGTAAGGACTCTTGGTTGAAGTTAGGGTAGTTGGGAGGATATTTGAGTAGGGGTTGGCTGATCTAGATGGATTTGTAGGTGTGGTTTTTAGATATGGGGAAGTACCCTTTTATAAGAGAGGTGTGGGTCACTTTAGGAAAAGCATGAAATGTAATTTTATTTTAAATAATTTTCTGTTTCTAATGGCACAAAAGGATTTCATTCAAGGATCAGGTGGGGATGGGTTTAAAACCTTTCATCCAATAGGTTTTAGATAGGTTTAGGTCACTTCGAACAAAATTTATTTAATTAACCATATCATGTCATATTAACTTGGAAAATTAGTGGAAAGCATAAAAATTCTCAATTTAAATTTATTTGAATATTTATAAAATGAATTATTTTAACCTTCCATTAATAATTTAATTACTGCATCATCACTAGGTCATAAATAAATTTAATTATTTAATTTCTAAAAATTATAAATAAAATATTATTATTTAGGAAATATTTTTATCTTTATAATGAATATTTACAGTCGAATTTATCTTATGTATAACCCTATATTAAAAATGTTTTAGTTAGGAAAATTTGAATTTAAGACTTTTAACTCTTCATTAAATAAAATAATAATAAATGTCCTAATCTAATGCCAGTAGATAAAATAAGATCATATTTTATTCATATGGTTGATTTTGGTCAAAATACACTAATCTAATAGAATTCGGACATTTGTTAGGGTAATTATAATATTATTATTACCTTTAATTACCATATTTACTTTTAACCATGGAAAATAAAAGTGAAAAGTTATTATTCACCAAAAATTATTTTCATCATATTAAAGCAAATTTTACTTACAGATGTCAATCGTGTCTCTCAGAGTTTTATAATTAAGTTCACAAATTCGGTAAAATTATGTTTTAAGCAAATTTGCAAATGTGACTAGAAGGTGGTTTAAAGATGTTAAAAAGTTCAAAAAAAATTATATCTATAATATTTTAATTAAAAGACTCCAAAAAATTAAATTGGACTAATATAGGTATTATGTATCAATTCTAAATTTAAAATAAATTTAAATAAAAATAATTATTATTTAAATAAAATTTGATTTTAAACAATAACATAATATTTTTCACTATTAATCAAAAATTGAACGTTTTCAGAAAAATACAAAAAATTAACCGTAAAATAATTTTTGATTTTCCTTATCCCAAAATGAAGTCTATTTTAAAAAATTAAAAACATAGTAGTTGAATTAATTAATTTAAAATTAATTCCCACTGTCAAAACCAGAAAGCAGGTTTTTGAGATGTAAAAAGTATCAAAGAATAATTTTTGTTCATTTCCAATTTAAATGTAAAATTACTTACAATGATCGAAATTGGATAAAATTTTTAAAATATAATCTAATAATTCTTAAAAAACATTCAAATTTATAGTTTTACCCTATATATTATTTTGATATAAAAGTTGTTTTCAATTAAAATTTAGTATTTTTTCATTATTCATCAAAATATAAAAGTTATCAGATTTTTTTTTTAATCCAAACTAAATTTTTATGTCTCACTTCTAAATAAGAATTTTATTTTATCAAATTGGATATATGATGGGGTCAAATATTACATTTAAAAAAGGGTTCACTTCAAAAGGTGGAAAAAAGTACATTTTTGAAAAATACTTCTTTTATAAAAAAAAATTGAATTTTTCCTTATATTATATGACAATAGATAAAAGTAAAAATTATATGGGATATATATAAAATTAAAATTCTGTTCATTACTATTCAAAACCACTTTTTTAATGACTATGTTTACAGGTCATGGTGCGCTAGAACTCAGTGTTGCGTACATTCCACGCTATTATGCAATTCAAAGAGTAAGGTACCATGGAAGATTGGGGTGTTACATCCCATGTTATACTATTATTCCTCGATTATTATGCATGGCTAGGAAATGGGATGTGCTTGGCCAGTTGGGCTAGCGTCGGCTCTTTGGGATTGGTCATGTTCAACAACACCCTTTCCCGATGCAGCATCAGCCGCATGTCGCTACGTTAATGTATTACCTCCTCTAGCTCCATTAAAAATATTCTCCCCTCCATAATTGTAGCATTGAAGCCTCCTTTCACCAAGCCGAGATCCACCAACAACTTCCCTTGCATGTTTAGGTTCATCCATAAACCATTGATGCCAAGGTGTTGTTTTCTCTTTTTTGAGTCCTTCCATGCCTCTGGGAAGACGACATCAAAAGGGTTTGATACCTACTGTTGCAGTGTCATAGGACCTCGAGGGGAGATTTTGTGAAATCCCCAAGAAGACTTACCTCCCACATGGGGCCACCTATGTGGAGCCACTAGGCCTGGAATTGTCCTCTCACCCCCATCAACCCCAGTCAACATCGGCCCTGTATTTTCCGATTCATGGCCTACTTCTGCCACTGTCAAATAATTTCAACCTTGGTGAGTGTCTTCACCACCTTATTTGTGTCCCCCCATAACCATTGTCTGGTGTTGTGGTGTTGGAATCACCTTGATGGTTTTGATGGTCACTTGCTTCAGCATCTCACAATGGTAGGTAGCCTCCCAACTTTGTGCATACTTGTGGACTAATCCGAATGCAGCATTGGATGAGGGAAGCTCATTCAAAATCCTCCTATCCTCCCTTGTAAACATCTTCGAGAGTTCTTGCATTATGCACAGGTGATTATCATGGAGAACAGTCTTATATACTCTGTGAGTCAGCCTCTATAGGAAACAAAACATTCTGGAAAACTGGTACGGGGTTTATGGTTCACATATGGGTTCACAATCCACTCATGCCACCAGCAGAACACCAAGAAAGGATAGAAGATATGATTGTTTTTCTATCCTATCTGTGCCATTTTCTAAATAGGCCATGGTTGGAAAACGTAATAGATGAAATATAAACTATTCTTCTAGCCCCATTTTACCCAACACGGTCACAACATCTAGCTTTAGGGGGGAGCTCCCCACAGTGTTCAAAATCACTGGGCCAGAATGTATCCCTAGTGAAGAAGTGGTGTTGAGGTATTTGTAACCCCCATGTAAATCGCGATCCAGATGTACAAAAAATGGAAGGCCCCATATACTTTCAGCGGCCTATTCCATTCATTAACATGCCAGAGAAAATGTTATAACTTTCCGGCATTGGTATGCCTAGATTGATGTGATTCCCACAGGCCAGTAGATCCTCCAAGATAAATGTTCATGGAAACACCCCCATGTGGGCATCCCATACCGGTATTATCCACCCACAGATCAACACTGAGATAAACCCAACAATCCTGACTGTAGGGTGCTACTCTATCATGACATTTTATCCCCACAGATTCCATTGGTTGTTCTCTAGGTTCCTTCTATACGAATCCTCTTTTCCCAACTGATCTCCTCGCAAAAAAATAAGGGGCCTTGCCGGTAGAGTCCCCTTTTCTATGGGGAAATCAATGAAGTAGACAAACCACTAATTGAAGTGGATGTATCAGCTTTTTTTTCCCTCGTCTCTTCCCGACACAAGTTTCAATGATACCAACACCAAAGGTGGCATTTTATCCCCATCTCTACAGGAATTCGTGGCAAGGAGGAACTCATCATATATTCTCCCTAGGATCAAGATTCTAGAAATCCTGTAGATGTCTCAAAGGCTTATGCCAACCTCCCCGTGATGCAGGGGGAATGTGTTGGTATCTGGCGACCACCGGCTCAACAAATCTAGTATAAATTCCTTTGGCTAGGAGACACTAAATTGGGAGGCCCAGACTATTTCATAGAGGCCAACCCAACACAAGACATTCTCGAACTCCTCATAGGATGTGCATGACTAGTAGGCCCAAGCACAATCATCTGTAAAGTTTCCACAATGGTGTGTGTCCTAGCTTGTGATCCTCCCGTTGTCTGGATTTCCAAGCCCAGCCGTGAGGATCGTCCCATATAGTGGTGGGGACGTCTCCGACACCAGTTCCCTTCCATTGATTCTATTGACATGATTCTACAGACAATGTGATATAACAATGGTATGATATTACCTAATGCACCCATATCTAGCCCTATGCCACTTTTATTGCTTGGGAGTCCCCCTAAACTAATATGTCGAATCATCTATACTGGCTTCAAGAATAATGACCTCATCCTGCAAACCAAAACCATATAATGGTAGACACTTGCACAACAGATATTTCTTTTACACCTCTGTTAGCCACTCCATCAATGATTCATTATCAGAAGTACTCTAGATGTAATCAAATATTTTAGGGTTGTTGGCCATGGAATCCCACCAAGAGGCATCAACACGAACCTCTCATGCGACCTCCTGAGCGGCCATTGAATCAATGTAATTTGGAACTTTTTTCTTTTAGGAATGAAAGAATTTTCAAAGATACTTCAGAAAAAAAACCACCAATAAGACTCTCACTTCCATCATTGTGCAGTGAAGATACATGGGGGTTCGGCTCACATCGCCAATAAGGTAGTGGTTTTTGATACTCAGGTTCGCTAAAAAAGAATTCACAATGCACTACACCAAAAAATCCAGTTCACTAAGGTGTTCTCAGAGAGGACAGGTCGAGAAGAGTGCTCAAGAACCATCATCTAAAAATATCCAAGTATAGAAAAAAAACCCTTGAGCCCCTATATATTGGTAGAAGAGGCAAAGGGCTTCGCGACGCCTTGTCTTTGCTATGCACCCACTTCGCGGCGTGACCCGCGCTTGGCGAGCTGACCTGAAAATGCTCCACAAACCTTTTTTTCCACACGTTCATCATGACTAATTCATGAATACTAATTTGTGAGACGATTAAGGTATCTCCATTACCAGACCAAATTCTTTCCTACCTTATCATTCCACAACAAGTTCCATCATCCCAGTTTTTTTCGGCATTCGCCTTCAAAATTCAACCCTCTCATTCCATCAGATCCAATTCTGAGGGGGGCATTTGTTGGTGCAAAAAACACATAGGTGTCCAAATCATCCCATAATCCCAACAATAAAATTTGGAAAATCCCCATTGAGCAGCTCAGGAGGAACCACCAACCTGTCTCAAAAAGGCCCTGTATGGAGCCCTACTGGCAGTGGGTGCCGATTCCTGACAGAAGGCTCCACGAGAGGCTCTATGGCGCCCCTACCTTATGGGAGTCTGACCCAGCGGCGAACCCTTAGTAGCGTCATTTCCTTCGCGAGGTGCTCATCATCGACCCCATCTGTTGAGACCTACACGAAATCTTGTTCCCTCCATGAGGCCCCCCACGGGCCAACGAACCGGCACCTTTCAGTAGCGTTTCACTGCTCCGTGGTGAGATTAGAACCCCCAGAGCCGGTATTTGCCTATAAATAGAAGGCAAACCCCTATCCCAAACCATTGTTACTATGACCTTTCACCTTCATATTTTTCATAGACCTTCTTGAAGACTTCACATGGATTCACAGAGGTACATCCTCATTTTGATCCGTTACCCTTTGCTTCCTTTTCAACCTCCGCCTACAGTGGAGATTCCCTTCATGAAGGCACATTCCCTTCACAGAAGAAGGAGCCCTTTCTGGGTGCTCATGGTTTCACGAATCATGAAGCCTTTGAGAAATTATCCCAAAAACATAAAGGCATTTTCAAAGGATAAACCATACTACCTTAATGTTAGTGCTTCAAGAAGCCTTGGTCTTTCATGAAGACCCCCTCTTTGTGGAGTGTTTATCCTTCACAGATCCCATATTCTCTTAGTACTACTTTCCCTTCTCAAGGAGAATCTTCTTTGAGAAGACTAGTTCCTTCGTGACACCCATTCTCTTCGAAATTACCAACCTCTTTGCGAAGCTCATCATCATGAAAAAACACATCCTTCTAGGATGAAATTCCTTACACAACCATTTCCCATATGACCCTCTATGCACGTATGGTACAACATTAAAGTCCCTTGGGTGGTGCTTCCTGTTACGTTTCTTCTCCACATTCTTCTTCGCATAGGCACACTAATGGCTCTTTCTTCTTTGCATAGCCATGCTAACATGGGACCTCCAATGGATCACTCCACAAAACCCCATCACCACAGCATTTCAGATGCCTTCTCTTCCCCAGGGGCGGGCATGTATCGGTTATGTAAGTCTTAGGGGTGCAGAGTGAACCTCTATATTTGAGCTGCAGAAAATTAAACTACCAAGAACCATCATCCTTAGAACATGAAATTAAACTGTGGCTCTACCCTGTACACCATACACGGGGTGCCCTATCATGAAAATTATCTATGAATGCTCCTCTCTATGGGAGTGATATATTCCTCACATGGAATGAGACCCTCTTTGCTTGAGCAGTGCCTGTCCGTCGGGAAGAGAAACCACCATGGTGTATGCCCCCAACCTTTCTTGTAGGAGGTTGCACTCATTATTTTCTTATCTTCTTCAGTTACAAATACCAAAAGAGATATGGGTATCAAGAGCATCGTTATCCTATCCCTCCTACATTTGTATTTGTCGCCACCCTGGCCTCCATCTTGGTGTAAGTCCAAATATCTATCTCCCTGGGCCACAAACAATGTGAAATCCCTAATCCACATCCCATGAACACACCTTTCATGATTTTATGGTTAGGTATATGATACCCCTTGATTATCACACAGATCAAGACTCACGTGAGCATAGAGTAAGCACTGACCATGACCAAACACTTCCGAACTACATCGACTTTGATCCTTTCCAAGGCAAGGTACTTAGGAAGCCTCCCATTATTTTAAGAAAAACACCTATTGGTCCTGAACCCTTCACGTTAGTTCACTAACACCTATTCTAAATTACAGGGACTTTGCTCCTTTCTATGGAAAGGTACATAGGAATCCTTAAATAGGTTCAATCCCAACACCTATTGGTCCCGAACCCTTCTTATCGGTTTTCCAACACTTATTCCGAACTACGGGGAATCTATTCCATGCTAAGGCAAGGTACGTAGACACCTTTTTGATGTTCAATCCCAACAAAAATTGTTCCAAACCTCTTTCATGTTGGTTCAACAAAAACTCCCAAACTATGTGGAAATTGATCCTTTCCAAAGCATGGTAAGTCGATAGCCACCATGAGGTTCATGACCAATAGCTACTGGTCTCAACTCCTTCATGTCAGTTCCAAACACTTTCGAACTACATGGAATTTGATCCCTGTTAAGGAAAGGTACATAGGAAGCCTCCCTGAGGTTCAAGCCCAACACCTATTGGTCCTGAACCCCTACACGTCAGTTCACCATTCCCCCTTCAGAAATATGTGGACTTTATCCTTGCCAAGACATTGTACATAGGAAGGCTCAATGAGGTCCAACCCCAATTGAAAGTAATTCATTTTTTCCCAATGGAAGATAAGCCATTGTGATCCCCTAAACAGCAGCAAGACTTTGGAATTACAATCAGTGGTGAACCATTGTCAACCCTAACCATTGTTAAGTTGTTGTGTTCTCTAGTCGATCGTAAGTTGTTGTGTTCCCCAATCAATGGAAATCTATTGTAGTCCCCTTTGTTGGGACCCACATCTCAGGTCCGTCCCGGTGGCGTTAGACCATCCCGGGATTCTAAACACGCGTAAGACCTAGTGTATCATTGGGTCGTTTCCCTCTGCGTACACCCTAATTAGATACCGCCATACTGAACTACATGGAATTTGAATCCCTACCAAGGTGATACGTAGGAAGCCTCCCTAATGTTCAATCCCATGACCCATTTCTCATCGTGGCCTCTCTCCCTATAGCCTATGTGTTTCAGGAAGGTCATGCCCCAACTTAGAGGTTCTACTTCATCCAGGTCCCATCCATGTGTCCATTCTCATGGGCCACCTCCTCAGGTATCCCATCAACTCACCGAACTATGCAGTCTTTGATTCCCTACCAAAGGGATACAAATGAAGTCTCTTTGAGGCTCAAGCCCAACAAACCATCACCTTCACGATGGTTCCATCACATTCCCCCACCACTTCATTCAACTCTCCATCATCCATCCTAATTCTTACCGAGGACACCACATCCCAGTGAGATCAGGCCATGCACCTCTTCATTGTCCTGAGAAGCAATCGGGCTAAAAGTTATGCGCTAGCCCTAGGATCAGTGTTCCCTCTAGGGGTTGGACCAATCTGATCCACTCTTATCAGTGTTCCAATAAGTCCAATCCTTCTCTTCCAGATGTTAAACTATCAGCATAACCTGTGTTAAACATGGTTAGCTGAGTAAATACTCAATGACATGCCCATGGCATATAATTACCCACACTCAACGTGGGACACCTTGGGATTTTGTACCCTCGAGAATCCCTATCCTAAGGAGATGAAACACAGACACATCAGTGTTCTAGAGCCCAGACATTCCAATGATGTCCAACGTGACTACTCCCCCGATCGATAGTTGATGCCCTGGCCGGATCCCTTGGAATGTCCTAATAGAAGATTTGTAATTAACCGGTATCTAAGAAGACATGGAACTAGGATAGGTTTCATGAAAAACGTCCTAATCATTAAGGGAGACCCGGACTAGGTGATGAGTTACAATAAGGATTCCACAGAAGGTGGAACTGACATCACGTCATCCCATTTCAATCAAGGAGCAAACATCCCGGAATAAGAAACGGATGACGCCCACCTTTAGAAAGTGGGAATTCAGGGAAATAATCAGTGCATCCTCAGAAACAGACAGATGCGCACCCCGAAAAAAGTATATAAAAGAATATTATATCATTTATAATTCTTAATTAAATGGATTTAATGTTTTTGTTAAAATTATATCATCCCTGGTCATCTTATTTAAAGGCTACCATATAAATAAGTTTTTATCATCTCAAATTTCAATCTATGATGTTCATGTTACGTTATACACATATCTACTAATATGAGTTTCTTCTACTACCAATTTTACATTTTATATAATGAATGACTTTATATTCATGTTATTTTAAATTTAATTTTATTTTATTTTATTCAATATGATTTTCATTCAAAATTTGAGAATGTGGCAAGGGTTTTGCATTATAATATCATTTTATAGAGATTGTTTATAATTAATTTTTTCATGGTAAATATATAAAATATATCCCTAATAAATCTTATTTGTATTAATATCCTATTTAAATTTTTTAAAAATCACATGTTTTCCTATAATTTCCTATCTCGATTTACTCAAAAGTACAAAATAATTAATTTAAAGAAACCCAAAGTAGATTTTTTCTGTACGATTGGGAATATTTCTATCCATGTCTATATTTTCCAAAAAAAAATTCATTAATATTATTTAAATTATCATATTATAATTTTATAGTAATTTTTTCCACTGAATTAATTTCCAGGAAATGTTTTAAATTGTATATTCATTTCATTTTTTGAACGAATTACTTTTTAACAAATATGTGAATCGCATAATTATTTTAACATGAATCACATGAATGGATTTCTCCACCAGCATGACTAATATTTATTTTTTTATTCCATATCATATATACAAATTTATTTTAATTGAAAAAAATTCCTCAATATTTAGGGAATTTTTATATTTTAAATATGCTATTTCAAAATGAAATGGGTATTTTGCTAAATAAATATTAAAGTAATATTCTAATGTAATTTTTCATCTACGATACGAACGATGGATTTTACATATAATTTAATGGGGATGTGGTCATATTATATCATCAATATTATTCCTATATAGGGTTTATGATTATGATTATAGAATATTAGTGAAACCAATTTTATTTTTTATTTTTTATGCTATGTTGAAATGATTAGTTTTTTCTTGATATTTTGTAATAAATATATATAGATTATGATTAAGTGATGAGTGGGTATGTTAAATAATTCTAATGAATTGGGTAATGATTAATGTTTTATGTGGTCAAAGGGTATATTGGATTTAATGCTAATCATAAAATAGGGTACATGGTTGGTTACCCCAATACTAATAGGGCTAAGATAGAGGATTTCCCAAACCTAATGTCAGTATATGGGTGGTTATCCCATGCATAACATGTGATGAATGTATTTGTGTGTTTTCTTAATATATATTAATATGATAATGGTTATTTTAACACAATGACACTTTTTTATGATAGGTTCTTATGGTAATGTTATACACTCATGGATCATGTTCTTTGATTCCTTTTTGATTCATGTATTACTAACGACCAATATATGTACCATAACTCAGGATTATGATATTTAAATTATTGTATACAAATTTAAAAATATAATATTATTTTCTAATTCCATAATTCTTATTATATGCTTAAATATGATTATTGATTGATATCTCCCTTGTTTACCCATACTGAGTATCTGAGATTCCCATTTATTATAATTTATTTTCCCTAGTATGTTAAGAAAGGATTTAAGTATGAAAAATCTATGATTGGTGAAATATTTGAAGAAAATAGTGGGATATGATATTAATCATTTATATACATGTTTTTCAAGTATCTATAAATCCAAAGAAACTAAACATCTATGGTTATGGAATATAACATAATGATATGTAATAAATATTTTTCCTGTAATATTTAGTATTTATATATTTAATGCTTAGATTTTCACAAGGAGTGTCTATATAGGTGTGTATCCTTAGCCCCAATCATTGTGAATTAGGGTGATGATCAAGTCAATGATCATCAAAAACCTTTTTTGGGTGATTACCCCTTTAGGGATTTGTAATACAAACACATACATTTTCAAGTATTGAGATAGGGATGTATTTCTTGGAAAACCAACTAATCAAGACTTTTCTAATATTTTATGATAACAACCTACACATAGGCTAATATCTATGGTTTCTATTATGGTTCAGAATCATTAATAATGAAGGAATCTAAATAAATATCCAAAAAACTATACTAATCGTAAGTAAGTCCTAAAAAATACTATGATACATTTTTTAGTGACAAAAAATAAACATATCCTAATTTTATAACATTTCCATATTCCAAATATTAAATCTCATTAATAATCACACAATACCAAGAATGGATGGTTGAGAATATTTGTTGACTAGTAAAATGGGAAACTTATTTGAAAAAAATTATGATCATTTCTCTATAAATAATTCAAACTAGATACCTTCTAGACTTGTCAAAAGTTACATTCATACTCATAACATGGGGGTGGAAACATAATAAATTGGTGAGTTGAGATACTTAGTAATGGAATGCATAATCAATCAAAATAAAAAATATTAATTGATTATAATATGATAATATTTTTATAATAACTATTCATAAGAAAACAATAACAAAGAAATCATAGATCAAAATTCATAAGTTTGGGCCAAAGTCTTGAAATAATAAAATACATTAATAAAAAGGGTGATGAAACATTATTCAATAAATATAATACATTTTGGAATAAGATTTGCATAATAATATATATAATTTTTTGTAACAAACATAAGAATATGAAAATATAAAATTTTAAACACAACATAAGGAAAAATATATCCATGAAAAAAATTGTGAGTATAGATAAACTAAAATTTTACTCACACAGAACCCCATGATCATTAATTTATAATAATTCACCCAGAAAAACATTTGTGATCATAGATAAAATATATTTATACCAACTTGTAACCTTATGATCATAGTTAAACCAAATTTATAACCGGGAATAACCTTTTGAGAAGAGCTTATCCTAATTTATTCCCACACAAAACCTTGTGAGTATTGATAGACCATATTTATATCCACACACAACCTTTTAGACACAGATAAACCAAAATTATACCAATGCAGAAACTTATGAGAATATCTAAACCATAATTACTCCCACAAAAATCACCGTGAGTATATCTAAACCATATTTATATCCATTCACAACCTTGTGAATATAGATAAATATAAATTATATCCTTTTAAAACAACAATATATAGTGATATACATAACCAATGAATTAGAGGGTGATAAGGGATGCAACCGATCGTCATCCAAACATATAATTTCCACCTAAAATTTGTAACATCCCAGACCCAGATTCCCCTGAATAGAGCTACACTCCCATTTTGGCCACATGGCCCTCAAGAGCATCTCCCCATATTCTAGAGTCTGATGACTTATAGGGAAGTCCTATGGTGTGTATGTTTATAGACCATCCCCACTTACTAGAGTGTAAAATCATGGTAGAAATCATACAGAACAATAGCAGAAATAATAAATCAATCTGATGATAGGTAAACAACATTAATAGATAATTATGACAGAACTAATCTTATATATAATTATGACCATGTCAGGTTTCTACAAAGCATCTAAAATAGGTAAACATTGTTGGTGTACAATGAATATATTAAAATTGTAGAAGAATAAAAATCACTATATCTCAATAGCATCATGGGCATCAACCTTATCTCATGCTCCCTTGCTCTTATGAATGGAAAAATTTCAAGCATTTAACTATGGTATCTTTCACCTGTCCTTAACTATATCTAAATAGTCTCTCTTGGTACCCAACGATGGCCCTAATAGGCTGTGAGATAAAATCTGTGTTGTTCACCACCCAAAGTGTTTATAACATGTATTGGATGTGAAATATATAATAAGTAGTGTAAAATATATATCATGGTTAAGTAGTAAATAATAGTGAATTTTCTAGTTAATATCTACTAAAAAACAAGTGATCTTGAATATACCATCAACGCTCCCTATGAAATAAGGGTCAAGATATAATAAAAGGGTTTAATTAAATCAAACATAAGTAAGTACCCCAACCT
Organism: Viscum album; assembly: GCA_963277665.1. NCBI lineage: Eukaryota > Viridiplantae > Streptophyta > Magnoliopsida > Santalales > Viscaceae > Viscum > Viscum album. The sequence goes on along the minus strand of OY728162.1, from coordinate 1,236,553,636 downwards.
CTCCTTACACACCATATATCTCGTAACATCCTTTCCCATGCCATATACTCTATATATGAAAACAACCATGACCATGACTTATAACCAGAAGATTCAAATAAACCAAAATCTTTCCATATAACCAAACATGTCACTTTTAACATGGTTGAGCCATATAATCAAGTTTCATACCCCTTGAAGCCAAATCTAATGTATAGATAACTAAGTTATCTGAGTCATGTCCCAGCAACATCTGGATAGAAACTCAGTTAGGTTGGAATTGGGGTCCATGGAGCATGTATACTGACCATGTCACCTCTAAGCCCAATCAAACAAGATTATATTGATAGAAATTCCCATGTTGTCTTATGGAATCAAAATCAATGGAGCATATAGGTCCATGGTATTATTTAATATTTCAATGACCCATGGAGTAACACACACATGGTTCCCTATATAACAAATCATCATTCCAATCTGTTATCTATATAAAAATTCACATTCTTGACCCATGAGAATACAAACTCAGATCAAAATTCACATTCAATTCTATCCCTTGAATTTACCTAATCATGTAACTATTCTATATAAACCATTTAATAATGATTAATTAGAATGGAATGGTGTAAAACCTTTTCATAATCAATCAATTATTTACATTTCCTTTAAAAAAAGGCTTCCTCTTACTAGAAAAGAATGATCACTCACCCAATGGGTGGTTTAAAAAAGGAAAACTAAAAGGAAAACCGCATGGGGTCCTTGGTTGTGGAAAAAACTTCCAAAAAGTATCTAGGAACTAGTTCATATACCAAACAGGTTCTATTATGTTCAATTTAATTATTCAATTCATTTTCATGGCCATGCTGGGATGTCTACAAGGTGGTACAATATAAAATAGATTAATAAATCACCAAACCAATTTTAAAATGTATTGACCACCTACTGTATTTTGTTAGTAAAGTCCTCATATAGTATCAGATTCTGATTTGACTATGATAGGATAAAAATTAAGAAAAGATGAAACCATGATAATATGGCCTTTTAGGATTCACCCAAATATCATAGTCAATTCCAAGAAAAATTAATAACAAAAAAAAATAGAATTGGGAACTCACCTATCTGGATCCGAAGAGCCAACAGTTCTCAATTCTGTGTTTGGATGGAGGATTGGGATCAAAGAATAAAATTTCCCACAACGAGGATCTCCAACGTCAAGGTTCAGGCTATAGATGGAGAGGTGATTTTAGGATTATGATTATAAAAAAATTAGATGAAATTTCCTAATTTTACCAAAAAGAACTGGGTCATAGAGATTGGTCACACAGTTGGAAAAATCATGCTCCAACCATGCTCCCACTATTCTTCTAAGGGGGAAACAACACATTCTCTATGCAGGCTTTGAATAACCTAGTGAAAACCATGGAATTCCGTTATACTAAAAATTTATGGTTCTCTGTATGGGTGTTCCCCTCCATCCTTATGATTCCTCAAATTGTGTGGAAAATATCCCTTTATATCATGTCTTGTACCTTAATTATTAATTGTGTGACCTAACCCACATGATTTATACTAACCATGCCGCCTACTTAATTTTTTCAAATAGGCGAGTTTTGGGTTCCAAACAAACCCTAAACAACCCTGATATCCCCATGAACACATACAATATTCACATTAGGGAAAAAATTAATTTAAATTAAAAAAAAGTATGTATACCTCATATGAAAAAATGGGATATTACAATATACACCCTTAATGGAATTCATCCTTAAATTTGACTCTCAAGGTTGGTCAAGATTCATCTAAGAATATCTCTCACCACTAGGGACGTACTTCGGCATCCCAATCCTAAGTTTCATATTGTAAATTATAGTGCTACCATAGAAACCAAACTAGAGGAACTGATCAACCACATATAACCTCCATGATCATGTCAATGATACAAATAGTATGATCCACAAATGATGCATTAACACAAAACTCCACCTACTCAAGATGAAAAAACTTGAGACAGGTCTGAGTTATAATTTTGTAACTGAGATACCTAGAAGACATTGTATTTAGCCTGGTACCTTAGAGAAACAAATAAATGATTGGATACTGGCCCAAATATATCTAAAATCATGAAAAAACATGACATATTTTGGTGAAATATTACCATGTATCCAAATATATCGATGTACCCACCTTGGTGATATACGTAAAAATACTATATCCCTGACTTCTAACTCCAGAGGCAAAATGTGGTGATTTGTGTAAGATTTACATCAATACTGTATAGTATCCATCCAATTTATGATCAAATGAATCTATTCAAAATTCACATGCACAACACATGATCCTAGTAAAGATACCTCAACTTCTTCTAGCTAGTACAAGGGTGATCAACATGGAAAAAATACAAAGCCTCATAAGGTTCCATCTGTATCATCACCTAATAGCTGTTATTATAGGTGAACTATTCCCAGGGTATATGAATCTCCAATGAGCTCCCAAAATCTAGGATGCATGATAACAAAATTTCTAAAAGTACCTTTATTGTATTCTCCAACTATCCATCAGTCTATGGGTGGTATGCTATTCTAAGAAGAAACTACATACCAAGTTCCCGCAGCAATCTTTACTTGAAACAAGACATAAACTGGGAGTCCCTAACTAAAATGATAGTGTATAGAACACTGTGAAATTGTACTATATTACATATATAAATCCTCCTGATCCCATATACACTGATGGTCCCCTATATCGATAAAAAAATGAGAAGCCTTTATGATCCTATCAATATAATCCCAAACAACACCTCTAGATCGAGACAACCTTGGAAAACCAGTAATTAAATCCTTTTTGACAACATCCCATTTTCACTCAGGAAGAGGTAATTACTATTAATGTTTTTCAAGTAACTGATGGCCCACCTTCACCTACTAAAAGGTTGAACACCTTTTAACAAAACAATTAACCTCATGTTTCATAACTAGCCACCAGTACTAATAGTTTAAGTCACGGTAAATATTGGTGATGTCAGGGTGAACTTCAAAAACTATGGCATGAAATTTTCCCATAATCACCTCATGTATGTACCCTATAACCTATACCAATCCATGGATACAAAAAACATTATCCATTTATATGGTCCAACTAGTAGGCTGATCCTTACATGCCACAATGTCTTGTATGAATAAGCCCTTCAAATATGATTGATTATTCATCCTAACTCTATCTTGTAGGGTGGACGTCACAATTAAGGAGGAATGAAAATCCTTCACCTTATTTTCATTCACCTCTAAGTATATCTTAGAGAAGAAATCCATAAGCTATAACTCATTGATGGACCACTGAGAAAACTGTATCTATGTCCTCCTATTTATTTCATCAACGACTCCATTACCTTTCCCAGGAATGTAAGAAATCAATAATTGAAGAGACACTAGGTACTCAACCCACCATCACTAACTCAGATTTAGATCAAATTTTATAAATACATGATAAACTATTTTATGGTCTGTGTACTTCAAAAAATTCTATCATAGTAAAAAGTTTCTATAAAAACAGCAAGCATGAAAAACTATAACAAACTCCAGATTGTTTGTTGGGTAGTTCCTCTTATGCACCCTCGACTTCTAAGAACCACATTCCACAACCTTGTCTCCACACATCATCTCTAATCTGAGCCCAAAATCAAATCTTTCACAATAAAATTTGTAGATTCTACCCTTATCGAGAAGAATCAAGAAGATATTGAAGACAGTCTCCCTTTCAAATCTGAAAGGTTTTCTCAATGTTATTTGTCCATACAATCTTCATGTCATTCCTAGTCAAGCCCATCAATGATTTTATTAAGCATGATACATCCTGTATGAAAATCATGTAATATCTAGCTTTCCCCAATTTTTTTTAAATTGATGATGTTTTTGGTATCTCCCAAGAAACTAAAACTCTCATATTCGTTGGGTAAACTGATACCCTTGTCTCTGAGATAATATAACCTATGATGTGATTCTTATCCATAAAAAAGAGTCACATTGTGATCCAAAAATATAATGGTTTATCTCTTAGTGAATCCCAAATGATATTATGATGTTTGGAATGGTCAAGTCGATTTTGAGAGTACACCATGATATCATCCCTGAAAACCACCACTAATCCAGATAATTATGGAAAACTCAGTTCATCTGCGCCATTAAAACTTTTGGTGCATTTGTGAGATAGAATGAGATAACCAAATACTCATACAGTATATAATTATAATTAAGAGATTTACATGGTATTCCTACAGTTCAAACATGCACCTTATGGTATCAATATCTCAAATTAATTTCAGTAATACCAAAGAATCTTCAAGCTATTCAAAATATCATCTATTTTTGAAAAATGATACCAGTTCATAGCCATTAACTAGTTAGATTTGTTTCCACACATATCATAAATGTACCATAAACCTTATTCAAAAAAGACTAAATAACATCACTATGAATTACTGGTTTAGATAAACCTACTTTTCTCTAAATCCTCTTGCTTCCTCTCAAGCTCCCGCTACACCATCATATCCATCATGTAAGAAAGAATGGATACTCGTGATGATCCTAAAACTATCTCGATAGAGATATCAACCTCTATCATAGGAGTTAAGTAAAAAAATTCATCTAAGAAAATTTACCAAAAATGATCAACTACTTGAATAATGTCTTCTAAATGTGCTCACTGATGATCCAGATATAAACTAGGGATATGGGTTTTCATCCTACCTAGCCCACAATGATCTAGTCCATCGTGTGTCTCATATATTTATCATTCAACAATTTTTGTATAACCTATTATATCTGGAGATGTAAGAGTTCCCATACATCAATAACAGTCAATGCAGGCTCAATAAGACACTAGAAAGTCAATACTATGTACGAATTCAAACCCTATAACATCGATGAAAAAAGCTTCCATTTAAAGAGAAACCTTTCAACCTCATAGGGGGACTCCCTACACCGACACACATCATCTGTTATGATCACCAATAAATTTTAAAGAATCATAACTCCCTCATAGAACTAAACTGCAGACCTAAGTAATTCCACAATAGGTATAGATATAAATATATGTGATACACCTTTTTCAAAAATATAAGATATAAGAGGTGAGGATACTAAGACCATACCTATCACTATAGATTTTATAGTACCTTTATCTATGTTTATAGACTATACTGAATAGATTTGGCTAGAACCCAATCCCTGGGACACGACCTTACTAACTAGTGCATGCCTAATAAACTACCTCGATGCTACTGGTTCCTATATGCCTCATCCACAAGAACAAACACCTTGGACTGATTGACTGCCACTACTCCATCTACCTTCCTAACAAGGAGATATAAAACCTGATCCAAATAATGTGGATCCGAGCTAACCACAAACTACTAACTTTTGGATAAAAGTCTTACAAAAACATTGCAGATAGTACATCCTAATTCAATCTCAACACTTGACTTGTCCATGATCACACTGATTCCTTATCTTTCCTCCTCTTCCACACTGATGATAGAAAATTTCACTACCAAAACTAGAGTCATGGATAGTACTCATCTCATGGGAATCCATAGAATGGATATTCCTTCCACTAGAAGAAAAAATAACATTTCATATTACTACACTACTCTACTATGGGCCCCCAACTTCCCTTAGGATCTTCTCTATAATTATTTCCTGATTTACTATCTTAGTAATTATCTTCATCCTAACCACATTGAACTGAGATCAAATGTCTTGTTGATGTATTTCTTTAAATCACCTCTCCCTCGATAACTCATAAGCAGGGTATGTCGGTGGAAAACATTGTACCTCTGTAAATCATTCCAAGTACACCATGACCATCACAACCTCCCACTATAGATTCATGAAATCAATGTCCCACTCTTCCCTATGAGTATAAAGGTAAAAATATTTATAAAACATGGTTTGGAAATAAATCCAAACCATATCATGTAGCATGTCAGCCAGGTTCAGAACATTAAACTGACACTTTTCTTATCCTCAAAGAATATATGTTTCAAGATTCACACACCTCTCATGGGGTGTCTCTAGATGCTCTAATATTGATATAGTAGTCTTAATCCATAGCTCAACATCCCGTGGACCACCATCCCCCAAATAGTTTTGGAGGATGATAATACTACATCACACATGTATACTCAGAAATAGAGAAGGAATAATGTGGTTCACCTTAAAAAGTTTGTACACAGTGGAAAACCCCCTCATAGAACTATTCCTCTACACCTATATCTAGTAAAACGACTAGTTATCTATATAGAAATATATGACGATCCATTATTATCCTAGGGTCCACCACCTATGGAGCTTGGTCATCACCAACCTCTTGTTGTATGACTGGAGGTTACTATGGTGGAATGTATCTACATTTCCAAAGGCATGACTTAGAAAATAATGATGAAAATTTTTGCAGCTAAAAGTATCAAACCTATCAAAAACATACTATAATTGTTTTTACACCCTAGCATACTTTTAATGGTAGGATTGGTAAAAATAAGAAACCATACATTTAACTAGAGAAATTTCCCTAATCCTACTAAAAAATCATTCCATAGTCAATTCTGTTCTTTACAGTTCAATAATCAATTTATTTAAATATTCATTTCACATTTCAATTTAAATAGTTGATCCAAATGGTCCAAAAAATTCTAATCCAAAAGGACCCATACACCTTAGAAACAAAAATATTTTGTCCTATTAATCCTCACAATATCATATTCCAATACGTGTGACTCAGGGCCCTTGAATAAATGATCCACAATTGGCTCCTTAGTGCATCTATTGTAGCCTAATTTGGAAATCACTAATTAGGTTACAACATGCACTATATGTAAAAACCAGGTTTCTCAATTCCCAAAAAATAAAATCTCTCCCAACAGTTGATATATCTATAATGAAACCTATCAGAACATCATGCCAACAAGAAATTCCTCATATATAGAAATTCATAATGCATGTCATGTGAATCCTATAAAGTTCTTAAAATAATGAATGATATTTAATACCATTTTCTCATTGGTTTTAAAAAAACCCCACAATCATATCCATGATAACATCACAATTCAAGTGCATCCCCCAGTTGTGGAACCAAATCAACTAAAATATTTAAAATCATGTATGCAACCATTTCCATTCGAGGTATTTATTATTTTTTTATAAGTGGGTTAGATATGACCAGATCCAAGTCATTAAAAATTTCCAATACCTTCGTATATATTTGTATTGTCTCAAAAGAATAAATCAGACTAGAAAAGATTTCTATGATACCACTTTGCAACATCCCATACCTGTATTCAACTAAATGGTACCCAGAGCCCGGTCGGCCACATGGACTCAAACACATCTGTCCAAACACCATAGGATTCAAACTAGAAGCGAGGTCCTAGGATGTGTTTGGGACAATATATTACCTGTTAACATTGTATAACTCAGTAGTAGAAATCTATAAAACATATTGTAATATGGAAATAAATCATACAATTGGTAATTAGTTGGAATAGGTAATGATGCCAAAAGTAATATCATATACAATGATGATCATGTTAGGTGTCTACAGTTAATCCAAAATAGGTATACATGGAAGGTAAAAAATACATATATTAAAATATAACATGGACATAAATCCCAATATACAAAAATAATCAGGAGCCTTAGTCCATTTGCATGCTCCCTTACTCCTAATAATGTCACAATGTCAAGAATGAAACTTTGGTAGCTTTCCCCTATCCCAACCTGCATCAAAATAGTCTTTCTGAGCACCCAAAAATATCCCATTTAAGATGTGAGATATTATCCTAGCAGGTCCCAACCTATAGTGTCTATAAAAAGTCTTGATTATGTTGAACATGGTAATAAATGTATAATATATATCATAGTTATAATTTAAATAAAATAAAAGTGACCATGGAGTATCTACAATAAGAAAAGTGATTCTATATAGGCCATCAAGGCTCTCTGAAAAACATGTATCAAGATATAATAATAGGGTAGTAGTAAATAATATAGATTTAATCCCAATCACCTCAATTTATAAACAATATATCTTATAACATCCATATCCACGTTGTATAATCGGTATATAGGACCACACCGTACAACCAGAAGATTCATATAAACCAAAACCTCACTGTAGAACCAAAATTATCATATTTACCATGGTATAGCCATATAATCTTGTTTTAGACCCATTGAGGCTATACCCAAGGTATATAAAATCTATGTATCCTCATCGAGTCCCAGGAGAACCTCGATAGAAACTCAGTTAGTCTTGAACTATGTCCCATGGATCATTTCTATAGGACATGTCCATCATGATCCCAACCAAACCAGATCCAAGGGGTAGTAAGTCCTATAAAATCATATGGAATTAAAATCCAATGATTATATAAGACTATGTAATTATATACTATTTCCAAGACCCATGAAATTATATATACATGGAGTCTTATGCAATTATTTATAATTTAATTTGTTTATAAATTCAAAAATTGACATTCAAGTATAATGAGTGCACCCCCCCATATCACAGTTCACATTCAACTCCATCCCATTAGTATATCCACTCATCAAAAAATTCCATATAATCAATTTAGTCAAAGAATTTTAATAACAATGAAAAAAAACCACCTCTAAATCAAGCAATTTAATTATATTCATTTATAAACTGGCTTCCTCTTACTAGGAAAGAACTATCAATAAACCCATGGGTTGTTCAATAAAGTAAAACTCAATGTAACAACCAATGTGAGACCTTAGTTGGCGAATAAAACTCCAACAAGTATCATGTAACTAGTGTGCATACCTAACAGGTTCCTTTACATTCAATTTAATTATTCAATTCATTTTTGAGTCCAATTTAAAAATTACAGTAGGAGTAACAACAGAGAATAGAGTAATAAATAACCAATCCACTTAGGAAAACTATAGGCTCCTTACCATTTGTCATTAGTAAAGTGATAATCCATTATAAACTTATGATTCGACCCAAATTTAATGAAAAACCAAGAACAGATGAGAAATTAGAAAATTGGGAAAATTAGATTGCACAAATATAGTGCATCCAATAACAAGAAAAAAATTTCTCAAAATTATTTGATTACTCACTAACATGGATATAATGAGATCAATAGTGCTTGATTATAAGTTAAGACAGGGGAGAGAGGTAAAATTCAAAAAATTGGATCAAGGGGGAGCATAAATATCAATATTATCTTTGTTGAAGGATATGAGAAATTAGATTTAATGGAATAAAAAGGTTAAGATAAACTAATTTATTTTAAAAAAAGTACACAGATTCATGGGTTTTACACATTTTTTGACAAACCATTCACCAAATGTGCCACCACTATTATGCTAATGGGGCATATGCACAGTCACTATTTACAGTTTGACTAGTTGGGCACAAACCGTGAAATTTATCTCTACTAAAAAATAAAGGATCCCCCATATTCATGAGCCTCCATATTCATTATTTCATAAAACCATGTGGCTTATATCCCCTATCAATCCAACATGGCATGGTTAGTTGTAAACATTTTAATTTCCATAAATAGTTTATATTAACTGTGCAACCTTTTATATTTTTCTAAAAATACAGATTCCAGGTTTCGAATATTCCATAAACACTCCCAATACCCCCATGACCACAAAGTATATTAACATTTGGCCAAAAAAGATTTTAAACTGAAACAAATTTTATTACCTTGTATGAAAACTCGGGGTATTAAAAATCAAATAATTAATATTAACATAAATAATCCATCAAAATAAAATGGGTTTCAAAAAACTTCCATGTGGTACCCAATAAAAAATGATAAATTTATTGAAAAATAATAATCTGACAACATTATTATTTCATAAGAATTGATATTGGATTATTTATGAACCATCAATTAATTAGATAATAACCAATTGAATATGGAAGAGAAACAAAAAAGGGTTTTCCTTAACAATTGTTATTAATATCAGCCTAAAATGATGTGAATTTAATGTGAATTTACAAAAACCATTTCTTGAAAATCAAGAGAAAAATAAAAAAACATTACTTTATAAACAAAGAATTTGATATATATCCATAAAAAAATACAAAATACCTAAAATGTGATGTTGAAGGCAATAATATAAGATCATAATAAGGGAAAACCTATTAAATATTTTAAAACACCTTTATTAAAAACATACATTGATGAAAGGTTAACACAACCATTGTTTTAAAATGAATATGGGGAATAAAAGGATCAATGGAGATAGAAAAAACTAATTTTCCATTATGGGAAGGATAATATTGCTGGGAAGTAAAATACATGAATATAGAAAACAATACTTTAAAATAGATTAGATTTATTCTTACCAAAATTACAGTATTTTTTGAAATAATAATTTTAAAATATCTGAATTATATAAGGTGAAAAATAATTTCACTAAAAAATATGGAAATATGACATAAAAAAATCTATGATTTCTTTCATTAAATCATGAAATATTATAATTGACAAGGAGATATTATGATTCAATAATAATATTTATGTTAAGAAAATCACATGGCTTAATTTCCACTTAGTAGAAAGTGTTCTAACCTCCTATAAAACAATCATAAATAACTTAATAATACATTTTAGAAACATTTTTTTAAAACATTTATATTTTATATTTTTCATTTATGGTCATTTTTATGAATATATTAGTTAGTTATCCCTTATTTTTATCATTGGGTGTTAGTAAATTTAATTGTTTCATGCAAGCATTATGATGATGATTTTAGAACCCATTTATTTATATAATGTTTATCATTCCTAATTAATACAATATAATATCATTATTATTTAATAATTAACATTATTTTTATTATCCCATTATATGAATTTTTTTCATAATTCATGATAATGAAATCAATGGTGGATTATTTTTGATTTATTTATCGATATTGATGGATTACCTAATAATGAGAATCAATTTTTAGTTCTTCTTAATTAGAAATTTTAATGATATTAAATAATATTATATATCATATATACTCATAAATTAATATTTATAACCAACCATGAATGTGTTAGTTAAAAATATAATTTTTTCTAGTGAGGAGGTAGTCATCACTTATTCAAGTATCATTATTTCATTTCCCATGACATGGGAGAATGGAGTAAAATCGTATGTTATAATTTTGATAATAAAATGTTAAAAAATCATAAATATATATATTAAATAACTTATTAATACATTCCTTGTATAGAGGGAAGTACAAAATAAATCATCTTTTTTCCTGGAGGTGGTAGTCTACACATATGCACGATTGACATTTTTTATTTTATTATGGTGAATGGGAGAGGTGGTTAGTTTTTATTGAGATTAAATCAAAAAATTTAGGTTAAAATAAATAATTATTAAAATAATATTATTGATTAAATAAAATAAAATTGAAATATTAATGGAAATTTGATAGATAAAGGATTGAACTTACATTGAAAAATTTGCGTTATTCTTTGTGGTTTTCTTAAAATGGAAAACATTATGATAATATATTCTAGAAAAAAATATTTTATAGTGAAATAGGTTTATATGTATATGTAAAAGAGAATATTATCATGATGAAATGTTATTTTAATAGTGGTATTGATGGATGGTCAAAGGCCATGTTTATAAGTTGTGAGAATAAACTTTTTTTAAATATTTCAACTTAATATAAATGGAGAACATGTTAAACATATAAATAATCACAAAAAATATAAAATAATTGATTATAATGTGATATATAGTCTTAAATATCCCAACCACTAAATTTTAAACATTATTTTAATATTTTCCAGTCCCTTTACCCCTAAAATTGTTATGTTTTCTATTTGTGCTTTTACTATCTTAACTAGATTTCCCTAATGTAACATAATCTCTATAGACCAAATTTTATTAATTCTTATCATATAATATTTACCCAATAATTTTAAATTAACAAATACATTACTTCTTATTAAATTCATAATATTTTTAAAAATTAAATTTAATATAAGAAATTAATAATGTATGAAGTAATTTTTGAGAATAATATTACCTAAGATTTAAAATTTAAAATATTGGATTGTAAACAAATAGAAATAATTTATAATTTATAATTTAAATTATAAAAACAAATTTTTTCTATTAAATTTATTCATAAATAACTAATTCAAACTTTTGTACTAATAATGTCATAAATTTATGAGTATTAGAATATTACACTATTGACCTAAAATTCAATTTTTTTTAATAATATAAAAATTTAATGATAACATAATTTTTTGACTATAAACACTAAAATGAACTCATTTTTATCTAATTAATATATTAAAATTTATAACATCAATTTTTAATTGAAAATACAAAATATAGAGTAAATATGTTTGTTTGAATAAATGACTTTTTTAAACATTAAGTGTTCTTAATATTATTTCTTTTCAATTTTATAATATAAGTAGTGTCACTATATTAGTTCTTATATAATAATAATTTAAAATAATTAAATTTAATTTATTTGGATAAAATATAGACTAAATAATAAACCATATCTGTTAAAAGTAAGAAATATTAGTTTCATAATAAACATGATTTAATAAAAATCATTATTATTAATTGTTTATATTATAAAAAAACTATTAGGTAATTTATATTGAAGGAATTATTTTATTTATATATATATAGAATATCATATTTTAATAATATTATTATTATTTATATGTAAAACATAAATATATGTATATTTAGAAATAATATCTTAATATCATAATTTTATTAAATTATTAGGTATATTATTAAAAATTTACTACATAAAAATAAAAGACATCAGTATATATATTATATATATAACCAATTATATTGAATCTATTTGTAAAAACCATAATTTATTCCTTTATATAGTGTTACTAAACATATTACATTCACACTTCCAATTTCAATAGTTTTTATTTTAATTATCAAAAAATGATTTCTCATTTGAAATTATGATTTCTCATTTTTATTTTTGTTAAAAAATGGGATTCTTAAAGGTGTCGGTGGTCGAGATGAAATTCTAGTTCTAATGATATTAATATTTTCATTTTATTTCCCCCCGTAAGTTTTTTGTTATAATATAAAGTATCATCCATGATAAGTAGTACTTAGTTTTACATGATTTTGCAATTATTTTTTTTCAGTGAAAGAATAATGTGGGATTAGTTTAATACATATCCTGTATGAATTTCTATATAATCTATTTCAATTTCATTGAACATATAACAACAATTGTTTAATTATAAAATTTAATTTATTGAAATAATATTCTTCCTAAAATACTTGGCCGTTAAAATAAAGATCATAGAGATCATGATCAAACCATAATTGAACAATGTCTAGAAAATATCTTATTTCGGCTAAGCAAGAACCAAAATTTACAAGATATTTTTTCTCATGAGACTTATTGATTAAGTAATGAGATATATAATATAGATCCCCACCCATCACATACAAAATTCAAATGAATTCATAATTTGAGAAACATAATTTAAAATTCGTAATAAAAATTTCCAATAATAATTTTCCATTGAATAAAAATATATAGAATTAAAATAAATTTCACCACACCAATAATAGGGAAAACATGATCATAACCCATCTTGAGAAATAATGTTAATGTTTAATAATATAAATTCAACTTGTTAATAATAATTTGTATCGGAATATTCAAATACATAACGCAAATGCTTTACCCCATGTTAATAAAAGTAATAACATGATCATAACCCACCTAGAGGAAGAAAGTTGATACATAAAAATTACATAGTCAACTTTCCAATAAACATCAACATTGGAATAACAATATACCAAATTCAAATAAATTCCTTATCTCAATAACATGAATAACATGATCAAAATCAATATAGAGGAAGAATGTGAATTTTTAAAAAAGAATTTTCATATTTCTTATATAATAAATGATAAACCCTATTTGAATAAAATATATTAGGATATTAAATAGTTCCCCAATAAATAAATAAAATGGATTTATCTATAATAATTCTAGAAATAAATCATTATTTAGTATCATGTATATGATTATCTAAATAATTTCCCTAATTAATATTCATATGTAATATATATTAATAATATTTAATAATAGAAATGTAAACTATCTTTTCATAATGTAAAGGCTTTGGGAAAGAGTTATGCTTCATCATGGTGGATAGTTAAAAAAGACAAAGGTGAAGATGAATCATATATTTTATATAAAATAACATTATACATGTTATCCTAATAAAAAGGTGTTTTTTTATAAAGATAATATCCTTATTTTAATTAATTAATCTCATAAGGATGTTGAAATAGATGAAAAACATCATTGCTAAATAACAGTTTGAACATATTCATATAAGAAAGGGTATAGAATAAAATAGATCAATGCCAAAAGTTAAATTGAAAAAATAAAAAAAAATATTTATTAGAGAATAAATCATGCATCATATATATGATGATTGAAAATAATTTTTAATATGAAAATAAATAAATAATTTTAAAACATAAAATTGATATTAGAAATAATTTTTAACATTGATTTAAAATTAATATTTATACATTACATTAAAAAGTATCTTTATGAAAAGTGAAGAGAAATATTTTTAATAAATTTACATCAACAATAACTTTAAATAATGGAACCTTGAAAATAACATATGTTTTTCAATAGAAAAAGTGGAGATGAAGATAAAAATTTGATCATGAATAAAACCTCTTAAAACATTGAAATTCACATTATTGAAAACACACTTTATTCAAATATTAACAAAACCATACTTTTATTTATAATTAATTTTCAAAATTTGGAATATAAATTAAAATATAATAACATTTTATGGTGGGGGAACCCATGTATGGAAGAATAATGTTCAGAATAAAACATTAAAACTTAATGAAAGGATATTTGAGTTATCAATATCTCTTATGAAAAATATATTATATATGGTAGGATATATTAAACAAGGATTTATATGGTAAGAATTTAAATTCATAAAAAAATGTGAAAATACCAAAAAAATAAAATAAATGGAAGAATTTACCCAACTTATATGAAACAAGTTTTAGAGATGATCATAATACAATGAATAAATGTGGACTTACAAAAAATTCTTACAGCTGGGGTAACAATTCAACCAATATCCACTTAAAGGAGTTGATTTTAATTTTATTAGAATATCTTATTAAATATAAAAATATTGTGATAAAAATAAATCAATTTTCAAGAAATTAACCTCACATGGAAATATAGTTTACAAAATGTATTGTTTCTCAAATAATCAGAATTGTAACTATGAAAACTATTACATTATTCTCTGTCAATTATTTAAATGCCCAAAAATTCATAGATAATAAAATTAATTTTATTAGATAAATTATTTTTTTCTTTATTATTATTTATTTAATTTAATATGTACCATTTATTATCATAATCTATTTATTTATTATATATTTATTTCTAATGATTGTGTGAAAATTGAATCAGTGTCAATTTAATTCAGCAATTATATCGATCAAAAATGTTATTTTAGTAATAAGATAACTAATTAATAACAATATTATAGAATGAAAATTAAATCATTATTTTAATACTAAATTATAATTACATTGTATTTATTTTTCTACAATCATCAAAGATAAATATTTTTAGCATTATTTCAATAAGAGGATAAACCAACCCAAATATGAACACACTATATCTCGGTCAGTGAGTTTGGTAAAAGAAGGGGGTAATATCAATATAATATAATAATAAGGTTATTAATTATTATTTTAAGGTTGTTGAATGATATTTTAAGTGATTGTTATAAATAATTAAAATCAGGATGAAAAATGATAAATGGTACTTTGGGGAAAAGGTAGTGCACAAAATGCACAGTTAAATTTAATTTGTTTTTATATGTGGATAAAAAGAATAAAATAACTGTTTTACATTAATATAATAACACTAAATTATAATAATTATATTGATATCATTATATTACCATGGTTAGGTTGAGTATGTTAGAGAAATTTTAATATGTAAGGGTAAGCAGTAAGTAATAATATCTTTGTTCTATTGAACATACTCATAAATGTATCCTTGAAAATGAAGGACTTGGGATACATAATAGAGGATATAAGATTATTAAAATTTGTGAATATTAAATGTGGTGAAAATTTGAAGATAATTTTGGAGTTTTAAGGAATTGGTGTGGTATGAATAGGTATAATTCTCCAATTTTATAACCAAAGAAGTGGAAACTTTTTGGAACACCCATCCATTTTCAAGAATTGAATAAAACTATTAATGGGATATATACTAGGAAATTTATTAATAATGGAATTTAGTTATTATAAGTTTAAAATTTAACTCCCTGAACCAAGAATCCCAGAGCTAGTGTATTATTATTTTTACATTGGAATGATTACAAGGAATAAATCCTGAAGGAAATATCAGTCTAGGAGTCTTAGAAAACCTTATAATCTACATTATATCAATAATAAATCATGAAATATTAAATAAAAACCCTATAAATAACAAAAATAAATAAACAGAATCATTGATCCTCATTCAAATAATTCTTCTTCATAACCTAGGGAAATGAAACATAATAAGGGTGAGCTCAAATGCTCAATAGGGGTACATAAAGAGGAAGAAATAATTAATCAATCAATATAAACCAACATGTAAAGGTAAATAACTTATAACAAATTCCATTCAAATTACTTTATAAGGTATAATAAATATAAAATGTATAAAACTGAAACACATGCCACATAATCAATAATATGGGAATTGAATAAATACATAGATATATCATTTCAAAATCTCATTGAAAAGTAATCACTGAATAAAAATGAAGGATATGATTAATTATTGGATTTTATTTTTTAGTCACATGAAAAACTATATATTCAATACGTATCATAAGGTGGTCTCAATCTACGGATATAAACTCGTTTAATTTGGCCAAGTTATTCATCTCAAGAAATCATGTGAATGTATCAAGGGGATATATATATTCTAGGCCCTAACCATCATTTTCAATACAAATATTTACTCATATCGAATACTATAAATAAATCATATGCCTCTTAAAATACCCACATTGAATAAAGATACAATTTTATCAATATTTCTCGAGTTAATCAAATAACCTTCAAAGTGAATAATGTATGTAAAATTTATATTTGTTTTAGGAAATAGTAATATCCATTGTGTGAGAATAGGAATATTAAATATAACATAAATTTAAAAATTTTAAATTGTATAGTAAGTGAGTTGGGAATGATAATAATTTTGAACAATATTGATGAATATTTTCTTTAAACATTCCAAAGTGTCCCACACTACTTTGATAAATTTGAATCAAAAGTACCATGAAGGTGTGACATTAAATAAAACTTATAATATCATGATATTAATTATATTCAAGATATAAAATTTAAAAGGGTAGTAAAATCACCATATAAACGTTAATTGGGGCATAATAACAAATAAGTATCAATGAAATGTCAATTGAGACAAAACCCCTTACCTTGCATTTACTTTGAAGCGAAAATTTTTTTTACATATTTTTTAATGGATTCAAAAGTGTAAATAAATTATTAAATAACCATATTTATTTTCATAATATCATATATTATCTTCTTATAAAATCTTATTAAACATTTGATAAAAATCATTCATTATTTTCACTATTTCGTGTGTTAATTTCCTAGTTTTTCAAGAATGTTTTACCTTGTAACTTGTTGTTCATATTAATTATAAAATGAATTAATAAGATACATTATTTAATAAATGTTTGAAATATCATATATATTTTCTTTACATATATAAAACATTCAAAATATTTGGAGATAATAAATGAAATGCACTATTCATAGAGATGGTAGGTCATACGTTAGCATAAATGCTACTTTAATTTCTTAGTCATATTAAATGAACCAAACATAAATGATATATATGTATACTATAATTCCATTATTATATTTATTTCATATATGTATCATATGTTTAATAAAACTATCCTTTATATGTTCCATATATAGTTTGAATGAATCACATCACATTATGGGGGTGGTAGTCCACACTTCTACAAACTGTGTTATCAAATTCACATAAAATAGAATGTATAAGGGTATGTGTTATAAAATTATTACATAATAAAAAATAAAAAATATAAAAAATATATAAAAAATATAAATATATTTTCCATCATAAAACCCAATCATGAAAGGATGTAAAATAATAAAGAACAATAATCAGTTCCTCAGGCGGTAGTTCATCATACACATAAACAGTATGTTCATTTCCCATTAAAAATAAGAGTACATACATTTAGGATAAACCACATTCAAAAAAAATAACTATGTATATTTAGGATACTTGTTTTGTTATATAATCATGTATTAATATGATTTTAGGGTGTCGATAACGGAAAAAAAAATATCTCAAGGAAATATGTTACCTCTAAATTGGGTAACTCTTTTTGGTTTGTACATAAAGGAAAACTCAGATGGTGTTTTTATTATGGTTATTCATCTATATTTATAGGATTGATGTATAAGAGATATTTTGGAACATCTTGTTTTATTAAATGTAGATTTATGGGTGTAAATAAGTGAGATAAGAGAAAGGTTTTCTTAGTGGTTGAGGAGTGACAAACCTATATATTTTGGAAAAGGGAATTACACAAAATTTTTACCATTTAAATCGAATCAAATAATGATAAAAAACTGATAAAAGTGTGTATTGGGTCAAATTATGTACACAAAATAGAGTTTTTTCACATTTCTATGTACTTTTCGGACCTTAAGTTTAAGGTTTAGTCCCCAATTAAGCTAAATTTCATCGTAATTGTAGTAATTATTATTAATTACAATTCACTAATATATATGTTCAAACAATAGTTTGAACGTATTTGATATTATAAATTATTATTATTCTAAATATATAATCAATTATTAAAAATTACAATTAGATAAGTGGAATACATTAATTTCAATTTAATCTGACAAACTGGACGACATTACAAATTTTAAAGTAAAAGCATCCAAATGTTTGCAAGGATTTTACACCTAATTTCCAATTTAAATTGATTCTAATGAATTATATTGTATTAAATGATAAAAATAAAATCTAATTAATCTTTAAAATAAACTAATGTATAATTAACCTTATAAATAAATTAGATGAAACAATGGTTTGTAATTAAAATCTATTATTATTCTGTATTCATTTAAAAATAAAACTTCATCAAAAAAATTCATTATAACCTAGTTATTATATTTATATTTAGAATATATATATTATTTTGAAATATAATATATATTATAAGTTCAAAAAATATATTTAAAATAGGTTATCTATTAAAAGGTGTCGAAATAATCCTTATAAAAATATAGTATTTTATGTGTAAAATTGGGTTTTTATCCAATGTTTATTAAATATATTAGATGAATATAAAAAATATTTGATTAAATAAATAAATATATATATATATATATATATTTAATATAATTAACTAATTATAATTAAAATAATTTATTAGAGTAAAACAACTTTGTGAGCAGAAAAATGATAATATTATCCTTTATATTCAATTGGTTTTCATATTTATTCCTAATTAATATTTAACCAATGAATTCGATTTATATTTGTGTAAACCCTAGATTTCAAAAATATAGGTAACCATTTTAATAACTACTAATTTAATGGAAAGGTTATTTTTTATTACATTAAATAATAATATTTTAATAATATATTTTTGTTATATAAAAGTTTGTATTGCATGTAATGCAACCCATTTAAGAAACTCGTTTTGTGTGTGGAAAATGCTAACTCGGTATCATGTGTATTTCAATATATATATCATAGATTTATTTTTTTTTAAAATAGTAAATATATTTTAATGTCTTGGGGTATTATATTTTATTACATGCTTTATCTAATTCACACTAATAAATACAATATTCTTACTTTAGAATTTCACAGTCCTTTATTCTCCAAACCTTAATTAAATTGCTTCCTTGTAATTTAAACATTATCTAAGTTCATGAGGGATTCATAATTTAAAATAAAATATTTTTGATAAACGCATATTATAAATATGGTTATTCGAAAAACATTTTGAAAATAAATAATGAAATTAAAATTGATCTTGTAACTAGGTTACCTAGTACAAGAATGTTGGATGTAATTGGAAAACTGGATAAAAAAATATATAACAATCATGTTCTGATGGAGAGTGCTAGAGAACATGTTCTTTGAAATGTTGATGACCACAAATCCTTAAAATTATACTTTTAAAAGTTCTTTAATATCATAAAAAAATATGATATCATGACAACAATTTTGTTTCCAAACCATTTTATTTATAGGTAAGGAATTATTTTACATTATAAAAAAAATAAGTAAATGAATATTTCTATTTAATAATCACAATATTATCCTTTTGTTGTTCCTTGAACTTTTTTTACATAATTTCTCATGACAGGATGCATAATATGGTTAATTAAATCATTAAACTCTAAAACCTTATCCAAATATCAAGTTGAACCATTTCTTACAAGGATAAATTTTCTGAATGATTATGATACAAAAATTTATATGAAATGTGAGAAAATTAAAAAAATTAACTCATCAAATAAAATGAAGTGGATTTTAATCATCACATACCAAACATGTGAATACCTTTATCATGTGTTCTCTTGAAATATGGTAAAAACATTAATTTCAATGAAACATGAATTATTTTTTATTCATTAAGTAAAACATATGTCATTTGTTATATTCCTTAAATCCAAAAGTGTTTTAAACTAAATCAAGGATATCATGAACCCTATTATTGAAAAACCATTTATTAGTTCCAAGGTAGCCTGTAATTCCCAAATTAATTTATCCAAATCAATCATTAATTTATTCCAATATCATTATCTCAATATTAAGAACATATTAAGTGTTATCAGTCCATAAACCATTTGGTTTCCAAAAAATGTTCAACTTTATAATGAATCAATTTTCTTCGTACCATTCATCATATATTCTCAAATAATTATTAAAATTGTACAACAACACAATCCTTACAAATTTTATAATTCTTATAACCATGAAATAACGGATAAAATACATTAACAACATTACTCGATGATTTAAATACATATGCTATTAATAATTCCACTTCAATAGTATCTAAAACATAATCTTTACCGTGATCTCTAAACATCATTTGAGGAATATTCTACTGACTGTTGGGGAATTTTTTTTCATAGTGACCCATATCCTTGAAGTTGTAAAACTAAATAATAGTGTAGTCCTTAATCAATTTTCATTCTATTTCCTGGTGACCATTTTCTAGACAATTATAAAAATCTCACAATCCTTTGAATTATTTACCAGGGTAATTCTTCAAATTGTTATCAGATGTGGTAAAATCCATTATTCTTGTTTTTCGGTTATTTTTCATTTTCTATTCTATTATTTTATTCTCCTATATTCCATTCAAGACATAAGACTTTGAGAATTATTTCTCTATATTAATATCACATTATTCTATTTCACATAATGAAGAAATGGTATGAGACACCAGTGACCTATAAATACATGGCTTGATTCCTTCAATGAAATGATAAATCTTGAATTATATGTTGCATATGAAATCCATAGAATATATTTCTAACTTGGAAATGGATTCATTATACTTTGCAACAACTACTTCAAACATTTTATTTAAACAAATGAACCTTTTCTTAACTTAGTTTGTTTCTCACTAGGGAAGTATTGATAAAATAATGGTTCCTTAAAAGTTTTCCATTATATTAGTTCTATTTCTTCTTCCTTCATAGTATTCTGGATCAATTACCACCATTGATCCATATCACCATTTAGACAATATAGTGTAAGTGTAAATATTTGATTTTAATGACATCCTAGACCAATGAATATATTCTAGAAAGAATTAATCCATTTCACCCCTTCCATTGGGATAATAGTCCCACTAAATTATGTGGTCTCCTATTTCATAATGTGTTCTAGCATTAGAGACTCTCTATTTGGAAAAGTTTTCTACATTCAAGAAATGTTATTTTTCATTACCTAATTATGTTTCCCCAATATTTCCAAAATTTTCTCCATTAAAATATAAGCTATATTGGATTCTTCAGTTTGCAAATCCCTAAATTTTACAAGGTTATATATACTATTATTCATTTTAGGTTCCATTTCTATACAATGAAATATAACGAATTAGATCATAAAATGATAATATATATTTTCAAATATGGTATATCCCATAACATAAATTTAAGAATCATAAAATATTGTTTATTTGTGGAAATATCTACTTTTAAATCCATCATAATAGTTTATAAAGAAAATATTAATTAACCTAAGTGTTCCCCTAGAGTATGTAAAACAAGATACGTAGTAAGGATCATTGTTCATTACTTGTTTATGCTGATTTTGTCCTATCAAACCATGTTAAAGTTGTTACTCTTAGGTATATTTGTGCCAGAACCGCACCAACTTATAATATCTTCGAATGGATGTATTCATAGGAATACCCTCATTATCTATACCTTACCAAAATTTTATGATGTTATTATTTATTAAACCTAAAAGTCTATCATAGGGTTATGTTTCTTAATATATGATTTCTAAATATAGTTGTATAGGTTATTGCTAAATCATATTTGATACCAATTATAAAAACTGACCCCAGAAGCCTAAAGTTAGAACATTATTTTATTACATTGGCATGATTACACAGAATCAAATAATGAAAGATTGATCAGTTTTATATATTTTAATTCTAGGATTAAAACATAATACCCATAATATATTAGGAAATAGGAAATAAAAATATGATTCTTAAAAAAATGAAATATATTACATCCTATAAAATCATTCAACATATTCTTATTCATAACATGGGGAAAAGAGAAATAATAAGGGTGTCCTCATATGCTCATCAACAGTATGTAAATTAGAACAAATAATGAATTTGGTTAAATAAAACAACACAAAAAGGTAAATAACTAATAAAAAATTCAATTCAAATATCTTCATAAGGAATAATCATTATGGAAATGTCTAAAACTAAAACACATCCAACTTAATCAATAAGCTGAGAATAGAATGAATCGATAAAAATGTCAACCGAAAATCTTACGGATAAGTAATAAATTAATCAAAATTTAGGACATTTTAAATTATTGATTTTCATGTTTGAGTCGCACTAAAACCTATACCTTTAATAAATATAACATGATAGTTTTAAACTATAGATAATATCCAATTCAATTTGGATAACTTATTCATCTTATGAGATCCTACCGATGCATCAAGGGGCTACATAAAGTATGGACCCCACCCATAATTTTTCGTCTATATAATTCCTAATATATAATAATCTAAATAAATAATTTTCATGATAAAATATCTTTATTTAATATAAAATTTTATTTTATCAATATTATACAATTTTATCAAATAACTGAAAATTGAACATAATATGTAAAAATGATATATAGTTTGGGAAAGAATAATATGTATTTTGTGAGAATATGGATATTCAAGGAAATTTACAATTAAAAATTGATTTTTTTTTATTTAATTTAAATAGATCAATTGAAAATGTCTATGAGATTGTAAAGATAACCATTAAGAACATTCTTGAGAAAAAATATTTTTTAAATATTCCAATGTGTCCTATATAACATTGATACTTTGATTTGATAATTCAATGAAGATATCACGTTAAATTAAACTTATAATATAAATAGATTAATGATAATCCACATATAAAATTTCACAGGGCAGTATATACACCATATAAATGTGAATTGGTGCATAACAACAAATAAGTCTCAATGGAATGTAAATTGGGATGAAATTGCTTACCTTACATTTAAATACATCTGAAAAACCTTTAAAATATTTTATAATAGATTTAGGATTGTTATTAACTAATTAAACAAAAATATTCATGTTTATAATATCATATATTGTCTTATTATAATATCATATTACCCGTTTGATCATATTCTATCATTATTTTCACTATTTCATGTGTTAATTGCCTAGTTTGTCAAGTATGACATTACTGGTCACCTTTTTTTCTTATTAATTAGTTTGTTGATTGATAATATAAATAGTGTAAATATTGATTTTAATATAACATATATAAATTATACATGTATTTTTATGAATTCATAATATTTGGAGATAGGGAATTAAATACACTATTTATTGATATTGTAGGACGTACATATTCATAAATTCTAATATAAATCATTAAGGTATTAAAAGAATGAAAATTAAATAATATATATTTAGATTATAAATAAATTTATTTATTTTTTCCATATATGTCTAATATATATTGTGTGAATATATCACATCATTTTGAAGGGGCGATTGTCCACTATTTCACAAACGATGTTATCGTATTTCCATAAAATAAAAAGTATACAGGTATCTGTTATAAAAGAATTATATAAGAATATATTAATAATAAAAAACATAAAAAACATATACAAATATATTTTCCATCATATTTTCTAATCATTACTGAATGTAATGGGAAAAAGAACAATCATCCTTTCATGAGCGGTAGTTCTCTGTACACAATAGTAGTATGTTCATTTCCCATTAGAATTAATTTTGTGCATGATTAGGTCAAATCCTTATCATAATTTTTTTTGTATGTTTATGATGTTGGTTTTATTATATAGTTATGTAATAAGTATATTTCAGGGTGAAGATAAATGAAATAAAACATAATAGCTTTGGGAAATATGTTACCTCTTAATTGCGTAACTCATTTTGGTTTGTACAAAAAGGCATCCTAGGATTGTTTTATGCCCAAGATGGGGATTCTAGATTGAGTGCAGAAATTTTTAGAGCTATTAGTGTAGATCATATTCATGAAAGAGTTTCTTGATAGGTCTGAGGATATGTGAGGTGAGGAGGCTTTTAGTGGAGGAGGAGTGCCACTCTTGAAATTTTTTGAAAATATAATTACACCCACATTTTTTCCATTGAAAGTTGCTCAAATAATGAAAAAATGTAGATAAAAGCGAGTATAGTGTAAAAATATGACTATCTAATTGATTGTGGACTAGTTTCTAGGTCATTTGGGCCCTTAAGTTTATAGTTTAGTCCCATTTTAGGCTTAATTTCACCTTAATTATTAAAATTATTTTTTTACAGTAACTAATATAATTGGTAAAAAACTAATTTAAGATTAATAGAAAATATAAATTATTCTGAATAAAAATATGGAATAATTTTTCCCAAATTCAGATCAAATGTGTGTTAAAAATTATTTAAAATTTAATCCCAAATACATGGTAACAATGCATGGTTTTAAGGTAACAACGTCCAAAAGTTAGTTATGTTTGTATACAAAATTTCAAAGTGAAATTAATATCAATGACCTATATTGGATCACATTATAAAACAATGATCAAATTAAACAATAAAATCAATTTATATTAAAAATATGGAGTTTATTTTGATATATTGATTTTTTAAAAGATTGAATAATTGGATTTGAAATAGGTTCTCCTTTAAAAGGCGACATAACTACCCTGATAAAAATATAGTATTTTATGCGTAAAATTATGTTTTTTATATATTTCCTATCAAATCTATTGGAAGAATATCAAAAATGTTTTATTAATATATATATATATATATATTTCTTTGATATAACCCAATAATTTTATGTAATTTTATTTATTAGATAATTTATTAGGATAAAACAGCTTTATGGGAATAAAAATAATAACATTTCTCTTTATATTCAATTGAATTTCAATTTTTTTTCTAATTTTATTTTAACCCATAAAGAAATTTTATATTTGTGAAAGCCCTAGTTTTTCAAAAGTTAGATTACCCTTTTAATAACTACTAATTAAACAGCTAGGAAATATCTTATTATATAAATGAATATTATTTTAATAATATATTTTTGTTCGGTAAAGCTCAGTATTGCGTATAATGAAAGACATTATAAAAACTCATTATTGAGTGTGATTCATGGTAACTCTGTATCATGTTCAATCTAAGATATATCATATATTTAATTTATTTAAAAAAAGTTAATATACTGTAAAGTCTCGGGGTATTATATCCCCTTACAAGCTTAGTGATGTGTGTGATGCACACTATAAAATAAATGTTCTTACTTTATAATTTTTGAGTGTTATGTACAAATCCTTAAATACAAATTTAACTACATGTTTCAAACATTTTAAAATTATTTTAACACTTTATTTTTATATTTTACCATTTTAGTTTTATCTTGATAATTTTTTTTACCCAAGTAGTTTATATTTTATTAAAAATATAAGAAAACCAATATATATTTTTTATTTATAAAATAAAATTTATGACCATGAATTATTATACAATTTATATATTGTTTTTAAATTACTTTTTAATTAAGTTATTTAATATATAGAAAAACTTTTTTTTGTTGAAAAATGTAATTTAAAACATTTTGTATGGTTAATCTTATTTAGAATTATAGTTAACATTTAGTTCATATAAGTATATAGGTGTTTTGAAAAACATGATATATTCATTATTTAAAATATATTAATTTCATCTTTTAGAGAAAAATACATATTTTTAAGAAAACATTATATTAAAATTACTGTTTTAATATTATCATGATCATAAAAATTAATCATAGTAATCATACTTTAATAAAACAAAATATATATAATATAAAATAATATTATTATTTAAAAAAAAACATATGAGATAAATTCATATATATTTAATTTCTTTATGTGATAAAATTTTATTTTCATTATAATTGAATAAAAACCATTTTTAAAATTAAACATTAATAAAGGTTCCAAAACATTACACACGTGCGTAATGAAATGAAAATTAGAGTCTATAATTATTTATTTTATTCCATATATATATATATATACTTCAAAAAAAAATATCAATATTTTTATTTTGTTAATGTCATAGAAGTGATACTTTTATCAATATTAGTATTTTCACTATTCACCTAAAAATCAACTATTTCATAAAAATCCACAAAATTTATCTTAATATAAATTTGACTTGGTGAATGTAAAAGTGATTTTTTTTCAAATTGAAATTCTAAAAGTTTAGAATTTTCCATTTATTTATAATGAAATAGTTTTGCATTTGAAAATAAATTTTTTATAAAATAAATACTATTTTATTACATCTAATCAATTTATAACAAAAATTTGTGTTAATATATTATTCATAAAAAAAATTTATTTTAGATGAAATATATTTAAAAAAACACATAAATGGAATTTTTTGGAGTTGTTACATTTTAATGTTTAAATAACACTTATTAGTTTTTTTAACTACACAAATTTAATCTATCAACATCCTATAACTGATAAATGGATTAATTATTATTTATATATTTATTTCAAATTTTTATTACATCTTCTTTTACCCATTAACTCTACATTTATATTTCAATGTGTATGTACTATTTTTCATTCTTTTATTGTTTGGAGTTGTGTTTGAAAGAATATTGCGAACACATTACGTTTCAAAGGAAAATATAACTTAAAATCATTGGGTGTTTCAATAGAAAAGAATTTAATTACTTAAATTAGTAATTTTAGTATGGTAAAGAAATTTTTTTGATGATTTTTCT
Source organism: Viscum album (assembly GCA_963277665.1). Lineage (NCBI taxonomy): Eukaryota > Viridiplantae > Streptophyta > Magnoliopsida > Santalales > Viscaceae > Viscum > Viscum album. The sequence goes on along the minus strand of OY728162.1, from coordinate 1,236,525,954 downwards.
AATGATTTTCCTAGTGTTATCCCAAATTAGTGGTATGAATTTTCTCAATAATTATTTCTCAGTTCTATTCCAATTTGAAAACCACTTTACAGAATCGCTTAAAGGGATATATTATAATTGAAAATACATTTACATGAATTACATTATAATTTTTTCATGTTCCCATAAATATTACATTAGAGTGCTCCACTATTGTTGGTTAAAATAAAAAATTATTTTATGAGGCATTAGATTGATTATAGACCATTTAATATCATTACTATTAAGAATATGTTTTTATTTCCTTATGTTTGTGACTTTGTTGACTAGATATATGGTGCTCAATATTTTCCCATGATTTAACATAGATCTGGTAACCATCAGCTCAAAGTTAAGGGGTAGGATTTCCGAAGGACATCGTTTAATTCTAGGTATGTTTATTATGAGTATTTGGTAATGAATTTTGTGTTGATGAACATGACTATATATTTATATTTCTTATTAATAGTGTTTTCCATGATTATTTTGGTACATTTATGGTTATTTTCAATAATGAAATTATAGTAACCTCAAAAAGAGATGAAGATCATGATACACTACTATGTATTGTTTTAAAAACAATAATAGAAAACTAAATACAGAAATTTTTTAGAAATTTTAATCTTGCATGAAATAGACTCTTTTATTGAGAATATAGTTTTTAAATATGAGGAAACTACTAATACTTCTAATAATAAAGTTTCAAATGAGTGGAAAAGACCATAAAATACAACTGAAATTAGATTTTCCCTTGGCATAGCAGGTTACAACTGATGGTTCATTGAAAAATATGCATTGTAAACTAGCTCAACAACTAATCCATCTAAATAAAGAGTTAATTTCATCTAGATGTTTGATTCTGATTAATGGATTTAGAAATTGAAAAGAATATTGGTTAATGATTTAGTGTTATACCTTTTATATATAAGTGATTAGTTGGCAATTTACAGTGATACTTCGTTGAAAACCCATGGTAGTTTCTTGAAGGAATTTGATAACTTAATTGCATATAGATTATTACCATTCAACATCAATGAGTATAATTATCCAACACATGACCATGATATTTGAGGAGATTTTTTTTCATTCTAAATTTGGTGGTATCTTTTATATGGGAATAATTTAAAATCTATTCAAACCATAAAACTTTTAAGTATATATCATTTTATAAATACTTGAAGACAAGGAAGAGAATATGGTTAGAACTAATAAAGGATTATGGTGTTATGATTAACCACCATCAGTGGGATGAAAATAAGGTAGCTGATTCATTTTTTTGAAAACAAAACACATCATTAACCATTATATGTTTGGAACATGATCCTTTATTTGATGATTTAATGTATAGGGTTTTGGGGATTATGTATCATGAAACCTCATCACTTTTTTTTCATGGGTATGAAAAATCTATATCTAGAAGAGCATTTTAAAAACACTCGAATGGAATATTTTGGAATGTAAGAAAGTGTAAAATTATTCAAGAAGGGCATGTTTCTTAAGTTTAATATCGATAATTATGGTGTTACTAAATTTGAAAATATGTTATGTGTTCCATATGATTCGTAGTTTAAGAATGAATTTTATTATTAATCTCAGAGTAATCTATTTTTTCCCATTGGCAGTTCTAAGATATACTGAGAATATCTGTAATATTATTGTTGGGAAGGAAAAAATATACTACTTACTCTACCATGAAATGTTTGATTTGGAAACAGGTTAATGATGAGAGATAACAACCAAACAGGATGATAAATCCTTTTTGAGTGCCTGAATAGAAATTACAGAACATATACATGAATTTTTTTGTGGTACTACTAAATATTTTCCATGTTTACAATGAGATTTGAGTTATAATTAAACATTCATGAACATTTATGCATTTTATTCCCATTCAAGATAATATGTATTTGGATCAACATTCAAGATATTATATAAATGAAATGTTCATGTTATATTGTTTCCCACTCACTATTGTACTCAATCATGATCCCATATGTTTATTAAATTTTTAGAAAGTGATTCAGAAGTCATTGGTTACTGAATTAAATATACATACAGATCATTATCCTTATATTGGTATACTGTTGTAATGAAAAATTTTGAGGTTATAATCTATTATTTGGTCATGCTCATTATGTTATTAGGGAGTTTATGATCAATATACCAGGAAATTCTGAACCAGGCGTAAGCCTGGTCCCGCAAATTTATTAAAGGAAAAAAAGAGAAAAAACAACCGGTTTAAGGGTTGCCGGTACCCCTTACAACGTGACACAGCAACCAAAGACCACTCCGCATCATACAATGCAAATACAAATTCAAATTTCAAAACCAATTACCCATACAGCTGTCCTCGATCCGCACGCCGTCACCGCACACCTTTCAATGCCTCGAGTCACTCACACCCTCGATACGCACCCAACCATCACACCCATCAACATCACCATCCATCGTCACCGGCGAGACCTCCTCCGGCGTCAATACAACACCAAGATCCACAAATTTTGAGATCACAGAAATATCGTTCACAAAACCACAGAACAGATTTTTCATATCCAACACAAGCAGCGTCGGAGTCACCAAATCCGAACAGCAAACCACAGAGAAACCGAACAACCTCTCCGTCATCAAATCACGAATTCACCTTTGAATTGCAAAGGAACCAGAGACAGAAAACCAAAAAACCCACCAGATTCACAGCCAATCGATGAAATCCCAAATCACCAGATGTATCCAAAATCACCAAAACAGATAACCTGCAAAAACTCACAAAAACTGAAGCCCAAAGCCTCCCCCCTCCAGGAACAACAGAACCGAAGTCGAGCCACACAGGAACCCGCCGTATGCGTGGGTAGGTCACAAAGGACTCACCGAACCGGATCCACCGACGGCACAACAAGCCGAGACGCTCCGAACCGAGATCGCACCGATCCACGACGTCAACTGCAGCTACGCCGGGACGAACACCTGAGAACCTCGTCCTTGGAAGCGAAAGGACACGCCGAGCCGAGCGACGATGCCGAGCACGGGAGCTGGAGACCAAACCCCACCGAATGAAGAAACACCCCACCGATGCCAGATCACGCCCACAACGAGCTGATGCCAGATGGAGCCACGACTCGATCCAGGCCGGGGGGGGAAGGGGAAGATAGAACGAAGGGAAACCCTAGCCGCCGAAGAAGTGCGAAGAGCCGCCGCTCAGAGGCTCTAATTCGTCTTATGATCAATATATGTGATTGGTGTAATTTTTATATAAAAATAGTTTTCATTATAATATAATAATGGATCATTTTGAAGAATTATATGAAAAGCGATGTTGAACTAAATCATATCGGGATATTGTTAGTGAAAATAAATTTTATATATAATAATTAGTATAAGAGATGGATGAGTAGGTAAATATGATTCAGAACTATATAACGACATATCAGAGTAGGTATGAATGTTTTGTAGATAATTGAAGGAAATATATCTCATTTGTAGATGGGGATTATATTAATCCAAAATTATCTCCTTGAAAAGTTTAATTCTTTTTGATAATAAGGAATTATTATGCCGATGGTATGTTGGGCCATGTGAAATTAACAAAATATTTTGACTAGTTTTCTATTTTTCAGCATTACCACCAAGTTTCTATCATGTAAAACATCTATATCTGGTTAAATTTTTAAAGAATCATATACATAAATAATATCACATTTTGAGCCTTGATTTATTATAGATGGAAGAAAATATTTCTTATGAGGAAAATCTAGATTAGATTCTAGACCACAAAGAGTATATTTCTTGGAATAATTTAGTTCACCATGTTAATGTTTTATGGAAGAACTATATGATTAAAGAGGTAACATGAGAATCAGAAATAGTTATGAGGGGGAAAACCTAACTTTTTTAGTAATGAATAAAATTTTGAAGAAGAAATTTAATTATTGGGGTAAGAATATAGCTGATCAGGATTAAATTAAGAATAACTAAATTATATTTCTTACTATAATTCATGATTATATTTTATGGAGTCATAATAATTATAATAATTTTACACAATCATTAAATAGAAAAATAAATAGTTTCCTTCTATATGATTTATTTTCCATGATTTGTATGGTTTTATTTAAATATTATATCTAAAAATTTATGTGATTTAATTTCATTGAATGAAATTTATTTTTAATATCACCAAAAAAAATTAGCATTATTTTTTTATTGAACTAAAATTATTGACTTTAGGGTGAATTGTGAAAAATATGGGTATTTAATGTAAACTATCATTTCATTTCAAGTATTTAAAAAATTAAATTCATATTTTGGATTGGTATTGATTTAATAATTTTTCCATTGATTAAATATAATCCATTAAATAACATACTAATCATAATTATACATTATTTTTTCATATAATAATTTTTATGTATCAAAACACTTTTATCTAAAAACAATTTTCCTTTGCGTTTTTTTGTGATTGTGTTAATTTTATTTTCCCCCACTTATAAAAATTGAAAATATAAAAATTTATATAATTTAAATTTGATTATGAGGATAAAATTTATAATTGAATTTATTTTCAAATTTGTTCATAATAGATTGTTTCCATAGAAAAAGTTGTTACCACAATAATGAATAAAACATGTGAATTAATGTTAAACCAAACTAATAAGATCATAATATCATTTCATAATTATAATCATATTAATTTATTTCAACAGTTATCATGATATTTTTATAATTTAATTTTTTATACCCATGTTACTATGATTGATAATTTATATTATTTTAAAAAATTGAATAATTACACGCTTGTCCCTACCCTAAATTAAAAAAGGGATCCCACATCACCTATCTAATTCAAAAAACATGATGCATTTTTCATACCAATGAATTACCAAAAAACCTTCCCAATATATCTCCAATGTCATATAGGTCAAGGAAAAAATAAATGATGAAACATTGAACACTTAATGTGTAAGATAAAGGTGGATTTTCTATGAAAAGTTATAACTATTAATAGAGTGTTTTCATGTTTCTTCACTCTTAAACCAACTTTAAATAATCATAAATAATGACTATATTATATCATAAGTATATAAAATGTACTGAAATTTTATTTTATTTATTTAATTACCCTTTTTATCTCCTTTTCCATCTATTAAGAAATTGGAACTTCACTCCTATATATGTGTTGACTATCGCCACCATAAAGCTATGTATTTAATTTTCTATAATCAGTTGACACTAAGTTTTTTGAATATATAATTAATGAATCTATAATATTTTAATTTCCATTTTTTTATTCTAAAATTTTAATTTATTACTCACCTTCTTACCCTTCATTCCATTATAAAACGATAACCTCTTCCATGTGTACATGTCGACTCCGACCCCCATGAATTATGTGATTCATTTTTCATTACACTATTAATGATTTATTTTAAATGTGTTTACATTGCATAAAAATTATAATTATAAATTTTTTTAGATTATATATTTAATTAATCCCTCACCCCTTTGACCATATTTTATAAACGAATGTAATTTTTTGGTTATAAACCGAAACATCCCAAAAAGGCCAAAAATAAAATTAATCAATTTAATAACTATATAAGACAAGCTAATAGTTAAAATAAAAGATGTTATGATAAGACATTAAAACTAAAAAAATTATTATTCATGTATAATATTAATATAATTTTATAATTCATAAAGGTAATGTACAATCATGGCATGTTAGGGGATGAGGTAAATGATTTGTTGATTAAATATTGTTTGAAATGTTTTAAAATCATCCTCAGTTTTATCCATATTTTTCAAAATAATTCAATTTTCTTCATCAATATAATACAATAATTTTTTTTAAAATTCATTTTATATAATCTTTGACCTTTTACAATGATTTTCAAAAAAGGGTCATCTATATTGTTTCTCGACATGTTATTTTTTCCTCATTTTACCAAATTGAAATATAGTTTTTTAATAACATTTATACATGAATTATTCTTAATAACATAATATTGGTTATTAATTATTAATATTAATATATAAAATAGTGTTTTTTTAAAATAATGTCATATTTTATTTTCTTTCTGTAATTTTTTGTTTTATCAGTTTTCAGAGGAAAACAACTTTTTATCATTATGTTTATAAAAATACAAGATATTATTCTGTTTATGTGTTAAATATAATATATTATGAGGTTTTATAATAAAAATTATTTATTTTATATTTTTTCCCATTATGTAGTTATTGGAAATCATATATGATGATGGGTGATCCTGATATAGATCTGATTATATGAGAACCTGATATGGCTCTCCAATGCATTTTTTAATGTGATGAAGTTAATGGGAATTAAATTACTCATAGGGGGTATGTTTGAATTATCCATGATAGTTATCCCTTTTTATATGTTCTTGTTAGGTTATTATTAGGGAAATGAACCAAGACACCTACATGGTATAAAATGAATTATATGATATTAAAAGGAAATATTTTTTTGTAATGTATGAAAATATGTTCATGATTATTGGAATGTTTATGATCTTTAAAGGTTAAATGTTTGTTTCCAAGAGTAATCATTTATTCTTAAGTAACATTCAATATTATGATTTTATCTTTATGATTTATTAAAAAATGTTTTATGAAAACATTTAGTTTTAATTTTATTTCACGGTGATATATAGGTTATTTTTTGGTAAAAGTTTATTATATTTGGAGGAAAAAATAATTATGGGTTTTCATTAATATTCATTTGGAATAAGATATTTTGATTATTTTTTACAACCCTTACTGAGTTTTTTTACCTATCGATTTTTTTTTAAAATAACGTGTTTAATGTTTTTTTAGTATTATATAATTGTCAATGGTGACACATCATGAATGAAGAAAAAGTTTCATTAATGAAATAATATTACTGAAATGAGAACCTATTTTTATAGAACAAATAATGAATATTATGTGGATATGTCTGCAATGTTAGGTAACTTATTTTCCAATTCTATAAAATTACAAAATAAATAGATCCTTAAAATATTAAAAAAGTGAAAATTTTATTATATATCATGTGTTTATGGATTGAGTGCATTACTATGTTTTATAATATGGTCACATCTTTGGGAACTGAAACAATCCTGGTGTAAACATCTCAAAGTATCTAATAAAAATGTTAGTTTTTTGTCATTATTAGTAATTCTAGTTAATTGGTTACAAAACTACACTAATCCATACTCACACATCTAAATGTTAAAGTATTAAAAAATCAATATAAAAGAAACATATCACACAAAATATAATAAAATATAAAGTATAACACATAGAATAAAAATATAAAAGGTCTATAAAAAATAATATCCCACTAAACCAATCACAAATACTTCAAACATATCATGTCATTAAGGAAATAAAATTTATTCCTAATTCACCTTGACCACAAAATCCATATAAACATATCATAATTGAAATCGACCTCCTTCCTTACTCCTCATAATTTTCTCTACAAAATATCCACATCATAGCCACATGCATCAGTAGGGATGAGACTTGGTCTTCCAGTTGTCCATCACAATAGTCACACACTCTGTGGGTGTTGGTTAACAAATAAAAAACCCATTCTCATGTGGTTCATAATACATATTTCTTAATAATTATTTAAATAAAGTAACTCTGTAAATAATTTTTATAAAATGGTAAATTTTGAAAAAAAAATTAGATTTATTTCCAAGTTGGATAGTTATATGAAATTTTCATTTTGATCAAGAAGGTTCCAGTACATAGTGTAAGAAATGCATGGGTTCTTAATTTTGTAATTTTTTTGGATTCAATGGATAAATATATTGAACATAATGAAAAAAACCTATATCAATTATATATGATATTTTAAAGTTAATTTTTAATTAGTTTAGAACTAAAATAATATTAAACATTAAATTTCTTAGATAAAAATTCATTTTATTCACTTTTTTATTTTATAAATACAATTTTGAATATAATGTATGATTTCTCTATAAGTATCCAAATGTTTTACACAAATCTCTTGATGAAATTATTAGTATTTTTTTTTGTTTTAGAGTGGAATAACCAAGTGTTCTATGATGCTGATTGTTGATTCAAAGAAGGGGTTATCCTATTAAATTTATATTCATGAGAGGAAAGATGAAATGACTATTCACTCTAGAAATGAGATAATTTTTTAGTGATTCTATTGTGCATAATTATTATTCTATACTCACTAAAAGTATATAACATTGATTTTTGAATTACGGTTAACACAATTGATAATTACACACATGACCTTATCAATATATTTAATCTATTTAATACCTCATGATAAATAATAATATTTTCATCCTTATTATATCACATAACATGAAATTATTTCAATAATTTTAAATAAAATAAATCATTTCCATCACGACATTAACTCAACCCATTATCCTACCATGGTATTTATCATAGAATGAATAATATTAACTTTTTTAAAAAAAAATTAGCTGTTTAAAAAAAATTATTATATTCACTAAAATTGTAACATCCCAGGTAAATAATGAATAAAACATTTTCATATTTATTAATATTTAAAAATTAAATATTAATTTTACTTTAAAAGGGTTTCTATGTTCGATAGCGTACCCGATACGCAACAAAGAGTTTCATTGAAATCTTACGTTGCACACTAGTAATATAATAATATTATTTTAAATGGTAGTTTACATGTAGCCGTTGTATTGGCGAGAATGGATAGAAATAACTAAAATATGATTATATATGTTTTTTAAATGTTTTTACATTTATCCATTAAAAGATAAAGGCTTAAAATATGGGAAGAATTCAATTTTAGGCATTTATACCCTAATTTTCACTAAGGGTTCACTTATCACCTTTTGATGGCGAACAATCATTAAATATAGCTTTGATCACTCTTATACATTCTATTGGACCAAATATAACTCTTCTTTATAATCGGGACATCAAAATTTACTTTGTGTAAATTTTTGGTATTTTTCCGATAAAGTTCATTTTTTAATGAATAGTGTAAAATGTTGTATTTTAATTCAAACCCTCTTTTTTTAATCTTATTTATTTATATTATTAGATTATCTTTTGAATTGGTTTTAAAGAGAAATTAGAATATATTTTTACCATTTAATCCAATGGTGGTCATTGGAATCAATTTCACTTTGAAATTTGACTTAAACTAGTGTCAATCTTTTGATACTTATTGTTTCATAAAAACTCGCTATTTTTCATGACAGTGGGAATTAATTATTAAATTAATTAATGCAATTTATATGTTTTGAATTTTTTAATATAGATATCATTTTTGAATTTGGAATATCAAATATAGCTTAGGGTGATTTTTTTGTATTTTAAGGAAAAACTTCAATTTTTGATGAATAGTGAAACCACTAAGTGGTACTTATAAAAACTAATTTTTCATTTAAATGAAATTTTACCACTTCTGTGTTTCTAATTTCAAGAATCCGACATACGTGGTTGTCATTAAAAAGTAAAATGTTGTTCAATGGGATTAAAATAATTTTTTGGGTGAATAGTAACTTATTAAGTTTTTAATCGTGATTAGAGGTAATTAGTGTAGTTTAAAGTAAAAATAATGTTTTAATAATATGATATGAGCTTGAAACATGTCCTACCCTCATTGGATGTGTCATGGCCAACCAAGAAAATCCATGAGTAAATTTCGGGACCCCATGGAGCAACTTTGGTGGGAAAATACATAAATAACTTTTTATTTAATGTTAAAGTAAAAATGACACAAACATGAGATGTTTTACTAAAACAATTTGTACAAGGGTTTATACAAGCCAGATTTTTGACTATAAATATTCAATAGAAAGTTAAAAAGATTTCCTACATCTTGATATTTTTTTTATAATTTTTAGAGATTAAATAAAGTAAATTATTTATGACATCATGATGATGCAAAGATGACCTCATTATTTAATGATTTAAATAAAATTTAATGATAATGTAAAATCTAAGACCTATACATGTCAAAAACCTATTGGATGAGTGGATTTCGAACCCACTTCATCTTAACCTCGAAATACATCAATGTGGGACCTTTAAAATCCGAAAATAATTTGAAAATAAAGTAACATTTTGTATCTTTACAAGAGTGCCCCTCCTCTCCTCTTATAAAAGGCCCCCACCTCTACCACCTTACCCACACTCCCAAAGCCTTTGGATCGTCTAAACCCTGACCATTTTGTCTCTCCACTTACCTCTCTTACTCCTTGAAACCTCACTTTGGGCAGAAGTTCTCTTAAGGAAGCCTTTGAGCTCAAACCAAAGGGAGTTACCCAATTTTAAGGTAATGTCTTCACTTCAGTCCATTTGTTTTATTTTGCTTCTCCAACCCCCTAAACTCTTTTTATTCATTTCTTTTGTAATAAATACAGTATCATAAATATACTAGGATTTTTTTATAAGAAGTATTCGAGCTACACTTACACACACCTACATCTAATGGTTAAAGAACATACTGTTTCTGTGGATGGCGAATTTCGGCCTCCCGAAACGATGATTGTTCAACATTCTTTTAACACCTTCAAAGGTGGCCATTAAGATGAAACTATATTTATATATGATATATAATATGATTATGTTTTCCTTATGCTTCTGTATTTTTCATTTTGGGAATACCTTTATGATTTCCATTACGGGTAAACGCGATATCTTCATTTAAGGAAGTGCAGACTACCGCCCCCTCAAAGTGATGTGATTCGTTAATGCCATATGTGGAACGTGTAAAGGATTGATTTAAAGTTATTATATATGATGTTATACTGGATTTATAGTATACCTCTATATCATTATTATTCCATTCCATAAAAATATGAAATAGAAATGAAAGTAGCGTTCATGCGTACGTACGGCTTACCGTCTCCATGAATGGTGCATTTCATTTCTTATCCCCAAATGTAATGTACTATTATAAGTAAATGTATAATATATATATATATATGATTAATGATACATATAAATGATGAATATAATTCTGGAATTAAAATATACATACCTCTCATTTAGTTTTAATTCCATTTATATGACAAAAAAATGAAAGTAGCGTTCATGCGTACGTACGGCTTACCGTCTCCATGAACAGTGCATTTCATTTCTAACCTCTAAATTATTATGTAATATTATAAATACATGTATATGCTGGATATATATGATATATATGATATCCAAATTAGTAATTTCATTCTAGATATATAGAACCTTTGACCACACGAACAACATGTAATTGTAAGAAGTCCACTTTTGACTTAAGAACCAAATATCGACAAAACAAACATTATTAACTTAAATGGTTACATAATGTTTATAACATGGCAATAAGTGATATAAAAGGAATAATGAACTTGAAAAAGGTTCTTAAGAAAATAGAAATTAACTCATGTTTATTATTCAGGACATTAAAGAACGATCGAGTCAAGTCGGACCCGAGGTAAGGGACTTCATCTCAATCTCCTTTCATTGAGGCATATTTCGTTTTATACACAACTTTATTTTATACGGTGTATAAAACCCTTTAAATTTTACTTTTATTCAAAATGAATCTTTTTATACGAAGCGTTTTACTAAACGACAAAAGGGAATGTTTTTGTTGTACGTATGCGGCGACAACGACTTTTCCACCGCTGCGAGTATTATTTGGTCTTTGGCTTCCTCAACAAGCCGTAATGTTTTTAAAATAAAATAAATACCATATAAGATTTTATGTATTTTGGTATTGAAAATGGTTTTGATAAAGTATTCTATTATGTCAATATATTTAAATGATATATTGTGATTGAAATGTGGAAATGTTATCATTCCTTTATATTGGTTTTATGTTTTATGATTTTATATTGGTACTTGGGCATTTGACGGGTGGTTACATGATAAACCATATGACGGGTGGTGCCGTGAATAACAGAACGGGTGGTTACATTATAACCTCCAATTCATTGGGTATGGAAGTTGGCCGTATAGCTATTCCATTAAGTATGTATGGAAGTTGGCCGTATGACTATTCCATTAAGTGATATGTGTGGAAGTTGACCGTATGGTTATTCCACTTAAGTATGTTTATGTCCCAAGTTACATTTATATGTTACGTGTTCTTTATATGGGTTTTATGGTAATCCTTTGGTTACAAAAGAGTAAGTAATGATATTTTATTCAGTGAAGAGTTTTTACAACTTCATGAAGGTGAAGGTATTACTTTGATAAAGTATACATGGTTTACTTGATGTTTAAAAAACTAACAGTTTTCATTATTTGTGTATCCCTTACGTAGCATTTTATGCTCACCCCAAGTTTTTTTGAAATGTTTTTCACAGGACTTAAGGTGGAATAGGGTCGAGGATGGGATCAAGGGAAAGTCATGCTATATAAAACATAGAACTAGACATGTTTCTTTTTATGAGTTTTTTTTATTTTATGTAATCTTAGTAGAAGTGTATACATTGTAATCTTTTGAGATGTAATAGTTATGATCTAATTCTCTAAAACTCTAAACCTGAAAAGATACTCAATGTGAATTATTCATTTAATTCAATATTAAGTATGTTTTATGGCTGGGGAATTATAGTTGGTATCAGAGGTCGGTTTAGACAACTTTAGGAGTTAGAAAATTGTTAAATTATAAGTTAATTTATGGTATGACTGAAATGATATAGCATTTAATGATTACCTTGTTGCTTCGCCTAATATATTTCTTTTTTAAGAATGGTTTTTCGTAGAGGAAACAAAACATCTTTTCTAGGAAGTCATACAGAGGGAAATGACCTTTCAAATAAGTATACTGAGATGGTAAGAATCAAAACTAAACAGTTTGTTGTAGTGATGGCTCAGTTGACTCTAGTGAAAAATGTTGGTTTTTTTTATTGATGATATTTTGGTGTTTCCTAAAAGTAAAGAGGAGATTGAAAGTCATTTTAGGGTTATCTTGCAAAACTTTAAAGAAAAGATTCTATATGGAAAATTCAGCAAGTGTGAGTTTTGGTTACAACAAATTTCTTTCCTGGGTCACATTGTTTCAAATGATGGCATAACTATTGATCCTGCTAAAACAAAAGTTGTTGAATAATGGCCAAGACCCACAAATGTAACCGAGATCCGTAGTTTTCTTGGTTTGGCGGGTTACTACCGAAGGTTTGATGAAATTTTTTCACGGTTATCTAGTCCAATGACTAAGCAAACTCGGAAGGGTGTTAAGTTTATCTGGAAAAAAGAATGTGATGATTGTTTTCAGGAGTTGAAAAGAAGATTGGTGAATGCTCTAGTTTTGGCACTTCCTTCCCGGAATGGTGAGTTTGTTATATACAGTGATGCTTCTTTGATGGGACTTGGCTGTGTCCTTATGTATAATGATTAGGTAATTTCTTATGCTTCACATTGGTTGAAAAATAATGAGGTAAATTACCCTACACATGATTTGGAATTAGCTGCTGTTGTTTTTGCTTTAAAAATTTGGAGGCATCATTTGTATGGAGTAATGTGTGAAATATATACTGATCAAAAAAGTTTAAAGTATATATTCACTCAGAAAGAATTGAACAGAGACAGAGGATATGGCTGGAATTAATCAAGGATTATTATTGTACAATTAATTACCATCCGGGAAAATCCAATAAAGTGGATGATGCTTTGAGTCGGAAAAGTAATGCTTCATTAACCATGCTACGTTTGGAATGAGATCCTTTGGTTTTTTATTTGATGAACTTTGGAATAGAAGTTGTTGGTGCAGGATGTCCTTCTATTTTGTTTCAGGTATCAGTGAGATCATCTCTATCAGACAGAATCAAGCAAGCACAGAAGCAAGATAGTGAGTTGCAGAAAAAGGTCAAGCTGGTTCAGAAATGTAAGTTGCATGAATTCAACAATGATAGTGATTGTGTTTTGAGATTTGGGAAGAGATTATGTGTGCCATGTGATTCATAGTAGAAGAATGAGTTGTTATGTGAGGCTCATAGTTCCCCGTTTTCAGTTCATGCTAGCAGTACTAAGATGTACAGAGATCTGCGGGAGTATTACTGGTGGGATGGAATGAAAAGGGATATTGCTGATTTTACTGTGAAGTGTTTGAATTTTCAGCAGGTTAAAGCAGAGTGGTAGATACCGAAAGGGATGATTCAGCCTTTACCAGTGCGAGAGTGGAAATGGGAAAACATATCCATGGACTTTGTTGTGGGATTACCGAAGACATCTCGATGTAATAATGCAATCTGGGTTATTGTTGATCGCTTGACTAAATCTGCTCATTTCCTTCCTATATGATATAATTGTTCCCTAGATCAACTTTCCTGTTTGTATCTTAAAGAGATAGTCAGGTTACATAAAGTTCCTCTCTCCATTGTATCTGACCGTGATCCTGGGTTTACTTCTAACTTTTGGAAAGGCCTTCAGAAGTCATTGGGTACTGAATTAAATTTTAGTACAGCTTTTCATCCTCAATCAGATGGGTAGTCAGAATGAACAATTCAGACCCTGGAGGATATGCTACGAGCTTGTTCAATGGATCATCAGGGAAGTTGGGACCAACATCTTTCTTTGGTTGAGTTTTCTTATAATAACAGTTTAAATTCCAGTATACAGATGGAACCATTTGAGGCATTATATGGGAAGCGGTGTCGAACTCTAGCATTTTGGGATAAAGTGGGTGAAAGGAAGCTGATGGGACCAGAATTGGTAGAAGAGATGGCAGAAAAAGTTTAGTTGATTCAGAAACACATGAGAACAACTCAAAGTAGGCAGAAGAGTCATGCGGATAACCGGAAGAAGGATCTATCTTTCGAGGTAGGTGATCATGTTTTTCTCAAGGTTTCTCCATGGAAAAGTGTGATGAGATTTGGTAAGAAAGGAAAGCTGAGTCCAAGGTTCATTGGACCATATGAAATTATGGAGAGAGTTGGATCAATTGCTTACCGAGTGGCTTTACCTCCGAGTTTATCTCAGGTACACAATGTTTTTCATGTTTTGATGTTGAGGAAGTATATGCCAGATCCATCTCATGTTTTGAGTCCAGAGGTAGTTCAGATGGAAGAGAACCTATCTTATGAAGAACAACCAGTCCAGATTCTTGACCGAAGAGAGCAAGTATTGCGAAATAAGGTAATTCATCAGGTAAAGGTTTAATGGAAAAACCATATGGTTGAAGAGGCAACGTGGGAATCTGAAAATGCTATGAGGGACAAATACCCCAACTTATTTTGATAAGTGAATAAAATTACGAGGACACAATTCCCAAAAGGGGGGAAGGATGTAACATCCCAGGTAAATAATGAATAAGACATTTTCATATTTATTAATATTTATGAATTAAATATTAATTTTACTTTAAAGGGGTTGCTATGTTCGATAGCGTACCCAATACGCAACAAAGAGTTTCATTGAAATCTTACGTTGCACACTAGTAATATAATAATATTATTTTAAATGGTAGTTAACATGTTGCCATTGTATTGGAGGGAATGGATAGAAATAACTAAAATATGATTATATATGTTTTTTAAATGCTTTTACATTTATCCAATAAAAGATAAAGTCTTAAAATACGGAAAAAATTCAATTTTAGGCATTTATACCCTAATTTTCACTAAAGGTTCACTTATCACCTTTTTATGGAGAACCGTCATTAAATATAGTTTTGATCACACTTATAAATTCTATTGGACCAAATATAACTCTTCTTTAGAATCGGGACATCAAAATTTACTTTGTGTAAATTTTTGGTATTTTTCCGATAAAGTTCATTTTTTAATGAATAGTGTAAAATGTTGTATTTTAATTCAAACCCTCTTTTTTTAATATAATTTATTTATATGATTAGATTATCTTTTGAATTGGTTTTAAATTGAAATTATAATATATTTTTACCATTTAATCCAATGGTGGTCATTGGAATCAATTTCACTTTGAAATTTGACTTAAACTAGTGTCAATTTTTTGAAACTTATTATTTCATAAAAACACGCTATTTGTCATGACAGTGGGAATTAATTATTAAATTAATTAATGAAACTTATATGATTTGAATTTTTTTAAATAGAAATCATTTTTGAATTCAGAATATCAAATATAGCTTAGGGTGAATGTTTTGTATTTTTCTGAAAAACATCATTTTTTTATGAATAGTGAAACCACTAAGTGGTACTTATAAAAACTGATTTTTCGTTTAAATGAAATTTTACCACTTTTGTGTTTTGAATTTCAAAAATTAGACATAAATGGTTGTCATTAAGAAGTAAAATGTGGTTCAATGGGATTAAAATAATTTTTTGGTGAATAGTAACTTATTAAGTTTTTAATCGCGATTAGAGGTAATTAGTGTAGTTTAAGGTAAAAATAATGTTTTAATGATATGAGATGAGCTTGAAACATGTCCAAACCTTATTGGATGTTTCATTTCCGACCAAGAAAATCCATTAGTCAACTTGAGGACCCCATGGAGCCACTTTGGTTGGGAAATGACATAAATAACTTTTTATTTAATGTTAAATTAAAAATGACACAAACATGAGATGTTTTACTAAAAAAATTTTTACATAGTGTTATACAAGTCAGTTTTTTGACTATAAATATTTCGTAGAAATCTAAAACGATTTCCTACATCATGATATTATTTTTATAATTTTTAGTCATTAAATAAATTAAATTATTTATGACATCATGATGATGTATTGATGACCTCATTATTTAACGATTTAAATAAAATGGAATGATAATGTAAATTATAAGACCTAAACATGTCCATAACCTATTGCATAAGCGGATTCCGAACCCTAATCACCTTATCCTAGAAATAAATCAACGTGGGACATTTAAAATCTGAAACTCTTTTGAATATAAAGTAACATTTTGTAACTTTACAAGAGTGCCCCTCCTCTCCTCTTATAAAAGGCCCCCACCTCTACCACCTTACCCACACTCCCAAAGCCTTTGGCTCGTCCAAACCCTGCCCATTTTATCTCTCCACTTCTCTCTATTACTCCTTGAAGCCTCACTTTGGGCAGAAGTCTTCCTAAGGAAGCGTTTGAGCTCAAACCAAAGGGAGTTACCCGATTTTAAGGTAATGTCATCACTTGAGTCCTTTTGTTTTATTTTTCTTCTCCAACCCCCTAAACTCTTTTTATTCATTTATTTTGTAACAAATACCGTATAATAAATATACTAGTATGTTTTTATAAGAAGTATTTGAGCTACACTTACACACACCTACATCTAATGGTTAAAGAACATACTGTTTCCGTGGATGACGAATTTCGGCCTCCCGAAACGATGATTGTTCAACATTCTTTTAACACCTTCAAAGGTGTCCATTAAGATGAAACTATATTTATATATGATATATAATATTTTTATGTTTTCCTTAAGCTTCTGTATTTTTCATTTTGGGCATACCTTTATGGTTTCATTATGGGTAAACGCGATATCTTCATTTAAGGAAGTGCAAACTACCACCCCCTCAAAGTGATGTGATTCGTTAATTCCATATGTGGGACGTGTAAAGGATGGATTTAAAGTTATTATATATGATTTTATACTGGATTTATAATATACCTCTATATAATTATTATTCCATTCCATAAAAATATGAAATAGAAATGAAAGTAGCGTTCATGCGTACGTACGGCTTACCGTCTCCATGAACGGTGCGTTTCATTTCTTATCCCCAAATGTAATGTACTATTATAAGTACATGTATATAATGGATATATATGATGAATGATACATCTAAATGATGAATATAATTCTGGAATTAAAATATACATACCTCTCATTTCGTTTTAATTTTATTAATATGATAAAGAAATGAAAGTAGCGTTCATGCGTACGTACGGCTTACCGTCTCCATGAACGGTGCATTTCATTTCTTACCTCTAAATGATTATGTAATATTATAAATACATGTATATTCTGGATATATATGATATATATGATATCCAAATCAGGAATTCCATTCTGGATATAAAGAACCTTTGACCACAGAAACAACATGTAATTGTAAGAAGTCAACTTTCGACTTAAGAACCAAATATCGACCAAACAAACATTATTAACTTAAATGGTTACATAATGTTTATTACATGGAAATAAGTGATATAAAATTCATAATGAACTTGAAAAAGGTTCTTAATAAAATAGAAATTAACTCAAGTTTATTATTCAGGATGTTAAAGAACGATCGAGTCAAGTCGGACCCGAGGTAAGGGACTTCATCTCAATCTCCTTTCATTGAGGAATATTTCGTTTTATACACAACTTTATTTTATACAGTGTATAAAACCCTTTTAATTTTACTTTTATTCAAAAGGAATCTTTTTATACGAAGCGTTTTACTAAACGACAAAAGGGAATGTTTTTGACGTACGTGTGCGGCGACAATGACTTTTCCACCACCGCGAGTATTATTTGGTCTTTGGCTTCCTCAACAAGCCATAATGTTTTTAAAATAAAATAAATACCATATAATCTTTTATGTATTTTGTTATTGAAAATGGTATTGATAAAGGATTCAATTATGTCAATATATTTAAATGATATATTGTGATTGAAATATGGAAATGTTATCATTCCTTTATATTGTTTTTATGTTTTATGATTTTATATTGGTACTTGGACATTTGACATGTGGTTATGTGATAAACCATATGACGGGTGGTGCTGTGAATACCAGGACGGGTGGTTACATTATAACCTCCAATGCATTGGGTATGGAAGTCGGCTGTATGGCTATTCCATTAAGTATGTAGGGAAGTTGTCCGTATGGCTATTCCATTCAGTGATATGTGTGGAAGTCGACCGTATGGTTATTTCACTTAAGTATGTTTATGTCCCAAGTAACATTTATATGTTATGTGTTCTTTATATGGGGTTTATCGTAATCCTTTGGTTACAAAAGGGTAAGTAATGATATTTTATTCAGTGAAGAGTTTTTACTACTTCATGAAGGTGAAGGTATTACTTTGATAAAGTATACATGTTTTACTTGATGTTTGAAAAACTATCAGTTTTCATTCTTTGTGTATCCCTTACTAAGCTTTTTATGCTCACCCCAAGTTTTTTTGAAAAGTTTTTCACAGGACTTAATGTGGAATAGGGTCGAGGATGGGATCAAGGGAAAGTCATGCTATATAAAACATGGAAGTAGACATGTTTCTTTTTAAGAGTTTTTTTTATTTTATGGAATCTTAGTAGAAGTGTCTACTTTGTAATCTTTTGAGATGTAATAGTTATGATATAATTATCTAAAACTCTAAACCTGAAAAGATCCTCAATGTGAATTATTCATTTAATTCAATATTAAGTAAGGTTTAAGGCTGGGGCCTTATAAAACTCGTGAATTTATATTTATTTAAATATTCATGTACTGAAATATATATTTAAATATTAACATATTCGCTGAATTGGTGAATAAAAGATACTTATTTATTACCATATGTATAATATAAAATAGTTAAAAATATAATCACATTTTCTAAACTCATGTATCTCATTCTTGTATTAATGTAATAAATTTCACATGAATTATTATTACTCCATAAGTTATGAATAATATTTTTTTCATAATGTTAGATTTAATATAGATTAATGAGATCCTATATAAACTTAGTTTATGACCCTATAAGACACTTTCATATTGAAATTAGGTTATCACACCTAAAGTATAAGATCAATTACTTTTTTAGTTTCAAGTGATCTAAAAACTATTGCTGACTAATGTAAAATTGGTTAAAGAATTGAAATTCATAATAAATAAATTATATAATAAAATAAGTCACTTGATACTAGAAATGAAAATATTTTTGAATGTGTACATTTCAAAGATGATCCATTGCACCATATTCAATCACCAAAATGTGGGTTTGATGAATATCACCAAGAGATATAAGAATTTTATCCCTCTTCTTGAGGTTTCCATGGTCTATTGAATCACCCAATGTTCAGGTGGGAATCCTCTTTGTATCACAATGTACTAGAAACTCATTGTGTAAAGGTAGAATAAAATGAGAGAATCATGGTATGGGAGTTTTAACCTAGTTTCTAAAAATATTTATTAAATTATCACATGGTAATAATTCAATTTAAATATCCCTCAAGGAAACTCCTTGAGTGAGATGGAATTTACTCATGAGTTATAATACATGGATAAATTCCTAATCCATTTCATACAAATTATTACATGAATTTTTCAAACTATCATTTGATTAATCTAATGACAAAGTTCACTAAATGATACCAAAAAAAGGACACTACAAAATGATAATTTTTATCATTTTGATTCTATAATCACATGGATTATATGATATGATGAAATTATATAATTAGATTAAAAGGGTATGGGAATGAACTCCCATTCATGTATTATGATTATATTATATAATATACCCCAAATGCATGAAATTCATATTTAGTGATTAGTTAAATCATAAAATATTATAAACCTTATATATATCATATATATATATATATATATACTTCTAGGAATATCTCCTCAGATCTCCCACTTACACTAAATTATGAAATTATATCCAAGAATCTTTAAGATGTATTATATAAACTTTCGTAAAGTTATCATCATCTCAATTTTGTTTCACAACATAAGAATTAAATTTTGAATACTACTCCAAAAATATTTTTTATTAAATATAATACACTATTAGATCAGTTCTTTGAGTGATACTAAATACCCATTCATCCAAGAATAAAGTGTGATCCCATGAGAATTCATATCATTTACAAAAAATTATAATCCATGGATCTATTAAAGTATGAAAATATTGATCTCTATAAAAAAATTGTGATAATAAAGTTATAAAGTGTTCTCACATGATCTTCATCAGACCCATGAATCATTATACTTATGTCCACCAAATTACATCACATGCGAGAAATAATTATAATTCATTACCATTTTCTATGAAATCAAATTGAAATGGGATAAAATGTATTCAAATCCCATAAAGATGAATCATATTCTCTTGAATCACCATTTTATACCGACATGGTCGATGAATACATAAAATTTCAATCACCTATATAGATGAGCACATCACATGCCCATCATCAGAGTAGAAAATACCATAACCTGTTTTATATAGGTGGGGTTTTACACTCCCAAATCTACCTCAATAGAGGTCCAAGATTTCATACTTGTTATATGAGATGAAAAATCCCATTTTAGTTTTTGTACAACTAATGAAAAGATCAAAAACATACACAACCACCGCTGATTAGAGAAGACTCATGGATTTCCTAAGAATGGTATCAATGTGTGAAGGTTATAATGATAGGTATCTCACTAACCAAAAGTATTGAGTACTCCAAATATGATCCATGGATCCCTACTATAATAAATATATAGTGTATAACAATCCATGTGGTATACATAGTGGGCTATATATTTCATAATTCACCTTTTGTGCCGCATGAGAAATTTTTTTTATCCAAATTCAAGAATCCGACTCATTATAACCATAAATATTATTCATAATCTATAATATTACACAATGAACCTAAATTTGGATTACTCAAATATTTACTTTTAGTTTTTAATTATCATTATATTTTTTGAATTTTTATGTTAATATATATAGATATTTAGTTATTATGAATGCATAATACAGTGGATATTTATTTAATATAATAAATTTTATTTTATTAAAATGCATTTAAGATCACATAACTAAACAAAATAGCTTCACTTTTCTATCATATAATATATGACAGGTCTCCAGATCAGCCATATTTATTCCAAAAAATCAACGTTTTTGTTAACTAACTACATCTATATGAAATTATTCCTATATCACAATGTGACCATGTATTAAAACCCTCAAAAATAATATATTTAGTGAGTAACATATATGAAGAAGGTATGTTTGAATAATTGTGATATATAGGGGTAATATTCTTAATGATCAACTCTATGAACATATTTAAAATCTATAACTCCAGAACATCTAATATTTTGATTTTAACAACATCTATTGTAAAATTAAAAGTTTCTCTATGTTTAGTTTCATATTCCTTCATGGAACTCATTCCATAAAAATTTTCATTGGTATAATATAAATATTTACAGTACCTTCAACAAAAAAAATCCAAAATCCATTAGCATAAAGTGTCATCCTTTCTGTTACACTAAATAAATATTACTCATTACATTTATCTTTTCATGCATACCCCAGATCTTTTTTTGGATATTAATTGAAATTTAATTTTTATTTGGATATGAATCATCATTTAAGATAAATTTTAATTAACTTTATCATAGTAACTAAATATAACTATTTTCATTTCACTTTATTGTTACATATCCTAAACTATTAAAGATATTAAGTTAAAATCAGTTTAATTTTAGACTCGAAAAATCTGTTACTTGTTTAATTTGAACTTACTATGTTCAAAACAAATTCCCAAAATAATCTTAATCTCTATAAACTCATCATAATATCTTTCTAATATACACAAACTACATTCCATTTAAGATATAATTTTCATTTCTTTTATAATTAATATTTAACAAATTAACAACTTCATATATATCATATATGGTATATTCTATGTTTGGAGAATTTTTTGCTAAAAGGGAGACATTTTTTAAAAACAATTATCACTAATGGGTGTCATGAACATATTACAATTTTTATTAACAAATATATTGATAAAAAATTTATCATATATAAAACATTTTTATCATCATATTATTTTCAATTATTTTTTTAAAGTCTAATAAATCTCCAATAATGTGTATTATTTTAACAATATTGTTTATATCAACCATTTTTAGTTAAAAAATATCTTATCCTGTAAGATATCAGTCTTCATGAAGGAATTATATAGTTTAAACTTTTGGTTTAATATCTTGTTTCAAGTTAATGAGATATTTCATGGGTGTAATGGGATGCTTGAGGGTGTTTTGGTTGTACAAGACATAAAAATAAGATAAAAAATGCGGGAATGTGTGCAAGGCACACCGTCAGTGCATTGTTAAGTAAACCATGCCACATTCTTAGAAAAACCATGCAACCTCGGATAGGGTTATTGCACAAAGTTGGTGCATGGTATTTAAAATAGTAAGGAGGTTCCCAAGTAACCGGGAAACCATTTCCCCTTAGATAGTATTGTGTGTATAGTTTTCAAATTGTATTGAAAATTATGTAGAAAAACTATGCGCCCCATGGAGTGTTATAAAATTTATAGTTTTTCCATTATGAGATATTTATTTCGCCACCTTTTTTGTCCCTCAATTACCCCCTCTCAACACATGCGATGAAAAAAATAGATCCAATATTCCCAACTGTTGTTATTATTTTATTCATGGTAATTTCGAGTGTTGTTTGATTAGATCAAATCCCTGTGTAAGCCTAACGCTTCTCTTGATTCTCATTTATGGAATATAGTTTTCAGTTTCTCCAATCTTTTTTTGAAGCCCTAAAACCCTCTTTTTTGGTGTAATATATTTTTGGGATTCCAAGGGTCCTTGTATAAGGATCTAAGGCTAGTATTATGAGTGCATTCCACATTGGATTCTTGGTAGGTGTTCTATATGTTATATCGTAGAGTATTATTATATATCTGTGCTTGTGTGTTGAGATATTACTTGCCTCTTATTGTGAAATTTTTCCATTGATTAAGATTCTATGAAATAGTTTTTTAATAACGGCTTATACCCCTCATGATCCCAGTGGGACATGTTGAAGATGATTAGAACAATTTAGTTCCACCCATTGGGTGCACCAATATTCCATAACCTAGAAGTTAATAATGTTAAGTTTATAGTTTATGTGTGATAACTCAGTGACAATGAAGAAAATGTTAATATGGTTAGTTGGGTTTTAATGGAATAATGATAGTTCTACATAGGGTTAGTATTGCTATAAGGGGTTGGTGGGTTAAATACCAATGGGTTATATGAACTATGGAATGGAAAAAGGGTAAAGGGTTAACAATATAATGATTATGATTGATAAATGAGTTAAATAAGTTAATTGATATGATGTTTAATGGATTATAAATTATGTTGAAATGTCAAAAAATAATAGTCTATATGAAATTATTAACATATTAAATTTAAAATGGCCTATGAATTTAAGAACATGTAAATGTGTTTTCATAAGGGAAATGATATATAAGATTAATGGGTTCATACATGGGAATTATGTGGTATACTTAATGGGGTAAATGTAATAAAGTGGCTACGAAATATGATATTAGAATTATACTTATGAAATTATAAATGGTATATATGGGATAATGTATGGTAATGTATGACTATTGGATAATGTATGAGAATTGATGAATATACATACTAGGTTAAGGAATGATAATATGAATTGGACTAAAAAGAAAATAAATGTAAATGGAAAATGTGTAATTGGGTAATGGCATATTATAAATTCCCATCTCTATGGTTATGGAATGTGATTTATATTCTTATTGGTTGTTTTTGATGTGATATGATATGTGTGTGGTGAATAGATAAATAATCATGTGCACATGGATTGGTAGAGTGGGGTATTGACATGAGGTTCTACACCCACATGTCTAGTTAGACTGGGGCTCTAAACTCCCCTCCAAAATAAAGGTGTCAAGTAAGGAGAAGGTGTTTCTATTCCCCTATTAGTTTCATTCCACCCAAACTGAGGTTTCTAGGCTAGGATTATGGGTTAATGTCATATGTTTATTCTTAGTGATATAGAAACTTAAATTATTCCCTTATGTAAAGTGATTGATTGCATTAGACGCATGTCTTGATGATTTATATGCCTAACCCATGGAAAAATGTTCTGAAAATGGATTATGTAATAAATTTGGAATAAATTATTTAAATGGTAGAAATTATTGAAAGGGTTAAATAAAATATTGTTAACTAATGACATTTGAGATATCCTTGTTTTCTTGTAATTTAATTAGTACTTTCATAATCTATTTATTTTGAATGTATATTTTTTAGAAACCATTGTTTGTGCCCTACTGAGTTTTTCTCACACCCAACTCGGTCCTCTATTGGGTACTTGAGAAGATATCATGGTTGTAGGGCAAGACAAGGCCAATTGCCCCATTGTTAGGAGTTCAGTTGGGCTTCAAATTGCATTATTGAGGATTCAAACATTGATTTGGGACCTGTTTGTTGGTTCTACTATTGTTTTTACTTTGGGATTTTGTTCATTTTATAACAGTTTTTCATGACATTACATATGTTACAGATGGGTTGTGGACATATTCAATTTTTGGGAAATGGTATGTTTTGAATGTTCATGGGATATTATATATTTTTTCTTATATTTCATTGTTATCTGTTGTGGATTACTCTAGTAAATAGGGTATATTATTCTCACACTATTTATTTGACCCTCTACACTGATTGTTAACCTCTAGATTATGAGGAGATGCACTAGAGGTCATGTGATGACTTGGCACAGGGAACTAGTTTAGTGGATTTCAGGTCGAGGATGTTACATAGTGGAATCAAATAAATTTTCTTCTATGGAAATTTTATTTGGGATGGAAAATAGGATGCTAGGTTGTGCGGGGCCTTGGTAATGAGTTCATGCTTGGGAGTATCCAACCCATGTATGAGGGAAACCCAAGTCACCTAGATGGGAATTGTTGTTCTTAATGTGCGTTGTTATAGATGAATGATATTTCACCATTTGGTAATGAACATGTTGTGTGATGTGACCATTATATGATATTTTTTAAATTTATGGAATGTTATGAGGTTTTACAATCATGCATCATTTTAGGAACCTAAGGATAAAAGTGGAATGAATCTTGATAGGAATACATAGGATGAGTGTGTGTGGAATAGAGTGTAAAATGTATTTTATTTAATAAGAAAATTTGAAGAAAAAGTTGGTGTCTAATAACAGTGATGCATGTGGGTAAATGAAAATAATAAAAATGAATAGTTAAGTAAAAATATGTATGAATAAATTTTATGAAGAAGTTAAAATTTTGGGTTGTGATAAATTGTAATGATTTATGGGTGTCTAAAAAATGTATTTGTGTAGTGACAATGAAATGGTTTATGAATATTTCTTAATGAATGGTGTGAATGAATTAAAATGATGATTGTAACAAGTTTTGAAATGAGGATTTTAAAATGATAAATCTTTATCTCTAGAATTGTGAAGTTATTTATAAAGGGATGTGAAATGGGGGAACTATGGGTGAACCAGTTAATCGGTATTACTTGTGTTTTATTTTTAACCCTTTGTATGGGTGGTTTTGGGAAGTGAGAGTCTACTAGTTTGATACCTTGTATTTGAGTTATGAGTCCCTTTTTGTTATGATATGGAATAGGATTTGTTCTTAGGGTACCCTCCAAAGGGATGTGTCTATTGGGTTTTGAGGCATTGTTCAATAATGTGAGTGTGGAAAACCTCATGGGTCATGACCATACAACATGTATGATGGACCTTAAGGATGGTACCTGGATTTTGGTGACGTTATATGTAGGGACCTTGCGTGTTGTGTTTTGGAACCTAGAGAAGGATTTTGGCTTGTAGTTTCGGTGCATGTGTACGTTCACCTATGGTGTGGAACCTAGAGTAAATGGTCACATGGTGCGCTAGGCATATGGGGGTATAAAAATTGGGTTGAGAGTGACTTTAAAAAATATTTATTTCTATATTGATTGATGTGTATGGTTTGGAAACTGGACCAATATATTTTACTTTTTGTGACTCTAGTTTAGTATGTTGGGGTCATTCGACCATCAAGGTGACCTATGAGATAGGTCGGATGGGTTTCTAATGATTTTGGGTGTGGGTCACATAGGTGTATATTTTGGATGTTGTTAGGGGAACATGGAGAGTGTTACCTAAGGATTTTCTACATAGCTATGTAGGAAGGTTGATGGTTTGGTGATGCGACATGAGTTATGGTTGTGCGTTGCCAATTTTTGTGAAATCCAGGGCGACCATGTGGGAGGTTATCACTGTAATGAATGTTCCATGGAATATAAGGCATGAGAGATTCTTTAGAAGTGAATTGATGGATAATGAGTTCCAGGAAATTTATGTATATTTTATAGTTGTTCCCTGGTTCATTCATAAGGGCACCCTAGTACTTGACGTTTTTAGTAAGGTTTTTTTTGAATGGTTTTTTCCAATGGTACCCCAATCAATCTATTTAGATGATTGATAATGGAGGTGGTGATGTTGTTTAAAATAAACTGATACCGGGGTCACTGAAGCATAATAATATTATTTTGTTTTGAAGGTGACACCTAAGGTGAGGGTGGTCATATGGATGATCTTTTTTTATTAATGGTTTGGATGTTGTGTATATGATGAGAATTACTTGGGACCAATGAGGATAAAGGAACAAGAGTAATGGTTTGGTGATTAAACTGGGATTGGGGTATTCTCAGCTGATGGTTGGATTATGGGAACTAAATTTGTTGTTGTAGAGGTCAAAGGAATTCATGAAACCTTGAGGGAACTAATGGGGTCTAGATGTGGTCACATGCTGGTAAGGCATGATTTTGATTAGGATAATCATCCATCATTCCCATTGAAACTGTGGAGCTAAGGACGGTTATGAGAGAGACCGTCAGATTGATTTGTGTGGTGGAGAATTGTGTGTCTTTTGATAACTATTAGTGTTGTAATTAATGATATTGGGGGTATGGTAGAAATAAAGCCACATGAAATGTTAGTTCATGGATTCTTGGAATATTTTCATGGAGTGGTGGTGATTCTTGGTTGGAAATTACACCTAAGTGGTGGTGATTAGGTGCTGGTGAGATGGAGTGGTAGGGAAGCCAGAGATCATTGGAAGGTTATGGTGTCCCATAATGGCATGTTACATTAGTAATAGATATGTTTTTGTGGTATTATTCGACAACCTCTTAGCATAAATCAACTAGTGATGATCTTTCCTAACATATTTCCATCATCCCAGGTACGTTGAGTGCTCTGGAATTATGCCTAGAATTGTGAAGGTGTTCTGGTTGTATGAGATAAATCATGGATTATATACTTATTGGGGTGGTATATGCAGAGCTGGATGGCGGAATGTACAATTTAAAAAGTTTATAGGTGTGGTCCTCAAGATGGATTGGGTGGTGAAAAATGCCTTGGGTATCATTCATAAAATCCACGAATAGGATATCAGTGAATTTCATTTTCTTATTCAAGGAAAATATATACATCGATTCCTATGTTTTGGTTTTATCTTATGATAGAGTTTATTCCATAGTGGTTGTAATCTCATGTGGAGAGTAATGGTAAAGAAACTCATAATGTGGGGAGTGATAAGTTAGTCTTAGAAATGGAGAGGTGAAGGATAAGTTAATGTAGTGACATTGGGGTGCCTATGTCGAATCCATATAGTGAACATCATGTCTCTCTGAGAGGCCATGTGTCCCTTGATTATTGTGCTTCATTTATCCAAGCATTGGGTTTCAGCTAAGTGTTTTTCCAAATGATATTTTATATTCTCATGTCTTGTCTTCAAGGGGTATGGTGAGAAGTAACATAGGTTTTCTACAAGATATTTTGGGTTCTATAACTCCAATGAAAATATAATTTAGACTCATGTGAGTGTATTTGGGTGGTATTGGAATGTCTTTATGGTGAAGACAAATTTTCCATTGATGTCATGTTTTCCACAGGCGAATCTCATATTTTGAGGCTTAGTCGACCAGGGATATCTCAAATTTTCCTAGAGAAAATGAAGAATATAGATCATGGTAAATTACATTTGGTGGATGTTTTAAGATGATATATACTTTTAAAATGTTGGAGTCGGTTTAACTATGAACATAGTCATCTTTAGTTAGTTTATGAATGGTAAGGGTGCTTGTGTTGGGAATGTTGATTGGGGTGGTGGAGCCTGATGATGCTTTGGAGGGATGTGATGCCATGAACATGGAATTATAATAGAAGTTAGGGAATGAAATTAGTGCGTGAGTTGGATGATAATGATAGGATTAAATTCAGTAAATGAATTAAGAATGTGAAAAAGGGGTTGTGTGACATCAATGGAAGATTGGAGTTATGGGACAGGTCAGTTGGGGGAAGTCCAACCTGATATGTTAAATAGGAATGTGATTGGTGGAGTAACCAACCTCTGGTTTGATATTGAAGTGGAAGTTTCCATTTAGAAATGGTTTCATACTTGAGTGTGGTAAATTTTATCATATTACATGAATTGATAGAGTAGGAATGTCTTCTCTGGTGGTTTCAACAAAAAGGATGGAGGCCAGTGCAGGGAAGTCCATATGGATGTTCAAGCATAGTGAATTGGGAACATGTCAGGTATGACATGATAGTGGAGTTGATATTCTTATGCTCTTTCATCGATAGTGGGGGTTTCAAATAATATAATATGTGGATAGAATCAAAATGGGATAGTGGGTGGATGACTATGTGATCACTGTTTTTTTGTTGGAGGGACTCAAGTGATCACCATTCATGTGAGTTAGCCCTGTCTAACTGAAAATTAAATTTTTTTGTTATCAAAACACATTTAAGGTAAAAGTGATGAACCAAAAGTTTTATAAACTGAATGAGATAACAAAACCATTGAGAGAAAACATAAGTCTACCATAATCAATCTACCTACATAATGTCTAGAAAAGAGTGCTTACCTAAGTATCATAATAACCATTTAAGAGGTCTTTAAAATGATATGCCAGCTAGTCCCAAGTCTGTATGTAATCCTATGGATTGATATTCGCTTCATTTAATCCCCTTATGAATATAATATCATTCCATTTAATATCTTTTATCTGATATTCATTGGTATTAACCTTTAACGACCTTCCCATCATCATTTCATCTTCTTTATCAGAACCACTGATCACCAGAAAAGCATAAAAAATTTATCCATCGAAGAGAAAAAGTTTCTCCAATTATTACTCTAGATCTTCACCTGTCTCCCTCTATTGATCAGTTAGAGAATCCTTGTGAAAAATAGAATCATGATCTGCAACCTCATCATTGACCATTATCATGACTTTTCGACTTCTTATATGATCTTGTTTTCATTAGCAGTGGAAGAAATGACTAGTCCTTTATTAGTTTTTTATTTTCCCTTTTTTTATTCATTCTACTCAAGTAGGGAATCCTACTATCATGTTTATAATATATCGTGTCACCTAAAAATGGACAGAATACTAATTGTTGGACTCATTATTGGAGGCCCTCTATTCATCCTTTATAGGCACAATCCAGACTGCCTCAGACTCCTCAAGCATATCTGCATTCCCCAATCCTTCAAATCGACTACCAAGATCAATCACTACCATATCCCATCTTGTGATTGTCCTAATCAGAGCCTTACCTCATATTTCATGCTCAATAAATCTACCACCTAAAGGGTCCCCCCTCCCTTGGTGGAGGAGGAACCTCAGTATGTCCTCTACCTGTTATACCAGAACCTAAATAAACTACTTCAGTATATGTAGTAATGGGAGTCTTTGGGAATCATTTTAATCCATTTTTTGATTAAACATTTTGATTATTAACTCTACCCATTTGTGGATCCCCACCTTGAGGACCTTCAAGAGTATTTAGAGAATCTAGAAAACTACTTTCATTCCTCATAAAACGACTCAAAAACCTCAAAGGAGATTGCATATAGGTCTAGGAATCACCCATATATATTATAAAAGGATTGAAAATATCATCCTCCATTGGATTACCTTCCTATGTTATAGACTACACAGCCTTTATAGAGTTTAAATTAGTTTCTACACCAATAAACCTCTTTCCAAAGGAACCTTACTCAACACTGAACACTAATCCCATGGTGTTTTCCCCTATGTCTATACCCCTATACTTATATAGTTTGTTAGACTCATTCATATGGGAGACCATCAAATGTCCCATTCTCTTACAGTAAAAAAAACTATCAAACCAGGATTCAAGGACCATAATCTGCCTACAATGGAACTCTTAAACCATATAAATCCATAAATATTTAAAAGTAATTATTGATGCATCAATTTCCACATAGAAACAAGGGGTTAAAAGGATAAAAACTAATCTAGTATAGATGTCAGAACAAAAATATCTAACAATGAGTTTCCCAATCATTATAATAATTGAAGGGTTTTAAAATGGTTATGGCGGTTCAAGAAAACTAACCCAAATCACCACTGATTGAGAGTCACACTTAATATGAAAATCATAAGTCCTTTTGAATATGTAGAACCAAGATCCATTATATTTTGGGGGTGTACTAGAATAGTCTCTGATCATGTCTTACTCTAAGGGAAAATGAATTAAAATGTGATTATTAATGTACATGACCACCGTTGACCTATCCCTTAATTCTTATAACCTGAAAATGAATATATAAAATAAGTAAATGGATGTTCCTCTCATCTAGAACTGATCAATAAGTTCTAGATTTTGGACGACATAGTCTTCATTGAATTTCAAGTTTGAAATTAATAGATAAGGGCATCCATCTAATAGTTCATGGACTTTATGGATCATAGGTATTTGTAGAAATGGGGGAATAAGGTTAGGATTTAAAAAAGGGGAGAAGAAAGTAGATGTCGCTCCCTTGATAGAAGATAGAGATCCCTCCCCCATCGGTGTGGGGGGGGGGGGACTGGCTCATTGGCCACCATCATCGCGAAGCAGGAGTAGTCATCACCACACACCCTTATAATCCCCTCATCCATACCTTACACCTTGAGTTGTCCCTCATAGAGATATATGTCATGGGTTTAATCAATTGAGTGCTCCAAGAGTATTAGATGCCTTTGGATGTATGATTATAGAATGAGAGAATTGGGGAAAATGTGTTAGATCGATGTAAGTAATGAATTTTGGCTGGAATGTCCTTGGGTTATCATTTGGTTTATATGGGATTTTGGTTACTGTTAGAGTTTGGAGCACCATGTAAAATCTCATCAAGTGATCCAGGTCAGGAGATGAAAAGAGGATCAGAATGATGGGGTGTTAGTTGGTTCCTCCATAAGGATACGATCTTCTATGTAAAGTTCCCATGTGTTATTAATTACGAAATATTGCCTAATATTTCCCTATTATGTTCATGTTATTGATATATGGTTGAAGTTTATGTGTCATATAAGGATTATCTTGTTCATGTTGTTGGTTGTTGTGTGGAAGTATTGTAGGGAAATTCTATGAAATTGATTTGAATTATGTGGTAGAATTGTAGTATTCAATCAAAAACATGGAAATGGGAATTGAGAGGTGGGACTAGAGGTATGATCTCTTTGTTATAGAAGCTCAGTGATTCTTGGGAATGTATCTCTAGGATGAGCTGTTATATGTTTTAGAGGTTGTAAGATCCTGGCCTCTGAGAATGTATTATATTATTTAAATTTTGGTATTAATGTTTTATATATGGTTAAAGAGATTTTTTAGATGTAAGGTGTTTCTCTAGGGTGTTTCGGGGGGTTGGGACACAAAAAGAAAGAAAACCAAGTGAACCAATTCAAGGTGCCTGATCGAAACTTGGTTAACTAAACCATGCGACCTTCCTATGAAATACATGAATCCGTGGACTATTGAATTGTACATGGTTGGGTCATGGTTAGTAAAATCATGTAGGGATTACAAGGAAACTATGAGAACTTTTACCCTTAAATAGTATCCTATACATGAATTGTACATGGTTTGAAAAACTGTGCATACAATCCATGTGGCCAAATAAATGTTGGAAAATTTATAGTTTTCTGTTAGGGGGTTTTTAGATCCCAACACCCTTTCACCCAAATGTCTCCCATTCTCAACCCTAAGGATGAACAAAATCGACCGAATATTCACAAGGGAGGTTCTCCTTAGATTCATGGTTGATTGGAGATTTGTTGGCTGCAGATCAAAGTCCCAGGTAATTATAACATTCCTATCACTTCTGTTTTATGGATTGGGATTTGTAGTTTCTCCCATATTCTTATGAATCCCTAAAAACCACTTTTTTTGTATAATCTATGTTGGATCTTCAAAGGGAGTTTGTATCATAATCTAAGAAATTATAAAGAGTGTTGTCATCATTGGATTTGAGGTAGGTGGTCTATATGTTATATCCAACTATTTTGTTATAGATATTTGCAGGTGTGTTAAGATAATGCTTCCCTCTTATTGTGAATTTGTCACATTGAGTAATATTTGGTAAAATAGTTTGATAAATAATGATTCAAAATCCTCATGATCCCTACAGGATGGATTGATTATGATTAGAATGATATAGTTCCACCCATGGGGTGTGTCGACATTTCCAAATCAAGAAGTTGTTAAGGTTAAGTTTATAATTGATGTGTGATAACATCGATCCCATGGAAAAACTGTTAATATGGTTAGTTGAGTTGAAATGAAATAATGGTAGTTTTTTTCCAATGTTTATAATGGCATATGGGTTCTTTGGGTTGTATACAATTGGGTTATATAAACTATTAAATAGAAAAGGGTAATGGGGATATTGTCTAAGGCTTATAAATGGTAAATGAGTAAAATGAGTAAATTTAGATAGTGTTTATTATCTTATGAACTATGTAGAAATGCCTGAAAGTATTAATTTATATAAAATTATGAACTTGTTAAATTGATAGTGTCATGTCAATTAATTAACATGTAAACACGTTTAAATAAGAGAATTTAAAAATATATTGAATGGGTTAATCCATGGTAATTATTAGGTATTCCTGATGGGATAAATGTAATAATGTTGTTCTTCTATGAGATTTCAGATTTGTACTTAAGAAATGATAAATGGTCTATATGGGCTAATGTATGTTAATTGATGAATATTTGCTAATTTATGGAAATTTCTTAATAAACATAATGGGATAGAGAAAAATAATAAGAATTTGGATAAACGAATATGAAATGTAAATGGAAAATGTGTCAATTGAGTATGTAATAGTATTAATTCCCATATTGATGGTAATAGAATGTGATTTCTACTTGTATTGGTTTTTTGTGACATAGTATGTGTATGGTGAATGTGTGAATAATCATGTGAACATGGCTTGGTATAATGGGGTATTGACATGAAGTTATATACCCTTGGGTCAAGTAAGACTGAGGCTCTAAACACCTACCCCAAATTCATGGGTTAGGAAGGGGATAGAGTATATCCCCCTAACAGTTTCATTCAACATGAACAAAGAATTTGTGGTGAGGATGATGTGTTGAGGTGATGAGTTTGTGCCTAGTGTGATAGAGATATGGAATATTCCTTTATGTATAGTGATTCAATCCCTTAGAAACATATTTAGAGAATATATATGTCTAACCTATGGAACATGTACAGAAAATGGATTAAGTAATAAATATGTAACTAATGATGGATTGTAAAAATGATATAAAGGGTTAAAGTAAATATTGTTAACTAATGTAGTATGTGTTGTCCTTATTTTTTTATTTAATTTTTACATTTAGGCAGTATCTGTTTAGATTTGATATTTTGTAGACACCATTGGTGGTTTCCCACTCAGTTGTACTCACACACTACGAGGGCCACCGTTGGGTACCCGAGGAGATCTCATAGTTCCTAGACAGGACAAGGGAAATGGCCCCATTTTAGGGACATTATATGGGATTAGTAAATATATGAATGAGGATCTAGACATGTAGTTCAGAACTATTAGGGTGTTACACTATTGTCATTACACTGTGGTTTAGTTCACTTTGGCACTCCTTATCATGAAATTACAAATTTTAATGTTTGGTTGTCGATATATACCCTTTTTGGGAAATGTTTCACTATGCATGTTCATTGGATAATATATTTTTTGTTATATCATTGTTATCTATTGTGTCTTACTCTAGTAAATAGGGTATAGTCTACCAATGTGTCTTATTTGACAATCACTACTAGTTGAAAACCTCATCTATATAGGATGGTGAGCTTTGAAACACATGATGACTCATCCTAGGGTACCAATTTAGTGGCTCTAGGACCAGGGACATTACATATCATACATGATAAATGATATGATAATAATTATTCTTTATAATGATTCATCTAAGAGTGAATAATTATTTTTTATTCATATAATCAATATGGAAACTTATTAATTCATTAGATTTATGAAAATTACAATCCACATATATTTTCCCTAATTTTATACTTTTTATATTTAAAAAACATATAAATTATTAATTTGGTATCATATAAACATCAAAATAATTTAATTTATTTCTATAACACTTGTACCTGACATGGAAAATTCCATGGAGTTTCCAAAACCCCCTTAAAAAATCTCAAAAAATAACATCCCATTGAATCATTACTCTCTCTTCATGAGTTAGCCTTTAGGTTCTAATGATATTAACTAGTTACTTGAAGAAACATTTTTGGACTATGATACTAACATTTTTTTCTTCTAGTTTGAATGTTTAACCACCTGTAAAATCAATAAATAGGAAAAACATAGCTATCACATGCCTATTTTATCTATTCTTAACACAAGATAATATTGAATAATTTCTTTACATTGAATTTAATAGTATTTAAAAAAAATATATAGATGACATTAGAATTAATTCCATTACAAAAATAATCCTTAAAGAATCCTCATGTCTTACAAATTCATTTAATGATCCAATAATGTTAAATATATTAGAAATGACTGAAATTCAATAATTTATTTTTCATAAAATTCCCAAGAATAATATGTGAATCATTCTATGATTTTCATAAGCATCGAAATTATCTTTTTTATTATCATCAAGACTATATTAACTAGGTATAGTTTTCCCCTAACACATAAAATTTCAATTTAGATAATAATTTTTCTTAATTTACTAGTAATATTAGTTTTTTTCATTAATCTTGTCATTCTTAAAGGATATATCAAAATTCTATGTTTTATGATGATGAATATATTTATCTATAGTAGAATATTTCATTATATAAGTATTATGTGTTATAAATATTCAAAAATTAATTTGATAAAATGGGACCCCAATAAGATCAAAACCCATTTTAAACTCATTATATTGATAAGTGGTTCAAGATCCAACTATCACTATGAAATGATTCTGTTTTTTCATTCCTCTCACCACTAAACAATTTTCGAATGAAATCATCCTAGTAGTATCTCAAATGAATCTAGTATAGATGATAATATTACTCTATGTTTAATCCATTATATGGATAAGACAAACATTATTCTTCAGGTATCTTAATTTTTAGGGTTTCCCAGAAAATTGTATCGTAATGTATATAACATGAGTTTGTATCCTAACTCAAAAGTTGGTCTCTTTTACCGAAGACAAACATGAGATAATTCATGGAAACCCTACTATGGAGTTACCTATATTTTTAAATGATTATGTTCTTAACATGTGTCAATTTAGAAGGAATCTAACATTTAATATTTTAAGTGGTTTTAATCGCACCATTTTATCTCATGTTATTCCATTTAAATGTATACATGCCTCTAGGGACATAGCATAGAATTTTATTCCATCCACCAAACCAAAATTTTATTACCATATTGATGTTAGATACTTTAAAAAACTCATAGTATATGATACTCACTAATATAAATCCAATGATATTTACATACATATAAATAAATCTCAAGAATATTATACATGAACCATTCATGTCAGGGTTTAGAATTATATGAAATTATCAATCTACACATATGTAAACTTAGTTCCATAGATAAACAGTCACAAATATTATAGATTAATATAAAATCCTCAGGGTTAGTACACAATGTCTATCTA
This sequence comes from Viscum album, assembly GCA_963277665.1. Taxonomy (NCBI): domain Eukaryota; kingdom Viridiplantae; phylum Streptophyta; class Magnoliopsida; order Santalales; family Viscaceae; genus Viscum; species Viscum album. Next base: position 1,236,489,259 of record OY728162.1, on the reverse strand, counting down.
CCAAAGGATAAATTACTCAAAAAGATTTCAATTTATTAGTACTCGAGAACCTAACATATATAAAATATATTCAATAACACAATTCACATTTATAACTGTAATTAAAATTAAAATTCAATGTATATGGGAACTAAATCAATTATCATACCAAGAATGTAACATCCTTATTGAATGTATAATAATATTATAATCACCCTAACAACTTAAACTAAATCATGTAATTGTTAATAATATAAAAATAATTTTCATGAATAATAATGTAGGGAATAAATTATAAATAAATGAATAATTCACATATTTAATCATTAAATAAAAATTTATAGTAAATTACAAATAAAAATATATTTTAAAAAATATAATAAATTGGTTATTAATTATAATCATTCCATAATATTGATTATAAATACATTATATTGAATTCATAATATGATCTTTTATATATTATTCATTATAAATAATTTCTATAAAATGTATGATATTTTATAAAGTATAAACAATTTATAATCTAAATTATAATATATAAACTATTAAAATAAATTAAATATCATATAATTACCTATATTTTAACATTGATCAAATTAATCTTCAAAAGTATTTGGAGTTGGTCTAAATCATATTTCAAATAAGGCCCTCAATTTTAACAATTCAAATAATATACTATGAATAATTAATAGTCTTAAAATATAAACATATTATATTTAATAATATTTTTTAATTTATGAAAACATTATTATTTACCCTAACAGTTTCAAAATAATGACTTTTTTCTAATTTTGAAGGTATGACATACAATTTTATAAAAGTTATTTTAATGTCAAAAATTAATATGAAGGAATGTTTCATAATAAATGTTTCATAAACATTTATTTAATTAATTTCAAAAAATTTAAAAATAATTAATTTTCAAACACTTTATAAATTACTAGAGATCAACATGATAAATTTTTCCATTATTTATAAAAAATAAATTAAAAAATCCATTAATAATTGAAAATGTAAATTTTTTTCATCTAACTGTATTTTTGGATATAACATGATCAATAAGATACGATACAATTTTTTTCTAATGATTCATAATGAATGATAAGTTGTGGATGATAAGTCTGATTAATAAACTATTTTAGAACTAATAGTTCTATTTTAAAATTTATATCTATGTCATCACCATCAATATGTATTTCATATTTTATGAAACACATCAATATTATAAAGGTGTTACAAGTTTTATATTTTTGAAAAACACAAAACAATAATATCATAGGGTATTATATCCAAGAGTTTAACTCTATGAAAAATAAAAAATTATAACTTCTATTCTGATTTTTTTATGATGTCCTATATCGAATTTTGGTTCTCAATTTATTAAAATAAAAACCATAATCATATTTTCAGATGGAAAATATGATATAGATTATTTATTTGAAAATTACATTTCTTAAATTGATTTCATGGATATAATCTATGTTAATGATTTGATGCCACTTATGGATTTTAAGGTATATAAAAAATATTTTTAAAGCTAGTGGATGTGACTAAAGAATAATAGTCCAATAGTGAACCATTATAGAATAAATGAAATCATAGAAAACAATAAACGATGAACATGGTGAATGTGTACCTCAAACTATTTATCCATTGTACCATAATCAATCAACATTATATGTGTTTGATGAAGATAACCATGATGTATTTGAATGAAATTCTATCTCTAAGGAATCCAGGGTATGTTGAATCACCGGAAATTCATGTGGAACTTCTCTCCTTACCATGGATTGCTAGAACCTCACAATGAAAAGGTGGAAGAAGAAAAAGTGCATCAGGTAGTGGGAGTTTCAGCCATGTCTCAAGAAGTATTTAATTCACCCTAACATAGAATTATTCCCCATTAAATATCCCTTGATATTTCTCCTCAAGTGATATTACAACTACTTGTGGATTATAATTCATGATTAAATGACACAACATGTTCATAAAACCAATTCCATGAATTAATTAGTATTTTATGATTTTCATATAAGGAAATACTATACTTAATGATTGTGAATATGGAAGACTCATGAATGATAAATGTTATCATTCAGCTGAAATAATCATAGGATGTATACCGTAAATTATTAAATAACTCTATGTAATATGATTCAATTAAAGAATACTGTAGAAAGGATAGTGTCATGTAATATGATTCCTATCTTATGATATAGTTTATATTGTATAAAATAATATACCCAAAATGTATGCATGTCATATTCAATAAATTGTAGTATTTTACCATTTCACATAACGTATATATATGTAAGGGATTTAGGTAATATCTATTTAATATCAAGAAACATGCCAAAAAGCCCATATAGAATTATGTTAATTTAATAATAATAGAAACAACATTCATGTGAATGATAATATGTAATATAATACATTTTCTTTTTTATTTTTCATTAATCATAAAGATGACTTGTTTTATCCCCATATATGATTGATTTATCTTTATTTAACTTTATGAAACAAAATCATCAAATAAATACCATGGAAAAGGATTTATGCAAAGAGTTATATCTCAATCAATTTATTGTAAAGATATTCTTTCATTAATATGAATGGGGAAAACAATTTTTTGAATTATTCGATTAATGACCTATCACTATTAATGCATCCAACCTATTTTAACATTTTATAGGAGTATCTAGTCCTGTTTTTAATTCATACATCAATGTACATGATTCCTAATACACATTAATAATTATATCAAGTCTAAAGACAAATACACATGTTTGTAGTTGGAATTATAAAATGACATATAAAACACATGAAATTTTGGTAATTGGGTATGTCCTTATGACCTCACTTCTTGATTATCACTTAGTGTGAATATCATGAGGAGATGTCTCAATGTATTATGATATCCAAACACCTAATATTAAATATTATTAGTTCCATGTTAGAAATATTTTATTTGGAATATATGATATAGGTTTAAGAATATTTTCATAGCATATCTAGGTTCTCATTATAACGGGGAATTGACATAAAATTCTGATATGAAAATTAATCTAAGTATTTTTTCATATTAAAGTTATGAATAATATAAAAAATTATATGATAATATATTTATTAATATTCTAGTAATAAAAATTATGATGTGAATTTAGTCAATTGGAAAAACTCCAACAGACTCATACATTAACTTGAGATAATTGAAAACTAATATGGTTTTATCTATCATATTGTAAAAAATATTTTATTGAGGAATGGCTCGAGATGTGTGGAAATCCAAATTATTTTATGGCTACTATGCTTGTTGCGATTTGTTATCTTTATGAAGAACTCATAAGAAGTGATATCCCCAAGCATTTACCTTTTTTATATATTATTAAAAATAATTTTTAGTTAATATCGATTATTAAATATTATAATAATTTATATTGTCATGGTATTTTTATTCCATTATACAATTCCATGAACTTGAAAATTTCATTTCTTTAACTACTTCAATAATCTAAAATATCATTCAGTTCATCTAGTTCTGTTTGATATTTTCCCACCATGTTTTATGTTTAAGAAATATGAAATATTTTTACATATCATGATATATATATATATGATATACATACTTAATAATATGTTAATATATTCATCATATAAATTTTCTCATGTTCATTGACACATCATCTTCAAGATTTTTTTTTCACCATATGACATAGACAATAATTAAATTATGAACTATTTGACCTTTTATTTTAAAAATCTTTTTGTCTATATATATTATAAATTGATTTATGAAACAACAATGTTATTACTTAGTAGATAATTTCCCCTAGAACATTGGCTTCTAAATTAATTCATTCTTAGAGAAATATTTTTATCGTTGTCTTAAATAACTATAACACTAAACATATGTTTCTTTATGTTATGTAAATATTTGATGAGAAAACTATGGAAATCATAATAAAATAATATAATCATAGTGATCAAATTTTTTCTTTATAAAAAACATTCTTATGGAATCATCAAAACAAATATTCCCTTATTATGATTCTGACATCAACCCATAAATGTATCTCAATAATGTTACATACATTATCTATATAATTTAGCATAAGTAACCCTTATTGTTACATCATATAGACCTCCTTCTCAAGTTTTACATGAAGGATGGTTTTAATTATATCTTATTTTAAAATTTAATGACCATAGAAAGTTTCTATGAAAATAATAAATCTAATGGATTATAGTATGATGATTGGTGAAAATGGCTATGTTAAAAATAATGAGTTCAATTATTTTTGAAAGCATCAGTATCCAATAGCTCATAAAATGAGTCCACATTATCAAGAATTTATAGTATCTTCTTTAATACACAAAAACATATTTAAATAAAATAATGAAAATGTTAATATATAATTTATTATTTTTAATATAGAATCTATTTCATAGTTTATATAAACATTCCAGTTTTACATTATCATTATTTACTAATTCTTTGATGGATTCCTTTTTCTAATCAAATAAATTTTCACCTAACTAATTGAATATAAAAATACTTAATTTATATTTTCTTAAAAAATATGTTCCTCTAGAACAACTACTCTCACTAATTCATGTATAGTTTAGTGTCCCTCTAACAAATCATTTACATATGGAGGCTTGAGTTCCCTAAAATTACTTTCACATATTAAATCAAAATAGAATTATTCCCCATTATAGAAATATTTTTAATCAATACACTAATAACATTACAAATTATGGGTAGTCAATCACAATTTTATTTTAATGTGATTAAATAATATTCAATTGGTTTTTACTTGATGTAAGTGTGTTGTGAAAATAATCCTTAACAAATTATTTCCATCTGATCCAAAAAATCATTGAATAAATTTACGTTATTTGTATTTATATAATATTATTAATTTATCAATATATATGGAATATGATTATGTTTTTAAACACAATATTTTCTAATAATGTCTGTAAAAGTGTAATGAAATAATTTTAACAGCTATAAGACCATTTATTTATTCTGTAGAACCTTGTTCCTTTTTTGGGAGTGAATTTCCAAGAGAATTTAATTTTTTCTGATGTGGTGGTGAGTTTTTGTTGTGAAATAATAATCTAAATAACATTTTAAGTGTTGGTTAATCTCAATTGATATATTTTAGATGTGGTTTAGTATTTTATTTCTGTTATGGGTTCTCATGTGAGCAGTGAGAAAGGCTTTAGTGTCTATATATATGAATTTCTAGCCACTACATCAATTTAGACTGTGTACTATGGAGTCCAATTCATTAATGGAGTTGTTTATAGAAAAAAACACACTCCCCTAGATTTGTTTCCTTTCTCCAAGGATTCACACCCTGAATATTTTGGGTTTGGATTTGGGTCCCTCATCATTGAATGGTTAATGGTGTAAACTAGAGGTTTACTCTATGAGAGGTTCCTTGGTGGGTTTTTCTATTATGGGAGAACCTATGTTTTTACCAGGGTGTTCCTAATTATTGTTCAATAACCCACGAGGTTTGATGTTTTATTTTTTATTCTTCCTACCTACTCCTCTCTCAACCCCCTTCATCTAGGGAATTTTCAGTGTTGATTTTGAGGCATTTATAGTATGGTCATCACTCCGTTGTCTCATGTTTTATATTTTTTTGATCCCAGATGATATTTTAGTTATAATTTATGTACAGTAATCAATTACACTACATCATGGTGTAATTTCCTCTTTTTATTAGTATTTTAGGAAGCCAAGTGAGAAGATATCATGAGATAGTATTTGTAAGCCATCACACAACATTTGGTGAAGGTATGTTACTACAGGAATATTTATGGTATTTTTGGAAAAATTAAATGAAATAAACTATTGTATGAGGAAATTAACTTGTGTATTTTTTATTCCCAATGGTTGTGTGCATGTTGAGATTAAAAGTTACCGTGTTTCATGAGGTTTCTACAAGTGGATGACGTCCAGTTCACTTTTTGGCATTATGTGTAATTAAAATAAAAATTAAATTAATTTATTATGGTTAAAATGAGTTGGAAAATTAATTATGAAGTGTTAATAAATTATCATAGGTCATTTTTTATATATAGGCTCATAATCTCAATTTATATTTGGATGATCTTGAGTGGTGAATTAAAAATGAAATGAAATCTAATTAAAGAAGGTTGTTCTAGGCTAATTAATGATAGTAATGGAATTTATTTTATATGATTGGAATGTTATGTGTTATATTTACACACGTGGAGAAAAAAATACTCTTAATTATTTAAATTTTTTTATTTCAAAATGAAATTCTTGAATTCACTGATCAAATTTTCCATGTTCCATGATGGACCCTTGTGCACTGGTTTGATTTCCTTGGCCATTAGTGGCTGAGTCCTTGGTTATTATCCATGACCTATGGAAGTTAGAACAAGATTATTGTAAAGTTAATTAAATAAAATTAATGAGACATAGTTTACATTATTAAACAATCCATTAGTCCCCTTCACTAGGGATATGTTACGTAATGATAATAAATGGGCCTTGTAGGAAACATTAGACTTCTAATTCATTAAATAAATCTTTTAAGTGAGGAAACTACTGGGTTAGTGTTACTACCCTATTTTGATTGATATTTCCATTCTATGTAGACCCTATAGAGATGGGTGGATTGGCTGGATGGGTGGACTATACAGGGGATGACTAGTGAATGATGATGGGCGTTTTTACATATCATGAGGGTTATTCCAATAAGTATTTCCTTCTGAATCCATTAATTAAATATTATGTTAATGATTATGATGACATATATATTACCCTTGGGTGATTTAGGTTGAACCCATAGATTATTATGTGATAGGGGAATCCAATTAAGGGTGTTCTTGTTATCACATGACCTATGGAACCCCTTTGGGTTCCCCTGTGATATGTTGACCCTAGTAATAGTGCATAAGAAATGGGTAGTGATGATCATCTACGTTACTGTAAATTATATATTGAGAATGTGGGCCTAAGGAGGATGTAGTAACTATGATATGAAATTTTAAGGGGGGATAAAATACCCACAAATATGAATTGAGGTACATGTAATTCTTTTTTTGTTCTACCTCTATCAATTATTTTTGTAAGTTAATATGGAACACCCATGATTAGATCTTATGTTTCAGAGTCTATGCTCTATAGCTATGGACTTCCTTAGATTACCTCTTGGGAATATACTCTATTTTCAAAAACAATAAAGATTTCCTTGTGTTATCCCCTATGAATCATTTGAATTCCTACTTCTATATGACTAATTTTACTTACATGGAAGTCCTGATAGTTTCTTGATGTGATTAGTTTCCCAAGACAATAATATTTGACTATTGAGGTCAAAATGAATTGTCAAGGTCTATCTCCCAAGGATGGAATTGCATATCCTTAATATATTATCTGATTTTCAAGGTTCTTCAACCTAGTAATCAACTATGGATCCCTCTGTTATTAATGGATTTCCTAGAATAAATATCCAATGAATTTGAAATGGATTCTGATCTTATTAACATATTTATTAAGGCTATCATTCAACGAATCGATTCTATTTGTAATTCTATGATTAGATCATCAAGGGTTATATTGATAAGGATTATATTTATGCCTTATATTATGGACTACCCAATATAACCCCATATAGGTAAGTATTTTTTCCTATTATTTTTCAAAACAATTGCATTAAATCATCAGAGACACTATGACACTAGATGGAGCATATTTGGGTCAATCCCATGTGTTATGTAGGACTGAAGGACCAATGATGGTAATTTATGTATAATTTTGTATATTATTTATTTAATCATTTGAACATGTCCAATTCACACATACTCCATTTTGTGGTTATGTATGAGACTATGTAGGCTATTTCGTATTGAGTTAAAACCATTCCCTACTCTGGGGGCCATGAAAATTGGGTAACCAAGAAAATAATACTGACCATACATTTATGTTGGGAAAGTGGGTTTTTATTTTAAGATTGATTGGTATAACACATACGTGATTGGAGAGTGGTAACTCGTGAGGTTTGGGGATGGTACTGGATCCTCCTATTCATTTTTTATTTCTTTTTTTATTCTATTTCTATGATCATCTTAGTGGCTAATCATTGATGTATGATGGTATGACCAATAGCATGTATGACTACCTTCTATATTTTATTTGACACAACTTTCTATGTTTTATTACCTTTTCTTACTCTATTTGATGATATTAATTATGTTCAGATTATATTATTTGATATTGGGTACTCTGATATGGGGGTATAGTCTCTTCATGGAACTACCCTAGACCAAAATATCTAGTTTCCATTCTCTTATCTATGTGGAGGCATGGTTGTGACCATGTGGTGACTCTTTTGGTCTAATAACCATTCAATAGATGTTTTCCAGGGTATGAGTTTGAAATTTGGTATCAAATAATTGTATTTCCTTATTATTTTGGGAGTTTTTAGATAGGTGACATAAGGATATGTTAAATTATTTTGGATATTAGACTGGTGTTCCATGGAATCCTTCTTTAAAATAAGTCCATGTAACTAGGGGATTTGTATTGATATTCTTGGTCCTTAATGTTATAATTTCATGGTTCGAACTGGTGTGACAAAATTGGTTTTTTAGATTTTATAATTTATTATTATGTTTAGTTCTTGATCTATTGATAATAACATGAATTTAATCCATCATATCTAGCATATAGTAATTACATGAAATATATGTTCTAATTTGTATTGATATCACTAATGATAGGGTTCAGTTGTTTAAATCTTTTTTAATAACTTATATGTAAATTTCTTATATAGCATTTTTGTTTAATTAAAATTAAATGAACTAATGTATACTTTTATTCTGATGAAGTTTATATGGATCTTCCTTGATATGATCTTTAATGATACTGACATGGTCCCTCAATGTAAAACATTTATAGTGAGTGTAATTTGTTAGAACAAGAACATATTTATTTCCTAATTATTATATTAGTATAAATGGGAAATTTTTTTGGTTACATTAATTGTTAAAAACAATCTAAATATGTTTTTCTATATATATTATGGGTTCCATTCTACCAATTGAATCAGGTATTTAAGGGATACTTGATAAAAATAATATTAGGTTGATGTTGTTATATATGTTCTGGTAGATGGATTGTGTCCCAAGGAGGATCATCCTTAGATTGTGATTCTATAGGGGATAGTTTCATATTTTATTTCATGATGAAAACTAGTACCTAAGGGTAGGTTTGTTACATATAATTCAATGTCTAATATATGTCTGTGAGAACCAAATTAAGGGTTTTTGAGTAATTGAGTTTTTATATGATGTTTTTACCTACATTAGGGAGTTTCTTTCAATAAGATATGATATAGATGAGATATGATCTATTAATTAAGTGTGAGATCCTAGTTTATGATATGTGGCACAAGATTGGTGAGTTAGGTTCTATGGCTGACCTGAGTTGTGATATCAATGGGTAGCCCAGAAGATAGTGTCTAACCATGTATTTTTATTTCCTTATATTGTGGAAGTAGTGGTATATGAATCTATTTTGAAATTTACACATGAAATGCTTTACAGAATTTGTGATATAGGAATAGTGATGTCTTAGGTATTATAAATGTTCATGTAATAGGTAGGTGTCTTTTTTAAGGTTAGTGTATATGAGGTACCACCATATATGGTATAGGCAAGATATTGCATTTTATTTCTCAAGAGGAAAGCACATTTAGTTATTGAACATGTGTATCGGTTCTCTATTTTGAGGGAAGAATTAGTTGGATTCAAAGAACTATGTATTTTAGATGCATTACTAGTTGGAGTAATGGTAGAGCATATATGGATGCTTGTGATTTTGATATGATGTTGGGTAGAAACTAGTCATGTGTTTTTCCAAAACATGTAAAGGATGTTTGGATTATTGGGAAAGAGATTAAGGGTTATTTTTTATTTATTAGATTTTCATGTCATCGAGATTGATTAGAGAATTAGTCGGTGATCCTAGGTTAAAAAATATTTGGATCATTGTAGCTTGCATCAGGTTCTACAATTATGTACATGATAATTCCCCCATTATGTTTGGATGAGTTAGTGGTTGCACATTTTGGTCAAAAGCAGTGTCATTTAATCTTTAATAAGTGGGTGGTCTACTGTACGCTATGGAACAATAGAATTGTTGAGGTAATTTTAGTGAGGTGATTTCAGTCATGGGTTTTTGAAGTTTTCAAAAAAGATTAATTTTCCCTATTGTGAGGGATATCATAGGAATAAGATCCATGTGTATTATTGATCCATGCTTGATCATATACATGTGTTTCCCAGGATAAAATTATCATTGATTAGTGGGATTGATAGATTCATGATTTTGAAACATGTTGAGGTTAAACTGAATTAGCGGTATAATGAAATCCAAATGGTGGGGAGTGAACCATTGGATATTGGGGGGGTGTGACCCTAATTCATATAAATTTAAATTGATATTGATATTGATATTTCAATGAGAATGGAATATATATAAATTGATGGTATGTATTTTCACTTGGCTATTATTATGATTATCACATTCGGTCATTACATGTGGTAATGGATTGAGTGTGGGCCTCCAAGGTATGAACCTTGTGTTATAAGTGTTGTGGGTTTAATGGGACTGATTTTTGGATTCTATAGGTTTATTATATATACTATTGTATGGGTAAATATATTCCCATAAATAATCTATAATTTGGGGTTAGGTGAGTTTTCAAGAGTTTTCATTAATTACAATAGGGATTATGATTGTTGGGATGAAATTTAACTCTATAATGGATCACTAGGACGCTAGTGCTTGGATGATAGATTAGAAGTGGATTTGGTTGGTTAATGAACCAACCCAGAAATTAAACAATGTTTTAGGTGAAAAATATAGCTTGGGCATGTGAATTATCTTTTCATGCCTCAAAGGAGTTGATGAATTAGGATTGGTATATGTCATACCACACCACAAGGTGAAATCGATTAATTTTAGGAATATTATTTTATATGAGGTTGAATGAGTTTTTTATGATATAGTATGACATGGGTTTGAAACCAAACCATGTATGTCGCATCTGCGATGGTAGACATGTTTCAAGAATTTCATGAGGATTTTTTGGGAAAATAAGGTGTATTATGGGTCACGCATGGATAGTGGAGACTCATCCATTCATGTATGGTATTTGAAGTTAGTACTGCTACAAGCTCTTTGATGATGATTTAGAATGATAGTGGGAGGAGTAATGTGGAAAACACATATGGTGGTACATTCAATTATTGGAATTGTCTTTCAGTATTTTATTTTTAATAGTGGGAACCACCATGGATTAGATTAATCCAGTATGAGAATATAATTATGATGGGGTTCATTATAAGCATATAGATTAATTGATTAATGAAACAATGGTGTCTTGGAATATAGAATCATGTGTATGAACCATCTAAGATCACGGGTAATGATTACAAGAAGTTGATTAGTTTAGGATGAATAGTGTACCATATGTTTAGAGTTTCCTAATAGAGTATAATATAGTATTCCAAATAAGAATGTATAAAATTAAAAATTAATTTATGACTAAGATAGGTTGGTATTTATTGTTGAATGGTTTATGAGAATTCATTGGGATGAGAAGTGTATTGAGGGGAGGTCATAAAACCCCATGCCTTTTCACGTTGTGAAATTCTATTGGAATTTTAATTTTTTATTGGGTGTTTTGTTCTTTTTTCGAACCATGAATCACAATGGGATTTCTAGCATTTGTAATTCACAATAGTTTTATTTTAGTTGTAGTTCATGACTTTGTTGGTTGTTTGGATTCTTAGGTGAGAATAGAGGAAGGGCCAGGCGGGCCAAGAGATTAAATATTTACTAATGTAGTCACTCATGTCATGAACCTTGTCATTCACTCAATGAATGGTGTTAGCTAAGGTGAGAACCCCACTAACTGGAATTTCAATGAAGGAATGAAGGGATAATGCTATGAAAATATTATGTTGGGTTGTAGGTCCCTCTACCTTTAAAGGTTCATGGTGTAATCCTATGGTTTTCTCCATGAAAGGTGACCCATTGTTTTTTGATAAGTTAAATCCAAAATATTTACCGAGGTATCCCCCCTTCTTCTTTAGTTGAGTAGGGGTCAGGAGGATTCATTTTGGACAATTCTCGTCATCCTCCTCTCTCAACCCCCTTTACATTTGGAATTGTGGGTGTTTATTTTTCATGGTTTTTATAAGATATTCACTTAATTGTCTACCATTTTATTTTTTGTTGATCAATAATGATATTAATTTGTTTTTTGAATAGGATTTAGCACTAATTATACTGAAATATAGTGGAATAAATGTTTCTTATGAGGCTTTATGGAAGTACGAAGATATGAAATATTGAAGTGGTATTTATAAATTGTCTCACAAAATTATGGTGAATGTATGTCACCAAAAATGTTTATTAGGTTTTTGGGGAACATAGGACAACCTTAACAATTTAATCGGGTAATTAAATTGTCTCTTTTGCATGGGCTAGGTTTGGGTGTCTGCTAAGAGTTGACATCACCTCGTTTCTTGATGTTTTGGTGACATGTTGATGTATAGTGATATTTTAGTATTTATAGCTAACTAAATTAAATTTTTAATTAATTTAATATTGTTAAAATGAGTTGGGTAAAAAGGTATAAATTATTTATAATTAATTACGAGATGTTGCAATGGATCTAGGTGCTCTGGTTGATGATGTAGACATAGATGAGAATGGGTGGGAGTTGTTAAGTGGTGAATTCAAAAGTAAATTATATTAATTGAGGTAGTTATTTCTTCAATCATACCAAATTATATTTGAATTTAATTATTTATACATGCAATGAAATGTTTGGTCTCACTGCTGAGGGTGACTAACCATTTTAATTTATGTAAAGTGTTTATTTTAAAATGAAATAACTGGATAAACCATATTGATGTTAGACACTTTACATAACTCATAGTTTGTGTTACTCACCTAAAAATAGAGTCCAAACATATTTACATATATATTTATAAATCTCAACCATATTTTACATGAACCATTCATGTAATGATTTATAATTATATTAAAAAAAATAACATGATATTTTATTAAAGAGGACCTAGCCAAACCCCATGGTCTATGGAGGGGAGAAATAAATTAGGCCTATAATAATAATGTCCAGGAGAATAAATAGTAACAAAAATAAAACCCTCATAGATAAAGGACCCCAAACTATAAAAAATAGAAAGATAATCCCAAGGAAAGACCCTAGAGGAAAGATAATTGGCTACATTGATTCCCTCATGCCATGTATGAGTGATGATCATTTCTACATTGATGAAATTATTGTAGATGTGATCCTGGTAGGTGATGGACCAAAAAATAGAAATGAGACCATGAAGAGAATCAATGATAAGAATGGACTTCATCTCTAACACAACATACCAAATGTTATTATCTTTGTGTAGTTGAATACCAACAAGAATTTCATTAGACTCATCATAAAGAGAATCTCCTGGCCAAAATAGGCTGTAAAGGAAATTATAACAAAACCTTTTTTGTCATACCCTAGACCACCACCCCACATCACAATCGACAAACAGGTGTCGTCCATGTTGATAATTAACCCCCTATTATAAGGAGACCAATGAAACAATCAACCAGGGATGGAGGAGACAATAAGAGATGCACCAATAGCTCCTAGAAAATTAAGAGATCTTGAATAATGATAAACTACCAATTTTTTCAAATGACTAACCAACTCCGCAATTAGCCTTTTCATTTTTAATGTAATGGCAGTCCACGAGCTGAACCATCGCTCAAACCAATCGTTTTTTCTTACAATACATAAACACTAACAGTTGGTAGCAAGGATTCAGCCTCGATATTTCATCTCATAGGTGTTATACCATACACCATTGAGCCAAATATCCTAATAATTATCACCAATATTGTAATTTGAATCCTCAATAGTAAATCCTACAATACTACTCCACATCCATTGATTTCATTTTCACTTTGAAAAAGAGTTATTGATATGATTCAACACTATATGAGTTGCAAAAAATACATCTAGAGGCCTGTTTGATACCGCAAAACAGGACGTTGTTGTCAACGGGAAGGACATTATTTTAGGTACTCCACACAAGGGAGTTGAGTTTAGATGATATTTATTTTCACTAATTCTTTTCACCCTATCTGTCATTCCCAACCGTTGAGTGAACCAACATGCTAGAATCCTTAAAAAATAATGACATAGAGGACACACTAGTAAATACACATTAATCAGAATCTGACAAAGTCTTAATTAAATAAAATACTTCCAATTGGTCCCTATCTAGAATGGTGTTAATGAACTTGAGGTATGAGCAATATTCACTGAAAGAAATTTTCAGAGGAGGAAAACCATGAATCCCCTGATTCTTCTCACTCCTATTGAGAAACATGAAGATGATGTCACCTTTACCCACAATCCATCACACCATACTCAGGATATTGAAAATAATAGACTCACTATGCATCAAATAGCATAGACACTACCCCTCAGAGTCATATAAGATTCCCCACACTTAATAGAAAAACAACACTACCATAGATACCTAACTTCCAATCATTCCCATTTATATTAGCATGTATACCATGCATGGAGTCTGAGATTCTATAGAAACACTATCCCCCTCTCTCACTATCTTGCCTATTTACCCCAAGAATCCCAGTTCCACTTCCCCTCTATATCCCAAAAAAGAACCCTAGACTCTCTCCAAATTTAAAAAAACTTCATTTGAAATCCTGTTAACATCAATAACATATAGGAGGGAAGAGTAAAGTATACTATTTATCAACATATGTCTTCCACCAAATGATGGGAAATTGATTTTCAAATTGTAGATGTGAATTGTACGTTTTTTGACAACTTTATTGAAGTGGTGCACCTGAAAGTGACCTAAGGAGACGGAGATGCCTATGAATTCCATTGGTAGAATTCTCCTATTAATAATGAGACTGTTTTCCATGAACCTCATAATACTATTCATGTAATGACTCAAAATAAAGAGACTGATCTTCTCATGATTCACTCATTTCCCACTCTAATGACAATATATGATAATAATATCATTGAAAACCTATTTTTTTTTGTTTAAATCCATTTTGAAAAATAATTTTTTCATCCACATACATGAGGTGAGAGAGGCCTTGGAAATGATTTTTATACTAAAATGAAGAGATACATCTTTCATGAAGGCTCTTGTAAATGTTATTATAGGAGACATGTTAAACCAAGACAAATAATGTCTATGAAAAAGAATATCCTTGGAGAATCCCCCTAACTGACTTGAAGAAACCATAAATCATCACCACGAATGATATGGATATCCATAGGGAGGAAAAAAAATATAATATCCACAAAAAAAAACTAAGATGTACTTATAGGTGATATAATTTCTGAAAACAACTATTTGATATGGTCATATGCCTAATCAATGTCTAGCTTGATGAAAATGTTCAAGTATCATACCTTTTGATTCAAATCACAAAGAATCTCTTGTGATGGGAAATTACACCCTAAATGGTTCATACCGTGATAAAGGTGTGTTGTTTATCTGAGATCCAATGATGTAGGTATGAGGAAACCCACCAATTAATGACCGTAGAAAGAATTTTGTACACAACATTACGTAGACTAATGGGTATATAGGTATTCAAAGAATAAGCATACTTCTATTTGGGAATAGGTACCAAACTAGATTCACATTCCATGAGAGAAATAATACCACCTTTTAAGAAATATTAAATCACATAGAAAATGGAGTCCCTAAACAAATCCCATGATGCCACAAGAAGGGACCCTGGGAAGTAATCTGGACTAGGCACACTATTGGGGCTAAGTGCAAGAAAAACTTCTCAGATTTCATGTTCATTATGAACAAAGGTCATTCTCTTGTTATCATAATCTATCACCAAAGAGGGAATAGAATCAAATAAATTTGAGTGGCCCCTCAAATATACACATACCAAGTTTTTTATTCATCTCATCTAAAACATATTTGAAAAATATTTTACCATGGCCCCCTAAACTCAAACCAATTATTAGAATATGATCCATCCTCAGGGAGTATATTGAGCGTGATGATCCTATATCTCTCTTTTATACATGAATCAAGTTGATATATTTTCTAGTCACCCTCTTGTATCTATATTAATCTTGAATTCTCATGAGAAATCCATACCAATTTGAGAAGAAGAATCACTAAATCATTCCGCATAGAGATCAGACCGTTAAAGACATCCTCAGCCCATTCAACCTCAACATTCTTCTCCAGCTACTCAACCTCTATGTTAATAATCCAATCAAAAAATGATGGAGAAGATTCCTTGTTTATGTATAAATTTTACTACGAAACTTCCTAAAAATATTATGAATACATGTCAACATATCACTTTGATTCAGTATAGACCATGACGCAACCACTATTTAAAGGAACTCATGGTTAGAAATTCTACTCCAAGAAATGATTAATATTTTTTCATTATTGTGAAATGATGATAGGTCAACATATATTGGAGATTGATCCAAGTTATCTCAAGAAATATGAATCCCTTTTCACTATTGGAATGTACAAATAGTGTGCAGGTTAAAAAGACAATGATAAAGCCTACACAAGGTGAAGGCTTATCACTACAGATTGTTACAAAAAGTATAATGATCGCTCATGAAACCCAGATCATCAATTCCCTTTTGAAATATGAACAATGAGAAATCAATAGTTTCTTTCCTTAGAAATGGTCCTCCTAAATTATTCCCGAAAGGGTCAAGCACTGTGTTGAAATATCCTCCCACAATCCATGGTTGATACTCTAGATAGAAAGACAATACATCATCCCATAATGACTATCTAGCCAGCATGTCATATTTTTCATAGATGAAAGTCACAAAAATGTACTAACCCCCACGTTCACATTGGTAGTTATAAACGGATCAATGAAGACACCAAAGAAAAAGAAATTTTAGAATTCAAAAAATCCATATGTTTGTATTTTATGGGTCTGCATGCATGTAATAATGTACCTTAATTCTATATATAAATTAAAAAAATTTGGGGGAAGAATATTTTGGTTTAATAAATACTACCAACATTTGTTTTTGATGATGAAAAGTTTGAGCATTAAAATTAGTTTTTGCTCAGTCCCCCAAGCCATGAGCATTCTAGGTGATAAAATATTTCATTGATCAATAGGGAGGGGGTTGGTGGTTACTGCCACTAAGAAATTCATGTTGACTTAATCATTCACATGTAGGTTATTAGTATCAGAAGTTTTGTTAACTCCTCATGTTGGGGAGTGTTATTAATAAGAGAAGAATTATCCAAATCCAGTTCGTCACAATGGGATCAGAGAGGGCTAAAAAGCCATTGAATAGAGGGAGATAAAGACTACTTGGAGCCCCAGAAGTCCAACATCTGATGATTAGGTGGAGGCGAATAGATCAAATACTCAAAAGTAGAATAATTATAAATATCTAGTTCTATTAAATGGGATTAGAGAGGGATGAGAATCCATTTCATAGAGGTAGAGAGGAAGTACCAGAGGAGCCCAAATCCATCACTTGAAGAGATGGCATTGGAAACAAGAGAACCTCCTTCCCCTTGATATATAACATCATACAGATGGGAGGAGACTAACTTATAAATCCACTCCTAAGTAATCTTAGTTCCATATGTAACCAAACCCAGCTATTTTATATTAATTCATATTACATCATGTTAATACGAATTTCCACCTGATGTCTGAATACCCAAAAATAAATTACCAAAAAAAGAGATTTCAATTTATCCTTACTCAAGAACCTAAAATATATAAAATATATTAAATAACATAATTCACACTTCTAAATATAATTAAAAATTAATGTTAATGTAGATTGAAACTAAATAAATTATCATACCAAAAATGTAACATCCTTACTGAATGCATAATAATATTATAAGTAGAATAAAAACTTAAACTAAAACATACAATTGTCAATAATATAAGAATTATGTTCATGAATAATATTGTAGGGAATAACTTTTAAAAAGATTCATAATTTACATATTTAAGCATTAGATAAATATTTATTATAAATTCATAAAATAAATTTAATTTAAAAATTAAAAAAAAATTATCTATTCAATATGTTCATTACATAATATTGATTATAAATACATTATATTAATTTCATAATATGAACTCTATTATATTATTCATTATATATAATTTCCTTAAAATAGATGATATATTATGAATTATATAAGAATTAATATTCTAATATTTATTATATAAAATATTTAAATAATTTCAATATCATATAACTAACACTATTTAAACTTTGATCAAATTAATCATCAAAAATATTTTCATGTGGTCTAAATCATATTCCCTATTAGGCCATTAATTTTAACAATTCAAATTATATAATATAAATAATTTATAATCTAAAAATATAAACATATAATATTTAAAAATATTTTTGTAACTTAGGAACAATTTATTAATTACCTTAATGGTTTCCAAATAATGTCTTTATTTCTAATTTATAAGGCATGACTTACAATTTGGTAAAAGTTATATTATTTTAAAAAATTAATATTATGGTATGTTTCTTAAGAAATGTTTCATAATAATTTAATAAATTAATTAAAAACTACTTATAAATAATTATTTTTCAAACACTATAAATTAATAGATATCAACATGATATATTGTTTCATAATTTATAAACAATTTAGAAAAAAATATATATTCGTAAAGGAAATGGGAAAAAAATATTCATCTAATTAAATTATAGGATATAACATGATCAATAGGACATGATACAAATTGTTTTTAATAATCTGAGATGAATGATAAGGTGTTTCTGATAAGTGTGGTTCTCATACTATTTACGAAATAATAGTTTTATTTCAAAATTGTAACGCCCCGACCCCAATTACCCAGAGTCGGTGCATTACTTCGTAACATTGGCATGATCACAAGAAAGATCAAATCTCGAAAGACCGGTTGGTTTAGTAGCCTTGGAAACACTAGATATATTCATAAGGTTTACATTACATCATTAAACGAAAAACTACTACAACAACATATTGTCTCCATAATCCACACTCATATCCCCACATAATATCCCTGCAGGTCATTCATAATTTACTTCTTCACTTCCTGGGAAAAATAAAACATAGAAAAGGGGTGAGCTCAAATGCCCAGTAAGGATAACAATATAGCGGAAACTTTCATAAATAAGAATAAACATTTAAGGCAATGTATAACTAAAACAAAAGCCTTTAAAACTTGAACTTTCAACATAGTATGGCATAAATGAAATGAAATAATGCCATTTACTTATTCACATGGTTATTCTACTAATCGAATAATCACATGAAAAATCAATAACCACTTTCATAATGATGGAATGCATAATGCCAGACTATCATAACCACATAGCCAAGGCCTCGTGCCAAGACTACAAATAAGATTTTGTCAAGGCCTTGTGCCAAGACACTAGTTTGTCTCATGAGACCTACCGATGCATCGAGGAGCTATAGCGGGCTCCACCCGTCACTTACTAAGTCCAATGCATTCCCATATGAAAAGGTTTAAACATAACATAAACATTCGTATTAAAACTAGCATACGAAATGTCAATAATTTCACCATAAACTATGAATGGTATAAAAATAGCACATCCACAGTCAAACATATCACAAAACCTTCAATACAATATTGAAGTTTTGTATCATAATAATTCAACTTCAAATAAGCGTAAAATCCATCAAAGGATGTTGACATAGATGAAATCAAAACTATTTGAGAGAAATATCTCCTTTTTGAAATCATTTAAAAGTCACACATTTATAAAGGAAGTAATTAAAAAGAGATTTTTGAATCAAAGTGTCCCATACCACTTTTAAACTTTTGAAAGGAATTAAAATTTTTTAAAAACATTCATGTCCATATAAATAAATCCTTAAAAACCATTTTGAAGAAATGGACATTAATTGAAAAGATTTAGAATGATAAATCTTTAAAACATTGAAAATTCTGATTTTGATAAAGAGTACCTTTCTGAAATTCTTAAAATATTCATTTTGAAATCATTTAAAATCAAAACACTTTTTAGAGAAATATCTCTTTATATTTTTGAAATCATTTTAGAGCCATATAAAATAAAACATTTTCTTGAAAATATCCTTGTAAGCTTGTAAGGAAAGCTTTGAATATTTTATAATGTCGGAAAATAACCGCACCCGCCGTATAAGTTAAAAAAACATTCTTACCTTAATTCTGTCGAAAAGGATAAAAAGGACCTTGTTTTGGAAATGATGGAAAGATTACTTTATAAACCTCTTATAAAAAGTCAAACAAGGGTATAAATGACTTTAACCCATATTCTTGTAAATAGTAAAAATGTTTTGAAATACATTTTTACGAAACATGGATGTGGATGATAAAGAGATCCCAGTAGATTATTACGTATAAACAACCTCGGATAATGAAGAGATTGTGAAATAAACCTTATCTTGTACTTTTCCTTGGTTGGGGTAGGTTAACCTCCTGTATAATGGTGAAATAGTTGTTATTAAATTATACAAGAATCATATATATTAATATGATATCATATATGATCTTTTAACATTGATTTGTTAATAATATCTTAGAATTATCGTCGTTTCGGGAGTTAACTTACTCATTTTCTTTTATATGTTTTGTTACATAAGCCAGGGTTGTTGTATCTTATTCATATCCATAATGATATCCAGTCCTTAAAAATCATTTTTAAATCATCAAATGATAATTATACTTGAATGGATACGATGGAGAATGAATCTCATCGCGTTCGTGGAGACGGTAGTCCGTACGTACGCACGAGCGACAATATCATTCTTTTGATATTAAAATAATATATAAATGGATGTTATATCATATATACAGAATCTTTAACATGTTATATTTATTATTTACATGAGTTACACATCATTATTATACCCATCCAAATAATATTATATTGAATAACAATTACACCACGACGTGGAGACGGTAAGCCGTACGTACACACGTATGGTGACATGTTATTCAAAGTGTGGATAGAATACTGAATATGATTGTACCATATTTATAATAACATCAAATTATATGTGAGATACTGGAGTTATTATTTTAGAATGGTAAGAACAAAGGAAGAAGAAGTGGAAGAAGAAATGAACTTGGAGAAGGGTGGTGAAATCATTACCTCTTCTTCGGGTTCTTCCTTTTGATTTGATCAAAAGGTCTCCTTAGGATGGCTTTCTGATCAAACTAAGGCCTCTAGGTTGTAGTGAGGGATGTTGGGAGAGTATTTGGGCAGAGTTTGGCCGAGCCAAAAGGCTTTGAAGGTGTGAAGAAATGAGAAGGAGGAGTTCCCTTTTATAAGAGGGGTGAGGGGCACCTTTGGAAAAGTTAGAAATATTAATTTATAATAAATTCATATTCGGTTTCTAAAGGATCCAAAGTTTATTATTCAAAGGTTAAGGTGGGTATAGGTCGAAAACCACTCAACCAATAGAATTTAGACAGGTTTGGGTACTTATATTAACCTTATCTTTAAGTATTAACTCTAAGTTAATTAGTTTCACTTTTACAATGTCTCTTTGTATTTTTATATAATATGGTTAATAAACTTACTATATACATCCAAGAGACCCCCAAGTGGTCCATTAATGATGAACCTATCCTTATATAAGTCTCTTGGCCGAACCTTAGATTTTTAGGAATTTAATATCAATTAATAATATAATATTTGTTTTAAAAACTCTTTTATGTCAATTTTGACACTATTCAATAGTTGATTTTTGTGAAACACATAACAGATTGATTACTTCGAATAAAGTCAATTAAATCAATCCTAATATATCATATTATCCTAGAAAATTAGTTTAATTCATTAAAAGTTTCATATTATATTTATTTGGGTATTTATAATATCAATTATTTTAATTTTTCACTATTATAGTAATTACTGCATCATCATTGTGTCATAAATAAAATAAATTATTTAATGTCTAAAAATTATAAATAAAATATAATTATGTAGAAAATCTTTTTATATTTCTAATGAATATTTATAATCTAAAATCCAACTTATATAACCCTATGTAACAATTGGTTTTCTAAAAGATATATGCTTGTGTCATTTTTGTATTCATTTTGACTTATTTAAAATAAAGTGTCATTATCACTTACAAGTGGATCCATGGGGTCCCAAAATTGACACAAAGATGCCCATAGTCGACCATGTATCAACCAATAGGGTTAAGACACGTTTTAGGGTAATTTAGTATTATTATAATATTATTTTTTAACCCTTATTTACCGGATTTACCCTTAACCATGGTAAATACAATATTTACCGCAGTAATTATTCAAAATGTCTAAAAATAAAAGTTACCTATTTACACAATTTGAAAATCCTGATTCCAAATATGGAATCCATTTTCCTAAATTCAAAACACAGAAGTGGTAGAAATTAATTTAAAATTAATTCCCGCTGTCAAAACAAAAAGCGTGTTTTTAAGAGATAATAACTATCAAAAGATTGACACTTGTTTATGTTCGGTTTAATTGTAAAATTATGTCCAATGACCAACATTATATTAAATAGTAAAAATATATTCTAAATATACTTTAAAACCACTCAAATTCATAATTTATTACTATTAGTTATTTTGATTAAAAAAGTTGTTTTTAATTAAAATTTAGTAATTTTCACTATTCATCAAAATATGAAAGTTATCCGAAAAGTACCAAAATTTCACCTTAGGCTAAATTTGATATTCCGAATCCAAAAATGAATTCCATTTTAAAATATAAAATATATATAACTTCAAAAAGTAGGTATTACTATTCATAACAGCTAGTTTGATTGGTTACGGTGTGTTAGAACTCGAAGTTGCGTACAACACACGCTACTGTTTTATTCAAAGGAAAGCGTACCGTGGAAGTTTGGGATGTTTCATTTTAAATTTTTTGATGTCTCCATTTAGTCAAAAAGTTTAAAATATTGTATTTAAAAAGGTTTCACTATCAAAAGTTGATAAAAGTGCAATACTGAAAATGAATCTGTTCTTGCATTATGACTAAGAAACTCATAATATGGATTCTAAAATTATAAGGATTATATAAAGTTTAAAATTTAGTTAATACTATTCATGACCTCTTTTAATGGCTTTTTTTTGGTAAGTCATGGTGCAATTGAACTCATTGTTGCGTGTAGTGCAAGTTATTGAATTATTTTGAAGAAATAACACACTATGAAATCTTGGGGTGTTACAAAAATTTATATATATGTCATCACCATGAATAATAATTTCATATTTTATTAAACACATCAACATTTTAAGGGTGATATGATGCTTTATTTTAGAAAAAAAAGAATATGATAATATCATAGGATATGATATCCAAGAGTATTACTCAATGAAAAAATTGAAATTCAGGTTTCGTTATGATTTTTTTCTTATGATATCCTATATTTTATATTGTTACTCAATCGATTAAAATAATAACCAAAATCATATTTTACAACGGAAAATATGATATACAATATTTTATTAAAAAATAATTTTTATATAATTGATATCATGATTATAATACATGTTAAAGATTGATACCACATATTAATTTTAAGGTATCTAACAATTTTTTTAATGATAGTAGAAGTGATTAATTAAATACAATCCAATATTGAACCATTATATAATAAAAAAAATCACATAAAACTGGAAATGAAGAAATTGATGATTTTGTACCTTACAGTGATGTTCAACTATACCATAATGCATCATTATTATATGTGTTTAATGAATATCACCATGAGGTATTAGAATAAAATCCCTCCCATAAGAATCAATGGTATGTTGAACCACCCTAAATTCTTCTGGAACTTCTCTCCTTACCGTGGCATGCTAGAATATCACAAAGAAAAGGTAGAAGATGAAAGAGAGAATCAGGTAGTTAGAGTTTCATCCAAGGATCAAAAAGTATCTCTTTCACCATAACATGTAATTAGTCCCCATTAAATATATCGTAAAGATTCTTCTCATGTTTTATTACTACTACTAATTCATTATAATTCATGAGTAAATGAATTTTCTAGTTAATGAAACCAATTTCATGAATGCATCATGATTTTATGAGTTTTATCTAAGGAAATAGTCAGATTAATGATAGTTAATATGGAAGACTCATGAATGATAACTATTATAAGTCATATAACATAAAAATATGATGTATATCATTCCTTATAAAATTACTGTATTTAATTTGATTAAATTAAAAAATACAATTGAAAAGTTAATGGCATTAAATATCTTTCATTTCTTATGATATACATTATATTTTATATAAATATATACCCCAAATATTTGTCTATCATATTCAACAACTAGTAATATTTTACCATTTTAAATAACATATATATATGTAATGGATTTAGGTAATATCTCTTTTATGTCTAAAAACACACCAAGACACCCATATAGAGTGAAGTTAATTACAAAATGACAGTACTTTTCCTATGAATTATAATGGGTAATATAATCCATTTTCCTTTATATTTCTCATTATTTAGTGAAAATACATGTTTTATACATATATGCGATTAGTTTATCTTTATATAAATTTCTGAAATGAACACATCAAGGAAATTCCATGGTTTTGGATTTATCCAAAAAAATTTATATCAATAAATAGACAGGGAATATATTATTCCATTAATATGAATGGGGTAAATAATTTATTGAATTATTCAATTGATGACATGTCAATTATAACAGACCAATTATATTTCTACTTTATATCATAGTATTCCATCATGGTATTAATTCATGCCTTAATGTACATGAATCCTGATATAAATAAATAATATTATCAAGTCCGAGGAGCAATAGATTTATTTATATTTGGGATTATCCAATGACCTATAAAAAATATGGAATTTCAAAAACTGGGTTTGTCCTTATGGACTCCCTTTTTTCAAAACAATAAGTGTGGATATCATGAGAAGATGTCTCAATGTCTAATGATCTACCAACATTTGATATTCAAACAACATTCATGCCATGTTATAAATGAATTATCTTGAATATATGATATAAGTTAGAGAAAACATTAATAACATATATATATTCTCATTATAATGGGAGATTTTCATAACATTTTGATATAAAAAATAATCTAAGGATTTTATCATATTAATTTTTGTAATTAGAGAACAAATTATATGATAACATATTTATTAGTATTCTAATAATCCCTAGTATGAAGTGAATTTGTTATATGAAAAAAACCTCAATAGAGTTCAACTTTCACTAGATATAACTGATAACTAATAAATTTTTATCTCTCATATTGTAAAAAATATTATATTAAGGTGTGGATTTAGCTATGGGGACCTCCACATTATTCAATGGGTACTCTACTTGTTGCAACTTCACATCTCCATGAAAAACACATAATAGGGGATATACCTAATTATTTACCTTTTTTAATATATTATTAATATTATTTATTAGATAATATCCATTACTCAATATTAGAATAATTAATATTATGAGGGTATTTTCATTTCATAATACAATTCCAAGAACATGAACAATTCATTACATTAACTATTTCAATAATCTAATATCTCATTCAGTTCATCTAGTTCTGTTTTATATTTTTTGACAATGATTTATGTACAAGAAATATGAAATATTTGTACATCAAATGACGTATATAAATTACATATATACTTTTTAATATGTAATTATACTCATCATATCAGCATTATCATGTACATTAACACATTATCTTGGAAATATTTTCCACCATATAGCATTGACAACAATTCACTCATGAATTTTTCCATCATGTATATAAAAAAAATAAATCTATATATATCATTAAATGATTTAAGAAAGAACATAGATATTTATTAGTATATAATGTTTCCGTGAACTTTTGTTTCTATATTAACTCATTCCTACAGAAATATTTTTTTCTTTTCCTAAACTAACTATAATAATTGACATTGTTTTTCATTATGTCATGTGAATATTTTTTTGGGTAAAACTATAGTGATCCTAATAAAATCATATAATCACAGGGCTGAAATTTTATCTTCATAAAAAATCATTCTTATAGATTCATCAAAACAAATATTCCCTTATTATGATTCTTACATCAACCCATAAATGGATCTCAATAATTTCATATATGTTATTATCATAATTAAGCATAACTAACCATTCACGTTACATCATATGGACCTCATACACAGTTTTTACATGAATTAAGTTTTACATTTCATCAATTTTCTAAATTTAATGACCATAGTATTATACTATAAGAAGTATAAATCTAATATAATATAGTATGATGATTGGTGAAAATGGTTATGTCATAAACTATATGTTCATGTTTTTAGAATGCTTCAACATCAAATTCCACATAAGGAATTAGAAATTGATATTTATCATATTAATATTTTTATTAGGTATGTCCTTCAATGAATTAGTTGTATTCCTAATGATATGATTGGATAATCAGGGGTCATATTGCTAAGGATCAAATTTTTTTCCTTATATTATGGAATGCCCAATATAACCTTTTATTGGTTAGTTTTGTTTCCAATTTTTTTTTTGAAAAATTACTTGAAATACTTAGAGAGATCATGGAACTGTATGAATCATGTTTGGGTAAATCCCATGTGTTTTTAGGACTCAAGGACAGAAATTTTAATTTATTTTTAATTTTTCATATTATTTATTTAATCATTTAAACATTTCAAATTCATAGAAACTTCATTTAGTGGTTATTTATAAGACAATGTAGGCGGTTCCCTATTGGGTTATAATCAAATAGTACTCTAGGGGACATGGAAATTGGGTACCCCAAAAAATAAAAACTAATCATATGTTTAGTTTGGTAAAGCGTCTAGTATTTTATGATTGATTGGGATAAGAGAATACATTATTGTAGACTGTAATTTGATGAGGTTTGGGGATGGTAGTGGATCCTTATATGTATTTTTATTTCTTTATTTACTATATATTTGTGATCATCTTAGTGGTAGATCATTATTGTATGCTGGTATGGCCATGATATTTTATGACTGCATACTAAATTTCATTTGATATAACAAGCCATGTATTATTAATTTTTTTAGTATAGTTTATTTTATAAATTATTTTTGGTTTATTTTATTTGATACTTTGTACCCTGATATCGGGGTATAGTGACTTCATGTAACTACCCTAGAGACCTATATTTAGTTGTTATAATCTCCCATATGGTGAGGCATTGATGTGATCAAGTGGTGACTCCAATGTTTCAAACACCATTCACGAGATTTGGACTAGGGGAGGAGGTTAAAAAATTTGAATCAAATCTGTAACACCCCAAGTTTTCATAAAATAAATTGAAATTAATGTAACTTTCTTTTATGTAGATATTTATAACTATCCTTTATAACATAACTTTTCCACTTCTATTTTTTGAATTTCAAGAAACTGTCATATACAATTGTGTTCAGTATGTTTGTTGGAGTATATTAGAACCAACATGTTTTTTTTGGTGAATAGTACCATACCATTAGGAATATTAATATGACACTAATGAATAGAAAATTGTATTATTATTTTATTTTTTTTATGAATTTAAGATAATGAAATCTTGATTAATTTTTCAATGTGATATAAAAGCAGTTATATTTTTTAAATAAATAATTTTTTAATTACTTATGATTTTATTTAAAAATTATAATAAAAATATTTTTAAAAAAATATTTTCAAATAATTTTATTCATTTTTAAAATGTACCCGTCAATAAATGGTTAGGGTGAATTTTGGGAATTTTTCTGAAACAATAGATATTTTGGTGAATAGTAAAAAATACAGTTTTTAGTTTCAGTGTGTTAATGACATCATTAATGATCTAATAAGGATGTCATAAATCTGGTCGACTTGTTTATAGTCAAATAAGATGGGAGGTTTCCCAAGTGGCTTATACCATGGGAAAATACCATGGTCAGGCCCATTGTTTTTCAAATACCACCCATGAGGTGTCCCTTATAAATTATTAAAATATTCCATTACTTTTAATATAAATACCAATTCATTCCTTCATTACCTTTATTCCCAATTACTCCTCAATGAATCTCTAGCCTCCTTACCTTCATAGTAGTCCGCCCAAGGTTTCATTAATCCCCCAACGTCCCAACGTTCATGTTCTAAGTGTTACTCTACAAGGTACTAAAATTCTCAATTTCTTTCTTTTCCCATTCAAGTTCTCTTTTATGTGGTATAACATTCAAGTTTCCATACCGTGTTATCATTTAATTATTATTCATGATTTATTATATATTATGATTCATTTCCGGATGGGTGACCCTTGTCCCCTATATTTTAATATTTTCTAAAACCATGTTGTGTAGCCGTTAGGATGCCGAATGTTTATAAGGGATTTGTCAATTATTATTTTATTTTGAGTTTCATTATTTTCTTATTCTTTCTTCATCTCTTCTTACCCCAGAGGCATGAAATCTCCAGAAATAATTTATATTCTGGATTTTCTCATGTTCATGTAAAATTCATTATCATTATTTTTCTCCTCACCCACTTATTCAAGGAACTAAAACATTGTCTGTGATGTGTTGAATTACTGGCATCACTAATGATGTAGCTTCAATTTTTATTAAATCAATAAAGTATGGTTATGAAACCATTCTTATCATTGAAAAAAGTTGTAATATATGTATTATAGCTCATTCATCATTCTGGAATTCTTTTTAACACATGGTTTTAATTTATAAAATGAAATGAGGTTGTTATTATCAAAGAACCACTAAAATGATCTAAACGAACATCATTAATGTTTTAACTTATGAATCATCCTCATGTAAGAACTCAAAATGATAAATGGTCTAATTATTTTTAATGGATATATTTATATACTACTCCATTCCAATTCTTGACTTTCACTTCCAATCGACAAGAACATCCACCATGAACTAATCAAGGAAATCATGTAAAGAAATCACCCAAAAATAGTGCACAAGGAAAAATAATAACAATTAAAAGGGTGAATTGATGTTATTAAATGATAATTTATGATTTTATAAAAATTAAATTGTTTCTATAAAATACTAATAACACTATTTTATACATTATACAGGATGTTTAAAAATGTCTTAAGTAAGACAAACCTGAGGTAAGGGAATTCTAAAACTGATTTTCATTTTTTGGGTTAACCTTATACTTCATTATTAATGTTCTATTTCAATTGTTTGTGTGATGGGTTCTATTTATATTATGTTCTATTGTGTTTATTTACAGTATATATACATAATCCATACAATATATTAAGTCTCTCTTCAATTTTATAATATTTATAATGTTATTTTCATTAAAAATCCTCTTTTAAAATTTGGTTTTACAAAATTTCAAAGCAATGTTTTTATGGAGTTATTCATGTTGTATGATTATGTTTTGGTTCTGGAAAATATTTTTGATGAAGGGTGGGACCTATATCTCCCTCTAATTCATTTGGTATGAGTATGTTGGAGGTCAGTCGTATGGTTACTCCAAGTGTAACTGTGATGGTTACACAAAGTAAGATAGCCGTGAGGGTTAAAAATTATATGGTAGCCATCAATTGTTACAATATTATGTAAGTAATTACCCAAGATACCTTTATTATTATATTAATTTTCTCATGTTTTTTTTGTGGATCTTGTGTAAATATCATGTTACCCAATGTATGTATATATGGGTGAGAAGAATTTCTTTTGAAAATTCTTTCATACATTATGAGTAATCCTGGACTAATGTGGTCTTTCCTTGTTTTCCATCCCTTACTAAGATTTTGGTCTCATACCTAGTTTTATAATGATTTTCACAGGTTAATTTTTGTGTATTAAAATGAATGAATCCATGAATAATGATGAATAATTGTTAAGGAGTATTGTTTTAAGTTTTAATGTTTTATATTTGAAAAAAATGGAAATTGTTTTCATGGTATAGACTCTATAATAATGTGTAATGATATGAATTAATTTTCATGATTATATAAACCTCTAAACTTTAAAAGATCCTAAATTTAAAAGGAAGGGTTTTCTTGACTAAATTCAAAATTATGTATGTAATAAGGTCAGGTACATATAGTTGGTATCAGAGGACAGTTTAGATAAATTCATGTGTTAAAGTGATGTTAGTTTTAAACCATAAATGATATAACTCTATGTTTAATTTAAAATGTTATAGAATTTAAAGATTAACATGTTTCACCATCTAATACATGTTTTTTCAGAATGGTTTTCCACAAAAGGAACATGGATTCTGAAGAGGAGAGGCACCGAAAGAATGACATTTTTTCGGAACAACAGCCCGAAATGGTAGGGATTGGAACCAAGTAGTTTTTGATAGTAATGGATCACCTAACACAAGAAACAAATGGTGGTGGAATCCATGCAAGAGAACCAATAGAGATACCACAACGGAACATGGCAGTAATGGAACATTTTATGAGACAACATCCTCCTGCATTCAATGGACCTTGTGACCCAGTAGCAGCTGAAGGATGGATCAAATCCCTTGAAAAGATATTTAATGTTATGGGATGTTCAGACAATCAAAAGGTAAGTCTTTACAGTTGTTGTTTTGAAGGGGAAGCTGATCAGTGGTGGTCAATGGTAAGAAATATCAGGGGTAGATAAGATTTTGATGCCTTAGAGTGGGATGAATGTAAAATTATTTTCGGTAATGCCCTGACCCCAGTAACCCAGAGTCGGTGTATTATTCATAACATTGGCATGATCACAAATGATCAAGTATCAAAAGGATAATTAGTTTAGTAGACTTGGATTCACTTGATACATTCATAATGTTTACATTACATAATAAAGTGAAAAATACAACAACATATTGTCTCCACACTCGTATCGACTTATACTATACCTGCAGGTCATTCATAAAATACTTCTTTACATCCTGAGAAAAATAAAACATAGAAAGGGGTGAGCTCAAATTCCCAGTAAGGATAACTATATAGTGGAAACATTCATAAATAATCATTAACATTTAGGGAAATGTATAACATAAAAAAATCCTTTTAAAATTGAACATCATCATAATATGGAAAAAATAAAATGAAATAATTCCATTTACTTATTCACATGGATATTCTACTAGTCTAATAATCACATGAAATATCAATAACCACTTTCATAATGAAGGAATGCATAATTCCAGACTATCATAACAACATAGTCAAGGCCTTGTGCCAAGAATACAAATAAGATTTTGTCAAGGCCTTGTTCCAAGACACTAGTTTGTCACATGAGACCTACCGATGCATCGAGGAGCTATAGCGGGCTCCAACTGTCACTTATTAAGCCCAATGTATTCCTCATATGAATCAGTTTAAACATATCATAACCATTTGTATTAAAACTACCATACAAAATGTCAATAATTTCTCCATAAACCATGAATGGTATAAAAACAACACATCCACAGTCAAAAATATCAAAAAACCATCAATAAAATATGGAAGTTTTGTATAATAATAAATCAAATTCAAATAAGCTTAAAATCCTTCAAAGGATATTGACATAGATGAAATCAAAACAATTTGAGAGAAATATCTATTTTTTTAAATCATTTAAAAGTCACATAATTATAAAAGAAAACATTTACTTTTAAAATATTCTTGTAATCTTGTAAGGGAAGCTTCGATGATTTTATAATGGCGGAAAATAGTCGCACTCGCTGTATAAGTTAAAAAAATAAATTCTTACATTAATTCTGTTGAAAATGATAAAAAGGACCTTGTTTGGAAAACGACAGAAAGATTACTTTACAATATTCTTATAAAAATTCAAACAAGGGTATAAATGACTTTCACCCATAGTCTATGAAATATTAAGAATGATTTGAAAAACTTTTTTTAAGAAACATGGATGTGGATAATAAAGAAGTCCCAGTAGATAATTACTTATAAATAACCTTGGATATTGAAGAGATTGTGAAATAAACCCTTAACTTGTACTTTTCCTTGGTTGAGGGTAGATTAACCTCATGTATAATGGTTAAATAATTTCTATTAAATTATACAATAATCGTATACATTAATATGATATCATATAGGATCTTTTAACATTGCATTGTTAATAATATCATAGTATTATCGTCGTTTCGGGTGTTAACTTACTTGTTTTCTTTTATATTTTTTGTTACATAAGTCATGTGTGTTATGGATAGGTTGTATCATATTCATATAAAAAATTATATAAAGTACTTAAACTTTACTTTTAATCATTAGATTAGAATTAGACTTGAATGGATACGATGGGAAGTGAATCTCATCGCGTTCATGGAGACGGTAGTCCGTACGTACGCACGAGTAACAATATTATTATTTTGATATTAAAATAACATATAATTGGAAGTTATTTCATATAACAAGAATAATTATCATGTTATATTTATTATTTACATCAATTACACATCATTATCATACCCATCAAAATAATAATCTTTTGAATAACAATTACACCAGGACGTGGAGACGGTAAGCCGTACGTACGCACGTTTGGTGACATGTCATTCAAAGGATGGATATATTACTGAATATGGTTTTACCATATTTATAATAAAATCACAGTATATATAATATACTGGAGTTATAATTTTCCAAAGTAAATAACAAAGAAAGAAGAAGTTGAAGAAGAATAGAACTTGAAAGAGGGTGGTGAAAACATTACCTCTTTTTTGGGTTCTTCCTTTTGATTTGATCAAAAGGGATATTTAGGTTGGATTTATGATCGAACTAAGGCCTCTAGGTTGAAGTGAAAGAAGTTGGGAGAATATTTGGGTAGGGTTCGGCCGAGACAAAAGGCTTTTAAGGTATGAATATGAGAGAAGGGTGAGTTCTCTTTTATAAGAGAGGTGAGGGGAACCTTTAGAAAACCTACAAATATTATTTTATAATAAATTCATGTTTGGTTTATAATCGCTCCAATGTGGCTTATATAAATATTAAGGTGGGGATTGGTCGAAAAACAGTCAACCAATTGATTTTGGATTGGTTTTTTTCACTATATTAACCTTATCTTTTAGTTTTAACTCTTAGTTAAATAGTTTGACATTTACCATGTCTCTTTGTATTTTTATATCATATAGTTAATAAACATACTATATACATACAAGAGACCAAAAATTCGTCCATTTATGATACACCTATCATGATATAAGTCCTTTTTCCAAACCATAGATTTTTAAGAATAGATTATTAATTAATAATATAATATTTATTTTAAAAACTCATTTATGTCAATTTTGACACTATTTAATAATTGATTTTTTTAAAGTCATAAAAACATTATTAATTCAAAACAAATTAATTTAATCAATAATAAAATGTCATAATAACCTATAAAATTAGTGTAATTCATAAAAAGTCTCAAATTACATTTATTTTGATATTTATAATATTAATTATTTTAATATTTCAATTATTAGGTAATTAATACATCACCATTATGTCATAAAGTAATTAAATTATTTAATGTATAAAAATTGTAAATAAAATACCATTATGTATTAAATATTATTATCCTTATAATGAATATTTATAATCGAATTTATCTTATTTATAACCCTATATTAAAAATGTTTTAGTTATTAAACATGTATTTTAACTCTTTTAGCTCTTCTTTGAATTAAATAATAATAAATGTCCAAATCTATTCCAAGTGGACCAAAGAGGTTCATATTTTATTCCTAAGGTTGTTTTTGGTCGAATTATACTTATCCAATATAATTTGTACATGTGTTAGGGTAATAATAATATCATGTTTTCCCTTAATTACCCTATTTACTTTTAACCGTGGTAAATAAAAGTAAAAAGTTACCATTCACCAAAAATTATTTTTATCTTATTGAACCAAATTTTTCTCCTTCATATTAATCGTGTCTATTGGATTTTTGAAATTATACTTATAGAAGCAGTAAAATTATGTTTTATGTGAATTTGTAAATTCTCCTAAGAGATGGGTAAAAAACGGTGAAAAGTTCAATAAAATTTTTATATATCTAAAATTATTAAAAACTGACTCCAATGGATTACATTGAACATATATAGGTATTATGTATCTATTTTTACCTTACATAAATTTAAATAAAATTAATAATTATTTAAATAAAAATTCTTTTTTAAACTATAACTCATTGTTTTTTTAACTATTCATCCAAAATTGAACGTTTTAACAAAAATACAAAAAATTCACCCGAGGATAATTTCAATATTACGAATCCAAAAATGAAGTCCATTTTGAATTATAAATATTATAATTTTTTTAAAAGTGGGTATTACTATTCATAACGGCTAGTTTGATTGGTTGTGGTGTGTGTTAGAACTCGAAGTTGCGTACAACACACACTATTGTATTATTCAAAGAGAAGTGTACCTTGGATTATTGGGGTGTAACATTCTCCCCTCCTTCAAATAATTTCATCCTTGAAATTTATAGAATACTACGGCATGGAAAGACTCGGGTGGTTCTTCATCATATGTTCCTTGGGTTCCAACATTACCTCTTCCATCTTATGGTTTCTCCATAGAACTTTTACCAGACGAGTCATCCGGTTTCTCAGTACTTGTTCTCTCATATCAAGAATCATGATGGGATCTTCGCAATAAGACATATCAGGTTCTAGTTCGAATTCATCATAGGTGAGTACATGTATTGGGTCATGCATGTATTTCCTCAACAGTGATACGTGGAACACATCGTGAACTTTGGAGAGACTTGGCGGCATTGCCAAACGGTAAGTTACAACCCCAATTTGTTTTTGAATTTCGAAAGGTCTGATGTACTTGGGAATCAATTTACCTTCCTTAACAAAATATATAACTCCCTTCCATGGAGATACCATCAAGAAAACATGACCTCTTACCTGAAATCCCAAATATTTCCTTCATTTATCAGCATATCTCTTCTACCTTCTTTGAGCTGCTTTGATGAGGTTTTATATTACCTTCAAATTTTCAATCATATCCTCCACCAGTTCTGGGCCTACAAGTTTTGTTTCACCAATTTCATCCCAGTAGGTTGGTGTGCTACATCTCTTTCCGTATAATGCTTTATATGGTGCCATCTGAATACTTGAATGAAAGCTATTGTTATAGGAAAATTCCACCAAAGGTAAATATTAATCCCACATACCCTGAAAGCCAAGTGAGCATGATATTAACATGTCTTCTATGTTTTGAATAGTCCATTTTGATTTTCCATCTGTTTGAGGGTGGTTGGAAGTTCTCAAATGAAGTTCAGTATCCAGGGCGTTCTGAAGACTTTTCTAGAATCTTGTTGTGAAACGTGGATCATGGTCAGAAACAATCGATATGGGTACTCCATGAAGTCTCAAAACTTCATTAATATATAGTCCTTCTAGACGTTCAAGTGGTAAATATTCCCATATAGGAAGAAAATTTGCTGACTTGTTAAGACGATCAACAATGACCCATATTGTATCATTCCTTCTAGGATTCTTTTGTAGTCCCATGACAAAGTCCATCGTGATCTTATCCCATTTTCCACTCAAGTATAGGAAGATGTTGCAATACTCCACCACGCTCTTTCCTTCTAGCTTTCACTTGTTTAAATACCATACATCTTGACACAAAATTAGTAATATCCCTCTTTATGTTGTCCCACTAAAAATGTTCCTTCAAATATCTATACATTTTGGTGCTCCCAGAGTGTATAGAGAAATTAGAACTATAAGCATCATCAAACAATTACCTTTTTAAATCAGGTATATCGGGAACACAAAGCCTCTTCCCAAATTTCAAAATTCCATCTTCATACACAAAGTCACTCAATCCACCTTCATTCACCGCTTTAATATTCTTTTTAAACTCTTCATCATTGGTTTGAGAACAAATTATCCTTTATAGAAAATATGGTTTTTCAACCATTTGAAAATGTATTGAGGTTTCACCTTCAATGGTGATTCCCATATCCATCGTTACTAGATCCATGTATATAGGATCATTTTCAATTCTCATCTTGTTCAAAACTCCATGATCCTTTCTTCTCAATGCATCTTCCACCTTATTTGCCTTCCTCGGGTGGTAGTGTATCATGAAATCATAATCCTTGAGTAGTTTGAACCATCGCCTTTGCCTCATGTTGAGTTATTTTTGTGAGAAAATATATTTCAAACTCTTATGATCAGTATATATCTCACATTTTTCACCATAGAGATAATGTCACCATATCTTCAAAGCAATGATAAAAGCTGCAAACATAGAATCATGAGTATGATAGTTTTGCTCATGAACATTTAGCTGTTGTGATGCATAGGCAATAACTCAATCATTCTGGATAAGGACACAACCAAATCCTTTCATTAATGCATCACTATAAATAACGAACCCTTCATTCCCCGATGGTAGAGTCAATATAGGAGCATTGAAAAATCTTTTCTTCCGTTATTCAAAACATTCTTCACACTCTTTTGTCCAAACTAATTTAACCCCTTTAAATGTGAGATTTGTTAATGGGTTAGCCAATTGGGCAAAGTTCTGGAAAAAACGCATATAATAACCTAATAAGCCAATAAAACTGCATACCTTGGTTATACTCATTGGTGCTGGAAATTCTTGGATTGCCCTTGTCTTAGATGGATCAACAAAGATTCCATCCATAGAGATAATATGGCCAAGAAAAGAAATCTCTTGAAGCCAGAATTTACACTTTCTAAACATCCCATATAATTCATGTCTTCTAAGAGTCTTGAGGACAATGCGCAAGTGATTTTCATGATCCTCATAGATTTTGGATTATACCAAGATATCATCAATAAATACCACCAAAAAATCATCAAAATATTCCTTGAAAACTCTATTCATTAGATCCATGAACACAGAGGGTGCATTAGTCAATCCAAAAGGCATTACTGTAAACTCATAATGCCCTTACCTAGTTCAAAATGCTGTCTTCGGAATGTCTTCCTTCTTCACACACAACTGATGGTATCCAGATCGAAGGTCAATCTTTGAAAAGTATTGATCTCCATGAAGTTGTTCAAATAAATCATCAATACGAGGTAAGGTATACTTGGTCTTTATTGTGGTAGTATTGATTTCCCTGTAGACAATATATAACCTCATAGATCCATATTTCTTCTTAACAAAAAGGACATGGGTTCCCCATGGAGAAACACTAGGGAGAATAAATTCCTTATTAATCAATTTCTATAGTTGTTTCTTAAGTTCAACTAATTACATAGTGGCCATTCTATAAGGGGTCATTGATATAGGACATGAACCAAGAATTAAATCAACGGAAAACTCAATTTCTCATTCTGGAGGATGTCCAGGTTAATCTTCCAGAAATACAACTACATATTCATTTATAATAGGTACGTCCTCTATTTGAACATTCCTTTCCTCACCCATAGTTATTTCATTCTCTTCCTCTAATATAATTTAATTTAGTTGAGCTAATGTGGGTGGATCTAGATAAGAATTAAGTGGTGATGATTCGGCTCTAAAGATATGGTGTTCCTTATCCTCATAAAAAAATTGTAAACTCATACTTCTTACAATAAAACTCTACATAATGGTCTGAAAGCCAATCCATACCGAGGATTATATCAAATTCAATCATGGGTATAACGATGAGATCAGCAGATAAAGAACATTTACGTGCTTTAATAAGGACTGATTCACAAAACATTGTTGCGATGATACATTCCTTAAGAGTTTTGACCAAGAACTCCCTTGTTAAATCAAATTGGAAATATCTAATTTTCTTATTAAACTAGGAAGATATGAATCAATGTGATGATCCAAAATAAAATAATGCATTTTCTAAACATGAGGAAACCATTAAATTACCTACCACCACGTCTTTCGGAGCTTCTACCTCAGCCATAGTGATAACATAATCTTGGCCTTGATCACTTGGCCTTTTTTGATGTAAGTTCCCCTTAAGTTTAGGAAATTAATTTGCATAATGTCCCATCTCCCTGCAATTGTAGAATTGAACATCGGTAGATTCATTCTTCCCCTTACAATCACGAGCTTGGTGGCCTTTTTCACTACACTTATAACAGACTCCCATTCTCTTCAAGAAAGTATCGAGGCATTTCTTCCCACATATACAATAGGATGGATATTTATCTTTTCCCTACTTCCCCTTACTTCCATTTCCAAAATGATTAGAATACTTCTTCTTCTGTTGCTTTTCTTTAAAGTCGTAAGACATAGAGAATACTTTTTATGTCTTGATAGCACATAAGACAACATCTTCGTATGATGAAAAGGATTGTGAGACTAATGCTCGACAGGGAAATGGTTTTAACCCATCAAATAAATGAAAAAAATTACTCCTTGTGTTATGTATATAATCTGTTGCATGCCTCTCTAACCTTGTAATGTTAGCCTCATACTTCCCAACATTCTCATCCTCCTGTTGTCTGAGACTCAGAAATTGCCTTTCCATATCTTCTCGATGGTCACGAGAAAATTATTTTTATATAAAAAGATCTTTATACTCCCTATATTCCATATTTGATTCTTCATAATCTTCCTTGGTTTTTTGAATCAATGAACACAATTGGTCTGCATCTCTAGTGAGGCGGTAAACTACCATGATAACATTTTCCCTTTCACTACTCCCCAAGGCATGAAATATTTTCTCTAAGGAATTTATAAATTGCTCAGCTACTAAGGGATTTGTAATCCCTTTAAATGTTGGTGGTTGTTTCCTCATGAAGCTATCTAACATTGATCCTCCATGCTATGGATCAGGGTGCTCCATACGGGTAAGGTTATTATTCATAACCTGAGTGAGTTATCCAAGTATGGTGATTAGCTGATCAGCACCAGTTACATCACCAGCTCCACTATAATTATCTTTAGTAGGAGGTATATCCCTACATTGAGTGCGTTCTTTGATACGGTTTCCATTTTGTTCACTAGGCACAATTTCTAAACAATGGCATACACTAGATTAGTTTATGAATCACAAAACATAAATACAAACATGTAAAACACTTAACATGAATTGAATAGTTTATGGATATAATCCATAATCATAAAAATGTTTTCTTTTAGGAATTATATACTCATAAACCCTTCATAAGAGTTTGTAAAGAAAATGAGATTTATCCTAAGCATATCCCCCTAGAGTGTCGTAACCAAGAGTGCAGCAAGACCTGTTGTCATGCACCATTTCCCATTCGAGTCTAGCTCAAAATGGTCTTTTCGGGTTTTACCCCTAGGTACATCTGTGCCAGAGCTGCCTCTACCTTCTCATATCCAGACAGGGATGTATTGCTAAGAAAACTCACAAAATCTCTAAAATACCAAAATTCTAGGAATTATTCAATACTAATCCTCAAAGTCCATCTTAGGCCAATGTGCTAGAATCAGAGTTTATCTAAATATAGCTTCCATGTTTTGTACTAATCATCCTCTGGTACCAAATGTAATGCCCCGACACCAGTTACCCAGAGTCGGTGCATTACTTCATATCATTGGCATGATCACAAAAGATCAATTCTTGAAAGAAAGATTATTTTAGTAGCCTTGGAATTACTAAATTCATTCATAAAGTTTACATTACATAATAATGTAAAAAATACAACAACATCTTGTCTCCACACTCATATCCCGTTATACTATCCCTGCAGGTCATTCATAAAATACTTCTTCACATCCTTGGAAAAATAAAACATACAAATAGGTGAGCTCAAATGCCCTGTAAGGATAACAATATATATGGAACATTCATAAATAATCATAAACATTTAAGGAAATATATAACTAAAACAAAATCCTTTTAAACATAAACTTCAGCATAATATAGAAAAAATAAAATGAAATAATGAAATTTACTTATTCACATGGATATTCTACTAGTCTACTAATCACATGCAATATCAATAACCACTTTCATAATGATGGAATGCATAATTTCATACTATCATAACCACATAGTCGAGGCCTTGTGCCAAGACTACAAAAAAGATTTTGTCAATGCCTTGTGCCAAGACACTAGTTTGTCTCATGAGACCTACAGATGCATCGAGGAGCTATAGAAGGATCCACCAATCACTTATTAAATCCAATGCATTCCTTATATGAATAGGTTTAAACAAAACAGAAACATTCGTATTAAAAATAGCATACGAAATGTCATTACTTTCTCCATAAAACATGAATGGTATAAAAATAAAACATCCATAGTCAAAGATATCAAAAAACCATAAATACAATATGTATGTTTTGTATCATAATAAATCAACTTCAAATAATCTTAAAATCCACCAAATAATGTTGTCATAGATAAAATCAAAACTATTTGAGAGAAATATATCTTTTTTTGGAATCATTTAAATGTCACATAATTATAAAAGAAAACATTTTTATTGAAAATATTTTTATAATCTTGTAAGGGATTTTTAAAAGATTTTATAATGGTGGAAAATATCAACACCCACCATATAAGTTAAAAAAAGACATTCTTACCTTAATTCTGTCGAAAAGGTTAAAAAAGAACTTGTTTGGAAAATGTCAGAAAGATTCCGTTATAAAAATCTTATAAAAAGTCAAAAAGGGTATAAATGACATTAAAACATAGTCTGTAAAATAGTAATAATGATTTGAAATATATTTTTAAGGAACATGGATGTGGATGATAAAGAGGTCCTAGTAGATAATTACGTATAAACAACCTCAGATAATGAAGAGATTGTGAAATAAACCCTTAACTTGTAATGTCCCTTGGTTGAGGGTAGGTTAACTCCTATATAGTGGTGAAATAATTTTTATTAAATTATACAAGAATCATACACATTAATATGATAACATATATGATCTTTTAACATTGCATTGTTAATAAGATCATAGTATAATCGTCATTTCGGGTGTTAACTTACACATTTTCTTTTATATGTTTTGTTACATAAGTCATGTTTTTTATGGATAGGTTGTATATTATTCATATAAATAATGACATCATATCCTTAAACATTATTTTTAATCATAAAATGTGAATTATACTTGAGTGGATATGGTGGTAAATGAATCTCATCACGTTCGTGGAGACGGTAGTCAGTACGTACGCACAAGCGACAATATAATTCTTTTGATATTAAAATAACATATAATTGGATGGTATATAATATATACATAATCATTATCATGTTATATTTATTATTTACATCAATTACACATTATTATCATACCCATCCAAATAATAATGTTTTGAATAACGATTACACCATGACGTGGAGATGGTAAACTGTACGTACACACATACGGTGACATGTCATTGAAAGGATAGATAGAATACTAAATATGGTTGTACCATATTTATAATAACATCACAGTATATAGAAGATACTGGAGTTATAATTTTAGAATGTAAATAACAAAGAAAGAAGAAGTTGAAGAAGAAAGGAACTTGAAAGAGGGTGGTGAAAACATTACCTCTTCTTCGGGTTCTTCCTTTTGATTTGATCAAAAGGGATCTTTAGGTTGGCTTTCTGGTCAAACTAAGGCCTCTAAGTTTAATTGAGGGAAGCTTGGAGAATATTTGTGTAGGGGTTGGCTGAGAAAAAGGCTTTGAAGGTATTAATTTGAGAGAAGGGGGAGGTCCCTTTTATAAGAGGGGTGAGGGGTACCTTTGGAAAAGATAGAAATATTATTTTATAATAAATTAATATTCGGTTATAATTGCTCCAAAGTATATTATTTAAGGGTTAAGGTGAAGATAGGTTGAAATCCACTCATCCAATATATTTTAGATAGGTTTGAGTCACTATATTAACCTTATATTTTAGTTTTAACTGTTAGTTAAATAGTTTGACCATTACCATGTCGCTTTGTATTTATATATTATATAGTTAATAAACACACTATATACATCCAAGAGACCCCCAAGTGGTCCATTAATGATAAAAATATCATTATATATTTCCTTTGGTAAACCTTATATTTTTAGGAACAGAATATAAATTAATAATATAATATTTGTTTTAAAAACTCATTTATGTCAATTTGACACTATTTAATAATTGATTTTTTTTAAAGTCTTAAAAACATTATTAACTCAAAAAAATTTATTTAAGCAATAATAACATTTCATATTAACCTATAAAAATTGTGTAATTCATAAATTTCTCAAATTACATTTATTTGGATATTTATAATATAAATTATTTTAATATTTCATTAATTAGGTAATTACTACATCACCATTGCGTCATAAATAAAATAAATTTTATAATCTATAAAAATTTTAAATAAAATAACATTATGTAAGAAATATTTTTATCTTTATAATAAATATTAATAATCGAATTTATCTTATGTATTACCCTATATTAATTTTTTTTATATTTATTATAATTTGTTTTTAACTCTTTTAACTCTTCTTTGAATTAAATATTAATATATGTCCTAATCTAATACAAGTGGACCAAAGAGGATCATATTTTATTCCTAAGTTTTTTTTGTCTAATTATACTTATCCAATAGAATTATGACATGTGTTAGGGTAATAATAATATCATTTTTACCCTTAATTACCCCATTTAATTTTAACCGTGGTAAATAAAAGTAAATAGTTACTATTCACCAAAAAATATTTTTATCTTATTGAACCACATTTTTCTCATTGATATAAACCATGTATCTCGGATTTTTGAAATTCTACTCACAGAAGTAGTGAAATTATGTTTTATGTGAATTTGTAAATTCACATAGGAGATGGGTAAAAGACGGTGAAAAGTTTAATAAAATTTTTATATATCTAAAATTATTATAAACTAACTTAAATGGATTACATTGAACATTTATAGGTATTATGTATCTATTTTTCCCTACCATAAATTTAAATAAAATAAATAATTATTTAAATAAAAATTCAGTTTTAAACTATAACTCAGTGTTTTTTTCACTATTCATCAAAAATTTAATGTTTTCAGAAAAATACCCAAAATTCCGCCTAGGAAAATTTTCATATTCCGATTCCAAAAATAAAATCCATTTTGAAGGATTAAATTTATAAAATTTGGAAAAGTGGGTATTACTATTCATAACGGCTAGTTTGATTGGTTGTGGTGTGTGTTAGAACTTAAAGTTGCGTACAACACACACTATTGTATTATTAAAAGAGAAGCGTATCGTGGAAGATTGGGGTGTTAAATTTTCCTTGAAAAATATTTTCCTATGGTGGTGTGACTTAGAATGGAGAATCAATTCCTTGAATTAAAGCAGAAGGAGGAAGATTCAATGAC
The DNA here is from genome assembly GCA_963277665.1 of Viscum album. NCBI lineage: Eukaryota > Viridiplantae > Streptophyta > Magnoliopsida > Santalales > Viscaceae > Viscum > Viscum album. The sequence goes on along the minus strand of OY728162.1, from coordinate 1,236,445,888 downwards.
TATGTATGAAGCGAACTTCACCAAATTGGCGAGGTACACTCCATATCTTATTTTGCTTCTTAATAGAAAAATAAACCACTTTTACTTAGGAATGAAGCCAAGGTATCAAAGGGAGTTGGCCACCCATGAATTCAAAAGATATGAGAAACTTGTATGATGTGCTGAGTGGGTAGAGATAAAGTTTTTTGATAATCACATGCATTTTGGAAACAAAGAGAAGAAGAGGTCCAGTTGGAAAAAAATGGGTAAGAATCAACCAAATATATCTGATGGTAAGAAAATCTAATTTCTAGTTTGTGAAAAGTGTGGCAAGAACACCCTAGGGAATTTCTTAAAAAAATAGGGATGCGTTTTAAATGTGGTAAGTTTGGACATATGATCCGAGATTGCAATGAAAATGATCCTAAGTTTAATCCTTCTAAACAAACTGTAAAGTGTTTTAAATGTGGTTAAATGGGTCATTATTCAAATTCCTACCCAAAGAGAGATCTGAATGATACATAGAAGCTAGATTACAAGAAGAAAGGTGTAGTGAGTTCATTTATGACTACAGCAGTAGATTTCATTCCATCCAATGAAGTTCTATCAGGTAATTTGATTGTTAACTCAGATTTTGTTAAATTTTTGTTTGATACGGGGTCTACAAATTCCTTTATCTCTGAAAAATTTTCTGGTAAATTGGAAATATCACCTCAATAAAAGAAACTAGAACTTATTTTTAATACACTAGGGGGAAATTTTATAGCAAAGAGGAATTATATGAATTTTTCTATTGTGTTAAATGGAAAGACATTACATTCAATCCTTGTTGTTATACCCATAGAAATGTTTGATGTTATTCTAGGAGTAGATTAGCTTTCTGATTATCATGATATTATTGACTGTAGATCTAAAGAAGATGTTTTTCAGAAAGAGATTCTATTTTTTACAAGAATGAACCTATACAATTGATAACATGTCAGGAAGCTGAGAAATTATTGAAATATAGAAATTAAAGTTATCTTGCTCATATTGTTGAAAACAAGGGAACTGTGTAGATTAATGATGTTCTAGTGGTAAATGAAGACCTTGATGTTTTTTCTGATGAGTTACCCAGTGTCAAACCTGATTGAGAAGTAGAATTCAAAATTAACTTAGTTACAGATGCCAAGCCAATTTCAAAACCCCCACATCGTATGGATCCAATATAACTTCTTGAATTGAAAAAATAATTACATGATTTGCTTGAAAAGGATTCATTCATCCTATCACTCCACCATGGGGATCCCATGATTTGTTTGTTAAAAAGAGAGAAGGTTCCATGAGACTTTTCATTGATTATAGAGCTTTGAATAACATCACTATTAAAAACAAGCATCCTTTGCCTCATATTAATGACTTGTTTGATCAGCTCCAAGGAGCTCTGTACTTTTCCATGATTGACTTGAGATCCGTATACCATCAGCTGAAGGTGAAGGAGGATGACATCCATAAAACAACCTTTCATACTAGATATGGGCATTATGAATTTGTTGTTATGCAGTTTGGATTAACTCATGAACCTACTGTGTTCATGAATCTTATGTATAGATTATTTCATGAGTTCTTGGATATGTTTGTGGTTGTATTTATTGATGAAATTATGCTATTTACTAAAAATAAAAGAGGAAAATGAAAAACATCTATGGATTTTTTTAAAACCATTAAAGAAATTAAAATATATGGAAAGTTAATCAAGTGTGATTTTTTGGTTGGAACATATTTTATTTCATTGAAAAATTGTATATAAGGATGGACAAATAGTTGATCTGGCCAAAAACAAGTAGTTGATGAATGAAAAAGACCCAAAAATGTTATAAAGATTCATAGATTTCTCGATTTAGTAGGATATTAATGACGATTTTTACGAACGTTTCACTATTATCTAGATCAATAACTAATTTAACACGAAATGTGGTTAAATTTTATTAGATAGAAGAATGTGATGTTTGTTTTCAGGAACTGAAGAAGAGATTGTGAAGGCTCCAGTTTTGGTTATACCTTCTCGGAATGGTGAGTTTTTCATCTACAATGATGCTTCTTTTAAGAGACATGGTTGTGTTTTGATGTAGAATGATCAAGTAATTTTCTATGATTCGAGACAGCTTAAACCTCATGAGCTAAATTATCCCACACATTATTTGGAATTCGAAGTTGTGGTTTTTTGGTTTGAGAATTTGGTGGCATCATTAATATGGTACCAAATGTCAAATATATACTAACCATAAATGTTTGAAGTATATATTCACTAATAATGAATTAAAAATGAGGCAGAGAAGATGCCTAGAACTAAAAAAGGATTATGACTGCATGAACAATTACCATCTTGGGAAAGAAAACAAAGTGGTGGATTCCTTAAGATGGAAACATCATGCATCAATAACCATGCTATGTTTGGGACATGATCCCCGGATTAATGATTTGATGAATTTTGGCTTAGAAGTTGTTGGTGTAGGGAATACCTCTATTTTGTTTCAGGATTCAGTGCAGTCTTCATTGTCAGATAGAATTAAACGAGCACATAAGGAAGGCTATGAGCTATAGGAAAAGGTAGAATTAGGGAAAATGGGTAAGTTTCCAAAATTTAACATTGATAGAGATTGTGTTTTAAGATTTAGAGAAAGGTTGTGTGTTCCTAGTTATTCTTAGTTGATGAAATCTTTGTTGTGCGAAGCTCATAGTTCTCTATTTTCTGTTCATCCTGGCAGTACTAAGATGTGCAGAGTCCGTAGGGATTATTATTGGTGGGATGGAATGAAAAAAGATATTTCTGATTTTACCATGAAATGTTTGATGTGTCAAAAGGTTAAAGAAGGGCGGTAGTTACTAAAGGGGATGCTATAGCCTTTTCCAGTGCCAGAGTGGAAATGAGAGTATGTATCTGTGGACTTTGTGGTTGGACTACCAAAGACTACTTGATGTAACAATGTTATTTGGGTTTTTTTTGATGGGATAAGAAAGTCTGCACATTTTCATTCTATTAGAGATATAATGAATTTGGATCAGGTATCTCTATTAAACCTCAAATAGATTTTCAAGTTACATGGAGTTCCTCTTTCCATTGTATGTGACCATGATCCCTTGTTAACTTCAAACATTTGCAAGGGACTTTAGAAGTCATTGGGCACAAAGTTAAATTTCAGTAAAACTTTTCATCCTCAATCATATGGGCAGTCAGAATGAGCAATTCAATCTTTTGAGGATATTATTCGAGCTTGTTCAATAGACTATCAGGGAAGTTGGGATCAACATCTTTCTTTAGTTGAGTTTTCTTATAATAATAGTTTTCATTCTAGTATTCAGATGACACCTTTTGAGGCCTTGTATGGGAAGTGGTGTCAGATGCCAGCATTTTGGGATGGTGTTTGTGAAAGAAAGTTTACGGGGATAGAATTAGTAGAAGAAGTGGCTGAGAATTTGAGGATGATCTACAAACACATGAGGAGAACTCAGAGCAAGAAGAAAAGTTATGCAGATAACAGAAGGAAAGACTTCTCTTTCAAGTTAGGTGACCTTGTTTTCCTTAATATCCCTCCTTGTAAAAGTGTGATGTGTTTCGGTAATGAAGGGAAACAAAGTCCATGGTTCCTCGGTACTTTTGAAATAACGGGGAAATTTGGAACAATTGCATGCCACCTAGCTTTTCCTCTGAGATTGTTTTAGGTACACAATGTTTTCAATGTTTCAATGTTGAGAATGTATGTTCCAGATTCATCACATATCATGAGCCCAGAAGCCGTTTATCTAGAAGGGATCCTTTCTTATGAAGAGAAACTAGTTCATATTCTTGATCGAAGGGAACATGTATTTCAGAATAAGGTAATCTACCAGGTAATGGTTTTGTGGAGAAACCACAAGGTTGAAGAATCAACATGGGAGTCAGAAAATGCTATGAGGGAAAAGTACCCTCATTTGTTTAATATGTAAATAAAATTGCAAGGATGTGATTAACAGAAGGTGAGGATAATGTAACACACCATGTGTTTCTCAAAATAAATAGAAATGCATGGAAAGTTTTTTAAGTAGATATTTATAACTAGCCTTTAAAACATAACATTTCTACTTCTATGTTTTGAATTTCAAGAAAATGTCATCTACAATTGTGTTCAGTATGTTATTTGGAGTCTATTGGAACCAACTTGTTTTTTTTGTGAATAGTAACATACCCTTATGAATAGTAATATGACCCTAATGAATAGTAAATTTTATTATTATTTTATTTTTATATGGAATTATGATAATGACATCTTGACTAATTTTACAATCGAATACAAAAGAAGATATAGTTTTTAAATAATTAATATTTGAATTAAGTATGATTTTATTTAAAAATTAAATTAAAAATGTTGAAAAATTTATTTTCTAAAAATGGACTTCATTTTTGAAATCTACACGTAGATAAATGGTTATGGTGAATTTTGGGAATTTTTCTGAAACAGTTGATTTTTCGGTGAATAATAAAAGATAATGTTTTTAGTTTCGGTGTGTTAATGACATCATTAATGATATAATTATGATTTCATAAATCGGCTCAACTTTTGTATATTAAAATAATATGTGAGGTTTCCCATGTGGCATATACCATGGGAAAATACCATGGGCAACCCATGGTTTTGCAAATGCCACCCATGAGGTGTCCCTTGGAAATTATTAAAATATTCACTTACGTTTCTAATAAATACCAATCCATTAATTCATTAAATTCATTCCAAATTACTCCTCAACCAATATATAGCCTCCTTACCTTTATATTAGTCCTCCCAAGGTTTCCTCAAGCCCCAAAGGTCCCAACCGTCATGTTCAAAGATTTACTCTACAAGGTGAGAAAATTCTCAATTTCATTCTTTTCCCAATCAAGTTCTACTTTATGTGGTATAAAATTAAAGTTTCCATACCTTTTTATTATTTCCTTCTTATTCTTGATTTAATATATATTATGATTCATTTTTTGATGTGTTAACCTTGCCCCCCTCTTTTAAATATTTTCTAAAACCATGTTTCGTAGCTGTTAGGCTGCTGAATATTTATAAGGAATTTTTCAATCATTATTTTATTTTGAGTTCCATTATTTTCCTATTATTTCCTCATCTCTTCTTACCCAAGAGCCATGAAATCTCCTGAAATAATTTATATTTTGGATGTTCTCATGTTTATGGGAAATTCATTATCATTATTTTTATCCTCACCAACGTATTCAAGGAATAAAAACAATGTCTGTGATGTGTCAAATTACCGACATCGTGGATGATGTTGTTTCAATTTTCATTAACTCCTTAAAGTATCATTATGAAACCATTTTTTATGGTTGAAACAAGTTATAATATATGTATTATAGCTCATTCATGGTTCTGGAATTCTTTTTAAGACAAGGTTTTAATTTATAAAACAAAATGTGGTCGTTATTATCAAAGAACCACTAAAATGATCTAAATGATCATCATCAATGTTTTAACTTATGCATCATCCTCATGTAGGAATTAAAAATGATAAATGGTATAATTTATGTTACTATATATATTTATATACTACTCCATTCCAATTTTTTTGTTTCACTTCCAATCGATATGAACATCCACCAAGAACCAATCATTGAAATCATGTAAAGTACTCACCCAAAAACAGTGCAAGGAGAAAAATACTAACAATTAAAGGGTGAAATGATTATATTAAATGATAATATATGATGTTATAAACATGAAAATGTTTCTGTAAAATACTGATAACAAACTTTTAATCATTATATAGGATACTTAAAAATGTCTAATGTAAGACCAACCCGAGGTAAGGGAATTCTAAACCCGATTTCCATTCTTTGGGTTAACCTTCTACTTCATTATTAATGTTATATTTAAATAGTTTTTGTGATAGGTTCTATTTATATTATTTTCTATTATGTTTATTTATATTTTATACACATACTCCATCAACTCTATTAAGTCTCTATTCAATTGTATTATATTTATAAGGGGATTTTCATTAAAAATCCTCTTTTAAAATTCAGTTTTACGAAATTACAAAGAAATGTTTTTAAGTAATTATTAATGATGTATGATTATTTTTTGGTTATTTTGGATTATTTATGATTAATTGTGGTACCTATATCTACCTCCAATTCATTAGGTATGAGTAAGTTGTAGGTCGGCCGTATGGTCACTCCAAGTGTAATTGTGATGGTTACACAACGTAAGGTAGCTGTGAGGGTTATAAATTAAAAGGTAGAAAAAAATGGTTACAAGATAATATAATTAATTCCCCAAGATACATTTATGATAATATTTATATTCTCATGTTTTGTTTGGACCTTGTGTAAATCACATGTTACACAATGTAATTATATATGGGTGACAAGAATGTCTTTTGAAAATGCTTTCATACATTACGAGTATTCATGTAATAATGTGATCTTTCCTTATTTTCGATACCATACTGAGCATTTTTTCTCATCCCTTGTTTTTAAATGATTTTCATAGGTTAATGTATGTGTAAGACAAGGAAAAAATCCGTGAATAATGTTGAATAATTTTCAAGGAGTCTTGTTTTATGTTATAATGCTTTATATTTAAAAGAAAATAGAAACTGGTTTTATGGTATCCAGTCTATAATAATTTGTAATTTTATGAATGTATTGTCCTAATTCTCTAAATCTCTAAACATGAAATGATCCTAAATGTCAAAGGAAGTGTTTTCTTGAATAAATTCATGATTATATATGTAATAAGGTCTGGTCCATATAAAATCATTGTCCTTCCTTATTATTTTAGAGTTGTTAGATAGGTGACATAATGATGTGTTAACTTTTTTAGATATCAGACTGGTGTGTCATGAGAACCTTCTTATTAATATGAACATGTAACTAGGGTATTGGGATTGATATTGTTATTCTTCAAAGTAAGGGTTTCATGATGTAAACTAGTCTGACAAACTTGTTTTTTGGGATTTTATTATATATTATTGTGTTTGGTTCTTGATCTATTGAAAATAAAATTATGTTCAATCATCATATCTAGAATGTAGGATTCTAATGAAATATAGTTTCTACTTATGATGGATATCACTATCAATAGGGTTGAATCATTTGATGCTTTTGTAAAAACTTATATCGAAATTTATATTATTGAATTGTTTCATCAGTATACTCAGGTGAACTAAAGTATACTTTTATTCTGACGATGGTTTATATGGATATTATTTGGGATTATCATTGATGATAGTGACATAGTCCATCATTGTAAAACATGTATAGTGATCTTAATGGGTTAGTACTGGAACATCGTTTTTTCCTAATTATTATACTAGTTTCAATGGAAAATAATTTTGGTTAATTAAATTGTTAAAAAAACCAATATATTTTTTCCTATATAATTTCCACGTTCCATTATATTTAATTTAACCATGGGTTTATGGGATACATAACCAAAATTAATGTAGGATTATGTTGTTATATATTTAATGATTGATGGATTGTGGCCCAATGAGGATCATCCTAAGATTTTGATTATATAGGGTATAGTTTCATCTGAGATTTCCTGATGAAAACTAGTTTCTATTGTTAGGTTGCTGATATAGAAATCGATGTAAAATAAATATTTGTCAGAACCACAACATGGGTGTTTTTCCATGTGAGTTGTTGTGTGATATTTTTATATAAACCAGAGACAAGTTTTCCATAAGATATGTCATATATGAGATATGATATATTGGTTAAGTGGGAGAGCCTTGGTCTTGAGATGTGGCATAGGGTTCATGAGTTAGGTTCTATGAATGACATGAATTGTGACATAGAAGGGTATCCCAAAGGAGAGTTGTTAGCAAGGTATTTGGAGTTCCTTATATTGGGGAATCATGGGTGCATGAATCTATTTTTCAATTGATAAACAAGATCTACTAAAGAATATGTGATATAAGAATGGTTATGACATAGGTACTGTGAATGTGGATGTAATAGGTAGGTGTATTTACTTATGGTTAGTGTATAAGGGGTACAACCATATATGGTATTTTTAGGAACATTCCTTGTATTATCAACTGTAATGCACATTTGTTTCTAAAAGATGTGTATCCATGCCCAGTTTTGATGGAAATATCAGTAATATTCAGGGAACTATGTATTTTAAATGCATCACTAGTTGAAGAAATTTTCCCTATTGTGAGTGTTATTATTGGAATTAGATCCATGTGTGTAGTCAATCCAATCATGATCATAGGGTTGTGTTTTCAGAGATAAAATGTTCATAGATCAAGAGGATTTATACAATCATGATGTTTAATCATGTTGAGGTTAAAATTAATTAACTGTATAAGGAAATCCATATGATGTGGAATGAACCATTTGATATTGTACGGAGTAACCATAATTCTGATAAATTTAAATGGATACTACGATTTATGTTTCCATGAGACATAATATGTTGCAATTTATGGTCTGAATTGTCACTTGAGGATGATTAAGATTGTAACATTCAGTCATTACATTTGTTAATTGATTGAGTGTGGGACTCCAAGGTCTGACCCTTGTGTTATACGGGCTATGGGGGTGATAGGAATTGTCATTGGATGATTTAGGTGTAGTTTAGATGTCAACGAGTGGGAGAATATGATATATCTAGTCCCATAACTAATTCCACATTTAAGTATTATGTGAGGATTAAATTGGAGTTATACCATAGAATTGTGATTAGAATAGTTTGGATAAAATCTGAGTGTTTTCTAGATCAATGGGGTACTATTTCGTGGTTGAGATCAGGTAAATTGTTTTGGTTGGATAAGAAGACAACAATGAATTTACAAAATGTTTCAGGTGTACAAATTGGTACAGGTTCATGAATGTAATTTTCATTCTTTATAGGATTTGAGGAAATAGGATTAGTAGATATAATAACATTCCATTTTGTGAAATTGAGTGATTTTAGGAATAGTCATCTATATGAGGATGGATGAGTGTTTTGTATAATATAGTATGTCATGGGTTGTAAACCAAATCAAGTATGTCACATCCATTATTGTTTACATGCTTTAAGGTTTTTCTAAGGATTTTTTAGGAAATTATGGTGTAACATGGTTCATGCATGAATATTTGAGACTCATCCATTTTTATATGGGATTGAATGTGAGGAGAGGTACTAGCTCTTGGATGACTCTTTAGAATGAGAATGAGAGTGGTGAGACGGATTCTACATCTGGGGGATATTGAGCTATTGGAATTTTTCTTCGAGAATGTTATTCTAATAGTGGGAACCACTACGGATTAGAATAAGACTATATGAGAATATAATTATTTGGGGGATGATCATGACCTTATGGATTAATCGATCATTGAATTAATGGTTTAATAGGTTAGAAGATCATGTGTAAGCACCATATTAGATCATTGGTGATGATTACGAGTTGTTTATTACGTTAGGATGTATAGTGTATCTTATGTTTAGAGGTTTTCAGTATAATATAATTTAGCATTCTGTGGTATAATGTATAAAATTAAACATGAATTGATGACCAAGATTGGTTATGATTTATGGATGAAAGGTTCATAAAGATATACGGGGAAGAGGGGTGAATAATGATGAGGTCATAAACCCCTATGCCTTTTCATGGTGTGAAATTATAGGGGTTTTATAATTTTTTATTTGGTGTTGTGTTATTTTTTAGAACTATTCCTCACACTGAGATTTTGAATATTGTGATGTCACAATAGTTTAATTTTAGATGTAGTTCATCACTTTGTTGGTTGTATGGGTTCTTATGTGAGCATCGAGGAAGGGCCAGGATGGCCAAGAGATGAATTATTTACTGATGTAGACAATCATGTCATGAACCATGTCATTAACTCAATAAATGGTGTTTGCTATGGGGAGAACCCCACTACCTTAAAATTATGAGAATGTACTAAGGGTCCATGCTATGAAAAGTTTTGGTTAGGCATCAGGTCCCAATACCTATGATTGTTCATGGTGTAAGCCTCTAGTTCACTCCATGAAAGGTGCATAATTGGTTTTTTTTACAAAGGAAATCCCAAATTTTACCAAGGTGTGCCCCTTTATCTTTAGTTTATAAGAGGGACATGAGGTTCCATTTTTTGCCAGTAATCGCCATCCTCCTATCCCGATTCCTCTTTACTATAGGGAATTTTGAGTGTCAAATTTTCAAGGTTTGTTATATGATATTCCCTACTTTTCTACCATTTTTTATCCATGGTGATTTTAATTTTATTTTAGATTATGACGCACTATCAATTACACTATCATATAGTGAAATATACCATTGTTTATGATGATTTTTTATATCACATTGATAGTAAATCATGAGGTGGTATCTACACGTATTCTCACACAATTTTTTTGAAGGTATTTTTCTATATGTATTTTATTTGGTTTTTGGAAAAAATTTGATGAAGTAGACAATTTAATTAGGAAATTAAATTGTCTCATCTGCATGACTTAGGTTTGGGTGTGTGTTAGGAGTTAACTACACCATTATTATTGAGGTTTTAGTGATATGTCGATGTATAGTTCTATTTTAGGATTTATAACTAATTAAATAAAATTTTAAATTAATTTAATATTTCTAAAAAGAGTTGGGAAAGTAAATATAAATTATTTATAAATACTTTTGATATTATAAAATTGATCGAGGTTCTATGTTTTTTGATGCTGACATGGAATAGTTTAGGTTGGAGATGACTGGTGGTGAATTAAAAAATGAAAATTATATGAATTGTCGTAGGAGTTTCTCCATTCATACCAAATGGTATTTGAATTTATTTTTTTATATCTAGAATGTGATCTGGTATCACCACTAATGTAGACTAAGAATTTTAATTTTAAAGTAAATTTCTTATTTTAAAATGAAATACATAGATAAATTATAAAAGTAGTCATGGACCATGACAGACATCTATACAATGGCATAATTTCTACAATCCCCAATGGTCAAAGACATGGTTATAAATTCATTCCATGATCCACTTGGGAGTTGAGGTATTTAAAGTAAATGAAATAAAACCAATTAGCTACAGTGACCCTTATTATATTTTATTGAAGACCCCTTGTGTAGGAATATGTGGTTGGATGAGAACACATGACCCTATCAGACCATAGTTCTCTTGAGATTTTATAATGAATTTAGGTTACTAATATGACCATGGGGAGAGTCTTCATAATCTATTGAGATTGTGATTAACTATGTGAGTTGATCCTATAGAGATGGATGTATATTTTAGTTGAGTGTATTGACCATGGAAAGTCTTGGGAATGCATATAATAATTTTTTCATCTCTAGAGATAAATAACAATGGAGATTTCATTGTAAAGACAATGAGGTTGTATGAAGGAAATGATTAGGATGAGGGATACACTACCCAAGAGTAATGAGTGGTTACTTCAGAGATTATTATGAGATAGTGGAACCTAAGTATGCATGTTTTTGTTATGATGTAACCTAGGGAGCTATTATGGGTTATCCCAATGATATTTAGACCCTATATATTATGTGTGGAAATTTGGTAGTGATGACCATGGGTGTGATCTTAGAATACAGATCAATGACATGATCCTAGAGTGTCTTTTCTAACTAGGATATGATATATTTAGGTTGGGATGAACTAAAAACCACGATTTATGGATATTTATCAAATTATTGGAATATTCTCCTCAGATATGGACTTTGTGTCTGATTAATATAGATTATTAAATATTTCCCCCAATAAATTCAATTTATTCTAGATGACTGTGATGATTTCCTAGGTTCAACACCTAAGGAATCAATTATGTGTCCACTACTATGTGATTTTTCAATCTATAAGGTAAATAAATTATGTTTTTTATGAAATTGGATTCCATAGATGATCAAATATAGTAATTTATGTATATATAGATTTCCAAGTTTTATCCTCATATAAATATTCTATAGAGCTTAATGCTATTTTTATATTATCTAAGGACATTCATTGAGGAATTGGTTTTGTAAAATGATGTTATTTCTAGATAACCAAGGGTCATTAACATATTAATTGAGTATATATCCTAATATTATTATCAAATTTCATAGTGTTATTTTCCAAGTAATCCATTATATATTTGATATTATGACTGGATCATATAGGGTCATCCCCATGGGGAATAAATTTAGTATTGATACTATGCATTTCCCAGGATAACCTCTTGAGAGTGGGACGTTTTTCTTGTTACTATTTTTCACTATTATACAAATTTCTCAGAGACACTTAAGTATTCGAGGAATCATGTTTGGGTAAATCATAGGTGTGACGTAGAACCATAGTATCTATTGCGATTATTCATTTTATGCTTATGTTGTTTTTCTTATTTACTCATCTTAGTATGCCCTATTCGCATAAACTCTATTTACAAGTTATTTATGCTAAATTATTGGTTATTCCCAACAATGTTATACTCATACAAATCTCAGGAGGCCATAGTGGCTATGTACCCAAGAAATATCATTGATTAGAGGATGGGGTAGGGTAGATGCCCAATGATTCATGATTAATCCAGATACAATAGATGGGATTGGAGATTGATATGTGATGATTCGTGATGATTAAAGCAGAGCCTGTTATGTTTTTTTACCTTTTAATTATATATCTGGGATTATCCAAGTTGGTGATCATTATTTTATGTCAGAATGATTATGATTATATAATACTACCTATTCATTAATGTTCATAAATGTTTATATAGTTTATTTTTTCAACATTATACGGTTTATATTTTCGATGATGTTCAGTTTATTTCATCCATTATTTCACACTACTATTTGGGGGTATAGTCTCCCCATGGTACTACCTAAGACCCTCAATCCTAGTCAGCAAACTATATCATACCAGGTGGCACACCAAATGTTAACGGGTGACTCCTCTAGTTTGGGTATCGTTCAATGATCAAAGACCATAAGGCTATATTAAGGAACCCCTTTCACTATCATAGTCATTATAATGTGTGTAAAAAAAATTATATTTTAAAATGACTCCACTCTAAATTGTAATGATCAATGAATAATCGTTTACAATACTCTTTGAATAATTTTCTCATAGAATATTTTCATTTTCCAAGAAATATTTCTACATTATTTTCACATAACTTAAATATCATAAAGATATATTCTGATTTAAATTAATATACCTTTAAAATTTCCGTATAATAGTATAAATGTATCATTAGAAAAAATAATGTAGAATATTTATGGAAACAAAAATATTAAACTTAAATGTTTTCTTTTTCTTAAAATAGTACATGAAGTCATGTAAAAATATCTAAGTGTATTTTCACATGATTTTCTAATAAATTTTTTTATGTATATCCTTAACATTAAATTTTGTTTTTATTTCACCAAAAATTATATTTATAGTAATTGTTACTATTTTAGTATTATGTTTTATATTAATTTTTAATTACTGATATTTTCACATATGTGATTCGTGTAAAATTAAATTAGTAATTAAGTATGATATAACATAAAAATATTAACATCAAATTTTAATAAATTTTTCATTAATAATAGAAATGTACATTATGAAAATTATTTTAGTAATAATCAATAATAAAATTTCATATTATGAGAATATATCACCATTTAATTATCGAATTTATGATATTTTGATGTTGAAATTTGAGTCAAAAGCCATCAATAACTTCAATATTCACCTTACTTTTAATAATGTTTCTCCTCATACATGGTTTCTATATATGGATAGAAATTTAAGAATAACAAATAGTATTTAATACCAAATTAGATGATTAGATATAGTATATACAATGATGAATAAACATGAAATAGAAATTTTTGATTTTTTATCCTTCAATTCATCATTATTTGTCTTTGAGTGATCTTTTTTACCACATATGAATTAGATATCCTCTAATTTATTGATCTCCTTCTGAATATTTTACTTCATTGAATGATGTAAAAAATACACCATTAAATATATAATTTTCATAATATTATCATCTATGTCCCTCAATCAATTCCCCTTATGTGGTAATGAACCATTATTATCACATTGGAAATTTATAGTCTAAAGATACTTGAGACCTTTCTCTACACTATTCATTCAATTGTTCTTAATTAATATAAATAATATACATGGTAAAGATAATAATAAGATATTAATAGATAGTTAATTATATTTATTTATACAGGTAATCTTATTTTCATCAACTGATCCTTATACTTTAATATATTGAGTATATAATCAATAATTATTTATTCATCCTGTAGTTTACACCAGTATAGTGAAATCAAAACCTTGATTATATTTATCCTCTCTTTCATCGTTCCATGTTCGTAGGAAATAATTATCTTGGATTTTGAATCCATTTACTTATGGTTAATCTTCATATATCCATATATTATTTATTAAATGATATAATAATCTTTTTCAGCATTCTCTACATGTCTCGTGTAGGCATCCTTTTTTACCCTAACATTCTCTTCATGGTGGAAGAGTAAGAATATAGTATATCGATATATTTTAAAAAAATCATGTAATATTACAGTGTATAAGAGTCTATACCACTCTTTTTTGTTTTTCCATGAGGAGAATCTTAAAATAAAATGTCATCATATAACATTTAAACATTATATCCGAAGACTATTTCCCATTTCACTTCTTATTATATTATATTTATAATAAAAATAGATAGTGTTTATATTTAAAATAAAATAAATATATTTTATAACATTAATATAAAAAAATGGATATCATTATTGAGTTTATAATTTTTAATTAATCTTTATGTTATATTATGTAGAAATAGTTGATCTTTTTGGAAATAATGAAAATAATCAGTTATTTAAAAAAATTCATTTATTTTCATTCTAATTTTTTTGATTGATTTTTATGTAAAATTAAATCACATTGAGTAAACATAATCAAATTAATTCCATGGGAATCATCATTTTATTTTATTATTTTTTGATATTATTTTAATTCTAAAAATTCATTTAAATAATATAACTAGTTTTATTTATGTTTTTAACACTTATATTTAAAAACATTTATTCAACTTATAAAATATGAATCTTGAAAAAGATAATGAAATATTTTAAATTATTGGGTTCAAATTTAGTAATTAGTTCAACTTAATTTTGGTTCTTTAAGAACAATTACAATAGTAAAAATATATTCTACTCGAAAAATGGATAAACTATGTTTACAAAGGGTAAAAATTTATGATAGGGACATAAAATATCACCTTAATTATTATTTGATGATGATATTTTGACCTTCATCTCCTTATGATTAAATTTTAATTTTCTAATTAACAATTATCTATTATTAATACAATAATAATATTTAATAGATATGAATAATTAAAAGTTTTCCACTCACTATACATATATAAGGGAAGCTATTCTCATCAATTATTCACACTAAATAATCCATTTATCTTGAAAAATATTTAACCAAATACCTTACTAACATATATAGTATTATATTTTTTGATATCACAATAAAATGACTTCAAAAAGGTTAAAGGTGTAATCCAGTGGTGGTTACCAAAAAAAGTGGAATATATTCATAACTAGATTTTTCATGCTATATTATTCATAAAAAAACTAAAAATATTGAATAATAATATTTATAAAATAACATCATTACATTAACCATTCTCACATATCATAAAATTTTATGGTATATCCATCTTCCATTTCATTTCCATCTTTGGGAAAATAAAAACATTGCTCATGCATTCATATGAAATATATTCTCCACATATTTGTTTATTTTGTTTCAAATAACCATTTAAAATGGATGGTTATAAAGAAATAACAAATAAAAATATATTATATTAGTGAAATTATTATTATTTATAAATTATAATAAATTATCTAACTACATACCATTACATCTGTTTAAGAATGAGAATTTCATTTGTGTGTATGTGTGTATTATCGACTCCATAATGTGATGTGATTTTTTTCTATTACCAACATGAATGGATGAATCAAAAATTTTATATAATTAAATTAATTAAATTTAAAATATTAAGTATAATTTGGAACCATTTCGTAAAACCTTTAATTAGGGTCAATATACAAATAATTATAAAATAACCATAAAAAATAAATATATATAAACATGTGTTATAAGAATATATTTAATAATAATAAAATTGGTATTCTAAAGAATATAACAGATCTGAACAAAAATATTTCTGAGGTAAGGGTTTATTTTATAATCTCATTTTTATTTCGGATAGTTTGTGTATAAATATATTTTAAGTAATGAATATACAATTAAACATTAAAGGGATTATTTTCTTAAATTAAGGTTATATATGGGTTTTACATGTTATCATTTCATTTTTTTGCTCTTTTCTATTTAATACCATTGAGAAATGGTTTTTAAGGAAAACTAACCATATTTATCCATTGATCAAAAATATTTATCATTCATGTCCTTGTTAACTTTAATGTTTTCAATAATTAATTTTCTATAATATAATTATTTTTAATTTCATATTTCAATATATTTAAAATTATATAAAAATATTAAGGTGGAATATTATTATCATTTTTTGAACATGGTACTTTTGATATTAAAGAAAATTGAAAGAAAAATTTGTTGTAATTTTTACTAATAACATAGATGTTCCTAATCTCATAACCATTAATTTAATTAAAGATTCTCATATAAATACATATTTTAATATTCAATGAAATGAATGACCATTATTCTAAAGTTTTTTTGAAAAATTTATAAAAAAAATTATATTTTCCCCATGTTTTCAAAGAAATAATTGAAATTTTTTAAGGGTGGTTTTATCTAAATCCACATATCTTGTTAATTTTTATTATTATCTAGGGATATGATATAATGATACCATCCACATTTTTGGGTGGATCATGATCATGTTTTTCTTTTTATTAACTAGGGAAAATGTTTACCCATCATATTCTAGTTTTTCATTATGAATGATTATATTGATTATGTATTGAATTTTTATCCACATATTTTATATGATTAATGAATTGGACATAGAATGTAATGAAAGTTAACTTTTATAACCCCACAATTTATTATTTATTATTAAGGGAGACAGTAGTTTGGGTATTTGGAATACACCAAACTTATTAAAGTATGATGTATTCTCATTAATTTATGATGGTAATATTATAATGTTCGATATTATAAATTCTATTAATATGAAACGAGATATTTTTTTCATCTTATTATTTTTGTTGTTGTGGCATCCATGAATATAATTTACTTTTATGATACTAATCAAATTTTACTATTTATTATATCTTCTATACTTTTCATGATTTATTTATTCAAGAAAATATTTTTTTATGATTTCCCTTATTGAGCATCAGAGCTCACTCTCTATTTTTTTTTCACTTGAGATTCTAATAAAATATATACTAATTATTTTGGAGATATAATATAAGAAATAGTAATGTTTTGATTGGATTTTATAGTTTTATTTAATGCTTTAAAATTTAGTGTGATAATAATGTATGAATTTATTATCATAAGACTGCTAAAATATTAGATCAATTGGGATGTGATGTAATGACACTAACCACTCTGGTATATTCCCTCACTGACATTTGGTGGTTTAGGCATTTTGGGAGGTCATGTAGACTCGTCCCAAACACTTTTCAAAATTTTCTTGTTCTATGAACAATGTTTCTAGTTTTATGAACAATGTCATGGTGTCACTGAAATAGTGTAATATAAATGGTGAGTCTACTCTGTTTCTAGAACAGTGTGTCTATAATAATTCCAGAATGGTGAGTCTACTGGATTTCTAGAATGGTGAGTCTACGGTGTTTCAAGAATAGTGAGACATCTAATGGTGAGTCTATAGTGTCTCTAGAATAGTGATTCTACAGTGTTTCAAGAATGGTGAGTCTATATTGTTTTCAGAACGGTGATCCAATAGTGTTTCTAGAAAAGTGAGTCTATAATGTTTCTAGAATGGAGAGTCTATAGTGTTTCCAAAATGTCAAGTATATAATGTTTTAAGAATGGTGAATCTATAGTGTTTTCAGAATGATGAGCCTACAGTGTTTCCTGAATGGTTAGTCAATTTTCCATTTCAAAATTTCCTGATTTTTTCGGTTTCACCAGTTTAATATTTTTATTGACATTAAATTCATTTAAGGTCTTGTTTTAAGGTATTTATGACCAATTTAAATCCAAAAACTCCTATATTAATTTTTATATATTTCAGGATGCCTTTACTTGGTCAAACCGTGTGGTTTAATTCAATCCTCTTTTAATGGAAAATTTAGCGTATCTTAAACTACTCCTCCAATAAAACATCTAATGTGGCGAGATATCTTCCTCCCTTATTTTCCTCATTGTTCTCTGGTGTGATATTCTCTAACCTTTCCTTCATTCCCATAGGAGTCATGTGATCAAAATTTCCTACTTGTATTGGTTCCCCTTGAAGTTCTTCTGGCTGCAAGTGCACCCCCTGTTTTGGGGCAACCAAGAAGTATCAATCAATATTTGATATAAGGTACAATATACTGTAATTCTTTTGGGATCATCTCCTTCTATTTCTCCATGACCTATTATTGAATGATATCTCCATGTTCCTAATAGACTTCTCTTGGGAGTTGGCCAGTGTGGTGGTGTCTCTACATCCTTAGGTGGATGTCATCCTCTACGAGAGGTGATCGTGATTTGTTTTGTTAGTCTATTAAAAGAGAATTAGAAAAATCTTTGGGAAGGGGGCTCATTGCTTCTCTATTATTTTATGTGAAACTAAGTATATATCATGTTTTATCCTCTGGATCACAATTGAATTTACATAATATGTATTTGAACCAGATAAGTAAATTGATATCGGTCATTTGTTATTTCCTCTTGTTTTTCTAGATAGTGTGATATCTATGACTGCTTTGATTATCATATCATTCTTGATGGAAATTGGTAAATAATGTAATGATGGAATAAATAGTTAATTATTTGTACATAGATAAAGATTCATATAAATTAATCTGGTTTTTATTGTTTTAATTTTATTTTAATTAAATTGATGCAGAAAGCATGATTATTTAATTTGTGATAACTATGATAACATCCTTTTTTAGTTTCCTGTAGTAGGATCCTACAAATAGTAAATTGGGTAATTCTATATGGATTAAAGAATAGTTTGTTTAATAAAAAGTAAATTCCTTGTGGGGTTCAGTGTTACACACTATCTTGTAAAGGCCATGAGCGTTATGCTTGGAGTTGTGAGAGATCATTCTGTTTGAAGGTAAAATGACTTTTTTAAGGGCCGAGAGCTGAATTTATATGATGTTTTTTTTCTGTCTTCTTGTGTTCTAATTTGAGCTTCGATGGTTGTTTTGGTATGTAGGGGTAGGGAGGCTCATTGGTTGTGGAATCAGTTGACACCTAGAGTGGCGTGATATATCGGTTTATGCAAGTGGGTGTCTGGGAGGACACACGAGATGATGAAATGGTTTGGATGTGAATGTTTGGATGTTTTCTAATTCTTGATGGTTATTTATCTACCTTAATTTATCCACAACACAAGGCATCTATTATTTCTCACCCTCCATCTAAAAAGGGGTGAATACACATGGTGAATGCCACGTGCTATCCATATTTATCTTCTCAAAGGAGGATGGGTCTATGCTCTTTCTATAGGTGGAAATGTCTTGACGGGTAGTTCACATACTCACAATGTTGACCCCCCTTGTGTTTAGTATCTTAGAATGTTTTTCAATAATACCAAGGAATACTATAAAGTAATAATGTTGTAAATAAATGATGTTAACCAATGGGGTTAGAGCTTGCTGGGAAGTAATGATGAGATTTCATTTAAATGGGAATGTAGACATTGGTTCTGATGATAATAAAATATAATGTTAAAATAATTCATTAATGTAAAGTGAAAATGATAAAAATGGAATGAAGTAATGTAATAAATATCTTTAAATGGTTCTGTGCTTATAGGATATATAGTCTTAGAAGTGGCATCTGGGAGTCAGATAGATATTTGATGGAGTTGAGTGTAAGACAAGGTTTTTCCCATAGTGTGGTTGTGATGTATAGTATATTATTTTATTTTTGTGTTTCTATACACTACTATACCCTAATAGTTATGGAATCTGACACCTTGGGGATTTTGAGCCATGTGGGGTGGTGTTTTCCCCAAAATTTTGGTGGGAGGATGGATGGATGACTACCCCCTTTGGCCCCACTCACTTTACTTGGTAGTTACTTGTGTTGGAAGGCATAATGGTTAGTTTTCCCTATATATTAATCTAAAGAGAATTAATGGATTGTGGTTATTAACACTCATATATTCTAAATATAGTTTTATAGAGTACTATAGGTGTAACAGGTATGTTCTATGATGGATTGAGGAACATTACTCTGTGCATGGGCTATAATGGCTCGAGATTTAATTCCAAATGTATGATACATGTTATGGGAGATGTGGTGCCTCCCAAAAACTACCTAGTTACATTGCATTCGTGGATGTGGCATTTTTTTTTCCTGAGGTTCATTATGTGGTGCTTCGCCCTGGTGTTTGTGGGAAATAATTTATGGAGAGAGATGCTTAGGACGTGAGACGTTGGGGAAATGAGGCAAAAAATGGGGTAGTAGTCACAGGGTACCATTTAATTTATTCTTTATGTTATATTCTCATGTATGAGATACTTGGTAGAAGTAACCGTGGTGAGGCTTAGAACGTAGTATAACTGTTTCAGTGATGAGTTAATTTCACTTATTGTTCACTGTGCTTTAGCATGACTTCTATTCTTTTGCAGGAGAGGCTCTTGAGAGGATCCTACTGAGTATACTGTTATAATCACCCTATGTATATATAAACTATTTTTTCCAGTTACTTAGAGCAGGTTTGAGATCAAGATGGTTTCTACTAGCTTGGGGTTAAAGGAGCTATTTGAGCTTCATCGTTGGTGCAATTTTTTAGTTTGCTTTTGTACTTGCAGTTTTTCCTTTCAATTATAGTAGTTTTCCATGACATTACATATTTTACTTGGTATTTATTTTATATTGTAGTCAGAGTTAGAGTTGGATGGTGTTTTTCTTATCTCCATCTTTCACATGTGTTTTTAAGGTTAATGACTCCCATTTGTGTGTTTACTATACCCTGAGTGCTAGTCAACTACCTGGGGCCTACTAGAGGTGGGACACATGGGTCACTATATCACTTTTAAATTACCGAACTAGCAGGGGTACACCTTGATGGGAGGGGGTCGTGAAAGATTGGTATCAGAGGCCTGGTTGATAGATAGGATGGAGTTTGGTGTTAGGCATATGTGAGGATGCATGGGTTGGTAGGGAAATGGTTTTAGTAAATTTTAGCAAGTTATCTAAAAATTTGATACTAGTTTAGACATAGGCGTTTAGGCCCCCATGTGATCTGATACACATTCATTTATGTTTATAGTGGCTACTAAATGAGGTAATGATAGTTTCAAGGTGGATACCTAGTAAAGGATCATGCATAATTATTATTTATTCTTGTGTTTGAATGGTTAAACCTTGGGATTGGTCAACCTAAATTTAATAAAAGAAAAAATAATAATTAATTAATGTAGAGTATTCCATATTCTAGGTTTTGGAGCTCAAAGAGTTTGTTCATTTACAAGAATGGATTCAAGTCAGACACCCCATCATGTTCGATCAGAATAAGTCCACCAGGCTACACCAACAGATCACTGTAGGGTATAGGCTGATGATGATGACACTTAGGGGAGGACACTCTAAGAGTTTCAGCACTAGAGTCTGTAAATGTATGCGGGCTCAGTTTCAGATGCAGTCACAGAAGACTGGTTAGAGGATGTCGAGATGGGATTCTGTTTGATCCGTGCCCTAAAAGAGTACTGGGTTTCTTTGGTTATGAAAATGTTGTGTGAAGCCATGAGTCAACGGTGGTTCTTATTCCCCGGGGATCTCAAGTAGTCGAAGATGTCATGGGAGGAGTTTTTAGACATGTTTAGAGTCAAGTTTATTTCTTCAACCGCAAAGGTGTACAGTCTCCAGGAGCTTCTAACCCTTTGATAGGGGAGCAATAGTGTGTGGGAGTTTGGAATGTATTTTAGGAACCTTTTACAATATGCTACGGACCTATTTCTAGAGGAGGAGGTTAGGGAGTGGCATTTTGAGGCGACATTGCATCTAGAGATCCAGCTCCAGGTCACCCCGTTTATATTGAAGACATATCTTGAGCTGCTGGCGAGGGTAGAGGTCCTCGAGAAGACATTGGACGAAACCATTTAGACATGAGAGGGGATTATTCATTATTATTGATGAAGCAGAGATATGGTACGGGGTTCCTGGTATTTAGGGAAGAATAATTTCTGTTCTGCTAGGGGTAGGTCCCATCCCTTAGCCTCTCATTTCTCTGGGGGTAGTGGATGTCCGACCTATTCCAATGGATCATGAGCTTGTTTTTTTGTTAAAGAAGAGTTCATCCTCAGTGAGAGTGTCAGACCTTTAAGGGTAGTGATCACTCACCAGGTGTTCCGCTCCAGGTTCCTCCGTTGACGCAGTTCCAGCCGAGGAAGTAGTAGCAGGTTGCACTAGATTTGGATCAGCAGAGAGAAGATTGGGTATGCAGGGTTCAGTTTCGTGATTCTCCTCATCCTTATATAGGATATCAAAACCATGGTGGTTGTCGTCATCAGGGTCAGAGAGGCTGTGGAGGAGGATGTGGTCAACTTCATGCTTTAGTGTTTCCAGTTCCAGGTGATCCCGACGTCATTAAAAAAACCCTTTTCTTATTTTCTACTTGGTTATTTTTATTTGATTGATTCAGGAGTGACACATTGCCTTATATCACCTTCCCTTGTCCATGCATTGGGATTTGAGGTAGAGAGGCTTCCAGTTCCCTTGGGGTTGACTGCGCGAGTTGGAGGTCAAGATGACTTGTTTGAAGTATGTAGAGAATATAAGCTAGTGATGGGGTATAATCACTATTGGGGATATTTCCTATGTTTACAGATACAACTATATGATGTCATCCTCAAAATGGATTGGTTATATTTGGTGCAAGCTATCCCGATTGTTATTAGGAGGCAGATGGTTTTGTTTGATGCTGATGGAGAGCCAATGATTTTTGTTAGAGAGCAAGACCCTCGGATGGGTCGAAGTCATGTTCCATAATTATCATCTTTGATGGGTGAGTTGATTCTGAGTTCATCAGAGGTTTAGGAGTTGGAATTTTCTAGGACTGTAAAAGAGTACCCTAATGTATTTCTAGAAGAGGTTTTTGCATTACCCCCTTGATGAGAGACCGGGATTTGGATCGAGCTACAACAAAGATCATCTCTTGTATCTATGTATCCATATAGGATGACTCATTCTGAGTTAAGAGAGAAACATAAACATCTTGATGGTCTATTATAGTGCGGTTTTTTTCAGCCAAGTGTGTCACTGTGGGGTGCCCTGGTTTTGTTCATTAACAAGGCTGATGGTAGTTTTTAGTTGTGTATCGATTATCATATCATAAACAAAGTGATAGTGAAGAATCACTATCCTCTTCTAAATATTGACGATTTATTCAATCAAATGTAGGGTTAATGTTGGTACACAAATATTGTCTTTTAGTGATGATACCATTATATTCATGTGAAGGATGAGGAAACCACGAAGACTACTTTCCACTATCTTCAGAGGAATTATGAGTTCATTCTAATGTTGTTCGGTGTGATGGGTGCTCCAGCTGTGTTCATGGGATTGATGAACTTTGTGTTCCTAGATATTTTCGTGGTGGTTTTTATCAATGAAATACTATTGTACTCCACATATGAGGACGAACATTCAGGGAATATGCACACCATTTTTGGAGATCTTCGTCAACAAAACTTGTTTGGAATGTTGTCAAAGTGTGATTTTGGGGATCGAGAAGTTCATTTCATGGGGCATGTTGTGTCCTAGCTTGGAGTATCTGTGGATCCATAAGAGAAAGAGTTAGTTGATTATTCAGTATCCGCCAATAAAGTGGATGAGGAGTGATGTTTCCCTAGTCCTGCAGACTACTACAAGAGGTTCGTAACTGATTTCTCTTGGGTTGTGACTCCTCTAACAACATTAACCATGAAGGATCAGGCATCTATGTGGACTGATCAATGTCAGGCAGATTTCAAGTATATGCAGGAGATGTTTTTAATTTCTCAAGTTCATTGTCTTCCAGCATAGGGATATTAGTTTGATGTTTTCTGCGATGCTTGACATATAGGGTTAGGCTATGTTTTCATGCCGCATAGATCATTCATTTCTTATTTTAATTGATAGTTGTGTCCCAATGAATGTAAATATGACACCCATGATCTTGAGTTGGCAGCCATGGTGTTTGTTATGAAGTTGTGGATGAATTACATCATTGGAGAGCGCTTTGTGGTTTTCACCAATCATAATAGCCCTAGGTATATTTTCTCCCAACATTACATGAAATTTACACAACATCGGTGGATGGAGTTATTTCAAGAATACAACTTCAAAATATCATATACACTTGGAAATGTGTTGTTGTAGCAGATGCGATGTGAATGATGTTGTGTGGTGATGCAGTACATGAAGATCATGATTCTTGGATAGTTATGGACGAACATTCAGCATTACATCTTGATAGGGGAGAGTTTGTGGATATAGGTTTTCATTTTCAAATGAAGGTGTAGTCATTATAGATGCAGAAGGTGGAAGAGTCCCAGTTTGGCTATCTAGAGGTGGATTTCTAGAGTGACCGAGTTGTTTGTGGTGAGGGACCTAATGGTTTGTTTGAGGATGAACAGCACTGGGTGTTGAATCATGGAAGGATTTTTGTTCCTTTGGTGATTAGTGAGATGGTTCTCTAAAATTTCCATAGTTCACATTTAGCTGTGCATCATGGCATCAAAAAGATGAAATGAGGCTTGAGGAGTCATTTTTGGTGGCTGGGGTTGAAGCATGCAATTTCAGAGTTTGTGCCTTGATGTTTGGTCTTCCAGAAGGTGAAGGTCGAGCACCATGTCCCCAGTGGTTTGCACCAAACATTAGATATTACTTAGTGGAAGTGGGAGGAAATATCAATGTGATTTTTTACTAGTTTACCTCTATATAATGAAGGACATGACACTATTTGGGTGGTAGTGGACCATTTATCAAAATCTTCCCACTTTATAACAATCTATGAGTCATGCACAGTGGATGTTTTGTCTAGGTAGAATCTGCAGGAGGAGGTTAGACTCCATGAAGTCCCAAGTATGATCAATTTAGATCGAGGTCCTAGTTTTAGCTATTGGTTTTGGAGAGGTCTCCAGTATGATTTTGGTTCTCAGCTATGCATTAGTACTTATTTTCATCCGCAGTCAATTGGTCAGATAGAGTGAACTATCTAGACACTTGGAGTTATGTTTTACTCTTGTGTCCTAGATTTTGGAGAATCATGGATGAGGTACTTACCCTTGGTGGATTTTTATTACAATAATAGTTATAATCCACCTTTGGAATGGTGCCATTAAAAACCTTGTATGGCCAATATTTATGTTCTTTATTGTGCTATACTGGGGTCGAAGAATCAGTAATTTGCAGACTGGAAGTCGTTCAAAATATGACAAAGATGGTTTTGGTGATTCATGAGTGGATGAAGCAAATGTAGGATCTTCAAAAATTATATATCGATCAAATGGGGAGACCTATGGATATTGATATTGGGGATCATGTGCTTCTGAAGGTGGCACCCCATCATTTTTAGTGAAGGTTCAGTCATAGGAGTAAGCTTTCTCCCAGGTTTGTTGGTCTTTTTGAGGTGTTGTCTTGTGTTAGAGCCATGGATTATCAAGTAGCACTTCCTCGTAGATGAGATTGACATACAATGTTTTTCATGTGTCACATCTTCATTGTTATCATTGGGATGAATCTCATGTAATCTAATGGGGAGATATCAATTTTGATAAATATGCGCCCTTCAAGGTGTAGCCTCTTGAAATATAAGAACATAGAGAGAAGGTGTTGCACGAGAATTATATCCCATTGGTTCATATCATATATTGACAATGTGGTGTGGATGAGAGTACCTGGGAATGTGAGGCACAGATATGTGATTAGTACCCCATGTTTTTTTATGTTTAACTCTTTTCATGTAAAAATGTTCTCTTTGTGGTTATAAAGCATTCATGTTTATAAGATGGATTTATTTTGTTGCTTCCTACGGCTTGATCTTTTTTTAGAGTTATCTGGATGGGTGGTTGTTCAGTCCCCTTCTCAATTTCCTTTTATGTTGGTTTTGGATTCTTGAGGATGAGAATGTTTTGAAGGGTATCAGATGTAATGTACTGGACCACTCTGGTCTATTACCTTACTAAAATATGGTGTTTGAGGTGTTCTGGGAGGTCATGGTGACTCATTATCAACACATTTCCAAATTTCTAGTTCCATGAATAGTGTTTCCACTTTAATGAATAGTGTCCCAATGTCACCAAAACGGAGTCACAAAAATGGTGTCACAGAAACGATGTCATAGAAATGTTAAGTAGACAGTGTTTCCAGAATGGTGAGTCAATAGAGTTTCCATAAAGGTGTGTCTACAGTGTTTCCATAACACTGACTCTCCAGTGTTTCTAGAATGGTGAGACATTTAATGGCGAGTCTACAATTTTTCTAGAAGGTTGAGTGTACAATGTTTCCATAATGGTGTTTTTATAGAGTTTCTAGAATGGTGAGTCTAATGTTCTTCCATAAATATGAGTCTACACTTTTTTTCAGAATAGGGAGTCTATAGTGTTTCTAGAACAGTTATTTTACATTGTTTCCAGAATAGTGCGTCATTTATTTTCCAAATTTCCAAAATTTTCCAGTTTCACCAATTTAACGATTTCATTGACGTTAAACACATTAAAGGCCTTATTTTATGGGATTTATGTGTGGTTAAAAGCTCATACCTCCTGTATTAATTTTCCTAAGGTTTTTTATGAATTTACTTGGTAAAACCCTATGGTTTAATGTGATCATCTTTTAAAAGAAAATCCAGTGTATCTTAAACTGCTATTCGGTTAAATCTTTTAAAGGGGAAAGACATCTTCCTCTCTGGTTCTTCCTCCTTGTTCTCTGGTGTGAGTTGGTCGAACATTTCCTTTATTCCAATAGGAGTCATGTGTTAAATCATTCCACCTTGGATTGGTTCCCCTGGATGTTTTTCTTACTATAAGTGAACCCCCTATTTTGGTGAAACTAATATGTATCAATCAATATTTAATATAAGGTGCAATATATCATCATTATTTTGGGTTCATCCACTTATTTTTATCCTTTCCATATTATGGAATGCTATATCCATGTTCCTAATAGACTTTTCTTTGGTGTGGCTGGTGTTTTGTTGTCTCTCCATCCTCAAGGGGATGCTATCCTACATGAGAGGTGACAGTGATCTGTTTTTTTAGTCTATTCAACAAGCATCAGAAACCTTTTGAGGTATATATTCATTGATTATTTATTCATTTATGTAAAACTATAGAGTTTTCATGTTTTATCCCATAGGATCAAAATAAAATTGAAATAATAAATATATGAATTGAATAAATAAATTGATATCGATCAAATGTCATTGCCTCTTGTTTTGATAGATATTATGATATCTAAGCTTTATTTGTGAAGATTTTCATTCTTGATGGAAATTTGTAAAGAATGTAAACCCATAATTAATTGATTATTATCTGGATAATGATAAAGATTCATGTAATTTAATCTGATTGTATTTTTTTTGTATGTTCATATTAATTAAATTTATTTAGTAAGCATTTTTACTAAATTTGTGATAACTACGATAGATTTCTGTTTAGGTTTCTCATTGTTGGAACCAAAAAATAATAAATCAGTTAATTATAGATGGATTAAATAACCCACTATTTGAAAAAAACACAATCCCTCGTAGGGTTTCTTGTTTTTCTCTTTCTTGTAAGGGCCAAGAGCCATATGTTTGGTGTTGTGAGAGCTCATTGGGTTTGATGGTTGGATTCCATGTTTAAGGGCCAAGAGCCCAATTCATACGATGTTTTTTCCGGCTTATTGTGTTTTAATGGGATTCTAGATGGTTGTTTTGACATGTGGGAGTAGGGAGTCCCATTCATCATGGAAGAAGTTGATTCCTTGAGTGGTGAGATGCATCGGTTTATGCATGTGGGAGTCTGTGAGGACATCAGAGATGATGAAGTGGGTTTGATGTGAAAGTTTGGATGTTTGATTATTCATGTTGGTTGTTTATATACGTTACATTCCCCACTACCCATGGAATATGTTCTTTCTCACCCTCCTTCCAAAATGGGTGAATAAGCGTGGGTATGGTTCATGCTTTCTGTGTTTAGCTTCTTGAGGGAGGATGGGTCTACGCTCTTGCTATAGGTGGAAAGGACTCAATGGGTAGTTCACCTAGTCACAGTGTCGATCACCATTGTGTTTAGTAGCTTATAATTGTTTTTCTAAAATGCTTGGGAACATGGAAAAGTTATAATTTTTTTAATAAATGATTGAATAAATGATGTTAACCCATGGGGTTGGAGCTTTCTGGGACGCAATGTGGAGGATTCATTATAAAGGAACATTGGAATTTGGGTATGAATCTTATAGAATATAATATTTAATTTTTAATGGTTAATTAATTTTTAGAGAATTAATTAACGTAAAGTGAAACTAATTAAAAGTTAATGATGTAATTTAATAAATCTCTTAAAATGGTTGTGTTCTTATAGGATACCTAGACTTAGAAGTGGTATATGGGAGTCCGAGAGACAATATCTACGGTTGAGTATAAGACTAGGTTATGCAAATAATGTAGTTTTGAGATATATTATATTTTGTAATTCTTATGTTTCTATACCCTAATCCTTCTGACAGTTAGAAAAAGGGACACACTAGGGATTCTGGCCCTTAGGGTGGTGTTTTTTCTAACATTTCAGTGGGAGGATGGATGGATGACTACCCCATTTTGGCCCTACTCTCTTCTCTTGGTAGTTACTAGTTCTTGTAGACACACCAGTTAGTTTTCCAGTTATATGTGTATAGATGTCTATAATGTCTTGTGGTTATTCACACACTTATATTCTAGATATATATTCCTAAGGACCACTATAGGTGTAACGTGTATAGGCTAGGATTTCTTGATGATACATACTCGATGTATGGGATATAATGTCATGAGGTTTAATACCCAATGTATGATACACTTTATACGATACGTGGCTCCGAGAAACTACCTAGTTACTTTTCTTACATGGATATGGTGATTTTTTTCATGAGGTGCATGTTGTGGTGCTTCAATCAGGTGTCTGCAGAAAATCCATTTTAAAAAGAGATGCTCAGAATAAGAGAAGTTGAGGAAAACCGACAAACTTATGGGGAAGTAGTAGTGAGGTACCCTTGATATTATTTTATATGTTATATACTCTTATATGTGATACATGGTGAGAGTATCCATGCTGAGGATGAGATGTTAGTATACCTATTTAGGTGACCAGTTAGTTTCAATTTCTATTCACTGTGCTTTAGCATGATTTATATACATTGGCATGAGAGGCTGTAGGGAGGATACAACTAATATACAGTTATACTAACCCTATGTATATATAATTTTTTTGGACACATAGAGGAGGTTGGAGATTAGGCTGGTTTCCACTAGATTGGGGTTGCAGGTGATATTTGAGATTCGTGGTTTCTAGCGTTTTTTACTTTCCTTTGGTACTTGTAGTTTTTCTTTTCAGTTGTAAATGTTTTGAATTACCTTAAATAAGTGTTCATGGGATTTATTATATATAGTAGTCTAGGTTGGAATTGTTTGGTGTCTGTCTTATCTCTCCCGTTCTCATGTGTTCTCATAGAGGGTAATTCCTCTCATTTGTGTGTTTAATATAACCTCATTGCTACTCACTAACCATGAATCCAATTAGAGGTGGGACTGAGGGGTCACTCTCTCCCATCTCACATTACCAACCCAGGAAGGGTAATACTTGTAGGGAGGGTTCAGGACTTGTGATCTATTATATCTTGTATAAATGTATTAAGATAAGCATTGAATATGGGTTACTAGATCATTGGTGTTAAATTTTATTTCAATGGATGTTTATTATAAAATTTGTGAACTACAATTAAGAAAACATAGATTAGGAAACAAAATCCCATGATAGAATCTAATGATATGTATAAGTATAAGGTAATTTCATAATTTTTTTTAAAGTGATTAATTTTTTGTTTCATTGAAATTAAATCCCTTTTGGGATACTATAATGTTTATGTAGCCAAGAAATAGATTCCCATAGGGGTAAACACTAAAAATTGTTTGTTGAGTATCAACCCAATCCTACCTCAGTGTAAAATTAGTGGAATAATGAAAATAAACTATATAGACACTCCAGATTAATATGAATTGGTTTGTTCAAATAATATTTTATAATCATTGTGAATGATTTCAAATTATTTTTAGCAATTGGTGATATTGAAAAAAATAGTAGTCTTACGGTTCTATGATTATATATGTATAAATTTTAAATTTATTCTATGTGTTACAAATAATATTGAATTATTTACTATGAAGAAAGATTTATAAGGCCATGAGATAATTTATTATATGACTATATATAATAATAGAATATTTAAGAAGGAATGTAAATTGTATCAATATACATAATATATTTAAGTATTTCCCTTATGGGAAACAAAATGAAGTTGTTGTTTGAGATAATCAAATGATAACTATATTATGGTAGTTGAATCTATACACAACTAATAATAATTATTGTTTTGAGAAACCTACTAATCTGCAATAAAGTGAAACAATGTTATACTATTTCATGAAATAATAACCTCTATCATTCAATGCAGATAATAGTCCATTAGAATCTATGTAATTGATCAGTGTACTAGAAAATATATTTATCACTTTTTTTAGTTTTGAAAGATATAAATTTATCTTGATAGTTTATCATATTAAGTGATATATTGATCAATTTAAGTCATTGATCCAAAAAACTATGTTGATGGATGAAATAAATAGTATAGAGTGGGTACATTCAAGGAGATATTATTATGACAAAAGTCATAATGAGAAATGAGTTGACATCGGGAAATTAAAAATTACACAATATAATATAGAAGGAATGAAAAAATGTTTCCAAACAAGAAGTTATATTTATGAAGTTAGGAAATAATATCATGTATTATGTTTTTAATACAAGAAATAATATTGGTCACTTCTAGGATAGGATATATCCTTGAGTTCAAAAGGAATTAGTCTCTTAGATTTTTTTTAATATGAAGATATAGCATGATGTTACATTAAGACAAATAAATAATTCTCCATATATTATGACTCCTGATGAAAATATGAAATGAAGCGAGCATGTGAGAACACTGTAGATATATATATATATAGAAAGGGAATAATAGAAGAATATAATTTTTAACTTATAATAGTAATGGAAGGAAAACATGTGTATCATAGTTGATGGGAATGAGAGTTTTCTTAATTAATGGATATAAATTCCATCAAGATAAGGATTTTAATAGAAATAAATAATCCAATAATGTTCAACGCTTTATCTATAAGGATATGGGGTACTATTTGAATGAATTCCTTAAGTGTTAATATAATTAACCTCATAAAAGTAAAAGGGATGAAGAAAATGATTATGCAATTATTACATATTAGGATTAAGTTCCTAAATATATTGTGGTTGGTATATTGATCATAACCTCATATTTGGATTATAATTATTTTGATTATAGATATTTACAAACATTTATATCATCCATGTTTTCAAAAAAAATTAGATATTTTCTTATAACCTTTAGAAGGTATTTTTTAATTGAGACTCATAGTGAAAATTTTATTATTATAATAATATATCAGTAAGTATATATTATGACACATAAACATATCTTATCTGAAATCACGATTATTATACAAATGGTTGAGTTTAATTTAATCCTTGGTATAGATTTTATTTTAAATTTCATCAAAAATACATAATGAAATTAAATGGTGATTAGGATTTATGATGTAGATTTTTAATTCCTTATATTTAGAGTGGAGAATATATCTTTTAATTCATGTTTGTATCGACCTATAGTAGATCTCCATGATGAAATTTTTTTAGAGGATGAGAATATGAATCCTTTGAATTAGAAGGATATTGTTATAATATATGATGCTCATTTAATTTAGGAATACATTGATGTTTTCCATAAAAAACTACCCATACATTCACTTGATTGTGAAGTATTGTTTTCCATTGATCCTATACATGATTTAAAACTTATTTTTGGGAATATATTTTTGATTAATATAGTGGAATTAGACAAAATAAAGAAAAAACTGGAAGATTTGGATGATAAGAGAATTATAAACCGTAGTGTTTCGCCATGGGGATCCCATATTACTTTTTAATAATAAATATGTTCCTAGGAGGCCATTCATCAATTATAGGTAAATAAATGATATTAGCATAAATAACAAGTATCCTCTATGTCAAATTGATAATTTTTTTGATAATCTTTTCGGAGATCAATTTTTTTCTTAGATTGATATTTTTTCTAAATATCATCAAATACGAGTATAAAAGTAGTATATTCCAAAAAAAATATTTCTTATAAGGTTTATAGATTATGAATTTTAATTATTTCCCTTTGGATTGTATAATACACATTCAATTATTGTGGATCAAATTAATAAATTATTGAGGTATTATATCAATAATTTCATTTTGGTACTTATTATTTATATGTTGGTATACTCTAAAATTTATGATGATTGTAAGAATTATTTGGGAATCATTATTGAGAAGCTTAGTGAAAAGGTCGTATATGTAAAATTATCAAATATGAATTTTGGATTCAGAATGTTTCCTTTTCTAGACATATTTTTGGTAATGATAGAATATCATTTGATACTTTAAAGAGAAAGTCATTGATGGAATTATCAACACTAATAAATAAAACAGTCATATTTAGTTTCTATGTATTTGAAGAAAACTATTGATGATTTATTTTAACAATTAATTTATTATCTATCATACTAACTTTGTTTAATTTTTAAGGGACTATGTTTATACATTTTTTAGAATTTTAATAAGGATTTAAATAATTAAAGAGGATATTGGTCTACAAACCGATCTTGACTTTTCTACTGGGGATGGGTATATTTTTGATATATAGTGATTTTTTAATAAAATGTATTTTGATTTTTCCTTGAATATAATTACAAAGTTTTTTATTAGGCATCAAAAAAGACAAAACCTAATCAAAAAATTATCAAACACATTTTTTTAGTTGGAAAGTTTAATTTTTTCATTTAAGATATAGAGGAAATACCTTTATTTAAATATATGCGACACACAAATATATATATATATATATATATATATATGGATCATAAAATTTTGATATATATATTCTCATAGAATGTGATAAACATGAGGAAAAGGAGATGTGGAAGAAATACTCAATGGTTATTATACCTTAATACACTACCACTTAAGGAAGGAAAATAATGTTTTTGATGCATTGAGTATTAATGATCATGGAGTTTTTACTAAAATGGGAGTTGAAAAATATCCTTTATTTATTGATTTAATAATTTTTTATTTAGAAAACATATAATAAATTACAATTTATTTACAAACTATATTTATTTGAGAAAATATAAGGTTCACCTATTTTGAAATAGAATATTGAAAACAAAATATAATTATTGGATGACGGGAATTGGGTAGAATTATTATATAAAGATAATAATTACCCAGTCATAACATAAATGGATATTACATAATTTTCTATGAATATTAAACACATTATAAATGTAATTTCCTAAGGAATATAATATTTTATTGCCTGTTGATCTTAGGAAAAAACATTCTAATGTGGTGAATGGTCTTCAATGTTTCCCTAAAAGATATTCCCTATTATTTCTTATACTTAAAACCATTCTTCATAACATGGGGAAATAAAAAATAAGAAAGGGGTGAGGTAAAATGATTAGTAATGGTAAATAATGGAAATACATAAGTATAACTAAAACTAAGTGTACTAAAACATGATAATAACATTGGAAGATCATACCCTACATATCAAAGATAAAAAAATGAGACATTGAATAAAAAATTTCTTTTCATAAGACATGAGACATAATATAATAAATATCATAAACCGTGTCAGCATATCATAATCATAATATATAGAATTTTTGGAAAACAAATTAACATGTAACTTCATTTCTTATAAGTCTAGGTTAATTTAAAAATGTAACAGAGCACTTCATTGGGACTATAATGAATGGACGGGAAACATCACCATCCAACGTCTAAGTCTATTCTATGAAATGGGTCATGTTTTCCCATCTTCACATAGTGGATAGGGCTTCTGCATATTCCCATAGTGGATCTGGTTGCACTACATTCAATATTTGATCAATCTTTTCGACTAGATTCTCATCATTATCTCATGAGATATAAATCGTTAGTAAATTCATTTGATGGAGATGTAGTTCACACCCATCTCTTAATAAAATCATACATAGATGACCTATAATATCATAAATAGTCATATAATAACCAATTAAATAAAATGGGTTTCATAAACATTCAATCATATCATAAATTGAGAGAAAATATAGGTTTTATAATAATTTTATTAAATTATAAATTAGGAAAAGAAAAAGGTTTCATAAGTATATAACCCATGAAAGAGAAATTGGTTTCATTAAAATCATACCATCGAAACATAATCCATTAAGATAAATAATATGAAGGAAACATTTGGTGGATTTCCCTATAAAGGAATGAGTAACACTAATGGATGTCATATTATATATAAAATCATTTAGAAATATATTTTAAAAACATTTCTTGGGGAAAGTATTATTTATTCATTGAAAACTATTTTTAAAAAATAGAAAGTATTTTGAAGAAAATTATTTTTGAAAATAAACCAAAAAACCTATAAGGAAACTTGGAAACATTTTGAAAAATAATTTCCCTGAAAACATATAAAATATTATATAAAATATTTTGAAGATATTTATCCTTGAGAACATATAAAATAATATCAAAAAAATTATGAAATATATTTTATTTAAACACTTATTAATAAATTTCAAAAACATTTGGAATCATTTTATATTTAAAAATAATTATAAACATTATAAAATAATCTTTGAGATCATTTAAATCATTTTTTGTGAACTAAACATTTTAAATACATATAAAGGGAGAATTGAAAATAATTTAAAACACTTATTAAAGAAAATTGTTTTTCTTCAAAAACAATTTTCATTGAAAAAAATTTAAAAAAGAAAAATATATCTAAAATTAAGGAATTTGTGTTAAAAAATAAATAAAATTTTAAACATATATATAAATAATCAATGAGATTATGGTCATGATGGTAGTT
Organism: Viscum album; assembly: GCA_963277665.1. Lineage (NCBI taxonomy): Eukaryota > Viridiplantae > Streptophyta > Magnoliopsida > Santalales > Viscaceae > Viscum > Viscum album. The sequence goes on along the minus strand of OY728162.1, from coordinate 1,236,410,508 downwards.
AAGTCTATACATGAAAAATATTCCTTTTTCACTGTAAAAGTTTAAAAATGATACATGATCAGAAAATGAAAAGTGGATTCCTTTTAAACCATTTTTTAAAAGGTAATACATGTGTTTCAATTTTCATTAAATATAATAGTTTAATATTATAATAGTTTTTAAAACATTTTTAGAAATCATTGATTTTAACGAACACAAATATTCGATCAAAATTAGAAATAAAGTCATATTTTTATAAAAACATTTTCTTAAATATATTAAGTGCCAAACAGTAGAAAAAGGGTATAATTACATGGATATAAAATGAAATAATAGTGTTCAAGAAAATTATTTATATATGGATTATAATATTTCATAAATGTAATAATAATCATAAATAATCTCGATAAATGATGAGATTGTATCAATAAATCCTTACCACTTTGTTAACATTGAATAATAATGAAATGAAAAGAATAAAATTACATGAAGAAAGAAATATCATTAAAATAAGTATATTAATTATTTAAAATTTCAAGGTTTGTATATACACCTCATAGAAAAACATTGCATCATAACATGACATGTGTCTCAAATAAAGAAAATTGAGAAAAAATTACATTACCGATTTGGTAACCTTTGAAAAATAAACCCCATGAATGAACTATCAGAAAATTAATATTTAAATACCAATTATGTTATTTTTAATAACAATATAATACATCCATATGAATTATACATACAACATATAATAAATAGGAGGTGAACAATGATTTAGTCTCATGGAAAATAAAAGTGAGAGGTGAAAACCCTTACATTAAGTATTTAATCTCTCTATACATGTTCAAACATCATGTATAATAAATATATGTTTGTTATAAAAATACCAAAGAAACATATTCTTATATATAATTCCTTTAATTACTTTATTATGACATTATATTACTCTTTTGTTGATAATTTCATGTTTTGCATTATGTTTCGGGTAATATGTGTGTTGCTCTTCATATATGTATTGACTTGTTATTCTTGATCCTCTCACATAGATCATGATTCACATATTCATAGAATGTATAAAATTAATTATATATCATATATATTAATTTTATAAATAATTATTGTAATCTATAAAATATAGGTATATAAAATTGAATTCACTGTTCAGGGTGATGGTATGTCGTACGTATGAATGAACACTGTTTTCATTTTATTATCGTATTGAATTTTAGAATGAAATTGACATATATTATTGTATATATATATCTCAAATAATTAAAATATCATTATTATGTCATATATATCATACAATTTAACTAAACTAATTATTATTACATTCCATGTAATGTGTGACTGAATAACATCGCCTTGAGGTGGTAGTAATCCACACATCCACAAACGAATTTATCATATTTATAAATAATAGAAATCACAAAGGTATGTTTTATATAATACTTAAATAAGAGTAAATAAATAATATATATTATATATATCATTTAATAATATATTTTCTAACATAATTCTTAACTATGAGTAGTAGAAACTGAAAAACAAACAACATTGTTTTGTGAGGTAGAACTTCATCATAAATAAGAACAGTAAATTCATTAACCATTAAATTGAAGAGTGTGTATGTTTAGTTAAAAAAAATAGAATAAAAAACATCAAGTATATTTAGGATCGTTTTAATTGTATTATCAATTAATAATAATATTTTAGGGGATGGAGATCAAAAATAATATAATGGATCTTGAGGAAGGATGATACATTTTCTTGGTGTAACTCATCTTTGCATTCCCCAAAGGGATTCATTTGTTGGATTGCTTCCCAAAGGGAAAACTTTGGGAGAATTTCAGGGTTATTGGGAGATTATTTAATAATAGTTATAGTGACCTAAAAGGATTTATAGGTGTCAATAAATTGGAGGGGTTAGTGCCATTTTATAGTGGAAGAAGAGTGTCACACTTGTAAATTTTTTAAATAGGAATTCCATCCAACTTTTTCCAGTGAAATGTGGCTCCATTACTAAAAATAAGCTAATAAAAGGTATGGTATGGTTAAAATAGTTACATTAAATGGATTTTGGACACGTTTCTTGGGCATTTAGTCCCTTAAGGGTAAGTTTTAGTCCTCTGTTAAGAAATAATTTATATTAATCTCTTTAATAAATTTTAATTACTTTTACTAATATTTTTTTGTAACAATTTTTTTTGAAAATAAATTAAATTATATATTATGATGAAGAAAAATATGGAATTAATTTTTCCAAACACCAAACACAGTGGTGGTAGAAACTAATTCAAATTTAATCCCACTGATGGGACAACAAAACTGGTTTTTAAATTATGAATCTTCAAAATTTTGGTACATTTTTATTTCCAATTTCAAATTTATGTTGATTCCAATGACCTAAATTGAAATAATATATTTATAATTAACATAATTTAATTCTAAAACCAATTTAAAACATTATATATTATTATACATACATTAGATGAAAAATCAGTTTTGTATTAAAATTAAATGTTTTTTCACTATTTATAAACAAATGGAACATCCTAGAAAAATAAAGAAAATTCATCAAAATTGAAATGTATTTTATGATTCTAAAAAAGATGATATATTTTCCAAATAAAAATTATTATAAGTGTCCAAATATGATTTAATATTGGTTCTCCATTAAATCAAGGTAAAATATTGTTTTAGAAAAAAAAATTTATTCAAAAAATTTAATGTATTCGTAGGTTATACAAATAAAATATTTAAGATGAGTATAAAAAATATTTTTATAAAACATATTAAAAAATTTTATTTTAAAAATTATTTAAAAGTGTTTTGTTTAATTTGTTGATATAAAATTTTGTTTTTACATAGAAAAATTTGTTTTTTTATACAAATAATTTCATTATTTTCATGTAGTTGTTACAATCAATCATAAAATTTGATAATAGAAAGATTAATTTAAAAACAATTAAGTCAAATTTAAATAATTTAGTTATTCTTATTCATAAAATCCATTCCAACAGTTGGGTTTTAGCTATAATAATAATTTAAAAATAATTTTAAGAGTATCTTCTAGTTGAGTAAAAATCGACCTTATGTGTTCCAAAAAGCTATCAAATTAACATAGAATTGTGTATAATACAATTTAAACATAGTGTTTAATGTACCCAAATCTAATATATATTTTTTTAAAGTGAAATAATGAATTGGTTTTTTTATAACATAAGACACACTTACTTGTTTCATATAACAAAATCTAAATTTATTTTTTCTTAAATGTAATATATCAGAATATTAAATTAATTCAAAATATATATTTTAAAAATCTTAGGGGTGTTTCATTATACCCCCCTTAAAATGAATTTCCCCTTCTAAATTCATATGGATTATCAAAGGTTTAATAATTGAATGTTCCTTTTGTAGAAACCCACATCATGAAAATGAATACTAAAACATCCTTCGAAAAGGGATTGTTGGATACATAGTGGTACCCAAAGTAAAAAATAACTAGGGTACCACATATGAGAATGTAAATGGGAAGTGAAAACATGGAAATAGGAGAAAAATATAAAATCATGTTCTGATATATAGTGATTGAGAACATGGCTAGTAGAATTTTAACAATCACAAAGCCATAAATCTAAAGTGATATAAGGGGTCATTTGATTCATCATTAATGAAGGTACTACAATAAAATTATTTTTTTGAATATCATTAATCCTAATTTTAAAAGAATTTAATGAATATATATACTTACATGATTTTACGAAAATGTTACCCTTTGGTGTTCCATCATCATCTTCCACATCATCACTTATTCCAGGATATGAAGGTGAATTTTTCTTTTATGAAGCATTCAAAGATCATAAGATCTATAAATAGTATCACAAGTAATTCCATATAACATTATCATAAAAACAGTTCAAAATAGGCTGTGAAATATGAATAAATCCTTATATGATTAAACTGTACTTTAACACAAACCAATCCATAGATGGTCAACCATTTACCCATCATAAACATGGAAGTCCAAAAAAATTAGAAATAAGGTCACTAAATTTCCAAAAACTATCTTAAAATTTATCCACCATATATCATAAAGTAGATATTGGTTTTCATATAAAAGACCTTTAAATACCTTCATTATATATTCCCTTGAAAAATGATAATAAATTGAATTACCCAAAATCATTTTTGAAAACATGAATTCTTACTTATTCCATTGATTATAGGATATATTAATAAAATTTATAAATGCTGTAAACATGATAATTTATCACATAATCCACTTCTCAACAAGTCATTAATTAGTTCCAAGGTAATAAATACCATCTAATTTACTTATTAATTTCTATTATATCTTTATCCAGAAAACATTATCTTAACATGAGGAACATATAAAGGGTTATATTTCCCTTAATCATGGGGTTTCCATGGAAATAACCTTGCTATTAAAATTATTTTCTAGTTTATATGAACCATTGAACATATTCTTGTAAATACTTAGTGAAAATACATAAGAACAACAATACTTATATATTTAACCATTCATATAATATAATTCTTAAATCTAAGCACATTAAAATGTAGATTATTCCACTTCATGCACAAGACATAAGAAGGATACATCCTCTAGTTAATAAATACCTCTTTCATTTTGCATTTCATATTTATTCCCATCATAATCATCAATATAATCATTACTCATACCACCATTTAAAATATTTTTGGCATTTTTCAACTTAGGACATTGATTTTCAAAATGACCATTCATTCCTCAAATAATTTCAACTTAAATAATTCGTAATGGAGGACAACATTTTAATAGATATCATTTAATGAAAGTTTTATTTTTCCTTTGTAGTTACTTGCTTTATATAGTTATTTTGTAAAATCAAAAAATATTCTTGTTCCTGTAAGACATTCACCTAGGTGATTATTTCCACATTCATGACACAAAGTAAATTGGATCTTACTTCCTCCATGGTATTCATTACCCAAAATCTCTGAAAACGCATTCCTTCTCTTCCTTCATGAGTTCAAGAGTTGGTTGAGGTACACATTACTAATCATGTTCCATAAAAAATTATTAGGTTTAATAACTATATATTTAACTATAATGATCATCTAATTTGACTTATCATCACAAAATTTTCCATAACATTCAAAATTAATATAGTTCCTTTTGGTTTTTTCCATTAATTAAACTAAAAGTCTTAGTTTGGCCATTACTAATCATATCAGAAACCAACATAATCCTGAAAATAAAACTTATATGGTGTCTAAATCATGACACATAATTCTTTTATCTATGTCACCATAAGTTTATCCTAGGTTATACATATCCATATTCTATTTAAATCCATCAAGTTGGCTTATAAAGAGGTTGAAAATTCCAAAAGCATGTCCTCTGGGAGTGTCAAATTAGGTGTGCAGCAAGGCCTATTGTCATTCACCTATTCTTGATGGAGCCTTACTCAATACTATGTTTTAGGTTAACTACTATATAAACTGGTTCTAGATCAACATCCACATATAGTATCCAAAAATTGATTTGTTTCTAGGAAACCACTCACTCTATCCTTTACAAAAATTCACAAACATTTTCTTAGACATTAACTCATAAATAAACTTATACTTACCCACAGAGACATCCTTAAAAATATATGTAGACATTTACTTATGGTTCTAAATAGGAATTTCTCATACTATTTCCCACTATTTTAAATTTTTTTTCCTCTGATAGCAACAATCAATGACTAGGCATAACATACATGCATATTATATCAGAATTTATGAATATTCATCACATTACAAAAGTACATGCCTGAGGATCATTATAGTTTAGTGTATTTGGAAACTTGGGGAAAATATCTTAACTTGGGGAAATATCATCAATGTTTCCCATAAAGATCTTCCCCATTAACAGTCATACTAAAAACATTTATTCATAACATGGGTAAAGGAAACATAATAAAGGGGAGATCTTGAATGATCATTAAGGGTAAATAATGGAAATACATATAAATAACATGAACATAAGGGTATGAGAACATGATCATAACATTTAAATATCATAACCTATATATCAATGATTAGAATCATGAGACATCAAATTAGGATTGAATTTTCATAAGACATGAATCATAATATTAACATTAACATGAACCATATGAGAATACCATAGGCATAAGACATAGATTTTGTGGGAAACAAATAAACATTTAATGACATTACCTATAAGTTAGGTTTCATTTCAAAAACATAATTGAACACTTAATGGGGGACTATGCCTACTAGAAGAGACACACCACCATCAAAAATCATATATTATTCCCTTTAAGGTATTGAGTCTATTCATCTTCAAATAGTGGATCAGGATTCCCGATCTTCCTATAGTGAATTGGTTTTCCCCATCTTCTAATGTGGATCCATATAGTCAAATTGATTCCAATTATCATATCATGAGATGTAAATCTTTGCCCAATACATTGAAGATAGATATAGGCCCCACCAATCTTCTAATTAAATCATATAGACATATCCCATAGGATAATAAATATTTATATCAAAACCCATGAAATGAAATAGAAGTCATAAACATGTAGTCATATCTTATCCTATGAAAAAATACAAGTTCTAGAATCATTTAATTAATGAATAACATTTGAAGATAAGAGAGTTTCATATTCATATAACCCATTAAAGAGAAACAAGACTCATAAAAATCATGCAATCAAAACATAAACCATTCAAATAAATAATATTAATGGTCATTTGTATCAATTACCGATAATTTAAGGAGTAAGACCAATTTATTTCATCCTATATGGATATTAATTTTGAAACATCTTATTAAAATATTTTTTTTAAAAATATCATAAACTCTTTGAAAAATAGTTTTTAAACATAAAACATTTTGTGGACCATTTTCAATGAAAATAACCCTGAAAACATTTAAAGAATCTTGAAATCATTTTGTAAACATTTTTTCATTGAAATATGATAAAATAATATTGAAATCACATTTAAACCCATTTTTTACAATTTATAAAAGTAGATTAAATAAATTTTTAATAACAGTTTCCTTGAAAAATATTGATGGAATCTTAAAAAACATTTGAAAACCTATTTCTCTGAAAACAATTTGAAAATTTATAAATTAATCATTGGGATAATTTAAAAACTTTTCATTGAAAACAACCTTTTGAAAATTTATAAGTTGTTCATTAAGAATAATTTAAAACAATTTATAAACATATTATTTTTTTGAAAACAATTTTTATTTAAAAACTATTTTATAATTAAAATTATTCCAAATTGTTTGAAAAAAAAATTATTTAAAAAATAACCTTGTAAACATACAAAATAAACATCAAGTAAATGACTTCTATGAATGTGGGTAAATGTTTATATGTCAATAATTATTTTTTCACCATAAATGTTTAGAAAATTTCATTGACCAGAAAAAAAATAAAAAAAAATTTAGAAATATTTTTCAAAATTTAATACATGAGAAATATTTTCCTTTAAAAATAATAGGATAATATTTTAATTTTTTTTTTAACTCAGTTTGAAAGAACACATATATTCGATCGAAATGAGAAATAAATTCTTTTTTTAATATTTTTAATAATTATATTAAGAAATAAAGAGTATAAAAGTGGTACCATTACTTGGATATATCATGAAACACTAGTGGTTAAGATATTTTATAAGAGTTCTTAATATATGGATTATAATATTTCATTAATTAAATCATAAAAATAAATAATATTGATATATGAACAGATTTTTCCAATAAATCACTACAACATTAGAAATATTGAATCCTAATACAATGGAAACAATAAAATTAAATGAATCATAATATTTCCCGAAAAATAATTATATTCATTATATAAAATTTCCATGAATGTTTATACACACTATAGAAAAATATAGATGCATAGCATGGCATGTCTATCAAAGAAGACAAATTAAGACACAATTACACTACCAATTTGGTAGCCAATGAAACATAAAACCCATGAAATAAATATCATAAAATGGATATGTAAATTTAAATAAATTAATGTTTATTAATAATATAAAACATTAATGGGTAGCATGCATACCAAATATGAGATATTCGAGGTGAACATGGCTTGTGTCTCACATAAAATAAAAGTGAGACGTGAAACCCCATACCTTACCTCATGTATAGTAATTATACGTTTATTATATATAAAACATTAAAAAATATTCTTTTCTATGATACCATATATTTTATTTATAATGAATTCACATTACCTATTTATTACAATTCCATTTTAAGGTTATGATTGGAGTAATATCTTCATTGTTTTTCGTATATATTTTGACTTGTTATTATTGATCCTCCTACACCGATAATTATTTACTGATTCTAAATATGTAACAAAATATTTATATGTAATTCATATTAAATATATAATTATTTATAATAACTAATAATATATTGATTTATGAAATAGACAAAAGTATTCATAGAGATGGTAGGCCATGCGTATGCATGAACTCTATTTCTATTTTCTTATTGTATTGGAATATAGAAAGTATTAAAATTTATGTATATATTTATATGTAAAATCATTAAATAATATTTTTTTCATATATATCATTTTATTTCACTAATACCATCCTTAATACATTCCATGTAAAATGTGAACAAATCATATCACTTTGGGGAGGTGGTAGTCCACACGTCCATATGTGAAGTTATCTTATTTATAGAAAATTGAAATCATGAATGTTTGTTCTATATAATAATTAAAATAGAAACATATACCTAATAAATTCCATATATATTATACCAAAATACTATTTCCATCATATTATCTTACCATTTTAGGAGGTAAAGGGATGATAGACCACATTGCTTTTTGAGACGGTAGTTCACCGTATGCAAGAATGCTAAGTTCATTACCTAATAGATGGAAGTGTTTTTTTGTTTAGATATGAAACTTATAATTAAGACAAATTATTATTTTAAGGATAATTATTTTATTTTATTTTAATGTAATAGATGTTTTTCATTTTGAATATAATTAAAATAAAAAAAGAATCTTGAGGTAGAATGTTACCTCTTCTTTGGGTAACTCATCATCATTTTTACCAAAGGTTTTCCTTTTATAATTTATTCCCAAAAATATGATTACATAATTAAGTGAGGGATTTTTTGGGAATAACTTATCAGATTTTGGGTGAGAAAAATAACTTCAGAGGTGTGAATAAATGGATGGGTGAGTTCCTTTTTATAATGGAGAAAGAGTGGAATTTTTTAAATTTTTGCAAAAGGGAATTTGACCCACGTTTCTACAATAACAAGTGTATCCAATAATGAATAGAATTAAATAAAATTTAATATAGGTTTCAAATATGAACATATAATGGATTTTGGACAATTTTCTAGGTTATTGTTTCCCTTTAGTGTATGTCTTATTACTTTGTTAATCAAATTTACCTATTAATTGCTAAAATAAATTTTAATTACATTATCAAATATTATTTGTAAAACATGGGCATGACCTTATATTAAATTATATATTATTATTATTCCAAATACTAAATAAATTTTTCAAAATTTCAAATATAGATATTTTATAAATTAATTAAAATTTAATCTCGTCGACTAGACAACAAGACGAGTTTTTAATGTAAAAATGTTCCAAAATTGGGTTTGTTTTTATGTCCAATTTCAATGGAAAATTGATTAAAATTAATTAAACTGGATTAATTTATGTATAGTTGATCTAATTTATCATTAAACACAAATATAATCATATTTCACTATATACATAAATTAATCTAAAAAAGTAGTTTGTAATTTAATTTCATTATTTTATCACTATTCATCTTAAATTGAAACCTCACAAAAAATTAAAAAACTTCACCCAATGTAAATTTTGATATTACTATTCAAAAAAATAACTCTATTTTATTCAATAAAAGTAATAATAGTTTCAAAAATCAAATTTAAACTGGGTTCTCCATTGAAAGGATGTTGAAATTCCTTCTAGAAAAATACATCTTTTGACTCCTAAAATTAGACTTATTCTTATATTATACGTATAAAATCTATTCAATGAGTAAACATAATATTGTTTGAATTTATAATATATAAACTTTATTTCAAAAAAAAATAAAAATTTGTTTCTTTAATTTATTTTTATTAAATATAGTTTGAACATATAAAAGTAGTTTTCATAGAAAAACTATTTCTTTATTTATTAAATTGTTCTTTGATTTAAATATAAATATTGATTACCAAAGGATTCATTTTATGTACAAGTTTAAATAATATTTTCTAAATTAAGTAAATATTATTCATAACATCCATTCAAATGGCATGTTAGTAGCTATAATTTCAATTTAATATTATTATAAATAGTATCTTGCAGTTTAGTAAAAATCCACCTTACTTGTAACATAAGATATTGAGGGGATTCATAATTGTGTGTATTACTAGAAAAACATATAATTGTTTGTACCGCAAGTTAATAATAGTATTTATTTTCAAGAAATATTGAAATGGTGTTTCATATAATGCAATACCCACTTTGTTCTTTCATATAAAAAAATCAATATTCAGTGTTGTGTGAAATATAAAAAAAATTAAATTAATTCAAAACATAATAATTCACAAAATCTCTGGGTGTTACAATGTGGTATAATTTTATTTAGAAAGAGGATATGTATTCCTTATATTATATATATATGAAAGGGTAATTATTTAATGGGGGTCATGGCTATAATTTATTTATAAACAAACGTATGCCAAAAAATATATCAGGATTTCAATTAATTGTTCTGTATGATAATATAAAATTATAAATTATAAATAATGTATCAATTATCTTAGTTTTAAAATATTTACATGGATACATACATTATCCTAAAGAAGTTATGTAATCACTATTTATTGTTTTATGGATAATGGTATGATATTACAATGGAATATTTCACTAGATTACCAATGAATCCATGAAATAATGATATTATATGGGTTATTAATAATTTACTTATCATATACAATAATTTATTCACTATAAGGGAAGATCCATATCTTTATATCCTCATGTGACTCTTATTAATGATGTTTTTATACTTTATGTGCAACCTATTTTGATTATATCCGATCAGGATCTGTATTTTACATTGAAATGATATAAAGGCATTTAGAAGGCTCTTGATATCGAGGTACAATTGATAACCAACTATCATCCAAGAATATATTAGGTGTATCAAAGTATTGTTCAGAAACTAAATGAAATGTTTAGGTCAAGATAACTTGACATTAAATGTATGTGGGATTAAAATTTTACTTTGGTTATATTCATTTATAATAATAGGTTCATGTAGAGAATTTAAATGTCAAAATATATAGAATTGTAATATAAAATATTCCATAAACCAAAATGTTGGGATAAATTATATAAAATGATACTTTATTTATAATAACATTTTTGATGAGACAATTGTGAAAAATTAGAACTATTAATATTCATATTAATGTAGTGTAATGTATAGAAAAATGATATATTGATAACTGATTAAGGATTTGGAATTCCAAGAGGGATGTAATGTTTTATTGAAGTTATCTACATGGATGTTTGTTATTAAATTCAACATGAAATGTAAAATAAATTTGTGTTACATCAGTCATTTTAATATTTTGGAATGAATTAGATTTATGTTTTACCATTTTTCAATCTCACAAACCCTCTATAAAGTTAATGATAAATTTATTATCTCATTTTTGAATAAATACATTCCATTCCTAGTTAATTTTATCACCTATGAGGAATGATAATTGGAACTAGATTTGTCTTTTTCTGATGAATATCCATATTCTAGACACTAGAGAGAAATTATTCTCAAATTTGATAACTTTGGTGGTGAATGATCACTGAATAAATAAAAAACAATAAAAAGATTCATGTGACAACAAGGATGACATGAGAATGACTTTAACACATATATTTATGTACATAATTTTACAATAATTTTTAAAATGAAATTATTTAAAGGAGGAATAATGCAATACAAAAAATCATCCTATAATAGGTAAGAATTACATCCACTTACTATTGCCCAATGCACATCCTATTAATATATCTAATAAAAAATTCATGATTCTATTTAAAAGTAAAATATGAAAATATGAATATTTAACTTTTATTAAATTGATACAATTTTTTAGATCCGTATGTTGAGTTTATCTTAAAGTTAGGTTTTTTGGATTTTAAAAAAATATTAAATTATTTTTGAATATGAAAATTTTTATTTATTTAAAAAACTATTGGTTTTTTTGTTGAAAATTATATATTGTATTTTTAATGTAACTTTTGATATATTTTATTAAAAATAATTTAACTCATCCCCAAGGAATCATCATTATATTTGATTTTGGTATGTGATTAATTTTTTTAAAAAAAATATATTTTTCTAAAAAATATTTTTTTTTTAACAATTTAAGAAATTAATTTAAAATTTATTTCTTCCCATTTTAAAAATTTATTCTCAAAAAATAAAACATATATTTTTAATCATGTGGCATATTTTTGTAATTTTGAAAATCTCATGGTCATTATAATTTGTAAACATGTTAATAATACTGTCTCATTGGTAAAAGCGTTTAATGACATTTCAATGTTTAAAACCTTGATATAAGATCATAAAATCTAAAATTAATTATTAAAATATGAGGTTATTTTAACCATTATAATACTTTCTTAAAAATTTAATTATTTAAGTTCTACTTATCCCTGAGTAAGACACTTATAATATTTAAAATATTAGAATAATAAAAACTATGCCAGTGACCTTACATATAAAAGGGTGAATTCGGTAAAATCTTATTAAAAGTACATAATCCCTTTATCTCACACATTATCCACCGAAATAACTTCAAAACATCCCTCCTAATATCCTATAGTTCCAGGTCTCATGAAAAAATACTTCAATAATGATTAATGAGTAAGAAAAATGAGGTCACCAAAGTAAGAGGTATATGTTTTTACCTTGATTTTTCTGGTTCATTTCTCTGTAAACCTCATAAAAATATTCAATAATTATCTAAAAATAATTTAATAAATATATTAACCATACTAAGATAATCTTATGTTTACATTACATCCATTTCCAATCATCTTTCTATCCTAGGAAAAATGAAAACATCATCCATGCATCAGTGTAATTTATTTTTCATCATCAATTTTATTTTATTTATAAAAAGATACAAATGATGAATATATATGATATTTATGACAAAATTAAGAGTTATCAAACATTATAAATCAATTACCTTTTTAACATTCCATCTGTTAGATAATGATAACATCATTTATGTGTATATCTGGACTACCACATCCACAAAGTGATGGGATTTGTTTTTCGGTTACCATAATGAATTATGACATTTAAATTTTTTAGAGGTATATTAAGTAAATTATTAAATTTTTTGAGAATAAGAAAAAATTTCATAAAATCGTTAACCATGTTCAATATATAAAAATAATTTTGGAGAATATCACTAAACAACCTTAAGTGGTCAGTGTAAACATGAATTCTTTAATAAATTGATGAAAATTTTTTATAAAAGGACCATAAAAAATAAAATAAAGATAAAAAAGTTTCTTAATAAAGTTTTTTAAAAATTTAAATTTATTATTAATGAGGATATAAAATTTATGGCCATGTATAATTCATATGTAATGGTTAATTTAATATGCCCATTTTTATTCCGGGTTATTATTTTTAAATACCATTTGAAGGAAATTATTGTATCTCACTCTTTTAAACTCCATATATTTTATTCTCATATATTTATCTATGTATTTTATGTGATAATTTTTCATTTTACAAAATTTTATTATATAATTTATTTATGAATGTTGGTTTAAAGAAGTCACCTTACTTATCCTTTTAGTTAGGAATCGTTCTCCTCCATATCCATGTTCACTTTGTTGTTTTAAAAAATGATTTTATTATGAAACAAAATATTCCTTAAATTAATTTTCAAATATATTTTAGTTTCTTTAATAAAAATTAAAAGGAATATTATTATAATTTTCTGAAAGAGTTAATTCTAAATTTTTACTAAAAGCATGAAGGAAATCATCATTTTACTTTTTATCAAATGAATGTTTTTATAGCCATCATAATAGGTATTTAAATGGAATATTTAATTTAAATTTTCCATAGTAAAGTTTTATAAAGACATTTTTTTTATATTCTATAAATTTATATTTACGATTTTATCAATAGAAAATGTTATTTTTCTCATGTTTTCAAATATATTTTCAAATTTAATTTTAAGTTTATTTTCAACTATTCCAAAATCCGTTCACAATTATTATAAATTAATTGGGATATATTCTCATAAGACAACCCAAATTATTTATTTATGTATTATGATCATGTTGTTTTATTTATTCACTATGGAAAATGTTAACATTTTATATGTTATTTTCTAAATATTAATGGTTATTTTTATTATTCATTTAATTTTAATTCTTTTTATTCATATGTTGAATGAAATGGACTTATTAAGTGTTGGGAAGGGTCTGTTATAGCATGTCATCCCAACCCTATTTATCATGACAAAAAATAGTTTGGTTATTTTTCAGACACCGTACCTATTTACATATAATGTCTTTGAATAAGGGCTATATTGTAAGATTATGATGTTTGGAATTATTTATTATATGATTATGAAACTTTTTATTATTATCCATTTGATTTTTGGGATGGTGATTTATTATCTTGATATATGTTACAATTTTGTTTGAAACCATAAACCTTGTAATCTAATAGGAGTTGAGGGTAGTGAAATTGTTTGAAATCATGATATGTTCTTAGTGTGTTGAAGATCTACTAATCACTCCCAAATAGAAAACATTGTAAATTATGACATATCATTTGCATTGGTGACAATGTTTCTACACAAAAAATTTCAAAAAAGGGAATATCCTACATATTATTCGAAAAAAATATTCTACTGTGAAAAGAAATGAGTCGTTTATGAACGCAATTATTAAACACTTTTTCCTTCCATTGTGCAAAAGTCCATAGGTGTTTAAGGATTTATCTAGAATAATCTCACCAACCTAGAATTTATTTAACTAGAAAATGACGCTGATAGGACACATATCGTTTCAGATTCTTTTTCCATTTGAACAAATAATGAATAGAGAATGGTGTCGTGGATTAGTTCTAATGAAACCTGGTATGCTCCTAATCTAATAATAGAGTCCAACCTTTAACACCTTTAGTGTATGTATATCATTTTCAAATATAAGTGTTAATTTTTTTTAATTACTCTTATTAGTATCCTATCAATTTACTGGATGTTGTTTCTTCTTTTGGAATACCAATAATAATTGACAATGTTAAAGGAAAATATTTATTTTTAAATAATGCTCATAAATTAATGAAATTGGATTTATTATCAACTGTGTCCCATCATGTTTTTCATCTACTATTGGTGACAATGTTAATTAAAAAGTGTAGTATAAGAAAATGCCTACTTTTTATGAATGATTAGTTTTTGGAAAATATATAGACATGTTTCAAAAGAATAGATCTAGTATGTGTTATTTTTTTATATTTAGGGCCATGATAAAGCTAATTTTCAAAATAGAAACTGATTTCAAAGAAATATATTCACAAATGTTATGTAAAATAACGATGACATTGGATGGAAAATGACTTTATATGGAATAATTACTTTTGTGGAGATTTTATGTTGTCCTAGTATATGGTTTGTCTCCATAGTTAAAAATTTCTCATGAATCTAAATTATAAGATGAGAGAAGAAAATTTACAGTCATTATTTCTATACTGTAAAATATATGGACTCCAGTTGAGGTTGAGAAAATTGGAAACTCCCTCCCTATGTGTGGGGGGGGGGATGCACTACAGGATCATATTGATGGTCTTAAATAATTGTAGATAAAAAATATTGTGATGAAAATAAAAATATGATGCCCAGTTAAAGAATATATATGAACTTGATAGAAATGGTGACATGTTAGACAAATAGAATCAGTCTGGTTTTAGTGAAAAAGAGGGGGAAATATTATCACTATAGATCCACCAATGGTATGAATAAAAAACTATTGGTGTGAGGTTCATTGTGATTACAAGTGATGAAATATAAGCCTCATAAAGATTATAAAAATTTGAAAAATATAATGATCAAAAGATTCTCTAGTGTTAGAGAATGACTATTTCCAATGTTCTCTAGGGAAATGGTGGTATAGAAAATCAAGGTTTTTTTATGATATAGGTTGATCTATCTATTGAGTCCAGGCAATGTTTTAATGAACATGACACCAAATTTTAATTTTTTTTGAATATTTCTTCATCAATTGTGATACCTATTGTAAAACAAGGGTTCTTACGGTACTAAAAATTAATGGAGAGGTAATATCTAATCCAAATATGGATTTCAATTCCATTATGTGTGAATTTTAATAACTTTATTTATTAGGGTGTTTTCAAAATTTCATTATTGATCTGTTTTTTAAATGGTTTTCTTACTTTTGATTATCTAATAAATGGATTTATTTGATGGGATTTTTCTATAATTTTGTGATTCTTCCCATCATTTGGACTAGGTAAGAATTTTGGCCAATGTTTTTAGTCATTTTTTCATGTGACATTGTTTTAACGGTACATAATAATTTTTTTTCTAAATGATTTTTGGATTATTCTATAGATTATGGATTTATTCAATACGCTTGGGTAGTTTTGACTACTTGTGAATTAGTTCCATGCATCTGTAGAAATTTGATTTACCTATTAGATTTTGTGGACGACCTTATAAGTAAATGTCTATAATCTCTTATGTATTACTTGAATTTTTATTCGTACATGTTTTTCATATGATAAGTTTACTTCTTTTATGGATGGGAATTGTTTTGTTCACCTTTTGATGATGAATTCTAATAACATATGTTTTATCCATTGATGGTGGATTTTTCTTGTCAGAATTTTGTATGATGGTTTTTTGGATGATTTTTTGGATGGTTATATTGATTCTTTATTTTTTGAATTATAGTATTATAGGGAAAAACCTTGAATGATTTATTTTTTATGAAATATTTCCCTGTTGGGTGGGGTATGTACCGTCTTCTCATTATGGTCATATTATGGTTAATTATACTTTATAATCTTGATCATTTTTTCACTGTTTCATTTAATAAATATCAATTAGTTCATAAATTTTGTTCTCTAATTACAAGGATCACGTTGTTTTTAGCCATGTGATTATTTATGTTTTTATTTTATCATTGAATATATGCCTCTATTATGATACTAGGTATATTTGATTATTATTTATCACTATAATATTATTAATGATTTATTTACTATACGATATCTTCTTTTGTAAAATATCTTTGTTTGAGTATCTATTCTCAACCATGATTATGTTTTCCTTCACCTATGATAACATGAAGAGATATTTGAATGATTTGAGGGATATAATAGTGGAAATAATAAATTTCTAAAAATAATGTTAAATCATATTTCATGTCTTAAAATATAACACCAGAATAATATATGTATATAGTCTCCCAAAACATTACAGATATTTAATCACTGTAGATATGACAACTTGTATCTTTTATAGATGTAATAATATAACCACAAGTTATGGTTTACTAGAGTTAGGGTGTTACAAAATTTTATTGTTCTATTTTTGAATTCAAAATTTCTAGATTAAAATTTTCTTCTTTTTACATTAATTAATCGTTTTTTATTAATAAATTATCATTATTATTAATATGATGTAATTAATTAATGAATTAATTAGTCTCCAACAATGTTATCAAATACATATATCTCTCACCATTGTATTTGGGATATCCATTAAATCAAATATTTTAGCAGGGAGGAACTATGTTCCCCTTCAAATAACCCAGAGAGGGTCCTTATCTTGTTATTCAATGTTATTTGGTTAGGATTTACATTGAAAATACATCTACTTATAGCACCTTGATATGTTTAGTGTACACTAAAATTATAAAATAATAAAATCATATTTCATTAATCATATAGGTACTAAAAAGTCTTCTTAAGAAAATTATCATATGGTAACTAGGTTAATTTGACCCAAGATATTCATTATAACACTTTGAAAATTAAAAAGATCCTTATTATGTTCTACCAAATACTTTTAACCATGGTTTCCTTCCAACTCAAGCAATGAATGGTTTTTTAATTCATATTTTGATTGGGGAATTTTTTCAATTTATATTTAAATATTTTTTATTTTCATCATAGCATGCATATTAATATTATATAGATATTATATATTAATTAACCAAGGTTGATAATATAATTTATTTATAATATTTTCATTATATTTTATATTTTATAAATTTTATTATTTTATTTATCCTATGTGAACACGTTTAATAATACAAGTTTAGAATGAGTCACATAAATATATAAATAACCATTTATTGATAAAATACATTAAACATATTATATGACCTTGATATTTTAGCTATTTTTTAGATTATCAACCAGTCGTAAAAAACCATCACCATAGGGGGGACTCCATGAGCACAAACATGGATTCAGTTATACTATTTCTCAATTATATTTTATATATCATTGGTTTGATTTATCTCATCTCATGTTTTAAACATTATCCTCTTACTGGTAGCTACATCATTAATAAAGTTTTATTCACTTATCAGTGATCATACATGTTTTTAGAGTTATGTAAAATAAATGTTGTATGTGTAGGTTCATACAGAATAAAATTATGAGATACAATTCACATATAATCATATTTAATATAATAAAAAATATTATAACAACCCACATAGTATGAGTTGGTGAAAATCAATATAAAATGTAATTATTAGTCTTATAAAAATAAACTTTATGAGAATTGGGATTTTAAACTAGATTATATCATTTAAAATATCTCTAGGATATGATTTTTTATGTGTTTGGATACATGTGGTATGTCGTAAGCTCAAAGGTGGATATTAGAACAAGGTCAGGATAGCCCATCACAAAAAATTTGATTTTGGTGTCTCATCCCACTATGATAATTATAGGTCCTACCATTATGAGTTGTTGGCTAAGTTCACATTTTGTCTAGGAGGGGGTACAATGATGTGAAGCCTGAAAAATTAGTTAGTGTCACGCCTATTTGGTTAAACACCCTTATAGGTTGGATAAATTATGTTATGGAAGATTAAAACACTCCCCTATTTGGATCATGTTTTATTGTTCGAAAATATTCTATTTTATCAACTTACCATATAAAGGTATAGTCATTTATAAAAATATGCATGAGAGACATCAATTTTTTATTGTTCACCCCAAACTGAGTTAGTTCAAGGAGAATACAAAGTCAATGTGATGTTGTACCATGTCTACAAAAGTGGACTGTTGTTACAATGATTTTATCAAAATAATATTTCCTCTAGGATCACTATTAATAACAAATTTAAATATCACTACTCTCTTGATTATTTTGAAAACACTTATCCTCAAAAAGAAACCTCCATTGATCGGAATCAACTCAAAATTGTACCAAACATATATTAGTGTTCCATGAACCTTTAATCTCAACCAATAGATGAAACCCAATATTATATATGAAATTGTATAAGTCTAAACTACATTCATGAACATCGAAGTAATTTATCCTCATCATGAAATACCTTTAATTTCACAGTATAGGTGATTTATATACTACATTTGAATGGTAGAGAGATGTTACCTCCCAAGTAACCTCTCCTATATGAGATATAATGAATCATAAAATAAATGGCATCAAAAATATTACTCATTCATGAACCACCTCCTTTGAAACTAAACTCCTTCATGAACCACTTTTGGTATTAGTCAAATTTCTCCAGTGATCATGCCCTCTAATAAACATCAATCTACATAATGATGTTATTATGGGTCCTTTATAAAGGATAAAACCCTAATCAATCCCCTAATCAAAGTTATGTTTAATTTTTTTATATTGAATTATCTTTGTATTTTACTCATATAGAGAATAATTCCACAAACAAAACATGTTATGTAGTTATCCTAGAATATAAATCCCCTAGGTTTATCCTCAAAACACTTCATTTTTTACAAAGTATTAGCATAATTTGCGGTGACATCAAAATAACTACCTTCAACCCAATATTTTTTACTCATATGAAAAATATCTTTGAGATCAGTATTATTCTATGCTGTTGAATTTTTTCATAATTTTATTTATGGATTATAATACCTATTGAATGGTTCCCATAGAAAATATCTCATTCTTTCAAGAATCCACTACTGAAAACCCACTATAAAGACCATATGGTTCTACACGGTATACTAATTTTTATATGCTGTAATTTATCCATTTTAATAAATAAAACTCCTACTATTCATGCATAAAAATATGGAAAAAACTAGGATACATTTCCACCTACAAAACAATTGGATTGGAAAAAATATAGTGCAATATTTTTAAATAGATTTTTCTTGAAACATAATCAACCCAAAAACCTTGAGTCCAATCCAAGAGGGATTTTTAACCATTAACCTTTGACGATGGGTTTTCTAAAAATGGTTAAAAAAATCTTAGTCACTTATAATGATAATTATTAACACACAATTATTTAATACTACCACTTTGGCTTTTTGAATCCGGAATTTAGACAAATATTTACTCAACTCATACTATATTCCCATAAAAACCAAGATTGGCATGAGAAGTAGGAGTAACATGAAATGCTCAATAATGAACAACTTAATTCTAAATACAATTTTCCATGTCATTATTGATACCAAATATTCATGAAATAATAATAATAATATTATATTTGTGGTCAATACAATCATTACATAGTGTTTGGAACATGATAAAACTAATTTCTTAATCCACACATCAAAATTTTAATTAATCAAAAACTACAGTCTTGATTTGTCTACTCAAAATAAAATTATTCAGAATTAATATATCTAAACTCTATCTATTTACCATATTTCTCTTCTTCACTACTAAAATAAACCCCTTACACCTAGAATATATCTACACTATTACAATCTATTTCAAAATTCACTCATTTGTGGTCTTTAATAATGAAAAAACACATGTCACCTCTAAAACAATAACACAACATACCTCAAGGATAGGGATTTCAACATCCTCAATATTTATGTTGGGGGATTAAAATG
Source organism: Viscum album (assembly GCA_963277665.1). Taxonomy (NCBI): domain Eukaryota; kingdom Viridiplantae; phylum Streptophyta; class Magnoliopsida; order Santalales; family Viscaceae; genus Viscum; species Viscum album. The sequence goes on along the minus strand of OY728162.1, from coordinate 1,236,389,307 downwards.
TACCCATAGAGCTAGTTTATGATGTTTAAATAGTTCTTTATGTAATGCCTCTATCAAAATATCTAAAATATTTAGTTTAATAGGTAAACACCCAAAATTCAAAATCTCATGCTCCATGTTCTCCTTAAATAAGTGATACTTTATTTCAATGATATTTTTCACTAAGTGATGTATATTTTTTTCAAAAATTTCTGACACTTGAATTATCACATTGGATTCTAATCGAATACCTTATTTCATCTCTTATATCTTTAATCCACTACTTCATCCCTAGTAACTAAGTACAAGATTGTGTAGGAAAAATATATTCATATTATACTATGCATAGTTAATTGTAATATTTTTTTTATAAATGAAGAAATACACTATCATCTATGGTATAACTAACCACCTGATTTTTACATTCTATAAAATTTGGAAGCATCATATTATATAGTTGTAAAACACAATTACTTATAGTAATATTTTTTATTGTACAGTGAAACAAAATACTCCATGATTTTCATATATCAATGTAATATTTTTACTTAATGTGGTTGGATAACATTATTATTAATTTGAGAATATATTTCATGAAATGTGGAAGAAATCAACATTTGGTCCCTTTAATATTAATCATAATAGGTTCCAAATGATCTGCCTATATTCTATGGAATTTAATGACTTTCCTTTATCATTAATTGATAATTTCATCAAATTCATAGCTAGATTTCACAAAACCATTTAATTTTATATTAAAAAAATTTTTAGAACCTCCATGGAAATTTTGGACTAAGATATATGTCTTTCATTCCTTCCATACACCACTTGTAAACCAAGGGAAAACATTAGGTTTCTAATCACTGACATTTTAAACTCTCATTTCATGAATTATAGATTTTTTATACTTATCATTCTACTATCCACCAAATAAAATTTCATTAATATAAAACAACACCATTATCATTTGATTTCTACCATTATTTCAGTCAATAATAAAATTGACTACCTCGCATTAGAAACTAATATTTTTAAAATACTGATCGTGTCCTGAGTACCATTATCTTTGTGACTGTTTCATCACATATGGAGCTTTTAAAGGATGAAAATATTTTACTTATATTTATGGAAAAGAGAAAAATCTGGTTTTTGGATGTACATATCTTCTTTTAGAACTTAATTTAGAAATATGTATTTCACATCCATTAGGAAAACATTAAATATACATTACACTATTATGGTTAAAATAGATTAATAATCTATATACCTGAAATAAATGAAAATTTATCATCTATATTGATTCCCTAAATTTAGGAGTAACTCTTACACACACGTCATTTTTTGATTCTAATTATGGTTTTATATTCATAAATTATTTTATGAAAGACTAATGTGGTCCCAATGACATTCTTAACTATCAAATTCTAAACAATTTCGCATGTCAAATTTTTTTATTTGGTCAATCACTTAATTCATTACCTAATCCCAATTATCCTTTCTTACAGTTTCTTTAAAACATTTCATATACACCAATTATAGGAATCATTTTATATATATATATATTTCATTCCCTTTATTTAAACTGTCATTACATAATAATCGATGATGTTATTCTGATCAATATCAGCTCGACTCTCCATCTTCGATGTTGAAACAAGTATGAATTCATCATGTTCATCATAAATACCTTATTTTGGATTATTATTTTCCACTGCTTATCCCCTTTTGTTTTTTAAATCCTCATCACCATCATCCATATATTTTTAACAATTTTTTGTGAAGATTCAAATCATTTTATACAAAGTGGCATCAATTTTTTCAACTACTTTTCCCATGAACACATTGATTTGTTTTTTGTATTTTCTAAGTAGCTAAGGAATATCACCCCATATCAATATGATTCATGTATCTCATGTTTATTATTATTATGAATAAAACATTAACAGCCAAATAATCAAAAAATATTTCATTTTTAATTTTTTTTTCTGTACCATAACTCGTACATAGTCTTTTCTTCTTTCAGATACCACAATGATCCATTTAAAATACATGCCAATTTCAAGACTACTACCTTTCAAAATTTATCTTTTTGGTCATTCCCAATATGAACTATTTTATCCATGTTATTGAAGATCTGATATATCCTCCCAACCACTCCATTTTTTAGAGTTCTTACTCTAAAACTCAATACATTATTTAGTTTTTATAATAATACTCCACTTATTATTTTGGAACACTGTACAAATATTATTTCAGAACTATATAACATTCAATCCAAGGAACCATTTTAATTACCACCAATACTGTTTTATTAAATTTAACAAATCCTAATTAGAAACAGTGAAAAATTTCTAAGTCATCCTAATGAAATTGTCAATGAATGAAACATAATATCTCTTTCTACTAGTAGATATTGGCGAGATGAGTTCAAAAATAGCAGGATTCACAAAATCAATCCATTTTGTTGAAATATATTATATTCCCCAATACCTTTTTAAAAGGTATGTCCTTGTTGGAGATAATCACGGGTGTGAGTATGATCATGTTATTTCTAGGGAGATCTCGATTTGCATCACATTTCACAAAAACATCCAAGGATGGTAGAAATAAATTCCAAAGTTTTTTATTCAAAAACTATTTTCATACTTCTTCAATAGAAATATCATATCTTCTTATCAAATAACAAGGTAATTATACCCCTTCATGATATTTCCTAACAAATAAAAATTTCCATATTTTTTCAATTATGAAATAAAACGTCTTGTTTAAACTTATATCATGACCCGAGTGACATGTTTTACTAACACATAGAAATTTATGTCTAAGACCAGGAATAATAAGGAAATCAACATATATTATATCATTACCTCCAGAAATATATTTTCATATGAAAATATATTTTAGGCCATCAATATTTCAAAATCTGATAAAACCTTCCTCCTCATCCCTAATTCCTATCACTATATCCATATTTCTTAATATATGGGAGGTTCATCCACTATCAATAATATGTATCCCTATGTAGCCTTCTTTTTTGATGTAAATATCTATATCCACTTCCTACTTGATTATTTTTTTTGATCCACATGTTTAGGTTTATATTGTAAATTAACTAGTATTCTTGATATTCTAGAGTATATGGATGAAGATAATTATCTTGAAAATCTAAAAATATTTTTTGTTTTTTAGTATATTTTATTATTTAGGAAGATTCTCCATAAAAAAAATTGTGTTGGATTTTCCAATTTTGTTTAATTTTTATGAGAAAGATGTAGTTATATTAACTAATATTCAAAACGTTAAATAATAATCATAAAAATCATTCTTGAATATTTAACTGTGAGTGGATTATTTTTTTCTCATGTTCCCTTCGATTCCACTTGTCTATATAAAATTCAATTGGATAATCTCTCATCTTTCCATAGAAATAACACCTTGTTTGAGTTCCAATATCATGTTTCATTTATATAGGACCAGTTTTTCCTTCAGTTCATTGAACCTGCTTATTATGATTTGTACCCAAATTAGTTTTCAATAAAAAATTTGGTGTTTGTGGTTAGGAATCTATAATCATGGATTTTTATTTGTGATCAATCCTCATACAAAACTATTTCTGAAAATGTGACTCTCTCCTTTGTTGGACCTCCATTATCCACTTTTACCTTTTCTATCTCATGAGTGTATATTTCCCCTTTGTTTTTTTGGAGTCAAAATAATATCTTAATATTAAAATTTGCTTTTTTGATTGATATATTTATCTTTAATAGTTTCAATAAATTTGATATTATGTTTCACAGGCTTAGTCACACTGTCAATAATCATGCTATATTATTAAATATTGAACTTATACTCATGAACCATCTCTATTTTTTTCAACTTTTTATATTTTAGATTCTCAATTTTCGTTTTCATTTTGGCATTCCCCTTATCCTACTCCTACACATAGAGTTTGGCATGTTGAACCACTCTATTGGATTCCTTTATTTTGGATATTTGAACATCAATTTATTTTAGAGTTCTACAATATAAAAATAGTGATTAATTATTCCTTCATATTCTCGCTTGTTAGTTTTACTGTACTACCTTATTATTGAATTTCAAACAACCTTCATAATATCATTTCGGTTTTGGTTTTTATTATTCATCAATTTGTCCTAACTATGTTTTTTAGGAAATGTCATTCTCTTGTGAAATTGGGTTATTCTTCATGATGAAATGTATCTTTATGCCTTTCTTAGCATGTATATTGGTAGAATTGTTCTTCATATGAATCTCATCATCATTCCCATCATTATATTGAAACTTCTTGGGATAATTTCTTATAATGCTCCCAATATTTTCCCATAAAATCACATGAGTGGAAGTTTCCATTGATGTTTTCCTTTCTCCTTTGTAGATTTGATGTTATAAATTACATGACTTAATTAAATTATTATTCTTCATATCTATCCAATATAGTGAACTACTTTACGGACTTTAATTCTAACTCATCGTACTTCCATTTTTCCCCAACCCCATTATGTTCATTTTTCATGTTGTATAAGAAATGTGTACTATGTAAAATATCCAATATCAACACCATTGGATCCTTTTCCTCAGAAAGAGACTTTTATAATTAATTAATGAAATTTCATTCTTAGGTTAATATATCAGTATATCATAAAATATTTCTCCAAGACCACACATGTACCCTACAACAACATTAACTCAATTAAATAATTCATCAAATGAATGAATAGAGTGTATTATAATAAACTCATACATGTTCCATAGTACATATAATTAATCTTGTTAAACATTTAAATGATCCTTATAGAAATTTAGAAACATTTATTAAATTGAATTTGATTAATTCAATGACATCAGTATTATGTAGATTTTGTTGGATTAGTCTAACCTTAAACCATTGATTCCTCTAGTATCAGAATCCTATTATCATTCATGTTCATTTAATACAGATCCACTATCCATACTAGCTAAAATAAAATTCATAAAAAATATAAAAAATCCTTTACTAATGATTGGAATTAGTTCTATATATGATGCATATAAAATTGAATTTTTTTTTCTTGAAGGTTGGAATGAATTTGTGATTTTCAACCTCCATTGGTTCTACTAAGATAAAATGATTCTTACCATTACTATAATACCAATTATTCTCTCTAGTTGGTTCTATACATTTAGAGGGAGTGAATTTGGATACAATATATTTAAATATTCCCATTTTGATGACTTGTTTCATCATTATACAAAACAACATTTTCTATTATTCCCGTATCAAAGTATAATAAGAAATTAAAACATTTATGAGATAGAATAATTTTAATTTATTCCCCCCTATCAAGGCTAGTCCAAGGTCTATACAATGAAAAATTTCCAATGTACCAAATCAAAAAGAGAAAACTACTACTATAATGTTTTATTTAGACTCACTGTCCCTCTCACCTCACTACCGATCTCAATTTGAAATCTCACTCTTCTCTTTACTAATGTGAAAACACAAATCCTCTGGAATATTCTTCCACATATGAAAATAAACTCAAAATTGATTCACAAAAATATGATTTTTCATTAAATTTATGACTTCAATAAACATATTAAACATAATTTTCAACATATCATTTGATTATATAAAATCGTTTCACAAATCGTGAACTGCATGACTCACTTTAAGAAATTAATTTTACATTGTAGTGTGAGTTCTTAAAAAACTACCTTTACATCATATGAAGATTAAGCCTTAGTAACAAACTATCCTTAGTAGTCTAAAATTTAAAATGAACTAAATTACTTCTTTTACATAACTACTTCATGAACCATTTCATTTTCAAAGTGAACTACATCACGAAAAACATTTAAAATTTCCTAACTTTCTCAAAAAACGATCCTATCTAAGGAACATTTCTGTACTTAATTATGTTATTAGGGGTACTTTATATAGGAAAAAACCATGAATAATACCATAATAAATATTTTGTATAACCTATTTTTTAATTAGCCTTCACTTCTTATCCCACTCCCATAGAACATTACACTATGTACTACACTCTCTATATGGTTCACATAGAGCATAAATTCTCTAACATTGGCCTTTCACATACAATCTTTTCTCAGATGATGACCACACTTTTCATTGTCCTTCCAATCACCACCTCAATCCATAAATTAATATTATCCATTTATACATTCTTTTTGGAAAAAAATCATTGAGATTGAAATTCCATTTTCTATTTTTCATCATTGCCTCAATTAAATACTATGTGATTCACATAGAAAATATATAATATAGAAAATATTCCTTTGTTGAAATCCCACCATGAAATCATTCATTTAACATGTGGTTTGTAAATTTTACAATATGGGACTCATTCATTTTCCTAAAGAACTAATGATTTTCAACCCAAAAAATATAGAAAACGCTGTAGAACTAGACCACGCTCGAAACTCTTCTTTTGGAAAAATATATTTTATTTTTATCAATATTAATTTTCAACTAACACAATAAACATAAAACAGTATGTCACCACTATGTAGGATTATTAACCAATATTATGTCTCAATGTGATTGGTGGTAACCTGACATGTAATTTTTTTTGTGGAATTTTCAATAAGGAAATATTTTAATGTATGGGTAAGGATTCACACCATGTAATATGAACTCCCAACATAGTGGCTGATGTGTAAATTTAAAATCCAAAAACATGAGGCTAAAGTTGATGGGATGTGAGGATCATGATTCAATAAACCATACTTGTATAATTTTTAACTATATAAAATATATTATGTTTATGGATCACATCGTGGTGGGATCACCACATCATGGTGGAATCTATTAAAAATAAAATTTGTTGCATATTAAAATACCAATGTGTTATTTTATATATCCTATATATAACATTTAAGGAATTTATAAGTAATTCGATGATCCTGTTGTGAATAAGGGGGTGACACCATCATGGTTCTCATTATGTGATACCTTGTAAAACATTATGTATGATTTGGAATGTTATTATATATTTGGTTATAAAATATCTTGATGAAATGTTGGTCATTCCATGACCCTGTGGGTCACTGCAAGAATCACTAACCATAAAAGGTGTCATGGTGTGGTGCACAAAGTCTACGGGTATCAAAATGAGTCCACATTATAAGGTTGTGGTACATGGATTTCGTTTTTTCATGGATGTAGAGTACAAATCCATTACTAGAGGTATCAATATTTGGGTAGTGTCCTAATAGGCATTGGTTCCTCTACCTCGGGGAAGTCACATCATGACCAAAAGGATCCAAACCCTTATGTGTCTTTTTCATTGATTCATTATTAAATAACCTAGGGGTTATAACAAGACCTACTACTATGCAATATTTTAAAATGTGTTAGATAATCCATTTGGGGTTTTTAAATTAGAAACCCCTCTACTTACCACTAATTTATAATCATGTTGGTATGGGAAATATGATCTGACTTCCCTTTCTATTATAATACTTCATCAAATATTATTCACGATTATTAGAGGTGGATGCATTCATTGACAAGTTTATATTTCCACATTTTTTATAGATTCAACACCACTTGTATTGTCGATGATTTAATTATAGTTTAGGATGATGTTTGATTACAATTTCACAAGTTTATGGTGGAATTAGCATGATATGATAGAGATTTTTTTGGATATTATATAGAGGATTATATGATGTTGAACTAGATCAATTTTGTGTGAAATTATTATGATATTTCACTATTTTAATAATTTTATGTCTTTTATCAATTTGGTGATATTTATGGATTAAATAAAATGTGAAATTGTAGATTTCGTGTGATAAATATATTGGAGGGAGTTGGGGGGGTGATACCCTTTGAACAAGGATTTTATCATAGGAAATAGATCTGTGAGTAATTCTCATCTTCTTCCCTAGGTATAAATTATGGAATTAATATTGGTCTATTGAGTAAATTAATTATAATTCATTATAGTTTATTAGAATGATTATTGATACAGTTAGGATCTTATATTTTGGTTGATATTTATATGAGATTTGATGAGATTAGATGATGGTAAGGGAGATTAAAATTAGGGGATAATTCTATATATGAGGTAGGTAGTCCCAAACAGCTCCCTTAGAATTATACATTTTTATATCTAAATTTGATACATGATCTCTCCACTTGTAAGTGATCAACAATTATATTGAAAATGAATTATTCCATTTAAACTATCATGAAATTAAAGAATAATTCTTATGTCATGATGAACCCTTTAACAATATCCTAATCTCCCTTCCACTGATGTAAAAGGGATTGATAAATAATGTTAATTTATAGATATATCATCCCTTCAGTTATATAAATTAATAAATTAAACATAGTGTACATAGAGTTAGGCACCCTTATTTTCCATTATTTCTGATTGAGTGATGGATTTCAGTGGTTGTTCTAGATTTATTGCATCTGAAAGGATTTTGTTACATTATATCCTCTTTCCTAGATTAATAATGTGATGGGAAATAATTTTTCTTCCACCAGTATTATGCGTATCTAGAGGGGTTGTCTTAGAATTAATTTATATGTATTTACACTAAGGTCATGAAATTAGATCAACATTGGATATGGGATGGGAGTAATTCTATTCTTTTTTATGTTATATATTTATTACATTTCTAATGTGGTTGATTATTTCATTATATAATCATGCTCATGTTAGGGTATGTTATTATCTATGATTTATAGGATTTTAGCTTATAATTTACAATGATATAATGTAATCCATGTGGGGTGTCAAACCCATAGTGAGGGCTAGTGGACTATACTAGTTCCCATATTTTTATGTTTTCTTGAAGGAGTATTTATACATCAGAGTGAGTATGGTTGGAGCCTTGTATGAATATAGATTGGTAATAGGACGTATGATTGGGAGGACAACCTAAGTATGTTGTTTGGTTTTGGTCATTAGTATAACCCATGTGATCATGATATATAATGATTTTTTTGTGAGATACAAACCCCTATGTGTATGATATATGAGGGATACCAAGTGGGATAATCCCCATAGGGTACGACATATAGTGGTTTTGGGGTTTGAAGTTTCAATCTATGTAGATGATATATGATAGTAGCATATTGGGATGTATCCCCCAGGGTGTATGATATTTGACAGTTCCAATGTGGTATGTGGTCCTAGGGTGCATGATATATGAAACTTTCATAGTGGGATGTGACCCTCTTGGTGTATGATATATGATGGTTCAAGGCTAGGAGTGGTCCCTAGGCTGTATGATATATGATATATCTTATGTGGGATATAGCCCCCTGGGTGGATGATATATAATGGTTTTAGGGTGGGATGTGGCCCCCTGGGTGTATTATATGTTATGGTTATATGGTGGTCAATAGACCAATATGTATATAATATCTAATTATTCTTGTGTGGGATGTGCCCCCTGGGTGTATTCTATATAACCGTTCTATGGTGGAATGATCTCCCTAGGCATAGAACACATGATAATTCTCAAGTGGGATATGACCCATGGGTGTATGTTATGTATCATTTTTAGGTGGGATTTGGTCCCACACAAGTGTATGATATTTTACTAATTTTTTGTGTGTGTGGTATGTCTCCCCTTTTTGTACCCTATGTTATTTTTCAATGGTTTTTGAACCATCAATTTTATGTTATTCCAAACTAGTTCAAGGATCAGACGTGATTACTTCTAGGTCTTGATGTGTTATTTATAGAGGTATTAATCCTTTTTGTATGTAGGTATATTTGACCTCTAGTGTAACATTAATACCTAACAATAAATGATGATTATTTAATTATGATTCCTTGATTTATTCTATTATGTTGATCATACCAAATTGTTTATGAACTACATATACTAGTTATGTTTGGGTCAAATGTTTTGGTTTCCTACTGGGTTTTATTGGAACCCTACTCGGGGGATCATAGAACTTTTTTACCTAACAATACCTCATGATTTTTAGTGTAGATTGGTTAGGTACCCTGTATTCGATGGCTTATCTAGATAGATTGGATAGATTCAAGATATGGTATTGAGATTATACTTGAGAATATATTAGTTTTTTATTTTATATTATTTTGGTTTGATTTGCATATAATATTTCCATGTGTGATATTATAGATGTTTTACAAACTCATTTGACTCTTAGTTAGACCATTTTGTTAAAAAATTTGAAATTTTAGTTTTTCACATATATGGTTTATGTGATAATTTTTATTCATTTAGATATTGGGATATAATCTATATGGTATTTACACTATTTTATCTACATTTATTAGAGTTTGTATTCTCTATAGGGTATCACCATATAAATTTTATACTATTCATAAACCTCTTTCACATGGGGAGGGTTGTTTCATGTCACATAATAAACAATTTTATTTATTTTAGAGTGAGATGACATAGTATTTTTTAAAATTTTTTATATCATTTTATTTATTTTTCTAACTCAACGAGATTTGTTATATAGAAGATATAAATAGTCATAAATTTGATGAATGGTATGTGTTGTTCCTATCCCTCACCTAAATTAGTTTAATACAAATAAACTAGGGTAATTTTATTTCAATTATTGATGTTCTATATCTCAATTGGGTTTATTAAATGTTAAGCTTGTTGTTTTGAGTTATTGACATTTAGTATTTTTTACTTAGTAGAGAGTGGAAACAGATTGTGAATTCTTACATCATACAAATCATGTATGTCCACATGACATTATATTATTTATTTATTATTGTGATATCATTTTTTATAGAGGAATTCAATAGGGTTCAATTATTTAAATATTCAATCACAGCTAATATTTTTATTCTATAGCTTCTTGGTGGGATTCTAATTAACTGAACCGCATGAGTATAATTGGTTTTAGAAAGGAAGAATGGTTTTAATTTTTTTAGTGATATTTATAACTTATTTGGTGATTTTTCAAATAACATATTAGTGAAATTCAATTTAAACAACTAGGTGACTATATCCAAATCAATACAAACTGACATGCGGTGATGTTATTATATGAACATGGATATAACCGTTATCATCAAGGGGGTATTATAACATATAGATTCCCAATTGGGATTAGTTCAATGGAGTGTGAAGTTGATTAGGTATGAGACTCTATGTGTGTGTGTTTGTGTTTATATATGAGAATCCTAGAGTGGGTGTTTTGGAATGTGAGTTAACCTGTAGTATTTGAGATGGGCACATGGATGATACTCCATGAGAATTAGAGATTATGAGATGTGGATTATTGAATGGGTGGGAGAGCCTATTGATATTAATATGTGACTAAAGATATTGTTGATTTGGTGCATAAATAAGTTAGAATGACATTTTCTTACTATTGATATTGAATTAATGTAATTATTAGGGTAACTCAAGAGTGGGGAGAGCCCAAGATTTTGAGTGCCTTCAGAAAAAAGAACATGGTTACATGACTTGTGTTTGAGATTCATGCATATGAGGTTTTATATGGTATATTCTATTAGAATAGATATTCCTTATATGTTTTTTATGTGAAATCATTCATAATTATTGAGATTTTATTGGTCCTGAAGGGTTTTGAATGAGATTAATAGTGATTAAAAGATGAATCGAAAGTAATGTAATCGCTTTTCTAGGAAACTAAATAAATAAATATTAAATTGAATAAAATTTTAAATGATTAAATAATATATATTTAATTCCATGAACCAAATATCATATTAAACATCTTCAAACACGATCATATGGATTTGATAAACATCAAAAAAGGGAAACCATATGACATCTCCTATGCATATTGTATCTACGGTTCAATGGAATAATCTAACATTGTAATAGGATTTATCCTTCCTCCATGTCTTATTAGATACACTAATGAAAATTATATGGACAATGAGAGTATTCATGTAACAGGGAGTTTCAACCAATATTCATGGAACTAATAGTCACATAACCATCATATCAATTATTTAGTTATATTACTCAAGGTGATCTATTGGTTGTTTCATTTCTCATTATTTTATAACACATGAGTAAATGATTCTATGAAAAAACATTACATATTAAGAAAGAATAATAATATCCCAGTCATTTCACCTTATGAAATGGTTTCATTAAAAAATTGCTTAAGTGGGATAAAGAAATGATAACAATTTTTTATTTTTTCTACATGTTTCATAAAACTATATACTATTAATTTAAATCATAATTTTCATTCACTAAAAACATCCAACATATCACCTAATTATATAAGAATTTGTGTAATATATCTTTCAATCACCCACTTTCCCTAAATAACAAAATATATTATTCTATTTATTCTTTTATTTCATGGTATAGAATAAGTTTGGAACCCATATCCAAAACTAAATTTGGATATTTTATAAAAAATGTATGGAGTGGTGCAAATCCAAAACACTATTAGATTAATCTATAAATTTTTTGAAGTTGGTATTTTAATTAAACTAAATTCCCATCTAGTCAATATGAAATTATGACCCCATGTGGCTTTATAGATTTGGAAAAAATATGAATCGTCATATAAATATATGTAATAAAATAATAAACTATAGAAAAGTGTCATTGTTACTCGACATATATAGGGATATTGTTTGATACCAATCAATAAACATTATCTCAATAATTTTCTCTGTTATTCTGTTTCATATGAAATTATGAGTCGTCATAATTTTCTTTTGTCAAAGACAATAAGTGATTATAGTGAATGGAGTGTATCAATCCCATATAGAAAATTAATCTATTTTGATTATCAGAATGTAGACTAATATTATTAATGAATACAACACATTCTGTTCATCATTATAGATAATCACATCACATGTCCCTTATCTGAATAGAAATATTATATATAGGTATGACCACAACCTTCCATAGTCTATATAAATCTAGGGCCTAGATGTAATAGTCCTCATATGAGAGAAAACAAATACCATATTGATTGAGTTCTATCTGATTAAATGATTATCTTTATACCCAACCACCATTATATTAGCTAAGTCAATATATATACTTTTGGATAAAGGTATTTAAAGTGTAATTGTCTTAATAATTGGTATTGAAATAACTTAATGCAGTGGGGACTAAAATATGATCAATTCCCTCATAGTATAACAAATGAATACGTATAACATTCCATGTGCTATACCTTTCTAGTCGTATAGTGAACATGAAGAATATAATTATTTGTTCACTGCTCATTAGAATATTCAAAATCCCTATACAATAATCATTCTCATAGAAGTGATAATTTTTTTATAGCGTACAATACTTTATGAACACATTGGTTAGTGATAAATTCAAATTCATACATTGGGAGGTCAATTATCAATAAATTTCATAAAATATGTATATATATACATGTATTAAACCAATGTGAAATAATCATAAATATGATATTTAATTTTAAGACCACATATTTCATACTCATAAATCATTTTATGAATATTTAAAAAAACCAACAAAAGCACAAGTTTATCCTACCATACATGAAAATTACTAGATAATCCTTATTATTGTTTCACTTTCTTGGTTTTTTTTTGTCATTAAATTATATTTAATTTATAATACATTTCTATGTAACTATATGATAAAACAAACCCCCAATAATATTCCGTGAGAATAATCTATAGAGAATTTTAATCTAAATAATGTTTAAATTTAGGAATAATTTTCCAATATATTCAATTTATTGAACACATTCAAACTTATTTACATTGAAATATCAACTGATGAAATCTCAAATTTTGTTTTCCACATAGAACCTTTTACATTCATCATCAAAATATTTGTACATTTATTCCCAAAAATAGTGTTTTTGAAATAATGTAATATATTAAATTAATTTTTACAAATGTTTCCTATAATCCTTTTAGGATTATATGATATTCCCTTTGTTGCAGTAATTAAAATTACCCTTTACATTCCACTTTACCACCATATCGTAAAACTACTTTTGGATATCATGTGAATTCATATTAACTAAAAATTAGTGCAATCTATTTTATGTTAACATTGAACTTATTTAAGTTGAAGAATACTCTTTATAGATTCTTATACATTTTATTATTTTCAGTGTATCTTTCTATGATGCATAAACCCATTTTTATAAAAAATTAAAATTTATTCCATTTTTGTTTGAGTAGTTATCAAATAAAATATCGTTTCAATATTTTATATTATATATGTTTAGATCATTTTTCCTTTAAGAATAATCTATTTTTAAAATATACTATTAATGGGGGAAGGAATACATTATTTCATATCTTAACAATAAAATAGAAAAACAACTTTATCCTAGATGAACAATTTTATCCACATCATCTTCTCTAAACTTGCAACAATACCAGATGAATCACAAACCATGTGTATAAAATTAATAATTTAATGTTTTTTATAAAAAGTATTTTTTTATAAAAAATCATCCCATATCACATAATATAAATGAGATATAGATAAAAATCTTTTAATTATATTCATTTTAATTTTTTTAAAATAATTTTCATTAATTCCTCAATGTCGTAAACATTTATATTATCTAGTGAATATAAACAATATACTCACTTAATTCATAAATTTAATTTGAACTCATATATGTTGAAAAAACATTGTAAATTATATATTTAGTACAAAAAAATATTCAAAATAAAATAATTTATTTCTAAAATAGTTACAACAAACAAGAAATTCCTTGGATTTTAAAAACTCCTTTAGGTACATCTTAGATAATATAACATATTGGTTTATTAATCTCTTTCCTAAAAACCCTTAGTTAGCAATACTATTATTATCATATTAAATAATCATTTTTAAAATTTTCATCATTCTTTTTGGAATCTATCTTCAAATTTTACGTACTTATATTATATATATTTTAATTTATAACATATATATCATATTCCTTGTTTATATAAATTTATAACCCCTATGTATTATCAGGTAAATGAACATTTAATCCAATAATATTTTCGAAATTTAATCTCTAACTATAAGAAGATATTTTCATTCTACCATTAAACAACATTATTAAATTAAACAAATCATAAAAAATATATATTAAAAAACACCCATATCATTTAATTTAATAATATTTTTTTATTAATATTCTCAAGTGTTAAATGAGATAAAAATATACATATTAAGATTAATTTAACATATCATGAATTATCCATGTTATCAAATCAATAAATCATTTTCACCGTTACTTAAAATTATTTTTAAAACATACATTTGGTAAAATATATCTATGAAAATAATATAATTGATTTCTATAACCAATATATTAATAAGGAATCCATTAATCTATTCAGTATATCAACAAATTAAATCACATTGAATATAATTTGATGTACCCAATCATATTGAGTATATGAAAAACAATTCTTAATTTGTTGACATACCCAATCATATTAAGTATATGAGTGTACAATAATATTCATTTGTATAATATTAATCTAATTTCATTAAAAACATGAAAAAATAACTTATTATTCCATAAAAATCAAGATTCACATATAGAATTTTTTTAATACTTGTTACCTATGGAGGAACTATTTGGACACACATAATTTCACTTGTGAACTTTTCTAAAAATAAAAAAAATTAATGACTTTTATTCATTTATTATTCTTAAGTGCTACTTTCTTTAATAGTGTACTTGTCAATAATCGATCCGGAAGATAATCTTGATTATTATTATGATATTATTTACAATAGTAGTTTTCATCATCTGAGTATGAAATATTATTATCCACATAATAATGACATTTATCAAATAGGATCCCACTAAAATGATTCCCCCTATTGTGTATCTTATCTATTAGTAGGCCAAGATCCATATTTCACATAGAGATGAGTTTGTATTGGTGATCCTATCACCACTTATCTATTTAAAGAGGCAAGCATCCTTGTAATTTTATATACCACTCTTTGATAGTTTATAGGTTAATACATTGTCTAATCCCTCATATGGATATAATTAACTATTTTCCTCTAGTAACTGAATCAAATTAGCATATATTGACTAGTGTCACCTAAATAAAATGAGAAAAATACGTTAAAAAGGAAAATCCAGAGTCACCCATCTATTCCATAACATACTATAGCATGTTAGAATGAAATCTATCATACATTACCTCAAAAAAGATAATTGATCATCTCCAATCAATAGAATGAAATACCTTGTTAGATGATATAGGTGTTGATGAGTTATTATTAGGAAGAAATGTACTACATAATATTTTATATGGATTTTAATCTCATCATCTAATTATATGTCTTTCCATTTTATGCATGAATTATTTTTTTAATTTACTTTGGAATCATATTAACTCCACCAAACAAAATATTTTAAAATAAATTTATTTTTTATCTCTTTACAAAACCCATATGATTGCATTACTCACCCAAAAATTCATCCATATTCATACATATCCAAATTCTTTATATGTACAAGGTTCATAAAATCATTTTATAAATGTTTAGAATTATATGATATTTACAATATTTTCATGTGTAACACTAGATAGAGAAATTTCTATCCTTATTCAATTTCTTATATAACACATAATCATGTTGTTAAGTATACAGTCATACCAAAATTCCCTCTATGTGGGGAAACATTACTCAAGTGATATTTTAATTCAATATAAATCTAAAACCTAATATGTATAAAATATATTCCATAGCAAAAATCATGTTCCTAAGAATAATTTCAAACTAATATCCTGATAGTTAGTGAAATAAATTCATTATTATATTTATATTGTAATCCAATTCTATATCTAGATGTAATTTAACAATTAATATAAAGAATACAAGATATTCTCTTTTATAAAATAATTTATTAAATATAAATATAGTAGGGAATAAAACATAATTAAATGGAAAATTAAAATATTTAAAAATTATATAATCATTTATTAACAACTCATAAATAAATGTTAGCTTTAAAACCTTTTATAATTTCATCATTAATATTTTTGGTATTCCATAATTTTTAATATAAACCTTAAATATTAATAATAATATAAACTGTTTAATATTTATCAAAATATAGAATCTACATTTTAAATATATGATTTTACCTAAATTATAATCTATTTTTATTATAATTTATATTATGGAAACATTTTACATAATCCAATTATCATATAAATAATGATTTTTTGAACTGTGAAAAAATCATTCAACTAAACACTTTTCACATGTCTTAATTAATATCCAAATAATGTTCCATTTTATTTTGGATAATTAAATATAATTTACTACAAAAAATTCATAATGTAAATATAAACGACATTACATTTGTACCTTGTTTTTAAATTTGTAACTCTTTATAAAATATAACATAATATTTAAAATTAAACAATTTCATTTCTAGGTCGTAATTCAAACCATATAATTCTTTTAAAAGGTATTTAAAAATATTAACATTTAATTTGTGGGAAATAAATGTTTTATGATCATATAATTAATTTATTATAAATATTTTATTATTATTTAATTAATTTATGAATTCCATAAAAATTAAATATTTCCAAAATTATCATTAAAATGATTTTAGAAACATTATAAAAAACTAAAATTATATAAAAATTTGGAAAAATAAAAAAAATGTTTACCCTTATATAGAATCCACATTCTGTGTAAGGGTATATTCCTTATATCCTTACATAGAAAATCCATGTAAGCATAAATGAGCATTAACCTTTCATACTTTGTAAGGGTACTGAGCTCTTACCTTTATGTTAACCCTTAACAAAAAGGTAATACTCAGATTACCCTTAGGTGATCGTCATCACATAATGTTAAATCATTTAATGTAAAGGTAACTAGTTTATAACCATTATGAAATTATTTACAATGATGCATTAACATTACCTAAATATTAAAATCCTTCACAACATCATGGAATCTCTTTTCAACCTTTATACAAGATATTATGGATTGACATTACTTATATATAAAATCCATTATTTAGATGTAATTCTTTAGTTACCATTACATATTAGTGTTTCAAATTACGGTAAAATCCCTATCACATTTACACAACCCATTTAAAAACACATCTACCATTATACTGTATTCACTTTGTGTAAAGGTTGGTTTCGATGACCCTTACGTAGAAAAATCTATATAAGGCTAAGGAGGAAAAACCATTACACATACCACACTATGTATAGGAAGTTTCGTGGCTACCTTTACAAAGACCTTCTATATCAAGGTAACACCTTGTTTAAGATTTCATTGACTATTTATGTATGGCTAAACCATTTTAAAAAATTAATTTCAAAAAACTAAACATAAATTTTTTTTTTGGATTCTTCTTCATTTCAATTCAATTTTTCACATATTTAAAATATGGGATGATTCTGATTACATTTGAGTATTTGTAATTAAAGAGATAAAGAGATAATTTGAGAAACATGGAGTTTTTTCCTATCATCATGGAAGCACTACCAACATTTCCATGGTATGGTTTTATTATTTATAATCTAAAATAATTATCATTAGACTATTTAGTTTTCTCATGAGTTTATAACACATGAGAAAATGTTTCTTAAGCTAACTAATGCATTTTATACATGAATAATTAACTCGTATAAATTCCATCTCATGAAACTATTTCATTAAATAAATTCCAATATAGAAGAAAATTAAATGAAGATAGTTTATAATTTTTATATTATGTTTCATGGAATGATATAACATACATGACAAGAATAATTTTCATTAAATACATAACTTCCAATATTTATCATTTATATTTAAGGATTTTTAGAATATAAATTTCAATTCTGACATGAAAAGGAGGCATATTCTGCTAGTTAATTAGGATTGGGAGTGTTTTGTTAACAGAATATGACTTGAGATAGAATGAGTCAATATACATAGAATGGTACCATCGAGGTGTAAGCCTTCATGTGTATGTGGGGTTAGTAACATCCATTATTGAGATCCTCTACTCAATTTTTTATATCAATAATCTATTACCATAAGTTAAAATCATGATATTTTACATATCATACATGGTAGGTGGATTTATGTAACCTTATATTAGTGTCACCACCCGACCCTACACGAGATCGAGCCGCAACTACCCCTAGCCTGCTTCAATTGGCCAGTGGCTGGCGACAAGTTCCGAAGGCTAAACAACTCAGGGAGGCCTTTTCCTGAGTACCTGTACACACACACACATCCCACTCAATGAAATATTGCAGAGTAAAATAGAGAGAGAGTAAAGTACCAACTGCTATAAATATACCACAAATGTGCATCGAACTCTAAATAGTAAAAAGTAAAATATGAAGGTAAACTGTAAAGAAAAAGGGAAAAACAAGCGCTCTACAAGAAAAGTGCCACAATGTGGAAACAAGTAAACAAAAGTACAATATCTGGGAGAGTCCCACACCTAGAACCCGACTTCGACCACCGCACATATTCCAAGCTCCGGAACTCATAAACTCCTCTGCTGTCATGACCAACCTGTCCGTTGTCTGCAAGGTCACACCGTGTGTGGGAAAATCTCAAGTAGAGGTGAGTATAAAAATACCCAGTAGGATGCAATGAAATCTCGAGTGAGAAACAAAGGAGGTACTGAAGATGTGAGAATTAGATCGAACAGGGAAATTTGAAGGAGTATAACCGAGAGTGTAGTAAAGAGTACCGCTCAACCCAACATGAGGAAGTAAGTAGACTTGTCCAAACCAAAGGAGCTAGAAATGGTGAGAAGATGAACTTATTGTCAAATATTAGCTACCTATTGCAGGAGAGTAGACTCGTCCAACCATGAGAAGCTAGACATGGAAAGCACATGGCATAACCCACTCATCTTCGCCTCTCCTGGAAGGAGAGTAACCAAAACCCAAGAAGTGGCTACTGGAACAAGGTATACATATATATATATATATATATATATGATATGTCGAGAAACCCAAACAAGATCGTAAGGGGATCTCCATCTCGTAGCTCAGCCCAAGAAATTGAGTTTCCAATAGTCCCAGAAGTAAACACCATCGATGCCCATTATCCGTACTTCTACCCTAAACTGAAAGTCAAGTGGCTCAAATCATCGCACCATGACACTATTCGCTTTGGGGGGCACTGACTTGGACGCACGATTTTATGTCCCGTCACAAGGATGTGTCTCAGTGGAGAAAGTTCCCCTCATACTTGAGAGTTCTAGGGGAACATCTAGCCACACCTCGTCACTATCACATAGTCGAGATGTCTTCATAAAGTTGATGGATTCCCACTTCCCATCCCTGTGAATGGGTAATCCACTGGAGGGAGACCCAGATCTACTCTGGCCATCCCTGATGGATGGTACATCACTGGCCATCCCTGCTGGATGGTAGCTCACTGGCCATCCCTGCTAAATGGTACCTCACTGGCTATCCCTACTGGATGGTACACCACTGGTAACTGGAACACGTACTAGGAAACACGTCACAATAGATCGCAGAAAGAAGATATGATCTCGATACAAAGCTAGGGAGTTTGCACCCAAGGCTCACCAGGGGATCCGTACCCTACTGGAAACAACCTCCTGGGTAGAGGATCAGGCCCCGCATAATTTGTTGGTCACCCCTACACCAAAACAACTCTACCAAGGTACATTAAGGGACATGAGGATCTAATCGGGCCTCTCAGGGTGATCATGCTTCAATACATTGAGTCACCGTCGAAGCGGACCGAGACAACTCACTCCAGAAAGTAGGAAAACACCCACACTGTACGAACGCATGTAGCCGTAAATGATGCCTCAGTCTGGTGAAAGGGAACCAACACTAAAAACCCCTTCAGTTGAAAGAACAGGGGAACCAAAACAACTCTTCCAGTCAAACCATCGGGAACAGAACCAGGGGACCCACCCAACCCTGCTGGTCGAAACCGTCGAGAATAGGAGGACCCTCTACATCGTGAGAGGTGAAAGGTACATAAAGAAGTACACGACGTACATAGGGGGGCCCAAATGACATGTGGCCCTAACCCATCTCCGAACTAAGAAGAATAACGTTCTCAGGTAAAAACTAAAACATATACTTCCAAGCATTCCTTTAAACTCCCAAAGCATTCCACATTGTCAGCCCAAAGCTATTGTGCACATGACACCAAATTTCAATGCAAAAAGGCATAAACCTAACTTTGCAAAACTGATTCCTCCACGGCCATATCATGACCATCCAAAACTCTTTAAACACTAACTCCGCTCTCACAGGGGTGAACGCGATCACACGCCAAGGGTTCCCTACAAAAACTGCAGGAATAACCACCACCAGTACACCTTTCATGCTTCCACATTTAAAATTGACCCCGAAAGAGACTCTGCACATCCAAACGGATCGTACCGTTGTAATACTCTCAGAAAAACTTGCGTGGTCGACTATTTACTCACCTCCAACAGATATCTGACAGAAAAATTCGTTCAACACTACTTTACACCCGAACGGTGTCTCGCGATCCTGAGCCGCAGCCCCAAAAACAGTCGGGTGCATCACACCATAGTGATCTCGTCAGAAAAAAACGTCAAAAGACTGCTTACTTGTGTGGAACAGATATTCATAGGAAAAGATGCATTTCTTCGTACCACATATGAGTGGTGCTTCGTGGGACCCACATTCCGATCCCGAAGCACAACAAAAATATTGCATCGTTGGGAACCTCTCAAAAAACCACACAAGATTGACTAATCACTTTTTCAGAATGGACACCTGGTGATAATGTTAGAAATCATTGCCAACTCCCAAAACGGCCCTCATGGGACCCACACCATCATGCAGAATTCAAGAGGGCGGATTACGCCAGTGCATTTCCCTCATAAAAACACCCAAAAAAGACTACTCGCATTCCCGGAACAGACATCCGATGACAAAGTTGCTAAATGCTGCTCACATCTTAAAAGATGGGTCATGGGGCCCACACCTTCACTCTGGCTTCAACGCCAGAAACCCCCTTGGAAATATTCATCTTGATGCCAGGGTCACAAATCCACTGACGGTGCTCAAATCGGACATCAGACATGCTCATTCCATCCGAAACAAAATCTTGACGGTGTGCTAAATAGTACTTATTGGACGCTTCGCGTCGTCGAGCCCCCATCTCAGAAATTAAAAATCCTTGAGACCATCTCAAAATGTTCGCCTTGATCCAAGGATCGTGCCTCTACAGACAACACATGAATCCGAAACCCGGTTTGAATTTTAGGGGTGTTTAATCATTTAGTGGACAAAAATTGGAGGGCCGGGCCGGTTCAGCTGGCCCGCCATGCCTGAACTGGCCCGCAGTTCATGCAGGCCGGCTGCCTCGCCTGAACCGGCTGGAGCTGGGCTGGTTCCACCCCCCACAGGACCCACGTGTTGTAGGTGTTTGTTACCAGCTGGGGTCTGACAACCCCGATCTTCCGATCGCGTCAACCAGCCAAAGGGCCGGTCCCCCCTTCGTGTCCCGCGCCCCAGCCGGAGCCCCCCCCCCCCCCCCCCCCCCCGCAGCTGCCTGGCGCGCCGGCTCTGCTCGACCCCAACCCCTGCGGTTGCCTACTGTCGTGCGCCGACCTACTCTACCGAGGAGATCCCCGCCTCCGCCACTGGATCGCCGGGCCGCTGTGATGGAAGTCGCCTCTACTCTAGGATCCCGCCACTGCACTGGGAGCCCGCTTCCACCTGAGCTCTCCGAAAAAAAAAGAAAACCGCCAGATAATTTCCCAGGGCCACCCCAGACGCCCCGGGACTTGGATTTTCGATCCTAAAGGTTCTTTGGAAATCCATGATCGAGATATACTCAAAACTATCCCTCGCTCGACAAAATAACGACAATTCAATGCTAAAATTGAACTTGAATGAATGGATCAGAAATGAAAACGCAAAACGAAAACTCCAACCTGCTAAGGAATAGCCCGATGCCTCATGGGTGATCCGCACCTAGCTGTTGACACCCCCATCTTGATCAGAGGATGATGATGGAGGGGGGCTTGTTGGAGGAGCTCCCTTTGAGAGGGTTTTTCCAGAGGAGGTGAAATAGGGAAGAAGGGGGTTGGTTTAGGTTTAAATAAGGAAAAATTAATTAAACTTTTAATTAATTTAAACCCCCAATTTAACCCGCATCTGAAACACTCGACACGGTCGAGGTAAAGTGTCATCTAGGTTAAACACCACCTCCCAAACACAACTGCAGTCTTAGAATATTAATCAGAGCCTCCATTCAAGAGTTGTAAAATTTAATGCCTGAAGCCTCTAAATTACGAAAAATACCCTAGCGGAATTTTTCACCAAAGGGCCACACCCGCAAAAACTACCCCTCTCATAGGGTAAACGACATAATCTGGACTCAAAGGTGCCCTAGGTTTTCCCATACGAGCAACCATTTAAGAGATACTTGAGTTTAACCATTAAACGAATAATTTAATTATTTTATTTATACGTTTAATGTTCTGTCAACGGGCGAGGTTTCCCGACGTCCCGCGCTGACATGATTTATGTCATTCCTATGGTAAAAACCCAATTTCGTACCCATAGATGCACTCAGATTTAGTATCCGAGTTACGATTTAGGAGTTATCCCATTTATTTTGGGTGGCCAGTTTGAACACATGAAAAATTAAATTTCAGCCACACCGGGGCTCGGAATCGCACGCCGTCTGAAGGTGATGCTCTGTAAGAACATCAAAAATATTCCAATGTATTTTATAGCAGAAAATAAGTTCTTACATTATTAATTCCTTTGTGAATTTTGTCCCCAAAAATAAAAACCAGGGAACAACTCAGGGTACTAAGCCCACACCTGGTTCTCCCGTACCCAGAAGAACTCTTGCACAGTCCCGCGTCACCGCTCACAGAACAAAGGATTTGATATGTTCACGTGAGGTCTGCCCTTGCAAATGACATGCATAGGAGAACACACACTTCTTCTTAGGTGAGTCACGTGGGAGACTCTATGCACCCAAACTAGCCTTTGGGGTTAGGGTAAGGTGGTAGTGAACCTCGCCATCCCTTCGCATGGTCTCAAATGTCCCAAAGGCTCTTGGTGTTAGCTCACCTCCCTAACCAAACCCCTACGTCACATGCCTCGACTGGAATCACCGTTTGGACTTGGGAAAAATCCCGGGGATTCACTCCTTCAGAATATCTATATTTTGATACACCCAAGGATATCTGGTCATGAAAGACTTCATAGTTGATACCCCATGACCTAGACTCCCTTACACGCTCGGAGAGTGAAGGAGTCGACACCATCGACTAAAGAAAACGTTCCACTCCTTTTACCTTACCAACACAAGGTTACAACGATTCCCTCACGCCACCCTGATAACAACCCAAACAAGGAGCAGGGAGAAAGCATTTCACACACAGAGTATAATAATTCTACTAGAAAAAGTAGAATAGTCATAAAGCATACATCTTGGCACCTCAAGCTCTGCAGGATCATAGACATCCAAATCTCACGGTTGTTTATGGTCCCAACTGTCTACTCCTAGAGCCTGATGTGGACTACCTGGTGGTGATGGGAAGACCTCATAATGTCGTCCCCCAATTCCAGCTCCTCCCTCTCCTCTGCTAGCACCACCTCTCTAGGTGCTACTCCAACCACGGCGCTGCCTTTGTCATGGTGGTGCACCTACTGCCATGATAATATTCTCAGTGTAACTGGTCAGGCATTCCCATGCCAAGTGACCTTGCCCGTCGCAAGCATATCACCTACGCTCTCCAGGCTGCACTAGTGTCCTCCGGCACCACTGTGGTGTACGACCACGCCCCTGAGTCCGGTTATCGGAAAGACAACTGGGTCGAGGTTCTGTCAGCCGACGCCCACTAGATGCGGTAGACGTCTAAGCTCTATTGAGCCTACTTCCACCACCAATTGTAGAACACGTCAAAAAGCACTCGATCATCATCACCTTCTCTAGAACCTCAGCATAAGTGGAAATGCACAAGGGTACTAGGACAGCATGAATCTCTCTGTGGAGACCCTGCTCGAACTTCCATGCTCGGATGTTTCCGTTGTGGACTATGTCCAGGTAAAAGAATGCATGGTCTGCGAACCTAGTTGTGTACGCTGTCACTATCATCCCTCCCTACTAAAACTATAGGAGCTCCTGGATCCGAATGGAGCGTAAGAAAGAGGGGTAAAACTCCTCAAGGAATAGTAGCTGAAAGTCTCCCCATGAAAGCGACGACTCAACAAGAAAATGAGTCACAAGACTCCACCAATGACTAGCTACTCCATGAAAAATGCTAGCGGCCAAAGCCACTATAAGATCTATATGTTTCTATGCAATCCTGAAGAGGCAAACCACTGTCTCGAGCCAAACCTCTGCTGCCTGAGGGTTTGGATCACCACTGAACCTCAATGGTCTCTGTTGCTGGAACTCATAGAGCGCACTCAACCTGTGCTCAAGCTCAGTCTGCTCTGTTGAAGCTGCCTACTGCTCACCAGGTGGGGGTGCTGCTACCGGCCCACCCGTAGAAAGGGAATCGCATTACAGGTCCTGGACAGAGGCCTTGTAGCTCACAGGGTCATCGTCATGACCCAAATCTTTTATCCTGGCTGGCTGTCTTCGCAGATACATCCCGAATGTTATCAAGGAGTGTCGCGGTCAGATGAGAATATATGTAAATAATAGCATCAATAATGAGGAACTGACTCAAGAAGTACAGTCAAAGACTCGATCCAATGTGATTCAAAAACCAATTTCCCTATAAAGAGTGTCTCAGCATGCTGAGTTGACAAGCAGGTTACCAGGGTCCTGGTGAATGGATACGTCGGCCGTGGCACCATCAATGGACTCCCTAGCCTGAGAGCCGCTCTTGAGACACGTTAACACTATTTCCCTAAATACCAACCAATTTTTTTAGGGATGTATGAACAATGTACTAAGGAACAAACCACCTCTAATACCACTTTTTCATGACCCAAACCTACCCACGATCGACCCGCAACAACCCAAGCCTGCCTCCATAGTCCAGGGGCTAGAAACAATCACCGAAGGCTAAAAAACTAGGGGATTACTTTGCTTGAGTACCTGTACAAACACACACAGCCCACACAATGCAATAGTGCATTGTAAAAGAGAGAGAGAGAGTAATGTAACAACTGCTATAAATAAACCACAAATGTGGATCGACCTCTATATAGTAAACAGTAAATGCTAAAGGTAATCTAGAATGAAAAAGGAAAAAACACGCGGCCAACCAGAAAAGTGCCATAACCCGACAACTGGTAAACAAAAGTACAATAGCTGGGGGAGTCCCACACATGGGACCCAAATACGACCAACGCATGCGATCCAATCTTTTGAACTCCTAAGCTCCTCTGACGTCACAACCAAAATGTTCGTCATTTGCAAGGGCACAACAAGTGCAGGAAAATCCCATGTAAGGGTGAGTATAAAAATACTCAATAGGATTCCTTGAAGGCGTCAGGGAGCGAAAAAAGTAGGTACTTAAGAGGTTAGTAGTATATCGAATAAAGAAAAGTAAAGGAGTATAACCGAGAGTGCAGTAAAGAGTAAAGATCAACCCAACAAGAGGAAGGAAGTAGACTCGTCCAAACACAACGATCTAGAAATGGTGAGAAGATGAACTTCCCGTTCAGTTTTCGCTACCTATAGTAGGGGATTAGACTTGTCCAACCATGAGAGACTAGACACGGAAAGCACGTGGAATACTCCGCATATCTTCGCCGTTCCTATAAGGAGACTATCTAAAACCCAAGAAGTGGGTAGTGAAACAAGGTACACATATATATATTCTATGTCAAGAAACCCAAACAAGATCGTTAGTGGATCTCCATCCCGTAGCTCAGCCAAAAAAAGTGAGTCACCTACAGTCCCAGAAGTAAACACCATCGATGCCCAATATCCATATGTCTACCCCGAAATGCAAGCCAAGGGGATCAAATCACCGCACCTTGACACTATCTTCTTTGGGCGGCACTGAATCACCCGCACAGTTTTAGGTCACATCACAAGGACACGTCTCCGTGAAGAAAGAGCCCCTCATACTTGAGAGTTCTGGTGGAACATCAAGCCACACTTCGACACTGTCACACAGTCGAGAGGCCTACTCAAAGTCTATGGGTTCCCACTACCCAACCCCATTAACGAGTAATCTGCTGGAGGGAGACCCAGATCTGGTCTGGCCATCCCTGCGGGATGGTATACCACTGGCCATCCCTGCGGGATGGTATACCACTGGCCATCCCTACTGGATGGTACCTCACTAGCCATCCCTGCTGGATGGTACCTTACTGGACATCCCTAATGGATGGTACACCACTGGTAACTGGAACACGTAGTGGGAAACATGTCATGATAGATCACAGAAGGACGATATGGTCTTGATACAAAGATAGGGAGTCTGCGCCTAGGGCTCACTGGGGGCTCCATACGCTACTGGAAACAACCTCTTGGGTAGAGGATCAGGGACCTCATAATGTATTGGTCACCCCTATACCCAAAGAAATCTACCAGGGTACATGAAGGACATGAGGATCTCCCCTTTCCTATTATAAAAATCATGCTCCAATTCGCCGAGTCACCGTCGAAGCGGACTGAGACAACGCACTCCAGAAAGTGGGAAACTTCCCACACTGTAAGAACACACGTTTCCATAAATGATTCCACAGTCCGGTGAAAGTGACCCAACACTGAAAACCCCCCCAGTTGAATGAAAAATGGAACCAAAACAACTATCCTAGTCAAACCATCAGGAATAGAACCAGGGGACCCACTCAACCCTACTGGTCGAAACCATCAAGAACAGGAGGACCCTCTATGTCGCGAGAGGTCAAATGTACGTAATGAAGTACACGACGCACACAGGGACCCACATGAATCATTTCCCTAACTCATATCTGAACCAAGAAAACAAACATTCTCTGGTACAAACTACAACATATACCTCCATGATTCCTGTAAACTCCCAGAGTATGACACATTTCTAGCCCATGGCTATCGTGCACAAGACACCCAATGTCAACACAAAAAAAATGTAAACATAACTTCACCAACCTTCTTTCTCCATGGCCCTAGCATGGACATAAATATATATTTAAACACTAACTCCACTCTCATAGGAGTGAACGCAATCACATGCCAAGAGTTCCCTACAAACACCGCAGGAAGAACCACCACCGGTATATCTTTTAGGCTTCCACATA
Organism: Viscum album; assembly: GCA_963277665.1. Lineage (NCBI taxonomy): Eukaryota > Viridiplantae > Streptophyta > Magnoliopsida > Santalales > Viscaceae > Viscum > Viscum album. The sequence goes on along the minus strand of OY728162.1, from coordinate 1,236,361,156 downwards.
TATAAGAGATCCTGAAAGAGACTTCGCATATCCAAATAGATCATACCATTGTAATCCTCACGGAAAAACATGTGAGATCGACTTTTTACTCACCCATAATAGATATCCGACAGAAAAAGTCATTCAACACTACTTTACGCCTGAACAACGTCCCGTGGTACCGAGCCTTGGCCCCAATAACAGTCGAGCACATCGCATCATTGAGATCTCCACAGAAAATCATGTAAAAAAGACTGCTTAATTGTGTGGAAGAAATATCTAGAGGAAAAGATGCATTTTGCAGTATTTCACATGAGCTGTGCTTCATGGGACCCGCATTCCCGTCCCAAATCACAATGAATAGATCACGCCTTTGCAATCCCCCCGAAAAAGTACCCAAGATTGACTAATCACTTGTCCAGAATGGACACTCAGTGATAAAGCTAGAAATCATCGCCTACTCCCAAAACGACCCTCATGGGGACCACACCATAATGTATAATTAAATCGGACAGATTACTCCATTGTAATTCCATCACAAAAACCAAAAATGACTGCTCGCACACCCCAAATGATCGTCCGATTAAAATGTTGCTAAATGTTGCTCGCATCTAAAAAGACGGATTGTAGGGCCCACACCTAAACTCCATCTTTAACGCCCGAAAATCCCTGGGAAAGTTTCATATTGATTTCAGGGTTGCAACACTACTGACAGTGCTCAAATCAGAGATCAGACATGCTCGCGCCATCCGAAACAAAATATCGACGGTGTGCTAAATATTACACTGCGGACGCTTTTCATCACTGAGCCCCCATCTCGGAAATTAAAAATCATCGAGACCATCTCCAAACGTTCTTCACAATCCAAGGATCGTTCTTCGATAGACGACATGTGAATCCGACACCGGGTTTGAATTTTAGGAGCATTTAATCAATTAGTGGATGAAAACAGGTGGGCCGGGCCGGTTCAGCCGACCCACTATACCCGAACCAGCCCACAGTTCGCTCGGGCTGGCTGCCTCGCCCGGACCAGTTAGAGCCGGTCCGGTTCCACCACCACAGGACCTGTGTGTTTTGGGTCCTTATCACCAGCCATGTTCTGACAACCCCGGTCTTCCACTCGCATCAACCAGCCAAAGAGCCGGTCCCCCCTCCGTGTCGCACGCCCCAGCCAGCGCCTGCCGCTGGAGCCCCCCTCCCCTGCAGCCACCTGGCACACCGCCTCCGTAGGACCCCAACACCCATGGTTACCTGCCGCCTTGTGCCGTCTTGCGATGCCAAAAATATCCCCTTTGCCACCGTTGGATCACCGGACCACCGCGTTGGAAGTCGTCGTCGCTCTGGGAGCCCGCCACCTCACTAGGAGCCCACCGCCGCCTGAGCTCGCATGAAAAAAGGGAATCCACTTGAAAACATCCGAGGGCCACCCTGGACACCCTGGGACACGGATTTTCGATCCAAAAGGTTATTTGGAAATCCTGGATTGAGCTCTACTAAAAAATATCCTACTCTTGTCAAAATAATGGAAATTGGACGCTAAAATTGAACTTTAAAGAAAGGTTCATAATTTAAAATGAAAAATGAAAACACATACCTGTAAGGGCATAGCCCGACGCTTCATGGGTGATCCACACCTCACCGTTGTAGCCCCCGTCTTGATCGAAGGAAGAGGATGGAGGATGGATTGTTGGAGGAGCTCCCTTGATAGGGTTTCACCAGAAGAGGTAAAATAGGGACAAAGGGGGTGGGTTTAGGTTTGAAAAAAAAATTATTAAAATTTTAATTAATTTAAACCCCCAATTTTTCCTGCATCTGAAACTCTTGACGGGGTCGAAGTTAAGCCTCCACTAGGGTAAACACAACCTCTCGAGCACAATAGCGGTATCATAATTTTAATCCGAGCCTCGATTCAAGAGTTATAAAATTTAATGTCTGAAGCTGCTAAATTACGAAAAAGACCCGGGTGGAATTTTTCACAGAAGGGCTGTACCTGCAAAAACTACACCCATCCTAGGATAAACGGCATTCTCTAGACTCAAAAGTTCCCTCGGTTTCCCCATTCGATCAACCGTTTAATAGATACATGAGTTTAACCGTTAAACGAATAAATTAATTATTTTATTTATCCGTTTAATGTTCCGTTTATGGGCCAGGGGTCCCAACGTCCCGCACTGACATAATTTGTGACGTTCTTAGATTAAAACCCAAATTTATGACCCATTTGTGCACTCAAATTTAGGATCCAAATTACCGTTTAGGAGTTATCCCATTTATTTTGCGTGCCCAGTGTGAACGCACTGAAAATTAAATTCCAGCCACACCGGGGCTCAAAATTGCACACCGTCTGAAGGCGCTGCTCTGGAATAACATCATGAATATTCCAAAGTCTTTTATAGCAAAAACATGTTTCTTAAAATTAACCTCATATAGGTATTATTGGTGTTTATTATGCATGATGGATGACATATGTATTTCTATAATGGGTCAATTTTTTGAAATATTAAAATATAATGTTGAGTTTTTTATAATACATGACATTAGAGGTGAGGTTATCATGGTTGATGGAAATGTATGATGGTTTAATATGATGTATGCCGAGTGTTTTTTGATGGTTTCTAAGACTTCATAGTTTCTAGAATGCACAGAGTTAACAAATTATTTATTAATGGGATCAGTGGATGATCACTCATAGATGGTGATCAGATATGACATGAAGTTGGGGAGGTTTTAGATTCCGTGGTATGATATATGAATTATGTAAATGGGTATTATCCCATGATATAATTATTTTTTGGAATGATAAGTTACTTCTCTTGGGTTTGATCATGTGTGGCTGGCCGGTGGGAACAGATGAGTTGGGATGTGTCATGGTTGATGGAATAATGTCATAGGGATAATGATTTTATTGATATTTTAATTTTTCCACCCCATAAAAACATTAGTTTTTTATTTTTATAAAATTTGGAATGTGATACAATTATTATGTGTACATTTATATTTTGAGGGGTTGATTGGATCATTGTGATAGATAAGGTATCATGATATTGACTCATCTATTTTGAGTTACACATGAACATGATTATAATTTATAGTGGGACTAGGTAAGGACAATAGTGGTATAAAATATGAGATTCATATTACAATGATCATGGTCATATAGTATGATTAAATCCTTTAGGACATTGTGTATATCATTAGATTATCATTTGTATTAGAAAGTCGTCTTGTGAGGTATTATGATATCACTATAATCTATAAAAACAGAAGTGATGCTCATCAGGGATATTGTTTTGATGATGGTGGATATCAAGTATGTTGATGCGTATGGATAATTGGTAAGGGTAATTCTAGGTTGTGGAACACAGAAAAGATTATCTAATCATTTGTATCTATTTTAGATGGTTGTTGATAAAAGCTAGGGGTGACATGTTAATTTAACCAATTGAAAGATGGTGGAATTTTTTTGATTGTACTTGGATACAACTGATCATGGTATTTATTGTAATTGAAGATTAGATAGATGTTGGAATTTTCTCATGTGAATAAATTTTGTTCAGTATTTTTGGAAACTAAGTAATGTTAGAGGAATGAAAATTTCCAAGTTGTATGAATGAGTTTGTGTTTTAGTAAACATGGAAATGGGGTTATTGTGTCTGTGGAATGATGGTGCACTAGGTTGTCATGAAATTAGGAACAACAAGGTGGGTACTTTTGTTATATATAATCATGAGAGTGATATAATGAGTTTGGATGAGGATAGTTAGGTGGTGCTTCAGTATATCACGGATGAGTGATATTTTGATACAAAGCAGTCAATATGACCAATTGAATATGGAATATGTGGTTTGAGGATTTAATAATTCTATATGGAATATCCTATCCTCATTAATTTGGTTTAATTTATTGACACTACTATGTATGGGATAATCTAGTTTTGATAAGGGGATCTTATTTTTGTGTTGTGTTGATATGGTTGTCTCTAGCGTAAGACACGTGTCATGATCCATGAATTAGGGCCTATGATCAAGATGGTTATGAAGGAAAAATGAGTAGACATATTCTAGATTATAAGTGTTATGATGGGAAGGTTGTAATAACCTACATCATATGGGTTGGTGAAAATCAAACAAAATTTGTATTATTATTTCCAAATATGGGAATGTTTGGAGAATTGGGAATCAAAATGAGATTTTTAATGATAAAACATCACTAATATATGTTTTTTGATATGGTTATGGGCTTGAATATGTCTTGATTTTGGGTGATTTTAAAAATAGGATTAGGAAATATTGATTATGAAATGTTGTTTTTTGGTGACTTATCACACAGTATGTGTTAAAGGTCACACCATGACAAGGAGATGTCAAGGATAAATCATGGCCTTGAGGGGGAACCATAATATAAATTTTGAGAAAGTAGTAGTCTGTCCCTTGGATTGTGGGTATCATGATATGACATATAATGTGTAGTATTTTAACTATGTTAAATTCATTACATATGAGGAAAGAGTCACGACGTGGCCTAAGGCCTCACGACATTGTAAATAATGAGTAAAGTTAATATTCTCAAACATAAGTGTATATATTGTGGGATTTTAGGGTCATGCATATTTATCCTAGGATAATATAGTTTCAATGGTTAATATGGAAAGAATTAATTTTTTTTAAAATTATATATAATATAGAGATTAAGGCATAATAAAGTGAGTTAGAACATAGAAATTTTTGTAGTAGTTCAGATGAAAAGAATCATTTTTACAGTTTACTTCTATCTGGTCAATGAGTGAAATGGAACCCACTATAATAGATTATTTTTTTATAAGATTAAAAACTCCTTAGAACATTAACTTTCTAGAAGAATCAGAACCACCTAATAATATTAATTTTAATGAGGATTTACAAACCAATGAAAAATAATCCTTTTTAGTGGAGGAAATAACCAACACAATCATACCATTTAAAAAAGTTATAACCAAAAAATGTCTTAACATTGTTTTAAATCAAAATATAATTCAAACACACAATTAGAAATTTTTGAAAAATTACACCACCATAAATCCAAAATTAAATTGTTGAAGTTCAATGCCTCAAATGTAGTTCTCGAGATGGAACTATAGTAGGTAAATACTACATCCTAAAACAATTTCACAATGTGTTCTTTAAAGTGACTTTTTTATGAATATATTTAAAATCTAAAATTTATATTATTTCGTTAACCAAATTAACTTTATTTTCCAATTAATTATTCAGAATTACCTTTGTATGAATTTGAATTCTTTTTCTGAAATTGTTTATTTTTTGTCAAGAAATATGACTTTTATAAAAATTATAATTTTTAATATTTCATCATTATGGAAGAATATAATAGAGGAAAAAACATTTCAATTAAAAATTATGTTTTTAAGTAATACCATTATTATTTTTAAATTATTCATTAAACATGAAAACATATTTCAAATGTCATTATAATTAAAGAAAAAAATTACACTAATAATAGTTATAATCATTTTTAATGAAATAATTTTATAGTCAAAGTTGGTTTTTGTTATCATTAAAATCACATAATTATTTTTAATAAATAATTGTAATCCATGTGTATTATTAACAAGGATGATTTTACCTTATTCCAAATTTTTAAGCTTAAGAGCATGTTTTGTAAAAAAAGTATTTTTATGTGATGATCTGTTTTATTTTAAAATAATATTTTTATATATTATAAAATAATACATTATAAAATGATATTTAAATTTTAAATTATAATGTCTATATTAGTTAATATGGCCAATTTGAAATTTTCTCACTAAAATTTATTACTATGGTTAAAAATAAGTTACCCAGATTAAAATAAAAATAGAATAAGGTTTTTTATTAAAGGGAAAGGGCCAAAACATATTTTGATTTCAAATGAATGGTTTTGGTGTGTATAGACTAAAACTCACCCACATTCCTCATTTTACTATTTTTTCCTTTTAACCACTAATAGTTGAATAACATTATTTAAATTTATTAGGTACTCCCAAAACTACCTTTCTCTTCCTTTATGAAAGAGTATCATCTCCACCACTTCAAGTATTACCATACCATTGAATTTATCCTTGAAAATATTCCACTATTATCCTTAAAGAAACATATACCACTTCTTTAATCCTATATTCCCAATTAAAAAGGGTAGGGAATTTATTTTATAGGATAATAACTTGAGAAAATTCAAGTCCTTAAGTGAGTATCGAGTTTTTCTTAGATAATCCATTTTATTTTTTATTACCATAACCATATAAATCATTATAAATATAATTAAATATATGTAAATAGTATTCTAAAATTCTATTATATAAATTAAAAAAAGTAATTCAATACATTACATCAACTATGAAAAACAAAAACATTAATAATGTATACTTATAGACTACCACCTCAATGAAGAGAGGTTGTGAAACCTAGATACCACACTCCCAGATTTGCTTCCATAACACATACTATTAAAAATTATTTTATAAAAAATATTAAATCATAAATATAATAATCTATAATTACAAAATCAATGACAGTTATTGAAACACTAATATATGATTGTTCTTTTTATGTTTATAGAATTAAAAAATTATGAAACATCATAAAATAATAAATATGATGTTCATTGTATCATGAATTATTTTTTTTTCATTATATAAGAAACTATATAATCTATATGGTGTCTTCTAAATCTCCCAAAAATTATTCCATATGTGTGATCCTTATATTATTTTAACATGTACTATTTCTCGTCATAACATGGGGAATATAAACATTATAAGGGGTTTGATTAAATGATCAATAAAGGAAATCATTAAATGAAAATTATATTGTATTAATCATGGAATACATATTATAAAAGGAATAGTTAAAAAATTAATACATAATATACGTGAAACTGAAAGCATGAAAATCCAAGATAATAAATTAAATCATTAATATCAATATTACCGATCTCATATTGTTGGAAGGAATAATTTCATACATCAAAAACCAATTTTCTAAGACTTTTGATTAGACATTTAAATTTTTTTTATACAAAACTAAAGACATCTTGAAATTTTTATAGGCATAAAATTAATTTCGAACATGTTTTTTTATCATGAGTAATGTTGATTCATTAAAGAGATATATAAATACAGGCTCCACTGATTACATGATTAAGTCTAATGAATTAACCATGAGTTATCATGACCATCCATAACACTCCATAAGAAAACTCTTACTGAATAAAAATTATTAATCCATGTAATGAGAAATAAGTAAATTAATATATATTCAACATATATTAGTAGTAAATAATCATCAATAATTGAAATTATTTTCCCATGTTATTAAAATTTTTAACATGATAATTACCTATCTTTAGAAAGAAGGGGTATGGTATTACAATACACAGTCAAATTTCCAATAATCTGATTGATAAATATTAATACAAAATAAACAAATAATTTCTTATATGTCAATATAATAAAATTATTTTTATTAGAACATCATAAAATTTATATTATGGGATATATGATGTTCACATCATAAAAGGAAACACGTATTTGGATAAGTAAATAACTTAATAACATGATCCTAAGACGTACATATGGATGACCAAGATGGTTTTAAAATATGATATCCCCAGTTTAATAAATGAAACATAGATTGATGTTGACATATATTAAAAAAATTCTTGAAAAAGAATGATTCTAATAATATCACAGAATAAGGGATCATGAATCGAATTATTGGATTCTATGAGTGATATCCACTAAATGAATATATATATATATCATAAGTAAACCCCATTAGGGTTAATACTTTTGAATATTATATGTAAAATGGTAAGGAACAGATATAATAGGTTTTAGAAAACACTTTTACCATTTATGTAAAAGTGGATTAATGGGTCACTTCTAAAATCCTTTTTCAAATGTAGATGTGAAAATAAAATAAAAACATTTATTTTAAATAAATATATATTAAGAGAAACATCAAAGGAACTAAATATTTTTATAGGAAATTTAAAAAAACATTTTATTATGAAAGATCCATTTTTAATAATTGAAATAGTATTTATTGAAATCCCACATTTTTAAATGAGAAATAAAAACTTATTTTTATTAAAACATCATTTTCACAAAGAGGATTATAATGTGTCATATATTAAATTAATTTGGTGGGAGAACAATATTCATCATTGACCATTATAACTGAAATAATGATATTTTAGTAACCAATATACTTTATGGGAAACTTATCTCAATAAGTGAGATGTTAGTTCTGAATGGTTTATGTGTTAAGAATGTATATAAGAAGAAAATATATGATGGAACACTAAATAACATAACAAAATGGAATAATGTTATAAACTTATATATTTAAGTGAATGATCATGACTCAATAAATGAAAGTTGTGTTTCCAAAAAAACTTAATGATAGGTAAATAAAATAATCAATAGATAATATATTTGTTTCCTCGACGGATTTCGGGGATGACCTCCTGGACGGGAGATTCAAACGTTCCGATCGGTTTCTAGCGGTTTTGTTCGTAGAACCGAAAACTTCCAATGATTCCACATCCGTTTGGACCTACTTTCCAAAGGTAGGCACTCATTAGCTTATGGACTGATGATGCTTAGGAATTTGCATTGGTCGAGAGGATGGGAGGTCGGACTCATCACACCTTTTTGAGGGGAATTATTGTCTACTCCGGGACTCTATTTATAGATTTAAGTTATGTTCGTGAATCCTTATTACGTTACCAAGTATAAAATGTGCTATCCTTTAGTTTTAGCAATCAATGATTAAATATGCAAGAAATTTAGAGAATATTTTATATGTATTCGAGGTTCTTCATCAATAGAGAATCATCTATATCTGTTTATAGATTCTTGGTCAATGGTATCCTTCAAAACATTTATATAAAAGTCTCTTGGTCATTATGATGACCAGGATGGTTTTAAAGCCACTCAGTGGGGAACTTGAAGTTTATCATCATTCAGAAGGACAGGGATTATTTCAAAGTTGGGATCGAACCCATAAATGGGCTACCTACGTATCCTTTGTTTTGGAAAAGGAATCAGAACCCACGTAGTTCGAGTAATGGAGTATGATGTTTATGATTTATGGCTCAAAGATGAATGTCATAATTACTTCTACACTCTAAGCTCACGTGAGTCATGCTCGGTGTGAGAAACAAGAGGTATTGGTAAAAATTAGACAATTGTTCCATGAAAGATGCAATCATAAGAATTTGTTTGGGGCTTATGTATGTATGACTGCCCAGATAGATGAAGGTTTAGGATTTTATTTTAGGGAGAAAATCCATGAACAGGGTCCATAAAGTTATATGTGCTTCATGGAGATTTGAATACTCTCATCTTGGGGCTTACTCCTAAGGAGGATGCCCAAGTTAGGAGGGGATTTATGATTGGGTTTTACTCCTGAAAAGGAAACCCAAGTCAAGGGTAAATTAGGACTGGTTTAGAGAAATTTAAGGGGGCTTGGGATTTACTCCTGAAAAGGAAACCCAAGATTATGACTGGGACTTACTCCTAAAAAGGAGGCCCAGGTTAGAGGATTTGGGGCTTACTCCTGAAAAGGAATCCCATGATAATGACTGGGACTTACTCCTAAAAAGGAGTCCCAGGTTAGGGGACTTGGGGCTTACTCCTGAAAAGGAAGCCCAATATTATGACTGAGTCTTATTCCTGAAAAGGATACCCAGGTTAGGGATTAAGGTTTGGGGCTTACTCCTGAGGAGGATGCCCACGTTTGGGAACTTTAAGAAATTTGGGGCTTACTCCTAAGGAAGATGCCCAGATTAAAGGATTTATAACTGGGGATTATTCCTAAAAAGGAGACCCAGGCTAAGGATTCTCTCATCTTAAAGGATGAGGTTAAATGAATGAACTCTCAATCTTTGGCGACATAAGGATATTTAAATCACTAGGTTTTGAGAGATATTCCACAGAATTCCTTTCAGATAAGGAAGTCAAATCAAGAAATCATGCCATAAATGGATTTTAAGAGTGTCTTGAAGACTGAATCTTGAAAAGGAAAGGTGAAAGGACTTGAGAGGGGTAAAAATGGGCAAGATGGGCACCCAAAAAGAGAGGGGCGCGCAAGTCTTGAAAGGCACGCAAGTCTTCCGTGGGCGCGCAAGTATTGGTCGCACAGGTATACCTGCGCGGCACATGGTGTAATTGCGCGATTTTCAACCAGCATTGAAATACTTGAGCGACTCTTTTTTAAACCCTTTAGAATTTTCTTGAGGTTCTTCCAGAAAAGGGACGCGCAAGTTATATTGAAGGAAATAAGTCGGCGCGCAAGTGTTTGATAAGTTTCAACACTTAGGCCTTCCTTCTTCTCTTTAGATCTTCCGTTCTAGGTAAGAAATTACCTTAGAAGTGTTCCAGAACCTTTAAGAAGAGACTTGGGCGTCGGGAGCTTCAATCCGAGTTTCTGGAAAAAGATCCTCCCGAATGGGGGGCCCACAGGGTCTATTTATAGGCAAAAGAAGACCCCGGGCGGTTACCACTTAGGTCGCGCAAGTCACTTGCACGACGAATAGCGTCACGCAGGTGTACTTGCGCGGCAGTGGTATAACTTGCGCGGTGGAGTTGCTGTTGATCCTTTGTTCATGCCTTTGTCAATTTTTGATGTTTTCTTCAAAATATGAATCACTTTCAGCTCATATATTCCCTTTTCCGATCTTTAGATTCTGTGACGAAAGGAGCGTCAACAAAAGTCCCCCCTCAGAGTTGGATCCGGAGAGAAATGAAAATTTGACTCTGAGGAAATCGAATACATCCAAAGGAAAAGGGGGGCGCGCAAGTCTTCAGTGCACATAGGGTGGCGCGCAAGTTTGCGTCGCGCAGGCCTTAAGCACTCTGGGTACGGCGCGCAGATATGCTTCCTGGCCTATAAATACACGGCTTCACCTCCGTACAAGTATCCGGATTTCCGGACTTCATACCTTCTCAAGCTCTCGCCGCGCAGGTCGCCTTAGCCGCGCAGGTTGCTCTGTTTTCTAGTGTTTTCCTTGATGTCGCGCTACTTTAAAGGTATTTGTACTTGCGCGGTTTATACTTGCGCGTTTTAATGCATTTCCCATTTTTTCAAATTTCTTCACAAATTTTATGAAAAATAAACCCATTTAAGAGTTAGTTTATTCATCTTTTGTGCAGATTCAGTGGTTCTCAAGGGAATTGGAACGGCTGATGAACTGGCTAGCAAGCGGATTGATGACATGATGAACATTATTGGCCATGATTACTATGATATCTGCAATAGCACTCTCCCAGATTTGGCTAAGTACTTGAAGAAATATCATCCTAATTTTCCACAGAGCATCCATCTGCCTTTGTGTGGTCATGGTCATCTGAAAGGAGTAAATGTTCCAAATGCGAACAATTATACACCTGAGATGCAGCTGCACTGCAACTCCTCTATTTCGGTTATGCTGTGCATTAAGAGCAACAACAATGGTGTGATCTTTCAAATTATTTTTCCATGTCATTTCCTTGCAGATATGAAAATGGCAAACCCATGGGCTGAAATGTTTTCCACTAATGGTTGGTGGAGAGAAGACAAACATGGTATTAGAGAATTATCTGAAAAGAGTACTCTCTCCAAATGGCTCTTTACTTCCAATGCTCCATTCTCAAATCCATGTATCCTTCTTCCAAGTCTCTTGGATAGAAACAGAGTCACTGTTTGATCAGCAGAAAATTTTCTCAAACCGTACTCAAGAACATCCTTTCACAATTGTTCCAAGAAGAGCTAGTATCACTACATCTATTATTGTATCCAGTTGAATGAATGAATTCTAGGTGGTTGCTGATGAAACTTGGGATGCCGTAAATCAAATGAAGTTTTATGTTGAAAGCCTCTTGTAATTCTTGAAAAAGAGAAGAGACTCCAGTCTGTTGATGTCCTTCTAACTCTTGTGTATAAAAAAAACACTTTCATCTTCAATCATTTGTACCTGCATTCTTTCACTACCTGCTTCAAATTTACTTAAGCCAATGGGCTTAGTAAGCATAGTTTGATTTTTACTAGGATTATTACAAATAATCCTACAAACTTTGAACCTTTTAATTGCTCAATATTACCTAAATCATACAAAAATGTATATTTAGTGAGCTGGAACTTGACTTTTATTCAGAGTTCCTTTGTCTTTTGTGTGGGCAGTTTAAAGTCATGCACGCCGGACATAAAGGGGCTAATGTTTAATGTCGAAATAGCTTTGACCAAAATGGATTAAAATGGATTCAATTCCTTGACAATTTATCTAAAAACATATTACCATACTCAAGTATGAGAGAAAATATGTAAACTATGGCTTAAGAATATTTGAATCTGGGGAATGATATGAAAAAGAGCTAAAAGGCATTAGAAGAAGTAGTTTCCAAAAATGAAGTTACTATTATTTAACAAAACCCGTTAGGGGGTTGAAATATGCAGGGCCACCTATGGGCATTGGCTGCATGGTCAAATAAATAGCATCTTCCGGCTGACAAGTCTGTTATGTGGACTGTTTATGCAAGGCCACCTATGGGCACGTGTTGCATAGTCAGGTGAAAGAACTCTTAGAAATTTACTTTCCTAGTGCTAAAAGCCAGTGAATGTTTATGGAGATTCAAATTTTCTAAAGTATAGAGTTTGTTGTATGGAGAGAGGTACTTGAATATGGAGAAGATATTTCCGAACAAGAATATCGAAGAACTGGATGAATATCACTCCTACGAAGGTCTGACCCAAACGTAGGGAAGAAGAATAAACCATAGACTTGAATACTTTCAGATCATGAAAAAGGATATGGGACAAATATGTTAAGGATGGATATTTTTTTTGCGGATCCCTACATACTGTCATTTAAGACAAATAAGGACAAAATATGCATTCTTCCCAAGAATGAAGTTACCATTATTTAACAAACCCGTTAGGGGGTTGAAAACATGCAGGGCCACCTATGGGCATTGGCTGCATGGTCAAATAAATAGTATCTTTCGGCTGACAAGTCTGTTATGTGGACTGTTTATACAAGGCCACCTATGGGCACGTGCTGCATTGTCAGGCAAAAGAATTCTCAGAAGTTTGACATTTTTGTGACTAGAAGTCATGAAAAGGGTTATGAAGATCTGAAAATATTTAAGGTTAGGATTATAACACATAAATATGGGTATTGTCCAATGTATATAGAGATACATAGGTCAACGAAAACCATGATCATGTTGTGGCTGGGTCCTGAATTGAAACTTGGACTTCACTACGTATCTCATAAGAATGTGAATCAAGCCATACGTAGTTCTTGAATTGCAGTTTAACGTCGTGCAAGACGAAAGTATGAGTGATCTTAGTTTAGGGTCATAGAATTCGGACCATAATAATGAATACACAGTATGTGTTTTCATGAGGACTTTTCAACCAAGGGACTGAAAGTGAAATTTGGGGTTAGGCCCAAAAGACTTGGGGCTGGATTCGAGGGATACTCGAACGTTCCTACGTATCCCATAAGGATGGGAATCAAGCCCACGTAGTTCTAGAATTACCCTTTGTACAAATTTTTTTCGTACATGTGAAGGGTGAAAGGGGACTTTAGTGCAATGACGATTTAACCTAAGATAAAAAGTTCAGGCATTACCATGTATGCACGTAGTCTTTTGAAAATGAAACATGATTTTAAAAACAAAATCAATGTCAATAATGGTTCTTGAGGAAATCAAAGAATATTGTAGTTTATTGTCGTACCGGACAAAAGTGTTGTATAGTTTAACGTCATATAACAAGGACAAAAGTGAATCAATGTAAAGATATTGATTCTAGGGGCGGTTTCACGAATCAACATCATATGAGATGGTGGTGAACCGATGTGAAGAGATTGTTTTTGGGCTTGAACCCTGGGAGGTAGCCTACATACCCAGCCTAGAGGGAAAGGATCAAAGTCCGTGTAGTTCAATTAAAGAATGAATTAATGATCAAGTTGTTCTTGGGGACACCGATCTAATTAAAATGTTGTTGGGACTTACACATGGTTAGGGGCCCAAAGAGAGTGTTATGGTTGAGGTTTTCTCTAAGATCACGTGAGTCATACTCGGTGTGAGAAACAAGAGGTAATAACAACCTTAACGATGCACAGTTTAATGTCATGTAGGACATATTCAGGGACTATGCAGTTTAATGTCTTGCAGTTAGGACTATTGGTGCTGCACAGTTTAGTGTCATGTAGCAGGGACAAAATAATAGTTTAATGTCATGTAGGACATATCAAGGACTTTCTGTACAGTTTAACTTCATGTAGTTAGGACGATGGGGACAATAAAGTTTAACGTCATATTGGACGAAAGGGGGATTGTGCAGTTTATTGTCATGCAATAAGGACAAAAGAGTGTACCATTTTAACGTCATGTCGGACGAAAGTGCGAATAGTTTAAGGTCATATGCATGGACCGTGACTGGTGCAGTTTAATGTCATACTGGACCTTTGAGATTATATAGTTTAACGTCTTTCCGGACGTAAGGGACTTTTATACAGTTTAGCGTCATGTAGTTAAGACGTCATAGTTTAACGTCTTGCTAGACGTAAGGGATTTGCAAATAGTTTATGGTCATATACATGGACCAGGGATGATGCAGTTTAAGGTCATGCTGAACGGTTTAGGGAACTTTTTCGCAGTTTAATGTCGTGTGGGACAAAGTTGCAGTTTAAAGTCATACTGGACCATTGCTGTATAGTTTAACGTCATATAGCAAGGATGAACTGGTGTTGTACAGTTTAAAGTCATGTAGCTAGGACTAAGGTGAACCAATATGAGGATATTAGTTCTGGGGACTTTTTACAGTTTATCGTCATGATGGACGTTGGAAGTGCCACACAGTTTAATGTCATGTTGCTATGACACAATATAGTTTAATGTCATCTCGGACAAAATATAGTTTAATGTCATCTCGGACATAATAGTAACCAATGTGACAGTTTAACGTCATGTTGGACGATAAGGGAACTGACACAGTTTAACGTCATGCTGGACGATGAAAGTGCCACACAGTTTAATGTCATGTTGCTAGGACACAATATAGTTTAATGTCATCTCGGACAAAATATATTTTAATGTCATCTCGGACAAAATATAGGAACTTCTGTACAGTTTAATGTCATGTAGATAGGATATAATACAGTTTATTGTCATGTAGGACATAATATCATGAACCAATGTGATTGTTTTGGATCTGGGAACAATATTTTGTGTTTATACAAAATACTTCTTCAGAAATCTGGCATTATTTGGAGTCGTGATGTGTTCTCCATCCATTGAGATTAGAGAATACGCTCCATTGGAGTAGACCTTATGTATTGAATAAGGTCATTCCCATTTTGGTTCAAGCATGGGAGGCTTCTTTCATGGTATCATTGGTGCTCTGAGAACCAATACCAATTCTCCCTGAATGAATGAACGAAGACGAACTTTTTTGTTAAAAGCTCGTGCTATTCGATTCTGATAGATTTCCAAGTGGTGCAAAGTGCACAATCTTTTCTCATCTAACTGTTCCAATTCATTCAACCGCTTTTGGGATTGCTCATCTGTAGATAACTGATCACAAATGGCTATTCTGAGTGAGGGCAATTGAACTTCAATTGGCAAGACTACTTCTGTTCCATTTACCAATGAATATGGAGTTGACCGTGTTGCATTGTGAGTGGTAGTCTGATAGGCCCATAAAGCATGAAAGAGTTTATCAGGACATGACCTCTTATCTTTATCCACCATCTTTTGCAGTATATTTGAAAGAGTCTTGTTGAAGGCCTCTACCTAGCCATTAACCGCTGCATGATATCGAGATGAATGGTTGGACTTAATGTTGTATTCTTGATAGAATTTATTTACCTCAGAAGAACAGAAGTTGGTGCCGTTGTCCGTCAATATGGTATGATGGACACCAAATCTAGTAATGATGTTAGACTTGATGAAGCTAACAATGCATTTAGAACTGAATTCTTTGAGAGGTACTGCCTCTGCCCATTTGGAAAAGAAATCAGTAGCAGTAAGAATGTACTTAAACTGCTTGGTCGTAGCTGAAGGGTAAGGTCCCACTACATCCATTCCCCATGTGGAAAATGGCCATGAGTATTTTGCTGTATGAAGAAACTCTGGAGGTTGATGAATGAAGTTGGCATATACATGGCATGAATGACACTTCTTTGTGAAATTAACACAATCTTGTATCATTGAAGGCCAAAAGTATCCAAGCCTTCAAATTTGATCAGACAATCTATGTCCAGACTGGTGGGCACCACAGACTCCTGCATGCACTTCTTTTATGACAGTCATTGTCTCTTCACCATCAATACATCTGAAGAGAACTCCATCAAAACCACATTTGTAGAGAATTTTCTCGAGGTGGTTTGGGCTATCATAAAGAGTAAAATTGACCACACGTCGCCGGATTTGTTCTTTCTCGGCTCTATCAGGTGGAAGTGTTCCATTTTGAAGGTATTCCCTGATAGGTGACATCCATCCTGTAGTATGACCATACGGTTCAGGAATGGGACTAATTTCATTAATTTCCTGTGTTCTGACTTGAACATAAGGTGAAATTGCTCGACGGTGGGCAATAAAGATGGTTGTCTCGTCCCGATTTGGATCTGCTAAAGTTGTGGCTATATTAGCCAGTGCATCAGCTTGAGCATTTTGTGATCTTGGGACATAATAAAATGTCGGTTCTGAAGGGAATTCCGACATTAACACTCTGACGTAATCATACAAAGGGATTAATTCTTATTTTCTGATGGCATAATCCCCATTGACTTGTTTGATTACCAGGTCTGAATCCCCTTTCCCCTTTAAGTGATTCACTTGTGCTTGAAGCGCTAATTCCAAGCCTGTAATGAGAGCTTGGTATTTAGATTCATTATTGGTACCACCTTCCCACAACAAAAAAGAATAAGGTAACACTGCCTTATCTGGAGAAATGAGCACAATTCATAAACCAACTTTGTTGAATTTAGGATTTTCCATTTTCTTCCCTGTTGGACTTCTAGAAGCACCATCAAAATACATTTCCCATGTTTGAGGACTCTCTTGAATAGTGAAAACTTCCTCATCAGGGAGTTCGATATCTGAATACGTGTCTTCCACTGAAGGATGCTCAGCCAGAAAATTAGCCAGATCTTGACCCTTAATTGCCTTTTGAGACACATACTGAATGTCGAACTGCTGTAGAATAACCTCCCACCTTGCCAGAAGTCCTGTAAGCATTGGACGACTAAGGATGAATTTGAGCGGATTATTACGAGATACCAATTGGACCTCGTGATGTTTCAGGTAGTGTCTCAGTTTCTGAACTGCAAAGATTAATGCTAGGAAGCACTTTTCAATACTTTAATACCGGGTTTCTGCTTCAAGCATAGTTCTACTGAGATAGTAGAGACTATTTTCATTCCCAGCATCATTCTTTTGAGTGAGAAAGGCACCCAATGATCACTCTAAAGCTGTCACATAGAGGATAAGCGGTCTACCCTCAACAGGTGGCATGAGTACTGGTGGAATCAAGAGGTATTTCTTGAGAACATCAAATGCTTCTTGACATTCTTCAGTCCACTGGTAAGTGACTCCTTTCTTCAATAATTTGGTAAAGGGTAAACTTTTTCCTACCAAATTAGCAATGAAACGCCGAATGTAGGCTAAGTGTCCTTGAAGTCCTCTTAGTTCTTTCAAATTACGAGGAGGTGACATACCAAAGATTGATTTGGTCTTCTCAGGATTGACTTCAATACCACGATGGCATACAACAAAGCCAAGGAATTTTCCTGAGGTTACCCCCAAAGCACATTTTAAGGGGTTCATTTTCAAATTATGTTGACGAAGCTTGTGGAATATGACTTCCAAATCATCCAAGTGATCAAAAAGTTGTTTGAATTTAACCACCAAATCATCTACATAGCATTCAACAAACTTCCCTAAAAGAGGTTTGAAGATACGATGCATGGCGCGTTGATATGTTGCACCTGCATTCTTTAAACCAAAGGGAATCACCCGGTAACAAAACACACCTTGAGGAGCTCTGAAGGCTGTATATTCCTCATCTTCTGGGGCCATTCGAATCTGATTATATCCAGAATATCCATCCATGAAAGAACGTACTTCATAGCCAGCCGTCGCATCAATTAAGAGTTCTGTAATCGGAACTGGGAAATCATCTTTAGGACAATACCGATTAAGATCTCTGAAATCGATGCAAACCCTAATTTGTCCGTTTTTCTTCTTTACAGGGAAAATATTAGCCAACCACTTGGGATATTGAACATCTATGACGAAGTTAGCTTTGATAAGCTTATCCACTTCAGCCTCAATTTTGGAAGCATAGGTTGGGTGTGTTCTTCTCGCGTCTTGCTTGAATTCTCGATGTTCTTTTGGCAAACCCAAATGATGGGTGGAAACATCAGGATCAAGGCCAGGCATCTCTGTATAATTCCAAGAAAAAATATCTTTATTTTGCTTTAGAAAAGAAATATACATCTCTTGCTCTTCAAGGGTCATGGCCACACTAATTAAAGTGGGACATGGATCTTTCTCTGTACCCAGATTTACATCTCTGAGTTCATCCACAGTGGTAGATATACCCTCTTCAAATGCTGGAGGAGCATCTCTAAGATCTTCCTCTTCCTCTTCATCATGTGTTATTTCTTCCGTTTCTACTTGCAAAGTAGATGAAAAAACGAAATTCTCATGATCATAAGAGATGTCAAAATTTTCACATTTTGAAGAAGAAGCTTCCATTTCCGACCCTATTGATTATAAAGGGTCTTCATTGGGAATAAAAGAGGAGATGATGGATCGAGAATCGACATCATTATTTACCTCTGGTGTTGCTATAACTTCTTCTGGCCTGATTAGCGAAGTATAGACTTGTTGGACTTCAGCAGATGAAATGAAAACGTCACCACTTATTCTTTCATCACTGCTTGGTAGGTTACCAAATTCTCCCATGTTGTCTGGATCGATCGCCGTAATTGACATTATGGATCTTTCCATAAGAGTATTTTGATTTGGGCCTATTTTTTCAATTTGACTGATAGGTAACACATAATCTGTACTCACATGTAAAAATGGATTTATTGGAATTTTCTCTAAACCATATGGAGCATTAACTTTGGTAATTTCCTTCATTGTAGATTTTTCTCTTCCCTTCATGTGATAAAATTCCGCCTCAATGTATTGAGACTCACATGTCTTGAACGGGGCCTTATCACCATACAATGTTCCAACTTGACCATCGAAACAGTATTTGAGACATTGATGGTATGATGATGGAATAGTTGCATGCTGATGTAGCCAGGGTCTTCCAAGCAAGATATTGAAAGCTGAGTCTTGATCAACAATCATGAAATCCGAATTGGAAACAAGATCTCCAAACTGAGTTCTGAGTGTAACTTCTCCCAGTGGTTCTTGTTCATTTTTATCATATCCTTGTAACATCATGGTAGAAGGAGATAAATTAGATTCCGTGAGGCCCAATCGACGAAGTGTACGAATGGGCATGAGGTTGACTCATGAACCATTGTCAATGAAAGCTCTTCGAATATCTACACCATTGACTTTGCCAGATAAGTACAAAGGTTTTATGTTCCCATGCACAACATCATCTTCATCTTTATCAGTAAAAGATATCACTGCATGGCATTCTGCAGGATTATTCTCTATGTGATAGATTTCAGCTGTAGCAATTTCGGCTTCAAACTCCTGAGGACTTGACAAATCTTCGATGAGTTCTTCCCGAAGATCTCTTGACAGATTCAAAGCATCCAAAATTGATAACTTGGCTGGTACTTGGGCCAAGTGTTTCAATATATCATACTTTTGATCTAGAGGTCTGCTTTTACCAATAGGAATATGTGGTTTAGCAGGTACCTTGGAAGCAGATGCTTTGGAAGCTGATGCATATTGTATTGAAGTTGGCAACATCCTTGTTTTTGGTAGATTAGGCTGATTAGATCCATTTACATGCTGAGATAAAGAAGATGGAACTTTTAATCGGTCTTCCAAAATAACTGTGCCAAAACTGAGTTGGCCATAGGCAGAAGAACTTGTTTGTTCTTTTTGAGCTCGCTGAAGGGCTCTACCACGAGTTTCTGCTGCATATACAGTGCTAGTAGGGGTAGAATTAGTGTAGTGGCTTCGGAATGATCCACGTCTTCCCCTATATCCTGAACCTCTAGAACTTCCTCGGGTTCCCTTATTTGATACAGGGAATTCAGGCTCATCAAGACTGGAATATGGATCTGTTAATTGAATCATATTAACAGAACCAAAGATTAACTCTTCGTCTGATAAAAACTCTGCCTGGTTAGCCTATTTAGGCTGTGCTGTTTGGTGGGACGGTGCCCGTGGCTCTGAAGTAGATGGCATGAAATCTTCCAGAGTCAAAGACAATTTAGGCTTTGATACATACTCATCTTCTCCTGATTCCTCTTTCTTCTTTGACTTGCGCTGTCCTTTTGAGGATTTTTCTTTTGAGGGAGGATTTACTGCAACTTTTGTAGGATACACAATTGGATTCTTCAATTGTGTTCGAAAAATGGAATGGGTCCGATTGATTGTCTTTCTGACCATCCAATCATCATATTTTTTCACAGTTTTGCTTTTGACTTCCTGCCACTCGCCTCCTTCCTCTGGATCTGTAGCAGTAATACACGCTACATGAGCTGAAGAACCCTTCAATTTGACTTGTCCCAAGTCGACCATCTTTTGCAAGAGGTCTTTAAAGACAAAACAATCCTGGATGGGATGCCCCAACATTTGATGAAAGGGACAATAATTGGGACGGTCTTCATCTCCTTCCTTGTTCGGCCTCTTGGGCACTGGTAATTGAACCAAATTATTTTCCAGAGCTGAAATGAAGTAACCAGGAACTTGCTCACTTCGGAAACAGTATGTTTTACTCTTCATATCCTCAAATTGTTTTCGTCGCTGATCTTTTTGATCATTTGGACGAAACAGCCTTTTTTGTTGGCGTTCAGGAGGTGGATCCCTTCAAGAAGATGAAGGTTTTGAAGTAGAAATAGGTACAGGTGCTTGTTTAAGCATAACTGTAGCAGTTTCCGCTTTACCCATTCTCCTTCCTGGAGCTGATGGAATTATACGAGATTTAACCTTAGCCTGTATAAGGGAATCTTCAATCTGTTGAGCGATTGAAGTAAGGTCTCGAAACCCTCCTGTGTATTTCACAGGGATCAATGGCGTGCGTAATTCGACACGCAAATTTGCCACACAGATTGGCAACAATTCATCCTGAGGGAGTGCTAAACTCAAGGAATATCTTAATCCCTTCCAACGAGCAATGAAATTAGAGACTCTTTCATTCTCCCTTTGCTTGCAGTTTGTATGATCGAAAAATGTCGTTTTTGGCAAAGTTGAGCTAAACTGAAGAAGGAATTTTTGACGAAGATCCTCCCATCCGATGACTGACCGGGATTGCAAGCTTGTATACCAGACAAAAGCTGGCCCTTGTAAGGTTCGCACGAAGAATCTGAGTTTCACTGCTTCTTGCTGCTCTGGAGTTCCCATCATAGGATCAAAACAAGACACATAATGCGTTAAATGTTGTCCGGGGTCGCCTGATCCATTGAAAGTAGGGAAAACAGGGTTTCCAAAACTGGATGGAGGAGAAATTGAATCTACCCATTCAGGGTAAACTTTCTTTTCAGGTTGAACTTGTGCCTGTTTCCCTTCCATAGTATCTAACCGAGCTGTTAATGACTCAATAGTAGTTATTAACTTTTGAGAAACATCAGGTTGAACTTGGTTTTGGGTAGGTGCAATGAATGGAGCTTGGACAGACGTGATGGTTGGTGCTGCAACTGATGGTAGTGCTGCCAACCGTTGTTGCGTTTGACCCGTATGATTAGACCTCTGAGGGTGTACTGATAAAGGAGGATATTCCTGATCCATCTCAGTAGTTACAACAAATTCCTTCGGCTGTCGGACTTCATCATTCTTAAGAATAAGACTACTCTGAAGTAGTTCTGCATTCAACCTTCTTAATTCTTTCATTTCTTCCTCCTGTTTTGAAAACCTTTGCTCTAATGAGAGCGATTGACCTCCTTCAGAGGAAGGGTGAGAAGTAACCTGATTCTTTCTGTTCCCCTTATTGGATCCTTTTCGGAGAGGGGGAAGTGGGTTACTTGAAGGAATACCCAGATTTTGGGTAAGCCTTTGATTACGTGTGCGCACGCCTTCTTCATTTAGGTCTGTGTGCGCAACTTCTTGAGCGGGAACCTTTTCATCTGATCCCTCTGATTGAGCCTCATCCGGTGAATCAGCAGCAACGGCATTGATGACATTAATGGATGCATATTTCATGGAATCCTTTCTATCAGCATTTCTTTGATATTGTCTTCTTCCATGTCCATGATGAGACATGAAATTCCGTTGACTTGATCCCTTAGGAACTTCTTGGAGAACCGTCACATGGAGAGAATCTCCTGATAGCATGGCTCTTCGTTCCTCTTGAGGCTTATTCCCTAATCGAGAGAATACTGACTTTCTCTGAGGGAGGGATTGAAGATTTGAAAAAGTCCCTAGTCCGGTGGACTGGGGATGTTCCTGCTGCTTCCACTCAACTCCTCGAATCCCATTTGTTGACTCTGAGGGTTGGGTTAGAGAAGTCCCCAGTCTGGCAAGCTGGGGTGTCTCTTGACATGCTATGTCTGAGATCTTCTTAAAATCTCTCTTGATCTTGCGAATCTTAGTTTGGAAATTAGATGGATGCATCAAACTGTATCCACTTTTATCACCGGGTTCAACAGACCGTTGGATGATTTCCGAAACTTCTGTCATTTGATGACATGTTTGATCCAGACGAGAGGCTTGTGCAATATTCTCACCTGATTGATGTAGGAGCAATTCAACAACTTGTTCTCTATATACTTGATTTTGAGAGGAACTAGTTGAAGCCTGTTCTTGAGAAAACCTTTGATTATGAACAAATCCCATTGACTGTGGCCGGCCATGGGCAATAACATTGCATGAGACCATTTTCGGCGGGCTTTACTAACTGGAAAGCACTGTGAAATGTAGTGCTCTGTGAACACCCCATCCTCTGATATGAACATCAGATGGAGCATTGGCAATTAACTGACGCAATTTTCTTAGTGCGCCAAGGCATGAACGTTGAAGGGTTCTCTGTTGCTTTTCAGCCTTCGAATACTGAAAGACTGATAGAGATGCCAAATCAATCTGGCGTTGTAACCCTTCTATTATCTTAATATGATTTTCATAATCACCGTGAGATAATACTTTCTTCTTCAATTGACAAAGAGTCTTCCATATGTTGAGACGAATATCATGGATTCCATCATCCGTCAACATATTTGGAATGTCGTACTGGGAGTCATCCAAATTCCAAAACATGACTGGTACTTCACCTTTTGCCAGTTTTTCCCTCATGTTCAGCATTTCCTCTTTATCATAAAATGAAGATTCTTCTACCTGTTTTGACCAGAGTTGGTGTTTCCTTGATGCTTCATCGGATTCAACAAGACTGGTAGAGAGTCCGCTATTCATGCTGGAAGATGAATGACCTGGGGATGGTTCAGAGAATAACCTGAACCCCAGGCTATCTTCTGATTGAGAAAGAGTTTCACCTGCCGATAGTAAAGCATCAGACATGACTGGTTTTACGTTTGAAAGTGCCTCGAGATAGGAGTTCTTTCTCGTCACTACATTGCCTTCTGAAGAATTTTTGAGACAACGTGAATCACTACTGCGGAGAGGACTTTCGCAGCGAAGTTCATCACCATGAGGAGGACCGTCATGATGGGTTACAACAAAAGATGAAATCTCTTGCTCCTTGGTCTTCTGACCACATAGAGGGTTCCTGTGGCTCTCATCTGAAGAAGAAAATTCAAGATTGACCGAACTTTCATGAAGCAAGCCTTCATGAGGAAGTGTCTGTTGAAGACCTTCAAAATTAATGTTCCCGTTATTGAGAACTGAGGGAGTATAATCTTGAATTCCGACAGATAAATGTCTGAGGGCTTCAAGAACTCCAGCATTGAGCAAGGCCTTGTTGCAGATTGGCCTTTGATCTCCTGACTGTGCTGGGTGGATCTTTTTTTAGATGCCTTCTTACTCACTTTAGAAACCACTTTTTGACGAAAGTGGTTACTCTGAGCAGGTGTATGTGCCTGATCAGGAAAGATGGTCAGGTTAGGCTGACGATCTCCACTCAAATCAGGTGTATGTTCCTGACTTGGTTGTCCGTATGATATGGGAGAGTATGCCCCATAACCCTCTTGGACTGGAACAGATGTGTGTGTCTATTCCGGAGTGAATCGTTGATGTGTCACTCCACTGCTAGGGATAGATTTATGTGTCTGTCCCTGAGATGATGCTGAAGCTGTTATGATATCCTGGAAAGCATCCAGAATATGAGTAGGAATTTGCTTATGCTCTTTCACCATTGACAAAATATGATTGGTGACTTCAGTCGCCAAAACGGGGATATACGTCCATTCCGGGCTTGGAGTAGGTGTATGTGCCTGCTCCTGTCCTCCTTTTCCTGTCAGTGAATCCTGACAGTACTCAAGTGTGGAGACAGAGAGTTGAGTCTGCCACCTGTTTGTCGTCGGGGCTTTCCGACTGACTTGTCCGTGCGCTACCAAGCGAGACTATTGGTAGGCCTGATTAGTATTAGCAGGTGTCTGTGCCTGCTGATTACACTTCACCAAACGCGGTTGACGAGATCCATCATATGTAGTCAGACGAGCCTGCTGACTAACTGGTGATGTATAAGCATGTGTATGTTCCTGCCTATGGTACTCCGCCGGAATTGCCTGGCGGGATTGGCGTGATGCTGCCAGACGAGTCTGCTGGACAGTACAATTAAAACGGACAGGTGTGTATGCCTGCTCATTGTTCGCCACCAAGTTAGGTTGGTGGACTTCTCTGGAGATGGAAGGGATGACAATCTGCACATTGTTTACCGGATTCCGTCTCTGGCGGTTCATCTTGCCTTCTCGGGTTCAAGGAACCTGAGCTGAATTCTTGGAGTCGGTACCCTCATCATGTTGAGGGCGCACTACCGCACGAGTCTGGCGGCGATTGTTGATGGGAGCCCTTGGGAAGGAATCCTGTCTTTTTGAATTAATGTCCTGCGGGACCTTCTCATTCACTTCCTCATAGTAAGGGAGTGATTGGAAATTGCGTTGCGGGGATAACGACTCGAAACAGTTGGAGACGGTAGTCAGCACCGTCTTCTTCTTGATCGCTGGCCGCCGTTGTTCGGACGACCAGGTAGAGTTGTTAACTTGGAGGGCTTGACGAGTGGCCTCTAGAGTTGGGATAGTACCGTTGCGACGATACTCCTTAACTAGTGCATTAGAAACCCAGCGTTGAAGATGCTGAGTTGGTGATGTCATCCTCCGAGCGGACGACGTTCCAGCAGGAGTAGTAGCATTGGTTTTCACAGCAGCAGACCTCACAGTAGAAGTGTTCACAGCAGCAGTATTCACAAGGGTGAATTTAAGGAAAGCCATTTTGCAGAAGATCTTGAGAAAAGAGTGCCTGTTCCATGTAATAGACATAATCAATATGAATCCGGTCACTGTATCTTTTGGATGAGCATATGTCAATGATTGCTTTGTTGGCCCAAGGGGCCTAAAAAATAAGAAGAACATCACTTTAACTTGGTTAAGGATTCACGTCGGGTTCACCATTTTTGTTTCCTCGACGGATTTCGAGGATGACCTCCTGGATGGGAGATTCAAACGTTCCGATCGGTTTCTAGCGGGTTTGTTCGTAGAACCGGAAACATCCAATGATTCCACATCCCTTTGGACCTACTTTCTAAAGGTAGGCACTCATTAGCTTGTGGACTGATGAGGCTTAGGAATTTTCATTGGTCGAGAGGATGGGAGGTCGGACTCATCACACCTTTTTGAGGGGAATTATTTTCTACTCCGGGACTCTCTTTATAGATTTAAGTTATGTTCGTGAATCCTTATTACATTACCAAGTATAAAATGTTCTATCCTTTAGTTTTAGCAATCAATGATTAAATATGCAAGAAATTTAGAGAATCTTTTATATGTATTCGAGGTTCTTCATCAATAGAGAATCATCTATATCTGTTTAGAGATTCTTGGTCAATGGTATCCTTCAAAACATTTATATAAAAGTCTCTTGGTCATTATGATGACCAGGCTGGTTTTAAAGCCACTCAGTGGGGCACTTGAAGTTTATCGTCATTCAGAAGGACATGGATTATTTAAAAGTTGGGATCGAACCCATAAATGGGCTACCTACGTATCCTTTGTTTTGGAAAAGGAATCAGAACCCACGTAGTTCGATTAATGGAGTATGATGTTTATGATTGATGGCTCAAAGATGAATTTCATAATTACTTTTACACTCTAAGCTCACGTGAGTCATGCTCGGTGTGAGAAACAAGAGGTATTGGTAAAAATTAGACAATTGTGCCATGAAAGATGAAATCATAAGATTTTTTTTGGGGCTTATGTATGTATGACTGCCCAGATAGATGAAGGTTTAGGATTTTCTTTTAGGGAGAAAATCCATGAATAGGGTCCATAAAGTTATATGTGCTTCATGGAGATTTGAATACTCTAATCTTGGGGCTTACTCCTAAGGAGGATGCCCAAGTTAGGAGGGGATTTATGATTGGGTTTTACTCCTGAAAAGGAAACCCATGTCAAGGGTAAATTAGGACTGGTTAAGAGAAATTTAAGGGGGCTTGGGATTTACTCCTAAAAAGGAAACCCAAGATTATGACTGGGACTTACTCTTAAAAAGGAGGCCTAGGTTAGGGGATTTGGGGCTTACTCCTGAAAAGGAAGCCCAAGATTATGACTCGGACTTACTCCTAAAAAGGAGGACCAGGTTAGGGGACTTGGGGATTACTCCTGAAAAGGAAGTCCAGTATTATGACTGAGTCTTATTCCTGAAAAGGAGACCTAGGTTAGGGATTAAGGTTCAGGGCTTACTCCTGAGGAGGATTCCCAAGTTTGGGAACTTTATGAATTTTGGGGCTTACTCCTATGGAAGATGCCCAGATTAAAGGATTTATAACTGGGGATTATTCCTAAAAAGGAGACCCAGGCTAAGGATTCTCTCATCATAAAGGATGAGGTTAAATGAATGAACTATCAATCTTTGGTGACATAAGGATATTTAAATCACTAGGTTTTGAGAGATATTCCACAGAATTCCTTTCAGATAAGGAAGTCAAATCAAGAAATCTTGCCATAAATGGCTTTTAAGAGTGTCTTGAAGACTGAATCTTGAAAAGGAAAGGTGAAACGAATTGAGAGGGGTAAAAATGGGAAAGATGGGAACCCAAAAAGATAGGGGCGCGCAAGTCTTGAAAGGTGCGCAAGTCTTCCGTGGGCGCGCAAGTATTGGTCGCGCAGGTATACCTGCGCGGCACATGGTGTACTTACGCGATTTTCAACCAGCATTGAAATACTTGAGCGACTCTTTTTTAAACCCTTTAGAATTTTCTTGAGGTTCTTCCAGAAAAGGGACGTGCAAGTTATATTGAAGGAAATAAGTCGGCGCGCAAGTGTTTGATAAGTTTCAACACTTAGGCCTTCCTTCTTCTCGTTAGATCTTCCATTCTTGGTAAGAAATTACATTAGAAGTGTTCCGGAAGCATTGAGAAGAGACTTGGGCATCGGGACCTTCAATCCGAGTTTCTGGAAAAAGATCCTCCCGAATGGGGGGCCCACAGGGTCTATTTATAGGCAAAAAAAGACCCCAGGCGGTTACAGGGTGGTTACCACTTAGGTCGCGCAAGTTACTTGCGCGACCAATAGCGTCGCGCAGGTGTACGTGCGCGACAGTGGTATAACTTGCGCGGTGGAGTTGCTGTTGATCCTTTGTTCATGCCTTTATCGATTTTTGATGTTTTCTTCAAAGGATGAATCACTTTCAGCTTAGATATTCCCTTTTCCGATCTTTAGATTCTGTGACGAAAGGAGCGTCAACAATATTAAGGGAACATGATTCATATAGTAAGTACAATTAAATATAATAATTATGAAAAAAATAAATCCATGTGTAGTAAATACACAAAACAAATGGATCTCGGTCCAAAGAATTTATTTTGTCTCTAGGAATTTGAATTGAGAAAAAAAATTTGTGAATGAGAGTAATCTTTTTATCAAAATTCCCTAAAAAGGAGGGATGAATATTAAAAATTAAATTCCATGATTAAAATAAAATTCATTATATGATATCTAAAATAGGTAGTATATAGACCATATAAATGAAATGGGGATTATAATACCAAATATGTCTCAACGAGAGGAAATTGAGATGAATACCCTTACATCGTATCCTAAATCCCATAAACATACATTGACGTAATATATCATGAACATATAACTACTAGTCACTTAATTCATATACTTACTCATATCTACATTAATTTATACTCTTCATAAATAGTCATTCTTTCCAAGAATTCTTCTGATCATCCTCATTAGTTTACATAGATTTGATTATTTGTACTTGTTTAATAATATTAGTGGTTGTGTTCATTATTATTTAAAATATTATCATTAAAATAATATTGAAAATAATTTCAATTATTATTTATAATTATTTATTATTTTTGAAATTACTTTCATTAGTGTTTTAATCATTATCCTTAATGATGAAATAGATAACAAGATTGTTTCAGTGATCTATATGATCTAAGTGTGTTGTATAAATTGGTGAATTACATATTGATATAAAATATTTTGAATTTAATATGAAAAATTATTTTCATATTTATAGAATATTATACCAATAATTATATTCTTGTTGTCATTCATGATATAAATTCATAGAATAGATCAATTAGCTGGTCAAACCGAACCATGCATGAAAATAACATAATTTAACAAATAATTATTATGTGGTATTATTGTAATATCATTATACTAGAATCATAATTAAATTAATTATTTTTTATTAGTGTGATATATTATAATTTTAAGGACTTATATGTAAAAATAATGGATAAAAAAAATACATAATTTTAATAAAAAAACTGTCCTATTTGTTTCTTGGTTTAAAATTATTAAATTAATGATGATCATTTATTGACCATATGATTAATAAGTTATTTAAGTTTTCATAACATAAAACTAATGAATAATAAACATCATATTTTTATTTCAATACCATCTTTATGTCTTTAATTGTATGACACCGAATGAAAATGAAACCTGTTACGTCGTGGAGGTAGTAGTCTTTGGAAAGCATGGACAACTATTTTATTTTTCTTAATAGGAGGATAATGTGAATATATAAATATAATACCAATAATATTGAAAAATTAATATATATAAATGATAATAATATCTTTATATTAGTGTGTCTTGAAAAAATTTGAATGATTATAATTATGAAGAAAACTATATAATTGATAATACTCATGCAGAGGACTTAAATTTTCCTGGGAAGTATCCTTTAATTATGAGGTATTAGGATAAATATGAGTTACCTGGAGATTATTTTTTCGGGATAGGGTTCTATGAAGGGTAAAATAATATATATTAAATAAATAATTCAAATGAAAATTTTATCTTTGATGTGTTGATGTACTATGTTATTTAAATGAATGTATGTTCACTTTTTGAAAAACCATTACATTTTTCAATAATAAAATGTCCTTTTAAAAGTATCTACGAATTAGAATTTTAAAAACATCCAGAAAGACATTTTTTGGTTCTGAAAAATCTCAAACATTCAATTATGAAAAATATTTTCAGAAATTTTAAGACTTTTATAATATGGTATACTATATTTATTCATTTTACTTGAACAAAAAAAATTAATTTTTAGCCTTAGTAATTAATTGTAATTATAATTATTAATAATTAAAATTTTAAATAATTTGATAGATATAAATTAAAATTTAAAATTCATCTTACCAAATAAATTTTATTAATATATGAAATTTTTATTGGGAAACAACTACACATAATCATGTCAAAACAATGTTTAGATAAATAATATTTTTCAGAATTAAATTTATATATATGATAAAACTATATTAGATAAAAAAATAAATAGAATAAATTGTATTAATATCAATTAAAAAACAAGGTATGAGTCTTTCAAGGCCATCCAAAACCGAATCTCCCTTGAAGAACATGCTTTAAAGAAAAGAACAACTTTTTTTTATTAAAGTTAATTTTAAATAGATCCAAGAATATAGGAAAAATAATTTATAATATCAATGAATAATTTAAAAAACATATTGATATTACATAAGTTCATATTCTGATAGATTTGATTTTTTTAAACTTCCAGGCTATTATTATAAAATGACAATGTCGTATACATTAGATGTTCATGGATTATTTTTTTTTACTAAAAACACTCCCTTTTAGAAAAAAGATAAAAAATTCATAATCAGATTATTACTATAAAAGAAATTTAAAAACTATGTTCATATTTATTATTTTAAAATCCCAAAATATATAAGATTAATATATAAAAAAATAGTAAAATATAATGAAAATATTTTTATTTGAAAATTAATCATTCAAATATTAATTGTAATTATTATTATTTCCTATAAACTATAGACTAATTTATTTGTAATACAATATTCATATTATCAATTTATTTTCTAATAATATATTAATAATATGTTTAGTTTCTTGAGATAAATCACCGATTTTAGAATACTATTTGTTTAAGTGTGAAATGATTTTCTTATTTATTTTAGCTATAATATTTTAATATAATTTATATTAAAGGTATCATATATTTTATTTCTATCTCATAAACTATTTAATATTATTTGATCCCATTAATTAAAGATCTAGTATCTAATAGTCGTATGTAATCATTTTTATTTTTTCTAAATATAATTTATTTTATTTATGTTTGGTGTCACATGTGAACAAACCTATCATACACATAAACTTATCTAAAGGTAGTCACATATTAGATATTTTTTTGTGTTACTCCCCCCATAAAATTATATCATCCTAAAAATTTCAAATATCACTTATTATTAAATTATTCAAGGTCATCTAAATTATTGATATAAATATGGCTAAATTTTTTAATGATATGTTTTCCTTAATTCCATTAGTATAATTATGATACACTTTTTTATAATGTATTATTTACTATATTTCCTCCTTTTTTCCGACATAAAATATCTTCTAGTTCAGTGAGGTCATTTTGATGGGAACATCATCCCATATCTTTTATATGGAGCAGATTGTGTTAAATTTCTTTCATTATCTTAGCCGCCATGTATTTTATGAGATTCCATCATTATATTGTTTGGTGATTTTGTGGTATTCAATGATGTTATCATTGTTAATCATAATTCATTATTAATATTTTGAAATAATAAAAAAAATTATCACTTTATAACACTATCTTTTTATCTTATTACTATTACAACTAAAATTGTATCAGATTTAGTTCATCCTAATAAAAGTATGTTTAACATAAGTTATTTTTTTAACCTATATTAGTTTGAGTTTGGATCTCCCATAACTGTTATCCCAATTCTTAAAACAAAATATCAAATTTCTATTAAATTTTTAAAATATTCTTACCTCAATAATCATTTCAATATATGACCTCAAAATCCAACTAATACTTCCTAAAAAACATTATCCATTCTTGAAATCATATACCTATGTGTGTATATACCCTAATAATATGTTATAAATTTCATACCTTTTCCATAACCATTAAAATAATTATGTTAATAAACCACATCAATATTTTATATTCCTCCCAGAAATTTACTCAATCTTTAACAATCAAATCGTATTAACAACATGTACACATGGTAACACACTATTCATTATATATCATAATCTCAAACATTAGATGAACTTTTTAGAAAATATAGTAACCTAATTAAAAATAAAAAGGTTTCCAATTACTATATAACTTAATTATTCAATATCAAAAAACCCTTTAACAACATTACAAAATGTTTAATTAAACATTAGAGTTATCTACATGTCAATCATGTGTTCTTTAATAGTTATCCAAAAAATGAAACATTAACATAAAATAAATATATAAGGTTACTAATACAATTACATATGTGTTTTTATAAATTTTTTAATTCCCTAATATTCTTTCATATATTTCTATATAAAAAATTTTATTCCATGATAGATTTATTTATACAGAACCTCACGTTTAAACGAACTGTGACATGCAATTAAAATATTATTATTTAAGGTGAAAATTATCACCTTGACATTGCATTTCCTATAATAATTATGCCTTAATATATTATTTTTATTTTTTACTTCGGTATAAAATAAATTCATTAGATATAAATTAATTATAAATTAAAATAATAAACATATAAAAATAAAGAATAAGATTTTTTGGAAATTTTTTTTTATATATGAAATGTATTTTTATCACAAATAAATTAAATTAATCATTATTTATGAATTAATTTAATAAAAATTATTTGTAATATATTAAATTATATTTTTTAACATTGACCTAATATTTTTTCTTAGTATGGGATATGAATAAATCCAGTTTTGTGAAAAAAAAATGTATTTTAAAAAAAAATTGTCACCTTTGGGTTTATTATTTTAAATACTTTTTTCACATTTATATAACATAAAATATAAAAAATTTCTTCCATTTTTATAATAATTATTTCCATTTTTGGTAAATATTTGCCTTTTATTATTTGGGAATTAGGAATAGTAACTATTGTGAAAGTTATGACATCAGTAAAGGGGGAATTGGGATAATCATGTATAAACATTAATGTTAAGGTCAAAAAATTTCATATTAATAATTATTATATGAAGTTACTTTTATAATTATCAATTTATAATAAAAATTTATTTATTTACATTGTTAAATTTTAACAAAATGACCTATAAAATATTTCAAACAATGAAAAATAGAAATATCATTCTCTTAGGATAAAATATCACTTATGTCTTCACATAAAAAAGATTTATATTTGAATTAATATTAGTGGATATTTTCAGAATAATTAAATTATTTTCATGATTTATTTTTATTTCTAGTTTTTTGTAATTATATAATTTATTTAAATTATTACAAAACGTCAATATAATTTTTCATCAATTAATATAAAAATAAAACAAATGATTTTTTAATAATTAAAGTAATATGATTTGATTGATTTATATTGTTCACAAAATTATATATAATATTATTAGATATTATTATTATGTTATAGTATTATATTTTAATTCCGTCATTTTCATCAAGACATTAGTGCCTAATTAACTTAAAAGTGTCAATAATGAAATGAATTTTATTTTTAAAAAAAATATTATATATATTATTTAATAACCATAAGAATATTCAATACAAAAAAGTGGAAAATATATGGTATGAAAGTAGATTCTTCGTCCATTTATTATCCTATTGTTAACATAAAATTAAAATTATAACCCTTTAGGAGTGAAAAAGATGTTACCAAAATTAATGTCAATAAAGGTTAACTATGTGGTTAAACGAGAAGATACAATTTTTAAATCCAATAAAACCAATATAAATTTTATTTTTTATGTGTTTTCAACCATATACTAACTTAAATTTGAATCTATTGAAATTTTTAATCCTTCTTATAAAAAATTATAAATTTTATATTTTAATATTTTAAGAAATTTCATGAGAGAACCTCCCCACACTTATATTGTGAAACCCTATACTCTCTTATTCACACCACCTTGAGCCTTAAATCTTGAAAGAAAAAACAAAAAAATATTGTCTTATAAACCACATTTTCAAAATTGTATATGAGTTGGCCTCTTTAAAAAACCATTACTAAGATCCTTAAAATGATATTTAGTAGAGTTCTTTCAAGGAAGAGGTAATTTTTTAACCAATCACATTAAATTTACTTAATCATTTACCTCCTTGAAATTAGTGGTGTTTCTTATAAAATAATTATTTAATTATGCAAATTATACTAATATTTTATTATGATTATGGAACAATAATTGTCACACATCTTTAACCTAAAATAAAAAGTGAATGCTTTCCTCATATGTATATATGACTTAACAAGTCCATATATCTATACAATTAATTTTTCATCACTATATTATATGGATGTGTTTAATTTATATATATATTATATATGAAATAATTATTAATTTTCAAGATTAGTATCTTAACTACCATCTTACCTACAAATACATTGGAAAATTATATTTTCGGTGGAGCGTACTTGTGGAATCCTAAAACTAGAAAGAAATGAGATTAGTTATTCATTATATATTACATGGATATGTAATAATTAAATATTTAAAGAATATATATGATATATATGATATAAAACTTACTTCTTAACAATAAATTATTATTTGACATTCATTTGTTTCATTCGATGAAAAGTAAAATAGGTAACACCAAAGAAAATACTTTTTTAAAATGATTTATTAATAAATGTGTGTTAAAATGTTATTTTTGCAAAATATATTATACTATAAGTATTTAAATCACTATGGTATATAATTATAATAAATTTAAATATTTTATACCATATTTTATATTTAATTCAATGTAAGTGGGACTGAATGTATGGTTTTTTCATCTCAAATAGTTTAATATGGGGAAAATGTTATGTTATAAACCTATATAAATTTATGTGGTGTGTATATATATATATATATATTTCCATTTGACCTGTTATATTTTTAATATAATAATTTTCATTATATTTAATCTTTCTTTTTAATTTATTCTTTAATTTATGTTATGATTAAAAATTCATCAACATGGTAAGGGTTTTCTATTTCAATCTCATTGTTTACTATGACTGATTTTGATTATGTTTTTAATGATAAAATATTATTATATAACACTTCATAAAATAATTATTTTTCATATTCATTTTTTATTTCATGAGAATACATTATTCCATTCATTATTATTAATTTATGAACTCGAGAAACCCATAGACTAGTTTTTTAAAGGAAACCTGACTTTATTTCATTCTTTGATCGAAATAATTTTTAGATTATATAAATGTTTTATAGAAAGAGTTTAATTTAATTTTATTATTTTTATGTGATTTAATTTCTACATATTTTTTAAAAATGATTATTTTTTTCATTTTCCAAATTAGGTACTTTTAATATTTTTTTACTAATTTATAAAAGTAATGTTTTCTTTTACCTTAATCATTATGAACAAAATTTGTCACTTTCAAAACCCCCCAATACATTGATGCTTAAATTTTAGGTTTTTGCAAGGCTATTTACAAATTTAAAATTTTCCATAAAATTTTGGATTTATTATTTTAATTAAGTGGGTTCGAATTGAAAAGGGTATTTTTCTCATGAAATATTTCAATTGATATTTTAAGGGTATATTCACCTATGATGACATTATTTGAGGTTACCTATGATTAACTATGGATGTTATCCTTCCGAATAATCCATTTTATTTCTAAGGTTGGTTTTTAATTATGAGAAAATCACTTTTATGGAACCCTTTTCTTTTCCATGGTTAGGAAATGATAAAATGATGAAGTATTTATTAAACCCATTTTGCTTTCATGGGCTGTGATATGATCACTATTTTATAATCATGTGGAACACACACAAACACACACACACACAGATATATATATATATATATATGATTTTGATTATGTGAGTAGTGGGAACATAATTATATGCCTTTCTGATGTATTAGTTAAAGATGAATATCTAATGAGATAAATAAGACTATTATGGGGAGTGAAACCAATCCACTATGATAGTACTGGTTGTGATCCTATATTAATAATGAAGTGTTTTTATATGCTTATTTTTTTGCCACATATCTATGTTGTCAGGACCCACAAACCCCATGGTGAGGGAAGGGTTGGAAAAGTACCATCCCCTTCCTTCCTCATGATGAAAGAGATATAATGACCCTCAACTCCCACCTTTAGTAGGCCCCACTATGGTGACTAGCACAAAGGGGATAAGATCTCACATAAATTGAATGCATTACCATTTTTATAGAACATGACTCTGAGATTAGATGGTAAATCCCAGAAACACCAAAGACTAAAGGTTAAATTAATTCCATGAATCCATTCCCACATGCATGTTTAAAAGTAAAACTAATACAAGGTTAGAAAAAAATCCCAAATAATGTACCAAAGAAATGAATCTAAACAATAACAACAATTATCCCAAATCCCAAGCTAATAATGTCTTGAATAGTCCTAAATGTTCTCCCAGAATCCTAAAAATAGTTTTACATACGTAGGGTGAGAATACAAGTATACTCAGTAGGGAAGCTAAAGCTACTCGTGCACAAGTGAAGGAATATAGTAATGCCTTAGATTGAAAATAATATAACCTCAGGAACCAACTTAGGAATAAAAACCATCCCATCCTCACCAGGGAACACTCACCAAAATAAAATAAGTTTAGTAAAGTAATAATATATATACACCGAAATTTAGGTACCCAATACCACATTCCCACATGTTAACTACTCATTCCTAACGATCTGACATCTTGACACTTCCACTCTTACCTCACATAGTCCCACTACCGCTTCCCTCCTGCATACAACTACACTTGTAGACACTTTTTCTAGAACAAAAACAACCACATATGAAGACACCTAGTCTAGAAAAACAACCACCATGCCTGAATACACCTGGGCTAGAATAACCACTCCACACTAGATGACACATTGGACTAATCTCGAAGGTACTTGAAAAAACATACCTATCCACAAACAGCTGAGCCCCTGGTCCAAGAAAACCCTTTCCCATAGAATCATAGACTATTTAAAGCCCCGATCCCTTACCACCGAAATAATCCAGACTGGAAAGATCACGAAGCGGGTGCGATAAAGAACATCTATAACCAGCCATCCATCCTCCCCTAGAGATGGTGGGAAAGACACACTCCACCATGAAATGGATGTGTTTGGCACATGGTTCTCAACAACTATGGGGTGCATATATAAATCAAAAGGAACTACAATTAATATATATATTGGTAAACAAACACTCATACCCAAACGACATGTTTCACACGAAGTGTCAAAATTCCCACAACAACGTCTCTTTTACTGCTACTCCAATATGAAAAAACGTACAACAACAACTGCAAAGCAAAATCCCAACACCCTTTTTGTTAAATTTCAATTTATTTATTTAATATGATTTACATTAAATTATTATGTCACTATTACGAAACTAACAACCATAACCACATGAACAAACAAACAAATCCAAACTGGTGTCCCACTGCAAAATAGAAAAAACTATACTTCAAGCCCCACTACACATTAGCACAAAACTATTCATTTAGTATCACGACACATCCCCGTTCAACTTCTGCCAACAATAATTCTTCAACATGATATATATCATTATTTCTCTCACAACCCTTCCCTACAGTCCCACTACCAAAACAAATCCCCAATGCAGTCCCACATCATAATGAGTCCATTACCATACAGTAGTCCCACTACTCGATGTTACTTCGCAACTGAAACAAAAACTAAATTCAGTTTAGCTACCAACAAGTTCACCCATTCCACAATCAATAAATCTTCCATACTAAGATACAAAAACACCCAAATATATGAACTGACATACTAAGCCCATATAACCTAGACCAGAACACACATCACACAACCACAAACATCAACCAAGCGTATTCAAATTTAACTGATAGGGGTTCATTAATTTCCACTTGAATATAACTGGGCTAATCACAGAATATGTTTGATCCTAGATAATCTCATTATTTAAACGATTGTACATGATTAATAAGATTTTATGTTAAATATGTACTTCAAAATAAAATAATGAAATAGAACACCACCATTGCACAATAAAATACCACCAATGACCATGATTTTCAGAAGTAACATAGCCACAAAATCTATAAATAAATTAAATATAGAAAAATAAAATAGGAGACCAAAATCAATCCACACCCTGTCCATTGTTTTATTTTCACGAGTTATCTGTTGACCATATTAAATAATTTTTTATTATTTTTCCTTGATGATTATCCAAGCATTCCTTACAAGGAACCATTAACATACCCACACCAAATGATGCATAATTAAAGAGAAGAAAAATAAAAATCCCTAATTGGATGATCAAATATTGGAGTTACATCTTGTGCCAAGAACATGGGAGTTAAAAATTTGCAAGAATAACTTCATGGATGAGTGGTAATGTCTCTAGTATGGGAACACGACTAATCTCAGGAGGATGTCTCTAGGTGCATCAAGAGAAATGAATAGGAAGAAGGGAGAGAGGATATCAGCTTAAGAAGAGGCGAAATCATAAAATATGGGAGACCATTTCATCATACATATAAGTAATATCAAAACTTCACCACGTGACATGGTGGTTTCAAACATTGTAATTAATTAATATTTAATAAGGCCCCTTGTAAATAGTGGAAATAGACCAGTGGATAGATGTGTGTTGATACATTAACATTAAATATTGAAAAGACCATAATAGGGGAGAATCTAAAAAACTGTGAATAACTGCATATGAATCATCGATGGGTGATTCTATGACACTGAGCTACCAAAACCATGGCTTACTAACCCAATGACCTATTTATACTGTGACCAACCAACACCTTGACCCACCGACAGATGAGTTATCGACATTACCTACCAATACTAACTCCCTCGACTAACTGATGTCAATTCCTCTAACTCATCGATGCCGACGCCCCTGTCTCACCAATTATGACACTCCTAACTAACTGATGCTCACACCCCTGACTCTACGACACACTAACATACTAGTTCACTAACATACTAGCACACTGAAATTCCAATGAACAACTAGAAATATGAAAAAATTCTAAAATAAGCCACAGTTTCCTCCGAAAACACTCTTAAAAACTAGATTTTCACAAAGGAAGGGTCTAGGTAATAACCAGGTTATTATATATGTCTTATGAAAATTTTATAATCTCATGGATTATATTATTTTATTCCTTTATGATTCAGGTCTTATATAGTACTGAGTGTTATTCAAAAATCAATATTATGATCTATAACTTCGAGGTCATGATTTTCAAATATTCAGATAATGTTTTCTTACCCTCATGCTCCTATAATACTTAAGTGATCATTTATATATCCCATGGTTAACATTACTAAGATTAAAATCTTAGACTTTATTATGTTTCCTTTCAACTAGAATATTAAGGAATACATTATGTATGATAGATTTTATTAGAGTTCTAGTTATAAATAACATAGTGGAGATTATATAGACCATTTATGAATAAGTAGTATGTGGATCCAATTTTCTAAAGGCATTGGACCCATACAATTTTATTATTGTTCATTTTTTTATATAATGAATATTTATGAAATATGATGTAATATATATGTAGTAAAAGTATGGGTCAGTATGGTTGGTATCAAAATAAGGAATAGTTATCTTTTGGAAATTAGGATGTGATATCTTCATTGAGAACCTTGTGGCTAACTCTACGTATAGTATAACATACTAATATTTTGTTAATGATCATTGATGGATAATGTTAAACCTATGATATAATTGAATTAATATAAGGTGTCTTTATTTAGACATATAATCAAGTATTTTTAATGATTATATGGTTTTTAATATGATTATTTTTTCTGGGACAATAATGTTTTCTTTTAGTAAATGGATATACCTCAAGGAAATCATGTTAATGCTGAATATAAAATACAATGTAAGGATTTTCATCCATAGTGAACAAATGTTTAGGGAACTAGAATATAAAATATCACTTTACGATTATATATTATTATCAATATATGATTCATATTGATATTCTAAGATAGTAAATGATGGTCAATGCTTATGTTAAGTCCATCATGTGGAAACATCATCCTTCTTTTTGTGGGCATTCTAATCAACTAGTTTCTGAGTAGTGGATTAGTACCATAAGAAATATATTTTTCAATATATAGTGTTTAAAACATGAAAATAATATATTGGTTTTTTACCATTTGGAAGGTGAAATAGATAAATGGTGGAATTATATCATGAATATAAGGCAATGTGAATAACTAGACTCCATAAGGTGGGGTGGGTTTATGTGATTATTTTTTATTAAGTACATTCAACATATTCTACACAATTAGGAGAATGAATTCATTGGGATAAATAAAAATGGCGATAAATATTTCAATACCTATGAGGTAAATTTTACAAGACTAGTGACCAATAATTTTAATATTATCATATAGATGGTCAATTTAACATTTGATTAAAAATATGTCTCGTGATGGATTTATCCACAGGAGACTTGAATATATATGGATAAATAATTATATGTGTTATAAATGTTGAAATTAATATTATATTTAACTATCCATCTCATAGTTTTGATAAGAGAATAAAATTGGAATTTAATGGTAATTCTAAAATCATAGAAAGAAGAAGATGAAGTTTTTTTATGCTCGATGTGTGGAAGGAAACATGGTGGAAATTTCTTGAAGGTGAAGTATAGTAGTTTTATGTATGATAATTATGTTCACTAGGTAATTTCATTAATATTTAATGGGAAGAAGTTACCCCATTATAGAGGAAAAGTACCATATAATGCACCACCCAACCTATAGTGTCTTAGATGAATGATGTCTGAGAATTACTCTAACGAGTGCTCAAACATGATGGTTAATGATGATGATTTATTTTAGTAACCTCTTAAACCCAAATACAATGTAGTATATCATGTGATCAATATTGTTTATGTATAGTATTAAAATATATTGTTAAAGGGTACACTTACTATCCACTTCATAACTAAAAATGTCTTATTTTATTTAGGATTTTATAACTCATTTATATTTAAATAATATACTAAAGGAATTATAGAACACATTCAACGATTATATTCTGAATTAGTAGTGAAATCCCATAATGGTATGATGATCAAATAATAATTTTATTATTATTCTCTAATAGAGGATTGTGGGAATGTGCCTCTATAAAAATTACTATTCTCCGAATAGTTGAATTTGGTGTTATTTTATGAATGGATATCAATTCTTTATCTAATCCAAAAATTAATAAATAAGGAAGATAAGTTTGGTTTTTTATTTTGTATCAAACTATGATCATTTATTAATGGGATGAAGGATAATATCTTTCAATGGAAATTGAATCCATTGAATGTGACCTGATTTTTATTAAATTTGGTATTTTTCTTATTTGGTTAGGGAGAAACTCAACATCAATAAATTATTATTTTATGAGATTTTATTGATGTTTTTTGGGAATAGTTTTATAGTCATCCACAAAATCAGGAAATTCAGGTTTTTAATAGAACTTGTACCTACTGTTACACCTATTTCAATACTCTATATAGAATATCCCTGATAGAGTCCCCTAAATTGAAGAAGAAATGCAGGAGAATCTTGACAAGGTATTTATTCATACATGGGTTTCACAATGGGTACACCAAATTTTTTAAGAAGATAACCGGATCAACAAATCTTATTATTGATTATCGGGAACATAATAATATCAAAATTAATAATAAATATCATTGACCTAATATTTGATAATTTTTTGATCAACTATTTTGAACCATAATTAATTTTGAAGATTAATATTCATTCTTAATATCATTAATTGAGGGTCTGTACACAGGATATACCAGTGATAGAATTCCATTCAAGGTATGATCACTAATAATATATTGTGATTCCATTATTCTTTACTAATTCCCCCACTATCTTCATGGATTTAATGATTATAGTCTTTAGATATTCTAATGATTAGATTGTTGTAGTAATTATAGATGATATTCTTATATTTTCATGGAGCATGGATGAGTATGAAGATCACTTGAGGATTTTAATGAAGAAGCTAAAAAATAAAAATTTGATAGAGAAAATTACAAAGTTTGAATTTCATACAAAAAACTTTTATTTTAAGGTAATATAAAATCATTAAATGATATATCATTAGATCCGTATAAAAAACAGATGTTATTTAACATTGGAATAAACCCACCACTATAACTGATATTCATAGTTTTCATGGTATGGTAATATATTATCAAAACATTGTGGAGAATTTATCATGGATTCCTAATCCACTCATTAGGCTAACTAAGAAGTAATAAATGTTAATTTTGACATATGAGTATATGTAAAATATCTATAAACTTGATTGAAGTTTAGTTAGCACAACTATTCTTACATTACCCTATAGTGAGGAGGGTTTTTAGACTATAGTGATGCATCAAATAAAAGACCAGCATGCATCCTCATGTATAATTATCTGGTGATATATTATGACTCAAGCCAATTGAATATTCATTAGAAAAATTTCCCAACTCAATATTTTTATTTTTCTAAAGTAATTTACAAATTATAGATATAGGGTAATTATATTAAAATAGAAAGGTGTACTATATATATATATGGATTATAAAGTTCTAAAGTATATATTCAATCATAAATAATTTAATAGATGAAAAATAAGTTGGTTAGAGTTTATTAAATTACATGACTGTTCAATACAATACATCCTTGACAAAGAGAATATCATGGAAGGTGCTCTAAGTCAAAAGGATTGTGCAAGATTATCTATGGTGAAGATCATGAATGATATTATAATTATGGATTTACAAAATGATGGATCTATAAATATTTATGGAAAGTTATAAATCTTATCTTGTGTCTCAATTCTTGATATGTGAGTATGGTAAAGTTAATGGATATATATAAAATTGGATGTTTCAAAATATTAACCACACGATTATGGAAATCAGAAAACATGAAAATAGATTTTGTCATCAGAATCCCCAAAATATCTAAATTATGTAATACTATTTTGGTTTTTGTTAGTCACCTTCTGAAGTCGGCATACATAACTATTAATAAATAATATTTATCTCTTAATCACCTTTCCAGAATATACATTATAAGTGGTAAGGATGGAGTACCAAATTCTATGGTATCTAAATGGGATATGAGGTTAATCTCGGTGTTATGGAGAATTCATCTGTTATATATGGACACTGAGTTGAGTTTCAAGTATAAAATATTAAATTAATAGATTTTTGTTAAATTATTGTATTAAAAATCTTTGGTCTTATTGTATTATGTGTAAAAGTAAATGAATAGTGTAAAAATGACATTAATGATTATTATATAAATAATATTTTATTAAATTATTTAAAAATCTGAAAAATAATGAAAAGGGAAATGGTTGATATGGCATGGTAGAATATGTCATACGTTGGACATTTATTATAAAATTTTCAACTTATATATAAAATTATATCCCATTTATTTTTCATAAGATGTAACTGGGGTTATGGTTAAAATAAGTGATATAAGGAATAATCCCAATGATAATGTTTCAGAAACCACTTAAGCCTATATAAATCTAATTGGTACATGAAATTTAATTAAAACCCTACCAAAACTCAATTTATATATCTATTTGGATGCATTTTTCTAGAGAATGGATTTTTTATATTATAATCTTTTAATAAATTCCTAGATTTCCCATCCCTTTAAATATAAATGGGAAACCATAATTTATAATATTTGCACCAGTCTCTGCAATATGTATTTCCAAAACCCAAAAATTATATTCTAAAAAATATTATACACCTTATTGAAGTTTTTTCTCCCCAATATACCATCCTAGGGCCCTTAATAGGATCTTTAATGGAGTTATTTAAAGAAGTTTAAATCGCCTTAAACGTTCACTTTCTACTATTACTTCTCTTTTCACCTCATTGAAATATGTGTTATTTATCATAAAATAAAAAATGAAATTTATTGAATATACCAAAATGTTATTATTATTATAAACCCTTATTATACTCCCTCTTTATCATAAAATGGAATGTGAATTTATCCCTCATGCGTACATATGACTTACTGTATCCAAGTAGCAATACAATCCATTTTTCATCACTATATATTTTGGATGGGTATTA
Organism: Viscum album; assembly: GCA_963277665.1. Classification (NCBI taxonomy): domain Eukaryota; kingdom Viridiplantae; phylum Streptophyta; class Magnoliopsida; order Santalales; family Viscaceae; genus Viscum; species Viscum album. Next base: position 1,236,317,203 of record OY728162.1, on the reverse strand, counting down.
TGATAGGATTAATGTTTATATATAATATTTATGAAAACAATATTCTTCTATAATTATAATATGATATCTAATTTCATACCATCAATTCTATTGGAATATATTAATGTCTCTCATGCATATGTGTGGACTACCACCTCCATGGAGCAATTTGATTTTTTTTTTATTTTTTTACAAGAAGGTTAATAATGATATATTTAATGAAAATATATTATATATTTTGATATATTATATTGAAGTTATTTTATGAATATTAATTATCATTTATCTTTATTTCATTTTATCTATTAAAAAATTAAAATATCATTCATGCATATGTACAGCTTACCACCATGATGAATGGTGTAATTCACTTTTTTATGTATAAATATTATCTTCAAATATAAATATATATAAAATAAATATATATTATATTTTCACCATTATTAACATTCTGGAGATTATAGAACCATGATCAATGTAAAATGTACATAACTACCAAATTGAAATTCTCCTGATAAATGAAATATTTTACACCTGAAAATGATAATTTTAATGAGTTATTAAACAACATATGTTGAAATGTTATCAGTAGTTCATATACTATATTTTAGTTATATGAATTACTATATTATTTAATTATAATAAATTAAATATAAATTTAAATGATATAAGAGGGTCTTTAAATCAAGTGGGAGTAGAGGTGAGGGATTTTCCTCTCAAATTATTCTCTTTGGGACATATGGTATGTTATAAACCATTATTATTTTATAAGGTGTATATAAATCTCCTTTCAAATGTTTTATAATTATTCTATATGATTTCATGAAACGTAAAATTTTATATGAATTTATTCAGTCATGGATATTGTGATTAAAAATTTATCAAAGTGGTTATTTTTTTTTGATAAAATTCTATTGTTTATCAGGATGTTTTATGAATAAAATTTTTATGATAAAATTTTATGATCAATATATAAAAAAACTAATGAATTTTATTTTCATTTGGTTACCTCATGAGATTATTTTTTCCTTTCATTTTCATCTCCTTTTGAACTCAAGAAAATAAATGTATATTTTTATGGAAATATGTCTTTATTTGAATCATTGGTTGAAATAATTTTTATTTGTAATTTTTGTTTTATATTAATACATTTAATAATTTTTATAATATTATCATGTTTTTTAAAGCAATTTTTAAATTTTATTTATTTTTTAAAAAATTATTTCAATGGAATCAACATTTTATTTTACAAAGGAGGATTTTTTTACTTTTTTTTCAATGGTCTGGAAGGAATTATTTCTTTTAACATACATTATATTAATAGAATTTATCACCATAATTATCAATAAGAAATTTTAATATTAAATTTTATGTTTCAAGTTAATTTTAAAATAAAAATTTCCCCCAATATTCAGGAATAGGTTTTCAATTTAATGGATTGATTTCAATATTAAAAGGTTATTTTCCTCAAAAAATAATCAAAGTAATATTTAAAGGGAATTTTCACATAATATGGAATCCTTTTACGTTTCACAGTTTTTACTAGTGATATAATCAAATGACAATAACATCATTCATTCTATAGAAATTTTAGGATTATGAAAAAAATTTGTTAATGTAATAAGTTTTGTTTCCACAATTTATGATATGATAAAATAATGAAATGTGTATGAAATCCATTTTTTTCATGAATAATGACATTATGAATGTTATAAGATCTTTTGGAACACTTATATATGATTTTCATTATGTGATTTGTGGCCCATAAATTATATATCACTCCAATTAATTGTTTAAAGATATATATCTCATGGAAAGAATAGAAAAATAATTGGAAGTGAACCATGTTTATTAAGGGACTAAATAATATGATAATGTTTAGAGTAAAACATGACGAACATTCTGGATTAATAAATAAACACAATCTTCAATGATTATCTTGGAAGTGAGACTTTACTATAAATTAAATTATTTTCTATTATTATTTGTATGATATAAATCTATGTCTTATGAAATATTATGCACTTATGGATTATGTTCATTGATTCCATCAAGATATATGTATTATAAAATGCAATGTTTTATTCCATGTCTCAAGATTATGATATATGATGTGTGTGGTATTGTTTCAAATGTCTTTCTCATGTTCTCATGCCCTTACGGTCATGTTATTATTAAGTTATCAATGATATATCCCTCACGTCCCCTTACTAGAATCTGAGCTCAAACATTATTGTGTTTCCTTTTCCGCAAGTTATGATGAAATATTTGAGGTATGATAAGCCTAATATGGGTGATAGTTATGAAGAAATGAGTTACAAATTTTGTAGACATCATATAATTTTTTTATGTAACCAAGTTTCCATGTTGTCTGGACCTATACGATTTTGGAATGGATCCTTATATTATATATTGAATATTCATGAAATAAGATATAATATATATGTTTGAAAATTATTGGAAATCGTGCCATTAAATTAAAACTACTGAATAAAAAGCCTTACATGATTCACATAATCATAATAAGATTCAGAATGCACAAAAATGTGATAGATAAATATCTCATTACTATATAAAATATATAAAAGTTTAAAAATTTAATTTCGATTAAAATATTAATATATTTACCTTAGATAAGACTAAGAAACTCACATCATATATCATGAACGTAATGTACTTGAATTATTAACATTTTGGACATGCTTCTTTTTCACATTGCATGACATAGTGGATTTTGGATACATATATTTATTATTTTCATATTTATAATCACGTCATAACCAAATAAAATTTTTTTTATGATAATATACAAAATATTAATATAGAAACATTAATCTAAATATGTATTCCCTTATGACACCAATTTTTTAAGAAATAAGATATGTTCAGATTAACTTATGGCTCTCTTTTTTCAATCATTAGTTATCCATGATCATATTTTTCAATTAGGTTATCTAACATAATTATTTAATATCATCCTTAAATCATTAATAATGGTTCAAAAATAAAATTTTATTAACCAATGAATACCCATCAGGAGTGTCTTTCGAGGCATGGATTCCTAGAAAATCTCATTGTGCATCTGAGTGATGATAAATTCAATGCTAAAATATCCATTTTCCAGATGATTAAACCTATGTGAATTTGTTCCCATATATCATTCACATCTTAATAACTAGGAATATATTTATTGATAATAAAACCACATAATATATACATTAACAAAAAATAAGGATGTGATCCATTAATCATACTTATTATCTGGGCTTTTAAAAATGTTTTCTTATCCCTAAATAAAATGAGCATTATTTACTTAACATTATATCATATACATATCCTTAAGGGTTATATATTATATTCAAACTTAAATTATAAGACCATAAATTATCCTCCAAGAAAATCCAAATCTTTGAAGATATCTAAACATTTCCTTTGAAACGAACAATGCCACCTCAGAAATGAACTCATGAATCTAGTTCAATAAACACATAAATTACATATTTTCATTGATAACATTTATAAAAGTAGGGATATAACTCTCTTAATTTACAAAATATAAAATTATTAACTAATCTATTATAATTGATGAATCTTTTTTTGTTTATAGAATTAGATAACTAAGTGTCATCATAAACTAATAAATCCCAATTTTATTGTATGAATTAGAATTTGTTTCATTATATAAGAATTAATTTATTCAATAAGGGTTATTAAAAATATATAATAAATTATCTCATATATTCTATATTTCTTAAAAAATCATGTTTAAAACTGTTATTCATAACCCAGTGAATAAAAACAAAAGACGTGGTGATTTAAAATACTCAACAATGGACAGAAAAAAACTGAAATAATATTTTTGTAAAAATTGTATAAATTTTATACTCAGTATAATTAAATATCACGAATATAAAATCGACCTAAATATAAGACCACGATTTAACCATGATAATAAATAAAACAAGGGATATTAGTAATATTTATGTCATAATGATGTAACACATAATGTAATACATCAAATAAATGCTATAAAGTCTTTTTTCTATGCCACTTACATGTCATTGAGAACAAAATAAAAACATCATGCATAATTTTTAAAACATAAAATAAATACCAAAACATTTTTTGTCTCATGAGACCTATCAATACATTGAGGGGCTATATATTTCTAGGCCCCACCCATCAAAAAATTTAGAAAAAATCATTCTTTATAAGAGTCATCCAGACCATTCGTCACATTCCTCAGAAAACCTCTTACAAAATAAATTTTTTTTATCCATTTAATTGGAAATAAAAAGATTGTTAAACACTCAACATATGTTATAATTAAATAATCATAAAAATCTCAATAATTTACCTCAAGTCAATAAAGGGGATACCGTGATCATAATTCATCTTATGAATGAAGGGAGATGTTAAAAAAATACATAGTTGACTTGCCAATAATTTCTTTATTGGAATAATAATAAATGGTACACCAATATATTCTCTCATGTTAATAGATTAACATTGTTTTTAACTAAACATCAGTGTATCTGTATTATGTGAAATATGATGTTCAAAAAATTTATAGAAATGAGTATATGGATAAATCAATAAATGAAGCACATTATCATAATCTATACATATGAATAAGGTTGATAGTTTTAAAATAACACGTCCCTTGAGTAATAAAATAATCCTAGAATGGTGTTGAGATAGATTAACAAATCCGTGAAAAAGAAATCATTAAAGGTATAAAAACGAAGAGATAAATAATATAATTCATTGATACCATGAATTCAACTAAAAAATTTATAATATATATATATATATATATATTTATACATAAACCCCATATGGTAAATAATTTTGAAAATGGTATTGTAAATGTTATTGAGAACATAAAATAGAATTCAGAAAACATCATATAAATTGACCTAAAAGATAAAAATGGGGATCACTTCCAAAAACATTGTTGAAAATGTAGAGTGAAAGGTAGTTTAACTCTTTTAATTTTAAAGTAATATCCAATAATATATCCTTGAAAATGAAATATAGTTTTCTATCATAATTTTGGTTCTAAAACAACATTCTATGAAATATATATTTTCAATACTTGAATTTAACTTTCTTGAAAACGTTCATTGTAAAAAGTGTAATAAAAACATATTTTTATTAAAATATAATTTTATCCCAAATAGTATTATAAAAAAATTATTATAAAATTTTAGTGTGAAATAACCCATAAATTTGATAAAAATTGTCAAGATAAATCACTAGAACTCAAAAGGATATTTGAGTTACCAATATCCCATACAGGAAACATATCTATTTAAGTGAAAAATACTTTCTCTATGTTTTATGTGGCATGGTTTTATATCCGAAGAAAATATAAGAAAATATTAAATAATACAACCAAATGTTAGAATGTTAAAAAAATATATGTATATGTGAATGATTATAACCCAATGAATGATGGTTAAGTTACCAAAAATCATTACTGCAAAAAAAAACTAGATATATAGCTATATATTTATGGGAATACTAGTTGGATAGTAAATCCAATGAAATAAAATAAGATTGATAAAAATAAAAACTATCATAGTAAATAAACCATTTCTGGGAATCATAGAGAAAAAATGTACCATGCCCCAAAGAATTACAATTGGGGAAAATAAAACCCTTATTAATTGATTGATATTTTAATCAAATTACCTTTAAATAGAGGGATTGTAATTGAACATAACATACCATGATCAAAATATAATTAATTATATGATATATAAAATATGTAGTATATACACCATATAAATAAAATTAGGTGCATCATAAAAAATGTGTCTCAAAGAGAGTAATATGAGATGAAAACCTAGACATCTTATCTTGACTTCCCAAATCAAAATATAAAATCCTATATAAAAATAATTTCTATTTCAATCAATTAATTGAAAATAATAATGATATCCATTTTGATTTATACTCTTATTAAATAGTCCTTGTCTACTTGAATTCTATTTATTTTCCATATCGGTGTTTATAGTTTTGATTGTTTGTACTAGTTTCATAATATATGTGTATATGTTTATTCATCCATTAAATTTAATCATTAATATATCATAAAAATTACAATTGGGGATAATTTTCAATTTTTATGATGCAAAAAAATACTTTTAGGGTAATTTTTTCTTCATAATTTAATATTAAATAGATAACAAACATTATTTGACGAGTCTTGACAATTAATGTTTGTTTTCTTAATAAATGAATTAAATATTTGTATAACATAATTGTAATTAAAAAACACAATTTTCATAATTTATTCATATTATACCAATAATTATTTTCTCATAGTCATTCATGAGGTGGTTATGTTGGAATATAATTATAATAAAGTAATACTGATTTATATAGAGTTTATTAGTGTAATATATCTTAATTTAAATGTGTTATATTAAGAAATATTTGATATTAAAATATTACAAAACATGAATAAAATATTATCCTCTTAGTACGCTTATTTTAGATCACCGAATTAATGATGATATTTTATTGATCATATTATTAATGTGATATTAAAAAATTTATACCATAAGATTAATAATATCATAAAAATAATTTTTATCTATTATTACCATTCTTATATCCATCCTTATATGACTGTGATGGAAAACGATACATGTTATGTCATGGAAGTAGTAGACTATAAAATGAACGACCATCATTATTTTTTTCATAGTCAATGGAGAATATGAATAAATAATAGTAATACCCTTAATATAGTGCATTAAATTATTTAATTATAATATGAGTATTATAATATTGTGGATAAAATAATTTTGAAAGAAGATAATTAAATTGTAATTAATGTGTTGATAATAATAACGATGGGGACTTAATTTTTATTAGTAAATTCCCATTACATTAAAGAGATTCGGATAAAAATAATTACCTATGGGGATTATATTCATGGTATAAGGTTATAGGTAGAGGAAAATTTTATTTTTTTAAATAATTAATTCAACATTGAATTTTATCTTTGAATGGTGGAATTGGAATTCATTTATAAGTGAAATTAATGACACTTTTGGAAACACCATTTCATTTCCCAGTAATACAATATACACTCCAAGTTATATTAGAAATAAAATGTGAAATAGGGAGTGAAAAAAAAATCATTTGTATATGAACAGTTCACCCATTTATTTCAAGAAAATATTTAATAAAAATTAGTAATTTTACCCAAGGTTACACTCAAATTAACCCTTTTACTTTGACTTAGATAATATAATTTTAACATTAAAAATTTATTTTAATAAAAAATAATAATACAATTTTTTTTATTTATTTTTATACTTATAATTTAAAATATAATTATTATTTTATCACAATAAATTTATAATAGTGTTAGATTCTAATTTTAAAATAACTACACTTAATAACATAAAAATAGTTTTCTGTGAAATATTGTTTTAAAAATTAGATTCCTATATAAGATAAAATTATATTAAATACTTGTATTGAAGAAATAAATTGATTAATTATAAATAAAAGGAATTTATATTACTTTTGGATAATGAAAAAACTAAATATCCATTGAAAATATATTATTTAAAGAAAGGATTGAAAATATTTTTTTAAAAGTAACATTTCAATTAGTACAAAAAATAATGAACATAGGATTTATAATATAAATGAATATGTTAAAATGAATATTTTTACTCTTTATGTGAATATTATTTTATTTGAATGGATATATAAACATTTTAGTCATTCTTACATACTATTAAATTCATAAAAATTTTATGTTTTGTGAAAACTAAATTTTCTATCTAAAAACCACCCTTTTTAGAAAAAGATAAAAAAAGTAAAAATAAGATGATTTTGTTATGAGGAATTAAAAACAATGCCAAATATTTTTAATATAAAATTCAATATTTTATAAAATTAGTTTTTGAATAAAAGAAAAAATTATAACAAAAACTCAATTTCATTAGAAAATGAAATTTTCAAATTTTAACTCTTATTATTTTTATTTATAATAAATTAGTAATTTATTTCTTCATAAATATACAGTTCATGTTATCAATATATTTTATTATTATGTAATAATAATTTCATGAACCAACCTAAATAACATGCCTAAATTTTTCTTGAGTTATTTTTGAAAATGCTCAAAAGGTGTTTCTGACCCATATGGGTTTGCGACTATCACTGTGGTATGAAAATAATGAGAGGAAATGATTTCACCACATTTAAAACTTTTCATGAAAATTAATAACATATAAAAGAAAAAATATTCAATGATTAAAACACTATTAAAGGGATAAAAACATAAAAAATGAGTTACAAGTCTCAAAACAATATACGTTAAACCAAGCCATTAGAAGAGACCATCCAAATATAAACCTAGAAAAACCATGAAAAAAAGTGGATCACATATTCTAGTAGTCACCAAAAACTCTCACAGTCCACTAATAAAGAACATCCACCATCTTCAAGTGGTACTTTCCCTTTTCCTTAACCTAGTATTATAAAACCAACAAATGACTGAAGACAAGGGTAGGGTTTGAGAAAAATTCACAATTAGATCTCCCAATGAAATTAATATGAATTTTTTTAAAATAAAGAATGATTTTAAATATTAAATAAATATGGGTATGGAAATATTTCCTTTATTTAAATCAAATAATTCTTTAGAAAAAGATTAATGAAAAAAAAGAAATACTTTTAAATTTTCATTTCCATAAAAATCATTCAGATATAATCATCCTTTTAAAAATAGTTACAAATAATAATTTCTACAAAAAAATATATGACTAAATAATTTTTAATCAGTAATCTTAATGTGTAATCATATTCATTCATATAACCACAGTTGAGAGCCCTAAGGTGATAGTTTTATATGGATTCTCACACATTAGAATGAAGTATACATAATTGTGCGCACACAATCCTATAATCTTCAATCCTTGGGGGAATAGGAGAGAATCCCAAAGAATAATCCCTCTGCCATCAAGTTAATTTAGTTAGAGTTCTCAAAATCAATCCATTTCTATTTAGAGATAATAAATTTTTTGGCATGATTTTTCCAAATTAAATACTAAGGATCCCATGGGTATCAAGGTAAATAAAACATTTATGGGGAATTACTCAATTCAATTAACCTCAGTAATTTTTAATAATCATTTTAATTGTCCCAAGGTTCTTGTTTTAAAATATTACATAGATTTAAATTCTAAAAAATAAATGGGATTTATCAAAAATTCATTTCATTCCTTTATAATAATATACTATTTCATTACATTCATATCATAACAATCGTTCTCAAATAATTTATTTCAAAACAACATTTTTTTCTAAAATATAAACTTTGTGTAAAAATCCATTTTCAAAGTATTACATCAAACACCCACTCCATTCTATTTTTACTAATCACCATGAAAATGAACTCAATAAATATTAATTAATTAATAATCCAATTTAAAATAAACAATCGTTATGGGATTCAATTTCAATATATATCCATAAAATAAAAAAAAATTCATGATTTTCAACACCCAACAAGGTATATAAATAGAGAGTCAAAATCATGATGGATCATGGTAGAATTTTAGTTCAAAAAATTGAAATAGAGAGACTTAGATCCATCAAATGACATGAAGATCACACATTCTCAAAAAACTATAGAGAAAAAGAAATTATAATTTGAAAACAATTATATTACACTTAATAGATGGAATCAATCACATCCATCGACACATTAATCCATGACTAAAAGAGGTTGATGAGGTCGATATCACATCTATAGATCCTAAAAATTTAAGATTTTAAAATTAGATTTGATTATGTGGAGTTATTAATTTAAAATGTGGTTTATGAAAATGTAATTATAAAATTCAGAGACACAAATTCTCATCATATTGTTTTGTTGCACAGTGTGACAATCCATGCACCTCTTACCGATCTACTGGAGAAATTGTTATTTTTAAATCACATGTTTTGAAAAAATGGTCACCAATATTTCACACTCATTGAGTATATTGGAATAAATTTAATGGTTTGGACACATGGTATGAAATATTGGGCACTAAATATGCTCCCCGCTCTATCCAACATTGCATAGTTTAAGGGGCTAAACAAAAAAATTTCACTATGTGCCCCTCCCAAAATAAAATAAAAGAAAATATTTTATATAATTGCATACACTGTGTTCACTAACTATTTGGAAACCGGTTAAATGCCCAAGAACATTAAATAAACTAAAATAAAATTAAATGAGATCCAAATATAATATGATCAAAACTAGTGGACCAAATGACCATAAAACTGATAACATGATGTTGCAATCTACCAAAAATAAGATTTTTTACCCCAATATTGTCATTAAATAAAATTACATATCAATTTGTGTGTGTGTGTGGGGGGGGTACCTTCTCTCTCATTAGTGTATCACTCTCCCACATCAGATGTCAATTAGAACCATATTTCTAACAACTGGAACTAAGGGGGTACAATTACCGTGGTGAATCTTTATCTGTGAGTAAACAACCAAAATTGGATACTCGATCCCAAATAATATTAGTTCCACATCAATTTCCTTATAGATAAATACATGAGTTGGGTTAGAGAGAGTCTTTCAGTGCTACGAAACATAGAAAAAATTACGTATTAATGTCATTTGTTGTGGAAAATTCAAAATGTATGCCAACTTTCCAATATGATCAACAATCTCAAACGGTCCCACGTATCTTGGAGAAACTTTTCTCTACTTACCAAACCATTAGTAACCCAAAATAAGTGAAAATATCAAAAACATGAGGAAAATAACGATAAAAAAATTTCATACGTAGAAATATAGAATATGAATTATATCAGCTTTGTGTCATCACCATTTTATAACAAAACAATTGAGTATTTTTCAATGTCTCTTAGTCAAAACTAACTAAAAGAAAATAATAATCCATATTATTTGACTTACATAAAAGAGGTTTTCAAGTATTTCCTTAAAATTCCTAAAAGGGTTCCATATTTATGGGTTAATATTAAATATTTTTATAGGAAACCCGATCAAATCCCAAGTGGAAATATAAAAATCACTGAGATTCAAGGACACATGCTCAAATAATGTCCTCAAGATCCTATGTATCCCATTCCATCAAACCTTTTTTGTGAAGATAGTATCTTGAGATAAATATTAAATAGTATCCCATTTCCTCTTATAAGCATCCGTAAAATAAAGAATTGAACATAGAATCCCTATCTAAAACTACATTTTATGAACCTGTACGAAATCTAATGATATCATGCACAAACATTTATCTAATATCCTCAATATTAATGGTATTTCAAATGTGAATAAGGTTCTATGATTTAGGTAACTGATCAATCAACACCATTATTATATAATTTAAATTAGGTTTCTATTTTAATCCAATGATAAATTCCATGTACATATCCTTTCACGTCCATGTCTACATAGCAAGGAGATAAAGAAAAACTATAGAATTATTATTCATGACCTTAATCGTTTCATAACTATAATATTAAGAAAAAAATAAAAAATATATCTTATAAAACCTAGACACCAAAAATTCCACCTAAAGTGATAAACAATCTTCAGGGTGTATTGATTTACTACAAATCGAGAATTATAAAAATAAAACATTACAAAATTCCTCAAAGTTAATGGCATGAAACAACAATTATAGAAGAATTAAATCCCCTTGGAAGATGATGATAACACCCTGACGGACATCCCATAATACAAGGCACCACTAATGCCACATAAGTCATCATAAATCTACTTTTCCCTGATGGACCATCTTGAGACATGAGAAAATCAACTAAACACAAAATAAAACAACACTATTCTTGACCTACATGACTCCTAAGTGAAAAAGAGTAAAGAGTGAAATTAGATATCATTTCTTGGAATATTAATTCATAAAAATGTATGGATGTGAAATAATCAAATTATAAATATATTTATTCCCCTTATCAAGAATATATTTAATAGTGAAATCAAAATATTAGAGGTATACCACCCACCATCTCTACCAAAGATTAAAATATTTTCTAGAGAAGATATATTTCAATATTTTATAATCAGAGTAGAATGTAAAAAATTAACCAATGTGATAATTATATAAAATCTTCAGATAATTAATTATGGATAAATGTTTGAGACCATACCTAATACAATTTTTCACACTCAAAAAAATCTGACGAGATTCACAAGCCACAACGTAATGATTATGGATATGTTCACAATACAATCCCAATTAAGATGCATTATAGAAGACCACATAGATCAACCTAGATTCTGGATTATTTAAAACATGAGTTAAAGTCAAATATAAATCATGTAAAACCACTTTTACCCATTCAAATGGTCAAAAAAATCAATTTAACATGAAGGATATTAATTCTTAACCATGAACTAATTGATCATTCAATAATGAATACAATGTGATGGGTAGCATTAACATTCTATTCAACTATCACTATCATTTCCCAATATCAAACACTCAATAGAATGAATCCTTTTGATATAAAATAAAGAATATATGACTTTTACTCTTTTAGTTTATCATGTTAAATTTGGTAAGAGGGAATAGAAATTGATTGAGTACTATGTCATTTTTCAATAGGGAAATCTACATCCCTCACTAATGGTAAACTAGAAAATCCTTATGGAAACACATAAAGAAACTCATCTTCTACGGTAAGATGATCAAAACCTGAATACTCATACTCTATATCAACGGAAAAAATATATATATCCCTAACAAATTCCAAAAATGCAGGTTTAGTATAAATCAATCTCTGCTCTAATTCTCCTAGAAAGACACCTTACACCTCAATAGGTGTAGTAAAGGATAATTATTTAAGATAACAGTAAATATGATATTTATATGTTATTACCCAATACATCTCAATTATTATATCTAGAGGATTCATATATATATCTATAAAATCAAAATAAAGATTTATTTTTTAAAAGGACGAAGTGAAATAGGGGTATCAAAGGGCCGATTCTCTCATCATCCTAAGAGGTTTATAAATATATGTAACATAATCCATGATATACATATTAATATTTAAGTGTTACATTATATTGGTAGATATAAAGGAATGAGAGGCACCAGTATTGAAAAACGTATTTGTAAAGTTCATAGAAATATTAATGGTACCTGAAAAAGTCGTGGGACCCATATTAGTATCCATTGCAGACACATCCATTATATCAAGCAACTTAATTTACAAATAATATGGTCAGAACCCCTTTTTTATAGATTAATCAAACTATTCTTCAGGTCCTCCCTATAATTTTGATTTCATACCACTATAGGGAGTGGTAACAACATAGGAAAAAAATTTCTTGTTAATTGAGTTTAATCGAGATAATGATCTTCATTGTCTTTATAAATTCTCTCTATGAGTTCCTAACCATTTCACACTAGAAAAAAGATGGAGGTACTATAAAATATATTAAATATAAGTTTGAAAACATTTTATTCTATGTTACACAACAATGTATTCCACTATGAGAATCATCTTGATTACTCTTTCAATTAATGTGGCCACTCGATCCACAAATTAGTGTTGAAGGAACTACCGTAAAATCTGACTGACTATCCCAGTCATTTTCACTATGAAGTATATATCTAATATATGTTCAAATGAGGGTTTATTTTAATGAAATATTAATATTGAATATATATTTTAAGACCCATCTCAAACTACTACTCCTTTATTTTCTCATTTAAAACTTCCTCACTTGAGAAATGAAAAATCATAGTGAAGTGATTTTCATAATAATTCATAGTTTGATTACCTTTATTAAATTTAAGAAATTCTTTTGAATTATCAAACTCTATAAATTAATGATATAATTATTCCCTAAACTTTTCCATGATGACCTTCCACTATAATCCCATATTCATCCTAGTCTGGACAATTGAATACCTCCACCTTCTGCTAGGCACTTAATTTTTGGGGGTGGAAGATTTCATCTTAACTAAATATGGTGTCTCTGAAAATTCCAAGAGGATGTAAAATTACATTATCCAATCCTACACCTCATAAGGGTCATTATTAAGATTTAAATGTTGTTTTTTCAAATGAAGGAAACACTTGGAATAATCACAATTGTTTTACATATGAGGCACAACCAATGTATCCTAAATAGAAATATATAAAACTACCTAACACAAAGTATACTGACACAAAATTTTCATAAATAAATTCAATATTATCTTAGATATACATTAAAAACATAACATTATGATCCACATCCAAATCATACAGTTTTATTGTCTTTGGATGCATGGATACATAAACAACCAGTTCATAAGAGATCAATGTCATCTACCACTATGATCTTTATAACTAAAACACTTCTTAGAAATATCATACATAAATCATTTCTCTATAACCTGAGTAACGGAATAATTATAAAGAGTGAGCTTAGATTTTTTAATGGAAAAAGGGTACATATCAATGATTACATAAAATAACATGAGCATAAGGGTATGAGAACATGATCATAAAATTTGAAAACCATACACATCATATCATATATAATAATCTATGGACATGTTATATAACAAGGTAGTTCATAAGATATGAATCACAATGGAATAAAATAAAATTATCAATGAGATAATTACATTACCATAAGATATATATTTCTAACCAACTCATAAGCATGGAAAATCATTTCATTAGTCTATAATCTCTTCTTTAACTATTATTTTTGTATTGGGTTTACTCTCCATTCCATCATATTTTTAGTCATGGATCACTCCCGATACTATGATACTGTAAATATTCCCTTAATAAACCTATTTCACTCCTTATTTCACTTCTTAATAACTCATGAGATATCCAACATTACCTAATAAGTTAGAGGGATATATAATTTTGGGCCAACATAAAACATAATGAAAATCATATGTATGTGTACCAAAATATCATAAAATGTTAGTCCTTACATAACTATTGGAATAGAAAAGGGTTTTATAATTACATTATTATAGTAACATAGTAAAAATCATATAAAACAAACATGTTTTATAATGGTTTTTTCATTACTTAGTTAAACTTTGTGAATAAAATAGGTTTAATAGAATCATCCTTAAATCACCATCATAATCAATACAAATAATTAATGTAGGGAGTATCATTAGATCATATCCCCAATAAATGTAAATTACCATTACATTATGTAATCATTTTTGATAATTATTGTTAAAATATTATTCGGGATATTTCTAGAGGAAAATAAATTTTTCATATTGAAATAAATATATTAAAATTACCAAAAAAAAATTTATAAAAAATTTTTATTTGAAAAGAACCTCTGAATCATTTAATGTAACATTAAAATAATTCAATATAATTGATGGGGAAAAATTCCATTGATTTCATGTATGAAGAAAAAATTATTTATTTAACATTTTCAATAAATTATCAATAGTAACTCATTTGAAAAATAAAGAATATTCCATTTAAAATATATTATAAAATTAGAAAATGAGAAATTTTGAATAAAAAAACTCTTAATAGAATATTAAAAAAAATTATTGAAATCTTTTTTTATAAAAAAGGATATAAAATAATGATTATTTTTGACTGTAGAGAGAAATAAATTTGTATGTAAATAAAAATATTCTGGGAGTTTCTTAAGTAATTAATGAGAGAAACAAATGATGGAAAACATGTAATGTCTTGAAAAAACCATATTATTTGAATACTATTGAACCTATTGTGGCGTAGATCACAAAATATCATCATCACAATCTTAATAATAGATAATCTCATTAGGAAATGAGATTATAATATAAAACCCTTACCCCAAGTAGTACTTGTTTAGAAAGAGATATAAACACAGAAATAATAAATTAAAATTTATATTAATTATATTCCCATATCATTTAAATAGTTAATATATTTATAATATTGAATTAAAACATTTTAACACTCATTTATTAAAAATTCATTATAAAAATGCTCATTTCTAGGTGATAACAGTATTGTTTTATATTTATGATTTGGTATTGTTGTTTTCGTCCTTGTGAATAAATTATGATGCCATCATCTCCATATTGTTAAATATTATATTAATATAATATATATTAATTATATATATATATATATTAATAGTTATCCATATATTTCATAGTTAAAAATGAAATACACAGATCATGTAGATGGATGGTCACATGTATGCGAGAATAGTGTTTCTATTTTTTAGTGGATTAAATGAAAGAATCATAAAAAACAATTCACCTCACTAGAATATTTTTTATATCTTATATAAAATATATTCATTAAATTAATCCTTATATCCATTCATTTAAATCATACCTGAAATAAAAATCACATAACACCTTGGATGTCGTATTTTACACATAAGCATGAGCAACGTTATCCTTTTCAAATAGAATGGAAGGAGGGGTATAATGATTTTTGTATCAACATAATAAAAATTATGTATATCTAAAATATTTATTTATTAATTTTAAAATGGATACCATATTCAGAGAGTAGGTATAATAAAAAATTAAATTAAAAAACCCAGTTCTGAGTTATACCTCTTCATTAATAAACCACTTCTGTCTTACACCTTAAACATTAAAAGGAATGTCCTTTGGAAAAACCAGAGGCTCTAGGATGTGACTAAGGAATCTATGAAGGAATTATTTGAGATAATTTATGACTAATAAGGTTATTTTTTTAAAAAAAAGGACAGAGAGGATGTTCACTTTTATATAAGAGTGGATGTGAACTCTTGGAATTATCAAAATAGTTAAATTATTATAATTTAATTTTCAAGCAAAAAATAATCTAAATTTATTTAATATGAATATAATATAGAGAAAAGTGTAAATTCTCTCATAAAATGAAATTGGACTTTTTTGGCTATATTTTCTCCTTTATCAATTAGTTTTAACCTTTGTTAACCTTTTTTTATAATTATCGTGATAATAATGTTATCTAATAGTTATGAGATACGAATGTTCCCATAAACCGAAAATTGTACAATAAATGGAACATGGATGATATTTTCAACCATAAAATATTAATTATTCTCATTATTATACTTCTATTAATTTTATATATTTCAATAAAATATTATTTAAAAAAAATATATTTAATATAATTTTTTGATCTAGTAATTTACATTGACATTAGAAAAAGTAAAAACTAAAAAACATTCACACACATAATATAATAACTTTTTTATAAAATTAATGTGTCACAATAATTCACCCAAATATATTTACATCAAATATTTTTAATTTCATTTATCTTATTTGTAAATTAATTTATTAAATAATGATTCAGTACTGCATATAATTTTTTTAATTATTAAATCACTATAAATTAAAAATAAATTACTATGAAGAAATTATCTTTCTAATAGTCATTTAAAAATGGACTTATCCTCTTGTAATCTTTATGTAAAAAATTATACATATTAATGTAAAGAGAGTGAAATTCATTACTTATTCCTTTCATAAAATAAAATTAAGGTCATAATCAAAGACAAATGACACTAAGGGGACATATGTTTAATTCCTGGATGATAATGGTTGAACCACACTCATAAAATTAGATAAGGGTATGTGTTAGAAAATTTTATAAGCCCTATAAAAATGATTTATCCTTGTTTAACCTATTTTTTACTTATCAAGGTGATAAATATTTTCTATGGATACTATTCATAATGTCCAAAAATAAAATGGTCATATTTATTAAATTTGATCATCATTATTATGAATATGAGTTTAATTTTGTAGTACTAATTATATAAATTGGAAAAATCTATTTTAAAATAGGTTTAAAAAGCATGAACAAAATGGTTTTTTTGGAAAAATAGTTTTTTAGCATAAATGTATATTTATTCTTTTCCCATGGTTAGAAAAAATAATAAAGAAATGATAAAAAGTTTTATTGAAAACATAATAAATAAATTTAATTAAAATAAATAATCATTCGTTTTTATTTTAATTTGTTAAGATAAAAACATGCTATTGTATAAAGGATGTTTTTTCAAAAAACATCACTTTTACATTCAAATTATTTTTATTTTTATTTCATATAAATTTATTACTAATGAATTCATTTATACATGTGTAACCTATAAATTAATCATAATCAAGTTGTTTATATTCATACATGCCAATGAAATGGATACTAGATAACTTTTTCATTAAATAGTAGTATTTTAAAAGTATACCATGGTTTGTTTTAACTTTTTTTTGAGTGTAAGGAAATCTACCAAAGAAATTAATTTTATTTATTTAGTTCTATGTAATAAAATATCTTTGTACCTCATTTTACGCCCTTTAAAACAAATATCTCCTTTAAAATTCCATCACTCTTATAAATAAATGATGACATATCTTTTGAATCACATCCATGGGTTCCCCTGTAGTTTCTTATAATTGTTGATTCCACTAGAGAAATTCAACCATGAAGATAGTCTTTATCCACATAAAATTATATATATGATCCAGGATTTCTACTTCTTGTTCATAATATTAAATATAATTCAACAGTGGAAAAACCTCTAATTTATGTACAAGTTATAGATCATGTATATACATCCTTAGTAGAGATACTAAGACACATCACAGACATTAGGCATGTTTGGTGGATATTACAAGCGATAAGATACCATCCCCACTCAATCAAAAATATTGATGGGGAAAATATACCTAGGTATGATATTCCCCTTCTATTCAAATCTCATAACATTATTTTATATAGAAATATATAGAAATAACTTCTCACTAATTTCAATTTTCAACTTTCACTGATGGTTTCCATCAAAAAATTATATCGACACTAAGATGCCTTGACGTGCTAATAAATTGATCTTAATTTCTATTTAATTTCCTCATCTATGTCAGGGCCCAATAGTCTTATTTCCCTAAATTTATCTAGTCATGTTAGTGTTCTACACTTCATCCTATATAGGGCTTCATAAAGATCCATCTGAATACCTAAGTGAGGACTATTTATGTAAGAAAACTAAACTAAAGGAAGGGATTAATCCCAACCACATTTTAAATCACTATGACATGATATTAAAATAACATAAAGGGTTTGAATGTGTCTATGAGGAAAAAAATATTTTTGATGAATATATTTAAAAAAAAACTCACCTCAAAATACATAGCTTGTTGGAGACTTATCAAGAACATCATGGTAATCCTCATATCATAGTCAGCTATAAAAAATTAGGTGCTCTATAAAATTTTACCAATTCCATAATTTATATCAAAAAAATATAATCAAGATATAAATATTATCCAATCAAAATATAGTGTTATTACATTATATGGTTATAAATAATAACCATAAAATCATTATTTACTTTATATTTTTTTGAGAGTCTGAAAATGAAATACATAGTGATGTTTTCCAACTTACATTCTATAATGGTAATGGTGGTAATATCCCCTTATACATCTAAATATTAGCCTTAAATTAATGATATAAAAATCTCAAGATAAAAAATCTACAATATCTATCTTGATGTTTTCCCATATAAAATACTCTTTTAGAACTCAATATATCATTTTACTTGCATGATGAATAAAAATTTACAAAATGTGAGATTCGCCCAAGAGATCCTCATTAAAATATTTTATATATGTGAAAGATACATTGTTCCTTAGACATATAATTCCATCAAAATCAGTTTTATTCATAGGAAAATTTCATACATTCATTTACAACACTACATCTTCCTTTGACACCTATGAAATCCTCATATGGATAGATGGTAGAACATTTATTTGGAAACATAATATTTATATCTTTCCTCAAATATATCGATATATATAATTTAAAAATATATAAATATGTTATCTTTTATTATCATCAAAATATAAAAACTAGAATGATAAATTTGACTCATAGAATCTCCCATCTTGTTCTCCTCCTGGGGTTGTAATGTCTTAGGATGCCACAAAATGTAATCATTTCTAACCATATACATTGGAACTTATTCAACTATTTTTTTAATATATAATATATACTTTTATAATGAACATATATAGTACACCTTTCAATGTAATGATAATTATTCTATATCATGAGTGATGTAATTCTACTCATTAACCTTCAATTTTCAAAATGTATATGTTATAACCATATCATTTTGTATGAGGGTGTGTCGTAGATTCATTATTGATGCATCAATATAGATACAAACTCCGTGTCCACTATAGAGTAGTCTAACAATAGGTGTACTGACTAACCCTATCTTTAGTTCAATGGATTTTTCTATAAAATCATTTTTACAAGGAAAATTTTCTCCATTTTTGCTTAACATTGTTAGTGGGTAAGAAATTTGTGATAAATTATCTACAAAGAATCCATAATACGTAGACAATCCAAGAAAAAGATGATCTCTGTCAAAGTGTTTGGTCTATTCTGACTTTCAACAGATTTTTTCATTGATAGATAAATCAATATAACTCCTCTTGAGATTACATGACTTTAAAATGAATCTTTAATAGCTAAAATTCCCCATTATTATTTTATTCATACTATTTTTTATTTTTAAGGGTATTAATAACAATTATCATGTGATATTTTTTATCTTACTTAATCTTAGAATATATTATAATATCTTCTTTAAAAACATCCAAAAAATTATAAGGGAACCGATAATGACTCTACTCATTAAATCCAAAAGATAGTGGGAAAATTAGTAAGACCAAATTTAATAAATATAAATTCATAGTTTATATACATAATATTGAAGGATGTATTAGGTATATCATCACTTTGGACCATCAACTAATTGTATGTAGATCTATTAGAAATCATTGAAAAATAGAGATCCTGTCAAAATTGATCAAATAAGACAACAATATGTGGAATAAGATACATATTATTCATTTAGATTTTTTCTATTTCCAATAATCTATGTAGAGTAACATTGATATATCATTTTTTATGAAAAATGATAGGTACACATTTTTGTGATTCTATGGGATGAATGAATCCCTTAAAAAGAATATCTTATATTTTATTCTTTAGTTCCTAAAACTAAACAGTGGTCATTCTATATTGAGAATTTCAAAAATATTTAGTACTATATTTATGGTAAATTGACAATCAAACCTCTCAATTTAGGAGTATAGGAGGAAAATATTGTATAATAACATAAAAAATATTAATATAATTGGGATAACTCTAATGGTATGTTTATAACAAAAAAACACGAGATAAAAAACCTTTTGAATATGTGTCAAGACCATATAATGGATTTATTTTCCATTGGACATTCATATTTATAATTATATGAATCAATGATCACATGTTTTTTTATAGTATGAAATGTGAATCCCCTTATTTGAAATTGATGTGGGATTTAGGGAAGTCAACATAATCCATGCATATGATAACATCGCACACAGGAAGAGGGAGAATGATCAAATTTGTAGGAATAACATTCTCATACAATTAAGTAACAATGTAATCATATAATTGTGGTTAAATCATCTTACCATTATGATAATTCACAAATAATTCAACTTATAATCATTGAGTTGGTATTATGATACCTATATACAATTATCAACATACAAAAAAGATGATAGATATAGAATCAAATGAGATATTAGTAGTTCAAAAGTAGATGGTATGTGTACCTTTCACCACTTCATTATCTGCATCAACAATAGGGATCTCATGATATTACCATTCGTCATAAGATTCAAGAGGTTTTTGATGTCGAACAAAATTATTAACCATTTTATTTCAGAATAAGCTATAATAATTCCCATTCTCCTTACATATGAAACAATTGAGTGTGAGTAGTTCGTTATGTGGTTCTTTTTTGTTATCATTATATAACATTTTATTCCCATCTCTTTGGCAAATGATTTCATGATAAAATTCATTTAGAAACATAAAATATTTACCATTCCCATTAATAAAATTTTATTCATGTCTCCTTTTACACATAAATAATAAAGACGGTTCATCTTCTTATCCTCAAAGGTTTTAGAATTTCTGTCAAATGCCTTTTTTCATTTTTTATGAAAACCTTGAGTTTGATGAGTAACTCTAATATCTATATCCTCCTTGATATAAAATTTAACGATTTCTTCATATATAATGATGTATCATGTGGTAAACATACATGATACACTTTATTTTATTACCATAAATAATGAATCAATCTTAATATCATACTATGTGGTAATACCAAATGTGTACCCCATGTGACTTGTAAAATTCCCCTCTTAAGTTCTAATAGATTCATAAACTTTTTGATATGGATAATATTTTTTATTCTATATATTTAAAAAAATAATACATAGAATTTAATTATTGAAAAATAATCTCATAATTTCATCCCACACCATGGAGTAAATTTCTTCTAATTTCCTCATGTTCTTGATAAGATTCCATAATCAATCTATTTCATCTTCTAAACTATTAACAACAAAAATGTATTTATCATACATAGAACATTGGATAATGGTAAATAATTGTTTGAGTATGTGTCCATTTGTAATAAATAGGTGGATCAATGCACATAAAAAATTATTACTCACTTTTCCACATGAAGGACTCAATAGTATATTTCTCTCTCGTTTTCTTATCTGGATGCTCGGAATGATTCATATATTGAGACAATTTTGTAATAATAGAAACAATATTTTTCTTTCTAGATTAGATATATTTTGGTTTATCAAGTGTAAAATTATTACATTTTCCATCACATTCTGTATTTACATGGTTAATTTGGGTTAAATCCATTATTTAAAACTCAAATAATAGTGTGGGATAAAATAAATATAATGGGAAACCACATGATCATGAAACCTTATTTATTGTATGTCTAAACTAAGACCCCTTATTTTCAAACTATGAAACCTGATGTTTAATCTTGGTCATTCAAGATCATTACCAAAACGGTTGGATATTTTTCTACACTTATAATTATCAATGGGGTTTTCATATAAGTTTCCTCATCCTATTTTCCAAAGGATACTAAAACATTACTTGATACAACCTATAAAAACACAAAATTTTAATACATAAATACTATATACTATAAGATGAATATAAAAATACATAAAAATTAGATCTTTTAAAAACTATATAGGTTTAGATTATTTTAAAACTTGGATACAAAAAAAGTTGGCTCATAAAATATCTACATCATCTCTCTCTATGTTCTTCATAACTAAAACCCTAATTTGATAAATCATACCTAATACCATTCTTCATATCTTCGATAAAGGGAATATAAGAAATGGCAAGTTAGGATGCTCAATAAAGGTAAACAATGAATATATCAATTGTATTCTAAAAAAACACGCTAATAAAGGGTTTGAAATCACAATATTATAATTTTAAAAAACTACAATGTAAATAATATATCATAATCACGTTGCATAACAAAAAACATTGTAGTTAAGAAGACATAAATAATAATGAAATAATAGAACATGAGTCATGAGATAATGACATTGTCCTAATATATAAATATTTATTATACAAGTATGTATGGGACACAATTTCCTTATTTGAGTCTCATTTCCAAGATAATCATAGTTGATTAAGTTCTCTTGCCATTATATCATATATTCAGTCAGATCTCATTCCCAATACATTCATCGTGGATAGAGTCTCTAACTGAACTGGGTTTACCCCTCATTATAATCCATATTATCAAATAAGATATCTATCTATATCCAATTAATATTAGGGAAAAATGATATTATTCCTACCCATCACATAATTAAAATCATAAATATGTGTTCTACAATATAATTAAACATTCACCATTTCATAAAACATGGAATGGAAATGGTATTCATAAAAATTTCATCAGAATCTACCTCATCAGTATAAACAATACATCTTCTAGGGGAATGATACAAAAAAATTAAAAAATAATAAGTGAAACATCATTTGAGACATTTGATATCATCAACTCTATCCATCATAAGTGAATTCGGAAGAAAAAATCTCTAATAAATGAATTGTAAAAATTATAGGATCAAATAACAAATCCCTAGGGAACAAATTTTCCAATATCTCATAGTATGCTAAGGTTTTTTATGATATGACCAATCAAGGAACTCTCTAATAAAATACCCAATAATTTCTTGAAACTCTCTCTCAAGTATTCTATGAAATCGCACACTACACACCTATACCCAGAAGATGAATGATCGTCTTTGATACCATCATTTCATGAACAAACATGAATAACCCATATAAAAGGTACAAAATTTATCTTTTACCAGGAATGCAGGATGTTCATGATTGCTATGAGATAGTGACATGCATCATGATATAAAAAAACCCTAGGGGTCTGAATAAACCTAATAAAAATCTCATTAATACAATGAAATTGATATAAACCAATAAAAATATGAAATTAAAAATAATCTATATGGTAGAAAATCACTAGAAAGTAGATACAAGTATTAGAAAAATTATGTCAACCCATGTCATCAGAATATATCATCCCAACATCAAACTAGAAACTTGATGTAACATGTGGATCCCATGTTCCACTGGTCACCGCCATCTCCCAAGGACTTCTAATCAAGATCATCCAACACCTATAAGTTTTTATTTATTTTTCCTAAACTTCATAAAATAAAATTCATAATTCTAATGGAAATGGTATGGTGTGAGAAACTAATACTATGATGATCTCACCAAGAATTTCATAAGAAATATGCAATGAATTAATTTTTTTTTCAAATATTAAATAAAAAAGGAAAGTATTTCATTCCATTGTTTTAATAAAAAACTATTTATAAAAAAATTAAGTGGTTAATAATGAAACATTTTTCAATGCTAATTTTTATTAAATGTAAAAAATTTAATAATATTTATCAGAAATAGTCATAAATAATAATTTATTTATCAAAATAGTCGTGATTAAATCATTTTCAATCAATTGGAATCTTGAATAATCATTTTCATTCCAATCACCATGGTTAATAGACCACATGTTAGATTAGATCAATGAATCTCAAACATCACATCTATGTATGACACTAGGTGTGAACACACTACCATGATCAGAAAGCCTATGATGTAGAAGAGAATCCAAAAGAAGAATATCCCTACCCTCAAGATTGTTTATTTAACATTGCCATTATAAATAAATTTCTAGTTAGTTCTAATACATGAATAGAGCGTGTTTTCCCACCTAAAAACCCAATATACCTTGTGATTAAAGGTAAATTATACACTAATGGGAATATCATTCAATTAAATCAATCAAACCCATTTTAAATAATGATTTCCAAAGCATCCATATACTAGTTTCAAAATATTACTTTCATTTTAAAAACTAAATTTCATTAATATCATCTAAAATAATTCTCAAATAAATCATTAAAAATCATGATTTGTTTTATAGAAATATAAATCTTTATTCATAATCCATTTTCAATGGGATTAATAAAAAACACAAACCCTTCCATTTCCACTATTCATCAATAAACTCAAATCAATATATAAAAAATTGGAGAAATTATTTTAAATAATTCTGAATAAATCATGTCAATTAAAAGATATTTATATATGAAACAACCGGCACCAATTTATGATTGTGAACAAAAAAGGGATCCACAAGAAGATTAAAAGTCATGGTCATTCAAGGGAGAGTATAAGTGATTAAAATTACTGTATATATATATATATCCATCTATG
This sequence comes from Viscum album, assembly GCA_963277665.1. Classification (NCBI taxonomy): domain Eukaryota; kingdom Viridiplantae; phylum Streptophyta; class Magnoliopsida; order Santalales; family Viscaceae; genus Viscum; species Viscum album. Next base: position 1,236,291,520 of record OY728162.1, on the reverse strand, counting down.
AAATTAGGATCAATCAGTTTCCCAGAAAATAAGAGAAGAAGAGAGGATAATTCACAAACAAAAATATTACACATACCATAAGGAATCCATCACACCCTCAACACATTGATTTGAGAAGAAATTACTTTATTAGAGTCAAAAATCACCTCTAGATAGCCTCTAAATCTAGAGAGAAAATAATTTTTTATTTGGAGGAATTTAGAAATTAATCTAGGGGTTACATAACATTAATTAAAAAATTCATAGAATTATATTCACGTCACCATATCTGGACACATGGTTAAAAAATAATGCACCAACTGTACATGACTTACTAGTCTACTTAAACGAAACTCACATTTTAGCCATATAGTTATTCAAATTTTATACCAAACATTTTCTCCAACCATGGCTACTAGAATAGGGTACACAATTTGGAAAACATATCTTAAACCATATTCCACCACTATCCCATACAATATGGTGTGAGGGGGAGGCCCCAATATATTAACTAACCATGTACCCCATTAGATGTACAAAACAAGTTACATTATTTTATATGATACCCCATAAGGTATTCCCGTTCTATGTTCCAAATATTAACAGGACCTAACAACTTCCATTTTTTTCTGCGAAACTCTTAAAACATCATGGAATTATATCAAAAGAAAATATATTCAAAACCAAGGGATAAAATTACTAGAAAGATATTAATATAACTTAACACATAATATTATTAGTTTTTTTAAAATAAAATACTATTTTTAGAAAAGTATATTTTTAATTAATAAATTATTTTCATAGTATATTTAGCTACACTGTTTGAATTTCATTTATATTAAATGGGTCTTATAGTTTCATTATATTCCTCAATGTCTTTAATTATATTCATACGTTCTAATTCAAAGGATATGTATTTAAGATACTACATAAAATTTTATTTTTTGTCTTAATATATAATATTTTTCATTATGTTTTGTGTTAGGAGTGGAGGAAAATATCACTCTCATTGACTTATTTAAAGGAAATCATATATTATTATTTTATGGTGTGATAGATGTTTTTCATTTCATATAACATCCTCTCATAACTAGCAATGAGGATGAATTTAATGAATATTCACGTTTTTTATAATATTTGTAATTCTAAAATGATAAATATTAATATATAATCACTATTATAATTCATTGTGAAATGAGATCATTAATTGTGCATCTATGCCGACAACAACATCCATGATCCATAAACAACATCTTTCATGACTAATTATCACGTATTTTTCAAAAATGTATTTAATTGACATATATGATATTTATGACTTGTTTAATATTCTGTAAAAGTTATATTATCATTATATAAATAGAATACCTTATACATGATATCATTATAACACCCTCTTGTTTGGAATAATTTAAAACCTATGCGAAGGATGTTAAAATGTTTATATCACGGATCATTGAATAATTTCATAGATGGTTAATATCATATAATATTAATTTATTATTTTATTTATTTGTAATTTTGATAAAATTATTTCGAATAATTATTACTATTTTACATTTAAATCATTAAACGTTCTAAAACTACATCACCAAAATCTCTATTTTTGTGGCCCATATTCATGTATTACCCTTTAAAAATTGAGAATTAATACATTGTTGAAAAATGATTATTATTACATAAATTATCAATTAATATTAAACCATGAAAATACTTTAGTGAGAATCGATCCTGCCACTATAATGTTCTTACAACACAAACAATTGATCCTTCCCGAACCCAAGATTAATGTAACTATAATTGAGTAATTTATTTGTAGTATATGATTATAAATAAATTTTCAAAAGTATATGAAATTTGAATATGTTTATAAATAGAATAATTAAATTTGTTATATTCGTCATTCATGATGTTATAATTTGTTCGAGTTAGCAGGAATTCATTATAAGGAATAATTCTCTAAAATTTCAATTCCTTGAAACATGATTATTTTATAAAACATGTTTTAAATTATATGGTTAAACTAATAACACATCGATATTATATATCATGATTATCTACGTACTTAGATTATTTATTTTTATATTTAAAATACCATTCATCAGGATATTTTTATTGAAATGTTACACATATGTCACGATGCCAAAAATCATAAATTTTGAAATTAATTTGAGTTTTATTTTCCATGAATGTAAATATATATCAGGATAGTGGAAAGTGAAAGGTTATGCAGATTAGAAACACCTATGGTTAATATCTATGAAAATTATTGGATGATAATTGACTCAATCATGATAATATTACATGATGAGTGGGTATAAGATTGTACACCTGTCAAGATACTCTTAGTGGATATATTTAGATAACTCACTTGATATTTACTAACCTTATTGTTGGATATTTATACAAATTATTTGTCTCATACCATTGAAAACTATTATACCCAATTACTATCTTCTATTGATAACAAAACACTTTGAAGGTACCCTCTCTACTACCTTATATCTATTTATTTGAGAAGTTTACATCCGATTACATTGAGAATACTCAAAAATTTCTTGGACGATTCTCAAGATTTTCTTCTAGATGACCACATTATTTAGATTAATAGGGAAATAAATTTTTTTATATATCGATAATATTGATCTCCATTGTTATATTTATCTATGATTATATAATAGTATCCCCAATAAATATTTTTAATTTATTTCATAACTCAATTGATGAATGAATTACAATTAATTAAAGGTTACTAGGGCCTAGTATATATTTCCCCTCAATGCCTAAGAATGAAACTTGATGAAAACTAAATCTGGTATTGGAATATTCCTTACACAGTTATGTATGATTTCATGGATAAATGTATTTACAATAAATTTATGATGTACAACATTATTAATTCCATTATTATATGGTTATTAATTTTTATCCGTGTTTTTATTTAATATCTTTGATATAGTATGGCCCCTAGTTTCATCATATTGTAGAATTATTTTGATAATTTAATTTTTATTCATACTTTTTATGCCATGGTTTTTTTATAATATATTTCATTCTAGACTAATCCTAATTCATCATTTGATCTCACCATAATTGTTTTACTTTCTATAATAAACCTATAAGAGAACTATTCTTAATATTTACAAATATTATAGAATAGATAAAAATATTCTCATGGGGTTTTTATTTATTTTATTTATGTTTTTAAGTATAATTTTAAATAATGTATGTATCTAGTAATCCAAAATTAATACTCCATTAGATCATATGGGAACTCTTATATTTTCGTCCAAATATGTAGTAATTTTTACATTTTTCATATACAGAATGATAAAAAATTCATTATTATTTTCTAGATCGACACAATCCATTATATCATTTATGTTTGCTGATAACATTGAGTCATCCTATAATAGTATGATAAAGGAGTTTTAAATTAAGAAAAATACACTACTGGAAATATGACTTTTACCAACGGTTTTTTCCAAACCGTTGGTATAGTTCATTAATTTGGACCTATACCAACGGTTTGGCCAAAACCGTTGGTATAAGTCACTTATATGGACCTATACCAACGGTTTTGGACAAACCATTGGTATAGGGGGGACCTATAGGACCTATACCAACGATTTTGGCCAAACTGTTGGTATAGGTCCTAAAATCAAAGGACATATACCAACGGTTCACAAAACTGTTGGTATAGGTCTATACCAACGGTTTTGAGTACCGTTGGTATAGGTCCTTAAATTTTTAATCGAATCTTCTTACCGAGAACATTATATAAAACAAAATTTAAAACTCTTAAAACAATACATATAAATATTTATGAAATTATGTTCACAAAAGTCATGTTAGGTTAGTGGTTAAGTCATTTAATTATAAACTAGAGGTCCTGGGATCAAATCCCACCGAATGTTTTTTTTTGAAATACACATACCAACGGTTTTGAGAATCATTGGTATAGGTTTTTATATTACTTATACCAACAATTTTCAAAACCATTGGTATAGGTCTATACCAACGGTTTTCTCAAAACTGTTGGTATAGACCTATTATCACAGCTTACTTTCCAACATTCCTCCAAACCATTGGTATAGCCTATACAAATGGTTTGAGGGCCTATACCAACGGTTCCAAACCGTTGGTATAGGTTATTTTTCCACTAGTGATACTAGGATTCTTTATTACAATGAAAATTTTCCAATAAATATCTATTAATATTTCTAAATATTCCCCAATAAAAAAATTTATTTTATACATATAGTGGAATTTACATAGTCCTTCCAATGGATTTTCTATCAATGTTTGAATTAGGAATTTATTATTGAGATAAGAAGATTTTTATTTGTTATGGGAACATAGAATACCTTATTTTAATTATAGATATTTCACCTACTGTGTCAATTTTATAAAGAAATAAAATATATTTATTTAATAAAATCATGCGAGAGGAGGGAGAGAACGAATTATATTTGTATGGGAAGGATATGCTAAAGACATTGTATGTACCCATTTTACACAAATACATTATTATATTTGATAAGGAATTATTGATTAATCTACCTAAGAATGATGTATATTTTACCATAAAAATAATTCATACTGCAGGACCCACATCTAAATCTAACTAAACAATAGAACTAGTGGTTTTTGAGGATTTAAAGAAACCACTACAAAAAGTAGCATGATTAGTGATTTATAAAACCTTTTTTCACTGGTGGGATCCTCTATAATTTTTTTATAAAATTAATATGGCTCTGTGAGATTCTTCACTGATTATAGTGAGATAAATTCCACTACATCAAAGAATAATATCTTTTATTATGATTTAATCATTTATTTGATTAAATTATAAGAGATAAATATTTTTTAAATATCAATCTTCTCTATCATTATCATTAGTTAAGGGAGAAGAAGGAAGATATACTAATCACAATATTTCAAATAATTATTGTATATTATGATTATATAGTAATTACTTTTAGATTGACAATTGAACCTATTATATTTGTGAGAATTATTAATAGAGTATTTATGTAATATAATGATAATATTGTGGAGGTTTTAATTGATTATATCTTTATATACACTAAATTATATATAGATCATGATATTCATCTTCAAATCAATCAATATACTCTTATTAAAAAATTAAATTAGATTGGAAATATAGTAAGTATTAATTTTGGCACAATTAATTATTATCTATAAAAATAGAATATCTATTTATCATTTAATGTCAAATTTAGTCAAAGAATTAAAAAAAATTGATGTACTTAACCAAGATTGAATTGTTCATGGTTTTTTCATGTTACTATTGGAATTTTTTTCAATATTTTGTTGGTTGGATAAATTGTTAACCAAGTTAACACAAAAAGGGTTTAATTATCATGGTTAAAGGAATGTGTGGAAATTTGTTGAGGGATACTGTAGAGACTGATAAATTCAATAGAATTGAATTTATCATTAATTAGGGAAGGATTGGTAATATATAGTGATTCATCAATGAAAGGACATGGTTGTTTCCATATTTATAATTATATAGGTATTTTATATGCATCAAATTAATTAAAAATATATGAATACAACTATCCAACTCACAACCATGACCTGGTAGCTATAATAATTTCATGGAAAATATGGAGACACTACCTCTATGGTGAAATAAATGAAATATATATATATACTATATATGTGTAAATTTTATCTTCTCCTAGATGAATATAAAAATGAGTCAAAGAAGATTGTTTTAACTACTAATGGACTACGACTACTCGATGAACATCCACCTTGGGAAGGAAAATAATGTGTAATATTCACTATGTATGAGGAACCACAATGTGTGAAATATAATATGTATAAACAATAATTCTATATATGAAGATCTAGTGAAGAAAGATATGGTAATTTTTAGGGATGGGGATCCATGTTTAGTTTTTGATTAAATTTTCAAAAAATCCATAAAAAAAATATACTATAGTCCCAGAAATATATAAATCACATAAAATGTAATATTAAATAAGTAAATAATGGGAAAATGATAATATTCATTTGTAAAAACTGGACTGTTGATTCTTTTTAAGAGGTTATGTGTTCCATCCATATGATAATTAAAGAGGGAACAATGTGATAAATAATATAACAAAAATTTATCTACGAAATCAATTACCAAAAAAATTTATATGTATTTAAAAGAACATTTCTAGTGGGATGTTATGAAGTGATAAATTATGGACAATCTTTCCAGATGATTAGTATTCCAACTAGCAATGGATGAAAAACATCAACCTAAGGGAATATTTGAACCTATTCCTATAATTATATTAAATTGGAAAAATATTATAATGGTCTTTTTTAGTGAAATCATAAAGAATACAATGAAGAATGATAATATGTGAGTCATCCTTGATCATATTATTATATCCACTCATTTTCTCATAAGATATGATCTTCTCATTGAGTTCAATACATGACTCTAGATTAATTAAATTTTTACGATTCATTGGGAGCCTCCATAAATTTTATCTAACTATGATTCTATGTTCTAATCAAAATTATCAAAGTGTTTTCAACACTGAGATATAATTAAGCATTGAATTTTATCATCCAACATATAAGTTGGTAGAAATGACTATCAAAAATTTATAGGATATGCTATGATCACGTTCTCTTGACTTACAAGGTATATGTGATATGAATCTATCTTCTATGTAATTTTTATATAGTAGTCGCCTTTATTAGAGAATAAATATAGAACCATATAGTTTATTTTATGGGAATAGGTGTTATAATCTATCCTATTAGGTATAATTTTGGTAAATAAATGTAGTTGGATAAGATCATTTAGAGGAAACAATTATTAAAATAAACACAATTCAATGTCATTTTATAGAATCCCAATAAAAAAGATATTTTGATAATCGAATGAAGGAAAAATAATTTCAAGAGGAGGATCATGTTTTCATAATGTTATAGTTTTGGAGGGACTTGTAATAATTGGTAAAAGGGGGTAGTTAAGATCTATGTATGTCATGCCTGGTGCAATTCTAGATATACTTGGAGATGTAGAATACAGATTGGATATGCCAACCAAATTTTATAATGTGCATGATGCCTTATATGTTTCATTATTTACAAAATTAATCATAAATACACTTCATATTCTTGTATATCAGTGAATAGAGTTTGAACAGGACTTTTCATATAATTATCTGCATGTCCAGATTCATGACAATATAGAGAATGTGTTGTTGAATCAGAAAACTCTACTGGCGAATGTCATATAGTGAAATAAAAAAAATAGATAGAGAAACATGGGATCCTCAAAAATATATGAGGAATGAATAACCATGATTTTTTAGGATACAAAATATCCATTTTTAGGATGAAATTATTTATATAGAGTATATAATTGTCGATAGGTTACTATAGAAGGTAAACAAAAGATCCTAAAATAATTTCACAATCCACACTCTAAAGATCCTTCATTTAGGAATTTATTTGAAATTAATATTATAGAGTTTTAAATTGAATAAAGTAAGTTTACTTTTTAAAAAATTATATCAAAATAATTTTATTATTAATTTTTTAACATTCTCTTGAAATTTTTATTTTTAGTTTTAAAATACATTCTTTATAAAAAAATAGATTTTTTTGGTTTTAAAATGATGTAAAAAATACATATAAGGATAAAGAAGTATTAAATAAAAAATTATACATTTTTGGAATAAAATTATGAATTTTAAAATATTCATTGAAATTGAAAAACCTATATTGAAGTTGTTAATTAGAAATGGAAAATGATTCATTAAAAAAATTCAATATTTTCATCTAATCAATCTTTTTTAGGTGAGATTTTGTTCTGGATTACATTGAATGAATCAAAATATATATATTTTTCTATAAAAAATAAATTTATTTCATGGAAATAATAATATATGTTTATTTACATTATATATAATTTTTAATATTAAAACGCTTTTTTTCCTAAAAACATTTTTTATACAATTACATATATTTATTTTAAAATTAGCATTTTACACATTTACAAATTTTGTATTATATTTTTATTTTAAAATATTAAAAAAAAAATTTCTAATTATATTATAAGATCAATTTTAATTTTTTACAATAAATTAATGATTAGGGTTAAAAACCAATTCCCTCAATAAAAAGTAAAATTAGGTAAAACTCTTCAACTAAATTTAAAATACAAAAACATGTTAAAACCCATATTCAAAATGAATGGTTGAGGTTTGATTTCTAAAAAACATACACCCTTTCCTCATTTTACATTTTTTAAACCCTTGACCATTTAATAGAGAAATTACACTCTATAAATTCATTAGGAATTCCTAAAACTACCGTTCTCTTCACTTATAAAATAGTAACATATTCTCCAATTAATGAATCACATTCTATTTATATTTCACTATTAAAATGTGGAACATTTCTCCTATTTAAAAAATATTCCAAACCATTATTAATCTTATGAAAATTAGATATAATAGGTCCTACTTTTCAAAGGATAATTCCTAGCAAAAATTAATGTCCCTGGCCTAAGTATACACTTCTCCTTACTGTTTGATTAATAATTTTAATTATCCCAACCTTATATAACAATACTTATATAATTACATATGTATAATTAGTATACTAATGTTTCATTATATTAGTTAAAAATTATTATTAAACTAGTACCATCTACTATGGAACAAACATTGATCATGCTTTCATGCAAATTACTCCCCCTATAGAGACTCACACTTTCAAAATAGAAAATTAAATATTTTTATATGGATATTTATTATATAACAAAACAACTATATGGAGGACTGTAATATTATTGTTTCATTGGAAACATGGAACAAAATCTTCTAATCTGGTGAAGTATCATTATTTTTCCCACAAATATCGTTCTATTTAGTACTTTTGATTATAATAATCTACTGAAATCCTTTCATCATAACATGGGGGAAGGAAACAAAAGAATGGGTTAGATCAGAATTCCAGTAAGGGTAAACCTAATATATTTAAATATTTACTAATATTAAATAATAATATAATCCTAAGGGTATGTGATCATGAAAATAATTTCTGATTTTCATACTCAATAGATCATAAAAACAAGTCATGGAATAAAACATTATATATTTCAAAAACATGGACCATAAGAGTGATAAATAATCATAAATCAATCATAAACAATAAAATCATGTCATAAATATGTGTAAACCTCATAAATAATGAAAACTATTTCATACATAAAGGTTAACTACCAATGATATCAGTATAGTGGATTAGGACATATCACATATTCCCCACTATGGAGCAGGACCTGCCAATTTACCAAAGTGGATCATGACACACCAATTTACAATTATAAATCAAGTCAGACTGTTTTCTCATAGCGGATTAAGACACAACAATTTACTATAGTGGATTAGGACAATCCTATTTCCCATAGTTGATAAACACACACATGTTTCCCATATTGGATCAAGATGGGTGATTATTTACCCTTATTTATATCATGAGATAAAACAATTTACCCACAAAATTATAGAGAGATATAGGTCTGAACTATATTATTATGAAAACCGAACTGAAGTGTACCAAAATATCTTAAATCATTCAACATATCATCATATCACAACTATTAAAAATAAAACTGTATTTATAAATATTTTTTCAATTCATCATAGCATATCACATAAAAAATAATTGGGTTTCACATACATTTCAACAACTTACACAATACACATACAATGAAATAATAAGGATGGAATCATTCAATATTTCCCCATTAAATCCTAATTAACATCAAATGATGTAATTTTTAAAGGGTAGTTATAGAATATTTTTAGTAAAATAACGTTTCATTGAATATCACTTTTTATAACCCGGAAATTCATAAAATATTTTGGTAATATTTTGTTTTAAAATTAAAATGAAAAAATATAAATTAATATTTTAAATACATTTAAAACCTTTATTAATTAAAATATCCTTTCATATTTGAAAAAAAAATTAAATCATTAAACACTTGTACAATAATTATATTTGAAAATAACCTTCAAAATTTTAAATATATGATTCAAATCAGATAATGGTCATGATTATGGGAAGTGTTTTTCATTATATACATGTTGAAAATAAAGACCCCTTTCCCATTTTTGGTAAAATCCAAATGTTTTTTGTTTAAAAAATTAAATTAATATTCCTTTATAAACATTTTTTAAAAACTCAAATGGGGGAAATGTGTATTTTAATAATATAAGAAGAATAATAATACATTTTTCAAAACATTTTATTGAAGAAATGTTTTGAAAGAAAATGATTTCCTTATAACACCTAAAGTTTTTATAATTTATTTTTATTTTATAAATTAATTTTATTTTATGGATTTAACTATACAAAACACCATGTTAATCATTCACTATGAACAACACATAGTTAGCTTGCCTTACACATGATTCCTATTTTTAACTAAACCACAGTATAATACTAATACAATCATTCAAATGAGACTATTATAACCGAACCCTAAAAAACATTCAAAAAAATATTAAAAAATAATTTTAAAATATTATGTATACTTTTATTATAAACATAAATCATATAGATTATAAAATATATTATTTTCATTAATGTCTTTATATATATTAAAAGTATTATTTTCTCAAAAAACTAATTTTAATGGCTTTCTATGAAATATAATAAAATTAATTTTTTATTTTTTTGAAAATTAATCTGATAAAATGAAATTAATTTTTTAATAAATAATATCAAAATTTTCTTAGGTTTATTTTCTCTTATTTTTTCCTAATGTATAATTTATTTATGAATAGTGAAAAATATTTTATTTTAATTAAAAACTACCTCTTTGCTTAATTAATTTATTATGTTAACTTATTTTTTAAAGTGAGATTAAAGTATAATTAGTTAAATAAAAAATCTATTAATCTAATTTTTGTCATTATATTCAACATGACATTGAAATTGGAAAAAATATTGTAAATGTTGGAAAGTTTTCACTTTAATCCTTCGTTTTCATCACATCTCGGGGATTTATTTAAATTTAATTTTCTCCACTGATTTGAATTTACTTTGGAAAAATTTATTTCCTATTTAGATGAATAATAATTTATAATTTATAACATGTTTAACTTTATTTCTTACCAAAAAGAATAGTGGCTGTACAAAAAATTAATTGATGTCGCTGAGGTAAAAATTGGTTTACAGAGAGGTTGAAATAAACAATAATGCTAAAAATAAAAAATAAACAATTATAAAAACTATTTTATAGATATATTTCAATCATTACACCTAAAATGTTCTTTATAATGGAAAAATTTAGCCTCTCATTCTTGTGAAAATCATGGGTGCACTGATTTCTTTTCAAAAATAATAAGTGTGTCCCCTCCCTCGATTATAAAATCTCACTCCTCAAATATTTTCTTTAAAGATTAAAACCACATTTGAACAACCAAAAGCTAGAATAATAACATCAAAACATTCCTAACCTAATATTAGAATCCTTAATTTTTTTCATAAATCTATAATAGGTAGTATTTTATGCAAGCCCAATGATAACACCTGAAGAATTGGTAATGTTCCACAACAAACATTTTTGTTTTATTCATTCCTCAGATTAATTTAGTTATTTTTATATCCGGATTATATAATAAAATAAATAACTCCCACTTAATAATAGGTATTTTATTATATGTTCCTGATCGAAAATTATCTCCACTTCCCTTAAATGGGTTATGAAATCGTTCTTCATGTGTATGACAGAATAAAGTCACACAAACAAATGTCATTTGTTTTTTAGTAAAACTTATCAAGGATGCTCATAATGATGTATTTATTATGTATATATGAAATATAAAATGGTTCTAAAGTTATTAATATTAATTTAATGTTATATTAAACTTAAATTAATGCTTTCCATTTTGTTGGAATACGATAACGTTGTTTGCGTGTATGGAGGACTATAGGCTCATGTTGCAACATGATTAATTAATGATTTACAAGTAATATATTAGTGATTGTTTTAATATATATATATATATATATGTTACATAAAAATTGATTCATTAATGATAAAATATCATATACTTTTTCTTTCTTTTAATCCAAAATAAACATGGAAACAACATTTACGCATACATAGGGCCAACTGTCTTTATGAATGGTGTATTTAATTTCCTATTTATGTATTTTATATAATACCATGAATTCATTTTTACTATATATATTTTATATTTATATAATTTTTACATTTTAGAGATGAAAAAAAATCATGATTAAAGTAATAAAACTATAAATATAATAAATTAAAACATTAACAAAATACAAAGAAGTTATTACATGAAACCTAACATTAATAGGAAATCATTAATAAATGATTAATTATAGTTCACAAGAAAATTTTATATGTTATCATATATATGAGTATTTTTTTATCATATATTTATTATTAAATTTTATTTATTACACACTAGGTTTGAATGAGTATGATGAAGGAAAATGCTTAATGTATGAGATTAATGTCTCAAATTTTACTTCCATGAGACACATGTTATATTCACCAATGATTTCTTTTATGTGGGGTAAATAAATCCCAAAAAGTATATTTTGATTATTCTATTGAAACATATTGGTATTAACATATACATTTTAGTAGTATGTCTCTTTTATGGGTTTATAGTTTAAAATTAAACAAATTAGTAAGGGATTTAAATCTCACTTTTTTACTTCCATGTAAAACAAGTTATATTCAGCATATATTTTTTGTCAAATATATAATTCCCATGAAAAATATATTGTGATTCATCTACTAAAAAGTATTATGGATTTCATATACATTTTTTGATATCTCTTTCATGGGTTTTATGATTCAAATATAAACAAAATAATAAAATATTTTTTTTCTTAATTTATCTCTTTAAAGATGTATATTATGTTATATACCTATATTCATTAATGATGTGTATATATAGAAAATTTGACATTTAATATACAAAATTTGTTCATAATAATTATATTTTATGTTTTAATCGTTTCACAATGATTACGATTCAGGGTAACCAAAAGTCAGAATTATCTAATGATACTGTCTCATCATTCATCAACATTTTTTATGATCAAGTCTCCAATGTTGAAATATCAAGAAAAAATTCTCAAGAATTAGTAATAATTTTATTATCTTACGATCATTCATTTTATAATCTAGTACTGGTATAATTTTTTAGTCTTTGGTATTTAAGATAATTAAGAACAAAAATCAGGAAAATATGAGTATTTCCATCTTCAGTGAGAAATATGTTTTCATCCAAAAATATATTTTGTTAAAATGATTTCAAAGGTGTTTTGGAATGATCATTCACGATAATTTTCAAGGAAAATTATTTAGATAGTAATATATATATATATAATAATTTATTTTCAAATCATCCATTATATGTTTTCAAAGATATTTTCAATGATTTGTTTTCGAAATGTTATATATCCTAAAAATATTTTTTTCACAATGGAAAGGATATTTTCCTCAAGAATTGTTTTCAAAGATATTTTGAAAATAATTCAGAATTTAATATGACATTGTTGAAGTTAGCTATTTTTTCCTGGAGATATTATCCATGGATACCCTTCATATTATTTCTCTGAATGATTTATGTTTTGATGGAATGTTTTTTGAAACTCATTACATTTATATGAGTTATACCATGATAAAACACTTATGAAACCCACTTATTTTGATTGTTTATGATAATATTAAATGATTAAGAAACATTTCTCTTTCATAAAGGTTATGAAATGATTAAATTTTTATGATACATAATTAATTTCATGGGTTATGGTATGATCAATTTTTTATGATCTTTTGGCGCACATATATACGATATCATTAATTAATGGGTGGGACTTATATCTCCATCTAATGAACTGGTTAAAGATTTACATGTCATGAGATAGATAGAAATGTATTGGTAAGTGAAACTAGATCCGTAATATAAGAATTGAATGGGAGGTGAACCAGGTTATGTAATATAAGGATGGAATGGGAGGGGAACCATATTCAATAATACAGGGATGGATTAGGGAGTGAAACCGTTTCAGTAAATGTCTTTAGCCACTATGATGATATTGGAAGTGAAATTTTAATAATATTGAAATTATTTTATAAGAATATTTTTATGACACAAATTCAATGTCTTTTCCTCTCATGGATCATGTTATTTGATTCCCATAACACTCATGTATAATTAATATCATATCTTTATTCCATGACTCATTATTATGATATTTAATAACTAGGGTATAATTTTTAAATATTATAAACATGATCTCATACCCTTATGTTCATCATATTATTACTTATGTCCATTTTTTACAGTTACTGAGAATCGAAGATAACAATTTATTATTTTTTATTTTCCTAGGATAGGAAGATATGATATTTGTATGATATTTCTAATAATTGTCCTTATTATGAAGAACATTGTGGTAGTTTTTTTAGCTCACATATGGATGAGTTTTTATTTTTACATTTTTTCAAAGTCACTAATCTATTAAGGTTATTAAGAATCTATTTATTTAATTTAATAAATATCTATAAAACGTTTTGTAATATTGTTGTATGAGAATCATGGTTCATTATAGTTGTAATCATAGAAATGTTTTAGATATCCTTCAGAAAATTGGATGAGAAAACATTAATTATATACCAAATGAAATAACAAATTATTAGTATAAGTATGAGTGAAAGTATTTGAAAATGTCAGATAATCATGGTAAAGGATGAATAAATTGGTTTCCTAGAAATGTATCCCTATATGGATAATACAAGTGGATGTGGATATGGAATAGATGGACTGAGGGGTAACATCCCCAAAAACACTATATTGTTCTTAACTTGATAATGAACTAGTTCAGGACAATGATCCTTGCTACACACTAAGTATGACAATCTCTAGGGTTATGTTGTGGAAATTCACAAACTATATATGAACCAAAATTGAGAATTTAAATAGATGATAACAATAAATGAATTTGGGTTAACATAATGTTTCATATAGTAAAGAAGATGGTGTCATGATTTAGACAACCAATTAGTTATTTTTAAAGATTATGTGGTCACCCACTATGAATATAGTCTTTTTAAAATATTCTCTATGGTTTCATTCAATGGATGGAACCTAAAGGAACCATGGTAATGTTGAGTGTGACAAAAAATTCAATGATTGTGTCATCAACTGAACCGATGAGGCCCAAACCTTGACTACCCTACCCCACTTCCTATTGGCATGGGGCTATCGACTAAAACAATGTATTAGTATCAAACACCTGAAAAGAATTACCCTAATGTATCTATACACATGAAAAAAACATAAATACCATAAAATGATGAAATATAAAACAATTGAAAATAATGCATATATGAATCTATCATCCTGCAATAAGAGTACGATAGTATGTTATTGTAGAAAATTGGGTATCTAAATATACCAAACTAAAAAATGACATGAGTCCAACCTAATACAATGTTAATACTATGATAAAATGAAATCATCAGGAATACACCATTGATGTTCGAGCACAAGATATACTCCACTAGCTCCAAATACACCTAGGAAATTATCAAAAAGGCTCATTGTATATATAATACATGACACATGTAGGCTGAGCACATGCATGGGTGATTATAAAAATAACTAGAATGAACCCCAAAAAACAATAATCACATGGAATCTGGAATACCCTAATAATAAAAATGATGTATAAATTAAATGAATAATGAAAATATGGATATACCAAAGAAGGACACAATGCCTCTAGAAATTTAAAAAAAATTACTGGCCATAGGATTATACTCAATGAAGTTCCAATTCTGGTGAAATCTATTCTATGAGCCATGCCAACATCGAAGGAACTCATTCTAGATATCATGATCACTGAGCCCTTTCCAATAAATCTCATTGGTCTAAGAAGATCATGATATAAAGAAATGTGATCAAATCTAGGACCACTAGGGGAATCAAAAAATCCAATATATATAAACCTCCTACATAAGGGATCATATACCAATGATACTGTGTACACTACCAATATGGAAAACTAGATGGTGGATAAACACCCTTCATAAGGATATCACTGTGATTCCAAAAACCCACCTAGGTTATAAAGATTATAAATTATCAAGATCTAGTCTAATGAACATATAAAAAAAATATCTGAGACTCATCACCTAGATGAGATCACAATCCAGAGATGTGAATGTAATGGTAAATTGTACCCTCAAAGGGCTTTACCAAGGGAAAAAACTCACACTACTGAAAATATAATCTATCTCAATGGTATCAAACCACAAGGATAACCCCTAAAACCATTTGGATACCCTATTTCGATGGTTTTTGAATCCATTGGTATGTGGGATGTCTGTGTATCCCTATAAAAATGGTTTACATCGAACCATTAGTATAATGTATTGACGATTTCATTTCACAAATAGTTCATGATGAAATTTTTTGATATATATAAACAAAAAGGTTAATAATGAATTATTAGTATAGTGGGTAGAATGTTATTTTACAAATAGTTTATCTTGAGCTTCAACCATTAGAGTAGAGGTATACCAATGGTTATAGAAATGAAAATATAGACCCGCAATCTCACCGGCCACTAGCATCCCCACTACTCACTACACCTATAAGAACCTAAAATAATAACATCAAAAAATACAAAACACACAAAACACCTACCCTAAAGACACATCACCTCTAGGGATAATGCTTTAAAAACATAACAACAACAATAAAAACAAAACATTCTCAATGTACAATGATACCAATAGAACATACTGAACAAATGTATCCTACAATGGAACCAATAGAACACCCTTAAAAAGAAATAAACCAAAAATGAAATAATGTTAATATAGGAAATCAATTAATGCATTTAACCAATGATAAAAACATTAATAAATATCCCATATATTCATTTACACTAAATCATCAAACAGAAAATGTCATAATTATTCACTCAAAATATAATAGATTAGTATGTCCCAAACCACCATAACTATCATCACTTTTTTCCTCAGCCTAATCCTGATCCACGTCCTCTTCCACAGATCTTCCCTCTTCCTCACCATCATCCACACTGCCTTCTTCACCATCATACATTCCCTCTTCCTTGCATAAATCTTCACTATCACCATAGAAATCTCCCGGAACATCATTTTTAGGACCACCACTGGGACTAATTCCAAGTACAAAATTTATCATACTCATCCTCGACATATATACATCATAAGTGGTGGTAGGATGAAGTATAATTCATGGACAAAATACTTCCATCTGTTTCATAAATTCAGTGTTTTCTTTTTGAGCCAATTCTTCCACCTAAAAGGACCTTTTTCTGCCTTCCCATCCTTAGAATTAGTCTAGGATACTAGTTCTTACTTAGTGTTACTCAAACTAGTTCCAAATTTTGGCCAATACCTTATCATTAATATACTCTTCCTGTTTTGGCAGCATACTCAATCATGGTTCCCATCTCCCAAAACATGATATAAGTGATCATTGTGGCCAAATTTGATGGGTTTCAGAGAATCAAGGGAATACATAGCTAAATGTAACAAATATAAACATATTGTTTTGTAAAAATATAGATATTTAAAATTGGAATAAAAAAGGTAAACATACAATTTTTTAGGTGCTTTTTAGTTTATGATAGATCCATATTTTTCTTTTCTCCTCAGAAAAAGCAGTTTTTCTTGAGGCACACTTCCTTTAATATTTTATACCACCCTCTAAAATTACATTGTAAATTATTTCAATGAGAGGAATCAAGATAAATGAAAATGCTATGAAAAATTAATCCAATTTAATTTTCCATAGAAATAACATCTATGAATGGGAAGGATATTGAATAATTATGATCATAAAATGTTTATAATGGGTTATTAGAGGTAGAATAGCACACTGAAAGTCCAAAATTTAATCTAGATACAATTAATAATGAACATGAGGTAAAATAAACAAAAAATTCATATATGAATGAATATTATCTAATAGATAATCATAAAACATTCATCCATGACATAAGTATAAATTTTTTTGGTTTAGTGTATTTTTTAAAAAGTGAGACAGAAAATTTTTGGCGTCATATTTTTTCCACTGATATATGAAATGTTATTGATAATTTTTGGGTGAATTTTTTTTTATATAGTTTAATTTGGCTCACTTCATTTTATTTATTAATTTTTTTTTATTCTTTTTAGTTAAATGATATTCTTAAAAGATTTAGGTTTGTTGGGACTAATTTTTTGGGGTTATCAATTTTCTAGAATGCTTAATACATATTTATTTTTTTCACTTTAATAGTTATCCTTCAACCTAGTTTAGTTTACTTATATTTATTTTATTTGATTTAATTTTTATGAAATTAGATTAGTTCATTCAGAATTTATACTGGTTGGGTTTTTTTAATTTTGGTAAATTCAAATTTGGATTATTTTATATGTTGTTAACCTATTTCAGAATATTTATTTAATATTGATTTGGTTTGGTTTATGTATTTTAAAAATATTTTTTAGTTTAGTTTAGATTTATTCATTGATATTTCATCAAAATAATTTCAACCCCATTATCTGATGAAAATAAAAAAATTTAAAATGAAACAAAATAACAAAAAAAACCCAAAATTGATTATTAATATATATGAAATTAAAAATTTACCAGGATTCATTTGAATAACCATAATCCCAATGATAGAAAAATGGTTTCATTCAGTCATTTTTCGGATCGCTATCAAACACTTAATCTCTTCAAAACATGTCCACTAACAACAAGATCAAATAGAAATGGATGTACCATCATCATTGAATAAAATTTCCATGATCAATCCCCATTTTGGAATTGAAATTATTAACTAGTAGTCCCCAAAACAAAAATTTCATCTCTAAAACTCTTTCATGAATTTAAATTGAATATTAGAAAATAACACCAAGGACACTAAGAGTAGGAACTTATTAATAGAAAACCTATAACCCCAGGACCAAAACCACACAAATGCAATAAAAACACAAACCAATCCGAGTTTCATAGAATGATAACTCATTGAATTATTTTGCATTATAGGTCAAACCATCTAAAATTATTATATAACAATAAGAGAAGTCCTTTAAATATAGAAATAATACTAGTTTATGGTTACTTAGCCTTCAACCCACTTCCCTCACTAAATCTTAAAAATAATTAAAATAAATGATCTAAATAGTTAGAGCATATATTCCATGAACAAAATTTCACTCAGAAACCCATGGCCCCCAAAATATATCCACTTTAAATAATCAGTTGTCTATAATTATAATGGATAAATATTTCATCACATTGTTCTTAATCCAAACCTATGATAGATCCTCATAACTATTTTTTAAAAAAGTGAAAGCGTCCATAACCATCATGATATTGAAACTGAAATTTGATGATGTCTGTAGAAAACCTATCCCCATTTAAGAGACACCCAAAAATATGTCAATATTCACAAAAGTATGACACTGATTCAAGAGTTGATGATATGATATAGGGGAAGACAACCCAACTAACCATTAGGAGTAGTCAACTTAGTGATTCCACCAAACTCAGACCTAGAACCATATAAAAAACAAAATAGAAACCTAGAAAATATAGAACATGAAAAGAAGATATAACCTTGAAATAGTACTGAAAGGGGCTCTATCAAAAGCACATTGTAGTTTTATTAACCGGCACCTCTCTAATATTTTTAATTCCACATGTATTGAGTTATTTATAATCAAAATTATTAATTTTTATGATTAAATAGAAAATTATAATCTCGAACAATATCTTATAAATCAATTAAGTCATCTTAATTTTTAAAATTTCTAATTTGACAGAAAACTATGAAGAATAAATGATCATTTTGTTTATTTATTTCATTATGAGACACATTCTAAATATATTTCTATATTTTTTCATTGGAATCAATTTCATTAAAAATTTTGTAATATTCAGAAAAAAATATCAAAACATTAAGAAGATAAATATTTATATTGAACCATATAAAAATGATAATATATATTGATTTATATACAATAGGTTTCCCTGTCTTATTCAAGGATTTATGGAATGGAATTATATGCGTATGAAAATGTTTTCCAATGAAATAAAGAGTATATTTTTTAAAAGATAATATATTTTATATCAAATTATATTATAAATTCTTCTTCCACCATTATTTTAATATTTTTATGTTTCTTTTTATCATTTAATTCATTTAATCAAAATTTTATGTTATATTAATGACTATATATACTTGAATTCAATGAAATTCACATTACCTTTTTGATTTGTCATGGGTTATGAAGGTAGTTTACCATTACCAAATTAGTTAAATTTATTTAAATACAAATATATTTTAACCATTTGTGTTATTATATTTTAAATATCAACACTATGTTATTCAAAAGTACTCTTTAATAAATTAGATGTTGGACCTCCATTATTATTATTATTATTATAATTTCCTTGGTCAATGATTCTTTGTTTTATTTTTTATTGTTAATATCAATGGGTTGATTGTATTGAAAGGGGATTTGTTCACTTTTTAGTTAGACGAATAAAAATTTAAATCGATTATAGTGGTCTTCTAAATTATGATCAAAATGATTATGGTTAATTTTTATGAATATGGATTACTAAATTTTTCTTGGAATTCAAAAAATTTATTTTTTAGAAAAGTAAAAATATAGGTTGAATTAAAATTTATAATGACTGTTTTGGTAATAAATATTATATTTTTTATCAAGATTTAAGATTAAAATTACTGTTGTTAATAAATTTATATATGGTTGGTTTGATGGTAAAAAATAATATTAATTGTAAAATAACTATTCCATTTATGATAAAAAGTATACTATTATTCTATAAAAATAGATATAAGATGAAGATGTGTTCAAAGATGGAGTTCTGAGGTCCCTTTGACCATTAATAAGAAGAATGTACAGTTAGTTTATTAGGTTATAGACATAATAATTTTAAGAGATAAATTTAACTAGTTGAAGATAGTATAACGTTCCTTTTTGTTGGTGGATATTGTAAGAACTAAAAACTAGACATTTTGAGATATTTTAGGTTATTCTTTTTAATAGGTAGGTATTTCTTGTAATTAGTGTTTTATAGTGGAAAAACTATGTCTCCGAACCCAACCATAATATAGAGTGTAGTATGATATCAAGGATGATATTGTAATGTAATTTCATTATAAAGTAGTATCTGAAATAATATTTTTTGAAGTTATCCAAGAATTGGAAATGCCCTAATAAACAAAAATTAATGTTGAATATTATTAAATGGTGGTTAAAAAGAAACGTTTAAGCGTTCATTAGAAATCCATTCAATAATTAATAAATATTAATATAAGAATTAAATTATTGGGTAACCATTATTTAATAACACTTATAACTTTACATAGGATCAAATCACATTTACTTATGATTAAAAAATTCATGATAACAACTAAGTTCCACAGAAACCCAAAGATGATTGATTATTCTTAATTGGTTGTGATTCATTACCAAGATCATGAAGGATATTAAACACTAAAATGTGATTGTTTGAAACACCCCCACCAGATGTACTCTTCCAAAATTAATTCATAGTAACTAAAAAACACCCATGTCTTGTTTAACAATAATTTAGTTAAGAAATTTTATCTCCATAGTAAGGATGAAATCATCATTTTAGTGGGCTTTCAAATTAATATATCTTATTTACATTTAAATTATTTAATAATAAATCCATTAATATATTAAAAATATGTATCTTGTCCTCCCATATTTCATTATATTGTTGAAAAAACAAGATCACTATCTTCATTGGATTTATTATTTTTCTATGAATATCAGTTTATTAAATTGTTAGATTTTTTTTCTACCCTTAGAACCTATCCAAATAGATTTTATTTTTTCGGAAGGTTATTTGTAAGCTTATTGGCCCAAAATTTTTCTAGGATATAAAAAATTAATAAAATCTATGTAAATGAGTATCATACCAACTTTCTCTCATGGACCGAAATCATAGTCTACCCCAAAGTGTTAAGGTATGTCGTAATATACTTTTTATATATTTTTCGGGAGATTCATAAGAAAATCATTAATGAAAAAGAAGGTATTAATGAAAATCCTAGAAAGTTTTATTTCTAAATCTAAATTTTTTTAGTACATTAAACTTGGTATTCATCCAAAGAGTTAATATTTCCCGATCACATTCTACCCGACAGCCATATATGACATGTGTTGACTCTAAATCTAGGAAAACTCTAGTACGCTAGCCACTATACATATAATTCTTATAGCCTATATAGGGATCAAATAATTCTACAAGTCATGATTCCCTCATAGTCTCACCATCTATAATGATAAAACAAAGAATCCACCAAAATATTAATTCAAATAAATATAATAATAATATAATATGAAATTTAAGGAATTATTTTACCCATAAAATTCCCAATAATTATCCTTTATTTGTTTAGGTTTGTTTCACCAGGATAGTGGAAATATGAGAATGGTGTGAGAGTACTTGTAAAGTGTCACAGAAAAACTTTTACATTCCCATCTTGTGTTTCCAATAATTTCATTTTCTTCATTTTACTACATCATCAATTACATGTTGCAGTTCCACACAGCATGCATTCTTGTATCCCCATGAGGCTTATTAGTAGATACAAATATTAAAGAATAAAAACAAATATTATATCAAAACATGATAAAATGAAAATAAATTATAATAAAAATATTAATAGTGTTATATAAATATAATCGGGGTATTTTGATAAGTGGGAATCATTGGATCCACATTTCTTGAAGGAACATGAACCTGTACAAATGTAGTGGGTCCGAATGTATTCTACATAGGGTCCGAAGGTGTCAGAGCAGAAATCGAAGAAAAATGAATGTAGTACCTTTGGGAGAATTGTAAGGAAAACATTATGGCACATATGGTTGTGAAAATTCATAATAATGAAGAAGAGTAGGAAACATCAGTGGATATAGGAAATAGATGAATGGATGATCAGTTGAAAAAGGAAGTGGAAATATGAGTGGATAAAATATCCTGGGTATTTATAATGACATCACACGATCAGGAAGTGTGGTAGATGGTATGTAAATGGGTTGGATAGGGTGATATTGGGCATTCCAACTTGAGCACCTAGTTGTACTACCCCCACCCCCCATTCAAATATCCAGCATGAGTATGTGATCCACTAGTTCGTTCGGTGAACGACTCATGCCTTTTAGGTGGATCCTGATTAAATGTTAAAAATTGAATTAGATTCATAAAATTATATTTTATTGATATATATTTTTGAAATAAAATTATAATAGAACACATTGGAGGAGGAAAACCCATCCCACTCCTTTGAGAAATTGTTTTCTTAATTCTTATTTCATTTTTTATAATGAGTTTTTTTCATTTTATATATTTCAAAACAATTATAGAATTAATTAAAAATCCGAAACTAATGTGTATCTGAAACAAGAAATATGAAGTGATATAACTAAATTAAGAAATAAAACTTTTCCAACCGAATACAGGATATACAGTGATATAATGAGAACATTTTATATCTACTTGGAAAACATTTAAAACATTATACAAGTCACATAAAAAAATTCAAATTATCATGTTTAGAATGGTTATGATATTGTTTTCTTTTATTTTCAATTTCATACAATTCAATTTTGGTTAGGTTATATGGTTCATTATGGTCAAATGATTAGTTAATCTTGCATTTCTATCTGACTTAGGGTCATTTGGTTTATATTTTTCAATTACTGATGTCATTTATCCATTTTTATTTATCTTATATTAGTTGGTTGAAATTTTGGATTACTTCATTTTGATTTTTTTATTATGACATTATATTCATTGGTTTTGAGTTTCATATCAATTAGATTAATATATCAAATAAAATTAATCTTTTTTGTGGTTAAAATTTACCAATTTTAGTTTTTTAGTCTTCATAGGTCTGAATATAGTTTGATTCACTATTAGAAAATGCAGCTAAAATAAAACATCAAATTGTAAATATTGAATATGAACATGAAGGTATAGTTGGATACAAAGTATTTTTAATAAACGATGAATCAATTTTTACAGCACCATCCTCAAAAAACCAGGTAATGCTAAACCAAAAGAACAGATACCATAGATGGTTGATTCTTTATATTATCCACCACAATATGAGGTTCCAAATAAACTCTGAAAATTGAAGTAATGGAGTCATAATAAATAATAAATATATTGGGGCCAATGGGAGCAGGGATGGTGTAAATTAGATCATTTCCATAATAAAAAATATATCATGGTATTACTTCAATAGTGAAACCAAATTTAGGTTTATGATTATAGTTGATATAAAAAACATGTTTTCCACTAATTAAAATACATATGGTTTATCAGTAGAAAAAGTGTGAGTTGTGTCAATAAAATGGAATCTATAATCATAAATAAATTTTACTAGCCTTGTAATCAAATCAAAACACTTTTATTTCATTAGAGTTTCATGAGCATGGGAGTAATAATCCAAATTTAGTATTTTTATCAATAACTTCAAAATAAGATATATTTTATAATCATGGAATATTATTTTATGCATTGGCATAATAGTCTATTGTGAAATTTGTAATAACACCATCGTATTGTTTTCCCATATTCTTTTCCCATTTAGTGATCATAAATATTTACACATTGATCCCACAATATTTTCATTCAATTTTAACATACTGTTCTTTTTCATTTCTAACAGGTATGTTCCTTCTTGTAATTAGATCATATTAATATATTAAACATAAATCCATATATTTTGGATAAAAGTTACATTTTTTGATAGAACATTCAGGATGAGTTACTTGTATAACATAATACATCAATGTGAAAATGGTTATTTTAATTTTACACATCCAATGAATAGGAATAGGTCATTCTAGAAGTATTTTTTATTAAAATATGGATAGTTAGATACAACATGCATATGAACACTTAGGGAGAAAATATTTCCACTATCACACACATAATTGATGGCCCCACTAATTTTTTTTAACCCTAAAATACTTCTACATATTCTTAGGAATCATATCTCCAAGGAAATATAAAAATTGAATAAATAATACCCATTCAATTTTAGAGATAATATGATAGATTACTATTGGAATCAACACATGTAGTAGTATGTGATAATCATTTGTATTCAAATATTTCATCTTTAACTCTTTTATGTTTCCCCATTGTTATATTTTTCTTGAATATCCATCATGAAGATTAATTTTCACTAGTAATTCCAAAAATTTATTGTTTCTACAAGTTTCATCACATTAAAAGCACACAAAACATTCCATTTATTTTCACTAATCGACACATAATGTAATTTTTGTGTGATTCCCCTATCCACCAAGTAACACTAAGGTTATAAATAATCTTTTCTCATTCCCTTGACACTTATATGTATTGAAAGAAAATTTTCAAACATAATATTTTCAATGGCAATTACATTTAAGAAATGGAATAACAAATCATATGATCAGTAACACAACTGAAAAAAGATACTCCTCTTCTTCCAATTGTAACTTGTTTGAGTTGACACAATAGTCCACTTTCTATATTTCAGTAGACACTTCCAAAATGAAAAAAATTATATGTTTTAATTTTATAAGAATATCTCTATCAGTTATACTCTATGGTGGATTGTCAGTATCCATGGTATTTTTAAATATTCCAAGACTTTTCCTATATGGAAGGTCCATTGATAAGAATCATCAATATCCTAGAAAACTAAAATACTATGATATTTAAGTCTTATGGATCATGTATTACTCATAAAAAAGGACATGATAGTTTTCCATTAATGCTTTATGTAGAAATCATTTCATAAGAATGAAATTGATTGATTGTCCACACAAGAGCAACACACGTCTGAAATATGTATTTTAAACATGCACTATATATTCCCACAACCACATTATAAAGATATTTCAATACTTTTGTTAATAGTATCCGGTATTAATCAACATCATTTTCAGTATCATATTGTCCAGATATGAGTATACTCATGAAAGTGAATTTTTTTTCATATATATCCAAATAGGAAGGGTGTAAATGTGTATGAAAACATTCCATCTGTTGTGAAAAGTTATAATATGACCAGATAGATTAAAATTATCACATAAATGACTAAAACTCATATTATGCATGTCACCTTTGAAATCAGTATATCGATCATCCAATCCATTCAATGACAATCCATCTGTTGGGTGAACCAACTCATCATTATTATTCTTTCTCACAGTACTATCCAATATATTTTTCATGATATTTAATCAGACAAAAAATGATTATACAGTCTGAGGATTAATGGAAAGTGTCACATTACGTTTCGTTCCACATTGGATGGATTTTTATCATCTTTTGGATTTCTTTGGAATGTACCACATTTTATAAATTCATTTCGTTCATCAGTTTCCTCCTAGAATAAATTATAATCTTTTGGGCAAGCATGAATTTTGTATTATGAAATTATATATTTTTCAACTAACTTTTATGTCATATAGTTGTTTTAGGGAATTTTTGGATCATCTAGAATAATGTACTTCAAAAAGGTAGTAATTTAATTGGTGGTAGTATTATAAATTTAATTCATTGTTTTCTCCTGGAATAATTGGATTAAAAGTTCACAATTCATTATTTTTACCAAAATACTAGTATAATTGAGTCATGGCAGTATCATTAAATTTGTTCATCCTTATCATATTATTATTTTCACTAAATACATCATGTGTCATCACATCTATGTCTTTTAGGGTCATAATACCTTCCATTCCATGATGATTAATGAATGGAAAATTTCTATCTAACAAAATCTTCAATACATCACTCTCATTAAGATCATGAGAATTTTTAGATTTCATTTTAACCCCATTGTGATACGACACATAGTAATTTTTTTGAAAACTGTATCTGTTTATTTGGTATCTAACTTCTTCATGGATCAACCAAGGTATTCCAACACAATTATATCATGGTAAATGTATGTTTCTAGAATACAATGATTTTTCAATGGAAAAATCAAAAAATATCTCCAAATTTTTTTGAAAATCACTTGATATCGGATCAATTTCATACATACATCTTCTATCAATTTTGTAAAAAAATCGTTATATGTCATTTTATAAAATAGATTAAATAATATTGATGTTTAATCAATATTATATATAAGTAAATAAAGACTCTTCAATTTATATGAAACCAAAACTGAGACACTAGTCTATATGAGAATTATAATATAAATTACAACATAATACTATATATATATATATATTATAAATACTAAAGTATGATATTTAATTTCATTATATCAATGTGTAATAATTTTACAAATTGATCGAAGGAAAATAAGTTAATTATGAAAATGTTTCTTACAAAATATAAATACCTAGTAGTGTTATTTTAATGAGATGTAATTGAGGGAATAAATTGATGAGGCATAAATGGATTTAAACCTAATTCTCCCCACATGTAAACCATCACCCCTTAAGACCCCCTATAACCCATCACACCACATTGCACCCCTCTTATTTTCAATAGTTCCTCGAACTCATTTATGTTCTATTTTAGTATTTTAATTTTTCAATTTTACCTATTCTTTTTGTCCTACTATTTTACTTATTTTTTGGATCACCGATTTTATTTAATAATATTTTTTTAAAATTCACAGTAGGCATTTTTTGTAAATTATTTTTTTCATATTAGTCTATTTTTATCCAATGTTTCTTTATATATTAATTTTTGGTTGATTTATAAAATTAAGTTTTTTAATTTAAATAATTTTTTATTTATCTAATAATATCAGCATCTATTATTAAACATGTGTTTACTAAATTAAAGATAAATTTAATGATCAATTTGAATGTGTTTAATTTTTAATTTGATTTTTTTCGGAATATATAGATATATATATTATATAAATTAAATTAAATTAATTGCTACATGATTGGATAAAAAATGTTTTTGATGAAGTCATCATCATTACTATCCTTCCATAAGACCACGTCATGTCACAGTCTATAAATCATTTTTAGACACCAGTCATTCATGCAATCTAATATGAGCCCCTCACTAAAAAAATTAACCCAAGACACACAAAAATCACAGATTACACATATTAAAATAAACTTAAACAATAAAATCATGAATAAAATTATAAATCATATATTAACAAATTTAATACTAATTAGATTAGATTCTATGATAATTGAAACTACTTGAAAAAGCACTAAAAAATAAATATAAATTTTCCTGAACGTTAATCCACCCAGAACATATCACAAAAATTAACAGAAAAAATAAATTTAACACCACTATAGTATATTTTATTTGTATACATACCCATTGGGATCTCATTTTGAGCAAGTGGGGCCCAGAAGATTTAAAGAGATGAAATCAAATTAGTCAGCTAATGTGAAACCAAAAAATGCGTGTTTGGAAAACCTAGAACCCATAATTACCATCCCAATTTCACAATGAATCCATGTAGAAATATAGATTAAGAGGTAAAAAATCACGTCTAAAAAGTCATTATACTTATACAAGAATGATTGTATATAATGTAAAAAAATATAATTGAACATTTAAAATAGTAAATACTGAGAGTCAACAATGTAAAAATATATAATTAAACTAAAAATAATTAATTGAATCTAATAAATATCACGATTTTTAATACATAAAAAATACAGGGAACGTTGATAAATTAGATTTATTGTATTTTATTTTAAAAAAATGATATAGATAATTAAAGGAAACTTATACCAGTAACACATTGGGATATTACACTTATATTTTTTCAAAGGAACACATTAATTAAAACGGAAATAAAAATATAAATATTTCATATAGGAAAAAAGGAACAAATACATAAAGTATATAAATAAGAGTAATTATGAAAATAAAAAAACAAAAATTTATCAAATTAGTGTGAATATTATATCAATGAACATATATATATATATATATATTATACTTAATGGTTCTCGATACATAAAAAAAATAAACATAAATTCAAAATATCATATTTAAATTAATAGTGTACTTGTTGTGGTTAATCAACATACTCTTTTTGAGATGTTAGTATTTTCAATGATTATATCTAGCACTGAAAGTGACCAAACATCAAAAAATAGTGGCAGAAATACTAATATAGTAGTGATTATACATTTGGAAGAGATATTGGATTATTACATCTAGAAGTAATGTATATTAAAACACATAATGTTTATGTAGTTGTCATATCTCTATATAGTACTTGTGAATAAGTTGTTTGGAGTGATTTAAAAACTATAATATGTTATTGGAAAAGGAATTACATATAATGGTTTAAAAACATTAATTATATTGAAATTTAAATAATATATGGAAATAATTATTTATTCCATTTCAAGAGTGTGTGGTCATTTAAATAAATATACAACATATCTTTTATTTTTATAAATAAAATATTAGGGGAAACAATACAGGTAGAAAAATGGTTTTAACATAAAAACTCTCATGTATCTGTATGAAACCAAAAAAAATAGAGAGAAAACCCTTTGTATCATATAACTACTTATATAGAATTATCCAAAAATTACCTTGCATAATAATAACTTTACATCTCAATTTTATAATGATAAAAATAAAAAAATTTATACAAACCCCATATATATTTAAATAATATAGTAATTGTAAAATGGGTGTTCCCCACATGAGAAAACTAAAGAAATCGAATAGGTATCTAATATAGTATTGCTAATTGAAATGAAAACAATTTTTTAATTATGAAACCCTACAAAAACCATGGAATAGTTTTGTGAATACTAGTATAGGTAAATTGAGAAATAATATAAATTATTGATATATCAAATCACAATAATATTATTATGGGATTAACAAAAATTCAAGTCTAAAATATCATGTACCCGCATTGAGATTGCAGGATGGTAGAGGAATGTAGGGTCGAGCGGTGCTTCTAGGGCCCAAGATGGGAGGAGGGGAGTAGTGAGTAATTATGATCGGTGCTTCTATGGCTCAGGATAAGAGAATTGCATAAGGGTGTTTCACCATTGCGATGCATGCAGTAGAGCACAAGGGTGAGTCGGGATAGAAGAAGGGGACCATGAGGGGATGAATGTTTTTGGGAATTTATGGAGATATTATCTAAACTATTTAAAAAAAAGATGGTATAGAAATTGATATCCCAATGTTTCTGAAAAACCCATTCATATAAAATTTATTAAATTTCCATATATTAATGGATATGGAAAAATATTAGTATATGGGCATGTTGATAGCCCCTGTTTCTAGTATTGTCACCTGATACTGGTCTAGACTGAGGAAAGGAATGGCTACAAATCCCCTTAATGGGGGTTCACAACATGAACTAGAGATACATGACATGTCCATACAATCCATCATCATCATTTTTGGGGTATTCTACCATGGAATGTAATTCTCATAATACACAATGTATATGTTATCATACATGTCATGTAGAGATCACTCGACACACTACCTGTGTTGGATGACCACGAACATATACACCAGATCATGTCTATGTACTCTAGTTGTGTCTGTGAAATTCTTCAAACTCATTCCAAGGTACACACTGATCTATATGTCAAACCGATTATCATAAGTCACATCTCATGTGATAGGGTCACACAACATGTTATGTTTAACTCTACGTGTGAATCCTAACTTCGTATAGGGGTGTTATACATTGCCTGTTATCCAAGATGATATTTCATTTAATACAAACATTTCCATAACCCTCAGGTTCTTCCTCCTCATCACCCATGTACACTAAAATATTTTCCTCCCTCAATAGATATCATAGATATTGTGTCATCCAATACTCTCATAAATAGAGATCCATATTTGTGGTTTATAATCCTCTTAGGAAATTCCTATATGCAATTCCTATAGTCATACTATAGAATATGAGTTGAATGGGAATCACCAATACATTATGATCTTCTTATGATCATCCCCCCTACCGTCATCACATCTTGATCATGAACCTCACCATCAGTATTGATCTCTATCTCTGATGAATGATCATGAAATGATCAAATATTTGGTAATTATCAAACCAATAGCAAAAGAAAACTTCCCTCAATAGATGTGTGAAAAATGGGGGAGAAATTTATATTCCAAAATATGTGAGGAATGAAACTAGGCCATTTTTGATCTGATTCATTCTATTTTTAAATATTAATATAAACAATGACTAACTAATCAATAAGCACTTTAAGATACTCTAAATAAACCAACCATTGATGTGTCATTAAATCCTAGTTCATTGAATGGATATTCCTTCAATATTGAATAAATTATGGGATGAAAATCACAAATAGAATATTCTATCATAATTTTAGATCAATTATTGATGATGTAATGTTTTGTGTACCCATCATTTTCTACATCCACAAACTCTGATGGTTCAATGATCCTCAATCTAGACTAGATGTGATGTTATTTTCCAAGATCTCCACCAACACTCTCTCCAACGGTTCCCTAAAATTACATTGTTATGCGTCCTACCCTAAAATATTTCCATTTAATCATATTAATAGTACACCATTAGTATAAGGATTTTAATTTAATAATTAAATATATATAATTAAATTATAATTAACTATTCCCATATGAAGATGCTCAGGTCCAACACCTGGCGCCAACATAGACTATTTCAAACATAATAAAAAACACACATTATAAACTAAATGGTTCTCTCACTTTCCTAATTTGGGGCCCCATTCTGGTGTTATTATACTTTTTCAGGAAAGCTACATGCGTGTGATATTAATATAATTAATAAATTTCAAAAAATTATTTTGGCCGCACCATGCCTCAAAATCACATGTCTCCTCAATACCTATCTCTAAAAATAATCAAAAAAGTATTCAAATAAAATACGTTAAAATCATATTTTTTATATTATCCCCACCATAGGTCTTTTTGTCTACAAAATAAAAAAAATCTACTCAGAATGAATAGGTTACTAGGGGAAAATATGGGTCTTTTACTCCCAGGTTCTCTCATGAATATTCATTTTCTATGACTCGATACAAACAAGAGGATCAATCACTCATGAAGGATCCACTTATTTTGATCTTTGAATTCCAATGGTTTCTCAACAAAGGTAACTCCATCCTCAAGGTTGAAATATCCCAAGCCAATAATGTGTAATAATCCATGCATGTACCACCTAAGCTACGATAGGTAGAAGGTGTCATGTACCTTGTCCAAATATGGTGGTAGATCTAAAATACAAGACACCTATTCAACTATATTTATTATCTAGAGAGGGCCAATTAATCTTAAATATATTGGCATTCTATTGCGAAATAATTGAAATCCACATTAAGGTAAGACACTCTGAAACACATGGTCTCCATCCTCAAACTATAGAGGCCTATTTTATTTGATATGTATAAGATCTTATGATTTCTCAATACAGTCCTCATCTACTCATGGATGACCTGCACATTCTATGTATTATATTTCACCAACTTTGGGCCCATTATTGGTGAATCACCTGGATCAGTCTAAAAAGTGGTGACATTTAGGGTCTCTTATACAAGGACTCAAATGGTATCATACTGATGCTGTAATATTAGTTATTATTGTACCAAATATATACCATGGGTAAGTGATCCTCCCCAAAAAAACAAAATCCAACATTCCAGCCTAAAGCATATACTCCATGACCATAATAGTTCACTCGATCTGAATCTAGGGGTGAAGCGCTATTCTAAAAGGAATCTAAGTCAAAAATTCCTACTATAATCCTCTCCATAATTTCAACATGAATAAAGCATCATGGTCTGAAAATATTATCAATGGAACACAAAGAATATGGACTATTTCCTACATGAACAAGAATCCCATGATCATTATGAGACCCTACTCTTGAATGGTTAGTATGTGGTTTGAATTGGGGAGTTTCTTTATGATCACCTAGATAGAATGATGTATCCTAGATAAATTTGGAAACCCCGTAATAAATTTTATTGATATATCATCCAACTTACCCTCTATAACATTAAGGGTATGACCTAAACACACTTGAAAAAGGTACACAACCCTCACATACTAACTAGTGTAGTATCGAGATATAATGTCTGCAATCCAACTCATCATGCATGGCCACAAAACCTAACATCAGTGGTCCTGATACATAGTTACTTCACAAGGATGGAAAACTAAAGGGAATGTATGAAACACCCTCATCACCTCATCCCACAATGCCAATTATATAATTGTTCCCCCATTTAAAAGTATATTGTGCTCCACACCTGTATAATATTCATAAAAATCACATCTACTGTATATCTAAGTATTTAAGTCTCACATTTGGCATTTCTATTCTGATCGTCCAAAACACATTATAACATTTGTGTGGTAATAACCATCAAATGAATATATGGGGGACCATGCTTTTACACTAAGGAAAATATCAATGATTATATTTTCTATAATTCCTTGACCAATAACTAAGAACAATATCTATTACTAAGTGTATATTCCACCATGTTTCACTTCCATGGATTACAAAAAATATTTAAGTCATAGTCCCGGATGAAATCTATGCAATTATTTTATCTAAATTTAATATCCTTGAGAAGATATACTTTAGAATCTTTTGGAGATATTAGATTATATAATACTCACCCATTATGAATTATCACAATATCTTTAGTGATAATACTACCACTACTAGATAAAGATAGTGGGTCATGTAGTTATACTCATGTGGTATCAAGTAAAATTTTACACAGTAAATGACTACATTCAACTACATTATAAAAACACATTTTGGTTGCTGATGCTTCTATAAACAATACATACTCAACCTCCTCATATGGAAATCAATAGATAAGGAAACTAGTGATCCTATGTCTCAGCTCATAAAAAAACTAATGACACCTTTCCATACACAGAAAATGTTTCCCCATATTTTAAAAATTTCCGAGGGGTGTTGGCTGTCTTGAGAAATCGGGTATAAACCTGTGATAGTACTTATCCAACCCAAAAAAACTCCACACCTCAGAAAAACTATTGGGTGACTCCCAATATTGCATTTCCTCAACTATTTATAGGTCCACCACCATGCATTACTCTTATATGAAATGTTCCATGAAGTGGACATGTTATATCCAAATATGAAAAATAGAGATATTCCAATAAATTTAGTTCTCGTAAACTACGTCTAGGACCACCCTCAAGTGTCATGCATTCTCATCCTAAGACACCATGTATTATAGGATATCATCCTCTAAAACCACACGAAACTGGTATAGGAAATGCTAATAGATCATACTCATGAGTTCCATGAACACTACTGGGGACTTCGTCTCATTGAATGGAATCCCAAAGTACTAATAGTAAATGAAGAGATATTTGAATGTCATATGTGGTATATCCTCATCTCGTACACACAGATGGAGAAAAATAGACCAATGGTCAATACCTGAGAACCATTGATCCCTTATAAACATATAAAATAGGTTATTTATCACCATTAGTGGTTAAATATTATTCATGGCCTCCCGGTTCAAGTGCTCATTCTCTAAACAATATCCTCAAGCCACCATCCACCTTCTTGGTGAGCAATACTAGGGCTACCCAAGGCAAAACCCCATATCTCAAAATTACCTTCTCCTTCAAATCCTACAACTTCACCATCATCTAATTATATTCTATGGGATATATATGAAATTATACTAAAGATATCAAGGATTTACTAGGGTTTAATTCAATATATAAGTCCAACTCTCAGTGGGAGGTAGACCCGGCTCATCCTCACGAAATATGTACCCTTAATTTTCCACCACAACTGGAAAATGACATCCCATAGAATTTTGTTCTTAATGATTCATCAATATAAATAGTGAGTAATAGGGTACACTCTCTTATTCTAGAAGTCATCTTGATCTTCCATGTTTTCATTTTCACTCATAGGAGAAAAACTCATCCCATCACTATTGACCCAACGCATCCTCCAACGAAAATGGTAAATCTATGAATAAACTATATAAAACCAATACATATATAATAAAACATCATAAAAACTCATCAATGATAAAATTATGTTCCGTATTAATATATTTACCCCAATAATAAGATATAATTTTTGGAATAAGTGTTAAATAATTCACTCACCTCCTATAATAGTCTCATTGTGAAAGGTTTGAGCCAATGGATTAACTATAATTTCCATGTATCAATAAAAATATGAGGAAATAGAAGAATAAATCACATCATTTTTTATCAATAATTCTTATAAGGTTGAAATTATATAGATCATATCTCATATCATCCATGTATCCTTGGTGTAATATGCCTCCATAGCCTATATATTTCCTTATCCCTAACCAAAATCTCCCTGATCATGGCATGGATATCCTCGGGGTGGTTGTGTTAATAATTTAATCCTATGGAATCCTCCTTATGAAAAAATATGATATCTTATATTGATGACACCCTAGGAACCACACATCACATACCTTTTTCTCTACCATATAATTCCCTTGACCATATCCTAGTCAGCTATATGACTGGTCAGAAAATCATGTGCCAGATGTCCATAATCAACATAGGAGAAATACTTCCTCTCCCTCAACTGATTCAATCCATCTCGAGAGGGATACACCACTAACCATGCCTCTTGGGATTTCCTCCTGAAGCATCTGACATGATTGGTTCCCTTCAGCTGTCATCAAATACCATCTGCTATGGTCTTAGCTCTATGGTTCCCAGTAACAGGACCCACTATCAGCACCAACTCTTCCAAGAAGTTCTCCACCACCAATTTTCACTCCAGAACTATAGAATAAGTTAGAATGAAAATAGATATCTATGAATCCTTGATATCACAGTGTAAGACCAACTCAAATATCTATGCTCTGAAGACCATATGATCCACCATATACATATATTATGAGAAGATATTATTAAAACATGATGAATACTCATCCACTATCAATATTCAAAACTACTGATGAAGAATCAATTTGATTCACACAAATAGAAACATGGTCAAATGAAATATATCCCAAAAGAGATGATTGATGTCTGAATAAAAAAGAAAAATCATGTCATCTGAATGAGTCGCTAAACTCCCACATCTCCTAGAAGATCCATGAATAATACTCACACTTAGAAATTCCACATGATTTAGATTCATGTTCACAAGATTGAAAACATTAGTGACTTTCTCTAGCTAGTCCTTAAACACCTTTGGGTATGGATCACCCCATAACCTACGAGGTCAAAACATCTGGAACTCATGAAGCACACCTAGTTTGTGTGAATCACCACCTAACTACTACATGTTTTATCTGTATCTCAACAGAGGGTCGTATAGGTGGTGAACCAAATGGAAGTGGTATCTCTAGCACATGTCGTTGAAATGAAGCCTCTTCACACGGTGCATCATCATCATGTTCATACTATCTAATCATGGATGTTTGTCTTCAAAAATAAATCCATAGATAAAAAAGTTTTATAAATTTCAATGTTTATATCTAGGGAAATGACTCTAGGAGGACATTAAAACCAAAACCCACTCATATATGATTCATGAACCAATATTTTCCTTGTAACCAATTCCAACATTAATTAAGTTGAAAAGTAACTGATTAGAGTTTGGGTTTGTGGATATATCCATAATCACACCAACAACAAAGTCTTTGAACTTAAATTTGAATTCTATACAATTAAAATTGTTTCTATAAAAACCAATCCAATATCACATAATCTGGTCATAAATTCAAACCAACTTGTCTGATACCACTTTTTCCCAATCCATCCTGACAGGGCCCAAACATTGACTACCAGAATCCCCCCTCCAATAGGCTATGGGTTAGAGACTGGCACAAAGTAGGCATATTAAAAATATGGGAGGCAATAACATAATGTACATAGAAACACACATTCATCTATAAGACCATATAAAAAAAAAAAATTAAAACAACTAAAACCAATCCATGCATATGTCTATGAACTCATAATTAGAATATGACAGTAAGGTACCAAAATTAAAAGTGGTGCCAAATAATATCCCAACCAAAAAATAAAGAGATCCCAAACCTCTCCACATTTAAAGACTGAAGACACATTCATGACATGTCTAATTGATTATGATTTTAAGGTTGATTTATAGTCTTGGGAAGACCCTAGGTCGCCTCTCAATGATCATTGATGGGTTTAGAGTGTGTGTTTTTAATAAAAAGTACTAAATTAAGTGTGGTTTTAAAATAGTTTAAAGAAATTACTTGATTTAAAGTGTTTAATAGTTGATAAATAAAAGTAGTGTTTTAGAATAATGAAAAAAGGATATCATTTTAACTTCACTAAAAAACATTTTGAGTTAATCATTCTGAAAAATACAAATGGTTTAATTGAATCCTTTGGTTGAGGGTTGTAAAGATCTCAACTTCCCTCTTACCTCTTAATCGATGCTTAAAGAACCACCCCCTGAAAAAAATCGTTTTTTCTAGGTATGGGTATAAATAATAGGGATTAAAGGCTACCATAGCATACTAAAATCTTATGTATGTGTGATATAAATAGGACTATTATCTTGTCCAATCGAAACAACCCAAGACTTCCACTTGAAATATCAACCTAATCAGTGTTGAAATAAAAATTGTTTCTCATAGTTAAAACAATATAAATGAAATCAGAGGAAAATCATGTCAAGGTATAAAATAAGTGAATATTTATCACACAAATTACAAAAAACCAATAGAAGAACAAGTTTTGGTACTCCCTCCCATGGGTGTGTAGCTCCCTCGAAATGGCTGTTCACTGTTTAGGTTAATGTCGGGAGGATGATGAAGCTCAGGTAGAACTCCTTCTTTATTATTTACCCCCCTATGAGGATTGAGGACTCATGAACTTCTAGGATGAAGAGAGGGCTACTATATTACAAAAAATTTGCAGCACTTCACTCCTTGTCTGAACATGGAAATGGGGATCCCAATCATTCATTTTATAGGCAAAGTGGAAGAAGGTTTTGAGCATCCTAATTTCAAGAAACCACTTTGTTTTTGGTTTTCAATGGCCATAAAGTCTTCTCACACATTTGAAAAAACAACACGATTTTATCCCCACATTATTATTATCTCCAACAATGATTTGGAACCATTTGGACAATCACATCTTGAGATATTGACATATTTCAGAATGCCTTTTTTGACATTGTTCATATTCGGTGGCTTGGAAAGATAAGTCTGTATGGGCCCCATAAAAGAAGAATCTGGATTGTGTTCCTCGATATGAAATGTATCATATTAAATTCTAGACCATACCACAAAATTTCAGCCCATTTTGATGCACGGTGTAATAGCAGTGTGCGTATTAATCCACTGGTATGCTTGGATCCTGTGTGATTTCACCCATTTTTCTTGGACTTCATCATGGGTCCCCCAAATCACCTCCACGTTGAATGAAATTATGAAAACATGTAATATTTACCTTTTTAACATTGATAAAAACTGTATAATTGATTCAAAATTGAAGATAATTTTTTTATTATATTTGGAATTTACAATACAAATTCAGTTTAATACAATTGTTGAAGGATTAAAATGACACAATGAATCGTGGTACTATATCACCCCCATACCTAAACATTTGAACTCCAGGGAAAATTCTTGTTTCCAAAAATTATGTATGTAGATATTTCCAACATCATAAATATTTAACATTAAATTTAAATTAATTCATGATAGAAATGTGATCCAAGAAAAAATTACACCGAGGAGTTACTATCAACGATCATTGAAAAAAGACACCTCAAAAATTATATCCAAATGAAATTCCAAGAGATGCATGATAAAAATAAAAGAAAATAATTCTTAAGTTAACCATGACACTAATTCTCCACATGTGATTGTGAAAACCATTTCATGCAATTCTTTCCACTTTTTATTGAGTAAATATAAGTCATTTCAATAATATTTCTCATACATGATCCTTTCCACAAAAGTTTACCCACATCATTTGTAATCAAATTTCAATACCCACTCACTAAAGCATTCCCATAAGTCAAACTATAATTACCCGACCATGATATCCTCATATGTTTTACATTTCATCACTCTTTTTTTTATGTTTCAATTCTAGAAAATATCACACTCTTCTCCCAATCCATGTTTGATCTCCTCATGAAACTAATTGTAATAGTTATAACAAGATCAAAGGTTGATGAAGGGTGGTTTTCGAACTACCCAATATACACCCCAATTAATTTTAGGGCATACAATAGTCAGGTAACACGTACACACGCATAAGTCAATCAGGTACAATAATTAAATAGATCGGATAAGGAAAAAATGAATGGAAAATGATTTTGGAAAGTAGAGAAAAATCAACCTAACTTATATTTACCCTTTTATTAAGTATAAATTTTCACACATTATTGATGGTGTAAAGTTTCATGGAGAAATTAAGTCACACAATTTACCCATAAAATATTCACAAAAAATGGATCCATTCTTCTCAATGGTTTCAAAATGATACAACCATTTATATCATCGACAAAGAACTAAATTTTGAATACAAGTTAAACAACAATATTGATTTTTTTCTCAAATGCATATTGCATCAGATTTTTTTGAATAAAAAAACTACTTGAAACATAGAAATTCCACATGAATTTTCAAAAACTTCTATGATTAAATTGGCAGCATTTTTCATTATAATGTGGGCATAAAAAATTAATATTTCGGAACAAAGGTGAGTGGGAGGGAATGGGGGGAATGTAACAATACTATTCAGTAATTTAAAAAGAGAAGAAGAAGAAAGATGAAGAAAATTTATAACAAACCTAGCAATATAACCATCCCCCGCACCTAGAGTGTGCAGTTTCCTCACTATAATAAAATTGAATGCGGTAAGTAAGGATAAAAAATAGTCGCTGTTATTCATAGACTGCTTCGTGAACTTGGAGTTCCCCCACTAGGAAATCCGAAAGGGCTTCATGGAAGTGATTTAGCCACTACCCATTGAATTTAAAGGTTTTTTTGGTTTCTTCATTTTGAACCTAGAAAACACAAAATAGAGAGACATTATTAATAGTGTATGGTCCACACCAGTGGGAACGAAGCATAACTGGATGCAACTTTATCCTTTAATTGTAGAGGAGGACCTTCTTCCCAATGTGGAACTGAAGATGAAGGATGAGATGGTTGTGGGTGGCTTTGGTTTTCTCCTTATAGATCGTAGAGTTCTAAAATGTATCTCTTCTTATATCCTCCAACTTCTGAATCTATAATTTACATTGAGAACCTACACAAGAATTATTAGAATTGCATTGTATGATAGCCCAGTAGGCCTGGTGCTTAATCTCAAAAGGCAGGCGAAAACACTTTCCAAACAAAAGATGATATGATGACATGCCAATGAGAGTTTTGAAAGTAGTACGGTAAGCCCATAAGGATTCATTAAGTCTAACACTCGAATAACACTTATAACTTTACATAG
Source organism: Viscum album (assembly GCA_963277665.1). Classification (NCBI taxonomy): domain Eukaryota; kingdom Viridiplantae; phylum Streptophyta; class Magnoliopsida; order Santalales; family Viscaceae; genus Viscum; species Viscum album. The sequence continues at coordinate 1,236,250,919 of OY728162.1, read as the reverse complement.
GATCAAATCACATTTACTTATGATTAAAAAATTCCTGATAACAACTAAGTTGCCACAGAAACCCAAATATGATTGATTATTCTTAATTGGTTGTGATACATTACCTAGATCATGAAGGATATTAAACACTAAAATGTGAGTGTTTGAAACACCCCCACCAGATGTACTATTCCAAAATTAATTCATAGTAACTAAAAAACACCCATGTCTTGTTTACCATAATTTAGTTAAGCAATTGTATCTCCATAGTAAGGATGAAATCATCATTGTAATGGTATTTCAAATTAATATATCTTATTTACATTTAAATTCTTTAACAATAAATCCATTAATATATTAAAAATATGTATCTTGTCCTCCCTTATTTCATTATATTGTTGAAAAAACATGATCACTATCTTCATTGGATTTATTATTTTTCTATGAAGATCAGTTTATTTAATTATTAGATTTGTTGTCTACCCTTAAAACCTATCCAACTAGATTTAATTTTTTCGAAAAAGAATTTGTAAGCTTGTTGACCCCCAAATGTTATTAGGATATAAAAAATTAATAACATCTAAGTAAATGAGTGTCATACCTACTTTCTCTCATGGACCGAAATCATAGTCTACCCCAAAGTGTTAAGGTATGTCATAATATTCTTTTTATACATTTTCCGGGAGATTCCTAAAAAACATTAATAAAAAAGAAGGTATTAATGAAAATCCTAGAATTTTTTATTTCTGAATCTAAAATTTTATTAGTACATTGATCTTGGTATTCATCCAACGAGTTAAAATTTCCCGATCACATTCTACCCGACAGCCATATATGACATGTGTGGACTCTAAATCTAGGAAAACTCTAGTACGTTGGCCACTATACATATCATTCTTATAGCCTATATAGGAATCACCTAATTCTAAAAGTAATTCATCCCTCATAGGATCACCATCTGTAAAGATAAAACAAACAATCCACCAAAATATTAATTCAAATAAATACAATAATAATATAATATGAAATTCAAGGAATTATTTTACCCATAAAATTCCCAGTAATTATCCTTTATTTGATTAGTTTTTTTTCACCCAGACAGTGGAAATATGATAATGGTGTTATAGTACTTGTAAAGTGTCACATAAAAACTTTTACATTCCCATCTTGTGTTTCTAATAATTTCATTTTCTTCATTTTACTCAATCATCAATTTCGTGCAGCAGTTCCACACTGCATGCATTCATGTATCCCCATGAGGCTTATTATTAGATACAACTATTAAAGAATAAACACTAATATTTTATCAAAACATGATATAATGAAAATAAATTATAATAAAAATATTAATATTGTTATATAAATATACTCGTGGTATTTTGATAAGTGGGAATCATTGGATCCACATTCATTGAAGGAACATGATCCTGTACAAATGTAGTGGGTCCGAATGTATTCTCCATAGGGTCCAAAGGTGACGGAGCAGAAAACAAAGAATAATGAATGTAGTACCTTTGGGAGAATTATAAGGAAATAATTATGGCACATATGGTTATAAAAATTCATAATAATGAAGAAGAGTAGGAAACATCAGTGGATATAGGAAATAGATGCTGGGATGCTCAGTTGAAAAAGGAGGTGGAAATATGGGTGGATAAAATATCCTGGGTATTTATAATGACTTCACAAGATCCGGAAGTGTGGTAGATGGTATGTCAATGGGTTGGATAGGGTGTTATCAAGCATGCAAACTTGAGCGCCTAGTTGTAATACACCCACCCCCCATTCGAATATCCAACATGAGTATGTGATCCACTAGTTTGTTTGGTGAACGACTCATGCCTTTTTGGTGGATCCTAATTAAATGTTAAAAATAAAATTAGCATCATAAAATTATATTTTATTGATATATATTTTTGAAATAAAATAATAATAGAACACATTGGAGGAGGAAAACCCATCCCACTCATTGTGAAATTGTTTTCTTACTTCTTATTTCATTTTTCATAATGAGTTTTTTTTTCATTTTCTATATTTCAAAACAATTATGGAATTAATTAAAAATCCAAAACTAATGTGTAAATGAAACAATAAAGATGAAGTTATATAACTAAATTAAGCAATAAAACTTTTCCCACCAAATACAGGATATATAGTGATATAATGAAAACATTTTATATCTACTGGGAAAGCATTTAAAACATTATAAAAGTCATAGAAAACAATTAAAATTATCATGTTTAGAATGGTTATGATATTGATCTCTTTTATTTTCAATTTGATCCAATTCAATTTTGGTTTGGTTATATGGTTCATTATGGTCAATTGAATAGTTAATCTTTCATTTCTATCGGACTTAGGGTCATTTGGTTTATATTTTTCAATTAATGATATCATTTATACATTTTTATTTATCTTATATTAGTTGGTTGAAATTATGGATTAGATCATTTTTATTTTTTTATTATGACATTATATTCATTGGTGTTGATTTTCATATCAATTAGTTTAATATATCAAATACAATTAATCTTTTTGTGGTTAAAATTTATCAATTTTAGTTTTTTATGATACATAGGTCTGAATATAGTTTGATTCACTATTAGAAAATAAAGCTAAAATATAAAATCAAATTTTAAATATTGAATATGAACATGAAGGTATAGTTGGATACAAAGTACTTTTAATAAATTATGAATCAATTTTTACAGCACCATCCTCAAAAAACTAGGTCAAGCTAAACCAAAAGAATAGATACCATAGATGGTTGATTATTTATATTATCCACCACAACATGAGGTTCCAAATAAAATATGAAATTGAAGTAATGGAGACATCATAAATAATAAATATATTTGGGCCAATGGGAGTAGGGATGGTGTCAATTAGATCATTTCCATAATAAAAAATATATCCTCGTATTACTTCAATAATGAAACCAAATTTAGGTTTAAGATGATAGTTGACATAAAAAACATGTTTTCCACTAATTCCAATATATATGGTTTATCGGTAGAGAAAGTGTGAGTCGTGTTAATGACATGGCATCCATAATCATCAATAAATGTTACTAGCCTTGTAATCAAATCAAAACACTTTTATTTCATTAGAGTGTCATGAGCATGGGAGTAATAATCCAAATTTAGTATTTTTATCAACAACTTGAAAATAATATATATTTTATAATCATGGACTATTATTTTATTCATTGGGATAATAGTCTATTGTGGCAGTTGGAATTACACCATCTTATTTTGTTCCCATGTTCTTTTCCCTTTCAGTGATCATAAATCTGTACACATTGATCACACGATATTTTCATTCATGAATCATATAATTACAATGAAAAGGCAATGCTTTCATTTGGTCTAAGATAGTGCTAGTAGAGAAAATTAATAATTAAAATATAAATGAATATTAAACATAATTATATATTAATTTTATGAACTTATTATAGTATTATTTATATCATTAATTTCAAAAAAATAGAAAACACTTTTATAAGAAAAGTCTCTCAGCTTATTAATGATAAATAAAAATTCATTGTATTTATCATTTTTTGTGTTCCCATCCAAGAAAATATAAATGATTTAAAATATATGTAAAATTACATGAGATAAAATATTATATATTTATATATATGTTTAATTTACTTACATGTTTTAGTCATCTAGAAAATCACTATTATAAAAAAAATGTGTGATGTCCCTTCTCCCAATATTCAATTCATAATGTCTTCAATGTGAATGATCTAGGAATTCCCCCAATATGGGAGAAGTGATGGAAAACTAGGTTCAATTTTAACGTACTATTCTTGTTCATTTCTCATAGTTATGTTTCATCATGTAATTAGATCAGATTAATTCAATAAAAATAAATCCATATATTATGGATGAAAGATACATTTGATGACAGAACATTCGGGATGAGTTACTTTTATAACGTAATAAATCAATGTAACAATAGTTATTTTAATTTTACACATCCAATTAAAAGGAATAGGTCATTCGAGAAGTATTTTTTATTAAAATATGGATAGTTAGATACAACATGCATGTGAAAATTTAAGGAGAAAATATTTCCTCTATCACACACAAAATTGATAGCCCCTATAGATTTTTTTATCCCTAATATACTTCTAAAAATTCATAGGAAACATATATCTAAGGAAATATAAAAATTGAATAAATAACACACATACATTTTTAGAGAGAATATGATAGATTACTATTGGAATCAACCCATGTAGTAGTATGTGATAATCAATAGTAATCAAATATTTCAGCTTTAACTCTCTTATGTTTCCCCATTATTATATATTTCTTGAATATCCATCATGAACGTTAATTGTCACTAGTAATTCCAAACATTTATTGTCTCTACAAGTTTCATCACATAAAAAAGCACACAAAACATTCCATTCATTTTCACTAATCCACACATGATGTAATATTTGTGTGATTCCCCTATCCACCAAGTAACATTGAGATGATAAATAATCTTTTCTCATTCCCTTGACACTTAGATGTATTGAAAGAAAATTTTAAAATATAATATTTTCAATGGAAATTACATTTAAGAAATGGAATAACAAATCATGTGATCAGTAACGCAACTAAAAAAAAGATACTCCTCTTCTTCCAATTGTAACATGTTTTAGTTGACACAATAGTCCACTTTCTATATTTCAGTAGACACTTCCAAAATGAAAAAATAATGTGTTTTAATTTAATAAGAATATCTGTATCAGTTATACTCTATGGTGGATTGTCGGAATCCATGGTATTTTTAAATATTCGAAGATTTTTCCTATATAGAAGGGCCATTGATAAGAATCATCGATATCCAAGAAAACTAAAATACTATGATATTTAATTCTTATGGATCATGTATTACTCATAAAAAAGGACATGATTGTTTTACATTAATGATTTATGTAGAAATCATTTCATAAGAATGAAATTGATTGATTGTCCACACAAGAGCAACACACATCTGAAATATGTATTTTGAACATGCATTATATATTCACACAACCACATTATAATTATATTTTAATACTTTTTTTAAAAGTAGCCTGTATTAATCAACATCATTTTGAGGATCATATTGTCCAGATATGAGTATACTCATGAAAGTGAATTTTTTTTTTCATAGACATCCATATATGAAGGGTGTAAATGTGTATGAAAACATTCCATATGTTTTGAAAAGTAATAATATGCCCAGATAGATTAAAACTTTCACATAAAAGACTAAACCTCATATTATGCATGTCAACTTTGAAATCAGGATATCGATCTTCAAATCCATTCAATGAAAATCCATATTTTGGGTGAACCAACTCATCATTATTATTCTTTCTCACAGTACCATCCAATATATTTTTCATGATATTTAATCAGACATAAAAAGATTATACAGTCTGAGGACTAATGGAAAGTGTCAAATTACTTTTCATGCCACATGGGATGGATTTTTATCATCTTTTGGATTTCATTGGAATGTACCACATTTTATAAAATAATTTCATTCATCAGTTTCCTCCTAGAATAAATTACAATCTTTTGGGAAAGCATGAATTTTGTATTTTGAAATTATATATTTTTCAACTGACTTTAATGTCATATAGTTCTTTTAGGGAATGTTTGGATCATCTAGAATAATGTACATCAAAAGGTAGTAATTTAATTGGTGGAAGTATTATAAATTTAATTTATTGTTTTCTCTTTGAATAATTGGATTAAAAAGTCATGATTCATTATTTTTACCGTTATACTATTATAATTGATTCATGGTAGTATCATTAAATTTTTTCATCCTTCCCATATTGTTATTTTCACTAAATACATCATGTGTGATCGCATCAACGTCTTTTAGGGTCGTAATCCCTTCCATTCCATGATGATTAATAAATGGAAAACTTCCATCTAACAAAATAATCAATACATCGCTCTCATTAAGATCATGAGAATTTTGAGATTTCATTTTAACCCCATTGTGATACCACACTGAGTATTTTGTTTGAAAACTATATCTGGTTATACAGTATCTAACTTCTTCATAGATCAACCAAGGAATTCCAACACAATTATATCATGGTAAATGTATGTTTCCAGAATACAAAGATTTTTCAATGGAAAAATCTAAAACTATATCCAACTTTTTTTGAAAATCACTTGATATCAGATCAATTTCATACATACATCATCTATCAATTTTGTAAAAAAAAATTATATGTCATTTTAGAAAATAGATTAAAGAGTTTTGATGTTTAATCAATATTATATATAATGAAATAAGGACTCTTGAATTTATATGAAACCAAAACTGAGACACTAGACTATATGAGAATTATAATATAAAAGAAAACATAATACTATATATATATATATATATGTGTGTTATAAATACTAAACCATTATATTTAATATCATTATATCAATGTGTAATAATTTTCCAAATCGATTGAAGGAAAATTAGATAATTATGAAAATGTTTCTTACAAAATAAATACGTAGTAGTGTTATTTTAATGAGATATAATTGAGGGAATAAATTGATGAGGCGTAAATGAACTTTAAACTTCATTCTCCCCACATGTAAACCATCACCCCTAAGACCCCCTATATACCATCACACCCCCTTGCACCCCTCTTATTTTCAAAAGTTCCTCAAACTCTTTTATGTTCAATTTTAGTTTTTTCATTTTTCAATTTTACCTATTCTTTTTTTCCTACTATTTTAATTATTTTTTGGATCACCTATTTTTTGTAATAATATTTTTTTAAAATTCACATTATTCATTTTTTTGAAATTATTTTTTTCAAATTAGTCTATTTTTATCCAATGTTTCTTTATATATTAATTTTTTGTTGAATTCTAAAATTAATATTTTTAATTTAAATAAATTTTTATTTATCTAATAATATCAGTATCTATTATTAAACATGTGTTTACTAAATTAAGGATACATTTAATGATGAATTTTAATGTGTTTAATTTTTAATTTGGTTTTTAATTTTTCAGAATATATAGATATATATATTATATAATTTGAATTAAATTAATTGCAACATGATTGGATAAAAAAAATTTTGTGATGAAGTCTTCATCATTAATATCCCGCCATAAGACCACGTCATGTCACAATCTATAAATCATTTTTAGACACCAGTAATTCATGTAATCTAATATGATCCCCTCACTAAAAAAATTATCCCAAGACACACAAAAATCACAGAAAACCCATATCAAAATAACCTTAAACAATAAAATCAAGAATGAAATTATAAATCATGTATTATGAAATTTAATACTAATTAGATTAGATTCTAGGATAATTGAAACTACTAGAATTATCACTAAAAAATAAAGATAATTTTTCCTGAACGTTAACCCACCCAGAACATATCACAAAAATTAATTGAAAAAAAGAATTTAACACCACTATATTTTATGTTATTTGTATACATACCCATTGGGATCTCATTTTGAGCAAGCGAGGCCAAGAAGATTTAAGGAGATGCAATCAAATTAGTCAGCTAATGTGAAACCAAAAAATGCGTGTTTGGAAAACCTAGAACCCATAATTACCATCCCAATTTCATAATGAATCCATGTAGAAATATAGATTAAGAGGTAAAAACAATCACATCTAAAAAGGCATTACACTTATACAATAATGATTGTATATACTTTAAAAAAATATAATTGAACATTTAAAACAATCAACACTGAGAGTCAACAATGTAAAAATATATAATTAAACAAAAAAAATTAATTGAATCAAATGAATATCAAGATTTTCAATACCAAAAAAATTCAGTGAATGTTAAAAAATTAGATTTATTGTATTTTATTTTTAAAAAATGATATAGATAATTAAAGGAAACTTGTACCAGTTACACATTGAGAGAATACACCTATATTTTATCAAAGGAACACATCAATTAAAACAGAAATAAAAATAAAAATATGTCATATAGGAAAAAAGGAACAAATACATAAAGTATATAAATAAGAGTAATTATGAAAATAAAAAACAAACATTTATCAAATTAGTGTGAATATTATATCAATGAACATATATATATATATATATATATATATAATATACTGAATGGTTCTCGATACATAAAAAAAATATACATAAATTCAAAATATCAAATTTAAATTAATAGTGTACTTGTTGTGGTTAATCAACATACTCTTTTTGAGATGTGAGTATTTTCAAAGATTATGTCTAGAATTGAATGTAACCAAATATCAAAAAATAGTAGCAGAAATACTACTATAGTAGTGATGATACATTTGGAAGAGATATTGGATTATTACATCTAGATGTAACATATATTAAAACACATAATGGTTATGTAGTTGTCATATTTCTATATAGTACTTGTGAATAAGTTGTTTGGAGTGATTTAAACACTATAATATGTTATTGGAAAAGGAATTACATATAATGGTTTAAAGACATTAATTATATTGAAATTTAAAAAATACAGGGAAATAATTATTTATTCCATTTCTAGAGTGTGTGGTCATTTAAATAAATATACAACACATATTTTATTTTTATAAATAAAATATTAAGAGAAACAATACTGGTAAAAAATGGTTGTAACATACAAACTCTCATGTATCTGTATGAAATCAAAAAAATATAGAGAAAACCCTTTGTAGCATATAACTGCATATATAGAATTATCCGAAAATCACCTTGTATAATACTAAATTTACATCTCAATTTTATAATGATAAAAATGAAAACATTTATACAATCCCCATATATATGTAAATAATACAGTAATTGTAGAATGGGTGTTACCCACATGAGAAAACTAATGAAATCAGATAGGTATCTGATACATTATTTCTAATTGAAATGAAAACAATTTTTTAATTATGAAACCCTACAAAAACCATGGAATAGTTTTGCGAATACTGGTATAGGTAAATTGCGAAATAATATAAATTATTGATAGATCAAATCACAATAAAATTATTATTGGATTAACAGAAATTCAAGTCTAAAATATCATGTAATCACTTTGAGATTGTAGGATGGGAGAGGCATGTAGTGTCGAGAGGAGCTGCTAGGGCCCAAGATGGGAGGAGGGGAGTAGTGAGTAGCAATGATCGATGCTTCTACGGATCAGGATAAGAGAATTGCATAAGGGTGTTGCACCATCACGATGCATGAAGTAGAGCGCAAGGGTGAGTCAGGATAGAAGATGTGGACCATGAGGGGGACGAATGTTTTACGTAATTTAGGGAGATCTTATCTAAACATTTTTAAAAAAAAATCTGGTATAGAAATGGATATCCCAATGTTTCTGAAAAACCCATTCATATAAAATTAATTAAATTTCCATATACTAATGGATAGGGAAAACCATCAGTATATGGGCATGTTGATAGCCCCTATTTCTAGTATTGTCACCTGATACTGGTCTAGACTGAGGAAAGGAATGGCTACACATCCCCTTAACAGGGGTACACAACATGTACTAGAGATACACGACATGTCCATCCAATCCATCATCATCATTTTTGGGGTTTTATAGCATCGAATGTAATTCTCATAATACACAATGTGTATGTTATCATACATGTCATGTTGAGATAACTCGACACAATACTTGTGTTGGATGACCATGATCATATACACCAAATCATGTCTATGTACTCTAGTTGTGTTTATGCATTTCTTCCAACTCATTCAAAGGTACACTCTGATCTATATGTCAATCCGACTATCATAAGTCACATGTCATGTGATAGGGTCACACGACATGTTATGTTTAACTCTACGTGTGAATCTTAACTCCGTATAGGGGTGTTATACATTGCTTCTTTTCCAAGATGATATTTCATTTAATACAAAAATTTCCATAACCCTTACGTTCTTCCTCCACATCACCCACGTACAATTACATCTTTTCCTCCCTGAATAGATATCATAGATATTGTGTCATCCAATACTCTAATAAATAGAGATCCATATTTGTGGTTTATAATCCTCTTAGGAAATTCTTATATGCTATTTGTATAGTCATACTATAGAATATGTGTTGAATCGGAATCACCAATACATTATGATCTTCTTATGATCATCCCCCCTACCATCCTCCAATCTATATCATGAACCTCACCATTAGTATTGATCTCTATCTCTGATGAATGATCATGAAATGGTCAAATATCAGGTAATTATTGAACCACTAGACAAAGAAAACTTCCATCAATGTATGTGTGAAAAATGGGGGAGAAATTTATATTCCCAAATATGTGAGGAATGAAACTAGGCCTTTTTTGTTCTGATTCATTCTGTTGTTATATATTAATATAAACAAAGAGTAACTAATCAAAAATCACTTTAAGATACTCTAAATAAACCAACCATTGATGTGTGATTAAATCCTAGTTCATTGAATGGATATTCCTTCAATATTGAATAAATTATGGGATGAAAATCACAAATAAAATATTCTATCATGATTTTAGATCAATTACTAATGATGAAATGTTTTGTGTATCCATAATTTTCTAGATCCACAAACTCAAATGGTTCAATGATCCTCAATCTGGACTAGCTGTGATTTCATTTTCCAAGATCTCCAAAAACACTCTCTCCAACGGTTCCCTAAAATTACATTATTATGCGTCTTACCCTACAATATGTCCATTTAATCATATTAATAGTAAACCATTAGTATAAGGATTTCTATTTAATAATTAAATAGATATAATTAAATTTAATTTACTATTCCCATATGAAGATGCTCAGGTCCAACACCTTGGGCCAACATAGACTATATCACACATAAGAAAAAACACACATTTTAAACTAAATGGTTCACTCACATTTCTAATTTGGGGCCCCATTCTGGAGTTATTATACTTTTTCAGGAAAGTTACATGCGTGTGATATTAATATAATTAATAAATTTCAAAAAAATTATTTTGGCCACACTGGGCCTCAAAATCACATGTCTCCTCAATACCTATATCCAAAAATAATCACAAAATTATTCAAATGAAATACGTTAAAAATATATTTTTTATATTATCCCCACCATAGGGATTTTTGTCTACAAAATAAAAAATCTCTACTCAGAATGAATTTGTTTTTGGGGACTAATATGGGTCTTTTATTCCCAGGTTCTATCATGAATATTCATTTTCTATGACTGGATACAAACAAAAGGATCAATCACTCATGAAGGATCCACTTATTTTGATCTTTTAATTCCAATGGGTACTCATCGAAGGTAACTCCATCCTCGAGGTTGAAATATCCCAAGCCAATAATGTGTAATAATCCATGCATGTGCCACCTAAAATACGATAGGTAGACGATGTCATGTACCTTGTCCAACTATGGTGGTAGATCTAAAATATAAGACACCTATTCAACTATATTTATTATCTTGAGAGGGCCAATGAATACTAAAGATATTGGTATTCTATTACGATATCATTGAAATCCACATTAAGGTGAGACACTCTGGAACACATGGTCTCCATCCAAAAACTATAGAGGCCTATTTTATTTGATATGTATAAGATATTATGATTTCTCAATACTGTCCTCATTTATTCATGGATGACCAGCACATTCTATGTATTAGATTTCTCCAACTTTGGGCCCATTATTGATGACTCACCTGGATCAGTCTAAAAAAGTGGTGACATGTAGTATCTCTTATACAATGACCCCAATGGTACCATACTGATGTTGTAATATTAGTTTTTATTGTAACAAATATATACCATGGGTATGTGATCCTCCCAAAAAAATCTATCATTCCACCCTGAAGCATATACTCCATGACCATAATAGTTCACTCAGTCTGAATCTAGGGGTGAAACACTATTCTAAAAGGAATCTAAGTCGGAAATTCCTACTATAATCCTCTCCATAATTTCAACATGAATAAAGCATCATAGTCTGAAAATATTATCAATGGAACACCAAGAATATGGACTATTTCCTACATGAAAAAGAATCTCATGATCATTATGAAACCCAACTCCTGAATGGTAAGGATGTTGTTTGAGTTGGTGACTTTCTTTATGATCACCTAGATAGAATGATGTATCCTAGATAAATTTGGAAACCCCGTAATAAATATTATTGATATATCATCCAACTTACTGTCTAGAACCTTAAGGGGATGACCTAAACACAATTGAACAAGCAGCACAGCCATGACATACTCACTATTGGAGTATCGAGATATAATGTATGCAATCCAACTCATCATGCATGACCACAAAAGCTATCATCAATGGTCCGGATACATCGTTACTGCACAAGGATGGAAAACTAAAGGGAATGTATGAAACAACTGTTGTACCCCACACTCTTTGATTTTCATGATCACAATCACTTTCATATATGTTTAACTTTGTTTTTAAGTGTTGTGGATGATAGGCAAAAGATTGCCAAAGGTTTGGCCCAAGAATGGACAAGAAATGGACTGAAATTCAGTCCACCGGCCAACCGGTGTGATAGCACCGGCCAGCCGGTGGAACTGGCAGAGGGATTGCCCACTGCCAGGTTCCACCGGTCGACCGGTGGCTCTGTCACCGGTCGACCTGTGGCATCCAGCCCAAATAGTGTTTGCTACTGTCTTGCCACCGGCCAGCCGGTGGCTCCTCCACCGGTCGACCGGTAGAGCCTGGATCAAGACTCTTCTTCTCTACCAAGGCACCGGCCAGCCGGTGGAGCTGTACCGGTCAGCCGGTGGCCCCTGGACAAGAATCCTATGCCTTTTTGCACACACCGGCCAGCCGGTGGGACTGTACCGGCCAGCCGGTGGAGCCAGTCAAACTAGCCGTTGCAGTTTGACCAGGCTGGCCCACTTGGCTCCCAACGGCTCTTTAAGCCTCTCCAACGGCTCCGAAGCCTCCCCAAGGGTTCCATGCCTATAAATAAAGGCCAAGGAAGCCCCGGACACCTACCGGAACATATACGAAGCCAACGGACATTTTTTGGATCATTTGGCGTACCTCCGGCGGACTTCCTCAAAGGAACCCACCTAGCTCCAACAACTTCCACACCCAAGGAGCTCCTCCAAAGAAGCTTGGAAGCGGCCTTCAACATCTCCAATCAATAAAAGGCGCCCAAGACTTCTCCAATTACGGTTTTTAGTGTTTTATTCATTTTGAGCTTTAAAATTGGGTTTGTGCCTACAAACCCCAAACTCTTTTCTCATCTCCCTTTCTTTGGGTTCTCACACCACCATTAAGGCGTGAAGAGGTTTCTTCAAGCCTTCCCTTTTAAAAGGCTTGTGTCACGGTGAGCTAGCCTTCACCCGTTAAAAAGGCTAGTGGGTTCTTGCTCAACCATCAAAAGCAAGTGGGTTCTTGCTTAACCACAAAAGCAAGCTGTAATAGGTCCTAGTGCTACCTCAAAGCCTAGTGGGTTTCTTTCTAAAACCATTGAAAAGCAAGCGGTAAGAATCTCTCAACGGTTGAGTTGGGAGCGGAGACGTAGGCCGGGTTTTGGCCGAACTCCGTTATCAATTTTTTGTGTCTTTCCTCTTTATTTCCGCTGCACTTTACTTTGATTTTTTATTTGTTAATCAATTTTTAAAAGGCAATTCACCCCCCATCTTGCCATCCTTCGTTTCTTCCGACCCAACAATTGGTATCAGAGGGCGTATTTGAATAATTCCCTAAAACGGTTTCAAATTAAAGATCCTATTTCTTTTTGATGGCATCAACCTCTTTCGCCCCCGAGGGCCTCTCATTGGGTCGGGCTCCATTTTTTGATGGGACCGACTATAATTATTGGAAAACCCGCATGACCACCTTTCTTAGAAGTATAGGTTATCCCATTTTTAAAATAGTCATGCAAGGTTACACCCTCTCCTCTCCCGATGAATCCAAATGGACCCAAGCCGACATTAGAAATTTTGAGCTTGATGGCAAAGCCATGAATGCTCTTCATTGCGGCCTTGACCGAAATGAGTTCAATCGAGTTTCCACATGCACCTCCGCACATGAAATCTGGAAACTTTTGGAGGTTACCCATGAGGGGACCAACAAAGTAAAGGATACTCGATTGGACATGTACCGTCAGGATTTTGAGTCTTTTTCTATGCATCCAAATGAATCTATTTCTGAAATGTTTACTAGATTTACTAACGTGTGCAATGGGAGAAAATCCCTTGGTGATGATGTTTCAGCTGAGACGATGGTCAAGAAGATCTTATGGGTCCTTCCGAGCTCATGGGCACCTAAAGTGACGGCGATCCAAGAAGCTAAGGACGTCAAAAATATGCCGGTAGAGGAGCTCATTGGATCTCTAATGACGTACGAGATCACCATGAGGAGGCAAGCACAAAAGGAGGGCACCCCTATCAAAACTCCAAAGAACATCGCCCTCAAGGTACAAAAGGAAGTAAGCTCCTCCTCATCCTCTTCCTCATCTTCTTCCTCATCTTCTTCATCTTCAAGCGGCGACTCGGAAATGGAGAATCTCGCCCGCCAAATGCACAAATTTATGAAGATGCACAAGAATAAGAAGAAGAAATCCCGCAAGCATCGAAAGCAAGAACCCACCGCAAGATCCGAGCCCAAGGTGAAATGCTACGGGTGCGGAAAAAAGGGCCATTACAAGCCTGATTGCCCACTCAACAAGAAACGGGCCACGCAAAAGGAGAAAGGAAAGAAAAAAGTCCTAAAGGCGACATGGAGTGACACCTCCTCATCTTCCTCCTCCTCCTCCTCCTCGAGCGACCAAGGTACAAAATGCCTAATGGCATTCCATGAGGTAACATCTTCCGACTCCTCCTCTTGCTCTTCAAACTCCAATTCTTTAAATCATTTATCATATGAAGAACTCTAACATGCAAGAGACCAATTAGAAAATGGTTCTCATGAACTCTCTTCTAAATTTGTCGCTTTAAAAAAGTCTTTCAAAAAACTTTCCTCCGAAAAAGACCAACTTCTCAAAGAGAAGGAGGAACTCACCCTTAAAATCCAAAATTTTCCAAATGTTGATTCTATGGAATCAACCATCAAAGACCTAAGGGAGACCCTAGCTAAGTTCACCCAAGGGGAACAAAATCTTTCAAATTTGCTGGGTTCTCAAAGGGTTTCTAGGACCACTCATGGACTTGGCTATACCAATAAAGCCTCCTCCTCCCATGCACCCACTGTTTTTGTAAGGGGGAGCTCTAGTTTTAAATTTTGTAATTATTGCAAAAAACCCGGGCACCTCATTTATGAATGTAATTGTAAAAACGCCCGGTACGGTCAACCCAAAAGTTTTATCTTTTCCGATGAATTTTATAGGAGAAGACCCGCCATGAGACAAGTATGGATTGAAAAATCCCTTCTAGCGAGTCTCTCCGGGCCTAAAATCATCTCTTTTCAAAATCCCTCTCCCCGGTGATTTATTGTTTTTATTTAGGGGGAGTTAGGATTGTTTAAGCTTTTCAATTTCAAATTTTTTCAAACTTTCAATTTCAACACTTGGTTTCAAATTTTCATTCAAAATTTTCATTTCAATTTTGATTCAAAACTTTCAATTCAAACTGTTATTCAATTTTTGATTCAAAACTTTCAATTCAAATTTTAAAAATTTCAATTGATTTTCAAATCTCAAATCTTGTTTTTCAAATCTCATTTCCCTCAATCAAGTTTTATGCCCCGTGCTATTTTGATAATCACAAAGGGGGAGAAATTTCTTGATTGATTGGGGGAGAATCTTTTCTCTCATGCTTAGTATTTATTTTCAATTTATCATTTTAAGCATGCCTTTCATTTAAGTTTTTACATTGCATAGATAAGTGATTGTGATCATCAAAATAGGGGGAGATTGTTGTACCCCACACTCTTTGATTTTCATGATCACAATCACTTTCATATATGTTTAACTTTGTTTTTAAGTGTTGTGGATGATAGGCAAAAGATTGCCAAAGGTTTGGCCCAAGAATGGACAAGAAATGGACTGAAATTCAGTCCACCGGCCAACCGGTGTGATAGCACCGGCCAGCCGGTGGAACTGGCAGAGGGATTGCCCACTGCCAGGTTCCACCGGTCGACCGGTGGCTCTGTCACCGGTCGACCTGTGGCATCCAGCCCAAATAGTGTTTGCTACTGTCTTGCCACCGGCCAGCCGGTGGCTCCTCCACCGGTCGACCGGTAGAGCCTGGATCAAGACTCTTCTTCTCTACCAAGGCACCGGCCAGCCGGTGGAGCTGTACCGGTCAGCCGGTGGCCCCTGGACAAGAATCCTATGCCTTTTTGCACACACCGGCCAGCCGGTGGGACTGTACCGGCCAGCCGGTGGAGCCAGTCAAACTAGCCGTTGCAGTTTGACCAGGCTGGCCCACTTGGCTCCCAACGGCTCTTTAAGCCTCTCCAACGGCTCCGAAGCCTCCCCAAGGGTTCCATGCCTATAAATAAAGGCCAAGGAAGCCCCGGACACCTACCGGAACATATACGAAGCCAACGGACATTTTTTGGATCATTTGGCGTACCTCCGGCGGACTTCCTCAAAGGAACCCACCTAGCTCCAACAACTTCCACACCCAAGGAGCTCCTCCAAAGAAGCTTGGAAGCGGCCTTCAACATCTCCAATCAATAAAAGGCGCCCAAGACTTCTCCAATTACGGTTTTTAGTGTTTTATTCATTTTGAGCTTTAAAATTGGGTTTGTGCCTACAAACCCCAAACTCTTTTCTCATCTCCCTTTCTTTGGGTTCTCACACCACCATTAAGGTGTGAAGAGGTTTCTTCAAGCCTTCCCTTTTAAAAGGCTTGTGTCACGGTGAGCTAGCCTTCACCCGTTAAAAAGGCTAGTGGGTTCTTGCTCAACCATCAAAAGCAAGTGGGTTCTTGCTTAACCACAAAAGCAAGCTGTAATAGGTCCTAGTGCTACCTCAAAGCCTAGTGGGTTTCTTTCTAAAACCATTGAAAAGCAAGCGGTAGGAATCTCTCAACGGTTGAGTTGGGAGCGGAGACGTAGGCCGGGTTTTGGCCGAACTCCGTTATCAATTTTGTGTGTCTTGCCTCTTTATTTCCGCTGCACTTTACTTTGATTTTTTATTTGTTAATCAATTTTTAAAAGGCAATTCACCCCCCATCTTGCCATCCTTCGTTTCTTCCGACCCAACAACAACCTCATCACCTAATACCACAATGCCAATGCTATCATCGTTCACCCTTTTAAAAGGATAGTGTGATCCACAACTCTAGAATATTCATAAAAAGAACATATAGTGTATATCTATGTATTTAAGTCTCACATTTGGCATTTCTATTCTGATCATCCAAAACACATTATAACATTTGTGTTGTAATCCCCATCTAATTGATATATGGGGGACCATGCTTTTCCACTAATGCAAACATCAATGATTATAATTTCTATAATTCCTTAACCAATAACTGAGAACAATATCTATTACTAAGTGTATATTCCACCATGTTTCACTTCCAAGGATTACAAAAAATATTTAAGTCATAGTCCCGGATGAAATCTATCCAATTATTTTATCTAAATTTAATATCCTTGAGAAGATATACTTGAGACTCTTCTGGACATATTAGATGATATAATACTCACCCATTAAGAATTATCACAATATATTTAGTGATAATACTACCACTACTAGATAAAGATTGTGGGTCATGTAGTTATACTCATCTGGTATCAACTGAAATATTACCCAGTAAATCACTACATTCAACTACATTATAAAAAAACATTTCGGTTTCTGATGCTTCTATAAACAATACATACTCGACCTCCTCATATGGAAATCAATAGATAAGGACACTAGTGAACATATGTCTCAGCTCATAAAAACACTAATGACACCTTTCCATACACACAAAATGTTTCCACACATTGTAAAAATTTCTGAAGGGTGGTGGTTGTCTTGAGAAATCAGGTATAAACCTTTGATAGTACTTGCCCAACCCAAATAAACTCCACACCTCGTAAAAACTATTGGGTTACTCTCAATCTTTCATTACCTCAACGCTTTATAGGTCCACCACCATGACTTACTCTTATATGAAATGTTCCATGAAGTGGACATGTTATATCCATATATGAAAAATAGAGATATTCCAATAAATATAGTTCTCGTAAACTACATCTAGGACCACCCTCAAGTGTCCTACATGCTCATCCTAAGACACCATGTATTATATTATATCATCCACTAAGAACACTAGAAACTAGTATAGGAAATGCAAATATATCCTATTCATGAGTTCCATGAACACTACTGGGGCCTTTGTCACATTGAATGGAATCCCAAAGTTCTCATAGTAAATGTAGTGATATTTGAATGTCATATGTGGTATATCCTCATATCGTACACATAGATGGAGAAAGACAGACGAATGGTCAATACTTGAGAACCATTGATCCCTTATAAACATATAAAATAGGTTATTTATGACCATTAGTGGTTAAATATTATTCATGGCCTCCTGGTTCATGTGCTCATTCTCTAAACAATATCCTCAAGCCACCATCCACCTTCATGGTGAACAATACTAGGGCTACCCAAGGCGAAACACTAGATCTAAAAATTACCTTGTCCTTCAAATCCTACAACTTCACCATCATCTAATTATACTCTATGTGATATATATGAAATGATACTAAAGATATCAAGGATTTACTAGGATTTAATACAATATATAATTCCAACTCTCAGTGGGAGGTAGACCTGGCTCATCCTCACGAAATATGTACCCTTAATTTTCCACCACAACTGGAAAATGACATCCCATAGAATTTATTTCTTATTGATTCATCAATATAAATAGTGATTAATAGGGTACACTCACTTATTCTAGAATTCATCATGATCTTCCATGTTTTCATTTTAACTCATAGGAGAAAAACTCATCCCATCACTATTGACACAACACATCCTCCACCTAAAATGGTAAATCTAAGAATGAACTATAGAAAACCAATACATATATAATAAAACATCATAAGGACTCATCAATGATAAAATTATATTCCGTATTAACATATGTCCACTAATAATAATATATAATTTTTGGAATAAGTGTTCAATAATTCACTCACCTCCAATCATAGTCTCATTGTGAATGGTTTGAGCCAATGGATTAACTATAATTTCCATTTATCAATAAAAATATGAAGAAATAGAATAATAAATAACATCATTTTTATCAATAATTCTTATAAGGTTGAAATTACATAGATCATATCTCATATCATCCATGTATCCTTGGTATAATATGCATCCATAGACTATATATTTCCTTGTCCCTAACCAAAATATCCATGATCATGACATGTATATCCTCAGGGTGGTTGTGGAAATAATTTAATCCTATGGAATCCTCCTTATGAACAAATAGGATATCTTATATTGTTGACACCCTAGGAACCACACTTCCCCTACCTTTTTCTCTATCTTATAATTCCCTTAACCATATCCAAGTCAGCTATACGACTGGTCAGAAAATGATGTGCCAGATGTCAATGATCAACACAGGAGAAATACTTCTTCTCACTCAACTAATTCAATCCATCTCGAGAGGGATACACCAATAACCATGCCTCTTGGGATTTCCTCCTGAAGCATTTAACATGATTGGTTCCCTGCAGCTGTCATCAGATACCATCTGCTATGGTCTTAGCTCTATGGTTCCCACTAACAGGACCCACTGTCCGCACCAACTCTTCCAAGATGTTCTCCACCACTAATTTTCACTCCAGAACTATAGAATAAGTTGGAATGAAAATAGATATCTATGAATCCTTGATATCATATTGTATGACCAACTCAAATATCTATGCTCTAAAGACCATATGATCCACTATATACATATATTATGAGGAGATATTAGTAAACCATGTTGAATTCTCATCCACTATCAATCTTCAAAACTATAGATGCGGAATCAATTTTATTCACACTAATAGAAACATGGTCAAATGAAATTTATCCCAAAATAGACGATTGATGTTTGAATAAAAGTGAAAAATCATATCATGTGAATGAGTCACTAAACTCCCACATCTCCTAGAATATCAATGAATAGTACTCACATTGAGAAATTCCACATGATTTATATTCATGCTCACAAGATTGAAAACATTAGTGACTTTCTCTAGCTAGTCCTTAAACACCATTGGGTATAAATCACCCCATAACCTAAGAGGTCAAAACATCTAGAACTCATGAAGCACACCTAGTTTGTGCGAATCATCACATGACTACTACATGTTCTATCTGTAGCTCAACAGATGGTCGTATAGGTGGTGAAACACATAGAAGTGGTATCTATAGCACATGTCGTTGAATTGAATCCTCTTCACAAGGTGCATCATCATCATGATCATACTGTCTAATCATGGATGTTCATCTTCAAAACTAAATCCATAGATAAAAAAGTTGTATAAATGTCAAAGAGTATATCTTGGGAAATGACACTAGGAGGACATTAAAACCAAAACCCATTCATATATGTTTCATGAACCAATATTATCCTTGTAACCAATTCCAACCTTAATTAAGTTGAAAAGTAAGTGATTGGAGTTTGGGTGTATGGATATATCAAAAATCACACCAACAACAGAGTCATTGAACATAAATTTGATGTCTATACAATTAAAATTGTTTCTATAAAAACCAATCCAATGTTACATAATCTGGTAAAAAATTCAAACCAACTTGTCTGATACCACCTTTTCCCAAACCATCCTGACAAGGCCCAAAAATTGACTACCAGATCCCCCCTCCAATAGGCCAGGGGTTGGAGACTGGCACAAAGTAGGCATATCACAAATATGGGAGGCACTAACCTAATGTACATAGACACACACATTCATCTATAAGACCATATAATAAAATAAATTAAAACAACTAAAACCAATCCATGCATATATATATGAACCCATAATTAGAGTATGACAGTAAGGTACCAAAATCCAAAGTGGTGCCAAATAATATCCCAACCAAAAACTAAAGATATCCCAAACCTCTCCAAGGCTAAGGACTGAACACATTGTCATGACATGTCTAATTTATTATAATTTTAAGATTTATTTGTAGTCTTGGGCAGACCCTAGGTCGCCACTCAATGATCGTTGAAGGGTTTAGAGTGTGTGTTTTTAATAAAAAAGTACTAAATTAGGAGTGGTTTTAAAATTTTTTATAGAAAATACTTGATTTAAAGAGTTTAATAGATGATAAATAAAAGTAGTGTTTTAGAATTATGAAAAAAGGATATCATTTTATGTTCACTACACATCATTGTGAGTTAATCATTCTGAAAAATACAAATGGTTTAATTGAATCCTTTGGTTTAGGGTTGTAAAGATCTCAACATCCCTCTTGCCTCTTAATCGATGCTCAAAGAACCACCCCTAAAAATCATGTTTTCTGGGATTGGGTGTAAATAATAGGGACGAAAGGATACCATATAATACTAAAATCTTATGTATGTGTGATATAAATAGGACTATTGTCTTTTCCAATCGAAACCACACATGATTCCCACTTGAAATATCAACCCAATCGGTGTTGAAATAAAAATTGTTTCTCATAGTTATAACAATATAAATGAAATCAGAGGAGAATCATGTCAAAATATAAAATATGTGAATATTTATCACACAAATTACACAGAACCATTAGATGAACATGTTTTAGTAATCCCTCCCATGGGTGTGTAGCTCCCTCGAAATGACCGTCCACTGTTTAGGTCAGTGTCTGGAAGAATATGAAGCTCGGGTGGAACTCCTTTATTATTGACCCCCCTATGAGGATAGAGGACTCATGAACTTCTAGGATGAGGAGAGGGATACTATATAATTCAAAATTTGTAGCACTTCACTAATTTTCCGATCTTGGAAATGGGGATCCCAATCATTCATTTTATAGGCAAAGCGGAAGCAGGTTTTGAGCATCCTGATTTTGATAAACCACATGGTTTTTGGTTTTCAATAGCCAGACAGTCTTCTCTCACTTCTGAAAAAACAACACGATTTTAACCCCACATTATTATTATCTCCAACAAAGATTTTGAACCATTTGGACAATCACATCTCGAGATATTGACATATTTCAGAATGCCTCTTTTGACTTTGTGCATATTTAGTGGGTTGGACAGATAAGTTTGTATGGGCCCCATAAAAGACGAATCTGGATTATGTTCCTCGATATGAAATGTATAATATTAAATTCTAGACCATACCACAAACTTTCAGCCCATTTGGATGCACGGTGTAATAGCAGTGTGCATATTAATCCACTGGTATGCTTGGATCCTGTGTAATTTGACCCATTTTTCTTGGACTTCATCATGGGTCCCCCAAATAACCTCCAGGTTAAATGAAATTATCAAAACAAGTAATATTTCAATTTTTAACAATGATAAAAACTATATAATTGATTCAAAAATGAAGAGAATATTGTTATTATATTTGGAATTTACAATACAAATTCAGTTTAATACAATTGTGGAAGGATTAAAATGACACAACGAATCGTGGTACTATATCACCCCCACACCTAAACATTTTCACTCCTGGGAAAATTCATGTTTCCAAAAATTATGCATGTAGATATTTCCAACTTCATAAATATTTAACATTAAATGAAAATTAATTCATGATAGAAATGTGATCCAAGAAAAAATTACACCGAGGAGTTACTCTCAATGATCATTGAAAAAAGACACCTCAAAAATTGTATCCAAATGAAATTCCAAGAGATGCATGATAAAAATCAAAGAAAATAATTCTTATGTTAACCATGACACTAATTCTCCACATGTGATTTTTAAAACCATTTTATGCAATTCTTTCCACTTTTTACTGAGTAAATATAAGGTATTTCAATAATTTTCCTCGTACATGATCCTTTCCACACAACTTTACCCACATCATTTGTAATAAAATTTCAATACCCACTCACTAAAGCATTCCCATAATTCAAACTATAATCACCCGACCATTATATCCCCATATGTTGTACATTTCATCACTCTCTTCATTTTTTCAAAGTTTCAATTCTACAAAATATCACAATCTTGTCCCAACCCATGTTTTATCTCCTCATGACACTAATTGTAATAGTTATAACAAGATCAAAGGTTTAGGAAGGGTGGTTTCGGACCTACCCAATATACACCCCAATTTATTTTAGGGCATACAATAGTCAGATAACATGTACACACGCATAAGTCAATCTGGTACAATAATTAAATAGATCGGATAAGGAAGAAATGTATGGAAAATGATTTTGGAAAGTAGAGAAAAATCAACCTAACTAATATTTACCCTTTTATTAAGTATAAATTTTAACACATTATGGATGGGTTCATAGTTTCATGGAGAAATTAAGTTACACAATTTCCCCTTAAAATATTCACAAAAAAAAGAAGCATTCTTCTCAATGGTTTCAAAATGATACAACCATTTATATCATCAACAAAGAACTAAATTTTGAAACAAAGATAAACCAAAATATAGAATTTTTTCTCAAATGCATATTGCATCAGATTTTTTTTGAATGAAAAAACTACCTGAAACATAGAAATTCCACATGAATTTTCAAAAACTTCTATGATTAAATTGGTATCATTTTTCATTATAAATTGGGCATAAAAAATTAATATTTCGGAACAAAGGTGAGTGGGAGGGAATGGGGGGAATGTAAAAATACTATCAATAAGATAGAAAGAGAAGAAGAAGAAAGATGAAGAAAATTTATAAGAAACCTAGCAATATACCCTTCCCCCCACACCTAGAGTGTGCTGTTTCCCCACTATAATAAAATTGAATGTGGTAAGTAAGGATAAAACCTAGTGGCTGTTATTCATATACTACTTCGTGAACTTGGAGTTCCCCCACTGGGGACTCTTAAAGGGCTTCATGGAAGTGATTCAGCCACTACCCATTGAATGTAATGGTTTTCTTGGTTTCTTCATTTTGAACCTATAAAAGACAAAATGGAGAGATGTTATTAATAGTGTATGTTCCAAACCAGTGGGAACGAATCATAACTGGATGAAACTTCATCCTTACATTGTAGAGAAGGACCTTCTTCCCAATGTGGAACTGAAGATGAAGGATGAGACAGTTGTGGGTAGCTTTGGTTTTTTCCTTATAGATCATAGAGTTTTAAAATGTATCTCTTCTCATTTCCTCCATATTCTGAATCTAAAATTTCTATTGAGAACCTACATAAGATTGATTACAATTGCATTGTATGATAGCACAGTAGTCCCGATGCTCAATCTCAAAAGGCAGGTGACAACACTTTCCAAACAAAAGATGATATGATGACATTTCAATGATAGTTTTGAAAGCAGTACGGTAAGCCCATAAGGATTCATTGAGTCTAAGACTCGAATAATTTCTATTAGGTTGAACCATTTTGTCAATAAGTTTTTTTACTTCTCTATTTGAAAGTTCTGCTTGACCATTGGTCCATGGGTGATATGTTGTAGACACTCTATGAACGACTCCAAACTAAAGCACAAGTGATTTCAATGTTCAGTTGTAGAAATGAGAACCATATTCACTGATGATGAACCTAGGTAAGCCAAACCTATAGAAGATTTGGTTTCTCAAAAATTCTACAACTACCTTAGAATCTCAGTCCTTGTGTCTCATGCCTCTACCGATTTTTACATGTAATCAACTGTCAGATGAATGCACATGTTGCCAAAGAAATTTGGAAATGGCCCCATTAACTCAAAACACCAAACATAAAAAATGTCTTCAAAGAGAAATGGTTATTGGGGAATTTCATTTTTTTAGAGAAATTACCAATTATTTGACAACGAGGACAAGATTTACAAAAGTAATGGGAATCCCAAAAATGTGTTGGCCAAAAGAGACCAGAATCAAGGACTTTGTGAGTAGTCTATTGAGGACTAAAGTGGATCCCACAAGTAAGAGTGTTTTGTAATCTATGGATGGACAGAAACTAACTATTGGGGACACAATGCCTAAGGAATTGATCCCTACATGTGCGCCAGAGGAAGGGGTCATCCCAAATGTACCAATGAGACTGATGATTAAGATGAATGGCTGGGTTTTATTGAAATCAGTAGGAATTATAGATTCTACCAAATAATTTACAGTTTCAGCATACCAAGGAGTAACATCTTTCTCATGGTACAATTTCTCATCAGGAAACATATCATTTATAAGAATACATGGGGGATGAGTCAATGTCCGAGGATGGGGGGATCCTACTGATACGGTTAGCCACCAAATTATATTCTCATTTTTTATCTCTAATTTATAAATCAAATTCTTGAAGGAGGGGCATCCAAATAATGAGATGTGTCTTGGCTTCTGGTTTCTTAAAAAGATACAAGAGTGTTTCTTGGTTTGAGAACATAATGACTTTGGACCCCAAAAGGTATGACATGAATTTGTCCAAGGAAAACTCAATGGAAAGGAATTAGTTTTCAATTGTGGTGTAGTATTCTTGGGAAGGGTCCAATGTTCATGAGGTATAAGAAATGACTTGTGGAGCGCAATCGACCCTTTGTGACAATACTACCCGAACTGCATTGTTAGAGGTGTCACACATGAGCTCAAATGGTAAATCCCGCTGAGGTGGTTGGATTACCATGGGTGACGTGAGACTCCATTTTAAATTATTAAAATATTCCTCACATTATTTATAAAAAAAATCCTCTTCTATTTAGAGTAAACAATATAGGGGGTGTGAAGACTTACTATAGTCAAGAATGAAATGACGGTGAAATCCAGCATGACCAAAGAAATAAAACACCTCCCATAAATTTTTAAGGAATTGTAGGGAAGAAATGACATCCACATTTGATTTATCTAGTTGGAAAGCAACCCCAAAAATGACATTCCACAAAACTGTACCTTGTCGCACCATGAAATGGCATTTCATATAATTTAATACAAGATTATTTTCAATAATGTGATGTAGTACTAAACCTTGACTACACAATCATTCATGAAAAGAGGAGGCCTAAACAGTGAAATACTCCATGAAAACATTCATTCAATTCTCCATGAAATATGATGAAATACAAACCATACATCGCTAGAAAGTACCCAGAGCATTTCATAGACCAAAATGAATCCTCCTATACACAAATGTGTCAAAGGGGAAAGTGAAGGTTGTCTTTTTCTAATCATTAGGGGAAATATGGATCAGAAACTATCCAGAATACCCATCAAGGAAACTGTGCTGGGACTTTCCCGTTAGCCTCTCTAGAATTTGGTCAATGAATGGAAAAGGGAAATGGTCATTCCTAGTGTGTTTGTTTATTCAGTGATAGTATATGCATACACGCCAACTATTTTACACACGATTTGGAACCAATTCATTGTTTTCATTTTTGATTACTATAAGGCCAGTGTTTTTTGGAACTACTTGAACGTGACGGAACCATTGGTTGTCAGAGATGGGGTAAATTATTCCAATAGACAATAATTTTGTTACATCCTTTATCACAACATTTAGGAGGTTTGGGTTCCGTCGACATTTTTCCTGCCTCACAGGTTGAGTCTCATCATTTAATAAAATATGATGTGTGAAAATTGATGGGCTAATACCAGGAATATCAGTAAGTGTTTCCTCCTAAATCTTGTCTATACTCCCTCAAAAGTTCAAGGAGTCGCAATTCATGCTCAGGGGGGAGTGAACTAACAATGATGATAGGAAACATGTTTCCATTCTCAAGATATGAATATTTTAAATATTGATTCAGTTGTTTAAGTTCCAATTCAGGTGTATTTTGTATTGATGGGAGTGTGTGTGAAAGTGAGAGGTCACTAATATCATATAACTTCTCAATGGTATCATCCTTAGATGAGGAATGAGCTTTTAAATACTTAGCAGTATCATAGATGGTCATTGGATCCTCTGTGTTCATGAAATTATTAATCAATAAACATGCATGACTCTTTTATTGATCACTAACAAATCAATGCATGATTCATTACCAAACAATTCAATCAAGTATGAAAACTAAAAAATGGGATTGTGGGAATAAAAAAAGTATTTTAAAATAATGGAGTACATCAATTGAATTTACTATGAGAGATGAATGTTCTTCTGAGGGGTGTTTCATGGAATCAAGGACATTGAAGTGGAAAATGTCACCACCCAACACTATAATATTGTACCATTGTGGACATTAATTGTGGTCCTGGAAGTTTTCAATAAGGGTCTCCCCAATATAATTGGGGCATGTCCATTCATTTTATAATCCTCTATTTTATGCACATAAAATTAAGTAGGAAAAATTAAAATTTTACCCCAGACAAGAACATCATATAACACACCATAGGGGTGTGAGGTACTCTGGTTATCCCATTGAAAAAAATTCTAGTGGGCTTCAGTTCCCCGACCTATAATGTAGAGTAATTTGGGTGAGGTATCATATTTATAAAAATCTCCTAAATCAAGCATATCATTACATATCATGGAACATGTTTCACAACATCAATAAAGGTAATTTTTACCAACATTTTTTTGAAAGATTCAAATATTTCCTTATCCATATCATTTTCCTTTTGTTTCCTAGGATGAATATCCCTTTGGGGAAATAAATGATGAATTGTTGGGATATGAGACTCATCGACAAAAAAAAATCTTCCCTTTGGATGGGCATATCTCAAGACATAGTTTTTCAGAATTTGGAATATTTTCAATGGTTGGAATGAAGGTTTCCTCAAGAGGGTATGACTGTAATGGAGGATACATTTTTTTAAGATTGGCTCCACTCCTAAGGGTGATGGCACTAACATTTCCCTTTTCCTTAGGTTTAACTACTGGTTGATAAGGTATATTACCCAACCCGTGACTTTGAATTTCCCCCCATCGAGTTAGCAAGTTGGCCTTAGGGGTTCTGAGGTATTGTATGGCCACTTGGGTGGTTTTTTGGAATGCAATATTTTTGGTATCCATTTGTTTAATCATATATTCTAGGATAACATCATGTTTTGTATGGTGTGTTTGGAAAGCCTTTGAGGTTGTTGAGGATTTATGGGTAGTGGTGGTGGGTGGCTACTCTACCCTTATTGGTTCCATGGTTGATGAAACTGGTTTGAATACCTATATTTCCAATAGGATTGGTTGTCCTTCCACCCAAAGTTGAATTTATAGTATGGTTCTTTCCTAAAGGGTTAGTTATAGGGGCGTCCTGTAAAGATTGACTCACAACTCCCAGAAGATTCTCTCAATTGGGGGCATTGGTCAGAATAATGGGTTTCAGAAGAGCCGATTCAATAATGTATGGGATGAGTATATTGAGATTTCCCTTGGTAGAGAGCGAGTTGTCGTAAAAGGTTACCTACATCTTCAATCATTGTGTGCACCTTCTTGTCAAATTTAGTACTTTGCACCTCATGTACACCTTGAATGAGTACACTAGACCCTATAACAAATTATTGAGTGTTTTATGCCATGTTCTCAATCAGGTTTCTTGCAGCAATTGGGGTCTTATCAACTAGTTCACCACCTGCAGCAGCATCAATAATATTTTGATCAATAATAATTAAACATTCACAAAAATACTGAATTAAAATTTGACTACATATTTTCTGGTGCGAACAACTTGAACATTATATTTTAAATCTTTCTAAATATTCATGAAGTGTTTCCCATTGATATTGTCTTATCCCAAAAATTTCATTCCGTATTTTTTTAGTTCGAGAGGCTGGGAAATACTTTTCATCAAAATGTAATTTCATGTCTACTCAACCTATTATTGATGAATTAACATAGTATAAACAATCTTTCATAGTGTCTTCTAAAGAAAATGGATTCATCCACATTATCAGGTATTAATGTTGAACAAAGAGTATGCAATTATTTTAATTGATTGTGTGGATCCTCTCTAGGAAGCCCATGAAATATTCCGAATAGATTAATTAAACAATATTATAGTTCAAAATTTGTTGCCTTGTCTTGGATTTGAATGTATGTGGGTTGGATATCATCATCAGGTGAGTTTAGGTCATTTAGTTTTCTACTGTTTTCAGAAATTTTATACAAGTTCAATTCAGTTTTCATGTAAGTTCTAGATGGAGATGAAGGATGAAAAAGAGTTTCAATGTTTGGTGTGTCCTTCTTCAAAGTGTTGTCTTGTGTGTCTCAGTGTTGTTGAGCTAGGGTCCACTCTGGTTCGTTCTTGAAAGATGCTAAATCTCATGGAGTAGAATGTATCTTGCACCAAACCTACACAACAAATAGATCAGAAAAAAGGGCTTGAAAAGGAATAAGAGAAAACAAATAAATATTCACAAACAAACTACAAAAATATTTAAAAAACATGCACTAAAAACCAAAGTGCTCCCTGGAAATGACGTCAAAATTTGAATGCACTGTCATGACACGTCATATTGATAGTGATTTTCTGGTTGATTTTTTAGTGTAGGGATGACCCAAGGTCGTCTCTCAATGAGTGATGATTGGTTTAGAGTGATGTTTTTTAATAATATGTACTAAAAGAGTAGTGGTTTTATAATAGTTTAAAGAAACTAATTTGATTTAAAGAGTTTAATAGTGGATAAATAAAAGTGGTGTTTTAGAAATATGAGAAAAAAATATCATTTCAAGTTCCCTACACATATTGGTGAGTTCATCATTCTGAAAAATACACATGGTTTAATGGAATCCTTTGGTTGAGGGTTTTCAAGATCTCAACTTCCCTCTTACCTCTCAAACGATGCTCAAAGAACCACCCCTTGACATAAGAATCATGTTGTCATGGATTAGGTATAAAACATAGAAAAAAAGATACCCAATCATACTAAAATCTTATATATGTGTGAGATAAGTAGGACTCTTGTCCTATCAAATCTGAACAACACAAGAGTCCCACATAAAATCTCAACCTAATCAGTGTTGAAATAAAAAGTGTTTCACTTAATTATAACAATATAAATGAAATCAAAGGGGAATCATGACAAGATAAGAAATAAGTGAAATATTTAGCACAGAAATTAAAAAAACCATTTGAATAACAGGTGCTAGAACTCCCCCCCAAGTGTGTGTAGATCCCTCGAAATGACTGTCCACCGTTTAGCTCAACATGTGGAGGAAGATGAAGCTCAGGTGTAACTCATTCTTCATTCTTGATCCACCAATAAATATAAGGGCATCCAAAACTTCTATAATGAGTAGAGGACTCCTATGGAACTCCAAATTGGCAGCACTTCACTCCTTGGCTGAACTAGAAAATAGAAAGCCCATGCATCCATTTTATAGGCAAAGTGCAAGGTGGTTGTGAGCATCCATATTTTGAGAAACAACATGGTCTATAGTTTTTGATGGCCAGACAGTCTTATATCACTTTTGACTAAACTATAAAGCTATATCCCCACCTCTTGAATATCTCCACTGAATGTTTGGTGCCATTTCGACAATCACAGCTTGAGATATTGAAATATTACATAACATCACTTTTGAAATAGTACATATTCAGTGGATTTGAAATATTAGTTTGGATGGGAACCGTATAAGCTGAATCGGGATTTAGTTCGTTGATATCAATATATCCTATTACAATGTGGACCGACAAAAAAAAATTTCATCCCATTTGGATCCACGATCCAATATCTGTGTGTGGATTAATCCACTGATATGCTTAGATCCTATGAAATTTGGCACATTATTCTTAGAATTCATCATGGATCCTCCAAATAACCTCCACCTTAAATGAAATTATCAAAAAAAAGTAAAATTTCACTTTTTAATGGTGATAAACACAAAATAATTGAATAAAACATGATGTGAAAATTGTTATTATATTTGGAATTTAAAATACAAATTCTGTTTAATTCAATGGTGTAAGGGTGAAAACAACACAGTGAATCATGGTATGATCAAGGACTATAATCAAATGAAAGAACCCAAAAACTCATCATTTTATCAAGATTATGATAGGCTTCACAAGGTCTTGTACTCCAAGGACAACGTCAAAATGTCCTTCATCTACATAAGACACAACACATTCGGTTAGAGGCCATATAGGGTTGAGAATAAGAATACCTTCTGTGAAACCTGAATTGAACTAAACACGTATCATCAAAAATAGTTTTACCATAACAATGATATAAAAATAAAATGAAATGAAATCCCATATATCCTTAGGAAGGACACTGCATCTCTTGCTAATAACAAACAACTGTCATCAATGGGATTTTGCGCCATGCAATGCTCAATCTTGTAGAATATATTCAAGGTTCCATTCCATAATGAATGAAACTCTTCAAAAATGTCTTATTCATTATTCCCCACCCAAGAATACCTCACTAGTCATATAAGACCCCCATACATTGTAACACCCCAAGCATCCATGGTACGCTTCTCTTTGAACACTAGAGCAGCGTGTGTTGTATGCAACCTCGAGTTCTAACACACCGCGACCAATCAAAGTAGCCATTATGAATAGTAATACCCATGTTTTGAAATTATATAAATTTTATATTTAAAAATATAGTTCATTTTTGGATTCAGAATATCGAAATTAGCTATGTTGATTTTTTGTAATTTTATGAGAACTTCCAATTTTCTATGAATAGAAAATAAAATACTTAAAAACAACCTTTTTAATAGAACTAATTTATAGTGATAAATTATATTATTGAGTGGTTTTAAAGTATAATTAAAATATATTTTTACCATTTTATCCAATGGTGGTCATTATAATTAATTTCAATTTGAAATTGGACATAAACGATTGTCAATCTTTTGATTGATATTGTTTCATAAAAACACACAATTTGTTTTGACAACAGGAATTAATTATAAAATTAATTAATGCAACTTATATGTTTGTAATTTTGTATAATAGACATCATTTTTGAATTCGGAATATCAATTATAGTCTAGGGTGAATTTTTGGTATTGTTTTGAAAAACTTTAATTTTTGATGAATAATGAAACCACTAAGTGGTAGTTAAAAAAACTAATTTTTCATTTAAATGAAACTTTACCACTTCTGTGAATTGAATTTCAAAAATCCAACATACATGGCTGTCATTAGTGAATAAAATGTGGTTCAATGGGATGAAAATAATTTTTGATGAATAGTAACTTTTAAGTTTTATTAGTTGCGATTAAAGTTAATTAGTGCAGTTTAAGGTAAATATAATGTTATAAAAATATAAAATTACCTTTACACTTGTCCTACCCTTATTGGATGAGTCATGGCTGACCAAGACAATCCATGGGTCAACATGGGGAACCCATGGAGCCACTTGGGTTAGAAAATGACATTAATAACTTTTTATTTAAAGCAAAAATAAAATTGTCACAAACATGTGTTGTTTTACTAAAACAATTATTACATGGGGTTATATAAGATAACATTCCGACTATAAGTATTCATTGGAAAGCTATAACGATTTCCTACATCATGGTATGTTTTTCATAATTTTTAGACATTAAATAAATTAATTCTTTTATGACACCATGATGATGAATCGATTACCTCATTAATTAACGATTTAAATAAAATGAAAAGATAATGTAAAATCTATGACTTAAACTTGTCAAAAACATATTGTATTAGAATTTTTCAAAACATTATTACCTTATCCTAGAAATATATCATTGGGGGACCTATAAAATACGAAAATAATTTCATAATGAAGTTACATTTTAATCTTTCCAAAAGAGCTCCTCATCTCCCCTTATAAAACTCCCCCACCTCTACCATCTTATTCAAACCATCAAAGCCCTTTGGCTCGGACAAACTATACCCAAATACTCTTTCAAATTCCCTCTCTTACTCCTAGAAGACTAACTTTGGGCAGAAGCCTTCCCAAGGAAGCCTTTGGCTCAAATCAAAAAGGGTTACCTCCATTATTTTGTAACAAAACCAGTATATTCAATATACTGGGATGTTTTTATGAGAGGGATTTGATTTACAATTACACACACCTTCGTCTAATGGTTAAATAATATACTGTTTCTGTGGGTGGTGAATTACTGCCTCACGAAACGATGATTGTTCAATCTTCTTTTAACACCTTTCATGGTGTCCATTAAGATGTAACTATATTTATTTATGATATATATTATGTTTTTTTTCCTTATGCCACTGTATTTTTCATTTATGGCATACCTTTATGACTTCCATTATGGGTAAACGTGATAATTTCATTTTAGGAAGTGCGGACTACCGCCCCCTCAAAGTGATATGAATCGTTAATGCCATTTGTGGGACGTGTAAAGGATGGAGTAAATGATATTACATATGATATTATACTGGAATTATAATACAGCTTTATATCATTATGATTTAATTACATTAAATACGAAATAGAAATGAAAGTAGCGTTCATGCGTACGTAAGGCTTACCGTCTCCCTGAATGGTGCATTTCATTTCTTACCTCTAATGTTATGTAATATTATAAATGCATATATATACTGGATATATTTGATATATATGATATCTACATCATTAATATAATTCTGGATATAATTCATATTTTACCACATGAACAAATTTTAATTATAAGAAGTTTATTTTTGACTCAAGTACCAAAGATCGAAAAAACGACCGTTATTAACTTAAATAATTATATAATGTTCATAACATTGTAATAAGTTATATAAAAGGAATAATGAACTTGAAAAAGGTTCTTAAGAAATTATAAATTAACTCTAGTTTATTATTTAGGAGGTTAAATAACGATCGAGTCATGTCGGACCAGAGGAAAGGGACTTCGTCTCAATCTCCTTTCATTAAGGCATATTTTGTTTTATACACAACTTTCATTTATACGGTGTATACTAATACTAACTTCATTTTTTTATTATAAACCAAAAACCATTTTATGGAAAAAGTGAGAAACCCCAAGAGAAAACAAAGTTGGTAAAGGACAACTTGAGCCTATTGACATTTTTATCCTTAATAAGTTCCTAAGAAAAAGCAGTTACCAGTATTTCTGGATCATCCTTTATAAGGGCTTCAAAACAATGCACCATTATGTCCCATGATTTCTTGTATTCTTCTTGATTGATTTTCCCCACTTTGAGACCTCTTACATGGATACGATTCTGCTTGTCAATCCAGTCCCTCTATTCTCTATTGGTGTCCACCCAAACTATCCTTTCTATCATTTTATCTCTATCAACTATTGGGGCATGGGTCGCAAGGGGTTTCTCCTCCACTAATTCTTCTCCAGAATTCAGTAGTAGCTCTATAGGTTTATCATCATCCATGCATGTATTCTTCAGTACATCCCTGATGGGAGAATCCCCTTCGATTGCATCAGCCGCATCCCCTACTCGAACTTCTTTTCCATTTAAGTTGAAAACACCTTCCCTCACTTGGTCATTTACCTTCCTGGCAGATCAGGTCTCCATTGGTGAAGGTATGTGTGAATAATCCTTGTGCCCTTTGTTCCCACCACGTTGGCCCTTCCTTCTCCTCTTACTGTGTTAGGTGCACTAGGATGAATATCCTGAGAGTGGGGGGGGGGGGGGTGAATCAGGGTATTACAAAATAAAATTTAATGCCCGTTCTGATCTTGTTTCGCTATTAAGAAAAACACTCTTCTCTCTCTTTCCTGCTACACAATATAAACAGAATGTAAATCAAGCGCAGGACTCATCAATTTTACTTGGTTCTCCGCTAAGGGCTACGTCCAAGGAGCATACGCCGACAGGTTGTCGGTTGTACCAAATTCCATTAATCTTTACTAGCTGCGGATTACAAGGTTCGGGCTAGATCACTTCTATGCCCAGGCTCACTCCCTTTACAAATTTAGGGTCAGCTCACTGCTTTCCCAAGGGTCACTCCCTGTCTGTCTCTCTCTGGCTCACTGCCGGTGGAGATGATCACCTTTTTCCTCTTCCTAAGCTCACTGCTCTTGGAAGGAATCCACTCACAATTTATAGACCTGTAGGTCTCTTCATTTACACAAATGAATGCATCTTTCTCTGTGTGTAGATGCTCTGTTGAAGTACAACTTTCACCCGAAGATGAATATATCTTTGCACCGAAGGTATCGGGAAAACTTCCAGCTTCCACGCAGTCTGAAAAACACTTCTGGAACAAACCTTACTTGGCGCGCAAGTCTACCTCAACGCGCAAGTATCGGCGCGCAAGTCACAACGGGCGCGCAAGTCCTCCTCTGACACTTGCGCGACACAAGCTTCCTAAACTCCAAACTTGTGCGACTCTCTTCCTTTTACGCCCAAACCAATATTGGCACACAACTGCCAACCGGCGCGCAACTTCTGATACCGGCGCACAACTTCAACTACTGGCGCGCAAATTCACCTGCGCGACCCACACTCACCACTTGCGCGACCACCACACCTGCGCAACGGGAGATCTGATTTCTCAAAGTGTTGAACTCCGTTAAAAATGAGGAGGGGTGGTCCAGTATTTATAGGCAATCTGACCACCTTGCGCGACGGCGCGCAAGTCACCTGCACGACCCAGGTTCGGCACACAAGTCTTCTGTCCTTTTGGACACTTGCGCGACCAACTCCCAAACTTGAGCGAACCTACTTCCTATGCCAAATTTTGATTTTCTGATTTTGAAAAACATATGGTGTGCAAGTTTCCTATTCTCCAAGTCCTCGGCGCACATGTCCTTTTGCCAAAGACACTTTTCTTCATTTGCCGATTTTCAGGCCCTAAAATTTGTCAAACGCTGGAAAACAGCACCACCTTGTATCTGTTCTTTTGAACCGCCTCCAGATCATCAATTCCTTTTATCGAAATTCTTGAATCAAACATGGATCTTTGACCTCAATTCTTGAACTCAACATTCCACCATGAAATCCTCTTTGTCAACAAATTTGTATGTCATTGTTTTGCTTTGTCAACAATCACTACTCAGATGTCCACTTTGTCAACAAACACAATCACCTCAAAAAAAGCTTCAATGATACCTTGATGGATTTTCTCCCAACAATATCCCCCTTTGAGTTTGTTGAAAACTCTTCCAAAATAAAGATACATCATTGATTCTTTAGCCTCCATTCGCCTCATTGCGATTATGATAGCGATCAAGGATTTACTCAACACATACTCTAAGCCCACATGAGCAATGCTCGGCGTGAGAAACAAGAGTAAATGAAAAGTTCATCAATTAATCACTTTATCTCTGACATCCACACTTTCCAACACAACTCTTCTTCTTTTATCACGATCCTCAGCTGTCGTGATATCTATTCTTTGATCGATCACTTCTAGCATCGTTAGATTTAATATGCTCCCCCTTTCTGCTCATAGCTTCAACACCTCTTTAGCCATATTTCCTGTGTTGTCCAAGCTAAGCTCTGGCTAAGCACGTTCAGCGAGCTTCAACTCACCCTATCTGGCTGCTCCACCTATTAGCTTCTCCCTATATCATTCATGATTTATCAAATCTCCAAATTTTCTCCCCCTTGAACAATCACTATTTTCTCCTCCTTTGTCAACGAACCCAAAGGCAGTCCTTTGAAGTCTGTAACAGAGTAGAGAACAAATCAACATATTAGGGAAAAACACATCATACCTCAGGGAGAGGGGGGGAGGGGGTCCCACATCCACACTATTTCAAGTGTGGGGAATCGACTGAACTCCCAGAGCCAGTCGATGCCTCTCAAAAGATTCCTTGGGTAAGACCTTCGTCAGAATGTCTGCAACCTGTAGCTCTGTAGGCACGTACTCCAACTTCACTATTCCCTGCTCAACCATCTCCTTGATAAAATGATACTTAATCTCAATGTGCTTTGTACTTGAGTGAAGGACGAGATTTTTTCTGAGATTTATAGCACTTGAGTTATCACACTGGATTCCGATCGGAGACTTCACTTCAACTCCCATATATTCAAGCTGATGCTTCATCCACAATAACTGTGTGCATGCTTGAGTGGCCGCAATATACTCAGCTTTTATGGTTCTCAATGAAATTCTATCTTGTTTCTTGCTTAGCAAAGAAATAAAAAATCCACCAAGATAGAATGCACCACCTGACGTTGACTTTCTATCATCTGCTGAATCGGCCCAATCTGCATCAGTATATCCCAATAACACTGTCTGAGATTTGTCGTTGTATGTCAAGACGAAGTCCACCGTGCCCTTGATATACCAAATTATTCTTTTCACTACAAGCATGTGACTTTCCTTGGGATTACTCTGATATCTCGCTTCTTGGCATGTGGCGAAAACAATATCAGGCCTTGTTTTGGTTAAGTACAACAGACTTCCAATGATTTGCCTATATTCTGTGATATTAACTGCCTTGCCATCCTCATCTTTTGATAATTTCATCTGGGTAGCAACCAGAGTCTTCATTTCCTTGGAATTATCCATTCCAAACCTTCTTAGAACCTCCTTGGCATATTTGGATTGAGAAATGAATGTTCCATTCCTTCCTTGTGTCACATGTAGACCAAGGAAAAATGTTATCTCTCCAATCATTGACATTTCAAACTCATTTTTCATGAATTCGGAAAACTGTCTGCACTGAGCTTTAACTGATCCGCCAAAACTTATGTCATCGACATACACTAGCACCATCATCCTTTGATTACTGTCATTGCTGAAATAGAGGTTGTAGTCAACTCCTCCATGCTAGAAACCAAGCTTCTTCAAGTACTGATCAAGCCTTGAGTACCATGCCCTTGGTGCTTGTTTCAGCCCATACAATGCCTTCTTCAGCCTGCAAACTTTGTTCTCTTCCTCATGAATGAGAAAACCATATGTCTCCTCAATATACACCTCTTCTTCCAGAACCCCATTCAATAATGCAGATTTGACATCCATCTGGAACACTTTTAATTTTCTTTGCAATGCTATGGCCAAAAATAATCTGATTGTCTCCAGCCTTGGAACCGGTGAAAATGTCGCATCAACATCTATTCCCTCTATCTAGGAGTATCCCTTGCACACTAGTTGTGCTTTGTTCCGAATCACTATGCCATATTCATTAATCTTGTTACGATAGACCCATTTAGTCCCGATGACATTCTTGTCTGATGGCCTCGAAACAATCTCCCATGTCTGGTTCTTCTGAATCTGATCAAGCTCTTCGTTCATGGCCTGAACCTAGTTTTCATCGTCAGCTGCATCAGAAAAACATTTCGGCTCCACTTGAGAAAAAAACGATGCTTGCTGTGATGATTTCATTCTTCGAGTCTGAACTGGAGCTGTTTGATCACCAATGATATTCTGCCTATCAATTTCAGCTCGACTCATTAGCTTCCTCGCAGACACCGACTTGATATTTTCCTCTTCATCATCAGTATCTTATTCTGAGTCAGCTTCTGCCACTTCTGCTCCCCCTGGGTTGCTTACCTCATCATCACTTTCATCCAGGAATTGTTCACTGGATCATTGAGTATTCTGCTCATTTTCAACTATAGTGACATCATTTATTTCAATGATTTTTCCCATCCTTTTGTTGAAACATTTATACTCTTTGCTTTTCCCGGAATATCCAAGGAATATCCCTTCATCTCCTCGTGCCTCAAACTTCCTATGATGTTCTTTTTTGAGAATGAAACACTTACTTCCAAAGATTAGAAAGTACTTCAACGTTGGCTTCTTTCCGTACCACAGTTCATACGGAGTCTTCCCTTGCTTCGGACATAACAGGGACCTATTTGAAACATAGACCGATGTCAAAACTGCTTCCTTCAAAAATTTCTCTGGCAGGTCCTTATCAATAAGCATTGTTCTGCCCATGTTGTTGATGATCCGATTTCTCC
This sequence comes from Viscum album, assembly GCA_963277665.1. NCBI lineage: Eukaryota > Viridiplantae > Streptophyta > Magnoliopsida > Santalales > Viscaceae > Viscum > Viscum album. Next base: position 1,236,212,239 of record OY728162.1, on the reverse strand, counting down.
TTAAAACTAATCCATTCTTTTGGGGAGTTCTTACTAATGAAACAAGATGCCTTATCCCATGTTTCTCGAGATAGTTTTCAACCCGACTGTTTGTAAATTCCATAATGTTATCAGTACGAAACTTCAGAATTTTCTGCCCAAGCATCTTTTCTGATTCCCTCCTGTACTGCTTTATGCAACTGAACATCTCTGTCTTATGGGTTATGATGAATACCCAGGCCATTCTTCTATAGGCATCAATGAAAAGAACATAGTACCTTTTCCCATTTATAGCACGTGGTGAGATAGGTCCACATACATCAGCATGCACCAATTTGAGCACTCTAGTGGATTACTGTTCCTTTGGCCTATATGTATTTCTGATGATTTTCCCTTGTTGACACGCATCACATGTATGAGTGCGATCACGTGATAGTTTGGGAAGGTCTCTAGCAGCATCACATTTAACGAGATCCTCTATAGATGGTTGGCATAGATGACCAAGTCGCTTATCCCACAGCTGGTTTTCTTCCTCTCTGGATAAAAGACAAGTATCTTCTTCCCCACCTACAAGATAGAGATTTCCCTTTGACCTTTTTCCCTGCAGAACAGTTGCTCTATCTTTTCCTTTCACAACACACATCTTCTTGGTAAATTGGATAGAGTTCCCAGAGTCACATAGTTGACTGACATTGAGTAGGTTATGGCTGAGACCCTCTACTACCAAGACATCAACACGTCTCATCTCTTTGCCCCCAAACATGGCTTTCCCTGAGCCAACAATCTTCAGGCCCTCATCATTTCCAAATTTGACACCTCCTTCTTTGTCATATTTGATGCATGTAACAAGATCCTTATTACCCGTCTTGTGGGATGTGCAACCACTATCATGGATCCAAACACCAGAACGATCTGATGATTTAAGGGCAATCTCCGCCACCACAGCCTTCTCATTTTTCATCTTCTTGGTCCATACTTTTTCTTTCACACTCGACATGGATTGAGACTTCTGTTCTTTCTCAGAGTATGATGGACCACCCTCATCTTGCAGAGCTGCAAATCTGTTCTAAACTTTTAACTCACTTGTTTGTTTATTGATCTGCTGCCTGCGAACATTTTGATTCTACTCTGACACATTTCTCTGAATGTTTGAAGTGCAATATCTAGCCATGTGTCCAAATCCTCCACACCAAAAACATTGTCCTTCAAAATGTGTTCTGGAAAACCGTTCTCTGTTTGGCTGCCATCTCTGTTCATGTTCCCTTCTGTATCTCTTGGCTATGGAACACACATACTGTGAATGTCCCATTTTCCCACAGCAATAACACCTGATATAGGATGCATTCCCTCGTGATATTTCAGCACTATGATTTTCCCTTTGAGATCTCTGAATATTCTGATTCTGTTTTGTGCCCAAATCAACCTTCACTTTCGGGATGAGTGCTTGCGGTCTGACAGCAATTGTCGCAAATTTTTGTTCTTGACTAAGTCCAGAAACGACCTTAACATCTGAGCTCAATTGCTGCTTCTTCCCTAATGAACTGCTAGGCTCCTCTTTCATCTTCTATGTCTTCTGAATGGACTACTTTTCAGATATCACATTGGGGGTCAAGAGTTTATCTTGATCCTTAAGCTTTTGTCGCAGACTGACCACTTCTTCTTCAAGCTCTTGGATACGTCTAACCTGCTCCTTTCCTGTGTTAGTCAAACAATCAATTTCCTTCTTTTGTTCCTCAATTTTATGCTTATACTCAACAATATATTTTGAGCTCTCTAGTGTTTAGTATTTTAGTCTTTCAATTTCTTCTAACAGCTCAGACTTTTCTTCATCCTGTTGTTGCATATAGAGTTTGGAATCACGAACCAGTTTGTTGGCTTTCTTCGTTTTGGCTCTCCAAACATCTATCTCCTCAAGAGATTCTTCCAATTCGGCTTCTATATCAATTCTCCCTTCAATTTCTTCTTCTTCTTTACCATCAGCTTCTTCTCCCTTTTGAGAACTACCAACAATTACCACCAAGGCATTTACCCCACGATCTCTGCAATTTTCTATTTCCTCAACTTCTTCATCCTCAGACTCATCTGAACTTTAAAATTCTAGTGAAAGAAGATTATTTTTCTTGACCAAATTTCTCTTGAATTGCTTCTTCCCTTTCACAAAAGCTGAAGTATTCTTTTTGGGAATTTCAACGTCATCATCATCATCATCATCTTGAAACTTCTTGGGGAATCATGCCGCATGATGACCAACCTTTCCACATCTAAAGAATGCTAGTGGATGTTTACCTTTAAACTTTCATCTTCCTCTTTGTAGATTTGAAGAAAGGAATGACATCACCTCATCCGTATCTTCTTCTTCATTAGAATCTTCAATGATGAGCTTCTTCATGGCCTTAAATGTCACCTCTTTAGACTTCCCCTTTTCTAAAACCTCATTATCATCGTTCCTCATTTCATATGCAACCAAGGTACTGTGCAAATTGTCCAATGTCAGCGCTTTTGGATCTTTATCTTCTATTACTGAAACTTTCGGATTGAACCGAGGTGGAAGTTTCTTCAAGATGCGCTTTACACACTTTATGTCTTCAATGACTTCTCCAAGACCTCGCATATCTTCCACAACAATGTTTACCCTGTCAAAGAATGCGTTAACAGACTCATTCGGGTTCATTATAGGATCTTCATATTTGTTCCACAACACCTGCAACTTTGCCTCTCTGACTTTTGTGTCCCCTTCATATATATTCAAAAGATTTTCCCACATGGCATGTGACGTTTTGCATGACATCACCTTCGTGTAGATGGGATTGGAAAGGGATCCCCCTAAGCCATTGATTGCTTTTGAATCAGCATCCAACTCTCAATGCTCAACTTCTGATAAAGAACCACTATTAATATCAGCTGTGATACCATGCATAGCTGCTGAAAACACATCCATTCCCAAGGATATAAAATAGTGTTGGATCTGATTTTTCCATATCTGAAAATTATATCCATCGAAGATCGGAATCCCTTTATGATTGGTTACCTCCATTTAGAGAAGAAAAACATTCAACCTTTCTCTCTGATACCACTTGTTATGTCCACTAGGATGAATACCCTGAGAGGGAGGGTGAATCAGGGTATGAATAATTAAAAATTAATGCCCGTTCTGATCTTGTTTTGCTGTTAAGAAAAACACTCTTCCCTCTCTTTCCTACTACACAATATAAATAGAAAGTAAAGCAAGCGCAAGACACCGTAATTTTACTTGTTTCAATGCTAAGGGATACGTCCAAGGAGCAAACGCCGACAAGTTGTTGGTCATACCAAATTCCACTAATCTTCACTAGATGTGGATTACAAGTTTCGGGCTAGATCAATTCTATGCCCAGGCTCACTGCCTTTACAAATTTAGGGTCAGCTCACTGCTTTCCCAAGGGTCACTCCATGTGTCTCTCTCTCTGGCTCACTGCCAGTGGAGAGGATCACCTTCTTCCTCTTCCTAAGCTCACTACTCTTGGAAGGAATCCACTCACAGTTTATAGACCTGTAGGTCTCTTCATTTTCATGAATGAATGCATCTTTCTCTGTGTGTAGATGCTCTGTTGAAGTACAACTTTCACCCGAAGATGAATATCTCTTTTCATCGAAGGTATCGGGAAAACTTCCAGCTTCCATGTAGTCCGAAAAACACTGCTGGAACAAGCCTTACTTGGAACGCAAGTCTACCTCGACGCGCAAGTATCGGCGCACAAGTCACAATGGGCGCGCAAGTCCTCCTCTGACACTTGCGCGACACAAGCTTCCTCAACTCCAAACTTGCGTTACTATCTTCCTTTTACGCACAAACCAATATTGGCGCGCAACTGCCAACCGGCGCGCAACTTCTGATACTGGCGCACAACTTCAACTACTGTCGCGCAAATTCACCTGTGCGACCCACACTCACCACTTGCACGACCACCACACCTGCGCGACGGGAGCTCTGATTTCTCAAAGTGTTGAACTCTGTTAAGAATGAGGAGGGGTGGTCCAGTATTTATAGGCAATCTGACCACCCTGCGCGACGGCGCGCAAGTCACCTACACGACCCAGTTTCGGCGTGCAAGTCTTCTGTCCTTTTGGACACTTGCACGACCAACTCCCAAACTTGCGCGAACCTACTTCCTTTGCCAAATTTTGATCTTCTGATCTTTAAAAACATATGGCGCGCAAGTTTCCTATTCTCCAAGTCCTTGGCGTGCAAGTGCCACCTTGTATCTATTCTTTTGAACCGCCTCCAAATCATCCATTCCTTTTATCGACGTTCTTGAATCAAACATGGATCGTTGACCTCAGCTCTTGAACTCGACATTCCACCATGAAATCCTCTTTATCATCAAATTTGTATGTCATTGTTTTGCTTTGTCAACAATCACTACTCAGATGTCCACTTTGTCAACAAACACAATCACCTCAAAAAAGCTTCAATGATACCTTGAGGTATTTTTGCCCAACATACTGCATGTGTCGCTACCATAGAATTCAGGAGCACTGGCTCCTGACAGCTGGCTTGGAGAGTCATCACTAGACTCCTCCCGCGGTAAACCCTGCTCCTCATTATGAGGTACTGTCCAAAGAGCCTCTTGATTCTTCCCTTCATCCTCCAAGCTCCCAAATCGATTACACAGCTTCAAAGTTGGCAACACACTCCTCAGGCAAGACCTTCTTGCTAGAGATGGCTCAACCTGGGGACCCACAGAACCCTTGTTCACAATACCTGCAAGGATAACCTCCCTTTAAAAAGATGTCTTGGGAGCCCTTGAAGCTTCCTCAACGCCCATTTGAGTACCCACATCTGGATTTGAATAACACCCTATCATGCTCTCCACACCAGAGATGGAAGTAGCTGGAGGATCCATCGTATCCACTGCTTAGGGATCCTCCTATTCAACACCCTTTAGACCGAAATCATGTTTTAATCGAGCAAAAATATCCACAACTTCTGGCCCTGCCTCTTTAATCATCTCACTCTTTGTTGTCGTTGTAGGAACAACAGGACACCGCTACATAAGATGAGACTCCCGGATGTTGGATTCAGTATTAGTCAAAACCGCATGAACAAATGCCTTTGTTGCAGCCCTTCACACCTCCTCAAACTCACCCAAACCAGCACTATCCCTCACCTAGACTTCGGGATCAAGCTGCACCTCAAGTCCCTCAGAAGTACTGATCACATCTTGACTAACCCAGCTCCCGTGACGGCAACTAGAAGCCTAGTGGCCTAGCTTGTGACATCCCAAGAAAAATGCTGGCCACGATTTAAATGCTACCCTCTATTTCCATCGAAACTCTTCTCCTGCCTAAATCCACAGCCACTCCACTGGAGGTATTGAAGCATCAACCTCAACACATAAACGAGGTAATATAGGGTGACTAACCGCTGTCGGGTGATTTTCCGAAAACAGAAACCTTCCAACCATATTCCCTAGCATACATATAATAGAAGGGGACTGGAAAGGGAGTGGAAGATTAGGAAAATTTACCCACACCGCAAACGAGGGCGGGTCGTGATTCATGATGAAATTTGTAGACCATCGAAGGAGATGAAAACCACATCCGTTGAAGACACGAGGAGTGCGGGACCAGGCAGTGATCAGGTTGACCTCCAAGGAGAAGCAGATCATAAATTGTTGCCGATCGTGAAGATCCACCACCGCTCGATCTTGAAAACCCCATGAATCGAAAACAAATTGGTCAAAAATTTCAACCGAGGGACGGAGACCCCTAAAACGAGCCACCAGCATCGATCTGTGGAAGCCCGAAGCAACGTTGAATTCCTTTGAAGAAATCGTGAGTTGGGGCGACCCTTCTTGAACGTCGGGGACCTTAGGGAAGAGAGAGACCAGTGAGAAAGGGGGAGGAAGCATTTTTACTAAATGACAAAAGGAATCTTTTTATACAAAGCATTTTTACTAAATGAAAAAACTAATGTTTTGTCTTACGTATGTAGCGACAACGTCTTCTCCGCCGCCGTGACCATTATTTGAGTTTCCGCTTCCTCTATAAGCCATAAATTTTTTAAAATTGAAAAATAAATACAAATTTTACTTTTATTTTATTATGGTAGTGAAAATGTTTTTTATAATATTTTGATTATATTAATGTGTTGTAATTTATATCTTGTGATTGAAATGTGGAAATGTTATGTTTCCTTTATGCATGTTTTATGTGATACGATTATTGTAACACCCCGATATTTTATGAAAAATATTTTTTTTAATTTTATTGATGTCTTGTGTTGTACGCTACACCAAAAGGAGCTTTCAATACAAACATCCCTAACTTATCATGCATTACACGCAATTTCGACCTTCCACGATAGCGTGTGTAGTACGCAATACCGAGTTTCACTAAATGAGATATTATTATAATATTATTATGAACTAGCCATTATGAATATCAATACCCACTTTTTGAAATTTTATAAATTTTATCTTTCAAAACAAACTTCATTTTTGGATTCAAAATATCGAAATTATCTTAGGGTGAAATTTTGGTACATTTCAGATAACTTTCATATTCTAATGAATAGTGAAAATTACTAAATTTTAATTAAAAACAATGTTTTTAATCGAAATAATTAATAGTGATAAATTATTAATTTGAGTGGTTTTAAAGTATATTTAGAATATATTTTTACAATATAATACAATTTTGGTTATTGGATGTAATTTCACATTTAAACCAGATATAAACAAGTGTCAATCTTTTGATAGTTATTATCTCTTAAAAACACGCTATTTGTTTTGACGACGGAAATTAATTTTTAAATTAGTTAATGTAACTGATATGTTTTGAATTTGATAAAATAGACATCATTTTTGAATTCATAATATCAAATATAGCTTAGGCCTAATTTTTGGTATTTTTCTGGAAACTTTCATTTTTTGATGAATAGTGAAACCACTAAGTGGTAGTTAAAAAAACTGAATTTTTCATAAAACTTAATTTTTCCGCTTCTGTGAGTAGAATTTCGAAATTCTAAGAGATACGGTTAATATCAAGGTCTAAAATGTGGTTCAATGAGATGAAAATAATTTTTCCTGAATAGTAACTTTTTACTTTTGTTACCACGGTTAAAAGTAAATAGGGTAATTAAGGGTAAAAGGGTTATTATTATTACCCTAACACATGTCCTAATTCTATTGGATAAGAGTAATTCGACCATAAACAACCTTATGAATAACATATGTCCATTTAGGCCCACTTGAATTAGATGAGGACATTATTATCAATTTATTTAAAGAAGGGTTAAAATAGTTAAAATCAATGCTTAATAACTAAATCATTTTTAATATAGGTTCATACATAAGATAAATTAGACTATAAATATTCATTAGAAATCTAAAAATATTTCCATCATAATGGTATTTTTTTTAATTTTTAGACTTAAAATAATTTAACTTATTTATGATACAATGATGATGCAATAATTATCATATTAATGAAATATTGACATAATTGATGTTATAAATACCCAAATAAATGTAATTTGAGACTTTTTATGAATTCCAATAATTTTATATAGTAATATGACATGTTAGTATTGATTTTATTAAATTTTTTCGAACTAATCATTCTGTTATGATTTTCACAAAAATCAATTACCAAATAGTGTCAAAATTGTCATAAAATAGTTTTTAAAACAAATATTATATTATTAATTGTTATTATATTCATAAAAATCTAAGTTTAGGAAAAGATACTTATATCATGATAGGTGTATCATTAATGGACCACATGGGGGTCTCTTGGATGTATATGGTATGTTTATTAACTATATAATATAAAAATAGAAAGTGACATTGTAAATGTCAATCTAATTAACTAAGAGTTAAAACTAAAAGATAAAGATAATATAATGACCTAAACTTATCTAAATTCTATTGGGTGAGAGGATTTCGACCCATCCCCACCATATCTTCGAAATATATCAATTTGGATCTATTAAAAACCGAATTTGACTTTATAATAAAATAATATTTTTTGTTATTCCAAAGGTGCCCCTCTCCTCCCATAAAAAGGGCACATCTTCCCTCTCTTCCTCACACCACTTTGAGACTTCAAGATCGGCCAACCCCTAAAACATTCTTTTCTCCACTCCCCTAGAAACATACTAGAGGTCCTGGTCTTCTTCAAAGACCAATTCTAGTGCCCTAAGAGGAGGTCTCAAAGAGGCACTTCAAAGAAGAGGTAATGTCCATTACCGATTATTTCAACTTTATTTATTCTTCCACTAATTTTTTTAGTTGTTTCATTATGAGTTAATAATATCATTATCAATAATATACTGATATGTTATTATTAGTATGAAACAACCATATTTCACCATCTATCCATCCAACGGAAAATGAAATCACCGCACGTGCGTACCATCTCCACGTCGTGGTGTAATCTATTTTCCACCACCACCTTACATGGATGGGTATAATGGTGAAAGTAATTAATATATATGATTATTTTAAAGTGATATTGATTCTTTAAAATTATACATACACTTTAATACAATTCCACGATCTTGGGAATGATATCATCGCTGTGTCTCCACGACGTGATGAGATTCACTCTCCATGTTAACCATTCATGAATGATTATAAAGTATATATAATAAGTAATCATGAAATATATGACATAATAAGGATACTGGATTTATATATATATATATGTATGTCATCCAATTAATTCCATTCAATTCAATGAGGAAACGAAAACAACTTTCATGCGTACGTACGGCCTACCGTCTCCATGAACGGTGTATTTCTTTCCATTTATCAATCTATTATATATATGTATATTCTGAATATATATTATATATAAATAATGTTTTTTATTCTGGAATTAAGTAATCATATGAATAATTACATGTCAAAACACGGACGACACAGGAAACGATTTTACCCAAAACGCTCTTTAACATGGAATTTACAAAAGAACAGGTAATATAAAGTCATAAGTGAACCATATATGATATCATAACAAATGAATATGATTCTGTAATAAGTCAATAACATTATTTAAATCATTGTACAGGAGGTTCGGACACTTAAGAAGAAAATTGTACCTAAGGTAAGGGCTAAATTTTCAATCTCATTTTTATCCGAGATTGCTTATATGTAAGTATTTACTGGGGTTACGTTTATAATCCATGACCATGTTTTCTAAAAATGTTTTCATAAAATGTTAACTATTATTCCATGAATGTTTAAAGCCATTTTTACCCTTTATTTACTTTTTACCACATTGTATGAATGGAATCTTTCCTTTGGTTACTATATAAGGTACTTTTTTATTTTTCTGACAAAAGTATGAGGAGAATGTTATTTTTAACTTATACGGTGTGAAAGGATATTTACGGTTTCATAACGCCTCATTTTCAAGAAGCTTCCTCTATAAGATTGCATGATTATTTTCAAAAAAACCCTATTTCTTTTAAAATTGCATGTAATTTTGTGAAAAGAAAATGATTTTAAAGAAGAAAGGATATTTTCCTCAAGAATTCATTTCAAGTTTTTTTTAAAACTATTTTCCATCTAAGATGACATTATTTCATATGTGTATGTTTCAAGTAATATTTCTCTATTATTTAAATGGTTTCAATTTTCTTATGATGAAATTATATCATATTTTTTTGGATTATGTTATGATGGCATGATGTTTAAGAATCCCATTTTTTTACATGGGTTATGCTATGATGTATGATTTATGATTTTGTGGAACATGAAAGAATGATTTAATTATGAGATGGGTGGGACCTATATCTCCCTCCAATGCATTGGGTAAAGATTTATATCTCATGAGATAGACATGGCTGGAACGGTAAGTTAATCCGGTTCAGTGTTACATGACTGAAATGATGAGTGAACTCGATTTAGAATGGGACTTTGTCCACTAAGATGGTTTTGGCGGAAATTCCATGGCTACAATGGAAATCATTACATGTGATTAATGGATTCCACAATTACATGTTTTATTCCCATGCTATTTTATCATGGTTTATGTTCCATTATGACCTATGATTTATGTACTACCATGTTTTATGTCGTTGCTCAAGATTTTGATGTTTAAACATTATGTTCACGTTTTTAAGTTAAAATGTATATGGTATGTTTTATTTTATCCATTCTTACCCTTACTTAGAATTTGAGCTCACCCTTTTTATGTTTTATTTTCCCCCAGTATCAAAAGAAAGGTTTTAGGTAAGGAAACAAAAAGTGGAAGATTATTATGGGAGATTTTGAAGATCTTTCACCATGATTAGAAGATTACGTTCCAAGTTTCCAAAGACACAAAACTATTACAGTCCTTGTGTGTCTATTTTTGTTATGTATTAAGTATTCCGCAAAATTAATGTAATGTCCATGTACATCAGGCTTCGGGTCTCTACAGTTGGTATCAGAGGAAAGGTTTAGTCAACCTTGGGAAACTAGGATGCGAGAACTTTAGTGAAATCCCTAGATATATTTCTAAGGTATGTCTAGGGATGTCCCTAAGGTTAAGTAGAGGTATAGGTTATAGTCCTAGAATTGCGCTAAGGATCTTATAATTAAACCTAAGATGTTAGACATTGAATGTACTCCCCCTTTATTATGTTGTTTTCCCTAGCATGGTTTTTTCCTCTCACACTATTCATTTTGGGTTTTAGACGATGGCTGAAACCCGAAGGAACCGTGTTGATCAATGCAATGGACAATGAAATGATTTTCCTCATGAACAAACAAATATTATAGGAGATGGAGTGAAAAATCTTATTGCTATACTTACACAAGCTATGAATCATTATGGACTTCCAAATGAGCAGAGCGGGGAACAATATTCTATTGAGTCCTTCATGAGGAAACATCCACCTTCTTTCAGTGGGTCTTCTGATCCACTTGTTGCTGAACAATGGATCAGTACCACTGAAAAGATATTTTCAGTTCTTCAATGTTCTAAACATGATAAAGTCATCTTAACAGTATATCGTTTGGAAGGTGAAGCTGATAAATGGTGGAATCTTATCAAGAATACGAGGCCAAGAGATGAAATTGAGTCCATGGAATGGGACGAGTTCAAGATCTTATTTTTCAATAAGTACTTCCCTCATATTCTTCGTACAAAGATAGAGAATGAGTTTCTTGATCTAAAGAAAAATGATGATTAATCTGTTGTTACATATGAAGAAAATTTTAAAAGGCTTGCAAGGTATGCATCTGGTTTTATCATCTATCATGAAAGTAAAGTTGATTGATTCTTCAGTGGCTTAAAACCTAGTCTTCGAAGGGCATTAGCTATAAGAGTCTTCAGTAGCTATAAAGAAATTGTGCGTTGTGCTATCAAGGTAGAAATGGAATTTGGTATTACATATCCATCTCATGGTTTTGACAAGAAATTAAAGATGGAGTTCAAGGAAAAATCTCAGAATAATGGTGAAAAGAAGATGAATGTTTCCTTATGATCAAAGTGTGGAAAGAAGCATGGTGGATATTGTCTTAAAGGGACTAGAAAATTTTTTAAGTGTGGAAAAGAAGGTCATCTGGTAGCTGAGTGTCGAAGTAATGGAAAAAGGGTTGCTAATGATGTGAATAAAGAAAAAACTGCAGAGAATGCACCACCAACACTTCAATGCTTCAAGTGCAAGGAAATGGGGCATTATGCTAATAAATGTCCTAATCCAAGGGTCAGTGATGATCGACATGAGCAAACACTTAAGGAAAAGGACAAATGGAAGTCACATGCGGTCACTATTGGTGATGTTGAATATGAAAAAGATGTGGTGGAATGATTAAGTGTTTATGTAATGGGATTCCAAAATAATGTTGTATATAGTATCGTGGAATATTGGAATAATTATGTATTGGTCTATTGTGGTTTTCAATAATTTTATGGTACCGATAACCATGGAAAGTGATTGAGATATTTTTGGAAAAAAGATGATATGTGCATAATGAAGGGAGAAGGAGAAAATGAAATGTTTGACAGTTTTCATGAGCTCATGGCTGATATAAAGAGAATGTTATATCATGGTTTGAGTATATAGAATTTTTGAATTTTGGTATCGTTCATTTTTCACTAAGGTTTAATGAGAATATAGGATTAAGGTATTCACATTATTGGAATGTGACCAACAAGATATATGGGGGATAAATGATGGTATTCACATGCTTGGTTGATGAAATTTCAAGTAATCATTTTCTTTATACTATGATCTTAGACCGAAGTATTTTAGATAAGCCTAAAGATTGGAATGGATTATGTTGGAAATATGTTAGTATTGTTTAAGGACAGAACTTTTTTCGATATTATTGATAGGATTTTATAGTAATGTAGTTTTAGAAAAAGGACAACCTGCAGGACGGGCGACAGCCCATCGCGTCGGATAAGACTGTGGGAATCGAACCCACAACCGAAGTGCGACTGGCCTTTATCGCTTACCACTGGCCTACAGGAAGTCCTTGTTTAGTAGAAAATAGTTTTATTATATTAAGAAGTATGATATATGAAGTATAAGTCCATTTTAGGAACCATATATGATTAATCTCACTATAGATCGACTTATGTATATTTAATAACTTTTGCTAACCTTTTGTTTGAGACAGATGGAATGACCCGTCATTCTATCACATGATCTGCTAACACTTGACGAATAACAAATTCAACTTAATTTCTTTATGAGATGAAGTGGAAATTGTTCAAGGCACGAACAACAGTGAGATTTTACCAAAATAAAGTAAGTATTTATTCTAATTCAAATTATTCATCTTTAGGGAAATGATCTTGAAAACCAAAAATGTTGTCCTAGTGCCCTTATATCCGAAGAATCAGATGGTACCCTAGATCATCACAAATTTATGGCTTTGTTATTGTTGTCTTTTTCCTAGCCATTTTCTCTACCACTCTCCATCAGAACATGAAGGTTAGATTTCTCTTCCATATCAATATTTTCACCTATGTTATCCTATGTAGAAACCCAATGATTAGTTAATTTGGGTAACCGTTACGTTTCATGCTTAAGTTTTTAAAACCTAGTTTTGGTATTCCTTTTTATGATGTGGGTTTCAATTAAAGAAACTTTTGAGTAGTAAACCATTTATAACCCCGACGAATTTCGAGGGCGAAATTCATTTTAAGGGGCGTAGAATGTAACACCCCGAGATTTTATGAAAAATATTCTTTTTAATTTTATTGATGTATTATGTTGTACGCTACACCAAAAAGAGCTTTCACAACACACATCCCTGACTTGGCTTGCATTACACGCAATTGCGACCTTCCACGATAGCATGTGTAGTACACAATACCAAGTTTCACTAAATGAGATATTATTATAATATTATTATGAACTAGCCGTTATGAATAGTAATACCCATTTTTTGAAATTTTATAAATTTTATCTTTCAAAACAAACTTCATTTTTTTGATTCGTAATATCGAAATTATCTTAGGGTGAAATTTTGGTACTTTTCAGATAACTTTCATATTCTGATGAATAGTGAATAATACTAAATTTTAATTAAAAACAACTTTTTTAATCAAAATAATTAAGATTGATAAATTATTAATTTGAGTGGTTTTAAAGTATATTTAGAGAATATTTTTACTATTTAATACAATGTTGGTCATTGGATGTAATTTCACATTTAAACCAGATATAAACAAGTGTTAATCTTTTGATAGTTATTATCTCTTAAAAACACGCTATTTGTTTTGACGACGGGAATTAATTTTTAAATTAGTTAATGTAACTGATATGTTTTGAATTTGATAAAATAGACATCATTTTTGAATTAATAATATCAAATATAACTTAGGCCTAATTTTTGGTATTTTTCTGGAAACTTTCATTTTTTGATGAATAGTGAAACCACTAAGTGGTAGTTAAAAAAACTGAATTTTTCATAAAACATAATTTTACCGCTTCAGTGAGTGGAATTTCGAAAATCCTTGAGTCACGGTTAATATCAAGGACTAAAATTTGGTTCAATGAGATGAAATTAATTTTTGGTGAATAGTAACTTTTTACTTTTTATAACACGGTTAAAAGTAAATAGGGCAATTAAGGGTAAACGTGTTATTATTATTACCCTAACACATGTCCAAATTCTATTGGATAAGTTTAATTAGACCAAAATAAACCTTAGGGAAAAAAATGACCATTTAGGTCCACTTGGATCAGATTAGGACATTTATTATCAATTTATTTAAAGAATGGTTAAAATAGTTAAAATCAAAGTTTAATAACTAAATCATTTTTAATATAGGGTCATACATAAGATAAATTAGACTATAAATATTCATTAGAAAGATAAAACGATTTCCAACATAATCGTATTTTATTTGTAATTTTTAGACTTAAAATTATTTAATTTATTTATGATACAATGATGATGCCGTAATTATCCTATTAATGAAATATAGACATAATTGATGTTATAAATACCCAAATAAATGTAATTTGACACTGTTTATGAATTCCAATAATTTTATATGTTAATATTACATTTATTATTGATTTAATTAATTTTTTTCGAACTAATCATTATTTTATGATTTTCACAAAAATCAATTACCAAATAGTGTCAAAATTGACATAAAATAGTTTTTAAAAAAAATATTATATTATTAATTGTTATTATATTCATACAAATCTATGGGTCGACCAAGATACTTATACAATGATGTGTGTATCATTAATGGACCACTTGGGGGTCTCTTGGATGTATATGGTAAGTTTATTAACTATATAATATAAAAATACAAAGTGACATGGTAAATGTCAATCTAATTAACTAAGAGTTAAAACTAAAAGATAAGGTTAATATAATGACCTAAACATGTCTAAATTATATTGGATGAGAGGATTTAGACCCATCCCCACCTTAGAATATAAATATATCATTTTTTATCTATTAAAAACCTAATTTTACATTATAATAAAATAATATTTTTAGTTATTCCAAAGGTGCCCCTCTCCTCCCTTATAAAAGGGCACCTCCTCCCTCAATTCCTCACACCACATTGAGCCTTCAATCTCGGAAAACCCCTAAAAAATTATCGTCTCCACTTTCCTAGAAACATAATAGAGGTCCTGGAATTCTTCAAAGACCAACTTTAGTGCCCTAAGAGGAGATCTCAAAGAGGCGCTTGAAAGAAGAGGTAATGTCCATTACCGATTCTTTCAACTTTATTTCTTCTTCCACTTATTTTTTTAGTTGTTTCATTATGATGTAATAACATCAGTATCAATAATATACTTATATGTTATTATAAGTATGAAACAACCATATTTCACAATCTACCCATCCAATGGAAATGAAATCACCGCGCGTGCGTACGTACGGAATACCGTCTCAACGTCGTGGTGTAATCTATTTTACAACACCACCTTACATGGATGGTTATAATGGTGAAAGTAATGAATATATATTATTATGGTAAAGTGATATTGATTTTGTAATATTATAAATACACTTTAATACAATTCCACGATCTTGGGAATGATATCATCGCTCGTGCGTACGTACGGACTACCGTCTCCACGACGCGATGAGATTCAATCTCCATGTTAACCATTCATGAATGATTATAAAGTATATATAATAAGTAATCATGAAATATATGACATAATAATGATACGGGATTTATGTATATCTATATATGTATGTCATCCAATTAATTCCATCCAATTCAATGAGGAAACAAAAACAACATTCATGCGTACGTACGGCCTACCGTCTCCATAAACGGTGTATTTCTTTCCATTTATTGATCTATTATATATATTTATATTCTGAATATATATTATATATAAGTAATGTTTTATATTTTGGAATTAAGTAATCATATGAATAATTAAAAGTCAAAACACGGACGACAAAGGAAACGATTTTACCCAAAACACTCTTTAACATGAAATTTACAAAAGAACAGGTAATATAAAGTCATAAGTGAACCATATATGATATCATAACAATGAATATGATTCTGTAATAAGTCAATATCATTATTTAAATCATTATACAGGAGGTTCAGACACTTACGAAGAAAATCGGACCTAAAGTAGAGGATAAATTTTTAATCTCATTTTTATCAGAGATTGCTTATACGTAAGTATTTACTGGGGTTACGTTTATCATCCATGACCATGTTTTCTAAAAATGTTTTCATAAAATGTTATATATTATTTCATGAATGTTTAAAGTTATTTTTACCCATTATTTTCTTTTTATTACATTGTATGAATGGAATCTTTCCTTTGGTTACTATATAAGGTACTTTTGGATTTTTCTGACAAAAGTATGAGGAGAATGTTATTTTTAACTTATATGGCATGAACGGATTTTTACGGTTTCATAAAGCCTCATTTTAAAAAGCTTCCTCTACAATATTGCTTGATTTTTTTCAATAAAACCCCTTTTCTTTTAAAATTGCATGTAATTTTTTGAAAAGAAAATGATTTTAAAGAAGAAATGATATTTTCCTCAAGAATTCATTTCAAGTGTTTTGTCAAAACTATTTTCCCTCAAAGATGACATTATTTCATATGTGTATGTTTCAAGTAATATGTATCTATGATTTAAATGGTTTCAATTTTCTTATGATGAAATGATATCAAATTTTTATGGATTATGTTATGATGGAATGATGTTTAAGAATACCAATTTTTTTCATGGGTTATGCTATGATGTATGATTTATGATTTTGTGGCACATGAAAGAATGATTTCATTATGAGATGGGTGGGACCTATATCTCCCTCCAATGCATTGGGTAAAGATTTATATCTCATGATATAGACATGGCTGGAACGGTAAGTTAATCATGTTTAGTGTTACAGGACTGAAGCTAGGAGTGAAAAACGTAAGTGAAAATCCCATTAAAGAGATATACTAAAATGGATAAGTAAAAAACAAATAATTACCCATTTAATGATCATAAAATAAACTATTTGGTATTATACACACCACATTAAATAAACTGGTTGAAAATTTGAAAAATGTCTCATTGATGAAAAAAGTAAGTGAAAATCCATTACCGTAAGTATATTTTTTACTTATTACACTTTTGAACCTCATATTATTAGACTATCATCCTTCCTTATTCACTAAAATACATCTTATGATAGATTTATTCAAATATATGTCTTACACAATGAAGGGATTGAATTCAATAAGTGATTTTGTTATGGCTTGTCCAATCCAAAAAGTTTTTAAAAATTGAATAATAGAGGAGAGGTGATATCCTTTTAAATGTGGGGGAGAGGAAACACATGGTATTTTTGAAAATAATTGACCAATCACAATTTTTTCATATGTCACAAGGGTAAAAAATGTTCCATTAAACATAAATACTGCATGGTAAAAAAATTCTATAAATTGTTTTTAATCAAGTGTGTTGATAAAATTTACCCATATCATTTTATTTTAACCCCTTGATAAACCCATTTTACCTTAACAGTGGAAATTACATTTTTTCTAAATTCAATATGAATTTAGTAAAAAATTAATTTAACCTTATTATATAATATAATATTTTATGATTCAAAATTTGGAATATTTTTTATCAATTGAATTCCCAAAACTAGAAAAATATTAATTTATAATTAATCTCACTATCATGATGGGAAAGTGGGGTTTTAAAGAGAAACTTTTAAAATGGTAACAATATATTTATATATAAATTCAATATTAAATATATTTCAATGACCTAAATCAGATTATTGTATTTATAATTTATCAAATTCAATATTAAGATCAATTAAATATAAAATTTATCTTTAGAAATATATTAAAAGAAATGTAATTTTTCTACTAAAATTCATTATTTTTCTCTATTCATCAAAGCATGAATCTTTTCAAAAAATAATCAAAATATATCCTTGGGAGAACGTTTGATATTATTCTTCCAAATTTATTTTTATTTTTTCAAATATATTTTCTAAAATTGGTATAAAATAATATTAATATAAGTTCACTAAAGGGACAAAACTGTTTTTCAGAAAATAGTGTTTTTTGCACTAAATTATACATTTTTCTTATCTATTATGTAGAAAACAATATGATGAATGTTAGTTATTTGGATTAATATATTATTTATAATTAATTAAACTATTTTATCATCATTGAAACTATTAATTTATATATTTAAACCAAATTTATTATCATAAAAATAGTTGTGTTTAAACAGAATTTTGTTTATTTTTTTCAAAAATAATTTTCAATTTTTATTAATTTGCCACAAAATAAATCGTTTGTAATCCATATATTTTCATAATTTACATAATCCTATTCATACCCTTCATTCCATTTTATAGGTGATAACTTTCATTTTTACTATTAATATTTTAATAATATCAAGTCTTCTATTTAAACACAGTGTTGCATGTAACAAAAGCCAAGATCTATGTTTCATGTAATATAAGATAAACTAATTGATGTGTTCAACAAATTATTTATATGATATTTCATGTAATATAAGTTATATAAAATGATAAATTAATTTGAATAAAAAATGTTAGAAAAAATCAAAGATTGTTACATTTTATCCCCATTAAATTGAAATTCTCCCTCAAAATTCATTGTGGTCATAGGAATTTTTTATTAAAAAAAATCCTTCATTGAAACAGAAATTCTAAAAATAAATAAAAAAATTCCATTAAAATGTAATGTTGGAAACAAAACAGTTACCCAATGAAACTCATTACTAGTTTTCCACATACGATAACATAGGTGGGAATTGATGATTTGGAATTAGATGAGATGAATAAATTGTTATAGAGGATTATAAAGATCAGTGATTAGATGAAAGTTGGTGGTCAAGATAATGTTAGTAATAATTAAACAATAATCTATAGAAGCATGACAAAGTTTGTTGATATCATTAATAAAATGGTGATAAAAGGATAATATTTTTTCAAGATCATTTTCCTCTAATTTTGAATAATTTTTACCAGAAGATACAAATTAATTTATTTCCATTTCATTAGAATAATCTCACCATTATGTTTTTACATGATAAATTACCACTATATATTATACTCTAATAAATGAAGCTATTACATGAGGGTTGGTGGAGAGGTTTACCCTCTCTAGTTGCATTCGGGTGGCCTGGGTTCCCTTCTGAATAACTTCTCACTACAGTAAAAAAAGAATAGAATAAATGAGGATGATTATTTTAGGCATAAGAATGAACACATCATAATTTCTATATAAATAATTATAAGTCATTAATTATATCATTAGTTTTCATCAACCTGAAATGATGAGCATAGGTTATCCAATATGCATAAATATTTATATGGAGGAATATTACATTATTATCTAAAAATACATTCAATGTAAGATGTAAAAAAATTCATAAATGGTTAAACATATGACTATTTAAAATGTTTAATATTAAAAACATTAGAAATAAGGTCACCAAATATCCAAAATTAACTTATCATTAATGAAAAAAATAATATGAAATATTTTTTAATTATCTGACACAAATCATGTAATTACCAATATCTTGTAATCTCTTGAAACATGGTAATAACCTAAATTACCATAGAACCTAAATGATAACATTCCAGCTTCCTCATTACTTTATTAAAACAAAAAATTATTGAATATATTCTGTAGAGATAATAATTTTTTAAAATCCAACAATGTTATCATAAACCATTTTCCATAAATAATTAATCAGTTTCAAGGCCATAAATACAATCAAATTTACATTATCCGAATACATAATTTATTTATCTAAATCTCATTATCTAAAAAAAATGATCATATTAAAGATTATATTCCCTTAATAATTTATTTCATCTTATATCAATTTTCAATTAAATCATTTTTCTTTGAAATAAACACTATAAAACTTATTCTTTTAAATACGTAATGAAAAATGTTTTCTAAAAAAATACTTTTTTGTATAAAAAATCATAGTTCATGAATCCAAATACATAAATAAATAAATCCTTCCACATAAATTAATCAAATTTAATTAGTCCATTATTGTCATAGAAATTAATTCTTGGGTCAAAGTATTTTGTTGGGTCATTCCAATGTTCCCCACAAATAATATATTGAAATCTTGGAAAATTTCACTCCATATAACCTGCTTTTCCACAGAGATAAAATCATCCCCTCCATTCGATGCATTCTTATAGGTCCTTATCCCCACATTATTTGCATATATGAAGTCAAATGTTTATTCCTCTAGGTTAATTAAAACATAATACTTCATAAAATTACATCTTACTCTTATTAAATGCATTAGGAATCTCATAGAGTTCACATTATTAATAATATATCACAAAATATAATTATTAATACTCAAAATATATTTCTATCCAGTTAATAGGTATTTTGGTGTATTATAATCAAAAAATATAATGTCAGGTTTAATGTTTACATGATTCTCTATGGTTTTGACCATTGATGGAAACCATAAATCATAGTGTAAGAAATAATAATCCAAAAGGAAAATCACAATGTATGAAAAATCATTATGGATGTGAAAATCCTGACACCTTATATTTAATCTATTTCACCTTAGGATTATCCTAGGTCATTCATAGTAATCATCTATTTAAATCGTTCATGATGGTTCATAAAGAGTTTTTGAATATATAAATCATACCCCTTCGGAGTTTCAAACCATATGGGTAAATGTCCCAATGACTTGAAATGAATCTTGATAGAGTCTAGATCAATACATTGATTTCATTGTTGTTACCCTGAGGTATATATTTTCCAAATACACATCCACTTGTAGTTCCCAGATATGTATGTATTTCTAGGAAACCACTCACTCTATCATTTAACAAAATTCTAGGATATTTTCTTATATATTGACTCATCTTTATTCTTATACGTAGACATGTCCTTAGGGACCTCATTTTGTTTTTATAATCCTAGTTTTAAAAGTATAGCTAAAACTATCCTCTAATACAAATTATAGTGACCTTGGATTCTCATACATGTAAAACAAATATTTTTAGATTAATATTTAGTTCATTACCCAAAAACACACGGGATGACTTTAATAGTTTACTACCTTTAGAAATTTGAAACACAATATTATAATATATTTAAAGATCACCATTTTTTACACAAAGATCTTTCCCTTTACCACTCTTCATAAACATACCCAACATAAAATTATTATTCATAACCATGGGAGAAGGAAAGTAAAAAAGGGGGACCTACTATGCTCAATATGCATAAATATAATAGATATAAATCTATGATCATATGAAATCATAAGATATGAATAAGGGTATGTGGTAACGAATATAACTTACATAGTTCATACTGAACATTTCATAGATCATATAAATGAGTCACATCATAAAACATGATCATTTCTATAAACATGGCCCATAAGTCTGATAGGTCATCATATTTCAATCAAGAACCATAAGCTCATGTCATAATAGTGTGGTGCTATCATAAATATATAAAACCATTTTATACGTCAATGTTAACCTCAATGACTATCATCATAGTGTACTAATACTTATCTCTTGTTTCTCATTGTGGATAACAACATTCCAATTTCTTATAGTGGACTAGGATACTAATATTTCACATAATGGATCTGGACACACCTTTTTTCTCTTGTGGATCTGGACAAACCTTTTTCCAATGATGGATGAGGACAAACATTATTTCGATTGTGGATCAAGACACAAATGTTTTCCATATTATATAAACCCATTAACATATTTTTTTCAATAATTATCACATGACATATAAATCATTACCCAATGTATTGGTGGGAATATAGGTTCCACCTACCCCATAATTAAAACCATACGTATGTGATCTACAATATAATAAAAAATTCAACATATCATCACATTATAACTTGTGTAAAGATAATCAGTTTTATAAATATTCAATCAATTCAATATATAATAACGCATGAATAATTAATGAGTTTTTAAATAATTTCATCAAGATAAACATTAAACTATAGAAATAATATTGATTGAATAATTCAATATTATCCCCTATAATGAATATAAATCATTAGAGGATGTCATCTTATATGTAAAATTATTTGAATGTAAATTTAATACTTTATTTTATGAAAATGATTTTTATTTAGAAAATTACATTCTATAAATATGAATTTATATAATATTTTGGAAATAATTCTATTTGAAAATACCCATGAATACATATAATGTATTCTTTCAGAAATCATTTAAAACATATCTTGATGAAAATATCATTTCCTCTTTGATTTTTTTGTAAAACATTAAACATCTTAAAAATACATTTATATTTAAATAACATTGAATACTTTTAAAGGATGATTTGAAAAAAAGAATGGTTATGATGATGTAATGTTTTGTTCATGTCATAAATGTTAAAAACAATTATTCCATCCACATTTTTGGTAAAAGATTAATGTGAATTATAAAAAAAATTACATGAAGATTCAATTTAAAAAAAATTAAAAAATTAAAAAATTGGTATTATTTTCATTTAAAAATCACAATATAATAATAAAAAAATTATTTTCTTAAAACATCGTTATGAAATAAATCATATTCATGACCGAATAGATAAAAAAAGTCATCTTTTTTTCAAAAGAATTTCCCAATTTCGTTTGGTAACAAAGAATGGGAAAATGGTAATATTACATGATAATATCATGAATAAATAAAGGAAAAAATCATGATTTTATTGAGATGTGGATAAAATGATTTTATCATTATAAACATAATTCTAGGTAATCCTAATAAATGATGTGATTTTAATGTAAATTCTTTACCACTTTGGTAACTTTGAACCATAATACTTGGGAAAAAATAATATAAAATGAAACTTAAAATATAATAATAATAAATAAATTAATAAAATTACATGCTAACTGGTCATTATATACACCTCGTAAAAGATGATTGGTTCCTAGCATTAAATATGTATCAAAGAAGAGAAATTGAGATAAAAACACTTACTAATTTGGTAAAGTTTTAACTATAATGCCCATGAAAGTGAGATACTGTAATTGATTTGTAAATAAAAATGAATATCAGTATATGAACAACAAAATGAATAAATGGGAGGTATTCAAATCAAATTAAATAAATAGGTAGTGAAAATCAAATGTTTCTTGTAGAATTTAAAAACGAGATGGAAATCCATTACCGTAAGTATTGACATCCTTGGTACTCATTTGAACCTAATCTTCTTCGAGTATCATCTGTAGGTTTTCACTAAAATCATTCCCATGATGGATTTGTTCCCATATTAAGGATTTTAGGATGATTTGATGGAATTTGTGATCTAATTTGGGAAGGGTTTTGAGGGTGTGAAGAACAGTGGAGAGAAGATATCCTTTTATAAGTGGGGGAGAGGACATAATTGGTATTGTTGAGACGAATTGAGTGACCTCATGTTTTAATATGTCAAAATAGTTTAAAAATAAGAAAATTTATAACCCTATAGGTGTAGGGTTCATAATATATCTTGCCAATAGTTTTTAGACAATTTTTAGGTCATATTTTCCATCATATTGTATTTAACCCTTGGTAAATCCATTTTTACCTTAACTATGGTAATTATGTTTTTACGATATCCACTATTCATATAAGTAAAAAATTATTGTGAAATAATTAAAAGATATTAAATTATTATGATTTCAAATGTGGAGTCTATTTTTCCAAATTCTATCTACATAACTGGAAAATATAAATTAAAGAAAATTTTCCAAATGTAACTACATATAATGTTTTAAAGAGGAAATGATCAAATGGTTATAGAAAATTTATATAAAAATTAAAACTTTTTTTGATTAAAATGACAAAATTTTGATTATAAGATCTATAATTGAACTAATTTATCATTAAAGTCAAACATAAATATAATTTATCTTTATAAATAAAATAAACAAAAAGGTATAATTCAATTAAAATTCAGTATTATTAACTATTCATCAAAAAATGTTACTTTTTAGAAAAATACAAAAAATTGAGAATAAACCAATTTTTATATTCCAATTTCTAAAATGAATATTATTTTTTAAAATAAATATTCTAAATTTGGTAAAAATTAATTTCAAAATAAGTGTTTGAAATGTGTGAATATTTTTTTTAGATAATATAATTCTAAGAGGATATTTTGATATATTTTGTTTTATTTTCTAGAAAACACATAAGATGAATATTAATAAGTTTATTTAATATATTGAATATTAAGACTATTAAAATAATTTAACTTAATTGGAATTTTTATTTTATTGAGTTAAAAGGTTTTTTTTGGAAAAATATTTTTTTAAAAGCATATTCTTTATTATCAAATAGTTATTACTTTCATTTTTTAATTAATTATTCCCCATGTAATTCATGGTTAGTCTATATATTTTCATTATTTACTTACTCATATTCATACCCTGCATTACAATGGCTAGGTGTATAAGCCCCCAGCCTTAAAACATTACATAATCTTTAATTAAGTTAATTATTCACATTTATGATCTTATTAGGTTTATAGATTTAGAGAAATAGGTCATAACATATATATAAAAACTTAAATATTGCATGTAGACACTTCTACTCACTATCAATTTTTTCATAAAATAAAAACTATTGAAAAAAGAGCCATTTATAGTTCCATGTTTTAGATAGCATGACCTTTCCTTGATCCCATACTTGACCCTATACATCTTTATGTCCTATGAAAAGAATTTAAAAAAACATGGGAGATGGATAAAAAGATTAGTATGGGATACACAAATGAAGGAAAACAGTTAGTTTTTCAAAATAACAAGTAAACCATGAATATTTTATCCTAAGTAATACCTTTAACCTTAATGATGTAGTAAATACTCTTCACTGAATAAATGTTAATTGCTTACCATTTTTTAACCAAAATATTACCATAAAACCCATTGAAATAACACATGACATATAAAGGTAACATGGGACATAAACATACATAAATGGAATAACCAGACTATCGACTTCCAAACATATCACTAAATGGAATATCCATATGGATGACTTCCATACCCAATGCATTGGAGGTTATAATGTAACCACTCATCTTGGTTTATCACGAAACCTACCATCATTTGGTTTATCACGTAAACATCTTTCAAATGTCCAGGTACCAATATAAAATCATGACACATAAAATATTGCACATATAAAAATTTCACTAATAACATTTCATTTGAAATAAGAAGAAATAATTTCAAGATATTGAAATAATAAATCCATTTAAAACACCATTTTCAATACCAAAACACACAAAAATAGAATAATGTATTTCATTCCCTTTTAAAAATATTAAGGCTTATAGGGGAAGCCAACTAATGATTACAGTGGCGGAGAGGTCATTGTCACTGCAAACATTAAAAAAATTCCTTTTGTCATTTAGAAAAATACTTCAAAGAAAGAATATTTTCTTTTGATGAAATTAAATGTAAAAGGGGTCTATTATATACTGTATAAAAGAAGTAGTTGTTTATTATCAAAACATACCTCAATGAAAGGAGATTGAGATGATGTCCCTTACCTTGTGTATGACTTGACCTGTTCGTTCGTTAATTTCTTGAATAACAAGCTTATTTCAATTTTTACGTTATTAAGAAAATTTTTTATTTTTATTGTTCCTTTTATATCACTTATTACCTTTCTATGAAAATTAGTTAATTATTTGAGTTCATGTTGGACATTTTGACAATGTTCGGAAGTTGAGTTAAAAATGAACATGTTATAGTTATAAATTATCCATCTGGTCAAAATTCCATTATCTATAGAATTATATTCATGATTTAGATATCATATATATCATATATATCCAGTATATATATATGTATTTATAACATTACATCACATTTGGAGATAAAAAATAAAATACACATTTCATGGAGACTGTAAGTCGTACATACGCAAGAATGCCACTTTAATTTCTATTTCGTATTTTCATGGAATGAATGCATAATTATTCATAAGAATATTATAATTTCATAATTATATCATATATAATTTCATTAACTTCATCCTTTATACATCCCACGTATGGCATGAACGAGTCATATCACATTGAGGGGTCAGTAGTTCGCACTTCCTCAAATTAAATTATAACTTTTACCCATTATGGAAACCATAAAGGTATTCTATAAATGAAAAATAAAAAATTAAATAGAAAATATAAATATAATATATACCACTTATAAATATAGTTCCATCATAATGGACACCATTAGAGGCTTTTGGAGATATTCGAACAATCATCGTTTCATGATGCAGTAGATTGTCATCCACAGAAATAGTATGTTCCTGTCCAATAGAAGGAGGTTTGGGGAAGTGTATTTCGAATCATTATCATAAAAATATCATATTGTATTTAAGATAATGGTGTTATTATAAAATAAAGAAATAAAGGGTGTTTAGGGGGTTAGAGACTAAAATAAAAGAAAATAACTTAAGAGATGATGTTACC
Source organism: Viscum album (assembly GCA_963277665.1). Classification (NCBI taxonomy): domain Eukaryota; kingdom Viridiplantae; phylum Streptophyta; class Magnoliopsida; order Santalales; family Viscaceae; genus Viscum; species Viscum album. The sequence goes on along the minus strand of OY728162.1, from coordinate 1,236,185,814 downwards.
TTTAAATCGGGCAGCTCTATTTGGTTTGAAAAAAAAGGATTTCTTGATTTTATTATGCCTAAGGTAAGTCTTATAGATGGAAGAGGGGTATTTAGGGTGCTTAATTGGGTAGATGGTGGATGATCCATGTAGCTTGAGAGTTGTCAGTAATGGGTTAGAGGTGATGGATTTTTATAAGGGGGGGATGGGAACTTTAAGAAAGTTTGAAGATATTATTTTATTATATAATGATTTTCGGTTTATAAAGCTCCAAAACTCTTTAAAGTAAAAGATAAGATGACTCTTTTTTGAAAAAAAAATCCTAAAATTATAATTGGACTGGTTTTGGATATTGTTTTAATTTTTATAATCTTATTTATTTTAATTATTGATTAATGAGGTAAACAGTGCATCATTATTGTGTTGTAAATATTTTAATTTTAATTATGTTTAAATATTATACAAAAAATACATTGATGTATGAAATAGTTTTATCTTTAAAATTAATACTTAAATTTTAATAGATAACTTATAAAACCCCATGAAAAAATTTATTTCCTAAAATATATATGTTTAAGTCATCTTTGTCTTTACTTTAAATTAATTAATATAAAGTGTCATTATCACTCCCATGTGGCTCCAAGGGGTCTCAAAATCGACTCAATGATTCCAAATGTCCTACATGTATCATTAAATATGATTATGACAGAAGTTAGGGTAATTTATTATTAGTATAATATTATTTGTTACCCTTATTTACCCAATTTACACTTTAACCATGGTAAATGTAATATTTACTAAAATAAATGTTCATAATGTCTAAAAATAAACGTTACATATTTAAGAAATTAGTACCTTTTGATTCCAAATAACGAATCCATTTTTCCAAATTCAAAACACAGAATTGGAAAAAATTAATTTAAAATTAAATCCCGTTGGCAAAACAAAAAACGTGTTTTTAAGAAATAATAACTATCTAAAGATTGATACTTTTTTAAATCCACTTTCAACGTAAAATTAAATATAATGAAATTTTTTTGAATAAATGTTAAAAATATAATCTAATTAAACATTAAATCCAATTAAAAATATAATCTAACCATATAAATAAATTATATTAAAAGGTAGTTTTGAATTAAAATAATGTATTTTTCACTATTCATTAATAATGAACATTATCAAAAAAATACCAAAATTTAATCCAATTAATTTTTTATGTCTTGATTATAAAGAAGAATATTATCTTCCAAATATAACATATAAAAATGAAAAACACTAAATTTAAAAATGGTTCGACATCAAAAGGTTGTAAATCGACCCTTTAAAGAATATTAGTGTATTTATGATTAAAATTGGATTTTATTAATTTATGTCTTTAAGATTTATTGGATAAATGTAAAAAAATTAACAAACATGTATAATCTTATTTTAGTTAGTTCTGTTCATTCCATCCATTACAACAGTTAGAGATTAACTACCATTTAAAATAATAATATTATTATAGTGTTTTTCAGTATAACTCAATGTTGTGTTCAACGTAAGATTTATGAGAAATCCATTGTTATGTGTGGAGTACGCTATCCGAAATAGAATACTCTTTAATGTAAAATAAATATTTAATTCCCAAATTTTAATAAATATAAAAATATCAAATTCTTTATTTTCATGGGATGTTATATCCATTATCTCTTTTGGAAAGTGCATCCTAGAAATATTTATTCACTTATCAAATAAGTGGGGGGTATTTATCCCTCATAGAATTTTTATATTTTCGTTTTTCCTCTTCAAACATATGGTTTTTCCACAAAACCTTTACCTAATGAAATACCTTATTCTGCAACACTTACTCTCTTTAATCAAGAATCTGGATTGGTTGTTCCTCATAAGAGATATTCTCTTCCCACGGAACTATCTCAGATATATTTCACTATCGACCACCAATGATCAACATAAAATTCAAAATGATACACAGTGAAACTAACTTTTTAATGCTCTGAACACCCCACAATGTAAAAAATCTTCTCCAGTGCTTTGATCCACCCTTCATCTTGAACATGGTCAGATGATCCTCTTAATGATGGGGGACATTGCCTCATGAAATGCTCCACTACTGACATGTTCCTCTATAGTTGATATGGATAATCTCATTCATATATCCCACCACCATTTATTTCCTTAGTCAACTGTTCCATCACTTCTAAAAACTATTATGTTCTGATTCAGACCATATTAGGTTGCTGATATTGAAGGTTGTTCTTTTAACACCCCGACTCCACTAGGATGGAGCCGGTGAATTACATGTGATATTGGAATGGTTAGAAGGAATAAAAATATCTAAGGAACGATCAGTTTAGTATTCATGAAGAAACTAGATACACTAATTTAACTCAAATTGCATTGGAAAAGGTTACAAAATACAATACATAATAAAAACTAAAAACTACATCCACAGGAACTAAAAAAAAGGCCTTCTCTTCATCACCTGTTGAAGATAGAAAATGAAAGGGGTGAGCTCAAATGATCAATAAGGGTTAAAAATAGAATAATAATGAATACAATAATAATTGAATCATAGACAATCTAACATAATCAATATGGAATGCTGAATACATGAAATATTAATGCCATTAAAAAACTGAGAATGTACATGCATCCATAGATTTTGTCATAGTTAAAACCGCATAGATAATAATAACTGATAATGAATAAATATAATGCTTATTAATTAGATGTCATGTACCTGTCACATGAAACCATAATACCATTATAACGGTTTATCTCTGTGGGTAGAAACCCATATGATTTTTTGAAACACACTTGAAGGGTTTGTCACCAACTGATTTGTCTCATGAGACATGCCGATGCATCGAGGGCTGTAGCGGGCCCCAACAGCCACTTTATGTCCAATAATTCTTTATACATTGATTCAATAAAAGAGAAATATGAATTTTCAATATCTGTATAGAGTAGAGTATACAGATTCACCAATATTTCCATAATAACATTCCAAATAAACACCATATGAAAAATGGTATACGGTTTAGACAACAATCATATCCATGACATAAGATTTAAGATATCTAATATAAATACAGTTTCAAATGGAATGTGATCTCAAATGGGATGTAGGTACACCAAATAAGTATTATTTGGTGCAAAATACAAAGTTAGTCTCAACAAAGGAGATATTCTTCACCAAAGTGAGAGAGAGGATCCCTTCTGAAGATTGTGTCATTAGAGTGAAGATAAGTAAATGAAATATTTATGTGTGACAAATGAAAATCCACAGAATATATGTGGATATACTTTATAAAATAATAAAATCACATTCACACATATTATTTGAAATAGATGTATAACTCAAAGAATGAAAATTGAGTTAAGCAATCCATTACCTTAGGCTTGAAGGTGTTCATGACTTGCTATTTATGACCTGAATAAACAAATTTTGAATATTAGTTCATAAATATAGAATACATTATATATTTAATGGATATGGTATAACCTTATTATGTTGATTAATGGAATTTTTTGGATTTAATAGATTCAATTTTATTGTTTTGGAAGCATTTTCTTGCTTGGTTTCATGCTTTGTTTACTTGTATTCATGAATGGAAGTTGGTTTGAAATATAGTTAAACATAAAGAAATGTTAAAGTAGATTATTAGTGAAATTAAAGAGATATAAATTATCTTATAGTGATTCTGGTTATATACCATGCGGATGACTCATTCAATGAGTTAATAAAACACTTGAATTTGGCTTGGTAGTTTTGTGCTCAATAAACTTGTTTTGTATTATTATTCCATATTATGAACGTATAATAATTAAAGAATGTTATTCAAGATAAAAAAACATATATTATGACCTTTTAAAACCATATATTTTATTTCATGACTAGACTTGAATGAATTAATGGAAATTTAAATTACATCGTCCATGATTTCGGTAATTCGACACATTATCGAAAATGTTTTTATTCCTTAAATAAGTTGGAGAGTAGAAGAGTAATGATGAAAAATTTTCCATAAAAAATATAACATCAATAATATTCAAGATTATGGATCATAAATTACTCTTGGTTAATATGAGGTTAAAAAAGAAGATGAAAAGTAAGGAATCTTAAAATGAACGAAAACATGATAAATTTCTCACGAAATTTCGGCAGCCTAACGACATCTCTTAAAATTTCCTAAAAATATTCTGATGAGAGGAATGGAATATCTCATCATTAATAAATAATATGGACATTAAGGGGTAATATTTAGTTAAATATATCAACAAAAAACAAAGATAGTGGAAGAGAATAACATAAAATGAATGAAAAGAAAAACAATAAAAGAGGTTGATTACCTCTTGATCTATTCTCCTTGAGATCCTTCTTAAGGGCACTAGTTTTGGTCTTTTGGTGAGAACAGAAGCTCTAAGGAGTGGGGTAGAGACTTGGGAGGATTATTGGGAATAAATATGAGGAGATTCAAGGCTTATAGGAGTGAAGATAAGAGGTGGTGGTGGGAGTTTTTTATAGTGAATGAGAGGGGTAAATCTGAATATTTAATTTCATTATTTTATTATTTCCTTCAAGAAAACCAATAGTATTGTTTCATGTGACCCCTAATAGTAATAATGACATGTAAGTTTTAACCATGTGGCTGTTCATTACTTATTTTGTTATAAATAGTGTATTTTACTGATAAATTCAATATGCGGTATTTTACCGTATTTCACTATTAATAAAAAATTCAAGAATTTCAGAAAAATACAAAACATTCTCCCCTACCATTTTTTGAAGTTTAAAATTAAAAAGTGAAATACATTTTTCAAAAATAATTTTATAAATATTATTATTTTAATTTTTAAATAAGGTCATAGATAATTTGAAAAATAACAATCATCAAGTGCAGTTAGTTTTATGTGACATTCAGAAATTAATTACGATCCTATTATCATATTTCCTTAAGAAAATAAAATAATATTATTATATACTATTAATAAGGGTCATATTACTATTCATATTACTATCCATAAGGGTATGTCACTATTCACCAAAAATCATGTTTGTTCTTTCAGACTCCAAATGACTTACTGATCACAACTCTAGATGACCATTTTTTGAAATTCAAAAAATAGAAGTGGAAAATTTATATTTAATGGATAGGTTTTGACTATATCCTAAATAACCTAGTGTTTTTTCAATGGAACACAGTGATGAATATAATTTATTTAAGAGAAAAATATCGTAAAGTGTTTGCGGTGCTACATTATTCCGTCCTTCAAAACTTTTGTCCTCGAAATTTTATGAATAAAGGCCACTAAAAAGATGTCGGTGGTTCTTCTTCATTAAAATCCTCTGGTTCCCATGTTTCTTCCTCCATATTCTAATTTCTCCAAATAACCTTTGTTAGAAGAGTTGTTCGATTTCTCAATACATGCTCCCTTATATCAAGAATCCTGATAGGATTTTCACAGTATGATAAATCTGGTTCCAGTTCTATTTCTTCATGTGTGAGTACATGCGTTGGGTCTGGCATGTACTTCTTTTACAACGATACATGGAACACATCATGAACTCAGGAGAGATTTGGTGGTATTGCTAAACGGTATGCTACATCTCTGATTCTTCCCAAAATTTCAAATTTTCCTATGTACATGGGGCTCAGTTTACCTTTCTTATCGAACATTAAGACTCCCATACATGGAGATACTTTCAGAAATACATTATCTCCCACTTGAAATTACAAGTCCTTTCTCCGGTTGTCGGAATAACTCTTCTACCTACTTTGGGATGATTTAATATGGGCTTGTATTTTCTTCACCTTTTTCGTGGTCTCTTTAATAATATATGGGAATATAAGTTTCCTCTCACAAACTTCATCCCAACTAGTTGGAGTTCGACATCTTTTGCCATATAATGCTTCATATGGAGATATTTGAATACTAGAATGGAAACTGTTGTTGTATGAAAATTCAACCAAAGGAAAGCATTGATCCCACATACCTTGGAAGTCAAGAGAACATGACCTCAAAATTTCTTTTAGAGATTGAATATTCCATTCAGATTGTCCGTCAGTTTAAGGGTGATATGCGTTACTCATATAATGCTTAGTATTCAATGCCTTCTGGAGACTTTTCCAGAATTTTGATGTAAATAGGGGATCTCGATCAGAGATAATTGATATAAGTTCACCATGAAGTCTTACAAATTAATTAATAGAAATTCTTTCCAGGTGCTCAAGTGGAAAATCTTCTATTATTGGAAGGAAATGTGCTATTTTAGTGAGGCGATCCACAATTACCCATATTGCATCATTCCTTCTAGGTGTCCTTGGTAGTCCAGTGATAAAATCCATCATAATTTTATCCCACTTCTAGATATTAATTGGTAGAGTTTTCATCACTCCTTTGGGATGTTGTCTCTCTGCCTTCACTTTTTGAAAAAATAGACACCTTGACACATAGTCAGCAATTTCTCACTTCATATTATCCCACAAAAAATATTCTTTCAGATCTCTATACATCATGGTGATACCCAGGTGTATATAGAAATTTGAGCTATGAGAATCATCAAATAGTTCCCTTTTTAGCTCAGGTACTGATGGAACACATAACCTCTTCCAAAACATCAGAACTCCTTCTTCATACATGAAGTCAGCCAGTCTTCCATCCTTAACTGCATTAATATTCTTGTGCAGATTCTCATCATCAGATTGAGAAATTTTTATCTTCTCTAGTAATGATGGTTTATCAATCCTTTGAAAGAGGATTGATGTCTCCTCTTCCTTAACAATTCCCATATCTATCTTTAGTATATCCATAAACATAACATCTCTTTTAATCCTCATTTGAGTCAGAAGGCCATGATCTTTCCTGCATAATGCATCTGCCACCTTATTAATCATTCCTAGGTGGTAGTTTATTGAACAATCATAATCATTAAGTAACTTGAGTCATCTTATTTGCCTCATATTGAGTTCTTTTTGTGTGAAAATATATTTCAGACTCTTGTGGTCCGTATAAATCTCACATCTCTCTCTGTAGAGATAATGCCTCCATATATTCAGATCAAAGCATATAGTTGTTAACTCAAGATCATGAGTTGGATAATTTTTCTCATGATTCTTCAACTGCCTTGATGCGTAAAAAATATCAGTATAATTTTTCATAAGGATGCAACCTAGTCCATTCTTTGATACATCTCTGTATATTACAAATCCATCACTTCCAGATGGAAGAGTCAAAATTGGGTCATTGACCAATATTCTTTTCAATTCATCAAATCATTCTGTACATTCATTTTTCAACCCAAACATAACTCCTTTACGTGTGAGCTTGGTTAGTGGGTAATCCAATTGGGCAAAATTTTGAACGAAATATCGATAATAACCTGCTAAGAAAATTAAACTTCGTACCTCAGTTATTTTTATTGTCATGGGTCATTCATGGATTTCCTTTGCCTTTGAAAGATAAAATAAAATTCCATCCTTAGAGAAAATATTACCTAGAAAATAAATTGTCTGAATCCAGAATTCGCACTTGCTAAACTTCCCATATAATTGATTTCTTCTCAGAGTTTTCAAAATAATTCACAAATGATCTTCATGGTCTTCATAGATTTTTTTTGTATACCAGGATATCATCGATGAATACCACAAAAAATTTATCAAGATATTCCATGAAAAATATATTCATTAAATCTATGAAAACAGAGGGTGCATTTGTCAGTCCAAAAGGCATCACTGTGAACTCGTAATGCCCATACCTTGTTCAAAAAGCTGTCTTTTGAATATCTTCATTACTCACACCTAGTTGATGATATGTAGATCGAAGGTCAATCTTTGAAAAGTATTGAGCTCCATGAAGTTGGTCAAATAAATCATCAATACAGGGCAGATGATACTTAATATTTATTGTAATATCATTGATTTCCCGGTAATCAATGAAAAGCCTCATGGATCCATCTTTCTTTTTTTAGAAACAAGACTGGGGCTCCCCATGGAGAAAAACTAGGTCGATTAAATTCTTTGTCACTTGACTCTTCTAGCTGTTTCTTCATCTCCACTAAATCCACAATGACAATTCTATACGGGGTCTTTGATGTAGGTCTTGCATCAGGAATTAAATCAATAGAGAACTCAACTTCCCGCTCTGGAGGATGTCTAGGTAAACCCTCTGGAAATACATCAATGTTCTCTTTCACTGTGTGCACATCTTCAATTTTAATATATATTTCCTCTACCATAGATATTGTTTTATCTTCCTCTCTTAGTATTACATTCAGTAGAGATACTGGGGGTGGCTTTAGATAAGAATCAGGTGGCGAAGTTTCTGCCCTAAAGACAAGGGATTATACACCATTTCCAAAAAATTTAACTTCCTTTTTCTTGCAAAAAATTATCACATCCTAATTTGATATCCAATCCATAACAAGAATTATATCAAATTCAGTCATGGGTATGATCATAAGGCTAGAAAATAAAGAACATTTTGGTGTTTGTAGGGGGACTAGTCGACATTCCTTTGTTGCAATGATATATCCCATGGGATTTTTGACCGACAACTCCTTTATTAAATAAAATTTGACATATCTAATTTTCTTGGAAAACTAAGAGGATATAAATAAATGTGAAGATCCAGAATCAAATAATGTGATGACTAAGTTTGAGGAAACAATTAAAGTACCTTCCACCACATCACTAGGAACTTCAACCTCCGTGGTTGTAATCGCATAGTCTCCCCCTTCGTCTCTTGGATTTTTCTAAGGCATGTTTCCTTGGTTCTTAGGACACTCATTTGCATAGTGTCCCATCTCTATGAAATTTTATCATTGAACATCATTTAATTACTTCTTCCCCTTGCATTCATCAGATCGATAACCATTTTATCTGCAGTTATAGCAGACTCCCTTGCCTTTGAAGAATTTACCGGGATGATCCTTTCCACCATTCTCGCATAATGGGAAACTATTTTCTCCCTTGATCTTATTTGGTGCTTCTCCATTTCCTTTGTTATCAGAATGTCACTTCTTATCTTGGTTTCCTTTGAAATAATTTGATCTAGAAAATTCTTTATCTGTTTTGATGGCACTTGATACAATTTCATCATATGATGAAAATTATTGAGATGCCAGTGCCCTTTTAAGACATGTCTTAAGACCATAAATGAATTGATCAATCATTTACAATGAGTCAAGAATGTAATCCACAACATACCTGGCTTGCATTGTGAAGGTAGCCTCATACTCTGCAACACTTTCTTCTTCCCTTTGTTTCAAGCCACGAAATTTCCTCTTCATTTTAGTTTGTTGCTCACGAGGGAAATATTTCTCGTAGAATATTTCCTTAAAATTCCTCCATTCTATATCATCTATCTCTTCTTCCTCCATGGTATTTTGAATCAAGGACCACCATTGATCAGTGTCGCCTTTGAGACAATATACTGCCAGTACTACCTTTTCATTTTCATTACATCTTAACACCATGAATATCTTTTCAAGGGACTTGATCCATTGCTCAGAAACCACTGGATTAGTAGTCCCATTGAAATATGGGGGCTTCTGCCGCATGAAATGATCCAACAAAGGTGTTGAATGGTTATTCGTTACAACTTGAGTATGTTGTCTAGATATGGCCATGATCTGATCTTCTCCAATATTGACTGTGTTGACTTACTCATTAGTGATATCCCTACCATTCCCACAAGTATTGATTCCCCTTCTTCCATTAGATTTCATTTCTAAATAATGGACATACTAGTTTAGTATATGAATATAAAATAGAAAATCACTCAACATAGATTGAAATACTATGCATAGCTAATCTTATAAACATGGTTCCTCTAAGAAAAAATTTACATTAAATCCTTCATAATGGGTTGTAAAGAAAATATGAATTATCCTAATCAAATCCCTCTAGAGTGTCGTAACCAAGAGTACTGCAAAGCCCATTGTCATGCACCAATTCATGTTCGAGTCTAGATCAATGCGGTTTCTTTGAGTTTTACCACTAGATACATCTGTGCCAGAGCCGCCTCTACATGCTCGTATCCAGATAGGGATGTATTGCTTAATATATCCACATAATCTACTCCTTACCAAAATACATGGAAATTATTGAATGTTAATCCTCAGATACTACCTTAGGTATTTGTTCCCAATAGTATATTTCCTACTCTAGTTTCCATGTTTTCTACATAACTTCCTCTGATACCAACCGTAACACCCTGACTCCACAAGGCTGGAGCCGGTGAATTACATGTGATGTTTTCATGGTCACAATGAATGGAATTATAGAAGGAACAGTCAGTTTAGTAGTCTTGAAGAAACTAGATACACTGATGTAACTCAAATTACATTTGAAAAGGTTACAAAATACAATAAAAACTAAAAACTAAAAACTGCATCCACAAGAACTCAATAATAGTCCTTCTCTTCATCACCCGTTGAAGATATACAATGAATGGTGTGAGATCAAATGAGAATTAAGGCTTAAAAATAGCAGAAGCATGAATACAATAATATGTGAATCATAGACAATCTAACATAATCAATATGGAATGCTGAATAAATGAAATACCAATGCCATTAACAAACTGAGAATGTAACTGCATCCATAGATTTTGTCATATTGAAAACCTTGGAGATAATAATAACTAATAATAAATAATGATAATTCTTATTAATTGGACATCATGTATCTGGAACATGAAACCATAATACCATTGGAACGGTTTATCTCTGTGGGTAGAAACTCATCTGATATTTGGAAACAATCTCGAAGGGTTTGTCGCCAACTGATTTGTCTTATAAGACATGCTGATGCATCGAGGGGCTGTATAGGGACCCACCCACCACTTTATGTCCAATAATTCTTTATAAATGGCTTCAATAAAAGATAAATATGCCTTTTCAATATCCATATAGAGTAGAGTATATAGATTCACCAATATATCCATGATAACTTTCCAAATATACACAGTATGTAAAATGGTATACGGTCTAGAAAACAATCATATCCATGAAATGATATTATAGATATCTGATATAAATAAAATATAAAATGGAAAGTGATCTCAAATGGTCAATAGGTACATCACACAAGTATTATTAGGTTCACAATACAAATTTAGCCTCAAAAAAGGGTATATTCTTCAACAAAGTGGGAGAGAGGATCCCTTATGAATATTGTGTCATTAGAGTGACTATAAGTAAATGAGATATTTATATATGAAAATTTAAAATCCAAAATATATAAGTGGATATACTTTATAAAACAATAAAATTACATTCATACATATTCGTGGAAATAGATGTATAACTCTAAGAATGAAAATTGAGTTAAGTAATCCCTTACATTATGCTTAAAGGTGTTTTTCTGTTGTTATTAAATACATGAATAAACAAATTAGGATTACTAATAAATAAATCCAGAACCTATTTTATATTTAATTGATATGTTATAAGCTTATTAACTTCATTAATGTCCATTTTGTTGGATTTAAGTGATTCAATTTTATTGTTTTTGAAGCATTTTCGTACTCGGTTTCAAGATTTGTTTACTTGTATTCATGAATGGAAGTTGGTTTGAAATATTGTTAAACATCCAGAATTGTTAATATATATTATTAGTGAAATTAAATATCCATAAATGATCTTATAGTGATTCTGGTTATATACCATAATGATGACTCATTCGATGAGTTAAAAAAACACTTGAATTTGGTTTGGCAGTTTTGTGCTCAAAAAACTTGTTTTGTATTATTATTCCATATTACGAACGTATAAATATTATAGAATGTTAATAAATATAAAAAACATATATTATGACCTGGTTCAACCATATATTTGGTTTCATGACCAGACTTGAATGAATTAATGGAAATTGAAATTACATCGTCCATGATATCGGTAATTCAGCACATCACGGAAAATGTTTTTATTCCTTAAATAAGTGGGAGAGGAGAAGAATAATGATGAAGAATTTTCCATAAACAATAGAACATCAAAAATATACAAGATTCTGGAGTATACATGCTTCTTGGTTAAGATTAGGTGAGTAAAGAAGAATAAAATAAAGGAATAATAAAATGAAAGAAAACATGATAAATTTCTCACAAAAATTCAGCAGCCTAACGACGTCTCTTTAAATATCCTAAAAATAGTTTGATGAGAGGAATGGAATATCTCATAATTAATAAATTATATGTACATTAAGTGGGTATATTTATTCCAATATAACAACTCAAGACAAATGTAATGGAAGAGAATAACATAAAATTAATGAAAAGAATGAAAATAAAAGAGGTTTTTTACCTCTTGATCTCTTCTCCTTGAGATCCTTCTTAAGGGATTTGGTTTTGGTATTTTGGTGAGATCATAAGCTCTAGGACGTAGGGAAGAGACTTGGGAGGATTATTGGTCATAACATTTCTGAGCTTCAAGGCTTAGAGAAGTTAAGAGAAGAGGTGGTGGTGGGGGGTTTTTATAGTGGAGGAGAGGGGTAAATTTTGAATATTTAATTTCATTATTTTATTATTTCCATCAAGAAAACCAATAGAATTGATTCATGTGACCCCTAATAGTAATAATGGCATGCGAGATCGAACCATGTGGCCTTGCATCACTTATGATGTCATAAATAGCGTATTTTGTTGATAAATTGTATATACAGTATTTTACCGTATTTCACTATTCATCCAAAATTCAAGAATTTTAGAAAAATTCAAAAAATTCACCCGTACCATTTTTTGACGTGTATAATTCAAAATTTAAATTCATCCTTAAAAAATAATTTTCTAAATTTTAATAATTTAATTATTAAATAAGGTCATAGTAAATTCGAAAAATAACAATCTTGAAGTGCCGTTAGTTTTATGTGACATTGAAAAATTAATTAAGATCCCATTATCATATTGCCTTAAGAAAATAAAATAATTTTATTATTTATTATTCATAAGGGTCATATCACTATTCCAAATATTATTCATAAGGGTATGTTACTATTCACCAAAAATCAAGTTTGTTTTATCAGACTCTAAATGACTTAATGATCACAACTTTAGATGACCACTTTTCGAAATTCAAAACATAGAAGTGGGAAAATTATATTTAATGGATAAGTTTTGACTATCTCATAAATAACCTAGTGTTGTTTCAAAGGAACACAGTGATGAATAGAATGCATTTAAGATAAAAATACCATAAAATGTTTGGGGGTGAAACAGTTCTCGTCTTTATCCCTTCCCATCATAGATGCACGGTTTCCACTGTGGAAAACCATTATGAAGATACAAATATCTTACGTGAAGAAACAAGATAATATGTAAATGCTATATCATTTCAATCATACCATAAATTAATTTTTGGACATCAATTTATCAATATTCTTACCCCTAAAGTTGTCTAAACTGACCTCTAATACCAACTACAAGGAATCGGTCTTAAAAAATTACATAATTGTAAATTATGTTAATAATTCACATTGAGGATATTTTCATGTTTAGATATTTAGATAATTAGGTCATAAAATATACATAACAACTTTAATATTACATGTAGACACTTCTACTCAACATCCTTTTTTTCATAAAATAAAACCTCATGAAAAAAATAGTAATGTCTAGTCCTATGTTTAAAATGCATGACTTTTACTCAGTCCCATCCATGAACATATTAATTATTAATTATTATGAAAAAATTTCAAAAAAAACTTTGTATGAGCATATAAATCTCAGTAAGTGATACATAGAGAAGGAATGTTGTTAGTTTTTTTAAATAAACTAGGAATATTTTATTATAAGTAATACTTTTCACCTTAATGAAGTAGTAAATACTCTTCACTAAAAAAATATCATTGTTTACCATTTTATAACCAAATTATTACCATAAATCCTATAAAAATAACACATAACATATAAAGGTAACATGGGAAAAAACATACTTAAATGGAATAACCATATGGTCAACATCCACACATATCACTTAATGGAATAGCCATACGAACAACTTCCATACCCAGTGCATTAGTGGTTATAAAGTAACCACCCATCCTGGTTTATCATGGCATAGCCCGTAATTTGGTTTATCACATAACCACACATCAAATTTCCTTTTACCATTATAAAATAATAACACATCAAATATTGAAAATATATACATTTCAATAATAATATTTTATCCCACACCTTCGCCGGGGTGCACACATCCGTATGTGAGGATGTGCAGCTGTTTCTCCGCATTCTCTCTTCCTAAAGGTGGGTGATATCTGATCCCTGTTCGGGGATGTTTTCTCCTTGATCGAAACGTGATGATGGGATGTCAGTTATTCCTTCTATGGATTCCTCCTCATAACTCATCACCTCGTCCGAGTCTCCCTTATAGATTTAATACATTTTTATTGAAACACTTCCTAGAGCCATGTCATCATGGATTCCATTTAATTACACTGCTTCTGTCAGGACATTCCAAGGGGTCCGGTCATGGTAGCAACCTTCAGCTGGGGGATTTGTCACGTTGAGGCATCACTGGCGTGTCTGGATGCTGGGGAATTGGCGTGTCTGTCTTTTTCCCTTATTATATGGCTTCTCGAGGGCGTGGAAGCCCAAGGCATCCCGCATCTATTGCAAGGAATGATATTCCATAGGCATGTATATAAGGTTTTCCTCAGCTTCCCATGTTCCACACAGGGTATGCCGCAAGTTTAATGTCTAGCAGACACAGATCAGGGTGATCAAAACACTAGTTAGAGTGGATTAGACTGAATAAACCCATTGAGGGAACACCGATATTGGAGCCAGAAAGTGGGCAGCTTCTTGAGTACTATGGAGGGGAATGAGGTGGAAAGATCTCACCAGGATGTGGTGGCCCAGATAAGAATCAGGAAGGATGATGGTTTTGGTCTTGATCCTTGAAGAGACTTTCTACAAACCATGCCTTAGCATGGATCAAAGTCCTCATAGTTCGGGACCAGATGACGGCGAACCGACGTGGATGAGGAACTTGGTCCAATGGGTGATGGGCTTGAACCTCATGGAGGCTTCCTACGTACCATTCCTTGACATGGATCAAATTATACATAGTTCGGGATAAAGGGGTTGTTGAACCGACATGAAGGGGTGTCAGAACAACTAGATGGTGCGATCGAAGCGGCTTACCGCTCGATTGGGATGCAGTTTAATGTCTTGCGGGACAGGGGCATGTTGGAGAACTGACATAAAGAAAGACCTTGGTCCATGTGTATGGTGGGATTGAACCTTGTGGAGGATTCCTACGTATCATGCCTTGACATGGATCAAAGTCCCCGTAGTTCAGAATGGAAGTCGGTGAACCGACGTGAGGATGGACCTTGGGCTAATGGGTGTTGAGCATGAACCTTGTGCATGCTTCCTACGTACCATCCCTTGACACAGATCAATGTCCATATAGTTCGGGATGGTTTGGGTGTCAGCAAACCGATGTGTATAAGGACCTTGGTCCGATGAGTGATGTGCTTTAACCTCAGGGAGGCTTCCTACGTACCATGCCTTGACATGGATCAATGTCCTCATAGTTTGGGATATGGGGGAATTTGGGGCTTATGCTCAGAGGGAGCCCAAGGTTTTTCATGTTCAGTGCTCACTCTAAGCTCACAAGAGTCATTCTCAGTGTGAGAAATAAGAGGTTTTAGGGACCCGATGATCATGTCGTGAAGGGTGCATCCGTGGAAATGAAGAGCGGCTTACTCGTTGGGGGCCCATGGTACTGGGACTTACTCCAGGTTGGAGTCCTGAGGTGAAAAAGCACATAGGGAGAGGGAAAGGATACCCCTGTGTCTATCTCCCCTCTTGGTTTTTGGCACCGAGGAAGTACGGATGTGCATGGATGCTACCTCCCACAAGATATGCTAGGGTCTTACACCAAGGAGGTTGCCCTTCCCCTGCGGACAAATCCCACTCCCAGAAATAGGTTATCATCCCATGGGGAGACCAAGGGGGCGTGGAGAATGTCCTACATTGGGGCACCCCACGTGAGAGGTACGGGGCAATATCACAGTTTAACGTTGTGTGTTAAGGACGAGGGTGCTTGGCAGTTTAACGTCCTGCAACTCGGATGAGGTGTGTTTACTCCGCAACCTTAGGACTTAAAAAACTAGAACCCTCTTCTCCTTATGGGAGGGAAGGTACCAGAAATGTCGTATCGAGGGGGTGTCGTGGAGCGAATCATCGAGGGTTCCACGTTAGCGTGGCTATGAAAAGAAACAATATCCATTAGCATGCCTATGCGAAGACGAATTAGGAAAATAAGCGCTAGAGTCGGTATCTTCCGGGGGACTTTGAAGTCACATCATGCACACCTGTAGGGTCGCACAGGAAAAGGAATTTCCAAGAAGATGTGTCCATAGGTAGGGGCCTAGTGGAATTCAGTTGCTCTACATGGTGAAGGAAACTTGCAATGGAGTGTTCTTCACGAAATGGGGTTCCTTAGCCTTATAATGGGGCGGAGGTACACATGGGAGGTGCTTCATGAAGTGGAAAGGTGTTCGTAGATTACTACCTCGAGGAGCAGAGGCGCCTCGTGAAGCTAAGTGGAGTGAAGCAAGGTGCTTCACAAAGAATAGTGATCCTTCCTTGTCATGTGGATCACATGTATGTGAGGGGTGTTTCGTAAAGCATAAACACTCCACGACAACCCGGGTCCCCTTGGGGATCCCCTACCTTCACGAAGCCCCTTAGGCTTCGTGAAGGGCATCCCTTTGGAAAGAGGGGATCAAAACGAGGGAAGGTGATGGCATTTTGAAATGAAAAAAATACCTCGCGTAGCTCATGATTCGCACAACAGCGGGTGCTTTGTGATTTGGGAGATGAGAAGCCAAAAGGTCGGATTGTCGGTCCCGAGGGATCAAGGGGAGCTCGGTATTTATAGGAAAAAGGTGCCGCGAAGCAGAGCTTACACGGTGTGAAGAGCGATTTGGTTGCTTCTCGGTGGGTTGCTAACGTTATGAGAATTCATGGAGGGTACTGCCTCCTTTGAATCGCGGCAGGCTCACGAAGATCAGTGGCGTTCGCGGAGGGTACTGCCTCCTTTTCTTCGTGGCGGGCTAACCAATGTCAGGGGCGTTCGCGGAGGGTACTACCTCCTTTTCTTCACGGAGGGCTCTGAAACCGCAGGGGCATTTGTAGAGGGTTCCACCTCCTTTGCATCGCGGTGGGCTCACAAATGTTTGGGTCAATCATGGAGGGTTCCGCCTCCTTTGCTTCATGGCGTCCGCGTTTCTTGGGGGAACTCCGCGAAGTGTCTTCATGAACCCAACCATGGGCCTCTTTCTCTTATTTCTTTTCTTGCAACATTTTGGTGCCAACAAATTCCCCCCCTCAGACATGGAGCCACGAAGGGATCAAAGGTCGATGTCTTGGGGAAATCGCCAAAATCATCGGCCGTTCGCGGTGCCCACACGCGAAGAGGGTGCGCGAGGCAGACAGGGGCCGCGCGGGCCGGGCGCGCCGCAATGCTCCATGCAGAATGGACGTGCCGTGAAGCACCGAATGCCGCTTCCTATAAATATGGGTCCCGAAATCTCTTTTACCATTTCCCTTCTCCACTATTTTGTCTTTTTGAGCTCTTGATTCATGATTCTCCGTGTACTTCGTGCCTGCTCTACGCGAACCGGGCTTCATGGAGAACCGTGAGTCTATGACTCCGCGATGGCGCCAAGTGAACCTGCGCTTACCAGCCAAGGCTAGGCTCCATGATTTGTCTTTGTGAACAAGCTCCCTGAACAGGCTTCATGACCCATCTTGAAATTTGCCCGAGTTCTAAAACCCAATGGCCCATCAAGAAGCTGCCCTGGGGGTGCTCACAGACGCTGCCTAGAGGGATGATATGGAAAATCTTCTGGGCCTAGGAGAGTTCGTCCGTAGCCACTCAAACCATAATTCATTGATGATGCTTCTATCAGAGAGCCAGTAGAACTATCTGTTGTGCAAGAATCATCCCTTGTATGGCTTCGGGCTAAGGGATGACGTCTTCTTTTCTGAGGCAAGCAGGGATGAACTGTCATACTAGTTCAGGAGCATGTCATGCCAGTGCCAATGGTTCAGGGAAGCGGATGGTCATGCGCGGGAGGACTTCACAACTATCACCATCGACTGCATGTACAGTCATCTGAAAAATGTTTATGGGAATCCATTATGACCGGAAACATCCCCTCCCATGTAAAGCACAATACTGAAGGCAGCCTTGAGGGATTCGAAGAAGGGGTGGTCCAATGAGTGGGACCTGCGCCAGGGTTGCAACTTCCCAAACTATTGGGCATGGGACTACTGGGTAGGGACCTCATGCAAGGAGTTTGGAGCCGAGCTCAGGAGAGTGGGTTTTTCTGAGGCATCAAGGGCCTCCCAGTTCCACATTTATCAAATGAAACAACTGATGCTGAAGTTTCTGAGCATATGGTCGTCTAGGACTAACACTTTTCACCTGCACTATGGGGAGGTTGGCATCCGTCTGTGGGATGTCCATCAGATTTTTGTGGTCCTGATATTGGGGGATATGTATGATGTGTTCTACTTGTCATGAGTTCATTGGAGGATCTGGAGCATATGTCGTGGATAGCGCTGACACTGATGGGGCTGGTCCCTGGAGATGATAAAGAAGCGGTGAGGGATGTCCACTTCAAGAAGTGGTTCAAGCAGTTACTGAATTTCTTGAGGGATCGAGAGTTTACCGCGAGGCCTCGAACTTTCCCAAATGGGGATCAACATAGCAAGGAGAATTCATATTGGCGGCTCTTGGAGGACTGCCAATGAAAGACCTAGGGTTTCAGTGTCAATACCGAACAGCAGGCGATAGTCAGACTAGAGGTGTTTATCACGACCCTTATCTGTGGTTGGATCCTACCAGTACGGGATACCAACATGAGGGTGTGGCCCAGCTCATTCATCATGGAATCCATGCTGGCCATAGGAGGGCGGTTCATGTTGGGAATTCCAATGCTCGCCAGATTGTACAGTATGCTATGACATGCTATCGAGGGCAAGAGGCCACCGAGGATATGCAGTCCCTTCCATCTACTGTATGGGTTGATCTCGGTGCACATCAGGGGGTTTTAAAAATATCCTAACCACATCTCGCCTCTGGGGTAAAACTTCTTCCCATCCATTTTGAATGCATCCAGGAGAATTCCATCAAAATTAAATGTACCATTAGTACTGAACCGGTTGTGGACGGAGGACAAGTTTAATTTCCACCCTTTTCCATTGACGACGGAGGTACTCATCGACAATATTCATGGGATGGAAGAGAATTGGTCCTATATAATATCCTTCTGAGTTTAAGTCTTGGTGGAAAGGGTGGACCATGAGTCTCTCTGCGAGCCGTAAACTCCACACTGGTTTGCAAGGAAATTCCTGTGTCTACAGCGTCTGACCTCGCATGTCTACTGGGAGATTCACCACAAGTAGAATCCATGTGTGATGAGGAAATTATGGCTCATGTTTACATGAGAAGATGGGAATATGTGAAATGCATTGCCTCTGCCTACTGCCACATTTGGACTGTTGAAAAAGTATTCCATAAGATGGGAGGTAGCTTATCCATGGTAAATTCTGAAGCAACCAACTATTCAATCTGGTGATGGTGCCCCCCCTATATCGAGGTCAGGGTTGAAAGGCGACATGGGCTTCTCGCGGTGGTGGGGCTGCAATGGCGGTGCAGCCTGCACCAGCTAAGGGTGAGGTAGTGGTGGCGGATCCAACAACGGCAGTGGACTTGGTGGTCCCAAGAGAGCAGATCCTTCTGGAGGGGCGGCTACCGAGAGGAGTCCGTAGGATATCCACTCAGGCCCTGAGGAATCAGCTGCATCATATCAACATGCCAGAGGATGTTGTTTTCTGGGAGGTCTGAGACATATGGGATGTCAACCGGTAATTCCATGGCCCTTTCGAGATGTGGGAACACTTGAACTATCTCGGGATGGGTTTACTGGGTATATGCCATGTCCGAGACGGTTTTGAAGTGTCTCCGGTGGAGGCAGAGGAATATTTGGATGACCTGGAGGACCTTGTGCGTTCCAGGGGTGCCCCACGTCTGATGATAGACCAGGTGAGGGTACCGCTGGATCGGACGGTTCCCCCATAGCTGTTGGCTGCCGAGAAGAGAGAGAGCTTCCCCCTACCAGAATAATCAGACAAATCCTCTTGGGGGGATGAGGCCGATGGAGGGATGCCGTTGGAGTAAGGGGAAGTCCGCGATCAAGACTCGGGTCTCGATGACTTCACGAAGGCTCTCGAGGTACCATCAGATGTTTCTTTCTTCGAGGTCTTCTATCATGTCATTATGGATTTCTTACCAACATCTGAACCATGCAGGAGGACCCTGTGCGTAGACCTTGTTCTCACCCCTCAGTGGGTGATGATGCAGGACCCTCGGAACCCACACCTATGGCCACATCCAGTTCTGTGTCTGGTGGGGCTAGGAAATCTGAGGTGGCTCCTCCAGAATTACCAGACATTCCAACAATATATAAAGGGACATTCTTTGGGGTCCCGTCAGCATCAACTTAGGAGAAGTACTAGGAGTTCAACGTCTATAAGTCCTCTCCACTGAATTCATTAGTGCCATATGCTGATCTTTCCAACTGACATCCATGCCCTTCTCTGTCACGTACAGTTCTTCAACTAGCATGGGCCACTGCTGCAATGTTGATCGGGATTTCTGGCGGAACCCCTCCCAGGGGAATGCCAGTAATCATGGAGATATTTACTGAACCCACCCGAGCTACATCACTCCATACCATTGGTGGGACCACCAGTGGGGTCGTGGCCATGGTCAATGAGGTGGGGACTGATGATGAGGATTGATAGGTCAACCCAAGTCCCACCACGCTTGATCTGACTCTAGATGACGCACATGATCCGATGCCAGACATGGATCCCACTAAAATTTCCGAAGGGCATTTCCCACATACGAGCCTGCCAACCGTGCGGACATGGACGAAACAACCTCTGACGAAGAGGAGAACGATATAGTCTGACACCGATCATGGAAGTTGATCGTGCACATTATCAAAAAAACCACCCAGGCATTATGGATGGACGAGATGGAAAGAATTTTCTCACGGCTGTGTGATATGTGCACTGGGGGAGTGGATTCCCAGCGTCCTCAACAGCTCATCTGAGATATCATGGTTGAGAAGATCTGGGAGTATGACCACAACCTCAGTTTGGGCAAGAAGTAGAGGAAGGCGATGAACATCAAGAAACTCCAGGAGGATGAAGATGAAGTCCAACGGCTAATTATCTGGGTGGATGAGTACACAACCTCTCTTAACGAACAATCAGAGCTGATCTTGCAAATGAAGGCCCAGCTAACAGAGGCAGAAGAGTGTATGAAGCATGATTATGAAGAAATGGTTGCAATTCAAGCTGACATAGAGAAGGCCCTAACCGAGGCTAATGAACTGTGCCCCATTGCTGCTAAGGAGGAGTGGGAGTTGAGCCAGTGGCAGCAACTTATGCATTACACATGTTGAAGGGTGGTGGAACTGCAACATTCTTTTGACGAGGTCAACCCGTCTAAGGGAGGGATAAACCCCCAAGTGCTATAAGGGTCAAAAACTCTCAAACATACATTCATGTTTTGATTAATACTCTGTCATATCATTCATGAGTTTCATTGTCGAGGTTGGATTTATACGCGTCTGTAATATCTGTGAAATGTCAAGTGGTAAACCCCTATGCTCCCGCGGACTGAGCCCAAGGAGATAAACATGGGGTGATCACCATGCTATTCCTTCTAAAAATAATGGTTCGACCAAGATTCAGGTATATGGGGTTTAAGTAACCAATCCGGATCATCTGAGAAGACACAGGAGAGGCCCAATCAGAGGATTAAGACCTAAAAACAATCTATGAGCCATTCTTCCGATGTGCTCTAGTGCATGAGTGGGGTAACTCCAAGGGCGTTGGGATTAGTATGGACATAGGGAAGTGGAAAGTGAGAATCAAGATACCCAAAAATATGGAATGCTATGGGGGGGAGGGGGTGGCGTGACAATGAAGGATAGTTTTTTACCATGTTTGAAACATAGTATCCTTATTGCGTTAGCCTAAAATGGGGATAGAAGATGAGGGCCAACTGTTGACCATGTTTGAAACACGGGGCATGACTCAAAATGTTATCGATTAGTCTTCCGAAAAGTTTTCCCATGATAGTAGGTGGGCCATAGGCTGATCATCCATACTATTAGGGGGCACCTCTATACATGAACGAGGACGAGGGTCCAAATAAGGGGAACGCGAAGCGTGGAACATAGAGTGAGGGTTTGTTCGTACAGAATCCAACACTCTTGAAATTACGCAACCATGGAGGAAGCCCACTGAGTAGGCGCATCAGTTTGATCATGGATCATTCATTCTTTTGGACAGGACCTCTCTAGCGAGGGATCCATCACTTCCCAATGTCTTATTGGGGCATCCCGAACTTGTTCGGGGTACAGTTGCAGTTACATGGTCCCCCCCACGAGCGGTCATGCCAAGGCCCAGAAATGGGGAGGAATAGGATATTACGATTCCTGAGGCTGGAACCGAGGGGAAACGCCTGGGTGTCACTATGTATCCCATGAGGATGGGAATCAATCCGTACGTAGTTCTAGAATCGCAGTTTAACATCATGAGGGATGATGTGAAGCCGGACAACATTGGTACACATCCTACCAAAACTACTAAGCCCACGTGAGTCGTGCTTGGTGTGGGAAACAAGAAGTAATGGTGGGACTTTCCCGACACAAGAATAGGCATTTTAGGACGAAGGTACACTTGGTAAATACTATCCCAATGATGATAACCTCTCCGTTAATCCCACCTAGACGCGCAAAGATATATAACCTAGTATGTTATAATTCCACTTGAACATGAGAGAGTGGAAATGTGTGAATCATGATGCTCGAATCATGGACCACAATTATGGTGGAGTGACGATGGAGGATAATCATTAACCATGGCAGAAATGCAGTATCCATATCATGTTATCCGAGAATGGGGACATACAAATGATGGTTGACCGTTGACCATGTTTGAATCAGGGGATTTGTCGTAAATGTTGTCTGAGGTCCTTAGAGACGTTGGCCCAAAACGATGGGAGATCCCCTTAGGCCTAGAATACATGGAGAGCCCTTAGGTCTAACATCCTTGTCGTCCGAGGGTCCTTTTTGACATGGAAGATGATGAGGATCCAAATAGAGAGCTCACAAATCTTGGACATGGAATGAGGGGAATTTCTCCATGAAAATTCCACACTTCGGGATCTTTGTCAAAAGGCATCGGAATACGACAACAATAGATATTAGATGGAGGGATTAGAGTCCCTTCATATAGGGAAATCTTTTTTTAGGTTTGTAGAACTTGGACCATAGGTGGTAGGAAACATGGGAGACTCATGGTGAGTAATTACAGAAACCCGACCTGAATGGGAACTGGGGGTTCCAACCACCACGTGTTCCTTGGAGAGGTTTTAGGTAAAGGGACCAATAAAGTGAGTTGACCTGGGTCTGAGACAAAGTGCACAGGCATTCCAATGTACCCCATGGGTATAGGGATCAAGCTGCACGTAGTTCTAGAAAATGGGTCATGGTGAGGTTCTAGTTCCAGGGAAAAACGGGTGTGCATGCATGGCCCACGCACCAAAATAAGAGGAATTTGATCAATCTTGTTTGTACTTTAAGGTGACTGGTTTTTTTGTGAATCGACATTCCTAGGGTAGTATACCCTGACATCTCCACAAGAATCAAGTCGTAGTAGGCATTGAAAAATGGCATTGTGTATGACCAATACCCAACATGAGGTCCTCTATGATGAGGTCATAACAATGTAGTGCCATTTTTCTTCGTGCATCCAGGATGATAATATCACAGTTTAAGGTCATTTGGTGGGACCCCACATGCATTTTAACATCATGTATCACAGATGTAGTAGAGACGATGCTAGGCAGGGAATGTGTACGGTGCAATAGAACATCCCTGATGTGAATGGGGAAATGATCCCATATCATAGCGTAGCAATTATGAGAGGGGAACCATGGGCCAAGGGGCCCAAATAGGGGTAAGAGGATAGGGGGCAAGAGAAACTAGCTCTCAAATGAGCTGGACCATAAAAGGAGATGTACGAGTGGACCTATGTATCCCATGAGGATGGGAATCAGGCAACATGTAATTCTGGAGGATGCCTTTTCATGTCGTGCAAGACAAGCAGGATAGAAAGAAGGAGGGATAATTTTTAGAATGGGGTGCGCGTGGTGCGGCTATTGAAAACCCGATGTGAATGAGGACATAATCCTGTATAATGCCACGTGGTCCCGTAGTCAAAGTCCAGATGGTGGGATAGAAAAGGAAAATTAGCATCACTCAGGCTGGAACCAAAGACAAGAGGTCTGGGAATTCTTACGTATCCCATGAGGATGGGAATCAAGACAAACATAGTTCTGAGGAGATCTTAGTTTACAATCTTAGAGCTCAGACCAAGGAGGGATGTAATCTTCCCAGGTAAGCAAAGACCTCGACCCGATCCCTAAGCCCACGTGAGTCAAACTCGGTGTGGGAAACAAGGTAAGAAGATGCCAATTGAAACTCATGGAACACACACCAAAGGGAAATCGGTGCAGAGCCTCTATCGCGGCTCTGGTCCTCCTAATTCTCAGATGTGCATTGAGGAATAGTACCAAGAGTTTCGAAGTTCTACTTGGATATGATGTGGTGGAGAAAGATATTAATCATGTAACTGACATTTTGGGATTAATGGGGATTGCGTGGGGATGGAGGATAACTATTATCAGTGGAGGAAATGCAGTATCCATATCGGGTTAGCCTGAAAGGGGAACAACAAACAAGCATCGACCGCTGACCATATTCACAATGCAGGATTTGTATCAATTTTTTGTCCATGACCATCAAAGGTGTTGGCCTGTAATGGTAGGAGATCCCTTAGTCCTAGAATCCATGACACTCGGGGGTCCCTTTGGGTGTGAAAGGTGATGGAATCCCTAATGAAGAGAAACACAAATCCTTAAAAGTTGGTGGAAGGATGTCCGAGAAGAGTCTGAAATTCCATGTACTAAACTAGAGGAACCTTAAGCACACTGGTGAGTCACTGAAGAGGGTTGACGAAGGTGTCCATGGAGAAGATGGTAGGCCAAGTGGCCAAGGTGAAATGGATATTTCTGATAGATGGGGCTGGACTCGAAGTCTAGACATTCGGGTGGTCCTACGCATCCTATAAGGATGGGAATCAAGCCACACGTAGTTCTCGAAGATACACTAGGGGTGGGATACCCTAACGAGGAAGTGTATGGAATGGCGAGTAACCCGTTGTGAATGAGGATATAATATCACACCACACCATACAATCCCATAAGAGAGAACTTGGGACAGGGCCCGAAAAGGCCAAGGGACCTGAGGCTGGGGCTCCGTCAGGAAGGCATGACCAGCTCACAGTTTAATGATTTGCAGTGAGGATAAGGGCCAGATAACTTGTCTCATCTGGGGATGTGTATGGCATGGTGAGTGACCCGACGTGAATGAGGACATAATCCCATACCACACCTCACAATCCCATGAGAGACAATCTGGGCCATGGGCTTGAAAAGGCCACGGGGCCTGAGAGTTGGCATCGCCTGAAGGATGTTTGTCACATGGAGATATAGTAGGGAGGAATAAACCACTACACTCGATGTTTGGGACATCTTGGGGCAGAACTAATGATCCAGGACAACTATTGACCGTATTCAAAACACTGTGTCAGGAGCCAAGAACGAGCATCAACTGCTGACCATACTCAAAACGTGGGATTTGTATCATTTTTTTGCTCGACATCCTTGAGGGCATTGACCCGAAGTGGTAAGAGAGAGACATTATACCTATCATTATTACCATTCAAGGGCCCTTCCAGATGGGGAAGGTGATGGAATACCTATCATAGAGCTGGTGAAGCATATCTGTACCCATCTCTCAAAGAGGCAAACATATCCAGGGATCAGGACGTACGACCAAATCAAGGTTAGCTCGACATGAATTGGGGAAAAAGTGCACCCTTTCCATAAATCTTGATCCCTGGGGGAATATTCTAGTTTTTGGACTGGGCTAATAGACGAAATGTTCGGGCGTTCCTACGTACCACATAAGGATGGGAATCAATCAACACTTAGTTCTGGAAGGCCATGCAGTTTAACGTCGTGCGATGAATACGTTGGAGGATAGAAGAATAGGAGCGGGCTCAAGGTGTGACCCATATAATCCTTGTATGAGTGGGGCTATGGAATACTACACCAGAAAACTATACCCAGGGGGGATAGTCGAAGAGCAGAGTTTGGGGCTGGGCTGAAAATGAAGCGTCTTATCATTCCTACGTATCCCATGAAGATTGGAATCAAGCCACACGTAATTCTAAAAATGAAATTTAATGTTATGCAGGATGATTTGAAGTTTAATGTCATTCAGAAATATTCAATATAAGGTAATGCAAGACCATACAGTTTAATGTCGTGCTGGACCATAGGTTTTAGGCAAAGTATCGCTTGAGGAATTTTGCATTAGTGGGAGGAGTTATGTGCTCACCATCTATGGTCACCAAGGAGTATGCTACATTGGGGTAAACCATATGAATGACATAAGATCCTTCCTATTTGGGCTCCAACGTGGGTGAATTCCTTCTAGGGATCATTGGTGCTCGGAGGGCCAATACTAGGTCTCCTTAGAGGAAAGATTGGAGGTGATCCTTCTTGTTGAAGGCTCTAGCTATCTTATTTTGATGGCTTTCTAGATTGATCAGGCCACGTAGCCTACTCTCGTTGAGTTCTTCCAATTCAACTAGGTATATTTCGGCCACCTTATCTGGCACCTTCGGGTCGTAGAATGTAGTGCATAATGATGGTAGATGGATATCAATGGGCATAATGGCCTCGACACCACACACTAGGGAGTATAGGGTCACCTGGGTGGAATTCTGAATCGTCGTCCGATAAGCCTAGAGGGAATTGGGGAGCTTGTCCGGCCAACTCTTCTTGTTATGCACAACCAATTTCTACAAAATGTTAGATAGAGTTTTGTTGAATTCCTCGATCTACCCGTTTTCCAGCGTGTGATAGCGCGAGGTATGGTTGGAGCGAATATTGTACTTGGAGTACAATTTATTTATTCAGCTACTCGGAAGTTGGTGCCGTTATCGGTGATGACTGCGTGGGGGACTTCAAATTATTAGATGATGTTGGAGCTCACAAAATAGCCAATGGATTGAGACTTGACTTCATTGAGTGGGACTGCTTCTGCCCATTTGGAGATGAAATCCGTAGGGGTCAGGATAAACCTGCACTGGTGAGCTATCGCCAGTGGATAGGTTTCCACGACATCGAATCCCCAAACTGCAAATGCCAGAGTACTTGGTGGAGTGGATTGGTTCTGGAAGCCGATGTAGGAAATTAGCATGCACTTAGCATGCGTGAAATCTCTTGGTGAACCTGATAAAATCATGAATCATAGAGGGCCAGAAGTACCCCAATCTCCAGATCTGATGGGACAGCTTCGGCCCAGCCTGATGGGCACTGCATGAACCATCATTAACCTCTTGAATGACATGAGAAATCTCTAAACCTTGAATGCAACAGTGGAGACCCCCATCAAAACTGCGCTTTTAGAGGATTTTCTCAAGGCTGGGACCACTCTGCAGGGTAAACTGCGGTGCGCGACATCGAATTCGCTTGCACTCGGTCCGATCAGATGGGAGGAAACCACTTTGGAGATACTTTACAAAAGGAGCTATCCAGTCGGGATTCATTTCATCCACTGCATCTGAAAAAACTGGGGCTCTTGACATGGAGGATCTAATGGTAAGATGTCTTATTTACAGGCCATCATCATCCTCTGGGTTGACAAGAGAAATGACTCTCTGATGTGCTACATGTATAAAAATATCATCCTGCTCAGGTTCTACAAGTGATGAAGCTAATCAGGCCAAAATTTCCACTCGACCATTCTACGACCGAGGGACATGGGCAACCTCTTGTCGAGAAGGGATCTAGTCCATTAGATGGAGGGTGCATTCCAACAATGGCACGAGCTCGGGCTTCCTGACAAGATAGTCTCCATTTACTTGCTTGATGACAAATTTGGAATCCCCTTTCACCTGAAAATGGGGCACATCAATCTCAAGGTCCAGCTCGAGGCCAATGATGAGAGCCTGATACTATGCCTTGTTCTTGGTGCATCCTTTTGACAATAGGAATGATTACGGTAGAATGGATTGTGCTGGGGTGATGAAGACAATACCCATACCCACTCTATTGATCTTAGGATCATTGATCCTTCTATCGGTGGGACTCTGGGAGGCACCGTCGAAGTGAATTTTCCAAAATGGGACGACATGGTCGACTGGGAGGATTGCATCAACAGGAAAATCAAGGTCCATGGATTGATCCGTTGAGGTTGGATGGTCTGGTAAGATGTCTACCAACACCCGCCCCTTAATATCCTTCTAAGGCACAAACCTGAATTCAAACTAATGGGGAATTACCACCCACCATGCTAGTTTTCCAGTCAACATGGGGTGGTTTAGGATGTACTTCAGTGGGTCTAATTGAGAGATCAACTATTACTCATGATGCTGTAGGTAATGTCGCAACTTTTGTACATCAAATACGAGTGAAAGGAAGCTCTACCCAATTAGGGAGTATCTATTCTCCGTATCGAGGAGAATGCGGCTGAGATATTAGAGGCTATTCTATGTCCCCTAATTATTCTTCTGGGTGATAAGGGTGCCGAGAGACCGATCTAGGGAAGCGACATTGAGAATCAGCGGATTCCCAGAGACAGGTGGCATCCGGACCAGAGGCAAGAGAGGATATTGCTTAACATCCTTGAATGCGGTCTGACACTCTTCATCCCATTGATATGAGGTTCCATTCTTCATGAGCCATGAAAATGGATTACACTTGTCAGCCAAATTCGTGATGAATCGGCGTATATTAGATAAGTGGCCTTGGAAACCTCAAAGATCTCGAATAATGATCGGGGGAGGCATCTTGATGATGGACTTAATCTTCTTGAGGTCAATCTTGATTCCTCGGTACCTAACAACAAATCCAAGAATCTTCCCAGAAGTGACCCCAAAGGCACACCTCAACGGGTTCATCTTCAGGTGGCGGGAATGGAGGAAACCGAACACTTTCTCAAGGTCCTTGAGATGGTCCAGAAGTTGGAGATATTTGACCACCAGATCATCCTCATAGCACTCCACCAGTGTTCCCATGATCATCTTGAATATGAGATGTATGGCCCGCTGATAGGTGGCACCTGCATTTTTTAGGCCTAAGGGCATAACCTAGTATCAAAATGTACCTTGGGGGGCCCTGAAAGTGGTGGAATCCTCATCTATAGGAGCTATTTAGATCTGGTTGTATCCAGAGTACCCATCCATGAAGGAAAGGGCTTGGAACCCGGCCATATCATCAATCAACAATTCTATCCCTAGATGGGAAAATTCATCCTTTAGACAGTGGTGGTTGAGATCACAGAAGTCGATACAGACTCTGATCTGCCCATTCTTTTTCCTAACTGGCACAATGATGGCTATCCACTTGGGGTACTGTACATCCTTGATGAACTTGGATCCTATGAGCTATTCAACTTCGGCCTCAACTATAACACCGTGATAAGGGTGCATCTTTCTTGGAGGATGCTTGAACCCATGATGGTTTTTCGGGAGGCAAAGGTGGTGGATGGATATATGGGGATCTAGTCCTGGAATCTCATTGTAACTCCAGGCGAACACATCACGATGTTGATTAAGGATTTCCACGTACTGATGCTGCTTCTCGAGGGACATGGTGGCACTGATCAACGTGGGTCTCTGGTCTGCCTCGCTGCCAAGGTTCACCTATACCAGTTCATCAAACATGGTAGAGACGCCTTCTTCAAATGTAGGGGGATCATCCTCTAGATCTTCTTCTCCACCTGTTGAGGGATCTTCCATAGGGGGAGTTGCATTCGAGCCACCAGACCCTGATGGGAGGGTAGTGCTGACTTGAGCGGCAGTGGATAGCAGATCAGGAGATTCATACGCAGCTGATACCATGGAGATGAAGACAATTGATCTAATCTGGTCTAGTCATCGCCTTAGAGGGCTGCACATGATGATGCAAAGCAAAAGTGGCACATTGTCTTGAGCCGGATAATCATAGCCTGGAGAAATAGACATTTATAACGTATTGTCGTTTCCATGGGGCGGAAATCCCGATACAATACATGGGTAGAAGGTTCTGGGATCACTCGAGCCTGGTTGGTGTTGGAGTATGAGGTGATTTTTTGCCGTCGCTTGGACCTGGGAATATGCCTTCATCTCATACCTGAAACAACAAAACACTTCCCCATTTCAGGGTTCATGGCCTCCAGTTAATGGATTGGGAAGACATAGGAATCTTCTAGACCTGCCCAGGGATCACTTGTGACCGGGGCGAGTTCAACCTCACTTGCCAGAATCTACTTGTCCTTACTCTTGTAATAGTCAGCATCCAGATAACGAGCTTCACAAGCGGTGAAGGGAGATGCATCTTCTTTGAGAATTCTTACTCGACCAATGAGGGTGTATTTGAGGTATTGGTGGTACAATTAAGGGACTTTTCCATGCAGGTGGATCCATGGCCTACCCATCAATGCGTTGTATGCGGTGTCTTGGGAGACAACCATGAATTCAGTTCTGGAAACTAGGCCACCTAAATGGTCTTAAAACGAATCTTACCAACTAGGGTCTTCTCAGTCCTATCGTATCCCTGAATTCTTAGGTTTACGAGAGTTAAATCATCCTCAGACAACCCCAGCTTCCGCAGTGTCCGATTTGGGATTAGGTTAATCCCAAATCCCGTGTCAATAAGACAGTGGTTGACATCCACACCATTGAATAGGCTAGTGATGTACAGTTGATGATTGTGCCCCTGTATGGGAGGGTATTAATCTTCACTAGAGAACGAGATAACTCCCTGGCATTCTACATTCTCAAAATCCTAAGCGTGGAAGGATTTTGTAGCTGCTACATCCATCTCAAACTGGAGGGGCTTCTTAGTGCCTGACGAAGCGTTGTCGTGCACGCTCTCAAAAATATTTATAGCTAAGTGCAGCACAGGGGCTGACCTAGGTCGTTCTCTTGAGGAGCTTTTGTGGTTAATAAATCACTACTTCTATTCCACCTAATCTAATTCTTTTTTTGTTGTTTAATATTTTATGAAATAAATGTAATTTAATAAAATAAATGAAATTCATAAATCATAAGAAACTAAAATTTAATTATAAATTACCATGCAATGCTAAACAGAATGTAATTAGGGAAGAAAGGAAGTTCTCCCGAGAGAATATTCAGGGAGCACCTTCATTGGCCAGCTTCAAATATTCTTAGTTTACACACTCCATCGTATGTGTGCAAACCTTATTCTACACCGGTTATGAATGAAAAGTCTACTTAGCGATCGCCAAGCACACCTTCCATCCACCTCCTCAATCGAGGGAAAATGGTTGTAGATTAAGAAGTTAATCTTTAGACAACCATAGTGAGGATTACACCCACTATAAATTATCCTTAGAATTAACTCAAAGAATATTAAAAACATGGTCTTGGGTTCAAGAACCTGATTACTCCCTCGGGATATTCCTCGGATTAGTTACTCATGATCATGAGTATTATAGTTCACGATGGTAAGATGAGAGGAAGAAAAGAGGGTGAATCGGTGGACACAAAAATAAAAACAATGCATGAATTTATTAGAAATCTAAATTACAATTAAAAACTAAAAATAAAGAAAAGAAATAAAATAAAAAGAAAGGTGGAAGATTTGCGGCCGGCCTCCCTCGGTGGAGATCTCCTCCTTGGTGCCTTGAAGAAATGGATGGAGAATGGGATGCTTTGGGAAGGAGGTGAGGGCCTCCTTTTATAGGCAGAATTCGACCCCCTAATGTTTGAGCGTTTTATACCCCCTTAATGACCTCTTCACGCGTTCCACCCTTCATAAATGTTGTTGATAAATGTCTTGGACGTCTCCTCTCCAAATTTGAGATACCTTTGAAACCGTATGTAGGAGTTATGAATTTTACATCCTCGGTTTCTGTTTCTGGACGAAGCATCCAGGAAGGTTCCTCCAAACTAATGTCATTTAATAGCCTCCTTAATGACCTCAAAAATCCTCCCAATTTATTGTAGAGACGGACCTCTCTGTCCTCAAGGTATCCCAGGTGGAAACCCATCATTTGGATATGTGTAGGCCGCGTTTGATGTCCGTTACCTTTGGTAGGTCCATGCTGTCCGCCCGGAAAACTTCCAATCTTCAATGATTTTTTAGACCCTTTAGATGACCGAATCAGCTCCTGGTCCAGAAGAGAAAAATGAAGGAAATAAAATAAGGATTCTAAAAAAAGTTTAATCAGAAAATTTGGAATTTTATTTTTCCTGAAATGACCAAAATACCCCTGATGTAAAATTCTGTCAAAAATCCAGAATTAGTCGTTTTTCACATTTGGGTTCAAAATAGCACTAAAACCTAAAAACATGATAATTACCCATTCAATAACACTTTTGTGGGATTATAAACAATGTTTTACAGTATAAAATATATGAAAATGTGAGCTTCATCACTCCCCCACACTTAAACATTGCACTCCTGGGCAATCATCTTACATCCAAATCAAAATCCACACAACAATCAAAAATGAGAAAATATCAATGATTTTATCCAAAATAGAATTCCATCATGTCTCATTTATGAATAATAATTCTCCCATTTTCATTTCAATCATTAAAATTTGTTCAACCTCATAAATCAATCCATGGCCCAATCACAACCTACCTCACATTGATTTTTATGTCACTCTTCATTCAAGAGAAATTGAATCTAGAGTTATACTCATACTTGAAAATCGCATGTATCACCATAGGTTTGTGAAAATTATCATTTCTCCACAGCGTGAAACATGAAAATGAATCTAATCATGAGGGATTTAATTAATGGTTCAAATGATTCTGTGGCTTAGGGTTGGTGGGAAAATTATTAAAAAAATGTTCCAGGCTAGAAAGAGGAGGTTGAACTTTTAAGTACAATGCATGATTAAATCAAGTGAAAACACAAGAAATTTCTCACTCAATACTGCTTGTAAATGTGAAAAACAACCCCACCAATCTTTATGACATGGTACATGAGCCAATAAGTGATGATATCATCTAAGTTCTCCTCTTTTTTTTTCAAAGCTCCAGAAAGGCACAACTTTATTTTATTTTTCTTTTTTTTATGGAGGATGAGCTGAAAATTGTATACAATGAATGAATGACAATTCATGCCCTTGATTTTTCTTGGGAGGGACATGAGTCATAAAAGAATGTACAATGAGGAATTCAAGCTCATCTCCATTTTTTTGTTTTCTTTTTTTTAGGAGAAATGGATGAACCAAATAAAGCACAATGAAATGATGGCACATGCCCAATTCCCTTATTTTCCACAGCCCAAAATATTGACACACACTTCACACTACCCATAAATGATACAAATCCCAATGAACGCACACGAAAGGCCCTTCCCCCACACTCAAACTTGAAATATCCATGCAAAAAAAGTGCGGGTAGGTATGGAAAAATTGGCTTGTAATGTGGCTTAAACCTATAAGGCAATTCATGGCATCTAAGGGCTTACCAAGGATAAATGTAAAGGTGGGTCTAAAGATAAAATATGGCTAGCCAAAGAGATGCCTCAATCATTTCAAATAAATTTCATGAAATCCAAAGCTTCGAAAGAGAATTATTCGAAAATTCTGGTTCTCACAGAAAATTCAAGTTTCCCTCAAGAAAGTGTGGGTATTAGGAAGAATATGTAAAAGTAGTTTAGAATACCTCACAGGATTGGAAAAAAATATTTTGAGTCAGTTGTTTCATGGTCATGGATTTCAAAAATCAGTCAAACTCATAAAAATTATTGACAATCCAATTCAAGAAAAATGTTTTCACATCAACAATCATTTAAAATCCATTATTTCAAAAATCATTTCAACTCTTTCAAAATAAATTGATGTGTGAAAAGTGATAAGAATATTCATTAAAGCTCAAAAATCCTAAAAAAAAAAATGAAAAGCACACAAGAAGAACTAAGCAGGTTGACACTCCCCCACACTTAAATTTAACTACCCCTTATTTCAACTCAACAAAATATAAATATAAAAAAAAATCAAAGGGAAGGAAAGATACAACCTGACATTATTTTAGAAGTGGATGCCTTGAGTTAAGCTCCTAGAAGCAACCACTTTAAGACTACAAGAAAGTAATAAAAATAAATAAGAAAAATAAATAAATAAAAAGAATGAAAAAAGGAAAAGAAAAGAGATAATGCTTGGTTTAGACCCCCAAGCGGGTGCTAGGTTTTTACTGCCCCTAGTCAGGCAGTTTCAGTAGATTATCCCCAATCAGAAGGTGGGTGTGGTTTCTTTGAGATGAACCACCACATGTGAGTTTTCCCGATGTCCATGATTAAACACTGAAAGTAGAGAACCCCAAATAAGATAAGAATGTTCCCAACCACCGAGAAAGAATAAAGAAGAAATTTGCGGTTCGAAGTGGGAGGGAATAAAAGATAAGGATTCTCCCTGTTATCTTCAGCGGTGTCCTCCTCCATATGGTATGAAAATTTTTGTTGAGGAGGTAGTCGCACTACCTCCACCTTCTCCAGATCTTCTTCCATGATCACCACTACTTTAGTGGTATCTTTCATATCATCCATGGTCTGCTCCATTTGTGCTGTATCAGAAATTTCAAAGGAAGAGATGTCAGAAAACAATTTAGCTTGAATAATATTAAAACATGAAGAATTAATAAAGAAATCTCCCCTTTCAAGTAATTCAGCTTGGTAATTGATCTCTTCAGGCATGTCCATTGGAAACTCAATCTCAGAAAGTACATCTTCTTATTCATCTTCCAAAGCAATATTGAGGTCAAAAGGTACATATTGTTCAATATCAAGCATGGGAGAATCATGTTTCAAGTTATCTTCGACAAAGTTATTCCAAGATTCTTCCAAAAAATGTTGACCTCCCATTAGTGCATCAGTTGGAATGTGTACTTCTGGGACCTCCTCGAGCAATGGTTGCGTGCGGGATGATGTGATTAATTCTTTTAGTAGATCCTTCTCACCCTCCTCAGGTTCTTTAGCATAAAAAATGATGGGTGAAATCTCTTCCACCACTCGTTCTGGTTCATGTTCCGGTTCAGGTTCCGGTTGTTCTTGGGATGCGCGTACATATTCTGCAATCAATTCTATTTGGCTCTCCAGTTTTTGAACATTATCACTAATCCTATGAAATTGAGCATCAAGTTCATTGCAAACATTTTCTGGTACATGAGATTGTTCAGTCCATGAATAAAAATTTGAATTGAAAGACATGATGAACAAAGAAGATTTTTTATGATTTTTTTGTTGTTTTTTTTAAATTAAAGGAAAATTATTTACACAATGTAAATAAAAATAGTGAATTAAAACCACTTGGCTCCCCGGAAACGGCGCCAATTTGACGAAGCGTTGTCGTGCACGCTCTCAAAAATATTTATAGCTAAGTGCAGCACAGGGGCTGACCTAGGTCGTTCTCTTGAGGAGCTTTTGTGGTTAATAAATCACTACTTCTATTCCACCTAATCTAATTCTTTTTTTGTTGTTTAATATTTTATGAAATAAATGTAATTTAATAAAATAAATGAAATTCATAAATCATAAGAAACTAAAATTTAATTATAAATTACCATGCAATGCTAAACAGAATGTAATTAGGGAAGAAAGGAAGTTCTCCCGAGAGAATATTCAGGGAGCACCTTCATTGGCCAGCTTCAAATATTCTTAGTTTACACACTCCATCGTATGTGTGCAAACCTTATTCTACACCGGTTATGAATGAAAAGTCTACTTAGCGATCGCCAAGCACACCTTCCATCCACCTCCTCAATCGAGGGAAAATGGTTGTAGATTAAGAAGTTAATCTTTAGACAACCATAGTGAGGATTACACCCACTATAAATTATCCTTAGAATTAACTCAAAGAATATTAAAAACATGGTCTTGGGTTCAAGAACCTGATTACTCCCTCGGGATATTCCTCGGATTAGTTACTCAAGATCATGAGTATTATAGTTCACGATGGTAAGATGAGAGGAAGAAAAGAGGGTGAATCGGTGGACACAAAAATAAAAACAATGCATGAATTTATTAGAAATCTAAATTACAATTAAAAACTAAAAATAAAGAAAAGAAATAAAATAAAAATAAAGGTGGAAGATTTGCGGCCGACCTCCCTTGGTGGAGATCTCCTTCTTGGTGCCTTGAAGAAATAGATGGAGAATGGGATGCTTTGGGAAGGAGGTGAGGGCCTCCTTTTATAGGCAGAATTCGACCCCCGAATGTTTGAGCGTTTTAAACCCCCTTAATGACCTCTTCACGCATTCCACCCTTCATAAATGTTGTTGATAAATGTCTTGGACGTCTCCTCTCCATGTTTGAGATACCTTTGAAATCGTATGTAGGAGTTATGAATTTTACATCCTCGGTTTCTGTTTCTGGACGAAGCATCCAGGAAGGTTCCTCCAAACTAATGTCATTCAATAGCCTCCTTAATGACCTCAAAAATCCTCCCAATTTATTGTAGAGACGGACCTCTCTGTCCTCAAGGTATCCCAGGTGGAACCACATCATTTGGATATGTTTAGGCCGCGTTTGATGTCCGTTACCTTGGGTAGGTCCATGCTGTCCGCCCGGAACAATTCCAATCTTCAATGATTTTTTAGACCCTTTAGATGACCGAATCAGCTCCTGGTCCAGAAGAGAAAAATGAAGGAAATAAAATAAGGATTCTAACAAAATTTTAATCAGAAAATTTGGAATTTTATTTTTCCTGAAATGACCAAAATACCCCTGATGTAAAATTCTGTCAAAAATCCAGAATTAGTCGTTTTTCACATTTGGGTTCAAAATAGCACTAAAACCTAAAAACATGATAATTACCCATTCAATAACACTTTTGTGGGATTATAAACAATGTTTTACAGTATAAAATATATGAAAATGTGAGCTTCATCACTCCCCCACACTTAAACATTGCACTCCTGGGCAATCATCTTACATCCAAATCAAAATCCACACAACAATCAAAAATGAGAAAATATCAATGATTTTATCCAAAATAGAATTCCATCATGTCTCATTTATGAATAATAATTCTCCCATTTTTATTTCAATCATTAAAATTTGTTCAACCTCATAAATCAATCCATGGCCCAATCACAACCTACCTCACATTGATTTTTATGTCACTCTTCACTCAAGAGAAATTGAATCTAGAGTTATACTCATACTTGAAAATCGCATGTATCACCATAGGTTTGTGAAAATTATCATTTCTCCACAGCGTGAAACATGAAAATGAATCTAATCATGAGGGCTTTAATTAATGGTTCAAATTATT
This sequence comes from Viscum album, assembly GCA_963277665.1. NCBI lineage: Eukaryota > Viridiplantae > Streptophyta > Magnoliopsida > Santalales > Viscaceae > Viscum > Viscum album. The sequence continues at coordinate 1,236,148,360 of OY728162.1, read as the reverse complement.
CTGTGGCTTAGGGTTGGTGGGAAAATTATTAAAAAAATGTTCCAGGCTAGAAAGAGGAGGTTGAACTTTTAAGTACAATGCATGATTAAATCAAGTGAAAACACAGGAAATTTCTCACTCAATACTGCTTGTAAATGTGAAAAACAACCCCACCAATCTTTATGACATGGTACATGAGCCAATAAGTGATGATATCATCTAAGTTCTCCTCTTTTTTTTCAAAGCTCCAGAAAGGCACAGCTTTATTTTATTTTTCTTTTTTTTATGGAGGATGAGCTGAAAATTGTATACAATGAATGAAAGAAAATTCATGCCCTTGATTTTTCTTGGGAGGGACATGAGTCATAAAAGAATGTACAATGAGGAATTCAAGCTCATCTCCATTTTTTTGTTTTCTTTTTTTTAGGAGAAATGGATGAACCAAATAAAGCACAATGAAATGATGGCACATGCCCAATTCCCTTATTTTCCACAGCCCAAAATATTGACACACACTTCACACTACCCATAAATGATACAAATCCCAATGAACGCACACGAAAGGCCCTTCCCCCACACTCAAACTTGAAATATCCATGCAAAAAAAGTGCGGGTAGGTATGGAAAAATTGGCTTGTAATGTGGCTTAAACCTATAAGGCAATTCATGGCATCTAAGGGCTTACGAAGGATAAATGTAAAGGTGGGTCTAAAGATAAAATGTGGCTAGCCAAAGATATGCCTCAATCATTTCAAATAAATTTCATGAAATCCAAAGCTTCGAAAGAGAATTATTCGCAAATTCTGGTTCTCACAGAAAATTCAAGTTTCCCTCAAGAAAGTGTGGGTATTAGGAAGAATATGTAAAAGTAGTTTAGAATACCTCACAGGATTGGAAAAAAATATTTTGAGTCAGTTGTTTCATGGTCATGGATTTAAAAAATCAGTCAAACTCATAAAAATTATTGACAATCCAATTCAAGAAAAATGTTTTCACATCAACAATCATTTAAAATCCATTATTTCAAAAATCATTTCAACTCTTTCAAAATAAATGGATGTGTGAAAAGTGATAAGAATATTCATTAAAGCTCAAAAATCCTAAAAAAAAAATGAAAAGCACACAAGAAGAACTAAGCAGGTTGACACTCCCCCACACTTAAATTTAACTACCCCTTATTTCAACTCAACAAAATATAAATATAAAAAAAAATCAAAGGGAAGGAAAGATACAACCTGACATTATTTTAGAAGTGGATGCCTTGAGTTAAGCTCCTAGAAGCAACCACTTTAAGACTACAAGAAAGTAATAAAAATAAATAAGAAAAATAAATAAATAAAAAGAATGAAAAAAGGAAAAGAAAAGAGATAATGCTTGGTTTAGACCCCCAAGCGGGTGCTAGGTTTTTACTGCCCCTAGTCAGGCAGTTTCAGTAGATTATCCCCAATCAGAAGGTGGGTGTGGTTTCTTTGAGATGAACCACCACATGTGAGTTTTCCCGATGTCCATGATTAAACAGTGAAAGTAGAGAACCCCAAATAAGATAAGAATGTTCCCAACCACCGATAAAGAATAAAGAAGAAATTTTCGGTTCGAAGTGGGAGGGAATAAAAGATAAGGATTCTCCCTGTTATCTTCAGCGGTGTCCTCCTCCATATGGTATGAAAATTTTTGTTGAGGAGGTAGTCGCACTACCGCCACCTTCTCCAGATATTCTTCCATGATCACCACTACTTTAGTGGTATCTTTCATATCATCCATGGTCTGCTCCATTTGTGCTGTATCAGAAATTTCAAAGGAAGAGATGTCAGAAAACAATTTAGCTTGAATAATATTAAAACATGAAGAATTAATAAAGAAATCTCCCCTTTCAAGTAATTCAGCTTGGTAATTGATCTCTTCAGGCATGTCCATTGGAAACTCAATCTCAGAAAGTACATCTTCTTCTTCATCTTCCAAAGCAATATTGAGGTCAAAAGGTACATATTGTTCAATATCAAGCATGGGAGAATCATGTTTCAAGTTATCTTCGACAAAGTTATTCCAAGATTCTTCCAAAAAATGTTGACCTCCCATTAGTGCATCAGTTGGAATGTGTACTTCTGGGACCTCCTCGAGCAATGGTTGAGTGCGGGATGATGTGATTAATTCTTTTAGTAGATCCTTCTCACCCTCCTCAGGTTCTTTAGCATAAAAAATGATGGGTGAAATCTCTTCCACCACTCGTTCTGGTTCATGTTCCGGTTCAGGTTCCGGTTGTTCTTGGGATGCGCGTACATATTCTGCAATCAATTCTATTTGGCTCTCCAGTTTTTGAACTTTATCACTAATCCTATGAAATTGAGCATCAAGTTCATTGCAAACATTTTCTGGTACATGAGATTGTTCAGTCCATGAATAAAAATTTGAATTGAAAGACATGATGAACAAAGAAGATTTTTTATGATTTTGTTGTTGTTTTTTTTTAAATTAAAGGAAAATTATTTTCACAATGTGAATAAAAATAGTGAATTAAAACCACTTGGCTCCCCGGCAACGGCGCCAATTTGATGAAGCGTTGTCGTGCACGCTCTCAAAAATATTTATAGCTAAGTGCAGCACAGGGGCTGACCTAGGTCGTTCTCTTGAGGAGCTTTTGTGGTTAATAAATCACTACTTCTATTCCACCTAATCTAATTCTTTTTTTGTTGTTTAATATTTTATGAAATAAATGTAATTTAATAAAATAAATAAAATTCATAAATCATAAGAAACTAAAATTTAATTATAAATTACCATGCAATGCTAAACAGAATGTAATTAGGGAAGAAAGGAAGTTCTCCCGAGAGAATATTCAGGGAGCACCTTCATTGGCCAGCTTCAAATATTCTTAGTTTACACACTCCATCGTATGTGTGCAAACCTTATTCTACACCGGATATGAATGAAAAGTCTACTTAGCGATCGCCAAGCACACCTTCCATCCACCTCCTCAATCGAGGGAAAATGGTTGTAGATTAAGAAGTTAATCTTTAGACAACCATAGTGAGGATTACACCCACTATAAATTATCCTTAGAATTAACTCAAAGAATATTAAAAACATGGTCTTGGGTTCAAGAACCTGATTACTCCCTCGGGATATTCCTCGGATTAGTTACTCATGATCATGAGTATTATAGTTCACGATGGTAAGATGAGAGGATGAAAAGAGGGTGAATCGGTGGACACAAAAATAAAAACAATGCATGAATTTATTAGAAATCTAAATTACAATTAAAAACTAAAAATAAAGAAAAGAAATAAAATAAAAAGAAAGGTGGAAGATTTGAGGCCGGCCTCCCTCGGTGGAGATCTCCTCCTTGGTGCCTTGAAGAAATGGATGGAGAATGGGATGCTTTGGGAAGGAGGTGAGGGCCTCCTTTTATAGGCAGAATTCGACCCCAGAATGTTTGAGAGTTTTAGACCCCCTTAATGACCTCTTCACGCGTTCCACCCTTCATAAATGTTGTTTATAAATGTCTTGGACGTCTCCTCTCCAAATTTGAGATAAGTTTGAAACCGTATGTAGGATTTATGAATTTTACATCCTCGGTTTCTGTTTCTGGACGGAGCATCCAGGAAGGTTCCTCCAAACTAATGTCATTCAATAGCCTCCTTAATGACCTCAAAAATCCTCCCAATTTATTGTAGAGACGGACCTCTCTGTCCTCAAGGTATCCCAGGTGGAAACACATCATTTGGATATGTGTAGGCCTCGTTTGATGTCCGTTACCTTGGGTAGGTCCATGCTGTCCGCCCGGAAAAATTCCAATCTTCAATGATTTTTTAGACCCTTTAGATGACCGAATCAGCTCCTGGTCCAGAAGAGAAAAATGAAAGAAATACAATAAGGATTCTAACAAAATTTTAATCAGAAAATTTGGAATTTTATTTTTCCTGAAATGACCAAAATACCCCTGATGTAAAATTCTGTCAAAAATCCAGAATTAGTCGTTTTTCACATTTGGGTTCAAAATAGCACTAAAACCTAAAAACATGATAATTACCCATTCAATAACACTTTTGTGGGATTATAAACAATGTTTTACAGTATAAAATATATGAAAATGTGAGCTTCATCAATGCCTCGCCAAGAACCTCACGCATGTCTAACGACAGGAGAAGAGCCTCACGAATAAAAAGCCTCACTAGGATTCCGTCAAGTTTCAGGAGGACATCATACTTCTATTCCAAGCATGAGTTTCTGCTTACAGGAGGCCGCTCTGCGATTGGAGGCACGGTGGGCCCTGCTGGTTGGACTAGATGCTGGCTAGTGCTAGGTAAGTCTCGTTGCTCAATAGTCGAGGCCTGAAGAGCAGTTGTTGGATGAGAGCTGGACAACTAATATTGTCCTGTAGTAGGGCGAGACTGTCCATGGTATGGACAAGGCAACTCTTCCTGATATAGTAGCACAAACTGCAGAGGAGGTAGATCTAAAGACACCAGATGAGGAGGTTGCGTGTGCTGAGCTCTGTGCTGGGCCTACTATCTGGTCTCAGTGGCATGAACATCCTGGCTTAATGTGATAGCTGACATGCCTTGATGACCTAAATGGACACGATTTTGCCGATGTTGATGTCAACTTGGGACGTTGGGGAGGTTCTCCTGGTGTTCCCCCTTGTCGGGAGTCATATAGAGATTTACCAACTCCACGATATTGACCGAAGCATACCCTTGACTATTACTTGTCGAATCATCCCCGTTGGGTGGATTTTGGGAGGGATCCCTATCTCATGGGGAATGACTTCACCGAGAGTGTGGGATGATGATGACATTGGTGGAGCACACTACTTCTTCTTTCACCGACAATGCTTGCTCTTCCGGGAAGAGGCCGACTAATATGGTGACGCTGAGGTGCTAGTCACAGCTTCTGAAGCCTCTGGCTGATTCAGGCATGCCAAAATAATACCATGGGTGTGGGTGACTGTTTTACGATCCATCCAGTCATTGTTCTTCTGGGATCCATGGCTGGGAACCCATTGCCACTCACCTTCATTGTCGCTACCGCTCTCTGATCTCACAAAGACACCTGCCACTTGTGGCGGTGCTAAGACCAAACTGACTATGTTTTTATTGACCTGGTCTTGCAGCCAGTATTTAAACACATAACACTACTTGAGGGTGTGCCCCAGAATCCGATGATAGGGGAAATAGTTGGGGCGATCAGTGAGATTCGCCTCTGCGGACCATCTGCACTCAAGTAAGAGCATGATCCCCTACTCTAGGGTAGTACAGAAGTTACCGGGGACCTGATCCTCGCTGAACGAGTATGTCTAGTGTCTTTTCTCTAGATAGGGTGCCCTAGGATCCTGGCATTGTAGATGGGCCAGTGGTTCCAGCCGAGAAGGCGGAGCCTGATTATCTTGCCTAGGAAGCGGTGGCGTGTTGCGTGGGGGAACCTTCCGATTCTGAGGTGTTCACTACTGGGCTGGAAGCTATGCCTGAGGTGGAGGGCCTCTGCGAGGTAGCAGATCTGGTTCTACTGGAAGTAATTCTAGTTGCATGTGGGATTCTATTTAGGCCACCATAGTGGGCTCGACTATGGTAGCCCTCCTTGCTGGGATCACTGGGGGCAGTGGACGCGCCTGAATCGCTTGTTTCAGAGCTTCATCGATGCACTGGGCCTTATCTAAAAAGTCTTGAAACCCTCCAGGGTAGTTATGAGTGATCAGGGAAGGAACTAGTTCAATTTTGACATTCCTCACGCACATCATCAGTAGTTTCTCCTGAGTCAGTGGCATGTCGAGGGAATATGTGAGCCCCTTCCACCGGGCGATGAAGTCTAAGACTCGCTCATCAGGCCTTTGCTTGCATCTGAAGAGGTTTGTGACGCTGGTCTTTCGCGTGGAGGAGCTGAACTAGTATAGGAATTTATAGAGAACATCCTTTCAGTCGGTCACTGATCCAATGAGGAGCTTGCTGTACCAGACAAACACAAGGCCTTCCAATTTCTGCACAAAACACTGGAGCATTGCGGCTTGCTACTGTGATGTAGTCCCAAACATGGGGCCATAATTGGAGGAAAAGTGGGCCAGGTGATGTGATGGGACCCATTTCCCATTAAAGGGAGAGAAAGTGGGATTTTCAAAACCCAGGGGTGTGGGCATATCATCCACCCACGCTACCACTTTCCGCGTTTCCAACGCCTCGAGGCAGGCGATGAGTGCCACCATTAGATCTTCCATGCGGGGGTCCATATTTTTACGGGGATCCCTAACCATGAGTGCGTTTCCAGGATCTTTGACATGGTACATGGGTTCATCGGCTCTTTGAGAGACGAGTGAAACGGCCTGCTGGGCAGCTGAGGGAACCCGGGCTGGATTCCTCTGATTGTCGTGCCGTTCGGGAGGGTTTGGTTAGAGGTATTGCACCCTCTTGATGTGAGTTACAGCTTCAACACTGTCTGTGGGAGTGGAATGATCATGACTACCCAGAGGCATCTCGCAGGGGGGAGTTATTCTGCCCCTGCTCCCCCAGCGTTGGATGTTAATAGTCGGGTCATCTCTCTATAGCATGTTCGGCCAGGAGTTCGTCGACCAGCCTCTTCTGCTTAGCAAGTTGATGGTGCAATGTATCCTTCTTGGGGTCTTCCACCGCTTTCTGCACTGATGTGGGAATGTCAGAGTTCTTGATAATTCTGACATGCTCTTTACCCTTACTGGAATTTCGACTGAGTACAATGAATCGGTGGGCATACAGAGAACTAGGAGGTTCCTCTGCTGGCGAGTAATCCTTCTTGACAGTTCCAACAATGGTGGCACATCCTCAGGGGGTAAGTCTCCATCAGAAAATTCCATTTTGTCCTCCTTGTCCACAACATCTTCCATATGGACCATGACCCTTCCAACGGGCATGTCTTCAATATTACATGTTGAGTCGGGCTGTCGCCGAATTGGGATGAAGAGGAGGGCAGCATACTTCCCCCATCCATGGGCTTGCACGTGGGTGGTAGCCTCCCTGATGATTTTTCGAAGTACCTTGAAACTCTGAACGAATTTTTGTTGGAGGGTCCTCTAGTGACCTGGTGACTCAGGGCACTAGGCCATGGGGAGAGCAACCTAATAGACCAGACATCATTGCTCGTCGATTTCCTCGAAGTGCACTAAGCTCCTAGGGTACACTACTAAATGATAACGAAGAGAGATGTGTGTTGCTTATAGGGTTTGGTGGGGGCACTCGACTTCCTCTGGGGTGAGGGATTCCGGCACATAGAATTTCGATGTTGCCGTTGGCCAAAACTTCTCCAGGAAGTGATCCACCTCAAGAATGTTCCAGAAGATACTGAGCTCCGATTCAGGGTCTGGCCCCGCATTTCCCCACTCGTCAATCAGAGGTAGCTAGGGAATTGATAGCATTACTGAGGCAGACCGCTGAGACAGTAAAATGGGTGGCAGAGAATACGACGAATGGGCCGACTGGCTGCCGAATTCAGGGCCATCCTCCGAGGAGTGTGGTGATCTGACCACAATGTCACGATACGACGGGCTAACAGCCACAACTTCTGGTGCAGTGTTAACGGTTACCGGTGATGGGTCACACTGTCTCTCAACCACCATCGGTCCCCAAAATAGGTCTCCATGATCTATGGTAAAGGTAGTGGGCGCTACTAGTGATGATGGTAGTGACTGCACGATCGGAACCTCTAGGACTCCCAAAATTTCCTCCTCCAGGATATACCTATAAAGAGTGGAAGGAATCTGATGGACTTCACACTCTGGAAGGATGAGGCTGATATGCCTTGTTCTTTCCCCAGCCCATGACACAGAGGACCGAGGGGAGGGTTCAACGGTTGAGTCGTACTCTGCTTCGAAATCTGAGAAATATACAGGTTTGATCTCAGTCTGAAGCTTTTTAGTATTCTTCTTGCGGCTACGATGACCCGCCTTCCTGCCCTGGGATTGCTCTTCGGGGAATGGAAAATCCCCGGCATGGTAAGGTCCTTCAGCCGTACTAGTGTTGTGGCGGGGAGTACTTCTGCCTACGTGGGCTAGGGTGCATGGAGCACCAGGTTAGATGTCAAAGTGGACACAGGGAGGACCTCCATGCTGGGTGCGGGTATGGCTGGGACCCCCGCTAAAACTGATGGGAGCACAGATAGGACCTCCATGCCTGGTTCCCATGGTGACTTCACTGTGAGGCATGTCCCCGTACTGATTGAACCGAACATAGGTACGACCACCGTGTTGGGTGCTGGCGATGTGAGGTTGATCTCCTCCCCTCTAGTTGATAGGAAGAATATGACCTTCGACGGCTTCTACAAGGATGTGAGGAGGGTCCTCACATCGAAGAGTGATTGGATGTGTAACGCCCCCACCCCAGCAGTCCATGGTAGAAGGGACGGCTCCGTATCCAGTTTAATGAGCATGGGAGAGGCTCTCATACGAGGTGTTTATACCACAAGGAAGGACCTTATTCGAGTCAAATGTTGCACGAGGAACACCTATGAGTCAGGTCTGGGAGTGGGAAAGGACCATGTCTTCCATGGTGGTTGCACGGGGAGGGCCCCGTAGGGGGTGGCAATGCTGCGGGTTAGTCCGCAGTGGCCACTGCCTGTGCCTGTAACCATGAGAGTCGACCGAGCCTGCCCATGGGGTGGTTGGGGCCTCGATCCGAGTCAGGCATATAGCTTACCCTGCTCTGCATATGCTGGGGGTTGATGATGCACGTCAGCAGTGCCTCAGTCCATAGTAGTTGCTGATGCTGATGTCCCTTGATGGGCGTCCTCCTCGACATGTGCCCGATGCTACTGTCAGGTCAGTCGGTCCAGTACCGGTGGTGCAGATAGGCATTCCACCTGCTCTTCAGATCGGGGAACCGGGTGGCGGCGCGGGCGCGGCCTGGTGGGGACCCTGGCTGGGAACCCCTGGGATGGAACTCTGGTCGGGTGGGCCTGATCATCCCCTACCTAATCGGCGTAGGGCATGGAGTCGTCAGGGCTTTCTAGGGAAAGGCCCTAGAAATGATTGATGGTTGGAGTGGGGAGAAGCAGCTCCCTGCGAGGCCCTCGGTGGCGGCGTTCACGTAGAGACGCAGTTGCCTCTAAATCCAGGCGGTCCATGTCCCTCGTAGGGATTACCCCCACCTCCTCATACCTAAATACAAGGACATTGATTAATCTCCATTGGATATTCTATGATGGGGAGAGGGGGCGTGGTCACCCAGTAGTCAGAAAAGTCGAGGCTGTCGCATAAGAGGCAGAACCATGTGGGGTATCCGTGTTGAGATTTCCCCTACCCCCATGTTGGTGGGCATGAGGTGATCGGGTTCCGTATGTATCAACTAGGATCCTGAAGGCATGGAGATCAGCTCATTATTACTGACATAAAATGAAATTGACACCTAGTTCCCCAACTCCATTCCTTCTTCCATGACCGGTAAGACGGATCCACGCTGACAACGTCATAGATTAAGATGCCCAACATTTTGACTACCCCAACTTCTGGTGAGTTTCAGGATTGGCCCGCTATTTTCCTGGCGGGACCCGATGCCGAATATCTGAATCCAGTTACATGTCACTCTACTGATGTCTCGAGCAAAACTTATATCAATATTAAGGATAATAAATTCATGTTGGGTTGACTATTTATATTTTTGATGCTTTCACCAGGGTGTGTGCATCCGTCTGTCAGGACGTGCAGCTGTTGCCCCACATTCCCGCTTTCCAAGGGTGGTTAAAATATGCTCATTTTTCGGGGATGTTTTCTCCTTAATCGAAACAGGATGGAGGATAGTCGGTTCTTACTTCAATAGACTCCTCCTCGGAACTCGTCACATAGTCAGGGTCTCACTTATAGATTTAATAAGTTGTTCGTAAACTATTTCTGGCGCCATGTCTTTAGGTATGCCAGTTAATTATGCTGCTGCTGTCAGGACAGTCCAAGGGGTCTGGTCAGGGCAGCAACCTTTAGTTGGGGGAGTAGTCATGTTGAGGCATCAATGGTGTGTCTACACACTGGGTAATTGGCATGTCTGTCTTTTGACCCTTAGTATAGGGCTTCTCAAAGGCACAGAATCCTGAGGCATCCCACATCAAACGTAGGGAATCATATACCATAGGCATGTATCTAAGGTTTTCCTCAGATTCAAATATTCAACACAGGGTATTCCGTATGTTTAACATCCAGTGGAGATAGATCAGGCTGATCATAACACTAGTTAGAGTGGTTCAGACTGAAGAACCCCATTGAGGGAACACTGATATTGGGGACAACACGTGGGCGACTTCCTGAGTACTATGAAGGGGAATGAGGTGGCATGATCTCACCAGGATTTGGTGGCCTAGATAAGAATCAGGATAGATGATGGATTTGGTCTTGAGCCTCGAAGAGACTTCCAACGTATCATGCCTTAGCATGGATCAAAGTCCTCGTAGTTCGAGAATAGATGTTGGTGAACTGGCGTGGATGAGGAACTTGGTACAATGGGTGATGGGATTAAACCTCATGGAGGCTTCCTACGTACCATGACTTGACATGGATCAAAGTCCACGTAGTTCGGGATAGAGGGGCTGTTGAACCGACCTGAAGGGGTGTCAGAACAACTTAATGGTGGGATCGCAATAGCTTACCGCTGGATTGGGATGCAGTTTAACGTCATGCGGGACGAGGGTATGTCAGAGAACCGATGTGAAGAAGTACCTTGGTCCATTTGGATGGTGGGATTGATCCTCGAGGAGGCTTCCTACGTACCATGCCTTGACATGGATCAAAGACCCCGTATTTCAGAATGGTTGTCGGTGAACCGACTTGAGGATGGACCTTGGTCCGATGGGTGTTGAGATTGAACCTCGTAGAGGCTTCCTACGTACCATGCCTTGACACAGATCAAAGTACACATAGTTTGAGATGGTGTGAGTGTTGGAGAACTGACATGAATAAGGACCTTGGTCCGATGAGTGATGGGCTTGAACCACCGGGAGGCTTCCTACATACTATTCCTTGACATAGATCAAAGTCCTCATAGTTCAGGATATGGGGGAATTTTGGGATTTCACTCGAAGGCATCCCAAGGTTTTTCATGGTCGGTGCTCACTCTATGCTCTCGATAGTCATGCTCAGTGTGATAAACAAGAGGTTGCAGGGACCTAACGATCACGTCGCGATGGGTGCATTTATGGGAAACGAAGAGGGGATTACGCATTGGGCAGCCCATGGTGTTGGGACTTACTCCATGATGGAGGCCCAAGGTGAGAAAGCGCAGAGGGAGAGGGAAAGGATACCCCTGTGTCTATCTCCTCCCTTTGCTCATGGAACCAAGTAAGTACAGAGGTGCATGGATGATACCTCCCACACGAAATGCTAGGGGCTTACACTAAGGAGGCTGCCCCTCCCCCACAGACAAACACCACTCCCAGAAGGAGGATATAATCCCATTTGTAGACTAAGGGTGCATGGTGAATGTCCAAGGTGGGGGAACCCCACATGATAGGAACGGGGAGATATCACATTTTAAAGTCAATTGTTGAGGATGAGGGTTCTTGGCAGTTTAACGTCTTGCAGCTCAGACGAGGTGGGTTTACTCTGCACCCCTAGGACTTACATAACTGGAACCCTCTGCTCCTTGTGGGAGGGAAGGTATTGGCAATGCCATATAGAAGGGGGTTGTGGAGCGAAGCATCGAGGGGTCCATGATAGAGTTTCTAGGAGAAGAAGTAATAGACATTAGAGAGCCTTTGCGGAGAAGCATTAGGCAATGCAGCCCTACGGGCGGTATCATTCGGGGGACTTTGAAGTCACATCGTGCACACCTGGAGGGTCACATGGGAAAAGGAATTTCTGAGATTAGAAGTCCATAGGCAGGGGCCTTATGGAATTCGGTTCCTCTGTTTGGTTAATGGTACTTGCGAAGGAGTGTGATTCTCAAAATGGTGTTCCTTAGCCTTAGAAATGGGTGGAGGTACACATGGGAGGTGCTTCCCAAAGTGGAAAGGGGTTCGTAGAGCACTGCCTCAGGGAGCACAGGCTCCTCGCGAAGCGAAGTGGTGTGAAGTGAGGTGCTTTGCGACGTACAATGATCCTGCCTTGGCATGTGGATCACATGTATGTGAGGGGTGTTTCGTGAATCATAAAAGCTCAGCGACAACCCGAGTCCCCGTGGGGATCCCCTCCTTTGGAGAATGCTCGTAGGCTTCGCAAAAGGCATCCCACTCAGAAGTGGGATGAAAATGAGGAAAGGTAGAGGAATTTCACAATGAAAAAACACCTCGCGTAGCTCGGGATTCACAGAGCAAAGGGTGCTTCACGATTTGGGAGCTGAGAAGCCGAAAGGTCGTATTTTCCATCCCAAGGGCTCAGGGGGAGATCGGTATTTATAGTCAAGAGGCGCCGCGAAGCAGAGCTAACGCGGCAGGAAGAGGGATTGGTTTGCTTCGCGGAAGATTGCAAATGTCAGGGGAATTCACAGAGGGTACCACTTCCTTTTCTTCGTTGTGGGCTTGTGAACGTCAGGGGCATTCGCGGAGGGTACCTCCTCCTTTGGTTCGCGGCGGGCTCATGAATGTCAGGGGCATTCACGGAGGGTACCACTTCTTTTTCTTCGTGGCAGTCTCACAAACATCAGGAGCATTCGCGGAGGGTTCCATCTCCTTTTCTTTGTGGTGGGCTCGCTAACGTTAGTAGCATTCATGGAGGGTTCCACCTCTTCTGCATCAAGGTGGCCGTGTTACTTGGGGGAACTCTGCAATGTGGCTTCGTGAAGCCAGTCCTCAGGCCTCTTTCTATTCTTTCTTTTCTTCCAACATTTTGGCGCCAAAAAATATTTCATTTGAAATCACAAGAAATAATTTCAAGATATTGAAATAATCAATCCATTTCAAAGTCCATTTTCAATAACAAAATAACCAAAAATTTAATAGGTTATTTTGTTTACTTTTAAAAACATTAATTCTTATATAGGAAGCCAACTAATGATTATAGTGGCCGAGAAGTCATTGTCGCCCCAAACATTAAAAACATTCATTTTATCATCTAGTAAAACACATTGTAAAAAAAATATTCCCTTTGAATGAAACTAAAAAACAAGTGGTTTTATTATATACCGTATAAAATATGGATGTTTATATAATCCAAACATTCTTCAATGAAAGGAGTTATTGAGACGAAGTCCTTTACCTTGTGTCCGACTTGACCCGTTCATTATTTAATTTCTTGAAAAATAAACTTAAGTTAATTTATACTTTCTGAAGAACCTTTTTAAAATTTATTATTCCTTTTATATCAGTTATTACATTTCTATATTAATTATTTAATAAATTGAGTTCATATCAGACATTTTTTCAATGTTCGGAGCTCGAGTTAAAAATGAACCTGTTTTAATTAAAAATTTTCCCTGTGGTCAAAAGTTCATTATCTTTAGAATGATATTCATGATTTGAAAACCAAATATATCTTATATATCTAGTATATATATTTATTTATAACAATATATAACATTTAGATATAAGAAATGAAATTCACTATTCAGGGAGACGGTAAGTCGTATGGACGAATGAACTCTAATTTCGTTTCTATTATGTATGTTACGGAAATTATAAATTAATTATACATAGGTATATTATAATTCAGTATAATATCATATATAATTTCATTTACTACATATTTTATATGTCCCACTGTAACAGCCCAAGATTTTATGAAAAATATTCTTTTTAATTTTATTAATGTCTTGTGTTGTACGCTACACCAAAAGGAGCTTGCACAACACGCATCCTTGACTTGCCTTGCATTACACACAATCGCAACCTTCCTCGATAGTGTGTGTAGTATGCAATAACGAGTTTCACTAAACAGGGATATGCTATTAAAACTAGCCGTTATGAATAGTAATAACCACTTTGTGAAATTTTGTAAATTTTATTTTTCAAAATGGATTTCATTTTTGGATTCGGAGTATCGAATTTAGCCTAAGGTGAAATTTTGGTACATTTCGGATAACTTTCATATTCTGATGAATAGTGAAAATTACTAAATTATAATTAAAAACAACTTTTTTAATCGAAATAATTAATAGTGATAAATTATTAATTTGAGTGGTTTTAAAGTATATTTAGAATATATTTTTACAATTTAATACAATGTTGGTCATTGGACGTAATTTCACATTTAAACCTGACATAAACAAGTGTCAATCTTTTGATAGATATTGTTTCGTAAAAACACGCTATTTGTTTTAATAGCGGGATTTAATTATAAAATTAATTAATTCAACTTCTATGTTATGAATTTGGTAAAATAGACTTCATTTTTGAATTCGGAATATGAAATATAGCCTAGGATGAAATTTTGGCATTTTTCTGAAAACTTTCAATTTTTGATGAATAGTGAAACCACTAAGTGGTAGGTTAAAAACTGAATTTTGCATAAAACTTAATTTTACCACTTCTGTGAATGGAATTTCGAAAATCCGAGAGACACGGTTAATATCAAGGACTAAAATGTGGTTCAATGAGATGAAAATAATTTTTGGTGAATAGTAACTTTTTACTTTTTTTTACCGCGGTTAATAGTAAATAGGGTAACTAAGGGTAAATATGATATTACTATTACCCTAACACATGTCCTAATTCTATTGGACAAGTGTAATTCGACCAAAAACAAACTTAGGAATAAAATATGACCATTTAGGCCCACTTGGATTAGATTAGGACATTTATTATGAATTTATTTAAAGAAGGGTTAAAATAGTTAAAATCAAAGTTTAATAAGTAAATCATTTTCAATATGGGGTTATACATAAGATAAATTCGATTGTAAATATTAATTAGAAATCTAAAAAGATTTCCTACATGATGGTATTTTATTTGTAATTTTTAGACATCAAATAATTTAATTTATTTATGACACAACGATGATGCAGTAATTATCTTATTAATGAAATATTGACATAATTGATGTTATAAACACCAAAATAAATGTAATTTGAGATTTTTTATGAATTCCACTAATTTTCTAGGTTACTATGATATATTAATGTTGATATAATCAACTTGGTTCGAACATATAATTCTGTTATGACTTTCACAAAAATCATATATCAAATAGTGTCAAAATTGACACAAAATAGTTTTTAAATCAAATATTATATTATTAATTGTTATTTTATTCCTAAAAATCTAAGGTTCGGCCAAATGACTTAGATAAGGATATATATATTAATAATAAACAATTTGTGGTTCGTTTGGCATGTTATAGTAAGTTTATTAACCATATAGTGAAAGAAAACAAAAAGACACGGTAAAAGTTAAATTATTTAACTTAGAGTTAAATCTAATTGATAAGGTTTAAACTAATATCCAAACATGTCTAAATTTGATTGGTTGATGAGATTACAACCCTATCTCATCTAATATTCGAATATGAGTCATTTTTGGAGGTTTTTAAGTGGGGTTAGATTTATTATAAATTAATATTTTTAAGAATTCCTAAGGTGCCCCTCTCCTCCCTTATAAAAGGGCACCTCCTCCCCCTCCTCCTCACACCAATTTTGAGCACTCAAGCTCGGCCAACCCCTGCCATTTTCTCCTCTACACTTTCCTAGAATAATCCTAGAGGTTCTGGTCTTCTCCAAAGACCAATCTTAGTTCCTTAAGTGGAGGATTCAAAGAGGCGTTCCAAAGAAGAGGTAATATCCATTACCGATCTTTTCAATTTCTTTTTTCTTCAACTTCTTTTTCTTTAGTTGTTTCATGATAAAGTAATAACATAAGTATTACTTACATACTGATATGTTATTATAAATATGAAACAACCCTAATTCACCTTCTATCCATCCTACGGAAAAATGAAATCACCGCGCGTGCGTACGTACGGAATACCGTCTCCACGCCGTGGTGTAATCTATTTTCCACCATCACCTTACAAGGATGGGTATAATGGTGTAATGAGTAACTACATATGATTATTATGAAGTAATATTGATACTGAAATAATATATATATACTCCAATACAATTCCACGATCATAGGAACGATATCATCACTCGTGCGTACGTACGGAATACCGTCTCCACGATGTGATGCGACTCGTTCTACATGATCTTCATTTCATAATGATTATATAAATGAATTGAATGAATGAATATGGTATATACTACACTAATACCATTCTGGAAATGAATTATCTATAACCTAAAGATAAGAATAATAATTTATTCGACAAAACACGCATAAGAACAAAAAGTTATAAAGACCCGAGTAACAAGTAACAATGAAATATTACTAACAAGAAGCTAATAATATGACCATATATGATATCATATCAATATGTATGATTCTGGAATAAGTCAATAACATTATTTAAACCATTATACAGGAGCTTCGGACACGTACAAAGCTAATCGGACCTAAGGTAAGGGAAATATCACAATCTCATTTTTATTCGAGATTGTTTATTCGTAAGTATTTACTGGGGTGTATTTTATCATCCACATCCATGTTTCGTCAATATGTAAATCCACCTACAATTGTTTAAATCCATTTTTACCCTTCGGTGAGTTTTTATTAAAAGAAATAAAAGGAATCTTTTGTCGTTTTTCGTACGAGGTACTTTTTGACTTTTCCGACAAAAGTACGAAGAATGTTTTTTTTAACTTATACGGCATGAATAGATTTTTAAAACATTATTTCCAAGAAGCTTCCTTTACAAGTTCTCAAGTTTATTTTTAATCAACTTCTTTTATTTTAAAGTTATATGACATGTTATGAAAGGGAAAATGTTTTTGAAGAAGAAAGGATATTTTCCTCAAGAATGGAGTTCAAGTGTTTTATCAAAATTATTTTCCATCTAAGATAATAAAGGGTTCTGTTTTATCCCTATTATTACATTGATTTGATCATGTTGTGATGGAATTATTTTTATGAATTCCTTTATCTTATATGAATTGATTTATGATGTCATGATGTTTCAAGAATCCCATTTTTGTTACATGTGTTATGCGATGATGTATGTTTTATGATTATGTGGCACACATAAGAAAGGATTCATTAAGAGATGGGTGGGACCTATATCTCCCTCCAATGCATTGGGTAAAGATTTTATATCTCATGAGATAGACATGGCTGGAACGGAAGGTTATTTCGGTTCAGTGATACAGGACTGAAACGAGGAGTGAACTCGGTTCAGAAAGGGACTTTGTCCACTAAGATAGTCTTGGCAATGAGTCATGACTAACAAGAAATGATTTTCCATGATTATGTGTGCATGCCACAAAGTTTCAAGTTTCATGTTATGATTATGGGGATCTCATTTTCACTTCTATGATTTGTTCCATGTTAAGATATTATGATCTCTTTTGCAGGTTGTGATTTTCAAAAAGATATGATATGATTTTTATTTCTTTTGTATACCCTTACTGAGCATTTGAGCTCACCCTTTTATGTTTTCTTTTCCCCAGGATATAAAGAAAGGTTTTAGGTAAAAAAAATGGAAGATCTTTACGGGAGATATTGAAGATCTTTCACAAGGATTAGAAGATTATGTTCCGAGTTTCCAAAGACACTAAACTATTACGATCCTTTAGTGTGTGTTTTTGTTATGTACTAAGTATTCCGCAAATGTAATGTAATGTCCATGTACGTCAGGATACGGGTCTCTACAGTTGGTATCAGAGGAAAGGTTTAGTCAACCTTTGGAAACTAGGATGCGAAAACGTTAGTGAGATCCCTAGAGATATTTCTAAGGTATGTCTAGGGATGTCCCTAGGGATAAGTATACGTATAGGTTATAGTAATAGAATTACGCTAACGATCATAGAATTAAACCTAAGATGTTGGATATTGAAGGTACTCCCCCTTTATTATGTTGTTTTCCCTAGCATGATTTTTGCCTCTCACACTATTCTTTTTGGGTTTTAGACGATGGATGGAACCCGAAGGAACCGTGTTGATCAATGCAATGGACAATGCAATGATTGCCCTCCTGAACAAACAAATGTTATGGGAGATGGAGTGCAAAATCTTATTGCTATACTTACACAAGCTATGAATCATTCTGGACTTCCAAATGAGCAGAGAAGGGAACAATATTCTATTGAGTCCTTCATGAGGCAACGTCCACCTTCTTTTAGTGGGTCTTCTGATCCACTTGTGGCTGAACAATGGATCAGTACTACTGAAAAGATATTTTCAGTTCTTCAATGTTCTGAACATGATAAAGTCATCTTAGCAGTATATCGTTTGGAAGGTGAAGCTGATCAATGGTGGAATCTTATCAAGAATACGAGGCCAAGGGATGAAATTGAGTCCATGGAATGGGACGAGTTCAAGAACTTGTTTTTCAGTAAGTACTTCCCTCGTATTCTTCGAACAAAGATGGAAAAGGAGTTTATTGAGCTGAAGCAGAAGGATGATGAATCTGTTGGTATATATGAAGCAAATTTTACAAGACTTGCAAGGTATGCATCTGGCATTATCATCCAACCTGAAAGTAAAGTTGATCGATTTTTCAGTGGCTTAAAACCAAGTCTTCGAAGGGCATTAGCTATAAGAGACTTCAGTAGCTATGAAGAAATTGTGCGTTGTGCTATCAAGGTAGAAATGGAAGTTGGTGTTACATATCCATCTCATGGTTTTGACAAGAAACGAAAGATGGAGTTCAAGGAGAAATCTCATAATAATGGTGAAAAGAAGATGAATGTTTCCTTACGCACAAAGTGTGGAAAGAAGCATGGTGGAGATTGTCTTAAAGGAACTAGAAAATGTTTTAAGTGTGGAAAAGAAGGTAATCGAGCAGCTGAGTGTCGAAGTAATGGAAAAAGGGTTTCTAATGATGTGAATAAAGCAAACACCGTAGAGAACGCACCGCCAACACTTCAATGCTTCAAGTGTAAGGAAATGGGGCATTATGCTAATAATTGCCCTAATCCAAGGGTTAGTGATGATCAACATGAGCAACCACTGAAGGAAAAGGACAAAGGGAAATCACATGCGATCACTATTGGCAATGTTGAATATGACAACGATGTGGTGGAATGATTAAGTGTTTATGTAATGGGATTCCAAAATAATGTTGTATCATTGAGTATTGCAATTGAAAGTGATTGAGATATTTTTTGGAAATAAGATGATATGCGCATAATGAAGACGAGAAAATGAAATGTTTAATGGTATTCATGAGCTCATGATTGATATAAGGACTAAGTGATATCATGGTTTGAGTATATAGAATTTTGAGGATTTTGGTATGTGGAAAGTGTTAACTTTTAACTGCACTCATGTTTTCACTAAGGTATTCAAGAGAATACACGATTAAGGACTTTGAATGTTTGGAATGTGACCAACAAGACATATCTTATGATATGTGGGGATCAACGACAGTATTAAATCTCTGGTAATCGTTGTCACTATATTATGAGAGTGGACTGCAGTATGATGTATAAGCCTAAAGATTAGACTGGATTATGTTGGACATAAGTTAGTATTGTTTAAGGATAGAAGATTTTCGATATTATTGATAGGATGTTATAGTAACGTAGTTTTAGAAAAAGGACAACCTGCAGGATGGGCGACAGCCCATCGCTTCGGACAAGGCTGTAGGAATCGAACCAACAACCGAAGTGCGACTAGCCTTTATCGCCTACCACTGACCTACAGGAAGTCCCTGTTTAGTAGAAACTAGTGTTATTATATTAAGCAGTATGATATATGAAGTATAAGCCCATTTTAGGAACCATATATGATTAATCCCACTATAGATCGACTTATGTATATAAATTTTGCTAACCTTTTGAGACAGATGGAATGACCCGTCATTCTATCACATGATCTGCTAACACTTCACGAATAACAAATTCAACTTCATTTATTTAAGAGATGAAGTGGAAATTGTTCAAGGCATGAACAACAGTGAGATTGTACCAAAATAAAGTATGTATTTATTCTAATTCAAATTTTCAACTTTAGGGAAATGATCTTGAAAACCAAAAATGTTGTCCTAGTGATCTTATACCTGAGGAATCAGATGGTACCTTATATCATCACAAATTTATGGATTTGTGATTTTTGGCTTTTCCATAGCCATGTTCTCTACCACTCTCCATCAGAACATGATGGTTAGATTTTTCTTCCATATCCATATTTTTACCTATGTGGAAACCCAACAATTAGTTTATTTGGGTAATCGTTACATTTCATACTTTAGTTTTTAAAGCCAAGTTTTGGTATTCCTTTTTACGATGTGGGAAACTTTCGAATAGAAAACCATTTATAACCCCGACGAATTTCGAGGGCGAAATTCATTTTAAGGGGGGTAGAATGTAACAGCCCAAGATTTTATGAAAAATATTCTTTTTAATTTTATTAATGTCTTGTGTTGTACGCTACACCAAAAGGAGCTTGCACAACACGCATCCTTGACTTGCCTTGCATTACACGCAATCGCAACCTTCCTCGATAGTGTGTGTAGTATGCAATAACGAGTTTCACTAAACAGCGATATGCTATTAAAACTAGCCGTTTTGAATAGTAATAACCACTTTTTGAAATTTTGTAAATTTTATTTTTCAAAATGGATTTCATTTTTGGATTCGGAGTATCGAATTTAGCCTAAGGTGAAATTTTGGTACATTTCGGATAACTTTCATATTCTGATGAATAGTGAAAATTACTAAATTATAATTAAAAACAACTTTTTTAATCGAAATAATTAATAGTGATAAATTATTAATTTGAGTGGTTTTAAAGTATATTTAGAATATATTATTACAATTTAATACAATGTTGGTCATTGGACGTAATTTCACATTTAAACCTGACATAAACAAGTGTCAATCTTTTGATAGATATTGTTTCGTAAAAACACGCTATTTGTTTTAATAGCGGGATTTAATTATAAAATTAATTAATTCAACTTCTATGTTATGAATTTGGTAAAATATACTTCATTTTTGAATTCGGAATATGAAATATAGCCTAGGATGAAATTTTGGCATTTTTCTGAAAACTTTCAATTTTTGATGAATAGTGAAACCACTAAGTGGTAGGTTAAAAACTGAATTTTGCATAAAACTTAATTTTACCACTTCTGTGAATTGAATTTCGAAAATCCGAGAGACACGGTTAATATCAAGGACTAAAATGTGGTTCAATGAGATGAAAATAAGTTTTGGTGAATAGTAACTTTTTACTTTTTTTTACCGCGGTTAATAGTAAATAGGGTAACTAAGGGTAAATATGATATTACTATTACCCTAACACATGTCCTAATTCTATTGGACAAGTGTAATTCGACCAAAAACAAACTTAGGAATAAAATATGACCATTTAGGCCCACTTGGATTAGATTAGGACATTTATTATGAATTTATTTAAAGAAGGGTTAAAATAGTTAAAATCAAAGTTTAATAAGTAAATCATTTTCAATATGGGGTTATACATAAGATAAATTCGATTGTAAATATTCATTAGAAAGCTAAAAAGATTTACTACATGATGGTATTTTATTTGTAATTTTTAGACATCAAATAATTTAATTTATTTATGACACAACGATGATGCAGTAATTATCTTATTAATGAAATATTGACATAATTGATGTTATAAACACCAAAATAAATGTAATTTGAGATTTTTTATGAATTCCACTAATTTTCTAGGTTACTATGATATATTAATGTTGATATAATCAACTTGGTTCGAACATATAATTCTGTTATGACTTTCACAAAAATCATATATCAAATAGTGTCAAAATTGACACAAAATAGTTTTTAAATCAAATATTATATTATTAATTGTTATTTTATTCCTAAAAATCTAAGGTTCGGCCAAATGAATTAGATAAGGATATATATATTAATAATAAACAATTTGTGGTTCGTTTGGCATGTTATAGTAAGTTTATTAACCATATAGTGAAAGAAAACAAAAAGACACGGTAAAAGTTAAATTATTTAACTTAGAGTTAAATCTAATTGATAAGGTTTAAAATAATATCCAAACATGTCTAAATTTGATTGGTTGATGAGATTACAACCCTATCTCATCTAATATTCTAATATGAGTCATTTTTGTAGGTTTTTAAGTGGGGTTAGATTTATTATAAATTAATATTTTTAAGAATTCCTAAGGTGCCCCTCTCCTCCCTTATAAAAGGGCACCTCCTCCCCCTCCTCCTCACACCAATTTTGAGCACTCAAGCTCGGCCAACCCCTGCCATTTTCTCCTCTCCACTTTCCTAGAATAATCCTAGAGGTTCTGGTCTTCTCAAAAGACCAATCTTAGTTCCTTAAGTGGAGGATTCAAAGAGGCGTTCCAAAGAAGAGGTAATATCCATTACCGATCTTTTCAATTTCTTTCTTCTTCAACTTCTTTTTCTTTAGTTGTTTCATGATAAAGTAATAACATCAGTATTACTTACATACTGATATGTTATTATAAATATGAAACAACCCTAATTCACCTTCTATCCATCCTACGGAAAAATGAAATCACCGCGCGTGCGTACGTACGGAATACCGTCTCCACGCCGTGGTGTAATCTATTTTCCACCATCACCTTACAAGGATGGGTATAATGGTGTAATGAGTAACTACATATGATTATTATGAAGTAATATTGATACTGAAATAATATATATATACTCCAATACAATTCCACGATCATAGGAACGATATCATCACTCGTGCGTACGTACGGAATACCGTCTCCACGATGTGATGCGACTCGTTCTACATGATCTTCATTTCATAATGATTATATAAATGAATTGAATGAATGAATATGGTATATACTACACTAATACCATTCTGGAAATGAATTATCTATAACCTAAAGATAAGAATAAGAATTTATTCGACAGAACACGCATAAGAACAAAAAGTTATAAAGACCCGAGTAACAAGTAACAATGAAATATTACTAACAAGAAGCTAATAATATGACCATATATGATATCATATCAATATGTATGATTCTGGAATAAGTCAATAACATTATTTAAACCATTATACAGGAGCTTCGGACACGTACAAAGCTAATCGGACCTAAGGTAAGGGAAATATCACAATCTCATTTTTATTCGAGATTGTTTATTCGTAAGTATTTACTGGGGTGTATTTTATCATCCACATCCATGTTTCGTCAATATGTAAATCCACCTACAATTGTTTAAATCCATTTTTACCCTTCGGTGAGTTTTTATTAAAAGAAATAAAAGGAATCTTTTGTCGTTTTTCGTACGAGGTACTTTTTGACTTTTCCGACAAAAGTACGAAGAATGTTTTTTTTAACTTATACGGCATGAATAGATTTTTAAAACATTATTTCCAAGAAGCTTCCTTTACAATTTCTCAAGTTTATTTTTAATCAACTTCTTTTATTTTAAAGTTATATGACATGTTATGAAAGGGAAAATGTTTTTGAAGAAGAAAGGATATTTTCCTCAAGAATGGAGTTCAAGTGTTTTATCAAAATTATTTTCCATCTAAGATAATAAAGGGTTCTGTTTTTATCCCTATTATTACATTGATTTGATCATGTTGTGATGGAATTATTTTTATGAATTCCTTTATCTTATATGAATTGATTTATGATGTCATGATGTTTCAAGAATCCCATTTTTGTTACATGTGTTATGCGATGATGTATGTTTTATGATTATGTGGCACACATAAGAAAGGATTCATTAAGAGATGGGTGGGACCTATATCTCCCTCCAATGCATTGGGTAAAGATTTTATATCTCATGAGATAGACATGGCTGGAACGGAAGGTTATTTCGGTTCAGTGATACAGGACTGAAACGAGGAGTGAACTCGGTTCAGAAAGGGAATTTGTCCACTAAGATAGTCTTGGCAATGAGTCATGACTAACAAGAAATGATTTTCCATGATTATGTGTGCATGCCACAAAGTTTCAAGTTTCATGTTATGATTATGGGGATCTCATTTTCACTTCTATGATTTGTTCCATGTTAAGATATTATGATCTCTTTTGCAGGTTGTGATTTTCAAAAAGATATGATATGATTTTTATTTCTTTTGTATACCCTTACTGAGCATTTGAGCTCACCCTTTTATGTTTTCTTTTCCCCAGGATATAAAGAAAGGTTTTAGGTAAAAAAAAATGGAAGATCTTTACGGGAGATATTGAAGATCTTTCACAAGGATTAGAAGATTATGTTCCGAGTTTCCAAAGACACTAAACTATTACGATCCTTTAGTGTGTGTTTTTGTTATGTACTAAGTATTCCGCAAATGTAATGTAATGTCCATGTACGTCAGGATACGGGTCTCTACACCCACGTATGGCACGAATGAGTTATATCACTTTGAGGGGGCGATAGTCCACACTTCCTCAAATGAAATTATTGCTTTTACCCATTATGGAAACCATAACGGTATACTAAAAATGAAAAATACCAAATTAAAGAGACAATATAAATATAATATACATCACATATAAATATAGTGCCATCGTAATGTCCACCATGAGAGGTGTTTGGAGATATTTGAACAATCATCGTTTCGTGAGGCAGTAGTTCGCCGTCCACAGAAACAGCATGTTCATATCAATTAGATGGATGTAAATGGAAGTGAATTTTTAATACATCTCATAAAAAAAATCTAGTATATTGGAGATACTATATATTTTATAATAGAAATAAATAAATAGTTTTTAGGGGGTTGTAGAACAAAAATAAAAGAAAATAACTTAAAAGAAGACACAACCCTTAAATCGGGTAACTCCCTTTAATTTAATGAAAAGGCTTCCTTGATGTTCCATATGCATATAGTAAGGATTTTAGGAGGAATAGGGGTATGTAAATTCTTAATTAGGTAGAGTATAGATAATCCAAGGGGCTTTAGATGTGTAATTAATGGGTTAGAGGTGATGGCTTTTTATAAGCGGGATGATGGATATTTAAGAATGTTTGAAAATAATTTTTTATTATATTATTATATTCAGTTTATAATGGTCCAAAGCCCATTAAAGATGAATATAATATGACTCTTATTCGAAATAAAAACACCCAATAATAATTTGAAATGTTTTTTATATTGTTTGAGTTCTTTTAATCTTATTTAGTTCAATCATTTATTAATGAGGTAAACAATGCATCAATATTGTGTCATAAATAATTTTATTTATTGGATGTATAAAAATCATAAAAAATAGCATGATATAAGAAATAGTTTTATCATTAAAATGAATATTTATAGTTTAATATATAACTTATATAACTCTATGTAAAAATTGATTTACTAAATGATATATACTTTTGTAATCTTTGTCTTGACTTTAAATTAATTAATATAAAGTGTCATTATAACTCCCATGTGGCTCCACGGGGTCCCAACATTGACCCAAAGATGACCGTGGTTGAACATGTATCCTCCAATAGGATTATTACACATTTTAGGGTAATTTAATATTATTATAATATTATTTTGTACCCTTATTTACTAGATTTACCCTTTAACCATGGTAAATAAAATATCTATCGAAGTAAATATTCATCATTTTTAAAAATAAAAGATACTTATTTACACAATTTGGACCTTAAGATTCCAAATAAGGAATCCATTTTTCAAAATTCGAAACACATAAGTTGAATAAATTAATTTAAAATTAATTCTGGTTGTAAAAACAAAAAGTATGTTTTTAAGAAATAATAACTATCAAAAGATTGATACTTGTTTATGTCCAATATAAAAGTAAAATTAAATAAAATGACCAAAATTGGATTAAATGGTAAAAGTATAATCTAATTAAACTTTAAAACCAATTCAAATTATAATCTAAATATATTAATAAATTATATTAAAATATATTATTTTTTGCTATTCATTAAAAATGAACATTATCTGAAAAGTACCAAAATTTCATCCAACGTTAATTTTGATATCATTATTCTATATTAAAAAATTATGTTATTCAAATAGAACATATAAAGGGAAAAAACTAGATTTAAAAATTATTCTCTATCAAAAGGATGTAAATAACCCCTTTAAAGAATATTAGAGTATTTATAATTGAAATTGGATTCATTCTTATTTTATGCCTCTAAACTTTATTTCATAAATGTAAAAACATTTTTGCGACATGTATAATAATATTGTATTTAGTTCTGGTCATTCCCACCATTACAATGGCTAGGCGTTAACTACCATTTAAAATAATAATATTATTATATTATTTTTCGGTATAATTCAATGTTGTGTGCAACGTAAGATTTTAGAGAAATGTATTGTTCAGTGTAGAGTACTCTATCAGAAATAACATCCCCTTTAAAGTAATATTAATATTTAATTCACAAATTTTAATAAATTTGATAATTTGATAATTATTATTTACTTTCGATGTTACAAGGCGATAAAAATCATATTAAATAATAATATCTTAATAATACGAAATCTTTCTTTTAAAGTCATTGTTATCTGTAATTAACATTATGCATGTTATTGAGTATCATGAAAGATAAATCAATTTTTCATGTAATTAAAAAAATATATTTTTTTTTAAAAAAAATATAAAAAATTTTAAATTCATTTGAAAAAATATATATTTCACAAAATCTCAGGGTGCTACTCCCCCATGGAGTGATGCAGTTTTTTATCACTAACTCTTATATAAATGATAAAGAAATTGAATAAGGTTTTGAATTAATTTTTAATTTTATGTATCATAGTAGATACTATAGAACGAATGAGTTAATGGGAATTCCATAATGGAATTTGTTTTTCAACTTTCAATTCATTGATACAATATTATGTTATAAACCTTGTTTTTTATTATATGGTGTAATTAATACAGCTTTGATATTTCTTTCATAATGATATCATTATTTATGTTTTTTAATTTTCAATAAGTAATTTTCTCCTACAATGTTCTTTAACAATAATGTTACATATTTTGTCATAATGTCCAAAAATAATAAATTTTTTAATTTAGAGAGACTATGGTTTTCTTATAAATACATACATATATCTATAAGAACATATATGTGTATTTTTATCATAGATCCACCTATTTATAGTTTCTTTATATAGTTTTATTTGACCATTGACTAAATCATCAACCTATTCCTGATTAGTGGGCTTAAGGCTACACGCATGGATAGAATCATTCGCGGGATATACATAAATAATTCACAAGATTATTACTAACCATAATAAACAATTGTTTACCAATTATTTTTAATATTAACATTGAAAAATACCAAATTAAATTACTATATTTTATTGATAAACAAATAATGTTAAGGTACCTTCACCACCAACCTATTTATATTTCTTTGATAATTTTAATTCCTATTACATTGAGAATACCTCAGTGATTCGAGAATGTTTTTTTGGATATTCTATAAGATAGCCACATTATTCCAATTAATGGGGACATTTTGTTTATATTTACATCATATGGATGACAATTATTATATTTTTCCTCTATTCTGTAATAGTCTACCTAAGGAATGATGTTAATTATCTTGTTAACTCATATGTGATATTCTTTGGGAATAATTAATGATAGTTTTGGCCTATCATGAATAATTATATAAACAAGATATGCTATTGGAATATGCCTTATCCATTTAGGTATGGTGTTTTGGTACAAGGAATTGATTGTTTTTTTATGACGTCTATAATTAAATATTTCATTAACAAGTGATCAGAAATTATTATCCATCTATTCATTCATTGTCATGGATATGGTATACCTTCTATTTTAATTGATTATGGAATTATTTTTTTCATTTAATTTTTCAATAAAATTTATGACTTGCTTATTTCATGATAGCTTATGATTTATGATACTCCTTACTAATCATAAGATTCAACCTTAATTTTTCCCTTTTTCTATGAAACCTAAAATGAAAGTTTATATAATTTCCTAGGATATTAGATAAGCGATAATAATGTTCTTAAGGTATTTTTATTCTTAATTATATGCCCTAAATATTAATGTGAAAATGTATATGTTTCTAGTATTCTAGGACTAAAATTATTTTATATAATGCATCAAACCTTGTTTTATACACCAAATATATAACAATAACAACCACTATCGATAACTAGAGTCCATATTGTTATAATTTGTATTATGTAAAATTTAGTGGAAAATATGGGGATAATATTTATAGGAACCACAATAGATATCACAAGTATTATGGAATCCCATTATAATTTTAAGTAATTTTTCATAGAAATACAAATAGGAATGTTATTTTACAATTATATATCATTCAATAATTACATGTATGTTACTATTTATAGATGGTGGATAATAGAAGAAATTTTAACCAAATCGACACCCACAGTGATTATAAGAATGATCCTCCTGATATAGTTATAGGGAATAGGGTAGGTGCTGATCATAGGATAACTATATAATCAATTTTGGAAATGAATATGACAAATAACATCACATGTATAAATAATTTTTTGATACACAATGTACATTAAAATTTTTTCATCATTTCATGAAACATCATCCTCCACCATTAAATATAACTACTATTCTTTTAGAAACTCACCCACTAATCAAAAACCTAGAAAACATTTTTCACTCTTTAAGAAGAAATTAATTACATAAAGTCATCATTGTGGTGGATAATTTGAATGGATATTTGGATCATTGGTGGTCAATAATTTATAACTCAAAATAATAATTATTTATATAGTGCATGGAATGGTAAATGTTTTAGTAGTTATTTTTTGAAAAATACATTCATCATGAGATAAGGGTTTAAATAGAAAACCATTTTCTCTATCTAAAAAAATGATTAAAATTTATCTGTGTTTATAGAAATCATTATGAGGGTAGTTAAACACATTGTGGAATATATACATATACAAAAAAACAACATTTATAATTTCTTTTATTTTCTAAATCTGATCTTTCAAATTGAATTGGTATCTCTATCATTTTCATCATATGAGGATGTTGTCTCAAGTTTTATTATTATTGAAGTAGTGTTATCTAGGTATTTTGTCTTAAAAGGATATATGGAAAAACAATTATATTAAGCACAAAATAAGGAAAGTTATGTCAAAAGGGAGGAAAGGAATAGTGTAATTTCCCACATGTAATAACTATGGAATAAAACAATATGGGACATCGTTGAAGAGAACATAAGTTTGTTTTTCATGTGCAAATAAAAATTCCATAATTCTCTGGAATATAAGGGAATTTTAGAATTTATTTATTTTTAATGATTTAATTTTATATAAATGGGGAACTATATAAACTATCACATCAAAATTCAATGGAATTCACCTCATAAGAGTTTGATGGGGAACTATAGAGATTATATGATTAGTAAATCTATGATTGATACCCCCAATGATGTAATAATATGTACAATGATTCTAAAATAAATATTATAAAATTATTTATTTTATTCTAGATATATTCAGTCCTTTATATAATATATGTTTTTTGAGAACATTAAATCATCCACTAAAACTCTAAGAAAGTGTTTTTCTGATTAGACACCCAATTGAATTCTTATTAAAAAGAAAATTTCCAAGAATTATCTATTATGATAAATAAATATTCCATGATGGAAAACTTTATTGTTATGCATATTTTGTATTTTCACTAACTCCTTAGCGTGGATTGGATCTAGATGTGTAGTGCGAGAATTTATTTTCATGATAAGGTTATTAATATTTTTGAAGGTGGAATAGAATCCATTTTTTAGGGACAAACATTAACTCCAAATTGCTTTATCGACCCACATCTAATAGGTAACCTTAATAAATTCATAGTAAGAAATTGAGGGACAATAATATATATGTATTAGAAGGATATCCTATGGATAATGGATGAACTCATTACACACAAATTCATTAATGTATTTACCTAGAAATTACATGGTTATCCAACATATTGTGATGTAATGTTCTATATTATATTTATTCTCGATGCATTATCCATATCTAAAAATTTCTATAAAATTTAACTAGTTGGTTTTAAATAGATAAAGAATGAACTCGGTGAGTTTTGAGATATGAAATTTATATTCCATAGCATTTCACCATTGGGAGACCGTATTTTATTTGTGAAATAGATGGATGGTTCTATGTTGTTTGTTATTGATAACACTGACATCAATGTCATTAATATAATGAATAAGTACCATTTAACATTAATTATGATTTTTATCACATTTTAGGATCTCAATATTTTTTTAAAGATAATTTTCCCTCCAGTTAACATTAGTTAAGGGAATAGTATGACGATATATTAATTATGGTGATTCAAAAAATGTATGGAGGTTATGAGTTTATGAT
The DNA here is from genome assembly GCA_963277665.1 of Viscum album. Lineage (NCBI taxonomy): Eukaryota > Viridiplantae > Streptophyta > Magnoliopsida > Santalales > Viscaceae > Viscum > Viscum album. Next base: position 1,236,118,134 of record OY728162.1, on the reverse strand, counting down.
AATTAATTTACGATTTACCAATGCACCATTTATCTATATATATGTGATGAATAGATTATTGAAGTAATATCTTGATAGAATTGTGGTGGTTATCATTAATGATATCTTGATATACTCTAATAGATATTAATAGCATGACATTCATCTAAAATTAATTTGGGAGAACCTAAAATATAATTTTATGAGAAAGATAGTAAGTGTTACATGTTGAACAATGACGTTTCATTCTTGATAATATTGCCACTAAGGATGGAGTGTACCTTGAACAATAAAATAAAATGGAAGTAGATGAATGACCTAAACTAATGAACATAGCGGAGATCTGAATATTTATTGGTTATGATGGTTACAATCAATGACTTGATCAGTTGTTTCATTAGTTTGTAAACCTGTTAGCCATGTTAACACGTAAAATAGTTAAATGCACATGGTTGATGGAATGGGATGAATGTATTGAAGTGATGAAATGGAGACTATTTAATTCATTGATATTAAAATTATCATTAGTGAAGGAATGATTTGTAATATATATTTATGCATCGAAGAATAAAATTGGTTGTATCCTTTATTATAATGAAAGGGTGGTTTCTTTTAAATCAAGGTAATTGGAAATTCTTGAATAGAACTATCCAAATCAAAACTAAATTTATAGTATTTTATCTGAAAATGTTTATATTATATCTCTATGGTTAAATATGTGATATATATACATTCTATATAATCGTTAATTATATGTTATCTTCGATGGAGAGAAATATTAGGACAAGAATAAGGTTGTAACAACTTAAGAATAATTATTTCTCAAAACACTACCACCCTTTGAATTAAAAAAAGGTGTTTAATCTATTAACTAGGAGAGATCATGGAGTTATGACCATGATGAGGTATAATTATGATCCTATATATAGATATTTAGAAAATATATACGGTGATCTTTAAGAATGTGGATCAATCTTTCCTTTTCCAATAAATTTATAGAAGATCTATATTGGAGAAGATATAGATGTCCAAATAGGTTGATGAAGACATAAAAATAAATATTAAAGTAGTTAATGATGGAAAATTAAAGAACATGATCTACAGAGATAAAGTATTGATGTATGGAAATAGTTTATGTGTTCTATAAACATTGGAATTTTGGAGGTAACTATAAGATAAAAAACATAGATCAAATATTATAATACTCCCTAGTATCTCAATGATATGTATGGATTTTAGATAACATTATTAGTGGGAATGTATAAATTGAGAATTTTATGACTATGTTTCTAGATTCTTATTATTCCAATAGGTTAAGGTTAGAAGAAAACATCTTAATTGATTCAAGCAATATATGAATTTACCTACATATAAGTGGTACAATATTATAGTAGTTTTTATCATTGGAATACCATTGACATTAAGGGAGAATAAGGATATAATGTTTATCAATGATTATTTTTATAACCATTCTCATTTCATAGTCATAAGAGATGATAAACCCATTGAGTGCCTCAATATGATCAATATTGATGAAATTATCTATATTCATGGGGAATTACTATCTATTGTTTCTATTCATGACCCTAAGTTCATGTAGAAATTATAAAAGTGTTTTAGAATGGATCTGAACATTGAGATATATTTATGCACAAAAAATTATCACAAAAGGTTTGGAAAAATATTAAAGGACTATCTAGAAGTTATAATACATGTTGATATCATGTTTTCTTAACATATAGGGTATATGGGATAATTATATACCTTTATGGAATTTTTATAAAATAATAGGTACCATTAGTGCATATAGGTGGCTCCTAAGAATTTATTGTATTGAAATAGCTTTTGTACTAAATCATATTATGAATAATTTTTAGAAGGAAACATAGTTTCCCATGATATTCTAAGGGAGACAACTACCAAGGTACTAACTATTCAGGATCACATTAAATAATATTGAAGCTTACAAAAGGCATATACTACTAATTGATGGATGGAATATAAATATTAACTGGGGAATCATGTATTCATGATGGTTTTTCCATTAAATGGTGTAATAATATTTTTTAAAAAGGGTAATTTATTACCTATTTATATTTTGATTTTTAAATTCTATAAATAATTAGAGTAGTATCTTATAAAGTGGCTTGGCCTGCACACTTTTCTAAAGTTCATATGGTATTTCATTTTAATAATTGATTAAATAGAAGTCAGGGAAAGTGTATACACTCACATATTAGATATTACATTTGTAACCTAAATTTTCTTAAACTGAATAACTTTTCTATATTCAGGACACTTGAGTGAATGTTTTGTCAAATTGTACATCTTTGTCGGTGAAAATTATTTTCAGAAAAATGAAACTCGAAGAGGAAAAATAGCAGCCTAGAGGATCTATAAGGAAGGAAAAACATGGTTTTCATTTGCATATATATCCCAATTACAATGATTAAATTATTTAATGGTGGACATGTAATACCTCATATGATACTATAATAGGTAAATATTACATCCCAAAATAGTTTCATAGCGCAAACTCTAATGATCCTATATTCATGATTTTATTTAAATGTCATATTTTTAGATTATTAAATTTTCCAAAAAAACATTATTTTTGAATTAATCATTTCAATATTATCTATGTGTGAAATGTTTTATTCTTTTCTAAAAAACATGATTTTTAGTCAAAAAAATACGAAAATTTAATATTTTTTTTGATTTTATCATTACGAAACAATGAAATATAAGAATAAATAAAATAATGAAAATGTATATATTTAATAAATAACATTATCTATATTAAAATATTATTTTAACATGTTCATTTTTTATGAATCAAATTTTTTTTAATGTGATGATCATTTTTGGATTTCATTGACAACCTCATAATATTTATTTTTTATAGAAAAATAATTTATTCCCCATAAATATGTTACCATGATAACTTGACCTAATAAATAATTTTGAATTTTAAAAACAAGTTTTATCTAAAATTAGTTTGTATGTGACTACATTAGTTTATTTTAAAGAAATATTTACATCTTTAGAAATATTTTATGACAAAATAATTTTCAAATTTAAAAACATTTTGTTAAAATAATGTAATTTGGTCAATTTTAATTTTTTCATTACATTAACTATAAAGGTTAAATATTTATTACCCTAGTAAAAACTAAAAATGGTATAATAAAGCATTTACTATGTGAAAAGTAAAAAACATGTTGAAAAAATGTTTCCTAATTGATGGTAATGGTGGGGATAGACCAAAATCCAACCTATTCTTCATTCATCTATTTTCAATTCAATTAACACTTTTATAGCAAAATAACATTATTTAAATTCAATCGGTATTCCCAAAACAAACATTCTATTCACTTATAAAATGGTAACATCCCCACCACATCAAGACTCAAATTATCGTCAAATTTATCATTTAAAATATGCCATTTTCTGCTCCTAGAACCCTCTCTCCCTTCTTGAAGCCACTTTTCACCATTATATAGCATATGACCATCATGTACTTGGAATGAGTTTTTATTTATTCTTAATGTTGCCTTATTAATTTTAATTTTAAAATCCATCCCTAACCATAATGTAATGAAATTATTATAATTATTATAATTAATTTATTTATATCAATTAATCAATAATCATCCATTCCATTACATCTACTATAAAAAACTAAATTAACATTGGTATGAACTTGAAGAAAAAAACCACTATAAAGTAATGTTTTGTTCATCGTTGCCTCTCAAAGATAGTAAAAACGGTTGAATTTGGAGAATAATTATCATATTAATTTTTTAAATTATAATGATCAATTGTATTCACTTGAAGAAAACAACCTCCATATTTTCTGATATGTTTTTTGGGACATATAAAATTTATCAATATTTTTCCATTCAATAATGAATTATTTTTTCCAAACATTCATCATACAAATATCCATTAATTGGTTTATCTTTGATTACATAATAGGAACCTTAGGAAATTTTATGAATTATCTTCTCAACACATATTATTAATGTATTGGAATTAATAATAGATGAGTGGGGCTTGGTATAAATATCCCCTTAATGCATTGGTATGACTCATTAGACAAACTAGCTAAGTTAATCGCATATACCATACTTATTAATGTATGATGTATTATCAAAAGTATTTGATGTTTTGTTTATAACATATGATATTACACATTCCATCAATATGAGATAATTAATTATTATATATATTTTAATTAATTTTTATTGATATGATATTCCCTATGTTTCATTTTATTATGCCATATTTTTGATAATTTATTTTTCCATACTATTTACACCATCCAATATTATAAGGGATTCTATGGTATACTTATCTATACTGATAATATGATATTACCTTTATTTTGTGTTAATTTCCCCATGTAACTAAAAAGAGAACTATTTTTAAATTTCATGGATATGATAGAAGGTATAATATTGTTCCAATATAGTTATGATGTAACATTTTATATTTTCAAGTGTAATGTAAAAATATGTATGAATCTTGTCTTCCAAGGCTACTAATATGTTGGCTAATATGGGAAATCTGGTATTCTATACCTATTATTTAGTGTTTCCACTGGTTATAGGTGTCTGGATTATAGGTTGTTACACAGTAACAACATTCTATTAATTTGGAAAATGAGGAATATTATGGTTAATTCCAACCAATGAAGTTGTGTTAGTGTGAACATAGTACCAATTCACATTCAGGAATTGTATACATCATAATTCTTCACTAGTTTTGAAAAAAACTATTCATATAAAATTATCATTATTCAACACTTTCAAATTTGTTATATCTTATTCATTTAACATTCCCAAAATATCATTCTTGAATAATTCGGTCATTGAAAATGAACTACTTTAGCATTGACTAATCAATCATCAAGATCATATTTTTTATTGATTAATTTTTCAATAATCTCTAGATTAATCACTGATTAATCATCCTAGAATTAAAATATAATATCCTTCATTGTATAAAATATTTCAATTTAAAAAATATTTCTATGATCACTGGTCATTGAATATGATCCATAAAACCATTGTAGATTAAAAAAAAATAAATCGCCAATAATCTAAAAATTAAATCAGTTATGTCCAAAACAAAGGATTCAATTTATACATTTTCTCCTTCAACATAGGAAACCATTTGATTCATATATATAAAACATAATGATAAAATCTATATCTATAAGGGTCATTACATTACCCAAAAAATTGTATGTTTTATCATAAATACTGTATGATTTATTCGAAACATATATTAAATTTTGAGTAAAGAAATTTTTTAATGCATAAAGTAAATCTTATAAGTTTCATATTAAACTATGTAAGTGTAGAATACATAGGAAAATATTCAACATTTTTAAATCATAAGGATCATTATAAAATTAATAATGTTATTTTGGACTTCTCCCTATAAACATATGGTTTCATCACATTACCAAAATTCAATAACCAATATTAATTAAACATTTTTAAAAAGTCATGTAGTTAAAAAAATTATGAAATGTTATAAGGTAATTAGTTTTCAAAAAAATCATGAAACATATTATAGTTAAATTGAATAAACATAATATGAAAAAAGTAATACTTTTTAAAAATTTCAAAAGGGAAGATGTTATATGTCATATGTAAAAGGATATGTAATAAAATAGTTCATACATTAGATATTAGACTTAATGAACACAGTTAAACATACAATATGAAATACATTATAGTTTACATAATATTTGATATGTAAGGTGTTCTGTAGTCTTAAAAACATAAGTATGTTTTTCTAATTTTCTAAAATCTAATATGTATATTCACATAGATTTCAAAAAACTGATATGTAATAATTGAGTCTTAGATAGAATTTTAAAACTCCATATGTAAGATGCTTATTATTCAATAATGATATAAAAGAAATATAATGCTTTTATAGGATGTAATATATAGAAATTTAAAAACATAATTGAAACGGAAGAAATCCATGAGATTGAACATCATTTTATAATAAAATCTATAAAAAAATTAAATTACTTAATAGAGAGTATTGTAATTATAGATAATAGATATGGATTCAGGGATCCACTCTAACAACATCACATCTAGTTCATCATTGCATGATAACCCTTACATGATTCTTTTTTATAAGGAAAATAGAATATGTATATGGATCACTCAAATGGATGAGAATCATGTCATTGTGTAATTTATTATAGTAGGGATTTCAAACATATTTAAATTCTTATGTATCATTTTAAAATATATAAGTATTATATTTGTAGATTATCCAAGAAATTATTTTATTTTTCATTAATATAGGGTGTCATTAATTAATGGATCCCCTTTTAATAATATCAAAAAAGAAATATCTATGATTTGAAAAGATATTTTTTATTTTCATTGTAAAAATTCCCTACATAGAGTTTGGTCACACTATGAAAATTGGGGCAACCCCTATATCCATTCCATTTAAGGGTGTAATGATATAGAACATAGAGGCTGTGGTTGTGTTGAGATAGAAATAGTGTGATGTCTTAGGTAATGGATTTTTTTCATATGAATATTTGGTGCCTGACCATAACTTGATGAGTCACACCATGATAGTGAGGAGCTAAGGGATCTGCCTCTCTGCGTGGGGGTAATCACATCATGAACTGAAGGGTTCATGAAAAGACATAGCCCATCCACGGTTTCAGTGCACAATAGGATTCAAAGGGTATAATAACATTTACTATAATAAGTGTATGTGATTATGATCCCACACCCACAATCACCTTGAAAATCAAGATGTAATCTTGTAAAACTATAAATAAAAAATGATGAAACTAGTGCACCATTCACTAATATATCCATTGATTCTCCTTCATCCAAGATTAAAGAAGATCAGGAAGGTGATTTCAAAAGACATGAATCTCTAAAAACAATCCATAGGAAAAATATAAATAATGTTTTTCATAAGTGGGACTCTCCACCATCACTATAATTCAAGAAAATATCTGTATAATAGAAGGTAAATTTAAGGTAATTGAGTTTTAATCATGGGTTTGAGAAATGAAACAATAATTCACCGACATCACAAAATAGTAGACACTTTATAGGACTATAAAGTATTATTTTCGAGTTTATATACATTAATTGATGTATTCTAACACATGACTTAGTGCCTATAAAAACACAAGCACCAAAATCATGAATCTATGGATACATAAATTTATGTAAATAGTGGCCTCTAGAAAATCTAAAATATTAAACAAGATACCATGGTAACTAATATGAAATCTATCATAAACTCATACCAATATACCAGTATCCATGGGTTACATCACATGATAACATACAATCTCATAAATTCTATTTTTATAACACATCGACTAACCATTGGACACATACTAGGTCATTCTCATATAGACACCAAAATATTTTTTGAATCTCAAATTATAGATAAATCCAATCAATGAATACGTCACATGCCATTCATATATATGAATAAACATATATCATGATCCTCATCCCATTAGATAAGAAAATTATATGTAACATCTAGGAATGATTGTACACACCTAAATATATCACAATCGATGACTTAGATGTTATACTCATTAGACCAGAGGAAAAATACCATATTATTTGAGATCTAATGTCATGAATTCGACAAAAATGGATCAAATGACCTTCAATAATATGTGTTTCATTATAGTAGGACCAACTCAAATTATCCATGGGATGGAATCCATTGACGAGTAGGTATAACAGTCACATGGGAGGCCCTTTCCTACGGTACATATATGAACACACATCTCAAATTTCATACAATTGTTAAATATAAAATAATACCGTTGCTATGTTCATGTATACATCAAAATACCGCAATCAAATTACAATGAATATTAATTGAAAGCATATAGGTCCAAATTCAAGCCCACCAAAATTGTAAAGAAGTCCACCCTAGTAGAATGAGGGTACAATAGTGAAATGTGACTCTTGAATCAAACCATGGTCTTTCTAAACCAAATATAATATTTTTCTACAACCGGTCCAATGAGAACCTAATAAAATGGTCAGTCACCTACATAAGACATGACAAGTGTAGACATAACCCATTTAGGGTTGAGAATAACAATGAACAATCAGAAAAAAAATCAATAAGAATAAATCATCAATAGTATTCATATTATCATAAGATATTTCAATCATAATATTATAAGTACAATAAAACATCCAAATATACTCATGGTAGAACCAAAGTCTTAATTTAATGTCACAATTGTATTTCCAGACTATGATTTAACTTAAGATTTCAGGACCAAAATCTCTTGGGGGAACTGACATTACGAGTTGGATAGCACTGATGGAGTCTATTTGAGATTTAATGATCATCTTATCTCACCATAAGGAAGTACATGAAAAACATCTGAAGATATAGATACATTGATTGGGTCAAATACAAGTACATGGGGTATACTAGTAACATTATCTTAACAAACCCTTTAAGTGGTGGATCGATGCCCCTATATTGCTATTCACACAGAATCCAAGAACCCCACCTAGGGAATAAAATAATTGAGGGTCCCATACTAGGCCACTATGATGGATTCCAACAACTTTAAGTAAAACTAATCCATTAAGGAGGATCATAATCTAATATATAAGATATTATTTTATATTATAACCATATAAGTATGGATCAAGGGAATTAACCTTGAAGGGAACTAGTCAACTCTAAGTGGAACAAGGAATCCATTTTATCCTTAAAGAATCACACAACATTTAAGTGTGATATATTTTGTGAAATCATAATCCTTGACCAATCCAATATTTCACCATTGTACCTATACCCATGTCCATGTATATCTGATCATTACCATATACTAAGGTTGTGTCGTGTACCTGGTAGTCACCAAGTTCTCAGAAATGCCTATGTACTCTACCTAGGTCTATGTACCTAGCCATGTGTTTGGTCATTTTTCCTCAATGAAACATGTTGATCTTCAAGGTAGAGGTCACACAGTGTTTGAAACATGTCACATAGTGTGTGATATGTTTTTCATTTCATAAAATCTAGTACTATGTTTAGGGCTCCACACAATGTGTATCTTTGGATTACACACAATATAATACAAAATTTTCTAGATTCCACAATTCTTTAATCCATCTTCTTCAATATCTCTATGATTCTATCTAGTCATGAATCACATCAGTAAATATCGATCTAGTATGTCCAATAATTTTTTTCATCGCTTGTTGAATCCTCCATCTGATTCACTTAGAAAACTTCCATATAGATCCATCCCATCACTTCACGCCGAGCCTCACTTCTGGAATTCTGATCTCGTACAATCCATCATTTTTCCACCACATATTTATCCCATCATCAATCTAAATGTAGGTTTTTGGTATGAATACATTGAATCAAAGAAGGGGTGTGTAGTGATTGATAACCAGGTATTTGTCGAACCACCATCCAAAAGCTATCCTAATGATGAATAAATAAAGAATAGTTGGAAAAATAAAAAAGACATAAAGAATGAAAATTTAAATTATTTTAAATTTTTTATTTATTAATTTCCATTGAAATGATTAATAATATATAAAATATAATAATAATCAATTTTACCAAATCATGTAAATAAACTCATATCTAAAAAATAATCATCATGGAAATAGATATGTTCACAGATTCGATTGATGTTTATCATATGATAAATAAAATGGGATAAATCCACTTAAAAAAAATTCTACCTTATGTTTATTTACATCACTAATGAAGAACATGGATTCATTGAAGTTGGTGGTGATATCCATGTACATAAATATCCCTGTGATCCTTGTGATATTGATTCGATCTTCTTATCTAATGTCATTAGCTAATGACTCTCCATGATCACCCATATAAGTTTCTAGTATTAGATAGCTAACCCTAAGAATGACCCATAAAATAGTATTTATATAGTATTATCAGGTTTCAATGTTCAAAAAATTAAATAAATTAATAGAATTAATTTATTTTTATATTTTTTTCCCTAATGAATTTTTAGAAAACACTCAATGCCGAAAACAATTATGTTGTGCCTAGGTTAAATCTGATACCTCAAATACCAATGTGGTCACCAATTTTTGATGTAAGACTATATTTAGTATATAATCCAATCTTTTAGAAAAAATGTTATTGTGTGATATTAATATATTTAATATTTTTCAAATATCAAATTTTAGATCACAAGGTGTCAGAATCTCATGTCGTCTCACCACCTACCTCTGAAAATAATACTACAAATATATCAAATCATACGTACCAAAAATTAAGACATTCAATTATACCCATATTAGGTAATTTCATCCCAAAAATAAAAAAAATAATTAAATTGTCACAAACCATCCAAATTACCTTTCTAACCCCATAACTGAGCTGATACTGGAATATCATGGAGGGAATTCCACATCACTATGGGTCGGTGAGTAGCACCACACATCATAAAAAATGAATGTTTTTATTATTTTTCAATAATAATTTCAAAATAATGATAATAAGGAAATATGCATTCCAACGAAAATTGTTAGGGGGGAAGTGTACCAGATGACAAATAGGTATAAACAACCCAAACTATGACATCAAAGTACATGAAAACTAAAAGAAAATATCAATTATCAATGTAAAAAACACTCTATGTACACAGATCAACCACTAGCACCAACTCTAATTGGTTATTTAAACCAGATCGGTCATGCAATGAGGTAATCTACAAAAAACAAAAGGAAAATGTTGGGTGTGAGCTAGAATCCAAGATGCTCTCACCAAGGAGTCCATAATTCTCATATGATAAAAACCGCAATGCATACATAAATACATTTTCTATAGAAATAATTTACTAATCTATATCCAACTGAGGAATAATATGTGAAAAAAAGTGTTTTTTTAGTGTCTTAACATTTCAATCCAGTGCTAAAGAATTCCCATCCAATTGTGTTTCTCCCAAATAATTCATTAAGTACCTAGGCATTCATGTGATCTAGAACAAATCAGTTATGTGAATTTTATTTTAATATACCTTATAATACAATTAATATCTATTCACCCATTTAAAAAAAAAATCCAATTTCACATTTAAAACCCATAACACTTTTTAGTAAAATCATTATTTTTCCATGTTAAATGTCATGACCCAACCTAGGGACCCGTGTCGTGACTACCCCAAGCCCGCCTTCCATAGGCCAGGGGCTACTGACTAGCACCAAAGGCGTAAATCCCATTATAAGGGAAGGCATTGCCTTTATATAAGAAAACAAACACCACAGAGCATGCATGCAGAAGTAAACACTAAGTAAACTGAGTACAATAGTAAGTCCTGGAATGTAAATGGGCTAGTATACAAACCCAACTGAAAGTAAAGTACAACTGAAAAGAAAGTATAACAGCATAAAACTAAAGGAGAAACACCGAGTCATCCTCTGGAGATCCCCCTGAAGGGTGGGTACAGATAGTCTCCTCAACTCCTTTGCTCCAGCCGTCCACTCCCTGTACGTCTCATCCAGTGATCCACTTCCAAGTACCGTTTAGCTCCACGAGCTCCTACCTTGATCAGTGATGTCCGTCGTCTGCATCCAACACAACATAGTGTGGGCATAGCCTGTGCAGGGGTGAGTATACTTTACTCAATAGGGACCCCGAGACCCCTGAAGGTCTCCTAGAATCCATGAAGGATAAACCACAAAAGAATGATACAATCACGAAGTAACAACCAACTCTACATAGGTATATGCCCATACATATACCTAAGTAATCAATTCTAGTTCGACTCTAACATCCGAGCCCATGTTCGACATAGTTCACATTGGATAACACAATCCAATCCACACAAGATAACATAACCCAATCCACACAGGATAGAAAAACAATCATATCAAAGATAATTATTGGAGGTCAAGACTCAGCTCACACATGTATACTCTTCGTAAGGTGATAGAGATGATCAGATGTAGCCACTGATTCATCTAAGCTGTCAGACCCACATAGGATACATGACTAGCTAAGCTGTCGGACCCACAAATGATACAAGACCAGCTACTCTGCCGGACCCACGTACGATACAAGTATAGAGTCAAATACTACCAGACCCACGTAGGATACAAGAACAGTAGTCATGTACTTCCAGACCCACATATGATACAAGAACAGTAGTCATCGTTGTCTAACCCATAGAGGATTCCAGTACGGTCGTCGTCGCTACCGAACCCACAGAGGATCCTAGTACAGTCGTCATCGTTGTCGCAATCGCAGCCAGCTCTAGGGTTCCAGCACACAGCATTCTTGATTTTGGGAGGGTCCGCTCCACGAGCCAAGGGGTTCGATACATCAATTGACATGTAGTCCAGAGTTTATGTATCCCAAAGTTCCATCTTTTCAAAAGGAACACAACGTGATAGACGATGCATCAATCGGACACTCGGTCTAAGCGTTATTGGCTTTTTCGTCCCAGGGGCCCGGTTGGATTTTAAGTCAAAACCAACTCGACTGTACTCCAACAATGTTCAAAGCTTGAGTAGAGTAAGCCAAATAAACCGTCTCACTATGAGGAATCCAACAAAGTCGATGGCACGTCAATCGGACGTCCGAAGCTCAAGTTATAAGTGTTTCCGCTCCGAGGGCCCCGTTGGTTTCGTGTTCGAACCAACCCAGCCGTACCCAAAGTTCTCTGAAACCTTGAGTGTAATATACTAAAATGACCGTCTCGATCCAAGTATCGCTACACAATTGATAAGGCATCAATCGGAGGTCTTTAGCCAATGTTATGGGTGTTTGAATGGATCTGTCCGAAAACAGGGGGTTTGGGCCCGGTCCGACCCGGCCCAATACCCCCCTGGGTCGGACCGAATTGGCTCGACCCGACCCATGTCTGAGTCCATCCCGGTTCGGCATGGCCCGACCCCGCCGGCGCGGGTCTGTCCCAACCGGTGCGGCCCGGCACGGCGCGGGCGGCCCGACCCGGTGCAGGCGGCCAGACCCGGTGCGGGCAGCCCGGCCCGGTGCGGGAGGCCCGGCCAGGCCCGGCACGGGCGGCCCGACCCAGCGAGGGCGGTCCGGCTCGGTGCGGGCACCCGCGCGATGAGCGGATGCGGAAGGGGGGAGCCGACCCCCTATTTTCTGGAAACGGCGGACCCCTGTGGGGTCCGCCCTAGCTAGTCGCCGTGGGTTACAAACCACCGGCCTTCCCGAACTCGGCCGCCGTTTTGGCCAGCCAGTGAACCTCATCGGGACTGCTACAGGACCCTCACAGTCCCACCTTCCGAAGAACCGACGACCGGCAGATCCAGCCCAATAACCCCCGTGGGTTGGCCCGAACCGGCTCGACCCGACCCTAGTCTGGGTCCGACCCGGCTGTTGCGGGTTCGGCCCAGCCAGTGCGGCCCAACCAGGTATGGGGTTCCATCCCGGTGCAGGGGCCCGGTCCAGTGCGGGCGGTCCAGCCCAGCACAGCCGATCCGTCTTGGTGCGGGCGCCCACGCGCTGAGCAGACGCGGAAGGGGGGAGTCATCCCCCTGTTTTCCCAAAACAGCGGATCCCTGTGGGGTCCGCCCTATCTGGACGCTGGGGGTTACAGACCCCCAGGCTTCTCGAACTCAGCCGGTGAGCCGCCGAGGGACCCCCGCAGTCCCGCCTTCCGAAGTGCCGCTGGCCGGCGGATCCGGCCACCCTCCACTACACCTTTCGCGGCCTTTGTCCGACAGGCACGACACGATGGCGCCGTGCCCCTCTGCCGCGGCCCGACTCCAGCCTCAGCCTCTTTTGGCCTCAATGGCGCGACGCGATGGGGCCGAGCTCTTTTGCTATGGTTTTCCTTGTTCCCGCGTGGTGTGATGGCACCGCGTCACCTCCGTTCCAATCCAAAACGAAGTACAACCACAATGGGGAGGAGGGTCGGCCGTGTTAGTGCGGTCCGGCCTCATCCTGTTAATTCGATAACAAGAGGAAAATTATTTAACGATGAACGCCAAAATAATTACGAAAAAAAAACAATCCCCTAACTTGATGAAGTTGTCGAATGATGATCGTCACAGGAAACAACATTGCGAGGTGAAGCTCCGTATATGTCGACGGAGAACGTCCAAGGAGGAAATGGCGTCACCCTTCCATTGACGTGGGTAGAAGATCGAAAGAGGGTGCGTCATCATTCTTCTGAAAAAGGCGTCACACACTGGCTACAGAGAGGAGAAGAGATGGAACGTCGATATCTCCTTGCAGTGACATCATTCTTCGTCGAGGTCTTGACGTTCTTCGTGTTATCCAACGAAGAAGATGACAATCCTCAAGACTTTGAGTATTCTCTCCCAAGATCCTCCCACAGCTAAACAACCCCCTAATAAAATAAGGGATTCATTATTTTGTTAACACATGCCATGCACTTTAAAATCTCCAAAACACTCAAACTCAAATTAATGTAATTGAATAACTTTAATCAATCAATTTAATGGGAGATGTGACATGCAATTAAAGAGGGAGAGTGGGTGAGTTACAAATTAATGGGGGAGGGGGGGTTGCCAAATTTAAGAGAGGTTAGAATAATTTGAAAATGTAGGGCTTGTGTGGGGCCCACCTCACTGATACCCTATCAAGAGAAGTTAGGATTTAGTGGGTCCCACCACAACATCCACACGTAGGTTATAATTACATAGAGTAGAAATAAAATTGTTACACGTATTTTATTTCACTCTTCAATTAAACCTCTTCCTTTTTAATAACACCTCCCGAGCAAACACAGCTCCAGTGAATCTCTTCTTAAGTGATTATCGACGTTTCGGTTTCATCGGTGCCCTCAGATTACGATTCTGAGCACCGGTTCAAAAGTTAAGAAAACCCACTCGTTCGTTCACTGAACGTACCCGAGCTAAACTTCAGTAATTGATTCCAAGCACACCAGGCCTCAGAATCATATTCCATCAGAAACTGCATACTCGTAAAATCCCAAAGAAATGAAGAAAAAATATTTCCTTGAAATTTACGGGTCTTTACATTAAAATCCAATGTTTTATATGAAGAACAATATAAATCAATTTTCCCATGTAAGAATTTGAAATAAATTTACAACTCAATTTCAAATTTATATTTCCATAATTATATCAACAAATTTAATTGAAAAAATTTCAATCAATTTTACAATTTAAATTCATCAATTTAATTATCCACAAATTTTCCAGTGGTTTCATAATCCCACAACAATTTAATGGAATTAAGAGTTTTCCCAATTTCATTCCAAAATAAAATTTCCAATAAAATCCCAGTTAAATGTAATTGGGGTTTAAATCAATCAGTTGAAATCAATTTAATTTATAAATGAAATTTAATTTAAATCAATAATTGAATTTAGGTAAATAATTTTATCGTTAAAAAAATTGTGAATCATGAAGGAACCACCTTCCTTTTTACAAAATCAAAAAATTTGTAATATAACCTTCCAACAAGAACATATGAATAAATGATCTAGGAAATAAACCTAGAAATAAGATTCAATTACATGAATCTTAGATAAATTAACCCTAATATGATATATTAGACTTCATAGAGGGAAAATAGAAATATATGAATATACATGGAGAAAACTTGCATAGTGAGACAAACATCAATCACAAAAATGATCAATCACTGATTTAAATCACTCGGTAGGGTTTGAGGGCTCCAAAATCACTTCAACAATGGTCCAGGGTCAGTAGAAATGGAATCTGGAGAGGATGAAAAAAACTCAATTATGATTCACATTAGAAATATAACTATTAGGACTTTACATGATGTGCAAACCAATTACACATCGTATAATTTAAAAACAATAAAATCACCCAAAAACCCCTCATATATGTATATATATTAAAAAAAATGGATTAAATAATATTTTATAACATGCCATCATGTATCCAAATTCCATGTGGTGTAAATCACTAGTATGATACAAAACCAACAGGTTTTATGTTGAAAATTCCATAAATATTTGACTTCTATATTATAGGTATCATCCTAATTCCTTCCCATCCTTCCCCTAAAAATTATAATTTAAATCCATGAGAATTCTTAAAAAATACGTATCGAAAAGGAAATGAGAAGTTAAAAAAACCCCACCATAAAAACATTCTTTCCCCGGAAGGCCTATCAAGAGGCTTTCATACAAAAAAGATGAGGCCACTTCTCTCTCATCAGTGCCCCAATCTTCCATGTCTCATGAAAATATGAACCATGCTTCCATATAACATGAAAAAAAGTATATCCCCCAAAAATGTACCGTGGTTTTAGAATCAAATATCATGACTTTCTATTCTGTCAGGGATAAATCAGGTTCAATATCAAGATGACTACAACATAGAACATTATATAGATCAGATAGATACATAAATAAATGAGTTCTATAGAATAAAATATGTATAAGTGTTAGATATAGTGTAAGTGATAAATGGTAATAAACATTACACACCTGATCATCAATCTCAAAAGGTCTAAAAAACTGAGGATCATGTTTCCCTTGAATCATATATCGTTGATGACACAAAATGGGTAAATCATTCAAGAACACTCGATCACCAGCTGCAAAATTTAATGATCTGTGATGAATATTAGATAAATAATTATACTGTATTTATGATGATAACATCCTTTCATGAATCAACTGAATCCTTTTTATCATCTCTTAAACCAATCCTTGTACAACCAAGAATCTTTCGCCAATCTCCAACCAACACAACAGAGATCGACAAGGAGGTCGATAAAAGGCCTCAAAAGAATCCATTATAATCATATATTGGTATCTATTGTTATAATAAAACACAATGATCCCCAAATTTTTTTCCCAAAATCAACAAAATTCTAGAATAAAAGAGTTGGTAATATCCTAAAAAATTGGTATAATTCTTTTTTCGGTCTAATTGACTATGAATGGTATGCCATACCCAAAAGGTGATGAGATCCCAGTTCCTCCTAACAGCCTCTCAAAAAAATAGGAAGTGATATGGGGATCTATATAACAGAATATTGAAAATAGATCTCCCTAAAAACAAACAATCTATTTCACATAAAGACTACCCAACTCTTCATCAATGGTTTCATCATGACTAGGTATAAACTGAGAAATTTTTTTCAGTCAATTGATCACAACCCATATCGCATTCTTATTTATCTGAGTATATGTTAACCCAACCATAATGTCTATAGATACATTATCCCACATCAATGTAGACATCATATGTGGCTGAAGTAATCCCAAAGGATTCTTTTCCCTAGCCTTGACCTCTTGGAATGTATAACAGTAGAAGACGCAATAAAAAATTCCACATCTCAAACCTTCCCACCAAAATTTATTCCTCATATAATAGAATATATTAATGGTTCATGGGTGTAGTAACCATTGGGAGTAATGTAAATCCCATATAAAATCATTCAATATCATGAACAGCACAAAAAATTGATTCCAATAGCATAGAATTCCCTCTCTGGATAATGACCACATATAAAATGTCTCCCCACTATAAATAGAATCTCTAATTAAAAAAAATCAACATCAAGCTACTATCCCGGAAGAATCAAATGGAGAATAGTGGATTCCCACTGAACATAGGCCATAGTTACTTCATCCCCAAATTCATGGGCTCTAATGTGAAACGATGAAAAAAGAACCATCAAGTTTCACTCTTCATATTATTCTTTCATAGACAATTTTGTAAATTTCATTCCTAAAGAATATTTGATGAAACTACCCTTTCTCGGGGTATAGGTGATTTCAAAATCGAATGACTACAGGCTTTCCTCTATTTCTATCGAATAGATTTAAATATTTTTTAGATAATGTATAACTCAAGATCTTATGATCTAAAAAAATAGTAATCCTTTATCTGTAAAGGTAATACCCTCAAATATTAAGCACATTCATAATAATTGCATGTTCGAGGTCATAATTTGGATAATTTTTTTTGTGTGTCCTATGTTGAAGAAATTCATATGACCTCCTTACATAAGAACACATCTGAAACCTAAACCTGATATCTCACAGAAGACAGTATATCTCTTCTCTGACTAAGGAAGGGTCCACACAAGAGAAATATTTAAAAGATACTTCATGTGAACAAAATAACTCTTCAATTTCACGTCTCATGTGAGATTAACTCTATTATAGGTTAAATCAGTAATCAGAGAATAAAAATTGAGAAGTCATTAATGAACCAATGATACTACCTAGCTAAACTGAAGAAGCTATGAATCTTAAAGATGTTGTTTGGATGCTCCCCTATCATAACCACCATTTCCTTCTTAATATCAACTGATATACCCAGTTCAGACACAATGTATCCCAATAAATCTAATTTCTTCCAAAAATAACATTTCAAATGATGGGTGTAATGTTTATAATTTACCAACAAGATCATAAATATTCTTACATGACACACATGATATTTAGTTTCCAGGCACAACAGAAGCGTACAATGGGTAGTTCTGAATATTAATTTATTCAAGATCATTGTTCAATCTAGTATCAAAATGATTATAATCTATGAGATCTATAAAATTAAAAAATGAAAACATACAAGGGAAACAACACTGTAAATAGTTGGAGGATCATCACATATTATATAAAATCAATTCAATTAAATAATGAATTACCTTTAAGGAATTATTTCTTATTTCATGAATCTGGTGATAGATCTGTAGAGAACCATCAATGTTTTATTGAAGCCATGTATTTATTACCTCTAGTAGGGACACAGAAATCTCTGAAAAACCTCGAAATGTTGCGGAATGAATCTTTGGGTGAAAACATTAAATATCCATTCAATTTTGTCATTTTACTTTTATTTATTTGAGAACCAATTCCAATGTATTATCCTTGATCTAGTGGAGGTGGATAACTCTCTATTCTTCAGAGCGTTCTTGGAGAAGTGAGATCTCGAAGATTTAAAGGATTGTAGAAATAATTTTTTAACAACCAAGAAAAATGAATTGGATCTATGAGAAAATGAAATAACTGGTTATTTATATATATATAGGGTTAAAATAAAATAATATCATAATTACCCTTAAGTATTTATTTAATCTTAGTGGAACCCATGTCAAATAATAGTAATATTATGATTATTTATCCACATGCACATAACTTGAAAATTGTAATTAAATATTATTTTATCAAAAAATATTCAATATTTATTATTTCTTAATGGGCTTAAAATCATAGTACTTCATTATTCCATAATATTTATTGACCCTTCAATAATTATTTATTTTAAAAAAAAATTATCACTGCATTATTCTCTAATAAATAAATAAATATTATAATGGATAAAAAGATAATAAATATTTATATGGGATCAAGAATACATGAATAATTATTAAACCATTTATGATAAAAATATTTATTATAATTTTTAAATAATAATAATAATATTATTATTTAACTGATAATCTAGATACATATAGTGTGTGACCCCGTTGGCCACATTCTCATGGTCAATATGGGAAGAATCCTAAATTCCAAGGATAGAATCTAGAAACACACCAAGGAACCTACAGAGAAAGAAGTTAACTCTTAAATGATAGATCACCTCACATGGATGCTTACTTTGTAATATAATCCCTTTATCGTGTTATCCCAAGTCGTGTAGGTTGTATACCAGTGCCATCAGCCCATGTTCTTGATGTCTCTTCTGTTGAATTTACAAAATTTGAACATTCCTATAGAACAACATAGCCTTAGATTTGTTAAGGATATATAATTTCAATCAAAGGGCCTAAGATATTAACTTGTGTTATAGAACATAAGGGATAAATAGTATCTAAAATTATTCATCAATGCTATATTTCTTGTGATAACCCAAATAAATCCCACTTCACCATTAGCATCTGTCATCAAGTTTTTCATCAATACATAAGTACATGAATCATTATACTCATTAATAATAATATTACTATTTAAGGACCAATACACACATCCTAAAATAGGACTATCCAATGACACATATATAAATATGGATTTCCTATGAGAAGGTATCATTCTCATAATACCCTTCTAGATATTACCAATGTCATGCACCAGGAGAAGGTACCTCAATGTCCAATGAGTCTCCCCCCTGATATCTAATATAATTTTTCCCCAATATGATATCACATTGATATAGAACACATATTGATTAATAGTGATGTATCACATCCATGTTCCCCTCTTAGTTGGTAAAACTAATGACCTTTCAGTTCAATAGATAATATTAGGATAATATCACATTCAATGTCACAAAGAAGAAAAACCATGTTGTGATAAGTTGTTTATTAATATTAAAAACCATATATACAAGTTATCATAATGAATACAAATTTTTTTTATAGGGAACCAACTCCCACAGACTCCCACATGCACTATAACCAACTGCTAACAACCTTTAGTCCATTATTTCTCACATGAAACATTGGCTTCTACTGAGATATTATTTTAGTCAAGGGGTTTTCTATGTTCTCTTAAATGTGTACTCTGGTTATTTCTAATTCACCCCTCTAATATAAATAACTCAAGATGTAATACTTTATAATATGTTATTTATTCATTGGTGTGACATTGGCTCTTTTTCAAGAGCCACTGTTTTTGTATTATCACTATACAATGTGATCAGGTATTTATTTCTAGGTACCTAAACTATCTATTGGATGTGTTAAAAATCTAAATTGATTCCTTGGAAATATTTAAATCTGCATTAAACTTAGACTCTGCTATATAATTGAAAATAACTAGAAACTTTGAACTATTCCATCTCAAAGATCATCAACTAAGATAAGAAACATATACTGATTGTGAATTTTGATCATTCTAATTTTTTTGAAAACTAGAATCAATATATCCCAGGATGACCAGCTCCTCATCTCCCCCATACACTGGGAACATATCTTTAGTTCTCCTTATAAAATTAAGGATAACCTTAACAACAATGCAATGTTGTTCTCATGTATATGACTGATATATTTATACCATTCTAAATTAATATAAAACATCATGTCTTATACATAACATGTAATACAGGATTGATCCTATCATCTAATCATATATGATTTTACTCATTATCCCTTTCTCTTGTTGTTTATGAAGAATCAATTTCTATGAATTATTTATACCATGCCACAATATAACCAATCCCCACATGGGTTATTCAATACAAAATTTGATTAGTATCCATTCAAAATATGTACATTACCTTATTTCAATCAGCCTCTTGGATCTATCATGAATGGTCTAGATCCAATGAATTTATGCTAATTCACTTTTGTCCTTCATGGAGAAAAACTCATTTAACTAGTCCTTAAGTTAGTGTAAGTATATTATTTCATTTCCAATATGTCAAATGACATTATCATAAACTACTAGGATAATGAAATAATCTCCACTAAACCACTTGTAACCAAAACACTCACATTCTATCTTAATGAAACCAAATAATTTTATATCTTAATAAAATCAAATGTTTCATGACTTGGATGCTTCTTCAACCCAAAAATGGATATATGCAACTTGAAAATACTTTTGAAATCACTAAGCGTCACAAAACATTCTAATTGGGTCATATAAACATATTATTATAGTTTCCCATTATGGAATGTAGTTTTAAAAACCATCTTTCAAATATCATAGTCATGGTAATCTTCTATAGCATGTATAATTATAACAGACTTAAACATGGAATCTACAAAAAAGATTTCATCAAAGTTAATTTTTAAATTCTAATCAAACCCTTAATCCCCTATCCTTTAATTATATGTATTTAAATTTTCTTCCTTGACATGTGTCCTCATGAATACTCATTTATATACAACATGATTTATATCAACTGGTGCATCGACTAGAAACCATAATTTTTTGGAAACATATAATCCATTTCAAAATAAATATCTTATAGTAATCTTGTAGCTCTTGATATTTTTACAGCATACTTATAAGATATAGGTTCATCATTCTAAAACAATAATGAGTCACTATCCTCAATGACTAAAAAACCATATCTCTCTAGTTATATTACCTCTCTTATGCTCTTACTCTGTACTTGGGTTTTAAGAACTTCTTATTCCACATGGAACTATAGAATCTATTCCTATTCTAACTCTTATATATCTTAAGAAGAAAATTCTACAAATCAATCATCCTCCCACAATCCTTTTGGAGGATTTTATCCCTCTCAAAATATACCACTTGTTTAGTGACAATCACATTCTCATATGAGGGGTTGTATAGGTAGTGTTCCCTTATTTGTTTGGGGTACCTTATAAAGATATACTTCATGATTCTGGGTTTTAGTTTGTTTCCAAATACGACTTTAATAAACTCTTCACAACACCATACAAATTTATGTGATATAATTTCTTTCTTTCAACTCCATATATCAATGGAAATTCCATTTTCCTCATTATTAGAATGTAAGTTTAAAGTGTATTCTCCAATTTGTAATGAATATATCCAAAATGATAATGGAATATCTGAGTAATTCATTATAGAAATTACAATATCTAAAATGTTAGGGTTATTCCTTTCACTAACACCATTCTACTATGATGTATAATATGGAGTAAGTTTATAGAGAATATAAAACACTCATAAAAATTCACTGAACTCATTCTTAAGATATTAACCACCTTGACTTGATCGAAGAATCTTTATCATCTTACCTAGTTGAATCTCTACTTCATTCATGAATTCAATGAATTTATATAAGGTCTCATACTCACACCTCATCAAGTATATATATCCATATATACTCAAGTCATCAATAAAATATGTGAAGTAATAAATTACACCTATATCTTCTACTGAAAATTGTCCTCACACATTAGTGTGTACCAATCGTAGAAACTCTATGGCCCTTTCTCCTGGTCCAACAAATCATGGTTTGGTAAATTTTCCTTATAAAAAACAATGAATCCATTCCTATATTTTTAACTCAGAAGGGTTTAAATTTCCCTCTTGACGTAGAATTGGTGAATGCTTCTCATTACATGACTAAGATAATGATTCCAAATATGGGTGTTTTTAGTCATTTGAACATGATTTTTATCAATTTAAAACACTTTATTTTAATAATTTTGTATATAAATACTTTTATATAAATTTTCCATACCACAAAATATGTTGTCCTTATAAATGAAACAACTCTTATTTCAAAAAATTAAAATAAAATCGTATGTATCTAGTAAGGGTAAAGAAATTATGTTTTTGGTAACTATAGGTACATAATAAAAATATTTCAAAAACCAAAATCATTCGTTTTGGAAATGAGAGGTGCTAGTAAATAATGGAAAGAGTTGATAAAAACACACTATTATCAGCTATCAGATCCAAAATTCTTCAATAAATCTTTTAAAATTTGATTGGATCCTCTATTTAGATATAGATGTAAGCCCCACAAGCTGTATATAATTCCCAATATTTAGATACTGAATGATTACACTTTATATTGAATGAAAATTTATATTCCCCTTTCTTTTTGGTTAAATTTATCTTCTAGTTTCATGAACCTCAATATAAAAAACACACTACCTTGTTTCATTTCTCTTCCTTTGTATCTTATTCTTCTTGGAAGGATGGTGCTTGGGATATTTACACTATTTATAATTCGTGGTCCCCTTATCACTATTCTTCATTTTCATACTCACCTTATGGACTATGGGTTTATCATTCCCCATTTCATTATCCACATGGAAAATCAATGAATGTAGTTTTGAAAGACTCTTCACATTATTGCACAAATATTGATAAACAATAAATCTTTAGAAGGACTTGGGAAATGATGAATATATAATATCTTTATGAAACTCATTTGGAAATTTAATCCCTATGATGTTTAGGTATTAAATATATTCAATAAGATTTACTACATGAGTCCTAGCTGGTGCAGACTCTCCATGATTAGTTGTAAACAAATCATTCAAGATTTTGTACCTCTCTTGTCTTGACTTCCCTTCATAGAGATCATAATGGTGAGACATCATGATATATGAATCTATATCCTCATGTGTCATAAAAATATCATTAGACATTGGTGATAGCATGAAACACTGAACATCTATAGCATAATTCATATTTTTCTCATAGAGAGATAATTCTTCATCACTAGCCTAATTACTAGGTGACACTGGAAATGGTTCTTCTAGTATATATAATTTCCTTTCATGGAGAAAGATGAAAAGTTGGAACTGTTTCCATTAATGGAAATTTTCTTCAATGAGAATTTTTTCCTTTTCGAATTTGGATATCAATAATATGTTTGATTTCATTATATTTATTTTTCTAAAAAATACTAAAAGTAGACAATTAGTAATTTTGTGATAAAATTTATACAAATAAATAAATGTTATATTTATTAGACTCACAATATTAATTCAAACCCCTATAACCAGCACCATTGAATTTAGATTATCATGTTTATCGGACATTATAGTTTAAATGATCCACATTCCCCTTCTCATTACCCCAAATATGGTTGGTCAATCAAACTTAAATGTTTTTAGGTAGGAATTCCAAATGCCAACTATATTAACTATCATTTTCTTGGTCTGCTGAGTGGACTCCCCTGTCATGAAATCCTTCAAAAGGATTTAATAAACATTTTCCACTCAGTTACAAAAAATCTTTTTTTGGATTTCAACCTTTAACGTGAACTATGTTATGTCGACCAAAAACATTAATATAGAATTCCCCAATTATTGAATGCACCTTAACATGGGTTGGTCAGGACCTTTGAACTATTGTTCTTTTTTAATTGAAATAATGGAAGGTTATACCATCATAATATTATATTAAGGTGTTTTATAGTTTAATGAATAATTTCCATGTATTAACTTTATCACATGATTGTTAATATTAAGTGGGTTTAATAATGTTATTAACAATGTCCTAGATAATATTTACACATAAGCTAGTTTATTTTATTTTTGTCTTGCATACTCATTAATTAATTAACTTTGTGATTGTGATAATACATCTATAATAAAATAACCATAGAAAATTGATATAAATAAAATAATAAATGGTATGATCATAAGATTATAAAAATGGTTAGATTATCTACTGGTTTATGAACTAAAATTTGACCTAGGGGGAAAAATCAAACCCATTAATTTTTGTGTTATAGCTTTCCACATGTACACCTATGTATCTCTTTGGATTGGTTTCACCTCGACCTTGAAATTGAACCACCACTACTATCATGCAAGATCCATCCTTTACAAAAGCCTTTTACTCACGTGCAGTTTAAGGGAAAGGGAGTTTACATAAAATAATCCATGGGCACACATGCCATACATTATAAGAGGAGAGAATGAACATAGGAAAACTGTTTACATTAATAATAAATTAAACGAATCCAATAAAAAACTATTTTCTATATTTATGATCATTCACATGGATGCAAATAATTACCCATTTAATAAAAACTAGCATTCAACTCATAGTCCTTCTTATTTAAGATAAATCTAAATTTAATAAATTATTATCTTTAATTAATGAATTATTTTATCTTAATTATCATTGAAATTTCATTGATATTCTCACCAATAAAAATATAAAAAAATTAAATAAATTCCTTAAAAATTAACAATGTACATAAATATACATTGGAGGTAATAAAATGAATACACATCTGATTCTGGACAACATGTATTATACTTGTATACAATTTTCCACATGCTACATATGGAATAAAGGACTTATTACATACTTCACAACATGTATTCCGAGGGTGATTAGAAGAATTACATGTTTTCCCATTAACGTTTTATAGTTCGATGAACGTTGAAGAAAATTTTGTAATATGAATCACATATGATGTAAAGAACTGAACAGTACAGAAATATTAATTAAACATATATATATATATATATTAAAAACAATCCTGTAATGTCCAAGACCCGTGTGCCACGCATCAGTGCTTGGAATCCGGTTCGCCACATGACCTCAAGCGCATTTCCCCTAACGCCAGAGGCTGTCGACTAGAAGTGAGGGCCTAGGTCTGATAGTGGGGAAACTATGCCCTCATTTGTCAAAGTGTAGTGCAACAGAATACAAAATAAAACGCAAAACGAATAACGGATGAAATAAAACATACACAACTGAAATAAACAAATGCATTGTATACAACCAATAGTATATTAATAATGATGCTACATGTCTCAAGTTATAAGAAAATAGACAGAACGCGTTATACATCAATACAGTACAATAAAAGCAAATTAAAAAAATACAAAGAAAAACAGCTGGCAGTGGCATCACGAGCCTAGGCTCGGTCCCATGCCCTCCTACTCCTCAGAAACAGTCATGTACCTATATAGGTACTCTTGCCTTTATCCACACCTGCAGAAACGTAATCTGTTTGGGCCAAAAAGCATGACCCAAATAGGTTGTGAGAAATATATCTCAGTAGGCACCCACTAAAGGCTCATGCCCAACTGCGTGTAAGCATGCATCAATAGTGTGCAGTAGTAAAATGCCATAAAGTATGTAGTACTCAAAAGTAAGTAATTCCAGTTATATTTCTATTTTATTATTTATTTAATCCATTAAATATTAGAAACCACCACAATGTATTTATACGTAAACAGTCCACGTCCTCAGACAAGCAAACATCTTACCCTCAGGTAACCAGAATCCCACCTGCAGGTATAGCCCTCAGGTGTAACAGAAGTTGCCCTCAGGCCTAGGAAGTGTTGACCTCAGGCACAGAAGTCAAGCCATCAGGCACGAAAGGTTTCCCTCAGGTGAAATACCACAGCCCTCGGGCTAAATAGTGCAGTGCCCTCAGGATATTCACAACAATGCCCTTATGCTAAATAAAACAACGCCCCCAGGCTAAACAGGTAACCGGGCCATGCCCAACAGGTAAACAAGCAGTAACAAGAAATTCCCCTCAAGGAAATTCTATAATTACTACTTTGAAGGCATACCCTTGGGTATTCTGGCCAAATGGATAAATAGTGGAACACACCCCCAGAGTGGTTCTGGATCCAAGAAATGATCCCAACCAGCATTTTAATATCATATTTTAATACCTAATCAATTCTTGGTTTTAAGCATAGCAACGAACTCAGCCACACGACACCCCAACATGGGATCATGGCATAAAAATGCAGAAAATGCACAGCAGTTGGTATACTAAACACCAAGCCACCTACCTTAAATGCCAACGAATGCTATACCCGAACAGTGACTCCAGAAATTCCAAAGAACGGTGTAGATATGACGAAGAAAAAAACCCACTTAACCTAAAATAAATTTTATTTGAAGATGAATTGGTCAGATGTGTCTAAGCAGGAGAAAGCCCTTACCCGTGATGTTCGAACGAGATCGTCTGAGGCGGAAACCGATTCCAGACAAACACCCGGTAGATCTTCAAAGGTTCAGCCTCGTCCTTTGGCTCCAAAACATCTCAAATTCCTCCTCTTCCAAATGAGGAAGCTACTGCCCATTTTATGCCGAAAAAACAAATTACACGGTGTGTACTTCCAAGTACACGACGTGTGCTCCGTTCATTTAACTGTTCCTGTGGCGGCACCACCACACTGTTCATCCATCGACATGATTATACGGTATGTACTCCTAAGTACACGGCGTGTAGTGCCGCCCAGCTGGCGGCTACACCACTTCCTTTTTTTTGGCTTGCCAACTAACTACACAGCGTGTAAAGGACCACTACACAGCGTGTAGTCGGCTCGTATACCCTTTATCGCCGACATGGATACACACCCTGTGTACACATCCCAACACGGCCAGAAGTACACGGCGTGTGGAAAAGTACACGGCGAGTAGTTCCAAATTTTAAGATTTCCCCCCATTTTCCATATTTTCTCAAAACCACTAAAGGAAAAGGAAAAAGAATAAGTCCGTACCTAAAAACTACGAACCATGTTCTTACAAACTTCCCCACTTATTGAAATTCTTCCCCGAATTGCCCTTCCATGGGTGGTAAAGATATAGCTATGAACAACTCCGGCCACTGAGCATGTACGTCGGCCTCCCGCTCCCAGGTCTCATCCTGCACTCTGCCATGTTGCCATAGCACCCGTAGGAGGGGAACTGACTAGCCTTGGAGAAACTTTGTGATCCTATCTACAATATGAATCGAATGATCCTCAAAGGACACATCTGCCTCCTGCTCAAACTCCTCTGGCTGAAAGGTTTGAGATGGGTCTGCATGATAGCGGTGCAACTGAGACACATGGAAGACATCGTGTATGGATCGGTACCGTTGCGGTAACTACAGCCGATAGGCAACCTACCTGACTCTCTCCAGAATCTCAAATGGCCCAACATACTTCAGTGAAATCTTACCATGTCTCCTGATCCGCTTTTATCCCATCCTCGGCGAAACATGCAAGAAAACCTGATCCCCGACCACGAAATCTAAGGGTCATCTGCGGCGATCAACATATGATTTCTGACAAGACTGTGCGTTAGCCATCCACTTATGAATCAACTGGACCTGCTCAGATGTCTCCTGCACGAGATGTGGCCCCAGTAAAGCTGCCTCACCTGCCTATATCCCGCACAAAGGTGAATGACATGGCCTACCATATAGATCCTCGTATGGTGCCATCTCAATAGTCACCTGAAAGCTATTGTTATAGGCAAACTCGACTATGCTTCTCCCAAGAGCCCCCAATGTCTAGGATGCACACACAACATGTCCTATAACACTTGTATCGTACGCTCTAACTGGACATCGGTCTGAGGGTGGTATATCGTGCTCAGAAGAACCTGTGTACCCAGTGCCCTCTGAAAACTCTGCCAGAAACGAGACGTAATGCGGGCATCCCTATCAGAAATGATAGAACGAGGGACCCCATGAAGATGAACGATCTCTCGGATATACAGCCATCCGAGCTTGTCAACACCAAAGGTCTACTTGATCGGTAAGAAGTGAGCTACCTTTGTGAGTCTATCCACAATAACCCACACGACGTCATTGCCTCTAGGTGATCTCGGTAACCCAGTCACAAAATCCATCGCGACATCATCCCATTTCCACTCTGGAATGGGTAACTGCTGTAACAGGCCTGCTGGCCTCTGGTGCTCTGCCTTCACCTATTCACAGGTGGATCACCTCTTAACAAATCTAGGTATCTCACTCTTCATACCCGACCACCAGTACTGACGCTTCAAGTCAAGGTACATCTTGGTAACCCTGGGATGAACTGCCCAAGATGAAGCATGAAACTCTCACATCAGTTTCTCTCATATATCCCATGGAACCCATACTCGTCCATGGAAACAAAAAACATCATCATCTCCTATCATCCAACCAGGAAAAGGGTCCCCACTTTCCACCGACTCCCGTTGAACTAGGCCTTCTGAATCAGATAACTGTCTCATCCTCACTCCGTCCAAGAGGGTAGAAGTCACAGCTAATGATGAAAGATAAGTCTTCCCCTGCCTGTCATGCACCTAAAAATGCATCTCAGAGAACAAGGTCACGAGCTCCTACTCACCACTGGCCTCTTGGACATCCTATATCTAGGTCTTCCTGTTCAGTGCATCAGCAACTGTATTACCTTTACCAGGTGTATAGGCAAGCTCAAAATCAAAGGAATGTAGGTATTCGACCCACCTCCTCTCCCTCAGATTCAAGTCACACTGATTAAAGATATACTTGAGGATTTTGTGGTCAGTGAAAACCAAAAAATGCTCCCCCAATAGATAATGTCTCCAACAACGCAATTCATGTACAACTGTAGCTAACTCGAGATCATGCGTCGGGTAATTCCTCTCATGTGGCCTCAACTACCGAGACCCGTATGCAACAACTCAGTTTCCCTACATCAACACTGCTCCCATCCCAATATATGATGCATCACAATACACTATATAGCTCTTCCCCTACTCTGGGAGTATCTGGATCAGTGCTGATGTCAACCTTCCTTTCAGGTCCTGAAAAGCTGCCTCACAAGCTTCTGACCAAACGAACTTCGCCCCCTTTTTGTCAGACCCGTAAATGGTGATTCTAAGAGGGAGAAGTCTTGTATGAAGGGTATGTAGTAACCAGCCAACCCCATGAAACATTGTATCACAAACACATTCTTAGACTAATCCCAGGAAACTAGTGCTCTCACCTTCTCTTGGTCTACCGCAACTCCTACCCTTGAGATGATATGACCCAGGAAGTGAATCTGGTCTATCCCAAATTGGCACTTAGAGAGCTTAGCATATATCCGATGCTCACTCAGTGTACTCAGTACGATCTCAAGATTGGTGGCATGGTCGTGTCGAGTGTGAGAGTACACCAAGATATCGTCCAAGAATACTACCACAAAAGAATCAAGATATGGATGCAATACACGATGAATCAAATCCATGAAAACCACTGGCACGTTCGTGAGTCCGAACAGCATAACCATATAATCATATAGAACATACCTACTCCTAAAAGAAATGAGAGTTATATCAGAGGGTCTCACACACAACTGATGATATCCTGCTGTCAAGTCAATCTTCAAGAACACTCGTTCTCCACGAAGCTGATCAAAAAGATCATCAATCCTTGGTAAAGGATATCGGTTCTTAACTGTCAACTGTTTCAGCTTCTGATAATCCACGCAACGTCTGAGGGTACCATTCAACTTCTTTGCAAAATGGACCGGCGAACCCCATGGAGAAGTACTGGGTCGGATAAAACCCTTCGCCTATAACTCCTCTAGCTGCCTCTTGAGCTATTGAAAATCTGGTGTAGCCATCCTATAAGGAGGAATGGACACCAGTGCTACTCCTGGTACATGCTCAATAGAGAAATCCAAATCAAGCATCGGAGGTAGACACGAAAAGTCCTCCGGGAAGACATCCCTGAAATTATCAACAACTGGAGGGAAATCTATCTGAAAAGTCCCCAGATCATCCAGATACAAACTCGCAATCTAGGTTGTGACTCCACCTCACCCATGATGCTCTGGTCCAGCTCGACTTGCCTGAAAATTCCACTCTACCTTGTATAGAAACTCTCCGCCCTCTGGTAACATGAAACACACCCTGCAATGATAGCAGTATACAAAGACTTGATAGGTAACCAACCAGTCCATCCCAAGAATGACATCATAACTCGTCATCTCTAAGACATAGAGGTCCCAAGGAAAGTGATACCCCCCAACCTCAAGGGGGCACTCCTTGCACTGACACACACTAGTCATTCTATTCCACAATGAAGTGTCTAGAATCATGATATCAGAAAAAGTAGAAACACAGAGCCCAAGGCTCTCTACAATAGGTACAGACATGAATCTATGTGTAGCACCTGTATCAAAAAGTACTGAAGATAAGACAAAAGCTACTATAATAGTTCCTCTGACTGTAGAAGGTCCGAGATCCTTCTCCTGCTGGGTCTGTTGCACTGCATATGCCCGACCAGTGCTGCGGACCTACGACACAGCCTGACTACCCTGAGCTGTCCTGCTCTACTGCCACTGAGATCCTGGTGTCTGGCTACCACGGCCACGACCACGATCTCTACCTGCACACGCTGACGTATTCTAGTTTCCGGACTGGTAAGAAGCCACTGGTCCTGCTCCCGCATGCAGAGTCTGCACAGAACCCCTCTCACTAGTAACTGATGGAAACTCCCTACAAAAGCGCTGCAGATGACCCAACTTGCTGCAATCTCGGAACTCCACTGGGTCACGTGGACACTATGGTCTCTTGTTCCCCTCTATGCCACACTGGTAGCACCTGATCGGGCCAACTAAAGATGTTTCCTGGCTGTTACGGCCACCCTGAGAGAAGTTCATCTGTCTCTTTCTCTTTCCAGTAGAAATAGTTCCAGTAACTGGTGCTAAACCGACCTGGCCCACACCACTATATTCCCATAGGTACCTCTCAGTAATCAGCGCTTGATTTACGATAGCGTGTATAGAAGGCAATCTGAAAACATTCACCTGCGCTCGGATGCCATACCGAAGACCATCCTCAAAACGTCTGGCTCTCGACGTCTCATCACCCACAATCACATGTGAAAAGTGCTAAAGCTCTGTAAAATCAGCAGAATAGTCCATCGCTGAAATAGCGCCCTACTGCAGAGTCATGAACTCTCGAGCTCTATATGCTCTCAGTGTCTCTGAGAAGAAAAATTCATAGAAGACTACCTAAAAGTATTCCCACGCCATGTCCCTGTGATGCACTGACTGTGAGGTAACATCCCACCACCTCTTGGTGGAATCACACAGCATGTAAGTCACGAGCTTGACCCTCCACCCTGGAGGAGTCTCAAGATGCTCGAAAATAGTCTGCATCGACCCCATCCAATACTCCACAGCCTATGGTCCACCATCCTCTGAAAACGTAGGCGGATGCCGCTGCTGAAAGATACGTGTCAGCTCGACCATAGATGTGGAAGCCTGCAGTGCTCCCTGAAAGATCTTCATGAACCAAAATAATTCTTTAGGGAACTGCACCTCCGCGCATATGTCCGGTATAGAAGATTGTGCCGCGTCTGGCTCTGCTGGAGGATCAACTGGTAGCCCATGGCCCACTATCTCTGGAGTATAATCATTGCCTCTCTCTTGGAGAAAAATGCATGGTCGTCTAGGCGGCATGACACTACAAGGTCAAAGGAACACCTTAGAATCAAGATTATCAAGACTGAAAACAAAGAAACCCAAAAGGGAATAGAAGGAATAAGGTATTCAAAAATTTCAAAACAAGACTACACAGACTGTATACTAACTACACGGCGTGTACTTGACTTTCCTTCCCCTGCCTGGGTCCTTCAGAATGGCTATTACACACAGCATCCATTCAATAAAAACTACACAGCCTGTATAATATCTACACGGAAAGTATAGTGTTATTTTCCAACTTCTCATGTCGTCTATGACACGACCGATTACTCAGCATGAAACTACATGGTGTGTTACACCAGCACATGGCATGTACACCACCCTGTTTCCCCGCCACACTGCTATGTCCACATGTTCTGTCCTCAAACAAGACTACGTGGTGTGTCCCAAAGGTACACGGCGTGTTCCAGGAGAGGTGGTACCGACCCATGTTGTTAGTTACACGGCCAAGTCCCCCGGCCACACTACACGGCATATTCATCATTGACACAATGTGTTCTGTACAGGAGTTCACCGACCCGTGTTGTTAGTTACACGGCCGGACTCTGGGTGAACACAAAAC
This sequence comes from Viscum album, assembly GCA_963277665.1. NCBI lineage: Eukaryota > Viridiplantae > Streptophyta > Magnoliopsida > Santalales > Viscaceae > Viscum > Viscum album. The sequence goes on along the minus strand of OY728162.1, from coordinate 1,236,084,992 downwards.
GGCGTGTACACAAACTACACGGCGTGATCGCCCCAAACCTTTCCCTACCCCGGGTCGCTTCCCACACAGTTTGTGACCCGGGAAGGGACTACATGACGCGTAATTAATGTACACAGTGTGTACTAAATTTTTTTTTTCCTTCCCGAACAGAATATCATAGACGGCGTGTGTAAAAATACTACACGGCTTGTATACTGGCTTTTTGGACAGTATGTCTCAGAAACTTATCCAGAACCCAGAAAATACCGAAAACCAACACCTAAGTGTCAAATTCCGACCCGTGAGGGCCCATACTCCCCACGAATCAAAGTTTGACATCTTATCTGTGTTATAAAAAAATAATCAGTCAATGATCCACAAAATTCATGTCAATGGGGGCCCATACTCCCCAAAAAACGATTTTTTGGCATTCATTCTTTAAATAGGCTCACATAAAATTACCCTATCACACAACATGTATTTTATCAGAGAATCTATCACAACAGCATGCTTTTCTGGCACAACAACTATCACAACATCATGCAATTTCTAATGAACCTACATGGCATGGAACTATGAATGGAATGTGATTTCTAGCATGTGCCTAAATGATGCATGAGATTTAATACCCTCATCTCATCGGGTTGAAACTAAATAGAACCCACAGATAAAATATAACAGAAAAATCTCATGTGTGTCACCCAACGGTGAAATCAAAGCAACTATAAATTGAAAAATCAATTAAATTGAAATCACGAGGTAAATTGGCTTTTACCTGTACGTGGGTTAGCTACGCTGGGGCATAGCTTATTACCAACTAATGTTCGTCCTATCCCTGACTACGGATCCAAATAGTAAGTCAATGAAAAGAAACCCCTTTGATACCACTTTGTAATGTCCCGGACCCGGGTGCCACACAACGGTGCCCCTAATCCGGTTCGCCACATTACCTCAAGCACATTTTCACAAATGCCAGAGGCTTCCAACTAGCAGCGAGGTCACAGGTCTGATAGTGGGGAATCTATGCCCTCATTTGTCAAATTGTAGCACAGCGGAATACGAAACAAAACATATAAAGAACAGCAGAAGCTGTAAAACATACACAAGTAAAATAAAAAACTACAGTGGATACAACCAAAAATATATAAATAATAATGCTACATGACTCAAGTTCTAATAAAATAGCCAGAACATGTTATACATCAATATAGTACAACAAAAGCAGAGTACATCAATACAAAGAAAAACAGCTGGCAGCGGCATCACGAGCCTAGGCTCGGTCCCATTCCCTCCTACTCCTCAGCATCAGTTAAGTACCTGTATTGGGACTCCTGCCCCTATAAATACCTATAGAAATGTAATCTATTTGGGCCGAAAAGCATGACCCAAACAGGGTGTGAGAAATATATCTCAGTAGGCACCCACCAAAGGGTCGTGCCCAACTGCGTGTAAGCATGCATCAATAGTGTGCAATACTAAAATGTAATAAAGTAAGGAATACTCAAAAGTAACTAATTACCCGTTATATTTCCATTTAATTATTTATTTAATCCATTAAATATTAGAAATCACCACAGTGAATTTCTACGTAAACAGTCTACGTCCTCAGACAAGAAAACATCTTACCCTCAGGTAAGCAGAATCCAACCTGCAGGTATAGCCCTCTAGCGTAACAGAAGTTGCCCTCAGGTGTAGGAAGTGTCACCCTCAGGCACAGAAGTCATGGCCACATGCACGAATGGTTTCCCTCAGGAAAAATACTACAGCCCTTGGGATAAATAGTGCAATGCCCTTAGGCTATTCAAAACAACACCCTCAGGCTAAATACAACAATGCCCTCAGGCTAAACTAGTAACCAAGCCATGCCCAATATGTAAACAAGCAGTAACAAGCAATTCCAATAAAGGAAATTCTACAATTACTACTTTGAAGGTATACCCTTGGGTATCCTGGCCAAATGGCTAAACTGTGGAACACACCCCCGAGGTGGTTCCAGATCCAAGAAACAATCCCAACTAGCAATTTAATATCATATTTTAATAGCTAATCAATTCTAGGTGTTAAATATAGCAACGACAATAGCCACACAACACCCCCACAAGGGTTCTTGGCACAAAAATGCACAAAACGCACAGCAGATGGAAACCTAAACACCAAGAAACCTACCGTAAAACGCCAACGAACACTATACCCGAATGCCGACTCTAGAAATGCCAATGAACGGCGTAGATATGATGAAGAAAAAAACATTCTTAACATCAAATAACTTCTGTTAGGAGAAGAATTGGTCGAATGTGGCCAAGGAGGTGGAATCCATTACCTGTGCGGATCCAACGGGATCATCTGAGGCGGAAACCGATTCCAGAAGAACAGCCAGCGGATCTTCAAAGGTCCAGCCTCCCCCTTTAGCTCCAAAATAGCTCAAATTCCCCCTCTTCCAAATGAGTAGGCTACTGCCCATTTTATTCCAAAAAAAAGTACACGGCGTGTACTCCTTTCATTTAACTGCTCTTCTGGGGGAACCGCCACACTATTCATCCGTCGACATGATTACATGACATGTAATTTTGAGTACACGACGTGTACTGCCGCCCAGCTGGCGGCTACTCCACCTCCTTACTATTTTGGCATGCTGACTAACAACATGGCGTGTAAAGGACCACTATATGGCGTGTAGTCGGTTCCTACACCCTTTGTTGCCGACATGGATAAACGCCATGTGTACTCAACCCAACACGACCATAAGTACACGGTGTGTTGAAAAGTACACGACGAGTAGTTCCAAAATTTAGGATTTTCCACATTTTCCATATTTTCTTAAAAACACTTAAGGAAAATGAAAAAGATGAATCCCGTACCTCAAAACAAGGAACCGGGTTCTTACAAATCCCAGGGGATGTCCTATGTTTAAGACCACTTAAAAGAAAAAAATTCATGGTTTTAATTTTATAATAAACGAATTTTTAGTCTATATAACTCGGTATATGTAGACGGTCTATGCATCCAAGCTACACGACATGTACATCTACCACCATCTATCTAAGTTACTTTCCTCAGGAGTCAGATAGTGAAATGTACCATGAAAATTGGAGTACATGGTGTGTCAAATGGGACACACACCTCCGGATCTCCAAATTACACGGTCACCAATAAGGTATCCCAAGAATTTAAATACATGGACCATTGTTGACTCAAATGGAATACATGTCATGCACAAGGGCTACACAATATGTAGTCTGGCTAACTATTAACCATTATGTTTTAGTAAATTAATGGTGAATTTAAAGTGTGAAATTAATTTATAAGCTTGAATTACTTTCCAAATATATTTTCATGGATTTAATATGAATAAACGACATGTAACAGTAATTACACTGCGTGTAGTCGTGTGTTGATCGACCAGAAACATTGGCTCCTCCTGATGATTTCATCAGTTTTATTTTAATCATAAAATTAATACCCTAAATTAGATCTACGATATAAGAAGGAGAAAAAAAATAAAATCTCACGATTTGGATTAAAATAGTGATTAAACATGATTTGAAAAACAAATTTAAAAACACATAAATCACAAACAATCTTAAAATAATTATAAATAATTATGTGACCGATCAAATACCACTCGTAGGGTTTGGATGAAACAAAATAATGTTATAGGCAGTTCCCAACATTGTTTTTTTCAAGATCAGTGATCAATTAGAGATCTAAACAATGATAAATGTCAAGATCTATGTAAATTAATCAATGAAAAATGTCAAGGGAGATCATGCTAGAATCAGATGGAGTATCATCACAGATTTTTTATAAGTAATATAATTAAATAAAGAATTAACACTACAGAATTATTTCATCATTGATGAATCCAATGATAGATATCTAGTGCTCTATAATTATGTTTTACAAACCAAGTGTTTATATCCTCTAGCGATGATCTCAAGGAGTTCCATGAATCTCTAAATGTCATTGAAGAAATCTAAAGGTTTTAGCATGGTAGATCCTTGGATTTGTGTCATCATCCTTTGATCAAAATGTGAACCACATCAAAGGAGTTTTCATTGAACCAGTGGAGACAGATTGATCACTATCCTTAGGAGCGTTCTTATATAATAGACCCTCTAGGATTGAAAGGATTCTCAAAATCCATTATCCACAACGAAGAAAAATGAATTGTCTCTAAGATAAAATCATATAATAGGGGTTATATATTTCTACGGTTAATGTAAAATAATTTCAAAAGTTCCCTTAATTATTAATTTAATACTAGAGAAACCCCTTTTAATATAATAATAATAATATAACTATATCTCAACATTCATTTAACATCAAATAATAATTATATATTATTTATTCAAATAATATTGATTATTTATTATTTCTCACCTATCCTAAAAGCTCATTCATCTGATCTACCATAATATTTAACATAACATCCATAATGAAAATTTATTTATTAAATAAATTTAACTCCATTATTGACAAATAAATAAATAAATTCTATATTTTCTAAATAGAAAATAACTATTTATATCAAATCAATAAATCATTAATAATTATGAAAAACTTATTGGAATAATATTTAATAAACATGTCAAATAATAAATAATAATATATTATATTACCAAGATTAAGGATACACAAAGTGTGTGACCCTCTAGGCCACTTTCTTAGTGGCATTAGTTGATGTAACCTAAAGTCCAAGGTTAGCATCTAGAAACCCACCGAAGCACCCATAGAGAAAGAAGATAATGTCACACTGACAAGTCCCCTCAAATATATTCTCACTATGTAATAACATAACTTTATAATAATATCTCAAATCAAGTAGGTTGCATGGAAGTTCCATCAACCCATGTGGTCGATGTCTCTTTCTTTGACATTTCGGAATTTAATCATTTATAATGAACACTATGGCCATGGATTTACTTAGGATATATCATTTATATAAAAGGGCCTGAGATATTAATGTACATTAAATAATAGTAAGGATATATCCCCTCTATCATTATTCAAGATGGCTTAGCCATGGATTTGGGAACCCAACTCCAAGGATCCAAAATTTATTAAGTAAAATCAAAGGACAAGTGGAATTGGGAGGAAGTGTTCATGTGTGAAATAACACGTGAAAGTAAAGATATTTGGAACAAATCCATATATAGTACATACCCCTGAGATCATCTCTTATTTTATTGACCCTGACATCAACCCACCCCCCTAAGAAGCTAGGTGATGCCAACTTTTCCATGGCTTCTTCTTTATTGGCCCATCATCCTCCATGATATCCTCCACGGAATCCTCCTCCTACTCTTCTACATCCTGCACATTCACATGGAATGTCTCCTAAAAATATGACTATGTGAAAATATTGTCATGCACAACCGCATGACGACCCTACTTCCAAACTGTCGATATTATAAGAACATATTGCATAGCCACATCAGTAGCCTCCTTTAGAACTGTATGTCTGATATGACAAGCCAGGTCAGTCACATTTGTAGCCTCCATCTAAACTTATTTTTATAAAGAGGGACCATCCTGCATGTCCACCTTTCATGGTAAAACAACAACTTGAGGATCCCCAACATTCGGTGTAGTATGATTGTACCATCACAAACAACCTCATTTCCTAGTGAGGCATCATCCACAACTATAATATTGATGGAAAACTCTTTCCATGATTCTATATCTTTCACATTTTTGGAGTTAGATAGAATTGAATAAATATTGATGTTACTACATCCCGAATTCTTAATTCCTACATGATTAATAAAATAAAACTCATGTGTGTTAATAGAGACTAGCATAGAGTAAGAGCACATGTTTGTTGTATCTTGCCATAATAATTTTTGTATTACAGAATTCCGTGGTATAAAACCATCCATGGGGAAGTCACATGGGACTTTAAGTAATGAGAAATGACACTTAGAGTCCTAGAAAAGGACATGAATTATTGAGGTATCTCCATTTTCCTTCTTCATGTTATCACTAGCATTAGGAGAAACCCCATCCAGGTTCCCCACCAATGATGCAAGCTCCTCGTCAATCTAGACAGACCCATGATAAGTCAAAATTTCGGTCATTGGAGTCCGAACGTGGACATCCCCTTTACCCAAATTCTCTCTTCAATTTGAATAATAGTAAGAGCCCCCATTTTTTTAGGCCAGACCATATGAAATAAATCACCATCAATCAACTTAACCTTACCATTTCATCAAGGGAAAACAACTGTAATGTGATTCAATTCCATGTATACTCCAACTTTTATGGATAACTAACACTAATATTGATCATCATCATCATTAATATAAGACTAAATGTTCTTTATACCATCTTAATATCCATATTTTCCAGAAGTAGCATCCTTTTAGACTGTAAAACAACCACCATCGGTGCGAAAATGAATAACAATTCTATGTTGAAACCGAATCAAAGCATCATACATAGCATCTCTATTCATTTGAACATCTTCCATGATTCCCATATTGATATCCTCTCCAAAGGAGGATCCCCCAAAAACATTTCCATAATTCTTCTTGAATTCCAGTATACTCCATACAAGGCCATTTCTAGACTGTTTCTCTTACAATGGTCAAAAGAATATCCTAGAGACAAACAATTATAACATGAAAGGTTCCATAAAAATTTCATTTTAGAGTGAACAAAGATGTAAAAAGAGTCACAAAAAACTAGAAACCATTCATATTTAATAGAAAATTCAATATTAAATTCACTCGTAACTAGAAATATAGTTTCAATCAACACTTGAGATAAATAAACCTCACTCATCACATGAGAAAAATGTCCATACCTAGATCACTTGGTCTATTTATCTACCTTAATTGAACCCCTACAGAGGAAGAAATGTCCACAGAATCACCAGATACCAAAAGAAACCTAATGAGAACCCTTATTCTAATACACATTTTTATGTATAAGTTTATACCTGGGAAGGGTTCTTAGAATGATCTCATTGATGAAGCATAATAAGCCAATGTTTTAGAGGAATCGGTCCAAACCCATAGATAAATTTTTGATGATATTTCAAAGTAAAAAATGTGAAACTTATATTTCCCAATAGGGATTAAGATCTAATTTCTTTATCCCCATCACTAAATTAGTCTATCACTCACGACATCAAGAATCCAAGGAGTATCCCTCTAAGAACCTGATATCCATGCAAGATTCGAGAAGTTGTATTATTCAATATGGTCTTTAAGAATTTTCATAAATTATTTCAAAAATTCAACAGATCCATTCTTGGTGATATTCTTATTCAAGGGATCCAAATAATGGTGAAGAATAAAGAAAAACATGCTTCATGATGGAAGAGGTTTTGTTCAATGAGTCTTATCTTATGATTTTTCCCATCACCTATTGGTGAATCAACAAGGTCTACAAAAACACCACTTTCTTGACCGTCCTTTGATGGAAGGAAGAAAACATCCCTCAGATTATTGTACCAGTAGAATAGGTTTTATACATAACAATTTAACATCAAGCTTCCAAAAATCATAGATAAATTCAATTTAAGAGAATATATGAATTTATGTCCCCCTCTCACATTATTCATTGTTGCAAAATTACTCTTGACACACCAAATGTATCCTACTTCTCTCAAAACAAATCCAGTCATGGTTTTCATCAATACATCAAATTTTGAAACTCCAACATCTCATTAATAAAAATATTAAAGTATAAGGACCATCAAACACACCCACTGATAGGGAAATCCAATTAAACATATATAAATATGCACTTCCTACTAGGGGGTCTCATTCTCATAATATCCTATTGGATATTAGTAATTATGTACACCATGAGAGGGTGCCTTAGAGTCCTATGAGTCTCCACCCCTGATATCTATGATCATTTTTGTCCCTCAAATGATATCCTTCAGGTATATAACAAATATTAAAAAACAGTGTCATATCACTTCAAAGTTCTCATCATAGCTAGGAACTACTATAACATTTTAGAATAATAGACAATCATAGAACATTATCACATATTGTGTTAGGTAGAAGAACAATCATTTTATGATCAGTAGTTTATTACAATTAAAAACCATAAATTCAAGTAATTATAAAGTATACAAAAGATTGTTATACGACACCAAATCCAGCATTATCCTCCTCGGACATAGAGTAAATGAAGAATACATCCCCAAATAATTCCAGGGTGTTATCATGATAAGTGCCAAAAATCTAATTCATCAAATCCATATAGACTGCAAGAGTATTGGTTTGACAAAAATGAATAAAAAGGAAATCATATTAATCTTACCACCTCTAAAAGGCTATTTTAGAATGCCATATTCTTTTATCCCCAACTGATGCTTACCAGAATAATGATCGTTCTTTAAGAATGAATTTTACCATTTCAAATAATGGAATAAGTCATCAATCCATGGAAATATATATATATATATATTAATTATCATAACTAAATTGAGTTTTCAGTAATCAGAAAAATATTGGAGTGAACCATCACCCTTCTTATGAAATAGAAATGGTGCTTCCCATGGTGACATACTCGGTAAAATAAGTACTTTCTCTATAGGATCATCCAACTAAGTCTTCAACTCCTTAGTTTCAATTAGTGACATGAATTAATATGGAATGGAAGCTGTATGAGTTACAAGAAAAATGTTCTTAGAAATCTCCACTTCTCTTATTGAGGGAAATCCAGAGGAATCAAAAGAGAACACATCCAAAAACATGACAAATATTGGAGAGAGATCACCACTCAAATATTCTCGCTTGAGATAAAAAAATAGATATAAATATTACTTACAATGGATATGTAGGTCTGGATTTTCTATACCTTGTTTCATGTTCTGTTGGACATATATGCTATATAAACCATCGTGTGTAGTGAAGGAGACCCATCAAAGATAACAATCAATCCTGGATTTATTGGTAGTGATACAATCTATCCTGAAAATTACGTCAATATATTTCATGTTGAGAACTAGAAAAATCTTATCATGTTCAACATCTAATAGAGAGAAAGAAGAAGTGGGACATCAAAGACCCTTTTCTCTCATTAAATCATGGGGTTTAGTAATATCCAACACATAATAAAAAATCAATGTATGATGATTAAGTGTATTAACAATGTGGATTGAAATAAATGAATGAGATGAAAAAATATCAAATAAACCTGTCACTAATGATAAATCTATAGTGATGGAGCCTCTCACATTCATTGGACCCATATCCACTTCTTCTAAATATTGTTATAATACCTGAAGACGCTTTATTCCAAATTTCTATGGTTGGAACCCTTTTATATATGATGAATTTGATTACCTGTTAGTTTTAAAAGGAGATAATGATCTTGTTCTATTATGATTATTCAAATAGATATGGACGATCATTTATAGGTCAATTACGAGTCAACAAGAGCCACATATCATGGGTTCCTTAGTGAAAACCCTATTTGAATAACCATTCTTTCCACACTGGTAAGAAATCAAATGACCAATTACAAGCAATATTGGAGGTTTAAAGAAAAGCATGATGTCAAGATCCCCCATGAGAATAAAAAAGCATCCTTCTTCTTTTGAAGGAATATGCATCGCCACTAGGAGAGAAAGAAACTATTAAATCCAATGACTTTACATCCATTCCATTTTGAACATCAGTGATCCATTAAACAAATCAGCATAAGGACATATATTTAATAAGAAAACTCAGGAAATAATATCATATTGAAGTTCCAACTCAGACCATTCAGCCTTCATATTCTCAGTTGATATTATCTATATTGAAAACTTCACAAGCTTAGGAAAATTGTTTGCATACAATGTCACTGTACTTTCTGCCTACGAAATTTTGAAAAACTACCAATCCTTGGACAATGAAATAAAATCTGGATATATCTATTTGTTTAATAGAACTTTTATGTCTTTCCACTCTAAATCTGGAATTTTTATACATCATCACCATCATGTCCCACCAACTCCTGGTTAGTCCTTCAAGAATGATGGTGGCACACTTCAACTGGATTTTTTATGATGTCTCAATGAAAAAAACCATCTATCATTCTCAACCATTGGTCATACTATTGAGGATAATTTTCTCCCTTGATCACTATTAGAGTATGTAAATATATTTTTTGAGAATGATTTCAGAGATCATCCCTCCTATATCTGATTCTTATGTCTTCTCGGAGTCATGATGCTATAAAGCATCAACATATAAAAAAAGACATCATATTAAAACTCAAACAATTAAAGAGTGTGATTAATCACCAAAATATAAAATCATGTTTTGGATTTCAATCTATCCAAGTAAAACATATGGAAAAGACTAGAACTAAACCTCAAGATGTCTTTCCCTAACTATGCTGGGTGAAATAAGGTTCGTTGCATTGAGATATGTCTATAAATTCAATCAAAATGACCTCAAAACTCTCGAAAAGAATACACAAAGGAATACTGATATCAAAATAATATGCTCCACCCACCAGTGAGGCAACTTTTTCTCAAACTAGACCGCCTACCCTGGTGACCCAATAATCAATCCAACATTGACATATCTCGATGGGTAATCAAAATCACCCTGAGTTTGATATTAGAACTTAGTATCATACCATTTGAAAGTGGGAAGGGTTTTTTTAAATCATTTAGGAAACAATATTACAAGACACCATTCATAAATAAGGGAATCCATAGGGACAACTGTAACAGAATTAAAACAATGATAATAAAACCCAAAGTACTATATAAAAGATCTAGGCATTTGAAAGAGCATCCCATATATTAATGAAAAAAAGATCTCCAAGTCCATAGATAAATATCTCAAACCACCTCTAAGTGGTGATTTACCCTATCTCAGATTTGGAAGAAGGTAATATCCAATCACCCAAATGAATAAGTTGTTTTTGAGATAAAATCCCAGTAGGGTCACAAAAAGGATTCCATAATGAGATTCCAACATATAATTATCCTAATAAAGAGTCTTAAATTATAAAAAACTTGTCATTTCAAAATAATATTTAATCAATTCATGATTTCCATTTCAAATGAAGGAAATAATTTTAACAAAATAGTTTAAATCAACAATTCTTGTAAAAAAGTTTATATAAATGAAAAGTTGTGTAAAATAGTTCATAAAAATATAATACATTTATATCTCATATAAAAACAAGTGAGAAACATCGTCATCTCCCAAGAGGTATGATAGTACTAGGTTATGGGATCCCTACACTCTCATGTGATAATAATCATAATGTGTATACACATGTTCCTTGGTAGTATAAAGAGATGACTCATCTATGTCAAACTAGCGATTAATATGATCAAAAAATGTTTTTTAATGTTATAAAAGGTTAATTCGGTACTACTGCATTCCCATCCTAGCATTTTTGTCCAAAATAGCTCAAAAAATAAATAGGATTTTATATTATTTGGTAAAAATCAATGATGAGAAATTTATTTTAAAAATACATTAAATAAAATTAAATTGCATTATCCAATTTAAAAAATTCATATTTTCTATTTAAAATCCAAAATAGGGTTTTGATCAATATATTACTTTTCAAGATATTACACAGAAGGTTTCTATCCAAAACCATTTTAAGAAAATTTTCCAGGTAATAATTTAAAATCAATTCAATATTTAATTTCCACAATTATAAACAATAATTTAATTGAAAAAATTTCAATCAATTTAAAAATTTAAATTCTACAATTTAAATCTCCACAAAATTTCAATCATTATCAAAATCACATTTTAATTTAGTCGAATTGGGGGTTTTCCCAATTTCATGACCAAATTTAATTTTTGGATACATAATTTCAATGTAATTGAGTTTTTTGTCAATAAATTGAATGAAAATTCAGGTATAAAAACAATTCAATTTAAACTAATAATTTAATTTAAATTAAGAAATTTAGGGTTAATAAAATTGGGTATCATAACGAAGCGACCTACACTTCATAGAATCACAATGTCTAAAATGGTAGCCGCCAACAAGAATTTAGGAAGAAAAGATATTGGAACCCAATATAGAAATAAAATTAAATAACAAGGAGAATATAAACTTTTATCACAAGATATTATATCAAACTGAAATAAGGGACATATAATGTTATGAATATATATGGGTAACACTTACTCGATGAGTCACACAACAATCGTAACAATGATCAATATTTGAAATAATCTAGAAGGGTATTATGTATCCAAAATAATCTAAAAAATGATATTAGGTCATGAAAAAAGGATCCTAGAGATGAGTAAACGAAAAATAATTCAAGAGTCCTATTAAAAAGAAAACCATCAAGGATCCACTTGAAAAGTAACCCAATTACACGTCCTATAATTGGTAAATAAAAAAAATCTGAAATACCAATCACTTTCTTTAAAAAATCAGTTTATTATTATTTTATAAATTACACATCATGAATCCACATTACAGGGTGTTTAAATAACTAAAAGGACATAGAAACATCATATATAATGCTATAAATCCAAAAAATCTATAACATCACCATTATAGGTATCCTCCCAATTCCATGTCATCCCTATCTAGACAATTAGAAATAAAACACTAAAATGGATTTAAATGTACCAGTGAAAAATGTAATTGGATGTTACAAATAAACATGTGGGTACTGAGCTCACATTTAAGTATCCCTCTATTAGGTTCGCTTCTAAATATTATTATGTTTCCTTAAGTTATGCACCAAAGGAATCACTCACCCATAGAGGATCCCCTCATACCAATCCCTAATCTCCCTACAGAACTCTGAAAAACTAGATCTATCATTAATGTCAATATATTACCTTTCAATAACATGCAATGAGTCATGAAAATACATATTTAGCTATTAAAAATAGATGTTTTCATGTACCCATTTAGATTAAAGTTGTAGAGAAAATCAATCTTCCAAATTAGAGACTCTGCTTTGTATTTGGAAAGGGAAAATGAACGTTAGATATAAATTTCCACCCCAGCTAAATATTTTTAATTCAAAGTGAGGTGAGACCATTATAAATACATGGTCTCCCTCCTTGAACTCTATTGGACACCTTCAATATTACACCTAGTATTGTAGATTTCACTAACAATTGGAATAAGAGTTCTAAATCACCTTGATACGACCAACAAAGTGATGACCTACATGGTCTCCCATAGAAAAACTTGAATTTTACCATACTGAGTGTGTAATGGTGGTTTTTATTTTATGAAAACTACAAGAGGGTATATTTTACTCCTAACTATGTCCAAGGTTCATCATGAAAGTTCAAATTATTTCCTCAAGGACTTGAATGACCTACTAAGCCTGGATGTTAGTCTGGGAGTAAATCATTGGGCTAAAAAAAACTATTCCCAAAATACATATTTGAATCCTATCCATAATTGTGACATGAATTTAAATTCATGTTCATAAAAAATCATTGATTTAACTTAGTAGAACTAGATTATCTCATGTAAATAAAGGCATCCTAGACTCTATACTGAACTCTACTATCAAATATTTGTGAAGATGGTTGAATTAGTGAGAAGGTCTAGGATCACCTAGATGGAATCATTTCCTTTATACATAAATTTTAATACCATAAAGAATACTATAGATATTTTTTTACCAGTTAAACTATGTAACCACAAGTGGTTGAGTTAAACTTGCAGAAACATGATCCTCATCCTTCACCTGATGAAAAATGAGGCCTCTTAGGACAAACACTTCTACAGAATTAACTATTCTTGGCCACCAAGACTAACATTATAATTCCTCATATAGATGTTCCACACCTGGTTATACCTCCTATGGGGATGTATGAAATTCCCTCCCCACCTTCTACCACGGAATCACTAATACCATATACTATACAATGAAAATAGAAACATGTTCCCCACCTTCATAAAATGTATTAGAAGTATGTCATGTGGATATATGAGTATGCATGGTCTTATAATTAGTAACTCAATATAGATATTTCCTAATATGAATTAAATTATGTTAGGTAGCAACCCTCAACTAAGAATTTCAAGCACCATTCTAATTCACTAAAGAGAACTTCAATAAGTTGAGCTTCCCAAATTTATAGGCCAATAATTGAGAACAAGTTATCCTATCAAAAGAATATTCTATAACATTATCCTTCCCAAGAATATAGACTATATCAAAGTCAGTTTCTTGGAGTTTATCTAGACATTTCCTTTTTCCAATATTAAGATCCTTCTGATAGATGATATACTTGAGAGACTTTTGGACATAGTAGATAAAAAACCATCCACCAATAAGTAATTTCCTCCATATATCCTTGGAAAAACTACTTGTTCTAACTCAATATTGTGAGTCAAATAGTTTTTCCCAATTAATCTCAACATGTTGGACCCAAATTCATTCAAAAACCACCACTTCATCATCACAAAAAAATCCATTCCCTAGATCATTAGAGAACAATACTTAATTAATACCCTCCTCCAACAAACTCATGATTCAAAGGCTCATCAAAAATTTTTGGAACTCCAAAAAAGTTTTATGACACATTTACAACACCAAAAAAGCATTCCCTTTTTGTGCCAATGAATATAAAGATTATAAAATAAAAAGTAAATTAGGCATAAATATATTTTCCTATCATTCCATCCCAAGAAATATCTGCGCCATTATAACATTCTGGGTTGCTCTAAAACTAACATTGTGTCTACCTTTACTGGATCTACTACACATAGTGAACATCAATACATATGAATTTCATCTCCAGTATATCCTTATCTAGTGTTCATAGTTGGTGATAGTCTAACAAATGGTAAATCTTCTAGAACCACAATGTCTATATGAATAGATCAAATAGGTCTTTGATCCTTAGTATTGGATTCTTATTCTTCATGATCACCTAGTTCATTTAATAAAAATACATGCATAACCAAAAGATCATGTCTTCCTTCTTGGTGAAAAATACTAGGGATACCTAAGGGGAACACTATTTATCACAAAAACCTACCTTTATAAGTCCTTGAACAACACCCTTAGGTCATGAAATTGGATAGGATCCATCTAATATGATGGTTTAAATATCGCGTCCCTCCCACCATGTTTGTTAATGTATAATTATATATCTCTTTAAGGAGGTAATCTTGAAACATCAACTTGAAATATTTTCTCATACTTATACAACATAGAAGGTAACTAAAAAACCTTAAAATCTACTACCCCAATAATCATTCTAGCCAACTTGTGATTAATTAGCTTTATCATTTCATGTATGAGTCCATCTAGCTTAGTTTGGATCTCCTCCTAAACTATGAAAGATTACCTCATTTTATAAAAATGGAAAAATATCATTATCCACCATTAAGAGCCAATATAAGCATTAATATTATATATCTAGTCCATACCTAGATAAATCCATAAAGACTCATCATTTCCACAATGAGATCCCATGATAAAATTTTTCCCCCAAACATCTGATCACATAATTTGAAAAATTGTGTGGTCATATAGGCAACTCTAATAGGATTGTCTATGAATAATGTTCAATACAAGGTATTTACCAGAATCAATAGATCATTAATTTTGTATTTAGTACGAAAATAGTGGCTCACGGCTGTGTCTATCAATATTAGAGCTATGGTTGAAAAGATAATAATCATACCTATAATCATCCCAATTTCTTTTAGATCAATATTTTAACAACCAATGGACTGACTGAATAAATGTTTTTCAGAATTATTAATATTGCTAAATTAAAAAGTTATATTCACTATAAATTTTCTATTTACTTCTTAAAATCATAGAATAAATAGTTTTATTATACTCATTTCCTATAAAGATAAATTTAAATTATTAATTTTGAATATAAAGAATTTTAATTTGAAAAAATTAATTTCATTTTCTAATTCACCTTGTCCAATTTAGCATAGGATTAAGATTTTGTAATTTTCTGCAAATATTTATTTTTCAAGGAATAGTGAATAATATTGATTTTTATGGAAAAAATAGTTTTATTTCAAAGTATTTGCATGGTAAAATTACGATTTGGATTTTTTTAATTTCAATTATTCAAAATTTATTTCAAATAATACAATTATGGGTTTTAAGTGGATTTTAGAATTTATTTTAGTATAAAAACTTTTTTTTGGGAAAAAATGTTTTTCATTATGTTATTTCAATTTAATATCAAATTAAATTATATAAATTTTATGATTTGAATTTTTAAAAAGAGACTCATTATTTGGAATCAGTGGGTCTAAATTTATTAAATAGTTTACTTTTATTTTTTGTTTAATATGAAGAATAATTTTATTAAATTTCGATACCACGAAAAAGGGAAAATATGGTAATTTATATTAAAAATAAAATTATAAGAACCACAAAATGACAAAAAAATTACAGAAAAATTATTTTATGATTATATATTAACCTAATTCGTCCAAGAGTAAAAAATTATGACCTTTTAGGGACACATGGATATGATTATGATCTTTATAGTATTTTATTTAAATTACTGTCAACAAAGTCAAATTAGTGTTTTTAATAAGTGTAATATTTTTAATATGGTGCAATCTAAAGGATATGATCAAATATAAATATTATTTTTAATTATAGAGTATTTATTTTCCACATATAAATTTTATGATATTTTTTATTAAACAAAAAATTCCTTTAAATGTTTAAACAATATTGATTTAGTAATTATTCAATTATTGAAAAAATAAAATAAATGATATTAAAAATATAAAAATAAATATAATTTTATATAAATAATTTTATAAATGGATTTTATAGATCAAAATTACATGAATTTTTTATAATATAATGGGTTTTTCGAATTATATGTATTATCATGATATTATATAAATCAAAGTAATGAATTGTTCTAAAAAGTGACACTAATGATTTTTTTTAATAAATATAGTCTTATTTTAATGATATAAAATTCCTAAAACAAATCAGAAACATTAATTATATATCATTTTAAATATCAACCATGTTCCATTTATGGATTGTTTTCCCTTTTATAGACACTATTTTTACCCTCAATTAGAATAATTACATGTTGTCACGATAAGAGATAAAGGGGAAAAATAACGGTTAAAACCAAAATATAAGACTATAAAGATAATAAAAACAATATAATTTTTATTAAATTAATGTATTTTAACCCTTAATTGTCTTATATTTTAAATTTATTAATGTTGATCCATTTTTAATAAAAAATTAATTTATATTAATTTAATATTTTTTGAAATGCAAAGATATCATGCCCCCACTCTTATAAAAGATTCAATCTTATTCTCATTTACTCAAACATAAAACTTCTTTTAGTTAAAATCATACATACCAAAATACCATAATTTAATCCCTCTCATAATTCTAGAGTTATTTTTAGGAATAATACCAATCTTATAGGGTTTAAGGTGTTAGGAAAATGTGGTTTTCCAAATAAGTGGTATATTTATAAATTGCACATTTTAGTTTTGTTTCTTCATAAGATCATTAATTTTTTTAAACCATGATAAAAAATAAAAATTATATCATAAAAATTCTA
Organism: Viscum album; assembly: GCA_963277665.1. Lineage (NCBI taxonomy): Eukaryota > Viridiplantae > Streptophyta > Magnoliopsida > Santalales > Viscaceae > Viscum > Viscum album. The sequence goes on along the minus strand of OY728162.1, from coordinate 1,236,067,506 downwards.
AAATTATTTTATGTTTGTTTCATTACCCATATCTATCCTGCATTCTATAAAATAGGAAATATAATTCATCGCTCGTGTGTAATGTGGATTATCTCCTCACAAACCAATTTAATTTATTTTTCATCATCATCTCTTAATATTGGTTATCAGGATATAAATATTGTTTAAATATCTATATATATATATATTATTAATAAAACATTCATAATTCTTAAAACATAATAAATCACTTATAGTCTTATCTTTTAATGAAATAATGTTAATTTTCTTCATGCCTATGTGTGGATTACCACATCCACAAAACGATGGGATTTTTTTCATCACCAAATCACATTTATTATATAAAAACTATATTTAAATAATTAATATGATATATATTATATAATTATAATTATTTTAAGATAAAATTGTACTTACCTCATTTCTATAATGAATGTTGAAAAATTGAAATGTTACTAATTTTTCTGTATGACCTACCATATCCTTGGTTGTAATATAGTTCATTTTTCATAATGAGATCAAATTATGATTTTTAAAAGTGTATAAAAGATAGAAAATGATAATAATTTCATTATTATTATTCTATATATGATTCAATACTACCCTCTTTGACCAAAATCAAACAACTGAAGTCATTTTCTTCATAATTACCAAATATCATCAAAATGTCTAACATGAATTTATACGATAAAGTAATTTTATATAAAATTTTAATAAGTGATAAAAAGAGAATAATAAACATGAAAACTATTCTCAAACAAGTATAAAATTAATATAAGTTTATTATTTAGTATTTTGAAGAACATATGTTATTTTCAAACTCGAGGTAAGGTAATTTCATTTAAAAACCTTCTTTTATTATTTCACTTTTAGATCTTTTTACAAATGTCTAATGGAAAATTTTCATAAATTTTTTAGACTGAGATGTATTTCATACCATCATGAATCCTTAATGATTATATGGTCCCTTTATAAGATTCCATGGTTTTTTAAACGAAAATGTTTTCATTATTAAGTGTACACTTTATGGATTTTAAACATTATTTTAAAGAAAAAGGGTATTTTGATATCCAATGGTGTTTAGTACATGGGTTTAAAATATTTTTTTCAAGTATTTTAATCATGATATGTTACTTGGAAACATTTTATCAAGGTTTTATCCCCATTATATCTCATAGGTGAGTCTATTATAACATTTTGTGTACTATGATTATAATCTAATGCATTGGGTAATCATTTTTTCTCAAGTAAATTATATTTGAAATCGATTGTATGGTTATTCCAATATGTATGGGTTTTTAAAAGGTTTCATTTTAGGGTTTTGTAATGGTTATTGATGATGATGTCTTAAAGAACCTGCATGACTTTTCTATTCTTTATACTGAGTTCTTATGGAAATATTTTTTATCAAACAGACGGATAATGCATATTTTTATAGAAAATGTATTCTCATTTTAGAAGAAAATGTATGTTTTTTTAATGTATTGTAATTGGTTTTTATGTTTTTACAAGGCTAATAGATTTATTCATTTATGTCATGATATTATAATCTTTTTCTCATCCCACATTTTTTATATTTTTTCATAGGTTGTAAAGAAGGGTATGAACAAAGAATAATTAATGATTAATGTTGAGAAAATTTACCTTAACAACATAGATTAATTATTTTTAAATGTTTTGAATTATTGAAAAACAATGATACATATTTGAAGAACCCAATTTTTAATATATGGTATTTTTTTTTAATTAATATGACCTAATTAAATAATACTCTAAAACTAAATGGATTCACAATAGTATGAGGATGAATTCCTGACATAGAACTATATATTTTTTTATATTTACAGCATATTCATTATAGTTATATTCAAATAAAGGATTAAAAAAATTTATTGGTATGAATAATTTTAAAACAATACGCTTAAAATATATTATTTAATGGTGAAGTTTAAATGATATATATTTTTATGATTACCATTTTTATTTCACTAAATTATGGTTTTTTGGAGTGGTTTCCCACTGATGAAACATAGAGGTTGAAGTAGGAAGGCATCAAGATAATTCTATCCTTCCAAATTAGAAATAAAAAATAGTTTGTATTAAAAATAATATGTTTTTTGTAATGATGTATCATTTGATGATATATATAAATAGTGGGGGAACTCATTCTATAGAGTAGTCAGATCTAAAATAGAGGAACAAGATGATATTATATCGTATTATAATATTGAATTTAGTTGATAATATGACCCATTAGTAGATGATATATGGATCAATTCCTTGGAAATAAAATTTAAATTCATGGGGTGTTCAGAATATCAAAAGTTAACACAATCCATTTAACATTTTGAAGGTTAAATTGATTTATTGTTCTCTATTATTAAGAATACTATATAGAAAGAAGAACTTGATGACATGTAATAGTAGATAGTTACAGATATTTTACTTCAAAAATATTTTATAGAGGTTAATTTAATCTATATATAAATATAATTCCATGTATTAAGGAAAATGGATAATTATTCTTTTTTCATGTATAATGAATATTTTAAAAGACTTTCTAGGTAATTGGTAGGTTATTTTCTAAAAAATATAGTAAAATTAATTGATGTTACATTGTTTTGAAACCAAGTATATATAGATATACGGACACATGATAATTTAAAATCTATATGAAATATGAATGTTGCCTATAAAATATAAGATAGAGTTTTTTTGACACTTATCTTCTTCTTAATGATGAAATTGAAAATAATTTAGGATGGAATGATAAGGGAAAACCTAAATCAAAGAATTATAGAGGTATGAAAATTAATTTCCTATCTTGTGGTAAGTGTGTTAAGAATCACATTGGATATTATCGTAGAAAATTAGGGAAGTTTTACCAATGTGGGTATGTTAGTCATAGGGATCGCGATTATAAACACAAGAATCCTTCATAACTAAAAAATGTGGTAACCAGTATTCATCTAATGGGGATGTGTTTTACTTTCTTTGATTTGGGTCATTATGATAACATGTGTTTGATGATTTATGAAGAGAATTAAAATCATCATGACCATAAATAGAAATGTGTAGAAAATTAATTTTATACTAATAAAATTAATATCGGTTCATCAAATGAATTGGTGATATGTATGTACCTTTTGTATTTAAAATTTTAAAATACCCTGTTTGATTCTTGATAATAACATAAATTTATTTCATAGAAATTTATAATAATTTTGGGAATATCACATCAAGAAACATTGATAATAATTTTTTTGAAAACACATAGTGGGAATATTAAATAACCTATGATTTATATGACTATTCCTATTGTTAGTAGTGAAATCTTATTTCCTTCCTATATTTTTGAACTACCCATAGTAGAGTTTAATATTATTTTTGGTATGCACAAGATTTTTGTTTAATATGATATGATACATCGTTGATCCATGAAAGTATTGTTCAATGATTTCATTCCTTTAATAACATATTAGGAAGCATAGAATTTGATTTGCAGTTAAAGTGAAGGTTACTTAGATCATGTCATTGACATGAATGAAACTATTAAGATTAGTGATGTTCAGTAGTTAATTAATATATGGATGTTTTTTCTGATGAATTTTCTGGTGTTATTAGTGATTATGATGTTGAGATTAATGTTGACCAAGTTCTAGATTCTTATCTTATTTCAAAACCCCCTTATTGAAGTTCTTAAAAAGAATGTTTTGAAATAAAACACCAATTATATGGGTTTCTATATAATTGTTTTATTTGACCTATATCTTCACCAAGGGGTGATTTTTTTTTAAAATAAAATATGGTTCCATGAGTCTTTTCATATATTATAGATCATTTAAGAACACAATTTTTAAGAAGAAGTACCCTTTATCTCATAAAGATGATTTTTTTATCTTCTTTAGGGAGTATTGTACTTTTTATTGCAAGAACCGAAGGAATAATATCCCAACAGTAATATTCCATATTTTATCTCTATCATATATAATTAATCAAGCACTGAAAGAATCCTATGAGATACATTAGAAGGTATAATTAGTTAATAAGGTGAAGTATTCTAAATTTGATTTTTATTAAGAACGTATTTATGAGGTTTTGAAAGAGATTATGTGTGCCATGGGATTTCTAGTTCAAGATGGGTTTGATGAATGAATCTCATAGTTCCATATTTTCCATTCATCATGGTAGAGGTAAGATGAATAGATACTATCTGGAGTATTACTGGTGGGATGGAATGAAAATATATATGACATACATTACCTTGAAATATTTGAATTTTCAATAGGTTAAATAAAAATGACAATTACCATATTAGATGCTTCATACTTTTTCAATTCCATATTGGAAATGGGGAAATATATCAATAATTTCAGGGTGTAAGTACAAAATACATCCCATGGTAATAATGAAATTTGGGTTATTTTTGATCGATTGACTAAATATACACATTTCCTTCCCATTTTATATACTCTTTATTTGGATCAAAATTGTTGAATATATCATAAAAATATATCAGCTTACATGGATTTCCACACTCTATAGTATATAAATATGATCCCATTCTCACTTATAATTATTTGGTAGGCCTTTAGAAGTCAATGGTAACAAAATTAAATTTCAATATATCCATTCATACTCATTCTAATGGATAGTTGTAAGAAAACAATGATAACATGGAATACATTCTTCATTCTTGTAAAATGTAATAATGTTGAAATTTAGATTAATATCTATATGTAGTTGAGTTTTTGTTTGCTAAACTTTTCAATGAAGTATACAAATGGACCATTTTCAGAAATATTTTTTGAAGGTGGTGTCGACCACTTATATTTCATTATGAAGTAGGTGAATGAAAATTAATGTCTCCAGAATTAGTAGAGGATGTTGTTAAGAAGGTGAAAATTATTCCTCAATATATGAGGATAGCTCCGAGAATATAGAAAATTCATACAGATAACATAAAAAAATATTTTTTATTTGTGGTTGGTAGTTTTTTTTATCATAAAATATCTCTAAAGAAAAGTGTTTTTAGTTTTGGAAAACAGGTAATGATATGTCCAATGTTTGTTGGAGAATATTAAATCCTACAGAATGATTGATCAATTCCCTTATGAGTGGAATTTCCTCCATGTTTATCCCAATTACACAATATTTTTCATGTTTCAATGTTAACAAAAAATATTTCTGATTTATATCATATTTTGAGACCTAATGTTTTTTAGTTGAAATATGAAATTTATTTAGAGGAAATTAATATTCATACTCTCATCTATATAGGAAACTATTTTAGAATAAGGCAATTCATTAGTTTGTTTTGGAGAACCCATATGTTTGAAGAAGAAACATAGTAGTTTGAAAATTCTCTTAGGGAATCGTTTCCCCACTTGTTTAATAAGTGAATAAAATTGTGATGATGAAATTTACGAAATGGGGGATAATTTAAAAACCCATGTACGGATATAATATTTTTTTTCAAATTTTTTATTATTTTTAAATTTAATATTTATATTCATTCTAAATATGTTATGTAATTCTTAAAATTAAAAAGGAAATAGTTTTTATAATCCCATTACTTTTGTGGTTATATTTAAGAGGTTGACATTAAAATAATATATTTTTTTTGATAAAATTCATTTCATTTTTGAATTCATCCTGTCTAAATTATATTATAATGATTTTTTTTTGTAATTTTATGAAAATATTTATTTGTTAACGAATAGTGGATGATACTAATGTTTATTGAAAACATTAATTTTTTAAAGTATTTACAAATTAAAATTCTACTATGAATTTGTTTAAAATGTCTATTTTTTAAATTTTCTATAAAAAATAAAATTATGCGTTTGTAAATATATTTTATTATTCAATTTAGTATTAAAAAAATTATACATAAAAGGGAAATCATTCAAAGAAAAATATTTTTCATTCCATTCTTTCCTCAATAATTTTAAATAAAATCCTCCAAATTCTACGAATTGAATTTAAAAAATGAATTTCATAATTTGATTTAGTGGTCCTAAATATTATAAACATGTAACGTTTAATATTTTTTCAAAATACGAATAGTAACTTTACAATATATGGTTATCATTGTATATGGTAAGTCCAGTAATTTATGTTAATAATAAAAGGATAAAAACCATAAAATAGCCCAAAAAATTAGTTAAATTCTATTTTATGATTATATATTGACCATTAGAATCCAATTTTTAACTATATGACGTCTTTTTACCACTTAAAAAATATTATGACATTTATATTATGTTTTTAAATGAAATTTAAAAAACAGAATATTCTTATTTTTAATAAGAGTAATATTTTTAATATGGTGATATTTTGAGGATATGTTTGACTATAAATAGTTTTTTTTTTTGAATTACAATATATTAATTTTCATCATGGTAATTTTATTTAATTTTTAGTGAAAAAAGTAATTTCTTTAAATTTTTTCACAACATTAATAGAGTAATTAATCAATTATTGAAAATCTAATATAAATGATATTAAAAATATTAAAAAAATATATAATTTGAGATTATTTTTTTTCATAAAAGAATTTCCTAGATCACACTTAATTGTAAGATATATAAAAAATTATTTCTAGGTATTATTGTTATCATTATATTATTGAATTAAAATTAAATAACAGTTCAAAAAATCTACAATATTTATAATGTATTGTAAATATCATTTAATTTTCTGTTATAAAATTCATAAATATCTTAAATTTGATGATGTTAAAAATATAACAGTTTAAATAAAAACGATGGTCCATTTATGGGACATTTTTATTTTAATTCAACTGTATAAACCCTCAAATATTAATAATCTATAATGTTAGGGTCAAAGTTAATGGGATTAAACTAGTGGAAAAACCAAAAGATAAGGGATGAAATATAATCAAAACATATATATACTTTATTATATGAAGGTATATTGAACCATAATAATATAATATATTAAATTGAACACTTTGGAATAATTTTTAATAAAAACAAAAATTATATTTATATACTATTTGGAGAAATTCCAATTGCACCTTACCCATCTCTTATAAAATTGAACCTCTTCTACTCATTTCATCACACTTAGAAACACTTTTTATTTGGTAAATACAAGAAAAATAAATTTTTATAATCTATAAAAACATTATATAGGACCTAGTTTTGATGTATTACCAAACAATTATGTTTTATGGTGTTAATAAATGGAAGTATTATTTAATAGATGTATAGTTTTCAATTACACGTTTTAGTTTTGTTTCTTCTTAAACCACCATAAATTCTTTATAATCTATGATAAAATATTAAATACAGTATGATACACATATTGAGAAGATATTATGTTTTTTTAGTGACCCATATCCATATTCTCTTTCATCAAATGTGAAAATAACTCATTTTTCGTGTGTACGACAAACTACCACATCACGAACTGATGTAATTTGTTTTCCATCACCGTGTCTCAAGACGGGTTATAAGGTTGAAATTAATTTTTAAATATTATATTCATGAAAAATATTAATTCTTAAAACATAATATATCAACTAATTTCTTGCCTTTCCATGCACCGAAAAATGATAATGTTGTTCATGTGTATGTGAGGACTACCACCTCGATGAAGCAATGTGATTTTTTTTCATCACCACATCACATGAATGATATATATAAGTATATTTAAAATATTAATATTAATTATATGATTTTATGATCATTCCGATAGAATAAAATAATACTTACCTTCTTTCGGTAATAATTACTGGAAAATGGAAACGTTACTCATGTGTACGTATGGCCTTGCGTCTCCATGACTATAAAATAGTTCAATTTTAATAAACATATGAAATGGTTGAATTTAAAACAACAATTGATGTATAAAATTGTTTATTATTTCGTGATTATTATTATTTTTTGATTATTTAATAATAAACCCTTTGATCACAATGAACTGATCGATGTCATTTTAGACATAAGTTTCGAATATCATCAAAACGTCCAACATGAACTTATATCCTTCAGTAATTTTATATAACATTGTAATAATTTATATATAGAAAATAATTAAAATGAAAATGTTATTAAGTATTTATAATGTCAACATAATTTTATTATTCCGGAAGACATAGAACATAAGTGATGTGTAAGAATCCAGGTAATGAACTCTATTTTGAAAACCCTCCTTTAAAGATCCACTTTGTAACACCCCAATATTCCACGGTACGTTTCTCTTTGAATAATATTATAGCGTGCGAAGTAACCAACACCGAGTTCAAGTGCGCCACAACCTGTCAAACTAGCTATTTAAAAAGTTTTTATGAATAGTAATTACCACATTTTGAATTATATATATATAACATATAATTTTAACTATTATAAAAGAGATTAATGTACCCTCAACAAACGAAAAGTACAAGGTAATGGGTTTCTATCTCACTTTTTATTTCTATGAGATTAATGCTATATTGCAACTATACCTTTTGTGTGATGGATTTAATACACATGATTGTATTCTTGGTGTAATATAATTTAATTTATGGGTATTTACATCATCATTTTATGATCTTTCTTTCATGGGGTATATGTTTCGAAAGATTAAAAATCGGTAAGGGAATTTCATATTTCAATTCCACTCATTGGGTTTTCTGAAAACATCATTGATTATTTAAATCCAAGATTATATGTGAAATCACTATTTATTTATTTATGTAGTAATTTCCACTCCCCTTTATGTGGATATACTTTTGATACACATAATCACACTATTGATAATTTCAAATGAAATTGATATTAACTTGATAAGAGTAATATTAAAACTATTTCCATTCATTGAGATAAGCATCCAAGTCATTGGTGTTGTTTTTAAAAGAATATGTGTGAATGTCCACTAATTTATTTACACTGAATATCCAATCATATTGAGTGTATTTATAATTTTCACACATAATTATTTAATTGATTTATCCTTAACCAAAGGATACAATCTTTATAAGGGGTTTCATCTCAATTTACATTATATTGAGACATTCTTTTTGTTATGTTCCAATTCACCTTTATATAGTGTACATGCTATACTTTGACACAGTATATCATGAATCCCTTTATTCTAATTTTATTATTACGTATTTATTAACTCAATTATTTGTATTCAAGAGTCTCTAATTTAGTTAATAACTCTAAATAAAATATCAATTTAAATGTTTTAAAGATTTATTCTTCTAAATATTTCTAATTAATGTCAATGTTTTAAAAATGGTTTTAAGGATATATTTATATGGACATAACTATTTTAAAATTGAAATTCCTATTAAATGTTTTAAAATTTTATGGGACACTTTGATTAAAAAATCTATTTTTAAAGGCTTCTTGATAAATAGTGATACTTTTAAATATTTTCAATAAAAGGGGTACATTAATATCAAATAGTTTTAATGATTATTTTCATCTATGTAAATATCCTTTATTATTCTCTATTTTGGTTAATTAATTATTATATAATCATTTATATTGTATTTATTGAGCTATGTTTGACTGTGGATGTGCTATTTTTATACCATTCATGGTTTGTGGATAAAATATTGACATTTTGTGCGTGTTTTAATACGAATGATTAGATTATGTTCCAAAATTTTCATATGAGGAATAAATTGGACATAGTATGTGATGGGTGGATATTGTTATAACTCCTCGATGCATTGGTAGGTCTTCTGAAACAATCTAGTATCATGGAACAAGGCCTTGACAAAATCTCATTTGAATTCATGGCAAGAGGCCTTGACTATGTGGTTATCATGTCTGACATTATGCATTTGATCAATCTGAAATTGGTTATTAATATTTCATGTGATTATTAGTCTAATATAATATCCTAGTTAATAAGTAAATAGAATTATTTGATTTATCTTTGTCAAATTAGGCTAATTTTTATGTTTAAATGGCTTGTGTTTTAGTCTTATACATTTCCATAAACGTTTATTCTTATTTATGAATGTTTCCGCTATATTGTTATCATTACTGAGCTTCTGATCTCACCCCTTTCTTATGTTTTATTTTTACTAGGATGTGAAGAATTAAATTATGAATGACCTACAGGGATAGGTAAGAGATATGAGTGTGTTTTATGGAGACATAATGTTTTTTGTTCATAATGTAATGTAAAACTTATGTATGTATCATGTAATTTAAAGGCTAACAAACTAACTGTATTTTGGTACATGATTCCTTGTATCATACCAATGTATTAAAATAATGGACCAAATCTGGGTTTCTAGGGTTTGGGCATTACTTTTGGTATCAGAGGAAGTTTAGTAAAAACCCTGGAAACTACATTTAGATAAGCTCTGATTAGAAAACATTAACCTTAGAAAGACACAGAATATTAGTATAGAAGAACATCAAAAAAATTGGTTTTGTAAATATTATGTGATTCTTACAAGGAAATACATCCCTATCTATATACAAACTGGTATTGTTGGCTCTGGAACATATGTACCTAGGAGTGAAAACTCCGACAAGGAGTTTCGGGATTGATCTGGGGTATCCTAGTACATGACAACATGCCTTGCTAAACTCTTGGTATTGAAACTCATAGGGGGAATTCTTAGGATAATTCACATATTCATTACAAATTGATTTGAAGGATTTTAATATAAGATCAGAATAAATATACTTGATTAATCATATGGTGTTTCAGATTAAAAATAAGGTGTCATGATTTTCTCTAAATGATTTTATTTCCATTGTTACTCACACATTGATTTATAGTTTTAGTCAATGGATGGATTCCAAAGAAGTCATATTAACCATGAAAATAATGTACAAGGTGGGAATGGTGTTGGAAATGAGCAAGGAAATGAAATGTTGATTGGCATAAAAGATATCGTTTTCATGGAGAATCAATTTTCCAAAAATATGATCAATACCATATACATAAAACAACTCTAAAACCTAAGAAAGAAGATAAAGACATAGAATGATATGATATCCAGCAGTGGAGACCATATAGAGAAGAAAGCTCATTTTCCATCATACAAGAAATGTGGAAGGTGACATCCAGGAAAGTGTCCCAATGGAACAAATATATTCCTTATGTGTGGGAAAGAAGGACAAAAAGTAAATAATTTTGGAGGGAAAATGAAGAGTACTATAGAAGAAAATAAAAATGAACCTATGAATCCTTTTACTTCCATTTTCCATAAATATAGGGGACCTATAAATTACCTAATTCAATGTCCAATTCTACAGGATTACCTATGTCAAGGAATATCCTATGTGGAAATAAAGGTTGGAGAAATGTTAAAATGTATTAACGCTCTTTGTTAATGGGATTAATTTGTAATAAGTTTCTATTGTATGTATAATAGTGTTTTTTGTTATGTGAAAATTCTATTTGAAGAAGAATTATCTTTTATTTTGTGGATATAGTTATAAAGAACCATTTGGGTTTATATGATACTTGAATTTGAGTTAATTACACGTTATTATTATTTTTGGTATAAAATGAAAGGTATGAGATAATATTTGTTGTTAAAATGTGTAATGATTATTTTTTAGGAATTTATCTCCCTTTTTGGAATGTTATAAAATTATATAGTTTTTGAAAAAGGAAAACTTGCAGACCATGTGACAACACATTGCATCAGACAAAGTTGCGGGAATCGAACCCACAACCAAATAGCGACTAGGATTTATCACAAACCATTAGACTAAGTGATGTCCTTGGTTAGTATAACTAATTATTTTATGTTAAATTCTTTTATGGATCAAACCTATTTTTATTTTGGGAAGTCATTATTTATCCTTAGGATACAAAAAGAATTTGGTCATTTAGTGATAAATGTTATTTTGGAAGACATTATCACTTTTGGGAACACGATATGCATAAGGGAAATAGAGTACTATGGGATATCATTTGATAATTAATGGTGGTTTTTTTTGGAAGAATGTATGTTTTTATGGACATATAGAGATTTGGGTTATTTATGTAAAATGATTAACTTATCATAGGGAATATTTGATTAGGTTAATTACTTTAATGTATGTGACATTAAGAGTAGTCAATGTTATTTATAGATAAATGTTATGATTTATCGTGGAAGACTATGTGATCAAATATATATGAATTTTGGGTTTCAAAATTAGTTTGGATTATTTTGAAAAATTATGATTAAAATTTTTTAATGGTCTTTGTGGAACTTTGGGTATTGTGTGTTTAATTTTGGAGATTAATAGTTGTATTTCTTTCAATAAAGAAAAATCCTTTTTGGGGATCTTCTAATATTGTACTAACCATTTTGGTTTTGGTTACTGTCTAATGAAATGGGAAATATTGTTCATCTTTTGTGGATTATATGATTCTCTAGAAGTTCATTCTTGCACTTCAGGTATGACAAAGTCATCTTGAAAACATATCTTTTAGTGTGAAAGATGGGTTTGTGGTAAAAATTTGTTGATAGATAGATCTCTACTTTTAAATTATTATATTTTATTAATCTATGAATAAAATAATTCTTAAAATTCTGCGAAAATATATTGAAAACAAAAATGTTTTATCCTAATACCTTTTGTTTTGTTAAACTTGGGATATTTCAAATCATCATAGATTTTTGAATTTGAGACCCTCAATTATCCATTCACTTGTTTGTGATATATGACCTCGATCACTCCCTGTAAATATTTATGTTTTTCCTCCAATTATATTATCCACCAATGTTCTCCTATTCAAAATCCTAATTTGGTGGTGACGTTTTCATTTCCCTTTCCCTCTTATTAAGACTAAATTTTATTAACCATATTTCCAATGACAGATTTACAAAATGGTATTCTCATTTTTTAGCCTTTTATTTATGAAGAACATGTTCAAATTGGGAGGATGCAATTTATTGAAAGAGGGAATAATGCAAGACCCCAATCTTCCACGATACTTTTCTATTTGAATAATACAATAGCGTGCGAAGTATGCAACACCGAGTTCAAGCGCACCACGATCTATCAGACTAGTCATAAAAAAGTAGTTATGAATAGTAATAACCACATTTTGAATTATATATATATCCCCTATAATTTTAACTATTATACAGGAGGTTAATGTAACCTCGACTAAGGTAAAGTACAAGGTAAGGGGTTTTCTCCTCACTTCTTATTCTTGTGAGATTCATGATATATTAAAACTATTTCCTTTAATGTGGTGTATGTACTGCCCATGATTGTATTTTTTGTGAAATATATTTTAATATATAGATATTTACATCTTCATTGTATGGTATTTCTTTCATGGAGTGTATATTTCGAATGTTACCAAATCAGTTAGGAAATTTCTAATTTTGATTTCCACTCATGAAGTTTTACGCAAACCTTATATATTATTTTACTCCAATATTATGTGTGAAATCAATATTTATTTATTTATGTAGTAACTTCCACTCCCCTTTTTGTGGATATACTTTTGATATAGATTACTCCAATGCAAAAATCTTATGTCATCGATACAAACTTAATAAGAGTAATCTTAACTCAATTTCCATTCATTGAGTTAAACAACCAAGACATTGGTGTTTTTTTTACAAGAATATGCGTGAATGTCCTCTGATGGATTTACACTAAATATCCAATCATATTGAGTGTATTTATATTTTTCACACATAATTATGTCATTTATTTTTCCATAACCGAAGGATACAGTCTTTATAAGGGATTTCATCTCAATTTAAATTCCATTGAGACTTCCTTGTTTTTATTCGCCTATTAACTTTTATATGGTGTACATACTATACATTGACATAGTATATCATGAATCCATTTATTATTAAGATATTATAATGATTTTATTACCTCAATTATCTATATTCAAGTGTCTCTCATTTTTTTTGGAACTCAAACTAAAATATCATTTTAAATGTTTTAAATAATTCTTCTTCTAAATATTTCTCATTAATGATTATTCATTTAAAATGTTTTTAAGGATTTATTTATATGGTCATTAATGTTCTAAAAATAATATTCTTTTTAAATGTCTTAAAGTGGTATGTGACACTTTGATTCAAAAATATATTTTAAACGGCTTCGTGAAAAATAGTGAGATAATACAATATTTTCAGGAAAAAGGGGATACTTCTCTCAAATAGTTTAAAAGATTATTTTCATCTATATCAATATCCTTCATTATTCTCAATTGATCTTAATTTATTATAATAAAATATTCTATATTGTATTTAATGTGTTATGTTTTGACGATTGATTTTCTATTTTCATACCATTCATCGTTTATGCTTAAAATATTGACATTCCATATGCATTTTAATACAAATGTTTATATTATGTTCCATAATTTTCATATGATGAATTAATTGGACTTATTAAGTGGTAGATCGAGCCCATTATAGCTCCTCGATGAATTGGTCGGTCTCATGTGACAAACTGGTGTCTTGGCCTAAGGCTTGAACAAATATTTTTTGTAGTCTTGGAACGAGGCCTTGAATATGTTGTTATGATGTCTGACATTATGTGTTCCATAATTATGAAATTGTCTATTGATATTTCATGTGATTATTTGACTTGTAGAATATCCATGTGAATAATTAAATGGCATTATTTGAGTTATAATTGATATATTATGCTAAATTTTATGTTTAAAAGGATTATTTTTTAGTCTTACACATTTCCTTAATTTTCTATACTTATTTATGAATGTTTCTACTATATTTTTATCCTTATCGAGCATTTGAGGTACCCCTTTCTTATGTTTTATTTTTTCCAGGATGTGAATAAGTATATTATGACTGATCTGCAGGGATAGGCTAAGGGATATGGGTGTGTTCTATGGAGACATACTATTTTTTATTCAAAATGTAATGTAAATATTATGTATGTAACTAGTACTTCCAAGGAAACTAAATTAATATGTATTCTAGGACATGATTCCTTGTATCATGCCAATATAGTAAAATAATGCACCGGATCCAGGATTCTAGGGTTAGGGCGTTACACACTTTCATCACTTTTTACAATATTATAAATGATTGTTTTTACTAATTTTGATTAAGAATATTTTACCGAAATCATGACACATAATGTATTTTATTTTTCTTGTGTTTGATTCCATAGTTACTTTCAAATAAAATTATTTCTTCCTTATGCGTGGATTTTTTGGATTTTAAAAGTAAATTTTAGGAAAAAGTGTATTTCGATATCTAAAATTATTTTGTAATGTGTTTATAATATTTTTTCAATGGTTTTATTAAATATATACTGCTTGTATATTTTTATAAAGGTTTTATTCCGATTATATCTCATGGGATAGCCTTTATAACTTTGGGAGTTCCCAAATAGCACACAAATGCATTGGCGAATCATGTTGTTCTCTAGAGAAATGTATTGGAAGTTGGTTGCATGGTTATTAAAATTTTTAATGGTTTTTAAGTATTATTATAATGGTTCTATAAGGGTTTTATGATGATGATTTCCCAAAGAACCTAAATTAATTTTCTATGATTGATAATTAGTTTCCAGAGATAACATTAGATATCAAAAGGAAATATAATGATTATTTTCAAGGAATAATGACACTCTTTTTCATAGAAAATTATTATCTTTTAAGAAAGTTTTAATGGGTTTTCATGTTTTCATTGGACTGATGTTTTTTTATTTTATCTCCATATTTGATATTTATTTACACCCCATTATTAAAAAAACATTCATGAGTTTTATGTATGGGAATTAAAAAAGAAGAATTCAATTTGAAAGTAATGATTATTTTTCATGAAGTGAAAAAATTTTTTAATGTTTTATTTTATAAAAAATTACATATAAGAAATATTGTCTAATTTTTTAAATATGGGATTCTTATATGTGTGTTTTGACCCAATTATCTAATACTATAAACCGAAAATGATCATAAAATTCAAGAGAAGGAATTATTGAATTAAAAGTGATGATTTTTTATTATTAAGGATAGTGCATTACAATAGACCTATACATATTTTAGTTACCCTCTCTTCTATCCACCAGCTCCTTATGAATCGTAGGGACCTCTTGAGGTTGGTTTTAGAAAAAGACAATCTGTCTCCCACCTATCATTACTATCATCATTCCTTTTCCATCTCTACTTCAATATAGAACTCCCATCTCCCATTGTTTTCTATACCAAGGTATCCTAACTATTTTCTCTCTATCTATCATATGGTTGGTTAGAAAACAACACATGATATTCCAATGACATTAAAATGAGTAACTCTACATCTCCTTTGATGAATAGATCAATCTAGAGAGCCTTGAACTACAATCCATCAGTAATTTGATTGTCTCTTAAAACACCTCGCATGTCTTAACCTTTATGTCTTCCATTAGCTACCTAATTTTGAATTCTCATCCCTTATGTGCCTACTTCTATCCCCCACTATCGATGTCTAATTGGTATTAATGTCTTCTATTTCCAAGGAACTATAAAAAAACATAGCAAAAATAACAATGCATAAAGGTATCACACTAGCATGTATGTTTTTTCAGGGAAATAAATCAATGGTCTGCCCCTAATAAAATTAATTGTGGAATATATCTATCATGTATCATGAGAGGTTGGTAAAACTTTATTAATACTCATTCATAGTTTTTTCCCTATTATATCTATAAAAGACCGTATATGTACACTACTAGCAATGTAGATGTATGTTAATCCTCACTAAATAAATTCTCTAACTCTATTCATGAAAACGTATCCCCATCATATGAAAAAACCACCATGATCAAATATTTCTTTCCAAAACAATGAATAATGATCACTTTTAGAACCCCCATCTAGTTTTTTGGTGACATGATGAGAAAAATGACTCATGGAACCACCGAGGTCCAATACTCAACGATTTATGGGCCTCTATATCATCTAAACCAAAGGGTTCACTGGTGAATAAAATCATGAAGTTTTACCATACCATATACATCATCATCTAGAAGTATATGTATCATCTACTACTCAACAGGTTGAGGTATAAATTACAAAAATAGATACAAAGTACCTCCTAAAATGATCCTTGTATCATAGACTCTTCAGTGAGGGTATCTTCATTGTGATCCATTTACTAAATCATAGTTGGAAGTTGTCATATATGAATCATGAAATAGACTAAATATACCATGTTCAATGATTATACTGTGTCAAATGACTCAAATAAGGATTTGGAATCCCAAACCATTTCTATATGATTCATGTACAATTATTTCCACTACAACCAATATCTACTTATAGTGAGTTGAAAAGTGGGCCATCAGAATCATGATGAATGGATACTTTGATCATTTCACTAAAAATTAATTCCATACATTGAAAGGTTATCTTGAAATGCATTACATTATTTCAATAAAATAAAATCGAATATCACAGTTAGAAAAAAAAATCCCAAATTTAACCTAATATTGAATTGTCCTTTAATATCACTATGTCAAAATCCAAAGCAACAGGGCCTGCATAGTCAATGGTAATTCATGTCCAAAAACAAAAATAATGTCCGCAATTTCCAATGAGATATAAAACAACCCAGGATAGGTATAACACTCTTATGGGATTCCTTAGTATAAAGTACTTATACGCACAAACAGATCTCCAAGCTTATGCAATGCTAAAATGAAAAATAAAAATTATACCAACTGAATTAACACATATGAATCCCAAAATTAGTGTATAATGAATAATTCTATAAAGAACTAACTAACAAATACAATCCCACCAAAACTGGGAAGAATCATTACTTTCTTGAAAGAGGGGTCCATAGTCAAATGTGACTTTAAGTATGAAACACGGTCTATCTAGCCCAAATATATGTCTCATCTACTCATGGTCTGCTAGGAACCCCATGGAATGGGTGGTCATCTGCATAAGACATGACATTTTTGGAAAGAGCCCATGATTGGGTGGGTATAAAAATATATAGTCAAACACCTTCAAATCAATAGGAATAAATCATCTAGAGGTATCATCTCATCACAAGATATTTCATCCATAATATGGGACAAAAAATTAAAAATTCAGGTATACACATTCTAGACACTATGTCACATGGTAGGGTCAAAACTGCATTAACATAATAAGATTCTCTTTGTGAATTTGTAGGCAAAATCACTCAGGAGAAATCACTATGTGTTTTAGATATAACTAGTGGCATCAATTTGAGATATAGTGCTCTTTGGGTCTCATTATATACATGTACAAACTATAAGTATAAAGATATATATACACATATTGATATGACACCCATTTCTATAGGGTATACCAATAAATAAATATGGATTAACATTATATGTAGGGGATCGACACCCATATATATTTGGTAACACAGAATCTTAGAACCCCACCTAGGGAAAAAGTTGATAGAAATCCAATTCCACCACTCTTGGAGGATTCATATATGTCAATATAAGACTAATCCATTAGATACGATCATAATCATATTATCAGGTTGTAATTACATATTGTACCCTCATAGGGATGGATTGAGGGAATGATTCCTTAAGGAAACTAGTCCACACTAAGGGGAAAATGGAAAACAATTTATCTTAAAATATGTACATGATGTGTATGAATAGTACATGGTGTGTACCACTAATCATGGACCTTATTGTGTCTGTTAATTTGTACCTTTTAACTGGTCTATGTTCATATATTCATTCCCATGTACTGAGGTCCCATCATGTACTTGGTCATGACAGAATACCAGTTTGTTCCCATGTACTCTACCCACATCGGTGTACCTGGTCATGTTCATAGTCATGTATCCTTCTTGATACATGTCAATATATCCATTATCAGTGATATGGAATATGGAATATGTATCTTGGAATGAGATACTTTTATTCCTTATATAAACCCTACCTCCATATCTAGGCCACACATGTTATGTATTTCTGGATTTCACACCATATACAATGAAATTTTCTAAATTATACGGTTCTATTAGACATCATCATCCACTCCTCTAGCTTCAAGTCAATCTATGAATCATACCGATACACATGTATCTATTCTATCCTTCACTTGTTTCCACCACTCACTAAAATCTAACAATCATATTCACTCAAAAATTGTCCTATAGTGCCATAATTTTTCAATATGCTGAAACTCAAAAAAATAAATCTAATACAGTCATATTCATTATCACTAACATTTGATATTCGTCCCATTATAAAACAATATCATAGATCCTTGGTATCACTACATTATACTGATGAACAAGTTCACCATGATTGACTATCAATTATCTGTTGAACCACCAGATAGAAGCATTGTCGATGATAAATGCATGGGAAATAGTGGATGAAAAAAACAAGATAAAAACAATCATGAGGAATGAACCATGGCCAATTTTCAGATTCATCAATGATCCATTTTTAATATAATGATGAAGGAATATCCTAAATAAAAAAATATGCAATCTTCCCAAATCATATAAATAAACTTGTACTTGAAATATTATTGACCCCTGAATAGATCACTTAGTGGATTCAATTAATTTTCATAATAAGATAAGTAAAAAAAGATAAATTCATCAAAAAATGACATACCTTTATTTTGGATCAATCACTGATAAAGAAAAATCTTTTTTTGTAGCTTTTTGTGATATCAATGAACCCTGACATCATTGGTAATGCATGAAATATTGATTAGATACTATAATATGATGTATTTAATTGATACATGTCCAATATCTCATCTCTAGGCCACTAAGGTTATCATGTTTCCCTATGAATCACACATAATAGGGTATATATAGTGAATTATTAATTAATTATGTCAAAATAATTAAATTAATTTTCTGAAATAAGTTCTTTATTACCATCACCTATGATTAATTTTTAGTAAATGCCTGACACCAATAATGATTATGTAGTGCCGATATTAAATCCTGCAACATGAACTCAACGACAGTCTCAAATATTTAATATGATACACTTTTTATGAGTTATTCAAAATTTTAAGGAAAACTATGTACACATGAGATTGATATTTTTAATAATTTTCTAAAATTAATTTTGGTCTCACCATACCTGGGAATGTCTCACTATCTCAGCACCTAGATCCAAAAATATTAAATGATATATTTCAAAGAAATCCCAAAAATGACCAAGACATTAAATCTGACCAATGAAAAGAACATGGACATACCCAATAACCCTTGATTAGCTAATCCTCAAGTCTTATATAAGACATGTATGAATGCATGATGGTTCTAATTCCATGTATCTCTCAAAACATTGATAACTAGGACTCCTATATAATCTATGACTCCCTAGTATACCAAATATATAGTGAATGACACACTATGTGGTATAAATATAGGATCATCTATCACAAAAAATCACTTTTTTATGCTTTATGATCATATTTTGTATCTTATAAAATAATTATACTCAAAAAAACATTGACATTTAATTTTAACCTATAATACTCGATGATAAATATTGGTCATGGATAACTCAAAGTTATACATTGAGAATCAAATTATCATTTTATTTTAGAACTTTATTTCAATATATATATATACACACCATGTGAAGGAATGATATAATACAAATTACCTTTTTTATAAATAAATTTTATGATTATTTCACAGAAACAAATTAAAAATGTCAACTAATATATCATATATGATAGAAATAAAAATCATCCTTATGTTTTATATATATTTTAGTGGTTTATTAACATATTATATCTATATGTAATTCCTTTAAAATATCTATATGACAATTAAATAAGACCATCCTAGTAAAATCTTGGGATAGTATCTTATGAGAGGAAATAATGTTTTAATAATTGAGAGATTTAAAATTCGTATTCTCAATGATAAAATCATTGAATATATTCAAACTCTACAATACCATAACATTTTATTTTTTTATTTTTTTATCTATTGTCTAATTTTAACACTCCTTATGTTTATCATAATCATCATCGTAACCATTACATCAAAAAAAATCAACGTAATTTTAAAACATTTAATATAAATATTTACATTATTACCCACCACCACATCCTAGACTCTTTTAGGATAAATTGACATTCACTTTGTTATTGTAATTAAAGGATTTTTTTCAATTAACATTACCACCATACATTAAAAATATTTGAGAATATTCAGGGGCTAATCAATTTGAATTCTAATAAGCATAGTACTTTTGAAAATAGAGTTGTTAACAATATTTAGGTAACTAAATATAACAATTACATTTTTTACCATCATGTATCTTTAAATATTTAGCATATTTAGTGGAAGAAGTAATTTTATAATGGTATAATAATTATTTGTTATATTTCATGTTCTCAATGTCTAAACATCCTCCCACTATCCTATTATAACCCATGTTCATCTTAGAATTCCATGATATGATAAATAAAATATTTTTTTTTGTTTAGAAAGTTACTCTTCTCTACTATCAATATGAATATTTAACATTTAAACTATTATTTATTTGTAATATATTTCATTCCATGATCATGGATAACATTTATCAAAAATGAAGATCATTTATCAAAATATTTCACTAATGGGTGGTTGGAACATCTTCCCTCATATTTAACACACAACTAGATAAACACTTTACCCACGATAAAAAAAATTTATCCTTAACACCTTTTTAAAAATTGTCCAATGAATCATTAAAATAGATATAAAATTAATTGTCCCAATTTATTCACTATATCATTTAGTTAAAGAACATAATCTCTAATCTTATAATATAAATGACCTAAATATACACATCCTTTGTTTAGATCCTTTAGATATTTATAAAAGCATAAAAATTAAAATTTTGGATGTGGAAACTCTTTACTTAATCAAAATGAATAAAAATTACAAGTTTTATAAATTCATACCCTGAATTTTAACTCGTGTGTATATATAATTTTATGGAAGTATACATTTGGTATCATATTCCCATTAAATCTGGATAATTATTTTTTTTATAAAACTAATAAAAATTATAGTCATTCCATATATTATAGTAAACCATTTAATGTTCTCCATACAATTAAATATTATGTAATAATTATTAATTCCTTCTTGATTTTTCCTTCTAGTTTCAAATTAACTCAACTATCTACATGATAAAACATAATTAGACTCCACAACTAAATTTTAGTTCTCTATTTTGAAATTTTAACCTTTTGTAATATCAAAACTACTTGAAAAAATAAACCTCACATGCCTAGTTCATATATTCTCAATACTTTAGAATATCAGGTAATAATTTATTGAAATCATTAATCATGATGGAACATTTAGAGAAAAATATCAATTAATTTATTTACAAAAATAATATTTTCATAAAACATATAGTCTTATAAAGTCATTGTTACACTCATTAATAATGATTATTAGGTATATACTTGATCATATTGTGTATAAGTGGCTAAAATTAATTATGTTTATTTAGAATTTAATACATAAGAAACCTTTAGTGAGTCATTATATGCTTCTATAAGCATCTAGATTCTGAAGTTTAATAATTTCAATAGTTGAATGACTGAATTGCTTTAACACATTGATTTTTTACTTAAAATTAAGAACTTATCTTATATCACCAGTCTTACGAGTTAATAAGATTAATATTTTCCTTACTATATGACTAACCTCAAAGAAATGTTTGATGATGATAATGTTATTTATCTACAACAAAAGTTTTTTATCTTACTAGATTCATGTTTTATTAACAATTATTATATAATTTTATTAAATCTGATCCTACTAAAATAATAAACCCTTTTGAATTCATCACTTTCATTAATGTTCCAAGATTCATGTTTTATCCTGACTTATATAGGATAACATTTAAATAATACATGACTATATCTAGCAGAAAATTATTTTGAGTCATAACATATATGACCCTTTTATTTTTTAGAAGGAAATTGTATTCTGAATCCATTAAAAAGATAAAAACAACTCTATCCATCCACTATCCCATTGATTATGGTTTTCTAGTTAAGTGTATCCCAAATAAAACTCCATGAACAATTACTGTGATTGTTAGGGTTTCCCTATTAATTTTATTCCATTAATAAGATAGTTAATGGGGATGAAATGGTTAGGGTCACCCATATTAAATAATTGAGGTATTATAAAGTGCCACTATAGAAGAAATGTTACATTTAATATTCCTAATTTTATTTAGTCTCACAAATTATATAATAATATTTTCATTATGTGTTAATACTTATAATTATTTAGTTTATAATAATAGTCTTTCCACCAAATTAGTAAGTTCATTCTATTATTATTTGTCACTATTTTTATAAATTATAGTATATATTACACACCCTAAAAAAATAATCCAAAAAAATTAGACATATAAAAATTCAACTCATCAACATAATATGTGAACACTTAAATTAATGGTTTTGAATTATATGTGTTTGACACTCTCTATATGTTTACTTCTAGAGCCACAAATAGCCAACCCCCAGTATTCATGAAAAGGCATAATCCTCCTTGCCAGTATTAATTCAAACCCAAATTCCCATACCTAAGGATAATTTAATCAATAGATAAATAAATTAGTCATAACTATAAAACCTAATATGTTAAAAAATCGATTAATAAATTTTCCAAATATTTCATTAGAAATTGTGGTCTAAGTAACCAAAAACTAAATCATTTATAATCATACCTCCCATTAAATATAAGGCTTAAAATTTTATTAGAGTATTTTTAGTGATATAATCCAAATCATACACTTAATCATTATATAATAATAATATGTATCCATAAATAATTAATCAGGTAACAACATTTAATCAAATTATCAACTTATAAATTTTATCCTATGATAAATATTTTTGAACAATTCGTAAATAAAAAATAATAATAAACACTTCATAATTTTATCATATTCATTAGGAACATTCCACGGTCTTGATCATAACCACTTTATATTCATTTGATGATATAAATTCTTCTTATCATTTATTATGTCACATTTTACATTAAATATATGATATTTTATTAGTTATAAACTTTTCATAATACAATATCTATTATGTAAAGTATATAATTTATATAAATATCACATACATATTATTATTTAAACCATCATCAGATCTATCACCAAAACTATCATGATGAAATTTAAATAAATTAAAACAATAATTAATTAAATATAAAAATTAAAATTAATTTAATATTTATTCTCCATAATTTAATACAAAACATAATATTTTGATATAGTTTTAAATTTTTTTAGACTTTATAAATTCTCACAAATTTGTACAAAATAAATACATATTTTAAATCAATGTTTCACACCATATAATTTAAAAAAATTTATTTAAATATTAACACATCATATTTTAGAATATTTATTAATAAGTGTTTCAAATAGATTTATTAATTAAATAATTATAAAGTCTTTATAATTAATTTCTCTATATAGTATTTAAAAATTAAAAAATATCTTAAAATACATTTTGTGATAATTTTAAACATTTTTTAAATAATAAATTACATTTTATTGAGAATAACGAAGAGAAATTATTTTTCTCAAACTAGTCACATTTTATGATAAAAATATAATAATATAATATAAGTAAAATCATATTTATGACCTATGAAGAGTTCTACATTACAATTGAGGAAATGAATACTATTCATCATATTTTATTACTGATAGTCTATTCATTCACTATAATATATAATATCATAGTTTATAACATATAGAGATATTTTATATGTAATATGATACTCTTTTTAAAAAAAAACCAACTATGTAATAATATT
The DNA here is from genome assembly GCA_963277665.1 of Viscum album. Classification (NCBI taxonomy): domain Eukaryota; kingdom Viridiplantae; phylum Streptophyta; class Magnoliopsida; order Santalales; family Viscaceae; genus Viscum; species Viscum album. Next base: position 1,236,042,752 of record OY728162.1, on the reverse strand, counting down.
CTACAATATTAAAAATATCACACACTATCACTAATGAAAATTTGAGGATATTAACTATGTCATGTATTACAATATCTTATATCTTATACCATGATAAAAAACCACATAACATTATAAATCATCTAATTTTACATGTGTCTTACAAATGTGAATAAAATTTATAAATTCATCATTTCATGTAAAATTTAAAAAAATAAAGATAAATAACCCCATGAAATAATTTAATGTTTTTTAGTTATTTTTTAACATTCATTGGAGGTTTGAAGAGTGCTTTGATTGTTTTGGAAATTAGGGAAATATTATAAGATTTCTTTCAATATTTTTTGATCATTTTTTAGAATGATAATAAGGTTATCGATTTTATTTTAAGTTGTTTATATATGGATAGTGATATATAAAAGAGGATCTATGATCATTTAGTGATTTCATAAATGCTATAATATTTGTTAAAATTTGGCTATGTATAATATCTTATGAAAAAATAATATTTTTTTTGTTTTTCATAAGACACTTTGTCTTTTATTAATACATATAAAATTATGAAATTTATTATGGATGGTTAAAATGATATCTATGTTTAAATATGATAGTGTCTTAGTTTACAGGCTATATAGACCATTTTATAAGATACCAGAGGCACATAAGATACCCTTATCTTGTATGATATCTGAATGTTTATAATAAGTTGATCTAACCAAGATATTTTGATGAAGATGAAAAGGAAGGAAAGTAATGTATCGTAAGATAAACAAGTATGAAAATTTTAATCTAATTAGATATAAATTATGCATATGATACTCAGCCAATGAATATGATATGTCTATGGTTCATATGATATTATTTTCATGTATAATATCCATGTATCTTATGATATATTAATTTATAAAAATCTACAAAACTTCTTAACAACCTTTTCCACATGAAATTGGAAATGAATGGTTTTAGTGTTGTTATTTAATGATTAAAACATAAAAATTAAGATTTTATTATGAAAAAATTAATAAATTATGGCCTAAAATGCATGAAGAACATAATTACATGATAAAAGAAACTGAATGATAAATAATCACTCAAAATTATATCTATTAGAGAAGAAACATTAGAAGATGATTCTAGAATTCAAATGGGGTGATTTTGTATTGATCATGAAATTATTATTTATATTCAAATCATTTTTTGATTATAATAGTGTTTGAAATAGTGATTCTTTTTCTGTGGTTGCATTAATAAGATTTTTTTGACACAATGAAATTATTCATGTATTAAGAAGATTTTTTAATGACTCAATCTTATAAAACATAGGTATCATAACATTTTAAATGAATATTTATTACATTATACAAAATCACACATTAGGATCATAAAGTTATAGTGTATTTGGAAACATAGACACATAGAAAACTATTCCGTAAGTGAGTTAAGTAATCTCCGAGTTGGATATTAATAAATAGAAACCATATTATAAATTTCAAACATAAAATCATATACTATATCATGGGGAAGGAAACATAATAAAAGGTGAGTTCAGATACTAAATAATGTTAGATAATGATGATATCATTATATCATGAGAATAGGGGTTTAACAACATGAGAATAAAATTTGAAAACCATACCCTACCTATAATATATCATAAACCCGATTGAAGGCATAAATCAATTTGGCTCATATGATTTGATTCATAATTAAATTAAAGAATATGATCTATGATGGAATACCATTGGAATATGATATATATTGTTATCATGCACATTTGTATAAAAAATTATTTCCATAGTAGTTCAAGGATATTTAAAATTAATATCATAGTATATTTGGTTCAATCCCAAAAATTTTGTAGTATATAATCGTTTCTCTAGAGACTATCATAGTAGAAAAGATTCCTTACATAACATGGTTCACTATCCATTCCAGAATGATTTATCTCAATATATATGAATCTTTACCCAATGCATTGGAGTGATATATAGATCCCACCCACTATATAATTGAAATCATACATATATATTCCAAATGATCATAAAAAATTATCATAATAAAACCCATGAGATGAAATGTGTTTTAGAAAAATTTCACCATAACATTACTCATGAAAAAAGCAGGTTTCATAATCATTTTATAATTTCATAAATTACTAACTATTGGAAAAATTAATAGTGTTCATTATAATTTTTTCTTTGTATAACCCATGGAAGAGAAATGAGTTTCATAAAAATCATTCCATAATAAAAATAAAAAATTATTGAAAATAATAATAATTTTATCATTGGATCAAATACCCACTAAAACATAATTAATGTAAAAGGAATTATTATTGTCTAGAAATCTATTTTTAAATAATAATCACTTGGATCATTTCTTGAATGAAATATCCATTCTGTAAAAATCTAATTTATTGAATAAAAATTTATATAATATTGTGAATTTTTTTTTCTTTAAAAAATATATTTAAAATTTTTAAAGAAATATATAATAAAATAATTTTTATGGCATCTTTAAATTTTCCAATATTGTCATACATATTATAAAAATGATTCATTTAATATTTTTGGTATAATTTAAATGAACCTTTTTCGAAAATAGATAAAAATAATAATTTAAAACAATTTTAAAAATTAAAATATGGTTAAGAAAATATTTAATAAATCATTAAGGGAATGTTAAAATAATTTATAAAACATGGTTTTGGATGAAAAAATATCCAACCGAGGAGAAAAAAATTCTTAAAAACATCATTTAAAACTATTGATAACATAAAGAGGATAATATAAATGGAAACATATATTCTCCATAAATAACCTAAGTATCATAAATTAATTTAATTTATTAATATATAGATCATATGATTTCATCATAGGAAACATAATCATGAGCAATCCCAATAAACAATGAGATTGTGACATAAAACTCGTACAGAAGGGGGAGCAGTGACTTCAGTCGCGACTCTCCTTCTACGGCGTCTCCCATTCTAGGGTTCCAAGCATCGCGGTTCAGACGGTGGTTGCCTTAGTTTGTGGCGGCGAGGTATCGAGTCTGGTTCTTCTTCAGCTTTGCGCATCGTTCCCTTCTTCATCGGCTTCCATGTGCTATAGCGTTTGGCTAGGGTTCTTTAGGAGACTCAATTAGGACATCTTCCTTCTTCATTCGCGACCATAAGATGTGCGATTTTTCAGCTGCAGTGTCTGGTTTTTCTTTTGGTGACAAAGATCTGCTAATACATCTTTCGGATCCTCCACAGTGGGTTTCATTCTTGGTGTCAGCAGACAGATGCAAATCTGATGAGAAGTGTGTTTGAGGCTGGTCAAATTTGAAAGCCAATTGTTGTGGGGGATCTTGATGGGAGACGACCATGCAGAACTGTCGACATTTGGCTTCCGCGGCGGCATGGTATCGTTATTGGTGTAGGTAGGAAGATGTAGATCTGATGAGAAATGTGACTTAGACAGGTCGATTGGTAAGGAAGGTTAGTTTATGGATTCGCTATTTCTGTTCAAGCTGTGTTGTTCCTGCTTGGATGACCATCAGTTTGATTCTTTGAGGAGTGGGATGTTGTATACTGATATTGTTTGGATGGTTGTGTGATATGTTCATGGTTGGATGTTTTTCATCTGGTTTTTGGCTTTCCTTTTACTTTGGTGGTCATATTCCGCATTCCGGGGCCATGGAGACTTAGATCCATTGAGGGTGCCTACCGTTTTCTCCTGTACTCTGGATCCAGGATTCCGCCACTCTATCCGAGGTTGATATGAAGGGTGGTCTTCGTGGTGTTTTGGGATGTGAGGGTTCTGTAGGTGTCTTGTGATGGTTTTGTCTCTATTAGCTCCTGGGGGTTGAATACATTGAGGATGTGATGTTTTTTATGGATTTTGATTATGGTGATCCTTGTTGTTGTTCTGACCTGCAATTTCTTGTTTTTTTTTCTCTGCTCTGGATCCGAGATCCCCCCAATCTCTACAAGGTGGATCTGTGCGGTGATATTCAAAGATCTTTGGGATGTGAGTTTATGTGGGCAATTTCGAGTGGAAGACGGTGTCGACGGCTTGATCTGCATCGACAATGAGTTGTTGGGCTCTAGAAATGACGATGACAGTTGTTGGTAGTGACGCGATAGATAGTGAAGTGTGATGTGGGTTGGCTCGTGGTTCTAGTTTGGTGATGTTGTTCCTTTTGAATTTTGAATCATAGAAATTTTTTAGTGGTCTTTTGATTTTTAAATTTTCAATGGGTGTGATCTTGAAATGGTAGAATTTGTAACCGAGTGGAGTTGTTTTGGTTCACACTTACTCATTAAAAGTGTCATTTGAAAATAAAAATATTGATTGTGGATTATGGACATAAAACTCATACCATTTTATTTACGTTGAATCATAATCTAATTGAAAGAAAAATGATATATAAAAAATAATGTGTCATGATAATAATTAAATTCATGATATTAAATATCAACTTGGTTGAATATACACATCATTAAATAATATGGGATCATAACATAAATTATATCACAAATAAGGAAAATTGAGTCAAAAATCCCTTACCGCTTTGGTATCTTATGAATCATAATCCATATAAAATAGATATACTCAAATTAAAAAATATATCCTGATAATTTTAAAAATAATAATCATAAAAAATATTAAATGAATTTATAAACACCACATCAACGAAAACAGAGTTGGATATGGAATGTGTCTCATATAAATAAAAAGTGAGATGAAAATCCCTTATATTAAGTCTTTACTAACTTCATACACATTCAGAACTCCCATATAATTAATAAAAGTCTATTAATTATCAATCAATGAACCATAATTATATATAATACTATATATGATTTACTTGCGACAATTTATTACCCATTTATTTATAATTATATGTTAAAGTCACCTTTTATGCAATAACTACTTCTTTTCATTTATGTTGTGATATGTTAATTGTTTTGTCCTATTACGTTAGAAATGGTTACATAATGACCCTAACTTTGAAAATAATATATATATTCATATATGATATATTTTGATTATATATTTATTTATAGTAATCTATCAATGTTAGAGATAGAATATGAAATACATTATTGAGGGAGACAGTAGGTCATACATACTCAAGAACATTGTTTCCATTTTGTAAACAGATTGAAATAAATAAAGGAAAAAATATATTACCATTTAAAAAATAATTTTTAAATCCTAAATATCACATATATTCCTCAAACCCTTCCATATTATCTTCGACCTAAATTATGATCGAGTCACATCACTTTTTGAGGTGATAGTTTTCCATACACAGGAGTGACGTTATCATATTCCCAACAAATGGTAACCAAGAAGGTATATAATATATAAAATTATTATAAGTAGAATAATGTCAAAAATATTATATATAAACATTTAATACATAATTATATCCAACCATGAGAGGTGGTGATCAAAAACTAGTAAAATCTGTTCACGAGGTGGTAGTCCGTCAAACACAGGAATAAGAAATTTATATCCAATTTGATTGAATTGATCATGGTTTTATGTGGTCAAATTAATATAATGAAAATTTTAGATATCTAATATACTGATTTTATTACTTTGCAATAGTTTATAAAATATAATGAGGTTGAGGAAGAAATAAAATTATTATTTTCATTGGAGAATGTAACCTCTTAATTGGGTAACTTCCATAGGATTGAAAAAAATATTTCATAGAATTGATTTAGGAAATAAAATAATCCTTATAGTAAGAGAGGATGGAAGTAATTAATATATTTATTCATGTTCTTTCTAAATAATTTTTTTTTAATGTTTGATGAAGGGAGGATAATGGGTGGCCTTTTAATTTCTACCACATTTGGTTACGTCCCTCGCCCACCCCAATATCTTCATGTTCTAACATAGCTTCCTCAAAATGGTGATTTTTTCACCAAGCATTTAGCATGTAAGTGGTCTTATTTCATATATGATTATTTATATGATGTATAATACCAAACTGTTAGTCCACCTAAGAATAATCTTCATCTAGTGGTACAGTCTCTGAGTTCATCGCATGTGAATGATCATTTATGTTCTTCCCAAAGAGAGAAACATGGAAAACATTATGACTTATAAGAGGTTATTATATGTGTGAACTGATAGGCTACCATCCTAATGTGGTCAATAATATCAAAGGAAACAATATAGCTAGGTATTAGGTTTCCCTTATTTCCAAATCTCACTACATGTTTTCATGTAGAAACTCATTAAAACACTTTATCATCTCCTTCAAATATAATATCACATCGATGATTATCAACATAACTATTCATTCGACTCTAATATAGCTTGATGTGTTATTAAATGGCTTTAACATTGTCTTACATTTCCTCAGTGATCTCAGGTCCCAATATATATATTTCTCCAACATCATACTATAACATTGTATCTCTATCCTTCTCTCTTTATTGGACATTATAATGATTCATCTAAATGATTTAGTAAAAGTAATTTTTGTATGTAAAATTAACTCAAAGAATTTGTTGATACCAACTTCCTCTAAAATATAGATAACATGGTCTCAACCTAATCTCTAAGGTTTTAATTTTGATCTAGGATTAAACATCTATTTAAGGAGCATAAAAAATAATGAAACTCAACTTTGTATCAATTTCTTATTGACGACTTATCTCTAACAATGATGTAAAACAAAGATCCCAATTAGAAAAAATTAAATGTGGTAATACATGCTACCTTATCAATTCCATAATGTATATCCTAGAAATATAATCCAAATATATATATATATATATATATTATATGATATTGATGAAGAGTGACATTTTTAATAAATCTACTAAAACCCAAATACAATTATTCCCTTAATACATTTTGGGGAGCCCAACAAAATAAATCCAAGTTGATGTTTTCCCATTTCCAATATAGTATGGGTAATGAATGTAACATCCCCTTAAACTTTTTTCTCTTAATATTTATTTACTAATATACCGAGCAATGAGATTTAAACACTTTTATATCTCACTTCACTACATCCCTCTATAAATACTATTTCAAATCTATATAAATATTTTTTTTCTTGTATAATGAATAGATAATAAATAAATCAAAGCATCCTCTAATAAATCCTTATTCAAATATGGTATGAATAGAACACTTACACGGATTTGGAACCATATAATTCTGTCATAATCACGGTTAAACTAGGGAACATTTCTATCGTTCATTTATAGCCCTACATATTCTTTCTGTACCTCTTTAATAATCATAAGGATCTGTAAAATAACATTAAATTGAGAATGATAAAATATTTGACCATAGTTTAGGATTTATAGAAATCTCCGTTAAAAATTCCTAAAAATTTATTCTTTTTTGATCCTCATCATATATAAGGTTTACAAATCATTTCAAATCAAAGAATCATCCACAATGTCTGATTTCCTAGGGTAGTATTGTATTGAGATGTCATAATTTTAATGAGCTCTAACCATTGTCTCTAGTCTATATTCACGTCTTTTTGTGTGAATATATAAATAATCATTTAGTATTGATATATATACTATAGATTTCTCCATAAATATAATTCTTTCATATATATAATTCAACCATTAAATCAGATAGATATAAATAATGAGGTCGGTAATTTTTCTCATGAACCATCAATTGTTATGAGGTACAATATATAACCTTATAATTAGGAATAAGAATATGTACATGTTATTTCTTGGATTCATCATAATAGATTGAAAAAAACTCAACTATAGGGTAATGTAATCATGTTTGTGTTGAATAATCATCTCTACTATTTTTGAAATTTTACTCATATTCATTTACCTAGTGGAACTTGGATCCCTTTAGTGTTAACTTGGTGAGATGTATATACAGTCATAAATGTTTTTCCACAAACTACTAGTAGTATCTTTATTATCAAAGAAAACAATGTATCTCATTCATTCTGGTTGGTTCAATAGCCTCTATCTTTAATGGATCTACTATTATACCATATCTTTAGATTATATAATCCAAAATTGTATCTTTTTATAGCCGATATTCTAATTTTTTAAAAAATTAACTATTATATGAACACATTTGGGTAATTTTTCCTCCACATATCCTCATGTTACAACATATCTTCCTCAAACTAGTGGGGTTTTCACCATACATTGATCATGTGAGTGGTATTAATTAATACAAAATTACCTATATGATCTATAATCTCAATTAGTAATTTCACATAAGAATGATCTCACTCTAGTGTTATGGAATATGAATTCATTACAACTTAATAATCAGGTATGTACTTACTCATGATAGATACATGGAACATATCAAGACATTAGACTGGTTTTGTAAAAGTGATATCTAATAGGCTACCATCTTGATATGATCATGATTTTCAATGGGACTGATATACATGGGTATTAGGTTTCCAGTATTTCCAAATATCATTACCTTTTTCCATGGATAAATTCTTAGAAACACTTTATCACCACCTTCAAATATCATATCACATTTATGATTATCAACAAAAATATTCTATCGACTCTAAGATACCATGATGTGTTTCTAAATGGATCTAACCCTATCATTAATTTCATCCACTATATCAAGTACTATTATATTTTTTCCAAAATCATTATATAACATTATGTATCTTTCATTGTTTCAATAGAGGATATCACAAAGTGTATTCTAAATGATCCAATGAAATCTATTTTTGTACAAAAAATAAAATAGAGGAATGTGTTGATCTCAACCTCTTCTGAAGTAGATATAAAATGATCTCAACATAATATATAAGTTTTAATTTTTTTTCTATGTCTAATCATCTATTTAAGGATGACACGAAATACTGAAACTCTTCACTATATCAAGAGATTGTTAAATAATTCTATAAAATGTTGAGGTAAAACATAGATCTCAATTAGAGAAAATTGATTGTGGTAATACATGTAACCTTATCAATTCCTTAGTGTATATCCTAGAAATATAATCTATAGATAAATATTTTAGTATTGTGATAAAATTTGATTCTTTTTTATGTAAATCAACTCCCACCCATATAGAATTATTCCCTTAAGACATTTTTTGGAGCCCAATGAAAAAGTCCATAGTGAAGTTTTCCCACTTCCATTATGGTATGTCTAACAAATGTAATGTCCCTTTAAACTTTTTTTATTAATATTAACAAGTTGATGTATCAAGTAATAAGATTTAAACTCTTTGATATATCACTACACTGTATCCCACTAGAAATACTCTTTCAAATCACTATAAATCTTTTTTGTTCTATGTTTAATAGATAATAATTTATTATGTTCTCTAATTAACAACTCCTTATTCTAATTCAATCTAAACAGAACATGTACAAACATATAGATCCTTATAAATGCATCAGCATCATGGTTATACCAAAGAGCATTTCTAACCTTCATTTTATAGTGTATGTATTCTATCTACACCTCTTAAATAGTCACATGGATCGATAGGGGAACATTAAAAATAGAAAGATAAGATGAATCCCCTTAGTTTAGGATTTACGGAAAAATACTTTTAAATATCATAAATATTGGGTCTTTTGTTATTTTTATCATAGATATGGTAGCCTAATCCTTTCGACTCAAAGAATATGCCAATTGTTTTGATTTCTTAGGGTAGAAATGTATTGATGATTAATAATTTGTAATGATCTCTATCCAACAATTTGGTTTATATTCAACTCTTTATGTGTGAATTTATACTGTAATCATTCATGATTGATATTTATATATATATATCACAATTTTCTCTATAAATATATTTACTTCATATATATAATGCAGTCATTAAATAGGTTAACTCTAAATCCTGAGTTGGGTAATTTTTCTCATGAACCATAATTTTTTATTATGCATATTATATAACAATTTAATTTAACATAAGAATATGTGACATTTCATTAATTAATGCATCACAATTGATTGAAAAAACATATCCACTACATAGAAATGTAATCACATGTGTGTAACCAATCTTCTATTTTGTTCTTTAAAATATTTATCACATTAATTTTTCAAGTGGAACATAGCTCCATTCACTGTTAACTTGATGAGTGGTATAGAGAGTCATGATAAATTCACCACCTACAATAAATAGTATCTATATTAACTAAGAAAATTATGTATCTCAATCATCCTGGTTGGTTTGGTCCAATTATCAATAACATATATCTTTTATGGATCTACCATTATACTATATCTTTAAATTATATGACAAAAAAATGAATCTTTTTTTATTGAAAATTTACAATTTTATAAATATTTCAAATATTAGTCTTCTTATTATAATATTTAGTAAAATTATTAAGGGATCACCATGCTCTTACATTCCCATTAAATAGATAATATTATCAATTATAATGATTTCCATAAACTTATCAAGGTAGTATTTAAATACTATTAATTAAATACTAGAAGATAAAAGTGTCATTAGAAAGAATAAATGGAATAACTATATTTTAACAGTGTACATACCTTTTAGGGAATGGTGTTGTTGGTATATACTCTTCCTTGAACCACAATTTATTATTTCCATCATGAAAGTAAATCATGAAAATGTATTGATCTCTTTGTAGTTTATCAAATAAGTCAACAAAATAGGGGAAAAGATACATGTTATGGAGTTTTATCTTGTTCATACCATGATAATAAATATATATTCACATAAATCCATATTTTTTTAACAAAAATATTAGGTACACCTCAAGGTACACATTTGGCTAAAAAAATTCCATGGTAGGTTCTCTTTCAATTTCTTCTTGCATTCCTACAACTCAGTCGAGTCCATTCAACGGGGCGTATTCATAATTAGTATGGAACTAGGTATGGGTTACGTTAATAATTGAACATAACAAATAATTGTAAGAATAAAAAAACTTTTTTAAATAAATAATAAAATTTCCACACAATCGGTGTATCATTAAGGTTTTGTTTATCCTCATCCATCTAATATTAAAACCCCTTTTAATGGGAATTAAGACCCATGCAATATTATAAAAATATTTATTTATGATCCTTGGTTAGATATAAATATAAAATTTTACTTCCATCCTTGAAAATTAATATCATATTTAGGAAATCAAATCCAATCTATTCCCAATAAAATGTTAATTTAAAACGTAGGAAAAATTACTAGATTTTTAGGAAACACATTCATACAACCATAAACATGAGAATAATAATATACTTGATATTTTATAATTATAAAATTAGAGTTTTTTATCTCATAAATTTTTAACTATTCACTTAATTAGAATAATGATACACATATAAAATTCCATAGATATGAATAAATAGGTATATCCTGATTCCAATAATACTTTAGCAGTTCTAGAGTGGATGGTATATACACCTTTCACCAGGTCATTATCAAACCCCTCACCAGAAATAGTGATCACATGAGATTTTTATTTTTTCCTCTTCTTAATTTGAGTTTTACTTTATTCATTAACTTAGACATTTGAGAATTGTTTACCAGAGTTTTCATACTCACTGTATTTAATACACTAGAGTGTTCATCATGCATTCTATATAGCTTTCAGTCTATTTTCATTATTAGATGACACATTCCCATCACATTGGTAATCAATTTATCAATTACCATCCCTCCAACAAAAAAGAACATTTTCTATACCTTATATGAAAATTTTCACCATCCTTACTTACATATGTCATGAATGAAAGAAATATCATCATCCTCTATCTATGGGTTTTAATGTTTTCTTTAAACTATATCTTCATTTTATTGTAAAAACCCATGATATTGATGGGTAACTCTGATCTCCGTTTCCACCATGAGGGTAAATTGAATGATTTATTTCTATCTACTAAATTACCTTATGGATAACACCCTAAAAATATTTTTTATAAGAAAAAAAATAATTTATAACCCATTCTCCCAACTTGGAAGATAATTCTATAACAGTATGGCATAAATATTATAAAATTTCATTATAGGAAAAAAAATCATCATACTTTTAATTCATCTCAAATAATGTCTTGTCATTTTTTTATGAATCATACGAGGTATGTAATTATATAAAAAATAGTACTTAAATTCGTCTAACTATATGGATTCAAAATCATCATGTTATTCAATATTCTTGGTGAGAATCCACCATTGATATGATTTCCCTTCGAAAAAATATATAGTTAAAATTAATTTTTTGTGTTTCAAAAACTAGATAATGTGAAATATACTTTTAGTGGTTCTGAAGAATTATTCAAAACAAAATTTATCATTGTAACCACTAAAATATGGATGTCGTTTCCTCATGAAGGAAGAAAACATTGTTTCCTCTATTTTTCATTTAGATGTTTAGTATTATTCCTATATTTTTAATGTTTTTTCAACTTATAATGTTATTTTTCATTGCATATCTCATAGATTTTGGATACGTAGGATGATATTTATTATATTTTCTATTGAAATCATCATTAACATGATTCTTCCATGTTCCAACCATTTACTAAGACCAAAAATTACACTGTAAGAAACAATAATAATTGTGAGGATCTACATTATCATGTAAAATTACATATAGGATTTATATATCATGGAACATTATTTTTTGTATATAAAAACATTGGTTTATCCATGTTCATTCATAGTCAACATATATTAAAATCTATTATGATTGTTTATAAAGAGTTTGTTAATTTCCAAAGCATATCCTCTATGTGTTTCAATCCATGTGTGAAGAAAGGACCATTGTTGTGCACCATGTGACACTTGAGTCTAGATCAATGCCCCATATTATGAATTATTTCCCATTGGTCCCTCATTTATATATCCAAATAAAATAATAAAATCTTCAAAGGGATGTAATATCCATGAAACCACTCTATCCTTTTATATAATTATTGGATATTTTCCAGTACTTTGACTCACCTTGAACTTATCCTCGTACACATCCTTAGATTTACCACTAAATTATTCATATTATAGATTCCAATGGTTAACTGAAACTATCATTTGATACCATATATAACGAAATAAACATCTCATACATTTATTATAAAATATTTTTTAATGAATATTCATCACATTACACAAAAACATGCCTAAGTATCATAAAGGTATAATGAATTTGGAATCATATACACATAAAAAACTAGTCTATAAGTTATCTACCATATCTCCCTCTTTATTTATCTTAACATTATCCCTTTATTGACATATCCTACATAATACCTATACTCATTACTCAGGGAAAGGAATTATCTAAAAGGGTGTTATCAAATTCTCTGCAAGTGTAAAACATTTATATACCAACACATATTAAGCATAGAGGTATGATAATATGAGATTAAAATTTGGAAATAATACCCTTCATATCATAGATCATTTAATTTATTAATGAAATAAATCATAGAAGTTTATTATAAATGAATCATATTAAATCAATGAATATAACTATGGTAGCATAACATTTTAATATGAAATTGATTTATGCCATACAAATAAGCATATATAATCCATTCCTTAGTAGTTAAAGGAAAATTTCCAAGAATATCATATTTTATTTTTTTCACTCCACAAACCATCATAGTAGTTATGAATCACATCAAATACAACCATAGTGGATATAATCAATTACCAAACTTGTCAACTCATAGTTACAGTACTATTAATTAGATGAGATATTAATCTTCACCTAATTTATTATTGGGAGATATAGGTCACACCGATCACATTATGAAAATTATATATATGTATTCTATAGGATCATAAAACCGTAATCATACCAGAACTCATGAAATTAAATGGGTTTCATAAACATTTCAACATAACATGACCTATGGAAACTAGAAGGGCTTCATAATAATTCTAACTTTTCATTAATTCATAACCTATAAAAAAATAAATGTTTCTCACATGCATGTTTTCATGGTATAACCCGTAGAAGTGAAATATGAATCATAAAAATATTTTCATCATAAATATAAAACATTTAGTTATAAAAAATAATTGTATACTTGGATTATATCCCTATTAAATTTTATGTAATATCAAATTATGTCATCTTATATATAAAATGAATTTTATTGAAAAATGTCATGCAATGTTTCATAAATGAAATATAATTTCATTATAAATCCAATTTTTTGAAAATAAAAATTAATAAAACATTATAGAAAAATATATCTTTAAATATAAACTTGAAATCATATTAAGTAATATTTAAATAATCAAATGGTCATGAATTCATGAAATTTTCTACTCATTCCATACACATTAAAACAACTATTCCTTTCATATTTTTTTGTAAAAACGAACTAGACTTATGTGGAAAATCGTAAATATATTCCATAAAAAAATTTAAAATGTAAAATATGGTTAAAAATGTCTTCCATAAATCTATTAAATAATGTTAAAAAATGAAATATTTTTTATAAAACATGGTATTTGAATAAATTGGGTTTTCAAAAGAAGAGTGACATAAATATGATTCTTATTAAAAACATCATTTTAAACTCATGAGTAAGTAAATTTATAAAATGAAGGGAAAACATATATTCATTATTAATAACTATAGGAGAATAAATTACACTATTTTCAGGATATATATCATATATAACAAAATTTTATGCATAATCACGAGAAATCACATTAAACGATGAGATTATAACATAAACATTTTACCACTTTGATAACATTGAATCATAATACACTTGAAATAATAATGTTAAATGAAACTTATAATAGCATGATAATAAATAAAATCATGATATTAGATGTCAAAGAGCCAATATATACAACTCATGAAACAAGATAGGTGCATAACACAACATAAGTCTTAGTGAATAATAGTTGAGAAAAATCATTCTTGCTACTTTGGTGTATCATTAATAATAAAAAATATGAAAGATAGATCATAAAATAAAATTTAAATAAAATTAATTAATATTAAAATAATCATAAAATACATTCATTTCTAGTATAAAAACCACAAAGAAAGAAAACAAGTGTTTAATGTGGAATGTGTCTCATAAAAGTAAAAATGTTAGAGCAAAATCTCTTAACTTAAGTCCCAACATCATTATTATAATATCAAACCTAATATATAATAAATATAGTTTTATTATAAATATATTTTATAAAAATAATCATATATATAGAATACCTTATACAATATACTTATAACCATTTTTTACCATTTTTTTAATAATTATTTAGTCAAATTTTAGGAAATAACAACTTCATTTTTATTGTATGTTTGGATTTGTTTATTGGACATATTAATTCGATCAAATTTATATAATATACATAATTTAATTTATGATATAAAAATCATATATATTAAATATATATGTATTTTGAGAAATCTAAAAATGTTTAAGATAGAAAATGAAATAAAACATTTATAAAGAGAGTATTTCATATGTAGTCATGAAATTTGATTCCTTTTTCTCAATAGAATTAATGAAATAAATTTATGTTTTATAAACTAAAATTATGTATTATTTTTAATTACATTTATGTCATTTAAATTCATTAATCCCATCCTTATTACATTAAATTTAAATCATGAAGGAATTACATCGCTTCGCGAGTTGGTAGTTCGCCGAACACCTGATCGATTTTATAAAATTCTCATTGAATAGAATATAAGAAGTTATTTGTGATATAATTTTTAAATAAGAATAATAATATCATAAATATATTATATAAACAATTAATCCTTCATTATAATCATCTATTAGAGGTGGTGATGGAAAAATAATAACATCAGTTTTTGTGGTGATAGTCCACCGTACACTTGAATGATGAATTTTTATCCAATTTGATGGAATGGGAGATGGTTTTAGGTCAAGAAAATAACCCCAAAAAGATATATTTATATTGATGAAAATAATTTTATTATACCATCAGGGTTTATTAACAATTTAATGAGGTCATGAAAGAAATAGAAAAGTGATAATTGAATAACATTACAACTTCTTTGGGTAATAGTTTTTATTGATAAGAATCCCACATTGAGTGGAAAATTATTTATTGGTGAGATCTATTTAATTTATAATGAGTTAAATAAAATTTCATTAAATGAAGAAGATGCGAAGTATATAATAGTTAAAAAATATTTGTATATGGATATTGTTGGTGAGACTATATCCTGTATATTTGATATTTGAGGTTGAAAACCACTAGAAATCCCTTGTAAAAATAAAATTTCATTAATATTTTAAAAATATTTTTTAACATTAAATATCAGGGAATATTGTGATCATAATTAATATCATTAATAATAAAATGAATCATAGTTATGTTCTACATTATTATGTTTTTAATAAAGAAAACAATGTTTATATTTTTAAATAGTAAATTACAGGGAAAATATTTGAATAAATTTGGATAAAACTTTATGTTCATCTCCCTCTATATCACTTGATTATCTATGTATTGAACCTCATTAACACATATATTTATTTTTTAATTAAAATGAGATTAGATAGTGGAAATTTTTTTGTAAAACATGTTGTACTCTTTTTTATCACAGGTGGAATGATTATTTATCAAAAGGGGAGTTTAAAAAAGCTTACTTATATAGTTTAATCCAGATATATGTTTATTGATTAATTAGGGGGACACATATAAAATTAATATGAAGAATAAAACTATGAATTCTAGGGGAGATCAGACAATTTAGTAGGATAAATTTTTAATGTCAGTAAAAGTCATAATTCTATCAAAAAAATAAACTTATCTGGTAGTGTGATGTTAAGTCACTTATAATAAGAGATTTTTTGTTTTTTATTGTTCCTTAAATGAGTTTTGAGTTAATTTTGAAAACATTAGAGTTGAAAAAAAAAGAAAATAGTGATATTACATAACACCACAGAATTTTTGAATCGCTTTTATTTATAATCAATAATTCATTAACATTTTATGGAATCTAATGAAATTGTTTGAGAGTCATTAAGGCTACTGATATTTTTTTAATGATTTATTAATTTTTTTTCAAATGTTTCTAAAGTGTTTGAGGTTGTTTTAAGGTGTTTGGTGATGACTATTAATGTATACAATAGGTCCGATGATGATTTAATTATTTTTAGAATTCTAGAATACTATGTAGAAAAATGGATAAGTATAAAATCTTATATGAATTTTGTAAAATAATCTATTTATAAGATTCTTGGTATTCTAATAAGACATATGTGTTTTAATAATATATTCTACTCAGTGGGTATGATATAGGTATTTTTTTATATATTGACCCAACACATTAGATATATTGATTGTTTTTTTAAGGTATCAAATGTTTAGAATATAATAATATCTTGTATGATATTTGATTTTTTAGAATATTTTCTGCTGCATAAGTTAATATTTGGAAGGATGTTGATATTGAAACATGTAAAATATGTCAAAATAATCACATCAGATATTTTATATCTCATAAGATATGGATAATTTGTATAATACATGGCCATCATGTATGATATATATAAGGTCTATATGAAATTAATCAAACATTAATTTTGTAGTAATCATAAGATATCATTCATTTTTATAATTTCAAAAACATTAGAATAAAGTGTTTCATGTGAAATTCAAATAATATTGTCCTAGTTCATTTATTTAGTGACTAAAACATCATAATTTTATTTTGATTCAATAAATATTAATGAATTAAAACCTGAATTGCTTAAAGAAAAATAGCACACGGTAAAAGAACCTCAGTGAGGAAGAACAAAAAAAAAATTATTATGTTTAAAGGAGTCTTGATAATAAGACTTTGTAATGTATGTGGGATGATACTGTGTTTTTCATATGTTTATAATTAACATACCAATAAAATTATGATTCAAGTTAATTTTTTGTGTGAGACTAATTTAGTGGTTATAATATTTAGATCTTTTATACCCCAATAAGATTTTTAATTCCTCAGAAAAATCGATGGGCTGAATTTAATGTGATCATGTAGAAAAAGATTATAAGATAACTTCTTGATATTTATAGAATTAATAAATTTATTCATTTGTGAATTAAGTTTCATGGTTTTTAAGCTGTTTTCTAATCATTTAAAAGAAAACAGAATGTATGGACTTCCAATTTAAAAAATGTTTGTAATTGATCCATACGATAAATTTGGATAGATATCCTCAATAGATCATTGTTACAGAAAATGGTGATATGATCATTTTATCACTATTTAAAGGCTCAAAAGACCTTATAGTTTCTATATCTGGTATACTGAAATGGTATAGAAGATTAAATGTTTTAAAGGTAATGGAAACAAATAATGAATATAGATAATATTTAGAAACTATAGAAATTATAGTTGATCATGTCAAGAGAGATGAATCACTAATAAATAATGAAGTTTAGTTTGAAGTCGGTGCATTAGAGATATTTGAAAAAACAATTAAGAATAATAAATTTATGATCAAGAAGAGATGATATTTATTTTTATAAATGAAATTAAGAGTAACCAACTAAAAACGTATATTTCCTCATTTGGTATCATATATAATTATATATCATGTAAATATGAGTACTATATTATTTTAATTTCTCTAAAGGATCAAAGAGGTTTCATTTTGTTTTTTGTTCGAGAAAATAGGACATATGGGAAGTCATTTTCAACTAGTTGTATTGTTTTTAACTATAAATAGTGGGTTCTATTATAAAATCTTAAAACTGGTGACAAGACCTTATTAATAGGTAAAGGATGATACTTTTCTAAAATCATTGATATAGTGTTACAATTTTAGGTGAAAATATATGGATTAAGATTAAAGATGGATTTTGTAAGGAGTAGGCTCTCACATTGATACCTAACAACATAAAATTATTTTGTACCTTTCATCTTTTATTTTATTCTTATTAAATTTTAGGCTGAGTATTTATTTTTAGAATCGTATATAATAAATAGTTATAGGAGTTTATATCAAAACAATATATATATATAACTTCTATTTGACCCCCACAACACTTCTTAGTGATATAATCCACCATTGGTTACCCTCAAAATTAATGGTTTTATATGATAACACTAAAAATATTCAAATGGGTATGATGAAACATATTACAACAAGATTAATATATTATATTCCAATAGCCATGAACACCGTTATATGAATGATGAAATTGTAGAAAAAATGTTACTGAAAATTGATCAAACCATTGTACATTTTCTAATCACATCCACTACTTATTATTCATACAAGAATACTAAATATCACAATAAGGTTTAAAAAATACTTAACGATCCATGATGTATACAGAGGATGAATATTAATTTAATTTTTGAAAATCATGAGTCTATATTATCCGTGATGATCTAGCTCTTTAAGGCACATAAGAGGTGGGAAAAAAGTGCTTCAATGTAGCGTATTTTATACCATGGGATTGAGCAACAACACATTACTACACTACCATATAATTATAGTCGGATATTTTCTAGGGCCTCTAGGATAATATTATGGCATTCATGTATTACCTCGTGTGTTATAATGCATGAGTTAATTACTTAAGTAACTCATGCATTACATGAATAAATTAATTTATCTCCCTCACATTAAGTATTATATCATACTGCATTAAATGATATGTAACCATTGAATAGTAGTTAAATATTAACTATTAATGAACTTATGTTATACGAATCATCAGAGATATGTGTAAATAATATCATATGTATTCATGGGCAGTGGCCTTAAATTATTGTGCTAATTATATTTTATTGTAGAAGGAGGTAATGGAATGAAATCTCATTTCATATAATTACAACATAACTCAATTATATGATGTTATATATCTATGAATCACATGTATTAAATGTATTATTTGGTATTTGAATTGCATCCAACTGTAAAATTTGATAGGAAATGCTTCATCAAATTTAAAAAAAATATTTAAGGAATATAGCTACATTATAATGGAAATACCATGGGGGTCATTCCAGGGAATAATATTGGGATATTTTAATGAGGTACATAACAATCCTTTATGGTTTTAAAATTTGACACCCCTTTCACATTCCTCTGATTTTTAGTTGGGAGATTTAGGGATGGTCGAGACCTCATGCCTTTATTTTGTCCCCCTTTTTCATATTTATTTCTTGATTATTAGATGGTTATTACATCATTTTTATTGTAATATTTGAAAATATTTTATTAATTTAATTATCCTATTGATTTTAAATTAATTTTATTACCATTTCATAAATGTTTTGATGTTGATCCAACCGGGTCATTATGGAATTGGGCTTACAGAATAGGTCTCATTGGTATTTTCTAACTGTTATCTCGAGTGGATGGACACATCTAATTTTAGGATAATTAATTATAGTATATTTATTTTTTAATTTATTTTTCTATTTTAGAAATTTTTTGTAGAATTAGAGGACGAATTAAAATGAGGAATTGTGGATTTTATGTGTTAATGATCTGGGTGGAAGTATGGGGTGGTGTTCAACCTTTTCATATGAAATTGAGTATGGTAAATAATTTTGTTATTTATTCATTGATTATTCCATTGGTATTTATTTTGGAATTGATAATATATATTTTTTAAATAATTATAATTTATTATAATTGTTATTTCTGATTAATATAGTTAGGTACTTATTATTTGGGTGATGATAAAATATGCTTCAACGAGCTAGGCAATGGTGATCGAGCATCACTGTAGGGGGACCATAAGATATATTAGCCTAATAATAGTATTAAAATAATGAATGAAACATAATGTATTTAACATATATGGTCCTATAGTTCACTCTATGTTTAGGAGATTAGTATATTAAAATGGTTGTCCTAGTGGTACGAAATTTGGAAGTCTTGGGATACCTTATAGCATATTGGATTATTGACTAGTTTGAAGGGTTAATATCCACCTCCTATAATATTTTTGGACGTCTAGTGGGGATTATTTTTAAATAATTCAATTATATTTAATATTTAAGGACATACCTATCTAGAATTTGGAAGTGGTATATGCATTACACCATCCATTTTTATGTGATATGAATATTATATTCCCAATGTGGTTGATTACTTCAAAATGTGTTCATGTTCATATTGATGTATGTTATTCCTTATAAGTGATAGGATTTAAATATTGAATTTTGAATGAGATAAAGGATCCTACGTGTGGTGTTCAACCCTTTTTTAGATCAATGGGACCATAGTACGGGTCCTTGTTTTCTGTTGACTTTAGTGAGTATTAATACATTAGGGATAGCATAGTTTTAGACTAATATGAATGTATAATAAAAATAGTATTATTGATTGACATACCATCCTGGGTAATGTGTGTCATTTTTGGGAAAGTGGTAAAGCCATGTGATTATATGATTGGACAGTTCCTGGATGGGATCTAACCACCGAGATCTGTGATATATGATAGTTATATGGTATGATTTGCCCCCTTGATACAAGATACATGATCATCCCAAGGTGGTGTGTGAGAAAAATTTACCCTAAATATATATATATATATAAACACAAATATTTCAATAAGTGGGTCTTTTATTTTATATAGAAGCTTTCAATAGGATTTAGGACTGTATGTAATGAATTTATTGAGATAAAATTATTATATACGGAAAATAATGAAAATAGATTGATGTTTCTAATAAAATAACATATATAAACAATTTAATCCTCATTTTATATGTGATGATTTATGTAGTTTTATTATAGTTAAATATTTTTTTGGATTATGTGTCAATGGTATCTATAACTCTTGATATAATTTTTAGACTTCTAGATATATATAAATTTTAAAGAATTATATAAAGGAATAAAGTTGATAGATAATGTGAATAAGATCCCTCTGTTGTGAGAAGTTAATTTGGACGAGGGTTGAATAAATTTTTATTTTATCAAGAAGTTTTGATGGTGGATTTATGTATTTATGGTCACAATTTAGTAAAGTATATAATTACAAGATTAATGTAGGAATTGTTCAGAGTAACTAGATTTATGTAAATGGATCCACGTAGTGAGAGTTATCATGTAAGTGTTCAGATCATTGTATTATTGGATCCACTAATGAGTACCCATGTATTTGGATTCATGTCAAATTTATCCACATTTTATTAGTAAAAAAATATTTATTGATATAGGGTATTTATATAAGGATATAATACATAGGAGTTATATAATCATGCATGTGGAGCTAGAGTAAGAGAGTGGTGTAACGGTGAATGTAGAGAGATATCCATATAAAAATAATTGATTTTAGGAGAACAATAACATGGTCATCCATGTAAGCGGATCCATATAAAAGTGATTAACATTGGGAGATTCATATAAGAGGATAATTTATCCTTCCATTGAAATTATGATTTATAGAATTAAATATTCTATGGATATAAATTTAGATGATCGAATGTTTTTATTCAAATACATATATATAAAATGATATGTTTATTGATTGTGATTCAATATAATTATATAGAATCAAACTAAAGGGTTTATGTGACCAAATATTAAAAAAAATTCATTCCAAAATGAGAGGATCTATGTGACATTGGTTAATGATGACACACACATATGGAAGTAATTAAAAAGAAATTTAAAGCATAAATTTGGGGGAGAAATTAAAGGTGTCGTATTTTTGATATTATGTGGGAATTATGAGTCTAGATTTTAGAGGATTTAAAATTAATAACTTTACATGGTTTGAAAAATTATTTGGATGTATAGAATCTCATTTCCTAAAAATAAGATAGTTTTCCATAATTTAAGTGAAATTAATAATCTTATTTTATGAATATAAAATATACTAGTGATGCATGAGATAGATAGTAAGAGATAACTCAATAATTAATTCATAATAATAGCTATTATTGTCAAATACATATAAGAGATGATTACATTTATGAAAACCTTGTTCTTTAAAAAAATTAGAGATGACAAATCCAGGAACCAAGTACACGTTGAAAATTATTATGAAGATAACTATAACTATATTTGCAGTGCTGGAGTGAGAAAAGATGAATGATCTATGAAATAAGAAGGATTTTGGATGTGTGGAATTGAAGAAAGAAAAATATTTCAAGTGTACTACATTAGGATATAGTTTTGGTTGAATTAAAATTTGAGATAGAGTTTGAGAGGACCAATGATGAACTATCCAGATATAGTATAAAGACACAATTGTGATATGAACAAAATATTTTAGAGAGATATATTCATATAGAGTTAATCCAATATAAATGATGTGTTTGGAGGAAGATGTTATTATAAATAGAGAGTAGTTATTTCAAATATTTTTTGATATTATTTTTAGGGTATACTTTATACATATAGACGTTTATGGATTCATAGTAAAGAAACCAGGATATAAAATTCAACCAAACATAGCAAAGAGCAGCCTTTCATTTCCCAACCTTTTAAATCCCTTGTGTTATTGAATTTCTTTAATATATAACTCAATTATGGATCAGATGAAGACAAAATATAGAAATATAAATTAACTTGTCATATAGGTTGAATTAAAAGATGAAAATTCATAAAAAGAACAAATATCATTGATCCATTCCCTCTCCTATTAACGATCTCACCTGATATGGTTAGTATAATTGTTATCAGATATATTCAATGATATCTTTAAATGTCTATGGATACATATAGAAAATATCAATCCAAATAACAAAATAGTACTACCAATTGTTTTTTGGATATATTATTCATGTTTAAAAGAACTACTTTCATCCATATCTATTATCGTAATGATTGAAGTGAAGTGATTATTTATAGTGGTATTGAATCTACATGGAAGAGATTACATAATGATTTATACTTGAAATAGAAATATTTATGTCCATTGAAAGATTATAAATTCCATAATTTCATATTTATCTAATAAATGCTACCACAAAGTAATGGGACAAAAAAATGAGAAAGAGGTGTAGTAAAAGCTAGAGAATATATATGAAGGAAATGTAATGATTAAGGAATCCAAAATTCATATTTTGAGAACACAATTAGAAGAAATATGGTTGGATGATGATGTGGGTATAAATGAATGATTTTTTAAGTTTAATGATATTTTCATCAATATAATATGGTTTTGAGGTAATATTAATTGTTCAAATAATTTTAATAAAATTATTATAAATTAACAAGATTGATCTTACCCAAATATTTAATCTGTAGAAGAGATTATAGATTTATCCCTTGACTAGATAAAAAATACCCTAATTTTGGAATACTTAATACACTTGTATTAAAAAATAATGGAAATATGGAAATGTAATTTAAATTCATTAGTGAAAAGAGTTCAGTTAAAGGAATGATGAATCTAATTTAGAATAAAAATGTTAGAATTAATGGAATGTGGAGCATAATAATTACATGGCCTTCTTATCCAAAAAGATTAGCAGAGGGAAAGTAAAATACAAAGGTATACTTACTCTAAAATTATTTAATTGTTAATATGTTTGGGATTTAGAAATTAAATTCAAAAATAATAAATATGATAAAACTGAATGGGTTGAATATAAAGAATACTTTTCTAAGAGAAGTTCATGATTTTTTTGAAATATTGATTTTTGAATAAAGAATATGCATTAAAGTAAATTCAGGGAATATTTTGTGATAAAATACGAAATTAAAGTCTTATAATCTATGAATGAGTTTTATGTTAATATTACTTATCAGAATCACAACACCTTTATAGCTTATATCAAGATACAAGATCTTTCTTCACGCAATAAAGATAAGGAATAAGGAGTGGATACACTGAATATATACTAAAATTAGAAACTATTTCATTAATTCAGAAAAATAAAATGATTAAGGATAATTTAAAGCTACTAAAAAGGTAATTTTTTTTAAAGAGACAACTCTCAAAGATGGTATCAATATTTTGAATTCAAAAATTTTCATAACAAGACAAGATATTAAAATATCTGTATGAAAATATGGATTCTAAAAAAATGGGTATCATAATCTAGGTATCATAAATTTTATAAAATTATATGTTATTTATATATAATTGTTTCTCATATCACTCAAATACATGTCTAAAATCATTCCCAAGCTATTTTTTAAAATTGGTTTTATTTTATCAAGTGATGATGAATATATTTTATCTTGATATAAAAAATATAAATCCCAAAATTGACATTTTTGTGATAAAGTAATACATAAATAATATATATCTATAGAAAAAAGTATTAATTTGGATTTAAAATATTGAAAATTCACAAGAAAAATGTAAAATAATTTCTTGATAACACCTTGATAGTAAGAAGTTTTAAATATATAGACACAAAAACATGTTGTAAAATCACGCCTCAAATGCTTTTATTTTTGTTAAAGGATATTTGGGTACAAATCATATAGAAACTGGTTTAACATTTAATTTCCTAGGAGGTGGATTAATCAAAGGGGGATAAAACCTTAAGAAAAATAATGTCGTATTTTTTATGAATAAGAATTTTGACAATGTAAATGTTTAAAGATGGAAAAGATGCATAAAAAAATTCTAGGCTACCATTGTAATGGAGAATCACAACGAAAGAGATATAAAAACTCTAGTCAATGTTTTCCATATTAAAATAAGAATGTGAAAGGGTAAAATAAAATTTTTATCCTAAATATAGATAATAAATATTATAGGATGAAGGATGGTTATCAAAAATTGGTAACTATGAAGGAAATGATATGTTATGTGGGAAATTTTTCTTGCTAGTAGTAATTCATAAATTAAATTGTTAGTGATTCTATATCATATTTTAAATTAAAAAAACAAGAAGCATATATATGAATATGAATATTACTTTGTGAATTTTAATAGTAATATTACACACAATGTGGAAAGTTAAATGAGACATGATACTGTGAATCCCATGATGTATCAAAGAAGAAAATTTTAGAAATATAGCATGATGAGCTCTCGAAGAGATAAATATGAAACAACTAGAAAGTATTGTTTGATTAAAAACTAACAAAACTACATGGATCACATGAAATAATTGAGAAAAACATCCTTGTTATCTTTCATATGATTATTTTTACTAACATTTAGGTAATTTAATGATAGAAAATAAAGCAGATGCATGACGAGGCTATCACTATCCGAAGGTAATAGGAGATACAATTCAGAGAGTTATCCAAATACAATTAAGAAGTGAAATTTGTTTAATCCATTACGTGGGAGTATACATAATTAATATTCTACGAAAAATTATTCTTTTAGGAAAATATAGAGTTATTTTTAATCTATAATTTCTAGATATCTGATAAAATTTTATAATTAAAGTATTATAATCCCATATTACACACTTATTTTTAATATATTAAAAATGTTTATAAAGTGGTAGAGGTTTTTTGTGAAAATGATAAGATAAAGGTGTATTTGAATCACATATACTTGATATTATTTATGTGTTTATTAATATGTGTGTGGTATTTACCTTTCTTGTTATAATTACTTAAAACAACCCTAAGAATTAGATAATGAAATTCATATCATGTGTATAGAAATATTTCGACAACCATTTTTTATTGGTTAAATATCACTTGTTTTCTACACCATGTTTTACCATTTATGCTTAGATTATATTAAATAAAGGATCTTGGATATTTTTTGTGGCGTCACACTTCTCTAAATTAGTGGATAAATATGAAAATCATATCTAAAGATGAAGAAGTTGTTTTTAATTTACCCCATATATAAAGAAGAATATGGATTAAATTTGTGATATTCCACCACTACATTAAATTTTAATTAATAATTAATAACAGGGAGAAAAAATAATTTCCAAGACAAAATTTTAATTATAATTAATTTAGTGGTATTTAAAATAATACAAATATGGTGACTGATGTAATAATTAATAAATAATTTTTTACAATTAATGGAGTTGTTATAGTATATAATTTCTATAAATATGTATTGGGACTATATAAAAGGGGTTTATTAAGATTATATCATTATACATTGAAAAGTTAGAAAATATGTTGGAGTTTCTACTTGATGAAATTGTGTGAACCTATTTAGGTATCATTCAAGATGGGATAAATTTTTTGTTATTATTCAAATTAAAGGAAACAATAATTATGTGTATAATTTATCTATAATATTTAATCAGAGTTGAATTTTTCAAGCTAGTGGGAGACATTAAAAAATATATTAGGGAACGATGATGCTATATTATGTAAAGAATATCCATCTATTAAAATAATTTAGATTAGACAAGGATTGAAGTGAATTTTAATTGATTAATAAGTCCTATAAATTGATTTAATGATATATGGTTGGAATTAGTTAATGTATAGAATTACATGTCTAATGTTCAAAATTTGAAAAAGGAATTAGATTCATGTAAACAGATCTATATGAAGAGAGTGCTTAATTTAATGAAAATATTAACTTTTGAGTGGATCAATGTATGTGTACTAATGTATATGGACTCCCATAAAAGTTATTCATATATTAAAATCATCATAAGAGTGAACAATTTTAGAGGATTAAAATAATAATACATGATATAGGAGTCATCCAATCACATATGGGGATCCAAATTTTGAGATTTATGTAAGGGTTAATACATAAATGACCACAAAATCATCGATGTAAATGGATCTATCATAGCATCATCAATGTAATGGGGTCTATTTCTGGATTATTGACATAAAGAGATTATCATAAGAGGAAAATTTATCATTTTTTTGAACATTATATTTTTTAAATTATATATCATGTGACAATAAATTTAGTTGATTCAAAGACTTATTCTTCAAACATGTATATATAAAAATGATATTATAGTCCACTAGGATTAATGATGAATATATATAATCAAACTGAATGTTATTTTGAGAGAAGATATCGAGAAGAGTCTAACACTTCAAAGAAAGGAACCACATGGGCATGTCGTATACTTCTATACATACATAGATGGAATTAAAAAATAATTCAAATAATTATTTTGTTTGAAAAATTTAAGGTATAATAAATTTTTTTATCACATGCTAATAAAGTTTATGGGTTTTATATTTATTCAAAATTAATTAATTGACATGTCTTGAATAAGTATTTTGAATAAATATAATCATTTTTCCAAAAATTAGGGAAGGATTCCAAATTAAGATGGAAATTTTGTTTACAATTTTTTGAATATAAAAAATGTTAGAAATAAATTAGAAATATTCTAAGAGAGAAAAAAATACTAATTTCATATGAAAATCTACAACTATTAATGAAGGAGAAGGTTAGATTGTTTTGATAACTTCATTGAGCATCCAAGAATAAGGAGAGATAACACATCAACGAAATTGGTATGTATTAAATTTTTTTGAGATGATAACTATAAGGCCCCAGCCTTAAACATTACTTAAAATTGAATTAAATGAATAATTCACATTGAGGATCTTTTCAGGTTTAGAGTTTTAGAGAATTAGGACATAACTATTACATCTCAAAAGATTACAAAGTAGTCTCTTCTACTAAATTTCCATAAAATAAAAAACTCTTAAAAAGAAACATGTCTAGTTTCATGTTTTAGGAAGCATGACTTTCCCTTGATCCCATCCTTGACCCTATTCCACGCTAAGTCCTGTGAAAAACATTTCAAAAACTTGGTATGAGCATAAAAACTCAGCAAGGGATACACAAAAAACTGTTAGTTTATCAAAACAAAAAGTAAACCATGTATACTTTATCAAGGTAATAATTTTCACCTTTATGAAGTAGTAAAAACTCTTCACTGAATAAAATATCATTACTTACCTTTTTGTAACCAAAGGATTACCATAAAACCCATA
This sequence comes from Viscum album, assembly GCA_963277665.1. Lineage (NCBI taxonomy): Eukaryota > Viridiplantae > Streptophyta > Magnoliopsida > Santalales > Viscaceae > Viscum > Viscum album. Next base: position 1,236,014,008 of record OY728162.1, on the reverse strand, counting down.
TAAAGAACACATAACATATATAAAGGTAACTTGGGACATAAACATACTTAAGTGGAATAACCATACGGTCGACTCCCACACATATCACTTAATGGAATAGCCATACAGCCAATTTCCATACATACTAAATGGAATAGCCATACAGCCGACTTCCATACCAAATGCATTGGAGGTTATAACGTAACCACCAATCCTGGTATTCACGGCACCACCCGTCATATGGTTTATAACGTAACCACCCGTTAAAATGTCCAAGTACCAATATAAAATCATAAAACATAAAACCAATATAAAGGAATGATAACATTTCCACATTTCAATCGCAATATATCATAAATATATTGAAATAATAGAATCCTTTATCAAAACCATTTTCAATACCAAAATACATAAAAGAGTATATGGTATTTATTTTATTCTAAAAACATTACCGCTTGTTGAGGAAGCCAAAGACCAAATAATACTCGCGGCGGCGGAAAAGGTCGTTGTCACCGCGTACGTTAAAAAAACATTCATTTTTGTCGTTTAGTAAAACGCTTCAAAGAAAAAGATTCCTTTTGTATAAAATTAAAAGTCAAAGGAGTTTATACAACGTATAAAATAAATTTGTGTATAAAACGAAATATGCCTCAATGAAAGGAGATTGAGACGAAGTCCCTTACAAAGACGGTATCCTTGGATTAAGGATAAATCAATTACAAAATTTTGTGTGACAAACGAATACAACAAATATAAGTGGATATTAAGTGTAAAATAATCAAAGTTAATTCACACATATTCAAATAATGACATATTCAAGGAGTACAAGTTTATCCCAAAGAATCAAATTTGGGCTAAGAAGTTCCCTTGCAAAAATTTGACAGCCTAACGGCGTCACTTCAAAAATTCAGAAAACGAGTTAATGAGAGATAAAAAGGAAATATCATCACTTTGACATAAAATTTACATCAATAAGGATATAGAAGAACATATCCCAACACAATAGTATGTGAATTAAAAGACATAACAAACGAAGTCTTTTAAAAAGAGGAAGGTGAAAGGTTCCCTTACCGACTTAGGTAACATTCGAAAAGTACACCCCATTGAAGAAGTGTCATACAATGAATATGTAAATACCCACAAATGGAATTATATTACAAAAGGAGTGTAATAGTGGGCCGTACATGAACCACTCAATGGAAATTGTGGAAAATGTAGCATAAATCTCACGGGAATAAAAGTGAGATGAAAAATCTCTTACGAAAACTTGGCAGCTTAACGACGCCACTTAAAACTTCCAAAATGGGTTGATGAGAGGAAATATGGTATCTCATCACATCAACATAATGTTTACAGAAAGAGGAATATAAAAGAACATCCCCCAACATAACAAATAGGAGCTTAAAAGAAGTGACATAAAGGAGAGTACTTTATAAGAAAGAGAGGGGTTAGATCTCTTACGAAAATTCGGCAGCCTATCGGTACCACTTAAAACATCCAAAATGGATTGATGAGAGGAAATATGGTATCTCATCACATCAAAATAATGTTTACAGAAAGAGGAATATAAAATAACATCCCCCAACATACCAAATAAGAGCTTAAAAGAAGTGACATAAAGGAGAGTACTTTAAAAGAAAGAGAGCGGTTAGATCTCTTACGAAAATTCGGCAGCCTATCGGCGCCACTTAAAACTCCCAAAATGGATTGATGAGAGAGAATAGGGTCTCTCATCACATGAACATAAGAATTACAGTAAATTTAATTTTAAAGGACATCCCAATAACAATAAATATGAGCTTTAAAAGGAATGACATAAAAGAGTGTACTTAAAAAAAAAGAGGAGTATGATCCCTTACCTCGGGTCCGACCTGACTCGATCGTTCTTTAATCTCCTGAATAATAAACTTGAGTTAATTTCTACTTCCTTAAGAACCTTTTTCATGTTCATTATTCCTTTTATATCACTTATTACCATGTCATAAACATTATGTAATCATTTAAGTTAATAATATATGTTTTGCCGATATTTGGTTCTTAAGTCGAAAGTGGACTTCTTACAATTACATGTTGTTCGTGTGGACAAATGTTTATTATATCCAGAATTGTATTCATGATGTATATATCATATATTTCATATATATCCAGTACATGCATTCATTTATAAAATTACATAATCATTTAGAGGTAAGAAATGAAATGCACCGTTCATGGAGACGGTAAGCCGTACGTACGCATGAACGCTACTTTCATTTCTATTCCGTATTTTATCGAATGGAATAATAATGATATATAGGTATATTATAATTACAGTATAATATCATATATAATATCATAGTTCCATCCTTTATATATCCCACATATGGTATTTAACGAATCAAATCACTTTGAGGGGGCGGTAGTCCGCACTTCCATAAATGAAGATATCGCGTTTATCCATAATGGAAACCATAAAGGTATGCCAAAAATGAAAAAAAAACAGAATCTTAAGGAAAAAATAAACATATTATATATCATATATATAAATAGTTACATCATAATGGCCACCACTGAAGGTGTTAAATGGGTATTGAACAATCAACGTTTCGGGAGGCAGAATTTCACCATCCACGGAAACCGTATGTTCTTTAACCATTTGATGTAGTTGTGTGAGAGTGTAGCTCGAATAAATCTTATAAAAACATCCTATTATATTTAAGATACTGTTTTTGTTACAAAACAAGTAAATAAAAAGAGTTTAGGGGGTTGTAGAAGCAAAATAAAACAAATGAACATGAGAGAATGAATTACCTTTAAAAGTGTAACTCCTTTTGATTTGAGCCTAAAGGCTTCCTTTGAAAGGATTCTTCCCAAAGGGAATCCTCTAGTATGAGGAGAGGGATGTGTAGAGTGTAAATGGTCAGGGGTTGGCCTAGAAAAAGGCTTGAGGAGTGTGTGAAATGAGGTAGGGGTGGGGGCCTTTTATAAGAGGAGAGGAGGGGCACATTTGGAAAGTAAAGAAATATTACATTATTTGAAAATGTGTTTCGGTTTTAAAAGGTCCCACACTGATATAATTCGTGGATAAGGTGATAAGGGTTCTAACTACACCCATCCAATAAATTTTGGACATGTGTAGTTCATTGATTTTACATTATCTTTCCATTTTATTTAAATCGTCAAATAGTGATGTCATCACTGCATCATTATTATGTCATAAATAATTTAATTTATTTAATGTCTAAAAATTAAAAAATAATTAATATGATGTAGGAAATCTTTTTATATTTCCAATTAATATTTATAATAAAAAATCTAACTTGTATAACCCCATTAAAAAATTGTTTTAGTAAAACATATCATGTTTGTGCCATTTTTTACATTAACATTAAATAAAAGGTATTTATGTCATTTTCCAACCAATGTGGCTCCATGGGGTCCCCAAGTTGACCCATGGCTTTTCTTGGTCGGCCATGACACATCCAATAAGGGTAGGACATGTGTCAAGGTCATCTTATTTTGTTAAATCATTATTTTTACTTTAAACTACACTAATTACCACTAATCGTGATTAAAAACTTAATAAGTTACTATTCACCAAAAAAAATTATTTTTATCTCATTGAACCAAATTTTACTTCTTAATGACAACCATGTATGTCGGATTTTTAAAATTCAAAACACAGAAGTGGTAAAATTTCATTTAAACGAAAAATCAGTTTAATATAAGTACCACTTAGTGGTTTCACTATTCATCAAAAATTGAAGTTATTCAGAAAAATACCAAAAATTCACCCTAAGCTATATTAGATATTCTGAATTCAAAAATGAAGTCTATTTTAAAAAATTCACAACATATATGTTGCATTAATTAATTTAATAATTAATTCCCGCTGTCAGAGCAAATAGCGTGTTTTTGTGAAACAATAAGTATCAAAAGATTGATACTAGTTTAAGTCCGATTTCAAAGTGAAATTAATTCCAACGACCACTATTGGATTTAATGGTAAAAATATTTTCTAATTTCACTTTAAAACCAATTCAAAAGATAATATAATCATATAAATAAATTAGATTAAAAAGTGGTTTTGAATTAAAAAACAACATTTTACACTATTCGTTAAAAAAATGAACTTTATCGCAAAAATACCAAAAATTTACACAAAGTAAAATTTGATGTCCTGATTCTAAAGAAGAGTTTTATTTGGTCCAAAATAATGTATAAGAATGATCAAAACTATTTTTAATGACAGTTTTCCATCAAAAGGTGATAAGTGAACCTTTAGTGAAAATTAGTGTATAAAAGCCTAAAATTGAATTATTTCCGTATTTTAAGCCTTTGGATAAATGTAAAAACATTTAAAAAACATATATAATCATATTTTAGTTATTTCTATCCATTACCGCTAATACAACATCTACATGTTAACTACCATTTAAAATAATATTATTTTATTATTAGAGTGCAACGTAAGATTCCCAAGAAACTCGTTGTTGCGTATTGGGTACGCCATCGAGCATAGCATCCCCTTTAAACTAATATTAATATTTGATTCACAAATATGGATAAATATAAAGATGTCATATTCTTTATTTACCTGGGGTTCTACATCCTTCCCCCCTTTTGGGAATTGCGTCCTCGCAATTTTAAAATTGGTCTTGGAAACATCCTTGAAAGTCCCACATGAGAGAAGATTCGGTAAAACAATCACTTTAAAATAAAGAAAGATAAGTACAAAGGTCACCTGAGTTAACCCATACTAGGATTCCAAGTATGAAAACATGGACATGGAGGAGAAAACATAGGTTCATGTTCTGATGGAGAGTGATAGAAAACATGTTTAGGAGAAAGTTAACCATGAGAAAATGACAAACTTGTGATGGGTTAAACGATATTCGATTCCCCAGTAGGAAAGGTTAATAGACAACATTTTTATTTTAAGTTACTTTTTATTGAGTAATTTATTCATAAGGAAGCATAATCACTTATCATGTTGACTCTGAACTTTTATTAGATTCCTTACACAAACTCATATTTTCTCCAAAAGGCGAGTATTTAGGAAGACTTGTTCACATTAAGAGTACTATAATCAAATTCTAGAGAATTACCTAAACCAACAAAATAAAACTACATACTTCCCAGGTCTTTAGACTTTAACCAAAACCAAAACCCAAAAGATTAGTACAAGATAAGATAACCCAGATAAGGATAACCCATTAGAAAGAAAATCTATTCTTAATCTCCAAAATTTGTTCAACAAAACCCAAAGTTCAACGAGGACCATCCTATAAGCAATTTTTCCATATAATTCCTCAAAGTAAACCAATCTAAGATCGAAACCCAAACATTTGAAGGATTTAGTCACATAGTCTTCCAAGTTAAATCGTAACATTTATCTCCAAACAAAATCAGTTTCTCTTAAAGTCTCGCATTGAAAAGTAATTATCCTAATCACATATCCTCCATGATAGGTTAATAATTTTCATAAATAACCCAAAATAAACTTACTCTTAAAAAAACAATCAGTCAAACTAACCAGGGACTTCACGTAGTCCAATGGTAGGCGATAAATACCAGTCGCACTTTGGTTGTGGGTTCGATTCCCGCAGCTTTGTCCGACACGACGGGTAGTCACACGGTCTACGTGTTGTCCTTTTTCCAAAACTATATAATTCTCAAATAATTCCCCAAAAAGGGATAAAATCATCAAAAATAACCATAACATAATTTAACCTCAATTTTATCTCATGCCTTTCACTTCAATCATAACATATAGTAACCCATAATTACCTCAAAAGTAAGGGTCATATAAACCCAAATGGTTCTTTATAACTATGTCCACAAAAGAAAAGATAACTATTACTTGAATAAAATTTTCCTATATTAAACATCAGGGTTACACATAATATAAAAAGTCTTCTAATGTATCCCCATTATCAAAAGAGACTTAATACTCTTATGAATTTCACCATAACTCTTGAAGCCCTTATATGTTGACATCTTACTCATTCAACATTCTTCATGATCCATTATCCATTCCTTTCCAACTTATTCCTAAATACCCCTTTCCTACAAACAAAATCATGAATCATATCCTATGATTCCAAAATAGGAAAACAATAGTCATGAAATAGTACATACCTTTGATTGGCCATTGTCAGTTTCTTCATCCTCAATTAGAATGGAATTGGGTATTGGTAAATTAATATTGGTACGCTCTTGGTGACCCCATTCACGAAACTTCTTCATAGGACATGTGTTTGCATAATGACCATGCACACCACATTTAAAACATTTAATTGATCCCTCAGAAAGAACTTCTTTCCCATTCCTCGAGTCAACTGGATGCTTCCTTTTTCCATGGCAGGTTCTTGCTTTATGACCTTCATTTCCACATCAATAGCATATTTCTGTCCCTTTGAAACATTTTTCTAGGTGTTTCTTTCCACATCTTTGACACATAGGTTTTTGAACACACTTACCTTTATGATTATTACCTGTACTTCCGTAGGGATTTGTTTCTTTCATATATGATGCCTTAGAGAAATCTCCAAGGTTTAGGTGGTCAATCATAACTCCAGATAGTTCGTTGAGGATAAACACAAGAGTTCTCATTACAGCTCCCATATCATTTAGTTTCTCGCTCAGAAAACTGTCACAGTTTCCTTCACATCCACCGTTACCATGGTGCCTGCTAGATCCAGCCATTTACTAAAACCAAAAAGGTTCAGTGTGAGTATAACAACAAAACCATCATGTACTAATGAGGACGATAAACACTAAGATATTCTTACTCATTCACTTTATCTAAAACTAGGACTCTGTCTGAAATCCTAACCATTATGGTAATGTCACTTATTCTTAAAGAATACCCTAACCTCTAAAGTTATCTAAACCGACCTCTAATACCAACTATAAGGCCCCATCCTTAAACCATACTTAAAATTGAATTAAATGAATAATTCACATTGGGGATCTTTTCAGGTTTAGTGTTTTAGAGAATTAGGACATAACTATTACATCTCAAAAGATTACAATGTAGTCTCTTCTAAGAAATTTCCATAAAATAAAAAACTCTTAAAAATAAACATTTCTAGTTTCATGTTTTAGGAAGCACGACTTTCCCTTGATCCCATCCTTGACCCTATTCCACGCTAAGTCCTGTGAAAAACATTTCAAAAACTTAAGATGAGCATAAAAACTCAGTAAGGGATACACAAAAAACTATTAGTTTATCAAAACAAAAATAAAACCATGTATACTTTATCAAGGAAATAATTTTCACCTTTATGATGTAGTAAAAACTCTTCACTGAATAAAATATCATTACATACCTTTTTGTAACCAAAGTATTACCATAAAACCCATATAAAGAACGCATAACATATATAAAGGTAACTTGGGACATAAACATACTTAAGTAGAATAACCATACGGTCGACTCCCACACATATCACTTAATGGAATAGCCATACGGCCAATTTCCATACATACTAAATGGAATAGACATACGGACGACTTCCATACCCAATGCATTAGAGGTTATAACGTAACCACCCGTCCTGGTATTCACGGAACCGCCCATCATATGGTTTATAACGTAACCACCCGTTAAAATGTCAAAGTACCAATACAAAATCATAAAACATAAAACCAATATAAAGGAATGATAACATTTCCACATTTCAATCACAATATATCATAAATATATTGACATAATAGAATCATTTATCAAAACCATTTTCAATACCAAAATACATAAAAGAGTATATGGTATTTATTTTATTCTAAAAACATTACGGCTTGTTGAGGAAGCCAATGACCAAATAATACTCGCGGCGGCGGAAAAGGTCGTTGTCACCGCGTACATTAAAAAAACATTCCTTTTTGTCGTTTAGTAAAACGCCTCAAAGAAAAACATTCCTTTTGTATAAAAGTAAAAGTCAAAGGAGTTTATACACCATATAAAATAAAGTTGTGTATAAAACGAAATATGCCTCAATGAAAGGAGATTGAGACGAAGTCCCTTACAAAGACGGTATCCTTGGTTTAAGGATAAATCAATTACATAATTATGTGTGACAAACGAATACACCAAATATAAGTGGATATTAAGTGTAAAATAATCAAAGGTCATTCACACATATTCAAATAATGACATATTCAAGGAGTACAAGTTTATCCCAAAGAATCAAATTTGGGCTAAGAAGTTCCCTTGCAAAAATTTGACAGCCTAACGGCGTCACTTAAAAAATTCAGAAAATGAGTTGATGAGAGATAAAAAGGGAATCTCATCACTTGGACATAAAATTTACATCAATCAGGATATATAAGAACATATCCCAACATAATAGTATGTTAAATAAAAGACATAACACACGAAGTATTTTAAAAAGAGGAGGGTGAAAGGTTCCCTTACCGACTTGGGTAACTTTCGAAAAGTACACCCCATTGAAGAAGTGTCATACAATGAATATGTAAATACCCATAAATGGAATTACATTACAAAATTAGTGTAATAGTGGGCAGTACATGAACCACTCAATGGAAATTGTGGCAAATTTAGCATAAATCTCACGGGAATAAAAGTGAGATGAAAAATCTCTTACTAAAACTCGGCAGCCTAACGGCGCCACATAAAACATTCAAAATAGATTGATGAGAAGAAATAGGGTATCTCATCACATCAACATAATGTTTACAGAAAGAGTAATATAAAAGAACTTCCCCCAACATAACAAATAGGAGCTTAAAATAAGTGACATAATGGAGAGTACTTTATAAGAAAGAGAGAGGTTAGATCTCTTACGAAAATTCGGCAGCCTATCGGTGCCACTTAAAACTTCCAAAATGGATTGATGAGAGGATATTGGGTATCTCATCACATCAACATAATGTTTACAGAAATAAAAATATAAAATAACATCCCCCAACATAACAAATAGGAGCTTAAAAGAAGTGACATAAAGGAGAGTACTTTAAAAGAAAGAGAGAGGTTAGATCTCTTGCGAAAATTCGGCAGCCTATCGGCGCAACATAAAACATCCAAAATGGATTGATGAGAGTGAATAGGGTATCTAATCACATGAAAATAAGAATTATAGTAAATGTAATATTAAAGGACATCCCAATAACAATAAATATGAGCTTTAAAAGGAATGATATAAAAGAGTGTACTTAAAAAGAAAGAGAGGAGTAGGATCCCTTACCTTGGGTCCGACTTGACTCGATCGTTCTTTAATCTCCTGAATAATAATCTTGAGTTAATTTCTACTTCCTTAAGAAAATTTTTCATGTTCATTATTCCTTTTATATCACTTATTACCATGTCATAAACATTATGTAATCATTTAAGTTAATAATATATGTTTTGCCGATATTTGGTTCTTAAGTCAAAAGTGGACTTCTCACAATTACATGTTGTTCGTGTGGCCAAATGTTTATTATATCCAGAATTGTATTCATGATTTAGATATCATATATTTCATATATATACAGTACATTCTTGCATTTATAACATTACATAATCATTTAGAGGTAAGAAATGAAATGCACCGTTCATGGAGACGGTAAGCCGTACGTACGCATGAATGCTACTTTCATTTCTATTTCGTATTTTATAGAATGGAATAATAATGATATATAGGTATATTATAATTACAGTATAATATCATATATAATATCATATTTCCATCCTTTATACGTCCCACATATGGTATTTAACGAATCAAATCACTTTGAGGGGGCGGTAGTCCGCACTTCCTTAAATGAAGATATCGCGTTTCCCATAATGGAAACCATAAAGGTATGCCCAAAATGAAAAAAAAGAAGATTAAGGAAAACCTAAACATATTATATAACATATATAAAAATAGTTACATCATAATGGCCACCTTTGAAGGTGTTAAATGAGTATTGAACAATCATCGTTTCGGGAGGCAGAATTTTAACATCCACGGAAACCGTATGTTCTTTAACCATTTGATGTAGTTGTGTGAGAGTGTAGCTCGAATAAATCTTATAACAACATCCTAGTATATTTAAGATACTGGTGTTGTTACAAAATATGTAAATAAAAAGAGTTTAGGTGGTTGGAGAAGCAAAATAAAACAAATGAACATGAGAGAATGAATTACCTTTAAAAGTGTAACTTCTTTTTGATTTAAGCCTAAAGGATTCCTTTGAAATGATTCTGCCCAAAGGGAATCCTCTAGGATGAGGGGAGGGATGTGGAGAGAGTAAATGGGAAGGGGTTGTTTGAGCCAAAGGCTTGAGGAGTGTGTGAAATGAGGTAGAGGTGGGGGCCTTTTATAAGAGGAGAGGAGGGGCACTTTTGGAATGCAAAGAAATATTACTTTATTTGAAAATGTGTTTCGGTTTTAAAAGGTCCCACAATGATAAAATTCGTGGATAAGGTGATACGAGTTCGAAATCCACCCATCCAATAAGTATTGGACATGTGTAGTTCATAGAATTTACATTATCTTTCTATTTTATTTAAATCGTCAAATAATGATGTCATCACTGCATCATTATTATGTCATAAATAATTTAATTTATTTAATGTCTAAAAATTATAAAATAATTACTATGATGTAGGAAATTTTTTTATCTTTCCAATGAATATTTATAATAAAACATCTGACTTGTATAACCCCATTAAAAAATTGTTTTAGTAAAACATATCATGTTTGTGCCATTTTTTACATTAACATTAAATAAAAGGTATTTATGTCATTTTCCAACCAAAGTGGCTCCATGGGGTCCCCAAGTTGACACATGGCTTGTCTTGGTCGGCCATGACACATCCAATATGGTTAGTACATGTGTCATGGTCATCTTATTTTATTAAAGCATTATTTTTACCTTAAACTACACTAATTACCACTAATCGCTATTAAAAACTTAATAAGTTACTATTCACCAAAAAATTATTTTTATCTCATTGAACCACATTTTACTTCTTAATGAAAACCATGTATGTCGGATTTTTAAAATTCAAAACACAGAAGTGGTAAAATTTCATTTAAACAAAAAATCAGTTTAATATAAGTACCACTTAGTGGTTTCACTATTCATCAAAAATTGAAGTTTTTCAGAAAAATACCAAAAATTCACCCTAAGCTATATTTGATATTCCGAATTCAAAAATGAAGTTCATTTTACAAAATTCACAACATATAATTTGCATTAATTAATTTAATAATTAATTACCGCTGTCAGAGAAAATAGCGTGTTTTTATGAAACAATAAGTATCAAAAGATTGACACTAGTTTAAGTCCGATTTCAAAGTCAAATTAATTCCAACAACCACTATTGGATTTAATGGTAAAAATATTTTATAATTTCACTTTAAAACCAATTCAAAATATAATCTAATAATATAAAAAAATTATATTAAAAAGAGGTTTTGAATTAAAAAACAACATTTTACACTATTCATTAAAAAAATGAACTTTATCGGAAAAATACCAAAAATTTACACAAAGTAAAATTTGATGTCCCGATTCTAAAGAAGAGTTTTATTTGGTCCAAAAGAATGTATAAGAGTGATCAAATCTATTTTTAATGATAGTTCTCCATCAAAAGGTGATAAGTGAACCTTTAGTGAAAATTAGGGTATAAAAGCCTAAAATTGAATTCTTTCCGTATTTTAGGCCTTTGGATAAATGTAAAAACATTTAAAAAACTTATATAATCATATTTTAGTTATTTAGATCCATTCCCGCCAATACAACATCTACATGTTAACTACCATTTAGAATAATATTATTTTATTATTAGAGTGCAACATAAGATTCCCAAGACACTCGTTGTTGCATATTGGGTACGCCGTCGAGCATAGAACCCCCTTTAAAATAATATTAATATTTGATTAACAAATATGGATAAATATAAAGATGTCATATTCTTTATTTACCTGGGGTGTTACAATAACCCTTAATGAAACTAATATGTTAGAGTAAAAAACGATTAATGTTAAAAAATTATGAGAAATATTGGAAATGAATACAGAAATAATAGAGAGGATAAAATGAATAATATATGATTATATAGTTATGACATATGTTCTTCTTGATAAAGGGTTCTGGAGGATGCCTAAGAAATTTTCAGGAGCTAGTACAAAGACTCCATCAAGATATGGATTGAATTTCTTATAATGATGTATTAAATATAATAGATTCTAGTACAAATAACCTTCAATGAGTGGTTTTAGTAGTCAAAGGGTGATAAGAATTCGGGAAAACCTTTTTATATTATTTTCAAAAAATAGTCTATACTTATTACCATTATGATTTATTGGAGAGAAACAGAATCTCAAAATAGTCACCGAACCAAGAGAGGAGTAGGATTTCAACATAAAACATTGGAAATATCTTATTTCGAACCTTTATTTACTAAATATTACATAATTCAAATTTTTATATTAAATAGATAATCTTACATTAAATATTCATATAGGATTAGTTAAAATAAAAAAATTCATAAAAAGTAATGGGACAACTTAGTCACCATATACTCCTCTTAGTGGTCTCACAATACATTTTAACAATATGGACTCTATGGTTTATGATATATCATTTTACCAGGATGGAATGAAACCCCCTAGATTTATGATATATGATGAGTCTAGGGTACGATGTGACCCCTTGGGTGTATGACATTGGATGGTTCTACTGTGGGATAAGACCCCTTAGGTGCATTTTATATGACATTTTTGGGTGGGTTGTGTCCCCCAAAATATAGTATTCTACCAAATGTTTATGATTATGATGAAATTCTCCAAGGGTGTATGTTCTACGAGGATTTGAGGTGGGATATAACCCCCCCCTCCCGTGGGTAAATGACATTCTAAAAATATTCTTGGGCATGATGGTTCACCCTAGGTGGTGATGTGACAAACTCATAGACATATAGAAATGGTATAATTATTGACCATGCATGTCATCATTGAACCAAATGACCAATAATGATTATTTATTTATTCTTATTTATTTTATTTTATTATTCTTATAATATCAAATCATACATGAACTACTTATGTTTTTTATGTTTAGTGATTCGTTGGTGGTGGCCTACTAAATTTTACTCACACTCTATTTAGGAATAACTGGTAATTTTGTTCCCGATCAAACCTAAGAATCATATGTATAAGTAGGATTGTTACTAGGTATTGGACTGTTCTGTTAGATAGCTAGAATGATGTTTGGAGACAAGATTGAACTGGGTCCTCATACCAGGATAGGGTTTTAGTTTCTTTTATTTTATGTTCATTTCCAAATGATCTAACCATGGGAGTGTATTAGACCTCTATTTTACTTATGTAACATTTACAAGGATCATTGTCTTATAACATGTGGTATGTTAATGATTTTTGGTATGGATGTTCCTATGATGTTATTTTAATCATTTTGGTGTTGTGATAACAAAATATATGCCATTTACACTATTTTTTCCAACTCTTATTTGATGTAATTTTCTCTCTATAGTATTAGATTAAAACATTATTTCTAGTAAACATCCTCTATCAAGTGGGGAGGCATCCTTTAGGGCACGTAATATACCATTCTGATTATTATAGACAGATACATGTTAAGATGTCCCAAATATTTCATTAAACTATGAAATAAATAGTTATGTTAAATGAATTAGTCAACCCATACACATGTTGTTCATGATAAATATCAATCACTACATTCAATGTCTATGAATATTGAATTGTGAGTATTAATTTGAATTCATATTTAATGAGGATAAATTTTCCAAATTTAATAATTTATAAACAAATTGATTAATTAATTTTTTATGTTATTGTTTCAGCTCAAATATCCATGAGATATAATAATATTATCATCACTAATAATTTTATTTTAATTAAATTTTATTTAATTTTAATATTTATATAATTAAGCATATGGATTTGTAAGAGTATGATTATTATAATAATTTTCGATATTGTTGATATTTTTATTTTATAATAGTTTTAGATTAATCTACTAAATAACCTCTATCTTATAGTGAGAGCCCAATATTAACCTCTACTAAGGATCATATTTCTCCTTCTATATAGGAACCATATACTTACACTAGGACAGAGAATGATTCAATGGATGGTAAAAATAGTAGCACGTGTTTAACATGACTATAACTTGATGATAGAATAGACCAAAGTATATCTATTAAGATTAATGATAATGGTTTTAACCCCAAAATATATTATAATGGAACTAATTTCTATAGCATATTCATCACCCAATGCTATGTTTAATGGAACCACAATATAATATTAAACTATTATTATTTAAATGTGACCAACATAACATGACAATTAGATTTGACGGTATGTATAATATTAACTTATTTACGAAATATATAGAAATTTACAAATCAGTATAAATATATTTACAATTTCTTAATAAATAATAACACAACTTTAAAAAATATTTTTTTCTAAAAAGAATATATTTCCTTAATTTTTTTTTGTTTTTTAAAAAATAATATTATTAATTTTTGAAAAATTTAAAAATTTTATTTTAAAAAATAAAAATTATTTTTAACATCATAATATATATAATAACTTAGGGGAAATTTTATTTAATTTCTAATAATATATCAATTTTTTAATGAATAGTGAAAATACTGATTTTTTGTAAAACTGTAATATATTTCTATAAATTGATAATTTAAAAGTGCCATAATTTTTTTAATTTGATATAAAAGTAACATAATTATTATTTATTTATATTTAATATAATTTATTATATTTAAATCATCTTTATACTAAATCTTCGAATAAATTCATTTTAGGCTTAAAGCATAATTTTCTAAAAATTGGTTTGATGGGTATAATGTTCCTCCATTTTTGATAGTTAGAAAAAAAAATGAATTTTTTAAATAAAATATTATATATATATATATATATTTATTTATTTAAATATGAATTAAAATTCAGTAATTATTATTACTTTCCATATTTTCATTTTAAGATAATCTTATTCTTTAAAAATCCATTTCTTGAAAATCCATTTTTCTATTACCACATCACATGGATAGTATATGTAAGTGTATTTACAGAATAAATATGATATCTATGATATAATTATCAATTTTTAAATAGAAAATAACATTAATTTTTTTTTCAATCATGTTATTTGAAAAATTGAGATGTTACTCTTGTGTATGTACGACCGTCTATCTATAAGATTGTAACATAATCAATTTTCCATATACATGTTTAATGGTTGGTTTTAAAAATATTATTTATATATAAAAATTATGATTATGTAATTATTATTATTTTTTTATTATTATTTTGTAACAATGACCCCTTTTTCCATGGTAAACACACTGATACTATTTTGAAATTATAAACTAGGCGTCCTCAAAATAACTAACATGTATATAACTGAATAAGTAATTAAATATTAAAAAAATGAAGTAAATGGTTTTATTATAAGGTATTAAACCTTGAAAATGTTTATAATAAAATAAATAATTTTTATAAGTTTTTAATTTATGAGGTAAAGGATATGAACAATAATGTATGGACTCGTGGTAATGGTTTTATCCCGAAATAGCGTTCTTTCTGAAAATATTCATTTATGCACCTTATTATTTTTAAGGGATGTATATATTCCGCCTTTAAATATTTTATCATGATTCCTTCATAATTAAATATATATTAATTTATAATTCACTTACTTAATTTAAAAAAGTAGTGATTCAAAAGTTAAAAAAGTTATAGGGGATTATGTTTCAATATAATTTTAATGGGGGTTGTTTACGATTGAATTTACATTATAGGAAATTATTAGATCATTGTATAATAAAACCATTTAATTTTATTAAACTATAGTTTTTCATGTTATTCTCATGTAATAGTTCTATTTCCCACCATTTGGTACATGAAATGAATGATAAAAATGATTCAAATAAATCCCACTATATTTTACACTTCGGTTGAAAATCATTTTTCTTCCAAATATTTTTTTATAAAAAAAATTATTTAATGTTTTGAATATTATAATAATATTTTCTAAATAAAAATTTACCCATGTTTTCATGTTAAAAAAATTAAGAAATTGATATTCTTGTCATTTCCCAAAGAAGGTACTTTTTGGACTTTTCTTACAAAAAATTGAAAGGAACCATTGTTTTAATGTACCCAACAAGAATGGAATATTATAATAATCATAAAAATAATATTATATGAATAATATATTATATTTTTAGAAGGTTATTTTAAATATTCTTTTTCAATATTCGCTATATTTCTAGTTTTTAAAATTTATTTTCAATTTAAAAAGCATATTTTTATCAATAAATAATCTATGAAATATTTTGAAAGAAATTTTCACCAATGATGACATCCTTTGATGTAATGGATTACATATAAATTATTTATATATTTCACTCACTTATATATCTATATTATTATCTCTTAATTTGATGGGGTATTTCATACCTTACATTCATCTATCAAATTCCTTCCTTTTGAAACTCAATTTCATTATTATATAAGACATGATTTTAAAACCCATTTTCATTGCCTGGGTAATTATTATATTATTCATTATGTTTTATTTCCTTTTTTAGAACATAATAATAAAGATAACTTTATTATGGGTGCTCCCAAATAGTTCCAAGAGATCCTAATATAGCTTATATTACGGGTACATCCAGATAGAGTTCCAGTGAAATTGGTTGTATTTTTGTCTCATGAGACACCATATGTGGTATTAGAAAGTAAATGTAATCCATTATGGTACTTTTCCACCATGTTATACTTTCTAAGATGTTATAGTGGACTAATTTTTATTCCATTTCATATCTTATTCCACATTTCCTATGATACAATTATATCATGATACCATGTTAGTTACATGATGCTTCTATGGTATTAATCACGAGCCTAACCTTTTATCATGTAATACCTTTAACTCACATATCATGTGTCCTTTTATATTTATTTCCTTACTCAGTCTTTTATATCCCCCCTTTATTTGATGTTTTCCATAGGTTATTATATGTGCTTTTAAGAGCTCACTAAGAATAATGAAATAATAATGTTCTATTTTGGTTTCATTTTTTGTGGAATATGTACCTAGTCTTCCAATGGAAGTAGTAATCATGATATTTTGGATGTAATTATTTTATATTTATCTTTAAAAATAATATATTAATATAGGTAAATGGATTAGTTAGATATATTTAGTATCGGAATATGTTCTGGTTAATTTGGGGGATTATGACTATAATAATTTAGTTATATCCCTAAGGATAAGTACAAGGAGGAGACAATGAACGGTAAAATTTACATGATTTTATTAAAATTATAGAGAGAGTGGGTAACAAGAAATTATATCCCTATTTGTATACTATAAATGGATATGGATCAATAATAGTTATACCTATGGGTAATAACTCTACAATGTTCCATTGAGAAGGAATTAATTATCACTCAGTGCATGAAAATGGGTCTTACTGCACACCTGGTTTGACACTCCTAAGAGATATTCTCTGGAAATTATCAAAAATATTTATGAACCATTTTGAAGGATATAAAGGAATTTTTAGGTTATACTAGCTAATAGGAAAAATTTACATGGGTGGAATAGATTAAAACCTAAAGACTCAAAAGTATGGATATACATAAGATTTATAAGTTATTCCTACCAAGTGTGTATGTTTCCCTTTTATAATTTTATTATTTAAAATATTTTCATCTTGTTTTTCATATTTTTGTCAATAGTGAGAAATATTAGAAATATAAAAACAACCAATGTTATGGGAAATGAAATGGTTTTCATAATGAGATTCATAACATTATCAAAACAACAGTTAGATATATTGTAATCTTTCTAATTATGCTACCTCAATTATGTTAGAATTGGTTTCCTGAGAACCAATTGATTATACATTGTTTACATGAATGTACACTTATTATTTATTGTTCATTGTTCTATATGATAATAATATAATGATGTCTTGGAATATTTGTTGCATTAATGAGGTCATGGTAGATCCACACTATGATGAGAACCTTGAAATGCTATAACAATATTCTAAAACAAAGTTCTACAGTTGGATGACATATTATTATAGGACACATAGTATACAGGAAGTCATGTGAGAGTACTCAAAAAAAGACGAGACTCTATCTAATAGAGTTCACACTTGGTAGTCTCCAAGATGGAAGATTATTAGAACAGACCTGCCAGTAGTAATTCTACATGTATTTGTGTAATCATATATTACTATCTACGAGCGTTTGTAATGGTACTTACACTAGATTATTATCATTAACTCTTGTCATGAATCACGCACTTAGATTTGCTGATGAAAACTATCACAAAGACAGTTGGCTGTAATTAGGGTACGTTGGGTGCGTCACAAATGACATGTTGTTAATGGATAAGTCGAGGAAGGATTTTTCCCATCCATATTTATGGAAGTAGATATATCAGGCCCTTTGATTCAAATAGAACTGTCACCCAAATTACATGGCAATGGTTTAACGACGAGTTTATTTATTGAAGTCAAATAATTAAAGATCATGTATATAGGTTTATAACACGTCCATGAAACCTGATTGATTAATTATTATGAAAAATGTATTAAATTACACTGTAAGCATTCATATGAGGTGACACGTCAATGCAACGTTAACATCTTTTTCTTCGGTGCCTTGACCCATTGTGAGACAGTAATCTTGGACTTTAGGTAGGCCTGCCTAATTCCAATAGGAAAGAGGCTGATAGGGTCACACACTATGTGTATCCTAATATCTCAAGTAGAGTAAAGATTATTCCCATACGTGGTTTAATAATTATTCAAGGAAGCCTAAATCGTTTTAATAATGGAGGAATAATAAAATGAAAAAAAGATATACATGTCCTGTATTAATGATTACATGATGTGTAGTTTTCATTTTGGAAAGGAAATGAAAAACAATTTCACTCAGTGTATTAATGATCAATTGCCATGTAGTTTTATGAAAAAAAATTACATGCCGTGTATTAATGATTTCATGCCGTGCAGTTTTTTTAGCCTGGATTTTGAGGAAATAATCTTATTTTATTAAATGATAATTATTATAATCAAGATGGGTGCATGTCAAGGAATTAATGATTCGACCTGTGGGGGATTTTAATAAGAGTTAATGAAATAAATAAAATTTGTAATACGCTTATTTAAGGTCATAACTCTATAATCTCAAACTAGATTACAAATATCCTCCAAACCCCAACACATTTCCTTAATTGTTGGGTATAACAATTCTGGAGAATTCCCTCAAGGTTGAGAGAACACCTTCCTCCAAGAACGCTCTCAATACCTAGAGAGATCCTCATCCATCAGATCAAAACGATCTAAGTTGGAAAATGCAAGAAAAGGTTTCTCCACACTTTCACCTAGAGAATCCTTTGGCGACGTCCAGAGATATATGTTGCACGTGTGGATCACCACTAGAGGATGTCTACCCTTGGCTTCTGTGACGCAACGATGAATGACATCAGAACGTGATCAAGAATATCAATGAAGAAAGAACATCCAAAAAGGTACTTATTTTCAATTAATTAAATTCATTATAATCCACCTGCGATGGTCCTCATTTTTTGTTACGGGACCATCCTTCTTATTTGTCTATTTCTGTGATTAGATCCATGGAGACTGGCATTTATCATCTTATTGATAACAAATTGATCATTTCTAATGACAAAAACCCATGTGGGAACATCCACCCATGAGCTTCCACTACACCTGGAACCTTCAAATGGTATCAGAGGGAGGTTACATAGTTTTTTATAGTTATTTAATTTTCTCTGATAATTTATGCATTTATATTTGATTTAATTCATGGTAAGTTGTTCTATAAAAATGAATGAATGAGATATATTCTTCCTCCTTCATTTATTTATTCTCATCATTGAAACTCCGTTTTAATTTGTATCTTGAATCAAATAAAAATGAGGAACTCATCTGGAGGATATACTCTTTCTGTCTATACAATACCAGAATACACGACGTGTATTGAAAAAAATACACCGTGTACTTAGGTTCAACGAACCGGTACTGGTCCGCCAATCCACACCATGTGAATTGAGAATTCCTAAGTGTTTATTGCATCGTTTTGACTAGAATTCAATGGAACATATAAACTGGAATACACGATGTGTATGTTGAATCAACATGCTGTGTAGTCCGATCCGACCCAGGTGAAGCCGTGTACAAGGAGAATCCATATACCACATACATGAGATTTCAAGGCCGGTAAGCTCGTAACAAGGATGTACGCACCATGTTAGATTAATCTTCACACCATGTAATAAAAAATTTTCAAATTAAAGAAGACACGCCAAATCCCCCGACGTGTACATTGTATAAAGGGTGAAAAATACATGTTGCATAATATATCTTACACGCCATGTACTTTCTAGAAATGGAATTTCACCAAGTTTCCCCCAAATTACATGGACCTATAAAAGGAATATGGATGAGAAGAATCTCAAGGATATTCACAAATGAATTTAAGATTAATAATTTATTAATTATAAGATTACAATTAATTGAATTCAAGCGCGAATTATCGTAAATGAAAGAACAATTAAAGGAATTTGAATTCTAAATATGTGTAAATGTTGTTGAATTCTATGGATGATCATGATCTAGACAAAATACCCTTTTTCTGTGTATGTTTTCATTTAAACTTATTTAATTTAAATTTTTTTTTCATGCCAGCCTCCTTCAAATAATATTTAGGGCTTGCGTGCCCATGGTTTCTTTAATGTAAACCCCATGTAATGAAGGATCTCCCAAGTCATAGGAGATGGTTCAAAACCCAACGCTAAGGTGAAACCAACCCAAGAATATAAAAAGGTGGATAAGTGGGAGCTCCAAAACACGAACCATCAGGTTCAAGGTGTTTTTCCCTAGGTTAGGGTTAGATTATCAAAACCACTAGATAATCTAACCAATAGAAGATCATGATCATGCCATCTTATTTTATTTCTATCTGATTTCATGGTTTATTTATTATTTATGTGTTTTCGTGATCACATAATTAATGAAATAAACAATCATACAAAGATGGAATAAAATAAAAACTAGACTATGTTTAAACATTATCAGGACATGGTTAATCACATAATCAAGGATCAATTAATAATAAAAACAACGTGATAATGAAAAACTACGCATAAAGAATAAAATCCCTCAAATACCATATTAATTCAAAATAATCCTTCTGTTACTTGATTAATGGATGGACTCAATAAAACTATGTGTTTGACCATCCCTATTTATGACACTTACTTTTATAAAGGAAGCACTTATGAATGTTTCAGATTGACTTAAACATTTTACATCAAGAGGAGTAGCCCATCCCAGGCTTGTTTTAAAATAGAGACAATTGTTGAGGAAATCCATGTGAGGATTTCAGGATTGGGGAGTCCACTCAACAGATCAAGGAACTGTAAGCTCGCAGTTGGAAAAGACCTACCTACCTAAATACCTTCAAATAGATTTACCAACCCTTGTTGTGGTTATTCTAAAGGGAATATGGATCCTTGCCACTAGAATTTCATCGAAACTGGACATTCCATGTTTAATGGGGAGAGACATTTGGAATTGATAAAATAGTTCGAGAATTAATAAATTAATTTATTATTTTTCAGAAAATTTAATCAAAATGTACTGATAAATATTCTCTTTTAATTTATAGAATAAATACAAAAAACACCTCAACCACATTTTCTATACGATCAATTATGGATAAAGAAAACATCCTCACCGGTAGTAACTCTTAGGAATGGTTTAGGCACATTCGGATTATCCTATGCCATGAACGAATGTTTTAGGTGCTGGAGTCCTCACTTCTTGATTCACTCGCCCATGGGGTGAGTGATGAGGATTTCATGGTCTATGATCAACATTTGAACGATGCAGTTTATGTCCAATGATTGATGCTTTCATCAATGTCTAGTGATCTAAAAAAGTCTAATGAAGACATGGATTCCTATAGCATTCTCAAGAACACATGTGTTCTATATCAGGATAGAGTATGACATGATAGTTTTGAGATCTCCAAGGCTCTATTCCAGAGCAATCTTGGATAGGGTTCCCCATCTAGGCCTCCTGTAGTAAATCCCATTTGATACATTGATATCTAGGAGGTTCTAGGGTTTAAGCTCCCTGAATAAATGGATACCAATATCATTCTTGAATCAATCCCCTAAGGATTCTCTATCAATGATGTAAATTTCAACATGAACAAAATTTAGAAGACTCTATCTGATCTCCTTATCCTCATTTTCCAAGTGGACAATGATATGAAGCATGAGAAGCCTTCTATCCTTATAGATAATAAATGGAAATGGAAGGTAAAGAGCTTTAAGCCTAAATCTTCTTCAAGGCATTCCATGAAAAAGAAGCCCAACAGAAGGCAAGAGAACATAAGGCCGTTTGTTTCACATGTGGCAAGAAGGGCCATTGGAAGAAAAACTGCACCCATCCAACGAATCAAGGGGAAGCTTCAGGTTCATTTTTTATTAAATGCAATCTACCAGTTTCTTCTAATTTGGTATTAGATTCTGATTTTAGTTCTCACATATGTATCCAAATACAATAACCATGTAGATTCAGAATGATTGACCGATGTGAGGTGGATCTACGCGTATCCAACGGATCTAGACTCATTGTTGTAGCTGTCAGAGACTACAACCTCACATTGCCTACTGGGATAGTCTTGGTATTGAAAGGATGTTATTATATACCCTCTATAACCCAAATCATTATTTTAGTATCCAGATTAGACAATGATGGATTTATCATTATTTTGGATATGAATGTTTCTACTTTTATAAGGATAACATTTGTTTTGATAGGGCAGATTTACATTACGACCTTTATGTGTTAGACTACATAAACCATGCTATGGAAATCAATGACAAAGTTAATTCACATGAATCATACCACACAGAAATATGGCATCACCAGCTTTTTCATGTAAATGAGAAATGTTTGACAAAATTACATCAAGATGGGTATTTAGATTCTTTTGAACTAAGGCCACTTGGTGTATGTCATGTGTGTCTACAAAGAAAAATGACCAAAGACCCATTTAGTTGGAAATTTGAAAGGGATAAAGAGATTTTAGAATTATTTCACCCAGATGTGTGTGGACCATTTCTAGTTGAAACAAGGGGTGGGTTCTAGTACTTCATAACTTTTAAAGATGATTTTAGTAGAGATGAATATATTTACTTAATGAGGTATAAGTAAGATTTTTTTTGGGTCAATGAATAAATTAATGAAGTTGAGAACCATCTTCATAAGAATATTAAGAAAATCTGCTCAGACAGAGGATGAGAATTTATTAATCAGGATTTCATTGATTTCTTATGGGTGTTTGGGATTCTATCTCAACTCACTCCTCCTTGCTCACCTCAGTGGAATGGTATACGTGAAAGGTGGAACTACACCCTCTTGGATATCGTGAGATCAATGATGAGTCATGTGAGTATTCCATTATCCTTTTAGGGATATGATTTAATAATAGTAACAAACATACTAAACCAAGTACCAACTAAATAGATAAATGGTATTCCATATGAGTTTTGGATTGGATGCAAAGCCATGTTATCGAATTTACATGTGTGGGGTAGTGAAGCATTTGTTAAGGCCTATTCAGGTAACAAACATGCACCCTGAGGCTCAAATTTTATATTTATAGGATATCCCAACGATAAAAGTGGATATTAACTATACAAACCCTCATATAAAAAGGTAAAAGTGGGAAAAATTCTATATTATTTGAGAGGAATCACATATCCAAAAGAGATAGTGGGAGCGAGATAGACTTAAATGAAGTCGAGGATCAAGATACACATGATTTGGTATAAGAAAAGATTCCAAAAAGCATTGTGGATGAAAAATATGTTCCAGAGACACAAGAACTGCGTTGGATCATGATAGAGGTGAGAGAAATAGAATGATATGTTTTTTTTGTCACTGAGGATGGTGAATCTTTATTGGTTGAAAATTATGATCCTCTTACTTACAAGGAAGCAGTTGAAGGCACATACGTTTCCTGGTGGAAAGAAGCCATGAATTACGAAATGAATTCCATGTACCAAAACCATGTCTTGATTTTGGTAGATCCTCCAGTTGATGTAAACCCTATTCGTAATAAGTGGGTATTCAAGAAGAAACTGGACATGGAGGGACAAATCATCACCAATAAAGCATGACTAGTTGCAAAAGGTTTTAGGCATCGTCAAGGAATTGACTATGATGAAACCTTTTCACCAATTTCGATGCTGAAATCCATCAGAATCCTATTGTACATTACCACTTACCATGACTATGAAATTTGGAAAATGGATTTCAAAATAGAGTTCCTTAACGGGAACCTCCAGGAAGATGTCTACATGACACAACCTAATGGGTTTGGGACTCCAAAGGATGCCAACAAGGTACCCAAGTTGCAAAAATCCATTGATAAATTAAAGCAAGCATCGAGGTCATGGAACATTCATTTTGTTGAAGACATAAATTTTTTTTTCTTTGTTAAGAACGAATGTGAGCCTTGTGTCTAAAAAAGGTTTTCTGTATGTGTAGTCATTTTTTAATAGGATATGTTGATGACTTATTACTAATTAGAAATGAAGTACATATCTAATAGTCAGTTAATGAATGGTTGGATAAATGCTTCTCTATGAAAGACATAGGTGAGGCAGAAAATATTCTTGGGATCAAGATACATCATGACAGATCCAAGAGAATGTTGGGCCTTAGTCAAAGTACATACATTGACAAGATACTGAAGAGATTCAGTATGGAACAGGCCAAGACGGATTTGTTTCTAGTGTCACATGGCATTCATATTTCCATGAAAATGTGTCCTCAGACACATGGGGAAAGAAAGGAAATGTAAAGGATCCCTTATGCATCTACGATTAGCTCAGTCAGGTATGTTATGCTATGTATGAGGCTATATGTTTCTTATACATTAAGTGTGGCAAGCAGATATCAATCTAATCTAGGAGACCACCATTAGATGGTAGTCAAGACTATCCTTATGTGTCTGAGGTGTAATAAGGATATGTTCTTGGTTTTTGGAGGAGATAAGGAACTAGTCATCAGAGGACATGTAGATGCTAGTTTCCAGACTGATCAAGATGAAAAGAATTTGTAGACTGGATAAATCTTCAGTTTGGATAGAGGTGCAGTGAGTTGGAAGAGCTCAATGCAAAATGTGGTGGCAGATTCTGTAGCTGAGTCCGAGTATATCGTAGCTTATGAGGCAGCTAAATAAGTAGTATGGATGTGAAGCTTCGTCCAAGAGATGGATGTAGTACCTAGAAGTAAATATCCAATCACGCTCTATTGTGATAATACTATAGTGGTGGAACTTGTATAAGAGTGAAGGTCACATCAGCGGACAAAGCACATACTTAGAAAGTGTCATATTATAAGGTATTTTTATCAGAGAGGTAAAGTTGAAGTGAGCAGTATTTCCATAGAAGACAACGTGGAGGACTCCTTGACTAAATCCTTGACTCAGTAGAAACAAGATCATCATGTGAGGTCTAGCAGACTAAACGTCATAGGCAGTTGGATCTACACTAAGTGGGAGGTTTTTAGAGTTGGTGTTCTGAGAATGAACACTTTGTACATTTATTACATTAATGTACACATATTATATATTGTTCATTGTTCTTTATGACTATAATATAATGATGTCCTGGAATATTGGTTGCATAATAATGTCATGGTAGATCCCCACTGTGATGTGAACCTTGAAATTATATAATAATAATCTTAGAAAAAGTTCTACGGTTGGATGACATACTATTATAGGACACATAGTATACATACAGTCATGTGTGAGTACTCATAAGAATATGATACTCTCTCCCATAGAGTTTTTACTTGGTAATCTCCAAGATGGGAGATTATGAGAACAGACCCGATAATAGTAATTCAGCATGTCTTGGTGTCATCGAACATAACTATCTACGAATGTGTGTAATGGTCCTTGGACTAGAATATTATCATTAACTCATGGAATGAATTGCACACGTAGATTTTCTGATGAAAACCATCATGAAGATAGTTTGCGGGAAGTAGGGTATGTTGGGTGCGTCACAAATGGCATGCCATTAAAGGATAAGTTGAGGATGGATTTATCCCTTCAATATTTATAGAAGTATATATCTTGGTTCATTTGATTGAAATATAATTGCTGCGAAAATTCCATGGCCATGGTGTAAGGATGAGTTTATTTTTGAAAGTTAAAGAATGAAAGATCAACCATATAGGTTTATGACAGTACCATGAAACCGACTTGATGAGATATTGAGACAAAGGGATTAAATTACACAGTAAGCATTCGTATGAGGAAACAAGTCAATGCGACATCAACATTATTCTCTTGGGTGCCTTGACCCATTGCTAGAGAGTAATCTTGGACTTTGGGCAAGCCCACCTAATACCAACGTGAAAGAGGCCTAAAGGGTCACACACTAAGTGTATCCAAGTTTCTCACGTAGAATAAATATTATTCCCGTACGTGGTTTAATAATTATTCAAGGAATACTAAATTATTTTTATGATAGAGGAAGAATAAAATGAAAACAAGATATACACGTATTATATTAATGATTACATGCCATGTAGTTTTCATTATGGAATGGAAATTAAAAACAAGTACACGACGTGTATTAATGATTACAAAATGTGTAGTTTTATAAAAAACAAGTACATGCCATGTATTAATGATTACGTACTATTTAGTTTTTCCAGTTGGGATTTTGAGGAAATATTATTGTTTTAATAAATTATATTTATTATTATCAGTGTGGGAAGATTTCAAGGAATTAATGAACGATTTGTGGGTGATTTCAATAAGATTTAATAAAATAAATAAAATGTGTAACACACTTATTTATTTTTATAACTCTATAACCTCAAACCCGATTATAAAATCCTCACAACCCCAATACTATTCCTTAATTGTTGTGTACAAAAATTCTGAAGAATCCCCTTAAGGCCGAGAGACCTCCTTCCTCCAAGAATGCTCTCAAGACCAAGAGAGATCCTCCTCCATCGGATCAAAATGATCTAAGGCAGACAACACAAGCAAATGTTTTTCCATGATAGCACCCGAAGAATCCTTTGGTGACATCCATAGATACGTGGTGCATGTGTGGATCACTACTAGAGGAAGTATGCTCTTGGCTTCTGAGACGCAATGATGAATCACATCAAAACATGATCAAGAATATTAATGAATAAAGAACATCAAAAAAGGTACTTCTTTTCAATTAAGTAAATTAATTATAATCAATGTGTGACGGTCCACATTTTTGGTTCTGGGACCATCCTTCTTCTTTGTCTATTTCTATGATTTGATCCATGGAGACTGGAATTTATCATCATATTGATCCCAGATTGATCATTACTAATGAAAAAAATTCCAAGTGGGAACATCCACCCACGAGATTCTGCTACGCCCGGAACCTCCAAATTAGTGATTAGAAATTGTAACATAGTGTAATTTCCAAACACAGAAACAAAGATAAAGATATTGAATCATTAAATTTAAATGGTTAAATATGATAAATAGATTGAGATTTAATTTACTACATGTCAAATTTTTTGGAATAGGTGATATGGAAAATGCTTTTAGGGAACTAGAAGTTGATTGATGTGTGGGAATGGTGGGAATAATGTAGTTAATTATCAATATAAAATGAATATTATAGTAAAAAATAAATGGGTAAATAAAGTTTAAACTATGTAACCATAAACATTTCTATGTATTAGATGTGGGAAACATGGTCATTATCTATGTCAATGACCTAATCCAAGGATTAATTCATAAGGTCTTATCTCACAAAAATAACTTAAGTGGAATGAAAAAAATATTTAGATTTTGAATCTCAATATTTTTTTGGTTGAATTACATTAATGAAATGTATAATGGTTTTAAGAATCATGAAACTTCTCCAGATTATTGTGTAGTAGTTTCTCTTTAATCGGTTTCATGTATATGTTGAACGAAAAAACAGCCTAGAACATTAATTTAATGATTTAGTGATATTTTATGAAAAAAAAATTAATTAGGAATATATAATCATTTTTACATTCTTGATATTGATGTAATTATAGTCAAATAATATTGTTTTATTTTATGGGGTATAAATAAGTCGAATAGAAGACAGTAGTTGTTGAAAATGTGTTTGATGAATAATTTTATTTTGATGATTTTTATTATATTTTTTGGAAATTTATTGGGTAAGAATTTATACATATATATATATAACTATTATGTTTAAAAAAGATAAAGGTCCCCAGAACATCCTGAGAGGGGATGGGTGAATCAGGGTGTCAACCTTTTTTTTATGTTGTGGATCTTTTTTCCCCATGGGAAGGAACTTGTTAAAATTTTAAAACAAATGAAAGAAGGGAGATGATGCAACACTTTTTCTTCATTCACCACATAGGTCTACGTCAAAGTAGCATATGCCTACAGTTTATCGTTTGTACCTAAATCCACAAATCTATACAAGTTTGATGATTATAATATTCAGTCATAGTCACTCTATGCTAGGAACACAACATTTAAAAAGGTTCAAGGATAGCTCACTGCATCCCTCATATCAGTTCTGACGACTCCCCCTAGCTCACTACCTTGAGAGAAGTCAAAATAAGTTTATCGACTTGAAGGTCTCTTCAATAGATTTTCATTGAATTCTTTGTCTCTATTCGGAATGATACAATTCATGAATCAAAGACCCAAATAGATGAACTTGAAAGCACTAAGCCACTGAACCATATATTCAGAAGCCTGTTAGTATCATAACACAACACTTGAACACAACACCTCAAATTGCGTGTAAGATTTATTAATTCTCGTGAAATATGAATTTCGTGCAACCTCTACTTTTTGCGCAACCCTTATCTTTCATGAAACTGTACTGAATGGTTAACTTTGTCATTTCATACTAAAGGAACACCTTGGATGCATGGTTAACTCTCTTCTAATATTTTTGAATATTGAGCAACCAGATTTTCGTTGGAAATATATTATGTATTCCGTGGGGATAACCACCAATTTATTGACCATGATAACCTTGCATGCAATTTTTTTATGCATCTTTGTTGGTTCACACAAGACTCATCATGATTGCTCAAAATACCTTTTGACATCACATTGGGGGAGTAATATTCTTCAGTTCATCCTCATATTTTGCGCACATTTATTTCTTGCATGCACTTATTTCCATTTCCATATTTTGATAAACAGATCCCAAAATAATCATTGATGTCTCACATTTCAATTCTTCTTTCTACTTGAACTGTATGGTCTCTTTCCTATTAAACATTATGTACTTCTATTGAGGATTGAAAAAAACACAAATCAAACAACATTTCTTTCATAGAACGGTCATGGCCCCTATAAAAGTATGATCTAGGAAGAAGGATTTTTTTGGAGATTTAAATTTAAGGATATGAGATATCCTTTATGGTAAAATCCTTTTTCCTATTGAGGTTACCAATGTTATATGGGATATATGGTTATTTATTAATGTAAAATTCTATTCTAAACCTTTTGGTTTCATTATTAAATTTTTTATAATCATATATTCATATTCAATTTTGTTATTATCTTACTTTTTGAAATCTATTTTGATTTAAATAATGATATAAAGAATAAAATTTTACTATTTTATAGATATTATGACCCATTTATGTTTTTGTTATTTCTTTAGTTATAGAAATCTTATATTGGATAATTATTCCATAGAGTAATAGGTGAAGTGTAAATTGATCAATGAATTAAAAAAGAATGAATGATTGATTATGAAATAAAAATATATCAAGTATGTATTTTTTTCTAGTGGTATCTATCATGATAGAAAAAATATATATCAATTCTTGGAAAATGATCTCAAAACAAAACATTCATCCTATTACCTTCATATCTAATGAATTAATTGTACTTTAATTCATTATGAAATAATTTTTTTAGGGTTTTAACCTTCTCCTAATAATAATTATTCTTAATAAATGATATATACCAATTTTCATAATTATTTTCTCTTTTATACATGTCCATATTTTTACATCCATAAATTATTATCATACTTGGAAACCTAGTTATGTGTTATTCTCGATAATATTTGTGTTTTCATTTCACTATTTTTAGAAGAAGATTTATTTGGGCATTTACTTTGTGGGTTTTCCATAAAAGAAATATCAAATATCAACCCCTTGATTTCTGAGAAGAAGTTCAAATTAGGAGTAAAAAATAATATAATGGGGATATAATGTGACAACTTGATATTTTAAAATAAAAATATCTTAGATAGAACATTTTACAAGATACAATTACTTTAAAATAACTATGATATAATATTAAAATGTCATTTTTTAAATGCTACTGATATAAGTTAGCTATTAAATACATGCGTATGAATAGTATTAAGAACATTATAACATATATATATATATCTATATATATATATATATAAATTTTCGAATTGATATAAATTAACTTAAAAATTCATAATAAATATGCACTCAACTTTAATAAATATATTTTATTCTACAAAAAATATGTTTACATAAAAAACTGAATTTTTATTGTTTTTTGTGAGAAACTATTATAATTAATTTTTTATACATTAAAAAAGTTAATTTTATAAAATTAAAATAATTTTTCAAATCATATTATTGATATTAACTTTTGTAAATGTTTTTAAATTTTCATAAAATATTTATTTTTTTAAATGTATAGTGAAATTACCGATTTTTGTCAAACTGTCATTCCTTTTTAATAAATAATGTAATTCAAAATTCTCAGAATTTATTCAATTTTATATCAATGTAAAATATTTATTAATTAGGTAGATATAATACAATTAATTTTATTTAAATCATCATTATACAATATTTTGTTATAAGTTTATTTTTTGACCTAAAAACACATTTTTTTTAAATTTTGTAATGTGTATAATGTTTATCCATTTAAACTAATTAAAATAACCCATAATGAGGAGTTATTTGAAATAAATTTATTTAATATATATTTATATATAAATTTAAATTAATATAAATTTTATCACTTATCATATAGTTACTATAAGATTATATTATGATAGAAATATTTATTTCTTAAAAAATCGTTTATTCAACACATTTGTAGGTTTTACCTTAAATTAAATTATTCCACTCTTATGAGATAGATGTGATAAAAATTATTCCATATTTTAAATCAGAAAATTTAATATTATATGAAATTTTGAAGTTAAATTTTTTGTCATAATGAATAGTAAAAACTTTAAAAAATAGTTACGGAAGTAAAAAAAGTTTTAAATTGATTAACCATAGTGGTAAATAAGATAAAAGATCTAAATCTTATTTATTTTAAAATATAGAAGTTTTTATTGGCCTTATGTTTTCTGAAATCCAATATTTTTGAATTTATTTCCACTTGTATGGAATATTATTTCCCATTAGTGAATAGTTTTGGGTATTTACAATAATTCCACACCTCCTTTCATATAAATGAGAACCCCTATAATATACTTTCCACACATAAAAAATAAATATTTATTAAAATAATTAAAAATATAACTTCTTTACTTCCTTAAACACATTAAATAATTCATATTTTGATTACTAATTCAATCTTGTAAGGGTTTAGGTGTAATCAAAAAGAGGTGGTCCATAGAAAAGTTAATGATATTAACTAGAAATATTTTTTATTTTAATCTTCTACATCATAAAATGTTTTTTAATAATTATAATAGAAAAAATAATTTTATACCTTTTAATAAGATGTTAGCACATAAATGGAATATCCTATATCCATATCTACTTCCATCAAATGGGAAATGAAACAATCATTCGCCTGTTTGGTGGACTACCACCTCCCAAACTGATGTAAATTTTTTTTTCTGTCATCAACTCTCAAGGATGTTATTAATGAAAGATTCAGTGTTTATATAAGAAATTCATATAACATTATGATTTAATGACATTAATATTTCATACGCCTTCTTACCATGCAATCCAATTAGAATTTAAAATGTTGTTCATGTGTACAGAGGACTATCACATCCTGAGGCAATGTGAATTATTTTTTTACAACCACATAAGATTGATTGTATATGTAATTATATTAAAATAAATAATGTTATATTTATTATATATTGATCATTTTAGAAATATTAATTAACACTAAACCTACTTCCATTATGATGGTTCAAAAATGGAATCATTGCTCATGAATATGTACGACCTTCCATCTTCATGATTTTAACATAGATTATTTTCATATCCATATTTCATGGTTGGTTTTAAAATTATAATTAATGTATAAAAAAGATAACTATATCAGGATTATTATTTTTCATATTACTCAATAATTAACTCTTTGACCATTGTCAAGACACTGATGATGTTTTGAAATTATGAACCTTGTGTCCTCAAAATACCCGACTTGGTGATAACAGTATACGTGATTAAAATCGTCAATAAAAGAAGTGAATAAAATTGTTTAATTATAAATTATTAAAACTAAAAATAGGTTATTAAGAAAAAAATAATTTATATATGTTTTTTAACCATGTGTTAAAATATATAAAACAAAATGTATGGACTCTAGGAAAGGGTTTCATCTCATAACATCCTTATTTGAGAGACATATTCTTTTATGAATGTAATATATTTTAAATTTTTAGCTTTACTTATTGCTCCATAAATCCAACAAAAATCATGATATATTGAGATAAAATTAATTTAAATCATTCAAGATATTTTTGATCAGAAGTTTCTAAATCCGTAAAGGATTGTGTTTCAATCTCATATTATTTATGATTCTTTATGATTGAATTTCGTTATTGGAAATTATTTTATAAGTTTCTAATAAAAACCATTATTTTTTTCAGAAGGTTGTTCATGAAATTTTAAAGAAATATAAATATTTTACACACTATTTCTACTAAAAATTATTGAGATATTGTTTTCAATTAAATATGTCTCTATTTATATCCTATGACAAAAAAATATTTTTTTGAAAATATTTTTTATAAAGGTTTTGATGATTAGTTTTAATATTATCCCATTAATTGTTCAATTAATTTTACCAATGATTTCAAATTTATAATATATTTTTAAAATTAATCTTACAATATGTTTCCAAATAAGGTACTTTTGTTTTTTTACTAATATGAGAAAAAAATATTTGTTTGAACATAACCAAAATGAGTGGAACATTCCTACCATAGTGACCACTAATTAATTTTAACCCTCCTTTAAATTTTTACAAGGTTTTTCAAAAATAGAAATTTTCTTAATATTCTGGATAATTATTGTTTTCAAATGTGATTCTGAATTTGAAAAAAGGTTTTTTTTTCTTAGAAATATTATCCATGTAAACTTTGAAAATAAATTTTTATAAAAGGATACAACATTTTATGTAATGGATTTATTATAAATTATTCATATATTCCACTAAAATTTAAAACAATCATATTATTTAATACATTTATGAGGTAATACAACACTTATTTTCATCTCTATAATTCCATCATTATGAACCACCTTTTGATTTGATATAATACAAGATTATGAAACAAAATTTCTTTCTGTGGGAAATTCATTTGTTATTCATTGAAATTTATTTCCTTTTTTGTCACTCATAAATCATTACCATGTTATGATGGGTGTGCCGAGATAGCACCAAGTGAGCCTGATATATCTTATATATTAGGTTCCCATAAATATTTCCCCAATTCATTGGTTAATTTACTATTATCATGAGACATCATGTGTGGGTTTAGGGATTAAAAATAATAAATAATGAGAATTTTCACCATGTAGTATTTTCAAGGTATTTAGACTTGAATCATGTTTATATTATTTAATATGTTTCAGTCACAATTCGTAAGATATCATGATCTTATGCTATTGTGTTTCTTATTTGATTCTTCCTTGTTATTACTTGAGATGGTTATATATTATAATGTTATTCCTTTGGCTCACTTATTATGTTTCATTTTCATGTTTATTCTATGACTACGACTTTTATATTCCCCATTTATTTTATGTATGACCCAGGTTATCCTTAAATTTTTTAGGATATCACTAAGGATAATGAAATAGATATTTCAGGTTTGCATTCCCATTTCATTTAATATTAAAATATTTTTATAAAATTACTAAGAATAACAATCATTCTGATGTACATATAGGATATTTATTTTTAGAAATCATGTACTAATATGTGTAATAGTCTTGGGCCTCTATAATAGTAATATTATGGGTCCAAATTCAAACAAAATTACGATTTTTAAATAAATTAAATCACAAGTTAATGTAATCATTTTAGTTTATAATTTTAGAGGTTTATATAAGAAAACACTAGTCTAGATGTGGATAACAACTGTGTTATTCTATTTTATTATTATTTTACCTATCCTGACAAGATTTTACTAATAGATGATATTTTCTATTTCTCAACAGATAAAATAAGATATACCGAACAATAAAAAATATGAGAAGAAATGTTTATCTATTATCATTGAGAGATGTAGGGATCTTAATTCAACCATAACATTATATTTCCCTTTTGGTGTAAGAAAAAATGAAGATGAATTGATATATACATTTTTCATTGTAGAGATAGAAGAAATAAATTTATTGAAATTAGATGATAATAATGATTTCACTATGTTCAAGGATGTTTTGTTTTTATATTAATAACTAAAAATAATCATATTAATGATTTTTTCCTTCATTAAAAGAGCAATGGAGATCTAATAAATACATAAAATAAAACATTATACCCTCATAATTTATTATCTTCAACGTATACATCATATAAAAGAAAAATAATGGATGAACATTTTCAACAATTGAGATTCTGAGCATCAAGTTCATCATAGATTCACCCACTTTCACACACAAAAAGATATAAAAAATATAATTCGGAATAAATTACAAAAAGGGAACATATCTTACAGAATTATCATTATTTGTAGCTTATAATATCATAATAAATTTTTTAAATTATCTTAAAACACTTTATAATTTGTAATTAATTGATAAAAATTTCAAATATTACATATAGGAATCACATAAAGAGTAGACAACACTATTGGGATTAATATCCATGGATATGAAGAATATTGTTGTTAATTAATTTGGAAATCCTAAAATCTCA
Source organism: Viscum album (assembly GCA_963277665.1). NCBI lineage: Eukaryota > Viridiplantae > Streptophyta > Magnoliopsida > Santalales > Viscaceae > Viscum > Viscum album. The sequence continues at coordinate 1,235,978,813 of OY728162.1, read as the reverse complement.
GTCAATATATGAGGGTATAATGAAGGTGTATAAAAAAATTGTTCTCTTGTTTTGTAACATTCTAAATAAGTAATGTATATGAAGTAAAAAAATAGATTATTTGGAAGATAAAATCGGAAGAGATAGGTGGGGTAATGAAGGAGATGATTATATATTTTAAAAGATATATTTTTTGGAAATGCGATGATATTTTTACGATATATATCCCACTTCTCCACATATATATATATATCCTCATACTCCTTACCCTAGACATCACAGTCCAACACCTCGTCCTTCATAGAATCCCATCTACTATGAGTTATATGTTATGGATCCCTAGAATCACACTATATCATATATGATCATATATTTTATTTAGGATACCCTACATCTTCAATAATTGGATATGGATTATTTTAGGTAATAATATAAGTTATTATAGATGCATAATCTATAGTATCATACCCATTATATGATTTCTCCATCATTGGAACAATTATCATAACCTTTTACGTTTGTCCATATAGTTTTCTATGAAAACAAATCATATGGATTGATTATTATCATTGTTTTATATTTGTGTTAGTTTTTTAAAAAATTTGACATATATATATATTTTATAAAGATAAATAAATTTTAAATAAATGTAGTATATAAATTAAAAACTTGTTGAGGAATCCTCAACATCAAAAACTAATTTTTTCAAAGGACTTTATAAATTATAAACATATAAATTTATGTTTTCATAAGATTATTTCATTCCAATTGATACTAACATTTGTGGGCACAATATCATTTAATGATTTATAAGATAGGTATCATAGAGCTTGTAAATTTAGAAATTTTGGGGCTCATACTGGTACAATTCTTTAACATGTAATTCAATTATCATATTTCATTAAATTATATAAATTTTATAAATTAAATAAATAATAGTATTTGTTATATATTATGTATATTTATAAACATGAAATTCATTATGATACCACATCAGTGTGTATGCTCTTAGACCAAAAATTTAACTCTCCAATTATAAAGGTAATTGAAGATGATGAAAAATTGTATATATTTATGACAAATTTTAGATTTACATAATTCAATGTTGAATGCCTTCTAATCTTTATAGGTTTGAAATATTTATTTCACAATGTAAAATTTAAATTAATTAATTAAAAACATATAATATATTTTTTATATTATTGGGTATAGGATGTTGTCAGTTTTTTAAATAAAAGACGAATTACTAGTTATACTCTATATATTGTTATGTGTGGGAAATCATTGAAGACTAATTAGAGATAGAGTATTTATCATTTGAATGATTATATATTATAATAAGTTTTTGTTTCATTCTATACAAATTGTTATCAAATATAGAATGGGATTACTATAGTTAGTAAATAGGAAAGAAGGAATCAAAGATTAATTTTTTTTCACAACTTTTTCATCATTTATAAAATAATAAATTTTAGTAGAAACAAAAACTTTTATTTCCAGGATGAACAATTACTATTTACTAGAATTTTTATTTTCAAGGATAAAATAATGTGGATATAATCTTCTAGGATTTGTGTTTGAAATAGTATCAACTGGGACAATTAAAAAATTGACAAATAATAGTTTTTTTATAACCTTTTATTTATTTATCATATCTAAATATAAAAATACAGGTTTATTATTTTTAATATAATTTATGGTATTTTAATTACATTTTTTCATACACTATAAAATATTTAAATCACATATGAGGATTATGTGGAAATTATATTAAATGTTTGACTCAATTTTATATTATTATATCATTAATAGATATTTTGATGATAAAATTTGAAGTTGTACACTTGTAATTTGAAAAATGTTTTGGTATAAATATATTTTAATAAATTATAATGGTTTTTTCTCTACTTATGTCTTTATCATTTCTGTAATTGGATTTTAACATTTTACAGGTTTAGCGTGCTATATTTTTTCTTTATATTTTTTAAAAATTATATTGATTATATAATAACTAATGAAAATTAATATGTTTTAAATTAGTTATTTAAAAACTCACATAAAATAACTATGCATTTTAAAATTTTAAGCAATTTAAATAGTGGTGTTTATAATAACACATGTTGGGAAAAAATTATAACGATTCATGTAACAGACATAAAAAAATGATTTCATCATTGCTTATAATTATATATGAAACACCCTTTTCTACATTGGTGTTAGTTCTTTAATAGAGGGATATGATGGGGATTGGTGATAATAATTTGTCCCTATTTTAGAGGTTTGTATGGAAATATAACCAGAAATACATATTTTGTGTTATAGAATTGAAATGCCATCAATGACATGGAATTACATCCCCAAACTAATGATATGATGAATAGACCCTGAGTTCATTTAACAGTAATGTGAAATTTTGTTAATTATAGTGTAGATGGCTGGGATAGTCATATGATTCCAATTTTTTTGTGTTTTAAATGTGTTGAAATTAGAAAAATAAATTAACATAATTAAATACATTTTATTAATTTAATTTTTTCTTAATAGGCATATAATTTCAGTTCTTTTTTATATAGATGTTGGTTATTATTTGTCCACTAATGGTATAAGATGATGAGGATATACAAAATAACCTCATCTATTGTAGGAGTATTGACCCAAAACGGATTATAATCAATATACATTCATGATGAGTACTTTTCAACATCTGGATATAGATAATTATGAGGATAACACCCCAAATTTAGATATAAAGTACTAAATATAGGATATTGGGATCAATTTTTATTTGTATCCAATATAAGGATATGTATCAAGTTATATTTGAGATAAATTGGATGAAAATTATTTAATGGATGTTGGGGATCATAAATCTATAAGAGAATAAGGACGTAGAAGTTTCATGGTCTGATTTTTAATAGAATTTTCATTCATAATTTCTATCTTCAATGATGATGGAGGAAAATATATAGAATCTTTTATCACATCATATTGGGAACCTATGTGTGTTGGAGTTTGGGGTTAGGTTAAATAACTCCCATCAAGTCATCCAAGTTATATTTTGTGGATAAGGATTCCTGAGCTCATTGTTTGGGTGAGGTTTTGTGTCTAATAATCAAATAGGTTATCACGAAATTTAATTTTACTACTTGTATGTACAAAAATTTATTTAGATGATCAATAGGATACACACTCAGCTGGGGTTATTCAATAGGGGATTCATTAGGGTTACTAAAAGAGAATATTTGTTGGTGGGGGATCACATATATAGGTTAGTTTGGGTTTTAACCAATTAAGAGTCTACCCTAGTAGTTTTCTCCCTCCCACTTCTCTTAGGATAGACGTAATCATTCAATTTCTAGTATATTTTCCCCAGTTTTCATTTCATTTAGAGGATATTGTCATTATAATTCCTAGTATATTGATATTTGTGAGGCTCTGTTTAATTTTTAATGAATAATCCATTATCATCCCCAAAAATAATAGTTCACACATAAGTCGTACCAGCAAAAGTTTTAGTATGCTTCAGTCTTATCGAGGGTTGATGGAGTTGTTAGTGTTAAAACATATTATTACTCTCATACTTTTGTATATAGATCTTATTATAACTGTATAGGTGGTATCTAGTAGTATTGTAAGGAGAAAATATAGCGACAAATTCATATTATATATGTCCCAGTGATAGTGGGGTCAGAGATCATCTCAAGTACAAATTCATTTTCTTTTACTATGGAGATGCCGCATTTGATTTTATAACTTCTCAGTACATAGTTACAAAAAATTTATTCAATATATATAGACTAAATTTGGAGAGGATTAGAGTTCCCCTGTTGTTCAATATTTAAATTAGAAGTCAAACAAACATTCATGATGTGTTTCAGGGTTCTTAACTGATGATGGTGTGACAATAGTACTCTGGGAATTGATTTATGATTTATATATAGACATATGATGTGATTATTGACATAGAATAATTTTATTATATGAATGTGTCAATTTATTTTGTTTAGAATAATTTTTGATTTTTCTGATGGGGATGGCTATATTTTAGTGTACACTTTCATGTATGAGTAACAAATAATTCATATATGTTTGGATCTATTTTGGAAATAGTTAGAATCTTATTCATTTGGATTAGTGGTGGTGTAGTTATATTATATTCTTGGGGATATATAATAGATTCTTGATTTTTTCCCATAGAGTTTTTGAGTTTTCTCCATTAGAGTGATATCGATTTCAAGATCCACTTTCAACATGATACCTCTCTGATTTTATTATATCTTTATCGAATAATTCCATATTTATATTTTAGTTAAGGGTTTAATTTGAAAAAGTAAAGAATAATTTATTTACCAAGAATAGTGTGTCATCATGGGGGTTTTAAGTGTTATTATCAAAAAAATAAATTTTATGATATGTGTTTGTGTATATAATACCGGTGATTAAATCAATTGATAACAAGAATTTATACCATCGTCATAGGATTGAAAACACATTTAATTAATTTAAGGGATCCATGTAGTTTAATTTTTTTTTTGCAATGACTAGGATATAACCATATGAATGTTTGGGTGAAGTAAATCCTAAAGGCCTCTTTCAATTGTTAGTATGGGAAATTCATGTTTTTTCATATTTTTAAGTGTTAAAAAAATACAAATAAAATTATTAGAGCTATTGAACACTTCATTCCTAAGTTTCCTCAATATGTTTTTGGTAATTATCATAGATAATGTCCTCATATACTCGTGGTCTATGAGAGAGTATGTTGAGCACCATATAAAAATTGTAAAGGATCATTGATTCTGTCATCTTTATGGGATGTTTTCAAACTATATGTTTGGGACATGATATTTTTACTTCCTTATACATGTGATATCTCAGTAGTGAGTGTATAAATACCTATCAAAGATCGCAGTCATTTTTTCCCAAACATTATCCAATCACATTGTAAAGGCCTTTACATTCCATCGACTTGTGGGTTATTATCAAATAATTTTATTGAAATTACAAAGGTCATGATCCCATTGATATCATTTTATTTAATGGATTATTTATTTTTTAGACTGATCAGTGTCAAAAAGCATTCAACTATTTATAGTATAGGTTCATAAGTTCCCCAATGCTTTGGTTTCCATAGGAGACGACGATGTTTGTGTTGTTCATTGACATATCTTAACATTATTTGGGTTGATCCTTGATGAATTTGTGAATAGTGATATCTTACTGATCTATTTAGTCAAATCCCCATGAACGTGATTATTCAACATATGGTCTTGAGTTTTTTATTATAGTCTTTACACTAAAACTGTGAGGATTACCTCATCAGTGAATTCTTTTCTGTCTTCATAGACCGCCGGATCTTGAAGAATTTTTTAATTATGAATGATTTGGTTCCATTAAAGTTAATTTAGACAGAGTTTCTACATGATTATCATTTAAATATATTTCAACCCACTAGTAATGGAAATATTCATGCAGAATCACTATTTATGAAGTCAGAATGAGTTATTATTTGAGAATTCAGTGATATTTGGAGAGGATTGTGGGATATTTTGATGATGCATTATGACATAGATATATCGAATATAGATGTTTCTATTTTATATGATCATGAACTCATCATTAATTTAGTGGTAGGTGTAGTCTTAGGGGGTGACTCTAAGGTAGAGTTCATTCAGGATTATGTTTTTCATGATGAATCTCCATTGGTTTTTTTGGAGGATTACTGGCATTGGATTATGTTCTCTGGAATGTTATTTTTCTCATCTATATTGTGTGAGGAGTTCTTCAAGGAGTATTAATTATTATTAATTTCATTCAATCTTAGTATGTCCAATATTTACCATTCCCTAATGGGATAGTTTTTTAATTCCAAATTGTTGTGATTAGTAGAGAATTTCATATAATGTCTCTTGACTTATCATTAGGTGATGGTAGAGCATCATGGTTAGAAAGGGCTGAGGAAACAATTGAATATTACTATGTGGAAATAAGAGGAAAAATTATTTTATTTCTTTAATATCCTACCTTGATGCCAGTGCGGATTTATTGTGACGTGGATTATTGTGGATTAGTTGATAATGTATGCCCATTTTCAAGAAATAGGGGAGTCGATTATTGCAGAGGTCTTAAAATGTAGTATGTAGAAAAGGTGGGGTAGCATAATAGGGTATTGAGGACTATCATTTATGACCCTGATCATCGTTTTCCCTCCATATTATAGAGAGTATTAAATCATGATTTTTTCTTCTAGATCTGCCTTATCACTACATTCCATCCTCGAAAAGATGGATTGATTAATCAACTTATCTATAAACTAGGGGACATATTGTTGTATTTTTTTCTAGATTGGAATGGGTCGTGGATGAAGAAATTTCACTTATTCAGGTTTTCTTGTAACATAATATTTTACTCCTCCATTTGAATGTATTCTTTTTACGAACTATATGGAAGGGGTTTAAGTTCTTTTTTGTGCTGGATTTAAGCCATGGAGTTAGTGTTCCATCTTCAAGATGTGGTGTAGAGAAAAAATTGAAGATTCAGATGATTCAAGAGTGGATTAATGTAATATAGTATGATAAAAATTAATTTTTATATTTGATAATGACTACATAATATTTTAATGATGTGGACTATTATATCTTGAATGTTCCTCATCATCATGGGCATCAAAAGATTGGTCGAGGAAGTAACTCACACCCTTACGCATAAATTATCTATTCTTTAAAGGTATTGTTTCACATTGGTGATGTGTCATACCTAATGGAACATCCATCATAGTTATACATTACATATGATGTATTATATGCCTTATAGTTTTGTTGACGTCTTTAAAAAAATGTCACACCATTAATTGAAGGGATATAGAAATCAAAGATAACATGATGTTCATAGAGTTACCAGTTAATATCCAAGATCATAAAGATAATGTGTTGTGAGAGATATACATTACCTTGATATTAGTAATTTAGAAGCATTCTAATATGGAGAATATTATTTGTGAATGTGAGTTACCGATGAAAGTTCAATAATTTCTTTTTTTAACATGTTTTTTATGTTGTTTGAAAAGATAATTGAACTGATTTAAATAAGTTATTTATTACATAGTGATAATAAATTTAATCTACATATTTACTTTTTTTGTATTTTTTGATAGATGGTGTAATCTCACTTTAGATTCATAAGTACTAGATAAGAAATATATATCCAAGTTGTTATAGCCATGAGCGAAATGTCAATGGTTATAGGTCTCTTATAGTTATGGAAAAATTAATCCCATTGCAATATATTCTATATAGAATTAGAAATACTACATGTAGATATAGGTCATCATATTATTTTTATTTTTTGTACATGAAGATGGCTAGAAGAGTGTATATCCTTGGGAAATGTATTATTATATCTATATCATGTTTCACCAGACCCTCAGTGCCCTGATTATAGTTCATTGAGGTCATAGGCCCATGCACCTAACCCCTATTGCTAGATCAAACATGACTGGGGTTGTAACCCCTTCAACCTAACACATATAGCCACAATTGATCATGTCCTTGGATATATAACCTTAAAATGAACCCTTATAGGCATGGTTATATGGGATCATAGATATATGCCATTGCACCCAACCCCTATATCCACGATCATTTTCTCATAAATATAGTTAAAGAGAAAAAAATTAGAATTTATATAAAAATTATAATAATTTAAATAATTTTTTTTTAAAATTTATATATTTTTTATATAACTAATATAGAAAACACTAATTTATAAGAGTGGTAAGGTTTGTGGATGTTTCACAGGAATGTGAAATACATTCTTACGATCTATAAATTTTATTAATTTCTTAACTCTATAACCTTTTTCATTGTGTTATGGATAAACGTTTGGGTTATATACATGAACATTAAACCCATGGAAATAGGAATTGATTACTATAGGAATTATCTCATGGATATAGGTGAAATATAGAGCATGAACCACATAAAATATTAATATCCTAAAGAAAACATCATGGCCATATCCCTAAAATTGTTTCCATGGACTCCATGAACATTGATATAGCCTATATGCAAGGGAATTTCGGCTACCCACATGGATATATCCCATTTTGCAATTCTTTATATCTTAGGTAGTTCTTGATTCTTTGTGTGTGTTGTTTTACTTCAAATAATATGCTTAATTCTAACGGCTGAGAAAATTTAGAGTGGTATAAAATTTAATGGTTGAGACATTCATATGTTTTTAGTTGGAAGGTTATGGGTTTTGATGGTGTTGATATAGATTTTATAACTGTTATATAGGTCAGAGGTGATCATATTTCATTTATAGGGTAAACCATGCCATGAAAATGGAAATTGTGGAGGATATTTTTTCATTGTTGGAGTGCTGAGCCAAGAACATTATTTATAATGTTGAGGGAGATGATCATTTGGTCTTATAATGAACCTCATTGGTTGAAATGACCATTGTGGTGGAGTTTTTATGAGGCATTTTCCTCATAGAAATAGGGAATATATCTACACCTTGGAAAAGTGTTATATACTACATGAGTCTATGGTAATTCACTATATTGGAAATGGGGAGGTTTTATATTCCTATATTGAAGGGAGTATTGGTTCAATGTCATGGGGTTCTAGGTTGTGTGGGGGTGGATAGAAATGGTTATCTTACCTTTATAAAGCCATGGTATTGGGAATGGTGTGGTGAAATGTTGAGGGATTTATCCATGCACCATGGTGAATGTTTTGGTGGCCATCTTGGTAGATGAAATTACATATTTTATTCCATGGTGCAGTGTATGTTGTCGGAAATCATTTTTTAAAAATAATGTTGATGATGCATGATGTTCGAAGGATGAAATTCTAAAAAAAATTATCTATTTGAACAAGGTACATTATATATATTATGGACGTAACCATGTCAAGGTAGTGTTTATTGGTACTTAATCAATAAATATATTGTTTTACATTCACTGGTTTGTTTCTTACATTCTTCCCCCATTCCTTTTCCAAACTTATCCATCAATTTTATCTCTAAATATTTCTATTTTGGGTCTAAACTTCTTTCTTTATCGGGATCAAACTCTCTTGTATCAACATAACCCTCTACTCGTTTTTGTCTCCTATATTATTCTCTTATTTGTTTTTATTTTTTATAGGGTGATTTTATTCAGTTTTAATTTGAGTTTTGAGTGTGGTTTGATTGTGGGTTTATGTGGTTAGGTTCAAGGGTGTTTTATATTGAGTTTAGTGGTGGTTGATTCACATTTCATCCATTCTTATTTTTTGATTCATTTAATGTTTCACATATTGGATTGGGATTTGATAACTCTTCCTTTATTATGTAATTGTTTAAAGTTGTATGACTATTATTTCATTAGGTTGATGGTAGTAATCAACATAATGATATATAATATCCTTAAAAAAATAAATTGAAAATTAAATAGATAAATTAACATGTTCTATACTGATTTCTTTTTGTTTCTTAATGATGATGAACCATTTCATTCCTTGTTGATAAATTGTGATTTATGTAATAACAAAGATGTTTTTTAAATTTTTGTTGTTGAAATTAAATTTTCATAAAATGAAAAATCAATTAAAGATGGAAATTAATTGGATCTGTAAAGATGAAATTATTTTATGGTTGCCAATGTAATTGATATTATGTGAATATGAATGGAATATTAAAATAGAAGTGTTTAATGTTTTACTATTGTATTTGGAAATGATTTTTTGGTTGTTATGCTTGTTTAGTTTTTAGGTTTAAATTGTGTTGTTTGTATTTAATGTTGGTGCAATTGATATGTATAGGGAAGTGGGGATATGTTTGTTGGTATAAATTGATGTGTGGGTTTGGTATTGTCTATTTTGATGGATGGGTTGTGATGGTTGTTTATTTTTTATGGTTGGTATGTTTTATTGGATTTTAGAAAGACAGGTGATGGGATAGATGGGTTGGAAAGCTGTTTATTGAGGTGGGGTGGTGTCGTAGATGCCTGATATCTATAAAATTCATGTCAAACTAGTAAAAATGGTAATATAACTGGTTCTAGGATGAATGAGACTTTTTATACATGAAATGAATAATGCATTAAATTAATTATTATTATAAGGAAATAATATGGGTGTAAACATGGGGTCATTTTAACTAAATATGTAAAATGAACAACATAGTGAACACAATGTGGATAGAAAATAGAATGTTTGGAATGGTTAAATGAAGGACCGAAATTGGAATCTTGAATAATTATAGTACCTATTTCATGTTATTATTTTGGACATGTTTATGTTTTACATGGTAGTGGTGGTAGTGGTGTCGTGATTATTATGTGTTATGAGGGGGTTTTATTAAAGGGGACCTTCTAGGTTGAGTGTGATTATGTGGTGTGTGTGTGTGTGTGGGATGAATTTTCATTCTGATTTATTTATGCACCCCAGTTGTGTTTAGATTATTTTACCAATTGCCAAATGTTTTTTGTTCCAATTATATTCCCCAATATCAATGTTGGTCAGGATATATGTTTAGCTACCATCTCTTTGTCGATCATTCTATCATGTTATGGAATAGTGGATTCGTTCAATGGAATCATTTTGATATATATTTGGGGTCAACAATAGTATTAAGAATCCGTGATGTTTATATTATTTATGTTCATTTTATCCAACTATACAGTACCTACAGAGGATGGATATAGAGGTGAGATGATGCACTGGATAAGGGATATTGAGGATGATGTGTTTATGTATTTTGGTATGTTTATGGTTATGCATGGGGGGATGTGACGAGGTTGATATCATTTGTTTCCATGATTCCCAATTATACTAGACCATGGTGGAGGTTGTGGTAGGTAGGATTGCAACCTGACTAGCATCTAATATTAGAGGCATTGACCACAAGACGTTTAATATTTGGAAATAGGATTGAATAATTAGAGGAGAAATAGTTACGATTAAATTATTTATATATAATAGATATTATATTGGTAGAATTAGATATGAAACATGTTGAGTGGGATTTGGTGAGGGTGGGTGGTGGTTGAATTGGTAGGTGTTGGTATTTCTATTATGTGTTCACAATATCCTTAATATGCTTCACCAAAATTTTCATTAGAGTTCATGGGTATGATCATTGTGCATATACTTATTTTGTAATACCAATATATCATATTTTTTTTTAGTTTATATAAAATGACTTGTGAGAAAGCTAGATAATAATAGACTGGAGCTTTATTTTTCATGAATAATCACTTTCAATGAATGTTTTGGTAATTTTTGGGAGTTTCTCTTTATCAAACACCATTCATGTTGGGGGGTATTAAATATCGTTGTTTATTTTTATCATGGTTCACATGATTGGATTCTTCTATTCTTTATAGGTATATATGATGGTAATTACTCTCATTCTATGTTTTTTACCCTTCGTGATAATAGCTAACCTATTGTATATTGGAGGTAGGACATGGGGGGTCACTATCACCTTCAATGTAGTTCCAAAAGGGATTCTTAGTGGGGGTGGGTTGTGACCTATCCTATCATAGGAAATCCATGCCTTTTCCATTTTTCATGAAACTTCACTCATGGTATGACCCTTGTACTCATGAATAGGTATCTTTATATAGATTATTTATTATATATCATCCTTTGTAAATAAATCCTACCTTATACATCTAGAACATCCATATCTAGAACATCTTCATTTCAGGAACACCTCAAAATATTTTTATAGTACATAAACTATTAATTTTCCATAATAAATACTAAAACATCTCCACATACACTATTGGAACAAAACACTCCAAGACACCAGATTTGACATAACTTCTAAACAACAAGATTCCACCTCACTTACAGTATAATATATTCATATTAGAGATTTTTTAACAATAAATACACCACCAATAATCATCAAGTGTTCAAAATAAATCCCATTTAAACACTAATCTCCAGTTGTACGAAAAGATTAAATACATGTCATGAGTTACAAATGGATCTATTTTTATAATATTGATATATTTATGAATTTTTATTTCACTATACATTTTGAATGAATTTGTAGTTATTAGTGAGTTTGTGGGAAATCTATAAAAAGAGCATCGAGGAGCATTGTAGTTCATAATTCAGTATATTAATGGTTAAAGAGAAATGACACTATATTATGGGATGGTGATCAATTATAAGTGATTATAGATCTAAACACTTGAGGAGATATAATTACATATATATAAGTACAAATATCGATATTTTTACATTTAGAGGAACCAATATTATTTTGATATCTAGAATTTAATCAGTAATTTCCATATTCACGATAAATGTAGAGTTTTTGGGGAAATAATGGAACAAGGGAATGAGTTTATTTTGTATAAGGTGGTATTAGATGATCTTTGAATAATGAAATAAAATGGAATATTAATCTATGAAAAACAAATAGTGTAATTCAGCTTATGAATAATATGATGTTTCCCTCCAGGAGAAAGAAAATTCAGCTAAAGTATCACATTATCCAGATATTGTTGGGGGATACAATGTTAGAGCTACATAAGGTTAATAGATGTTGATATATAGGAAAAGTATTTACAAATGTATTGGTGTAGGAAATGAATGGATTCTGTTGTGTATCCATGGGTCTTGGATTAATAAAAACCCGGTGTATCTCTATTATGCCACTAGTGATGGAAATAAAGAGAAAATTAAGGTTGGTGAACTGAATTACTTGTTAAATATTGGAAATAAATTTTAATATGGTGAAGTGATAGGTTTGGATATAAATATCTATTATCATTTTAACAGATAAAAATATTCTAAATTATTGAATTTATATTTTATTATGGTGATTCTTGATTGTGTTTTGCTATAGTAGAACAAGGAAGTACAAAATTAAAATAGTAGTGGGGGTGATTTTTGGTAATTTATGGAAGTTTAGAAGAAGTACAAGTGGATTTAAAAGGAATTTACTAATAAATCAAACCAAAAAGTTAATATAGTTTAAATTGATTTCAAAATGTGGATTCCTTGATCAAATTTTTTTCCACCACTATGTGTTGGCACAAGTATTGGTGGTACAAATGAAACACATACAAAAATAAATGGGTGGGATTATGTGTATTGGTAAAACTATTTGGTATTAATCATCATAAATATCAAAATAGTTTTTCATTATGTAATCCCTCAATATATTGACAACTTTTATCATAATTAATGATACTATTGTTTCAATAATAGAGTGTACCTATGTCTAAAACATGTAAATTATCTATTTTTTATTATTTTATTTTTGTTCTTTCTATTTTATTTCATTAAAAATATATTTTATAGCATTTTTGGTGATTTTGTATGGAGATTTTAGATCCTAGTTCCAGAGTTCAATTACTGACATTAGATGTCATCTATTTTAGAATTATTAAAAAGTTGTTCTATATTTTAGGGATCATGATAAAAACTTCAATATCAATGGTTCCAATAAAATAATCATGGGCAGTATAGATCATAAAATCAATCCACTATACTCTAGAATTTGTTTTATGATTCATTGATCCGTAGTTTATCATAATCAGTTATCCTTTTAAAATTTCCTAGTGAATCATTGGATAAACCTCAATTTAGTGGTTGGGTTTTTTCATTATAAGATATTGAAAAATATTATGGGGAATTTTTAATTGTTGACACTGAGACCATGAAATATTCATTGGAACTATGATCCATGAATTTATTTTACAATAATATTAAAAATCATAATTTCAAATGAATTTTTTCTCATAAATAATGGTTTATCTCCCAAACAGAGCCTTATATTGGAGATCCAAGAAAAAAGTTGAATCAAGAATGTGGGGTTTACCATTGGTATGATCTAATATTGGTTGGAATGATCCACTGAGATGAGGTATCAATTTTTGGGTACCTTAAGTGGATTAAATGATTAAATTGTTTAATTAATACATTTAATACCATTAACATAATTTCATCTATATAATTATATGTATGAAAATTATATGGGGATATTTTCTTAACCCTATGATCCTTAGGGGGGGAATTTAATATTATTCATTAGAAAATCAGAATCGTATGATGAAAAATGATCAAATTGAGGTGGATCACGAGTTAGTGAATGCATCAGGTCTTCTCCATCACTAGATAACATGTTCTTCACTAATCATCATTCCATAATCAAGTTGGGTCACCTAAATTATGGTTTTATAATTTGATTAAATGTTTAAACATGGGGATTATCTTGTATTCTTATTATGTGATTTATCTATTCTTTCACATGATCCATGTTTCCCATTATATTTTTAATTAAAAATTTCTCTTCATGTTACACAAGCTCTCACCCCTGAAAATCCACAATCTATGATCATTGGATAAGAATTCATGTCTAAAAATTTATTCACATTTTCCTTTTTATTTAGACCTCTTATTTAATTACATTCTACACAATTTTCATACAGGGTCATAGTTCAACATTTATAGTGTAGGTTATAGTGTGACTGAATCCTCAGATTTGTGTAGGTTTCATGAAAATGAATATATTTCCATTTTCTAATAATAAAAAAATAGGAAAATAACATTATAGTTAAACCATGATAATTTATAGTGGTCAAATTATTGAAATCATGGAATGAGTGGTGTATCTTGTATCCGCAAGAAGATCCATAATTTCAATATAAAAGTGGACTATAAAGTTGGTAGTTGAAGAACACATGGATGCTAGCCCCATCTAGATATAGAGGTAGGGTTTTTGGGAAGATAAGTATCAAACTATATATGGTGGGACCAATTTTTTTGTGACCCTCCTTACGTGCATAATCCATGATCTAACTACACATGTCCAAGACCACATGAAAAAGGCCACATCATGTACTCAAGGAGTACATGAGTGTGGGATGATGCCTATACACATACATGGATGGATGAACATGGACACATCAAGGTGAACACCTAGCAGAAACTAGATGGTTGAAACATGTTTTACGGACCCCCCACATTCCATGTATGGTGACATGGCCATCAGTCCATGTCTATATAAGTACATGAATGGGTAAAAGATCATGACCACATGCCATATATACCACATACATATTATGTAACCATATGGAAAAATTTCACCTCCCAAATCTCTTTCATCTATGATCTGATTTCAGCCCATGAGTAGACTATCTAGAGAATTTCATCACATAGAACAAGGTGGTAACCATTTTAGTGTATATCAAGTTACAACATGAAATTTTTTGAGTATGAATCATATTATGGAGATTCATAATGATCACGGTGATCAAGAAGGATCCTCGGAGATGGGTTGAGTTTGGAAACACTATTGACATGTCGGGGTAATGGTCCCCCATCTCATTGAACTGGTTTAAGTTGAACCCCCTATGGAACTGGGGCACATGTCCACTATGCATTGAGTAGAACCCTATACCATACTTGGGTGTGGATCCTATAGATATTGAGTATGCATCCCAATATCATTCTATGGTGCATGTCAAATATTTAGATTTACTGAGTGGTACCCCCCCCTCGGGCGCACGAGGGTGATGGTCATCAATATACATGTTGAGTGGAACCCTCCATGTTCGATTTAGGGTGTGGGTACTCAATTATTGAGTGGAATACCCCTATCACTATAGGGTGCATTTACTCGATCAATATATTTTGTGGCATCCCCTTGACACACCATGGTGTGGGTCTTCTGTACAAATACTAAGTGGAATACCCATATCATGAAATATAATGGGTCTAATTTCCATGAAATATTGTGCCCTCAAGGGCTATGAAGGAGTGTCGAGGTGTGGGTCCTCCTCATCACTTATTTAGGAACAGATGTGAGATACTGGGTATCGATGATAGACTTTGGATCTGTAGGCAGACTCATCATCCATAGTTGGGCTATGAGATGGATATCCCCTTAATATATCATGTGGATTTATTTTTGAGAATATATATACATATATTTTGGGTTTCATTATATATTTCTTTGGATTTATATATCTACTTACATCATATAATTTAATTGATGCTCCACCTGATTTTTGGGTGTCCTAGTAGGTATGTGTATACACACCCATGTATGGAAAATTTCCCACATTTCATATCTTATACAAATTGTAGATATATTTTATGTGATTCCAGTCAAGTAGAGGGATAATCTGATGTATAGACTATATATAGTGGTCAGTCTTGGATATTAGGATCCAGGATATCTCATTTTTTACTTCATTCAATTTATTATCAGATTTGGAGTTCTTTTCTAGTTGTCAGATTATTTTCCCTTTTACACTGTGGTTTTATTCTTTTCATACTCTTCTTACATTCCCTAGATGTCATTACTTGCATGGTTTATGGTAGATTTTACTATCATTTATTATTCATGTACACTATTGGATAGTGATATTTTGTTCTGTGAGTATAGGTACAATCTGAAAATGAATCCCAATTTATATTATTCTTTCTCAGTGATTGTCGCCAAAACATAGCCTATGGAGGGGGCTTATGATTTTGACATATTATCTTCCATTGTCCAGGTGAACCGTGGTCGATAGGGTCATTAAATAGCGATATAAAAGGTGGATTATCAGTAGGTTAGAGTTGATGTTAGACCCATGGTGAATATTTTATGTGTCTTAGGGAAATAGGTTCGAAGTGCATCGTGTGCTTCGTTCAGTCCATGGAACCCATTATTGGTGCAATGACCAACATATTAGTACACCAGGACTCAAACAACTAACCTTTCAAAATGGTATAATATGAAATTTTTTATAGTAAAAAAATCATACATGAAATGTATATACTTTTATCCATTTAATATCCCTATTGATTCATCTCAACAAATATGTTTGTTCATATAAACGAGGTACATCATGGTTACTTTCAGGATTCTTCTAGGAAGTTAGTCATCCATGATATTGATTCAAGATCATGATGATTATATGATGTATGATGAGGATGCATTTCAGGGTCTATATGATAAGGTCTTCCATCCATGTTTCTAGGTAGTATCACCCCTATCTATTGATTAGAAAATAGTACCAATAGAGGACGATCAGATTAGGTACATACTTAGTGAACTTTGCAAGTTCCACTACTCGAGGCCACTAAGGGTCCATGTTGATCTAGATTCATAGGTAGTGGTGGATTTTTCTATGTCAATTATAGGTGTATAAAATATTTTTAATACACCAACTATTCATATGGTTGTGATGGAAGCATGTCTTCTCAATATTGAAACTGAGTGCTGGTGGAGTCCATTTATACAGACGAATGATTTGATGATGCTCTCATGATCTAACTTCATATAGTTGTTCCACGATTTATAATTCCCCTAGTTCTTGTACAGTATATGGATATATGATATTTTAAGAGTTTTATTTGGGTAATATGATGGTTTTGATTATGTTTGAGGTTCAACTATCAAAAAAACCCACACACACCTTTCCTAATCTAAGAGCAAATGAATTTTTACAAGTTGGAGCCTAAAATATTTTGTTCTGTATAAATGTGAATATAAAATGTTCCCTCCACATAACTTATAACCAATGAATATAAACCCACCAGGTGTCCCACAGTCTCATTTTTCACACCGTAATAATGACATGGGTGTTATACCCATAAGGAAAGAATAAAAATTAATTTCAAAGAAAAATATAAAAATAAATACAATTACATTAAAAATTGAAAATTTTTATGATACGGTAGTGTAACATAAATCATGACATGATAAATTTTTTTTTATTTAGAGAAAATGAATCTCTTGTAACCCTACCCCATCAACTACCACACTCTATCATCTCTATTCTTCTACCAAATAAGGATGTTTCAAGCCTTAAACATAATTTTAAACAATTTATATATATTTTTATATTTTTTAAAATTTTTAATCTATATTTTATTGTTTAAATTTAGTACTAAATATAGTTTTATTTGAAAATTTTCATTGTTGATATAAAAATAATTAATTTCAAATTAAACCATTTGTCTTATTACTACACATTCAACTATAATTAGTTATTCCCATTGATACAGACAACCAAAAAATCTAATAAATAGGGTAATTTATTAAGTTCTATATAAAATAAATAAGAATTTCATCTTTATTAACGATAAAAGGGTGGTAATAATGTTCTCCCTTCTCCAGATCTTTTTAAGAACTATGGTGATAAAGGTTACCATATATAAAATATATTATATTTAGTTATTAATATTTTCTTCTATATGATTTAAATAACAATCAATATTTAAATTTATATAAGTTCCATATATAAATATATTATTTTTAATTTTTTATCATATGTTTACATTAAAATTATATTATTCAAATTATAAAAATATATTCATATTTAAATTTATAAATTTATATTCATGTTTTATAAATCTAACAAACACATATATTTATAATTTGGTTTGTGTTTGTTTATATATTTATATATACTAAGACCCAGAAATATATAAATATAAATAAATATACATATACATTAAATATATACCTCATATCTAAATTTATTAATATTTATATTTATATTAAATAATTTTTATACACATATTTTTACAATATACATATATTTATAATTTTATGTTTCTGTGTTTTCATATATTTATGTATATAAATATATATGATCATGTACACATAAATACATGAATATATTAAAATATTAATATATATAAAAAATTCATATTTAAGAAAAGATTCATATTGAAAATAAAAAATTAATATCAATCTTATTATCACGATTTATATTTAGATAAATTATCATATTTACATTAATCGATGAAAATATTTAATAATTTATTTAATTTCACTAAAAAATGTATATGTAGTTGTAATATTGTTTCCCTCAGAATTAGGGTATGACCACCTTGATGGGAGATTCAAACATTCTAATCGGTTTCTAACGGGTTTGTTCGTAGAACTGGAAACATCCAATGATTCCACATCCATTTGGACCTACATTCCAAAGGTAGGATCTCATTAGATTGTGGACTGATGAGGCTTAGGAATTTTCATTGGTCGAGAGGACGGTAGGTCGGACTCATCAGACCTTTTTTAAGGGAATTATTGTCTACTATAGGACTGTCTTTATAGATTTAAGTTATGTTCGTGAATCCTTATTACATTACCAAGTATAAAATGAGCTTTCCTTCAGATATGACAATCAATAATTAAATATATAGGAAATTTAGAGAATCATTTATATGTATTCGAGGTTCTTCATAAATAAAAAATCATCTATATTTATTTAGAGATTCTTGGTCAATGGTATCCTTAGAAACATTTATATTGACGTCTCTTGGTCATTATGATGGCCAGGCTGGTTTTAAAGACACTTAGTGGGACATTTGAAGTTTATTGTCATTCAGAAGAACATGGATTATTTCAGAGTTGGGATCGAAACCGTAGATGGGCTACCTACGTATCCTTTATTTACAAAAGTAATCAGAACCTACGTAGTTTGAGTAAGGGAGTATTATGTTTATGATTGATGGCTCAAAGAAGGATGTCATAATTACTTTTACACTCTAAGCTCACGTGAGTCATGCTCGGTGTGACAAACAAGAGGTATTGGTAAAAATTATACAATTGTTCCATGAAAGATGTAATTATAAGAAATAATGTGGGACTTATGTATGTATGAATGCCCAGATAAATTAATATTAGGTTTTACTTCAGGGAAGAAATCCAGGAATAGGGTCCATAAAGGTATATGTGATTCATGTAGATTTGAAAACTCTAACTTGGGGCTTACTCATAAAAAGAAGGCCTAAATTAGGACAGGACTTATGATTGGGTTTTACTCCTGAGAAAGAATCCCGGATCAATTGTAAATTAGAACTAGTTAAGAGGAATTAAGACTGGGGCTTACTCCTGAAAAGGAGGCCCAGGGTAAGAGACTTGAAAAAATTAAGGGACTTGGGGCTTACTCATGAAGAGGATGCCCATATTTGAGACTGGGGATTACTCCTGAAATGGAGTCCCAGGTTATGTGAATTATGGTTTGGTCTTAATCCTAATGAGGATGCCCATATTAGGGGACTGGGGCTTACTTTAGAAAAGGAATCCCATTTTAATGATTTCTCTCATCATAAAGGATGAGGTTGAATGAATGAAATCTCAATCTTTAGTGACATAATGATGTGTAAATCACTAGGTTTTGAGGGATATTCCACAGAATTCCTTTCATATAAGGAAGTAAAATCAAGAAATCATGCCATAAATGGCTTTGAAGATTGTTTTGAAGACAGAATATTGAATAGGAGAGGTGGAATGGCTTATGAGGGGTGAAATGGGCAAGAAGGGAACCCAAAAAGGAAGGGGCACACATGTCCTAGTAGGCGCATAGGTACTGTGTGGGCATGCAAATCCTAGTCACATAGGTATACCTGCGCGACCCATGGGTACTTGCATGATGGTTAACCATCAAGGTAATACTTGAGCGACTCTTGGTTAATGCCTTTAGAATCATCTTGAGGTTCTTCCAGAATATTGGCGCGCAAGTTCTATTGAAGGAGATAGGCGGCGTGCAAGTGTGGCCATTTACATTAAGGACTGGCCACTTAGGCGTGCAAGTGTTGATGAGTTTCAACAATTAGGACTTCCTCCCCCTCTTTAGATCTTCTGTTCTAGGTAAGAAATTAACTTATAAGTGTTTCTGAAGCTTTGAGAAGAGACTAGGGCATCGAGAGCTCAAATCTGAGTTTCTAAAAAAACATTCCTCTTCTAATGGGGGGGGGGGGGTCCACAGGGTCTATTTATAGGTTGGATAAGACCCGGGTGGTTATAACTTAGGACGTGCAAGTCACTTGCGCGACCACTAGGCGGCGCGCAAGTATACTTGCACGACCATGAGGGAAATAGCGCGAACTATGGGAAATGGTCTCCTTATTCATCCCTTTGTCAATTTTTTTGATGTTTCTTCAAAGGATGAATCAATTTGGACTAAGTTATTTCCCTTTTCCAATCTTTAAAATCTGTGAGGAAAAGGATTTTCAACAAAAGCCCCCCCTTAGAGTTGGATCCGGAGAGAAAATAGGATTTTACTCTGAGGAAAAGATGAAAACCAAAGGAAAGGCGGCACACAAGTTTTCAGGGAACAACACTGAGCTTCGGGCGCACAGGGGTACGACCTTTAGTAGCCCAGGGTACGACGAGTAGGGTTCTGGACGCGTCTATAAATAGAGGGCCTCACTTCCGTACAAAGCATCCTGATTTCTGGATTTCAATCCTTCGATCTCTCGCCGCGCAGGTCACTATAATCGCACAGGTTGCTCTGTTTTCTGATGTTTCTTTGCTGTTGCGCTACTGTATAGGTATTTGGACTTGCACGGTGATACTGGTGCACCAAATACATGTGCGGCACATACATTCTTTCACGTCAAAATTAGGCTTGCACACCTTAATTCCTTGGCCTTTTTTTTCAAATTTTTTCACAATGTTTATGAAAAATAAATCCATTGAAGAGTTAATTTATTCAACTATGGTGCAGATTTAATGGCTCCCAAGAGAAATAGAAAGACAGATGGACTTTCTAGAAAGAGGATTGATGACATGATGAACATTGTTGGCCATGATTACTATGATATCTGCGACAGCACTCGCCCAGATTTGGCTAAGTATTTGATGAAATATCATCTTAATTTCCCATAGAGAATATGTCTTCCACTGTGTGGTCATGGTCATCTGCAAAGATTCAATGTTCCGGATGTAAAGAATTATATGCCTGAAATGTAGCTGCTCTACTACTCCTCTATTTCGGTTATATTGTGCATTAATATCGACAACAATGGTGTGAACTTTCAAATTTTTCCTCCATGTCATTTCCTTGCAGATATGAAAATGTAAAACCCATGGGATGAAATGTTTTCCACTGCCGGTTGGTGGAGAGAAGTCAAACATGGCATTAGAGAAATATCTGAAAAGATTAATCTCTCCAAATGGCTCTTTACGTCCAATGATTCATTCTCAAATCCATGTATCCATCTTCCAAGTCTCTTGGACAGAAACAGAGTCACTGTTTGATCAGCAGAAAATTTTTCTCAAACCACACTCAAGAACATCCTTTTACAATTGTTCTAATAAGTGCTGGTATCACTTCATCTCATATTGTATCTAGTTGAATGAACGAATTCCAGGTGGTTTTTGATGAATCTCGGGATACCGTAAATCAAATGAAGATTTATGTTGAAAGCCTCTTGTAATTCTTGAAAAATAGAAGAGACTCCAGTCTTTGGATGTCATTCTATCTCCTATGGATCAATGAAAAACACTTTCATCATCACTCATTTATACCTACATTCCCTTTTTCTACATGATTTAGATTTTACCTAAGCCAATGGGCCTAGTAAGCATAGTTTTATTTTTACTAGGATTAATGTAAATAACCCTACAAACTTCAAAACTTTTAATTTCTCAATATTACCTAAATCATACAAAACGTAGGTTTAGTGATCTTGGAACTTGAATTTTATTCAGAGTTCCTTTGTATTTTGTGGGGAGTTTAAATTCATGCACGTTAGACATAAAAAGGCTAATGTTTAAGGTCGAAATAGCATTGACCGAATGAATTAGAATTGACTCAATTCCTTGACAATTCATCTGAAAACATAGTACCATACTCAAGTATGATGGAAAAATATGTAAACAATGACTTAAGAATATTTTAATCTGAGGAATGATATGAAAAATCGTTTAAAGGCATTAGAATAATTAGTTCCCAATAATGAAGTTACCATTATCTAACAAACCTGTTAGGGGGTTGAATTATGCAGGGCCACCTAAGGGCATTGGCTGCATAGTTAAATAAAATAATATCTTTTGTCTAACAAGTCTGTTAGGAAGACTGTTTATGCAAGGCCACCTATGGGCACGTGCTGTATAGTCAGGCAAAAGAACACTCAAAAATTTACTTTCCTGGTTCTAAAAGCCAGTGAATATTTATGGAGATTCAAATTTTCCAAAGTATAGAGTTTGTTGTATGGAATGAGTTACTTGAATATGGAGAAGATATTTCCAAACCATATTATTGAAGAACTGAATAGATATCACTCCTACGAAGGTCTGACCCAAACGTAGGGATGGAGAATATACACCATAGAATTTAATACTTCTCAGATCATGAAAAAAGATATGGGACAAATATGTTAGGGATGGATATTTTTTTGGATCCCTACATACTTTTATTTAAGACCAATAAGGACAAAAGAGGATTTCTTCCCAAGAATGAAGTTACCATTATTTAACAAACCTATTAGGGTGTTGAATTATGCAGGGACACATAAGGTCATTGGCTACATAGTTAAATAAAATTGTATCTTTTCGCTAAAAAGTCAGTTATGTAGACTGTTTATGCAAGGCCACCTAAGGGCACATGCTGTATAGTCAGGAAAAAGAATTCTCATTTGTTTGACATTTCTGTGACTAGAAGTTATGAAAAGGGTTATGAAGATCTGAAAATATTAATGGTTAGTATTATGAAACATAAAGATGGGTATTGTCCAATGTACACAGAGATACACATATCAATGATAACCATAATCATGTTGTGGCTGGGTCCTGAATTGAAATGTTGGACTTCACTACGTATCCCATAAGGATGAGAAACAATCCATACGTAGTTCATAAACTATAGTTTAATGTCATGTGGGACAAAAGGATTAGAGATATTAGTTTAGGGTCACAGAGCTTGGACCATTATAAGAAATACACAGTGTGTGTTTTCATGGGGACTTTTCAGCCAAGGGACTGAAAGTGGAATTTGGGGTTAGGCCCAAGGACTTGAGCCTAGATTCGAGGGATACCCGAACGTTCCTACGTATCCCATAAGGATGGGAATCAAGCCCACGTAGTTCTAGAAATACCCTCTATACAAATTTTGTTCGTACATTTGAAGGTTGAAAGGGGACTTTAGTACAATGATGATTTACCCCAAGATAAAACGTTTGGGCATTTCCATGTATGCACGTAGTATTTGAATTGAAACATGATTGAAAATCAATGTAAATAATGATTCCCTATCATGTGAGGGTATCAAGGAATATTGTAGTTTATTTTCATACTGGACAAAATTGTTGTATAGTTTAATGGCGTACAAAAAGGACGAATGTGAATCAATGTAATGAAATTGATTCTAGGGGCGGTTTCACAAATCAACATCATATGAGATGGAGGTGAACCAATGTGAAGAGATTGATTTTGGGCTTTAACCTTGCGAGGTTGCCTATGTACCCAGCTAGGAAGGTAAGGATCAAAGTCCGTGTAGTTCAATTAAAGAATTAATTAATTGTCACATTGTTCTTGGGGACAATGACCTAAAAAATGATGTTGGGACTTACACATGGTTAGTATCCCAGATAGAGTGTTATGGTTGAGGTTTTCTCTAAGCTCATGTGAGTCATACTCGGTGTGAGAAACAAGAGGTAGAAACAAACTTAACGATACACAATTTAATGTCATGTAGGATGTATGAAGGGACTATGCTGTTTATAGTCATGCAGTTAGGACTATTGGTGCTGCACAGTTTAATGTCATGTAGTAGGGACAAAGTATAGTTTAATGTTATGTAAGACGTATCAAGGACTTTCTATACAGTTTATCGTCATTTAGTTAGGACGATGGGGAAAATATAGTTTAACGTCATGATGGATGAAAGGGGGATTGTGCAGGTTAATGTCATGCAGTGAGGACAAAAATATACACCATTTAACGTCATATTGGACGCATTGGGAACCTTTTTTAGACACAGTTTAACATCATATTGGACCAAAAAGGGACGATACAGCTTAGCGTCATGTTGGATGAAAGTGTGAATAGTTTAAGGTTATATGCATGGACCGTGGATGGTGAGATTTAATTTCATGGTGGACAGTGTTGTAGTTTAAGGTCATATAGGACCTTTTATTATTATGTAGTTTAACGTCTTTCCAGACTTAAGGGACTTTTATATAGTTTAGCGTCATGTAGTTAGGACGTCACAGTTTAACGTCTTGCTGGATGAAAGGGACTTGCAAATAGTATAGGGTCGTATGCATGGACTATTGATGATGCAGTTTAAGGTCATATAGGACCTAGTTTCATTTTATGGTCATACTGGACCATGGATGTAGTTTAAGGTCGTACAGGACCTAGTTGCAGTTTAAGTTCATACTGGACCATTTAGGGAACTTTTTCACAGTTTAACGTCGTGTGGGACGAATGTACAAATAGCTTAAGGTCATATGTATTGACTGTTGCTATATAGTTTAATGTCATATAGCAAGGACGATAAGGTGGACACACTTTATCATCTTGCTGGACGATGGTGCAGTTTAAGGTCATACCAGAACATTTAGGGAACTGTTTCATAGTTTAAGGTCGTGTGGGATGATGGTGCAGTTTATGGTCATACAGGACCCTTTGGGGAATTTTGTTAACAGTTTAACATCGTGTGGGACAAAAGTAAAAATAGTTTAAGGTCGTATGTATGGACCATTGATGATGGAGTTTAACTTCTTTCTGGATGGTGGTGCAGTTTAAGGTCATACCAGACCATTGATGATGATGTAGTTAAAGGTCATACCAGACCATTGATGATGATGCAGTTTAAGGTTATTCCAGACCATTGATGATGATGTAGTTTAAGGTCATACCAGACCACTGATGATGATAATGTTTAAGGTCATACCGGACCATTGATGATGATTCAATTTAAGGTCACACTGGACCATTGATGATGATGCAGTTTAAGGTCATACATGACCATTGATGATGATGCAGTTTAAGGTCATACCGGACCATTGATGATGATACAGTTTAAGTTCATACCCGACCGTTGATGAGGATGTAGCATAAGGTCATACTGGACCATTGATGATGTATTTTTTGTTTATACAAAATACTTCTTCAAAAATCTGGCATTGGTTAGAGTAGTGATGAGTTCTCCATCCATCGAGATTAATGAATAAGATCCATTGGAGTAGACCATATGTATTGAGTAAGGTCCTTCCCATTTTGGCTCAAGCTTGGGGGGTTTCTTTCCTGGTATCATTGGAGTTCTGAGAACTAATACCAATTCTCCCTGAGTGAATGAACGAATATGAACTTTTTTTTGTTAAATTCTCGTGCTATTCGATTCTGATAGACTTCAAAGTGGTACAAAGTTCACAATCTTTTCTCATCTAACTGTTCCATTTTATTCAATCGCTATTGAGATTTTTCATCTGTAGATGACTGATCGAAAATGGATACTCTGAGCGAAGGAAATTGAACATCAATGGGCATGACGGCTTCTGTTCCATATACCAGTGAATAAGGAGTTGACCGAGTTGCAGTGCGGGTGGTAGTCCAATAAGCCCATGATGCATGAAAGAGTTTATCAGGCCATGAATTCTTATCTTTATCCACCATCTTTTGTAGTATATTTGAAAGAGTCTTGTTAAAGGCTTCTATATTTCCATTGACCACTACATGATACCGAGATCAGTGGTTCGATTTGATGTTGTATTCTTGATACAACTTCTTCAACTCAGATGAACTGAAGTTGGTGCCATTGTCCGTCAATATGGTATGAGGGACACCAAATCTGATAATGAAGTTAGACTTGATGAAGCTAACAATGCATTTAGAACTGACTTCCTTGAGAGGTATTTCCTCTGCCCATTTAGAAAAGAAGTCAGTAGTAGTAAGAATGTACTTACATTGCTTGGCCGTAGCTGAAGGGTAAGGTCGCACCACATCCATTCCCCATGTGGAAAATGTCCATGAGTATTTAGCTTTGTGAAGAAACTCTGGAGGTTGGTGAATGAAGTTGGCATTTATTTGGCATGAATGACACTTCATTGTGATATTGACACAATGTTGTATCATTGAAGGCTAAATGTGTCCAAGCCTTCGAATCTAATCAGAGAGTATATGTCTAGACTGGTGGGCACCACAGACTCCTGCATTCACTTCTTTCTTGACATCCATTGTCTCTTCACCACCAACGCATCTGAAGATAACTCCATGAAAACCACGTTTTTAGAGAATTTTCTCTAAGTGTTCTAGGCTATCATTAAGTGTAAAATTAACCAAAAGTCGCCAGATTTATTCTTTCTCATCTCTATCAGGTGGAAGTGTTCCATTTTAATGTTATTCCCTGATAGGTGACGTCCATCCAGTATTATGACCATACATTTCCAGAATGGGACTAACTTCATTAATTTCCTCTGTTCTGATTCGAACATAAGGTGAAATTGCACGACCGTGGGTAATACTGATGGTTGTCTCATCCCGATTTGGATCTACCAGAGCTGTAGCTATATTAGCCAGTGCATCAGCTTGAGCATTTTGTGATCTCGGGATGTAAGAAAATGTCAGGTATGAACGGAATTCCACCATTAACTCTCTGATGTAATCATACAAAGGGATTAGTTCTTATTTTCTGATGGCATAATCCTCATTGTCTTGTTTGATTACTAGGTCTGAATCACCTTTCACTTTTAAGCGATTCACTTGTGCTTGAAGCGCTAACTCCAAGAAAGCGATGAGAGCTTGGTATTCGGCTTCATTATTGGTACCACCTTCCCACAATAAGAAGGAATAAGGTAACACCTCCTTTTCTAGAGAAATGAGAACAATTCCTAAGCCAACTTTGTTGAATTTTGGATTTTCCATTTTCCCTTCTGTTGGACTTCTGGAAGCACCATCAAAATACATTTCCATGCCTGAGGACTTTCTTGAATAGAGAAGACTTCCTCATTAGGGAGTTCAATATCTGAAGATGTATCTTCCACTGATGGGGGTTCATCCAGGAAATCAGCCAGATCTTGGCCCTTAATCGCCTTTTGAGACACATATTGTATGTCGAATTGCTGCAAAATAACTGCCCACCTTGACAGATGTCCTGTAAGCATTAGACGACTAAGTATGAATTTGAGCGGGTTATTGAGAGATACCAATTGGACCTCGGGATGTTGCGGGTAGTGTCTCAAATTTTGAACTACAAAGATTAATTCCAGGTAGCACTTCTCAATACTTGAATACCGGGTTTCTGCTTCTGGTATAGTTCGACTATGATAGTAGAAGCTGTTTTCATTTACAACATCATTCTTTTGAGAAAGAAAGGCACCCAATGATCACTCTAGAGCCGTCACGTAGAGGATAATTGGTCTTTCTTCAATAGGTGGCATGAGTACTGGTGGACTCAAGATGTATTTCTTGAGAATATCGAATGCTTCTTGACATTCTTCAGTCCACTGGTAAGTGACTCCCTTCTTCATAAATTTGGTGAAGGGTAAACTTTTGCCTGCCAAATTGGCGATGAAACGCCGAATATAGGCTAAGTGTCCTTGAAGTCATCTTAATTCATTCAAATTTTGAGGAGGTGACATACCAAGGATTGACTTGGTATTCATAGGATCGACTTCAATACCATGGTGTCATACAATAAAGGGCGAAATTTTCCTGAGGTTACCCCAAAAGCACATTTGAAGGGGTTCATCTTCAAATTATGTTATCGAAGCTTGCAGAATAGGACTTCCAAATCAGCGAAGTGATTAGAACGTTTCTTGGATTTAACCAACAAATCATCTACATAGAATTCAAAAAAATTCCCTAAGAAGGGTTTGAAGATACGATGCATGTCACGCTGATATGTTGCACTTGTATTCTTTAAGCCGAAGGGAATTACCCGGTAGAAAAACACACCCTAAGGGGATCTGAAGGATGTGGATACCTCATCTTCTAGGGCCATTCAGATATGATTATATCCATAATATCCATCCTTGAAGGAAAGTGCCTCATGGCTAGCTGTTGTATCAATTAAATGTTCTTTAATCAGAACTGGGAAATCATCCTTAAGACAATGTCGATGAAGATCTCTGAAATCGATGAAAACTCTAATTTGTCCATTCTTCTTCTTTACAAGGACAATATAATCCAACCACTTGGGATATTGATCTTCTCTGATGAAGTTAGATTTGATAATCTTATCCACTTTAGCCTCAATTTTGGAAGCATAAGTTGGGTGTGTTCTACTCGCAGCCTGCTTAAATCCTCGATGTTCTTCTGGTAAACCCAAATGATGAGTAGCAACATCAGGATCAAGCCCGGTCATTTCTGTATATTTCCAAGAAAATATATCTCTATTTTTCTTTAGAAAAGAAATATACATCTTTTTCTCTTTAAGATTCATGTCTACACTGATTAAAGTGGGGTGTGGATCTTCTTTTGTACCCATATTTATTTCTCTGAGTTCATCCACAGTGGTAGAGATACCCTCTTCGAATGCTGGTGGAGCATCTCTGAGGTCTCCTCTTCTTATTCATCATGTGTTATTTCTTCCATTTCCACCTACATAGTGGATGATAAAGCTGAATTTTCATGATCAGAAGAAATGTCAAAATTTGCACATCTTGGAGAATAAGCTTCCATTTCTGAGCCGATTAATGATGAAGGGTCTTATTTGGGTAATAAGGAGGAGATTATGGATTGATAATCGACATCATTATTCACCTACGATGTTTCCATAATTTCTTCTGGACTAATTTGAGAAGTATATACTTGTTGGATTTCAGCAGATGAAATGAAGACGTCACCATTTGTGCATTCATCACTGCTTGGTGGGTTACCAATATCTCCCATGTTGTATGGATCGATTGCCGTAATTGAAATTATGGATCTTTCCATAAGAGTATTTTGATTTGGTTCTATCTTGTCAATTTGACTGATAGGCAACACATAATCTGTACTCACATGTATAAATGGATTTACTGGAATCTTCTCCAAACCATATGGAGCATTAACATTGATAATCTTCTTTGTTATGGATTTCTCCCTTACCTTCATGTGATAGAATTCCGCCTCAATGTATTGAGACTCACATGTATTGAACGAGGCCTTATAACCATACAATGTCCCAACTTCACCATCAAAACAATATTTGAGACATTGATAGTATGATGAAGGGATAGCCGCATGCTGATATAGCTAGGGTCTTCCAAGCATGATGTGGAAGGGTGAGTCTTGATCAATAACCATGAAATCTAAATTGGATACAAGATATCCAAACTGATTTCTAATTGTAACATTGCCCATTGTTTGTTGTTCATTTTTATCATATCCTTGTAACATCATGGTAGAAGGAGATAAATCAGATTTCATGAGGCCCATTCGACGAAGTGTACGAATGAGAATGAAGTTGACTCCTAAACCATTGTCAATGAAATCTCTTCAAACGTCTACACCATTGTCCTTTCTAGATAAGTACAAAGGTCTAATATTCCCATGCACAAAATCATCTTCATCTTCATCAGTAAAAGATATTATTTCATGGAATTCTGTAGGATTATTCTCTATGTGATAGACTTTAGCTGCAACAATTTCAGTTTCAAACTCCTGAGGACTTGACAAAGCCTCAATGAGTGCTTCCCAAAGATATTTTGACATATTCGTAGCATCCAGAATTGATAACATGGCTGGTACTTGGTCCAGGTGTTTCAATACATCATACTTTTGATCCAGAGGTCTGCGTTTCCCAATAGGAATATGTGGTTTAGCAGGTACCTTGGAAGTAGATGCATTGGAAGTTGATGCATCTTGTATCGGGATAGGAGTTGGAAATATTTCTGGTTTTGGAAGATTAGACTGATTAGATCCATTTACTTTCTAAGAGGAAGAGGATGGAACCTTCAACTGGTCTTCCAAAATAACTATGCCAGGAATGAATTTTCTATTGGTAGAAGAACTTTCTTGTTCTTGCTGAGCTGGCTAATGGGCTCTACCACAAGTTTCTACTGCGTACACAGTTCTAGCAAGGGTAGAATTGGAGTAGAGGCTTCTGAATGATCCACGTCTTCCCCTGTATCCTGAGCCTCTAGAACCTCATCTGATTCCCCTATTTGATATAGGGAATTCAGGCTCATCAAAATTGAAACTATGACTGGAATATGGATATGTTAATTGAATCATATTAACAGAACCGAAGATTAATTCTTCTTCTGATGAATACTCTGCATGATTAGCCTATTTAAGTTGTGCCGTTTGGTGGGGCAGTACCCGTGGCTTTGAAGTAGATGGCATGAAGTCTGCTAGAGTCAAAGAAAACTTAGGCTTTGACACATACTCATATTCTTCTGATTCTTTTTCATTCATTGAATCATGCCATTTCACTGAGGACTTTCTCTCTGATGAAGAGGGTTTTGCCGCAAAATTCTTGGTAGAAAACACAATCAGTTTATTTAATTGTGTTTACAAAATAGCCTGAGTTCGGTTGATTATCTCTCTGACCATCCAATCATCATACCTCTGTGAATTTTTTCTTTTAACTTTTTTCCTTTCACCTTCCTCCTCTAGAACTGTAGTAGTGACACATGCTACCGGGGCTGAAGAGCCTTTCAGTTTAACTTGTCCCGAGTCGACCATCTTTTGCAGGAGGTCTTCAAAGACAAAACACTCCTGGATGGGATTCCCAAAAATTTGATGAAAGGGACAATAATTGGGACAGTCTTCAACTCCTTCCTTGTTTTGCCTTTTGGGATTTGGCAGCTAAACCAAATTATTCTCTAGGGCCGAAATGAAGTAACCAAGAACATGTTCATTTCAGAAAGAGTATGTTTTGCTCTTAAAATCCACAAATTGATTTTTTCTTTGATCTCTTTGATCATCTGTACGAAACAATATTTGTTATTGGCACTTAGGAGGTGGAGCCCTTCGAGAAGATGAAGGTTTTGAAGTAAAAAAATGTATAGGTCCTTGTTTAAGCATAACTGTAGCAGTTTCTGCTTTACCCATTCTCCTTCCTGGAGCTGATGGAATTACACGAGATTTAGCCTTAGCCTATATAAGGGAATCTTCATTCTACTGAGCGATTGAAGTATGGTCTTGAAACCCTAATGTGTATTTCATAGGGATTGACGGCGTGTGTAATTCGTCACACAGATTTGACACACATATTGGCAACAATTCCTCTTGAGGGAGTGCTAAGCATAGGGAATATGTTAATCCCTTATAGTGATAAATGAAATCTTGAAACTTTCATTCTCTCATTGCTTACAGTTTTTAAGATCGAAAACTTTTGTCTTTGGCAATGTTGAGCAGAACTGAAGATGGAATTTTTGGCGAAGATCCACCCATCCGGTAATTAACCGGGATTGCAAGCTTGTATACCAGACAAAGGATGGTCCTTGAAAGGTCCGTACAAAGAATCTGAGTTTTACTACTTATTTCTGCTTTGGAGTTCCCATCATTGGATCACAACAAGACACATAATGCATCAAATGCTGTTCAGGGTCTCCTGATCCATTGAAAATAGGGAATACAGGGTTTCCAAAACTGGATGGAGGAGAGATTGAATCTACCCATTAAGGGTAAATATTCTTTTCTGGTTGAACCTGCGCACATTTCCCTTCCAAATTTTCTAACTGAGCTGTTAATGACTCAACAGTAGTTATTAACTTTTGAGAAACATCTGTTTGACCTTGGACTTGGGTAGGTGAAATGACTGGATCTTGGAAGGATGTGGTGGTTGGTGATGCAACTGATGGTAGCACTGCCAACTGTTGTTCACTTGAACCATAGGATTAGACCTATGAGGGTGTACTGATAGAGGAGGATATTCTTGATCCATCTCTGTAGCTACAACAAATTCCCTTGGCTGACTGACTCCAGCACACTCAGGAAGAAGACTACCCTAAAGTAGTTCTACATTCAACCTCCTTAATTCCTTCATTTATTCCTCCTGTTGTGCAAACCTTTGCTCTAGTGAGAGTGATTGGCCTTCTAAATAGGGAGGATATGTAACCTGATTCTTTCCCCTCACTTCATTGGATCCTTTTCGGAGAGGGGGAAGTGGGTTACTCGAAGGATTTCCTAGGTTCTGCGTAATCCTTTGATTTCGTGTATGCACAACTTCTTCATTTGTGTCGGTGCATACATCTTCTTGAGCAGGACCCTCTTCATCTGATCCCCCTAAGTGAACCTTATTTGGTGGATCAGATACAATGGCATTGATGACATTTATTTATGCAAAACACATCGCATCCCTTCTATCAGCATTTCTATGATATTGTATTCTTTTCTGTCTTTGATGAGACATTGCATTTTGTTTATTTGATCCCTGAGGAACTTCTTGGAGAACCGTAATTTGGAGGGAATATCCTAATAATTTGGCTCTTCTTTCCTCTTGAGGCATCCCTCCCAATCGAGAAAAAACCAACTTTCTTTGAGGAGGGGATTGATGATTTGAAAAAGTCCCCAGTCTGGTGTACTGGGGCTGTTCCTGCTGTTCCCGCTCAATTCCTCAAATCCTATTTGTTTATTCCAAGGGTTGGTTTAAAATAGTTCCCAGTCTAGCAAGCTGGGGTGGATCTTGACATGCTATGTATGAGACTTTCTTAAAATCTCTCCTGATCTTGCGAACCTTAGTCCAGAAATTAGCTGGATGCATTAACATATATCCACCTTTATCACCTAGTTCAAAATACCGTTGGATGATTTATGAAACTTCTGTCACATGATGATGTTCTTGCTCCATACGAGAGGCTTGTTCAATATTCTTGTTTTCTTGATGCTGGAGTAATTCAACAACTTTTCTCTATATGCTTGATTTTGAGAGGAACTAGTTGAAGCTTGTTCTTGGGAAAGATTTTGATTACAAACAAATCCCATTGACTATGGTCGTCCATGGGCAATAACATTTCATGAGACCATTTTTGGTGGGATTTACTGACTGGAGAGCACCGTGAAATGCAGTGCTCCATGAACACCCCATCCTCTGACATGAATACCAGATGGGGAATTGGAAATTAACTGAAGAAATCTTCTTAGTGCACCGAGTCATGAACGTTGAAGGGATATCTGTTTCTTTTTAGCCTTCAGATATCGAGAGACTGATAGAGATGCCAAATCAATCTGATGTTGTAACCCTTCTATTATATTAAGATGATTTTCATATTCATCATAAGATAATACTTTTTTTCAACTGACAAAGATTTTTCCATATGATGAGATGAATATCATGAATTCCATCTTCCATGAACATTTCGGGAATGTCATACTGAGAATCAGCCAGAGGCCAAAACATGACTGGAACTTCACCTTTCACCAGTTGTTTTCTCATGTTCATCATTTCCTCTTTATCATTCATTGAAGATTATTCTACCTGATTTGACCAGAGTTAGTGTTTCTTTGTTGCTTCATCGGATTCAACAATATTGGTAGAGAAATCATTGATCAAACTATAAGATGCATGACTTAGGGGTGGCTCGGAGAATGACCTACACCTTGGGCTATCTTCTGATTGAGAAAGTATTTCACCTGCTAGTGATGAAGCATCACACATGACTGGTTTCACATTTTCAAGTACCTCAAGATAAGAGGGATTTCTCGGCACTACATTGTCCACTAGAGCATTTTATGGGAAATGTGCATCACTACTATGGAGAGGTCTTTCGTAGAAAAATTCATCATCATGGGGAGGACCACAATAATAGGTTACAACAAAAGATGAAATCTATTTCTCCTTGGTCTTCTGACCACACAGAGGGTTCCTGTGGCTCTCATCTAAAGATGAAACTTCAAGATCAACTGAATTGTCATGAAGAAAGCCTTCACGAGGAAGTGTCTGTTGAAGACCTTCGGAATTAATGTTCCCATTATTGGGAAATTAGGGAGTATAATCTTGTATTCCAACAGATAACTATATGAGGGCTTCATGAAATCCAACATCGAGCAAGGCCTTGTTACAAATTGGCTCTTGATCTCCTGACTGTGATGGGTGAGTCTTTCTCTTAGACGCCTTCTTACTCGCCTTGGAAACCACTTGTTGATGAAAGTGGCTGCTCTGAGCTGGTTTATGTGCTTGATCAGGAAAGATGGCCAGGTTAGGATGATGATCTCCACTCAAATCAGGTGTATGTGCCTGACTTGGTTGTCCAGATGATATGGGGGAGTATGCCCACAACCCTCTTGGATTGGAACAGATGTGTGTGTCTGTTCCGGAGTGAACTATTGATGTGTCACTCCACTAGTAGGGATAGATTTATGTGTCTTTCCCC
Organism: Viscum album; assembly: GCA_963277665.1. Lineage (NCBI taxonomy): Eukaryota > Viridiplantae > Streptophyta > Magnoliopsida > Santalales > Viscaceae > Viscum > Viscum album. The sequence continues at coordinate 1,235,943,843 of OY728162.1, read as the reverse complement.
GAGATGTTGCTAAATCTATTATAATATCCTAGCAAGTATCCAAAATATGAGCAGGGATTTTCTTCTGCTCTATCACCATTGATAGAATATGCTTGGTGACTTCAGCTGCTGGAACGAGGATATAGGCTTATTCCGTGCTTGGAGTAAGTGTATGTGACATCTCCTGTCCACCTTTTCCTGTCAGTGAATCCTGAAAGTACTCAAGTGTGGGGGAAGAGAGTTGAGTCTGCCTCCTGTTTGTCGCTGGAGCTTTTCGACTGACTTCTCTGAATGCTACCAAGAAAGGGTGTTGTTATGCTTGATTAATACTAGCAGTTGTATGTTCTTACTAGTTGCACTTCGCCAAACGTGGTTGACAAGATCCATCATATGTAGTCAGAAGAGCCTGCCGACTAGCTTATGATGTATAAACTGGTGTATGTTACTATCTATAATATTCCACTGGATTTGCCTGATGGGATTGGTGTGCTGCTGCCAGACGAGTCTGCTGGATAGCGGAATTAGAACGGGCATGTGTGTGTGCTTGCTCATTTCTTGACACCATGTTAGGTTGGAGGACTTCTCTAGATATGGAAGAGATGATAACCTTCTCACTATTGACTGGATTCCGCCTTTGGCGGTTCGTCTTTCCTTCTCGGGTTCGAGAAACCTAAGCCGAATGCCTGGAGTCGGTACCCTCCTCATGTTGAGGGCACACTGCCGCACGAGTCTGGCGGTGATTGTTAGTGGGAGTCCTCAGGAAGGATGTCTGTCTACTTGAATTAAGGCCCTGAGGGACCTTCTCATTCACCTCCTTAGAATAAGGGAGAGAATGGTGATTGCGTTTCGGGGATAACGACCAGAAACGGTTGGAGACGGTATTCAGCACCGCCTACTTCTTGATCACTGGTCGTCATTGTCCGGAAGACCAGTGTGATTTGTTCACTCAGAGGGATTGTCTGGAAGCCTCCAGAGTTGGGATGGTACCGTGTTGAAGATACTCCTTAACCAGCACATTTGATACCCAACGTTGAAGACGTTGAGTAGGTGATGTCATCGTCAGAACGGACGATGATCTAGAAGGTGTAGTTGCAGTGGCATTTTCATCATTGGTATTCACATGTGTCAACAGGAGAGCAGGCATTCTAGGAATGAAAAAGATCTTGGAAAAGAGTGCATGTTTGATATAACAGACGTAATCAAGATGAATTCAGCAACTTCATCTTTTGGATGAACACATAAGTCAATGATTGTTTTTTGTTGGCCCTCTCATCGAGTATTAAATAGGGGCCTAACAAATAGGTAAAAAACATTTTAACTTGGTTATGGATTCACGTCGGGTTCACCATTTTTTGTTTCCGTTAGAATTCAGGGATGACCGCCTTGATGGGACATTCAAACATTCTAATTGGTTTCTATCGGGTTTGTTCAAAGAACTGGAAACATCCAATGATTCAGCATCCATTTGGACCTACTTTCCAAAGGTAGGGGCTCATTAGTTTGTGGACTGATGAGGCTTAGGAATTTTTATTGGTCAAGAGGATGGGAGGTAGGACTCATCACACCTATTTTAGGGGAATTATTGTCTACTCCAGGACTCTCATTATAGATTTAAGTTATGTTCCTGAATCCTTATTACATTACCATGTACAAAATGAGCTTTCCTTCAGATTTGACAATCAATGATTAAATATGTAGGAAATTTAGATAATCTTTTATATGTATTAGAGGTTCTTCATAAATAGAGAATCATATATATTTATTTAGGGATTCTTGGTCAATGGTATCCTTAGAAACATTTATATTGAATTCTCATGGTAATTATGATGGCCAGGATGGTTTTAAAGCCACTCAGCGGGACATCTAAAGATTATTATCATTTAGAACGACCTAGATTATTTCAGAGTTGGGATCAAAACCGCAGATGGTCTACCTACGTATCCTTTGATTAGAAAAGGAATCCGAACCCATGTAGTTCGAGTAAGAGAGTATTATGTTTATGATTGATGGATCAAAGAAGGATGTCATAATTACTTTTACACTCTAATCTCAGGTGTGTCATGAACGGTGTGAGAAACAAGAGGTATTGGTGAAAATTAGACAATTTTTCCATGAAATATGCAATCATAATAAATAATGTGGGACTTATGTATGTATGACTGCCTAGATAAATGAAGATTAGGATTTACATCAGGGAAGAAATCCAAGAACATGGTCTATAAAGGTATATGCGCTTCATGGAGATTTGAATACTCAATCATGGGGCTTACTCCTGAAAAGGAGGCCCAAATTAGGATAGGACATATGATTGGGTTTTACTCCTAAGAAAGAATCCCGGATCAAAGCTAAATTAAGACTGGTTAAGAGGAATTAAGACTGGGGCATACTCTTGAAAAGGAGTCCCAAGTTAAGAGACTTGAAAAAATTAAGGGACATGGGGCTTACTCCTGAATAGGATGTCTATATTTGTGACTAGGGATTACTCTTGAAAAGGAGGCACATGTTAAGAGAATTATGGTTGGGGCTTACTCATAAGGAAGATGCCCATATTAGAGGACTGGGGCTTACTCTTGAAAAGGATGGCCAGGTTAATGAGTTCTCTCATCGTAAATGATGAGGTTGAATGAATGAAATCTCAATCTTTAGTGACATAATGTTGTGTAAATCACTAGGATTTGAAAGATATTCCACAAAATTTCTTTCAGATAAGGAAGTAAAATCAAGAAATCATCCCATAAATGGCTTTGAAGAGTGTTTTGAAGACTGAATCTTGAATACGAGAGGTGGAATGGCTTAAGAGGGGTAAAATGGGCAAGAAGGGCACCCAAAAATGCAGGGGCACGTAAGTCCTAGCAGGCGTGCAGGTACTGCGTGGGCGCGCAAGTCCTGGTCGCGCAGGTATACCTGCGCGACACATGGGTACTTTCGCGACGGTTAACCACCAGGGTAATACTTGAGAAAATCTTGGTTAAATCCTTTAGAATCATTTTAACGTTCCTCCAGAATAGTGGTGCGCAAGTTCTATTGAAGGTGTTAGGCGGTGCGCAAGTGTGGCCATTCCATTAAGGGCTAGCCACTCAGGCGCACAAGTGATGATGAGTTTCAACACTTAGGCTTTCCTCCCTCTCTTTAGATCTTCTCTTCTAGGTAAGAAATAACTTTGAATTGTTTAAGAAGCTTTGAGAAGAGACTGGGACGCTGGGAGCTCAAATCTGAGTTTCTGAAAAAAAATCCTCTCCGAATGGGGGGTCCACAATGTCTATTTATAGGCTGGAGAAGACCTGGACGGTTATCACATAGGTCTCACAAGTCACTTGCGCGACCACTACGTGGTGCACAAGTATACTTGCGCAACAATGAGGTAACTTGTGCGACCAATGGGCAATCTTCTCCTTGTTCATCCCTTTGTCGATTTTTTTGATGTTTCTTCAAATGATGAATCAATTTGGACTAAGGTATTTCCATTTTGTAATCTTTAGACTCTGTGACGAAAAGAAGCGTCAACAAATATATTGATATTTTAATTAAATAAATATATTAATATATTAATGAAGATATGTTTATTTAAAAATATTTATATACAATATATGTAAATAAATATAAATATATATAATTATAATTATTGATACAAATCCATAACATGTCATGAATAACATAGGTGTTAGTGTTTATTTACATATATGTGTGTGTGTGTGTATGAGTGTGTGTGTATTTACATGTATGCATGTTTATGTATATGTATGTGTTTGTGTGTGTGTATATATTAGTATTTATGCCTGCATATGGGTTCATCCATGTGTATGTGTATTGTAGTATATGTTCAATTATTAATGCATATGAATGTGTATGTATGGGTATATATGTGTATATATGTCTATGGTTATTTGTATGTGTATGTGTTTTTGTGTGTATGTATGTTTATGTGTATGTCTATGTGTATGTCTCAGTATGTGTGTGTACGTGTATGTAGGTGTGTGTATATATGTTTATATATGCGTGTGTATGTATGTATGTGTATGCGTATTTTTATGCATGTGAATGTATGTGTGTGTATGTACGTGTAAGTGTACATGTATATGCAGCTATTTGTATGATTGTATGTATATTTTCATGTGCATATTTGTGTATATCTATATATGTGCATGTATGTGCCTGTAAGTTCATGTATGTGCATGTATGTTCATGTATGTGCATGTATGTTCAGTTATGTTCTTGTATGTGCATGTATTTTTATATTCATGTATTTGAATATTTGTGTATACATGTTTATGTTTGCCTAGGTGTGTGTTTATATGTATGTGTATATGTATATGTAAGTGTATGTGAATGTGTATGTATGTATATGGATGTGTATGTTTATACATGTGTCGATATTTTTGTATATGTGTGCAAGTTTTTGTAAGTTTTTGTATATTGCAGGATACACCCAGGTATGTGTTGGATCACCTATATATCATGCACACAAAATATAATAATACATTTATATAATTTATAAAATTTTAGATTATAATAAAAAAGTTAAATATAGTTAGTAATTAATTATATTTTATATATAAAATATATACAATATATACATTTATATAATTAATTATTAATACTAATATATATATATATATATTCTAAATTCAAAATCTATTTAAATATCAATATTTCAAATATAAGTTTTATTTTTGGAGTTAATTAATCAATTGAAAAACGTTTTTTTCAAACCCCCTTTATTAAGAAACAAATTGAGGAGCATAGGATGACATGGCTAGTCAATGAAAACCTTACCCATAGTCAAAATGTTGAAGAAAAAAAAAATAATTACGAAAATATACTAATGAAAAAAACAAAATGGCCCATGAGAACATGAACTAAATTTATTGAACAATTATTTTTCCTAAACAAGTTCATTATATGCTTCAATGTCAAAAATTCTCTAAGTATTCAGCCAGATAGAATAAAATCAGGTTGTGATAAGCCCCTATAACCTCCCTGGACATGGAGATGTTCTTTCTATCTCTATTTTTCACAATTTTCCATGATTATATTGATCCTCATAGTTCCTTATAGTGTAGACAGAATGCATGAAAAGAAGTAAAACCTATTACGGATCATCATTATATTTTGTACCCTCTACAGAGGATTGTGAATCCAATGATTAAATGGAATTAGAATTGGATACATGTATTTTCACTATACAACTCATGGGTTTCCATGGATAATATGGTCCCTCATTTCTAACCTTACACTGTATTAGTGAAATATAATTATCATCCAAAATCTCCCTAGTAGGAAAAGTAGATGATGCATACTGGAAATAAGAATGTGTTGATTATGTTATGACATCTTGGACCAAGACAGTATTCCCAACAACATTGTTGGTTCAAATGAGTAGATATTCCCTCTATGGAAGATTCTGCAAATGTGAAGTATATTTTAAGATCATATCAACTTTCCACCCCATTAAAATTTTCATCTTATACTCCATCCATAACTAATGATCAACATCTCCTTGTGCTTCTATCACATAATACGTTTGACCATATTCATGTAAATGACCACATTCAACTACCTATAAACAATTACAAAATGCCTCACTGAAGTAAAAATCTAGAAGATAATATAGTTCGTTATATATTAAATATTTCCATGACCCATCATAGATTCCCACAAGCATAAGTGAGTTGGGTTTCACAATGATTCCTGCCCGCGTCTAAGCTGAAAATACAACCACAATCTTGAATATACTAGTTAATCCAATATCTAGCTTAACTACAAGATACATAATTAATTTTTAATAAGGAATATAATTATAGTCCACTCCAATAGATTGATGGTAAATTTCATGTAAAAAGGATACAACCTTACCCATTACCACTTTATATTTATAAGAATATAGATCCATATAAAAAAGTGGTGTCAAATATTCAAATAAAATATCTAAATATTAATAATCCTTATTTATTTATATAGACAATGATCATAAATCCATGATATCAAACCCAATAATCCAATAGTTATTTAAATCAATCCCGAAATTAGAAACACCTAAACCCATGCTCTACACTTGAAATCCTGAGGCAATATTTCATAGACCAAAAAAATCTATATTCTTCTCCTTTCATACTGCTCTAGTTTTCTAATTCCCAACACCCATACCACCAATTTTTATTGATGAGACTGAAGAACTAATCCAAGATCCCAATGTAGATTGACCTACAAAAAACAAGAAGTAGTATACTATGGTTTCATAATAATATTCCCCTAATCCATGATTGCAGCACCAGTAGACTCAACACATGAATCCGTACACACCTATGTATATGATATACTTTGAAGTTACTCCTCATAATATACAGGACTATGCATAGATGATTTATTATGGAAATTAAAATAAATGTGCCCTCCAAATCTGAAATTGGAATAATGAAAACCGTGTGAAAATTGTTCTTTAAGGGTCCAACAAAATAACATTGCTGATAAAACATAGTTATATTCTATTATTTAATTCAAAGACTGATAAAATTATTATTGATAGATTGAATTTACCTCTCAATTAGAATGTCATCGATATAAAATTCCTCTAAAATTCTATAAAAATGAATACACCTTTAAAAATCAATTTTTTATCCCAATTAATTAAAATTTCCACTAAGAAATTACTATCATAAAGAATTTTAGAATTCCAAATAACCTAATTTAGCTGATGAATTAAAATAAAAATTGCATAAATGAGTTTCTAACATATGATAAATCTATGTTAGTGGAGAATTCATGAAATTTAAAGGAACATGGTTTCATTAAAAATGAACCATATCCCCATGCCATCTACAAAATATCATCTAAATGATAATGATAATGGAATAGTCCACACAAGATTTATATTCATTTCAATTCAACAATCCCAAAAGAGAGGATACCTGATGAAATAAATCATCATGATTTGAAGGATTTTCTTATCATGGAAGATGAATTTATGCCAAAATAAAATTATAAAATCGTGATAATATATCCATTACAACCTAGGGAGTTTCCACTAAATAAGTAGTCAACCATTTCTTGATAATTATTAGAAGCTAAAAATTTTGAGTCTATAAATTCCCTCAACCCCACTTGTACCAAATCCGGTTTCCTCCATTCACCACTAGTAAAATGAAACTCGAAATCGACCACTGAATCTGGAGAACTAATCATAGAATATGAGGATAATCAATCATTGTCTAAATCACTATTATGATGGACTTTATAGCCAAGCATCATTCCCTCGTTTAACAGATTAATAGATCAAAGATAGTCTTATCTTTAACAAAATATTATTAAAAATGTTAAAAAAATTAATATATTTATATTTATTCATATATTTGTGACAATATTTCAAAATTTATTAATAAAAAATTTATTATAATATAAATATATTTGTTACAATATCAAAATATTAATACATTTTTTATAATATTAATACATTTATCATTATATTAATACATTCATTTTTAAATTTTTTTTTCTCATTTGTTTTAATTCTTATAATTTTTTATAATAAATTATTATTTATTTATTTTAAATTACAATAATATTAGTTAATTAACTTACAATAATTATTAATATATTAATAAATTTATTAAAAAAGATATATTTGAATATTAATAAATTTATTAGAAAATTAATAATACATTTATCATAATATTAATATATTTTTTATAAATTGTAATTTTAAGTATTCATTTTTTCATAATTATTAATTTATTTTACTTTTTTATGTACTTTTTTATTTTTATAATGTTAATACTTTTATTATATTGTGAATAAGAAAGTTATAAAAGTATTAATTCATTTATTAATTCATTTATTATAAAAACATATAATATCATATTAGTATATTTATTAAAATATTAACATATTTATTATAACACTCATAAATTTATTATATTATTAATGAATTTATTATAAAAATAATTATCAATTATTCACAATATTAATACATTTATACAAAATTATTTTATTATTGAAACACACTAGGTTAAAGACACCTTTACTAAAATAATGAAAAAAATAGGATAGAATGGGGTCAGACAATAATGTTTTCCTCATTAAAAGAATAATAATAGAGCAATAATATAGAATCCCAACAATAAATAAGTTCTAAATAAAAAGAAAAACAAAATAAAGCAAGATAGTATTATACATGACTAAGGATTGTCACACATTATCCCCTATCAGTGAACAAATAATTTCAATATCACATCAGAAAATAGCCCATAGGTTCTAATTAAGACATATATTTCTTGTCTTAGAGTGAGTGACCATGTTTCAATATTCAATCCATGATCCTCCACCAATAGGAGATCTTACTCTTCTAAAATGTTTAACAAATTTCTATGAATTTTCTTAGGCATAAAAGTATCCTTCAATTGATGCATTCAAATTACTATGAGTCCCAATATCTTTATTTTCAAATCCAAATTGTATCACAATATTAATAATTCTATTGTTATAATCCATAAAAATTTCACTTTTATTTGAACCTTCCAAAGCAGAATTCATGTAAAAGAAATTATAATTATACATTTTTCTCTCATCTTACTATGATAACTTCCTAAACAATCATTATAATATATTATAACCATAATATTTTAGAATTTAGAAAAATCATGAATATATGGAAATTTTTTTCCATGATATCTAAAATTAGAACATGCAAGACCAAAGGATCTTTATTCATAGCCTTTTCCTCTATAGTAATACAACCATTTGAAACCACATGGATTTTCCATATGGAATAGTATAATCATCTATCTTAGACTGAGCCCCACTATCATTAACATTCCTAGTTATATATCAAGAAAGATAATCATAATCTTCAATGGATATTACCCTTACCTATGTATTTTTGGTATCCTCCTAGAAATTATATGATGTCACAAATGTTAGTTTAATTCCTTACCCTTACAGTAAGTTGACCAAATAATAATACATTTATTCCCATCATTTAGCTCGTATTTTGAAAAAAAATAAATTTTGGCACTATAATGTATAATGATTCCAAAGTTATTGTGAGCATAAATTTATAAACATTTAAATTAGATTTATCAGACTCAGGGATATTGATTTTAAAGATACAATTAGCATTAGAATACAAATCATGATCATCATCCCTTGAAGATGATTAATTTGTGGACATGAATTTTGTAGGACCCTCAACATACATCTTTTTATTACCCTTATAAGCCCTATAATAGATAACACATTTCTCATATCTAAATTTATAATCACCCTATTATTGAGTAAACAATTCACAATCAGATTGAAAATCCTTACCTTTAGCTCAGAGATAGAAACTAGCCACTCTTCAAGGTCATCACACTATTATCCACCAATCTTATTTAATATCATATTTATATATTATTATTTCTTACCAGAATTTTCAAGTTCATTGGATTATAATTTTCCAGAGGGGAAAATTCCTAAAACTCATATAATTTCTTCATTAGTTGAATAGAATCAGTAACATTACTCATTATAATTGAGTTCCCATGAATAAATTTACTTCCTCTAAATATAGATAATTATTTCTTCTAAACTGTTCTATCATCATTCAACTAAAAAATGTTAACTACATGTGAAATATCCAATTGGTAAACCCTAAATTGACTCTGACATTGTTCTTTAGAAACTAGGGAATTAGGGTCTTTTTCCAACAAAGGTTCAACAACCTTCAAGTCTACATTTGTTTTGGAAGACTTCTCCTACATTCCCCCTTAATATCATTTAGCGACCATCCTTTCACCATCTTGCATTGAATTCCTTCTATTGTCATTTGAAAAATGTCATTTCATAATACATGACTCACACTTTAGCGACATGAAGAACTTATCTTTCCAATTTGCAACTAGATTATAAGGCTTAATGTGTAATGGATAGTCCTAACATTCATTAAACAAAATTTACATAAAACTTGTGAGTTGAAAAAACAAATATAACATTGAAAGTAGTAGTGAGATCAATTTCAACAAGAATTATAAACTAATTAACATACTACACTGACTCAATTTCCTTATCCATTTATATTTGACTCCCAACTACAACTCTAAGGTCATATAGGATCATACGATTCTAAATAATCCATGAAAAACCATAAATTATAATATAAAATCGAGGAAAAGAATTATTAACATAGAAAGGATCACAATCATTACACATTATTGAATTTGAAAAGTGTTATGTGTTAAATAAAATGATCCAAAACCATAATCATTGTACTTTAGTTCCGTAGATAAAAACAGATAGAGAATGTGACCACTGCTAAAAAAATAAAATTTCAATCAATGAACCCCCAAATTGTGGAAAAAAGACGTTCAAATTACTCAGGTTTGCATGACTTGGATCCTTTTAGAAGAATTAGTCGATTTATAAGTGATTGTTTAAATATCTCCAATCTCGCAAACATTCCGTTATAATTATCTATCATGTGTGTTATAGATACATTCTTCATAATTCTTTATAGAACAAAATCCTTAAAATATTCCATTGATCAAACTAATGTTGGAGAGAGAAATCCTGATTATATATATTATTCATCTATAACTAATTGAAAAACTATAAAATCTCAATACATATAGCCCACAAGATCTTCTAGAAGATTAAAATCGATATACTGAGGAAATTCCATCAAATAAGATCAATAAACTCTTTATTGATCACCATTTGGATAACTAAGATAGCCACAAACAGACAAAATCATACACAATTGATAAAATATTATATATAATTTAAATTCTTTTATTATAATATTAATATATTATTCTATTTATTATAATATAATAATATTAACAAATTTATTTATATATAATTATATTAATATAATTATTATTTTATTAATATATTTATCTTAATATCAGTACAATTATTTTTTATATTTATATTTATTTATTGAATTTTTACATTTTTTTTATTATAATGTAATATAGTAATTTTTTATCTTTTATTGTAACACACTGAGATTTTGTGAATTTTTTTTTTCAAATTAATTTAAATTTAAATTTTTATTTTATTTCACACAACAATAAAAAGAGTTTATTTTCTATTAAAGAACCATTATTTTGATGGAATTATATATAAAACAATGTTACTCATGCACTACAAGCAACATAAGTTTTAGCTTTTTCTACAGTGCATATTGGGGTTATCTTATGTTACATACAACAATGACTTTCCTCGATGGCTGGTGTAACACGCAAGACCGAGTCTTAAAAAATAACAATATGTTATTTAATATAAAATTCCCATTAAAATAGTATAAATGTTTAAGATATGAAAAATATAATATTTACACAAATATAATGTGAATTCATAGGTTGCCAAATAATTAGAGATTAAAAAGTACTATCCAATTGAATATAAAGGGCATATTTTTATATTTATGACCCAATTATTTTTTTTATTCATAAAGATTTTTAATTCAAATTACTGAGTTACATTAATGTAATATAAATGTTATAAATATTTAATAAAATATATTGTATATTTGTTAAATTTATTTGATAAAGATAAGATAATAACAAACCCAATTTTATACTTAAAAATATATATTTTTGTAAATGTAGTTTTATCATCATTTAATAGGGATCCCATTGAAAATGCAAATTTCATAAATTTTATATATTTAATATGTAAAACATGAAATTAATATTTTAAAATAAGATATAAAAAATATGTTTGGACAATTTTTCTATATTTTTCAAAAATGATTCATTATTTATTAAATAGTAAAAAATAATGAATTTTAATTCAAAACTTCTTTTTTAATATAAGTAAATTAAAATTTAAAATTATATTTTAAATTGGTTTTAATGTTTAATTAAATAATAATTTTATTAATTAAACAAATTTAGTTCATTGTTTTAAATTTAACTTTAAAATTGTGTATAAAAGCTAGAATAATATTCAACATTTTTACATAAAAAAGTTGCAGTGTTGTCCAATCAGGGGGATTTTTTTCAAATTAATTTATGCCAATTTTTTTATTAGAATTTGGAAAAATGGATTTCATTTTTTAAATAATAATAATTAATAATTAATAATAATGTAATCATATTCTATACCAAAATTATTATTGAAAGGGATAAAAATTAATTACAACGAGTAAGAGAAAAATTCGGGTAACAATGTAACAAATCCTACATTTACGACCCAAATCGACCAATAAATTTGTTCAACACAAGTTTTCTAGATATTATTCGTCCATAATCCTTCCATTATTTAGATTTTCTGGTTTTTTATGAATTTTTTTCGTAAAATCATGCATATACCTAACATGTTTTTAAAGATGCCATGTGTATCCTTTCCCTTCCCTAAAAAAAGTCACCAATATCCCTCTTCTTTATACCACTCAAACCACATAGGTTATTCCAATATCTACCCAATAATTTTCAAAACGCCAATATATTCATCTAAAAATCCCACACTTAAGAAAAATAAATCCATGCAATCCTTTGGGCATGAAGAAAAAGGAGTTACCCGATTAAGAGGTAACGTCTTCCCTCAAGCTCCTATCTTTTATTTCTTTCCCATTATCCACACCCTCAACAATTATTATTCCATGATTTTATAAAAACATTATCCTTAACATACTATTATTATATTGTTATATGTTTTTACATACATTTAAAAATTATTCAATTAAATGGGTAACAAACATACTATTTACCTATATGGTAAACTACCGTCTCACTAAACGATGATTGTTCATTTTTCATCTACCTTATCTAATTGGGAAAATAATGATAGAATCTCTGATTATATATGTTATATATTATATTTAATATGTATTTATAACTTCTTAATAATTTTTCAATAAATATTATTATACTTACCATTTTTTGTAAATATGATAATTTTTATTGAGGAAGTGTGGACTACCTCCCCCTCAAAGAAATGTGATTTGTTCACACATTGGATGGAATATATTTGGGATGGGTTTAATAAATATATATGATATATATGATATAGTCATGGTACTGAAAAAATTATATATATATATATATATATGTATATGTATATGTATATATATACATATATTTATATATATTTCAATTACTTACTTTCATTCAGTACTAATATTTAAAGGAAACAACGTTCATGCATACGTACATCCTACAATCTCCCTGAATGGTTTATTACATTTCATACATATATATTATATAGATTAATAAAATAAAAAAATTATGAATATAAATGGAATTTATATCATGTTTTACATTCATAAAATCAAGATATAAGTATACTAAATAAATATACAACAAATTATGACACATGAAAAGAAAAAAGTTGATATGGTTCGAAGTGAAACCTTAACATAGAATTGTTGAAAAGTGGGTAATATAAATTTGTAATCAAAAACATATTAGGTTTTAGATATATGAATATAGTTATCTGATAGATTTATAATAAACTTATATTTATTTTACAAGATATTTGTACCAATACGACAAAAGTGAAGACCCAAGGTAATAATATTTCATCTAACTTTTTATTTTCACGAGATACTTGACTTATTCACTACCCATTACTTTGTTGTGATGTTTTTTACTTCCCATGGATATATTCTATGATTCAAAAATTATTATTAATGGTATTTACATATCCATTCTCTGAACATTATTTCATGTAATTTATGTTTCAGAAGTTACCAAATTGGAAATGTAATTTTTCCACAGTTTTCACTCTTTGAGACACATTCAATGTTATGAACCAATATATTTCCAGTAAGTTCGTATACATCCTCTAAAATTTTATATCATAAATATACTTATTTTGATGATATTTTAAGATTAATGTAATTTCATCTTTCTTACATGGGGTTATGGTTCAATGTAAACAAGTGGCAATATTTAATTGAAAAAATCTCATTGAATTTTGAGATTTTTTATGTTTATGGATCTTTTGGTGAAATCATATGATCAATCTCTCGAGAAATTTTCTGAATTTTCTTCTCATTCAACTACTCATAATTTACTTATGTATTGGCACAATCATTCGACTATTTCGTACATGCGATAGAAAAGAATGTATTTTTATAAATAAATTCCTTAAATTGTATTCTGTAGGAAATATGTGTTCCTTAAAAACAAAGTTTTTCTAAAAAGAGTTTCCAAAAATATTCTTCAAATCGCCTTTAATATTTTCAATTCATTTTACCTTTTTTTCTTTAACCAATATTTTTCAAAAGAATCATTTTTATCTTTCCGTAATAGTAAATTTTATAAAATTTTACATGTAATAGTAATGATGTTATTACCTCATAAGACATGTTTGGATTTTCCCATCTTCATTTCTGTGAAGATTCTTTTTCATAATTAAAAGGATAATTATTATGAAAATGTCTTCAAAAATAATTTTCATGGAACGGTTATTCAAAATGTTTTCATGATTTTTTTTATTTTGTCAAAGTATTATTCCAGGAAACTATTTTTCAAAGGTTTTTTAAAATTCTTTTATATATTTTTATTGAATGAAATTTTAAAAATGTTTTCAAAGATTATAGATTAAATTTTTAATGGAATTTTTTTAAAAACAGTTTTCAATATTATTTTATTAGTTTTCAAGGAAATTTTTTATCAAATACTTTACAATATTCATTTATAACTTTTCAAGGGAAACCATTAATATTTTTTTCAATATCCTTTTATAAGTTTTCAAGGAAAATGTTTTTCAAATCATTTTCATGTTCTATTTATATGTTTTCAATGAAAAATTTTCCCAAACGGTTTTCAAATATTTCATTATAACATTTGGAGTTTATTTTCAATGAAATGGTTTTGAAATTTATTTATAAAAAAAACATCTTTTTTTCAATGATTTAGTGTTATTTTCCTCATGAAATTTTTTCATAATATCATTCCATGTTATTTTCCTTCTACAATGACATATGTTGATGTCACTCATGTCCTTGGAATTTATCCAACAGTTCGATTCACATTCCTTCTTGAATGGATTATGTTTTGATGGAATTATGATTATGATACCCATTTCTCTTCTATGGGTTATATTCTTTTGAAACCTATATGATTTCAAAGATTATTCTTAAGATGTAATGATTACAAAACCTTTCTTTTTTTACTGGTTAGGAATTGAAAGCAAGTTTATTATACTCATTTCATTTCATATGTTATGATATGATTTTCAATGATCATATTGAACATGTATGAATGATTTCATTAAGTGATAGTTGGGATATAAATCACTCTCAAATGCATTGGTTAAAGATTTATATCTCATTAGAGAGACTAATATGGAATAGGGAGTAAACCATGACTTATAAGATGGCCATGGGAGTAAATCATGACTACCAAGATGGTATGAGGAGTGAATACATGCTTCTAATATGTCCATTGATGTGAATTAGGACTACCACAATGGTGTGGGTAGAGAACCCATATTGATTATATGGTCATAGAAGTGATTCGTAAGCTACTATAGAAATAATATTATATGCTTATGTGTCTACCAAAATTCTAAATTTTATTCCGATGATATGATATTATGAAATGTTTTTATTTTTTTCTTATGATTTATATCCTATGAAATTCCAGGATTTATGTCTTGATTCATGTTTATGATATTTTATATAAAGGGTATACAATTTTATTTTTAGGATGATGTTCCCATACCCTTTTGGTCAAGATTATGCTTATATTTTCCCTTATTTTCCCTTACCAAGTGATTGAGATCACATATTTTTTATGTTTCTTTCCCCCACGTTGTTAATATATGTATTTTTTTATGTTTCCAAGATGTATACTAGTCCAGAGGAACTTAGTGGGAGATGATGTATCGAATTTAGATTCAATTACATATGTTTCCATGTTTCCATAGGCACTAGACTAGTACAGTCTTGGGTCATTTGATTGTATAATGTTTTATGTATTCATTAAATTTTATGTAATGTAAATGATTGAAGTAGATGGTCGTTATAGTTGCTATTAGTGAAAAAGATTTGTTAACCATTGGAATCTAGGTTGAGAAATCCTTAGTGTGAACCTTAATGACATGTTTGAGGATATGTATTGGGATAATGTAAATGTATAGGAAAATTTATTTGAATTTTTTTAAAGGGAATAGTGATTAGTTTCCTACAAATACACAATTTTTTGGATAATAAAAGTTAAGTGACTCTGGAATAGATGTATCTAGGGGTATAAACTCGGAAAAAATGTTCTGGGTCTAACTCTAGGTAATCTCATACATGATGATGTGCCTTCCCTCACACCTGGTTTGAATTTTCTACTCCACATTAAAGGAAAAAAGGAGACCTTTGATTTTAAATGGTTAAAGGAGGGGGAATAAACATGAAATTATATAATTCCATTCAATGAACTAGGAAAAATTGCAGACCACTCACCCTCACAAGAAATGGGGATATAATTATTGATAATGAAGAGTCCTTTTATGATCATATTATGTCTTACAACGAATATCTCTTCAATAGTCATATTCTCAATAAGGACCTTTTGGAATGAATCATCCCAAAAATGATTAGAAATAATGATAACACAATTATGACAAGTATTCCACTTGACTTTGTGATATGTAAAGTAGTCTTATGCCTTAAAATTGACAGTGATCTGGGACTAGATTGTTTCACTAATGCATTTTCTTAAACATAATGTGGTGTCATTCACATAGATGTTTACAGGATTGTTAAATACTTTTTCTCTACAGGCAGCTTACCCCATATTCATAATGCATAATTCCTTACCCTTATTCCATAGGTAGAAATTTATTCTGTGATTCAACTCTTCAGACCCATTTTTCTCATCAACACTGGCTATAAAATTGTTACCCAACATCATGCCAATAGACTGGCCATAATTTCAAATAAAATTATTGTTCTATAACCCTTTTTTGGTTTTATTGAAAGTGATGAACATTTGTGATTTTATCAATATGATATTATAATGTGTCATCCATATAAACAAATCTAACTGAGGTTGATGTCTTGAACATAACCTAGATATCATAAAAGAATTTGAAACAATATATTGGGGTTTCAACATTATGGTTCCTCGCTTCTTGGTCTTAATTGACACTTTCGTGAATTTTGATAAAACTATTTTGAGCCTTCTCATATTTTGAGGATTATTAATTTTTCTATAAAGGGAAATTTTAATTTCATAATGGGTGTCAGATAAGGTGGAACCCACTCTGTCATCCTTTTATCTGTAAAGAATGATTATTTGAGAAGACCTCTCACTCATATGATGGACTAAAGCATACTCAAACCTATTCAGCCTGTAGAAAACATTGATGCTCCTACTCACATTTTATATGAAGATGAAATTATACTTTACATGAATAATAATAAGAGAATCCTTAAAAATTTAAGGAAAACACTCACTCACAATGAATAGGTTTTAAAAAAAACTATCATTTGGCACATATCGTACATTTATTTTGGAAAGAACACCCCCACTACTATGAGATCTAAAATATTGATGGACATAAGAAATAAAGAAGTATATATACCTATAAATTTCCTTGGAGTTCCACTCATCAATGGTATACCTAAGTCTAGCCCCTTCCTCATAATATTTAGATCAAATCAAGAAGAATATTTCTTCCTGGAAAGGGAAGTCTCTAATTATGTATTGTATAATTTTTATTGTTAATCAAACTATTTTTTCCAAACTATTACACTACTTTATGATTTATTTGTGGACTACTTCATTTCACAATCATCTCAATGTCTACATCATGAACATTCTGTAGAATGGAAGTATTCATGAGAGAAAATCAGTCACTGTTTCAAGGCCTAAATATTGCAACCCAATTAATAAGGGAAGATTGGGAATCAAAAAAACTAATTTTTCAATGAGGTGCTTCATGGAATGTTTACTTGGAACCTTATCAATAGTGATTTTATTGGTCCCAATATTCACATAGATAGATTCATTAAAAATATAAAAAGTGGAAGTATTTCTTATATGAGTTCTTCAATTTGAATGCATATAAAATCCCCTTAATATATTATCATTTCTAAATAAATAAGGATTTCATATATAGATCCCTCTTTGAATTTGTGGCTTGACAATTGGATGGGCTCCCATTTAATTTCTTCCTTAGATCTACAATATCTTCTTATAGATAGGGATATTTATATTCTGGATTTGTTTTTTTCTTCCTAACACAGATATTTTGGGAAAACTCATCAACCCCATCAAAAACTATACTTTTTCCGTTAACAAGGATTCTATAATATGTGAACATACACAGAATATAATTGTAGATTCCAAAACATTTTATCATTACAAATTTGAACTGAATTATTATTTCTAAAAGATCAAATTTTCTAAAAAAGGTTGAATCATGACTTTTAAGATGACTTTAATTTAGAGAAATGTCGACCATAAATTACCTACTAATGAACCCTTACAATATTATGGAATTATCTTATATTTCATATGCATGTTATCCAACTAGAATAGGGAGGACATCACACATTTATCTTTATAATGTGTCAATGATTCTGCTCTACAAAATCCACTGATGTAAATTTATGATGTTAATCTTCCAGAATTCCGGGATATCATGGCCCGGCATCCATACTATACAAGAGTTCAGACCACTCCTAAACTCAAGAACCTTCTTCTGGCCATTACAGTAGAACGTTTTCATATCCTTTGGTCTTTTAATAATTTAATCACACATGTACCATGGTTTTTCCACATACATGTGGTTGTCACATGAATCATCTCTATATATAGGGAGGCCAGTAGTTTTTAACTGGGTCATTGGTTCAATATAGTATCGGACATCATGATTCTCAGAAAATTAAAGTGAATGGGGAATAAAAGTACATCCTGAACTTTATTAACTCTTCTAGAGGGTCCATTTGTAAGGATAGATTAAAATCATCTCTATTGGAATATCAAAAGGTAACCAGAGACAATATAGATGTGCTGTTATATATTGAGACCACACTGGTAATCACCTCGATTGTATCTTTGACACCTATGATATCTCGTCTTCTCATGAGGAAAAAATTCTAAACATTATTCATTTCATCCACTTTTCTCATCTTAAGTTCATGGAAAACCTCTTGTTTTAAAAATACTCTACCACTATAGTGAAATCTATTAGAAATGGAGTGATTCATCTCTCTCAGAAGCTCAGTTCTACATAGTTGGACTATCTCACTTCGCTTCAGTGACCCATTTACATTATCAATCTTTTCTACTTGGAATAAAAAACTTGTGGTGGTGGGAATTGATAATAAAATAAATCAACATAGATCATACGCGGTTAAATGATATACTGTATAACCGGATTCATATTCTAGTGATAGATTGTAATAAAATACATTCCTTTATAATTATGTTATCTGCTTTTGTTTTAATAAATTTATCTTTTCTATTTGGCCAAGTCACCCCACAATAAAACATTAATGGACGGTAACCCTTAATTAATTCTATAAATTGAGATATTAATCATTACATAAATATATGTTTGATACGGATAAGTAAATTTGAAGGTATAAATTACCTAGAACTGATTATTGAAAAAGTTTTCCATGTCATCAAATATGATGTTTACAAATTCTTAGATTTATGTAATATATAATGTAATATGTGGAATAAGTAAGCATTCATGTTTTTCAAAATGGTTTTTATTAATTTAGGTTGTAACTATGTTCTAAGAGAATTTACCATGAGGGTATCAAATTTTTAGATTTTGGCAACCATGAGAATCATTTTGATATATGGGGAGTAACTGTTATGAAGAATCCATTAAATTATTTGTAATTTTTTTATTTTCATCTTTCATAAGGGTTATAAGGTTAACTATTCATGAAACGTTTAAGATAAACTTTAGATAAAGTTGGAATGATTAAAGTGTTATGTAACCACATAAGGATTTATGCATATTGATAGCATAATCTATCAAATCATTGTTGATGATAACTAAGGAAAAATGGGATGGAATATCATGGATCTCGTGAACTGTTAGTAATTTAGGAATGAAAAATTCAACATCCCTTGTAGAGAAATAGGTTAAATAGAAATTTTTTAAGACAAAACCAAAGGGTGATATTTTTCTTGTGTAGGGGAATGAAAATAATTATACATAACCACTTATGAATATTTCTCAACCTTAGGGTATGGATTCTGAAACTGAAAAGGTTATCCTAGTACCATAATTTCCTATGAATCAAATGGTCTCTTAGATAATCATAGATTAATGGTTTTTAATTGTTAACTAGACCCTCAAAAAATAATCTATCTATTTCCTCAATAGAATGATAGATGGATTTCTATTCTGTTTATATGTTTTAACTTGAAACCAATGTTCTTCTTAAGGAAACCTGGTTATATTTTAGTTTGTGTAACTACTATGGTTATAAATTTCCATTTTAGGGGATGTTTTTTTATTATTTTTTTATAACATGGGTTTTTATGAAGGAAACATTCATGTATTAATCCTTTGATTACCTAGAACAATTTCTAGGTTGAACATAATTTTAAGGAGGATATAATGTAACACCGTGAGATTCTGTGAAATCTTTGTTTTCCAATTTGTTTTATATATTTTTCAATTCAAAAAGAACTTAAAAAGTTTAATTTATATTAAATATCCATGTTTCGATTGTTTTATATATAAAATAATTTTAATAAAATAATACATGCAATATAAATTTTATGTTTCTCTACACATGAAATCTAGGATAGCATGCATTATAAACAGTAATGACCTTCCTTGATGTATTGTGTACCACACGAGACTGAGTCTTACCAAATAAAAATATATTATTAAATATAAAATATCCATTAAATTGTTATTAATAACTTATTTATGAATAATATATGTTTTACTCATATATAATATGAATTCAAAGGTTACCAATTAATTAGAAATGAAAATATAAAAGGAAATTGAATTTAAAAGATATATAATTATTTTTAAGAACCGAATTTTTTTCCTGAATAAATTAATTTAATAAAATATAGTTAGTTATATTAAAATAAAATATATTTTATATGTTAAATCTAATTATTTGAGACTCATTCATAAGATTTTATAGACATAAGATAAGAACAAACCAAATTTTAGGCATAAAACCCATTTTTTTTGAAATGTTGTTTTGAAATATTTAAATGGGGAACCCATATTATATCCCAATTTTGAACATTTATAGATTTAATATGTAAAAATAAAAGTCAACTATGAAAGTTAAACGTAAAAATTAGGTTCTGATACATTTTTGGTTTTTTGTTAGGTTTAATTTTTTATTGAATATTTATAAATACTAAATATTACTTCAAAACATTTTTTTCATTAAAAATTAATTTATAAGGTCAAATTATAGTTTAAATTGGTTTTAAATAATAAATAGATAATAATTTTAAAATTTATTCCAATTATGTTATTTTAAACAATTTTTATTTAAAATTGTTTATAAAAACAAAGCAATCTTTTGGACGATTTTATTTTAAAAACACATAGTGTCATCCCGTTAGTGGGAATATTATTAATTGAATTTTGGCCACTAATGTTATTTGAATTTGGAAAAATGATTCAATTTTTTAAATCATCATAATTTATAATTTATAATAAGATCAATCTTTTTTACCAAATAATATTAGTGAATGTGATTAAAATTAATTACAATAATTAAGAGAAAAATTAGGTTAACAATGTACAAAATTGTAAATTTAAGATCCAAAAAAACCTAGAAAAATTTCTAACACCCAATGGATGGAATAAAATAATCCATGAAAAATATAATATTTATTTGGATGGGTTTTTATTAATAATTTTACATAAAAACGTTGGTACACTAAACTTATGTTCAAAAATGACAAGTGTTTCATTTCACTTCCCTATAAAAGTCCACAAATTCTCCCTATTCTTAACACCTCTAAAACCACTTTGGATTACCCAAAATATTCCCAATATAATTAAAAAAATACATACCTTCTTAATATAATCCTCTCCTTCAACAAAATGTAGTCCATGTAATCTTTTTGGCACAAACCCATAGGAGTTACCAAATTAAAATGTAACGTCTTCTCTAATGCTCATTTATTTAATCTTATTTCAATTATCCAGTGCCTAAACACATTATTCCATTATTTAATAAAAAACATTATATTCAATATAATATGATGTTTTTATTCTATTTTGTTGACCTACATGTTCATAAACATCCATATAAGTGGTAACATGCATACTATATTCATGTACGGCGATCTACTGCCCCACAAATTGATGATTGTTCAGTTTTTCCTTTTCCATCTCTCATGGTAAAAATTATGGTAGAAAATATATTTATTAATATTATAAAAAATATTTATTATGTCATTAATTTTGAATAATCCTTTTACACCACATATCATTATACTTTCCATTTTGTGTAAATATGATAATCTTGTTTTTGGAAGTGTAGACTACTGCCCCCTAAAAGTAATGTGATTTATTCACATAATACATGGATTGCATTAAGGATGGGATTGTGGAATATATATGATATATATGATATAATTATTCTAATGGAATAATTATATATATACAAATATATACACCTATTTAATTTATTTACTTTCTTTCAATATGAGTATTAAACGGAAAGAACATTCATGCATGTGTATGACCTACCGTCTGTATGAACAGTGTATTCCATTTCATACATCTATATTATATAAAATATTAAATTAATAGTATAATTATTAAGAATTATATTAATAAAATGTTTTATATTTTTTTAAATCATACTATAAGTATGAGGACCAATGATAAAACAAATTAAGACACATACATAGCACCAAAAAAAACATTACTCAAAGTGAAACCTTAACATATAATTGTTAACCAGTGTGTAATATATTGTTAAAATAAAACCATATAATGTATTAAATATAATAATATGGTTTATTGAAATATTTATAATAAACTTATGTTTATTATATTGTTGGGTTTTAAATGTACAATGCGAGTCAAGAAATATTTTAAGTGGATTTCATCTTACTTTTTTATTTCTATGAGATACACACTTTATTCACCAAACTTTCCCATTGTGAGGTGTTTATAAAACATATGGATGTATTTTGTGATTCATATAATTAAAATTATGGTTATTTACATATCCATTCAATAATATATTTTTAATATGGATTATCTTGAAAAAGCTACCAAATTAGTGAAGTACTTTTGTCTAAAATATCCCTCTTTGAGACACATGCCATGTTATGAACCTATGATTTTCCACAAGTTGTGATTACATCTATAGAAATGGTATATTCTGAATATTCTAATTTTTATGATATTATAGGATTCATGTAATTTCATTTTTCTTACATGGGGGTGTGGTTCAAAGTTACCATGTGGTATGAGTTTATTGAAACAACCTCACAGAATTTAATGATTTTTTATATTTATGCTTACACTGATGAAATATTATGATCCATATCTCAATAATTATCTTGATGTTTTTTATCCTATTGTTAGTTAAGATATAATAATATATTGGTACCATTTTTCAATTATTTTTTAAATACTATATTTAAGAAACTGTTATGAAGAAATCTTGATTTTACCCTCTATTCGGTCGTAAATATGTGTTCATTCAAAACCATGTATTCAAAAAATGGTTTCCATGAATATTATATTATTATAATATATTAATTAAAAGTAATTGTTTCCTTCTTTATCTTTTACCAACTGTTTCAATGGAATCACCTTCTCCCTTTTTGATCAAGTAATATTTACAACCTTTTACCGTGAAATATGAATTTACTTCTAACCATGTACGACATGTATGAATTTACCCATCGTCTTTTCTGTTAAAAATATTTTTCTTTATCAATATTTCAATTATTTATAATTATTTTATAAAATAATTTTCGAAGAAATGGGTTTCAAAACATCTTTATGATTTCTTTATTGTTTTCAAAAATTAATTTTCATGGAAACTATTTTCAAATGTTTTTTAGGATTATTTTATATATTTTTATGGAAAATTGTTTTTAATATTATTTAAAATATTATTTAATATTTTTTAAGGGAAATTTATTTAAAAATGATACGAAATATTCCCATAGAAGTTTTCATGGAAAATTATTTTCAAAATATTTTCAAGCGTTTCTTATATGTTTTTAAAGATAATTATTTTCAAAAAAAATTCAACCATCATTTATATGTCTTAAAGGAAATGGTTTTATAAAATATTTTAATAAATATTTATCTGTTTTCAAATTATTTTAAATGAAATGGTTTTCAAAACATTTTCAATAACCTTTTCTATATTTTAAATGAAAACTGTTTTCAAATTTTTTTTCAAGCACTCATTAAATATTTTCCTTGAAAAATGATTCTAAATGGTTATTGAAGATTTTTTTATTTGTTTTCAAGTTCAATTTTAATAAAAGGTTTTATGAAATGTGATTTATGATTTAAAGATAAATTTTCATAGAAGAATGAATCTTTTCCTCAATAAATGTTTTAAAAATATGTTTTGATTTTATTTTCCATCAATAATGACATCGGTTGATGTTACACATTATTTAGTAGGAAATGATCTAATGTTTTTATTAATATTATTTATTTAATGGTTTTTTTTATGTAATGATGATTATAAGACCCATTTTTCTTCCACGATTTATAGGCTTTTGAAAAGTGATACTTTTCATGGTCAATGTTTATGATGAAATTATTATGAAACTTGTAGTTTTTTACAAGTTATGATATGACTACATGTTTATGATGCCCATTTCATTTCATGGGTTATGATAGTATTTTTTAATTATCATGTGGAACATGTATATATGTTTTCTTTATGATATGGTTGGTAACTATATCTCCCTATAATTCCTTAGGTGATGATTTATATCTCATGAGATAGAATATGATGGTCATTAGAGTATTCCTTGTCTACATAAATGACCATGGGAGTGAACCCAGACTACCAAGATGGTATGAGGATTGAACTAATTCAGCTAAGATGGCCATATTAGTGAATGCGGACTACCAAGATTTTATGGTGACAGAACTCGTACTGCTAATAATTTCTCACTAATGATTCCTTGGATTTTTTAGAAATTATATTACTCACTTATGTGTGTGCAAAAATTCTATCTTTTATTCTTATGTTATTCTTTAATAGATTATGGTATGTATTTCTTTAGGATTCATTTCATAACATATTAATAAAATTCGATATTTAGGGTATGATTTAATATTTTCATGATCTAATTCTCATAGCCTTATGGTCATGATTCATCTTATGTATCTCCATTTTTTAGCCTTATTGGGCTTCTAAGATAACCCCTTTTTTGTTTCCTTCCCCTAGGTTTTGAAGATATCTATTTTGTTTGACCATTAAAAAAAGGATTCTAGACATGGAGAACCTAGTGTGATATGATATCAATCATTAATGTACTAGTGTTTATGTTTCCATATTTCAGATGGCACTAGACTAGTACAGTATTTGGAAATCTATTTGTGTAATGTTTTATATATTCCAAAAAAGGTATGTATGATAATGTATGAAAAAATAGTGTAATAATATTTATAATATTAATAAATACACTTATAATATCTATTATAATAGTAGTAATATTATTAAAAAATGTTTATTATAAAATAAATATAAATTATATTCACTAATATTTATTATTTCTAATATTACAACTGATAAATAGAGCTTCTATCTGCACTAAAAGGTGGTGCTATAAAGGAAAATGTTTTATGACTAATAATGTTAATCATTTATTAGTACTAATTTATCACTAATAATGCATATTATTATCAGATAATTTTTATGCATCCAGGCGCATCTGGCCTATTACATGGTGAGGTTTGGGTATTGGATGTATCAAAAGAATTTTCAAGGATGGATAAAGAGATTTAATTTTGAAATCTTGATCAGGTGTGGTGGGTGTCGTGTAGAGAAATAGGATGAAGCATTATGGAATCCCATATGTTATAGTTGTTTTTTATAAATTTAGAGGCTTGAGTTTTTGGGTTTTAGTGGCGTTTCCAATTCTGGTAGGGCAATAGCCTAAGGGTGTTTTATGGCATGGTGTGATTTCAAAGATC
Source organism: Viscum album (assembly GCA_963277665.1). Lineage (NCBI taxonomy): Eukaryota > Viridiplantae > Streptophyta > Magnoliopsida > Santalales > Viscaceae > Viscum > Viscum album. The sequence goes on along the minus strand of OY728162.1, from coordinate 1,235,917,794 downwards.
AGTCTTGTGGTGTGGAGTTTCTCTTAAAGTGTGGATCTTAAAACGGTAATGTTCACTAATTCTATAGATTATAAGAGGTGGTATTGTCATATAGATATGTGGTATGGATCCTTAGAGAGGTTTTTATGATATATTATCCATTTTTAGGGTGGTATTAACATAGTGAATGATTTTTTTTTCATTGAATTACCGGGGTTTGTAAGACCTCGGTAAGATCTATAGAATGGATATAGAGTGTTGTTATACTAAGAATGATTTTCATGAATCCCTATATGTTGATCCATAGTATTAGGTTATAAAATAATGATAATATCCAATAAATCTATACTTTTTGTGTTACTTAAAATTTTCTATCACGTGTAAATATAAAATTACATCATAAATTACCATTCCTCTAACATTTCGCTCAAATCATGGTTGAACTAGTTATATCAGTTGGTTTTATTTCACCCCCTTTTAATTGGATTTGATTCTTAGCTTTAGGATATGGATTCACTGAAATATCGTGTGAATTTTTATCTTTCCCTCTCTCTTATGTCAAATTCTCCTTTATCTAGGGACAGTTTTGGTTATGGGAATGGCAGGTTTGGGTGAAAATATGGCTGATAATTAATGAAAGACATTGTTTGTTATGGTTATTATACATTCTTAGAGTTCCCTAGACTGATTCCATTCTGGTGATCATCTTTTTCACACTTGGATCATGCACAATGATTTCAAAATCCTCATTTGATGAAGTAGATCCTTATTCTATCTATATTTTGGTGTACATGTTGTATTAGTATACCAATTATATTATTTGGGTGGATTTTAAAAATGGGCATAAACAAAATAATTATCGGGTTTAAATGTATTTTAAGGATTCACATGTGTTTACCGAAATCTTATTATTGTTATTATTGTCCCTTTATTTTAACTTGAATTATACTACAATTCAAATTTTATGACAATTATGATTTATAAACCCTTATTATTATTGTTTATTTAGACCCGACGTCATAAAATTATTTTAATATATATATGGATAATGAACTAGAAGTTTCTGAATCAGGAAATTAGTCATAGATACCCATGAAAGTTATGTTTTAATGTTTTGAAATCCCCCTTTAAACATAAATAGTGAAAAATATGTTAAGTAAAATATATATTTATTTTTATTCATGTTCTTTTATTAATTTCCCTTATTCTAGTTTGGATAATATGTGGTTCATATAGTGATCATTATAATTGGAATTTGGTGGATTGTTATAAGGAAGTGGGGCTATGGTTTGTTTAGCAAGGGATATATTAAGGAATAAATTTTTGTGGTCAGATAAGGGTTCTTGGTCTATGATGGTTGTGTTTTTTTTAATGATTTTGGCATGGGATGTGATGTTTAATGATGTGATATAGTTAAGAGATTATATTGTGTCATGTTTATTATTATTCTAATTGTTATGGCATGAACATAGTAAAGGAAGAGAATGTAATTTCATGGGTCAGAATTAAATAATTGAAGTGAGAAATGAATTAGATGGAAAATTATTATCAAAATTAATGATAATAAATGGGTCTGAATGAAATGATAAATAAATTAACTGAACATGAGGAGTGATTGGGAGTGTTTTCCCGTTAAATATGGATATGAATGGTTATAAAATGGAATGTGGATGAAAATTAAATTAGAGATTGTTGAAACATATAATGAAGAATAAAATTATGGGATTTGTTTTGTTTTTCTGGAATAATGAGAAATATTTTAGTGGTGGAAGTAGTTTCTAGAGGATTTCATTAGGTGATATGGTTTTGTTTCATTTTATTATATTTTTTTATAATAACCCTTATGTTGGGAATTAAGTGCGATTCTATACCTATATTTAATTATGTTTATATATATACCCTACCCACATCAGACATTTCTTTCTAATTCTCAATAAGGGATTTTGTGTTATAGTTGTTTTCCCATTTGATAATTTTGTGGTATATATAATGGATATATTGGTGGAAATTCTTAGTTATTATGGATTGGTTGGAATATATTTCTATGTTATAATTATCATTTTGGGATCATGTTTATCAATGATAGTGTATTTGGTGGTCATGCATGGAGATAATAACTTGGTTACTGATAATTACATGAGATGATATATTATGGGTTGATGGTAATACTTGAAATTATTATTATTTGGGATCATGAATCATAAGAAGAGTTAATTAGGTGGATTACATTCATGATAATTATTCCTTACTTACCTATATATGAGAAAAATATATGATGATCTTCTTGCGGGCACTTATGTTCAATTGGGAGGTGGTTGTGGGGAAATTATCTTTCATTTATTTCAAATTATTATACTATTTTGGATGTTTTATCTGGTATGTGATTATTGGTTTGTTGGGGGTGGATTAAATGAAAGTTAGGTGCTTGTTAGTTATAATATGTATTCACTAAGTCATTAGTATGAGAATGTCACATTTCCACAATAATCCTTAGGTAGAATCGTACTATGATTAAAAGTTATGCTCACTATATATATATATATATATAACTATTTTTATTGTTTCTATGAGGGTTTTAGAGACTGGTATGTGAATTACATGATTAGAGGTTGTTGTTGTTGTTGAGTTACTACCATAGTATTTATTTTTATTCTAATTTATTTTCGTGTTTTTATTTGTATCTCTGGATAATAAATTTGATAAAATGTTTATTTTATATTTATGACATGGTTTTTATCATTGTATGTTATCTTATCTCTTCTATATGACAAATATTATAAGGGTAATGGATCCCAATACATATTTTATACCCTCGGTGTTAGTCACCACCATGGGGCCTATTGGAAGTGGGAATCTGGGTTCACTCTTTCTACTCATTTTCACACAAAGAGGTTTTATATTAGGGGGTTTTGATATAGTGGAATCAAATTGAGGATGTTTGATAGATCGAATATGTATTATATTCTGGTACTTGTGGGTCATGTATGTGTTTTTAGTGAAACATAATCAGATGATTATAGCACATGATATGAGGTGGGGATAGTAGCTATAACAAACTATTTTTCTAACCTTTATGATTTTATGAAAAGAAATTAAACTTACTAGATGTGTTAAGTGATATGATTATATATTTAGGTTGTTTTCCTAGGAGAGGTACAAGAAACATGATTTTTTGATCTTGTGATTCAATGTAATGATTTCGAGTAATTAAAATTAATTTAAGTAAAAAAATAATAATAAATTTCTTGCTATCAAGCACTGGGTTTCTCTTGTGACTCATATTTATAATTGGAAAATGGTCATCATACACATGTAGTTTATTTTTGATAAGTCAAGTAGGTTGATCAAGTAAATCACTGGTGAATTAAACCAATTGAGGGTAATGATTTGTCATAAAATTCCTTGCATGCAATCCAGAGATAGAGTCTATAAAATTATGATGTGTGTTTTTCTAATTAGTATGTGGAGTGATTGTTGGAGGATCATGAGAATTCCTTTACTATACTTTAAGACCAAGATTATTATTAGGTTTCAATGGTGATCGATCAGATATCAAGGGTTGTGTGACAGTGGTTGATGTTATATCTTTGATATTAGGAGTTAGAAAATGCTTATTATAAATTTTTTCAAAAAGAGTTTCATTTGGTGTTCTTATTTTTTATGATGGAGGAAAAAGTGTCATGAGTTATTCTCCTTTCATCAAGGGATATAGAGCATGTGGTTGATTTAAATAAGGTTTAAGTATGTTATTTATTTTACTCCAGGACTTTCCCCTGATGAACAGTCTCAAGTGTGGTATCTAATGGATGTGATGAAAGTAGTTATTAGATATGTAGTCACCACAATTAATATTCTTATACAATTAGAGTCACAGAAGAATGTGTAATTTATTGAGTGTGTTCACTCACATGGAGCGAAATATAAAAAAGTGATTAGTAAATATTTTTGAAGGAATTGCTTCATATGTGGTATTTTAGTCATCATGTTATTCATGGATTTGATAGGAAAGGAACCAACCTCAACATTCGGGTTCACACTATTCAATGTATGGTAGTTCTCAAGAATTCATTGTGGTCCTCTTTTTAGATATTAAACTAATAGGGGTAATGGTTACAAATAGTATTAGTTACTAACCACTTAGGGAGGTTATCATGGCATGGGTGGTTAGGATCTTTTTTTACTACAGTGGTATTAAATGTCTCTAAGGTTATATCAACATCAAGGTACCCCATAGTTTTTTTAGTTTCTAGTTTAGTTGGATTATTCTTAGGTGATAGGTGATAGAGGTGGTATATGATATCCTCATTACATTAATCATCCTCAAGGACCCAAGCTTGACCATACCCATGAAGGATATTTATAGTGTGGAAAAAGGGATAATCATGGAAATATATAGGCATTGTAGGATCTAATATCAGAGGTGAAAGTGGTTATTCCATGTAATATTATTTTATCATATACCTAATTTTATACGTTATTTAATTCTAGAGCTTCACACTGCATTTTCATTACTTCTCTAGTCTAAATATTAGTAGTATATGTGGAGTGGATTTTAGTTCTAATTGGATTATCCATTCTATTTTGAGATTAGGTTATATTTTTTAACATTTTCTAGGGGTGTGGACTAATTATAATGCATCATATTTCTATTAATAATTTCATAATTTTTTATATACATCTATATGATGTCATCATTAACATAAAATGGATTTACTTTATGTCTGTAGTTGTGTATTTCATAGAAATGAGTGTCGTGCTCTATGATGTGGAGGTCCAATGAGTGGTGTCCATTGTAATAAAGCTATACCACATTGGTGATAGGTGTGTGAGGCCTTTTCATTATCTGTTACCAACTTTTTGGTGGGAAATTGGGTGGTGGAGGTTCATAGAGTCATCGAGTGATTTTTTTTTAAATAATGTTTTTTAAACAATATTTTTTAAAAACAGGCTAAGTTAAAAAAAATTCAAAAATACGCCGCAAAGGCGGCTTCCTAGATGCTGCCTTTCACCTAAAACAAATAAAAAAATAGATTTATTTTTATTTTTATTTTTATTTTTTTGTTTTGTTTTGTTTATATATATATATATATAATCAAAACAAAACAAAAAAATAAAACTAAAAATTTCACCAGAATTTATCCGCTATTTAAAATCCAGGAGTACTACCATTGCATCAATCTGGATTCTGACAGAAGCTCTCTCCCAGGGCTCCTTTTTATAAGAGAGCTTACCCTGGAAATCATTCTGCATTTCTGATGTGGGATTCTGGTTCTCCATTTCCTGCACAGAACATTCTGCATTTTTGATGTGGGATTCTGTTTCATGTACGTGACTTTGAAAGAATATAAAATATAAAATATAAGGCCAATATAAATGAAACATAAAACATGGATTAAACATATAAAAAATTGTTTAAAATAAAAAAAATTCATAAAAAAAGATGATAAAAAATAATGTATAAGCTTTCAAAACCACTTACTTGAAATATAAGAAGTTTCAAGTATGGGATTTTTAAAGCTTATAAAATATAAATTATATGACCAATATAAATGAAACATAATACGTGAATTAAACATAAAAAAAATATTTGAAAAGAAAAAGAATTTCATAAAAAATATTGATGAAATATAATTTATAAGCTTTCAAAATGACCAACATAAAACTTAAAAATGTTTCAAGCACGTGACTTTGAAAGCCTATAAAATATAAACTATATGACCGATATAAATGAAACATAAAACACGGATTAAACATATAACAAAAAGTCAAAAATAAAAAGAATTTTATAAAAAATGTTCATGAAAAATAATTTATAAGATTTCAAAACCACCTACTTGAAACTTAAAATGAATAAAGTATGTGGTTTTAAAAGACTAAAATATAAACTATAAGACCGATATAATTTACAGTTAAAAATGGATTAAAATAAAATAATTTATTTGATTATTAAATTAATATTATTAATAATTAATTATATAATAGTTAATTAGTAATATAATTATTCATTCTAATTATTCATTAGTAATTATTTAAATTTATTATATAATAAATAAGTAGATAATTAGTAATATAATTATTCATTATAATTATTCATTATTACTAATAATTATTAATTATTATTTATATAATACTTAATTAGTAATATAATGATTAATTATATAATTATTAACTATATAATAGATAATTATTTAATTAGTAATATCATTATTAATTATATAATAATTAATTAGTTATTTATAAATATGATAATTAATTATAATAAGTAATTATAATTATTAATTATTAATTATTAATAAATAAATATGTAAAGATTAATTAGTTTATTAGTAATATTATTATTAATTATATAATAATTAATTATTAAATTTGTATTATGATTTTTAATTATAATTAGTCATTATAATTATTAATTAGTAATTAATAATAATAAATTATATAAAAATTAGTTAGTTAATTTGTAATATTATTATTAATTATATAATAATAAATTACTAAAATAGTAATATAATTTTTAATTACATTTATTCATTATAATTATTAATTATTAATTCGTAATTAGTAATTAGTAATTAGTAATTAGTAATTATTAATTAGTTAGTTAGTAATAAAAATATTAATTGTAATTTCTCATTATAATTATTAACTATTAATTATTAATAATTAATTATATAATAGTTAGTTAGTTCATTAGTTATATAAATATTAATTATATAACAATTAATTAGTAAATTAGTAATATAATTTTTAATTACATTTATTCATTATAATTTTTAATTATTAATTAGTAATTAGTAAATATTAATTTTTAGTTATTAATTAGTAATATAAATATTAATCATAAATATTAATTATTAATTATTACTTATTACTTATACAGTAAATATTTAGTTAATTATTAATATAACTATTAATTATATAATAGTTAATTAGTTAATTAGTAATAGAATTATTAATTATATAATAGTTAATTATTTAATTAGTAAAATTATATTTAAATATAATTATTATAATTTTTAATTAGTAATTATTAATAATTAAATATTTTATAATTAATTAGTTAATTAGTAATATTATCATTAATTATATAATAATTAATTATTAATATTATTATTACATATATAATAAATATTTAGTTAATTAGAATTATAATTAATAATTATAACTAATTAATTAGTAATTAGTAATTATTAATTATTAATTAGTAAATTAGTAATATAAATATTTATTATAATTATTCATTATAATTAGTAATTAGTAATTAATAATTATTAATAAGTAATTAGTAATTATTAATCAATTAATTAGTAATATATATATTAATTATAACTATTCATTAAATTATTAATTATTAATTATTACTCCTTAATTATTACTAATATAATAATTAATTAGTTAATTATTAATGTAACTGTTAATTATATTATAATTAATTAGTTAATTATAATATATTTATAATATTTCAAAGCCACATACTTGAAACATTTTTAGTATCAAGTAGGCAGTTTTGAAAGCTTATAAATTATTTTTCATTAACATTTTTTTTGGGAATTGCTTTTGTTTTCAACTATTTCATATATGTTTCATCAATGTTTAACGTTTCATTTATATTGGTCTTCTATTTTATGTTTTATGGTCTTTCCAATTCACACACTTGAAAAATTTTAAGTTTCAAGTTGGCGGTTTTGAAAGCATATAAATTACATTTCATAAACATTTTTTTGGAAATTTCTTTGGATTTAAACTATTTATTATATGTTTAATCAATTTTTAATGTTTCAATTATATTTGTTTTATAGTTTATATTTTACAGTATTTCAAATTCACGTACTTGAAACATTTTTGAGTTTCAAGTAGGCGGTTTTGAAAGGTTATAGATTATTTTTCATCAACATTTTTGAGGAAATTCTATTTGTTTTCAACTATATATTATATGTTTAATCAATGTTTAAAATTTCATTTATATTTTCTATATAGTTTATATTTTATTGTATTTCAATGTCACGTACTTGAAACAGAATCTCACATTAGAAATGCAGAATGTACTGTGCAGTAAATGTAGAACCTGAATCCCACATCGAAAATGCAGAATGATTTTCAGGGAAAGCCCTCTTATAAAAGGGAGTCATGGGTAATAGTTTCTGTCAGAATCCAGACTGTTGTAATGGCTGTAGTGCTGGATCTTCAATAATAGAGAAATTATTCTGAAATTTTTTGTTTTGTTTATATATATTTATATATTAACAAAAAAAAAAAATCAAAATACTAATAAAAATTTTCAAAAGAAATATTTTTTTAGGACAAAGGCGGCATCGCGGATGTCGCCTTTCACCCGCAGCGCAAAGGCGGCATCACGGATGCCACCTTACCCCCGAAATGCAAAGGCGGCATCCGAGATGCTGCCTTTGAGGTATATTTTTAAAAATATTTTTCCCCTAAGCGTTTTCAGGGATTTTTTTTAAAAAAACGTAAAAAAAATCCTTCATCGAGTAGTTTCCCTTTGTCTTCCTATATGAGGATGTGATACTACCCCCTTAATGAAATGTTGATATCAATAATGAGTTATAACTAGGCGCCTCTGTAATTTTGATGGATCTTCATTATATGATAGTTGAGGAGATTAATGGTTGTGGATATATATTGATCACTTTTTATAGAAGTGATTCATCCAACATTGTGTATTTCCTTAGGGTAATCTAGTGTTATTTTCCAAGAAGGATGGTGGTAGAATAAGGTTATTCATGGACAACAAATGGTTTAACTAGTTAGTCATCATGAATCTTTATCCCCTTCTAGCGATAGATTTCCAATTAAAATAGATGATGGGGGCTATTTTGTTTTCAAAAATCATTCTACAGACAGGATATCATTGAATTTAGTGATAAGAGTATAGATCCCAAAGACCTCCTTTTCGTATAGTTACAAGAACAATGTATTGTTATTAATTTGTTTTGGTTCCATTAATGTAATAGATATGTTCATAATACTCATGAAATCATATTTTCTTGATTTAATAGACCCATTAATAGTCATGTTTATCAATGAAATGCACATATAATTGAAGATATAGGAGGATCGTGTCGAGCACCTTGGGGTGGCCTGATAGGTTCTTTGCTTCCATCGGCACTATAATAAGATATCCATGGGAAACAAATTGGATATAAGAGGTGCTATAAATTAGATATGATGTGTATCAATATGTAGTGGGTGAGTATATATTAAATATTGAGGCAATTTTTTCTTGATAATAACCCATGAACAAGTTATAAGTTCACATCTCCCATGGTATTTCAGTCTATTATCAATGTTTTGTGTCTAAATTCTCTCAGATTACATCCTTGTTAATATCTATGGAAAATAAGTACCATGATTTTATCTACAATGATTAGTACTAGATTGCCTTTTAATACCTAAAATAGTGGTTGGAAAGTACCCAAATGATTCGGTTTCTTGAGGAAGGGATTGAATTTGTAGTATGTATCATAATGAATCATAAGGAATTGATACCATAATGGTATGGGTTTTTACATCCACATAACTACAACTATAAAACCGATTATATTTATTTTGTAGTAGTGGTGTTTTCACAGAATCTATTGGGGGAATTTCCTCATTAGGGAACACATTTTATCTTTCATAGACCATAATAATATGATTTATTTTTTCTCTCAACAATATCAGAACCAACATCAGTTTTAGTGGTTGGTCTTTTAATAAGACTATGACATTAATATATCTTTAACCTCCAGAATGGATATTTTGGGAGTGTATGAATTGAATCAGATGTAATGAGAAGGCATTGTGTGATTATTTCATGATTTATCGAGGTTAATAGAAAATTTGGAAGCTTTGAATAAATAGTAAAGGACACTCGTTGTAAATTTTACTTTAACCCAATGAAAGTGGAATATTATTTAATGATAAAATTATAGAATCTCATGGGTGATATTATGAGGTGGTTTTTTGTATGATCACTTTATATATGATGTTTCTCTAATGGGGTGTTCAATGGATGGACAATAATGGATGTTGTGTCAAGGGAGGTTGTATATTCTGTTTTCCTTGTATAATAGAGTTCTTTTTTAGTTTCACAACTCACCCTTAGAGGTATATATAGGTATGTCAAGGATATATCATTAATTTAGGATATATATTTCTGGTCTCATAATGAATTGTTTAGTTGTGTAATTTTTGTAATGACAGGTTTTCTTCTAGAAAGTGAATGCAGGGCACCATGTTTTGGTAGGGTTTTTTTATCCATTGTACATATCCAAATGGAATTGTGATGAAATATCGATGGACTTAATCATTGTGTTACCCTAGGAATAGGTAGGATATGATTCCATCTAGGTGACTTATGGATCAATTAATAAAGTCATCATATTTTCTAGTGATTCTAGAGTCAAGTGTCATATATGTTCTTGTAAAACATTATGTGGATTACTTGTAAAAAACTCTCTGGGATACAAAGGAAAATCATATCTAACTAGGAGCATTAGTTTAACTTTTAGTTTTTAGAGGGGATTGTGGTATTATTTTGTAATGAACTAAACTATTGTTAATTTAATCTCCACTTGATCTGATTAAATGTCTTACAATGTAAAATGGCTATATAAGGCATATTCACTTCCTTGGTTTTATTTTTTTTATTTTAAATTACCTTTAAGAATGGTTATTATTGTTGATATAGCCATTGAAAAGTGATAACAAGATTAGTATAAATATAAAGCTTTAAAAAATTCAATTTACATAGAAAAAAGGTGATTTCCCATAGAGTAGAATTTATCCATACGAAGCCCACTTGATGAAGCTCATAAAGGAGGCATAATCACTTGGATTCACTCTTGGCTAATCCCATGTTGAGCTTCAACATGTTAATCATGAACGGAACTACCTATTGGAGAAGTATAAGTTTATAGAGATTACCACCTGAGCGATGTTATACGAGCCACCCCTAGAGTATATCACCACCATAAACACTACCCTTAGGTCTTATTCAGGTGTTATAAGGGGTTATGTAATAAGACCATAACACTATGATTATGTTCATTATTTTTTATTAATAATGTAGATTCATTTTATGGGTTTTAAAGAACAAATAGTATTTTTATTTAATATTCAATTAAGAAATATATTTTGATGAATTAATGGATTTTGTAATTAAATAATTTTTTAATAAAATATATTTACCAAAATAATTCTTATTAAATATAAACGATCATATAATATTTTCTGAATCAAATTGAAATTTTTATGATGGATTGAAAATTGTTTTTTTCAAACCCCATTAATTTTCAATAAATTTATGTTTTTATTTTAAAATTTAAAATTAACATTTTAGAAAATTATTTAGTGAAAAAGAATATTATTTTTTGAATCATTTCATTGAAATTATCTAATGGTGAATTTTTCATAATGTTTTGAGATAGTCTAATTTTTGGGTAAAAAATAAATACCGTTTAAATATATAACATTTTTTATGACATCATAATGATCCTATAGTGATGTAATAAAATAATATAAAAGATATGTTCACCCAATATCTATTTTACCTTTAAAATAGTGCGATTTTATATTTTTTTGATTAAATTTATGAAGCCTTAGTGGACCCTCCAAGGCTTAAAAAATATTTTAACATTTTTAAATGATTTCTTTAAGAGTGTGCATCACCTCCACAAAAACAAGAATAATATTTTAATAAGTCCGAACATTGGAAAAATAATGTAATGTTTTCCAATCCATTATGGAAAAAAACATGGGTAAAAACAATGAGATGGATTTTGGTTTTGATTAGTTTAATGTGTAGTGTCCAAAACCTAATTAATAAAGTATTCACTCTCCTTTCATATATAAACCAACACAATATATCATTCCTATTAACTCAAAATCATTGGATCGTGACCAAACTATTCCCTTATCTCTCTATAATCCACCCAAAGCACCAAAATCTCCCTAGAAGCCTCTCTCATGCCCCTCCCAAGCCTTTGGGATCACACATCCAAGTAAGGGATTTCTTCATTTCACATTTTTTCAAAGTTTAATTTGGATGATATTCCACATAATTTTCAACTAAAAGTATTGGGTTTTAATTTATCACATCTCATATAATTCCCTCCTTCTGTTTGGAATATGAGATCCCTCTTTCTCTATCAATATTACCTCCCTTGTACACCCATTACCATTCCGAAATTCAATAAAGGATTTCCCTCTCCCCATTAACATTTCAAGAAAGTATTTTATATTATGCATCTAAATTCCATTAAATATGATGGGAAACATATCTATATGACCCACATACATTAAATTACATGTACAGATGATGATATACACCTTTCTCTCTCATCAACCATTTTAATGAATTCTTATGCCACGTCATTATGCTGCCAAAATTGCACCGCTATTTTCCAAACCAAAGTCATTGTGTAGTGAATACCATTCCCATTTCTCTATCAAGGGTATTCACTTTTATGCACATTTACTTATTTATTATAGAGTTGAATGCATTTATTCCACATTTCATTATCGTTTAATAAATAATTATGTTGAATTATCCCATATTGTTTGATCCATGTGGCACACTTATGCATGCAATGAAATGTTTATAAAGGGTACACCCGGATAGAGCTCTAATGCAGTGGATGGAGATTAGTATCATGATAAGTCATGTGTAATGATGGTTTAATCAATCTAATTTAAGTGCACAAAATATATTTTTGTAAAAATTTAAATGAAAATTATTATTTCATGAAACTAAAAGAAAAAGAAAAAAAACTCAACTAATCCAACCTGATATCCTACTAACTCCATTGATGCCCATGGTGCTTTTCACCATCCTGAGAGGATCAAGAAATCCTCTCAAGATTTTTTGCGGGCTGTCTGGGATGACTGGTTCAGAGTCGACTCAGGCTGGTTCATGACAATGAGGGTTTACTATGGTTCTATATGCAATGATCATTGGTACATGTAAGTAACATGATTAATGTTGTCACCACATTTCCATGTTATGATATTCATTCTATATCATTCCTTTATGTTTATTTTTCTCTTATGCTCTATTGATATTCCTATTGACTAACATGTACTATATTCATCATGTCATGCATTGATTAATCCATTAATGGGCTTTATATCTCACCCTTCTATTATACATGTCCTCAGGTTATCCCATGCAATGCTAAGTAAAAAATAATGTTGAGGTAATTTAAAATAATTTTTCAATAAATATGTTGGATTTTATATTCTATGTTGTTATGTAATGTTCCTAATTTTCCAAGACATAATATCTCTATATCCTCATATTATTCTTAATTGAATGTTTAATTAATAAATCATGTTTATGTGTTTAATAAAGAGTTAGATTGTTATAGTTGGTATTGGAGGACAGTTTTAGTTATTTTTGGGATTAGGATTAAAAAACCCTTGTGAAAGAACATAGGGGTAATACTATGTGTAAGAAAAACATCACTAATTTTTTTTGAGTATATAATAAGTGGTTTATAAAAAAAATACATCCCTGTCTGGATACTAACAAGTAGAGGTGGCTCTGGCACAAATGTATTTGATGGTAAAACCCAAAAACACCGTTTTGAGCTAGAATTGAATGGGAAATGGTGCATGGAAACAATCCTTGAAACACTATTCATTATTAAATTATCGTGGGATATGATTTGGTAAATTCATAAGCTTACTATGAACCACTTTTAACAGAATAAAAAAATGCCTCTAATAATATATGTATTGAAGTAGATCATCAATAACATATATTGAGGCCTACAAATTCATAAGATAATGAAATAAATGTAATTTCTACGTTATACCTTATACCATTGTATTCTTGTTTATTTGTTACCTATAACTTTTTTTTTCAAGCCAATGGTCAGTAATTGGAGGAATCAGACTAACAGCCGATGCGAAGATCATTTTGATTACTGATTTAATGAGATTCCCAATCCGATGGGAGCGGGAATTGGAAATATTATTACGACACAGTCTCAGTTAAATTAAGTGAAATATGGGTCAAGATGAAAATTCAAACCCCCCTAATAAAGAACAATTCATAATAGAGATAACCATGAGAGAAAGGCCACTTAATTTTAATGGATCATCTAATCCCTTAATTAGTGAACAATGGATCAACTCCATTGAGAATATCTTCTCCATAATTTAATTTTATGAACAATTGACGGTACTTTTGGATATTTATCATATGTAGGGTGAAGCTGATCAATTGTTGACATTGATCAAAAATATTATGCCTGAGGAAAAGATCAAGGTGTTGGAATGAAAGGATTTCCAGAAAATGTTTTTTGATAAATACTTTCTTCACAACCTCTGACTTAAGATGGAAAGGGACTTCTTTTCCATAATGAAAAAAATAAAAATAATACATCAGAGCATATGATGATAACTTCACAAGGATTTCACGATACTCATTCGACTTTGTCATTACCCCCAAATTCAAGTTTTACCACATCTTTTTTGGGATAAAACCTAGCATAAAAAATACATAGTGATCCGTGAATACGAGAGCTTGAAGGAAATTGTCTGATGTGCCCTCAAGGACAAAATAGAGAATGGAGAATCTCAGGGGTCTCATGGGGATAAGATGTGTATGGTAGAATTTAATTCTGAGGGTTTAATGGATGATTCAATAGTGCCATGAAAATCATGCACCCCACATTCCAAAGGGGAAGAAATAAGAACCTCAGAAATTACATGAGGGGAAGAGAAAATACTGTAGGTATGTAAGAGAAGGGCACCTATCCATTAACAACCAACAAGAAAAACCCATGGTTGTGACAAAGGAGAGGAACTCTATATTGTACTCTCAAAGTATTGTTCATTGCTTCAACTACCAATAACCATGGAACTTTGCAAACCAGTTCCCTAAGCCAAGGATTTTTAGGCAACCTACAACTTCCAAGCCATCAAGAGTGAGCTTTCTCCATCACTACCCCCGATGTAAACCTCAAAAATTAAGTGGTGATAGGTACACTAGTTATTCATTCAAGTATAGTGAACATAATTTTTTATTATGATTTTATATATTCTTATAAATCCTTAATAGTTAGTATAACAATCACAACACCACAACAAATAATTGAATTAATGATTTTGGTGAGTATGCAACATGTGGAAGTCATTGCATCCCATTAATATAACTCATATCCAATCATAATTTTTGGATTTATCTTCATTTAGAACCTCATCATACTCCCTCCAGTGGGATTTGTTGCAATTCTTGTAATCGATTGAATTTCCTTATATAGTGCCTACAGAAATTGTTGTGTGAGGTTAATCACTCTTCATATGGAGAATCGTCCCTCGATTATGTACAAGTGCAAGGGCGGGGATGAATATTCTATATCACCATCATCTCATGCATGGATAGTTTTTAACTATGAGCACACGTATCTCTCTCGGATGATTTATTATAAGGAATCAACCATCCTTGAGGACATGCCTATTGGGAGGGAATTTGTTGATGTGTTTCCTGAGGAATTGACTGGTCTGCCTCCAAGAATAGATGTTGAATTATAA
This sequence comes from Viscum album, assembly GCA_963277665.1. NCBI lineage: Eukaryota > Viridiplantae > Streptophyta > Magnoliopsida > Santalales > Viscaceae > Viscum > Viscum album. The sequence continues at coordinate 1,235,902,278 of OY728162.1, read as the reverse complement.
ATTGACCTTATTCCAAGGGTGTTGCCAATATCCAAGACTCCTTATAGAATTTATTTTGTGGAGATTGAGGAGCTAAAAAAATATCTACAGGAGAATCTATATAAATGGTTTATAAACCCATGTGCTTCAACACGGGGTACACCAATCCTCTTCGTCCAGAAGAAGGATGGGTCAATTCACATTTTCATTGATTATCATGAACTCAAAAAAATAATGATAAAGAACAAGTATCATCTTCCCTGAATTTATTACTTGTTCAATAACATACATGGAGCACAATACTTCTCCAAAGTTGTTTTGTGATCTTGATATTACCATATAAGGGTGATGAAGGAGTATATATCCAAGGTTGACTTTTGTACAAGATACGGGTAATATGAATTCATAGTAATGCCTTTCGAAAAAAATAGTGCTCCAGAAATCATTATGGACATGATGAATAAAGTCTTTAGAGAATATATTGAAAAATGTTTTTTAGTCTTTATAGATGATATTCTAATATACTCCAAAACCAAGGAGTAAAATGGGGAGAATATAAACATTGTACTAGAGACCATGAAAAAGGAGATGTTCTATGAAAATTTAAAGAAGCATGAGTTATGGTTGACAGAGGACTTAATCATGGGTCATATCATCATAAGAAATGTGATATCTATGGATCCCTCTAAGACAGATACAATTGAGGGATGTCTGAGGCCAACATTGGTAATCGATATTCGTAGATTACTAGGGTTAACTGGATATTATCGCTAATTTGTGAGAAATTCATCGTGGTTTTCCAACCCTCTTACCATGCTAAATTGTATGGGAGTAAAGTTTTCTTGGAGTTATGAATTTGAAGATTGCTTCAAGGAGTTGTAAAAAAGGCTTATCACTGTACATGTGCTCATACTACCCAAAAGTGGAGAACTTTTTGTGATAGTCAGTGATGCTTCGAAGAAGGGTCTGGCTATGTGTTGATGCAAAAAGTCATTTCATTGCCTATGATTCAAGGAAATTGAAGTTTAATGTGAAATAATATCCAACACATGATGTACATTTGGCTGAAATAATCTTCACTTTATAAAATTGGTGACATTAACTCTTTGGGTAAATGTGTGAAATATATACGAATCACAAAAGCGTCAATTATATATTCACATAGAAGGAGTTAAACATGTGCCAATGACGATGGTTAGATCTGATCAATGACTATGATTTCTCAATCCATTACCACCTTGGGAAAGCGAACAAGGTGGATGATGCTCTAAAAAAAAGTAACCAATGATTCATTCATTGATGAGAATTGAAAAGGATCCAATCCTCTTATATTTAATGAAGATGTACATGGGAATGATAGTGAAGTGAACATCATCAATCATCTCAAAAATTATTTCTCAAATGTCTCATTTGGAATGGTTAAAGGATCCTCAAAAGGATGATGTGGGAATTCAGAATAAAGTGGAAACTATTAGAAAAGGGAAATACTCAGAGTTTAATGTTAATAAAGAAGGAATTGTGATATTTGGAACAAGACTATCTGTTCGATCACATTCAAAGTTAAAGAAATAAATTTTGGATAATGCATATAGTTATGAATTTCTCCATTCACCAATGAAACACTATGATGTATCAAGATCTCCGAGAGCATTATTGGTGGGATAACATGAAGAAGGAGATCAATGAGTCTACATCAAAGTGCTTGGTATGTAAGCAAGTGAAGGTTGAGATGAAAAAGTATAAGGGGATAATGAAACCATTACACATACCAGTATGGAAATGGTAGAACCCCACTATGGTCTTTGTCATAGAATAATAGAAGACATCCAATGGAAACAATGTTATCTTGGTTGTTATGGGTCATCTTTCAAAGACAGTACACTTCATTTAAATTCGAGAGGATTTCTCATTGGATCAACTGGCACAGATATATATCAAACAAGTGCTAAAGATACATGGAGTATCACAATATATTGTATTTTATCAAGATGCATGATTCACCACTATGTTCTGGAAGAGTCTTCAACACTCTTTGAATCCTGATATAAACTTTAGTATATCTTATCAATCTCAAACTGATGGAAATTTTGAGTTGAATATACAAACACTTGAGAACATGTTGAGAGGATACTCAATGGACATAAAATGAGGATGGAATCAACATATTCCTCAGGTTGAGTTCTCTTAAAATAACAGTTCCCACTCAAGCATCCAAATGGCCCCTTATGAAGCCCTTTCTATGAATAGGTGCAGAATGCAGGCATGTTGGGGTGAAGTTGGGATGAAATAACTTTTATGTCAAGAAATTGTCGAAGAAATGGTGGAGAAGGTTATGACCATCCAACAACAGATTGAATTTACTCAGAGTTAACAAAAGAGCTATGTTGATGATCATCGACGAGAACTGGAGTTTGATGTCGGAGAAATGGTATTCCTATACATATTACTGTGGAAGAAAATCATGATATTTGGGATGAAGGGAAATATTAGTCCAAGGTACATCATCTATCTTGATATCCTTGATCACATTGGAGTAGTGGTCTCACAACTAGAACTCCCACAAAACTAATATCATGTACATCATATATTCCATGTATCACTCTTAAGAAAGTGCATACCTGACCCATCACATGTACTCAATCCAGAGGTGGTTCAATTGAAGTATTACATCACCTATGCAGAGAAGTTGGTGAGAATATTAGAACATAAGAAAAAATTTCTATGAAAGTAGACAATTACCCTTGTCACAGTGTTGTTGAGAAACCACTTGTTTGAAGAAGGAACATGGGAATGAGAGGAAGTGATGAAGCAGAGTTACCCTCATATATTTTACTATGGGAAAAGGAAATTTTGGGGGGAAATTTATTAAGGGGGAAGATTATAATGATTCATACATTTACTAATGAAAATTACTCTTGATCTGATTAAATGTTTTACTATGTAAAATGATTATATAGGAAATATTCATTTCCTAAGTTTTTTGTTTTTGGATTTTAAAATACCGTTATGAATTTTTACTATTTCTAATATAGACATTGAACAGTGATCACATGATTTGTATAAATATAAGGCTTTATCAAATCCAATTTACTCAGAAAATGATGTGATGGCATCATCCATTAGAATTTCTCCATACGAAGAAAATTTTTTAGAGCTAGGAAATGAGGTAGTGTCACATGGATTCTCTCTTAACCAAGCCCAAGACAAGATTCCACATGTTAAGCATGAAGAAAAATACCTCTGGGAGAAGTGGATGTTTATAGATATTACCACATGAGTGATGTTATCTGATCCACCCCAAGAGTATGTCACCATCTCATACCATACCCTTATGTCTTATGTGGGTGTTATGAGGGGTTAGGTAACAATACCCTTTTACTACTATTAGTTGCATTATTTTTTATATAAAGAATATATATTCATTTTATGGGTTTTAAAACACAAATATCATTTTTTATTAATATTCAATTATAAATTCTATTTTTGATGAATTAATGGATTTATGAATTAAATAACATTTTAATAAAATATTATTAATTAATTTCTTTTTATTTAGTATAAATGATCGTATATGTTTTTATGAATACAATTGAAATTTTTATTAATGTTTAAAAACAATTTATTTAAAAACCCATGAATTTTTAATAAATGTTGATATTTATTTTAGAATTGAAAATTCCCAAATTTAGAATAAATTAAGATAAAATTAATTTTATATCTTGTATAAGTATGTTGAAATTATCTAACGATGGATTTTTCATAATTTTCATTGACTATCGAATTTTTGGGTAAAAATAAATACTATTTAAATATATAATGCATTTTATGACATCATAATGACTCAATAGTGATGTAATAAAATACTATAAAAGGGTTATTCTGACAATATTAGTTTTACCTTTAAAATATTGTGATTTTAGATTTGATTTATTAATTTTATGATGCCTTAGTGGACCCTCTAAGACATATAAAATATTATAACATTTCAAAATGAATTCCTTGAGAGAGTAACTCTCCTCCACATAATTAAACCTAATATTTTAATAAGTTTTACCATGGGCCTTATAAAATAATTTTTTCAAATCCATATTTTCAAAAACCATGTCCAAAAACCCTGGGACGGTTTTTGGTTTTTATTAGTTTAATTTCTATTGTCTAAAATCTATATAATAACGAATTCCCTCTCCTTTCTTAGATAAACCGACTCAATATCCCATTATTGTTCACAAAAAACCATTGGATATTGACCAACCTCTACCATTATCTCTTTAGAATCCTCCCAAGGCACCCCATGTTCCCCATAATCCTCTCTCAATCCCCTCCCAATCCTTTGGTATTACACTTCTATATAAGGTATTTCATCCTCTTTCATTTTTTTAAAAAATTTATTTATGTTGATATACCCTTTAATTATAAATTATAAATGTAGGGGTATATTTTTTAACCTCCCCCATAAATCCCTACTTTTGTTTGATTAATTATATACCTCTTTATCTCTCATAAATTCCTCCCATATTCACCTATTACTATACCGAAATTCTATAAGGGATTTCTATCTCCTCATTAACATTTCAAGTAATTCTATTGTATTATGCATCTAAATTCCATTACATATCATGGGACATGTATCTATATGACCCCATTACATTCCATTTCATTTAAATATGATGATATATCCCTTTCTCTCTCATCAACCATTTTTATGAATTCTTATGTCACATTGTTATGCTGTCGAAATTGCACCGCAATTTTCCAAGCCAAAGTCATTGTGTATTGAAAATCGTGCCAATTTATCTATAAAATGTATTCAACTTTATGAAAATTTACTTATTTATTATATATTTTACTGTATTTATTCAACATTACTTTATCAGGTAATAAATAATGATTTTGAATGATTCCATGTTGTATGATCCATGTGGAACACTTATGCATGAAATGATATATTTATAAAGGGTGTGTCCTGATAGCGCTCATATGCATTGGGTAACGATTAATATCATGATACATCAAGTGAAATGAGGGTTTACTATTGATAATTCAAGTGAAATAATGGTTTACTCAGGATCCATGTGCAATGATCCTTAGCTCATGTTAATATTAAGTTGAATGTTGTTTCCATGTTTCCATGTCATGATAATCATGTGATATCATGCCATTTTGTTCATGTTACTCTTATGCTCCATTGATATGAATATTTACTAAAATGTACCATATTCATTATGTTATGCCTTATTTAACTACATACTAGGATTTATAGATCACCCTTTTTTTGTGCATGTCCTCAGGTTATCCCATGCAATTCTATATATGAATGAATGTTTTGGAAATGTAAATGAAATTTTCAATAAAGATATCGGGTTTCATGATCAAAGTTGTTATGTAATGTTCCCAATTTACCAAGACACTAGAACACTTCATAATTATAGTTTTATTAAGTGCATTTTTATCTAATTTATCATGATTATGTGTGTAATTAATAGCAGCGTTGTTATATGTATTCTCTCCCAACTATTCCTTATTACATATTTTCAATCCCAAACGGATAGTGAAAACTATCCAAACTCTGGAGGATACGTTTTGAGGTTCTATCTTGAAACTTTAGAGATCATTTGTAAATAAAATATCCCTGGTTAAATTTTCCTACAACAATAACTATCACTCAACCATTCATATTTATCCATTTGAGGTATTTAATTCTTGGATTTATTGGTCACGATTGTGGTGGACCAAGGTTGTGGAGTCAGCATTCCCTTTTCTAGATGAACTAAAGTATAATATAAAAAAGATATAGATGGTTTGGGGGTAAATGAAGGTACTGTAGGACCACAAAATGTATTATTACTATCATAGTCACAAATCCATATGGTTTGGGTTTAAGGATCATGTATTCTTGAGGGTTACTCTTAATAGTCTCCTTAATGTTTTCTTTAGAGGAGTAAGATGTCTCCATAATTTTTTTGGTCATTCGAGGAGTTGGAGTGAATTTTTGATGTGGAGTATTAGTTAGGATTCCATTGAGGCTGGATAGGATCCACAAAAACATTCATGTGTCTTATATCAATTATAATTTTCACGATGACTACCATTTAATTAACTAAGGACACTTATATATCAAGGATGATGTCACATTCATGGAGAAACCAGTTGAGATATATGATCGGTAGGAGAAGGTGTTGTGTAGATGTTTTATTCTTCTAGTTTATGAGTTGTGGAGGCAAGGTGGTTTAGGGCAGAGTATTTAGGATCACGATTCATAGTTTTCTGCTCAGTACCCATTGTTGATTTCTATCATTATCATGTTTTTAAAAATAAAACTTTATTTTTATTGATTTTTTGGAATTAGCTTCATAAAAGTATTACGATTTATATATGGATAATGAACTCGTTATGTGTGAACATGGAAGTTATGGAAGGATACCCATGAAAGAGATAATTTAATGTTGTCAAATCCCACTTTAAATGTAAATAGTGGAAATTATGGGAGATGTAATGTGTTTATAAGTATGATGATATAATTTCTATAATATACCTTATATTTTTTTATACGACATGGTGGTGACCATCTTGATGGTGGAATATGGTAAGGCAGTGGGGATGTGGTTAGTTTGGTATAGGATATGTTAAGCGATGCTTTTGGGAGGTTAGGTAATGTGTGTTGATCTGTGGGGGTTGATAAATTTATAATACATTTCCATGACATATGTAATGTAATGATATGAAAATATTTGGATGTTTTGTTGAAGAATGTGTTCAAATTTATTAGTAGATATAGGATTAAATAAGTAAATGGTGAGACAGTAAAGGCAAAGACTATAATTAAATACATCTTGGATGAAATTAATTATATAGATTATGTTTAATTTATAGATTGATAACAAGTTTTATAAAATGAAATGGTAAATGGATGAATTAAAAATAGGGTGTTCTTGGGAGTGGTTTTTAATAAAATGTGGAATTAAATAGTTATTAAATAGAATGTGGTTGTAAATTAACTAAAATATATTTAAACCTAATCATAAATAATGTAATTATATGATGTTTTTTGTTGGGTTTTTTTTATTGAAATTAATTTTAGTAGAGTAAAATAGTAGTTGATGGATATGATGATGTGATATAGTAATGTTTTGGGTTATTCAATTGTCATTGATGTGAACCATTTGGTTGGGAATTGTGTATGACTACATTAATTTTATTTTAATATGTTTTGTAAACAAAACCCACATAATTCAATCATTTCATACAGTCAACCAATAAAGTTTTTGTGTTCATGGTGTATTTACATCACTCTATTTGGTGGTGTAGTTGATGGGTCAGTTGGTGGAGAAGACTAGAGATGATGTCTTAGTTGGTGTAAATTCATAGAGATGATGGATCAATTAGTGTTTATGACTATTGATGAAGGATAATTTGGTGTTGATTCCTAAAAAATGGGTTAGTTGGTGATGATTCTATGTGATGATGGCTCAATTGGAGGCAATTCATAGAGACAATGTATTAGTTTGTGGTGATTCCTAGAGATCATAAATTATAGGTTGGTGGTATCACTTGATGTGATTTTTGGATCGGAGAATTCATGAAAGTAGGATGGAATATGGTGGACATCATTCATGTTTATGATACCATACTACCATATATATGAGATGCATGGATTGTAATGAGGTTATGAAAACAAAAAAACAAAGGGGAAGTGGTTTTTTTTGTGATCCTTAATTTATAATAATTGTATATTATATAACTAAATTTGATGTATTATTTGTTGAGGGATCTTGGTGATGCAGGGATGGATTTTTTTAACAAATTAGGTTGTTTTTAGTTATACAACTCATTAACTGGGTAATTAGTATTTTATTCTTAAATTTTCATGTGAGTCATTAAGTATGATCCTATTAATTATACATATTATTCTCACCCTAAATATATATAAATTATATTTCATATTTTCAAGAGGGTTTCAGAGACAGATTCAGACATTAATAGTCAGAGTTTTGTGTTGTTCTAGAGTTTCAACCATAGACTTTTCATAGAATTTTTTGGACATTTTTATTTGTATTTCATGACATTAATTATGTGAGTATGGTAATTTTATATTTTTAAGATGGTGTTGATTAGGTGCATTAATATTACCTCTTATCCTTGACTTATAATTTTTGTATATTTTATCCCACGATATTTTCTAAAACCTCGGTGAAAATCATTATCTCATGAATTATTGGAGGTGAGATTCATATGTTAATAATGCTATTAATTTCTATCCCCATAGGGGTTCTAGTGGATAAGGTTTCATCATGACATTCATATTTGAAATGATAAAAAAAATTTCCTATTTTTCGAATACCCCTACCAGTCCTACTACTCCTCCATACCAATCATGCTATCATGAAACTAAAATTATTCCCCTAGATTTTGTTGCATATTTTTTATGAATTGACCTCTAAAACTAATTTTATTATATAAAAAACATGATTTTAAGGATTTTTTTTCAAATAATCATGCATTAATTTTTCATTATTTTGCGTTTTTTATCCACTATCTTGGTTATATTTTGGTTTCTTCACAAATATTGAATGGTTTTTTATTGTTTTATAGTTTTTCAATTTCTATATAGATAATTATATATATATATATATAACAGGATTAATTTGATCCCTATTTTAGTTGTTATTTGAATAATTGTTTCTATAGAAATACATTCATGTAAATAAGTGATTAATCTATTTTAATATGTATAAATATATATATCTATATTTTTTTGTTTCTGTGTGTCAATGTATTTAAATATTTGTCTTTTCAAGTGTATATATATAAGTTTCTAAAGTTATATGTTAAGTATTAATTTCTATAATATTTAATAGTAATCTATTTATTTCTTTTTAAATAATATATTCTAAAAACATTATTAAAATAAGTATATTTCTATTTATATATACCAACCATGGAATTATTTTATATTTAATATTTTTCATATTTATAATATAATTATTTTATTTGATATTTAGTATTTATTTATATTTATATTTACTAAACATAACATTACTTTTACAACAAAATATTACCATTCAGCCCCAATTCATCCAATGAAAATAATACATCCTATTCACAATAACACGTGAAAACATCCTTTAAATCCTAATATAATTTTATTTTTTATTATTATATTTTCAAAAAGAATAATTTATATAAAAAATCCAATTTTGATCCACTTTAATTAATTCCTCAATCAAATTTTTATTACGGAACTATTTCCCAATTTATTATCACATGGAATAATTAGAAACGTAATTTCAAGTAACAAATCATGTATTTAAACCCTTAAATTTCCATGATTAAAACAGTCACATTATTTCTTCAAATTGTGAATAAATTTAATTATTTAACACTATTTAATGAATCCAAAAAGGAGATATCTCACATTTTTCTAAAACATAGGCTTTATTATATGTATATATTATGTTCTGTATTATAAGGCATAGGTTTTATATATATTATTTTGTAGATTTTATATATTTATGTTTTAAATTTATAAATTATATATCTAAGTGACAGACTTTATATAATTTAAATAGGTAAAAAATGATACATTATAAGAATAACTTTTTAGTATTTATTTAGATTATTTTAAATATGAATTTTTTTCGACCAAATAAGATGGAAATGAATAAAAAGTGGATTGATGTTAACCGTATGAAAGAATATTATGAGGATGGGGTTATAAATAACGTTTCCAATAGATCATGCATGTGACTATCATCAAATATTTTCTCTATTATTTAATTATGGTAATTAAAGATGAATTTATCCATAGGATTTTAAAGAACACTTAATCTATGATAGGGTATATTGAATTTAGTAATGTTTGAATAAAAATAAGGATGAATGAAATGTATCTAGTGACTGGGATAACATTGTAGTTAATGGATCATCTGAAATGATAAACCATATTAATTATTATAGACATAACACCATATATTATGGGTCATCTAATGTGATTATAAGTGTAAAAATGATAGAGATTATATTGAGTAAATTACTAATATAGTTGGATAAGAACATTGTGATTGTATGATGCTATTTGGGAATTTAGAGAGATATTTAATGAGGCCAGAATATATCGATTTTTCTAAATTTTCATCATTTCTAGCCATAATAGACCTATAAGATTTTAAAATCTGGAAATTGATTGAGTGAGGCTAGTTTTACCAAACTACTTACTCTGTTAAATGGCATTTTACAAGAAAATAATGAGATTCCTTGTAAAATATATGATGCTAAAATTTCAATTTGAATTGTGTATGATATCTAAAATAATTAATTTCTATCCAAATAACTATCATGTTTTAATGTAATATTTGTAGCTAATGGATTTATATTGAATTATCCAAAAATTTTGTTGGAAGACCTTAACCAAGAATGTCTTATTTTTTCATATATATTTAATGTAATTTTATTGATATGGAGAAGGATTCAACTATGAAATTTTAATATTTAATATATGAAGATGTTTACAATTTTCATTAACATAATATTTCATCAATGTCTTGGTTCACATGATGGTTTACATGGTTAGAGAGATCTAACAATATGGTATTGTATATTACAGATAGATATACCCACACAGAATGATATATGAAGATTTTGTAAGGGAGAATAAAAATATATGTTGAACAAAAGGTTGTATTATAAATTGATAAATTATTGAGGAAGTCAATAAAATATGTATCGACTACCTATCTGATGTTGATATCATCAGTTCTAAAAAATATCTCATCATAGTGTGTGCCTTATGGATAAAAGAATTTCTAGAAGATATGTTGTTGCAGTTACCATAAAACAGTCAGAGATGGATAACCATTTAATTTTATATAATGTAATAACGTTTGAACCAAATGTTGAAACCCAAATAATAATTTTTATGACTTTGAATCTACTAAAGGATAAAATATAGACATTAAATACAGATAATCATTAGTTTTTAGGATGGTATCAAGGCCATATTTTATGTTTTTTTAATATTAGAATTCAACATCATAAAGGTATCTATGGCTATAAAATGGTTGAAGTGTACATGTATTATATTATAGTGGTTATGTAATTAATGGTTATGTGTTTTTCTTAGAAGAACATGATGAACAAGTTATGATGAAAAATAGTGAAATTACTATTATGGTGAAAGTGATTCATGTATCTTTTACAATGGAAATAAATTAATTTTTATCCAAATATGTCATAATATTGAATCATTGAATAAATATAATAGTTTTATTACATAATAATTGAAGTACTTATTTATTAACAAAATTGGTTGATAACAGGAGTCCAATAAAAATAAATGATTTGTGATTAATGAATGAGAATTTTATTATGAAAGGGTATAGAGTCAACCATACATAATAGAGTCATATATAGTACAAGTATTTTATATATCAGGTCCTACAAATATTAAATGGTCAACAATCCCATTTTTTTATTAAAAAGATTAGGGAAATGAATATTCAAATATGGTTGACCCTTTAATAGGGTTATCACAATAATTTCACAATGGTATGAAGATTCATAGTTTCTTGTATAGTATAACAGATCACAATAATATGATTTTGATACGCGAAAGAGGATCCAAATTATTTCAACAATTAGAAAAAAATATTTTATTTTGAGGAGAAAGATAATTTATTTTATATAAAATTAGATACAATAAATTAATTTTTTCCCACTATCATATAATTGTAATATAAATTTAATGTTTAAATACTCTTATGGATATTAGATTAATTGCATGTTGATTCTAAAAATTCTTTCTAGTAATATATTAAAAAATTTTAAACTATGTAAATGTTATAATGTGGAAATCATATGGTTAAAGAAGATAAGATATTTATAGCACAACAGTATTAGAAAAATTAATATGATGGAAACAAAATGCTAATATTAATTCTTGGAAGGGATACATGTAGCCCGCATGTTGACCCCAATAATTCCATTTTCATTAGTTACATTTGGATCACTAATCGAATACATGATTCTATTAATATATTAATGTGGAATGGTGGTGTTACGATATTGAAGATAATAATATGAGGAGAAATAAGGTAATATTTTCAAATACAGAACTTATTTTATTTAAAAATAAAATTGAGAAATGTTTATTTAATTATAATTACCCCTTCCAGATTATAATTGAATCATATGATTATGAAATGAAATTAATAAAAAATTGTCACTAGATGGGATCCTAGTGACTTTTAGACACTTATGAAGAAACACCTCAGGGATCCTGAGGGGAAGGTAAACCCACACACACTAAATATATATTCACACAAGATAAACTAAGAACATAGAATTTTTTCATTTGTTAATTTGAGGTTCAATCATATTAGGTAAACAATAATTTGTAATATTTTATTTTTCATTACATGCATTAATATCTTTTTTTCAAAAACGAAAATTTATGAAATAAAATAGAATTACTGAAAATAGGATACAAGATTCAAAAACAACCAACCCCTACTATAAGTCAATGATGTGGTATTATTCCATTAAAAATAATTTTATGTATATTAAATATATAATAATATTTTTATGAGATATTATATATAATCATAATTATATTTCTTATCTTATATATATATCAATCAATTATAATCTAAATCCACTTTTATCCTAGTTCATGTTATATGGGAGGAGGATTATGTAAATATAAAATGAGTGATAGAAAATAAGGCACACAAAATGTCTGTAAATCATGTGTATGTATGACATAGTAATTTTTTTTAAAAATAGTATTACATGTTAATGACACTTATTTTCTAATAATTTTTATTTGGGTTATAAAATATGATCATCATTGGTTTTACCTAATTAATGTAATGTTTTAGTGACCATATAATTCTTAGAACATCATGGTCTGGCAGAGGATCAGGTTTTAGAGTGTCACCTTAAAAAAAATTACAAATCAATGACATATGGGGTGAATATGAAGAAATGAAAGACTTACGGGCATTAATAGACGATCTAATATAAGAATTTAATTTAAAATATGATTTATTGTACAAGTTTATGGGAATGGATCAAGGACCTGAAATAATAAACCTATATCAACTTAATGTGCCCCCCAACACACCCAAAATATTGGAAATAAACCATTTTATATAATTACTTCCTTACCAATGGTAATATTTTTTAATAATAATTTCTAATAAATGTGAATAAAAAAATAATACATTTCTTATAATAAAATTAGACATGATGAAATTTATTTTTATTTACATCTATCTTCACCCACCCATTACTATTTTATGTTGAGTATATTTTATAATATCAAATGAGATATTATACATAAAAACAACATCCAAATTATCAAATAAGAGTATGGATTCAAGTAAAAAGTGATTTAAGCATCGAGATATATGCTCCCCTTGATGATTTGGATTTTCACATGGTAGAAATATATATTGTAACATTTATAGTGTGTTCATCTAATATTATAAATATATTTTATAATAATGAGGTCTGTCCATTCAAATATATTTTATATAAAACAATATAAGAAATTAATGAAAAAATGTCTATACTAGGTTATGTTATCACAAATAAAGAAAAAAATGGGGAAAAGTAAGGGTGATTTAAAATTATCTATAATAACATCCAGTAAATCCAAAATACCTTATAATAGTACATTTACACCCAATAGTTTCACAACCACATTTAATAACACTACTAATTCATGTCAATGTCATGATTAGATATTAAAATATTTCCAATATTATATTGGAAGAATAGGTTTAAGAAGAGTCTATTATATACATCATCGGTCTTGAAAACAAAAATGAAATTCTCAAGTGTGATTTGATAGTATCCTGGGTAGTGAATGTATAAATGTGGAAAATTACAGAAATATATTTTTCTGATAATTGATCAACTTTTTAAATTACTGTAAAATAAAATTCATTAACATCAAATTATACATCTTATATTATGTCTAAATGAGATTTTTACTGTAATATTTTATGTTTAAATATCATAAAAAAATTATAAGATAGGAAATTGCACATAAGGGTCATGTGAAGTACATTAGAGGGACACGAATAATGATATATTTAATAAGAATTCGAAGTCAAAATATACATCAAAAGATATTATTTATTTTAATAAATATTTTGGTATGTCAGAAATAAACTAATGATAATGATTGTGGTTATTATATCTATAATTTTTTTAAAAAATATATTATATTCCAACAACAAAATAACATCCCCAAAAAAGTATTTCATAATGTAAAAAAAATTCCTTTAAAATATTATTTAATACATTCTTATTTGGATTTTTCTAATAATACAATTATTTTAGAACAAACAAGTATTCAAAAAAAGAATAATATTTTTTGAAAATTATTTTGAATATTATCAGGTGTTATAATATTTATATAAATCATTAAGATGTGATTTTCTATCATGACGCTAATTTTCTATCTCATAGAGATGATGAAGTTCTGGTTTATCTATTGCTTATTTAGTTAATTTTATTCTTAATTTATCCACTGTATATATAGTTAATTTTATTTTAATGGTGATTTGATTCTTATGTAGTATATTTTAAAAGAGATTATGAAGAGGTTATTTATTACTGATTTTTCTCCAAGCATTTGTTTATTTTGTTGATTTATAATGTAAGACATTCATTGTTTATGGTTCTTATTGAAGGCTAAAATATTTTATATAGATAATGATCCTAAAATTTTAATAGTAAATATTTAGTTAACATGAAGTGGGTTTCAAAATGGGAAATGATATTAGCCATTAAGCAGGACCCCGGTCTCTGTATGGAGGAATTTTTTACATCATAAGCATAAAATGAATCGTGAAAAAATAATTCCTAATAAAGGATTTGGTAAGTATACTACACTAAGGTATTATTTAATTTTCTCTCTAATTGATATTTTTTATTCCTTACATGATTTTTATGTTCAATAATGTTACTATGCATTCCCTTTTAAGTATACTCTATTTTAATATGATGCTCATGATACAAATTTATGTTTTAAAGATAGAAAATAATGTTATTAAGGGTAATAAATTATGTGATTTTTGCATGAAACTATCATTTTATACATTTATCTATACTCTATTTAGGGTTATTTTTTACTTTTATTCCCACTCCGTTCGTGATTATTGAAAACAATTTGAGGCTAGTCAATACCCTAAAAGTAATATTTTAGCTCCCAACATGAATCAAATAGTCAAAAATAAGAAAATGTACTTATATTAAATTGATACTTAATAATAAGGAATCATGACGCATTTCGGATTTTTATGAATCAAATGCATGTAAATCATATAGATTATTTGTTAGATATAGCTGAAATTTTGTGTCTTCTATTAAAATTTACACACATGTTTAAAACTTGTATCATAGGATCAAAACTAAGAAAAAATTGTCTTATTATCATTATAATTTTGTTAAATGGTCCATAATTCTCTTTTTAAATGTTTTATTTAATCACATATAAATCTAAATCTCGTGAGGTCGGTTGGACGGAAATTGTGTGATTTCATTTAAAATTGGCATTATAGTTCCTAACACACATCCAATCCATAGAAATAATCAAAATGACTCCAATTTTCATGATAAATTAGGTCAATGATATATAATTCATTATTTATATATGAAAATTAATAGTTTATCAATTATATGAGAAGTGTTTCTTTAATAATTAGAAGTGTCTATTTTTATTTAAAAATGATATTTTAGTTCAAAACAATTCACAAATACTAAAAACTAATAAAGACCTATTATATTTTCATTATAATTTATATCATTTATCTATGTAATGAAACATTCTGGGTACCATTGTATCCTGATAACCACACTGGCCCTTACATATCCTCTAAGGGAATTACTCATCCCCATGGGTTGACGACTAGCACCGAACATCATAAAAATAAATGTGGGAAAAGTTTTCCATAAACATTGAAGAAGAAAAAGAAGCAAGGAAATATGCATAACAAATTAAAATCCATAATGAGTAATGTACCAGTAGTCAACATGGTATAAAAAATCCCAAATTACTACAACCCAAGTACCAAAATAGAGGAAAACACCCCATGTCCCTAAGGATAAAACTCACCATGTCTAATTTTCTAAAGTCGAATCCAACTCCAAGTGATCATTTCCCCTTGCTTGAAGTTTGAAGGAGATAATATAAAAACACTTAAAGGCACAAGTTGGGGGGTGAGATAAAAACCCTAGTGGGGCCTCACCATAGATTCCATAAGAGATTTAAAAAATATATTAACTAATGTAGTGCTTTAAAGAGTTAATATAAATTGGTTTGGAATTTTGAATCATATTTAAACAAATCAAGCTGTACAATTCAATTATATGATATACGTTAAGGAAAGTATTTAAAAGTGATTTAATTTTTTAAAAAAATAGTTTCTTAAATAAAATAGTTATATAAAACTATTTATGTAAATCTAGATGGCATGTAATGCAGTTTTATATAATTGGCACACATTTATATCTCAAATATAAAATAAGTGATCAATGATGCCATATTTCGATTAGGTATGATTCTATGTTGGATATCTGACGCCTCAATATCTAGGTTATCATATAAATATCTGTATACATATGACCCCCTGACACATGACAAATGAATCTTATCACCACCCCATTTGGGATGTGACCTGCTTCATGTATGTTTCTGAATGTTGTAATAGCTTAGCGTGTGTCTAAATAACTCAACAACTACCTACAAGTTATAAATTCTTTTACCTAATCAATGAAGGGAAATTTATTTAAAGAATTAATAGAATAAAATTAAATCCAATTATTTGATTTAAATTTCAATATTCCATTAAATCCAAAATGTATTTTAATCCAAAATATGCCTCTTTAACAAGTAAAGACCACTAGGATTCTATTGAAACATTTTAATCCATTTTAATTAGTTTTAAATCCATTAAAAACCAATTCCATCATTTTCAAAATTCATTTCCACAATTAAATTTCACAATTTAATAGAAATAATTTCCATAAAAAATTACAATTTAACAAAAATAATTTAAATCAACCATTTTCCATAAATGCATCCCATTTTATTGGAATTGGGGGTCTTCCAAATTCTCTTTCCCAAACTATATCAAATCACCCAATTCACTATAATTGTATTTTATTACATAAATTGAAATAAATTTTGAGAAATTACATTTGATGAAATATTTGAAAAAAAATGTATTTCCAAGTTATTATATTTGGCTAAAAAGGATTTAATCACATACATTTATATCAAAACTCAACACTCATAATGACACCCATCAATGAGAACAAAGTTATAGAAGACCATGAAACCCAACCTATAAACAAGATCCAACACTCTAGGGAATTAATCCACCAATTCGATGATGATTCATTGAAATAACAATAGAGTATAAAGAGGGAAAGGCAAAGAATAAGGGAGGAAGCTTATCCTGGAATCACACCACAAGTGAAACTATGACTGAATGAGAAACAAAAGGATAACTAAGGGTTAGAGTACTTTAAGATCACACAGGGAAGGCTCTGGGTGAGAGGATTGAAACTAGACTGGGTAAAAAAGAGATATTTTTTTCTTCTTGTTTTAAAAATGCAGCCAAGTTATTACATGATGTGTAATACCAATTCACATCATGGAATAGTTTCTTTCCAAAACTAAGACAAAACAAATCACCTCAAATTAAAAAGTGACACCATGAATTAAAAACTTATAAATAATTATTCCCAATATTTAATTGCACATCACTTCATATACCATTCACAGTGTTAACCCTTTAATGACTTGCAAAAAGAATCATTATAGGATGTGTGACCTTGTTACACGATGTAAAACCCTACTACATCCTATTGAATAATATTTGGTTATGGTATAAGGTTTAAATAATCATTAAAATCACCATTATAGGTATCCTCACAATTAATTCTCAATCCTACCCAGTAAAATGAAAAAACGAAATCATTACATGTTTGAAGACGTAACTATCAGATCGATAATGGGATGTTATATCCTCCCCACTAAAAAATGTTTCTGTCCCAAGAAATTTTATAAAGAAGCATCCATTACAAAAATATATTTCAAATACTCTCTCATAAATACCTAATATTAACATGTCTCATGACTATTAAAACCATTCAACCATATCACACCAACCAAAGTTATAATCTTCTGATGATGCACCTTATTCTCAGAATCAACTATCTTGGATGGTTTCTCCTCTACAGATAAATCTAATTCAATCAGAAGATCACTCTAGCATACAATGTGAGATGGATGAGAGAGGTAATTTTATCAATTGTGATACATGAAACTCATCATGTATTGAAGTCATATTTTGTATAATTGCTAAATGGTATGAAACATTCCCCACATAATCACTATCATCGAAAGGTCCCATAAAATGAGGAGCGAATGTTCCTTTCTACCCAAGATGATGATGGCCCAACAGGGGAGAAACATTTCGAAATACATGTTCAGTAACTAATATCTCCAAATTTCTATGATAAATATCATTATAAGACATTTATTGTCTCTATTATATCAAAATTATTTAACAAATAATCTAAATATTCATCGACATCTCTCCTACCAAGCATGTTCTGTTGATGAAAAATTAACCAATCCCCAACCCAAAGGATATTATCAATTATAGTCATAAAAGGACACAAAAGGTTCCATTATGATAGAATACTAATAAATATTGTTATAAATAAAATCAACCATCCCTAAATGATTATCCCAAGCCCCACTGAAATTGGGAACACAGGAGTGAAGCATATCCTCTAGAATTTGTATAGTTCTCTCTGTCTGTTCATTTGACCATGAATGGTAGGTCATTCTAAAGGGGACCTAAAATAAAAGTTCATCCTAAAATCCTTGAGAAAATTATCATGTTAACCAAGGATCCCTATTAGAAACAATAAGGGAAGTAAATTAGTGAAAATGGACAATATCATGATCTTCGTCTAGACCGATATATCAAAATATTCCCATTATAACTCTTCTGTTTAGTGTTCTTGGAATGGGGAAGTGATTAGGATGGTTGAGATTTTGAGATGATCCCTAGGTTGTTTGAGATTGAAGAAAAAACACATTGGAAAGAACATGTGTTTCCTCTTGGGGAAAATCATTCGCCAAATGACATGTTCGAGAATGTGGGTGGGACATAAGGTGGGGACCATGCATCTTTGGGGAAACTGGTGCAACCTGGTGGGATAGGACCCGATGGCCATGATAATGCAAGGCATCATGTTATCATCAGTGCCCAGTTTTTATAATCTAAAATTATATGTTAGATTTATAAATAAAGAAAACGTCAATCTGACACATTCTCTAGACGGTATGACTAAAAGTTTTTTTTATTTGTAATTTATATTTTAGTTCAAAACACACATTGAATAATCAACCCCATATAAAAACATTATAAAAATAATTTATAATTAATTTTTGAAATTTTATAATTAACCACATATTAATATGATACACAGTGTATCCATTATGATTGAATGTTAATGTTTTCCATTAAAATTGACATTTATGTTCAGAACACATGTTACATACTCAAAATTGATAAAAATAACTCTCATTTTTTTACTAAATTTGTAAAAAAAGATCATGATTCTATTTTTGTGTATAGAAATTAATCTCACATTAATCTGACACACGGTGTAACAAGTATGACTAAAAATAAATTGTTTTATTTTAAAGTCTCATTTTTGAACAAAAAATGTGTTCCATGAATAAAATTAGACAAATGATATTATATTCTCTTGATATTTTATAAAAATTATACATAATTTGTTTAATATGTAATGGATTCAACTGCACATCAATCCGACACATTGTGTGGATAGAATTACTAAGATTAAATGTTTTCATTTTAAATTTACATTTGAGTTCAAAACACTTATCATGGTGTCAAAATTGATAAAATTAAATTCTCGTGTCCTAAGACTATATTTCACTTGTTCATTCATTTTTATGTGTAGGAATAAAATGTACATAATTCCAAAACACAGTGTGTCTGTTTTGACTCAAAGTGTGCAATTTAAGTTTAAAAGTAACATTTTTTCTCACAACACACGTCACATAGTCAAAACAAAACAAACATGCCCATATTTTTTAGACACTTTCTAAGAATTGTCTATAATTAAATTTTTTACATGTATCAATTAAAAAAAATCAATCAGACACACTGTGTGTCCCATATGATTGAAATTTAATGTTTTCTTTTAAAAGTAACATATTAGTTCAAAAATCGTGTTACTTCCAATGAAACTAATCAAATTAACTTCTACTGACTGGATAATTTAGAAAAAAGGTAGATAATATATTTAGTAATTTTAGTAATTAACAACACATCAATCTGATACACACTACTTCTGAAATGACTTAATGTTTAATTTTTATTTAAATATTTTATTTTTGGATTAGAATGAGAGTCCATCCTAAACTCAAGAAGAATAACATTTATTTTCTTGATAATTTAGTAATATGATATATGATTCATTTTTTACATTTAGGAATAAATTTTTCATCAATGATACAATTTGTTTATTTTCTATTACTTAATGTGCATATTTTCAGTATAAATGTAAAATCATATCTAAAAATTCCTTTAATATGGTCAAAAATGAGAATAAGTGATCATATTGTCTCATGATTCACTTGTAGTGGGTCTGAATTAACTACACATAAATTTGACACTTCATGTATATGGATTGATGGAAAGTCCTTATTTTCAGTTTGAAAGTGATATTTTAGTCTAAAACACAGGTCACACACATAAAACCAAGAAACTATTTTTGGATTGGAAAGATACAATAGAAATTTGATTTGAGTATTATTTTTTATGTGTAGTAATTATCCTATCTCATTATATCTCATGATGGGTCTGGTATGAACTATATTTCATGTTTTCCATTAAAAGAGACATTTTAGTTCAAAACATTTGTCACATGCTCGAAATCAATCTCAAAATCAATAAAACAAAAAATTATTGACCTAATATTTTAGTTTAATGATATATGATTCATTTATGATGTGTAATAATTAACATAACATCAATATAACAAATGGTGCTGTTGGTACAACTTAAAGTTCATGTTTCTATTTAAAATAAATGTCTTAGTTCAAAATTCACTTCACATACTCATAATTGATAAAAACAAATTCCTCAATACGTCTTGATAATTTAGTAAAATGAATTTTTATTCATTTTGGTTGTGTAAAAATTAATCGATCATCATTTGGATAGATAATGTGGCATGATTGACTGGATGTGTGTGTCTCAAGTTTAAGACTGATATTTTTCTTTAAAACACTCATCAAATGCACAAAATAAGGATAATGTAAACATATTTTCTTGATAATTTAGAAAAATTATAATTGATTAGTTTTTGAAATATAGGAATTAACCACAAGTCAATCTGATTTATGATGTTACTGGTATGACCGATAGTGTGTGCTTTGATTTAAAATTGGAATTTGACATTGAAACATGTATCATATAATCAAAAAATTGATAAAATATTTTTTTATTTACATGATATTTTATGATAAATATAAATTATAAATTTTTTAAATTTTTTATTTACCACAAGTTAATCTGAGACACGGTGTGGCTAGTTTGAATGAAATTATGTGTTTTAATTTATAAGTGAAATTTCAGTTCCTAATGAATGTCACGTACTCAAAATCCAGAAAAAATTCCCATTTTTTGTTAATAATCTATTAAAACTATTTGTGATTCCTTTTTTATATGATTGAATTTACTTTACATCAGTTCAAGAAATATTTCATCGAATTGATAAAAGGTGAATGTTTTCATTTTAGTCTAAAACACATGTTTCATACTCAAAACCAATAAAATGTAATTATATTTACACCATACATAAGTACAATTATATTTTAATTGATTTTATATGTATGAATTGACATTAATTCAATCTAATATGTGGTTTGGTAGGTTTAAATAATTGTGTGTGTTTTAATATAACAATTAAATTTTAATTCAAGATGCATTCCACATACTTAAAATAGATAAAAAAACTTTGATTTTATTGATGTATTATAAAAATATTTATAATTAATTTTAAATGTTTCATAACTAACGACACATCAATTTGATATTGGATGGTATGACTTAATGTGTGCCTTTTCATTTAAATGTTATATTTTTGTTCAAAACACACGTTTCATACTCAGGATTTATTAATAATTATTATATTTTATAGAAACCTTATATAATTGTTTTCCGAATAATTTTGTATGTGTGGGAATTTACCACACTTCAATCTGGTCCACAGTATGTCCTAAATTACTAAAAATTCATGTTTTCATTTAAAAAGTTACATTTAACTCTAATTTTCATATCACATACTAAAAAAATAAAATCCACATGGATTATATTAATAATTTTGAAAAATTATATTGATTCATTTTTATTATACATGAATAAATATCATGTAAATATGATAAATGGTATGGATCGTAGGACTTATAGTGTATATATTAAATTAGTAATTGAATTTTAATCAAAATGTTCATCAAATACCCAAAACTATGATAACGTGGTTTTATTATACTAATATTTCAGGAAAATTATTTATAATTCATTTATATTTTATTAGAATTAACAATATGTATACATAAAATGTGGTGTAACTGATATGACTAAAAGTGTTTGTTTGAAAGTTTTATTTTAATTCAAAATTCACACAAAATACTCAAAACTGATCAAATGTCATCATATTGTCATAATAATATAGAATAACAACTAATGATTCATTTGTGACTTATAGGATGTCACTGTATATCATGATAATTTATATTTATAATGGATTATATAACAATGCCTTGTAATTTGTTTTTATTTTTCCTATCATATTACTAAAATAAATTTTTTTTATTACATGGTGGTGTTTCATTTGTATGAATTTGGGTTGATCATTGTATAAGGTATAAAATAAGTGTTTTAGTTTTTTATAGTTGTATATATTATTTTTTTTGATGTTGAATTGTAATTAAATCTAATTTTATTACAAAACATTATTTGATTTAATATTTTTATTGAATGTTGTGTATATGCAAAATTAATTTTTTTTATGTTGAATAAAATATGTGTACTATAATAAATTTTATTTTTTTATTTTTTATTTCATACAACAATGTTTTCCAGATATACCTGATAGTTTTTTAGGCTAATGGTATGGGTTTTTTATAGGATGAAAACAGAACAGATAAAATTGAACATTCATCGATGGTAATGATAATGTTTACAAAGGCCTCTATTATCATCATGTTTTGTTGTGTGGATAAAGGTTGCCTTTATCAACACTTTCTTACTATTGATATACGTAACATTATTTTCAAGACACTAATAACATCAATTATTTGTAAGTACTGGTAAAATCTATTTTTGTTACTAATGAAACTATGTTTGGTAATAGTATCTATAGGTCGGTTTGTGAGCATATGGGTCCCATTTGTGTGTAGGTTTATGGACTATAATTTTTTACTCTACATTCTATATATACCATTTCAGATTGCTTCACTAAATTAGAGAACCAAATAAATTTTACAACTACATTTGTTATAAGAGAAATATATATAATTTTATACATATAATTACTAAATTATTTTTTGAGTTTTTTTTACATTTATATGATATATGATAAGTCCACCATTTCCTCATGAATTTCCCACTAAATTCTAAATAATATATCCCATCATTATTTAAAGTACTAATTCGTATTTGTTTAATTTTAATTTAATTAAAAAAATAAACATGTGGTTTTATTTTCATCCTATGGAATTTTGTCATTTTTGACTTATTAAAAATATTAATGAGAACCGTTATAAATGTCGTAGAATAAGTATCCTCAATTGTACATGAACCCCATATAGGAAACTTATATATGTATATATATGTGAAATTTAATTTAAAATACTACTACTAAGAATTCATTTTTATTTGGTTTTCAAAATCCTCTTTTATGATTGAGTGGTAACCTACAATAGGTTGGATCTGAAAACAGAGGATTCAAAATTAAATGTTCAAAGACAAAGGATTCACACCACAATAGAATATCACATTCAAGATCTACCACATCACTCAAAACATGTTTCCCACAATCTTCAATGTAGGTCACACCACCATCCATCATCAATAGTCATAACTATCACCTACACCGTCCAAACACTAACATCATCACTCCCAACATATAACCACACCAATTGCCGAAGAGTGTGGTAATCTGTTGAAGCATAATAGAAATTCATATTGTGTCATCATCATCCCGCAAAAAACTAGAAGAAACCAAATAATATCAACAGTGTGAGCACATCACTTTTAAATGTAGGAAATAGATTCATGACACCGTTGTTATCTCCAATGGCCACCACCATAAAAAACAAAACTCAGACAAAAAAATGTAACCACATTAAACAAGAATCATATAGAATGACCACTGTGAATAAACAAACAAACTTTCACTGATAACATGAGGAAACAATCTGAAAATCAAAACCCATCGTCAAAATGCATATGCCTGGAACGTTGGTGACCACCAAAACTCACATCCCAAAACCTCACTATAAGAACCACCCAAAATCCAACTAGGATAGGATTAGTGGAATGTGAGACCATAGTAGAGGTTTGGGTGATCAAGGGATCAGAATTAATTCACCATCATCGAGGAATAGAACCATGGGTCATCAATGCAGGATGAGGCTGACCCAGGATATGCCTAGAGACTCCTCAATCCATATACTAAAAAAACCCAAACCACATTGAACCACCAATGCATTTATAACCTAGAGAGGTGTGGAGGGATGTTAATTCAGAGCCATTGAACAAGGTCCAAGGGCTCACCAGCCACCCTGCATCATCGGGAATGTTATTAGTAGGAAATAAAAATAATGAAGCAGGATTTAAGAGGAAGGAGAACCATCATGTACGGAAAATCCAAAAAAGAACCATAGTGGTAGGATCCCACATAGGAGCTATGCATACAGAGTAGTAAGATAATAATGGAGGTAAAAAATGAAAAAGATGACTGAAAAAGGAATTATAGAGCTAAATCATGTCCCCATACCCAAATTTGAGGGTTTTAGGAGTAAGCCCTCTCATTAATTTTCATCTAAAATACTCTTATTTATTCTAAATTGATTACATCAAAATAATTCTATAATATAACTTAATATTCTCCCCTTCCTCTGTTTTATATGGGAGTGGTCTATGTCTTAAGGATTTTCAATGTGGGATTTAGGATCGAATTTTCATAAATAGAGTACTAATATATTATAATCACTAATACAAAATTAATAATTTTATTAATATAATTAAGTATTAATAATTAGTATCATTAATTATTAACTAATATAATTAATAATTAATAATATATAAAATAAAAAAATAACATATTTAATCTAATCTGTAATTAATAATATATTTATTAATGATAATATTTTTGTAATATAATTACTAACTATTGATATAATAAATAATGGATAATAATTAATATTATTATCAATATAATTAGTGATTATTGATGTAGGCGTAGGCACTAGGTGATTATAATGGAGATTCATTAATATAATTAGGACTTCATGATTTCATGGATTCAATGAGTGGTTTTCCCTCTAATCATGGGTAAACTTTTATAGGGAATAAATATGTTACCTTGGGTTATCTCAAACTAGTTGCTTTGTATAAAAAAAACTTATATTTCGAAGAGGGTAGATTTAGTTCACATTGGAGATCCTAATGACACGAATATAAAAAATCTAGTATTGTATGATTAGGTGTTCCGGGGGCAACTAGAGTCATCTATGTATTGAGATATAGAGAATCCTAATTATTATCTGAGGATACAATAGTATTTGAATCGAGTCTTGATCTATATAATTTTTTAATCATTGAAACATGTTGTAGTATCACTGGATGATAAATAATGGAGATACTATTTTCATGGAATCTTCCTATGGTCATATTTCCAATCAAATTAAAAATTTAAATATTCAATACTTTTTCACTTCTCATTTTAATCTAGTTATGATAGTTAGTTCTTTCTAAATATTTTGAAGTTTCTATTTCAAATATAGGACTTTGAGTAATAATTAATGATATCCTTATGAAAATAATATTTTCAAATTTTGTTCCCCAATAAAGACTTGATATCATAATCATGGAGCTTCTCCATTGTCAAATTGAATCCTAGTACTCTACAAATATTGGATATAGAACCGTCTATTAATCCTCTGAATGTGAGAAAAATTATTAATCATATTGGGAATTAAATCAAGGGGGTGATCTATTTTGTTTGGTATCCTAATATTCTTTTGGAAATTAATTTAGGTTTTGGTATATGAATCACAATAGAAAAACTAAATTTCAATATCTTGGTTCTATAACTTAATACATTTATCAGTGATGTTTTACGTTAACTCCCCCTTTTCAAAACTATCATCATAGATTTTGATGAATATTAATTTGATTTATAAAATTTAATATGAATAGATTCTTAATATCATTATAATATGTTAAAATATCAGTCATTCTCATGAAAAATGTCAAATGAAACTATTTTTTGGAAAATTTTGTCTAATTTTACATACAACTGAATTTTTTTTAAATTCAAAAATGTATTCTAATAAGGACAATAAATATGGATATATAATTAAGTCAAATATATTTGGATCATCCAACAAGACTTCGATTAATGAGGTTTCATGAACATGAGTTGAGTTAAAATGTATACATTGGCTCAAATGTTGAGAAAAACTATTCAAGTTAGGATTTACAAGGAACTACTAATAATTCTCACATAGACATATTTGGATATTATACGGATGATGATTTTATAAAGACACAAGAAAATTGAATATATAAATTGTATAAATTATAAATATATTGGTGGGTATTTCATAAAATTTGATTAGTCTTCAGTCAAAAGAATCTGATTACTTGACCTAGACATGCAACAAGGTCAAAGGGATCAATATCATGCATCAACTAGGGAACAGAAAAAACACTTCAACTGAGATCCATTTCTTTTTACCAAATCAAGAAACCAAAATATATAAAATAAAACAAGTGTTTAAAAGGTTCTTTTATTGAACATAGTTTAACACATATTATAAAGGTTCGAATTAGAATGTAAAACTTTCCCCATTCAACTAATTATAAATTGGTGGATAAGAACAATAATATTACTAAATCATAGGTTTTATGAAGTAATAAGAGGAATGTGGATCATTGAAAAATACTTTTGTCTTAATAGATTATTGTAAAAATAAATTTTGTATGAAAACAATAGATTAAGTGAATATAGTGAAAATACCAATGGATCATGAATAGAAAAACTAAGTGATGAATACCCATGTGACAATAATTAGTTGTTCAAAGGAGGAAATACACTCTGATCATAACCAATAAAACATATAGGTTAAGGAGACTCATTTCAAGAGGTTTTTCTCTAATCTGTTAGAAAAAACAAAGGATTATTTTTTGTATTAGAAAAATACATCCTACAAAGGATGATAAAATCAAAGGGAAAATAAAAAAAATATTTTCCTAGTGAGTACACTAGGGGAGAAGAAATAATAAATAGTTTACACATTAGTGGATCATGGACCTCAAACTAATGTGAGATCATAGCAAGGTTGAATTTACTAGTCTAGTTTTGTTCTCCTAAATTATTGTTGGAATGATGGTATGCCATGAAATGGATTCCTCCACTACCCTTTCTCAATTTTCTACTTCAATAAATAGAACTCTCATTACACACCCTATTGTATGAATCATAGATTTTATATCCTACTTTAATAAGAAATATTTGGTCTCTACCACTATCTCTTGTATATTTTATAATGACTGGTGTATAAATGTCTTGGACACTTGAATGATTGGGATAGTTATATTAATAAAATTGTCATGTAATTGTTTTAATTTTCTTATGGATGATCATAACTAACAAATGACACTTATTAGTTCAGCATATATAATGGTTTGATCCCTTGAATTGATGGAAAATATTGAACATGATATTTTAGATGGATTTTTTGGGATCATCATATGGTCTTGTAAATGGTTGAAAACCCATTTTGGTATAATATATCTTTAATATTATCAAATTTTAAAATTTAAATAAATAACACAACATGTTTACATACAGTGATGAATACATATTTTAATTCTTTAACAAAAAATTTTAGAACACCACAAAAATAGTAAAAAAAATCTTCCTTACTATAAGGGATTCCACCATCCAAAGAATCACATTATGTTTCTTGAGGATCCCACAATGTGGAAGGGGTACTAGTGCCTTCAGCTAGTGATAATCTTATTTTCTAGAAGAAGAGATATTTTGGAGGCTTTTATACAATCATAAATCCATAGAAGGGGGATATAATGGCTTTATATAGATATCCTTTCTGTGTTTCATTTAATGGAACACATCACCCATATTCAATGTATTGACATACGTTTATTCCCATTAGAATTATTCAATTAATTATTTCAATGAATGAAAACAATTAAATCCTATCATAATTGACCATAACCAATGAAAAAGTGCGGGAAGATAAATGCGCATAAATTTAATTCATTCACATCCATATTTTACTGTAAAATTAACAATACACCAATTTAACTAAAATAACCCATTAAGATTATAAAAAACAATATAACTCTTTCTGAATATATTCAAATCATCTCTTAGATTTTATTTTTCATAATAAATTCATTTTGGATTAAACTTTTTTCCAGAAAATAATTAATTATTATCTAGATGATTAACAGTGTGAACAACATCATTAATAGAATTTAAAAAAAATAAGAGAACCATATTTTATAAATTCAAATAAATAGAAGCCTCTTGTAAATATTTTGTGATATTTATACATCTAAGGGGATTATTATGAACTTCAGAAAATATATTGATGTCTCTATGTAAACATATCCATAAAATTATATATCATATACCTCACGTGAAAACTTATAAAATACATTAGGAAATGAAATCGAGTGACCACTATACATAGAAAACTGTCAATCAATTATAGGTAATCTCTTATTTTCTTGATTTTCAAAAAAAGACTATGTTGTTTGATGAATATATCATATTCTATTTATTTAATATATTAGTACATCACATTACCCTCATTTAAGAGGATAAATACAATATATGTGAATCAACTACGTTTGGACATGAATTTCTTCAATATAACTCAATCAAAGGTTGATGTCAATATTTTTTATACAATTGGACAAATCCCAGCATAGTTGTGCCTCAACCAACAACATGATAAACAACATACCCAACCACCCCGCATATTATCTAAGTAAATAATTTGACAATCAAAAGTAAGGTGTCAAATATGAAGGTTCTCATGCTAGGTATATCATCGATATGGGTTAAGTGGATTGATTATGATCATGCACCCTTAATTATAAGAATTAATTTATGACATTCCATGAGATATAATTTTGAGAGTTATCCCAATTAATAATTCATTACTAATTAACTCAAAAATCTATTCATGGATTATAAAATAAGACCCATGGTAATGAGTGTAGTAATTTTTTCCATATAACTTTTACATATAATCTTATCTCATTTTACATCATGACGATCATTGGTTAGGGATAGATAAAAGAAATACATGAAAGTTATATTATAATTCTATTCTTCATGTAAATTAAATTTCATCCCATATGAATGAATGATAAATAGTTATTTTATTTAAAAAAACATTATATATATTTACAACCATTACAAAAAATCTCTATTGTGTTTAAAATCTATTGATTCTATAAAAATTTCATTTTTTCCTACAATAATGTTTTTGTTGAATCATTCTATCTCTATATAATTACTATCACATCTATATTTTACCACTTGATAGACACTCTCATACTAAATCTGTTTAGTGAGTAACATCTATAAAATAATTCAGTTTGAATAATGGCGAGAAATATGAATCATATTCCTAATGTTCAAAATATTTTAACATATTTAAAATATTTTAACTTATCAATATAAAATTTTCAGATGTTACATTTTTTAGTATAATTGTGATTATTTATATCCTTAACATCATCAACATATATAGAACATAATATAAAAATTTAACCTTAAGGTCAATGTTACCCTTTAAATTTTTATTATTCATCATAACCTAAACACTTTTAGGATAACAAGATCTTCACTTAATTATGGTAAACATATGTTAACTTCTACACTTCTATTTAACATTATACCGTAATTTTTTTTAGGATAATAAAAATTACATTGTAAATAGGGTGGTATTATAGGGGTTTTCATTTTGTCACAGAAACTAAATGTAACAATTTACAACTTTTTGTAATCACATATCTAAACTATTTAGTATATTAAGAGTTAAATCATTTAATTATTCCTAGAACAATATTTTATTTGTTAACATTGATAATTTTTAAGTTTTAACAAAATCCAAATAGTCTCTTATAAATTAATTAACATATCATAATATTTTTATATGATTCAATATAAACATATTTATGTTTCTAAAGTTAAACATAATTACTTTTAGTATGAATATTTTAAAAAATAAACTATATCTTCTATATCATATATGTAACGACCCAATCTTTTTGAGTAGTATATTAACTTACTCTTATTGATTTAATAAGATGTTAATGGTTAATGCAGAAAGAGGAGTCGATGGCTTCATCCAGTAGACTCAACCCTTATGAAGCCCACTTATCAGAGCTTGGGAAGGAGGTAGCATCTGTGGGCTTCGCTTTGGACCAAGCCCAAGCCGAACTCCAGCGTGTCAAGCTTGAACGGAAACGCCTGCGGGAGAAGTTCAATTTAGTAGAGATTACTACTAGGGCAATGTTATCTGAGCCTCCCTCGGATTCTCTCACCATAGCACACCTTACACTCAGGTCTTATGCCGGTGTTATAAGGGGCTATGTGACGAGACCCTAGATTCCTTGTGTAGTCCTTTCGGGTGAATAAATTGAGATTTCTTCCTTTAGTGATGTTTGTGAAATTTCAAATGTCCGGATAATTTTAGAATGTATTTTATTGATGAATTTCGAAAAAAGGATATTTTAAAATATTTATGTAAACCCTAAATAACTAATGATGTGTAATGATTTTCAAAAAATGGTCTTCTACAAAAGTGTTCAGTAAGGAATTTGGAGTCTAATAAGATCAACTTAATTTTTGATGAATAGTAAATTATGAATAGTTATTTTACGCTTAGGATTAGTAATGTGACCAAATGGATTAGTAATCTCACTTAAAGAAAGTTTTAATATAATTTAGACACCTAGATTAAGTATTGTGATTCAATAAAATGGGTAAATAACGGTTTCATAAATTATTATTCAAGTATTAGTTTTTTCGGATGAATAGTGTTTTTTAATTAAAAATTTAATTAAAAATAATTAGAAAATTATTTTTATAAAAATGACTTCATTTTTGAACTCAGAGCATCGATATTATGTTATGGTAATTTTTTGGGATTTTTCTGAAAAAAATGAATTTTCGATGAATAGTGTGTTTATTTAAAAATTAAATTAAAAATATTTTGAAAAATATTTTTATAAAATTTATTTCATTTTTGAAATCAGATCATTGATATTTGGTTAAGGTGAAATTTTGGGATTTTTCTGAGAAAGTTGAATTTTCAGTGAATAGTAAAAATACAGTTTTAGGGATTCGATATGTTTAATGACATCATAATGGTGTCATGATGATGTCATGAGATCTTTTGAGGGTTGGCCGGACAAGGGTGATGAATTATTGTTTTGGGGGCCCCATGTGGCCTAACTCCATGATAAATTCCAAGGGAGAGCACATGGGTTTGAGAAAAGCACATGTGAGGTGTCCCTTGGCAATTAATGCTTTGTCCCCTCACTTTCCCTATAAATACCCACCCTTTCCTCCCTTATTTTTCAATCCCAACTCTCCCCCAACGAAGTTCTGGTCTTCTTACCTTCCAAGGAGTCCTCCAAAGGTGCCCCCAATCCCTCAAGGTCCAATCCTTTGAGTTTCAAGAGTCACGTTTTAAGGTAAGGGATCCGACCTCTCTCTTTCTTTTCATGTAATCCTTTTTATGCCATTCCTTTTATGCACCATGTTCTATTGTGAGAGGATGTTCTTTTATATTCCTCTTACTGCCCTTTTCATGTTTATATGATGAGATATCCCCTCTTACTCTCATCATTTCATTTTACGAATGTTTAAGTGACGCCGTTAGGCTGCTGAATTTTTAAGGGATTCTTTCACCCTTCCCATTTTTCAAGTTCGATTTTCATGTCAAGTATTTCAAGTTCCTTTTTATTATGTTGGGGTATGATATCTATATATATCATACTGATCTCTTATGATCATATTATGAGAGCCCCCATTTGATCTTGTCAATTCTTTTTTTATTGAAGTTTAAGTGACGCCGTTAGGCTGCCGAATTTTCATAAGAGAAATCTAATTTTTGTCTTCCTTCAATGTTTTTCATTTCAAATGGTATGTCCTTAAAATTTCATTACCATGTCCATAAATCCTTATTATTCTGTTCCCTTACTGTTTTATGGATCATTTATGAGTGGGTGACCCATGTCCCCTCTCTTTTCAATGTTTTCTAAAACCTTGTAACATAGCCGTTATGCTGTAGAATTTTCGTCTCAAAATACCTCTCTCTTTTCTCAAAATTATTTTATGTTATAAAGTGAATACTCAATGATGTTATTTCTAAAAGGGTATTCACATATATATCAAAAGGTTCCATTTTAAATTCTGGGATTTACATACATGAGACCCGCTTTCCCTTTCTATGTGTTTTAAAGTGACGTAAAGATCATGTCTTTAAAACAGTTTTTAAAAAAAACGTTATGATTATGAAATGAAACCCATTTATTTTATGCTATATGGGTTATTTATGAAATTTTTGATGATGATATATGTGGCTCACATGATAATAAAGGAAAATTTAAGGGTGCACCCTGATAGCGCTCCAATGCATTGGGTAATGATGTAACCACTAGAGATTACAATTTTCACGATACCTTGGTGAATAACCTTGGTAATTTTCAAATGACACCTTGGGGATGGACCTTGGTGATATGTTCAGGATTGTCTATGTTAAATGATGTAGCCACATCTTCAAGTTATGAAAAATTTTATTTTTATTATGAAATGCCTCATGATTTCTTTCTCATGCCTTAAAGTTCTTTTCATGTCCTTATTGAAGTATCTCAAGTTCACATGTGAAATGTTCCTATTGTTTCCCTTACTGGGCCTTCTGCTCACCCTTTCATTTGATGTATGTCCCCAGGTTATGAGATGCAGTAATGAATCTAGAATGAACTTAAGGAGACGCCTTTCAAGTGTTTAAGAAGAATGTTTTATGTTGTTTTCATGTATTATGTTCCTGGTTTCCAAGACACTAGACCTTAAAGATCCTCAGTTTTGTGTAATGTAATGAAAGTTTATGTTATAAAATGGCGGGATGTTATAGTTGGTATCAAAGGATGGTTTAGTTATTTGTGGAAATTAGGATATAAAAACTATAGGAAGAACCCTATAGAAAAGTTTAAATATAGGAAAACTTCCTGGTATTTTGGTAAGTATCGAGTAAGTGGTCTACCAAACAAATACATCCATGTCTGGATACGAGCAGGTAGAGGCGGCTCTGGCACAGATGTACATAGGGGTAAAACCCAAAAACACCTCTTTGAGCTAGACTCGAACGGGAACTAGTGCACGATAACGGGCCTTGCTGCACTCTTGGTTACGACACTCCCGGGGGATATGATTGGTCAATCACATGGTTTTTATGAATCATTATGAAGGAATTATAGAGAACTATAATTGTCTAAGAACGGAGTCTTAGTTAAAAGATTCATAAATGAAATAAGTTTCTCACTAAGGTTTTATTATTTTATAAAATAGCGGGCAATAGGAGAAACTGTGCCGATGGTGACCGCAATGCACCATGTGCTGACGGCCCTCCGATGGAAGCCGGAATGGAAACATTCATGCGAATGATGAACCAAATAACTCAAGTTATGAGTAATAACATGAATCAAGCTGAGAGGCCGACCTCACCACGAAGGGAAAAACTTTCTGTTGAGTCCTTCATGCGTCAACGACCGCCAACATTCAGTGGATCTACTGACCCATTGGTTGCGGAACAATGGATAAGCTCCATTGAAAAGATCTTTTCTGTACTTCATTGTTCGGAACAAGAAAAAGTCATCCTTGTTGTTTACCGCCTAGAGGGAGAAGCTGATCAGTGGTGGTCACTGATCAAAAACACGAAGCCACGAGGAGAGATGGAAGCTATGGAGTGGGAAGAATTTCGGGGGGATTTTCTTTAACAAGTATTCCCCTCGTTCCATGAGAACGAAAATGGAGAAAGAGTTTCTCGAGCTGAAGCAGAAGGAGAACGAATCTGTCGGATGCTATGAGATGAACTTCACAAGGCTTTCCCGTTATACCTCAAGCTTTGTCATGGACCCTAATGGGAAGGTTGATAGATTCTTTGGTGGACTACGATCACATCTGTGGAAGAATCTAGCCAACAGGGACTACGATAGCTATGAAGAAATAGTTCGAAGTGCTAAGAAAGTTGAACTAGAGTTTGGGGAGACACAATGGTCTCACAAATCTAATGACAAGAAGATAACTCTAGAACCAATCCTGGGAAGAAGTTTTGATCAGGAAAGAGGTGGAAAGCATATGTAACATGCTACATGCTATAAATGTTGGAAGAAGCATCCGGGGAACTTCTTGATCGGAAGTGGCAAGTGCTATAGGTGTGGAAAAGAAGGCCATATTTCTCGGAATTGTCATGGTGATGTGAAGCCTCAACTTCCCAACACTAACGACAGAGGAAAGATGGTTCTGGCCCTACCCGAAGTCACATGCTTCAAGTGTGGACAGCTTGGGCACTTTTCTAATCAATGTCCAAATCTGAGGGCGGTGGAGGGGAATCACCATCAACCTCAGCAGAGGCCAAGGGAGCAAGGTCGTGCTTTCGCTATCACAACAACTGAAGTTGAAGTTCCGAATGATGTGGTAGCATGTACTCTTGTTGTCCTCTCAAAACTAGCAAGTGATTTATTTGATTCTGGTTCTACGCATTCCTTTATTTCTTCCATGTTTGCAAAGAATATAGAATCAATCCCCGAATTGCTTGAGGTAGAGTTGTCAGTCAAGACTCCAAGTGGGATTATCCATGCATCAACAGTGTTTAGAGACTCTAGTGTTTACTTTGGTGAGCACAATCTTATCGCAAATATAGTGGTCATTCCCATGATGGAATTCGACGTTATACTAGGGATGGACTGGCTCTCAAAGTATAATGCTAAGATCAAATGCAGAAGTAAGGAAATCTCAGTAGTCTTGAATGAACGGCCTACAGTTATCTTCCGAGGAGAGATATCCCGAACTGATCCCTATCTAGAAGCACCTCCTATAGATTTCTTTATGGAGTTAATCGGTGATGAGGAAGAAGGGAAAGGGAGCATACAAATTGAAGATGTTCCTATTGTTCAAGAATACATGGATGTATTTCTTGAGGAGTTACCTGGACCTCCCCCAGAAAGAGAGGTAGAGTTCTCCATTGAACTCGTACCTGGGTCTCAACCGATATCAAAGACTCCGTATAGAATGGCAAATGTGGAGCTAGAGGAGCTAAAGAAACAACTCCAAGACTTGTTGGAGAAGGGGTTTATCCGACCGAGTGTGTCTCCTTGGGGAGCACCAGTTCTCTTTGTGAAGAAGAAGGATGGATCAATGCGGCTATGCATTGATTATAGAGAACTGAACGGGATCATAGTGAAGAACAGATACCCTCTTCCAAGAATTGATGATTTATTTGACCAACTTCGTGGGGCTCAATTCTTCTCTAAGATTGACCTTCGATCTTGTTATCATCAACTGAGGGTGAAGAAGGAAGATATTCCAAATACTGCCTTCCAATCAAGATATGGGCATTATGAGTTTACTGTTATTCCCTTCGGCTTGACTAATGCTCCTGCTATTTTCCTGGATTTTATGAATAGAGTCTTTAAGGACTACCTTGATAACTTTGTGGTAGTTTTTATTGATGATATTTTGATATATTCAAAAAGTCGTGAGGAGCATGAAGATCATCTGAGGGTTATTTTGAAAACTCTACGGAAGGAGAGGATCTTTGGGAAGTTCAGCAAGTGTGAGTTTTGGTTACAACAAGTGGCTTTCTTGGGGCACATCGTAACCAATGAAGGAATCTCGGTTGACCCTGCAAAGACAATGGTTGTGGAGGAGTGGCCTCAACCTACAACAGTAACTGAGATTCGTAGTTTTCTTGGTTTAGAGGGATATTATAGGAGGTTTGTGAAAAACTTTTCACGGATTTCTAATCCACTAACCAAGTTGACTCGAAAAGGGGTTAAGTTCATCTGGACAAAGGAATGCGAGGAATGTTTCCAAGAGCTGAAAAAGAGATTGGTTATTGCACCTGTGTTAACACTACCCTCTATCGGAGAAGGATTCGTTATTTTTAGCGATGCATCTCTGAAAGGGCTTGGGTGCGTCCTCATTCAAAATGACAAAGTAATTTCTTATGCATCTCGACAGTTGAATATTCATGAGAAAAATTATCTTACGCATGATCTAGAGCTGGCGGCAGTTGTTTTTGCTCTAAAGATATGGAGGCACTATCTTTATGGGGAGAAATGTGATATATACACTGACCACCAAAGTCTAAAGTATATTTTCACACAGAAAGAATTGAACATGAGACAAAGGAGATGGTAGGAGCTTATTAAAGACTATGATTGTTCAATACACTATCACCATGGAAGAGCAAACAAAGTTGCGGATGCATTAAGCAGGAAAGATCCTGTTGTCCTGGCAACAATGAGGATCTTAGGAGATCCCTTGATTAAAGATCTAGTAAAACTGGACATGGGAATTATAAGGAAAGGGACATCATCAACCCTATCCCAAATGATTTCCCAACCTTCATTACTTGAGAAGATCAAGAAGGCTCAAAAAGAAGATCCTTTGCTGCAGGAGAAGTTCGTGGCTGTAAAGGATGGGAAGTTCCCTGATTTCAATATTGATCAAGAAGGTGTACTGAAATTTCGTACAAGACTCTTTGTTCCATCTATTCCGGAGATAAAGAAATAACTGATGGATGAAGCTCATAGCTATACTTTCTCTATACATCCGGTAAGCACTAAGATGTATAGAGACATTCGTGATCATTATTGGTGGGATAACATGAAGAGGGAGATTTCCGATTACACTACAAGGTGCCTAGTGTGTCAGCAAGTAAAGGCAGAAAGACAACTTCCTAAGGGGGTATTACAACCGCTACCCATACCAGTATGGAAGTGGGATAATATCACCATGGACTTTGTAACTGGTCTCCCGAAAATATCCAAAGAAAACAATGAGATATGGGTTATTGTGGACCGTCTCACCAAGACAGCCCATTTTATCTCTATTCGGGAAGATTTCTCTCTGGATCAGCTTGCCAAGATATACGTGAAGGAAGTGGTAAGGCTTCATGGGGTACCACTATCCATCGTATCTGATCGTGACCCAAGATTCACATCAAAATTCTGGAGAAGTCTTCAGCATGCTCTGAATACTGAATTGAATTCTAGTATGGCCTATCATCCTCAAACTGATGGCCAATCTGAAAGGACTATTCAGACACTCGAAGACATGTTGAGATTATGCTCAATGGAATTTAAAGGTGGATGGGATCAACACCTCCCATTAGTGGAGTTCTCCTATAACAACAGCTTCCATGCGAGTATTCAGATGGCACCCTATGAAGCTCTGTATGGAAAGCGGTGTAGAACTCCTACTTGTTGGGATGAAACTAGTGAGAGGAAGCTTCTTGGGCTAGATCTTGTGCAAGAAATGACAGAACAGGTTCATGCCATCCAAAAACACATAAAAGCTGCTCAGAGTCGGCAGAAGAGCTATGCTGACAATCGAGGAAAAGACTTGGAGTTTGGTGTTGGTGACAAAGTCTTCCTTCGAATCTCTCCATGGAAGAGAGTCATGCGGTTTGGGAAGAATGGGAAGCTCAACCCTAGGTACATTGGCCCCTATGAAATCCTTGATCGCATAGGAGCAGTGGCCTATCGTCTAGCACTTCCACCGAACCTAGCTCAAGTTCACAATGTCTTCCATGTATCTCTCTTGAGGAAGTACATACCCGACCCTTCACATGTACTGAACCCAGAGGTGGTACAACTAGAACATGACCTCTCTTTTGAGGAGCAGCCAGTGGAGATCTTGGACCGTAGAGACAAGGTCCTACGAAACAAGACTACCCACCTTGTGAAAGTGTTGTGGAGGAATCATAAATTTGAAGAAGCGACTTGGGAGCCTGAGGAAACGATGAAGCAAAAGTACCCTCACCTTTTCGACTAGGCCTCAAGTATAAATTTCGGGGACGAAATTTCTTAAGGGGGGAAGAATGTAACGACCCAATCTTTTTGAGTAGTATATTAACTTACTCTTATTGATTTAATAAGATGTTAATGGTTAATGCAGAAAGAGGAGTCGATGACTTCATCAAGTAGACTCAACCCTTATGAAGCCCAGTTATCAGAGCTTGGGAAGGAGGTAGCATCTGTGGGCTTCGCTTTGGACCAAGCCCAAGATGAACTCCAGCGTGTCAAGCTTGAACGGAAACGCCTACGAGAGAAGTTCAAGTCAATAGAGATTACTACTAGGGGAATGTTATCTAAGCCTCCCTCAGATTCTCTCACCATAGCACACCTTACACTCAGGTCTTATGCCAGTGTTATAAGGGGCTATGTGACGAGACCCTAGCTTCCTTGTGTAGTCCTTTCGGGTGAATAAATTGAGATTTCTTCCTTTAGTGATGTTTTTGAAATTTCAAATGTCCGGATCATTTTAGAATGTATTTTATTGATGAATTTCGAAAAAAGGATATTTTAAAATATTTATGTAAACCCTAAATAACTAATGATGTGTAATGATTTTCAAAAAATGGTCTTCTACAAAAGTGTTCAGTAAGGAATTTGGAGTCTAATAAGATCAACTTAATTTTTGATGAATAGTAAATTATGAATAGTGATTTTACGCTTAGGACTAGTAATGTGACCAAATGGATTAGTAATCTGACTTAAATAAAGTTTTAATATAATTTAGACACCTAGATTAAGTAATGTGATTCAATAAAATGGGTAAATAACGGTTTCA
Organism: Viscum album; assembly: GCA_963277665.1. Lineage (NCBI taxonomy): Eukaryota > Viridiplantae > Streptophyta > Magnoliopsida > Santalales > Viscaceae > Viscum > Viscum album. The sequence continues at coordinate 1,235,863,038 of OY728162.1, read as the reverse complement.
TAAATTATTATTCAAGTATTAGTTTTTTCGGATGAATAGTGTTTTTAATTAAAAATTTAATTAAAAATAATTAGAAAATTATTTTTATAAAAATGAATTCATTTTTGAACTCAGAGCATCGATATTATGTTATGGTAATTTTTGGGGTTTTTTCTGAAAAAAATGAATTTTCGATGAATAGTGTTTTTATTTAAAAATTAAATTAAAAATATTTAGAAAATTATTTTCATAAAATGGATTTCATTTTTGAAATCAGAGCATTGATAATTGGTTAAGGTGAAATTTTTGTATTTTTCTGAGAAAGTTGAATTTTCAGTGAATAGTAAAAATACAGTTTTAGGGATTCAGTATGTTTAATGACATCATAACGGTGTCATGATGATGTAATGAGATATTTTGAGGGTTGGCCGGCTAAGGGTGATGAATTATTGTTTTTGGGGCCCCATGTGGCCTAACTCCATGATAAATGCCAAGGGAGAGCACATGGGTTTGAGAAAAGCACATGTGAGGTGTCCCTTGGCCATTAATGCTTTGTCCCCTCACTTTCCCTATAAATACCCACCCTTTCTTCCCTTAGTTTTCACTCCCAACTCTCCCCCAACGAAGTTCTGGTCTTCTTACCTTCCAAGGAGTCCTCCAAAGGTGCCCCCAAGACCTCAAGGTCCAATCCTTTGAGTTTCAAGAGTCACGTTTTAAGGTAAGGGATCCAACCTCTCTCTTTCTTTTCATGTAATCCTTTTTATGTAATTCTTTTTATGCACCATGTTATATTGTGAGAGGATGTTATTTTATATTCCTCTTACTGCCCTTTTCATGTTTATATAATGAGATATCCCCTCTTACTCTCATCATTTCATTTTATGAATGTTTAAGTGACGCCGTTAGGCTGCCGAATTTTTACGGGATTCTTTCACCCTTCCCATTTTTCAAGTTCGATTTTCATGTCAAGTATTTCAAATTCCTTTTTATTATGTTGGGGTATGATCTCTATATATATCATACATATCTATTATGATCATATTATGAGAGACCCCATTTGATATTGTCAATTATTTTTTTATTGAAGTTTAAGTGACGCCGTTAGGCTGCCGAATTTTCATATGCGAAATCTAATTTTTGTCTTCCTTCCATGTTTTTCATTTCAAATGGTATGTCCATAAAATTTCATTACCATGTCCATAAATCTTTATTATTCTGTTACCTTACTGTTTTATGGATCATTTATGAGTGGGTGACCCATGTCCCCTCTCTTTTCAATGTTTTCTAAAACCTTGTAACATAGCTGTTATGCTGCAGAATTTTCGTCTCAAAATACCTCTCTCTTTTCTCAAAATTATTTTATGTTATAAAGTGAATACTCAAAGCTCTTATTTCTAAAAGGGTATTCACATATATATCAAAAGGTTCCATTTTAAATTCCGGGATTTACATACATGATACCCGCTTTCCCTTTCTGTGTGTTTTAAAGTGACGTAAAGATCATGTCTTTAAAATAGTTTTTTTTTAAAAAACGTTATGATTATGAAATGAAACCCATTTATTTTATGCTATACGGGTTATTTATGAAATTTTTGATGATGATATATGTGTCTCACATGATAATAAAGGAAAATTTAAGGGTGCGCCCTGATAGCGCTCCAATGCATTGGGTAATGATGTAACCACTAGAGATTACAATTTTCACGATACCTTGGTGAATAACCTTGGTAATTTTCAAATGACACCTTGGGGATGGACCTTGGTGATATGTTCATGATTTTCTATGTTAAATGATCTAGCCACATCTTCATGTTATGAAAAATGTTATTTTTATTATGAAATGCCTCATGATTTCTTTCTCATGCCTTAATGTTCTTTTCATGTCCTTATTGAAGTATCTCAAGTTCACATGTAAAATGTTCCTCTTGTTTCCCTTACTGGGCCTTCTGCTCACCCTTTCTTTTGATGTATGTCCCTAGGTTATGAGATGCAGTAATGAACCTAGAATGAACTTAAGGAGACGCCTTTCAAGTGTTTAAGAATAATGTTTTATGTTGTTTTCATGTATTATTTTCCTGGTTTCCAAGACACTAGACCTTAAAGATCCTCGGTTTTGTGTAATGTAATGAAATTTTATGTTATAAAATGGCGGGATGTTATAATATATGGTATTGTTTGTGTGTTGGTAGAGGTGGTCTTGTCAACTTGGGGTTAATTAAGTATATAATTGGAATTTTTGTTTGAAAAAAATATCAACCAGATTCACCTAATTATAAAAATATCGTAGTTAACTAAAATAGTATAAATAGATAATTTGGTATTTCAAAAATATTTCAACATTGAATGATAAAAAACTAGGTAAAATAATTTAAATATCACCATTTCATTTGAAAAAAATATAATCACATAATACACAATATATAGAACACATAAAATAGATAATAATATATGCATTGTATTTCAATAGTGTTTTAGAATGATAAGTTACATTTTAGACTAGATAAGAAAAAATTAAATAACGAAAAATATAAATAAATATAAGAAGTTTTTTATCAAGCTATGACCTAACCTATCCACATTATATTCACCCAATGCCATGAAAATTTATTATCTAATAAACATATCCACAACCTAGATCTTATTTTACATAAAATTGCACACAATTAATTCAAGGATAAACATATCCCTTTATACTATTATTCTTGTGATTTATGTTACTAAAGAAATTTTAAGATATTACTTGAGTAATATATAATATATTATAAGAGAATACTCTTACGGAATAAATAAATAATGCCGTCACATCTCAAATGTAGATGACAATATAAATTAGAAAGAAAGAATATGAAATTTTTTTGGGGTTTCTATTTTTCTGAAAATGGAAGAGATAATCCACAATTTTCTTCATCTATTTTATTGTCTTCAAATCTATATTTTATTTAATAAAAATATTATTTTTATGGATTTTATCTTGAAAAACATTTTTTAATATAAAGAAATTGACTATTCAATTTATTTATAGTAAGAACACATAAAAAATACATCTAGTTAGTTAGTAGCCCAAAATATTTGATCATCCATTCATACATCTTTCAGGAAAGGATCATCAAATGTATACATTTTTATAAGATCTAATTATTTATTATAGGATAATAATAAAATAAGGTAAATCCTTGTTCTGATAGAAACCCTAGAAAGTATAACTTTTCCTTCAATTCATCTGAGTATCCATTTATGAATAAACATTCCTAAACCATCGTACATACCAAATATACCAATTGTATAAATAAAATAAAATACATATTAGAATAAAGTATTTTAATTTATGTCCTGATGGGCATGGAATCCAAAATCAAATTATAATCGGGGTTTTATCTTGCAGTAGATGATCTGTACTGGAGAAAGAAAATCTAAACTATAGTTAGAGGAATTATATGGCGGTAGATGATCTTAACTAGTGGTTTTGGATTGACATGGTAGTAGATGGTCTTAATCTAAAAGTATAATAATGTGCCCGGTGGTATTATTATTTAACTAATGAAATCATACAAAGCCTTATTATATTATATTTGTACTAATGGTAGAATACATATGTAGGTAGTAGATAAATTTTTAGGTGGTATACCATTTTTTAATTGTAGTTTCAACAATTGAAATGGTGGAAGGAAATAAATTTTAATAGTATTATAAGTGACCATGAAGTTTTAGTCTACAACTGATAGTCACACATTTTACTTTGATAGTTTTTTTTATAAATTCTATAATTTTGATGATTTAGTCATTCAAAAAATATATAGTTAGTAATATATAAAGAATTATTTACGATCAATAAAAAAAAATATATAGAAAAGTTTAATAATCCTTCCCTTTTTTTATGATTATAAATCATTATTGAAAATGAAATTAAAAATAGTGACATTCAAAGAAGTATAGTTCTTTTTATAAATATCATAACATTTTAATGTATTGTAGATCATAAGAAAACTGAATAATAATGTTCCATCAAAAGTACAAAAAGACCACATCTATAAGAGGGAAATTCATAATACACTTTATCTCCCTTTTGGGATTATCAAAAAATAATAAATACATTAAAATGTATCAGATCAAAGAGATATGAACAATGAATAATGAATTTTTAATTAATATAAAAGCCAAACAATTACATAAAATTAAAAAACATTGTGTATATCAAATCATTATCAAAGTCTTGATCATCCCTATCATGAATGGAGGTATGAACAATTAAGGAGTTTCCATTTCTAGTGATAGGTGTAGCAGTAGGATCAATAGGAGTTTAAACTTTTGGAACAAAATACTAGATGAAACAGAACTCAAATGTCTTAATATCTTGATGGGAGCAAGAAAAAAAGGACTAAATTGAGTATTGGTAGTCTGAAAAGGTATTAAAATCGTTACATATACTAATTATATCATATGAATAGCATGAAAAGTAGTCCCTATAGTTCTAGATGTTTATATAAAAGGGTTTATAACCTCTATTATTTGTTAGAAGAGTCTTACACTATGATCAACCATCCTATTGAAATCATGATTCTATTACATAATAACTTTCTAAAATGAGGCTATGTAATTTATCAGAATCCCATTCTCTTTGATGTACATTGAAATAGGATGCAACCTTATGTTCGTATACAAAAACCTGAAATGAGAGCTCATATTGTCCTTCTGTATAAATTGAAAAAACGTAATACTTTATGTTTTTTGTTATACTTGTATTTTCACTAATAGTATCATTCAAACACACTCTAACAAGCTTATTGATACGTTCACCATGAGATTTAGTATTACAGAACTCATCCTGACATGAAGTAAAATAATTATAAAACACACTATATATCCCTTCCCAAAAAATAATTCCAGTCAGATTAGTAGTAAAATATGAAGACACAGGATGAGTAGGTTCTCTGGAAGAATCATCTCCAATGGTAAAAAGAGATTTTAACCTTCCAAAAATTCAAATGCCTCTATTTTTTAGGTTTACCCTCAATTAAACTAATTTAGAATGGATAAAATTAATATTCTCCACTAATTTGTTATTCTCTATTTCAAAATTTACCACTCATAGAAATTTATTAGGGTAGGGATTTTCCATTACTAATCACACAATCAAGGATATTACCTATTATTTGAAATTATTATCGTTTAAGGGAAAACATTATAAAACAAAAAATAAAAAACAAATATTATTTTTAAAGTCATCCAATTCACTTGAGTTAGGTAACATTCCTTATGAGAAGTATGAGGTGAAGAACTCTCCTCTCTAGGAAATGGAAAACTCTTGAAAAGATTCATCGACTGGCACTAAAGCATAAAATCATGCTTCATCATGTTTGGAAGGTACCAGGGAATGAAAAATTTCAAGAATATATTTAAACTCTATCCCTTTTACAATATATCCCATGGGATCATTTTGAATAAAATAAAAGGTAGGTCCACTATGATGAAGTGTACTTCCAACACTATAATTTCCATTATCATCTGAATTATAATAAACTAAGCTATAAAAAGATGAACCTTTGGATTTATCCCTCTTAGATGATTTATCTGTTGGAATTGGTTCCCTAGAACGAAAATCTTTTGTACATTATGATAAATTATATTAATGGTTTTCAATATTAATAAACACCTTAGAATGTTACAATTCTACTTCTATGTAACATTGTATGTGATAATGACATAAGAGTAACATTCAAACTAAAGGGTAATATTATATACCTAATTTAATGAAAAAAAGGTTGTTCAATGAAACTATTCTATAATATAATTCCTATATCTAGATGATATCATTTGAGGGAGAAAAATGATATCGTCTATCAGGGGATGAGACCAACATGAAATTGATGCACTTTCCCGTTGTGTACTCCCTTGGTGATATCCAGTATGATATTATAAGAATGACACTCGGTAGTAAGAAATCCCCAATATAAGTTTCATTGGATGTTCCTATATATGGATGTGTGAATTGGTCATTGGAATTTAAAATTATTATTAACTGATATTTTTATTTTTACACTTATATGTGTTGATGAAAATAATGATGTCAAACCTTAGCGACAATGTAGGATATGTTGGGTGCGTCATAGATAACATTGCATTGATTAATAATGATAGAAAGAATTTATCCATTTTGTTCTTTAATGGAAGATAATATCCTAGGACCTTTGATGGATATGACCTAGCCTAATTAAATCCGTGTCTATTTTGATCGGTAGACTAGTTACATTTCCTGAATGTAAAAGAAAGAGATATCGAGCATATAGGTTGATGAAACTGGCACGAAACCTACTCAATTAGAGATATTCTGATAAAGGGATTATATTACATGGAAAGATTTCATTTGAGGTGATGTGATATTGCAGCATTAACTTCTTTCTCTATCGATGACTTGGCATGTTGTTATATGCAATCCTTGGTGTTCTGGAAGGTTTAACTATTTCCACATGGAATGAGTCATAGAGGGTCACACAGTACGTGTATCCAGCATCTCAATTAAATAGTTTATAATTTAAAAATTTGAATAAATATGGTTATTTGTCTTGTTTTAATAATTATTCATGTATTACTGATCTCATTTGTTCCATCACAATTTATTAAAGAGAATATATTGTGGGGTAAAGTAGAAAATTATTGATGTGGATTTGTGGACTGAGTTTAATGGTCCAATGAAAAATAATAATATTGAATATTATTTGATTAAATAATATTAAATTTTTTATCTCATGTTTAAATCATGTCTGGAATTAATAATAATACTATTATTATTTTACATGGAGTTTTCACTACGAATAATCAAATAATTAAAGGCATTTGTAAAAAATATTTATTATTTCCTTATTGAAATAAATGTCTGTTTATATTATTCTATCATTAGCCAAGGGAAATAAAAGGGATGCCTATTGTGTTGTTCACAACATTTGGAGAAAACCACTCGAGCATAGAGAGTTCATCCCTATTCTATAAAGAAATCAAGAATGAAAGTGACCATCCTACACAGGATGAAGGAAATTCATTGGAATTGGTTCTCAAGGAGATCGAAGGAGGACGACACAAGCTCAAGGATCATCTTTTCTAGCACCCAGAGACTCCTTCAGTGAAATATGAGGATTCATGAATCATTGGTGGATCACTAATAGATGATATCTACAATTTATTTCTACACCAAAATGAAGCTTCACTATAAATATATGGTTGTACACATCAACAAATAATGAATAACCTTGAAAGTAATTTTATTTAAATAAAGTAATTATAAAAAATATATGTTGATCCTCTCTCTTGGTTATGGGATTTAATTCCGTTGTTTTATTATTTGATTTAATTGTCTGGATCACGACATTCATCATTACATAGATCCCATACTGTTAATAAAATATTGAAAAAAAATGATGTTGGGAACCATCCCTCCCACACATCCACAGCACCCAGAACCTATAAGTGCTATTAGTGCGGGCATATTATTTTTTTATATTTATCTAAAAATCATTAGTGATTTGGGAATTTATATTTTATTTTTTCATTTCAAGTTTAACTATTCTTTTTATAATCTAATTGATTATATTTGTTTCTTTCTCTAACGTTTCACACAAATATAACAGAAATGATTAATTTTATGGTTAAAATGAAATCATGGAACTCATCCGGATGTGCCATGGATTCTGACCGAATAATACAATATTACATATCGTTGAATTGGAATTACACATCATGTAGTAATGTTTAATACACCATGAGTTAATTAGGAAATTACTCAACTGGTGTGAATTAATGACACATGGTGTAGATAATTGTTACACCATGTGTGGACCCGGATAGAATGGCTCATAGTCAGCAAAAAAACCTGTTGTGTAGCCCACTAGACATGATGTGTAGTCCCTTTGGGTAATGTTTGGGCCATGTATTCCATAAACAAGCAACCAAACTAGTGAACATGTCACACAGATTCGACACAGCCTGTGGCCCACTAGAAATTTCATGTACTCCACAATATTCAAAGTGTTCCCCACACATCGAGTCCCAAGGAATGTACTTTGGATAGACGATGATAAATGTACATTCAGTGCTGGTCAAATCTACATGCCCAGAACTTTTAAATGTTAAATAGATTTGAAATTTATTATATTATGTAACCCTTGAGACAAGTACTTGTGTATGGGTGTAAATATGGAGAAACCATCTGATAGGATTTGATATATATATATATGTGTGTGTGTGTGTGTTTTTTTGTATAACATGTACTTAATATTCCATATCTTGACATCATTTGTGGGGGTTATTTCAAATATTATTCTATGTGCATTCTATATGTCATAATGAATAAACTGTATACTTTTATAATATGTGTTGGTTTTTTTTGGATGGGTATTCACCTAGTTACCACCAAGGAACAAGATTTATAAAATTTTAAATTTAATTTAATTTTGTTATTTGTTTAAAATTATAATAGATGATAATCTTAAGTAAATTCAAAAAATGATTATGCTAAAATGATTGATTAACTAGGGATAATAATTAATCGGTTTTGGGGCAATATATCTTAATTAATAATTATTAAAGAATAGAAAGGTAGTTTTATAAAATATATAATTTGTTTCATTCATGTGGATGATAATGATTTAGAATAGACCTTTCTATGTGATTGGTTTGCTTTTAATTTATTATTAAATTTAATTGTTGGTCAGAATGCCTCCTCTCCTCATAAATATGTAGGGTCTAAGTTCCCTTGGGTTTTTTATATAAACCCCCTTTTACCCTTCATTTGTGTGTGAGAAAAATAATTTGTAATAGATGGAGCTCTCAATATAGTGGAGGTGAGTCATGTTAAGAGCAAGGAGAAACCGATCCAAGGAGATATAAAGGTGAACAAGTGGAAAGCTATAAAGACAAACCTTAAATTGTTCATGGCGCTTCTCCCCTAGGTTAATCGTTAGTTTATCAACCGCTAAACAAACTAACCATTAAAATATGATAATGATCATACCATTTATTTTTATTTTGTTAGATCCTTGGTTATTTCATTATGAATGTTTTATTGCAATCACATAATTATTTAATTCATAAGTATGCAATGATGGAACTAAAATAAACTATCTAATGTGTAAATATTATCTATAGAGATGTTTAATAACGTATGTACTCCCACATAATATTAACAAGCATGTCAAAAGATGCGAATTGTAAATTTAGGAATAAAGGATAAAATCCACGAATACAATATTTAGTTTGTATAGATTTATATTGCATTGGTTTGAATCAAACCATAGTTCAATGTGATGGACCAACCAAAGTTGGGGTGCATTGATTTATCAAGGAATTATAATTTGAGGTTTGGGTTTGACTAAAATTTGTTGAAATCAAGGGTTGACTGCCAAAGAAGGACTTGGTGTAACTAATAGGCAAAGGTTGAGGAATCCTAAATTAATGATTCCAGCATAGGGGTGTCCACTCAACAGATAAAGGAACTATGAGTTAATGTAGTTTGAATCTATGATGCCTACCTAAAACCATTCTAGTTTCTTGAGCAATCAATGTTTGGATAATGGGAATGTAATATGGATTATTTCTACTATAATATGAACGAAACATGATATCCCATAGCCAGTGGTTACGGTATTTGGGATTCAAAAATATAGTGGGGGACAAAAAAATGTTTACTTATTTATTTTTCTAAATTTATCAATATAATTTACTAAAATTATTATCATCTTACATGTAGAAACAACATCAAAAAATGAAATCAAAAATATATTTGTGATCCATACATGAGAAGTTAAAATTTCGCACCGAAAATAATTTATAAGAGTGGATTTGTCTCCTATGATTCATCCTTTTGAATGAAAGGAACTGTATGAGCTGGATGACCCATTATGAGTTGCACCTGGAAATGAGGTAAGTGATGAAGATATATCTCTATAAAATAAACATATTAATTATGATATATATTTTTACTGCCTCATCTGGTCATCCATTTCCAAAGATTTATTGATGAAACATGATAAAATGGTTATTTATAGCATGTTGTATTACATTCAAGATTCCAATCCAGAGAAGGCGGGACAAGATACGTATGAGATCTCCAACCCTTTGTTCACGACTACATTTAGAGTTTCTATACCAGCTAGGACTCAGGTAGTGAAGATTATGTTATACATTGAACACCTGGACATCATAGGGATTAAATTCCTAGAATATTTTCATACAGATCTCATACATTCATCACTTACCATGACCTTATCTATTTTTAGTGTGAATTATAATACATGAAATAATGATAAGAGACTATTGGAACTTATGACCTTGACTCTTCATGCGGATAAGGGCATGGGATGTAAAAATCCACAGTCATTATGGTCAATAGGAAGAGAATGGACAAGGCAATGGGGAATATAAACTATAAATATTCTAAAACCCATGATAACCATCTAAATAGGAAAAATTAGATCCAATGGTAGGGAATGGAAAAGAAGATAGTGTGTTTTTCATGTGGCAAGTTAGGCAACAGTAATAGGAACTGCACTCAAAAGCTAGGGGGAGCCAAATGTGTGTTTGTTATCGAGTGTAATATTTCCATTTATACACATTGGATTTTAGATATAGCTTTTGGTGATAACATCTATATATAAATGCAGGAAACAAGTAGATTTCAGAAAATTACAATAGGAGGAGTGGATCATGGAGCTTCCAAATGTGAAATTGTGGATTATCTTTACATTGTTGACTACCACCTTTGATTTCAAACTGTGATGATTTTTGTTTTACATGAAAATATTTATGTTCCAAATATTTCCAATAATATAATTTTTGTATCATGTTTAAATATAGTTGGTTTTATTTTAAAGTTATTAAATAAAATATGTTATTTTATAAAAAAACATTTGTTATAGTGTGGAACATTTAAATAATGGTTTGTATGGATTAAATAGAAAAAACAACTGTTGGAAATCGATAACGAATCAGGTAAACAAGATTAATATAACACCAAATTTTGGAATCACTACCTTTTTCGTGTAAATGAAAATCATATGACAAATATATTTCATGATGGTGATTTTGACTCTTCTGAGCTAAAACCACTTGATATATGTCATTCTTATTAGAAATTGAAAAGGACCAAACCACCATTTGGTAGACAATGTGAATGGGCCGTAGAGCTTCTAGGATTGGTACACACTGATGTGTGTGGGACATTTATAGTAGAATCTAGAGGTGGATATTCATACTTCAAAACATTTACTTATGACTTGAGTATATATGGAAGTATTTACATGATGAGGTATAAATTTGATTCTTTTGAGAAATTCATCAAATTCAAGAATGAACTAGAGAATCAGCTTGGTTATAAGATAAAGAATCTTCAATTGAATCAAGGTAGAGAATATATATTTTTTAGTTTTCATCATTTTTTATGGGATTTAGGGTTTCTATCTCAACCCACCACACCTTATACACCATAGTGGAATAGTGTTAGAGAAAGGAGGGATTGTACCTTGTTGGACAATTTATGGTTGATGATGAGTCATGTAGATCATCTATTGTCCATTTGGGGATATGCATTACCAACTACAACATACACATGAAACCCAGTACCAGCCAAAGTGGTTAATGGAATTTCCAAAGATCTATGAGGTGGAATGAAAACCATTTTATTGTATACATGTGTATGGGGATGAAAGGCATTTATTAAGGCTTTCTCATTAAACAAACTAGAACCCTAGTGCGTGAAGGGTATCTTTATAGAGAATCCCAATGAAAAAAGGGATCCTCAAAATAAAACCACTGAGATAGGGAAGTGATTGTTTCCAAAAAAGATGTCTTTCTTGAGAGAGATCACATCCTGAAAAAGGATAGTGGGGGCATGAATAACTTCGATGAATTTTGATGCTCAAGATACTGAAAATCCAGCATATGAGCTTGTTCCATAGTACGTCCAAAAAATAATATTTCTTAAAACACATATACTGCATAGGATCTAATGGAAGGTGTGGGAACTAGGGAGATATGTATTTCTAGTCATCTAGGATGATGACTCATTATTGTTGGAAAATAAATAACCTTTCATCTACAAGTAGGTAGTAGAGATATCAGAAGATGCTAGTGGCTATAATCATTGAATTCTGAGATAGATTCCATGTATTAAAACCACATTTGGGTTCTAGTTGATGGTCCTGTTGATGTAAAGCATGTTGGGTGTAAATGGTTATTTAAGAGGAAACAATACATTGAAGTTAACATAAATACCTATAAATCAACACTCGTGTCTAAAGAGTTTAAGCATAATCAAAAAATAGACAATGATGAAATCTTCTTTCCATTTTCCATGGTTAAATCCATCACAATAATATTTTACATGGCATCTTACCATGACTATGAGATTTGGCTTATGGATGTGAAAACTGCATTCAATAATGAGAACCATAAAAAAGATGTATATATGAAACAACCAGAAGGGTTTGTGAGAAAAGATTATTCCTAAATGATTTTAATGTACCAGAGATACATCTAAGGATTGAAGCAAGTATATAGGTCTTAAAACAGTTGATTTGATGAATTCATAAAATAATTTGGTTTCATAAAAAAAATTGAATCATGTGTCTAAAAATGGTTAAGTGGGAATGTAGTCATCATCCTAGTAGTATATGTTGATGACATATTACTTATTGGAAATGAGATACCAATATTAAAATTTGTTAAGGACTAGTTGAACAAGTACTTATCTATGATGTACTTATGATAACTAGACTAAATATTATGGATCCATATAATTCGTGATAGATCAAAGATGCTACTTGGACTAAGACAAAGTAAAATTTTTGACTAGATACTAAATAAATTTTTTATGGAACAATCTAAGGGCGGATTGGATCCTGTGTCACATGGTTTAAATCATTCTAATAAAATGTGTCCCATTTCACAAAAGGGAAAAGATATAATGGGTAATATCTTTTAGGATTCAGTGATAGGATCAATCAATTATGTCATGCTATGTAATAGACATTATTTTTTCTATGCACTAATCATAATAGTAAGATATCAAGAAGATCAAGTAGAATTTTATTGGACTACTTTTAAGGATATCCTTAAGTATCTAAGAAGAACTGAGGATATGTTCATGGTGTATGAATGAGATTATGAGCTTGTTATCATAGGGTATGATGATGTTAGTTTTTAGATAGATCCGAATGAACAGAATTCATAATCTGGATATATTTTCTATCACAACGAATGATCTATGAGCTATAAGATTTCAAAACAGCATGTTTTAGCTAATTCTATTGCAGATTCTTAGTACATATTGGCTTTTGATGAAGCCAAGGAAGTCTTAGGGATTTAGAACATTGTCGGCGATATTGATGTTTTACATATAAATAAAGACCATGTCACATTGTATTTTAATAATACTGTAGTGGTGGCTCTAGAGAAATATCCAAAGCCGCATCAATGGACAAAGAACATACTCTAGAAGTATCAACTCATGAGAGATTTTTATAAAATTGGTGATGTTGCAATGAGCAGAGTATCCACAAAAGAGAACATGGAGGACCCCTTTAGTAAAGTCACATATTCATAGAAGCATGAGTATCATGTAAGATCTACTAGACTAAAGGTACATAGTAGTTGTCTCTAGTGCAAGTGGGAGTCTATTTGAGTTGGTTCCCAAAAACAAACTTATTTTCTACATATTGATTACTTATAATCATGGATTTGAATATTAAAAAATTACTTATCATATCATTATTATTCTTCTACATAACATTGTATGTGGTAATATCCTAAGAGTAATTGTCGCACTAAAAGGTTATAGTGGATCCCTGCTATGATGAGAACCTAGAAGTGCCTTGACATTAGTCTTGAATATATGTTCAATATCCATATGATATCTTTTGTGGGACAAAAATGATAAAAGATATTATGGGTGGAACCCAATTGGACATTGAGGTACATTTTTTTAATCCTTCATTGATATCATGTATGTTATTATGGTAATGAGACTCGATATTAGGAAATCCAAATTTCAAAGTGTCAGTGGATGTTTCTATATGCAGACTTGTAAATTGGTCCTTAGAATTTATTATTATTATTATTGTATATTATGAGTTTAACAATTATATTTATTGATAATAAATGTGATGACATATGATTGTGGTGATGTAGGATATGTTGGGTGTGTCACGAGTAATATTTCATTAATGAATAATGAAAAAAATGATTTATCCATTCTATTGTTTAACAATAGATAATATCTTAAAAAAATTTATGGAAAACATGTTTCCCAATTAATTCAATGTATATGGTGATAAATATAAAAGTACTATTTCTAGAATGTTAAAGAAAGATATATCTTTCATTTCGGTTGATGTAACATACATTAATCCTACTCGAGTAGATATATTGTGATCAAATTATTATATTACATTATAGGAATTAATATGAGGTGATGTGTTCATGTAGAATTAAATTCATTCTCTATGGGTTCCTTGGATTGTAAATATTTTTTTTCCTTGGAAATTAGGAACGACCACCTAAGGCCACTAATTAATAGGCCTAGAGGATCACACACTAAGTGTATCTAGTATCTCAGTATAATAATTTTTAATTTAACACGTTGAATAAATATTATTACCAGTCATTGTTAAATAATTATTCATAAATTCCTGATCGCATTTATTACTTCACTAGTTATTCACGAGAATATATTGTCGATGGAATAATTAAAAAATATTTAGAGTATTGGTAGACTAATTTTAATGGTCTATTGAGAAATAATAATATTAAAGATTATTTAATTAAATGATATTTAATTATAACTCAAAAGATAATCACTAGTCAAAAAATAATAATAATATTATTATTTAACATTGGGGTTTCTCTTGGATTAGTGAAATAATTAAAGGAATTTGTAAAAATTATTTATCATTACACTAATAAAATAAATGTATGATTATATTATTTTATCATTAGCCAAAGGCAAGAAAAGAGAAACCTATTATGTTGTACACAATATTTAGAGAAAAAATCATGATCCTAATGATCTCTTCCCTCTAAAAGAATGATCTCAATACTGAGAGTTATCCTCCTCCACTAAATTAAGGAGAATACATTGGAAGGAGTTTTCAAGGCGATTGAAGGAGGATAACGTAAGTGCAAGGAACCTTCATTCCAGCACGTGAAGAATCCTTCGATGAAATCTGGGGATTCAATGAGCATGTGTGGATGAATTCAAGATGAGAAATACCTTTTATCTCTACTCCGTAATGTAGGAACACTCTAGATATGTTGTCAAACACATCAACAATGAATTAATCACCTTAAATATAATTCAATTTAATTAAATTATTTATAAATAAAATATGTTGTTGTTATCTCTTGGTTCTAGTTTTATATTTCATTGCCTTATTTCATTGATTCAATATCATGGATCATGATGTTAATCATTTCATAGATCTCATATTGTTCACTAAATACGGAAAAAATTAAAGTCAAGCACTGTCCTTCCCATGCTTCCATTGCACCCAGAACCTATAGTATCCTCACCTTATGTATCCACTTCATCCTCCTATACTAATATTATAGAAACATGATTCACTAAAAATGTCACAAAATGAGATTTTAAAACAATGCACTATGATCAATATAAAAAAGATACACCACATCGAGATTAAATAAATGAATAAATAATATTATTTAAATCTGATAGATTTGACATAGTTGTCGGAATGGTCAGAATGAATGATATTAACTAAATTTTGAAAATACATTTTACACATGTTTTTCAAATGAATTCATTAGTTTCTAATTAATTATAAATTATAATAATAATATATTTAATATATATAATGTGTTTTTATTAATAAAACAATTTTTTATTCCCATAAAAAAATTGTATCATAATAATTTTAATTAATTAGTTTTAATGAAATATATTAATAAAGTTTATATTTTTTATAATCATACAAATGCTTTTAATTTCATCCAATATGTTTGAGAGGCATGAGATAGGAATAAATCTAATTTTCAACATAAAAAGCTATATTTTTCTTAAGGTAACTTCTTCTTCTATTTAATGGGACATATATTTTAAAAATAAATTTACAAATATTTTTGAAGTTAAAAAAATATGAAATTAATCTTTTGAATCATGATATCAAAATTATCATAATCTAAAATTCTGATAATTTTACGGAAGATTCAATTTTTTATGAACAATGAAAAACATTTAATTATTTATTTTTGTCTAATTTATATATCATGTATAATTATATTTAAAAAAATTAAATAATACTTAGTTAAATAATAAATCAATAAATCCATTTTTGGCCTTTTTAATATTTTAACATTGAAATTTTATAGATAAATATTTCAATCTTATAATATTTTTCAATTTAAAAAGACATTTTCCATTGCGTTTTCAGGATCGATTTTAAATATACTTTTTACTACTTTGTGAATAGTATTTGGTAAAAATGATTAAATATTTAGAATTAATAGGACTCAATAATTTTTAATTTCATTTTTATATTTTTAAATAAAAAACATTCGGTGATAAAAAATTATTTACCACTATATTGGAAAAATAATGAAAAGTGTCAAAGTTAAAAGATACAGGAATAAAATAAGTATAAAAATAAAAAATTTAATGGAATTTCTAGTTAATTATTGACCCTAATTTTTTTTAACATTAATTATCATAAAAATTCATTTAAATTACATCATACTTAGTATGGTATTCTTTAAAAATAAAAGATTCATTGTTTAATCACTTAAACTCACCTCTCCTAAATTTTAAATGCCACCCCTCACCACATCATTTCGACCCACAAGTCATGAAGATCCTAAAATATCTCGAAAAAACTCTCCCCCTCCATATACCCACATACATGTTCTTCTTATCTCAAAAAAATACTAAATCCAAGGTATTTAAGGGATCCTCCAATCAGGTGATATTCAAGAGTTAATTTTCTCAAAACACATCTCTTAATTTTTTTTATTTTTCTACATTCTACAACACTCATTCATCATTAAAGTCAAGATAACTCTAGAATCATGAATATAATTTATATTTATATTTATAATTTATTATATAATATCCATGTCATTTCTTATGCCCACATATTCAATGAAATGTATCTGTTGTTCAAATTATATCGGTTAACTGTCCTGGTGAATTATGATTTTGTTTTTTTTCCATTACCAATTTAATAAATGGGCATAAAAGAAAAATTACTGTTAAATAATATTTTAATACATATATATTATAACCAATTTCATATTTTGGAAAAAAAATTAAAATCACAATATTAAATTAAATGAAACCAATTCGTGGTGTTAGGAAAAACCACCGGGATAATCTAAACATTAATCATTGACATTTTACCAAAAAAAATCCATATACAAGAAAGAATAGTGATATATGGTACCATTATAATTATTAAAATTTATTAGTACTGTTTTATAATACTTCGGGATTTTTTATCTCATATACATGAACATCCCTAACTATTTTGAAATGAACCGAGCATGAAACCATTAAAATAATGCACCTAAAACCATGAAAATAATGAAATATTATCAATGCGTAGTATGATCTTATAAAATCATCACATATGGTAATATAAAAATAATTTCAGTTTTGGAATGACTTAATAACATTATTTAATCAATTATAAATGAGGTTAAATTGCAAAAAACTATATAGAAGCATAAGGTAATGGTTTCTCATCTCACATTTAATTTTCTAAGATATATGACTTATTCACAGCTTATTTCCTATGTGTAGTGTATATAAATCATTTTGATATATCATATAATTAATATCATTATCCAAGTGGTATCAAATATTTTATTTGATAGTTATCAATTTTATGGGGAATAATATTCGACTATGCATAAAGTGTTAAGGAAATTCTTATTTCAATTTCCCTTATTTGTGTTAAAATTATACAAGATTATGTAAAAATATGCTTATTTGTGAAATTAATTTTGAATATATTATGTTTCATTTATACATTATTATTTTTATGTCCAATTTAAACACTTCTTTTTCATTTTATTAATTCTTGCTAAAATTATATAAAATTTACAAGGGAGATTTTTTTAATGAAATTGTCTTTTTTATGTTACCCATAAACTATCTTTTTCATCTATGTCTATGTTTTAAAAAATTGTTTATAGAAATATTTTTATGATTCTCCTTTTATTGTATAATTTTATTTTTCCTTATGATTTAATTTTTACAATAAAATTTGAAACGTATATTTAGTAATTTTTTAAACAAGGTTCATAGGGAACATTACATCTAAAATACAGATGAAATGTTTATTTAGCTTAAACGGAAGGTGTGAAATTTTTGATTTCATGATGACTTAATGTATTGAAGAATATTTTAAATTTTTATAAATTTATATTAAATTAATATGTTCAGTTTTATAATTTCATGTTCTTTTTAACATATGTAATTTTAAATGTGAAAAAAGATATTTTCCAAAATACATTTTTCAATAATATAATATAATGTATTCTCATCTATGAAAAAATACATTTTTTAATCTTATTATTCAATAATTATGATATATTATGATACCATATTCTATATTGTATTCTATTTTTTATGATAAGTTTGAATAGGGATGTACTATTTTGATTCTATGGTTATATGCCTAATGGTCATGCCCCATGGCCATATTACAATACCTATTCCATTCCTTGGGTGATCCTTTTTATTATTCATTATGATTGATTATTTATGTGGCACAGAAATCCATGAACATGTTATAATTGGTTCACCTAGATTGTGATCAAATTAATTTGGTAGTTTCTTATTCTCATGATAGGTTATTTATAGGATAATTTAGTAATACTAATGAATTAGAGACTATGGAAACTTTGTTATATTGTCTTGTAAATTATTCACAACTCATGTTTATGTCATGTTGTATTTTACTACCACATTTCTATGTTTCCAGGATCATATGATTCCATGTTTTCTATTTTATTCTTATATATTATTAATTATAAGTCATTATCATATTAAATCATGTTATTCTTTTTAACTCATATATTATGCTATATTCCCAGTTTTTTTCTTTAGAGAGATTTTATGCTCATCAACAATTTTTTTAAAAAATTATGTGGTTTATGGGGGATAAAGGAATGGATGATATTAAAGGAAAGTTTTATGTTTTTTGTGAATAGAAAACAAGTTTTATTTCAACTGATTTTGTTTCATGGAATAATTAATATTGTGTATAAGTGTCCACTTTTAACATATATATTTACTATTTAAGGGTTTTTCATAATTCTATAAAACTGTAATCTTAAAATATCTTTGGGAAAAAGGAAATGATTTTTTTAGAATCATTATAATATGTAATATTTTATTTTGGTACTTATAATTGGTATCAGAGCACTATGTAGATAACATTAAATATTAGGATGGTTTCTTAAGAGTTGTGAATATCCTCGTTGAGTTTACATGTTGATTATTTGTTCAATGTCTTAGACACCCCCTTTTGAGGTTTTATGTTGTGTATTTCTAGTAGATTAATAGTCTTTCATTAAAATAAGTTATTTAGAATGGTAATTATTTAGGTATAAATGAGTTTTATATCAATGAATTATAGAGTTTTATTGGGTATTATCCTTAATAAGACTATATTATTTTTGATATATAATAATTAATTTTATATTTGGATGATGTTATTTTCTACATTTGAAGGATAGTTTATCAATATTAATGGAATGAAATATTTCATAACCTTCTTATCACTTTTCGATGACTGGATTATCATTATTATTAAAGAATCATGTTTAAATAATTTTGTAAGATTTCTAATTATTCAAATAACCTTCATGAAACTTCTTGACTTATCCAAAACATTTTTTTTCTCATAAAATATTATGGGTTATGTTATATTTTTAATTTTATTTCAAAATCAAAAATTTACCAAAAATCTCTAAAAAGGAAATTACACAAAGGAATTTTTTTTTACTTTCACTAATTTGGGAATCATGTCAGATGATAATGGGGATATCAAAGAAATTGGGATATCTAGATTTCCTTAAAATAGTATGACGTAATAAGATGAAAATGTAAGTTTAATGGTTTTATAAGTAAGTTAAATGAATTATTTTTTAGTATTGAGTTTTAAAATTAATCATATAGTCGTATTTTAGAAATACTATAGGAATCATAGAATGCCTATGTATTTTTCTATAATAGGGTTTTTTTATAAATTTGGAGGAATATGTTTGATGGAATCAGTATATTTGAAAATTGGTTAAAATGTGATAATTTATAAGGTACATGTAACCCTTATTTTTATTAAATGAAAAATTTTATTCTATGATTTATACATTTTGTGGAAGTTTTTTTAAAGTAATTGGAATTATTTTTGGTTTATATGACCTCTATCTGTAAGGTAATTGTTGGTTCATATTTTATGGGAGGGAATATGAATGGTACAAGATAACCATTTAGGATAAAATATATTATTGTTTTTTTTAAAAATTTTATGACATTTCCATATTCTTATAATGAATGTATGAAAATTGTTTTAGAAAAAGGACATCCCATAGGATGGAGGAAAATCATCGCATTGAGGAAGGTAGTGGGAATCAAAATAACAACTGAATGGTGGAAAGGGGTCATTGCCTACCACTGGCCAACATGATGTCCTAGTGAGTATAAAACTATTTTTTTATCAAATGGATAATGGATAAGTTCATTGTTTGAAGATATGATTATTATATTCATAATAATGGGATCTGAATCGTTTTGGGGATTAAGAGATCAATATTATTTAGGAAGACATTCACTATTTTGGGAATCTAATATGATTAAGTGTAATTTTTTTTTTGAAATTTTATTTAATGATTAAATGTTGAATTGGATTTTATTGAGATATAAAATTTTATTTTGGATTTATGGTTATTCAGATTATTTATAGAAATAATTATCATATCATAGATATTATCATAATATGGTGATTTCGTTGTAGATAATTTATGAGTGATTGATATTTCTTTTTAATGATAAAATTTTCCTTGTATAATAGATGGTCGAAAAAATTGTATTTTTTTGATATTTAAAGTTATCTAAATAATATTTTGGTTAATTTTAAGGATTAATATTTTTTGAATAATATATATTGAACTTTTTGTATTAATATTGAATTTTTGATATTAAAGTAGTTTTTAATCAAAAAAAAGGTGTATTATTGTTATAGAATTTAATTATCATTTACTAACCATTTTTTTTGTCAATGGAATAAAGATAGGAGAAATAGATAGTTATATATTTTTGTATAATTTGAATCCATATAATTTAATTCAAATTATTTTAGTTATGAAAAATTAATCTTGAATACTTATCATAGTAAAAATGGATCGGGATGTAATTATTCTTTTAAAGTATCTATATTTCCTTATGTTGTTAGTATAGGTCTTAAAATGATTGCTCAACTCTTGAATGAATCTCTATAAACAAAATAATTATTAGATTTCTTTTTATACCAAGAAATCAATGAACTTTAAATCCAACCTAGATTTGTAGTTTTGTGGTAGGTAACTGTCTAATGAATATGTCATTTACCACTCTCCATCAGATCATAATAGTTAATTTTTACCTTTAAGGTCAATTTCTTTAAATATGGAACCCCATTATGTTTTAAATTAGGTGACCTTAGTGTTGGATTTGAAGAATATAACCAAATACCTTGAACTTTATTCATTTATTAATACCTTATCACATCTTGATTATTATTATGCGTGACAATGCATGTGGCAATGTCTTAAGGATATATGTTGTGTTAAAGGGTCATAGAGGATCTATACTATGATGAGAACCCAGAAGTTCCATGACACTGTTCTTGAATATATGTTTTATGCATGGATGATTTTATTGGTGGAACAAAAATAATATAGGCCATTAGGGGAGATGTCTCATAAAAAATTGAGGTACCTTCTTATGGTGTGCACCCTTAGTAATATATAAGAGCATATTATTGGAATGAGACCCGTCATTAGGAAATCCACATTTCATAGTGTCATTGGATGTTCCTATCTTTGGATGTGTGTATTGGTCCTTATACATAAATATTATAATTAATGGTTATTACAACTCGTACACTTATATTTATTGAAGAAAACATTGATGACACATCGTTTGCGGCGAGGTAGGATATGTTGGGTGTGTCACGAGATATACGACATTAATAAATAATGTGAGAAATGATTTTTCCCTTCTATTCCATAACAAGAATATATATCTCAGGGCATTTGATGGAAATGATATAGCCTAAATAAATCTATGTCCATGGTAAGGAATTGGAAAGTTCCATTCTAGAAATTCAAATAATGAATAATTAAGCACATTGGATGATTGCACTACCATACAACCCAACTTATTTGAGATATTAATACAATGTATTACATTAAATGGTATGTTTTTGTAGGAGGTGACATGTCATTGAGGCATTAAATTATTTCTCTATTGTATCCTTGGTGTTTTTTAGACGCTAAACGCGGAATTTTGGCAGGCACTGCCTAATGCCACTGAGAAAGAGGACTAGAGTGAAACAAAGTAAGTCTCTCCAATTATTTTAGTTAAAAATTAATTTAACAAGTTGAATAATCAATATTCCCGACTGTGGATTAATAATTATTCAAGGATGACTGATTGAAATTATTTCAACACTAGTTATTTGATAGAATATATTGTGGGTGAAATAATATATTTATTAGTGAATAATGCAATGATATTTATTTGGAAATTAAATATCCATTATTCAAGGTCTAATAAATAAGGTGGAGGAAATAAATAAAATGTAAAAGTAAACACTATGTATATTAATATACATGCGGTGTAATTTTTCTGTGGATTTTTGAAAAATAATATTATTTATTTCAATAAATAATGTTATGTGTAAATCATTGGGTGAATTTCAAGTAATAATAACATTCAACTGTTATTATCAGACATGGGGTATTAATAAGAAATAATGAAAATAATAAAAAAATTTGGGTAATTATTTCATTTTATTTTTCTAACTAGTTAAAATACCAGTTATATAATTCTAATTAGCCTGGAAAATTTTGGGGGTTGTGCAAACTGGATCTACAAAAATCTATGAATCCCAAAGAGAATTATTTTCATCCAAGAACACTCTCAAGCTATGAGAGAGATTCTCCTACACCAGATCAAGGAGAGCGCTTTGCAAGAAGCTCTCAAGGTGATTGAAGGCGGACATCACAAGAGAATGATATTCTGCGGTAGCACCCAAATATCCCTTCTGCGACATCCAAGGATATGTGGAGCATGTGTGGATCACTGCTAGGGGAATCCCACACATTGATTCTACAACACAACAATGGATAACATCATATCTGGATAGAAAACATCATCAGAGAATGAATTCCATCAAGGTAATTCATTTATTTTAATTAAATCAATTGTAACCAATATATGATGATCCTTTCTATGGTTTTGGGACTCCCTTTATTTCTTTCGTTATTCATTCTATTTTGAATATCCAATCTTTTATTATCAAGACAGATCTATGATTGATCATTGTTAACAAACAAATTAATGTTGTGTGCACCAACCAACACACTTCCTCTATGCCCAGAACCAACAAGTGTATCAGAGGGGTCATATATTTGATTAAAATTATTTAGCTTTTCATTGGTGATTTATGAACTTAATAATTTGGTTGTGTCAATTGAAATTAATCATTATATAAATCAGAATATCAAGATCTATTCCTACTATTTAGTTTCTCATTTTCCTTACTGAAAATAATTATTCTTTTAATTTTGATAAAAATAAAATAGAGGATCTCATCTGAAGGTTCCAACATTACTATCCATACAACACTAGAACACATGACATGTATTTGGTAGTACACAGATTGTATTCTAGTTTCAATGCATCGGGCTAGTCTGCCAAACCTGGATTTGTCATTGGATTGAATTTATTTTGTTAAGACTCCATGTGTTGATTATGAATTGGTGTCACATGGTTTCCAGTTTACACATCATGTGGCCCACTGAACATGGCGTGCAGTCCCTTTGGGTTAGGGTTAGACCATGTACCCCGCACACGGCTTGCCTGACTGCAAACTATGTAATGCGGATACTACAAGGCGTGTTTCCCTCATGACACTCCGTGTACTCTAAATATTTCTGATGTACATCTACACACCATGTCCTTGAGTATGTACTTTGGATGGATAGTGAAAAACATTAAACACCCTGTATTCGAAACTACATTACATGTAATCATGAAAATTTGACAAATTTATTAAAATTTTTATTACATTATACAAACCCTTAAGATATGTACCATAGTGTAGGCGTAATGCTGAGGCACAACATGTGATAGTTGTTACATATATATGTATATATGTATTTAATTTAACATCAACATAATGTTCATTTCTACTCAATGGTTAGTTCTTAATAGGAATTCATAGGGTTTTCTAGAAGGATCATGTTAGTTTTACTTATGTGTAAATATCATTGCATGTATTGACGATCATGAGCTAGACCAAGACCATTGTATGTGAAAAGTTTATTTTAATTTATTTATTTAAATTAAATTTTTTGGCATTCGAGCCTTATCCTCATTAATATGTAGGGCCTATATGCCAAAGGTTTATTTTATGTAAAACCCCATTTTAACCCTCACCTATGAGTGATAAAAAAGCATATATAATGGATGGATCTCCTATGCTAGTGGAGGCGGCTCATGTTTGGACCCAAGGTGAAACCAGTCTAAGGGGATATAAAGTTGGATAGGTGGAATGCTGTAAACATCAACCAAATAGGATCAAGAAATTTCTACCATATGTCTTGGGTTATTTTATCCACTACTAGATAAAAAACCAATAGAACAAGATCATGATTATACAATTTAATTTATTTCTATCAGTTTCACGGTTTATTTATTGTGGGTGTGTTGTCAAGATCACACAGTTAATTAATTAAACAATCATGCAAGATGTAACTAAAATAAGACCAGATTTTATGTAAATATTATCTTAGACATTGTTAGTCACTTAAGTATATCCCACATAATATTAACATGCATATAATGAAATATAATAAAATGTAAATTTACATATAAGGATTTAATCAATCAATGAAAATATTTTGTCGGAATCAACTTCCATAATCTTGGTTAGAATCGAACCATAGTTCAAAGTGCCTGTCAAAACCTAGTAGGGGATATGTCAATTATCAAGTAATTATTATTAATGATTTTGGGTTGACTTTACTAGGTTCACATCAAGGGCTGACTACCATAGTAGGAATTTGTGTGACCAAGAGTCAATGGTTGAAAAAATCCAAAATTAAAGGATTTCAAGGTTGGTGAGTACACTCAATGGACCAATGTGATGTGGGATAATGTAGTTTTCATTTGAAATGCCTTCCTATAACCCTTAATGTTTCTTGACCAAGCCTATTTTGGGTAATTCAAAGAGATATATGGATCCTTTCCATTAGAATATTCAGGTTATAGAATATTCTGAACTCAATGGTGGGGAAGTTGTATTTTGATAAAATAGTGGGAGACTAAAAAGTATTAATATATTTATTTTCCTCGTTTTTATCATGATAAAGTATTAAATATTGTATCATTTTAATTTATAGAAAATAAAATTAAAATGACTTCAAACATATCATTTAAAACCATACTCGAGAAAGAAAACCTTCTCACAAGCACCAATTTCCAGGAATGGTAGAGGCATTTACGCGTCATCCTTCACTATGAGAGGAAATTGTATGTGCTGGAAGAGTCTGTTCTAGTTTCACATGGAAAAGACGCCAGTGATGACGAACTATCTTTCTATATGAAACATATGGATGATTCTAAATATGTCTAATGTTTCAAGATATTGACCATGTCTAAGGAGCTCTTTAAGAAACATAAAAACATGGGCGTGTATAGCATTATTTCTCAGATTAATGATCTCTATCAAGTGAAGGAGAGAAAAGAGATATATGAGATCTCTAATACTATTTTTCACAACTAATCATGGAGAGTCCGTGCCAGCTGGGCATCATGTAGTCATGCTTATTGGATACATTAAATTCTTGGACATCATAGGGATTATGTTCCTGGATGAGTTGCGTACAGATCTTGTCCCATCATTAATGCCCCAGACCTTCTCAAACTTTATTATCAACTATAACATGACCAAAAATGACAAGAGCCTATCATAACATATGACATTAATTCTCCATGTAGATAAGGACATGAGGCATGAAAATCTCATAGTTCTTATGATGAATAATAAAATAAATACAGGGCAAAGGGGCCAAGGATTCATAAATGGTCTGATTCCCCAGAGCATCATCCCTCCATGAAGGGAAAGATCTAGAAGGCCTAACAAGGAATAGGGGGTAGTATGTTTTTCATGTGGCATGAATGGAAACTATAAGAGGAACTGCACCCAGAAGCATGGTGATGCTAAATGTGTATTATTTATAGAGTGTAATATTTACATTTCAACACATTGGGTATTAGATACATCTTGTCGGGCACACATATGTATTCAAATGTAGGAACCGAGTATATATAGAAAGACTTCTGGAGGGGAGGTGGATCTTCGAGGTGCCAATGGTGTGAGGCTGGCTGTGTTGGCCATTTGTGATTACCAACTCTCATTTCCAACAAGAATGCTTTTGGTTTTACATAACTGTTATTATGTTTCTAGTGTATCCAAGAGCATAGTTTCTATATGTTGTTTGGATATAGATTAATTTATTTTAATGTTTGGAAATAAGTGTTTTTTCTTTTACAAGAACAATGTATTTTATGGAATGGTTAATTTATGTATCGTTTTTGTATATTAAATTATGAAAACCAAGTGTTGCAAATCAATAAAAAAACAATATTACATGAATCATACATCACCTAGTTGTGGCATCACTATCATGGTCATATAAATGATAAGTGGTTGACAATTATCTACCAAGATTTTTATTTATAATCTACTAAACTTAAACCACTTGATAGATGTCATGATTTTTTACAAGGTAAAATACCCAAGCCGTCTATTGGTGGATAGGGTGAAAGAGCCACAGAGCTTCTACTATGGGTGAACACAGATGTGTGTGGACCATTTCCAATAGAATCTAGAGGAGGGTATTCTTACTTCATTAAATGTACAGATGATTTGAGATGACGTGTCTTTATATACTTAATTTTTTATATGTTGGAAGCCTTTGATAATTTTAAGGAATTCCAAAATGATTTAGAGAATCATCTCTGTAAGAAGATAAGAAGTTGTGATCAGATAAAGGTGGAAAATATCTAAACCAAGAGTTCATCGATCTTCTATGAGTGTTTGGGATTCTATCTTAGCTCACTCCTCATTATACAACACATTGGAATGGTGTTAGTGAAAGGATGAACTGCACCTTGCTGTACATGCTGAGGTTGATAATGAGCCATGCAAATCATCCATTATCCTTTTGAGGATATTCATTACAAAATGCCTCATAAACATTAAACCAAGTACCTACTAAGGCAGATAATATGTAACGCCCTGACCCTAGTTTCCTAGAGTCGGTGCATTATTACATAACATTGGCATGATCACAAGAAAGATCAAATCTCGAAAGACCGATTGGTTTAGTAGCCTTGGAAACACTAGATATATTCATAAGTTTTACATTACATCATAAAATCAAAAACTACTACAACAACATAATGGTTCCACAGTCCACACTACAATCCCCTCATAATATCCCTGCAGGTCATTCATAACTTACATCTTCACTTCCTGGGAAAAATAAAACATAGAAAAGGGGTGAGCTCAAATGCCCAGTAAGGATAACAATATAGCGGAAACATTCATCAATAAGAATAAACATTTAAGGCAATGTATAACTAAAACAAAAGCCTTTTAAACATGAACTTTCAACATGGTATGGCATAAATAATATGAAATAATGCCATTTACTCATTCACATGGATATTCCACTAATCGAATAATCACATGCAAAAATAAATAACCACTTTCATAATGTTGGAATGCATAATGCCAGACTATCATAACCACATAGCCAAGGCCTCGTGCCAAGACTACAAATAAGATTTTGTCAAGGCCTTGTGCCAAGACACTAGTTTGTCTCATGATACCTACCGATGCATCGAGGAGCTATAGCGGGCTCCACCCGTCACTTATTAAGTCCAATGCATTCCCATATGAAAAGGTTTAAACATAACATAAACATTCGTATTAAAACTAGCATACGAAATGTCAATACTTTCACAATAAACTATGAATGGTATAAAAATAGCACATCCACAGTCAAACATATCACAAAACCTTCAATACAATATAGAAGTTTTGTATCATAATAAATCAACTTCAAATAATCTTAAAATCCATCAAAGGATGTTGACATAGATGAAATCAAAATTCTTTTTAAAGAAATATCTCCTTTTATTTTGAAATCATTTAAGATCCATATAAAATAAAACATTTTCTTTGAAAATATTCTTATAAGCTTGTAAGGAAAGCTTTGAAGATTTTATAACGGCGTAAAATAACCGCACCCGCCGTATAAGTTAAAAAAAAAACATTCTTACCTCAATTCTGTCGAAAAGGTTAAAAAGGACCTTGTTTTGAAAACGACGGAAAGATTCCTTTATAAACCTCTTATAAAAAGTCAAAAAAGGTATAAATGACTTTAACCCATATTCTTGTAAATAGTAAAAATGTTTTGAAATACATTTTTAAGAAACATGGATGTGGATGATAAAGAGATCCCAGTAGATTATTACATATAAACAACCTCGGATAATGAAGAGATTGTGAAATAACCCTTACCTTGTACTTTTCCTTGGTTGGGGTAGGTTAACCTCCTGTATAATGGTGAAATAGTTGTTATTAAATTATACAAGAATCATATATATTAATATGATATCATATATGATCTTTTAACATTGATTTGTTAATAATATCTTAGAATTATCGTCGTTTCGGGAGTTAACTTACTCATTTTCTTTTATATGTTTTGTTACATAAGCCATGGTTGTTGTATCTTATTCATATCCAGAATGATATACAGTCCTTAAACATCATTTTTAAATCATCAAATGATAATTATACTTGAATGGATACGATGGAGAATGAATCTCATCGCGTTCGTGGAGACGGTAGTCCGTACGTACGCACGAGCGACAATATCATTATTTTGATATTAAAATCATATATACAGAATCATTAACATGTTATATTTATTATTTACATGAGTTACACATCATTATTATACCCATCCAAATAATATTATATTGAATAACAATTACACCACGACGTGGAGACGGTAAGCCGTACGTACGCACATATGGTGACATGTTATTCAAAGGGTGGATAGAATACTGAATATGATTGTACCATATTTATAATAACATCACAGTATATGTGAGATACTGGAGTTAATATTTCAGAATGGTAAGAACAAAGGAAGAAGAAGTGGAAGAAGAAATGAACTTAGAAAAGGGTGGTGAAATCATTACCTCTTCTTCGGGTTCTTCCTTTTGATTTGATCAAAAGGGCTCCTTAGGTTGGCTTTCTGATCAAACTAAGGCCTCTAGGTTGTATTGAGGGATGTTGGGAGAGTATTTGGGCAGAGTTTGGCCGAACCAAAAGGCTTTGAAGGTGTGAAGAAATGAGAAGGAGGAGTGCCCTTTTATAAGAGGGGTGAGGGGCACCTTTGGAAAAGTTAGAAATATTAATTTATAATAAATTCATATTCGGTTTACAAAGGCTCCAAAGTTGACTATTCAAAGGATGAGGTGTGGATAGGTCGAAAACAACTCATCCAATAGAATTTAGACAGGTTTGGGTACTTATATTAACCTTATCTTTAAGTATTAACTCTAAGTTAATTAGTTTCACTTTTACAATGTCTCTTTGTATTTTTATATAATATGATTAATAAACTTACTATATACATCCAAGCGCCCCCCAAGTGGTCCATTAATGAGGAACCTATCATAATATAAGTCTCTTGGCCGAACCTTAGATTTTTAGGAATTTAATATCAATTAATAATATAATATTTGTTTTAAGAACTCTTTTATGTCAATTTTGACACTATTCAATAGTTGATTTTTGTGAAACTCCTAACAGATTGATTACTTCGAACAAAGTCAATTAAATCAATCCTAATATATCATATTATCATAGAAAATTAGTTTAATTCATTAAAAGTTTCATATTATAATTATTTGGGTATTTATAAGATCAATTATTTTTATTTTTCACTATTTTAGTAATTACTGCATCATCATTGTGTCATAAATAAAATAAATTATATAATGTCTAAAAATTATAAATAAAATATCATTATGTTGGAAATCGTTTTAGCTTTCTAATGAATATTTATAATCGAAAATACAACATGTATAACCCTATGTAAAAATTGTTCTTCTAAAAGATGTAAGCTTATGCCATTTTTATTTTTATTTTAACTTTATTAATATAAAGTGTCCCTACCACATACAAGTGGCTCCAAGGGGTCCCCAAATTGACCAAAGGATGCCCATGGTCGGGTATGTGTCCACCAATAAGGTTAGGACACGTTTTAGGGTAATTTTTTATTATTATAATATTATTTGTTTAACCCTTATTTACCGGATTTACCCTTTAACCATGGTAAATAAAATATTTACCACAATAACTATTCAAAATGTCTAAAAATAAAAGTTACCTATTTACACAATTTGAACATCCTGATTCCAAATATGGAATCCATTTTCCTAAATTCATAACACAGAAGTGGCAGAAATTAATTTAAAATTAATTCCCGCTGTTAAAACAAAAAGCGTGTTTTTAAGAGATAATAACTATCAAAAGATTGACACTTGTTTATGTTCGGTTTAATTGTAAAATTATTTCCAATGACCAAAATTATATTAAATGGTAAAAATATATTCTAAATATACTTTAAAACCACTCAAATTCATAATTTATCACTAGTAATTAATTTGATTAAAAAAGTTGTTTTTAATTAAAATTTAGAAATTTTCACTATTCATCGAAATATGAAAGTTATCCGAAATGTACCAAAATTTCACCCTAGGCTAATTTTGATATTCCGAATCCAAAAATGAAGTCCATTTTGAAATATAGAATATATATGATTTCAAAAAGTAGGTATTACTATTCACAACGGCTAGTTTAATTAGTTGTGGTGTGTGTTAGAACTCGAGGTTGCGTACAACACACGCTATCACATTATTCGAAGGGAAACGTACCGTAGAAGCTTGGGGTGTTACATTCTCCCCTCCTTCAAATAATTGCGTCCTCGCAATTTCTAGGGTATTACTGCATAAAAAGACTCGGGTGGTTCTTCATCATAAGTTCCTCGGGTTCCCACGTTGCCTCTTCCATCTTATGATTTCTCCACAAAACTTTTACCAGACGCATCGTCCGGTTTCTCAGTACTTGTTCTCTTGTATCAAGAATCCTGACGGGCTCTTCGCAATAAGACAGATCGGGTTCCAGTTCTAATTCCTCATAGGTGAGTACATGCGTTGGGTCAGGGATGTATTTTCTCAACAGAGATACGTGGAACACATCGTGAACTTTGGAGAGACTTGGCGGCATTGCCAATCGGTAAGCTACAGCCCCAATTCGTTCTAGAATTTCGAAAGGTCCGATGTACCTGGGACTCAATTTACCTTTCTTACCAAAACGTATGACTCCCTTCCACGGAGATACCTTTAGGAAAACATGATCACCGACTTGAAATTCCAAATCCTTCCTTCGATTATCGGCATAGCTCTTCTGCCTACTTTGAGCTGCTTTGATGTGATTTTGGATTACCTTTACCTTTTCCATCGTTTCCTCCACCAGTTCTAGACCTACAAGTTTTCTTTCACCGACGTCATCCCAACAAGTTGGTGTACGACATCTCTTTCCGTATAACGCTTCATATGGTGCCATCTAAATACTCGAATGGAAGCTATTGTTATAGGAAAATTCTACTAGTGGTAAATATTGATCCCACATACCCTGAAAGTCAAGTGAGCAAGATCTCAACATGTCTTCTAAGGTTTGAATAGTCCGTTATGATTGTCCGTCTGTCTGAGGGTGGTAAGCAGTGCTCAAATGAAGTTCAGTATCCAGGGATTTCTGAAGACTTTTCCAAAATCTTGAAGTAAAACGGGGATCACGATCAGAAACAATCGATAGGGGTACTCCATGAAGTCTCACAACTTCATTAATATATAGTCTTGCTAGACGTTCCAGGGGTAGATCTTCTCTTATAGCAAGAAAATGTGCTGACTTGGTAAGACGATCAACAATAACCCATATTGCATCGTTCCTTCTAGGAGTCTTTGGTAGCCCCATGACAAAGTCCATTGTAATATTGTCCCATTTCTACTCCGGTATGGGAAGAGGTTGCATGACTCCTCCAGGCTGTTGCCTTCCAGCTTTCACTTGTTGACAAACCATACATCTTGACACAAAATCATCAATCTCCCTCTTCATGTTGTCCCACCAAAAATGTTCCTTCAAATCTCTATACATTTTGGTGCTCCCAGGGTGTATAGAGAAATTGGAACTATGAGCATCATCCAGCAATTCCCTTTTTAGATCAGGTATATTGGGAACACAAAGTCTCTTCCCGAATTTCAAAATTCCATCTTCATACACAAAGTCTCTCAATCTCCCATCATTCACAGCTTTAATCTTCTTTTGGAATTCGTCATCATCGGTCTGAGAACTCTTAATCCTTTCTAGTAAAGATGGTTTGGCAACCATTTGAAAAAGCATTGATGTTTCACCTTCCCTGGTTATTCCCATGTCCATTTTCACTAGATCCATGAAAATTGGATCCCTTTCAATTCTCATATTGTTCAAAACTCCATGGTCTTTTCTACTCAAAGTATCTGCCACCTTGTTTGCCTTCCCCGGGTGGTAGTGTATCGTACAATCATAATCCTTGAGTAATTCAAGCCATCTCCTTTGCCTCATGTTGAGTTCTTTTTGTGAGAAAATATACTTCAAACTCTTGTGATCAGTATAAATCTCACATTTTTCACCATAGAGGTAGTGCCTCCATATCTTCAAAGCAAAGATCACAGCTGCTAACTCAAGATCATGAGTAGGATAGTTTTGTTCATGAATTTTCAACTGTCGTGATGCATAG
Organism: Viscum album; assembly: GCA_963277665.1. NCBI lineage: Eukaryota > Viridiplantae > Streptophyta > Magnoliopsida > Santalales > Viscaceae > Viscum > Viscum album. The sequence continues at coordinate 1,235,829,867 of OY728162.1, read as the reverse complement.
GCAATAACTCTATCATTCTGCATAAGGACACAGCCAAGTCCTTTCTTTGATGCATCACTATAAATAACGAACCCATCATTCCCCGATGGTAGAGTCAATATAGGAGCATTGACTAATCTTCTCTTCAGTTCTTCGAAACATTCTTCACACTCTTTTGTCCAAACAAATTTAACCCCTTTACGTGTGAGCTTCGTTAATGGGTTAGCAAATCGGGCAAAATTCTGGACGAAACGTCGATAATAACCTGCCAAGCCAATAAAACTACGTACCTCAGTTATACTCGTAGGTGCTGGCCATTCTTGGATTGCCTTGGTCTTAGAAGGATCAACAGAGATTCCATCTTTAGAGACAATATGGCCAAGAAAAGAAATCTCCTGAAGCCAGAATTCACACTTGCTAAACTTTCCATATAATTCATGCCTCCTCAGAGTCTTCAAGATAATGCGCAAGTGATTTTCATGATCTTCATAGGTTTTGGAGTATACCAATATATCATCAATAAATACTACCACAAATTCATCGAGATACTCCTTGAAAACTCTATTCATCAGATCCATGAATACAGATGGTGCATTAGTCAATCCAAACGGCATTACAGTAAACTCGTAATGCCCGTACCTGGTTCGAAATGCTGTCTTCGGAATGTCTTCCTTCTTTACACAGAACTGATGGTATCCAGATCGAAGGTCAATCTTTGAAAAGTATTGAGCTCCATGCAGTTGGTCAAATAAATCATCAATACGAGGTAGGGGATACTTGTTCTTTATCGTTATAGCATTGATCTCCCTGTAGTCGATACATAACCTCATAGATCCATCTTTCTTTTTAACAAAAAGAACAGGGGCTCCCCATGGAGAAACACTAGGGCGAATAAATCCCTTATTACTCAATTCCTCTAGTTGTTTCTTTAGTTCGACTAACTCTACAGTGGCCATTCTATAAGGGGTCTTCGATATAGGCCTTGATCCAGGAATCAAATCAATGGAAAACTCTACTTCTCGTTCTGGAGGATGTCCAGGTAAATCTTCCGGAAATACATCTACAAACTCTTTCACAACAGGTACATCCTCTATTTGAACATTCCTTTCCTCACCGACAGTTATTTCATTCTCTTCCTCCCCAATAATTGAATTAAGTTGAGCTACTGGGGGTGGATCTAAATAAGAATTAGGTGGTGACGATTCTGCTCTAAAAATAAGGTGTTCCTTATCATTATCATCAAGAATCGTAACCTCTTTCTTCTTACAATAAATATTCGCATCATAGTCCGAAAGCCAGTCCATACCGAGGATTATATCAAACTCAATCATAGGTATGACGATGAAATCAGCAGATAAAGAAAATTTATGTGCTCTAATGGGGACTGATTCACAAAACTTTGTTGCAACGATACTTCCCTTAGGAGTTTTAACTGACAACTCCCTTATTAAATCAAATTGGAAATATCTAATTTTCTTAGCAAACTGGGAAGATATGAAACAATGCGATGATCCAGAATCAAATAATGCATTTGCTAAACTTGAGGAAACCATTAAATTACCTGCCACCACGTCTTTCGGAGCTTCTACCTCAGCAGTAGTGATAGCATAAGCCTGGCCTTGATCCCTTGGCCTTTTCTGAGGTAAGTTCTCCTGACGCTTAGGACATGCATTTGCATAATGCCCCATCTCCCTGCAATTATATCACTGAACGTTGGTAGCTTCCTTCTTCCCCTTGCAATCATGAGCTTGGTGGCCTTTTTCACCACACTTGTAACAGACTCCCATTCCCTTCAGGCAAGCACCGGGGTGTTTCTTCCCGCACTTACCACAAGATGGATATTCAACCTTTCCCTTCTTCCCCTTATTTCCATTCCCAGATTGATCAGCAGGTCTCTTCTTCTCTTTCTTTGCTTTAAAGTCATAAGACTTAGAGAATTCCTTTTCGGTCTTGATAGCACATGAGACAATGTCTTCGTACGATGAAAAGGATTGTGAGACTAATGCTCGACGGAGAAATGGTTTTAACCCATCAAAGAAACGATCAATCTTACTTCTTGGGTTGCGAATATAATCTCCAGCATACCTCGCTAACCTTGTAAAGTTAGCCTCATACTTTGTGACATTCTCATCCTCCTTTTGTCTCAGACTCAGAAATTGCCTTTCCATATCTGCTCGATGGTCGCGAGGAAAGTATTTTTCTAAAAACAGATCTTTGAACTCCCTCCATTCCATGTTTGATACTTCATCATCTTCCTTCATGTTTTGAATCAATGACCACCATTGATCAGCATCTCCAGTGAGGCGGTAAACTGCCATGGTAACTTTTTCCCTTTCACTACTCCCCAAAGCCTGAAATATTTTCTCTAGGGAAAATATCCATTGCTCAGCTACTAAGGGATTTGTACTTCCATTGAACGTTGGTGGTTGTTGTCTCATGAATCGATCTAACATTGATCCTCCACGCTGCGGATCAGGGTGCTCCATACGGGTAAGGTTATTATTCATAACCTGAGTAAGTTGTCCCAGTACGGTGATTAGCTGATCAGCACCAGTTGCATCACCAGCCCCACTATAATTATCTTGAGCAGGAGGGCAATCCCTACATGGAGTGCGTGCATTGATACGGTTTCCATTTCTTCCACTAGGCGCCATTTCTAAACAATGGCATAAACTAGATCAGTTTATGAATCAAAATACATAATCCCATACTTATAAAACACTTAACATAAATTGAAATATCTATGGATATAATCCATAATCATAAATATGTTTTCTTTGAGGAAGTATATACTTATAAACCCTTCATAATGATTTGTAAAGAAAGTGAGAGTTATCCTAAGCATATCCCCCGGGAGTGTCGTAACCAAGAGTGCAGCAAGGCCCGTTGTCGTGCACCAGTTCCCCTTCGAGTCTAGCTCAAAGCGGTGTTTTCGGGTTTTACCCCTAGGTACATCTGTGCCAGAGCCGCCTCTACCTGCTCGTATCCAGACAGGGATGTATTGCTCGGAAAACTCCCAAAATCTCTACAATACCAAAATTCTAGGAAGTTCTTCTATACTAATCCTCAAAGTTCATCTTAGGTCTATGTGCTCTAATCAGAGTTTATCTAAATCTAGTTTCCAAGGTTTGTACTAAACTTCCTCTGATACCAACTGTAACGCCCCGACCCTAGTTTCCTAGAGTCGGTGCATTATTACATAACATTGGCATGATCACAAGAAAGATCAAATCTCGAAAGACCGATTGGTTTAGTAGCCTTGGAAACACTAGATATATTCATAAGTTTTACATTACATCATAAAATCAAAAACTACTACAACAACATAATGTTTCCACAGTCCACACTACAATCCCCTCATAATATCCCTGCAGGTCATTCATAACTTACATCTTCACTTCCTGGGAAAAATAAAACATAGAAAAGGGGTGAGCTCAAATGCCCAGTAAGGATAACAATATAGCGGAAACTTTCATCAATAAGAATAAACATTTAAGGCAATGTATAACTAAAACAAAAGCCTTTTAAACATGAACTTTCAACATGGTATGGCATAAATAAAATGAAATAATGCCATTTACTCATTCACATGGATATTCCACTAATCGAATAATCACATGCAAAAATAAATAACCACTTTCATAATGTTGGAATGCATAATGCCAGACTATCATAACCACATAGCCAAGGCCTCGTGCCAAGACTACAAATAAGATTTTATCAAGGCCTTGTGCCAAGACACTAGTTTGTCTCATGAGACCTACCGATGCATCGAGGAGCTATAGCGGGCTCCACCCGTCACTTATTAAGTCCAATGCATTCCCATATGAAGAGGTTTAAACATAACATAAACATTCGTATTAAAACTAGCATACGAAATGTCAATACTTTCACAATAAACTATGAATGGTATAAAAATAGCACATCCACAGTCAAACATATCACAAAACCTTCAATACAATATAGAAGTTTTGTATCATAATAAATCAACTTCAAATCATCTTAAAATCCATCAAAGGATGTTGACATAGATGAAATCAAAATTCTTTTTAAAGAAATATCTCCTTTTATTTTGAAATCATTTAAGATCCATATAAAATAAAACATTTTCTTTGAAAATATTCTTATAAGCTTGTAAGGAAAGCTTTGAAGATTTTATAACGGCGTAAAATAACCGCACCCGCCGTATAAGTTAAAAAAAAACATTCTTACCTCAATTCTGTCGAAAAGGTTAAAAAGGACCTTGTTTTGAAAACGACGGAAAGATTCCTTTATAAACCTCTTATAAAAAGTCAAAAAAGGTATAAATGACTTTAACCCATATTCTTTTAAATAGTAAAAATGTTTTGAAATACATTTTTAAGAAACATGGATGTGGATGATAAAGAGATCCCAGTAGATTATTACATATAAACAACCTCGGATAATGAAGAGATTGTGAAATAACCCTTACCTTGTACTTTTCCTTGGTTGGGGTAGGTTAACCTCCTGTATAATGGTGAAATAGTTGTTATTAAATTATACAATAATCATATATATTAATATGATATCATATATGATCTTTTAACATTGATTTGTTAATAATATCTTAGAATTATCGTCGTTTCGGGAGTTAACTTACTCATTTTCTTTTATATGTTTTGTTACATAAGCCATGGTTGTTGTATCTTATTCATATCCAGAATGATATACAGTCCTTAAACATCATTTTTAAATCATCAAATGATAATTATACTTGAATGGATACGATGGAGAATGAATCTCATCGCGTTCGTGGAGACGGTAGTCCGTACGTACGCACGAGCGACAATATCATTATTTTGATATTAAAATCATATATACAGAATCATTAACATGTTATATTTATTATTTACATGAGTTACACATCATTATTATACCCATCCAAATAATATTATATTGAATAACAATTACACCACGACGTGGAGACGGTAAGCCGTACGTACGCACGTATGGTGACATGTTATTCAAAGGGTGGATAGAATACTGAATATGATTGTACCATATTTATAATAACATCACAGTATATGTGAGATACTGGAGTTATTATTTCAGAATGGTAAGAACAAAGGAAGAAGAAGTGGAAGAAGAAATGAACTTAGAAAAGGGTGGTGAAATCATTACCTCTTCTTCGGGTTCTTCCTTTTGATTTGATCAAAAGGGCTCCTTAGGTTGGCTTTCTGATCAAACTAAGGCCTCTAGGTTGTATTGAGGGATGTTGGGAGAGTATTTGGGCAGAGTTTGGCCGAACCAAAAGGCTTTGAAGGTGTGAAGAAATGAGAAGGAGGAGTGCCCTTTTATAAGAGGGGTGAGGGGCACCTTTGGAAAAGTTAGAAATATTAATTTATAATAAATTCATATTCGGTTTACAAAGGCTCCAAAGTTGACTATTAAAAGTATGAGGTGTGGATAGGTCGAAAACAACTCATCCAATAGAATTTAGACAGGTTTGGGTACTTATATTAACCTTATCTTTAAGTATTAACTCTAAGTTAATTAGTTTCACTTTTACAATGTCTCTTTGTATTTTTATATAATATGATTAATAAACTTACTATATACATCCAAGCGCCCCCCAAGTGGTCCATTAATGAGGAACCTATCATAATATAAGTCTCTTGGCCGAACCTTAGATTTTTAGGAATTTAATATCAATTAATAATATAATATTTGTTTTAATAACTCTTTTATGTCAATTTTGACACTATTCAATAGTTGATTTTTGTGAAACTCCTAACAGATTGATTACTTCGAACAAAGTCAATTAAATCAATCCTAATATATCATATTATCATAGAAAATTAGTTTAATTAATTAAAAGTTTCATATTATAATTATTTGGGTATTTATAAGATCAATTATTTTTATTTTTCACTATTTTAGTAATTACTGCATCATCATTGTGTCATAAATACAATAACTTATATAATGTCTAAAAATTATAAATAAAATATCATTATGTAGGAAATCTTTTTAGCTTTCTAATGAATATTTATAATCGAAAATCCAACATGTATAACCCTATGTAAAAATTGTTCTTCTAAAAGATGTAAGCTTATGCCATTTTTATTTTTATTTTAACTTTATTAATATAAAGTGTCCCTACCACATACAAGTGGCTCCAAGGGGTCCCCAAATTGACCAAAGGATGCCCATGGTCGGGTATGTGACCACCAATAAGGTTAGGACACGTTTTAGGGTAATTTTTTATTATTATAATATTATATTTTTAACCCTTATTTACCGGATTTACCCTTTAACCATGGTAAATAAAATATTTACCACAGTAACTATTCAAAATGTCTAAAAATAAAAGTTACCTATTTACACAATTTGAACATCCTGATTCCAAATATGGAATCCATTTTCCTAAATTCATAACACAGAAGTGGCAGAAATTAATTTAAAATTAATTCCCGCTGTTAAAACAAAAAGCGTGTTTTTAAGAGATAATAACTATCAAAAGATTGACACTTGTTTATGTTCGGTTTAATTGTAAAATTATGTCCAATGACCAAAATTATATTAAATGGTAAAAATATATTCTAAATATACTTTAAAACCACTCAAATTCATAATTTATCACTAGTAATTAATTTGATTAAAAAAGTTGTTTTTAATTAAAATTTAGAAATTTTCACTATTCATCAAAATATGAAAGTTATCCGAAATGTACCAAAATTTCACCCTAGGCTAATTTTGATATTCCGAATCCAAAAATGAAGTCCATTTTGAAATATAGAATATATATGATTTCAAAAAGTAGGTATTACTATTCACAACGGCTAGTTTAATTAGTTGTGGTGTGTGTTAGAACTCGAGGTTGCGTACAACACACGCTATCACATTATTCGAAGGGAAACGTACCGTAGAAGCTTGGGGTGTTACATTATATAATTCCCTTAGAGTAATGGAATGGAAAGAAACTCATTTTGTCTCACACACATGTAGAGGGATGTGAGGCATTTGTTAAGGCTATCTCACACAACAAACTCATACCCCAGGGCATGAGGTGTATCTTTATATGATATCCCTAGGAAATGAAGGTATATTACCTATATAAAACTTCAAATATGAAACTGATTATTTTCATACTAGTCGTCTTTCTTGAGAGAGAGAGCACATCCTCAAAAAGGATAGTGGGAGAAAGATTGACATAGATGAATTTGATGCTCAAGATTCACAAGCGATGGTACATGAACAAGTTCCATAGGTCCCAATAGAAGAGGTTCTAGAAATGCAGGTACTGGATATGAGATCATGAGAGGGAAGGGAACTAGAGAGATTTAGTTTTTTAGAGACCAAGGAAGGTGATGTATTATTATTGTAAAATGATGAACCTCAATCCTACAAGGAAGTAGTAGAAAGCTCAGAAGCTGCAAGATGGCTTGAAGCTATGAATTCTGAGATAGATTCCATTTATCAAAACCAAGTCTGGGTTCAGTTCGATGATATAGTTGTTGTAAAGCCTATTGGATGAAAATAAGTATTAAAGAGAAAACTAGACATGGATGGTCATGGTATCACCTATAATGCAAGGCTAGTGGATAAAGGATTCAGATAACATCAAGGAATTGACTATGATGAAACCTTCTCACTAGTTTCCATGTTTAAATCCATAAGAATCATACATTCTATTGAAATGTACCATGTCTATGAGATTTAGAAAATGGGTTTGAAAACAACATTCCTTAATGGGAACCTTCAGGAAGATGTCTATATGACATAACTAGAAGTGTTTGTGACACCAAGTGAAGAAAAATGGGTTTGAAAGGTTAAGAAATCTATTTATAGATTAAATAAAGCATCCATGTCATGGAACATTCAATTTGATGGGGACATAAATGAATTTGGATTCATTATGAACAAATGTGTGCACATGTTCATAATCGGTATAATGGGAATGTGATCATTATCCTAATAGTATATGTAAATGAAATATTTCTTATTGGAAATGATGTACATATCGCACATTCAGTTACGGAATGGTTAAAAAAATGTTTCTCCATAAAGGACTTGGGTAAAGTAGCCCACATTCTAGGGATCATGATCATTCTTGATAGATCCAGGAGGCTACTTGGACTAACTCAGGGTATATATATTGAATATTTACTTAAGAGATTTAGTATGGACCAATCCAAGAGGGGATTTGTTCTAGTGTCACCTGGCCGACATATCTTTTAGAAAATTTTTCCTCATACAAAACTGGAGAATGATAGAATGAGTAACATCCGATACGCATTGGCTATATGATCCATCATGTATTCCATGTTTTGTACCAGTCTTGATGTTACCAATGCGTTAAACATGGTAGGATGATATTATGAAGATCCAAGAGACCAACATTGGAATGATGTTAAAACTATCATTAAGTATCTGAGAAGAACTATGGATATGTTACTGGTGTATTGGTGGATACATGGAGCTTCTCATCAGAGGGTATGCTGATGATGGTTTTCAGATATATCGGAATGATCTAATGTTGCAATCTGGATTTGATTTCGGGCTCAATGGAGCATCTGTGAGCTCAAAGGGTTCAAATCAACCATTTTTCAATGATTCAAATGTGGAGTCTGAATATATAGCGACTTATGAAGCATCCAATGAATCCTTTTGGATTTGGTATGTTGTCTAGAAGAATTATCTATTTCCTAGTAGTAAAGATCCTATCAGATTTTATTGTTATAATACCACAGCAGTGGCTCTTGCAAAAGAAACAAGGTCACATAAATAGACAAAGCACATACTCCGAATGTATCACATCGATTTCTATCAAAGGGGTGAAGTTTCTGTGAGAGGAGTTTAGATAGAAGAGAACATAGAAGACCCCATGAATAATGGTATATCTCAGCAGAAGTATGAATATCTTGTAAGAGCTAGTGGGTTAAAGGTTGTTAGCAGTTGTCTCTAGTATAAGTGGGAGTCCTTCGGAGTTGGTGTCCTAGAACCAACTTCATTGTACATTATTCATTAATAAATACCTTATCACATCATTATTGTTCATCTACATGAAAATTCATGTGATAATGTTCTAAGGATAGTTGTTGCATTAAAGGGTTATAGTGGATCCCTGGTATGATGAGAACCCAGAAGTGCCATAAAACTGTTCATGAATATATATTCTAAGGATGAATGATTTTATTTGAGGGAAAAAAATAATATAGGCCATTATGGATGATGACTCATAAAACATTGATCCACCTTCTCATGGTGTGTGCCCTTGGTAATATCTACGAATATATTATGAGAACGAGAGCCGCTAGTAGAAAATCCACATTTCATATTGTCATTGAATATTCCTATCTATGGACCCGTGTATTAGTCCTTAGACATTAAGATTATTATTAATGGGTATTACAATTCACGTACTTAGATGTATTGATGGAAATTGTAATGACACAATATTCGTAGTGAGGTAATATATTTTGGGTGCGTCCGGAATAATACAACATTAATAGATAATGAGAGAGGGGATTTGTCTCTTCTGTTCCATAACGGATGTAGCTATCTTAGAAACATTGTTGGAATTTATATAGACTAAATACATTCATGGACATTGTAAGGAATTATGAAGTTCAATTACGGAAATTCAATGAATGAAAAATCGAGAACATGGGTTGATGTAACTAGCATGAAACCTATTTGATTCAAGATATCGAGACAAAGGGATTACATGACACATTAAGAGTTTGTAGGAGGTGACACGTCATTTCGGCATTAACTACTTTCCCTATGGGTGACTTGGAGTGTTTTTAGACACTAATCATGGACATTAGGCAGGATCCTCCCAATGCCACTAAGAATGAGGCATAAAGAGTCACACACTAAGTGTGTCTAGGTATCTCAGTTAAATGTTAATTTAACATGTTCAATAAATATTATTACCAATTGTGGTTTAATAATTATTCAAGGATATGTGATCACATTTATTCTGATAGTAGTTATTCAAGAGAATACATTGTGTGTGAAATAATATAATTTTTAGTGAGTAATGCAGTGAAATTTATTTGAGAAATAAATATCCATTATTCAAGGTCTAATAAATATGGTGGCAGATATAAATAAAATTTAAAGTACATTCCATGTATATTAATATACACACCATGTAGTTTTTTCGGGATTTATGAGAAATAATATTATTTATTTCATTAAATAATATTAGTTGTAATTTGTTGGGTGCATGTCAAGTAATAATAATAGTCAACTATTACTTGTAGAAATGTGGTATTACTATTAATTAAATTAAATAAATAAATTCTTTCGAGTAATTAATTCATTTTGTTTTTCTGTGTAATTAAAATCAAAATTATATAATTGTCATTAACATATAAATTTTTGGGGGTTTTACACAATAGATCTAGATAAAACTCTCAAGAAAAGAGAGAATTATTTTCTTCCATGAATTCTCTCATGGTACGAGAGAGACCATACTCTACTGGATTAAGGAGGGTTCTTTGCAAGTGGCTCTCAAGGCAATCGAAGGCGGACAATGCATGTGAAGGATCTTCTGCGCTAGCACTCAGAGGTTCTGTTGGTGACATCCAGAGATACGTGGAGGACGTGTGGATCACTGATAGAGGAATCCTACTCATGGATTATATGAAGAAAGGATGGATCACCTCAGATCGTGACCAGAAATATCAATAGAGAGAGAATTCAATCAATGTAATTCTTGTATTTTAATTAATTTTATTATAATCAATATATGATGAGCCTCTCTGTGGTTCTGCATATACATTCATTTCATTCATTCTTCATTGTATTATAAATATTTTTCATTTTATTATCGTGATAGATCTCAGATTGATTATTGAAAATGGAAAAATAAAAGTTGGGTATACCCACTAACGTGCTTCTATTGCACCCAGAACATACACTTCGTGGATTCCATTACCCATTTTCAATAGAATGTTCTATTGAACCTTGTTTCATTATTGCATTTCAGAAAAATAATTAAAAAATTAAATCCAAGGGAATTTTAATCAAGAGTTAAAATTGAGAGTATGAAATTTAATAAATAGATGAGAATGTAGCATCCAAATATTCTAAAACAAAACATGATATAAAATTTCAAAAAATATTCCCCACAATGATGTAAAAATGATTAAAAATTATTATTTATATATGATAATTTTGAACAATCACTTTGAATATTGTAAATGAATTATATTAAAAAAATTAAAAAAATATAGTATGTTCATTTTTATAATATTAATTTATTGGTTACTAATTAATTATAAATGAAAATAAAAACCTATTGAATATTATATATGTGTTTTTATTTAAAAACTATTTTTATTCCCATAATGAAAATTTTCAAAATTAAATTAAATTAATTAATATTAGTGAAATATATTAATATAATTTATTTCTTTTAAATATAATATTTATTTTAATATAATCTAATTTGTCTTATAGACTGGAGATAAGAAGAAATCCATTTTAAAGCATAAAACCCCTCTTTTTCTTCTACATCCATGTTTTCTAAAATTGTTTCCAAAAATATTATTACCATTCTCCAATGATATTAAATGTACATTTATCTCATGTTTTAAGTATTAAAAAATCTTTAACGGTATTTTTTTCTAAACATCATTCTTCGAGACATTTTTGTAAAAACTTCAAAACGATTTTTTTAAATTATATGGCATGAACAAATTTTTCTAACAACACCAATCCAAAATGTTTTGAAGAATACCATAAAATTATAAAATATCATTTCCAATTAAAATGTTATATTTTATAATTATGTGTCGTTTTAATGATATATCATTTTCTATGTGAAAAAGGTAATTATCTTAAAGAAATTTTAAATAATCTCATTTAAAGAATTTTCAAATATCTCAACATCCATTGTTGGATCATATTCCTCATTGAGGTTTATCTCTTATGATACAATATTTTATATTTAATAAAATATTTTATGATTAGATTAAATTTGGATGTACTATTTTTATACAATTTTTATATTCTCTTTGGTGATGTTTCATGACAATATTAAAATATATATTTCATTGCATTTGTAATTTTTATGATTATTCTTAATGTTTTATTGTTTATGTGGAAAAAATATATACAAACATGTTCTAATGGCTGTACCCAAGTAGTAATCTATTTCATTGGGTAATTTCATAGTCTCACGAGATGTCATGTATAGGCTTAGGGAGTAATCATAAACCATTATGGACTCTGCCGACCACGTAATATAGTATTTGAGGTTATCCTTGACTTATTTTTATGTCATATTTTATGTTACTATTAGTTTACTATATTTCCATGATAATATGATTCCTTGTTCTATATGATATGCTTCGATATTTTTACTCATGATACATTCTTATATTTAATCATGTCATTCTTTATAACTTATATGCTATGCTATAATCTCATATATTTTTTTCTTTACTGGGATTTTGTGCTTATCCCATGTTTGAAAATGATTTTGAAAAGATTTAATATTGGATAGATAAGTAAACGAGTACAAGGGAATGTACTAATATGTTTTTGGAAGAGAAAAAAACATATTTTAAATACTTTTGTTTGGAAGAAAAACAGATACTGTGTATAAGTGTCCGCATGTAATGTGTGGAATTTCTATATAAGGGTTTGTATGAATTTTATAAAACAATAAACCTAAAATATAGTTTTTAATGAATAAAATATAATTTTTGTTTAAAAATAATTTAATATGTAAGTTTAATGGTAATTTCTTTATAGAAAAACTCTCGTAGTTATTTTTAAAATGTCCACTATAATTTATAGAATAATTATAAATAGAAATGAATGGATTTTTTTATTAATATCCATTTTCTCCATCCACATTATATATGGATACATTAGAAATCAAAATGACATCTTATTGACTGTCTAATGTATAATCCTAAAATTGAGAACTATTTAAAATATTAGTATCTAAAAGTTTGTCAACATCCAGTAGTCATTTCATCGAGGGTATGGAAACTGGAGTGTACTGGGATCTATGTAATATATTCTAAGGTTTTAATATAATATGGTATCTCACTAGTTTATAAGGGAAGGAAATATCTTCTTCTAATTCATCCACATCTACATTTAGAATTTCCTAACCAGCTTCAGTCACCACTTCATCGACATAATAAACCACCACTTCCTTCATATCTAAGAGAGGATCACCAAAATCCCTAGGTTTATAGGGGTTTATCACTACATTAAAATTCATATAGAATCCATCAATATGCAGAACCCACTTATAAGACCTTGGATTCTAATTTAATTTCATCCTTATATAATTTTCTGGTTTATAAAAAAACCACCACACTGAGTATCTTTTTCTTCTCCATCTGAGAAAAGACCTCTTCCTTCTAACATATCATAAAATATATCTATATAAACAGTAATATTTTGCCTATATGAATGATTTCATAATTCCATCCTATAAACCATAATGTATCTACAATGTTCTATGTTGTCAATTATTTTCATAATATATAGAAATAAGATATAATGCTTCCTTATTAAATTGAAATCCACATTCTTGTAAAATTATATATGTTGGAGGGATTTGAAGATAAGATCACATTCCCCACCTATATCTATTATTTTTATCCTGTTTATAGTAGCACATCATGTAACCTACTGAGGTTCATAATCAAAAAATAAATTTGAATGATCAAGGGGATAAGAACCATAATAGTAATAATATATTCCATTGTGATGAATATCTAAGAACTTCAGTCATTTATTCAAATAGAACAGAAATTACTTACCATTTACTAACATCCTTATGAAATTCTTCTTATACCACATCTCAAACATGACATACAGATAATCATTGGAACCAATATTTGATAGAATGGTTAATTAAGTACTACTAACAATGTTTTAATCCTTCCACTTGAATAACTTCCCAAACTATCAGCTAACACGAATACATCCAAGAAGTATCAATTAATATATCTAAAACTTCTACATGTGTCAAAAGTATAGGATATAACGGGTACAACAATCAAAATGAATCTCATTTTAATTTTTTATAGGTCATGAATCATATAGAGAACCGAAGTAATGTTTTTTTCTCACCATTATTGCATATGAATAGAGATCAATTGATGAATTTCAGGGATTATGTTTTCAGAGTGAATGGAATAGGATTGAAGGGGAATCTGTGAGGGAGGATTTTATTTAGACTCTTAACAGGGTTCCTTTCATAATTTGGTGAGAAAAATACTTTTAAATATAGTAATATTTTAATTCAAATGATATAATGAATTTATAAGACAATAAAATATATGAATGGTTGAGAGTAATTATAGAAATATGTCTATAATTGTGGTAGAAGCGAATGGTATATTATGGAGGTAGCAAACACTGGTAGAACATGGAAATATCATCTAATTGTATTAACCAGTGATATTATATATAAAATATATATCCACTTATTTCATACTAATGGTAATACACCAAAGGTAGCAGGATAATGTTATAAGGACAATAACAATAGTCTAATGGTATAATGTAAGTGGTAGCATTCCAGATGTACTAGGCCATTAGTAGCAGGTCCATTGTAGCAAGCTAACATTAGCAGTCCAATGTTATCCAAACAAAAATATAAGGCCAATGGAACCAGTACTAAGATATCAATAAAATGGTGTCATGTCAATGGAATCATGGTAATGGTAGCAGGACAACAGTAGCGGGACAATGGTAGTAGGCCAACGATGTCATTTGAATTGTGACATATCACTAAAAGAAACAAAAAATGACAAAATGTATTAAGAGGAATATATCATTCCAATATAATTATATATATATATATATATATATATTATTTTCCCAATATGAAAAGGATTTATAAAAATATAAAAATAATAATTTTCAATGCAAAGTAGTTCATGATTTATATCAGTATTTCCAAAATAATATCACAAAGTGATGTCTTATATAAATTTGACTTATTCTATAATGAGATACATGATTATTTAAAACTTGTATATAAATTTTAATTCCAAAATTCCTTGGGAAATGTTTAAAAAGATATCCACAGTCTATTAATGTGCGTTTCATCCACAAAATCTATTCACATAAACTATTTTCAGCTATATACTCAGCTACATCATTGGTTAATGCAATAGAATTCTAATTTTTTACTACAATATGGTACAATAGAATTTACCAAAAACAAACGAATTCTAGAGGTTATTTTCTTTCAAACATAAAATCATAAAAATATGTATATAAATTACAAACTAGTTCAATAATTTTTACTATAAAGTAAATCAATCAAAAATTAGTTGTATACAAAGGGTATATAACAATATTTTTGACATAATTTAAATGGGATTGCATATGATTTTAGTGAAAATGAGCTCTCATACTCAAACAAAACATAATAGAATATCTTTTAGATATTAAATAAATTAAACTTCTCATCATACCTCTTTAAATGGTATAGTCACCTAGTTTTATGGTTTCATAATGATCTAATTTATAGATGGTACTCATTGGAGTAACTGGTCATTTTGATCTATCCCTACCAAAATGTTTCAAAATATCCTTTATGTATAAAATTTTATATAAAATTATTATTTTTTTGTTTTTAAAAATATGAATACTAAGGAATAATTTCACCCCACCAATTATAATCATTTAAAATTAACCTTTAATCTTTTTAAAATATTACATAAATGTGTATTTTTTAGGTGATCCAAATATAATAGAATCGACATATATTTTCACCACCAAAAAATATTTTTAAATATTTCATTTTAAAAATCTTTGATTAGCTACCTCTTTTGAAAATTATTTTGAAATGACAAAATAACTAATCCAATCATTCCATTTTTTGGATACAATTTTAAAGTCTAATGATCTTTTTATACTGTGGAGACATCATTTAGAATAGACGAATTTCTAAATCCATGGGATTGTTTGATTAAAAAATCCTTGAAAATATAATTATTAATTAAATCTCTCTCAATATCTATTTGAATTCATTTGAAATGAAAATGTTTTTTAAGAATGCAGCATTGTAATAGCCTCAACTCTAGCTACTTGTGTAATGTTTTACTTAAATTAAATACATTCATGTAGATTATATAAATGTGAAAATATTGTATATTTATTTCTTAAAATTGATCTAGAATCATCACCCTTATTCTTAAACACCTATTTACTTACAATGGTTTTCAATTCTTTAGATATTTCTTCCAGTTCCATGAATTTTTTTAAATAAATCCAACTCTTCATGTATAGAAATTACACAAAATTCATCATTGGTCGCTTGATTAATGTTTTCAAATTCAACATATTACAAGAAGTCTTTACGTTAAAACTACTTTCAAATAGAAAAACAAGTCTATGAAAATCATTCTAGATCTCCAACAATAACTTCTAAAGGGTAATTTCTAGGGGTTTTAATTTCACTAAGGATATATGTAATTGGTACTTCATTTTATTATTTAATGTATTTATCAGATACATATTTATTGATAAGGGACATTTCTATAGAATTATTAATAGATACATGACTAGTCATGGTTGGGATATTGATATTCAATTTAGAACAATGATCCTCATGTTTTCCTATTGGATTTATCAGATTATCTAGAAAAATCTCATTAAATTTGACATGTACATGTTCTTCCAAAACATTGGTTATTTTATTTAACACCCTATATTATATTCTTAATTTTTAAACAGAATTAATATTCCGTAATCAGTTTTGGAGGAAAAATATCTAAAAACACTTCTCTGATGAGAAGAATGACCTTATAGTCTAAAAATCTTTCAAAATTATCCTATAGTTTTATTCTATTCCATATATATTGTAATTTCATATTTAAAATTCGTATGATATTAACCCTATTGATTATATAGATTTTTGTAATAATATATTCTTCTTTAAAATATATATGTAAGTCATATTAATTGAGCAAGGTCCAGGTATTCTCTGGAATATTCATATTCCTTCTTTCAACTAATACATTTTTGTAGGGAGTCTTAGTAGTAGAGAAGTTATGATGACAACTATATTGTGATCATAAAGTCTCAAAGTCTAAATTTTCAAAATCACACCCATGATCATAAATTAATGAATTTATAGTAAATTTATTAATATTATTTATTAATTTTTCTTTTTTTTAAAATGAAAAAATAATCACTTTTGTGAGATAAAAATAATACACAAGTAAATCTAGAAAGATTATCTATAAAAATATTTGAAGAATGCTTCACACCTTTTCAATAAACTCAATATGGTCTAAATAAATCCATGTGAAACAAATCTAGGGAGTGATATGTTTAAATTTATTTCATTGGATTGAGAAAAAATCATGGGATATTTCATATTTTTATAGTGGTAACATAATTTGATTTTTTGTAAATGCAAGTTTATAAGGATCCGTACCTAAACCTCTACTAGTTATCATTATATGAGATAAATGTTTTAGTGTATGAATAAATTATTTAATGGAAATTATTCTTTATAAAATTCACTTACTAAAGAAACATTTTGAGATAATATTGAATATATATAAATTGTATAAACATTATCCTTGTGTAAATAAGAAATAAACTAATGAATTTTTATAATCAGATATATTTTCAAGAATGATTTTAAATAAAAACATAATAACCATGATAATATAATTTTGAGAAACTACGAAAAATATATTTTAAACCATAAAAAAATAAAACATTAAAAATTAGAATCATATATGTGTATTTATTTGATTAAGTTAACTTATTTTTCCTTTGGTATTGTCACCAAATTTGACATGTACAACACCCACCATTGTAATGATATTAAACCTTATGTGTTCCTCTATCATGTTTATTGAATATCCAATATTTGGATAACATAAATTCATACCAATACCCATTATGCATGTTACTTACAACATGTTTCTAAAATACATCATTTTGTTACCACAATTACATGGGTTTATATAAGTTAAAAACATGATATTATCGCATCACAAAATAACTATAAATTTTACAATAAAAATAATTTTGTTATTTAAAGGAAAACACCTTAGTATATCTATAAGAATTTAAATTTTTTTAAAACTAGAATATCTTCACATATTAATAACATTATTTTTATAAATTATCCATTGACCTAGCTGGAACTGAATTCATATCTCGTACATCGGTGTGTTTCGTTTTCCAAGATTACTAATCACTCTTTCTCTTACATTTTAAAATAATTTAACATCAATTTTTATTTTATCATTGTTCATTTTAATTTCATTATAATCCATTAATAGTTAAACATTCCTTCCATTTTATTGTAAAAATGGTTTTTTATCACCAACCCAAAAAACATGCGACCTTTTCATATTTTTATATTTATCTTTAAATTCATTAATAGTATTTTCAAGAATATAAAATATTCCTTAAATTATTCAATATTAAAATTTAAATCACGAGGAGTATTATTGTGTTGTGTATAAGTAGTCACCTCAGATGTTTTTTTCATCAACCACATGTTAGTACTTTCATTATTGTTTCCCTACATTAATCAGATTCTCTATAACTATCCTAAGTGGAACTCCATGTCCCCTTCATAACACTCTTATATATTTTTCCTATTTACACATATTTTCTTATTGTACTATAATTTTGAACAAATAATATTTTTATACCCCTTTATATTACACTCTTATTTAGTTATTTCACCTAGATAACATCAATTATTCCAAATTAATATTTTACCATACGTTCCTCTATTATTTGATTTCATGAAAAATTTCTTGTTCTTATCAAAAATTTTAAATCTCTTGGATAGATGATTCATATCTTTATCACTTTAAAAATATTACACCTCCTAAATTGATCTATTATATTGGATTTTCAATTCAATCCTTGACTCTGATGACTTGAGTGTGGCTAATTTTCTTTTTTGATTTTCATCTTCTTTATTCATGATCAACTCTTAATCACAATTCATGGGTTTTCTTATAATATCCTAAACTAGTACTTTGGTTAGGAATAATAACACATTAATTGAGATACAGGTTACAATAAATAAATTATGTAACTATTATATAATTTAAAACATGTGATATTTGTATTATATTTTCATTCCTAGAACATGCATCGTAGTAAAGATATTGTTGATCCTGAGATACATTTCAAAAATTTATTCATAGTTATTCCTTTTAAATATAGCTTATTTAATAGTATCACTATTCATACACATATCTTTATACATTTATTCCCCATAATGAGACTCTGAAAGTGTATCCCATATTTGATAAGTAGTTTAACATGTATATATTAAATTAAATCTGAATTTTTCTATGGAAGATTATATTGAATTCATTCCTTTAAAATTATAGTTCCAGGAAACCTTTGGGGAGTCAATTGAGTCATCTCTAGTAGCTTTATATTTTTTTATATTTATCTTCAAATGTTTTCTATATGTCAAAACACATGCTATCAAGATTTATTTTCATTTTAATCATCCATTGTGCATAATTATTACCATTAAAAAAATAGGTCTGTTAGTAGTAGTACCCTCAAGTCAATTATTATACATTGAGATACAAATTTATAAAAAAACATAAATTTAAATCTTTATGGTAAATACATGATCACTGTTAATGCTAGATAAGAAATACATAATTATCCATTGATAGTAAATGTTGGTTAAAGTGGTGTAATCAAGAGGTGGTGAATTGAATATCTAGTAAGAATTTCTATTTAAAAACTTTTTAAAATATATTATCCCTATTTAGATAACATTCCACTTAACCAAAATAATATACAAATTTAATTTGGAATTTTCAATATAAATATCAAGGGTTCGATCAAAACCTTGTTAAAACATATTTAATATCCCTTTATGTTTTGAAAAAAAATATAAACAAATATATGATGATATATAAAACACTAATTAAATCTGACTATCAAAGCATTATTTTGATAAATATTTTTGAAATGATAATTTAATTTTAAAAAATTGTGATTTAAAACTATGTAATACACAATAAAAATAAATATAAGTGGTTCTGAATCAGGTTGATTAATAATATCTTCCACATGATAGTCACTCGATTCAAATTTTTTTAAATAATAAATTAGTCTTCAAACCATATTAGGGTTTTTATAAAACTACACACATGTCAGTCAAAGAAACACACAACGTCTTCCACAGTTATTCGTGAGATAGATGATATAAAATAAATTTGAATAGATTATTTTAGTGATCTCTAATATAGGACACTAGATTTTTCTCAAATAATAATCAAATGAAGAAAGAAACATAAATGTAAATGGAATAGATTATAATAAAGAGAGAATATAAAATTGTTTTTTTATTTATTCATTCTCTAATCAAGAATAATATGATTATGAATGATCTTATTTTTCATTAGGACTTTCTATTAATCTATCCTAGATGATACTTAGAATTTTATTCATATGGTCTCAAATTCTTACATGGATTAAAGATTTATGTATTCAGAACTAGACAATCCACTTTATTTTTATTCAAAACCCTTATAAATAACCAACCAGTTAGTTAGTATCCCCAAATAATTTTTCAATAGGTTTTACATTGTGAAATATTGGTTCCTCAGTTTTTTAGCTTTTTAGAAACTCTATGTTTTTATTATAGGATAATAATAAAATAAGATAAATCCTTTTTCTAGTGAAAAATATAAAAAGTATGATTTTTTAATCAATGCATTTGAGAATAATATTAAGAATAGTCATTTTTAAATCATCATACCTAAAAATTATATCACATTTATTAAATTAAATAAACTATACATTTGGATTAATAGTTTGATGTTAATTTTATATAAGAATGGAATCAGAAATAAATAGGAGGTAGTTATTTCATCTAGTAGAAGTAGATCTATACGAATAAATTAAGATCTAAAATAGTAATAGTGGAATTATCTGATGATAAGATCCCAAATTTTGGAAATATACTCATCCTTCTATCTTGGTCTCCCACTTGGAAGTTCCTACTAGTCACCATGTTTTGCCTTCTACATATTATGAAAAATAGTTTTTTCAAGACTCACCACGCCACCTTTTGCCCAATAATGATGTCCCAGAGTTCCAATGGCCAGAATACCTTTTGAAATCCACAAGGACCATCATTTAATTATAGTATGGAATCCATATTGTTCAATTATGTGTCACTGCCTATGTTAACATGCACCTTACTCTTGACCATTGACTGTGCCATAACCTCTATCACTACCAGTGTCATTCTCCATAAATGGACACTAATTCCCCTCATGGGAGGCTTCTGTTGTTTGAACAATGCTCATATATGGAATTACTTGCTAATATTTAAACATTATAAAGCACACAACCACAATTTTTATGATTAATTATAAATAATTTTAATTATATTATTAATTATTAAGTATTAATTTTATTCAGTGGTATCAAACCCTACAGGGTCTAAGGAGGTCTCAGATTTTCGTATAACTAGGTTCTTTACTTTTGGTAGTATAGGATTGTTGAAATATTTATTTCCCTCTACATATTGATCACTACTATAGAATCAATATTTATCATCACTCAAAATCAATTTTTTAGTGCTAAAAATGCATTAGTGTTAAAAGATCCTTCAAAATAATTTCTCTTTTATTGGTCATTTTTTAGAACAAATAAACACCCCATTTAAGAGATCATTTTTACTACTTATAAAGAGATCCTCTATCTATCTTGTTTTTATGTTGATAATGGGTGTGTTTATCAGTATTGAAAAAGATAATAAAATAAGAAAAATATATATTATTCAAATATTTTGGTATTTTCACACAAACCTGACCCCCATGCCCCCCCTTTGTGCTCACCCCCTTGTCAATACCCGCCCGCAAGCACCCCTATCAATGTCTCACCCACCCACCCCCATTTTTCAGTGCTCATACAACCACTTTATCAGTGAACATATGCTTCCAACCACCCTACTCACCAGCATACATTTGGAGTTGAACATGGAACCTCCATGTTAAAATTCAATGCCTTTACCACTCCTCTATCTTGTTTTCTTCTATATTTTATGATATTTTTATATATTTAAATATATTTTAAAAATTATTTCTTCCAATATATTTATATATATTTACAATATTATTTTTTTATACATTTATAAAATATATGATTGTGTGTGTAGTTATTTTTGTGTGCTTATTTATATATTTATCTAATTATTTATTTATTTATTTATTTATTTATTTATACACATGTCTATGTGTGTTTGTGATATTTATAATTATATTTACTAAAATAGGTTATAAGTTAATATTAACTTACATATGTTAGATTACATATATTAATATATATATCTCATTACTATACACACAAAGATACATTTATATATAAAAATTTGTATAGTTGTGTGTATATATATATATATTCATATATTTGTATAAGGTAAATAAAATGATTATATTTAAATAAAATGTATAATGATTATTATCAAATGGCCAATAATTTAAAAAGGTATTATATATATATATAAGTTTAATGTTTATTTATGATATTTATGACCTAATAATTCTTCTATAATTATAATATTATATCAACCATGTTTCCTTCTGATTCATCAAAAATCTATAATTTCATTCGTGTGTATTTGTGGAATATGTCAACCTTAATGCGATGGGATTCATTTTTCATTTCCACTTTATGTGGATGGAATTAAGGATATTTTTAATTTTTTTATAAATATCATATAATAATTATTCTTATAAAATTAATTTTTTTCATTCAATCCATTGAAATGTTAAAATATATTCCATGCATATGTACGACTTACTATCTCCATGAATGGTGTAATTCAATTTTGATGTGTTAAAGTCTTACATGAATGTTAAGATAAATATATCATATTATAATAGTTTCATGGTTTATATTTTAATTCCAATAGTGTCATAATGGTTTAATGGAAAGTTATTTATGTAGTTCTTGGAATGGTATTAATTGTTTTCTTTGTTAAATATATGTTATTAAAATATTTAAAATCCATAAAAATAATTAAAGAGGATATTAAGGACGGTAAATGGTCAAAAAATCATCCATTTTCCATTTGTAATACAATTTTAAAGTTATATGTTAATTTATAAAATGTTAATTTTGAAAAATAAATTACCACGGTTACGGTTATGAAAATTTAATAGAAGGGATAAATAAAAATATTATATTTTAAATGATATATAAACATATAAAATATTTTTTGGAAAATAATATGATGAGAATATATCACTTATTTTTGAAACTATTTCATTTTGTAACTATATTTCATATGTTAATCACATATTATATTATTGTATTTCATGTATTTATAAAAATTATAGTAACAATAGTTCACAATAAAATATATTTTATTAAATTACTTGAAAATAATTAAAATCGTATCCTTGTCCAATGAAAAGGGTTATGTTTGAAAAAATAAATAATTTTCCATTTTTGTGTCACTTTCCATTTCATAGTTAATTTATTTTCCCCTGAAGAGTAACATACATTGTTATCATGGTAATCGTCAAAAGGAATTAAACTAATACATAAGTCTAAAAACATAAAACAACTTGTCTGAATTATATTGGATGATATGGACTATAATAATAATCATATTATAATATAATTATATCAAAATTTATACATTTTTTAATGAAAATTAATATATATTAATTTAAATCTTTATGTAATTAAAACATTCCCGCCTCTCTCTTATAGAAGGGAACATATTCTCTTCTCTTCATTACAACTTTTGAGCCTTCTAACTCAGAAAATACCTATCAAAATACATTAATATATTCCTTATGCCCATCCTAGATATTATTCAAGGATAAAATATTAAACATTCAATTATTAATGTGTAATCAAAAATAGGATTCTCAATAAATAGCTACAACTCTTAACCAAGTACTTTCAATTTATTTATAATTTTCCCACCTTTAAATATGTGTAATTCCCCATAAAATAATAAAATTAGTATACTAAATATAATGAAAATTTATTTAGAAGATATATCCACAATTATTCTCCAGGTTTCTGTCATATGGGAATTGGAATTATTTCTTGTGCGTATTTGTGGACAACCTCCCCCACATAGAGATATAATTCATTTTAAATCACCAATATTTGGGAATAGTTAATATAATAAATTTGATATTTATATATGATATTTATAAAATAATAATAATTTTTTAATTAGAATATCATATCTACCACCACTCATTTCTATCTCTTGGATGACGATAATGTCGCTTGTGTAGACACATGGACTACCACCTCTACAAAGAGATGTGGTTATTTTTTCATTTAATATTAGAATGTATGGTAATAAGGATATAATTTAATATTATATATGATATTTATTATATAAAAATTATTCTATAAAAATTAATTATTTTATACCTTTATTTTATTCCATCCTTTAAATAGATTAGATGGTGTACATGTGTTTGTACGACCAATTCTTTGCATGAAAGGGGTAATAAATTTTTCTATATCTATTTTATATGGATGAATATATATAGGTATATAATTAATATATATGACATTTATATCATGAATATAAATTTGGAGATGATGGAATCATTATCAATGTACAAGGATAATTGATGTTGAACTAAAACCCTATTGAAGAATGAAATTGTTAGCACCCAAAAACAACAATTTTAATAAATAATTATTAGTCAACTGTTATTAAAATTTTATAAGTGGATAATAAATGGTATTTCAATTATGAACATCAATATGGTATATAATTACAATAAATTTAATTTTTTTACAGGTGTTTAATATCACTTACGAGGCAAGTCAGACTTGAAGTAAGAGATTTTTTTTCAATCTAATTTTATTTCATTACTATTTATATTTCAATTTACATTGAGGGAAATTATATGATAATTATAAAATAAATCACTATAATATTATTCATCGAAGTTTATTCATGAAATTTTAATACAAATGTTTCATTTTTTCTGGTGACTACTTAAAACTACCTAGAAAAAGTTTTTATGAAAAAAATACATTACTTCATATTTTGTCTAGAATCATTTTCTTCCATGCCCATGTTTTTTAAAAACATTTACAATTTTTTTTATAATTTCCAAATTATTATTTAATGTCATTATTACACATGATTATCATTTTATAATATATTATAAAAGTAGTTTTATTTTCATTTTCTGAACATGGTACTTTTGACTTTAACCAAAAATTTAAAAATAATCATTCGTTTAAAATGTATGGCATGACAAAAAATTCGACAATCATGATCACTAAATTTATTGAATCATACAATACAAGTTTTAAATTTTATTTTATAATAATATCTTTAAATTAAATTTATTTTAATATTTATCTTTTAATATTTGATTTTAATGTGAATATGGTATTTTCATCATTAAAGATTCCTATGGTATTTTAATGGAATTTTTAATATTTACAAAACACAATGAATTTATTGGGGATATGATCCAATGATAGTACATTTATTATATATCAAGATGATTTTTGATTATGATGTATCATTTTTCCATATTCTTAATTTAATATAAATAATTTTTTACTTATAAGTAATTTTGAGTAGGAATTATATTGATCATTCAAAATATAAGGAATTCGTAAGATATACAAGGGATGGATGAGGCCTAACTATAGACATACCCTAAATGTATTGATGTGTATAATGAGAAAAAATCGATATAATTAGATATTATAATTGTAATTTTTTTAAAAATTTTCCATTTATTAAGAAATATGTCGTGGTTGAGAGACCATGATGGTATGATTCATGAAATCTTGGTTGTGAAGCCACGGTCGTCGATGTCTTGAATCAGTCACATAATTTAATAAAAATTATGTTTTCTCCATCAATTTGTATCTTATTAAAATATTATCCATGTATAATAAATGAAATATAGTTTTTTTGAATGGAATATTTTTTTATTATTCACTTTTATATAATTATTATTCCATATTTACACATAATAACTTTGGATATGAATATCCCTTACTGAATATAATAGATAACCCATTGTTGGTTTTATATTCAACAATATTTGATGAAAATTATTATGAATTATATTATGTATGTATGTATGTATCATATTCTGTTTTTTATATTTCTAATGTAATATGATAATCATTTATGTGTCTAGTTCTCCAATAGAGTTAAACATATAAATCATTTATGGTGAGATCTCGTATAACTCATACTAACATAATAAACAAAACAATGGTGTTTTGTTTACATATATGGGGTTTATACAGATTGTATTTGAGTCATGATTAATATAAACTGTCAGAATAAGATTTAGGAAAACATATATTTGACAACATAACCCTATGATAGGCATTTATTATAACTATATGTATATAAAAATCATACTCATGTTTTTGTAAGCTTGAAAATATGTTGTTTTACTAGATATACATCCATGTTTAGAAACAACACGTGGAAATAGTTTTCCTTTAGATTAATCTAGGAGTAATAACCCCAAAACTAGATGGCCTAATATATCTCAACCATCATTTTATTGCATGATGAGTGCACACTTTCTGTGCACCTGGTATGACAATATCAATGGATTTTTTTGGGTTAACTAATGACTTTTATATAAACCATTATTAAATATTTTCATAGATGATGACCATGAATGGACTAGGAAAATCCTAATGTGAAATAGATTCAAAATATTGTGTCCTTTTCTAGACATCCTATAAATAATTTGTTTTATAATCTCTCACTATGATTATTATTCATCACATTTTGATTCTTGGTTTTATCCAATGGATATAAATATGATGAATTATGTAAACACTAAATTTAATGGAGAATGGAATGATTATAATCAGGAGAAAACAAGTGAAATGGATTCATTAAGGTTAAAACATTTTATTTTTCTTAATCATCTATATCATTCTATGATTAATAATATCAACTTATCTGATATTCTTAACACACCTAATAAGAGAAAAATTGAGTTTTAGGAAGTCCATATAAGAAAGCATAATGGCTTCCTACATGTCATTAAAATGAAAAGATGCAATCAGTGTAATATTTTAAGGTAATAAGTATAATACCGTATGATTTTAAAATAATTACATTATGTTCAATTGATTATATGACATGAAACCCCAAGCTTATATGACAAGTGAAATATCATTTTTAAATATGATTGTTACATCCAAACTATCCAATTAGAGGGTATTAATATGACTAAATGGTTTGAAATTTTTTTATAAAGGTCATACTCAATATAAATTTATTGATAAATTCATATGAAATAATCACTAAAATGTTATTAAATTCATATCAATTTTCACAAACATGATTTCATAAAAAATGTAATATATATAATTGAGAGTAAATATAATAATTAGTTTGTAGAAATTTTAGAAATTTTATTTGAGAAAAAGAGTTTAATTTTGAAATTCATCATATGAAAATTATGTTAGGGTTATTTTTTGGATTTTTTTGAGTTCGATTTTTCAAGGAATTGTGAAAAATAAATTTTTTTTAAATTGTTCTTAAATCCAAATCTCTATCCATTTAAATTAATTAAATAAATATTTAACAACGAATATTTTAAATTAAATCTATGGATTATATATCAATATATAAGAATTTATATCAATAGAATGATTATAACTAGTTCGATAATAAATGTACGGTAATTTTATGCTTGAGAAATTAATTCCTTGAAAATTTATATTTCAACATGTTTTACAGGTTTTATTTGAAATTAAATTATTCCACTTTTTAATTATATTTTATAAAATTGATTCCATATTTTTAATAATAATTTTTAATATTATTAAATAATATAAACATATTTTATTAATAAAATGAATAGTAAAAACACTAATAAGTTGTTAACACAATTATGTGTAATACTAGTTTACAAGAGGTTAAGCTAAAGATATAAGGGTTGTAATGATGTAAAAACAAATCGAATGTCTATTTATTGAAAAAATTTCGACCCTATATCATATAATTTTAGTAAATGAATCATTTTGGAGCCATATGGCCATGATTATGACCATTATAATAATATTACTAATAAAAATGAAAAAATTTCACTCTCTTTGTTTTAAAAACCTCTTATGTATTCAAAATAGAATAAAAAGGAGGTATGTTTGGTTACAATTATTCATTTCATGGGTAAATAATTTTTTATAAAGGAAGTTTATTTATAATTTTATATGATTAAATAATTGCCTTAACAGATTATGCAATGCTGATGCAATATATATTAAAATTATAAGTGAATAAAATAACTAATTTTAAAAATATAAAATATAATACAAATAGAATAAAATTTTCAATTAAAATAATTTTTATAAAATTATAATATTTTATTTATCTCTGATTGTTATATATTATAATTTAATGCTTGTATTGATATTTCTCAAGGCAAAATATTTTTATAGTTACAAAATTGACATAAATGATATTTTATAAATAATTTTTTCTTAAATTATTTTAAAATTGTGATAATATTATTATATGAAGATAAATTGGATATGGTTCATAATATAAAATATTTTTCAATGTTTTGTAATTTTCCTTTTATATGAACATTTTTAACCCCTAAAGTGTACATACTTCAATACTATGGAAATTATCAAATAGAGTTAATGTGGGTTAACAATGGTAGTGGTAAAAACATAATATTAACCTGTAAAAAATTTGTTGGATTATGATATTCATACCCATAAATATGAAATATTATAAATATATCATTTTTGATCCATTTTTCTATAGTAAAAAACTTATATTAACAAAATATTTTAATAAACCCCAAAATTTCCCCTCTCTCAATTATAAATGGATGACACTTATCCTATTTTCATCAAATTTCAATAAACATTTGGTTCAACACACTTATACTATTCTGGTTCTATGAGAATCACTTTTTCGACAACTTTGGCACTCGGGTAGGCATCCATGTGGTAATGGTTGCTTATTGTTTTTCACCTTTTGCCTGCATTTTGGTTCTAGATGTGATTTTGAAGGGGTTTGGGATTGTGTATACAGTTCATTCATTTCCAGCGTGGTTTGCAGTGGAGGCATGTTGACTAGTTTTGTGGTTCTGGTGGTGATGATTTTTGGTGAGGTAGCTTGCTAGAATTAGATGTGGTCTACTATTTGTGTGTGCATCAGCTTTTCATTTTTTATGGTTATTTTTTCTTGCTTTGGATATCGCTTCTATTGCATACATAGACCATTATTGAAGGAATACTGTGAATATAACAGATGTTGTCTATTCTTTGATGAGGTAGGTAAGGAATCTCTTCAGGTTCAGTTGTTGTTTTGAGTTCCAATTTCTGTTTGTTCGATTTTTTGTACATAGTAAGGGAGGCGAGGGACTAGGATTGGGCAGACCAAAGTGTTCCATGATGTTCCATAGTGATTTTTTCTATCCATTATTTCTCCTATTATCTCATGAGGTGGGGTGGAATAAAGAGGTAATGTGTATTGATCGTTGATACTCACAGGGTGCTGAATTTTTCTTCTGTGTAAACGTGCAATGATTTTGGTTCTAAAAATTCTGATTGGAGGTTCATGGATTCCATTTTCTTCTAGTTCTGAAATTTTAAATTTCTAGTGGAGTTTCTTGGATTCTGTTTGGGCATGTTGGTGGCTATTTTTTTTGTCCATTTTGGTGTGTTTTCAACCATCATGTAGCACGGATCTGCTTCAAATGAGGTCCATAGTAGAAATTCTTTTCCGGAGCATGCCAATTAGATTTGGATGATCAAGATGGTATGGATCTACCATCGGTACCAGGCCCGTGCAATCCTACATGGGACAGCTATCTGAGAGGTCATGCGATGGTGAGATATTTTTATCATGATGTAGTTGCTGTGGAGAGGCAGATCCTATAGTCTTCATCAGGGTTATATTTTCTTGGTTTAGTTGGTTGTTATGTTTGGGACTTGTGGTTTCTAAATTTCCTCAAAAGTGTTTTGATAAGAAATAATAATTTTCAGTCAGGTGGTTTTTTATATTCTTCACCTGACTCAATAAAATATTATTCATTCCTGATGATATAATAAAATTAGTATATAACTTCTACTAAGATGTTTTTATTTAAATCTCATATAATATAACCATTTCCTCTATCATTATTTGGTAAATGATACCATGATTCATGTGTATAATGGACTACTACCTTGTTAACCGATGTAAATCATTCTCCATCACCTCCTATTATGAGTGACTTTAGGGATGTATTAAATTTTTATATATATAATATTAAGGACATATTTATAATTAATAAAATATTATATATCACTTACATTCATACCATTCTATTCATTGAAAATGGAAACTTCTTTTGTGCGTAATTATAGTATAACAACTCCTTGAAGCTATGTGATTCATTATTCACCACCACATCACATGGATGAAAAACAAAATTATATTCAAATAAGTAATATGGTATTGATTATATAATTTTCATTCTTTAGGTATATAATAATTATTATCTTATTTCTATAATGATCATTGAAATTGGAATGGTTTACCATGTGTAGGTAATGATTACCATCTCCATGATTGTAATAAATGTTATTTTTCCTAATCATAATTTTGTGTTGGTTTAAAGAGTATAATTGATGAATAAAATTGGTAATTGTATTATGCTCATTATTTTTTAGATTACCGAAAAATGACCTCTTTTCCCATAAAGAAAATAATCAAGGGACTTTTGACTTATAAAATGAATATAATCAACCTATAAAATGTGAAATTAATTGATTAAGAAATTACATAAAAATGGTATAAAATAATAAGAGGACTAATAAACATTAAAATTTTTTTTAATAAAGTAAACAATTATCATTGGTTGATAAATAACAAACATAATGATTTAGACCTGAGGTAAGGGATTTCTTCTCAATTCCCTTCTATTTAGTCATATTTTAAATCTATGCAACTGATTTATTATATATTGTTTATCTACTACCCATTATACCCATTACAAAATTAATACATAATTATTAATGGTATTATAAGATTAAATTAAATTTATTTCACCCAATTGGATTTGAGTAGAATGATTCCATGTGGTAGGGGTTTAATAATTCAATTTTTTTAGATTGGGTTATATCACATATTCATTGATTACCTTATGTAAAAATTCTATTTTAAATTGATTTTTTTTATTTTATATTGAATTTAATATTTTACTTATTTAAATGTTTTACCCATAATAACTTTCTTAATTAACTATCACTTCAATTATATAGTCATTGTAAGGTTTCATCATCTCAATTTTTCAATGTTGTGGTATATGTTAAGTGATAAACCAATATTCTTTTGTGAGGTGTATATGCAATGACATTGATTATTAATATAATGAATATCTTTTTAATAATGGTTTTTAATTTATATTTCTATTTATTTATTTTATTGGAGTTATGATTTGATTTTTACCAAAGTGTAAAAGAATTATATCTCAATCTCATCTTTATTTGGGATGGATTATGTTTAAAAATCCTCTATGTGGGTTATATGTCCTTTATATATTTAACATAAAATATTTTATTTGATTATGGTGAATTTTTTAAAATTATATGTCTTCCATTCATTTTACTCTTTTAGGTACACACAATATTTAAAAAAAATAACAAAATTTGTCCTTATTAACTCTTTTTTCTGGAATCTTTTCTTCTATATCCATATATTCTATAAATATATACAAGAATGATTTAAATACTGTCAATTGATTTATTTTATACATTTTTACCTACATTTTACATTCCAAAAGTGGTTTTAATCGAATATTATATCATTTTCTAAATTGAGTAATTTTTTAATTTTCTTAAAAAATTTGATAGGAATATTTTCTTTAACAAACTCTACATAAACATAATTTCTTAACTCCACTACCACCAAATAATCTAGTGACTCATTTAAAAGTTTCCATGGTTCTTTTAAATGAATATTATTAACCTAATATTATATATATATATATATATTTAAAAAATGCATTTCTAAATTGAAGATGGTATTTTCCCCAATAATGTTTTTAATGATATTTTTTTAGAATTTCTATTCATAAAAAATATAAACCATTTATTTTACTTATTCTTCACTTGGGATATATTTTAATTATCCCATCCATAATAGTTTATTAGAGAGTTTATAATTATTTTGAATATTGAATATATTATAATTTTGTATGTTATATTTTTAATCTTAACGTTTATGTTTATCTTATATAAAATTGTTATTATACCTCTCTATATGATGAATGAATTGGAATTAATAAGTGATGGTAAGGGATCACAACATCCCTTGTATTTATTGGTAGGTCTAATGATATAAACTATTCTGAATATTTGGTCAAGGCCTTAACCATTTATGTATGATGAATTGGCATAATCCATGATGGTATGTTTATGATGTCCAGAATTATGCATTAGATATTTATGAGAATAGTTATTTATGTCTATGTAATTATTCAAAAAGTTATCTTATCTATGGATATGTTTCAAGGTTATATTATTGGTTATATAGAAATATTTTATCAGAATTGTTTCCTTCCATAATATTCTTCATAATTAATTAATCGTTTAAATGGAATGTGTTTTCAGTTATTTACCTTTCTATATTTATTCTACTGTATTTATACAAGATATATTCCATTTTATATTACTATTCTAGGTATTTTAGATCACCCTTTACCATTTTACCTTTCCTCGGGATATGAAAATGGATATTTGAATATGTTCAACAATTAGGAATATTTACTTTCACTATGTTGTATTTTTTATGTTATCAAATGTATAGTTTGATTGAATTATTTATTTAGCATACCATGATTACTAAAACACTCAATAATTTTAGATATAATAACTTGTATTCAATGCCAATTTAATAAAGTAATGACTAGATATGGGCTACTGGGGTTTCAGTCATGACAATTGGCATTAGAATATGTTTAGTGGAAACCATGGGAACTATATTTAGGAAACATATGTTATGGAACATAACCCTATAATAGAGTTTTAGAATATTTCCAATAAGACTATGTTTATTACTTAGAGGATTATAGTTTAATATTTTTAGGTACTAACATGGTTTTATAATTCCTGTATTGATTTTTAGTTTTAAATATTAAGTACCCCTTTTGAGGTTTTTTTATGGCATTTTAACATGATTAAGGATTTTTTTAGAAGATTTTATTTGAATAAAACCCATTGGTTTAGTATATTTTTTTGTGCTAAGATTAATCAAGAAATAATTCTATTTTATTCTTAATTTTAAATTTATTAATGACCTTTTGTGTTAATATGACCAGCGATGTTTTGGTAAAAATAATCAATAAGGATTATTTGATTTTGTGAGAAAAATAATTCATATAAAAAAATATTTGTTTACAAAAAGTGATTTAATGAATAATGTTTGTTTTTAGGATATTCCACATATTTTTAGGAAATTATATAAGAAATATATTAATATATTTATAGAAAAAGATAAAATTGAATTTCGGTTGGTAACCCATCTCACCCAGCATGGTTGGGTAGTATGGACTCACAACTAAACAGTGTCACGGGTGCAATGCCTACCACAGGTCTATGTGATGTGCTGGTTAAAATGAAGTTGTTTTAACTTAAAAGGTTTGATAGATAAATATTAATTTTATTTGGGGTAATATATTATAAGGACAAATATTTTTTATTTTTAGCTTATTAATTATTTTTTGGAGATGTTTAATTGGATTGAGGTATACATATCTATTAGGTTTAACATAGAGGATTACTTTGGAAGAATGATATTAGGTTTTTTGGAGTTCAAGATGATGGGTCTAAGATAACCTTAAAGGATAACATATTCTTTAATTTTATGTTTATTAGTTTTAATTGGGATATACGTATATTTATTTAAGGATTAATCTATGCTAAACATTTGGTTTTAGTGTATCATTTTAGAGTTTAGTGTGCGATTGTATATTCATTTTTATTATTACTTTACAGTATTATAAAAAAATTTATTTTAGTAAATACATGTGGTTTAGATTTTTATTATTTTTTGGATTACGTTTTTTTATTAAAAGTTAATATTAATGCTTGAGGATTAAAAAAGTATTGGATTTTAATTTCATAGGGAAAGAAATAATGTAGAGATTGTTCAAAGAACAACTTAAGAATGAAAATGTACTTATGAAAAAAAATCATATATATATATTTTATTGTGTTCTCTACCATGATATAAAAATAATCATTAATTTTTTTGGAAAGGATCACGAAATAATAATGTCACATATTTTCCTTTTTCTAATGAATCAATGGAATTTCATCATATCATAGATTTATGGAGTCATTGTCATTAGCATTATATTGATCATTCAAATTCTTATGATCAATAATCTCTATCCAACTCAATAATTATTTGGGAATTTATAATTTACTCTATGTTCATATCATTTAAAGGATATTAATTTTTTACTACTTTTAATCATATTCATGTGTTATTATACATGACCATCATAATTCCATTTATCTCTTACTAATAGAAAGTTATATTAACCCATTTATGATATTATATGTTAGAAAATGTATTTTCAAAAATCAAATCTCTGACATCTGAGTACAAATTAAAATTGTAAGGACATAATATATTAATGTTGGGTATAATGTAACTCCAAAATATTATAAAATAATAACATTATGTTATATGGATTAGACTACATTCAACATCGAGGTTAAATGACCCATGAAATAATATCATTAAAATATGATCATTATAAACTAACTGTTAAATTGTTGGGTATGAATAAGATTAAATTATTTATTATATGTATATATATATATATTCCCAAATCAATATATATGCATTAAAAATGATTAATAAATAATCACTCAAATTCTATTAATGTCTTTTTATTCTTCAAAAAATGTGTTTTCTTCAAAAACCATTTTTTGTGAGAAATTATTATAAATAAATTGTAGTAATTTTGGAACATTTATCTGATAAAAAATTATATTTATGAAATCTTAATACTAAGATTTTCTTTGGATAATGTTTTCTGTCGTATCTAATTTTTATTATTTAATAGGAAAAATTACTTCTTTTTATAGGAAACTGTTTTTAGATTCATGATGTCTTTACATTTTAATTAATTATAATAATTATTATTAATGAAAAAATAAAATAAAATATCTAGATTATATATCTAAATATTTTAATATAAAAAATATACTTTCAATCACAAGACATTTAGTTAATATGAGATAATATTTTTCTTTATAAATTCATTCCTTGAAAATCATTTATAAACATGTTTTTTGATTTTATTTTTAAATTATATTTTTCCAATTTTATTAATTGAATTTGATAAAATCAATTCCATATTTTTAATTAGAATAATTTATATTATTTCATAAGTTAAACGCGACTTCTTTCATAGTGAATAATAAAAACAGTAAAATTTGATTACGAGTACTATGGGTAAACATGTTTAATAGAGGTTAAACTAAAGAGATAATGGTTATAATGGCCAAAAAATTGAAAAATATATATTTTATGGCCACATTTAGATCATATGTCAACTAATATATTTAAATTTAGCATTATGTATCCATATGGCCATTATTATGAAAACAATAATAATTTATATACAAGAAAAGTGAAAAAAATCACTCTATTACTTTTAAGAATGACATCGATGTTCACACAGGGATAAAAATGAGGTATGTTCAGTTATAAATATTAATTTTAAGGATCGATAATTTTTATATATAATAATTATTTATTTATAATTTTTAGTTATGAAATAATTCATAATAATGATTACATCATGGTGACACGTTAATTATTTTGTTAAAAGTTAAATAAAATAGTTTATTCTAAAAAAGAAACATAAATTAAAAAATAAATTGAATTCCAGAAACCTTGTAGAAAATTTCGACATTTTAGTGAATTTTTTTAAGTATATATTCTAATTTCATTTATATCATGATAATTTTAAAGTAAAATTAAATAAATAGGGTCAAAATTCACCTCAACGCAATTATATAAATAATTTTTTATTAAATGATTTAAATTTTTAAAAAAAATTATCTTCATAAATTTGGTTTATATTATTAACCAAAATATATTCATGGTATTTTTTGTTTTTATATGAACATTATTTACACTTAATGTGTAAAAAATCTAATCCATAGTAATTTTATTAAATGGTTAATGTAGTTTAAAATGAATTGATAATGGTAAAAAACTAAACAAAATAGTAAAACAATTATTTTGTCATATTATTTAGACCCATGCTAATCCTATATTATAAATACATAATTTTGGATCCATTTTTCTTTGAGAAATATCTATATTAATTAAGTAATTTATGAAATCTTATAAGTACCCATACCCGAACTTACTAAAGGGGAAATACTATCTAGTTTCATTTTCACATGAAGAATATTTTGGTTCTACCAATACATACCCGAATCCATTAAAAAATTCATCCCAATGTCATATAGGTATTGTTTTTATCATAAATCCATCATAGAGAATAATTTTGTGTTAACCTTAAGAAGATGTTTGAAGAAGAGGTATAGTTATAAATGAATATTTTTTGTTTTATTTATTCTTTAACCTCCTAGAAATATTATTAATCCTTTATTATATAATAAAATGAATATATTATACATTATATATTGTTTTTGTGTTATTTTCATGCATTATATTAAACTCCTCTTCCAGTAAATGTGACATGAAACTATCATTCGTCTATATGGAAAATTGTTTCCTCATGAACCAATGTAACTATTTTTCCATCACATTATCTTATGAATGATTATATATATGAATTCATTGTATATATATTATATTAATGACATGTTTATCATTCTGAAAATATAATATATCAATTAATTTCATAACATTCCACTAACCAAAAAAATGATTAAGGCATTCGTGCTTACATGTGGACTACCACCTCCATGAAGTAATGTGTTTCTTTCTTCAAAACCACATCACATATGAACAAGTGCCTATGGTGTTTCTGTGGAGAGGCTATGACCCCATAATAGAGTGGATACCAAAAGATAACAATTTCATGTGTAAATAGCATAATCGTAATAATGAATTAAGAAACTAGAAGTGGGAAATAGGGATAAATATCCATGTAATAAATGATAATAAAAAGTATGAAACTGAATCATATACAAAATTATGATGGTACATCTCATGTCTCTACAAAATAAGAAATAATTTATACACAGAGTAGGAAAAACATTCTATATGAAAGAATAAAAAAATAAAACAAAAAACTATCCAATAATCTCGAGCCCTGTTACAGTTATCTACTACCACGATCCAACCTAAGGAAAGTAATCAATATCACATGTACAAATCTAGACACTTCACCTAATCAAAATATGTATACATGTGATCTTCAAGGGTAAAATTGGTTTCCTAGATAGTGTTTGAGATAATTCATAGTGTGTGAACATCAATTGCAATTATTCCATCCATTTTTTTAAATATAAATTTGTAATGTATAGGAATATATAAGTGTAAATCAGTACATAAATGTAAACATACAATACTTACTTCATCCTCTAAGGGTGTCTAAACATGTTACATTTAATTATTTACATTCCACATTATTTAAATAAGTCATGTGAGGTGTAAAAAACACTTAATATATGTCATGATAATAATTATAATAATAATTTTTATGATGGATTTGATGTATAACAAGTAATCATATAAGGAAGATAATAATGAAATATTATCTAAGGTAATAACCATGGCATCGTTGTCCTCAAGGGTCAATCCTGCACATTAATATCAAGATGTTTGGAAAAGTGGTGTTAGTGTAATCCTAGGTGAATTTTCTAATGCATTCCATCGTTACAAGATTCTTCTAAGTACGTAGATCCCATCCATAGTAAAAATGAGGTAAGTGTGAATGTGCCAAATGGGTTGAATCTAGGGCACCACAGGTCTGAAGACATAATGCCAAATCCAATGAGTTTATACAAGGAATCATTATACTTAGAAGACATTAAGGGGATCTTGTGAAATTATTTCACTAGTGAACTAGTAAATAGGGAACATCTTCATAGGATGGTATCTCCCTTGGATCCTTGATCTTGAATTGGATTGGAATCCTTTTATTTCTTAAGGAAATCCCTTGGAAATACAAGGATAAATCAATTTTGACAGCTCACCTGAATATAAAAAGGTCCATATGAAAATAGGGACCTTATACATAATTAATTATTTTACCAAGTCCATGTAATACTCATGTATTTTTTACAGTTCAATACATTTATTCCATTTACTTTAATACCATGTGACAAGGAAAAACATGGCATGGAACCATTTACCAATTAAGTTCTATAAACATTTA
Organism: Viscum album; assembly: GCA_963277665.1. Lineage (NCBI taxonomy): Eukaryota > Viridiplantae > Streptophyta > Magnoliopsida > Santalales > Viscaceae > Viscum > Viscum album. The sequence continues at coordinate 1,235,791,540 of OY728162.1, read as the reverse complement.
ATTGTTTTGTTCCATAGAGGTAATGTAACCATTTTTTTCTTTAATTCAATATTAAATTGTTGGATTTATTACATTAAATTTAAAAAACATGAAAAGGAAGCATAAGGACATGAAACCATGGGAAATTAATTTATAATTAACAAGGAAATTTTATATCTAAAAATATACTATATATTTATTATATAAAGATTTATAAAAAATATTTTAAAAATATACCGTGGTTTGCTCAATTCATAACCATAAAAGTGTAGTCCATTTATAAATTAATTATCTGTTATTATAAAACAAAACATACATTATAAGGTTCAAATGATATCACATCTAAATAGTGGAAAAATTAGTCATAGAAAAACCACTAAAAGCATAATTAAGGAATCACTCTACATGGGGTGAAAAGAATTAAATCATAACATCCAATGATGTGATGATCCAATATATGAAGGGAGGTAAAATATGAGTAAAATGATTTTATGAATTGAATATAAATTTAACTATAAACTCTAATGAAATTGATTTGAACACAATTATGTATGTTTATCAAATTGCTACACATCAGGGATGATACATAGACCACCTATCTTGACCCTAATGAAATATTTTCATCCAGTATCAGTATTTAGTTTTTCTAGATCAATAAAAAATGAAATAATGGATGAATGACTGTAAAATAAGGAATAATAGCCTTCAATGAAATTGTTTAGTCTGTATGATGAATAATGGAGTAACATGACAATGTTTTGAAGATATTACCTAGGGAAATCCAACAAGACAAATATAGACTTGATCAGACTTCAGATGGAGGTGATGTAAAAATAATCTAGGTTTTTCCAACGGGGAGTTCCAACCAGGTAAAAGAAGGCCTCTTGGAGCTGGAAATCAAAAACAAGGAGGGAGGGTAATCTAAAAATATTTGTAATGTCAAAATGGTAAATTCACCAAAGAATTATTGGGTTTTTCAATATGGCCAGATGGTTGGACCAACCATCCTCCATCCATGAGCCTCCCACTTCCTATGGGGGAACCTCACACAATTTCATGTCCACTGCTGAAATAAAATTTACATAGCTACCTGTACGGGTTGGAATACCTTGAAACACAACTTGGAAAATTTAAGCCCCAATATTTAAAATCTGAAATTCATTACATAGTTAGGTTTACCCATATAGACTGTCTCATATAGATTTTACTAATCATATGGCCCATTTATTTTATCCAAAAAATAGGGTTTCAAGATCCAAACAAGTCCCAGAGACACCTGATACAACTATGAACTCATTTGGAGTCCACATTAGGTCCAAATTATCTAATTACATAAAATTCAAATGGATCCATAACATAATGAAAAATCATGTTCCTACAATCTTCCCCACATAAAAAACATGTATTTTAGTTTACCTTCAAATGGAATTGAAACAATATCTATGAAAAAATCTAGCCACTAATCACATACAACGACCCCCTTCTCCCAATACATATCCAAAATATGGCCATAATTCCATATTAACAATCTTAAAGGTGTATAATAACCTAGGATAGCCTTTGTGCCTTATTCCATGATCTGTAAAGGATAAGATTGAAAAGATTCATTAACATATAAATCTCCATCATCATGAAAAAAATTATACAATGGTTCGACTTGATAATGAAAAAGATTGGATATATAGAAAACTACATACATGGATGGATACCTTTGAGGTAGAAGTAATAGATAGGATATGGGTCCAAAAAATCATGGAAAGTGCTTCCCTTTCCTCTATATCATTTTCCATAAGTTTGGTTGATAATTGTAGAAAAACATGATCCCTGAGCATGAAATCCATAGGTCATCGATGATGATCAGCTTAATATTTCAATCTAGACGGAGTAGTAGAAATATGATACCTAATCACCTAAACCATTTCTGAAGTCTGTTACATGAGAAGATGACCTAGTAGCGCTACCTCTACTACCTCTGACCAACATAATGGTGATATAAATAACCTACCATGTACGACCTCGTAGGGATCTATGTAAAATAATCTCCTAAAATATATTATTGTTTGAAAAATTTTGGATATGTATATTATATTCCTAAGAACCAATAAAATCTAGGATGCATGTTCAAAGCATGTCCTCAAACACCAAAATCATCAATTCCAACTAGATATCAGTCCAAAGGTTAAAGGCTATGATCAGAAGCGCCTGTGTAGCCATAGATCTCCATAACCCCTACTAAGACCTTGATTTAAAATAAAAATCCTTATCAAAAATGGTAGTTTGACAGACCTTATGTAATCTTGGGATATCATAGATATAAAATCTTCTTAACTCATCAACTTATAATTTCTACTTGATAGGAAGTTATTGTGATACTTTCATCAATGGATCTATGATACACCCAACTATGTCACAACATCAAGACAACCTTGGTAATATGACTAAAACATCCATTATAACATATTTTCATTTCCATTTTATATTGGTTATTAATGTAACAATCCTATAGGTCAATTTTTTTCTACCATTACCTATGGATAGGTGGAACACATGGGGACAAAACCGTCAAAATGTTTTTAATCCCATGAAACCAATACTTGGAATCACATATCTCGATACCTCATTAAGATTCTTAGATAAAATACCATTTGAGAAGCATGAGACTCTCATTTATCTTCCTCTATCATATCCATATGTTCCCATAGTTTCCAATGAATACAAAGTAAATTGTCTCCATCAAAATACCATTCCATAGGTGGCTCATCAGCCAATATACTTTCTCGAAGAACTAATAGATATGGATTACAGAATAATCTTCTCTCCACTCTATAATGGAGAAATGATGTAACTAGAAAGAATTTAATTTGTTATTTATCGATAAGATCATGAAACTCTATATGTATCATAGAATAGATGGATATCAATTTTGATTCATCAATAGATTCTTGTATGACCTGTGCCTGATTTTTCTAATCCAGTTCTTCCCCTATCACATTTCCATTTCGAGGTGTATAGGAAAGATCAAAGTAAAATGACTATATATATTCAAACAGTATTCATTGACTTATAATAAATTCATTCTGATTAACGATATAATTGAGGCCCATTTTTTTATACATTGATGATCTCTCACCCATTTTATAGTTTCTCCAACAGTGTATGGTGTGGACAGCTACTAAAATCTCAATGTTGTGAATTGGGAAATTTCTCTAAGGAGGCCTCAACTATAAAGATCTGCATACAAAAATTATCCTATATCATTACTTCACACATTCGGATCCATAATGCATCATATAACAATATATATCCTATTCCATTCAATGTAAGAATCAAAATATGTGCTGAAACAAGACATCCTTTCAACTTTTGAAAGAATTCCTCACACACATATCACTGAAGAAACTTCAAAAGGCTATTTGTAATACTAGTAATTGGTGTATCATGGTGTGATATGTTCGGTATGAAATTATTATAATATCCATCCATCCCAATGAATCTCCATATATTAAACACCTTTTTGGTATTCTCCCTAGACATAAAAAATCTCATCTTATCTCGGTCAATAGATACTCATAATTATGAGATAATATGCACCAATAAGTGAAAATTGTTGATCTAGAAATAGAACATAGAAACATTAGCATGAAGCTGAGTCTCTCTCATATTATTCCAAAATACATCATTATAATGATCATGGACACTATGAGTGTGAGAATACACCGGGATTTCATCTACAAAGCCCTTGAAAAAAATCTCTATAGGGGTGTAGGAAACTGTTCATTAAATACATGTAAAGGGAATGAATAGTTGTATGATCGAATTGCATAACATGAAATTCATAAGGAATATACCTACTATGAAATAGTGTTTGAGCTATGTCCAAAGTATTGACTCAAACAAGATGATATATATATCTTGTGTCAATCTTTGTGAACACCCTATATTCTCAAAACTACCTAAATATATCATTAATTATAGGAAGTGGATAACGATTTCTAACAATAATTAGGTTGAACCATTAGTAATCCATGTATAGAATATGTGTCCCAACTGCCTTCTTGGAGAAAATCATGGGTTAACCCCAAGAAGAAGTACAATATTAGAAAAAAATTTTTTACTCATGATCTTCCAACAATCTCTTGAACTCCTAGATATCGGTAGGATCCATCTTGAATAAAGAAATGGACACTATATTTTCTCCTAGAAAAAGATAAATCATAATGTCAACCTCTCTCTTAATAGGTATGCCAGTAAATTTTAGGGAAATACGTCCCAGAAAAGATCTACCATTAGAATAAATTCAGCCAGGTGTAAATCCAGATCATCCCTAAAAATACTAACTATATAGTCAGTCACTCCACCAAACCCATGTTTCTTTAGGGAAACCATACTATCATGGGAATACCACTCACCCTTGTAGAGATAACTTATTCCCATTGGTTATGTTAAAGACACCCTACGGTGATATAATTCCATTTATGCATGGTATTTAACCATCCAATCCATCCTAAAAATGAGATCAAGGCCTATTATCTCAAGGATAGAGATATCCCATAAAAAGGATAATTCCATACCCTAGGGGTGAAATCCCTACATTAGCATTTTCACTTAGACAATACACCCAACATTATATCATGGGTTATAAAAACACATAAGTATTGAATCTATATCATGAGTCCTTCCATGGTCGATAAAGAGATAAAAATAGAGAATCTCCTATATCAAAAAATAAAGATATGATCATGGAGGTTACTAAAATATTACCCCATAATTCTGATAGTACTTCACTTTGATCCTATGGTGTCAAATATAAAGAATAAAAATGGCCTAATATATGGAAATGTGCTATATCTTGACTACACTGTGCAGTTCTACTCCACTAGAGATGATAATCAGAAGTCTAGTTACCATGGAAATTTCCACATACTCGAACTATTTTATATGTGCTCCCAAAACTCCCCAAATTTCACGGCATAACCCATCCTACCCTCAAATTTGGAGTTGATATAAATATTCTCCCAATGGGAGCAGATGGAATGGTCCAACATAATTTATGATGATTACCCACACAACCACAATCCTGACACTCCAGATGATCTTTATTACACTTGGGATTCAAATGTCCACAACACCCACACTAATGTCATGTAACAAATATTAATGTGGGGATACTCTGGATACAATTTATCTAATGAGAAACCTAAATCCTATAAATCATGATATCAGAAGTAGTATTTCCATATCTCGGTATAGAATCTCTATAACCTATTTCCCCTCCACATTGGATTGAGTTGATGTAGAGGTTCTATATTAGCAACCTTCCCATGGAACCAAACATTGGAAATTAATGTCGATTTCTTCAACAACAGTTAGGTAACGATTTTCCTTTGAAATGAAAATAACCGGAAAACCATGCCATTAACAAAATCCACTACACAATTCATGTTAATAATGTTTCACAGTACAACATTAACCAAAATATAGACAAAACCAAACAACAATAATCAAGAATCAGAGTACTAAAATGAACACTAAACAATAAACCGTAGATATACTATGACACATCTACAGAGCTCCACACCAAGATCAAATCACCATAAGACCTCCCATGCATAATAGTGCACCACTAAAGAAACATGAATATTTTAATTTACTTGTATCCTAGAGTACAACATCTGCAAATGCACCAATGTTCCAAAGTATGGGCTGGGTGATCATACTTTGAAGGTTTTCCCCAAATTATTTCCCATCACAAATCACTAGGATAAAACTGGTTGGAACATTTATATGAATAGTTTATAAAAAACAATGAGAAAGGAAAAAACTATCCACAAGACAAACACAGCCTTACCTAACCATTTTACACAAATAAACACAATATAAAGGAATGAAAAAACATCATTAACCAATTTGCAACACATATTATAACATCCAATTCATATTTCATTATTGAATGCATAACATAACCATTTCCACAAACCCTCCACATGAGCAAGGTTTTTATTGAAGATGGAACATCACGTCCATAACCTTTCCACTTTTATAGTGGTACTAAAAAACCACCTAATGTGGTACATCATGACCATGAACCATCCCATCCAACCCTTACCTAACCGCTTAAGTTGGAAACCATGACAATCACTTTTTCCAATATAAAATTAACCAATAAATTTCCAATGTCATGCCACACCACAATTTACAAACCAAACGATCCCTTATAAAAATCAAAAATTCCAACACAATCGATAACCATTTCAACAAAATCAACAGTTATTGAGAATTCCCTTAAACGAAATACATGCCTAATATCATTTCAATAAAACAAAATGTTTCATTGAAAACCATTTTTTCAAACCATTTCCTAGAAATCCTCAGTGCCAATGATTTCAAAACTATAACTTTTAAATCCAACTTCAAGAACATTACACAACAACAACCCATTTTTCCAAATCAATAAAACATCACAAAATGGGTGTCGAACAATATTTTCACCACAAAAAAATCATCAATTTTACGAAACAAAAATTTATTTGGAATTAATCCTTCATGTTCTATGAAAATATAGTTGGGAGAGAAGCTAACTACCTTAACGTTTCGGCAAAATCAACCAACGCACAAATGGACCACAATTCTCGGTGAAATCTCCACAAAATCACATTATATATATTTACCTAACATAAAAAATCCAAATCCTCATCATTTTATGAAAAAAACCATAGATATATATGAGATGAATTTATATCTATAAAACCAATAGATAGAAATAGAGAGAGGGAGCTAGATATAAAAGAAACAGTGAAAAGAATAAGAGAAGAGAAATTTCAGAGAAACATCACCTTCCACCAAGCATGAAAACCCTTCTATTTGATTCCAAAATGAGTAGTAGAGGTCCCATAACAATATTTAATATGAAATATTGAGTGTTATTTGAGTGGGGATGAGAAATATAGTTATATAGAAAATCTCAAGAAGACTTGTTTTATAATGACCAGTTTTTAAATCTGTGTAATGATTTGATGCACAGTTAGGAAAACTAAAAACTAATTGTTACCCTAATGTTGTCTTAATAGGGTTTTTCACATGGTTGGCCTACACAATTAAACAAACATGAGACAACCAAAACAACTACACAATATGATGATCTACAGTTTACCTGGGTGGCCGCACGGTTTGGGAAACATGGCCCCTTAATCGTGAGTAACATTCATTGTATATGCCACTAATTTCATGGTTTCCTAGTATATATAAGTATTATCTTAGTAGTTCTCATACTGGTTACCCATAGGAAGTCCTTAAAATGTTCCTATAACTCTCCCAAACTATCCCAAAAATTACCCAACGACATTATTTACATAAAATCATAAATAAATGGTTATGTACCTAATCTCAGGGTACTAATTTCTCCCCACTATTTTCTATTCGAGGCATTAAAAGTAAAAAACTACATTTTAAAAAAATATCTTGGGACATTGCATGACCATATATTTTTCCTATTCTCAAGTATCCTTCTAAAAATAACCATGTTTCCATGCCACTAGAATTAAACCAATTCTTTTACCACATAATAATTTCTCTTTCCGGTCCAAAAATCTATACGGGCACATGTACCAATGCAGAATCTAGCTATAGGTATACATTATCCCAATGAATCCCATGGTCATTATCCAGCTGATTCTTTTTAAACTAAAACACATGGAACCCATTGTGCAATGCACTAAACCATGGAGAAAAATCCAACTTATATTCCACTTCTCCAACCTTCTCGTGTATCTCGAATGGCACAATATACATTGGAGATAACATAAATTTCATTCCCAACCGATGATGTCCCATCCCTGGGAAGATTCTCAATAATTCATTATCCCTATCCTCAAATGACAACATCCATCAATGTTAGACGACATGTGATTCCTGAAAAATATGAGCTATTTCCATTATTTCTCGGATCAACTGGATATTCTTTGTTGTATTTTCAAAATAGAACTCCACCCAACCAATGATGTTTCTCTTATTTCCACCCAACATAGTAGAGAATGACATGAACACTCATAGAATTCCTCAAATAGATCCATTTCTATGGAGGCCTAATTTCTATTGTATTTGGGTAACTATTCAAACAATAAGTGCTCCATCCATGAGCCGCCAAAATTCTTGACGCAAGTGCTAAACATGTCTTCCAATGTTTTTATAGTCCTCTCAGATTTCCCATCCATTTGAGGATGAAATGTTATACTCATTATCAACTGAGTCCTAAGGTCTTTCTACAAGGATCTCTAGAAATGTGACATGGATCATGGATCTCAATCTGATAGAATCAAGACTGGCACACCATTCATCTTTTCCTTCACCTAGATATAGATTTTGGATAGATCCTTCACTATATGATATTCATGTATATGGATAAAATGAACTGACTTTTGGAGATGATCCACTATCAACCATATAGAATCATACCTCTTATCCATTATTGGGAGACTAATAAAAGTCCATCACTGTGTAATCACACTTCTATATGGGTATAGGTAGATAATGTTGCATAACTACCAACCACTGATGCTCTACCTTGACTTACTAACAATTAAAAAATCTAAAAACAAACACATTTAGTTTCCTTTTCATTCTATCCCAACAAAACATTTCTTTCAACACCATATACATCATTAGAATTCCAGGATGAACACCCCATCAAGAATGATGAATTAAATTGAAGAAGTATCTTCTAAAAACCCACCAATACAACAATCTGATTCCTAAAGAACAACACTGAATTCCCATCCAATTTCTAAACCACAATGGTCTCCCCACAATTGAGTTTCATGATCATATCCACACACACTAAATCAGAACTCTGCACCTCTATAACCAAACTTACCAAGTCTCAATTCATTGAAACTGGAATGAAAATCACTATATCACATCTACCTTCACCCTCCAACCATATATCATCTATTACTGACTTCAAATTCCACTGATCCGATGCTTTTTCTACACCTATGTGTATGAATTTATACATCATACATATGCCACAAAATTCTTTTTACTAGGTGTGTATATCAAGTCAATGTAAAACATCTGGATACACTCCATCCATTACCTTTTGGTTATATTCAAATATATATATGAGGAAGTATGATTAAATCTATTATGGTCATTATACAATATAAATTTCTCACTAAAGAGATAGTGGCACCCAATTATCAAAGCATGAAACACTATAACCAATTCAAAATCATGTATTGGGTAATTTTTCTTGTGAAACATCAACTAATGTGATCCATACGTAACCACATGATCCCATTTCATGATAAAATACCACTACCATGATCTTGATGCATTGAAATACACCATGTACCCTTTCCATGGTTCTAGAAAAACCAAGATTTGTTAAAATTTAATGTGATCCTTAAGTTATTCAAATGTTTTTTAGAACTTATCATTCCATTGATATGGACCACCATTTATTCTTAAATCTATCACCAGAGAAGATAATTGTGATAAGTCACAAACAAGGAACCAATAATACCAATATAGACCAAGGAAGATATGTATCTCTAAAAAATTATTCTATAGTTTCTAAGAGATAACAGAATATAGCTTTTTGGTTTCAACAGAAACACCTTTCTTAGAAAAAACATGTCATTGAAAACGTACCGATTGTATCCAACTATCTAAAATTCATAATTTTTCATATAATTTGTGATCTCTTAATATTCCCAAAAAATTATATGACTTTATCATGTTCCACCATTGTACTTTAATATACTAATATTCCATACATGAGTACCACCACGAAAGAATATGGGTATCTCTAAAATAATTTATCCATCTCATAAATTAACATCACTGGTGCATTCATAAGACCAAAGGGAATAACCGCGTAATCATAATTCTCATAACTACTCCAAAATGATTTTTTGGAATATACTCCTTCTGCACTCACCACTGATGATATCATGATTGGAAGTCTATCTTGTATAACCATTGAGATCGCCAAAAATTACCAAACATGTCATCAATACATGGGAGTTGTTGTTGGTTATTTATCATAACTTTTTTAAGGTTATTATAGTCAATAGAAAATCAAAGAGTTCCATCTATATTTATTATGAAAAAAATTTGAACTTCCCTCGGGGTCATACATTACCCGATGAACCCTTTGTTTTCTAACTCCACAAATTATACCTTCAATTAACTCCATTATGTTGGTTCCAACTGGTTATATGGAAGTGATATAGGAATTGTCCGTATAATGATATTTGTAGTAAATTACACTTCTTTCATGGGAGGAATCCCAGATTATTCTTTGGGAATGACATCCAAAAACTGATCAACCACTACTGGACAACTAGTTTTGTAAAATTCTCAGATCGATGCCAATAATAAAGACACCAAATGATCCAAGATCCCCACAACCACTATTTCCAAAAAATATATAGTACACATATTTTCCCACTTTTCTAATCTAATGAGATTCTTGATTCTATCCACCATTTTGTAACTCATTGTTCATGCAAAATAGTCCCTGTGGGATGTAAACATACTCAACCAATAGAAACCTAGGATTACATTGTACTCATCCATCTTATGAACTGAGAAGTCTGACAACATATCAACCCCATCCATAAAAACAGTATCCATTATATTTTAAGTGTAAATACTCTTCTTCACCCAGTATAGTTTTATGTTTTAGAATAGAATTCATCATTTCCAAAAATTAACCCAACAATTAAAAAACGTATATATAAATAAATTAGATTCACTCAAATCAAATAACGCATGGATAATGGTAGAATTCAAAAGAATTATTCATGTAATAATATATTTTTTCAACTGATCATCCCCCACAACCTTCTTACAGGGCAGACTCTACACATTATTCTTAGGATTAAATTGATCCCAATGAGGAGTCACAACATTCCACGAATCACCACTACTAATTTTATACTACTAAGGAGGGGTGTGTTGCTACCCCACCTTGTCAAAACATACGACAGTTGCAGACCTTCAAAATTTTCATGAAATCCTGACCTTAGAGCACTATGATTTTGGAATTGGAGATGCACCATCTTTCTTTAATTATAACATGATGAATGTTGTTCCATACAATACCACTTCATGTTGGATAGAAATACACACTAGAATAATAGTCATTTGGTATAAGTATTTAGTGAAATCTCTACACATCTTTCCATTGGATTCTGTGTCACATTACCACTGTGGAAGTAAGTCCATGTCTATTGCTTTCTCATCAAGTTAGAGTTCCCATGATTTCTTGTGTGTATGAACATTATTCCCCTGCATGGAGCCCCCATTATATCCCTTTCAACCACTATTTCTCTATTCACTATTTATGTATAATCTCTTATACATAGAACCATTATTTTTTATTGAATTTCGTTTTTCAAGCCCAATTCAATGATGTGTTCCTTCAAGGATTCACTAGACACAATATCAGGTGAAAACTAGACTATAAAGTCATGAATTCAAACACATATTTCATTAGCGACGTGTTTTCTTCCTTTAGGATGATGAAATAATTTGTTTTTCGAATCCTGAATGAGTAGAGGTAAAAAAAATTATACAATTCCCCAAAAACAACCCATATTATTTCTCAATATATTCCATCATAGACTACCAAATCCCACTACTGATGTTCAAGGTCTTCCAATATATACATCGCTAAATTTACATTGAACTCTGCTGGAATTACTAGGAAAACGAAGATTTGATCAATCCTTATTAGCCATGCATAATGCCTTTCCAGTTCCGAATCACCCTGAATGGTGGGTGGATTTTTATTATGAAACTAAACATGGTGTTCCATATGCCTCATCTCATCCATTTTATTTCCACTTTTTAAATAATTAAAATCATCTACTATGCTCTGTTGTAGCTATTAGTTCACTCGATGATCACGTGCAATCACATTTTTAGTATCCTCCCCTGGTTGGATTTCATGACACCTATCGAATTCCATTTATCTCAAAAATCAGAAGAACCACAACCATCCCTCCCTAGAAATTGAAGGGTTACAATTTCAAATTATAACACATTAGAAATATCCCAACCATGCTTTAAAAAATTTCAATTTATCCATGTTTAACCATTTTTTTAGAATAAATCTATTATGTTTTGAAAATTGACCCATTTTCAAAATACAACAACAAATTCCTTTTCAAATTCACCCATTTGAAAAAAATAAATATTTTTCAAAATTAACTACTTATAACACAAATAAATAATTATGATATGTGAAATATGAAATCCTAGTGGGAATTAATTTCTACCATCAATGTCATGCTAATATCATTTGTTACACCCCTGATAATGATATCATGCTCTTATATGTTTCTCCAAAACACTTATGTACTAACTCCCATGGTATCATGAATTTCAGAATAAAAGGCTTAGTTATGTCCTTTAATTATATAAATTTCATGTTATGGTAGACCTACTATTTTCTACAGTACTAAATTTTTGAACAAACCATGAAATAATGCCAACCCATGACTGAAAACCTATGCCAAAGGACAAAACAAACAGATTTCACTAGTAATCCAAGGAATCTATAGACTGATAGCACTTGTAACATGTCACCCATACTCATTTTTTGGTGTTGAGGAGAAGATTCTACTTAGAATTAAGTAGTGTTACTGAGGATCCCAAGGCTCAAAATAAATTCTTAGGTCAGCAAGAAGAGATGGGGAAAAAGTTTCCCTTTAAATGAACATAACCCATCTATCAAGACTTTTACAAAAACCACTACATGATGTATGTCAAGAATTTTACACTATACAAAATTACCCAATATAACAACATTGCCAAACCACAATAATATAGAATCAAATTATCAAGAGGAATAGTCCACAATAAAAATCAAATATTCTATGACACATCACTATTGCTCCACACCAAAATCCAAGATCTGAACACCACAAGACTGCCCAAGCATAACATAACACCACTAACAAAATGAGATTATTTTCCTTTTCCTATATCTCAGAGTACAAGAACTGAAAAAGAACCAATGTTCCAAAGACTAGGGTGAGTAATCAAAATCAGAAGGTTTTTCCCAAATCACATCCTTACACATGCCACTATGATAAAACCAATTAGCACATTTATATAAAGTTTTTTATAAAACCATGAAAAAGGGAAACAATCTTCAAAAAGCATAACACACCATTACTGAACCATTTTACCCAAATCAACACAATATTAAGGAATGAAACAAAACACATCATTTACCATTTTCTAACACATTTTAGAATATCCTAATTCATTTTTCATGGATGAAAATATAACACAACCTTGTAAAAAAACCACCACATTATCTCAATTTTCATTGTTAGTGTAACTTCACGTCCATAATCCATCCCATTTTTATGATGGTACTTCACATACAATTTATGTTGGTACTTCAAGATGGTGATTCATCCTATCCAACCATTTCTTACCCACATAAGGAAGCTATCATTCCAATCACATTGTCCAAAATGACATTAACTAATACATGCCCAAAACCAGGAATCATAATAATTTCCAAACCAAACAATCCTTTTTGAAAATCAAAAACTCCAACACAGGCCATAGCCATTTCAATAAAATCATCATTTAAAGATAATTCCCTTAAACCAAATCAATGAAAAATATCATTTCATTAAAACAACCCTTTTTATTGGATTACATTTTTAAAAACCATTTCCCAAAAATCCTTCATGAAAATGATTTTAAAATTATCACTTCAAAATCAAACATCAATTAAATAATACAATAATGAACTATTTTTCCAAAATCCATAAAATAACAAAAAATTAGAGTCAAAGAAGCTTAGTAAATCACAAAAATAATCAAATTCAAAAAAATCCTAATTTGAAATTAATACTTAATGTTTTATCAAAATGGAGTGTGGAGAGAATCCACGTACCTTAGGGTTTCTAAAAAATCAAGAAATGCACAAACGAAACACAAATATAGGTGAAATATAGAAAAAATCGTCTTATATATCATTTCCTAACATCATCAAGGCCGAACATCACCATTTTAAAAAAAACTACCCTATATCTACATGTGAAGTAGAACTAGAGAACCATGAAAGAGTGAGAGATATGACTAAGAGAAACCATGAAAACACAATGATATGAGACTTACCGGAGAACAACCACATTCAATGTACCAACAAACCACTTTTATTTGCTTCCAAAATTTGTGGAAGAGGCTCCTTATCCTTGAATAAGAAGAAATAACAAGTGAGATTCATGTGGGTGAGAAATGAGAGTTATAAGGAAAATACCGAGCAAGCCCACTTTTTTAAAACCAACATTTAAAGACACAAATGATATAGCTACATTTTTAGGAAACCTTTATGAGAAATGCACAACTATAACTTCCTAAAGAGGATTTCTCTCATGTATAGACTTCATGGTTAATCAAATAGTGCATCAACCATAAAAAACACCACATTATAAAGATGCATTGTTTAACTGAGTGGCCACATGTTTTGGAAAACAATGTGCCTTAATTATATGTCATCTCCCTTCCTCTTCCTCCACTTTCATGGTTACTATGGTTTTTTTACACAGTTTCCCCTAACTGTTCTAAAACTATGCTCCCTTATAAAGGCCTCCAAACATTCCCAAAACTATCCCAAACCATCCAGTAAATTACCAAACCAATTTATATACATAAAAAGAATAAATAAAGAGTAAAATACCTCAAAAATGGGGTAATATAACTTATATTACCAGTAATATCGGATTCTCTTAGGGTTGACTTTGTGATAAAAGAAAAATTATAAATCTTTGAAAAATTAGGTAGGTGGAAGACATTCACCTACAATCAGATAGAATATTTGGGCCCATTTTTGAAACACCATGCTCTTGATAACTTATCACCCACTAGAAGTGGTGAAATTCATTTCAACAAATTAAAACAAATTGAATAGTCCATAACATACATAGATCCCAACTCTAGATGCATGAACTTTATAACATAGTTTTATCTCAACATATATGGGAAACAATTATCATGGAAAGAAGTCTAAAAGTCAAATCAGAACATGCCCTGATAATGAGAAGGTCGGGTAATCACATCCCACTAGTGCATGGGAGAATCACATTTCATATAGGTGGAAATATTAACCCCAATATTGGGATTTGCTTCTAGAAGAACAAATACCAAAAGAGTGGCCTCTATAAAAGATTCACTAGCATATTAATTCCGTCCCCTAAATGAAGGTTTAGGAATAATATAAGTGTGGTTGGGAATGAACACAAATTTGATTTTTACCATGATCAATGATTATCTCGAGATCAATATGAAAATGAACTGTATTCTCCATGAAATATAATCAAATATTTAGATTAAGAATAAAGATGTCTAAAACCTTTATAGAGGATCTTTCACATCTTGTTTATAATTAATTAAGTTAATTTCAAAAATAAAATAATACCTGGATCGTGGGTAATTTCTTCATTGATGATGTTGAATATCCATAATGAAACATCCAGATT
Organism: Viscum album; assembly: GCA_963277665.1. Taxonomy (NCBI): domain Eukaryota; kingdom Viridiplantae; phylum Streptophyta; class Magnoliopsida; order Santalales; family Viscaceae; genus Viscum; species Viscum album. The sequence continues at coordinate 1,235,776,052 of OY728162.1, read as the reverse complement.
ATCTTGTTGCACATATAAGGATACAAACTAGAATCTCTCTGGCAATGATCAACATGTTCTCTGATGGCCTCTGATCGAACATGATCGTTCATCAGGTGCAAGTGCGGTGAATCAAGTGTCTTGTGTCGGTCATTATTGATCTCTTGTTATTCGGCCTTGAAGAATGCCCCACTATATTGAAGGGGTAGTAAGAGGATTAGATAGAGAAATTGTTGAGATCAAAAACTATCAATTCACTAGGTGTGTGGTTCAGTAAATGGAACAATAGATGTATGTCTCTATTTATTGACATGGGGCTTTAGTTACAATATTTAATTATGTAACAGGTATTAAATACATTCATAACATTATAGAAAACCCATTCTAATAATAATAATAGAACCATCATTATTTATGGTGCGCCAACTTGCGTATTACAGATTTATAAATTAAATTATGCATCACAAAATAATAACAGCATTATTTTAATTTCTACCAACGAGTTACATTATTATTTATCGTCATGCAAATATTTATTTTACAACCGGACTGGCCTTGGTCCTCTTTATATCCACTTATATTTATTGAACACCAAAATAAATAAATAATTTATTCTCTTAAAAAGATATTTTATTTACAAACATGTAAAAAAATATTTATTAAATGTTCAATAAAATAAATAAATATATTTTACCCACAATCAGGTGAATAAATATTTTTCTAATATATCAAATAATTTTAACATGAATAAAATTGTTACATTTTTTTATAATAATATTTATTAATTAAATTAAAATATAATTTAACTGAGACCACCCAAAACACTTAGTGTTTGAACCTCTATAATTATTTCTCATTGGCATTAAGAAGGCATGCAAAAATTCCATCAGTATGGTCTAGCGATGGGTTATGGATCCCATGAAAAAGAACATAAAGTAACAACAAAGACATACATATACGAGCGCTCACTATGTAATATAATACCTTTGTTTCTATATCTCATCATGTAGGTTTCTTGATATTGTAATCAACATTAATGCTTGATATGTCGTTCTTTGACCACCTGAAATAAAATCAACATTAGACCATGGCCCTGAAATTTCACACGACGGTTCTATTTCAAAAAAATGGATGACATATACACTTCCATAAATAGAAGGGAAAATAATTCCTCGACTTATCGGTTAATATAATTCCACTCGTGATGCACCCAACGTACCATACTTCCCACCAGCTATCTGTGTAACAGTTTTCATCAATAAATAAAAGTGCACAAGTCATGACATGTATTAAAACTAATCTTAACATCTAGTGATCATTACACATACTCACAGATATAAATTTCTCATGACACTAAAACATAAGGAATTAATATTGGTGGGAATGTTCTCATAATCTTTTGTATTGGAGATTACATAATGAAAACTTCATGAGAGGTGGTCTCCTCTACTTACGAGTACTCACACCTAAAAGTCTTCGTGCAATGTGTCACGTCATAGTATGACATTAAATTGTAGAAATATATTTAAGAATATTTTTATACCATTTAATGCTTCTCATTGTAGTGGGGAACTTCAATGACCTTATAAATGCAATAAATACTGTAGGACATTATTATATCACTTTCATGAAGAACAATGATCAATATTTAATAAGATTTTTAATATTTAAATAAATGAATTTTTTCTGTAATCAATGTAAAAATAGTTGGTTCTACGACACAAACTCTTACAAACACCCACTTGGACTAGATCTAATTTTCTATTGATTTAAGTCCTCTAGATCTGACATGGTGATCATGTTTCTGCTGAGTCAAGGCTTCAGTCAAGGGGTCTTCCACAATGTCATCCATAGAAATACTGCTCACTAATGCTTCACCTCTCTAAGAGAAATCCCCCACAAGATGATACTTACGAATTATCTTCTTCATATGATGATGAAACATTGGATCTTTTGGGAGATCCATCATTGTAATATATTCACAGTACAATGTGATGGGATCTTTAATGCTTGTTATCACATCCATCTCCTATACGAAGATTCGAATCTAATCATATTATTTAGTTACCTTAGAATTTGCGATATACTCAGACTTTGTTGTAGAATCTATGACTACACTCTTCTTTGAGCTCTTCATGCTTACCACACCTCTATTCAAAGTGAAGATATATATTGTTTGTGACTTCATGTAATCATAATCAGCCAGTAAACTAGAATTTTTAGATCATTTGATTACTAGTTCATCATCCTCTCCATAAAACATGAACATATATTTAGTATGCCATATATACTTTATTATATTCTTGAGTTCCATCCTATGGTGGTCACTTGGGTCAGCTTAATATCTGCCTACCTTACTCAAGGTGTAAGCGACATCCAGCCTATTACATGGCATGACATACATGACTGACCCATTCGTTGATGCATATTGAGTCCGTGAAATTATCTTTCTTTCCTCATGTGTATGTGAACACCTTTTCATGAAAAGATTAATTCCAGGTGATGCTGGAAACAATACCCTCTTGGATTGTTCAATACTCTATCTCTTTAGTATCTTATTAGTATATGCACTCTGACTTGGGCCCAACAATATCTTAGATCTATCACGATGAATCTTGATCCCAAGAATATATCCTGCCTTTCCCAAGTCCTTTATGAAGAAAAATTTATTCAAACATGCCATATCAAACTATAAGACTGGTATCTCATTTCCAATAAGTAATATTTCATCAACGTATACTATTAGGAAAACAACCGCACTCCCACTAAACCGTTTGTAGACACAAGTCTCAAATTAATTCTCGATGTAAAATAATTTCATTATGGCTTCACCATAACCAATGTTCCATGACCTAGATGCTTTCCATAATACATAAAGATATTTATTCAACCTTCATACCTTATTTTCATGCCTTGGAGTCATAAACTCTTCAGCTTGTGTCATGTAACCATCTTTCTGAAGGTCCCTATTAAGGAAGGATATTTTGACCTCCGTTTTACAAATCTCATTATCTTGGTAAGTAGTAATGTCCAATATAATTCTTATGTATTTCATCATTTTAACTGGTGAAAAGGTTTCATTGTAGTCAATACATCGACTCTATTTGAATTCTTTTGTAACCAGTTGTGCCTTATAGGTGCTGACTTGTCCTTCCATGTACATTTTCCTCTATAATACCCATTTGAATCCAATAGGCTTTACATCAATTGTATGTTCTACAAAAATCCCATATTTGTTTTAGTACATAGAATCTATTTCAAAATTCATGGATTTTGGCCACTTGGAAACACATATGTCACTTACTACTTCCTTATTGGTTAGAGGATCATTATTATGAAAAAATAATGAGTCACTATACTCAGTAAATAGAAAACAATACTGTTATAGTTTTCTATCCTCTCTTGTACCCCTACGCAGTTGTTGTGTCTCTGGAATAGTTCTTTCCTCCCTAGGGATTTGTGAAATATGTTCATATTCCTACTCTCACGTACATTGAGCCTTAACATCGTTGATGTCCATCTTTCTCCCACTAGCTCTTTTTAATTTGTTATCACTCTCAAGGATATGGTGTATTTTTTCACTATAACCTTTTTCTATGTGGGATTTCATCGGTAATATCTCATTATTTCCATGTGGTATCCTATAAAGGTACACTCTGTGCATCGGGGTGAAAGATTGTTTTCTGAAGAGGCCTTAACAAATGCACTACTTCCCCACACATTAAAATTCAATAATATTTATTTCATTCCACTCCATAACTCATATGGATTACCATTTATTGATTTAGATGGTACATGGTTTATTATGAGCTTTTTTGTTTGTAACACATATCATCAAAATTATAATGGAAGACATGTATGACACATCATTGATAGCAGCATATTGAATACGGTGGGGTTCCTTCTTTTGATCACACAATTACACTGGGGGGTGTATAGAGGAGTGAGTTTGGATAGGATCCCAAACTCCCAAAAGTAATCAATGAAGTCTTGATTAAGATATTCTCCCCCTCATTCTGAGTGGACCTTCTTAATCTTCTTACCATGATAGTTCTCAACTTCATTATTGTATTAATTGAACATATTAAAAGAATACGACTTATACATCATTTAGTAGATATATCTGCATTGTAACACCCCAAGCATCCATGGTATGATTATATTTCAATAATGCAATTGCTTGCATTGTATGCAAGTTCGAGGTTCTAACACACAGCAACCAATCAAAGTAGTCGTTATGAATAGTAATACCCACTTTTTGAAATTATATAAATTTTATATTTTATAATGGACATCATTTTTGGATTCAGAATATCGAAATTACAGCTTAGGGTGAATTTTTGTCATTGTTCTGAGAAACTTCAATTTTTGATGAATAGTGAAACCACTAAGTGGTAGTTAAAAAACTAATTTTTCATTTAAATGAAACGTTACCACTTCTGTGAGTTGAATTTCAAAAATAATATATACATAGTTTTCATTTTTAAGTAAAATGTGGTTCAATGAGATGAAAATAATTTTTGGTGAATAGTAACTTTTATGTTTTATTAATCACAATTAAAGGTAATTAGTTTAATTTAAGGTAAATATAATGTTATAATAATATGAAATTTCCTTTACACTTGTCATACCCTTATTGGATGAGTCATGGACGACTGAGAAAATCCATGGGTCATCTTGGGGACCCCATGGAGCCACTTGGGTAAGAAAATGACATAAATAACTTTTTATTTAAAGTAAAAATAATATTGTCACAAACATGTGTTGTTTTACTAAAACAATTATTAATGGGGTTATATAAGTTAAATTTTGAACTATAAATATTAATTGGAAATATAAAAAGATTTCCTACATCATGGTAATTTTTTTATAATTTTTAGGCATTAAATAAATAAATTTATTTATGACACCATGATGATGGAGTGATTACCTCATTAATGAAGAATTTAAATAATATGAAAATATAAGGTAAAATCTAAGACATACACTTGACAAAAACCTATTGGATGGGTATATTTAGAATCTTTATCAACTTATCCTCTAAATATATCATTGTGGGACCATTAAAATCTGAAAATCATTTCATAATAATGTAACATTTCATGACTCTCCAAGAGTGCCCCTCCTCTCCTCTTATAAAAGGCCCCCACCTCTACCACCATATTAACAGCTTCAAAGCCATTTGGATCAGACAAACTCTTCCCAAATACTCTCTAAAATTTCCTATCTTACTCCTAGAAGCCTCACTTTAGATAGAAGTCTTCCCAAGGGATCCATTGGCTCAAATCAAAAAGAGTTACCCGATTTTAAGGTAATGTCTTATCTTATGTTCTTGTGTTTTATTTTGCATCTCCAACCCCTTTAACTCATTTTTTTATTTTTTTTAACAACACCATTATATTCAATATACTAGGATTTTGTTATGAGAATGATTTTATTTACACTTACACACACCTTCGTCTAATGTTTAAGGAACATATTGTTTCTGTGGGTGGCGAATTACTGCCTTATGAAACGATGATTGTTCAATCTTCTTTTAACACCATTCATGGTGGCCATTAAGATGAATGTATATTTATATATGATATATATTATGTCTATATTTTCCTTATTATTATTTATTTTTCATTTATGTCATAACATTATGATTTCCATTATGTTTAAATGCGATAATTTCATTTTAGGAAGTATAGACTATTGCCCCCTCAAAGTGATTTGAATCGTTAATTCCAAATGTGGGACGTATAAAGGATGGAGTAAATGGTATTATATATGATATTATAATGGAATTATAATATATTTTTATATAATTATGATTTCATTCCATTAAATATGAAATATAAATGAAAGTAGTGTTCATGCGTACGTACGGCTTACCGTCTCCATGACAGGTGCATTTCATTTCTAACCTCTAAATGTTATGTAATATTATAAATTCATGTATATATTCGATATATATGATATATATGATATCTAAATCATGAATATAATTCCGGATATAATGTATATTTCACCACATGAACAAATTGTAAATCAAAGAAGTTTATTTTTGACTCAAGTACCAAAGATCGACTAAACGACCGTTATTAACATTAATATTTAAAAAAATTTCATAAAATGGTAATAAGTGATATAAAAGAAATAATTATCTGGAAAAAGGTTCTTAAGAAAGTATATATTACCTCTAGTTTATAATTCAGGAGATTAATGAATGGTCGATTCATGCCGGACACAAGGTAAGGGTCTTTGTCTCAATCTCCTTTCATTGAGGCATATTTTGTTTTATACACAACATTATTTTATACGGTGTATAAAACCCTATGACTTTTACATTTATTCATGAAGAATCTTTTTATACGAAGAGTTTTAATAAATGACAAAATGGAATATTTTTTGACATACGTATGCGGTGAAAATGATTTCTCTGCCGCTACGACCATTATTTAAGTTTAGGCTTCCTCTACAAGCAATAACATTTTCTTAGAAAAATGTAAAATAATTATCAAGTTATAATTTTATTTTATTTTGGTATTGAAATGGTTTTATAATATCAATGTTTTGTATTGATATCATGTGATTGAAATGTGGAAATGTTATGATTCTGTTATTCATTTTTTATGTGGTACAATTATGTTATAGTTTATGATATATTTAAACCTTTTCATATAAGGAATTCATTGGACTTAATAAGTGACAGGTGGAGCCTGCTACAGCTCCTCGATGCATCAGTATGTTTCATGAGACAAACTTGTGTCTTGGTACAAGGCCTTGACAAAATCTTATTCGTAGTCTTGGCAGAATGCCTTGACTATGTGGTTATGATAGTCTGGCATAATACATTCCATCATTTTAGAAGTGGTTATTGATATTGCATGTAATTATTCGACTAGTAGAATAACCATGTGAATAAGTAAATGGAATTATTTAATTTTATTTTTTCCATATTATGCTGAAGTTCATGTTTAAAAGGCTTTTTTTTAGTTATAAATTGCATTAAATGCTTATGTTTATTTATGAAAGTTTCTGCTATATTGTTATCCTTAAAGAGCATCTGAGGTCACCCCTCTCTATGTTTTAATTTTCCCAGGATGTGATGAAATATTTTACGACTGGCCTGTAGGGATAGTCTGAAGGGGATATGAGTGTGGACTATGGAGACCATGTTATTGCATTTTTTCACTTTATGATGTAATGTAACATTTATGAATGTATCTAGTGTTTCCAAGTCTACTAAACTAATCGTTCTTTCGAGACATTATCTTTTGTGATCATGCCAATGTTACGTAATAATGCATGGACTCTATGTAACTGGGGTCGGGGCATTACAGTTGGTATCAGAGGCAGTTTAGTACTAACCTTGGAAGCTAGATTTAGAAAAACCTTGATTAGAGAACATATCCCTAAGATAGACTTTGAGGATTAGTACATAATAACTTCCTAAAATTTTGGTATTACAGGGATTTTGTGAGTTTTCGGAGCAATACATCCATGACTGGATACGAGCAGGTAGAGGTGGCTCTGGCACAGATGTACCTAGGGGTAAAACACGAAAACGCCACATTGAGCTAGACTCGCACGGGAACTGGTGCACAACAACGGGCCTTACTGCACTCTTGGTTACGACACTCTAGGGGTATATGCTTAGGATAATTCTCATTTTTATTACAAACCATTATGAAGGGTTTATGAGTATATACTTTCTCAAAGAAAACATTTTTATTATTTTTTATTATATCCATAAACTGTTGAATTTATGTTAAGTGTTTTACAAGTATGGAATTATGTATTTTGGTTCATAAACTGATATAGTTTATGCCATTGTTTGGAAATGGTGCCTAGTGGAAGAAATGGAAATCGTATCAATGCATGCACTCCATGTAGGGATTTCCCTCCTGCTCAAGATAATTATAGTGGAGCTAGTCATACAACAGGTGCTGATCAACATATCACCATACCGGGACAACTCACTCACGTTATGAATAATAACCTTACTCGTATGGAGCACCCTGATCCGCAACGTGGAAGATCAATGTTAGAATACTTTATGAGGAAACAACCCCGAATATTCAATGCTAGTAAAAATCCCTTATTAGATGAGAAATGGATAAATTCCATAGAGAAAATATTCCATGCCTTGGGGAGTAGTGAAAGGGAAAAGGTTATCATGTCACTTTACCGCCTCACTAGAGAAAGTGATCAATGGTGGTCATTGATTCAGAACACAAAAGAATATGATGAAGTATAAAATATGGAATGGAGGGAGTTCAAATAGAATTAATTAGAAAAATACTTTCCTCGTGACCATCGAGCAGATATGGAAAGGCAATTTATGAGTCTGAGACAAAAGGAGGATGAGTATGAGTCCATATTTACAAGGTTAGCGAGGTATGCTATATATTATATACGCAACACAATAAGTAAGATTGATCGTTTCTTTTATGGGTTAAAACCATTTATCCGTCGAGCTTTTTTATCACAATCTTTCTCAATGTACGAAGATTTAGTCTCTTTTTCTTTCAAGACAGAAAATGAATTCCCTAAATCTTATGAAAATAAAGTAAAGCAAGAGATGAAGAGAATAGTGGAAAAATATATAGATAAAGGGAAAAGGGGAAAGAAGGATTTTCCATTATGCGATAATTGTGGGAAGAATCACCCCGGTACTTGCCTAAAAGGATAGAGAGTTTGTTATATATGTGGAGAAAAAGGTCATGAGGACCGTGATTTCAAGGGAAAGAAAGAATCTATCAATGTTGAATACTACAATTGTAAAGAAATGGGGAATTATTCAAATGAATGCCCTAATATCCATGTAAACATACATCAGAAAAGGCCAAGGATGCAAGGACAATCTTATGATGTTACTACAGTTGAAGTGGAATAATTATTGTATTTGTGTTTTTGGAATCAAGAACCATATTATGTTTATCAGAATAGTGTGATATATATGAGGATTGTAATTTAGTACTTGTTGATAAGGTTTTAATATGATGAAGGTAATCATATTTTTAGTATGTGACAATATGAGAAACAAAACTTTGTTTGGGGAATCTGATGAATTGATTTTGGATTTTAGAGACCTTTTAGAGAATGTCTGGACAGAGGTATTTTGGATAACTATAAAGGTTGGAATGGATTAAGTTTATCTTTGTATAGTATTGATTGAAGTTAAAACATTTCTAAATATTATTTTAGGAATATTATAATACTATAGTTTTAGGAAAAGGAAAACCTGCAGGTCGGGGGATAACCCATCGCTTCGGACAAAGTTGTAGGAATCGAACTCACAACCACTGTGTGGCAGACCTTTATTACCTTCCACAAGCCTACATGAAGTCCATGGTTATTACAAAATAGTTTTTTAAAATTTAAATGGTATGTGTTAATATTTTTATCCTTGTACGATTAGGATAAATATTATATTTTTGAGTTCTATTATGTTATTGAGTGAAAGATGATTTTGTGGTAGATATTAGTCGAAGGTTGAAACTCTACATGTCAAGCATATATATATATCTATATCTATATCTATATATTAATCTATGAATAAAATAATTCTTAAACCTTAATAAAGGGATATTAAAAAAAAATTGTTATCCTAATACCTTATGTTTTGTTGAACTGGTGATATTTTAAATCAACATAGATTGAAGGCTTTGAGGCCCTCTATTTTACACTTGTTTGTTATTGATGTCCTCAATCACTCCATAAAAATATTTACGTTTTTCCTCAAATTATATGTCTCTAATTTCCACCAATGTTCATCTATTTTAGATCATAATTTGGTGGTGACTTTTTCATTTCCCTTTCCCCCTTATTAAGGATAAATTTTATTAACCTTATTTCTGATGTGGGTTTTCCACAAAGGTATTTTCAATTTTCAACCTTTTATTTTTGAAGAAAGTATTCAAATTGTGAGGAAATAATTTATTGAAGTAGGGGAGAATTTAACAACCCAAGATTCCACGATACGATTATCTTTCAATAAAGCAATATATTTCATTGTACGGAAGTTCGAGGTCCTAACACACCGCGACCAATCAAAGTAACCATTTTGAATAGTAATACCCACCATTTGAAATTATATAAATTTGTTATTTCCTAATGGGCATCATTTTTTGATTCGGAATACTGAAATTATTGCTTAGGGTGAATTTTTGGTATTGTTCTGAGGAACTTCTATTTTTGATTAATAGTGAAACCACCAAGTGGTAGTTAAAAAACTAAATTTTACTTTAAATGAAACTTTACCACTTCTGTGAATTGAATTTCAAAAATCTGACATACATGGTTGTCATTAGTAAGTAAAATGTGGTTCAATGAGATGAAAATAATTTTTGGCAAATAGTAACTTTTAAGTTTTATTAATCACAATTAAAGGTAATTAGTCTATTTTAAGGTAAATATAATGTTATAATAATATGAAATTACTATTACACTTGTCTTACTATTATTGGATGAGTCATGGAAGACAAAGAAAATCCATGGGGCATCTTGGGGACCCTATGGAGCCACTTGGGTAAGAAAATTACATTAATAACATTTTATTTAAAGTAAAAAAAATTGTTACAAACATGTGTTGTTTTACTTAAGCAATTATTACATGGGGTAATATAAGTTAAATATTCAACAATAAATGTGAATTGTAAAGCTGAAAAGATATCCTACATCATGGGAATTTTTCTATAATTTTTAGGCATTAAATAAATAAATTTATTTATGACACCATGATGACGCAGTGATTACCTCATTAATGAACAATTTAAATAAAATGAAAAGATAAGGTAATATCTAATACATTCACTTTTCTATAACCTCTTGTATGGGTATATTTCGAACTTTTGTCACCATATCCTCGATATATATCATTTTGGGGCCTTTAAAATCCGAAAATCATTTCATAATAAAGCAACATTTCATGAATTTCCAAGAGTGCCCCTACTCTCTTCTTATAAAAAGACCCCATATCTACCGCATTATTCACACATTAAAAACCATTTGGCATTGAAATACCCTACCTAAATACTTTCTCAACTTCCCTCTCTTACTCCTAGTAGCCTCACTTTGGTCATAAGTCTTCCCAAGGAAGCCTTTGGCACAAATCAAAAAGAGTTACCCGATTTTAAGGTAATGTCATCTCTTATGTTCTTATGTTTCATTTTGCATCTCCAACCCCGTGAACTCTTTTTATTACATTATTTTGTTTCAAAAATAGTATCTTCAATAGACTAGGATGTTTTTATGAGATTTATTTTACTTACAATTACACAAACCTTCGTTTAATGTTAAGGAACATAATGTTTCTGTGGGTGGTGAATTACTGTCTCACGAAACGATTATTGTTCAATCTTCCTTTAACTCCTTTCATGGTGGCCATTAAGAAATCACTATATTTATATACAATATATATTATGTTTATGTTTTCATTATGATTCTATACTTGTCATTTATTTCATACCTTTATGATTTCCATTATGGGTATACACGATAATTTCATTTTAGGAAGTGCGGACTACTGCCCCCTCAATGTGATTTGAATCGTTAATGACAAATGTGGGACGTATAAAGGATGGATTAAATGATATTATATATGATATTATAATGGTATAATTATATACCTTTATATCACTATGATTATATACCGTTAAATATGAAATAGAAATGAAAGTAGTGTTCATGCGTACGTATGGCTTACCGTCTCCACGAACGGTGTATTTCATTATTTACCTCTAAATGTTATGTAATATTATAAATTCATGTATATGCTGGATATATATGATATATATGATATCTACATCATGAATATAATTTTGGATATAATTTATATTTCACCACATGAACAACTTGTAATTCTATGAAGTTTATTTTTGACTCATGTACCAAAGATCGACAAAACGACCGTTATTAACTTAAATAATAACATAATGTTAATAACATGGTAATAAGTGATATAAAAGGAATAATGAAATTGAAAAATGTTCTTAATAAATTATATATTAACTCCAATTTATTATTCATGAGATTAAAGAACGATCGAGTCAAGTCGGACATGAGGTGAGGGACTTCGTCTCAATCTCCTTTTATTGAGGCATATTTTGTTTTATACACAACATTCTTTTATACGGCGTATAAACCCCTATGACTTTTAAATTTATTCAAAAGGAATATTTTTATATGAAGCATTTTACTAATAGGAAAAAAGGAATGTTTTTTTTGTTGTACGAATGCGGTGACAACGACTTCTCCGCCCCCGTGACCATTATTTGAGTTTCGGCTTCCTCTACAAGCCATAACTTTTTTAAAAATGAAAAATAAATCCCAAGTTTTACATTTTATTTATTTTGGTATTGAAAATGGTTTTATCATATCAATGTGTTGTATTTATATCCTGTGATTGAAATGTAGAAATGTAATGTTTCTATTATGCATGTTTTACGTGATACGATTATGTTATGGTTTATGATATGTTTAAACCTTTTCATATAAGGAATGCATTGGACTTAATAAGTGATGGGTGGAGCCCGCTATATCTCCTTGATGCATCGGTAGGTCTCATGAGACAAACTAGTGTCTTGGAACAAGGCCTTGGAAAAATCTTATTTGTAGTCATGGCACAAGGCCTTGACTATGTGTTTATGATACTCTGGAATTATGAATTCCATCATTATGAAAGTTGTTATTTATATTTCATGTCATTATTCGACTAGTATAATATCCATGAGAATATTTAAATGACATTATTTTATTTTATTTTTTTCCATAATATGCTGAATTTCAAGTTTAAAAGGCTTTTGTTTTAGTTATACATTTCCTTAAATGATTATGTTTATTTATGAATGTATCTGCTATATTGTGATCCTTACTGAGAATCTTATCTCACCCCTTTCTATGTTTTATTTTTCCCAGGATGTGAAGAAATATTTAATGACTAACCTCTAGGGACATTTTGAAGTGGATATGAGTGTGGACTATGGAGACCATGTTATTTCAATTTTTCACTTTATGATATAATGTAACATTTATGAATGTATCTAGTGTCTACATGGATTCTAAACTAATCGGTCTTTAGAGACATGATATATTGTGATCATTCCAATGTTATGTAATAATGCACCGACTCTGGGTAACTAGGGTCGGGGTGTTACATGCATCTACTAAAATCGTCAGTAAATTTTAAGGATTATGTGTACCCTCCCCTTTCATCAACTAGAAATGGTTTACACACATCGTTATAAACCAATTCAACATGTTCAATAGTCTTTTAACCTTTCCCATTAATGGTAAATTGGTTGTTTTTCTTTTGAAACATGCATGACATACACCAAGTGGTTTTAGTTCAAAATAATCTTAATATCCATCTAGATGTAACTTTATCATGTCTTTCTCGTTAACATGGCCAAGAAACTGATTCCAATGTTGGGTGTGGTATGACTCATTTGAAGTATCTTTTTTATCAATTTACATTACTTCGTTTTCATAATACAACACATAAAGACCATTGTATAAATGTTCCCTACCAACACAAATTCTATCTTTGTAAAAGAATCCAAATTCGTTTCCAAAAATGAAAATAAATAAATTTTTATATAATATGTATATAGAAAATATTTTTTTAGTATCAAATGACACATAATAAAAACCCTCTAACTGTATGATCATCCCAGTTGGAAACGTGATGTGGTTGTCCATGACAGCTATAGTAACAAGTCTGGCTTCATTGGGTGCTTGTAGATATACCTCCCCTTTGACAATCAACCTAAATCTACTTGGTTCCTATATTTGAAAACATATGTGAGAACTAAAATCTATATCTAATAACGAATTTTAGAAATAGATATATTTCATTCAATAAAAAAATACACCTAAAGCTTCCCCTAGCTTCTAAGGCTGTGTGTAGTTCTTCTTCTAGTGGCCCTTCTTGCCACATGTGGACCAAATAGCTTCCTATTCCCCTGACCCCCCTATTATCTTCTTTTTCTTGGATGGTCGTGATGAATTTTTGTTCATAAATCTCTTTTCCATACCTTTCCTTTTATTCACCATAATGAAAGAAGGATTTTCACGTTTTATATCATTGTCTACATAGAGATTTAGGATAAGAAGATCAGATAGAGACTTCTCAATGTGGTTCATATTGAAATTGAAAAAAAATCTAGAGAATCTCTGAGGGAGTGATAAATGAAAGAGATCGGTGCCCAGTTTATTGGGGAGTTTAAACCCTAGAACATCCATGCGTTCAATGTAGCCAATGATCTTGAAAACATGAGGCCCAACTGGGGCACCTTCTCTAAGCTTACTCAAAAATAGTTCCTTAGAGATCTCAAACTTTTCATGTCTTTTTGTCTCTTGGTAAAGGCTATGGAGGTGTTCTATCAAGCTATAAACATCTTAGTTTTCATGAGACTTCATAAGGTCACTAGACATTGATTATAACATCAAACATTGAATGTTGACCGCATAGTTCATATGTTTCTCATAGACCAAGAAATTCTCATCACTCGCGTCTTTGGAAGGAGGATCAGGTAATGCTGACTCCAGTACATAATAATTTCATTCATGGAGTAGGATAACCCAAAGGCATATAAACCATTCCTAGAAGTTAATTCTGGTGAGGATGTTGTCTTTATCCACAATTGATCGTATAGAGAGTGTGGTTGATGAGCTTTTCATTTTTACTCTACCATTTAAAATATAATATCATTAGTACTTTATTGATTACATTTTATGAGAAATAATAAATTTCTATTTAGTCCCCCACTTTTTTATCAAGTTCAAATGGCCCTCACCATTGAATTCAGAATGTCCAGTTTCTATGAAATTCTAGTGGCAAAAATCCATATTCCCCTTCACATAACCCCAAAAAGGGTTGGTCAAGCTATAATAAGTTATTTAGGTAGGCCGGTCTTTGCCAACTATGGTCTTGCAACTCCTTGATCTGTTGTGTGGACTCCCCAATCATAAAATCGTGACTTGGGATTTCCTCAACTCTTGCCTCCAATATTACACCATTTCTAGAAATGGCTGCTCCTCATGATGTAAAATAGTCATGTCAACCCAAAACCTTTCATAAGGGCTTCCTATATAAAAGTAGCATTCCCAACAAGGGATGTTAAACCACATTGTTTTATTGGGTTTTTCTCATAATCAAGTAAAGGAAGGCATGGTGTGACTTAATATTTTAATTGAAGGATTTTTATATCTTATGATAGAGTTGTTTATTATCATTATCACATGCTTGTTAATATTAAGTGGAAAAAACATAAGTGTTTAACCATGTCTTGATAATATTTACACATTTGTCTAGTTTATTTTAGTTTTATCTTGCATGATTGATTAATTCATTAATAATGAGATCGTGAAAACACATTGATAATGATAAACCATGAATATAACAGAAATAAAATGAATACAACAATCATGACATTTTATAATGGTTAGTTTATCTAGAGGTTGATAAACTAAGCCTTAACAGGAGGATAATCATATTGATCCTTTTGTATTCATGTTTATAGCTTTCCCCTTGTCCACCTCCATATCCCTGGGGATTGGTTTCGTCTCATCTCTATCTTGAACCACCTCCACTAGCATGGAAGTTCCATCTATTACATATGCATTTTTTAACTCACATGATAGTGAAGAGTAAAAATGTGTTTTACATAAAATAATCATTGGGAACATAGGCCCTATATATTAATGACAAAAAGTCTTGTAGACCAACAAATGTAATTTAAATATATTAATTAAAAGAAAACATCTACATAAAAATTCCTTTGTGTAGCTCAGATTATCCATACATTCAATGATATTTACACCTAAATAAAACTATCATTCTATTCCTGAATTTTTATTGTTTAATATAAATCACGCTCGAATCAATTAATTGTCATTTTTAATTAACAAATCCTTTTATCCTAATCCATTTTCTGAATTTCCATAATATTCACATCCATTATAATTTTTATCAAATGAGTTCATTTAAAATTATCTTTTTACGTAACATGTACCTTGGAGGAAAACCAGTTAATGCCTATTCATAACTGCCCAATGAGTTGAAATGAACATTACCTAGACGTTAAATTAAACACACACTTATATAACACCTACCACGTGTAGTGCCTCAGCTTTATGCCTACTCGATGGTACATGTCTCAAGGTATTTTATTATATAATAATAAATTTTAATAAATCTGTGTAATTTGGATGATTATAGAGTGTGTAGTTCTAACAACACTACGTGTACTATTTTTCACTATCTATCTGAAGTACACGCTTGGGGAAACGACATGTGAGTGTAATTCCGAAATCATCAAAGTTCACAACATGTCCAGATGGCCACATGTTGTGTAGTTCCTTATTACATGGTCTATTGTCAAGAAAAGATGTGTACAACGTACACATTCTAACACTAACCCAAAGGGACTACACATCATTTATAGTGGGCCACATGGCATGTAATCTAGAAATGGTGTGCCACCTATTCCTGGTCAACACACGGACTCATTAAGACTTAGAAAAACTCCAATGACACGGATTGGTTTGGAGGACCAAACCCGGTGCATTGAACCTTGGATGGACAGCGTGTACTGCTGAATACACATTGTGTGTTCGTGTGTTGTATGGACATGAAACTTTTCCACCTCCGGATGAGATCCTCTATTTTATTTTAATCAAATTTAAAAGAAAATATCATTTCTATAAGGTGACCGAGAAATGAAAGTGGAGGAAAAGATCTCGAGATTTGGATTTTCAGAACGATTTACTTGAATTGAAAAAACAAATTATTAAATGTGTAAATCATAAACACAATATTTAAGTAATAATAAACTATGATGTAACCACTTTAATACCATTTGAAGGTTCTCGATGCAGTGAAAGCGTAGTCGGTACATAACCCAACATTGATTTTTACCATGATTAATAATTATTCTGAGATCAATAACACGATGAAGGCCAGTCTCCATGGAATATAATTAAAGATTTAGAAAATGAAGGAAGAGTCCAAAAACCATGAGATTGGATCTTGAACATCATGTTTATAAATAATTTAATTAATTTTGTAAAGAAAATAATACAAGGATCTTATGTATTTTCATATTTGATAATGTTGATTGTGCGGAATGACCCATCTTGATCTTCTTGTTACTCATCTAAGGATCCAAACTAGAATCCCACTAGCGGTGATTCACATGTGCTCTGTTGGCATTTGATCGACAATGCACATTCTCCGGCTGCTCGTCTGGTGAAGCGAGTGTCTTGTGTCATTCATTCCTAATTGCTTGTTCTTTGGCCTTGAATAAAGTCTATCATTCATTAGAGGCGGGGGAAGAGGATTAAAGAGAGTAATTGTTTAGCTCATAAATTCTCAAATCACCGGGTGTGTGGTTCTATACATGGCTCGATAGACATATGTGTCTATTTATTAACATGGGGCTTTTGTAACAATATTTAATTTCATAACAGAAATTAAATAAATTCTTAAACATTTAAAAATCCCTTTCAATAATAATAATCCAGCATCATTATTTATGGTGATCCTCCATGCACCAAACAAAATTATAAATCAAATTCCATGTCACAAAATAATAACAATGTTATTTTAATTTTTACCTACTAGTTAAATAATTATTTATCGTCTTGAAAATAATTATTTTATTACCGGACTGACCCTGGTCCTGTCAAACCCTACATCTATTTATTGAACACCTGAATAAATAAATAATTTATTCTCTTAAATAAATATTACATTTAAAAAAATATTAAATAGATATTTATTAAATGTTCAGTAAAATAAATAAATCTATTTTACCCACAAACTGATGAATAAACATTTATTTAATGTATGAAAACATTTTAATGTGAATAAAATTATTCCTTTGTCTTGAGAATAATAATTATTAATTCAATTCAAATAGAATTTAATCAAGACCACCAGAAACAATTAGTGTGTGACCCTCTAAGATTATTTCTCATTTTCATTAGGCAAGTTTGCCTAATTTGCAAGATTACTATCTAGAAACAGGTGAAGGCACCCAAGATAATGAACATAAAGTCACAACAACAACATCCACATATGAATCCTCACTGTGTAATGTAATCCATTTGTCACAATATCTCATCATGGAGATTTCATTATAGTGTTATCAACATTTATGCTTGATACATCGTTCTTTGACTACCTAAAATAAACACATTGTTACACCATGGCCATAGAATTTTGTACTATTGTTCAATTTAAATCAAAGGGACAAGATATCATCTTCCATAAATGTATGGAAAAATAATTCCTCATATTATCTGTTAATAACATGCCACTCGTGACGCACCCAATGTACCCTACTTCCCACCAACATTCTGGATGACTATTTTTGTAAGTATATCAAATTGTAAGAGTCATGACATATATTAATGATAATGTTAAAGTCTATGGATCATTACAAATTCTCATAGATAGAAAAAATTGATGACACCAAAACATGAGGATTTACTATTGGTGGGATTTTTCTCATAATCTTCTATATTGGAGATTACCAAGTGCAAACTTCATGAGAGGAAACATCATAAAAACCACTGTAAATGGTAGGATGCTACTGTTGGAACTTAGGATTCCGATCATCCACTATAGATGTAGGTCTTGGAGCGCCCTTCATAGACTCCTTCTTACATAAAAATCCTCTATAAATGAGCATAAATTTATATTTTAGGTATATCAAGTGGTGCCTCTTGAGTCACTACTAGAGGTTTCACTCATGTATTAGGGCCCACCACCTATAATGTGTCATCATATCTACCCTCATGCTATATTAATAGAAAACATCATGGAGGAATAACTCTAAAATTCCAAATAACATTCCTATGAAAAATAATTAAGATTAGTTAGAAACACTATAAAAATATATAACAAATAAAAGGTCTAACTTCCTAAAGATATACCCCAAATAACATCATAGAAGGATAATGTATTGGTAATTTTTCAGGATAAATTGTCAATACTCTAGTAGGTGAAGGGACAACAACACTATAAATCTCTTTTATGAAATTCATACCATTTATGATTCAATAATTAAATTTAAAATTTTCATTTTCTTATGAAAATATAATAAGTCTTGATTAAATAGACCGACATTCCTAGATAATAAGGGATCATACTCATTATAACTGAATGTGGTACCAATTTAATTTTAATCAGTCACCATCTATATTCAGTCTGAAAATATTTCAGGTAATATATAATGGATCTACTTCATATATTACCCATTCTAATTCAGGAGGGACTATACACTTCATGTATTGAAATTGATAATCACTCAATCATAAAAAAATATAAGATCATGTTTCCATTAGTACAGAGCCACTATCTAAATAAACATTCTATTTAATATGCCACCATCGACTAATAAAAAAACACAATTTATATTTATGAACACACTTTAAATTACCATATTCCATACACAATAAAGTATTTTTGTATCACAATCATATATAAAATGTTCATATCTCACTCAACAATCACAAAAAATATAGGGAATACATGAAATGAAATTCACCTATATGTTATAGAAGATGCATGGCATGTAATTTCTTGGTACAAATAATGATCCATGAAACAATTATATATGCCTTAGATGGCCATGGAATAATATCAATAAAGAATATCAAATTTCAAATCTCATGTGCATCACCCAACAATGAAATTATATAAACTATAAAACAAAAAATACATAAAAACATTTTTCCATTCCCAAGAAACTTGGTATTTACAATAATCATGTGTGAGAAACTCTTAGGAAAAAAATATAAATAAAGATCCATAAAGTATCTAATCTAATGGATATATTTTCAAGACAATGATAAAAAATAAAAGAATATGGATTTGTTACCACATTGTGATGCTCAAACACAAAAGCCACTAAAGAGGATACCTGAGTCAGTAGGGGACATGGTATTAATCATGGCTCTATATATACCGAAGGCTAATAACTACAACTGAGGGCCTAGGGTGTGTCTATGGGATGAATATTCCCTCATATTATAGTGGATAACAATGAATAATAATTATCAAGGTAAATAGAAGAATAATAATAATGTATAATGAAATGAGAAATGGAAAATTAGTATGAACATCCAAGAAATATATTGTATTAAAATTCATGAAACTGAATTGTATAAAAACTGCTAACGATACATGTCACATAACTACACAACCGAAAATCAGTCATATATGGAAGTAGAAAATACATGGTATAAAAAAGATGATGAAAGAAACCAAAAACTCTACAAGAATCCTGATCTCTAGCCTAGTCATCTTCTATCAATCTCCATCCTAATGAAAACAATCAAGATCATGTGTTCAAAGTAGGATGCATCACCTTATCAACACCTACATACATATAATCTTCTCAGGTAATAGTGGAGGCCTAGATAGTGTGTGAGATAAATATCAGTAGGCCACCAACAATGATATCTCTACCATCCAGTCATTGAAATATAAAAATGATAGTGTGGAGGAATATACAAATAAAAATTAGTACATAAATAAAAACTACTCATTCTTACATCAGCCTCATATGGTGTCTGAACATGTAACATTTAATTATTTATTTTCTAGTTTATATAAACAAGTTACGTGAGGTGTGAACAACAATAAAACTATATTATTATGATGAAGATAATAATAATAATAATAATAATAATAATTATTATTATTATTGATCATAGTTACAATAAGTCATCCTATAATGATGATAATAAATAATGATGATCCAACGTAATAATTATGGAATCCATGACCCCCAAGCCTAGGACAACAAATAAATAACAAGAATTCTATGAAAGGGTCTGATTATAATCAAAGATAAAACTACCAAGGTATTCAATTATACTATATTTGAAACATTTCCATGAATCTTGTTCAAGGTACAATTAGAAAACCATGACTAGTACCAATGTAGTGAATCTATAGTGCCACATGTCTGAATATAACATTATGGATCCAAGGAATGTATCAAAGGAATCATAATATATAGAATATAGTGAGGGTCCTATAAAATCTTTTATGGAATCCACTAGTAGACAAGGACCATGTTAAATGGTGGGTATCACCCTTATAAATCGGCTCCTTGAATTGAAATGGAATCCTCTGAGTAATCCTATAAAGATAAAAAATTACATTCAAAAATAGGATCCTTATAAATAATTCATTACTTTAATTTCGATATATAATACAAATTAATTCTGACTAATCCAAGGTTGGATCAAGTCTGACTAATCCTAGGAGCACTATTAGGGATAGTCATTCACCCCTTTTCCCCTATAAAATTCTTAAAATGGTCAGGGAAACTATGTTGAATGACTTACATATAGTTTTTCCAAGTTCTTTTCACAACAAGCAAGGGTTCCAAGCTTCAAACAAGCCTCAGAAAACCCTAATATAATTGTTATCTCCCTAGGAATCTGTATTATGTTCAAAGTAATGAATTGGAATGAAATTTAAGGAATACATATCTGAATGCAAAATTTGGTTCAAGTCTCAGTAATCCTAGGTGCACTATTAGGTAAAGTCATTCACCCCTTTTCCCCTTTTTAATTCTTAAAATAGTCTGGGAAATCATGTTGACTGGCTTACATATAGTTTGGCCTAGTTCTTTTCACAACTAGCAAGGGTTTCATGCTACAAACAAGCCCCAGACAACCCTAATATAATTTTTATCACCCTAGGAATCTGTATTAGGTTAAAAGTAATGAATTAGAATAAAATTTAAGGAATACATATCTGAATGAAAAAATTGGTTCATAAATTTTATTTTTCTTTTTTCCTCCTTCTTTCCAAAATTTATATTTTTTAAACATAATTACTTAATTTATTAATTTTTACTTCAATGTTATGATAATATCAGGGTTCATTATCTAAAATATTCTATCTTGGAACATATGTAATATTATAAACTAATATTATATTAGGGCATATTTCCAATTCGTATTAGATGATTTCTATAATGAATCTCTTTATATTCATGTTATTTAATGTTAATTTGAAGTTATTTCTTTCGAGGGGTAATGTTTTTAAATTTACCAAACTTGTAAGGGTATATTTCATAAAATAATTATTATTTGGTATTTTTTATATTTAATTATATACTAGGAAAATTATAGGATCTTTCTATATTAAACCAATGATTTTTTTCTCAACAAGTTATATGTGAAAATTTTAATAGTTCCTTTCATTTTTCTCTATTCTGTACAAAAAAGAACAAAAAATGTTTTCATAAAAATTGAATTTATATCCTCATTATAAAGAAATATTTTCTTTCATCCCCATGTTATATAATAAAATCTATAATTTTTATAATATTCATTAGTTATTCATTAAATGAAATTTTACTCATAATTTATTTTATTAAATAGCCTAAAAAATTATTCATGTTATTTTTTGAATGAGTTAATTTTTAATTTTCTTACAAAAATGTTAAATTAATCCTTGATTTTACATAATTGACATTAACATAATTTCTCACCATCATGACCACCCAATTTTGTAGTGCATCCCTTACATGTTTAAAAGGAATTATTTAAAGAAATAAATCGCCAATATTTTAGTTATTTTGTTTTTTAAAATTAATTTTCATATTGAAAATGTAATTTCCCTTATGAATGATTTTAATGATATTTTATGGATTCCCCATTCATCAATAATAAAATACATTTATTTTACATATTCTCTTTTAGGGACATATTTTAATTACATCATAAAAATTATTATTTTAATGGATTATAGTCGGTTTGAATTGGGTAAATATTTTCATTTCATGTGGTTATTTTTTAATTAGACTATTTGTGATAATTTTTTCTTGAATTGTTATTTTTGGAAATCATATGATGAATTCATTGGACTTATTATGTAATGGGAGGGGATATTTTATAAATTGATTAATCAATATCTCTAGTTAGAAAACTAGTTTAGGTATTTGGTCAAGTCCTAGTCCCTTTACGTTATATGTGTTGGAATCAGGCCTTGATGGGTTGTTTATGATGCCTAAAATTGTGCATTACATCATTATTATATTACTTGTTGATTTACATGTGATTATTTTAATGGATATCACATCGCTTGATAAATTTCAATATCATCTGATTACTTATAAAGACATATTTATTTAGTATTTATTCCTGGAATAATATTATTCATGATGAAGATGTTGATTAAATGTATTTTATTTTTTATTATTTTCCATCCACAATGATTATTCCATATTTACTTATGATAGCTTCCCCAATACATAATCGTTACCAAGAATATATTCTCATATTTACTGTCATTATGTTTTATAATTTAATGTTTTTAAATATAATGTGATATTCAAGTATGTATCTATTTTAACAATAACTATATATTATTAATTCCTTAGGGATGTTATCACATTATCTAGTTTTAATAGAATAATTTAACCATTGGATAAGTGATACTATTGTATATGTATTCACAACAAGAAAATGTTTTTGGTGTGTAAAATAAAGACATAGATAAAGTGATTGTTCAAAAAAAATAAAAAATTTGTTAAAATTGATGGATGAGAATAATGGATTTCCTAAGGTATGATCAACGGTTAAATAATTTAAATGTTGAATGTATGGTAAATATGAAAATATATTTAAAATGGGAAATATCATGGAGAGGATCAGTAAGGTTGTATTATTAAATGTTTATCTATTATTGATAAATATAAAAAAATAATCGAAGGAAGGAGGTATTAATGATTAATATGGTGAATCTAAGTTAATAGTTTAATAGGGAAGTCGAATTATTAAATGTGTTAGTATTTGAGAATTATTTTGTAGATGTGTTATCTAAATTATCTTCTAGTTATAAAATATATGTAACATATAATTGTTGTTTAGACGTAATTTTTAGTTAAGGATTTCAATGAATACATTGAATGGTACCACTAACCAAGAAAAGTGATTTAGTAGTGATGTGATCTTTTTGAAAACAAATAATTAAGGGAAAGACAAACTTTAATATGTAATTAATATTGAGTTAATTTTAATGTTATTCTTTACATTAATGAATAAAATGGGATATTTTTGGTGACTATGAAATTTGTTACTGATTAGATGAAAACAAGGTTTAAGACATAATTTTTCAATTTTATTGTATTTTTGGATTTATAGAATATAAAAGTTATTTATTTGTTTTTTGTTTGGAATAAGGATTGTGTTAGTTTTTGGAAGAAGTTATATTTTCATTAATTTTTTATGTGGATTCTGATTATTTTAGTATTGTATTAGAAAATTATAATAGAATATATGATCATGGTATTCTCATGTTTTGTGGGTGACTTTATGAGCTACTTTAAGTTGTCTTGGGGAAAATATTAAACATAGTTTAAACAATTATATTTATGATCAAATATGATAGATTTATGGAAATTGAACATTCTCAGTCTTATTTTCGTGGTGTCATAATGTTAACTATTTTTTGAATGGATTTAGTTGAATATTGGGGGTTATTGTTGTGGTTTTAGAAATTAATGTATTATATTTTTTAAAATTGGATAAATAATGATATCATATTTTTAGATAAATATTTAGAGATATAATCAATGAACTTTCATTATTTTAATGTTATTATCATAAATTAAAAAGTTAATTTTAGTTCTTTAGACATGAAAAATTCATCTTGAATATTTACTTATTGGAATAAGAAATGAAGTGTAAATTTATTGAAGAATAACCAAAGAAAGAAATTGTTCATATAAAAAAAATAAATATTCATGTTGTTATAATTTATCATGTTCATTATCTTGATATTAAACTAATCTATCAAATTTTAAAAAAATTATCTAGAAATAAAAATGTTATCATTTTACATTTGATTCCATTGAATTTAGGCTCATTTCACACCTCCTTGATTTTTTGTTATATAATTTTTAACATTCATATGTTCATGTTCTATTTCACTCTCTATTTATACATGGATAGTATATATATCCTCTATGTATATATTTTTACATTAAAAAATCCCTCCTTAGCTAGGAACCTGATTATGAAATAATTTTAGGTATTGTTTATCTTTTCCACTTCCGCTGTTTAATTGATGTTTTACCGTCCCTAAAAACGATGGGGTTTTAAATAAAGGTATTTTTCCTATATTAAACCATTGATGAATGAGATAAAATTTCAATGGATTAGTTTATTTAGGTGGTTAAAATTTTAATCCCCAATAATGTAGAATACTTTGCTTAATGTGTTGACTAACATGTAACACCATGCTTTAACTGAACCGCTATATAATATTAATATATTTTTATGTAATGTGACATGTATCACATTTCCATTTAACTGTTGAGTAATAATATAAGAAAAATCATTATGATATACATTTATAATGAATATAAAAATTAATAATTTATTTATTAATTCAATAGAAATAAGCACTGAATTTGCAGCATTATCATTTTATGCCTCAAAATCTATTTTATTCAAAAATGGTTTTATTGAATCTTATGAGTGGAAATTATAATTAATTTATTCATATTTTTGAAATTTTATTTAAAGAAATTACCATAATTTTTAAAATAATAATTTCAAAATTAACTTTTGATGAATTTTTTAGAATTTTATGAAATGAATGATTTTCCAATGAATAGTAAAAAATTACCAATTTTGTAAATAGTATCATTAAATCAATTATTTTAAAAGAAAAATAATATTATGGATTTATTATTGAAGTGAAATACATTAAATTTTATTTTTAATAATGTAATTAACTCTATTTTAGTCATCAATATTCATGTATTTATATAAGTTAATTTTTTGGCATAAAAATGCATTTTTTTAAACTATTTCTCATCACAATTTACAGATTTATATTAAAATTTATTTCATTCACTTATACGAATTGAAAAATGAAAAATGGATTTAATATTTTAAACTATGAAGAATTTTTTTTAAATATTTCCACTTTAATTTTTCATTATGAAGAGTAATTGTGTTAAATATTTTTCACCACGGTATGGATAAAATTTGATCAAACCCATAAGATATGGTCTAATAACCAACCCAAAACATCTATATAATTCATTTTATGATTATATTTCTTCTATAAATATACAAACTATAATAATGGGAATTTTCATGCCACATTCCTTTCATTATTACATTTATATTATTTTTGGAAAATATAAATTTATAATTGTCACTTACTTCTAGTTAGAATCTATAATATTTTATAAAGGGATAAAAATAACTTATTTAATATTAAAAATAATTTTATTAAATTACAAATGATTGTATATCATGGTAATATATTATTAAATATTAATGATTAAATAATTATCATAAATTATTACACAACACAGACACAATACTTATGGAAGCCATAAAAAAGATCAACTAAATTATTTTGAAAAATATAAATGAATAGTTTTATAGGTGACTTAAATGATCTCATGAATTTTTAACATAAATATTTTTTATTATATATATGTGAATTTTTTATATTATAATTACATTTCTTTCATGTTTTTTTCAAATCCAGAATATGCGAATAGTTTATAAAATGACATTAATAGTAATTTATGTTAAATATTATTATTAAATTATTTAAAAATCACAAAAATATACAAAAAACAATTAGGATTAAAAAATGTATAAATTATCATCCCTTTGTAATTTATGATCATATTTTCAATGTATAAATAAAATTATAAACCTTTATTATTTAAAGTAATTATTACCACATTAAAGGTTAAAATTGGTTAACTAAGAGGTTTAACAGAATGATAAACTTTATAATGCTAAAAAAAACTTGTAAAATTTTATTTTTATGACTATATTAAGACATTTTATTCATTATATTCAAATAAAATATATTTTGGAACCCTTTTACAGGAATTATACACATATTATATTATAATATTTCATGTATTTCTAAATAATAGAAATTTATAGTATTTTATAATAAACCATATTTTATTAAATGCTTTCAAATTCATGAAAATATTAAATTACTCCAAATGACTTTTATTTGTTTTAAAATATAAACAATTTTCAATAAATGGGATAATTCTCGTTTTCTTGTTACATTATTAACTCTTCATGATTAAAAAAATTGATATCCCAAAAATTATGAAAAGGGTTAACAAGGTGATAATATAAAGAGATAAGGGTGAAAAAAATCATCTAAATTGTCAAACTATTATTTTACGTAATTATTTAAAATAATAATCATACATTCATAGAATTAGATAAATTTGGATCCAATCTTCCCATAAAATTTAATTAATATTAATTTAATACTTTATGAAATTCGATGAATTCCCCACCCCTCTCATATAAAATGGAACCTATTCTACTCTCTTCCTCCCACCATTGATCCCTTTATCTTAAAAAATACCTAACATAAAACATTAATAAATTCTTTACCCACATACTTGATCTTTTTTTCTTTTCAATATTATCATCCATTCAAGGCTTAATTTAAAAACCAAATTAGGATTCCCAACAAGGAGGTTTAACTATTAAATGATTAATTTCAATTTATTTATTCTTCTACCACCTCAAAATATGTTTTATATATCATAGAATTATATATTAAATATCCTAAATACATTTAAATTTTTTTATTATTTAAAATCCATTATTCACCCTCTTTTCTATGAAATGGGAAGTGAATGTATCACTCATGTATATATATGGAGTACAACATCCACATAACGATAAAATTTATTATCCATCACTATATTTAATTTATTTTTATTATGATGGTCTTAATTTGTTTATATGATACTTATGAAATTATAATTATTTTTTAATTATAATGTCACATCTATCTCCTAACCTTTACATCCTTTGTAAGACTCTGGCATCGGTCATGCACATGTGTTGAATTCCACCTCCATTGAGAGATTTGATTTGTTTATTATTTCATAATTACTTATAAGAAAATAAGGACATATTTAATGAATATATAAGATAAATATGATTTAATATTTATTCTGGAAATGTTAATTATTATTTCTGTTTCTTTTATTCCATTCATTGAAAAGTGAAAAAATATTTTCTGTGTACATACGACATACCATCTCTATAAAATGTGTAATTCATTTTTCTGTATCTAACTTATATAAAGGGATCTTTATAAATATATATGATATATATATATATATATGATATTTTAATCATGTTTATAATTACGTAGAAAATGGAACAAGGATCAGTGTACAAGGATCAAAACTACCAAACTAAAAATCTCATTAAAAATGAAACTATTAAGATCTAGAAATGATCATTTTAATAAAGTATTCTGAATACATGAGTATTTAAATGTAATCATTTTTTCATATTTGATAATATAGTTTTTTACATGAATAAATTATTGGATTATAATAACTATAAATGTATGATACCTGAGGTTAGAATCACTTTTTATGAAATTCAAACTTGAGGTATGTGATTGCATTTACAATGTCATTTTATTTTAGAATTACTTATGTATAAATTTCCATTGAGGGAAATTTTATGATACTAATAGGATAACACAATTTAATTTTCTTATGATATTCTAATTCATGAAATATTCTAGAAATATTACCACTTTAATCTCCTAGGAACACAAAAATATCAATGAAATGGTTTTTAGAAAAATAGTCTATCTATTCTCTTTAGTCCAATATTTTTTTCCTTGTCTATGATATTAAAAATATTTATAGGAATGTTTCCAATATTCTATTACTATTATTTAATTTCATTTTTACACAGAATTTAGTTTTTGCAAAATATTTTAAAATGATTTTTTGGTTAATTTTCTAAATGAGGTACTTTTAATTTTTTTCACCAAAAAATAAATGGAATGATTATTTTAATATACATGTCAGGAATATAATATACCACTATAATGACCTCACAATTATTTAAAGATAATTTACATGGTTCCACAGTAATTTTTAAATATGGTTTTTCTTTAATATTTAAGAAATTTTTTATATCTTTAAATTTTATTTCATTAGAGAAATGGACTTTTCCCAATGAAATTTTCGAATGATCAGTTAGAGGTATATTTAACTTTGACAACACCCATTAATGTTATTAGAGATAATAACAAATGTTGAAATTTTTATGATTTATCTAGTTGATTCTAGATGATAATGAATTTAGATTCTATATTATTACTTCAATATGTATAATTCTATACATATAAGGAATTTTAGGAGTAACCTGGATTGATCATTCCAAAAATTAGGAATGAAAAGAATGTGAAAGTGACGGGTTAGTAATTTAACTCCCCATGATTCATTGATATGTATCATAAGACAATAAAATTTTAAATCCATATTAAATGAATATTGGGTTTACACATACTCATTTGTTATGAATTATTTCTTGGATGAGTATCCATGATGGTAAAATTAATGATATCTTTGTTCAGAGGCCCAGGTCAATGATGTCCGAAATTATTATTTTATAAATAACAAAAGTAGTACAATTTGGATGAATTAATGTGTCCCATAATTTTTTTTGATAAATATGACATATTATATATGTTTTAAATGTGTATATTTTAATTCCATTTTTTCATGTTTTTTATTTCAAATTATATGAATTGTAATTACTATTACATTATTAGTATTTTATGTTTAATATAATTTATTAAAATATTTAGAAAACATTAAAATTTTAAAATAGGATACTTAGTATGATAAATGGTCTAAAATTTAATACATTTTCCATGTATAATATTACAACTTTTTAGTAAAATTATAAACCATTAATAATGAAAATAAAATTACCAAGTTTAAGTTTAAATTTAATTGTACCCCCAAGCACCTAATATACATATAGAACCCTCCCCTCACTTATAAAAGGAAACCCCTTCTCTATTTTCATTAAAACATATTCAGAAATAGAAAAAACAAACATCCATATTATCATACAAAATTAACTACGCATAAAATAGAGATATTGGTATTCTTAAAATACCATTACAAGTGTCCTTAGGAAGGGATTTATTTGAAGTCTACCAAAGAAGATATAATCTTATTTACTGAATGTTTTATGTTTATTTCTTCTTATAATTCCAATAAATATGTTTCTACCATAATAAAATAATAAATTAATTATAATAAATAAAATTAGATGTTATTATGATTATGGTACCAGAATTTTTTATGTCCTTTCAAACCTATAAAAAGTTAAAACATTGCTCTTTCATATGTACGGATTACTATGTACACATAGAAGTTTACTATATAATCATCACCACTTTATATTAATGACTATATAGATGGAAAAATTAGTAAATGTTATATGTATGAAATATTTATTCTTCTGTAATTATAATATCAAAAATTCCATCTTAACTTCTAATATATTGGAAAACAATAACACTACACATACATACGTGTGGACTACCACCTCCATGAACAAATGTGATCCAATTTTCATTTTTCATTTAAATGTATGTTAATAATGATATATTTGAAGAATATATAAGATATATAAGATAAAAATTATCTTTATAGGTTTTTCTAATATTTAACATTATTTCATTATATAATTCAAAAAGTGAAAACAACATTCATGCGTACATTGGGCATACAGTCTCCACGAATGATAAAATTTATTATATATATAAATATATATTTTATTGATGAATATATAAATTAATATGGGATATAAATTACATTTAAATCTTGAATAAAATTATTTTTATTATGGAACCATGAAAAATATTCATGTACTGAAACTACCTAATCAAAACATACATGAAAAATGAATCAGTAACATGTGAAATAGTAAAACAATTATTAGTATCAATAAGGTGATAAATTGTTATAAATGGATAAAATGTGAAGTTATATATTTTTATATTGTTGTTTTAAAATATTAAAAGAATTAATTTATTATATGTGAGGTTAAATGTAGTTATGAGGAAATTTTATCTTGAGTTATGTATTTTCTCATATAACTTTTATTTCTATGGGATGTATATAATATTAAAAAACATTCTATTTTGTGTAGTCTTTATAACATCAATTTGATATGTCTTATCTTGGACCCATTCATATTTATGGTATTAAATGTTTTATTTTAATTTTCTTCATGGGGTTTCTAATTCCAATTATACCAAAGCATTAAGGTATTTCTTTTATAATAACATTTTATTTTGAGATTTTTTATTATAGAACCAATTTTGAAGGAAATTAGATGATAATTATCTAATAAAACCATTTAATTTTCTTATTATATGTTTATTCACGAAATTTTAATGTAATATTACAATTTTCCTCTACTAGGAAGATAAAAATATCACGAAATTGTTTTTAAGAAAGGTACAATTTATTTTCTCTTTACTATATAATAAGTTTCTTCCATGCCCAAATTTTCTAATATAGGTTTCAATAATATTTTTACTATTATTTTATGACTGTTTTAATTCATTTTTAACCATGGTTTAATTTTATAAAATAAAAATTAATGGAATCTTATTATAATTTTCTGAACAAGGTACTTTTAACAATTTACTGAAAATATAAAATGAATAATTATTTTAATATACACAATATGAATATATTTTCCCATTTTTTTAACAATTAATTTATTTAAAGATTAATTTATAATTATAAATATTTTATTTAAAATAAAATATATTATTTAATATTTGGGAAATTTTTTATTTAAATAAGTGACATCAACATGAAAAAGTATTTTCCTTAGGAAATTTTCCAGTGATATTTTAGTTGTATTTTAATCTATGAAAACTCTCATTGATAATTCTAGTGATATGACCTAATGGAACCATCATTATTATTTATTTTGGTGTTTTGCGGTTTTGATTTATTGATGTTATATATTCTTAATTCAATATAGAAAATTATTGATTTTTATGGAATTTCGGATTAAGATTCATTGATCATTAAAAGTATAAGTAATTAATAAAACATTAAATTAAAAGATGGAGACCAATTATAGATATCCCCTCAATGCATATATGTCTTTGAAGTGACAAAAATCTAGAATTCCATATTAGATGTGTATTTTTTACACTATTGGGCCCAATGTTTCATTTGTTTCCAATGATACTTCAGTATATGTTTCATGAGTTAGGATGATGTGGTGATTCCATGTGAATTATTATGGATACATGAAATAGATTTGGATTTCATGCGGGAAGGATTCTCTATTTTTATCTTTAATGAGTGTTTTGGGTTATTATTAAGAACAAAGTTACATGTTTTCAGTGATTTGAAAATATATATTTGGTGAATTTGGATGAAGTACCAATTCTTAGAGAATTTTTAAAGATTCATGAAATAGCATTGGATATCATTCCTAGAAAATTATTTGTTTCTTACTCTAACTATTTTTAATTAATTATTAAATTCCCAGAAAATGTTCCATACATTATGCACATTGTTTACCACATGTAATGTCCACATAAATATTTACTTCCATTGAAGATTATATAAAAAAATAATTTTCTCCAGGGAATATTATTTTTTTAAAAAAATATATTATTTTAATGAATATGATGTTATGATGGAAATTAAATTCATATATTGTTCTTTATCAATTTAAAGGTTCATTTAATTAGGATATAAAGGCCATCTAAAATTTGATACATTTTTTTGAGGAATGGTTGAAGAGAGGTTTGTTAATTTTCATGGAATTTAATTTTCTACCTATGAATATTCTTTGTAATATAATGGTGGACATATTAAAAAAATTAATTCCTACCAACATGGAATCCAAGACTAGCATGACCAAAGGCTCATGTGGGATTCAAGGTCAACTTCACCCATAAGATCCTTCCTAGGAAAGATCGTGTGTTGAATAGAAGGGTCATACAATGTATAAGGCCAGCATTTAAGGCATGGAAGAAGATGAAGTTCTAACATACTAGGTGGGATGGTAGTAGGGATAGCTGACATAGGGATGTTCTAAAAGGGGTTCAAGATCACAACCGGTAGTCACTTTTTTCCACTCTAATGAAGTATTTTATAAGTATACCATAGAACTGATGATTGTAGAGATAAATGTTGGGTAAATTATGAAACGTAATATTCCTCCATCGTTAAAATTATGGAAAAATTATTTTCATTCCATCCAGTGAAGTCATTCTATTAATCAAGAAGCATTATCTTCATGACCCTTCAATCTAGGGTTCTATAGAACACAATAATTCCCCCATTTGTGATCCTCAATTAACATTCCAAACACACATACTCGGTTCAATATGACCACATTATTATCCTAATATCATGTAGAGTTATTATAATTCACTATGAATTTTATTTATTCACTACCATGCATATATAGGGTCCCTAAACCATGAAGGTATCCTAATCAAGCCAACCAATTATATGATTTTAAATTAAAATGTAAATGAACATGTATGATCATGATGAAACATGCATGTAGATCCAAGTTACAACTATGAACATTGAGTGATGTGAATCCATGAGTATTCAAAATGATTACTCTTTCTGAAGAATTGATAACCCATTACCATTATTTGTTTAAAATAGGTGATTCATGGGTTATCATGAGGTTTAAGGGCATTTGATAAACTTGTTAATATTTGATATTTCCAGTCTTCATGAATCTAATTTGGGGTGCATGAATCTATACTATATGAGTTGTGAGTTTTTTCATTTTTATGTTAGATGAAGAGATTTAACAATATCTTTCGGATCATTGATTTTCATTCTATGAATGCCCACCTAAAGATATGATTGGTAGTGGCTATGAGCAGAAAGAAGGAAATCTTGAATCATTTGGGTGCTTAATGGTGAGATCTTCACTACCTTGTATTCTTTTCCCATATGGAGAATAAAAGGAAACTCAGACCATTAAGGTATCAATATGTTAGGAGTTGGTTGCATTCCTACATAAATTTTGGATGATCCATTAAGTAAATAATTCCATGTGAGAAGATAACAACCCCTAGGGTATTTTGATATGTAGATAACATAGAAAATACAATTCATTTATTTTATATTAATTCATGAAGAAGTAAAATACCCACATATTCAGGGGTACTCATGTGAACATGAAATTATACCCATTGGGATATTTAATGGTAAAATTTGAATTAAAGAAAACCCAGATTCATTTTTTGTATTTAATTTGAGAAATTTTGTACCCACCTTTAGGTATGAATATTCAAAGAAAGAAGGAATTTAATTTTTCATAATTATTAACAAATTTATTTGTTGATATAAATGGGAAAATTTAATTCATGTAATTAAATGAGATCCCATAAATAATATTTGTTTTGTATAAATGTGTTCATACATGTTATGATAAGATGTGTATTGATCATAATTATTCTTTGATATCATTATACATTGTTTTATTGAAGATAATAGGAGTTTGATGATGTCATCATTTGAAAAAAGAAACAAATAGAGTGCATGAGCATTTAAATATCAAGGAGAATCATGATTTCACAATATATGGAAGGAGTCTCAAGACCATCACAACTAATGTTCTTGGGGAGGTACCAAATAATGTGTGACATATCAAGCCAATGAAGAAATATTATAGAATATTCCTATTGTGGATCTATATTTCAACAAAGGAGGATGCATTAGGTTAGTGAAAGGAGAAATTGATGTCTTTTGGTTTGACAAAAGTGTAGAAGGACTTTCTCTATTGGATTTAGAGTAAGAATTATTTTGGTTGGAGCCAAAAGATAATGAAGACTATCAGTTGTAGGTGAAGTAAATGTCTCCCATTTTGTACACAAATCAATTTTATTTACTTCCTTGATAGTGAATAATCTTTTTGGGGGTGTCCATCCAATATTGAATGTACTAATCCATTCATTTCCGAACCGTGTAAATACCATGTGATAAACTATATTATTTTATTATCATAAATGTTGTTATATTGAGGGATAATTTCCATGTTTACAGAGAATCTTAACAAGTTAAAGAGATTGAATTCAAAATAAAAACATAATCATTAAAAATGATTCTACCATTGATTCACCCCCTCTTAAAGAAACCTAATCTATTCTAGGGAACTACATGTGGTATCATAGAAAATATCTCCTATAAAGACAAAATAAGTTTTTTTTGTTAGATTTTGACTAATATTACAATGATCTCATTTCCCTCCTTTTATGAAATTTTAAAAAGGGTAAAATGAAGATGGAAGGAAAACATTTTCCAGAGAAGAATCACATTAGTGGAGATGAAACTGATCTCATTTATTTTCAAAAAAAAATTCAATTTATATGGGATGTTTTTTATCTAATCAAAGAAAATTAAAAATATTTTTCCATTTTAATTATAACCATTGTGTGGAGAAAGAATGTAAAATTTGAAACTCAATCTTAGACCTAATTGTTTTTTCCAGTGATAATAATGTATCAAAATATAGTTTTTATTACATGTAATGCTCATCAAATTAAAAAAAATATCAATATATAATCATGAATGATTTTTCATTTTTCAATGGTAAAATTTTTAAACATGGATAATAAAATATTAAGGAATGATTAAGTGGTGAGGGTTGGTCCCATTGCATGACTCTAATGACTATGGTCGATTGTTACCCATTGTTTTCTCTCTTTGACTACAAAGTAGATGTATTGTGGGATATGTGGATATATCCTTTTGGAACCACAACTAGGATGGATCTCCCCTTGGTTTTCTCAGCTGTCCGGTCACCCATATTACCTATAAGAAGGCATGTTTTATCCTAATTTTATCAATGTAGTGTTGAAAAAAAACCAATTGATGTACTTTGATATGATTGGCCTATCAACCATTACAGATAAGTGTGTTTTTACTAAATCATCTTCTGGTATAATCTCTTTAAATAATTACAAGAGGGTGTCTAATGGTATAGCATAGTTGGATTTCTAGAGTTCAGCTATATGGGTGAATATGGCCCCTAGAAAATTTTACTTTGTTCTATAGAGATTTAGGAATAGAGAACTACCTAGGGATGAGAATGTGATATTATTAGGTATTATCATGGCCTCTCATTGTATGTATTGTAGGGACTCTAGTGAGGATAGCTAAACCAACCACTTCTTCAACAGTGAACGGGCGACTCTTGTGTGGCATGCCATCTATGGTTTCACTGGATTCTCTATTGAATCCCTGGGGGACTTCTCCTACATTTACAAGTGGTTTTATAGTGTCGGGGATGATTTTTTAGAGACAAAAGGTTTCACCATGATTATTTCTTCTAGGTTCTAGTGTATTTTGATGGCTCTGAATCATGCCATACATGAGGAGTCTAAGTGCTCTATAAGGGTACCTATGGAAAAGACCAAGTTTATTCTTCTTAATATGGTTAGTGAATGAAGAAAATAGCTTTTGGTCCCTTCTATCATATTGATTCAAGTGGTCTTGCATGGTAATGTTTCCTATAATCCTACTACATGGGATCTATGGAATCCCAATCAATTTGGATTGATGCTAAATTTCAATGGTTCGTTATCCATAAATGTTATGAAGGGAGGTGGTGTTGTTCAGGATTCTATAGGGAGTGATTTTATTAAATTCAATGCATACTTCCGTAATAGTTATTTTCTCTTCACTGAGGCTTTGGATGTTCTCACTGATCCTCATATTTGTTGTAAATGTAGTATTTCCCGTAATTTTTTTGAAATTGATTTGGTCATTCTTCATGATTTCATGCATGGTAAGTGAAGTATCCTATGGTCCACATCTCATGTCCTCAGAAGGTACTAGGATCTTATCAGCACTAGCACTACATTCTCACATACATAGAAGGAGGGGAAAGAAGTTGATCACCTTGCCTATGTGAATTCAACATGATTTTATGTTTTTCCCCCAGATATATTTTCTTTTTATGTGGAAGGGAAGAAACTGATTAGAGGAGGCACTCTTTGTCTTCATTATTTTAGGCCTTTGTAGTCTCTATTTATCTGGACATTTTATTTATTTTTCATTTTTTTAATGAATAAATAATGATGATGATGACATGAATAATTGAGAAGAGCATCATATCTCTCAAAACTCAACATGCTAAAATGATACAATCTGGTATCAATTCAAATTCAAATATGAATGAAATGAATTCTATGTTAAAAGTTTAAAAATAATAGAACATGATGAGAAGTTGAAAACCTATAGAGAATTAATTATGATCCATCAAAAATATGTCTTACATAGTGTAGAAAAAGGACTAATTAATATAAAAAATATGGGTATAATGTTTTGTCACATGAAATATTTGGAATGGTGGCCCTTCAAAAAATGAAAGAACAAAATTACTATTAATGTGGAAGATTTGGGAACATCTTGAGTAGGTGTTTCAAATCCAACAAGCCTAAAGATGGAAAGGGTACATCATCAGTTAAAAAATATAAATCAATGATATACCAAATGAGGTATGACGTTTTTGATACATGTTTTATTATTTCTAACTGCAGTTATATGGAAAGGAATTTCACTTTGAGGAATATATGGAATAGTAAAGAATCAATTATGATACACTCAACTCATATGACATAGAAAGAAATTGAATATCCTAGAAAAATGACTATTATGGTAAAAAAGGCTTAATGTTTTACAGAATGAAAATGGACCAAAAAAGGGTGTATAAAACACCAAAATCTAAGAACTCACAAGAACTCTATTGGAGGAATAGAAAACATATTTGGAAAGAGGTTGTTCCAGATCTCAAGGGAGTTGAAAAATATGTTCCAAAAGAAATATTGTGAATAATATATCTAAAAAATTAATGAACAATTTTAATAAAAAATAAATTACATCATATATAGAGTTAAGAAAGATGAAGAAAGAACGAATGATAGAAATCTATCACTTTTAAGGTTTATTCAAAAGAAATAATAGATTCTACATGATTTCCTATTATATTATTTGTAATATTATAACATGATAGGAATTGAATTATATGTTTTTTTCACCATGAAATACATCGTTTTCAATCATAAAGAAGTCATGTTCATACTTTGTGGGGTCTTTTTGCGACAAAATCATTAAATATTAACTTTATAGTGAATGTTTAATTTTAGAGTAGCATGATGAAATTGGAAGGTAATGTATTCCGATAAAACTTTTATATTTTATTATTATTTGAATTAAGTATATAAATTAACTGTACTTCATATATTATGATAGAATTAATCAAAGGGGGATTTTTATATTTTTCACATATCTTTATTTTTATCTTGAAATCATATAGAAGACATTGAATTTTTATTGATAAATATGATATCATGAAACCCATCATATATTTATTTATAATTTCTAATCATGGTTTCACATTAATGGTAATTTATAGAAAACATAAATAAATAATATTATTTATCTTTTTTTATACAACAGGCTAGATCATGTAGACTTTGAACTGATTAGCTAAATACTCTTTTCTAAGACAACCATCTCCGATCATCCCTATCTTTGAAGTGATCATGAAATTTTAATATAACTTTCATAGAAGGGAGAAGATCGTGTTTTTGGAAAAAATAATATGTGATGATGAGACCACCCAATTATTATTTTCATTTTATTTTCATAGGGTGAGAATATTTTGAGGACAAAATTTAAATTTTTAATATATATAGATATATTGATAGAAAAATACAAAGGGGGAATCTTTTGGGCCAAATGTTAAATTCATTTCCCATGATATGTCAATATGTTTTTGGTGATATTTGATAATGTGTGAATTACTTGAGAGTTGTTAGGTACTTAATAAATGACATGGGACATCATTATTTAAAAATTCTCCATATTTAACTATTATTATTATTTGGGCTACTTTGTAAATGCCAAATGAATGTGCAATAGAGTATGAACATTTTTTACCACCAGTTAATATCATGAAAATATATATTTCCATTGATGTTTCCATGAAAAAAAATAAAGGCCAAGGAATATTATTTGAAATAAATTATATTATTTTCATTAAGAAGAAGTCATTATAGACATGTAATTAT
The DNA here is from genome assembly GCA_963277665.1 of Viscum album. Lineage (NCBI taxonomy): Eukaryota > Viridiplantae > Streptophyta > Magnoliopsida > Santalales > Viscaceae > Viscum > Viscum album. The sequence goes on along the minus strand of OY728162.1, from coordinate 1,235,737,129 downwards.
AATATTATTGCATGAGGATTTGTAGATGGTGTTAAAGATGATCTGATGTCCATGTAAATTGTAAACATAATTACATTTGGAATGGTTATAGAGATGTTTTAGAATTTAATTGGAATTACATTTATTACTTATTAATTTCATATGTAACATATTGCTGAAATTATTGAAAAATTAAGTCCACCATAGATGGAAAACAAGGCCAACTCAACTAAGGGATCATGCAAGACCTAGAGGTCAACCCCGCCCAAGGAAACTTGAATGATAAATATTATATGATGAAAAGAAGGTTGGGACCATGTATAAGGATCACAGTAAACACGTGATAGAAATGGATGAACAATCATGTTAGGAGACATGATGATAGACAGACCTGGCCTAAGGTGGTTCTAGTAGGGGCTTGAGAGAGATCCCTAGTTTTTTTTGGCTGATAAAATGAAATTTTTTATTGATAGCCCATATCCATGATGTATGTAAAAAACCAATGAGGGAAAATTGATTCCATTATACAATTCCTTATATATGATAATGGTTGATAGAGTTTTGGTCATTCGATCTAGATGATCTGAGCCATGATCATGAGGGAAGTGTTGTCTTCCTCCTCTTTCACTTGAGGAAAATTCAAATCATTGCAATTAATCCATTTTCAATCCAATAAAAAAATATTAAATTCAAGAACTCATTTTAATCTATTCTCATTAATGCCCTCATGTCTTGGCGAGCCTATTGAATTCACAAAGGCCTCCTCATGAACTTGACCACTTAGATAATGTTAAACATTGAGATAAATTTAGTGGTGTAGTCAAAATGTGGAATCCATGAAACTATCCATTACATTCATGAACGTCAAATGATGTGGAGCGATGAGTATTAAAAATGAATACTCCACAAGATGAACAATGAACCACAAATAGTTTGGCTTTAAAATATACGAGTCAGGGGAGAACATGAGAAGTACCATAGAATCAGTTTTATAGAGCACTAACTTTTAATAGTGCTAAAATGGGGTGCCATTATTAGTGTGCAAAATATGATGTTAAAAGTATAAGGCCCCAGCCTTAAACCTTACTTAAAATTGAATTAAATGAATAGTTCACGTCGAGGATCTTTTCAGGTTTAGAGTTTTAGAGAATTAGAACATAACTATTACATCTAAAAAGATTACAAAGTAGTCACTTCTACTAAGTTTCCATAATAAAAAAAACTCTTAAAAATAAACGTGTCTAGTTCCATGTTTTATATAGCATGACATTTTCTTGATCCCATCCTTGACCTTATTCCACATTAAGTCCTGTGAAAAATATTTCAAAAAAACTTGGGGTGAGCATAAAAATCTCAGTAAGGGATACACAAAGAATAAAAACTGTTAGTTTTTCAAAATCAAGTAAACCATGTATACTCTATCAAAGTAATACCTTCACCTTCATGAATTAGTAAAAACTCTTCACTGAATAAAGTACCATTACTTACCTTTTTGTAACCAAAGTATTACCATAAAACCCATATAAAGAACACATAACATATATAAAGGTAACTTGGGACATAAACATACTTAAGTGGAATAACCATACGGTCGACTTCCACACATATCACTTAATGGAATAGCCATACGACCAATTTCCATACATACTTAATGGAATAGCCATACGGCTGACTTCCATACCCAATGCATTGGAGGTTATAACGTAACCACCCGTCCTGGTATTCACGGCACCACCCGTCATAATGTCCAAGTACCATTATTACACATAAAATATGGAAAATATAAACATTTCAATAACAATATTTCATTTGCAATCACAATAAATAATTCCCAGATATTGAATTAATCAATCCATTTCCAAAAACCATTTAAAAGAGATTTTTGAATCAAAGTGTCCCATACCACTTTGAAGATTTTAATGGAATTATAATTTTAAAACATTAATTTCCATATAAATAAATACTGAAAACCATTTTGAAAACATGGAAATTAAAGATAAAGATTTAGAATAATAAATCTTTAAAACATTTAAAATGATAATTTTGTTAAAGAGTTTTTAACAAAATGAGAGACTCTTGAATACAAATAATAGCGGAATAACATTTAATCCGAACATTATAATATCTTGAGAATAAAAGGATTCATGATATAATATGTCAAAGGACAGTATACACACCATATAAGAGTGAATTGGTGCATAACAACAATGAAGTCTCAAATGAAATGTAAAATGAGATGAAATCCATTATAAAGAAGGTATCCTTAAATTAAGGATAAATCAATCTCATAATTATGTGTGACAAATATAAATACACCCAATATAAGTGGAAATTAAGTGTAAAACAATCAACGGTTATTCACACATATTCAAAGGATTACATATTCAATAACTACATGTTGAACCCAAAGAAATCGAAATTGGGTTAAGAAGTTCCCTTGACAGCCTAATGGCGTCACATCAAAATGAGTTGATGAGAGATAAAAAGTGTATATCATCACTTGGACATAAAAGCTACATCAATAAGGATATATTAGAACATATCCCAACATAACAATATGTAAATTAAAAGACCCAACAAAAGAAGTCTTTTAAAAAGAGGAGGGTGAAAGGTTCCCTTACCGACTTGGGTATCTTTCGAAACATACGACCCGTGAAAGAAGGACAATAAATCATTGATGTAAATACTCATAAATGAAGGAATTTTACACAATGTGTAAAATAATGGTCAGTACATACACAACTCAATGGAAATTGTGGCAAATGTAGCATAAATCTCATGAGAATAAAAGTGAGATGAAAAATCACTTACGAAAACTCGGCAGCCTAACGGCACCACTTAAAACTTCCAAAAATGGATTTGATGAGAGAGAATAGGGTCTCTCATCACATGAACATAAAAATTACAGTAATTGTAAAATATAATAACATCCCAATAACAATAAAGATGATCTTTAGAGGGAATGACATGAAAGAGTGTACTCAAAAAAAGAAAGAGAGGAGTAAGGTCCCTTACCTCGGGTCCGACTTGACTCGATCGTTCTTTAATCTCCTGAATAATAAACTTGAGTTAATCTATAATTTCTTAAGAACCTTTTTCATGTTCATTATTCATTTTATACCATGTTATGAACATCATGTAATCATTTAAGTTAATATTTTTCATTTTGTCGGTATTTGGTTCTTAAGTCAAAAATAGACTTCTTACACTTACATGTTGTTAATTTGGTCAAAGGTCCGTTATATCCAGAATGACATTCCTGATTTGGATATCATATATATCATATATATCCAGAATATACATGTATTTATAATATTACATAATCATTTAGAGGTAAGAAATGAAATGCACCGTTCATGGAGACGGTAAGCCGTACGTACGCATGAACGCTACTTTCATTTCTTTGTCATATTAATGGAATTAAAACTAAATGAGAGGTATGTATATTTTAATTCCAGAATTATATTCATCATTTAGATATATCATTAATTATATATATCCATTATATACATGTACTTTTAATAGTACATTACATTTGGGGATAAGAAATGAAATGCACCGTTCATGTAGACGGTAAGCCGTACATACGCATGAACGCTACTTTCATTTCTATCTCATACTTTAATGGAAAGAAATAATAATGATATAGGGGTATATAATAATTCCAGTATAATATCATATATAATAACATTAAATACATCCTTTATACATCCCACGTACGGCATTAACGAATCACATCACTTTGAGGGGGCGGTAGTCCACACTTCCTAAAATGAAGATATCGCGTATACCCATAATGGAAGCCATAAAGGTAAGACACAAAAGAAAAATACAGAAGCATAAGTAAAACATAAACATATTATATATCATATATAAAAATAGTGACATCATATTTTCCACCTTTTAAGGTGTTAAATGAGTATTGAACAATCATCATTTCGGGAGGTAGAATTTCCCCATCCACGGAAACCGTATGTTTTTTAACCATTTTATGTGGTTGTGTGAGAGTGTAGCTCGAATAAATATTATAACAAAATCCTAGTATATTGAAGATACTGGTTTTGTTACAAAATAAGTAAATAAAAAGAGGTTAGGGGGTTGGAGAAGAAAAATAAAACAAATGAACATGAGAGAATGAATTACCTTTAAAAGTGTAACTCCTTTTGATTTGAGCCTAAAGGCTTCCTTTGAAAGGATTCTGCCCAAATGGAATCCTCTAAGATGAGGAGAGGTATGTGGAGAGAGTAATTGGGCAGGGGTTGGCCGAGCCAAAGGCTTGAGGAGTGTGTGTAAGGTGGTAGAGGTGGGGGCCTTTTATAAGAGGAGAGGAGGGGAACTTTTGGAAAGTAAAGAAATATTACTTTATTTGAAAATGTTTTTCGGTTTTAAAAGGTCTCACATTGATATAATTCGTGGATAAGGTGATAAGGGTTCGAAATCCACCCATCCAATAAGTTTTGGACATGTGTAGTTTATAGATTTTACATTATCTTTCCATTTTATTTAAATCGTCAAATAATGATGTCATCGCTGCATCATTATTATGTCATAAATATTTTAATTTATTTAATGTCTAAAAATTATAAAAAAACTACTATGATGTAGGAAATATTTTTAGCTTTCCAATGACTATTTATAATCAAATAGCTAATAATTATAGCCCCATGTAAAAATTGTTTTCGTAAAACATATTATGTTTGTGTCATTTTTACTTTTACATTAAATAAAAAGTTATTTATGTCATTTCCCAACCAAAGTGTCTCCATGGGGTCCCCAAGTTGACCCATTGATTTTCTTGGTCGGCCATGATACAACCAATAAGGTTGGGACATGTGTCTAGGTCATTTCATATTATTAAAGCATTATTTTTACCTTAAACTACACTAATTACCACTAATCGCGATTAAGAACTTAATAAGGTACTATTCACCAAAAAATTATTATAATCTCATTGAACCACATTTTACTTCTTAATGACAACCATGTATGTCGGATTTTTTAAATTCAAAACACAATGATGGAAAAATTTCATTTAAACAGAAAATCAGTTTTTATAAGTACCATTTAGTGGTTTCACTATTCATCAAAAATTGAAGTTTTTCAGAAAAATCCCAAAAATTTACCCTAAGCTATATTTGATATTCCGAATTCAAAAATGAAGTCCGTTTTACAATATTCAAAACATATTAGTGACATTATTTAATTTATTAATTAATTCCCGCTGTTAGAGCAAATAGCGTGTTTTTATAAAACAATAAGTATCAAAAGATTGACACTAGTTTAAGTCTGATTTCAAAGTGAAATTAATTCCAACGACCACTATTGGATTTAATGGTAAAAATATTTTCTAATTTAAATTTAAAACCAATTAAAAATATTATCTAATCATATAAATAAATTATATTAAAAAGAGGTTTTGAATTAAAACACAACATTTACACTATTCATTAAAAAAATGAACTTTATCGGAAAGATACCAAAAATTTACACAAAGTAAATTTTGATGTCCCGATTCTTAGTAAGAGTTTTTTTTGGTTCAAAATAATGTTTAAGAGTGAACAAAACTATATTTAATGATGGTTCAACATCAAAAGGTGATAAGTGAACCTTTAGTGAAAACTAGGGCATATACGCCTAAAATTGAATTCTTTCCGTATTTTAAGCCTTTATCTTTTATTGGATAAATGTTAAAACATTTAAAAACATATATAATCATATTTTATTTATTTCTATCCATTCCTGCCATTACAACAGCTACATGTTAACTACCATTTAAAATAATATTATTTTATTATTAGAGTGCAACGTAAGATTCCCAAGAGACTCGTTGTTGCGTGTTGGGTACGCCATCGAGCATAGCGTCCCCTTTATAGTCATATTAATATTTTATTCAAAAATATGGATAAATATGAAAATGTCATATTCTTTATTTACCTGGGGTGTTACATCCTTCCCCCCTTTTGGGAATTGCGTCCTCGCAATTTTTAAAATTGAGCTTGGAAACATCCTTGAACGTCCCACATCGGAACAAGAGTCGGTAAAACAATTACTTTAAAATAAAGAAAGATAAGTACAAAGGTCACCCGAGTTAACCCATACTAGGATTCCAAGTATGAAAATATGGACATGGAGGAGAAAACAAAGGGTCATGTTCTGATGGAGAGTGATAGAAAACATGTTTAGGAGAAAGTTAACCACGAGAAAATCACAAACTTGTGATGGGTTAAACGGTATTCGATTCCCCGGTAGGAAAAGTTAATAGACAACATTTTTCTTTTAAGTTACATTTTATTGAGGAATTTATTCATAAGGAAACATAATCACTTATCATGTTTACTTTCAAATTTTATTATATTCCTTACACAAACTCATATTTTCTACAAAATACGAGTATTTAGGAAGACTTGTTCACATGAAGAGTACTATAATCAACTTCTAGAGAATCACCTAATCCACAAAATAGAACTATATACTTCCCATGTCTTCAGACTTTAACCAAAACCAAAACCAAAAAGGATAGTACAAGATCAGATAAACCAGAAAAGGATAACCCTTTATAAAAATAAAATCTATTCTTAATCTCCAAAACTTGTCCAACAAAACCTAAAGTTCAACGAGGACCATCCGATAAACAATTTGTCCATAAAATTATTCAAAGTAAACCAATATAATATTGAAACCCAAATATTTGAAGGATTTAGTCGCATAAACTTCAAAGATAAATCATAACATTTATCTCCAAACAATATCAGTTGCTCCTAAAGTCTCGTATTGAAAAGTAATTAACCTAATCACATATCCTCCATGATAGGTTAATCATTTTCATAAATAACCCAAAATCAACGTACTCTTAATTCATAAAATCATATAACTAGAATGAATCAGTCAAACTAACCAGGGACTTCACATAGTCCAGTGGTAGGTGATAAATACCAGTCGCACATTGGTTGTGGGTTCGATTCCCGCAGCTTTGTCCGACGCGACGGGATGTCACACGGTCTGCGTGTTGTCCTTTTTTCACAACAATATAATTCTTAAAACATACCCCAAAATGAGATAAAATCTTCAAGAATAATCATAACATATTTTATCCTCAAGTTTATCTCATTCCTTTCATTTTCCATCATATCATAGAGTAACCCATAATTACCTAAAAATTAAGTATCATATAAACCCTAATGGTTACCTTAATAATTATTACCTGAATTTCCACATCGAGTTGGCCATCTCGTACATGATGCATTAGAAAACTCACCAAGGTTGAAGTGGTTTATCATAACTCCTTGATATTTGGTTTAGAACAACCACGAGTTTCCTCATTGAATCCTCCATTTTGATCTAGTATCTTAATCAGAGAACCACCACAGTTTTCTTCAAACTTGTTGTCTCTTTGGTGCCTGCTAGATCCGTCCATTCACTAAAAATAGAAATGTCAGTGTGAGTATATCAACAAGACCATCATGTACTAATGAGGAAGGTAAACACTAAGATACACTTACTCATTCAATTTATCTAAAAATAGGACTCTTTCTGAAATCCTAACCATTATGGTAATGTCACTTATGCTTAAAGAATACCCTAACCTCTAAAGTTATCTAAACCGACCTCTGATACCAACTATAAGGCCCCAGCCTTAAACATTACTTAAAATTGAATTAAATGAATAATTCACGTCGATGATCTTTTCAGGTTTAGAGTTTTAGAGAATTAGAACATAACTATTACATCTCAAAAGATTACAAAGTAGTCACTTCTACTAAGTTTCCATAATAATAAAAAACTCTTAAAAATAAACGTGTCTAGTTCCATGTTTTATATAGCATGACATTCCCTTGATCCCATCCTTGACCTTATTCCTCATTAAGTCCTGTGGAAAACATTTCAAAAAAACATGGGGTGAGCATAAAAAACTCAGTAAGGGATACACAATGAATGAAAACTACTAGTTTTTCAAAATCATGTAAACCATGTATACTCTATCAAAGTAATACCTTCACCTTCATGAATTAGTAAAAACTCTTCACTGAATAAAGTATAATTACTTACCTTTTTGTAACCAAAGTATTACTATAAAACCCATATAAAGAACACATAACATATATAAAGGTAACTTGGGACATAAACATACTTATGTGGAATAACCATACGGTCGACTTCCACACATATCACTTAATGGAATAGCCATACGGCCAATTTCCATACATACTTAAGGGAATAGCCATACGGCCGACTTCCATACCCAATGCATTAGAGGTTATAACGTAACCACCAGTCCTGGTATTCACGGCACCACCCATCATAATGTCCAAGTACCATTATTACACATAAAATATGGAAAATATAAACATTTCAATAACAATAATTCATTTGAAATCACAATAAATAATTCCCAGATATTGAATTAATCAATCCATTTCCAAAAACCATTTAAAAGAGATTTTTGAATCAAAGTGTCCCATACCACTTTGAAGCTTTTAATGGAATTATAATTTTAAAACATTAATTTCCATATAAATAAATACTGAAAACCATTTTGAAAACATAGACATTAATGATAAAGATTTATAATAATAAATCTTAAAACATTTAAAATGATATTTTTGTTAAATAATTTTTAACAAAATGAGAGACTCTTGAATACAAATAATATCGGAATAACATTTAATCCAAACTTTATAATATCATGAGAATAAAAGGATTCATGATATAATTTGTCAAAGGACAGTATAAACACCATATAAGAGTGAATTGGTTCATAACAACAATGAAGTCTCGAAAGAAATGTAAAATGAGATGAAATCCATTATAAAGAAGGTATCCTTAAATTAAGGATAAATCAATCTCATAATTATGTGTGAAAAATATAAATACACCCAATATAAGTGGATATTAAGTGTAAAACAATCAAAGGTTATTCACACATATTCAAAGGATGACATATTCAATAACTACATGTAAAACCCAAAGAAATCGAAATTGGGTTAAGAAGTTCCCTTGACAGCCTAACGGCGTCACATCAAAATGAGTTGATGAGAGATAAAAAGTGTATCTCATCACTTGGACATAAAAGTTACATCAATAAGGATATATTAGAACATATCCCAACATAACAATATGTAAATTATAAGACCCAACAAAATAAGTCTTTTAAAAAGAGGAGGGTGAAAGGTTCCCTTACCGACTTGGGTATCTTTAGAAACATACGACCCGTGAAAGAAGGACAATACATCATTGATGTAAATACTCATAAATGAAGGAATATTACACAATGGGTAAAATAATGGTCAGTACATACACCACTCAAAGGAAATTGTGGCAAATGTAGCATAAATCTCACGGGAATAAAAGTGAGATGAAAAATCACTTACGAAAACTCGGCAGCCTAACGGTGCCACTTAAAACTTCCAAAAATGGATTTGATGAGAGAGAATAGGGTCTCTCATCACATTAACATAAAAATTACAGTAATTGTAAAATATAATAACATCCCAATAACAAGAAATATGATCTTTAGAGGGAATGACATAAAAGAGTGTACTCAAAAAAAGAAAGAGAGGAGTAAGATCCCTTACCTCGGGTCCGACTTGACTCGATCGTTCTTTAATCTCCTGAATAATAAACTTGAGTTAATCTCTACTTTCTTAAGAACCTTTTTCATGTTCATTATTCATTTTATACCATGTTATGAACATCATGTAATCATTTAAGTTAATATTGTTCATTTTGTCAGTATTTGGTTCTTAAGTCAAAAATAGACTTCTTACACTTACATGTTGTAAATTTGGTCAAAGGTTCGTTATATCCAGAATGACATTCCTGATTTGGATATCATATATATCATATATATCCAGCATATACATGTATTTATAATATTACATAATCATTTAGAGGTAATAAATGCAATGCACCGTTCATGGAGACGGTAAGCCGTACGTACGCATGAACGCTACTTTCATTTCTTTGTCATATTAATGGAATTAAAACTAAATGAGAGGTATGTATATTTTAATTCCTGAATAATATTAATCATTTAGATATATCATTAATTATATATATCCATTATATACATGTACTTTTAATAGTACATTACATTTGGGGATAAGAAATGAAATGCACCGTTCATGGAGACGGTAAGCCGTACGTACGCATGAACGCTACTTTCATTTCTATCTCATACTTTAATGGAAAGAAATAATAATGATATAGGGGTATATAATAATTCCAGTATAATATCATATATAATAACATTAAATCCATCCTTTATACATCCCACGTATGACATTAACGAATCACATCACTTTGAGGGGGCGGTAGTCCACACTTCCTAAAATGAAGATATCGCGTATACCCATAATGGAAGCCATAAAGGTAAGACAAAAAAGAAAAATACAGAAGAATAAGTAAAACATAAACATATTATATATCATATATAAAAATAGTGACATCATAATGGCCACCTTTGAAGGTGTTAAATGAGTATTGAACAATCATCGTTTCGGGAGGTAGAATTTCGCCATCCACGGAAACCGTATGTTCTTTAACCATTTTATGTGGTTGTGTGAGAGTTTAGCTAGAATAAATCTTATAACAAAATCCTAGTATATTTTAGATACTGGTGTTGTTACAAAATAAGTAAATAAAAAGAGTTTAGGGGGTTGGAGAAGAAAAATAAAACAAATGAACATGAAAGAATGAATTACCTTTAAAAGTGTAACTCCTTTTGATTTGAGCCTAAAGGCTTCCTTTGAAAGGATTCTGCCCAAATGGAATCCTCTAAGATGAGGAGAGGGATGTGGAGAGAGTAATGGGGCAGTGGTTGGCCGAGCCAAAGGCTTGAGTAGTGTGTGTAAGGTGGTAGAGGTGGGGGCCTTTTATAAGAGGAGAGGATGGGCACTTTTGGAAAGTAAAGAAATATTACTTTATTTGAAAATGTTTTTCGGTTTTGAAAGGTCCCACATTGATATAATTCGTGGATAAGGTGATAAGGGTTCTAAATCCACCAATCCAATAAGTTTTGGACATGTGTAGTTCATAGATTTTACATTATCTTTCCATTTTATTTAAATCGTCAAATAATGATGTCATCGCTGCATCATTATTATGTCATAAATAATTTAATTTATTTAATGTCTAAAAATTATAAAAAAATACTATGATGTAGGAAATCGTTTTAGCTTTCCAATTACTATTTATAATCAAATATATGATAATTATATCCCCATGTAAAAATTGTTTTCGTAAAACATATTATGTTTGTGTCATTTTTACTTTTACATTAAATAAAATGTTATTTATGTCATTTCCCAACCAAAGTGTCTCAATGGGGTCCCCAAGTTGACCCATGGCTTTTCTTGGTTGGCCATGATACAACCAACAAGGTTGGGACATGTGTCTAGGTCATTTCATATTATTAAAGCATTATTTTTAACTTAAACAACACTAATGACCACTTATCGCGATTAAGAACTTAATAAGTTACTATTCACCAAAAAATTATTATAATCTCATTGAACCACATTTTACTTCTTAATTACAACCATGTATGTCGGATTTTTGAAATTCAAAACACAATGATGGCAAAATTTCATTTAAACAGAAAATCGGTTTTTATAAGTACCACTTAGTGGTTTCACTATTCATCAAAAATTGAAGTTTTTCAGAAAAACCCCAAAAATTTACCCTAAGCTATATTTGATATTCCGAATTAAAAAATGAATTCCGTTTTACAAGATTCAAAACATATTAGTCACATTATTTAATTTATTAATTAATTCCCGTTGTTAGAGCAAATAGCGTGGTTTTATAAAACAATAAGTATCAAAAGATTGACTCTAGTTTAAGTCTGATTTCAAAGTGAAATTAATTCCAACGACCACTATTGGATTTAATGGTAAAAATATTTTCTAATTTCACATTAAAACCAATTCAAAATATTCTCTAATCATATAAATAAATTATATTAAAAATAGGTTTTGAATTAAAACACAACATTTACACTATTCATTAAAAAAATGAACTTTATCGGAAAGATACCAAAAATTTACACAAAGTAAATTTTGATGTCCCGATTCTTAGTAAGAGTTTTATTTGGTCCAAAATAATGTTTAAGAGTGAAAAAAACTATATTTAATGATGGTTCAACATCAAAAGGTGATAAGTGAACCTTTAGTGAAAACTAGGGCATATACGCCTAAAATTGAATTCTTTCCGTATTTTAAGCCTTTATCTTTTATTGGATAAATGTAAAAACATTAAAAAACATATATAATCATATTTTAGTTATTTCTATCCATTCCCACCATTACAAAAGCTACATATTAACTACCATTTAAAATAATATTATTTTATTATTAGAGTGCAACGTAAGATTCCCAAGAGACTCGTTGTTGCGTGTTGGGTACACCATCGAGCATAGCGTCCCCTTTATAGTCATATTAATATTTTATTCAAAAATATGGATAAATATGAAAATTTCATATTCTTTATTTACCTGGGGTGTTACAAAAAGGTTATTTTTTAGCACTGAAAAAATAATTGATAATATTACCCCTTCATCAAAAATTGTTTTAGCATTGATAAAGGTAACACCTGTATCAATGCATTTCTTAGTGCTTATAAAATGTATATTTTATAGAAAAATTATTTATCATTAAAATGACTATATATATATAAATATAATTATATTGATATAAATATAATATATTTTATAAAATATGATTTATATAAGGCTAAATTCTTATTTACACTTAATATAAATAATATTTAGTGAAAATAGTTTATAAAATAATTAAAAAAATAATTTTAATTAATAATTATCTATTTTTTTTAAATAATAGTGATTTAATAAAAATTTAATTAGATAAAAATATTAAATAAAATATTAAATGATTTAAATAAGTTTAAAATGAAACTCAAACACCAAACGATAATATCATTTTATCTTAGTGTCTATTTGGGCTCTACCATATATCATATCAAAGCTGGAGATGACCTATATTCCATCGCAACCAACAAGTCGGGGTTCATTATTTTTTCAAGGCCAATAAAGGACTAGAAGGACTCCGAAACTGATTTTTATGTTAGGGTACCCAAATTTCGTAACATTCGATTGAATTTCAACCCCATTTATGGGGGTATTATGATATTTTTTTGGAGAAGACTCAATTTATTTTGAAGGCTTACACTCATTAGGATTTTATTATGTTCAATGGTTTTCATTTTTCATAATATATAATTATTTATAATTATGTTTGTACACACACACATATATATGTTTTTAAACATTTAAACATAAAAAATTAATTTTATAAACAAATTTGTAAACATATTATCATATAAAATATATGTATAAATATATAAACCATATCAAAAAAAATATTCATTTTATTTAAAATAAAATATATTTTAATTTTTATATACCTATATAGTTTGTGTGTTTATTTGTGTGGGTCTGTATTATCAAATAGATATATATTATCGATATATTCTAAAATATGTAGAAAAAATTAATCTATAATAATTGTAAATAAATAGAAATATGAATAAATTTATTTATAGAAACATAAAAAATTTATATTTTTATAAATTTTTTAGATATATTTATATTTATTTATTAATTTATTAACACACACACATAAATTTGTTTTATAAATGTATTTAAAATGATAATGTAAATATATATTGTTTTACAAATAAATATATAGATAAAAAATATTACTATATATATAAATAGATATATCATAAATTAGAGAACAAATAAACATGGAGGAGTGGTAAGTGTCGAGCCATGCAAGGAAGAGGACTAAGGTAGAATATAGGGGGGGAGGCGTGCACACACTGGTGGTTGACGGGGGTTCTTGGCATAATTAAAGGGGTACATCACACCTAGCGCTGTTAAAGTGGGGTTTATCACAATTAATGGGGGGGGGGGGTTAAATCACTGATAAAGTGAGGTGGAACCTCTGATTCCAATTTTAAAAAAAAAATTAAAAAATGACTTTTATTAATTATTTTAGCGATGAAAAAGGTCTATTTTATATGTTCTTTTTTAGAAATGATTAAAGAACCCTTTTATCTAAACATTTTGTAGTGCTAATAATGTGACCATTATCAGTGGTTTTTTAGTGCTCATAATAGGGACCCCCTTTTAATAGAACCTTAACTATCACCACCTTTTTTTCACTAATAAAAGATTTCCCAGTGCTATTAAAACACTATTATGTAGTAGTGGAGGTTGTAGTGAAATTTTTAACCACAATATGAATGGAGATATTGAGTCTTCAAGCATATTATTTTAGATGCATTCATCCATGATGGAAGAGTTAGTGGTGTTTTACTTTCCAAATGAGAAGAATATGTTTCACAATAACATTTGTGGATTTTAGTTTCATTATATTCCTACAATAATGATTATAGGGGTGGAAGCAGGTATGAGATGAAATAATAAACACCTAGTATTTACAAGGTTGGAAAATGAAAGGCCCACTCCATTTCATGTTGGTTAGACACCCCAACAAGGATTTATAAAACAAGTGTAAAAAATTCTCCCAACTTCTACTAAGAGACTTATTCTCTAAATTTAACTGAGTGACTCATTCACCTCCTGGATCCAACCAAAATACATTTATTCCATGATGCACCAACAATAATACCATGACATTGTCAATGGGTTGATCCACTATTAGATGATTCTCTGATATTCCCCAAAATATATTGGGATAACACTTTGTTGTGTACCAACTCATGAACATTAGAAATGATGGTCTCAAAACTCTTTCCAAATTTAGTGCAATCTGGATTCTCCTAAAGATTTCAATGCCAGGAAAGTATAATTATTTCTTTGATAAATTCTCCTAGATTCAAACTCTTCTTCTCTTATATTCAAAATTTTATCATAATCTCATGTGATATTAAAATTCAATAGACATATTCTCATCACTTTCATGTAAATGTTTATATAAAAATTATATTTTTCATGGGATCTCAATCAATTTCATGATTTAAATCATCCCATTTAAATCATAAAATAAATTTGTTATGAATTAAAAAAATTAATTTCCTTGTTCATTAAAATTTCAATACCAAAAATGGGGAATTATATTTCTCTTTTTAAAAACCCAAATGAATGTGGGCTTTCATAAATTCTCATTTTAACATTCAATACATGAATGAATATTTTTTATTGTCATTTTTAATACCCATGAATCTATAGCTATTTCTATTTTACATGAATTAATATAAAATACCAAAATTGTATTCTATATTTTGTTTGCATCTCAAAACACCAGAGTGGTTCTAATATTACCATGAGGAATTGTTTATGTCTTCGTTTATCCAACTATTTACCATGAACCCATGAAACTACCAACATGAAAAATACATGTATGGTTCAGGTTTCCATTTTCATCATGCTTGAAAATACAACAAATATGTGATTCTTTAAGCATGAAACTCCTGAAGAACCAAGGAGTTACTTCTTTCATCTCTTACTAGTTTCCACCCTTGTCTTCATTCATGCATGAATATAATTAATCTCAAATACCCTAATGTTATCAAGAAACATATTATTATCATGTGAAAACAAAAAAAATCTTGGATTAGCTAGTATGGATGAATGCATCTCAAATTAGATGCCAAAAGACTCTGCATATCCATTTTCATGTGCTAAAAAAATTCACTACAACCTCCACTACTATAGAATAGGATGTAAACAGTGCTAAAAAATACTTTATCTTTGTTTATTCTATGTTGATATCATCCATGTATACTCATTAAATTTATTTGTTGATTAAATGGAATTTTTTTTATTATCCACTCTTCCATTTTGATTATTCCTTATTTAGTCATGATAACATCTAATTTACGTAACCCTAAATGTGATTATGAGATCACCCTTTATTTGTCTTACTTTCCAAATGATTTAATGGAGGATATTATTAATAATATTCAGGTTGAGATAATGTTTATTATTCTATTTATGTATATTTCTAATATAATATATGAATATTTTATGAATCTATTTTACCAAGACTACTAAACTACTTGTCCATTTGAGATGAAATTTCTTATATCTAATGCCAATGTATTAATGTGACCACCATCTATTGGTTACTCGAGTTTGATTTCCTATATATTGTATCAGAAACTTTTTATTGGAAGTATTGAGAGATAGATTTAGTAAAATATAGATGAGTTAACAAAAACCAGTAATATAAATTGACTATACATAGAATTTTAGAATAATATATAATGTTTTCGTAAGGTAGAGATTATTTGTTTTTCCTAGAAATTCATCCTTGTTTGTATAATACATGTGGATGTACTTTTCCTGAAATGCATATTGAGGTAATAAAATAGAATATATTTGGTTAACTATGTCTCTTCCATCATTTATGTGCATAAGGAATATTCCCTTACTATACACCTGGTTTGGCACTCTTGAGGGATATGCTTGGGATAATTCACATTATATTTACGAATAAATATAGAGAATGATAAAATAAAACTAATGGAATCATAATATGTGACATGGTGATATGGGGTAGAATTAAAGTCTCTTCAGTTGATATTTATAAGGTTTATCATATGTTTAAAGGCCTAAAAACAATTTATGATGTTTTATGTGATAATTTTTTACCATTAATAAGGATATTTTAAGAGACATCTATAGGACTTCAACCCTTTGGTTGTGTATAAGTTTTATTATGATGTTTACATGGTTAATAATGATTTTTTATTTTTTTGGAATAAGTTTACATTTTTTAAGGACATTTAGGGTTTATATGCTCATTGAAATTAAGGTAAATATAATAATTTAAGAGTATTTAATTTTTTGATAAAAATAATTTTTCTAGAAATTTATAGAGGTCAAAAATTGTTTTAATTATTAATGTTATTTTTGTGGATATTCAATATTTCTTTTGAAGTTTATAATTATTATATTAATATATTTTTAGAAAAAGGAAAACGCATGGACTAGAAGACATCCCATCACAATAGGAAAGGTCATGGGTCATGATCCCACAACAGAAGGGTTATAAGGGTGCATCACCTAGCATTGGCCTACATGATGTCTTGGTTAGTATGAAATTTATTTACAAAAAACTTCTGATTTCTAGATATTATGTTTATTTTGGGAAGAATATTATTGGAAAAATATTTTTTAGACGATCTTGTGATAAAAGGTATATTGGGAGACATTTTATTGGATTTAAGTACATAAAAACATTAGTTTTCATTTAATGGATTTTTTGTGAAGAATACTATTATGTTTTTGGATATGTTATCTAAAGTGTATGAAATAACCTTTGCGGAAAAAAGTTTATTTAATTTTTTGGTTATTTAGGTTATTTGGTAAATGGGGTTATTTTTGTATAGAATGATCTATGGTTAAACTATTATATTATTGTTGAACATTGGAGAGTAATGTATTATTTATCCATATGAATGTTTAATAATTTTTATTATTGTCATAAATTGTGGTAACAATTTTTGTTGTAGTAAATTTATGATGGATAACTTGTTATTTTTTTGATTATGTGATCTGTTAGAAGTTTATTTTAGTGCTTTGGGTAAGAACATTTCATCTTGAATCCACTTTATTTAATGAATAATATGATACTATAATTGAAATTTATTAAAGGATAAAATTATACTTTTCAATTAAGTATATTTCCATATTTTGTTAGTCTATATTGTAAATTAATTCCTCAACTCAAGGAAATGAAAAGTTTATCCCATTACTTGTAAATATGATGAATCAATGGTCTTTTTCAAACCTCATTTATTTATATATTTTTTTCAATTAACTTTCTCATTAATATGTTTTATATCAACTTATATTAGACTATGGATGTTATTATTATCCTCTTTGTATATATTTTAACGTTTCATCAATTTTATTCTAATATAAGATCTTGAATGTGTTAGATTTCAGGTGACCATTAGATTACCCACTTTCCCATTCCAAAACATGTTTTATTATCTTTACATAAGATTTTTATTTTCTAAATTGTTGACCATTAATAATCAATATCAGATTGCAAGTGTGTAATTTATTTTATTTGTGTATAATGTGGCACCACTATATTTTGTGATATATTTATCTTCAAAGTATTTTAATTTATTCAGTGGTGTGTGATACACACAAAATCGAGTGTAAATAGACCATGATATAGTATAATATTATAATTTAGCTGTAAAATATTTGGAATAAATTAGAATAATAACTTTTAAAATAATTATAATGGTTTTAGATGATGAAATTATTTTTTATTAGATATTAGGTGCTTTAAAAATATTGTTTCTTCAAAATTTGTTTTTATATATTTTTTTAATTAAAAATATATTTAATTTCTTCTAATTTTTGAAAATTTATTAAAAAAGTTGAAATTTATTTTTGAAATATTCATTTCATAATTATCTCAGAGTGAATTTTTTATAATTTTCGAAAGGGATATAGTTTTCTATGAATAGTGAAATATACTGATTTTCTTTACAAAGGTATTTTCGTTTTATGAATTTAAAATGTTACATCTTCTCTTAAATAGTTTTAAAATTAAAATTATTTCATATATATTATTAATATTATTATTAAGTTAATTTAAATTTAAATAATTTTTTATTTTTGTGTACAAACTATTATACTTTTAAAAAAAATATTTTAGAAGAAAAAATTTCATCACATTTTGCAGGTTTAATTATAATTTAATTTTTTAAACTTTTATGAAATAATAGATTCAATATTTATAGTAAGCAGTATATTGAGGCAATACTTCTACTCATAATGTTGCATGATTTTAAACATAATTATCCATGAAATATAAATCAAGCATCGTCAGGTATAATGTCTTTAGATGTTTTGGTACATAATTAGAAAAATTAAAACTAAAATAAAACATCATTTTATTTGTCTTCATAATGGACTCCTAAATCTATTTTATCTCCTCAAATATCATAGGATGACATGGTGAAGTCATAGAAAAGAGGGATGATCTAAAATGTTCCAACGGTGAACGAATGTAGACATGAATCATAACACATGAGTTAGAATGGAATAACATAATGACCTAAAGGCACGGCTTATGAATAAACATATGAAAGAAAAATATATAGAACGTGAAATCAGATGGTCATGGTAATTTTGGAAATTGTAGAAACATATATCATCACATATACATGATTTAAGGATAACTACCAACAAAATATCTCATGGTATACATAGTCCCATAATGGCTTAGGTTTTCTCCCCAATCTCATACATGACGTCTCGTGGGGAAAACATTACCCAATGAATTTGAGTGTTATATAACCACACCCATTATCTCATATTCATGAATATGTTATATATATAGGAAAATAAAACATGAGGAATATTTATAATGGTTATATATGAAAAGAAATGGGTTTCATAATAATTTCAAAAGGCATAACAAAATATTGTATCAAAATGGTATTCAAATAAATGGATTAAATAGTTTTTGGAATATAATAAATTAAAAATATAAATATATAACAAATAATTATGTCCAAATAAATTTATTTCATGAAAAAGATTGTTTTTTAGAGTTTAGAAATGATCCAATTACATGTGGTTTTATGGGAAAGAACAAAGAGTCGTTAAAGAGGATAAACACATTATTGTTTTTATAGAACAAGAAATGCAAAAAAATATCTTTTTTCCATTATATGATGTGTAATTTTAGATGAATATTTTAGGCTTGAATGATTTTATATTGAGTAAATGAAAAATTGAATAAGATGGGAATTTCACTTTAATAGGATTTTTTTATAAAGAGGAATTAGGAGGGGAACAATTTAAAACAAAAATTTCTCTATAAAAGAAGGATGAATTGATCAGAATAAATATTTTTTGTATATATATATATATATATAATTTATATTAACTAAATATGAATAATTAATAAATAATTTGGTGTAAATATAGATAAAGCTTAACCTAAAGGAAAAAATAGAGGTTTAGAGGGATCTTTTACTTAGTGTCTGAACAAGTTCTGCAATTTCAAATAAGGTCTTACATAATAAAATTTGACTCATTAATATGATAATTAATAACATTTTCTATGTGTAGTTTTTTAATTTTATTTTGTTAATTTTATTTATGACCATTTATATGAGTTATAATTTTCAATTTCATTGCTCCAGGAAAGTTTCATTCATTGTTTCACGGTCAGTTCACTTGTATGTTGTTTTCAAAGTTCTTATAAAATGGGAAAAATTATTCAGAACTAAATTTATCTATTATTAATGAAATTTTAGAATCTAAAATTTTCCCATAAATAATGTTTTTCATATACTAGGATGATTCATTTGATGAAACATTAATGATAAATGATTAGTTTATTTTGTTGGCTTCTCGATAGTCCCAAACTAGCATCTTTTTATTTAATATTATATCTATATATTAGTTTTAAAACATGAAAAATCTTATAATATACATATTTAAATTTATATTAACCATAATAATGGATTTATGACTATACATTAAGGATGTAATAGGAAACAAAAATCATTTTTACATGGAAAAGATAAACCACTATAATTTGGACAACGAATTCATTTCATTAAACAAGAGGAGAAGAGAAAGGGGTTAGATAACAGATATTAAATTATAAATAAGAAATTACATTATATACATGATAATGAAATTAATATGACTTTATGGATCAAGTTTATTAGGATAAGCTACAAGAAAAAATGAATTTAAAAAAATGGTTTTGAGAAAGTTAACTATTGAATATCCCATCCTTGAAGGACCCCTTATGAAACAAGGAATTTTCATTTTTTGAGATTAATAGTTCTTGTACATGTGGAATATTGTTTTAAAAGTAATTAGGTATAATATTTCCAATGTAGAGGATTATATTGTATGAGGATTAAGGGTGGTGTAGGGTGATATTTATTTGGTGAGAGGGGTGTTTTTTATTATTTTATTCATTAGTAATATATTTTGCCTCACGAAAAAAAATAGTATTGATTATTATGACTAAAAAAGTAAATTCTTCTCTAGAGTTCAAACCACTGGATTATTACACCATCCATGACAAAACAAATCATGTATTTAGATTATAATGTTAAATTTCATATGTAGAGACCCCAAACATGATGTACATGGTCATTATATTACTTTTACGGAATAATAAATACATAAGAAAAATAGACACACAAGGACCATTATAGTTTAGTGTCTTTGGAAACTCGGAATGTAATCTTCTAATCATGATGAATGATATTAAACATCTCTTATAAAGATCATACCATTTTTTCTCATACCTAAAACCTTTCATTATATCCCGGGGAAAAGAAAACATAAAAGGGTGAGCTCAAATGCTCAGTAAGGGTAAACATAGAGAGCATAAAACAATCCACAAACATTAGAATGTAAAAACATGATCATAAAATCTAAACATCAAAATCACGAGAAATAAAACATGGCAGTACACAATTCATAGATCATAAATGAACATTAATCATGATAAACTAGCATTGGAATAAAACATGTAATTATGGAATCCATGAAGTACATGTTATGATTTCCATAATAACAAAGCCATTGCTACAAAGACTATCTTAGTGGACAAAGACTCGTACTGAATTGAGTTCACACCTCATTCCAGTCCAGTATCACTGAACTAGACTAACTTTTTGTTCCAGCCATGTCTATCTCATGAGATATAAATCTTTACTCAATGCTTTGGAGGGATATATAGGTCCCACCCATCTCATATTGAAATCATTCTTATGTGAGCCACATAACAATGATAAATCATTTATCATAAACCAATGGAAAAATGGGTTTCATAAACATCATCTCATCTTAACATAATCCATATAAAATAAATGAATATCATTTCAGCATAATAAAAATAAAAAAATTTAAATAGTAGAGACATTATACTTGAAACATAAACATACTAAATAATTTCATCTTAGATGGATAATAGATTTGATAAAACACTTGAAATGAATTATTGAGGAAAATTTCCCTTCTTCTTAAAAATCATTTTCTTTAATCAAAATGAAAAGAAATTTTAAAAGAAAATTCTTTTTTTGAAAATAATCCTGAAATTTTGTTGAGGAAGCTTCATTGAAATTATTATTTTTGAAACCATAAAAATCCATTCACACCGTATAAGTTAAATAACCATTCTTGTTGTACTTTGGCCGAAAAAGTCAAAAAGTACATCATATGGTTAACAAAAGAATGATTCCTTCCATAACATGAGGTAAAAGTAAAAAATGGGTAAAAATGACTTTAAACATACATGAATTTTTTTTAGAAAACATGTACATGGATGATAATAATAACCCCATTAAATACTTACGAATAAACAATCCCGGATAAGAATGAGATTGGAATAATTATCTCTTACCTTATGTCTGATATGCTTCTTATGTATCCAAAACTCCTATATAATTATTCAAATAAGGTCAATTACTTATTAATGAATCATATTAATTGTTATGATATCATATATGGTTCACTTATGGCATTATATTACCCGTTCTTTTGTAAATTCCTTGTTAAAGAAGCGTTTTGGGTAAAATCGTTCAATTTATCCAATGTGTTTCGACTTGTTGTTCATGATATTATTAATTATATATTGATTTAAATAATTTTATAATGTAAAACATGATTTATATAAAATATTTAATAATAATATAAATATATATGATAGATCGATAAATGGAATGAAATACCCCATTCATAGAGATGGTAGGCCGTACGTACGCATGAACGCTGTTTTTGTTTCCTTATTGATTTGAATGGAATTATGTCAATGAAACATATATGTAAAAAAATAAAGTATAATTATTATTTAATATATTTAATTATTATTTATTATATATTTTTTATAATAATATTTAAATGGATAATCATGGAAAGTGAATCTCATCGCATTCGTGGAGACGGTAGTCCGTACGTAGGCACGATTGATGATATCATTCCCATAATTATTGAATGGAATTGGAGTGGATGACATAATATCTCAGAATCATTATAATGTTATAATAACCATATATAGTTATTATTTACACTATTATACCCATCCATGTATGTTGGTGGTGGAAAAACTGATTACACCACGGCATGGAGACGATATTCTATATGTACGCACGCGCGACGATTTTGTTTTCCATAGGATGGATAGAAGGTGAAATTGGTCTTTCTCATATTTATAATATCATATCAGTATATTAGTGATACTGATTGTATTAATTTACAATGAAACAACTAAAGAAGATGAAGTTTAAGAAGAAAGAAACATGAATGAATCGGTAGAAGATATTACCTCTTCTTCGACTCACCTCATTTAAGCTTCCTCTTTAGGGACTATAGTTGGTATTTTGAGAAGACAAGAACCTCCAGAATATTCTAGGGATGTGTATAAGATAAATGGGTAGGGGTTGACTGATCAGGAAGGGTCAATGTGTTGTGAGAAGGAGAGGGAGGAGGTGCCCATTTATATTGGAAGAGAGGGGCACTTTTGGAAACCTCGAACATATTAATTTCAAATAAACTCAAAACCCACCTAAAAACTTCCAAAGTGACTAAAATTATGATATTAGGTATGATAGGGTTGTAATCGAATCAACCAATTAAATTTAGAAATGTTGGGAAATTATTTTAAACCTTATCAATTTGATTTATCCTTATTTAATTTATTTTATCTTATTTGTGGTAATAATATTCTAAATTTTAAAATGTTATAAATAATTACTTATGTGTTGTGAATTATCCATAATTGAGTACTTTATGAAATTTTAGACCACATAAATTTCAATTTATATTTTTTAATTATTTATTTGATTTTTAAACAATTTAATAATATATTATGTTTATAAAATAACAAATATTTTTAATTTTGACACTATTCATTTATTTGAGTTTAAATAAAATCCAAACAGACGATATATTCGAACCAAAATTTTTAATAGATTACTAACATGTCATATTCATATAGAAAATTTGGGGAGAATATTAATTGGTTCATATAATGTTTATTATAATATTTATAAAACCATTCATATAATATTACTCTTAATAAAACAATTACTGCATCATTTTTGTATAATGATTTAATATACTTATTAATTTCATAAAAAATAAAATTAAAATCCTATGATGAAGATAAATATAATACCTTTAATTATAATATTTTTACACGAATTTATCATCTTAAAACCACAACATTTAAATTGTTATATTTATTAAATTATGAAGGTGACATCTTTGACATCATTTAAAATATAATAATATAAATTTCCTAATCAGTTTTATAATGCTCCAAATGCTCCACCAATAGACCCTTGGATAATTAGGATATATATATACTCTACCATTAATGTTTGGTCAATTTTCTGGTCTTTTTGATAGGTATTATTGTTTAATAAAAAGTATATTAATTATTTCTCACTAAATAAATAATTTATACCTCATTAATGTATAAGCTATTAAAGTAATTAAATATTTATTAAAATTTACAAACAAATTATCATTATAATGAAAAAAATTTAGATTTCAAATGAGTATTTGTAATCGAATTTATATTCTGTATAAATATATATTAAAAATAATCTAATTATTAAAGTTTGAGTGAGACATATTTCACTTTCATTAAAATAAAATAAAATAAATGTATTAATCACATCCAAGTGGGTTTAAATGGATTATATTTCGACCCAAATATTAATTAGGACGAAATATAATCATCAAATTATATTGTTACAAGTTTTAGGGTAATTTTATAATA
Organism: Viscum album; assembly: GCA_963277665.1. Lineage (NCBI taxonomy): Eukaryota > Viridiplantae > Streptophyta > Magnoliopsida > Santalales > Viscaceae > Viscum > Viscum album. Next base: position 1,235,712,377 of record OY728162.1, on the reverse strand, counting down.
TTATATTTACCCTTAATTAGCTGATTTACCTTTAATTATGATAAATAAAATTTACCGTCGTTACTTTTCATAGTGACCAAATATAAAAAGTATTCTATTAACATAATTTGGACCTACTGATTCCAAATATGGAATCCATTTTTCCAAATTCTAATCCTAGAAGTTACAGAAATTATTTTAAAATTAATCCCTTTGTTATGAAAACAAGTTTTAAAAGTTAAAACATTACAAAAGATTGAAATTATTTTTCCTATGAATTCAATGTAAAATAACTTCTAATGACATAAATTATATTGAATCGTAAAAATATATTCTATTTATACTTTAAAACAATTTACTATTATAATTTATCCATATAAATTATTACAATGAAAAAAGTTGTTTTTAATTAAAATATAACGTGTTTTTACTAGTCATTAAAATATAAAAGTTATCAGAATAATATGACAAATTTATCCAAAGTAAATTTTTATATCCTAATTCAAAATAAGAAATTTATTTTATCAAATTGAACTTATAAACCTATAAAAACTAGATTTAAAGTGGTTGCACCATCAAAAGGTGGCAAAACCTCATTTTTTGAAAAATTCTTATTTTACCAGAAACATTTATATTTTTAACTTACCATGTTTTATAAAATTTGTAAGATGAATGATAATGTTCAAAATATTGTTAATACTATTCATAATGGCTAGTCCATAATAATATTATAACAATATATCTTTGTTTAGTGAAACCCGGTATTGTGTACTACAAATGCTCTCGAGGAAGGTCGTGATAGCGTGTAACGCCAGCCAAGTCAAGGCTACCTATAGTGCAAGATCCCTTAAGTGTAGAGTATAACATAATCAAAACTTATTTCATTTATATATTAAACAAAATCTATAAATAATGTTGCGTATAATTATTTCTACAAAACGAACTTGAAATTGTGTTTAATATGAGCCAAGAATAGTGTTGCGTATACAAAAAGCTAATACGGTTTTGCGTATATCACAAGATATTTTTTGTGTAGTGTACAACACAAGTCATCAATGAAATTAAAAAATAATAATTCTCATAAAATCTCTGGTTGTTATATTCTACCCCCCTTAAAATGAATTTCTCCCTCGAAATTCGTCGGGGTTATAAATGGTTTACTACTTGAAAGTTTCATTCATAGAAACCCTCATTATAAAAAGGAATACTAAATCATAATTTTAAAAAGTGAAGTAGGAAACATATCGATTACCCAAATTAAATCATCAATGGTTTCCCATATAAGATAACTTAGGTAAAAATTTGTATATGGAAGAGAAACAAAACCATCATGTTCTGATGGAGAGTGGTAGAGAACATGGCTATGAAAATGCCAACAATCACAAATACATAAATTTGTAATGATCTAAGGTACCATATGATACATCATATATAAGGGCACTTGGACAACATTTTTTGTTTTAAAGAACATTTCCCTAAAGTTGAAGAATTTGAATTAGAATAAATATTTACTTTATTTCGGTATAATCTCATTTTTGTTCGTGCCTTGAACAATTTCCATATCATCTATAAAGAAATGAAGTTGAATTTTTCATTTGTGAAGTGTTAGCATATCCTGTGATATAATTATGGGTAATTCCATATGTCTCAAACAAAAGGTTAACAAAAGCTATCAAATATACAAAAGTCCATATATGGTGAGGTTAATTGTATATAACTCCAAAAATGGACTTATACTTCATCTATCATACTGCATAATAAAATAAAACTAGTTTCTACTCACAAGGGACATCCTGTAGGCTAGTGGTATCCAATAAAGGCATGTCGCACTTCGGTTGTGGGTTTGATTCCCACAACCTTGTCCGACGTGACCGGTTGTTTCCCGTCCTGTAGGTTGTCCCTTTTTCTAAAACTACACTGTCATTCCAGAAATAATATTGAAAAAAACGTTTTATCCTTAAACAATACTATCTGATGTCCAACATAATCCATTCCAATCATTAGGCTTTTCCAAAATACATATGTCCAATCTTATAGTGTAGAGAAAATGATTACTTGAAAGTTCAAATAACAAGCACGTGAATACCATCATTTATCCACCATATATCATAAGATATATATTGTTTGTCACATTCCAAACAAGTGAATACCTTAATCATGTATTCTTTTGAAATATTTATTTCAATAGAACATTAGTGAAAACATAAATGCTGTCAAAAGTTAATTTTTTACACATACGAAAATCCCAAAAATTTTATATACTCAATCCATGATATGAGCTCATTTCATTTTCTCTTTATCCTTTCATTATGCACATATCATCTTCTTTCCAAAAATATGTCAATCACTTTTCATGGTTAGAGGTACCATATAATTATTGAAAACCAATACATAGATATTCGAAAATTCCACGATACTATAAATGAGATTCCATGATACTATTTTGAAATACCATTACATGAACACTAAATCATTCCACAAAATCAATTTCATACTCAACATCACAAATTGTGATCACATGAGACTTCCCTTTTTCCTTTTCCTTAAGAGGTTTCTCATGTCGATCATCATTAACCCATGGATTTGGTCATTGATTAGTATAATTCCCTGTTTCCTTGCACTAGAAGCATTGAAGTGTTGGTGGAGCATTCTCTGTAGGCTTTTCTCTATTCACATCCTTATCTACCTTTTTCCCATTACTTAAACACTCAACATCTCGATGAACTTCTTTACCACACTTAAAAAAATTTCTAATACCTTTTAGGAAATCTCCACCATGCTTCTTTCCACACATTGAGCATAACGTAACATTCATCTTCTTTTCACCATTGTTCTGAGATTTTTCCTTGAACTGTATCTTTATTTTCTTGTCAAAACCATGAGATGGATATGTAACACCAACTTCTAGTTCTACCTTGATATCAAAATTCACAATTACTTCATAGGTACTGATGTCTCTTATAGCTAAATCCCTTCAAAAACATGGTTTTAAGCCACTGAAGAATCGATTAAATTTACTTTCAGGTTGGATGATAAAGCCAGTTGCATACCTTTCAAGCCTTGTAAAATTCACTTCGTATCCAAAAATATTCATCATCCTTTTGCATAAGCTCAAGGAACACTTTTTCAATAATTTTTGGATGAATACAAGGGAAGTAATTATTGAAAAATAAGTTCTTTAACTCATCCCATTCCATTGATTCAATTTAATCATGGGGACTTGTATTCTTAATTAGAGTCCACCACTGGTCTGCATCACCTTCTAAGTGGAAAATAGCCAAAATGACATTTTCATGTTATAAACAGTGAAGTATAGAAAATATCTTTTCAATGGAACTGATCCATTGTTTAGAAACAAGTGGATTAGAAGACCCACTGAAATAAGGTAGGTGTTTCCTCATGAAGGACTCAATAGAATATTGTTCTATTATCATCTCATTTGGATGTCTAGAATGATTCATATATTTTGTAAGTATAGAAATATTTTTAACTCCATCTCCTATAACATTGGTTTTTTTATAAGGACAAACATTTCATTGTCCATTACATTGATCAACACAGTTCTTTCGGGTTCCAGCCATCGTCTAAAACCCAAAAAGTATAGTGTGAGAGGAAAAATCTTGCTAGGGAAAATTACATAATAATGGGGGAGTACCTTAAATATCTAACATATTAGGTTTAATTATAATATAGTTACTGTAATTTTAGGACTGTAACCTACACTTATACTTAACCTTAGAGAAATCCCTAGACATACCTTAGAAATATTTATAGGGATATCACTAAAGTTTTCTTATCCTAGATTCCAAAGGTTAACTAAACCTCCCTCTAATACCAACTGTAGAGACCCCAAACTTGATATACATGGACATTACATTACTTTTGAGGAATACATAATACATAACAAAAACAGACACACAAGGAACGTAATAGTTTAGTTTCTTGGGAAACTCAGAATGTAATCTTCTAATCATGGTGAAAGATCTTCAACATCTCCTGTAAAGATCTTCCCATTTTTTTCATACCTAAAAACTATCTTTATATCCCGGGGAAAAGAAAACATAAAAATGGTGATCTCAAATTCTTAGTAAGGGTAAACATAGAGAGCATAAAACAATCCATAAACATTCGAATGTAAAAACATGAGCATAAAATCTAAACATCAAAATCTTGAGAAATAAATATTGACAGTACATAAGGCATAGATCATAAAGGAACAATAATAATGATAAAATAGCATGGTAATAAAACATATAATTGTGGCATCCATTAAGAACATGTTATGATTTCTATAGTACCCAAGGCATTGCTTCCAAGACCATCTTAGTGGACAAAGTCCCTTACTGAATCGAGTTCACTCCTCGTTCCAGTCTTATATCACTGAAACAGATTAACATGAAGTTCCATCCATTTCTATATAATGAGATATAAATCATTACCCAATGCATTAGAATGATATATAGGTCCCACCCATCTCATATTTAAATCATTCTTACGTTTTCCACAAAACAATCATAAATCATTTATCATAACCCAATGAATAAAATGTGTTTCATAAATATCATCCCATCTTAACATCATCCATATAAAACAAATGGATATCATTTCATCATAAGAAAAATAAAAAATTAAAATAGTAGAGACATTATACTTGAATAATAAACATAATAATTAATTTCATATTATATGTAAAATAGTTCTGACAAAACAGTTGAAATGAATTCTTTTGGAAAGTGTACTTTCTCCTTCAAAATCTTTTTTTTAATCAAAGTGAAATGAAATTTTAAAATAAATGGATTTGTTTGAAAAGAATCCTGAAATTGTTTAGAGGAATCTTAATTTAAATAATTCATTTTGGAACCATAAAAATCCATTCACGTTGTATAAGTTAAAAAACATTATTCTCGTACTTTGGCAGGAAAAGTCAAAAAATACATCGTACGGTAAACAAAAGAACGATACCTTCCATAACATGTGGTAAAATTAAAAAATGTGTAAAAAGGACTTTAAACATAAATTAATACATTTTTATAAAACATCTACATGTATGATGACAATAACCCAATTAAATACTTATGAATAAACAATCCCGGATAAGAACGAGATTGGAATAATTATGCATTACGTTATGTCTGATATGCTTCGTATGTAAATGAACCTACTGTATAATGATTTAAAAAAGGTAATTTATTTATTAAAGAATCAGATTCATTTTTATGATATCATATATGGTTCACTTATGACATTATATTACCCGTTCCGTTGTAAATTCCATTTTGAAGTAGCGTTTTGGGTAAAATCATTTCATTTATCGTATGTGTTTCGACTGGTTGTACTTGCTATTATTAATTTTATCCTAATTTAAATAATTCCAGAATGTAGTCCATGATTTATATATAATATATATTCAGTATATAAATATATATGATTCGATTAATTGAATGAAATACACCAATAATGGAGACGGTAGGCCGTACGTACGCATGAACACTGTTTTTGTTTCCTTATTGAGTTGAATGAATTAAGTAAATGAAACATATATGTACATAAATCCAGTATAATTATTATTTAATATATTTCATTAATATTTATTATATATACTTTATAATCATACTTGAATGGTTAATCCTGGAAAATTAATCTCATCGCGTTCGTGGAGACGGTTGTCCGTACATACGCACGAGCGATGATATCATTCCCAAAATTATTGAATAGAATTAGAGTGGATAATATAATATCTACGAATCAGTATGATGTTATTATAACCATATATATTTATTGTTTACACCATTATACCCATCCAAGTAAGGTGGTTGTGGAAAAACTGATTACACCATGGCGTGGAGACGGTATTCCGTACCTACGCATGCACGATGATTTCATTTTCCGTAGGATGGATAGAAGGTGGAATTGGGTTGCTTCATATTTATAAAATCATATAAGTATATTAGTGATAAGGATTGGATTACATTACAATGAAACAACTAAATAATAAGAAGTTGATGAAGAAAGAAACATTAATGAATCGGTAGAAGAAATTACTTCTTCTTCGACGCACCTCCTTTAAGAAACCACTTAAGGGACTAGATTTGGTCTTTTGAGAATACCAGAACCTCCAGAATGTTTCTAGGGAAGTGGAGAAGATAAATTGTCTGGGGTTGGCTGAGCTTTAAGGCTCAATTAGTTGTTATGATGAGAGGGAGGAGGGTCCCTTTTATAAGGGAAGAGAGGGGCACTTTTGGAAACCTCAAAAATATTAATTTGTAATAAACTCAAACCCCACCTAAAAACTTCCAAAGTGACTCAAATTCGGATATGAGGTAATATAGGGTTGTAATCTCATAATCCAATAAAATTTATACATGTTGAGAAATTATTTTAAACCTTATCAATTTGATTTATCCTCATTTAATTTATTTAATCTTATTTGTGGTAATAATATTCTAAATTTTAAATTGTTATAAATAATTATGTATGTGTTGTGAATTATCCATAATTGGATACTTTATGAAATTTTTGACCATATAAATTTCAATTTATAATTTTTAAATATTTATGTAATTTTTAATAAATATAATAATATATTATTTTTAAAAATATACAATAGTGTTAATTTTGACACTATTGAGTTATTTTAATTTCAATAAAATCCACACAGAGGATATATTCGAACCAAATTTTTTAATAGATTTATAAAATGTCATATTAATTTAGAAAATTTGTGGGGAACATTAGTTAGTTCATATAATTTTTATTTCAGTATTTATAAAACCATTTATTTGATATTTCTCTTAATAAAACAATTACTTCATCCTTTTTATATAATCATTTCATATAATTATTAGTAGCATAAAAATTAAAATTAAAACCTATGATTATTATAAATATAATACCTATAATAATGATATATATACTCTAATTTATCATCTTAAAACCACAACAATTAAATTGTTATATTTATTAAATTATGAAGGTGAAATCTTTGACATCATTTAAAATAAAATAATATAAATTTCCTAATCTATTTTATAAGGCTTCGAATGGTCCAAAAATTGACCCTTGGATGATTAGGGAATATATACACTCTACCAATAAGGTTTGGTCAAGTTTATGGTCTTTTTTATAGGTATTATTATTTTAATAAAAACTATTCTATTGATTTTTCACTAAATAATGAATTTCTTTTTCATTAATGTATAAGCTATTAAGGTAATTAAATATTTCCTAAAAATTGAAAATAAATTACCAAGATAAATAAAAAAAATTTATCTTTCAAATGATTATTTATAATCTAAATTATATTCTGTACAACTATATATGAAAAATAATCAATTTATTAATGTTTGAGTGAGACTTATTTCACCATCTTTAAAATAAAATAAATTAAAGGTCTTAATCAAATCCAAGTGGGTTCCAATGGATTCTATTTCAACCCAAATATGCCTTAGGACGAAATATAATCATCCATTTATATTAAGACAAGTGTTAGGGTAATTTTATAATATTATATTTCCACTTAATTACCTGATTTACCTTTAATTATTGTAAATAAAATTTACCGTAGTCAATATTCATAGTGACCAAAAATAAAAAGTATCCTATTAACATAATTTTGACCTAATGTTTCCAAATATGGAATAAATTTTTACAAATTCAAATCACTTAAGTTTCAGAAATTAATTTAAAATTAATCATGTTGTTAAGAAAATGAGTTTTAAAAGTTAAAACATTACAAAAGATTGAAATTATTTTACCTATGAATTCAAAGTGAAATCAATGCTAATGACATACATAATATTAAATGGTAAAACTATGTATTATATTTATACTTTTAATAAAATTAATATTATAATTTAACCATCTAAATTATTACAATGAAAAAAGTTGTTTTTAATTAAAATATATCGTGTTTTTACTATTCATTAAAATATGAGATTTATCAGAATAATATGAAAAATTTGTCCGAAGTAAATTTTTATATCATGATTCAAATGAAAATCTTTATTTTGTCAAATTGAACTTATAAACCTGTCAATAACTAGATTTAATGTGGGTGTGCCATTAAAAGGCTGCAAAACTGCATTTTTTTTAAAATACTTATTTTACCCAAAAAATTTATTTTGTTCACATAACATGCTTTAGAAAATTTGTAAGATGAATAATAATGTTCAAATTTTAGTTAATACTATTCATAGTGGCTTGTCCATAATAATATTATAACAATATATCATTGTTTAGTGAAACCGGGTATTGCATACTACAAATGCTATCGAGGAAAGTCGCGATTGCATGTAACGCATGCCAATTCAAGGCTGCGTGTAGTGAAAGCTCCCTTTTTTGTTCAGTACAAAATAATGAAAACTTATTTCATTTATACATTAAACAGAATCTATAATTAATGTGGCGTTGAATAATTTCTACGAAACGAACTTGAAATTGTGTGTAATACGAGTTAAGAATGGTGTTGTGTGTATTGCAAGTTAATATGGTGTTGTTTATAACAAAACATAATTTTGGTGTAGCATAAAACAAAATACATCAATGAAATTAAATATAATTATTCTCATAAAATCATGGGTTTTTACATCATAAATTACATTATTTCACTATTCACCAAAAAATAAACTATTTTAGAAAAATACCAAAAAATTCACCCTAATTATTTTTTATTATTTATATTTAAAAATTTGAAAAAATTTATTAAAATATTTTTATAAATATGAGATTTTTAATTTTTAAATCAAATCATCATATATATGAAAAATTATAATTTTAAAATTGTAATTGATTTTTTGACACTTTTAAAAATTATTTATAAACACAAAAATTATATTATAATTATATACAACCTGAAATTAATTTATGAAAATATTTTATGAAAATATTTTTTCTTTTAAATCATTGTATGAATTATTAAATTTCAAATAAATATTTACTTTCCAAAAAAATATCGACAGATAATTTATTATTTTTAAAAAGTTTAATTACATAATCCATGATATAAATATATCACATTTCATTTATAAGATACCTATATTCTATTTTATAATTTCAATGGTGAGGGTAATATTATAAAATCTAGATTACTATTCATAAATGCCATATTACTATTCCAACAGTCTGGTGACTACTACAATGATACATGTTCTTTAATTTCACCAAATACCACTAATTTTATACATTCTCAATTCACTAAAATTTTCTCTTAAGGTTATATATACATTCAACATGAAAAGTAATATTTTATTGTTAAAATGTTCTATTATCAAAACATATTTGTTAATGAGTGTGGTCATTCTAGTTCATCAAGTATATCCAAATTTTCATTTTATTATTATCTTATGTTCTATTTATTGTCACATGTTAATATTTTACATTATTGTTGGTATAATTACTGAATAATGTATCATTATCTATTATAGAAAATAATTTTTTTGGGTTGTATATGTTTTATGATATAATTATAAGAAGGAAGTTCCATTGATTTGTTTGGTAATTACATTATTCCCCCTTATGAAATTTTTTCCTCGAATATTCATTTTAAATACTGAGGTGTAAAAATGTGAGGGTAACTATCCTCCGTGCATTCCTCCAATTTCAATGTTTATAATTCATACTTATGGTTTCTCTATAGTACCTTATCTAGGTGAGTGGTCTGGTTTTGTAGAATCTTGCATCTATGGTCCAAAATATTCATTGGCTACTACACATAATTGAAATATTTTTCTATTTGTACCAGCTCTATGTTTAGTACATATGAGGGACCTGGTATGAACTTCCTCAGGAGGGATATGTGCAATAAATCTTATATTCAATACAAGTTTTTTGGAAATTCTAGTTGATAGGCTATAGCATCAACCCAATCATGAATTTTGATGGTGTCAATGTATATGGGGATTATAAATCTTTCATGTGTAATCTCATCACTCCATTACCTAGAGATATATTGAGGAATAAATTTTCAGTAAACTCAAAATATATGTCCCATCAATGATTATTTTCATATCTCTTTTATCGACTTTGGGAACCTGGATATTGTGATGGACGGTCTTAACTTTTTTCTACCATTTCCTTGAACATTTCAAGTCCATGATGATTCTATTAACCAACTTCAACCAGAAAAGTATGATTTCTAGATATTTTTCCATAATGTAATATCTATGAATGCATTTCGATGCTTGAGTAGAATCAATTGTAGTAAGAGAACTCAAAAAATAGAGGAAGTTGATCACATCCTCCTTTTTTTTCTATTGAACATGCTCCCACCATTTCTTCCAATGTATAAATTTTCCACTCATATTGGTCATAATTCTGGGTGTGATAAGCCTTATTGAAGTTTAAATCGGTATTTACATCATGTTGGATACTTTTCAAAAACATGGAGATAAATCTCAGATCATGATCATATATAATTGATAATGGTTCTCTATGAAACCTCACCACTTATATTATATATATCTATAGATGTTTTACAAGTGAGAATTTCTCTCTAATCATAATAAAGTGACTAGTCTTTGTAAGATGATCCATAGTGACTCATATAGGATTATTTACTCTGGATGTCAGTATAATTATAGTGACAAAGACAATTGTAATTTTTTTCCGTTCCCATATAGGTATGAAAAATGGTTGAATCATCCCAGCTAAAATTTTCTTTTCAGCCTTGATGTGATGAAATACTAGGCACATTGATGTATATTCAATTATTTCCTTGTTTTATTGTCCCACTAATAGTTCCCTTAGAGATATTGATGCATATTTATTCTCCTTTGGTGGATAAAGAAGGATGATTTGTGTGCATCATTCCAAATATCTTTATTTATCTTAGGATTTGATGGTATGTATAGTTGTGAAAAAATATTATGACACATTCCTCTTTAATTATTAATTGTGGGGATTCCCCATTTTTCATAGGTTCCACCTTCTTCTAAATTTTTAAATCATCTTTGATCATAATTTATCACCACTAAAATGGATGATTGAGCAATAATTTGTGAATGTAAAGATGAATACCCTTCCTTTATGATTCCCATGCCCATCCTTTACAAGTCTAGGAATATTATTTTCTTCTCAATTATCAACATTGTTAACGCCACATTATCTTTTATACATGGAGAATCTCCCACAATAAGTTCTTTACCAAGATAATAGTGGGTTGAGAAGTCATATTACTTGATAATATCTAACAATATTCATTGGAACATGTTATTAACCTTTTATGTGAATACATATTTGAGGATCTAATGATTAATATATATCTCAGACTTATCCCAATATAGATATTGTTGCCAAATCATCTACTTGAATGTGACATCCTCTAACTCCAGATATTGTGTGGGATATTTTTATCAACTAGTATAAGTTTTCTTGAGCCATAGCCTATCACATTATCATTTTACATTTCTAAACAATCTAATCCATTCTTTTAAGCATCACTATATACCACAATGATATCCCCACTTATTAGTAGTGTATGTACCAGTTCATTGATGAATCTCTTTTTCAACTCTTCAAAGTCCAATTCAAATTCATTAGTCTAGTTAAAGTTTTGTCCCTTAGAAGACGTATTAGTTAATGGGTCTTAAAATCATGATAATTTCCCCATAAATAATCAGCAATACTGATATATGACAAGGAAACTATATATCAATGTTCATGATATAGTTCTGGGAACTCCTTAATTACCTTTATGTTAGAGGTGTCCATAGATATTTCTTTTATAGTCATTAAATTCCATAATAATTATAGTTACACCTTGCATATCTTACATTTATTGTACCTTTCATAATGTCTCTCCATTCGTAAATTCCATAGCACAATATTCAAATGGACCTCATGATCCTATTTTCTCTTAGATAATAATAGAATACCATATATGAATACTACCAAATATTTTTTATGGTAAACTCTAAATACTCTATTCATTAATTCTATTAATATTTCTGGAGAATTTGTGATTTTGAAGGGAATTGATGTGAACTCCTAATGTCCATACCTCGATCACAAAGAAGTATTAGAAATATTTTTCTTCCTATACATTAATTAGTTATATACTAACCAAAGGTCCACCATACAAAAATAATTGTCCCCACATAGTTTATTGAACATTTCATCTACCCATGGTTGGGTAAACACATTCTTTATAATGATTTTTTTGATCATAGGATAAACAATACAGAGGTTCATTAATCCAAACTTATTTTGGATGAATAAGGTTGGCGCACCCCACAGTGAAGCACTTAGTCATATAAAATCCTTGTTTAGATTCTATTGTAAATTTTTCTATAGTTCCTCAAACTCAATAGTGTCTATCCTGTAATGAGAATTTGATATACACAGAGATATCGGTATATGATCAATTGATAACTCAACCTCTCATATAGGTGGAAGACCATAAATATCCTTATAGAACACATCAGTGTAGTCCATTAAATTGGGCATGTCATCGATCAGGATTATCTCCATGGTCTGAATTATTTGAGCTAAATATTATTTTTAATAAGGTAATAATATCATCAATTGAGATGATTATTCATAAGGATATCCATACTCCTCCATACACTAGTACATAATTGTTGGATTCCTTGAGAAGTGATGAGTGATCCCCCATTACTAATAGTTGATTTTATTTTTCTATATAATAGCCAATCCATTACCAATAATCTATCAATCTATACCAATGAAATTAAGATGATAGTTTATAGGAGTTTTAGTCCACAAAACATAACTAGGAAGGAGTCATATACTTTATATGAAATAATTTACAAACTCACTGTTCACATGATAAACATATCTAACATATTTTGAGGTGTTGTTTGAATAGTTATAATATACCGAAAAGATCCAAAAGAATGTTTAAAACCATAATCATATAGTATACTTTATTTTATAGAATAAATAACTAGAATACCTATCACCACATCATTATCGGTATCCACCTCACCAATAGTGATAGTATATTAATTTCTTTGATACCATGGAGGTTGTTGCCATTGATTGTATCCAAAAACCATTAACTTTTGGAATTTTCTTTCATAATACCCATTTTCCGTTTAGTTGAAACATTCTACTACAATTTGAGGATTAACCAACATATTCCTTTATTGTTCTACATTTTATTGGAATATTTATATCACTTTGGTAATAATTACTATAATACCCCTATCTTCCATATTGGAAGAATCTTTAAGTTCCCTTATGACATATCGTGGGGTACTTATTCCCATTGTTTTAACAAGTATGGTGATGGGTTTAATTTCCTTCATGGGATTTATCTATTTATCCTCCCATAATAATCATAATTTTCCCCTTTTTATCTATGACCCCATGAGACAAATGAGAATATCTTATCTCCATTTCAACCATAAGGTCACAATATATAATATCCTAATATATGTTACAGTCTCTAATTATGATGACCTTTCATAGACTCATGTATATTCATTATAAGAAGATATCCACAATGATTTTAGTGTACATGAAAAATACAGATCCATATCATTAAAGCCTTTTGATATTTTCCTCATAAACCCAATAGATTTATCTTTGGTTTTCTTTATTATGAGGAACTCCCTATCTATCGTATAATAGAGAGTTATGGGAAATTATTTATTAAAGAATATTTTCTTGAATCTTTACTAATTCATAGAATCAATTTACTCCTTTTAATTTGTGTTTTTGATTAATTTCCACCACAAATTAGGTTCCCCCTATAAATAATAGATCGGAATTATGATTTTCTATTCTTCTTAAGAATTTATGAATAGATAATATATTAAAAAATATTTTAATCATTTGTTCCATGAAAATGGTATAAGAATATCAACTAAAGATAGGGGCCTTTTCACATAAAGGATTCGACCAAACATTTTTCATTATTAGGAAAATTATTGTATTACACATGATTCGTTTCATTATTCAACACTTGGTCCATTGATCCAGCACTATCATTATGCTTAGAACTTCGGTTCACAACAAGTATGACATCTGATTAGGGTTACCATTAAATTCTATATCACATCCATTATTGTCACGATTTCTCCTATTTCCTACCAATAACTAAAAATAGAAATAAAATAAAATTATGGGGCCTGAGTACATAGCTAATTAAAATATAAAATTGAAGCTATGAATATATATAGAACAATATATAAATGAAAAATAAAGCCTAACTTGTGATTTGATAATTTTTAATCTATATAATCCATGGGGATAAAATTATCCTTAGGGTTCTTAGTAATGATTTAATTTACTAATCCAAAATAAATTAGAGCACACTATGATACCAACTATAGTGACCCTTGAACTTTAAACATAATATTACATGATTTTAGAATCAATTATCCCTAAAATACATATCAAGGATCATAAAGTTTGGTGTCTTTTTAAAATTAGTTACATAATTAGAAAAAATAAAACTAATATAAAATATTATTATTTTTATTTATAATGGCCTCTAATCTTCCTTTTATTTATTACAACTACATAGGATGAACTATGGAATATATATAGAAAATATATGACTTAAATATCCTAGTATAGGGAAAACATGGAAATGAATTATATCTCATGGGGGAGAAATGTGTAACATGATAACATAAAATGAATGTATCATGAATATACATGTGGAAGAATACAAAATAGAACTTGGAATCATATGGTAATAGTAATATTGATTTTTGAAGAAAAATATATCATGATATGAAGATGAGTCATGTATACCTATTAAGAATATAACACATGGTCGATAAATTCCAATAACGGATTCGGTTAACTCCCTAATCCCATATATGATGTCGAACGATAAAAAACATTACCCAATGCATTGGACTACTATCTAGGCACAAACATCATAAAAGATTCCTGAATATGTGTACCACATATGGAAATCAAGAATAAGGAATTATCATAAGGTTTTATAATGGAATGAAATTTGTTTCTCAATCATGTAATAAGACATAACCAAATGGTGTATCATAAATGTCTCTAGGGAATAATGGATTAAATCGTTAATAAAAAATCATAATGTAAAATAAAAAAAATATATCTGGAATAATGATGCCAAAATTAATTAAATTCACGAAAAACAGTTTATATGAAACTTTACAAATGAAAAACTTAAGTGAGGTTTTAGAGGAATGAATAATTAAGAAATAAACTATGCTAAATAGTGATAAAGTGTAAAACTAAGGAAAAAATGGAGGTTCTAAGAGATTTCTTATTTAATGTCCATATAAGTTATTAAATGTCACTCAATATCCTTTATAATAAAATTAGTTTAATTAATTTACTAATAAAGAAGCTATTATATATGAATTTTATTTATTTTAATTTTAATAACTCATTTATGACCATTTCTATAAGTTTTAGAGAAAAATATATTCATTCTGGGAGCATTTGTTTCATGGTTTCATGGGTGGTTCAGATGTGTAAATTAATTAAATTTATTTTCAAATGGGAATAATTATAAACAAGTGAAATTATATAGAACTAATTCACATATATATGTTTAAATCATCCCATATATCATTTGTGACTTCGATGAGGATGATTCATTCGATAAAACATTAATGATAAATGCTTTGTTTATTTTGGTTATTTTCTTATCATCCCAAAATAGTTTTGTATTATTTAAAATTATTTATATATTAGTTATAGATAATTATAAAAGTTATAATATATATATTACAATAAATTCTTTCTATAACAATGGTTTTATTACCATCCTTGAAGGCAGTAATGTAAAATGAATTTTCATTATCCAAGTATACGATTAACTACCATAATTTGGACAACGGATTCATTTCATTGAATAAGAGGAGATGCGAAAAGTTTTGTAAATAATATAATAATTTATAAATATAAAATTATAGAGTATACATGATACTTTATTTATAATACTTTAATGAATTAAGGAGTTCATTAAAAGGTAGAGATGAAATTAAATTAAAAGAGATGGTTTTGAGAATGTTACCTCTTAAATATCACCGTCTTGAATAACCCATTAAAGAACATACAATAGGTCTTTTTTAGTACCCAAAGCTCATAGATGTGATTAAGAGGGATGGGAAGGTAATTTTTTGAATATTGACATCCTTAAATGAATATAATTTATGAGGATAAGGGGTGGTGAGTATTGGTAATTATAATGGTGAGGTGTATTTGTTTTATTATTATATTCATTATTTTATTATATTAGATCCAGTATATCATTAGTGTTTATTTATATGACTAAATATTGTTAATATTTTAGGAGAGTTTGATAAATTGTAACCTTACATCAGCCATGACTTAAAAATTCATTTATTTAGCATATAATGATAAATACCATAAACTTCCGTATTTCACTTTTCACAAAACATTCTACTATTTTAGAATGATCAAAAAATTACCCTAACCATTTTTTGTGTATATATTTAAAATTTAAAATCCATTTTATTAAAATAATTTTATAAATATGATAAATTCAATTTTTATATAAAATCATAATTTATTCTAAAAACACATATCTAAATATTATAATCAATTTTTTGACCCTATGAAAAATTAATTAAAGTAACATAAATTTATATTTTAATTATAATAAAACACAATATTAATTTTTGAAACTATTTAATGAATAAAAATCATTTAAAAAAATTATATAGATAATAAAATTGTTAATAAAATTTTTTTGTCAATAAAAACCTCTCATTATTTATCATTTTTAAAACATTTATTTACTTACACACTGATATAAATATATCATTTTTTAAAATTATAAGATTCTAAAATTTCATTTTATAATTTCATAGATGAGGTTACTATTCTAATAACTATAATATTATTCCTACCAGTCATATTACTCTTCCAAAACTACAGGTTGCATAATTTCTATAAATACATTTTATTTTATTCATTATTCATTCAATTATAAATCAACTTAAGGATATATATATATACTTTCATCAAAAAAATGAATATTTTATTTCTAACATCACATTTTGTTTCTATATATTTTTCATGAGTGTAGTAATTCTAATGGATTGATAAGATCAAAATTGTACCATTCTTATTGTCTTATTTTCTATTTATTATCTTGCTATTAATTTTGGAATTATTATTGGTTTTTTGACTAATTAGTAAATTCTTCATTTATGAGAATAATTTTTTTGTGGGTTCTCTATGTAATGTATTTATTTATGTAATTATTATAAGAAGGAAATTCAATTTAAAAAATTATGGGTTGTTAAAAGGAGGATCATGTTTGGTAAAAAGTCTAATTTTATTTTTGGTCATTATAAATAATAATCTTTTATAAATATTTGTCACCACGTTATGGGTAAAATGGGTTAAATATTAATAGTTTTTTGGGAAAAAGCTTTAAAATATTATTAGAACATTACATTATATTTTTTGATGAGTGGAGTTATGCTAGTAATATCAAATAATTGAATATATGGAATTTTTATAATTTTTATTCTTTGATTATGTCCATTATAATATTTTAAGAATAAAATGAAAACAAAATGTCACCATATTGATTTTAATGCCACTGAAATTTTTAATGAGGGTAAAAAAAGGTTAATTTTGATTATAAAGGTTTATTTGATAGATATGTTTTTTATCATCATGCTTTATTTTTATATTTTTAATAATTTAATAAATACCTTAAATGATTACCCAACGTTGGCATAATATTTATTCAATTAAAATAAATATAGAATATATATTTTTAAAAATAATAAAATTAATCCAATTTCAATTATTTAAATTATCCCATGAATTTTTGTGATAAATCTAAAGTATTAGAGTTATATTAAATTTTTTATTTAAAATCCCTTGTTTCCATGTTTTTTCATTTTCAAAAAATGTGAACAGTTCTTAAAATGACATTAATAATATCTTATGTAAAATTTTTTTTATTAAATTATTTATAAATTTTAAAAATTATAAAAGGATGATAATATGGATGATAAAAGGTCTAACTATTCATCCCTTGTTAATTTATAATATAGTTTTCATCATATAAGTACAATTATAAACCTTTAATATTGAAAAATTCATTACCACAGATTTGGTAAAAATAGATAAACTAAGAGGTTAAACATAATATAATGTAGAAAATGATATCTAAACCTGAAAAATTTTATTTAGTGATTATATTTTGATCTTATATTACTTATATTCTAATAAATATAATTGTAGAGTCATTCTACATAAGTTTGAAACCAAATATATTAAAATATTTCCTGTATTCCCGAAAAAGAGATTGATTATATTTTATATTAAACCATATTTTATTAAATGATTTAAAATTCATAAAATCATTATAATCATCCAATTAAATGGGATATAGTTTAAAATATCCACCATTTTCCATTTTTGTGTCATTTTTTCTTTTATAGTAAATTTCATGATCCCTAAAGAGTAAAAACTTGTGTTGTCACGGTAATCATCAAAAGGGTTAAGGGGGGTTAAAACTAAGTGATAAGGGTAAAAACTTAACCAAAACATTTCAATAAATTATTTGATAATAATAATTATTCTAAAAATCATTTTATATAAAAATTAAATAAATTTAAATCCATTTTTACCGAAAAAATTATATTAATTTTGTTCTTTAAGAAAATTACAGAGTACCCCACCCCTCACATATGAAAGGGAACCCCTTCTCTATTTTCATTACACATTCTTGAGCTACATATCTCAACCAAAACCTAGTTAATTGTTTCTAAACATATCTAATTAAGAACTAAGTGATTCTTTCTTTTTATAATACCAATACAAGAGTTGTTAAGTATGTATTTAAAGTAAGTCTACTAAAGAATAAGTTACCATCATTACTAACTCTTTCAATTTTATTTCTTCTTGTACTTCCAATAAATATATTTTAACCATCCTAATGTAATAAAATCAGAATAAAAAATAT
This sequence comes from Viscum album, assembly GCA_963277665.1. Taxonomy (NCBI): domain Eukaryota; kingdom Viridiplantae; phylum Streptophyta; class Magnoliopsida; order Santalales; family Viscaceae; genus Viscum; species Viscum album. The sequence continues at coordinate 1,235,693,488 of OY728162.1, read as the reverse complement.
AAATAGATGTTATTATGATTATGAGAAACCATTTTCAAATTGTTTTCCATACTAGGAAGAGAGAAAAAATTACCTATAGGTATGTATATCTTACTATCTCCCTATAACGGTGTTATTCAGTTTTCATAACCACATCATTTTGATGGTTATAAAGATATAAATAATTTATACATATCATATTTATGGAATAATTATTAGTTTTTAATTATAAAATCATATTTACATTTTATGATTACAATCCATTAGAAAAAGATAGTGAAACTCATGTGTATATGTGGACTACCATCTGTACGAGGTGACATGATACATTTTTCACTTCTTCTTTACATGGATGGTAATAATGACATATTTCATGAACATTTAAAATATATATGACATAAAAATTATATTTTAAAGGTGAATCATTATTTTTGTTTCTTTTTTCTAATATGTAAAAAATTAAAAACAATGTCCATGTTAATATAAGACCTACTATGACTAGGAATGGTGTAATTGATTTTTCTATCACACTAGGAAAATAAAAATGTTTTTTCATTAGATAAATTTTAAAACATCACTAATTAATTTAAAAATGTTTCTAAAAATTTCAGGAAATGAAGTGCCACTAGTTTAGTGATGTATGATAATGTCACTAATTTATCGATGTTTATAAAACACACCAACTATCTACATCTAATTTCATGACATTTTTTAGAAACAATGTTAAATGGAACCTAATTTCCTGAAATTTTTAAAAAAAATGTGAGATTTTTTACTAATATATTTTTTATAGGAAATTTAGTATTTTGTAAATAATTTTTTTATTCCCACATTACTCCCTCCCCCACCAACCCACACTACCCACCCTACTCCCTCCCTTGCAAGACCACCCATCTCACACAATCCCTCCCTTGCCATAATGCCCTCATCAAAGTGACCTCTCTGCCCCCCCCCCCCCAAATCCACCATGCTCCCACCCTCTCCTACCATCCCTCACCACCAGCCCCACCCTGTCCCCCCCACTCCAGCCCTCAAACCCTCACTACTCCCTCCCTCACCAACCCATCCTCCCTTTCCTCCCCGCCCTACTCCCTTCCAACCTCCTACCTTAGTCTATCTCTCTGTATCCCTACCTCTTCCCCACTGTATTTCATCCCTCACTCCTGCCCTGATCACCCCACCTATCAGCCTACTCATCACACACACACTCCCTATTGTTCCCTTCTTTAAAAAAATCTTAAACTAATTGGATTTGAACACTACACCTAGACAATCACATCCAAAGATAAGACCACTCATCTATATCAATTTATATCTATTTTATAAAATTAAGGTATATATAATTTAATCTAATTCAACATCAAATAAATAATATATTATATATTAAAGTTTATATATCAATATATATATATCAATATTTATGTATATGAATATTTATATATATATATAAAATTTATGTATATAAATATATATATGTATATATGTTTGTGTAAATAAATTTATTTATGATTATCTGAGTGTGTGTGTATTTATATATATATATATATATATATAAATCTCTCTGAAAGACTTTGTGAATTTATATATATATATATAATTTGTTTGCTTGTGTGTGTTTATATATATATATATTTACAGATTATGATATTTAATTATATGTTAAGGTTTTTTAATATAAATATATATTTATATATATAAATATAATTATAAAATATTAAATATATGTATATGTTTATATTAATATATATGATTATATGCAAATTCTTATGTATATGTTTATATTATATATATAAGTTTAAATTCATAGAATTTATATTTGTGTCTATTTGTGTCTCTTTATATTAATATATATATATATATATTTGTGTGTGTCTGTGTGTGTTTGTATACGTTTATATAAATTAAAAGAATTATGATTGTTTATATTAATATACATATGTTTCTATTATATGTGTGTGTGTGTGTGTTCATATAAATATAATTATAATTATAAATTTTTATTTTTATATAAAAGTAATTTAAAAGAATTATAATTATATATATATATATAATTAGCTGTTTTTAAAACAATGATAAAAATATCACTAAAATAGCCTAGTTTTATTTCAAATGTGGCTAAATTTAAAATATATGTCCATTATATATATATATGTGTGTGTTTTTTTGTGAGTATATATATTTATATTTACATTTATATATTTATATATGTGTTTGTGTTTTTCTATTTTTATATACATATATAGATGTATTTAATATATTTTTATATATCTTTGTGTATTTATATATATATATATATATTATGATATATATATTTATAAATTTATATTTTTATTTACATCGATGTAGGGAAATTAGCTATATTACCAATAAGAACATACAACATACAAATTCGGGGAATAACATAACATAGATTGAACTAGATACCTCATCAATACCCACAAGGGAAACAATAGTTGAGCCACACCCTAAGGGATGTGTGTGTGTGTGTGTGTCGATGTGTGTGTGTGTATATATATATAGTTATATTTAAATATGTGTTAATGTTATTCTCTATCAATATAAATTTATATATATAACAATTGTAAATATAAATATAAAATTATATATATGTATGTAAATTTATATAATCATACTTATATAGAAATTACAAAGTTTTTCAAATAATGGTACAAAATTTTACTAATTTTTTCAAGTTAAAAAAATGGTTATTTTTAAATATCATGACATTTTCAAAAACAAATATCACTAAATTAGCAACGTTATTTATGAAAAGGTTGCTAATTTCTAATTTAGCCATGTTTTTTTGAAAAAAAATCACTAATTTATTCATATTTTCATAAAAGAGAACTAAATTAATTTTTTTTAAAAATCATATATAAACCCCTATTTTATTATAATATATTAATATTTTATGGAGGATTATATATATTTATATACATATATAATATTAATATCATGATTAATAGTAATGATATGATGGAACCATGATAAATATGTAAGTATTTAAACTAAAAAATCATAACATATATTAAAAATGGACTTAACACCTAACATAATAATAATAATAATAAAATATTATTACCAAATGGGTGATAATATTTTATAAATGGATCATATATGATATTATAGATTTTTATGTGGTTATAGTGTTTAATGGTAACAAATTAAGGTTTTTTATACTATATATTAAAAGAAAATAGGAGGTTAGTTGAACATGTGGCAAGGGATTCTTGTCTCACATTCATTTTCCTGATACCTATGTCATATTCACCTTGTTTGTTTTCACGTGGTGTGTATATTATACCTTTGATATGTAATATCAAGATTCCATTTATATTCATGTTATTTAAAGATACATTTTAATATATTTATTTCATTGAGGTTATAATTCAAAAGATACTAAACCAGTCAAGGATTTCTTTTACAATCCTGTTTTATTTTGAGATTAATTTTATTTGAATTATTATTATAGAAAACTACATGGTAATTATTTGATAAAACCAATTAATTTTATTCTAATCAATTTATTCATGACATTTTCATGTAATATTACCGTTTTCTCTCTTGAGTACATAAAAATGATTATAACATGTTTTTAATAAAGAAAAACATTATATACATTAAAATCAGAGAGATTTCAATTCATACCAATGTTTTGTAAAACTATTTTACAAATTCTCTTATGATACCTATATGATTTTTGAATGTCACTTTTATACATGAATTAATTTTATAAAATCTTTCCGAAGGAATATTCTTATTGTTTTCTAAATGATGAAATTTTTTATATTTATCGCAAATCTTAAAAGGAATATTTTTTTAACGTACATGAGATGAACATAATTTTCCACCATCATGATCATCAAATTCATGGAGTATTCCTTAAAAATTATCCAAATTTATCTTCAAAGAAAATAATTTCATTCATATTTGGTGGATTTTTTATATTTCAATAAGTGGACTCAATGTCAAAAGCTTGTTTTCCAAAATATAATTATAGTAGTATTTTAAATTTATTTTCATGTATGATAACACCCATTGATAATAATATGTATTAGATCTAATAAAACCAACTTTATTATTCTATCATATAATATATGATTATTATGTATCTATATTATTGTTTTTATTGAGATAATTGTTGATTTATAAGTCATTTTGAGACTAAATTTAATTGATCATAAAAAATATAACGAATTCAGTGGATTTGTAAGTTATATTTGGGCTTGATTATAGACAACCCATTGATGTATTGATAGCTATCAATTGAAAATATAATTTTATGTCCTTATTATTTGGGTATTTTTTTACACATACCTATTTATTAATTATGATTTCATTGTTGAGAGGTGATGATAGTAAAAATCATTATATCTTGGTTGAGAGGCCACGATCATGAAGGCTGGGAATTAGGTATTTACTATATTGTGAATTTTGTTTTCTTTATCAATGTATTTTCTATGTTGATATAATACTTATATTCTAATTAAACTCAATTGTTGGTTGAATGACATGTGTTTTTATTATCCACTCTACCATGTTTATTATTCGATAATTCCTTATGATAACTTCTATTATACGTAACTTCTACTGAGTATATGAGCCCACCCTTTATATTTTTTCATTACATAGGATATGATGAAGGATATTATGAATGATAACAAGGTTGAGAGAATGATTCTTCAGCTATGTTTTTATATTCTTAATATAGTATGGGAATCATGTTTGTATATTGTTTAACAAGACTACAAATCTGTTTGGTCGTTTGTAATAATATAACCACTAACTATGGGTTATTGTATTTGGGGTCTCTATATAATAAATTATTCAATATAAAAATGTAATGAATTATAAGTATTTTTAATAATGAATTGTATTGATGATTAACAATATAATGAATATATAATATGAGCAAGTGATAGGTGGAGGATAGTTATAGATATCCACTTGATTTGACGACTACTCTCATGAAGAAAAATTTTCATCGTTCCATTTTTTATGGTTATTTTGTTTAAACATTCACATTTATTTAGAATGATATAATGGTTGATATGTTATGAAGGTAATATTAATGATATCTTGGTTGTGAGGCATTGGTCATTGATGGCTCGAATTATGTATTTCATTTATTAAAAATTATATTTTAATTGTCAATGTGTTTTCTATATTAATATTAGAAATGGATCCTCATTTAACTATAGCATAAAATAAATGGAATGTGTATTTATTTTCCCCTAATACATGTTTATTATACCTTATTTACTAATGATAACTTCTATATATGTAACCCTTACTGAGCATCTATGTTCAAAATTTATATATTTTTTACTTCCACTAGGTTTTGAAGAAGGATATTATTCATTATATCATGGATGTAAGAATGTTTAATATATTATGTATTTATATTTCTAATATAATATGCGAATCATGTATGTATCCATTTTTCCAAAACATATAAACAGATTGAACCGGTGTTGTTATATTACTTGTAAATTCTACTAACGAAATAAATTAAACACTACTCTAGGTTACTAAAGATAGGGTTTCAACATGTGGATCCCAAATAGACACCAACATCAAAATCATGGATGTTTAATGTTCAAGTCATGTTTTATACTTATCTAAATATACTAATTAATTAATAAATTAGTTTTTTCTATCACAAAAAGTTTATTAAATTTCTGTCACTTGACACTAATTACAAGAATTTTAATTATTATTAATTTTTTATAATTTTACAATCCATTTTTACTAATTATATTTTATATTTGGTAAAAAATGAATATGCATTGTTATATAAATTATATTTAATGAAATATATAAATTAGAAATAATTTTAAATATTAAATTATTTATTGTAAATAATATATAGTTTTTCGAATTTTATCAGTTCTATAAAAGTGTAGAAAAAGGGTGTCTTTGTCAGTAGAAAAAAATTGATGACAAATATTGTTTTATATCAGTGCTAAAAAATTTCTAACAATATAGGCCTTTTATCAATGTTGAAAAATTCATAGATAGAAATCAATTATTATTAGCACAAAAAGTGTCCATAAATAGTGTATTTTTTCAATGCTAAAAAACAGTGGTAAAAGTAACCCTTTTCAATGATAAAATGTTCTAACAAAGGGTATTTTCATCAGTGATGATAAATGAAATCATTTCTCCTTGATTTTTTTAGCACTGATAAAATTCACCATTTTTCTATTATTTTTATTAGTATTTTCAAAGAATAGAACATAATAAAACTAATTCTTTAATAGTGGTTGTTAATATTATTTTTATTAAATATTTTAAATCTTTTTTATTATATTAATTTATTATTATTGATAGATTATGTATTTAAATCCAAATTATATTATAACCCATGGACTGTTAATTTTATATTATTATTTATATTATGTTTTCATTTTTTTGGTATCAAAGTGTATTGTGAATCACACATTGAAAATGTTTAAAAATTGTCTTGTTTTTAAAAAGAATATTAGGTAAAATTTTGTAATGTAATTAATTAGATTTTTTTATTATTAATTAAATTTCAAATTTTTATAAATATTTAATTTATATGGGGTTAAAAACTACATAAAAACTCAAACATCTCAGTACCCTAATGGGTCAAGGCTTCTCTATCTCCATTATGAATGAGAAGTTCCCACTAGATGAATTCTATGACATACTACTAGCTTGAAGGCCCAATATCTTAATTAAATGAATGTCCATATGAATTTTGACTAAAAAAATAATGGTGATCACCTGAAGGCCTACATAAGCATTTTTCATCATATCATGTCACCAGTATTTACATCATGTTGCCCCGTGATAGCAGTCATCACAGTATATTATTTGTTTGAAAGTTTTATCACCCCTTCTATGAATTGGTGTTCCATGTTGTCTACTATATCAACATGGTAGGTAACCTCTAAATCATTCATGTGGGTAGGAATTGAATGATAGGTTTATAAACAACTGTCCAGTTTTCAAGATGCTCACTCGATGATTTCAGTGTGGCATCATGCTACATTTTCTTCCGATTTTGATGAGTCATCAGACTGGCCAAATGTGCTAATTTTAATGTGGTAAGGAACCCCTATATTCCACATTTTAAATCCATGAGGATTAATGGTTGGATGATAGGAGCTAGAAAGCCCATCCCTCTATTTAGGTTACCTGCCTTCTGATACATGCATGTCTCCATGTTGCACCATCTCCCTATTGTAAAAAATGGTTTTCCTAGTCTCCTAATGTTTTTTGATGTCCACTAATTATTGATCAGAGTCCCTATGTCCTTAATACCTTCTAATGTATGAACGACCTGGTGGCTTGAAGGAAAAACAATTTTTTATGTCCCATACGCACCATTGTTCAATTTTTCATCATTTCTTGTGTGGTTATGTTCCTAGGTCATCATCCCTAATTTTGTCACTGCCTCCATCACTAACTTTGTCATTGGCTATAAATGGCCTATAAATCCATCAAAATGGATGATTTTAGGGTTTGAACTCTGGTCATATACAAAATAATGGGGAGACTATTCCACTTAGGGAAACGCCCTGCTATGATTATGATTATTAATTAGTAATTATGTTAATCATATTATTAATTATTTATTTTATTATATTGTAGAATCCCATGTGGGGTCTTGCCCAGGACCTGACATCAATTATCACCATGTTTTTTACTATTTAATAGTATAATTTTTGATGTATTTATCCTCCTACCTATATTTTTCACTATTATAGGATCATATGTTATTAGTGCTCAAATTGGGGTTTTCGAGTGCTAAAATAAAAAATGTAGTTATAATCACCTTTAAAGGATTATTGCTTTTATTAGTATTTTTTAGCATAGCTAAAAATATCCTTTATATGTTATTTTTTTATGACTGATAAGCTGAGCGAGTAACTATATTTTTTAATAATAGATAAAGGGATGTTTATTGGCACTACAAAGGAAAAATTAAAACTAGAAATATATATTTTTTATATATTTAGTTATTCCCACCCTAAAAGTTCATTCCCACCCATATCCCAAAAACCCAACACCACAACTATTTTTTAGTTCTTTCAACACCCTTTTGTCAGCCATCATCTGCTACCACCCTCCCAACTCAATTGTGTACTTCTGGATTCAATCCTAGGAACTCCATGAGTACTGTGGATCCATTTCCTCTATATTGTTTAGTTTTCTTATATATTTAATGAAATGTAAATTTATTTATATATATTTTAGTATAAATGTTTCTTATCCATATATATATATAATTGAATACATTTATATTTTTTTATGTTTGTGTTTGTGTTTTTACCTATATCTATGTGTGTATATATATAACATTTATATTTATAGTTATTTAAATACACCATGTATTGGTTTTATTAAAACATATTTGAATACATATAATTTCTTTTTATTAATACGCAATCATGTTTTGATATATAAACATTTGTTTATGTACATATATATATTCATATATTTTTATTAGATAAATATAATGGTATGATTTAAATAAAATGAATAATTATTATTTTCAAATGGTTTATATATTTAAAAACATATTATATATGTAATTGTTTTTATATTTTTATTAAAATAAATTTTTATATGTAAATATATAAAAATACATATATGTATATATATTTAAATATAAATAATACTACAATATGAAAATTGATAAATTTTGAACACTATAATATCAATAGTAAAATATTCCCTATGAATAAGTTCAGTCGCAATCTATAAAATAAAATAATACTCTATAAACTAATCTGAAATTCAATCAACTATTCACTACTATAAAAGTGGATTTTCAAATCCCTTGAAGAATCTGTTATTATTGAAAAAACATTTTTATGAAATCATTATTAAAAGTGGGCACAATTATATGTTCTTTTTTTGGAATTAATAATGGAGGCTCTTTACTAGTTCTAAAAGAATAACTAATAACATTTATATTGTTGCAGTATTCTATAAAAAATTGAGCACACAGTAGCTGTAAATACATTGTTATATGGAAAATTGATAATTTAATTTAAATAAACAATATATCAAAAATGCAATAAAATTGTATTATATATACATTTCAAACATTTTTCTTATAATTATATTAGAATGTACTATCACAAGCATTCAAAAACATCAATGAATCTATTGTCTTTGTAACCCAATCCACACTCAGAAAAATCCTGACCAAGATATCATTTTCCGAAAAAACCACCCCATATAATGAAAAGAATCCAACTTTATATGAAAATAAATATAATATTATTAATAATATAAAGTAAAAAATTAAACCTAAATATTAAACAATATATTAATAAAATGATAATTTTTAATAAAAGAACACTCTTTGAGTCATACTAGTCACTCCATGCATCATATTGACATGCAGATGATTCCTACATAACTCAAATGACATAGGGATATTTTTTCCTAAAATATCAACACAATATGAATTGTTTTCTCAGTTTTGAGTATGTCATGTGCCTTTTTTCCAAAAATGGAAATTTTAACTGAAATCATGAACATTGAGTCATATCGGTCACATCATTTGTCAGATTGATGTGAGAATAATTTATATACATCCAAAATGACTTATGAGACGTTATCATAATGTATAAAGGTAGTATAAGAATATTTGATTATTTTTTAGTGAGTGAATCCCATTTTGAACTAAATGATAACTTTTAAACTGATAACTGACACTTTGAGTTATACGGGGAACACCATGTATTGGATTGATTTATGAATAATTATTAAACATCACATATGACTTATGGATCATTTTAAAAAAGAATAAAAAGAATGTAAATTTTTTTCAGGAATTTGACTAACTGAAGTCTATTTTGAACATTACTATCAATTTTAAATAAAAATAGACCCTTAGAGTAATATCAATTACACTATGCATTGGATTGATGTAAAACTGATTCCTAAACATCAGAAATGACATAAGGATCATTTTACTAAAGTATCAAGAAAATATTAATGTGTTTTCACAATTTTTATTATTTCATGTATCATTCTTACTAAAATCTCAATTTACACTAAAAACATGCACTTTTAGTCATATTGTTAACATAGTTTGTCAAATTTATATGAGACAAATTCTTACACAACAGAAAAAACATATGATTAATTATCCTAACGTACCAAGACAATATGAGAATATTTTATTATTTTTCAATGAGTGACACGTATTTTGAACTAAACGGCCAATTTTGAACTGATAATAGTCACTTTGAGTCATACTAGATACATCATGTAACGCCCCGACCCCAATTACCCAGAGTCGGTGCATTATTACATAAAATTGGCATGATCACAAGAAAAATCAAGTCTCCAAAGACCGATTAGTTTAGTAGCTTTGGAAACACTAGATACATTCATAATGTTTTACATTACATCAAAAAAACATCTTTTCTTCATATCCCCACATACTATCCCTGAAGGTCATTCATAAATTACATATTCATTATCCTAGGAAAAATAAAAAAAATGAAAGGGGTGAGCTCACATGCTCAGTAAGGATAACATTATAGCAGAAGCTTTCATAGATAAGAATAAACACTTATGGCAATTTATAACTAAAACAAAAGCCTTTTAAACTTGAACTTCAACATAAAATGGAAATGATAAAATGAAATAATGCCATTTACTTATTCACATAGATATTATACTAGTCGAATGATCACATGAAATATCAATAACCACTTTCATAAAGATGGAATTCATAATGCCAGACTATCATAACCTCATAGCCAAGGCCTCGTGCCAAGACTACAAATAAGATTTTGTCAAGGCCTTGTGTCAAGACACTATTTTGTCTCATGAGACCTACCGATTCATCGAGGAGCTATAACGGGCTCCACCCGTCACTTATTAAGTCCAAGGCATTCCTCATATGAACAAGTTTAAACATAACATAAACATTCGTACTAAAACTAGCATATGAAATGTCAATAATTTAACCACAAACCATGAATGGTATAAAAATAGCACATCCACAGTCAAACATAACTCATTCGATACAATATTGAAGATTTTATTGTATGACATTAACCTCATTCAATAATAATGAACGATATTGACATAGATGAAAATAATCATAAAAACTATTTGAGAGAAATATCCCCCTTTTTCTTAAAATCATTTAAAATTCACACTATTTGTCAAGAAGCCATTTAAAAATAGATTTTTGAATCAAAGTGTCCCATACCACTTTTAAAATTTTTAGAAGGAGTTTTAATTTTAAAAATTTAATGTCCATATAAATAAATCCTTAAAACCATTTTTAAAACATGGACATTAATGAGAAAGGTTTATAAGAATAAGTCTTTAAATCATTTAAAAAAGGTATTTCAGTTAGAGTTTCTAACCAAAATAGAGACACTTGAATACAAATAATCGGGGTAATCAAAAAATTGTAATATATTGAGAATAAAGGAATTCATGATATACTATGTCAGAGTACATTATATACACCACATAAATGTGATTTGGTGTATAACAACAAATAAGTCTCAATGGAATTTAAGTTGAGATGAAATCTCTCATAAAGGCCATATCCTTAGGTTAAGGATAAATCAACGACATAGTTGTGTGTGAAAAATATAAATACACTAAATATTATTGGATATTCAGTGTAAAAAAATCAAAGGATATTCACACATAATCTTATAAAAACAACCCTAATGATTTGGATGTTTAACTCAACCAATGTAGAATGAGTTAAAATTACTCTTATAAAATTCATATCGATGACTTCAGAAATTATCAATGGAGTGATTATGTGTATCAAAAGTATATCCACAGAAAAAGCGAGTGGAAATTATGACACAAGCAAATGAATAGTTATTCCACACATAATCTCGGAGTAAAATAATCAATGAATTTTGCGTAATGCCGAATAAATGGAAATTGAAATTTCGAATTTCCTTATCGGTTAAGTAACATACGAAACATGCACCCATGAAAGAAGGATCATAAAATGATGATTTAAATACACATAAATTATAATATATTACACAATGAATACAATCATGGGTAGTACACATACACCACATGTAATAATTAAGTGGTGAACAATGGAATTCTCACGAAATTAAGAGTGAGTTAAGAAACCCCTTACATTGTACTTTTTCCCTGGTCGATGGTAGGTTAACCTCATGTATAATGGTGAAATAATTGTTATTGAATTATAAAAGATTCATTTACATTAACATGATATCATATATGATCTTTTAACATTGATTTGTTAATAATATCTTAGTATTATCGACATTTTGGGTGTTAACTTACTCATTTTCCTTTATATGTTTTGTTACGTAAGCCATGTTTGTCATGGATAGGATGTATCTTATTCATATCCAGAATTATATCAAGTCCTTAAACATTATTTTTAAATCATCAAATGATAATTATACTTGAATGGATACGATAGAGAAAGAATCTCATCGCGTTCGTGGAGACGGTAGTCTGTACGTACGCACGAGCGACAATATCATTCTTTTGATATTAAAATAATATATAATTGGATGGTATATCATATATACAGAATCTTTATAATTTTATATTTATTATTGTCATGAGTTAAACATCATTATTATACCCACCGAAATAATAATATATTCAATAACAATTACACCACGACGTGGAGACGGTAAGCCTTGCGTACGCACGTATGGTGACATGTTATTCAAAGGGTTGATATAATACTAAATATGGTTGTACCATATTTATAATAACATCAAAGTATATATAAGATACTGGATTTATTATTTTATAATGGTAATAACAAAGAAAGAAGAATTGGAAGAAGAAAGGAACTTGAAAAGCACTGGTGAAAACATTACCTCTTCTTCAGGTTCTTCATTTTGATTTGATCCAAAGGGCTCCTTAGGTTGGATTTATGATCAAACTAAGGCATCTAGGTTGTATTGAGGGAGGTTTAGAGAGTATATGGTCAGGGGTTTGCCGAAATAAAAGGCTTTGACGATGTGAAGAAATGAGAAGGAGGAGTTCCCTTTTATAAGAGGGGTGAGGGGAACCTTTGGAAATGCTAAAAATATTAATTTATAATAAATTCATATTCATTTTCTAATGTCTCAAAAGTTTATTATTGAACGTTTAAGGTGGGGATAGGTCTAAACCCATTCAACCAATAGACGTTAGACAGGTTTGGGTCATTATATTAACCTTATATTTTAGTTTTAACTCTTAATTAATTAGTTTGACATTTTCCATGTCACTTTGTATTTTTATATTATATAGATAATAAAAATACTATATACATCCAAGAGACCCCAAAGCGGTCAATTAATGATATAACTATCATGATATAAGTAGCTTGGTCGAACCTTATATTTTTAAGAATTTAATATCAATTAATAATATAATATTTGTTTTAGAAACTATTTTATGTCAATTTTGAAACTATTCAAAAAATTATTTTTGTAAAAATCATAACAGAATGATTACTTTGAAAAAAGTTAATTATATCAATCCTAACATGTCATATTAACCTATAAAATTAGTTTAATTCATAAAAGTCTCCAATTATATTTATTTGGGTATTAATAATATGAATTATTCTATTTATTCACTATTATGGTAATTACTGCATCACCATTGTTTCATAAATAAATTAATTTATTTAATGTCTAAAAATTATAAATAAAATATCATTATGTAGGAAATCATTTTATATTTCTAATGAATATTTATAGTATAAAATCCAACATATATAACCCTATGTAACAATTGTGTTTCTAAAGGATATATGCTTGTGTCATTTTTGTATTCATTTTAACATAATTAAAATAATGTGTCCCTATCACTTACAAGTGGATCCATGGGGTCCCAAAATCGGCCCAAAGATGCCCATGGTTGGACATGTATCCAACAATAAGGATAGGAAACATATTAGGGTAATTTATTATTATTATAATATTATTTGTTTAACCCTTATTTACTGGATTTACCCTTAACCATGGTAAATAAAATATTTACCGAAATAATTATTCAAAATGTCTAAAAATAAAAATTGCCTATTTACACAATTTGGACATACTGATTCCAAATATGGAATCCTTTTTCAAAATTAAATATATATAAGTGGCAGAAAATAATTTAAAATTAATTTCTGTTGTTAAAACAAAAACCGTGTTTTTAAGAAATAATAAATATTAAAAGATTGACAGTTTTTTATGTTCGATTAAAATGTGAAATTAGGTTCAATGAACCGCATTCTATTACATGGTAAAAATATATTTTAAATATAATTTTAAACCACTCATATTAATAATTTATCACTATTAATTATTTCGATTAAAAAAGTTGTTTTTAATTAAAATTTAGTAATTTTTTCTATTCATCAAAATATAAAAGTTATCCAAAAAGTACCAAACTTTCACCCTATGCTAATTGCGTTATTCCGAATCCAAAAATAATGTCTATTTTACCAAATTAAAAACATAAAAGTTTCATTTATTAATTTAAAATTGATTCCTTCTTTCGAAACCAAAAGGCATATTTTTAAGAAATAATAACTATCAAAAGTTTGACACTTGTTTATGTACAATTTCAAGGTTAAATTACTTAAAATGACCATAATTGGATTAAATAGTAAAAATATAATCTATTTATACTTCCAAACCGTTAAAATTTATAATTTAACAATAAAAATTATTTTGATTAAAAAAGTTGTTTTCAGTAAAAATATAGTATTTTTCACTATTCACCCAAATATGAAAGTTATCAGAAAGACACCAAAACATTATTGATACTAAATTCTTATGTCCTGATTCTAAAGAATAATTTCATTTTTTCAAATTGAATATATAAATGTTTCAAATATTGGTTTTAAAAAGGCTTTGCCATTTAAAGGCGTAAAAATATCATTTTTTGAAAAATACTTCTTTTATCTGAAAAAACGAATTTGTTCATAAATCATGTCTTAGAAACTCATAATATGGATTAAAATTATAAGGATAATATAATATTTAAAATTTAGTTAATACTATTCATAACCTCTTTTGAACGGCTAGTTTGGTAAGTCATGGTGTACTGCAACTCAGTGTTGCGTACAACACACGCTATAGTATTATTCAAAGAGAAGTGTACTGTGGAAGATTGGGGTGTTACATTCACCCCTCCATCAATAAATTTCATCCTCGCAATTTTAAAAATTGGGCTTGAGAATATAATGGAATGTCCCACATCGGTAAAAGTGTTAATAAAACTATTACTTTATAAGAAAGAAAGAGAGGTATAAAGGTCATCCAAGATAACCCATACTAGGATTCCAGGTAAAAAAACATGGATATGGATGATAAACTAAGTGTCAAGTTCTGATAGAGAGGGATAGAAATCATGATCAGGAGAAAGTTAACAATAAGAAAACCACAAACTTATGTTGGGACAAATGGTCATTAATCTCATAGTAGGAAAAGTAAACGGACAACATTTTTTGTTTTAAGTTACATTACATAAGGATGAGGAATTAATTTATGATATTGACTAAGAATATAATGATATATACTTAATTTTTATGTAGAGTTTCATTCTTTAATAAATTTCCACCACTAACTCATTTTTTTTAAACGATGAGTATTCAAGAAGACTTGGTCACACTGGAATAGCTTGAATAAACTTTTATAGAATCACACGATCCATGTAGGATGAACTATATATTTACATTGTCTTTATAGATTAATGAAAACCAAAATGGTTAGTACAAGATCTAATGATCCCCCAAAAGGATATTCCTTGAGAGAAATAAACATTAATCTTAATTTCTAAAACTAAACTAACAATACCCCAATGTTAAATAAATACTATTCAATAATCAATTGTCCATAAAATCCTTCAATGTAATCCAAACTAATATTTAAACCCAAACCATAGAAGAATTTGATTATGTAGTCTCCCATGTTAAATTGTATCTCCAAATGACATCAAATACTCTTTAATCACATACTTAAAAGTAATGAACCTCATCACATATTTTCTATTATAGGTTAATCATTTCCATAAATAACCCAAATCACTATAAATCCACAATAAAAATGTAGATAAAAATATACCATTACTCCACAAATGAAACCCCATAGTATTCTATTTTTCTTGGGCATATAGTGTTCCCAACAAAGCGAACATCTTCAAAAATAAACTTTATCACTTAATCACCAAATAATTTTCCTATACCAAGGGTATTCATTTGATAAGACATAAGAACCCAAATCAACTTATTATTGATCAATAAAATCATTTAACTAAAAATAATTAGTCACACTATCCAAGGACTTCACGTATTTCAGTGGTAGGCGTTAAATCCCAATCGCACTTTGGTTGTGGGTTCAATTCCCATAGCTTTGTCCGACGTGACGGGTTGTCACGCGGTCTGCATGTTGTCCTTTTCAAAAACTATGTTTTATAACATTACCAAAATGAGATAAATTCCTCAGAATAACCATAACATAATTTAACCAAAAATCTTACCTCATACCTTGCATTTTCATCCCAAATTATAATAACTTATAATTCTCTCAAAACCCAATGATCATATAAAACCAAATGGCTATTTATACCTATATCCACAAGAGAAGTGATAATTATTCCTCAAATATCATTGTCACATGGAAAACTGTGGGGTTACAAATACAAGAGAAAATTATTCCAAATTAAACCCATCAACAAGGAGCACTAATACTTTTTAAACATTTCTCCAACCATTTATCTCCACATAGCTTCTTCTTTGACCACGAAAATATCCTATAGAATAGGGAATTCACTCGGGTAATGGCCAGGTCCCCTACATTTACGGAAAATGACTGTAAATAGACTCTTGGGACCATTTTTATCTTCTTCCATAGTACTCTTCATTTTTATTCGCAAATTCTTCACTTTATGTCCTTCATTCCCACAGGTAAAGCATTTCTCGGTCCCATTGAGACACTTTCATGGGTGTCTCCTTCCACATTTCCTACATGATGGAAATTGAGGATTTCTATCTCTATAGTCTCCACTACTGGAGCTCTTATCATTCATCACCTTTCTCTTCTTTTTTGAGTCCGGTATTTGGTTAATATGTATATTGTTGATCATATTTTTGGAAAATTGATTTGGCATAAAGACGATATCTTTTACGCCTATCAACATTCCATTTTTTTACTCATTGCCACCACCGTTCCCACCTTGTACATCATTCTCAAAGTCACTATGACGTCCTTGGAATACATCCATTGACTAAAACCAGAAAGCATTGTGAGAGTAATAGTAGTCATACAATCATTTAGATATTAACATGTCACCATATTCTCAATTTAAAACACATTTGGATTAACCAAGGTCATTTACTCCATCTTATATATATCATACTTTAAATCAGTTTGTAAAGAAAATGTAAATTATCCTAAGAATATCCCCTGGGAGTGTCGTAACCAAGAGTGCAGCAGGGCCCATTGTCGTTCACCAGTTCTCGTTCGAGTCTAGCTCAAAGCGGTGTTTTCGGGTTTTACCCCTAGGTACTTCTGTGCCAGAGCCGCCTCTACCTACTTGTATCCAGACAGGGATGTATTGCTTGGAAAACTCACAAAATCTCTACAATACCAAAATTCTAGGAAGTTCTTTTATACTAATCCTCAAATTTCATCTTAGGTCTACGTGCTATAATCAGAGTTTATCTAAATCTAGCTTCCAAGTTTTGTACTAAACTTCCTCTAATACCAACTGTGTCGCCCCGAACCTAGTTACCCAGAGTCGGTGCATTATTACATAACATTGTCATGATCACAAGAAAGATCAAGTCTCGAAATACCAATTAGTTTAGTAGCCATGGAAACACTAGATACATTCATAAAGATTTACATTACATCAAAAAAAATCTTGACATCATATCCCCTCATACTATCCCTGCAGGTCATTCATAAATTACTTCTTCATAATCATGGGAAAAATAAAAAAAATGAAAGGGGTGAGCTCAGATTCTCATTAAGGATAACATTATAGCAGAAGCTTTCATAGATAAGCATAAACACTTATGGCAATCTATAACTAAAACAAAAGCCTTTTAAACTTGAACTTCAGCATAAAATGGAAAAGATAAAATGAAATTATGCCATTTACATATACACATGGATATTCTAATAGTCGAATGATCACTTGCAGTATCAATAACCACTTTCATAATGATGGAATTCATAATGCTATACTATCATAACCACATAGACAAGGCCTCGTGCCAAGACTACAAATAAGATTTTGTCAAGGCCTTGTGCCAAGACACTATTTTGTCTAATGAGACCTAGAGATGCATCGAGGAGCTATAGCGGGCTCCACCTGTCACTTATTAAGTCCAATTCATTCCTCATATGAACAGGTTTAAACATAACATAAACATTCGTATTAAAACTAGCATATGAAATTTCAATAATTTAACCACAAACCATGAATGGTATAAAAATAGCACATCCACAGTCAAACATAACTCATTCGATACAATATGGAAGATTGTATTGTATCACATTAACCTAAATAAAGAATAATGAAGGATATTGACATAGATGAAAATAATCATCCAAACTATTTGAGAGAAATATCCCCCTTTTTCTTGAAATCATTTAAAAGTCACACCATCTGTCAAGAAGCCATTTAAAAATATATTTTTGAATCAAAGTGTCCCATACCACTTTGAAATTTTTAAAAGGAGTTTTAATTTTAAAACTTTAATGTCCATATAAATAAATCCTTAAAACCATTTTTAACACATGGACATTAATGAGAAAGATTTAGAAGAATAAGTCTTTAAAACATTTAAAAATGGTATTTTAGTTAATGTTTCTAACCAAAAGAGAGACAATTGAATACAAATAATTGAGGTAACCAAAACATTGTAATATCATGAGAATAAAGGAATCCATGATATACTATGTCGAAGTACATTATATACACCACATAAAAGTGATTTGGTGTATAACAACAAAGAAGTCTCAATGGAATTTAAGTTGAGATGAAATCTCTCATAAAGTTCGTATCCTTAGGTTAAGGATAAATCAACGACATATTTATGTGTGAAAAATATAAATACACTAAATATTATTGGATATTCAGTGTAAAACAATCAAAGAATATTCACACATAATCTTGTAAAAACAACACCAATGATTTGGATGTTTAACTCAACAAATGGAGAATGAGTTAAAATTACTCTTATCAAATTCATATCGATGACTAGAGAAATTATAAATGGAGTGATTATGTGTATCACAAGTATATCCACAGAAAAGGGGAGTGGAAATTATTACATAAGAAAATTAATAGTTATTCCACACATAATCTCAGAGTAAAATAATCAATGAAGTTTTCTTAAAGCTGAATAAATGGAAATTGAAATTTCGAATTCCCTTATCAATTAGGTAACATAAAAAACATACACCCATGAAGGAAGGATCATACAATGATGATGTAAATACCCATAATTTAATGTATATTACACAATGAATACAATCGTGGGTAGTACCCATACACCACATGTAATAATTAAGTGGTGAACAATGGAATTCTCATGAAATTATGAGTGAGTTAAGAAACCCCTTACTTTGTACTTTTTCCTTGGTCGATGGTAGGTTAACCTCCTATATAATGGTGAAATTATTTTTATTTAATTATTCAAGAATAATTTACATTAATATGATATCATATATGATCTTTTAACATTGATTTGTTAATAATATCTTAGTATTATCATCATTTTTGGTGTTAACTTACTCATTTTCCTTTATATGTTTTGTTACGTAATCCATGTTTGTCATGGATAGTTTGTATCTTATTCATATCCAGAATTATATCAAGTCCTTAAAAATTATTTCTAAATCATCAAATGATAATTATACTTGAATGGATACAAGAGAGAATGAATCTCATCGCGTTCGTGGAGACGGTAGTCCGTACGTACGCACGAGCGACAATATCATTCTTTTGATATTAAAATAATATATAATTGGATGTTATATCATATATATAGAATCATTATAATGTTATATTTATTATTTTCATGAGTTACCCATCATTATTATACCCACCCAAATAATAATATATTGAATAACAATTACACCACGACGTGGAGATGGTAAGCCGTACCTATGCACGTATGGTGACATGTTATTCAAAGGGTGGATAAAATACTGAATATGGTTGTACCATATTTATAATAACATCATAGTATATATAACATACTGGAGATATTATTTTAGAATGGTAACAAAAAAGAAAGAATATGTGGAAGAAGAAAGGAACTTGGAAAGCTGTGGTGAAAACATTACCTCTTCTTCGCATTCTTCCTTTTGATTTGATCAAAAGGGCTCCATAGGTTGGCTTTCTGATCAAAATAAGGCCTCTAGTTTGTATTGAGGGAAGTTAAGAGAGTATCTGGGCACGTTTTGGCCGAAACAAAAGGCTTTCATGGTGTGGAGAAATGAGAAGGAGTAGTGCCCTTTTATAAGAGGGGTGAGGGGAACCTTTGGAAAAACTAAAAAAATTAATTTATAATAAATTCATATTAGGTTACTAATGGCTTAAAAGTTTATTATTTAAAGCTTAAGGTGGTTATAGGTCTAAATCCATTCAACCAATAGAATTTATACAGGTTTGGGTCATTATATTAACCTTATCTTTTAGTTTTAACTCTTAGTTAATTAGTTTGACATTTACCACGTCACTTGGTATTTTTATATTATATAGTTAATAAACTTACTATATACATCCAAGAGACCACCAAGTGGTCCATTAATGTTATAAATATCATTATATAAGTCTCTTTGATGAACCTTATATTTTTAGGAATTTAATATCAATAAATAATATAATATTTTTTTAAAAAACTCTTTTATGTCAATTTTGACACTATTCAAAAATTGATTTTTGTAAAAATCATAACAGAATGATTACTTCACAAAAAGTTAATTAAATCAATCCTAACTTGTCATAGTAACCTATAAAATTAGTTTAATTCATAAAAAGTCTCATATTAAATTTATTTGGGTATTTATAATATCAATTATTCTAATTTTTCACTATTATGGTAACTACTACATCTCCATTGTGTCAAAAATTAATTAAATTATATAACGTCTAAAAATTATAAATAAAATATTATTATTTAGGAAATCGTTTTATATTTCTAATGAAAATTTATAGTATAAAATCCAAAATATATAACCCTATGTAACAATTGTTTTTATAAAGGATATATGCTTGTGTCATTTTTTATTCATTTTATCTTAATTAAAATAAAGTGTCCCTATCACTTACAAGTGGATCCATGGGGTCCCAAAATTGACCCAAAGAGGAACATGGTCGGAAATGTATCCAAAAATAATGTTAGGACATGTTTTATGGTAATTTATTATTATTATAATATTATTCTTTTAACCCTTATTTACCGGATTTACCTTTAACCATGGTAAATAAAATATTTACAGAAGTAATTATTCAAAATGTCTAAAAATAAAAGTTACCTATTTACACAATTTGGACATCCTAATTCCAAATATGGAATCAATTTTTCCAAATTCAATACATAGAAGTGGCAGAAATTAATTTAAAATTAATTCCCGTTGTTACAAGAAAAAGCGTGTTTTTAAGAAATAATAACTATCAAAAGATTGACAGTTGTTTATGTTCGGTTTAAATATAAATTATGTTCAATGACAAACATTGTATTACATGGTAAAAATATATTTTAAATATAATTTTAAACCACTCAAATTCATAATTTATCACAATTAATTATTTTGATTAAAAAAGTTGTTTTTAATTAAAATTTTGTAATTTTTACTATTCATCAAAATATAAAAGTTATCCGAAAAGTACCAAAATTTAACCCTAGGATAATTTCATTATTCCGAATCCAAAAATGAAGTATATTTTACAAAATTAAAAACAAAAAAGTTTCATTTATTATTTTAAAATTGATTCCTGCTTTCGAAACCAAAAGGCATATTTTTAAGAAATAATAACTATCAAAAGTTTGACACTTTTTTATGTACAATTTCAAGGTGAAATTACTTAAAATGACCATCATTGGATTAAATAGTAAAAATATAATCTATTTATACTTACAAACCATTAAAATTTATAATTTAACAATATAAAGTATTTTGATTAAAATAGTTATTTTCAGTTAAAATATAGTATTTTTCACTATTCACCAAAATATGAAAGTTATCAGAAAGAAACCAAAACATTATTGATACTAGATTATTATATCTCATTTCTAAAGAAGAATTTCATTTTTTTCAAATTTAATAAATAAAAGTTTCAAATATTGGTTTTAAAAAGTCATCACCATTAAAAGGCGGTAAAATTTCATTTGTTGAAAAATACTTCTTTTATCTGAAAAGATGAATTTGTTCATAAATCATGTCTTAGAAACTCATAATATGGATTAAAATTATAAGGATAATATAATATTTAAAATTTATTAAATACTATTCATATCCGCTTTTGAACGGCTAGTTTGGTAAGTCGTGGTATACTTGAACTCAGTGTTGCGTACAACACACACTATTGTATTATTCAAAGAGAAGGGTACCGTGGATGATTGGGGTGTTACACATCATTTATTGGATTGTGGTTACACTAATTTCTACATGTCAAAAATTATTTATGGATCATTTTACTAATGTATCAAAAAAATAGGAATGTGTTTTCTTGGTATTGAGTACGTGGCATTTATTTTGAACTAAAATATCGCTTTTTAAATAAAAAATACACATTTGGAGTCAAACCGACCACACCATGCATTGGATTGAAGTTAAGATGTGTCACGACCCCCTCCCCACAATGGGTACCCCTCCTGGGACGGCAATGTGAAAAGAGAGATAATGACCCCCAAGCCCCAGCTCCAGTAGGCCCCGGGTCGGAGACAAGCACTGAGGGTATAATAAACACACAAATGTGAGGCATTACCCTCTAAGAGAACACATGAAAAAGAGAGAGATAAGTTAGACACCAATCAACTCCAACTCAGACTGAAATATGAAGAAAACCCAAGTACACATATGAAATTCCATGTAAAATTACTACAACTAAAAGGGGAAACTACAAGTAACAAAAAGAAAACAAAACAACAGCAACCACAAACCCGAACAGGTCCTGCAACCACAATCTAGTAGTAACCAGTCAGATACCCAACCTACTCCAAGTGACCTGAAAAATAGTTTATATATACATAGTGTGAGTATAAAAGTATACTCATTAGGATCCTCCCCTAAGCCTCGCATCCAAAAGTAAATAAATCATGCTAAATCCTAGTGAACAGCAAGTGAAACTAACTCGTCACCTAAACAGGTATATTATGTTCCCAACCTCACCATGGATACTCTCACAAAGTAACAAATAAAATAATATAGAATATAGTAAATAATATCAAGGGTACCCTGCTACTAATTCCCCACTGGTTTTCCGCTTTTCCCAAACGACATACGTCCTGTGAAACTCTCTCCAAAGGCGTGCCTGTATACACCTAGGCTAAGCTCCACATTTTGCACCACATGCACCACAAAGGCTTTCCCACAGACACCTAGTCTATGCACCACACCATCCTCACAAAAAAATGTAACCAAGTAGTTTTGGGAGCCACCACAGCTCGCATAACGTGTATCATACATCGGGTTTTATACCTCAAGCCATCATAGCCTATATGCCGAGTAAGGATCCTCAATCCATCACAACCTATACACGTTACACCTATAGTAGTCCATATGATACTATACTGTGAATATATGTGTGTGAAATAACCACAAAACATTATAGCCCTCTACACACATATATGGGAAAAACTAACTGATGTACCAAGGCACTATTTTCTACCAAGATAAGAGAGAGGGGATAAAGGGGGTAGTCCGCCATTAATCCTCCCATCAGAATGTTGGGTAAAACACCCCCCCAGGGTTCAGAATCCGCAGGGTGTCAGTTTCCCTTATTGACTGGGTGGAGTGGAATATAGAAACAAAAAAGTACAGAATATAATATATCTCACAACCACACTATGGTCATTACCTAGTCTTAGACACAACTATAGCTAACATCTCTCAGACTCCAGGGTGCTACTTCTAAGACTATATATCCTATATTCACACAACCATTTGAAGAGCATTATTAGATTACTACATTCCCTTTTTATCAGTTCCACTATACGTTTATTAATTATTTAAACATTAATTAACCATGACCAATTCCACATTAAATTTCAATAGCATCACACCCAATGTCCATTGTCCCTTCAATAATTACTTCCTAATCATTATATTCCAGCAAACTTCATCCCCATGGGTTAACATCATTTATTCAAATATTCATTATAGAATTACTTTCCCATATTCCCAGGAATTATAGAAAAGCATTCTATGCAACTAAACATAAGGGGCTCAACACGGTGAGTATATGTACTACCCGTCAAGTCTTTGCCGCCTATAGGAAGAGGGTAGACCAATTCTCATTTGAGAATCAAGACACATACAACACGTGGCATACCCCGCGCGGCTTCGCCTCCTACGGAAGAAGGGTAAGAAAGACCATCTACCTTGAGCAGTGGGGAAAAGTAAAGCAGATAAACATTCAATAAAAGTCACCAAGCATCCAAAAAACACATCCATCACATTCTATCATCACTTGTGTCCTCCCCAACACCCACATGTATAAACCGATGCATCTCGCCACTCTAGGCGTCATCCGCTGCCACAACAACAAGGCCTCCCTACCTCCACACATCACAACACCCCTCCACGGTCACATCATAGCACAAGCAGCAGGAAATAAAAAATCAAATCAAATGGCCTCTTGGCCCTTTAACAAGGCATCCAGCCTTCATCCATAAAGATCACTCATGGATCTAAAGCGCAAGGCACTCGGCCTTACAAAAAAGAGGGTAATTAAGAACCCCACCCGGCGTTATCTATTATCAACAAACCATTTATTAATCCCTCTTTAATTAATAGATTCAATTTTTAGGTTCCAATCCTAGGAAACCTTTTTAGTAAGCTATCAAAAAAGATTTAACATGCTTACTATACCAATTTGATTAACCTAAAATTCGAACAACTACAACAACGACAACAACTAGATTCATTCACATTCCTATTTATTTTTAGCCAATTAATTACCAATTAATTCCTACTTTATGTTATTTATCAATTTTCCGTCAAGAAAGAACAACTAAGCAAAGAAATCATAGATATCACTCTTTCTAGAAAAACGTGAGGCAAACCGTTATCACGGTACAAAGAAACAACATGCAATCAAACCAATTATTTAAATCCAGTTCAAGTATTTACTAAGGTCAATTTCATTATGATACAAAGGATAAATCATGAAAACTCTATGATTTTACATAAACAAATAGAGAAGCCATGAATCCCCTACCTCAAAGAGTTCTTGACGTTCTTTATCCATACAACAGGTCACGATCCTCCTCTCGCGAAAAATGCATCCACATGAGGATGCCACGGTACGTCCACACAATTGAAACCCAAGAAAACCCCATTAGAAGCATGGAGATTATATGATAATCTGGAAAGGAGAATAAGAGAAGATGATCCTCAAAGGAATGATGATAAAACATACCTTATATCGAAGAATGATCCACACAACTTGGTTGCATCAAAACAAAGCAGAACCAATCCCAGGAGTAAAGATTGATTGTGTAACTCCTACTGGAAGGATTGTGAGGTTATAGCTTCTCATAGATGATAACAAAAAGGAAGAACAATGTAGGATAAATCTTGTTCCTTTTTGATGATTTAATGGGGAGATAGTTTAAGATGCGCTTAATTCTCCTTTAAAAGCGGATCGCATCAACCCACGCGACTTGACCAAGTAAAACATTCCAAGCCTCAGGAATAATTAATATAGGATTTATGGCCTTTTAATTGGCCTTAAGAGTCCTTAAAATAAGGATTTAAATTTATTTTATGTCAAAGGAGACATCAAAGGGAAAAAACTTAAGGAATCTAGAAACATTGTTCATCTACCGTAACTATACACCTACCGATCAATGAAACCGATCTCTGCTACCGATATATGATATCGATCGGTGCTACCGATCTGTGCTACTGATCTGTGCTACTGATCTGTGCTACCCATCTAAGCTACCGATCTGTGCTACATATCTGTGCTACCTATCTATGCTACCAATATGTGCTACTGATCTGTGCTACCGATCTGTACTACTGATCTATGCTACCGATCTGTGCTACTGATTTGTGCTACCGATCTTTGATGTTCTGCTGATCTATGTTACAGATCTGTGAAACATTGTACACCTACTGATACTGTTCATAAAACTAGAAACACTGTTCACGGAACTGGAAATTTGGAAAAGTGTTGGGGATAAGTCACGTTGACCTCTATAAAGACCTTCAACACCACATTTTCACAAATTAAGGGACCGGAGAGGTCCGGACCATTACATCAGTTACCTATTAAAACTTTCTCATCCTCATGAACTTAAAACCAACCTAAAGAAAAAGGGGTCTGAACAACCATCCCGTAAGATACCTCTATGTGGAAAACCACCTTGAGTTGTTCTAAAGCTGGGAAAAAACCACAACATCCGAGAGCAAGGGGACAAACAATCCATGTACATAAAATTCTAGCATAACATCACATCAAAGTTACATAAAAGAAAGGATCAAATAAAACTCAGCACAAAAACTTAAAATAGATATGGGTACTGGATACACATCTCTGACTCACGTTCCTAGGTACTCTCCTCTATGACACCGTGTCACCACAAGAGATGAACCAAGGGAATAGAAAGCCCACACAACACCTTCTCATTTCAGTCTTGGATCTCCACAGGTCTCTCGTTGAAGGTTGAATCATCATCAACAATGATCTCTCCCCAATTGATGATGTGAGAGTCATCATGAAGATAACGACGGAGCTGTGATACATGCAAAACATCATGCACCCGACTCATATGTGGGGGATGTGCTACATGATACGCCACAGCTCCAACATGATCTAACACCTCGAAAGGCCCAATATACTAGGGAGAAAGCCTACTTCTATGACCAAACCTTCGCTTCCCACGCCGGAGATTCACCTTCAGAAACACATGATCTCCAACATTAAACTCCAAGGGTATCCTTCTTTGATTAACATATTATTTCTGACGATCTTGCGATATCTTCATCCTCTTATGAATCAATTGAACCATCTTTGTTGTATTCTGCACTAGTTCCGGTCCGAGAATCGCTGACTCTCCAACCCTAGTCTAGCACAATGGTGAATAGAAAGGCTGACCATACAAGGCTTCAAACCACACAATACCAATGGTGGAGTAAAATCTATTAATGAAGGAAAAATCTAAAAAGGGTAAGTTACTCATACATGAACCTCCAAAATTAAAAACACAAGATCATAAGATGTCTTCGCGTTTTTGGATGGTTTGTTCAGTTTGACCATCCATTTGAGGATGAAAAGTAGTGCTAATGAATAGTTGAGAACCAAAAGCTTGCTAGACACCTCTCCACACCCTAGAGGTAAAATGAGGATCTCAATCATAAATCATCGTCCTTGGTACTCCATGAAGTCTCACCACCTACTCTAGATATTGCCTCGACAAAACATCCACTGAGCTCAACTCCTTGATCACTATGATGTGGGTTGATTTTGTCAAATGATCCACTACCACCCATATAGTATCTTGTTCTCCTGGAGCTCGAGGTAAACCTGTAACAATGTCCACAGAGATTTCCTCCCACTTCCACTAAGGAATATTTAATGGCTAGAGAAGACCACCAGGAACACTGTGTTCGACCTTAACCTTCTGGCATACTAAACATTGAGACACAAACTTCGCAGCCGCACGATTCAGCCCAGGCCACCAAAACTGACTCCTCAAGGATCAGTACATCTTTATCACACTAGGATGTACTGCTATGGGCGAACTATGGAACTCTCGGAGAACCATCTTGTGCATCGCCAAGGGAACAAAAATCCTGCCATGATACATCACTACGTGTTGTTCATCCTCCGAAAAAACATCCAGGGACTAACCAAAAACAACTCTGTCTCTCCAAACATCCACCTCCGGATCACCCAACTGGGACTCTTCCACCTTCTGCAATAGGGATGACTACACCGTCATCTAGAAATGGAAACCTCTACCTCCAAACTCTTCTATATTAAGATGCAAAGTAGACAGTTCCTCCATTACTCTACAGGAAGCACCTGATTCACGCACAACATCACTATGTGACTTTTGGCTCAGCGCATCAGCTACAACATTCCCTTTTCCAAGTGTATACAATATTTTGAAGTTGTATTCCTGTAAAAACTCCATCCACCGATGATGTTGTATGTTCAAGTCATGCTGGGAGAAAACATACCTCAAACTCCTATGATCAGTGAAAAGAACCAAGTTCTCACCAATGAGGTAATGTCTCCACAACTTTAGAGCAAACACCACAGCTTCCAACTCAAGATCATGGGTGGCATAGTTGCATTCATGGGGACGGAACTGCTGCGACCCATAAGAAACAACTGAATTCTGCTACATAAGAACACAGCCTAGCCCCAGATTTGAAGAATCATAGAAAACATAAAACTAGACTCCCTCATCTAGAAGAAAAAGAATGAGAGAACTTACTAACTTCTCCTTTAGATACTCGAAGGCTGCCTGGAACTGATCAGTCCATTCAAAGGGCTTATCATTCCAATTCAGAGTTGTTTGAGGAGTCACAACTTGGGAAATATTGGCAATGAACCTCCTGTAATAGCCTGGGAGACCAACGAAACTTTGCACCTCTGACACTGTCTTGGGGGATTCCCAAGACAACACTGCTTATATCTTCGATTGATCCACAACTACTCCTTGTTGGGACACAACATGCCCTATGAAACAGACTTCTTGAGCCCAAAACTCACACTTCAAAAACATCCCAAACAACTGATGTTGGAAAATAACTCCCAAAACGGCACGTAGATGCTCTGCATTCTCCTCTTCAGATGTAGAGTACACAAGGATGTCGTCGATGAAAACTACCACAATCTTGTCTAGGAACTCATGGAACATATCATTCATCAAACCCATGAACACAACTAGAGAATTCATCACACCGAACGACATTACAACAAAATCATAATGACCATGAAGAGAATGGAAAGCAGTCTTCGAGATATCCTCATCCTTTACACACATTTGATGATATCATAACTGCAAGTCTATCTTTGATAACCAAATTGCACCCTTCCATTGATTGAATAAATCATAAATCCATGGAATAAGATACAGTTTATTTATTGTCACATTGTTTAAGTGACGATAATCGACACACAACTGAAAACTTTCATTGGCCTTCTTCATGAACAATACTGGTGCACACCATGGTGACACAATTGGATGAACAAAACTGCACTACAACCGACCATGAAGTTGTATATGTAGCTCTCGTAACTCAGAAGGGGTCATCCTATACAGAGACATAGAGATAGGAGACACTCTTGGCTATAGCTCGATCCCAAACTCGATCTCTCATCAAGGGGGTAATGATGTGACCTTTTCTGGGAAGACATCCGGGAACTCCTCCACCACCCTTGGAAACACCAAATTCTCAACCTCTAAAGAACTTAGAATCATCTCAGCTATCAAGGATGATAAGGATGGAACGTTCCTATGACCCATCCGGGGATCTCTCTCACCAACAAAAACCACCTTCTCTCCATCCGCACCGAAGATGACGACCTTCTTCCTGAAGCAATCCACGATATCCTGTACTAAATCCAACCAGTCCATGTGAATGATGACATCATATGGCTGTATTTGTAACCATAGGAAATCTCCCAAAGAGTGGTTCTGCCCCAACACTATCTCAAAATCTCTACATACTACATACAAGTTAGCTCGACCTCCAACTGGCATAGTCAATGCCAAGGGCACCGGATGACTCTCTACCTCAAGTCCTAAGGCATGGACAAGGGTAGGTGATATGAAGGAGTGTGTCACTCCAAAATCAAACAAGTCAAACACCAAGGTAGAAAACAAGAAAAGGGTACCTGGGACAATGTCTGGCTCACCTGGAGCTTGAAACTCTAAAGCATGAAGCTGACCACAACCTCCTCCATGGCCTCTCTGAAACTGATTACGACTGCCACCACGACCAAACTCTGCTCTTTGAGAACGGGGAGCGTCATGGGGCTATTCTCTGCCTACCCCATCTACCCTCTGGTGATCTAAAGCTAGTGCAACCTACTGCTGCTGCCTCAACTGGAACTGCCTCAATGGAGGAACCTGGAGTGGAGTTCCTGGTGCATGATGACTGCTCTGAAAAGTCGTGCACTCCCGCTGCTGATGACTATGACCACCACAAGAAAAAAAGTGACTGATCCCTTGGAATATGCATGAGAGTTGCTGCCTCCAGAGAAACAAGATGGGTAGTGCTGAGAACTACCCCCAGGTGAACAAATACTCTTCTGCCCTAAAAACCAGGAACCATGTACCATAGCTCTTCTTTGTGAGGAATCATGAAGATTCCCCTCTCGTGATGATCCAGTCCTCGCCAAATACCTCTCAACAACCTTATTCCCTCACCAGCACCTTAAGATATGTCTTCAGCATAAATGGGGCTACCTGGTGCTAGATCTCTAGATGCAAAGCCTCCTCAAATTGCCTCTCCATGGCCTCCTCATATGGTAACAGGTCTGAAGCATATCATAGAAGGTTCCTGAAATAGATTCCAAACTCTCGAACATTGTATATCCCCTGTCTAAGGGTATGAAGCTCCTAACAACTAGACGCCTTCACGGTCATGGAAAAGAACTGAAATCTAAACTGGTCTCGAATCTCCTCCCATGAGATCGCTGACGCCTCATGATCCCCGAGGAACAAGAGGCACCACAGCCTTACTGCTCCATTCAGCATCGTCAAAACCATGGACACCACATGTTCCCTCGGAGCATGAATCAAACTGAAGCCAATCTCGACCACCTCTAACCAGTCTTTCGTGACAGCATCTGAAACAGATCCCTCATACATCTGCAGAGTCTGGCAATAAAACTCTCTATGTGTCTTCCTCCAAGTGTCGTCGTCGTCAACCTCTACCCTACAGCGTTCTGCTGGAATAGAATGCTGGTCATTTTCATTGAAAACATGATGAGGACGTCGGCCTGGAGCCATACCTGTAAAATAACAAACCGTTAGAGCTCCCAATCATGGAATATTGTAGACTCAAGATTAATTAATTTATTGTTTTCTTTCATTCATTTTAGGTTAATCTATCCCAATTTCTACCTATTCAAACACAGGAACAAGAAGATTGATGCATGATCCTTTCCTAGGTTTCTACCCTGTAACTAGTATCACATTGTTTAGTAGCCATTGTAAACTTAATAGTCCATACATTAGATCATAGTGGGCCCTAAATGCCTATGTCTCAGCCAGTATATAGTGTTTACCATTCTTGCTAAACTTGAATGACACTATTTCCTTACAAACCCATGAAACCTCACCTTTTCTTAACTCCAAACTCCATCCTATCCCTCAACCAGACCTCTGATACTACTCTTTCATGACCCCCTCCACACAATGGGTACCCCTCCAGGGATGGAAATGTGAAAAGGGAGATAATGACCCAGAGTCCCGCCTCCAGTAGGCCCCGGGTTGGTGACTAGCACCGAGGGTATAATAAACACACAAATGGGAGGCATTACCCTCTAATAGAACACATGTGAAAGAGAGAGATAAGATAGATGCCAATCAACTCCAACTAAGACTGCAATATAACAAAAACCCATGTACACATATGAAATGCCATGAAAAATTACTACAACTGAAATGGGAAACTACAAGTACCCAAAAGAAAATAAATTAGCAGCAACCACAAGACCGAACATCTCCTATAACCACAAGCTAGTAGTTACCAGCCTGATCTCCAACCTGCTCCAAGTGTCTTGAAAAATAGTTTATATATACATAGGGTGAGTGTAACAGTATACTTAGTAGGATCCTTCCCGAATCCTCTCGTGAAAATGTAAACAAAGCATGCTAAATCCTAGTGAATAAAAAGTGAAATGAACTTGTCACCTAAACAAGTATTCTATGTTCCCAACCTCACCACGGCTACTCTCACCAAGTAACGCATACAAAAATATAGTATATAGTAAAGAATATCAAGGGTACCCTGCAACTACTTCCCCACTGGTTTGATGCTTTTCCCCAACAACATATGTCCAATGCATCTCTCTCCAAAGGCTTCGCTGTATACACCTGGGCTAAACTCCACAATCTGCACCACGTGCATTACAAAGGCTTGCCCATAGACACCTGGGCTATGCACCATATCATCCTCACATCCAAAATTAACCAGGTAGTTCTGGGATCCACCATAGCTCGCATAACATGTATCATACATCGGGTATTATACCTCATGCCATCATAGCCCATACACCAGGTAAGGATCCTCAAGCCATCACAACCTACACACGTTACACCTGTAGTAGTCTATAGGATACTATACCCAGAATATATGTGTGTGAAATAACCACAAGCCTTTACATCCCTCTACAAACATATATGGGAAAAACTAACCGTTGTTCCAAGGCACTAGTTTCTACCAAGAGAAGAGAGCGGGGCTGAAGGGGGTAGTCAACCATTCAACTTCCCATCAAAATGTTGGGGAAAACACCCCCCCCCCCAAGGCTCAGAATCCCCGAGGAGTCAGTTTCCCTTACTGACTGGGTAAAGTGGCGTATAGAAAAATTAAAGTACAGAATATATTATATCTCACAACCACAGTATGGGCATTACCTAGTCTTAGACACAACTACAGCTAATGTCTCTCAGACTCCAGGTTGTTACTTCTAAGACTAGGTATCCTATAAGCACAAAACATTTGAAGAGATTTATTATATTACTTCATTCCATTTTTATCAGTTCCATTGTACGTTAATTAATTCATTAAAAATTAATTAACCATGAAAAATTCCATATTAAATTTCATTAGCATCACACCTAAAGTCCACTATCCCTTCAAAAATTACTACCTCATCATTATATTCCAGTAATCTCCAACCCCATGGATTATCATCATTTATTCAAATATTCATTAGATAATTAAATTCCCATATTCCCAAGAATTCTAAAAAATCATTCTATGCTACTAAACACAAGGGTGCTCAACACGGTGAGTAAATGTACTACCCACCAAGTCTTTGCCACCTATAGAAAAAGCGTAAACCCATTCTCCTTTGAGTAGCTAGACACAGAATGCACATGGCTAACCCCGCGCGTCTTCGCCTCCTACGGTATTTGGGTAAGCAAGACCAACTGCCTTGAGCTGTGGGGAAAAGTAAAGCAGATAAACTTTCAATCAAAGTCACCAAGCATCCAACAAACACATCCATCCCATTCCATCATCACTTGTGTCCTCCCCGACACCCACATGCATAAAACGATGCATCTCTCCACTCTAGGCATCATCTGATGCCACAACCACAAGGTCTCCATGCCTCCACACATCACAACACCCCTCTAGGGTCACATCACAACACAAGCAGCAGGAAATCAAAAATCACATCAAATGGGCTATTTGGACCCTTAACAAGGCATTCGGCCTTCATATATAATGAGCACTCATGGCTCTAATGCACAAGGCACTCGGCTGTATGAACAAGAGGGTAACTAAAAACCCTACCCGGTGTTATCTTTTATCAACCAATGAGTTTATTAATCCCTCTTGAATTAACAGATTCAATTCGTAGGTTCATATTCTAGGAAACCTATTCAGTAAGCTATCACAAAAGATTTAACATGTTTACTATGCCAATTTGATTAACATAAAATTAGAACAACTACAACAACAGAAACAACTGGATTCATTTAAATACCTCTTTATCTTTAGCCAATTAATCAGAAATTAATTACGACATTACATTCTTTATCAATTTTCCAACAAGAATGAACAACTAAGAAAAGAAAGCATAGATATCACTCTATCTAGCAAAACATGAGGCAAATCATTATCACGATATGAAGCAACAACATGCGATCAAACCATTACTTTTAATCCGGATCAAGTATTTAATTAGGTCAATTTCATTGTGTTCCAAAGGCTAAATCATGCTAACTCTATGATTTCACAAAATCAATTAGAGGATCCATGAATCCCCTACCTCGAAGTGGTCTTGACATTCTTTATCCACACAACGGCTCACGGTCCTCCTCTCACGACAACTACATCCACCCGAGGACGCCACGGTATGTCCGCACCATCAAAACCCCAAGGAAACCCAATTAGAAGCATGGAGATTACATGCTAATATGGAAAAAGAAAAAGAGAAGATGATCCCTGAAGGAACGATGATAAAACATACCTTATATCAAAGAATTATCGACACATCTTGGTTACATCAAAACCAAGAAGAACCAATCCCAGGAGTAAATTTTTATTGTGAAACTCCTACGGGAAGGATTAAAAGGTTCTAGCGTCTCATAGCCGATAATCTAGAGGAAGAACAACGGAGGATGAATCTTGTTTTTTTTAAGATTTAAAGGGGCGACAGTTTATGATGCGCTTAATTCTCCATTAAAAGCGGATCACATCAACCCACACGGTTTGGCAAAGTGAAAAATTCCAAGCCTCAGGAATAATTAATATAGGATTTATGGCCTTTTAATCGGCTTTAAGAGCCCTTAAAATAAGGATTTATAATTATTTTACGTCAAAGGAAATGTCAAAAGGGGAAAAACTGATGTAATTTGGAAACACTGTTCACCTACTGTTATTGTACAACTACCGATCTGTGAAACCGATATGTGCTACCGATCGGTGCTTCCAATCATTGCTGTCGATCCGTGCTACCGATTTGTGCTACTGATCCCTGATACCGATCTGTGCTACCGAGCTGTGCGACTGATCTCTGCTACAGATCTGTGCTACCGATCTGTGCTACCGATCTGTGCTACTGATCTGTGCCACCGATCTGTGTTACTGATCTGTGCCACTGATCTGTGTTACCGATCTGTGCTACCGATCTGTGCTACAGATCTTTGCTGCCGATCTGTGCTACCTATCTTTGTTGCCAATCAGTGTTACTGATCCGTGAAACACTGTACACCTACATATACTATTCATAAAACTGGAAACACTGTTCACAGAATAGGAAATTTGGCATAGTGTTGGGGATATGTCAGCTTGACCTCCTGGAACGCCTCCAACACCACATTTGCACAAAGTAATGGACTAGAGAGGTCTGGGCCATTACAAGATGATTCATATACATCAAAATTGAGTTATGGATTATTTTTTTAAAGTATCAAAACAATATTAATGTGTTTTCTCAATTTGAATATGTGAATTGTGTTTTGAACTAAAATGTAAATATTAAAAAAATACACACATTGTGTAAAACTGATAACATAGTGGGTCGATTTTTGGTTATTATAATTCTTAGACATCTAATTGACTTTGAATTATATTACTAAAGTATCAAGATGATCAAAATTTGTTTAATCAATTTCAAGTATGACACTTTTTTCAGTAAAATGTTAATTTATACTAAAAGCATCCACTTTTAGTCATAACAGACATATCATATGTCATTTTGATGTGATATTGACTCGTACATGTCACAAATGACTGATGAAATTTTATACTAAATTATCAAGACAATATTAATTTATTTTTATTATTTTTAGTGAGTAACACAAATTTTTAACGAAATTGTAAATTTTAACCTGATAGCATCCTCTTTGAGTCATATTAGGCATGTTGTGTATCAGAATAAGGTGCATCAAATTCATACACATCAAAAATGACTTATGGATCATTTTTCATTAGTATTGAAACAATCCATATGTTTTTTCTTGGCTTTTAGTTTGTGACAAGTGTTCTGAACTAAAAATCAAATTTCAAATAAAATGACACTTGGAGTCATACTAGTCACATCGTGTTCCAGATTGAGTTTTGGTTTATTTGTAAACATCAACAATGTCGTCTTGATCCTTTTCCAAAAGAATGAAAACAATCCATATGATATTTCACTATTTTGAGTAAGAAACATTGGTTTTGAACAAATATGTCAATTTTTAATAAAAAGACTCAATTGGAATCATATTGGTCACATTGTGCATTATAATGAGGTCTAGATAATTCCTATATAAAAAATATGACTTATAGATAGTTTTTCTAAAGTGTCTAAATAATCTAAATATATTTTCTTTTTTTGATTATCCCACATTTATCTTTACTAGAATATGTGTTTGAATTTAAAATATTCACTTTGAGTCATAATGTTCAAATCATGTGTTAGTGTTATGTGAGAATAATTTATACACCTTGAAAATTACTTACAAATATTTTTTATATAGTATCAAGTCATTATGATTTAATTTTATTAGTTTTTATTGAGTGACACACATATTGAACTAAATTTTCAATTGTAAACTGATTATGGCCATTTTGATTCATACCGGGCTACCATGTATTTGATAGATGTACGAATAATTCCTATACAAAAAAATGAGTTATGGATCATTATACTAAATTATCAACACAACCCAAAATTGTTTTCTTACTTTTGAGTAAGAAATGTTTTTTTAACTAAAATAAAAATTTTTAACTAAAAACACATACATTGAGTGATACTAGATACATCATGTATTGTACTGATGTGAGGTTTATTTCCACATGTCACAAATGTCTTTTGGAACATTTTAATAAAGTACCAATGCAATATAAATTCTTTTTATTAGATTTCAATGTGTGATGTTTGTATTGAACTATAATGTAAATTGTAAACAAAACACATACAATTTGAGTCATTGTAAGCACACTGTGTGTCAGGTTGAGGTGTGGCTGATTGAGGTGTAGCTGATTCTTACACTGTTCAAGAACACATTCATTCCAGATCTTTTAGAAAGTCATACTTTTCCATTTTATTGTTCCAAAATACCTCGGTGTATGCATCCTTATAACTCACTTCACATTTCAGGGTAGATGTTGTTTGCTCTTCCATATTAAGGGAACATGTTCACTCTTTTTTAGAATGTTCAAGATAGTTTAAAAAAAATATGGCTTCACAAAACATATATTAAAAAATTAAGTATCCAATACAAATAATAAATAAATTAACTTAAAAATAATATATAAAATGATTAATTGATTAACTAAATATGTATTATGAATTATACTTTACATGATGTATGTATACATTCTATACTCATTTACATATTTCCATTATCTTAATTGTATCTTGTAAATCAAATCTATCATGATCAAGATTATCATTGAATATGGTACAATCTCTACAAAAATGTGAACACCATTTATTAGATTGTGGTTATATTAATTCGTACATGTCATAAATGACTTATAAAAAATTTTCTTAAAGTTTCAAAACTCTTTGAATGTGTTTTCATGATTTTTATTATGTAACACATGTTTTTATCTAAAATATAAATTTTAAACTAAATCCATAAAATCTGATTCATATTGGGAATATCATGTATCAGATTGAGTTTTGGTTAATTCCAACACATCATATCCGTAATTTTTATTCTTTGATGCATTCAACATTCATGGTTATCTAGCATTATTTACATTTGATAACTAATAATTTTGAATACATTAAGGAAAAAACGAATTCACCATCATGAGTGCATCGTCCTCATTGAGTTCATAATCATATTACATAGGAGCATCATGGGTGTATCATCCTTCTTCATGAACTCTATAAAAAAATAAACAGTAATTATTAGATAAAAATGATAATGAAATTCACGAAAAGAAGTAGATAAATGATGAGAAAAATAACCTAATAAGTGGTACAAAGTCACATCTACATGATTTCTATATATAATATGACCCCATTTATTCATCCCATTTGTTTCTAAAAAAATATATTTCTTATTTTTAATATAATTATATCAAAATTCATTGGATTAAGGGAAAATTACAAATAAATAAATTATAAGTAAATATATTAATGGAAATATTAATTATGATCATAAATATATCTCTGGCGATACAATCTTGTTTATAAAATACAATATCATTCATGAATTTTCAAACATAATAACAAAAATATTTTTCGTCAGTTTATTCTTGGAATTTTACTAACAATGATAAAAAAATGTATTTTTTATAAGTGGTTTGATAGTTGAAAGTTATTATATATACCCTAGAACACATCTATTTGTTTACGTCAGTTGGATTTTTGTTCTCATAGAATCTACTCATTCCATGATTTTGATAATATATAAACACCACACTATCAGAATATAATTTTTATTAAAAAAGAATTTAAAATTTATTACTATAAGTTTATTTGTCAAATATTTCATATAATTTATTACAAATTGATAAATTTCATCATATGTGGTGGGTCTTTTGGGTATCCATGTATTATATCTACAAAATAAATCATTGGAGTATCCAAATTGAATGCAATCAGTAACCAATGATACCTAACACAAAAAAACATGTAATTAAATGAGTCAAAGAATATTTGATATGATTAAATTGTATATTTTTAAACTTGAATAATGGGTATTAAGAAGAGTGTATCATATTTAAATTTACATTCAAACATTATCTCTAGTTTTTCTAATATTAGTTCAATTTTAGTTGCTACCAATGAGAACAGATGTATATAATTTATGTGAGGAATAATGAGTCAATATTTATGTTCATAGGTTTTTTCCTTCAAATATTTTTTATATATACAAAAGTAAAATATCCTAATTTTATTTCTTCATAATTAAAAAAGTAGATCAACTATTGGAAAAAAATCATGAAAACACACATTATGTATACATTTAAAACTAAGACTCCTAAACATTCATGCATGATGATTTCATTTACATTATTAAGACCAATATATTCTACAATGGCTTCTTTGTAAAAATTATCTTCAAAATAAATTTAGCGTATATCACTACTAGCAAATATTATATCTGCATGAACATTTAATATTAGTAAATGATGGAGTTGAATGAGTGGGTAAAATTTACTTTTTAAAGATATTTTTGATATGATGGTTGATCTTTTAGATCATTATGGTTTATCCTTATATTTCACCCCTTTCCTTTTTTCATTTGTGATAAAATTCAATGGGTTATAACTTATTTAATTAATTATTAAAAGCTTTTCATAAAAAAATTGAAATGAATACCACATTGTCGGCATGTATTTTTAAAAGATCTATTAACTACACTATGATGTTTAAAATATCATTCATGACCATGTGAATATCTTCATCATTAAGTGGAATAGGTAGCTCAATGCTCAGATTATGTGCTATATGAGTCCCCAATCTCACAGAACCTATTGGAAGGCGTGTCTCGTGTATAATAAATCCATGTGTATTTTCCATGGTACCACTCACAACAAGGTGATGGGTGGATGTTGAGAGATATAAATAACAATAATTTTCACCCTGTATATTAATAGTGTAAGAAATTTATTAGTGTATCTATATTTTATATTTCATAGAAACAATTTTGAAAATTTTCATTACCTCTCATAAGACATCCCATTTAGAGGAATGTATCACATAAAATCACGTTTGGGTTGGTAGATCTTCAAGTAGTGGTTGTTATTGAATTTTTTTTCTTCTATTTGATTCATTCCCATTAAATTTTATAGCAACGTAGTCTCCTAATAAAGTATTTCTTTTAGAGTAGATAATATAACCTACATATCATTCATTTTATTATCTTTTTCCCCTATTAATTTCATTTCTCACAATATGTTCGAGGTGACACCCCAAAACCCACACCATTAACGTGGACATGTTTTTATGGCCACTTCAAGGCTATAGATAGTAGATGATCAATGATTATAGATAATGATGATTCTGGTTTTTATGTCAGATAACAAATATAAAAAAAATAAGTAATCATTGTAATGGAATACAAATTTAAATGAAAAAATTAAATTCTATCATTCTTACACATGATTCCCACATGTTTTGTGAGTTTTCATATATTAGTATCCCATTTGTACTTACAGGTTCCTCATTACATATCACAAGAAGTGGTTTTTAAGTGGATTTGAATTTATATTCATTTATATTCATATAAAAAAAGGAATATAGTTTTGTTTTTGTTTCATATCACATAAAATTATTACTATTGCTAAAAAATACATTTGAGTTTTTCAAGTAAAGCATACCCCATACTTATTTTTTCATAGGGGTACGTTTTTTAGCTTCACATTTGTTATTTTCCACCATAAATTTTTGTTTCATAAATTTATAATTTATAATTATTATAATTAATTCATGTATTATCAAAAAATGTAATCCCAGTCACAATGTAAGTGAAAATATGTCTCTTCATGATGTCTAATAAATGGAACCCATGTGTGTTAGTTTATCATGTTTTCATTCATCTATGGTGGTTTTGGGTTTGTTTTTCCATCAAATTCATTGATATAATACATTAAAAGAATTTTCTAGAAGCCTCTATAATCCTTTTCGATGATCATTAGTAATAATATAATTCAGGATTCATCTATTATAAATTCACTATAAAGGGATAATGAATTGTAAA
The DNA here is from genome assembly GCA_963277665.1 of Viscum album. Taxonomy (NCBI): domain Eukaryota; kingdom Viridiplantae; phylum Streptophyta; class Magnoliopsida; order Santalales; family Viscaceae; genus Viscum; species Viscum album. Next base: position 1,235,652,957 of record OY728162.1, on the reverse strand, counting down.
TAAATGTTTCATTGTTTTTTAGTAATCTAAATAATGTATATCATAATTTTACCTTAATAGCATCCAAATTTTTTTTATTAAGCACAATAACCTAATTTTTTCACTAATTTACATCATCTAGTATACAAATTAAAGTGGAGAACCCAATTTAACTAAAGCTCATTGCCTTGTTGGTGCTAACATCATGGTCTTGTACATCCCATCCAGCCTTGAATTTGATGTCTTTCATTCTTTCCTTCATAATTTTTCTAGCACCATCATGTTGTGGAACTCCTTTATTTCTAGGACATATGTTGTTAACCACATATAATTTACATGGATTCAAAAAAATTTACAATTTTTACTCTATATTAGCATAATCACAATGTGAAGATGGTTTTTGTTCCTATACATTGGGAGCATCAAAACATTTACAGCCCTGTTGTTCATTGGGATTGGGAGCATCAACATGTGCATAAGTAATTATCTGTATAGCTGGTTGACCATTTAATTTAGATTACAAAAAAATATATGTGAATGGATAATAATATGTGGTAACAAAATGTATATTACTGAAAAATATAATATCATTACTGAACACATTATTTTCAATGTTTTATCGGATTTTACCCCTCTTTCAATTATCCAAATCCCCTAATTTTGGTCCCCTCGTACTTAAAAGACCTCATCTACATTGGGAGAAATATAAAATAGTTGTTCCGTCCAAATTAAAGGGTCATCATTACTGTAATTTAAATATGCCCCTTCAATGGTTTTGGTTGATAACACCACAAATAACGAATTTTGGTTTACTTGATCTGAAATATAAAATACTTGTATTGTCTTCAATGATATTATATAGAGTTTTACATTAAATCATTTTTAATTGGAATCCACTTTCACAAGTCCAAATTCATATTTTCTAAATAAAATCATGTTATAAACATACATTAATTGAAGAAAAGCACTTGGAATGTTGTATAATTCAAATCCCAATTTTTTTTTATGATTCCAAAGTATGACATATTCTAATAAATTGGATTTATGTCATTGGTACCAGATATATGAATTACTTCATCTAAAAGTGTAAATCCACTAGTTTTCCTAGTATTGTGTGCCTCATTTTAATTTATATAGAATGAATGACCCTTAATTATATAACAATTATAAAATAATAAATTCACCCATGGTCCCCTAACTGGCCATTGAGTTCATTTGGAAATTGAATCTGGACTTTATGTTGAGTACATAAATTTACGTTCTTGAAAGTTTCTTATAAACTATTTATTATGTGTATTTTATATCCATCTTTCAACCCTTTAGGAAGACAAATTCATAAGAATTACTTTTTTGGTTTCAACATATGGTTTAACCTCTAAAATGTAATGAAAAATTAAAAGTTGAGCCTGATCCATCTCTTTAATATTAATTTTGACAATATATATTCTAGAAATTCTATCTTCTATAAGCCACCTAGTGTGATGATAATTTTGTTGAACAATTATTTCCACATTAGATAGGAAGTCGATAGAGAATTTAATGTGTTTCTCCACAACATGTAACTCTATAATGAACCCTTCTAGATAAATTTTATTTTTTAACACATCCTTTAAAATATTCATATACAACTTAATGGGGTACGTATATCAATAATGTAAAGGACCACATAGTTTAATTTCTCTTACTAATTTAACAATCAATTGAACCATCATACCAAAACAAATTGTAAGAATAAAATCACCAATTCAGATAATATGACATTAATTTATTTTTAAATAGTTGGTAATTTAATTGGTTCAATAAATTTTATTTATTTATCTTTGAAAAATAAATAGATCTTGGTAAATGTAAGATATCAATTTTTGAGAAAAATGCAATGTAATGCTAAATACAATAGAGTTATCATCAAAACATGATAGTCATGTGATTGGAGTCCCTTTAACATTAAATAATTAATTAACATGATATACATTATATTTTATGAATACCCATATGAAACTATTACATCATTGAAGAATATTAAAAATTAATATCTGTCTAACTTGGAAAGAGTTTATGCAACTAGAGGAAGAAATGATTATTTTTAACTGTTTATTGGTGCCAACTATTCCTGCACCCCCTATTAATAACATAAAACCTAGACTTAATTACATATTTTTTAGGTTCATTTATTAATGTGACAATGAAAATATCATGTAATGTTTTCCAACATGAAAAACGATAAGAAAATACCTGATGTATAAACAATTCCATTACGTTAATTCAAAAAAATACTCTTGTTTTCCAAGAAAATTTTGTTTGTTTTTTTGAAACTGTTTTTTGGATGGTAGTTTCCACATATTTTACATTATAAAATAGTTTATCAATTATTAGTGGATATATTGTTGTACGTTATTCTAATCTCCCTTCAACTGATATCATCCAAGATCGGTATTTATGTCATCAGGGTAGAAATTTGTGATATCCTAGAAACACAGTCATTAATGAATGTTTCAACCGAATTAAATGTCTAAATTTTTAAAAAAATCTGTCAACCATTAGTTATATTAATGATATATTCTTAATAAATATCCATAAGGATTAAATTAATTCATTATACCTTAAAAAAAGACTCTCGATGTTAAATCTTCGTTTTGGTAATAGTTATATAATGTAACAGATGAATCCCAAAATTTTCTAAAATCTTTAATCAATGTTGCAAAAAAAAATCAATATAGTTACTCAGTAGTTTTGGACATGATATTATAAGTGATAACATAATATATTTTTATTTCATGAATACCAACAAGGTCTAGTTATAATTTACTAACATAACTGTCCATGTACTATGACTTCTACATTGAAAATGAAAATGATTCACTGCATCTGTATACAGTGCAAGGTGAAGGTTCATTGGATCATTTCCATATTTTTGATACTAATGATAAATTTAATTCTAATAAGGATATTATGTCCGGATATTGTGTTTACATTCTTTATTTCTTTAAATATGTAGCATGTTAATTTCATTGTTGTCTCCTCACTTCCTTATTGGTTCCAGAAACATGGAATGAATGGAAAGTACCTTATAGAGTTTGTAAGACCAGATTAATCATTATTTTTGTCAATAGATACCAGTCTTTGAAAATTTTTATATTGTTTTTCATCCTTATCAAATGGTATACGGTCATTTAAATATGCATGTATTCTTTCATAGATCAATCCCACTGAAAGTAGCATTCATTTAGCATTATATTATTTGAAAGAATCAAATTATAATTTAGAATAATATAATTATAGAGATAAATTGTTTCAATAAAATTATAATTACTTCATTAGTTTCTATTTTTAAAATTATATAATTTTAATATGGATGAACATGCTGTATATTAAGTATAACCAGTAAACAATGGTAACATTTCACAACTCTTAAACTTCTAAATAAAATGGTACAATCCTAAAGTTATTATTTATCTATCATTTTCATTTTTTCAATAAGATCTCCATCATTATTCACACCTGTAATTTTACACATTATATGATCATATCCATTGATTACACTTTTAATTATATCGTATAATCCATAAAATTCATTATTATAATTTTTACTAGCAACATTAATTTTGTACACATATTTATTGCAAAATTTAAAAATTAAATCTATTCATTGATTGATAAAGTGTTTTTACATCTATTATGTAAAAATTAGTAATAAATAACAACATAATAAACAAGAAAATGATTTAATAAGGGTTATATGCATTATCTTTTTCAATAATGATGAACTCATTCACTCTATCTTCATATTCATTTGTAATGTGATTAGAATCCATATATTTTTTATTCATATTCACCCTATTGGATTCATTAACATAAATATTTACCAAATATATAAATAAATGAAACAAATTATGATCTTAGGACCCATAAAATATTTCTCTTACAAAATAATTTAATCTCCATGAAATTGTTATTCTATGTAAATAAGAGTTGAATGGTCGATATTGAGATTTTTTGTATCGAAGTAAATAACTAATGGAATGAATTGTCTGATATATATATATATATATGTAATATAATTAAAAAACTCTCCCTATATAACACTCTCTTCATACACATTCACATACTCACAAATAAGAACATTAAATTCCCAACTGTCTTCAGTTCTTTGCAAAACTAGGACAAGTCCACCCCCCTTCAACTTGCACCACCTCCAGTGCCACCACAAACCTAGAATTAAATATTAATATCAACTATATCTCAATATCATTCTCTAATACAATGTTTTATACCAAGATAACAACATATATCCCATAAACTGATCAGGAACAAACCATGTCTGTAAGAGATCTATACCACCATCACTGTATAGAGTCTTCGATGCCTTTCTCTCATCTAATTCAGTACCCTCAAATAGATCCTTCTATTTTCAATTATGATTTATTAGTTGAATCCAAATGAATTTTTATATATACCAAAATTTAATAAATATATTTTCTATATAGTTTTTGGGGAAAACAATTTCACAATATACCATTACTGAAGGGTGAGAACATGATGAGAAAGAAACATCATGAATATTTTTTCTAATAATAAACATTATAATAAATCCCCTTCTTTAGAAAAATATTATGAAGGAATTTTCTTATATAGAATCAACTTCAAGAGAATTAGGAAGAAGATTCAGTTTGAGAAAGGAACATATTTAAATAACCTCTAAAGAATCCAATTTTTTAAAAATCTCCCACCATTCTTTAGATTAATAATTTCAAACTTAATGTTTACATTAAATATTATAATATATATATATATATATGATTTATATGAAAAGTGGGTGTGTCAATATGAAATGTTTTTTTAACTGATTTACTTAATAATCATCACTTAAAAAACAAATGTCTCAAAAATCATGTGTTACAGTGCCAAAATCAAGTACACAATCTCTGATTGATATGACATAACTAAAAACTCATCACTTGTAATTAAATATACTAAAAATTATGCTTGATATTAAAAACAATATAAACCAATAACCAATTTATGAAAAATCATTTAGAAGTTTACATGGAATTATTTTTTATGTGAAAATCGTATGATGCATCAATGAAACATATGGTCTGCTTGAATGTACAGAATAAACAGTTCTTAAAGAATGAGACACTTTACAAACATGTTCCAAAAATACAATCCAACTAGATGAGTTTCTATTTATAGGAAATCATAAGGCAATAAACATAGATTTATTTTTGATATATAAGAACTAGTGACATTTCAATCAAACATGTGATGTACTCAAACTTACTAAGTAAGGAGTTCTTAAGGAATGAGAGACTTTATAAACATATTATGTTGATTTAAAAATGACCAAATGAAATATTATTTGCAATAAATCTTTGAAAAACAATAATATATTTATTTTTAAAAAATAATTACTAACAAAATGTCAATCCAAGATATCATTTATCAAAAAAGACTGAAAACCCATTTTCTGTAATTTATAATAGTAAAATATATACATAACAATAAAAACCTTATAAAATTCTCTATAATTGATATGAAATCATATTAATGTTTTCATGAACTTTTATATGATTTGTACCATCAGGCGGGGCATCAATTTGATGTGTGTTGTGATCGAACTTGTGAAATAAGGAGTTTTTAAAGAATGAAAGTCTTTAAAAACATACACAATGTAGTTAAAATTAACCAAATGATATATTATTCATATAAAAGTATATGAATAACGCCATAGGTTTATTATTCATGTGTAGGAATGGACGCCACATCAATGAAAGTTGTCTTCTTCCCGATATTACTAAATATATATTTTTTTTAATTTATAACACTAGAATGCATTTTTAATGGTAAAACCCATATAAAACTATATCAAATTGGCATGAAATAATATGGAAGTTGTCTTGGTATTATATTTTACAATTTTGTGTAGATGGAGTGTCAATATAACATGTGTTGTGATCTAATTGATAAAATAAGGAGTTCTTAAAGAATGCTTGTCTTGAAAAACATACTTCATTGAGTCCAAACTGAAAAAATGAGCTTTGATTATAGATAAATCAATGGAAAACAAATATAGATTTATTTTTCAATTATAAGAACTGAAATGACAAAAACAAAAGCTTTCGATTCCCCAAGATGATTAAAAACACATATTTTATAATTTAAAACACGAAAAAGTGTTTTTAATGGTGAAATATAAATAAAAAGATCTATAATTGATGTGAAATCATATTATTGTTTTCTTGTGATTATTTTTTATGTGAATGACTAGATGAAATTCCCAATAGACATTCATTGATCTATAACTAACTCAATAATGTGTTCTAAATTAATGATATCTGTTAAAAATGTACTCCATGGAGTAAAAACTGATCAAATGAGCTCTGATTGCTGTGAAATAATTATAATGCAACCATAGATTTTTTTAGTGATATTGAGACTAACAACACAAAAATCCAATAAATTGTTTCCCTATGAAGACTGAAAACACATTTTCTATAATTTAGAACACTAAAACGTGATATTAATGGTGAAACCAGTAGAAATAAATATCTCACTGATGATAAATAAAATAAAACCTATATTGGAATGATTTTGGATGTGTACAAGAAGAAGACAAGACAATCTCATATGAATTATTCTCAAACAGAAAAAATAATTATTTCTTAATGAATGAGAGCCTTTAAAATGTGTTCTACCATGTCGAAACCAAAAAAAATGATCCCCAAATGTTTTAAAGTCATTAGAAAACAACCATAGTATTATTTTTAAAGTATTAGAATTAAAGGCATGCTAATTCAAGCAATAAATTTCACGAGATGAACGAAAAAATTTATTATTTTAAAAGATAAAAAATTAAATTATGTGTAAAAGACATGGACACAAGTCTCTAATTGACTTAAATCATAGTAATGTTTTCTTGGATGTTTTTTCATTTTTGAGTAGACGGAGTGTCAATTTGAAAAGTGTTGTGATCTAAATGTCTACATAAAGAGTTCTTAAAATCTAATAGTTTTTAAAAACATGTTCCTCTCCGTAAAAAACGAACTAATGTGCTCTATTTACTATGAAATCATAATATATAAACCATAAATTAATATTTGATATTTAATGACTAATGGTGTGTCAATCGAAGGTGGTTCTTTTAATGATTGTTGAAAACGTATTTTTAGAAATTTAAAACCCTAAAAAATGTGTTTATCATAGAAAACCATGTAATATAATCTCCAATTTATATAATATCATATGAAACCTATATTAAAACTATTTTAATGTGTATGACTAGCTGTTGAATTATTCTGAAATGTTCTACACTCAAAATTACTAAACAATAATTTCTTAAAGAATAACAGTTAATAGATTAATCATAAGAATAAGAAATAGAATGAACGAATATTATGTAAATTATATTATTATAAATAATCAATATTTTGAAGTCAATAAAATGTAATATCAACACATCATCGATGTCTCTTGGTAAAAAAGTTTCCTCCGGTCCCACAACATGACACCCTAATAGTATGTCCATATTGAGTGTGCTCAACTATAGGTTTATATACGATGTCCTTAGCTTGATGTCGAAGTGTGATGTACAAATCACTAGTCCTAGAAAAAAATAATTAAAGAATTAGTCTCTCATCCACTAATGTATTTTGTAGGAAATTGGAATCTAGATGGATCACAGTGAAGAAAATCTATTAGTGGAAGCCCCTAATAAGTTCCCCGATCTGAGGAATGTAGGACTACATGAGTTGTTGATTTCACATGGGTTGAAAATCTGACATTGTCCCCTAATTATTGATGTGACATACCAAATAAGGATATATAGGGAATTTCTTGAATTGTGCTATGTATGATGAGAATGTTCCAAACTGCAGTTGTATAGTGGTATATGGATCCATCACATAAGTGGAATGACACACACTGTGTTAATGTGATTTCTAGTCATCTTCCAAATATGAGGGATCGAGCATGGGCTGAGTTGTAATAGGCCTATGATGAGGAGAACACTCTGACTGCATAGATATTCCATCGACAACTATGTGGACTGTATAACTTTACTCAACTCAACAAAACTGAATATATCTCGTTTATAGGGTGTGGTCATATAATATAACTCAATAATTCTCATCTCCTTGAAAATAACATTAAATAATATATTAAAAAATTCACAATAAATAATCAAAAAGAGATAAAAAATTAATTTACCATGGTATAGTATGACCCTCCAAGCTTAGTGATTAACCATCTGGTCACTCACATATACCAGAATATGTACTCTGTGTTGGGGCCATGAAGAAGACAACCTCCAACATATCCAGTAACAAAATAATGCTCTCATGAAGCCCACGTTGATATGTATAGGTCATGTATAAAACTTCAATCCTGATCATGTTTTCCTATAAGTCGAATATAATGAACCTATGTAATATGTCTTGATGGAACTGGAATAAGATATTAATACCTAAACTAGACCATGGACTTATTGGGATGGTGCCACTCAACAATATAGAAATGTATAAGTGGGACCATGGAAGTATAATGGTTCAGTTCCATCATACTATAATATAGAAGATATACTATACGCTCCCTTATATGTGGAATCCTATAAATCTACCCACACTGAAATGAATTTTATGAGTCATTAACAAATAACACACAATTATATCAAAATTGTTTTTTTCAAACATCATCAATGGAAAGAATATCCAAAAGATAATGATAATATGAAATTGAAATAATAGGCCTATATATATATATCCACTTTAGGAGCTCTATATATGTATTTAATGTAACAAAATTTTATAAATTATATAATTAGTAAATGATATTGGAATAAAATTGTGAATTAAACATTTAAGGTACATACAAGAAACATGACCTAGATTCAGTGTGTCAAATGATAAATTAATCACAAACTAATGTACAAGTGTAGGGAATCATGACTACTCTCACACCAAAAAATAATAAACAACAACCACCTATCTCCACCCCCTCTATGAATTATTACCCACACAACACACGATAAATATGTGGAACACATGCCGAACCCTAACTATACTACCTAAAAAACTCAAAATCAACAGGTAGTGGTAGGTGGAATAGGTGAACATATAATATAAAGTGATCTATAAATAAAGAACTTAAGATAAATCAAAAAATTGATGCCCATTCATATCTATGTAGTGTCACCTTATCCGTATCTAGATCATTGGGGATGTAATGGGTGTCCTTCCAGGACATCCTGAACCTACATCTTTTAACATTCCATAGCACGTCTAGTAATGGTAATTCTAACTATTGGAGTAAAATATAATCCTAGTTGAATATCATCGGACCTATAATGATATTCATATCAATAGAAATACCAAATAATATATGGACATTAAATAATGTACTCTTCATCGCCCTTGATGCATATGAAATTTATGCATATCTCGTCACATTTCCTCAACCAAATCATAAATGAGTAAACATTAAATGGGTATATAACAACACATGCTAAAACTATAGAACCCTGATTGGTGAAAATAAGGGATGATTGGCTTCTGAGATCTCTCATTGTTAACGTGATGAGCTCAATATAATTTCAGTATTTTCTTCTCCCGATTATACCATAAATGTTGTGATATGTGGTCACTCTATATAGTAATAAGAAATGGATCCATGGGGCCTTGATGTAGTTGTGATGGTGCCATTTATGTATGTGTTTAAAGAAAGTGTAAACATATAGATAATTAAAATTTTATATATGTATAGTGGAATAAATATTGGGATAAATAAATTCTTCATCTGATAAACCTATATACTTGAAAAATATAAAAAATTAAAATAATCAAACCACATTAAACAAATATAATAGTTTGTGATGATAAACACTGAATGTCATCATTTTGAGGATAGTGTATCTGATTATTTACCTCTTCCCTGCACCTTCCACATCATTGCCCCATCCCATTCTCCACAATATAATCTATTTCATTTATCATGCGTTTAGATTTCAAAAGAACATTTACACACAACCATGATGGTATTGGAATTAAAATTAGAAGATGTGGAAGGGTATTAAAATTGATACACCTCCAATTATCTTCCAATATTCATTGTAAAAATTCCATATGGTGTTGATTATATACACTAGGTCGATAGAACTCCCTCATTGTTGGTGAAGATGAGAAGATGTAGAAAGTGTATGTGAGAAAGGCATCTAGTAATTTTCGAAGTAGACACATTTTAAGGTTTAGTTATCTATAAGAATAGTCATCACTCAACAATTTACACTGGCCAATAGATCCTAGACATCTTAAACTTCAACCCAAATTCCATTCATGTGAAATAAATGCACCTAGTATGATATAGCATGAGATTTATTAAACTCAATCTCCATTCCAATAATTTTTGTGTATCGATGACCCTGTAGTAGTTATTTCTCAACATCATTTTATCTTCTAATAAAGTGTTTGATGCATTAATAAAATTTCTGAAAATAAATTTCCAGTATTGTTAATTTTAAAATCCCCTTGATTTAACCATGGATCCATTCAAAAATATTTATAGTCATGTGTTCATATATATTCCCTTCATCAAATAACAATGACCATTTCTTCTTTGGGGTATGCATCAGGTTCATATAGACATCTTCATTTATTCCTCCTATTTTTTCTAGTCATTTAAGTAAAACTTATTTTATTTTATATTGCGATTTAAATTCATGAAAGGGAATTTTAAACAAGATAATGTCGGTATAAAATAAGTATATGGACCTAATTTTCATAAAATGTTATCCACAACCTAATTTGATGATTTCCATTTTCCTGTTTTCCTCCTGAATTTTTTTTCTACATCGATATCAATATGTCTCATGAATTAATGTTGGTAGGAATTGGGTATAGCCAACTAACATCCACAATATTCACTAATTATTTGAATGAATCAAGACAATAATAAATAAGACCTCTCCCTTTCCTATCAGTGACATAAGAACATAGAAACAAATAGATTAACTCCACGATTCTAGATTATCCTTCCGGACTATTGAAAATAATAGTATAAATGAACATTTATTTTACTCATATGGTTTAGATATTATGATAATTCCATTACAATTTTCAAATAGAAAATTATCTTACAATTGAATGAGTTTTTTTATCTGAGGGAATGTAAGGATACATGTAAAGAATTCCCCTAATATCAGATGAAATTAGACTTTTTATACATAGACATGAGTGTTCCCCACATGCACCAATAATATAAATTAATAAAAAAACTTATTTAGTTTCAACCAATCGATTGATCCAATATATAAACACATAAAATTATGTTTTATTGTCTCCATAAACATTCTTAATAGATTTTTTTCAGTTCACACCTTCTTGTATGATATTTTATATCCGTGATCATTCTTCATTTGTTCTTGTATAAAATATACATGAAAATACTAATTAACTATGATCATACCAATAATAACAGAGGATATGAAAGTCGACTTGGGGATTCTATGATTTGAGCCCACATTCGATTCAAAAAAAGTGTGTGTTCCTAAATGGTTTTTTAATTTTCCATATAATTAAATTACTAAAAAGGGTGAATCGAAACCATATCTTACATGTGTCTCCAATGTTTTGACAAATTATAGAAAAGATCAATCTCATATACTCCTCTATGAGATAATTGTAATATACCATAATATAGTAATTCTCTAAAAATATTTTTAATGATTTTTTTCTCTGAAATTGTTTTCTAATAGAAAATTCATCATCAGCCCTTGAAACATTTTTTATTAGAAAATACATGGGAACTCGGTTCTTAGTGTCGCTATATCTCAATCAAATTCAGAAACTACTGGTGTAATATCATTTACTATTTCGATTGTTCATATATGTTTTATTTATATATCAGTTACTGTAATTGTTTCATCTTTTCTATTAGACACTTCCTCATCCTCAAAATGATCATCATAGACAACATTGATCACAGCCATATGTGGATCTGCAAGAAAAATATATGTTATATGAACGTATAAATGTACATCCATCTAAAATCCTTACTTTAATATACATGTATTGACTATACATGTTCCATCTTGAAAACCTATTTAAATGTTAACATATAGCCCTTATAAAGTCCACCAACATCTATAATGATTGTTCGATTTAAGAGAAATCTTCAATTGCGCTAACGTCAACATAAAATTCCATCATAGTAATCCTTTATTGCTCTTGATATGTATCATAAGCAAGCATCAAATATTCATCAACCACCAACTGATAATCCATGAAACATATATTATTATATGTTTGAGGAAACCTATAAATGATTGATGATACACACTGATTCTCAACAATCATTGAATGATCATGGGTTTTACTGCTAACTATAGTCATTGTTTCACGTCCAGTAAGATTTAGTAATCCTGAAATCACAAAAATTTATGATATACCATGAAAAATGTCTATAATATCTATTCAATGGTATAAAATTTCATGCAAGAGTTTGGATATATTGGTAAACCTATTAATTGAAATTAAATTATAGGTTAAATATATACACAAGAGTTTCTTCATATAAATCTCAAATCACCAAACATTAAATATTATTATTTTGATTATAGTACCTCAAACTAGTAGAGAATAAAAGAAATTTTTGTTGAAAGGGTAAGGTGTGATGTATCATAGAATGATATAATAATATATTAATTCAATTGAAATAATATATTAATACATTTAATATAAAAAAATAATATTTTATTTACAATGTAAAAATATATTAATATATATATATATATGTTTTTTATGTAATGGATGTTACATATAAATAAAAAAATTACTCAATAATATTTAAAATTAATTTTAATATATTTTATATTTTTAAAAATATTATATTTATTATCAACTATTAAATTGACTTATTTGATATAATGTTTTTATTTAATTAAAATTGTTAGGAAACATTTAATTTAGTTAACGTAAAATATTATATTATTATTAACTTACTGATTAATATAAATTCTTCACAATGAAATAATTGTTAAGTTAGTAAATTTCTTAAAAGATTAAAAATAATATATTGTATATAATGTAGTAATATATATATATATATGTGTGTGTGTGTATTAATAATATATTAATTATAATGAGTGATATATCAGTAATATATTAATTATAATGTAATAATATATTAATATATTAATTAAAATAGAATAACAATATTTATAAAATGTAATAATATATCAATATATGCATATGTTTTTTTTAAAATATATTTATATATACTATACTATACAAAATAATAATAAACTAATGTAAGTTACTAATAAATAACTATCACGGCCGGACCCAACATGGCCCAAGCCACAACTACCCCAAGCACCCCAACAATAGGTCAGGGGCCCATGACTAGCATAGGGAAGGCTTATCATACACATGGGAGAAATTCTCCTAAAGTACATGTAAGCACATACACATCCCAAAGCCCATACAACAGTAAAATGTAAAAACAATTATAACAATACCTACACAGATCAACAATCCCACAATCAGAGCATGACATAAAGTAATACAAAGCATGAATAGGGGACAATCATGCCCAAACAAAAGAAAAAAGTATGACCCTAACAGAAGTAGCAGACTATTGTCAAATGAAAAACTTGTATACACCTAATTATATATACCTAAAACTAGGCTTCACTGAATCGTAGCCCTTCATGGATTCTGTAAACATATTCATCATCTTCATGAGACTTGACCTGTGTGGACAGAGCTCATGGAGGGGTGAGTATAACAATACCCAATAGGACACCTCTAATTAAAAAAATAAAGCATCAATAGTAGTAAACTCATCATTGGATATATCAATAATAATATGAGGGATACAATAAATCATCCATATATATTCATATTTGAAACACCATATCAATTTATGGTTTAAACCTCATTCCATAAAAGGGTTTTATGCTCTATGTTTCCATACAACACTCATTTGTGAGAAAACACTCCACATGATATTCTTCCATTATTGACGCTCATCCTAGATGTCACACTAATCGAGAAGGATCCAATCCTCGAGATATACTAAAATTTATTAAACTCATCAGGTAAATCTAATAATATGTACCAATAATACTACAAGGGTTATTCCATGAAACACACTCGATCAGACTACGCCTCATCGAAAAGATCAGATCTCAATAAACAGATTGGGGGTCAACACAATGGGCTCAGTGAGGGACACTAAAACCTAATAGAAACATTCTCTATGAATTGGGTTAGATTCTCGATTAGTTATGGTTATTCCAATTCCAACAACACTGGCCTAGAGGAACATGAAGGAAATGAGGATCACTTTGGGCCTTTAGAAGTGATACATGCTCTAAGACATTGAATGGTATAGTTGAAGAATACCCAGACAACTCATAAAAGAATAAGGGAACTCACCCAAAATATATTTATGATCAAAAATATGTATAGGGATAACTATATATATATGGAATCTCACCATATCATTACCAAACATTTCATTACATTTTACAAAAAGAGGATCTTTAAAGTCAATAGTCTTGGAAATCAAGAACATATTACATGAAAACATGTAAAACTATTCTAATCCAATTTTAAGTCTTCATCATAGGTTCATCTTAAGTACAATTACAACATCTCATATCCTGGAGACATACATCAAAGGAACGGGTGGGCAAAAGGCCCGATAATTAAAATAAGTGAAACAATTTACATGTGAACTTGGCCGATATCAATAATAACATGTAGATAAATAGGAATATCATAACAATAATCACTTGAATCATAACATTAAAATGTGGATACAACATTTAATTTAGACATTCCTTAATATATCACCATGGTCCAACCCCATGGGGTCATAAAAATTACCAAGGTTATTCACCCAGGTATCGTAAAACTTGTCATCTCTAGAGATTAAATTCTTTACCCAATGAATTAGAGAACTATCAGGGAACAAAATTAATATGTCGTTATTTTCCTCTGATCCACACATATCATAATTATACATTTCATAAATTATCCAAATATAATAAAAAAAATGGGTTTTATATCAAAATATAACATTTTAAAAAGTGCTTAAAACAATATCAGTATGTCATTTCTAACCCATGGAAAGGTAATAAGGGTTCTATGTATGTTATCTAAATAATCACATATATAATATTATTTATTAATGAATACCCCTATAAATGAAATAGTTTTTCTTATTCACATAAAGAAATTGAGAGAATTTATTTAGAAAGAGATGGAGATTTTGAGACGAAACGTGTACATTATAACGGCTATACAACATGGTTTTAGAAAACATTAATAAGAGAGGGGACTAGGGTTTCAACCTAATAAATAACACACAATAAATATTTTTCATAGAATGAAATGTTAATAATATCATGGAATGGAATTTTAATTACATACTTAGGAAAAAGGAAAGATGAAATAAAAGAGAAGATGTGCTTTCTTTTACCAAAATTCATTATAATAACAACATCATATAAAATTCCAGAAAATAATTTGATGAAAAAATAAGTAGTCTCTCAACATTTGGACATAAAATGGATAGAAATAAATATATATAAGAATATAACCCCCACATAATAAAATGGAACCTAGAAGACATAACATAAAGGAAGTTATGACTAAAAGAGGAGGGTGGAAGGTTCCCTTTCCTTGAGGTGTAACATCAAATACTCAAAATTGGGGACCTAGGGGGCTTGAGGGAACCTAAGGAGAACTAATTGGGAGGTAAAAGGACTATATCTTCTTTGAAATGGAATTTGAAATGAATGTAATGAATGAATGTGTTTGTATTTATAGAAAAAGTGAGGGCATATTTTATTAATTTCCAAGCGACGCCGCATTAGTGGTATTTGTAATCCATGGACATGGTGTTTTTACATGGTATTGGCCACTTTGGAAACCTCATAACATATATTATTGTACAAAGGTCAACCCGAATTATTACATTAGTATTACACCATTAATGATGTCCTTAAACACACTAAAACTCAAAACTGTATTTTTACTACCAAACAAAAAACAAAACATTTTATAAAAATATCATAAATTCAGCCTCAGATAATATCGATTCTCTGTATTAAAAAATGAGCTCCATTTAAGAAAAATATTTTTATAATTATGTGATATTTATGTTTTGTGTAAAAAAAACTATTTACCCAAATAACTAATATGTAACTAATAATTTATGAACAGTTATTTACTTATGCTATTATATATCTTCACCATTCAACACACCTATACTATATTTATACTTTCATAAGTGGGGATATTAAATTATTGGTCACATTACTATTCAAAAGGGTAAAATTACAATTCAAAATTTGATATTCATCAAAAATTAATTTGATCTAATAAGAATCTAAATTTAGTAATGATCACAAATATAGAAGACCATTTTTTGAAATTTATTTTACATTATTAATAATTTAAAGTTTACAAAAATATATTAAAATTCCCTTTTTCTAAAATTAACCAATAATTTGAAAATTCTATAAATTAATCCTCTATTTATTTTAACATTTTATATTCAAAAATTTTACCATTATAAGAAATAAGAATTTTATTTATACAAAAGCATTACACAATGTAACTAAGCCCTCATTACATAGCCCCTTATAACACCTACATAGGACCTAAGATTAAGGTGTGAAATGGTGACAGAATATTGGGGTGGATCATAATATATTTCTCTAGTTTGGATATCAATCATCTTGAACTTCCCCCTTATGAAATTTTGTTCATGTATAATGTGATGGAGTTTGGATTGGTCTTGGTCCAGATAAAAGCCCAGTGATGGTACCTCCTTCCCAACTTCGACAGATGGGATTTGTACAACCCGAGTATACTGTATGAGGCCATCCACTATTCTTTATGTATTAATTAACCATGATCATTTGTATTTATAAAATATAATCACAATTTTAAAAGTATAGTTTCCAATAGACAAATTGACCAATGGTCATCTTTACCAATGATCATATTAAAGTTGAAACCCAATGGTCTCGTTTTAATTATTGTAACTTCATTAATTAAAGAATATAGTTTTTTTTAGTTTTAAATAAAATAGCAGAAAAAATAATGAAAAAAATATTATTCAAAATTTAGCGTTGTTAAAATATTACAAGAACATGATATTGTAGTGAACCCTTTAATGGACTAGACTTTGTGAATCCAATAAACTTCTACTGGTCCAAAGAAACTCCTAGAAGCACACCACAAAGATGAATCAAGGAGAAAGAGGATTATGTCCTATCCTCAAAATAAGTTCAGAAGATGTCCCCAAAGGTACATGGAAAGTATCACAAACCTGGTACAACCTATGTCTCATACTCACATGGCATTCATTTCAGAGGGTACTGCGAATTTCCACTAAGGGTACATGACATGTTCGTTTCTAGGACAGTACTCATCATGTGGTAAGCTTGTTCCTATGTACATTCCAAAGTACATAGGGTGTCTCATTATACACATAACATGTGGCCCCACATGATATATTTCTTGTGTACTACATGTACATGTTGAGTTGTCTTCTAGTGTTTACATGACATGTGGCATGTACACATAACATTAAATTCCACCCGACCTCTTGGATGTGTACACACTATACATGTTGATCTAGAAAGTTATGCAATAGACAACATATTTTAATTACCACATGTCATGTGATCCTTAACTCTCGATGGAAAACCTATCCACTATAATAATGAAAATACATGGCATTTGTTCCAAAATTACACGATGTGTATATCAAGACTTTCTATAATCCTAGATCTAATTCACCTGTCATCTCCATACCTCCATCCCTGGATTCAATCGTAAATCATTCTGATAATAACATTACACATTATTTATATTTGTATTACATAACCATACTTTTGTCATTAGTCGCATGCTAGTTGTTTTAGACCTATTTTGCTTCTCAAGAAACCCCAATCTCTAAGCATCACTAGTGTCGCACACCATGGCCACCATCATAAACTCTTGATCCATACATTGATTTAAATCAATTTTCTTGTACTGTAACTCTGAAATCAAACCTCCATCTAAAACATGTGGTAGAAATTTATTATGCCAAATAATGAATGTGTTATTATTATTCCCTAGGGATCCATTAAATTTTTTTGCTAAAATATAATCCAATGTTGAAAGAAAGTAGAACGGGTTGATAAATCCACCAAAACAAAACAAGAGAAATAAAACAAAGTTGTCTTTATATTGGATTTCATCTTTTTTCATTATATTGAAGAAATAATATCTAATAATAAACAAAAAACAAAAATTAACCCACAAATCCTAGATAAACAAACCCATAACCGTAAAAATAATGTTCCAAGATTCAATCAAGTAAATGATTTATTCACATTCATTGTATGAGAATACAATAGTGATAAATCCACGAATTAAAAAATCATTCCTTGATTTGGATCAATCAAAGAATAAATTACTGCACGTTGTGGTCATTTCAAATATACAAATGTTGCATTGGCATGTGATCCTCAATATAATCTTGATTTGATGTCTTCTACCAATGATTATAAAATGGTTCCACGATAACAGATCCTCTCATATCTCTACGGTTATGTAGTTAGGCCCATGATTTTTTCATAACCACATATTTATAGATGTTTAATACTTTTTTTTTAAATTAAATAGAAAAATAAATAATGTTTTATTTATTTAATTATTTCACCCATGATGGTGCTGAAGCCAAACATTTTATTCTAACCAAGGTTTTGTTGTGCATAAGATAAATTCTATAAACTAAACATAAAGGATGCCTGAGATTTCTAATCAATGTCCTTTTTTAAGAGTTGTTAAATCTATTTAGGAAAACTAAATATGCATGATATTAATATATTTAATATTTCTAAAATACCTTTTTCGAGATCACCAGGTCACAGAATCTTGAACTATCTAATCACCTAGGTTGGAAAATATTCATAGAAATATTCAATATTCATACATGGGAAAAAATATATTATAATAAATAAATTACTAATTAATATTAAAAATAAAATTAAATTAAAGTTTTCTTTTAAAAAAATATTTTTTATATTTTCAATTATCAAATTCAAATATTTTATATAAGTTTTTAATCAATTAAAATTAATTACAGAACATTAAATTTAGCTATCCTAAGATAATAAATTACAATTAACTAACCAGTTCGAATCTATTGTTATGAGTGCAATATTATATCTGTTAAGAATTTACTAATTAATTAACAAATAATATATTTTATATAATGAAATAATATACATATTAATAACAATTGAATGATAAATTAATAATAAATTAATTGAATATTTTATTGTTTTTCTTGATGAATTAATATATAAATATATTAGTATAAAAATATATAAAAATATATAATTATATTAATTACAAGGAAAAGCTGCATTAATATATATATATATATATATTAAACATTGCATTAAAATATAAATTAAAAAATAATTAATTAATATAGAAATATATTTTATACAATTTCATATATATATAATGGAATACAATAATTTGTATACAAATTACAATGAAACAAAAATAACATAATATAATTATTTCAATTTAATTTAATAAATAATAATTCATCTAATTGCCCAAATATTGGATTTTTTATATCTTTTTTATTTTTTTAAAATGTGTCTAGTGTAAAATTACTTTTACAAATATGCTTGAAAGGTGTCAGCCGGACAACCACCTTTCGGTTTAATCAAAAAGAGGTAGTGGGGCCGCTGTCTTTTGCTTAAAATGAATGGAAACAGCAGTGCTGCTGCCATTCACCTAATTTTTTTATTATTTTAAATATTATTTTATATATATTTCAATTTTTTAATTGTTTTTTAGTTAAATTTTTTATTAAATATATATATTTATATTTCTGGAGAATTTATATACTACTTAATATCAAGAAATATTTCCATTACAACAATTTGGATTAATGATTCTGATAGAAACCATCACGAAGGGCTCCCTTTAATACGAGGTCTTTATGTAGAAATCATTATACATTTCTGAAGTGGGGTTCAGGTTCTTCCTTTCCTGCATTGAACATTCTGCATTTCGGATATGAGATTCTATTTCAAGTACTGGAATTTCAAAGAATATAAAATATATACTATAAGACCAATATAAATGAAACATAAAACATGGATTAAACATTAATGAAAAAGATTAAAATAAAAATAATTTTGTAAAAATTGTTGATGAATGATAATTTATAGGATTTTAAAACCACGTATGTGAAACATAAAAATTTTTCATGTATATGGATATGACAGACTATAAAATATAGACTATATGAAAATTATAAATTCTACAAAAAACATGGATTAAACATATATGAAATAGTCGATATAAAAATTATTTTGTAAATAAGGTTGATGAAAAACAATTTTTATGAATTCAATGCCCCCAACTTGAGACATAAAAATATTTCAAGTATTTGACATTGAAAATCAATAAAATATAAACTATAAGACCAATAGAAAGGAAAATTAAAACAAGGATTAAACATATAAGAAATGGTTTAAAAAAATTCATAAAAAATTTTGATGTAAAATAAATTATTTTCTTTCAAAACCACCTATATGATACATAAAAATAATTCAACTACGTGGCTTTGAAAAACTATAAAATATAATCAATGAGAGGAATATGTTATTATATTTTTAAAAATATATATTTATATATTATGATATATATATATATATATATTGTTATATGTAGTTTATAATTTTTTCAATAACATTGGAATGTGAAAAGTTTTTTTTTCAAGTAATAGATTTTGTTGCACTCAAATTTGAGACATTATTAAGAACTATGTATGGGTTATGGATGATATTCAAGTTGATATAAATATCATTGGGGGAAAATTGGTCTTTAAGAGGGAAATGGACAGGGATTTTAAAGTGAATCGATATATAGAAATACTAATGACTAAAGGGTTTAAACAATAATAAGGCATGGGATGCACAGAAAATTTGTCAACCTGGCCAATGACTGGATCAGGCCCACGATTGTTTTTCATCTATGGCATGTGAAATTGAGTATTCTATTTGGTTTATTTCACCCCTACCACCTTATCTGGATAATTGAATTTTCTAAAATCAATTTCTCTATTTTTATGAAATTAAATGCTCATTTTTTGCTTAAGATCCTCCCATAAATTCCTACTTTTTTCTATAATATATGAGCATCCCTTGAGTGACATCATAGACCCATTATTTTCAGCCACATAACTTCTTTTTATTGACTTCTAGTGGATGTTCTCTCATCACTCAATCATCCTAAATGAGATCTCATCATATTGTACATTTCTAATGGAGATGCAATTCTCGGATTTAGCGTGTTGTGTTTCATATGAAATCATCAGATCCAAAACCGACTGTCACCAAGGAGAATCAATGTGAAGATGTTATTTTTAAGAAACAACTTTTATGGACCTCAAATTTGAGACATTTTTAAGAACTAATTATTCTTTTGGGTTGATCCTCATGTTGATATAAATATAATTGGTTGAAAATTGGTCTTTAAGAGAGAAATGGCCATGAAAGAGAAAATTTATCTTTATTAGGGTTCAATATATAGGGTTAGTTTTAATGTAAAATTATCAATCAACTTCAATATTTTATTACAAATTAAATTTTACTATTTTTTTTAAACCATCAAAATGGTATTTATAATCTTTTTTTTTTCATTCCTTTCATTTTCATTTATTTATATTATTTATGAAACTCATTTTATTTTCAAAAACATTTTAGATGAATAGGATATATTTTAAATTATATTTAGATTGTTTTTATACTGTATATTTTATAATCTTTTAAAGATAGCTTCATCAAATTTAATAATTATTCGTGTGTCTCAAGTAGTCGACTTTGAATGATAATAAAATATAACATGTTCGTAAAATATTAATGAAATCATAAAGACTATATAAAAATGGAAAAGAGATGAAATTTATAATAATATCTTGATTTTAATAGATATAAAAAATATACAAGATCAAGTATAATCAATGAATAAGTCTATTTTTATGGGGGTGATTATGTCCCACATTGTGGTCTGTGAAGGGGATGACAAAATTAAGATCACTGAGCTCCGTGCTAGGGTGGAGTCTCATAACATGGAGAGGGGTGATCCTTGGGCACTGGAACATTGAACTTTTCATTATCCCCCTGTATATTAGTGTGAGGATGTGTCAACTACAAATCATACTACACTATCGATTCTTCTCCCACTAGGTTAGTAGAAAGACCTTCCATCATCGTAGCGAGGAACCAAGAATGAGATAAAATGGAAATCATTATTGTGATGGGTCAAGAACCCGAGATGGAGAGAACTGTGGATATCCAATCAAGAATGATGGATCACATGTCTCTTGATCCACTTTATCAATTGGTTGAGGATGGACTGCTAGAGGGTCGACCATTGGAACAGGTGAGGCCTCACATGTAGCATTACATTTTCTACATTTTCGTTGTAGTGACTCCTCATCACTAATATCTATTAGAGGATGTTCCACCTTTTAAAGAACATCCTCAATCTTCGATGGAATCTTGATGACGATCTTGGAAGCCACACAATAAGATGACATTAGCTCCATTACTTTAGCGTGGACCGTTGGCCACCTAAAAACCCCCTCCTCCACATTATCACTCTGGAGAATAACATTATTTGAGTGAGTGCCCTGTATGGAGATTAAAAATGAAATAAAAAATGGTTCAATAAACAAACTGATGAAAATTTATTGACTTACAATCTTATGAATCACTTTACTGTGTCAGTTAAGATACATTTTACACTTCAGTCTATATCATGGATCATACTCGACCTTCCCCAAAAGAAATAATCACATCATAGTTACACCCTAGATATGAAACTCTACACATCTATAAAATAAGTCTTGATAGTCGTCATGTATTCAGTACAGTCCTTATCATTTCAACTTTTCATCTTCACTTTATGAAGCTTCTTTTGTCTATCTTAGTGGTAATGGAATCAGCTGAACGTAAAAAAACTAGGGCATGACTCTATCAGGTTGCTCAAACTCAATAATATGGATTTAAATGAGGGTCACTGTCGCCATATCATCATTAAGTCTAGAAGGGCGGTATAGTGGAAACTGTTCTAGTATTGTCTTGTATGGCATCAATGTAATCTGAAAAGAAAAGAAACCTTCACCAAAAAACATCCTTACTAAAAATAAAAATTGATGAAATTGTTAAATTTCTTAGATAGTGATAGATTTTATATACATACTTATTCAGGTAAGAAAAGGTCCAACATGAGGTGATATCCACCCAAATGGTGTGCCAGAACTGTGCAGAAATTGTGTCCGGAACACCAACTGTAAAATAAAAAATTTCATGTTAAAAAAATGAAAATTTTAATTCAATAACTTCAGGTATCATTAGAAACCAATAATGACGAGTGATCATACTTGGTTGCATTAATATTTTCATGTTTCACTTCTGTAGTGAGCAGAGGACTAGCATGATTAGGGAAGAATGAGGGGATGCACTGTCATGCCCACATGTGAAGAAAGATGACACATACCCTGAGATATGTGTGGTCATTGTGGGATACCCTACAAAATTATATGTATGGGTATTCCAAGCAGGATGATGGATAGCCTTACATCCCAGCACAATCAATGTCCTACACTAGTGCTAGATACATCATGTTCATGTGCATCCCCATGTTATCTGCAAACATGCTCACTCTAATGAGTCATAATATATCTGCATGGGTATAACGTATGACAGCCTACTCATCAGCGTCATCGGGTAAATTTTAAATCAGCTCCTCCATCTAGATCATAGATATAGACCCACCATCTGTAACCTTATGGTCATCCAAAACGACACCTCACAATCGATGAGAAAGGTTAGGCCAAGATGCATGGGTGGGTACAATTACAACATCCCATATATATGAAGACCATGAATCATGTCCTCATCTTGGAGGGTGATGGTCATCTCTTCCTTAGGCATGTGTAATTTGTGTATCTCTAGTCCCCACCTCTCTACAAGGGAAGCAAAGAGGTGATGGTCAAAAAATTTTAAATCTAATATAAAAATATCATAGAATCCATCACAACACAAGTATGTTCTAATGGCATGTGGAGGGTCCCTAACATGAAAATGGTGCACCTGACACACCTTGATCTATTGAACCTCACAATCGTCAAACACAACCTCAGAAACATGCCTATACTTATTAGTGGGTAGTATGGAATTCTCCATATGTATATAAACAAATGAAATGATTCATTAGTGTAGAATGTATATATAATTTTATGGTCAATAGAATATTATGACTTGTATAATATATGACATTCCATGTTTATTCATATTTTTTGATGTCCTTTTTTATTAAAATAAAGTGTCATGTCTTCATGTTTTTGAAAGCACATTACTAAAGTGTTTTCAATATATTATATTACTTAGAAAATGGTGTTTTAAATATTTATATATATAAAAACAAATTTCTTCATTATGTAATATTTTATTAGATAATGATGTTCTTGTTAATTCATGTTTGTGTTTCCACAAAATTGTATGTTTCATAATTATTTTCTCACATGTATGATTTATGTTTTTTCCATGGACAGATTGACTTTGTGTTAATGTTAGTTGAAACGAACATTCCATATTCCTATTAATGTGAATACTAAAGGCTTGTTTTTATTTGATAGTAAAAGTTTTTGGTGAAGTCATACATTTATATGAAATAAATAATATTATTTACAAATACACATGACATGATGATGATCAGATTTAAAAAAAGGTATGTCTTCAAACTAGGAAAGGAGCTTCTTATTGTACACAACTAACAAAAATGGTTCATAGAAATAATTATAAAACACTAATTTAACTTCAAGAAAGAAATCATGGGAAATGAACCACTACGTAGGTGGAACGATGAAAATGATGATAGCGATGGAATGGGTTTATGTCATCATTGTTTTCATTGTCACAGTTCCACTTGAGTTGAGGTTCATTTTCCATGATTTTTATTCTTGATGTTCACTTAGTGTTATAGAATCAGTCCTACTAAATACTTTTGTTTGTTGTTTATTGTTAGAAGCGCATTTCTAATTTTTAATAACCTCCCTATAGCAGTACACATTGGAAAAACCTAACTCTCTATATCAAAAATCATTTTTGATACTGATTATGATAGTGTAACTAATATTGATAAATGTGGTTGATCATATAATATTTTTTGTAATAATATTTTAAGACATCTTTTTATACCATAATATATGATTCTATTGTTTCATTATATAAAAGTTTATTAGAATATCAGTAAAAAATATTTTGGAAATTGAGGTAAAGAAAATAATATATAACATCATATAATTTACAATATGAGAATATCCCAATGAATATAGTAAATAATTGTTGCTGAGAGTGGGAAATCAACCCAGAAATATTAGGGAATCATTTCTGTTTATGAATTTTTTTATGATATATGGTCATCTCAAAAACATACATTATTCTCGAGTCCAATCCCTCTCATTTTGCATCCTTGTGGCCTTTTCACTATCAGGGGTTTGAAACCAGTTGATGTTAGGTGTCACTATTTCTTGGAAATGGTGAATTGGGAAATAATGAAACTCCCCAATATGCATCCATGGTGCATCATAATAGTTAGTAATGGTGTCCATATAATACATTAGATCAACATATTCATCCCACGATATGATCATAGAGTCACATGTTGTGAGGGCATGTGCACATGGAAACAATATGTCCTGATTGTATCCATATTGGTATATCTTTGTTTCCATTAATACCACCATTTTCACCAATTCTATTTATTAGGGTGTATGAAAGATCATTAACAACAAATTGTGAGTCTTATAAATGGATATGTATGACATGAAATCCAGAATCGTTTTCATTTCTCTTTTCAATCTCTTGTTGAAAGTGTCTTATGTAACTTATCCCCTACTGAATTCGGCTAGAGGCTAGTTTTTTCTATTGACAATGTAAATCAAGAAACAATATAATGTCTCCTTATCTAGGTATGTTATATGTAACTTTTTAATCTCATTAAAGATATGATTGATTCACTCCACAATGTTTTTGGTCACAAGTCCATACCTCTCCCCTTGACATATTCCAATGTTCATTTTTCTTTTGGAATCTGCATAATATAGTTATACACTTATTGATTTTCCTTGAAAATGTGTTCGAAACGTTCTTCAAAGCATCTCGGCTCCAGATCATATGCTACAAAGAAGATATCATATTTTACATAAATTGTTTTTATCATTTCATTTAGATAATTTAAAATATCATAGACATTGCATACATATCCTAGTGATTTCCTTCTTCATAGGTTCATTGTCTAATTTTTTCCTCACATTACTAGAAATGTGTCTAATGTGGGACTGATGATGTGCGATTAGGGTTATACATGCATCAGGGTCTGTATTGATGGCCTCATTGATTTCCCTATGCCGATCATATGTGAAACAAACACCTTGAATACAGGTGAAATGGCTGTTGATACATTTTAAAAACTTACTCAATGATTTATAGTTTACCTTTTACACACTGGAAAAGGAAAGTTGAATAAGTGAATGGTTTCCTTCTAGGGTTGTAGCAATCAACAATATTCCCTTATATTTTCAATATTGAAATGTTCCATCAATCTGAGTGAACTATTTTCGGAAAATAAATTTAGAGATACAGGGGAGGAATGCCCAAAAAAACTAGTGAACTTAAACACGATATGGATCATGTTGGTTATCATGAGACTCATTTTTTTGTATCAAGATGGAATAAAACTTGTTTAAGGTGCCTTAGTATGGCTTTAAATTCTGGAAACACTTGATACAAGTAATCCAAATCTCCATTGACCTTCACAATTTCATTTTGTTTCTCTATCCATGCTTTATTATTAGAAATCATATAACCAAATGTTTGTTGTATCAACTCTTGCACAAGGCCTATAGGAACATCCTGGAATGTCCTAACCATATCAATAACAATGGGTGACACAAATACCTTATAAAATGAGGTATGATCTTGTGTCAAGATTTTCTAAACAAAAGATTGAGATTCTATTGTATTCGAGATTCTCCAACCTCCAAATGCAATGTCTGGAATCTCCCTTAACCAGTATGTAAAATAATCCCCATATTTATCATAATGTATGAGATATTTATTTTGGCCTGAATTTTTAATGATATATTCTTAGTGTCTCTCAATGAAAAATCTCTTTAGTATTCTTTTTTATTAATCTTTACTTGGAAAATTCCTTCAATCATATAAGGTTTGGTCCAGCTCACTAAACCAATCTGGTATAACTTTGAGAAACTCAGTTGCAGGTGTGAAAACATTGCAGTTAAATTTAGGCAGACATTTCATTGATTGAGACCAATATGAAAATATTGGTGGATGATTTATTATGGGCTGAGGCTGGTGTAAACTATTGTATTTCTAAATACATCCACCAAAACTTCAACTGCCCCCTCCTCAATAGAATTTTTGTCACCATCTATTCCATTATTATCAAACTCTTCATCAAATTTTGGGTTGATAGGTATATCCTAAAGATCATCTAGTTTTTTTTATACTACATCATTTAGAATTATCTAAATTTCATGGGGTGAACTTTCTTCAACAACTCTGGTAATTATATGTCTTCATAAAAATAGAGTTTGTTGTTGTACAGTAGAAACATCAACATGTAACTCTGTCATGGTACCATCTTACGCTAAGAAATAAAATTTATTTCTTAGACTTATTGTGTATCAGCAACTAATAGAAAAGCTAGATTCCAAAGTGTTGGGAATTGATAATGTATAAAACTCATAAAATTGATCTCTTTATTATATCCCATATTTAAGGGACCATGAATTAAGTTCCGATGGTCCCTTAGGGTTACACAATCAGTTATACTAACCAATGTTGATGGTTGTGTACTATAAGAATCTCTTTATTTGGTTTGAATAACCATCCTATAGAAATACACATAGGAAAACATGATTGTCTATGGCAAAAATGTTTTTCATCAATATTGTGATATTTTAACTATAATATTGATAAATATGGTTGTCTATATAATATTTATTACAATGAAATTTCAGGACGTCTTTTTATACCCAAAAAATGATAGTAATGTTTCATTATATTAATTTTTATTAGAATATATGTCACAGAATGTTCTGGAAACTAAGGGTAAAAAAAAGGAATAATCAAATTAGTTTATTATTCATTGATAAAATGAAAATTATGATCATATAATGTTAAATGGATAAGAAAAAACACATCAAATAACACATGAATTATTTACAACATACACGAAATACAATAATATTTTTTAATAGAATGTGGTTTGAATGAGATGATCCTCCCTTCATACATGAGGTAAAATCTCGTTTATTTTCAATTGTCATCATAATAATATCTTCTAATGATATGTACTTAAATTTTGATGTTTCAGAATACTTCATCCCCTTAATGACATATCTTTTATGTCATCTTAGATGTCATTCGAAGGGCGAAAAATTTTGAATGTTCAAAAGGGTTGTACATATCATTCGAAGATGATAATAAGATAGAAATTAAAAATAATACGGACTTTAATTCTTGTTTAATGTGGGGCTCATCTCATCCAAACCAAATTCTATTGAAAATTTTCATGGAACTATCTTGTATGTTGTAAAGCATTAATGTGTTATTTAATGTGTTTTTTCATCTCTATTTCACATTATAAGACTATGAGTATCATTACCTAATAATAATATGTATTCATTTTTTAATCCTCTGTTATTCATAAATTAATCTATAATTAATAATTAATTATTATTATTATTATTTATAAACTATATAGTCTTTATGATACTAGATTTTTTTTAAATCTTATATCCAAAACTATGATCCTAATGTTATTGAGTAAAATTATTACTTATTTTATCAATCTTTAATCACTAGTTAGTCATTACAATGATATTAATTATTTAATCATTCTTCAATTACTCTATATTCATTCCTTATTAAATTATTAATCATATGATATTCATTAGTTAATTATTATTAAAAAATCATTATATATATTCATTTTTTAATCATAAAGCATTCATTCATTAATCTATACGTTATCATTACTAATAAGAAGTCTTATTAATGAACTACATATAACTAATTAAACTAATCAATAAATAACAACATTAAAACTAACTAAAAATAATTCAATTACTAATAATAACATTCATTCATTAATGAATTTCTCCTTTTCCATTTCATTTTATATCATCATAATTTTCAGTTAATCATTGATAAATATTTTAATTTGGTTTTTATTTTAATAGGAATTGATGTAGATTATAAATATAATAAGAATCATCTAATGCATATCCCCTGGGAGTTTCAAACCAAGAGTGCACCAAGTCCTTTTTTCATGCACCAATTCTTGTTCAAGTTAAGCTCAATTTAGTGTTTTTGGGTTTTACACATAGGTATATCTATTCCAGATCCACATACACTTGTTTTTATATAGATATGGATTTTATTTCTTAGATGACCACATAATCTTTATACTACCAAAATATTAGACCATTTAATCCAAAATTATTCAATACAAAATCTATACATAAATAGTACTAATAATAAATATTATTTAAAACAATATATAAGTACATAAACAACTTAATAAACAAAATATTTAGAATTTACTAAACTATATAAGAAAATAATTAATTAGAACTAAAAATATTTCTAATAAATAACTTAATAACTGTAGAGACTTGTATTTTTGGTCCTGTCAGACTTTGGAATATTTTAAGGAATAATTCCAGAGCTAGGTGCGAAGACATCATGCGATTCCGAGGCCCGGTGTGCCCGAAATTAATTTTATAAAAATATTAAGTATTTTTATACTATGCACATGGCAGGGGTGTGGTATCTCCAAAAAGGTAGCTCGGAACGGAAATCTGATGTCACAGTTGTGTCCGGAACATGCCGTTTACCCTAGGCGGGGTGTAAACATTGCGGGAGCGGGCCTATGGTGAGAAACGCCATGAGGGGCGTTTTTGTAAATAAGTAGCAAAGTTATTGTGCGAGCGTCGGGCCACATAACTTCTAAACGGAGTCTCGGATGGGAAATATGAGACCGCCGTTGTGTTCAGAACGATGGGTTTACCCTAGGGATGACCTTACATTTGTTCGCATTGGGCGTCGGGTCCGAGGCGGGTTTGGCGCCAGCGGGCGGCTGATATAAATATCAGCGCCCCCCCCCCCCTTTATCGTTCCTCTCAACATTCTTCACCGTTCTTTGTCGCCGCTCCGCCGAATCGAGCAAAAGAAGCGCCCAAGAGCTTGGAATTCAACGGAAAACATTCCAGGAGCGTGCAACGGAAGCTCTCGAGCACAGATCTAAGGCAGAACGTCGGCATTTTTCCCTCTCGGTAGGAGGATTTGTGTTTTATCCCCTGATCCCATTTTTGCTGCGTTTTTCTGAAAATTGAAGCCGTAGAAGTATAGATCGGGTCCCGAGGGTCGTGTAGACGCCTCCGGGTCATAAAATGGACCTCCGGGGAGCCCCCGGCGGTCCGCGAAAGATCCGCCGGCGCGGCACTGGCGGGGCGGCGCTGGGCCGCGGCGGAGGGCCGCCGGCCAGGGCCGGCCGGCGGCGGCGGCCGGTCCGGCCTCTTTTACCATACGAGAGTCTTCAAACCCCCGTAACATGCAATCCGGGAGCCGGATTCGCGTGCCGTTTGCGGCGACGCGACCCTGACGAAGAGGCGAACCCTCCGGTGTGGGTTCTAGGGTTTAATGTTTTGAAATCGTGGCCTAGGAGCCAGAAATGTTGTAAAAAATAATATTGTTTTATTATTTTACGACTTCTGGCCGTTGTAACTTCTACCCGGAGCATCCGATTGACGTGCCTTTAGTGGCGTTGAGACCCTGATGGTATGAAGGACTTTTAGAGATGGTTCCCGAGTGTTGGGACTGAGAACGGGGTGCAGGCCCCACGAGGCCGGTGTTTGGCGTTCGCGGTGAAACACAACTTTTGCACCAGGAGTCCGATTTTGGCGGATGAATATTCGATCCGGCTTTTTTTTACGAGAGGATCGCAATCATCTGATCCGTTCAATGAGTTTTGGAATCCAGGAGTGGGCCCCACCCAAGCTGGCCTTCGGTGAATAGTACCTTTTTCACCGGGTGTCCATTTCGGATGAACGAGTAGTCGATTCCGCTTGTTTTTCCGAGGGGGATCGTCGTGGTATGATTCGCTCGATGAGTTTCGGGGTCGTTGTGTGGGCCCCGCACGAGTTATCTATGGTGAATAATGTTTTTTTTCGCCGGTTGTCTGTTTCGGGCGAGTAAACAGCCTATCCTTCGTTTTTTTCCACGTAGATTGTGATGGTGTCCTCGGTTTTGGACTTGGAGGTGCGTAGTGAGGTGTTGTTGCGGGTCGCTCGGGTTAGCGATGTTTGGACCAGCAGTGCTTGAGGTTTCTCCCTTGGTTTGTTCCTACGAGGGTTCTTGTGGAATCCCAACCTTCGTATTGGTTTGTGATCCTCTCGATGGGATGTTTAAACTATTAGAGTTGTGGAATTCCTCTGGTGGGCCCGTAGTAGATCCTCTAACTTTTTTACCCTAGATCGGGTTCATGGTATCACTCTTACCACTTATTCATGGGTGGTGATCCCATATCTAGCAGGTTAACCCCGTAGGGTTTGTGGCATCATCGGAAATATTATCCCCTATGCGGTGGGTCATGCCCAGTAGGGTTGTGGCATCGTTGGGTGCACGATCCCCTACTTAGCATGAGGTTTATAGTAGGGTTGAGGTATCATTGGTTATACAATCCCCTACGCAGCACATGGTGACGGTAGGGTTTCGGCATCGTCGGTTCGATCCCCTACATCACGAGTTATACCAGGTAGGTTTCTGGTATCGTCATGACCACCTCTATATGGGCGATGATCCTCAATCTATGAGACTTGCTTCTGTCTAGCGCCAGATCGGGTTGTGGTATCCCCCAGTGGATCCTGGGTGTGATCCCTTATGTGTGAGAACTACGTATGCCAGATCGGGTTGTGGTATCCCCCAGCGGACCCTGGGAGTGATCATCTATCTGTGAGCTTCATATACCGGAGTGGGTTCCGGTATCCCCTAGCGGACCCCAGGATCGATCCCCTATCCGACGAGTTTGGTGGTACTGTTGTTTTAGGGAGGTTTCCTCAGTGATGCAATATGACAAACGCGATCTTTTGGGTGAGCATCTGAGAGGTTTGTGAGGAACACGATGGAGTGTATCTCTCGGATGAGTGTCATCTGGGATGACAGTGTTCGTGTGGTGTACTCTCCTGGTTGGGGGCAGTTTATGGTGTTGAGTTCGGTACCTCTTGTGGATTTGTGGCGCGAGCTGTGTATATCTGGATTGTTCAAGGTGTTTTTATGGGCATACACCTGAGCTGAGCTGAGCTGACTAGTTGTGTTTAGCCGAGGATGGTCATGAGATGGAGTTTCTCTCTCGTCTGGGTTCCCTTTGTCTTGGTTGAGCGGACTGTTGCCTTTTATTTTCTCCCTTGGGTTTTGGGTTTTTGGGGTGCCTACTGAGTATGTTTATACTCACCCCTGCACGGGCTTTGCCCGAACATGTTTTTGTCTTGTGCAGACCACAGGCCTTTTGACAGAGTCCCAGGAGGACCTGGAGCAGACAGAGCTGAGTGAGTGAGACTGACTAGGGTGTTTGCCGGTGCGGTGCTGAGGGAGCATTCCGGCGGGTGTTTGTGGCAGCGTTCCCCTTCTTCAGAGTATATCGGACGTGCTTTGTAGTTTTCTTTTAGTGGGACCTAATATTCCCTTTTGTACTTCTGGTGTACTCTGGTTTGGGATAGATGTATGCATGCATTTATTTTTCAGTTTTTTATCTCTACACTCTTGCATGGAGGTGTTTGTGGGTGTGTGTGTACAAGTACCTTAGGATAATGCCTCCCATGTGTGTGATAGCCTACTCGGCGCTAGTCGCCAGCCCCTGGCCTATTGGAGGTGGGCTTGGGGAGTCGCGGCTCGAGCCCCGTTGGGTCGGGTCATGACAGAGTGGTATCAGAGGAGGTTCCACCTTGGGGATCTCAGATCATAGCTGGTCTAGTTGTGAGGTTGGTCCGGGTTGCATTGTGGCAGTGTTAGGATGTTTCGAGTTCGGCTTTCATGCCAGGGACTCCAGTGTTGGTGCGGCGGCCGACGTATCCATACACCAGGACTCTTATAACCTGCCTTTTGACTCGGGACATTCGTACACCGATCACAGGGACAATATGGTACATGCATCATATATGACTGAGTTTTTGGGTTTTTCCTTGTCCTTCTTGAGTCAGCTCTCCAGATATACTCATTGACTATGGTGTGTCTTGAATGTTTTTCAGGATGCCTCCACGACGACAGCCAGTGAGGGTTCCGCAGTAGGATTGTGCTGACGACCCGCCCTGTATAGAGGCTGTGGAGCAGGGCGCAGGTTCTGAGGTTGCACCTCCAAGGGGTCTGCCGGTTGAGCCACCACCTGTCGACCAGCTAGTTGTGCTAGTAGTGCAGGATGAGGTTGCACGTAGGCTGAGTGCGCTGCACAAGTTCCAGAGGCATCGACCTCTGAGGTTCCCTGGTGATCTAGACCCCCAGGCAGCAGATGACTGGCTTGAGGCAGTCACCCGAGTTTTCCGCCTAGTGAGGACACCTCTTGATCAGATGGTGGTCCTAGCGGCGAGCCTTCTACATGGTTCTGTCAGGCGATGGTGGAGTTTGGTGATGCAGTCCCATGACGAGGAGATGCTCACGTGGTCAGAGTTTGAGCGGCTCTTTAGGGAAGAGTTCTATCTAGTGACACTGAGGTCAGTGTGGATCCAGAAGCTTCTGCAACATCGACAGGAGAGCATGACTATGTCGGAGTACTCAACGAGGTTTGCAGACCTATCACGCTACTCCCTGGATATGGTTCGAGACACGTTCTTTAGGGCTCGGATCTTTGAGCAGGGCTTACGCAGAGACATCCGAGCAGGTGTGGTTTCTATGTGCCTGCCCACCTATGCTGGAGTGCTCGAGCGAGCGTTGGTGGGGGAGAGTTTTCTGGATGAGCAGATTCCCCCTGTTAGTGTTGGGCACTCGAGAGCTTAGACTTTTTTAGTCGGATCGACATCTGGTAGCAGACGATAGACTCAGGGGTCTGGACGTGGCCAACGTTTCAGGAGGCGACCCCAGGATGGAGGATCTGAGGCTCAGGGCTCACATGCCAGTTTTGGTCAGCCGCAAGAGAGGCGGTGTTACGATTGCAACGGTCAGAAACATATTCTTAGAGATTTTCCGACCCGACGTGCTGCTGAGAGGGAGCCGGTCGATGGGCCACCTTGGCAGAGGCAGCGTCTCGAGCTAGGATGTCCGCAGGGCGACGAACGTGGCGGTGGAGCGGGTGCAGCAGGAGGAGGTGGGAGGCGGTACTAGTTGCAACCACCCCCACCCCAAGGTAGTCCACGCCAATCTTAGAAAGCTTGTGGCCGAGGGCGAGGACAGCTGCATGCCCTGGAGGCATTCGACCCAGAGGCACCACGGATGGATAGAGGTACGCCTTGTGTCTTTTCTACTTACTGCAGTAGTTTTTCAGAAATTGTTTAGCTGTACTCTTTCCTTTTGTTGATTTCTTGGGTTTTGTTCAGGGCGTTGGTAAGACCCTGTGTGGGAGTTGTTCCGCATGCTTCGAATGTGTGAGGACGAGGGATCCTTCCCCCACCAAGACGCTTTTTTGTGACGTGATTAAAACTGTGTAGGCGAGTCAATGCCGCCCAATGTGGATAGTATTGAGGTGTGGCCGTTGATTCCCTCTGACTTATACGTTCGGGCATGGGTGTTTGTTGGGGAGCTTGCTGGTGTGTGAGACCCAGTTGAGAGTCCGATCGCTTTCCTTGTACTTAGGGATTTTCAGGGATGAATATTTCTAAGGGGGGGAGGATGTAGCGACTCGGGTTTTTGGTCCTGTCAGACTTTGGAATATTTCTAGGAATAATTCCAGAGCTAGGAGCAAAGACGGCGTGCGATTCCAAGGCCCGGTGTGCCCAAAAATAATTTTATAAAATTATTAAGTATTTTTATACTATGCACGTGGAGGGGGTGTGATATCTCCTAAAGGGTAGCTTAGAATAGAAATATGATGGAACGGTTGCGTCCGGAACGTGCCATGTACCCTAGGCGGGGTGTAAACGTTGTGGGCTCGAGCCTACGGTGAGAAACGCCACCAGTGGAGTTTTCATAAATAAGTAGTAAAGTTAGTTTGCGAGCGTCGGCTCACATAACATCTGAATGAAGTCTCAGATGGAAAATCTGAGACCGCCGTTGCATTCAGAACAGTGCATTTACCCTAGGGGTGACCTTACTTTTGTTCGCATCGAGCGTCGGGTCCGAGGCGGGTTTGGCGCCGGCGGGCGGCTGATATAAATATCAGTGCCCCCCCCTTATCGTTCCTCTTGACGTTCTTCGTCATTCTTCACCGCCGCTCTGCCAAATTGAGCAAACAAAGCGCCCAGGAGCTCAGAATTCGACAACGAACGTTCCAGGAGCATTAAGCAGGAAGCTCTGGAGTGCGGATCTAAGGCAGAACGTCTGCGTTTCGCCCGCGAGGTAGGTGGATTTGAGTTTTAACCCCCGATCCCGTTTTTGATTCTTTTTTCGGCATATTGAAGCCGTAGCAGTATAGATCAGGTCCCGAGGGTCGTGTAGATGCCTCCGGATCGTAAAAACGGACCACCGGGGTGCCCCCGGCGGTCCGCGGAAGATCCGCCGGCGCGGTACCGGCGGCGGCGGAGCCCGATGGCACGCAGCGGAGCGGCAGCGGCATGCGGCGGGGGGCCGCCGGCCAGGGCGGGCCAGCGGCGGCGGCTGGTCCAGGTCGGTCCGGCCTCTTTTACCATACGGGGGTCTTTAAACCCCCGTAACATTCAATCCGAGAGCCGGATTCGCGTGCAGTTTGCGGTGACGCGACCCTGATGATGAGGCGAACCCTCCAGTGTGGGTTTGAGGGTTTAAAGGTTTTGGATCGTGGCCCGGGAGTTAAAAACGTCGTAAAAAATAATATTGTTTTATTATTTTACGACTTCGGGCCGTTGTAACTTCTACACGGAGCATCCTTTTGACGTTCCGTTAGTGGCGTTGAGACCCTGATGGTACGACGGACTATTAAAGATGGTTCTCAGGTGTTGGGACTAAGAACGTGGTGCAAGCCCCACGAGGCCGGGGTTTCGTGTTCGCGGTGAAACACATCTTTTGCACCAGGAGTCCGATTTTGGCGGATGAATAGTCAATCCTGTGTGTTTTTCCGAGAAGATCGCAATGGTGCAATCCGTTCGATGAGTTTCGGAATCCAAGCATGGGCCCCACATGAGCTGGCCTTTGGTGAATAATACCTTTTTCCCCGGGTGTCCGTTTTGGACTAGTGAGTAGTCGATTCCACTGGTTTTTCCGAGGGGATCACCGTGGAATGATCCGCTCGATGAGTTTCGGGGTCATTGTGTGGGCCCCGCACGAGTTAGCTTTGGTGAATAGTGTTGTTTTCACCGGTAGTCTGTTTTGGGTGAGTAAGCAGTCTATCATGCGTGTTTTTCTGCGTAGATCGCGATGGTGTCCTCGGTTTTGGCCTTGGAGGTGTGCAGGGAGGTGTTGTAGGGGGTCACTAGGGTTAGCGATGTTTAGACCAACAGTGGTTGAGGGTTCTCCCATGGTTAGTTCCTACGAGGGTTCTTGTGGCATCACAACCTTCGTATGGGTTTGTGATCCTCTCGATGGGATGTTTAAACTGTTAGAGTTGTGGTATCCCTCTGGTGGGCCCGGAGTGGATCCTCTAGCATCTTTACCCTAGATCGGTTCTTGGTATCGCTGTGACCGCTTATTCACGGGCGGTGATCCCCTATCTAGCAGTTTAACCCCGTAGGGTTTGTGGCATCATCGGGAATATGATCCCCTATGCGGCGGGTCATGCCCAGTAGGGTTGTGGCATCGTCTGGTGTACGATCCCCTACTTAGCATGAGGTTTATAGTATTGTTTCGGTATCATTGGTTATACGATCCCCTACGCAGTGCTTGGTGACGGTAGGGTTGCGGCATCATCGGTTCGATCCCCTACATTGCGAGTTATACAAGTTAGGGTTCCAGTATCGTCGTGAACACCTCTATATGGGAGATGATCCTTTATCTGTGAGACGTACTTATGTCTAGCGCCAGATCGGGTTGTGGTATCCCCCAGTGGATCCTGGGTGTGATCCCCTATGTGTGAGAACTACGTATGCCAGATCGGGTCGTGGTATCCCCCAGCGGACCCTGGGAGTGATCCCCTATCTGTGAGCTTCGTATACCGAAGTGGGTTCTGGTATCCCCTAGAAGACCTTAGGAGTGATCCCCTATTAGAGGAGTTTGGTGGTTCCGTTATTTCTGGGAGGTTTCCTCAGTGATGCTATCCAACGAGCGTGATCTCTTGGGTGAGCGTCTGAGAGGTTTGTGAGAAACCCGAGGGAGTTTATCTCTCGAATGAGTGTCATCGGGGATGACAGTGTTCGTGTGGTATACTCTCATGGTTGGGTTGCTGGTGTTGAGTTCGGTATCTCTTGTGGCATTGTGGCGCGAGCTGTGTATATCTGGATTGGTCATGGTGTATGTATGGGCATACACCTGAGCTGAGCTGAGGTGACTAGTTGTGTTTAGCCGAGGATGGTCACGAGATGGAGTTTCTCTCTCGTCTGGGTTCCCTCTGGCTGGGTTGAGCGGATTGTTGCCTTTTAGTTGCTCCCTTGGGTTTTCGGTTTTTGGGGTGCCTACTGAGTATGTTTATACTCACCCCTGCATGGGCTTTGCCTGCTAATGTATGTGTCTTGTGCAGACCACAGTCCTTTTGACGGAGTCCTAGGATGACCTAGAGTAGGCCGAGCTGAGTGAGTGAGACTGACCAGGGTGTTTGCCGGTGCGATGCCGAGGGAGCTTTCCGGTGGGTGTTTTTGGCAGCGTTCCACTTCTTCAGAGCAGGTTGGACGCGCTTTGTAGTTTTCTTTTGGTGGGCCCTATTTTTCCCTTTTGTACTTTTATTGTACTCTGGTTTGGGATAGATGTATGCATGCATTTATTTTTCAGTTTTATATCTCTACACTATTTCATGGAGGTGTTTGTGGGTGCGTGTGTACAAGTACCTTAGGCTAATGCCTTCCATGTGTGTGATAGCCTACTCGGTGCTAGTCGCCAGCCCCTGGCCTATTGGAGGCGGGCTTGGGTAGTCGCGGCTCGACCCCCGTTGGGTTGGGTCGTGACAATAACAATAAATTAAATAAAAAAAATTTGTATAAAAGATACTTTGAAAAAAAAACTGTGACTTCTTTTAAACCATAGAATCCACCACTTGAAAAAGAGACTTTTTTATAGGGAGAGAAGTAGTTGGAAAAAGAGAGATGGGGAAAATTATAAATGGGGATAAGGGTGTGGGTTCCCTTTTATATTTAATTGTTGAAAAGGTGTATGTTGGGGTTCCACATTTTTCCTAACGTAATGGAGAAAGGTCGTACCACCACTACAACCTTTAATCTAACTTAATGATGAAAGGAAGAACCACCTAATGCATTTTTCATGTCATCAATATTGACCAAAAGAGGTTAGAGAAGGAAGGAGACAATGTGCCTGCCTCCATTCAATCATATTTTAAGAAAATTAACGTGGACAAATTTTAATGAAAAAATAAAAGACACATTAAAAATTTGTGGTGGGAGGGTTGGAATAAGAGTTATAACAATGTAATATTTGAATTTTTTTACTAAAATGGAGTTTAATGAATGGGGATTAGTGAACAAGTTATCTATAGGGGTGTTTTAGAAGACCCATAAGATTTACCGTATGCTTTTTAGAAGTCCCATATGATTCACAGGAAATCAAATTCTGGGAAATCATCCTAACTTAAAAAAAATAGTTTCTCTAAAATAGATCATTAAATCATGGATAGAAGATCTATATTATGGTAAGTTGAATATAAATTCAAGGAAGTAAACGCGGTAGTATGCTTTTAGGTTATAGATGGATGACGGGAGGGGAGAAAGGAGACTGGATGATGGGAGAGTAAAAGCATGGCAATATTTCAGGTTGTAGAAAGAAGGACAGAGCTAGGATGGGAGAGGAAAGGGGAATAAGATTAATTTAACAAGGATTTTATAGTGGGATGAAATGGAGTTATGTTCTAGTAAAGTTCCTTCAGGAAACAATTTTCATGGAATAATATGCCTTGAAAATCTCCTTTCTATATATAATATTGAAAAAGAAATATCCCATGAAATCACATTCATTGAAATATTTTTTTCAAATGTTTTTTTCAATGAAATTCCTTCTATAATAATCCTTCGTGGAAAGAATTTTTATGAGAAAAAACTTTATAAGATATAAATTCATGGATGGTTACTTAAAGTATAACGCTTTCCTTGTAGTAATAACAAAAAATATAGATTAGGAATTTGTTTCTTGTATAAATATTTTGGTATATTTCTTTTATTATTATAATTATACATGAAACAAATTCATCAAATCACCCTGATTGAAACTTCTCAAAATTTCTTATATGGTTCATCTACATATAAATCTATTTACCTGGTTATATTAAAATTTTATCCCAAATGTGTAAAAATTAAAAAATCCATTAAAAATCCCCAACTGTAGAAATAATTTTTCCAATAAAATTAAATCATGAGCTATATGTAAATTTTGTTTTCTCAAATTGAATACATAAAGAATAATTGCATGATGAACATGATTCAAATTATATAAGAAAGAGACATAAAATTCATTTTTATATGCTGAATAAAACATTAAACGGTTTAAAATAGACACCCGATGCTTGGTACATATAGATTGAAATATACATGATTTTT
The DNA here is from genome assembly GCA_963277665.1 of Viscum album. NCBI lineage: Eukaryota > Viridiplantae > Streptophyta > Magnoliopsida > Santalales > Viscaceae > Viscum > Viscum album. Next base: position 1,235,613,045 of record OY728162.1, on the reverse strand, counting down.
CATTCTCTAAAAAATCATTATATTCAAATATTTTATATAATGTTAAATTATAATACGGATTTATTAATATTTTTCTTGTATGTGGAAGAATTAATATTTAGAAGAAATTCAAAATGGAATTCATTCAAAATTCAAGGTGACATAATAGTCCAATTAGAAATGATAGGATTGGGATTAGTGGTTTATTTTATAATAAATAAAATATAACTCACAATAAAGTGTATCTTTATTTCAAAAAATACATACATGCTTTATAGTGTTATGTAAATCAAGATAGAATCAATATATCGGCTCATTACATCAATGATGGACTGATTATATTTAATAAAACAAGAATGAAGGTAATTTAAAAATAAATTTATTTTTAAAAATATTGTTATTTAATAGAAAGAGAAAATATTAAGTCCCAAATAATGGTAACATATGGCCTATATGGGGTTATTATTGTAGAGATCCAAACTTTATGTACATAGACATTACATTACTTTTGCGGAATACTTGATACATAACAAAAACAGACATCAAAGGACCGTAATAGTTTATTGTCTTTGGAAACATGGAACATAATCTTTAAATCATGTTGAAAGATCTTTAACATCTCCCATAAGGATCTTCCACTTTTGTTTTCATACCTAAACCCTTTCTTTATATCCTGGGGAAAAGAAAACATAAAAAGTGTGAGCTCAAATGCTCAGTATGGGTAATCATGGAGAAAATAAAAAAACCATATATATCTGAACTTCAAAACAAGAACATAATGTTTAGACATCAAAATATTGATTTGTGAAATAAATCATGGCATTACGTAAGGAATAGGTCATAAAGGAGCATCCATCATGATAAAATAGTATAGGAATAATATATTTAATTGTTTAAAACCATGAAGCACATGATATTATTTCCATATTAGAGAAGGCATTGCTGCGAAGACCATCTTAGTGGACAAAGTCCCTTTCTGAATCGAGTTCACTCCTTATTCCAGTCCTGTATCACTGAAACAGATTAACTTACCCTTCCAACCATGTCTATATCATGGGATATAAATCATTACCCAATTAAGTGGAGGGAGATATAGGTACCACCCATCTCATAAGGAAATCATTCTTACTTGTGCCACAATACAATCATACATCATTCATCGTAACCCAAAGAATAAAATGGGTTTCATAAACATCATCCCATCATAACGTAATACATAAAAAATGGATGTATTTTCATCATAATAAAAATCAAACCATGTAAATATTATATACATTATACTTGAAACATAATCATACTAAATAATACCATCTTAGTTGGAAAATAGTTTTGACAAAACACTTGAAATAAATTCTTGAGGAAAATATCCTTTTTTTCAAAATCATTTTGTTTTCAAAAAATGCCATGTAATTTTAAAAGAAAAGGATTTTATTTAAAATAACCATGAAATCTTGTAGAGTAAAATTCATGAAAATAAGGTGTTATGAAACCCTAAAAATCCATTCATTCCGTATTAGTTAAAAAAAATTTACTTGAACTTTTAATGGGAAAGTCAAAAAGTACTTCGTATGGTAAACAAAAGAAAGATTCCTTTCACACAATGTGGTAAAAGTCAAAAAAGGGTAAAAATGACTTCAATCCAACATGTAAGAATATTAAATACATTATTAAAACATTTTTATAAAATACGGACATGGATGATATATATAATCCTAGTAAATACATACGTATAATAAATCTCATATGAAAATGAGATTCCAAAATTATCCCTTACCTTAGACCTGATATGATTAGTACATATCCAAACCTCCTGTATAATGATTTAAATAATGTCATTTACATATTGTAGAATCATAATCATTGTGATGATTTCATATATGGTTCACTTATGACTTTATATTACCCATTCTTTTGTAAATTCCATGTTAATGTAGTGTTTTGGGTAAAATCCTTTTATTTATCATACGTTTTTGGACTTGTTGTTCTTGATATTATTATTACTTATATAATGATTTAATTACGTATAGAATGTAAAAAATGTTTTATATATCATATATATTCAGTATATATATATAATAGATAGATGAATGAAATGAAATACACCGTTCATGGAGACGGTTGGCCGTACGTACGCATTAACACAATTTTTCGTTCCTTATTGACTTGAATGGAAGTAAGTAGATGACACATACACACAGATATATATAGCTTAATTGTGTCATATATTTCATTATTATTAATTATATATTCTTTATAATCATTCTTGAATGGTTATCATAGATAATAAATCACATCGCATCGTGGAGACGATAATCCGTACGTTCACACGAGCGATGATATTGTTCCCCTAATTATTGAATGGAATTGGAGTAGATGATATAATATCTCAGAATAATAATGATTTTATAATAACCATATATAGTTATTCTTTAAAACATTATACCCATCCATTTAAGGTGGTGTTGGAAAAATAGATTACACCACGACGTGGAGACGGTATTCCGTACGTACGCACGCGTGGTGATTTCGTTTTCTGTAGGATGGATAGAAGGTGAAATGGGTTTGTTTCATATTTATAATAACATATCAGTATATTATTTATACTTATTTTATTAATTTATAATTAAAACACTAATGAATAAGAAGTTGAAAAGAAAGAAACCTGAAAGAATCGGTAGAAGAGATTACCTCTTCTTCGACGCAGCTCTTATAAGATTTATCTTAAGGCACTAGAGTTGGCCTTTTGAGGAGACCAGAACATCTATAATGTTTATAGGGAAGTTTAATAGGGAAATGGTTATTGTTTTGGCCAAGATTTAAGGCTCAAAATTGTGTAAAGAGAAGATGGAGGAGGTTCCCTTTTATAAGGTAGGAGAGGGCACCTTTGGAAACCTCAAAAATATTAGTTTATAATAAATAAAACCCAACATACAAAACCTCAAAAAATGACTCATATTAAAAGATTATATGAGATAGGGTTGTAATCTCATCAACCAATAAAATTTAGTCATTTTGAAAATTTATTTTAAACTTTATCAACTTGATTTATCCATATTTAATCTATTTAATTTTATTTGTGGTATTAAGATTCTAAATTTTAAATTGTTAAAAATAATTACTTATGTGTTGTGAATTTTCAGTAAATGGATAATTTATGACATTTTCGACCATAAAATTTTAATTTATAATTTTTAAATATTTTTCTGATTTTTAAACAATTCTATATTATGTTATTTTTATAAAATATCAATAGTATCAATTTTGACACTATTCATTTATTTGAATTTAAATAAAATCCTAAACAGAAGATATGTTTGAAATAATAGATTTAATAGATTCATAACATGTAATATTTATCTATAAAATTCGTGGAGCTCATTAAATAGTTTATATTTTATTTATTTTAATATTTTTAAATCCATTTATTTGATATTTCAATTAATAAAATAATTTCAACATCATTATTGTGTCACCTTTAATGATAATTATTTAATACCTAAAAGTTCCAAATAAATTTACATGATTTAGATAATCTTATTGTATTTATGGATACTATTCATTTTTGAAGTTTCATAAAGTGTATCACTAAATTAAAATTATTATGCTTATAAGATTTAAGAGAGTGACATGTTGTCACTTTATTTGGTTTTATAATAATTAAATTATTTTCATGGTAAAAAGTCCATAAAATGAATCGAATCCATACTTTAGGTGTTATGGGTCGACTGTGAGTCATCCAATAGAATTTTGGAAAGTGTTAGGGTAATTTTATAATCTTATTTTTTTCCTTAATTACCGGATTTACCTTTAACTACAGTAAATAAAAATTACGGTAGATACTATTCATAATATAAATAAATAAAGTTAAACTATTAAAATAAATTGGAACCACTGAATTAATATATAGAATCCATTTTCAAAAATTCAAAACACATAAGTTGCAGTTATTAATTTAAAATTAATCCCCTTGTTAGGAAAACGGGTTTTAGAAGTTAAACATTTTCCAAAGATTGAAATTTTTTTTCATATGAATTCAATTTCAAATTAATGGTAATGAAATAAATTATATTAAATGATACAAATATATTCTATTTATACTGTAAAACCATTATATAGTATAATTTAACCATAAAATTATTGCGATTAAAAAAAGTAGTTTTTAATTAAAATATAGCATGTTTTTACTATTTATTAAAATATAAAAGTTATCAGAATAATATGGAAATTTTATCCAAAGTAAATTTTTATATCCTGATTCCAAAGAAGATTTTCATTTTGTAAATTTAGCTTATAAACAAATAAAATACTAGATTTAAAGTGGATGCTCCATCAAAAGATAGAAAAATTGCATTTTTGGAAAAATACTTATTTTACCCAAAAAAATTATTTTGTTCTCAAAACATGTTCTAGAAAATGTGTAAGATGAATAATAATGTTATAAATTAAAAATGGACTTTATACTATTCATAATGGCTAGTCCATAATAATATTATAACAATATATTGTTGTTTAGTGAAACCCTGTATTGCGTACTACACACGGTATCGAGGAAGGTTGTGATTGCGTGTAATGAAAGACAAGTCAGTGATGCGTGTAGTGAAATATCCTTTTGGTGTAGCATATAACAAAAAAAAATAACTTAAATTAAAAAGAGTAATTCTCATAAAATGTCAGGTTGTTACATTCTACCCCCCTTTAAATGAATTTCGCCCTCAAAATTCTTTAGGGTTATAAATTGTTTACTACTTGAAGGTTTTTTTTCATAGAAACCCACATCGTAAATTTAAATAATAAAACAAATTTTTAAAATTTGAAGTATGAAAAATATTAGTTACCCAAATTAACTCATCACTGAGTTTCCACATAAGAGTACATAGGTGAAAATATGGATATGGAAGAGAAACCATACCATCAAGTTCTGATGGAGAGTGGTAGAGAACCTGGCTTTGAAAAATCCAACAATCAAAAAGCCATAAATTTTTGATGATCTAAGGTACCTTCTGATTCATCGGATATAATGGAACTAGGACAATATTTTTAGTTTTCAAGATCATTTCCCTATAGTTTAATAATTTGATTTAGAATAAATAATAACTTTATTTCGGTATAATATCACCGTTGTTCATTCCTTGAACATTTTCCACTTCATATCTTAATGAAATGAAGTTAAATTTGTCATTCGTGAAGTGTTAGCAGATCATGTGATAGAATGATGGGTCAATCCATATGTCTCAAACAAAAGGTTTGAAAAAGTTATCAAATATACATAAGTCGATCTATGGTGAGGTTAATCGTATATGATTCCAAAAAATGGATTTATACACCATCTATCATACCACATAATAAATAAAACTAGTTTCTACTAACCAGGGTCTTCATGTAGGACAATGGTAGGAAATAAAGGCATGTCGCACTTCAGTTGTGGGTTCAATTCCAACAATGTTTTCTGACGTGACATGTTATCTCCCGTCCTGTAGGTTGTATTTTTTTTCATTATAAATAAAATATCAAAAAAAGTTCTTTCCTTAAACAATACTATCTTATGTCCAACATAATATATTCTAGTCTTTATACTTATCCAAAATACATCTGTCCAATCTCATAGTATAAAGAAAACGATTTCTAGAAATTTCATTATCCAAGAATGTGAATACCATCATTTATCCCCCGTATATCATAAGATATATCTTGTTGATCGCATTACAAAGATATGAATATCTTAATCTTGTATTCTCTTACAACATGAATTACCATAGAACCGTAGTGAAAACATTAATTATATCAAAAGTTATCTCTTTCCACATACCAAATTCCCAAAACTTCAATATACTCAAACCATGATATCACTTTTTCCTTATATCAATCATGAGATTATTAATATTGTTTTCTCCTTATCCCCTCATTATGTGCATATCATCTGCTTTAAAAAAATTTTGAATTACATTTCATGGTTACCAGTACCATATAATTATTTAATACCATAATAAACCAATACATAGATATTCCAATATTCCACAGTACTATAAATTATATTCCACAACATTATTTTGGAATCCCGTTACATAAAGACATAATCATTACACTACATCATTGTCATACTCAACATCAACAATAGTGATAGCATGTGACTTCCCTTTTTTCCTTTTCCTTAAGAGGTTTCTCATGTCGATCATCATTAACCCTTGGATTAGGGAATTGACTACCATAATTACCCATTTCTATGCACTTGAAGCATTGAAGTGTTGGTGGATCATTCTCTATAGTATTTTCTTTATTCACATCATTAAAAACCTTTTTCCCATTACATTGACACTCAGCTTCTTGATGACCTTATTTTCCGCACTAAAAACATTTTCAAGTACCTTTTAGACAATCTCCACCATGCTTATTTCTACACTTTGAGCAAAAAGAAACATTCACCTTCTTTTAACCATTATTCTGATGTTTTCCCTTGAACTTCATCTATCATTTCTTTTCAAAACCATGAGATGGATATGTTACACCAACCTACAGTTCTACATTGATAGCACAACACACAATTTCTTCATATCTATTGAAGTCTCTTATAGCTAATGCCCTTAGAAGTCCTGGATTTTAGACACTGCAAAATCGATCAACTTTACTTTCAGGTTGGATGATAAAACCAGATTCATAACTTGTTAGTCTTGTAAAATTCGATTCATATATACCAAAATATTCATCATTCTTATGATTAAGCTCAAGGAACTCCTTTTCCATATTTGTTCAAAGAATACAAGGGAAGTACTAACTAAAAAACAAGTTCTTGAACTCGTCCCCTTCCATGGATTCAATTTCATCTTGGGGACTTGTATTCTTAATTAGAGTCCACCACTGGTCTGCTTCACCTTCTACACGGCAAACAACTAATATTAAATTTTCATGTTCTGACTAGTGAAGTATTGAAAATATCTTTTCAATGGTACTAATCCATTATTCAATAACAAGTGGATCAGAAGACCCATTGAAGATGGTGGACGTTGCCTCATGAAGGTCTCAATATAATATTGTTCCCTTATCTGATCATTTGGAAATCCATAATGATTCGTAGCTTGTGTAAGTATAACAATATGATTTTTCACTCCATCTCCCATCACATTTGGTTTCTCGGGAAGACAATCATTGCATTTTCCGTTACATTTATCAACACAATTCCTTCGGGTTCCAGCTATCATCTAAAACCCAAAAAGAACAGTGTAAGGGGCAAAAATCATGCTAGGAAAACAACAAAATAAAGTTAGAGTACCTTCAATATCTAACATCATAGGATTAATTATAATATTGTCACCATAATTCTAGGACTATAACCTATAATTATACTTAACGTTAAGGACATCCCTAGACATACCATATAAATATTTATAGGGATCTCACTAATGTTATCAAATCCTAGTTTCCAAAGGTTGACTAAACCTTTCCTCTGATACCAACTATAGAGATCCATACTTTCCATACATAGACATTAGATTGCTTTGGAGGAATAATTAATATATAACAAAAATAGACACCAAAGGACCATAATAGTTTAGTGTCTTTGGAAACAAGGAACATAATATTCGAATCATGGTGAATGATATTCAACATCTCCAATAAATATCATCCCCTTTTGTTTTCTTACCTAAAACATTTTTTATATCCTAGGGAAATGAAAACATAAAACGGGTGAGCTTAAGTTCTCATTAAGGTTAATCATGGTGAAAATAAAACAAACTATATACATTTGAACTACAAAACATGAACATAAAGTTTAGACATCAAAATCATGAGTTGTGAAATAAATCTCGGTAGTACGTATGGAATAAGTCCTAAATGAACATCAATCATGATAAAATATCATGGGAATAAAACATTTAATTGTGTAAAACCATGAATCATATGATATTATTTCCATAGTAGACAAGGCATTGATGCCAAGACCATCATAGTGGACAAGGTCCCTTTCTAAATCATGTTCACTCCTCATTCCAGTCGTGTATCACTGAACTGGATTAACATACCATTCCAGCCATGTCTATCTCATGAGATATAAATTTTTACCCAATGAATTTTAGGGAGATATATGTCCCTCCCATTACATAATGAAATCATTCATACTTGTTCCTCAAAAAAATCTTACATCATTTATCATAACCCAAATAATAAAATGGGTTTCATAAACATCATCCTATCATAATGTAATCCATAAAAAACAAATGGATGTCATTTCATCATAGGAAGAATCAAACAGTGTAAATAATAAATAAATTATACTTGAAAAATAATCATACTAAATAATGTCATCTTATATGGAAAATAGTTTTGACAAAACACTTGAAATGAATTCATGAGGAAAATATCCTTCTTTTCAAAATCATTTTCTTTTCAAAAAATTCCATTTAATTTTAAAACAAAATGATTTTTTAGAAACTTACCATGAAATCTTGTATAGAACATTTCATGAAAATAAGGTGTTATGAAACCATAAAAATCCATTAATGTCGTATAAGTTAAAAAAACATTCTACTCAAACTTTTAATGGAAAAGTCAAAAAAGTACTTTCTATTGTAAAGAAAATAAAGATTCCTTCCATAAAATGTGGTAAAAGTCAAAAAAGGGTTAAAATGACTTTAAAAATACATGGTAGAATATTAAATACTCTATGAAAACATTTTTATAAAATATGAACATTAATGAAAAATATAACCCCAGTAAATACTTACGTATAAGCAATTTCAGATAAAAATGAGATTTCAAAATTATCCATTACCTTAGATCTGATATACTTCATACATATCTAAACCTCCTGTATAATGATTTAAATAATATCATTTACTTATTATAGAACCATATTCATTGCGATGATATCATATATGGTACATTATGACTTTATATTACGTGTTCTTTTGTACATTCCATGTTAAATTAGTGTTTTGGGTAAAATCATTTTATTTATCGTACGTGTTTGGACTTGTTTTTCATGATATTATTTTTACTTATATACTGATATACATACTTACAGAATATAAAAAATTATTTATATATCATATATATTCAGTATATATATATATATATAATAGATAGATGAATGAAATGATATACACTGTTCATGGTGACGGTAGGCCGTACGTACGCATGAACGTTGTTTTCCATTCCTTATTGACTTGAATGGAAGTAAGTTGATGACATATATATATATATTTAGCTTAATTATTTCATTTATTTAATTATTACTCATTATATATACTTTATAATCATTCTTTAATGGTTAACATGGAGAATAAATCTCATCGTGTCGTGGTGACGGTAATCCATACGTACACATGAGCGGTGATATCGTTCCCATAATTATTAAATGGAATTGGAGTAGATGATATAATATCTCAGAATAATTATGATTTTATAATAACCATATATAGTTATTCATTAAACCATTATACCCATCCAATTAAGGTGGTGGTGGAAAAACAGATTACACCACAGCGTAGAGACAATATTCCATACAAACGCACGTGCAGTGATTTCATTTTCCAAAGGATGGATAAAAGGTGAAATGGGGTTGTTTCATATTTATAATAACATATAAGTATATTAGTGATACTTATTATATTACTTTATAAAGAAACAACTAAAGAAGATTAAGTTGAAGATGAAAGAAACATGAAAGAATCGGTAGAAGAGATTACCTCTTCTTCGACACACCGCTTTTAAGCTTCCTCTTAAGGCACTAGAGTTTGTTTTTTTAGGGGGAAAAACAATTATAATATTTATAGGGAAGTTGAGAAGGGAAATGGGAAGGTTTTTACCGAGCATAAAGGATCAAAATTGTGAAAATTGAAGAGGGAGTAGGTGCCCTTTTTTAAGGGAGGAGATGGGCACCTTTGGAAACCTCAAAAATATGAATTTATAATATATCAAACCCCACTTAAAAAACCTCAAAATATTACTCATATTAGAAGATTAGATGATATAGGGTTGTAATCCCATCAATTAATAAAATTTATACATGTATAATATTTATTTTAAACCTTATCAAATTGATTTATCTTTATTTAATCTATTTAATTTTATTTGTGGTAATAAGATTCATAATTTTAAATTGTTATAAATATTTACATATTTGTTGTGAATTGTCAATAATTGGATAGTGTATGACATTTTATACCATATAAAGTATAATTTAAATTTTTTAAATATTTTTGTGATTTTTTAAAAAAAAATTATTTTGTTATTTTTATAAAATATGAATAGTGTCAATTTTCACACTATTTATTTATTTGACTTTAAATAAACTCCTAAACAGAAGATATGTTCAAAATAAAAGATTTAATAGATTCATAAAATGTCATATTTATCTATAATATTTGTGGATCATAGTAAGTAGTTCATATAATATTTATTTTAATATTTTTAAAACCATTTATTTGATATTTCAATCAATAAAATAATTTCAACATCACAATTTTGTCACCATTAATGATTATTATTTAATCCCTAAAAATACCAAATAAATTTTCATGATGTATATAATCTTATTGTATTTCGGTATACTATTAATGTTCAAAGTTTCATGAAGTTTATCACTAAATTAAAATTATTATTCTTACAAGATTTAAGAGAGTGACATGTTGTCACTTTCTTTGGATTTAATAATAATTAAATTATTTTCATGGTAAAAAGTCCATAAAATGAATCTAATCTGACCGTTAGTTGATATGGGTCGACTTGTAGTCATCCAATAGAATTTTTGTAGGTGTTAGGGTAATTTTATACTCTTATTTTTACCCTTAATTACCCGATTTTCCTTTAACTATAGTAAATTAAAATTACCATAGTTACTATTCATAATATAAAAAAAAGTAACCTATTAACATAATTTGTACCCACTGAATTCGAATATTGAATCCATTTTTCAAAATTCATAACATAGATGATGAGGTTATTAATTTTAAATTTATCCAGTTGTTAAGAAAATGGGTTTTAAAAGTTAAAACATTGCCCAAGATTGAAATGTTTTTACCTATGAATTCAATGTAAAATTAATGGTAATGAAATATATTATATTAAATGGTAAAAATATATTCTATTTATACATTTAAACCATTAAATATTATAATTTAACCATATAAATTATTGAGATGAAAAAAAGTTGGTTTAAATTAAAATATAGCGTGCTTTTATTATTCATTAAAATATGAAAGTTATCAGAATAATATGAAACATTAATCCAAAGTAAATTTTTATATCCTGATTCCAAAAAAGAATTTTAGTTTTTCTAATTTAACTTATAAACATGTCAAAAAATAGATTTAATTTTGAAGCGCCATCAAAAGGCGGCAAAACTCCATTTTTTGAAAAATACTTATTTTACATGAAAAATTTATTTTGTTCTCATATAATGTTTTAGAAAATGTGTAAGATGAATACTAATGTTATAAAATTCAAAATTGAGTTAAAAATATTCATAACAGCTAGTCAATAATAATATTATAACAATATATCGTTGTTTAATGAAACCCGGTATTGCGTACTACACAGGCAATCGAGGAAAGTTGTGATTGTGTGTAATGCAAGCCAAGTCATGGTTGTGTGTAGTGCAATCTCCTTTTGGTGTTGTGTATAACACGATAAATAAATGAAATTAAAACTAATAATTCTCATAAAATCTCAGGTTGTTACAATTAGTCTAAATTCAAATATTAATGATATAAATTAATTAATTCCCAAAGTTAATTAACAAGAGATAAAATAATGAAGAGTAGTAAATAATTAAAGCTGGTATTTTTATAGTATTTCAATCCAAAGTGTATGTGATTTTATTTCCATACAAATGTTTAGCTTTTTTTCTTCTATTTTCTATTTATATGTATGCATGGAACACTATTTGTAATTTTTATTCTTCTCAATTGATTCTACATGTCTTAGTTTTCTCTTATTTTTGGGATCTTACCTTGGGCCATGTTTCTGAACCTGGGCTCTTCTAGTCTCCTTATCATGTCATTAATATAATTTTAGTAGTCTAATCATCATTAATTAGGTGAACTATGCATTTTCTTAATGTATTACACCTATGACGTTCACATTTCTCAATCTGTTCAGCTGTATCACACACCCTTCATTGATCCTTTGTAAAACCCCAATATTTTTCAAATAAATTTAATATTTAATTAATGAAACCCTGACTCTCTAAAAAAACTTCTTCATTATGAATTAGATTTTAAATGCAATTTTACCACCTCGGTGTTTTGAATTTCAAACAAATGACATACATGGTTGTGTTCAATAAGATAATTAGAGTATGATAAGATCAAAACGTATTTTTTAGTAATAGTAACCTTACCCTTAAGAATAGTAATTTAAGTTAATGTATTTTAATATGAATTTTATGAATAGTAACCACTCCCCTGAAAGTATAAATAAAATTTATAAGCCTTATAAATGAAATAGAGTATTTTAGAAATTAATTATTATTGGTATGTATTTTAGTGAGAAATAAATATTTAATTCGAATCTTAAATAAATTAATTAATAAAAATATTTTTCATAAAAATTATTGATAATAAAATATTTTTTTTACTATTATTTTAGGATAACTTTATGAGACCTCAGTTAATTTTTTAACATATTATAATATCGGCTCTAAATTTTTAATTTGTATTTTTCTATTAAATAATGATTTTATTTAAAAGTATAATATATCTTATTTAGAAATTTATTTTTATAAAATGGAGTTCATTTTTGAATTCTACATTTTCAAAAATGGTTAGGATGAATTATTTTTATTTTTTTAGAAATATTCGAATTTTTGGTGAATAGTGAAATTTGAAAATGTATGAAAAATGATAATTAAGTTAATTTATGCATCATTCTTGATTCATGGATGATGTAAATGGGCTTATTTTCCGAATAAAATGGACATATTACTATTCTTGGTCACAATAACTATTACTATAATTCCCCGAAACTAGTTTACCAAAGTCGGTGCATTATTTTAATACATTGGAATGATTCCAAGGAATAAAGTCCAGAAGGACCGATGTGTTTTTTAGTCTTGAAAAATAGATTATATACATGAATGTATCATTACACATTATAATACACAACACAACATAAATGGTACTTTTATAATGTCATTTTTACCTTATCTTAGCCCTGCAAACCAATCATAAAACACTTTTTTGGATCCTGGGAAAATAAGTCAAATGAAAGGGGTGAGCTCAGATGCTCTGTAAGGGTAAATAATTTAGTGAAATCTATAAAATTTAAAGGAAATATGCATATTAAAAACAAAATAATTTTAAACATAAACTAGAACATAATATGGAAAATATAAATCAAACATTTCTATATAAACATGAAATGGATATTCAGCTAGTCGAATAATCGCATGAAATAACTGCTTTCATAAAGAGGGGATTCATATTGACAGACATCATGACCACATAGTCAATACCTCGTGCCAAGACTAAAAATAATTTTTTTTCAGGCCCTTGTGCCAATACATTATTTTTTATCATGAGACATACCGATGCATCGAGGTGATATAGTAGGCTCCACCCATCACTTAATATGTCTAATGTATTCCTCATATGAAAATGTCGAAACATAACATAAACATTCATATTAAAACTACCATTAAAAATGTAAATATGTTAACCAAAAACCATGAATGGTATAAAAATATCACATCTATAGTCAAACATATAAAAATTCATTCAATACAATGTGGAATATTTTATTATAATAAATCAACATTAATTATAAATAATATACAGTGAATTATGTTGACATAGTTTAAAATAATTAGTAAAACTCTTTGAGGGAAACATCCCTTTTTCATGAAATCATTTAAAAGTCACAATATTTAGAAAGGAATAAATTTTAAATACATGTTTAATCAAAGTTCCACATACCACTTTCAATCATTTGAAGGGAATTAATATTTTAAAACATCCAAGTCCATATAAATAAATCCTTAAAACCATTTTGAAAACATGGATATTTATGAAAATGATTTAGAAGTATAAAAATTAAGATCATTTTAAATGTTTTTTAGTTAAATATTCCATTCAAATAATCATTTTAAAAACTACATTATGAAACATGGACATGAATATTAAATATGTCCCAGTAAATACATACACATAAAAAATCTCGGATAATAATGAGATTGAGGAATTAACCCTTACCATGTAATTTACATTAGTCGAGGGTATGTTTAGCCTCATATATAGTGAGCATAGTATGTTATTAAATTTTACCATTAATATATAAATATTTATTTTAACATATATGATTCATTTACAACTTTATACTATAAAATTAATAATAATTTCCAGGTTAATGTAACATTTCTGGTAATAATCGCTTTCTTTATCATATGTGTTTTAACTTTTTATTCTTGATCGTATCACATAGATCATGATTTACATAATTAATTAATATAAAAATGATTTATATATCAAATATATTTGGAATATAAATATTTATAATTGATATATTTAATAAATTGAAACACCGTTTATGGAGACGGTAGGCCACACATATACAAAAAGTCGTTTCCATTTTCATATCGTATCGAACAGAAGTAAGTTAATGAGATATATGTAAATAAATATATAAATATATATCTAAATATAAATATAAATAAATATATATTTCTAGTACCGTTATTATTTTATTTATTACATAATTATTAAATAAATATATTTATATATAATCATCGTTGAATGGTGAACGTGGAAACGAATCTCATCCCGTCGTGGAGATAGTAAGCCGTACTAATGGATGAACGATGGTATCATTATATTTACGGTGAAATATTATATATTTGGATGGTATATTATATATAAATAATCAATAAAATGTTATATTTATTATTTATGCCAATTATACTCACTATTATACCCATCAAAATAATGATGTGTTGAATAACAATCTACACCACGACGTGGATACAGGAACCCATACGTATGCACGTATGGTGACATTGTCTGTAATGACCCGACCCTAGTTACCCAGAGTCGGAGCATTATTACATAACATTGGAATGATCACAAGAAAGATCAAGTCTCAAAAGACCGATTAGTTTAGTAGCCTTGGAAACACTACATACAATCATAAAGTTTTACATTACATCATAAAACAAACATCTTGTCTTCATATCCCCTCATACTATCCCTACGGGTCATTCATAAATTATTTCTTCATAATCCTGGAAAATATAAAAAAATGAAAGGGGTGAGCTCAGATGCTCAGTAAGGATAAAATTATAGCAGAAGCTTTCATAGATAAGCATAAACACTTAAGGCAATTTATAATTAAACAAAAGCCTTTTAAACTTGAACTTCAGCATAAAATGGCAAAGATAAAATGAAATAATTCCATTTACTTATTCACATAGATATTCTACTAGTCGATGGATCACATAAAATATCAATAACAACTTTCATAATGATGGAATGCATAATGCCAGACTACCATAACCACATAGCCAAGGCCTCGTGCCAAGACTACAAATAAGATTTTTTCAAGGCATTGTGCCAAGACACTATTTTTTCTCATGAGACCTACCGATGCATCGAGGAGATATTGTGGGATCCACCTGTCACTTATTAAATCCAATGCATTCCTCATATGAACAAGTTTAAACATAACATAAATATTCGTATTAAAACTAGCATACGAAATGTCAATAATTTAACCACAAACCATGAATGGTATAAAAATAGAACATCCGAAGTCAAACATAACTCATTTGATACAATATGGAAGATTGTATTTTATCACACTAACCTCAATCAATAATAATGAAGTATATTGACATTGATGAAAATAATCATCAAAACTATTTGAGAGAAATATCCCCCTTTTTCTTGAAATCATTTAAAAGTCACACTATTTGTCAAGACGCCATTTAAAAATAGATTTTTGAATCAAAGTGTCCCATACCACTTTGAAAATTTTTAAAAGGAGTTTTAATTTTAAAACTTTAATGTCCATATAAATAAATATTTAAACCATTTTTAAAACATGGACATTAATGAGGAAGAATTAGAAGAATATGTCTTTAAAACATTTAAAAATGGTATTTTAGATAGAGTTTCTAACCAAAAGAGTGACAATTGAATATAAAGAATTGAGGTAATCAAAACATTTTAATATCATTAGAATAAATGAATTCATGATATACTATCTCAAAGTACTTTATATACTCCTCATAAAAGTGATTTGGTGTATAACAACAAAGAAGTCTCAATAGAATTTAAGTTGAGATGAAATCTCTCATAAAGGTCCAATCCTTAGGTTAAGGATAAATCAATGACATAATTATGTGTGAAAAATATAAATACACTAAATATGATTGGATATTTAGTGTAAAACAATCAAATGATATTCACACATAATCTTGTAAAAACAACACCAATGATTTGGATGTTTAACTCAACAAATGGAGAATGAGTTAAAATTACTCTTATCAAATTCATATCGATGACTTGACAAAATTATCAATGGAGTTATTATGTTTATCAAAAGTATATCCAGAGAAAATGGGAGTGGAAATTATGACATAAGAAAATGAATAGTTCATCCACACATAATCTCGGAGTAAAATAATCAATGAAGTTTGCGTAAAGCCGATAAATGGAAATTGAAATTTTGAATTCCCTTATCGATTAGGTAACATACGAAAAATACACCCATGAAAGAAGGATCATGCAATGATGATGTAAATACCCATAAATTAAATTATATTAGAAAATTAATACAATCATGGGAAGTACACATACACCACATGCAATAATTAAGTGGTGAATAATGGAATTCTCACGAAATTAAGAGTGAGTTAAGAAACCCCTTACATTGTAAATTTTCCTTGGTCGATGGTAGGGTAACCTCCTGTATAATGGTGAAATAATTTTTATTGAATTATAAAAGAATCATTTAAATTAATATTATATCATATATGATCTTTTAACATTGATTTGTTAATAATATCTTAGAATTATCGTCATTTCACGTGTTAACGGGTTCATTTTACTTTATATTCTTTGTTATGTGATCCATATTCGTTATTAATGGGTTGTATATTATTAATACCCAGAATTATATCTAGTCCTTAGATACTATTTTTAAATCATCAAATGATAATTATACTTGAATGGATATGATGGAGAATGAATCTCATCGCGTTCGTGGAGACGGTAGTCCGTACGTACGAACGAGCGACAATATCTTTCTTTTGATATTAAAATAATATATAATTGGATGGTATATCATATATACAGAATCATTATCATGTTATATTTATTATTTACATGAGTTACACATCATTATTATACCCATCCAAATAATAATATATTGAATAACAATTACACCACGACGTGGAGATGGTAAGCCTTATGTACGCACGTATGGTGTCATGTTATTCAAAGGGTGGATAGAATACTGAATATGGTTGTACCATATTTATAATAAAATCACAGTATATATATGATACTGGATTTATTATTTTAGAATGGTAATAAAAAAGAAATAAGAAGTGGAAGAAGAAAGGAACTTGAAAAGGGGTGGTGAAAACATTACCTCTTCTTCGGGTTCTTCTTTTTGATTTGATCAAAAGGGATCCATAGGATGTCTTTCTGATCAAAATAAGGTCTATAGGTTGTATTGATGGAAGTTTAGAGAGTATTTGTGCAGAGTTTGGCAGAACCAAATTTCTTTGAAGGTTTTAAGAAATGAGAAGGAGGAGTGCCCTTTTATAAGAGGGGTGAGGGGCACCTTTGGAAAATCTAGAAATATTAATTTATAATAAATTCATATTCGGTTTCTAATAGCTCAAAAGTTTATTAGTCAAAGGTTAAGGTTGGTATGGGTAGAAAAAAACTCAACCAATAGAATTTAGACATGTTTGGATCATTATATTAACCTTATCTTTAAGTATTAACTCTTAGTTAATTAGTTTCACTTTTACAATGTCTCTTTGTATTTTTATATTATATGGTTAATAAACTTACCATATATATCCAAGAGACCCCCAAGTGGTCCGTTAATGATACTACTATAAATATATAAGTCTCGTGGCCGAAAATTAGATTTCTAGGAATTTAATATCAATTAATAATATAATATTTGTTTTAAAAAACTCTTTTATGTCAATTTTGACGCTATTCAATAGTTGATTTTTTTTGAAATTCATAATAGAATTATTACTTCGAAAAAAGTTAATTAAATAAATATTAATATGTCATATTGATCTATAAAATTAGGTTAATGCAATAAAAGTCTCAAATTGTATTTATTTGGGTATTTATAATATCAATTATTCCAATTTTTCTCTATTATGGTAATTACTGCATTACCATTGTGTCATAAATAAATTAAATTATTTGAAGTCTAAAAATTATAAATAAAATATAATTATGAATTAAATTGGTTTAGATTTCTAATGAAGATTTATAGTCTAAAATCCAACAAATATAACCCTTTGTAACAATTGTTTTTCTAAAAGATATATGCTTGTATGATTTTTGTATTCATTTTTACTTAATTAAAATAATGTGTCCCTATCACTTACAAGTGGATCCATGGGGTCCCAAAATCAACCCAAAGATTCACAGGGTCGACCATGTATCAACCAATAGGGTTAAGGCACGTTTTAGGGTAATTTAGTGTTATTATAATATAATTTTGTTAACCCTTGTTTACCGGATTTACCCTTTAACCATGGTAAATAAAATATTTACCGAAGTAATTATCCAAAATGCCTAAAAATAAAAGTTACCTATTTACAAAATTTGAACATCCTGATTCCAAATATGGAATCCATTTTTCCAAATTCAAAACACCGAAGTTGCAGTAATTAATTTAAAATTAATTCTCGTTGTTAATACAAAAAGCGTGTTTTTAAGAGATAATAACTATCAAAAGATTGGCATTTGTTTATGTCTGGTTTAAATGTGAAATTATGACCAATGACCCAAATTTTATTACATGGTAAAAATATATTTTATATATAATTTAAAACCACTCAAATTCATAATTTATTACTAGTAATTATTTCGATTAAAAAAGTTGTTTTTAATTAAAATTTAGTAATTTTTTTACTATTCATCAAAATATAAAAGTTATCCTAGAAGTACAAAAATTTCACCCTAGGCTAATTTAGATATTCCGAATCCCAAAATGAAGTCTATTTTACCAAATTCAAAACAACAAAGTTGCATTTATTAATTTAAATTTGATTTCTGCTTTCGAAACCAAAATGCGAATTTTTTAGAAATAATAACTATCAAAAGATTGACAATTGTTTTTGTCCAATTTCAAGGTGAAAATACGTAAAATGACCATCATTAGATTAAATAGTAAAAATATAATCTATTTATACTTCCAAACCATTAAAATGTATAATTTTACAATATCAATTATTTTGATTAAAAAAGTTGTTTTTTGATAAAATATAGTAATTTTTCACTATTCACCCAAATATGAAAGTTATCAGAAAGACAAAAAAACATTATTGATACTAAATTATTATGTCCAGATTCTAAAGAAAAATTTAATTTTGTCAAATTGAATATATAAATGTTTCAAATATTGGTTTTAAAAAGGCTTCTCCATTAAAAGGCGGTAAAATTTCATTTTTTGAAAAATACTTCTTTTATCTGAAAAAATGAATTTGTTCATAAATCATATCTTAGAAACTCATAATATGGATTAAAATTATAAGGATAATATAATATTTAAAATTTAGTTAATACTATTCCTAACCTCTTTTGAATGGCTAGTTTGGTAAGTCGTGGTGTACTTGAACTCAATGTTGTGTACAACACACGCTATTGTATTAATCAATGAGAAGTGTACCGTGGAAGATTGGGGTGTTACATTCAACCCTCCTTCAATAAATTGCATCCTCACAATTTTAAAAATTGGTCTTGAGAATATAATGGAAAGTCCCACATCGGGAAAAGAGTCAATAAAACTATTACTTTCAAAGAAAGAAAGTGAGGTATAAAGGTCACCCAAGATAACCCATACTAGGATTCCAGGTAAGAAAACATGGATATGGATGATAAACTAAGTATCAAGTTCTGATGGACAGGGATAGAAATCATGATCAAGAGAAAGTTCACAATAAGAAAACCACAAACTTGTGTTGGGACAAACGATCATTAATCTCCTAGTAGGAAAAGTAAACGAACAACATTTTTTGTTTTAAGTTACATTACATAAGGATGATGAATTAATTTATGATATTGACTAAGAATATAATGATATATACTTACTTTTTATGTATAGTTTCATTCTTTAATAAATTTCCACCACTAACCCATTTTTTTTAAATAATGAGTATTCAAGAAGAATTGGTCACACTGGAAGAGCTAGAATAAACTTCTATAGAATCACATGACCCATACAAGATAAACTATATATTTACATTGTCTTTATAGATTAATGAAAACCAAAATGGTTAGTACAAGATCTAATGATCCCTCAAAAGGATATTCCTTGGGAGAAATAAACACTAATCTTAATTTATAAAATTAAACCAACAATACCCCAAAGTTAAATAAATACTATTCAACAGTCAATTGTCCTAAAAATCCTTCAATATAATCCAAACTAATATTGAAACCCAAAACATAGAAGAATTTGATTATTTAGTCTCCCATGATAAATTTTATCTCCAAATGACATCAAATACTCTTAAAGTCACATACTTAAAAGTAATTAACCTCATCACATATTCTCCATTATAGGTTAATCATTTCCATAAATAACCCAAATCACTATAAATCCACAATAAAAATATAGATAAAAATCTACCATTACTCCACAAATGAATCCCCATAGTATTCTATTTTCCGTGGGCATATACTGTTCCCAACAAAGCGAACATCTTCCAAAATAACATTTATCACATAATCATCAAATCATATTCCTATACCATGGGTATTCATTTGATAAGACATAAGAACCCAAATCAACTTATTATTGATCAATAAAATCATTTCACTAAAATAATTAGTCACACTATCCAGGGACTTCACGTAGTCCAGTGGTAGGCGATAAATCCCAATCGCACAATGGTTGTGGGTTCGATTCCCACAGCTTTGTCTGACGCGATGGGTTGTCACGTGGTCTGCGTGTTGTCCTTTTCAAAAACTATGTTTTATAACATTACCAAAATGAGATAAATTCCTCAGAAAAACCATAAAATAATTTAACCACAAATCTTATCTCATACCTTGCATTTTCATCACAAATTATAATAACTTATAATTCTCTCAAACCACAATGATCATATAGAACCAAATGGCTATTTATACCTATATCCACAATAGAAGAGATAATTCTTCCTCAAATATCATTCTCACATGGAAAACTGCGGGGTTACAAATACAATAGAAAATTATTCGAAATTAAACCCATCAACAATGAGCACTAATACTTTTTAAACATTTCTCCAACCATTTATTTCCACATAGCTTCTTCTTTGACCAAGAAAATATCCTATAGAATAGGGCATTCACTCAGGTAATGTCCAGGTCCCCAACATTTACGGCAAATGACTGTAAATAGACTCTTGGGACCATTTTTATCTTCTTTCATAGTACTCTTCATTTTTCTTCAGCAATTATTCACTTTATGTCCTTCATTCCCACACGTAAAGCATTTCTTGGTCCCATTGAGACACTTTCCCGGGTGTCTCCTACCACATTTCTTGCATGATGGAAATTGAGGGTTCTTTTCTCCATGGTCTCCATTACTGGTTCTCTTATCATTCATCACCTTTCTCTTCCTTGTTGAGTCTGGGAGTTGGTTAATATATATGTTGTTGATCATATTTTTGGAAAACTGATTTGGCATAAACACAATATCTTTTACGCCTATCAACATTCCATTATGTTGCTCATTTCCACCACCGTTCCCACCTTGTAAATCATTCTCAAAGACACTATGAATTCCTTGGAATCTAGACATTAACTAAAACCAGAAAGCATTGTGTGAGTAACAGTAGTCATAAAATCATTTAGAGATTAACATGTCACCATATTCTCAATTTGAAACACATTAGGATTAACCAAGGTCATTTACTCTCATCTTATATATATTACATTAAATCGGTTTGTAAAGAAAATGTAAATTATCCTAATTATATCCCCCGGGAGTGTCATAACCAAGAGTGCAGGAAGGCCAGTTGTCGTGCACCTGTTCCCATTCGAGTCTAGATCAAAGCGGTGTTTTCGGGTTTTACCCCTAGGTACATCTGTGCCAGAGCCGCCTCTACCTGCCCGTATGTAGACATGGATGTATTGCTCGAAAAACTCACAAAATCTTTACAATACCAAAATTCTAGGAAGTTATTCAATACTAATCGTCAATGTTCATCTTAGGTCTACGTGATCTAATCAGAGTTTATCTAAATCTAGCTTCCATGTTTGTACTAAACTTCCTATGATAAAAACTGTAACTCCCCGACCCCAGTTACCCATATTCGGTGCATTATTACATAACATTGGAATGATCACAATAATGATCAAGTATCGAAAGACCGATTAGTTTAGTATCCTTGGAAACACTAGATACAATCATAAAGTTTTACATTACATCATTAAACAAACATCTTGTCTTCATATCCCCTCATACTATCCCTGTGAGTCATTCATAAATTATTTCTTCATAATCCTGGAAAAAATAAAAAAAAATGAAAGGGGTGAGCTCAGATGCTCAGTAAGGTTAACATTATAACAGAATCTTTCATAGATAAGCATAAACACTTAAGGCAATTTATAACTAAAACAAAAGCCTTTTAAACATGAACTTCAGCATAAAATGGCAAAGATAAAATGAAATAATGCCATTTACTTATTCACATGGATATTCTACTAGTCGAATGATCACATGCAATATCAATAACCACTTTCATAATGATGGAATGCATAATGCCATACTATCGTAACCACATAGGCAAGGCCTCGTGCCAAGACACTATTTTGTCTTATGAGACCTACCGATGCATCGAGGAACTATAGCAGGCTCCACCCGTCACTTATTAAGTCCAATGAATTCCTCATATGAACAGGTTTAAACATAACATAAACATTCGTATTAAAACTAGCATAAGAAATGTCAATAATTTAACCACAAACCATGAATGGTATAAAAATAGCACATCCACAGTCAATCATAACTCATTCGATACAATATAGAAGATTGTATTGTATCACATTAACCTCAATCAAGAATAATGAAGGATATTGACATAGATGGAAATAATCATCAAAACTATTTGAGGGAAATATCCCCATTTTTCTTGAAATCAATTAAAAGTCACACTATTTGTCAAGAAGCCATTTAAAAATAGATTTTTGAATCAAAGTGTCCCATACCACTTTGAAAATTTTTAAAAAGAGTTTTAATTTTAATACATTAATGTCCATATAAATAAATCCTT
The DNA here is from genome assembly GCA_963277665.1 of Viscum album. Taxonomy (NCBI): domain Eukaryota; kingdom Viridiplantae; phylum Streptophyta; class Magnoliopsida; order Santalales; family Viscaceae; genus Viscum; species Viscum album. Next base: position 1,235,589,614 of record OY728162.1, on the reverse strand, counting down.
AAAACCATTTTTAAAACATTGACATTAATGAGAAAGATTTAGAAGAATAAGTCTTTAAAACATTTAAAAATGGTATTTTAGTTAGAGTTTCTAAACAAAAGAGAGACAGTTGAATACAAATAATTGAGGTATTAAAAACATTGTAATATCATGAGAATAAAGGAATTCATGATATACTATGTCAAAGTACATTATATACTCCACATAAAAGTGAATTGTTGTATAACAATATAGATGTCTCAATGGAACACAAGTTGAGATGAAATCTCTCATAAAGGTCGTATCCTTAGGTTAAGGATAAATCAACGACATAGTTATGTGTGAAAAATATAAATACAATAAATATGATTGGATATTCAGTGTAAAACAATCAAAGGATATTAACACATAATCTTGTAAAAACAACACCAATGATTTGGATGTTTAACTCAACAAATGGATAATGAGTTAAAATTACTCATATCAAATTATTATCGATGACTTGAGAAATTATCAATGGAGTGATTATGTGTATCAAAAGTATATCCACAAAAAGGGGAGTGGAAATTATGACATAAGCAAATGAATAGTTATTCCACATATAATCTCGGAGTAAAATAATCAATGAAGTTTGTGTAAAGCCGAATAAATGGAAATGGAAATTTCGAATTCCCTTATCGATTAGGTAACATAAGAAACATACACCCATGAAAGAAGGATCATACAATGATGATTTAAATACCCATAAATTAATTTATATTACACAATGAATACAATCATGGGTAGTATACATACACCACATGCAATAATTAAGTGGTGAACAATGGAATTCTCACGAAATTAAGAGTGAGTTAAGAAACCCCTTACTTTATACTTTTTCCTTGGTCGATGGTTGGTTAACATCCTTTATAATGGTGAAATAATTTTTATTGAATTATACTAGAATCGTTTACATTAATATGATATCATATATGATATTTTAACATTGATTTGTTAATAATATCTTAGAATTATCGTCATTTCGGGTGTTAACGGGTTCATTTTACTTTATATTATTTGTTATGTGAGCCATATTCGTTATTAATGGGTTGTATATTATTCATATCCAGAATGATATCAAGACCTTATATACTATTTCTAAATCATCAAATGATAATTATACTTGAATGGATATGATGGAGAATGAATCTCATCGCGTTCGTGGAGACGGTAGTCCGTACGTACGCACGAGCGACAATATCATTCTTTTGATATTAAAATAATATATAATTAGATGGTATATCATATATACAGAATCATTATCATGTTATATTTATTATTTACATGAGTTACACATCATTATTATACCCATCCAAATAATAATATATTGAATAACAATTACACCACAACGTGGAGACGGTAAGTCGTACGTACGCACGTATGGTGACATGTTATTCAAAGGGTGGATAGAATACTGAATATGGTTGTACCATATTTATAATAACATCAATGTATATTTATGATACTGGAGTTATTATTTAAGAATGGTAACAACAAATAAAGAAGAAGTGGAAGAAAAAATGAACATGAAAAGGGGTGGTGAAAACATTACCTCTTCTTCGGGTTCTTCCTTTTGATTTGATCAAAAGGGATCCATAGGATGGCTTTCTGATCAAACTAAGGTCTCTAGGATGTAGTGAGGGATTTTAAGGGAGTATTTGGGAAGGGTTTGGCCTAACCAAAAGGCTTTGATGGTGTGAAGAAATGAGAAGGACGAGTTTCCTTTTATAAGAGGGGTGAGGGGCATCTTTGGAAAAGCTAGAAATATTAATTTATAATAAATTCATATTCGGTCTCTAATAGCTCCAAAGTTTATTATTCAAAGGTTAAGGTGGGGATGGGTCGAAAACCACTCAACAAATAGAATTTAGACAGGTTTGGGTCATTATATTAACCTTATCTTTAAGTATTAACTCTTAGTTTATTAGTTTCACTTTTACAATTTCTCTTTGTATTTTTATATTATATGGTTAATTAACGTACCATATACATCCAAGAGACCCCCAAGTGGTCCATTAATTATACACCTATCATGATATAATCCTCTTGGCCTAAACATAGATTTTTAGGAATTTAATATCAATTAATAATATAATATTTGTTTTAAAAACTCTTTTATGTCAATTTTGACACTATTCAATAGTTGATTTTTTTGAAACTCATAACAGAATGATTACTTCAAAAAAAGTTAATTAAATCAATACTAATATTTCATATTAACCTATAAAATTATTTTAATTCAATAAAAGTCTCAAATTAGATTTATTTGGGTATTTATAATATCAATTATTCAAATTTTCACTATTATGGTAATTACTGCATCACCATTGTGTCATAAATAAATTAAATTATTTAATGTCTAAAAATTATAAATAAAATATCATTATGTATTAAATCTTTTTATCTTTCTAATTAATATTTATAGTCTAAAATCCAACATATATAACCCTATCTAACAATTGTTTTACTAAACGATATATGCTTGTGTGATTTTTGTATTCATTTTAACTTAATTAAAATAAAGTGTCCCTATCACTTACAAGTGGATCCATGGGGTCCCAAAATCGCCCCAAAGATGCCCATGGTCGACCATGTATCAAAAAATAGTGTTAAGACACGTTTTAGGGTAATTTAGTATTATTATAATATTATTTGTATAACCCTTGTTTACCGGATTTACCCTTTAACCATGGTAAATAAAATATTTACCGAAATAATTATTCAAAATGTCTAAAAATAAAAGTTACGTATTCACAAAATTTTAACATCCTGATTCCAAATATGGAATCCATTTTTCCAAATTCAAAACACATAAGTGGCAGAAATTAATTTAAAATTAATTCCCGTTGTTAAAACAAAAAGCGTGTTTTTAAGAGATAATAACTATCAAAAGATTGGCACTTGTTTATGTCTTGTTTAAATGTGAAATTATGTTCAATGACCCACACTGTATTACTTGGTAAAAATATATTTTATATATAACTTAAAACCACTCAAATTCATAATTTTTTTACTCTTAATTATTTCGATTAAAAATGTTTTTTTTAATTAAAATTTAGTAATTTTTTACTATTCATCAAAATATAAAAGTTATCTGAAAAGTACATGAATTTCACCCTAGGCTAATTTCAAAATTCCGAATCTAAAAATGAAGTCTATTTTACCAAATTCAAAACATAAAATTGGAATTTATTAATTTAAAATTGATTCCTGCTTTCGAAACCAAAAGGCGTATTTTTAAGAAATAATAACTATCAAAAGTTTGACACTTGTTTATGTCCAATTTCAAGGTGAAATTACTTAAAATGAACATAATTGGATTAAATAGTAAAAATATAATCTATTTATTCTTCCAAACCATTAAAATGTAAAATTTAACAATATAAAGTATTTTGATTAAAAAATTTGTTTTCCGTTAAAATTTTGTAATTTTTCACTATTCACCCAAATATGAAAGTTATCAGAAAGAAACCAAAACATTATTGATACTAAATTATTATGTCCTGATTCTAAAGAAGAATTAATTTTTTCAAATTGAAAATATAAATGTTTCAAATATTGGTTTTAAAAAGGCTTCGCCATTAAAAGGCTGTAAAATTACATTTTTTGAAAAATAATTCTTTTATCTGAAAAAATGAATTTGTTCATAAATCATGTCTTAGAAACTCATAATATGGATTAAAATTATTAGGATAATATAATTTTTAAAATTTATATAATTCAATTCATAACCTCTTTTGAATGGCTAGTTTGGTAAGTAGTGGTGTACTTGATCTCAGTGTTGCATACAACACACGCTATTGTATTATTCAAAGAGAAGTGTAACGTGGAAGATTGGGGTGTTACATTGTCATTTATAGGATGGATAGAATAATGAATATGGATGTATAATATTTAAAATAACATCACAGTATTTATAAGTTACTGGTGAAATTATTTTCGTATGGAAACATAAAGAAAGAGGGAATGAAAGAAGAAAAGAACATTGAAAGAGGTGATGCAATAATTACCTATTCTTTGGGTGCTTCCTATTGATTTGATCAAAAAGGATCCATAGGATGGATTTATGATCAAATTAATTCCTATAAGTCCATGTGAGGGTCGTTTGGAGGATATTTCAGTAGGGGTTGGCTATGACAAATGGCTTTGGAGGTGTGATTTTGAGATAAGGGGAAGTACCCTATTATATGATAGATGAGGGTCACTTTAGGAAAAGTTTGAAATATTATTTTATTATAAAACCAATATTTTGTTTATAGTGACTCTAAATGGATTTATTTTGATACTATGGTGGGGATGGGTCATAATCCTTTCAACCAATGGGTTTTGGTCAGTTTTATGTCACTATATTAACATTATCATTTAGATTTTACTCTTAGCCAAATACTTTATCTTTTATAATGTCTTTATATATTTTTATGTTACATGGTTAATTAACTTACTATAAAATGCCAAAAGAACCCAAAGTGGTTCATTAATGACATATATACCATTATGTATATCCTTTGGCCGAACATTATATATTCATGAATATTATATCATTTAATAATATAGTATTTGTTTTTAAAACTCATTTTTGTCAATTTTGACACTATTTAGTTTTTGGCTTTGGTAAAAGTCATAAAAAGTTGATTAATTAGAATAAAATACATTAACAGAACCCTAAAATTCCATATTTTCATATAATGTTAGTTTATGACATCAAAAGTCTCAAGTTAGATTAATTTATATATTTATAATATCAATTATTTTATTCTTTCATTAATAAGGTAATTACAACTTCATCATTGTATCATAAATAACATTAATATTTATTCTCTAAAAATTATAAATAAAATACCAAGATATATGAAATGGTTATAGGTTTATAATTAATATCTATATTCTAATTTATCTTATGTATAACCCTATATTAAAAATATTTTATTTTTTGAAATTAGAATTTATCACTTTTAACTCTTCTTTAAGAAAAATATGATAAATGTCTGAATCTTACCCAAGTGATTCAAAAAAGAACATATTCTTGTCCTAAGGGTTATTTTAGATGAAAAAACATATCCAATATAATTATTTCATGTGATGGGGTAATTTTAATATTATTTGTACCTTTAATTACTTTATTTACATTTCACCAAGATAAATAAAATTCAAAATTTACTACTGACCAAAAATTATTTTCATCCTGTTGAACCACATTTCATGTAATGATTTTAAATGTGTCTCTCATATTTTTTAAAATCAATTCAGAGAAGTAGAAAATTTACATTTTATGAAAATTTGCAAATGTGCCTAGAAGGTGGGTAAATGTGTCTTGAAGGTGGGTAAAAAGATGTTAAAATAGTTGAATATAATTATATATATAGTCTTATTGTAAAATTACTACAATGAATTAAATTATACTAATATATTTATTATATATCCATATTAAGATAATTTTTAAATACAAAATAATTATTTAAATGAAAAATTTTGTTTTTATCTACAACGCAGTGTTTTTTTACTATTCATCAAAAGTTGAATGTTTTTAGAAAAATACCAAAAATTCACCCAAAGATAATTTTGAAATTCAGATTCAAAAAATGATGTCTATTTATCCAAATTCAAAACAGTTAAGTTTCATTAATTAATTTAAAATTAAATCCCATTTTCAAAACTAGAAAGCTGGTTATTTAGAAGTAAAAACTATCAAAAGATCAACATGTGTTAATGTCCTATTAAAATGAGAATTTGTTTAAAATGGATTAAATTATATTTAATGAAAAAAATATAAAAAAATTATACCTTAAAAGCACGCAAATTATAAATTTACGACATAAAATTATTTCTATTAAAAATTTGTTTTCATTTAAAAATTAGTATTTTTTTATTCATCAAAATATGATAGTTATCAGAAAAGTACTAATAAATTATCCAAACTAAATATTTAAATCATGATTATAGAGAATAATTTGATTTTATTAAATTGAATATATAAAAGTGTCAAATATTGGATTTTAAAAGGGATCTCCATTAAAAGGCGGTAAAATTGCTTTTAAAAAAATACATCTTTTATTTGAAAAATTGTATTTGTTTTTATATTTTGTCTATGAAACACATAATATAGATATTAAAGTTATATGGAGCATATAAAATTCAAAATGATGTTAATACTATTCCGAAATGCTTTTTGAATGGCTAGTTTGGTAAGTCCAGGTGCGCTTCAACTCGGTGTTCTGTGTAGCACAAACTATTGAATTATATTAAATATATAAATTACTTTGAATTATTGGGGTGTTACATTATCACATACATCAATAAATTTTACCATCATAATTTGAAATTGTTCATCGAAATTATGAGGTTGAAAAATAAAAAATAATTTTGTAGAAACTCACATCGGAAATAGAGTTAATAAATTTTAGTCTTAATAAGAGGGAAAAGGGAAATTAAATTGTCACCAAGAAATTTGGATTTCAAATAGAAGAACATTGGTGGAAATTTGAGTCACATAATTTTTGGTAAAACATAAATATTTATAAGGAGTGGTCGTGTTTATCAATCACAAATAAGTGAAAAACAAAAGGAATATTGAGGGAAAATCTATGAAGATTTAAATATCATCAGTCCAACAAAAAATAATGTATTAAGATAACACATTTTCTAAAGATCCCTTCCAAAAAATTTATGAATTAATTATATCGAAGAATAAGAGAAAAAATACTTGACAAGTAGATTTTGATCATTCAACTAACTTCTACAAAAAAATCATATTTCACTATGAAAGATAATATAATTAAAAAAATATTCTATTTATCCTAATTGTATAGGGATCCAAAAATAATTAATTTTTAATTCATATTTTAGGTCATTTAAAAAACTAAATTATAAAAAACAGAACATCACGTAGGCTAGAGGTAGATGATGCACCCTTGATTCCCTTCGGTTGTGGGTTCAAGTCACACGACCATGCCAATGGTTATTGGTCGTCTCTCAGCCTCCAGGATATTGTTTTTATAAAAATCCATAAATAATATTAAGAAATGATTTATACTTAAACAATAGTTTCCAAAGTCTAACATAATTCATTCCAACATTTAAAATTTTCATAATTACTTCTGTCCAAACTCACAGTCCAAAAATCATAAGGAAGGTAAACATAATTAAGATTTATTTTTTCCACATAATAACATGTGAATAAATTCATCACGTATCCTATTAAAATATGGTAACACCCTGAATTACTATAAAAACTTATTTAATAGATTCATTCTCCCTTGTTCTATATAGAATACAGGATATATTCCTTAAATAAAATAAAATTTTAAAACTCCAACAATGAAGGAATAAAAAAACATTAATTAGTTACAAGGATGCCAATAATATCTAATATACATTATAAAACTCAATTATATCTTATTCGAAAATCATTATATACATTTCAGAAAAATATTAATGATTATATTTCCCCCAACCATATATTTTTCCTAAATGATTAATTTGAAACTGGGTCACATTACTTGGTACCATAAAATCTCAAATCATTAATAAAAATGTACTATAGTACAATACATATATACTTTATAATTATTATATCTTGTACTCTAATAACATAATTATTTTATAACAACTAAAGAATAATAATCATTCCTCTTCATTTGAGGTAGTATCATAACATGATTATTTTCTAATAGCATCATTTTGGATATACAATGATGATTGGGATATTGATTTATGTAGTGTCCCAAAACCTTTTAGATGAATCATTGTACATTTGAAACCTTTTTATTTACCTTGTAATAATGAACTTGATGTCCTTTTTTTCTACACTTATATCAAACTCCCATTCCTTTCAACAACATTCTATGGTGATTCATTCCACAGTTATCATATATGGGAAAATCCTTCTTTCCCTTCTTCCCTTTATCTATCATTCATTTAACTATCCACTTCATCTATGGATTCCCTTAAAATCCAAACAACATAGTCAATTATATACTTATCTTATTAACACATGATACTATTTCATAATATGATGATAATATGTAAGAGACTTTTTCCATTCTAAAAATTGGATTAAGACCATGAAAGATACGACCCTTCTTACTCTTTGGATCATTTATATTTAAGGAGTTATCATTCCTTCTATTGGGAGCAATTTCAAAATGATGAAATAAACTTGGATATATCATATCAAAATGTGTAATAAAAAAACTAGAAAAATCCTCAACATTAATTGATTATTTTCACACATCTAGTCTCATAATAATTAAAATGGTTTCTTTGATGACATATTTACTCATATATCATTCATAATGGTTTTTAAATAAAATTTAAATTTTTCTATGAATATCCCCCAAGCGTGTCGTAACCAAGAGTGCAGTAGGGGTCATTGTTGTGTACTAGGATACCCTAGGATAGGCTCCAAACACCTTGGATTTTTCACTCCTTGGTACATTTTTTCCAGAGCGGCCACTACCTGATTGTATCCAGACAGGGATGTATTACTTAAAAAAATCACAAAATCCATACATCACCAAAATTCATGGAATATATTCTATACAAATCCTCAAAGTTTATCTTAGGGTAAAGTTCTCTAATCAAACTTTTTCTAAATCTACATTCCAAGGATTCTACTAAGCTTCCTCTGATAGCAACTGTAACGTCCCAACCCCAGTTACCCGGAGTTGGTACATTATTTTAATACATTGTCATGATTACATGGAATCAAGTCACGAAGGACCAATTAGTTTAGCATTCTTGGAAAATAGATTATATACATGAACTATATATTTCTCATTCGAACATACAACATAGCATAAATAATCTTTTAATAAGGCCATTGTTCCCTTATCTTAACCATGCTTATCAATCATAAAAATCTTTTTGTGATCCTGGGAATATAAAACATAATAAAAGGGTGAGATGAGATGATCAGTAAGGGTAAATAATTTAGAGAAATAGGTAAACTATTAAGGAAAGATGCATAATAAAAACATCATATTTTTAAATATAACATTGACAATAATATGCAAAATAATAAAAAATTACCATATAAACATGAAAATGGATATTCTACTAGTTGAATAATTACATGTAATAAATAATTTCATAATGATGGAATGCATAATGTCGGACATCATAACTACATAGTCAAGGCCTCGTCCCAGGACTAAAAATAACTATTATTTTCCAAGGACTTATTCCAAGACAGTAGTTTGTATCATGAGACATACTGATGCATCAAGGATCTATAGTAGGCTCCACCAATCACTTAGTCCAATGCAAGCCTCATACGAAAATGTTGAAACATAACATAAACATTCATATTAAAAATAGCATATGAAGTTTCAATACTTTAAAAATAAACCTTGAAAGGTATAAAAATAGCACATGCATAGTCAAACATATCATAACTCATTCAATAGAATATGGATGATTGTATTATAATAAATTAACATCAATCAAGAATAATATCTAGTAATGGATGTTTACAAAGTAGAAAATGATCAGTAAAACTCTTTGTGAGAAATAATCCATTGACATGAAATCATTTTAAAGTAATAATATTTAGAATGGAATACATATAAATGAAAATTTTAAATCAATGTGTCCCATACGACTTTGAAACTTTTCAATGGAATTAATATTTTAAAACATTCATGTAAATATAAATAAATCCTTAAAACCATTTTGAAAACATGGACATTAATGGTAAAGATTTAGAAGAATAAATATTTAAAACATTTAAAATTATGTTTTAGTTAAAGAGTCTCTTAAAATAAACCCTTTTAAAACTCATTTATTTAACATGGACATGGATAATAAAAATGTCCCAGTAAATACATACACATAAACAATCTCTGATAATAATGAGATTGAGGAATTAACCCTTACCTTGTCCTTTCCTTTTGTCATGGGTATGTTTAACTTCCTGTATAATGAAAAAAGTATGGTATTAAATTATAAAAATAATCAAATTAATATTTATGATATCATATATAAATCATTTAAGACTTTATACTACCCATTTAATAATATTTTCATTTGAAAAGTAACATTTCGGGTAACAATCGCATTCTTTATCATACATGTTTTAACATGTTATTCTTGATTGTATCACTTAGATCATGATTTAAATACATAAAAAATATAAAACATGATTTATATATCATATATATTAATATTATAAATATTTATAATAGATATATTTATGAAATGGAAGCACCGTTTGTGGAGACGTTTGGTCGTAAGTACGCATAAACATCATGTAAATTTTCATATTATATTGAACGGAAGTGAGTGAATGAGATATATGTAAATAAATAAACACACACACACACACACACAGATATATATATATATATATCCAGTATCAATATTATTTCACATATTACTTTTCTATTAAATATATATATTTATTCATAATCATCATTGAATGGTGAACATGGAAATGAATCTCATCGCATCGTGGAGGTTGTAATCTATACGTACGCATGAGCGATGATATAATTCTATTTATTGTGAAATATTACGTAATTGGATGGTATATTATATATACATAATTATTAAAATTTTATATTTATTATTTACATCAATTATAATCACTATTAAACCCATCCATATAATAAAGTCTTGAATGACAAACTTCACCACAATGTGGAGACGGTTAGTCATACCTGTGCATGTATAGTGACATTGTAATTCATTGGATGGGTAGAATAGTGGATATGGGTGTACCATATCTATAATAACATCATATTATGTAGAAGGTACTGGAGCTATTATTCTGTTATGGAAACAATAAAGAACGAGGAAGTGGAAGAAGAAAGGAACATTCAAAGAGTCGATGGAATAATTAACTCTTCTTCGGGTCCTTGTATTTGATTTGATCAAAATGGATCTATAGGATGGTATTATGATCAACATAAGTTCTCTAGGATTAATTGAGGGTCGTTGGGATGATATTTGAGTAGGGTTTTTAAGATCCAAATGGCATTGGAGGTGTGATTTTGAAAAAAAGGTGAAGTACCCTTTTATTAGAGAGGTGAGGGTCACATTAGGGAAAGAATGAATATTATTTTATTATAAAATCACATTCAGTTTAAAGTAAAATCCCATGTAATTAATTAATTATTTATTTTCATATCTATGTGTATTTGTGGATTATATAGAGTTTTAGAGGCCTAAAATGAGAATAAATCTAATCTCAAGCATAGAATAAACTAATATTTTTAAAAGTTTATTTTACCACATTTTGATGGAGAACCATTTTAAATCTATATTTTAACAATTTTATAATCTATATTTGTAAAAATAAAAATATTATTTAGATTCGGGACATTGAAATTAACTTTGGATAAATTTTTGGTATTTTTCTGACAATGTTCATTTTTTCATGAATAGTGAAAAATACTGCATTTTACTTCAAAACTGATTTTTCATATAATTTAATTATAAGGTTATATTATCTTTTTAATTGGTTTTAAATTTTAACTAGAATATATTTTCAACATTTAATCCCATGTTGGTCATTTTAATTAATTTCACTTTAGAATTGGTCATAACCAAGTGTCAAACTTTTGATAGATATTGTTTCTAAGAACCCTCTATTTGTTTTTACAACGAGAATTTTTTTTTAAATTAATTTCTGCAATTTCTGTGTTTGTAATTTGGTAAAATTAATTCCATATTTGAAATCATAAGCTCCAAAATATGTAATTAAGACTCTTGTTTTTGGACATTATGAATTGTAACGACGGTAATTATCTTTAATTATCGTGATTGATCAGTAATCGGGTAGTTAAGGGTAATAAAATAATATCATAATAATATAAAATTACCCCAAAATGTGTCTAAATTATACTGGTTGTGTCATGGAAAAACATGGTATTCCTTGTTCCATCTTAGGGAGCCCATGTAATCAATTTTGTGTGATAGTGACATTTTATCATTTTATTTTTAAAGAAAGGAAAATATAATAAAAGTATGTAACACCTAAGTAAAACAATATTAATTTTTTCTACATAAATGCTCTCTTAGACTATAAATAGTCATTGGAAAGATAAAACTATTTCCTACATTATGGTATTTGTTTTATAATTTTTAGACATTAAATATATAAATATTTTTATGAGACCATGATGATGTAGTGATTACCTCATTAATGAGCGATTTAAATAAAATGAAAGGATAATGTAAATTCTAAGACATAAACTTGTCAAAATCCTATTGGATGGGTGTATATAGAACCCTTATCACCTTATCCTAGAATTATATCATTGTGGGGCCTTTAAAATCCGAAATGTTTTATAATAATGTGACATTTCTAGACTTTCCAAGAGTGCCCCTCCTCCCTCTTATAAAAGGACCCCACCTCTACCCCCTTCCCACACCTCTCAAGCCATTGGATTGGCCAATATATGCTCATTTTATCTCTCCACATCCCTCTCTTCATCATATAAGCCTTACATTAGGCATAAATATCTTCCTGAAACCCTTTTTGGTTGAAACTAAGGGGAGTTACCCAATTTAAAGGTAATGTCTTCTCTTATGTTCTTTTGTTTTATTTTGCTTCTCAAACCACCTAAAGTTTTTTTATTCCTATATTTTGTAACAAAAACAGTATATTCAATATACTAGGATGTTGTTATGATAAGGATTTTATTTACACTTTCACACACTTCCGTCTAATTGTTAAAGAACATACTGTTTCTGTGGGTGTCGAATTACTGTCTCACGAAATGATGATTGTTCAATCTTCTTTTAACACCTCTCAAGGTGGCCATTAAGATGTCACTATATGTATATATATATTATGTTTATGTTTTCCTTATTCTTATTTATTTTTCAATTTATGGCATACCATTATGGATTCCATTATGGGTAAACGCGATAATTTCATTTTTGGAAGTGCGGACTACAGCCCCCCTCAAAGTGATTTGATTCGTTAATTCCATATGTGGGATGTATAAAGGATGGAGTTAATGTTATTACATATTATATAATACTATAATTATAATATAAATTTATATAATTATGATTTCATTCCATTAAATAGGAAATAGAAATGAAAGTAGCGTTCATGCGTACGTACGGCTTACTGTATCCATGAACTATGTATTTTATTTGTTACCTCTAAATGTTATGTAATATTATAAATGCATGTATATAATGGATATATATGATATATATGATATATACATCATGAATTTAATTCTGGATATAGTGGATATTTTACCACATGAACAACTTGTAATTATAAGATGTTTATTTTTGACTCAAGTATCAAAACTCGACAAAACGGCCGTTATTAACATAAATATTTACATAATGATCATATCATTGTAAAAAGAGATATAAAAAGAATAATAAACTTTAAAAATGTTCTTAATCAAGTTGAAATTAACTCTAGTTTATTATTCATAATATTAAAGAACAATAGAGTCAGGTCGGACACGAGGTAGGGGACTTCGTCTCAATCTCCTTTCATTGAGGCATACTTTGTTTTATACACTACATTATTTATACGATGTATAATCCCATTCTACTTTTACTTTTATTAAAAAAGAATATTTATATACGAAGTGTTTTACCAAATGACAAAAGGGAATGTTTTTTTCTTACGTATAAGGCGAAAACGACTTCTCTACCGCCGTGACCATTATTTCAGTTTCAACTTCCTCTACAATCCATATATTTTTTTAAATGAAAAATAAATACCATGTTTTACTTCTATTTTATTTTGGTATTGAAAATTGTTTTGATAATTGTTTTATTATATCAATATAATTTTGATATCTTTTGATTGAAATGTGGAAATGTTAAGTTTCCTTTATGCATGTTTTATGTGATACGGTTATGTTATGGTTCTTGGGAATTGTTTATGAAGATGGGTGGTTCCATGATAAACTAAGGGTGGGTGAGCCCGTGATATCTCTCCAATGCATTGGGTAACACGAAGGAGTTAAACTCTAAGGTTTCTTCGAAGATATTTATTGAATATACTGTGATTGGTATTCCAAACATAACCATGAGGGTTAATCCCTACATAAGAATGTTATTAATGCCACAAGTTACCTTTATGTCTTATGATTTCTAGGAGTATTCATAACCTATATGATTTCATGAGGTATGTTAAAGTGCTTTTGTTTATGAGTAAAGAATGATTTCAATGATTCTTATGTATACATGGACTAAGGTTTTCTTTCTGTATTTTTATATCCCTTAATGAGATTTTTATGCTCATCCCATGTTTTTGAAGTGTTTTTCATAGGTCAAGGGAAAGGTACATGATATGATGATATTGTCGAGGAAGTGTCAAGAAAGAATCCATGTTTTATTTTAAATATGTTTCCTTGATGGGAGAAAATGAATATTGTATTTTATGTAACCAACTTCTTTAAATGTGGGATGAAATGCATGATTTATGATCTAATTCTCTAAAACTCTAAACCTGAAAAGATCCTCAATGTGTATTCTTTTAATAACTCAAGATTAAGTAATTTTTAAGGCTGGGTCCTTATAGATGGTAACAAAGGGATGTTTTGATAACATTACAGGTTACAATTATATTAAATAATTATCAAAAAATATTTTTTTATGGTCAATTTCAAATGATATAGCATTTGATGATTACCATGTTGCTTCATCTAAGACATTTTTGTTCACAATGGTTTTCTGTAGAGGAAATAGGGAATCAGCACAAGGAAGGCATACAGAAGTAAATTACCTTCCAAATCAGCATCCTGAGATTGTCAGAATTGGAACTGAATAGTTTGTTGCAGTAGTAGAACAATTGACTCATGCGTTAAATGGGGGTGGTATCCTTGCACGAGATCAACCAGATCAACCGTAGAGGAACATGTATTTGGTGGAACATTTCATGAGGAAACATCTCCCATAATTCAGAAGATCATCTGACCCTGTGATAGCTGAAGGGTGGATTAAAGAATTGGAGAAGATTTTCGATGTCATGGGGTGTTCAGACAATCAAAAGGTTAGTCTTGTTGTTTACCATTTAGAGGGTGAAGCAGATCAGTGGTGGTCGATGGTTACAAATATCAGGTACGCTAATGAGATTTATTCTCTCGACTGGGATGAATTCAAAGGTATGTTTCTTGATAAATATTTTCTTAAGGCTATTCAACTTAGGATGGAAAAACAATTCTTAGAATTGATGCAATAGGATGACTCAGTGTCGACTTATGAAGAAAGGTTCCCTTGATTGGCAAGGTATTCTCCAAATGTTATATAAAACCTTGATAGTAAAATCAACTATATTTACTCAGTATTAAAGCCAAAATATCGAAGGGCTTTAGCTTCTCATGAGTTCAAAAGTTATGAAAAGTTTTTTCGATGTGCTGAGATGGTGAAAATGTAGTTTTCTTATGATCAAGTGTTCTATAACAACCAACATAAGAAGAGTCTGAGGTGGCATGATAAGGGGAAGAATCCTTCAAAAAGGTCTGATTGTATGAAAACTAAGTTTTCTGTTTGTGATAAATGTGGTAAAAAGAATGTTGGGGAATTACATTTGAATTATGGAAAGTGCTACAGATGTGGTAAGATGGGAAATAAGGCTCACGATTGCACTGAAATAGATCAGGGTGATGGTAAGACCAACTTTGATTTATAGTTAGTGAAATGTTTCAAGTGCAATGAGATGGGTCATTATGGAAACAAGTGTTTGAAAAAGAGCTCGAATGATGGGAAGTAGTTATACTACAAAAATAAAGGTGTGGTGAAATTCTTTGCAACTACTTCAGAAGATGTTAGGACATTAAATGAAGAGGTATCCAGTACTTTTTTTGTTTTTTCAGATTATGAAAATGTGTTTTTCGATTCAGGGTATACACATTCTTTCATCACTGAAAAAGTTTCTAGTAAATTGGGAATTCCGTCTCATGAAATGAGTCCTGAACATGTGGTAAAAACACATGGGCGAAATTTTGAGGAAAAATAATTTATACGAATATTCCTATCCTTATCCATGGAAAGAACCTACTCTCAAAACTTATTGTAGTAGATATTGATTTTATCCTGGATATGGATTGGCACTCTGTTTAACATTCTAAGATTGATTGTAGAGCTAATGAACTTTCTTTTCAGATAGAAGTTCGGTTTGTGTACAAGAATGAACCCTTACTGATGATAACATATCAAGAGGTTGCGAAACCTATAAAATATGGAAATGAATGTTACATTGCACATATTGTTGAAAACAAAGGAACCGTTCAGATTAATGATGTGCCAGTGGTAAATGAGTATCCTGATGTTCTTCTCGACGAGTTGCCTAGAATAATACTAGATTGAGAAGTTGAATTTACTATTGACTTAACTCCTGATGCTAAGACAATTTCAAAACCCCCTTATCGAATGGCTAAAATTGAATATTTATAGTTGAAAGGGCAATTGAAAGATTTATTAGAGAAAGGATTCATTCGACCTAACACGTCACCATGGCGTGCTCCGGACTTATTTATTAAAAAGAAATATGTTTCAATGAGACTTTGAAATAATTATAGAGCCTTGAATAACATCACTGTTAAGAACAAATATCATTTTCCTCATATCGATGATTTGTTTGATCAGCTCCCGGGAGCTCAATATTTTTCAAAGAATGACCTGAGATCGGGGTACCATCAGTTGACGGTAAAGGAAGCAGATGTTCTGAAGACTGCGTTTCATACAAGATATGGCCATCATGAATTTTTAGTAATGCCTTTTGGGATTAAAAATGCACATTCTGTATTCATGGACCTTATGAATATAATTTTCCATGAGATCTTCAATATGTTTTTGGTTGTTTTCATTGATGATATTTTTGTGTTTTTTAAAACTAAAGAGGAGCATGAAAGACATTTAAGGGTTATTTTAAAAACCTTAAAAGAAATTAAATTGTATGGGAAATTATGAAAGTGTTAGTTTTGGTTGAAACAAATTTCGTTCCTTGTTCATATTATTTCTAAAGATGGAATAACTATTTACCCTAAAAAAAGGTTGATGAAGAATGGCCAAGACCCCCAAATGTAACTGATATACGTAGTTTTCTTGGTTTGGTAGACTATTATCGAAGGTTGGTTAATAACATTGCACTATTATCCAGCCCATAGACTAAGCTAACTCGGAAGGGTGTTAAGATCATCTGGACAAAAGAATGTGATGATTGTTTTCAAGAATTGAAAAGAAGATTGGTGAATGCTCCAATTTTGGCACTAGCTTCCATGAATGGTTAGTTTTTTATCTTCCGTGATTCTTCATTGAAAGTACTTGGTTGCGTCCAAATGTAAAATGATCAGGTAACTGCTTATGCTTCACGTCAGTTGAAAACTAATGAGGTAAATTTCCCTACACAAGATTTGGAATTAGCTCTTGTTGTTTTCGCGTAAAAAAATTAGAGGCATAATTTGTATGGAGTAAAGTGTGAAATATATACTGATCACAAAAGTTTAATTTATATATTCACTCAGAAAGAATTGAACATGAGATAGAAGAGATGGATAGAATTAATCAAGCATTATGATTGTACAATTCATTACCATTCAGGAAGGGCAAATATATTTGCCGATGCTTTGAGTCAAAAAATTAATTCTTCATTAACCACGTTACATTTGGAACGTGATCCTTTTATTAATGATTTGATGAAATTTGGCATTGAAGTTGTTTGTGCAGGATGTTCTTCTATTTTTTTACAGGAATCAATGAAATATTCTCTATCAAACAGAATTAAGCAAGCATAGAAGAAAGACATGGAGTTGCAGAAAAAGGTAGTGCTGGTTCAGAAGGGTATGTTACATGAATTCAACATTGGTAATGATTATTTTTTGAGATTTGTGAAGAGATTGTGTGTGCCTTCTGATTCACAGTTGAAGAGAGAGTTCTTATGTGAATCTCATAGTTCTCTGTTTATAGTTCATCCTGGATGTACTAAGATGTATAGAGATCTTCGAAAGTATTATTGGTGGAATGGAATGAAAAGAAATATTGTTGATTTTACCAGGAAGTGTTTGACTTGCCAATAGGTTAAAGCAGAGAAAAAGTTATCGAAAGGGAATATTTAGCCTTTAATAGTGCCAGAGTGGAAATGGAAGAATATATCCATGGACTTTGTTGTGGGGTTACCGAAGATACCTCGAGGTAATAATGAAAACTGCGTTATTGTTGATCACTTGACTAAATATGATCATTTCCTTTATATACGAGATACTTTTTCCCTAGATGAACATTATCATTTGTATCATAAAAAGATAGTCATGATAAATTAAGTCCCCCTCTCTATTGTATCTGATCGTGATCCCAGGTTTACTTCTAACTTTTGGAAAGGCCTTTAGAAGTCATTGGGTAATGAATTAAATTTTAGTACAGCTTTTCGTCCTCAATCAGATGGGCAGTCAGAACGAAAAATTCATACTTTATAGGATATGCTATGTGCTTGTTTGATGGATTATCAGGGATGTTGGGACCAACATCATTTTTTGGTTGAGTTTTCTTATAATAACAGTTTTCATTCCAGTATACAGATGGAACCATTTAAGGAATTATATGGGAAGTGGTGTTGAACTGTAGCTTTTTGGGATGAAGTAGGTGAAAGAAAGTCGATGGGACTAGAATTAGTAGGGGAGTTGGCAGAAAAATTTCCGTTGATACAAAAACACATGAGAACAGCTCAGAGTAGGCAGAAAAGTTATGCAGACAACAGGAGGAAGGATCTCCCTTTTAAGGTAGGTGATCACGTCTTCATCAAAGTTTCACCATGGAAAAGTGAGATGTTGTTTGGTAAGAAAGGAAAGATTGTTCCATGGTCCACTAGACCATATGAAATTCTGGAGAGAGTTGGATTAGTTTCATAATGAGTGGATTTACCTCAGAGTTTATGTCAGGTACAAAATGTTTTTCATGTTTCAATGTTAAGTAAGTACATGCCAGATCCATCTCATATTTTGAGTCCAAAGGTAGCTCCGCTGGAAGAGAACCTATCTTATGAGGAACAACAGGTGGATATTCTTGACCATAGAGAGAAATTATTGCAGAATAAGGTGATTCATCAAGTAAAGGTTTTGTGGAAAAATCACACGATTGAAGAGGAAACAAGGGAATCTGAAAATGCAATGAGTGATAAATACCCCCACTTATTCGATAAGTAAATAAATTGCGGGGGCGTAATTTTATAAAGGGGGAAGGATGTCAAATTCCAAGTAAGTAAAGAACTGTGGAGTTTCATGTCTATGACTATTTAGGAATTAGATAGTTTTTTAGAGGCTTAAAATGAGAATAAATCTAATATCAGTCATAGAATACACTAATATTTTTAAAAGATTGTTTTGCAACCATTTGATGGAGAACCATTTTTAAATCTACATTTTGACAATTTTATAAGCTTTATTTGTAAAAATGAACTTATTATTTAGTTTCTGGACATAAAAATTTACTTTGGATAAATTTTTGGTATTTTTCTGACAATGTTCATTTTTTAATGAATAGTGAAAAATACTGCATTTTACATTAAAACGGATTTTTCATCAAATTTAATTATATGGTCAGATTATCTTTTTAATTGGTTTTTAAGTGTAATTAGAATAAATTTTTACCATTTAATCCAATTTTGGTCATTGTAATTAATTTCACTGTGAAATTTGGGATAAACAAGTGTCAAACTTTTGATAGATATTGTTTCTAAAGAACCCGCTATTTGTTTTGACAACAGAATTATTTTTAAATAAATTACTGAAATTACTATGTTTCAAAATTGGTAAAATGTATTCCATATTTGGAATCATAAGGTCTAAATTACGTAAATAAGACTCTTGTTTTTGGACATTATGAATAGTAACAACGGTAATTATCTTTAATTATCGTGATTAATTAATAATTGGGTAGTTAAGGGTAATAAAATAATATCATAATAATATAAAATTACCCAAAAATGTGTCATAATGATACTTTTTGTGTCACAGACGACCCTGGTATTCCTTGTTCCATCTTAGGGACCCCATGGAATCACTTTTGTGTGATAGTGACATTTTATCTTTTTATTTTTAATGAAAGGAAAATATAACAAAAGTATGTTACCCCTAAGTAAAAAAATTTAATTTTGTCTAGATAAATGATCTCTTAGACTATAAATAGTCATTAGAAAGATAAAAATATTTCCTATATCATGGTATTATTTTATAATTTTTATACATTATATAAATAAATTTATTTATAACACCTTGATGATGTTGTGATTACTTCCTTAATGAACGATTTAAATAAAATGAAAAGATAATGTAAAATATAAGACTTACACTTGACAAAAACCTATTGGATGGGTGGATTTCGAACCCTTATCCCCTTATACTCTAATTATATCATTGTGGGACCAATAAAGTCCGAAAAACATTTTATAATAAAGTAGGATTTCTAGACATTCCAAGAGTGCCCCTCCTCCCTCTTATAAAAGTCCCCACCTCTACCCCCTTACCCATACCTCTCAAGCCATTGGCTCGGCCAAACACTGCTCATTTTATCTCTCCAAATCCCTCTATTCATCATATAAGCCTTACCTTAGGTAGAAATCTCTTCAAGAAACCATTTTTGGTTCAAACAAAGTGGAGTTACATGATTTAAAGGAAATGTCTTCTCTTATGTTCTTTTTTTATTTTGCTTCTCAAACCACCTATACTCTATTTATTCTTATATTTTATAACAAAAATAGTATCTTCAACATACTAGGATGTTGTTATGAGAGATAGTTTTTTTACGATTACACACACCTCAATCTAGTGGTTAATGAACATACTATTTCTGTGGGTGGTGAATTACTGCCTCACGAAATGATGATTGTTCAATATTCATTTAACACCTCTCATGGTGTCCATTAAGATTAAACTATATTTAATATATGATATATATTATGGTTATGTTTTCCTTATGCTTATGTATTTTTAATTTATGGCATACCATTATGGTTTCCATTATGGGTAAATGCGATAATTTCATTTTAGAAAGTGTGAACTACCTCCCCCTCAAAGTGATTTGATTCGTTAATTCCATATGTGGGATGCATAAAGGATGGAGTTAATGGTATTAAATATGATATCATACAGAATTATAATATACCTTTATATCATTATGATTTAATTAAATTAAATACAAAATATAAATGAAAGTAGCATTCATGCGTACGTACGGCTTACCGTCTCCATGAACGGTGCATTTCATTTCTTACCTCCAAATGTAATGTAAAATTATAAATGAATATATATAATAGATATATATGATATATATGTTATCTAACTAATGAATATAATTCTGTATATAATTTATATTTTACCACATGAACAACTTGTAATTATAATAATTTTATTTTTGACTCAAGTACCAAAGATCGACAAAACGGCCATTATTAACATAATTAATTACATAATGATCATAACATGGTAATATGTCATATAAAAGGAATAATGAACATGAAAAAGGCTCTTAATCAAGTAGAAATTAACTATAGTATATTATTCAGGAGATTAAACAACGATCTAGTCGTGTCGGATACGAGGTAAGGGATTTCCTCTCAATCTCCTTTCGTTGAGGCATATTTTGATTTATACACAACATTATTTATAAGATGTATATATCGCTTTTACTTTTAATTTTATTTAAAAGGGATATTTTTTATATGATGAGTTTTACTAAAAAACAAAAGGGAATGTTTTTGTCTTACGTATGCGGCGACAACGACTTATCCGCCGCTGTGACCATTATTTGAGTTTCAGCTTCCTCGACAAGCCAAGTATTTTTTAAATGAAAAATAAATACCATGATTTACATCTTTTTTATTTTGGTATTGAAAATGGTTTTGATAATGTTTTGATTATATCAATGAGTTTTTGATATCTTGTGATTATAATGTGGAAAGGTTATGTTTCTTTTATGCATGTTTTATGTGACACGATTATGTTTTGGTTCTTGGGCATTGTTTATAAAGACGGGTGGTTCAGTGATAAACTAATGTAAGGTGGGAACATGATAGATCTCCAATTAATTGGGTAACGCAAATGGGTTAAACACAAAAGTTTCTCCAATGCTATTTAGGGAGTATACTGTGATGGGTATTCCAAACATAACCATCAGGGTTACTCCGTACATAAGAATGTTATGAATGCCTCAAGTTACCTTTATGTCATATGATTTCTACTAGTTACTCATAAACCTTATGATTTATTAAGGTATGTTAAAGTGATTATGTTTATGAGTAATGTATGATTTCAATGATTCTTATTTATACATGGAAATGGGTTTTATTTCCATATTTTTATATCCCTTACTGATCTTTTTTTGATCATCCCATGTTTTTGAAATGTTTTTCACAGGTCAATGGTAAGGTACATGAAGCGATGATAGTGTCAAGGAAGTGTCAAGAAAGAATTCATGTTTTATTTTTAATATTTTTCCTTAATGGGAGAAAATTAATACTGTATTTTATGTAACCATCTTGTTTAAATGTGGAATGTGATGCATGATTTATGATTTAATTCTCTAAAACTCTAATACTGAAAAGATCCTCATTGTCTATTCTTGTAATAACTCAAGAGTATTTAATGTTTTAGGCTAGGGCCTTATATTTATAATGGCTCAAAATGGATTTATTTTGAGTCTAATCTATTTATGGTTTGAAATCCTCTCAACCAATAGGTTTTAGAAAATTTTAGATCACTATATTAACCTTATCATTTAGATTTAACTTTTAGTTAAATAGTTTATCTTTTACAATGTCTTCTTGAATTTTCATATTAAATGGTTAATAAACACACTATAAACATACAAGAGATCCCCAAGTGGTTCATTAATTACATATATATCATTATTTATGTCCTTATTGTGATCATTATATTTTTAGTAATATTATATCATTTCATCATAAAGTATTTGTTTTAAAAAGTCATTTCTCACAATTTTGACCCTATTTAGTATTTGGTTTTTCTGAAAGACATAACACATTGATTACATAGAACAATTTACATTAAATTAACCCTAACATGTCATATTAACCTATAAAATTCTTGTATGGTATCAAAAGTCTCAATTTACATTTATTTTTGTTATTTATAATTTTAATTATTTTAATCTTTCATTAATAATGTAATTACTACTTCAACATTGGTTCATACATAACCTTAATTATTTAATAACTAAAAATTATGAATACAATACCATGATCTAGGAAGTATTTATAGAGTTATAATTAATATATTTTGTCGAATTTAACTTATTTATAAACCTATATTAAAAATGGTTTAGTTTTTAAAAGTTTAATTTTACAATTTTATGTCTTCTTTAAATAAAATATGATAAATGTTCTAATATTTCCCAAGTGAATCAGAAAAGATAATATTTTTCCTAAGGTTTATTTTGGTAGAAAAACACTTATCCAATAGAATTAGGATGTTTTGGGGTAATGTTAGTATTTTTTTGCCTTTAATTACCTTATTTACTTTTAACCCTAGTTAATAAAATTCAATGGTTATTATTCCCAAAAATTGTTATCATCTTATTGAACCACATTTTATTTATTGATGTCAACAATTTTTTTCAGTGTTTTGAAATTCAATTAATAGAAGTGGTAAAATTACATTTTATGAAAATCTGGGAATGTGCCTAAAAGGCGGGCAAATGTTCCATGAATGTGGGTAAAAAGATGTTAAAATAGTTCAATAAAATTATATATATTTAATCCTATTATAAAATTTCTCCGATTACCTAAATTGTAATAATATATTTATTATGTATCTATTTTAAGATAAATTTATAATTAAAAATAATTATTTAAATGAAAAAGTTGGTTTTTATCTATAACGTAGTGTTTTTTACTGTTCCTCAAAAATTGAATGTTTTCAGAAAAATACCAAGAATTCACCCTTTGATAATTTTGATATTACACATCCAAAAATGATATCTATTTTAATAAATTGAAAACATATACTTTTCTTTAATTAATTTATAATTAATTCCCATTTTCAATACTAGAAAGCACGTTTTAAGGAAGTAAAAAACTATCAAAAGATGGACATGTGGTTATGTCCAATTTAAATGTTAAATTATTTTAAAAGAACTACATTATATTAAATGATAAAAATATATTATAATTATACTTTAAAACCACTCAAATTATTAATTTAACTCTTTAAATTATTTCTATTAAAAATTTGTCTTCAATTAAAATTTAGTATTTGTTTCTTCATCAAAATATGAAATTAATCAGAAATGTACGAAAAAATATCCAAACTAATTTTTTTTTGTCTCTATTGTAAAGAATAATTTAATTTTATTAAATTAATTATATAAAAGTGTCAAATATTTGATTAAAAAAGGGATTTCCATTAAATTATAGTAAAAATGAATTTTTATAAAAATACATCTTTTATCTAAAAAATTTAATTTTTTCTTATATTATGTCTCAGAAACAAATAATATGGATACTAAAATTATATAGAGTATATAAAATTCAAAACGAAGTTAATACTATTCATAACCGCTTTTTGAATGGCTAGTTTGGTTAGTCATGGTGCGCTTGAACTCAGTGTTTCTTGTAGCGCCAACTATTGAATTAATTTAAAGATATAAATTACTATGAAATCATGGGATGTAATATATACAGTTTTTTTCATGATAAAAATAATAAAATAATGAATAAGTTAATCAAAAATCACTCGTCTCTTCCATTATACCCTCCTTACTCGCTCTTCTCTTAAATCCTCTAAAGCCTTGTGAATTTTCTATTTTCTACCATAATAACCTCTCAAGATCTTACCCCATGTCTATAAGGACTTGGTCAAATAAAAAAAACTCTTCCCTAAAAAGGCCATCAAGGAAGATTACTTCAAGAGGTAAATTCCGCATTTCATTTATTTTATTTCAAGTTCATTTATTTTCTTTTTCTCTCCTCACCCCATTCATCCAAATGTTGTGATGAATCCAATTACATACATATACAAGAATGTTTCTATTATAATGTAATAATATTCATCATATCTCATTTCCATTTCTTTTATACTAAAAATTAAAACACCATCCGAGATGTGTTAGTTTATCACATTCAAGGATGACAAGTATTTAGTTTCTATTACCATCTTAAAATCTAGGGATGAAAAAATTATAATCATTGAACCAGACTATAATATATGTATTTAAACTTATGTAATGTTTTTGAATACTTTTTTACACATGATATTAATTTATAAATCAAAATTATTTCATTGTGATAAAAAATGGCAATTAACCCAAACAATTGTCATTAATGTTTTATTTAATAATTCGCTTTCACTCCCAATAACAAAATTAATTTTATAATCATGTAAAATGTGGGGTTCTAACTAATAATATACAACTTCTATATTCTATAAAACCATACTTATGATACATGTTTATCCATACATGAATATATGTAAACCGATCATGGAAATGAAAAATCTCCCAAACAATGAAATTGAATATCCTAACGCATAAAAATGCCATGAATGAAAGAAAATATGGTTATACTAAATAAATTACATGTAAGATAGGTTTTGTAATCATTAATATATAAACCTAAATTTTATTATTCAGTTCCTTAAGATTAATTTAGGAACACCTTCAGATTTAATGTAAGGGTTTTCCACCCGAACCTCCATTTTTCTCGAGTTACTTTCATTATCTACATATGTCAATTAAATTCTTATTCATACATATGTACTAATAATATCTAGGTGAATTTTCTATAAATGTGTACCAACTAGAATCATGCCATCATTTATGGGTAGTTATATGTTTCAAAATGTTCTTCCAAAAATTCCTTAGTAAATACAAGCTCGTTTCAAAGGAATTTCTAGAACACCTTCATATTTTCAAGGAAACTATAAAATCTATCTTAAGGAAAAATTAATTTTAATAAAACACTAATTTTATTATGAAAAATATATATTATTTCACTTCTGGTTTTAGAAAAATATTTTTCCAAGAAAACACTTTTTTCCCATTAAAAGTGTATTTATCTCAAGAATTACTCAATGATTTTATAAGAGTATTTTCATTTATTTCAACACTCTTATTGATTCATATGTATAATTGGGTCTAATATTATATGATATATTATACCATATAATGTTCAATATTTTATGACTAGTATGACTATGGATTTTCTATCCTGAAACCAGTCACCATATTACTCTGAATGATTAGTGTTTATTTTTAATGATTAGGGAATGTCAGTTACATTTCATATGTTAGATTCAACATGAATATACATGTTTTAATGTGTATAAAGATTAATATGAGTAAATAATTGTACTTATTGTTTTATGTTTGGAGCCTACTATAGCCCCATTATCCATCAGTACGTATGATGAGATAAATAGGTATGGACTTGGCCGACGCCTTGCCCCTTTTTAGATATGTTTTTGGCTGAGGAACTAAACTTTTTTTGATGTCTTGGACGATGCCTTGAAGGAATGTTTTATAATGTATAGAATATGAATTTCCCTCTTTATGAAGAATGAGACTCATATTTTATGTTGTTATTTGACTAGTATAATACCCATGATTATCTTTTATTATGTTAATATTTTCTCATACCACATTCCTGCCATATTATGTTAATGCTTATATTTTTAAGGCATGTGTTTTATATTATTCACTATGACTAATCATTATGTTTATGATATCTTACACTATATTGTTTACCCTTACTGAGCATCTGATCTTACACCTTCTAATGTTTCATTTTTTCAAGGACAAGAAGTGCTATATTATGGACTTACAGAGATAATCATATAGTAGTGGATGTTCCCACTGGAAAATATTTGTTATTTTTAAATTCAAGTTGTAATGTTGAACTTATGTATGTATCAGGATTTCCAATTCTAAGAAACTGTTCATTCAATTGGGATACGTCTTTCTTGTAATCATTCCAATGTAATTTAATGAGGCACAGGATCGAGGCAACTGAGGTCGAGTCTTTGCTGCTAGTATTAGAGGTAGTTTTTAATGAAACATAGAAATTTTATTTAAATAATGTAGATTAGGTAACCCCCCCCCCCTAAGATAGTCTTTGAGGATAAACATAAAATAACATCCTTGAATTTTGGTATGGAGTAGATTATTTGGATATTTCTAGAAAATAGTTCCTTTTCTAGATACTAGAAGTGGATGTGGCACGTATAGAGATGTACGTATGAGTGAAAACTATGACAAGGAGTTTCGGGCTTGACCTAGGGTATCCTGGCACATGACAATTAATCTTACTATGCACTTGGTTTGACACTTTTAGGGAATACACTTTGGATAATTCACATTTTATTTATAATCCCTTATTAAGGATTTAAATGTATATTTTTCCTCAAAGAAACCATGTTTATGATTATGGGATCTTCCATGAAAATGGTTTCAAAATATGTAAAGTATTTTTTTATAAGTTGAGCAAGTAAATTAAGATTAATAACCTAATTTTACTTATTCCTTTGTTCAAAAATGGTGCCTAGTGTAAGGAATTAAAACTACATGAATGCATGTATCCCATGCAGAGATTTCCCTCTTCTGCAGGATAATGATGTTGGCTCTGGGGCTGTGTCTAGTGTAGAGAAACATATAATTATACAAGAATATCTTAACTAGTTTATGAAAAATAACCATACCCAAATGGAGAATCCTGATATATAACATAGATGATCTATGTTAGATCTCTTTATATGACAACTTCCTCTATCATTTAAATGGACTACAAACCCATTCATCATGGAATAGTGGAAAATTTCCTTATATAAGATATTTGTCATCATGGGAAGTAACGAAAGGGAGAAGGATGTAATGGAAATTTATTTTCTATTGGGAAATGATGATCAATAGTGGTGATTAATTCAGCACAAAAAGGAGTAATAATAAATAGAAAACAAGGAATGGTGGGAATTTAATGAACTTTTATTAGTGAAATACTTTCATTCTGAACAATGGATTTATATAGAAAGGTCATTTATGAATTTTAGGAAAAAGGAATATAGGAATGTTGCAAGGTATGAATCTATCATCACCAAGATTTCAGGTCATGATATGGACAATATATGTAATCCAAGTAGAAATATTGATCGATTATTTGATGAGATAAATCCATTCCTCTGACGGTCATTAGTATGCAAAACATTGTCATCATACAAATACATAGTCCTATGTGCTATCAAGATAGAAAAATATTTCTCTAATTATTATGAATTTAAAGGAAAGCAAGGGAGAAAGAGGGATATGGAAAAATCTTGAAAAAGAAATTAGGAAATCAAGAAGAAGGGAAGAGTTGAATTTCCTCCATGTGATAATTGTGGAAGAAAACACCCTAGTGTCTGCTTAAAAGGAAAAGGTGTGTGCTAAAAGTGTGGAAAGAAGGCTATCATGATGGTGATTGTATGGGAAAAAAATAATCTATTAATGATCAATTCGATAATTATAGGTAAATGTGGCACTATACTAATGGTTGTCCAACGATTCAAAGAAACGTGCCTCAAAAAAGGCCGAGGGAGTAGGGAGAATCTTATGTGATCAGAACTACTAATATTGATGTTCCAAATGACATGGTGATATGTACTTTAATTGTTTCTTCAAACTTATTAAATTATTTATTTGACTCTATATCATTACATTCTTTTATATCTACCCAGTTTTCAAAGAAAATTAGACGTGCCCAATTTTATTTAATAATGGTGTTTTTAGTCAAAATTCCTTGGGGATGTATCAATAAAAAAATGATGCGTCAATCGTCCCCCTCATAACACATTAACATGATTTTTTTCTAACCTTATCATCATAACCAAGATTGAGTTTGATATAATCCTTAGTATGACTTGTCTTTCTGTTATGAGGTGAAGATCTATTACAAGAAGAGGGAGGTTATGATTTTTGAGAACAGTGTTTAATCCCTTATCTTTAGAGCATAAATATCGTCAGCTGATTCTTACCTAGATCCAACCCCAGTAGTTCTACTGAATTCAATTATTAGGGAGGAAGGGAATGCAATAACTATGGGTTTGTAAAGGAATGCTCAAATAGGGGAAATACATATTGTGAAAGAATATATTGTTGTGTTTCCACCTAATTTACTAGGCCATCCTCTATAGCTAGAAATTGATATTTCTATTTCCCAAAATCATAGTTCAAGGACCACATAAAAGACCCATATAGAATGTCCACTATAGAGTTAGTAGACTTAAATAAAAAACTACATTAATTGAGTGATAGAGGATTTATTCTCCCAATTAATTCTCTATGGGGATCCCCTTTCATTTTTGTTGATATGAAAGATGGATCTATGATGTTGCGCATAAACTATAGGGAGATCAATGGAATAAAAATAAATAATAAGTATCCTTTACCTTTCATTGGTGATTTATTTGATCAAATTCATAGAGCCCAATATTTTACAAATATTTACCTCCAATATGGATATCATCAGTTGCAAGTAAGGAAGAAAGACATTACCAATATATAATTTTGAAACAGGGATAAGCATTATAATTTTATAATAATTTCTTTTGGATTGACTAATTCACCCTAGTTTTTCATGGAACTAATGAATACAGATTTTGTGGAATAACATGATGACTTTGTGGTGGTATTTATTGACGATATCTTTGTATACTCTAAAATCTATAAATATCATAAAAATCTCTTACACACTGTAATGAAGACTCTTAGAAGAAATGAATTATATGGGAAGTTTAGCAAGTGTAAATTTAGGCTTAAATAAGTTTCCTTTCTTAGCCATGTTGTCTCTAAAGAAGGAATATCATTTGATCCAGCGAAGAAAAAGGTAGTAAAAAAATGTCCAACCCCAACAAACATAACCATGTTATGTAGTTTTATTGGATTAGTAGGTTATTATCAGCATTTCATTTAAAACTATATCTCTTTAGCCAATCCAATGACCACGATTACATGTAAAGGGTTTATGTTCGTAGGTAACAAATAATGTGAGAATTTTTTTGATAATTGAATAGGATATTAGTGAATTCTTTGATCTTGACTCTACCATTGTGGAATGGTGGATTTTTTATCTATAGTGATGAATCATCAAAAGGAAATAGTTGTGTCCTTATATAGAATGATAGAGTTTTTTTCTTATGCATATAGGAATATAAAAAATCATGAAAAAAATCATTCTACTCTGGATCTTTAGATAGTAGCTATAATCATTTCTATGGAGATAGGGAGATATTATCTCAATGGGGCATGATGTCAGATTTATACATATCATAAGAGCATGAAATATATATTTTCACTGAAAGAACTCAATTTGAGGCAAAATAGAAGGCATGAGCTACTCAAGGATTATGATTTTCACATACAATACCACTCAGGAAAGGAAAATGAGGTAGTTGATGTATTGATAAGGAATGATCATAGAGTTATAAACCAAACGATGATTGAAAGTGATCCTGTGTTTATAGATCCAGTAAAGATGTATATAGGAATTATCAATGAAGGTGAAACATAACTACTTTTTCATTTGGTTTCCCAACCATCACTCTTTCAAAGGATTAAAACATCTTAGTCCAATTATGAGAATATTCAAAAGAAAATTTAAGGTTTGAATTATGGGAAGTTGGTTGAATTCATGTTTAGAGATGGAATTCTGAAATTTGGGAAGAGGTTTTGTGTTCCAG
Organism: Viscum album; assembly: GCA_963277665.1. NCBI lineage: Eukaryota > Viridiplantae > Streptophyta > Magnoliopsida > Santalales > Viscaceae > Viscum > Viscum album. The sequence continues at coordinate 1,235,558,961 of OY728162.1, read as the reverse complement.
CAATACCTGGTATAAAAATGGAGTTATTGGATGATTTCCATAGTTCAAATTTCTCTATAAAACTTTGTAGCGCTAGGATTTATAATGATTTGAAGGATCATTTCTTGTGGGACAACATGAAGAGGGAAATTTCTGATTATATATCAAGACGTTTAGTCTATAAACAGGTGAATCTTGCACAACAATATCCTAGAGGAGTCATGCAACCACTAACTATTCATAAATGGAAGTGGGATGACAACTTCATGGATTTTTCACTAGATTACCCAAAAATCTACGAATGAATGATGAAATATGCATATTTGTTGATTGAAATATGATTTCTTCACATTTAGTTGCTATAAGGGATGACTTTACCTAGGAGAACATTGAATAACACTATATAAATTTTGTTTTGAGACTTAATGGATCACTGATCTCAATTATCTCTAATCATGACCCACCATTTACATCAAATTTTTGGAAAAGTATTCTGAAATCATTGGATATTGAGCATAGTTTGAGTACTTCTTACCACCCACAAACTGATAGGAATGCCGAAAGGATGATCCAAACCTTAGAGGACATGTTTATATCATTTTCACATTACTTTCAAGGTGTATTGGATCAATATTTTCCTTTAGGGTAGTTTTCCTACAATAATACATTCCATTGAAGTATTCGAATGGCACCATATGAAGAATTGTATGGAATGATATGACGTACACCAACATGTTGGGATGAAGTTAGAGAAAGTAAGATTCAAGGAATATAGATTGTGGAGGATACAAAAAAAGATATATACTATTCAAAACCATGTTAAATTATCTTAAATGATGAAAAAAATCTATGCTGGTAATCAAAGCATTTGGAACTTCAATTGGCAGACCACGTTTTCTTGAAAGTATCTCCATGGAAGGGCATTATTTGACATAGGAAGAAAGGGAAACTATGCCCAAGGTACATTAGACTTTTTTAAATCCTAGAGAGAATTGTAGTTGTAGAATATTGATTGGTTATGATACCTAGCCTGTCTAAAGTACACAATGTGTTCCATGTATCATTATTGAGGAAGTACATTCCAGACCTAATGCCTGCCCTCACTTCTGAATAAATAGAATTGGAAACATTTTTATTATATTGTGAAGAGCCTACTCAGATTCTGGACACTACAGAACAAAATTTGATTAATCGTACAACTATACTGAAAATGATACATTGGAAAAATCAAAAAATTCCAGAGGCAACAAGGGATACTGAGGACCATATAATGAAGACCTACCTAAAAATTTGTATGATCTAACATTCTATGAATTTTTTTTGGTGAAATTTTTGTGAGGGGATAATATAACACCCCAATATTTTAAAAATAAAATTAATATTGAATGATTTAAAACCCAAGTCTGTAAAAAACACCACTTTTTTATAATCTAGCAAGTAAACAAAATTTTACCACCTCTGTGATTTGAATTTTTTAAAACTAACAAACACAGTTACATTTAGTAAGATATTTAGAGTCTAATAATATCAACTTACATTTTCTGTGAATAGTTAGATGAAACTTATGAATAGTAATGTACCCTTACGAATAGTAATATGACCATTATAAATAGTAACCACACCCCTAAAAGTATGAAAAAATAGATGCCTTATAAATGAAATATATTTTTTTAGAAATTAATAATTATGTGTTTGTATTTTTAATAGTAGAGAATATTTAATTAATATTTAAATTCATAAATTCATAATAAAATCATATAAATTATTCATAAATAAATATTTTAATTTCCTATGATTTTAGTATAATTTTATGAGACCTTAGTAAATTTTAGAATTTATTATAAAATCAGTTTTAAATTTAAAATCTGTATTTTCATGGAAATAATTATTTTATTTCAAAATTCAATTTATCTTATTTACAAATTGATTTTCATAAAATGAATTTGGTTTTTTAAATCTATATTTTTAAAAATAGTTAGGGTGAAATTTTTTCAAATTTTTGGTGAATAGTTAAATTCGATCATTTATGAAAAATGCTAATTAAGTGAATTTATGCATCATGATTGAGTCATGGATGATGTAAACGGTAATATTATCAAACTCTAATGAACACATTACAATTATTAGTCATAATAATCAATACTATGTCTTTTCATGATAAAAATAAAAAAAATAATGAATATCATAATAAAAAATCACTCTTCTCCTCCACTATAACCCCCCTCACCCCTCTTATCATCACTCCTCTCAAAAAGTTGTCCTTCTCAAATTTCTACCCAAATAGCCTCTGAATATCCTCCCCCACTTCCGTCATCCCATTGTCTCATAAAAATACCATATCCTCTCCCCAAAATACTCCCTCAAGGAATATTACTTCAAGCGGTAAATTCCTCTTTTCTTTTCTTTTATTTCGAGTTCCATTGTTTTCTTCTTCTTTCCTCACATACTTTATTCAAATTTTTGTGATGAATTCGTTTCCATAAATGTAATAGAATTTTGTTATGATAAAGGAATAATTATTCATCATCTTTCATTTCCCCTTCATTTATACTGGAAATCAAAACACCATCTGAGATGTGTTAATTTATCTCATTCAAGTATGATGGGTTTTCAATTTATATTGCCATCTTAAATTATTGTCCTGAAACCATTTTTTTTATTGAAATATATTATAATATGTGTATCATAACTTATTAATAGTTTTTTAATCATTTTTTAAAGATGATATTAATTTATAAATTAAAATTAGTTTTTTTATCAATAACAGTCAATTAACACACAAAATTGTCATTGATGTTTTATATAATGATTCATCATCACTCCAAATAACCAAAATAATTTTTTAACAATGGAATATTTAGGTTGGTAAATAATAACATACAAATTCTATTCTGTACAACCATTCTCTATTAACATGTTTATTCATACATGAATATAATAAAACCGATCATGAAACAAAAAAATGATTAAAACAATGAAATTGAATCTCTAAACCCATGAAAAGGCCATGAATGTACCAATTAAGATTATCATAAATCAATTACATGTAGATGTGTTTATGGAATCATTAATTTATGAACTTATATTTTATTATTCGGTCATTAAGATAAAATAAGAAACACATTCAGACTTAAGGTAATTGTTTTCTAACCAATCCTACATTTACATTTAGGTTACTTTTAATATATACTTAAATGAATTATATTATTATTCATTAATATTTAGTCATACTTATTTATCTGTCAATTTTCTATATATGTGTACCAACCATAATCATACCCTCATTTATGAGGAATTATATGTTTTAAAAGGATCTTTACAAAATTCATCCTAAAATACAAGCTAGTTTCAAAAAAAATTCATAAATTATAACCTATTTTACTGGGAACTCTATAATCTATTTTTGAAAAAAGTTATTTTTATAAAAGAACTATTTTTATTATGAAAAAAATATAATATTTCACATAAATTTTAAGATAAGTATTTTTTTAAAATTATGTTTCTCTTCAAAGTAAAAGAGTATTTATTTGAAGAATTACCCGATGATTTTATAATAATATTTTCATTTGTTTTGAAACATTTATTGATTATTATTTATAAATGGAAGTTATATTTTATTATATAATATACCATATTTTATTGAAGGGATTATGATTAGTTTGACTATGGACATTCTATATTTAAACCATTAACCAAATAACTCTCAATTGTTTGTGTTTATGATTAATGATTAGGTAAATTTTGTTACATTTCAGATGTTAGTATAAATATGAATGTATATGTTGTTTATGTCTATCTACATTCATAATAAGAATTAATTGTAATTATTATGTAATGTTTGGGTCCATATACATCCTCTAAATGCATAGTGAGGTCCCATAATACAAATATATATGGGATTCGATAAGGCCTTACACCTTGATCATTTTTAGATTTCTTGGATGGGGCTTTGACGGTATGTTTTAGAATGACTGGCATATGAATTTACCTCAATATGAAGAAATAAATTCATAGTTTATTCAGTTATTTGAATTGTATAATACCCATGATTATGTTTTTTATGGTAATATTTTCTCATCCCATATTCATGCCATATTATGTTCATGTTTATTTATTAAGGAATGTGTTTTCAATTATTCTCCATGGCTAACGGTTATGTTTTTTATGTCTTTTGCTGTATTTTTTACCCTTACTCACCATTTGTTCTCACCATTTCTTATGATTCATTTTTTCTAGGACATTAAGTGGTATATTATTATTGACTTGGAGGGATAATATTGGAGTGGTGGATAATTCCAATGGAACTTATTTGTTGTCTTTCATTTCAGGGTGTAGTGTCGAACTTCAGTATATATCTGTCTTTAAATGTCTACTAAAATATTCATTCAATATGGATACAACTTTCTTTTAATCATGCTAATGTATTTTAATTAGGCACTCAATCCGGGAAATTGGGGATGCATATTTACCCCCATGGAGTCGTTTCATCTACCTAGATCCTATATCAATTTACAATAGAATAGATGACCCATGTTCTCACACTTTCTCCCCACTCAATATTTATACTTATGAATACCTTATGATTTTTTATTATGGTGTAAAACTATTGTTTTCCCCTAGTTAATTCATCTCCTTGAGACATATTTAGTGTGCTTTTCAATATCCTTGGCCTCTTCTGGTGAGTGTTTCTCAATTAAAAGATCGAAAACATCCATTAAGTTTAATATTTTTTGGATATTTTTTTATTTTGATCTAATGTAGATCCATGTTATGTGAACTATTAGTGTTCAATTTTAGATTTAGAATATTTTTTCATTATCTCCCATTATGGCTTGTGCGATAAACCTCTGGACAGTGGTCAGCTGCCTAGATCCATAAATATTAATGCTTTCTTTTATTTCATGAAAAATTTATTATTATAATTAATTTTTTCTTAACCTCATTTACCAGTATTACTTTGTATACCATTTTTTATAATTAATAAATCATTTTTGGGAGTGGTCTTTATTCCATGAATGTAATTTCTAAATGGAGGTAAATCATGTAAATCCTAGTGTTGATTATATGTTGTTTCATTCTTTATGATTTAGCTTCTATTTATTCTTATTTTTTTCCATCCATCTCATCTAAATATTCCATAATCATTTTATTTTCATCATTCTTGATAATTATAATTTATATCAAACATACATAACCAAAATCATTCATCTATTCAAGATACTAGGCCATTCATTGGGGTGTATGCTTAATGTTATCCCCAATAACTTAGTATTAGGGTTCATTGATTGAATGATGGAATTCAATAGGTATGAGATACAATAATTTCAAGGAGATAAATACTATAAAATTTTGAACATCAAGATGATATCACATCTTATGTAGAAATGGATCATTGATTCTATACACCGACCAAAAAAATTTATACCTAGTCTATATGATGATGGACAGACTACTAATACATATCAAGATGTTTTTTCCAATATCCTATAAAAATCCCACAACTAAATTTTGTTATCGTTAGTTAGAAAATTATATAGGTAGGTTTCATATGAGTCTTATATGGCTATAATTTGTTTAAATGTTGAGAAATTATATATTATTGCTTCATTGGTTGGATATCATTATAAAAATCATAAAATATTTTCATTTAAAATGATCTTTGTTATTTCAATAAAATCCCAAGTTGATAAACTCAATATAAATTTGATTTACCTTGTTAATATCCCTATTTATGTTGATGATGAAGACCAATCCATGATATTTATTATTTCTCGTTATAATTTTTATAACAGTCTTGATGAAACTATGATGTCTGGGTTTGACTCCTTAACTGTTGAAGAGGATAAATCACTTTTTCTATCTAAAAAACATCACAATAAATCTAAATTTATTTTTGATATTTAGATCAAACATACTAGTTATAGTCTTGATAATTTAAATAATATGAAATATTATAATAAGGGTAGTCGAAAGAATAACAAACAACTTGGGCATAATAGATCTAAATCTACACTATTAGAAAAAAATTATTTATCATAATTTTTTTAAAATCCATCTTAAAAAAACTAATATTAAAAGTGAATTAGGAATCTATAAACATCATTTTAATAAAAAATTAATGATAAAATATTATAATGAATTCTATTATCCATGAAGAGATCTAATTTATTGAGACGATTTTTCAGAAACCCTTCTCCTCTAAACTCTAAATGACTCCCCACCACACTAAATCATCAACTATCATTTTTAAAACAATTGTTTCAATATTTATCCACAATATTGTATTAACTGACAAACTTTAACAACCCTAAACTATTTTAGGTCCAAAAAACCCTAATAATCTCAACTCTTGGCTACTAATCAAGGTTGTTCATTATTTTCTTCTTTATTTTAAACATTTAAATTCAACCTTGTAGTACCTCCAATAATTTCATCATTGTTATGTTAATTCATAAGAATTCAAAAAATATGTTCCCTTATAAGCCACAAGATTTTGTAAATAATTTTTTAACTATTAATTAAATTTTTTGGTTATCAATTTCATTCATGTATTTAATTTTTTTTAACATCATATTAACAATTACGTTTTTATGTTAAAATTTGATTAGTCTTATAAATGTTTTTGTGATTGTAAATAATTTTTTTACTATAATTTAGTTTTTTTTGTAAGTTTCTGTATTCATAATTATTTATAATTAAATTATTTTTGATATTTTAATTTTTTTATTTTTGAAATATTTATTTATTTTTATTTTTTTCATTTAAAAATTGGATTTTTATTATATTTACTTTTGGATAAAAATTATTTTCTCTTCGTTAATTTATTTTATTTTGAATTTTTTTTGGATATAAATTGTTTTTTAAATATTTATTCATGTTTATATATTAATCTCCTTGAATTTTTTTATTTTATTTATATACATATGTATTTATTTAAATTCCTATATATATTGATATATTAATCTATTATATTATATCTTCTTAGGAAATTAATGGATTTTAATTCAATAAATACATGAATTAATAGTGTTGAATATAATAAAGGGGATGAAAATTACTAATTGTTTTTAAATGAAATCATGAAATCAAATATGTGAGATTATATTCATGCAAAATGTATTTTCATAAGAGTAAATTAGTGTCTAGTGAAATCAAAGACCATAAGATTTTACATGGTTTTAGTTATAATTATAGATGCTACATCTAGAATAGTGAAATAACAAACATGTTTTGATATAATTTTGATAATGATGTTAGGAATAGGATAGAGGATACCATTTAATAAATAATTCATAATGTAGGTGTTGAAACCATTGAAAAAAGGTGTTGAAAAACTATATAGATACTGAGAAATAACTATTCTTAGGTAGCTGTAAATTTACAGTGTTACTAGTAGTGATGATATTAGTTATATTGAAATAATGAAATAGTTAGAGTGATAAAAGGTTCATGAAATTTCCTAAAAATTTAAAAGAAATAATTTTTGAATGAAAATATATTCCATATTCTAATTATGAGGAAAAAAATAGTATATACATTTTTTTGTGGCATAAAAGTATTCATGATTTCCCTAACAACATTGTACTATATAGGAAGTAACATAAATGTTTAGTTTAGTGGCCTAAATATTGGTCATCATAATGTAAAATGGATGAAAAATTTACTCGTGGTATATTATCAAGAAAAATCACTAAACGTATAAATAAATATATATTGTATAATTAAATAATTTCTAATTTGAATCATTTATCAAAAACATAAATAATGAAACTAGGATATGATGACCTATAGATGAGTGAATCTATGATGAAAACATATATCACTATACTGATACAAAATAATAGAAAATATTAGATCATAATCATTGTGATTCTGGAAATGATGTTAGAAATAATGTAATGGGTCTATATATTGATGGAATGAAACCATATGGGAGTCTTAGTAGCTAACATATTTCATGGACTATTATGTTGTTTCATTAGTTTTCCCCATGTATTTGTATGTACATGAAATATGTGATGATGATCATGATGATTTATAGGCCAAAAGGCAATTGGGATTATATTAATGTTTATCTATAACCATTGACTTATTTTTTTAAATTTTTATTGGTGGAATGTGTTACATTTTTTGATATATACAAGAAGGTTTAATTTATTTTTAATTATATAATACTATTTACTGAGTATACTATAAATGAAAATTTATCTTCATATAGTGTTAAAGGATATAAATCATATCCAATTTTTAAATAGGGGAATTCATATGATCAATTCAGAAATGGAAGATAAAAAATGTAATTGGGATATAAATGATTTTTGTAGATTGATCATAATTATCAAATATTAAAAAAGTAATTTAATGGTTTTGATGTATATGAATTTTCTCCCAGAATTATTGTTAGCTAAAGTGTAACACCCCAACCCTAGAAGTAGAGTTGATACATAATTTTATTACTTTAGCATGATTAAAAGAAATAAATTCTCTAAGGATAGAGCTATTAAGTATTTTTGGAAGTCTATATTACATACCTTTTTCCCATAGTACATTGGTAAATATAGAAAATGTAAACATGATACCTAATAAATGAAATAAATAGAATCCCTAAATGTAATTCAAAGAAATCCTCATTATATCATGGGGAAATAAAACATAATAAGTGTGATATTAGATTATGATTAAAGAATATATGAAATAATAATATTCAATGTAATTTCAGTAAGGCATATGAATTATGGGAAGTTAATTAATATAAAAAACACACGCTATCTATAAACTGGGAAGGAAAATGCATCCCCAAATTCTATCATAGTGAAAATATAATCGAATTTAATAACTGAATATTGAGTGGAGAAAATTAAAATTTAGATGATTTAATGTATCTAGAATTTGAAAAATTATACCGGCAATAGGTTTTATGGTTGTGGGTAGAAACTAATCTTATTTTGTTTGGAAAACAACAGAAAGTGTTTGTTTCCAACTGTTTTGTCACATAAGACAAGACATTGCCTCCATAGGATATAGAGGGCCCCAACCATCACAAAAAGTCTAAATAATTCTTAATACATTGATTACGTTAATGAAAAATATGAATTATCCAAAAATCTATATCGATTAGAGGATACAGATTCATCAATATTTCCCCAGTTAAAACAACATTAGAAATAAAAATCCTATGTAAAATTGTATATATCTATGAAAATAATCATATCCATGATACATTAATATATATTTTTTATAACAATATAATTACACATGAATAATAATCTCAAATGGTAATTTAATACACAATATAAAAAATTAGTATGTGTACGATACCAAGTAAGTCTCAATGAAATGCAAATTTAGAAAAAGTCTATTGCCTTTTGTTTCAATGTGTTGTTCACATGATCATAATGTTTAGGATAATCAGATTAAATAAAATAATTAATTAAATAAAAAGCTATTTATTATTTATTTGGTTTATTATAATATTAATTAGTTCATTTTTGGCCTTTTTCATGAGTAAAAACATACAATTTCATCATTCAATAGTTCTCATTTTCATGGATTTCAGGATCTGTTTGCTTATTTATAAGTAATGATGTTTATGTAAAATGGATATTAATCTCAAGAATTAAAATTATGTGTTATTAATTAAAAGAAAAAAGTTTAAATTTTTATATATATCATTTGGTTATATTGTATAAGGATAAATCATTAGATATGACATTAGTGATTATTATTTAGATTATTATAGTGGTTTTTGATCACATCAAAGTCATTTTGATTTATCGTTTAATATTATGATAATATATGATACCTATAGAACATAAAAAATTTCATAATATAATTTTTAAAATCATTCTAAATCATTATAATGTTTTTATGACCAGCCTTGAAGGTGGGGAAGGAGAATGAAAACATGTTATCATTGAAGGGGATAAACCTCATGGATGACATTTCCATTTTTTGAATAAATGGGAGAGGGGATGGGGTTTGAAAATGAATTATTCCATTATCATAGTAAAATTACAGTATTTTTAGTATACTATTGTTATCATTCAATTTTGATGATGGTATGTGAGGAGAGAATATTTAGAGAAAATAAATTAAATAGAAGTAAAAACGAAAAAGGAAAAGTATTTTACGTCTTGAATTCTCCTCTATGGGAACCTCCTCAGGGAAATAATTTCAATATATTCATAAGTACAATAACTCATGCACATGGGGGTTCTTAGTAAGAGTATTGGTAATAATTTTAAAAGTCATAAATCATGGAAGGTGTGAGGGGAAGAGGTGGTGAGGTGTAGTATATATAGTAGAGGAGAGTGGTCTTTATTGAAAATTTTATTCATTTTTTATTATTTTTTATCAATACTATGAATAATTTCATAATTTTGATAAAATTTATTAAAATAATTAAGAGATGTTAGAGATTATGGTGTTTAAATAATTCATTAATCCAGGAATGGTTTACTAATATTATAATTTATATATATAGTAAATTATTGTCTTTCACTATTCACTGAAAATTCAAGTATTTTGGAAAAATAACAAAAATTAACCCTTCCCATTTATCGATGTGTAGAATTATAAAATGAATAGATTTTATAAAAATAATTTTCCAAATATTATAAACATAATTTTTTAATTAAAATAATCATTTACATGGAAAATACGAATTTTAAAATTATAACTAATCTTATAATACATTGAAAAATTAACTAAGGTATCATAAAATTATCATCAAATAATAAGACTTAAAAATTTAATATTATGATTATATTTTATAAAATACTATTTTATTTTAAATCGTGTTATTAATTATAAAAATGTAATTAAAGATTTATGACTTAAGAAAATACCAACACATAATTATTAATTTTTAAAATATTTATCTAATTATACAATAATATGATTATATCATACTTCTATAATATTTCTAGTTTTATTTATAATTTCATGGGTGAAGTTATTATTTATTTTTATGGATTACTATTTATAAGATTCATATTACCATTCATATGGTCAAGCATCTATTTCATCATTATAAGTAACTTATCTTTTAGAAATACATATTTTTTAATTCATTCATCATTTATAATCAGTTTATTTTTTCTCTATGTGATTTATATGATTTACAATATGGGAAATATTTATTTTTGAAATGGATGCTACTAGAATGAATTGAATTTATTTAAAATAATACATACTATAAAATCTTGGGGTGTCATATTCTCCCCCCTACAGAAATTGTTTCCTCAAAATTTTTATGAACCTTTACTTCTAAGACGAAGAGGGTGGTTCTTCTACATAACATCCTTAGGTTATCATGTTTCTTCAACAATTTTATAATATCTCAAAATATCTTTTACCATTCAAGTCATCATATTTCTCAATATATTCTCTCTTGTGTCAAGAATCTTGATAGGCTCTTCATAGTAAGACAAATTGGGTTCTAGTTATATTCTTTTAGAATAAGGTAAATGAATTGGGGATGGAATATACTTACATAACAATGATATTTGGAACACATTGTGTACTATAGAAAGGCTATGTGGCATACCTAATTGATGAGACACAGCACCAACTCTCTGTATAATTTTAATAAAATTTATGTACCTAGGGATAAATTTTCATTTCATTCCAATCTTTATAACACCATTCCATGGATATACATTCAAGAAGACATGATATCCCACTTGAGACTCCAAATATTTACTTTTGTTATATGAATAGTACTTTTTAATACATTGTTCTTCTTTGATATGTTTTTGAATATATGTTACCTAGGCTATTTTTTCCTCCAAATGTTCTAGGCCTACAAGCTTCCTTTCAAAAAAATTATCCCAACAATTTTGTGTATGCCATATCTTTCTTTACAATTCATCATATAGTTCCATATAAATACTTTAAGGGAAACTATTTTTGTAGGAAAACTCTACCAAAGGTAAATATAGATATCATATACCTTTAAATTCAACTGAGGAAGATCATAACATGTCTTCTAATGTTTCTACCATCCTTTATGGTTGTCTGTCAGTTTAAGGATGATAATCTATACACAAATGAAGCTTTTTATCACAAATGATTTAAATACTTTTAAAAAAATTATGAAAATTGTGGATCATAATCAGACACATTTGAAATTTTTGCACCATGATGTCTTACAACTTCATTAATATAGAGCCGTGTTTGGTGACCCAACAGAAAATAATCCATTATTGAGAGAAAATGTACAGTATTGGTAAGTCGATAAAAATAAAACATATTGTATCATTCATTCTTAGATTATTTCACAACCCTATGGATAAGTATATCATAATATCATCCCATTTACAAATAGTTATAAGAAAAGGTTACATGAATCCTTTAAGATGTTGTCATTCACCCATCAATTCCTAACAAACTGGGCATCTTGAAACATAGTATGCAATTTCTCATTTCATATTATCCCAAAAAATTCCTTTATATCTCTATTGATCTTAGTAATACTATAGTTCATAGAGAAATTTTAGTTATGGGAATCATAAAATATTTCCCTTTTTGCCTCCGATATTTATGGAATACATAACACAGTTTCATATTTGCAAATTATATCCTCTTATATGAAGTCTTCAAATCATCCATCCTTAACAACTATAATATTATTTCGAAAATCCTCATCATTATATTGTGATATTTTTATCCACTGTTGTAATGATGGATTCAAAATAATTTGAAAAAGTACTAATATTACATCTTGTTTCAAAATTCTCATATCCATATTTACTTAATAAATTAATATAGGATCATTCTTAACCATTATATGGGATATAATTACATCATCAGTCCTGGTTAATGCATCTGATTCCTTATTTTTTTTTCAGGGTGGTAGTGTGTTGATCAATCATAATCATTGAGTAGCTCAAGCCATCAATGATTCATCAGGTTGAGTTATTTCTCTGTAAAGATATATTTCAAACTGTTGTGATATGTATATATCTTATATCATTAACTACGGATATATTATCCACATATCATTAGAGAAAATATTATAACTTATAACTCAAGATCCTGAGTTGGATTGTTCTGTTGATTAATTTTTAACTACCTTGATGCATAGTATATAACTCTATCATTCGACACAATGACACAACCATGTCCTTTCTTATATGCGTCACTTAAAAAAACCATCATATCCCAAAATTAGAGTCAAGATTTGGGAATTCACTAATATTCTATTCACAACATTTAAACATTCTTTCGAATATTTTTTCATAAAAAATTAACTCCTTTATTATTACATTTGGATAATGGTTTAGATAATCATGAAAAACTCTATATGAATATCCAATAGTAACCTACTAAACCAATGAATCTACATACCTCAGTTATGTTTATTGATGTAGGACATTACTTAACTACCTTTGTCTTTATAGGATCAAATGATATTCCATCCTAATAGATAATATGGTCATGAAAAGAAACTTTTTGAAACCATAATTCAATCTTTTTAAACATCCCATATTACTCTTTTCGTTTAAGAGTCACTTGATCAACCATCAAGTGTCTCTCCTAGCCCAAATAAATATTAGAATATATCAAATTATTTTCAACACATACCAAAACAATAATCAATATATATTTGGAAGACTTTTAATTAGATCCGTAAAAACAGAGGGTGCATTAGTAAATCCAAATGGAATTTCTATAAACTCACACTTTCTATACCTAGTATAAAATTAGATTTTGAAATATCTTCCTTATTTACATGCATGTAATGAAATCCAAAAGTAATGTCAATCATGAAAAAGTATTGATGACCTTGAAGTTTATAAAATAAATCACAAATGTGTAGAAGATGGCACTTGTTCTTTATTATATTAACATTGATTTCTCTATAGTCAATAGAAAACCTCAAGGATCCATATTTCTTCTTAAAAATGAATAGGGGATGCCCACATAGAAATAGTAAGGTGAATAAATCCCTTATTACTCAAATATTTAATTTTTTATTTAAATCCCTTAATTCCATAGTGTTCATTCTATAAGGAGTCTTTGATAGTGGTCTTTAATTAGGGGTTAAATCATTGGTAATCTCAATTTCTTGATCTAGAGGATGTCCTCGTAAATCATCAATAAATTCATGAATATATTATCGTACAATATGAACATCCTCAATTTTAATATTTCCTTCATCATCCATATATATTGTTTTCTCTTCCACCCCAAAAATTTCATTCATTTTTTCTATGGGTGGTGGATTGATATATGATTCAAATCATGATGTATCCCCTCTAAAAATGATAAATTACATACCTTCATTGCGAATCATAATTTCATTTCATTTCAATTTTTTTTTCATTATACATTGAAATCAAATCCATACCAAATAATATATCAAAATCAATCATATGTATGATAATACAGTCATCAATTATAGCACATTTATATGCCTTAATAAAAACATCTCAACACATATTTGTTACAATAATGTTTCTACTATGAGCTTTAACTCATAACTCCACTGTAACAGGGAATTAAAAATAACTAATTTTTATAGAAAACATGAATGATATAAATGAATGTGAAGATATATAATAAAATAAATCATTATCTAAATTTTATGATATTGGTAATGTACCAACCTCCAAAACGTTTTGAAATTCATCCACAGCTGGTTTGATCACATACGCTTGTCCTTAATCGCTTGGATTTTTTTGAGGCATGATTCTTTGACACTTAAGATAGTAATTTTCATAGTGTCTCATCTCCCTATAATTAGAGGATTGAAAATAATTTATTTTTATCTTCACCATTCATTCATTAGATCCATTACCCTTTTCTCCACACATATAATAAAATAACATGCCTTTAAAGCATTTTCTAGATTATTATTTCAACAAGTTTCACATTATTGGAACATCTTCATACCATTGTTCTTTTTTTTTCACATAACATTTTCCATGGTTATCATAATACCTCTTCATATCTATACTTCCATTAAACATCTAATATCTAGAATATTTCTTCCTCATTTTGATGGAAGTTAATAGTATTTCATCATATGATGAAAATGTTTGTAAAGTATGTTCCCATTAGGGATTTGTCTTAATACTTTCAAATAAATGATCAATATTGTATTTTGAATAACATATGTAATCTATAGAATAACAAACTAGTCTTGTGAAGGTATCCTCATACATTGCAACACTCTTTTCTTCCCGTTGCATTAAGATAAATTCATTTCTCTTCATTTCAGTTCATTACTCAAGAGGGATGTTTTTATCAAATAATTTTTTCATATATGTTATTTATTCAATGTCCTCCATTTCTTCTTCCTCAGTATGTTAAATCAAATACCTCCATTGATAATCATCACCCATGAAATAATATACATCCATTACTAGTTATTCGTTTTCATTGAATATCAATGCCAAAAATATATTTTTAGGGGACTTGATCCACATGTTAGAAACCACTAGATTAGTAGACCTAGCAAATGATGGATGGTTCTACTGCTTAAAATAATCTAATTTATTTATAGTATAGTTATTCATCATAACCTGAAAATGATTTCCTAACATGTTCATGATCTTCCTAGCTTTATGACAAAATATTTTTTACTTCTTCATAAAGGAATCCCATCAATTTACATGTTTATTTATTAATTTCCTTCCTATCGGATCCATTTCAAAATAATTGGATACAATGATTTTGGTAATGAATCATGATTGAAAATTTCGAGGTGGAAAAAAACATAAAATAAATTTAAAATTTATGCATATCTAATCTCATAAATATAATATGGTTTCAATGGGGAATATTTAATTTTAAACACTTTATAATGTTTTGTAAATGAAATTTGAATTATCCTATGAATATCCCCCAGGAGTGTCAAATCATGTGTGTAGTAATTTCCATTAACATGTACCAGGTTACCTCATGTCAATCCCTTGACACCTTGTTGTAATTGTTACCCCTAGGTACATCTATTATAGAACAACGTCCACTTGTAGTATCTAGACAGTTATTAGTTTCTTGTAATGAACACATAATCTATACCTTATCAAAATTCATGGATTTCCTTCTATAGGTTTTTTCAAAATTCCTCTTAATGTTTTTTTCACTAACATATGTTTTCTAAATCCAGTTTCCATGGTTGCTGCAAAACATCATTTGATACCAACTATAATTCCTAAACCATAGAATCCCAGAGCAGGTTCATTATGTTATTATCTTGGCATGATTACAAGGAATAAAATCCTAAAGGACTATTCATTATCATTATTTTTGAAACCATATTACATTAATTATATCTATAGTATATTTGTAAAGATAAAAATAAAAACATGATACATGATAAAATAAAATGACTAGATTTCTTGAAATTCATTCAAAGGATTCATCTTCATTACCTGGTAAAATGAAATATAATAAAGGTGAGGTAAAATTATCATTACAGAATATATAAAATAATAATAATCCAAAATTCTTTATTTCATAGACATTATGGAAAGGTATATCAATATAAAAACATTCTATCTCTAAAAAGGGAATTAAAATGTATCCATATATTTTTTCATAGTGTAAAATATCATGGTAATTAATAACTGAACACTGAAGGAAGAAAATTATTATTTATTTGAAATAATTTTTTACAAACATGAACCATTACACCATCAAGATATTTTAGGTCTGTGGGTATAAACTAGTCTGATTCTGTTTAGAAACAAACATGAAGGGTTAGTCACCAACCGTTTTCTCTTATGAGACCTGTCAATGCATCGAGGGACTATAGTAGGACCCTCCCCTAAATGAAATTCCGTATAATTCCACATACATAGAAACAATTCATGAAATATATGACTAATAAAAATAACTATATTGAGTAGAGGATGTTTATTCGTCAATATTTCTCCAATTGAAACAACATTCAAAATAAACACTATACATAAAATATTATACAACTAATTAAATAATCATATCCAAGATAGAAGAATATGAATATTTAATTGAAATATAAAGTCACATGAAAAAATATAACAAAGGGGAATTAGATACACAATGTTAAATTGATTAGTTTCATGATATCAAGTATGTCTCAAAGAAATTAAAATTTAGAAGAAGTCCCTTAAATTATTTCTAAATGTGTTCTTCACATGATCTCAATGTCCTGGATAATCAGATTAATACCATTAATTAATTAATACATGAACTATTATTTATGTTTTTGATTTATTATAATTTTTTATGTTAATTTATTTCATCTTTTATGAGTTCAATGATAAAATTTCATCATTTGAGAGTGCTCCTTTTTTTCTTGATATGTTCTCTTATTTATAATTAATGATGTTCATGTAAAATTTTTATAATTCATAAAAATTGTAATTATATGTTAATGAACATAAAAAACTATAAATTTTTATATATGTATCATTTTCTATGGAATCATTATGCATCATTATATAATATATTGTTGATAATCATTTAGATTATTACGTCGGCTTTTGATCCCAATAAACTCGTTTAGTTTTATCATTTAGTATTATATAAATATGTTACTTTAAGAACATAAAATGTTTATAATATAAATTTGGAAATATTTTTTAACCACTATATTGGTTTTTTAACCAGGCTTTAATGCGGTGAAGGAAAATTAAAACTTTTCATCCTTGAGGTGATACAACAACACCTCACATACAACGCTTTGATTTTCAGAATAAAAGGAAGAGGGGATGTTGATGGTGGATTCTTCCATTAGCATAAAAAAATGCATTATATTTAAGAAACATTAGTTATCATTCCATTATTATTATGAGAGGTTCTATGAGATTAATAAAATAAAATAAATTGATAAAAAATTAAAAGTAAAAAAAAGAAGAGGATTTTACCTCCTGAATTCTCCTCCTTAAGAACCTCTTTAATGTAATGGGTTTTCCCTTTTTTATGAAACCAAGAGCTCTTAGAAATGGGTGAGGATATTGGGAGGTTTATTGTATTAAAATTAGACTAGGATCAGATCTTGGAAGATGTCACAGGAATATGTGGTGAGGTGTGGTATTTATTGTGGAGGAGAGATGAGTTTTTTTAATATTTGTTTCTCTGGACTATTAATAGTTTGAAAATTATAATGAAATATATCAAAATAATAATTTACAGTTATTGATTATGTTGATTACATCTTTCAGGACTCGTCAAATAGTTTATTTATCTTATAATACATATATATATATATCATAATTTATCATATTTCACTATTCAACATAAATTCATCTATTTTGGAAAATTCATAAAAAATTACCCTAACCATTTTTTGACATGTAGAAATAAAAAAGAACCCCATTTTATATAATTAGTTTTATAAAGATAAAAATTCAAATTTTTAATTAACATCATAATTTACTTGGAAAATTCTAATTTTAAAATTATAAATGATTTTATAAATCATTGACAAATTAAATATGTTCCCAAAAATATATCACAAAATAATAATAATAATTTAATAATTTATAATCATATTTTATGATAATAATTTTATTAAAATTATTTAAATAATAATTTTAATATAATTAAATATTTATGATTTACAAAAATAAAAACACTTAATTTAGAATTTTTTAAAAATTTGTTTACTTATACAATAAAATAATTATATCATTGTTTCATTTATAATATTTCTGAATTTTATTTATACATTCATGTGTTAGTTTACTATTCATATATCCAGTTTACTATTTAGTGGGGGTATATTACTATTTCTAAAGTAAAGTTACTATTTCATTGGTATATTTAACATAACATATAGAAATAGCTCTTATTTAATTAATTCTTTGTTTTTAACGATTGTAGTTTTCTCTATATTTTATTTTATTTGATTTATACACTACAAAATAATTTTTTGTGAAATTTATTCTTTTGAATGAATTGAATTTATTTAAGATGATACATACTGTAGAATTGTTGATCATTATATGAAGAATATTATGATAAGGGGAAAACATAACCAATACAATTATAAAGAGAATACATTTTTATCATTAATCAAATACATAGAAGAAATGATCCATTTTTTTCAAGGTATCTTTGGGATATTATTTAATTAAAAACATAAAATTGAAATTTTACATGTCAGGAAAAAATATTTTATTGTCTAATTAAAAAATTATTAATCAAAAAAGGAAATAAAAATGATGTAATATAAGAAATATTGGACATAATAACAATAAGAATATTAATGGAGTTATCCCCCATAATGAAAGAAAAAAAAATGTATTTTAATTTGTATTTTCAAACATTAATCAAGAGTGAGAAGATAAATTTTATTCAATGTCTTCATGTTATTAATGTTCCTAATGGTTTTTATTCAAATTATAAAAAACTACTTTCATTGAAGTAGTTAATGTTAATCATTATTAAATCTCATGATAGCCATGTATTTATGAAATTGTTGTGATCAATTGCATTATGTCTCATATATTTTATTCCTTTTTGGAATTATATTATGAAATTATGTTAATTATTCAATTAAAGTTAACGCATATTTAAATATCCATATTTATTAGATGTGTTGTATAATGAATCAATCTTCATACAACGTAATATAAAAATGTATTTTCTACTATCATTTTTCCTCATAATGGCTCAACTTTTGATTAATTTTTTGTTGGAGATAAGAATATGTTACCCTTATTATTTAATTTTCTTATCCTTTTGAAACATATATGAATATTTATAAGGGATATGTTATATGATCCAAAAAATGAAACATTATTTTTCTAGTATTCATTGAAAATTACCTTAATTTAATCTAATTCATGGGTTAATTTGGGGTTTTGTGACACTTTGATATGTGGAATTAATCATTAATTGGATTAAAAAGTTGATTTTATTGATTTGTACACTTTTGGAATTAAATGGTGAATCCAAATATTGATTTATGTTTTTATTACATTAGTTAGTAATTAAATGGATTTGGTTTTGAGTCTTAACTAGTTTAATCATTTTTAAATAAGAATCTATACATACAATTTGAATTTGAATGTTTTATTTTTTATTTTTTATTTAAATTATAATTTGATTTTGGAATGACGGAAAAAATATTTATTTTAAAAATATAAATTTATTTGGTTTATGTTTATGTTAATTTAAATTGAAATTATTTCTTAAAAGGTGAAATTGTGATTTTAATATTTTTTCTTATATTTAATTTAATACATTGGTAAGAAAAAATATATAATTTGGAAGTAACTCAAATTTTTTAAAAAGGAATTGATTGACCATTTCTTCTCTTCTCATAATTAATCTACACACTAAAGAATAAAAATGTTATGGATATTCTGCTCTACAAAATCCAGTGACCATAGCTGAATCTTTTAGCACCATAGAAGTGAT
The DNA here is from genome assembly GCA_963277665.1 of Viscum album. Taxonomy (NCBI): domain Eukaryota; kingdom Viridiplantae; phylum Streptophyta; class Magnoliopsida; order Santalales; family Viscaceae; genus Viscum; species Viscum album. Next base: position 1,235,538,624 of record OY728162.1, on the reverse strand, counting down.
TATTCCTATTATAAAATGATCACATGATGTGACTTTTAAGCATCCATTTATATCATTATTGTAAACTGATTGATCAACAACAACTAGAATGAGTTTTATGAGATTAATTTTTGGAAAAGGCATTCATAAACCAAAATAAAAAATAAATTAACCATAACCACAAAAAAATCTCATATACATAGAGCTACTGCATTGTTAAAATAAGTGGACATGCCTTTTATGTGGTATAAATCCTGGAAAATTACTAAAATTTTGAAAATTAATAGATCATCTATACACACACAGAAAACGATAATACAAGATACCTTACCTCTTATCAAAATCGATCAACCCGATCAACTGTGATACCCTATTGCACCCATAGAGATCTAAAAATGAAGCTCATGATGAGGAAGAAACAGAATAAGTCATCATTGTTGAACTGTAATCTATAGAAAATAATTGAACCCCTAAGCCCATAAATTGAAGAAATTGATAAATCCTAAGTCATCTGAATATAAAAATAGAGGTTCATCACCAAACACTCTCCACCTTTAGGGACCAAAAATACCTCTATTGTCATGCCACATATTCAGAATGTTCCCCAAAAATCCTATTTTTATAAACTATGTTGATGAGAATTGAACAAATAAAATTAAAGAATAAAAACTCCATATTAGGATTATAATATAAAATTGAATCCTTCACTGCCAGGGTCGAGCGACCATTAACAACTGAGTCTCACTAAATATCTAAATGAGCTTCTCCAAAAGATCCCAAATAATGTATCAACTAATGAAACATGAACATCATTGGAACTGTAGATTTCTATCTTTTCATGAGTTATGATTTAATTAGACTTTCAAGAATCATCATTGGAATTAATGTGCTCACTGTCACTGCTAGATCTCCAATGTCCTATGGTTAAAAGAAAGCATCATCACTTATGTTTAAACACAAATTTTCTAGACATTATCATGCCACCATTTTCTGTCATCTCTTGATGATACCATTGGTATGAATATAATTGAGAGATGAGTAATTACTAGAGATGAAGTTACAAACTGACACCAATATGTTGCAGAATAAGACTAATTATTCCCCTTTTATAATAAAAAATTACACTAATGATTTAGTAGTGCACCACCTCTGAATAAATTTTTGAACCCATGCTTCCTTTGAATAATAAATTTAAACTCATCAGTTCCACTTCATAAATGGTTTCTTAAACTAATCAAATAGTCAAACCACTAGGGATTATGATGTTCCTATACTCAAAAACCATGATGGAGAATCCATCATATTGAAGCATCAAACACTGCTAATAAATACCATAGTAAATTTAGAAGAACTAGGGTCACCATAAGAATTAAAAATATAGAAATGATGTGATAAATTAGGAAATATTTTAGTTATAGATCCATTTGATGTAGAAAATAAATAAATAGATAATGTGAGAATAATCATCCAAGACAAATGTGGTGACATCGAGCCACTATTTAGGAAATACCTAGCAACATCTAGAACCAATTCTATTACTATATCCCCACAAACATGACCTAATATTATTATACTAAAGTCCAAAATATAATTTATGACTATGGACCTAGCATGTATTCTAATTCCTCATCTAACACAAGGTAACACATGAATTTTTATTTGATCCATGAAATTTATAAGAATATCTACTCCAAAATTTATTGATTATATATGGTTTTAATTTTTTTGAAAAATGATACTCTTAGGAAAATATATCTCGACCGTTGGTTGTAGTAGTGGTGTTCCATATGAAAAATTATAACTCTACTTTATGTAAAATATATAGAAGAATAATATTTCCACATTGATGAATATAAATATTTTTTGACTTCCATGCTTTCAAATATTCAGCATCTATTGATCATCATAAATATCTTTTATTTCTTCATTATGATATTTAATTTTAAATATTATTAAAAAAAATATTCATATATTTATCTTTTTTCCAACAATTTCATTATTCTTTATCACCCATATATCATCCCTAGGATATGAATCTCTACAATCATGTAGAACTAACCAATTGTGGGTAGTCTTAGGAGAATCATAATGAAAATATTCAATAAATGCATTTAATTGTCAATATATAACCTCTATGATGATAATGTTATTATGAAGGTGGAGTTTTGAGGAGGATATCGTCGTTCTATAATCTATTAAATTTTTTCACTCATACAACAATTATATAACAATGTATCTATGTTTTCGAATCACACATCATAGTAGTGGAGTCATGTGATTTGAGTGGAAGAGTAGTATATGATTTTTCTCTAGGGAGTTAGTGAGTTTGTCGAGTCATTAGGCAGAATTTTCATACCCATTCATATAGGAGAAAATGTGTAATTACTAGTTTAATTAGGGTTCTCTTGATCAGATTAGTGGTTTTATACCAATTAAATAGTGTCAATGGGTGTATGATATTAAATTTTTCATCTAATAAAATGAATTAGAAAAAAAATAAATAATGATAGATACCACTAGAATTAATCTATATGAAAATTTTAATTTCTCACATTAAGTATATGTGCATCTGTATTTCTATTTTGTTCCTTAATTAAATTAAAACAGAAAACCAACTATCACCCCTCATTTTCTCGATTTCAAAAAAATATAAGTTTTTGTATAACTGAAACTCCAAATCCCTAGTACATTCAGGATGAAAATAGATTCCTAGTAGGATATATTAAAAATATTTAAAAGTTCAATATCACTAAGGTCGTCAAAAAATTCATAATAAACATGGTGTCGTTGTTGAGGAGTGTCAGTTGAGTTTTCACTACCCTGATCAAAACTATAATTACTATTTTTTCAATTTTTCACTGTTTTTTTATTTATTTCTTCCAACACATGTTGAACATCATAATGGGGATACTAATGTATGTATTAGTAGACATTTACCAAGATTATAGTCCCACAGGTTCCCTGGTAGGACCAATACCCATAATAACCAGTGTACAATTAAAAATTTATAGGAAGTCAAAAAGATGAAATTAGTGGTAGTGTGATCAAAGAATTGATGGATAACATGACTCCGATGAAAAAACAGCCCCTGATGGAGAATGAAATGGTGAGTGAAATACCATGCATATGAAAATTTAAGTAACTAATGGATCAATTTCCACTCACTATCCAAAAATACAATGTAATGATAAGAAGATAAAAAGTTAATAACAATGGTTTTCTCTCAATAAGATATTAAATAAGATGATGAGAGTTTTTAGATATAGAATAAATTCAATTATTTAACGTTTGGTATATCTTCTGAAAACTAGTTAACTATGAAAGGAAACATAATGTTGAATCTCTAGAGGTATGTTCTTTTTCCAAATTTTGATTCTCTTATATTGGTTATACACAACTATCTAATGATATCAACCTTCTGTAAAAGAAATATTACAATCATAATAATTGTTTAATTCCATTGATTATGAATAAAAAGTCTATCGAATTATCTTTGAATTGAATCTAGAATACCTATTTTCCCATCATCCATAGATGAGGACTTTAATGATTCATTACACTTTATAAATTAAATTCATGACGAAATGGATGTAGGAGACACCCCTTACCTGAATTTATTCAATTTTAAATTTTTCATAGGTGACTTATCCTTGATTATTCCTTATATTTATTTTATTGACTTTTCCCAACTAATTCATATCCCAGATGATTAATAAGAAGTATATGATGGATAATATTATGAAGAAAAAATTAATATCCACCGGAAAGAAGCATTAAAATTTACCATACTAGGGTGTTTCGTGTGAAATATGAGATTCCAAATTGATGATATTATATTTAAAAACTACAATTTCATTTTCTTACCATATATATAGAATTTTATGAACCTATGGAATCACCCCTTAATGAAACATTATATATTGAATAAGTACTAGTATACACCCATATTGAAGAAATGTAGATTGGTGAGGACTAATTTGATAATCTTCGAATATTTTCTACAGATGTAGATAGAACAGTTTTTGGACAACCCAGGATAGCCTTGATGATTAATCTGATTAAAAATGATAACATAAAATATGCATAGTCAGTGGATTAACACAAATACACTCAAAAAACAGTGGCAAATCCACTACTCTCGCAATAATGCACCTAACATAGATTGGAGGGAGACACAACAAAGAAGATGAATTACAATTGTATTTATTTAATGAAACAAAAGCACATGATATTTCATATTAAAGGGGAAATTTTACATGAAATCAATTTACTTTGATTATTTTCAATTTGAATTATTCACTTAATCATCCTTATTTGAATATTTCCAAACAATATCAATGGAAATTACAATATAATATTATAAATACATGAATGTTATGGAAGTAATGAAGGAATCTCCATGCATTCTCTGACCACCTATTTTTTATGAGATACACCACATTGATGAGAGGATGTATATGAAAAACATTGTTCTTGGTGACCTCTTGGAAGAAGTAAAACTATCTAAATTTGGAAGAAATATCTTGTGGTAGTTCACAACATATAATATCCACCCCTTGGTAATTTTTTTATGATCACCAATGTGTTCTTCTATAAAAAATATAAATAGAAGACCCATTTGGGTCGTTAAAAACAATAGTATTCTCCTTTTTTATTTTTCCATTTTAATTTAAATAAAATTATAATAAAGTTTAATATGTTTCTCCAGGTTTACTCTAACATTATAACAGATTGTATGATATCCCAATAAATCTACATATGAAAAGGGAATATCTTACCATAAGAATTATATATAAAAAGCACATAGTGGTTTCTAACCTTGTTATTTATTTTTGACACAACTAATTAAAAGTTTATTTTGGTGATAAAATTTAATGATGAAAAAACATTGATGGCGGTATCATTTATTTTTCCCATAACTTATTGATATGCCAATCTCCCACCAATATTGTCTTCCTTAATAATTTCAATGTCTAAAAAACATACCTAACTAAAACCAATAATTTATTTGGGATCCTAGGTTTTTCTTTGGTTCATAAGCTTAATGTTTTCCCCAAAAACAAGGTATGAGAGCACTTTGAATAGATGACAGAATCCTCTAGCTATGATAGGGATAAATTTTCTAGAGACGATAATTTTAATCATTTGAACATCATGATGAGAACCCTAATTGTGTGGAAGGGGATCAATGATTATTTATATAGACCTAATAAAACTAAGGCTAGTTTGTTTGATGATTGACATACTACTATTATGAATCTTTATATCTCTTCAAATGTCCAACAAAAATACAATCATTCCATTTTGTTATCTATGGGTGAAAATGTAAATTGGAAGGTTTATTGGTAGTCTTATACTACTAGAATTTGGTTGAAACATGATAAATTGTATATGATTGGTTCCATGGTTGGTTGTCTCCAAAAAATTCATATAAAATTCATCATTATTATGTGGTATTGTATTTAAATTAAATCCCATATTGATTAATTCAAAATATATTATTAACCATTATATAATTAATGTTTTTGTTGATGATAAAGGATGATACATGATATTTTTTATTTCCCATAATAATTCCTATAGAAATGTGGTTGAAACTACGATGTAGGGGAATGATTCTTTTATACAAGAAAAGGTTAAATCATCTATAATAAATAAATAAATCAATAATTGACCTAATGTGAAGTTTGGGGTTGAGATAATGTTTACTAAAGGTAGTCTTGAAAATATAAAAAAGATAAAATATAATAATAAGGGTAGTGGAAATAATAATAATAAACCTAGGAATAATATATCTAAATCGACACTAGTATAAAAGGATGATATATCATCAGAGACGTAATAATGGTTTTCAAAAATTTAATGGCTAAATGTGAATTTACAATCCTTTAAAATAAATTTTTTATGAAACCAATTTTAAAATATTTTTAAAATATTAACTATCCATAGACACCTCGAATTGTTTCAATATAATCTTCACAAAACCATCATTATCTCAACGCCTTATGGCACAACACTATGCTCTATCTTCTGCACTCATCCTATTTTTAAGTACATTTTTGTAATTTATCCTCAATAATTCATACCTCATCCTTCTTCAATGGCCCTTGACATTATTCGTTCTAAAAAAACCTAATCTCCCCAACTCATGACAATGTTCCATGGTTTTTTTATTAAATTTTTGTTTCTTTTTTTCTAAATTGTTTTCTTCAATATTGCAATGTTTTCCCAGTTTTCACTACCCAAGAGTGAATTCACTAGAATACAGGAGCTCTTTTTCGTTATGTGCCTCAAAATTTTATATGTTATTTTTCTTATTTTGGAAGATTAATTAATTAGTTGTTAGATTTAAATTTTATTCACTCATTTGTATTCTTTCATTCATATTATTGTCAATTATATTTTGTTATAATTTTTTAAATGTTATATGTTTTTTGCAATTATAAATTCCTTTTTAAAATAATATGTTTCAAGTTGTATCTATCTATATTTGTAATTGTATCTATTTATAATTTTTTATCATTATAATTTTATTTATTGTTGAAATCAATTTTCTATTTATTTTTAATATATAATTTATTATTTCCATTAGAATTTCTTGTGATTAAAAATTATTTTTTATGGTGAATTTGTCTTCATTTTTTATTTATCTAATTTATAATTTGTCTATTAATAATTTATGCATGTTAATATACTTATATGATTATATGATTTAATTTTATTTATTAATATATATGATTAAAGTTTTGTACATATTAAATTGTTCATCTTTTATATTGTGAGTTTTTGAGAAATTAATGTATCATAATTAGAAAATCCATAAAAACTAGTGATGAATATGAGAAATGGGAGGACAATTTCTTGGAATTTTATAAATATAATTTTGGAAAAAATGATTTAATTTTTTCTCTATGCATGAAGAATTTGAATATGAGTAAACTAAGGTATGAAGATATCAAAAACTATATGATTTTCTATATTTATATACATAATTATAGATGATTCATATATAATCATGAAATAATAAGGAAATAAAGATCTAAGGATGATAAATATATTCATCATTAGACAATGGATCCTATTTAAAAATTAATTCTTTATGTAGGTGTTTAAATCATCGAAAACACAATTTTTTAAAAACTATATAGAGATTCCAAGAAATCAATGTTCTTTGAATGAAATTAATTAATAGTGTTATCAAATGTGATGTGATTATTTATCTATAAATAAATATATTCTTGAATTTATAAATTTTCTACTTAATTTTCTGATCATTTAAAAGGCATACTTCCATAAGGCAATAAGGTTCCAAATTCAAATTATGTGTAAACAAATTTTATGATCAATGAGATAAGGGTATAATGTTACATGATTGACTTAATTATTGTGTGTTATATAGGAAGGAATATGAATGTTTATTATAATTTCCTAAATTTTGGGCATTATGATATAAAATGGATTAAAAATCAAACTATGATATATTCTCAACAATAGGAACCATGAAACCCACTAAATTAAGTTGGAATCATTAAATAAGTACTCATTTGAAATGTATATTTGAAAATTAAAACGACAAAATTATTTTAAGATGGAGTAAAAATAATTATATTAACAATGGAATCATTATTCACCCTACTGATTAACCACGATGCAAAATATTTGATCAAAAAAATATTGATTTTTAGAAATAAATTTTTTAAATATTATAATATGTCTGTGCATAGATGGAATGAATCCATATTGGTGTATCAATAGCCAAAATAGTTCACAACCAATTATTTATGTTGTTAATAAATAATCCTTATAGATATGTATGAAGAGTAAATATGTCATGATGAGATTAATCATTATTGAAGGAAAATAGTCTTTAAATGATATTGATACCTATCGATATCATTGATTAATGATTTGAAATTTTTATGGTTGATTGGTGTTAAAATATTTGATGCACACAAGAAAGATTATTTTCCTTTATGTGCTATGAAAATTTCCATTATAAAATACTTTTTTTTCAAATAGAAACTTAGTTAGATACATTATTAAGGGACATCATGCTTATCCAATTTTCTAAGAGGGTACATCATAACATCAATTTAATAATTAATATAAACAGTGTACATGGGACATCAAATATTTTTTTCAATGGATAATTCTTATCAAATAATAAAAAAGATATTTAATGGTTTATAATATTATGATTTTACCCCACATCCATTATTAGCTAAATAATATTATGACACGGTTAAAGAATCAATGTGACATTTGGAATGAAATGATTTTTCTATCTCCAACCAAATACTTGGAAGAAATGATCCATTTTATTTGAGCTCACTTATGGGATAGTTTTTGATGTAAAATAGAACATTTACATTATTCATGTTTTGGAAACAATTTTTGAAAGTCTAATTTGAAGATTAGTAAATATAAAATTAAAGGTAAAATGTTGATTTTAAGAAAGACTGGACATAATAACCATGTATTGGTGAAACATTTTCAAATGGTTCAATTACATAATATTTTATGAATTCCTCATAGAATGGTTTTCTATTAGTTTTGTTACATTTTCAATTTAATTTATAACCAGTTCATAAATCTAGATTTTTTAGATGTGATATAAAATGAGGTTTTCCTCGTATTATTTCAACTTGAAATGTATTATAAACTATAATTTTTAGATATAATGGTTCATTTGTTGATTTAATTAGGTTGGGAGATAATAATATTTGGTGCTATTTATTTTTTTAATTTGTATAATTTTAAAGAATCACATGAAAATTTTCATGGGATATTTAAAAAATATGCATCAACCATAGGCCTTTATTAATCTGAAATACATATCATAAGAGGTAATTCTATTTTTTACTGATTATTTATATAATGTGGAGCATGTTGGTAAACATATATCTAAAACATTTATTGTTGACAATGAATATTGGATCTGTGGATTAATTATTAAGTTAATTCCATATGATAAAATGACTCTTTCACATTTCCACATTTTTTAAAACATATTAAATGTTCAAACATATAAATAATCGCTTATTTAAAGATTTAGTGTATGAAATTATTAATGAAATTAATTTTTTTTTGATTAATGAACATAAAAATACATTTTTACTTGGTTTGAGAAGAAAATACACACTGGTTTACCCATATCAGAATCATTGAAATTGTTAACAGGGGACCAAGTGTTAATGTGATCATGTGGTCTGGATTTAATGTTAATGGTAGAACATTTTACATAAAAACAATTATTATAATATTACTACTAAAAGTAGTGTATTAATGGTTGTCATTGAAGAACTGTATTTTTTGAGTGTTGAACACTATATAAACAACATATTTCGGTAGTTTTTGAGTATATATGGGAGATTGATTATACTAAATTTCAGGTGTAATAATTTAAGTGTAACTAGGTTGATAGTAATACTGGTGTGAAAAAATTTGATTATGGATTTACACATGATTTGGAAATTTGTATTTTTAATGAGAAATAATTTATCGTGGAAATTATTGGAAACAAGCATTTTATGTTGTTGGTCCATTATATGATCAACAACCCATTTGAAAAAAAATTAACTTAGGTGGTGATAATATTGACATACAATGCATTTTTTTATTGAAAATCAACTTTGAGGGTATGTGGGAACCAACAGGGACATCCTTCAGCATTAAGTCACACCCAACCAAAAGAACATTAAAAAAATCTAATTTAAAAATAAAAATTCATCATGCCATGATTGTATCAAGCAACCTTTTTAAAAATTCAAAATATAATGACATCATTATGGGTAACAAAAATACTACATGTCGACAGAGGAGCATCGACGGTAATGAGGATGTCACATCCTATACACATCATCATCATCATATGCATCAACTTTTCGTCATCATGAATCTGAGATCCACCACCAGAAGATGCATCAAACACCAAAAAATCATTAGCCTTTCCCAACATCATCATCATAAATGATAAAAAAACACCACATTAGGAAGTTGAAGACAACCAAATGTCGGAAACCATAATCACTGCCAATAGAAACTAAATCAGAACACCAAAACAACAACAAAATAAAATAGAAGTCACAAATAATAAGCAATCCATCTCTGCAAGCACCTTGAAAGCCTTCAAACCATGAACAAAAATCCCAAAACCACATAGTTACAATTTCAATAGATACAACTTGGATAGGAATTTAGGAAATTGGGATTATCAAAGGTTGATAAGACAAGGATCTCTTTAGCACATAACTATCTCCTGTCCCATGAAGACATCTTAAAAGCAGCACATAACCATCACTTATTGGAGTGTTGACTAGTTTATGAAATATCTATTTTGGAAATCTATACTGGTAATGTTTTTAATATTATTTATTTATTTTTTAATGTTATAAATACTAAGGAATTACTAATATTTTATATATTAAATTATAGAGTACATTAAGATTTCAAGAGATAAAAGGATTATGAGAAAGGTTGTATTATTTTTTAATCAACATGGAGATATTTTAATTAAATATTGATATCATTTTATTTTTTTGGTAGTAAATAAGATCAACATAAAAGACATGACTATGGTTTTATATACATGGATTCATGGAAGCAGTTCGTCTTTAGTAGGAGAGAGTAATCCCTTATAGTATTCTTTTATTATTTGTAAAAAAATTTGTTTAATTAATTTTAATTTTTTGAGAACTTATTTACTTTTACATATAAAACACGCATCAAAGAAAAATCACTAAGAAATAAAGTCCAAATGTTTTTACCCTTATAAATTTTCATTTATGGTTAATCATTATTAGAGGATCAAATGATTACAAAAAACATTAGTCAATTAAGATCCTATTCTATTAAATTCTATGAAGAGTTTCCACTAAAACCTCTATCTCCCCCCTCATCTGGAAAAATATAAATGGGTGAGAATTAATAAAGGTAAGTTTATTACTAATACAAAAAAGATGTAGATGATAAGATTATAAGTAATTAATTGTTAATTTTTATAACTAATATTATTTTTAAAATTTATCTCACTAATATAATAGTTAAAAATATTATTTTATGACACCATTCTAGAGAAAATGACACAAGGGACCTTCATCATAGATGGTTAGATGGATATTTGTACTACTTCGTTATAAAAAATTGGAATTCCTGGGTTGCATCAGAAGGTATAATGATGGTACAGGTTTAAGAAGAAAATTTCCACCCCACATGTGTGACATTGGTGGGTCAAAATAACTCTTGATTTAATGTCGAAAATATTTATATAAATTTTTTAAAGTGGAAAATAAAATCTGAAAAATATATTGATGATGATATTCTAAGGATGAGAAGCTGTGAAAGAAGGCTTGGTCCCATAATTTATAAGCGCTACGCGAGCCTCTATTCTACGTGGAATTCCGTGAAAAAAAATCCTTCACAGAAAAAAATTATTCTATCTATGCTCATGAATGAAAGAAAATCATTATTAGGGACATAAGGTGATATCTTACCCTAAAAATTACCATCCCTATGAATGCTAAATCATTTTCATTTGCTGGGGGTCTTTTCCATCCCACATGAAAGAGGTCATTGGTGGGTCAGGGAATCGTTTTTGGGATACCAAAAATGAAGCCACATGTACCACTGTAGATGACTATCAATACTTTTTCATTCAATAAAATACCCATGAGGGGAATCTAAAAAAGAAGACAAAGAAATGCAACATCCAAGACACAGACACGAATTGGTAGAGATCTATCCAACCCCAACAAGTAAACCCACCACATAACATTAATGTAGAAAAAAATTCCTCCACCCATATGCAAACCCAATACCACTTTGTGGATACCCCTTTGAGGGGTGTAATCTGGTTGTCCCTTTGAAATCTATAAACCTTCATTGTAATGATTTACAATGAGGTATCCTTTCCCCCATATAAATATTCTACACTAGAGAAACTCTATGAAGGGTGGACCCCATCCCTGCGTAGAAAAACTCAATGAATGAGCAACCAAGGTCTGCGTAACTCAATAATACGTCAATGGTTCCCTCAACTATGTTGAAACATGCTATATGGATGGAATTTCTTCTAGAAAAAAACATGCTACACTAAATGGTGAATCCTAATGTGTTCTTCTCTCTAACTGCAATCAATTCCTTCCACCGTACCATCATGCCACACATTGACCCCTCAGCAAAAAATATATTGAAATTTGGATAATGATTCTTCAAATTACACCTAACATTTATGAATATATCATCAGACATATCAGTGTGTCGTCAAGAGTGTAAATACCCATGGTAATGGGAGTCCTGATGGTAACATTCTTGACAAGGAAGAACCTTGGAATGTTTTCAAGTCTACATTACCAATGTAATGAGGGTCCCAATCTTGGAGGTCCTAACATATAACACCATATTTATTGAATGTAGAGGGGGATTCCATATTACATTCCCTTGAATTTCTAGTTTCTTATACTCCTTTATTCACAAGTAATAAGTTGGGATCCCTCCTTGAGTAGGCCCTTAGCATTTCTTCCGGGAGGAGGCACTTTTTTTACTGTTAGACTCCCTGGGTCATACCCAGATTGGTAATCAGATGAGACTATCAAGATTACCAAAACAAAATAGTAGAATGTAACATTTAGATCCCTTTAACTTTTGATCTGGGTTCCACTATCTTTTTACCCATGGAAAAAGTGGATCATTTGATCTTGAGGACAAAATCATCCATTTGTTTCTCACATCGAGGAAGACTCATGTGAGCTTATATGATAGGGGTGATCCTGAACTTGATGACCCAAAAAACCAAATGGGCCTCCTACTATGTATAATATGAAAGACTATATTCCCCATAATGGGCCTCCTATATGGTATAATCCCTAAACATCCATTCCAGTGGTACTTATCCATAGATGTAAGCTCAAACCTCCATTCTGGTGTGCCTCCTTTTTGGTGTAATCACATGACCTATTTAACTATATGGGCTTTGATTCCCAACAAACTGGGATATGTGGGAGGCCTCTCTAAGGTCCAAACCCAACACCCAAATTCACACTAATGTTTTCTAGGACACATTATTATTAACGTTGAATCTAAATCGAGAGGTGTTGTAACTCTTTCAAGTCCCTTTCATCACCTTTTTTATTAGGCCACCTATCTAGTAACATCATTCCCCCACCTATGTGAACACATCAATTTCAGGTCCCTATAGAAAACTATTTTGTAATCCCACAAAATCCCCAACTAGGAACCTTTTCACCTGGATTTCATCACCACATGATGTAAAAATGAAAGGTTGGGTCCTTATCCCACAACCTTAAAAGGTGATGTGTCATGTTATGTGGCACCAAAATAACTTGGTTCTGATTCCTTCCATAAAAAAATGTGGGAATCGTATCATACATGTCTGATCCGGACATTAAAATAGCTTTTACCCCTAGATAACAATAAACTCAAGAGTGACCCACCGTGTGGATAAAAATAGCATCATCCAATGGACAACCAAGGGATAAATGATCCACTAATAAGAGGTTACCATTGATGGATATCATCATATACATATAGATATCCCTATAAATTAATAACCTCATATACACATAAATTATTTCTAACATATACAGGATTGTATTTGATTGTTAATTTGGGGGACTCCTGTCATAATTTGTAATGAACAAAGGATTCACAAACCTATCTTAAATATATAAGAGAGTCCTATAATATGAAATAGTTCCCCACAAAAGGGTGTGATAATAACAAACTCCAATATTTTTAACCATGGTGAGTTCTTATTTATCGTTGTCCAATTTACCAAATGAGTTCAAGAATTTGGAAGGTAGGTCCATGAGTTATCATAGATATGAGAACCATTGGGTGTTTCATGGTCCATGAATAAAAGAATGTGGAAATGAACTCATCACAAACTGTTCTGAGGTAAAAATGGTTAACCCAATATTGATGACTTTAAAATACTCAAACCCACCACAATCAATCATTTTGGGAGGGATTCCACGATCCATTAATCAGATATTTGATCATATGGGTACACACCATGATTAACTCTCATTAGAAACAGAATTGTGTACCTGACGAGTATCCTGATCCAAGTTGGTAGATTTATCCCACATTAGTCCCCTTTCAATCTCAAAATAAATGAGGGATAAATAAAATAATTAATGAAACATGTTCTCATTTATGGAGATTCTAATTTGATGAGGTATTCCTCTGTTTTTTTTCACATATATTATAGGCACTTTTCATAGGAACTCTCTTTAATCTAATGGAATTAAACATGTTCTCGTAAACATATGCATTACCCACTACACTTATTGGTTCTTTAACTAAATTGAGAAATCTATTATCCACCCATCTTCTTAAACACTTGGTTTTAAATTAATTGGTCAAGGAGTACCACTATAAAAGTAATCTCCCCCATGGAGTCAACTCTTTAGGACTTAAAAAATATTAATCACTTCTAGTAGTTCAGTCAACAATGTTCAGTGATCTATAACCGGACAGTCCCAATAGTTGTCTCGAACTAGTTCAGGACCTGTCTCGTGAATATGATAATGAGTTCCTCCCTTGACTTAGGTATTACGGTGTACTGATCATAAGAAACATCATACCATCAACATAGGGGTCCCACCCAAGGGCTCTTTCCAGTAATCATCACGACCAACATCGTGTGGCCCACAACCCTTACAATGAAGATGTTTCTACATCTTGGGACCCATCCAATGTCACGAATACCTAGGTCCCTTCACTGTCTTGTGGAGAGAAATGATAAAATAAATATGAATATTTCATCATCCTTGTTCCAACTAAAGTAGCTCTCGAGTCATATCTGGTGAAAAAATATGAGTAGGTGCAAATTTCTGCTCATGCATATCACTCATTCCAGTAAAATTAATGGAAAATAGATGTAGATGACAATTTATGTGGATGAATAACAAACCCTTCATTCATTTAAATTGAAGAATACCAAAAAAACACATATTCATTGTGATTCATATCAAGCCTTCTAGTCAAATTTGGTTGAAACCTACCAGAGGAAGAAAATTACAACTAATTCATATCATGCTTTCCATTTAAATTTGGGAAAAAATATGTGTATATGTAAAAACATGTGGATGCATATTCTTCTTTCCAGCCAAATATTTAATCAAACTACTAGAATATAAAAATTATTTTCTTTCAATATCAATCCCTTTATGAAAATACCTAAATAATTAGGTGATATAGTCAACGTATCTCAGCTAAAAATCTAGAGGAGGAAAATATCCTTAATCCTACAATAGAATATGAATATATTCACATTACCACTATGCTTGATTCATAGAACATCCTTGAAAAAATGGAAGGATGGATATCATTTCATGACCACATCCTAAAAACCATCCATAATGTGTTCACATCCGTGAAAATATCTAGGAGTCATGACCATGCCTCACCTCCTCAAGTGGGGTAACTCATCCATACAATGGGATGGGCACTTGGTACCATACATGAATCCTTGATCCCTTCCAACTGGTTGATCAACAATATTCCTTGATAAATGGACAACAGGAATAGGTAAAAATATTTGTTCTAACTATTTCAAATCAATACACTTCGATGGCCACACCAGTTTAGGAACAAATCCCTTCAATAATATTTATTTCTTATCATTATATACTAGAAGAGCTATTTGATTCACTCAAATAGGCCCACGTATATGAATGTCATCAATTACATAAAGTGTCCCAATAACTCGAAAGAGAGTTTCTAAAAATAAATCTTCATAAAGTAAACTGAAATGAATATAAGACTCATAACCCTACTCTACTAGAGGCGAGAGTTCATAATTCCATCAAGCATATATCATAGGCGGTTCAATAACGTCCTGATATATTACTAAATTATGGAAGTGGTTGAAGTAGTTATGATGTACGTCCAGATAAAATTTTTACTAGTATCTCTAAATTCATTCCCCTAGTATCTACCCTGAATGATTTCTTCATGGGTATGAACAAATTGATCCAGAGATGTCATAACCTAATGAGTATCATGGTATCCATCATCATTTCAAAAAGATAGAATAGAAATATGTTATTCCGATTTCTTTTGTTTGAAATATAGGCCCTTCTAAGGGTATATTCTACATAAATTCTCTTGGTTGTCAGAAATCAAGCTATGGTAGTAGTTCTATCCATAATGTAATTCGATTAAAAATTCATCCTTGATGTGGAATTTCATCTATTAATGAATTTCCTCTTCTTAATGAGTCAAATGTCAAAAAACAATCATATTCTTTGTTGTATCACAATATGGTTCTTAGCATGATAGATACCCTATAAATGACTAGTGGCATGCTTTCTCAACCAAAATATGTCTCGAGGAAATTACCCTCTTCTAAGCTGCCTTCTGACCATTCTCATGCTAATGAGACCTCCAAAAACCCCACTCCTTGTGCAAAAATATTAAATAAGTGCTCATATATATCAAATAAAGTGTTGTATTACCTTGAAAAGAAGAAAAATGATATTTTTCTTCTAGGATGACAATTTTCCATGGATGACATACGCATTATGTTTTGTCCCTTATCCCCTTCTTAGTTCAAAATCCCATAAGAATTATAATAAGAATGTGTTCACAGAATCCATATAATTATATGGGGAACTCTCTATCACCTGAGAGAAAAATATTTCTTTACAATGGGTAGGCCGACCATATAAAAACATTGGGGGACCATCTTCATTAAATTGACTTACACGTCCTTCCATCTGGGCGATTATCACTATTATAGAAGTGGGAGAATGATCTTAAATTTGAATGCCTCAATAAATGTCATGATTTGTTTCATTTAAATATCTATACCCCACATGGGTTTCATATCCAAGGATATGGTAACTTTTATTTTTTCATTTCACACCATTCCCCATTCAGTACAACCCATTAGGAATGAGATCCTAAAATGTCATCACTCGAAGGAGATTATCAATTATGACCCCTAGTCAAGAAATATTGGACACTCTACCAAAATATTCCTTGAATAATCCTCAAAATCATAGGTTTCAATGAGATAAAGTCGTCAAAATTCTCATGAACTAAGAAACTATGAACATTAATTAGGATTCTCTCTTAAAGTAATCAAATCATCCACACTGCTAATGTATCAATTTTTTTTCTTTTTTATCATTTTTTGATATTTTAATCATGTTTTAGACATAAATGACACTCATATTGAAAACAAAAACATTATGTCATACTTACCACATTGCGTATCAAATTGATGTGTGGTCAGTTAAAATACATCACAAATAAATTATGTATCTTTTTACCATTGTATTAAAACAGTCTAAGATAGTTTTCTTAGTTTTTTAAATATGATATGTTTTTTGGAGTAAAATGACAATTTTTCAATATGAAAAAATTAAAATCAAATCATATTGGCCAAAACATCTATCAAATTGATGTGTGTTCAACTACTGAAAATCATAAATAAATTATGGATCATTTTCCTAATGTTTCTAGATAATATGATCCTATTTTCATCATTTTGGATATCTAAAATTAGTTTTTGAGTAAAAGTATAATATTTTGTGATAAAGATGAACATTGATTCGTACTAGACAAATCTTGTGTCGAATTGATTTTCATTCCATTACTACTTCTCCAAAATATAAAAATTGATTTTTTTTTCTCGAAGTATCAAGCTGAAATTATCATTTTCTTTTTATTATGTCTATATGATCCATGTTTTAGACTATAATGAAACTTTATATTATGAAAGCACGCACCTTGAGACATGTTGTCGCATTATGTTTCGAATTGATGTTATATCGTTTCCATCACAGAAAAAATGAATTACCGATCATTCATCTAATGTATCAAGATAATGAGATCTTTTTTATTGGTTTTGTCTGTGTGAATTGTGTTTTAGGCTAAAATGAATCATTTATTAAGAATATGAACAATAATTTATAGCAGCCACATTATATGTCGTATTTTCCTATAGTCAATTTCTACACATAAAAATTGAATTATGGACCATTTTACTAATGTACCAAAACAATTAAATCCCATTTTCTTAGATTTAGCTATTGGAATTGTGCTCTGGACTAATATTACTTTTTATATTAATGGAAATCACTTTGAGTTATACTGGACATGTCATATGCACAGATGAAATGTGCTCGGTTCTTGTACGTATAAAATGGATTATGAACCATCTTTTTTAAAGAACCAAGACAATATCATATTTTTTCTACATTCTGGTTATCCAAATCATTTTTTTGTCTAAAATGAGTCTATTATGTTGCAAACGTGAGTTTTGAGTCATACTAGAAACATCGTGTGTCATATTTATATGTTGTTGATTCCTACACTTCAAAAATTAATTAGGGATTGTTTTAATAATGTATCAATACAATTTTTCCCTTTTATTCTGTTTTGGATCTTGGAATTTATTTTTAGACTAAACCAAAACTATTTTGTTATAGATATTCATATTGAATAATCAACTGAATATTGTGTTCCCGGTTGATTTGAGGTTGATTCCTGCACCTCAAAAATGAATTATGGATATTTATTATTATTTATCAAGATAATACAATCTTGTTTCATCAGTTTGGTTATTTGAATCGCATTTGGACTAAAAATTGACTATTATATTGAAAATATTCACTTTTTTCATACTATCCATGTCATGTGTCATCTTAAAATATATTATATTCCTACATATCATAAATGAATTGTAGATAATTTCCAAAAAGTATCTAGACAATCTGAGCACATTTTCTATGTTTTAGCTATGTGAACCACATTTTAGATTTAAATTACACTTATATTAAAAGCACACACTTTATGTTCTAATGGGCACATCATGTGTCGTATTGATTTAGGGTCAAATCCTATATGTCAGCAATTAATCATGTTTCACTTTCTATAAGTATCAATTCAATGAAAGATTGTTTTCTCGTTTTTTAAAAGTGACCCCTGTATTATAGTAAAATGGAACATTCTAATGTGAAAACATGCACTTTGAGTCATTCCATCCAAATATTGTTTTTAATTGAAATTATTTCAATTCATACCCATCAAAAATGAATTATCGATCATTTTCCTAAAGTATCCTGAAATACCAACGACATTTTCCTGGTTTTTAATATTTGAATCATAGTTTAGACTAAAATGACACTTTTATATTGAAATCAATCACTATAAGTCATACTATCCACATCATGTGTCAAATAAACATGTGGTTAATTCCAAAAATATATATATGAAAAATAAAAAAATTATACATTATAGGTTATCACCTCTAATTGATGTTGGCAATAATTCTATCATCACATATTCTTCCTACTCATCTCTAAACAAATATTCTTCTTCTGTGGAGAATGTAAGCTGTCATAAATCTTGGTATCACTGATAAAATACAGACAAACACACAATTAATAAATATTTTAAATGAAATTGTATTACCTTTGGAAATACATGTTTAGGGGTGCATGATTATTTATGGTATATGATTTATTAACCTAATATGTATAATCCTTACCATTATTTTATTTCATAAACTACAAAAACATTGAAAAAAAAATTAACTTGTATTCAAATATGTTTTAATAGTTAAGTAATATGTTATAGACATTACTATATATCTATCGGAAGAAATCCATTGGCATATTGTGTTTAGTCACTAACCCCATACCATGATTTAGAAAATATTTAATGATTTCCCAATCATAAAAAATTCTCATTAAAATATCAATAATATGAATAATATGAATTTTATATAAAACATATGGATTTCATAGCAATAGAAATTCACAATGCACATCATATATGGTTTATGTTTTTGTAAATTCATGCTTTAGATCAAAAAAATAAATTTATGAGGTATCCATATTGAGTGTAATGAGCATCCAGTCCTTCCAAAAAATAAATTAATTATTAAAAACAAGGAACATATATTTTATATTTATATATTATAATGTTTTTTCTATTATTTTAGGCATGAATAATAGTCAATAAATTATTAGTTTATTTTCAAATATATTTCTGTATTTATCTGTTTTTTCAATTTATTTCATTTATAAATTAATTTCTAGAATAAAAATGTTAAAAGAATTAACGGGTCCAAATTTTTATTCACAAGGTTTTACCGTAATATTTTATTAATATATACACATATATAAAACAATAATATTTATTAATTGTAATGAACACTGTAGATCAATTTTTTTATTTTTATTTGAAATGTTCCTCATGGATTCCCTCACAACTGAGACTCCCATCCATTCAAACATAATAATATAATTTATACTCTCAAGAAAAATCATGTTTTTAATGGCCTCTCGAAAATTTATTCATAATATTCAATTTAGGATGAATTTAAATATATAAATGTTGCATCTACATGAACTTTTAATGTTAATATATTTTTTAGTGAAACTGGTGGGGCAAATGTACTCACATAAGGTTCTTTTTATTTCATGGTTGATCCCCTAGATTTTATTGATCTGAACATCCATTTCCCATTTATTTTATCCATATGTAATACAATGACTCAATTCAAAACCCTTTTCATCAAATTTTAATGTTCTTTTATTTATAAAACATATAAATGACATACCTAATTATCACCATATTTCTTTGTAAGAATAAATGACCATGCTAGATATGTTCCAATGGAATTATTTTTTATTTTGGAATTTGTATAATCAAGAGGAATAGAGATCTCATTATTCGTCTCTTGGTCATCATTAATCCCTGCGCTCATGTGAAATGTGGGTAGTTATTTATTATGTATCATTTATTAGTGGATATTGTACATTTTATCCATCACAACAAGGATGTGAATGGGTGATAATAGATATAAATCACATTTAATTTTACCCAACCGGATTTTAGTAATAGAATGTTTTTTGTTTTTGTTTGTTCTCATTTAGTAGAAATTATTATGAAAAAATTGACTATCTCATGTAAGGTAGGTAGATTAAGGTAACTTCTAGCCTTAAATATAGTGGGTTGTGGCTCTTAATGTACTGATCATTGTTCTACTATTTTTTTCTATTATCCTTTCAAATATTATAATATGTTAAACCAAACTACATACTAATATCATTTACAAAATCTACTTATGACAGCATTTATTTTATTAAATCTTGTGTATCTACTTGTGACATTATGTTATAAAAATATATTCTAGGTAACACTAAAAAACCTTTACCTAAAACATGTTCAAAGATACTAAAATTGGTTTTTCTTCATTTATAATTGTATATTATTGTTTTTTATAAACCATATAATGAAATATTAATATAAATATGTATTTTTAATCAATATTGTTATTATGATTAATAAATTTCTATTATATTGTACTTATGTGTGATTCCCATAATTTTTGTCTTTATTCATTTACTATTTATCCTTTTTTAATTACATGATTATCCTCCCATAACATATGACATGGGATACAAGTAGTTTTAGATTCTAAATCATCCATATGTATTTAAAAAAAATAAAATATGTTTTTTCATATCACATAGAACATATTCTATGGATTTAAAATATATAAAATTATATTTTTTATGTGAAGTGTACACCATCCTTACTTTAAGGTTGGGGTACATTGGTTTTGATGAACATTTCTTGTTTTTAGTACCCCAATTATAATTAATAAATAAACATTTTTGAATCAAAGAATACAAAATTAATTATCTTAAATAAAGTATTATCAATTATAATCCACCTAAAATGGTTCACCATTGAGGTGACTGTGTAAATATTTCCATGTTTCTTGGTTTATAATGAATTGAATCATAACTTGTGTGTGGGAGGTCATGGTATCATGTTTCCCTGAGTAACTGTATGCATAGCAGGTTTATATTTTCTTGATAATACCCTTCCCTGATTTATATTAATACATAAATTGTGTGTGGGGTTTACTTTCCCCTTAGTATCGCTGAGATTCCTCTTTATCAAAAGTTATATGTCGGATATAAGTGTTTTCAGTGACCGTTAATAAAAATTTCTTATAACAATCATCTAAAATAAATGAACTCTTTAAGGGATGATGAAATGTAAATAAACACATCATTATATAATTTTTCAATAATATGGAGGATTTATTTCATAAAATAACCTTAATATCTTTCCAAATGATTTTCTTTAATGAAGTAATGACATTGTTCCATGTATCTCTAGAAACCATCACATGCATTCGAGTTGTGGACCCGTTTTAACAAATAATCTTTGAATTGATGGTTCAATAGGTCGGCCTTGTTGATTTCATCCAACCTTATATTTTAAACTTGTGATTATTCCCTTAATAACATTAGTTAACATGGTGATGTTAGGAATCTCTTTTTTTCCATCCACTTGTCGAGAGTTCTTCAGGTTAGATATCAATAGTGTCTTCTTCCTTACGAGTAGAAACATCAATATGTATAGAAGTCATTATTTTTTTGATTAGTTAAGAATTTAAGTTAGATTAAAAAAATAAATATATAATTTATAATATTATGAGGAAAATCATAGTATAAAAAAACAACATTATATTTTTCATGATTTCAGTTTTTTTCATTAAAGTATTAGGGGATTTGGATACTCTATCGGGAATCTAAATCTACTCATTGTGGTATCCTATAATGTACACTACACCATCTAAATTGGGACCAAATTGAAATTATTCTTATATACTAATGAAAGAGTTGTCCTTAATATAATTTTCATATATTGTCGCAGTTGTTTTATCTGTCAATAAAATAATTGAAAAATTTCTACTTATGGGATTTGCAAAAAAATACTTTCAATGCTTGTGATTCCATTATGAATAGTTCATTTCTATAAACATTCACAAAAAAACACCTTTATGATGCCTAATTCAACTAATTTAACTGCATTCCTATTCTCGATCAATTGGCACTATAATTATTGTATAGTCAATATAATAGGTTTTTTCGATGATGCTGAAGAATAAAATGTTAGCATAAATTATATTTATTTCCATGGAATCAGATATATTTATCACTTCCACTACATGTAAAACTCCATTGTTTTTCATCATACTATGTTAATCCTATTCATTCGTATAGAATGTATATCCCTTAATCACATTAGCATTTTTGAATAATATATTTACACTAGGTCCTCTAGTTAACCATCGAAGTTCTTCGGATATCGAATTTGGATTTATAGATAAATCCTAAAAAATTTGATCTGAAACCCATACTTTAAACTATTTCTTCTGTATTTGATATGAATATTCCAACAATTGAAGGACTCAATTGGATAAAATATACATTGTACGATTCAATATGTGGAATGACCAATAATCTATTATTTATATTATAAAAAAATATTTATCAAGCTATATAATGACAATTTTAACAACATTTATTCTGGAATTATCTTCACCCATATGTAATCCATTGTGATGAGATTTTGGGGTAATGATGCTATCAACATCTGATTGATAATCAGTACAGAATGCAATATCTTCTCTAATTTTATATCACTCTATAATAAAAACTTCTAGACAACTTTAATTTTTTATGTACCATTACAATAAAACCATATACCATTCAATTGGGTGAATCCATTTGTAATGTATTGGTCAACATAGTTAAATATATCTTACTATGTGAACCGCCATGTGCACCATTATATAAAATAATTATGATGGGAATAATATCTATAATTTACCTAATATGAATTTAATTTCCTTATTCATTAAGGAAAACATCATCGGGTCTATAACAATATTGTATTTGTCTTTGAAAATGAATCAAATTATAGATAATGTATGTCATACATATTTTTGTTTGAATGAAACATAAATCTAAAAGCAATAAATATTTCATCAGAACCTTATAGTTGTGTGATATTAGACCCTTTAACTAAAAATTCGTCACTGACATGAAATTATTGATATTTTAAGAATACCCCTATGGAACTTTTACTCTATTAATAATGTTATAAAATTTATATTTTTCTATTCTAGATAGAGTGTAAGATATCATAGGAATAAATATTTCATAATTCACCCTTTACCATTGTAAACACTTCCATTATTCCCATGTTAACAATTTCATGATGAGACTTAATTAAATCTTTTGTTTTGTATAGTGCATTAAGTAATGTAATCATAACATTATAGCATTCACTTTTTTTACCAGCATGACATCAAGAAAATTACCAACGTACAAAAAATCATTATTTTAATTCAACAAATTCTTTTTTCCTTTTCCAACCATATTCTGTTAGGTTTTTTTAAAAATTATTACCAAAAATAGTGTTAATATGTTTTAATTTCATAAACTATTGATCACCCTTTAGTTAAGATGGTGTTGTACCAGATACTATATTTCCATTGAATAATTTTTCCCATTATCTGTATTTAAGTTATTGGGTAAAATTTTGAGATGTTATGAAAACACATTCTTCAATGAATGTTTCAACCTCACTATGTGTATACATATTTCAAAAATGGGATACCTGAACATTCAAATAACGATATAGTCTAGAAAATTTACATAAGAAGTATTGTTGTTTATTATCCCATACAACATGGATCTCAATGTGAATTCTTGACCATTATGATCATCATAAAATGTAACACCAATATCCCCTATAAATTTAAGATATGAGATAAATTGAGGTAAATATAAATCAATATCATTACCGAGTTATTTTGGTCTAGATATATTAAAAGGCAATTTAATGTATTTTCATTTCATTCATAACCGCAATGGTAATTTATAATTTACCAACGTAATTGAACATATAGAATGAGTATTAATTTGAACACCAAATGGTTTTACACAGTCTATAGATAATTAAATATGAAGGTTTCTCATCTTGTTTCCAAATTCTAGATAATAATTTTAATTTTCACCTCACCGAGGAGAGTCTATAAGTGATATAGTTTCTCATATTCAATTATTGTAATTGAATTCCAATACAATTGTCTTGCTATATCCAGACATAAATTTATACATCTAAACCTTGAAATGATAGGGAATTACTGTAAAACATTCAAAGGATTGATTCATCTTTCTCGTATCATGTCACACCACAATTTGGAAATTTAATGAGTAATTCATGGTTATTAGTAAACAATATAATATCATTTAGGTAGGAATTTATTTTTTTAGATATCATACCCATTTAATATAGAATTTTTATAAAATTATATATTCGATAAGGAAACTCAATTTATATGATAGTATATCATTCCAAAGACTAAGTAGTTCTATAAAGTTGGTGTTTCTCAATCTGATACCACCTTTCTAATTATATAGCTTCAATACAACAGAAAAGTTTTTATATTTTGTATATATAGTATACAATGGTCTCTTTTAACAACTCTTTAACTTCTCAAACAACTTTTGATAGTCATGAATATCATCTTTAATTTTAATTTTCATTTCACTTAATTGGTCTCCATTATAATTCACCCTAGAATTCATATAAAATGATCCATCAATTGATGTATCGTCCTAGTCAGTATGTACATTCAATTGTTCCAAATTTTTATTCACATATTTATAGCATCAATATATTTCAAAAAAATGTTCTTCCATCTCTTATATATGAATTTATCTTTAATAACAACAACAAAAATATGCATAAAGGATTTGATAAGGGTTGTACAAATGCTCTATTGAGAAATTGATGAACTCATTAACTCCATCCCCATACTCCTTTGTCATAAGATCAAAATAAATTAATTTTTTATTGGCATTTATTCAATTATGTTCAATAAAATAATCTTTTTGTAAAAATTAAATATGAATTATCTCATTAAAGTGGCCTAGATATAATGTGTGAAAATAGTGGATATGAGAGGAATGATAATAAAGGACCTTAGGATCATCAATGACACATTCCATAAAAGATTGACGTGGATCCTCATCACTTAAAATGAATCATCACTAGAAATTATATCTATAATATTTTTCAATAAAAACATTAATGGTTATACTATGTACATCCCTTATTCTTTTTAGAAAATTGCTAAACATGATTATAAGGGAATTATCCAATGTTTAAAGTAAGAGGTCTGCATGCATTAATAATTTAATTTATAGAGTAATACATTCTTTTCAAGGCCAATTATTAATGATGTCGATGTCCCTATATCTATATAATATATTCCAATTTCTAATATGTAGTGCAATTAAAGTTCACATGTGTTATTTACACCACATATTAGCATGGATATTGATAGATATATTTCTACAGATAGAGATATTCTCATTTGGAATCCTAGTCTAAATGGTAATAACAATACTCAAGATTGTTACAGACATAATTTTGAGGCTCATACAAAATACCCATATATATTATAACCTATAGGATTCGCTACATATCATGTGCTTTCTTATTTCTTATCTGGGGATTATAGAGACAGAGGATGCCTCTACACAGGCTGGTTCAACATGTATTCCTAATCCATACCTCTACCAAACATCTTTGCCACAATGTTTATGAAATAATCAATCATTTTTTATTCTTATTTCTTATTCACATATTGGTTGTGGACTTATATTTAATATGTTTTCGTATGCATGCTGTATTTTGATTATTTTGATAAAATGATGACTTCCGTAAATAGAGATGGATACAGTGAGAAGGTTAATGACCATATTATATTTTTTGAAGTGAATATAATTTCTTTTATACGGAATTAAATAAATGGGGATTCTATTTAGACTTATTCTACCTCACTTTATTTTGGAAATTGGTTCATACACTGGGGGTTTATGAATGCAACCAGGATTCAAACTTGATCAATGAATAATGAGTTTTTTGATGTGGTCATATTTAAATATCTTTGTGTTAATGGTAGGGTAAAGAATCAATTGATGACTAATTCTATTATATTAATACCACTAATCTATGAAGGGAAAAAACTTAATGTGTATTGGGTAGTTTTCGGTGCACTGGTGTCCTCATTAAATGGTGGTATCTACCACACAAATTAGGGCCTCCTTAAGTGTTGTTTTTTTCTCAATTCATTAGTAATGGGAATGAAATTGAAGGATAATTGTAGGATATGATCAGGGTGTTCATGTACTTTTTCAATCATGGTTGTATGGCTCTATTGATGGAATCTGATTCAAGTGCGGTAGCAGAATGTCTTTGAATCCACTCCATAAATGTCCCATGGAGAAAATTTCTATCCTGGATTGATCCCCTTTGTCTTATGGATAATCTCTTACTTGTAATTACACATTCTTATAGAGAATCAAATCTTGTCACTTATGCTCTTTCAAATAAATAAATTGTGGAGTCCATCTCTTGATGGTCCATTGTGATCCCATATTTTTTTTCTATATTTGATGAAGCATATGCACATGGTAATGTGTACACCCAACATTGTAAAAACTCCTTGTAATTATTTTCTTGATACATTTATATTTTAATAATAAAATTAGGATAAAAAATTCCTACCTCCTGAACCATATGATTATGATTATGTATATCTATGTGTCTTAACATACTTGTGTGAAATTATATAAAGGATATGTTTTAATTAATTAAAGAATCATGAAAATCAATGAAAATAGTTGTTGATACTTCTATGAAATTCGATTATTTTCCTAATAAAAAAGTCGTACTCACTTTCGACACTCAACGACATAATTAAAAAAAATATGTAATTAAGAAATGGTAAAACATATATTTTTATTGAGAAATAATGTCATTTCATTATAATAAATAGATTTTTTATGATGTTATTTAATTAATCTAAATTTAATAAATTTAATTAAATATATAATATTTATATATTTAACATATTTATATTCTTCTAAATTTATTTTTATTATATTATACATTCGTTGATACACACACACACACAAATATATACCTAAACACACACAAGAACAACCCTACAAATTGAAGTGAAGGGCAACACTATATTCCAAAATAACAAGATAGGGGGGCCTTGAGATCCAAATTGAAAACCCCTTGGATCTAAGAAAATTAATCTACTAACACTCAATGAAAAATATTATTAAATAGGGGATTCATATATAGGGGTTCATATATGAATTATAGGGTATGAAGAACTAAAAATAATAATAAAATGAAATATAGAATAGAAAAGAGTAAAAAGAATCGTATACCATTAGTTTTGGGAGAGTGAATTGATTCATTACAGATATTAATGATGGCACAATGGTAGAGGTTGAGTTCCAAGAGTGATAAAATAGTGCGTGTGAGCACGGTTTCTATTAGTGTTCATTTTAAATGACTCAATAAGGTTTTATAGATGCATTTAAAAAATGATTATAAAATATTGTTTTATCAGTGATAAAATGGAAAAGTGCTAATAAAACATTTTTATATCATGGTTATTTATTTTAGTGTTATTAAAAAATATATTGTATCTTCTTTTATTGAAGTGATGACAAAAATTGTTTAAAATAAATTCCAAAATAATAATTGAATAAATATGAAAAATAAATGAATTTTGAAATAATTAAAAACTAAATAAAATTATTAATGAAAAAATAATCAAAGATGCATAAATTTTAAAAATGAGTGAAATTTAATAATTAAAAAATCAATATATTGAAAAAAAAATTAGCAATTATTATTATTTATATAAATTATTCAAAATTTAAAAATTAATATATATTAAAATGAAAAATAAAAGCATTTTAATTATATATATTAAATCAATATTAAAATAATAATGATTAATTATTTAATAAGTGAAAATTAATATTTAAAATGGATGAAATTATTAAAAATATATTAAACGGATAAAAATTAAAATAAATGAATTAAATAAATATTTAAAATTAATAAATATTATTAATGAATAAATAATACTATAAATGGATTAATTTGGAAAAAATATTAACAAGTAATAAATAGCATATATTCAATAAAAATATAAAAAAATGAATAAAATTTATCAATTAAAAACATAGTATATTAGTCATTAAATATTAATAAATAAAACAATGAAATGAAAATTTTGAATTGAGAAAATTGCATAAATGTTGTGTCAATATGCATGTGGGATTTAAAAAAAATCACTAATTACATATATGTGTGAGTGAAATTAATGTATATTTTTAAGGCAAAGTAGTAATTGGATAAATGATCAAATATCGGTCAATAAAAAGGAATTTTTCATATAAGAAAATCATGAAACCAGATATTTAAATAACTAGAATTACCATGAGGTGCTAAAAGGTGAACAAACCTATTTCCATATTTCTTTATTATTATGAAGGAGAAAGATTACATGTAATTGTATAAATATAGAATTTTTTCCACAAGTGAACCAAATAGTTGAAGGTCGTCTTTTGTAGAAGAGTTGGTGTTGAGAGTTGTAATGATATCTGACCCCTTGATGAATGAACTTCATCCTCTTTTAGTAGAAAATTTCATGCCAACCACAATAGATTGGGCTTCTGCAACCTGTGTAGACCATTTCGCATATGAATAATGTTGTAAAGTTGTAACAGTTGAAACCTTGGAGTCTCAGATGATCAAACCAGCTATGAAGTGTATTCTGCCCAAGGCAGACTCATCAACATTAATTTTAATAAAACTAGACTGATAGAATTTTATGGAGACTGATAACGGTCATGCAATGACTATGTTAAGAAGTAACTCATTGTGTTTCATATTATCCAACTAGGTTATGGCTTGATTATCCAAAAAGAAACTCTGTCTAACCAAGTGATTAAAATGAAATAATTTTCCCTTCCCAGATCATCCATGCCAGGGTACATAGAGTGCTTACCAACACCCTGATAAGAGATGCAAACTAATTCACAAGAATCATCGGGAATCAAGAAGTCAACACTAGGACAAAAGAAAAATCAAAATCATATACAAGATAGACCTTAGTTCCTAATAAATTGAAAATCATGTGCATGGGAGATTCTTTTGAATCCATGAATTGGGGACAACTCAAGTCTTCTGAGGGGTAATGATAGATGAAGAATTATTTGGAAGATAAAACACCATTGTAGGCCTGCCACCAAAAATAACATGGCTTGGGAGGGATCCTAATCCATTAACCAATTTTCTAGAGATCCACTGTATCCAAACTCAGTGATTCTATCACCAGCCAATATCTAGTCTTGACAGTATAAGAATCATTGGAAACGTTTCTCTATACGAGGTTTTTCTTCTCACATGTTCCTCACACAAAAAATACTCAAGATGGTGTATTTTTCTATATTATTGAACAAGGAGTCATTATTTTTTATAGTCCTCTCATTGTTCTCATTATTTAATATGGAAAACATCATTTAATTCTTTAATCTAGAAATGACAGTTGGAGTTTTCTTGTATTAATTCTCATCGAACAACCATGGGTCCTTCAAAATATATACATTTCTCCCATAACCAATCCTTCAGTATATACCCTTCTTTATCATCTTGTGAGACCCCCTTATTCTTCTCTAGAAAAAACATTGGTGAGGACCTAACATTGATCTAAAAAATTTTGAATATAGAAAATATTTGGCATAAAGGACCAGATATTATAATCAAGTATGGTTCTATAGGATCCTTCATCCATGCTTAAAAATAATATCATTATTAAAATGACACAAGTTTCTAAACCCCATACCCCCACTCACATTAGGGTGTTTTATATTTGACCAAGTCATGTAGTTTATTTTCTTATTAACATTATTAGAGCCCCACCAAAATTTTTCTATTTGGTAGTGAATTTTATCAATGATGATCCCATGTATTTTGAAAACAATCATAATATAATATGGTATTGATAGGGATAATAATTTTAATAGGACTTCCTTTCCTACTTCTGATACCATTTTTCGAGTCTACCCTTGATTTTTTTGCAACCCTATCTAAAATTAGAGAGAACAATTCTTTTTTTGATTGTCCACAAATATTGGGAATCCCATGGTAGCTATAAATCTTCTAAATCACCCAAATACAAGACACTTTATGGAGATAATCCTTTTTTTCTCTAGGGGACACCTGATTTTAATGAAATTTATGGTTTGAAAAACTTAAATAACTATCATGAATCATTCTCATATGTATGAATAAATTCAAAAATATAAATACATTCTTCAAGGGTGGACATTGAAATGTGTAAGCATTCATCAGTAAAAAATAGATGGGATGTGGGTGGAATCTACTTGTAAAGCTTCTCCCAATTAACCTATTTGTTCCTAGAATCGATATACTGAATATTGGAAAAAATAGTATCTATGAATATAAATGAATGTGGAAAATGATTCCGTTGAAGAAGTCATATTGATGGAAAAAAAGAAATGAGTGATTCACCCATTTATCCAAGTACTGAAAGAGAATAAAGAGACACATTTTAAGATAATTTCAATCTATTGGGAAAAAATACCAGTTTAAATCTATACAAATTAGAGTAAATTCCACTCTACTATATAATAGTCATTAGTTAGATCATGATTCCACGTCATAACCCCCTTTTAGCTACATACATCATTTTTATTGAATGAAAATTTCCTTGGGAAATAATAGAATTATCATAAATAATCCACTTGAGAATAAATTCACATTCATTTTCATAAATACTATGTCAAAATATGAAACATCAATGGTTGACTATAATTTTCAAGAAGATTTAGTAAGTGAAATTTCAACTAACAATGATCATAAATTATGAAACAAAATAAGGATTATTGACCTTAGTAATAAGACTAATAAGGGTTTCATTGATGGGAAAAAATATTTTACCAGTCCATTGGTCTCTTATTATATTATAAATTTTTTATCTGACAATATGCCAAATATTTTCTGAAAAATAGTGCATGGATGCCATCCACACATGGTTCTATTGTAGAATGAATTTGATTAAGTATCAAGTGGACTGAATCTTTTTAGATATCATAAAAAAGAAAGTGGTTTATGGTCTTTGTTATCACCAAAATGTTGTAGGAATCAATATTTATAGATATTTAGGTATCCTCGTTCAAATAGATATCTTTAATTAAATAAACAATAAGATCATTGATTTAATTATCATTTGATATAGATATTCATTCCAAAGTAGTAAAACAAAAAATAAAATTCATGTGGTACCATGTAGAATATTTTTGAGGAAATTAAAGTGTATTGGAGTCACCTTCTTTAATATGGGCCTTACAAGCATGTATTGACCAATAAAATTAATTTATTCTAATTGTTTCATTGATATCTTCATCTGGGGATGAAATTCTAGATAGGATACCATAAACGGAATGGAAATAATAACGTTCATTAAATTACCTCTCCATATAATCACATTGGAGGTCAGGCTGGCACAACATATTACCACTCAACATCTTTAGCTATGAGGTATCCTACTTAATCTTTTTCTAACCTCATACTACACATCCATCCAGTAAGCATAAAATTCCTCTTCACATTCCTTTTCCCTTTTCCAAAATATTCTAAACCTATTTTTTTGTGCATCGGTTTTCAGTAATAATGGGAAAAGAAAATAATAATGTGATAATGATCTGACATTGTCGGTGTGATCTGAGACACCTAAAAGAGTTTATAAAATGACATCTAATTTCTTGATTTAAAAAATCTATCCAATATCATTGTAATATAAATGGACATCAACTCCCCCGGGTACCAAGTTAAAGGGTTAAATGAGTACCCCAATAATATAAAATCTATGCCAATGATGTATAAAAAACCCCTCATCAGGCCATAAGCGATTATCCCCACCTTTTACTCATATTTAAAGATAATTTCATTAATGTCGATACTGGTTAAAAGGGGTATATGAAAAATATCATCAATAACTTGAGTATACCCCATGATCTCTACTTGTCCCTTTAAGCTAACCACCTGTAGAATCCCACAATATCCATAAAAAAGAGAATTTGTATAGTAAATAAGAACAAAAATATGATTCGATGAGAAGTTCTTCATTTTGGTATCCATGTGCTCCATCCTGAAAAGAAAAATCCCCCCAGAGTAACATTATCATGACATGAGAAGGAATCCATGAAAACCCAATTTTTTCACATCTCTATACATTTACATTGTATCAATCAGGGTTCCAAACAATAAAATTATATCGGGCCCACATTTGGTACTCTGGTGATGCAGTATTTGAACTATTCATGGTTTGTGAAGACCACAACAATCCCATCATAAGATTTTCAATGTGATAGGTAGGGTTAGCCATTGATATCTTATTACTATAAATATTTTTCAAAGGAACTATCCCTAACTAATTTCCTCCATTTAGTAAATTTCACATTCACTAGAAAATCATGCATAACTCTCTTGGTGCTGCAAAGGTTCAGAATGGGGGGATAAAAACTATTGTTTCCTATAATTTTCCCCCTTGAAGACCGCTATTTAGTTGGGGTCACCATCATAATGTCAAAACTATCCTCAATAGGGGTAGTGGATATCATAGGATAATGAATGACTAGAGGTGAATTTCAATCAGGGAGATATGAACAAATCCTTTTTAGGAAAGGGGAGGTTTGGGATAACCATTTGATATCGTAGGGGTCCATGAAGAATACATGATAATTGTAATGGTGGAAAAAATTTAAGGGCCATCAGGATTCCATGTATCCTCTATAGATGCATGGGTGTCCTGGTTCATTAAATCCTCAATCCATAGATGGTTGCAAAAATCAGTGCCTAATATCGGCGACCCTGGTATAAGGATCATGTTATGGTCTGGAGTGTATTTCATGCACATTACATTAGCAGGCTTATCTCTTTACATTTATCTTTCTTCCACTACGATAAAAGACATTCCAAAATTTTTTAACATTTCCATGAACCATATTGAATGAAAATTTTACCTTCCTCATCTACGTTCTTCTTAACATAGTCTTTCTATATGTGTCTGGGAAAACATTAATAGAAGAATAAAATCAGTAGTTCCTCATACTCAAAGGGTATCCATGAACTTTATTCCTCCATTAATAGAAGGTTACACCTCATAAGTGGGTGGGTGATGCTAACCAGAACCTTTATCCACATATTTATTCCCCAGAAAATAGGATTTAAGCGGTCCCATTCAATAAAATAACTAATAAACCTTTCAATATCAGACATAACGTATTCTAAACTTTCAAAAAAGGGATACCTTTCAGACATATCCAAAATTATGATATAGAAAAATTGATATTCCATATATCACATTCATTATTCAAATCCTTATTTAGTATGAAGTGGTTTTTAAAAGACCATGTCCTCAAAAGAATGACCTTTTCTTTATATTTTTCATTGACGTAATTAAAAACTAGTATCCCTGATCTTATTTCACTAATATCCAATCAATCCTACAACATATAAATTTTTTTTACTTTTTATATCAGGGCATTCATATTAAAAGGTCGATAAATGATGAATTTACCAACTATGATAAGCGACATCTCATGAACTGGAAACTTTTCCTCATATTTTTTAGCAATGATCGAATATTTATCTTTCTCGATTAACAATAATTTCTACAACCTATTAGCCAAACCACACTCCATTATGTAATGTGGCTAAAGATTGATTATAATAATATTGTACACAAAGCCATAAAAATGAACGGCCTCAGATATAAAGAACCCAGTGAAAACTAGATTAAATTAGATTGGTAGGGAGATAAATAGACACATCGGTGATCTGGGAAGGATGAATCTATAGACTTCTGGTGAAACGGAGAAATAGAGCACTGCCGCACCTAGGGGGAAACCTATGAATCACAAAAACCTAAGAAAAACCAAAGAGAACACTCTCAAAGTGAGAAATTATATATGTATATTTATATAACAAGTTTATTATTTATTACATTAAAAACATGAAATTTATATTATTTGTTATTAAATATCTATTACATGATACTTATTAGTGAATATTTTTAATTAATCTAAATTTTAGAATATTTTATAAATCCTTTTTCAGAATCTATATGACTTATTTTGTGTAAATACATATTTTTATTATTAAAATCATATATAAAGAAATATTATATGTATATATGTATATCAATATACAAGTAATTTTATTTTGAAAATAATAATTAATAAATATGAATACAAATTAATAAAAATGAATAAATTAAAAAAATTAATCAAATAAATATTAAAAAGAATTAATTATAAAAAAAGTAAAAACTATTTAACATTATTAATTGATAAAAAATATTAAATTAATGAACACTAAAAATGAGGGAAATTTAATTAAAAAAGAATAGATTGAAAAAATATTTAAATAAGTCATCTGATTTACTAAATATATAAATGAAAAACATAAATACATATATTTAATTATTTAAATTAAAAAAGTACTAAAAAAAGTAAATGTTAATAATTAAATATGAAAAAATAAATATAAAAATTGAAAATAATTACAAATATATTAAACAAATGAAAAATATAAATGAATAAATTCAAAATGGTAGTTGAAAGTTTATTTAATAAATAAATAATGATGATGATGATGAATGAATTAAAAAATATATACATTAAATGTATTTAATGGTATATATTATATAAATATATAGAAAATGGAAACATTTTAATAAATGAAAACATAATATATTAAATATTAAATATTAATATATTCAAATCTCAAATAATCATTTTATAATTTTGTTACCTGTGTATGTGTATTTTTATATAGAATTGAATTAATTTTGGATATATACGTATAATGTATATATACAGATGTTTAATATATATCAAACCGAAAAAAATGAAATTGATATAAAAAAGTGTTATTCAATACATATTAATATTAAATAGTCAATATTTTATATTAATGTTAATTATTAATTTATTTATATACTATTTGTCACTATATAAATATATGACATAATAAGTATAAAAAATATTTAGTATTATATAGATCATATTTATGAAAATTATATATATATTTATATATATCTCGATATAAAAATATTCCTAAATTAAATATGATTTTCAATAATATATAATTTATTCTATGAAAATCACATTTTATCAGCATTAAAGAACACGTTGATAAGGTTCATTATTATCTACACTAGATAAAAGAACTGATAAATATAAACCATATAAGTTTTAAAAATCACTAAAATATTTGTTTTTTTTGTGATAATAAACCATTTTTTATCAACATTATTTATTAACATTGATAAAGTATATCCCTTAACATTCATAAATCAGTAGAAGTGTGTGCAATAACTAATTGATGCTTTGGCATAATTTATTTAAATGTGTTTTATGTAATAAAAATAAAAATTATTTTATTGAGAATAATTTTTTCAAATGAATTTTGTGAAAACATTGATTTTACCTATATATAATTGAAATAATTATACATTAGTGAACTACATTTAATTACATATGTTTTTGTAAGCAGACATGTTTTTTTAAAAATCACTCGCTTCACATTTAATATCAATTATAATTACAAAATATTTAATTAGAATCCATAAATTTAACTTTAAAAGCGTTTTTTATTACTAAGAGATGTAAAATTAAATAAAAACAAGTGACATTTTTTAAAAAATAAAATGTTTTAATTTAACCTAAAAGCATGGTCAATGGAAATAAAATTCATAAAATATTAGGATTTTAATTTCATGAATAGACCCTCTATCAATGTTTCTAAACTAATATATTTTTTATAAAAAATAAAAAAATATTTACAATATAATAAATAAATTAAATTTTTATTATCACATGAAATAAGAAAATTTTAATTAGGCATAAAATTTTTTGATGTTATTATTAGAAAAATTATACCCATATATCAACTTAATTTGAGAATTTCTCAAAATAATTGACTTTTAATGACCATCAACAACTCTCAATCTATTCCCCCTCCCCCTCATAATCGATGATACCTTTTTTCTAACACCTATTTATCATAAACATTTATGGGAACACTAATTTCATGCATACTGACCACTACAACAGAAACTACACCAGGGTGACAACCCACATGTCCTTGATCATCTGTTGTGTCTGTCGACGACAGTATATCTAGAGATTCATACTCCTAGGAACCTGTAATCTTTTCCTATACCACAACATACCTATCTAATGTTGGTATGAAAAAAATAATTGGATCACGCAACACACATATGATGCAGATTGGTTCCCCTTCTTTTCCTCCCTCCTCTAGTTGTCTTCTCTCGGCCTCTCTCTCCCTTTTAAATATAAATACTCATACTACAGACAAAATTATGCCTAAAACATAATTAAAACTAAAATTATAGAGATTTATTAATTTTTTTCTTATCGTAGTACAATTTCGTGTTAGTATAATACATCGAAGTATCCACTCCTCGGACACCGACTCAGAATGAAAAAACACTTCTGGAGAGATTCTCCATGGATAAGTGATAGATTGTCCATTTTATCATGTTTGATGACTCATCCATCATCTATTTCATTTAAAAACAAATTAATGATTCGATGACAAATGAATAATTTAAAAATATAATGATATGTCCACTATACATGGTGGAAGGGTATGTTAAGGTATAACCCCCTCAGTTTTGAGTTCCAAAGGATCCTGAAGGAAGAGGAGGTCACTATGCCAATGTTTCAATAAGGACAAGGTCTGGGAGAGAAAATATTAGTGATTCTAAAAAATTTATTTTGGAAGAAATCATTGTTTTGAAATATTATAAAAATCAGTAGAATGGGACATTTATTTATATTGGGTATCATTTCAAAATATGGAAACTTCGTGTTTCATTTTAGTTGAGATATAATTTTAGATTTTCCCTATATATTGTTTGATGTATATATTTTGCATCATGAGGGGTTTCCTTTTTATCGATATATCTATGTTTTAATATGATCACCCAAAATGTAATAAATTTGAATAAACTCTAATGAATAAGAATAATACTACAGAACATACCTAGAATGGTAAACCAAGTAGACATAACATGAGACTATACCACATTTCTCCCTTCCATGTTCCCAAGCTGAATAATTATTCATCAAGAGATTATTTAACCAATTTTTCCTTTCAAATATATGAAAAAAATTATCCATATGGTTCCCTTGAAATCCATATCCCAATATTAATTTTGAATCCATGGATCAATAGTTTCTTATAAACCCAAGATTCCATTCCATTTATCTAAACCTATTTCAGTATAGAGCCCTAACTAGAGGATATTAGTTAGTGCATGTAACCATTATGACCATCATGAAATAAGTAAGAAAATTGTTCTAGAATATTTTAGTAAAAAATTTGATATAACTCTATATACTGATTTTGAATCCATAAAGAAGAAAAAATTAGTTCATAGATATCAACTTTGGATAAAATAAAGTTTTAAAATATTCATGGTAGTTGAATTTTTTCTTCACGGATGACCAATAAGAGTATAAATTGAAAACAATATAGATGAAATTAAAAATTATAATTTTAGAAGACCTTCACACCCTACCCATAAGTACATAATCATATATTCAAAATCTAACCCTAAAATAATGGGGTCTTTTTTCCTCCTAAAGTAATTCATACAATCACACATGTACCCTATCACCAAAATCCATGATACTAATTTTTTTGAAGAAAACAAAATCAATATGTGTAGATCATCAATGACATATATTTCAAATCCAATAATGGAAGGATTGTATATCTTCTCCCGAGATAATGTTTGTGTAATGAACCATCGAAAAAAAGTCGCTTCTTCCTTAAATTGGTGGAGTTTGACGCTATGATGGGCATGTATTGTATATATTTATATAATGATAACATTAATTGTCGATAAAGTGGGATCAATCTTCAAATCCCAAGGAATCATCTAGTTTTGTAAAACTATGAGTTGGTGGATGAATATCCTTTGAAATCATCATCTAATTTTTGGATATTATTTAACTATAATCAATAATATGATATTAATTTATGAGACAAAGGAGAAGATCACACTCAAATATATTTCCACATTGAGGGACTACACTTATGTGTTCCCTAGAGAATTGACTAGTCTTACTCCTTACAAAGAGTTTAAGTTCCTAATTGATCTTATGCCCATATCTATTCCCCTATCAATTAATCCTTATAAAATATCCAACATTGAGTTTGAAAAATTGAAGAAACTGTTACAAGAGAATCAAGATAAGGTTTTTATACACAAGAGTGATTCAATGTGGGGTGCGCCAGTAATCTTCGTTAAGAAGAAGGATGGATAAAATTTTCCCTACAATGAATATCTTGAGATAAAAAATCACAATAAATAAAATGTATCACCTTCCATGGATTGATGACTTTTTCATTCTTCAATAATTTTCCAAGTATTTCACTATGTTGAATGATCAACCAAGATATCACCATTTAAAGTTGAATAAGAAAGATATTCCCAATACAACCTTTCAAACGAGGTATGGAAACAATGAGTTCATAGTGATTCCCTTCAGACTGACTAATGTTCCAATACTTTTCATGTAATTAATGAATATTGTCTTTGGATATTACCTCAATAAAATATGTGAAGTCTTTATAGATGATTTTATGATATACTCCAAGAGGATGGAGGTATATAATAGAAATTTGAATATTGTGCTAAAGGCTTTTGTATGGTTGAAACAATATTAAAAGTACAGTAAATATCAATTCTGGATAGATGAGGTATCATTGTTGAGTCACATTATCACTATCAATGGAATATATGTGAACCCTTCATAAAAAAAGGTAATTAAATAGTGTCATAATAAAACATCTACAATAAAGATAAATAGTTTCCATGGTTATATGGGTCTAACCAATGATTTATGAGGAACATATATTGTTTTTCTAACCCACTAAACAATATGACTTAGAAGAGAGTAACATTTTTTGGACCAATAAATGTAAAGACTAATTTAAAGAGTTAAAAATAAGGCTTATAATTTCATCAGTACTTACACTACTGACATGTGGGGATTACCATATGGTATTAAACAATCATATAAAGAAGTTATCAGGTTTATTACTAATGAAAAATTATAAACTGAAAAAAAAATCTTATTGGGAGCTAAACATTCCTGGAAAAAAATATCCCACGCATGATATAGAGTTGACGGCATCCATCTTTACATCAAAAAGATGGAAACATTTTTTATATGGGGAGAATTTCGAAATATATACTGATGAAAATATCCAAAATTATATAATCGAATATAAGTTGATGAATCTGCTCCATGGAAGATGGATGTATCTCATTGAGTTTTATGACTTCTTAATCCTCTAACATCCAACTAAAGCAAATAAAGTGGAATATGGTATATGCAAAATGGATCCATCAATATTTTCAATGATGATAATTAAATAGGATTTAATCTTATTATAATTCAAAAGGATGAAAATGGGAATCATAAATGAAGGATAATCATCATTCCATAGTCAAATTATTTCTCAACATTACTTTTAGTAAAGATAAATGCTTCTCAAAGAGAATATGAAGAAATTTAGAACAAGCTAAAATCCATCATAAATTGGAAATAAATAAAGTTAAGAATTGATGAAGAAGGGGTTATAATATTTGGTTCACAACTATGTCCCATAAAATCCATAGGTAACTAAAATATTTTGAATGTTTCACATAGCTCGACCTTCTATATTCACCTATGGAGCACAAAGATGTATCGAGATATCTAGGAGAACTATTGGTGGAACAATATGATAAAATATATCCTTTAATATATATCAATGTTCGTAGTATATATGAAAGTGATGGAAAAAAGAAAAACATATAATCGGATGATAAAACCAACACGCATAACTAAATAGAAATGGTAAAATATCACTATAGAATTTTTTAGTAGACTTTTGAAGACATCCAGAGGAAAAATTGAAATATGGATATATATGGATCATCGTACAAACACTTATCACTTTATTGAAATTCTAAAGGACTCTTCACTTCACCAACATGCACAGATATACATCAGAGAAGTGGTAAAGATCCATGTTTTACCAATATTGATTACATTCGATCATGATCCATGATTTACCTCCATGCTCTAGAAAGGTATCCAAAATGATCTATATAATTATTTGAACTTCAAAAATACTTATCACCCCAAAATTGATAGTCAATATATGTGGAGAATTCAGAAACATGGAATCATTCTCAATGGACATCAAAGGAGAATGGGATCAATATCATGCACTGGTTGAGTTCACTTTCAAAAATAGTTTCCCCTCATGCAAAAAAATAGATCTATATAAATCCATTTATAGGAAGTGGTCTAGAAAACATGAATGTTGGGATGATGTTGGAGAACATTAGAACCTAGGACAAGCAATGGTTGATGAAATG
The DNA here is from genome assembly GCA_963277665.1 of Viscum album. Classification (NCBI taxonomy): domain Eukaryota; kingdom Viridiplantae; phylum Streptophyta; class Magnoliopsida; order Santalales; family Viscaceae; genus Viscum; species Viscum album. The sequence goes on along the minus strand of OY728162.1, from coordinate 1,235,497,418 downwards.
TAAAGAAATATGAAGACCATCAAGTAGTATATTCATGCTTCCCAAATTTTCTAGGAGGTATATTAATATAATCTTCGATGAGACATTGAATATTAAGTTAGAGACATGGAATTTCTTTAAATATCCCTATGCAAGAGTTTCATAATTTTTTTGATTAAAGGATAGAAAATTCCTAGGTATATCAACCCCTTTGAGATTCTTGATCACATCCGAGTTGTGGCATATTGACTAGAACTTCCAAAAACTATGTGGGAATGTTATCTCCCATATAAGGTTCATCTGGTGAATATCTCTGACTATATAGATATATTTCTATGGAAAAATAAAATTAACCTAATCAATGTACTATAGATGAACAAGAAATAATAAAAAGAAAACATGGGAAATAGAGGAATTGATGAATAAAAAGTATCTGTATCTATTTTCACCTTAGTATGTAAAATGAAAATTTAAAGGATAAATTTCATAAGGGAAGAAGAATGTAATGACCTAAAATTATATCAATGGGATTTCCCTTCTATTTTCATAAAACACATACACTACATAGATAACCCAATAAAAAAGTATTATCATAAATGAAGAACAATACATTAGTTTTCAAATTAAACAATAATATTTCTAAATAATACAGGGGAATTATAAATATAAAATAATTTAATAAGAATGGAAAAATCTTGATCTTCTCAATCCACTAGAATGACCACACATATGAACAATGATGTAGAAATGAAATATATTATTAATAGAAAAATATTACTTAACAAAATAAATTATATATTTAATACTAAGAGAAAATAAATTTGAATGAAAAAATTAAATAAGACTTATTTATAGAATTTTAGGAACCTGTATGACTGTTATAAATCTGACTATTGGAATAGTAACCTGACTGTTGTAATAGAAACATGGTTGTTTGAAGTTTAATATGAATATTATGAATAGTAGTCTAGCCATTAGAATAGATACCTAACCTATGAATGTATAAAATAATTTTTTGGTATCATATAATTGGAACTATGACATATTTATATCATGGTATATGTAAATAAATGTTTCATAAGTGATAATTTATGTTTTAGTATTTTTGTTAAACATGAATATTTTATTTTTAATTTTACAATAAATATAATCATTTAAATAAAAAATATTATCATAAAATGATTTCACAAATTAATATTATGTTTTAATATAATTATTAGATAATTTTATGGGACCATAAATATTTTTAAAGGATTATAAAATCAATTAAAATATTAAAAAAATACCTTTCAAATAAATTAGGATTTTATTTAAAAAAAAATTCTCATATTTATAAATATATTTTTATAAATTTTTGTCATTTTAAAAATCTATATTTTAAAAAATTATTATGGTGAATTTTTGGGATTTTTCTAAAATATATGTATATTTAGTGAATATTGAAATACTGTAATTTATGGTGTTTAACATTCTATTCCAAATACATGAAATTTTATGTTATATATGATGTAATAAAAAATTATTTCGAAATAACATGCACTAGAAAATTTATATATTCACAATAATCCACAATATAGATAATATTGAGCTAAAATAATTAACTAATTAATATAATAATCAGAAATACCCCTCTCATCCCCTTATAAATGAAACCCCTTCTCATCACACCTTATAAGATTTGTATCATTCCAATATTCCCCATAGTTCCCTTCCTAATACTCTTTTCCATGTTTCAATATTATTGGTTCCACCAATGTACTAATCCCATGGTCTATAAGAAGGTTCACAAGAAGATGTCATTCAAGAGTTAAAATCATCTATCATCCTCATTAAAATTAATTATTTATTATACCTTATACTCACCACTATAAAAAGTGATATTATAACTATATTATTAGACAAATATGCTTTAATTTTATTTTATTAATGGAATATCCATCAGAAAATCCCATCTCTCTTCATTTTATTCTAAAAACAGAAACATCATCAGTATTATATCGGTTCACCGCATTTATGGGTGATGAGGTTTTTTTTCATTACCTCCTTCAATTCTAGTCGTTAAACCATTATTGTTGTTAAATTATATTTTATTTTTTATATTATAACTTATTTGATGTCATGGAGCAAATTTATAGACATAATTTTAAATAAAATTATACTAGTTTTTGATGGTTGAAAAGAATTGTCACAATAAACAAAACATATTTTAATAACATTTTATCTAATAAATAATTATAATATGAGAAAATAAATTGATATATGAGAAAATTTAAAATTTTTATTTTAATACCATTATATTTTTCTTCTGGATTATCTATTCACTTTGACATGAACTCCTATAATTATACTCAAGAGAACAGACCATAAAACCGTGAAACAATGTTTCCTAGAACAATGAAATTTGAACATTAAAACCCATAAAAATGGACACAAATGAACATAATAATATTATTATAAATCATATAAAAGTATGAAAGTTAATTAATTAATCAATTAATGGATCTAATTTTATTATTCAGGATATTATTTGCACATGCAGAACTCATTCATATATAAGGTAAGGGGTCTCGATGAACCTCCATTTTCCCATTTGGTTACACTTTCTCTCCCTATACCCCAATATATTTCAAAATTATTATTATATAATTCATCTAAATTAAATTTTTATGATCTAACCTTACATATCAAGATCAATTCATCCTTTTTTGTGAAATACATGTTTTAGAAATATCTCTTCTTAATTTCTCCATATTGGCGGACCCAATTAATGGGAAGTTCTTCGTTTATTACCCATTTTCAAGTAAACTCCTTTCCATAATTTAATCCACCAATATTTTTCTATAATCATTTATTTTATCATAAAAATTATCTTAGTTCATTTATTTTTTTATGTAATCAATTATTCCATTTTCCTCTGTAATGACTATTTGATATTTTCTATTAATCTACACTAAAGTGGCATATTTTATATTTTCTTAAGTTCTCTTTCTCATGTGATAACATCAGTTGGGAATCATAGTTAATTATATATTATTATATTTAACTCATGATTTTCAATAAAATATTTCATACCTTATTTCATGGCTAACATTATGATACACCCGTTGGTTATGCCTTATCATATGATTATGATACATATTTCATTCCATGGGTAAATATTATGTTTATTCCTTATGTCTGATTATTTATGTGCAATAATATGCATGAACATTTTTTTATGGGTGCACCCAGATATTTACCCAATGTATTGGGTAATGTTTTTTATTACGATACAACATGTAATGGATTGGTAAGAAAACATAATCCATTATGAGTCTTTGTCCACGATGTGATATTGTATTGGCTGTTAGCCTTGAATAATCTTTATGTCATATTGTATGTTAATGCCACATTCCAATATTTCCATGATCATATTATTCCATGTTATGTATGATATTCCTATACATGATTATTCAAGTTCCATGTTTATTATGTTATCATTTTATTTATTTTATCTCATATGTTATGCTTTATTACATTGTTTATTCTCTTACTAGGTTTTTTAGCCCATTAATTTTTTCTATGTATTTTCCTGATTATCCTCTTTTGTAATAGGATCTAAAAAGAATTTATATGCTCATTATGGGGATAAATAAAATCATTCTTTATTTTATTTTAATTTTTTTTAATTTTTTACCTAATCATACAAAGACACTAGACTTTATTATTTTTCGTTCGTATTTACTGGATAATTATGCATAAAATTATGAAAGATTATGTGTAAAAGGATAGGGTCATTATAGTTTGTATAATAGCATAGTCTAGTTATTTTTCGGGTTTGGGACTAGAAAACATTAGTAAGAACCCTATGTATAATTCTATCAACATGGATTACCTAGATTGAAACATAAGGAATCAAAAGTCACGATTTACTTTTTATTTATAAGTATATCCTTATATATTTATAATTACATTTTTATAATCTCATTGTCTACGTATTCAATACCCCTAATTTTATTTTTTTTATTTTTCATCATCAATCGAAATAAATAATAGAAATAATTCCAAAAAAATCTAACTAGCAATGTGATGATTTCCATAATGAATTTCCAAATCTAATGGGAACGAGAGTTAGAATCATCATGATAGTGCTGGATCAAATGGTTCAAGATATGAATACTAACATGAATCATTTGTCACAACCTACTTATCCTAATAAATATAAATTAATAGTTTATTACTTTATGTGACTAAGGCCTTATATATTTATTGGATATTTAAATCCCCTCATCAGGTAATACAAGATTAACATCATTTTGAATATATTCCTTGTCATTAAAAACCTAGAAGAAGTGAATGTTGGGAATGAAATCGATTATTTTGATGGATAAGATAATTAGTGGTGGACACTAATCAAAAACACTATTTCTAAGAAGTCAATTGAATATATTTATTGGGAAGTATTTAATAAAATATATTTCAATTAATATTTTCCCTAAAATCTCTATTTTTAGATATAGAGGGAGTTCCTCATACTGAAGAAAAAGGAATACATTTCTATTGGTATGTATGAAAAAAGAATCACAAGTCTTGCATAGTACACCTATGTATTTTTTATGAAAACTAAAATTAAGTTGGATAACATATTTAGTGGAATAAAGATGAATATATGAAAATCCATGGTGATTAGAGAATTTTACATTTATGAGGATATTTTTTGTTGTTCCATTAAATGTCAAATAAATATTGGATACTCTCAGTATTCTCTCGGCCTTAGAGAAAATAAGAGTAAAATAGTGTTGAATATAATGGGATCAATAGATAAATCCCATAGAGGAAATAAAATCCATCATCTCATATGTCAAAATTATATGTAGAATCATGTAGGGAACTATCTAAATGGAATCAATACATTCTTAAAATTTGGAAAATAGGGGAATCCAGCTTATAATTACTGAAGGGATATGAATAATCCCACAAATTTGAAAGAAAATTGTAAGGTTCTCATAAACACTTAAACTATTATATAATGTTTCAACTACAAGGAACATGCACAATGTTCAATCTAGTACCCTATGTAAAGAGGTGTTAGAGATAATAAATGATAACAACCTATATGTCAGTAAAGTAGAGAATATTATATCACTACTACTGTGGTCGATCCTAGAAATGAAGTGGAGATATTTACTCTGGTTAATCATTTATGAATAGATAACATACTATATGATTTTAGTTCTATTTAATATTTCATTTCATTTAATTTAATTATAACTATTAAAACACCAACTCAAAATATGAATGTTGAGTTATCTATGAGAAATAAAAGTTGGGAAATTATTGCATCTAAAGTATATAACTCATCAACTGTTAATGTTTGTTGAGTGAACCTCCAAAAAAATCTTGTATTTCATCAATTGTTGTATTTTTATTCTATATTGGGCATGGATTGGATATCTATATATCAATCCAATATAAACATTAAAGAAATGGAGATGAATCTCCACATCTTGATTAATCCTACAATTTTTTACAAGTGTAATGAAGAGGATGGATCTTTTTCAGAATCATCATCTCAATTGTGGATATTATTTCCCTATGATAAAGTATGACTAGTTCATATGAATGAGACAAAATAGTGGATCATACTCAAAGACATTATAATTACGAGGGACGACCGAGATGTGGTCCATAATGAATTTTTTGATTTTCCTCATGACCTAGAGGTTAAGATCTCGATCGAAATTATAACTAAATCCCTACCCATTTCAAAGACGCATTATAGAATGGACACCATTGAGTTAGAAGAACTGAACAAGCATTTAAAAGAAAATATGAACATGGGTTTCTGATGACACAATGATTTATCATGGGGTGAACAAATCATCTTCAATGGGAATAAGGCTAGATTAATTAACCCTTGAATTGATTATTCTGATATCAATAGAATCACGATAAATAACAAGTATCTTATACAATGGATATATGATTTTTTTTGATAAACTACAAGGGGAAAATTATTTCTATAAGGTGGAAATTTAGTTGGGATATCATTAATAAAATTTTAATAAGGAATATATTCCCAAGACTTATTTTTGAATGAGGCATAGTCACTATGATTTCATTTTTATTCCCTTCGGACTCATTAATACACGAGAAATTTTCAATGGGCTTACTGAATAGAGTCTTCAAATATTACCTCTACAAATTTGTGGTAGTATTTATTAATAATATTCATATATACTCTATGTGTATGTAGGAACATTTGTATAATTTGAATAATATTCTAAATAATTTGAAAATAGATAAAATATATGAAATGTACAATAAATATTTGTTCTGGATGGAGTATGTATCATTCCTGGGTCAGGTTATCACCAAAAAGGGAATATCTATGGACACATCTAAAATAAAGTTAGTTGAAGTGTGGCCCTAGACAACATCTATAATAGAGATCTATAGTTTACTAATATTATATAGTTATTATCTATGACTCATTGGGAACATGTCATGATTTTAAAACACACTAAACAAGATGAATCCGAAGGAGGTAATGTTTTTCAGGAACCATGAATGTAAATACTGATTTAAAGAGTTGAAATAGAGGATTATAACTACACTAGTACTTAAACTAATGATATATGGGGAACAATTTAAGGAATAAAATTATGTTTCAAAGAAGGTATTAAGTTGTGTACTAATAAAAATGATAAGGTGATATCCTATGCATCATGGAATATAAAATATTACGAGAAAACCTATCCTACTTAGTATCTGGAGTTAGTATTTGTAATCTTTGAGTTGAAAATATGGAAGAATTACCTTTAAAGAGTTATATATATTGATCATAAGAGCCTCAAATATATATTCACAAATAAGGAAATTAATATTTTCCCTTGAATATGTTTAGAGGTAATCATGTATGATGACTTATCAATCCACTACCATCCTGGCAAAAAAATAATGTTGTTGATAATCTAATTAAAAAGGATCCTGAAACATTATCAAAGTTGATAATTGAGAAGAATACGATCTTTTTAGACTTCCAAATGATGGACAATGGTGTCATAAAATAAGAAACCTAATCATTTATTTATCATATTATTTCTTAACCATCCCTTTAAATGAAGATAAAGGATACTCAAAGAGATGATGTGGAAAATAATAAGAAGGTGGAATCTATCAGAAATGGGAAATAAATATATTTCAAAATTATAGATGATGTAGTCATAATATTTATTTCATGACTATTTTTTCCATTAAATACTGAGATAAATAATGATGTTTTTAATTATGCACATAGATTGATCTTATCTATCCACACATGGTGGACACATATGTATTTATATATATAAGATCACAATTGGTGGGAAAATATGTGGAATGAAATCATTGAATATACATCAAATTTCTTAAAAGTTCAAAAATTAAAGTATTAAAGGAAAAATTATAAGTGGATGATGCAACCATTACCAATAACTACAATAAATTTGAAAAAATCACTATGGAAATTTTCCCTAGACTTGTGAATACATATAGATGAAATAATGCTATATGGGTCCTTGTGGATCATCTTACAAAGACTGGTCACTTTATTGGAATTTTATAGGAATTCCCACTCAACTAAGTTTCACATATATACGTCATATAAGTGATAGGGAAGCATAGAGTACCAATATTAATTATATTTTATCATGATCATAGATTTACCTCCATGTTTAGGAAAGGTATCCATCAGAATGTAAATATTGAGTTGTACTTTAGTTTGGATTTTCACCCCATGCTGATGGATAATCTGATAATACTATTAAGTAACTGGAATACATGTTTAAATCACGATAAATGGACTTCAATGGATGATGGGATCAACATGTTCAACTGGTCGAGTTCAATTACAAAAAAAAGTTTCCACTCAAGAATCCAAATTTCTCTATATGAATCCCTTTATGGAAAGAGAAGTAAAACAACTGTAGGTTAGGATGATGTTGGAGAACGTATGCTTCTAGAACATAAAATGATTAGGGAAATGGATGAAAAGTTGAAGACCATCCAGTATAAAAATATGAGTTTCCCATATCGATAGATGGGCTTCGAAGATAGTTTTCTATTGGAAATTGAGTTTGAATTTAGAGACATGGTATTCCTCTATATATAACTATAGAATAGATTCATGAAATTTGGGAAGAAGGTAAAGCTAATTCCTAGGAATATTATCCACTTTCTGATTCTTGATTGCATTGGTGTTGTAGAATATTGACTAGAAATTCAAACCAACCATTTCAGAAGTACATGATGTATTCCACATACCCATAATAAGGAAGTTAATTTTATAACTTTCATATTTACTAAATTTAGAGGTGGTACAGCTAGAAAATTATCTCTCTTACAAGGAGTAGCCAGTGAAGATCTTGGACTGTAGAGATACAGTTATATTAAAAAAGGCTACTAACCAAGTCAATGAAGTATAGAGGACCCATAAATATGAATAGGTGACATGGGAATGGGAGGAAGTGATGAACGACAATTACCCTCACCTATTTTCACCGTAATATGTAAAATGAAATTTTGTGGGTGAATTTTCATAGGGGGGAGAATGTGATGACCAATCATTTTATCAATGGAATTTCACTTCTTTTGTCATAAAACACATAAATCAAATAGAGAAACCAAAAAAATTATTCCCATAAGTAATGAATGACACATTATTATGAAAATGAACCAAGAAGAATTACAAATATTATAGTTGATAACGAAATAGATAATAAGATAATAATATGGGTAAAATTTGGATCATCTCAATCCACTAGAATGACCACACTCAAAAACAAATCGGTTGAAATAAAATTTAATTTTAATAGTAAAATAGTAATTTTAAAGATAAAATAATATATATAACATTAATAGAAAATAAAACTTATTAAAGAATGAATGAATAAGTTGTATTTATAGAAACTAATGATTCTATATGTCCGTTTTAAATATTACTCTTGGAATGGTAACATGACTATTGGAATATTAATATGATTATTAAAAATTCTAATCTAGACATTATAATAGGAACCTCACCTATTAAATTTTAAAATAAAATTATGGAATCTTATAAATGAAAATATGACATATTTATATCATGGTATAGAAAAATAAATGATATAAAAATGATAAATTAATTTTTTGTTTTTTTGTTGAACAAAAATAGTTTATTTTAAATTTTATAATGAATATAATGAATTAAAAAGGAAAGTTATTTTCAAAAAATGATTTCATAAGTTAATATTAAATTTTATTATTATTATTAGATAATATTATGAGTCCATAAATAATTTTTCAAAGGGTTATAAAATTTATTATAATAATAAAATCCGTATTTTCAAATAAATGAGGGTTTTAATTAAAAATTGAATTTGTAAAATTTGGAAAAATATTTTAATAAAATATCTTCCATTTTTTAATTCTAAACATTGATAAATGTTTAGGGTAAATTTTTATTATTTTAAAATATTTGAATATTTAATGAATAGTGAAAGGCATTAATTTATGGTATTTAACATTATAAGTCAAATATATGAATTTTTAATTCATGGATGATGTAAGAACCTATTTGTTTGAACTCACGTACACTAGTTACTATATATATCCACAATAGTCAACATTATTTTTTTCGAGAGAAAATAATAAACTAATGAATATAATAATAAAAACACCACTCTCTTCCAATTATACCACCCCTCAACACCCCTTATCCTTGTACCTTATAAGATTTTTATATTACAAATATTATAACTAATTCCCATAAAAATTATATTTCCCGCATCCAATTTTTTATATTCTCACCAAAATATGAAACCCAAGTTCCATAATGAGGTTCTCAAATAGATGACATTTTCGAGTTAAAATCCTCAGCCTCACTCTTTTAAATTCATTCTTTCTTTTACCTTATCCTCAACCCAATATTCAAAGTTAAATTATAACTACAATATCACACATATACTATAATGTTATTATATTAATGTAATATCCATCTTGAAATTGTGTATGTCCTCTTTTTCTTCTAAATATAAAAATATCATCTATAATATGTCGATTCACCTCCTTCATGTATAAGGATTTTTTATTTTCCATTACCACCTTCAAGGATGGTCATAAAACAATTATAATGGTAAAATGAATTTTTTATATGTATATTGTTACTTATTTCATGTTTATAACAAATATAAAAATTTATTATTAAATAAAACTATACATGTTCATGATGGTCCTAAAAATTACCAAAATAAACTAAACATTTTTCATAAACATTTTATATAAAGAATCATTCTCATATCAGAATAAAAATTGATATATGTGAAAATTTAAAATGTTGGAAGTATATTAATACCATTTCATTCCAATTATATATTTTTTTATTCCCTTTTCGAAACACACCCAATGGTTTAATCATGGGAACCAACCATAATACCATGAAATGAACACTCTCTGAAAATGAAATTAAAAATTATAACCCATAAACTATTCATAAATGAACTTAATAAAATTATAAAAAATAAAAGAAATGTATAAAAGGATATAAATTACTTAATTAATGGATGAAATTTTTTTATCCCATCCAATAAGTGAAAGTGAAAAAAAAATATTAAGACATGAGTTAAAGGAGCTCTCTGAACATCCATTTTTCATATTTTGTTTCGATTACTCTCTCTTTACCCTAATGTATTTATTCATTAATAATATATAATAATTTTTATTTTTTTTAATCTGATGCAAACTTTTTATATCGATCAAATCATATTTATACTATGGGGAAATACATGTTTTAAAAGTATCCCTCTTGAATTTCTCTATATAAGAAAGACTAATTAAAGGGAACTTCTCTATTCATTACAAATTTTCATGTACACTCAATAAACTATTTTAAGCACAAATATTTTTCTAAAATACCACATTTTATCATGAAAACTATTTTATTTCATCTCTAATTTTATGAATACAATTTTTCTTTTTTCCTGTTTAAATACTCTTTAATATTTTCACTGATTTCTCACTATAGTTTCTCATTTTTAAGGATTCATAAACACTAATTTTCATGATTGCACTTTAGTTGGAAAAAATTGTTCATTATCTATTATTATTTTAATTTTATGAATTTCTAGAAATATTTCATCCCTTATTTCATGGATACAATTATGATACATCCTTTGGTTATATTGTATGACATTATAACAATACCCATTTCTTTACTTGTGTAACCCTTATAATTATTACTTATGTTGATTTATTTATGTGTCTAACATATGCATGAACATGTTATAATGGTTGTGACCAGATAGAGCCCCAATGCATAGGGTAATGTTTAGTCTCATGAGACATCATGTATGTGATTTTGGAGTAAACCTAATCCATTAATGGATCTTTTTTCGACCATATGATATATTATTGGACATTAGCTTGGAATCATGTTTATATAATGTTTTATATTTCTACCAAATTCTTATATTACCACGTTCATATGATTCCATGTTCTATTTTATATTCATCTACATGTTGATTCATGAGATATACCTATTTTTTTATCATGTAATACCTTTTTACTTATGTGTTATTATTTATTCAAATTTTTATTCCCTTAATTAAACATTTAACTCATCCATTTTATTTTATTTTATATCCCAGGTTATCCTATAAAAATATTAGAGCTAAAATAGAGTTAGGATATCATTATGAAGATAAATAAAATGATATTTTATTTTTTTATTTTTTTGTGTTATAATTAAGTATCTAATCATCCAAATACAGTAGAATTTATGATCCTTAGTCGACATTTCATAGATAGTTCTACTTAAAATCAAGTTATATTATGTGTAAAATGATAGGGAAACTATAGGTACATTGATTTCATCCAACCTTAAAGTTTAAAACATTTTTTATTTCCATAGGAACTTTAGTTAACACGGTGATACTACGCTTGTATTGTTTTTTTCTCCACATGTTTTTTATCCCCTAACAATTCCGTTGTTTCATCTTCAATAGTGTGTTCTTCTTTGGGATTTGAAAAATAAACATATAGAGAAGTCATTATCTTTTCAAAAATATATTTTATATTAAATAAATGAAGTATATAATACATAATAATATAATGAAAATCATTGTATTTTAAAAAACACTATTTCTTGTTAGTTGAAATCTATTTTTTTACTTTAAAGGTTAATGGAATTTGGATCCTCTATTAAGTATCCAAATCCCCTCATTTTGGTTGCCACTATCGTAAAATAAACTATCCACATTGGAACCACTATGAAATGATTGTGATATCAAAATGAAATGGTCATCCTAATTAAATTTTCATCTTAACCTATTGTTTTTTAGTCAACAATAGAATAATTGACTAATTTTTGTTTGTAGGATCTGGGATAAATAAAATTCTTACTACATGTGATGCCATTATGAATAGTTCTTTATTATACCCTTTCACATTAAAATTAACCTTTATGAAGCTCTATGAATTCACTTTAACTACACACTTAGTTTTATTCGATTTTCAATGGAAACCCGAAACTATAAATGTTGTATAATCGAGATTTTATATTTATTTGATGATTCCAAAGTATAAAATGTTCGCATAAATTTTATTTTTAAACAAGGAACTGGATATGTTCATCACTTCCAACATAAGCATAAATCCACTATTTTTAATTTTATTTTTGCATCCTATTCATTCATATATAATGTATAACCCTAAATCAAATAACCATTATAAGATAATACATTTACACTTTTTATTTTGGATATCCATTGAGTTTATTAATGAATTTAATTTGGATTTCCATATAAATCATTATAAATAAGATCTTGAAACCGTCCTATAAACTATTTTTTATGTGTATTTTATTTCCATATTTCAACCCTTGATGGATTAAAATGTCAAATATTTACTCAATGGGTTTCAACATATAAAGAAATGTATGCACTATTATGTTCAATGTTAAGGTGAGATATATCATGATATATAAGAATAATTTTATCCAATTATATTCCAAAATTCCATTTTCCCACAAGGATTCCACTGTGATGAAATTTTGGGAGACCAATGATATCAAAATATAATAGAAAATCATTACAAAATTGAACAATTTTTCAACAAATTATCACTCTTAAATACAACCTTCTAGATGACTTCAATTCTTGATATACCCATTAAAGAAAACATATATATTTCAATGGGATGCATTTATATGTAAAATAAAGGTTCACATTGTTAAATATCTATAAACAAGTGAAACATCAGATAGACTATTATATCAAACAATTATGATGGAAAAATATCTCTAATTATCCTAATATAAGTTTAATTTTCTTATTCATGATTGGAAACATAACTAGGTCTATAACTTTACTGTATATGGATTTGAAAAATAATAAAACCTTGGTTAATCTATATCATTAATTTTTAGGTAGAATGGAATATAAAGCTACACGAATTAAATCCTATATCAAAACATGATAGTAATGTGATATTATACACTTTAACATCAAATTAGTCTTTGACATGAAATTATTGATATTTTATGAATATCCCTTTATAACATTTACTCCATTATGAATGTTTTAAAACTGAAATTTTCTTATCGAGATAGAGTGTAATATACTAGAGGAAGAAATGTCCATATTTCACCCTTCACCGATGTAAAATCCTCCATTATCCCCATGTAAAAGGTTTCCAACATTTCTTTAATTTAATATTTTGTTTTTTCTAGTTCCTTTAGTAATGTTCTAAAAAAATATCACATAAGCTATTTTCTACCTTTATGATATCATGAAAATGTATCACGTACAAATAATCCTAGTATTTTAATTCAATGAAAACAAATCTATTTTCCTAACCTTGTTTTGAATTGTTTTTTAAATAAAGTTTACCTAAAAGAGTGTTAATATATTGTAATTTATAAAACTGATGTTCACCCATTAGTGGAGATGGTGTTGTACCTTATATTATTTTTACATCAAAATATGTCATTGAATATCAATATTTATGTTATAAAGTTAAAACATGGTGATGTATTAACAAAATAGTCATCAAGTAATGTTTCAATATGTCTAATCATATAGATTCACTAAAAATGGGACACCACATCATTCCATTAATGTTATAGTCACAAAAAAATTAATATGATGTAAATTCATTTATCATCCCATAAAACATGGATCTCAATGTGAACTCTTAACTTCTACGAGTATTATAAAATATAACACATTTATCACACATCAATTTTAAATATTTTATCAATGGAGAAAAATAGACATCATTTCCATTACTGGGTTGTTTTCGTCCAAATATAAGAAGAGGAACGATAATGTATTTTTGTTTCATTCATAAACATGGTGGAAAGTTATAATTTACCAATATAACTGGTCAGGTATTATGAGTACTAATTTTTACACCAAAAGGATTTATTTCATATATAGATAAAATAAGATGATAGATTCTCAGCTGGTTTCTAAATTTAATATTCTAATATTCAATTTTATTCCACCGAGGAGAGTTCATTGGGTGGAAAAGTTCCCCATATTCAATTATTTTACATGTGTGACATATAAATTTTATTGTGTTTTCTTGACATCCATATTGTCATATAAACCATATAATGTTAGGAATGTATCTGAAAACATTTAATTAACATGATTCATCTTTCTTGTATCGAGTCATTCCAAATTTAGGGCATTTTCTGAGTAATTAAAGGTCATTGTGAGATAATATACCATCATTTTGGGTATGCATGTATTTTTTTTGAGATCATATCCATTATATGTAGCATTATTTTAACATAATTTTTTTTAAAGGAATATGGTTTTCTCCTGGTATCATATCACTCAGGATACAAAGTAATTTTTAAATGTTGGCATCACTCCATCTGCTACCATCTTTCAAATTATATTGTTTGAAAACAGATGATGATGATGTATGTTTAGTACAACTTATACACATTGACCTCTTGGAACTCATATTTAACTTCTCAAACATCTTTGGAAAATCACAACTTTTATACTGAATTCTCATTTTTGTTTCGTCCATATGATCCACATTATCATTTACACTAGTTTTCATATCAAATGATCCCAAAATAGAAGTGTTATCCTAGTCGTTATCTACTTTCAAATTTTCAACTTCATTAGTCCAACATTTTTATATTTGATCAATTATGTGAATAATCAATTGTCCTTCCAATTATTCTAGATTAATTGATCTTAGATAAAAAATGGTAAATACAGATAACAGATCTAAGAAGGGTCGTATACATTCTCTATTGCAGACTTTATGTACTCTTTAACTCTATCCTCATACTATATTTTCCTATAATAAAATCCATTCATTTTTTCTCATTTCCATCATATTGGGCTCAATAATAATATTTTGGTAGAAAAATAAGTAAATACATGAAACTTATTCACATGATCTATATGTAAATTGATGTGATAACAAAGTATTTAAATTTTAGTGTAAATATATAATTACGTATATGGGTGTGTCTAAACATATTTGTTTGTCAAAATATAATTCCAATGTTTTAAATAAATAAAAAATCTTCAAAATCAAAGGTGATTGTTATTGATACTTTTATGAAATTTTATTATTTTCTTAAGAAAAAAAGTCGTACACACATTGGAAAGTCAAGGATGCAATGAAAAAAATTCTATAATGACAAAAAATGATAGAAAATTATAGTTTTATCAAGAAATAGTGTCATATAATTTTAATAAATAGTTTTTTGATGGTGTAATTTAATTAAACTAACATTAATAAATTTAGTTAAATATATAATATGTACTTATTTAAATTATATAGATTCATTTATATTTTTTTATTTTATTATACATTTTTTGATATATATATATATATATATACATAAACACACATAAGAACTGACCAATAAGTCAGACTGAAGGATTGCCCTGTATTCCAAAATATCAAGATGGGAGGGAACCTTGGAGATCAAAGTGAAGACCCCTTCAATCTAGAAAAAAATATCTCAATACACAATGAAAAATATTTATGAATATGGTGATTCAAAACTATGGTTTCATAGGTCTATTATAGTGGAAGAAGAACCAAAAATAATAAAACTACAAAAGATCAATTATAAAAGGAGTAAAAATATTCACATTCTAGGAGTTTTGGTTTTGAGGGTTGATTTGTTTGAGAAATTTGAGGGGGGGGATGGATGAGGTTGAGATCCATGAGGGCTAATTATAGAATGGGTGAGTGGGGTTTCTATTAGAGTTGATTTAAATACAACAGAAACGGTTTTCTCAGTGCTCTCAAAAAAACACCCATAAAGATGTTTTTATTAATGATAAAATAAGAAATGCTGATAATATATATATATATATATATATATCAATGTTTTTTAATTTAGTGCGAAGAAAAGGGTGTTTTATCAGTGCATTTTTAAATCCTTGATAATAACTATTTAAAATAAATTCAAAAATAATAAATGAATAAATATGAAAGATGAAAAAATTATAAAAATGTAAAAATTAATTAACATTATTAATGAATAAATAATTTTAAAATAGTGAATGTTAATAATGAGTGAAATTTAATAATTAAAAATTTAATAGAATAGTAAAAAATGAAAAAAAATATTATTTATTATATATATATTTGAAAAATAAAAAACGAGTGTTTATATTAAAATAAAAATAAATGCATATTAAATATATAAATTATAACTACATAGAACATGTTAAATGTTAAATAATATATATTTATATAAAAAAATATTTAAAATCAATATAATTATAAAAATATTAAATGAATAAAATTTAAAAATATTATTAATGATTAAATAAATTGAAAAAAGAATAAATCGGAAATATATATATATATATATATATTATAAAATATAATTATTATATATATAAAACAAAAATATATATAATTAATAACATTTATCAATTAAGAAAAAATATATTAAATACAAAATATTTATAAATAAAACATTAAAAAAAATAAAAAATTGAATAAACTTCATAAATGTTGTGTTTGTGTGTGTTTTTATATAAAATTTTATTAATTACATATATTTCTGTGTGAAATTAATGTATATATATAACACAAGTTTGATATATATCAAATTAAAAAACTAACTACTATGTACTATCTTTTTAAATGTCAATTACATAATACTTATTAGTCAATATTTTTAATTAATACATGTTTTTAAATATTTTATATACCATTTCTCACTAAATATATTGCATATAAAGTGCAAATATATATATTTTTATTATATGAAACATATTTAAGGGAATATATTATTTATTTATATGTATATATATCAATACAAATATATTTATATATTAAAAATAGTAATTAAAAAATCTGTATTAAAAATATTAAAAATGAATAACTCAGAAAAATATTAAATAAATAAACATTAAAAGTGAATAACTTATAAAAACTTTAAAAATAATCAACATTATAAATGGTTTAATAATACTAAATAAATGATTACTAAAAATAAGTGATATTTAATTAATAAATCAAAGATTGAGAAAATATTCACAAATGAATAAAGGTTATTATTTATATAAATAAAAAAATAAATAATGAATATTTTTTGAAATTAAATTGAATACATATATTTAATAATATAAATTTAATTTTCATTAAAAACCTTAATCTTTTTAAAACATTTGTGTAAATAAATTTGAAAAATGAAAAAATAATTATTAAAAATTTCAAAAAATTAAAAATAATAAATTACAACACAAAAATTAAAAAAAAAGATGTTGAAGATGATGATGAATAAATTAAAAAATATATATAAATTATAAATTAGTTAATTATATATATTGAATTAAAATATAAAAAATCAATTTTAATAGTTAAATACATACTATATTAAATATCAAATAATTAATAATTAAATTCTAAAATGATAATATTAAAAATCTATTATTCGTGTATGTGCATTTTAATAAAAAAATTAACTTAGTGGCCAATATGTACGTATAATGTATATATACACATGTTTTATATATATAAAATTGAGAAAAAATGATATTGATATAATAAAATGTTATTAAAAGTATATTAGTTTTAATTAGTCAATATTTTTAATTAATTTTATTTTTTTACATTATATATAATCCATTTCTCACTATATAATTATATGACATGTTTAGCGTGAAGGAATATTTACTTTTATATAAGAAATAAAAAATAAAATGATAGATATATATATATTAGATATGATTTTCAAAAAAAAATTCTAAGGAAATCACATTTTATCAATGCTAAAGAACAAACTAATCAAGGTCATTATTATCAATGCTGGATAGATTCACTATGAAATATAACCATTATCAACCATAAAAAAACTGATAGTTATGGAAATTTTGGTAATGTAGATAAAATTTCTTTATTTTTCATCTTTTTTATTAGTTTTGAATGAGTACCGCTCAATATTTGTACCAATATTGTAGTATATAAAATATCCAATTACGAGATATGCATAATGGAGTTACTTCGTGTTTTATGTTACAAAACGAACAATTTTTTATTGATAACATGTTTTTAATACAAATGGATTTTATTTTGAAAACATTCATATTAATTCCTTTTAATTGAAATCATAATACTTGATTAAAGAACATTAAGTTAGCTATTTTTTGACAAAAAAATTAATTTTTTTTTTCTGAAATAAAAAGCACTCATTAATTTTCATTTCAATTATAATTATAACACCATTTAATTAAAATGCACAAAATTTCATTTAAAAGTGTAATTTTGTTATGACATGTAAAAAATTTAAAACAAGTAATTTTTTTGTGAAATAGAATTTTTTTTGTAAATCTAAAATCATATCCAATGGAATAGAAATTTGTTAAAATATTAGGATTTGAATTTTCTGAAATGAAAATATATGATGCTTCCCAAAAAATATATTTATTATTAAAAATAAAAAAGTATATAATAATATAATTTTTTATTATAACATGAAATAAGGCCCTCATGGTGCAGACTAGTTGTTAGACCTCAGTGGGATTCCTTGTAAGTCTAAGGGTCTAGTCTCCGTAAGTACTTATTGGTGTTTTCAGTTTCTTTTTCCATTTATAATCCCCCTCCCCAGACTATTCTATTTTTTTTTGGAAAAGGTTCAGGATAAATTAACCTTTCTATAAATGAAAAATTAGAGAAACTCTTTATAACTGGGAAAGAGTAATGTGACAACCAGGTCCTGGTGACTGCACAGACACCCCGCCTTAACATGGTTGTCGGGTCTTGGCATACCAGGTACCGCCATTTTCCCCACAAACACGTGGGGCCCACCCAAGGGTCCACCCACTTTCCTGAACAGGTCATCTGACTAATGATAGTCCCCACATTCCAACAGAAGTCCTTTCCAGTGTGTTTTGTCCTCACTCACACACACCTTGAGAAACTTCACAGAAGGTCACCCATCCTGATCACTACTCCAGGATAAGCATGATTAACTGTGGAGTTCTAATCAGACATACTCCTGAAAAGGAACGTGCACCTTGTTGATGTGATTCATATAATTTAGTCATTTAACCCTTTATCATTCTGGGGGTGTTACAATCACACCCCATTTAGAGAACAACGTCCTCATTGTGGGCCATACATCTCAACCCAGGAAGTGCACCGGACATAAGGTTGGGTTCTTCATTTGATACCAACTGTAGCGGTCTGGAATTACTTACATTGGACTATAATTGGTACCTATCAGGGCACTCCATGGGCGGCTACACCCCCTTGGGTGGACACACCACCATCCCCAGTGGCAGTCATTTCCTCATTAAGCCCTTGGGCGGAGACCCATGCTTCGTCCAACGCTCACATGTGAGAGTTCCCAAGGATCGGATTCATTCCTACCTCCTGTTCCACTGAGACCAACTGTAGATACCCAAATCTTGATTTACATGGAAATTTCATTACTTTTTCAGAATAATTAATACATAACAAAAACCAACACTCAATTACCGTAATAGTTTAGTGTCTTTGGAAACTCAGAAAAACAATCTTCTAATTGGGGTGAATGGTCTTCAACATCTTCTATAAAGATCTTACACTTTTGTTTTCTTACCTAAAACCTTTCTTTAAATCCTAGGGAAAATAAAACATATAAAGGGTGGGCTCAAATTCTCAATAAGGGTAAGCATAGAGAACAAAAAACAATCCATAAACATTTGAATTAAAAAACTTGAACATAGAATCTAAACAACAAAATCACGAGCAACGACATAAATATTTGAAGTACAAAAAGCATCAATCACAAAGGAACATTTGTCATGAAAAACTGGCATGGTTATAAAACATGTAATTGTGGAATCCATTAAGCACATGTTATGATTTCCATAGTAGCCACGACATTGCTTCCAAGACCATCTTAGTGGACAAAGTCCTATTCTGAATCGAGTTCACTCCTCGTTCCAGTCCTATAACACTGAACCGGATTAACACACTGTTCCAGCCATGTCTATATCATGAGATATAAATCTATACCCAATGCATTAGAGGGAGATATAGGTCCCACCCATCTCATAATTAAATCATTCTTACTTGTGCCACAAAATAAACTTAAAACATTAATCATAACCCAAAGAATAAGATGGGTTTCATAAACATCATCCAATCATCACATAATCCATATAAAACAAATAGATATTTCATCATAAGAAAACTGATACCATGTAAATAACAGAGACATTATACTTGAAACATACACATATGAAATAATGTCATCTTAGATGGAAAATGGTTTTAATAAAATATTTGAATTGAATTCTTGAGGAAAATATCATTTCTTCTTCAAAATAATTTTCTTTTCACAAAATTCCATTCACTGTTAAAATAAATATATTTTGTTAAAAATAGTCATAAAATATTGTAGAGTGAGCTTCCTGAAAATGAGGTGTTATGAAACTGTAAAAATCCATTCACGCCACATAAGTTAAAAATAACATTCTTCCATACTTTTGTCGGAAAAGTCAAAAAGTAACTCGTAACGTAAACAAAAGAAAGATTCCTTACATAAAATTTAGTAAAAGTAAATAATGGGTAAAGAGGACTTTAAACATACATGAAAATAGTTTTATAAAACATGGACATGGATGATAAATAAAACCCGAGTAAATACATACGTATAAGCAATCTTAGATAGAAAACAATTGAGATTACAACATTATCCCTTACCTTATGTCTGATATGATTCGTATGTATCTGAACCTCCAGTATAATGATTTAAATAATGTATTTGACTTATTACAGAATCATATTCATTGTTATTATATCATATATGGTTCACTTAGGTATTTATATTTCCCGTTCATTTGTCAATTCCATGTTAAAATAGCGTTTTGGGTCAAATTGTTTCATTTATCGTACGTGTTTGGACTTGTTGTTCTTGATATTATTATTAATTATATCATGATTTAAATACTTCCAGAATGTAAAACACGATTTATATATCGTATATATTCAGTATATATATATATATAATAGATAGATAAATGAATTGAAACACACCATTCATGGAGATGGCATGTGGTATGTATGCATGAACACTGTTTTCGCTTCCTTATTGAATTGAATGGAATTAAATAGATGAAATAAATATATATATACATATATAAAGTATCATTATTTGTTCATATATTTCATTATTATTCATTATATATACTTTATAATCATTCATGAATGGTTAACATAGAGAATGAATCTCATCGCATCGTGGAGATGGTAGTCCGTATGTACGCACGAGGGATGATATCATTCTCATGATCGTGGAATTGTATTGAAGAATATGTATAATATTTCAGAATCAAAATCACTATACAATAATTATATATAGTTATTTATTTACACCATTATACCCATCCAAGTATGGTGATGGTCGAAAACAGATTACAGTATGGCGTAGAGACGGTATTTCGTACGTACGCACGCGCGGTGATTCTGTTTTCCGTAGGATGGATAGAAGGTAAAATAGGATTGTTTAATATTTATAATAACTTATAAGTATATGTAATACTGAAGTTATAACTTTATAATGAGGCAACTAAAGAAGAATAAGTAGAAGAAGTAAGAAACATGAGAGAATCAGAAGAAGAGATTACCTCTTCTTTTGAGAAGACCAGAACCTCCAGAATGTTTCTAGGGAAGTGGATAAAAGAAATGGTAATGGGTTGGCCGTGATTCAAGGATCAAAATGGTGTGAAGATAATAGGGAAGAGGTTTCTTTTCTATAAGGGAGGATAGGGGCACATTTGGAAAAATATAAAATATTATTTTATAATAAAGTCATATTCGGTTTTTTATAGCTCCAATTTGATTTATTTCGAATCTAAGGTGGGGATGGGTAAAAATACTCTCATCCAATAGAATGTAGAAATGTTTAGGTTTCTATATTAACCTTGTCGTTTATATTTAACTTTAAGTTAAATAATTTTACTTTTATCATTTCTTCTTGTTTTCTTACACTATAAGGTTAAAAAAATGACTATAACAAGACAAAAGAACACCAGGTTGTTTATTATTAATATATATAACCTTATCTAAGTCATTTGGACGATCCATATATTTTTAGGAATAAAATAACAATTAATATTATAATATTTGTTTTAAAAACTATTTTATGTCAATTTTGACACTATTTGGTAATTGATTTTTGTGAAAATCATAACAGAATGATTAGTTCAAAAAATGTTAATTAAATAAATACTAACATGTACTATTAACCTATAAAATTAGTGTAATTCATAAAAAGTCTCAAATTACATTTATTTGGGTATTTATAACATCAATAATTTCAATATTTCATTAATATGATAATTACAGCATCATCATTGTGTCATTAATAAATTAAATTATTTAATGTGTAAAAATTATAAATAAAATACAATTATGTAGGAAATCGTTTTACCATTATAATGAATATTTATAGTATAATTTATCTTATGTATAACCCTATATTAAAAATAATTTAGTTATTAAACATTGATTTTAACTATTTTAACCCTTCATTAAATAAATTAATAATAAATGTCTTAATCTAATCCAAGTGGACCTAAATGGTCATATATTATTACTAAGGTTTTTTTGGTCGAATTAAACTTATCCAATAGAATTATGACATGTGTTAGGATAATAATAATATCATTTTTACCCTTAATTACCCTATTTACTTTTAACTGTGGTAAATAAAAGTAAAAAGTTACTATTCACCAAAATTTATTTTCAGCTCTTTGAACCAAATATTAGTCCTTGATATTAACCGTGTCTCTCGTATTTTTGAAATTCCACCAACAGAAGCGGTAGAATTAAGTTTTATGTGAATTTCCAAATTCTCCTAGCAGGTGGGTAAAAGACGGTGAAAAGTTCAATAAACTTTTTATATATCTATAATTATTATAAAATGACTCCAATGAATTTCATTGAACTTATATAGGTATTATGTATCGATTTTTACCTAAAATAAATTTAAATAATTTAAATAATTATTTAAATAAAAAGTCGGTTTTTAAATAGTAACCCAGTGTTTTCACTATTCATCAAAAATTGAATGTTTTCATAAAAATACCAAAAATTTACCCCACGATAATTTCGATATTCCGAATCCAAAAATAATGTCCATTTTGAAATTTAAAATTTACAAAATTTTAAAAAGTGGGTATTACTATTCATAATGGCCAGTTTTAATAATATTTTAATATCATATCGTGGTTTAGTGAAACTCGGTATTGAGTACGACACAAGCTATTGAGGAAGGTCGTGATTGCATGTAATGCAAGCCAATTCATGGATGTCTGTAGTTCAAGCTCCTTTTGGTTTTGCGTACAACACAAGACATCAATTAAATTAAAAAGAATATTTTACATAAAATCTCAATGTGTTAAAATCTACCCCCTTAAAATGAATTTCGCACTCGAAATTCATCGGGGTTTTAAATGGTTTACTACTCAAAAGTTTGTTTAATATAAGCCCACATCGTAAAAAGGAATACCAAAACCAATCTTCAAAAACAAAAGTATGAAATGTAACGGTTAACCCAATTAACTAATCACTGGGTTTCCACATAGGAGAACATAGGTGAAAATATGGATATGGAAGAGAAATCTAACCATCATGTTATGATGGAGAGTGGTAGAGAACATGGATATGAAAAATCCAACAATCACAATTCCATATATATGTGATGATCTAAGGTACCATTTGATCCCTCGGATATAAGGGCACTATGACAACATTTTTGGTTTTCAAGATCATTTCCCAAAAGTTGATGAAATTGGAAATAGAAGAAATACATTCTTTAATTTTTTACAGTATCACCGTTGGTTGTTCCATGGACAATTTCCACATCATATCTTAAAGAAATGAAGTTGAATTTGTCATTCGTGAAGTGTTAGCAGATCATGTGATAGAATGATGGGTCATTCCATCTGTCTGAAAAAAAGGTTAGAAAAATTTATCAAAAAAATAAAAGTCCATCTATAGTGAGATTAATCATATATCGTTTCTAAAATGGACTTATACTTCATATATAATACCAATTAATATAATAAAACTGGTTTCAACTAAACAGGATCTTCCTGTAGACTAGTGGTAGGCGATAAAGGCATGTCACACTTCAGTTGTGGGTTCGATTCCCACAGTCTTGTCCAACGTGACGGGTTGTCGCCCATCCTGCAGGTTTTCCTTTTTCTAAAACTACATTATTATATCATTCTATATATAATATTAAAATAAAAATAAAAGAATTCTAGCATTAATCAATTCTATCTGATGTCTGACTTAATCCATTCAAACCATTATGCTTATCGAAAATACTTCTGTCCAATCTCATAGTGTAAAGAAAATGATTACTTGAGAGGTCACATAACAAGTACGTGAATACAATCAGTTATCCCCCGTATATCATACGATATATCTTATTGTTCACATTCCAAACATTCAAAGGCCTTAATCATGTATTCTCTTGAAAAATGAATACCCATTGAACCTTAGTGAAAACATGAATGCAGTTAAAAGGTAAAACTTTCCACATACCAAATCCCCAAAAATATATATACTCAAACCATGATATCACTAAGTCCATATATCAATCATGAGCTTAGGAATACTATCAAACAATTTATTTTCTCCTAATCCCTTCATTATGCGCATATCATCTTCTTCCCCAAATTAATGAATTACTTTTCATGGTTACTGGTACCAAATTATTATAGAAAACCACAATGTATCAATACACAGATATTTCTAAATTCCACAATACTATAAATGAGATTCCATGATACTATTTTGAAATCCCATTACATAAACACATAATGATTACACAACATCATTGTCATACTCAACATCACAAATAGTGATCGCATGTGACTTCCCTTTATCCTATGCCTTAAAAGGTTCCTCACGTTGATCATCATTAACCCTTGGATCAGGGTATTGATTAGCATAATGCCACATTTCCTGGAACTTGAAGCATTAAAGTGTCGATGGTGTGTTCTCTGTAGTCTTTTCTTTTTTCACATAATTAGCAAACCTTTTTCCATACGTCGACACTCAACTACTTGATGACCTACTTTTCCACACTTAAAACATTTTCTAGTCCCTTTAATACAATCTCCACTATGTATCTTTCCACACATTGAGCATAAAGAATCTTTCATATTCTTTTCACCATTATTCTGAGATTTCTCCTTGAACTCCATCTTTAATTTGTTGTCAAAACCATGAGATAGATATGTTACACCAACTTCCAGTTCTACCATGATAGCGCAACACACAATTTCTTCATAGCTACTGAAGTCTATTATAGATAATGCCCTTAGAAGACTTGGTTTTAATCCACTGACAAATCGATCAACTTTACTTTCAGGATGGATGATAAATACAGATGCATACCTTGAATGTCTTCTAAAATTTGCTTCTTATATACCAACAGATTCATCATCCTTCTACTTAAGGTCAAGAAACTCATTTTCCATTATTGTTCGAAGAATACAAGGGATGTACTTACTAAAAAACACGTTTTTGAACTCGTCCCCTTCCATGGATTCAATTTCATCTTGGGGCCTTGTATTCTTAATTAGAGTCCATCACTGGTCTGCTTCACCTTCTAAATGGTAAACAACTAAAATGACTTTTTCATGTTCTGAATAGCGAAGTATGGAAAATATCTTTTCAATGGTACTGATCCATTATTCAGCAACAAGTGGATCATAAGACCCATTGAAAGACAGTGGACATTGCCTCATGAAGGACACAATAGAATATTGTTCCCCTCTCCAATCATTTGGAAATCCAGAATAATTCATAGCTTTTATAAGTATAGCAATAAGATTTTTCACTCCATATCCCATCACATTTGGTTTCTTGGGAGGACAATCATTTCATTATCCATTACATTGATCAACATGGTTCCTTAGGGTTCCATACATTGTCTAAAACCCAAAAAGAACAGTGTGAGAGGAAAAAATAATGCTAGGAAAACAACATAATAAAGGGGGAGTACCTTCAGTATATAACATCTTAGGTATAATTCTAATATCATTACTATAATTATAGGACTATATCCTATACTTATACTTATCCTTAGGGACATACCTAGAAATTCCTTAGAAATATCTCTAGGGATCTCACTATAGTTTTCCCATCCTAGTTTCCAAAAGTTAACTAAACCTTTCCTCTGATACCAACTGTGACAACCAGGTCCCGATGATAGCACAGACACCCCGTCTTAACATGGCCATCAGGTCCTGGCCTACCAGGTACACCACCAGTTTCCCCACAGACACGTGGGGCCCACCCCAGGGTCCACCCACATGCCCGAATGGGTCATCTGACGAATGATAGTCCCCACAGGCCAACACATGTCTTTTCTAGTGTGTTTTTTCCACACTCACACACACCCTAAGAAACTACCCAGAAGGTCACCCATCATGATCATTACTCCAATCTAGGCATGCTTAACATTGGAGTTATAATTAGACAGGCTCTTGAAAATGAAGATGCACCTTTTTTACATGATTCATATCATTTAGTTATTTAACCCTTTTCCATTCTGGGGTGTTACAATTACCCCCCATTTAGATCACAATGTCCTCGTTGTGGGCCATACATCTCAACCCAGGGAGTTCCCCGCACTTAAGGCTGGGTTCTTCCTTTGATACCAACTTTAGCGGCCTGGAATAACTTCCAGTGGACTATAATTGATACCTATCATGGCACTCTATGGGTGGCTACACCCTCTTGGTGGGACACACCACCATCCCCAGTGGCAGCCGTTTCCTCATGAAGCCCTTGGGCAGAGAGCCATGCTTCGTCCAACGCTCATATGTGAGAGTTCGCAAGGATCGGATTCATTCCTACCTCCTTTTCCTCTGATACCAACAGCAGAGACCCAAATCCTTACGTACATGGACATTACATTACTTTTTCGGAATAATTAATACATAACAAAAACCAACACTCAAGGACCGTAATATTTTAGTGTCTTTGGAAACTCAGAAAAATAATCTTCTAATCATGGTGAGATATCATCAACATCTCCTATAAATATCTTCCCGTTTTGTTTTCTTACCTAAAACCATTATTTAAATCAAGGGAAAAGAAAAAATATAAAAGGTGAGCTCAAATGCTCAGTAATGGTAAGCATAGAGAACCTTAAACAATCCTAAACATTTGAATGAAAAAACTTGAACATAAAATCTAAACATCAAAATCATGAGCAACGAAATCAATATTGGAAGTACACAAAGAATATATCATAAAGTAACATTAGTCATGATAAACTAGAATGATAATAAAACATTTAATTGTGGCATCCATTAAACACATGTTATTATTTCCATAGTAGCCAAGGCAATGCCGCCAAGACCATCATAATGGACAAAGTCCCATTCTGAATCGAGTTCACTCCTCGTTCCAGTCCTGTAACACTGAACAAGATTTACTTACCATTCCAGCCATGTCTATCACATGAGATATAAATACATACCCAATGCATTGGAGGGAGATATAGGTTTCACCCATCTCATAATGAAATCATTCTTACTTGTGCCACAAAATAAACATAAAACATTCATCATAACCCAAAGAATAAAATGGGTTTCATAAACATAATCTCATCATCACATAATCCATATAAAACAAATGGATATTTCATCATAATAAAATTGAAACCCTGTAAATCCTAGAGACATTATACTTGAAACAATCACATATTAAATAATATCATTATAGATGGAAAATGGTTTTGATAAAACTTTTGAAATGAATTTTGAGGAAAATATCCTTTCTTCTAAAAAATCATTTTCATTTCACAAAATGTCGTGAACTTTTAAAATAAAAGTATTTTGTTGAAAATTTTAATAAAATCTTGTAGAGTAAGCTTCCTGAAAATGAGGCGTTATGAAACCGTAAAAATCCATTCATGCTATATATGTTAAAAATGACATTCTTCTCATACTTTTTTCGAAATAGTCAAAAAATTACACGTGATGTAAACAAAAAAAAATATTCCTTACATAACATGTATTAAAAGTCAAAAATGTGTAAAAAATTCTTTAAACATACATGAAAACATTTTTATAAATCTTGTAAGTGGATGACAAATATAACCCAAGTAAATACTTACGTATAAGCAATCTTAGATAGAAAACAATTGAGATTGCAACATTATCCCTTACCTTATGTCTGATATGCTTCGTATATATCTGAACCTCCTATATAATGATTTAAATAATTTCATTGACTTATTAAAGAATCATATTCATTGTTATTATATCATATATTTTTCACTTAAGTATTTACATTACCCCGTTCATTTGTCAATTCCATGTTAAAATAGCGTTTTGGGTAAAATTGTTTCATTTATCGTACCTATTTGTACTTATTGTTCTTGATATTATTATTACTTATATCATGATTTACATACTTTCAGAATGTAAAACATGATTTATATATTATATATATTCAGTATATATATATAATAGATAGATAAATGAAATGAAACACACCATTCTTGGAGACAGTTGGTCATTCGTACGCATGAACGACGTTTTCGCTTCCTTATTGAATTGAATGGAATTAAGTAGATGATATATATATATATATAAATAAATCCAGTATCATTATTATGTCATATATTTCATTATTATTCATTATATATACATTATAATCATTCATGAATGGTTAACATGGATAATGAATCTCATCG
The DNA here is from genome assembly GCA_963277665.1 of Viscum album. NCBI lineage: Eukaryota > Viridiplantae > Streptophyta > Magnoliopsida > Santalales > Viscaceae > Viscum > Viscum album. The sequence continues at coordinate 1,235,468,226 of OY728162.1, read as the reverse complement.
CGTCGTGGAGACGGTAGTCCTTATGTACGCACTTGCGATGACATCATTCCCATGATCGTGAAATTGTTTTGAAGCATATGTATAATATATCAGAATAAATATAACTTTAAAATAATCATATATAGTTATTTATTTACACCATTATAACCATCCATGTAATGTGGTGGTCAAAAACAGATTACACCACGGCGTGGAGAAGGTATTCTATACGTACACACGCGCGGTGATTTCGTTTTCCGTAGGATGTATAGAATGTGAAAAGGGATTGTTTCATATTTATAATATCATATATGTATATAAGTAATACTTATTTTATTAGTTTATAATGAGACAACTAAATAATAAGAAGTATAAGAAGAAAGAAACTTGATAGAATCGGAAGAAGAGATTACCACTTCTTCGATGCACCTCCTTTAAGCTTCCTCTTATGGAAGTAGAGTTGGTCTTTTGAGAAGACCATAACCTCCAGAATGTATCTAGGGAAGTGGAGAAGAGAAATGTTCAGGGGTTGGCCGAGATTCAAGGTTCAAAAGGGTGTAAAGAGAAGAGGGAAGGGCTGCCTTTTTTATAAGGGAGGAGAGGGGCACCTTTGGAAGAACATAAAATATTATTTTATAATAAAGTCAAATTCGGGTTTTAATAGCTCAAAATTGATTTATTTCGAAGCTATGGTGGGGATGGGCCAAAATCCTCTCATCAAATAGATGTTAGAAATGTTTAGTTTTCTATTTTAAACTAGTCATTTAGATTTAACTTTATGTTAAATAATTTTACTTTTACCATTTCTTCTTGTTTTCTTACACTATAAGGTAAATAAACTTAATATAACAAGCCAAACGAACCCAAAGTTGTTAATGATTAATATATATAACCTTATCTATGTCATTTGGAAGAGCTTTGGATTTTTTAGGAATAAAATAACAATTAATAATATAATATTTGTTCTAAAAACTATTTTAAGTCAATTTTGACACTATTTGGAAATTGATTTTTGTGAAAATCATAACATAATGATTAGTTCGGAAAATGTTAATTAAATGAATACTAAAATGTCATATTAACCTATAAAAATAGTTAAATTCATAAAAAGTCTCAAATTACATTTATTTGGTTATTTATAACATCAATTATGTCAATATTTCATTAATAAGACAATTACTACATCATCATTGTGTCATAAATAAATTAAATTATTTAATGTCTAAAAGTTAGAAATAAAATACCATTCTGTAGGAAATATTTTTATCTTTCTATTTAATATTTATAGTCGAATTTATCTTATGTATAACCCTATATTAAAAATCATTTAGTTAGTAAACTTTGATTTTAACTATTTTAACACTTCTTTAAATAAATTAATAATAAATGTCCAAATCTAATCCAAGTGGACCTAAATGGTCATATTTTATTCCTAAGGTTGTTTTTGGTCGCTTTACACTTATCCAATAGAATTAGGACATGTTTTAGGGTAATAATAATAATATCATTTTTACGCTTAATTACACTATTTACTTTTACACGTGGTAAATAAAAGTAAAAAGATACTATTCACAAAAAATTATTTTCATCTCAGTGAACAACATTTTAGTCCTCCAAATTAACTGTGTCTCTAAATTTTTTGAAATTCCACTCACAGAAGCGGTAAAATTATGTTTTATGTGAATTTCCAAATTCTCCTAGGAGGTGGGTAAAAGACGTTGAAAAGTACAATAAACTTTTTATATATATAAAATTATTATAAAATGACTCAAATGAATTACATTGAACATAGTTAAGTATTATGTATCAATTTTGAAATAAAATAAATTTAAAAAAAATAAATAATTATTTAAATAAAAATTCGGGTTTTTAATAGTAACCGAGTGTTTTCACTATTCATCAAAAATTAAATGTTTTCAGAAAAATACAAAAAATTCACCCTAGGCCAATTTAGATATTCCTAATCCAAAAATGAAGTCTATTTTGAAATATATAATTTACAAAATTTTAGAAAGTGGGTATTACTATTCATAACGGCTAGTTTTAATAATATTTTAATAGCATATCGTTGTTTAGTTAAACTCGGTATTGCATAGGATGAAAGCTATCGAGGAAGGTCGTGATTACGTGTAATGAAATCCAAGTTAGGGATGCGTGTAGTGTAAGCTCCTTTTGGTGTAGCGTAAAAAACAAGACATCAATAAAATTAAAAAGAATATTTTTCTTAAAATCTCGGGGTTTTACAAGGAAACCAATTACAAACCAGAGAAAATGAATTAATAAAACAAAATAAGAAAAGGTCCAAATGATCCTTCATGTCCAATGGATGAAAAAAAATAAGGCCATATAAAATCCTCATCACCTATATAGTTCAATAACAAGATTATCAAAAATGACAGTCACCCCTCTTCCAAGAAATTGAATCATGTTGGTAGAAAAATGTTGCAATGCACCTCTCTATCAAAGAAAGAAATATTGAGGAGAGTCAGATGAAGGGTTTCAACACACCCTTCTCTATTTCGAGATTCCCACCCAACAAATAAGGAAATGAACTCACAAAAATTTTATCCAAATTAAATGAAAAATGGTACTTAAATCACTAAGAAAAAATGTATAGTGTTCTACTCATCTTTACATCAAAATTAATGAATAATGGTTGAATAATGGGTATCATCACACTCATATTAATTTCTAGGCAGCCCACTTAGAAACACCTGAAAAATGTTGGGCCACTACCAAATGTTATAAAGAAATATGTATCCCGCATATATCTATATATCCTAAGAACAAAAATAACAAATAAGACCAACAAATAACATTTTGAAAAAAAATGTGGAGCATCCTAAACCCACCACTAAAGAAGATGGAACAATCAAAAAGTGATCCAGAAGGAAACCAAAGAAATGATCCACCAGGTGAACCCCTGAAAACTCATAGAAACCAATCCAGCCCTATATAATGACTCTGAAGAAGCTGAAATTACTACATTCCCCCACCAAAAGCTATTAGCGTTCAATCCTTCGACCGCCATCCACCCGAATTATAGATGGAAACACATGAGCTCACAATGGATGACTAGAGATAGCTAGAACACCACATGAGTCTATCTTAGAAGGTAACAAAACCAAAAAAACAACAATGATCCACACCTCAACTATCGATTGAAGATGGTAAATCCCATATCTGAACTTGATCCAAGGCTATGTAAGGCCAGAGAAGAAAACTCGCAATGATAAGACAACAAAACCCTTTGAATAATTCATGGAAGAAGAAAGTGGTGTTTATGTCTTCAGATAAGATTAATGAATTATTAGGCCCTTAGATCTTCTAATGATGAACTTGAGAGCGTATCCCCGACCACGTCACCCCCTTTTAATACTGAGAGGATCAAACTATCAGCACACTAGAAAACATGAATTAGTAAAGGGTGTCACTTCTATAGAAGAATTTGGAGATATCATTCCCCTAAAATATTGGAATAGATTATAATATGAAATAGGATAAATTCCAATAAGAATTCACCATTAAAAGTCAACATGATCATTTCCAAAAAAAATAATTCAGGCATATCCATAATGTTGGAGCATCAACAGAAATAATTGATTTCCAATGACTATCAAAAAACCTCACATCATTAATCCTATCACTTATCATTAATCATTATTTATTTGAACCCCAAATTTCTCTTCATCACAGATGGGAACACCGGTCACATGTATTCTAGTTTCCACTATGGCGACTCCACCTTGTTTTCAACCCACATTTCCTTGAGCATATATTGTATCTATCAATAACAGTATTTCCAGATCCATTTTCACTTATGAAGCAAAAATATCTATAGATCATCAATGATCCTAGTTTCAAACACAATTTTTTTTGTTTTAAAATTCTTCCTCAGGAGTCCAATCAAATACCTATGCTCATAATATTTACCAACAAAAATAATACGAGAATCAAAAAATTAATAACATGAACATCTTCCCTCTATAATGCAATCACCAAAATATAATTATGTTATAAATATTATGGAATAATACCCATTTTGGATCTCAATACCTATACTGTAGTATCTCTATCATTTTTGGTACCCAATTTCTCTATAGTGACCCCTGTAGATGAACCACACACAACAAAATTAGGTTTTAACTTCACTAATGTGCCTCCATGTGGGGGATTCTCTAGTGCTTCCTCTAGTGGGGCTTTATCATGGATAAAGGAGATCAATATGGATTGATTTATTAGGGATTCAATGAATTTGAACACTAATTTATCGAAGATTTATTTTAATGAAATTTATGAAGAAAATAGTTAATCCTTGTTCAATTATTTTTAATGTTAGGGTAGAAATAATGCAGGGCCACTATCACATTTTAAGAAAAAAAATTATATTAAATGTAGATTTTTTTATATTTATAAATAAACATGTGTGTGTCTGTATTTATATTATTATATATATATATATATATATATTATTTTCACATTATTTTGTTTATAATAATATCATTAATATTTTAAAATGAAAATGTTATATTTTTAAGTAATAAATTATGCAACACGTAAATTATCATTTATATATTTTATTTATAATTTTTTTATTTTAATTTATGTTTTATAAGTTGAGTTATTCTTTCAAATATCCCTTAGATTATAAAATCTTTATATAAGATATATGATTTAAAATTAACATACATGAAACGTAATAATGTTTGACGTTTGTAGCTTTGAATGCCTATAAGATATAAAATTTATATACAATCTCAACGATCCTTGACACACATACTGAACATATGAAAAATAATTTAAAATATCTATTATTTATTAATAAAATTAATGAAATAAAATTTTGGTATTGAAATATATTTTTGTTTTAAACCATTACAACTGTATTTATAATCTTTTTTTAAATACCATTCATTTTCAATTATTTATTATATTTATGATTTTTTTTATTTTCAATGACTTTTTAGATGATTAGGATATGTTTATGGATTTATTAAAAAATTTATAGTTTATATCTTGTAAGATTTTAATGTTTCCTACTTTGAATTAAATTAGTTTTCTTATGTTTGATGTTTTGACATAAAAAACATATAAAATATACATTGTTACTAAAATATAAATCAAAATTGAAATATTGGTTAAATATGTAAAAATGGTTGATATTAAAAAGAATTTATTCATTTCAATTTATTAAAAATATATACATTAATGACTAAAATCACACTCTATAGTGAGGTTATATCCGACATGGTGGTAGGTGAATCTGACTCCCATATCAAGAGCTCCGACCTCTACACTGGGGTAGAGTATGATGACATAGAGAGACATGTTCTTTGGGTGATGAAACCTTTCTCTTCAGATTAGTTTTCTATATATGAATGGTAAAAGGTGTTAAAAAGATGTCATATTTCCCACCCGATTCATCTCCCACTAGGGTAGTAAAATGACCATCCAACATCATAGGGGAAAACCACATTGGTTCTGAAGGATCATGCAAGATAGCTGGAGTCATGGGTAGTGACCCCGGATAGAAAACGTATAATATGAACCTATAGAAAACTATGGATATCATACCAATATATATGAATATCATGTCAGGTAATGAAAGTCCCTAATTATTTGAGCATGGAATGCATGATGGGAGACCACTACCTCCGGAACAGGTGAGCCCTTACGTGCTGGATTATGTGGTCTACGTCGTCTTCATCGTTTCTCCTCAGCATCAGCATCAAATGGAGGAGGTTCCTGAGCAAGAAAATCCACACCCTAGGCACGAAATTCATCTTGATGGGGTGGGTTATCATAAACACTATCATGAACCACATGATAATCATGCATCAACCGCTACACTACAATGTGGATCACTTCCAGGATAGAGACCTCCTCCTCCTGTAGATCAGAAATGATGATAATTTAATATAGTTGAGTATGATATAAAGACAATCAAAATGTATTAGAAAATATTAAAAATAAAATTATAATGTAAATTTATAGAATTATCATATCCTGAATCCCTTTGTCGTGTTGAGTAAGATATGGTATAGACTTCATTATATACCATGGATCATACTCAACCTACCGTGTTTGATGAAATTACCTTATATATACACCAATGATATAGTTATATGATCATCTAATCTAGAGGTTCATATACAGGGCATGTGGTCATCACCAGTCGACATCTTGCCTCCCCATCAGCTTTAAGGAATGAATCTCATGTACTTATCTAAGAGAAAATAAAATTTACTAAAAAAAACCAAACTAGTGCATGACTCTATCCGTTTGGGGCCACTCAACAATATAAAATTGAATTAGTGTCACTAAAACCATAACACCCTGAATCCTAGTAGTGTAGTATGCAGTAAAATGGTCTAATAAATCCCAATACGGAATCTATGAAATATAAAATAACATGTGATATTTTTCAATGAAAATCATACTAAAAATTATAAATTATGTTGTTAAGATATTTTTTTAGACCGTGAATTATTGTATATACATACATAGTCAGGTAAGAGACTATCCAACATGAGATGGTATGATCCCAAATGGTGTTTCAGAGTGATGAAAAAATAGTGTTCCTAATACCACTAATAAAATACTACATTGAAAGTGGTAAATAAAATGAAAGTAAATTCAATAACTCCTACTAGCATCGGAAACAATTAGTGACGAGTGATCAGACTAGAGTCCATGTGGAGCTCCATTCATCACATCAATAGGTAACTACTGACCAAAAACATCGGGGCTGAGGGAGGGGTTGGGCTTCCATGCCCACATTTAAAGAAGGATGAAGCATACCCCAATATATATGTGATCTGAGCGGCATGCCATGCATATTTCGTTGTAATTTGTATCCAATCATGGAGATCCCAATCTATATGTACAGGCCTATTCAAAACTCCCCAGTGTAGTGACCCAAACTTATGAATAATATTTTTATTTCTGAAATATTTTAGTTTTACTATGTCACAATAAATTACAATATATAATTATGAATAATATGTGACCATCGGGTTTCGACCATTATATGACCATTGGTTAATACGATTGTTTGAAACAATAATAATTTTTAACTTTATAATTATTCTTTATAAATAGAAATGATTATGGATAATGAATGATGAAAAAGAGCTGATGGCCAGATTCACTAGACTCGAGCCATACGAAGCCCATTTTTCAGAGATTGGGAAGGAGGTAGTTTCACTGGGATTTTTTCCAGACCAATCCTAATTTGTGTATCAACATGTTAAGATTAATTTAAATCACCATCGGGAAAATTTTAGGATGATAGAAATAAGAACTTGGGCAATGTTTCCTGAGCTGTCCTATGATTCTATCACTATTTCACACAATACTCTTAGGTCCTATGTGGGTGTTATAATTGGTTATGTAATGAGTCCTTATTTATGTTGTGTAGTCCATTTGATTAAATAAAATTCTTTTTATCGTAAAATAAAAATCTCTTTTTGAATTTAAAATGCTAAAATTAATCAAGGATTAATTTTTAGTAATTCTATATGAATATTCTTATGGTTGATGAATATTGAAAAAAATAGTATTTTAAAGATATTTTTTATATTTTAAATAATTGATACTAGGAAATATTATTGAAAAATAGACAAACATGCTTCTGATAAGAAAGATATTTAGAGTCTGGTAAGATCAACATACTTTTTTGTGAATAGTAATTTATAAATAGTAATATTACCCTTGTGAATCAAAATATGAACAATGAAATAGTATCCTCGCTTATAAAAGTAGAAATAATATTTTGGAATCTTTAATGGTAATGTGATATAAAAGTATAAGTAAATAACAGTTTTTAGAAATTATTAGAAAAGTATTAGTATTTTTTGAGTAAATAGTGATTTTTCATTAAGTTATAATTTCTCATATTTAGAAAGTTATTTTCAAAAAATGTTGTTAATTTTTGAATCTAGAAAATCAATATTAGGTTTTGGTCACATTATAATATTTTTAAAAAATGATTTCTTATTTGGTGAATAGTAAAAATATTGTTGTTTAGTTTGGGATGTATTTTATGACGTCATAAAGATGCAATATGTAATTTAAAAATTTGGTAAACTCATGGGGATTAAAATAAGATATTAGTTGTCCTATGTGGACCAAACCATGGGGAAATAGTATGGTAAGGACCATTTTTTTGCAAATACCACCGATTAGGTGTCCTCGGAAATTAATAAAAACTCTCTCTCTTTTATTATAAATACCAACCCATTACATAGTTTCAAATCATTAAAAAATCATCCAAATAAAATTGGTAACATTACTACATCCCTATGAGTCATGTCATGTTTTACTGAATCCCTCAAGGTCCAGATCAATGATTTTTAAATGTTACACTTCAAGTATGGGAATTTTCAACTACTCTTTTCTTTCATGTTCTATTTTATGTGGTATATATTTTAAATTTACTTACCAAAATCGTATTTACGTTTCATTATATTAATATAATGTCTTTTTAGTCTTTTGATAATGTATGACCCATGTAACCTATCTTTTTAATGTGGTATAAAACTATGTTTCAGACCCGTTACACTGCAGAATTTTCATCTTCAAATCTCTTTTGATTTCCCTAAAAATTATTTTATGTGAATACCCAAACCCATTTATTTTCTAGAGGTATAAATAAATTCATAAAACTAATTTAATTTATTGTATAATTTAAATACATAAGACCCCCATTCTCTTTTCATGGGTTATAAATTACATAATGATCATGTTTTTTAAACAATTTTTAAAACGCACTGATTTGGATATGAAACTCATTTCATTTATTCATTATGGGTTATAAATGATATGTTTCATTATGATATATGTGGATCACTTGTAAATGAATGCATATTAAGGTTTCACCATGATAGTTCTCTAATTAATTGAGTTAAAAAATTAATCTCTAAAGATGACAAGTTTAAAAATACCTTGGTGAATAACATTGGTATTTTTTATATAACCTTCAGGATAAATCATGGTGATATGTTTATGGATGTCAAAATTAAATTTTGTAGATATATTTTCAAGATATTATTCATTTTATTATTTTCATTATATGCTTCTTTCTCATGCCATTTTGATATTTTCTCCTATTCATATTATATTTACTCAATCTCACTTGTAAAATATTTTCCTTGTTTTCCATAACTTGGAGTTAAGCTTACCATTTTCATTGATGTATATTCCCAGGTTATAATATGTAGTAATTTTACATAGGATGAACATTCCAATAATCATTTCAAATTGATTAAAATAATTTTATATGTTTTCATTTATTATCTACCTTATTTCCAATACTCTAGAGTTTAAAGATCCTATTTTTGTAATATGTAATGAAATGTTTTGTAATAGAAAGCCAGGATGTAATATTTGGTATAAAAGGACAGTTTAGTAATCATTGGAAATTAGGGTATGAAAACTTTAGTAGGAACCCAATAGAAAAGTATTAATATAAGAAAACATGCAGCTATTTTTGTGAAATTTTAAGTAAGTGGTTTTTGAATAATGAAATCTCTATCTCGATACAAACAAATAGATGTGGATCTGGAACATATGTATCGAGGGGTAAAAAAAGTACACTCCTTTTTGAGGGAGACTAAAAAAGGAATGGGTACATGATAACAGACCTTGCAACACTCCTGGGGGACATGTTGGTTTAATCCCATTTTTTTATAAATAATTATTAATTATTTATAGATAAAGGTAATTGATGTTAAAGAATAATAGATTTAAGCAAGATGTTCTAAGATATAAAACTCCTTTATAATTATAAGATTACCAGTTGAAATAGGTTTCTCAATATTTTTTTTTATTTTAGAAAATGGTTGGAAATTATAGGAACCATGAAAATGGTGACCACAAAGAAACATGCACTAATGACCCTCTAATGAAAGCAGAAATGGAAAAATTCATGATTGATGAATCAAGTGACTCAAATTATGGGAAATAAATTGAATCAAGATGATATAATTATTTCACCATTAAGGGAATAAATTTCTATTGAGTTTTTCATGCATCAACGAAGTCTTTTGTTCAGTGGATCTACTGACCCATTGATTGTTGAAAAGTTGATTAACACTGTTGAAAAGATCGTTTCTATACTTCAATGATCAAAACAAGAGAAGGTCACCCAGTTTGTTTACCACTTTGAGGGAGAAGCTATTCAGTGATGGGTACTAATTATAAATAGGAGGATAAGATGGGATATTGAAGCTATGGGGTGGGAAGAGTTCTGTGATATCTTATTTAACAATTATTTCACACATTGGATGAGAATGAAATGGAGAAGAAATTTCTTGATCTGATGTCAATGAAGAATGATTCTATGGGAATCTATGAGATGAACGTTGAAAAACATTCCCATTACACCCCAATATTTTTCATGGATACTAATGGTATGGTTGATCGATTCTTTGGTGGAGTAAGACCTCATATGTGGAGGAATATAGCTAATTGAGACAATGATATCTTTGAGAAGATCATGCAGAGTGATATGAAAGTCGAACTACAGTTCAGTGAGATGTAATGGTCCCATAAATATAATGAAAATAAGAGATCAATGGAGGTAATCTGAGGAAATATATTTTATCATGAAATAGGTGGGATGCCAGTGCAAATTTCCACATGTAATAAATTTTGGATGAAGCATTCGGGGAACATCCTAGTTAGGAGGGGGATGTTCAATAATTGTGGAAGAGTTGGCCATATCACTCATAATTTTCATAGTGATGTGAAGTCTCAATTTCCCAAAACTAACAACAAATGGGAGATGGTTTAGGCCCTAAATTAATTCCAATGCATATAGTATGTAAATAATGTGTACTTTTCCAATCACTGTACAAATCTGAAGGCAGTAAAGGGGAATCACCATCTGACTCAATATAGGCCAAGAGAGAAATGTATTGTTTTTTTCTATCACTATGGATGAATTTGAAGCTCCAAAAAACATGGTGGAAGGTACTCTTTTTGTTATTCCAAAGATAGTAAGTACTTTTTTTTTTAATTCAATTCAACTCATTCATTTATTTCTTCATTGTTTTCAAAGAATTTAGAATCAACCCTTAAATTTCTAAAAGTAGAGTTATTATTCAAGACTCCTGGTGGGATTATCCAAGAATAATCATTGTTTACAAACTCTAGTATTTAATTTAATGAGAAAAATATTATCGTAAATATAGTATTCATTTATATGGTGGAATTGAACATTATATTGGGGATAGACTGGCTTCCAATGTATAATTCTAAGATCAAATGTAGAAGAAAGGAAATAATATTACTGTCGAATGGAAAACCTATAGATATTATTAAAGGGGAGATATCTTAACTTGTGTTTTTTCTAGAAGCAGCATACATAGCATTCTTTATAGAGATTATCGTCATATATGGAGAAGTAAATTAGATTATAATGAGAGAAAATGTCCCCATAATCAATGAATACATGTTAATAATTCTTGAGGAGTTACCCAAACCTCCCCCAGAAAAATAGGTAGAGTTCTCCATTAAACTTGTAACTAGATATCCTCTATTATCAAAGACCCCATATAGGATAAGAAATTTGGAGGTAGATGAATTAAAGAATCAACTCTAATATATTTTGGATAAGGGGTTTATCTGACCTAGTGTGTCTCATTGGTGAGAACATGTTCTCTTTGTGAAGAAGAATGATATATTAATGTAGCTATGAATTAATTATAGATAACTAAACAGTATCATAGTGAAGAACTAATACCCTATTTCAGTAATTGATAACTTATTTGACCAGATTAATAGGTATCAATTATTCTCTAAAATTGATTTTCAATCTAGTTATAATTAATTGAGGGTGAAGAAATAAGATATTTCAAAAACCGCCATGTAATAAAGATATGGGAATTATTAGTTTGTTGTTATTCCCATCATATTGATTAATGTACCAGCTATTTTTTTAATTTGATTAATAATGTTTTTAGAAACTACCTGGATAACTTGGTTGTAATTTTTTTTGATGATATTATGATATATTCTAAATGTTTCGAGAATCATGAGGATCCATGAAGGGATATTTTGAAAACTCTACCAAAGGAGAGGATTTCTTGAAAGTCAAAAAATTGATAATTTTGGTAACAATAAGATTCTTTATTGAGTCTCATTATAACCAATGTAGGAATCTCATTTGAATCTAGAAAGCCAAAAAAATTTGTGTAATGGCCTCATCCTATAACAGTAACTGATATTCATTGTTTCCTTGGTTTACTAGGATATTATATGAGGTTTGTGAAAAACAAATCATTACTTTCCAATCCACTAACCAACTTAACTCAAAAAGTGGTCATATATATCTAGAAAAATGAGTTTGAGGAATTTTTTCAATAGATGAAGAAGATATTTCTTATTGCACCAATGTTAACATTTTCTTCAATCAGAGAAGGATTAGTTATTTTTAGAGATGAATCTCTAAAAGTTCATGGGTGAATCCTCATTAAAAATGAAAAATTCACTACTTATGCATCTCGATAGTTGATGCCCCGTGATAAGAACTATAATATCCATGATCTTGATTTGGTTTTGGTTGACTTTTTATTTTGAAGATATAGAGGGTCTACATTTATAGTGAGAAATTCTATATATACACAGACCATCAAATTTTAAAGTATATTTTCATACAAAAGTAATTGAACATGAGACATAGAAGTTGGATGGAACTTCATAAAGACTATGATTGTTTAATTCATTATCACCCTGGTAGAGGAAGCATAGTCTTTTATGAATTAAGTAAGAAAGACCTTATTGTATGAGAAATGATGAGGATTCAATGAGATCCCTTGATCAAAGACCTATTAAAATTTTACAAGGGAATTGTAAGGTAAGGGACATTCTAAACCCTATACCAAATGGGTTCTCAACCATAATTATAAGAGAAGTTCTTGAAAGAATATAAATAAGATCCTTAGTTTTAGAAGAAGTTTGAGGCTGTGAAGTATGTGATGTTTCATGAGATTAACATTGATCAAGAAGGTGTACTAAATATTCATACAAGGCTATGTGTTCCATATATTCTGGAAATAAATATATATATTATGGATGATTCCCATATCACTACTTTCTCTATACATCCTAGTAGCATGAAAATGTATAGGGAAATTTGTGATCATTATTGGTGGGATAACATGAAAAGGGATATTATTGGACTAAAAATAACATACAGACAATGCCATCTGAGTGAGGCGGTTTGAAGGGGACTCATGGCTTATCTTGTGGGACACGGCGCACCTTGAAAGAAAATACATTGGGCTTGGTTTGCTACAAAGTTCCTAGTGTGTCAACAAGTAATGGAAGAGAAAAACCTTCTTAAAGGGGTTATACAACCACTACCCATACCAGCATGGAAGTGGGATAATATAACTATGGACTTTGTCACTAGTCTCCCAAGAAATTTCAATGGGAAACCATGCGATAAAGGTTAGAGTGGACTTTCTCACAAAGACATCCCATATTTCTCTCTATCATATCGAATCATGACCAAAGGTTTAAATAAAAAATTTGGAGAAGTCATAAACATTCTCTAGGTATCTAATCGAATTTTAGTATGACCTATCATCCCCAAACTGATTGGTAATCTAAAATGACTATTTAGAATCCCAATGATTTGTTGAGAACATACTCAATGGAATATTAATTTGGATGGGGCCAATGTCCCCCATTATTTTAATTCTCTTAAAACAACTGCTTCCATTTTAGAATTCAAATGTAACCTTATGAATTTCTATATGGAAATCAATATAGAACTCATACTTTTTTGGATGAAGCTAGTGAGAGAATGCCTCTTGGTTCTGATCTTGTGAAAGAGTTGACAGAAACGGTTCATGCCATCCAATAACATATAATTATTGTACAGAGTCGGATGAAGAATTGTACTAACAATTATCAATGGGACATAGAGTTTTAGGTTAGTGATTAATTATTTCTTCTAATTTCACATTGTAAGAGAGTCATGAGGTTTGGGAAGAAAGGTAAGCTCGTCCCTTAGTACATTGTCCCTAAGGAAATCCTTGACAACATAGGTGTAGTTACCTTTTAGCTTTCACGTCCTCCAAATCTATCACATGTTTATGATGTTTTCCACATATATATCTTGTGGAAAACATACATAACCATTCACATGTACCATTTCTGGAGGTTGTACAACTGGAACCCAATGTCTCTTATAAGGAGCAGCCAGTGGAGATCGTGGGTTGTGGAGACAATGCACTATGCAACAAGACTACCCACCTTTTTAAAGTTTTGTGGAGGAACAAAAAATATGATGAATCCACATGGGAATAGGAGGATAAAATTAGGCATAGGTACCCACATATTTTCTCTTTTAAGGGTATGAGTTGAAATTTCGGGAACAAACTTCTTAAGGGTAAGGAATGTAATGACACAAACTTTAGAACGATATTTTTGTTTCCTGAAAATGTTTGTGTTACTATTTCATAACTAATAAAAATATATAATAATAATTTAAATTTGACCATCAGGTTTTGACCATTATATGACTTTCTATTGATATGACCATTAGAAAAATAATAATTTTTAGCATTATAATGATTGCTTATAAATAGAAATGATTTTGGATAATTAATGCAGAAAAAATATTCGATTTCCTCATCCAATAGACTCAGGTTTTAAGAACCCCATTTATTAGATCTTGGGAAGGAGTTAGTGTCATGGGATTTTCCATAAACCAAGCCCAAGCTAAGAATCAACATCTTAAGATTCAACGAAATAACTTTTAGGAGAAGTTCAAGTTTATAGAAATCATCACTTGGGAAATATTATCAGAGATGCCCAAATATTTGATCAACATTGCACATATTACTATTATGTACTATGTGGGTGTTCTAATGGAATATATAACGAGGCCTTAGTTTCTTTCAGCAATCCATTTGTATAAATAAAATTGTTGTTACGGTAAAATAGACATAACTTTTCCAAGAAGATTCATATTATTCAATAATATTTATAAAAAATAGTATTTTAAAATATTTTTAAAAAATTATATAATTGATACTCTGAAATGTTTTTTGAAAAACATACATACACAATTGTGATTAGTAGGAAATTTAGAGATTGTTAATATCAAATTAATTGTTGGTGAATATTAGTGATATTACACTTATTAATAGTAATATGACCAATAGAAATATAACCTCAATTAAGAAATTATAAATATAATTTAGACATCTTGAATTTTAACGTGATATAATTCGATAAGTTACCAACTGTATTTAGAATTTATTAGTTAAGTATTATTATTTTTCAAGTAAATAGTAATTTTTCATAAAAATATTATTTCTCATATTTATAAAATTATTTTCATAAAATGGAGCTTGTTTTTTTATATCATAACATTGATATAAGGTTAAGGTGAGTTTTTGATAATTTTATGAAATGTTTTATGTTTCAGTGAATAGTGAAAATACAGTTTCTGAGTTTGTGATGAGTTATGTGAAATTTTAATGATGTGATATGTACTTTAAAATTATTTTAGATTCATGTGGATTAAAATAAGATATTATGTGTCCCATGTGGCTAAAACCATGAGAAAATACCATGGTCTAGCCCATGGTTTTACAAATACAATCGATGAGGGGTCATTAGAAATTAATAAAAAATACCTCCCTGTTAATATAAATTCCATGACATTCCATCATTTAAATTCATTACAAAATCACCCCCTCAATGATCAAATAGTATTACCTCACAATGATTCCTCTCAAGGTGTCCTAAAGCCCTCAATTCCATAATGATAATGTTTTAGAAGTTACTCTTCATGGTAAAGGGATTCCAAACATCCCTTTTCCTTTCATGTTGTCTTTTATGTGGTACATCTTTCAATTTCCGATACCATGTTCTTATTTCAATTTTATTCTATCCATTTATTTTTTTTAAAATACTTTCAGTAATGGTTTACCCATTTCCCCTATCTTTTTAATCTTTTATAAAACTATGTTTCAAACCTTTTATGCTACAAAATTTTAATTTCAAAATATATCTATTTTTCTCAGGAAATTATTTTATTTGAAAACCCAAACCTCATACATTTATAGGGATATTTATCAAGAAATATAAATTGATTTAATTTAATCTATAATTAAATTTCTTGAAATCCTCATTTCCTTTCCATGGATTATAAATTTCATAATGATCATTTCTAAGAACTTTTTAAACCGCCAGGATTTGGATATGAAACCCATTTATTTTATTATCTAGGGGTTTTTATGGATTTTTTTATTATTTTCTATGTGGATCACATTAATATAAATTAATATTATTTTATTCCCTGCTATCACTTCAATTCTTTGGGTGTAGAAATTAATCTCTAAAGATGATAAGTTTTACGATAACTTGGCGAATATCATTGGTAATTTTTATGACACGTTGGGGATAAACCATGGTTATATGTTAATGAATGTCTAAATTAAATTTTTTAGCCACCTTTTCAATATATTATTCAAGTCTTATTATCATGATATGCCTATTTATCATTCCATTATGATATTTCCTCATGTTATTATTATAATAACTCAAGCCCACTTGTAAATTGTTTTTCTTATTTCCCTTACTAGGACTTAAGCTCACCCTTTCCTTTGATGTGTGTCCCTAGGTTATGAGATGTAGTAATATTACATAGGATAAAAATTTCAAGAATTATTTCAACTAGATTAAATTAATGTAATATTTTATGATGTATTATGTACCTTATTTCCAAGACACTTGACTTTTAAGATCCATTATTTATAAAATGTAATGAAAGGTTTTGTTATAAATAGGGTGAGATTCCATAACCAGTAGCATCGAATACATCTATTACACATTCATACCTAACTCATCAGTGAATAATGTCCCTCTAGTGAAATGTATGAATTTGGCATAGGTAGGATAAATGATTTTATTCTCGTCAGCAACATCGAGTAAATGTGAAAAGTGCATCTCAATTAACCTACTAGATATCAACCCTCCATCTGTATAAGTATTATCAGAAAATATTTCAACCCCCAAAAATCTCTATACATGTTTAAGATGGTATTAATGGGAAGGCCATCTAAATTCACCCCCAAGATAGGAATACTAAGCATGATTGGAACATCCTCATGGTTGATTGTCATCTCTCTCTTAGGAAGGTTGAATGTGCGTGTCTCTGGTCTCCACCTCTCTAGGAGGATAGAAAGTAGGTGATGATAAATGGATGTGAAATTGGATACTGTAATTTCATAGAATCTAGTATGGGATATGTATGCTATAATGGCACCTAGATTTAAAATCTAATGATGATGGTGCACTCTTCAAACTTGGATCCCTTAAACCAGTGACCCTCTATTAGAACACAAGAAATAGGTGTAGATTGCATAGTGATTAGTATAGTATCCTATATCTGTATGTAAAAAAATTGAAATAAGCCTTAACTATAAAATGTAAGAATAATTATATTATTAGAATAATTTTATGACTGGTATAATGTAAGATATGAAATATTTATTTCCATTATTTTATTGATTTTTTTATCAAAATAAAAGGGCATGCCTTTATGTCTCTCAAAGAATATTTCTTATGTTTTTTCAAAAATTATTTTACCTAGGTAATGGTGTTTTGTAAGAATTTGTTTTTTATATTTATATATATATATTATTATTATTTTTCTTATCAAAAACTATATTATAAAATAGTTTTATTTGTAATTTATGTATAATTTCTCACATGATGGTATGTTTTTTGATTGTTTTATTACATGAGCTTGTCATATTACTTTTATTGTGAATATGAACACCTTATTGTTATTTGATAGTAAAAGTATATAAAAATGTCACATAATTCTACAAAATTAATGATCTAATATTAAAACCATATTTTTAACAATATGAGAAGATCACATTGGAGACAATACATCATTGTGGCTGTGAGTGTGAACATTATCCAACAATTTTAGGGCCTCATTTCTAGTTATGACCTTCATTATGACATATGTTTCATCTCGAAATTCTTAGTTCTTGAGGTGAGTACATCTCATTACACACCCTTCTGGACTTCGGTCCCCCCTATTGATGTAACTTGTTGATGTCAAGAATCAAATGGTCTTAAGGCATTGTTAAATTTCAAAACTCTCTAATAGGCATGTATGGTGCATCATAATAGTTAGAAACAGTGTCAATCTAATACCATAGATTAACATATGATTACATTAATATTTTCATAAATGAACATGATGTGATGGAATGTACAAAAGGAAACTGTAATACCTAGATGTTTCCCCATCGACATTTCCTCACTTCTGGAAATACCGCCATTTTTTCACCGATACTACTTATGATGGAGTTAGAACACTCTTGAACCTCAATCCGAGAGTATTATCAATAGAAAATTTACACTTGATTACTATAGTCTTCTTCAATGTTATTTTCAATCTCTCATTGAATGTTTCTTATCTACCATAGACCCAATTGAATCTCATTCAGTGATATTTTTTTAATCAATGAATTACTTCACAAAATAATAAAACATCTCTATAAAAAAGGTAGTTTCAAGTAACATGAAAATCCCCTTGATGACACCATTGATGCACTCCACAATGTTCGTGTACATGTGTCCATACCTCTTCACACTATAATATTCTAATGTTTATTTTTATTTAATAATATTCATCATATAATTATACACTTCTTTATTATCCATGCGTAATTGTTAAAAATGTTTTCAAAAATTCACAAATTCAGCTCATATGAAACACATAAGTAATCATATTTAAAATAAATTGATTATATATTTATGTTGAAAAATTAAAATATAAAAAAAAAATTTAATTTTAAGCCTCGTGATTTCCTTCTTCAAAGGTTTGATATGAAATTGCTTTCCTATGTTGCAAGAAATGTGGTTGATGTTGTACCGATGATGTTAATTTGGCAGTATCTATATATCAAGATCCAAATTGATTACCTTATTTACATCCAAATAATGTTTAGATATAAAATAGATAACCCAAATATGGGTGAAATGGTTACTGATACACACCATGAAAAAACTGCATGTTTCATAGCTTTCCTTCTCCACAATGAAAATTGCTAGCAGAAGACGTAATAGGATTCCATATTGGGTTTCTAAAATCAATAATATGGCTTGAATTTTCCCTATAAAAACCTTCCATCAATATTTTTGAACTGTTTACATAAAGGAAAAGTACTAATACCAGTGAATAAATCCTAGAACAAATGATGAAGTTGAAAATGATATGGATCAAGTCGGTTATAATGAGACACATGTTCATTAATATGTATATGGTTGAGAACATGGTCATTTTGTCTCATTATCACTAGCAATTGCGACAAAACCAGATAGGAGTCATCCCAATAACCATATACCTTCATAACTTCCTTTGGTTTCACCATCCATTCCTTATTATATGAAATATTTTAACAAAAATTCTATTGTATCAAATCTTGAGCAATGGTTAATGGTACATCTTGGTAGGTCCTAATCATCTCGATGATAATAGATCATACAAATTCATCATCCAATGAAGTATGATCTTGTGCCTGATATATCATAATGCAAGTAAGAGATGGATCAATATTTGAAATTATCCAACCTCTAAATGGAATGTCCAGAATTACCCTCATGGGGAATCTACAATCACCCCCATATTTGTCACATCGTATGATGAATTTTTTATGTATTGATTCTTGAACTAATTATCTACACTTCCTCCTAAATTAAATCTTTTTAACATGTTTTTAAAATCATATTTACATGTAAAATCCCTTCCAATATAAAATGGTTTCTCAATCTCACTAAAGCTATCTACTATGACTCTAGTAAAATCAGTTACAGGAGAAAGAACATTGTAGATAAATTCTATAAAATGTGTCATTTCATACGACCCATATGTAATTAGTGGTGGATGATTTATTATTTGTCACCGCTATTATACATCTACTTAATTTATGGAAACATTCGCACCAACCTATGATTCTCCCTTCTCATCAGCACTGTTGTCTATATATGTTCCATAATAAATAAAATACTCATTGGAATTCATATTTAGTAGTATATCTGGGAGAAAATCAATGTTTTCCTCTTCCTCTTCATTGGAGGGAAACTCAATTCCTTGGGATAGACTATCTTGAACCATTAGTGTAATTATACATCTTTGAACAATTGTACATTATTATTTAATAATAGAAAACTCAACATATAACACCATCATGGAACTATCTGACTACTAGGAAAATGAATTTATTTATTATAAAAACTTCGTATTATCAACAAATGGAAAATATAGATTTCATAGTGCAGCCGAGAATTTAAAATTTCTATAGATAATAAATATGATCTCTTGATCATGTCCAAGACATAAGAAACCAAGAATTCTATCTTAAAGAAAACATTGAGATACAAAATCATATATCCTAAAAACAAATTTGGTTGTGAACTATTGGAATCACCTTGATTAGTTTCAATAACCTCCACAGTGAAGTAGACATAGGAAAACATGACTGTCTCTGTCAAAAATTATTTATGATAAGGATTCTGATAGCATAAATAATATTGACATCAAATTAGTTTATTTATCCTTGATAAAATTACAATTATGGTTATATAATGTTAAATGGAAAAGAAGTAACACATTTAATAACACATTAATTCATTAAAATCAAGAAAAAATACCTTGACATTTTTCATAGAACATTGTTTGGAAGAGATTATTCTTACTTCAGAAGTGAAGTAAAATCCAATTTATTTTTTAGTGGTTTCTTAATGTCTATTCTAAATGGATGTACATAACATTTTAATTTTCAAAATATTTTGGCATTCTAATGAAACTTTCACTGTATGGGGTGGCCATTCTTTGGAAGGCTGAAATATTTTGAAAATTCAAAAGTTATGTACATCCATTAAGAATAATCATTAAGAAACTATTGGAAAATAAATTGGATTTTACATCACTTCTGAAATCAGACTTTTCTAATTTAAGATTTGTTCTAATGAAAACATTCAAGGGATTTATTTCCTATTTTAAGTAATTCATGTGTGATTTAATGTGTTTTTTCTTGTCCATTTCACTTTATATTATAATAATTTTAATTTTATCATGGATAAATAAAGAAATATGATTTGTTTTATTTCTTTTTACCATGATTTCAAAAATATTCTGTGAATACTATTGATAATGAGGGTTGACCATATAATATTTATGATACTAAACATTTAGAAAAAAATTATTTACTAAAATATGAATTTAATTATTTGTTGTATAATTTTAATATTCCTAATTGTATTTAAGTAGTTTATAATGAAAATTGGAATATTTAAATGCATATCCCCTGAGAGTGTCAAACTAAGTGTAAAGCATGGCCAGTTGTTATGTACTGGGTTACACAGAGTCTGGCATGAGACACCATGTCATATTTTTTTTCCTATGTACATCTGTTCGAGATCCACATCCACTTGTAGTTTCCATAAAGGAATTTGATTTCTTAGATAACCACATAAAATTTATTCTATAAAATTAAATCATTTTCTTATATCCTAAAACATGACACTAATGTTCTATAGTAAAATTTTTAGCTATCCTAATGTTTTATTCAATTATTTATAAAGAGAATGTAATTCATCTAAATCATATCCATCGTTATTAAAAAATATTATTGCAATGTGGGATAAATAATATAAATCTTGGATGTAACAAATCATATGTTTAGATATGCCTCTTTCCCATCCACTTTTTCATCATTCATCTTATGTTTATTCGATGGTGATCCAAAAATATTAATTGGTTAATCGTTATTTAATCTTTCATTAATCAGTCGTTAATAATTCTTTAATCATTCTTTAATAATTCTTTATAAAATTGTTAATCATTGGTTAATTATTCTTTAGTCATTAGTTAATCATTAATTAATCATTCTTTAATCACTCTTTAATCTACCATTAATCATTAATTAAACATTAATTAATAATTAATTAATCATTAATTACTACTTAATTAATCATTAATTAATCATTCCATTATCATTATTTAATCCTTCTTTATTAATTATTTAATCATTTATTTATGCTTATGTAATAATTACATAACAATTCTACAATAATTACTTAATCCTTGATTAATTATTCGTTTACCATTCATTAATAATTCCTTAATATTTAATTTATCATTCCAAAAACATTCATTATTCATTACATCATAATTATTTAATATTTTCTTAATCATTCATTCAGATTTTCTTAATCATTCCATAATCATTAGTTATTCAATCATCAATAATTACTCAATCATTAGTTAATCGTTACTTAATCATTAGTTAATAATTATATAGTAATTAGTTAATCATTATTTAATAATTTGTTAATCATTATTTAAACATTCCTTAATCATTATTTAATCATTCATTAATCATTCATAAATCATTTCATAGTCACTCATCAATCATTCATTAATAATTACATAGTCATTATTAAATTATTCTTTAATCATTCCTTAATAATTCCTTAATAATTCATTAATAATTACTCAATCATTCTTTAATCATTACTTAATCACTAGTTAATCATTAGTTAATAATTCCTTGATCTTTCCTTATTTATTCTGAAATCATTTATTAACCGTTACTTAATCCTTACATTATCATTATTTAATTGTTACAAAATAATTATTTATTCACTCTTTAATTATTAGTTAATAATTAGTTAATCTTTTCTAAAACATTGTATAACCATTAGTTAAAAATTATATAATTATTACTTAATCATTTTTTATTCATTTGTTAAACATTCAAAATTCATTATCTAAGAATTAGTTAAACATTATATAATAAATTATTAATTATTCCTTAACAATTTTTTTATCATATAATATTCATTAGATAATTATTATTAGCTATTGATTATATGTGATCATTATTTAATCATAAGTTATTAATTAGATAATCTATAATAAATCATTACAAATAAAAACTATTATTTCTCAACTATTTATATCTAAACAAACTAATAAATATATAAAAGTTTAAAATATAATAAAAAAATCAATTAAAAAAATAAATGACTTCAACTTAAATAAGAAACAATAACTCAAAATTATGCTTCATAAAAAATCAGCACTTCCTTTAGGACACTGGAAACATCATGCATAGTGAAGCTGTCTTTTAGAGAGAGTGGGAGTGTAATTTAGAGAGAGGAGGGAATTCTGAAGTGAGAATGATGGGGTTCCATTTTATTAGGACATAAGGGAAGGGCAGTAGGGGTTTTCTTAATTTTCTCCTTTACTTTAGTTGAAATGTTGTTAATTCTCAGCTACCTGTCTCTTTATTTTAGGAGAAACATAGTAAACCCCCAATCGCCTTTACCATGTCATCGATTCAGATTGATAATAGGTAACAACAGAACAACCACTACCGCCTTTTAATAAATTAGAAAGGTTACACATCCCCTATCACCATGTTAATAAAATATTTTAAAAAATACATAGGTTTAATTATATATTTATTATTTCATAAAACTCAAAAAAACATGAATTTATCATATTATTAATATAATGTATAATATGATATATTTTCATATATTAATTAATAAATTATGAAAAACATTTCATGTAAAATTATTAATATAAAAAATAAAAGTAAATTCAAAAATAATGTAAATATTAATTATTAACTATAATACGAATTATTACTTATATAATTACTAATGTAGCTAAAAATATATAATATTATATTAATAATTACTAGATATATTATTAATATAATTTAAAAAATTGTATTATTAATTATATAATTAAAATAATAATTATTCGTATATAATATTATATTAATAATAACTAATTATGTTGTTAATATAATTACTTGATATATATTAAATAATATAATTACTACAACATAAGTAATTAATACATTTTATATAATTAGTCATTAATAATATAATTAATATAGATTGTAATTAGATGTTTTTTTAAAATATCATTAAATTAAAAATGTAAATATTTAATTATAATAATAATACAGTTGCTTATTAATTATGATAACTAATTATAATATAATAACAAATAATAATTTAAGAAACATATAACATTGATCTCAAATAGAATTTTTCAAATAGTGAGAAATGTATCACTCTCATTTTTGTCGCTATATTTGTTGCTTGTGTACCCCATCATAATGTAGAGATAATGAAATAAACTTGTGCTTGTTGATGTGTATGATTTATTTTATGTATCTCTTATGTACTATCTATTTTAGTTGCATCCACATCATGATGTGTGACATGTTGTGGATCCAATGCCTCATCGTCCGTAATGTGACAAACTAACATGGAATTGCATATAAATCAAATTCTGATTCAATTATCCACTAACCTAAAGAGAGTTCTCGATCTCCACTAAATGACTACAAGCACCTTGTAATTAAGAAATAACTATTGGGAATGATATCTCCCAAAGAAGATTACAATTATCAAATTACACTATTGAAACAACATCATATAAACAAATTGATGCATACATATCAGAGTACAAAGAGTCTTTTAAACAATTTAATTTGGGACACAACATCCATAAACCATATAATAGTGATCCATGACCGCCCCCATCTCCCAAGTCTCCCACCCTGGGTCAGCCAATCATGAACCCACAATGGAAGATGATGAGAGAATGAGAACCAGTTATAAGATCCTAAAGGCTGAAACCACCAAACGATATAAGAAATATGTGATCTATAGAACCACGTATGATTACATATAATATTATTTGCATTTAATTCATATGGTAAGTTAAATTTTAAAAAATATGAGTTCAATATATAAATTAAAAATTATAGTTTAAAAATATAGTTTTTAACATTTCAAACTCATTTTTCATTCTAATCCTGTAAAAATGAAATTTCACCATTTGAAATCAAAGCATTTCCAAAAAATGATTTGAAAACAATTTTATGAGTTATAAGTCATATAATAAATAATATATTATAATATTGACCAGAAATAAATATTGTACAGAAGTCAATATAATAGAGTCATGTGGAAACTTCTCAATAAATAGATCAATCTAGAGTATTAATCAATCATTCAAGGTGACTCTACTGGAATTTAGTGATAGTGAACATTGTCAGGTATTTAGTATAATGTATATGGAGGTCGTGGGAACATACTAGGTAAGATAATGAGTCCACCATAGACTATCTAATAAAAAATTATCAGAACTATTCATTGGGATTACATATAGTCTCACAGGTCTCATGAAAACAAGTTCCACACACACCTGTTTTCCAAGATTCATGTTTGTTCCCAGTTCCTTTCATGTTCAATACATATCCACTAGATTTGGTGTTATTATTCTTTTGAATCATATATCTAGGTCATCTCATATAACTATCATTTATTGTATAACTATTTATATAAATGGAGTGAGATAGTCAATCTTATAAGATCATATGGGGATCATTATCAGTATCAATTTTGGGATCATGCTGTCGAATGACATCTCACTCTCACCTATGGATCTCCCTCAATGTAAAAAATCCACTTTTCAAATCATATCAGTGTGAAGTAAAATAATTAGGAATATTAAGCTAAGGTATTATCCTAATATAGGATCATCGTAATATTCTAATCGAGCCATCAAATATCTTCAATTCAATTCAAAACATATTCTCCAATTTATCCTTTAAAAATGGTAGAAATACCTAGTTCCTTTCACGATCGTCATCATAATGTCAGACATGCCTTTTAAAATAGTCATTTCATTTATAAAACCCCAATTGATTTCAAGGAATTTTACAATTTAAAAATGCTTATGGTCATTTCAAAACAAGGTTTTACACCCACATTTAGTGTGAATAAATAACTCATTTCAAATTACCTAACAAAAACCATTTCAAAAAAATGTAAAATCATTCAATGATGGTTCTTCGTCATTTCAAAAATTCATTAATTTGAATGTATTATCAAAATATCAAATAGTTGTACTCATTTAAAATATTTTAATCCATTTAACTTTAAAAATCAAAATCAGGATTACGACTTCACTTTCTAAAAATTAACCTTGAATAAATCATTGAATAGAGATTATAATCAGTATAGAAATCAAGAATTTATAAAACAAAGAGAAGGATCCCATGAAATATTCAATTTATTTAAAATATAATCAAAGAGGAGTTCACAAGAAAATTTAAGATCAATAATTATAGACCATGTGATGGATGTAGTCATATATCTATAAATTCTCAAGAAAAAATGAATTGCAAAACAATGTAAAATCAAAGAAACACCTGCTTCGAAAATCTGAAATCCAACCATAATGGATCCACGATGTGTCACCTCTAATGATGATTATCTAATATGGGAAGATAAATCATGATATAAGTGATAAGATTTCTTATATCCCTAAATTCCCCATAAACCGTCAATGAAACACTGAAACACATGGATAGTGTAACCTCTAGGATGAAAAAAACAAACGAAAAACAAAAATCAATGTTTGATTGGAGAAGAACTTATTGGAAGAGTTTAACTGCATCAATCTACTATAAGATGATCTTGGGTGGGAAAATATTCCCATAAAGGGTTACCAAAATCAAAAAGACCATATTATGAAAAAATGGGAGGAGTTTAGATTTAATTATGGTGGTTACATGATTTAAATTTAAAATTTTTTGGCTTTAAAACCCATTCTCATAGTCTCATGGGTTAGATCACATGATTAATATAAATCGTGAACCTAATTGTTCATCCCAAATTGATCCATAAAAGAGGTACATAGTTAGTATATAATTTTTTTTTAATCTTTCACCATCCATGTGACCCTTTCCAGTCTACTGTAAAAGTTTTTATGGTTTGATGCATGGTTTTTCAAACTGTGCACCCCTACCTAGTCTACTAGAAAAAGGTTGCATAGATTGGATGCATGGTTTTTCAAACCATGTGCCAATTATGAACAAGCACAAAAACCATAAAAAATAAAAGCTTAAAAATACACTAGAAATGACCCGTGAAGAGATCCAATCAAAGTAAACTCAAATCAATGGGTCAAAACACCTCAAATAACGTAATGAGATATTATAACCTCACCACCATAGTAATTTACTCCCCTTAATGATTACATTTCTAAAGATATAAAATGATGATATAAAAACTCCCTCACTAATAGTGTGATGTGGATGATATGTAGTCTATAATAGAGACTCACCCAAATTCTAACAACACACAGACACAACTCCAAGATCAATACACCAATATTATCACATTTCCTTAAACTAGATAAGTACTGGAGACTGACAGTGTTATCGTGACACATCAAATTGATTATGTTTTTAAGGATTATTTATAGTTTAGGGCAGACCCTAGGTTGTCTCTCAAGGAGTGTTGGTGGCTTATAGTGTGTATTTTTAAAAAATATTACTAACAGAGGGGGTGATTTTGAAATCAATTTTAAGAAAATAACATAACTTAAAGTGTTTTATAGTTGATAGAATAAGGAGGAGGATTAATAATTATGAGATAAGTAGATCACTTCTAGTTAAATACTCATTTTGGATAGTTCATTATTCTGAAAATTTTACATGGCTTTGTTTAATTATTTGGTTGGCTTTTGTCAAGATCTTGATTCACCTCTTTCTTCTCAAAACGTTGCACAATGTACCAACCCTTGACACAATAAACATGTTTCCAAGGTTTGGACTTCAATAATAAATTAAAGGCTACCAAAGAATACTAATATCTTTTGTATGTGTGATAAAAAGAGGATCCTTGTTTTTCCTAATTGGAACAACTCATGTTTCCCACTTGAAATTTCAACCCAATCCATGTTGAAATGAAAAGCGGTTCACTAAATTAAAACCATGAAATGAACTCAAAGGAGAATCATTTTTAGATAATACATAAGTCTAATAATCCACACAAATATTACAAAAAACCAGTAGAGTACAATGTGTTGGAACTCCCTCCCAAGTATGTGTAGTTCCCTCGAAATGATCATCCACCATTTACCTCACCATCGAGAGGAGGAGGAGGCTCGGGCAGAACTCCCTCTACATCCTTGATTCCCCTATGAGGATAGCAGCCTAAAGAACTTCCAGTTTGAAGAGAGAACTCCTTTGGGTATCCAAAATACTTGAGATTTTCGTCCTAGAACAACATGACAATTAGGATCCCAAGGTGCCATTATATAGGAAAATGGGAAGGTGGTTTTGAGCACACATAATTATTAAAACCAATTGTAACAGGTGTTTTGACCTTCAGACAGCCTTATCTCGATTTGGAGAAGACAAAAAAGTTGTAGCCCAACCTCTTGGTTGTCTCATCGGTTTGCACAACTTGGACGCCGATAGCCAGAGATATGGATAGATCACAACACACCACTTTTGAATCCGTCAAGATTTGGTGTGCTGGATAGATCAGGTCGGAAAGGCCTTCATATGGTCAAATAAGTATTGGTTTTCTTCATATGAAATATAGCCAATAAGTTTTGGACTAGCCCACAAAATTGAATCCCAAATGGATGCACGGTCAAGTAGCAGTGTGCGGAATAATCCACTGGTGTGCTAGGATCCTACCCAGTTTGGCCAATTTTTCATGGACATTATCATGGGCCCTCCAAATCACCGTCACTTTAATGAAATTTTCAAGATGAGTTACATTGTACTTTTTAATTACGATAAACACAAAATACATTATTCAAACATGGAATTCAATATATTATTATTTTTGGAATTTACAAAACAAATTCAGTTTAATACAATGGTGTAAGGGTTAAAATGACACAGTGAATCGTGGTACGATCACACCCCCACACCTAATCATCCGCACTCCTAAGAAAAGTCTCATATCAAAATACATATAAATATATTCCCAACATCATGAAGATTTTATATTTGAGGAAATTTTATATCACTAATGTAATGTGATATTGCACGAACCACACCAAGGAGTTCTTCTTAGTGAAAATGGAAAAAGATGTCTCATAAATCATATAACAGTAAAATTCAAAAAGATTCATGACACCAACATGAGAAAAGAATTAAAAAGTCAACCATTCTGCTAAATCTCCATGTGTGTGTGTGAAAACCATTCCTTGATATTATTTCCACATTCTATCAAATAAATATAGTTTAAATTAACAGTACATAGCTTTAAATGATTTCACACCAAAACCATCCTACAACTTTTGCAATCATATTTCAATACCCACTCACTTAAACATTCCCAGAAGTCAAACCATAAGATCCTAACCAAGATATCCCCATATGTTGCACATTTCATCACTCCCCTCATTTATTATATATATTTTTTTGAATTTTCATTTGGAAGAAATCTCACACTCATTTCTCAACCCTTGTTTTATCTTCTCATGACACTAATTTCAACAGTTATATCAAGATCAAAGGTTGAGAATGAGTGGTTTTTTTACCTTCCCAATACATAATTTTTTTGGATGGCGTACAATAGTCGGACATTAGGTACACATGCATAAGTCAATCTAGTATAGTAATGAAACAGATCGGATAAGGAATGAATGTATGAAAATATCATTTACATCTGTAAAATATTAACCTAACATATATCCACATTATATTAAGTATAAAATATTCATACTTCATGGTTTGGTGCAAAACTTTATCGAGATATTAGTGACACCGTTTTCACAAAGCTACTCATAGAAGGGGCATCAATCATATCGAATGATTCACAGTGATACAACCATTAATATCATGGACATAAAACCAATTCAATACAAATCACTCCTTAATTTTAATTTCATACAATTAATATTTTTTTACCATTTTTTTTTGGTATTTTTACTTTCCCCCTGATGGGGAAAAATGAATATACCATAAAAAAGAAAATAAAAGGAAGAAAGAAGAAAGAGAAAGAGAAAAAAAAGAAAATTCCTATCTATCCTAGGAATATACCAATACCCCCACACCTATAATGTGCAGTGTCCTCACTTTAATAATTGAGAGGTTGAGATGGAAAGATAAAACCTGATGTGTTTCACCGGTATGTTGCTTCTTGAACTTGGAGTTCCTCTATTGGGAACTCTGAAAGGGCTTCAGGGAAGTGCTTCAGCCGCTGCACATTGATAGTGAAGGTTTTCTTGCTTTCTTCATTTTGAACCTGAACAACACTAAATTGAGATAAATTAATAAAAGTGTATGGTCAAACCAGCGGGAACAAAGCTTACCTAGATGAAACATCAGCCTTGAATTATAAAGTAGGACCTTATGCCCAATTTGTAACTGACGATGGAGTATAATACTGTTGTGGGAAGCCTTGGTTCGCTCCTTATAAAATCTAGAGTTTTCATGTGCATCACTTCTCATTTCCTAAAACTCCTGAATCTGTAACTTCCTTTGAGAACCTGCACCAGAATGATTATAATTGCATTTTTTGATGACTCAGTAGGCTCGGTGCTCAATCTCAACATGTAGATGACAACTCATTCCCAACACAAGACGATAAGGTGACATTCCAATGGGAGTTTTGAAAGTAGTACGGTAGGCCCATAATGAATCAGCAAGTCTAAGACTCCAATCTTTTCTATTGGGTTGAACCGTTTTTTCAAGAATTTTTTTACCTCTCTATTTGACACCTCGGCTTGACCCTTGGTCTGTGGGTGATATGCAGTAGAAACTCGATGACCGACCCCATACCTACGCAAAAGTGATTGCATTGTTTTGTTGTAGAAATGAGAAACCTGGTCACTGATGATGAACCAAGGTAAGCCAAACCTACATAACATTTGGGATCTCAAAAATCATACAACTAATTTATAATCCTCATTCCTTGTAGCTCATTCCTCTACCCATTTTGACATATAACCAACTTCCAGAAGAATGTACAAGATGCCAAAGAAATTTGGAAATGGACCCATAAATTCAGTGCCCCAAACACAAAAAATTTCATGAAAGAGAAATGGTTGTTATGGCATTTCATTTCTTTTAGATAAATTCCCCATTATTTGACAATGAAAAAATATTTGAAAAAATCATGGGAATCCCGAAAAAGTGTTGGCCAAAAAAAGGCCAGAATCAAGGACCTTACTGGCAGTCCATTGGGGACCAAACTAGAACCCACAAGCAAGAGTGTGATAGAATATAATGATTGACTAAAACTCACTATCGAGAAAAAACGCCTAAGGACTTGATCACTATAGGTTCAAAAAAGGTAGGGGTCATCCCAAATATACCAATGGGACTCATGTTTTAGATGAATGGCTTGGTTTCTGTTGAAATCAGTAGGAATGAATGATGCTACCAAATAATTTAAAATTTCAGCACACCAAGCAATAAAATCTTGCACTCGGTATAGTTGCTCATCAGGAAACATTTCATTTATGGGAATACAGGGGTATGAGTCAAAGTCTGTGGATGGTTGAATCCTACTGATATGGTCATCTACCACATTCTCTGCTCCTTTTTTATCTCTAATTTCTAGAATAAATTCTTGAAGGAGGTGCATCCAATGAATGAGATGTGGTTTGGCTTCCAGTTTCTTAAGGAGGTACCAGAGGGATGCAGGGTTTGAGAACACAATGAATTTGGACCCCAAAAGATATAACCTGATTTTTTCCAAGGAAAAAAAATTGAAAGTTATTATTTTTTAATTTTGGTGTAGTTTTCTTTGGCAGGGTCTAAAGTACATGAGGCATAGGCTATGACATGTGGAGCTTAGTTGACCCTTTATGACCAAACAGCTCCAACTGCATAGTTAGAGACGTCACACATGAGCACAAATGGTAAATCCCACCGAGGCGGTTGGATTACCGGGGATGAGATGAGACTCCATTTTAAATTATTAAAATATTGCTCAGATTCATTATCAAAAAACAAATACTTTTTCTTTTTGGGGTAATCGGGAGAGGGGGAGTGCAATTTTACTAATGTCGCGAATGAAACAGCGGTAAAATACAGCATTACCTAAGAAGGATCGCACATACCATATATTTTTGGTGAATGAAAGGGAATTAATGACATAAAATTTTGATTTATCTACTTGGATATGATCCCCTGAAATGACATGCCCCAAAACAATACCTTATCGCACCATGAAATGGAATTTCTCATAATTTAATACAAGAATCTTTTCAATACATCGACGTAGTACGAAACCAAGACTAATCTAACATTCATCAAAAATAGAGCCATAAATAGTGAAATCATCCATGAATACTTCCATGAAATTCTCTAGGTAATCTGAATAAATACTAGCCATGGATCGTTGTAATGTACCTGGATCATTGCATAGACCAAATGGCATCCTCATATAGGAAAATGTTCCAAAGGGGCAAGTGAAGGTTGTCTTTTCCTAATCATTAGAGGCAATATGTATATGAAAGTATCTAGGATACTCATCAAGGAAACAGTAGTGGGACTTACCCACTAGACTCTCTAGCAATTGTTCAATTAATGGAAAAGGGAAATGGTCTTTCCTCTTGTGTTGGTTTAGTCGATGATAGTCTATACAGACACACCAACCACTCTGCACATGAGTTATAACCAATTCATTTTTTAAATTTTTAATTACTATAAGGCATATATTTGTAGGAACTACTTGAATGGGACTAACCCATTGGCTTTCAGAGATGGCGTAAATGATTCCATCATCTAATAATTTTGTAATCTCATTTTTCACAACTTCTAGGAGGTTTGGGTTCAGCCAACCTTGTGGCTACCTCACTGGTTTAGCCTCATCATTTAATGAAATATGATTTGTAAAAATTGATGGGATAATGCCAGTAATGTCAGAAAGTGTCCACACTAAAGCCTTTTTATAATCCCTCAAATGTTCAAGCACTCCCAATTCATGCTCAGGAGGGAGTGAAATGCAATGATGACAGGAAACTTGTTTCCATTCTTAAGATATGAATATTTTAAATCTTTAAACAGTTTTTTAGTTCCAATTTAGCTTTATTTTGGATTTATGGGAGTGTGTGTGAGTGTGATAGTTCACTGATATCATCTAACATCTCAATGGTATCAACCTCGGATGAGGAATGATCTTTTACAAGCTTAGAAGTATCATCAATGGTCAGTGGATCATCAGTGTTCAAGAAATCATCAATCAATGAACATGCATGAAACTTTTCTAGACCACTACATGAATCAATTCATGAATCATTTCCAAGAATTTCTATCAATGAAGAAAACTCGTAAAGGGGATCGAGGGAATGAAATGTTGTTTTTTCATAGGTAGGGAGTGCATTAATTGAATTAACTGAGAGAGAGGAATGTTCTTTTGAGGGGTGCTTCATGGAATCAAGGTTGTTGAAATGGACTATGTTACCAATAAATTCAATAGATAATGTACCATTTTGGACATTAATTATGGTTTTGGTAGTTTTCAAGAAAGGTCTCTCCAATATAATCGGGGCATGTCCATTCATCCTATCATCCTCCATTTTATGCACATAAAAGTCAGCAAGAAAAATTAAATTTTGGACCCTCAAAAGAACATGCTATAGCGCACCAGTGGGGTGTGCAGTACTCTATTTAGCTAGTTGAAGAATAATTCCAATGGGATTTAGTTCCACGGCCTATAATGTAGAGTAAATGGAGTGGGGAATCACATTTATATAGGAACCTAAATCAAGAAAAGAATTAAAAAAATAATACTCCCCTATGGTGCAGGAATTGAGAATGTTCCAAGATCATTGCACTTGTTGGGAAGTGATGGCTCTATCAATACTGAAACATTCCTTCCCAATTTCACTTTTTTATCACATCGAAGGATTCTTCGGTGTGTACACATCTTCTTTAGAATTTTTTGTGTATCGTGGAATTTTCTTCATAGCATAAATCAATGGGATTTTAACCTGCAAATTATTGAAAATTTCAAATATTTCATTATCAAGATCAGTTTCCTTTTGTTTTCTTGGTTGGGTGGCCCTTTCAGGAAATGAAAGAGGAATGGTTGTGCTAGGTGACTCACCAATATTCACACTCTTTCCTTTTGAAGGGATTATCTTAGGACTAGGTTCTTCAAAATTTCGAACATTCTTAATGGTTGGGATGGAGTTTTCCTCAGGATGGGATGACTCTAATAGAGGATTCATTTTACTTTTTAGTTGTTTTAAACTCCTAAGGGTGATGGAACTAAGATTTCCTTTATCCCTAGGGTTAACTACAGGTTGATAGGGATGTTTACCTAACCCATGTCTTTAAATTTCACCCACCGGGGTAGCTGGTTAGCCTAATTGGGTTTTGAGGTCTTGTATGGCTGCATGAGTGGTTTTTTGGAATTGGATATTGTTGGCAGCCATTTGTTTCATCATATCTTCTAGTCTAGGATTTGGTTTTTTGGGGGTTTGTTGGAAAGGCCTTTCGGGTGGTTAAGGGTTTCTAGGTGGTGGTGTTTGATGACTATTATACCCCAGTTGGTTCCATTGTTGTTAAGGTTGGTTTGAATACCCCCCCTTCCAATAGTCTTGGTTCTCTTTCCACCCAAGGTTGGATGGATAGTACGGTTCGTTCCTAAAGGGTTGGTTATAGGGGCAGACTAGAAATATTTCCTCACAACTCATAGATGTTTCCCTCATTTGAAGACATTGGTTAGAGTAGTGGGTGTCAAGAAAACATATACCACAATTGATAGGAGGAGGAGATTTAGATATCCCTTGGGAAAGAGCTAGTAGTCAAAGAAGGGTACTTACCACTTTGAACATTCTGTCCACATTCATCTCAAATTCAGTACTTTTCACCTCATGGACACCTAGAATAAAATCATTGTTCCTTGAACCGAATTTTTGTGTTTTTGATCCACATTCTCAATCATAATTCTTGCATCAATTGGGGTCTTATCAACTAGTGCACCACCTGCAGCAGCATCGATCATATTTCGATCAATAGGTATTAATCCTTCATAAAAATATTGAATTAAAATTTGATCACATATTTGGAGGTGTAGGAAACATGAACATAACCTTTAAAAACATTCCCAATATTCATCTAATGTGTCCCCTTAATATTTTCTTATCCCACAAATTTCTTTTCTTATTGTTGTAGTTCAAGAGGCTGGGAAATATTTTTCAGGAAATGGGCATTTCATGTCCGCCCAGCCTCTTATTGGGGAATTAACATAATATAACCAATATTTCTCAGTGTCTTCCAATGAAAATGGGAATTCTCTAAGAGTTACTTGTTCCTCATCCACATTAGCAGGTTTTAATGTTGAACAAATAGTATGAAATTATTTTATGTGCTTGTGTGAATCCTCTCCTAGAAGTCCATGTAATCTTGGAAGTAAATGAATTAAGCCGTATTTTAGATTAAAATTGGGTGCCACACCTTGTAATTGAATATAGGTGGGTTGGTTATCATCATCAGGTGAGGTTAGTTATTCTAAATGTCAATTTTTTTCATCCATATTATGCATGTTTATTTTAGTTTTTATATTAGTTCTATAAGAAGAGGTGGAAGGCTCAAGAAGATTGTCAATGTTTTGTGTGTCCTCCTTCGATGGGTTCTCTTGTGTTTCTCGGAGTCGTTGACATAAGATCCTCTATGGTTTAGGTTCAAAAGGAGGTAAATCTCCCAGATTAGAACAAGTTTTGAACCAAACCTACACAAAAAATAAATCTGAATAAAAAAATATAGTAAGAGGAATAAAATAGGTATTTATACACAAAATTTATAATTTTTTTTTTTCAAAAACATGCACTAAAAATCAAAGTGCTCCCCAAAAACGGCGTAAACATTTGAACGTATTATCATGACACGTTAAATTTATTTTGTTTTTAAGGTTTATTTATATTTTAGGGAAGACCCTAGGTCGTCTCTCAAGGATCTTTGGTGGCTTATAGTGTGTATTTTTAATAATGATTAATAAAAGAGGGGGTGATTTTGAAAACAGATTTAAGAAAATAACATAACATAAATAGTATAATAGTTGATAGAATAAGGTGGAGGATTAAGAAATATAAGATAAGGAGATAAATTCAAGTTCACTACACATCTTGGATGGTTCATTGTTCTAAAACTTTCACATGGTTTTTTTTTAATTCTTTTGTTGAGGGTTGTCAATATCTTTATTCCCCTCTTTCCTCTCTAAACGTTGCACAAAGTACCAACCCTTGACACAACAATCATGTTGTCAAGGATTGGACTTCAAGAATAGATCAAAGGCTACCAAATCATACTAATATCTTTTGTATGTGTGAGAGAATGATGTTTTTTGTGTTTCCCAATTGGAACAACTCAAGTTTCCCACTTGAAATTTCAAACCAATCAGTGTTGAAATGAATAGAAGTTCACGTAATTAAAGCCATGAAATGAACACAGAGGAGAAACATTTTTAGATAAGACATAAGTGAAATAATACAACACAAATTACAAGAAAACATTAGATAATCAAGTTCTGGAACTCCCTTCCATGTATTTGTAGCTCCATCGAAATGATCGTCCACCATTTAGCTCGCTATCGAGAGGAGGAG
The DNA here is from genome assembly GCA_963277665.1 of Viscum album. Lineage (NCBI taxonomy): Eukaryota > Viridiplantae > Streptophyta > Magnoliopsida > Santalales > Viscaceae > Viscum > Viscum album. The sequence goes on along the minus strand of OY728162.1, from coordinate 1,235,431,799 downwards.
GAGGCATGGGTGGAACTCCCTCTTCATCCTTGATTCCCCTTTGAGTATAGGGGCCTCCAAAACATCAAGTATGAGGAGAGAACTACTTTGGGTCTCCAAAATACAAGAGCTTTTCCTCCTTGCCGAACATGAAAATGAGGATCCCAATGTTCAATTTTATATAGAAATGAGAAGGTGGTTTTGAGTGCACATAATTATTAAAACCACATGTAATAGGTGTTTTAACCACCATACAGCCTTATCTCGATTTAGGGAAACCAAAAAAAAATTATCCGATCATCTTGGCTATCTCTTCCGAATGTTGGCACAATTTAGACACCTATAGCACGTGATATGGACAGATCATAGCACAACACTTTTGGATCCTTGTAGATTTGGTGTGATGGAAATTTTAGGTCAGCAAGGCCATCAGATGACCGAATGAGTCTTGGGATTCTTCATATTAAATGTATCCCAAAGATTTTTGGACCAGCCCACAAAAGTCATCCCAATTGGATGCACAGTCAAGTAGCAGTGTGCGGATTAATCCACTGGTGTGCTTGGATCCTGCGCAGTTTGGCCCATTTTTCTTAGACATCATCATGGGCCATTCAAATAACCTTCACCTTCAATGAAATTTTAAAGACAAGTAACATCGGACTTTTTAAAAGAGATAAACACAAAATAAATGATTCAAACATGGAATTAAATTTTTTAATATTTTTGTAATTTACAATACAAATTCAGTTTAATAGAGTGGTGTAAGGGTGAAATGACACAGTGAATTGTGGTACAATCAGAGACCAACCATATATCTCACCACCATTTAAATATTCAGAAAAATGGTGTAACTTAAGAAAAACATGTCCCTTATATCCAAAGAAGATACTTCATCCACTTTCTATGTAGAATATTTATGGGATAACTTCAAGAAAATTAATGTAGCAGTACACCCAAACAAGACATGATTTTCATATGAAACAGCACTCTCATGGTGTATGGGTAATGCATCAACACCATGTTTGTCAATGTGTTTTCTCTAGATTACACATCTGTAGTGAAATATATTTTAGATTCATCCTGATCATCTTGTGTAACATACAGTTGATCCAATGTCTAATCTCGCATACCTTGTAATAGCTTTAACAAAAGTGGAAGCTGGTTAGAATGCTCCCCCACATATGAAGAAGATAGATGTTTCAATATGGATATCTATCGATGAAGGAAAAAAATGACTCAAAAAAACTCTAGATGCTAGTATTCACGACAATATAATATAAAAGCCTTTGTTATAGTGAAACAGAATCACTAGATGATGTCTCATGGGCCCTTATTTCGATAACCTATGGTTGTGGCTCATTTATGATAGGAAGTGAATGATCATATGCATTATCATGCTATAAATTCTTCTCTTATGCCACATTATCATGTGGATCATCTATGACAAGATCATCACCCATTGATACATTCACATTAGACTCATCACCACAAAAATTTCCTGACACATCAAATAAAAGTTCAACCATGGAAAGATGAAGCTATGTCATGAATCCATGAAATAGGAATGGTCAAATGCACCTCCTCCAATAGGATCGGATATGTGAATCAAGTGTGTGATATTACCATCTTGTAAATTCAAATTATGCAGTTAAATAATTTTTATAAAAATAATTTTTCAAAATTGGATGAAATAATAAATTCAAATGTATGATATCCTTGTATGTTTCATGTAATATCTATTAATGAGTTCATGAAATACAATCCCTTAAAATACAACCAATATAATAGATGCTTGTGTATCATTTATACCTCTCATAATTGGAAATCGTGACATCTATCTCACTTCTCAATATTGAGTGCATGATATCACCTCTAGTAAAGATCTCATTTACATTATATCATCAAGGAATAAAGTGAAGGAAATTAATTGGGAAGTGTAAGGATGGTCTGATTGAAGCCTAAATGAGATATAAATCTTTCAACATGGTGTCACCTAGCATCCTGAAAATGAATAAAAGGTTTGAAAAATGTGCTATCAACACGCATTTTCATACAGTAAGGTGGTGAATTCCAGATGATAAACCCAACATATGGTGTTAATGAAACCTATAACATAAAGAAAGGTTATGAAATTAACAAATAAAATAATGTTCAAAAGACAATTATAATTTTAAAATATAATTAATAATCACATATTTCATCTCATCGGAGACTGTCCAACATGCGTCTATAAGTATGGATATCATGTCTGGAGGTATCTAAATGTTGATGGGTATGAATTTACATCTAGATAGAATTTTTAAGTTATATTTTTGTAGTATAAATTTTCATATTTTATTTTCACATAAGGGAAAACATACCATCCTCCATGAGGGGTGTCCTGTAAAATGTTGGTAGGAATTTGTTCTTGCACATGTGGAGTAAACTGTAGGATGTGCCCTCATACCCATATATAGATAATAATAACATACCCTATAATATGTAAACCTATTAATGAAATAATAATTTAAAAACACCTTCTATGTATAAGGAAGACATTAAAACCCCAAATTGTACCACCCTATCTGGTCCAGGTCCTCATGAAAAAGTAAGTACATCAGATGAACAAATGTAGAAGATGATCGATAAAGATTGTTCCCCCATTATTCCTCAAGAAATATGCACATACAAATATCATTATGTTGATCTCGACAACACCAACAGATAAATGGTTGGAGATCTCAAATATCCCTGTAATTTATAGCTTATTTCTGATGAAAGACCTTCCATCATCCTGTACCTCAAGGCCCAATAGTCTCTAAACTAAATCAATCAAATCACCACTAAATTTTTCAACAATATCTACACCATAAATTGAGAGACACAATATAAGCGATACATATTTGGGGGTAATCGTCATCTCTCCATATGGTAGATGAATAATATGTCTCTCTGATCTCCATCTCTCTACAATGGCTCAAATGAGTTGGTGATCAATGTAGGTGAAATTGCACATTAATATAACATATAACCCCATTGGTCCAAGATTATAAACAAAGGATAGAGTGGGTTAAAATGATTGTAGTGGTGTGATATCTATATGCTCAATTTAGGTTCATGATGCCCCTCAAATACAATATGATAAATCTATCTTTCCTAGAAGGTAAGAAATTGAGTTCCCATCAAATCTATATTTGATATAACTATTACTATTTATAGTTAGTGTAATAAATTTTTTAAAATTATTTTTAGCAAATAAATGTTATAAAATCATGTACATAATTACCATTCAAAACAAAACATGACGAAAAAATTTATTAAATAAAAATGGATTGTAAATTGATATATTGTCGATTAAAAATCTTGTAAATTTCATGATGATATTAGAGATATTTTTGAATTTTATGAAACATATCAAACACTAAAAGATAATGAGATTAATGTGGGGTAACAAGTTGTGTTTTTTATGAATAAAAATAAATGTTTTTGGATTTCTAAGAGAAATATATACAAGAACATGTCGATGCTCGAGCTGGTCTTCAAAGTCGAAATAAGGAAACTTATTTGTGTTTTAATTATGTGAATCTTATGTTTTTATGTTTATTAGGTAATTTATTTTACAATTATGTTTATACATTTTCCCTTTATATAGGGATATATTATCTTTATGAAGGTTTATTTTACCTAAAAAAAACTAGTCGAATTTGATATTTATATTAATGAAAACTAAACTCTAACATTACACAATCTTATTCGTATTCTAAAAATATTATATGATACTTTGATTCAATAAAAAATTATTTATTTGATTTATTATAAACATACATGATATGTTTAATCTATTTTATTGATTTTAAATATATATATATATATACAATTCTTGAACATTCTAAAATGCACAGTCACATCTCAAATTATATAAAATCATGATATTCTAAAATATATTTTGGTTATAAGAAAAAAAATAACATTTTTGGACATAACATGTGAAACAAGCCAGTGTAAAATAATATTTTTGAACTACAATGATAAAAAACGAAGATACGATCAGTGATGATGTGATATTGATCTCCCTCCGACCACATTGGGAAATTTATTACAAGTATGAGCTTCAATAAAACATATATTTGATCATTGTCCCACTCCTTGTTCTAGAGGGTAGTCTATATCATTTATAATATGAGTAGAGTTTGGCATCCCCTAGGGATGCAACATAGTAATATTAAAGAGAAAATATAGTTGATTTGAAAGCAAGGTAATATAATGAAAAACACTAATAGTAATTCATGATGAACTATAATAGTCAATCAGAGTTCTCAAGTGATATAATAGTTGGATATGGTTTCCAAATATAATTTCAATGATGTACAAGTTTTAAAGACATGTGCATGTGGATATGTCAATTCCTAAAAATAACTATAATCATAGTACTTTTTCCCTAGTAAAACCACTACCAATTGACCATTATTTCATGTGAGTGTTTTTTGGAACTTGATTACCTCAAAAGAGATCCCTACCCAATCAATTAATCAATAAATATATAATAACGTGTCTCGTAATATATTATCAATTTCTCTTTGGAACTAGTGACTAAAGTGCACCCCCTATTGCATCCCCTATGAAGATTGTCCAGAGCATTCAACAAAGTACTTCACATTGTGATTGAATGTACATTTATTAATCATGTGATTAATTGTTTATGAACACCCTTTAATAAACAATTTATTTGAACCACAATATTATTGGTCATATGTCTATATATATTATACTCATCATATTCCAATGACCATTTTTTCTTCAAAACCAGCATCATATAATCATAAACATATTGATTAACCCATTGAAATCCTTCTAACTCCTCAATAAATTTTCCCACTTGAAGTTAATACACTAAAATAAGATTTATTTTTTTCATTTAAAATCATAAAAAAATTATTCCAATATAAATTATTTTAATGAAACATACTCATTTATATGATATCCTTCTTTATTGACACATTTTTAAAATGATTATGGACATTATTGGAAATATAATTGATGAAATATTGATGATAACCATTAGGTTTTTTCCAAGATAAACCATCGCCATTAAAACCCTCTATAATAACTTCATGGTGATAAGATATCAACAAAATTCCTTATCTTTTCATAACATGTATGCATATATAACCCAAGAACCAACTCCATGAATCCATGTTATTTTTTTCAGTAATAGTGAATTCTAGTGGAAGAGGGGCATTATTACAAACCCATGAGGAAACAATGAGTAATACACCTATATAATATCTATAAATAAAATATCCATCAACCTAAATGAAATTTTTTCCTTAAATAATTTTTTTGATACACAACCTATATTCCCAAAATATATTATAAAGCTTTTCCTTTGTTTGAACAACCTAATAATCATGGGATACATAATCAACAGTGTCTAGATGATAAAAATCCACATTTTTTAGAGAAAATAGTACCATTAGATGCATCCAATCAATATAGGATTCATGCCAATCATCATGAACATATAATTTATTTTATTTTTTCCATCTATGCTTTATCTTAAGAAAACGTATATTTGGATATCTACTGCACTCTTTATTGAATGAGTGAAACATGAAAATCCTGAATAGTATGTAACATGTTAAAAATAATTGTTGATATAAACTCTACATCTAGTGTGGAATGATATTGTGACAGTATTCGATGAACACATGTATGTTGAACTTCCAAATTAGTGATCTTCAAACAAGTAAACAATTTCTAATATATGCACACATGTTTAGTTTTCATTCAGAACTATATTTATCACAAAAAATGAAGTTTGTACTTATTTGAGTCAAAAAATATAAATAAAAAAGATCACTCTATGTGGTAATTCCTAACAACATTTTTCAATGATATTTTAGTTTCAAACTCATGTTTGACAAATAAAGTGTTACCAATTGTGGTAAATGTGTTACCTAGAATTCATGGGAATCCAGTACATGGTATAATGAATCCCTAATTAAACTCATGTGCACATGCCATTACCTCCACTAAGGTATTCAATATGGGATATTTCTAACCACTCATTGCATCTTTCCTATCTATCAGAGGAACCTAATAAGATTCATTAGCCATATCTTTATCATGGAAATCATCTCTTATCCAATAATCATATACTTATTTATTAGAAGGAGCCACATTAATTAAATTAGGAGTATCAATAGGGATATCTCCTAGAGTTTTGTTCATATTCTGATCATATTCTTCATAATATCATTTTATTAATAGATTCATATGAGAAAACAATGAATGAAAATGTAGTGATGGATTTAATTCAAAAAATGTTCCCTAACATGAATATGTAATAATAATACCCACCACATAAATAACATAAATACTGACATATAATTCCATTAGACAATTATATCATAATTTCCTAAAGCATTTTTATGCTCCCACCAAATTACAATCATCGAGTAGAGGATAATCAGTGCACAACAGACAATCAAAATATTGAATATATTCATATGTTATTTAATTAATTACTTGATCAACCCTCAGTGTTAAATGCCAATGAATCTTCCTATGAACTACTACTAATTACACACATTCACTGAGGCTATCAAATTTTACAGGTGGAAAACATTATCTAAATCTGTGATCATTATAAATTACATCATCATTGTATTATATGGACATTACATGATAACCTAGAAATGAAAATTTGTAAATAATTATATATATATATATATATTTAGAGTGTAATAACTTAACCCTAGTTACCCAAAGTCAGTGCATTATAACATAACATTGCCATGATACAAGGAATCATGTCTAGAAAGACCGATCAGTTTAGAAGCCTTGGAAGTGCTAGATACATTCATAAGTTTTACATTACATCACGAAATAACAACATCAACAAAATTTTCCCCCTTTTAACCCACTTATATACTTATCTTATATCTGCATGCTATCCATTAAATACTTCTTCACATCATGGGAAAAAAACATAGAAAGGGGTGATTTCAAATGCTAAGTAAGAATAAAAATATAGTGGAAACATTCATAAATAAGAATAAAAATTTAAGGAAATGTATATTACTAAAACAAAAGCCAATTAAACATAAAAGTCAGCATAATGTGAAAAGGGTAAAATAAAATAATTCCATTTAATTATTCACATGTATATTCTACTGGTCTAATAATCAAATGCAATTTCAATATCCAATTTCATAATGATTGAATGCATAATTCCAGACTTCATAACCACGTAGTCAAGGACCTGTGCCAAGACTACAAATAAAATTTCTCCAAGGTCTTGTTCCAAGACACTAGTTTGTCTAATTAGACCTACCGATGCATAAAGGATCTATAGTAGGCTCCACCCATCACATACTAAGTCCAATGAATTCTTCATATGAAAATGCTTAAACATATCATAAACATTCGTATTAAGAATAGCAAACAAATTTTCAATATGTTATCCATAAACAAAGAATTGTAAAAAATAACACACCCATAGTCAATAATGCCACAAAACCTTCAATATAATATGGAATACTTTTATCATAATAAATAAACATCAAACAAGTTTAAAATCCATCAATGGATTATGACATAGATGAAATGAAAACTTTTTTCTAAAGAAATACATCTTTCTATTTTGAAACCATTTAAAAGTCATGTAATTATAAAAGAAAACATTTATTTTGAACAAAATATTATTATAATCATGTGAGTTAAGCCTTAATTGTGTAATATTTCCATTTAATAACCACACTCGTCAAATATGTTAAAAAAATACATTCTTACATTAATTTTTTCGAAAATGTCATTAGGTACCTTGTTTCGAATATGACAGAAAGATTCATTTCAAAACATATAACATCAAATAAGGGTATAAATGAATTTAAACAATTGTCTATTAAATGGTACAAATGTTTCGAATTACATTTTAAAGAAAACACAGATATGGATGATAAAGAGGTCCCAGTAGATACTTATATATTAACAACCTCGGATAAGTAAAGAGTTTGTATAATTAACCCTTACCTTGTACTTTTCCTTGGTAGAGGGTACAATAACCTCCTGTATAATAATTAATAATTGTTATTATATTATACAATAATCATATATGTAAATATTATATCATATACGATCTTCTAATATTTCTTTTTTTACAAAATTTTAGTAGTATCATCGTTTCAGGTGTTAACTGATTCGTTTTGCTTTACATTCTTGGTTACATAAGCCATGTTTGTAATGAATAAGAAGTATTTGATTCATATAAATAATGATACTATGTTCATTATAATTATATTGAGTCATTAAATGAAAATTATTCTTAAATGATTATGATGGGGAATTAATCTCATCGCATTCGTGGAGACGGTAATCCGTACGTATTCATGAGTGACAATATCATTATATTGATGGTTAGATCATATGTAATTGGATGGTATATCATATATACAAAATAATTAACATTTAATATTCATTATATATATTAATTATACTCATTGTTATACCCATCAAAACAATTAAGTATTTAAATAACAAGATACACCATGACGTGGAGACGGTAAGTCGTACGTACGCACGTTTGGTGAATTTGTCATTATTGGATAGATATAATAGTGAATATGGTTGTACCATATTTATAATAAAACAACAGTATGTAGTATGTACTGGAGCTATTATTTTTGCATGGAAACAATGAAGAAAGTGGAAGTGGATGAAGAAAAGAACATGAAAGATGGTGATAAAATTATTACCCCTTCTTCCGGTGCTTCATTTTGATTTTATCAAAAGGACATCATAGGTTAGATTAATGATCAAAGGAATGAATCTAAGATGTAGATATCATAGTTGGGAGTATATTTGGACAGGGTCCGGCCATGAAAAATGGATTTGAGGGTGTAAAATTAAGAGAAACTAATGTTCCCTTTTATAAGAGAGGTGAGGGTCACTTTAGGAAAAGCATGAAATATTATTTTATAATAAAATAATTTTCAGTTTATAAGGATCCAAAATGAATTCTTTAGAGGCTAAGGTGGGGATGGTTCGAAAACCACTCAACTAAAAGGTTTTAGACTATTTTATATCATCATATTTACATTATATTTTCGATTTAAATATTAGTTAAATAGTTTGACATTTACCATGTCTTTTTGTATTTTTATATTATAGGGTTAGTAAACATACTATATCAATCCAAGTGAACCCTATGTAGTTAATTATTGATATTTAAAAACCTCTCAAAGTCCTTTTTATGAACCATAGAGTTTTAGTAAAATTTTATCAATTAATAATATAGTATTTTTTTTAAACTCAATTCTGTCAATATTGACAATATTTAGTATTTGATTTTTTTTAAAGCCATAATAACATTATCACTTAGAATAAAATTTATTTAACCAACCCTAACATATAATATTTACCTATAAAATCAGTGCAATTCATCAAAAGTCTCAATTTACATTCATTTGGATATTTATAATATCAATTATTTTAATATTTAATTAATAAGGTAATTACTTTATCATCATTGTGTCATAAATAAATTAAATTATTAAATGTCTAAAAATTATAAATAAATTAAAATTATGTCTGAAATCATTTTATATTTCTAATTAATATTGATAGTCTAATTTATATTGTGTGTAACAATATATTTAAAATGGTTTAGCTATCAAACTTTGAATATACCACTTTTAACTCTTCTTAAAATAAAATAATAATAAATATCCTAATCAAAACAAAGTGGACCAAAGAGGATAATATATTATTACTAATGTTTTTTTTGGTTGAATTATACTTATCGAATATAGTTAGGACATGTGTTACGATAATTATGATATCATGCTTACCCTTAATTACCCTATATACATTCAACCATGGTAAATAAAAGTCAAAAGTTACTATTCACCAAAAATTATTTTCTTCTTATTGAACCACATTTTACATACTGATATTAAACTTGTCTCTCAAAATTTTGAAATTCAACTCACAGAAGCGGTAAAATTATGTTTTATGAAAATTTGCAAATGCTCCTAAGAGGTGGGAAAAAGGCTGTAAAATGTTCAATAATTTCTATATATCTAAACTTATTATAAAATGAATTCAATGATTTACATTGAACTTATAATGGTATTATGTATCTATTTGGACCTAAAATAAATTTAAATAAAATATATAATTATTTAAATTAAAAGTCGATTTTAAACAATAACTCAGTGTTTTTCACTATTCATCAAAAATTAAAAGTTTTCACAAATATACAAAAAATTAACCCTAAGATAATATCAATATTCAAAATCAAAAAATGAAATCCATTTTGAAAGATAAAATTTTTAAAATTTCAAAAATTTGGTATTACTTTTCATAACGGCTAGTATAATTTGTTGTGGTGTGTTTGAACTCAAAGTTGTGCACAACATAAGCTATTGTACTATTCAAAAGGAAACATACCGTGGAAGCTTGGGGTGTTTCATTCTCCCCTACTAAAATAATTTGAGCCAAGAAATTTCTAGAATATTGGCACATTAAAAGATAATGAAGGTTTTTCATCATATGTTCCTCGGGTTCCCACGTTGCTTCTTACATATTATGAATTCTCCATATAACATTTACCAGATGAGTCGTTCGGTATGTCATCACTTGTTATCTTCTATCAAGAATATTGGCAGGCTCTTCACAATAACACAGATCATGTTCTAGCTCAATTTACTCATAGGTGAGTACATTTGTTGGGTCAGGTATGTTTTTTCTCAACTGTGATATGTTGAACACATTGTGAACTTTGGAGAGACTTGGAGGCACTTTCAAACGGTAAGATTCAACCCCAATTCATTCTAGAATTTCTAATAGTCTGATTTACCTAGGACTTAATTTACCCTTCTTTCTGAATCATATAACTCCCTTCCATGGAGATACCTTCAAGGAAACATGATCTCATACATGAAATTCCAAATCCACCCTTTTGTTATCGACATAGCTCTTCTTCCTACATTGGTCTACTTTGATGTGGGTTTGGATAACCATCACCTATTCCATCATATCCTTAACATGTTATGGGCCAATGTGTTTTCTTTCACCAAAACCATCTCAACAAGTAGGTGTTCAACATCGCTTTCCATATAATGCTTCATATGGTTCCATCTAAATACATGAATAGAAGATATTGTTATAGGAAAATTCTACCAGAGGTAAATATTGATCCCACATACCTTGAAAGTCATGTGATCAATATCTCAACATTTTTTCTATGGTTTGAATAGTCTATTCTGATTGTCCATCGGTTTGAGGGTGGTAGATAGTGCTTAAAGAAAATTCATTATCTATGTATTTCTGAATACTTTTCAAGAATCATGAAATTAAATGGGGATTACGGTCATAAAAAATTGATAGGGGAACTCTCTAAAGTATTAAAACTTCATTAATATACAGTCTTACTAAACGTTCATTTGGTAAATCATCTCTTATAGCAATAAAAATTTGTTGACTTGGTAATAAGTTCAACAATGACCCATATTGCATTATTATTTCTACGATTCTTTGGTATCCCCATGAAAAATTCTATCATAATATCATCCCATTTCCACTCATGTAAGGGAAGAAGTTGCATGACTCCTCTAGGATGTTTTCTTCCAGCATTAACTTGTTGACAAACCATACACCACAACACAAAATCAGCAATCTCTCTCTTTATGTTGTCCCACACAAAATGTTCTTTCAAATCTATATACACCTTATTTCTACTAGGGTGTATAGATAAATTGGATCTATGAGCATTATCCAACAATTCCCTTTTTATATTAGGAATGTTATGAACACAATATATCTTCCCAAATTTGAAAATTACATCTTCATATATGAATTCACTCAATCTCCCATAATTCACAAATTAAATCTTCTTTTGAAACTCCTCATCATCAGTCTAAAAACTCTTAACCACTTCAAGTAAAGCTGGTTTGGAAACCATTTGAAAACGTATTAATGTTTCACCTTCCAGGGTTATTCTCATATCCATCTTTACTAGATCCATGAAAATAGGATCCCCTTCAACTACTATCTAGTTAAAAACTCGTAATTCCTGTACCTGGTTAGAAATTCTTTTTTTGTAATGTCTTCCTTCTTTACACAACATTGGTGATATCCAGATCGAAGTTCAATCTTTGAAAAATATGGAGATCCATGAAGTTTAACAAACAAAAAATCAATCAGATGTAGGGGAGACTTGTTCTTTATTGTTAAAGCATTTATCTCCCTGTAGTCAATGCACAACCTCATTGATCCGTCTTTCTTCCTACCAAAAAGAACAGGGGATCCCCATGGAGAAACACAAGGGGGAATAAATCCCTTATTATTCAATTCTTCTTGTTGTATATTTAGTTCTACTAATTCAGTAGTGGTCATTCTATTAGGGGTCTTCGATATGGGCCTTGAACTAGGAATTAAATCAATAGAAAACTCAATTTCTCATTCTGGAGGATGGCCAGGTAAATCCTCTATCAACACCTCAACATAATCTTGCACAATAGTTACATCCCTTATTTGAACATTCTTTTCCTCACCCATAGTTATTTCATTCTATTCCTCCCCAATAATTGAAATTAGTTATGTTACTAGGTGTAGATCTATATTTGAATCAGGTGGTGAAGTTTCAACTCTAAAGATAAGGTACTCCTATATCATCATTGGGAATTATAACCTCCATATTCTTACATTAAATTTTTTCATCAGGGTCTGAAATCCAATCCTTACCAATGATTATATCAAATTCAATCATGGGTATGATGATGTTATCAGTATAAAAAGATCATTTATATTTCCTAATGGGAACTAATTCACAATACATTATTGCGATGATACATTCCTTAAGTGTTTTGACTGGAAACTGCCTTGTTGAGTAAAATTAAAAATATCTAACTTTCTTAGAAAACTAGGAAGATATGAAACAATGCAATGATCCAGAATCAAATAAAGCATTTCCTAAACTTGAGGAAACCATTAAATTACCTGCCACCACCTAACCTCAGTAGTAGTGATCACATATGCATAGCCTTTCTCCTGTGGCCTTTTTTGGGGTTTTTTTCCTTGGAACATAAGACATTTTTTTCATAATTCCCTTTTTCTATACAGTTGTAGCATTCAACATTGGAAGCCTATTTCTTCCCCTTACAATCAAGAGTTTGGTGGCCTTTTTCACCACACTTATAACAGACTCTCATTCCCTTTCAGGCATGAACCAGGGTGTTTCTTCCCACATTTACCGACGGATGGATATTCAACCTTCCCCATCTTACCTTTATTTCCATTTCTAGAGTGTTTAGTCGATCTATTCTTTTCTTTCATTGCTTTAAAGTGGTAAGACATAGATAATTCCTTCACTGTCTTGACAGAACATGAGAAAATATCTTCGTATGATAGGAACGATTGTGAGACTAATGCTCGCGAGAGAAATAGTATTAACCCACCACAGAATTGATCAATCTTACTCCTTGGGTTACATGTATAATATGAAACATGCCTTGATAACCTTGTAAAATTAGACTCATACTTTGTGACATTCTCATCCTCCTTTTGCCTCAGACTCAGAAATTGTCTTTCCATATTTTCCCGATGGTCATGAGAAAGGATTTTTCGAAGAAAATATCTTTAAGAACACTTTATTCCATGTTTGATACTTCTTCATATTTCCTAGTGTTTTCAATTAATGACCCCCATTGATATGCATCTCCCATGAGGTGATAAAATACCATGACAACAGTTTCCCTGTCGCTACTCCCCTAAGCAAGAAATATTTTCTCTAAGGAATATATCCATTTCACTACTACTAATGGATTTTTTCTCCCATTCAATGTTGGTGGTTGTTTCCTCATGAAGTGTTCTCACATTGATTCTCCACGTTGTGGATCAGGGTGCTCCATACGGGTAACGTTATTATTCATAATATGAGTGAGTTTCCCCATTATGGTGATAAGCTGGTCAGCACTGGTTGCTTCACCAACTGCACTATAATTATCTTGAGTATAAGGGAGAACCCTACATATATTACATGCATTGATACAGTTTCCATTCCTTATACTAGGATCCATTTCTAAAAAATGGCATTTTATATATTAGTTTATGAATCACAATACACAATTCCAAACTTGTAAAACACAAAACATAAATTCAAAAGTTTATGGATAAAATCCAAAATCATATTAATGTTTTATTTGAGGAGGTATACACTCATAAGTCTTTCATAATGGTTTGTAGAGAAAGTGAGAATTATCCTAAGCATATCCCCTAGTAGTGTCGTAACCAAGAGTGCAACAAGGCCCGTTGTCGTGCACCAGTTCCCGTTCAAGTCTAGACCAATGCTATGTTTTCGGGTTTTACCCCTATATATATCTGTTCCAGATCCACCTCTACTTGCTCACATCCAGAATGGTATGTATTGCTTGGAAAACTCACAAAATCTCTACATTACCAAAATTCTAGGAAGTTATTTATATATTAATCCTCAAAGTCTATCTTAGGATAAAGTTTTTAATCAGAGTTTTTTTCTAAATCTAGCTTCCAAGGATTTTACTAAACTTACTCTAATACCAACTAGAATTCCCCGACCCCAGTTACCTAGAGTCTACGCATTATTATATAACACTAGCATGATAGAGGGAATCATTTCCCGAAAGACCGATCAATTTAGTATCTTTGGAAGTACTAGATACATTCATAAGTTTTATATTTCATCATGAAATAAAGACATCAACAATATTTTGTCCACTTTGAACACAGTTACTACATCATCCTATCCCACATCCTTGGAAAAATAAAACATAGAAAGGGGTTAGATCAGATGATTATTAAAGATAACAATATAGTGGAAACATTCATAAATAAGAATAAACATTTAAAGAAATGTATATGAGTAAAACAAATGCCTTTTAAACATAATCGTATTCATAATATGGAAAATTTAAAATAAAATAATTCCATTTAATTATTCACATGGATATTCTACGAGTCAAACAATCACCTGAAAATTCAATATTCAATTTTGTAATGATGGAATGCATAATTCAAGAAATCATATCCACATAGTCAAGGATTTGTGCCAAGACTACAAATAAGATTTTTCCAAGGCCTTGTGCTAAAACACTAGTTAGTCACATGAGGCCAACTGATGCATCGGGGATCTATAGGGGGCTCCACCCATCAAATACTAAGTCTAATGCATTCCTCATATGAAAATGTTTAAACATAACATAAACATTTGTATTAAAACTATCATATGAAATGTAAATATGTTATCCATAATCCATGAATGGTACAAAAATTACACATCCACAGTCAAACATATCACAAAACATTCAACATAATATGGAAGATTTGTATCATAATAAATCAATATCATACAAGATTAAAATCCATCAAATGATGTTGGCATTAATGAAATGAAAACTTTTTTTAAAGAAATACCTATTTCTATTTTGAAACCATATAAAAGTCATGTAATTATAAACAAAATTTATTTTTAAAATATTCTTATAAGCTTGTATGGGAAGACTCAAAGGTGTATTAATGGCAGAGAATAACTGCACCTTCTATATAAGCAAAAAAAAAGACATTCATACCTTAATTTGGTCGAAAAGGTCATAAAATACCCTTTTTGGAAAATGACATGAAAATTACTTTCAAAACATATAAGGTAAAATAAGGGTATAAATGCCTTTAACCCATATTCTAGTAAATAGTAAAAATTTATTGAATTATATATTTATGAAAACCTGGGTGTGGAAGATAAAGAGGTCCCAATAGATAATTATGTATTGACAACCACAGATAAGTAATGAGATTGTAGAATTAACCCTTACCTTGTCCTTTTCTTTGGTATATAGTACGTTAAACTCTTGTGTAATAGTTAAATAATTGTTAATAAATTATACAAGAACCATATATGTAAATATGATATCATATATGATCTTATAATATTTCTTTGTTAATAGTATTTCAGAAGTATCATCGTTTCAGGTGTTAACTGATTCTCTTTCATTTATATACTTGGTTACGTAAGAAATGTTTTTAATGAATACGATATATTTGATTCATATAAAAAATTATATTATTTTCATAAAAATCATTTTTAAACACAAAATAAAAATTATTCTTGATTGATTACGATGGGGAATGAATCTCATCGCGTTCGTGGAGATGGTAATCCGTACGTATGCACAAGGAAAAATATCATTATATTGATGGTGGGATTGTATGTACTTGGATGGTATATCATATATAAAGAATAATTAATATGTAATATTTATTATTTACATCAATTATACTAATTATTATACCCATCAAAATAACTAAGTGTTTGAATAACAAACTACACCATGACATGGAGACTGTACTCCGTACGTATGCACGTATGATGAATATGTCATTATAGGATGGATAGAATAATTAATATGGTTGTAGAATATTTATAATAACATAATATTATATAGGAGTTACTATAGTTATTAATTTGGTATGGAAACAACAATGATAGAGGAAGTGGAAGAAGAAAAGAACTTGAAAGAGGGTGGTGAAATTATTACCTCTTCTTCGGGTGCTTCCTTTTTATTTGATAAAAATGGCTCCTTAGGATGGATTTCTAATAAAAGTAATGACTCTAGGATGTAGTTAATGTAGTTGGGAGGATATTTGATGAGGTTGTCACCGAACCAAATGGCATTGGGGATGTGAAATTAAGTGAACGGGAAGTTCCCTTTTATAAGAGAGGTGAGGGTCACTTTAGGAAAAGTCTGAAATATTATATTATAATAAAATAATTCTTGGTTTCTAATGGCTCCAAAATGAATTATTTAGTGGATAATGTGGGGATGGTAGAAAATATCTCTTCCAATAGGTTTTATACAAGTTTAGGTCATCATATTAACCATATCATTTATATTTAACTCTTTGTTAAATTGTTTGACATTAACCATGTCTCTTTGAATTTTTATATTATATGGTAAATAAACATACAATAACAAGCCAAGAGAACCCCATGTGGTTAATTATTAGTATATAAAACTTTATATAAGTCCTTTTTCCGAAACATATATTTTTAGGAAGATTATATCAATTAATAATATAGTATTTGTTTTAAAAACTCAATTATGTCAATTTTGACACTATTTAGTATATGATTTTTTTAAAGCCATAAAAGCATTATCACTTCGAATAAAATTTATTTAACCTATCCTAACATGTCATATTAACCTATAAAATTAGTGGAACTCATCATAAGTCTCAATTTAAATTTATTTGGATATTTATAATATCAATTATTTTAATATTTCATTAATAAGGTAATTAATGAATCATCATTGTGTCATATATAAATTAAGTTATTTAATGTATTAAAATTATTCATAAAATACCATTATGTAAGAAATCATTTTATATCTCTAATGAATATGTATATTCGAATTTATATTTGTGTAACCCTATATTAAAAATGGTTTAGTTATTAAACATTGAATTTAACTATTTTAACAATTCATTAAATAAAATAATAAAAATTATCCTAATCTAATACATGTGGACCAAATAGGATCATATTTTATTCATATGGTTGTTTTTGGTCGAATTATAGATATCCAATAGAATTATGACATTTCTTAGGGTAATTATGATATCATTTTTACCTTCAATTACCATATTTGCTATTAACTGTGGTAAATAAATGTCAAAGGTTACTATTAAAAATATTATTTTCATGTTATTAAACTAATTTTTACTTTTTGATACTAACCGTGTCTCTTGTTTTTTGAAATTAAACTCATAGAAGTGGTAAAATTATGTTTTATGAAAATTTTCAAATGCTCCTAGGAGGTGGGTAAAAGGCGGTAAAAAGTACAATAATTTATATATATCTTAACTTCTTATAAAAAGACTCCAATGAATTACATCTAACATATATAAGTATTATTTATCATTTTTGGCCTAAAATTAATTTTAATAAAATAAATAATTATTTAAATAAAAAGTCGGTTTTAAACAATAACTCAGTGTTTTTCATTAATCATAAAAAATTGAACGTTTTCAAAAAAAATACCAAAAATTCACCCAAAGCTAATTTTGATATTTCTAATAAAAAAATGAAATCCATTTTGATATAAAAAATTTATAAAATTTCAAATAGTTTGTATTACTATTCATAACGCGTAGTTTGATTGCTTGTGGTATGTCTGAACTCGAAGTTGCGTACAACACCGGCTATTGTATTATTCAAAGGGAAACGTACCGTAGAAGCTTGGTGCGTTGTATTGAGTGTCATGAAATCATTTCCATTCTATTAGAATATAATATTAAAAAATGATAACTTTTCATTGAGGCTTTTCTATTGATTTGTTTATCATTAATCAATAAACCCACAAAAACCTTGGGAGGAACTCCTAGAGCCTCTATTATCTGATGTTTCAGCATTCATTGACATCCTTTTTATAATAGTGTATAAATACATCATCAAACACAAATTTCTTCAACATATAAATATTTTAGTAGAATAATACTCATATATAACTGAGGGGTTCTACGGGTTTCAGATACTTAATATTTTATTATGGACACACATGCCCTTACATTATTAGAGGGAGGGATGAGATGAAGTTCATCATCGAAGAAAGATAATATAATTATTAAGAATTATATAACCACATAAAATTTAATTAAACATTAAATTTCAATCATACATTAGCCTATCATCTCAAGATCAATAATCACTTAATAATAACACCATGTTTTTTGACGATAGTTATTATGTTATGCATATAATAAATATTTAGTAATAATATTTTTTAATATAATTATATATATTAATATAAATTTATAAGTGTAATGATATAAGTTAAAAATAAATATTAAAAACTATCATAATATATATATATATATCTAATTTATGATTTAAATCATTAATAATAATTTTTTTTATTTTAAATATAAATTATATTATAATAGTATATTATAAATTTTCTTTAAAATTATATATGATAAATAATAAATATCAACATATATATTAATATTTTTAATTAATGGTGGCTTGATATTGGAACTATTTCTATGGATTGGATTATCATTAATTGATAAACCAACAAAAACCAAGGGGGAAACCTTGGTGTAACACCCCAAGATTTCATAGTACGTTATTTCATCAAATGAATTCAATAACATGCACTACACGCAACACCGAGTTCTCGAGAACCATGACTTATCAAACTATCTTTTCAAAGGCGGTTATTAATAGTATTTTCTGAATTTTGAACTTTATATAATCCATATAATTTTAGAATACATATTATCAGTTTCGTAGACATAATGTAAAAACAAATACATTTTTTCAGATAAAAGAAGTATTTTTCAAAAAAAATTAATTTTGCCGCCTTTTAATGGAGAATAATTTTTAAATCCAATATTTTAAACTTTTATATATAAAATTTGACAAAATAAACTTTTTATTTAGAGTCAGGAAATAATAATTTAGTTTCAATAAAATTTTGGGTTTTTTTCTGATAACTTTTATATTTGGGTGAATAGTCAAAAATGCTATATTTTAACTGAAAACAACTTTTTTAATAAATTTCTTATTATTATTTTAACTTAGACATTTTAATGGTTTGGAAGTATAAATAGGTTATATTTTTACCATTTAATTCAATGATGGTCATTGTATGTAATTACACTTTGAAATTGGACATAAACAAGTGTCAAACATTGAATATTTATTATTTCTTTAAAATGCGCCTTTTGATTTTGACAATGGGAATTAATTATAAATTAATATAAGAAACTTATATGTTTTTAATTTTTTAAAATAGGCTTCATTATTTAAATTCTAATATCGAAATTATCTTAGGGTAATGTTTTGGTATTTTTCTGAAAACTTTTAATTTTTGATGAATAGTGAAAAAACCCTATGTTATAGTTTAAAACAGAATTTTTATTTAAATAATTATTTATTTTATTTAAATTTATTTTAGGTCAAAATAGATACATAATAATTATATATGTTCAATGTAATTTATTAGTTTATAATAATTTTAGATATATAAAAATTTTATTGAACTTTTCACCGTCTTTTACCCACCTCCTAGGATAATTTGTAAATTCACATAAAACATAATTTTACCACTTCTGTGAGTTGAATTTATAAAATCAAAGAGACATGGATAATATCAAGGAGTAAAATTTGGTTCAATATGATAAAAATAATTTTTGGTGAATTGTAACTTTTTTACTTTTATTTACCACGGTTAAAAGTGAATAGGGTAATTAATGGTAAATATGATATTATTATTACCCTAAAACATGTTTTAATTCTTTTGGATAAATGTAATTCTACCAAAAAACCTTAGGAATAAAATATGACACCTTAGGTCCATTTTTATTAGATTAGGACATTTATTATTATTTAACTTAATGAAGAGTTAAAAGTGTTAAATTCAATGTTTATTAACTAAACCATTTTTCATATAGGGTAATACATAATATAAATTAGACTATAAATATTAATTGGAAATATAAAATTATTTCCTAAATATTGGTATTTTATTTATAATTTTTAGACATTAAATAATTAAATTTATTTATGACACAATGGTGATGCAGTAATTACCTTATAAATGAAAGAATCAAATAAATGGTATTATAAATATTAAAAAATATATAATTTAAATGTTTTTATGACATCCAAGAATTTTCTAGGTGAATATGACATGTTATGGCTGATTAAATGTATCTTTTTCAAAGTAATCAAGTTTTGATGACTTTCACAAAAACAAAATACTAAATAGTGTCAAAATTGACATAAATTAACATTTAAAACAAATAATATATTATTGGTTGATATAATATTCAAAAAAATGTAAGGATCAGAAATATGGATTAAATAGTATTATATATGTCATTAATTATCCACTTGAGGTTCTCTTGGATGTTTATAGTATTCTTATTAACCATATATAGTAAGAATACAAGAAGACGCGGTAAACGTTAAACTATTTAACTAAGAGTAAAATCTAAATGATAAGGTTAAATGGTAACCTAAACTTCTATAAAACATATTATTTGAAAGGATATCTAACCATAAACACCTAAGGATCTATATAAATTCATTTGGAAACATTATAAACCGAATATGATTGTATACTAAATTAATACTTTAATCTTTTCCTAAAGTGACCCTCACCCCTCTTATAAAAGGGCACTTCCCCTTCTATCAAAATTACACCTCCAAAGCCATTTGGATTAGAAAAACCTTCCCAAAAATCCTCCCAACATACCTCACTTTATCATATAGTCCTTAGTTTGATAAAAAAGCCAACCTATCGAGCCTTTTTGATCAAATCAAAAGGAAGAACCCGAAAAAGAGGTAATGATTTCACCACCCTCTTTCAAAATCCTTTCTTCTTCCACTTCTTATTTCTTTGTTATTTCCATTATAAAATAATAAATCCAATATCTTCTATATACTGTGATGTTATTATCAATATTGAACAACTATATTCATTATTATATCCATCTAATGAATGATAATGTCACCATGTGTGCGTACGTACGGTTTACCGTCTCCACGCCGTGGGGTAATTTGTTATTCAACACTATCTTATTTGGATGGATATAATGATGAGTAATATGTATATAAATAATGAAAATAACATGATAATTTCACTTTAAAATTAATATACCATCCAATTCCACACCTTTAAGGAAATTATTTTCTCGCTTGTGCGTACGTATGGATTATCGTCTTCACGACGCGATGAGATTCACTTCAACATTCACCATTCATCGACGATTATAAAAATATATATTATTAATATGTATGTAATATATGAAATAATAATTCTACTGGAGATATATATATTTAGATATATTTATATATATACTTACATATATTTTATTCACTTATTTCCGTTCAATGCGTTATGAAAATTGAAACAACATTTATGCGTACGTACGGACTACCATCTCCATAAACGGTGTTTTCCATTCCATTTATATGGCTGTTATACATATTTATATTATAAATATATATGATATATAAATCATGTTTTATATTCAGTATTTATTTAAATAATGATCTAAGTGATTCAATAAAGAGTAACTAGTTAAAACACGTACGATAAAAAAACGATTATTACCCGAAATGTTAATTTAACATGGAAATTATTAATAAATGGGTAGTATAAAGTCATAAATGAATAATGCATGATATCATAAATATTACTATTGTTATTTTATAATTTAATAACATACTATGGTCTTCATACATGAGGTTAAACGTACCCTCGACTAATGGAAAGAGCCAGGAAAGGGGTTTTCATCTCACTCCATATTCCCATGAGATTCATGCCATATTGCCACTATTACATTTTTTGTGGTGTATCTACTGCCCATAATTGTAATCTTTGTGTAATACACTTTAATTTATGTGTATTTACATATTAATTGTATGATACCTCTTTCATGGGTTGTATGTTTCATATGTTACCAAATTGGTAATGGTTAATTTTACAATATCTTTAATATCCGATGTTGTTTTTACATAAGTATCTAATGGAAAATATTTATTATCCATGTCCATGTTTCATGAAAGAGTTTTCAAAGGGATTATTTTAGGGCAGTTTTTTACCAAAACATCAGTTCAAATGTTTTAAATATTTATTCTTCGAAATCATTTTCATTAATTTCCATGTCTTCAAAATGGGTTTTAAGGATTTATTTATATGGACATGAATATTTTTAAAATTTTAATTCATTTTAAAAGTTTCAAATTGGTATGAGACACCTTGATTCAAAAATTTCCTTAAATGTATTCCTTTCTAAATTGTGTGACATTTATATGTTTTCATGAAAAAATGGTTATTTATCTCAAATAATTTTATAAATAATTTTCATCTATGTTAACATGCTTTGATGGATTTTACACTTGTTTGAAGATGATTTATTATGGTAAAAATATTCCACTTTGTATTAATGGTTTTGTGATATGTTTGACTATGGATGTGTTATTTTTATACCATTCATCATTTAGTGATAAAGTATTTACATTTCATATGAAAGTTTTAATACGAATGTTTATATTATGTTTAAACCTTTTCATATGAGGAATGCATTGGATTTAGTAATTGACGGGTGGTACCCGCTATAGATCCTCGATTCATAGGTAGGTCTCATTAGAAAAACTAGTGTCTTGGCACAATGCCTTGGGAAAATCATATTTTTAGTCTTGTCAAAAGGCATTGACTATGTGTTTATGATAGTCAGGCATTAGTCATTCCATCATTATGAACGTGGTTAGTGATATTTCATTTGATTATTCGACTAGTAGAATATCCATGTGAATAAGTAAAGTGCATTAAATTATTTTATTTTTGACATATTATGCTGAAGTTCATGTTTAAAAGGCTTTTGTTTTAGTTATACATGTACTTAAATGTTTGTTCTTATTTATGAATGTTTCCACTGTATTGTTATCCTTACTAAACATATGAGATCACCCCTTTCTATATTTTATTTTTACCAGGATTCCAAGAAGTGTATTGTGGTTGATAAGCAGGGTTAATCCAAGGGAATAATGGCATTAATAATGGATTAATTATATTGTTTTGTAAGTTATTAAGTGCAATGTAAAATTCATGTAAGTGATCTATTTTCCAATACTGCTAAACCGAGCAGTCCATCATGACATGATTCCTTATAATCAGGACAAAGTATTAAAATAATTCACAGACTCTGGGTAAATTGGTTCGGGGTGTTACAGTTTGTATCAGAGTATGCTTAGCAATAACCTTGGATTCCAGATTTAGATAAACTCTGATTAGAGCACATAGACCTAAGATAGACATTGAGGATTAGTATAGAAAAAATTCATAAATTTTTGTAATATAGAGATTTTATGAGTTTTCCAAGAAAATACATATCGGTCTAGATACGAACTGGTAGAGGTGGATCTGGAAGAGATGTACCTAGGGGTAAAACATAAAAACTCTACTTTGAGCTAGACTCAAATTAAAACTAGTGCACAAAAATAGGCATTGCTGCACTCTTGGTTACGATATTCTCGGGGGCTATGCTTAGGATAATTCTCATTTACATTACAAATAATTATGAAGGGTTTAAGAGTGTAAATACCCGAAGCCTGACGTACATGGACATTACATTACATTTGCGGAATACTTAGTACATAACAAAAACACACACACAAGGATCGTAATAGTTTAGTGTCTTTGGAAACTCGGAACGTAATCTTCTAATCGTGGTGAAAGATCTTCAATATCTCCCATAAAGATATTCCCTTTTTTTCTTACCTAAAACCTTTCTTTCTATCCTGGGGAAAAGAAAAAATAAAAGGGTGAGCTCAAATGCTCAGTAAGGGTAAACAAAATAAAAATCAATCACATCATATTCATAAGAACATAACTTTTGGAAATCTTAACCTGCAAAAGAGAGAATAATTTCATAACATGGGATAAATCATAGTAGTGAAATGAAATCCCAATAAGCATAACATAAAACATGAAACTTTGTGGCATACACACATAATCATAGAGAATCTTTTCTTGTTAGTCATGACTCATTTCCAAGACTATCTTAGTGGACAAATTCCCTTTCTGAATCGAGTCACCCTCGTTTCAGTCCTGATTCACTGAACCGGTATAACCTACCATTCCAGCCATGTTTATCTCATGAGATATGAAATCTTTACCCAATGCATTGGAGGGAGATATAGGTCCCACCCATCTCATAATGATACCATTCTTATGTGTGCCACAAAATCATAAATCATACATCATTGCATAACCCATGTAATAAAAATGGGATTCTTAAACATCGTGACATCATAAAACATTTCATATAAGATAAAGGAATTCATAAAAATAATTCCATCACAACATGATCAAATCAATGTAATAATAGGGAGAAAAACAGAACCCTTTATTATCTTAGATGGAAAATAAGTTTGATAAAACACTTGAACTCCATTCTTGAGGAAAATATCCTTTCTTCTTCAAAAACATTTTTCCTTTCATAACATGTCATACGACTTTAAAATAAAAGAAGTTGATTAAAAATAAACTTGAAAACTTGTAAAGGAAGTTTCTTGGAAATAATGTTTTAAAAATTCATTCATGCCGTATAAGTTAAAAAAATATTCTTCGTTCTTTTGTCGGAAAAGTCAAAAAGTACCTCGTACGAAAAACGACAAAATATTCCTTTCATACATATTACTAAAAACTCACCGAAGGGTAAAAATGGATTTAAACAATTGTAGGTGGATGGAAATAATATTACATATTGATGAAACATGGATGTGGATAATAAAATACACCCCAGTAAATACTTACGAATAAACAATCTCGGATAAAAATGAGATTGTGATATTTCCCTTACCTTAGGTCCGACTTGATTTGTAAGTGTCCGAACCTCCTGTATAATGATTTAAATCATGTTATTGACTTATTACAGAATCATATTAATTGTGATTATATCATATATGGTCCACTTATGACTTTATATTACCCGTTCTTTTGTAAATTCATGTTAAAGTAGCGTTTTGGGTAAAATCGTCTCATTTGTCATTCGTGTTTTTAACTTGTAATTATTCATATGATTACTTAGATCATGATTACTTAATTCCATAATATAAAAAATGATTTATATATATATATTTATAATATACATATATAATAAATTAGTAAATGGAAAGAAATACACCGTTCATTGAGACGGTAGTCCGTACGTATGCATGAACGTTGTTTTCGTTTCCTTATTGAATTGAATGGAATTAAGTAGATGACATACATATAAATATAAATAATTCAAGTATCATTATTAGGTCATATATTTCATTAGTACTTATTATATATACTTTATAATCATTCATGAATGGTTAATCATTGAGAATGAATCTCATCACGTCGTGGAGACGGTAGTCCGTACGTACACACGAGCGATGATATCATTCCCATGGTCGTGGAATTATGTTGAAGTGTATGTATACTATTTCAGTATCAATATCACTTTATAATAATAATATATAGTTACTCATTACACCTTTATACCCATCCAATTAAGGTAGTGGCGGAAAATAGATTACACCATGGTGTGGAGACGGTATTCCGTACGTACGCACGCACGTTGATTTCCTTTTTCCGTAGGATGGATAGAATTTTAATTAGAGTTGTTTCATATTTATAATAACATATAAGTATAGAAGAAATACTGATGTTATTACTTTATCATTAAAAAACTAAAGAATAAGAAGTTGAAGAAGAAAAAAATTGAAATGATCGGTAATGGATATTACCTCTTCTTTGGAACGCCTCTTTGAATCCTTTACTTAGAGAACTAATATTGGTCTTTGAAGAATACCAGGACCTCTAGGGTTATTCTAGGGAAGTGGAGAGGAGAAAATGGCAGGGGTTGGCCGAGATTGAGTGCTCAAATTGGTGTGAGGAGGAGGGGGAGGAGGTGTCCTTTTATAAGGGAGGAGAGGGGCACCTTACGAATATCTCAAAATATTATTTTATATTAAAGTCAAAATCGGTTTATAATAGTTCCAAAGGGTCTTATTTCGAAGCTAAAGTGGGTATGGGTCAAAATCCTATCAACCAATAGGATTTAGACAAGTTTAGGTTATTATTTTAACCTTATAAATTAGATTTAACTCTAAGTTAAATAATTTAACTTTTACCGTGTCTTTTTGTTTTCTTACACTATATGGTTAATACACTTACTATAACATGCAAAAAGAACCCCAATTTGTTTATTATTAATATATATATCCTTATCTAAGTCATTTGGCCTAACCTTAGATTTTTAGGAATAAAATAACAATTAATAATATAATATTTGATTTAAAAACTATTTTGTGTCAATTTTGACACTATTTGATATATGATTTTTGTGAATGTCATAACAGAATTATATGTTCGAACCATGTTGATTAAATAAACAATAATATGTCATAGTAACCTAGAAAATTAGTGTAATTCATAAAAAGTCTTAAATTACATTTATTTTGGTATTTATAATATCAATTATGTCAATATTACATTAATAAGATAATTACTGCATCATCTTTGTGTCATACATAAATTAACTTATTTGATGTCTAAAAATTACAAATAAACTACCATTATGTAGGAAATCTTTTTAGATTTCTAATGAATATTTACAATCGAATTTATCTTATGTATAACCCTATATTAAAAATGTTTTAGTAAATCAACTTTTATTTTAACTCTTTTAACTCTTCTTTGAATTAAATAATAATAAATGTCCTAATCTAATCCAAGTGGGCCTAAATGATAATAATTTACACTTAAGGTTGTTTTTGGTCGAGATACACTTGTCCAATAGAATTACGACACGTGTTAGGGTAATATTAATATCATTCTTACCCTTAATTACCCTATTTACTTTTAACCGTGGTAAATAAAAGTAAAAAGTTGCGATTCACCAAAAATTATTTTCATCTCATTGAACCACATTTTACTTACTGAAATCAACCGTGTCTCTCGGATTTTTGAAATTCCATTCACAGAAGTGGTAAAATTAAGTTTTATGAAAAATTCGGTTTTTTTAACTACCACTTAGTAGTTTCACTATTCATCAAAAATTGATGTTTTTCAGATCAATGCCAAAATTTCATCCTAAGCTATATTTCATATTCCGAATTCAAAAATGAAATCTATTTTACCAAATTTGTAACATAGAATTTGCATTAATTAATTTTATAATTAAATCCCGCTGTTAAAACAAATAGCGTGTTTTTAAGAAACAATATCTATCAAAAGATTGACACTTGATTATGTTTGGTTTAAATGTGAAATTACATTCAATGACCAACATTTTATTAAATTGTAAAAATATATTCTAAATATACATTAAAACCACACAAATTAATAATTTATCACTATTAATTATTTCGATTGAAAAAGTTTTTTTTAATTATAATTTAGTAATTTTCACTATTCATCAGAATATGAATGTTATCTGAAAAGTACCAAAATTTCACCTTAGGCTAAATTCGATACTCCGAATCCAAAAATGAAGTCCATTTTGAGATCTAAAATTTCTAAAATTTAAAAAGTTGTTATTAATATTCTTAACGGCTAGTTTTAATAATATTTTAATAGCATATCGTTCTTTCGTGAAACTTAGTATTGCGTACTACACACGCTATCGAGGAAGGTTGCGATTGCGTGTAATGCAAGGAAAATCAAAGATGCGTGTTGTGCAAGCTCCTTTTGGTGTAGCATACAACACAAGACATTAATAAAATTAAAAAGATTATTTTTCATAAAATCTCGGGCTGTTACATTCTACCCCACTTAAAATGAATTTCGCCCTCGAAATTCGTCAGGGTTATAACTGGTTTACTATTCGAAAGTTTCTTTAATAGAAACCGACATCGTAAAAAGGAATATCAAAACATATCTTTAAAAACAAAAGTATGAAACGTAACAGTTACCCAAATAAACTAATCACTGGGTTTCCACATAGGTGAAAATATGGATATGGAAGAGAAATCTAACCATCATGTTCTGATGGAGAGTGGTAGAGAACATGGCTATGGAAAATCCAGCAATCACAAATCCATAAATTTGTGACGATCTAGGGTACCATCTGATTCATCGGATATAACGGCACTAGGACAACATTTTTGGTTTTCAAGATTGTTTCCATAAAGTTGAAGAGTTTGAATTAGAATAAATACTTACTTTATTTTGGTACAATCTCACTGTTGTTCGTGCCTTGAACAATTTCTACTACATCTCTTAAATAAATGAAGTTGAATTTGTTATTCGTGAATTGTTAGCAGATCATGTGATAGAATGACGGGTCATTCCATCTGTCTCAAAAGGTTAGAAAAATTTATATACATAAGTCGATCTATAGTGGGATTAATCATATATGGTTCCTAAAATGGGATTATACTTCATATATCATACTGCTTAATATAATAAAACTAGTTTCTACTAAACAGGGACTTCCTGTAGGCCAGTGGTAGGCGATAAAGGCCAGTCGCACTTCAGTTGTGGGTTCGATTCCCACAGCCTTGTCCGAAGCGATGGGCTGTCGCCCGTCCTGCAGGTTGTCCTTTTTCTAAAACTACATTACTATAACATCCCATCAATAATATCAAAAATCTTCTATCCTTAAACAATACTAACTTATATCCAACATAATCCATTCTAATCTTTAGGCTTATCCATTATACTACAGTCCACTCTCATAATATAGTGAAAACGATTACCAGAGATTTAATAATGTCGTTAATCCCCATATATCATAAGATATGTCTTGTTGGTCACATTCCAAACATTCAAAGGCCTTAATCATGTATTCTATTGAATACCCATTGAACCTTAGTGAAAACATGAATGCAATTAAAAGTTAACTCTTTCCACATACCAAAATCCAAAAATTCTCTATACTCAAACCATGATATAAACTTCTCCTTATATCAGTCATGATCTCATGAATACTATCAAACATTTAATTTTCTCCTTATCCCTTCATTATGCGCATTCCAAAAATATCTGAATAACCTTTCATGGATACTAGTACCATTAATCATACACTTTTAAAACTCAAGGAAAGACAACAGTGTAACAATCCTTAGACTTCTCTTTATTCCATAGTACCATGAGATTTCTTATACAACATTACACATGATAAACATGTAATCATTTAACTACATTCTTAAACCATTGAGCGAGCTTCAACAATTATTTCATCTCACATATCATTTGTAGTCTCTTCGTCATCATCCACATAAATACTACCCATACGACCATAGTGATTCTCTTCATGAGACTTTCCCTTAGGGAATTGGTTTGCATAATGCCCGTACATTCCACATTTAAAACATTTAACCATTGATGATGTCGTAGAAATACCATTATCCTCATCCCTGGTGTTAACTGAACCTTTTCCTTTACACTTACTGGCTTTGTGTCCTTATTTTCCACACCCAAAGCATCTTCCAGTTCCTTTGAAACATTCTCCTTGATGCCTCTTCCCACATGATTTACATAGGGGAAATTGAACTTTCTTTCCTCTATGATCATCATGAAACTCCTTCTTTCTCTTATTAGCCGAGTCAGGAAACTTACCAAATTTTACTTTATTGATCATATTATGAGATTGCTGATTCAGCATAATAATGATTTTTGGACTTCTAAATCCCATTTCATTATGAATAATATCATTCAATTGTCCTTAATATCCTCTATTATCGTGAATCATCTTGTTTCCAGCCATTTTCTAAAACCCAAAAAAAAGAATAGTGTGAGAGGCAAAAATCATGCTAGGGAAAACAACATAATAAAGGTGGAGTATCCTCAATATCTAACATCTTAGGTTAAATTATATGATCGTTACAGTAGTCCTAGGACTATATCCTATATGTATACTTATCCTTAGGGATATCCCTAGATATACCTTAGAAATATCTCTAGGGATCTCACTAACGTTTTCGCATCCTAGTTTCCAAAGGTTGACTAAACCTTTCCTCTGATACCAACTATAGCGGTCTAGAATTACTTCCAGTGGACTATAATTGATACCTATCAGGACACTCCATGGGCGGCTACACCCCCTGGGCGTGACACACCACCATCCCCAGTGGCAGCCATTTCTTCATGAAGCCCTTGGGCGGAGAGCCATGCTTCGTCCAACGCTCACATGTGAGAGTTCCCAAGGATCGGATACATTCCTACCTCCTTTGCCTCTGATACCAACTGTAAAGACCCGAAGCTTGACGTACATGGACATTACATTACTTTTGCGGAATACATAGTACATAACAAAAACACACACACAAGGATCGTAATAGTTTAGTGTCTTTGGAAACTCAGAACGTAATCTTCTAATCGTGGTGAAAGATCTTCAATATCTCCCATAAAGATCTTCCATTTTTTTCTTACCTAAAACCTTTCTTTATATCCTGGGAAAAAGAAAACATAAAAGGGTGAGCTCAAATTCTCATTAAGGGTAAACAAAATAAAAATCAATCACATCATATTCATAAGAACATAACTTTTGGAAATCTTAACCTGCAAAAGAGAGCATAATTTCATAACATGGGATAAATCATAGTAGTGAAATGAAATCCCAATAAACCTAACATAAAACATGAAACATTGTGGAATACACACATAATCATATAGAATAATTTGTTGTTAGTCATGACTCATTTCCAAGACTATCTTAGTGGACAAAGTCCCATTCTGAATCGAGTCACCCTCGTTTCAGTCCTGATTCACTGAACCGGTATAACCTACCATTCCAGCCATGTCTATCTCATGAGATATGAAATCTTTACCCAATGCATTGAAGGGAGATATAGGTCCCACCCATCTCATAATGATACCATTCTTATGTGTGCCACAAAATCATAAATCATACATCATTGCATAACCCATGTAATAAAAATGGGAATCTTAAACATCGTAACATCGTAAAACATTTCATATAAGATAAAGGAATTCATAAAAATAATTCCATCACAACATGATCAAATCAATGTAATAATAGGGATTAAAACAGAACCCTTTATTATCATAGATGGGAAATAATTTTGATAAAACACTTAAACTCCATTCTTGAGGAAAATATCCTTTCTTCTTCAATTTTTTTTCCCTTTCATAACATGTCATACGACTTTAAAATAAAAGAAGTTGATTAAAAATAAACATGAAAACTTTTAAAGGAAGTTTCTTGGAAATAATGTTTTAAAAATCCATTCATTCCGTATAAGTTAAAAAAACATTCTTCGTTCTTTTTTCGGAAAAGTCAAAAAGTACCTCGTACGAAAAACGACAAAAGATTCATTTCATACATATTACTAAAAACTCGCCGAAGGGTAAAAATGGATTTAAAAAATTGTAGGTGGATGGAAATAATATTACATATTGATGAAACATGGATTTGGATAATAAAATACACCCCAATAAATACTTACTAATAAACAATCTCGGATAAAAATGAGATTGTGATATTTCCCTTACCTTAGGTCCGACTTACTTTGTAAGTGTCCGAACCTCCTGTATAATGATTTAAATCATGTTATTGACTTATTAAAGAATCATATTCATTGTTATTATATCATATATGGTCCAATTATGACTTTATATTACCCGTTCTTTTGTAACTTCATGTTAAAGTAGCGTTTTGGGTAAAATCGTCTCATTTGTCATTCGTGTTTTTAACTTGTAATTATTCATATGATTACTTAGATCATGATTACTTAATTCCAGAATATAAAACATGATTTATATATATATATATTTATAATATACATATATAATAAATCAGTAAATGGAATGAAATACACCGTTCATGGAGACGGTAGTCCGTACGTACGCATGAACGCTGTTTTCGTTTCCTTATTGAATTGAATGGAATTAAGTAGATGACATACATATAAATATAAATAATTCCAGTATCATTATTAGGTCATATATTTCATTAGTACTTATTATATATACTTTATAATCATTCATGAATGGTTAATCATTGAGAATGAATCTCATCACGTCGTGGAGACGGTAGTCCGTACGTACGCACGAGCGATGATATCGTTCCCATGGTCGTGGAATTGTGTTGAAGTGTATGTATACTATTTCAGTATCAATATCAATATATAATAATCATATATATTTAATCATTACACCTTTATACCCATCCAATTAAGGTGGTGGCGGAAAATAGATTACACCACGGCGTGGAGACGGTATTCCGTACGTATGCACGCACGGTGATTTCCTTTTTCCGTAGGATGGATAGAAGGTTAATTAGAGTTGTTTCATATTTATAATAACATATCAGTATATAAGAAATACTGATGTTATTACTTTATCATGAAACAACTAAAGAAGAAGTTGTTGAAGAAGAAATAAATTGAAAAGATCGGTAATGGATATTACCTCTTCTTTGGAACGCCTCTTTGAATCCTCCACTTTGGGAACTAAGATTGGTCTTTGAAGAAGACCAGGACCTCAAGGATTATTCTAGGGAAGTGGAGAGGATAAAATGGCAGGGGTTGGCCGAGCTTGAGTGCTCAAATTGGTGTGAGGAGGAGGGGGAGGAGGTGTCCTTTTATAAGGGAGGAGAGGGGCACCTTAGGAATATCTCAAAATATTATTTTATATTAAAGTTAAAATCGGTTTATAATGGTTCCAAAGGGTCTTATTTCGAAGCTAAAGTGGGGATGGGTTGAAATCCTATCAACCAATAAGATTTAGACAAGTTTAGGTTATTATTTTAACCTTATCAATTAGATTTAACTCTAAGTTAAATAATTTAACTTTTACCATGTCTTTTTGTTTTCTTACACTATATGGTTAATACACTTACTATAACATGCCAAAAGAACCCCAAATTGTTTATTATTAATATATATATCCTTATCTAAGTCATTTGGCAGATCCTTATATTTTTAGGAATAAAATAACAATTAATAATATAATATTTGATTTAAAAACTATTTTGTGTCAATTTTGACACTATTTGATATATGATTTTTGGGAAAGTCATAACAGTATTATATGTTCGATACAAGTTGATTAAATAAACACTAATATATCATAGTAACCTAGAAAATTAGTGTAATTCATAAAAAGTCTTAAATTACATTTATTTTGGTATTTATAATATCAATTATGTCAATATTTCATTAATAAGATAATTACTGCATAATCTTTGTGTCATACATAAATTAACTTATTTGATGTCTAAAAATTACAAATAAACTACCATTATGTAGGAAATATTTTTATCTTTCTAATGAATATTTAAAATAGAATTTATCTTTTGTATAACCCTATATTAAAAATGTTTTAGTAAATCAACTTTGATTTTAACTCTTTTAACTCTTCTTTGAATTAAATAATAATAAATGTCCTAATCTAATCCAAGTGGGCCTAAATGATAATATTTTACACTTAAAGTTGTTTTTGGTCGAGATACAATTTTCCAATAGAATTAGGACATGTGTTAGGGTAATATTAATATCATTCTTACCCTTAATTACCCTATTTACTTTTAATCGTGGTAAATAAAAGTAAAAAGTTACTATTCACCAAAAATTATTTTCATCTCATTGAACCATATTTTACATACTGACATCAACCGTGTCTCTCAGATTTTTGAAATTCCATTCACAGAAGCGGTAAAATTAAGTTTTATGAAAAATTCAGTTTTTTTAACTACCACTTAGTAGTTTCACTATTCATAAAAAATTGATATTTTTCAGAACAATGCCAAAATTTCATCGTAAGCTATATTTCATATTCCGAATTCAAAAATGAAATCTATTTTACCAAATTCATAACATAGAAGTTGCATTAATTAATTTTATAATTAAATCCCGCTGTTAAAACAAATAGCGTGTTTATAAGAAACAATATCTATCAAAATATTGACACTTGATTATGTTTGGTTTAAATGTGAAATTACATTCAATGACCAACATTGTATTAAATTGTAAAAATATATTCTAAATATACTTTAAAACCACTCAAATTAATAATTTATCACTATTAATTATTTCGATTAAAAAAGTTGTTTTTAATTATAATTTAGTAATTTTCACTATTCATCAGAATATGAAAGTTATCCGAAAAGTACCAAAATTTCACCTTAGGCTAAATTCGATACTTCGAATCCAAAAATGAAGTCCATTTTGAGAGCTAAAATTTCTAAAATTTAAAAAGTGTTTATTACTATTCATAACGACTAGTTTTAATAATATTTTAATAGCATATCGTTGTTTCGTGAAACTCAGTATTGCGTACTACACACGCTATCGAGGAAGGTTGCGATTGCGTGTAATGCAAGGCAAGTCAAAGATTCCTGTTGTGAAAGCTCCTTTTGGTGTAGCGTACAACACAAGATATTATTAAAATTAAAAAGAATATTTTTCATAAAATCTCGGGCTGTTACAAGGAGTATATACTTTCTTAATGAAAACATCTTTATGATTATAGATTATATCCCTAAACCGTTCAATTAAGTAAGGTATTTTTTACATTTGGAATTTTTCATTGCAATTCATAAACTTACCTAGTTTAGGCTATTGTATAGAAATGGCGCCCAGTATAAGGAATGTGAACTCCAACAATAAGTATGATCCAAATAGTAAGAAGAAAGATATCTTTCATGGTATTATGCCAACATTTAGAAGAGAAATATTCTCCCATGTATTCTCAACATATGACGAATTGGTATCATGTGTTAATAAGATATGTAAAGAACTATCTGAGTCCTATGTCTTTGAAGGGATGAAAGAGAAGAAAAGGATGGAAGAGATAAATATGGATAAAGGGAAGAAGGAAAAGTAGAATTTTACCATATGTGATAACTATGGGAAGAAACACCATAGAACGTGCCTAAAGGGAATGGGAGATTGTTATAATTGTGGAGAAAAAGGACACCATGTACGTGACTGCAAGGGTAAGAAAAAGGTTTCAAATATACAATGCTTCATCTGCAAGCAGTTTGGACACTACGTGAACCAATGTCCAATTCATCATAGTATGCCCCAAATGATGTTATTGGATAATAATCAAGTTACGATACTACCACATATGAGGAAGAATGATTAGAGTTATTATGTTGTTATTAGAGAATTATGTCATTTGAGTGTTGTATCTACAATGTACTGGTCATAATAATTATAAAGTATATAAGGATTGTACTACATTACTATTTCCATATGTACTTGAGATTGTGTGGAACCAAGAATAGTTACTCAATATTAGGTTAAATTTTTGGAAAATATATGGTTGATAGAAAGATAAATCATAATATGGTTTTGATACCGAAGTAGAGATTTTTAAATAATACATGATTGATTTGGATAAATTATATTGAATATTCTTGAATAACTTGAAACTGATTAATGATTTGTATATTCCATCGTTGTTGGAGTTTACAACATTTTTGGATAAAAGGAGTATATCCAGTATTCTATACGGAATAAGGGGTCATGAATGTAATCAATAAGGTTTTATGGTAATTCAGGATGCTGTAGTGTTTTAAAAGAATACATGATGAAGGTGTTCACATGTTATTATATGGAAAAAAGGATCTTCATTGTATTTACCATCCTTATAAATTTTGGAATGTGTGTTTAGACAGAAGTATTTTGGATAATTCTAGTTTGAAATTGTTTTTGTATTGCCTTAATAGGACAACGCAGGGGTCGGGCAGCATCCCGTCGTGTCCTGCAAGGCCGTGAGACTTGGACCCACAACCAAAGGGGGACAAGGGTGTATCACCTACCACTAGCCCAGGTGATGTCCTGGATTGAATAATGTAGTCTTTTTTTAAAAACAGTCTGGTATATGAATTATAAATTCATTTTTAGGCCTATACGAATAGGATAAATAGAATATTATTTTTAAGTTCTATTATCTTTAAGATTGAAAGATGAGTTTGTGGTATAAATTATTTAAAGTATAAGACTCTACTTGTCAAGTATATATTTTTCTTCTTCCCTTATTCTATGAAGAAATTAATTCTTATACTTTAGTGAATGGATCTTAAAACCAAAAATGAGTTATCCTAATACCATATTTTTTTGAACCGATGGTATTTTAAATCATCATAGATTGATGAATTTAAGGCCCTCAATTTTATAGTTTTTTGTGATTGATGACCTCAATAACTACCTATTAATATTGAAATTTTTCCTCCAATTGTATGTCCCTAATTTCCACCAATGTTCTCCTAATCAAGATCATAATTTGGTGGTGACCCTTTCATTTCCATTTTCCTCTTATTAAGACTAAATTTTATTAAGCTAATTTCCGATGTGGGTTTTCCAAAAGGTATTTTCTATTTTCAACCTTTTATTTTTAAAAAATAATTTCAAATTGTGAGGATTCAATTTATTGAAGGAGGAAAAAATGTAACACCCCAAGATTTCATAGTATGTTATTTCAACAATGAAATTCAATAATTTTCACTACACGCAACACTGAGTTCTAGCTCACCATGACATACCAAACTAGCCATTCAAAAGCGGTTATGAATAGTATAAACAGAATTTTGAACATTATATTATCATTATAATATTCAAATCCGTATTATGAGTTTCTTAGGAAAAATGTAAGAAGAAAGACATTTTTCAGATAAAAGAAGTATTTTTAAAAAATGCAATTTTACATCCTTTTAATGGAGAAGCCTTTTTAAATGCAATATTTCAAACTTTTAAATATTCAATTTGATAAAATAAATATCCTCTTTAGAATCGGGACATAAGAATTTTTTTAATAAATTTTTGGTGTTTTTCTCAAAAATTTCATATTTTGGTGAATAGTGATGAATACAATATTTTAACTGAAATTTTTTTAATCAAAATAATTTATAGTTTAAACTTATACGTTTTTATGGTATGGAATTATAAAAAGATTATATTTTTACTATTTAATCCAATTATGGTCATTGTAAGTAATTTCACTTTGAAATTGGACATAAACAAGTGTCAAACTTTTGATAGTTATTTTTTTTAAAATATGCCTTTTGGTTTTGACCCCAGGAATTAATTTTAAATTAATAAAGTCCACTTCAATGTTTTGAATTTGGAAAAAATATACCTCATTATTGAATTCATAATTTCAAAATTTTCTTAGGGTAAATTTTTGGTTTTTTTCGGAAAATGTTTAATTTTTTATGAATACTGAAAAACACAAAGTTATAGTTTAAAACCGAATTATTATTTTAATAATTATTTATTTGAATTAAATTTATTTTAGGTAAAAATAGATACATAATACCTATATAAGTTTAATGTAATTCATTATAGTCAGTTTATAATAATTTTATATATATAAAATGTTTATTGAACTTGTCACCATCTTTTACCCATCTCCTAGGAGAATTTGTAAATTCATATAAAACGTAATTTTACAAATTCTGTGAGTTGAATTTCAAAAATCATAGAGACATGGTTAATATGAAAGAGTAAAATCTGGTTCAATAAGATAAAAATAATTTTTGTTGAATAGTAACTTTTTACTTTAATTTACCAAGGCTAAAAATAAATAGTGTAATTGGGCGAACAAAAGATATTTTTATTACCCTACACATGTTCTAATTCTATTGGATAAGTTTAATTCGACCTAAAACAACCATATAAATAAAATATGACCATATAGGTCAACTTCTATTAGATTAGGACATTTAGTATTATTTAATTTATTGAAGAGTTAGAAGTGTGAATTTCAATGTTTATTACCAAAACCATTTTAAATATAGGGTTATGCATAAGATATATTCAACTATAAATATTCATTAGAAATATAAAAATATTTCCGACATCATGGTATTTTATTTATAATTTTTAGACATTAAATAATTAAATTTATTTTTGACACAGTGATGATGCAGTAATTACATTGTTAATGAAATAATAAAATAAATAGTGTTATAAATATTAAAATAAATATATTTTCAAGGTTTTTATGATATAAAAGAATTTTATAGGTCACTATGAAATGTTATGTCTGATTAAATGTATCTTTTTCAAAGTAATTAAGTTGTGACAAGTTTCACAAAAACAAAATACAAAATAGTGTCAAAAATGACATAAATTAATATTTAAAACAAGCACTATATTATTGGTTGATATAATATTCGTAAAAATGTAAGGTTAGTCCAAAGGGCTTAAATAATATTATATATGTCATTAATGATCTAATGTAGGTTCTTTTGGAAGTTTAGAGTATGTTTATTAACCATATATTGTAAGAATACAAGAAGACGCGGTAAAAGTTAAACTATTTAACAAAGAGTTAAATCTAAATGATAAGGTTATAATGGTAACCTAAACTTTTCTAAAACCTATTTGTTGAGGGTATTTCAACCCATAACCACCTAATGATCTAAATAAATTCATTTGGAACCATTATAAATGGAATATGATTGTATAATAAATTAATACTTTGATCTTTTCATAAAGTGACTCTCACCCGTCTTATAAAAGGGCACTTCCCCTTCTCTCAAAATCACACTTCCAAAGCCATTTGGCTCAGCCAACCTCTGCCCAAAAATCCTCCCAACTTCCCTCACTTAAACCTATAGTCCTTAGGTTTATCAGAAAGCCATCCTAAGGATCCATTTTGATCAAATCAAAAGGAATAACCCGAAGAAGAGGTAATAATTTCACAACCCTCTTTCAAGTTTCTTTCTTATTCAGCTTCTTATTTCTTTCTTATTTCCATTATAATATAATAAATCTAGTATATTATATTTACTGTGATGTTATTATAAATATTTCAGAACTATATTCATTATTCAATCAATCTTATGGAGGATAATGTCACCATGCGTGCGTACGTACGACATACCGTCTCCACGTCGTGGTGTAATTTGTTATTCAACAATATGTTATTTTGATGGATATAATAATGATTAATATGTATATAAATAATGAAAATAACATGACAATGTCTCTTTAAAATAAATAAACCATCCAATTTAACACCTTTATGGAAATGATATTGTCGCCCGTCCGTACGTACGGATTACCGTCTCCACGACGCGATGAGATTCATTTCCACATTCATCATTCATCGACAATTATAAAAATATATATTACAAATATGTTTGTAATATATTACATAATAATGATAATATATATATATATTAACTTACATATATTTTATTCACTTAGTTCCGTTCAATACATTATGAAAATAGAAACAACGTTTATGCGTACGTACGGACTACCGTCTCCATAAACAGTGTTTTCCATTTCATATATTTGTCTGTTATACATATTTATATTATAAATATATATGATATATAAATCATGTTTTATAATCTGGAATTATTTAAATCATTATCTAAGTGATACAATCAAGAGTAACAAGTTAAAACACGTACGATAAAGAAAGCAATTATTACACGAAATGTTAATTTAAAATGGAAATTATTATTAAATGGGTCGTATAAAGTCATAAATGAATAATGTATGATATCATAAATATTAAAATAGTTCTAGTATAATTTAATAACATACTACGGTCTTCAAACAAGAGGTTAAACGTACCCTCTACTGAAGGAAAGTGCAGGGTAAGGGGTTTTCGTCTCACTCCCTATTCCCATTAGATTCATGCCATATTGCCACTATTACCTTTTATGTGGTCTATGTATAGCCCATAATTGTATTCTTTGTGTAATAGACTTTAATTTATGTGTATTTACATATTCATTATATTATACCTCTTGCATGGGGGGTATGTTTTGTAAGTTACCAAATTGGTAAGGGTTAATTTCACAATCTCTTTATTATTCGAGGTTGTTTTACGTAAGTATCTAATGGGAAATATTTATTATCCATGTCCATGTTTAAGGATTGATCTTTAAAAGGGATTCTCTTAAGGAACTGTTTTACAAAAACATCAATTCAAATGTTTTAAATATTATTCTTCTAAATGTTTTTCATTAATGTCGAGGTCTTCAAAATGGGTTTTAAGGATTTATTTATATGGACATTAATGTTTTTAAAATTTCAATTCCATTATAATGTTTCAAAGTGGTATGGGACACCATTATTCAAAACATTCTTTAAATTTATTCCTTTCTAAATTGTGTGACTTTTAAATGTTCTCATGAAAAATATATATTCTCTCAAAGAGTTTTACAAATCATTTTTATCTATGTCAACATCCTTTGATTGATTTTAAACTTGTTTGAAGATGATTTATTATGATACAAATATTCCATATTTTATTAAAGGTTTTGTGATATGTTTGACAATGGATGTGTTATTTTTATACCATTAATGGTATAGGGATAATGTATTTAAATTTCGTATGCTACTTTTAATACGAATGTTTATGTTATGTTTGATACTTTTCATATGAGGAATTCATTGGACTTAGTAGGTGACGGGTGGAGCCCGAAATAGCTCCTCGATGCATCGGTAGGTCTAATGGGACAAACTCGTGTCTTGGCACAAGGCCTTGACAAAATATTATTTGTAATATTGGAACAAGGCCTTCACTATGTGGTTATGATAATCTGGAATTATGCATTCCATCATTATGAATGTGGTTAGTGATATTGCATGTGATTATTCGACTAGTAGAATATCCATGTGAGTATGTAAATGGAATTACTTAATTTTATTTTTTCCATGTTATGGTGATGTTCTAGTTTAAAAGACTTTTGTTATAGTGATAAACTGCATTAAATGTTTATGATTATTTATAAAAGTTTTCACTATATTGTTATCC
Organism: Viscum album; assembly: GCA_963277665.1. NCBI lineage: Eukaryota > Viridiplantae > Streptophyta > Magnoliopsida > Santalales > Viscaceae > Viscum > Viscum album. The sequence continues at coordinate 1,235,390,562 of OY728162.1, read as the reverse complement.
TTACTGAGAATATGAGCTCACCTCATTCTATGTTTTATTTTTCCCAAGACTCCAAGAAGTGTATTTTGATTGATATTCAGGGTAATTCCAATGGAATAAAGGTGTTCATAAAGGATTATTTATTTATTTTTGTATTTTCTAAAGTGTAATGTAACATTCATGTAAGTAATCTATTTTCCAAGACTACTAAACCATTCGGTCCTTCAGGACTAGATTACTTGTAATCATGCCAACGTATTAAAATAATGTACTGACTCTGGGTAACTGGGGTCGGGGCGTTACACATGGAGCCTTCATTATTTCATATTTCTGTAGCTACAAATATCTTTTTAGTTATAGTTTATAAATATAGAATTGAACATTACGACCTCAGGTAGAATCTACTTTTATTTCAATATTACTCACTTGAAAGTGAGAGATTTTAGAGGATTAGGATACAAAACATTTTACAATGGACATAAAGAACCTTACTTTTTTGGAGAGGGGTGACACACAAGTCATCGATAACGAATGATAATGCAGTTATTACTAATTATTTAACCAAGTACAAAAAAATTATTCCATAAAATTTGATTCAATAATCAGTCAACCATCTTAAGATAAATGATCATTGAATAATTTAATTGAGTATTTTATAAGGTAGTTTTTATGTTCTATATATATTAAATATATTATAAAAATATTTTCAAATATAATTATATATATTACTAAACAACAATGTAATTAATGGTGTATATATTATTCAATTAATTATAAGCATTTATATAGTTAAAGTATTAATGGTGTATATATAAAATATTTAATTATAAAAAATAATTTATAGTGGAAATTTATAATAATAATATTTTTAAATATAATATTACATATTACTAAAAAACCTATCCTATTAATGGTATATATATACTATTCAAATAACAAGATATTTAAAATTTAAATATGAGAAATTTTATAATATATAAATATATATAATAACATTCAAATAAAGATAATACTATGTTTTATAAAATATTAATAATAAAATATTTTAAAAAAATATTTATTTATAATAATTATAGTTATCTAGGTATCCAATAATTTTTAGTTGAGTGGTAGTCACCACTAACCTCTACATCTAAGAGACAATAGTTCAATTTTTGGTAGTCCTTGGGGGTACTTTTTGGTTGTGGTGCAGGGAGATAATGAAACAAGAAGATGGTGATGAAAGATGATTTAAGCACGCTGACACAGGAATGAGAGTATCAATAATTTAACATTAACCCCACACATGGCCTTTGAGCCATGTAATTGGATTTTATCCCATTGGTACTTTGGCACATTATTAGTAATAATATTGGAATGTTCGATGATTTATCCCTCTAGGGGGGGTATGAATTGTCCTTTCATCCCATGGTTGTGTAAGTCTGTATCTTTGAAATGTACCCCCAATAACCTACCTATTAGTTTAAATTAAATATAATCTATAATATTATATATACATATAAATATATTCAAATGAAATTATTTATATTTTATATTATAATTATATAAATACATTTTGTACATGATTATATTTTTTAAAATGAAAATAATGTTATTAAATATTTAATTTCTCATAATATTATATTTATAAGAAGAATTTTTATAAAAATATCATTAATAGTGGTTTTTAATGAAATAAAATAAAATAAAATTATTTACATCTATATAACCAAAAATTTATTTTCACCGTATATTAATTTAAATATAATAAAAAATTTATATATATACTTTTCAATAAGTAATTATATTATCCATAATGTATATACATTCATTTTATACATAACTACTCATATTATTTATTATTTATAATTAAATTTTTTTAAAATATATTATTAATAATAATTGTTTTCAATTCCATTAAGTATTATGATTGTATATATATATATCAAATATTGTACGGAAAAATAAATTAAATTTTAATTCGATAAATAAAATAATATATATATATATATATATTCTAATAAAAAGAACAATATTTTGTTCAAAATATTATCATTATTGTAATTTAAAAAATATATTTCGACATAATAATTTAATTTATACAATAATATATAGTCTATTTATTTTAATTTAAATATAATATAATATATAATATTTATATGTAAATATATTCTAATTTAATTGTTAATATTCTAAATTATAAATACACATATACAATCTTATATTAAATTATATATTACTAAATATAAATATTAATATTTTATAACTAATTACTTATAATTCAACAAAATTAAATTCATAATAATATTATATATAAATTTTTTAAATCAGTCAACATAATTTATTTCACAAACTGTCCCACAGGGGCCCTCCTAATGAGCAGAAAACCTAGGGTGACCTCCAAAATCCTACCTTCAATAGGCTAGGGGATACAGAAAAGCATTGAGAAGATATATACTTAAATGGGAGGTATTTTCCTAATGTACCTTCATGCACACACAAAACCATTTCTATGAAAACATGTGGAGGAATAATAAAATGAATACAGCATATAGAGTATAACCATGCATGTAACTATCACAACCTACCTTCACCGAAAAGAGGGAAGGGATAACAGATTGGAAATCCCTTCCTTCTATATGTTGAAGGAGAGATAATGACCAATGTTTCCCACCTCTAGTAGGCCCTGAAGTGGTGACTAGCACCAAGGGTATAACATTTTCACAATATGGGAGGCATTTCCCTTTTTTTAGTTTACCAAGATTGGGAAAAATAATTATTCAACACCAAACACCACCACGTATAGAAAACTCAAGGTAAAAACCAATCTACATGCATGTTTTAATAATAAAAATGAACAAAGTACAAGGACTCCAAAGTACATTACCCAACTGGAAAGGATAAAAGGCTACGAGGATTCCAACAGCAACCAACAACAACTCCAATGTCCGGGCCAGTAAGGTCCCTCATGGCCTCCGAAGCCCTCCTGGAAACATGAATGTAATCGTAGGGTGAGAATACAAGGTATAATAAGTAGGAAAACCTAAAGCTCTCATGAACAAGTGGGGAGATGTCCTAAAGTACCGTGAGAAGAATAAGAAACATCATCTATCATTGAATCTATCCATCCCATCTCACTGACCACACTCACCAAATAACACAAGAAGTAAGATAATAGTAAAGGATAAAACATTTGGGTACGACACAATACCATTTCCCCCACTAGCTTGCTGGTCATCCCTAATGTCAAACTTCCTGAATCTACCATGCTTTTCCTGCCCACACACACCTGGGCCTCACCACCATCCACATCCCTACCCGCACACACCTGGGCCTCACAACCATCCATCCCTGCCCGCACACACATGGGCCTAATCTCCAAGACACCTAGGAAAACAAACATGCCCGAAGAGTCATGGGATAATAACACACCAATCGAAACCTAACAGAATAATCATGGGTGTAAGGTCACCTCCAGCCATCACAGCTGAGGGAAGAGCGAGCAGGAATGAGAGTAACTAGGGGGAAACACCCTTCCCCATGAGATAGGGTGTCCGACACTAAGTGCCCATCACGGCTGGGGTGGGACTAAACACGGAACATACAATTACATATATATATACCGACACAGATCTCAACCTATGGATCCTCAACAGATACAAGCAGCTGCTCAAGCACTGTGGCCTCAGAAAACAGGGACACAACAAATAGTTCCCACTTTCCCTATTCAAGTTATCATTTCATAACAGTTCAGTATGAGTTAATCCCTTCACTACTGGGAAACTAATAGGCACAACCACAGATGAAACAACAATAAAGCCAGAAGGAATACCGTCAGGTAATTTAAGCATTAACACCCAGTTCTCTTGTAAAGTCACAACAACTAGGTATCACGTGAGATCCCTCGAAGTACTGGAAACAAAAAAAACCCGAGACACATCCCTATGTCCCCAAAATCAAGGAGCCCATAGTTTCTCAGCAACAGAGCATCCCAACCAAATTCATGTCACAGTAGAGCAACCACACAGCCTCAGATTCACAACCAGCGAAATTATAATAATACGGGATCCCAACCCCACCCATATCACCCCAGCAATCTAATCCTGTGAGAGAAAACAACCAAACCACTAAAACCAAAACAAAGCAGTTCCTTGCAGGTATTTTATGATTTAAAAGATTTAAAACACTCCATGGTTTCAATTCCATTGGGCTTTAACCAGAGTTATCACTGAAAATGGTTAATCCTTGTGCTTCCAATTTAATTAACCGAGTATACTTAATTAACCAATTCCATGCTATGTTAATTTAAACATATAAGAGCACCGAAGATTATTAGTGCACAGAGAAAGAACACCAACGACCATAATTTTCAGTGAGCATTGGCCTGTAATAATTCACAACACATACCAACATAAAAGAGTACAGCAGAACATCAATCACACACCCCTTTCCTTCATTATAGGTCCATTAGTTATCTTCATTATGTTTTGTTTCTTCAATTTAAATAGAGAAAAAATCATACCAACCCTGAATGATGCAAAAAAAGGAGAGACGAAGGATAAAATCCCTACTTGATTGATCAAGGATTGACGTTAAGTCCTCGCGTGGAAACGAGAAAACAGGATTAGAAGGAACTCCACGGAATTCGATCAAGGATAAACAAAGTGGGGGTAAAACTAATCTAGAGGAAGGGTATTCCGAGAAGAGGGTGATAGAGAAAAGAAACCTAGGGAGATAAGAATCCTTTACTTTATAAAGGCTGTGATAAAGCATCCCTGGGATGGTTACGATATGGGGAAAAACACAAAACCGCGGAAGAACTGGTATCGTGGGATGACCATGCGGCTGGGCCACCCCACAGATACAACTTAAAAGGTCCACGCCCTTCAAGTGGTTAAAACTGATGAACGCCTCACCAATCATTTAATTAAATACAATTAATGGGCTTTAAAATAGTCTTAAAGGGGTCAAAACATGGTTTAAAAACCAATTCACGCAAAAAAGTGGCGCTATTGGAAAACATGTGGAGGTCACCGGTAGGACAAGTCCACTGGTAGGCTGAGCTACCGGTAGGCCGAGGTGACCGGTAGGCTGAGAAACTGTTAGGCTGACGCCACCGGTAGGCTAAGAGATCAGTAGGCCGAGCCACCATTAGGCCGAGCGACCGGTAGGTCGAGCCATTGGTAGGCTGAGGCCACCGGTAGGCCGACCACCTGTAGGCCGAGCGACCGGTCGGTTGAACTATCAGTAGGCCGAGCTATCGGTAGGCCGAGCCACTTGTAGGCCCAGGCCACAGGTATGCCGAGCGACCGGTAGGCCGAGCCACCGGTAGGTCGAGATACCGGTAGGTCGAGGATAGTTGTAGGATGATCTACCAGTAGGATGAGGCCACCGGTAGGTGGAGCCACCGGTAGGCGGAGCCAGCGGTAGGCTGAGGGTACCGGTAGGCTGAGGCCACCTGTAGGCTGAGGCTACCGTTAGGAGTCTTCACCAAGAACTTGGGATGTTCTTCCAGACCACCCAGAACACCCCAAACATCATATTTTCACCTACAAATGGACCCCAAATCCCCGGTCCATTACATCATTTACTTCTCAAACTATTCTCATCCCTGAGAATATAAGAACAAACCAGAAAGGAGAAAAGTGGGGTCTAAACAAACACCCTCTAAAGATACTTCTCAGGGGAAAGCCCCTAAGTTATTCAAAAGCTAGAACAGAACCCCCCCCCCCCCCTTGTCCAAGAATAATCCCCCAAGAGTTATCAACCACAAACATTCACAAAAAGCACAAGGATCACACTGTCCAACACCTGAGTCTGGGAGTCCCTTCCTACATGTTTGGATATTAACCTCTTTGGGCGGCAATGACTCTCCCGCATGGGTTTAATCGCATCCACATTAATGCACCTTGATTAAAACTCAGGTTATCCCATCATCACACATTTGGTGTCAAAACATGAAGAACACGCATTTCATATATTAAAGAAAAGGTGAAACATCTCAACAAAACTCAGAACAACAACAACAACAAGGAAGTAAAAACAGCTCTGGGTGCTGAACGTGTAACTGGGCCTCCCACTCCCAAGTGCTCTCCTCCATGCCACCATGCCTCCACAACACATGAACCAGGGAGATGGTTCATCGACAAAGCACTTTCTCTTTAAAATCCTCGATCATGATCGGTCATTCTATGAAGGTCGCAACGTTTTAGACACTAACTATCCCCAATCGATGACGAGGGAGTCATCGTGTAGATATCGACGAAGCTGGGAGACATGAAAGATGTTTTAAACTTTCTCCAACTGAGGTGGTAACGCCAGCGGATACGTCACCTCAACAACTCGTCCCAACACCTCAAAAGGTCCGATGAACCTAGGGGAGAGCTTACTCCCCTTCCCAAGACGTCGTTTCCCATGTTGAGGGGAATCCTTTAAGAACACAAGATTTCCAACCTCGAACTCCAACGTCCTTCTCCTACAATCGACATAAGACTTCTGTCGGTCTTGGGCTTCCTTCATCCTCTCACACATGAGCTGAACCTTCTCAGTGGTGCCCTGCACCACTTCTGGCCCAAGAACAGCTGCTTCCCCAATCTCTATCCAGCAAACGGGTAAACGACACAACCTTCCATACAAGGCCTCAAACGGTATCATGTCAATAGTGGAGTGGAAGCTATTTTTATAAACAAACTCTACCCAAGGAATGTATCGTACCCATGATCCCCCAAAATCCAGAACACATGTCCACAACATGTCTCCCAACGTCTGGATCATTCGTTCTGTTTTCCCATCACTCTAAGAGAGGAAAGAAATGCTAAGGCATATCTGGGAGCCAAAGGCATGCTGTAATCCCCTATAGACTCATGAGGTAAACCGTATGTCTCGATTCGAGACAATAGATCTCGAAATCTCGTTCAACCACACCACCTCATTGACATACCACTAGGATAAGGTGCTCACCAGGATCGACTCCTTAATCTCCAATAAGTGTACTGATTTTTTCAACCGATCCACCACTACCCAGATGGCGTCATAGCCTCCGTGATCACTGGGTAGCTCTGTTATTAAGTCCATAGAGATGTCACCCAACTTCCAATCGGGAACATCTAAAGGCAGTAACAACCCTCCAAGAAAACGGTGTCCAGCCTTCACTTGCTGTCACACTAGGCACTTTGGCACAAACTCTGCCACCGCCCGCATTACCTGGGGCCACCAAAACTGTCCCCTCAGGCCTTGGTACATTATTGAGACCCCAGGATGTACTACTATTGCCAAGCCATGGAACTCACAGAGAACACCTATAAGCATCAACTCTAGAAAAAAAATTCTTCCACGGAAAAGCATATGATGTTGACCATCCTCCGACCATCCCTCAAGCGAATTTCCCTGATAAACATGATCTCGCATCACTTCCACCTCTGTGTCCCCCAACTGAGACTCTTCCACCTACACTACTAAAGAGGAAACTACAGTCAACTGAAACAGATAGCCTCTTCCACCTTCTACCCTTACATCCAAATGCAAGGCTGCTATCTCTTCCATCGCTCTCTAAGAATCTGTAGATTCCTAAACTACTTCCTTCTACGATTTCCTTCTCATGGAATCAACCACAAAATTACCCTTGTTCTCAGTATAAGAGATCTCGAATTCGTAGTCTTGGAGGAACTCAACCCATCTCTACTGCCACAAGTTCAGATCCCGCTAGTAAAAGACATAACACAAGATCTTGTGATCTGAGAAGACCACGAAGCGCTCTTCATTGAGGTAATGCTGCCACAACCTCAATGATAATACCATGGCCGCAAGCTCTAGATCGTGGGTTTCATAGTTAAGTTCATGAGGAAGTAACTTCCTAGACCCATAAGAGATCACTCCTCGCTGCTGCATCAGCACATATCCCAACCCAAGGCAAGAAGCATCACAGAAAACTTCAAACAACCCCCCTTCTTCTGGAAATCTGAGTACTATAGCATTAACCAGCTTCTCCTTTAGGTAGCCAAAATCTTCCTGGCACTGGTCGCTCCACAGGAAGGTCTGGTCCTTCCTAGTCGAAGCAATCAAAAGAGCTACAACTCAAGAGATGTTGGGCACAAACCTCCAGTAATACCCTCCCAAAACCAGGAATCTACAAACTTCTGCCACATTCATTGGTGTTTCCCATGAAACGATTGTCTCGACATTCGACGAGTCTACTGCTATTCCCTTCTGAGACACTACATGTCCAAGTTAATGTACTTCTAGTGTTAAGAACATTCACTTAGACAGTTTCACATAAAGATGGTGGTGTCGAAGGACTCCCAAAACTTCCCTAAGATGCTCAACGTGCTCTTCCACTAATATTGAGTACAAAAGGATGTCGTAGATGAACACCACAATGAACTGGTCCATAAACTCTCAGGAGACAGAGTTGATGAGGTTCATGAACATAGTTGGTGCGTTTGTAAGGCCAAATGGAATGACCATGAACTCAAAGTGGCCATATCTACACCAGAAAGCCATCTTAGAGATATCGCATTCCTTCAATCTCAACTGGGGGTATCCAGATGGCATATCGATCTTAGAGAACCAACCTTCTCCCCTTAGATGGTCAAAAATATCATCTATCCTCAGGGGGGTAACAATTCTCGATCGTCACCTGATTCAACCTTCAATAGTCTATGAACAGTCATAGAATACCATCTGCCTTCTTTACAAAGAAAACTAGATCCCCCAATGTCAACACGCTGGGTCGAACAAAGCCCTTCTTCATCAGATCGTCAATCTGAATCTACAACTCCCGCAACTCAGTAGGTGTATTTCGATAAAGAGCCATCGATATTGGGTGGGCACCAGGTTGTAAGTCTATCCCAAACTCAACGTCGCATTGAGGGGGTAGAGTCACAACCTCATCAGGAAAGACGTCAAGGAATTATCTTACGAACTCTTGGACATCCTTCATTCATGTGTCTACCAACTCCATCGACTCCCCCTCTATCATAGAAAGGGGTGGCTCCACATGTCTAATCCTCACCTAATTACTCTGCTCCTCATCAAAAGCCACACACCGTCCATCCTCGTTGGATAATTTGATACTTCTCCGATAGCAGTCGATGATTGAATGCACAGAGAATAACCAGTCGATGCCTAGAATGATATCACATTGTTGCATCTGCAATGAAATAAGGTCACCATTGGACTGATGTGGTCCCAACATCAGTCTACATACCTGGAAAAGGTAAGATATGCTGGTCTGACCACCAACTAGATTTCCCAACACTAGGGGCACAAAAAGTCCCTCAGAATCTAGACATAGAGCATGGGATAATTCGGGCGTAACAAAGGAGTTCGAAGCTCCTGAATCAAACAAGGAAGAAACAAGAGTGCTGAATAAACTGATCATACCTCAAATGACCTCTGGTCCCACCGGAGCAACTAACTCTGTGGCGTGCAACTGTCCATGCCCAGCTCCTCTTCCTCGCTGCTGTCAACTACCTCCCCGACCACGCCCTGGTCGAGGTCCCTGAGGAGCAACCTAGTGTTAGTATCCTCCCATAAGGTCATTCCTAGGAAGGTCGGGGGCCTACTGCTGCTGCTGGAAAGGTCTCTCTGGTATCAGATGCTGCTGAGGTTGTTCTGAGACTTCCGACCTCCACCATGTGGAGCTCGAGTCAGACACCTTCTCTGGACATTCCCAAAAACTCCGCAAGAGAAAAAAATCGGTCCTGGCCCTATGGAAAAGGGGCTAGAGACAAAAGTTTGGGAGTGGAACTGATGAGTCATAAACCCTGTTTGTCGAAACAGGAAAGGCCCTATCACTGGAGACCTTCTGTTGACCGCCTTACCCTTTGGTGAACTCAGCTGGTTCCATTCTTGTGGTGTTCCTCCCTCCGAGATCATCCTCTCTACTATCTCGGACTTCTTCTGTACTGCTAGGTACATCAGAAGAGTGAAGGGAGTGATAGCGTACTGAAGAGAAGGATGAAGTGCCTCCTCTAACCGTCTTTACCGAGGCTCCTCATCCAGAAAGTGATCTGGGGAAAAGCACAAGAGATCATTGAACTTGATCCCCAGATCCCTCACTAACATGCTTCCCTACTGAAGGGAGAGCAACTCCTATCTCTTCTCAGCCCTCATCATATAGGAGAGTAAATCCTCACTAAATTCCTTCTCGAAAGTGTCCCATGAATCCTCTGCCTCTGTCTTATCTCCCATGAAAAGCATCTACCACTGATCCACTGCTCCTCTCACCTGACTGAAGGCCAATGAAACCCAGTACTCCCTCGGAGCACAGATCAAAGAGAAGGTGATGGCTAGCTCCTTGATCCATCCCTCCGTTACTAAGTCTGAAACGCTTCCCTCATACTTCACGAGGTTTTTTCACTGGAAGGAGCATAGAGTCCTTTGCCACAAGTCAGCCTCCTCATCTCGGTTAACCCTCTACTGCTCAACTGCCTCGATCCACTGGGACTCAATCACCCGAGTAGATCATGGATAACGTCCGGGTTCCATAGCTGCAAGGTAACCAAAGAATTCCTAAGCCCGAGTAGCAAGGGAATTATTATTATTATTAAATACTTCTCCCCAAGGGGCCCCAAATCAATAAAAAAACACAATCAGTATGATGCATGTACCTTCCCTAGGGTCTCTACCCTACAATAAATGTAGTCTCACTTGGTCGTTTGATAGGCTCAGAGTCCTTGCATCGGATCACGGGGGGCCCTAAAATCTCATGTCCTAGTCGGTCCTCCCTGGTCTATTTCTCGAACCAAGATCACCTAACATTTTTTCCCTACCATCCCACACAATCCTCACTGCGCATAACTCCAAAATCCATCCTATTCGTCAACCTCCCTCTGATAACATTATGTCACGACTCTCCTTCACCAAAAGGATGAAAGGGACAAAATATTGACAATACCTTCCTTCTTTATGTTGAAGGAATGATAATGACACCCCGAGTCCCTCCTTCAGTAGGCCCCGGAGTGGCGACTAGAACCAAGGGTAAAACATTTTCACAATATGGAAGGCATTACCCTTTTTTTGATAACCAAGATTGGGAGAATGAATGAGTCAACACCAAACACCACCAAGTATATAAAACACAATGTAAAAACCAAAATACATGCATGTTTTAATAATAAAACTGAATAAAGAATAAGGAATCCAAAGTAAAATACCCAAAAGGAAAGGAAAAAAGGCTATGCAGAAACCTACCGCAACCAACAACAACTCCAACGACCAGACTAGTAAGGTCCTGCACAGCCTCTGAAGCCCTCCTGGAAACCTGAAAGTAAACATCGGGTGAGCATACAAGGTATACTCAGTAAGAAAACCTAAAGCTCTTGTGCACAAGTGGGGAGACGTCCTAATGTCCCGTGAGAAGCAGAAGAAACAACATCTATCAAGGAATCTATCCATCCCACCTCACCGGCCACACTCACCAAAAAACACAAGAAGTAAGATAATATTAAAGGATAAAAAATTTGGGTACCCCGCACCACCATTTTCCCCACTAGCTAGCTTCTCATCCCTAACGAAAAACATCCTGACACTACCATGATCTTCCTTCCCGCACACACATGGGCCTCACCACCATCCACATCCCTGATCGCACACACCTGGGACTCACAACCATCCATCCTTACCCGCACACACCTAGGCCTCATCCTGAAGAAACCTAGGAAAACAAACCTACCTGAAGAGTCCTAGTCTAATAACACACCAATCAAATCCTACCCGAAGAATCTTTGGTGTATGGTCGCCTCTAGCCATCATAGTTGAGGGAAGAGGGAGCTGGAATAAGAGTAACTAGGGGGACACACCCTTCCCCCTAAGATGGGGTTTCTGACACTAAGTTCCCAATGCAGGTGGGGTGCGACTAAACAAAAAACATAAAGTTACACATATATATACCAACACACATCCGTACATACGGCTTCTCAACAGATACAAGCTGGTGCAGAAGCACGGAGGCCTTAGAAAACAGGAACATAACAAACGGTTCCCAGTTTCCCTATTCAAGTTATCATTTCATAACATCTCAGTATGAGTTAATACCTTCACTATTGGGAAACTAATAGGCATAACCACAGATGAAACAAAAATAAAGCAGGAAGAAAAACCATCAGGTAATTTAAGCATTCACACCCAGTTCTCTTGTAATGTAACAAAAACTAGGGATCAAGTGAGATCCCTCGAAGTAATGGAAACAAAACAAACCCCAAGACACAACCCCATGTCCCCAAAATCTAGGAGCCCACTATTTCTCATCAACAGAGGATCCCACCTGAATTCGTGTCACATCAGAGCAACCACACAGCCTCAAATTCCCAACCATCGAAAGTATAACAATAGGGGATCCCATCCCCACCCATATCACCCCAGAAATCTAAGCCCGTGAAAGAAAACAACCAAACCACTACCACCAACAAAAAGCATCCCCTTGTAGGTATTTTCAGATTTATAAGATTTAACACACTCCATGGTTTCAATTAAACTGGGCTACAACTGAAGTTTTCATAGAAAAAGGTTAGTCATAGTGCTTCCAATTTATTTAATTGTGTATACGTAATTAAGTAATTCCATGTTACACTTATTTAAACATCTTGGAGCACCATGTTTTATTAGTTCTTATGGAAATACCACCAACGACCATGATTTTCAGTGAGAATTGGCCCGTAATAATTCACAACACATACCAACATAAAAGAGTACAACAAAACATCGATCACACCCCCATTCATTTTTTAGAGGTCCGTTCATTATCTTCATTAAGTTTGATTTCATCAGTTTCCACAGAGACAAAATAATACCCACCCTACCTGATGCAGAGAAAGGAGAGAAGAAGGAAAAAATCCCTACCTGATAGATCAAGGATCAACGTTATGTCCTCGCTTGGAAACTGGAAAATAGGAGTAGTAGGATCCCCATGGAAGACGATCAAGGAAAACATTATGGGGGTACAACTCGTCCAAATGAAGGGTATTCCAAGCATATGGGGATAGAGAAAAGAAACTTAGGAAGATAATAAGCCTTTAGGTTATAAAGTCTGATATACAGCATCCCCAGGACGATTATGATATAAAGAAAAACTCGAAACCACAAAAGAAGAGGTATCGTGGGTTGACCACGCGGCTGGGCCACCCCACACGACCAACATAAAATATCCCCACCCTTAGGGTGGTTAAAATTGATGCACACCTCGCCAATCATTTAACTAAACACCAATAATGGTCTTTTAAACCGGCTTAAAGGGGTCAAAACATGGTTTGAAAACCAATTCGCGCAAAAAGAGGCACTACTGGAAAACCCGTGGAGGTCACATGTTGGCTAGGTCTACCAGTAGACCAAGCTACCAGAAGGTCGGGGCCACCGGTAGGCCGAGCTACTAGTAGGCCGAGGCCACTATTAGGCTGATCTACTGGTAGGCCGAGCGACCGTTAGGCCGAGCCATAGGTAGGCCAAGGCCACTGGTAGGCCGAGCGACTGGTAGACCGATCTATCGGTAGGCCGTGCTACAGCTAGGCCGAGAAACCTGTTGGCCGAGCAACTGGTAGGTCGAGGCCACCAGTAGGCCAAGCTTCCGGTAGCCTGAGCTACTGGTAGGACGATCCCACTGGTAGGCCAAGGCCACCGGTGGGCCGAGCGACCAGTAGGCCAAGGCTATCGGTATGCCGAGGCCACCGGTAGGCTGAGGCTACTGTTAGGAGTCTTCACTGAGAAGCTAGGATGGCCTTCCAGACCACCCAGAACACCCCAAACATCAGATTTTCACCAAATAATGGACCCCAAAACCCTAGGCCTGTACAGTAACAATCTCTAGTTAACACATTAGAGTACGATAATATATATCCAATGCATAATGAAAAAATATATACGCCCTACCAAAAATGAAGTAGCAACATGAAATTCATTTAACAAAAAGAGAAAATGATTGATCGCGACACTTGGTCACTATGCTGTACAACTGAATGTGGTCAATGCACTCAAGCATTGCTATGCTCCACTAAATTCATCATTTATCTTCCATTTTCATAGGACACAAAATTTTTATAAAATGATAATAATTTGGTAAGTATATACATAACCAGTAGGATTCCCCTAAAATGATAAAGGTATCCATAACAATGTACAATTGAATTATGATAAACCCATTACAGGAGGGAAAAACCCAAACAAATATATACGCTCATAATGGAAACAAGATGAGAGAAAAATGTGATCTCCATATTGCAGCACTTCCAAAATGAGGCATCATCTTAATGTTCTAAAAATCCATATCCAATTTCCATTATCTTGTGTAACGTTATAATAATATTTTCAAAGGTTCACGTGCGTCACCTCTATGCTCCACAGTTATGGGAGCCACACCTCTAGTAGAGGACTTGTCTAAACCAGATCTCAAATATGGGGGAGTACCACACGATATAAAAATGACCCATCCCTTTTTGTATTATGGGTAAGAACTAACTATGGCTATGTAAAGTGTACGGGGGACCCACTCCTTGGTTTGATTGGGGAGTACCAACCTCGTCATCTCTATGATTATCCTACCTAATCACTACCATTGGTTAAGAATCGCTTAAATAAGTGTCATTCTAAAAACACCTCACAACATGTCTCGTATTCTATAATGAAGGATACCATTGGGTTCTATGGAAAAAAACTAATTATTGGTTACCTGTGATAAAAAAATATGAGTCTAGAAAAAGGAGATTTGGATGTTATGAGTTCCTAGGAGAATGTATATGTGGGTTCACATGTCGTGTGACACATCCTCATCAACTTGGTGTATTCTCCCTTGAAATTGGATTGGGAATCTATATCATACTTCACAATGGGTACATGTCATACAAGACATGTCTCATCTAACTGGGGTCGTCTCATTTCCTCTCTTCCTATGCTCATGTACACTATCTATGATCATGTACATTACTTGTGTCCGAGTACACGTTTTTTCCCATTTACTTTGGCCCTACATGTGTACCCGGTTGTGAATATTCCCATTATCATCTAATGTAAATGTGGATGAACCAACATTGGGTCACATGACATTTAATTCACATACACACCATGTCATCCTTGTCTTTATCTGAAACCCTAGTCACTATAGAAAGGTAACTACACGACATGTGTTCTTTCGTATTACATTTTGTATAGCCAGGTTTCTTCAAAGGCAGTAATGATTGGTTTTCACGTATTTTATAAATACTCATTCAGAACCGAAAAAACTACCATTTGAACCCCCCTATATTAAAGGTAAATTCCTTCGATATTTGATTCCCAATCATTGGTGGTTAGGAATCAGAATCAAATTACAAAAATTGGAGTCTATTGTGCATTAGTATATGTTCGATGTCCCAAAACCCATAGTCAATGCTCCAAACCCACTATCCCATCATGATCCATAATAAAATCATTAATCCATCCATCCTCCATGTATAAACCATGAATCTTGGGAATAAATCAAGTTCAAACACACCCTGTAAATGTCAAGCGACAACCTTGTGGGCCAATGATGATGAACATGATGAATAATGGGGGATGATCACATAAAAGAATTATGATTAGCATAATTGGTCGATGAGAACCCAAACAAAATCCTAAAGTGTGGGATAAAAGGTGATATCATGGAATAAAATACATAAACTGGATTCAAAAATTCAATTTATAAAATAGGGTTATACGAAGAGAAGGTAATCACATATTAAAAAGGATAAAATAATAAAATCAGTAATATATTGTATTAACCAAAACAAATTATCACTAAATCAATTCGAGCTTTATTTTTTACAAAGAACATAACCACTTGTGGTGTTGAATAAGATAGGGTATGTTTTTTATTTGTACCTCAGTCCACATCGATCCGTTTGTTGAGCAGGGCCATTGGGTTCTCTAATAAAAATGAAGGAAACTCCTTCTCTTGTAAAATCATCCAAAGGTTAGGTATATATCCCTCAATATTTTCCATAACAATGTATTTATATATGGAATGTTAGGTTAGGTAATATAATGAAATTAAATAATTTATTTATATACTTTATTAAAGACACCCCCAAACGGTACCCTCCCACATAACATTTGACGCCGACCATCCATAGGTTACACCTAAGGTAAACACTGCATTCTAAAATAAAAAATGTCCTCAGTTCGTCCATTATAGGTCTTGAATAATAGAAAAAATACATAAATAGAAATTAATTATGTGAGTGAATTAAAATATAATAATATTTTTAATATATTAAATCAGGGGTCCCAAGACACCCAAACACTGCACCGACTTCGATGAAAAATACATATATATATATATATATATATTAAAAGGACTCGACCAAAAAAACAATAATCATTAAATTATCCCCTTATTCATGTATTTTCACCTTGAAAATCACAATATGCACAAAAAATTTGTGATATTGAGCATGCATCATGTTTTTATGCTCCTAGGAGCTCTCATTCATGTTTATGTATTTTCAAAGCACAAAAACCAAGGGAATGGTCCATCCACAAGGTATCCTCTCCATATTATCCATGATCACCCATGGGTACTTCATGAAGGTAGCTACATTATCGATGTTCTACCCACCCCAATGAATAATGTGCATAGATTCATCGATGTATCTTTTCAACATCAACACATTGAACATTTTATAAACTCAATCCAACCTTGGGGTATAGGATAAGAGGTAAGAAAACCCTAAAACCATTTGTAGGATCTCGAATGTCCTGATGAATCTAAGTGATTTCTTGATTCCTAGTTAAAATTGACAAAATACTAGTCATCTAGAGACTCTTAGGAAAAAATGGTCTCCATGTTCAAACTCCAAGAGCCTATGACGTCAATATACATATGACACTAATATGATCATGGTTATCCTCATTTTTTCTCTCATCACCTGAACCATCTCTATCATCTCCTATTCCATATTTGGACTAAAAATAGATGTCTCCAGAATATTTGTCTAGCATAAGGGTGTCCTGTAAGATCTCCCATATAGAACCCCAAAAGTTTCCATACTGATAATAGAGTGATTGCTATTACTATAAGAAAACTCTACCAATGGAATATGATCCTCCCAGCTTAAGTGGAATTCCAACATGTAATATCGTATTATATATTACAAAACCTAGATAATCTACTCATTTTTATCATCCTTCTATTGGTTGAACATTGTAAACATCCTGCACTAGGTAATGGAGGCCACATGTAAGCCTCTCAAAAACCATGACATTAACCGATCATCATGGTCGAAGACAGTAATTATGGGTACCCCATGATGATGAACAATCCCCAACATGTATAATTCCACCATACACTTAACTGATCTCTACTTTCTTATAGAATGGAAGTCTTCCAACTTGGTATGTTAGTCAATAATGACCCAGATAGTGTTATGTCCACATAATATCCATGGAAGTCCCATCCTAATGACCATAGATATTTAATCCCATTTTCACTCCAGGATCTCAACATGTTATTTCAAACCTACTGAAGCCTGGTACTCCGCATTAACCTACTGACATGTGAGACACTCAGAGAAAAACATGGATATGATCTACTTCATTATATCCAACCAATAATGGTCCTTTTAAATAGTTTCTACTCCAACACATATTTTCAAGGGGAAGTTTGAAACTCCCTCATCTCCTCAACACAAAACATGAATAGAATAACCCTTTATCCGAAAAAAACTATGATGTGATCCCATTATTCAGAAAAATACAATAGGTTCATATATTGAGGATATCTAGTCATGTTGAATCTCATAGTGGATGTCTCCAAAATGAGAGTCTCCCACATGTTGGATAAGTTGATGAGTTACCACCAACAAATAAAGAAAAATGATTTCCCTCTCCTCTTCCAAGGCCAGCTATATTGAATCTTACTGCTCAGATTTCTCCAATACCGGGAAATAGTGGGACTTCCTATTCAATGAATATGTTGCAATTTATACCTTCCTAGAAGTATATAATTTCTTTACTTTATAATTTTATAAGAAATACAACCAGTACCTCTACCTTATGTTAAGCTCTCTATGAGTGAAGATGTACCTAAGACTCTAATGGTATGAGTAAACAACAGAACACTCACATAGAAGATAGTATATATATATATTTAGTGTGAAGACTACTATTTCCAACTCCAAGTTTCGATTCACATATTTATTTTCTTGGGGACTCACCTGCCTCAACCTTTTTGTTATCACCTCCTCCCTCTACCTCAATAAACAACCAAGACCATCACTAGAGGAATTGATAAACACTACATATTTATTGACCTCATTTGGTAGACCCAATATAGAATAATTTTTCAACATTATCCTCATATTCTCAAAGGCTCTATGAAAAAAATTTGTCTAGGTAAATGGATTCCATTTCCATGTAAAGATGACTAAAGAGGCTACAATCCAAGATAATTATTCCAAAAACCACCTGTATTTTCCCATAAAACCAAAGAAAACTCCACACCTCTAACCTGGTCATTATGGATCCCAAAAAATCATTACATCAATATTTATGGGGTCCACATATAAACCATGACTAATGATTAAATTTCCCAAAAAGTGAACCTCATGGGTCAAAACATTGGCACTGCAAGATCTTACCATATAGATGATGCTCTTGGAGTAATTCTGGGACCATCCTAAAACACTATGTATGCTACTCCATTGACAAAGAGAAAATTATTATGTCATCAATTTATAAAACTAAATTTTTTCCCATGTATGGATAGAAGAACTAGTTCATGAAACCCATAAACACAATGGGAGAATTCGCCAGACTAAAAGGCATAACCAAGAACTCATAGTGTTATGGGACATCAAAATGCTATCTTCATAATATCATCCTTCTGAACCCTCATCTGGAGGTATCCGAACCTAGGATCAGTATTCAAGAACCAAAACACTTCTCTAAAGTGGTTTAAGAGGTCATAAATCTTCATTATGTGATACTTGTTGTTTATCATTACCAAATTTAAGTGATGCTAATAAATAAAAATTCTGAAAATCCAAACCAATTTTTCCCCAATGCAACTAGAGCTGACAAGATAGACACACTAGGTATGATGAAATCCATTTTTTGAAAGTCGGACAATAGTACCGTCATCTCTTAGAGATTTGTGGGGTATATACCATATTCTATTGAAGATATCTGTTTGGTCATAGGATGAATGTCAATTCAGAAGGCCATCTCCCACCATAATGGTAGTCTAAAAACATCCTTATGAATGATTTATATATAATAATCCAATACTAAAGGAAAATATATTCAAAAAGAAAACTCTATTCCAAGGGGTAAACTCTCCAACCTATGGGTGATGTGTTTCATCTTCTAGAACTCAAGGCCCACTCCCTCTTCCATGGGATCTCTCTTACCCAAAATGGAGAATCTCATCCCATTGGTGTGAAGTCATCTAACTTTCTTGTGATAAAAATAAATTTGGGATCAAAATGTTGACAAAAACCATAACAAATATAATTTTATAATTTTTCATCAGGATGACCAAGAGGTATTAAGAGTAACTTTTTCCACAGAATGCTAACATGCACCACCGACAGATATGTGAGATCAATTAATTTCTTCCAGAAGGAAGCTCTTGAAATATATACATTGATGAAGTCTCAATTTGGATCCCTTGATATCACATGTGGTATATGGATATGAAGGAATAACTCATTCAAATTTCTATAAGTACATGGTAAATAGTATAAAAGAAAGAATTGCACCTCATTTCATCTTGTGAGATGACTAGTCTTATCCTTCTAAAGCCCGTAACTGTCGAAGAATTTAAATTCCATAACTTTGACCCTAGAATGGGCCTCCTATTATTTTTTTTGGGATTATATCATAGCATAATACCATTACTTTAGCTTGTCCCTCTGATGCTCCAACAACACTGTTGTTAGAACCACCTCCCTGGGTGCCGCCCTTACCATGCACAGGGGATCCATGATCATGGTGTTGCCCCTTCTGTGGTTGTTAATTCACTATATACATATCCTTATTATAAATACAGGTCCAAAAATAATATTACATGTGACCACTCATCATAAGAATAAAATAATCCCTCACCAGGATGACTGGATCCTCTACGTGATCCTTAGGCTAATGATCCATGTATTTGAGTCTTGGCGTGAGTATGGCACCTATGTCGAGACCCTGACATCTTATACCTACTTTACAAAGAAGGTGAATCGTCCTCATGATCTCCATTCAAAAATATTTATACCTGAAACCATTATCTTGGAATATCTTTGTCTCTATAGCCCACTCTAGCACTTCTGCATAGGTAATAATGCATAAAGAGACTATTTTGGTACAGATGTCTCTGTAAAGACCCTGATCAACCTTCCACACCATGAAGAATCCATCACATACCATTTTGAGGGAGTAACTCATGAGTTCATTGAACCACATGGAATACTCAGTGAATATCATATCACCCTATTGTAACTCAAGATTCTCTTAAATCCATATAGAGATCAAACATGCAGGGAAATAATAATCATAAAATAGATGTTAGAAGTGTGACCATGAGACCATCATCGCGTCACAAGTCTTTATAATTAGAATTTACTAGTTCACTACTGCATCATGAATAATTTTTCTATGTAGTCACAAAAATTCCACTGATCAGGGTTCCATCAATATTAAATAATTAGACCATCGGCTCAATACAATCCTCTACTACATAGGGATCTGGCTCATCGTATAAGGTCAAAATTCAGTGAAATTAGAACTCACATAGCATGTTATGTCTACACACATTATCTTCATTTTCTAATGTTTATATCTGCTAATTTATTGCCGGTTCAACTTCTCCCTTTCTACTTAGAGGAAATTCCTCTAATATAGAACAAAACCTGATTCCTCATTACTCAAAGTATTTTCATCATGAACCTCTATAGGTAACCTAGCATGGTTTCTTCGTATATGAATACAAAAAGTTATAAATACACACCACATTTAGATGAAAATATATACGAGGAGATAACTCATGAATGATATTCAAATTACTTAATTCTATAAAATTTATATACCAATGGTTCCCTACAACTGATGCCTTGGTCTACTGACTCAACAAGCATATAGTAAATGTCTTGGTGAATAGATACGTCATCTGCCATACCAACACAAGATTCTATATCATAAATTCCATTCATGATACACTTTGTATCTATTTACTTATGTTCACATCCAATCCTCACTATGGGTCCCACTCCCATATTGGGGTGAGTTTATACATACATAGATAGACTCCATAAAAACCAAAAGGGGATAAATCTAAATGTGAAAAATAAATCATCACAACTTATAGTAATTGGGAAAACCCAACATATATATATTCTCATAATGAACCCCATATTAGAGAGAAATAGGATATCCATATAATAGAACAACAATGAATAATGATTCATTCTATATATCCAAGGTTCAATATTTGATTCCCAACATCATGCACAATGACTCAAAAATCTATATAGAGAGGCCCACTCATCGGTACTGTACTCCATAGCTGAGGGATCCACAACTTCAGTGGATGACCCTTTCCCCACTAGTGCTTGAAGATGGGGAAGTACCACTCCATAGATAGAGTATCCACTCCATAGTGTTTTATGGGGTAATGGTGACTCAACCTATGTAAATAGTATAGGGGGCATGTCCCCTAGTGTAACGGGGGAGTACCAACCTTAACATCTCTATGATGATCCTTCCCAATCACTTACTTCAGTGAAGTATATATTATAGAAGCATCATCTTACAACACATCACATTACTCCTTGAATTCTATAATAAATTTTAGAAACAAATTTTATGTGAACAAAACACTCATGATAGGCTACTTGCTGTTCAAAATCTGAGTCCCAAGGATGGAGATATGGAAGGTAGAAGTTCCTTGTAGAAGTACATGGTGTGTACATGGGGTCGCACCGCATGTGACGTCACCTCATAACCTAGGAATGTTATCCCAAAGAAGGTTTATACTACACAGCATGTACATGTGGTACAAGGTGTGGATCATCCACTCAAGGCCTAGTCATGTCCTCCAAGATTGTGCCATTATACACTGCACGTGCCCATGTAAAATGTCCATGTTTAAGTAAGTGGTCTTGACTGTGTACTTTAGTTGTATCTATGTTCCTTGAAGTTCCCATGTATGTTTAATTGTAGTGTATATTCCAAGTCGCAATCATAGGTTCACATGGAATGTAAGTTCCATACATATTGTGTGACCCTTATCTTTACTCAAAACCCTAGATGTCGTAGTTGGGGTACTATAGGACATTTGTTCTTCCAAACTACATGCCATGTAGTAAGGTTTATTGTAGGTAGTAAATACAAGTATATAGGTTGTTTATATATAAAAACTAATCAGTCCTATCATTTGAATTTCATTAAATGAATTGAAATTACTATAGGCATTGATTCTTGTCCTTTAGTGGATAGAAATCCAAATCAGATCACCCACACAGGAGTTTTTCAAACGTCCCCCACTGTTCGCGGTCTCAAAGCCCATATACATTTCCCATAACCCATGATACCATCACTATCCATCCCCAAATAATCAATTCTTCTATTATTTTTTAATACACCATGAATTTGGGGATTCTATCATGCTCAAACCCACCCCGACAATGTTGAACCCCAACTTTGCAGGATAATGATAATGAACATGAATAATAATTGGGGGAAACCACCTGAACAAATGTGATGAGAATCATTACCCGATCAAAACCCAAAAAAATGTTCATAAAGTAAAGATTAAATGGTGATATCATGGCATAAAATATATAAATTTGATTCTATAATTCTATATAAAAATTGGCTCAAGAAAAGGGTGGTTAATAACAGATCATTAAATGGTAGATATGAAAATCCATGATCATCAATAAATTAGGGCAGAGACCAAAAATAATGAGTCCTACCTCAATTAATAATCATCCGCCTATAAAATCCTTATTGGGTTATGAAACTAACCACAATTATTTTTGATAACATGGTATTTATATAGTGAGGGTTAGGTCATTTCATTTAATATATATAAATAAACAAATCTTCTTATTAGAGGCAGCTTCCAACCATCACCTCCCACAGAATGTATAACACTGACCAACCATACTTCACACCTAGGGTTAGCCCCACATTACAGAGTCAAATGCAACCATTGATTTCCCATATGAGGTATCTAAAAATTATAAAACCATTTAAAATGATATAAAATTAATACATGAATTAAAATATATTAATATTTTTTATATATAATTTTTGGATCCCATGACACGCAAGTACAATTCTGACACTAATGAAAAATCAATATATATATATATATATATTCAATGGTCAAATCCAATAAAACCATTTTGTTACAATATAAATCATAAAAAGAACATATAAATTAAATAATACATTAATTAAATATTATAGTTCAAATAAATAAATTGTGAAAACAATATAAAGAATATAATTAAAATCTAGAATTTTAAAAAATAAATTTTACCTTATTAAAGGTTAAAAATAATATCATGAGAAAGAGAGGAGAAATTAATGAGAGTTTTTGGTAAAATTTGGAGGGGGATGAGAAAAATTTGATGAGGGCGTCCTTTATTAAAAAAATTATAGTTATAAACATCATCCAGGACCTTTGTTTGTGATCTGTATATGAATCAGGAATGAGGTTAACACCTCTATTTTAGCAACAAAACAAGCATGAAAACTATTCTTTCTTCCTCTCTAAAAAAATATGTTTTAATGGGGTTCACACATCTTAAACAATATTTTAATATATATATATATATATATAACCCTAACTTATATTTTAAAGTACCTAATTTCTAAAAACTAAATAAAAAACTATATTTTGGGTGTGACAAAAAATTTCAAGATATGCATGCTTTTCCAATTATGTAGGTTAGGGATTGTGATTCTGATACATTTTAGTTTTTTTAGATCAAGTATGATAATTATAAATTGTTAAAAACTTCCCAAATGTAACCAATCCACAAACCAAAATGAAATAGTGGTTTTTTGTGGGTTTTTTTTTTTACTTTTTTGAGGTGTGGTTTAAAAAAAACCATTTTTGTTTTGGGTATGATTTATGTATCAATCCAAACCACTAGTATTAAAGGAAAATACACATATTGTTTTATTTTGTATCACATTGACCCATGAATTCATTCACTAACCCTAGCCCACATTCATGTTTTATTTTCTTGTCAATAATGATATCATGTCACCATTCATTATAATTATATATAAATTACCTTCAAAATACAAACCATACATTACAATATATTATTATAATATCTGTGAACCAACACATCATGATCATGTGCTAAAGAATCATTTTTAAATTTATGACTTGGATGCCATCAAATTCCATCCAATTTCATCAATATGGAAGTCTCAACATCAAAATAAAATATTGGGCCTCTTACATACTCAAAAACCATTTAGGTTTAGGGGTTTAAAAAATTAGAAAAAAAATTACACAACAATTTGGATATATAAAATAATAGTTCATAAAGATCTAAAAATTCTCTCACTATGTAAATCATATCTGATAACCTTCTTCCACATAAAAAACATAAAACCATTCTTCAAAACCTAGGAAATAAAAATCATAATAAGGGTAAGCTCAAATTCTCATTAAGGGAATATTTATAATGGAAAATATCATAGAGTGAATAAGGAATGAATAATATGTCATGGTGAATAACTAAAAACACATTCCATTTAATGAATCACTTGATCATGAAGAATAATATATCCATAATTAATAATGATCAAATAATTCCATGTAAATAATCACACGAGATTGAAAATTATCTGTGGATATCATAACTATTTAAATAATTACTCGTACATAAATAAATGACTTCATAATTATGGGATTCATAATTCTATAAATATTAAGTATACCTCAGATTCCTTGTACCAAGATATCAAAATCATACTACCAATACCTTATTTGAACTATGGGTAGTTATACACCAAAAACATATTTCATATAGATAGACTACTAGTTTCTCTCAGGATACATATTGATGCATTGAGGGGCCATATAATTATAGGACCCACCCATCACATAATAAGTCTAATTCATTCATCTTATGAATAAACAATACAACTTAATCAATATGTATCAATAATAAAAAACTATCCATATATAATTAACTAACATAAAAATGTATATACATTCCCAGTCATACTAATCATAAACAAAATACATAGAAATTATAAGGATGGTATCATCACAACATATCCATACTAGACCATAAGTAAAAAAAGTGTTATTTTTGAGTAAAAAGATATACTTATGACTTTTCCATTCATTTTTTTGGAAATCACAAATTATTTCTTAAAACCCCGATTAATTTATTTTCCTAAACAAAGTATTTTTAAAACGTTTTTGTAGAAAACATAATATTTTTCCACAATTTTAATTATTTATAATGTATTCAATTATATAAACTTACTATCTTTTATTACAATTATCATAATGAGTATAGATCTAATGAACATCATATTCACCTTTATCAGATCGTAGATAAGACTTTTTTATGAATTTCTTACTGATAGAGTCTTTCTAATTGGTCTGATATCATAACTGATAAACATCGGATTTACACTTATTAAGAATATATTAATTAAATCTATAAATAATTTTGTCGGACTAACTACGTTTAAATTATGAATATGGAAAACTAATTTCTAATGTAAGGAAAATATTTTTACACTATAATGGTGTAAACCAATATGAAATCAGATATTTAGTTTCAAAAGATCCTTTGAAGTGCTCAATATCCAATTAACTGTGACAAAAATAAGGGAATATGACTTTTGAGATGGAAATATGATCATTGTGTATTTTGTTTATAAATACTCAGTCGTTAAAAGAGTTTAAACTAGTTTCTATAGAGCTGATCAGTCTCATTTGTACAATAGATTTAAATATTATAATGTGTGAATGTCACTTTCTAGGACTTTTGTAATTATTTTAGTGTTTTTTTATCTAAATAGAAGAAATAATGTTTTTCCCTTTATGAATTATTTTTCATTGTATTCGTACGTGTGATTTTTTATTATGAATGAGGTCTTATGGGGGTAGAAATATAGAGAATATGACATTCTGATCAAGGGATTGTGGGGATAGAATGAAAGTGTTGATTCCATGGATTGACGGATAATGAGGACATATATATATAGAATTTTATATTCATATCAAGATCTTTTTTTGAGTAAATATTAACTTTCTTGTATGTATAAAACAAGGGATACCATTAGATAAGTTTTGTGGCTACCTTACTCGCTAGGTTAAAAGATATTTATTAATTTTAATAGTTGTAAGTCATTTATTCTTTGTTATAGCTATTTCAATACTTTTTTTAAAAGTATTTTATTTCTCATTGTTCTTGATTGTCATTTTATTACTGTAAAGTATCTCAATATGATAAATATTAATTTTTTAATCAGATCTTCTGTGAATTTGATCTATTTACTTTATTATAATTGAATCTTATATGATTAATATTATTTCTATATTATATAATAGTATTTGCTATGATATATTGAAATCATTATTGATTATAATAATTTTTTCATCGAACTAAGGGCCAGGATTCAATTCAGTCATTTTATATAGTGGTTTGTGAATTGATTTAATTTGAAATCTTTTAAAATAACTTTTTAAAAAAAATTCAACCCCATATTATAATTTATCCTTCAAGAACATATTATTTAAATCCTAATATAAACATATCTCATATTTATATCCAAAAATTGGTATCATAGTGGGCTTCCACTACCCATTTACATGATGTATTTTTTTATTATTTAATATTGCCAGTTTGTAAAGATTTTATTAACATTCCTATTTGTAAAAAGTTTCTACACTAACATGTTTGTGGAAAATAAATATTTTATATTAATATGGATGGTTTTAATGATATAAAAATATAAAATCTCAATCCAAATAGCCCAATGATCATTGATGGTGCTGACTATGAATATTATAAAAATATAAGGAAGACTTTACTTATCAATATAAGAGTTGATAACATTGTGATGCTCACTAGAAATTTAGAAATTCCTGATAATGAAGTTATAGCTATCACAAATCAAGAGCATATTGAATATTATTTAAACTACATAGTTAAGAAACATTGTTATGTTCATTAAAAATAAGCATGTATTGTCAAATATCATCATGTGAAGTAAAAAATAGCACCTAAAAATATGAGGTTACAAATTTTGGTACTTAAATATTTCTGAAACTACATGATAAATGTTAATACATGACTATCAGTCATTTGATTTCTTTTCTGGGGAATTTTTTGAAAAGATCAATCAGAGAATAATGATAATTATTAATAGTCTACAATCAATTGGTGAGAAAGGATTATATGATGAACTTCTTAATGATAAAATCATATATATCATGATAAATGAATGGGAATCCAAAATAACTCTTTTTGATGGAACAATAAAGGACAATAATAATGATCTAGTTGATCTTATTGGAACCCTGATACGGTATGAGATTAAAAAATAAAAGAGATGAAAAAAAAGAAAAAGAAAAATTGGGGAGTTTCTATTGCTACAAATACATTACCTACAAAATTTCAAGCTCCAGAAATATTTGATAGATCATCAATAAAGAAAAAATATGGTGTTCAATTTTATACTAGTACTTATGATAATTCTAATAATTAATGGGATAAAATAGAAATAAGGATGAACTAGATTGTTTTTTAGAATAATTTCCATTTCTGATATAAGAAAGGCAATAAGGATAGAAGTGGGAGTAAGGATGAATTTACATGATATGAATACAAAAAATACATAGACATATCAGACATAATTTTTCAATGTTGAAAAATGATATAAATGATATAAATTTGGAAAGGAATTCAAATTTATTTTACAAGCCTAGTGGTAAGAAATTTATTAAATATAATGATTCTTCGAGTGTAATTATAGGAGATTCCTTAAATAATTATTTTGAAAATAATAGTTCCACATAGAGAAACATTAGTCATGATACTAGAGTATCTACAGAAAATATTTTTCTTATATATATGGAATAAACTATAGATAACCTTACAAAAATGGCTCTCAATGATAATTATCATGATGAGAAGTATTCAATATCTTCTGATGAATAATCCTCCCCAATATAAGATAATTCATTACCAAATTATGATTAAGTCTTAGGTTTTTCAAAATTACCAAATATTGAAAATTATAAATATAGTAAAAAACTAAATAAGGATAATAAAAGTATAAATATTTTAACAAATTAAATTTTGGTTCTTTCTAAATATATTGATAATGTTCATTCCAAAAGGTATAATTATTTTGAATATTTATAAAATGCATTTTTTGAAAAATAACTTATTCACAAACTAGTTTTGAAAAATCAATTAAAAACAATTTATAATGAATAAATGAATTTAATTTTAAAAATAATGATTGAATTATCCTCATTAATGAAACTCTTATCGAACATTACTAATGGAAAATAATGTATCACCCCAATCCTAGTTACCCAAAGTTGGTCCATTATTACATGACATTGGAATGATCATAAGAGATCATGTCTCAAAAGACCGATTAGTTTAGTATCTATGGAAATACTAGATACATACATAATTTTCACATGACATTATGAAATGAAAAACAACAAAAAATTTCCCCATTTGAACACACTCATATCCCATATCCTATCCTAGCAGGTCAATCATAATATACTTATTCACATCCTGGAAAAAATAAAACATTGAAAGGGGTGAGCTTAGATGCTCAGTATGTATAAATATATAGGGTAAATGTTTATAAATAACCATAAGAATTTAAGGAAATTTATTGGACAAAAAACACAAGACTTTTAAACATAATATTTAGCGTAAAATGAAAAAAAAAATAATTCCATTTACTTATTCACATGGATATTATACTAGTTGAATAATCACATGTAATATCAATAGCTAATTTCATAATGATGGAATGCATAACACCAGGCATCATAACCACATAGTCAAAGCCTCGTGCCAAGACTACCAATAAGATTTTGTCAAGGCCATGTTCCAAGACACTAGTTTGCTCATGATACCAACTGATGCATTGAGGTGATATAATGGGATCCACACATCACTTACTAAGTCCAATTCATTCCTCATATTAAATGTTTGGAACATAATCTAAACATCCGTATTAAAACTAGCATATGAAATGTCAAAAATGTTAACCACAAACCCTGAATGGTATAAAAATATCCCATCCATAGTCCAACATAACTAATTAAATAAAATATTGAAAAATGTATTATAATAAGTCAACCTCAATCAAGAATAACGAAGGATACTAACATAGATGAAAATAATTAGTAAAACTATTTGAGAGAAATACCACCTTTTCTTGAAAACATTTAAAAGTCACAGTATTTATCAAGAAGCTGTTAAACATTTATTTTAGAATCAAAGTCTCCTATACCAATTTGAAACATTTAAAATAAATTTTAATTTTAAAACATTCATGTCCATATAAATAAATCCTTAAAACCATTTTTAAAACATGGACATTAATGAGAAAGGTTTATAAGAATAAATCATTAAAAAATTTAAAATGATATTTTAGTTAGAGTTCCTAACCAAATGAGAGACATTGAAATAAAAATAATTTAGGTAATTTAAACATTATAATATCATGATAATAAAGGGATTCATGATATACTATGTCAAATTATAGGATATGTATCATAAAAAGGTGAATTGCCACATAACAACAAATAAGTCTCAATGGAATGTAAATTGATATGAAATCCCTTATAAAGATCATATCATTATATTAAGGATAAATAAATGAAATAATTATGTGTGAAAAATATAAATATAGTAAATATGATTGGATATTATGTGTAAATAAATTTTAGTACATTCCCACATATTCTTGTACAAATGAAACCAATGACATGGATGTGTAACACAGTGAATGGTAATTGAGTTAAGATTACCCTTATCAATTTCATATCAATGACTTAAGAATTTTTCAACTTAGTCATTATGTGTATCAAAGATATATCCACATAAATAGGAGTGGAAATTACTACATAAATAAATATATAGTTATTTAACACATAATCTTGGAGTAAAATAATCAATGAAGTTTGCGTAAAACCCAATGAGTAGAAATTGATAATTGACATTCCCTTACCAATTTGGTAACTTACGAAACATACACCCCATGAAAGAATGATCATAAAATTAATATTTAAATACCCATAAATTAAATTATATTACAAATATAATACAATCATGTTTTATTAGATACACCAAAAAAAAAAGAAATAGTGGCAATATAACATGAATCTCACGAGAATAAGAAGTGAGATGAAAACCCCTTACCACATTGTTATCAATCAAGTCATATGACCAAAAGTTAATAACCAAAAAATGAATCATAGTATACCATGAATATAAATATATTCAGGATAATATATATCAAATGTTAATACATAATAAACCAAATGGAATTAAAAATTATTGTACAATAGAAATCTCATGAAATTAAAAGTGAGATAAGAAACCCCTTACCTCGTGTCCAACGTGACTCGTATGTTCTATGCTCTTCCTGAATAATAAACATAAATTTATTTCTAATTCCATAAGAAAAATTTTCAGGTTTATTATTCCCTTTTTTTCACTTATTACCTTGCTATAACAATTAGTTAATTATTTGAGTTCTTCTCTGATATTTTGTCGACGTTCAGAAAATTAGTCAAAAATGAAATTGTTATAATTACAATTATTCAATGTGGTAAAAATTACATTATCTCTATAATTATATTCATTATTTAGATATCATATATATCAAATATACCTTATTTATGTATTTATAATATTCCATATCATTTGATGTTAAGAAATGAAACACACTGTTCATGGAGATGGTAAGTCGTACATATGCATGAATGCTACTTTCATTTCTATTTTATATTTAAAAGAATGAAAAAATAAAAATAAATATGTGTATTATAATTACATTATAATATCTATGTTATGTAATTTCATTATATTAATACTTTTTAACTTCCACATATGGAAATAATGAGTCATATCACTTTGAGGGGGCGGTAGTACGTGCTTCCTCAAATAAAATTATTGTATTTACCCATTATGGAAACCATACAAGTATGATATTAATGAAAAATAACGAAGTATAGATAAAATATAAATATAATATATATCACATGTCAAGACAGTTCCATATTAATTGCCACTATAAGAGGTGGTACGAGAAGATTGAACAATCATCGTTTCGTGAGGCAGTAGTTCACCGTCCCCAGAAACAGTATATTCTTTACCAATTAGACAGAGGTGAGTGTAAGTATAGTTAGAATAACTCTCATATAAAAAACCTAGTATTTGGAGGATACTGATGTTTTTATTAAATAAATTAATTAAAAAATTTAGGGGTTTGAAAAGTAAAATAAAAGGAAAAGAACTTAAGAGAAGACGTTACCTTACCATTAAATCTGGTAACTCCCTTGGGTTTGACCAAAAAGGATTTATTGAAGTACCTTATGCCTAAGGTAAGTCCTCTAGGTAAAAGAGAGTTATATTGAGAGCTTATTTGGTCAGATTTTGGATGATAAAAGGGGCTTGAGAGGTGTGATTAATGGGTTATAAGATAGGGATTTTTATAAGGGGGAGGAGGAGCTTTTTAGGAATGTTTGAAAAGATAATTTTATTATATAATGATATTCGGTTTCTAAAAGTCAAAAACATAGATTATAAGATTACTCTTGTTTGATATAAAATCATCAAATAAGAATTGGACTTGTTTATGATACTTTTTTAATCTTTTTTATCTTATTAATTTAAATCATTCATTAATGAGGTAAACAATGCATCATTATTGTGTCATAAATAATATTATTTATTTAATGTCTCAAAATTAAAAAACAAATACCATGATGTTGGAAATATTTTTTTATTTCAAATGGAAATATATATTCTAAGTGATGCCTTATATAACCCTATGTAAGAATTGATTTACTAAAAGATATATGTTTATTTCATTTTTGTCATTACTTTAAATTAATTAATATAAATTGTCATTGTAAATCTTATGTGGCTCCATGGGGTCCCAAAATCGACCCAAGGATTAAAATGGTCAGAACTGTATCAACAAATATTATTAGGACACATTCCGGTTAATTTAATAATATTATAATCTTACTTGTACCTCGAATTTCCCAATTTACCTTTAACTGCGGTAAATAAAGGTCAAACGTTACTATTCAGTAAAAAATTATATTAATCTTATTGAACAACATTTTACATGCTAATAACAAAAATGTATGTCACATTTTTGAAATTCAATTCACAAAAGTGGGAATATTTCATTTAAATGAAAAAGTAGGCTTTTTAAATACTACTTAGTGTTTTTACTATTCACCAAAAATTAATGTTTTTTAGAAAAATAACAAAAATTCAGCCTAAGATATATTTGATATTCTGAATTTAAAAATTATTTCTATTTTACCAAATTAAAAACATAGAAGTTGTATCAATTAATTTAAAATTAATTCACGTTGTCAAAACAAAAAAGCTTGTTTTCAAAGAAACAATAACTATCAAACGATTTACACTTGTTTATGTCCTTTTTCAATGTGAATTTACTTAAAATGACCAAAATTGGATTAAATTGTAAAAATATAATCAAATTAAACATTACAAAAATTCAAAATATATTCTAAAAATATAAATTAATTATATTAAAAGGGATTTTTGAATTAAAAATACAGTATTTTCACTATTCGTAAAAAAATAAATTTTTTCGGAAAAATACCAAAAATTTACCCAAATTAATTTTTTATGTTCCAGTATCAATTGAGAATTTTATAATTTCAAATAGAACATATAAATGTTTCAAATATTGTATTTAGAAAGGGTTCACCATTAAAAGGTGGAAAACTGCATTTTTTTAAAAAAATACTTCTTTTATATAAAAAATTGATTTTGTCCTTATATTATGTCTATGAAACACAAAAGATGAATGTTAAAATTATATGGAATAAATATAAAATTCAAAATGTGGTTATTAATATTCATAACGTCTTATTAAATTGATAGTTTGATAGGTATTGGTGCGCTTGGACCTAGTGTTGCGTACTTTAGACGCTATTGTATTATTGAAAGAGAAGTGTACCATTGAATATTGGGGTGTTACATTCTTCTCTCATTCAAAAAATTGAGTCCTCAGAATTTGATATTATTCTTCAGAAAAAATAAGGATAAAAAAAGAAAATACCTTTGTGGAAAACCCACATCGGAAATAGGGTTAATAAAATTTAGTCTTGATAAGAAGTATAGGGAATTGAAAAGCCACCACAAAATTTGGATTTTGAATAAGAAAACATTGGTGACAATTATTATTGGAGAAAAATGTAATTATTTATATGGAGTGATTGAGGTCATCAATCATAGAAAAGTGAATGGAAAATTGAGGGCCTCAAAGACAAAAATCTATGATGAATAAAGTAATGTATTAGGATAATATATTTTTGGGTTTAAGATCCTTTCACTATGTTTTATGAATTAATATATTCATAGAATAAGAAAAAATATACTTCATAAGTAGAGTTACATACATTAGCTATTTTCTACCACAAACTTGTCTTTCACTCTAAATGATGAGTATTCACGATGACTTGGTCACACTGGAAGAGATATAATCAACTTATAAAGAATCACATAATCCATAAAGGAGGAACTATATATTTCCCATATCATTATAGATTAACCAAAACCAAAATTGTTATTACAAGATCAGATGATCCTCAAAAAAGATAATCTGTTAGAAAAAGAAATACTAATATTAATATCTAAAATTAAACCAGAAATACCAAAAGTTTAATAAATAACATTCAAAAAACTATTGTACTTAAATTCATTAAATATAATCCAAACTAATATTGAAACCCAAAACTCAAAATATTTTGATTATGTGGTCTTCCACATTAAATTGTCTCTCCAAATTACATCGACTACTCTTAAAGTCTAATACTTAAAATTAATTAACCTAATCACATATTCTCTTTGATAGGTAAATCATTTACATAAATAACCCAAAACACTATAAATCCAATTTAAAAACATAGATAAAAATCCACCATTAATCCTCAAATGAAATACTATAGTATTCAATTTTCCTTCGGCATATACTATTCCCAACAGAGCGAACGTGTTCCGAAATAAAATTTACCACTTAATTTCCAAATCATTTTCCTATACTAAGGATATAATTTTTATAAATAATAATATCCCAAATCAACTTATTATTTATCAATAAAATAATTGAACTATAAATAATTAGTAACACTAACTAGGGACTTCATGTAGTCCAATGGTAGGCAATAAGTCCAAGTCCCATTTTGGTTGGGGGTTCAATTCCAGTAGCTTTTTCTGATGCGATGGGTTGTCACATGGTGTTCATGATTTCCTTTTCAAAAACAATATTTTATAACATTCTCAAATTTAGATAAATTCCACAAAATAAACATAGCATAATTTAACAAAAAATATTATCTCATTCCTCTCATATTCATCCAAAAAATTAATAATATGTAATTTCCTCAAATTCAAGGATAATATAAATCCAAATTGTTATTTATAACTATATAGAAAAAAGAAAATATAATTATTCCTTGAATAGAATTTTCACATAACAAACGGTAGGGTTACAAATACAAGATAAAAGTATTCCAAAGTAATCCCATCAATAATGAGCACTAATACTTTTAAAAATTTCGTCATCCATTTATTTCCATATAGGTTCTTCCCTACCCAAGAGGTTATGCTATAAAATAGGGCATTGACTCAGGTAATGCCCAGGTCCCATAAATTTAATGAAAATATCTATAAATGTATTCTTCAGATAATTTTTTTTATTCCATAGTTTTCTTTATTTTTTCTCAACAATTCATTACATTATGTCCAGCTTTCTCACATATAAAGCATTTCATTATTCCATTGAGACACTTTCCTAGGAGTCTCCTTCCACATGTTCTACATGGTGGAAAATGATCTTTTTTCTCCATGATCTCCACCTTTGGAGCTCTTACCATTCACCACCATTCTCTTCATTTTTGAGTTTGGGAGTTGGTTAATATATATGTTTTTTATCATATTTTTGGAAAAAAAAATTGGCATAAACATGATATCTTATCCACCTACCAACATTAAATTTTGTTGCTCATTTACACCATCATCCCCACCTTGTAAATCATGTTCAATGATACTATGACTTTCTTGGAATCCATCCATTGACTAAAACCATAAATCAATGTGTGAGTGAAAGTAGTCATATAATCATTTATAGAATATCATGGCACCTTATTTTCAATATAAAACACCTTAGGATTAACCAAGGCTATTTATTCTCATATTATATTAAAATACTTAAAATTATTTTGTAATGAAATTTTGAATTATCCTAAGCATATCCCCCATGAGTGTCAATACCAAGATTGCAGAAAGGCCTGTTGTCGTGTACTAGGATACTCAGGTCAAGACTGAAACTCTGTGTCAGATTTTTTACTCCTAGGTACTTCAATGCCAGAGCCACCTCTACCTATTTGTATCTAGATAGAGATTTTTTTGGTATGAAAACTCACATAATATTTACACCACCAAAATTTTTGGATGTTCTCCTACACTAATACTAAACGTCTATCTTAGGGTAACATTCTCTAATCAGTGTTCATCTAAATCCAGTTTCCAATGTTTGTACTAAACTTCCTTGAATACTGACTATAGTTACCAGACCCCAATTACCTAGAATTGGTTCATTATTACATATCATTGGAATGACCTCAAGAGATCTTTTCTCGAAGGACCTATTAGATTAGTATCTTTGGAAATAATAGATACATTCATAAGTTTTACATTACATTATGAAATTAAAAACATCAAAATTGTGCCCCCATTGAACACACTCATATCCGTTAGCCTATCCCTACAGTTAAATCATAATATATTTCTTCAAATCCTGTGGAAAAAAAATTAGAAAGGGGTTAGCTCAGATGCTCGATAAGGATAATAATATAGCAGAAACTTTCATAAATAAGCATAAACATTTATGTCAATGTATAAGACTAAAACACAAGCCTTTTAAACTTAAACATCATCGTAATATGAAAAATAGAAATAAAATAATTTCATTACATATTCACAATGGAGATTCTACTAGTCTAATAATCACATGTAATATCAATATATAATTTCATAATGATTTAATGTGTAATGCTGGACATCATAACCACATAGTCAAAGCCTCGTTCCATGAATACAAATAAGATTTTGTCAAGGACTTGTGCCAAGACACTAGTTTGTCTCATAAAACCTACTTATGCATTGAGGAGCTATAGCGGGCTCCACCCATCACTTACTAAGCCTAATTCATTTCTCATATTAAAGGGTTGAAACATAATCTAAACATTCGTATTAAAACTATCATACAAAATGTCAATATTTTAACTACAAACCTTGAATGGAATAAAAATAGCACATGCACAGTCAAACATAACTCATTCAATACAATATATAAGGTTTTACTATAATAAAGAATCCTAAATAAAAATAAATAAGGATATTGACATACATGAAAATAATCAGTAAAACAATTTGAGAGAAATAACCCCTTTTTTCTTGAAAACATTTAAAAGTCTCACTATTTATCAAGAAGCTGTTAAAAATAAATTTTTGAATGAATGTTTCCCATACCACATTGATACTTTTAAAATTAATTTTAATTTTAAAACATTCATATCCATATAAATTAATCCTTAAAACCATTTTTAAAAAAAGTTCATTAAAGTGAAAGGTTTTGAAGAATAAATCGTTAAAACATTTAAAATGATATTTTAGTTAGAGTTCCTAACCAAATGAGAGGCGTTGAAATACAAATAATTGAGGTAATAAAAACATTATAATATCATGAGAATAAAGAGATTAATGATATACTATGTCAATGTACAGGATACACACCATAAAAAAGTGAGTTTGCACATAAAAATAAAGAAGTCTCAATGGAATGTAAATTATGTTCAAATCCCATAAAAGACTATATCCTTAGATTAAGGATATATCAATGAAATAATTATGTGTGAAAAATATAAATACACTAAAAATGAATGGATATTTTGTGTAAATAAATTATAGGACATTCACATATATTCATGTAAAAAACAAAACTAATGACTTGGATGTTTAATTCAATCAATGTAAATTTAGTTAAGATTACCCTTAACAATTTTATTTCAATGACATGAGAATTTACCAATGGAGTGATTATGTGTATCAAAAGTATATCCAAACAAAAGGGATTGGACGTTACTACATAAAAAAAGTAATTTCACACATAATCATGAAGTAAAACAACCAATGAAGTTTGCATAACACGCAATTAGGTGAAATTGATATTAGAAATTCCCATACCGATTTGGTATCTTCTGAAGCATACACCCCATAAAATAAGAATCATAAATTTAGATTTAAATTCCATAAATTAATGTATATTAAACAATGATTAAATTCATGGGGAAGTACATACACCATAGAAACATAAATAGTGTCAATATAGCATGAATCTCGCGGGAATAAGAAGTGAGATGAAAACCCCTTACCACGTTGCAATCAATCGAGTCATTTGAACAAAAGTTAATAACCACAAAATGAATCACTGAATACCAGGAATATAATGATAATAATGATAATATATATAAAATGACAGTACAAAATACACCCCATGGAACAAATAAGTGGTAAACAATGGAAATCTCACAGAATTAAAAGTGGGATAAGTAACCCCTTACCTCGTGTCCGACTTGACCCGTATGTTCCGTGATATTCCTAAATAATAATAAAAAGTTAATTTCTAATTCCTTAAGAAAATTTTTCAAGTCTATTGTTCCTTTTATATCACTTATTACCTTGATATATCAATTAGTTAATTATTTGAATCCATATCGAACATTTTGTAGATGTTCGGAACATTAGTCAAAAATGAACTTGTTATAATTACAAATTGTCCATGTGGTCAAAATTCCATTATATCTAGAATTATGTTCATGATTTATATATCATATATATCATATATATCTAGTGTATATGTATTTATAATATTCCATATCATTTTATGTAATGAAATGAAATGCATCGTTACGGGAGACGGTAAGCCGTACGTACGCTTGAATGCTACTTTCATTTATATTTTATATTTAAAAGAATAAAAATTTAATAATAAATAGGTATATTATAACTCCATTATAATATCTATGTTATTTAATTTAATTAAACCCATACTTTATTCCTTCCACATATAGCATGATCAAGTCATATCACTTTGAGGGGGTGGTAGTCCGCACTTCCTTAAATGAAATTGTTGTATTTACCCATTATGGAAACCATAAAGGTATGATATAAATGAAAAATAAATAATTTTAGAGACAATATAAATATAATACATATCACATGTACATATTATTCTATCTTAATGGCAGCAATAAGAGGGGGTAGGAGAATATTGAACAATCATCGTTTCGTGAGGCAGTAGTCACCGTCCACATAAACAGTATATTTTTAACCCATTAGATGGAGGTGTGTGTAAGTGTAGTTTGAATAATTATAATATTAAAAACCTAGTATATTGGTGAGACTAGTGTTTTTATGAATGAAACTAATAAAAGTGTTTATGGGGTTATATATGTAAAAGAAAATAAAAGAACTTAAGAGAAGATGTCACCTTTAAACCAGGTAACACCATTTGGTTTGAACCAAAAGGATTTCTTGCAGTGCCTTCTGCATAAGGTAAGGCATATATGTGGAAGAGGGTGATATTGAGAGATTATTTAGGAATATTTTGGATGAGACAAGGTGCTTTAGATGTTTGATTAATGGTTTAGAGTTGAGGGTTTTTTATAAGGGGTGAGGGGATCTTTAGGAAAGTTTCAAAATATTATTTTATTATCTTCTGATTTTCGGTTACTAAAGGTCCAAAACATATTAAATTAGAAGATAAGATGAAAAATGTTAGAAATAAAACAATCCAATAATAATTGAATATGTTTTGATACTATTTTATCTGTATTATTTTATTTATTTACATCATTCATTAATGAGGTAAACACTGCATCATTATTATGTCATATATAATATTATTTATTTGATGTCTAAAATTAAAAAAAATTCAATAATGTAGGAAATTATTTTAGAATTAAAATTAATATTTATAGTCCAAGATATAACTTATATACCATCAGGAAATAAATAATTTACTAAAATATATATGTTTATGTCATTTTTGTCATTACATTAAATTAATTAATTTAAAGTGTCATTATCACTCTTAAGTGACTCCATGGGGTCCCAAAATCGTCCAAAGGATTCCCATGGTTGGAACTATTTCAGCCAATAGTATTATGATACATGGTTGTCTAATTTAATATTATTATAATATTATTTTTACCTCAAATTTTCATATTTACCATTAACTATGGTAAATAAAAGTCAAATGTTTCTAATCACCAAAAAATATTTTAATTTTATTGAAACAAATTTTACTTAATAATAAAAAACATGAATGTTGGATTTTTGATATTTAAATTACAGAAGAGGTACATATTTCTTAAATGAAAAAGTATTTTTTTAACTATTACTTATTATTTTCACTATTCATCAAAAATTGATGTTTTTCAGAAAAATAGAAAATATTCAACCTAGGTGATATTTTATGTTAGGAATTCAAAAATAAGGTCTATTTTACCAAATTCAAAACATACAACTTGCATCCATTGATTTAAATTAATTATTATTGTGAAAATTCAAAAGATTGTTTTTTAAGAAATAAGAACTATCAAAAGATTGACACTTGTTTAAGTCCAATATCAAAGTGAAATTACTTTCAATGACTAGAACTGGATTAAATGGTAAAAATATAATCTAATTACACTTCAAACCCAATTAAAATTATAATCTAACAACATATATAAATTATATTAAAATCCAATATTTTATTAAAATACAATATTTTTCACTATTCATAAAAAATGAATTTTATCAGAAAAACACCTAAACATTTCGCAAAGTAAATTTTCATACCTAGGTTCTAAATTAGAAATTTATTTTTTCAAATATAACATATAAATATGTCAAATATTGTATTTATAAATGTTTCACCATTAAAAGGCGGAAAAACTACATTTTATGAAAAATACTTCCTTTTTTCTGAAAAATTGAATATGTCCTTATATTATGTATTAGAAACAAAATATATGAATGTTAAGATTATATGGTATATATATAAGTTTAAAAATTTAGTTATTACTATTCATAACTTCTTTCTAAATGGCTAGTTTGATAGGCCATGGTGCACGTGAACTCAGTGTTGTGTACATCACACGCTATTGTATTATTCAAAGAGAAGTGTATTGTGGAAGCTTGGGGTGTTACAAATAAAAACCTGATAAGCTGTATAAACAAATTGGTCCTCATGGAACTAGTTTCAGAATGATCTAAACTCAAAAAAATGTGTTTTTAGTGAAAATTATTTTGTTCCTAAAAATGAACACTTTTACAATAAGCGTCAATGTGAAGGGAATTGGAAAAATCGTGGTTCTATAAATATATTTAAATCCATAGATTTCTATAAGGCATATTTTTCATGAAAAATGTCAATTCCTAAAAAAACATTCTAGAACTCACAGAACCAAGAAGGTTTCGGTTCCTACTATCTAATGGCTTTTCTTTCATGTAAATAAATAAAGCACCAACAATATAAATATTTAGTACTTGGACAGTGGTTTTTCTAGTAATATGACGGGTAAAAAATATATCTTTGTAAATTTTATCAAGATTAAATATGTAAAGGATAATTTGGGATATAATTATCAAGGAGAGATTATCAATACATATAACATAGTTCTTCTTGTTAAATATTTTATTTCAAATACATTATTTTATAAATGTCTTAATCACAACTTTATAAGCATAAGAAAATTATATGATGAAGTATACCTTGTGAATTTGTGAAATGATACCTTTTTATTAAACATTTACAATGACATATTATTATTTGTTCCAATCAGCATGAGAATGTTTACACACCTAACATAAGGCCATAAGATCCCAGACATAACATGTATAAGTGAAATCTAAATAAATATTTGTTAATTAATAGAGGTTTATGACATTTTAACATTATAAGCTTATGTATGTTAAATAAGAAAAGATTTTTTAAGTATCTTACTAGATCATATGTTTGATTATTCAAAAGTCTATAAACCTTATCATTATGGTAAGAAACACATTTCTAGTATTAAATCTATTAGTGAAGTCTCAATTATTGTTGATTTAAATTCAGTGCACATGGATTTATTTGGTCATACAAAAATTTGGATTATTGGTGGAAAATACTTTTCATATGTATTTATAAATGATTAAACTAGATATACATGGTTTTATTTTCTCATAAATAAATATGAATATTTTTTTTAAATATTTTGTACCCAATGGAAAAAATGAGAAAACAATTTCCCTTTATATGTATTTATAGTGATCATGGTGGAGAATAATTAAATTCTGATTTTGACCCTTTTGTAGTAAAAAAGGTATAGAACATAACTTTGCATCCCCTAGAAATCATCAAAAAAATGGTTTTGTTGAAATATGAAATAATTTTATTAATGAAATAATAAAAAACATGTTGAGTGAAAAATCAATTACCAATCATTTTTGGGATTAATTGGTTAGTACTAATTTTTAGATTATAGATCAAGTTTCTAATTGAATATTTCTTAATAAAACACCTTATGAGTTGAGGATTTGTCAAAAACCAGAAGTTTCTTACTTCTTACTTTTTGGCTGCAAAGTATTCATCCGGAATATGAAAGATAACTTGCATAAATTTG
The DNA here is from genome assembly GCA_963277665.1 of Viscum album. NCBI lineage: Eukaryota > Viridiplantae > Streptophyta > Magnoliopsida > Santalales > Viscaceae > Viscum > Viscum album. Next base: position 1,235,348,654 of record OY728162.1, on the reverse strand, counting down.
CACCCATATTTGATGATGGAATATTTTAAGGTTATTCAATAAACTTATATGACATATAAGTTTTTTAACATAAATTCATGTACTTTTGAATAAACAGTATATGATTCATTTTTTGAAACTGGCCCTTTTGTTTTTAAAAATCCCTACCCTTCATCTTCCTTGGATTTTATTTTAAAATTTTATTTTAAATTTTGGTCTAAAATTTATTCAAATTACGAAAATACTCATGAAAATGTATTTAATGTATTTACATAGTAATATTGTATACCATATGTTGATCAAAAAAGTATTCAAAACCCAAGAAGTAAGTTTTTTCATAGGAATCATCCTGATGATATAATCTTCAGTGATGTTGATAAACCTGTATGGAATATAATTTCCTTAAGAAAAGAAATTGAACATCTAACTTTCATTTCCTAATTTCAACGTATGAATTCTGATAAGTATTTAGGTGATGAGTGTTGGATTAATTTTATGGAAGATGAGGTAAATGATTTTGAGATGAATAAATCTTGGAGTTTTGTGGAACAGACTAAAAAACATCCATAACATGAGTCAAATGGGTTTCTAGAAACAAATTTGATGAAAATGGAATTATAATTATTAATTAATTAATTAATTTTTCTAAATTTTATATAAAAGAAGTAGAAATAGACTATGATGAAACCTATGGACCGATAGAAATGTTATAATCTATTCATACTCCACTAGACTCTGCAGCATTCATTAATTTAAAAAAAAATTAATGGATGTGAACTGTGTTTTTTTAATGTATATCTTCAGGAGAAATTTTATATTGAAAAAATCAATATTTTTTAAAATAAAAAACATCCTATATAGTTTTATAAACTTTCCAAGTCATTACACCGACTTAAATAAACCCCTGGATCCTAGTATGATAGGTTAACCAGATTTTTGTTACAAAACAATCTTTTAAGGTAGTTGTGGATCCAAAATGTTTTATAAAAGAAGTTGAAAAAAATATTTTGATTGCCCAGATATATGTTGTTGAGATTATATTCAGATAAATTGAAAAAACATTTATAGATTCCATTGTGGATCTTTTGAAATATGAGTTTGATATGAGTGTGATGGGTGATATAACATATTTTCTTGGTTTTCAAATTTATCAAAAATTATAAGGAACATATATATCTCAACATTGGTATTCAAATGATCTTAATAAATTTTTTTGATATAAATATACTAAATGTCTTATTACTCACATTAATACATCAAATACAGTTGATCTTAATGAGTCTGAGAAACCAGTTGATCAATATTTTTTAGAGTTTTGATAATAATATTTATTTACTTAACTTACTGCTACCCGAAATAAATGATTTTTGTATAATTTTTTTTATATATCAAGATAATCCAATGTAATCCCATCTAAAATCAGTGAAAAGAGTTTTTTTTTCATAATGGAACTATAGATTTAGGTATTTTTTATTCTTCTAAAAATGTTTTTTAGTTAATTATTTTTTCAATTTTTTGACATAGGTGGTTATAGAATGGATAGGAAAAGAACATGTAGAACATATCATTTCATAAGAGACACATTAATTTCTCAATTTTATAAGACATAACACTCAGTATCACTTTCCACTATTGATACTGAACATGTGTCAGTTTCAAGTTGTTGTGCTTAATTGTTTGGATAAAAAACACACTCACTGACTATGGAATGCATTTTACAAAACCTCAAAAATAATGTGATATTACTAGTTCCATTACATTAATTCATAACCATTCACAAAAAACTCTTATGAAAATCACATGGATATTAGACATCACTTTCCTAGGTATCACATACATAAAGGAGACAACATTTTACAATTAATCGAAACACATCATCAACTGAGTAATATTTTTAAAAAACCCTTACCTTATAATAGATTTGAATAAATTAAATAGAATATCAGAATGATAAATGTAAAATGATCCTTCATATCTTCTTTATGCTACATATCTTCTTAAATTAAGAGACTTCTTTTCACTGGGGAAGTACATATGTTTGTTGTTCTATAAAAACATTTTGTTTTTCTAAAATTTTAGTCTTCCTACAAAAATATCATAATGTGTATTCTAGGATCATATTTATTTATAAAAATTTTGGATTCAGAATTCCTAAAAGGATCTTTATACATAAAAATTGTACTAAATTTTCCAAAGTCGATGTATTTTCTAATTTTTTTTCTAATAAGTATTCATTTCCACGTTTTATTATAATAAAACTATCTATAATACTAACTATTTTAATATTGTTAGTTTTCTGATAGATACGAACAATAAGTTGTTCATGTTGATTATATTCACCAAGTCCAAAAATAATTATCCTTATTTTCTATATTTTTTCATGATATTATTATGATTGTTCAGCTATTTTTGTTGTTATTAATCATTTAGTTTTTATAAAAAATCATATTTTTTTCAAGTTTTATTTAAAAATCATATTCACTATCAAAACAATTTTTTTAAACCTCATGATATAAAAATCCCTTAAATATTTCTTTGATAGTATCCAAATGTCATGTTAGTAAAATATTAATCATATCTTTTGGAGTCAACATGGATGATTAACCATAATATTTCATCACCTATATTAAGGGGGACCCCATGACCCATATTGGATATCATAGATTTATTTTGAAAAATTTCATCTCCATTCAAAACTCTCCAGTACCAAAAATTTTATTATATTATAATCCCCAATAACTTATCTGAATATGATGTATTCTGATAATGATTTCAACTAGTAGTTTGTTTTTTGTGAAAGGTTTCTTGAAAACACATCTTATGAGATGTATGAATATTCATTGATAAAGACTGTAAAATTTAATGTATGGGATTCATTATGTGTAGATAAGTATGAAAATGTTTTTGATTTTGTTTACCTTGATCTTATTCATAATTTCTATATAACTATTTTGTTTTTCATTAAACAAGGAAAGAAATAAAATTCATGATATATGAAAAAGGTTACAAAATTTCATATAAGAAAGCTACAAGTTTGATTAAAATACCATCATACTGAGGACCATACTGTCCTTCTCAGAAGTTACCTAATGATCTTGGTTCATTTAATAAGGAAAATGAGTAGGATTCCAAATTTGATCATTATAATAAAATTATGTAAAGTTACTCCTCTCACCCCGATCAATTGGGTTATTACTTAATGGATGTAGTGATTCTTAATTATGAGAAAATGGGATCATGATACTCTAAAGATTACTAATTTTTTTGTCCTATTTTTTCTTTCTAATATGATTAAAATTGATCTTTTGGGATTTATTTTTCATACAATGTATAATCTCATACCTAGATCTATTAAGTATCAGATCATCATGCTTCCTCCTACTTTAAGAATATTAATTTTGGAGAGCATGAAATTGTTCAAAATATTTAACAAGTCAACACCAAAAATGATTATTATTATTTTCATCAGTTATGATACTTTTAATAGTATATTATTTACTAATTATTTTGAATCAAATTTTTTTTTTCCATAAGAGAAATTATTAAATATAGTTCATAAGTGTGATAAACCAATGAAATATAACGCTGAGAAGGGTAATAAAAAAAAGTAAACATAAAACATATACATCCTCACCTAAGAAATTAAATAAACTAAAGAAACCCCCTGATGATATAAATAATGAGTGGATAAGATAGAAGTTAGATATGGAAAAAGGGGATCCAGTTATTGGCATTGAACATGCATAGTCCTCGTCTTTATGAAATCATGGTTTTGATGTTTTTATAGAATAATAAGATAATAAGTAGTAGAATAAAATAATTTTTGAAGTTCAAATATTTTATAGACTACTTAATGGAAAAAAATTCTTTCATAAAATATGATTCAGTTACCTTAGATTGATAAAAAAACTAGTTTTCAGATTGTCCTTTCGAGAAACCACGATGGTCAATGTGGAAGTTCCCTCTATTGCAGAAATAAGAAAGTATACAATTATTGGTGGAGATTAATTACGAGAAATTCAAAAAAATCCATCAGAGTCACTTCTAACTGGTAATTTTTATTTAAGAACAACATCAATGATTTTTGAGGAGTTTCCTAAATCTATGGATAAAGGAGTTGTAGGGATTTATAGTTTAGCTGAACAAGTAAAATAAGTATTAAATTTGAATATGAAGAATAGTTTTATTGAAGAATAAATAGAACAATAATATAAGGAATACAATGAAAATAAGAAATATGATTGAGATAAATCTGATGGAGATGAAGAAAATGAGAAAGTGGAATAAAATAAAAATGATAATATAAAAAAATTAATCTCATATGTTTTCATCAGAAAAATCATCCCCGTTGAAATTAACCTCTAGTATTGACATGGATAGTGAAGTTGAACATAATGAGATGAAAAAATCACCATCAAAAGAAGAAACTGTATATTCTTATAAGAAAAATGAGAAATACTAAAATTCAAATACAAAAATAAATAAATATAACAATGATGAAGAGGTGACCATTTAATTATCTGATAGAAAGAATGTTGTAGATAATGTTTAAAAATAATAATCAAATAGAATTGATAAAGAGAAAGTAAAATAAGTTAAAACTAGAACCATTCATCCTAAATTTCAGGAAATAGGAAAATAATTTGACATAAAAAATAATATAACCACAAAAAAAAGATGATTATATCATTCAAGATTTATAGAGGTTCCAAATAAGAATTATTTACTTTTCTAGACATAAAGCTACGGTGGAATTTATTCATGATAACCAAAATTAAAAATTAATGTCAATCAATGTTTTAAGAGATAGGGTGATTCAGTTAGAATTTGATTTCAATGTCTTACAAAAATCTTGTATAAGACAGAAAAATGAATGAAATAAGGTTGTAAAATAGTCTCATAATATCGATATCGATGTCAAGATGCATGAAGAGAGTCTTGAAGAAATGAATAATCTAATAAATGAATATGAAAAATCCTTCCATTAGTTATCTGAAAATATGACAAAAATATTAAAATTCATGGAATAATTTAGAGATTAAATTGAGAATTAGACTCAGGAACTATAAGAGTTAAATGGGAAGATAATATATTTTCAGTTGGAGTTATCAAGACTCAAATAATATAAAGATGAAATCATCTTCTTCAGACTCATAATAAATAATTATCTGAAAATATTTGGATTGAAGAATAAAATCCTCAATCTCAAGAAGAAAATATTCATATTTAGATTGAAAAGATTCGTAAGTTGTAATAGGAAAATAACATGTTTAAAAATATTAAATCCTTTTTAAAAACCCTTATAAATAAAGACTAATTTTTTTCATAAATTATTGTAGTAATATTTTGTTATGATCGATGAATGAATTACTCTATTAATCCAAATATATATATTCAAATGTTTTCTAAATATTGATTGGTTGAATATTCTTTCATAATTTTTTAGATGATTACATAGTTCATTTTATACATTTCTTCTAAAACTTTTTTGTTTACTTGATATTTTCCCCTTTTTTGAAAATCACAAGAGGGGAGAATTTTATTGAAATGGGTAGAGTATCATACAAAGGGAGAGAATAAAATACTTTGGGGGGGGGGGGTTGTCCTATAACGGAGTTATTTGTTTTCATCATCATATTGGGATGATTCGTAAACATAGAAGTAAATAACGGTTATTATTTAATTCTAAATTCGAATTATGAAATATAAAATGGATAGAATGTTTTTCAAAGTTATTTTTTCATTTACTTTTTGGGTTTGTGCTTTCCATAAATGGGGAGATTATGGTGTCATAAGATATACTTATAATATTCCAATTACTTTTTTTTTGAAATGAAAACAATTTCTTAAGCACTATATTACTAACATCTCATGTATATGTTATTTTAGATTTTATATTAGAAAACATAATCATTTACCATATGTAGATTTAGTTCCAATTTAATCCAGAATACAAACATTACATCTTACATTATGATTCATGTATCGAGTATATATATGATAAACATCATATTCACCTCTATCAAATTAGATATAAGGATTTTTTCTATTGTACTGATAGAGTATTTATAATTTGACTAATATCAGAAATGATAAACAATAGATTAACACTCATAAATATTATTTTAATTACCTCAATAAGGAATACTATAAGACTGACTATGTTTAAATTATTAATACGGAAAAATTAATTCTAATGTAAGGAATACCTATATTGTAATAGTGTAAATCAATACAATGTCAGACATTCAGTTACATAAAAGTCATGGTAGTTCCTGGTGTCCAATTAATTGTGATAAACATCAAAAAAATATGATCATTGTGAAGGAAATTTGACTACTAGGGATTTCTTATAAATACCATGTAATTCTAGGATTTTGAATTTGTTCTAACAGTATTGAATTATTTCATTTGCGCAATTGAGATAAATATTACAAAGAATGAATGACTTATTCATAGTTTTTTTAAATTGTTTTAGAGTTTTGTATTCATAAAGATACCATTTCAAGTTGTCCCTTTAATAATACTTTTGCATTGTAATCATCAGATCGATCTATGATTACGATCTAGGTTTTAAGGGGACAAAAAGGCGGAGAATGCGATCTTCTAAATGCGGGATGGAGGGAATTGAAGGATAGATATAATCCATCAGTTTGAAGGCTAAAAAGTGTAGGTATATAGAGAATCAAATATTCATATTGAGGGGGTTCCTTCCTAAGGAATTACATACTATCTTGTAAATATTAAACAAGGTATACATTTAGCCTTGTTTTGTGGATACCTTGCTGTTAAGGTTAAAATAGATCGATTAATTTTAATAGATATAAGTCATTACTAAATTTTAATATGTATTTTATTAATTTTTTCTCACAAGTATTATATTTTCCATTGTGGTTTTTTGTAACTGTTTTATCATAATGTATTTCAAAACAATATACATTAATATGTACATCGAATCTCCGATGAACTTGATATGTTTACATTATTTTAATTGAATCATATCTTATTAAAATTATTTCTCTCCAATATAATATTATATATATTCTGATATATCGAAATAAATTTTCATTTTGATACTTTATTAATCAGACTGAGGGTTAATTCCGAATATTATCCTTTTACTTAAATATATTTGTGAGTTTATTTAGTTTAAACACTTTTTAACTAATTTTTTTAAAATAAATTAAACCCTATTGTAATTGATCCAAAACAAACATATTGTTTCAATCCTTATATCGATATGTCTCATATTAATATCCCCAATTATTATCGCTTATTAATTTTAATACTATAAAAATATCATTAAAAACATTATTGAGGAAAATACACTTTCACTTTGAAATTTTGTTTTAAAAACTAAAAAATTCCATAATATTATGACAGATGTTTTTTTAAAAAAAATAATGAAAATTTGTAAAATAAGCTTCAAATAATTTTGTGCTCATGATGGGGGGAAATTTCTATTCATTCCATGTATGTTAAAATGAACACTCTATTCACATATTGAGTAAAAAGAAAAAAGTACCTCATTAGGAAAATAACATAAATATACCTTTTAAAACATTTTTTAAAGAGTTAAAAAGGTTAAAAATGTCTTTAAAAACATAGTATAATAGTAAAAACATTCTTGAAGAAAAATTAATGAAAATGTGGACATGGAAGAAAATGATTCCTAGACAAATATAAAATAATGTCTGGCTTTGTTAAAAACATTCTTTCTGTATATTGAGTATATAATGAGAGTAAAATGAAAGGAAAAACTATAATTTTCATTGATAAATATAGGAGAAATAAATAAAATGGGTTTATCAAATAAAAATAAATAATTTACTTCATCGAAATTTAAGCATAAATATCATAATTAAAATAATATTGTGACATAAACCGCTTACCACTTTGGTAAATTTTGAAACATATAACTCCTTAAATTGTAACTTCAAACTAATATTTAAATATCATGAACATAAATACATTCATGATATATAATATAAAAGGGATATTATATAATCCACATAAATGAAAATAAGTATATAATATAAACATATGTCCCATAGAAGGATTTTTTTATCAATAACCTTTATAAGGATTATGTAATAGAATTGAGAATTGATCCATGGAGTGATTATCTATTACATATGTAAATAAAAAAAGGGTAATTAAAACAAAAATCAAAGAAAACTCAATTCACACATAATATTTTCATAATATATTTAATGAATAAGGGATATAACTAATGAGAGATTATTGAGTTAAGAATCCCTTACTATTCTCTTTGTGTCACCTCTCTTCAATTGAGCTTAAGGACTTGTAGAAGAGGTTTATGATCATCCCAGTGCATGGGAGACATGGTAATGGATGTTTAGATACTTTTTTGTCATATTTTTTATACAAAAACCCAAATTTGAGTTGTGTGAAATTTTTTATGTGATTTCCTTTTTAAAGGAAAAATACAACGGTGTTTTCCTAATTTTTCAATCATTAAGGGCCATAAAGGATGTTCTAAAAATGAAAAGTGGCACACAAAAAGGAAAAAAATTATGTGCTCAAAAAATAATTATCTATATGATTTTTAATAAGATTTTTATAGTTTTCTAGTGGTTTAAAAATAGTTTTTTATATATTAAATACTATTTTAGGAAATGTTATCACTATTCACAATACTTGATGTTAAAAACATTATGAAAACTGAAAATTTCAAAAATAATGTCATATATCATAAATTATCCGTCTTTAATTTATTTAAAATTCATCGTAAACTTAATATTATTTAAATATTATCAAAAATTAATATTTTTATAAGTTATTATATATAGTCTTATTGTTTTCTTATACATTATTCCATAAGAGAGTAAGTGTTTTAGAAAATTATAATATTTTTAAAACATAAAAGAAAATATTTAAATAAATATTTTATTATATATAATTTTTATCATTTATATTCATTTATAAGGAATATATATTCATATTAATATCAACAATACAAATTTTATATGCAATTTTATCTTTTCATACATAGTACAAGCATTACACAAGAATTTGGATAATATTTTTTAAAATAAATATATATATATATATTGATACTATCTATAAAACAAATTCATGAATAATATTTTATATAAAAGTAATTCAAATTATTTTTAATTCTAAATTGTAATCATTAGAACACCAAATTCCACTTTTCAGTTCTGTATAAGCACTACATCAGCACTGTAGATGATTTTCATAATTATTATGAAATAAATTATAATTTATATGTTTTGGATTAAATTTCTATGATATTTCTAGTATATTATCATACATTATTCTATCCACATGTTTCATAAATTAGTATATCATATTTATGTTATCATAAAATCATAAAATATATTGTATCTAAACAAAACATGTGTTTTACTATTCATCAAAATTTGATTTAAACACTCTAATAAAATAATGAAACTAAATTATAAAATTATAAAATAGGAATAAAATTTTATTTATATCCTAAAACATTATCCAAGAAATTAAATAAACTAAACCACCATAAATTTAATACTTTTAAATCTATTAAATTTTATTTGTTTGCGAGTTAGAACAAGCAATACATGAGTTAGGTATAAGTGTACTAGGTAATTATAATATTTATATAAATTAAAGATAATTTAATATCATATGTATAATATTCTCAAACTAAATTAATAATTTATTTTTGTTCTTAAATTATTTTAATGCATGTAATTAAATATTAATGTATTTTAAAATAAATAGAGTGATATTTTGTTTTTTATACTTTACGTAAATACTATTTATGTCTTTAGAAAAGAAAAATGACATAAAGTTTTAATATTTTTTATAATTACATGAATATATATGAACTATAATCATTAAATAATATAATTTAATGTTTTTGGTGATTTTGTGTTCATAACATATAGTTTTAATCCAGTTTTACCCATTTTACCATTACCGAGGTGATAAATTTAACCATAGTTAGTATTCATAATGAAAAATAATTAAATGGATATATTTTCCAAATTTGAACCTAATAATTCCAAATATTTTAAGTAATTTAAATATTCAATTTCGATAGGTGTGGTAACTAAATTTTAATATAAATGCGCGTACTGAAATGAAAAAAATCTAAAAAAAATCTGTTTTATGCCAAAAAATGAATTTATTCCAAAATCAAGTATAATAAAAATTAAAATGTAATAAATATATTATCAATTATTAAATAATTACTATTTTACTTTGTGGTAAATTTTTTTTGCATAACCATACTTTTTATTGAAATGAAATGACAGTTTTACAAAAATCGGTGCTTTCACTAGTCACTGAAAAATTACACTTTTCTAAAAATAAAAAAAATTTCAAATTAATATAATTTATAAATAATAATTTCAAAAATAACTCTTTTGATAAATATTATTTCTAAAAGTTGTAGAAATTAATTATTTTATCAATGCATAAAAAATTAATAAAAATCTTTTCGGAAGAAAATGTATTTTTATAGCATAAAATGACTTCACTGAAAGTTGTAAACTTATTTATTATGTATTAATCTATAAATTTGGAATAATAAAAAATTTATGAATATTATTTTATAATATGGTTAATAATACTCGTACATGAAATTTTATTTTCTAGATTATAACAGTCAAATTGAAATAATAATATTTGATGGTTTGTTGAAGTTCTGTGTTGACTGTTATTTTTGATATTGACCAGGTGGTTATTTTTAAATTACCATTGTGATACAATTATAGCCTTATATCATTGATGATAATAATAAATTAGGTTACTATACTGTCTAAACTAAACCGAATCATAAATTAATTGTTTACAATTTTTCCAATTTCAATCAAACCACTATTAAATGGATTTTTTTTATGTAGAAAATCTAAAATGTAAATTGTGGATTGGTTTGTCATCAAAAAAAAATATAAAACAATCCTTGAAAATCCTTATTTATGACATATGGATGCATATTTTTCATTGTGTTTCATTTTCTTTTACTCTAACATCCAAATTATAATTGGTTGTCCATCGATTTTTGGGGTGTTGGGGAGGTGGATATATATTCTAAATTTTAAAGATACAGTGTAGTTGAATGCTGTAGATTTTACACAAGGTTTTCATTAGTTGTTCATAATTTTCTATTTTCATTGGTTTTTTGGGGTTTATTATAGTTTTTTATATAATAGAAAATATATAGTTATGTTTATTTTTATAGTAATAGATATACATCATAACCACAAAGGATGAATTTTCATAGTATTTTCAGTTATCATTATGAGTTTGAAAATATTTTCCTTTAATGTTGAATTTTTTATTGAACTTATAGTTAGTCATTAATTTTTCACCAAACTCCTCACATTTTCACTAAAAGTTTCAGTATGAGTTCAAATGGAATATTCACTGAATGTTTTAGTCAAAAACCATTGAATGTCACTAGAAGTTTCACCAATGATTTCATAAAATTTTATTGAAATTATATTAGTGAAACATAATGAACCAATTAAACCTTCAATGAAACATTAATACATTTTTCTAAACTTCTAGTAAAATTTTTAGTAATCTTTCAATGAAATTATTATTACTGAATTAATCAAGGAACTTTCTAGTGAAATATTCCTTTAAACATTAAATAAAACATTTAGTGAAATTAAAAAAAATTGTCACAAAATATCTTATAGGTTTTGTTGATGTTTTTAGGTTTATTTATCTAGTATTAAATAATATATAAGGATAAAGTTCAAATAAATTGATTATACACATTATTTATATATTATGACTGAAAAACAAAATAGATTTATTTTACACTGATGATACTCAAAACAAATGATAAAATATTATAAAATTAATAGCTACTAGTTATGAATCTATAAAGAGTATTATAGAAGTGGTGAAAAATATTAAGAAGTAGTGAAAATTCATCATATTGGGGTATTTAATGGATAGCTTGCTCAAATAGGTTTCCTTTTTTCTATTGAAAATATATATGTAATGTATTTCTATAATAAAATAATCATCCCTTGCATAATTCTAAATCAACTCATACGATGAGGTCACAAAAATATTATAAAATTAATAGCTACTAGTTATGTGTAAATTATTTAATAAATATATAAACCAATGAGTCACTCTAATCGGAAACAACTATTGTAAGAGATTGATATTATTTTACTAGTTGGACTTTCACACAAACTCAAGAGGAGGGGTGAATTGAGTTCATAAATATTTACCCCAAAACAAACCTCTTTATGTTCTAATTCAAAACTATCCTTAACTCATAATGAAATATGCAGTATAAAATACAATAGAAATGAAATATTATGTCACTGAGAATTTATAGTGGTTTGGTGAAGGATGAACTATCCTTAATCTAATCCACCAACAATCAATGTAGAATCATCTTTTATCAATCAAAAAAAACATTTTCATGAGGACTTCCAAGCTATATTTAAGAAGATATAAATTATTAAAATGGTCCAAGAGATTTCGAATAGGATATCCCTTTACAAGATATATCCAATACCTTCACACACTTAGTATACAGAGTGATCACTTAATATAGAAAGATATATTGAAAATATTTTAGATTTGAAACATAGTTTCATGTAATAACTAATAATTAATAAAGAATCTTCAAAAGACTGATTATATATTTAATGTGTATCACTAAAAGTTTATTCTCCAATATTGGATGTTCTTGTATTATAATAAAAATAGTTGTTCTTCACAAAATTTAACAACAGGAATAATATATTAAAATAGGGAATACGATTCTTATTATTGACTATATATATCTAATATTTTTTTTAAATTTAAATTCCCTTGTATTTCAATGGTTTAGTGTAAAATATATAATACTTAGGAAAACTAATGTTATACCTAGCATGGGACCTTATTCACTTAATATTTGAAACCAAATATTATTATTGACTACAACAATAGTTTCCCTTAGAATTAAATGATACATCTGAAATAGAAATTTTATTTAATTTAATCTTTACTTATATGACCATAACACTTTTCTATAAAACTAAAGTGGGAGTAGACTATGTAAAAAAATTAAAAACAACAATATGTTCCTCAAAATTGTAATTTAATATTAAAAATATACTTAGCTTCTTATATATTCATCTCCATAAGTCTTTATTTTATTACTATTATGATCATATAACATTTCTTTTGACTCCAACACTTTTTATGACCTTTGAGTTGGTTAAAATGTATTCTCCTTCATAAGATATTTTCACTTTTAATGAATATTTTGGTGTCTTGTAATATATTTTATCCTTCATAAGAAGTCTCTAGGTTTGTAGGATTTTCCTCTATGTATAATATTTTTATTCCCCAAGAAAATCTGGAAACATTGTTCCCATATGATAATTTCTATAGTAATACGTAAATTTATTCCTGCAAAAGAAATTTTATCCTCATATGATAATTGAATTTTCTTAAAATACAACACGTATAGAATTATTTTCTTGTATGATAATTACCATATGATTTTTCCCCTCATAGGATACATCTACAAAGTATAATGATAATTTACATGTGATATGTATTATTTTATCTATGCGAGACTCTCATAAGAGAATTTTATTGGTTAATTTTTTTTTCTCCAAAAATGACACATCTTATCTTCATTGAAGATAATTTCCTTTTCCAAGATAGGAATTCTAGTATGTTACTTTTAAACAAGGATTAATATGATATATCTTCAGTATATATGATACATTCCCATGGAAATTTATTCAAAATCATATAACAAAGATGAAAACTAAATGCTCTAGATGAAATAACACATAATTAAATATTAAATATAACCCTAAAATTACTTATGATAAACTTATTCATAAAAAATAATGATTTTTTGAGCATAAAATAATATGAATTATTAAGATATGTTAGAATAACATAAGTATATAGAATATTATCCACCATTTTTATGATAATAAATCCAATTACAATTTAAGAAAATATTTTTATAGATTTAGAGACATAAAAATATATGGAAAGGATAATCTACAATTTAAGATAATATTGATGTTTTCATAATTATGAAATTTCCATTTTAAATTTATTTGGCCTCTTCCCTATTTTTTATTCTCCTGGATTTTATAATAATTATAAATTTTTATTAGAGATATGTTATAAATTATGGGTAATTATTATTTGTTTACTTATATCTTATCTCAATTTTTGTGACATCAAACGAAAAATGGGACAGTGAGTTAAAATACATTCATTATAACACACTAAATGAATAAAATGAGAGAATAAGAATTATGAAATTGAATAAATACATTTCATTAACCTATGTGAATATATTAAAAGAAAAAATTTAAGAAAAAATAAAAACTTGACATAAATAATTTATATATAGATAATAAAATAATAATATTTCACAAGACTATTCATTCATAAACAATATAAAAAGAATTTTTAATAGAGAATTGAAAATTTATAATAGAAAAAAATAATAATTTCAATATTTTGGAACTAGAATGTTATTATTTATATATGTAACTATTGGAGGAGTTTTCTTGATAGGAAAATTCAAAACAGTTTTTGCGTGAGGTGTATCTATAGAATCTCAAAAGTGTTCACTAATTGGGATCTCATAACTAGGGTCACCTCCATTAAAAATATTTTATTTAATATAATTCATCATTGTACTATCCAAAATACATACATAGAGTTACATGGATTTACCTTTATTAAATTTAGTTGCATTAGAAAAATGAATTATTTCATCCGTTGCAGATATAGATTCTATTCTACCTTCCTCAACACTCATCTAGTTTTTAATATTATTTAATGAATAAGGATAAGTATTTCCCTTCGACATGTGTTGGTTTATAGGATATATATTACATGCTATAATAGTAATTTATTTTCTACCTTAGATCTAAAAAAATTCATCAACACAGATATAATTATTCTTGATGATGGATTATCTATACAACTCAATGATAAAAAATATTATTTCCAAAATTGTAACCCACAAACCTCATAGAATCATGAATATCAAGCTTATGAGCATAAGTACCAATCATAATATTCAATAATGTTTCAGCACAAATGAAATTTCTAATGAACCATTTGGATTTGTAGAAATAGCAGGAATAACATAAGATTATCTTTGAACAAAAACTACTTTTCCATTGTATTTCACCCCATGAACTGTAGTTTCTTTCTCAATATCTTTCTTATAAGATGACTTAAAATTAAAATTAAAAGAATTATTAACATATATTTGAATCATATTTAGCGTTTAAAACATGATGTGACAGTAGGAATATCTAGAAGGAACACACTATTTTATGAATTTCATAGTGCTTTCTCAGAAGGTATGTGTATTCAGAGAAATGTTTTAGAGAATAAATCCATTCATTAACAAATGTGGTCAGGTAATAATCAAATTTTACAATCCATTGAATTATGTGTCTATAGTTACCTTGAACATCCTAAATTTTAGTGATTTTTGTCATTTTAAAATTTTATGAAGAGTCTAGGGAAACTAAATCACACTTAAATTATTGAATTATGTATTCCAAGATAAGCAGATCTAATGAAAATTTCATAACTATTTAGAAACAGTATAAGAATCCTTATCAATGAGAGAGTTTATAACTATAGAAACAGTTGTAGTATTTTAATATACCTAAACTAATATTTCCCCACTTTTTTTATAATATAAATATATAATTTTTCTTAAAATTTAATATACTTATCCTCCCATAAGACTTAATCAGTAACATGTGATTAAACAATGGGGAAATGATAGATCATTTATGATTAAGAATTTTTCATTTCCCTTATCTCATCAAAAATAGACTTAGTTATCTTTTCATTATTTTGAATCTCTCACATATTATCAGGATTCCTTAAGAATAACATTCAGAGTAACCATTTTTTCTTTCATCCAAGTTGATTAAAAAAATATTATATTTGTAAAGGTATGAATATTACCATTTAGTTTAGAACGTTTTTCCTTCTTATCTTTTGAATATTAGTTTTCTCTTTCATAAATTATAAGAGAGGTATTAGTCTATACTATTAATTTTTATATTTTTAAACTAAGGACTTCTTCGTTTCCTTGCTAACTTGAGTCAACAATATCATTTCCTATATAATAAACATTTTTAACTTTTATATCCTCAGAGGTATAAATAATTAAAACATATTCATGTGGAATTGATATTATATCCACAAATTCACTAAATCTATAAATATAAACATCATTATAAGAACCATCTATAAAATATTATTGGAATTATCAGGAATCCATACAATTAAAAGTCTCTTAAGAGTATCCCCAGAGAAACATTATCTATAGATATTTAACAATCATTACGAATTTCAACTTCATCATGCTCTCTAACTACATAAACATTACAAGTAGATAGTTGAGTCTTAGCCTAACTAATAATTGGTTTATCTCTATGACTAACATATTCCCCAACAGCAAAATCAACAATGATGAAGGAATATCCTTTGAGATTACATACTTCACTCTTTTTATCAAAATAAGTTCATTATATATTGAATAATATACATGATATCCAATAGGAACATCATAATCAACACTAAAATCATGAAGATATTTAATAAGAACTATATTCTTATATCTGTCAACCTCAAAAGTTCCAACAACACCATTATCCAAAAATTTATTAAATTGGGCTTCTGTATTTTCAATAAAATCAATAACTTTGACTTATTATCATCATTCTATAGATTAATCAATAAATTATATAATATTCTCCCCATTAACAAGAGTTGGGTCCTCTTTATATTCTTTTACAACCTCTCTGGGAATAATCGTCATCACAGAGTCACTCTAGAAATAACTACTCTTCTTAAAAACTCATACTTCTAAAAAATTCATACCATGACACTTGGATTTCATAACTTCACTTAGATCAATCTAAAATTTTTCAAACACTAGAGTCAAAATAAATCTATATGGATAACAAAATAATGTAATTTTTATTATTATGGTATATGTAACTTAATATAAATCAAAGAAATTTTACATTCTTCTTAATCAACAAAAATTATTGTAAATAAATTTCTAGAAACCAAACATTTTCAAACTCTTCAATAAACTGGACAATATTAATTTGATGAACAATTACTAGAATCGTTCTTTCAGTATCCAAATATTCAACTACTTTTTTATCAATATTCTATGTTCTAAATAGCGAATAAAAAAATCATTACTGCATACCTCATCTATACTCATAATATATCAAATGGACATAAAACATCCTTTATCTCGGAAATATAAAACATCACTAACTCTACTAAAGAAATTTTAAAGATTTTGTTATTAACATTCAAAACCACTGGGTCTTCATCCTCAGTGAAACTAAACATAAATTTCACATAATACCCTTTAACAACCTTCTCATAGAAAGAATACATCATCCCTTCACAAATAAGGTATCATCCTTGGAAGTCTATCATATTCTTTAATATTAAATATGTGTGGTCTAACGTACTAAAATCTATATATTTTCCACATAACACCTTGTGGGAAACTTTTTCTCTATCCTAGATACATGTATAGTGTCTTGTCACTATAAAAAATGGAAATTTAGTGGCGTTTTTTAGGAAACATCGCTAATTTAATGACATTTCAGGAAAATGTCTACAATTTAGTGATGTTTCAAGAAAAACATTTCTGATTTTGTGATATTTCCTCAAAATAATCTTTAATTTTATGATATATCCTGAAAACATCGTTGATTTAGCAATGTTTCTTAAAAACATATCTAATTAAGCAATGTCTTATAAAAATTGTTTCTAAATTGGCAAGTTTTACACAAAAGCTTCACTAAATTAGCAACATTTCCTCACAATTGTCTCTAAATTAGCGATGTTTCCTCAAAAGTGTGGTTAAATTAGTGACCTTTCCTCCCAATCATCACTAAATAAGAGATTTTTCCTCAAAATTGTCACTAAATTAGTGTTGTTTTCAGAAAATGTCCCTAATTTTTCCATGTTTTTTTGGAACCACCACTATAAATATGTATATTTATGTAGCTCATTTCCCCACCTCGATGTATATATATATATATTATAATGTAAAAACACATACACACATATATATATGAATCTATACCTCAAAATATATTTATTTATATATAGCTAAACACACACACAAATATATTAATATATATATACATATATTTATATATAAAAACACATATATTTTTAATTTAGTCCCATTTTTAGAAAAATGCCTCTATTTTAGTAAAATTTATACCATTTTTTTAAAATATAATTAATTATATTATATATATGTGTGTGTGTGTAAAATTATAGTTATAATTATATATATATATATATATACATTCACCAATATATGTATACACACACGCATGCATGTGCATATATAAATAAATATATATAAACATATATATATATATAATATAAAACAAAAAATATATATATATATAATATTAACTTATATAAATATAAATATATATAATATATATACATATATGTAAAATATTAACATAGTTTATATAATATAATATAAACATATGTATACATATATATATAATACAAAATACAAAATATAAAATATAAACATATAAACATATATATATATATTAATATATAAATATATACATGTACAATATTAATTTCTCAATACTCGAATATATATATATATATATAATACATTATATAATTAAATATTATAGATTTAGTCCGGACTTTTTATAAAATTTCACTATTTCTCGGGCATTTTTATAACTCCTTGAACATTTCTATATATATACATATCACTCTCTCTATATGTGTAAATTTACAATTATCATTATATATATGTTCACACATATATTGATACACTCACACACATATATAGACATACACACATATATATAAACACACACACACACATATATATATATAATATAAACAAACCCACACACACACAGACCCACATAACCTCACACACACAGATATATATATATATATATATTATATAAAAAACCCATACACACACAAACATATATATATAATATAAACATATAAGTAAAAATAAAATATAAACATACATACCTATATATATATATATATCATATAAAACATAAACACATATATATACATATATAATATAAACATATTTATATATATAAAAACATAAGATATAAGCATATAAATTATATAAAATATAAACATATAAAATATAATATAAACACATATATATAATAAATATTAACATATAAATATATATATTTAAACATAAGATATAAATATAAAATATAAATACACATGTGCATATATATATATGTATATATATGTATATATTAAGTTTGTAAATATTGATATATATATATATATCACATAATCCAACTAAAAAGTGAATAATTGGTGTTAAGGAATCATCATGGGCAGCAGGAGGTTCATAGTTCAATTCGTAAAGAGGCCTAATTTTTAATTCCATTTGACTTCGGTGTGAACATGGCCCTGTGAATAGGGAGTGAGAGGGAGTACACAGATACCAGATGGGGGCCTCAATGAGATAGAGGGAGCAGGACCGTAGGGTTAGGTTATGTACGTGTGTATGGGATGAGGGCCAATGTGGGTGATGGGTGTGTTAGGTTAGGTTAGTGGAGTGGGTGGTTGAGCCTATATAGGATGGGAGAGGGGAAGGGAAGGTTACACTATTGGAATGGGAGGTGGTGTTAGTACAGGAGAGGTGGGGGTGTAGGTGAGAGGGGTTAGGGAATGGGTTAGGCTAGAGGAATGGGAGGTGGGGTTAGTATAGAGGATGTTTAAAAATTTCTTTAAATTCATTACATTTACAAATTTCATTTAATTAAAGACAACTAATTTACCAAATTTTTTAAGTAACATTCGTAAATGAATTATTAATGTTTTAAAATGTTACTAATTAGCATTTTTGGTAGTGTCTACTCTATTAATATTTACCATCGTTGGAAAGAATACGCAACATGAGGTTCAAATATTTTAGGTTTAGTGTTTGAATGGTTTTCATATGAGATAAATAAATCAATTGAGGGTTTAAAATAGATATACAATGTGTGGATTCAATCTAAAATAGTTATAAAAATCTTTTTCAATGAATATAAGGAGTCACATAATGAGTGATGTGAAAAAATAAATAAATATATCATTAAAATCAATAATATTGCGTTCTACATGATGGTATAATATATTATTTAAATAAATAAAAGTTAATTTCAATTAGTAAAAATATGATATTTATTAATAATATGTAAAATGATATATTAAGCATCGAATAAAAAATATTTAAATTTAAATAATCCTAATTCATTTTTGATAAACTCAAATCTTTCAAAAGGGAAAATATTTGTAAATATATATGCTAGAATATTTTTAGTATTAATGATTTCGAGATAGGTATTATCTTTTTTTGTGTGATCACCTAAGAAATGATGAATAACATTGACACGTTTCATTCTTGAATGATTTATCAAATTTTTGGAAATGATGATATCACTTGAGTTATTACATCTAATTTCTATATGTTAAAAATTAAATATGATGTCCATTTATAATTACATCATCCACAACACCTAAACATAATAAGTATAAGCTAGAGTGTATTAACCTTCAATAATTGTTAATGAAATAATGTGTTGCTTCTGAATTGAACATGAAACTAAATTTTATCATAGTTAGTGACAAGTTCATAAATTATTTTACCTATCTAACCAATAACATCCAAACACATAATCAAATCAAACACGTTATTTTTGGAAAATATAAACATATGGAATTGGTTCTTTTTAAATACTTTAAAATTATTTTGGTATCTATCAGAAGATATTCTTTTCTATTTCCATAAAATCTAACAAAAAATATATAAAAAATATAATGTATGGTTTACAATCATTTATAAATAACAAAATCCTAATTATTACTCTATAAATATTTTTTCTAATGTCTTACGAGCCTAATTCAAATCAGGTTTTATATTATACCTCATATGACATTATTAAATCCAATTATTTTCAGGTCTAAACCTTTTTAGTGATTCATGTATGTATTTACATTGGTTTAGTTAATTTACAAAATCTTTTTAAAATAAGGAAATTTCTAGGAAAACAACTAACTCACCCAACAAGTTCATTTAAAATTATTTTTTCCTGAGTTTTGAAATATCATTAAACAACATCTAATTTGTTTTACCAAAAATTACATCATCAACATGAATATTTTCTAGTAGAATATAATTTGATGATGTTTTCTTAAATAAATTGGGGGTTTCCAATCCTTTTAAAAATTATTTTAAAAAATTAAATAACATAACCCTTAATACTAAGATTTGGGTTCTTGTATAAGACCATAAATATATTTAGTATGATTGATAATAGAATTTTGAAATTAGTAATTTTCAAAAAAATTATGTTTCTCCACATAGAATTCTTCTAAAATAAATCCATTTAAAATTTGTCTTCAAAAAGTTCATATGAGATGCATAATCTAAAAGAATAATAATATATTCTAGTATAGCTATAGTGGAAATTTTTCTTCATGATCTACCTCGTCTTCTTACTTATAAACTATATCTACTAAAATATAAATATTTATAGTGATAACACAATGATTATCATCCTAATTTCTAAATACCCATTTAACTTTAATTAAAGATAATCTCATGTTCTATAAAAAAATTCCCATTCCTTATTTCTCTTGAATGAGATTAACACTTTTTTCATCACAATGAACCAATACTCATTATAAAATTATTATTAAAGAGTTTTAGGTTTATTTTTAGATACAAAAAGAACATTTTTTACAGTATTTCATCCAGTCATAACACTTTCATCCAAGCGTACTATATTAGTATCTAAACGATAGATTTTTAAGGATCTTTTTTACCTTAGAAACACACTTTTATGTTTATAAGTTTCTATACATTCAAGACTGGATTGTACATGATCATGTTATATATCATAATATTTTATATTCTAATGATAGGATCATGTATTAATTTCTTATGATAATTACTAAGAACATTATCTTTTATTTTCTTCTTATCAAAATTATCACCTTTGTCAAATTTTACAAGAGGCGATTCTTATAGAAAAATTTATTTTCTATGAAAATATTATAGTATTTAGAAGATGTAGGATAACCTTGAAATATTCATTCATCATACTTTGGAGTAAACATACCGAGATTATCCTTTGTGTTAAACAAATAAACTTTCCATCCAAACACATTAAACTACCCAGCCATTGGTTTTCTGTTATTAAATATATCATAAGGTATTTTATTTAATATAGACCTTATTATAACTCTATTAATGACATAACATAATTTGTTTATAAAATTATCCTAAAAATGTGTATATATGCTATAATAACATTACATAGTTCTAGCAATTTATTATAAGATCATGTTCCTCTTATCAACAAAACCATTTTATTAATGTGTATCAGGGGTATATAAGGTGTATTTAGTGCCATATTTTGAGAAAAATGAATTGAATTTCTCATTCTCAAACTCTACCCCATAGTCAATTATCAATGAAACATTTTTATTAACCATTTCATTTTTCACTATCATACAAACATTTATAAAAATAGAAACAGATTCACTTTTAAGCCTCAAAAATTAAACACAAATAATATTAAAAAATTATCAACTAAGAATAAATAAATGGCTTACACTTTGTCTTGATGTTATAGATGGTTCATAAATTCCATGTGAATAAGTTCTAATAGTATAGAACATTCAACCACATTGATTGGAAAAACATGATATTTTTTTACTTCTGATTTGGAATGCATCACATAGTTTATTTTTATCCAATTTAACATAAGGAAAATATAGAATAAAGTATTTCATATATATTTTTAACAGAGAGTAAATATTGAAATATTTAATTCTATTATTCCAAATCTAAAATTTATCTATTTCATATTTAAAATAGTTCACATTATTTTTTCAAAAATAATTTAGATCTATGGTGTAAATATTTTTAGTTCTATTTGATCTAAAAATAATTAATTTATCATTAAAAATAGGTCATGAATAGTTAAAAACATCAATTAAAAATTCGTCATTATATATTTGAGAGATACTAATACAGTTATGTTTTAAGGATTCAATATAAAGAACATTATTGACAATCACTAAATCTAGATGTATCGCTAAACTAACAATAATTATTTTTCAGACCCCAGTTTTGTGTTGGATGTATTTGTTATTAATAGATCAGTATAAAGACTAAAGAATTTCTATTGAGAAGGTAATGGAAATTTTTATTGAATAAAGGTGTGATTAATTTTGTCAAATTAGATCCATATATCAGTCCCATCAACTTTGGATCTAGACATTATCATGACTCAACAGATCCAAGAAATCATAATGAGTATTTGGTGAAATTTCAGGAGTTGATATAAATTGTATTGTGTACAGAATTAATGTGGTAATCATAATGATGAAGGTGTTTTAGATTTACAATGGCTCAAATATGATTTTAAAGATACTCTTCTGATTTATATTTCACAAATATCATAAGTTGTTTGTATAATTTTTTATGAAATCCTTATAAAGGAAAGGGGAGAAAAAGTTCTTTTAATCTTATTTAGGTTTAATTATGAAGAAAGATGTTGTTGGAAAATAGAAAAGTTACATTTATTTATATAGTATGTTAGAAGATACTAAATATGATCTCAAATGTTTAAAAATTCTTGAGAAAGTCATTATTATAAGATAATGTTTTTATAAGAAGAAATATTGTGGAAGAGAGATGAATTGGAAGAGAAGTATTCTAGATATTGGTCATCGGTTTAAGAAACATCGGACATAGAATAATATGTTTCATCGTGGTGATATCACCATATTTAGAATTTTCTGAAGTCTGTATTACAATGATTATTTCATTCAGAAGAACAAGGATGGTCCAGTGTGAGTACTATTTGAAAATGATTTCAAAGGAGGATAAGTAGCTTTAATGAAGTTCCAAGAAATTAATTACCATTGTTTTTTTGGTATTTTTATTTTATAATAATGGGAAGACATATGATTTATATTTATCAGAATTTATATAGAGTAAATTATTAAAGAAACCTATATCTTCATCATAATTAGAAATTCAAAATCATCAGATTATTTTTTTCAATTGATGAGAGCTGTGTTATGAGATGTCTCCATTTCTATTTATTATGTAAGAGGGTAAATATAATTAGAGTAAAAAAATATATTGATCATATTAGGAAATAAAAATAAAGAATCATAATCGGAATGTATAACGCTAAGATTTCTGAATCAAGATAATGTTGTGGGATGGTTCCAAAAGAGTTAATATAGAAAATCCCTATTATAAGAATTTCAATGTTTACAAAAAAAATCAGTGTAATGGGTCATCTTCAGTATTTCATATGTTTTAATATTAATGAATACTTGTAATAAATATTCTGAATGAATAATTAGAATGAATAAATATTTTTAAACATTAAGAAGTCAAATATTGATTTGATATTTGTGGAGAATTTAAATTGTTGACGAATGTGAAGATTGATACATGAATTAAATAGAATTGAATGAGTTGATGATGGTAAAGGAGGATTTGATATTAAAAAATATTGACGATTCATGAACATTGGTTAATAGGTAAAACCTTTTCATAATACCACATAAGAAATTATTGGGTAATAATAAAAGGAGAGCACAATACATTTTTTGGATGTGTGAATAACCTAAACTGATAATGTTCTCTAAAAGAACAATCAATTTTTTAGGTATTGAGTTTCCAACCAGACGATTATTTGCAAGTTGAAGCTACGGAATATTATAAGAGTGAATATCAATCTAATAATATGAGTAAGTTCTATTATAACACTTCCATCAGGGTGATATCCATTAGATGAAGGTTCACCAGACATAGATCCATCAAACACAGTAATTGTGAGCTGCCGATATAGTTATAATTCAATTTAAGAATAGAATAAGATGTGTTGTACCGTATTGACCATCATAAAATAACGGTTTAGGAATAAGAAGATAATAATAACACTACCAAGAAATATTTCTCAACTGATGTTCTAGAATAAGGTTCATGATAAATAATTTCATATGAAAATTTTTCTTGTTCTTGAAGGTCTTACTTTGGTAAAGTTTGATTCAACTTACGTGTAGAAGAAGTTAAAACATTATAAGGTGGATCAAAAAAGAAGAATAAATTGATGCTTATGTCTATGGATAATTACTAGTTTCTAAAAAGGATTATCTATAGAGGTGGATACTAGAAAGGATATTTGGGTGTATAACCAACTATAGAATGAAATTTTTATTAGCATTATAGAATATTTCTTTACATGTGCCTTTTTATTCCAGAAAGAAGATAGTAAAAGAATCCATGATGGTGGGATTATTCCGCATGGTAATGAGTAGTTTTTTGTACCAAACCATGTAAATATCATGTATTTCCCTATATTTATATTTTTTGCAAATGAAAGGTATGGTTTTGAGTTTTATTTTAGTGGATCATAACTCTCACAAGTTTCAGAGGGTAGATAAGTTTTTAATAAAATAAGGAAACCAATATTATAAAATAAAAAGGAACCACTGAATCACCCCCCCCCCCCCCACACACATAGGTCACTATCATTCTTGGTATCAATACGATTTCCTTTAGTAATTTCACTAAAAGTTATATATCTGCTATCAACTTTTGAGCGTGGGTGTAAGATCTTATTGTCTCCACTTATATGACATGATCAACCATTATCCAAATACCATTTAACATCGTTGTCCTTGTGGATCATTCCCTAAAAAAGATTAAATATGAATATTATTTGGTACACATACACTATTTGGTCTAACAATGTTATGAACTAAATATTTGGGAAACCAAATCTATTTACATTTAATATAATTTCTAGCCTCAAATTATGAAAAATTCATTGCAATAAAGGAATCTTTAAAATTACATAATTGAGGGTTTATATAGTAGTGTCCATTTTCCAAATGACAATTTACTACATAGGGAAACGTAATGGCAATATACATGATACTTCTTTTATATTTAGACACATTGTATGTTCAATAAAACTTAAACCATTCAACACTAAATCTTATTCCAAGTTTATCTTTATTTTCATTATTCTTATTTTGGATTTGAATGTAGATGTTTTCACCCTATGTGAAAAAACTTGAATCATATATTATATATTTAACATTATCAAAAAAATCATAATCTTATTCTCATGTTCATTACCAAAAAATATATATTTATCTAATAATGAATTTAAATAAGAAATTTGGTTAATTATGAATTTTTTCTCACTAATGAGAATATAATATGGTTTTCATTAGTATTTTTTTCTTAATAGATTCATAATTCCCTTTTACATTTAATAGGATTCATTTAATTCATAATAACTATAGTTTCTAGTTTTTATTTTATATTTAAAAGTGCTAGTAGATTATAACACTTTTCCTTCATCAATATAGTACATATTTTCATTTTTATTTAAATGTTTAGCTTATGATTTAATATATGAATATTCAATGTTGTATTCAAAAGAAATCTATGTGTCCTTTATTTATTTATTCTACATCTAATTCTAATCATGTTTTCTATGAATTTTTTTTTTGTAAAAAAATTCTCTTTCTACTGAGGGAATTGTAGATTGATAAGCCTATGATTCCTACACTTATAAAACCCAACATCCATTGAATTTCAGAAAAAATATCATACTTGTTAAATTATTTTTTGAATATTCTTATCCTATTCATTTTTCATTAAAACATTGAAACATGATTATGTACACTAGAAGATTCATGAATATATTGATCCCCACTCATCAGATGAGTCTGATAATATTTTTTCTTTTACATTCATTCCATTCATAAGTGGAGGAACTTTAAAAACCCCATTTTCACTTTTAACTAATTAGCTATGTTCACCTTTATCTAACATTTCTTCCTCATACATCATACGAGATCCTTTCAAGTACTTTATATTAATATTTTAAACTAGATTTGGTTTTTCGTTGTAGGATAAATTCCACTCCATTTAAATGGAAAAACTCTAATAACATTAAATTCATGATCTTATTCTTGAATCTGTATTCCCATGTTTGATACATCTTTAAAAAATATTAGTTAATATTATACTAATATAAGTGACGAATTAACCTTAAACCATTATTTATGTGTTATAATTCAACTTGGATGTGTTGTATCTATGTTTTAAAACATTATATTCCCCTTTATATGTAACATAAATATTATAATGCATTTCATGAGGTGTATAACATTATAAAACATGGCTAAACACATAAATGACTAATACATAGATAATATATTTCATAACAATATATTTTAGTACTTATTAATAATTTTTAGTATCATCCCATGTTTTAGTTTCACCAATGGTAATTTTATAAGGCTTTATAGCTTTTAGGTACACATTCATTCCCTGATTTTTCAAGTATATGATAATCTTATATTTCCAACACCCATAGTTTTCTCAATTAAAGTAAGGTTCTCTAATAATAAACATTATTTCTATTGATATATCCATTTTACCAACAAGTGGGATCTTGTAACATCAACTAGAGAAATATTGAGATCTCAAAATTCACCACTCTGATACCAATTATTATCCCAATTAGAGCTGAAAATTGATTAAGGATGCTTAGGGGATTTAATTACGTTCTTATATTTTTAACCAAAAAATCATATTTAAATTCTTATTAAATAAACATCATTACCTCTAAATGAAATATATTGTGGAAAATACAATAGAAAAGATAGATAATTTTAGAAATAATTTATATTAATTTAGGGATATATTAACAAACCCTAATCTTCTCCAATTACACTCAATGTGAGTATGGTGTTTCTTAAATCAATCGTACCTTTTTAGGGACCTATTATGTGGGTGCACTTATATTTCACTAATTTTAATGTTCCAATAGATAGAAATTATTCCTTCCCATTACAATACCTTCCCACAACCTTCCCACACTATTTATAAGGAGTAGTCACTTTTCAAATAAATGGATGTAGATAATATAGTAGATCTGGAACCGAGTTGTAAGTAGAAACTAATAGTAGATAAAGGGTATTATAGATATTTAATATGTATTCAAGGTTTATATTTGAATGATTATTCCACTTTAAAGGATTTCCTTGCAGATTAACAATATATTTTATTCTTTACACATACAAATAACAAAAATGATTTGATAAAAAAATTATTATTATTCTTATTATTGAATATCCAAAACTCTTCCCTTTTTTATATGAATTTATCTCATATTTCAATGTTTGAGAGTAAAAAATTTAATACTTATTAAAAATGAATTTGTACTTTTAATGTGGAATTATTATCTAAAAAAAGATATAGGTGGTCTTTGATTGCAGCAAAAATCACTATTGGAACTATATGATATATTAGAATGAAATTATTTATTTAATTTGTCCTTTCCTCATTCGAGAATCACAAATTTTTTAAAATAAACGATTTAGTGAACTTGGATCACAAAATAGTAATGGTAATAAGTTTCTTGAAAATGAAAATAAATATTTGAATAATACCCAGCATCATAGGTCTTTATATTCATAAGTATTTATTTCATAGGTCTTCTAATTACATAAAATGTCTTCCAAATTAAACACGTCATATAAATTATGACATATAGAAAATAGATTATCCTTCATAAGATATTTCTAGATTCAATATATATTCTTATGTTTCATAATATATTTACTTCTAATTAAGAAGTCTCTCTTTCATAGGATATTTTATATCATATGATATTTAAATATCATGAGTTAATTCGGAAACACTATTCCTATAGTATAATTTCTCACCTTATATGATAGTTTTCACACATGTAAGAAATTTTATCCTTATAAGATAACCGATATTTCCAAAAATACAATGCATATGAATTTATAATTTTGTAGGATAACTACAATTGTAAGTTTCCTCTTGTAGGATATTTCTCCTATTTCATATGATAATTTACTTATTTTTAATGATATTTCATATAATAGATAATTTTTAAAAAGAGATTACTTTTTCAAATTTCTGACACCCAGCATGCGACCATTAAAAAAGGCCGCATAGAATATTTCATCAGTGTGTAGGCTAAATTCCATTAAATATTTATCAAAATTAAATAAACCATATTGAATAATCCATGTTGAACTAAACCCTCTAAATAAAATGAAACATAAGTTAGTACTAATTATTACCTAAAAATCATATAAAATAAACTCATCAGTAAAACAAATAGGCATTTTGTGATCATCAAAACATATAAATTATTGAAATATGTTGTAAAAACATAAGTTTGTATAAAAAAATATTTATGGGTATAAATATGTTGTTAAATTAAATTTTTTTAGTTGAAAAAACAATGATAATTCATCCATAGGGATGAAAGTTACATGTTAGAGTACTTGGAAAGGAAATTTGAGCAAAATCGAACATTTTTTTATACCAAATATTTTTTTTGAATGAAAAATTTACAAATATTGTATGGGATGATCCAAATATGAATAAATATTATAAGTTTTTTGGATATGTTTTTTTATTTAACACCTATTTGAGTACTAATAAATATAATATGATCTTATGTGTATTTTTTGATTTAATCATCATCATGAGATTTTAGTTTTTAGGGAAACATTGTTATATTACCAGTTTCATTTGTTGGTTGTATATGTACCTAATGATAAACATTATATAATCTAGTGAATTTAGACTCGAATTAATTTTATCTCATTCCAAAAGATATTTTAGGCTTATAGTTTTATTAAACTAGGTCATGAATCTTATATAAAACCCCCATATATTAAAAAGTGGGTACTTCTACATAGTATGAATTTTCCCCAAAATATAAAACATTTAAAGTAATGCATAATTATTGTCATGAAGAATATTCATGAATTTAAACATGACATAATCTTTTACCATAATCATACTTCAATCATATGATATTTTTTAAAATGTGGGATAAACACCAAAATGTTATTAATGTACATAAAAATAAATAAATAAATAAACATGTTAGTCTATGAATACTGAAAATAAAATCCTTTCAAAAAAAAGTGGGGTTTAGAATAAACATTTTATTACCCAAAAAATCAACTTATATATCCAAATATTTTCATAAAACATTCTATAATAAATTTTATTATCAAAATCAAACTCATTAAAATTTCTTTGTTATCATGAAAAAATCATAAAAACTTTTTCAAAAAGTTATACTTTTCAACCTTAAAAAAGTAACATAAAATTTTCTTCAATCAAAATATCATTATACTGCCTTAAGAAATCATAATATTTATATAAAAAATATTTTTAATATATAAAACATGTAGTTAACTTGGGACATCATTTTCCTTATCACTCCTACAGTTTTAATAACCATATAGTCGACTTCCAAACCAAATGCACTAGAGGTCTATCATAGAACCATACATCCATGGAATATCATAGAACCACCCATCATTGGATAATAATTATTCCACTCATACATAGTATAAAATATAACCACCAATCATAATAACAATTCCTAATAACCATAAGATAATCACAAAACATAAGTAATTTTAATTTCCAACATTATACTCATAAAATTTTTATTTTCACCAATAAGAAAAAAAATTTGATATCGAAATATTCATTCCATTTTAAAACTATTTTTTAAAATATCAAAAATATAGGGAAATATGTTTTTTCTTTATTAAAACATGAAATATTGTAAATTAAGTGAAAAAAATAACACTTTTGGTGGTGGAGGAAATGATTTTCATAGTATAAAAAATTTATTTTACCATTTGTTAATAAATTCAATACAATCTATAAAATGATTCCTTTTGAAAACCATTGAAATAAATTCAAAATATACATGAAATTTACTTTATATTTCGTTTAATTTAATATAAATACATTTAAGATATATATTTAGAAAAATATGGACATCAAATAAAAATATATGGAAATGAAACATTTAAATTTAGATTATAAAGGAATGTCCCTTAACTCAAGTCTGACACATCATATTATATCATTATGTTACTAAAAATAAACTAATGTAAATTATTTAATTTATTAATTAACTTTTTAATTTTAATTATTTAATTAGTTTTTCTTAATATCATTTTATGTTCAATTACTTAATCATTTCAGTTCTTATCATATGTTTTGACTATATTCAGATCATATGTCCAAAATAGAATTAGTATGATGAATATGGTCGAAGAGGTAATAATTTAATCCTTAAAAATAATAATTATGAAATATTTATCCCTTTTATAAGTCATTTAAACTTCTAAAACCAATCATGAACTACAGTTATGAGAAATGAATTATGTCATAATCATGGAGATGGTAGGTTGTACGTACGCATGTGTAACATTTCTATTCTTCAAGGATCATTATGGAAATAAGATAACTATTATTTTATTTTTAATAAATTATAATTAAATTATAAATACAACAATAATTATTTAAATATACTTGTATATATCATCCACGTGATGTGGTGATGAAAAAATAATCATATCGCTTCATGGTGGTGGCAGTCCACAGGTACGGACGAACAACATTATCATTTTTCAGTGAATGAAATTATGAGAAGCTAGATGATATATTAATTTTATTAAATAATAAATATGTCATTAAAATGATATATTTAAATTTTTTCACAATTATAACCTCTCATGAGAGGCAATGATGGAAAATAAATTCCATCGGTAAGCTGGGCAGTGGTCCATCGTACACATGAATGATGGTTTTGTTTCCCATTTGTTGGAAGAGGAGATGATGAAGTTTATTAAATTAAATTATAAAATTTTATTATATGTTAGATATTGATATTATTATATATGATCGTTTCATTTTATTATAAGGTGCTGGAAGAAGAAATAAAATAAATAGTTAAGAACGATACATCTTCTTTGAACAGCCTCTTAAGGTTTAGACCAAATCATTCTTAAGTTTGTTTTATGACCTAACCAATTCCACAAAGGCGTTTAGAGGGATTTATATAAATTATTTATGTAATTATTGGATGAAACAATTAGTTATTTATTTTTTAGTAAATGATAAGTATAGGATCCCTTTTAAAAGAGTGGGTAGGGGTACTCTTGGAATTTCTTAAAATATAAATTTAATATAAATTAATTATTATGGAAAAAATTTTAAAAATTGATACTATTAAAATATAAGTTATTTATTCATCTAAATAATCTCATATAATTAAATAATTACGTGTTTATATTACATTTGGTGCCAAATTTGGGACGAACAAGAACAAACAGAAAGCATTAGGGGCTGCCTCGTGAAGCCAGTTCGTAGAGCCCCTGAGGGCCTGCGCTAATGCAAACTTCCTCCTTCGTGAAGACTCAATGGTTCAAGGAGACATGATGCTACAAAAACTGATTTTACATTCACAAACCCACCATAGAGCTAGGAGGCGGGATGCTCTGCGAACCATTTTGACGTTCGTGAACCCGCCGCGGAGCACGCTTTGTCTTCGCATCGAGCTGGCTCTGCATCGCGGCCCATCTTGCCTATAAATATCAGGCTCCCCTCGAGCCCAAAGGACAGATCCTATGACATTTCTACTTCTCAGATCCCACACCATGAAGTAATTTCTTCTCTGCAAACCATGTGATTTTCATGGTACTTTTACATCGTGAAGTTCCTCCCCCTTTTCATCAATATTTCCCCTCTTCAAAGAGTGATTCCCTTCTTCAAGCCCACAGGCCTCCGCAGAGGAAGGAGATCCCTAAAGGGACTCGGGTCTTCATATAGAACTTGTGCGTCACGAAGTACCCTTCATGAACATGTGACTTGCATGCTATGGAATGGTCACTGTGCTTTGCGAGGGACATTACTTTGAAATATTATGCTTTGTGGGGCACCCTTGCTTCATGAGTCATTTCTCCATGAATTCCATTCCACTTTTCAAATCACCTTCCTTAAGCACCTATGCCTATGCCTTGGCTAAGAAACTTCACATCGCGAAGCACACCCCATCGCGAAGCCCCTCCACTTCATGGAGCGCTAGAGCTTCACAAGGATTCTACATATGACCCATTTTGCTCTACAATTTCTTTTCATGTGCCGCCTTTCAGGTTTTCACGAAATCATTTCATGGTATCTTGGGTGGTTCTTCCTATTGCATTGCTTTACCTCATGGTTCTTGGAATAGGCATTATAATGACTATTTATTCTTCACCTAGTAACGCTAACGTGTACCCCTTAATGGATAACTCCCTAACACCCACTCATAATGGAATTTCTAATGCCTTCCCTTCCCCAAGGGGCATGAGGTATTAGTTATGTAATTCCAAAGTGGTGCAGAGTGAACCCACCTCATCGGAGATGTAGGACGTTAAACTATCACGTGACACCATCCTCAGAACATGACGTTAAACAATGACCTCTCCCCATTTTTTGTATGTTGGGTTCCCCCACCATGAACATTATGCCCACCCACTGGTCTCCACGGGAGGGAAATTATTCCTCACATGGAATGAGATTCTCATTATTAGAGCAGCATTTGTTCGTGAGGACAGGGAAACCACCTTGGTGTAAGCCCCTATCATTTATTATAGGATATAGCATATGTGCTCCTCCTCTATTCCTCGGTGCCAAGCGCCAAAGAGGGGGGATGGGAACCAGATTCCTCCTTTCTTTATTTCTGAATCCCTCTCTTTCTGAGCTTTGTCTCCACCTGGGCCTCCACCCTGAATTAAGTCCTAATCTCCATCTCCTTGGGATGCTAACCACTCGTATGCCCCTATTTACTTTTTGGGACACTAACCATGTGTAATCACCACTTCACTCTCCATATACATTTGCGACGTGATCATCAGGTGTTTGCTGCCTCTTGTTTCTCACACCGAGCATGACTCACATGGGCTTAGTGTAAGCATCGACCATGAAATACTCTCTGGGATGCCTTGAGTGTATGCCCCACACCAACCCAAACTATGTGCACTCTGATCCTTTCCAAGGAAAGTAATGGAGGAAGCCTCCATGAGGTTCAATCCCAACACCTATCAGTCCCAACCATCTTCACATCTGTTCATCAAACACCACCCCAAACTACATGTACTTTGATCCTATCCAAGGCAAGTTATCTAGGAAGCCTCCCTGAGGTTCAATCCCAACACCTATAGATCTTATCCATCTTCATGATAATTAACTAAACACCATCCCAAAAAACGTGGAATTTTATCCTTGCTAAGGAATGGTACATATAAAGCCTCCCCGTGGTTCAATCCCAACACCTATCGGTCCCAACCATCTTCACGTCAGTTCCCCAAACACCATCCTGAACTTCATGGACTTTGATCCTTGCCAAGGCAATGTACATAGTAAGCCTCCTCGAGGTTCAATCCCAACACCTATCGGTCCCGACCCTCTTAATATCAGTTCACCAAACACCCCTCTTGAACTACATTGTCTTTGATACATGGCAAGGTATGGTTTGTAGGAAGCCTTCCAAAGGCTCAAGACCAACAACCACTAATTCTGACCCCCCCTTCATGTTGGACCACCTTCGTCCCACATGATGTTAAACTACATGCCCCCTTTTCATCATGGAAAATGTTAAAATGCATCCACCATCCCAAACTACATGGTCTTTGATCCTTGTCTCCTATACAGGGTATGTAGGAAGCCACTATGAGGTTCAACCCTCTCCAGTGGTAACCTGTTGTCACCCCATCTAGTGGTAAGCCGTTGTGACCCCATCCAGTGGTAAGCCATTGTGACCCCATTAGGCGGTAAGTTGTTGTGACCCCATCCAGTGGTAATACGTTGTTCCCCATCAAGCAGTAAGCCTTTCTCAACCCCAGTCGATGGTAATACATCTTTACTTGAACTCTGTGAAATTTAATTCCATACCACGAGGATACGTATGAATCCTACCTAAGGTTCAATCCCATCGCTCATGTCTTATCCTCATCTCTCCCATGAGCCCAAGTGTTTTGGGAATGTCAATCCCCAACCCAATGGTTACACTTCCTCTGGGTCCCATCCATGCCTCCATTTTCAGAGGTCACCTCCTTAGGTGTCCCATCATCCCACCGAACAATGCAGACTTTGATTCCCTACCACAGTGATACGTAGTATTTCTATTCAAGGATCAATCCCAACATTAACTTCATCCTCATGTCACATCCATCGCATTACATCTCCACTAAATTAAACTCTCTATCATCCATCCTGATTCTTACTTAGGCTGCCACATCCTGGTGAGATCATGCCAGTTCAACTCCTAGCATTAATTTTCACTCTAGGGGTTTCACCCATTTGATCCACTCTAGTTAGTGTTCTGATATGTCTGATCTTTCTCTGGTATATGTTAAGCTCGTGGAATACCCTATGTTAACATGTGAATATGAGAAAAACCTAAAATAAATGCCTATGGAATGTAATTCCCATCATTTGATGTAGGATGCCTTAGGATTTTTCACCCTAGAGAATCCCTATAATATAATAAAGAAACCTAGACATGCTAGTATGCTAGAGTCTAGACACGCCAATGATGTCTATCATGACTACTCCCCCGATAGAAGGTTACTGCCCTGACCAGACCCCTTGGAATGTCTCGACTGAAGTAGTGTAATTAACTAGAGTCCATGAAGACATGGCACTTCTAAGAGTATCACGAACAATGTCTTACTCTATAATGGAGACCCTGACTAGGTGAAGAGTTCCAAAGGGGAATCCATGGAAGGAAGAACCGACATCCCATCATCCTAATTATTTCAAGGAGAAGATGTCTCAAAACAAGCGACGGATGCCACCTACCTTTGGAAAGTGTGAATGTGGGGAAACAGCTATGTTTCCTCTATAGGCCAATGCGCGTTCCCTAGAGAAAGCGTCAAAAATAGAAAAGGTAAACCCAAATTGTAATTATTCTCCACAATCTCGAGATTAGTATCCTTTAAGACATTAGTGGATTAGCATGTCACCGAATCCAG
Source organism: Viscum album (assembly GCA_963277665.1). Classification (NCBI taxonomy): domain Eukaryota; kingdom Viridiplantae; phylum Streptophyta; class Magnoliopsida; order Santalales; family Viscaceae; genus Viscum; species Viscum album. The sequence continues at coordinate 1,235,312,699 of OY728162.1, read as the reverse complement.
TTATCTGACATTGGGTCCCACTTAGAAAATAGCTGGCCTGGAATGAAACTCACTAGAAGATGGCTCAGTCAAAATGTTGGACATCAGGGATTGCGGTGTTGTTAGCGTGGAGCCTTCTTATCATCCATGGGAGACAAAATAGCATTGGGGCACTGGACGTCGATTTCATTGTTTATGCACTAATGGTTTAATCTCCCTGCTTCAACGAACCAAGATGTTGCACCAAGAATCCGATCAGCACCCACCCACCAACATAGGTATAGGGACAATGCCAACACAGAAATCCCACATAGCTCAACATATTCTCTGATGGCTTCCACACCCACAGCTGTTGGGCACCCATACCCCATCTCCCCTTCTGAATTCGCATAATAGAGGGTGATAAGCAACCATATACGCTGATACGATGAGTAGGGGATTATCCCGACTAAATATATGTCCTTCTAGGTTTAGGAGGCTTCTGTGGCTCATCTCCGCTAGTTCTCCCAAGAGCCACGCAGGGATCCACTGCTCCCCATCCCAACATACAATCGTTTCAGGAGCCTATCCTTGAAAAGTCTTGATGACTCCATCCTCTACACTACCTAGGCAAGGGATATCTGGTCCTTCCTGACCAGGATCCCATTCTAGGGTTCCCCAAGGAGGACTCGCACTAGGCCGCGCTAGTGCCACCACTAGGTCCTGTGGGCTGAAGAGTAGGTAAGATATATACATGCACCACTGGCTCCAGTCCGGCTGACCAAATTCTAGCGTCGGGCGCAGGCTGAGGAGGACACCCACCAACGGACATCAACTTCAGCAACTACTATGGCCCGCTCCACCTCCAACGCAAATCATCATCATCATGTGAACAATATATAGGGGTGCTTATATACCCAGCCTGATTCGAGGCCCCAACTATCCCATGGGCAGGCTGGGTCGACTCTCTCGGCCACTGGCGCAGGGAGCACCCGCCACGGACTGACCTACGGTAGTGACACCTAGTACGGAGGTCCTCCCAATACCACCACCATAGAGAACGTGGGTCCTACCTTCTTCCAAGCTCAGCGTGGACGTCCGCCTTGTTCTTCCTTTAATCCGAAAAAGGGTCCTCCCCATGGCAGTGACACTTAGTAGTGAAGACTATCCCATGCTCATTACATTGGTTATGGGGTCATTCCTCCTACCCCGAACTGTCAATATGAAGATGTTACACATACATTCAATCTCCAGTATGGGAGGATTCCCCATGTTCTTATAGCATCTGGTGAAGTTTCTCCTCACCTCAGCAATCAGAGGAGTGATGGTCAGCTTCACTTCACTAGCACCCAGCACAGAGGTCCTACTCGTGTTCGGCTTGACCAGTACGAGGACCCTCCTCGTGATGTCGCTTCCAGGGGAGGCAACCATGGTGGTCCTACACATTCTCCTATTAGCACCATAAGAGGTACTACCCACTAGATCATTTCCCATAGGGGTCCCCTCCACACATCAGCTAATGTACTTTAAGGTCTTCTTCATGTTCCCATAGATTTCTATTTGGGTGCTCCTCACACCTCATATCACTCAAGATAAAGTCCACCCCACCCATGAACTATTATAACCAAAGGAATTCCTCATTCTATAAATATACTTTGTACCGATGAACCATCATAGGGTAGGAGGGAAGGGTGTCGTCGCCATTAAAAGAACGCTGAGATGATTCAAACTGATATCAAACAATTATTCTTCTCAAATTCAGAGGTAGAATATGATTCTGCGATGGAACCCTCCCCCAGATCCTCTGTGTCGAGGTCTTGGATAGGAAAAAAGCACATTAGCCTCATACTTCCAGAAGTTGAGGTCCATCAGATTCTCACATCCCCCCCACCCGCAGGTATATCTAGGAGGATGAAGATATGGAAACCCCACAATTTCTAATCGTTCAATCACAAAAATAATCCCCATAAGAACACTCTACCTCGATTAGAGATCACTGATAGATATTTTGGGGATCAATGGTGGATGAGTAGAAGTGTAACCCATCACCAGCAGTCATACTCCCTGTACTGGAAACTGCAGTCGTCATACTATCATTCCGCAATGTGGTGGCCAAATCACTACACTCCTTGGAGGATAGCCCAAGATGTGATAGCTTGCTGGCTCCCTCTCCATATTCTACAATGGATAGCCAGAAATATCTGCGGTCTACATTAGTTTCACTACTGGTTCCCCAACCACCTCTATTATATGAGTGGGGAAATTAAGGTCCAGACCTAGAATCTGGACAAAAGAGCTTGTGGTATATCCATGGAGTAGACCATTTCCCTGAGATGTTCTGCCCAGTTGCAGTTCAAAATTTTAGGGCACTAGAAGTGCTCACCTAGGAGGATTTTGGATGCTTTTTCTAGACCCTCTAGGTGGCTCATTCCTACCTTCGGCATCAATGTGTGACCTACACTAAGAGCCAGGAACACTTCGATGATATCGGAAAACAATGACATTTGTTCTATTTGGCTGCACTCCCCATGGCCCAGTGCCCTTAGTCACTCGGCCATTATAAAACCCTCCAACAATGATGCTTTAAGAGCTTTATAGTGCTCTGAATATTAATCAAGTAGGCTTCTCACCATGTTTAAATCTGTGGTTGGGGCAGTACGCGGCCTTCCATTTTAGTACCATCTGGAAGCAACCTGAATTTCCAGGCAACGTAGAGGATATGCCTCTAGGATGGATTGTAGTTTACATGGATAAACTATTAGAGGGAGAGAATGAGTTGGATCTCCTTGATGGGGACTTACCCCCTGATGTAGTTCCGTATCTATTGGATCTGTTGGGAAGTGTCACTCGCTAGTTGAGAAATCTATTAGGGCTTCCCATACACAATGAGGCACTAATCCTCACCTAGAATCCCAAAAATGGAAAGGATCTCCTCGGAGACGTCAAACCCTCTGACCCGTTGGGATCTGTGTAGAAGGCGGAAGACAACCCCGAAAAAGCTGTGTTGCATCAACAAATCGCCGAACAGAAGAAGGTGGTTGACATCCTCCTTACTGAACGTGCAGTAGAGTGATGACCAAACTATAGTGATCCTCGGCCAGGGAAGCAGGGGCAGGACCAACATCTGTTGGGTTTCTTGGGCCCACAGCGGAAGACGGTGGGACGCGGATTTAAAAACTTTCATCAGCGCAATGACGGTACTTGTCCTTGCCGACGATCCGAGCCCCGGAGAGGTCCGAGGATCTCTCGTAGATTGTAATGAGCACAAAAATAAAAAGAAAACATACATGTTTCTTATTCGAAGCCATTGTTGACCGCTACTTGTCGACGACGATTTTTGCATGAAGGATCCATAGTAGGATCCCTCTAGATCACCCACAAGCACCTCAAAAATCCGTGGGAACGCCGATCATCAAACTCTGGGTGGTAGCGCGGCGATTCAACGATATCTTCGACATCCGGATGATCACCGCATCGTCGATCTTGAGATGCGTGAGGAGATACTTGATCCGAGCTCTTGGATCTTCAGCTTCTCTCTCTAGGAAGCGGGAGGAGAGAGGGTCTCTAAAATTTCATTCCATAAATGAATGAATAGTGATGTGCACACCAAAGAGAGAGAGCCTCCTCTCTTATTTATAGATACATTGAGAAATAACCGGTTGGGTTCCCCATCCCCCGTATATTTCAACGTCCACATAAATAATTTTGACAAACATAACTGTTCCTATTTTATCACATACTTGTAATATATATAAAATATATTACGTGATAAAATCTGATCCATTTAACTTAACTCATTGTCCTGCTTAATATTAAACGAACCATTAATATTAGGATAATATTTTTTTGATTAATATTTTCTCATAATTACTATACTCATAAATACATTAAATAAATTCAATCCCAAATATTCGTAACATGAATATTAATGAATTTATTTAATTCATTTGGTGATCGACAACTTAGAAAAACACTCGGACCTCGTGGTGGGGCCCACTATGTCCATATACCTATTCAATTGAATAGGTGCAGATTCATGAATACGCTGTTGTGTGTGACCCTCTAGGACCTTATCTCGATAGTAGTGAATAAAAATCACAGAACAAGAGTGGGGTCTAGCAACCAGTCATGGCCCCTGAGGAGATAAGTATAGTCATAGAAACGGTTACCATCCTACGAACACTGATTGTGTACTATAATCACTTTTTCATTAAATATATCATAATGCAGGACGCATTGTCTTGTCATCATCCTTATCTTGCTTTATCATTTGTTGATCTATCTGGTTGTTTTTTCCTTTCTACTTCTTTGGCCAAATACTTATGAAGGCAACACCATCCCGATCAACCAGGCCTGAGATATACAACTTCCTAAACATGGAAGCGACAGATACTTTATTGACCAGTCAACCAAACGTCATACCACTAATGACGCACCCGACACAAACTACCTTGCCACGACATTACTACCATGGTTTTCTCCTTCCATCAAGGTACATAATTAAATGATATACATTGGTAATGGTCTCAAGTCAGTATACCAATACACATGTCCATATATAGGAATAACCAATGACACCCAAAACATGTGGTGTTCCAATTGGCGGGTTTTTCCTCAAGATCTCACTACTAGAGATCACAAAGTGCGAACATCATGAGAAGAAGTCTCAATGCTTATGAGCCCCAACACCTGATAGTCAGACATCTAAAATGTCCAGTCAGTAATATGTATCTAGACTATAAAATATAAATTTATGATCAATGTCATTTTATCTTGTGGTTCTCATTATATCCCGGGATCTACTATAACCTCTCGACGTGACAATTAACCATTGGACATTTCCATTATTATAGTAGACACAGAAAATTCTGCACTATAATGGTATGATATCATCACACATATCTTACTGTACGCATGATACCATAATCAAAAGTATTACATAAGTAGGTCTAGGGCACCCACTATTTCAACACTCCCACTTTCACTAGATCCAACTTGCTAACTAAACATGTTCGATACTCACATGATAAATACCATGCTTCTGCTGAGTAATCACTTTAACTACTGGGCCTGCCATGTTTTCTCTACATGACATATCTCTTATACGCGATCTCATATGCTTTAGTAAAACTTCTCAAGATAAGGTATCCCTGAGTATATTACTTTTGTCCATTGTCATAACTTGACAACTTGGCTAGTAAGAATATCATAATTCTCATTATGATAATACTTTTCTCACGAGGTGTGAGTCCAAGAACTGGGAAAAATCATTGCGATTTATAACTGCTTCTTAGTTGTCTTAGAATCCACAATGTACTCTATATTTATCGATATGGCTACCATATGCTTTTATGATCATGACTCGCTAATATCCTTTACCTAACTATGATACTAGATCAAATTGATCTAAGGATTACTAGTACGTATCCCACCATAACTAGTATTCCTTCCTCTCTATATTCCAGGTACATATCATTTGTACTTGCCGAAGTACAAGATGATAATTCTGACTGCATCACTTATAGTGATCCTAGAAATAATTGATATCTGTCGATAATAAATAATATCTTGGAAGTATCAATTATTGTACATATTATAGAATATGTGATTGATCCATTGCTAAAGCATATCATATCAATTCACATCATTTATCTCTACACATGTTCCAAACTTGTTAACTTGGAGAGATTAAGCCATGTGACATAGGAAACAATTCAGAACATGAATTGTTCCAACCTGTATTTATCAATACAATGTCACTATATGTACGATTAACTAGGACCAAGAAACCTTTGGATCTACCTAAGTGGATCCAATTCCCTTGAATTTAGGTTGCTACTTTAAGTCAATCATTGGAGAATTGTTTTTAACCTGATCTTATATAACTGTAAGATCAAAATCTATTTTCCATATGTTTTCAAACATATATCACTTAGAAAACAGTGCTTCTCGCAATAACCATTGGTAGAAATAAAGAAAAGATTCGTTTATAATGAATTCTCTAAGATCATGTTGCTTACTTTAATCCATAATTGTATTTCAGTAACTATCAACCCTTATTGGCATCATTTGATGTCATCATCTCTTTCTGGTTTTGTCGTAAAGACACTTTCCACAAAAGATAAACTTGACTTTGAATGAACAATAAAAGTGTCTTAGAGGTTTGGCTATGACAAGTAAAATTCTAATAGATTTAGACGTACCAACTTGGTATAACCCATCGAGCCTTATTGGTACAATACTTGTACCATCCTTATATTATTTCATTTGAATAATCACCACAATATTCAATTTATAATCCCCCTTTGTAATTTGATACATGGAATCCATTATTGAATTTTAGTTGATCTTGTCAATCATAGCTTGTTTCCATATACTGCTTACTTGTAGGATTTATTATTCTCAATAAATAATTTATCACCGACCACGGTTTATATAAAACCATCCCCATGGTTTCATACTTCCTACATAGTATGTGTCTCTGGAAAATGCCTATTCCACGTGTACTTGTGTAACTTGTTCCATATGCCAACTATTTTTGCATCTGAAGCATTGACTAAGTCCACGTCAATTCATCTCCCACTATCTCGAATAGAGATGTGCACCCTTGTATAGAAATGTAGTATAGTACTTGACTACATCTTTTTCTATCTTTTGGATTTAGGTAATATCTTAAGAAACTGTTAGGATATTTACCTTAGATGCACAACGTGTTTAACTTGATGCAGGTTTGTTCAAATCCTAACAAACGCTTTGCATCTAAACACGTCCTATGACATAATGGATTTCCATCATACTATAACTCGTATGATATCCATTTGTCATTTTAGATTTCATATTGGTTATGGGTTTACGCTATTATTTTCAAATCACATTTTGAAATATGATGGATGTTTCTGCAAGTTGAAACATTGATACAACTTACATCATAACATTGATGTGTAACATATGTGTTTAGGAATTTCTCCATGATACATGTTTTTTGATCAATGTTAATATGTAAGACTCATCATCGATCCTTCTTATGAACATAAATATGGTGATGTCGATAAGGTAACATACATTTAAGAATTGCTCCATGCAACATTATCATGATCGATGATTGTTTGGTCAAGATATTCTTCGGTCTGTCGATCTGAAGCAACTCATATCATCTGACCAAACCTATACTTCATTGTTCCTTAATGACTTAAAGGATTCTTATGAAGTATCTTTACCTCTAGATTTCTTTGGAATAGTTCACAGTCTCGTGTTGAACTAACCTCAGATGCTTTGTGGCGTACCTTTGTTTCTAAAGGTTTCTTTGTCTAAACTAAGGGAGTCAATAATACCATAGGTGTTTAGTTGTTCTGACCCTAAATGCCATACTGGGTATATAGTTGACGTCCTCTTTTATTTTTACTTGACAAAGAATCACATTGCCACAACTGGGTAGGTCTTACATTTTATATTCATCATGTATTGCCATTGATTCAAATAGTAGTGAACTATTTGGTGAGTATGTTACCACAAACAAAATTCATTCCAAAACATGGAATAGTGTCTCATAATGACCAAAATGGAATTTTATTTAAATTTTTTGGTTATACTCGACAACTTGTTCATCTTGAATCAATTACTTGAAAATTTAGAAGTTATTTGTTTCTACCCGCTGACTTAGGAATCACCCTTTCTCAGCTCCTTGAAGAATACAATTTACTTCTAGTAATGTTTCTCGACTTACTTGGTTATTGTATTTAAATACAAATATGTGAAAAGCATATTGTATTTCAATACCCAAGAAGTATTCGAGAAAACAATACTTTTATTTGATGAATATAAACTGAATGAGAAGCGGGTACTTGCTTCTTGTATTTCAGTTTTTAATCTTCCATGAATTTATTTCATTATGTGATGCAAATACCCTCCTATTAAATAACTAACCACTTGTCATTGAAGGACATGATGAAGATGCCTTTGGCGTATCGTTCCATTAAGCCTTTTCATCTTTCCATTCAATGTATTCTCCATAAAAATAAAAGATGGCGTTATCTCCAATATACTTATTACATGGAAAATATTATCTTAAAATAAATAAAGAAGTTACTCTGTACCATTCGTTTGTAACTTTAAACAAAACTAGATTAATTGGGTGTAAAAGGTATAAGAATGGGATGACACGAAATAATGTGAACCATCTTTCATTTTACACAATCCAATTGTAGTCATCACATTCAAATCTTGCGTCGCTTTCTCCTCGAAAGGATCGTGTAGATGAGACTACATGTAACATCATCCATGTCTTGATGTAGCGACCGCAACTAACATCAGATGTTGATGATAGAATTATCACAGAACTATCATATTCTTGATTCATGAGTCTCCTGTAATCAGTTTTACACCCTCTCTTCTTGAGGTGGCTTAACAGTTTGGGACACAAGCACCTTAAATTTCCATTATATTAGTAATGTGCACAAACGCCTTTACTACACTTGGAATTTCGTTCTTGTTTGGACATTAACATTGTCCAATGTTTATCGCAGTTTTATTATTGTATTGATTTCCATTATCTACAAATATAATTTAGCAGATTGTACTTTTATGTGATTACCTAATTTGACATTGGTGATTATTTAACCATTAAATTTCTCCCACTAATTTTTCGAATTCTAGGATCCCTATGTACTAGAATCAGAATACTCCAGATTATTCTAGTGGAAAGGATCCCCGATCATCCCTCATAGTCTTCAATCTAGGGCTACTCCACTACTTGGAGGGTCCAAGGTAGGCTTTTGGCTGGCCAACTGCATTAACTCGCGGTTCCTTGATCTGTTGAGTGAAGTCCCAGCTTCAAAAATCATTTACTGATTTACTCAACGCTTTCCTCTAAAATTACAACAAACCGGGTAAGGCTATATCTTTGCTGCAATTTTAGTTAAGTCGACCCACCACACAAATAAGAACTCCCTGGTAGTAAGAGGCACCCTCAGCTAAGGCATGAACCGGCACCTCGAACACCTAGTTTTGTTCAAACTTGAATAATGGAAGGCTATGGTGACTTAATATTTTCATTGAGGGTTTTATGTTTTTCTCTCTTGACAAATGTAATCCATTTCTATTAAACTTGTTCGTCTATGTTGTCGCGCTCACAACTGAACTTTAATAGAAAAGCATACGCCGCTTCTTTATGCATTTTATTATCTATTATTTTTTGTGTTTTTCCCGGTGTTCTAAAAATGCATAAAATAATACATAAATGCATAAAGGTAAAACTACTACCTGAAATTTCTTTAGCATCTAAACAACCTAAGTGCCTTATACCTGAGTCCTATACTTGACTCTTGATGCAGCTTGCCCGTTCTGTATGTCTACATCTCATCTGGAGCATCGCCTCATCTTGGCGAAGTCCATGTCACGTCCTGGATTACCACCTCGTCTTTCCGTAGTCCACATGTCGTCCTGCATGCATCGTCTTGATCAACGTGCTCTGCCTCATCTTGGCAGGCTCGACGTCGCTCATCATCTTCGTCCGAAGTACAAAGATACTCGCGCGCATGCGAGGGGGACTCGGGTAAAAATGTACATCATATCATTATTGGGCGCGCATGCCCTTGTACATTTTAACTGAAAATAGATGATGAAAAGACCATATTTAATTAATTACAATCATCGCACGCAGTTTAAATAAAAAATTAAATAAAATTAAATGTAAACATGCAAGGGTCGATGCTCAAGACCAGACGACGGGTAAAAATAAAGAGTGATAAAAATTAAAATACACAAATTATGTACGAGGGATATATATTTTAATTAAATGAATTAATAAATTCAATTATTTTAATTAATTAACGGACTTTTAATTAATTTAATTTTCATACTTAAAATTAAATTAAATTAAATAATTAATAAATTTATTTCACTACAATTAATATATTAATTAATATAATTAATTTAATTTAATTAATTTTATTAATTATTTTAATGAAACCCAGGCCAAGCGTTACCTGCCAGATAGGAGGATCAGGCGGCGGCCGGGCAAGCTTGGTCTAGCACTGCTGGAGGCAGTGCCTCTCTCGGTAGAGCGTGGCCCTTTGCGCTAGGAAACCAGATGTGAGGGGTGGTCCAACTAGCAGCTCACGGTCAGGAGAAGACTACAGCCTGCTCATGAAGGATAGGAAGCGGCGTGGGTGCGTCGTGCGGGTCCACTAGAAGAGGAGCAGGCTCGGGGTGCACCTCCTGCTTTGTGCGAGTCAGGAAAAAACATGAGCAAGCTGCGGAGGAGGCCTGTGTGAGGTTGGGGAGGAGAGAAGGCGTCCGCGGTGCGAGCTGGGTGGAGGCTGGGGCTTGGTTCCTTGGCTATCTGCATGCGCCAGCAGTCTTCTGTGGAGGGGGTGCTGCAGCTGGAGGCCAGCGGCCTGCCGGTAGGAGGCCGCTGCAGGGCTGCGGGCAGGCGACCAGGTAGGGTTTTGGCGGCCGAGGGAGGCCGGCTGCGGCACACTGCAGCACGGCCGGCGGAGGGCCTGCTGTGCGTGAGGAGCACCTACGTGGTGTAGTGTGGATCCCTAGTGCGTGGCCGAGAAAGGCGGATGGGAGGGAGAGGAGGCCGGGGCGGTGCACCGTGGAAGTAGGTGAGGCTTGATGGAGGAGCGGCGCGGGCCCGCGGAGGAAGGCCAGGCAGAGGGGCAGCCGGTGGCTTCCAAGGAGGTGGGTGCATAGGGAATCCAGCGTGGAGTGGGGTCCGTTGCGAGGCAATCAGCGAGAGGGGTCACGGCAGGGGTCTGCTACAGGCCGCGTGGGGAGGAGAGGGCTACCGGCGGCCCTCTGCACGACATCCTGAGGAAAGAGACCCACCACGGCCAGGATCGCCGCGACTCACCATTATTTTGTGTGTGTTTTGCTTGCTTTTTTGGTTTTCCACATGGTGAAGACCCCTCCCCTTCCCCTTTTTTTTCTTTCATTTCTTTTCCCAATGGCTCCAACCTTCTCATTTGAATTTTTTTTTAAAGACTACCTTTTGAAGTCTTATTCCACCATATTAATTTTTTTAAATAAAAAAACTTTAAGACTTGTTATTAAGTCTTCCATCCACCATTTTCAATATTTCCAAAGGCTTACTGATATCCTTTTAAATTTAAATAATAATATAATTATTATAATAAAATAATAATTTATTATTATTACATTATTATAATAATAAAATAGTTTTTTTATAATAATAAAATTATTGTGAAAATTATATTATTTATAAAAATATAATTGTCACAATTAATTTTATTTCTAATAAACCAATTGAATTTTAATCGGTTCATGAAGATGAAATAAAATTATAACCCGAGATCAAAACGCACCTTCGATCCAATCCAAAAAATTAAACTTTCCATAACCTGGACGTTCGAAATCGGATCGGCGCACGGTTTGAATGGTTTTGACCAATTTTAAACCATCTACTTAATTTCATGAAAATTAATTTTATTTGGATTAGAACATCTACGCGATCCCTCTAATACCTCTATTGGGTTTCCTAGGCCCGCAGAGGATGCTGGTGGGCCGGGGATTTAAAATCATTCATCAGTGTAACGACGATACTTGTCATTGCCGACGATCCAAGCCCCGGAGAGGTCCGAGGATATCACGTAGATTGTTATGAGCCCAAAAATAAAAGGAAAACATACTCGTTGCATATCCTAAACCGTTTTCAACCGCTAGTTGTCGACGACGATCATTGCATGAAGGATCTGTAGCAGGATCCCTCTAGATCGTCCACACGTGCCTCAAAAATCTGTGGGAATGCCGATTGTCGAACTCCGGGTGATAGCGCGGTGATTCAACGATATCTTCGACATCCCAACGATCACCGCATCATCGATCTTGTGATGCGTGAGGTGATACTTGATCCGAGATCTTGGATCTTCAGCTTCTCTCTATAGGAAGCAGGAGGAGAGAGAGGCTCTCAAATTTCATTCCATAAACGAATGAATAGTGATGTGCACACCAAAGAGAGAGAGCCTCTTCTCTTATTTATATATAAGTTGAGAAATACCCAGTTGGGTTCCCCGGCCCCCGTATATTTCAACATCCAAATAAATAATTTTGATTAAGTTAACTGGGCCAATTTTATCACATACTTGTAATATATATATAGTATATTAAGTGATAAAATCAGAGAAATTTAACTCGACTCGTTGTCCCACTTAATATTAACCTTGATTATTAAGATAATATTCGTTCGATTAATATTTTTTTTATTTACTAAACTTGTAAATACATTAAATAAATTCAATCCCAAATATTCGTAACTTGAATATTAATGAATTTATTTAATTTATTTGGTGATCGACAACTTGGTCAAATGCTCAGACCCCATGGCAGGGCCCACTATGTCCATATACCTATTCAAATGAATAGGTGTGAATTCTTGAATACACTATTGTGTGTGACCCTCTAGGCCCTTATCTCGATAGTAGTGAATAAAATTCACAGACCAAGAGTGGGGTCTATCAACCCGTCATGGCCCCTAAAGTGATAAGGATAGTCATAGCAACGACTACCATCCTACGAACACTGACTGTGTACTATAGTCTCTTGGTCATTAAATATCTAATAAAGCAGGATGCACTCTCGTGTCATCATCCATATCTTCCTTTATCATTTGTTGATCTGTCTGGATGGATTCTCCTTTCTACTTCTTTGGCCAAATACTTATGAAGACGACACCATCCTGATCAACCAGGCCTGAGATATACAAATTCCTAAAATTGTAAGCGACAAATCCTTTCTTGAACATTCAACCTACGTCATACCACTAATGACTCACCTGACACAAACTACCTCACTACGACATTACTGCAATGGTTTTCGTCTTGCATCAAAGTATGCAATTAAATGGTATACATTGGTAGTGGTCTCAATTCAGGAGACCAATACACATGTACGTAGATAGGAACAACCATTGACACCCAAAACCACTGGTGTTCCTATTGGCAGGTCTGTCCTCATGATCTCACTATTAGAGATCACCAAGTGAGAACTTCATGAGAAGAAGTCGCAATGCTTAGGATCCCCCAGCACCTGATTGTCAGACATCTATTGTGTCCAGTCAGTAAGATGTATCTAGACTATAGAACATATATTTATGATCAATGACATTGTATCGTGAGGTTCTCATTATAGCCTGGGAACTACTATAAACTCAGGAAACAATAATTAACCTTTGGACATTACCATTATTATAGTTGGCGCGGAATAGTCTGCACTATAATGGTATGATATCATCACGCATATCTAACTATAAACATGATACAGTAATCAAAAGTACTATATAATTGGGTCTAGGGCACCCACTATTTCAACAACATCCCCTTAGCGAACTGCCCCCAGGTGACCCTGACCATCATGCCCTTGCAGACAGGGTTTAGGTTGGGACATATGGTAAGAGGGTGTGGTATATATCTCCAAATCCTCTTGAATCATGTGGAATTCCTCGGGACCTAGCCCAGATTCACCCAACTACTCCAATGGTTATAGCAGTAGCCACTCCACGAGCCACTGGGCCCATTTATCATGTTGAAGAACCCGCCAACACACTGGTGTTCATGGATCCATGTCAATATAGGAATCCCTGCACGAATGATCCAATGACAACACTCACCATCTTCCTTAAATCCTTAGAGTCTTGAAATGTGGCAATCCCTCTTGAAGGCAAGCCATACCCAGCATGGATTGATGATATGCCAACACCTCCAGGTTTTAGGAATCAAACTTTTTCCCCCTTAAAAGGGATAGGGGAACCCCCACAACACCTAGCCCACTTTATCCCAAGGTGCGGCCCCATGTTTGGAACTCTAGTGCCGCAAGAAGCTTCCAAGATATGGTGTTTCATACAGACATTATTAAGGGATGATGATAGTTTGGTACAGCCAGCTCCCCGTTGGGTTAGTGGCTATATAGGATGACCTCTCTAGGAAATTCTTTTACCAGTTTAGTTCCACCACTTAGAAGAAGATCATCACGGACCACTTCAAGTGCAAGAAGAGGCCTGATGAGCACGTTGTCAACTTTGTTTCCTGGTGGAAAAGACTCACATACTATCATGAAATGATGCTGACTAAAGAGAAATTACTGACGATGTGTGTAGGGAATGTCAAGATGAAAATGGTACCCTCTCTGGTCACCCAGAACAACTCTAGGGGATTCTGAGACTTCTTTGATATGGCCAAGCGCCCAGAGGAATCCTTACAACAGGCTAAGAAGGCACGTCCATTGCCACATGCTATCCCAGTAAGAAGGGCCTCCAGGGTTGAGCCCATTGTTGTGGCTCAAATAGAGGTCCCTAGGCAACTATAATTATTACTAGTGGAGCTGCCACCATAGCCTTTCAGAGGCCCTCCACCTTAGGCGTAGCCTCTGGCCCAGCAGTGACAATCATTAAATCGGTAGGTACCCCCACACAATAAGCTTCCACTGCTTAGGTGATATAACCATGCTCCATCCCCTTGGATGTTTTCTCTATCCCTTCATTATGGTCAGGCTCTGAGGGCCCCCTTCCCAAGAAGGAGGAACCAGACCTACCTGTTCAGCAAGGCACAAGTCCCTGGTTATTTTCGAAGTGCCCTAAAATAGGGGATTATACATTTACCTGAGTGCAAGAGGTCAGAAGAGGCAAACCGCACTGATCATAATAATTACTAACCCTACGACCAGATCTTGGGGAACACCCTCAAATAGTGCTATGTGTTTAAATAATATCTTCAATACCAGGGGATAACAACATAGTTTGGTTCTGCCCAACTCCAGCATAAGTGGCATGCATCTTCTTGAGGCCAGACAACAGTAGGGACAGCGAAGGCGAGTGGCATCAGGGTTCTAACCATGTTTCCCAGAAGTATGGAAACTAGATGGCCCATAAAACAGTCACCTACACCCATGGTGTTATCCGTGCGTGCCTAATCAGCCAAAGCCTTCAGAAGCCACAAAAACTACTTCTTCATCATCATCTAAGATAACCCCTTCTTAGAAAAACAAACACCGATGGTGTAAGGGAATGAACAGTCCCCACCAATTCCATTTTCATCTCGTTCACTCGGCAACGTCATGACCTTGGAGATGGGGATCCCTCCCAGAATCCATCCAGTAGTTGACGCCTCTTTGATTCATAGTCAAGGTTACACCTTAGTTAATACCATAGAGCTGGTAAATCCCTATACGATTCCTGACGATGAGGAGTGCTAGCTGGATCATCCCAACATCCCCAACTGTCATCAGTGTCGATGAACCCATGACAATATGTGTCGTCAGAGTTCATCATTAAATACTTCTAGCTAATCTGTGTATGCGATTGAAACTAGGCCGCATGCTTAGCACAGAGCTCAGTATACACATCCTTATCATCTGGTGACATTAGGCCTTCCTTCGGAACCATTTTTGTTGTTGGATGAAGCCAAGCCACCTCGTCCAGGCCATGACCAGCCATGCTTTGCTACAAGCCTGTCTCAGTCATTTGTCCCTCATTCAGTAGTCACTCCACAGGATTTGACTAGTGAGCATCAGGATATTTCTAGCACCAGTCAGCTGTCATTCTAGTCGGTAGGGCCCACCATACCTCCTATCATAGATTGACCTCCTATATACAGAATTTCATTCCTGGAATAGAATTAGGATGTTCTCAAACATCTTACTAGAATTCTAGAAAATCTCTCCATCTTGGAGCCCCTTCACCTATCATCAAATATGTGGTATGTCGTCACTGAACCTTTAAGGAGACTCCTCCAGTTTTAGACGGATGTAGCAGCCACTGAAGCCTTTCATATTGAGGAAGTCGAGAATGCTTAAGGCCAGGACATCATCTTGTTCTCTAGAGAAGATGAAGGCTCTCTTATACAGGGACACATTTTCCCATTGTACATCATCAGATGGTTCAATGGCATGGTGGTTTGTCACTGTCTGGTCGACACAGGCTGTGGAATCATCCTCATCTTGACTCAAGCACTACGAAAACTAGGATAGTCGAAGGATGATATGTGTCCCTCTGACCTAAGGATCCATGTTTATGGAAGGACACAGCAGAAACGAATTGGTATGACCCATTCAATGACCCGGTTTGATGGTCTAATTTCCGACACTGAGTTTATGGTTATTTCCCAGGACACCCCCTAAAATAAGTTGATTGGTAGGACATCGATCCACCTGCATGCAGAAGTTCCTTCATCATATCACAAGTGCCTTAAGTACTCCCTTAATGTTTAAGTGGGCATTCATCAAGGTGACACTCCCTTATTTTCCTCTTGTGAAGACCACTATCTGGATGTCGTCCACTACAAGAGTAGAGACATGTAGATTTAAACTAATGAGGTCAAGCATGTTATGGCTGCGACCGACCCGTGGGTAGATCTGGATGATGCGTACGTCTTTCCAGTCCATCAATTGGAGGATACAACTCCGAACATGGGAGAATTCTTCATTGTTTCTGTAATGATGGGGGAGGAATTTCCCAAGTCTAATCAATGCGATAATATTACTTCATACTGCTATACAAATGAGTCTCATGTAATCACAAAGCCTCCTACTCCCATATGGTATCAGGATGTCCACCCCATGGAAACAACAAGACGTCATACATGCTTGTTTCGCAGGGCCATAATTAACTGGGTCAATATGACGTGCCATTATTGCTTCGATATCATCATGTGTGGCCCCTTGGGATGAAGACCAGATGGGATTGGATCAATAGCCTTTTATTTCTATGGTTGGGGCTGTATAGGAGTTCCCCAATGTAGTGTACATTGCCACTCAATCTGGTACTAGCCTCAAATCAAGAGCCAGTGACTCAGAGGAAGATCCTCCCACAGAGTATTACCCCTCCATAAGTGAAGAATATTTTTTTAGGATGCTCCCCTTGCCTTTGAAGAGGGAATATATTCTATGGTAGATGAGTTGGTATAGGTGAACCTCAGTAGCGAGGCAGAACCAAAACCCACATTGATCAGTCATGCCATGCCCCACAATGAGAAATAGTAGTACATAGGCTTTCTTAAACAACACTGTTACTTATTCGGCTGGAATTATGACATAATTCTAGGACAAGATCCTCAGGTGGTCATCCATCACCTTAGTCTCCCAGTAAATCATCGCTGGTTCAAGAAGCCCCCCCAGGAAGATGCACCCTTCCCATGGTTCTAGGGTCGAGGCCCAAGTTGAAAAGCTCATCAGATTAAATTTTGTTAAGGAGGTATAGTTCCCCAAGTGGTTGGCCAAAATTGTTCCAGTACGAAAGAAGAATGGACATATTAGGGTTTTCATCGACTTCTGAGATCTCAACCATCACTGTCTGAAGGATGATTTCCATCTTCCTATGAAAGAATTATTGATCGAAGCTACGGCTGTGTTCCAAGCCCTCTCCTTCATGGATGGGTACTCTAGGTATAACCAGATCCGAATGGCCCCCAAGGATGAGGAGTCTACAGCCTTCAGGGAACGACATGGTAATTTTGTTTACCTAGTCATGACGTTCAGTTTAAAGAATGCTGGTGTCACCTATCAGCGGGCTATGCATCACATATTTAAACTGATCCTTGAAATGTTGGTGAATGTTACATAGATGACCTGGTGGTCAAATCTCGCTAGCATCAAGACCATCCCAAAGTACTTGAGAAAGTGTTTGTATTTCTCTGTTCTAAAGACTTGAAGATGATCCCATTGATGTGTGCCTTTGGGGTCACCTCTACAATGTTTCATAGCATCCTCGTCAAATACCAGGGAATTAAGATCAACCTAGAGAAGATTAATTACATTAGTCAGATGTCTCCCCCAAGAATCATTCGAGAGCTTTGAGGCTTCCAAGGCCACTTATCCTAGATACGCCGATTCATCACAAATATGGCTACCATGTGTAAGCCCATTTCTCAGCTCATGATGAAAGACATCGTCTGTGAGTTGGATGAGGAGTGCCAAACTGCTTTTGGGGAAATCAAGTAGTATTTGATCCATCCTCCAGTCTTAATTACACCCATCTCTGGAAAGTGTCCAGTCCTTTATGTTACCACCCTAGAGAGATATGTCAACGCCCTTCTCACCCATAAGAACAACGAGGGGGCAAAGAACCCCCTCTACTACCTCAGCCGCATGCTCCTAGATATAGAGACAAGATACTCCCCTTTGGATAAGAGCTTCCTTACACTGGTATTCACAGTATAGAAAATGGTGGCATTACCTCCAGAAACATGGGGTATAGTTGGTGTCCTAGGTAGATCCCCAAAAGTACATCCAGAACCACCCCATGTTGACATGCTTACTAGATCGGTGGGTGGTAATCTTCTAGTATTTTGATATTAGTTTCGTCCCTTAGAAGGCTATAAAAGTGAAATAATTGGTATACATCCTTTCTAACCATACATATCATGTGAACCAGTCCCTATACCTCAATTTACCCAATGTAGTGATCCTCTTGGTATACCAAGCTATCCCATGTTAGAAAATTCACATCGATGGGGATTTCTGGAGCCCCACTAGTAGAAGGCTCAATGAGCCCAGGCTCAATAGACTATGTCTGGGTATCATCTTTATTAACCCAAAACAATTTTTTTGGTTATACTAATTCTTATTTTCAGAAGGATGCACCAACCATGAGATAGAGTATCAGGCTGTCATTGATGGCCTTGAGCTGTCCCTCGTGATAGATGTTCCATATTTTCATGTGAAAGGGGACTCCGAACTGGTCATTGAGCTGATCAACTATGACTATGTCATTAGAAATCCAGAGCTCATTCCACTGTTGGAATGCACTCTCCATCTAATGGCCCAATTCCCATATTATCCATAATGTACTCATGTCCCCAGATCTGAGAACAGTAGAGCTGATGCCTTGGACAACCTAGCTGCATCACTTGTAGATCCCGAACAAGATGATCTGATTATCCACATGGCACACCAACGATTATTTTCACCTGTCATTCTAGGTGATGATGACATCTGGTTTTTAATCCACCTTAGTGCCAGCGCCACCATGTCAGGACCCCTAGGTCCCCTAGGTTCGGTGATTGATGTGACTCCCGAATTGAGCTCCCCCTTTGTCGAGTACTTCCAAAATGCTAATCTCCCAGAAGATCGGGCCTAGTTTTAGAGAATTCGATGCCTCGAATTACAGTTTACCCTCAAGGATGTCCCTGGTCATAAGAAAATCCTTTACAAGTGCAGGTTTTATGGGGTCCTCCTCCATTTCATTCAAGGAGTCGAAGCTTCTCATGTCATAAAGGATGTTCATGCTAGTTCCGGTGATACTCATCAAACTAGGCTGAATCTATCTCACCAGATCCAAATACTAGGGTATTTTTGGACCTACATGATCAATGACTGCGTCGAGTTCACCAAAAGGATTCATTCATTCCAAATTCATGTTATCTTTATTCATCAGTCTCTATATCCTCTCCAATACTCTAAGTACACTTTCCCATTGGTGGTATGTGGATTCTATGTCATGGGACAATATCCACTGATGATAGCTCACCAGTGTAGATTCATCCATAAGGTCACATATTTCTTCTCCAAGTGGGTAGAGGTAGTTACACTCAAAGAGGTCAGGGCTCATCCCATCATTGACTTTGTGAGATCCATTATCATCTAAAGATTTGGAGTCCCTCATGTTGTCCTCACTGATAACGATACAAACTTCCGAGCAGCTAAGCTGAAGAAATTGTACTAAAGTACAACATCCCTTCTATCCATTCCTCTCGCTATCATGCGAATGAAAATGGATAGATTTAGGACTTCAACAAAACCCTCTCAAACATTCATAAAATATTGTTGTTCAGAATAAGAAGAGTTTTCCAGACAAGCTCCCCAATGCCCTCTGGTATTATTGGACGATGATTCATAATACCACCCAAATGACCCCATATTCCCTAGTGTAAGGAGTAAAGGTCATACTGCCCATGAAGATTCAATTTTCATCATTGAGCACAATTGACTATGATCAGCATGTGCCAGTTAAAGTAGATTAAATCTATATGGCTGAGTTTGATGTGCTCGATAGGAACATGCTTCATGCCATGCAGAACATGGAAAGGCATCAGAACAAGATAGCTCGAGATTTAAAAAATAATATTTTCCTCTGCTCCTTCTGGCAAGGGGACTTGGTATTAGCCCTGAGGGAACCAATGATACTTTGTAGGAAACCACCCATGTTGGGACCCAAATGGGGAGGACATTACGTCCTTCAAAAAGTTTTCCCCAATGGCGCATACTCACTGATTACCATAGATGGTGAGAGTATAACTCCTCCCACCAATGCCAAGTTCATCAATAAATACCTTTTGTGAGTCCCCATGGTCCTGCATGACCTTAAACTGTATGGTCTTGCATGACCCCAAATAGCTTGATGGTCCTAAATG
This sequence comes from Viscum album, assembly GCA_963277665.1. Lineage (NCBI taxonomy): Eukaryota > Viridiplantae > Streptophyta > Magnoliopsida > Santalales > Viscaceae > Viscum > Viscum album. The sequence continues at coordinate 1,235,292,381 of OY728162.1, read as the reverse complement.
ACCCTAAACTACATTGGGGTCCTACATGACCTTAAACTGTCTGGTCCGACATAACCTTAAACTGTGAAATGTCCTACAAGAAATTAAACTATGTGTTTTTTGGAAAGATGTTAAGCTATATCTAATGAACTATGTGTGGCTTGATTCCGATCCTTATGGGATACGTAAGAATTCTCAGAAACCTCATCCTAAGTCCATCTCCATGCTCTTCTCATTTGGGTACCCATCATGGGTGTAGATCTCTTGAGGGATCTCATGTGATGCAGCCCAAGCTTCTTTGGTCCCACTCATCTCAGTATTGCAATGATTTCATCATGTGCCCTCCCACATTCTTCTAATCCTTCCATGTCCTTACCAAAAGACGTTAAACTGCACGGCCCTTTCAAAACTACGTATGCCTTGATTCCTATCATCATGGGATATGTAGGATCGCCCGGACATTTCATCTGCAGGACTAGCCCAAAACATTGGTACCTCCCATTGGGAGGAAATACATTATGGGGTGTAGGATTATTCCCTCATTCACATCACGTTCAACATGATCGTACCATGTTACACGATGTGGATAATGTGTTTCGAACCTGAATAACAGCTATCATTTGTTGTTGTCACCACCCACATATGTTGCAAACATGGAGTGTAGTGGTTAATTCTGCATCGTCATCTCACCAAAACTCGGTCTTCCTAAAGCAAGAGTGTAATTACAGCCATCGAACCCTTATATGATGAGGAGAGACTAGTCCTACTACCTGTTTATCACTCTGATCATTACTCATGTGGGCTTATGAGTTTTGATGTGGCAATGCTCACATGAGAGGTCATATGGCTACAGTTGGACGGGGTGCTCAGACTCAAGTCCTTCAACCCCTTCGGCCCCCTAACCCAAGTTTTCATTTGGGATTGTGTGGTGTGGTATGGACTCAAATCCTCATTCACATTGGGTTATTATGCTTCACCACACAGATCCCCTTGAGACATCCCTCCATTTATCGTTTGTCCTGTGAGCACCATCCCTACCACGCTTTTTGAGCCCCATCATTTGGGTTTCCTATCACCTTATATATCTAAAAGTACCCCCAAATGGAAGGGATGATCAGCCCAAGGGCTCTCCTACCATTAGGGGATGACATCCTCGAGGATTGCGAGTGGAAAATTGATACAAGTCCTGTGTTGCGCATATGTTCAACAGTTCATGCTCAATTGTTCACCCCGAACTCCTATCACGCAAAGGCATATACTGTGTTGCGAACCTAGTCAAAAATTGTATTATATCATCATTTCTACTTTTTGGTCTTCCCTAGGAGTGAAGGTTCGCCATCTCCACTCAGTTTTCCCACGCATATGACATTAAAATAGGAATCTCAGGTCCGAGCTCTATGACCGTAAACTAATATCATCATCGTCCTTACTGTAAGACGTTAAACTGCAAGATAGCTGTGAAATTTTTCGTGTGGCTCAGCGTCAGGTCCCTCAGCCATCTTGGTCCCTGTAGACGCTGAAAAAGACTGTAACTCCCATAAGATGTTTCGAAATGAAAAAGTGAAGTCAAATTCGGACTTAGAGGCCCGGTCCGGAGGTCCCGGAAGTGGTGCGTAAAAAATTTGGTGAAGTGCGTGGAAAAAATGTCCCGCGCGAAAGGCAACCCAGAATTCGCACAAAGTCTCGGCACCAGTGTGAAATAATTTCGTGCCCGCTGCCCGTGCGGTTGATATTTCACACCGCCACCCTAGTTGCGCAATAATTTCACGCCACCCTGGATTCCCCGCCACCAGGTGCCTATAAATAAAAGGAGACCCCCTTCCTTTTAAGAGGGAGAATTTGAACCGGCTATCGTGCGCGTAATAGCGCGCGCAAAACGGTCTCGAGTTATGGTTCTTTTCCGTGACAAGTCGCCCTGGGATCCGCCCTTTTCGAAAGATCCCCCTGGATTAGACTAAAGTCCATCTCCTTTGGGGTCCGCCCCTGGCACGCAATTCCTTCGTTTGCCCGCAGGCCGGCCAAGTCACGGGCAATACTTCATTTGCGAGCAGACCCCTTCCCTTGCAAGCAATTCATTATTTTGTGCGCAATCCCTTACTTTGGGCACCGACCCGACCATTTTCGCGTGCATCCCTAAATTGCGCGCTGACCCGATGTTTTCCGCGCATGCCTGCCCTATTTCACACAGGCATCCCTTATTTCGCGCAACCTATCTTGTGTGTCGCTCTTATTGCGCGAAATAGTATACTGTCTTGCACCGGCTGGTCCATACCACGGGGCCTGCTCCCCCGCACCCACGCTTGGGTTCAGTTCCAGGATATGGTCCCGGCCCTCTGGGCCCGTCCCTTCGCTACCATCACAGAACCCCATGAAAAATGGAGAGTCACACCGCGAACTTCTTGGGACGGGATGTTGGGATTTTCCATTGCACCCTTATGCGCACCCACCTTCCACCTAGGGAATACCATGATTTGAGATACTCCTCCACAAACTGTGAAACACCTTGAGTTGACATATTCCTCTGGGTTCATTTCCTATGTCGTGAGTTGAGATTCTCATCATCAATTCCCCTGAGAAGAATGCTTTATCATTCAACAATAGGATGCCTCATGTTCCAAATAAGATATGACTTGTGCATCATGCATAAGATGCCAAATGCCATGATTACAGTGGCATAGTTTCAAGAGTGTTGGAATCCATTCAAACATTCCATCACTCCACCCCGTGCTTTGTGTGTCCTTCATTCGGATCCTCATCCACTTCCAAGTCTAGAGGGACCCCCTAACGGTATGGATGATTGACCTATGGTCCGCCTGCTGTCCTGGGCCAACGCCCCAAAATACTTTGGGTGACACTTTGAGTCAGGTCCTGTGTTTCATACATAGTCAGAAGTCGACCCCTCATTTGGTTGTCCCCATTCTAGGCTAACATGATAGGATGTTGTGTTGCGAACACGGTCAGCAGTTATCCTCTATCGCCACACCGCTCTCATTGCATTCTGAATGTTGTTCATGTGATTCACACTTTTCATATCCCTTTTTTCGGTCCGATTCCAATGCCCTTGGAATTATCCCACTTGTGCACAAGCGCATTAGTGCATGCCTAAACCCATCAGTGAGTTAGGATGCCCTCATGTCTATACATGAGGAAGACATTGTGGGAAACTTCCTTGCGTAAGCCCCATCCACCGTAGCCACGCTAACGTGGATCCCCCAATGGTTCTCCATACGCCCCCCCCCCTTACTATGGCTTTGCCGATGTCTTCCCTCCCACAAGGGGTAGAGGTAGTTGGTCATGTCAGCCCTAGGGGTGTGGAGCGAACCCACCTCGTCCAAGATGCAGGACGTTAAACTGCTAACCACCTCGTCCTTATCACATGACGTTAAACTGTGGTCCGACCACGTGCTTTGCATGCAGGGTCCCCCCAGCATGGACATTTTTTACGCCTATTTTCTCCACGATAATGGACTCTTCCTCACATGGAATGAGATCCTCCTTGTCGGAGTGGTGTTTTTCCATGGGGGAAGGGATTCCTTAGAGCGTAAGCCCCTAGCCTCTATTACGGAAGGTTGCACCCATGAACCTCCGTACATCCCCCCTGCCAAGGCTAGTGGAGTCCCTTTCACACGGTGCTTTGTCTCACCACGGGCCTCCACCCTGGAGTAAGCCCCGACACCTAGGGCCGCTAACCATGCGTAAGCCCCTATTTCATCTTTGGGCAGCTCAATGCGTATGCCCCATTTAGCTTCTCGCGATCACACCTTTCGCGACGTGATCATCTTGTCCCTACTTCCTCTTTTTTACCACACCGAGCATGACTCACAAGGGCTTAGAGCGCGCATCGACCATGAAATCCTTCTATGGGCTGCCTTAGAGCATAAGCCCCCTGCCACGAACAACGTGGACTTTGAACCGTGCTAACGCATGGTACGTAGGAAGCCTCCATGAGGTTCAAGTCCACCACCCGGTTGTTCTAACCTCTCCACGTCGGTCCCTTATCCACCATGGGACTCCTCAGAGCGTAAGCCCCATACCCACTGTGGGCCACCTCAGACAGTAATCCTCATACCCACCTTGGGCCACCTCAGAGCGTAAGCCCCAAATTCCTCGTCCCGCATGACGCTAAACTGTAAGCCCTCGTCCCACATGATGTTAAACTATATCTCTTCCTGCATGATGTTAAACTGTATCCCCCCTCTTGGGCCTTCTCAGGGCATAATACCCATTCCTCACTCCATCATCCATCATGATCCTTACCCTGGCTGCCACATCCCGGTGAGATCATGCCACTCTACCCCACTCCAGAGTATCCGGGAAGCTTCCCACGTGCTGGCCCCAACATCGGTGCTCCCCCTTGGGGTCCTTCAATATGATCTACTCTCAGTGTTTCGATCAGTTCGATCCATCTCTGCAAGACGTTAAACTCGCGACATACCCCGTGTTAAACATGGGAAGCTGAGGAAAACCTCAGACAGTTCACATTCCCCGCATTTGATGTGGGATGCCACATGCTTCCACGCCCTCAAGAAGCCCCGTGATAAGGGTCAGAAGACAGACATGCTGATCCCCAGCGTCAAGACATGCCAACGACATCCTAACGTGACCATTCTCCTCACCGAAGGTTGCTGCCCCGACAAGAACCCTTGGAGCATCTTGACGGAAGTAGCCTAAATAACTGGCGTCCATGCAGATATGGCACCGAGAATGAGATTCACAAACCCAACTTAAATTAATGAGGGAGACCTGAATTAGGTGACGAGATCCGAGGAGGAATCCACGTAATGAAGAACCAACATCCCATCATCCCGGTTTCGATCAAGAATCAGACGTCCCAGAATAAGGAACAGATGCCGCCTGCCTTTGGAAAGCGGGAATGTGGGGCTGCGAGCCGTGTGTCCTCCCATGCGTGACCGACACGCACGCCTGCCCCGGCGTAAAAGAATCGAAAAAAGAAAATGGTGAACCTGACATGAAGCTCTTCTCCTCAATATGGGGACAGGTAGCGTTCAGGATGTCGAAAGATTAGCATGTCACCAGGTCCAGGTACCTATCACTGGGACGTGAAACCCGCCAGGGGTCGAGGCAGTCCGGATATTGTGCACTCCATTCTGTGATGTCGTCAGCGTGGATCCCTCTCCTCGACCACAGAAGACGGAACGTCTCTGTGCTATTGGTTATTGATTTCATTTATTGTTAGAACTGATGGGTTCATCTCCCTGCTTCTAGGAATCAGATCACTGCATCCGGAGCTCGATCGCCACCTTCCCATTGGCGTAGGGGTAGGGGTAGTACCGACGTGGATACCCAGTGCGGTCCAGTATTTTTCATAGTCATTCTGGCTCCGATTGCCACGATTGCTGGCTGATCACGCCCCCTCTCCCCATCATAAATCATCTAGCGAAGGGTGATCCATGACTTGGTTTGTAGGTACGATGAGGAAGGTATCATCCCCACTAGGGGCCTGGCCCGTTTGGATCTAGTGGCGATTGCACACCACTATCGTCACCGCCCCCGAGGGCCGCGCAGGGAGCCGCCGCTCCCCACTCCGACGTTCAACCGTTTCGGGAGCCTATACCCGAAGCACCTTGACACATCCCTACCCTATGCCAATGAGGTGGGGAATGTATGGGTCCGACTAATCGGAGACTCGTCCCAAGGGTTAACGGAAAGAACCCCCGCCAGGCTGCATCGACATCATCGCCCGACTCCCCGGGCCGAGGACTAGGAAATCTCTATGCCCACACCACCAGCTCCAACCCATACAACCCGACGCTAGCTACGGGCGCGAGTGGAAGAGAATTCCTGTCCTAGGACACCAATCTCAGCAGCCACTGTGGCCCGAGGCACTGCTGACGCCTCCTACCAGATCCCCGCACACATTGAGCAGGGGAAACCCCATGCCCAACTGGGATCAAAACCCCGCCCACCATGCATGCAAGTTGGGTCAAATATCCCGGTCATGGGCACTCACGATGGCCACCATGGACCAATCCATGGTAGAGCCACCCATCATGAAGGCGCATTCCGTGCCACTGACCTGGAAAGTCGAAGTATTCTTCGCGACGGATATGCTCCGGGTATGAATCTTTCTAGCACACACTGCATTGGGATGAGGTCACTCCCCCTATTGCCAGCCGCGTGTATGGAGCCGTTGTGTATCCAGTCTCTCACTCACATTGAGGTCCTCCCCATGTCCCTTTCGACATCTGTCTCGGTGCTTCTCGCACCCCGACCTTCAGTCCCCTCTGACCCAGTTCTGTTGTGACCAGGGGACTCCTTGACGGAAATCATCCTTAACCTGAGGAGCCACCCAGGGGTAGGAAGGCTGGGCCTCCTCACCGTAAGAGGAATGTCAGGGGAGTCCGGACGGAAATTAGACCAGTCCGTTTCTCGGATTCTGAGGCGGAGTACGACTCGACGATGGAACCTTCCCCCCAACCCTTCCAGTTGAGGGTAGGGATGGGGACGCAGCGCGTCAGTCTCGTACTCCCCGAATGCGAGATCCGTACGATTCCCTCCTCTCCCATAAGGTATATCCAGAAGGACGAGGACATGATGTATCCCCAGGGGTCGAACCCACAGTTGCCACTGCCCTCCCCAGAAGAACCCTCCGCCCTTGTTAAAGAGGGTGGGGAACATTTCTGGGGACCGACGAAAGAGTTGTAAGACAAAACACCCTCGACGATCACTGAAGCTGTGACAGGAGGCCCATTCGCTAGCCCATCCTATCGTGATGTGGCAACCAGGGCACTTTAGCCCTTGGAGGAAGACTTAGGGATCAGCGAATCCCCTCCGTCCAGCTCACCGGTCCGACGGCCTGCCTCGACACCATTGCCAGTTCCCCGACCATCCTCAGTGAACGAGAAGAGGCAACATGGTCCGGACCCCGAACCGGAGTCATGGAGCTTCTGGACCACTCTTGCAGCATTCCACTTCCCCGAGAAGTTTTGGCCGGTCGCAGAACTGGATTTTGATGTGACAGAGGCACTCACCATGGGAGAGTTTGAATGCTTCTGCCAGACTCTTCGAGTGACTCACTCCCGCCTTCTCCATCAGCTATCGCCTTATCCCGGGAGCCAAGCGCATCTCCAGGATATCGGTGAGCAGTGTCTTCGGGTCAACCTAGCAGTGCTCCCTGCAGTTCGGCACCCCAAGTCATTTGGCCACCGTAGGGTCCTCCAGAAACAATGAATCCAGAGTTTTCAAGTACTCTGAAAAGTTATTGAGGAAGCCACCCCCCACGCGCATGTCCGCAGATGGGGGCAGTACGCTGCTCTTCTTTTCTGTGCAATCCGCCGATAGCCCGATTCACTGGGCGGTCCTAAGGGAATGTCACCAAAGGTAGTGGTGGTCAACATGGTTGACCTTTCAGATGAGGGAAACAATGTGGAGCTCCTCGATGGGGAATCACCCCATGGGGACAATCCTCAACTGGACCTTTCTGTGAGGATCACTCACCACCAGAGGAGCCTCCTAGGTATCCCCACACCCACTGAGGCACTGACACTGAGCCGAAACATCGGCAAGGTTAAAGAGCCCGTCGTTTTTGTCAAGCCCACCGACCCATCTACCTCGGTGTAGAAGGAAGAGGAAGATCCCGAGAAGGCCACGGTACACCAACAAATTGCTGTGAAAAAGAGTCTAGTTTATGAGCTCTTGGCCGAACTTATTCTAGAGAGGCGGGCTGACTATGGTAATCCCATGTCAGGACAGTAGGGGCAGGAGCACCAACCCCTTGTCGAGATTCCCCCGGGAAACCGCAACCATGTCGTGTTTGCTGACAGGGGAGAGGCCCGCGCCCATGGCCAGAGGGCGCGATACGTCTCGCCGAACCCTCCCGAGCGGCGGAATCACCAAGGGGACCATGCTCGGTTTCCTCCCTCTTCCCCGAGAGTCACTCTGCCAGCCGCCCTGTGAGCTGCTGATCTTGACTACCAGATTGGAGAGCCTGAAAATGCGCTTGTGGTTAGAGACCCCCGTCAGGATTGGAATCCACATCAGGATGATTTGATGGAAGTAGTCATCGCCCGCTTGGAGGCCCTGGAAACTCGACAGGTGGCAATCCCACCGGACGGCAAGCCATACCCAACATGGGTGGATGATATGCCGGCCCCGCCGGGATTTGGTAACCCCACTTTCGCCCCCTTTAACTGGACCGGAGACCCACCACAACACTTGGACCACTTCAACTTGAGGTTCGGCCCTATGTTAGGGACTTCGGCATAGCATGAGGCTGCCAAGATCCATTGCTTCGTTCAGACACTGGAAGGACCAGCATTTGTCTGGTACAGCCCGCTCCCTGTTAGATCTGTGACTAGCTGGGAGGAACTTCGCTGGAAATATTCGGGGAACTGGAAAATAACCCGTCGCAAATACCCATTTTTCCCGTAGTGTTCGCCCGGTGGAAGGGGCTCACGTACTCCCTTGACATACCACTGACTTAGGAGAAATTACTGATGATGTGTGTAGGGAACGTCAATGCAGAGCTGGTTCCTTCTCTAATCACTCAGAATTACCCTGGGGGGTTTCGGGATTTCTTGGACAAGGCTCAATGCATCGAATAAGCCCTGAAACAGGCCAGTCAGGCACTCCCGCTGCCTCCTGTAATCCCTGCAAAGAGAGCCGCCATGGCCGAGCCCGCTGTTGTAGCCCAGATAGAGGCCCCCAGATAGCTGGATCTGATTCTAATAAGGAAAAATCAATAGGCTCATAGGGGTCCACCCCTATGGGTATAGCCTCCGGCCCAGCAGCGACCACCTCAAAATCGGCAGGTGCCCCTGCGTAACGCTCTGCCGCCACCCAGGCGAGATAATACGGCTCCACCTCCTCGACCTGCTCCTCCGGCCCCTGGTCATGGTTGGCACCCAAGAGTCGACTTTCCAGACAAAATGAATCGGACTTACTCGTTTGGTGAGGCCCAGGTCCCCGGTTATTTCCGTAGCACCTTGGAGTAGAGGATCATGCGGCTGCCTGAGTGTCAGAAGCCAGAAGAGGCATGTCTCACTGATCACCCTAACTACTGCCCTTATCACCGGATCCTGGGACACACAATACACCGATTCTATGTGTTCAAGGACTGGCTCCAAGACCAGATTGACAACAACATAGTCAGGTTGGGCCTAGCCCCAACACAGGTGGCAGGTGTCTTCGTGAGATCAGATGGCAGCATCAACAACATGGATGAGTGGGAATAGGTTTCCGACTGTGGGTCCCAGATGTATAATGACTGGATGGCCAGTAGGACGGTCGCCCTTGCCCATGGCATGCTCCATGCCCGCCTGAGTCAGCCAGAGCCCTCGAAGTCTACAAGCGCTACTTTGGCATCGTTGTCCCAGCCTACCTCTGCCTAGATGAGTAGGCGGCGGTGCAAGAAGAAAGAATATGCCCTGCCATTGCCGTCATCTTACCGCATGCTTGGCGATTTCATGCCCCAAAAAATGGGGATCCCTCCGAGACCCCGTCCGGTAGTGGATGAATCCTCGATTGAATGCCTGGGGTACGATTCGGTTAACACCATAGAGTTGGTAAATCCCGTTTTGGCTCCTGACGATGAGGAATTCCAGGGGGACTCCCCCAGTCTCCCTAGCCATTGCCAACGTCGGCGGAGCCATGGCTACGTGAATCACTGGGGCACGGTAGTAATCACCTCCACTCAGGATGTGCACGCTACCGAGACCAGGAAGCAGGCCCGATACAGAGAGCAGCACACATGGCTCCCTCACTCGGTGTCAACAGGTTCTCCTCTACCACCGTTTATATTGTTGGATCAGGCGAGACCACCTCGTCTGTGTCGTAGCCAGCCCTGCCCTACCGCCGGCCGACTACAGCCTTTCGGTCCTAACGCGGAAGCCACCTCCCGGGCTTCGATTAGTGAACGGAGAGACGTTCCTAGTACCAGTCAGTCACCGGTCTCGCCGGCGGGAACCGTCATGCCTCCGATCGCAGAGCGGCCTCCTATAAGCAGAAGCTCTCATTTGGCCCAAAATTATTATGTTATGAACCACCTGACCGGCATTCAGCAAGTCTTTCTATCCTTGAGGCCCTTCTCCTATTGTCTGAAATGCGTGAGGCGCTCGCTGAGGCTCTAAAGAGCCCCCTACAGTTTTAAACGGAGGTAGCGGCCGTAGAAGACTTCCACACCGAGGTGATTAAGGACACCTAATGTTAGGAGGTTATCTCGTTTTCTAGTGAAGATGAAGACCTTCCCATACAGGGGCACATCCGCCCACTATACATCACTGGCCAGTTCAATGGTGTGGATGTCTGGCATTGTCTTGTCGACATGGGTTCTGGGATTAACCTGATCCCAACTCAGACACTGTGTAAACTGGGGTTGTCTGAGGATGATTTAACTCCCTCAGACCTCAGGATCAAGGGGTATGACAGGACCGAGCAAACCCCACTCGGCAAGATTCGTCTGAATACCTTGTTCGGTTGCCTAATTTCCAATACTGAATTCATGGTTGTCTCTCGGGACACCTCCTACAACACGTTGATGGGAAGGCCATGGCTCCACCTTCACGCAGCGGTTCCCTCATCATACAATTAGTTCCTCAATTACCCCCTAAAGGGTCGAGTGGGAGTTCTCCAAGGATATGTGTCTCCATTTTCCTCTTGTGAAGCCTGTTACCTGGTCGTTGACTATTAGAAGAGCAAGGACAAGCAGATTCTGGCAGGTGAGGTCGAGCCCGCCGCTGTCACGAGTGATCCATGGGCAGGTTTGGATGACGCATATGTCTTCCCAATCCATCGATTGGAAGCCACAACCCCCGATATGGGAGAGTGCATTGTCATCTCGGGAACCGGAGGAAGGCATATTTTCGTGTCTACGTGGCGGTGAGAAATCGCCTTGTACTCTTACACCAACCAAGCTCAGGTAATCCCCGAGGCTCCTACCCCTGTATGATATTGGGATGTTGGGCTCATAGCAACGACAATACGTAATACGCGTATGTTTCGCCAGGCCGGAATTGACCAGCTCAAGACAACGCGTCACTACTGCTTTGATATCGTAAAGCATGGCCCCTTGGGCTGAAGGCCAGATGGGATTGGATCAACCGCCTCCGTCGCCATGGTCTCCGCGGTGCATGGCTCTCTAGTCTTTATGAACTCTACCACCCAAGCTAGCGCCGGCTCCCCATCAGGGTCTGGCATCCCTGAAACGGCTCCCCCTGTGGATGAACCATCCACATTCAGAGATGATGACATGGAAGATGCTCCTCCTTCCATTGAGTAGGGTGTCTCCAACACGGTGGACGAGTTAGTGAAGGTGAACCTCGGTAGCGAGGCGGACCCGAGACCCACATTGGTCAACGCCACTATGCCCCCCGAGGAATGGCAACAATACATAGACTTCCTCAGACAACACCGTGATGTGTTTTCCTGGAATTATGACGAGATGCCAGGACTAGATCCCTAGGTATCTGTTCACTGCCTTGGACTCCCAGCAAACCACCGCGGGTTCAAGCAGCCTCCCAGAAAGATGCACCCCTCTCATGGCTCCAGGGTTGAGGCCAAAGTTGATAAGATCATCAAGGACAACTTCGTCAGGGATGTCCAGTACCCCAGGTGGCTAGCCAACATTGTGTCGGTCAGGAAGAAGAATTGGTAGATCAGGGTCTGCATCGACTTCCGCGATCTCAATCACCACTGTTTGAAGGATGACTTCCCCTTACCGTGACAGAGCTATTGATCGATGAAATAGCCGGGTTCCAAGCCATCCCCTTCATGGATTGGTACTCCGGGTACAACCAGATCCGGATGGCCCCTGAGGATGAAGAGTTCACTACCTTCATGTCCCCCCAGGTCACTTTCTACTACCGGATTATGCCTTTCGTCCTGAAGAATGCAGGTTCCACCTATCAACAGTCCATTCACCACATATTCAAGCCGATTCTCAGGATGCTGGTGGACTGTTATGTGGATGATTTGGTGGTTAAATCTCGTCAGCACCAGGACCATCTCAAAGACCTTGTGAATGTCTTTGGCTTCCTCCGTTCTCACCACCTGAAGATGAACCCGTTGATGTGTGCCTTCAGGGTCACCTCCGGAATGTTTTTTGGCTTCGTTGTTAGGTATCGAGGAATCGATATCGACCTAGAGAAGATCAAGGCCATCATTCAGATGCCTCCCCTGAGTAATATTCGGGAGCTTCGAGGCCTCCAAGGCCACATAGCCTATATACGCCCATTCATTGAGAATCTGGCCGGCAAGTGTAATCCCTTTTCCCAGCTCATGAAGAAGGGAGACGCCTACAAATGGGATCAAGGGTGTCAGATTGCTTTTGAGGAAATCAAGAAGTATCTGCTTCACCCTCCGGTCTTGATGCCACCCATTTCCGGAAAGTCACTGGTCCTTTATGTGACCGCCCTGGAGTGATCCCTCGGTGCACTTCTCGCAGAAAAGAACAATGAGGGAAGAGATAATAGCCTCTACTACCTCAGATGCATGCTCCTAGATGCGGTAATTAAATATTCCCCCATCAAGAAGAGCTACCTGGAGGTCATATTTTCCATGAAGAAATTGCGGCACTACATGCAGCACCACGAGGTACAACTGGTCTCTCGGGTAGACCCGTTGAAATATATCCTGAACCGACCTATTTTGACCGGACGATTCGTACGCTGGGTGGTGATCCTCCGGCAGTTCGACATTAGGTTCATGCCTCAGAAGGCCGTCAATGGACAGGTGTTGGCTGACTTCTTAGCTGCCCACCCAACCTCTGCGGACCAGCCACTGGATCTAGGCTATCCTGATGAGGAAATCCTAACAGTCGATCACGCCATCCCATGCTGGTAGATGCACTTTGACGGCGCCTTCCAAAGCCATACCGGTAGAAGGATCAATGATCCTAGGTTTAACAATGTGGGCCTGGGTATCATCTTCATCACCCCGGAGCTAGCCGTTTTTCAATATTCATTCCTGTTGTCAGAAGGCCGCCCCATCAATGAGGAAGAGTATCATGCCCTCATCACTGGCCTCGAGTTGGCTATGGAGGTTAACATAACCCATTTCTACGTAAAAGGGGACTCTGAGCTAGTCATCAAGAAGGTCAATCGTGATTATGCCGTTAGGAAGCCAGAGCTCGTGCCATTTCTGGAGTGCACCCTCTGACTAATGGATAAGTTCCCTCACATCCAGAGGTTGTTCTCATTCCCCGGTCATAGAACAGTCGAGCAGATGCTTTGGCCAGCCTGGCCGCATCACTCACGGTGCCCAAACAAGATGACCTAATCATCCACATGGCGCACTAGAGAGTCATTGCTCCTGTTATTCCAGAGTTCTATCGTGGCCCGTGAGTGAACCATCTCACCACTGCCGCCCCTACGTCAAGACCCTCAGGGGCATCAGGCGTGGTGATTGAGATAGTTCCTGACTGGAGGACACCCTTGGTTGAATATCCCCGGCACTGAAATCTTCCGCTGGATCGAATAGGGAGAGAACGAATCTGACGCCGCGCGCCGCAGTTCACCCTTCAAAGAACACCAGGCCGAGTAGCCGTGAGCAGCTCCTTTACAGGTTCAGATTTGATGATGTTCTCCTCTGTTGTCTTCAAGGGGTTGAGAAACCACAGGTCATGCAAGAAGTTCACGCTGGTTCCTGTGGAGCCCACCAGGCCGAGTCGAAGTTGTCCCACCAGATTCGGAGGTTGGGATACTTCCGGCACTCCGTGATCCACGACTGCATCGAGTATTCCAAGAGGTGTCATGCGTGGAAAGTTCATGCTAACTTTTTGCATCAGCCACCATAGCCTCTTCATACTACAATGTATTCTTGGCACTTTGTAGTCTGGGGGATAGATGTCATAGGGCCTTACCCACCGGCGACGACCCACCAGAGCCAGTTCATATCGACCGCAATGGATTTCTTCTAAATGTGGGCAGTGGTAATCCCGCTCAGGGATGTCAAGTATTTTTCTATCACTGACTTCGTGAGCTCCAATATCATCTATCAGTTTGGAGTACCTCACACTATCCTCACAGATAACGGAACCAACTTCCGAGCAGCCGAGCTGAAGAAATTGTACGCCAAGTAAAACATTCTCTCTAACCACAGCTCCCGCTATCATGCGCAGGCGAACGAACAGATTGAGGCTTTTAACAAAACCCTCTCTAACATTCTGCAAAAAATGGTTGGTCAGAACAAGAAAAGCTGGCCGGACAAGCTCCCCAATGCCCTCTGGGCCTATAGGACGACGACTTGTATCTCCACATAGGTGACTCTATATTTCCTGGTGTACGGATCTGAGGTCGTCCTGCCCATCTAGATCCTGTTTCCCTTATTACGAATGGAAGTATATGACCAGAAAGTGTCGGATAGAGTTTCCGAAATCCATATAGCCGAATTGGAAGCGCTGGATGAAAGTAGGCTTCGTGCTTTACATAACATGGAAAGGCATCAGAGCAAGATGGCTCAAGATTTCAATAAGATGGTTCGCCTCCACTCCTTCCTAGAAGGTGATCTGGTGCTGGCCATCAGAGCGCCAATGATTCCCGGTAGGAAACCACCCAATTTGGAGCCCAAGTGGGAGGTACCTTTTATTGTCCATAAGGTCTATCCCAATGGCGCGTACTCCCTGGTGACTATGGATGGTGAGCGTGTAACTCCTCCCACAAATTCCAGGTTCCTCAAGAAGTACATTGCCTAATCCTTTTCTAGGTCCAGCTTGACCTTAAACTATTGGTCCAGCATGACCATAAACTGTATGGTCCTGCATGACCATAAACTGCACCTGTTCCAACATGACCTTAAACTGTATGGTCCTACATGACCATAAATTTCACCCGATCCTGCATGACCTTAAACTATATTTTTCCCTAAATCTAGGCTCCTGTGTCTGAGTTCTAAGACCGAAAACTAAGATCTGTATTTCATCCTACATGAAGTTAAACTGTGTTTCTAAGAACTACGTCTAGCTTGATTCCCATCCTTATGGGATACGTAGGAGCACCCAGACCTTTCGTCTTTGGGTCCAGATAGAGGTCCGCTATCGCGTCTGTCTTACCTTTGGGACCTTGACCACAGGATCACGTGGCGTGGTATGGGATTATATCCTCATTCACGTTGGGTTTTCAATAGCTGCACCACGCGCACCCTGTCCTCAAGGTAAACCCTCCTATGTCATGTTCCCCATGACATTAAAAGGCGCTGTCTAGAACTACGTATGGCTTGATTCCCATACTTATGGGATATGTAGGACTGCCTGAACACCTAGATGTTAGGTCCATCCCCACCTATTATGAGATCCCATGATCTCCCGGTTGCCCTGGTGTTTGGCATTAAGCCCCCCTCTTTTTCTCGGGGACTCGCCGTCTTTTGGCCACTCTCAGACTGAGCCTTTTAACCCTTTCCAGTGGTCTGCTAATGTGTTCAGAGTAATCTAGTCTAGGACCGGGAGTATCAGATTCGACTTAGACAAGTTTTCTTCCACTTTTAAAGCTTCGTGTTCCCATTCATTTAGGCCCCACCATTATTCACACCTGGATGGACCCCCCAAGAATGACCTGGATACAACGACTAAGGGCTCTCCTACCATCACGGGCCAACACCCCCGAGGGTTTTGGGGGAAAAATTGATACAAATCACATGTTGCGAATATGGTCAGCGATTGATGCTTATTTGTTTTCCCCGGCTTCTAGGCTAACGCGACAGGATGCTTTGTTGCGAACATGGTCAGCAGTAATCCTCAGCCGTCGTGCCGGTTTCCTTGGGCCTTGAATGTTGGTGGCATGGTTCACACTATGTTCCGCCCCCACTGTGTCGAGGTGGAATCCCAACACTCCTTGTACTAACCCTCAGTACACCCCCACACATCAGACAGACCGAGCTGCATAACGATGTCTCTCGGGTCTCCCGCGATCTGAGCGCTAGAGCATGTGCTTGGGTTACTTCTCTATAGGTTGCGTGCAACTTGAACATCACCCCCATGGGGAACAAGGAGTCGCCCAGAAATTGCGTTTCGGGCCCAGCATAGCTGGGAGCTAGCATCTCCTACCCCTCCCGGATTGTTGAACGCTTGTAGGCCCCTTTGGCCCATGGCTCCTCTATCGGAACCACGCGTGGTGTTGGTATGGGATTATGCCCTCACCCGCATCAGGTATGCTGTATCGCATTGCACATGTTCCTGGCGGTCCAAACCACATGACCTTAAACTGTGTTGTCTGTCCAAACCACATGACCTTAAACTCTGCTATTGGTCCAAACCACATGACCTTAAACTGTGTGGTTGGTCCAAACCATATGACCTTAAACTGTGTTGCTGGTCGAAACCATATGACCTTAAACTGTACTGTTGGTCCAAACTATATGACCTTAAACTGTGGTGTTGGTCCAAACCACATAACCTTAAACTGTGCTATTGGTCCAAACCATATGACCTTAAATTGTGCTGTTGGTCCAAACCATATGACCTTAAACTCTGTTTCTGGTCCAATCCACATGACCTTAAACTGTGTTGCCGGTCCAAACCACAAGACCTTAAACTGTGTTGTTGGTCTAAACCATATGACCTTAAACTGTGCTATTGGTCCAAACCATATGACCTTAAACTGTGTTGTTGGTCCAAACCAGATGAACTTAAACTGTGTCGCCGGTCCAAATCAGATGACCTTAAACTGTGTTGCCGGTCCAAACCACATGACCATAAACTCTGTTTTTGGTCCAAACCATATGACCTTAAACTGTGTTGCCGGTCCAAACTACATGACCTTAAACTGTGTTGTTGGTCCAAACCAGATGACCTTAAACTCTGTTGGTGGTCCAAACCACATGACCTGAAACTGTGTTGTCGGTCCAAACCATATGACCTTAAACTGTGTTGTTGGTCCAAACCATACGACCTTAAACTGTGTTGTTGGTCCAAACCATATGACCTTAAACTGTGCTATTGGTCTAAACCATTTTGACCATAAACTGTGATGATATCGTCCTGGCCGCACGATGAAAAATGGAACCACATTGTGATGACCCCCCCATGGGGGATATCACGCCAAGTATTGGTCTATTACAATGCCGCTTGTCAACGCCCACTATGGCTTGATTGTTGAGGAGATGCCAGGAACTTCTACCCTAGGCCAGTCACCCCACAAAAGAAAAACCATTTACCTTCAAGAAAAAACTAGATATATCAAATGCCGATTCTTTTGGTGTGAGGGCTAGACCTGCACGACTCCTTTGCGCAGGCGCCCCATCGCGCCGTGATGCCTTTTCAAGAACTACGTGTGGCTTGATTCTCATACTTATGAGATACATACGAGCGCCTGTGAACTTCCCCATAGGCCCAGCCTAACCTTTTCTGGTCCGAATTCTAAGACTTTAAACTAAGATCCTTTCCTTGGCTTTCCACAACTCAGTCACTCTTGAGGGATTGTACGGTGTGGTGCCGGATTATGTCCTCATTCACGTCGGGTTACTCACCATGCTGTGAATGTCCCCTGATGAGGTGTGTCCCCCATCCCACATGACATTAAACTGTATTTTGTCTAGCATGAAGTTAAACTGACTTTTCAAGAACTACGTGTGACATGATTCTCATCCTAATGAGATACGTAGGAATGCCCGAACATTTCGTCTTGGGTCCATCCCCAAGGATTATCAAACCTCGTCCCCCTTTATTGTCGGCCCCTCGGCCTGACTTAGTGGGAAGTGGTGTAATCCTAACATCCACCCCGAAAAAGTTCGGGATGCCCCATGGTAGTAATGGGAAGCATTAGTTCTCTCACTAGAGAGGTCCTGCTAGAAAATTGGCACGAACCATGACCAGGTTGGTATGTCCGCCTGATGTGCCTACTCCTCGGTGGTGCAATTTTGGGAGTGTTGGACTCTGTTTGAATAAACCACCACTCCACCTTCCACGCTTTGTGTCCCCCTTTATTCGGATCCTCATTCTCTATCATATCTGAAGGGACCCCCTAACAATATGGATGACAGAACTATGGTCCGCCTACTGTCCTGGGCCAACGTTCCGGAGGGCTGGTCATGTTTGATGGGACCCCCTAACAGTATGGGTGATAGACGTTGGTCTACCTACTGCCACAATATGGATGACAGTCCTTTGGTCCGCATGTTGTAGCAACATGAATGATAGTCCTATAGTCCGCCTGCTGTCCTGGTCCAACGTTCCGGGAAACTGACCGACAATATTTGAGTTAGGCCTCGTGTTGCGAGCATGGTCAGCGTTCAGCCTTCATTTATTGTCCCCACTCCAGGCCAACACGATAAGGATGTTGTGTTTCCGTCAAGGTTAACAGTTATCCTCCATCGTCGCGCCCCATAGTCTTCCAAATTCGGGTAGCGTGATTCACCTTTTCGTTCCATCTCCCTATATTTGGATGGATTTCAATGCCCCATAATTTCCCAACTCGTGTGTCAGAGAACATTGAATGGTTGATACATCAATCGGTCTGGGGTCTCCTTAGAAATCTAGGCCCAATTTCGGATGCCTAAAGCTTGGTTGACCCCCCACAGTCTGACGAAGTACTAGTGCGAGCCTCCTTTCTCACGGACCACATGAGCTTAGTGATTGATTTATATTTACTTTGGGATTATGGTTGATCGTGTTAGGCCAAAGGGACCCATGAATCCTTACATTTTGGCATTTCCCTTGGAATCCGATCGTTGTGACCTCTCGCCGATCCAATTCCGAGGGGGGGAATTTGTAGATGCCAAAAAAGTCCGTAACTCCCAGAAGAAGTTTCGAAATGATGAAGCGAAGTCATATTCGGACTCAGAGGCCCGGTCTGGAGGTCCCGGAAGTGGTACACAGAAAATTGGGTGATGTACGTGGAAAAAATGTCCCGCGCGAAATGAAACCCGTGATTCACACAACGTCCCGGCAACGGAGCAAAATAATTTCGTACCCACAGCCCGCGCGATTGATATTTCGCGCCGCCGCCCCGGTCGCGCAATAATTTCACGCAACCCTGGATTCTGCGCCACCAGGTGACTATAAATAAAAGGAGACCCCCTTACTTTTAGGAGGAGGAATTTGAACCGGCTCCTGTGCATGTAATAGCGCGCGCAAAATGGTCTCGAATTATGGTTATTTTTTGTGACAATTCGCCCCGAGATCCACCCTTTGTGGGAGATCCCCCTGGCTTAGAGTAAATTCCATCCCCTTCGGGGTCCGCCCTTGGTGTGCAATTCCTTCGTTTGCGCGCAGGCCAGCCAAGTCGCATGCAATCCTTCCTTTGCGGGCACACCCCTTCCCTTGCACGCAATTCCTTCTTTTGCACGCAATCACTTTATTTGGGCACCGACCCGACCATTTTCGCGTGAATCCCTGAATTTCACGCTAACCCGGTGTTTTCCATGCATGCCTTCCCTATTGCACGCAGGCATCCCTTATTGCGCACAACCTCTCTTGTGTGCCGCTCTTATTGGGCGCAACAGTATACTGGCTTGCACCCGTTGGTCCATACAGTGGGGCCTGGGCCCCCGCACCCCCACTCGGGTTTACTACCGGGCTACGGTCCCCGCCCTCTGGGCCGGTCCCCTCGCTACCATCACAGACCCCCATCAAATATGGAGAGTCACACCGCAAACTTCTTGGGCCGGGATGTCGGGATTTTCCATTGGGCCCTTATGCGCACCCACCTTCCACCTAGGGAATACCATGATTTTAGATACTCCTCCGCACACTGCGTCACACCTTGAGTTGACATATTACTCTTGGTTCATTTCCTATGTCATGAGTTGAGATTATCATCATCAATTACCCTCAGAAGAATGCCCTATCATTCATTAATAAGATGCATCTTGTTCCAAATAATAGATGCCTTGTGCATCAAGCATAAGATGCCTATTTCCACGATTACAGTGGCATAGTTTCAAGAGTGTTGGAATCCATTCAAAATTTACATCACTCCACCCCACGCTTTGCGTGTCCTTCATTCTGATCTACATCCACTTCCAAGTCTGGAGGGACCCCCTAACGGTATGGATGATTGACCTATGGTCCGCCTGCTGTCATGGGCCAACGACCCGAAAGACTTTGGGTGACACTTTGAGTCAGGTCCTGTGTTTTGAACACGGTCAGTTTTCGACCCTTCATTTTTTCCCCATTCTAAGATAACACGATAGGATGATCTGTTGCGAACATGGTCAGCAGTTATCCTCTATCGCCACGCCGCTCTCATTGCATTCCGAATGTTGTTCATGTGATTCACACTTTTCATATCCCTTTGTTCAGTCCAATTGAAATTCCCTTGGCATTATCCTGCTTGTGCACTAGCTCAAAGGTGCATACCTCAACCCAACAGTGATTTGGGATGCCCTCATGGCCAGAAATGTGGAAGACATTGTTGGAAACTTCCTTGCGTAAGCCCCATCCACCATAGCCACACTAAGGTGGACCCCCCCCCCAGTGGTGTGCCCTGCATCCCCCCTTCACTACGGCCTTGCCAATGACTTCTCTCCCACAAGGGGTAGAGGGCGTTGGGAATGTAATCCCTAGGGGTGTGGAGTGAACCCACCTTGTCCAAGCTGCAGGATGTTAAACTGCTAAGCACCTCGTTCTTAACACATGACGTTAAATTATGGTCTGACCCCGTGCTTCGCACGCAGGGTCCCCCAACTCGGAGATTTATTATGCCTCTCATCTCCATGAGAATGGAATCTTCCTTGCATGGAATGAGATCCTTTTGTAGGAGTGGCGTTTTTCCGCGGGGGAAGGGCTGCCTCAGAGCGTAAGCCCCTAGCCTCTCTTACAGAACGTTTCACCCATGCACCTCTGTACTTCCCCCTGCCAAGGCTAGTGGTGTCTGTTTCCCACTATGCTTTGTCACAGCACGAGCCTCCACCCTGGAGTATGCCCTGAAACCTAGGACTACTAACCATGTGTAAGCCCCTATATTCTCTTTGGGCCGCTCAACACGTAAGCCCCATTCCACTTCTCACGGACAGACCTTTGGCGACGTGATCGTCTGCTCCCTGCTGCCTCTTGTTTCCCACAACGAGCATGACTCACGTGGGCTTAGAGCGTGCATCGACCATGACATCCTTCTATGGGCCGCCTCAGAGTGTAATCCCCATGCAAGCGAACTATGTGGACTTTGATCCGTGCTAACGCATGGTACGTAAGAAGCCTCCACGAGGTTCAAGCCCACCACCCGGTTGTTCCGACCTCTCCATGTCGGTCCCCTATCCACCATGGGCCACCTTAGAGCGTAATCCCCATACCCATCATGGGCCTACTTAGAGCGTAAGCCCCATACCCACTGTGGGCCGCCTCAGAGCGTAAGCCCCATACCCACCATGGGCCGCCACAGAGCATAATCCCAAAATACCTCATCCTGCATGACGTTAAACTGTATGCCCTCGTCCCATAAGACGTTAAACTGTATCTCATCCCGCATGACGTTAAACTGTATCCCCCCTCTTGGGCCATCTTAGGGCATAAGCCCCATGCCTCACTCCATCATCCATCCTGATCCTAACTCGGGCCGCCACATCCCAGTGAGATCATGCCACACCACCCCACTCCATAGTATCCGAGAAGCTGCCCACATGTTGGCCACAACATTGGTATTCCCCCTAGGGGGTCCTTCAATCTGATCCACTCTCAGTGTTTCGATCTGTCGGATCCGTTTTCGCAAGCCGTTAAACTCGCGACATACCCCGTGTTAAACATTGTATGTTGAGGAAAACCTCAGACGACACACATTCCCTGCATTTGATGTGGGATTCCTCGGGCTTCCGCACCCTTGAGAAGCCCCATTATAAGGGTTAGAAGACATACATGCTGATCCCCATCATCAAGACATGCCAACGACATCCAAACATGACCTTTCTCCTCACTGAAGGTTGCTGCCCCGACAAGACCCATTGGAGCGTCTTGACGGAAGCAGCGTAATTAACTGGCGTCCATGCAGATATGACACTGGCAATGATCTTTACGAACCTATCATAAATCTAAGAGGGAGACCCATATTAGGTGAAAAGCTCCGAGGAGGAATCCATAAGAGGAAGAACCAACATCCCATCATCCCAGTTTCAATCAAGGAGCAGGCTTCACAGAATAAGAAATGGATGCCACCTGCCTTTGGAAAGCGGGAATGCGGGGCGGCGAGCCGCACATCCTCCCATGCACGATGGACATGTGCGCGCGCCCCGATGTAAAAGTATCAGAAACAGTCCCATAGTTGAAGTTCTCACTTAGGATTGTATGTTGTGGTGGGGTATTTTATCCTTGTTCACATCGGGTTACTCCTTATGTTGTACATTTCCCTCGTTGGGGTATCTTTCCATTATTTGTGTCATCCTTTTCTCTAGAACTATGTGTGTCTTTATTCCCATCCTTATAGGATACTTAGTACCGCCTAAACACCGAGTCTTCAGATCCAAACCCATCTATTAGAAACCTCCCTATCATTTTGGCCCCTTCGTTTGTGTTCTTCCAGGAGAGCGGTATACGGTGTGGTGTAATGTCCTTATTTCCTCCTTCACATCAGGGTTAAAAAACCATGCCACATATCTCTCTCCCTTGAATGTAATTCACTCATGTCTTTTAGTAGGCCACCCCTATGTCGGGTCCCTCAACCCTCTTTGGTGATTCACCAATGTGCCCAGGAGTACTCTAGTTTGGATCCTAGAGTGTCGGTTTCCACCTGGACATGATTTCACCCATTTTCTAGGCTTCATGTTCCCCTTAATTTGGGCTTCCATTATCTTTCACATCCAAAGGGACCCCAAAATGGCCTGGATTCTAGGTCTAAGGGCTCTCCTACCATTACGGACCAACATCCTCGAGGGTCTTAGAAACAAAATCGATACATTTCCTGCATTATGGATATGGTAAGTGGTCGACGCTCATTTGTTGTTCCCATTTCAGGTCACACGTTATTGATACTATGTCTCAAACATGGTTAACGGTTGTCATCCATAATCACACCAACCCCTTCAAGTCTTAAATTTCAATTACATGATTCGCATCATTTTCCACCACATAGTGTCCAAGGGGAATTTCAACACTCCAGGTACTATCCCTCAGTGTGAATTTACATGTTGGGGGGGGGGAATCCATGGTAAGGCATAATTTGGGGATCTACACCAACATACCTTTGGTGTGTAATCCATGTATTTCAAAAAACTCTTCCACCCTTGTTTCCCACACTGAGTTTGACTCACGTGGGCTTACGGATCAAATTGAGGTCCGTGCTTACATGGAAGGATTTTTCTTCTCCATGGTCTGAGTTATAAGGCCTTAAATTATGATCACTTTTAGAACTATGTACAGATTGATTCCCATTCCCATGGAATACCTAGGAACTTCAATACATCTCGTCTTTAGGTCCATCTTGTGTTACACTAATTTATCTCTTATGTCCCACATTTTAGGCCCTATCTCTTATAGGACTGCATGATGTGGCACATATGGGCTTCTGCCTTCATTCACATTGGGTTTAAAATTGTTTCATCATGTACTCCCATTCATGGATCTAGTCCCTCCTAACTATTGCCCTTTTTCCTAAATGACGTTAAACTGCACCTTCTAGAACTATGCATGTCTAGATTCCCATCATCATGGGATACATAGGAATGCCTAGACATCCCGTATTTGGGTCCAGCCAACTAAGAGAAAGTCTCTCATGCCCCATATTCTTTAACCTTTTATATCCCCCTCATCCCTAGGTTTCTTTCTTGGATTTGTGGGCAGTGTGATATGGGATTATTTCCTAATTGAAGTCGGGTATTCATTATCACGTCCTACACATTCCTTTTTGATCCTCATCGTTCATGTATATGTATGATCCATATGAATTTAAACTATGTTGGATAGTCCCACATGACTTTAAAATTTTTTATCTATACTGCCTGATGTTAAAATTCTTGGTTGGTCCTATCACATGACCCAAAACTGTGACATTATCGCCTTGGCCGCGTGATGAAAAACTGGCACTGCACTGTGATATCCTCACTCGATGGGACGTCATGTTTGGTATCGGTCACACACCATACCATTTGTCAATGCCTGCATACATATTGATTCTTTTAGAGATACCTGGACTTTCTATCCCAGATCCATATCTTCCCAAAAAAACAACACTCATTCATCCTAAAGTACAAACAAGATTTATCAAATGCCGCTTCTTTTGGTGAAAGGGAAAGACCCACACAACCTTATTATCTCTGGCACATGTATCTTACCATGACATCCCTATAACTATATATGTCTTGATTATCACTCTCATGGGAATCATATGAATTCCCATGCACTTTTCCTCGGGCCCAACCTAACTTTCGTTTTCGGTCCCTCGACCTAAAATCTACCCAAGGAACACATGTTGATCAGGACTCCAGGTCCCCATTCACGCCAGGTTTCATAATTACCTTACCATTTGTCTCTCAAATTCACTACCATCTCTGGTCTGAGCTCTATGACCATAATCTAAGATCACTCCACATCCTTAACGCAAGATGCTAAAATTCATGACATCTTAGAGACATATTGTCCTCGGCTCCAGCCATAAGAATTTGAAATCCAATCCTCTCTCTTTCGGCCCCTCGGCCAGACCCCTTTTAGAACATGTGGTGTGGAGAGTACCTCATAGGTTCTCATTCACATTAGGTTTTGCAATAGCCATACTGTGTGCCCCCATGACTTTTCCAAACCTGGTCCCAGTTCTATGACACTAAACTAGGATCTCCATATGTGAACTATGCATTGGATTTGGCTACTTCAACACCCTATTCCGAGTCCATTAAATCAATCTCCCCTTAATCACCCATCCTATGACCATTAATTTGAGAAGTGTTCAACCTCAATACCCTTGTCCTTGGAGGGGGAATTGACTCCCTCTATCTGATACATTTTGCTGGAGTACTTAGTTGTATTGTGGTAGTGCTCGAATCACTTAATTTTCACAGGAATTTTCATTCATTCAATGTTCATGCTTTATGAGCCCATCATTTGAATCCTCATCCTCTTCCATGTCTGACGGGACCCCATTTACATCCTGGTCTCATGCCACACTTTCTTACCAACCGTCTCGGGCCAATGTCCCTATGGACATCGGGCGACATTTGCGACAGGTCCCATGTTTCGAACATGGTCAGGAGTCAACCCTAGTTATTATGTCCCCATTCCAGGCTAATGTGAAAAAGATACTATTTTTTAAACATGTTCAACAATTGTCCTCTATCATCATACCACCATCATTGTGGTCCAGATCATGAGCATCATGATTCACACATTTTTTCTTCCCAATATCCAAGTGGAATTCCAACATACTTGTCTTTACCCCTTGGTGCATCTAGGTGTTCTATATAGGCGGGTTAACATCCTTGGGATGCCATTCACAAGTTTCCCTTTTCCCCTGACATGTGCCTTCCTTTTCTAGGGAAGTCCCATCACTACTTTCTGTTTCCCACATCGATCACGACTCAAGTAGGATTAATTGTACTTGTTGGACTTGTACTTGCACAACCATGCCACACATGCCTTTCTTTGTCTAGTTTTATATTAAACTACACTCTCAATACTATGTATGGACTGATTCTCATCTTCCTGGGATATGTAAGAATGCCCAGACAACCTGTCTTGGGCCTAGCCTAGTTTTCACATTTAGTCCCTTGACGTAGGGATTCTCCCAAGAGCGTGAGGTGTGGTGTTGACTCTTATTATCCTCATTCACATTGGGGTATGTACCACACCCCACATTTTCTTCATGGGTGGCCATTTTCACAATTCATGACAATATAATGCGGTTCTGTCCTGAACAGGTTTAGGATGCCCTATATTAATCATGGGATGCATCAGTTTCCTCTCCAGAGAGGATTCTACCTACCATCATCAGTCTCTGACCACACTGTGCTTCATGAACAACATATGAAATGATTCTTATCATAATGGGTTATGTAGAGATAACCAAGAATTTCGCCATGGGCCCATCCCTAGGGTCATTAACCCTTCTGGCCTCTCATCCCCAATCTTGGTCTAAGAAGTATTATCTTTATACTATGTGCATCATCCTCACTTCATGACATAAAACTGCGTGCCATTATAGGTCCTTACCAGAGAGGTCATGTTCAGAATATGGTATGATCCCTGATCAGACTGATGCGACCCTCTAATGGGCCTTCACCATGGTGGCATAATTTCAAGATTGTTGGAATCCATTCAAACAACCCATAACACCACACTCCCCACATTATGTTCCCTTTATTTGGACCCTAGTCCTATTTCACATCTAAAGGAAAACCCTAATAGTATATATGTTCATAATATGACTCACCTACTGTATTGGGCCAATGTTTTGGAAGACTAATGGATGAAATTTCGAGTCAAGCCCCATGTTTCGAACATCGTCAGTGGTCAGCCCTCATTTTTTATCTCCATTTCAGGCTAACGCAAAAAGGATACTATATTTCAAACAAGGTCAATAATTATTCTTAATTGTCTTTCCATCCCTACAGTGTTATGAATTTTGGGTAGAAGGATTCACACCTTTCACTCCCCTAGGATCAAAATATTCTAACACCCTTTGAATTACCCCTCTTGTGCACTAGCACAGACTGGTAAAGAAATGATTTGACTATTGTGAGAGCTTCATCCTCCAGTTGGGAATCTCCATTTCTTCTTGGAAATCTAGATTGTTTTTCTATTCCTGGATGCATGGAGCATGGTTTTCACTTTTATATTCAGGTGGAAGGATAAGGTGTCCATCCCTTGTTTCTAAAATCGGGCCCGACTCATGTGAGCATAGGGATTGATCGCTAGATTATTTTTGAATATAATTAAAATGAAACAAACCAAAGAAATAAAAGAATTAATGCATGCATCTAGAGTAAATACTCAAAGCATGAAACTTTGTTAAAAGGTTGTAGGCATCACAGTACCAGAGGATCGACCCCTCCCATTGATGGGTTGACCCTGTCAAAAGAATGTTGCAGCTCCGCCACCCTATGGCTTGTGGCATACAACATCCGGTGTCGCCTATTCGGTTCCTTCTCCTCCTCGTCAGTGATGGGGTGTAGTTTGTTAGACACAACCCGAACCCGCTCTTCATTGCCCCGAACAATAACCATCTCTACGGAGGTTTGTTTCATCTTATATTCAGCCTCTTCTAGCTGGGTTTTCAGATGAAATATAATCTCCAATTACGCACTGAGGAGATCAGAGTGTTCATCTGCCCGGACCTGCAGCCATTGAATCAAGTATTCAGCCTCCTAGAACCTCATTATGGTCACCGATTTTCTCCACTAACAACCCACACCAAGGCCACAACCATACTCATGAACCTTTTTCTCTTTGAGATCTCGGATAAGAATGCGAGGTCATTGGGCATCTACTCCACCAACACACAGTTCACGCAGTCGTAAATAAAGTCTCTTCATATGGTCTAACCATTGTTCTTGAAGGGTGTCATCGATAAAGTGAATGTTCAGCTTCCATGGAAAATGACATACTATCTTTCAATCCTCTTTATCATAGGTTGTTTCATCATAGTATGTGGGGTTGGTAGGCATGTACGCATGGAAAGCCCCTAAAACTCATCAGCAGGGTCCGCATATGGTGTATGATCATGTATGAAAGGACCCAAACTATCCGAACAATCTTAATCATCTGATACCACTTTAATAATCTCACGTACAACCCTATCAATGGTCCCACCAGTGATCTGGAGTGTCGCAGCTTGGTCGGTCTGGATATCTGCCTCCAAGACCACCGACATTCTCCTAGGAAAAGTGCTACCAGGAATACCATCCATCCTTGCCAAGGCTTCCCACACCATTTGAAGAAAAATACATACCGAAAAGGAATTGTTGTAAGTTATCCTGGTCAATGGGTGGCAGTAATGAGTTTTTTAAAAGAGACTTACAGAGATCAATTTCTCGGTCTCGTTCCTGGGTTGTTGTTGTGAGACCCCGAGGCATGGGCCTCCGTATATTTTTAGAAGGTCTGAAATCTCCGTAGGAGCCACCTCAGGTATCCTTGCCCCTATGGAAGTGGTAATCATCATATCCATGGGTGTGAATCCCAATTTCCTCGCATCTACAACCACTAAGGGACGAGAACAGGTTTTTTGAATGAAGCTCTCCTGCACAGTTTAAACATTGGTGAGGGGTCCAAAGTATCATGGAAGTGGATCTCAGGGAAGGGGATTAGGATTTTACCTCAATGGCCTCTGCAAATTCTTCAATATATAAGCCTTGATTGCCGACTTCTCCCTCTTCCAGAGGTATTCCTCTACAGGCCTCCTCCCCCCAGGAGGATTTGTCCGATTCTTCTGGCATAGGGAACTGTTCCCTCAAATCAACAGCCAACAACTGCGGGGTAGACATTCGATCCAACACTACATCCACCAGATTGGTCATTGGATGTTGAATACCCTGAGAGTAAATGAATTCCTCCTACTCATCCATTTATTGCTCTTCCCCCACCAGGGACATATCAAAGACGGCCCTGATAGATCATATCCCTGGAAAATCTATCCCATGACGGTTTAGGTGTTACCACATCTCAGACGGGCCTAGAAATTGCCTGTTGACTTCCCATATGTCCTAGTCCTCTAAGAAGACAACATTCTCCGACATGTCTATGGGGTGTAGCCGCTTCCTCGGAGCCTAAGTGGATATTCTACGGAATCCTCTCGGTGGCCTCCCCTTTGGATAAATCTGTTTTCCTGGGACCATCAGGTCTGATGCCATTGCTGGATCCGCTACCAATGCCTTCGGCTAAACCGGTGTGGGCCTTGCCGCCATGGTATCCCCACCACTACAGGATGTCTTTGCTGACTTCTGGACCTGTCCTCAAGAATGGGGAGGCACACCATCACTGGCCCGAACGGTTGGATGCTTCAACATCTCCCCTGGGTAGGCCACCTCCCGTCTTTTGGATTATTACTTCACCAACCATAATGTGGCAGTGGGCAGAGGCAGCTCATTCCGCGTCTTCCCATCTTCCCATGTGAACATTAGCCACATCTTCCTCATCAAACATGGATGTTCCTCATGGCTCACCACTAAATAGAATGTTGGGGTCAGTCTCTGCATACATCAAAATTTCCTGGATAATTGGTGCGGGGTGAATGGCTCGCAGAGAGGATCACACTCCACACTTACTACTAGGACTCCACCTTTAAAGGCTTGGAGACAGGACCAGTTCACTTCTGTTCCTTGTACATAATCAGTGAAAGAACCCATTTTCATCATGAATGGATGAAAGTTGAACTCCTCTACCTTCCAGAACCAGTTCAGTACCGACATCATAGTCAGCTTGGCTGAAAAGATCCTAGAAGCATTTAGGATGTATGGGCGGAAGTTCAATCTCAGAGGGGAGATGGGGTTCATATATTCATAGACCCCTCACCGATGTGTACAAATATCCACCCATACAGTAGGTGGAATGACTGAAATATCCTCTATGGCCTCTTCCCCTCAGTGATATGCCACATCATTTTGTACAGATTGGTCAGCATAAAGATTCCGAGGTTGACCCGCTCTCCTATCGCCAACATGAATGCCATGATAAATGTGCTTGGTCGCATGACCATGTTCATATCCCCCACCGGTAGGATCCAACCACAGATGAGAGCAGCGATGAATGTCGCCACCCTGACTACCAGTTTTTTCTCGGTGCTAACAATGAATCACCGGGTTTTCCACTAGCAGTCCTCCACGATCCGCATGTATGAGGGATCCTTGCCCCATTGAGCCCCCTTCAAAAAGGTTCAAGGCCTCACTGGAAAACTGCATGTGTGTCAGGAAGCTCGGGAACTGCTTGAACCACCATCTCAAGTGGATGTCTCTCACTGCTTTCTTGCCCTCTCTTGAAACCAGCTCCATCAAAACCATTTCTAGTGGTAGCATTTTCTCTGGATCCTCCCACACACCCATAAAGGGGAGGAATTCATCATAAATCACCACCATTATCAAGACCCCTCGATATCTGATGCATAGAAGATAAACGAATGCCATCCTCCCCATAGTGTAAGTGGTAGGTATTGATCCTCGATGACCACCTGCTCAACAACTCCAACATTAGCTACATTAGTTGATAGATATAGAATTGGGTGGCCAAGCCACCTCATACAGTCACAACGTCCTCAGCTATACCATGAACACTTCACATGAGGCACCTTCCAAGTGGGCCTAGGCATAGTCATCTATGAAGTTGTTTCCATGGAGTAGATCCCACTCAACGGACCATCCCCTCCCATGGTTATTCAAGGCTGTGTTGAAGATCGTCTAGTACAGATGGGGGTGATTTCTATGGCTGAAATTCCTTCCCATCAACATTGTTCAGACGATTGTACATAAAATCAACAATAACAGGCTTTATATTTTCTTAGGCATGGCTGTTAGCCTCTTTAATGCAGTGGAACTAGAACGACGTGCTCCTAAACTAGTAAGTTGGATCATCCCTACTTTCTTCAAGGATGAGGATGTCATACATTAGCCAAAATCCATACAGAGGTTGCCTATTACATAGAAAATAATTCCATTGGATTTCTGACAACAGCTTCACGAATGAATCATCGTCAGAGTGGCTCCATACCAACTCCCCTAGATCCAAACTATTCAAAATCTCATCCCCATGAGCAGTATTCACAAGTACCCCTGGAAGCCTCTTGGTGAGCCATTCTATTTTTATTATTTGAAAACTTTTTGTTCTGGTTCATGAAGACCTTTCACGGAGCTCCTTGGCAGAGACTGTTTGTAGAGATCGATCCCACAAAAGGAATCACGAAGCCTTACACTGACCTTTGGATGCATGTCACAGATTGCACCATCTCAGCGTCAAAGTCTCATTGGGCACCGCAAAGCAGAAGTCCAGATTGGCAGAGTGAAATCATGGAGTATGCAGAGCATTGAAAATAGAGAGAGCTAAATGAAAAAACGTAGATAAGGGAAAGGAAAAAAGATAGGTGATCTCCCCCATTTATATGTGAGGACCCCTGGTGCATTGTGGCACATCTAACTACGACGATCTTCGCGACACTCTCCGCCTACCCGTCGCCTCTCCACTTCGCGATCCTCTTTTGCGAGTCAGCTTTGTGATTCACCAAGGTATTTTGGTGATTGACCCTCTGACTTTGACCCTCACTTTCTCTTTGGCTCCCAGTATGAGGGGGATAATTTTTTGGAACCAAAATTTTGGATGAACAAGAAAAAATAGAAATCATTAGGGGATACCTCATGAAGCCTGTTCACAGAGTCCCAAGGGCCCTGCGCCTGTGCAATTCTCCTCCTTCCCAAAGCCACTGCGGAGTAAGGAGGCGGGATACTCCATGAACTGATCTGATGTTCATAAACCCTCCACAGATCCAGGAGTCAGGATTCTCTAAAAAACCTTTTGATTTCAAAAAACATTCATAAAATGTGGAGGTGGGGTGCTCCACAAACCCCTTTGAATTTGTTGAACCCACCAAGGAGCAAGCTCTGTCTTCATGCTGAGCGGGATCTTCTTCATGGAATCTCTTGCCTATAAATATCAGGGGCCCCTTGATCCCAAAGGTCATATCTTACAAACATTCACCTTCAAAGCGCTCACACCATGATTAAATTTATGCTCTGCAAACCATGAGATTCTAAAGGTACTTTTGCAATGCAAAGTGCCTTCCCCTTTTCATGAATTCCACCCCTTTTCAAATAGGGATACCCTACGTGGATCCCATGGGCCTCCATAAAGGATGGAGATACCCATTGTGACATGGATCTTTCAGATCACTTTTGCTTCAAGAAGTACCCATCATGAAAATGTGACCCGCATGTTAAGGCAGGGTAACTGTGTTTCACGGGGCACATTTCATTGCAATATTTCACTTCATGGGGAACCCTTTCTTTGCAAGGCATTTCTCCACAAATGTATTTCCACATTGTGAAGCACCTTCCATATGAACCTATTCCCTATACCTAGGCTAGGCCACTTATCTTTGCAAAGCACACCCATTCGCATAGCCCCTCCACGTCGTGGAGCACCAGAGCTTCATAAGGATTCTACCTGTGACCCCCTTTGCTCTGTAACTCCTTTTCATGTGTGGCTATTTAGGTTTGTAGGATGCAATTTCAAGGTCCCTTGGGCGGTGCTTCCCATTGTGTTACTTTGCCTCATGCTTCTTCTCATAGTCCAGATAACAACTATTTCTTCTTCGCATAGCCAGGATAATGTAAAACCCTCAATGGATCACTCCATAACACCCCCTCACCATGGCATTGTTGATGCCTTCCCTTCCCTAAGGGGTGAGAGGAATCAGTTATTCACGTCCTAAGGGGTGAAAAGTGAACCCACCTCATCCAAGATACAAGACGTTAAACTGCAAAGAACCGTCATCCTCAGAACATGATGTTAAACTTTGAGTTCGCCTCTTGTATCATACATAGGGTTCCCCCACCATGGAAAATCTGCATGCCCACTAGTCTCCATGGGAGTGAAATCAATTCTCACATGGGATGAGATTATCTTTATTGGAGTAGTGTTTGTCTATTAGGATAGGGCCACCACCTCAGTGTAAGCCCCTAACTTTTATTATAGGAGGTAGCATCCCTGCTCCTCCTCTCTTAGTCAGTTCCAAAGACCAGAGAGGGGGGATGTGCACTGGAGCCCTCCTTTTTTCGATTCCAAATCCATCTCCCACAGGGCTTTGTCGCCACCAATGTATCCACCTTAATGTAAGTCCTAATATCCATCACATTGGGCTTCTAACCACACCTAATCCCATATTCCCTCTCTGGACCGCTAACCACATGTAAGTCCCACATCACTCCCCACAGATGCACCTTTCACGATGTGATCAACAGGTCATTCCTGCCTCTTGTTTCTCACACCGATCATGACTCACGTGGGCTTAGAGTAATCATCGACCATGAAATCCTCTCTGGGCAGCCTATAATGTAAGCCCAACACCATCCTGAACTATGTGGACTTTGATCCTTGCCAAGGCAATGTATGTAGGAAGCCTCCCCAAGGTTCAATACCAACTCTTATTAGTCCCGACCATCTTCATGTCGGTTCACCAAACATCATCCCGAACTACATGGAATTTGATCCTTGGCAAGGAAAGGTACGTAGGAAGCCTCCTCAAGGTTCAAACTTAATACCTTTCAGTCCCGACCAACATCACACCGGTTCACAAAAACCCGTCATGAACTACATGGACTTAGATCCTTGCAAAGGCAAGGTATGTAGGAAGCCTCCCCAAGGTTCAATCCCAACACCTATCGGTCCCAACCATCTTCACGTCGGTTCACAAAACACCCACCTATACTAAGTGGACTTTGATCCTTGCCTAGGTGAGGTACGTAGGAATCCTCCACGAGGTTCAAGCCCAACACCTATCAGTCCCAACCATCATCACGTCAATTCACCAAACACTCCTCCCAAACTACATGGTATTTGATCCGTGACCAAGTAAGGTACGCAGGAGGCCTCCCTGAGGTTCAAGCCCAAAAACCACTAGTTCTGACCCCCTTCATGTCAGAACACCTTTTTCCCATAAGACATTAAACTGCATGCCCCCTTTTCATCATGCATGATGTTAAACTACATCCACCATCTAGAACTATGTGGGATTCGATTCTTGTCTCCTATACAGGGTATGTAGGAAGCCTCTATGTGGTTCAACCCCATCAAGTGGAAATTTATTGTGACCCCATCTAGTGGTAAGTTGGTGTGACACCATCTAGTGGTATGTCGTTGTGACCCCATCTAGCTGTATTCCATTATGATCCCATTCAGCAGTAAGCCATTGTGACCCAATCCATCGGTAAGCTGTTGTGATCCCATCTAGCGGTAATCCATTGTGAACCCATCCAACAGTAAGCCTTTGGGACCCCATCCAATGGTAAGCTATTGTGACCCCATCCAGCGGTAAGCCATTGTGACCCCATCCAATAGTAATTCATTGTCAACCCCAATCAATGGTAAGTCGTCTTTAGATGAACTACATGATATTTGATTCCCTTCCATGGAAATACATAGAAATCCTCACTGAGGTCAAACCCATCGCTCATGTCGTATCCTGATCTCTCCCTCGAGCCCATGTGTTTATGGAATTCCATGCCCCAATCCGGGGTTCCACTTTCTCCAGGTCCCATCCATGCATCCATTCTCATGGGTTGCCTCCCTATGTGTCCCATTGTTCCATTGAACTACGATGACTTTGATTACCTACCATAGTGATATGTGGGAAGTCTATTCAAGGCTCAATCCCAACATCACTTTCATACTCACATCCGTTCCAACCCATTCACTCTCCACTTAATTCAACTCTCCATCATCCATCCTGATTCTAACCTAGGCCACCACATCTCAGTGAGATCATGCCAGTTCATCTCCTAGAATCAGTGTTCCCTACAGGGGGTTCACCTATCTGGTCCACTATTGGTAGTGTTCTGATCAGTCTTATCTGTCTCTTCTGGATGTTCAACTCAATGCATACCCTGTGTTAAACAAGGGAAGCTGAGGAAATACTCATATACATGCCCATGGAATATAATTCCCTGCATTCATCATGGTATGCATCGGGCTTCCCTTCCCTAGAGAAGCACTGTAATAAGGTAAAGGAACCAAGACACACTAGTGTTCCAGTATCCAGAAATTCCAGTGATGTTCAACATTACTACTCCCCCGACAGAAGGTTGCTGTCTTGACTGGACCCCTTGGAATTTCCCTATAAAAGCAGTGTAATTAACTGGTATCCATAAAGACATGACACTGGGAAGAGTTTCACCAACAAATTATTAGTCAATAATGGAGTCCTGGACTAGGAGATGAGTTCCAAGGAGGAATCCACTGAATGAAGAACTGACATCCCATCTTCCCATTTCGATCAAGGAGCAAATATCCCTGAATAAGAGATGAATGTTTCCTATCTTTGGAAAGTTGGAATGCGGGGAAATAGTTGTGTGTCCTCCATAGGCGGATGTGCGCACCCTTGAGAAAGTGTCAGAAACAATTAAATATTCACACATACCTTTTCCTGTAAACCCTTTATTAACCCTTTTGACAATTATGTTGATATCAATTTTTTTTACTCTTATGGGATTAATATGTTTTTTGTTAAAATAAGAAATACCCATAAATTAACCATAGTTTCAATAATAAACAAAAAATAATTAAAATAGTTTAATATAATATTTGTAGGAATTTAAATCATTTAATAATATATAATGTTTTAAAATATGACATTAATGTCAGTTTTTGAACTACTCATTTAATTCAATTTTAAAAAATATAATACAAAAATAAATTTAGAATAAAATGAAGGAAAACTATATAATGTGTCATTTGTATAAAAAAATCACATAACAAAAAAACAATCATATAATATTATTTTTAAATTTTATAATATCATTTTATTGGTTTTCTTATTGCACACAAAAATGACGTTTCGATGTTTCACAAACATTTACAATAATTATTTCATCACTAAAAATTATAATTAAGTTACTCTGATAAAAATGAATCATTTATATTTCAAATTAATATTTATAACAGAATATATCCACTGTTTATCTTTCCTTCAAAAATTTATGGATAATAAAATATAGAGAATTAAATTATTAACCTGTCTTTTTATAAAACAATATAAAGGTAAAAATAATGTAAAATGGGGGAAATACATATATTTGAATTTGGGTGTTTATTTATATGGTTTGGTAATAAGATAAAATTAATTCATGTTTTAGGATAATTTGTATATCCTTGACATATTATTTTTAAACTAAATTAGATGATTTACCCTTATCGATGTGACATAAATTTAGTAAGTAACATTTAATAATTTAAAAAAATAAAAGGGGAATGTTTACCAAATTTAAAACTACAAATTCAAAAAATTAAATCATTTTCCCAAGATAAAAAAATTATTGTTAGACTTTAATTTAAACTTAAACTGGAAAAATGTGATGAAAAAAATTTTGTTCAATAAAATGTATTTTTAATTAATTTTTTTTATACAAAAATCAAATATAAAATTTATTTAAAATACTATAAATGGTATATTTTTCATAAAACAATAAAATTAAAATTTTAAAAAAGTAAAAAATATAATTTTACCTTATAAATACTTTAAATCAAAATATAGTTTTTAATAAACTTCAATATTTTTCACAATTCATAGAAAAGTAAAACATTTTTTAAAATTACTAAAAAAATCCCCCTAAGGTAATATTTAAATAATGATTTAAAAAATCATTATAATTTTATAAATTAATATTTTTAAGAGTTTAAAAAATTAACTATAATACTTTCACACAAAAATCAATAAAACCTTTTTTACAGAAAACATCATTTTGAAGAAATAATTGACTATACTGAAAATTGAGTGATTATTTTTTAATAATTAATCTATAAATTTTTATTTATTATGACCTTTATATATCTTTGTAATAATTTTTTTAATGTAATTCATAATCTCTAATTCAGTGTCTATGTTATAATAGTTTCATTTAAATAATAATATTTCATGGTGCATTTATGAACGGTGTTTCATGTCGTATATGATCTAAAACATAATGTTGTTTTCGGAAAAAAAAAAGATCCTCGTGTTATAGGTTGTTTCAAATAAAATTAAACGAGTATCACAATATTTTACCCTAGAATTTATGTATTTATCAATATAAAGTAATTGATGAAATCCATTTTCAATGTTTTACCTAGAATTCAACATTGACTTTATATATGGTATTTTATATAAAATGAAATTCAAATTTTAGAAAATTTGATGAAATATGGATCTAGTTTTTCATTTGATATAATATGTGTAATTTTTACTACAATGAAATACAAAAGACTTATCAGTAGATGTCTTTTCTAATATAAGGATATGGGGATGATAAAATTAATTGGTTAGATGATGTAATTGTATTGAAAGGTAAGTCGACAGGTTGATTTTTGAGAGATAATGTAAAATTGGGTATTCATAACAGTTAGTTATGTGAATTTTTTTTGGAATGCTTATAGATTATATTCAATTCAATTCAATTGTTTTAGGTTTTTTAGGTAGTCTAAATTATTGATGATGAAACATAAATATTGGGAAAAAATTCTAAATTTTGGATGTGGGATATGTTTCCTATAAATATTTACCCTTACCATGCATTGATGTGTTAGGTTTCTAGGAGGTATACACTTAAGATATATGATTTATTTCAACATGAATATCAAATGATTGGTGAATATGTTTTTAAATAATTTAATCAAAGTAGATTTCCAATTAATTATGTCATTTGAATGGTTGGTTCTAGGGATCATTTAAGTGATTCATACGATGATACCAATGGAGGTTTTAAATGTTCATATCAAAAATTTGAGTCCCTTGGATATATTTATTGACATGTTTTAATTTTTATGTTAAAATTTATTTGTGATCACTAACCTAATTATATATTTTTTTAGGTAGACATGAAAAACTAGAACTATTTTAAATTTTTATGGAGGATATACAAATATATATTCTAAAAAATATATTTTAATAAAAAAACGATACAAGGAATTTGAATTATTGAGAGTAAATATAACAATTTCTAGTGAGTCAGATGCATTGTATGATATTTTTTTTTCAATTTTAATAATTTTTGAAAATATTTATGTTTCCTAGATATATAAATATATACGGTTATCGGTCATAATTTTTTTAATAAATACTACCTTGGAAATAAAACTAAATATGAGAGTTGTGTTAGATTCAAATTTTTTTAGAAACTAGTTGAAATAATTCAGTTAAATTAGAATAATTCCACTGAAATTATGTCAGTATGTTTTAATTTTGTGAGAAATTCAATTTATAAGAGTATAATTGATACAATAATCTAGCATCTAAAATAACTGTTCTTTTAATATTGGTAATTATAGATCAAGAAAATTCATATTCAGCTATGGAAGCTGCAAAGAGATAATTAAATACAATTTTAGTTACAACATCACTAGTCTATATAATTTTTGTGACTACTTTTATTGTTTTTATATTTTAGAAAGATACAGAAATCAATTTAGATCATCATATTTGGAAAATGCCTGCTGAAAAATTTGAATATTGGCCAACACAGGAATTGAAAAACATTTGTTTGATTTTGTTAAATCACATTACTTTTATGAACCATTTAATTTTTGTTTGAATGATAATGCATCTAATGACAATTTTATAGTTATTTTATATGTTTTTGTATATATTCTATGTTTTTTATATATGTTAACCGAGTTTTTGTTTTCTGATATAATTGTTTTGGTTTTTATTTAGGGATTTACAATTTGTATGAGTGATACACCTGAAAAAGGATTTCATAGGCTATATTTGTCACTATTTCAACCATTATTTCTGGATAATGTATTCCACTCCAATTATGGTTTAAATAAAATTTCTGATAGAATAAAAAATAACATTACTTCAAAAAATAAATTTTGAAAAAAAAATGTTACATTCTACATGTTTTTTAAAAATTATTATTAACAAAACATGTTTCTTCCTGGAAACATATTTTTTATAAGTTTTATACATTTATCCCACACCCATAAACCATGTGGTTTTATTTTTTTTCATATTTTATATGAACTAAACCTAAAAATTGTCTCCTACATTCCAAATAAGTTTCTGATCATATGTTTGAAGGGTTTGAAAAGAAGAAGTGTTCCATATATAGTTATAGTTCATCAAATTCTCCCTTGATAATGTTTTTTATATAATAAATATATTTCCATATTTTCCATAATGAAGATAACTATTATTTCATTGTATAATTATTTATCACATTTTTTTGGGTTTCTTCTAAAATGATCATTGGATATGTTTTCTATATGTAATCATGGTTGTATTTCTTGAGTAATTTAACAATAATTTTTTTCTGAATGTGTGATCAGTTATATAAAAATAAGTATTAATTATCATTTGGTTAATTTAATAGATTGTTTCAAGTATAATCCAATAATGTAGGCCATTACTAAATAATCATTTTTACAAATGCCACACGAACCACCACCTAACTGTAGGTACATAGATTTGTAGTGTTTGATATATTTTTTTGAACATTAAAAAACAAGAATATAAAAGGAAACTTTTTGCTATTGATGGGGATTAAAATGTTTATTTTTAATAATAGAAAATCTTTGATTAGTTTTTTTATTAAATTCTAGATAAAAATTTAATTTTTCATAGAAAAAATTACTTGAAAAAATTATGAAACATAAAAAACTAAAAAGAATAGAATTTATAACAAAAAAAATATTTTTTAAAAAATAAGTTTTGTTTAAATACTTTATCTACTATTATTTATTATGTTATTCATAATAGATTAAATTTATTCCAATCAAACTGTATGTCCCTTTTTTCATAATCTTAAATGCATTCACTGCACAACACAAATAATTAACTGTGACAAATCATGTACTATAAAAGGGACATCAAAACAAGATTGAACCATCACAACAACATATATATCGTGGTCTATATCAAAAAAAATTAGGATGAGAATAATATGATTTATTAAACAACTTTAAAAATGATGATCGACCATAAATAGAACTTTTCATTGTTGATATGACTATAATAATGGTTATGCAGATGATTTATTTTAGACTAGCTACTTCCTTCATTGATTCTAATTTTTTTTATACTTATATTCTTATTATTCTATATATTTCAAATAATAATGTTTATTATATCTTCCATTATTTTATAGTCCTATATTTTATATTTTTATTTAGTGATATCATTTATTGAGTTTTTTTAGCATTCTTCGTTGTGTTTCTTACTACCTGAGGTGTGAATTTTTCATCAGCTACCTTCTTAGATTCTATTATTGTTTCATTTTTATGACGGACTATTTTAAATTATTCTATAACCAAGGCCTTTGTTTCCTATACTACGATAACTATTTTGATGGAATCTTCTATCTACCTTTTTCTAATGACTACAAATATTACTTTCTATTCACAGTTGGGTTTCTAATGTTCACCTGTCCTTTTTCATTCTTCATCCTTTATAATGGTTCTCATCTTCTTATTATCTACTTTTTTAAAACCCCTTACATTTAAAGGATGAATAAATTTTCCTCTTTTTTTCTATTTATAGATATATACCACATTTGTCTTCTTTTGGTTTTTTTATTTTCTCCTCACCTTTGATTCTATATTTTCTAGTTTAACTTCTATCATTTTAGTCTCTACTTCAAGGATGTGTTATTCTTTCTTATCATCCTTCATAATCAACTCAAATGATCCACCACATTACTTGGTGGATGTTGTCTAATTTTTTATTTTGGTGAACTATACTTATGTATTGTATCATTGTCTTCCTATTTTACAAATTGTTTTGTTAAGAAATTCTTGAAAATAAAAAAAATCAAATGTCTTACCCCACTATATTCAATTTGTTGAACCTCGAGTTTCTTCATTACCATTTCATCCAAATTTTATTGATTATTCCACTAATTTCAAAAAACCACTACTATTAAAAAATAGTAGTTATGATACAAGTATGTTCAAGATAAAATTGAATTTACATTGAAGACCATAATGAAAATTACATAATAGAACCCATAAGATTAAAAGGGTTGGTGTAAAAATATTTGACAGAATTAATCAACTATAAGAGGAATATGTGAGATTATTTTAGCTTTCAAATATCGATAAAAATATCCACAAATTTTGTGAATCCCTAACTTAAGAACCCATAGAAGAGAAAAATAGTAACACACTTTTGATAATGAAAAATGTGTTTCATGCACTTTGTCACAGAATCCATGATGTGATGCTCACTTAGCAAATAAATATTGGGTTTGAGTATATATTTGTATCCATTCCGAGAGAAGATGCATGCAATATTTGTATATTCCAAAATCATACTCCATAATGATGGATAAGTGTAAAGATTCCCCCCCATCGATGAGTAGGTTGTAGATTTCCAAGATCAATGATAAAAAGGGTTTTACATATCAAAATTTGATTTCATCATTTATTTCAAAGGTATTTTTTATATTCAATATTTATATAAGTGTTTAAATCTTTGATATATTCGATTTGACTAGTTGCAGAGCCCAAATAGACTCATTGATAAAAATAAATGGCTCTGAGTAGTTAGAAACATGTTTTAAAGGAATGTGCATCACCACATAGCCAATTTGCGCTGGCCTATCCACACAGTTCCATCAACACATGAAAATTCATGAAATTCCACTAGCAAGACTATAAATAAACCCAAACATCACAAAATTTTATTATGGGAAAACACTTGGATTATGAAAAAAGGGGAGGGATCTATCCATGTAGCTCATTCACCCAAGTATCCCATCCCTAATTGGGGTATTTTCCATGGACCACCCTCACAAGGGCTGGCCCCCCACCTAGCACCTACGTGACCAACCTGGGAATCCCACCTAGGACACCCATTGGGGAAACCCACATGTGTGACCCACCTACATGATCCACCTGCACAACCCA
Source organism: Viscum album (assembly GCA_963277665.1). Taxonomy (NCBI): domain Eukaryota; kingdom Viridiplantae; phylum Streptophyta; class Magnoliopsida; order Santalales; family Viscaceae; genus Viscum; species Viscum album. The sequence continues at coordinate 1,235,251,028 of OY728162.1, read as the reverse complement.
CTTAGGCTACCCATACCTACAAATCCCACTTGGGTGACCCATACCTGCACGACACACATAGGAAATGCATACCTGCATGACCCACCTGGGTGACCCATTCCTATGGGACCCACCTGTGCTACCCACCTACACAGCCCAGCTGTATGACCCACCTGGTCAACACCAGAGGGGTCATGCCCCCATAGCCCAACTATGGATCATTGGCGGGCTATGGTCTCGGCCCTCCTATCGGTCCCTTCAATTCCGCCACTAACCCCAATGAAAAAGGAAGAGTCGCGTTGTAGGTTTTTTGGGATGGGCCGCGGACATTTTTTGTTACTCCTTATAAATCATTAACAAATAACCTAGGAATAACTAGATTTAAGATTCTCCTTCACACTCCCTGAAATTCCTTTAGTTAAAACACTCTACTCGGTCCTTTTCCCATATTAGGAATTGAGATTCTCCTCTACGATTCCTCAAGTAACATCAATCAATAAACTCCTCAGGAAACTCTTGAATACTATTCACCAGACTCATATAACAGGTCGATCCAGTACAAAGGAACCCTCATTAGAAGTAAGACTCAACCAAAACTCAAGGTGAATCCTTTTTATGGGTAATCCCCAACCAAACCTAAATGGGAATCAACACTAAGAGTATGCCACACCCAAACCTCAAATGGGCATCCTTCTTAGGATTATGCCCCCAAAAATAAAATGGGCATACTGATTAATAGTAATCACCATCCAATGATCAATTGGGAATCCTCTATAGGATAAATCCCTAACTACACCTCAAATGGGAGTCATCCATAGGATTAAGCCCCAACCGAACCTCAAATGGGAATCCTCTATGGGAGTAAGACCCAACCAAACCTCCAATGGCCATCCTCACTAAGAGTAATCCCCATACGAACCTAAAATCGGGATTCTACTTATATTTAAACCCCCACAAAAAAATTGGAATCCTCATTAGGAGTAAACGCCAAAAAAATCAAATGGTCATCCTCCTTTGGAGTATGCCCCAACCAAAACTCAAAAGAGAGTCCTAATAAAGAGTAAGCCCCATCCAAACCCCAAATAGGAATCCTCCATAGGTATACACCCCAACAAAACCTCAAATGGGGATCTTCCATATGATTAATCACTAACCAAACCTCAAATGGGAATCCTCTTTAAGAGTAAGACCCAACCAAATCCCATTTGGGAATACTCTTTAGGTGTAAGCCCCAACCAAACACCAAATGGGTATCTCCCTTTGGAGTATGCCCCAAAGAATCCTAATATGGGAATCCTCATTAGGATTAAGCCCCAACCAAAACCCAAATGGCCATCTTACTTTGGATTAATCCCTAACCAAACCCCAAATGGGAATCCTCCTTATGATTAATACCCATACAACCCACATATGGTCATCCTCCTTTAAAAGTAAGGACCAACCAAATTTAAAATGGGAATCATAATTAGGAGTAAGACCCATCCAAATGTCAAATATGAATCCTCCTTAAGAGTAACCCCCAACAAAAACCAAAATGGGAATCCTCCTTATAAGTAAGCCCCATCCAAATATAAAGTTGGAATCCTCCTTTAGTGTAATCCCCAACCAAACCTCAAATGGTCATACGCCTTTGGAGTAAGCCGCAACCAAACCTCAAATGGGAAACCTCCTTAAAATTAATCCCTAACCAATCCTAAAATGTGAATCCTTAATTAAACTAATCCCAAAGAAATAATCAAAATTGGAATCCTCCCAAGGAAAAATCCCCATAAAAACTTCGAATGGGCATCGTTCATAGGAGTAATCCCAAACCAAAGCTCAAATGGGCATCCTCCTTAAGAGTATGGCTAAAAAAACCTCACATGGAAATCCTTAATAGGAGTAATCCCTAAACAATCCTCAAATGGTAATCCTCATTTGGATTAATTTCTTACCAAACCATAAATGTGCATCCTACTTTGGAGTAATCCCCAACCACACCTAAAATTGGCGTCCTCCACAGTAATAAGCCCCAACATAAACTCAAATGAGAGTCTAACTTAGAATTATGCCACATAAAAACCTCAAATGGTAATCCTCATTATGAGTAATCCCCAAATAAACCTTTATGAATAACCTCCTAAGGAGTAATCCCCAACCAGTATAATGGAATCCTTCATTGGGGTAATCCCCTAGAATTTCTAGCAATTTTCCATCTAAAAAAAGGAGAATCTGTGTTTTTTTCTCTTCCATTTCCTCTTTTTTCTCACACTAAGAATGAATCACGTGAGCATATAGGTGATGATGATCAAAACAACCATGTGATCTATGAGACATATATTGAACTATGAGAACACATATTCCTACAAATCAGGTTGCATGGGAAGCCTATATATGGCTCAAGATTAATGGTAATCCTCTATAGGAGTTGTAACACCCCAATCTTCCACGGTACACTTCTCTTTGAATAATACAATAGCGTGTGTTGTACGCAACACTCAGTTCAAGTACACCATGACTTACCAAACTAGCCGTTCAAAAGAGGTTATGAATAGTATTAACTAAATTTTAAATATTATATTATCCTTATAATTTTGATCCATATTATGAGTTTCTAAGACATGATTTTTGAACAAATTCATTTTTTCAGATAAAAGAAGTATTATTCAAAAAATGAAATTTTACTGCCTTTTAATGGAGAAGCCTTTTTAAAACCAATATTTGAAACTTTTATATATTCAATTTGACAAAATGAAATTCTTCTTTAGAATCGTGGCATAATAATTTAGTATCAATAATGTTTTGGTGTCTTTCTGATCACATTCATATTTTGGGTGAATAGTGAAAAATACTATATTTTAACTGAAAACAAATTTTTAATCAAAATAATTTATATTGTTAAATTATACATTTTATTGGTTTGGAAGTATAAATAGATTATATTTTTACTATTTAATCCAATTATGGCCATTTTAAGTAATTTCACCTTGATATTGTACATAAACAAGTGTCAAACTTTTGATAGTTATTATTTCTTAAATATTCGCCTTTTGGTTTCGAAAGCAGGAATCAATTTTAAATTAATAAATTCAACTTTTATTTTATGAATTTTTTAAAATAGACTGAATTTTTGGATTCGGAATTATGAAATTAGCCTAGGGTGAAATTTTGGTACTTTTCGGATAACTTTTATATTTTGATGAATAGTAAAAATTACTAAATTTTAATTAAAAACTACTTTTTTAATCGAAATAATTAATAGTGATAAATTATGAATTTGAGTGGTTTAAAATTATATTTAAAATATATTTTTACCATGTAATACAATGTGGGTCATTGAACATAATTTTACATTTAAACCGAACATAAACAACTGTCATTCTTTTGATAGTTATTATTTCTTAAAAACACGCTTTCTGTTTTAACATCAGGAATTAATTTTAAATTAATTTCTACCAATTCTATGTATTGAATTTTGAAAAATGTATTCCATATTTGGAATAAGGATTTCCAAATTTTGTAAATTGGTAAATTTTATTTTTAGACATTTTGAATAATTACTTCGGTAAATATTTTATTTACCATGTTTAAGGGTAAATCCGGTAAATAAGAGTAAAAAAATAATATTATAATAATATGAAATTACCCTAAAACGTGTCCTAACCTTATTGGTGGATACATTTCCGACCATGGTCATCTTTGGGTCGATTTTGGGACCCCATGGATCCACTTTTAAGTGATAGGGACACTTTATTTTAATTAAGTTAAAATGAATACAAAAATGACACATGCATATATCTTTTAGCAAAACAATTGTTACATAGGGTTATATATGTTGGATTTTAGAATAAATATTCATTAGAAAGCTAAAAATATTTACTACATAATTTTATTTTATTTATAATTTTTATACATTAAATAATTTATTTATTTATGACACAATGGTGATGTAGTAATTACCATAATAGTGAAAAATTGAAATAATTGATATTATAAATACACAAATAAATATAATTTGAGGCTTTTATGAATTAAAATAATTTTCTAGGTTAATATGACATGTTAGGATTGATTTAATAAAATTTTTTCGAATTAAGCATTCTGTTATGATTTTTACAAAAATCAATTTTTGAATAGTGTCAAAATTGACATAAAAGAGTTTTTAAAACAAATATTATATTATTAATTGATATTAAATTCCTAAAAATCTATGGTTCGGCCAAGATACTTATATCATGATAGGTATATCATTAAGGGACCACTTGGGGTCTCTTGGATGTATACAGTATGTTTATTAACTATATAATATAAAAATACAAAGTGACATGGTAAATGTCAAACTAATTAACTAAGAGTTAAAACTAGAAGATAAGGATAATATAATGACACAAACCTATTTAAATTCTATTGTTTGAATGAATTTAGACCTATTCACACCTAAAACTTTAAATAATCAACTTTGGAGCCATTAGAAACCGAATATGAATTTATTATAAATTAATATATTTTGCTTTTCCAAAGGTGCCCCTCACCCCTCATATAAAAGGGCTCTGCTCCTTCTCATTTCTCCACATCTCCAAATCCTTTTGGTTCCGCCAACCCCTGCCCAAAGACTCTCTCAAATACCCTCACTACAACCTAGAGGCCTTAGTTTGATCAGAAAGACAACCTAAGGAGCCCTTTTGATCAAATCAAAAGGAAGAACCCGAAGAAGAGATAATGTTTTCACCACCCCTTTTCAAGTTCCATTCTTCTTCCACTAATTTTTTCATTGTTATTACCATTATAAAATAATGACTCCAGTATATTATATATACTGTGAAGTTATTACAAATATGGTACAACCATATTCAGTATTCTATCCACCCTTTGAATAACATGTCACCATACGTGCGTACGTACGGCTTACCGTCTCCAAATCGTGGTGTAATTGTTATTCAATATATTATTATTTGGGTGGGTATAATAATGATGTGTAAATCATGAAAATAATAAATATAACATGATAATTATTATGTATATATGATATAACATCCAATTATATATTATTTTAATATCAAAAGAATGATATTGTCACTCATGCGTACGTACGGACTGCCGTCTCCACGAACGCGATGAGATTCATTCTCTATCGTATCAATTCAAGTATAATTATCATTTCATGATTTAAAAATAATCTTTAATGACTTCATATCATTCTGGATATGAATAAGATACAACATAACCATGGCAAACATGGATTACATAACAAAACATATAAAGGAAAATGAGTAAGTTAACACCCAAAATGACGATAATACTAAGATATTATTAACAAATCAATGTTAAAAGATCATATATGATATAATATTAATGTAAATTATTCTTGTATAATTAAATAACATTTATTTCACCATTATACAGGAGGTTAACCTACCATCGACCACGAAAAAGTACAAAGTAAGGGGTTTCTTAACTCACTCTTAATTTCTTGAGAATTCCATTGTTCACCACTAAATTATTACATGTGGTGTATGTGTACTTCCCATGATTGTTTTAATTGTGTAATATACTTTAATTTATGGGTATTTACATCATCATTGTATGATCCTTCTTTCATGGGTGTATGTTTCATATGTTACCTAATCGATAAGGGAATTCGAAATTACAATTTCGATTTATTCTACTTTACGAAAACTTCATTGATTATTTTACTCTGAGATTATGTGTGGAATAACTATTCATTTTCTTATGTTATAATTTTCACTACCCTTTTCTGTGGATATACTTTTTATACACATATTCACTCCACTTATAATTTCTCAAGTCATCGATATGAATTTGATAAGATTAATTTTAACTCATTCTCCATTTGTTGAGTTAAACATCTAAATCATTGGTGTTGTTTTTACAAGATTATGTGTGAATATCCTTTTATTGTTTTACACTAAATATCCAATCATATTTAGTGTATTTATATTTTTAACACATATCTATGTCGTTGATTTATCCTTAACCTTAGGATACAGCCTTTATGAGAGATTTCATCTCAACTTAAATTCCATTGATACTTCTTTGTTGTTATACACCAAATAACATTTATGTGGTGTATATAATGTACTTTGACATAGTATATCATGAATTAATTTATTATAATTATATTAAAATGTTTTTATTACCTCAATTATTTGTATTCAAGTTTCTCTCTTTTGGTTAGAAACTCTAACTAAAATACCATTTTTAAATGTTTTGAAGACTTATTCATATAAATCTTGCTCATTAATGTCCATGTATAAAAAATGGTTATAAGGATTTATTTATATGGAAATTAAAGTTTTAAAATTAAAAATCTTTTTAAACTTTTCATAGTGGTATGGGACACTTTGATTCAAAAAATCTATTTATAAATGTCTTCTTGACAAATAGTGTGACTTTTAAATGATTTCAAGAAAAAGGGGGATATTTCTCTCAAATAGTTTGGATGATTATTTTAATCTATGTAAATATCCTTCATTATTCTTGATTGAGGTAAATGTGATACAATAAAATCTTCCATATTGTATCAAATGAGTTATGTTTGAATGTGGATGTGCTATTTTTATACCATTCATGGTTTGTGGTTAAATTATTGACATTTCGTATGCTAGTTTTAATACGAATGTTTATGTTATGTTTAAACATGTTCATATGAGGGATGAATTGGACTTAATAAGTGACGGGTGGAGCCCACTATAGCTCCTCGATGCATCGGTAGGTCTCATGAGACAAAATAGTGTCTTGGTACAAGGCCTTGACAAAATCTTATTTGTCGTCATGGCACGAGGACTTGGCTATGTGGTTATGATAGTCTGGCATTATGCATTCCATCATTATGAAAGTGGTTATTGATATTTCATGTGATCATTCGACTAGTAGAATATCCATGTGAATAATTAAATGACATTATTTTATTTTATCATTTCCATTTTATGCTGAAGTTCAAGTTTAAAAGGCTTTTGTTTTAGTTATAAATGTACTTAAGTGTTTATGCTTATCTATGAAAGCTTCTGCTATAATGTAATCCTTACTGAGAATCTGAGCTCACCCCTTTCATTTTTTTTATTTTTCCCAGGATTATGAAGAAGTAATTTATGAATGAACTTTAGGGATAGTATGAGGGGATATGAATACACGATGTTTTTTGATGTAATTTAAAACTTTATGAATGTATCTAGTGTTTCCAAGGATACTAAACTAATCGGTCTTTTGAGAATTGATCTTTCTTGTGATCATGCCAAAGTTATGTAATAATGCACCGACTCTGGGTAACTGGGGTTGGGGTGTTACAGTTGGTATCAGAGGAAGTTTAGTGCAAACCTTGGAAGCTAGATTTAGATAAACTCTGATTAGAGCACGTAGACCTAAGATGAACTTTGGCGATTAGTATAGAAGAACTTCCTAGAATTTTGGTATTGTAGAGATTTTGTGGGTTTTCCGAGCAATACATCCATTCTTGGATACGAGCAGGTAGAGCCAGCTCTGGCACATATGTACCTAGGGGTAAAACCCAAAAACACCAGTTTGAGCTAGACTCGAATGGGAACTGGTGCACAACAACAGGACTTGATGCACTCTTGGTTACAACACTCCCAGGGGATATGCTTAGGATAATTTACGTTTTCCTTACAAGCCTATTTAAAGTATTATATATATAAGATGAGAGTAAATGACCATGGTTAATCCTAATGTGTTTCAAATTGAGAATATGGTGACATGTTAATCTCTAAATGATTGTATGACTACTATTACTCACACAATGCTTTCTGGTTTTAGTCAATGGCTGGATTCCAAGGAATTTATAGTGACTTTGAGAATAATGTACAAGGTGGGAACGATGGTGGAAATGAGCAAAAAAATGGAATGTTGATAGGCGTAAAAGATTTCATCTTTATGCCTAATCAATTTTCCAAAAATATGATCAACAATAAATATATTAACCAATTACCAGACTCAACAAAGAAGAGAAAGGTGATGAATAATAAGAGCTCCAGTAGTGGAGACCATGGAGAAAGAAATCCTCAATTTCCATCATGCAGGAAATGTGGAAGGAGACACCCAGGAAAGTGTCTCAATAGGACCACGAAATGCATTACGTGTGGGAATGAAGGACATAATGTGAAGAATTGCCGAAGAAAAATTAAGAGTACTATGGAAGAAGATAAAAATGGTCCCAAGAGTCCATTTACAGTCATTTTCTGTAAATGTAGCGGACCTAGCCATTACCCAAGTGAATTTCGTATTTTATAGGATATTTTCTTAGTCAAAGAAGAAGCTATGTGGAAATAAATGGTCAGAGAAATGTTTAAAAAGTATTAGTTGTCCTTGTTGATGGGTTTAATTTGGAATAATTTTCTCTTGTATTTGTAACCCCGCAGTTTTCCATGTGAGAATGATATTTGAGGAAGAATTATTTCTTCTCTTGTGGATATAGGTATAAATAGCAATTTGGTTTTATATGATCATTGGGGTTTGAAAGAATTATAAGTTATTATAATTTGGGATGAAAATGCAAGGTATGAGAAAAGATTTTTGGTTAAATTATGTTATGGTTATTCTGAGGAATTTATATCATTTTGGTAATGTTATAAAACATAGTTTTTGAAAAGGACAACATGCAGACCGTGTGACAACCCGTAGCGTCGGACAAAGCTGTGGGAATCGAACCCACAACCAAAGTGCAATTGGGATTTATCGCCTACCACTGGACTACGTGAAGTCCCTAGATAGTGTGACTAATTATTTTTAGTTAAATAATTTTATTGATCAATAATAAGTTGATTTGGGTTCTTATGTCTTATCAAATGAATACCCTTGGTATAGGAAAATGATTTGGTGATTAAGTGATAAATGTTATTTTGGAAGATGTTCGCTTTGTTGGGAACATTATATGACCAAGGAAAATAGAATACTATGGGGGTTCATTTGTGGAGTAATGGGAGATTTTTATCTACGTTTTTATTGTGTATTTATATTGATTTGGGTTATTTATGGAAATGATTAACCTATAATAGTGAATATGTGATGAGGTTTATTACTTTTAAGTATGTGACTTTAAGAGAATTTGATGTCATTTAGAGATACAATTTAACATGAGAGACTACATAATAAAACTCTTCTATGTTTTGGGTTTCAATATTAGTTTGGATTATATTGATGGATTTTAATGATAATTGATTATTGAATAGTATTAATTTAACATTGGGGTATTGTTGGTTTAATTTTAGAAATTAAGATTAGTGTTTATTTCTCTCAAGTAATATCCTTTTGGGAGATCATTAGATATTGTACTAACCATTTTGGTTTTCATTAATCTATAAAGAAAATGTAAATATATAGTTTATCCACAATGGATCATTTGATTCTATAGATGTTTATTCTAGCTCTTCCAGTGTGACCAAATCTTCCTGAATACTCATCATTTAAAAAAATGATTTAGTGGTGGAAATTTATTAAAGAATGAAACTCTACTTAAAAAGTAAGTATATATCTTTATATTCTAAGTCAATATCATAAATGATTTCCTCATCCTTATGTAATGTAACTTAAAACAAAAAAATTTGTCCGTTTACTTTTTATACTAGGAGATTAATGATCGTTTTTCCCAACACAGGTTTGTGGTTTTATAATTGTTAACTTTCTCTTAATCATGATTTTTATCCCTCTCCTTCAGAACTTGACACTTAGTTTATCATCCATATCCTTGTTTTCCTACCTGGAATCCTAGTATGGGTTATCATGGGTGACCTTTATAGCTCTCTTTCTTTCTTTTAAGGTTATAGTTTTATTGACTCTTTTCCCGATGTGGGACTTTCCATTATACTATCAAGACCAATTTTTAAAATTGCGAGGATGCAATTTATGGAAGGAGGGGTGAATGTAACACCCCAATCTTCCACAGTACACTTCTCCTTGAATAATACAATAGCATGTGTTGTACGCAACACTGAGTTCAACTACACCACGACTTACCAAAATAGATGTTCAAAAGAGGTTATGAATAGTATTAAATAAATTTTAAATATTATATTATCCTTATAATTTTAATCTATATTATGAGTATCTGAGACATGATTTATGAACAAATTCATTTTTTCAGATATAAGAAGTATTTTTCAAAAAAGGAAATTTTACCCCCTTTTAATGGCGAAGCCTTTTTAAAACCAATATTTGAAACTTTTATATATTCAATTTGACAAAATGATATTCTTCTTTAGAATCGGGACATAATAATTTAGTATCAATAATGTTTTGGTGTCTTTCTGATAACTTTCATATTTGGGTGAATAGTGAAAAATACTATATTTTAACTGAAAACAACTTTTTTAATCAAAATCATTTATGTTGATAAATTATACATTTTAATGGTTTGGAAGTATAAATAGATTATATTTTTACTGTTTAATCCAATGATGGTCATTTTAGGTAATTTCACCTGGAAATTATGCATAAACAAGTGTCAATCTTTTGATAGTTATTATTTATTAAAAATACGCCTTTTGGTTTCAAAAACAGGAATCAATTTTAAATTAATAAATGAAACTTTTATGTTTTTAATTTGGAAAAATAGAATTAATTTTTGGATTTGGAATAATGAAATTATCCAAGGGTGAAATTTTGGTACTTTTCGGATAACTTTTATATTATGATTAATAGTAAAAATTACTAAATTGTAATTAAAAAAAAACTTTTTTAATCGAAATAATTAATAGTGATAAATTATGAATTTTAGTGGTTTAAAATTATATTTAAAATATATTTTTACCATTTAATACATTGTGGGTCATTGAACATAATTTCACATTTAAGCCGATCATAAACAACTGTCAATCTTTTGATAGTTATTATTTCTAAAAAAACACCCTTTTTGTTTTAACAACGGGAATTAATTTTAAATTAATTTCTCCCACATATATGTAATGAATTCGGAAAAATGGATTCCATATTTGGAATCAGGATGTCCAAATTTTGTAAATAGGTAACTTTTATTTTTAGTCATTTTGAATGATTACTTTGGTAAATATTTTATTTACCACGGTTAAGGGTAAATCCGGTAAATAATGGTTAAAAGAATAATATTATAATAATAATAAATTACCCTAAAACGTGTCCTAACCTTATTGGTGGATACATTTCCGACCATTGGCATCTTTGGGTCATCTTTGGGACCCCATGGATCCACTTGTAAGTGATAGGGACACTTTATTTTAATTAAGTTAAAATGAATACAAAAATGACACAAGCATATATCTTTAAAAAAACAATTGTTACATAGAGTTATATATGTTTGATTTTAGACTATAAATATTCATTAGAAATATAAAAAGATTTCCTACATAATTTTATTCTATTTATAATTTTTAGACATTAAATAATTTAATTTATTTATGACACAATGGTGATGGAGTAATTAAAATAATAGTGAAAAATTAGAATAATTGATATTATAAATACCCAAATAAATATAATTTGAGACTTTTATGAATTAAACTAATTTTATAGGTTAATATTACATGTTAGGATTTATTTAATTAACTTTTTAAAAACTAATCATTCTGTTAGGATTTTTACAAAAATCAATTTTTGAATAGTGTCAAAATTGACATAAAATAGTTTTTAAAACAAATATTATATTATTAATTGATATTAAATTCATAAAAACCAATGGTTCGGCCAATATACTTATATCATGATAGGTATATCATTAATGGACCACTTGGGGGTCTCTTGGATGTATATATTATGTTTATTAACTATATAATATAAAAATATAAAGTGACATGGTAAATGTCAAACTAATTAACTAAGAGTTAAAACTAAACGATAAGGTTAATATAATGACCCAAACCTATCTAAATTATCTTGGTTGAATGGATTTAGAACTATACCCACCTTAACCTTTAAATAATCAACTTTTTATCCATTATAAACCTAATATGAATTTATTATAAATTCATATGTTTAGCTTTTCCAAAGGTGCCCCTCACCCCTCATATAAAAGGGCACTCCTCCTTCTGATTTCTTAACACCTTAGAAACCTTTTGGCTCGGCCAAACCATACCCAAATACTCTCTAAACATACCTCACTACAACCTAGAGGCCTTAGTTTGATCAGAAAGACAACCTATGGAGCCCTTTTGATAAAATCAAAAAGAAGAACCCGAAGGAGATGTAATGTTTTCACCACCCCTTTTCAAGTTCCTTTCTTCTTCCACTTCTTCTTTCTTTGTTATTACCATTAAAAAATAATAACTCCAGTATCTTATATATACTGTGATGTTATAATAAATATGGTACAATCATATTCAGTATTCTATCCACCCTTTGAATAACATTTCACCATACGTGCGTACGTACGGCTTATCGTCTCCACGTTGTGGTGTAATTGTTATCCAATATATTATTATTTGGGTGGGTATAATAATGATGTGTAACTCATGAAAATAATAAATATAACATGATAATGATTCTATATATATGATATACCATCCAATTATATATTATTTTAATATCAAAAGAATGATATTGTCGCTCGTGCGTACGTACGGACAACCGTCTCCACGAATGCGATGAGATTCATTCTCTAGCGTATCCATTCAAGTATAATTATCATTTTATTATATAAAAATAATTCTTAAGGACTTGATATCATTCTGGATATGAATAATATACAACCTATCCATGAAAAACATGTCTTACGTAACAAAGCATATAAAGGAAAATGAGTAAGTTAACACCCAAAATGACGATAATACTAAGATATTATTAACAAATCAATGTTAAAAGAACATATATGATATCATATTAATGTAAATGATTCTTGTATAATTCAATAACAATTATTTCACCATTATAAAGGAGGTTAACCTACCATCGACCAAGGAAAAAGTACAAAGTAAGGGGTTTCTTAACTCACTCTTAATTTCGTGAGAATTCCATTGTTCACCACTTAATTATTACATGTGGTGTATGTGTACTGACCATGATTGTATTAATTGTGTAATTTACCTTAATTTTTGGGTATTTACATCATCATTTTATGATCCTTCTTTCATGGTTGTATGTTTCGTATGTTACCTAATTGATAAGGGAATTCAAAATTTTAATTTCCATTTATTCGACTTTACACAAACTTCATTGATTATATTACTCCGAGATTAGGTGTGGAATAACTATTCATTTTCTTATGTCATAATTTCCACTCCCCTTTTTTGTGGATATACTTTTGATACACATAATCACTCCATTGATAATTTCTCAAGTCATCGATATGAATTTGATAAGAGTAATTTTAACTCATTCTCCATTTGTTGAGTTAAACATCCAAATCATTGGTGTTGTTTTTACAAGATTATTTGTGAATATCCTTTGATTGTTTTAAACTGAATATCCAATCATATTTAGTGTATTTATATTTATCACACATAACTATGTCGTTGATTTATCCTTAACCAAAGATACGGCCTTTATGAGTGATTTCATTTCAACTTAAATTCCATTGAGACTTCTTTGTTGTTATACACCAAATACTTTTATGTGGTGTATATAATGTACTTTGACATAGTATATCATGAATTCCTTTATTCTCAATATATTAAAATGTTTTGATTACCTCAATTATTTTTATTCAAGTGTCTCTCTTTTGGTTAGAAACTCTAACTAAAATACCATTTTTAAATGTTTTAAAGACTTATTCTTCTAAATCTTGCTCATTAATGTCCATGTTTTAAAAGTGGTTTTAAGGATTTATTTATATGGAAATTAATGTTTTAAAATTAAAACTCCTTTTAATAAATTTCAAAGTTGTATGGGACACTTTGATTCAAAAATCTATTTTTAAATGTCTTCTTGACAAATAGTGTGACTTTTAAATGATTTCAAGAAAAAGGGGGATATTTCTCTCAAATAGTTTGGATGATTATTTTCATCTATGTCAATACCTTTCATTATTCTTTGTTGAGGTTAATGTGATACAATAAAATCTTCCATATTGTATCGAATGAGTTATGTTTGACTGTGGATGTGCTATTTTTATACCATTCATGGTTTGTGGTTAAATTATTGACATTTCGTATGCTAGTTTTAATATGAATTTTTATGTTATCTTTAAACCTGTTTATATGAGGAATGCATTGGACTTAATAAGTGACGGGTGGAGCCCTCTATAGCTCATCGATGCATCGGTAGGTCTCATTAGACAAAATAGTGTCTTGGAGCAAGGCCTTGACAAACTTTTATTTGTAGTCTTGGCACGAGGCCTTGGCTTTGTGGTTATGATAGTCTGGCATTATTCATTCCATCATTATTAAAGTTGTTATTGATATTGCATGTGATCATTATACTAGTAGAATATCCATGTGAATAAGTAAATGGAATTATTTCATTTTATCGTTCCTATTTTATGCTGAAGTTCAAGTTTAAAAGCCTTTTGTTTTAGTTATAAATGGTCTTAAGTGTTTATGCTTATCTATGAAAGCTTCTACTATAATGTTATCTTTACTGAGAATTTGATCTCACCCCTTTCATTTTTTTTATTTTTCCCAGGATTATGAAGAAGTAATTTATTAATGACCTGCAGGGATAGTATGAGGGGATATAAAGACAAGATGTTTTTTTTGATGTAATGTAAAACTTTATGAATGTATATAGTGTTTCCAATGATACTAAACAAATTGGTCTTTAGAGACTTTATCTTTCTTGTGATCATGCCAATGTTATGTAATAATGCACTGACTCTGGGAAACTGGGGTCGGGGTGTTACAGTTGGTATCAGAGGATGTTTAGTACAAAACAAGGAAGCTAGATTTAGATAAATTTCTGATTAGAGCACGTAGACCTAAGATGAACTTTGAGGATTAGTATAGAAGAACTTCCTAGAATTTTGGTATTGTAGAGATTTTGTGAGTTTTTTGTTCAATACATACCTATCTGGATACGAGCAGGTAGAGGCGGCTCTAGAAAAGATGTACCTAGGGGTAAAACCTGAAAACACCGCTTTGAGCTAGACTCGAACGGGAACTAGTGCACGACAACGGGCCTTGCTGCATTCTTGGTTACAACACTCCCGGGGGATATGCTTAGGATAATTTACATTTTCTTTACAAACCGATTTAAAGTATTATATATATAAGATGAGAGTAAATGACCTTGGTTAATCCTAATGTGTTTCAAATTGAGAATATGGTGACATGTTAATCTCTAAATGATTGTATGACTACTATTACTCACACAATGATTTCTGGTTTTAGTCAATGGCTGGATTCCAAGGAATTCATAGTGACTTTGAGAATGATGTACAAGGTTGGAACGGTGGTGACAATGAGCAAAACAATGGAATGTTGATAGGCGTAAAAGATATCGTCTTTATGCCAAATCAATTTTCCTAAAATATGATAAAAAATATATATATTAACCAACTACCGGACTCAACACAGAAGAGAAAGGTGATGAATAATAAGAGCTCCAGTAGTGAAGACCATGGAGAAAGAAATCCTCAATTTCTATCATTCAGGAAATCTGGAAGGAGACACCCAGGAAAGTGTCTCAATGGGTCCAAGAAATGATTTACATGTGGGAATGAAGGACATAATGTGAAGAATTTCTGAAAAAAATGAAGAGTACTATGGAAGAAGAAAAAAATGGTCCCAAGAGTCCATTTACAGACATTTGCTGTAAATGTAGGAGACTTGACCATTACCCGAGTGAATTCCCTTTTCTATAGGATATTTTCATGGTCAAAGAAGATGCTATGTGGAAATAAATTGTTGGATAAATGTTTAAAAAGTATTAGTGCTCCTTGTTGATGGGTTTAATTTGGAATACTTTTCTCTTGTATTTGTAACCCCGCAGTTTTCCATGTGAGAATGATATTTGAGGAAGAATTATCTCTTCTCTTGTGGATATAGGTATAAATAGCAATTTGGTTTTATATGATCATTGGGGTTTGGGAGAATTATACGTTATTATAATTTGGGATGAAAATGAAAGGTATGAGATAAGATTTGTGGTTAAATTATGTTATGGTTATTCTAAGGAATTTATCTCATTTTGGTAATGCTATAAAACATAGTTTTTGAAAAGGACGACACGCAGACCGCGTGACAACCCTTCATGTCGGACAAAGCAGTGGGAATCGAACTCACAACCAAAGTGCGATTGGGATTTATCGCCTACCACTGGACTACATGAAGTCCCTGGATATACTGACTAATTATTTTTAGTTAAATGATTTTATTGATCAATAATAAGTTGATTTGGGTTCTTATGTCTTATCAAATGAATACCCTTAGTATAAGAAAATGATTTAGTGATTAAGTGATAAATGTTATTTTGGAAGATGTTTTCTTTGTTGGGAACACTATATGCCGAAGGAAAATAGAATACTATGGGGTTTCATTTGTGGAGTAATGGTAGATTTTTCTCTACGTTTTTATTGTGGATTTATAGTGATTTGGGTTATTTATGGAAATGATTAACCTATAATATAGAATATGTGATGTGGTTAATTACTTTTAAGTATGTGACTATAAGAGTATTTGATGTCATTTGGAGATAAAATTTATCATGGGAGACTACCTAATCAAATTCTTCTATGTTTTGGGTTTCAATATTAGTTTGTATTATATTGAAGGATTTTAAGGACAATTGATTATTGAATAGTATTTATTTAACTTTGGGGTATTGTTGGATTAATTTTAGAAATTAAGATTAGTGTTTATTTCTCTCAAGGAATATACTTTTGGGGGATCATTAAATCTTGTACTAAAAATTATGGTTTTCATTAATCTATAATGACAATGTAAATATATAGTTTATTCTGCATGGATCATGTGATTCTATAGAATATTATTCTAGCTCTTCCAGTGTGACCAAGTCTTCTTGAATACTCATCGTTTAAAAAAAATGAGTTTGTGGTGGAAATTTATTAAATAATGAAACTCTACATAAAAAGTAAGTATATATCTTTATATTCTTAGTCAATATCATAAATGAATTCCTCATCCTTATGTAATGTAACTTAAAACAAAAAATGTTGTCTGTTTACTTTTCCTACTAGGAGATTAATGATCGTTTGTCCCAACACAAGTTTGTGGTTTTCTTATTGTTAACTTTCTCCTGATCATGATTTCTATCCCTCTCCATTAGAACTTGACACTTAGTTTATCATCCATATCCATGTTTTCCTACCTGGAATCCTAGTATGGGTTATCTTGGGTGACCTTCATACCTCTCTTTCTTTCTTTTAAAGTAATAGTTTTATTGACTCTTTTCCCGATGTAGGACTTTCCATTATATTCTCAATCCCAATTTTTAAAATTGCGAGGACGCAATTTATTGAAGGAGGGGTGAATGTAACACCCGAATCGTCCACGGTACACTTCTCTTTGAATAATACAATAGCATGTGTTGTACGCAACATTGAGTTCTAGTACACCACGACTTACCAAACTAGCCGTTCAAAAGAGGTTATGAATAGTATTAATAAAATTATAAATATTATATTATCCTCATAATTTTAATCCATATTATGAGTTTTTAAGACATTATTTATGAACAAATTCATTTTTTCAGATAAAAGAAGTATTTTTCAAAAAATGAAATTTTACCGCCTTTTAATGGTGAAGCCTTTTTAAAACCAATGTTTGAAACTTATATATATTCAATTTGACAAAATGAAATTCTTCTTTAGAATCAGGACATAAGAATTTAGTATCAATAATGTTTTGGTGTCTTTCTGATAACTTTCATATTTGGGTGAATAGTGAAAAATACTATATTTTAACTAAAAACAACTTTTTTAATCAAAATAATTTATATTGTTAAATAATAAATTATAATGGTTTGGAAGTATAAATAGATTATATTTTTACTATTTAATCCAATGATGGTCATTTTAAGTAATTTCACCATGAAATTGTACGTAAACAAGTGTCAAACTTTTGATAGTTATTATTTCTAAAAAATACGCCTTTTGGATTCGAAAAAAGGAATCAATTTTAAATTAATAAATTCAACTTTTCTGTTTTGAATTTGGTAAAATATAATTAATTTTTGGATTCGGAATAACGAAATTATACTAGGGATAAATTTTGGTACTTTTCAGATAACTTTTATATTTTGATGAATAGTAAAAAATACTAAATTTTAATTAAAAACAAATTTTTTAATCGAAATAATTAATAGTGATAAATTATGAATTTGAGTGGTTTAAAATTATATTTAAAATATATTTTTACCATGTAATATAATGTGGGTCATTGAGCATAATTTCACATTTAAACCGAACATAAACAACTGACAATCTTTTGATAGTTATTATTTCTTAAAAACACGTTTTTTGTTTTAACAACGGGAATTAATTTTAAAATATTTTCTACCACTTTTATGTATTGAATTAGGAAAAATGGATTCCATATTTGGAATCAGGATTTCCAAATTGTGTAAATAGGTAACCTTTATTTTTAGACATTTTGAATAATTATTTCGGTAAATATTTTATTTACCATGGTTAAAGGTAAATCCGGTAAATAAGGGTTAGAAAAATAATATTATAATAATACTAAATTACCCTAAAACATGTCCTAACATTATTGGTGGATACATGTCCGACCATGGGCATCTTTTGGTCGATTTTGGGACCCCATGGATCCACTTGTAAGTGATAGGGACACTTTATTTTAATTAAGTTAAAATGAATGCAAAAATGACACAAGCATATATCTTTAAGAAAAAAATTATTACATAGGGTTATATATATTTGATTTTAGACTATAAATATTAATTAGAAATATGAAATTATTTTCTAGATAATTTTATTTTATTTATAATTTTTAGACATTAAATAATGTAATTTATTTATGACACAATGGTGATGCAGTACTTACCATAATATGAAACATTAGAATAATTGATATTATAAATACCCAAATGAATATATTTTGAGACTTTTTATGAATGAAACTAATTTTCAAGGTTAATATTACATGTTAGGATTTATTTAATTAACTTTTTGCGAAGTAATCATTCTTTTATGAGTTTTACAAAAAATCAATTTTTGAATAGTGTCAAAATTGACATAAGAGAGTTTTTAAAACAAATATTATATTATTAATTGATATTAAAATCCTAAAAATCTAAGGTTCGGCCAAGATACTTATATCATGATAGTTATATCATTAATGGAACACTTGGGGGTCTCTTGGATGTATATAGTAAGTTTATTAACTATATAATATATAAATACAAATTGACATGGTAAATGTCAAACTAATTAACTAAGAGTTAAAACTAAAATATAAGGTTAATATAATGACCCAAACCGGTCTAAATTATATTGGATGAATTGATTTAGACCTATCCCCACCATAAACGTTAAATAATAAACTTTTTAGCCATTATAAACGGAATATGAATTTATTATAAATTAATATTTTCAGCTTTTCCAAAGGTGCCCCTCACCCCTCATATAAAAGGGCACTCCTCCTTCTCATTTCTTCACACCTTCAAAGCCTTTTGGTTCGGCCACACCCTACCCAAATACTATCTCAACTTCCTTCACTACAACCTAGAGGCCTTAATTTGATCAGAAAGCCAACCTAAGAAGGCCTTTTGATCAAATCAAATGAAAGAACCCGAAGAAGAGGTAATGTTTTCACCACCCCTTTTCAAGTTCCTTTCTTCTTCCACCTCTTCTTTCTTTGTTGTTACTATTATAAAATAATAAATCCAGTATATTATATATACATTTATGTTATTATAAATATGGTACAATTATATTCAGTATTCTATCCACCCTTTGAATAACATGTCACCATAGGTGCGTACGTACGACTTACCGTCTCCACGTCGTGGTGTAATTGTTATTAAATATATTATTATTTGGGTGGGTATAATAATGATGTGTAACTCATGAAAATAATAAATATAACATGATAATTATTCTGTATATATGATATACCATCCAATTATATATTATTTAAATATAAAAAGAATGATATTGTCGCTCATGCGTATGTACGGACTACCGTCTCCACGAACGCGATGAGATTCATTCTCTATCATATCAATTCAAGTATAATTATCATTTTATGATTTAAAAATAATTTTTAAGGACATTATATCATTATGGATACGAATAAGATATAGCCTATCCATGAAAAACATGTCTTACGTAACAAAACATATAAAGGAAAATAAGTAAGTTAACACCCAAAATGACGATAATACTAAGATATTATTAACAAATAAATCTTAAAAGATCATATATGATATCATATTAATGTAAATGATTGTTGTATAATTCAATAAAAATTATTTCACCATTATAAAGGAGGTTAACCTACCATCAACCAAGGAAAAAGTAAAAAGTAAGGGGTTTCTTAACTCACTCTTAATTTCGTGAGAATTCCATTGTTCACCACATAATTATTACATGGGGTGTATGGGTACTGCCCATGATTATAATCATTGTGTAATATAATTTAATTTATGGGTATTTACATCATCATTGGATGATCCTTCTTTCATGGGTGTATGTTTCGTATGTTACCTAATCGATAAGGGAATTCGAAATTTCAATTTCCATTTATTCGACTTTACGAAAACTTCATTGATTATTTTACTTCAAGATTATGTGTGGAATAACTATTCATTCTCTTATGTCATAATTTCCACTCACATTTTCTGTGGATATACTTTTGATACACATAATCAATTCATTGATAATTTCTCAAGTCATCGATATGAATTTGATAAGAGTAATTTTAACTCATTCTCCATTTGTTGAGTTAAACATCCAAATCATTGGTGTTGTTTTTACAAGATTATGTGTGAATATCCTTTGATTGTTTTACATTTAATATCCAATCATATTTAGTTTATTTATATTTTTCACACATGACTATGTCGTTGATTTATCCTTAACCTAAGGATACGACCTTTATGAGAGATTTCATCTCAACTTAAATTCCATTGAGACTTCTTTGTTGTTATACACCAAATCACTTTTATGTGGTGTATATAATGTACTTTGACATTGTATATCAGGAAATCCTTTATTCTCATGAGATTACAATTTTTTTATTACCTCAATTATTTTTATTCAAGTGTCTCTATTTTGGTTAGAAAATCTAACTAAAATACCATTTTTAAATGTTTTAAAGACTTATTCTTCTAAATCTTGCTCATTAATGACCATGTTTTAAAAATGGTTTTACGGATTTATTTATATGGACATTAATGTTTTAAAATTAAAACTCCTTTTAAAAAATTTCAAAGATTTATCGGACACTTTGATTCAAAAATCTATTTTTAAATGGCTTCTTGACAAATAGTGTGATTTTAAATGATTTAAAAAAAGGGGGATATTTATCTCAAATAGTTTTGATGACTGTTTTAATCTATGTCAATATCCTTCATTATTCTTCATTGAGGTTAATGTGATACAATAAAATCTTCCATATTGTATCAAATGAGTTATGTTTGACAGTGGATGTGCTATTTTTATACCATTCATGGTTTGTGGTTAAATTATTGACATTTAGTATGCTAGTTTTAATAAAAATGTTTATGGTATGTTTAAACCTGTTCATATGAGGAATGCATTGGACTTAATAGGTGATGGGTGGAGCCCTCTATAGATCTTCAATGCATAGGTAGGTCTCAAGAAACAAAATAGGGTCTTGGCACATGGCCTTGACAAAATCATATTTGTAGTCTTGGCACGAGGCCTTGGCTATGTGGTTATGATAGTCTGGCATTATGCATTCCATCATTATGAAAGTGGTTATTGATATTGTATGTGATCATTCGACTAGTAGAATATCCATGTGAAAAAGTAAATGGAATTATTTCATTTTATCTTTGCCATTTTATGCTGAATTTCACGTTCAAAAGGCTTTTTTTAGTTATAAATTGTCTTACGTGTTTATGCTTATCTATGAAAGATTCTACTACAATGTTATCTTTACTGAGCATCTGAGCTCACCACTTTCATTTTTTTTATTTTTCTCAGGATTATGAAGAAGTAATTTATGAATGAACTGTAAGGATAGTATGAGGGGATATGAAGGCAAGATGTTTTTTGATGTAATGTAAAACTTTATGAATGTATCTAGTGTTTCCAAGGCTACTAAACTAATCGGTCTTTCGAGACTTGATCTTTCTTGTGATCATGCCAATGTTATGTAATAATGCACCGACTCTGGGTAACTGGGGTCGAGGTGTTATAGTTGGTATCATAGGAAGTTTAGTACAAAACTTGTAATCTAGATTTAGATAAACTCTGATTAGAGCACGTAGAACTAAGATGATCTTTGAGGATTTGTATAGAAGAACTTCTTATAATTTTGGTATTGTAGAGATTTTGTGAGTTTTCTGAGCAATACATCCCTGTCTAGATACAAGAATGTAGAGGCGGCTCTGGCACAGATGTACCTAGTGGTAAAACCCAAAAACACTGCTTTGAACTAGACTCGAACGGGAACTGGTGCCCAGCAACAAGCTTTACTGCACTCTTGGTTACGACACTCCCGAGGGATATTGTTAGGATAATTTACATTTTCTTTACAAACCAATTTATAGTATTATATATATAATATGACAGTAAATGACCTTGGTTAATCCTAATGTGTTTCAAATTGAGAATATGGTGACATGTTAATCTCTAAATGATTGTATGACTACTATTACTCACACAATGCTTCTAGTTTTAGTCAACGGCTGGATTCCAGGGAATTCATAGTGACTTTGAGAATGATGTACAAGGTGGGAACGGTGGTGGAAATGAGCAAAAAAATGGAATGTTGATAGGCGTAAAAGATATCGTCTTTATGCCAAATAAATTTTCCAATAATATGATCAACAATATAAATATATTAACCAATTACCTGACTCAACATAGAGGAGAAAGGTGATGAATGATAAGAGCTCCAGTAGTGGAGACCATGGAGAAAGAAATCCTCAATTTCCATCATGTAGGAAATGTGGAAGGAGACACCTAGGAAAGTGTCTCAATGGGACCAAGAAATGCTTTACGTGTGGGAATGAAGGACATAAAGTGAAGAATTGCTGAAGAAAAATGAAGAGTACTATGGAAGTAGATAAAAATTGTCCCAAGAGTCCATTTACAGTCATTTGCTATAAATGTAGGGGACCTGACCATTACCCGAGTGAATGCCCTATTATATAGGTTATTTTCTTGGTCAAAGAAGAAGCTATGTGGAAATAAATGGTTGGAGATATGTTTAAAAAGTATTAGTACTCCTTGTTTATGGGATTAATTTGGAATAATTTTCTCTTGTATTTGTAACCCCGTAGTTTTCCATGTGAGAATGATATTTGAGGAAGAATTATCTCCTCTCTTGTGGATATAGGTATAAATAGCCATTTGGTTTTATATGATCATTGGGATATGAGAGAATTATATGTTATTATAATTTGGTATGAAAATGCAATGTATGAGATAAGATTTGTGGTAAAATTATTTTATGGTTATTCTAAGGAATTTATCTCATTTTGGTAATGTTATAAAACATAGTTTTTGAAAAGGACAACACACAGACCGTGTGACAACCCGTCATGTCGGACAAAGCTTTGGGGATCGAATCCACAACCAAAGTGCGATTGGGATTTATCGCCTACCACTGGACTATGTGAAGTCCCTGGATATTGTGACTAATTATTTTTAGTTAAAATATTTTATTGATCAATAATAAGTTGATTTGGGTTCTTATGTCTTATCAAATGAATACCCTTGGTATAGGAAAATGATTTAGTGATTAAGTGATAAATGTTATTTTGGAAGATTTTCGCTTTGTTGGGTACACTATATGCCCAAGGGAAATAGAATACTATGGGGTTTCATTTGTGGAGTAATGGTAGATTTTTATCTACATTTGTATTGTGGATTTATAGTGATTTGGGTTATTTATAAGAATGATTAACCTATAATAGAGAATATGTGATGAGGTTAATTACTTTTATGTTTGTGACTTTAAGAGTATTTGATGTCATTTGGAGATTCAATTTAACATGGGAGACTACATAATCAAATTCTTCTATGTTTTGGGTTTCAATATTAGTTTGGATTATATTCAAGGATTTTATGGACAATTGATTATTGAATAGTATTTATTTAACTTTGGGGTATTGTTGGTTTAATTTTAGAAAGGATTATCCTTTTGGGGGATCATTAGATCTTGTACTAACCATTATTGTTTTCATTAATATATAAAGTCAATGTAAATATATAGTTTATCCTGCATGGATCATGTGATTCTATAAAAGAT
Organism: Viscum album; assembly: GCA_963277665.1. Classification (NCBI taxonomy): domain Eukaryota; kingdom Viridiplantae; phylum Streptophyta; class Magnoliopsida; order Santalales; family Viscaceae; genus Viscum; species Viscum album. The sequence goes on along the minus strand of OY728162.1, from coordinate 1,235,226,768 downwards.
TATTCTAGCTCTTCAGGGTGACCAAGTCTTCTTGAATACTCATCGTTTAAAGAAAATGAGTTAGTGGTGGAAATTTAATAAATAATTAAACTCTACATAAAAGTAAGTATATATCTTTATATTCTTAGTCAATATCATAAATTAATTCCTCATCCTTATGTAATGTAACTTAAAACAAAAAATGTTGTTCGTTTACTTTTCCTACTAGAAGATTAATGATTGTTTGTCCCAACAAAAGTTTTTGGTTTTCTTATTGTTAACTTTCTCCGGATCATGATTTCTATCCCTCCCCATCATAACTTGAAACTTATTTTATCATCCATATCCATGTTTTCCTACCTGGAATCCTAGTATGGGTTATCTTGGGTGACCTTTATACCTCTCTTTATTTCGTTTAAAGTAATAGTTTTATTGACTCTTTTCCCGATGTGGGAAAATCCATTATATTCTCAAGCCCAATTTTTAAAATTTTGAGGATGCAATTTATTGAAGAATGGATGAATGTAACAGCCCAATCTTCCAAGGTACACTTCTCTTTGAATAATACAATAGCGTGTGTTGTACGCAACACTGAGTTCAAGTACCCCACGACTTACCAAACTAGCCATTCAAAATAGGTTATGAATAGTATTAACTAAATTTTAAATATTATATTATCCTTCTAATTTCAATAAATATTATGAGTTTCTAAGACATGATTTATGAACAAATTCATTTTTTTCAGATAAAATAAGTATTTTTCAAAAAATGAAATTTTACAGCCTTTTAATGGCGAAGCCTTTTTAAAACCAACATTTGAAACTTTTATATATTCAATATAAAAAAATGAAATTCTTCTTTAGAATCGGGACATAAGAATTCAGTATCAATAATGTTTTGGTGTCTTTCTAATAACTTTCATATTTGGGTGAATAGTAAAAAAATACAATATTTTAACTGAAAAAAACTTTTTTAATCAAAATAATTTATATTGTTAAATTATACATTTTAATGGTTTGGAAGTATAAATAGATTATATATTTACTATTTAATCCAATTATTGTTATTTTATGTAATTTCACCCTGAAATTGTACATAAACAAGTGTCAAACTTTTGATAGTTATTATTTATTAAAAATACGCCTTTTGGTTTCGAAAGCAGGAATCAATTTTAAATTAATAAATGATACTTTTATGTTTTTAATTTTGTAAAAAATACTTAATTTTTGGATTCGTAATTACAAAATTAACCTAGGGTGAAAGTTTGGATCTTTTCGGATTACTTTTATATTTTGATGAATAGTAAAAATTACTAAATTTTAATTAAAAACAACTTTTTTAATCGAAATAATTAATAGTGATAAATTATGAATTTGAGTGGTTTAATGTTATATTTAAAATTTATTTTTACCATGTAATACAATTTGGGTCATTGAGCATAATTGCACATTTAAACCGAACATAAACAACTGTCAATCTTTTGATAGTTATTATTTTTTAGAAACACGCTTTTTGTTTTAACAACGGGAATTAATTTTATATTAATTTCTGCCACTTCTATGTATTGAATTTGGAAAAGTTAATTCCATATTTGGAATCATGATTTCCAAATTGTGTAAATAGGTAACTTTTATTTTTAGACATTTTGAATAATTACTTTGGTAAATATTTTATTTACCATTATTAAGGGTAAATCTGGTAAATACGGGTTAAAAAATAATATTATAATAATACTAAATTACCCTAAAACGTTTCCTAACCTTATTGGTGGATACTTGTCCGACCATGGGCATCTTGGGTCGATTTTGGGACCCCATGGATCCAATTGTAAGTGATAGGGACACTTTATTTTAATTAAGTTAAAATGAATACAAAAATGACACAAGTATATATCTTTTAGAAAAACAATTATTACATAGGGTTATATATGTTTGATTTTAGACTATAAATATTCATTAGAAAGATAAAACGATTTAATACATAATGTTATTTTATTTATAATTTTTAGTCATTAAATAATTTAATTTATTTATGACACAATGGTGATGCAGTAATTACCATAATAGTGAAATATTAGAATAATTAATATTATAAATTCCAAATTAAATATAATTTGAGACTTTTTATGAATTAAACTAATTTTATAGGTTAATATGACATCTTAGGATGGATTTAATTAACTGTTTTCGAAGTAAGAATTCTGTTATGAGTTTTACAAAAATCAATTTTTGAATAGTGTCAAAATTGACATAAAAGAGTTTTTAAAACAAATATTATATTATTAATTGATATTAAATTCCTAAAAATATAAGGTTCGGCCAACAGAGTTATATCATGATATGTATATCATTAATGGACCACTAAGGGGTCTCTTGGATGTATATAGTAAGTTTATTAACTATATAATATAAAAATACAAAGTGACATGGTAAATGTCAAACTAATTAACTAAGAGTTAAAACTACAAGATAAGGTTAATATAATGACCCCAAACTATTTAAATTCTATTGTTTGAATGGATTTAGACCTATCCCCACCTTAAACATTAAATAATCAACTTTGGAGCGATTAGAAACTGAATATGAATTTATTATAAATTAATATGTTTGGATTTTCCAAAGGTTCCCCTCACCCCTCTTATAAAAGGGCACAACTCCTTCTCATTTATTCACACCTTCAAAGCCTTTTGGTTTGGCCAAACCCTGCCCAAATACTCTCTCAACTTCCCTCACTACAATCTACATGCCTTAGTTTGATCATAAAGCCAACCTAAGTATCCATTTTGATCAAATCAAAAGGGAGAACCCGAAGAAGAGGTAATGTTTTCACCACCCCTTTTCAAGTTCCTTTCTTCTTCCACTTCTTCATTCTTTGTTATTACCATTCTAAAATAATAACTCCAGTATCTTATATATACTGTTATTTTATCATAAATAGGGTACAACCATATTCATTATTCTATCCACCCTTTGAATAACATGTAACCATACGTGCGTACGTACGACTTACCGTCTCCACATCGTGGTGTAATTGTTATTCAATATATTATTATTTGGGTGGGTATAATAATGATGTGTAACTCATGAAAATAATAAATATAACATGATAATGATTCTATATATATGATATACCATCCAATTATATATTATTTTAATATCAAAAGAATGATATTTCCGCTCGTGCGTACGTACGGACTACCGTCTCCACGAACGCGATGAGATTCATTCTCTATCGTATCCATTCAAGTATAATTATCATTTTATGATTTAAAAATAATGTTTAAGGACTTGATATCATTCTTTATATGAATAATATACAAGGTATCCATGACAAACATGGCTTACATAACAAAACATATAAAGGAAAATGAGTAATTTAGCACCCAAAATGACGATAATACTAAGATATTATTAACAAATAAATGTTAAAAGATCATATATGATATCATATTAATGTAAATTATTCATGTATAATTCAATAAAAATTCTTTCAAAATTATACAGGAGGTTAACATACCATCGACCAAGGAAAAAGTACAAAGTAAGGGGTTTCTTAACTCACTCTTAATTTCGTGAGAATTCCATTGTACACCACTTAATTATTACATGTGGTGTATGTGTACTGCCCATGATTGTATTAATTTTGTAATATACTTTAGTTTATGGGTATTTACATCATCATTGTATGATCCTTCTTTAATGGGTTTATGTTTCGTATGTTACCTAATCGATAAGGGAATTCGAAATTTCAATTTCCATTTATTAGGCTTTACGCAAACCTCATTGATTATTTTACTCCGAGATTATGTGTGGAATAACTATTCATTTTCTTATGTCATAATTTCTACTCCCATTTTCTGTGGATATACTTTTGATACACATAATCACTCCATTTATAATTTCTCAAGTCATCGATATGAATTTGATAAGAGTAATTTTAACTCATTCTCCATTTGTTGAGTTAAACATCCAAATCCTTGGTGTTGTTTTTAAAAGATTATGTGTGAATATCCTTTGATTGTTTTACACCAAATATCCAATAATATTTAGTGTATTTATATTTTTCACACATAACTATGTCGTTGATTTATCCTTAACCTAAGGATACGGCCTTTATGAGCGATTTCATCTCAACATAAATTCCATTGAGAATTCTTTGTTGTTATACACCAAATCACTTTTATGGGGTGTATATAATGTACTTTGACATAGTATATCATGAATTCCTTTATTCTCATGATATTACAATGTTTTTATTACCTCAATTATTTGTATTCAAGTGTCTCTATTTTTGTTATAAACTCTAACTAAAATACAATTTTTAAATGTTTTAAAGACTTATTCTTCTAAATCTTGCTCATTATTGTCCATGTTTTAAAAATGGTTTTAAGGATTTAATTATATGGACAATAAAGTTTTAAAATTAAAACTCCATTTAAAAATTTTCAAAGTGGTATGGGACACTTTGATTCAAAAATCTATTTTTAAATGGCTTCTTGACAAATAGTGTGACTTTTAAATGATTTAACAAAAAGGGGGATATTTCTCTCAAATAGCTTTGATGATTATTTTCATCTATGTAAATATACTTCATTATTTTTTATTGAGGTTAATGTGATACAATACAATCTTCCATATTGTATCGAATGAGTTATATTTGACTGTGGATGTGCTATTTTTATACCATTCATGGTTTGTGGTTAAATTATTGACATTTCGTATGCTAGTTTTAATATAAATGTTTATGTTATGTTTAAACCTGTTCATATGAGGAATGCATTGGACTTAATAAGTGATGGGTGGAGCCCTCTATAGCTCCTTGATGCATCGGTAGGTCTCATGAGACAAAATAGTGTCTTGGCACAAGGCCTTGACAAAATCTTATTTGTAGTCTTGGCACGATGCCTTGGATTTGTGGTTATGATAGTTTGGCATTATGAATTCTATCATTATTAAAGTGGTTATTGATATTGCATGTGATCATTCAACGAGTAGAATATCCATGGGAATAAGTAAATGGCATTATTTCATTTTATCTTTTCCATTTTATATTGAAGTTCAAGTTTAATAGGATTTGGTTTTAGTTATAAATTTCCTTAAGTGTGTATGCTAATCTATGAAAGCTTCTTCTATAATGTTATCCCTACTGAGCATCTAAGATCACCCATTCCATTTTTTTTATTTTTTCCAGGATTATGACGAAGTAATTTATGAATGACCTGCAGGGATAGTATGAGGGGATATAAAGACAAGATGTTTTTTTGATGTAATGTAAAACTTTATGAATGTATCTAGTGTTTCCAAGGCTACTAAACTAATCAGTATTTCGAGACATGATCTTTCTTGTGATCATGCCAATGTTATGTAATAATGCACCGACTCTGGGTAACAGGGGTTGGGGTGTTACATGAGTAATCCCTAATAATAATTCCCTTATTATGGGAATACTCCATAGGGCTTGGCACTGAGTTAAGCCCCCAAAACACCATGAGTTAAGACATTCTTTATTGTCCGTTTTAAATTGGAATCATCTTCTGAGATAAGACCCAACATAATTCTCTCAAAGGGCCACACACCCCTATAATACATAACATTGAGGGCCTCCATAGGAATGGGTCATCCCCATTGAACTCTATGGGATTTGATTCCTATTCAAATGCGATAAGTAAGAAGCCTTATTGATGTCCAAACCCAATCGTATACTCAAACATTTCATCTTTGTTCCATATTCAAGTTTTAGTCTAGTTCAACATGGAAATTCATATATCTTTCTGGATCCATGGGTTTTCATGAATTATGTCCCACAATAAAATTAAAATAAACATCTTCTACCTAGACATCCTTTTTGCATGATGCTAAATTTTACGGTTGGTCCTTATCACATAACCTTAAAAGGTATGATGTGTTATATTAGGAAACACCAAACTACATGGGTTCTAATTACTTTAGAAAGGATACGTAGGAATCCCTTCTATGGGTTGGATCCCAAAATCAAAACAACTCATGCATCTAGGGATAACGATAAATTCCAGAGTGACCTTCATCTACCTTAATTTAAATAAACTCCAGAGTGCCCCACTATATGGTTGGAAATCTATATAATTTAAAATGATGAAAAAATAATCACTATGTAGTATATAAGCAGATAAAATTGATGGAAAACCTCTGATACATACAAATATCTCGATTGATGAAGAACCTTTCATACATATGAATGATTCGATGCAGGATAATAATTGATTTATAATTTCAAGGGAAATACATGTTATACTTGGGAATTAATGAAGAATTCAGGAACATATATTAATTCTTCAAGAGATTCCTGGAGTAGGAAATAATTCCCCCCAGAAGGGTAGGATGAGCCTGACCTCCCATCTTATTGACAAATGATATTTCTTTAGCATCATATGTCAAAATACCTAATGATTACCTACATATGGAAAGGAATTATCCATGGATACAGAGGCATTATGTGTTTTTGATTCCACAAACAAACCCATTGGAAACCATTTAGGAAAAGAAACTGTCATGAGCTGTGAAAATCAAAGGGAACAAATACTGATGAAACTGATGTGAATCATTGACCCAGATGATAGTATCAGCAATATGTCGGCCGCTTTCACCTTGATAAAATAGTCTAGAAAAGATATCATATATTTCACGTGTTTATTCAAAAGAGATATTTCCTTGATGACGTTTCTTATTTTTGTTTGTCATATATACATTCACCTACTCTTAAAACATTCTTCAATCCAATGGTGTCATTATAGTTTTGACTAATGAACTCTCTGGCTACTACTCAGGTCAGGTCTTCCTCTGCGTGAAGGATTCCATCACAAGACCAGAATCGTCAACATTGGGAATCTTACTCATTGTTTTGGGAGTCCCATAAAAATGATACAATAATAACCCTATAGGCCATATAATAGGACCCCCATCTCAACAAAAACCATCAATCATTCGGTCAATGATGATCGGTGGTCCAAAAGTAGACGATGACAACTATCATCTTCAACCATTTCTAGAGCTTATCCCAAAAATGGGATAACCAGTGCCTCTAATATATTAGGAATGTGGATCATGAGGTTGCATATGTCCTCTCTCAAGAGACATAGGGGCCTTCTAAGGGGATCCTTCCAACAACCTACACTGCTAATGTTGCGTGATAGAAACCCCTCAACCAGATGAGGGTGTTATGTTTAGTCGACAATCCCAGGCCCTTCAATCTCGGGAATGAAATATGGCCCTATCGGGATTGCAAGGGAATATTAGGGAGAATGGTTAAGAAATTTCACCCTCAATAGAATTCTTGCAACCCAATTTAGTGGAAATTTGATAGCGGGAACATACACATTTCCCCTTTTATTCAGTCATCCAAAAGACTTGCTCAATAAAATTTAAAGAATCTCGTAAACCAAATATGGTTGAAACATGCATGGAAGAACATACACATGTCAACATTCACCAATCCTACCAGAAGACTCATCTAGAAGCACTCAAATAAATATCTTGACAATGTTTGGTGGAATAAATCACACATGCACACAATCCTACTAGTATTCATCAAGCCTGCCATCGACCTCATCTAGAAGCACCCGAAGAAGTTAGTTAGAATGTCCCGATGAAATGTTTGGGGAAGACTCAACTCTATTCCTCTACAAACAAGTACTATTAGTATCCACTGGAAATAATGGTTGGATGGGAGTAGTCAAATACACCTCCTCCATATATTAAATGAGAGTGTATCACCCTTCCCATCGCTGAGGTTGCCATGAATATCTTGGAAATAGAGAAATGGAAGACAAAAATTCTATCCCACATCCTAAATTTTTTCCAAGACATTATATTAGTGACGATATTAGTTATCAAGGGAAGGACCTAAAACATTATCCCGTCAGATTGGGTGGATCATTATCATAACATTTCAGAGTAGACACAAACCTATCCTCCCATCGAAGAGGGTCATGAAGAAAAATCATCCATATTATATAGAAACTATAATAGAGGGTATCAACTCACTAAAACTATAGGTAACTAGCCTATCCCAATGGCTACTTCATTGTAGGAAAAAACACCTTCCCCTAGCATCCACTACTCTTATCAAGTTGAACCAGTCTCTCATATGGAGGAACCCAATAAGAAGCCTCAAAAACACAATTCGATGACCATGAGCCCTATTTTTTATGCGGATATACTTAATAAATTTGTTCTTGAATCCCTAAAACATTTATCTATATCATATCAAGATTATACCCTCCCATATCTGTATTATGGGTGTAGTGGAAGTAATTATGAAGGCCCCTTATAGACACTTCACCATGATTGCTTGCTTCATGACAACAATTTGGTCAACCTCGAGAGCCTATCACATAATGAGATCCACTAAAGCTCTCCCTGTGGCCAGAAGAACAAGGAGAAAGAGGGTATTCCACATTCTATAATCCACCACGGTGGTCCTCCCCATGATGGAGTATGTTGTTAAAGATCTCTCTACATTAGTGTTCTTTAATGTAAACAGGAATTCTGCAACTGGAAATGTAGTGATGAGAGAGCCCTCATATTGGGAGGTACATTCATACACCAAGCTAGTCATGTATGATGATTTTTCATGGGTAGGTGAAGTAATGTATCAACTAGAAGACATCCCAATGTGGCAAAAATTCTATAAACCCCCTTTGGATGGTCTGTCCTCCAATAAAGTAGAGTAAATTTAACCAATCTCACTGCCAATGATAAAATGACAGGAAATCAGACACTATTTCTGAACCAAGTAGAGGATCCTCTAAAGAAATATGAGGAATACATGCTTAATATGAGGAAAAACCTTGCTAAATATGAAATCCAAAACTTTTTTTTTGTTTTATCCATCCCTCAATACATCATTCTTGAGGTCTTTGCAGTAGATTGTATGCATGCAATCTGCCAAAACATATGGGAAAATATTCATCACCTCAAATAAAAAGTATTACCCTCTTGATTTTATTGAAATCCCATCAAGGTAATATAAGGTTTAAAATTATATATTGATATGTCATCCCTCCAAGCTTTTCAACATCAAAATATTGAGAAATAGCATAAATACATTTAATATGCATGCCTCAGTGCATTAATGAGGTTGTGATAGCTGATCGTGGATACCACGTCTGGTGTTCACATCAAAAGATGTGGTGCACAAGGAGAATTATATTTTAATTTGATTCGTAATCATCATATCCCACTATAGGTTGTATCATGAAACATTAGAGAATTAGGCTAGCTCAAACAAGCATACCCTATCTAAGACCAAATATATTCTCAACAAAAATAGCCCCATCCGAGTCTCATCGATGTCAGGAAAAAAAAGAGTAGGTTCTTAAAATACTATTCTATTAATCATTTGATAATATCTAGAATGCCTATCACATATAGGATTATGACAATTAAATTATGCATATATTAGAAATAGCACATGGTATTTTTGGGATGGGTTGTTCAAGTTCATGTCGAATGATGCACCCAGCCCATGTCCAAATAAAACTCCATAAAATAATATGTGAAGATATAGTGTTATCACCTTTGGATGTTTGAGAGAAAACCAACACACAGTGGGTGGGAACATGAACCTTCATGCACTAATCAATACAACAAATAGTCTCATATGGAATCATCTAATGATGCATGGTAATTGCATTTGCTGGCACATAGAATGAAAAAACATACACCTACCTACACTAATCAATAATGCAAACAGTCTCAATGTGAAGAATCTAAATAATCCTAACAATTATATTTGGTGTCCTACATCAAGAAGGAACAAAATCTTATCTGTACTAACCACGTCTGTTAGTAGTCTCATATGGAAGCATCCATATAATCCCTTCATTCAAATATGGTGGCACATAGCATGTAAAAACATACACCTTCCTGCTACTAATAAATCCTACCAATAGTCTCATATTTCTATATCCAAATAAATCCACCATTAAAATCTGGTGGCATGCAGTGAGAAAGAACATACAGATGTATGTACTAATCAAGACTTCTAGTAGCCTCATCTGGTAGAATACAAAGAATAAAATCATTCAAATATAAGAGCACATAGTGTGGTGGAAAATACACCTACCCACACCAATCAATCCGTCTAGCAGTCTCGACTGGCAGTATCCAATAAATCCCATTATTCAAATATAGAAGAAAACAACGAGCAGGAACAGAAATCTGTCCACACCAATTTATCTTGCTAATAGACTCATCAAAAATCTTCAAAAGAATATCACCACTAAACTATGGTGGGAAACTGTGAGCATGAACATAAACCAACCCACACTAATTCATCCTACCAGTAGGCTCATCTCCCATTCTCAAAAGAAGACCACCACTCTAATCTGGTGAAAACTATGAGCAAAAATATACACCTACCCGCACCAATTTAGAGTTCCAGTTGTCTCATATGGAAACATATAAATAGGACCATCATTATAATATGGTGGTAAATGGTGATCTGAAACATACACAAGCCTAGACCAATTCATTGTACCAGCAGACTTGTCTAATAGCATCAAAAGAAGACCAACAATCAAATATGGTGGAAAACTATGAGCAGGAAAATAAATATGATTGAATTTTTTTTCATCCAATAGACTCATCATGTATAATCCAATGAAGCCCGCCAAAAGATAATGGGGGAAGCAACAAAAAAGAGAATCCCCAACCCATAGGGCTGGGGGTCTTCTCAATATGATTTAATTGTCTTATATACAAGATGTTAAATTATTTATCATCATATGTGTCCTAGTTTTATGAAGTTATACTCTATAAAAACCAATGTCTAAGATGAAAGATGTTGAACATCATACTGGGTCTTTATTTCATGAACATAAAATGCATCACATAGTGTCCTTGTCTCATGAAAATAAAATGGATGACATAATATCCTTATCACATGACAATAAACTAAAAGAAACCATTTTTCCTCACCATATGGCCTTAAAATTCATGGTCAAAATCATTTTCATTCAACTTTATGAAACCCCTAGTTTACCATGTGTTGTGATATCTTTCTCTATCCCATAAAAAATGGGCCTCATTTTCCTATTTAGGTCCCAATCACATCACTCTAATCACTTAGTGGGTCGAGATTCCCTCTAGGGTAGACTTGAAGAAGAAAGATGGGATACCCCCATGAATAAGCCCCACATATATCATTTCCACTCTATAATGCCATTTGGTCCTCTTTTTATAGGTATAATCCTCATCATTGTTACATTCTTACCATAAGACATTAAATTTAAATCCCAACATCCTAATCGTATGATAATAAATTGCATGATCCATTCACGAACCACTTATGGCTTGATTCTCATTCCAATGAGATGCATAGTGACACCTAGATTTCTAATCTAGATTATAGCCATGATTTCAAAAAAATCACAAATTTTTCCCCTTGTATGAACCATTTCAACATTGGGAAAATTTCTAGGGTATATGACTTGATTATCATTACAATGAAATTCACAGTGATGCCAAGACCAAAATTATTCGGCTGAACCATTGTTTTGGAAAGTATTAATGCCACATTAACCCTGTAAAATATCAATTAGTTCGGGGGGACATCCATTCAAGAATGACATGTGTCTTGATTCTTTTTTTAGAAAGATACATAGTGACTCACAGGTCCAATTCCCTAGTTTATTTGCAACACTTCTTTCACATCAGGTGACCAAAGTCCTTATAGCATGACATGAAAATGTACAGTTCATTAAGAACTACATGCCGCTTGATTATAATTTCAATGATATACATTATGATACATAGATCTCAAATATTGGTTCCAAATGTAATAAAAAAACCCACCACTCTATATGTATGAATCACACCTATATAGGGAGCCTTCAAGAACTATGTGTGGCTTGATTATTTCACCAGAAATATACATACGAACATCTAGATTTAAAATCTCTAGTTCAGCCGATATTCAACTAAAAATCCCCTATAATATATGTTTATGAATTAGATCTCCATTGGGATACTTTTTAGACCTATGTATGTATTTATTATTATTTTAATGAGATATGTATTGATGGCCATATCTCTATCCTTGGGCTTAATTGCAAAATATTTATTCTTTAATGATGGTTTATCTTTGCCCTTACAACATGATGTCAAACTAAATTTAATTTCATGAACTATGAATGGATTTATTCTTATACTTATAGGATACTAAGAGACACCCAACATTTACATCCTTAAGTCCAACCTCATTACCCATTTTCACATCGATAAGTCAAAGTCCATACTGCATTAATTTAAACTGCATGGTTCCTCAAGAACTATGTTTGGATTGATTCTCATCTTAATAAGATAAGTAGTGATGCTTGGATCATTTCTCTTGGCCCAGACATAATAAAATCAAAATGACCATATCCTTTACTTGTGATGACATTGTGTCTTGGATGAAACTTTTTCCACCCATGTTTTTAACATGTGGAATGCCTCATTTTGGTTTAGGAAATTTGTTAAAAGTGTTTCCCTAAATTAATAAGGAATATTAACTCACATTGTCTTTACCCTAGTCTTTCTTAAAAATTCATATTCCCATTAGAATCATAGACATCCTTACTGTATAATGATAAACTGTGTGGTTCTCTTTTTCGGCATGATTCTCACCCCCATGAGATACGTAGTGACATCAAAATATTCAATCTTACGCCAAAAATAAACATTATATGGGAAATACTCCAACTTTACCATGTACAAGTCAGATCTACATGAAATTTAACAATAAGAATTCTCTCCCTACACATGAACTCATATAAAAAAAACCCCCATTTTCCTCAACAAATGAATTTAATCAGTTTGGGGCATCATTATTTAAAAACTTTGTACGACTTCATTCTTTCTCAAATAAGATACAATGTGATATGACCTAGTATAATAACAATATTCCATTTATCTTCACCAAGATACTACTATTTCTATACTACATGACATTTAACTGCATTTCTGATGTCTTTTCCACATGACTTTAAACTACACGGTACCCATAGAACTACGTATGTCTTGATTCTTATCCCAATGATATATATGGTTATGACGGGGCCTTATGTCCTAATATCATCCATGGGGTAAGAAGAAAATTCCTCCTCTTATTAATGAAAACAAATATTTGTGCAAGTGCCCTTCATTTTGGTCCCCCTAATCACTGTAGTCCTATAACGAAATAGAGATATTATATAAGGCCCCAGCCTTAAACCTTACTTAATCTTGAGTTATTACAAGATTACACATTGAGGATCTTTTCAGGTTTAGAGTTTTAGAGAATTAGATCATAAAACTTGCATTACATTCCACATATAAACAAAGTGGTTACATAAACATAGTATTCTTCATTCCCATCAATGGAGACATATTTAAAATAAAACATGGATTCATTCTTGACACTTCCTTGACACTATCATCATATCATGTACCTTTGCCTTGACCTGTGAAAACATTTCAAAAAAACTTGGGATGAGCATAAAAAGCTCAGTATGGGTTATAAAAACATGGAAAGGAAACATGGGTACATATATACATAAGAGTGAAATCATACTTTACCCATAAAACATAATCACATTAACATACCTCATCAAATCATTAGTAAATCATTGAAATCATAAGACATAATGTAACTTGAGGCATTCATAACATTCTTACGTAGGGAGTAACCCTCTTGGTTACGTTTGGAATACCCATCACAGTATATTCCCTAAAATCTCTTCAGAGAAACCTTAACGTTTCACTCCTTTGCGTTACCCAATGCATTGGAGAGCTATAACGGGCTCACCTGCCCTTAGTTTATCACGGAACCACCAGTCTTCATAATAATGCCCAAGAACCATAACATAATTGTATCACATAAAACATGCATAAAGGAAACATAACATTTCCACATTTCAATCACAAGATATCAATACAACACAAAAACATTGTGAAAACCATTTTCAATACCAACATGTAATAGGATAAAAATATGTTCTAGTAGATATTTAAGGGGAAATTCATGGATGTTCGAGTGAGGAAAATACAAGCAATTCCCTCTCCCAAATTACAAGAAATGTTAGTGAAATGCACATGAAATATGTTTATAGGGATACCATATATTACCAAACTATTTTATTGACTATTTTAGGTAGAAATCCAATGAAACTTTCAAGAAAATTAGAAATGAATGTTTTAATGTAGATTTTAGTAGAAAATCACGTAATTTTTATTGGGGAAACTCCTAACAAATTACCTTCGTCTACTAGAAGTGTCAGTTCAATGTGCATAACACGTGTTTGTGGGGATAACATAAATTGCAGTGTTGGTTTCAATTACAATTCTATGTGTTAATCTATTAAAACATCCCATATTATGATAATTGAAAGTTTTAATGGAGGTTTTTAGTAGAAATGTAGAGAATATTTTGTGGGGAAATAAATAATAATTTCCCTCTCTAAAACCACCATAAATTTTAGTACACTATGAACAAAATGTGTTTATGGGGATTCCATTAATTAATGTTCGATTTTTGGTGACTATTTTAGGTGAACATCCACTATAACTTATTATAATATGAGAAATTTATGTTTTTAAAGAGGTTTCTATTAAAATACATGGTTGTTATATTGGGGAATCACCCAAGATATTACCTTTACAGAACCACTAGAAATGTCAATGTAATCACCAAAACAGTGCTGAAGGGGATACAATAAATTACAATATTATTTTTCGTAATAATTTTAGTTGGACTTCTATTGAACTTGTCGAAACAGGATAACTAAATGTTACCTCAAAGGTTTCATTGTGGATTCCTATAAGTTATAGTGGAGAAATAACAAATAAATTACTTCACTCAAACCACTATATATGTCAGTGAAGTATGTATAACAAACTTTATGTGTATTTCTTCAAAAACATATCCTATAATAGGGTAATCTAATGTTATTTTTGAGGTTTTATTATAAATGAATTGATTTTTTTAGCGGGGAAACAACCAAGAAATCCCCTATATTAAATGAATAGAAACATTAGTGAAATGTTTATAACAATAGTTTATGTGGATAACATAAATTACAATACTATTTTTGGTGATTCTTTTAGGCGTTCTTTCACAAGAATATCCTATAATATGAGAAATAAAATTTCTGTGGAATTTAATTTTAGATTCAAGGAATATATCATTGATATTAAAGTATAAATTCATGAAAGTTCTAGGGGTAATTAATTATTTAATTTCACATCTCAAACCAAGATAAATATTATAGTAATATTCATAACATGTATTAGTGGGGATTATAAAAATTAGTTGTCTGGTTTCAGTGACAATTTTGTATTTTCTTCCATTAGAAAATCCTCTAGTATAATAACTAAAAAAATTATTGGAGGTTTCAGTTGAAAGGTTGAGATGTTATAGTGGAAAAGAAACTAAGAAATTACCTCTCCCAACCAACTAGAAATGTATTTTCAATGTTCATAACAAGTGTTGGAGGGATGCTTTAAATTAAAGTACTAGTTTCAATGACTATTCTTGGTGTCCTTCTATTAGAAATTCTCAAAATGATAATTGAATATTATATTATAGGTTTCAATGGAAATTCATGGAATTTACTATGGGAGAGTATCCATGAAATTTCTTCCCTCAAACCAATATAAATGTTAGTGAAATGATTATAACATGTGTTGTTTGGGATACTATAAATTACAACATTGGATTCAATGAATATTTTAGGTAACCATCTACTGGAACATCTAAGAAGAATAATACTAAAAGTTTTATTTTTTGGTTTTAGTGTAAATTTATGGAAGTTTTATTTGGGAATAAACTACGAAATTACATCTCTCAAACCACCATAAATTTCAGTGCTATGTTCATAACATGTGTTGGTGGTGATAACATAAATTAAAATTCTAGATTCATTTACCATATATGTGTCCATCAACTAGAGAAACCTAGAATAGGATAATTGAATGTTTCAATGGAGTTTTTAATGGAAATTCATGGAATTTATAATAGGGAAACCACAAATAATTTCCCTCTATAAATCCATTAATAAATCAAGTTGATTTTTTTTAAAATTTTCCAGAGAAGATACAATAAATTATTGTATATGTTTTAGTGACTATGTAATGTGTACTCACACTAAAACATAAAATAATGAGTGAACTAAAAAATAAAATATAGGATTCAAATTAAATTTATATAAGTTACATTGAGGAAACAACAAATAAATTTCCTCTCTCAAACTACTATACATTTTATTGTTCTGTGTATATTATGTGTTTGTGAGGGTACCCTAAATTCCAGTACTATTTTCAAATATTATTTTTGGTAGGAATCCACTAGAACATCCTAAAATAATATTCATTGAAGTTCTAGTTGATCTTTAAGATGAAATTCATGGATGTTCTTGTAGCGTAACAACCAATAAATTCCCTCTCTCAATCCACTATACATCTTAGTGTAATGTGAATTACAAGTGTTGGTGGGGATATAATAAATTATAGTCATGATTTATATAATTTTTTTCATGTCATTCCAATAGAAGTACCTAGAATAGAATAATTGAATGTTCTACTTGAGGCTACAGGGGAAATATAGGCATGTTCTAGTGAGGAAACAACCATGTAATTCTCTTTCTCAAACATCATGAAATTGAAGTGAAATATTCTTAACATGTGTTGGTATGGATAAAATAAATTATTTTATTTTTTTGGTGAATATTTTTGGTTTTATTATACTGTAACTTCCTAGAATAATAGAATTGAATGTTTATTATGTAGGTATTTAGTTGAAATTCCTAGAAGTTTCAGTTAGAAAACAATCAAAGAAATTCCTATCTCAAATCACTTGCAATGGATATTCTAGTAAAATGAATAATAGGATTTGATGTTTACCCTAACATTTAATTTTTAATTAAACTTTTTTGTACCTCATTCCAATCAAAATTCACAAAACTTCATTCTATTTTACATTCCCAATATCCCCAATCTCATGTTCCTCTCATCATCCTCATATCACCGCAATTTCCTATAATTATAATTTTTATCCCTGTGGATTCCAAATATGGCCTCTTAATCCCTTTAATCTCTCATTTCCATGATATATATACCTAAAAAACTTTTTTTTCATAATTTATCCTCTATGTTTATCCCACTATTTTTCTTGCTTGATATCTAACCATATGTTGTTTCCAACATTTAATTTATCTACAATGGAATTTCTTATATGGTACCTATAGAAAAATTCAATATAAGTCAACATATATTTTAGAAAACATGATTAAGAAAGTACGCAAGAAGAATCCTATTAAATCCCAGTTAGTGGTACTTGGGTTGTCTGGAATTGGAAGATGAAGTTCGAGTGTATATTTTAGAAAGTGGAAGTAGTGCAATATTAAAATCTGGATGGTGGGAAGTGTATAAGAACCAAGATAATTTAGTATGATTAAATTTTTATAATAACATGAAAATAACCTAACCGTTTCTCAATGTGATAAATATGATCAAAACAAAAGTATTTCAATATTCACCAAGGATCAGAAGTTAAATAAATTCTTGTACTATTTTATTTGACCAAATGGATGGATTCCTATAGCGATTGAATATTGGTGGAAGACATCTTAAAATATTGGAATACTATAGTAATAGGTTCAACGTGTTATACTAGTAGGAACACCTGTTTAATGTAATTATAATACATCCCTTTTTATTTTTTTGTTAACAAATTAGTGTATTTATTTATCCCATGAAATGTGATTAATTTCTTATCAGCACAAACAATTTGTTATTACATTTTTTTTTCAAAATTATTATATTCTTCCACTTGTGTGTGTTATATAAGATCTATTTAATTGATCAAGGAGATTCAAAATCGGATATTGGATTTTAATTCCCTCAATCAGATGTTGAGATCGATTACATCGCATTTCAAAATTTCAAAATATTTTTCAAAAAGTGATATTTAGGAAGGGAGTTCCAGAATTTAGGTTTTTTGTCACATCATGTGGTACTATATATTGACATTATACTTATGGTGGTATATTTTCCTTATCATTCATTACTAGTTTTAGAAAGATACTGATTTTAAAGTAATTATTTTAAATGAATGAAATTTATATATTCAATACATTAGTGGGATAGAAATTAGATTTTATAAAATGCATATTGATGATTATTTGTTTTAGAAGTGAAGGTTCAGCTCTACAATGAAAGTAGTTGGACTAATTACCAAAAAGGATTTCATCAGTTTTATTTGCATTAAATCTTCATCACTGGATAAACACTACCCTAAAATATTCAAATAGAGGTCTTTTTAATTTATAATTTATAAATAATTTATATATAATAATTACCTTCACATGGAAATATTTCTTCATTGATGAATATAGTTGACTTTTTTTTATTAGATCATCATTGTGATAAAGGATCCAAAGTAAAATCCTCCTAATGTAATACAAATAGGTTTTGAAAACCTCGGAATATCACCATTGGAACATTGGTTCTGGAACATATGATTTAAAGGTTTTAAATCAATCAATGTTGATCAAAAGAAGAATTCCATCCAACTTCAAAGATTCTATTTGGATCTATTGGTTTTGAGAGGTGACGCGTATGATTTCCTCTCATTCTTGAATGGTTATTTCTATGGATTATGGATAATTATCTTTAGAGAATATTGTCATTCATAAAAAACCTTTTTCCCTAAAAATGATATAATTAGGTTAATATAATTAGGATTATAAAATTAATAAATGCACAGAGAACCTTATATTAACTCTAAATAAACATCATGTAAAAAATAACAATAATAATTTATTCCATGATATGTGATGAGTCACATAATTTTACATATTATTTTTAATAAATATGTAAATAATAGTTTAAATGATATTAAATAATATATCATTTCATATAAACCCTTAATTTGACCTTTTAATCCTCCTCAACATTTATCAAACCTTGAAAAAGAAATAAATATATGTATAAATTAATATCTTAATTACTATCCATTCACAAAATAACTAAATATTATAATCCATAAATATATATTGGATATTTATTTAATATTAAACACATATATATATTCGAAACTGGAATAACTGATGATTGAATTTTTGTAATTAGCAGATCCTAAATAATTATTAATCCTTGGTCTAGAGAATAAAATTTATTTTAATATTAAATTAAAATATAATTTAGTTGATCTTTTGGATACATTTACTTTGTTAATCTCTAGGACTATTTCTCAGTGTCATTAGATGACCAACCCTGAAGTTCATGATTAACTTCTAGAAACACCTTAATGAACCAATAATGAAGGGTCATAATGTCGCAATGATAATAACCCAATAAAACAACAAATTGTGTAATATAATCCCTTTGTTTCAATTTATCATCAAGAATATTGCATACATATGTCACCAACCTATATACATGATATATCTTTCATTGAATTCCTGAAATGAACTCATAAATAAACTGTCTCTTCCATGGGATTAATTAGAAAGTTCCATTTTGTAACCCCTAGACACAGATAGCCAAATGGAAATCGAGTGGGGGTCATCACAAAAAATTTGGCACACCTCCATGTATACCAAAAATCATTGACTAGAGTCAAGGACCTAACATTTTCATTGGGAGAATATTTGCTCAGAATATAAACTATGTTCCATGCCTGAATCTATAAAAAATTCGGCATAACCTTTCTGTATAATGGACATCACCAAAATATCAATAGACATAAAAGTGAGCCAATAGAACAACTAAAATCTATAATAGAATGAATTAAATCAATCAATATGACATGTATGTATAGTAAAAAATATTATTAGATTACCATGACAAACCATGCATTGTATATTATAAAACAATGGAAAACTGTTCAGAATACACATCAAACAATAAAAAAAATACATTGACCTTCGGCGCAACTCATATAATCATCTTTTAGAATCATAAGCCTCCAAGACCATAAAAACCATGTATCTAACTCCATGTAATAATTATTCTTGAGATAAAACATAATGTTTATCCTATGTACATTGAACCCGATGTCATGTACATGGTTTGGGGGTGAGTCTAATTACACATTATGAATACCCAATCAATCATCAGTACAAAGTGTTTCTATGATCATGTGGATGCACATGAAATACATATATAAGGAGAGAAATAAATACCTGTGAAACACACCCATCTGGGAACAAAACAAACACGTCAAATATAAGTATACACGTTGAGATATCATGCACTAACTATATCACCATGATGCTTGACCATACCTACTTTGGATCAATGATAGAAGGAAGAGGGGCACCTTATACCATGAAATCTTACTCATAGTTTAATATATATGGAATGGATTCATATAATATGTAAATATATACCTAATGATATAGGGTATGGAATCATTCAAAATGTTGACCACTACCTGAAGGTAATTTGTAAGGTTTTTTCTAGTCTGAAACCATCCATTATAACTCAATAGATGTATCACATGATGTACCATGGACAACATTTTCATTCGAGGGAGGCCACACATCTGATATAAATGTATACCTTATCACTCAAGGTTGTCCCCAAAAACAAAGATCTAACCATTCTTTCTCACACAAGGTTGGTCACATATCCCGACCACAAACTTATCACTCAAGGTAGGGTCCTACAAGAACAAACAATCCAATACCTCACACATAGGGTAGGGTCCTACCTAAACCTTATCTCTTAGGTGAGACTATTCCTTGGTATCTGAATCACCCACACTAGGATCCATCTCATTTCTCAAGAAAATAATTAACACACACATCTAATGAAAAATAGGGCACATATCCCATCTCTTAATATCACTAACTCATCTCTAGGTTTCTAGTCCCTTGGTACCAAGCCCCAGACCCCTCACCATCCATTTATCCCTACAGGATATCTTCTCAAATCACTTATTTCACATGAACAAAATTCCAATCCTATCAGTATAATCATCCCACCCATTAGGGTATCTTCTCAGGCCCCTAAGGCATATCGTTAACCTCTAGGGTTAAACTATAATAGAATACCTCAACCAAGGCTTCGATACCATAATACCTACATCATTGTCCAATTACCACAATTATGAATCATCATTAAATAATTACATAATATGAAATAATAAATTGGAGCGACATAATAAGAATCAACCTATAGTATTTGAGAGATATTACAAAGGAGGGGCGAATCAATGATCAAAATTCATTTTATGTTTACTTAAAAAATAACTTTTTAAAGTGAAATTATAAAATCTATATTCACAATAACATACAAGACAACACAATATAATGTAATATATCTAAATGGTTCACCTCTTAATGTGAGAAGGATATGATATGGTGTGATATGAATTCCTCCAGAATCACACTACCCACTAGATTCATGATGTGTGTACAATGAACATGCTATAACCTTGAAACTCGTGTTTTAATGTATTTTATATATAATTTGTTACATCCTACTCACAAGTGAATTACAAAATTTAAATTTTTTGGAATATTAAGGGTTACAAAAAATATATATTCCTTTTATATAAAATAATTGTTTTTTAGGTGTGAAGAATTATTCTTCAACTTTTTATGTTATTTCACAGTAGTATAAAATTCACTTAAATTTAAATATAGAACACCACATTTAATAACTACTTCATGTTTCTCCACAAATATAATAGTTCTTCAAACTATAGGGAATATATTTAAATATAAGTCAATTTAGGTTTTTGACTTCACGACAAACTCACCAAGTTTTTTTCTTCACAAAAATTATTCTTTTATTATTTATCCTTAAATAATAATTTATTCACAGAATACCATATAACTAATTAAAATTCAAAATATCTTAAAATTATCATATCTTTAAATTCACCATTAACTTATATCTTAACCACATGAAACAAAATAATCTTATTCACGAACCATGTTAATTTAATCATGCATAATTATCACAACTTACTTTCCTTTTTGAATCTACTTCTCTACCAATTTCTTCATATTAAAGCTAATTCATAATTAAAAAACTCAAAAAATTATTCTACCTTCATAAATAATAGAATTTTTTTATTAGAAACTTTTAAACTATATAACATTATTTCAACAATATTTTCTAAATTTAATAACACCAATTGTAGATAAGATAAAACACATATTTACCATTTCATTCTTTATTAGTATCTCCTTCAATCCATGATTCATGCATTTTAAAATATATAAATAAATACCAAATATTTTTATTTATGAATACTCAAGGCTCTAATATGAAATCTATTTATTTCAAAAATTCTCATCAACCCATGAAATACACCATTTAATTTCCTTTATCAATTTCAACTTCTCCAGATTCATCTGTAATAAAATTACACCCATGTATTTCTTCAAACATTATAGCCACTTAAATCCCGATATAATTTCTCATGATATTTACATTCATTAAATATCATCCGAATTAAAATCATATATATTAACATATAATAGATATCATGAACATTAATTTATGTAAAAACTAATGAATCTACCATGGTTTATGCCCCCACATTCTACTATGAGGTTTAAAAACACATGATCGATGATTCCTGGAAAACTGTATGATATAATCAACACTCTAGATTTTTATCAATTGATTAAAAATATGGAAGAATTATTTCAAAAGTGTCAAATAAACCATCAGAATAAATTTTATGGATGATCAAATCTATATTTTCCACACATAAAAATCTTGTCATCCATAAAAAATCGATTACATGAAAAAATATAGATTGATCACATGTAAAAATCAAATTTATTTTATGAAGTCACAATTTGTGGACCAACCTCACATATGTTTTTAGTCTAAAAATTAAAAGCTTGTACTATATTGAACCAAGGCCTCCACAAATTATCTTTATCCTTCCTAAAACTATATAAAACCACTTCCTAGATTTTATATATAGTGTTACTACATAAAAAAATAAAATTTATTTCTTTAAGACCAAATACTTAATTTTCATATTTATTTTGAACATTATTTATGTGTTGACAAAAAAATAC
Source organism: Viscum album (assembly GCA_963277665.1). Classification (NCBI taxonomy): domain Eukaryota; kingdom Viridiplantae; phylum Streptophyta; class Magnoliopsida; order Santalales; family Viscaceae; genus Viscum; species Viscum album. The sequence continues at coordinate 1,235,203,745 of OY728162.1, read as the reverse complement.
AACATAATGATCACATCCACATAAACCTATTGTAGTAATTATTATATATATGAAAAATAAAATCAATAGAAACTCCTTTAAACTAAATATTTAGTCTTAATAATATCCCCCTTTGAATTTTTTTATCAACCACGGAACATAAATCACATTCAAACTTATCACACTTAGTAAGGAAAAATCATTCAAAAATTCATAACATATGGGAGAGAACATGATATTGGAAACAAGAAATTTTACTTATCAAATAATTCTATCTGTATGGAAATAACTTTTTACATCCATACCTCTTCAACATCCAACCTCTTTACTACTCATATAAATTTTAACCCAAAAATCCATGAAATAACATCAATAAACTATGAACATAGTTCACATATATAACCATGCTGATTTCATAGCTTACCCCTTTTAAAAACTCCCCCAGAATAGGTAAAGCATATATCAATGGATAATATCACAATAGTTTTACCCCTTATTTTTTTAATAAATAAACATTAAGAAATTAATATTTTCATATTTTCCCCCTTGGACAACAATATCAATAAACCAGATGAAATAGGGGATCCTAATACCATACCTTATCCTTTAGATGGGTGATGCTGAACTCCCGAAATCAGCCTTAGAGTTTGATAAGTATATTACGATATTTTCATAGTAAAAATATATGAAATATGTTCCTTTCTTTGAACATAAATTAACTTCAATTAATTTATCTTCATAATATATTTAATTAACTCATATTTTATATCAATTTTCATAGATCATGAATTATTAAATAGATTATTTATGAGATTAATAGATATTTGATTATCACATCAAAAGAGATGTGAAAATTTTACCTCAACATTAAGATCATCCAATTAAGTCATCATAAACATTAATTGAGTTGTATCTTGAGTTTAAACCATACACTCAACCTAAAAAGTTCTTAGTGTCCTAGAAATATACTTCTATGTGAGTAAACACACATGCCTTTCACCCAAAAAGAAAAATGCACCTAATGTGGATTTTTTGTCATCAAAACAACCTACCCAATCTTCATTTTTATGACCAAACAGATATAAATTTTCAATGACTCCACATCTATACAAAAAATATATTGTGTATTTAATATATATATATATATATATATATCTTTATATATATATAATGTGAGAGTTATTTTATTATCCACAAAATGGGAATATTTTTGTGCACTTCGATTCCTATAATAAGTGTAACAACATACACTAAATATCATCTTAAGACTATAATATATATTAGACTCCCAATCAACTTTATGAATTCTTTAGGGTCGAAATATTTTCCATATTCATATTTGGATGGCTTTGTTCCCACTGAAATTAGTTTGTATATATTATTTCAATCATCAACTCCAAATCTTTTCAATATTTGTTTAACATACTTCTCTCAAGAAAAGAAAATGTGATCATTCTTCTTAATTATTTGTATGCTAATAATGTATCTCATTTATTCTAGAAAATATGATTTTATATAAATAAATATCAAAAATAAGAGATACCACTTCATCATATTTTATATAGATATTTATATTCCCTCTTCCCTTTAAAAAAATTAACTTCTTCAACAAGGAATCCAACATAGAATACAAAGACCCTGGTATTATTTCGGTCTATATGAATACTTTTTTATTCATAAACCGTAAATGTAAAATTATAAAAGAAATAAACAACATGATTATATATTTAAAACTCCTCCTATAACTCAACATTAATATAGGAAAAATTATCATCCATTTGAAAAAACATATGTTTCCTTTTAGAATCAACATAAATAAATATTAGATTAGTTTTGACCCTTTATAAAAGTGAAAAAGTTTTATCAAATTCAATTAATTCAACTAATGAGTAACCTTTTCACACCAATATTTTATTTTTTTCTCACTACTTTAACATTTTTATTTATATTTTTTTGGAACACACGCTTTGTTCCTATCACATTATTTTCATTAAGGTTTGGGACAAACTCCCAATTATCATTCTTTTGTATTTCATCCAATTATTCATTCCTATAATCAAACTAAAATTGATTATTTAAATCTCATTTAATGTATATAGGTTCAAATTTAGAGACCAATGAAGAATGAGATATTTCTCTATGGTTTCTCGTAGTTTTTACACACGATTTTTTATCTCTAATGATATTATGATTCCAGAATTATTTTATTTTCTTTGGATGGGATGCGTTTCATTGCTCATCATCATATCAAATGGATGAATATTATTATTCAACTTGTATAACTATAATAAATTCATCTATATCCTAATTTTTTTAGGTTGTTTAATAAAAAACATCATCCCAACTAGCCTCTTAATGTATTAATTCTTTCCCTGAATATTAAAAAATCATTTCATCAGTTCTTTTAACCATTATTACAGTCTCAATTTTTAAATAGTGATAGCTTGTTCCATTTAGAGGATAACCAAGAAAAGTTTCTAAAAATATTATTATTCAAAACTTATCTAAATTTTCACCTTTATCCCTGATGATACAAGGGATAATGACCACTCAAATATACTTCATACTTGATTTTTCTTATAATACATATCATAAGGTTACCTAAATTAATTTTTTCTATATAGGAAATGATTTTTTTTGAACCACTACACCAAAACCATACAGATAAAATATCTAGAGGTATCATGCTTCACAAAATTTATCCAACCAATTACCACCAAACACATTTTCTTTTGTTCTTCCACACTATTTTTTTGGTGTGTATGGTGCATTGAGTTCATATTGGATACCATGATTCTCTAGATAAGTTTCAAATTTCCCACTAGTACTCATAGTTCCATTTCCTATATTAATTTTCTTTATAGTAAAACATTAAACCTTTTATTCACTTATTCAGAAACACTTAAACATTTTAAAATCCTATAAAATGTATTTCAATAACATAACACAAGTAATATGATTGAATTTTTTTAAAAAATGTAATAAACTAATTATCTCCATTAGATTATTTCTTATTCATAGGCCCATAAATATATGGACAAATGAGATCTAATAGTTAATTAGATTTAATATCCACCTTTTTATAAGAAGAGTTAACAATACATCCCATTTGACATGTTGAAAACATCCAATATGCTTTACTTTTTTGAAAAATAACATCACAAAAGTTCACTCATCAGGTGATCATATTCATATTCATTTGACTAATATTACTGTGAATTATATTCCCTAATTGATTTTAATTATTCATGTGTTGATAACATGAATTTCTATAATTGCATAGTTTGAATAAATTTTCATTGGTATGCTACCCTCTATTCATTATTCTTTTATCATCAAAAATATTAACCAAGAACCCATATTTCATAAAAACCACTTCATTTACTTTATGAAGAAGTTGTGTAATGCTCAATTGATTGTATGTGAATACTTTAACATAATTATTTTTTATTATTTCATAATTTATTTCCCAATAATAATTAAGTACACTCATTTTAATTTTCATGTCCCATTATTTCCAAAATTCACTAATCCTATATTTCACTTCTCAATATCTTTTAATATTTTAAAATCTTCATTCCTATGGGATGATTATCAATAATCCAATATCCATTATCTTTCCTATTTGGATTCTTTGAGTTAATCCTATATAACTAAGGATTTAACCTATTATTTTTTATTTTTATCCTATGAATTATGAATCATAAGTCTCGTATTTTTCTAAAATTCTAAAATGACAATTCATTAATTAAAATACTGAACAACCTAATCACACCTCTCAAAAACATATTTAATAATTTTAATGATAGTTTATGATTAATTTCTAGACTGTTTAACCTTTTTCTAAACTTCTGTGTTTAGAGAGATATGTTTCCCCACAAACATTGCATCACAAGAATTATAGGATGGTTGTTAATCTTCTAGTTGAACCAACACATTTTTTATGTTTCTCTAATATATCTTAATTACTACTAGTGTCCAAAGAAATCATATTGCACTTTAGAAACTGCATGTTTTCTTGAAATGTGTTCTTCACTTCCCACTTCCTGCTAATAAAAATTTTAAACCCATTTTTTAAACCAAATTTTTAACCCATAACATCTTATTATTTATATTATAATCCTTTTCATCTTTTTTAGAGTCACTAGTGGTAGTATATTTTTAGTTAAGTCAAGGAATCCTAGAATTTCTGGATTTTTTAGGATCATTTGATTTAGACATAAACTTGTACCTTTTGAAATTATGATTCTTATTAGAGTCTTAATAACTCGTTTCAATGTTAACATTAATCTCAGATGACTATTGTTTTTACATTCTTGAGATTTATTATGCATTAAATACTATCCATCTTCTTGAAAATAATTTTGAAATATGAGCCTGAATAAGTTTAAATCTTCTTTATATTTAATCAGTTTTTATTGAAAAATATCTATATTCTTATCTATATCTTTATTATATTAGTTTAAATTGATATTAAACATCTCCTAGTCCTTATAAAATTTATTTATATTAGAAATATCCTTCAACAACGTTTTTTTGATTCTTCATACATGATTTCCTTGTTAATGGATTATTGATCATCAATCTTCAACTTCCTATTATCTTTTACAATATTTTATATTTTTAGAGGAATTATCTTAATTCTACCATGAAAATAAAATCCACTTGAGTTTACTCATTTCCACTTACAAAATATAATAATTCATCACTAGTAAAATCTCATCACTCACTTTAGTAATTAGAATCATTTTACAAACATCACTTTCTATGTAAACCTTTACTTCATCACCACTAATATCACCTTTTCCAAAATTATATATGTAATTCAAATTTTTTTTATAAATTCATTAACATTATTCTAGAAGTAAATTTTGACCTAGTTTAGTTTTTCTTTGATAATCATCTTGTCTTTCATTTTTTTCATCACTAGATTTATTCTGTTTCATTTTTTGATTTTGCTGCAAAATTTCCAATATCATCACAATTTAGGAATGTAATTAGAATCCCCCCTTTTTGATTTCCCTTTAATCTTCTGACATTTTTAGGGATAAGAGATATTATTTTATCAAAGTTTATATGCTCACATGAATCTAAATCTAAACAGTTATCTTTATCTTCTATTAAAATAGTATTATTACTTTTCATAGGATTTAAGGAATTAAAGGAAATCGTATTTACATATTTTAAAAATTTCATGGTGGAACTATATTTCCAAATTTTAAATGAAATATTTTTACTATACAAAATATGAAGTGGGATTTCAACATGATCTTTTTCGTCTAAAGAAAGAAAATTACACATCAAACTTATTATGTGAGATATAAAAGATATTCCCTCAAATATTAATGTCTTACAAATTATCACTATATCTTATAATAGTGATAAAAAATAATGAATAATCTTCAAATATTCATGTAATCATATATATAAATATATTTATATTTATGTCTCCAAAATATTAGCTTATCCTTCTTTTCTTAGGTTTTTTATTCATATATATTCTCCATTTTATAAGAAATAACTTTTTTTATTCCTTTGACAATTAAGAATTCAGTTTTTAATGAGAAGATAAATTTGTATTTCTAAAATGATTATAATCCTCTGTATTCAATTTTTCTTCCACTATTAGGGTATCTCCATCCATCGTTGTGGATAATCCATTAGTTTTGACTTCCAAAACATCACAATTGTTGGAGAAATTATATTAAAACATTACATCATTCTAAACAAGATAAAATTTACCATAAAATATGGTAATCCCATTATTATTCACTGAACTCATATTATTCATAGTAGATAAGAGAACGTAGTGATTGAAACTTCTTCTAGAGAGAGAGAGTTCAAAAAATAGTCAATCATAAACAAAAATATCCTTGCTATGATACCACTTGTGAACCATATGTAGGATCTAATAGTGATCTCTAGGGGGTGAATAAATGATATAAAATATTTTTATATTTCCTTGGAAAAAACCTTCACCACTTATTATAGTGAATTTAGAAAATATTTCCACACACCTACACACATACCATCATAAGAAAACCCAATATATTTACACTATTCACCTCTTAGTGTAAGAAAGTTATCTTTGGGTGTAATATGTATACCTCAAGGATCACACTACCCACTAGAAAAATCATGTGAATATAACTATATGGGTATAATCAAGAGTCTTAAATTTAAATTTATGTTGACTATGTGTCAGTGAATTCAGCATAAATGTGTATCCTACACTTTAAAATGATGAAAATTGTTTAGGTAAAAATAAATATATCATACTCATATAAAAAATTTATTCTTGTTGGTTTGTGTGGATTATTATTATTCTTTATCAATTATTTCATATTAAAAAACCTCACTTCAATTTATATGTACAACACTCCATGTAGTAAATATGTCTTGTAAAATCATCGAGAGAATAATTCTTCAGATAATAGCAGTAACATATTCTAATTTCTCTCTTATGTTGTGAACTTCATGACAGACACACCAATTTAATTTATTCATAAATTAGCATGTTAAAATATTTATCTTATTAAGGTAATTTATTTATAAAATAAATCATGAATTATTCAAATTCAAATATCCTTTAATTATAAAATCTAGATAATCCATTTGAACATCCTTTATAACTGCTTGAAACTACTTATAGTTACGCATGAACCATGTTATTTTAAACAAGTATAATTATCATAGATTTATTTCATTTTAAAAATATATATATCTACTAACATCATCACATGAAATATTATTCACTGTTAAAAACAATGTTATTTCTTCACACTTAATCAATCATGGAATTCTTCGTCATTAAAACAATCAAACATTCATTTCCTTCTATCCAAAACATTTCATGTATATAATATCAATAGGTATGAAAGAGATAAAACACTTATTTATTAGGACATTATTTCTCATCATCTCCTTCAATATTCATTTCATGCATTTAAATATTTATTAATAACTACCAAATATGATTATATATGCATTTTCTAGGATCAAATGCGACATTTTGTTCATTCGTAGAAAATTACCAACCTGTGAAATACACCTTATAATCAACTTGATTAATTCTATATTCACTATAATTATGTATGAATAATTATAACCATTATTTTAATAAATATTTATAGACTCATTAATCATGATAGAATTTATCATGATATTTATTTTCATTAAATATCATTACACATGGCCTCATCTAGATAATATTGTGATAGATATCATGAACTTTCATTTCTATATAAATTAATGATTTGATCATGGGTCATGTAGTCACTTTTTATCATAAGGTATGTGGTCACTTGATCAACCATTCATAACCTACCACATGTATCATTTGACTATTTGGCTTTTGGTAGATTGATTGTCTATATAGAATCATTCTCTAATAAGGGATGAATCAAATGTAAAAAGAAGCTGACAACCTAAAAAATCCTAGATCAACCACTTGCACAAATCCAATTGTTTGTAAAAAATAAACCACATTAAGAAAAACATAATTGACATCACATAAAAATTCATATGACCATATGTAGGCATATTTAATGGATCAACCACACTTAATGTCTCAGTTTGAATACTTTATAATTATTCCAACTTGAACCATGTTCTCCTCAAATAATTTTCAACCTTCCTGAAACAACATAAAACCTCTTCCATTATGTTTTAGATAGTATTACTTCATTCAAAAATAGTTTCTCTTTGTATTATTATATAAAACAATCCACAATCATCATATTTAGTTTTATCATAATTAATATCTTGAAATATAATTTGTAGAAAATAATAATATCCACTTAAGACCACATGAATATTTCTTCTCTAGATGGAAGAAAATCTATATGAGCCTATTAAAACTGAAAATTGGGTCTCAAAACATTCCAAAGTATTAATTATTTAGAAATTAGAAAATTTCCTATACATGTTCAAAAAAACAAAAAAAAAACTCAACCAAGCACTTGAGATTTGATTTAAAACCATGGTCAAACCCTACATTTAAAACTATTTAGAAAAGGTATTAGATGTCATCTTACTCATGATAGGCCCATGGTCAAAATACCATCAAACATTATTTAGAATAAAAACATTTGCTGTAAAATTATATTATAAAACCATCCTTGAAATCATCTCATTTTAATTAAACCCCTTTTTATAATCAAATTTTTTAAGGGAACCCCTTTTTCTTTGACATAAAATAGAAAAAAAACCATATATATTTATACATAGGGATACTGATGCTTGTTAGATTTAAGAACCACTATAAAAATATTTATTAATATATGTTCTCTATATTGACTATTGTGCTGATGTGATACAACCATAATCTATTGAGAAATAAAACAAAATCTTGATATGTGATGAGAAAATAATATTGATGGCATGTGAGCATAAATTCATAAAATTCGTAAGAAAATTTGTAATGTTAATTCCACCTCCTAAACCAAAAATCTATAATTCCATCCCATGCTCTGAGGGACCACCTTCGATTCCTCGAGAATCTATATTATCCATAAACATCAAAAAATTAATAAATAAAAACATTAAAACCATAATATAAAATTGGTACAATTGATTCCAAACTCACTTTCTAAAATCACAGTGCCAAATCCAGGAGAAATTTGAAGTGGTCTATGCCTGAAATAGACTCAAGCCTAAGGAAAAAAATCCCCATTAATATGATAGATTCAATGAATAATTTTATCCCATGTTTACTAAAAAGAACAATTATATATATCTAATAAAATACCTCACGGAAAAAGATGACTTATGGTTTTAATACCTCCTTTAGGGACCTATTTTATAAGTATCACATGATAGCGTCTTCATGTGGGATGATTTTATAATGATCATGTGAAACCATCCCAATGAAACCTTATTTAGGAAAACCTGAAGTAGGGGATGATAAGGGGAAGAATAAATTATATATAGGGTTGTATTTTAAATTAATTCCTTGTAATGTACCTCCCTTGAACATCCCAAATAAAAGTGGAAGCAAGTTGGATAAGGTGGAATGGTAGTTAGACCTACCCCACTACTCATGCAACCTAAAATATTGGGGAAACACAAAATGGGTTTCTAATTTTCAAGTCTAAAAATTACTATCCCTCCCCAAAAATAACCTATAATGTAGTTCAACTATTGTGCCGCCATGAGGTTCACTACGTTACTACCCTCTAGAAATAATTCCAACCCCGCCAGTGAAACCTCATCATAGAGAAACCCCTCTGGGCTTCTACATTAAAAAATCCATGTCATAATAATAACCTGAGGCTTATTCATTTTATGTGTGGCCTCATCTTTTATTATGACATGACAATCAGGACCCATGATAGATACCCTCTCTTAAGGGTCCCATTTAGGCATGACCTCCTTGGTTATGATGTATTAGCATCAAATAAAATTCCCAATCACAAATAACAATTCATATCCACATCCCCCAATTACAATGAATTATATCCCATAGGAATTGAAGATTCATCCAAAACCCAAACAATGTTCTGAACGTAAAACTCAGTGTAATCCCATGGTTGGATCCTTAACAACAAAATACCATCATACTCAACCCATGCATACCATCATGTATTAGATATGACTCACTCATGTATCATACTATATATGCGACCCTATCCCACATAAGGGTTATACATTTATGAAAAAAATGAACATCCCCACCATAGGAGTAATCTTATCATCACCTTTTTGAAAACAAATCTGATCTCCACCACCTAATTCCTATTTATTACTGAGAGTAATGACTATATGTGATGTACACATGGACATGGACTCTGATAACCTATTAAAAGAAATATAACTATATCATATCATTGTATTTTACAATTATTTCATGAATTATATTGTATTAATTTATATCTTCTTATTAACTTTTCTAGTATTCACATCTAGATATTATTTAACCATCATGGGTTTATCCACCTAATGGTTGTGTTCTACCCACGAATAACTAAATCATGTATTGGGGTAGGAAATGATGTGTTCAATACTATAGTTGGGCCTTTCACAGTCTAGTAGTGGGTGATGAGATGTTTTTTATGAGTCTTGGTTGATGGAAATTCTTTCCCAATGATCTAAATATTTTTCCATCTCCTTCATACTTTGTGGGGATCCTTCATTTAGAATTCATTTTAGTTCCTACTATGTTTGATGAGACAACCTATAGGTTTATTATGTTGTGCCTTTTATGATGGAATACATCACATGGGTTTGTGAGAAGTATAATCCAAGAGTGAAAGAGATTTGGATGGAATGTGAGGCTATAATTTTCGTTTGGTTTGAACTATTACTGACCAAATGACGATTCCTCCATTGTTCCCCCTATATGATATAGTGAGCGATTAGTGGATGATATTTTCCCTCAAATTCATGATGAGACCACTTTACTGTGGTTGGATTTTAAGCCTTCATTCTATATGGCGTTATAATAAAGAATATTGAACCCTCTATTACAAAAAATGACCATTTAAGGGAACTCATTGTCGCCTATAGGCCCCATAAGGTGTTTCATGGAAATGTTTAATGGTGGAATTATTTGAGATAAATGGATTAGGTGGAAACTCTAGGTTTGGATATGCCAAGTTGTTTTTTTCATTCATAATAATCTATTGTAGAGTCCCATAGGTAACCATTAATTGATCAATAATATCTAATAGACATGCAGCATAGTTGTGGGTGTAAGATAGTTTTTATTATGCAGATATCCAATGTGGTTTCATATAGGGAATTCCACATTGGATAAGGTGACGATATCAAGAAACATCTTGTAATTGGGCCTCATTTCCTACTAAATATTCATGGGATTAATATAGGTTGGTGGGATATATTTTAGAGATAGATAATTCATTAGTTCGCTCCAAAAATCGCTATCCATGGTTTGTTCTTATCATGTATGTGATGTTAATAGCCAGATCTGTGGGAAGATGTTTGTAATTGATGATAATGGTTAATAATTGATGGGTGGATATCTGAATATTATTTTTCCCTTCATTCATGTACCTTTATACTATATGATGCAAAAACGAGTTATTATTTCCACATATAATGTTTGGGAGTTGTGGATTATCATGGGGAATATATCTATACAGTTTTTTCCTAGAGAAATTTCATTAATGGTCAAAAAGTTTTACCCACCCATTCTAGTGAGATATGTTTATCCTTATTGGATAAAGAAAATTTTAAGATGTTTCCATCATGGCCGAGATAGGATCCAACTATACCCATCTTGGTAGGAATTGGTTACTAATGATTGGATGTTATGATGATATAATGTTGAGTAAGTAAGGCGAGGGGGTACTTATCCCTCATTGTATTTTCAGATTCCCATGCTGCCTCTTCAATCATGTGGTTTTTCCACAAAACCTTTACCTGGTGAATCACCTTATTCCTTAACACTTTCTCCCTGTGGTCAAGAATCTGGACCGGTTGTTCCTCATATGATAGGTTCTCTTCCAACTGAACTACTTCTGGACTCAAAACATGAGATGGATCTGGCATATACTTCCTCAACATCGAAACGTGAAAAACATTGTGTACCTGAGATAAACTCAGAGGTAAAGCCACTCGGTATGCAACTGATCCAACTCTCTCCAGAATTTCATATGGTCCAATGAACCTTGGACTCAACTTTCCTTTCTTACCAAATCTCATCACACCATTCCAAGGAGAAACCTTGAGAAAAACATGATCACCTACCTCGAAAGATAGATCCTTCCCACGGTTATCCGCATAACTCTTCTGCCTGCTCTGAGCTGTTCTCATGTGTTTCTGAATCAGCTGATCTTTTTCTGCCATATCTTCTACCAATTCTGGTCCCATCAACTTATTTTCACCCACTTCATCGTAGAAAGCTGGAGTTCGACACCTCTTCCCATATAATGTATTAAATGGTGCCATTTGTATACTGGAATGAAAACTGATATTATATGAAAATTCAACCAAAGAAAGATGTTGGTCCCAACTTCCCTGATAATCCATAGAGCAAGAACGTATCATATCCTCCAAGGTCTGAATTGTTCGTTCCGACTGCCCATCTGATTGAGGATGAAAAGCTGTACTAAAATTTAATTCATTACCCAACGACTTCTGAAGGCCTTTCCAAAAGTTATACGTAAACCTAGGATCACGATCCGATACAACGGAGAGAGGAACTCCATGTAACCTGGATATCTCTTTAAGATACCAACGGGAAAGTAGATCAAGAGAGAAAGTATCTCATATAGCAAGGAAATGAGCAGATTTGGTCAAGCGATCAACAATAACCTAGATTGCATTATTACCTCGAGATGTCTTCGGTAATCCAACAACAAAGTCCATGGATATATTCTCCTATTTCCACTCTGGCACTGGTAAAGGCTGAAGCATCCCTTCTGGTAACTGCCACTCTTCTTTAACCTGCTGACAAGTCAAACACTTCACAGTAAAGTCAGCAATATCTCTTTTCATTCCATCCCACCAGTAATACTCCCGCAGATCTCTATACATCTTAGTGTTGCCCGGATGAACTGAAAACGGAGAACTATGAGCTTCACATAACAACTCTCTCTTCAACTGTGAATCACAAGGCACACACAATCTCTTCCCAAATCTCAAAAAACAATCATTATCAATGTTGAATTCATGAAACTTAACTTTCTGAACCAGCTCTACCTTTTTCTGCAACTCACTGTCTTGTTTCTGTGCTTTCTTGATTCTATCTGATAGAGAAGATCTCACTGATACCTGCAACAAAACAAAAGGACTTCCTGCACCAACAACTTCTATGACAAAGTTCATCAAATCCTTAACCAAAGGATCACGTTCCAAATGCAACATTGTTAATGAAGCATTACTTTTTCGACTCAAAGAATCAGCGACTTTAATTGATTTTCCCGGATGGTAATGAATTGTACAATCCTAATCCTTGATTAATTCTAGCCATCTACTTTGTCTCATGTTCAAATCATTCTGAGTGAATATATACTTTAAAATTTTGTGATCGGTATATATTTCACACTTTACTCCATACAAATGATGCCTCCAAATTTTTAAATCAAAAACAACAACAACCAATTCTTAATCATGTGTAGGGTAATTTACCTCATGAGTTTTCAACTATCGTGAAGAATAAGCAATTACCTGATCATTCTGTGTTAGGACGCAACCAAGTCCTTTCAATGAAGCATCACTGTATATAACAAACTCACCATTCCTGGAAGGTAGTGCCAAAACTGGAGCATTCACCAATCTTCTTTTCAATTCCTGAAAACAATCATCACATTCTTTTGTCCAGATAAACTTAACACCCTTCCGAGTTAGCTTAGTCATTGGACTAGATAATCGTGAAAAATTTCTAACAAACCTTCGGTAATAGCCCGCCAAACCAAGGAAGCTACGAATCTCGGTTACATTTGTGGGTCTTGGCCATTCTTCCACAAATTTTGTTTTTGTAGGATCAATAGTTGTTCCATCTTTAGAAACAATATGACCAATGAAAGAAATTTGTTGCAACCAAAACTCACACTTGCTGAATTTTCCATAAAGTTTCATTTCTTTTGAGGTTTGCAAGATAACCCTTAAATGTTTTTCATGCTCCTCTTTACTTTTGGAAAACACCAAAATATCATTAATGAAAACCACCACAAACTTATCCAAGAACTCATGGAAAATTCTATTAATTAAGTCCATGAATACAACAGGTGCATTGGTTAGCCCAAAAGGCATTAATACAAATTCATAATGGCCATATATCATACGGAACGCGGTCTTCGGAATATCTGCCTCCTTTAACTTCAGCTGATGGTACCCCAATCTCAGGTCAATCTTTGAAAAAAACTGAGCTCCCTGGAGCTGATCAAACAAATCATCGTTATGAGGCAAAGGATATTTGTTCTTAACAGTGATGTTATTCAAGGCTCTATAATCAATGCAAATTCTCATAGAACCATCTTTCTTTTTAACAAATAAAACAGGAGCACCCCATGGTGATGTTCTAGGTCTAATGAAACCTTTCTCTAATAAATCATTCAATTGCTCCTTCAACTCTAAAAGTTCAATTTGTGCCATTCGATAAGGGGGTTTTGAAATTGGCTTAGCATCAGGAACAATGTCAACAGTAAACTCATCTTCCCAATCTGGTATTATTCCAGGAAACTCATCAGGAAAAACATCAGGATACTCATTTACCACTGGAACATCATTAATCTGAACAGTTCCTTTATTTTCAACGATGTGTGCAAGGTAACATTCATTTACATCTTTTACAAGTTTCTCGGCCTCTTGATATGTTATCAAAAGTAAGGGTTCATTCTTGTAAACAAACTGAAAGTCTTTCTGAAAAAAAAACTTCTTTATCTCTACATTCAATCTTAGCATGGTAAATAGAGAGCCAATCCGTACCCAGGATAACATCAAACTCTACTAGAGGTAGAACAATAAGGTTTGCAAGTAGGTTCTTTCCACAGATAAGGATAGGAATATTCTTATAAATTCTTTTTGCCTCAACATTTCCACCAGGTGTTTTTACCAAAAGTTCATGAGTCATTTATTGAGATGGTATTCCCATTTTACTAGAAAAGGTTTCAGAGATGAAAGAATGTGTAGACCCCGAATCAAATAACACACTGGAATAATCTGAAAAAACAAAAAAATTACCTGATACAACTTCATTTGATGGCCCGACATCTGCTGAAGTAGTTGCAAAGGATTTCACCACCCCTTTTTGCTTGTAGTCTAACTGCTTCCCATCACTCAAGCTCTTTTTCAGACACTCGTTTGCATAGTGACCCATCTCATTGCACTTATAACATTTCACTAACTGTAAATCAAATTTGTTCTTACCTTCACCTTGATCCTTTTCGGTGCAATCACGAGCCTTATGTCCCATCTTACCACATCGGTAGCACTTTCCAGAATTCAGAAGACATTCCCCAGCATGCCTTTTGCCACATTTATCACAAACTGGAAACTTAGTTTTCTTACCATCAGACTTTTTTGAAGAATTCATACCTTTCTCCTGCCACCTCGGTCTCTTCTTCTGCTGGTTGTTATAGAACACTTGGTCATCGACAAACTCCATTTCCACCTTCTCAGCACATCGAACAAGATTTTCATAACTTTTAAACTCACGAGAAGATAATTTCCTTCGATATTTTGGCTTTAATCCTGAGTAAAAACGATTGATTTTACTATCAAGGTCTTGGATAAAATTTGGAGCATACCTTGCCAAACGAGTGAACCTTTCTTCATAGGCAGCCACTGAGTCTTCCTCTTTCCTCAATTCCAAGAATTGTTTTTCCATCCTAAGTCGAACAGCCTTAGGAAAATACTTCTCAAGAAACATACCTTTGAATTCATCCCAGTCAAGAGAATCAATCTCATCAGAGTCCCTGATATTTTTAACCATAGACCACCACTGATCTGCTTCACCCTCCAAACGGTAAATAGCAAGACTAACCTTTTGATTGTCTGAACAACCCATGACATAAAAAATCTTCTTCAGTGATTTAATCCACCCTTCAGCTAGCACAAGATCAGATGATCCTCTGAATGATGGTGGATGTTGCCTCATGAAATGTTCCACCACTGAAATGTTCCTCTGCGTTTGATCTGGCTGATCTCGTGCATGGATACCACCACCATTTATCGCTTGAGTCAACTGTGCCATCACTGCAACAAACTGTTCAGTTCCAATTCCGACCATCTCAGGATGCTGATTCAGAAGGTTATTTCCTTATGTATGCCTTCCTAGCACTGATTCCCTATTTCATCTGCGGAAAACCATTCTGAACAAACATTTCTTAGATAAAGCAACATGGTAATATTTAAATGCTATATCACTTCAATTTTACCATAAAAAAATATTTTTGGATAATCATTTAATAGAATTCTAACTCCTAAAGTTATCTAAACCGACCTTTGATACCAACTATAAGGCCCCAACCTTAAACCTTACTTAATCTTGAGTTATTACAAGATTACACATTGAGAATCTTTTCAGGTTTAGAGTTTTAGAGAATTAGATCATAAAACTTGCATTACATTCCACATATAAACAAAGTGGTTACATAAAGATATTATTCTTTATTCCCATTAATGGAAACATATTTAAAATAAAACATGGATTCATTCTTGACACTTCCTTGACACTATCATCATATCATGTACCTTTCCCTTGACCTGTGAAAGCATTTCAAAAAAACTTGGGATGAGCATAAAAAGCTCAGTATGGGTTATAAAAACATGGAAAGGAAACATGGGTACATATATACATAAGATTGAAATCATACTTTACCCATAAAACATAAGCACATTAACATACCTCATCAAATCATTAGTAAATCATTGAAATCATAAGACATAAAGGTAACTTGAGGCATTCATAACATTCTTACGTAGGGAGTAACCCTCTTAGTTACGTTTGGAATACCGATCACAGTATATTCCCTAAAATCTCTTCGGAGAAACCTTAACATTTCACTCCTTCGCATTACCCAATGCATTGGAGATCTATAACGGGCTCACCCGCCCTTAGTCTATCACGGAACCACCCGTCTTCATAATAATGCCCAATAACCATAACATAATCGTATCACATAAAACATACATAAATGAAACATAACATTTCCACATTTCAATCACAAGATATCAATACAACACAAAAACATTGTGAAAACCATTTTCAATACCAAAATAAAAGAAAACTTAAACATGGTATTTATTTTTCTTTTAAAAAGAAGTTATGGCTTGTAGAAGAAGCTGATACTCAAATAACGGTCACGACGGCAGAGAAGTCGTTGTCGCCGCATACGTACGACAAAACCATTCCCTTTTGTTGTTTAGTAAATGCTTCGTATAAAAAAGATTCCATTTGAATAAACGTAAAAGTCAAAGGGGTTTATACACTGTATAAAAGAAAGTTGTGTATAAAATAAAATATGCCTCAATGAAAGGAGATTGAGACGAAGTCCCATACCTCGTATCCGACTTGACCCGACCGTTCTTTAATCTCCTGAATAATAAACATGAGTTAATCTCAACTTGCTTATGAACCTTTTTCAAGTTCATTATTCCTTTTATACCATGTTATGAACATCATGTAATCATTTAAGTTAATAGTTTTCATTTTGTCGGTATTTGGTTCTAAAGTCAAAAATAGACTTCTTACACTTACATGTTGTTAATTTGGTCAAAGGTTCGTTATATCCATAATGATATTAATGATTTGGAAAACATATATATCATATATATTCATCATATACATTTATTTATAATATTACATCACATTTAGAGGTAAGAAATGAAATTCACCGTTCATGGAGACGGTAAGCCGTACGTACGCATGAACGCTACTTCCATTTCTATTTCGTAGTTTCTGGAATGGAATCATAATGATATAAGAGTATATTATAACTCCAGTATAATAAAATATATAATATCATTAACTTTATCCTTTACACATCCCACATATGGTATTAACGAATAAAATCACTTTCAGGGGGCGGTAGTCCGCACTTCCTAAAATGAAGATATCGTGTTTACCCATAATGGAAACCATAAAGGTATGCCCAAAATGAAAAAAAACATAAGCTTAAGGAAAACATAAACATATTATATATCATATATAAAAATAGTGACATCATAATGGCCACCTTTTAAGGTGTTAAAGGAGTATTGAACAATCATCGTTTCGGGAGGCAGAATTTCGCCATCCACGGAAACCGTATGTTCTTTAACCATTTGATGTAGTTGTGTGAGAGTGTAGCTCAAATAAATATTATAACAACATCCTAGTATATTGAAGTTACTTGTGTTGTTACAAAAGAAGTAAATAAAAAGAGTTTATGGGGTTGGAGAAGCAAAATAAAACAAATGAACATGAAAGAATGAATTACCTTTAAAAGTGTAACTCCTTTTGATTTGAGCCTAAAGGCTTCCTTTGAAAAGAATTCTTCCCAAAGGGAATCCTCTAGGATGAGGAGAGGGATGTGGAGAGAGTAAATGGGTAGGGGTTGGCCGAGGAAAAGGCTTGAGGAGTGTGTGAAATGAGGTAGAGGTGGGGGCCTTTTATAAGAGGAGAGGAGGGGTACTTTTGGAAAGTAAAGATAAGTTACTTTATTTTAAAAAGAGTTTCGGATTCAAAAGGTCCCGCATTTCTATAATTCGTGGATAAGGTGATAAGGGTTCGAAATCCACCCATCCAATTGGTTTTTGCCATGTGTAGGTTTTAGATTTTTCATTATCTTTCCATTTTATTTAAATCGTTAAATAATGAGGCCATCGCTGCATCATCATGATGTCATAAATAATTTAATTTATTTAAAGAATAAAAATTATAAAAAAATACTATGATGTAGGAAATATTTTTATCTTTCCCATTACTATTTATAATTAAAAATCTGATCTTTATAACCCCATGTAAAAATTGTTTTCGTAAAACATATTATGTTTGTGTCATTTTTACTTTTACATTAAATAAAAAGTTATTTATGTCATTTCCCAACCAAAGTGTCTCCATGGGGTCCCCAAGTTGACCCATGGATTGTCTCGGTTGGCCATGACACAACCAATAATGTTGGGACATGTTTTTGGGTCATTTAATATTATTAAAGCATTATTTATACCTTAAACTACCCTAATTACCACTAATCGCGATTAAAAACTTAATAAATTACTATTCACCAAAAAATTATTTTAATCCCATTGAACCACATTTTACATATTAATGACAACCATGTATGTCGGATTTTTGAAATTCAAAACACAAAAGTGGAAAAGTTTCATTTAAACGAAAAATCAGTTTCTTTAACTACCACTTAGTGGTTTCACTATTCATCAAAAATTGATGTTTTTCAGAAAATTACAAAAAATTCACCCTAAGATATATTTGATATTCCGAATTCAAAAATGAATCCTATTTTATAAAATTCAATACATATAAGTCACATTAATTAATTTAATAATTAATTCCCACTGTCAGAGCAAATAGCGTGTTTTTTTGAAACAATAAGTATCAAAAGATTGACACCAGTTTAAGTCTAATTTCAAAGTGAAATTGATTCCAATGACCACCATTGGATTAAATGGTAAAAATATTTTCATATTACACATTAAGACCAATTCAAAAGATAATCTAATCATATAAATAAATTATATTAAGAAGCAGTTTTGATTTAAAATGCAGTATTTTTCACTATTCATTAAAAAATGAACATTGTCAGAAAAATACCAAAAATTCACACAAAGTAAATTTTGATGACCCAAACAGAAAGAATAAGTTTATTTTGAAAAACATAGCTTATAAAATTGTCAAAAGATATATTTAAAAATGGTTTTCCAGTAAAACATTCTTTTTAAATATATTAGTGTATTCCATGCTTAAGATTGGATTTATTTTCATTTTAAGCCTCTAAAACACTATCTTAATCATTAATAGACAAAGATAAAAATATCTATTATTCATTACTTACTTGGGATGTTACATATTACTCTTCTGCATATGAGTCAGATATATTGAAGGAACTCTAAATAAATGGATGATATTAGTAAAATTCTTATTTTTTTCAATGTAAAATACCCCTTTCACATGTCATACTCCTAATATCAGAAACTTTTACATCTAAATAACCTTTCCACATCTCCTAGTGACAAAATATATGATACCTAAAGGATGATTTTTTCTAACTATCCAGTACGCAACCTAATTGGCCTTACATAAAACTCCCCTCATAACAAGCTTGTTAGCCAAAAGATACCACTATTTGACTATGTAGTATGTTACCTAGTTTTCTTTCATAAAAAATCCCTCATTATGGGTTTGTCAACCAATGGTAACTTTTCTCTTCTAAGAGGC
The DNA here is from genome assembly GCA_963277665.1 of Viscum album. Classification (NCBI taxonomy): domain Eukaryota; kingdom Viridiplantae; phylum Streptophyta; class Magnoliopsida; order Santalales; family Viscaceae; genus Viscum; species Viscum album. The sequence goes on along the minus strand of OY728162.1, from coordinate 1,235,183,923 downwards.
CTCTTCTGTACTAATAAGCATTGATGCCAATATATTGAAACCCATGATTGCAAACAATCTATGGTTATCCTATATATCGGTCTCATTTCCCCCCTCCCAATCTGATAACCCTAAAGGCCATGGTTTACAATTTCTTCCTACATGTGTTCGAAAAATATTTGGACAATCTTGATATGAAAGGACACACATCTCTCTGATTTCATTGGTGTGATGTTCATAGTCATATAACCTAAAACTACAAGCACCATACATAATGATTATGGGTCAGACATTCATAGAAGATCCCATTCCCCTAATTTTTGGTAAATAATGACTTGAAATACCCCTTATGTATCTGGGTACTTTTCTCCAAAAACTCAAATTTTTTCTTATGGATAACTGAATCTCCATAAATATTCATCAACTTTTAGTGATAGAATGTCAGAATTCCATAGAATACCTTTGCCTAACAATGAAGTAAGCACCCCTATTGTCCTTGCATAATTTTACCACATAATAGGTTTTTTAGCAAAAGGATTCCACTAAATGACTATGCAGTACATGCCCCAATTTTCCATTCATAAAATATCCCTCATAATGGGATTTTAAACCATTTCAAACTTCATCCTTAGGAGAGGCCTCCTCTAATTCCATACAAATTTTCCCGTACAACACTTTGGCTCCAGGAATCCCTAAATCGTAGCTTATAACTTTCTCCTATCATTCCTGAATATGGCAGTACAATTCCAAAAAAAGTGTGGGAGAATCATAAATATTCTGGTGAATGATAAAAGACCTTAAATTATATCCTCATAAAGTCTTTTTAGAATGACATTAAACTAAACTATGTAATTTCCTTGCAGTATAACTTTGAAATACATAGTGTAATGTCAATAAGTATGAATTTAAAGTGCATAGCATAATTTCCATATAGTATGACTTTAAACTACATAGAATAATGTCATTTTTAGAACGAATTTAAACTATATTTCATAATTTCCTTATAGTATTACTTTAAATTTCATAGAATGATGTCCTTGTAGTATGAATTTAAACTACAAAACATAATTTTCTTATAGTATGAATTTAAAATACACAAAATAATATCCTTACTGCATTAATTTTAACTGCATAACCAAATTTTCTTAGGGTGAGGAATTAAACTACATAGCATAATGTCCTCACCATAAGATGTTAAACTACATGGTCAATGTATTATTCACATGACATTAAACTGCATGATGCCTTCACCCTTTTTCGTAAATGGTCATTCCCTTGACATCAACCATCTAAAATGTATCCTCCTTCACTCGATCTAAATTCATATATGAGTTGTTTCCCATTCCTGGCTAGTACCAATAAAAATATTCTCATCATTCTTAGACATCTTACTTTGGAAAAACCACCCTTCATGGTCCTAATAAATCCAAATCCTAAACTTCAACCATCAGTAGTAGAATTTCTGAATTCATGAGAAATTTTTTTACTATATAGTATGTACCCCAGTTGGCCTTGTATAAGTCACCCACATAATGCTCCTATCAGCCTATGGATTTAGATATTTGACTATTTAGTACATTACCCAGTTGAACTTGCATAGAATATCCCTGATAACGAGATTTTCAACCATTGGAAACTTCATCCTATGGATTGACCTTCTCTATTCCCTAATATCAAGTTTTAGATTCTACAAACACATATTCATGGCTCAATATTCCCAACTAGATATCTCAATAATTTTGGAATGTTATAATCCAATAATCATAATTTGATTCATTATCTCCAAAATTATAGTCAAATCTATTTTACCTAAAATACTAACCTTATTAGTCCAACTAGTATGAATTTAAAATAATCATGAAAAGAGATGTAGTACTCACTATATTGAAAAACCGTAATAGAAACTCTAGATTTAAGTTGAGTCTCAGCTCACTGGACCTACACTTTGTGTTGTTTAGAAAAATTGATAGAATAAAATATAAAATGTACAAAACTTGTTATGATAAAAACCCAAAAAAGGAATTTTAAGAAAAATCCATGTCTCGCCAACTATGTCTAAATTATATTGATATTAAGAAATAATAATGGTTGTGTAAAAAAGGACCCAAAGTTTGTAAGGTTGTCCATATCTCCCTAGGAAAATGAAAACTTTACTCTATAGGCCCCATTTATTAGGTAAAAATTAGAGCATCGTTCCACACATGAAATTGCTCTAAACCCCATGAAATGATGTTGGAATGGATCAAAGTGTCCTATAGTTACCTTAGAACCATACTCTTTTCCTTCTGAATGATTCTAATTCTAAGAGGGTGGAATTATTTAACACCAAAAAATGTGTTACATGAACTTTGTCGTAGAATCCATTATGTGACCCTCAATAAGACAATAAATGATGAGTTTGAGTAGAGAATTATCTCTATACCAGAAGAATATGTAGGCTGGATATCCATTTATAATAGAATACACCATAATAAGGCGCATGTGGAAAGATTTCCCTCTAAAGGAGTTGGCTGCAGATTTCCATGTTCAATGATTAAAGGGTTTCAATGCATCAAAATGAAATTTAAACATTTTTTAGAAATTATATAGCATCTTCAACGTCCCCATAATTGTATATCTCTTCGAGATATTTTATTATATTTTTTTTGTAGATAAAATGAACTCACAGATAAAAATTTATGTCTATTAAATGTTAGAAAACTTTTATAAAGGAATGTACTTCACTGTGCATCTTAACCGTGCAACCCATCCCTATAGGCTATGTGTGCATGCTATCCACATAGGCCCATCTGTGTAAGCTCATCCACACAGGTCGATGTATGAAATTCCACCAACGAGTCTATAAATAGACCCCTCCAACTCAAAATTTCAAATGATGACCGAAGTCTTAGATGATGAACCGTGAGTATGGCTTTAGAAACAAAGCTCATTCACCCATGTAGCCCATCCCTACATGAGATATTTTTCATAGAACACACTCACTAGGGTGTGGCACCCAGCCTAGTACTTGTGTGAACCACCTAGGACACCATTAGTTTCATGAAACACCTGGGAGACCCATACCTGTGTGACCCACCGGGTCAACCCTTACCTGTGCGACCCACCAAGGTGACCCACCTAGGAGACCCTTCTATGTGACCCACATGGCATACCCAACTGGGTGTCCCAGCTATGTGATCCACCTAGGTGACCAACCTACACACTCCCATTGGTCAATACCATAGGGGATGTACCCCCACACCCCTGCTCGAGAACAATGGTGGGTTTCTATCCCAGACCTCCATGCCGGTCCCTTCAAAATTTCAATGGTTCCCCATAAAAAATGAAGAATATCACTATGAACATTTCAATAAAGTCTGCATACATTTTCAATCTCTCCTTATATGGATTTAACACACCACATGAATACCATGATTTGAGATACTCTACCACACAATCTGAAATTCCTTGACTTGATACACTCTTCTTCATCCTTTTCCCATGTTACATGTGGATATTCTCATATTGGATTTCTCATGTTACTTGAGGTGATAAAATGCTACCGAAACAACATAAAACTCATCACTAGACTCTTATTCCAGGTTTAACCAGTACAAAGGCATCATCATTAGGAGTATTCCCCAACAAAAACTCAATTGGAATACTCCTAAAGAGTATTCCCCTGCCAAACCTTAATGGGAATCCTCATTAAGTGTATTCCCCAATCAAACCACAAATGGGAATCCTCCTTAGGAGTAATCCCCAACCAAAACTCAAATGGGAATCTTCATTAGGATTGAGACCCAACCAAACATCCAATGGGAATCCTACCAAAGAGTAAAGCCCAACCAAACCTCAAATGGGAATCCTCATTAGAATTAATCCCCATTCAAACATTAGATGGGTATCTTATTTAAGAGTAATCCCCACCCATACCTCAAATGGGAATCCTCCTTAGGATTCATCCCCAACAAAACCTTGAATGGGAATCCTCATTAAGAGTTAGCCCCAACCAAACCGAAAATGGGAATACCCATTAGGAGTAAGCCCAGACCGAACCTCAATTGGGAATCCTTCTTAGTATTAATCCGCAAAGATACCTCAAATGGGAATCCTCAATTAATTCCAAACCAAACCATAAATGATTATCCTCCTTAATATTACACCTCAACCAATCCTAAAATGGGCATCTTCATTAGTAGTATGCCCCAATGAAAGCACAAATGGGAATCCTCCTTAGGTTTATGCCCCAACCAAATCTCAAAGGGAAATCCTCCATAAGTTTAAGGCCTCAACCAAACCTCAAATGGCCATCCTCGTTAGGATTAAGCCCCCACCAATCCCAAATAGACATATTCCTTATGTGTAATCCCCAAAAAATCCCCATATGGGAATCCTCCTTAAGATTAATCCCCATCTTAACATGAAATGTAAATCCTCATTAGGAGTAAGCCTTAAAAAATATGAAATGTGAATTCTTCATAGATGTAAGAACCAACCAAACCTCAAATGGAAATCTTAATTATGAGTAAACCCAAACCAAACCTTAAATGGTAATCCATATTATGGTTAATCCCCAACAAGCCCTCAAATGGTGACCCTCCTTATGAGTAATCTATAAACAATACCAAATTGGTAATCCTCGTTAGAAGTAATCTCAAACAAAACCACAAATGCGCATCCTCCATAGAATTATTCTGCAACCAAACCTGAAATAGGAAACCTCATTAAGAGTAAGACCCATCTAAGACATAAATGGGAATCCTCATTAAGATTAATCCCAAAAAAAACCTCAAATGGTAATACTATTTATGAGTAATTCCAAACCAAACCTCAAATGGGAATCCTCATTAAGAGTAATCGCCAAAAAAACCTTATATGGGAATTCAACATAGGAGTAAGGCCCAACCAAACCACAAATGGTAACACTCCTTAAGATTATGAACCAACCAAACCTAAAATGGGAATCTTCCTTAGGAGTAATCCCTAAACAAACCTCAAATAGGAATCCTACATAAAATTAATCCCATGCCAAACCTCAAATGGACATCCTCATTAGGATTAATCCCCATCCAGGCCTCAAATGGGAATCCTATTAAAGAGTAAACCCCAACCAAACCTAAAATGGCTATCCAACATAGAATTAATCTCCATCCAACCATAAAATGGGAATAATCATTATGATTAATCCCTAACAAAGCCTTAAATAGGCATCCTCCTTTGTAATAATCCCCAACCAAACCTCAAATGGGAATCCTCCTTTGGAGGAAGCCCCAGCCCGTAATATGGAATCATACTTTGGAGTAATCCTCTATATTTTCCATAACATTCCAACCAATTGAAAAAAATTAATATGTGGTTTTTTTATCTTCTATTTCCCCTTGTTTCTCACACCGATCATGATTCACATGAGATTAGAGGTAATGAAAATCACAACAACAATGTGATCCGTGAAATATATATTGATCTATGTGAACTATGATTACTATTAACCAGTATATGTAGGAAGCCTAGATAGGGATCGAGATCTTTGGAATCCTCTTTTGGAGTAATCCCCATTCATAATTACCTTAATCTAAGCTTTATCCTCATGCATAAAAGCTTATATAATCCCCCAAACTACTTTGAGTTAAGACAATCCTCATGGTAGTTTTTACGTGGTCATCATGTTCAGGAATAATCCCCATCGTAATTCATTCAAAGTGCTAAAATCCCCTATGAGACATACCTTTTAGAGACTCTATATGCATGGTTCCTCGCCATATAACTAAGTGGGATCTAATTCTTATCCAAATGGGATACGTTAGAATCTTCCATAAGTCACAAACCCAAAAATCTATTCAAACAAGTTCTCTCTAGGCTATATTCTCTGCATGGTCTAATTAAACATGGAAATTCATATCTCTTCAATATTCCCTTCACTTTTTTGACATAATTCCCATGATGAACTTTGACTAGGAATAATTCTCGTAGGCCTCATTAATAAATAACATTAAACTATATGGTTAGGTCCTTATCACATGACATGAATAGGTATGATGTGACCTTTTAAGTAATAATAAACAACATGTGTTGGAATTCCTTTCAAAAGGATATGTAGGAAGATCATCTATGGGTTTGATCAGACCATAAAAACAACTCATGTCTCCCTGAAAGAAGATAAAATCTATAGTTACCATTATCTCCCTAGATAAATATAAACTTCAGAGTGCCCCATTGTATGAAAAAAATCATAATCATAATAATTATAATGAAATAATATTTAATTATAATATAATATGACACCATTGACGGATAACCTCAAATACATATAGGTATCTCCATTTATAATTAAATTTATATATATAAAAATTATTCTAAATTCGATAAATGATAATAATTGATTGATAATTTTATGGGAAACCACTGTCATACATTGGAATTAATGAAGGATTAATAAAAATATCATAAATATATAATAATCCCATAGTAGGCAACAATTCCCCCTAAAATAGTTTTGATGATCCAGAACTCCCATCCTCTTGACCAATTAGAGTTATTATGCATCATAGTTCAAAATCCCTAACAACTGCATGGCTTTGAAAAGGATGCCCCCATGGATAAAGAGTCATTCCATGTTTTTGGTTCTATAAACAAACCTTTTGGAAACCATTTAGATGTATAAAAACATCATGGGTCACAAAATCCATTGGGATCACCCATGCATAAAAACAGAGGAGCGAACTGTGTCAAATGGTTCTGTGGGTTGACCCCACAAAACAACTTTCATATTTTCTATTTCTATTTATTTTTATGTAATAATTCATAAATCATTTTCCAATTATTTTTATATATAAAGGTGATTTTTTCAATTTGAATTAATAATATCATATCATATAATTTTTCCTTTCAGGTATCCTGATTATCCTTGTTACATCAACCTCACAGAAATATGCATATAATGGATGTTTAAGTGGAAATTCATGGATGTTTCAGTGGGTAAACAACAAAAAATATACATCTCTCATAACACCGAAAATTTCAATAAAATGTGTATAACATGTATTAGTGGATTTCTATTATATCATTCTATAAAATGATAACTAGAAGTTATAATAGAGGTTTTAGTATAAATTAATAGAATATATAGTGGTGTATCAACTAAGAAATTCCCTCTCTCAAACCACCATGAACTTCAGTTAACTCTGAATAAATTATTTTGGTAGTAATAAGATAAATTATAGCACAAGTTTCAAGGAGTATTTTTGGTATCCATTAATTGTAATTTCGTAGAAATTGAAAACAAAAAGTTCTAACATGGAAACAAGTAACTAATTCCCACTCTCAACCAACAATAAATTTCTGTGAATTGTGCATTACATGTGTTGGTGGGGATTACATAAATTATAGTGCTAGTTTAAGTTACTATTTTATGTTTCCTTCTACAAAATCTTATAATAATAGGATGACCAAAATTTATAATTGATGATTTAGTAGAAATTCATGGATATTACAATGGGGAAACAACTATGAAACCAATCCAAAACCTCCCAAAATATCATTGAAAAGTTCGTAATATTTTTTCTGGGGATACTATAAATTTTATTTCTAGTATTAGTGTATATTTTTTGTGACCTTTTCCTATACCATACTATATTTATAGAATTAAAAGTTATAGTTTAATTTTCAATATAAATGAATGGAATTTATTGTGGGGGAAACAACTGATTAATCCCCAGCACAAACCAAAAAAAAATGTCAGTGCAATGTTCCTAGCATGTGTTGGTGGAGATACAATAATTTATAATTCTCATTTGAGTAGATATTTTAGGATAACTATATCAAAATTTTCTTAAAATAGGAAAATTGAATGTTCGAATAGATGTATTAGTGAAAATTAATGGATGTTACTGTGGGGAAACAATCGAAAAAATTATCTCTCTAAAACCACTAAAACTTCATTGAAATTTTCATAACATGTGTTGGTGGTGTTACTATAAATTACAGTACTGGTTTTAATGTCTATTTTAGGAGTAATTCCATAGGAATATCCTAGAATAGATGAAATTAAAGTATTAATAGTGGTTTTTGTAGAAATTAATGGATGTTAAAGTGTTGTAACATCCATGAAAATACCTATCTCAAACAACCATAAATGTTTGTGAAACATGAATAACATGTTTTGGTGGGGATACCATAAATTATCATGTTGGTTTAAATTAAAAATTATTCTATAACTATAATGAAACATCCTCAATTATGATAACTAAATTTTTCATTTGTTATTTCTATGAAAATTCATAGAAGTTCTAGTAGGGAAACAACCACGAAATTACCTCTATAAAACAGGTAGAAGTGTTAGTGAAATGTGTAAAACATTTGTTGCTGGGGATAAAATAAATTATAGTTTTGATTTCAATGGCTATTTTAGGTTCCATACAACTATAAATTCCTATAGTAGATGAATTGAATATTCTAGTAAAGGATTCAATAGAAATCCATGGAATCTCTAGTGAGGAAATAACTAATCAACCCTATCTCTCAATGGACCAAACATTTCAGTACAATGTGAGTAAAATATATTTATAGGGATCTAATAAATTAGAATATCAGTTTTAGTGAATACTTTAATGGAATTAAACCAAAAATTCATATAATAATAGAACAAAATGTTTTATTATGCATTTCACTAGAAATGTTTTAATGTGTAGTTTGGAAATAACTAAGAAATTACCTCTATCAAGATAATGTAAATATTAGTGTAATGTTAAAAATATGTATTTGTTGGGATACCATAAATTATATTATGGGTTTCATAGATTATATTAGGAGGCCATTGACTATAACAACATGTAATAGGATAAAAATATGTTCTAGTAGATATTTAAGGGGAAATTCATGGATGTTCGAGTGAGGAAAATACAAGCAATTCCCTCTCCAAAATTACTATAAATGTTAGTGAAATGCACATAAAATATGTTTATAGGGATACCATATATTACCAAACTATTTTATTGACTATTTTAGGTATAAATCCAATGAAACTTTCAAGAAAATTAGAAATGAAAGTTTTAATGTAGATTTTAGTAGAAAATCACGTAATTTTTATTGGGGAAACTCCTAACAAATTACCTCCGTCTACTAGAAGTGTCAGTTCAATGTGCATAACATGTGTTTGTGGGGATAACATAAATTGCAGTGTTGGTTTCAATTACAATTCTAGGTGTTAATCTATTAAAACATCCCATATTATGATAATTGAAAGTTCTAATGTAGGTTTTTAGTTGAAATGTAGAGAATATTTTGTGGGGAAATAAATAATAATTTCCCTCTCTAAAACCACCATAAATTTTAGTACACTATGAACAAAATGTGTCTATGGGGATTCCATTAATTAATGTTCGATTTTTGGTGACTATTTTAGGTGAACATCCACTATAACTTATTATAATATGAGAAATTAATGTTTTTAAAGAGGTTTCTATTGAAATACATGGTTGTTATATTGGGGAATCACCCAAGATAATACCTTTATAGAACCACTAGAAATTTCAATGTAATCACCAAAACAGTGCTGAAGGGGATACAATAAATTACAATATTATTTTTCGTAATAATTTTAGTTGGACTTCTATTGAACTTGCCAAAACAGGATAACTAAATGTTACCACAAAGGTTTCATTGTGGATTCCTATAAGTTATAGTGGAGAAATAACAAATAAATTACTTCACTCAAACCACTATATATGTCAGTGAAGTATGTATAACAAACTTTATGTGTATTTCTTCAAAAACATATCCTATAATAGGATAATCTAATGTTATTTTTGAGGTTTTATTATAAATGAATTGATTTTTTTAGCGGGGAAACAACCAAGAAATCCCCTATATTAAATGAATAGAAACATTAGTGAAATGTTTATAACAATAGTTTATGTGGATAACATAAATTACAATACTATTTTTGGTGATTCTTTTAGGCGTTCTTTCACACGAACATCCTATAATATGAGAAATAAAATTTCTATGGAATTTAATTTTAGATTCAAGGAATATATCATTGATATTAAAGTATAAATTCATGAAAGTTCTAGGGGTAATTAATTATTTAATTTCATATCTCAAACCAAGATAAATATTATAGTAATATTCATAACATGTACTAGTGGGGATTAAAAAAATTAGTTGTCTGGTTTCAGTGCCAATTTTGTATTTTCTTCCATTAGAAAATCCTCTAGTATAATAACTAAAAAAATTATTGGAGGTTTCAGTTGAAAGGTTGAGATGTTATAGTGGAAAAGAAACTAAGAAATTACCTCTCCCAACCAACTAGAAATGTATTTTCAATGTTCATAACAAGTGTTGGAGGGATGCTTTAAATTAATGTACTAGTTTCAATGACTATTCTTGGTGTCCTTCTATTAGAAATTCTCAAAATGATAATTGAATATTATATTATAGGTTTCAATGGAAATTCATGGAATTTACTATGGGAGAGTATCCATGAAATTTCTTCCCTCAAACCAATATAAATGTTAGTGAAATGATTATAACATGTGTTGTTTGGGATACTATAAATTACAACATTGGATTCAATGAATATTTTAGGTAACCATCTACTGGAACATCTAAGAAGAATAATACTAAAAGTTTTATTTTTTGGTTTTAGTATAAATTTATGGAAGTTTTATTTGTGAATAAACTACGAAATTACCTCTCTCAAACCACCATAAATTTCAGTGCTATGTTCATAACATGTGTTGGTGGTGATAACATAAATTAAAATTCTAGATTCATTTACCATATATGTGTCCATCAACTAGAGAATCCTAGAATAGGATAATTGAATGTTTCAATGGAGTTTTTAATGGAAATTCATGGAATTTATAATAGGGAAACCACAAATAATTTCCCTCTATAAATCCATTAATAATTCAAGTTGATTTTTTTTTAAAATTTTCCAGAGAAGATACAATAAATTATTGTATATGTTTTAGTGACTATGTAATGTGTACTCACACTAAAACATAAAATAATGAGTGAACTAAAAAATAAAATATAGGATTCAAATTAAATTTATATAAGTTACATTGAGGAAACAACAAATAAATTTACTCTCTCAAACTACTATACATTTTATTGTTCTGTGTATATTATGTGTTTGTGGGGGTACCCTAAATTCCAGTACTATTTTCAAATATTATTTTTGGTAGGAATCCACTAGAACATCCTAAAATAATATTCATTGAAGTTCTAGTTGATCTTTAAGATGAAATTCATGGATGTTCTTGTAGCGTAACAACCAATAAATTCCCTCTCTCAATCCACTATACATCTTAGTGTAATGTGAATTACAAGTGTTGGTGGGGATATAATAAATTATAGTCATGATTTATATAATTATTTTCATGTCATTCCAATAGAAGTACCTAGAATAGAATAATTGAATGTTCTACTTGAGGCTACAGGGGAAATAAAGGCATGTTCTAGTGAGGAAACAACCATGTAATTATCTTTCTCAAACATCATGAAATTGAAGTGCAATATTCTTAACATGTGTTGGTATGGATAAAATAAATTATTTTATTTTTTTGGTGAATATTTTTGGTTTTATTATACTGTAACTTCCTAGAATAATACAATTGAATGTTTATTATGTAGGTATTTAGTTGAAATTCCTAGAAGTTTCAGTTAGAAAACAATCAAAGAAATTACTATCTCAAATCACTTGCAATGGATATTCTAGTAAAATGAATAATAGGATTTGATGTTTAACCTAACATTTAATTTTTAATTAAACTTTTTTGTACCTCATTCCAATCAAAATTCACAAAACTTCCCTCTATTTTACATTCCCAATATCCCCAATCTCATGTTCCTCTCATCATCCTCAAATCACCGCAATTTCCTATAATTATAAGTTTTATCCCTATGGATTCCAAATATGTCCTCTTAATCCCTTTAATCACTCATTTCCATGATATATTTACCTAAAATACTTTTTTTTCGTAATTTATCCTCTATGTTTATCCCACTATTTTTCTTGCTTGATATCTAACCATATGTTGTTTCCAACATTCAATTTATCTACAATGGAATTTCTTATATGGTACCTATAGAAAAATTCAATATAAGTCAACATATATTTTAGAAAACGTGATTAAGAAAGTATGCAAGAAGAATCCTATTAAATCCCAGTAAGTGGTACTTGGGTTGTCTGGAATTGGAAGATGAAGTGCGAGTGTATATTTTAGAAAGTGGAAGTAGTGCAATATTAAAATCTGGATGGTGGGAAGTGTATAAGAACCAAGATAATTTAGTATGATTAAATTTTTGTAATAACATGAAAATAACCTAACCGTTTCTCAATGTGATAAATATGATCAAAACAAATGCATTTCAATATTCACCAAGGATCAGAAGTTAAATAAATTCTTGTACTATTTTATTTGACCAAATGGATGGATTCCTATAGCGATTGAATATTGGTGGAAGACATCTTAAAATATTGGAATACTATAGTAATAGGTTCAACGTGTTATACTAGTAGGAACACCTGTTTAATGTAATTATAATATATCCCTTTTTATTTTTTTGTTAACAAATTAGTGTATTTATTTATCCCATGAAATGTGATTAATTTCTTATCAGCACAAACCATTTGTTATTACATTTGTTTTTCAAAATTATTATATTCTTCCACTAGTGTGTGTTATATAAGATCTATTTAATTGATCAAGGAGATTCAACATCGGATATTGGATTTTAATTCCCTCAATCAGATGTTGAGATCGATTACAGCGCATTTCAAAATTTCTAAATATTTTTCAAAAAGTGATATTTAGGAAGGGAGTTCTAGAATTTAGGTTTTTTGTCACATCATGTGGTACTATATATTGACATTATACTTATGGTGGTATATTTTACTTATCATTCATTAATATTTTTAGAAAGATACGGATTTTAAAGTAATTATTTTTAATTAATGAAATTTATATATTCAATACATTAGTGGGATAGACATTAGATTTTATAAAATGCATATTGATGATTATTTGTTTCAGAAGTGAAGGTTCAGCTCTACAATGAAAGTAGTTGGTCCAATTACCAAAAAGGATTTCATCAGTTTTATTTGCATTAAATCTTCATAACTGGATAAACACTACCCTAAAATATTCAAATAGAGTACTTTTTAATTTATAATTTATAAATAATTTATATATAATAATTACCTTCACATGGAATTATTTCTTCATTGATGAATATAGTTGACTTTTGTTTATTAGATCATCATTGTGATAAAGGATCCAAAGTAAAATCCTCCTAATGTAATACAAATAGGTTTTGAAAACCTTGGAATATCACCATTGGAACATTGGTTCTGGAACATATGATTTAAAGGTTTTAAATCAATCAATGTTGATCAAAAGAAGAATTCCATCCAACATCAAAGATTCTATTTGGATCTATTGGTTTTGAGAGGTGACGAGTATGATTTCCTCTCATTCTTGAATGGTTATTTCTATGGATTATGGATAATTATCTTTAGAGAATATTGTCATTCATAAAAAACCTTTTTCCCTAAAAATGATATTAATAGGTTAATATAATTTGGATTATAAAATTAATAAATGCACAGAGAACCTTATATTAACTCTAAATAAACATCATGTCAAAAATAACAATAATAATTTATTCCATGATATGTGATGAGTCACATACTTTTACATATTATTTTTAATAAATATGTAAATAATAGTTTAAATGATATTAAATAATATATCATTTCATATAAACCCTTAATTTGACCTTTTAATCCTCCTCAACATTTATCAAACCTTGAAAAAGAAATAAATATATGTATAAATTAATATCTTAATTACTATCCATTCAAAAAATAACTAAATATTATAATCCATAAATTTATATTGGATATTTATTTAATATTAAACATATATATATATTCGAAACTGGAATAACTGATGATTGAATTTTTGTAATTAGCAGATCCTAAATAATTATTAATCCTTGGTCTAGAGAATAAAATTTTTTTTAATATTAAATTAAAATATAATTTAGTTGATCTTTTGATACATTTACTTTGTTAATCTCTAGGACTCTTTCTCAGTGTCATTAGATGACCAACCCTGAAGTTCATGATTAACTTCTAGAAACACCTTAATGAACCAATAATGAAGGGTCATAATGTCGCAATGATAATAACCCAATAAAACAACAAATTTTGTAATATAATCCCTTTGTTTCAATTTATCATCAAGAATATTGCATACATATGTCACCAACCTATATACATGATATATCTTTCATTGAATTCCTGAAATGAACTCATAAATAAACTGTCTCTTCCATGGGATTAATTAGAAAGTTCCATTTTGTAACCCCTAGACACAAATAGCCAAAATGGAAACTGAGTGGGGGTCATCACAAAAAATTTGGCACACCTCCATGTATACCAAAAATCATTGACTAGAGGCAAGGACCTAACATTTTCATTGGGAGAATATTCTCTCAGAATATAAACTATGTTCCATGCCTGAATCTATAAAAAATTCGGCATAACCTTTCTGTATAATGGACATCACCAAAATATCAATAGACATAAAAGGGAGCCAATAGAACAACTAAAATCTATAATAGAATGAATTAAATCAATCAATATGATATGTATGTATAGTAAAAAATATTATTATATTACCATGACAAACCATGCATTGTATATTATAAAACAATGGACAACTGTTCAGAATACACATCAAACAATAAAAAAAATAAATTGACCTTCGGCGCAACTCATATAATCATCTTTTAGAATCCTAAGCCTCCAAAACCATAAAAAACATGTATCTAACTCCATGTAATAATTATTCTTGAGATAAAACATAATGTTCATCATATGTACATTGAACCCGATGTCATGTACATGGTTTGGGGGTGAGTCTAATTACACATTATGAATACCCAATCAATCATCAATACAAAGTGTTTCTATGATCATGTGGATGCACATGATATACATATATAAGGAGAGAAATAAATATCTGTGAAACACACCCATCTGGGAACAAAACAAACACGTCAAATATAAGTATACACGTTGGGATATCATGCACTAACTATATCACCATGATGCTTGACCATACCTACTTTGGATCAATGATAGAAGGAAGAGGGGCACCTTATACCATGAAATCTTACTCATAGTTTAATATATATGGAATGGATTCATATAATATGTAAATATATACCAAATGATATAGGGTATGGAATCATTCAAAATGTTGACCACTACCTGAAGGTAATTTGTAAGGTTTTTTCTAGTCTGAAACCATCCATTATAACTCAATAGATGTATCACATGATGTACCATGGACAACATTTTCATTCAAGGGAGGCCACACATCTGATATAAATGTATACCTTATCACTCAAGGTTGTCCCCAAAAACAAAGATCTAACCATTCTTTCTCACACAAGGTTGGTCACATATCCCGACCACAAACTTATCACTCAAGGTAGGGTCCTACAAGCACAAACAATCCAATACCTCACACATAGGGTAGGGTCCTAACTAAACCTTATCTCTTAGGTGAGACTATTCCTTAGTATCTGAATCACCCACACTAGGATCCATCTTATTTCTCAAGAAAATAATTAACACACACATCTAATGAAAAATAGGGCACATATCCCATCTCTTAATATCACTAACTCATCTCTAGGTTTCTAGTCCCTTGGTACCAAGCCCCAGACCCCTCACCATCCATTTATCCCTACAGGATATCTTCTCAAATCACTTATTTCACATGAACAAAATTCCAATCCTATCAGTATAATCATACCACCCATTAAGGTATCTTCTCAGGCCCCTGAGGCATATCGTTAACCTCTAGGGTTAAACTATAATAGAATACCTCAACCTAGGCTTCGATACCATAATACCTACATCAATGACCAATTACCACAATTATGAATCATCATTAAATAATTACATAATATGAAATAATAAATTGGAGCGACATAATAAGAATCAACCTATAGTATTTGAGAGAGATTACAAAGGAGGGGCGAATCAATGATCAAAATTCATTTTATGTTTACTTAAAAAATAACTTTTTAAAGTGAAATTATAAAATCTATATTCACAATAACATACAAGAAAACACAATATAATGTAATATATCTAAATGTTTCACCTCTTAATGTGAGAAGGATATGATATGGTGTGATATGAATTCCTCCAAGATCACACTACCCACTAGAGTCATGATGTGTGTACAATGAACATGCTATAACCTTGAAACTCATGTTTTAATGTATTTTATATATAATTTGTTACATCCTACTCACAAGTGAATTACAAAATTTAAATTTTTTGGAATATTAAGGGTTACAACAAATATATATTCCTTTTATATAAAATAATTGTTTTTTAGGTGTGAAGAATTATTCTTCAACTTTTTATGTTATTTCACAGTAGTATAAAATTCACTTAAATTTAAATATAGAACACCACATTTAATAACTATTTCATGTTTCTCCACAAATATAATAGTTCTTCAAACTATAGGGAATATATTTAAATATAAGTCAATTTAGGTTTTTGACTTCACGACAAACTCACCAAGTTTTTTTCTTCACAAAAATTATTCTTTTATTATTTATCCTTAAATAATAATTTATTCACAGAATACCATATAACTATTTAAAATTCAAAATATCTTAAAATTATCATATCTTTAAATTCACCATTAACTTATATCTTAACCACTTGAAACCAAATAATCTTATTCACGAACCATGTTAATTTAAACATGCATAATTATCACAACTTACATTCCATTTTGAATCTACTTCTCTACCAATTTCTTCATATTAAAGCTAATTCATAATTAAAAAACTCAAAAAATTATTCTACCTTCATAAATAATAGAATTTTTTTATTAGAAACTTCTAAACTATATAACATTATTTCAACAATATTTTCTAAATTTAATAACACCAATTGTAGATAAGATAAAACACATATTTACCATTTCATTCTTTATTAGTATCTCCTTCAATCCATGATTCATGCATTTTAAAATATATAAATAAATACCAAATATTTTTATTTATGAGTACTCAAGGCTCTAATATGAAATCTATTTATTTCAAAAATTCTCATCAACCCATGAAATACACCATTTAATTTCCTATATCAATTTCAACTTCTCCAGATTCATCAGTAATAAAATTACACCCATGTATTTCTTCAAACATTATAGCCACTTAAATCCTGATATAATTTCTCATGATATTTACATTCATTAAATATCATCCGAATTAAAATCATATATATTAACATATAATAGATATCATGAACATTAATTTATGTAAAAACTAATGAATCCACCATGGTTTATGCCCCCACATTCTACCATGAGGATTAAAAACACATGATCGATGATTCCTGGACAACTGTATGATATAATCAACACTCTATATTTTTATCAATTGATTAAAAATATGGAATAATTATTTCAAAAGTGTCAAATAAACCATAAGAATAAATTTTATGGATGATCAATTCTATATTTTCCACACATACAAATCTTGTCATCCATAAAAAATCGATTACATGAAAAAATATAGATTGATCACATGTAAAAATCAAATTGATTTTATGAAGTCACAATTTGTGGACAAACCTCACATATTTTTTTAGTCTAAAAATTACAAACTTGTACTATATTGAACCAAGGCCTCAACAAATTATCTTTATCCTTCCTAAAACTATATATAACCACTTCCTAGATTTTATATATAGTGTTACTACATAAAAAAATAAAATTTATTTCTTTAAGACCAAATAATTAATTTTCATATTTATTTTGAACATTATTTATGTGTTGACAAAAAAATTCAACATAATGATCACATCCACATAAACCTATTGTAGTAATTATTATATATATGAAAAATAAAATCAATAGAAACTCCTTTAAACTAAATATTTAGTCTTAATAATATCCCCCTTTGAATTTTTTTTATCAACCACGGAACATAAATCACATTCAAACTTATCACACTTAGTAAGGAAAAATCATTCAAAAATTCATAACATATGGGAGAGAACATGATATTGGAAACAAGAAATTTTACTTATCAAATAATTCTATCTGTATGGAAATAACTTTTTACATCCATACCTCTTCAACATCCAACCTCTTTACTACTCTTATAAATTTTAACCCAAAAATCCATGAAATAACATCAAAAAACTATGAACATAGTTCATATATATAACCATGCTGATTTCATAGCTTACCCCTTTTAGAAACTCCCCCAGAATAGGTAAAGCATATATCAATGGATAATATCACAATAGTTTTACCCCTTATTTTTTTAATAAATAAACATTAAGAAATTAATATTTTCATATTTTCCCCCTTGGAAAACAATATCAATAAACCAGATGAAATAGGGGATCCTAATACCATACCTTATCCTTTAGATGGGTGATGCTGAACTCCCGAAATCAGCCTTAGAGTTTGATAAGTATATTACGATATTTTCGTAGTAAAAATATATGAAATATGTTCCTTTCTTTGAACATAAATTAACATCAATTAATTTATCTTCATAATATATTTAATTAACTCATATTTTATATCAATTTTCATAGATCATGAATTATTAAATAGATTATTTATGAGATTAATAGATCTTTGATTATCACATCAAAAGAGATGTGAAAATTTTACCTCAACATTAAGATTATCCAATTAAGTCATCATAAACTTTAATTGAGTTGTATCTTGAGTTGAAACCATACACTCAACCTAAAAAGTTCTTAGTTCCCTAGAAATATACTTCTATGTGGGGAAACACACATGCCTTTCACCCAAAAAGAAAAATGCACCTAATGTGGATTTTTTTTCATCAAAACAACCTACCCAATCTGCATTTTTATGACCAAACAGATATAAATTTTCAATGACTCCACATTTATACAGAAAATATATTGTGTATTTAATATATATATATATATATATTTATATATATATAATGTGAGAGTTATTTTATTAGCCACAAAATGGGAATATTTTTGTGCACTTCGATTCCTATAATAAGTGTAACAACATACACTAAATATCATCTTAAGACTATAATATATATTAGACTCCCAATCAACTTTATGAATTCTTTAGGGTCGAAATATTTTCCATATTCATATTTGGATGGCTTTGTTCCCACTGAAATTAGTTTGTATATATTATTTGAATCATCAACTCCAAATATTTTCAATATTTGTTTAACATACTTCTCTCAAGAAAAGAAAATGTGACCATTCTTCTTAATTATTTGTATGCTAATAATGTATCTCATTTATTCTAGAAAATATTATTTTATATACATAAATATCAAAAATAAGAGACACCACTTCATCATATTTTATATAGATATTTATATTCCCTCTTCCCTTTAAAAAATTTAACTTCTTCAACAAGGAATCAAACATCGAATACAAAGACCCTGGTATTATTTCGGTCTATATGAATAATTTTTTATTCATAAACCGTAAATGTAAAATTCTAAAATAAATAGACAACATGATTATATATTTAAAACTCCTCCTATAACTCACCATTAAGATAGGAAAAATTATCATCCATTTGAAAAAACATATGTTTCCTTTTTGAATCACTATAAATAAATATTAGATTAGTTTTGACCCTTTATAAAAGAGAAAAAGTTTTATCAAATTCAATTAATTCAACTAATGAGTAACATTTTCACACCAATATTTTATTTTTTTCTCACTACTTTACCATTTTTATTTATATTTTTTTGGAACACACGCTTTGTTCCTATCACATTATTTTCATTAAGGTTTGGGACAAACTCCCAATTATCATTCTTTTTTATTTCATCCAATTATTCATTCCAATAATCCAACTAAAATTGATTATTTAAATCTCATTTAATGTATATAGGTTCAAATTTAGAGACCAATGAAGAATGAGATATTTCTCTATGAGTTCTTGTAGTTTTTATACACGAATTTTTATCTCTACTGATATTATGATTCCAGAATTATTTTATTTTCTTTGGATGGGATGCGTTTCATTGATCATCATCATATCAAATGGATGAATATTATTATTCAACTTGTATAACTATAATAAATTCATCTATATCCTAAATTTTTTTAGGTTGTTTAATAAAAAACAGCATCCCAACTAGCCTCTTAATGTATTAATTCTTTCCCTGAATATTAAAAAATCATTTCATCAGTTCTTTTAACCATTATTACAGCCTCAATTTTTAAATAGTGATAGCTTGTTCCATTTAGAGGATAACCAAGAAAAGTTTCTAAAAATACTATTATTCAAAACTTATATAAATTTTCACCTTTATCCCTGATGATACAAGGGATAATGACCACTCAAATATACTTCATACTTGATTTTTTTTATAATACATATCATAAGGTTACCTAAATTAATTTTTTCTATATAGGAAATGATTTTTTTTGTGAACCACTACACCAAAACCATACAGATAAAATATCTAGAGGTATCATGCTTCACAAAAATTATCCAACCAATTACCACAAAACACATTTTCTTTTGTTCTTCCACACTATTTTTTTGGAGTGTATGGTGCATTGAGTTCATATTGGATACCATGATTCTCTAGATAAGTTTCAAATTTCCCACTAGTACTCATAGTTCCATTTCTTATTTTAATTTTCTTTATAGTAAAACATTACACCTTTTATTCACTTATTTAGAAACACTTAAACATTTTAAAATCCTATAAAATGTATTTCAATAACATAACACAAGTAATATGATTGAATTTTTTTTAAAAACGTAATAAACTAATTATCTCCATTAGATTATTTCTTATTCATAGGCCCATAAATATATGGACAAATGAGATATAATAGTTAATTAGATATAATATCCAACTTTTTATAAGAAGAGTTAACAATATATCCCATTTGACATGTTGAAAACATCCAATATGCTTTACTTTTTTGAAAAATAACATCACAAAAGTTCACTCATCAGGTAATCATATTCATATTCATTTGACTAATATTACTGTGAATTATATTCCCTAATTGATTTTAATTATTCATGTGTTGATAACATGAATTTCTATAATTGCATAGTTTGAATAAATTTTCATTTGTATGCTACACTCTATTCATTATTCTTTTACCATCACAAATATTAACCAAGAACCCATATTTCATAAAAACCGCTTCATTTACTTTATGAAGAAGTTGTGGAATGCTCAATTGATTGTATGTGAATACTTTAACATAATTATTTTTTATTATTTCATAATTTCTTTCCCGATAATAATTAAGTACACTCATTTTAATTTTCATGTCCCATTATTTCCAAAATTCACTAATCATATATTTCAATTCTCAATATCTTTTAATATTTTTAAATCTTCATTCCTATGAGATGATAACCAATAATCCAATATCCATTATCTTTCCTTTTTGGATTCTTTGAGTTAATCCTATATAACTAAGGATTTAACCTATTATTTTTTATTTTATCCTATGAATTATGAATCATAAGTCTCGTATTTTTCTAAAATTCTAAAATGATAATTAATTAATTAAAATACTGAACAAGCTAATCACACCTCTCAAAAACATATTTAATAATTTTATTGATAGTTTATGATTAATTTCTAGACTGTTTAACCTTTTTCTAAACTTCTTTGTTTAGATAGATATTTTTCCCCACAAACATTATATCACAAGAATTATAGGATGGTTGTTAATCTTCTAGTTGAACCAACACATTTTTTATGTTTCTCTAATATATCTTAATTACTACTAGTGTCCAAAGAAATCATATTACACTTTTGAAACTGCATGTTTTCTTGAAATGTGTTCTTTACTTCCCACTTCCTGCTAATAAAAAATTTAAATCCATTTTTTAAACCAAATTTTTAACCCATAACATCTTATTATTTATATTATAATCCTTTTCATCTTTTTTAGAGTCACTAGTGGTAGTATATTTTTAGTTAAGTCAAGGAAGCCTCGAATTTCTGGATTTTTTAGGATCATTTGATTTAGACATAAACTTGTACCTTTTGAAATTATGATTCTTATTAGAGTCTTAATAACTCGTTTCAATGTTAACATTAATCTCAGATGACTATTGTTTTTACATTCTTGAGATTTATTATGCATTAAATACTATCCATCTTCTTGAAAATAATTTTGAAATATGAGCCTGAATAAGTTTAAATCTTCTTTATATTTGGTCAGTTTTTATTGAAAAATATCTATATTCTTATCTATATCTTTATTATATTAGTTTAAATTGATATTAAACATCTCCTAGTCCTTTTGAAATTTATTTATATTAGAAATATCCTTCAAAAACGTTTTTTTGATTCTTTATACATGATTTCCTTATTAATGGATTATTGATCATCAATCTTCAACTTCCTATTATCTTTTTCAATATTTTATATTTTTTAGAGAAATTATCTTAATTCTACCATGAAAATAAAATCCACTTGAGTTTACTCATTTCCACTTACAAAATATAATAATTCATCACTAGTAAAATCTCATCACTCACTTTAGTAATTAGAATCATTTTACAAACATCACTTTCTATGTCAACCTTTACTTCATCACCACTAATATCACATTTTCCAAAATTATATATGTATTTCAACATTTTTTATTTTATAAATTCATTAACATTATTCTAGAAGTAAATTTTGACCTAGATTAGTTTTTCTTTGATAATCATCTTGTCTTTCATTTTTTTCATCACTAGATTTATTCTGTTTCATTTTTTGATTTTGCTGCAAAATTTCCAATATCATCACAATTTATAAATGTAATTGGAATCCCCCCTTTTTGATTTCCCTTTAATCTTCTCACATTTTTAGGGATAAGAGATATTATTTTATCAAAGTTTATATGCGCACATGAATCTAAATCTAAACAGTTATCTTTATCTTCTATTAAAATAGTATTATTACTTTTCTTAGGATTTAAGGAATTAAAGGAAATCATATTTACATATTTTAAAAATATCATGGTAGAACTATATTTCCAAATTTTAAATGAAATATTTTTACTATACAAAATATGAAGTGGGATTTCAATATGATCTTTTTCTTCTAAAGAAGGAAATTACACATCAAACTTATTATGTGAGATATAAAAGATATTCCCTCAAATATTAATGTCTTACAAATTATCACTATATCCTATAATAGTGATAAAAAATAATGAATAATCTTCAAATATTCATGTAATCATATATATAAATATATTTATATTTATGTCTCCAAAATATTAGCTTATCCTTCTTTTCTTAGGTTTTTTATTCATATATATTCTCCATTTTATAAGAAATAACGTTTTTTATTCCTTTGACAATTAAGAATTCAGTTTATTAATGAGAAGAGAAATTTGTATTTCTAAAATGATTATAATCCTCTATATTAAATTTTTCTTCCACTATTAGGGTATCGCCATCCATCGTTGTGGATAATCCATTAGTTTTGACTTCCAAAACATCACAATTGTTGGAGAAATTATATTAAAACATTACATCATTCTAAACAAGATAAAATTTACCATAAAATATGGTAATCCCATTATTATTCACTGAACTCATTTTATTCATAGTAGATAAGAGAACGTAGTGATTGAAACTTCTTCTAGAGAGAGAGAGTTCAAAAAATAGTCAATCATAAACAAAAATATCCTTGCTATGATACCACTTGTGAACCATATGTAGGATCTAATAGTGATCTCTAGGGGGTGAATAAATGATATAAAATATTTTTATATTTCCTTGGAAAAAACCTTCACCACTTATTATAGTGAATTTAGAAAATATTTCCACACACCTACACACACACCATCATAAGAAAACCCAATATATTTACACTGTTCACCTCTCAGTGTAAGAAAGTTATCTTTGGGTGTAATATGTATACCTCAAGGATCACACTATCCACTAGAAAAATCATGTGAATATAACTATATGGGTATAATCAAGAGTCTTAAATTTAAATTTATGTTGACTATGTGTCAGTGAATTCAGCATAAATGTGTATCCTACACTTTACAATAATGAAAATTGTTTAGGTAAAAATAAATATATCATACTCATATAAAAAATTTATTCTTGTTGGTTTGTGTGAATTATTATTATTCTTTATCAATTATTTCATATTAAAAAACCTCACTTCAGTTTATATGTAAAACACTCCATGTAGTAAATATGTCTTGTAACATCAACGAGAGAATAATTATTCAGATAATAGCAGTAACATATTCTAATTTCTCTCTTATGTTGTGAACTTCATGACAGACACACCAATTTAATTTATTCATAAATTAGCATGTTAAAATATTTATCTTATTAAGGTAATTTATTTATAGAATACATCATGAATTATTCAAATTCAAATATCCTTTAATTATAAAATCTAGATAATCCCTTTGAACATCCTTTATAACTACTTGAAACTACTTATAGTTACGGATGAACCATGTTAATTTAAACAAGTAGAATTATCATAGATTTATTTCATTTTAAAAATATATATATCTACTAACATCATCACAAGAAATATTTTTCACAGTTAAAAACAATGTTATTTCTTCCCACTTAATCAATCATGGAATTCTTCCTCATTAAAACAATCAAACATTCATTTCCTTCTATCCAAAACATTTCATGTATATAATATCAATAGGTATGAAAGAGATAAAACACTTATTTATTAGGACATTATTTCTCATCAACTCCTTCAATATTCATTTCATGCATTTAAATATTTATTAATAACTACCAAATATGATTATATATGCATTTTCTATGATCAAATGCGACATTTTGTTCATTCGTAGAAAATTACCAACCTGTGAAATACACCTTATAATCAACTTGATTAATTCTATATTCACTATAATTATGTATGAATAATTATAACCATTATTTTAATAAATATTTACAGACTCATGAATCATGATACAATTTATCATGATATTTATTTTCATTAAATATCATTACACATGGCCTCATCTAGATAATATTGTGATAGATATCATGAACTTTCATTTCTATATAAATTAATGATTTGATCATGGGTCATGTAGTCACTTTTTATCATAAGGTATGTGGTCACTTGATCAACCATTCATAACCTACCACATGTATCATTTGACTATTTGGCTTTTGGTAGATTGATTGTCTATATAGAATCATTCTCTAATAAGGGATGAATCAAATGTAAAAAGAAGCTGACAACCTAAAAAATCCTAGATCAACCACTTGCACAAATCCAATTGTTTGTAAAAAATAAACCACATTAAGAAAAACATAATTGACATCACATAAAAATTAAAATGACCATATGTAGGCATAGTTAATGGATCAACCACACTTAATGTCTCAGTTTGAATACTTTATACTTATTCCAACTTGAACCATGTTCTCCTCAAATAATTTTCAACCTTCCTGAAACAACTTAAAACCTCTTCCATTATGTTTTAGATAGTATTACTTCATTCAAAAATAGTTTCTCTTTATATTATTATATATAAAAAATCCACAATCATCATATTTAGTTTTATCATAATTAATATCTTGAAATATAATTTGTAGAAAATAATAATATCCACTTAAGACCACATGAATATTTCTTCTCTAGATGGAAGAAAATCTATATGAGCCTATTAAAACTGAACATTGGGTCTCAAAACATTCCAAAGTATTAATTATTTAGAAATTAGAAAATTTCCGATACATGTTCAAAAAAACAAAAAAAACTCAACCAAGCACTCGAGATTTGATTTAAAACCATGGTCAAACCCCACATTTAAAACTATTTATAAAAGGTATTAGATGTCATATTACTCATGATAGGCCCATGGTCAAAATCCCATCAAACATCATTTAGAATAAAAACTTTTTCTGTAAAATTATATTATAAAACCATCCTTGAAATCATCTCATTTTAATTAAACCCCTTTTTATAATCAAATTTTTTAGGGGAACCCCTTTTTCTTTGACATAAAATAGACAAAAACCCATATATATTTATACATAAGGATACTGATGCTTGTTAGATTTAAGAACCACTATAAAAATATTTATTAATATATGTTCTCTATATTGACTATTGTGCTGATGTGATACAACCATAATCTATTGAGAAATAAAACAAAATCTTGATATGTGATGAGAAAATAATATTGATGGCATGTGAGCATAAATTCATAAAATTCGTAAGAAAATTTGTAATGTTAATTCCACCTCCTAAACCAAAAATCTATAATTCCATCCCATGCTCTGAGGGACCACCTTCGATTCCTCGAGAATCTATATTATCCAAAAACATCAATAAATTAATAAATAAAAACATTAAAACCATAATATAAAATTGGTACAATTGATTCCAAACTCACTTTCTAAAATCACAGTGCCAAATCCAGGAGAAATTTGAAGTGGTCTATGCCTGAAATAGACTCAAGCCTAAGGAAAAAAATCCCCATTAAGATGATAGATTCAGTGAATAATTTTATCCCATGTTTACTAAAAAGCACAATTATATATATCTAATAAAATACCTCACGGAAAAAGATGACTGATGGTTTTAATACCTCCTTTAGGGACCTATTTTATAAGTATCACATGATAGCCTCTTCATGTGGGATGATTTTATAATGATCATGTGAAACCATCCCAATGAAACCTTATTTAGGAAAACCTGAAGTAGGGGATGATAAGGGGAAGAATAAATTATATATAGGGTTGTATTTTAAATTAATTCCTTGTAATGTACCTCCCTTGAACATCCCAAATAAAAGTGGAAGCAAGTTGGATAAGGTGGAATGGTAGTTAGACATACCCCACTACTCATGCAACCTAAAAAATTGGGGAAACACAAAATTGGTTTCTAATTTTCAAGTCTAAAAATTACTATCCGTCCCCAAAAATAACCTATAATGTAGTTCAACTATTGTGTCGCCATGAGGTTCACTATGTTACTACCCTCTAGAAATAATTCCAACCCCGCCAGTGAAACCTCATCATAGAGAAACCCCTCTGGGATTCTATATTAAAAAATCCATGTCATAATAATAACCTGAGGCTTATTCATTTTATGTGTGGCCTCATCTTTTATTATGACATGACACTCAGGACCCATGATAGATACCCTCTCTTAAGGGTCCCATTTAGGCATGACCTCCTTGGTTATGATGTATTTGCATCAAATAAAATTCCCAATCACAACTAACAATTCATATCCACATCCCCCAATTACAAATAATTATATCCCATAGGAATTGAAGATTCATCCAAAACCCAAACAATGTTCTGAACCTAAAACTCAGTGTAATCCCATGGTTGGATCCTTAACAACAAAATACCATCATACTCAACCCATGCATACCATCATGTATTAGATATGACTCACTCATGTATCATACTATATATGCGACCCTATCCCACATAAGGGTTATACATTTATGAAAAAAATGAACATCCCCACCATATGAGTAATCTTATCATCACCTTTTTGAAAACAAATCTGATCTCCACCACCTAATTCCTATTTATTACTGAGAGTAATGACTATATGTGATGTACACATGGACATGGACTCTGATAACCTATTAAAAGAAATATAAATATATCATATCATTGTATTTTACAATTATTTCATGAATTATATTGTATTAATTTATATCTTCTTATTAACTTTTCTAGTATTCACATCTAGATATTATTTAACCATCATGGGTTTATCCACCTAATGGTTGTGTTCTACCCACAAATAACTAAATCATGTATTGGGGTAGGAAATGATGTGTTCAATACTATAGTTGGGCCTTTCACAGTCTAGTAGTGGGTGATGAGATGTTTTTTATGAGTCTTGGTTGATGGAAATTCTTTCCCCATGATCTAAATATTTTTCTATCTCCTTCATACTTTGTGGGGATCCTTCATTTAGAATTCATTTTAGTTCCTACTATGTTTGATGAGACAACCTATAGGTTTATTATGTTGTGCCTTTTATGATGGAATACATCACATGGGGTTGTGAGAAGTATAATCCAAGAGTGAAAGAGATTTGGATGGAATGTGAGGCTATAATTTTCGTTTGGTTTGAACTATTACTGACCAAATGACGATTCCTCCATTGTTCCCCCTATATGATATAGTGAGCGATTAGTGGATGATATTTTCCCTCAAATTCATGATGAGACCACTTTACTGTGGTTGGATTTTAAGCCTTCGTTCTATATGGCGTTATAATAAAGAATATTGAACCCTCTATTACAAAAAATGACCATTTAAGGGAACACATTGTCGCCTATAGGCCCCATAAGGTGTTTCATGGAAATGTTTAATGGTGTAATTATTTGAGATAAATGGATTAGGTGGAAACTCTAGGTGTGGATATGCCAAGTTGTTTTTTCATTCATAATAATCTATTGTAGAGTCCCATAGGTAACCATTAATTGATCAATAATATCTAATAGACATGCAGCATATTTGTGGGTGTAAGATAGTTTTTATTATGCAGATATCCAATGTGGTTTCATATAGGGAAGTCCACATTGGATAAGGTGACGATATCAAGAAACATATTGTAATTGGGCCTCATTTTCTACTAAATATTCATGGGATTAATATAGGTTGGTGGGATATATTTTAGAGATAGATAATTCATTAGTTCGCTCCAAAAATCGCTATCCATGGTTTGTTCTTATCATGTATGTGATGTTAATAGCCAGATATGTGGGAAGATGTTTGTAATTGATGATAATGGTTAATAATTGATGGGTGGATATCTGAATATTATTTTTCCCTTCATTCATGTACCTTTATACTATATGATACAAAAACGAGTTATTATTTCCACATATAATGTTTGGGAGTTGTGGATTATCATGGGGAATATATCTATACAGTTTTTTCCTAGAGAAATTTCATTAATGGTCAAAAAGTTTTACCCACCCATTCTAGTGAGATGTGTTTATCCATATTGGATAAAGAAAATTTTAAGATGTTTCCATCATGGCCGAGATAGGATCCAACTATACCCATCTTGGTAGGAATTGGTTACTAATGATTGGATGGTATGATGATATAATGTTGAGTAAGTAAGGCGAGGTCCACCCCAAGTCATGAGTGGGAACCTATAATATTTAATAAGGATATCCCACCCTAAAGAAGTTATAGTCAACTACCCATATATCAGTAATCATGGATTTATGAACTATATTAATGGATGTGAATTCACTAACCATAATTATGGAAGAATGTATTGATTCTTATGAAGGGTGGCTGGTGGTTGTCCCTCAATGGGATATCAATGTATGCATCATATTACATTTAGTACATGGAATTCAGGTGATGGTCGAGTAGGATTTTGGTAAACACCATAGAATTTATGAAGGACCAGGACTAAATTCATCATAATATCAATCAATGAATAGTATGTTAACCATTCATATATTTTACCTAGTATTACCACGAGATTATATGTTTCATAGTAAACTATTATAGTGTGAGAAATTAATTCATGGTGTATAATTTATATTTATGAGGTTGGATATGAAGTTATTGATGATATATTTGAGGTGAAATAGCTAGTCTAGGTGTAGTAATTATTTCTTATATAGAGAGAGAGATGTTCTCACCTTCGACCAATGGTAGTAACCACACACACTTTCCATTGGTTAATGTTTCCATGATGGTAATTATAATTTTGTGTTTTCATATTGGCAATAATTTATAGAAAATAGACATAAAGGGGTTTTTTTAATATGGGAGCATTTATCCAACTTTCCCTAGGTGGATAGTAGTTTCCCTTGGGTGTTCATAGTGAATATATGTATGGACATGTTTCATGGAGACCACCCAAGTGAAGTATATACCTCATTATTGTTTGTATATAGGATATTTTTAGGAATTAAAATCACATGTAAAATCATTATATATAGTGGTGGAGGATTTGTTTAGGGGTGGTTATGAAATTTGGATACTCAATATGTTGTTATCCGGGGGTCTGGAGTCAACAGAGCAAGGTCATCTGAATTATTATGACCATATTTTTCATATTATGGTGGAATAGGCTACCCAATGGGAAATTATATTTTTTTTTGAATTTGATTGATTTTTTTATTATAATTTTAGTTATCATTTGTAACAATAATTAAAGAGTGATGATAATACATTTTGGATATCTTCAATGGTCAATATAAAATTAGTCAAGAATTTGTATGAATATGGATGATTCCAATGATTTTTTAGGTTAGATAAGAAATAATAAATAACATTTGTTTCATGAGTTGGTGACATAGTTTCCTGTTAGAGAATGCTATGGTATTTTTGGATTTATTGATAATATGTGTGGACTCTGCTTAGGGTAATTTGTTAAAAAATTGGGGATATATTTTGATCCCCTAAGAGCATGATTGATTTGTTGAAAAAGATATATAGAAGGTAAAGGGGTATGATAATTCTTGTAATAGAGATATAATGTTTAGATTTATTTAAAAAACCACTCTATAATTTTTGAAGAAGTTAATTTCATACAGCATTTAGGCCAAAATACATGTAAATGAATGATGGAGGTTGTTTGGCCCAAATTTGGAAGAGTAGTAGAAATATAGAAAACTTTATAAGTACCCATGTATATAAATTTCCAATACAGTAATTCACCATGTGTTAGTATTAAACAATTCAATGGTTCTACATAAGGGAATTATGGTGGTGTAAAAAATATATATTATGTGAGGAAGTTCATATATGTAATTAAGTCAACATACTTGAATTCAAAAAAAGGCTAGAATAAGTGAATTTGGATACCTAAGGTTGTTCATGTATCCAAAACATGAAAAATATGTGCCCATGGATATGTGAGGAATCATGTATGAAAATATATTAACATAGAGGATTTTGGGTACCTTAGTAACAATGTATGTGATTTCATGTAATTTATATTTGAGTTGGTGATCTACATATGTAAAGGGGTTGATGTATGGGAATTATATAACAATGTAGGGGGTTTTATCTATGTTTTTCGAGGAACAAAAGAAAATTTTGTAATTAGATAAAACAATTATTTTAGTGTTCTTTAAGGATCTAAAAATAAAGGAACATCAGTGGGAACCATGATCCAAACTAAAATTGAAGGTGGATGTTTCTTGTAATACATATTGAATTAAATAGAAAATATATTCAGGTTGTAGTATAGTGTTTCATAACAAAAAAAATTGGGATCCAACCATGTAGTATCTTGCCTTTATGAATCTCAAATATATTATTTCACTTATTCAAGAAGACATTATGGAAATCTTTATTTGATGGGGGTTTAGGGATATGAATGATCTAGTACTTTACTAAATCTATTCTTATTAATAGGTAAATGGTGATGTGGAAGTTTTATTATCTTAGAACAACATGTTTTTCCAGTAAATTTTTTATTTATCATTTGAAATATGTAAAATAACATAAGAAATTTAATTTATGGTCTAGTACAGATAAATAAGTCTTCTTGGGTTTCCAAATTATGAAAATAGAAAACACACATCCTGAAAACTTATTTTTCATTTGAACATAAAATTAAAAAGGAGTTATCAATTGGATTTATATTGGTTATCAATATCTAGAGATAGGTACACCAAGAAGTATAGGTTAGATCTGAATGATCTGTGACACATCCTTGAGAAAAAGAAGAGTAGCTCAACGCTACTATACTCAAGAAGAAAAATATTTTTCATTTCGAAAAATTAAGGAATATTTACATTTTTGAATATTTTTATTCTTTGAAGATGTTGATTTTTGTTGTGTAAAAAAGTAAAGATGATGCTCTTCTATATTTATTTTGGAAACTCTGTGAAGATACATAGAGGGTATTCATAGTTATTCATTGAAGTAGAAGTAGTGGATCCAAAAAATGTATCTGCACATATTCAAGTATTAATTCCTCATATTTGATGCTAAATATGGAAGATACTATCAGTCTATAAACTGTATTGTATTCCTACCATAGAGTAGTGTGAAAATGACAAGGAAGGAGGTCATTCACCTTCCTAATTAGTGTGACTTTTGATTTAGTGAGATGAACCAAAACTTTATAAGGGAAGTGATCCCAGACATATAGTAACCACATCTATATAACAACTAAAAATTGATCCTAGTGGTTATTTAGTTCATTGAATAATTTTTATAGCATGATCCATAGAGTATCCCAGTGTTAGTAAAACAAGTAAGAAATTTTGTGCCCTTACATGCATGACATCTCTTTATTTGTACCTTGATTTGGTGAGGTTAATGGCCAAGAGAATAGTTCAACAGTATTTTTAAACATGTGGGAATTATATATGAAAAGGAAATTTAATAATGACATTAAAATAATTTTAAATTGGGTGCACTCTAATTCACCGTTCTCTTAGGGTGCCTAAATGGGGCCTAACAACTTGTTTAAATTCTTATGGTTCTGAGTGTATTCCACCCCAAGGATTTTTTTTTGTTCATTTGAAAATGGATATAATGAAAAAGGATCCATTTTTCATTGAACTAATGTTTTATAAGAGAAAAAAGATGTTTTTAGCCTACATAGAGGATTATCTCATATTTATTTCATAATTTTTGTTGGAATGAATTTTTCTACTCAGCTAACATGGAATTATCCTTGAGATAGATCAAAAAAAGATTGAGATAGATGCCTCAGTCAAAAAGGATGATTAATATAGTATTGGAGCAGTTGTGTTTGTTATGTTTTCACATTGTATATTCTATAAATATATATAGATACTACTAGAATATTAATTTGGAAAGGAATATAACCCAGAATAAAATTTCCTTATGTCAAATGAAAAGAAGAAGAATGAAAAGAGGAAGTCTCTATAGTGGGTGAGCTCTTCTACTAAGATAATATATTCTAAAAATGTCTTCAAATATATTTATAAATATGATTTAGAGAAGGAAAGTGTACCGAAAATTTAAAATACTATCTTAGATCTCAAAAGGATATATGGATTTAGTGAATTGGGAAAAATATGAAGTTACCAATCAAGAATTTTCATTCAATGGATAATGGGTTATTTTATCCTTATAAGAGAAGTTGGGAAAATAGGAAGACTTGAAGAATTTTTATTATGTAATAATTGAAGATATTTCCTTAGTAGACAACAAGAAAATGTGCGAAGAAGCGGCCTAGAATTTTAGAATAAATATCATAGGAAATAAGATTAAGAATAAAATATACATTCTTCCAGATATTAAATAGTATATTTTAAAAAAAATACATAGAGAAAGAATTAAAGGAAATTATTATTCGTCACAAATCATAGCTTGATGATAGAAGAAAATGAGTAATATATGTTGTATCAATTTTAAAAGAGATAGCTTCCATATTGAAAATAATGGTGAAAAGTTTATAGAGATATAAATAAATCTCAGTTTAATAAATAGAAATAAGAAGGTATATTTTCCCTCCAATGTATCTCAATCAAGTGAATCTATAAGGAATATATATTTAAAATTTGGATAATAATTGGAATTACATTTTCAAAATCTAGAAATTAAATCAATTTTGGAATCTAGTAATAAACCAAAGGATATTTAAAATTTTTGATGAAATAATGTCCAGTATAAAGTAGCATTTAAGGGATAATTTTTTTGTGGAATTTGGGAACATTATAGTCATGTATATTGAAAAAAATACCAAAATTGTTTAGAAATATAATACTTTAACATCTAAATCAAGAGAGTATGAATGAGGCATGATATCTATAAAAAATATCTATTAAAACTCTATTCATTTGGAAAGGTAGTGTAGTTGGAAGAATTTTTGGAAGGAAGATGATGACATTAAGAGTCACATAAATCCTATGATATATAAGGATATATATTTGAAGAAGGCCTTCTATGTTGGAAAAATATGTTTAATTTTTTGTAAAATATGAATGAGCCTCAAAAAAATTTCATCAATTATTGAAATAAATATACTCAAAACAAATCTCTTAGAATGACAGAAATAAAATTTTAAAACACAATCTAGGAGTTGTAATAGCTATGAGAAAGGTGGAAGAATAATAAATATACTATCCAATGTAGAAGAAGATGGAGTTCACGATGGTACTCATGGACATCAAATAAGTAGAATACTGAATTAGTATAAGAATACTTGTCAAAGGAATGAATTGAAGCTCAAGGTAATATTCATTCAATTAATAAATAATATTTATGAGATATCTGATAATGGTTCAACAAAAAGAAAAAATGTTCCCATGTGTGATCTATTCCATAATTATGGAAAATTCCAATCCAAGGAAGGATGAAAATTCCCACATCCAATAATGGAAGTGATTGGTATGATTCAAACATGTATGAAACATTGTATAAAAGTATAGGTGTAATAGATAATATAGATAATGTAGATAAAGCTAAAAAAGTAATGGAGTTCCTTGCCCAAAATATTGAAAGGTTAAAAGTAATGGTAGAAACAAAAAAAGGTACATATTTACCATCCCTATTCCTATACGTAAGGAAATTTGAGGCCCCCCTATCACCATATATAAAATATTTTCTAACTATTTTAAGGATATTTTATATTATGTGGTAGATACCATCTATTGGGTAGTTGTTCTAGTAATTCCCATTTTCTAAAGAAAAATGAAAAAAATTATCAAATCTAAAAAAGTGAATGCAACAATATAATGTTTGGATCATTACAACCCTCATATGGTATCAAGAATTACAAATAAGTCAAGGATTAGCCTCAATAAAGTAGTGATGTTAAGAATCAAGTTTTCACTCATAATATTTACCTAAAAGTTTATTTTTAAAATCAAATTATAAATCTAACCACAATAAACTACACATTGTATACACTAATTAATATAGTAAAAAAGATAGAATTTATATAAATGGAGGATTCAAAAACCATATTTTAGGGTACATATGGTATCTAGGTCAATATAAGAAAATTCCAACGAAATAAGGTCCAAAAATGTGTGGTAATAGACCATATAAGTGAATAGTAATGACCTGAAGACAACAACAACAACATTATAATTTTAATAAATATTTTTATTTTTGTTCTAATAGATGGTATCAGCTGTCTAATGTGTAAAAGATAATCATTGTTTTTATCCTAGATATTTTTTTAACAACAGGAATCACTAAGATAAATAAAATCTCAAAAGTTGTTTGAATAGTATAATCCTCAATTGTATGGGAGTTCAAGATCGATATTCAAGGTGGTTCAGCCTTATCATAGAATTTGTAACCATATAAAGATGTGAAAGGCTAGAAGATCAAGTGTTATAACTTTTCCAATTTTATCTAGTAGTATAAATTGTTTTTTAATAAGTTGTATGATCCTCACATTATGATATATATTATTTATTGACTAACACTATTGTTTGAATTTGTGATGGATTTCATTGGTTTTTATTATGGGAAATTCGAATGTGAAGATGCTAGAAGTTTTTTCGATATCAATAGTTACAAGTAGAACTTTGGTGTTGTTTATAGAAACTCATGTCTCCTATACTAATATCAACCTCACTATAAATAAAATATTTGTTGATATCCAATGTTCTATAAGGTAAATTCACTCACTCATTTTCATAGCCAAGTACATCTATCTGAAAAGTGATTTTCTGGAATTGGGATGTCCAACATGAGATTAATAAAATATATATATATAGAGAATAAGGATGATGTGGATTGAATATAGGGATATAGAAAACAAGAGATTATTCCCAATCCTCATACGTAGTAATTATTCCCTAGAGGTTACCCTTTATATAAATGGGGATTAACAATTTATTAGAGTTTCTTCCCATACATTCATGGGATAAATTAATTATCAATCCCCATTATTGATAAATCGGGAGAACAATATCTATCAACATTATAATAGTGAATCCCATTTAAAAAGGGTGGAAGAATTGAACATTCCCTTAAGGGGAGACAATATCAAGATAAAAATATCTTGGTTGGAGTAATATAGTAAAAGTGGGTGGGTGATATTCCTTTTAAAAATTGAAAAAAAGATTCCATTCAAATATGTAATTATGCGATAAATTAAAATATTCAAAGTACGAATAATGAAATTGATTAAAAATTTCAAAATAAGTGTATAAGAAAAAAAATAAAATTAAGTGAGATATTGACTTAAAATAATTAAGATATTAAGTGATTTATATAATAATCAATTAATTGAATAATTGAATGAATTAAATTAAAAATAAATGATGTGGAAAGAAGGAAATGTGCCGAATTTGTTACCAAGGTTGGAGAATAGATCAATTATGGACTCATATATCCCCCACCCTAATGTCTTAAAGATTTATTAATATTTATTCTTTGAATTTTTGGATATCCAAGAAATATGAAAATAACAAAAATCTTTTGATTTAGTGGTAGAAAAGAAACATGAAAAATAACATGTTTTTAGTAGTTTTTCCCTGAACCCTAAGTGAAAGATCATGGTTTTGGAAGTTTTATAAGAACCTAAAAAAAGAATGTAAAATGATATTTTCTGAGGCATAACACATTTAAAGAAAATATCTCAATTCTCTTAAAATATAGAGAATATATAATTTAGAAAATGATAGATGAAAATATATGAGAAAATGTTTTTAACAAATGAATACAAAATTTCAAAGGAGATTATCATTATTTTTTCTATGGATTAATGATATTAACAACTATTTTATATTTCATATTACCAATCAACTCGTGTGGGGTATTTATAACATTTTTCGTAACAATGATTGAATTGGAGGTATAATGAGGTCAATGGATCCATTAAAAACTATTATTAAGGAATGCTTTGACGTTTTTCAATGATGCCACTAGCAATATTTCCAATTCCATTGCCTTTCTGGTGGTCCTGATATAGGTTTTCTAACCACTAAAAATATTCATATAGTATCTAGTAAGATATATAATTATATAATGATTATTATTAGTTCCATCAGCAAGCCAGTGAGCTTCCAGTGGGTGGGTTTGTTCTATCAATGTCACCGGCTGGTCAGTTACACTCCATCAGGTAACTGGTGGTAACATACAATGTAGGATCCCCTCTTGGGATTATTTACTAAATTTTATTCCTTTGTTTATTATATTGAAAAACTATATTCTTACTCAAAAATAAAAATTTAAATTAACTCAAATAAAAATGCTAAAAATGGTATTTTTTATCATTAAAAACCATTTAAGAGAGTTAATTACCAAAATCTACCACTTTTTTATTATATTAAACAATTTTAATATTCCAAATAAAATATTACAAGGAATCTCAATATTTTATAATTACATTATATTGATATTGTAAAAATATTTTCAATACATAAGTGATTAAAACAATTATGTTTTGGAAATATTAAACTGAACACATGTTCGATGTAATTTCTTTTAAAAAAACTAATCCATGAAATAAAACATTAAAACCATAAGGTACCTTAATTTTACTCTAAATTTCTTTACCTTTCCCAAATTTTAAAGATATTAAGTAAAAAAAATTATAATTATCATAATGATACAATAAATTTCTGAATCAATTTAAAAATGATTATAATAACTAATTTCTCCCCCTTTGTGATTATAAAATTAACCATATTTATAGAGTTATAGAAAAAATAAAAATAAATAATGTTACTCATCAATATTGATCGTTTGTGAGAAAAATATAGAAATCTTGAAATTTGAATATATTTTTGAAAATTAAAATCTTTAAAATTTAAAAAAGATAAGAACTTGTACATTCTCGAAGTATCAAAATATATTTTAAATATTGATTTTCAATGATCTCTAGATTAAAAAAATAGTGTATTTTAAAACAAACCCATGTTTAAAATTGTTTTCTTCTCTATGAACATTTTATGATTTTCATGAAAATCACCCATTAATTGAACCATTTTTTAAAATAACATACATAAATATTGAAATTATATAGGTCAAAAATAAAATATTTAAGATCAAGAAAAAAATTAAAATTAATAATTATGGTTTATAAAAGATGTGTTAATTAATTTAGGAATATTTCATTAGAGATTCATACAAGTCATGAAATAAAAGCCAACTAATCATCACTAGGGTGATGATTAGATTAAATAACTAACCATAAATTTTCTAGGTTATAACCTATAGGATAATTTATGATAGAACCACATCAACTTAATAGTATCTAGGCATGAATTTATTTTCTAGGAAGATGGTGCTTGGTTTACCTTACCAAAATTATTCGTTAGAAAGTTTAATAATATTACTATCTTTAGAAATAAATTTTTAACAAATTATTTCATTTGAAATATTTGAAACAACTAAAGATTTCCAAAGATAAATACTACATGTCACAATATAACCATAGATAAATAATCCTTAATAAAATAAAAATGATCATGTGAAAGAGGATATGTTAATATGTAATCCAATTGAATATTGGGGTAAATTAACTCAAAAAGTATATCATCTTTTTGAAACATATCTCTCAAAATGTGTGTTTTAAGGTCTACGTTCTTAGTTTACGGATATTGAATAGGATTTCTAGAAATACTAATGGCACTAGTGCTAGAACAATTAAAATATACATCATTTTAATTTATCCCATAATCTAAGAGAGTGTGTTTCATCAAAATAACATGGGTACAACTACTCCCAGTGGCTATATATTTCTTTTCAACCATAGAAAGAAAAATAGAATTATACCTCTTGCTACTCCAGGAGAAGAGGTATTTTCCATGTTGGATACAAATCATACATCTAAATTTCATAACTAATTTTCTTATAATTAAATCACCATTAGAATAAAAATTATAAGTTCATAATAGGTTCCTTTGAGATAAAATAAATGAATATTTATAAACATTTTAAAAATATAAAAAGTCTCTTAAGATCTTTTAAATGTGATTATTTTGGGTTTCATTGAAAATAACCATTGATTCATACACTAATTTTTTTTGTAACCAAGTCATGGTAAGGTAAAGAAGGATCCCAATAATACCTATATAAATAAACTTTTCAAACATTTTACATGCTTCTTCAAATGTTATCTTACAAGAAGTAAATAATGGTGTACTTATCTAAATTACTTGATCCTTGAAAAAAATTATTTAAAATTTCATTAATATATTTTCATTGAATTAAATTATTTTTATTTTGAGAAATTTGAAAACCAAGAAAAAATATATATTCTCATAGAAAACACATTTCTAATTCGTTTCACATTAAATCAAAAAACCCATTATAAAGAGATTATTTACTACAAAAAACATGAGAGAAATAAATTTTAAAAATTAAAAATCATTTCAAAAACATTTTCTAATTAATTTTGAGTCAGGTTTTCCCATTTTGAAATCATTTTCTCAAATTAATTTTGTCAACCATTCATACCAAACTATAGGGATTTTCTTTATACCAAAAAACCTTAACCTAAAAACATGATTTTTTAATTTTGAATCTTAATATCCTGGATTTTTTTCCAGAAAAACCTTTTAGAGATAAAACCATTCAAAAAAACTTTTAAAATTCAAAAGATTAAATTTTAAATGGGATGGGAATGGTAAAAATATTATAATGGATTCAAGAATAGAGATGAGTGTAATGGTATCAACTTAAATAATGAATTATTATTTATTTTATATTTTTTCCTTTGGTCTATGTTTGGTATGATTTATGTTAAATTTATAATATAATTTATTTATAAAAAACACAATTACTACCAATAATTGGATGATCATTGGGTCTTTCAAATAGAGTCCAAACATTATTCCTTTCAAATTGTTTTAACTTCTCTTGAATTACAGGCACACAATTTCAATTATTAATGGAATCATAAAAATGTAGAAATTCTATTTTTGAAATAAAAGAGATATACTCATCCTCATTTAAAACAATCCTTCATGTATGAGTACTGTATTACAAATCACTAATAACATTTTATAAGATATTATATTTATATTTCCCCAATGAATTTTCAAATGGTTGAGAATTGGGTTCTTCCACAACATTGATATCATTAGATCTAGGATATTTAGTTAAGGTTAAAATTTATATTTTAACCATAACTCATCAATTTAGGGAGGGGTTTATGAAACTAATCATCAAATTTGATTTGAATTGATTAATTTAAGGTATTAGTATTTTTATTAGATACATAGTATTATTTAATTTAGTTTTAGTACCTAATAAAATTATCTTAAGGATATTTGGGGATAAAATATCCTACGTTGTAATTGGTGTCATGAATATAGAATTTACATCCATACACTTTAGAAAATTCATCATTAATAATATTACTTTTCCAAATATTATAAGAGCTATTTTTAAGCAATGTTCTTATGATAACACACTTCAAGGTATAAAAAAATTTATTGACAAACTCAACCCAAATTTTTTGAATAATTATAAATTCATTTTAGGGAGTTCATAAAATTCCATAAATACTTTTATTCCATATCTTAACAACCCCATTTTTGGTGTAGAAATTGGAGTAAAAAAATAAATATTATAACCTTGTGAAGTACATAGTTCATCAAAAATATTCTAATCAAACTCTTCACCATTTTAATTCAAAATAGATACGATCTTATATATTTTTCATTTTTAACCTTGACATAATATTTAATTATATATTTAAAAAACATGTTTTAATTAATAAATATATATTCCCATGTTAATCAGGTATAATCATTGATAATTATTAAAGAGTAATATATACATACCATACTTGCAACTTGGGTTGGTCTAAAAAGATTAAGATGAATATAGTCAAGATACACATAGGAATACAGTTCCTTTTTATATTTAAATGATATATTGTGTCACTTTTAGAGTTGTAAATTTTCAGAAACAAATTTACTTAAAATGTAATTTAGTAAAATCTCACACTATATGATTTTTTTTTATTATGAAAAGTTTATGTGTGCTAAAATTGAAAGGGATCCTATTCCAAATACATGAATAGCTATATCATGCACCTAAAAAATAAAAATTTTGACATATAATATATTTTCAAAAAATAAAAAAGTCATTTTGAAAGAAAAAGAAGGTAAAAATAAAATCATTCAATTAAAATAAAAAATATCACAAAAATAATTTCAAAAAAACATTTAAAT
This sequence comes from Viscum album, assembly GCA_963277665.1. Lineage (NCBI taxonomy): Eukaryota > Viridiplantae > Streptophyta > Magnoliopsida > Santalales > Viscaceae > Viscum > Viscum album. Next base: position 1,235,142,810 of record OY728162.1, on the reverse strand, counting down.
AATTCTCACATAATTGACCAATAATTATTCAATTATGTTTCAAACATTATCATATAAAACATATTTAATAATAGAGAAATTGGAAAACCCAATAGTACATGCACCAATTATTTTACTCAAGTTATCCCCATGGGTGATGTTAGTTCTTTCGAGTTTTTCAAAATGATTAAACTTAGAGTAAACATCAGACGTGTATATCAAGCCCCAGATATCCAAGCACCAGGTAACTGCTTATGTTTTTCTCCTAACGTACTTGTCCTATATAATAATCATGAAACTAAAGATTTTGGTTCAAAAAAAAAATTGGCTCCACATTAGTTAGCTAAATTATATTTTTGAATTCCTACATGTTTAGAATATTTTTTTCCTTAAAAATCCTTAAAAAAGTATTAGAAGTGAAATTAATTAAGTCTTTCCTAAAATATTGTTATTTTTTTATATACATGCATAAATATGATTCTCATTTTTTCTACAATAATTACAAAATTTATCTTTAAAGAATCGTTTTTAAAAAATCACTATTATAGGTGATAACTTCATTTTTAAAACCAAAACCATAATTATTTTTTACATGTCATTTAGTAAAAGATATTTTATTTATATTTTTTTCCCTTGGGATAATTTATAAATATATATATTTATATCTATAGTAGATTATTCATGATTCTATAAATTATGTTTCTCTTTTACTTTCAATGATAATCCTTCATTTTCATTATAGAATTGATAATTTTCAAAAAAAACATTACTATATTGCTTTTGGAGTTCATTTCATTTTTTGGTAAATACAAAAAATACAAAAAATAATTATATATAATATAATTTTATTAAATAAACAATAGGTAAGAGAATAATAAATGGAAGAAGAGGGATATTTAACTTTATCCCATACCTTAATTTTTTCCATAATACATTTAGAACTTCCATATCTTCAGCTAGATTAAGAGAGAGAATATTCACATATACTATAAGTAGAAACATTGAGAGATTTATTACTTTTATAATTTTTATTATTTTTGAAATGGGTAATATATCGTGATGTTTCCCATTTTGTTTCTATGAAAACAACTTACTTCATTATTTTTATGTTGATTGTTGTTTTTAGCATGGTTAAATGATTTCTTCTTTATCATGTATTAGTTTACATTCTTGGAAAGAGGTGCTATTTCAATTTCACTTCTGAAATAATGATTATCAATTTATATAATAAAAATTATATTATTTTACATTACAATTATTCTTTTTTATCTTTTAAATTTTTGGTGATAACATAAGTTATGAGAGAACCAATAATTACTAAAACCACTATTTTCCTAATGTATTTTTCTTATTGAATCCTATTTACATTAGTTTATCATGAACTAGGTAGAACAAAATGTATTTACCTAAAAATGGTATATATAGAATGATTATCACCAATAGATTTCATACTATTTGAAATGTCATTATAGAGAGTAAGAATTGTATAAATTTAATCATTATAATTCTTACTAAAACATTCCAAATCATGTCTATGTACGTCAAGTTTATTATCATTATCTTTACTAGTTCCTTCATGAGTAACCTCAATTAATTTTAAAATTTCACATGAACATTTATATTTGGATACATGATCGACAATAATTTTTTCTAAATGCCAATAATGAACATATTTTTTATTCATTTTCTAGTTCAAAAGTGATAAAGTCATTAGTATTCTATTTTTCTTCTGATTCATTTGTTGGTGTGTAACCATGACTAAGATTTTCAAAACATATTAACATATGTTTCCAAGAAAAATATACAATTATATTTTGTAATAACTATATTCAATTCTATCTAATAAAGGGGAACAAACCATTGAGTTTCCATTGGGATAACCTTGGTTGTCATAGGCCAAGTTTATTTTTTAATGATTTTTCTTGAAAGCGATTAATTTTTCTTTAATTGTTTTTGATAACGAGGTCTAAAAAAATCTAAAAAACAAGGTTTAATCCATGTTTTAAAAACATTATCTAAATATAATTTTCCAAACAAGATTACCTATGATACTAATTTTTGTAGTAAGATTACAAGAGTTGGGTGCGAATTTCTTTTTAATAAATTAATGAAATGTCGTAAAAATATGAAACTGATTAATAAATTAAAGTAATAAATGTAAGAACAATAGAATCTATAAACATTTTGAAATAAACGTAGAAGAAATATATATTAATTAATAAAGATATTAGTTTATATGAATGAATTGATAAATTGACTCATAAATTAAGTTGTATTTTTTAATTTAAAAAATAATATTAAATTGTAATTGGTGCAGGTAGTATATAAAGAACACAATCCATTAAGATGTATGTAAATTTCTAAATTATAATCCCATATATCTCTCATGACAACTGTTTTGGAATTTATATATATATATATATATCCTGAAATTAGTGATATCCAAGATACCAAAAGATATAAAAAAACTTAAATTTTGCATTATGCAAAAAACTCAAAAAAAGAACATTGTTTTAATATTTCTCCATTACCTTGATTGAAATGATCATGGTTTTGGAGGTTTTCTAAGAATTTAAAATGGGAGAGTAAATTTATATTTTTTTGGAACAAGCTCTTTGAAGAAAACATATCAATTCTCTATAAATAAAGAGATTATTTAATTGAGATAACGAGAGAGAGAAATATGTGTGACCAAAACATTTAGATAAATATATACAAGTGGTTTCAATTGGAATCAATTTTCTATATTATGATCATATTAATTTTCTATAGATTTATGAAACAAAAAAATTTCAATATTATATCTTATAAATCCCCTCATGGGTGGTATTTATTGTCTCTAGGGTTTTAAGGGTCGATTTGTATGTGTAATGGGGCAATGGGAGCCATTAAAGACAACCACTAAAGCATGTATTGACTTTCTAGAACAAGACCACCCACTGGTTGTCTAATTCCACCACCAAGCTGGTGGGACTATTGTATGTTTCCTAGGTACAATAGACTCCGGGTAGTTAATGGATTCCACTGTGTAGGTAGAGAGATAACTGCAGATCGTATACTTCTTCCTAGTTCTAAAAGATTTCAGGTGACAATCTACTGAGTAGCTAATGAGCATAAAATAGGTTGGTTGTTTCTATCATTACCATTGGCTACCTAGTGACACCACGCTGGGTATCCAGTGGTATTAAACTATACGGGATTCTCTATTGGTATTCTTCAAATATTTTCAATCCCTTGTTTGGTCTATTGACGACCTATATTCATGATCAAACACAAATATTGAAATATAATCAATTGAAAATGTTGGAACACTAAAATGTGTTTTTGATCATTAAAAAATATAAAATATAGTGAGGTAATAAAAATATTCTTATATCTCATTTATATTTCATTAAAAATGGTGTATTTATTGGAATGTTTTTCTTGTCAGCAAAATATAAATCATGATATTTTTGGATACTCCCTATGTTTTTGATAGATTATTTTTAGAATGTGGATACTAAAATCAAGGTAATTGATTTTTCACATGATATGATTTTTTGATACCTCTAGAGCCTAATAGAATGGTTGAAAAATATATATAGAGGTAAAAGGTTTTTCATAGAGCTTTAAATGTAGATATAATTTTCATATGTATGAATTCATCAATGTGTAAATACTTGAGTAAGTTTATAAAATTCTTCATAAAGGATAGAAGCCATGGAAATCATGGCTAGATGTAGGTTTTCCAAAATAGTAGTATAAATCAAGAAAAATATCTATGTACTCACTTATATGGATTTACAACATGATAGAATTCACAATTTCTTTGTATCCAGCTACATAGAGGTTCTATGTATAGGAATTATAGTGATATAAAGTAATTTATCTATGTGAGTAAGTTCACACATGAAATTCGGTTAATGATAAAAATTCTGAAAAGGACCAATATAAGTAAATATGGATACCTGAGGGAGTTCACATATCCAAAACTAGATATATAGGTGAATCTGGAAATGTGAGGAATCGCTTATGTAAATCCACTAACAAAGAGGATTTCATGTAAGTGATTCACCACTTATGAGTTTCCACATATGAAATTTTGGATATGGCGATCCACATAAGTGAATGGTTCAACGTATGATAATTATAAGGAAATATAGGGGATTTTATGAAACAAATTCTAGGAATATTAGTTAGAAAAGAAATAAAATGAAATGATTAGTTTGGTTCTATTCAATGATCTAAACATCATGGATCTTTATTACGAGCTATGATCCATGTCGAAAATGAAGAAAGAAGGAGAGGGTGATATGTAGTGAATTAAATGGAAAATATTTTCACACTATATTAGAGTGTTTCATTCTTCCAATAAAGGAGATCCATGTATGAATTATCATTCCAACATAAAACTAAAAGATGTTATTTTACATACTAAATTTTACTTTTTGGAATATGCATCTGATGAGAGATCATGGAGATAGAGAATTTTTTGTTTTACATGATACAGACCAAGGAATTTGAAAGTTTAAAATTTGAACTTGCAACATCTATAAATTTCTGTTATTTATAATATATATTGTTTCTATCACAAAAAATATATAAAAAATTATTATAAATTGAATTTATAGTATATAACTATAGAAATATTTTCCTCAGGTTTTTATTTTATGAAAATTGATAAATCACTTAATGCTGATATCATTTGTACCATAACAAAGAAATAATAGAAGGATCATGAGGGTAATTCTATTATATAATGAATTGGTACACTGAGAAGAAAACATTATATTGCAACAATCAATAACACATTTTTTACAAGAATAATAGGATCTCAACGCTTCTATGATCAAGAAGAAAAATAATTTTCACATATAAGAAGAAGAAACCTAATACATTATAAAATATATATATTCTTAAAAAATAAGATTAATTTCATGAATTAATGTAATGAATAAGGTGTTTTATATTTATATTGGAAACAAAAATAAGCTTAAAATATGGTAATCAATGTTATTCTTTGAAGGATAAACAATTAATTTCAATAGCGTATCGACACATATTTGAGGATGAATTCATCGTAGATGAAATTGAATATAGATAGACCTTTATTTCCATAAACTATTTTGTTTTCCAACCCCAAAATAAGTTCCTTAATTATTATACATGATAAATTGAACTTCTATAGTTAGAAAACTATGGATGGGAATAGCAAACCCAATATATTTTATTTGTAGTGAGCCTATGCATGGAGTAACTACATCCTTGAAACAACAAAAATTAGTGATCCTAGTAGTCAATTACTACATTTTAAAAAATATATTTACATAATACTTGGAGTATATTAGTGTGTCTTAACTAAATGAAAATATTTGTATACATTCTTGCATAATATATATGTATTCAAATGTGAATCTAATGAGGTTTTGGGTCATGGGAATAGTGGAACACTATTCCAATACATTTGGGAACTATATGCATGAAGGGAAGTTAGTAAATACATTTAAAAGGATTTTAATTATGTGAAACATGAGTTAACACTCCTATTAAGGTGCTTAAAAGGGACCTAATAGAGGGAATTCCTTGTGGGTAGGATATGATGGGGGGATTTGCATTGAACCAAATAAAATGGTATCTTGAAACTCATTAGGTTCTAATGCAAAATCTCTATGGGTTCCTGATTTCCGAGTATAATGTGGATGAATGTTTATCATATGTTTACAAAATATATTCCATTTAAAAGGTGTGTAGAAGTTCCCACCGACTAGATTTAACCTTTATAGGGATCCATTTTGGGACATTTGTTGATGGTTCATGGTTTTTGATAATATTATATAGAAGAAAAAAATTTCTAATTGTAAAATGTTTTGGTTTTGATCCTTGTGAGGAATAAAATATACTGGGATAATATTTACATTAGAGTATTTATTTTTGATGATTTGGATATGATGACTTCATGTTTGAGAATAAATTTTCTTTTCTTGGTCGGTAGTGTAATTATCCCACTTAGAGCGTAACCTACAAATATTATGTGTGTGTGAGAGTGTTTTTCTTTCAACACAAGGATACTTGATTTTTCTTGGTAATAACCTACTATTATTTTATTTTTGTCGATGAAATGGTTTTTATATGGTGGTTGTGGATAATTGATTTTTTTTTTCATTTACTACTTTTCCTAACTTTGAGGATTTGAGTGTTGAGATCTTCTAAAGAGTAAATTGTAAATTTTCCCTAGTAGCTGAAATCAAATACATAATATAATGTTATATATTTTTGGGCCATGTTTGGTGAAGAATGTTTTTGTAAGATATAGTATGTTTTTTTTGGAAAGTGTTTTGTTGTTTTACCAAGGAAGTTTGAGATGAAACAAAATCATCTCTATTTTTAAAAGGGGATTATTGGACTGACCATAGTATTTAGGAAATCAAAATTAGAATTATTATGAAAGTCTATTTTATTTGGAAATAATTATATTACTTTATTTAGGAATATGACAAGTATTTTTTGGTCTAACAAACTATATTACTAATATTAAATATGTTATGGAAGGAATGGTTTTAGGGGGAGTCAATCCTCTCAAATGAATAAGTTTGAGAATGATGTTTGGAATCAATATGAGAAGGTTGGTGTAAATGTTGAGAATAGTTTTCAACAACTGGAAACTATTTCTGATGTATGTTAAGAAAATGTAAATATTTCTATGTTTTGTCTTCATTTTTTACCAAAATAAAAATATCATAATAATTCTCCGAATCTGGAGGTGAATAAAGAAATGGAATAATATGAAGATCTTCTATAGAAACCACATTAAAATATCTAAATGGATAACGACCTGGAATTCTTAATAGTGGTTGTTCTTCACATATTATAGGAGACATAATGTTGTTGAAAATATTGAATGAATTTAAAGAAGAGATAGTGACATTCTTAATGATGAATATATAAAAATCAAAGGTGTTGAAATATCCATCATTGTGAAATAAAAGATGAAATAAAAAAGGATTTATATGTTGAGGGGATGAAACATGACCTACTGATTGTTTCACAAATTTTTTATGAGGTTGAAAATTTTATCCTTAGATATGATGGTTTTTGTTTGAAAAGTGATGATGATGGAAATATTGTTACAATAATTCAACATACAAAACAAAACATGTTCCATATTGGTGAAATACAAAACTATTATTACTTGGGTAATGTGGATAAATTCAGTTATGGAATAAAAGGGTATGAAACATGTGTCTATCAAACTTGAGAAATTTTTCAATGAGATGCATTGTTCATGGTATTCTTGATATTTCAAAAGGAAGATATTGGGGTTGTAATTTATATCAAAAAGGAAAAATTGAAAACTCAGAACATAAAAAGTTTAGATTGGTTAAAAATACCCCTCGGACATATTCATTTTTATATTTGTGGGAAAATTAAAAATCATTCAATCAGTGAAGATAAGTAATTAATCACCTTCATTGATGACATTACTCGCATTAGTTGTGTTATTTATATGAAACATAAGTCAGATGCTCTGAAAATGTTTGAAATTTTCATGAGGAAATCTGAGAAGGAATGTGATTATTTGGTGAAGTGAATAATAAATTTTGATGGTGGTGAATATAAGATTAATAAAATTGGAAATTATCTTAAGAATAATAGAATTTAGAATGTGTTTAGTTCACCATACCCACCTCAAAAATACTGGGTTGCTAAAAGAAATAATAGAAGTCTATTGGAAATGCGGAGAACTATGTTACTTGAACATGTTCTTTCTCATTACTATTTTTGGAATGCCATGGTCATTACATTTTATATTCAAAATCAATATTTCTATAGAACAAGTTCATATATGAATACATCTAAAATGTTTTATAGAAAAACTCAATGTTAGAAACACATAAGCATTTTTGGGATTCCATTAATCATTATGAAGAAAGGTGGAAAGCATGAAATGTTTGAGTAAATATGTTAAGATGGATTTTTCCTAAGTTATTCTCTAGAAGTAATAATATATAAATGTTTCAACAATGAAATAGAAATAATTGTTTATTTTGTAAGTGTGAGTGTTGTTGAAAATGTTTTGGAAAAAACACACTTATGTAGACAAGAAAATTCAATAGGATAAGTAATATTTTTGTTATCAATTCTAATAAGTGTTCCAATAGTGTTAATCCTACCCATAAAGAATAATCGGACACATTAATTTCATGTGAAGAGGATGAAACTAAAATAACTAATCCTAGGCTGAGGTAGAAAGTCGATGCTCAGAACATAATTTTTGGTCAACTTCATAAGGTTCAAACAAGAAAAATATCAAAAGTTGATTCATAAACTTCAATGTATTCAAAATTTGAGATGAATGATGTGAATGAAACTTTTTATAATATGGAAGGGGTTCAGTCTTGGAGTAAATAACTTTATCAGATATAAATTAATAATACTTGGTATCTCTTACCGAAGATCGATAAAAAAAATTTTATTTATACCAAATGGGTTTTTAGAACAATATGAATGAAATGTATTAAGTGATAGGGAACAAGGTTATATTAGTGTGAAAAGGTTACCCACAAATTTAATATATATATTTTGATTAGAATTGTTTTCTAGTGGAAAGTATTGAATCAATAAAAATATTTCTTTTTATTGATTCACAATGAAGTTAAATTTTTTTTCAAGTAGATGTGAAGTTTATATATTTTTTGTAGACCTTAATGAGGACGTTTACAATGAACAACCACATGAATTTTTTCTTGGGAAATATGAATGTTATGTGTGCATGTTGATGAAATCCTTGTATAGGCTAAAACAAATCTCCGAGGGAATTTTATTCCAAATTGGATTATTGATTAAAGATAATACATTTTATGAAAGTAATAGTTGTGAGAAATATTTACATCAAACAATGTCAGGTTTTGTACCTAATCATAATTGTTTATGTTGATGAAATCATCATTTAATGTATTTATGAATGTACTTGTGAATAATTATTTTAAGTGATAAAAAAGTTGTTTGAAATTTCCATGTTGGGATAAATGAAATAAATTCTTTGGATATAAGTATTACAATTGAAGAAATACATTTTTATTTCTCAAGAAGATTATTCTAAGGAACTTCTTAAAAAGTTTTTAATGGAAAATAATAAATGAGCTTCCAACCCTATTTTAGGGGGTACCAGGTTATCTAAATATGTAGAAGGCAAGAAAGATGATCAGAAATATTTTTGAAAGATGATTAGAGGTTTTTTATATTTTATTTTCTCAAGATCCAACACTGTATTGTTTGTATCCTTATGTAAAATATTTTCATTTGATCCTAATGAATCACATTTATTTGATGGAAAATAAATTCTCTGATATATCAAACGAAAAAGAATCTGGAATCAGTTATGATAGCTCAGAAATTGTTAACTTGTTTGGAAATTCTCATACTGATTGGGTAAGAAATGTTGATGATATATGATCCAAATATTGTGGAGTTTTCTTTCTTTGGATAATTTGTGTTAGTTGGAATGAAAATGAATAAAAAACTGAGACTGTTAGAACAGCTAAAGGAGCATTTATTTATTCCACTTAAGATGTTACCCAACTTATGTGGATAAATGTTTTTTTTGAAAACATACTTGTTGAAGTAATGTTACCCTTGCTCTTGGGATGTGATAATAAAATTGAAATAAACTGTAAAAGGAATCTTTTACAAAATTCTAAATCAGGACATATTGATATAAAATATCATTTCATCAAATATCATGTAGAGAAGAATGAATTAATGCTGGAGTATATTCCAACATCGGAATAGTATGATGACATATTAACAAAACCTTTAATATATGACCAATTTTATAAATTCAGGTTGAACAAGGATATCCAACATATTTCTAATCAATTTTGAGGTATTTTTATTTTTACCATATCTCATCATACCTTTTTATATTGATGTAAAGGGGGATAATTATTCCAAAAATCAATCTTTATAGAAGCATGCATCAACGAGGAGTTATGGGTATGATGTGAATTCAGATTGTAATTGTGTGAACTATTCTAATTGTTTGTTGGAGTGGTTGTAGGAAACAAAATTTTTTTATTCAATGTAAATTAAAGAAGTGAAGAATGTTGAGTAAGAAATATGAGCATGAAAGCTGAGGATGTTTCATGTGTACCTAATTTTGGATAGAATGGATTTTCAATTCATAATTTATGTTTTAAAAAATGAGTAAGATTGTGTAGGATTGGAATTGTTGATAATTAATACAATTATTGAGATTAAAAATATCATTGATTTATTAATCATTGATGAAAAACAATTCCAAAGGGGTATATTTTATTTATCCAATTTAGATAAAATGTTTTTGGATTTTATAATAGGATTTTTTTTCAAGTGTAATATTTTTTGTTTTCAAGGATGTTTGAGAAGAACAGAAATAACCTAAAATTGAAAAAGTGAAATATTCAACTAACTAACGTATTTATAAAATCAGACTCCCAATTATTAAGAAATTTTATTAGAATAGAAAACATAAATGTTTCTAGAAGATTTGGAATTTAAAATAATATTTTTAGAAAATCTGATGATGCTAATGATGATTGATCAAATGTTAAATATCACAAAATATAAGGTTCATGATAAAAGAATAAGTGAATTTTTGTAGAATTTGGTTAAATATTTCAATAGGTATCAATTTGAGTTTGTTAAAAAATCTAGATAGTCACAAATCTGTTCATAAGAGGCTCACACTTCATAAGAGGCTTATATTTCATGGGAGATGTGTTGTTTATGGAATGAGGTGGTGATAATGGATACCGAAAATGATTTTTTTACGGTATAAAAAGGACACTATAAAAAATTAAGTCACCATTTAAATTTCATATCACATTATGTGGTTATGGTTTTAGCACGTCAAAGTCTATAATAATTTAGATACGTGTGTTTTTCAGATTCATTTTCGTATATAGAGACCCCTTATCAGATCATTAGATAAGAGAAATTCATTATAAGAGATCATCCCGGCTGGAATAATTTGGATAAGTCTAAAGGAGTTCACAATGGATAATTTTACGAAGGGAAGTAGTTAGATTGGAAAGATTCTGTAATGGTTGAAGTTGTCCACATAAAGAGTTTGTGAGTACACTTTAGCCCCAAAAAGGAAAAGAGACTTTATTGACGTGGTTTTCTATGAGGAATCATCCATCCAAAAATGATGGGGTGGTCCATAACAAAAAAAGGGTTGTGATGCATCAATGGTTTCAAAAAAAAATTCATCCATGAATTAGAGGTAGTCCACGAAGGGAAGGTTGTTCGCGAATCACTCACACCATGTATTTCAAGAAAGTAACTTAAAGATACAGGATAGTTTGTAGTGGGTACATGAAAGTTATTGAAGGGACTAAAATAGTTTTTGAATGTAATATTAACAAATAAAAAGTACATAGAAATTTGTAAATTCCGTTTTGAGCAATAAAACATCGAAATTAGACTGGGAAAAAGGGACTGAGTATTATTAAAATGTCCAGGAAGTTATTCCAACTTTTAGGTATGAACGTGAAGAATTATTTTGAATGGTCATATTTTTTAAAGATTCAAGAAGAACAATAGAATGTTTTTAAATACATTGTAATACATATTTTTTTAGAACATAAAACACTCTATGGGATTATTTATATAGTGATATATGACTATAAGGACATATCATACTCATTTTATTCCAAAAAAAATTGATTTATTGCTAGTGGATTGTGTGTTATTGGATTATTTTTGAACTATACCAAGGATATAGCTACTCCTATTGAGTAGTGAACCTTGTAAATTATTATGTTTATATGGATGTCTGTTTGAATTTTTCTCAGTGGGGAAATAGTTCCTAATGAGGGGAAATGAAGTTTCGTAAGTAATGGAACATAAAATAAAATGATATAATTGATTCACTTCTCCCCCTCTCTATGATATAAAAATATTTATAGGGAAATTTCATAGTTGACTCTGGTTTGTGTTTTTTACCCTTGACCTAATCTATTATAGAAAATTCTATATGGTAGGGCCTTAATAAAAAAACAATAAAGTATTAAAAGAATCAATTTTCTCCCAAGTGTGTGAAATCTTATGAAATACTCTTTTCTTTAAAAACGAAGCTTCAAAATGAAATTCCAATGTGTTGGTTTTATTAAAAAAAAGTTTTCTTCCAATGGGTAATATAAATTTTATTTGCATCAAATCACTAGAAGTTAGTCATTAGTGGTTGATGTGACCTTAAATTGATACTATTTTCTATATCTTTTTTTGTAAAATTATGTTTTTTATATTTGGTGTGTTATTAATCTATCTAATTGTGTATTTTTGGATATTTATTATAGATTTAGTTAATTAATGAATTTATTAATTAAAATTCTCTTTTTATGGTTTAATATTTCAATTGATCATTTTTTTAATTACTAATAATGTTTGTTTTATTTATTAATTTTTTTTAATTATTTACATTCCTTATTTATTTGAGTACTATTTAATTTTATTTTTTTGTACTTAATATTTATTTCATTTTTTAGTTTTAATGTATTATTTAACTAATTTTGGTTTAAATTTAAATTAATTTTACTTAAATAAATATTTAATAATTTTACATTTGAATTTTTAATAAAATTATATAATAATTTTTATTTTTTCTCTATTTAGTTAATTATTTTAAGTAAATTTCTCTTAATATTTAATTATTTTTTGATATAATAATATAAATATCTTGAGTTTATTTTAATATTTCATTTATAATTATTTTTAATAATTTTTTTAGTTTTTGTATTATATTTATCTATAGAATATGGTTATTTTTATTTTGAGGACACAACATACAATAGAAGAAAGATAATTATATCAATGCATTAGATAAATTAATTTTTCAGCAACAATGATTTTAATAAATTGGGTAGTGCATCAGATGATTTTTGTCAGCCTCCAAATGAGATTATTGCGGTCACATTCTTAATAAAATTAGCTTGTGTGTAAAATAAAATCATAGGATACCTATTAAATAATTTTTTATGCCTCTCATATGATAAATATATCCTCCAACATATGTGAAATGAAATACACATAAGATAATTATCTTTTATGACCTATAACTAGTGATGATAAACTAAACAAAGTCTTGCTGTTTAAAGAAAAAACCCAATATTGAATGAAGGTAGACCTCCACTTAGTTGTTTGAAGAACCCATTGTAGATGTTAACTGAATAAGCCCCTCCCACATGATCTAAAATTAACTGTGATGTAATGTTTCACTCTCTCTATTGAGGTGGAGTGATGAGGAATTTCTTCAAATTTGATTTCATGGGAGATGATCTCCAGCAAATCCCATCGATGAACAAACAAATACAATACCATTTCAACTGATCATTTTGAGTAAAATGAATCCAAAATTTGAAGATGATTGTGTGAATCGATTGAAGAATTCTTTTTCATGAAACATTGGGAGGTTAAAATATAATGATTTTATGGAACCTAGTGAATCTGATGACCGGATCATGAATGTTGAAAATACGGGGGAGCACATTGTTGATAATTAGTTGTGTTATAGAAGGAGAATCTATGAGTTTGATTCAAATTTGGTTGAATAATTTACTTCATAGATGAATATAAATTAAATCCAGATTCGATGGATTTTTTAATGAATTTGTACTACTTTCAGTGCATCTCGATAAGGATGACGATGTTATAAAAGCTTCTATTATTGCATTCGTTGAAACTTCTCGACCAGTGTTGCATGAAAAACACATTTTTGATGAAATATTATGGAGGAGACCAATTTTTTGGAATCTAATTATCTTCATAGTAGCATGTTTTCAAAATTCATCTAATTCTTTTGCCTATTTCACTATGACCTAGGGATTTTGGAAAAGGAACATTGATATTCATAAAATTATGTAGATGTTATCATCACTTCCAGGGGTCCAAAGATGTTTACTTTTACCCATTCAGGATAAATATGATGAATTTGATATGTGTGGTTATTTTTCCTGGGCTTGATGAAGTTTGAGCTCAATAATAGAGAAAGGATTCTATGCTTTTTTAGTAATTATATGAAATCACTATAACATAATGAACATTTTATTAGTGGACAAAAAGTTGTTAGAAAATAATAATAATAAAAATAATTGATTAAAAATAAATTGATTACTGGTTAAATTAATGAAACATGATAAATTTCAATGTCCTTTGAAGAATTATTTCTAAAGTCCTAATGATAGAGAATAAATTTTTGAGAATATATTCTCTTATATGAATGTCATCAAAAAAGTCGATGTTTTAGTGGAGATGAATTTACAAGGAAATAAAGTAATCTTAATTACCATAGTTTGAGGATAGACACAACTAGATAGAGATGGAAAAAATGTGTATATTTTTGAGAAGAAAAAAATTCTAGAGAGAGAGAATTTTTAAAGCATAAATTGGTGGAGGTATATATTGGAGAATAAGATAACCTCGATAGAGAGTCTTCTATTATCTTTTCCCTCTTCATGTTTTCTTATTTTTATAATCACTTAATTGAATATTTCTTTTCAATTATTGTAAATATGTGTGCCTAAAATATGTTAGTTGTTCGTATTGGAATAGATTCATTCATTTTTCAATATATTTATTTTAATTTCATAATTGTGTTAGTGAATGTTTTTAAAATGATCTTTCTTTAAATCTTTACAAGAAACTTTTCTATGTCATTCTAGTTACATTTAGCGAGACTTTTCTCTCTTGAGAATCATCCAATATAAACAAAATTAGAAAACAATGAGGTATATCTTCTCCATAAACAGACTCGTCTTTTCATGATTTTTGGTTGACTGATAAATTTCATGAAATACCACTATATTGTAGAGTTCACCTAATATCAGTTAGGCATTCTTAAAACCTTCATCACACACTGGAATAATTTTTTAAAATGAATGATAATCCAAGAAACATATTTTTAGTCGATTTATGATAGTCTGATTCCTTAAAACCATTATTAATTTCTCACACTATCTCTCTTTAACTTCAATATTATTCTTTATTCTCCATCATAACACATCACTTCCAATTTTATAGTTTTTTTGTTGGTTTTACTTTTTTTTTTGTATAACTTCTATTATCTTCCCTATGTATATGATACTCCTTACCAAAAAAATATTAATTCATATGTTTCAAAAATAATTAAATTTGGCATGTTATAAATGAAAACATGATCAAAATTTTGAATCTTTGTTGGTGAAGGCATGTATGACCGAATCATAAAAAGAAAAATAAAAAAAATAAAAAAATTAAATATTTCCTAAAAAGATACTATAGAAAATGTGATTTTTTATTTCTTAGTTGTGTGATGTATTTGAGAATTTTGAACATTAAATGATATTTACATCAGAGAATGACCTATTTTTGAATATAAACAATTAATCTATGAAATAAAAACGACACTTCATTTCCCTTAGTAAAAAAGAATAACAAGATTAAAATGTAAAATAAAAATAAAAATTTATATTTTGGAATTTAGAGAACTGCAATTCATAATGAAAATTTGGCTACACCTCAACATATAAATGAAAATTCTGAGAGTCTTAAGAGTAGGAATTTCCATCTTCCAATTATTTCAAATAATCATACTTTTCTATGGTTATCCCCTAGGTCAAGAAATTATGAGTTGAATAAATATTACATCTCCATGTTACCCTCATATAGTGGTTATACTAGTGAGGATACTCTTAATTTTATTAGATATTTTTATGGTTTGGTAAAATAGTTAGATTTCCATGGTTTGAATGAAGAGGATATTAGGTTAATATTCATCATTTTTTGAAATTTAGGGCTAGGATATGGTTCCAGAACAAAGATGATGAAATATTTGATAATTTTTTCCAGCTCATTAATTATTTTATTGGGAATTTTTATCCTAGAAACACCACTAATAAAGTGATTCATAAAATTCTTGGTTTTTTCAAGATGAGGATAAAATTTTCCATGATACTTGGGACTAATTTAGAGAACTTATTAGATAATTTTATAACCATTAAATTTATCCCCATATACAGGTGGGTAATTTCTATAATATTATCACTCCTTATAATCAAAATATTATCTATACATCTTATGGTAGTTATTTCATAGACATGAAAGTGGATGATCACAAACAAGTTTTTAATTAACATATAGGAAATCCCCAATATAAAATCTCAAGGAATAGAGTTATTAAATGAGTTGAAACAAATAATCATGTTGTTATTGTTGATGATAGAGTTCTTAGGGGGAAGTGGTGTCATTGTTAGATTATTGGTCATTCTCAGTGATGTTAGCTAATAAATTACCTTCATGTCTACATTGTGGAGAGTGCTTAATTTGTGGAATTCTGTGATAGAAATAATAGGGTTAGTGTTCCATTCTATAATAAGTATAACTATGGTTAAAAAAATTTACCCCAATATTTTTTAGAAAAAAAAATTTTGGTTGAAACATGGAATTTTTCCTAGTTAATAAAATTATCCAACAAATTATCATCTAAATAATACCGAAACATGTATTTCAAATTATTATTTAAATGGATTAGTTAGTAAACAGATCACTAAGATAGATTCACAATATGTTAGAATTAATAAGTTCCAATATCATATGAGTTAAACAGATATTAACTTATGTGAAGGATAAAAAGGAATGTTTCCACGAATAACTGATCCTAATACAAGGGAAAATTAAATGGCTATAAAAACAATGTTGGACCTTAAACCCCAATTGAATGTTAAGGAACAACCAAGGAAGATTAAAACCAATGACCATACTGAATTTAAAATAGATATTCCTATAAAATACAAATATGGAAATCTATATTACACTGTCCCTGACCAAAATAAATTGAATCATCATGTGAAAAAGGCCAAATAAACAAGGATGATGAAGTTGGAGTTGATTAAAGAGGTAACTAAAAAAGTTGATATTTGAGGATGAGGAGTGTAATCAACCATATTTAAAACATTATACCCCTCCCATAAATTTCCTTGATAGAGTTAAAAAGAGTTTTTAATTTTTTTACCATCTATTTATGAAGTTGATTAGAACATTTAGAATCAACATTCCATTTTTGGAAGCCTTGAATAAAATTTAATCATATTTAAAATTCAACCATAGGTTTTTGGATAATAAAAATTATTGGAATAAATTAGAAACCATCCATATTAATGTGGTGTGTATTGTTTTTATTTTAAAGAAGATTCCTCTAAAATTGAAGGACCCTAGATGTTTTCTTATTCAATAATGAATAGGAAGAAGTGGGTAACTGAATTTCATATCTTATTTGAGAGTAAGTATGGATTTGATCCCTTACTCCTTGTTCAAAATTCTAGGTCTTATGGATTTACAACCAACTTTTTCCTTCCTTCAACTTGCTAATAGGTCACTCACTTGTCCCTATAAAAGGGTAGATGATTTATTATATAGTGTAAGGAAGCCTAATTTGACCAATATTTTTATTATAAATGATATGGAGTTAAATTAAGAGGTCATTATCATATTAATAATGACATTACTTGGTACTAGAGGTCCTATCATTGATCTGTCGAAACAAAAACATACCCTTTGAGATATAGATGATGTGGAAGAGATTATGGTGTTTTAAAATCCCAAACATAAGGATTGATATAAACTAATTGATGTTTTTGAGAATGATTTAATTATAATAAAGGTAATATCATAGTATATTTATTTCCCTTTTAAGGTTATATAAATTATAATTCCCCATCCCAATGAAAGTATTACTCGGGAAGTTGTTTCACCCTCTCATTCATCTGTTGGTAAGGGAATTCTTTCCATAAATCTCAATTTGGAGTTAATGTTTCCCATTATTATTACTAAATTTTGTGATGTTGAGTATTAGTATTTTTTTACTTATTTCAAAGTTTATATGTTTCTAAAAATGGAGAAATTTTTGGATTTATTCTCCCTAAAAAACTAGATGCTTATCAACATGAATATTTTTATTCATGGAAATTTCATTCATGTTATTATTGATCCTTTTTTTGATTCTTACCCACATATTTCGTAGAAATTTACTTTAATTGTCTCTTTCAAGGAATCAAAAAAAATTTCTTTGCTAAATTTGAAACCATTATGTGGGAAAATTCCCTGTTTTTTTCATCAGATGTTTTCAAATTGTTCATCGTTATTTTGAGTAGGTTTCAATAGTTTTTACATCTGTTATTGAGTGTTGGGAAGCCTAGAGTGTCAGAGAAATACATTGAAAACACTATAGGTTTACTTCGATCATTTTAAATCATATTTTCGATAAATTTTTGTATAATTATAAAAATATAGACATTGAAATAATGGTCTAAAACCACCTTAGTGGTCAATATTTAAAGAAAAATTCGAATATTTTCTTATTATTATTGTTCTTAAGGTGTTGTAAAAGTTTGATGATGTCTATTCAAATAATAATTTTGTTTTATTCATCAATGAAACATATCCTCTCAATGATAATGGTTAGACATTTGAGGGAGGAAGTTATGTTGGGGTCTCAAAACCTAGTGTTACATGGTAGGCAACCCATGAATTTTTATATTTTATTGGATTTTTTTTTGAAATAAATGTCTCGAAATTTGATTCATTCTAACTCTATAGTTTCTGGGTCTCTCTTTTATGTGGTCTAACTATGAGATTTAATGAACATATATTTGAATTGATACTCACTTTCATAAAATCTTCATTCTTGAGAAACAATCTTCAATATTCCATTATTTTATCTGTAGATAAAATCTTTCTTGAACTTCAAATTTTGGATACTCATGGTCTATATTTCCAATATTGTAGGAACTGTAACATGGTATCCATAATTATTGAATATAAATAAAATAAGGGAGTATTTTTTATGTAATAATGAGAAAAAAATTATATTATGGGACTAATTTTTTTAATTTTTTTAATTTTTATTGCTTCCAAATTTTTTTCGTTGCTTCTAGTTTATGTTAATACTTATTGAAAAAAGTCATGTATTTTTTTTCTACAGTATATAATTATTAATATGTCTATTGGTCATTTATTCATACATAAACTATTGCGTTTTCTTAAAATTAATGTGCATGAAATTTAATCTACTCATTTGAAAATCATTATTGAATTTATAATTTGAAATCATACAAAATTATTTATTTTTTTCGGTGTTGAAATTATTTTCTATGGAAAACAAAATTTATGCACAATTAGTACGTGTTTGTAGTGTCTAAAAATGATTTTTAAATATCATTTTGATCCTTAAAATGAAAAATTCACTACTTAATGGAAAATATTTTTAACCTTAAACTACAAAAATTATTTTTCCCACATGAGATCAACAATGGGGATATTTTTGGGTTTTGTGTGTGGAAGAGGGGTCTTTAAACTGAAGGATTCTAACATTTTTCCAATGTGAGCCTACATAAACCCTTAGTTTTTTTTAATTTAGATTTTTAAAAATTAATTTAGGATTTTTCACCAGGTGAATTTTTTTCACAAATTTTAGAGTTGTGAGGCCAATTTTCGGAGGTTAATATTTAATACCTATTTGCAATTAATTAAGTAAATTGTTTAACATTACATATTATTAAAAATGAAATTTGGTAAGATATTTGGACAATATCATAAATTTTTTTTACATTTAACTTTTTAATTTGAATTTAACTCATAATATATGCATAAATATGAATTATAAAATAAAAATACAAATAAGGATTTAATTAATTCATTCATTATTTTCATTATATATTCTTCAAACTGTTAGACGAGTTATTTTTTCCTACAATAAATTTTCACTCCACCGCATCCAATGATTAGTCGTTTTATTATTCCTTTTTAAATGATGTGATTTTTTTCACCTTGAGGAAAATAGAATTTTAGACTCTCTGTTGGATTAAAATAGATGTTTGTTAAATTCTTGTAAAAAATTTTCAATTTAAATATTTTTTTAAAATAGTATACAAAGTTTCACATAAGAAATTAAATTCAAGAGAGAATTAATTTTTGAATTCTTATGAGAATTAATGAAGGAAAATAAATATGAAAAACAATTATTAGTGGTATTTTAGACTCTCTTTATTGATATTTATTTCGAGCCATTAAATATAACTAAAGATTTCTTGGGGATAATCAATGTCTTAAGAGAGGGGGAATTTATATATCCTTACCTTGATGCAATTTTTCATATATATATATATATATTTATGAAATTATGTTTTTAACAATTGATTTAACAATAATATGACTAATTATATATTTTTGGTTATTTTTTTACATATTTATTAAATCAGTGAAATTATTATTAAAAATGGACATTTTATTAATTATTATTTCAATTTTATATTCCTTTAATTAATTATAAGATTTGTTTTTTATCAGTTTTTTATTTTTGTGTTTTATTATTTCATTAAATATTATTTAATCTTATGTTATGTTTACTTAATATTTATTTATTTTTTATTTTTAATATATTTCTTAATTAATTAATTTTTTTACATATTTTTACTTAAATAAGTATTTAATAATTTGAAACATGTAATTTTAATAGAACTCTTTAATAATTTTTATAGTTTTGTTTTTTATTCCATTAAAGAATTAGTTTAGTATTTTATGTAATATTTTTAATATTTAATCTTTTATTGATTTAAAAATATATATTATTTGAATTTAATTTAATATTTCATTTTTATATTTTAAAATTGATTTTATTGTTGTATTTTATTCATCTTTAGAAAAAGGAATATTTTATTTTGAGGTAGTTGCGTACCACCCATGAAAGAGGATTCTATCATCACATAAGAAAAATAAATTTTAGTGGCGTAATGAGTTAGATAAACTGGGTATTGTGAAAGACTATCTTTTCTATCCTCCCTATGAGATTATTAGGGTCACCTAAGTAATAGATTTAGTTTTTTCATTAAATAAATACCAAATATTCCCATTACTAAATTATATTTTTCCTCTCGTAAAATAAATCCCAACCTCCCACATTGGTAAAACAAAATCTGTATAAGAAAATTATCTTACTCGACCCATGAGAATAAACTAAACAGATCCATGTTACTTGAATAAGAAAAAATATCTCAAATGATGATACCTATTCAATGAAATGTTTCAAGAATTCAATGTTAGTGCCACCTTATTCAACTCCTCCACATGATCTAGAATGAACAAGAATATAATGTTTCACATGTTTTGTTGAGGTGGTGTAACAAAGAATATTTTTCATGCCACATTCTCAAGAGACGATCACCATCCAATCCTACAGATGTTTGAATGAATCTTCCACAATTTCATTCAATATTCATGAGGAAAATGAGTCTGAAGGTTAGAATATCTTGGGTATGCAATTTAAGAATATGGGGTCATCAAGATTAACGAAGATGAACTAGAAGTATTTGAAGAAACCCTGTGAATTTGATTATCAGACCATGAAAGATGAAAATACTAGGGATAACCTTGTTGAGGTTGTGATTAATACTTGAAGACGAAGTAGGTAGTTTGAGTCAGGTTTGGGTGAATGTTATTATTGATGGATAAAAAACATCATATAAATCCTTTAATGGTTTTTGTTTCTTATTTTCTTCTACTACAAGAACATCTCAATGAAGGAGATGAATAATTCAAGGCCTCTACATTTACATTTGTTATAACTATTCAACCAAAGTTTCATACACAACAAATTTTTAATGAAATTTTGTTTGAGAGGAAATTTTGAGGAGTCTAGTTATCTTAAAATTAGATTATTTTCTAAATTTAGGTAATTTATTTTCTGATTTATCCATGATCTATTCAGTTAGTATAAGGACCCAACCTTAAAACATTACATAATCTTCTGTTAAATCATGAATTAAAACTGATGATATTTTGAGGTTTAGATTATTATAGAATTGGGCTGTAAATATTAAATTACATCTCAAAATTTACAAAGTAGACACCTCTACAATATACAATTGTTTCACAATAAATAAACTCATTAAATAAAATAAGTGTTATTTTATTGATATAAATCTTCTTTAATACGTTGTTTCTCTAACCCTTACTTATACCCTGTACGTTTTACTTTGTGAAAAACATTTCAAAAAACATGGGATGAGCATAAAAAGAAATGTAAGGGTTATAAAATAAGAAAAAGATAACATTAGTCCATTAATACATATATATCATAAATCTTAAAGGTAACTTGTGGCATCCATATCATAATTACATTGTAGCTTTCACAGCTTCATAGGGAGTTACTTTGGGAATACCAGTTATAGTATATTCTGTAAATATCTTAGGAGAAACATTAACATTTAACTCTATCTTGTTACCCAATGTCTTGGAGAGCTATCTCGGGATCACCTGCCCTAGGATTATCTTGGAACCACCCATATATGTAAATAATTCCCATGAACCATAACATAATCATAACAAATAAACAACAAAAATGGAATGACAACATTTCCACATTCCAATCACAATATAACATTTCAATATATTGACATACTCAATACTTTCTCAAAACCATTTTCAATATCAAAATACATGGAAATGGTATTTGTTATTTATTTTATTCTTTAAAAACATTACCGCTTGTTAAGGAATCTAGATATCAAATAATGCTCGCCGTGACAGAAATTTCATTGTCATCGCGTATGATAAAAAACATTCCTTTTTTCATTTAATAAAATATTTCATAAAAAATATTACCTTTCAATGAAATGAATATTAAAATTGGTTTATACACTGTATAAAATAAATATGTGTACAAATCAAAATATACTTCAACGAAAGGATATTGATATGATGTCCCATACCTTATGTTTGACTAGTCTGGTTTGTCCTTTATCTCCCTAAATTGCAAACATAAGTTATGTCTAATTACTTAAAAAAAATTTCATGTTTATTTTTCCTTTTTTATCACTTATTACCTTTCTATAACAATCATGTAATTATTCATGTTCATATAGGTCTTTTTGTCGATGTTCAGTACATGAGTTAAAATAAACATGATATAATTACAAATTGTCCATTTCATCAAAATTACGTTATAATCATAATTATATTCATTACATAGATATCATATATATGATATATATCTATTATATATGTATTTATAATATTCCATTTCATTTGGTTATATGAAAATTATATGCATCTTTCACGTAACCGGTAAGTTGTACGTACGCATTAACGCTACTTTCTTTTTTTCATTTTTAAAGGAATGAAATCGAAATGATACATAGGTATATTATAAATATAGTATAATATCATATTTTAAATACATCACATATGTTCATTAACACTATCCTTTATATGTTCCATATATGGCATGAACGGGTCATATCACTTTGAGGTAGCGGTAGTCTCCACTTCCTCAAATAAAATTATCGTATTTATCCATTATAGAAACCATAAAGGTATAGTATAAATAAAAAACAAAAAACATAGATACAATATAAATATAAATAATATCATATATAAATATATTTCCATCATAATTTCTACCATGAGAGGCAGTGATAGATAATTGAACAAACATCACTTTGTGAGGTAGTAGTTTGTCATCCACAGAAACAATATGTTCTATACCCATTAGATATAGATGTGTGTAAGTGTAGTTTGAATCATTGTTATAAAAACAACTTATTATATGTATGATACTGGTTTTTTATGTAATCGACGAAAAATAATAGAATATCGAGTGAATAATTAGAATAATGGAAAGGAATTTTAGAGAAGATGTTACCTCTTAAAACGTGTAACTCTATTTGATTTTAGAAAAAAGGATTTATTGAATTGACTTATGCCTAAGTGAAAGCATATAAGGGAAATAGGGGGATGTTTTGAGCTTCATGTAAAATATTTTGGACAAGACAGGGGGCTTTATGGCTGTGTGTAATGTGTTAGATGTACTGACCTTTTATAAGATGGAGGAGGGGCTCTTTAGGAATGTTTGAAAGTATATTTTTAATATATACTGATTTTCGGTTTCAAAAGGTCCAAAACTCCTTAAATGAGATGATAAGATTAATATAAGTCGAAATAAAATATTCCGATAATAATTTGATAGGTTTTGGATATTTTTTAATCCTTATCTTTTATATTTACCCCTTTTTTACTCTCACTGTTTTGTCAAGAATTTAACACTTTAAGCATCAAAATAGTTACCAAAACATGAAAAATATCCAATTAAAGAGTCAATAATAAAATTTTATACTTATGATAACTATTTTGAAGAATCTTATTTTTTTTATTTTTATAATAATTAATAAATTGTTTTATATTTTAAAATATGAATAATGTCAATTTTGACACTATTCATACCATGCCTTTTCTAAAAATCCAAAACAACTAAATTGATTCCAAAAGACATCATTAATAATATTATAACACATAACTATAATCCATAAAATTGATGGATGATATCAAAATAACCAAATTAAAATTATTTTAATATTTATAATATTATTTATCTGAATCTGTTATTAATGAAGGAATCACTACATCACAAGTGTTTCATAATTATATTTATTTATTTAATGTCTAAAAATTATAAATAAAATACCATGATGTATGAAATTCTTTTAGATTTATAATTAAAATTTATAGTTGAACATATCCCTTATATTACCCTATATAAATTTTTTTACTAAAAGAAACATGTTTATGTGACATTTTCCTTAACATTAAATTAATCATTATAAAATTTTATTTTCACATAAAAGTGGATCCATGGGGTCCCATGTTTAACCCAAGGATTCCCATGGTAAGATATTCATCAGAATATAGCGTTTTGAAACATGTTAGTGTAATTTAATATTATTATAATATTATTTTTTTACCCTTCTTTACCATATTTAACCTTTAATCATGGTAAATAAAATATTTACTGAAGTTACTATTCTAATTTCTAAAAATAAAATTTACCTATTTAGAAAATTTTGACCTCCTAATTCCAAATTTAAATCAAATTTTCCAAATTAAATATACAGAAGTTAAAGAAATTAATTTAAAATAAATTCTCATTATCAAAATCAAAAGCTGTGTTTTTAGGAAATAATAACTATCAAAAGATTGGCATGTGTTTATGTGTAATTAAGAAGTTAAATTACATAAAATTAACAAAATTTTATTAAATGGTAAAAACATAATATAATTACACTTTAAACCCAAAAGAATAAAAATCTAACTAAATAAATAAATTATATTAAAAGACAGTTCTGAATTAAAATTCAGTATCTTTTCACTATTCATTAAAAATGAACATTATTAGAAAAATACAAAAAATTAATCCAATGTAAATTTTTATGTCCTGATTCTAAGTAATAATAATATTTTTTTTCAAATAAAACATATAAAAGTGAAACAAAACTATATTTAAAAAGGGTTCACCATCAAAAGGCGGTAAAATGACCTTTTAAAGAATATTTAGGTATTTCATGCATAAAATCAGATTCATTATTATTTAAAGTCTATAAAATTTATCAAATAAATTTAAATACCTTTAACAAACATGTATAATCATATTTTATTTATTTTTTTGAATTCCTGACAATAAAACAACTAGGCGTTAACTACTATTTAAAATATTATTATTATGTTATTATTAATTTTCTCAGTATGACTCTGCATTGTGTGCAACATAAGATTTCAGAGAAACCCATTGTTGTGTGTCGGGTATGCCATCAAACATAGCATTGCCTTTAAAGTAAAATTAATATTTAATTCACAATTATTAATAAATAGGAAAATTTCATATTCATTATTTACCTGGTATGTTACATCCTTCCCCGCTTTTGGAAATTGTGTGCTGATAATTTTATTCACATATCAAATAAGTGGGAGTATTTATCCCTCATCGCATTATCAGATTCCCACATTGCCTCTTCAACCATATGGTGTTTCCACAAAACCTTTTCTTGATGAATTACCTTAATTCTCTACACTTTTTCATTATGGTCAAGAATATATACTGGTTGTTCCTTATAAGTATGATTCTTATCCAACTAATCTAACATTGCACTCAAAACATGAGACGGATCTGGAATATACTTTCTCAACATAGAAACATGAAAAACATTCTTTACCTTGGAGAAACATAGAGGTAATGCCCCATTGTAGGCAACTAATCGAACAATATCTATGATTTCATATGGTCCAATGATCCTCTAACTCATCATTCCCTTCTTACAAAAATCCATCACACTTTCCATGGAGAAACTTTGAGAAAGATGTTATCACTTACCTCAAAAGAAATATCCTTCCTCAAGGTATCCACATAACTTCTCTACCTACTCTGAGCTGTCCTCATGTGTTTCTGTATCAATTGAACTTTATCAACCATCTCATCTACCAATTCTGGTCCCATCAACCTCATTTCACCTAATTAATCTAAAAAATATGGAGTTCGACACTGCTTTCCATATAATTCCTCAAATGGAGCCATCTGTATACTCGAGAGAAAACTATTATTATAAGAAAATTGAACCAAAGAAATTTGTTGGTCCCAACATCCCTGGTAATCTATTTAGAATGAATGTAGAATATATTCTAATTTATGAATTGTTCATTCTGATTTCGCAAAAGATTTTAGATCAAAAGTTGTAATAAAATTTTAATCAATTCCCAATAACTTCGAAAGGCCTTTCAAAAATTTAGAAGTGAACTTTGGTTCATGTTAACAAAAATGGAGTGGAAAAATCCATGTAACTTGGATATATCTATAACATACAATTGAGAAAGTTGATCTAGAGAAAAATATTATAGAATATAAAGGAAATGAGAAGATTTAGTAAATAGATCAACAATAACCCCAATTGTATTGTTAAATCGAAAAATCATTTGAAATCCCACAACAAATTCCATGGATATATTTTCCCATTATCATTATAGCACCATTAAATGGTGAAGTGTAGAGAACCGTAGCTTGACATACAAGGAAATTACATTACTTTTGCGGAATACTTAATAAATAAAAAAACAAACACTAAAGGATCATAATAGTTTAATGTCTTTGAAAATTGTAATATAATCTTCTTATCATGGTAAAAGATCATCAACATCTCCCATAAAGACCTTCCCTGTAAAGACCCGCAAATTTCAAGGAAATTTTTTTCTTAATTTTCTTTGGAATTTTTCAAGAGCGCAGCTTCAGACGACACCTGATTCCGAGGCCCGGTGTGCCCGGAATCAATTTCCGAAGTTTGGCTCGGGTACGTTCAGTGAACGGACGAGCGGGTTTTTCTATCTTTTGAACCGGTGCCCGGAATCGAATTCTGAGGGCACCGATGAAATCGCAGCGCCGGTATTTGCTTAGAAACGCCTCTTCCGGAGTTGCGTTTGCTCAGACGTGGTTTTTAAATTTTGTGGCTTTAAGTCAGAAATAAAATAAAGTTTGTGCGAAAACTTTATTTTATTTCACTTAAGCTGCTTGGAAGCCACTTGAAGCCACTTAAAGGCGGCTTGAACTGAGTTGAACTGGATAGGATGCTATCCAGAAATATCCTACCCCCTTGGTAGGTTATTTGTGAGGCAGGGCCCGCACGAGCCCCGCCGTTTCTTTCGCTAAGTAACGCACCCGCAAAAACCCGTCAAAGTAACTGAAAAGTGAACCGACGCGTTTTCTTTAATTCTTAACAGACCATTTAATTGGGCGGTTTATTTCGTGAATTAAATGGGTTGTTTCCTTCGTGAATTAAATGGGCTGTTTCGCTCGTTGAATTAATTCAACGAACTGATGGGTCGTTACTTACGCTTTTGCGTTTGTTGGCATGTTTATAAAATAAGACCAACCTAAAAATCCTTTGAAAGGATTTGAGAGGATCTTTGTTTCTTCGTCTCCCCACGAAGAACACGAAGAACGTGAAGAACGCGAAGAACGCGAAGAACGCCGGCGACCGGAATTCGACGACGCACACCGAGATCTGCGACGTCGACAAGCCTTACCCGCGACGTTCTTCGGCGACGCCCCTTCCTCCGCAGCCGATCTTCGTTCGGCAACTAAGGTGAGAAACGAATCGTTTGAATTCTCCCTTTTTAAATTTCATGGCAACGGATTTAATTAATTAAATCCGTTTGTTCTTGATCCGGAGATTGGCAACGCGACGCCGGATACCGCGACGACGCGACGATCTCCTTCATCCACGACGATCGATTCTGCGACGACCTCTCGTCCGACGACGACGACAAGGTAAGGGTTGATTGGAATATTTTTCCTTTCCCGTGATTTTATTTCTTTTAAAATTAAAGAACCTGATCTCCGAACAATTTTTATTTATTTAAAATTGTTGTTGATTATTTTCTTTTCCTCCCGTTGAGTTTATGACTAACGCGGAGGGTGCGGGTCTAACGAACAAGACCCGGCAACCCTCCGCCGATCTCTTTTGTTGTGCGGATATGGCGGACGACGACGAACCGCGCGGAAAGGGCGATCCGTTGATCCCGCAGTGAAGATCGGCCCCCGGGAGGAGCAACGGCGCAGACGGGAGGCAAAACGGGCCCCCGGAGCAACTCCGGCGGCCCGCGGAAGGGGGTGGCGGCGCGGGTCGCCGGCGCGGCGGCGCCCGGCGTGCCGCCGGAGGAGTCCGCCGCGGCCGAGCCGCGGCGGCGGCGAACCGCCGGACCGCGTCCGCGGTCCGGCCACCCAGCACGCGGCCCGCGCGGGCCGCGTTTCTCCAAAGCCGCGGGTTTGACCCGCGGCGGCTCACTCGGCCGCTCGGCCGAGGCCGAGCCGGCCGGTCCGGTCGGCCGGGCCGCGCCCAGGCCGGACCGGACCCGGCCTAGCCGGGTCGGGCCAACCCGGTTCGGCCGACCCAGGGGGGGGGGTTCGGGCCGGGTCGCCCCGGGCCCAGAACCCCCGTTTTCGGGCCCTCTTCGGTCTTTTGCCCATATCTTGGGCCTGAGACTTCCTATTGACGAACCGTCAGCGGCTACGCGATCCTTGGATCGAGACGGTCGTTTCGGTATATTATACTCAAGGTTTCGGAAGACTTTGGGTTCGGCCGGGTTGGTTCGTACACGAAACCAACCGGGCCCTCGGAGCGGAAACGCTCATAACTTGAGCTACGGACGTCCGATCGACGTACCGTCAGCTGTGGTAGTTTCCTCTAAGTGAGACGGAACTTTTGGAATACTCCGCCCGAGGATCGGATACAGGCGGAGTACGGTTGGGTTGGTTTTGCCCTAAAAACCAACCGGGCCCCTGGGACGAAAATGCCAATAACTCTCAGACCGGGCGTCCGATTGACGCGCCGTCTGTTGCGTTGAGATCCTGTTGTCGATACGGAACTTTTGGATACATCAACTTCGGACTACGTGTCAGTTGATGTATCAGCCTCTCGGCTCGTGGAGCGGACCCTCCTAAACGAGCTCGCTACGTGCGGGAACCCTAGCGCTGGCTGTGACTTCGACGGCAGAGCAGAGATCCTCAGTGGACTGCGACGACGGCAGAGCAGAGATCCTCAGTGGACTGCGACGACGGCAGAGCAGAGATCCTCAGTGGACTGCGACGACGGCAGAGCAGAGATCCTCAGTGGACTGCGACGACGGCAGAGCAGAGATCCTTCGTGGACTGTGGCGACGGCTGTGCAGAGATCCTCAGTGGACTGCGTCGACTACTGCACTCAGCGATCCTACGTGGATCAGTGCTACAAGTTCTGTGTGAGCCCGATCCTATGTGGGTCCTTACTACCGGTTTTGTGTGAGCCACTTCCTACAGGTTCTGTGTGAGCCCGATCCTACGTGGGTCTTTTGCGGGGGTTAGTACCTATCGATCCTTCGTGGGTCCGACGACTTAGATGGATCAGTGATCATCTTTGACGTCATCTGAAAAAGTATACCTGGTTGAGCTGAATCTTATGTTACTCTCCTTTGTGGTTTGTGTTGGACTATCCTTTGTGGATTTACTGTTTACTCTCCTTGTGGATTTGAGTCTTGCTTTCCTTTGTGGATTGAGTTGTTCGGGAGCTCGTGAGCAGAGCTAGAATTGGGGACTTAGGTATATGTGTGGGCATATACCTAAGTCGAGTCAGATGTTACTTCGTGATTGCATCTTTCTTTTGTGCTATATCCTTTGTGGATTTCGGGAGACCTTCGGGGGTCTCGGGGTCCTTACTGAGTAGCTTGTACTCACCCCTGCACGGGCTATGCCCGCACCTTGTTGTGTTGGTTGCAGATGACGGACAGCGCTGATCACGGTTGGGGCGTGGAGCAGGACGGTACCTGGAGGTGGACCACCGGGCGGGACATGCTCGGAGCGGACGTGGGACCCGAGGAGCCTGGAGGCTATCTGTACCCACCCTTCTGGTGGGATTGCCAGTGGACGACACGAGGCCGCCGTCTTTTCTTCAGTTGTTGTACTTTACAGTTGGGATTGTATTTCCGTCCCCCTTTACTTTTCTGCACTTTACTTTCCGCTTGCTGACTCTGTGTGGTTGTTACTTATAAATGAAATGCCTTCCCTGTTTACTGGGATTTTACGCCTTGGTGCTAGTCGCCCGCCCCTGGCCTATGGAAGGCGGGCTTGGGGTAGTCACGGCACGGGCCCCGAGGTCGGGTCGTGACAAATTGGTATCAGAGGTGGTCGGTTCTACCGCAGACTCTGATTTTCTTTTCTTTCTATGTGAAGCAATAGTGTTTAGTGTATTGAGTGTGGTTATCAGTTCAGGGAGCCCAGTGTTGGTGCGGCGGCCGACGTATCCGTACACCAGGACACTGACTCCTGATTTCCTACTTAATGCATGAAAACATTGATTGCGTGTGTGTTTCAAGTTTCTTTGTGATTACTTGTGTCAGCTCACCGGGTATACTGATCTGCTTTATGAAAGTCTCAAGTTTTCCTTGTGATTACTTGTGTCAGCTCACCAGGTATACTGTTCTGACTGTGGTGCTCTTGTTCTCCTTTTCAGGATGGCCCCGCGACGACAGCCAGCTAGGGTTCCGAGTGTAGGGCGCGACGGCAGCCCACCGAGCGACGAGGCCTCGGTGCAGGGCCCTTTGCCAGCAGTGGCACCGGCGGTAGCTTTACCCGCCGAGCCACCGATGCTACCAGTACCAGACGCTGACGATGCACGTCGCCTCAGGGCACTGCATGAGTTTCAGAGCCAGCAACCGCCCAGGTTTCGCGGTGAGGCGGACCCCCAGGCCGCCGAGGACTGGCTAGAGGCGGTGGTACGGATCTTTAGGCTAGTGAGGACACCAGCGGATCTCATGGGGATTCTCGCGGAGAGCCTCCTGTTGGCGGCGGCAGGACGATGGTGGAGCTTGATACTCCAGGTTCACGATGAGGCATCCTTGCTCTGGGCGGACTTCGAGAGCCTCTTCCGCTCTGAGTTCGTCCCGGCCACCCTCCGAGCGGTGCACATCCGGGAGCTTCTCCAGCTGCGCCAGGGCAGCATGACGGTCGCTCAGTACGCGGCGAGGTTCACTGACCTATCTCGCTACTCGACCGACATGGTACGGGACCCCTTCTTCCGGGCCCGGACCTTCGAGCAGGGCTTGCGACATGAGATTCGGGCGTCGCTGATCTCCCTCAGCATTCCGACCCAGGCGGGAGTGCTGGAGCGAGCCCTCCTGATCGAGAGCTTCCTGGCAGAGCCTTCTTCAGCGGCGAGACCTAGCGCAGGGTGGCAGGTAGCTGAGTCTTCGGCAGCAGGTAGCCGACGGATGACTCTGGGGTCCAGGCAGACCAGACCCCCACGCAGACGGCCTCAGGACACCGGCTCAGCAGTGCGGGGCACACAGCGGAGTGCCAGCCTTCCGAGAGGCAGGCTGTGCTACTCTTGCGGCGGGCAGGGTCACATGGCTCGTGATTGCCCGACTCGCCGACCAGAGGAGCAGCAGACGGTGGAGGGGCCACCCAGGCAGAGGCAGAGGGTCGACCGTGGCGGTCTGTAGGGAGGAGGCGGACGAGGCAGAGCAGCTGGCCGAGCAGCGGGTGGTGGGCGACGCTTCCAGGCTCTACCCCCACCACCACCAGGAGGGCCACCTCGACCACAGGGAGCTGGTGGGCAGGGGCAGGCCCAGCTCCAGGCAGTGGAGGCCTACGACCCCGACATGCCAGAGATGATTCGAGGTACGATCTGTGTCTATTCCACCCTTGCTGCAGTACTTATAGACACAGGAGCGAGTCACTCTTTCATAGCCTATGCCCTTATTCGGAGCTCGGAGATTCCGACTGAGCCGTTGGCTCGATCCTTACGGCTAGAGACTCCTACGGGAGCAGACTCGACGATTACGCACTGGTGCCGGCAGTGTGAGCTTACTCTAGGAGGCGAGAGCTTCGGCTGGGATCTCCTTGTAGCGGCGTCGAGGCCTTACGACGTCATCTTGGGCATGGATTGGCTATCCACGGTTCATGCCCAGATTGACTGTTTTAGGCGCAAGGTGTGATGTGTTCGCACCGACGGGAGCAGGTTTACCTT
This sequence comes from Viscum album, assembly GCA_963277665.1. NCBI lineage: Eukaryota > Viridiplantae > Streptophyta > Magnoliopsida > Santalales > Viscaceae > Viscum > Viscum album. Next base: position 1,235,110,468 of record OY728162.1, on the reverse strand, counting down.
CACCGGCGAGAAGGGAACCTTTGCAGCACAGGATGGACTTCCGCGGAGGAGAGTGCAGCCCATCTCTCATCAGTTGGCTAGCCTCATCCTAGGAGCAGTGGACGTGCAGAGTCCAGCTTTTCCTGCAGTGGTGGACCAGTACGTGGACGTCTTTCCCGATGATGTTCCAGGGCTACCTCCTCGTAGAGAGGTAGACTTTTACATCGACTTGTACCCCGGGACAGCCCCGATATCTACTCCAGCATATCGGATGGCCCCCGCCCAGCTTCGAGAGCTGCGGGTACAGTTGGAGGACTTGCAGTGCAAGGGGTTTATCCGACCCAGTGTTTCACCCTGGGCTTCCCCGATTTTGTTCGCCAAGAAGGCGGACGGGAGCTTGCGACTGTGTGTCGACTATCGTCTCCTGAACCAGGTGACAGTGAGGAACAAGTATCCGCTGCCACGGATTGATGACCTCTTCGATCAGCTCAAGGGAGCGAGGTGGTTCTCAAAGATAGACCTCCGGTCAGGCTATCATCAGCTCAAAGTTCGAAACGAGGACGTGCAGAAGACGGCCTTCAGGTGTCGGTATGGCCACTATGAGTTCCTGGTTATGCCGTTCGGCGTAACCAATGCTCCAGCAGTGTTCATGAGCCTCATGAACAGGATCTTCCAGCCATACCTCGACTGATTTGTCGTGGTCTTCATTGACGACATTTTGGTATACTCGACGACTGAGGAGGAGCATGCCTACCACCTGCGAGTTGTGCTAGACACACTCCGAGAGCACCAGCTTTATGGCAAGCTCTCAAAATGCCAGTTCTGGTTACGTGAGGTCCATTTCTTGGGGAACGTCATTTCTGAGGCGGGAGTTGCAGTGGATCCCGCGAAGATCGAGGCAGTGCTAGCTTGGGAGCCACCCAGGAGCGTGACAGAGGTGCGGAGCATCTTGGGCCTAGCGGGATACTATCGGAGATTCGTGCCATACTTCTCCAGAGTTGCGGCACCACTCTCAGCGTTGACGAAGAAGGGGAAACCCTTCGTGTGGTCAGACAGATGTCAGCAGAGCTTCCAGGAGCTGAGGCAGAGGTTGACCAGCGCACCTATCTTGAGGTTGCCTGAGGAGGGAGTTGGATACGTAGTTTACTGCGACGCATCAGGGACTGGACTCGGGTGCGTCCCGAAGCAGGAGCGGTCCGTGATCGCCTACGGATCACGTCAGTTGAGGCCGCATGAGCAGAACTACGCCACTCATGACCTGGAGTTAGCAGCAGTGGTCTTCGCTCTGAAGACTTGGCGGCACTATCTGATGGGCGAGCGCTTCACAGTCTTTTCTGACCACCAGAGTCTCAGGTATATCTTCTCTCAGAAGGACCTGAACCTGAGACAGCTGAGATGGCTTGAGTTCCTCCAGGACTATGACTTTGAGATAGTCTATACTCCTGTGAAGGGGAACGTGGTAACCGATGCCCTCAGCAGGAGGACGGGCATTCAGCTACTTGAGGAGGCGACGGAGCAGCTAGCCTCCTTTCAGATATCCTTTGTGGATAGAGACGGAGCAGCCTTTCTTCAGTCTCTCACAGTCTCTCCTCCACTTCTACAGCGGGTCAGAGAGGCTCAGCGTGAGGACGCTGACTGTGAGACCCGGCGTGCACTGATATCCTCAGGTCAGGCACCTGATGGCTTCTCCCTTGGAGCAGAGCACGCCATCCTTTTCAGAGGATGTACCTTCGTACCAGTCGCTTTACGAGAGGAGGTGCTGAGAGAGTTTCACACTTCTCCCTTGGCGGTGCATCCCGGAGTGGCGAAGATGTACCAGGATCTCAGACGACAGCACTGGTGGCCGGGCATGAAGAAAGCTGTGGCGGAGTTCGTTTCACGATGCCTCACCTGCCAGCAGGTGAAGGCAGAGCATCAGGTACCAGCAGGCTTGGTACATCCCTTGGAGGTCCCGGAGTGGAAGTGGGATGCCATATCTATGGACTTCGTGACTGGACTTCCACGCACTTCCAGAGTTCACGACTCCATTTGGGTGATTGTCGACCGACTTACCAAGTCGGCACACTTCTTACCCATCAGAGAGCAGGGCTCAGTGGAGAGCTTGGGACGTCTTTACGTTCAGGAGATCGTACGGCTTCACGGGGTGCCATCGTCTATCGTCACCGATCGAGATGCTCGTTTCACTTCCCGGCTTTGGAAGGGGTTGCAGGAGGTGTTCGGGACGCGGCTCCATCTGAGCACAGCCTTCCACCCTCAGACGGATGGTCAGACGAAGAGGACCATACAGACACTCGAGGACATGCTCCGTGCATGAGTTCTCGACTTTGGTCGTAGCTGGGAGGACCACCTACCCTTGGTGGAGTTCGCGTACAACAACAGCTACCACTCCACCATCGGGATGGCACCATTCGAGGCGTTGTACGGCAGACCCTGCAGATCACCATTGTGCTGGACAGACCCTGGGGAGTCAGCACTCGTGGGACCAGAGATGGTCCGAGCCACGACAGAGAAGGTCCAGATCATCCAGGAGAAGATGAGGACAGCTCAGAGCCGGCAGAAGTCATATGCTGACAGGAGGCGGAGGCCACTAGAGTTCGAGGATGGCGACCACGTCTTTTTGCGTGTCTCACCTCGACGTGGTTTACGGAGATTTGGCCGAGGCGGCAAGTTGTCTCCACGCTTCATCGGGCCTTTCCAGGTCCTCAGCAGGATAGGATAGGTGGCTTATCGCCTGGCTCTACCACCTCAGTTGCACCGGGTGCACGACGTCTTCCACGTGTCTCAGCTGAGGAGATACGTGCACGACCCGACGCACATCATCGACTTTGGGGAGCTGGACGTGGACGATGGGGCGACTTTTGCGGAGGTCCCAGTGGAGATCGAGGATCGACAGGAGTGGGTCCTACGTGGGCGGTCGATTCCTCTTGTGCACGTCAGATGGCAGCACGGGAACCTCCAGGAGAGCACTTGGGAGCGGGAGGCTCAGATGCGTGCTCAGTACCCCCATTTGTTCCCCTAGTTTTTGATGTATCTTTACGGGGACGTAAAGCCCTGAGGTGGGAGTAATGTAAAGACCCGCAAATTTCAAGGAAATTTTTTTCTTAATTTTCTTTGGAATTTTTCAAGAGCGCAGCTTCAGACGGCACCTGATTCCGAGGCCCGGTGTGCCCGGAATCAATTTCCGAAGTTTGGCTCGGGTACGTTCAGTGAACGGACGAGCGGGTTTTTCTATCTTTTGAACCGGTGCCCGGAATCGAATTCTGAGGGCACCGATGAAATCGCAGCGCCGGTATTTGCTTAGAAACGCCTCTTCCGGAGTTGCGTTTGCTCAGACGTGGTTTTTAAATTTTGCGGCTTTAAGTCAGAAATAAAATAAAGTTTGTGCGACAACTTTATTTTATTTCACTTAAGCTGCTTGGAAGCCACTTGAAGCCACTTAAAGGCGGCTTGAACTGAGTTGAACTGGATAGGATGCTATCCAGAAATATCCTACCCCCTTGGTAGGATATTTGTGAGGCAGGGCCCGCACGAGCCCCGCCGTTTCTTTCGCTAAGTAACGCACCTGCGAAAACCCGTCAAAGTAACTGAAAAGTCAACCGACGCGTTTTCTTTAATTCTTAACAGACCATTTAATTGGGCGGTTTATTTCGTGAATTAAATGGGCTGTTTCCTTCGTGAATTAAATGGGCTGTTTCGCTCGTTGAATTAATTCAACGAACTGATGGGTCGTTACTTACGCTTTTTCGTTTGTTGGCATGTTTATAAAATAAGACCAACCTAAAAATCCTTTGAAAGGATTTGAGAGGATCTTTGTTTCTTCGTCTCCCCGCGAAGAACGCGAAGAACGCGAAGAACGCGAAGAACGCCGGCGACCGGAATTCGACGACGCACACCGAGATCTGCGACGTCGACGAGCCTTACCCGCGACGTTCTTCGGCGACGCCCCTTCCTCCGCAGCCGATCTTCGTTCGGCAACTAAGGTGAGAAACGAATCGTTTGAATTCTCCCTTTTTATATTTCATGGCAACAGATTTAATTAATTAAATCCGTTTGTTCTTGATCCGGAGATTGGCAACGCGACGCCGGATACCGCGACGACGCGACGATCTCCTTCATCCGCGACGAGCGATTCCGCGACGACCTCTCGTCCGACGACGACGACAAGGTAAGGGTTGATTGGAATATTTTTCCTTTCCCGTGATTTTATTTCTTTTAAAATTAAAGAACCTGATCTCCGAACAATTTTAATTTATTTAAAATTGTTGTTGATTATTTTCTTTTCCTCCCGTTGAGTTTATGACTAACGCGGAGGGTGCGGGTCTAACGAACAAGACCCGGCAACCCTCCGCCGATCTCTTTTGTTGTGCGGATATGGCGGACGATGACGAACCGCGCGGCATGGGCGATCCGTTGATCCTGCAGTGAAGATCGGCCCCCGGGAGGAGCAACGGCGCAGACGGGAGGCAAAACGGGCCACCGGAGCAACTCCGGCGGCCCGCGGAAGGGGGCGGCGGCGCCCGGAGCGCCGCCGGAGGAGTCCGCCGCGGCCGAGCCGCGGTCCGGCCACCCAGTACGCGGCCCGCGCGGGCCGCGTTTCTCCAAAGCCGCGGGTTTGACCCGCGGCGGCTCACTCGGCCGCTCGACCGAGGCCGAGCCGGCCGGTCCGGTCGGCCGGGCCGCGCCCAGGCCGGACCGGACCCGGCCTAGCCGGGTCGGGCCGACCCGGTTCGGCCGACCCAGGGGGGGTTCGGGCCGGGTCGCCCCGGGCCCAGAACCCCCGTTTTCGGGCCCTCTTCGGTCTTTTGCCCATATCTTGGGCCTGGGACTTCCGATTGACGAACCGTCAGCGGCTACGCGATCCTTGGATCGAGAAGGTCGTTTCGGTATATTATACTCAAGGTTTCGGAAGACTTTGGGTTCGGCCGGGTTGGTTCGTACACGAAACCAACCGGGCCCTCGGAGCGGAAACGCTCATAACTTGAGCTACGGACGTCCGATCGACGTACCGTCAGCTGTGGTAGTTTCCTCTAAGTGAGACGGAACTTTTGGAATACTCCGCCCGAGGATCGGATACAGGCGGAGTACGGTCGGGTTGGTTTTGCCCTAATAACCAACCGGGCCCCTGGGACGAAAATGCCAATAACTCTCAGACCGGGCGTCCGATTGACGCGCCGTCTGTTGCGTTGAGATCCTGTTGTCGATACGGAACTTTTGGATACATCAACTTCGGACTACGTGTCAGTTGATGTATCAGCCTCTCGGCTCGTGGAGCGGACCCTCCTAAACGAGCTCGCTACGTGCGGGAACCCTAGCGCTGGCTGTGACTTCGACGGCAGAGCAGAGATCCTCAGTGGACTGCGACGACGGCAGAGCAGAGATCCTCAGTGGACTGCGACGACGGAAGAGCAGAGATCCTCAGTGGACTGCGACGACGGCAGAGCAGAGATCCTCAGTGGACTGCGACGACGGCAGAGCAGAGATCCTTCGTGGACTGCGGCGACGACTGTGCAGAGATCCTCAGTGGACTGCGTCGACTACTGCACTCAGCGATCCTACGTGGATCAGTGCTACAGGTTCTGTGTGAGCCCGATCCTATGTGGGTCCTTACTGCCGGTTCTGTGTGAGCCACTGCCTACAGGTTCTGTGTGAGCCCGATCCTACGTGGGTCTTTTGCGGGGGTTAGTACCTATCGATCCTTCGTGGGTCCGACGACTTAGATGGATCAGTGATCATCTTTGACGTCATCTGAAAAAGTATACCTGGTTGATCTGAATCTTATGTTACTCTCCTTTGTGGTTTGTGTTGGACTATCCTTTGTGGATTTACTGTTTACTCTCCTTGTGGATTTGAGTCTTGCTTTCCTTTGTTGATTGAGTTGTTCGGGAGCTCGTGAGCAGAGCTAGAATTGGGGACTTAGGTATATGTGTGGGCATATACCTAAGTCGAGTCAGATGTTACTTCGTGATTGCATCTTTCTTTTGTGCTATATCCTTTGTGGATTTCGGGAGACCTTCGGGGGTCTCGGGGTCCTTACTGAGTAGCTTGTACTCACCCCTGTACGGGCTATGCCCGCACCTTGTTGTGTTGGTTGCAGACGACGGACAGCGCTGATCACGGTTGGGGCGTGGAGCAGGACGGTACCTGGAGGTGGACCACCGGGCGGGACGTGCTCGGAGCGGACGTGGGACCCGAGGAGCCTGGAGGATATCTGTACCCACCCTTCAGGTGGGATTGGCAGTGGACGACACGAGGCCGCCGTCTTTTCTTCAGTTGTTGTACTTTACAGTTGGGCTTGTATTTCCGGCCCCCTTTACTTTTCTGCACTTTACTTTCCGCTTGCTGACTCTGTGTGGTTGTTACTTATAAAGGCAATGCCTTCCCTGTTTACTGGGATTTTACGCCTTGGTGCTAGTCGCCAGCCCCTGGCCTATGGAAGGCGGGCTTGGGGTAGTCACGGCACGGGCCCCGAGGTCGGGTCGTGACATTCCCCTTTTATTTTATTTCCTAAAAAATTTCTCTAAATCCTGGGGAAAAGAAAACAAATAATGTGTGAGCTGAAATGCCCAGTGAGGGTAAACATAGAGAACATAAAATAATCCATAAACATTTGAATGCAGAAACTTGAACATAAAATCTAAACATCAGAATCTTGAGCAAATACATAAATCATGGAAGTACATAAGGCATATATCATAATGGAACATCAATCATGATGAAATAGGATGGGAAGAAAACATGTAATTGTGGAAAAACATTAATCACATTATATGATTTCCATAGTAGATAAGGTTTTGCTGCCAAGACCATCTTAGTGGACAAATTCCCTTCCTGAATCGAGTTCACTCCGTGTTTCAGTCCTGTAACACTGAATTGGATTAACTTTCCATTCCATCCATGTGTATATCATGTGATATAAATCTTTACCCAATGCATTGGAGATAGGTATATGTCCCACCCATCTCATAATTAAATCATTTTTATGTTTTCCACAACATAAACATAAATCATTCATCATAACCCAAGGAATAAAATGGGTTTCATAAATATCATCCCATCATAACATAATCCAAATAAAAAAATGGATATCATTTCATCAAAAGATATGTCAAACCATGTAAATCATAGAGACATCATACTTGAAACATACACATATGAAATAATGTTATCCTAGATGGAAAATGGTTTTTATAAAACACTTGAAATGAATTCTTGAGGAAAGTATCCTTTCTCTGTCAAAATCATTTTCTTTTCACAAAATTACATGAAATTTTTAGAAAAGGATTTTGTTGAGAATAGTCATTAAATCTTGTAGAGTAATATTAATGAAAATTGGGCTTTATGAAACCGTAAAAATCAGTTCAAACCGTATAAGTTAAAAAAATATTCTTCTCGTACTTTTGCAGGAAAAGTCAAAAAGTACCTCGTATGGTGAACAAAAGAAAGATTCCATCCATATGATTTGGTAAAAGTAAAAATGGTAAAAATGAAATTAAGAATAAATGGAAGAAAAGTAAACATATTATGAAAACATTTTGGGAACATATGGACATGGATAACAAACATAACCCCAGTAAATACTTACGAATAAATAATCTCGTATAAGAATGAGATTTGAATAATTATCCCTTACCATAGGTCCGATATGCTTCATACGTATCTGAACCTCCTGTATAATGATTTAAATAATGCAATTTTTTATTGAAGAATCATATTCATTTATATTATATCATATATGGTTCACTTAAAACTTAATATTACCTGTTCTTTTGTAAATTCTATGTTAAAGTCGCATTTTGGGTAAAATCATTTTATTTATCGTACTTATTTGGAATTGTTGTTCTTGATATTATTATTACTTATATCACGATTTAATTACTTCTATAATGTAAATAATGATTTATATATCATATATATTCGGTATATATATATATAAAATAAATATATAAATGAAATGAAATACACCGTTCATGAAGATGGTAGGCCATACGTACGCATGAACTATGTTTTCCTTTCCTTGTTGACTTGAATTGAATAATGTAGATCACACACACACACACACATATATATGTATATCAAGTAGAATTATTATGTCATATATTTCATGATTACTTATTATATATACTCTATAATCATTCTTGAATTGTTAACACGAAAAATGAATCTCATCGAGTCCTGGAGACGGTAATCTGTACATACGCATGAGCGATGATATCATTCCAATATTTATTGAATGGAATTTTAGTGGATGATATAATATATTAAAATCATTATTATTTTATAATAATCAAATATAGTTATTGTTTACACCATTATACCCATCCAAGTAAGTTGGTGGTGGAAAAACAGATTACACCACGAGGTGGAGACGGTATTACGTACGCACGCACGCCCGATGATTTCGTTTTTCGTAGGATGGATAGAAGGTGAAATGGGGTTGTTTAATATTTATAATAAAATATCATCATATAGGTAATACTTATTTTATTACTTTATAATGAAACAACTAAAGAAGGGGAAGTAGAATAAGAAAGAAACATGAAAGAGTCGGTAGAAGAGATTACCTCTTCCTCGACGCACCTCCTTTAAACATCTTCTTAAGGCACTAGAGTTGGCCTTCTGAGAATACCATAACATCAATGATATAAATAAAGGGGTTGAAAATAGTAATTGGCAGATCTTGGCTGAGCATCAAGGCTCAAAAGGGTGTGAAGAGAAGAGGGAAGGGGTGCCCTTTTTATAAGGGAGGAGAGGGGCACCTTTAAAAAAACTTAAAATATTATTTTATAATAAAGTCATATTCAGTTTATAATGGCTCCAAAAGTGACTTATTTCAAATATAAAGTTGATATGGGTCGAAATAAGCTCAATTAATAGGATTTAGAAATGTTTAGGTTAATATTTTAACCTTATCATTTAGATTTATCTCTAAGTTAAATAATTTAACTTTTACCGTGTTTTCTTGTTTTCTTACACTATATGGTTAATAAACATACTATAACAATCCAAACGAACCCCAAGTTGTTCAGTATTAATATATATAACCTTATTTATTTCATTTGATCAATCCTTATATTTTTAGGAATAAAATTACTATTAATAATATAAAATTTGTTTCAAAAACTATTTTACGTCAATTTTGACACTATTTGGTAAATGATTATTGTGAAAATTATAACAACATGATTATTTAGAAAAACGTTCATTTAATCAATAATAACATGTATTATTAACCTTTAAAATTAGAGTAATTCACAGAAAGTCTCAAATTACATTTATTTTGGTATTTATAACATCAATTATGTTAATATCTCATTAATATGGTAATTACTGCATCATCATTGTTTCATAAATAAATTAAATCATTTAATGTCTAAAAATTATAAATAAAATACCATTATGTAGGAAATCCTTTTATCTCTCTAATTAATATTTATAGTATAATTTATGTTATGTATATCCCTATATTAAAAATATTTTTGTTATTAAACTTTGATTTTAACTATTTTAACTCTTCATTAAATAAAATAATAATAAATGTCCTAATCTAATCCAAGTGGTCCTAAAGGGTAATATTTTATTCCTAAGGTTGTTTTTGGTCGAATTAAACTTATATAATAGAATTATTACATGTGTTAGGGTAATATTAATATCATTTTTACCCTTAATTAACCTATTTAATTTTAACCGTGGTAAATAAAAGTAAAAAGTTACTATTCAACAAAAAATATTTTTTTCTTATTGAACCAACTATTACTTCTGTATATTAACTGTGTATATCGGATTTCTGAAATTCCACTCATAGAAGCAGTAAAATTCTATTTTATGTAAATTTTCAAACACTCCTAGGAGGTGGGTAAAAGACGGTGAAAAGTTCAATAAAATTTTTATATATCTAAAATTATTATAAAATGACTCCAATGAATTAAATTGAACTTATATAGGAATTATGTATCAATTTTTACCTAAAATAAATTTAAATAAAATAAATAATTATTTATATAATAAGTCGGTTTTTTAAATAGTTACCCAGTGTTTTCACTATTCATAAAAAATTGAAAGTTTTCAAAAAAATACCTAAATTTCACCCTAGGATAATTTCGATATTCCGAATCCAAAAATGAAGTCCATTTTGAATGATAAAATTTATAAAATTTCAAAAAGTGGTTATTACTATTCATAACGGCTAGTTCATAATAATATTGTAATAATATATCGTTTAGTGAAACTTTGTATTGTGTGCTACACACTCTATCGAGGAAGGTCTTGATTGCATGTAATGCAAGCCATGTCATAGAAGCATGTATTGAAAGCTCTATTTGGTGTTGCGTATAAAATAATCAAAACATATTTCATTTATACATTAAACAAAATCTATACTTAATGTTTCATAGAATAATTTCACAAAACAAACTTGAAATTGTGTGTAACACGAGCCAAGAATAGTGTTGTGTATACTGCATGCTAATACGGTGTAGCGTATAGCACATGATAATTTTGGTATAGCGTACAAAACAAGAAATCAATGATATTAAAAATAATAATTCTCATTAAATCTCTGGTTGTTACATTATTCACCCCTTAAAATGAATTTTTCCCTTGAAATTCGTCGGGCTTATAAATGATTTACTATTTGAATTTTTCATTCATAGAAACCCACATCGTAAAAAGGAATAATAAAACATAATTTTAAAATGTAAAGTATGAAACATAACGGCTACCCAAATTAACTCATCACTAGGTTTCCACATAGAAGAACATAGGTGAAAATATGGATATGGAAGAAAAATATAACCATCATGTTCTGATGAATAGTGTTAGAGGACATGTCTATGAAAAATCCAACAATCATAAAGCTATAAATTTGTGATGATCTAAGGTACCATATGATTCCTCAGATATGAGGATACTAGGACAACATTATCGGTTTTCAAGATCATTTCCGTAAAGTTGAAGAATTAAAAGAAATACGTACTTGATTTTGGTACAATATTACCGTTGGCCATGCCTTGAACAATTTCCATTTTATCTCTTAAAGAAATGAAGTTTAATTTTCCTTTTTCAATGTTTTAGCTAATCATATGATAGAATGATATGTCATTCCATCTATCTCAAACATAGGATTATAAAAATTTATATATATAAGTCCATCTTATCGTGAGATTAATCGTATATGGTTCCAAAAATGGACTTATACTTCATCTATCATACCTCTTAATAAAATAAAACTAGTTTCTACTAATCAGGGACTTCTTGTAGTTTAGTGGTAGGTGATAAAGGCCTGTCACACTTCAGTTGTGGGTTCGACTCCCGCAACCTTGTCCGATGCGACGGGTTGTCGCCCATTCTGCAGGTTGTCTCTTTTCTTAAACTACACTATTATAACATTCTATCAATAATATCAAAAAATTTCTAGCCTTAAAAAATAATTACTTATGTTTAACATAATCCATTCCAATCTATAGGCTTATCCAAAATACTTCTTTCAAAACTCATAATTTAAAGAGAACGATTACTAAAAAGGTCATATAACAAGCAAATGAATACCATAATTTTCCCTCATATATCTTGTTGGTATCATTACAATAATTTGAATATGTTAATATTGTATTCTCTTGAAAAATGAATACCCATTTAACCATAGTGAAAATATGAATTCTATCAAAAGATAACTCTTTCCACATACCAAAATCCAAAAATTATATATACTCAAACCATGATATAACATTGTCCTTATATCAGTCATGATCTCATGAATACTATCAAACATTTAATTTTCTCCTTATCCCTTCATTATGCGAATATCATCTACTTTCCAAAACATTTGAATCACTTTTCATGGTTACTGGTACTATATAATTATTGAAAACCACAATAAACCATTACATAGATATTCCAATGTTCCACAATACTATAAATGATATTCCACAACATTATTTGGGAATCCCTTTACATAAACACATAATCATTCCACCGCATTGTTTTCATACTCAACATTTCCAATAGTGATCGCACATGACTTCCCTTCATCCTTTGGCTTAAGATGTTGGTCATGTTGATCATAATTAACCCTTGGATTAGGGCATTGACTAGGATAATGCCCCATTTCCTTTCACTTGAAGCATTGAAATGTTGGTGGTGCGTTCTCTGTAGTATTTTATTTATTCACTTCACTAGCAACCTTTTTTCCATTACTTCGACACTCAGCTACTCGATGAAATTCTTTTCCACTCTTAAAACATTTTCTAGTCCATTTAAGACAATATCTACCATGATTCTTTCCACACTTTGAGCATAAAGAAACATTTATCTTCTCTTCACCATTATTATGAGATTTCAGCTCGAACTCCATCTTTAGTTTCTTGTCAAAACCATGAGATGGATATGTAAAACCATCCTCCATTTCTACAATGATATCACAACACACAATTTCTTCATAGCTACTGGATTCTCTTACAACTAATGCCCTTATAAGACATGGCTTTAAGCCACTGATTAATCGATCAACTTTACTTTCAGGTTGGATGATAAATCTAGATGCATACCTTGCAAGCCTTGTAAAATTTGCTTCATATATACCAACAGATTCATCATCCTTTTTCTTAAGCTCAAGGAAATCTTTTCCATCTTTGTTCGAAGAAAATAAGGGAAGTAATTATTGAAAAATAAGTTTTTGAACTCATCCCATTCCATGGATTCAATTTCATCTCAGGGCCTCGTATTCTTAATTAGAGTCCACCATTGATCTACTTCACCTTATAAATGGTAAATAGCTAGAATGAATTTTTCATGTTCTGATCATTGAAGTATGGAAAATATCTTTTCAATGGTACTGATCCATTGTTCAGCAATAAGTGGATCATAATACCCACTTAAAGAAGTTGGAAGTTTCCTCATGAAGTACTCAATAGAATATTGTTCCCTTCTCTACTTATTTGGAAGTCCAGAATGATTCATAGCCTGTGTAAGTATAGAAATAATATTTTTCCCATCCTCTTCCATAACATTGGTTTTCTCAGTAGGGCAATCATTGCATTGTCCATTACATTTATCAACACAGTTCCTTCGGGTTCCAGGAATCGTCTAAAACCCAAAAAGAATAGTGTGAAAGTCAAAAATCATTCTAGGTAAAACAACATAATAAAGGGGATTACCATCAATATGTATCATCATTGGGTTAATTCTATGATTGTTAGCATAATTCTAGAACTATAACCTATACTTATACTTAACCTTAGGGACATCCCTAAACATACCTTAGAAATATCTCTAGCGATCTCACTATATTTTTCTCATCCAAGTTTCAAATGGTTAAGTAAACCTTTCCTCTAATACCAACTGTAGAGACCCATAGACTGACATACATGGACATTACATTACTTTTTCTGAATACATAATACATAACAAGAATAGACACCAAAGGACCGTAATATTTTAGTGTCATTGGAAACTTGGAACATAATCTTCTAATCATGTTGAAAGATCTTCAACATCTCACATAAAGATCATCCCCTTTTATTTTCTTACCTAAAACCATTTTATAAATCATGGGGAAAAGAAAACATAAAAAGGAAGAGCTCAAATTCCCACTAAGGGTAAACATAGAGGACATAAAACAATCCATAAACATTTGAATCAAAAAACATGAACATAAAATCTAAACATCAAAAACTTGAGCAAAGACATAAATCATGGATGTATGTAAGGCATATATCATAATGGAACATCAATCATGATAAAATATAATGGGAATAAAAAATTTAATTGTGGAAAACCATTAAGCACATGATATTATTTCCATATTAGCCAAGGCATTGCTGCCAAAACCATCTTAGTGGACAAAGACCCTTTCTGAATCAAGTTAACTCCTCGTTTCAGTCTTGTAAAACTGAACCAGATTAACTTACCATTCCAGCCATGTCTATCTCATGAGATATAAATATTTACCCAATGCATTGGAGGGAGGTATAGGTCCCACCCATCATATAATGAAATCATTCTTACATGTTCCAAAGCATAAAGATAAATCATTCATCATAACCCAATGAATAAAATAGGCTTCATAAACATTATCCCATCATATCATAATCCATATAAAAAAATGGATATCATTTCATCATAAAAAAATTGAAAACATGTAAATCATAGAGACATCATACTTGAAACATACACATATAAAGTAATGTCTTCTTAGATGGAAAATGGTTTTGATAAAACACTTGAAATGAATTTTTGAGGAAAATATCTTTTCTTCTACAAAATCATTTTCCTTCTACAAAATGCCATGAAATTTTAAAAGAAAAGGATTTTGTTGAAAATAATCATTAAATCTTGTAGAGTAAGCTTCATGAAAATGAGGCATTATGAAACCGTAAAAATCTGTTCATGCTGTATAAGTCAAAAAAACATTCTTCTTGTACTTTTGTCAGAAAAGTCAAAAAGTACCTTGGATGGTGAACAAAAGAAAGATTACATCCATACGATGTGGTAAAAGTAAAAAGGTAAAAATTTCTTTAAGTATAAATGGTAGAAAGGTAAACATTTTATGAAAAATATTTGAGAACATATGGGCATGGATAATAAACATAACCCTAGTAAATACATACGAATAAACAATCTCGGATAATAATGAGATTGGAATAATTATCCCTTACCTTTGGACTGATATGCTGTGTACGTATCTGAACCTCCTGTATAATGATATAAATAATTTAGTTTACTTATTACATAATCATATTCATTGTTATTATATCATATATGGTTAACTTATGACTTTATATTACCCATTCTTTTGTAAATTCCATGTTAAATCAGCGTTTTGGTTAAAATCGTTTTATTTATCGTACTTGTTAGGACTTGTTGTTCGTGATATTATTTTTACTTATATTATTATTTAATTACTTCAAAAATGTAAATCATGATTTATATATCATATATATTCATGTATATTTATATATATATATAATATATAGAGAAATAAAATAAAATACACTGTTCATGGAGATGGTAGGCCGTAAGTACGCATGAACGCTATTTTCCTTTCTTTATTGAATTAAATGGAATTAAGTAGATGAAATATATATATATATACATAAATCCAGTATCATTATTAGTTAATATATTTCATGATTACTTATTATGTATACTTTATAATCATTCTTTAATTTTTAATAAGGAAAATCAATCTCATCGCGTCGTAGAGACGGTAATCCGTACGTACGTACGAGCGATGATATCGTTCCCATAATTAATGAATGGAATTTAAGTGTATGATATAATATATTAGAATCATTATTATGTTATAATAATAATATATAGTTATTCATTACACCATTATAACCATCCATGTAGGGTGGTGGTGTAAAAACAGATTACACCACGGCGTGGAGACGATATTTCGTACGTACACACGCGTGATAATTTCATTTAACGTAGGATGGATAAAAGATGAAATGGGGTTGTTTCATATTTATAATTATATTTAGGTATATAATTAATACTTATGTTCTTACTTTATAATGAAACAACTAAAGAAGAGGAAGTAGAAGATGAAAGAAACTTGAAAGAGTCGGTAGAAGAGATTACCTCTTCCTCGACGCACCCCCTTTAAACATCATCTTAGGGAACTAGAGTTGGTCTTTTGAGCAGACCAGAACCACTATGATATAACTAGAGAGGTTGATAAGAATAAGTAAAAGTGGTTGGCCTATATTCAAGGCTCTAAATGGTGTTAATAGAAGAGTGAGGGGGTGCCCTTTTTATAAGGGAGGAGAGAGGCACCTTTGGGAAAACTTAAAATATTATTTTATAATAAAGTCATATTCGGTTTATAATGGCTCCAAAGTGACATATTTCGAAGCTAAAGTGGGGATTGGTCTAAATCCTCTCAACCAATAGGATTTAGACAAGTTTAGATAACTATTTTAACATTATCATTTAGATTTAACTCGAAGCTAAATAATTTAACTTTTACCATGTCTTCTTGTTTTCTTTCACATATGGTTAATAAACTTACTATAAAAAGCCAAAAGAACCACAAGTTGTTAATTATTAATATATATAACCTTATATACGTCATTATGATGAACCATATTTTTTTAGGAATAAAATAACAATTAATAAATTAATATTTGTTTTAAAAACTATTTTATGTCAATTCTGACACTATTTGGTAATTGATTTTTTTGGAAATCATAACAGCATGATTAGTTCATAAAAAGTTAATTAAATAAATACTAACATGTCATATTAACCTATAAAATTAGTATAATTTATAAAAAGTCTCAAATTACATTTATTTAAGTGTTTATAACATCAACTATGTTAATATTTTATTAATAAGTTAATTACTACATCATCATTGTGTCATAAATAAATTAAATTATTTAATTTATAAAAATTATAAATAAAATACCATTATGTAGGAAATAATTTTATATTTCTAATTAATATTTATATCATAATTTATCTTATGTATAGCCCTATATTAAAAATGATTTAGTTATTAATCATTGATTTTAACTTTTTTAACTCTTCCTTAAATAAAATAATCATAAATGTCCTAATCTAATCCAAGTTGTCCTAAAGGGTAATATTTTATTAATAAAGTTGTTTTTGGTCTAATTATGCTTATCTAATAGAATTAGGACATGTGTTAGGGTAATATTAATATCATTTTTACCCTTAATTAACCTATTTACTTTTAACTGTGGTAAATAAAAGTAAAAAGTTAGTATTTACAAAAAATTATTTTTATCATATTGAACAACATTTTACTCCGTGATATTAACTGTTTCAGTAAAATTTTAGAAATTACACATATAGAAGCAGTAAAATTTTGGTTTATGTAAATTTTCAACCTCTCTTAAGAGGTGGGTAAAAGAGGGTGAAATGTTCAATAAAATTTTTATATGTCTAAATTTATTATAAAATGAATCAAATGAATTACATTGAACATATATAGGTATTATGTATCAATTTTGACCTAAAATAAATTTAAATAAAATAAATATTTATTTATATAAAAAGTCAGTTTTTTAAATAGTAACCTAGTGTTTTCAATATTCATCAAAAATTGAAAGTTTTCTGAAAAATACAAAAATTTCACCCTAGGATAATTTCAATATTCTGAATCCAAAAATAAAGTCAATTTTGAATGATAAAACTTATAAAATTTCAAAAATTGGGTATTACTATTCATAATGGCTAGTTAATAATAATATTATAATATTATATCGTTTAGTGAAACTCAGTATTGCGTACTACACACGCTATCGAGTAAGGTCTTGATTGTGTGTAATGCAAGCCAAGTCAGGGATGCGTGTAGTGAAAGATCCATTTGGTGTTTCATATAACATAATCAAAACATATTTCATTTATACATTAAACAAAATATATACTTAATGTTGCGTAGAATAATTTCACAAAAAGGAACATAAAATTGTGTGTAACACGAGCCAAGAATAGTGTTGCGTATACCGCAAGCTAATATGGTGTTGCATATAGAAAAACCTAATATTGGTATAGCGTACAACACAAGACATCAATCAAATAAAAAAGAATAATTCTCATAAAATCTGACGTTATTATAGGAAGAATCCCTATCAGTAACTTCCACTCTTCTGTAACAAAATAACAAGACAAACACTTCGTAGTAAATCTGCAATATCTCTTTTCATTACATCCCACCAATAATACTCTTGATGTTCTCTGTGAATTTTATTATATCCAGGATGAACTGAAAATGGAGAACTATGAGCTTCACATAACAACTCTTTCTTTAACATTGAACCATGGATCCCACATAATCTATTTCCAAACCTCATAATATAGTCTATATCAATGTTAGAATTAGGTAACTTACCATTCTAAATGGATTCTACCATTTTCTACAACTCCCTTCCATCTTTCTATGCATTCTTTATTCTGTCTGCTAGTGATGATTGTACTGAAACATGGAACAAAACATAGAAATTACTTACACCAACAACTTCTATTCCAAATTTCATTAAAATAATTTATAAAAGGATCTTATTTCAAATGTAACACTGTTAATGTAGCATTAATATTTCATCTCAAAGCATCAACCACTTTATTGGACTTTCCTAGATAGTAATGGATCATGAAATCATAATACATGATTAATTATAACCATATCCTCTATCTATTGATTAATTCCATTTGAGTGAATATATAATTCAAACTTTTGGGATCAATATTTATTTCACATTTCACTTCATAAAGATGATGCCTCTAAATTTTTAAAGAAAAATCAACAGAAGATAATTATAAATCATGTGTAGGGTAATTTTACTCTTGATGTTTCAAGTGACATAAATCAAAAGCAATTACCTGATCATTCTTCATTAGGGAACAACCAATTCCTTTCAAGGAAGGATCACTGTAAATAATAAACTCACCATTTGAGGAAGGTAGTGAAAAAACTTGAGCATTCACCATCTTCTTTTCAATTCATGAAAACAATCATCAAATTCTTTTGTCAAAATGAACTTAACACTCTTTCATGTTGAACTAGTTAGTGGGATAGATAACTGTGAAAGATTTTCAATAATCCTTCTGTAATAGCCTTCCAATGCAAGAAAACTATTGATCTCAATTATATTTGTTCATTATGGACATTCTTCAACAACATTGTTTTTGCAGAATCAATTGTTATGCCATTTTTTTTAAACAATGTTACCATGGAATGAATTTTTTTGTAACCAAAACTCACACTTGTTTTATTTCCCATAAAATTTCATTTCATTTATAGTTTTCATGTCAACCCTCAAATTACATTCATTCTCATCTTTACTTTTAGAATAAACCAAAATATCACCAATATACATTACTACAAACATATTCAAGAAATAATGGAAAATGCTTTTCATAAGATCCATTAATACATAAAGTGCATTGTATAATCTAAAATTCATAACTAAAAATTCATAATGGCCATATCTAGTACAAAACATGGTCTTTAGAATTTATGCTTCCTTTACTTTCAACTGATGGTACCCCGACCTCAAGTCAATCTTCGAGAAATACTGATCTCTCAGGAGATGATCAAACAAATCATTTAAACAATGAAAATGATACATGTTATTCATTTTTATGTTATTAAATGATCTATAATAAATGAAAAGTCTCAATGAACCATATTTCTTTTTAACATACAAGACAGGGGCACCTCATGGTGATGTTATAGGTCGAATGAGACCTTTATCTAATAACTCCTACAATTGTTTCTATAATTCTAAAAGATCAATTTTAGCCATTCAATAAGGGGGTTTTGAATTTTGATTAGAATCAAGAACTTTGTCAACTATAAATTCAATGTATTGGTTATGTATTATACCAGGCAACCCCTTAGGAAAAAACATCAAGATACTTATTTATGACAGACACATCATTAACATGAACAGTTCCTTTGATTTAACCAATATGTGAAAGGTAACAATCATTTCTATCTTTTACTAGTTTCTCAGCTTCCTGATATGTTATCCAAAATAAGGGTGCATTCTTATACACAAACTGAAATCATTCTAAAAAACCTTCTTTAGTTCTACTATAAATAATAACATGATAAACATAAATCCAATCCATAACAAAAATAATATCAAACTCTACTATAGGAAAAAAAAATTGATTTATAGGTAGATTCTTTCCACACACAAGGATATGAAGGTTATTAAAATTTATTTTTGTCTCCACATTTCCTCCGGGTGTTTTTATCATAAGTTCATGATGCATATCATGAGATGGAATTCCCAATTTACAAGGAAATTTCTCAGAAATAAATTAATGTGGAGAACCAGAATCAAACAACACATTGTCATAATCTGAATAAACAAACAGTGTGCCTAATATTACTTCATTCGATGGGCCAATATTTAATAAAGTATTTTCAAAGGATTTCACCACACCTTTCTTCTTGTATTCAAGCTAATTTCCTTCAGTTGAGTTCTTAGTTGGAAACTCATTTTCATAATGACCCATTTCATTACACGTAATACATATTGCTGATTGTAAATCAGATTTTGTCTTACTAGTACCCTGAACTTTTTTAGTGAAATTACAAGCCTTATGTCCCATTTTACAGCATCAGAAGCACATACCAAAATTCAAAAGGAATTCCCCAATGTGATTTTTATCACAAGTCTCACAAACTCTAAACCTACTTTTCCTACCATCATGATTTTTTAAATATTTCTTCCATTTATTCTTCCTCATCGACCTCTTATTCTAATGTTTCCAAAAGAACACCTTATCATCAACAAAATCCAATTACACCTTCTCCTCACATCGAACAAGTTTTTCATAACTTTTGAACTCACGAGAAGCTAAATACCTTCTATACATTGGCTTTAATCCTGAGTAAAAATGATTGATTTTACTATCCAGACACCGTACGGAATATAGATAATACCATTCCAGTCGAGTGAATTTTACTTCATAATCATCCATTAATTCATCCCATTACCTCAATTCTTGGAATTTGTTTTCCATCCTATGTCGAATTTCATTAGGAAAATATTTCTCAAGAAACATACCTTTGAATTTATCCCAATCAAGAGAATCAATATACTCACTATCCATGATAGTTTTTTACCATCAACCACCACCTATTGGCTTCCCCATCAAAATGGTAAATAGAAATCTAAACTTTTGATGTTATGAACACCGTAGGACATAAAACTTGTTTCCAGTGTTTTAATATTCCATTTAGCTAGCATAGGGTATGATGATCCTCTGAATGATGGGGGATGTTTCATCAAGAAATGCTCCACTACTAACATGTTCTTTTGTGGTTGATCTTGCTGATTTAGTGCATGGATACCATCACCATTGGTAGCTTGAGTCAATTGTTCCATCACTACAACAAACTATTCAGTTCCGATTCCGACTATCTCAGGTTGCTAATTTGGAAGGATGTTTTCCTCCTAAGGTCATCCCATCATAACTTCCATATTGCCCCTGGAGAAAACCATTCTGTATAGAGAAATATCTTAGGCAATGTAATAAGGTAATATATAAATTCTATATCATTTCAATCTTACCATAAATTTATTTATATTTATTAATTTAACAATATCCTAACTTCTAAAGTTATCTAAACTGACCTCCAATACCAACTATAAGTCCCTATATTTAAAACATTACTTAATCTTGAGATAAATCAATATTAAAATTGAGGATATTTTTGAGTTTAGAGTATTAGTGAATTAGGTTGTAAATATTATATTACATCTCAAAAATTAAAAAGTAGAGAGTTATACTCTGTACAATTTTTTTTCAAAATAATAGACACCTTAAATAAACAAGATTTCTTTTCAAGATATAAATGATATTATATACTTCCATTCCTTTACCCTTCCATTTACCATGTTGCTTATACCCTATGAAAAAACATTCCATAAAACATGAGAAGAGCATAAAAAACATAGTAAGGGTTATAAAAATAGGAAACACAACATTTGCCTTTCATTACATACAAATCAATGAAATCATAATTTTCAATCATAAAACATAATCTCTTCATCATGCATCACAAAATCATAAGATTTATCAATAACACATATAAATCATAAATCATAAAGGTAACTTGTGGAATCCATATCATACATAAATTGTAGATTTCACAACTACATAGGGAGTTACATTTAGAATACCCATCACAGTGTATTTCCTAAATGACATAGTAGAAACATTAATTTTTAACTCTTTCACATTACCTAAACATTCAAGAGATATCTAAATCTCACCACCCTAGGTTTTTTACAGAACCACCAATATATATAAACAATTACCAAGAACCATAACATAATCATAACATATAAAACAAAAAGAATGCAAAGATAACATTTCCAAATTCCAATCACAATATTAAATTTCAAGATATTGACATAATCATAAAATTTTCAATACCAAAATACATTATAATGGAATTTGTGATTTATTTTCTTTTTTTAAAGGTTATCATTTGTTAAGGAAGCCAAATATCAAATAATTCTCATGATGGAGGAAGGTTCTTTGTCGTCATGTACGTTAATAGGAAACATAACTTTTTTCATTTAGTATAATTATTTTTAGAAAAATATTCCCTTTGAATAAAATAAAATGTCAAATGGTTCTATACACCATATATAATAATGTTGTGTATAAATGAAAATATGCCTCAATGAATGGAGATTGAAATGAAGTCCCTTACCTTGTGTTTGACTTGTCTTATTCATTATTTATCTCCCTGAATAATAAACATAAGTTCATTATACATTATTAAGAACATTCTTCATTTTTATTATTACTTTTATATCACTTATTATCTTACTATAACAATCATTTAATTATTCAAGTTCTAATCGGTCTTTTTGTCGATGTTCGGTACTTGAGTAAAAATGGACTTGTAATAATTACAAATTGTCCATGTGGTCAAAATTATATTATCTTTAGAATGATATTCATGATTTAGATATCATATATATCCTATATATCCAGGTTATATATATTTATAATAGTTAATATCATTTGTATATATATGAAAATGAAATGCACCATTTAGGGACCCGGTAATACGTACGTATGCATGAACGCTACTTTCATTTTTTTCATTTTTAAAGGAATGAAATCCAAATGATACATAGTTATATTAAAGTTACAATATCATATCATATTTTATATACATTATATAACTTCATTAACAGCATACATTATATGTTTCATGTAAGGAATGAACAAGTCATATCACTTTGAGGGGGCAGTAGTCCGCACAACTTCAAAAGAAATTATCATACTTACCCAGTATGGAAACTACAAAGGTATGATATAAATGAATAATAAAGAAACATATAGACAATATAAATACAATATATATCACATATAAATATATTTCCATGATAATGGGCACCATGAGAGGTGGTATGAGAAAAATAAACAATCTTCGTTTCGTGAGGCAGTAGTTCGCCATCCACAGAAACAATATGTTCTATACTCATTGGATGGATTTTTGTGTGAGTGTAGGTTGAATAATTCTCATAAAAACAACCTCGTATATTTTTATACTGGTTTTATTATGTAATCAAAGAAAAATATTAGTATAGGGAGTGAAGAAGTAGAATAATGAAGATGAATTTTAGAGAAGATGATACCTCTGAAAACGTTTAACTCTCTTTTATTCCGGCGAAACGTATTTCTTGAATTTATTTATGTGTAGTGAAAATCTAATAGGTGGAATATGGGGATGATTGGAGATTCTTGGATCATATTTATAATGATCCATGGGTCTTGAGAGGTGTGTTTAAGGGGTTAGAGGTGGTGGTTTTTTATAAGAGGGAGGACGAGCTCTTTCGGGATGTTTGAATGTATTATTTTAATATGAAATTATTTTTTATTTACAAATGTCCAAAACTCATTAAAATAGACAATAATATGAATATAAGTCAAAATAAAATCATCCAACAATATTTTTATAGGTTTTGGATATTTGTTTATCCTTATCTATTTTATTTAACCCTTTTTTACTCTTACCATTTTATCAAGCATTTAACACATTGGGAATCAAAATAGTTACCAAACCATTACAAATATCCAATTAAAGAGTAAATAATAATATTTCAGACATAAGATAACTATTTTTCCTAATTTTAGAATTTTTTTAATTTTATATCATTTAATAAAATATATTTTATTTTAAAATATTAATAAAGTCAATTTGGACACTATTCATATCATGACGTTTCTAAAAATCCAAAACAACATGATTGATTCAAAAAAACATCATTAATATAAATAAAACATGTAAATATCATCCATAAAATTTTTGGATGATATCAAAATAACCAAATTTAATTTATTTTAAAATTTATAATAAAATTTATTTGAATCCTTTATTAACGAACAATCACTGCATCACAATTGTTTCATAATTTAATTTATTTATATATTGTATAAATATTAAAACTAAAATAACATGTTTTAGGATATTATTTTAAATTTATAATGACTATTTATAGTGGAAAATATCACTTATATAACCTCATATAAAAATGATTTACTAAAATATATATGTTTATGTTACATTTTCCTTAGATTAAATTAATTTCTATAAAATGTCATTATCACTTAAACGCGGCTCTATGGGGTCCCAAAATCGACCCAATGATGCCCATGGTTAGACACGTATCACCAAATAGAGTTAGGGCATGTGTCAGGATAATTTAATATTATTATAATATTATTTTTAGCCTTATTTACCAGATTTATCCTTTAACCATGGTAAATAAAATATTTACCAATGTTAATATTCATAATTTATAAAAAGAAAAGTTACATATTTTCACAATTTAGACCTCCTAATTCTAAATTTGGAATCCATTTTTCCAAATTAGAAACATAGAAATTTCAAGAATTAATTTAAAATTAATTCTCATCGTTAAAACCCAAAAGCTTGTTTTTATGAAATAATAACTATCAAATGATTGAAATCTGTTTAAATATAACTAAAAAGAAAATTACTTCCAATGAAAAACATTGGATTAAATGGTAAAAAATTAATCAAATTACACTTTAAAACTAATAAAAATAACAATATATCTAAATAAATATATTATATTAAAAGGTAGTTTTGAATTAAAAATACAGTATTTTTCACTATTCATTAAAAATGAACTTTATCAAAAAAATACCAAAACTTCATCCAATGTAAATTTTGATGTCCTGATTCTAAAAAAGAACATTATTTTGTAGAATCGAACATATAAAGGTGAAAAAACAATATTTAAAAAGGGTTTTTCATCACATGGTGGTAAAACAACCTTTTACAGAATATTAATGTATTTCATGCATACAATAGGATTCATTATTATTTTAAGACTCTAAATTTAATTTGATAAATTTAATGAAATTTAAAAGAACTTGTATAATCATATTTTATTTATTTCTAATAATTTCCTCTAGTACAACTTCAAGTCATTAACTACCTTTTAAAATAATAATATTCTGCTATTATTAGTTTTCTGAGTTTGACTCTGCTTTGTGTGCAACACAATATTTTGGAGATACCCATTGTAGTGTGTCGGGTATGAAACCAGACATTGCATCTCATTTAATGTAAAAATAATTTTTAATTCCAAAATATTAAAAAATATGAAATTTTAATATTTTTATCTACCTATGATGTTACAATTAGGACAATGATATTTTAAATTCATGAAACTATGAATATGTTTTAAGAAATGTAAAGTGTCTAAATTTGATTAATTTATCCTATCATGGTTGATGCGGATGAATGTTCATTGTGCGTGATTTTTACTGAGGTTGGTGAAGTTAAGCTCAATCGCAAATAAGGGGTTCAATGATTTTATGAGAATTTGCTGATGTTATAGGAAGTGTAGTAAATTTTGGATTAGTGGAAAAAAATATCAAAAAAAATATTGAAATTATTACTTCGTTAAAAAAGTGACTGATGTTTTGTGAAGTTAATGAAACGTAATCACTGTCAGAGTGTTTTAGAGGTTCTTCACTAAATTTCCTATGGTATTGAACAATGGTGTGACAATTTATTCTATTAGGTGATTGTAATCTAACAAATGTTTTATTTTGTTGTCTATGAATTTTCTGGGATGTATAATAATCTTGACGAAAATATTTTGAGATTTGACACAACTAGATAGATATAAGAGTGGAGAGCATATTTTTGAGCAGAAGAGGGTGCTAAAAATGAGAACATTTTTTAAGAAAAAAAGAGGAGATGATTCTAGGATAAAATTTGACCTTGATATAGAATCTTCCCTCCTCTTTCTTCATCAGTTTTTCAATTTTGAGATGTAATTCATTGAATATATATTTTTAGTTTTCATAACATTATTTCATCAAATATATTTGGTAGTTTGGATTGGAATGGATTGATTCATTTTTCAATATTTTTTATTTGGATTTTATGATTGTGTCAAGGGCTTTTTGTACAGTGAAATAATGTTTTTCTTGGTAAGAATCTTTTATGTGATATTATAATTACTAATAAGTTGATATAGAAATCATTTTAACTCTTGATAATCATCCAGAAAACATAAAATTGGAAAATGATGATATATCTATTCTTATTTAATAAACCTTTTTCCCTGTTTTTGGTTGACCAATAAATTTTTAGAATGATCAACTATAGTTTGTAGTTCACCTAATGCCAGTTATGTATTATTTATACCATCTACACACACTAGAATAATTTTAGTAAATGAATAATGAATAGATAAAAATATTTTGAATTTATTTAGGGTATTACAATCCCTAAATTCATCATAATTTTTTATTTCATTCTCCCTATATTACTTCAATATTATTATTTATTCTCCATCACACAACAACACTTCAACATTTTCAGTTATTTTTTATTTTTTTACTTTTTTTGGTTGAAAACATTATTTTTTTCCATGTGCATACTAAACTATTTCTTACCATTTAAATAATAGTTTGTAGGTTTCAAATACAATTATGTTTTTCATGTTATCAATGACGATGCTATCAATGGAGGGGTAAGTAATGCTTTTTTGGGGACTATCATGTAAAACCCATCCATGATTCAACATTAACATTTTTTGTAATAAAAAAACAAAAACAACCAAAAATAGAGATACATAGATAAAGGATGAATTATGGTGGTATCTTCATCGATAGAGCTCTGAATCAAAATCTATAGTGCTTCTGATCTGCCAAAAAATGCTTCACATCATATCATTCCACAAATCTTGAAATTAACCACAAAAAATATAATCATATTCACAAAGGAAAAAAACGAAATCAGCGTGGGAAGGAATGAAAGTAAATAGTTGGGGAGAAAATACCCATAAGATAGTTCCTTATAGGAGGGTGAATGATGGTGTAGTTTCACTAATATGGCTCATGTAGATGAAACTAAAGCTGAAAACCATGGGATGCTAAGCCAAGACATCGCTCCAGTACAAAATTCTCAACATATACACCTATACTACCATGTCGAAGAGGAAGAAACCAAGTAGGGAAGGAGATATTGGTGGCATGGAATAATTTAACAACTTAATTAAATACTAAGACATAAATATATTTAATATTATATGATGTTAAAATATATAATTATTCAAATAAATCATTTTAATAATTGAATTCAGTTTCTAAATAAAACTGACTGGTTTTTTAATATCCCAAACATAAAATATAAATTGTTATATAATATTACTCTAAAATATTTCATAAAATTGACAATGTGAATCCTTATCTATCATACTTATAAGAAAAAAACCTATTTTATAGTACATCACTAAAAAAAATATCACCAAATTTGTACCAAATTCTCTAAATTTTCAGTTCAGTAGGATATAAAATCATTAATTAGTATGGTGACATAGAAACAAAAAAAAATACTTATGGGTTTATATTATTTTGTGGGACATGAGGGTTTCTTATCCTTAAAAATAATTAAATTGTTACATTATCTACAACTGGAGAAAACTATATGGTTGTGAAAATTATAGTCATTTATTTAACTTATGTTCCACGGACTCTCAATAAGTTATTACATGAACAATTTTTTTATATAAAAAATTGAATTTAATAATAAATCAACTATTGAATCAGCTAAAAATCTATTGGTTCATGGAAGGTATAAATATGTACTACAAATAATTTTATTCATTTTCTTTTCATTATTTGATACATGATACTATAATTTTGTAGTTCTAAAGATCATTTTAATAATATAGTGACAAAAACATTAAAAGTGTACTCATTTATGATAGTAAAAAAGGACACATGGTGTTACAAAAAAAATAATATTCATGTGAACCTATTAAAAACAAATTTAAATCAATTGTTTTCCAATATATATGATGGTGTGTTCCTGAAATTTCTTATTTTCATTATATATTTATTGAGAAAAATTTCAATAAATGTAGGTGCGATACATGTTAGAGTTGGGGCCCCATGACCAACAACTTTTTTACTTTCAATTTCTTATATATTCATGGTAATTCATATTAATATATATTTTATTACATGATGAGTGTTTGTATGCATCAAATTAGAATGAAAATGTCATTAAAGTACTTTTTTCATCAAAAGGTCATAACACTTCCCATTATGATGTGAATCTCAATGTTCTATAATGGTATGGTTAAATAAATATTCTATGGTAAGATGAAATCATGTGACCTGACATAGATGATACATTATATTGGGGTTGGGGTCTCATGTGATGTTAATACTTTTTTTCAGGAATTTAGTTGTTAGTTATCTCAAAGAGAGGAGGTTATGATAATAGACTCAGTTATAGGAATTCAATATGTTATTTATGTCCATGTATATTCCTATCCACATACATGTGTATTAGTTGTCAGACTATATATTATTATTAATACATATCACATGTTTGATACATAGATATATTAATGAAAACCCTAAAAATATATTCTCATGGAGTGGATTGGTATGTTTGGTGTACCATGGGTGATAAAGCATTATTAAATTATTTCTCCCTTCCGAGTTAATGGAAGTAGACATCTCAAGGCTGATGGTTGGAATGGAACATTCTGATTAAGCCCATGTCCATGGTAGTTTTATTGGTGAGTTTATTTCAATAAAGTTATAAAAGATATATCATATGTATAGGTTGATGACACATGTGATGCAACCTTCTTGATGAGATATCGAGACAAAGAGAATATATTAAACAATGTGCATTTATAGAAGGATATTGTCATAATGACATTAACCCCAATATATGTGGGAGAATTTCCATGTTATTAGATGATAACTATGTACATTAGAACAATTATCCTGATCTTAGTGAGAAATATCCCTAGAGAATCTCACATAAAGTTTATCTAAAACCAAAGTTAAATTTTACTTGAATTTAATATTAGAATAAATTTTATTCTGCAGTTTCGAGGGATAATATTTTTTGGGTAATGTTGATTGCATATATTTACTCGCTAGTTATTAGAGAGAATATATATGTGAGTTTAATATTTAATAAATATTAATTCATGAGTTTAGTGGATATAATATTTATTTATTTATAGATGGAATACAATAGTGATATTTTTTATGTAAATATTAATTTTTCATGGTTTGATAAATAGAAAAGATTATTGATGGAATAATTTAAGCGTATAGAGGTAATAATATATTTAATGTCATTTTAAAAAATATTAAGTTATTTATTTAATTAATTATATTAAAATTAATCGTGAGTATGTCATATATCATGAAAATAAAAAAAAATATAATTATTATTCAATATGGGGTTCTCTAAGTATTAAGATATTTTTAAAGGCCTATATAATATAACCAATTATTTAACCTAGATATATAAACCCAATTATTTAATTTCTATTGAAATAGGTGGTTGTCCACACCAAATCCTCCCTAGATAATTTCATCAACCATAATGAGAATTTTTTACAGTACACTCCCAATAATAGAGATCATGGATATCCCTCCCTCTTCTTAATCCTCAACATAATTATATAGGATAATTCTAGCCTCTCAAAAATTATAGTTCTGATAAATGGTAATGACATAAGGTTATTGTTCTATGGTCATAACATATAAAGATCCACATTTGACATTTTGAAGTTTGTAGAATATGTGGGGATGCCACTAGAGGGATTCTACACATGAATCCCTCAACACAATGATGGTATGAAAATAGGGGTCAAGAAACTGATCAAAAATAAATAATATTAAGAAAATATGTAATTCTTATTTATAAATTAATTAAAATAAAAAAATAACTTATTAAAAGAGGTATAGGTGGACCTAAAAATATTATTAAGTAGATAGATCAAAATAATCAGGATTTTAATGGTTTTAAAGAAAATATGGTCTTCAATATACCTAATTTGTAATACCCCAACCCCAGTTACCCAGAGTCAGGGAATTATTATAAAACATTGGCATGATCACATAAGATCAAGTCTCTAAATACTGAGTAGTTTAGTAGCCCTGGAATCACAAGATACATTCATAAAGATTTCATTACATCATAAAATAAAAAACTACAACAACATCTTGTCTCCATAGACCACACTCGTATCCCTATATACTATCCGTGCAGGTCATTCATAAAATAATTCATCACATACTAGGAAAAATAAAACATAGAAAGGGGTGAGTGCAGATTCCCAGTATGGAGAACAATATAGCGGAAACTTTCATAGATAAACATAAAAATTTAAGGAAATGTATAAATAAAAATGCCTTTAAAACCTGAACATCATCATAATATGTTATAAATAAAATTAAATAATTTAATTTACATATTCACATATATATTATACTAATCAAATAATCAAATGCAATATCAATAACCACTTTCATAATGATGGAATGAATAATGCCAAACTATCATAACCACATTGCCAAGGCCTTGTGCCACGACTAAAAATAAGATTTTCTCAAGGCCTTGTTCCAAGACACTAGTTTGTCTCATCAGACATACCGATGCGTCGAGGATCTATAGAGGGCTCCAGACATGACTTACTAAGTTCAATGCATTCCTCATATGAACATGTTTAAACATAACATAAACATTCTTATTAAAACTAGAATAAGAAATGTAAATAATTTCTCCATAAACCAGGAATGGTATAAAAATGACACATCTACATTCAAACATATCACAAAACCTTCAATACAATATGAAATTTTTGTATCATAATAAATCAACTTCAAATAAGCTTTTAATCCATCAAAAGATGATGAAATAGATGAAATCAAAACAATTTAAGGGAAGTATCTCTTTTTTTTAAATCATTTAAAAGTCACATAATTATAAAAGAAAACATTTACATTGAAAATATTTTTATAAGATATTAAGAAAATATTTGATAATTTTATAATGGTGGATAATAGCCGCACTCGCTGTATAAGTTAAAAAATATACATTCTTACATTAATTCTGTCGAAAATGATAAAAAGGACCTTATTTGGAAAATGACAGAAAGATTCCTTTATAAACATCTTATAAAAAGAAAAAAGGGTATAAATGACTTTAACCCATAGTCTATAAAATAGTAAGAATGATTTTAAATACATTTTTAAGAAACATTGACATGGATGACAAAGAGGTCCTAGTAGATAATCTCGTATAAACAAACTTGGATAATGAAAAGATTGGGAAATTAAACCTTACCTTGTACTTTTCCTTGGTCAAGGACATTTTAACCTACTGTATAATGGTGATATAATTGTTATTAAGTTATACAGGAATCATATACATTAATATGATATCATATATGAACTTTTAACATTGCATTGATAATAATATCTTAGTATTATCATCATTTTCGGTGTTAACTTACTCATTTTATTTTATATGTTTTGTTACATAATCCATGTTTGTTATGGATATGTTGTATATTACTCATATCCATAATGATATCAAGTTATTAAACATTATTTTTAATCATCGAATGAGAATTATACTTGAATTGATATGATGGGGAATGAATCTCATCGCGTTCGTGGAGACGGTAGTCCGTACGTATGCACGAGCGACAATATCATTCTTTTGAGATTAAAATAATATATAATTCGATGATATATAATATATAAATAATCATTATAATGTTATATTTATTAGTTACATCAATTACACATCAATATCATACCAATTCAAATAATAATTTTTTGACTAACAATTACACCACGATGTGGAGACGGTAAGCCGTACATACGCACATATTGTGACATGTCATTCTAAGGATGGATAGAATACATAATATGGTTGAACCATATTTATAATAACATCAAATTATATAGAATATCTGAGATTTATTATTTTAGAATGGAAATAACCAATAATGAAGAAGTCGAAGAATAAAGGAACGTGAAAGAGGCTGGTGAAAACATTACCTCTTTTTCGGGTTCTTCCTTTTGATTTTATCAAAAGGGCTCCATAGGTTGTCTTTCTGATCAAACTACAGCCTCTGTGATGAATTTAGGGAAGTATAGAGGATATATGGGCATGGTTTGGCCAATCAAAAAGGCTTTGGAGGTATGAATTTGAGAGAACTGGGAGTGCCCTTTTATAAGAGGGGTGAGGGGCACCTTAGGAAAAACATAAAATATTATTTTATAAAAAATTCATATTCAGTTTATAATGGCTCCAAAGAGACTTATTTTGAGTTTAAGGTGGGGATGTGTCGAAATCCTTTCAACCAATTGATTTAAGACAAGTTTGGGTCAATATTTTAACCTTATCATTTATATATAACTCTTAGTTAAATAGTTTTACATTTTCCATGTCCCTTTGTCTTTTTATATTATTTGGTTAATAAACATACTTTATACTTATAAGAGAACCCAATTAGTTAATTAATGGTACACCTATAATTATATAAGTCCTTTGGATAAACCTTATATTTTTAGGGATTTTATATCAATTAAAAATATAATATTTGTTTTAAAAATAATTTTATGTCAATTTTGACAGTATTTAATAATTGATTTTTTAAAGTCTTAACAGCTTTATTAATTCGAACCAAATTCATTTAAGCAATACTAACATGTCATATTAACATATAAAATTAATTTATTTCATAAAAAGTCTTAAAATTACATTTATTTGGATATTTATATTATCAATTATTTTAATATTTAATTAATTATGTAATTACTACATCACCATTGTGTCATAAATAAATTAAATTATTTAATAAATACAAATAATAAATAAAATACCATTATGTAGGAAATATTTTTAGCTTTATAATTAATATTTATAGTCGAACTTATCTTATGTATAACCCTATATTAATAATGTTTTAGTTATTAAACATTGATAATAATAAGTATCCTAATCTAATTCAAGTGGACCAAAGAGGTTCATATTTTATTCCTAAGGTTCTTTTTGGTTGAATTATACTTATCTAATAGAATTAGTACATGTGTTAGTGTAATAATAATATCATTTTTGCCCTTCATTAACCTATTTAATTTTAACTGTGGAAAATAAAAGTAAAAAGTTATTATTCACCAAAAATTACTTTTATCTTATTGAACCACATTTTACTCCTTGATATTAACCGTGTCTCTTGGATTTACAAAATTCCACTCACAGAAGTGGTAAAATTATCTTTTATGTGAATTTGTAAATTCTCCTAGGAAATGTGTAAAAGACAGTGTAAAGTTCAAAAAAAATTTATATATCTAAAATTATTATAATTTGACTTCAATGAATTACATTGAACTTATATAGGTATTATGTATATATTTTGACCTAAAATAAATTTAAATAAAATAAGTAATTATTTAAATAAAAATTTGGTTTTAAACTATAACTCAGTGCTTTTCACTATTCATCATAAATTGAATATTTTCAGAAAAGTACCAAAATTTCACCCTTGGCTAATTTCGATATTATGAATCCAAAAATAATGTCCATTTTGATAGATAAAATGTACAAAATTTCAAAAGGTCGGTATTACTATTCATAATGGATAGTTTGATTGGTTGTGGTGTGTGTTATATCTCGATGTTGCGTACAACACACGCTATTGTATTATTCAAAGAGAAGCATTCCGTGGAAGCTTGGGGTGTTACATTCTCTCCTCATTAAAATAATTTTATCCTCTAAATTTCTAGAATAATATTTCATAAAAAGAATTGGGTGGTTCTTCATCATAAGTTCCATTGGTTCCCACGTTGCCTCTTCCATCTTATGGTTTCTCCATAGAGAATTTTCTAGACGAGTCGTCTAGTTTCTCAGCACTTGTTCTCTGGTATCAAGAATCTTAACAGGCTCTTCGCAATGAGACAGATATGGTTCCTGTTCTAATTCCTCATAGGTGAGTACATGAATTGGGTCAGGCATGTATTTTCTCAACAGTGATATGTGAAACACATCGTGAAGTTTGAAGAGACTTAGCGGCATTTCCAAATGGTAAGCTACAACACCAATTCATTCAAGAATTTCGAGATGTCCTATGTACCTGGAAATAAATTTACCTTTCATACCGAAACATATAACTCCCTTCCATAGAGGTACTTTCAAGAAAACAGGATCTACTACCTGAAATTCCAAATCTATCCTTAGGTTATCGGCATAGCTCTTCTGCCTACTTTGATCTGCTTTGATGTGGTTTTGGATTAACTTCACCTTTTTCATCGTTTCCTCCACCATTTCTAGTCCTATGAGTTTTCTTTCACCAACATCATCCCAATAGGTTGGTGTGTGACATCTTTTTCTATATAACGTTGCATACGGTTCCATATGAATACTCGAATGGAATCCATTTTTATAGTAAAATTCTACCATAGGTAAATATTGATCCCACATAGCCTGAAAATCAAGTGATCATAATCTCAACATGCCTTCTAAGGTTTTAATAGTCCATTCTAATTGCCCATCAGTTTGGGGGTGGCAGGAAGTGCTCAAACTAATTTCAGTATCTTGGGCGTTCTGAAGATGTTTGAAAAATATAGAAGTAAAACGGGAATCAAGATCAGAAACAATCGACATCGGTACTCCATGAAGTCTCACAACTTCATTAATATATAGTATTGCTAGATGTTCAAGTGGTATATCTTCTCTTATATCAAGAACATGTGTTGAAATGGTAAGACAGTCAATAATGACCCATATTACATCGTTCCTTCTAGGAGTCTTTGGTAGTCCCCTGAAAAATTCCATTATAATATTATCCCATTTCCACTCAGGTATGGGAAGAGGTTGCATGACTCTTCCAGGCTGTTGCCTTCCATCTATCACTTGTTGATTAACCATAAATCTTGACACAAAATCAGAAATCTCTCTCTTCATGTTGTCCCACCAAAAATTTTCCTTCAAATATCTATACATTTTGGTGCTCCTAGGGTGTACAGAGAAATTGGAACTATGAGCATCTTCCAACAATTCCCTTTTTATATCAGGTATATCGGGAACACAAAGTCGTTTCCCAAATTTTAAAATTTCATCTTCATACACAAAGTCACTCAATCTATCATCATTCACAGCTTTAATCTTCTTTTGAAATTCCTTATCATCGGTCTGAGAACTCATTATCCATTCTAGTAAAGATGGGTTTTCACCCATTTGAAAAAGTATTGATGTTTCAGCTTCCATGGTTATTCCAATATCCAAATTAAATAGATCCATGAAAATTAGATCCATTTCAACTCTAATTTTGTTCAAAACTCCATGATCCTTTCTGCTCAAAGCATCTGCCACCTTATTTTCCTTCCCCGAGTGGTAGTGTATTTTGAAATCATAATCCTTGAGTAGTTCAAGCCATCACATTTTCCTCATGTTGAGTTCTTTCTATGAGAAAATATAATTCAAACACTTGTGATCAGTATATATCTATTATTTTTTTCATAGATATAATGTCTTCATATCTTGAAAGAAAATATTATAGTAGCTAACTCAAGATCCTGAGTAGGATAGTTTTTCTCATGAATTTTCAGCTGTCGTGATGCATAGGAAATAAACCTATCATTCTACATAAGGACACAACCAAGTCCTTTATTTGAAGCATCACTATAAATAACTAACCCATCATTCCCTGATGGTAGATTCAATATAGGTGCATTTACTAATATTCACTTCAATTATTTCAAACATTCTTCACACTCTTTTTTCCAAATAAATGTAACCCCTTTACATGTGAGCTTCTTTAATGGGTTAGCCTATCGGGTAGAATTCTGGATGAAACATCGATAATATCCTGCTAAACCAAAAAACTGCGTACCATGGTTATATTCACTGGTGCTGGCCATTCATGGATTGCTCTTGTCTTAGAAGGATCAACAGAGATTCCATCCGTAGAGACAATATGGCCATGAAAGTAAATCTCATGAAGCTAGAATTCACACAAGCTAAACTTCCCATATAATTCATGTCTTCTCAAAGACTTCAATATAATGCTCAAGTGATTTTCATGATCTTGGTAACTTTTGGAGTATACAAAGATATCATCAATAAATACCACTACAAATTCATCAATATATTCCTTGAAAACTCTCTTCATTAGATCCATGAAAATAGAGGGTGCATTAGTCATCCCAAAAGGCATTAATGTGAACTCGTAATACCCGTACCTTGTTCGAAATGCTATCTTCGGAATGTATTCCTTCTTCACACATAATTGATGAAATCCAGATCATAGGTCAACCATTGAAAAGTATTGAGCTCTATACAGTTGGTCAAATAAATCATCAATGCGAGTTAGTAGATACTTGTTCTTTATTGTTATAGCATTGATCTCCCTGTAGTCGATACATAGCCTCATATATCTATCATTCTTCTTAAAATAATGATAGGGGATCCCCATGTAGAAACACTAGGGTGAAAAAATCCCTTATTACTCAATTTCTCTTGTTGTTTCTTTAGTTCAACTAATTCCACAGTGGTTATTCTATAAGGGGTCTTCGATATGGGCCTTGAACCAGGAATTAAATTAATGGAAAACTCAATTTCTCATTCTGGAGGATTTCTAGGTAAATCTTCCGAAAACACATCTACATATTCTTTCACAATAGGTACGTACTCTATTTGAACATTCCATTCCTCACCCACAATTATTTCATTCTCTTCCTCCCTGATAATTGAATTTAGTTGAGCTACTGGGTGTGGATCTAGATAAGAATTAGGTGGTGACGATTCTTTTCTAATGATAAGTTGTTCTTTATCATCATCATTAAAAATAGTATCTTCCTTCTTATTATAATAAAACTTCGCATCATGGTATGAAATATAATCCATACCAAAGATTATATCTAACTCAATCATGGGTATGGCGATGAGATCAGCAGATAAAGAACATATATATGCTCTAATGGGAATGTATTCACAAATTGTTTTTGTGATGATACTTCCCTTAGGAGTTTTAACTGAAAACTCCCTTTTTAAATCAAATTGGGAATAAAAAATTTTCTTAGAAAACTGGGAAGATATGAAACAATGTGAAAATCCAAAATCAAATAAAGCATTTTATAAACTTGAGGAAACCATTAAATTACCTGCCACCACGTCTTTCGGAGGTTCTACCTCAGCAGTAGTGATAGAATAATCTTGGACTTCATCCCTTGGAATTTTTTGAGTTAAGTTCCCCTGATGATTAGGACATTAATTTTCATAATATCCCATCTCCCTAAAATTGTAGCGTTGAACATCGGTAGATTCATTCATCCCCTTGCAATCACGAACTTGGTGGCCTTTTTCACCACACTTATAACAGACTCCCATTCCCTTCAAGAAAGTACCAGGGTCTTTCTTCCCACATTTACTGCAGGATAGATAATCAACATTTCCCTTCTTCCCCATATTTCCATTTACAGTGTGATCCGCAGATCTCTTCCACTCTTTCTTTGGTTTAAAGTCATAAGACTTAGAGAATTCTTTTTCTATCTTGATAGCTCATGAGATAATATCTTCATAGGATGAGAAGTATTGTGAGACTAATTCTTGACCGAGAAACAATTTTAACCGATCAAAGAAACGATAAATCTTACTTCTTGGATTACATATATAATTGTCATTGTACCTTGCTAACCTTGTAAATTTAGCCTCATAATTTACGACATTCTCATCCTCCTTTTGGAATAGACTTAGAAATTGCCTTTCCATATCCGCTCGATGGTCATGAGGAATGTATTTTTCTAAAAAAATATATTTATACTCCCTCCATTCCATATTTGATATTTCATCATCTTACTTTGTGTTTTGAATCAACGACCACCATTGATCAGCATCTCCAATGAGGAAGTAAACTGTCATGAAAACTTTTTCACCTTTCACTACTCCCCAAGGAATGTTATATTTTCTCTAAGGAATTTATCCATTTCTCAACCACTAATGGATTTATAATCCCACTTAATGATGGTGGTTGTTGACTCATGAAGCGATCTAACATTGATCCTCCACCCTGTGGATCAGGGTGCTCAATACGGGTAAGGTTATTATTCATAACCAGAGTGAGTTGTCCCAGTATGTTGATAAGCTGATCAGCACCAGTTGTATCACCATCTTAACTATTATTATCTTGACAAAGAGGGAAATCCCTACATGGAGTGCGTGCATTGATACGATTTCCATTCCTTCCACTAGGTGCCATTTTAAAACAATGGCATCCACTTTATAAGTTCATGAATAGAAATGCATAATTCCAAACTTGAAAAACACTTATCATAAATTGAACAGTTTATGGATATAATCCATAACCATAAAAATGTTTTCTTTGAGGAAGTATATACTCATAAACCCTTCATAATGCATTGAAAAGAAAATGAGAATTATCCTATTCATATCTCTCAGGAGTGTCGTAACCAAGAGTGAAACAAGGCCCATTGTCGTGCACCAGTTCCCATTCAAGTCTAGCTCAAAGAGGTGTTTTTGGGTTTTAACCCTAGGTACATCTGTGCCGAAGCTTCCTCAACCTACTCGTATCCAGACATGGATTTATTTCTTGGAAAACTCACAAAATCTCTTCAATACCAAAATTCTAGGAAGTTCTTCTATACTAATCATCGAAGTCTATCTTAGGTCGATGTTCTCTAATTAGAGTTTATCTAAATCTTGCTATCATATTTTGTACTAAACATTCAATGATACCAACTTTAATTCCCTAACCCCAGTTACCCAGATTTTGTACATTATTACATAACATTGTCATGATCACAAAAGATCAAGTCTTGAAAGACCGATTAGTTTAGTAGCCTTGGAATCACTAGATACATTCATAATGTTTACATTAAATCATAAAATGAAAAACTACATCAACATCTTGTCTCCATAGACCACACTCATATCCCCTCATACTAACCCTACAGGTCATTCATAAAATATTTCTTCACATCCTAAGAAAAATAAAAAATAGAAAGGGGGGAGCTAAGATTCCCTGTAAGGATAAAAATATAGCGGAAACTTTCATAAATAAAAATAAACATTTAAGGCAGTGTATAACTAAAAACTAAATCCTTTAAAACATGAACATCAGCATAATATGGTAGAAATAAAATGAAATAATTCCATTTACTTATTCACATGTATATTCTAATAATCAAATAATTACATGCAATATCAATAACCACTTTCATAATGATGGAATGCATAATGCGAGACTATCATAACCACATAGTCAAGGCCTTGGGCTAAGACTAAAAATATGATTTTTTCAAGGACTTGTGACAAGACACTAGTTTGTCTCATGAGACATGCATCAGTGAGCTATAGTGGGCTCCACCCATCACTTACGTAGTCTAATGCATTCCTCATATGAACAGGTTTAAACATAACATTAACATTCTTATTAATACAAGAATACGA
This sequence comes from Viscum album, assembly GCA_963277665.1. Taxonomy (NCBI): domain Eukaryota; kingdom Viridiplantae; phylum Streptophyta; class Magnoliopsida; order Santalales; family Viscaceae; genus Viscum; species Viscum album. Next base: position 1,235,071,197 of record OY728162.1, on the reverse strand, counting down.
AATGTTAATAATTTCTCCATAAACCATGAATGGTATAAAAATAACACATCCACAGAAAAACAAATCAAAAAACCTTCAATACAATATAAAATTTTGGTATCATAACAAATATACTTCAAATAAGCTTAAAATCCATCAAAGGATGTTGACATAGATGAAATCAAAACTATTTGAGAGAAATATCTCTTTTTTAATCATTTAAAAGTCACATAATTATAAAATAAAACATTTACTTTGAAAATATTCTTATAGTCTTGTAAGGGAAGCTTCAACGATTTTATAATGGCAGAAAATAGCCTCACCCGTTGTATACGTTAAAAAAAAGGACATTCTTACCTTCATTCTGTCGAAAAGGTTAAAAATGAAGTTATTTGGAAAATGACGGAAATATTCCTTTATAAACATCCTATAAAAACTCTACAAGGGTATAAATGACTTCAAAATATAGTCTATAATATATTAAGAATTATTTGAAATAAATTTTTAAGAGACATGGGTGTTGATGATAAAGAGGTCCCAGTAGATAATCATGTATAAACAACATTAGAAAATGAAGAGATTTTCAAATTAACCATTTCCTTGTACTTTTCCATGGTAAATGGTAGTTTAAACTCCTGTATAAATGTGAAATAATTGTTATTAAATTATACATGAATCATATAGATCAATATGATATCATATATGATCTTTTAATATTTCTTTGCAAATAATATCTTAGTATTATCGTCATTTCAGGTGTTAACTTACTCATTTTATTTTATATATTTTGTTACATAAGACGTGTTTTTTATGGATAGGATGTATATTATTAATATATATAATTTTATCAAATCCATAAATTTTTTTTAATCATCAAATGAGAATTATACTTGAATGGATATGATGGTGAATGAATCTCATCGCGTTCATGGAAACAGTAGTCTGTGCGTTCACACGAGAGACAATATCATTCATTTGATATTAAAATAATATATAATTTGATGGTATATCATATATAAAGAATAATTATAATTTTATATTTATTATTTATGTCAATTACACATCATTATCATACCCATCCAAATAATAACCTTTTGAATAACAACTACACCACAACGTGGAGATGGTAAGACGTAGGTACGCACATATGGTGACATTTCTTTCAAAGGATGGATAGAATATTGAATATTGTTGTACCATATTTATAATGACATCACAGTATATACAAGATAATGGATTTATCATTTTATAATGGAAATAACAAAGAAAAAAGAAGAGGAAGAAGAAAGGAACTTGAAAGAGGGTGGTGAAAACATTACCTCTTCTTCAGGTTCTACCATTTGATTTGATCAAAAGAGCTCATCAAGATGTATTTCTGATCAAACTATGGCATCTAGGTTGAAGTGATGGAAATTTATAGGATATCTGGGTAGGTTTTGGCCGATCCAAAAGGCTATGAATGTATGAATTTGTTAGAAGGGGGAGTGCCCTTTTCTAAGAGGGGTGAGGGGAACCTTAGGAAAAAACATAAAATATTATTTTATAATAAATTCATATTCAGTTTATAATGGCTCCAAAGTGACTTATTTTGAGGCTAAGTTGAGGATGGGACTAAAGCCTTTCAACCAATATATTTCAGATAGGTTTGTATCACTATATTAACCTTATCATTTATATTTAACTCTTAGTTAAATAGTTTTACATTTACCATGTCTCTTTGTATTTTTATAAAATATTCTCAATAAACATACTATATACTTCTAAGAGAACCACAAGTGGTTCATTAATAATACACAAATCATTATATAAGTCCTTTGGCTGATCCTCATATTTTTAGGGACATTATATCAATTTAAAATATAATATTTGTTTTAAAAACTCCTTTATGTAAATTTTGACACTATTTAATAATTGATTTTTGTTAAAGTCTTACCAACATTATTAATTCGATCCAAATTCATTTAACCAATCCTAACATGTCATATCAACATATAAAATTAATTTAATTCAAAAAAAGTCTTAATATTACATTTATTTGGTTATTTATAATATGAATTATTTTAATATTTCATTAATTATGTAATTACTGCATCACCATTGTGTCATAAATAAATTATATTATTTAATATCTAAAAATTATAAATAAATTACCAATATATAGGAAATCATTTTATATTTCTAATGAATATTTATAATCTAATTTATCTTATGTATAACCTAATATTAAAAATGTTATAGTTATTAAACATTGATAATAATAAAGGTCCTAATCTAATTCAAGTGGACCAAAGAGGTTCATATTTTATTCCTAAGGATGTTTTTGATCGAATTATACTTATCCAATAGAATTAGGGCATTGTGTTAGGGTAATAATAATATCATTTTTACCCATAATTACCCTATTTATTTGTAACCATGGTAAATAAAATTAAAAAGTTACTATTTAGAAAAAATTATTTTTATCTTATTGAACCACATTTTACTCCTTGATATTAACCGAACCTCTCTAATTTTCGAAATTCCACTCACCGAAGTGGTAAAATTATGTTTTATGTGAATTTTCAAATTCTCCTAGGAAATGGGTAAAAGATGGTGAAATGTTCAATAAAATTTTTATATATCTAAAATTATTATAAACTGACTTTAATGAATTACATTTAACTTATATAGGTATTATATATCGATTTTGACCAAAATTAAATTTAAATAAAATAAATAATTATTTAAATAAAAATTTAGTTTTAAACTATAACTTAGTGTTTTTCACTATTCATCAAAAATTGAATGTTTTTAGAAAAATTCCAAAATTTCACCCAAGGATAATTTTGATATTCCGAATCTGAAAATGAAGTCTATTTTGAATGATAAAATGTATAAAATTTCAAAAAGTGGGTATTACAATTCATAACGGCTAGTTGGATTGGTTGTGGTGTGTGTTAGATCTCGAAGTTGCACATAACACATGCTACTATATTATTCAAAGAGAAGAGTACCATAGAAGCTTGGGGTGTCACATAATTAGTGACATATGAGTTATATAGGTGTACCCATTTAATGAGTATTAAATATTATTTACTATATTTGTAAATTAATTATAAATTTTATATGAATGAACTTTTCTAAAATATTTCAAGATTTATATTTTTCTAGTTCTTAATGTAAATATAATGAAACTAATAAGAAACATAGCTTGTGCATTAGCCCAAACCACTTCTTCTGCACCTCATAAATTCAAATGGTATCAAAGTGGTAATAGTTTAATTTATAATTATTTATTAATCATTGATAAATTTATGCATGCAATGTCAGTTTTTTTCTGTTTAATTAATTCATCATTTTTAAAGTATATATAATTTATTCCTTCACTTCATATGACCAATAAATGGAAAACTAAATATTAAAAAAAACGGGATAAACCATAAAGTGGTGTTGGATATCCTGGATGGATAACACAGATAAAAGACATATAAATAAAAATTAAACACCATGTACCCATGTTCACTACATGAGGAAAATTTTAGAAAATAATGACTTGTTGTCTGAGATAATATTACACCACATCATTACTCGCTGCATATTGACAAGGCCAGTATTCATGTGGCTTTATGGGTTACATGAAATGTGGCTATTATAAATGTCATGTTACCCCCACACAGTTTTCCCCCACATGAATCATGGAAACTACAGGGTAAAAGTACCTGACATGATTTATATTGACTAACAAATATGGAATACAACCCATTTACCATCACATGAAGTATATTTGGAATACACACTATGTAACACAAAAATTATCACATTGATAACACAGTGAGACCCCAGTCATGTAGTACACATGACTAAAGAGCAGTTTACAAACTGTGTAGCTCGATTTACATGTTGTGTAACTCCTACCTATTTATAGAATTACATGTTGATATAGGATATATACCATATAAGTCAAATATATCGAATGCAATTTTATTACAACATTAAATCTAACTATATCATGCAGCTATCATACACGCCATGTGACTGGGTTTTCAAAATAATAAATGTTTCTTTAATTTCAATTTGATTTTGGAACTATGAAACATGTATAGTTATAACACACATCATGTACATCACAATCATTAACAATGGTACACACAATGTTTATAAAAAGGAATTTTTTATTCATAAATAATACACAGACTATATAGCATGACTAATAGAACTATACACCTTATAATATCTATATATATCATATATGTTGTATGTAATGTAAATATATGGTACAGTATAAGAACCATAGAAGATATTGTGACTTTCAGAGAGGTACACACTGATCCACCTATCATAAGTTAGTACACAAGCTAAAATTAATATTCCTAGTGAAATTTAGTAGTGTACTAGGGTCATCTCACTTGAGGAGATTTTGAGGTTCAAACACACACTACCCCGAATTCAATTTATTATATTTTTTTTATTTTATATTTTATGAAAGAATTGATATTTGGGATTTTTATATAATTAATATAGAAATTTTAACAAGAAATAAAAATAGAATGAATGCATACAGAATATATTTATAAAGAAAATAGATTCTTCTAAGAGAATCACTCAAACAGAACCTTGATAATCTTATTATTAATTTTATCTTTACATAATTAACATACTCTATTTCTTGAGAATTACCTATTATTACATTGTTGTGAGTATAAAAGTCACCCATTTTTTAAACATCACAATCAAAGTAATGGTCTATACCTTCTCATCTATTTACTTTTCCAATTTGGGGTGTTTGAGGTGTTCAAAGGAGGTTAGAGGAGGGTCATGGGGAAGTTTAAGCTACAATAGAATTGAAACAACTAGTTCATGAATTTAATGTTTGATTCCTAAATTGAGTGTGTGATTCACAATGTTATTTTGTGTTTCATTTATTTTTTGGCTCTCAATTCATGTCTTACATTCAGGAGAGGAAATCTGGGAAGAACAGATTCATGAAATGAATGTTAAATTCATAGAGTGAATTAAATTAGGTCGATACATCCAAAATTTATATGGAAGTTGAAAAGATGATGAATTAAGGGATTTAATTTCGTTCACATATGTTAATGGGAGGTTATGAAAAAACTATAGAAATTAATAAGGCGAGTTTCATCCTATTTATATGTTTTAGGGTTTGACTGAAAATCCTAGTTATAATATTTTTCTTCTTGAATCATGTGTGAACCCTAGGTTATTTTCTAGATCTACTATACCCTTTGATCCCACATAGTTCTTTGGGTTCTAGTGGTCTATCATTATCAATCTATGGTGAGTTCTCTTCTATACCCCCATTTTTTCATTCATTTTTATTATGAGGATTGATAATGGTGATGTTTTTTTGGTTTAGGGTCTGTTGGGCTATATGTTTTTTGGTACCTTGATGTGGTCTTATTTTATATGTTATTTCCTAGTTCTTTTTTTCAGGCTATTTTGTCTTCCCCTTATAGTTCTCAATAGGTAATAAATATTTTTTGATTAATTGAATCATCATTATCTCCCATTTTAGTGCATTTGCGGGGATTTCATGATTTTTCCTTTCATTATGTGGATTTTAAGGCTTCTATTATTAAATATAATGAATAGGTAAATCTATATTTGATCGGTATGTGAAATAAGCACTTGTTTTTACTACTTTGATGTTGTTATTGATGAGACATTACCTACTTCTTTCCATTAATAAAACTCACTTCTATTGGGTGAATTCCTCATGTTGTAGTTTAAATTTTTGTGATAGCCTTATCATTTTGATTTTTTATATCACCTATAATAGAAATTCTAAAAATATAAATAAGATCAATTAATTTGATTATCATAGAAATTTTTTTTGTGTGATAATACCCAATCTAAATGATGATGTGATGTAATATAAGTCCTTTACCCAAATTTTTGAATGTTCATATGTGATGATATGTGTGGTTGTGATTATGATGTTTCATTATGTGATGTGGGATACTGTAGATTGAAATGTTTTTTTTCATAAATTCAATGATTTTTTGGTATGTTATGTGATGATAAATGGTGATATGGTGGTGATGTGTGGTGGTTCTGTTTTTTGGTGGTTGTGTTTTGTGGTGGTTGTGTTTTTTAGTGGTTATGATTTGTTGTGGATGAGAGGGTTAGTAATTAGGGTTATATGTCTTGGATGATTTGGTGTTGTGGTTGTAGTGGGTATGAGATGGGTAAGTTGTTTAGTGTTGTGGTTTTGTTAGTTTCCTAGTTAGCCAGGGAATAAATTATAATTCTTAAAAAAAAGGGAATGGGTTGTTAAATTGATAATAATGTACTATTTTTGATGTTCATAAGTCGGATAACTTATTTTTAATGATATATTAATAGGCAGCATACATGTTAATGAAATGTCTTAGTAAAATGGAGTTACTGAAAACTCATTAAATCATGAAAATAGTGAAATCTGTAATTATAAGGGGGCTTGTATGGATTATGTGGTGGTTTTGTGGTGTTTCATATATAGTGGTGGATGCTATTATAATAGTTTATATGTGGATTCATAGTGGAAAGTTGTTTTATTCTATTGTAGTTGATGTGAACCCATATGATGGGTATTCTGTTATATCTACCTATCATGTCTTTTTATGTTATTTCTATATGCACCCAACTTAATTTGGATATCCATACAAATTCCCAAAGGTATTTAGTTCTAGATATTTTCCCTAACATATAGGTTAGGGGTGATACATATGGTTGGATACCCCCTCTTCCTGCCTCTTCCATCAAAAATGATGATATAAGTTAGTATTGTAGATAAACTAGAAATGATTTGACATGATCTGTGGTGGGGTTCATGCATGGTAGGAGGAGGAATGAGGTTGATATCCTTCTTGGTTGTGGTACCCTACATATCTTGTTATGTAATGAGATGTGATGTGATGAAATAGGGGTCTTAAATGAATATTTCATGTGATAGACCTTGTGTATTTTTGTTAGTTTTTGGTTAATGGTTGTTTATCATTGGGAGAGATGTGTTTTGATATGTATGGATGGGATGGGAGCACAAGAAATTTTCCATTAGGGTATGAGAATGTTATGTCAGTGGGTAAATGGGAGTGATGAACCTTTGTTAATATTTTTATGTTATATTACTATATTAGATGCATTAATTTCTGAGTGATCATGGTGAGGTTGGGATTAGTTAGATGGAATTTTTAGGTTCCTACTAATTCTATTATTTAGTCACTGGAACATTAGTTTTATTTGTTCACATGTAAAGTACAGACCTTCAGTAAAATTCAAATGAGTATACTTATATTTTCACTGTACATATATAGAATATTATCTAGGCTTCTTGGAGGAGTTTGTGGGACAAAACATGACATTTATATCTTATGAATTGAAGTTGTTGTTAGGTAATTTTCTTAGGACGTGTATTTTAATATATATTTGTAGAATTTTATTTATATTTGTTGACATTGTTCATGAATTATGGTATTTTCTAGTTTAATATTTTATTATATAGTGCTGTTTCTTGGTTCTTGTTTATCCAACCTCATAATCATACTTGTTATAAATTTTAATTCATTTAATTTGTGAGATTGTTTACCCTCAGTACTTATCCACAACCCAAGGCCTACTATAGGTAGGAATTGATGTTCATCGACTATCTTCCTTCATTTCTATAATAAATTTTTTTTCTTTGGACGGAGGGGGTCATGACAGAATTGTATCAAAGTTTTTGTTTGAGTGAGAGGGTGGTGTTTGGAGTTAAGAACTATGAGGTTCCATGGGTTGGTTGGAAAAACGTTCTTTTTAACCATGGGGCATGAAATAGGACTGAGAGACTAGCAAAGACATGGGAGAATATGTCCCCTTTTATCTAATGCAATAACCCTTTTATTGTTGAACATATAAGTAAGATGCACCTATTTATATGATAGAGACCCAAGGGAGGTTAATTCATCATGATTTATTTTATTCATGTATGAATTTCGTAATTTTGGTAAAGTAGTTAAATTAATTAATTAAATAAATAAACCCTAATAATATTTTATTAAAATGGGATTACGGTTCCTCTATACATTTGAGGAATATATCATATTATTCATCCATGAGTAGCTTGAGCGTTTTAGGTTTAGTAAGATGATATAATTGGTTGGTAGAGGATCCATCCAACAAATGAGGATGAGGCATGAAATATGGCTTCATGTGCTTTTCAGCAGAATAGTTTTTGGTAGTATGATGATAGCTTGTCCAACCTATAAATGGATTACTTGTTAAAGGTGATCAAGATCCTTGTCAAATTGATTTAATATTAGGTTGAGTATTGGGTAATGTTTGAAATTAGTCAAACATGTGGATTTGTTCATCATTGGTGGATACCTATCTCTGTGGATGAAAGGTGAAAGATGTGCTATGGATATAATTTCATATAGAGTTCTATTTGGAATTCTGATCATGAATGATAAAGGATGTGAAGTGGTAAGAGTTTTTATCATTTTATAAATGGATCTTGAGTGTGTAAGAGCTTTGTATCAAGTTCAAGGACCTCTTTTACATCACCCCAAATGTATTTCTAGATAAAGAGTCTAAATCACATCATTTGGAGGTGGTCTTGGGTCTAGTGATTACATATGAAGTAATTATGTTAGTGATTTCTATGTACTTTTAGGTGTAACAAAAATGTTGAGGTAATCAAGTAGATGTTTCCTCCAGGAGCTGACCCTCACAAAGGTGTCCAATTTGGTTTCTCATGGATTAATCTCTAAGAAATGGGTTATGGACGCTTATGCAGTTAGGAATATGACTAATGGGGATCCAATCATGGAAAATCCATTCCTACCCATATAGTGCAGGTGGCTTCCAAGAATTTTTTGGGGATTCGCATTTTCATGATATGTTTGTGGGGGGGAATGGTCACTATTGTTATCAGTGTCTTACCACTCAGGGGGAAATATTAGATGATTCTTCATTATAATTTTCAACATCAGAAAATGATTCCTCTAAGACCGTTTGAGTAGTTGAGGGACCACCAATTACTGTTCCTAATTTGAATTTATGTGTTTTTGGTAGGGGGAATCCTTATGATAGTCCTCATCCATAGAGACTTAGGAGATATCACAATCATGGAGGCAGATAATAGAGAGACAGAGGAGTTGGTTGTGGTAAGATGTATGTGTGAGAGGCAACAATGCTAGTAGGGACATAGTTTGTCTGAGGTATGATCAATTTATTTTCTACTCTTAAATTTTCCTTATTTCATTTAGAAGCTTCAAACTCCATTGTTTCACCTTCTTTGGTCTTTCCTTAGGGACTATATGTGGAGTGATGTATAATTCCTTTTAGGTTATTTATGTTTTTTATTGTCAGACATCAATTTTTTATGTGTTTTAGGGATTTAATATGGAGATGGGGAAACACTAGCTAGTGTGATATTTATTTTTAATATTGATCCATCAAGACAATATTATAATTGGAAAGTATTATTTGTATTCTGTGCACACATTAATTAATTATTTTCAAACTATAGTTTCATTTTTCCAATGTGGAGGGATAGTGAGTGGTTTTCTTGGGAAATTAATGTTTAACTATAGGAAAGTACATAATATTTTATATTAGTTGGTGGAGCTATCAATGGAATCCCATTTCTAGTATGTTCATATGTTTTTGGAATAGTTCTTATTTGTTTTCCTATATACGGTTTTGATATTAACCCCTTATTGTGATTTTGATTTTAGGATCGAGTTGCAACCAATTTCATCCCAAAATTTGATGGATCCATATTGAATGGTTCCTATGGAGCTATAAGAGTTGAAGTTTTAGGTTTATAATTTAATGTATAGGGCTTCCATCTGGGCTAGTGTGTCCCCTTGGGGTGCTCTAGTTTTGTTTAAAAAGGAATAAAATAATTTGAGGTTGGGAATAGACTACCAGTGGTTGAATTAAGTAATGGTCAAGAACCATTACTGAATTCCAAGAAATTATTAATTTTTTTCTTACTAAAGGGATCTAGTTGGTTTTTGAATGTTGAATTTCTATCAAGATATCAATTGATGAAGGTAAAATATTAGGATATCTTGAAGACAATAATTCGGTGTAGGTATGGGCACATTGAGCTTGTTTTCATGTCATTCAATGTCATTAATGCACAATCCATTATCAATGGGATCATGAAATCCATATTCCTTGAGTCCCTAGGATATTTCATCATCATGTTCATTGATGATATCACGATCTACTCGAAGTCCTAATAGGATCATTTTGAGTATATCAAAGATATTATTCAGGTCCTTTGACACCATGAGCTCTATAGAAAGAAATCCAAGTGTATTTTCTAGACTTGAGAAGTTTATTCCCATGGGCATGTGGTGTCTAGTAAGGTCCTTTTCATAGCCTCATAAATGATCTAGATTGTTTTTTCTTTGTCAACACCCATGAACCAGGTAGAAGTTTTCATTTTTCTTAGTCATACCAGATAATATCCAAGGATTTTGTTTTCTTTCTATTGGGTTGCATCCCCATTAAGAGCCTTGTATATAAAGGACCTTCCATTTCTATGGAATTACTTGTTCCTTGTATTATTTGGTTATATGAAGGAGAATTGGGTCAGTTTTTCAGTAATTTTGTTTCCTAATGAGGGTGTGATGTTTGGAGATTTATTTGATGATTCTCTTATGGTCATGGGATGTATCTTAATAGAATATGGGTAATGATATCTAATTTTTCTCGGAACCATGAGCTTATCTATACCACCCATGACTTGGATCATATATCATTTGGGTTTTCACTAATTTTTTTTTGGAATTTACTTATAGGTAATCTATTTGTTGTTTTCATTAATAAGAATAGCATAAAATATGTCTTATACAAGTGGTATTTGAATATATGCCAATAGCGATATATGTAGATTCTTCAGGATTATGATTTTGAGATATATTAAACCCTAGTAAAGAAAATTTTTGTTACAGATGCACTAAATCAGATGTCCTAAGGAGATGTGGTTTGGGAGTCTACTGATGTTTTGAGAGGGTATGATTAACTTGAAGTGATACCCCTTGACTTGAGGTAGAGTAGTAGTGAAGTTTTTCTTCATCATTTGTCTCTTATATCATAACTAATTTACTAGGTGAAGGAGTATCAATGGGGAGACTTAGAGGTATAGGTGATGCATGACCATGTTTTCCATGGAGATTCTCTAAAGGGTTGGTTAGAGGATGGTCAGAACTAAATGTTGATTCAATGGTGGTTTTTGTTTTAATGGAAATGTTTTGGGAAATCTGAAAATGATTTGTAAAAATCACCTTTATCAGTGCATCCTAGTGTGACCAATACGTATCGGGGCATGAGGAGGTTTCTTTGGTGACCTGAGATGAAACTTTTATTGATTTATTTTGTGACTAAGTTTACAATTTTTCATCTTGTGAAAGGGGAACACCAAACTCTTTGAGGTTTAATACATCCCTTTAAAATTAATAAATTGAAATGTGAGGAAATATTAATGTATTTAATCACCAGTTTACCCCTGGCCCAGGGAGGATGGGTTGTTATTTATTTGATATTGTACCAGCTAATGATGTCGGCAGATTTTATGGTGATTTATTTGCTGACTATTGATAGTGTCTTGGTGGGGTTCTATGTGGATGACATGGTTAGGATTTGTGGAATATTGTGAACCATCATATCTGATTGGGATCCTTGTTTTCCCTTTCTGGTCATGAGGGTATTGGAGACTCTTTATTTCTTGGCCTTGATGTAGTGTAGAGTGAGACCAACAATGTATAGTTGGTATGAGAGAGGATAATGGTGGTGAGGGAATCTTATAGGGCCTAGGATAATTCTATGTGGATACCCCTAGAGTTTTTGTTTACATACAATATGTTCTTTAATATTTCCCCTTGAAATGGGTATTGGAGTTTTGGAAAGGGGGGTTAGATTTCTCCTACATTAATTACAAATTTTAAGGTGATGGGGTGTGTTGGTAAGGTGGAATATCATTTGATTCTTCTACATTGACTAGGCAGTATCCATGATGTATTTAACATGCCTCATATTTGTCAGTATCTTTATGATGACTGTCATATCATTGAATGGGGATATTTGGATATCGAGGATGATGTAAATTTTTTTGGAGTGGCTAATAGAGATCCAGGATCATGGAGGGGAATAGCTGAAAGGATAGGCCATCCCCTTGGTTCACATGTTGAAGAGGCATGTCGGGCAAAGGGAGAGTACTTTGAAGTGTGATATTTAGATGTTTTCTCAGTACATATAGGTATTTTATTTTTTTATCTTCTATATTTCACATTTTTATGTGATGATATGTACTATATTATTTTATGATATATGACTTTTTAACCTCACAAGTGTTGTGTTTTATGGATTCAATTTCCTAAAGATGGGGAAATACCTTCGTAATTAAGATTTTTTATATTATGACACATTTTTAAACCATTTAGGTGAGTCATTTCGGCCAAAATTATACAATATATTGACTTTGAAGTTGGGTTTCATTGAATTATTTGCTCATCCAGTATTGTGTTTTAGTTAATGGGGTTGTTGGATTGATTTGTTTATAGGTTGGAGTGGTATTATGGATGGTTATGTTAAAAAGATGTGTCTTGTGGATAGTGTCTTAGGATGTGGTGTTGTTTACGATGAGGGGTAGTTATTTGATTGTGAAATGTAATTTTTAATTCCTTGGGTGTTGTATTTGGTCAGTGGTAGTATTTTGGGTGTAATAAGATCCCTTAGAGGTATCTCACATGATGGTTTTTCATAACTATCTTTTTTCTGGGCTTGGTTTTGATTCTTGAGGATGAGAATCATTTTAGGGGGATCTAATGTAGTGGTTTATTCCTTCTTGTCCCTTTATGTTTACAATTTTTGATGTTAGTTGTGTATAAAGGAGGTTTTAGGAGGTTATTGAGAAGGTTGGAGCAATATAAGAACAACAACATGTGTTTTATGATGTGAATGTAGGACTCGGGATTTGGTTTTTTATTTTGCAGCTTGTGTGGCTGAAAATTCTCACCATGTGATCGGGTGAGGAGTTTTGGATAGAATGGAATCACGATGGTAAAGTGAAATTCACAACATGAATTAACGAAGGATGATGTACCATGAATATCGGAAGAAGTTACATATATGAAGAATTCACAGCTTGATTTTGGTTCAATCTTGTAATAAGAGGTCATATAAAAAATTATGATTTGAATATGTAATTCACAACACGAATAAGATGAGTAGTATAATGTTGATAATTTTTATGTTTTGGCTGAGACAAATCATTCCACTCTCTTTCCCCTCGTCTAATGTGTAGACCATAGTAATTTCGGGGGATATTCTTGCCCATTTTTTAAAACATTAATCCTTGGGTTCTATTGGTTGACCATTGGAAATCTGTGGTGAGTTATCCTCTTAGTCCTCTCATTTGATTTTGTTATTCTTTTGGAATTCACAATGGTGATGTTTTTTTGTTTGGGGAGTGTTGGGATTTTTTTTATCCCTTAGTGTGTTCCTAGTTGATTTTAGGTTTCATTGTGTTTTTTATTTCTCATTTTTTCTACTTGACCCGGTTATTTATAGTGCATCAGAATGCAACTTTGAGGTAGGGTATCCTAGTTCTCTCTCTATTTATGTGCATGTGTGTAGATTTCATTAATTTTCCCACTATTAGGTTGATGTAAAGGTTACAATTAATAAATATAATTAGTTGTAAAGTCTAAAATTGAAAGGTATGAGGAGTAAATGTATTTTTTAATTTCATTGATGATATTATTGATTGGACTATTATTTCTTGCATCCATCTCTGAAAATTATAGCTATTGGGAACCTTAGTTTTAATATATTTGATATTTATATGAGATTCTTACTATATTTATTGTTTATATAACCCTAAATAAAAAATTCTTAGTAAATCATTATTGATAGTAAATTGGTTCCCACAGAAATATAGTTTGTGTGATAATACCGATGCTAAATAAGGAGATGATGTAATGCAAGACCTTTTATCAAATTTTTTGAATTCGTGATGTGACAATTTGTGTGGTTTCTATTATTATGTTTCCCTTTGTGATGTATGATATTTCCAGATGATGTTGGTGCCCTGATAGATTTTCAATTATTTGGAAAATTTATGTTATGGTGAGTTAGCATATGATGGAATTGGAAGGGGTGTTGGGGTGGAATATATGATTTTGTTGACTCTGTCAATTTCCACACACTTTGAAATTCCAGTTTGTTCAATCATATTATACCATGGTCAAAAAATATTTATATAGATATAAATGACATCACCTTTCAATTAAAAAAACCATAAAATTACCATGCCTTAAAAATTGATTTTGGTTCTTTCATTCCTCACTCAGAAAAAAAATCATTCAATCACATGTTAATTATCATGTAAATTTAGTACTTACCTCTTCATATGTGTATCTCTCATCACCTAAGGACATTGAATTGGATATTTTCTCATTTTTATGATCTTGAATATTTTCCATAGGATTGATTCTCTCCTTTAATCTCTACTTCACTTAATTATAAAATGTGTTAAATCGTGAGGACATTCACTGTAGAGACCCGAAGCTTAACGTACATGGACATTACATTACTTTTTCGGAATACTTAGTACATAACAAACACACACACAAGGATCGTAATAGTTTAGTGTCTTTGGAAACTCAGAACGTAATCTTCTAATCGTGGTGAAAGATCTTGTATATCTCCCATAAAGATCTACCCCTTTTTTTACCTAAAACCTTTCTTTATATACTGGGGAAAAGAAAACATAAAAGGGTGAGCTCAAATGCTCAGTAAGGGTAAACAAAAGAAATATCAATCACATCATATACACAAGCACATAACTTTTGGAAATCTTAACCTACAAAAGAGATCAAAATTTCAAAACATGGGATAAATCATGGTAGTGAAATGTAATCACAATAATCATAACTAAAAACATGAATCTTTTCGGCATTCACACATAATCATAGAGAATCATTTCTTGTTAGTCAAGACTCATTTCCAAGACTATCTTAGTGGACAAAGTCCCTTTCTGAATCGAGTAACCCTCGTTTCAGTCCTGTTTCACTGAACCGGTATAACCTACCATTCCAGCCATGTCTATCTCATGAGATATAAAATCTTTACCCAATTCATTGGAGGGAGATATAGGTCCCACCCATCTTATAATGAATCCTTTCTTATGTGTGCCACATAATCATAAACCATATATCATAGCGTAACCCATGTAATAAAAATGGGATTCTTAAACAACATGACATCATAAAACAATTCATATACGATAAAAGAATTCATAAAAATAATTCCATCACAACATAATCAAATCAATGTAATAATAGGGATAAAAACAGAACCCTTTATTATCTTAGATGGAAAATAATTTTGATAAAACACTTGAACTTCATTCTTGAGGAAAATATTCTTTCTACTTCAAAAACACTTTTCCATTCTTAACATGTCATGCAATTTTAAACTAAAAGAAGTTGATTAAAAATAAAAATGAAAACTTGTAAAGGAAGCTTCTTGGAAATAATGTTTTAAAAATCCATTCATGCCGTATAAGTTAAAAAAACATTCTTCGTACTTTTGTCGGAAAAGTCAAAAAAGTACCTCGTACGAAAAATGACAAAAGATTCCTTTCATATATTTTACTAAAAACACACCGAAGGGTAAAATTGGATTTAAACAATTGTAGGTGGATGGAAATAATATTACATATTGAGTAAATATTGATGTGGATGATAAAATACACCCCAGTAAATACTAAAATATAAACAATCTCGGATAAAAATGAGATTGTGATATTTCCCTTACCTTAGGTCTGATTTGCTTTGTATGTGTCCGAACTTCCTGTATAATGATTTAAATAATGTCATTGACTTATTACAGAATCATATTCATTGTTATGATATCATATATGGTTCACTTATGACATTATATTACCCGTTCTTTTGTAAATTCCATGTTAAAGAAGCGTTTTGGGTAAAATCGTTTCATTTATCGTAGGTGTTTTGACTTGTTGTTCTTGACATTATTATTACTTATATCATGATTTACTTACTTCCAGAATATAAAATATTATTTATATATCATATATATTCAGTATATATATATATATAATAGATAGATAAATGAAATGAAAAACACCGTTCATGGAGACGGTAGTCCGTACGTACGCATGAACGCTGTTTTCCTTTCCTTATTGTCTTGAATGGAAGTAAGTAGATGAAATACATATATATATATATACATAAATCCAGTAGATTTATAATGTCATATATTTCATTATTATTTCTTATATATACTTTATAATCATTCTTAAATGGTTAACATGGATAATGAATCTCATCGCGTCGTGGAGACGCTAGTCCGTACGTACGTACGAGCGATGATATCATTTCCATAAATATTGAATTGAATTGGAGTGGATTATACAATATATCAGAATCAATATGATGTTGTAATAACTATGTATAGTTATTCTTTACACCATTATACCCATCCATGTAAGGTGGTGGTGGAAAATAGATTACACCACGGCGTGGAGATGGTATTCCGTACGTACGCACGCGCGGTGATTTCTTTTTCCGTAGGATGGATAGATGGTGAAATAGGGTTGTTTCATTCTTATAATAACATATCATTATATGAGTTATACTGATGTTATTACTTAATAATGGAAAAAACTAAGATGAATAAGTGGAAGAAGAAATAAAGATGAATGAATCGGCAACGGTAATTACCTCTTCTTTGAAACGCCTCTTTGAGACCTCCTCTTAGGGCACTAAAATTGGACTTTTAGGAAGACCAGAACCTCTAGGATGTTTCTAGGGAAGTGGAGAAGAGATTTTGGCAGGGGTTGGACGAGCTTGTGTGCTCCAATTGGTGTGAGGAGGAGGGGGAGGAGGTTTCCTTTTATAAGGGAGGAGAGGGGCACCTTAGGAATACCTCAAAATATTATTTTATATTAATGTCAAAATAGGTTTATAATGGTTCCAAAGGGTCTTATTTCGAAGATAAAATGGGGATGGGTCGAAATCCTATCATCCAATAGGATTTAGACAAGTTTAGGGTATTATTTTATCCTTATCAATTAGATTTAACTCTAAGTTAAATAATTTAACTTTTACCGTGTCTTTTTGTTTTCTTTCACTATATGGTTAATACACTTCCAATAACATGACAAACGAACCCCAAATTGTTTATTATTAATATATATATCCTTATCTAAGTCATTTGGCAGAACCTTAGATTTTTAGGAATTAAATAACAATTAATAATATAATATTTGATTTAATAACTATTTTGTGTCAATTTTAACACTATTTGATATATGATTTTTTTGAAAGTCATAACAGAATTATATGTTCGACCCAAGTTGATTACATCAACACTAATATATCACAGTAACCTAGAAAATTAGTTAAAGTCATAAAAAGTCTCAAATTACATTCATTTGAGAATTTATAACATCAATTATGTTAATATTTCCTTAAAAGGGTAATTACTGCATCATCGTTGAGTCATAAATAAATTAATTTATTTAAAGTCTAAAAATTATAAATAAAATATCATTATGTAGGAAGTCTTTTTAGCTTTCTAATGAATATTTATAGTCGAATTTATCTTATGTATAACCACATATTAAAAATGTTTTAGTTATTAAACTTTGATTTTAACTATTTTAACTATTCATTAAATAAAATAACATTAAATGTCATAATCTAATCCATGTGGACCTAAATGGTCATATTATATTCATAAGGTTGTTTTTGGTCGAATTACACTTATCCAATAGAATTAGGACATGTGTTAGGGTAATAGTAATATCATATTTACCCTTAGTTACCCTATTTACTATTAACCGTGGTAAAAAAAAGTAAAAAGTTACTATTCACCAAAAATTATTTTCATCTCATTGAACCACATTTTAGTCCTTGATATTAACCGTGTCTGTCAGACTTTTGAAATTACATTCACATAAGCTGTAAAATTATGTTTTATGCAGAATTTAGTTTTTAACCTACCACTTAGTGGTTTCACTATTCATCAAAAAATGAAAGTTTTCAGAAAAATACCAAAATTTCATCCTATGCTATATTTCATATTCCGAATTCAAAAAATAAAGTCTATTTTACCAAATTCATAACATAGAAGTTTCATTAATTAATTTTATAATTAAATCCCGCTGTTAAAACAAATAGCGTGTTTTTAAGAAACAATATCTCTCAAAAGATTGAAACTTGTTTATGTCTGGTTTAAATGTGAAATTACATCCAATGACTAACATTGTATTAAATTGTAAAAATTTATTCTAAATATACTTTAAAACAACTCAAATTAATAATTTATCACTATTAATTATTTCGATTAAAAAAGTTGTTTTTAATTATAATTTAGTAATTTTCACTATTCATCAGAATATGGAAGTTATCCGAAAAGTACCAAAATTTCACCTTAGGCTAAATTTGATACTCCGAATCCAAAAATTAAGTCCATTTTGAGAGCTAAAATTTCTAAAATTTTAAAAGGTGGTTATTACTATTCATAACGGCTAGTTATAATAATAATTTAATAGCATATCGTTGTTTAGTGAAACTCGGTATTGCGTACTACACACGCTATCGAGGAAGGTCCCGATTGCGTGTAATGGAAGGAAAGTCAAGGATGCATGTTGTGCAAGCTCCTTTTGGTGTAGCGTACAACACAAGAAATTAGTGAAATAAAAAGAATATTTTTCATAAAATCTCGGGCTGTTACATTCTACCCCCCTTAAAATGAATTTCGCCCTCGAAATTCGTCGGGGTTATAAATAGTTTACTATTCGAAAGTTTCTTTAATAGAAACCCACGTCGTAAAAAGGAATACCAAAACTTTGCTTTAAAAACTAAAGTATGAAATGTAACGATTACCCAAATAAACTAGTCACTGGGTTTCCACATAGGTGAAAATATGGATATGGAAGAGAAATCTAACCATCATGTTCTGATGGAGAGTGGTAGAGAACATGGCTATGGAAAATCCAGTAATCACAAATCCATAAATTTGTGACGATCTAAGGTACCATCTGATTCATCAGGTATAAGATCACTAGGACAACATTTTTGGTTTTCAAGATCATTTCCCTAAAGTTGAAAATTTGAATTAGAATAAATACTTTCTTTATTTTGGTACAATCTCACTGTTGTTCATGGCTTGAACAATTTCCACATCATCTCTTAAATAAATGAAGTTAAATTTGTTATTCGTGAAGTGTTAGCAGATCATGTTATAGAATGACGGGTCATTCCATCTGTCTCAAACAAAAGGTTAGCAAAAATTATATACTTAAGTCGATCTATAGTGAGATTAATCACATATGGTTCCTAAAATGGACTTATACATCATATATCATACTGCTTTATATAATAAAACTAGTTTCTACTAAAGAGGGACTTCCTGTAGGTCAGTGGTAGGCGATAAAGGCCAGTCGCACTTTGGTTGTGGGTTCGATTCCCACAGCCTTGTCCGATGCGATGGGCTGTCGCCCGTCCTATAGGTTGTCCTTTTTCCAAAACTATGTTACTATAACATCCCATCAATAATATCGAGAAAACTTCTATCCTTAAACAATACTAACTTATGTCCAACATAATCCATTCCAATCATTAGGCTTATCCATAATACTGCAGTCCACTCTCATAACATAGTGAAAAAGATTACAAGAGATTTAATACCATCGATGATCCCCATATATCATAAGATATGTTTTGTTGGTCACATTCCAAACATTCAAAGGCCTTAATGATGTATTCTCTTGAATACCCATTGAACCTTAGTGAAAACATGAATGCAGTTAAATGTTAACACTTTCCACATACCAAAATCCTCAAAATTCTATATACTCAAACCATGATATCACTTAGTCCTTATATCAATCATGAGCTCATGAATACTGTCAAATATTTCATTTTCTCATTTTCCCTTCATTATGCGCATATCATATTTTTTTTCCAAAAATACCTCAATCACTTCGAATACCACATTAGACCAATACATAAATATTCCAATACACCATAAAAGTACCTCAACAACATTATTCTTGAATACCAATACATAAACACTTTAGTCCATCCACTTCAATGACTGTCCTGGAATAAGTCCTTCCTTGATTTAAAAGTATCTTTTTAGGTCAGGGCATTGAGTTGGGTAATGCCCATGTTCTCCACAAATAAGACATTGAACTCCATAACAATCTGTTACTCTATGACCCTTTTCTCCACACAGATAACATCGGCCCCTCCATTTGAGGTATTCCTCAAGGTTCTTCTTTCCTTCTTTAGAAATCTCAATCTTCCTTTCATTATGCTCCTCAACATGCGAACATGCATAATAGTTTATCTTCCTCTTCTTTGATGAATTGGTCATACCACTAAATTTCACCTTGTTAATCATATATCGCGATTACTGATTCGGCATAATCACAATATCTTTATCTGTAGGCATTACACAATTTTGTTACTCATAGTCACCAATTTGTTCAATGTTATCCGAATTCCTTCTGGTTCCCTCCATTAACTAAAACACAAAAAGAATTTTGTGAGAGGCGAAATCATGCTAGGGAAGACAACATAGTAAAGGGGGAGCACCCTCAATATCTAACATCATAGGTTAAATTCTAAGATCGTTACTGTAGTTCTAGGACTATATTTTATATGTATACTTATCCTTAGGGACATCACTAGACATACCTTAGAAATATCTCTAGGGATCTTACTAACGTTTTCACATCCTAGTTTCCAAAGGTTAACTAAACTTCTCCTCTGATACTAACTGTAGAGACCCGAAGCTTAACGTACATGGAAATTACATTACTTTTGCGGAATACTTAGTACATAATAAAAACACACACACAAGGATCGTAATAGTTTAGTGTCTTTGGAAACTCGAAACGTAATCTTCTAATCGTGGTGAAAGATCTTCCATATCTTCCATAAAGATCTTCCCCTTTTTGTTACCTAAAACCTTTCTTTATATCCTGGGGAAAAGAAAACATAAAAGGGTGAGCTCAAATTCTCAGTAAGGGTAATCAAAAGAAATATCAATCACATCATATACACAAGCACATAACTTTTGTAAATCTTAACCTGCAAAAGAGATCAAAATTTCATAACATGGGATAAATCATGACAGTGAAATGTAATCACAATAATCATAAATTAAAACATGAAACTTTGTGGCATTCACACATAATCATAGAGAATCATTTCTTGTTAGTCAAGACTCATTGCCAAGACTATCTTAGTGGACAAAGTCCCTTTCTGAATCGAGTAACCCTCGTTTTAGTCCTATTTCACTGAACCGGTATAACCTACCATTCTAGCGATGTCTATCTCATGAGATATAAAATCTTTACCCAATGCATTGGAAGGAGATATAAGTCCCACCCATCTTATAATGAATCCTTTCTTATGTGTGCCACATAATCATAAACCATACATCATAGCGTAACCCACGTAATAAAAATGGGATTCTTAAACAACATGACATCATAAAACAATTCATATATGATAAAAGAATTCATAAAAATAATTCCATCACAACATAATCGAATCAATGTAATAATAGGGATAAAAACAGAACCCTTTATTATCTTAGATGGAAAATAATTTTGATAAAACACTTGAACTTCATTCTTGAGGAAAATATCCATTCTACTTCAAAAACACTTTTCCTTTCTTAACATGTCATGCAATTTTAAACTAAAAGAATTTGATTAAAAATAAACATGAAAACTTTTAATGGAAGCTTCTTGGAAATAATTTTTTAAAAATCCATTCATTCCGTATAAGTTAAAAAAACATTCTTCGTACTTGTGTCGCAAAAGTCAAAAAAAGTACCTCGTACGAAAAACGACAAAAGATTCCTTTCATATATTTTACTAAAAACTCACTGAAGGGTAATATTGGATTTAAACAATTGTAGGTGGATGGAAATAATATTACATATTCAGGAAATATGGTTGTGGATGATAAAATACACCCCAGTAAATACAAAAGTATAAAAAATTTCGGATAAAAATGAGATTGTGATATTTCCCTTACCTTAGGTCTGATTTGCTTTGTATGTGTCCGAACTTCCTGTATAATGATTTAAATAATGTCATTGACTTATTACAGAATCATATTCATTTTTATGATATCATATATGGTTCACTTATGACATTATATTACCCGTTATTTTGTAAATTCAATGTTAAAGAAGCGTTTTGGGTAAAATCGTTTCATTTATCTTAGGTGTTTGGACTTGTTGTTATTGACATTATTATTACTTATATCATGATTTACATACTTCCAGAATATATAATATTATTTATATATCATATATATTCAGTATATATATATAATAGATAGATAAAAGAAATGAAAAACACCGTTCATGGAGACGGTAGTCCGTACGTACGCATGAATGCTGTTTTCCTTTCCTTATTGTCTTGAATGGAAGTAAGTAGATGACATACATATATATATATATACATAAATCCAGTAGCTTTATAGTTTCATATATTTAATTATTATTTCTTATATATACTTTATAATCATTCTTAAATGGTTTACATGGAGAATGAATCTCATCGCATCGTGGAGACAGTAGTCCGTACGTACGCACGAGGGATGATATCATTTCCATAAATATTGAATTAAATTGGAGTGGATTATACAACATATCATAATCAATATGATGTTGTAATAACTATGTATAGTTATTCTTTACACCATTATACCCATCCATGTAAGGTGGTGGTGGAAAATAGATTACACCACGGCGTGGAGACGGTATTCCGTACGTACGCACGCGCGGTGATTTCTTTTTCCGTAGGATGGATAGATGGAGAAAAAGGGTTGTTTCATACTTATAATAACATATCAGTATATGAGTGATACTGATGTTATTACTTCATAATGAAAAAAACTAAGAAGAAGAAGTGGAAGAAGAAATAAAGATGAATGAATCGGTAACTGTAATTACCTCTTCTTTGAAGCGCCTCTTTGCGACCTCCTCTTAGGGCACTAAAATTGGTCTTTGAGGAAGACCAGAACCTCTAGGATGTTTCTAGGGAAGTGGAGAAGAGATTTTGGAAGGGGTTGGCCGAGCTTGAGTGCACAAATTGGTGTGAGGAGGAGGGGGAGGAGGTGTCCTTTTATAAGGGAGGAGAGGGGCACCTTAGGAATACCTCAAAATATTATTATATATTAATGTCAAAATCGGTTTATAATGGTTCCAAAGGGTCTTATTTCGAAGCTAAAATGGGGATGGGTCGAAATACTATCAACCAATAGGATTTAGACAAGTTTAGGGTATTATTTTAACCTTATCAATTAGATTTAACTCTAAGTTAAATAATTTAACTTTTACCGTGTCTTTTTGTTTTCTTTCACTATATGGTTAATACACTTACTATAACATGCCAAACTAACCCCAAATTGTTTATTATTAATATATATATCGTTATCTAAGTCATTTGGCCGAACCTTATATTTTTAGGAATAAAATAACAATTAATAATATAATATTTGATTTAAAAACTATTTTGTGTCAATTTTGACACTATTTGATATATGATTTTTGTGAAAGTCATAACAGAATTATATGTTCGAAGCAAGTTGATTACATAAACAATAATATATCACAGTAACCTATAAAATTAGTGTAAGTCATAAAAAGTCTCAAATTACATTCATTTGAGCATTTATAACATCAATTATGTTAATATTTCCTTAAAAGGGTAATTACTGCATCATCGTTGAGTCATAAATAAATTAATTTATTTAAAGTCTAAAAATTATAAATAAACTATCATTATGTAGGAAATCGTTTTATCTTTCTAATGAATATTTATAGTCTAATTTATCGTATGTATAACCACATATTAAAAATGTTTTAGTTATTAAACTTTGATTTTAACTATTTTAACTATTCATTAAATAAAATAACATTAAATGTCATAATCTAATCCATGTGGACCTAAATGGTCATATTATATTCATAAGGTTGCTTTTGGTCGAATTACACTTATCCAATAGAATTAGGACATGTGTTAGGGTAATAGTAATATCATATTTACCCTTAGTTACCCTATTTACTATTAACCGTGGTAAAAAAAAGTAAAATGTTACTATTCACCAAAAATTATTTTCATCTCATTGAACCACATTTTAGTCCTTGATATTAACCGTGTCTGTCGGACTTTCGAAATTCCATTCACAGAAGCAGTAAAATTAAGTTTTATGCAAAATTTAGTTTTTAACCTACAACTTAGTGGTTTCACTATTCATCAAAAATTGAAAGTTTTCAGAAAAATACCAAAATTTCATCCTAAGCTATATTTCATATTCCGAATTCAAAAAATGAAGTCTATTTTACCAAATTCATAACATAGAAGTTTCATTAATTAATTTTATAATTAAATCCCTCTGTTAAAACAAATAGCGTGTTTTTAAGAAACAATATCTCTCAAAAGATTGACACTTGTTTATGTCTGGTTTAAATGTGAAATTACATCCAATGACCAACATTGTATTAAATTGTAAAAATATATTCTAAATATACTTTAAAATAACTCAAATTAATAATTTATCACTATTAATTATTTCGATTAAAAAAGTTGTTTTTAATTATAATTTAGTAATTTTCACTATTCATCAGAATATGAAAGTTATCCGAAAAATACCAACATTTCCCCTTAGGCTAAATTTGATACTCCGAATCCAAAAATGAAGTCCATTTTGAGAGCTAAAATTTCTAAAATTTTAAAAGGTGGTTATTACTATTCATAACGGCTAGTTTTAATAATATTTTAATAGCATATCGTTGTTTAGTGAAACTCGGTATTGCGTACTACACATGCTATCGAGGAAGGTCGCGATTGCGTGTAATGCAAGGCAAGTCAAGGATGCGTGTTGTGCAAGCTCCTTTTGGTGTAGCATACAACACAAGACATTAGTGAAATAAAAAAGAATATTTTTCATAAAATCTCGGGCTGTTACATTAACCATGGTTGTTTTGAGGCTTAAGGGTTGGAAGTATTCAAATGTATCATTTTTGGGGACAAATGTACTGGATTGGATCTAAAATGATGTGAAATGTATAGAATAATATAAACTCAAAAATGTTCCTTCAATCATTCCCCCTTTCAAATAGATTACGTTTATATACTCGTGATTTTTTTGGGCAATCCTACCTTGGAATTTTCAGTATCAATGAGTGTATTTATTCCTTCTTTACAACTTTAGATCATTGTTTCATCCTACATTCTGATTTTTATTTCTCTTTAGAATCAAATTTTTTAAGGAATGATAGGAAGCAATTGATATTCAAGTAGTGATTAACTCTAAACAAAGTATTGAATGGAATTATTATTCATTCATAGATATTTATTACGTATACTTCCTTCCGATGAAGCAACAAAAAAATTCCAGTAGATTTTTCAAAATAGCATACTTCTCTATACTCTATAATTTAGTTCAACCATATTCCTGAAAATAAATTATATAGAAGTTACATATTTTGGTTTACATTTTAATTGGGATATCCATCATGGTTTTCCATGGATTCTAATGTAAATTCAAAATTTTAGAAGAAATGTTAAGCATGCAAATATAGTTCAATACAAAAATGGGATTTTCAAAATAGAATATCAATCCTATTTTGATAATTTCATGAAGTCTAAACAATTTTAATAATAGGAAAAATACAATTTCTATTTTTCATAGAAATACTCATGACTCAATAAAAATAAAAAATTAAAATAATGTATCAAAAGGCTTAGAAACATCTTCAGTTTGGGAAAAAATTCAATATGGACTATAGTAGTACATATTGTGTTTCACATTTGAGAAAATTAATTAAATACTATTATTGAATATCACGAAAAAAATCAATTTTAGTAATAATTTAAAACTTTTAGAATTTCAAATCAAGTTGTTTTTTCAAATTCATGAAGATAATATCAATATTTCAACATATTTTAATGAATCTTAATGTTCCAATCAAAAAAAAAGTAAAAAAATAAAAAGAAGAAAATAACAATATGTAAAACTAAATATATTATACCACCTTCCCCAAAATTTTATAACACTAACACTTACAGTTCATGTATGAGTAATAAAATTTTTACTGACTTAAAAAAAATAAAAAAACCTGGTTTATTGGTTGTGGTGTTATTGACTTAATATCCATGTAATTTTTCATTGAAAAACTTATAAGAAAAAACATAAAAAATATGAAAAATTGTTTAATGTTGTAATAAAAAAAATATGAATAGAAAAGAAAGGATAGATCTTGTTTTAACCCCCCAAGTGGGCACTTGGTTTCATATTCTCTATAAAGGCAGTACCAACAATCATCCATAATCAAATCATGAGTGGAGCTTCTATGATTTGAACCACCAACACTTTTTCCTTCCTGGTTTCATTCCATTGCAATACTTATTGAGGTCCCCTTACACAATGTATAGAAATTCCATCCCCAATGTTATAAATAGGAATACGGGTCTTGGTTTCTCTTTGTGTTGGGCAAGATGATCTTGTGACATCTGATTACGTACAAAATTATTCCAAAATGCATCCAAATCAAGTTGATCTCCCATAATAACATCACCATGAATTTTTTCATCAGGAATATTCTCAAACTTCTCATAGATGTACCATATTATATTCATGATATGGTTGGGTTGTGGATGGACTTCAACTAAAGCCAAAACCTATTTGATTTTCATCAAAAAAATTGGGTGGAATAATGGGAGAATCTTTTTTTCCCTCGAACACTTCTTGATGAAACTATAGGTAGTACTCTAGGATATTATTAATTCTCAAGAAAATACTTCCATACTAGGAAATCAAGGGACTCTTTAAGGTCTTGAATGGTCTGTTCAAATAGTTACTCTAATAGAATTAATCTTTGAGATTCCCTAACCTATATATAAAATAAAACAACAATATATTCCATTGGTGAGGGTAAATGTTTTTAAATTTTAAATTTTATGTTCAAATAAATAAAATATTTACAATATAAGAAGAAATAAGGAGTTAAATTCCACTTGACTCAATGGAAGCGACACCATGTTTAGATGAAAATATGTCACGTGATAAGGAAAAATAAAGGGGGTTTGGTTGTATAACTAAATCTAAATATAAATATACAAATGCTTTGAAAATAGAATGTAGTTAGAAGGAAATTAGATTCTTCTAGAATATCACCTAGATTGAACCCTAATTGTCTTATTATTAAGTATATAATCACTTAAAGAACACACCTAATTGAATGGGAACACCATCTAGTTCACCAGTTGTGACTCTACAGTGCATTTGAAAATTTCTAATAATAATACACATCAACCTATGTCATTAAATGGAGATTGGATTCATAAGATTCATCTAAACATTAGATAATAAATTAGAGACACACAATGTCTTTCCCACATATATTACCCTTTATGTAACTCCATGAAATAATAAAATATTAATCATAAATTCATGAAGACTTGGGTTAAATAGTGTATTACTCTCCTAAGAGATTCCTTAGGATAGCTACCCATGATTATGAGCATAAGAGATCACAATAAGGAATATGGGAGAAAAAATATAAATTTTATTGAAATATGAAAGTTGTAGTTATAGAATGAATGATACTATAATACAATAATGAAATAAATGGATCTTTGGAAAAATATCCAGAGTAGTTAATGATACCCTCAAAACTGTTAGGCTCATTTTATTTATATGAATATGGCTCTTCATATTCAACTCATTAAATTTCTCAATATCTTCCCTCTTTTGAATCCTAGAATGTTTTCTTCTTCTCCCCAGAGAATCCACTCTTTCTCATTGTTTCAAATCTCTATGAGATCCTTGGATTTCCTTCCTAAATTTTATTATATATATTATTTGTGTTTAGATCCACATTGAAGAATTATATTGGTGGTATGGGTGATGAGGTTAGAAACTAAATGATTGGGTTGAAGTGAATCTGAGTTTCATGCAGCCTACATGTGACCTTTCATTAACTGAATTTTTTTTGCAAAGTATTAGATTGGTCATGAATTGAAACCTTAATGGATCTGTTGAGATGGAAATATACTACATGAAAATAATCCTCCTACATGAAAGATGAGTGACTGCATGTTTGGTTCAGAATGTGGTCAATTGGTTTTTCATGCTGTTGATCATTAAATTGTTGATTAGATTCAACATGTGATCCATAATTTTATTGTGTGGTCTATTTGAAGGAATGTGAAGTTAATCAATCTCCTTCTTATGTTCATTCAATTATTACGATCAATTCATTGAACGTGTTACATTATGATTATGTATACATGAAGAGTGAGTGATGATGCTTATTCATGATTGTCTGAGACTCACCTGATGCTTATATATGCTCTCAATGATGTGTTTGAAATAATATATTGATGTGTACACATCACATAGTTATCTAAATATATATAATCTCACAAATCATTCGTAAATAACATCATAATAAAGTAGTATTAAGTGTAGGATTCATTTAGATAATTCTAAATATATAAAAAATAACTAAAAACCACATTTTAGACCATTTTTATAATTGAATCCAAAATGTTCCTATATACTAAATATTTGATAATAACCCATTACGTGATAAATTGGAGGGATTAAAATCATTTAAATGAAAATTAAATTTTATAAAAAAACATCACTCTATCAACTTATTTGTAACCTCTAGTACATGTTTTGTACTTAATTAATTATAAAATAAAATAAACTATTTAATGTG
This sequence comes from Viscum album, assembly GCA_963277665.1. Lineage (NCBI taxonomy): Eukaryota > Viridiplantae > Streptophyta > Magnoliopsida > Santalales > Viscaceae > Viscum > Viscum album. Next base: position 1,235,042,448 of record OY728162.1, on the reverse strand, counting down.
TAAAGATTTATAGAATATGGGTATATTTAAGACTGCTTGGATTCAAATATTAAGATAAATGAATAAATTAATTAATAAAATAATTAATTTATTTTTTCATGTGATATATCATAATAATAATCAAATAGAAATTAATGTTATCTAGTTTATTAAAAACATATATATTTCACGTGTGGGGTAATCATGAGATGGATCAGCCAATGATTGTGTATGGTTTCTATTTTATTTAATATTTATTCTTTTGGTTTTTAATGTGACAAAAATTTTATTAAATTGAATATGTGAACCTTTAAGTGTAACATCCCAGATAATAATATTTACTTTTTATAGAAATAATTTATTTTAAGATTAAATTTGTTACATTATTTAATAATACTTGAACCATAATTGCAATAAAAAAATTTATAATTAAAATTTAGTTTCTTAATTAATAAAAAAATATAAATATTTTTAATTTACAGTTTTCAAAATAGTGTTCTAAAAATAAAAACTATTTGGTAGTATAATATTATTATTTAATTACTTTAATAAAAGTATTTTTAGTAAATTTCTTAAAAATTTATAAATATACATACATATTTTATGACTACTATAATTATAACTATATTAAGAATACTAAATACTGTTAAGCATATAAAATATTTAAAATATGATAATAATTATTTCTCCTGAGGTAATGAATAATTATAATAATATAAAAATATAATTAATGTGGGTTTATAAAAAATGATTTTTAAAAACAATTTATATGAATATATATGAAATTATAATTATTATTTTTATGTTATAAAATATGATGGACTGTACAATTATTTTTCTTTATAAATAAGAAAATTTTAACTTTTAATTTCAAAGTTAAACATAAAATATTATACAGATATTATAATAACATTTATATAAATAAATTTTATTAATGAATTTAAATCTATCATAATAATAAATGTGCTTGTATTTTTTATAGATGACAATTACATAGTGTAAATAATATAATGATAATAAAATATATAATAATGATATTACGTTAAATGATTAATAATAATTAATTGAAAAATAATAAAATAATTAAATAACCACAAAGAACATGTAAATGAGAAATCATGATGGAAGTATAGGGGTTCAACTTTTCAATAAGGGAATGTGGGGATTAGGGTTCACATGTTGTGGGTGATAGGAAGAACTATGGTCATCATGGAGGGGTTGATCGAATCTTCTGGAGGTTCCTGTGGGAATCAATTTCTACCGAAGTCGATGGGGGGAATGAGAGAAGGTGAGGTCAAGAACCCTACAGTTTCAAGCCAAGTCAGTCCATATGTCAAAGCTGATATGAGAATATTCAAGGTTTTGAGTTTGTATATGAGATTTTTATGGAGATCCAGGGGAATGAAACATCAATCTCCTTCAACCTACTATGGTAGGCGTTCAATTTTATTGTCTAATTTGGTATAACACAAATGGTTGTTGTTTTTTTGTTGTTTTCTACACCCATAAATGTTTCCATTAATATGTTGTCATTGTAGTTTTCCTCTTAACTATGAAAAACATATTTAATTTGGTCGTTTTATCATAAATTTTCCAAAATTTGAGTTGTTCTGGTGTCGGCTGTATATGAATATATTATTTGTCACCTCTATGTATATAGATTATGGAGTAAACCTGTCTATCACTATCTTGAAATTATTCCTATTTTGGTTCAAATATCTAATATCAAATTAATTATGTCAATTTTATAGTTAGGATTTTTCATTTTTTTTCCATATTACAGTAATTGGGTGTTTTTAGCAGGTATAATGATCTTACTCAACAAGATTGTGTGTGTTTTTCTGCATACACAGACGAAACTAGGTCAATAAAATCCTTCTATCAGATTTAAAATATACATGGAAAACCATTTTTACTAGTATAATGTGATTGTGAGAGAGTGTGTGTGATTCTGTAGTAGCAGGAGATCCTCAGTACGAGCAAACCAAGGGATCATTTTATTTGGTGGATTTATGTTTTTATGACTATCAAAATAATGTTTTGAAAATATTGTGTAAGGGAACATACTATTTATTTTATTTATGTTTCAAGTCAGTGAAATTATATTTCTGTGTTAATTTGGTTGATTTTCATCAAAAATGTTTTTATTCTAAAATATAGATTCTTTATTTTCTATTGATGATTTAAAAAATTGTTAGATTTATAAGGGAGATTATTATGTGTAAGGGACATTTTCTATTATGGTGTTATTAATTTTTTTTTAGATTCAATTCTTCATTCTGGATTATATACATATTTTTTTAATCACTAATGGTTTATTCTTACATTTTAAATTTATTTTGTTTTTTCTATAAGTGTTTGTTTGTTATTTCAAAAATAAACAAACCTATTTTTGGTTTAATATTTTATGTTGAAAGATTTATATTATTTTTATATTTATCAAAATATCATGTATGAAAGAATTTATTTACGCTAATATGGTTATTAAAAATTCCATGTGTTTATATTAATTTATGATTTTATGATTTTTAAGCATTATATATATATATATATTTATTAAACAATTAATACATATTTTTAATGCGTAAGAAAAACATTTAAGGATATGGGTTAAATTTTATATCATCGATATTGTACAGGATTATGGTTGTAGAATACTCATGGATGAAAAAGTTTTTTGTTTCTTTAATAATTTCCTGTATGTCACATAATTATTTATTCATTATGATTATTTTTAAGAAGATAAAAATATATGGCATTCCTATTATTTAATTAATTCATTATTTCATGAAAAAGAATAAATTAAACTAATATGTCCTTATTTAATATTGAGTTCCGAAAATGGTTGTAGTTATAAAAAAATGTAAACATTTATTTCATGGATGTCTGGGTACATGGATGATTATGAGAAAGCTATGCGACAAGAGTTTTGGTTGGAAAAAAAATCACATGTGATATGCAATGGATGTTCACATATATATGTATATACATACTTATATATACATATAATTGTGAATGTATATTTTAAAGTAATGATATGTTTTAAAAATTAAAAACTCTAGTAAATATATATATAAGTAAAGAAGACATAAAATGGTTTTAAAAAATTGGACACTTGAACATTGTAAATATGGAAGGGAATTAGGGAGTGAACCCATCCTTCAACAACTGGGTAGGCCCAATATAGCCTTCAGTGTTTCAAAAGGTCTCAAAATAGTGTTTTTTTAGAATATTTGGTTTTGTATTAAGAAATTCAATAGATTATGGTTAATTCAATTTTGTAAAATATATGTATTTTCTAATGTAATATAGTATTTATAAGTCGTATGTAATTTCAAATGGTTCTTTTAAAGGATATTTATAAATGTATTTGCAAAGTTATTTTCAAAAGAATATTTTTAAAATTATTTATAAATGTTTTAAAACCCCTTACTGGGAATATTTAATAATCACTCCATATTTTAAATTATTCTCTACAAGTTCACGAGAGTTCTTCATGGTAGTTCATTTCTCTTATAGAGTGAGCACATGTGAAGTCCTTTATTTTATTTTATTTAGTTCTGTACCGATTGGTTAAGTTATATGGTTTGTATAATCAGCCAAAACCTAGACCATTAAATGTTCTTAGTGTGTAATAAATGTTCACTATTGTTTAAGTTTATTTTTATAAAAAATAAAAAGAATTTATAGTGTGATGAGTCCAATATCTCGGGCTTGGGTAATTACAGTTGGCATTAGATAAATAGTCTTGACAACATTGGATATTAGATTTCATTGAGTCTAAATGTTTAGCGGTATAAGTATATCATAATTCTGATGATGGAAATTCAAAATTTTCTTGAGTCTGACGAATGAATTTTGAGGATGCAATTATATTGTGGGTGGAATAATGTAACATCCCAAAAAAATAATTTCTTTTTATTGAATGAAATTATTTTTTGATTAAAAATTTTAAATTATTTAATAATACTTGAACATAAATACTAGAAATAAAATTAATAATTCAAATTAACTATTTAAAGTAATACAAATATATATATATATAATTGAAATTTTTTGTTTTCAAAATATGGTTCTGAAAAAAAATAATTATAGTATAATATTTGAATTTTATTACATTTATAAAAAATATTTAATAGATTTCTAAAAAAAATATAAATATATATACATATTTGATGACAATTATAATTATAACTATATAAAAATAATAAATTATGTTAAGTATATAAAATATTTTTACTATGTTAATAATTATTTATTCTGAAATAATGAATAATAATATTCATATAAAAATATAATATATGTGGATTTATAAAAATATATTTTTGATAAAATTTTATATCAATATATATGAAATTATAATTATTTGTTTTAATTTATAAAATAAGTTTAGATTATAAAATTATTTTATTTTGTAAATAAGATAATTATAACTTGTAATGTTAATCTTTAACTTAAAATAATATATAGATATTATAACAACCATTGTATAAATAATGTTTATTAATGAAATTAAATGTATAATAATAATATTAAATATGTTTTTATTTATTATAGTAGAATTTTTTTTGGAAATAAAAAACTGATATTTAAATTTATAATAATGATAGTAAGTAAAATTATTAATAACAATAAATTTTTATAATAATAAAAAAATTAATAATAATAAATAAAATGTAAATGAAAAATAGGGATGGAGGTATACGTGTGATTATTTTAAATAGGGGAAAGTTGATATTAGGGTTCAAGAACCGTGTGAGAGAGGGATAGTTTTAGTCATTGTAGATACATTGATCGGATCTTCCAGAGGTTTTTGTGGGGATCAATTATGACTGAAGAAGATTGGGGAAATAGGAGCAGCCAATTTCGAGCACCTGGGAGCTTTCAACTGAGTCAGTTCATATGTCAAAGGTGATCAGAGGATCTTCAAGGTTTCCGTTTTGCAGATGAGGTTTAGAGAGAGTTCTGTGAGAATGAAACATTGATATCATTAATCCTACTAAGATAGGTGTGTGATTTCCATATCAGATTTATTATAACTCAGATGGTTGTTGTTTTGTGTTTTTTCTTCTCCCATCAATATTCCCATTATTCTGTAGTCATTGTAGTTTTCCTCTTGACTGTGAACAACATGTTTAGTTTGGCCATATTATAATTAATTTTACAACTTTTCATCTGATCATGTTTTCGATCTATATGAATATATTCTTTAATACCATTATGTACACATCTTATAGAGAAAACTTTTGTATCGATGTCATGAAAATATTCCTATTTTGGTTCGGAGATGTAATTTAAAATTAATTGTGTCAATTGTATTATTTTGGATCTTCATGGGTTCTTCTTGTTACAGTAACTGGGAGTTTTTGATTGGTACTGTGTGCTTGGATGATAGCCTTGTGCATGTTTTTCTACTTACATTTAAGGAACCATGGTTATAAAATCCTTATATCAGAGTGAATATATACATGGAAAATAATCTTTCATATATGATGTAAATGTGAGATTGTGTGTGTGATTCTATAGCAGTAGGAGATCCCCAGTATGATCAAACCATGTAAGGGATTATTTTATTTGTTTGATTTCTGTTTTTATGACTATCTAAGTTATTTTGAAAATATAGTGTAAGGGGTCATACTATCTATTTGATATATCTGTCATGATTGTGAAATTCTATGTCTGTGTAAATTTGTTTCATTGTCATCAAAATGTTTTATTCTCAAACATTGATTTTTCATTTTCTATCAATTATTTTTAGAGTTATTAGATTTATAAAGGATATTATTATATGTAAGGGAGAATTTCTATTATGGTGTTATTAGATTTTTTTTATGATTTTGTTCTTGATTATTGATTCTATACACATTTTATGTTAATAATCAAGGTTATATTTCTATATTTGAAAGTTAATATGTTTTTTCTAAAAACATTGGTTTGATATTTAATAATTAAACAAACGTATTTTTAGTTTATGATTTGATTTTGATATTTATTGCTGTTTCATGTAAGAAAGAATTTGTTTATGTTAATATGAGTATTATAAATACCATGTATATATGTTAACATCATGTTTATGTTTATTTAATCATATATATATATATATATATATATTATATCTATAAACATATTAAACAATTAATACATTTTTTAAATACGCAAAAAACATGTATTAATATGGGTTAAATTTTATATCATCAATCTTGTATAAGATTATGGTCGTAGAATACTCATGAATGAATTATTTTATGTTTTTATAATAATTTCATGTGTGTCGCATAATTATTTATTCTTTATGATTATTTTTATGAAGATAAAAAAAATATGTCATTTCTATTATATAGTAAATTCATTATTTCATGAGAAAGAATCAATTAAACCAATATGTCTTTATTCAAGATTGAGTTTCTAAAATGGTTGTAGTAATAAAAATATGTAAACATGTATTTCATGATTGTCTGGGTACAAGGATGATTTTCCAAAGGCTATGTTACAAGAGTTTTGGTTTGAACTAAACTCACAAGTGATATGCAATGGAATTTCACATATATATATGTATATACATACTTATATATACATATACGTGTGAATGTATATTTTAAAGTAGTAATGTGTTTTAAAAATTAATAACTATTGTGAATATATATATAAGTAAAGACGACATAAAATGTATTCAAAAAATCTGACACTTGAACATTGTAAATATGGAATGAAATTGGGGAGTGAACCCATGCTTCAACAAGTGGGTAGGCCCAAGATAGCCATCTATGTTGAAAATAGTCTCAAAATAGTGTTTTTTTAAAATATTTTTTATTATTTTAAGAAAATCAATAGATTAGGTTTAAAGTAATTTTGTAAAATGTGTGAATTTTCTAATGTGATATAGTATTTATAAGTCATAAGTAATTTCAAATCATGATTTCAATGGATATTTCTAAACATATTTTTTTAGGTATTTTCAAAATAATATATTAAAAAGGATTTATCAATTTTTTAAAACACCTTACTGGCCATATTTTATACTCACCCCATGTTTTAAATTATTCTTTACTAGTTTACTAGATTTCTTTGAGGTTCTTCGTTTCTCTTATGGAGTGAGCACATGTGAAGTCCTTTCTTTTATTTTATTTTTTTCTATACTGATTGGTTATGTTATATGGTTTTTATAATCAACCAAAACTTAGAGCAGTAAAATTTAATGGTATGTAATAAATGTTGTCTATTGTTTCAGTATCTTTTTATAAAAAATAAATAACATTTATAATGTGATCAGTCCAGTATCTCAGGCATAGGGCATTACAGTTGGAATCAGATAAATGGTCTAGACAACTTTGAAGATTAGATGTTATCGAGTCTATATGTTTAGCGGTATAACAATTTCATGATTTTCAAGATGGAAATTCATAATATTATTTAGTCTGAAGAACGAATTGCGAGGATTCAATTCTATTGTGGGGGGAATAATGTATCATCCTAGAAAAAAATAGTTTCTTTTTATTGAAATAAACTATTTTAATATTAAAATTTAAATTATTTAATAATAATTGAACATAAACACTAGAAATAAAATTAATAATTCAAATTAAGTATTTAAATTAATAGAAATGTATATTATATATAATTATAATTTTTTTTTCAAAATAGCATTCTAAAAAACAATTTTACAGTATAATTTTTGTATACAATTACTTTTATAAATGAAATTATAATAGGTTTATTAAAAAAATATAAATATATATACATATTTAATGAAAATTATAATTATAACTATATAGAAATAATAAATTATGTTAAGTGTATAAAATATTTTTACTATAATAATAATTATTTCTTCTGAAATAATGAATAATGGTATTCATATACAAATATAATTAATGTGGATTTAAAAAAAACTGAATTTTGATATATTTTGATATGAATATATATAAAATTATAATTATTAGTTTTAATTTATAAAATATGGTTAGATTATAAAATTATTTTATTTGGTAAAAAAGATAATTATAACTTGTTATGTAATTATTTATCTTAAAATAATATATAGATATTTTAACAACCATTGTATAAATAATGTTTATTAATGAAAATAAATGTATAATAATAATATTAAATGTGTTTGTATTAATTATAGTTGACTTCTATTTTTTTAAATAATAAACTGATAATAAAATATAAAATAATGATAGTAAGAAAAATGATTACTAATAATGAATTGTTAAAATAATAAAAAAAATCCATAATAATATAGAAAATTTAAATTAAAAATCAGGATGTAGGTATAGGTGTGCTCCTTTTAATAGGGGAAAGTGGGGATTAGGGTTCATAGCCTATGGGAGAGAAGGATAGTTTCATTCGTTGTAGATATATCGATCGAATCTTCCAGTGTAACACCCCAAGCTTCTACGGTACGTTTCCCTTCGAATAATGTGATAGCGTGTGTTGTACGCAACCTCGAGTTCTAACACACACCACAACTAATTAAACTAGCCGTTGTGAATAGTAATACCTACTTTTTGAAATCATATATATTATATATTTCAAAATGGACTTCATTTTTGGATTCGGAATATCAAAATTAGCCTAGGGTGAAATTTTGGTACATTTCGGATAACTTTCATATTTTGATGAATAGTGAAAATTCCTAAATTTTAATTAAAAACAACTTTTTTAATCAAATTAATTACTAGTGATAAATTATGAATTTGAGTGGTTTTAAAGTATATTTAGAATATATTTTTACCATTTAATATAATTTTGGTCATTGGACATAATTTTACAATTAAACCGAACATAAACAAGTGTCAATCTTTTGATAGTTATTATCTCTTAAAAACACGCTTTTTGTTTTAACAGCTGGAATTAATTTTAAATTAATTTCTGCCACTTCTGTGTTATGAATTTAGGAAAATGGATTCCATATTTGGAATCAGGATGTTCAAATTGTGTAAATAGGTAACTTTTATTTTTAGACATTTTGAATAGTTACTGTGGTAAATATTTTATTTACCATGGTTAAAGGGTAAATCCGGTAAATAAGGGTTAAAAAAATAATATTATAATAATAAAAAATTACCCTAAAACGTGTCCTAACCTTATTGGTGGACACATACCCGACCATGGGCATCCTTTGGTCAATTTGGGGACCCCTTGGAGCCACTTGTATGTGGTAGGGACACTTTATATTAATAAAGTTAAAATAAAAATAAAAATGGCATAAGCTTACATCTTTTAGAAGAACAATTTTTACATAGGGTTATACATGTTGGATTTTCGATTATAAATATTCATTAGAAAGCTAAAACGATTTCCTACATAATGATATTTTATTTATAATTTTTAGACATTATATAATTTATTTTATTTATGACACAATGATGATGCAGTAATTACTAAAATAGTGAAAAATAAAAATAATTGATCTTATAAATACCCAAATAATTATAATATGAAACTTTTAATGAATTAAACTAATTTTCTATGATAATATGATATATTAGGATTGATTTAATTGACTTTGTTCGAAGTAATCAATCTGTTAGGAGTTTCACAAAAATCAACTATTGAATAGTGTCAAAATTGACATAAAAGAGTTCTTAAAACAAATATTATATTATTAATTGATATTAAATTCCTAAAAATCTAAGGTTCGGCCAAGAGACTTATATTATGATAGGTTCCTCATTAATGGACCACTTGGGGGGCGCTTGGATGTATATAGTAAGTTTATTAATCATATTATATAAAAATACAAAGAGACATTGTAAAAGTGAAACTAATTAACTTAGAGTTAATACTTAAAGATAAGGTTAATATAAGTACCCAAACCTGTCTAAATTCTATTGGATGAGTTGTTTTCGACCTATCCACACCTCATCCTTTGAATAGTCAACTTTGGAGCCTTTGTAAACCGAATATGAATTTATTATAAATTAATATTTCTAACTTTTCCAAAGGTGCCCCTCACCCCTCTTATAAAAGGGCACTCCTCCTTCTCATTTCTTCACACCTTCAAAGCCTTTTGGTTCGGCCAAACTCTGCCCAAATACTCTCCCAACATCCCTCAATACAACCTAGAGGCCTTAGTTTGATCAGAAAGCCAACCTAAGGATCCCTTTTGATCAAATCAAAAGGAAGAACCCGAAGAAGAGGTAATGATTTCACCACCCTTTTCTAAGTTCATTTCTTCTTCCACTTCTTCTTCCTTTGTTCTTACCATTCTGAAATAATAACTCCAGTATCTCACATATACTGTGATGTTATTATAAATATGGTACAATCATATTCAGTATTCTATCCACCCTTTGAATAACATGTCACCATACGTGCGTACGTACGGCTTACCGTCTCCACGTCGTGGTGTAATTGTTATTCAATATAATATTATTTGGAAGTGTATAATAATGATGTGTAACTCATGTAAATAATAAATATAACATGTTAATGATTCTGTATATATGATTTTAATATCAAAATAATGATATTGTCGCTTGTGCGTACGTACGGACTACCGTCTCCACGAACGCGATGAGATTCATTCTCCATCGTATCCATTCAAGTATAATTATCATTTGATGATTTAAAAATGATGTTTAAGGACTGTATATCATTCTGGATATGAATAAGATACAACAACCATGGCTTATGTAACAAAACATATAAAAGAAAATGAGTAAGTTAACTCCCGAAACGACGATAATTCTAAGATATTATTAACAAATCAATGTTAAAAGATCATATATGATATCATATTAATATATATGATTCTTGTATAATTTAATAACAACTATTTCACCATTATACAGGAGGTTAACCTACCCCAACCAAGGAAAAGTACAAGGTAAGGGTTATTTCACAATCTCTTCATTATCCGAGGTTGTTTATATGTAATAATCTACTGGGATCTCTTTATCATCCACATCCATGTTTCTTAAAAATGTATTTCAAAACATTTTTACTATTTACAAGAATATGGGTTAAAGTCATTTATACCTTTTTTTGACTTTTTATAAGAGGTTTATAAAGGAATCTTTCCGTCGTTTTCAAAACAAGGTCCTTTTTAACCTTTTCGACAGAATTGAGGTAAGAATGTTTTTTTTAACTTATACGGCGGGTGCGGTTATTTTACGCCGTTATAAAATCTTCAAAGCTTTCCTTACAAGCTTATAAGAATATTTTCAAAGAAAATGTTTTATTTTATATGGATCTTAAATGATTTCAAAATAAAAGGAGATATTTCTTTAAAAAGAATTTTGATTTCATCTATGTCAACATCCTTTGATGGATTTTAAGATTATTTGAAGTTGATTTATTATGATACAAAACTTCTATATTGTATTGAAGTTTTTGTGATATGTTTGACTGTGGATGTGCTATTTTTATACCATTCATAGTTTATTGTGAAAGTATTGACATTTCGTATGCTAGTTTTAATATGAATGTTTATGTTATGTTTAAACCTTTTCATATGGGAATGCATTGGACTTAATAAGTGACGGGTGGAGCCCGCTATAGCTCCTCGATGCATCGGTAGGGCTCATGAGACAAACTAGTGTCTTGGCACAAGGCCTTGACAAAATCTTATTTGTAGTCTTAGCACGAGGCCTTGGCTATGTGGTTATGATAGTCTGGCATTATGCATTCCAACATTATGAAAGTGGTTATTTATTTTTGCATGTGATTATTCGATTAGTGGAATATCCATGTGAATAAGTAAATGGCATTATTTCATTTTATTTATGCCATACCATGTTGAAAGTTCATGTTTAAAAGGCTTTTGTTTTAGTTATACATTGCCTTAAATGTTTATTCTTATTGATGAAAGTTTCCGCTATATTGTTATCCTTACTGGGCATTTGAGCTCACCCCTTTTCTATGTTTTATTTTTCCCAGGAAGTGAAGATGTAAGTTATGAATGACCTGCAGGGATATTATGAGGGGATTGTAGTGTGGACTGTGGAAACATTATGTTGTTGTAGTAGTTTTTGATTTTATGATGTAATGTAAAACTTATGAATATATCTAGTGTTTCCAAGGCTACTAAACCAATCGGTCTTTCGAGATTTGATCTTTCTTGTGATCATGCCAATGTTATGTAATAATGCACCGACTCTAGGAAACTAGGGTCGGGGCGTTATAGTTGGTATCAGAGGAAGTTTAGTACAAACCTTGGAAACTAGATTTAGATAAACTCTGATTAGAGCACATAGACCTAAGATGAACTTTGAGGATTAGTATAGAAGAACTTCCTAGAATTTTGGTATTTTAGAGATTTTGGGAGTTTTCCGAGCAATACATCCCTGTCTGGATACGAGCAGGTAGAGGCGGCTCTGGCACAGATGTACCTAGGGGTAAAACCCGAAAACACCGCTTTGAGCTAGACTCGAACGGGAACTGGTGCACGACAACGGGCCTTGCTGCACTCTTGGTTACGACACTCCCGGGGGATATGCTTAGGATAACTCTCACTTTCTTTACAAATCATTATGAAGGGTTTATGAGTATATACTTCCTCAAAGAAAACATATTTATGATTATGGATTATATCCATAGATATTTCAATTTATGTTAAGTGTTTTATAAGTATGGGATTATGTATTTTGATTCATAAACTGATCTAGTTTATGCCATTGTTTAGAAATGGCGCCTAGTGGAAGAAATGGAAACCGTATCAATGCACGCACTCCATGTAGGGATTGCCCTCCTGCTCAAGATAATTATAGTGGGGCTGGTGATGCAACTGGTGCTGATCAGCTAATCACCGTACTGGGACAACTTACTCAGGTTATGAATAATAACCTTACCCGTATGGAGCACCCTGATCCGCAGCGTGGAGGATCAATGTTAGATCGATTCATGAGACAACAACCACCAACGTTCAATGGAAGTACAAATCCCTTAGTAGCTGAGCAATGGATATTTTCCCTAGAGAAAATATTTCAGGCTTTGGGGAGTAGTGAAAGGGAAAAAGTTACCATGGCAGTTTACCGCCTCACTGGAGATGCTGATCAATGGTGGTCATTGATTCAAAACATGAAGGAAGATGATGAAGTATCAAACATGGAATGGAGGGAGTTCAAAGATCTGTTTTTAGAAAAATACTTTCCTCGCGACCATCGAGCAGATATGGAAAGGCAATTTCTGAGTCTGAGACAAAAGGAGGATGAGAATGTCACAAAGTATGAGGCTAACTTTACAAGGTTAGCGAGGTATGCTGGAGATTATATTCGCAACCCAAGAAGTAAGATTGATCGTTTCTTTGATGGGTTAAAACCATTTCTCCGTCGAGCATTAGTCTCACAATCCTTTTCATCGTACGAAGACATTGTCTCATGTGCTATCAAGACCGAAAAGGAATTCTCTAAGTCTTATGACTTTAAAGCAAAGAAAGAGAAGAAGAGACCTGCTGATCAATCTGGGAATGGAAATAAGGGGAAGAAGGGAAAGGTTGAATATCCATCTTGTGGTAAGTGCGGGAAGAAACACCCCGGTGCTTGCCTGAAGGGAATGGGAGTCTGTTACAAGTGTGGTGAAAAAGGCCACCAAGCTCATGATTGCAAGGGGAAGAAGGAAGCTACCAACGTTCAGTGCTATAATTGCAGGGAGATGGGGCATTATGCAAATGCATGTCCTAAGCGTCAGGAGAACTTACCTCAGAAAAGGCCAAGGGATCAAGGCCAGGCTTATGCTATCACTACTGCTGAGGTAGAAGCTCCGAAAGACGTGGTGGCAGGTAATTTAATGGTTTCCTCAAGTTTAGCAAATGCATTATTTGATTCTGGATCATCGCATTGTTTCATATCTTCCCAGTTTGCTAAGAAAATTAGATATTTCCAATTTGATTTAATAAGGGAGTTGTCAGTTAAAACTCCTAAGGGAAGTATCGTTGCAACAAAGTTTTGTGAATCAGTCCCCATTAGAGCACATAAATTTTCTTTATCTGCTGATTTCATCGTCATACCTATGATTGAGTTTGATATAATCCTCGGTATGGACTGGCTTTCGGACTATGATGCGAAGATTTATTGTAAGAAGAAAGAGGTTACGATTCTTGATGATAATGATAAGGAACACCTTATTTTTAGAGCAGAATCGTCACCACCTAATTCTTATTTAGATCCACCCCCAGTAGCTCAACTTAATTCAATTATTGGGGAGGAAGAGAATGAAATAACTGTCGGTGAGGAAAGGAATGTTCAAATAGAGGATGTACCTGTTGTGAAAGAGTTTGTAGATGTATTTCCGGAAGATTTACCTGGACATCCTCCAGAACGAGAAGTAGAGTTTTCCATTGATTTGATTCCTGGATCAAGGCCTATATCGAAGACCCCTTATAGAATGGCCACTGTAGAGTTAGTCGAACTAAAGAAACAACTAGAGGAATTGAGTAATAAGGGATTTATTCGCCCTAGTGTTTCTCCATGGGGAGCCCCTGTTCTTTTTGTTAAAAAGAAAGATGGATCTATGAGGTTATGTATCGACTACAGGGAGATCAATGCTATAACGATAAAGAACAAGTATCCCCTACCTCGTATTGATGATTTATTTGACCAACTGCATGGAGCTCAATACTTTTCAAAGATTGACCTTCGATCTGGATACCATCAGTTGTGTAAAGAAGGAAGACATTCCGAAGACAGCATTTCGAACCAGGTACGGGCATTACGAGTTTACTGTAATGCCGTTTGGATTGACTAATGCACCATCTGTATTCATGGATCTGATGAATAGAGTTTTCAAGGAGTATCTCGATGAATTTGTGGTAGTATTTATTGATGATATATTGGTATACTCCAAAACCTATGAAGATCATGAAAATCACTTGCGCATTATCTTGAAGACTCTGAGGAGGCATGAATTATATGGAAAGTTTAGCAAGTGTGAATTCTGGCTTCAGGAGATTTCTTTTCTTGGCCATATTGTCTCTAAAGATGGAATCTCTGTTGATCCTTCTAAGACCAAGGCAATCCAAGAATGGCCAGCACCTACGCGTATAACTGAGGTACGTAGTTTTATTGGCTTGGCAGGTTATTATCGACGTTTCGTCCAGAATTTTGCCCGATTGGCTAACCCATTAACGAAGCTCACACGTAAAGGGGTTAAATTTGTTTGGACAAAAGAGTGTGAAGAATGTTTCGATGAACTGAAGAGAAGATTAGTCAATGCTCCTATATTGACTCTACCATCGGGGAATGATGGGTTCGTTATTTATAGTGATGCATCAAAGAAAGGACTTGGCTGTGTCCTTATGCAGAATGATAGAGTTATTGCCTATGCATCACGACAGTTGAAAATTCATGAACAAAACTATCCTACTCATGATCTTGAGTTAGCAGCTGTGATCTTTGCTTTGAAGATATGGAGGCACTACCTCTATGGTGAAAAATGTGAGATTTATACTGATCACAAGAGTTTGAAGTATATTTTCTCACAAAAAGAACTCAACATGAGGCAAAGGAGATGGCTTGAATTACTCAAGGATTATGATTGTACGATACACTACCACCCGGGGAAGGCAAACAAGGTGGCAGATGCTTTGAGTAGAAAAGACCATGGAGTTTTGAACAATATGAGAATTGAAAGGGATCCAATTTTCATGGATCTAGTGAAAATGGACATGGGAATAACCAGGGAAGGTGAAACATCAATGCTTTTTCAAATGGTTTCCGAACCATATTTACTAGAAAGGATTAAGAGTTCTCAGACCGATGATGACGAATTCCAAAAGAAGATTAAAGCTGTGAATGATGGGAGATTGAGAGACTTTGTGTATGAAGATGGAATTTTGAAATTCGGGAAGAGACTTTGTGTTCCCAATATACCTGATCTAAAAAGGGAATTGCTGGATGATGCTCATAGTTCCAATTTCTCTATACACCCTGGGAGCACCAAAATGTATAGAGATTTGAAGGAACATTTTTGGTGGGACAACATGAAGAGGGAGATTGCTGATTTTGTGTCAAGATGTATGGTTTTTCAACAAGTGAAAGCTGGAAGGCAACAGCCTGGAGGAGTCATGCAACCTCTTCCCATACCGGAGTGGAAATGGGACAATATTACAATGGACTTTGTCATGGGGCTACCAAAGACTCCTAGAAGGAACGATGCAATATGGGTTATTGTTGATCGTCTTACCAAGTCAGCACATTTTCTTGCTATAAGAGAAGATCTACCCCTGGAACGTCTAGCAAGACTATATATTAATGAAGTTGTGAGACTTCATGGAGTACCCCTATCGATTGTTTCTGATCGTGATCCCCGTTTTACTTCAAGATTTTGGAAAAGTCTTTAGAAATCCCTGGATACTGAACTTCATTTGAGCACTGCTTACCACCCTCAAACAGACGGACAATCAGAACAGACTATTCAAACCTTAGAAGACATGTTGAGATCTTGCTCACTTGACTTTCAGGGTATGTGGGATCAATATTTACCACTAGTAGAATTTTCCTATAACAATAGCTTCCATTCGAGTATTCAGATGGCACCATATGAAGCGTTATACGGAAAGAGATGTCGTACACCAACTTGTTGGGATGACGTCGGTGAAAGAAAACTTGTAGGTCTAGAACTGGTGGAGGAAACGATGGAAAAGGTAAAGGTAATCCAAAATCACATCAAAGCAGCTCAAAGTAGGCAGAAGAGCTATGCCGATAATCGAAGGAAGGATTTGGAATTTCAAGTCGGTGATCATGTTTTCCTAAAGGTATCTCCGTGGAAGGGAGTCATACATTTTGGTAAGAAAGGTAAATTGAGTCCCAGGTACATCGGACCTTTCGAAATTCTAGAACGAATTGGGGCTGTAGCTTACCGATTGGCAATGCCGCCAAGTCTCTCCAAAGTTCACGATGTGTTCCACGTATCTCTGATGAGAAAATACATGCCTGACCCAACGCATGTACTCACCTATGAGGAATTAGAACTGGAACCCGATCTGTCTTATTGCGAAGAGCCCGTCAGGATTCTTGATACAAGAGAACAAGTACTGAGAAACCGGACGACGCGTCTGGTAAAAGTTTTGTGGAGAAATCATAAGATGGAAGAGGCAACGTGGGAACCCGAGGAACTTATGATGAAGAACCACCCGAGTCTTTTTATGCAGTAATACCCTAGAAATTGCGAGGACGCAATTATTTGAAGGAGGGGAGAATGTAACACCCCAAGCTTCTACGGTACGTTTCCCTTCGAATAATGTGATAGCGTGTGTTGTACGCAACCTCGAGTTCTAACACACACCACAACTAATTAAACTAGCCGTTGTGAATAGTAATACCTACTTTTTGAAATCATATATATTCTATATTTAAAAATGGACTTCATTTTTGGATTCGGAATATCAAAATTAGCCTAGGGTGAAATTTTGGTACATTTCGGATAACTTTCATATTTTGATGAATAGTGAAAATTTCTAAATTTTAATTAAAAACAACTTTTTTAATCAAATTAATTACTAGTGATAAATTATGAATTTGAGTGGTTTTAAAGTATATTTAGAATATATTTTTACCATTTAATATAATTTTGGTCATTGGACATAATTTTACAATTAAACCGAACATAAACAAGTGTCAATCTTTTGATAGTTATTATCTCTTAAAAACACGCTTTTTATTTTAACAGCGGGAATTAATTTTAAATTAATTTCTGCCACTTCTGTGTTATGAATTTAGGAAAATGGATTCCATATTTGGAATCAGGATGTTCAAATTGTGTAAATAGGTAACTTTTATTTTTAGACATTTTGAATAGTTACTGTGGTAAATATTTTATTTACCATGGTTAAAGGGTAAATCCGGTAAATAAGGGTTAAAAAAATAATATTATAATAATAAAAAATTACCCTAAAACGTGTCCTAACCTTATTGGTGGAAACATACCCGACCATGGGCATCCTTTGGTCAATTTGGGGACCCCTTGGAGCCACTTGTATGTGGTAGGGACACTTTATATTAATAAAGTTAAAATAAAAATAAAAATGGCATAAGCTTACATCTTTTAGAAGAACAATTTTTACATAGGGTTATACATGTTTTATTTTCGATTATAAATATTCATTAGAAATCTAAAAAGATTTCCTACATAATGATATTTTATTTATAATTTTTAGACATTATATAATTTATTTTATTTATGACACAATGATGATGCAGTAATTACTAAAATAGTGAAAAATAAAAATAGTTGATCTTATAAATACCCAAATAATTATAATATGAAACTTTTAATGAATTAAACTAATTTTCTATGATAATATGATATATTAGGATTGATTTAATTGACTTTGTTCGAAGTAATCAATCTGTTAGGAGTTTCACAAAAATCAACTATTTAATAGTGTCAAAATTGACATAAAAGAGTTCTTAAAACATATATTATATTATTAATTGATATTAAATTCCTAAAAATCTAAGGTTCGGCCAAGAGACTTATATTATGATAGGTTCCTCATTAATGGACCACTTGGGGGGCGCTTGGATGTATATAGTAAGTTTATTAATCATATTATATAAAAATACAAAGAGACATTGTAAAAGTGAAACTAATTAACTTAGAGTTAATACTTAAAGATAAGGTTAATATAAGTACCCAAACCTGTCTAAATTCTATTGGATGAGTTGTTTTCGACCTATCCACACCTCATCCTTTGAATAGTCAACTTTGGAGCCTTTGTAAACCGAATATGAATTTATAATAAATTAATATTTCTAACTTTTCCAAAGGTGCCCCTCACCCCTCTTATAAAAGGGCACTCCTCCTTCTCATTTCTTCACACCTTCAAAGCCTTTTGGTTTGGCCAAACTCTGCCAAAATACTCTCCCAACATCCCTCAATACAACCTAGAGGCCTTAGTTTGATCAGAAAGCCAACCTAAGGAGCCCTTTTGATCAAATCAAAAGGAAGAACCCGAAGAAGAGGTAATGATTTCACCACCCTTTTCTAAGTTCATTTCTTCTTCCACTTCTTCTTCCTTTGTTCTTACCATTCTGAAATAATAACTCCAGTATCTCACATATACTGTGATGTTATTATAAATATGGTACAATCATATTCAGTATTCTATCCACCCTTTGAATAACATGTCACCATACGTGCGTACGTACGGCTTACCGTCTCCACGTCGTGGTGTAATTGTTATTCAATATAATATTATTTGGATGGGTATAATAATGATGTGTAACTCATGTAAATAATAAATATAACATGTTAATGATTCTGTATATATGATTTTAATATCAAAAGAATGATATTGTCGCTCGTGCGTACGTACGGACTACCGTCTCCACGAACGCGATGAGATTCATTCTCCATCGTATCCATTCAAGTATAATTATCATTTGATGATTTAAAAATGATGTTTAAGGACTGTATATCATTCTGGATATGAATAAGATACAACAACCATGGCTTATGTAACAAAACATATAAAAGAAAATGAGTAAGTTAACTCCCGAAACGACGATAATTCTAAGATATTATTAACAAATCAATGTTAAAAGATCATATATGATATCATATTAATATATATGATTCTTGTATAATTTAATAACAACTATTTCACCATTATACAGGAGGTTAAACTACCCCAACCAAGGAAAAGTACAAGGTAAGGGTTATTTCACAATCTCTTCATTATCCGAGGTTGTTTATATGTAATAATCTACTGGGATCTCTTTATCATCCACATCCATGTTTCTTAAAAATGTATTTCAAAACATTTTTACTATTTACAAGAATATGGGTTAAAGTCATTTATACCTTTTTTTGACTTTTTATAAGAGGTTTATAAAGGAATCTTTCCGTCGTTTTCAAAACAAGGTCCTATTTAACCTTTTCGACAGAATTGAGGTAAGAATGTTTTTTTTAACTTATACGGCGGGTGCGGTTATTTTACGCCGTTATAAAATCTTCAAAGCTTTCCTTACAAGCTTATAAGAATATTTTCAAAGAAAATGTTTTATTTTATATGGATCTTAAATGATTTCAAAATAAAAGGAGAGATTTCTTTAAAAAGAATTTTGATTTCATCTATGTCAACATCCTTTGATGGATTTTAAGATTATTTGAAGTTGATTTATTATGATACAAAACTTCTATATTGTATTGAAGGTTTTGTGATATGTTTGACTGTGTATGTGCTATTTTTATACCATTCATTGTTTATTGTGAAAGTATTGACATTTCGTATGCTAGTTTTAATACGAATGTTTATGTTATGTTTAAACCTTTTCATATGGGAATGCATTGGACTTAATAAGTGACGGGTGGAGCCCGCTATAGCTCCTCGATGCATCGGTAGGTCTCATGAGACAAACTAGTGTCTTGGCACAAGGCCTTGACAAAATCTTATTTGTAGTCTTGGCACGAGGCCTTGGCTATGTGGTTATGATAGTCTGGCATTATGCATTCCAACATTATGAAAGTGGTTATTTATTTTTGCATGTGATTATTCGATTAGTGGAATATCCATGTGAATAAGTAAATGGCATTATTTCATTTTATTTATGCCATACCATGTTGAAAGTTCATGTTTAAAAGGCTTTTGTTTTAGTTATACATTGCCTTAAATGTTTATTCTTATTGATGAAAGTTTCCGCTATATTGTTATCCTTACTGGGCATTTGAGCTCACCCCTTTTCTATGTTTTATTTTTCCCAGGAAGTGAAGATGTAAGTTATGAATGACCTTCAGGGATATTATGAGGGGATTGTAGTGTGGACTGTGGAAACATTATGTTGTTGTAGTAGTTTTTGATTTTATGATGTAATGTAAAACTTATGAATATATCTAGTGTTTCCAAGGCTACTAAACCAATCGGTCTTTCGAGATTTGATCTTTCTTGTGATCATGCCAATGTTATGTAATAATGCACCGACTCTAGGAAACTAGGGTCGGGGCGTTACATCCAGAGGTTCTTGTGGGGATCAATTATGACCGAAGCAGATGCGGGAAATAGGTTCAGGTAATGTCGAGCACCCGGGAGTTTCGAGCCGTGTCAGTTCTTATATTGAAGGTGATCTAAGCATGTTTAAGGTTTTTTGTTTTCAGATGATGTTTTGACAAAGTTCTATGAGAATGAAACTTTGATCTCAGTCATCCTACTAATGAAGGTGTGTTATTTCCTTTTCAGATTTGGTCTAACTCAGATGGTTGTTGTTTTTTTCTTCTATCATTATTTTTTCCATTAATCTATAGTCATTGTAGTTTTCCTCTTTATTGTGAAAAATATGTTTAGTTTGGTCATTTTATAATTAATTTTCCAACTTCTTATCTGGTCATGTTTCCGATGTATATGTATATATTCTTTACTATCACTATATACACATTTTATGGAGAAAACTTATGTGTCGATGTCTTGAAAATATTCTTCTTTTCGTTCAAATATGTAATTTAAAAATAATTATTTCAATTATATTGTTCTATTTGATCACGGGTTCTTCTTATTATAGTAACTGGATGTTTTTTATTATTATTGTGTTCTTTAACGACAGGATTGAGCTTGTTTTGCTACATACATATTAGGAACTAAGGATATAAAATCATTCTATTAGAGTGATGATATACATGTAAAATCATCTTTTTGGTACAGAGTAAATGTGGGGGTGTGTGTGTGATTCTATAGCAGCAGAATATCCTCAGCATGAGAAAACCAAGTAAGGGATCATTTTATTTTTTTGATTTATGTTTTTATGACTATTTGAATTATATTTTGAAAATATAGTGTAAGGGGTCATACTATCTATTTGATTTATGTGTTATGTTTTGGAAATTATATGCTTATGTTAATTTGTTCCATTGTCATAAAAAATGTTTTAGTTTCAAATATTTATTTTTCATTTTCTATCAATGATTTTTAGAGTTGTTGGATTTATAAAGGATATTATTATATATAATTGTTAATTCTTATTGTGGTATTATTAGATTTTTTTAGATTTGGTTCTTGATTATTGATTTTATACGTATTTTATCTTAATAATCACGGTTATATTCATATGTTTGAAAGTTAACTTGTATATTCTAAAAGCATTAGTTTGACATTTCATAATTAAATAAACTTATTTTCAGATTCTGATTATATTTTATGGCTATATATTATTTTGATATTTATCGATGTTGCCGGTAAGAATGAATTTATTTATGCTAATATGGGTATTACAAATACCATGTGTATATGTTAATTTCAAATTTAAATTTATTTAAGCATATATATATATATTATCTCTATCAACATATTTTACAATTAAAACATGTCTTCAATGCGCAAAAAAAACATGTATTAATGTGTGTTAAACTTTTTATCATCAATCTTGTACAAGATTATGGTTGAAGAATACTCTTGGATGAAATGTTTTAATTTTCATTAATAATTTCACGTGTGTCACATAATTATTTATTCCTTATAATTTTTTTAAGAAGTAAAAAATATATTGCATTGATATCATTTAATACATGCTTTATTTGAAAAAAAAATAAAATAAACCAATATTTATTTATTCCAGATTGAGTTTCTAACATTTTTGAATTTATAACAACAAGTAGGCATGTATTTCAGGAATGTTTTGGTACGTGGATGATTATGTATGCTATATTGAAAAACATTTTGTTTGAACCAAACTCACAAGTGATATAATTATAACTTAACATATTTATTTATATACATACTTGTATATATATATATAAGTGTGAATATATATTTAAATGTAGTGATGTGTTTATAAAATTAGAAACTCTAGTATATATATATATAAGTAAATAAATTTTATAATATTTTCAGAAAATATGGTACTTCAACATTTTAAATATGGAATAGAAATGGGCAGTGAACCCATCCTTTAGTAAGTGGGTTGGCCTAAGATTTCCTTCAATGATTCAAATGGGATCCAGATAGTGTTTTGTTTTCAGAAGCATGCGTATAGCTTTCATAAAAACATTATATTATGTTTAAATAGATTTTTTAAACCTATGTATTTTTTAAAGTGATATAGTATTTCTATACCATAAGTAATTTAAAATGATATTTTCAATTGATATATTTAAATTTATTCTCGATGTTATTTTAAAATAATATATTTTAAAATGATTTATCAATATTTTAAAACCCCTTTCTGGGCATATTTAATGCACACCCCTTATTTTAAAATATTCTCTACATGTTTAGAAGAGTTCTGTGAGGATGTTCATTTCGCTTAAGGAGTGAGAACAAGTAATGTCATTTCTTTTATTTTCTTTTTTTTATAGATTAGTTAATCTATAAGGATTTTCTAATCCACCAAAACTAAGACTGGTAGATGTTCATAGTATGTAATAAATGATCTGTATTATTTCAGTGTCTTTTTACTAAAAAAATACACTGCATTTATAATGTGTTGAATCCATTATCTCGGGATTAGGGAATTGCAGTTTTTATCATAGTAA
The DNA here is from genome assembly GCA_963277665.1 of Viscum album. NCBI lineage: Eukaryota > Viridiplantae > Streptophyta > Magnoliopsida > Santalales > Viscaceae > Viscum > Viscum album. Next base: position 1,235,019,063 of record OY728162.1, on the reverse strand, counting down.
CTGTAATGAAAACATGTAAGATTAGATGTGGTTCAATATTGAAGTTTAGCGGTGTAAGTGTTTCACAATTTTGAGGAAGGAAATTCAGAATTTTCTAGAGTGTGATGAATGAATTGTGAGTAAGCAATTCTTTTGAGGGGGAATAATGTGACATCCAAAATAATAATAAATTCTTCTTATATAAATAAATTATTTTAAATTTAAATATATAAAATTGTTAAATAATATATGAACATAATTTCTATATATAAAATTAATAATTCAAATTGGGTATTTTCGTTAATAAGAAAAATAAATTATATAAATTATATTTTTCAAAATAATGTTCTAAAAAAACTTTTTAATAGTATAATATTTGCAATTAATTTCTTTTATAAAAACATTTTTAATAAATTTCATTAAAATTATATATATGTATGCATATTTGATGACTATTATACTTATAACTATATTGATAATACTAAATTATGTTAAGCACATAAAATATTTTATCTATGATAATAATTATTTCTTTTGACATATTGAATAGTAATATCTTCTACGATGAAGAGTTTAAGGGTTACTGGTAGCCGCACAAATAGAAAATCATAAATTAAAATATAATTAATGTGGTTTTTATAATAATATTTTTTTTAAAAAATTAATATATATGAAACAATAATTATTAGTTTTATATTTTAATATATGATTAGATTAATAAATTATTTTTCTTTATCAATAAGATAATTATAACTCTTAATTATAACATTAAACATAAAATAATATATAGATATTATAATAAACATTATATAGATAATTTTATAAAATAAATTAAATGTATAATAATAATAAATGTGTTTTTATTTATTATAGCAGACAATTTTCTTTTGGAAAAAATATATTGATAATAATATATATAATAATAATAAAAATATAAATCATTAATATTAATGAATTATTAAAATAATAAAAATAATTCAATAATAATAATGAATATGTAAATAGGAAATCGGTGTGGTTGTATAGGGGGTGTCTTTTTGATAGGGTAAATTAGGGATTATGGCTCATGAGCCACATGTTAGAGGGAGAGTTGTGGTCTCATTGGTGGAGTTGATCGAATCTTTCAAAGGATCTTGTGGGGATCAATTTCGACCGAAGCCAATGGGGGAAACGAGAGTTGGCGAGGTCAAGCACCTTGGAGCTTCGTGCCGAGTTAGTCCATATGTAGAAGGTGGCCTGAGCATCTTTGAGGTTTTTAGTTTTCAGATGAGGTTTTGAGTGAGATACAGGGGAATGAAACATTGATCACTTTCAACCTAATATGGTGGGAATGTGATTTTATTTTATTATTTGGTATATCTCAAATGGATGTTATTTCATGTTATTTTCTTCTCCCATCAATGTCACCTTAATCTGTAGTCATTGTAGTTTTCCTCTTGACTATCAAAAACTTGTTTAATTTGGTCATTTTCTAATAAAATTTTCATCCTTTAAGATGGTATTGTGTTGGATGTATATGTGTATATTATTTGTTGTCTATATATGAACAGCTTATGGAGCAATAATGTGTACCACTGTCTTGAAAATATTCCCCTTTTAGTTCACAAATGAAATATCAAATTAATTATGTAAATTGTATTGTTCTAGTTCTTCATGTGTTGGTTATGTTACACAAATTGGGAGTTTTTAGTTGGTACTGTGAACTTCCATGACAAACTTGAGTTTGTTTCGCTGCTTATAAAGTATGAACATTGGCTATAAAAACATTCTATTAGAGTAAGAATATACGCCGGAAACCATTTTTTCTGTCTGAAGTGAATATGAGTGTGTGTGTGCGATTCTGCAGCAATAAGAGATCGTCAACATGACCAAACCATGTAAGGGATAATTTTATTTGTTTGGTTTATGTTTTTATGAATATCTAAATTATATTTTGAAAATATATTATAATGGATCATATGATCGATATGATTTATGTTTCAAGTTTGGGATATTATATTTCATGGTATATTTTTTTGATTGTCAAAAAAAGTTTTGATATTCAAATATATATTGTTCATTTTCGGTCAAAGATTTTTATAATTGTTAGATTTATAACGAAGATTATTTAATATAAGGGATATTTTCTATTATGGTGTTATTAGATTTATTTTTTAAATTTGATTCATGAATCAGGATTTTATACATATTTTCTATTAATCAGTAAGGGTATATTCTTACATTGGAAAATTAATTTGTTTTTCTTATAAAAATGGTTTGATATTTCAAAATTAAACAAACTTATTTTCAATTTAAGATTTTATGTTGATAGATTTATTTTATATTGATAATTGTATAATTATTTATGCTAATGTGGATAATATAAATTCCATGTGTATATATTAATTTATAATTTAATGTTTATTTAAGCATATACATATTATTGACATATTATTTAATTAATACATGATTTGAATATGCTAGAAAACAGTTATGAATATAGGTTAAATTTTATATCATCGATCTTTTACAAGATTATGGTAGTAGAATACTCATGGATGAAATATTTTATGTTTATTTAATAATTGCATATACGTCACATCATTATTTATTCTTTATGATTATTTTTAAGAAGACAAAATTATATTTCATTGCTATTACTTAATACATTTATTATTTCATGAAAAATAATCAATTAATTTTTTTTTATTTATTTAGGATTGAGTTACTAAAATGGTTGAAATTATAACAATATGTAAACATGTATTTTATAAATGTTCGGGTGCATGGAAGTTTATGCAAAGACTATGTGGAAAGAGTTTTCATTTGAACCAATCTCATAAGTGATATGCAATGGATGTTTGCATATTTATGAATACATATATAATTCTATATATATAATTTTGAATGTATATTTTAAGGTAGTGAAATTTGTTTAAAATTAAAAACTCTAGTGAATATATATATATAAGTAAATAAAGCATAAAATATTTTCAGAAAATCAAGTCTTTTAACATAGTTAATACATAAAGGAATTGGGTTGTGAACCCATCCTTAAACAAGTGGGTAGGCCCAAGGAAGCCTTTAATGTCAAATGGGTTTAGAATAGTGTTTTGTTTTCTAAACATTGAGTATTTTTTTTAGAAAAACATTGGATTATGTATAATGATTTTCTTTAAAATGTTAGTAAACTGATATAGTATTTTAAGGTTATAACTAATTTCAAATGAGGTTTTCGTAAGATATTTTTTTTAATTTTTGAGGTATTTTCAAAATAATATTTCAAAGATGATTTATCAAAATTTTAAAACCCCTTACTAGGAATATTTAATTCTCAACTGTTATTTTAAATTATTCTCTAGAGGTTCACATGAGTTATTCGAGGTTGTTCGTTCCTCTTATGGAGTGAGCACATGTGAAGTCCTCTATTTAATTTTATTTTGTTCTGTAAAAATTAGTTAGTTTCTATGGTGTGTCTAATACACCAAAACCAAGGCTAAAAACATTTCTGGGTATGTAATAAATATTTTCTATAATTTTGGTATTTTTTATAAAAAAAATACACAAAATTTATAATGTGATGAGTCTAATACCTCAAGCTTGAGTTATTACAGTCGGTATTAGAGCAATGGTCTAGACAACTTTGGAGATTAGATGTTTTCAAGTCTAAAAGTTTAGTTGTATGAGTGTTTTATTATTATGAAGATTATAATTCAGAATTTTCTAGAGTCCAACAAAAAAATTTCAAGGACGCAATTATTTTGAGGGGGAAATAATGTAACATCCCAGATAATAATAATATATTTTTTTATAAATAATTTATTTTAAGATCAAATATGTAAAATTATTTAACAATACATGAACATAGATATTAGAAATAAAATTAATCATTAAAATTAAGTATTTTAATTAATAAAACTATATAATTGTAATTGTAATTTTTAGTTTTCAAAATATATTTTTATAAACAAAAACAATTTTACAGTATAATATTTTTATTTGATTGGTTTTATCAAAATATTATTAATAAATTCATTAAAAAAATACAATATATATACATATTTGATGATTTTTATAATTATAACTATATTAGAAATATCATATTATTTTAAGTATATATAATATTTTTAATATGATTATAATTATTTCTTATAAAATAATGAATAATTATATTCATATACAAATATAATTAATGTTGTTTAATATAAATAAATTTTTGGAAAAAAATATGAATATATATGATTATATAATTATTTGTTTTCGGTTATATAATATGATTATATTATAAATTTATTTTTCATTGCAAATATGAAAATTAAAAATTTTAATATTAATTTTAAACTTAAAATAATATAAAGGTATTATAATAACCTTAATGTAAACACAGTTTATTAATGAATTTAAATGTATAATAATAATAATAAGTGAGTTTGAATTTATTATATAATACAATTCTTATCATGATATAATATACAGATAATTAAATATATAATAATGATAATAAGTTAAATGATCAATTACAATGAATTGTTCAGATAAGAAAAAAATTCAATAATAATAATAAAATATAAATGAGATTTTTGGATGGAGGTATAAGGGAGTGCCTTTTAAATAGGGGAAAGTGGGGATTAGGTTTAATGGGATGCGGGTGAGAGGGAGAGTTTCAATTATCATCGTGGTGTCGATGGGATCTTTTAGAGGATTCGGTGGGGGATCGATTTCAACCAAAGCCAGTGGGGGAAATGGGAGTAATCATGGTCGAGCACCCGAGAGCTTCAGGACGAGTCATCCCCTATGTAGAATGTGAAATGAGCATCTTTGAGGACTTCTATTTGCATATGAGTTTTTGAGTGAGATTTGGGGGAATAAAACATTGATCTCCTTCAACCAACAAAGGTAGGCATGTGATTTCCTTGTATGATTTGGTCTAACTCTGATGGATTTCATTTTTTATTGTTTTATTCTTCAATCAATGATTCCATTAGTCTATTGTCATTTTAGTTTTCCTTTTTTTACTATAATTTGGTCATTTTATAATGAATTTTCCAACTTTTGAGTTGGTCTTGTGTCAGATGTATATGAATATATTCTTTGATGCCTCTATATACAAATCCTGTGTAGAAAACTTTTGTATTTCTTTTATGAAAATATTTCTCGTTTTGTTCACATATGTAACATAAAATTAATTATGTCTATTGTAATGTTTTAGTTCTTCATGGGTTAGTCCTTTTACTGTAATTGGGTGTTTTTAGCTGGTACTGTGAGCTTGCATGACAAGATTGTGCATGTTTCACTACTTAAACAATGTAAACTAAGGATATAAAAGCCTTCTATCAGAGTGAAAATATATATTTAAAACCATTATTTCTTGTATGGAGTGAATGTGAGAGTGTGTGTGTGATTCTGATATAGCATAAGATCCTTAGCATGAGTTAACCAAGTAAGTGATCATGTTATTTGTTTGATTTATGTTTTTATGGATATCTAAATTATTTTTTGAAAATCTAGTGTAAGAGATCATACTATCTATTTGATTTATGATTCTTATTAGGGAAATTATTTATTTGTGTTAATTTTTTTGATTTTCATAAAATAAATTTATTTTTGAAATATAGGTTGTTCATTTTTTGTCAAGTATTTACAGAATTGTTAGATTTATAAGGGAAATTATTATATATAAGGTAGATTTTATATTATGGTGTTATTAGATTTATTTTTTAGATTTGATTCAAGATTCATGATTCCACATATATTAAATGTTAATCAGCAGGGGTCTATTCTTATGTTTGATTGTTAATTTTTTTTCAATAAAAACTCATTTTATATTTCTAAATTAAACAAATATATTTTTTGTTTATGATTTTATATCAATATTTTTATATTATTTTGATATTTATGAAATTTTATTGTAAGAAAGAATTTATTTATGATAATATATGTATTAAAAATTCCATGTGTATATATTAATTTATGATTATGTGTTAATTTAAGCATATATCATATGTATATATATATATCTCCATCAACATATTAAACAGTTAATAAATGTTTTCAATGCTGAAGAAAAACATCTATAATTATGGGTTAAGTTTTATATCATAGATATTGTACAAGATATGGTTGTAGAAAAATCATGGGTGAAATGTTTTATGCTTCTTTAATAATTACATGTGCATCACATAATTATATACTCATTATGATTATTTTTTTGAAGAAAAAACTATATTCCATTGCTATTATTTAATATATTCATTATTCCATGAAAAATAATCAATTAAACCAATATGTATTTATTCAATATTTATTTTATGAATTGGTTCATGTTATAAAAATATGTAAACATGTATTTCATGAACATTTGGGTATATAGATGATTATGAAAAGGCTATGTAGAAATATTTTTTTGTTGTAACCAAACTCTTAAGGGATATGCAATGTAATTTCACATATTTATTTATATAAAAACTTATATATATATAATTGTGAATTTATATTTTAATGTAGTGATGTGATTTTAAAATTAAAAACTCTAGTGAATATATATATATATATATAAAGAAAGATTTTAATGTCTTCAAAAATTTAGGCACTTCAACATTGTAAATATGGAAGGTTATTGGAGAGTGAACCCATCATTCAATTAGTGGGTAGGCCTAATAAAATATTCATTGTTTCAAATGGTCTTAAAAAGGTTTTTTGTTTTTAGAATCATGCATATTGTTTTTAAAAATAACTAGACTAGTTTTAAAGTAATCTTTTTAAATCTAAGTATTTTTTAAAGTGATATTCTATTTCTAAGTTGTAATTAATTTCGATGAATTTTTTAAAGGATATTTCTAAATTTATTTTAGAAGATATATTCAAATGGAAATTTTTAAAAGGATTTTCAATGTTTTAAAACCCCTTATTGGACATATTTAATGCCACCCTTTTCATAAATGATTATATACTGGTTCACTAGAGTTTTCAAAAGTTGTTTGTTTCTCTTATGGACTGGGAAAACGTGAAGTCTTTTATTTACATTTATTTTTCTTTGTATAGATTGGTTTATTTGTAAGGTATGTCCAATCCACCAAAACCTAGACCGATAAATGTTCTTGGTATATAACAAATGTTGCATATTGTTTCAGTCCCTTTTTATAGAAACAACACACAACATTTATAATGTTCAGAGTATGGTATCTATTGCTTTAGGCATTACAGTTGGTATCAGAGCAATGTTCTAGAAAAAATTGCATATGAGATGTTTTCGAGTGTAGAAGTTTAGCGGTCTACGTGTTTCCAAATTTTGATGATAGAAATTCATAATTTTCTAAAGTCTTAAGAACGAATTATGGGGACACAATTCTTTTTAGGGGAAAATAATTTAACATCTCGAATAATAATAATTTTTTTACAAAAATAAATTATTTTAAGATTACTTATGTAATATTATTTAATATTACATGAGCATAAATACTAGAAATAAAATTAATAATTCGAATTATGTATTTTAATTAATAAATTTATTTATAAATAATTATAATTTATAGTTATCAAAATAGTATTCAAAAAACTAATATACTTTTTCTGTATAATATTTGAATTTGATTACTTTTGTAAAATTATTTTTAATAAATTTCTGAAAAAATATAAATATATATAGGTATTTGATGACTGTTATAATTATAACTATATTTAAATTACTAAATTATGTTAAATATAAAAAAATTTCTATGATAATAATTATTTATTCTAAAATAATGAATAATTATATTCATATACAAATATAATTATTGTGGTTTTATAAAAATTGTTTTTTGAAAATATTTGATATGAATATATATGAAATTATAATAATTAGTTTTATATTATAAAAAATTATTAGATTATAAAATTATTTGGCTTTGAAAATAAGAAAATTATAACATTTAATGTTAATTTTAAACTTAAAATAATATACAGATATTATAATAACTATTATATAAATAAATATTATTAAAAGGTTAATTATATTATAATAATAATTGTGTTTTCATTAATTATAGTATAAATGTTTTGTGGAAATAATATAAAAATAATAAAATATATAATAATGATTGTATGTTAAATTAATAACAATAATGAATTATTAAAAAAAAATAATTAAATAATAAAAAAAAAAATGAAAATGAGAAATCTCGAATGAGGTATAGGGTTGCACCTTTTATATAAGGGAACGTGAGGATTAGGGTTCTTGGGCCATGGGTGAGAGGAATAGTTCCGATCGTCATGGAGGTGTCAATCGGATCTTCTGGAGGTTCCTATGGGGATCGATTTCAATCGAAGTCAATGGGGGAAATTGGAGCTGGAAAGGTCGAGCATGCAAGAGCTTCGAGCCGAGTCTGCCAGTATGTCGAAGGTGATCTGATCATCTTCAAGGTGTTCCATTTGTGGATGAGGTTTCAAAGGTGATCTGGAGGAATGAAACATCGATCTACTTCAACCTACTATAGTAAGATTGATATTTCCTTATCTGATGTTTTCTAACACATATGGTTGTTATTTTATGTTGTTTTCTTCTCCCGTCAATGTCACCAATAATCTGTATTTGTTGTATTTTTCATCTTGACTTCGAACAACTTGTTTAATTTGGTCATTTTATAATGAATTTTCCATCTTTTGAGCTGGTCCTATACCGGATGTATATGAATATATTCTTTTCTTCTTCTATGTAGATTTCTTGTTGAGAAACCTTTTGTATCACTATCTTGAAAATATTCCCCTTTTGGTTTAAAGATGTAATATAAAATTAATTATGTCAATTTTATTGTTCAAGTTCTTCATGGGTTGGTCCTATTATTGTAACTGGGTGTTTTTGGATGGTACTATGAGCTTACATGATAATATATAGTGTGTTTCACTGCACACACAGTATGAACTATGGTTATAAAAGCCTTATATCATAGTGAAAAATACATGGATTTTGTTTTCAAGTACAGAGGTAATGTGAGAGTGTGTGTGTGATTCTGCAGCAGTATGGGATCATCAATATGAGAAAACCAATTGAGGGACCATTTTATTTATTTGATTTATATTTGTATTACTATCTAAATTATGTTTTCAAAATCTACTGTAAAGGACCATACTATATATCCTATTTATGTTTAATGATTGGGAAATTATATTCCTATATTATTTTTTTGATTTTCATCAAAAAATATATATTTTCAAATTTTGATTGTTAATTTTTTTTAATGATTTCTAGAATTGTTAGATTAATAAGGTAGATTAGTAAAGGGAAGTGATATTTTTTATTATTGTCTTATTAGATTAATTTTTCAGATTGGATTCGTAATTATTGATTATATAAATATTTTATGTTAATCAACAAGTTTCTATTCATATGTTTGAAAGTTAATATGATTTTTCAATAAAAATTTGTTTGTTATTTCAAAATTAAACAAACGTATTTTCATTTCAAGATATTGTTTTGAAACATTTATATTATTCTGATATTTTTCATTGTTTCTTGTAATAAATAATTTATTTATTCTTATATGGGTATTTAAAAATTCCATGTTTATATATTAATTTCAGATTTTATGTCTATTTAAGCATGTTATATATATATATATACCGACATATTAAATTATTAATACATGTTTTGAATGCGCAAGAAAAAAATGTATGAATATGGATTAAATTTTATATCACTGATCTTTTAAAATATTATGGTTGTAGAATACTCATGGATGAAATTTCTAATGATTCTTTAATAATTTCATGTGCGTCTTATAATTGTTTTTTCTTTATGATTATTTTTAAGAATAAAAAATTATATTCCACTGTTATTATTTAATACATTCATTATTTCATGCAAAAGAATCAATTAAGCCAATATCTCTTTATTCAGGATTTTGTTTCTAAAATGGTTTAAGTTATAACAATATGTAAACATGTATTTCATGAATTTTTGGGTACATGGATTATTATGCAATGCCTATGTGGTAAGATTTTTGGTTTGAAATGAACTCACAAGGGATATGAAATAGAACTTCAAATATTTTTGTTTATACATAAATATATATATATATATATCTGTGTGAATTTATATTTTATTCTAGGGGAATGTTATTAAAATTAAAAAACTCCAGTGAATATATATATATATATATGTATAACTAAGGAAAGATGAATTTTTTTTCAAAAAATATGGTACTTGAACATTATAAATATGGAAGAAAATTGGGGATTGAACTTGTACTTAAATAAGTGGGTAGGCCAAAGACATCTTTTAATGTTTTAAATGGCCTCATAATAGTGTTTTTCTTTCATACGCTTTCATTCTGTTTTCAGAATAACATTGGATTATTTTTGAATAAATTGTTTTTAAAGTTAAGTATTTTTTAAAAGTGATATAGTATTTATAATTCATAATTGATTTCAAATGATATTTTCAAATGATATTTCTAAATTTATTTTCAAAGGTATTTTGAAAATAATATTTTTAAATATAAATATCATTTTTTAAAACCCTTTAATAGGAATATTGAATGCTCACCACTTATTTTATATTATTTTCTACATGTTCAGTAGAGTTCTCTGAGACTGTTCATTTCTCTTATTAAGTGAGTGAACATGAAGTCCTTTCTCTCATTTTATTTTTTTTGTACAAATTCTTTAGGTTGTAAGGTCTGTATAATCCTCCAAAACCTAGACCGGTAAAAGTTCATGGTATGTAATAAATGTTTTTTATTGTTTCATTATCTTTTTATAAAGAATATACATAACATTTTTAATGTGATGAGTCTAGTACCTCAGGCTTTCGGACTTACATTGAATCATCACTCCCACATTAATTATATAGGATCAGTGTGTCTATGGATTATTTCATGTAACCACATATATCAATTCCTCTCACCCACATGTGAGTAAATATATATAGGATATAGATTTCTTAGGAGTGTAAGTGATTTAAATCCCAAGGTGAGATGAAACCAACCAAGTGGATTCATTGGATCTAGAAGGGAATGTTTTAAATCAAACCAAGATTAGATCTAGGAGTTATTTCATCAAGTTAAAGTTTTATTTTATTTTTTTCATCGATAAAACAATAATTTGAAGAATTGAAATAATTCAAAATAATTTTTCTAATGTATTGTTAATTATTTATGTTTATCTGATTCTTTATCAAGATCAATGAAAACAAATAAATTTATAAGGATGAATGATATGATAAAATAATTTGATTATAAAAAAAATAGTTTTATCGATACATGGTTAATCTTTTATATAAATTCCAAATAATATTAACCATCACGTAAAAGATAAAATAAAGTAAATTTATGCAGAAGTTAAAAAAAATCATAGAAAATATTATGTGAGTAATTCCTTCTTGTACTTTATTTATAATTAAGCCATACGTCTATGTGTTGGTATTTCCCTTATACTAAAACATTCATTTATTAATGGATATCTAATTAGATTTTTTGTTTGAATTAATAATATTTGTATCAAGAGGAGTATCATTCAATATAATTGATGTTACATAGATGCCAATATTGAGGAAATAAATTTCCATGATTTTAGGATTAGGGATTAGGATAAATAGATCAAGGAGCAACTAATTAATGTCGTTGGAAAGACTGCCTACCAAAATACCTTCAAGTAATTGACTAACACATTTTTGGTTAGAATAATAGAAATAGTGATCATTTCCACAAAAATTTCTATGTGATAGGATATTCTGATTTAAATAGTGAGGGATATCGTGACTTTATAAAATATTGGGTGACTGATAATATAATGAAATCATTAAATCTTACATATTTAGGTGATCAAGGAAAAGTTCTATAACCTTTTTTTATTTTATTGTAAAAAATAAAAAGTAGTGTATCTTCAATATTATTATTGTGATCTATTATAGTGAATGAAAATCTCTTAAATGGATGTAAATTTATGGAGTGGTACATGAACTTGAATGTTGAATTAATATAGGATCAAAAAGTCTTACTTGTCAGAGTCCCCTATTCCCATTGATCCTTCTAAATAGATGAATGAGGAAGAGCTCTATATACCTGATTCACCTTGAAGATGCAATATATTACTAGTTCTTGATATTATATTATATGTATAGTTATTTAGAGATTCTACATGAAAACATGGATGCATACACAATGTCCTCTCACCTTTGTGATCTTTATCGGGAGAAGACAATGTTGGAGCGATATGATATCTCCAAGGATCTATTTACATGTAATATTTTAGAATGAGTTACACCTAGCCCACATATAGTAAATATTAATAGTTATATTCGTTTACTATAGATTCAAAGGTTTATGCTATCTGATGACTGTTGAATTGATCTCATATTTATTTCACATCCTCAGAGCTTCTCTAGTTTTTTTAATATTAATATGAACCATATAAACAAGTATCTCCCAAAACTCCTTAATTTTATTTTCCAAGTGGATAAGGATATGAATCATACAAATCTACAGTCTCTATGGTGAATAAGAGGAAAGGAAATAAAAGGGACTGAATACTAACTCTAATTATAAGTCTTCTATGCAGTGCCCAACTAAAAGAATAAGGATCTATAGTTAGACTAAGGAATAAGATGTATAATGTTTTTTAGGTGTCAGAAAGGCCACTAGAAGAATAATTTAAACTTAGTAATGAATTAAAGGGGATATTTAGGTGAATTTTTTATTAAATGTTACATATACATATCTACTAATTGGGTATTAGATAGATTTTTTGTGCACACATTTGTCTCCAAATATAGGAATAAAGTGAATGTGTAGAGGAAAATAGAAGAACTTATCATGGTTAATACAATCTCAACAATTACTAGATTCAATTTATATTTTGTGATGTACATGATGTGGGAGCTATAAACAATGATAATTTTTATGAAACTTTATAGAAATTCTAGATCAAAGATGATAATTAATGTTAAATTTATAGTTATTTTAAATTTATTGAAATAAATAATTACATTGTCTCTATATCTTTCTTTAATGAAGACATTCATCAAATAAAACCCTTTCAATATACCATTTCTTCACTTGTAGTATCTAAAGGTATAATTACTCTATGGATGATTTATAGATGATCCATTCATCTTTAAACAGCATTGATAGATTTTTGGGTTCTAGCACCGAGGATTGAAAAACTTGAGGTGTTTTCCTTGATTGATGTGATGATTACTTAAATCGTAAAAAATTTTCCCTGAACTCTAATTCTTGGGAAGATGGTGGAGGGATGAGAACCTATTTGTCATAATATAATAAATTTTAGAGAATTCGTCAATATTGAGAGAGGGAGCCCTAACTTTTTTGGTGTACAATGATTATCATGTTCGACCAACTCTTAAAAAATATACATAATAGTATATTTATAGAGTTATGGGTAATGGTAAAATATTATTTAATTTTATATAGACCATTAATAATATATTAAACCCTTAAATAACCCATTCCTTTTAATAATAATTTTATTATTATTTTCTAATGGTGTACACATATTGGTGCCAAGACAAATATTATTTTACCATATTAAAAATTAGTATTTATCATCTTACCTCATCGTGGTTCACTTTTACTCCTCAATGATTATCAAATACCTGAATAAATATATAATCATTCAATAAATAAATAATATATATGTGTGTGTGTGGAAATAAATAATTACCTTTTGAATAAATATTTATTTTATTTATGTGATCATGAAATCCTAGATAAAATTATTCCTTGGACTTGATAATAATATTTTTTTTTATAATCAAATTCAAATTGAATTTAATTAAGATAAACAAAAACACTCAATGTTGGATCCTTTATGCTTATTCTTTGTTATAATAGGTAAGATTAAAAAATTTACAAGATTATTGTCTATAAATGGGTCAAGATATCCAAGATGTAGAATTTATTATAACAACATTGGGAATTACTGACAAGCATGGACTGTGTAATTTAATAATGTTGTCTCGATATCTCATCATGTAGGTTTCATATTTGTTTAATAAACCTCAATAATATATATATCATTTATTTATTATCTGAAATTAACATGGCTATATCACCATATCCATAGAATATATTTCTATGGAGCCATTCCAATCTATGGGTTAATATATTGACTTTGATAAATGGAAGGTACAAATCCTTCCTCAACATATTCATTAATAATATATTGATCATGATGTACCCAATATAACATGCTTAGCATGAGCACACTGTATCATGAGTTTCATCAATACATATAATTTTTCAAGTCAAGTCATGTATTAATAATAATATTAAAGTATATAGACTATTACACATGCTCACTTATAAGAATATTATACGATACACAAGCATGAGGAATTCCTATGGGTGGATCTATCCCCGTAATCTCCCACCTTGGAGGTCACCAATTGCGAATTCCATGATATTAAGACTTATCCTCTTACAAGTTCCCAGGCATGATAGTTTATTAAATTATTCCCCATCATAGATCATCATACTGACTGTAAGAAAAATATTTAAGAGATATCACCATAGCATCTAAATGTTCTCATTATAGTGGGAAACTATTATGCCTTATTTTTAAGAATCTGGTACCCAAGGATATTAGCACATTAAATTCATGAATAAAAATTGTTAATATTTGATAAGATATATTTTATATTCACATATTTGAATATATTCAGTATTCATAAGAATAAACCAGCTGGAACAAACTCTAACAAACTCCCACATGGCCTTGAGATAACTATTAACGACTTTTAGTCTACTAGCCCTCACATAAATATCAGCTTTATTTAGATATATGGGATTTTTTGAGAGATCCACCATGATTTCATAAATGAAAATTTTTATCCCTAAAACTTTACCTCTCTGAGAAAAATCCTTCATTATATAATACCTTCAGAGTATATAAATTTTCCACTAATCTGACCTTGGTTCTTTAGGGAGATCCACCACTAAAGTAGTATCATAGTATATTATCATAGGTCCATTACTGCTAAGTACTAAATCCCACTCTTGGATGAAATTTCATATACATAATGATTCTTTAGCTTTATCTGAATGATAAATATACTCCGACTCCACTTTAAAATCTTAAACCACTACTTTATTTGAGCTCTTCCAACTCATAAATCCTCCATTGATAGTGAAGAAATATCCCGACAACAACATTTGACAATCTTGATCTATTTTGAAACCGGAATATGCATATCCCCTAGTGACTAGCTCCTCATCTCCTCCATATAACCAGAACATATCTATTATTTATAGAGGATACTTAATGATAGATTTAATAGATATCCAATGTTGATCACATAGTTCTAATAGATATATTCTTAATTATATTAAGGTATAAGAAACAAAATTCCTATTATAAATCATGTAAGACATCATTGAACAAATTACTGATTCATTTCGAATTGTTTTCATTCTTTATATCTTCTCATGTGTCGGAGGGAAAATTTTCTTAAAAAGGTGAATACCATGTCAAATAAGTAGTAAAAACCTCATAGATTGTTCCATACTGAATCTACAGAGTATCTTGCCAATGTAAATTCCCTGATGTAGCCCAATAAGCCTCATGGATATATCATGATGCATCTTGATCGCAAAAACATATATTAATTTTTTATTTCTTTCACATAGAATACTTTATGTTACCATTTCATAAAGGTCATTAAGAGTAATATCTCATTATTAATAAGGAAAATATCATCAAAATATACTATTAGGAAAATGAACTCACTGTAACTGAATATTTTGAAGAAACAAGGCTCTTATTCATCTATTTTTAAGAAAAATTCTTTTATTGATTCATAAAAATGAATATTCCATTACATAGATTATTTCATTAATCCATATATTAATATCTACAACTTTTATACTTTATTATCAATACATGGAGTCACAAACACTTTTGGTTTTCTCATATAGACATATTCTTTATGTTTCCAATTAATGAATGATATTTTCACATCCATCTTATTGATAATATATTAATGGTATGTTGTTATGGATAGTATAATTTTGATAGATTTTATGCATGTTAAGTGGTAGAAAAACCTCATTGTTGTCTATTCATGTACTTTTTTTGTATCATTTTACAAATTTTCATGTTTTATGGGTACTTACGTGGCCACACATGCCCAATTTCTTCTGGAATTCCCATTTGGAACAAATATTATTTACATAAACTAATGGATACACCAAAATCTAGACTTTTTTTAGTACATGGAATCGAATTCATAATCCATTACTTCATTCCATTTGGTATCATTTCTACCACTTACTACATCCTAGTATGTTACAGGATCATTATTATCAACTAATAATGGTAAATCATCCTATGTGACTGGGAAACTATATATTTTTATGTTCTCAACCCTCTCTATTACTCATAAGTATTAATTTTTTCTCTAGAATAGCTTCTTCCACTGGGATATCTAGAATGTGTTCCCATACCAACCCCTATTTATCATGAGTCTACACTTCATCAATGTCTATCTCACTCCAACTATCTATTTTATAGATTCTCTCTCTCAAGTATGTCGGAATGTATCTCCACTATTACATTTTTATCTTATTTGTTGTATAGTTAATATCCACCCATTTCTTTGGGGTCTCCTATAATGATGCACTTTTTTTCTTGAGGTGAAATTGTGTTTCACTAAATCTGCCTTAAAAACACTTCAAATCCCCACACATGTATATTCTAAAAAACAAGTTTTTTTCAACACCACAATTTTATACTATATTTTATATAGATTTATTTGGTTATATTTTTAGTATGTTTTCTAATATTTATAATGGATATCCTAAAAATGATGGTGAAATATATATAAGACTCATCATTGACCTCATTGTGTCCAACAAGGTATTATTACTCCTTTTAATTATACCATATTTTTAGTGTGTATAAGGAGGATTGAGTTGAGATAAAATACCATACTACCCTAAATATTTTATGAATTAGTGATTAAGATATTCTCTATCATGGTCTGATTATATATTCTTAATATTCATTCCAGAATGGTTCCCTAACTCATTCCTGAACTATTTTAATTTCTCAAAGGACTACGAATTATACCTTATTAATTATATATATACATACTCAATAAAATCGTCATTAAAATGTACAAAGTATGATTAAACACCCCTTTATTCATATGAGAATGGTCTAGAAACATCATTTTTATGTAACTATATAATATTTATGGGCCTTTCACTTTTTAAAAACAAAATTAAGATTTAGTTTTCTTACCTTGTAAAAATATTTGAATAATACCATTTGGTTTTAGTTTGAATGAATATTAATAACCATATTGATGTATCATAGTACATTGTTACTCATTTTTATGACATAAGTATTGAATCCATAGATGGGCATGGCATGATTTTTGTGGATCATATTTTTTTATCTATTTCCAGTACTTAGTTCTCATAATCTAATATATAAACTCCATAATGTAAATGTGACATACCATAACATATTGTTTCTATAGAAAATAATGAATAATTCATTTTCAAACATAAGAATAAAAACTTCCATTAATATTATAGATATAAAATTTATATTTTTTGAAATTACCTAAATATAGTAAAAATTATGAATATGCTAGATCATTCATGTCATTATTGAGAAGTGGTAGTCTCTAATTGATAGTGCTTCCAGATTAGCTTTATTTGAAAACTGTAAATCCACCTCACCCCATGAAACATTTTGAAAACATCTAGGATCTTAAATTTTAATAAAATGTAAAAAATAATAGAGATTTTGAATACCCAATTCATATAAATTTAAATTTATACTTTTTAATGAACATATGTGAACCATCACATTACTTCCTTCCTACTCTATAGTTTTTCTTCTAGTTTCCCTTCTTAACACCTAAAATATAGACAGTCTCCTACTCCCATTCTCCCCCTTTTATATTTATCTTCTATTAATGGTGGTGGAAAGTATCCTTAGACGTTAATGTATTCTTGGTGCTCTTTTCCTTGGATTTCCTATTATTCACCATCCGGACAAAAGATTTATTTGGCTTCACTTATTTATCGGGATGGTGAATTATGGAGAGGTGATTAAGGAATTACTTCTTTAAATTTTATATGGTGAAATTCAAAATAAAGTTAGAGAATCTTCAAGGAAGCGAGTTTAGAAATAAATCATTTAACTATTCATTATATAGTTTAAACCCTATAATTTTTAGATGCATTGTGTATAAAATAATTTTTGACGATGTGATGTAAAAGTTGGTTCCTTCTACAAGATTACATGTGAAGAGTGACTTAAATATCTCAACCCATTCTTGTCTTACTCTCTTTTAATAAATAACACTTATATGATTAACAATTTCATGTGAATCCATAGTCTCATTATATTTTTTTAGTTTAATAGGTAGAGATGATAAAATGAAAAACTAGACATATAATTCATTTTATAAGTTTTTATCACGGATAAGTAACATTTATTCACTTTCCTTTATAGAAGTCAGACCAAGAACTAGAAACTTTGGAACATATGACATCTGTTCTTGGTGTATTATAATTCATAAATAACAATACCATTCTTATAAGTTTGAAATAATAAGATGTATTCTTTATCTATGAGAGTTCATAGGGATAGTGTATTTTTTTTATCTTTCTATTTGATTCTATAATAATTTAGAGATGGTTATTAGTACTTTTTTATTACTAAAAGATATACTGAATAAATTTATTTATTTATTTCCCATTATTTTATCAACCCCAAACATCCATCCCAATTGGACTCAGAATGTCTAGTCTCACAAGAATGTTTGGACTAAGGATCCATATTCCCTTTCCTATAACACAAAAAGGGCTTGGTAAATTACACAGATGTATTTAGGTTATAATTTGTTTTCCAACTGTTGGATTGAAACTTTTTGATCCATTTAGGAGACTCCCCAATTTAAAAACCCATTATTGGGTTTCCTCAACACTTTCTTCCATGTTATATAATGTTTATCAAGGGATACTCTTGTTAGTATAAAATGGTTATATCAACCCAAACACTGCATAAGAAGTCATAAATAAAAATATTTTTCCCAATAAGGGGTTGACCAACACTTAGTTATATGGTTTCATTCCTAATCAAGTGATGGAAGGCTTAGACTGGATTGACATTATGTTATGTTATTTTATTTATTATGAATAAATTTTATTATTTTAAACTTCATATGCCGTGTTAATATTAATTGTATTTTACATTAGAGATTAACCATGTTCTAATAAAATATTTCTATATAATCCATTTATTTTAATTCCATATTTTTATATTAAATGATTTATTTATATGACCATCGTGTTTCACACATAAAATAAATCATGGATAAAAATGAAATAAAATAAATTAATAAATGAAATTATCATGATATTTATCTAATGGATGGTTTATATAGAGGATAATAAATAAACATATGAACCTATACGAAATCTACTTGTACCGGTATTTCTATGAGTTACAAAATCCCACATGTTCACCTAGGTATTAAATATGTTAGTTTCAATTCAGTTCTATCTAGAACCACCTGTTCCTTAAAATGAATGCATGAACCTTTAAATAATCTTTTTGTTACATATGTTTTATAACTCACACACATTTTATAAGAACTAATGATTGGTTCATGTGAATTTTATAAAACAACCTTGGACATACAGGTCCTACATAATAATGGAGTGAAGGATGTCACATTGGTCATCATATTTAATTTATCAATAATTAATTGAAAAAAGATACAATAATATTAATTTAGCTAAAAACAACACATATATAGATCTTTTAAAGTCACATGAGGAGTCACACACATATAAAGACTACACATTTTTAAAAAATATTCTAGCATACAATTCAATTCATTATTTGGTAAGATTAAACCTATATGAGTTAATATGATTAATTATGTTATTCCTTCAACTTGTTCTAAATATCCCCATCCATTGATATTTTAAATAAAATAAAATATTTCATTATATCTAAAATTTATTAAATGTAGTACACATCATTGTACAAGAAAGAAACTCTATGTGTCCCTATAAATACTATTAATTATGGTTCTTATTGTTTAAAATTCACTCACATTACATATTTCATATATGGTGTGTGTCATAATTTCACAGAATGCTATTTAAAATTATTGACACATAGAGAACATGTAATTTTTTTTCTTATAAAATTTAATGCATGAAAAATATTTAAAAATGAACACATACATGACTTGTAGATTCAAATATTATATATAATTAATTATTAATTTTATATAATATAAAATCAAATGACTGATGTGAATAGTCAATTACATATCTCAATAGAATTAAGTCAATGTGGATTAATTTATTAATTAATTAAATTTAATATTCCCATGTAAATTTGTAATGTTCATGATGTGTCAAGCTAGACACATAGTCCATACTTTCCTTCAATAGATGTTTACATTACATGATTATAAGATCAACCTATATTATTATAGAAATTTATTAGTTACATGGTGTCTATGAAGGACACACTAGGTGTATAAATGGATACATGGTGTTTAAATCAAGTTTCATGGCATGAAACCTCTACATTACAGTTATTAAATACACACAATGTATTAATTACATGATTCATGTTGATCCCATGGTTTCAACCATGAAACAACATAGACTACATTGCATGTATGAAATATACACTAAATGTAGTCTGAGAAAATAATGTGCCACCTCAGCTAGTCTACACATGGTACATTTAAGGAAAATAGATTATATTCATTAAAAGATGACCTATAGTCCCCATTGGTATCCTAATTCAATAATCTAGGATACATTAAATATATTCAAGTAGTACACATCGTATAACCCTATCTAGTCAGAGTTCTTGGAACCTATGGATGCTCATTATTTTTGTAATTTTCTTAATTATTAAGATATCTTGGTTATGTAAGTGAGAAATTAAATGGAGAAACCAGGTATTTAGATGGAAAATTAATAAATAACTGAAATTTGAAATGAAATTTAACTTTATAATGCGAAATGATCAATAGTAAAACAAGTCTTTATAAATTTGAACATGAGTAATATAATTCCCCTTGAAAGAATTGTTCACTATAAAAGATATTATCAAGGTCCAGCCTAATTTAAAAATTATTAGATTCTATAGATATTCCAAGATGTATGTGGCGTGGGATCCATGAGCAATAAATAATTTTTAATAAAAATTGATATATATGAAAAAACTAAGAGGATCCATCACATTAACATTATAATTAATTTAAATGATTAAGAATAAAGAATACATTGGTCATTGGATGTTTGTTGATGAGGATGTTGATTGTTCAAAACCCTTTCAGTCTATCATTATTGTGATTTTAGGATAAGAGTATAAAATCCATCTAGTTGTGATCCAAGGGTTGTCTGTGGATCTAGTAACAATATTGATTGACTTTTGAGTGTTATAATATTGGATCAATGATCTTATAGTGTCAAGATTGATCAATATGATGATTCATTTTTGGTTGAAGAAACATCCATACAATCTTATTTTATAAAAGATAGTTGAGGGAGGAGAACCACTTAAGATTGAGAAAAGAAACTCTAGAGAGTAATTCATTATTAATAGTGAGATATATATATATATATATATATATATATATCATTTTTCATAATGTTACCCCAATTAGATCAACTATAGAACAATAGTAATAAAATTCTATTTATATAGTTATAGTTTATGTTTAAATATTATTTAATTTTACATAATCCATTAAGAATATATTAAACCCTTAATTGACCCCATTAAATGTAATTATAATTTTATTATTATTATCTCATGGAATGTGGTTACTGGAATAATAATAAATATTATTTTACCATCATAGAAATTAATATTTATCTCTCGACCTCATTTTTTTCTGCTCATCCTCTTCAACATTTATCGAATACCTGAATAAAAATATAATAAAATACATATTAATTAAATAAATAAATTAATAAATTAATTATATATCCATATAATTTAATAGTTACCTTGCAAATAAATTTTTATTTAATTTATGATACCAGAAAATCATTAATAAAATTATCCCTCTCACCAATGAATAATATTTATTCTAATAATGAATGTAAAATAGAATTTAATTTAGCTCAATGAAGACACTTAGTGTGTGAGCCTCTGGGATTTTTCTTTATTGACATTAGAAATGGTTTCATAGAGTCCATGATTACGATCTTGAAATAGGTTAAGGTAGCTAATAGGAAGAAGATGATGTTACAACATTGGAAGCCACAAATGGGTGTGAACTATTTAATATAATGTCTTTATCTTGATATCACTTAATTAAGTGTGTATAATTGTGTCGTCAAACATAATTATTGATATATAATTATTCGTTTATTCAAAATTAAAACGTATACATCACTATGGAAATAGAATCTATTTTGATAATTCCATTCCAATCAAAGAGTTAATACATTATCTTCCACAAATAAAAGGGATAAAATTGTGCTTGACTTAATCATTAAAAACATATCTATCATGTTGTATCCAACATATCCAAATTATCATGAATGGATTGAGTTATAGGATTATTAAATACATATAAGTATATGAATTACCATACATATTAATAATATTAATAAAGTCAAAGGACCATTACACATGATCACATATATAAATAATTTATGATAGGAAAACATGCAGAATTCCTCTTGGTGGGTTTGTCATCATAATCTCACCTCTTGGTGATCAATAAGTGAAACATTCATGATATAAAGTCTCATCCTTTTAAGATAACTCACACTTGAAATTATACAAACTATGTTCCCCATAATAGTTATTTAAGATGACCACAAAACAAATATTTAAGAGATTTCATCATAGTATCTCATGGTTTTTATCATAGCAGAGAACTGTTTTTACCTATTTTGATGTGATAATTACCCTAGAATATTATCACATCAAATTAATGTGTACTAATAATAAATATGATATAATATTTATTTAAAAATAAATTCATTTAATATATTTAATTTTAAATTAATTGAATATATTTAGTAATCTAAAGATACAAACAGTTGATTATATGGTACTAACTCAAATACTAGGTGGATTCAAGAAGATTTTGGGAGGTGTGGTGGATCCTAATGCTACTAATATATAAAATCTTATTAATTGGACTAAATGATACTATCACAATATTTGGAACCCTAAGGTGCAATTTTCATAGTATTAATCTTGTGGTCATTTTTTACCATGGGTTTATGGTGTTTCAGGTAGAAATGTTTTGTTTGTTGTAGTTCTTTCAAGGGTTCATAGTTAAGGAGCATAGTTTAGAAACCATGTAGATGACACTATGATCCCATGATGTGGTGGATAGAGGGGAGAGAATGGTCTTCACACAATTAAAGAAACCATGAGAGACAACCACATAACCTTTTGGTGTTGGGATAATGTCTTTTTCACAAGTTAAGCATTGTTTAAAAAACCACATGAGACTTTAGGAGAAACCATGAAACCTTTGGAATGGAAATAAAATGGTCATGATATGGTTGGCGCATGGTATTACTAATCGTGTAGCCAAACCATGTGGTTTTTCCAGGTAATTAAGAATGTGAGAGTTTACTATTTTTTATTTGGTTGATTTACCTTTTCTTGAACCCTTCTTTCTCCCAAAACATTTTCATCCACCTCATTTGGAATGGGATATCATACTATTTGATCAATGGTGGATATCTTCCTTCCCTTTGTGATTTCACACAATGTAAGCTATAATTATTCATGATTTATCCTTCTCGTCTCTTTTTCTCCCTTTTTTTCCTTTTACATGGAATATTAGAACCCCAGATTTACCTTTTTCCATATATAACTTTGTTCAAGGGCTTTTTGGTTGTTTCATTTTATATTAGGATGGTGAGGTTCCCTCTTTCCAAAATATAGTGGTTTTTGTTAATGGTGAAATGATCCCACCACTTGAGGTAGGTGTTTTTATTTCATTTCTTTTTGTTAAATAGTTCCTTGAATTATTGATACATTAAAAGTGTATTTTAATTAATGTGATGATGTATATGATATCTAGTTTGCATTTTTCAATGGTTTTTAATGCTTGGATGGGTTTACCAGTTTTTAAAAATGGTTGAATTTATTATTTCTATAGAACAAGTTTTTCAAATGGTATTTTATGCATTATACATATTTTATGAAATCCAAAATATGGATTTCATTTACAAAAACACTTGTTCATTGGGATTTAAGACCAATGTGGTTTCCAATATGGGTTTACCTTTTTGGTTTAAGGGATTTTATTGATTTCAATAGGGCGGTGTTTCTTATAAATCAAAAAGAAGTTTCCCTTGTTCTTTTTTGTGTGATTTTTTGGGATTATTATTTACATATTAATTGTGATTTTATTTTTAGTATTTTTAAAAATGTATTTCCAAATGTATAAGCTATATATGATTATATAATGGCCATGTTAGAACTCTGTGATGTGTTGACTAATGGTGTTCCCTTGTTGAGACCTCTTGTTCTTGCTGATGATAATACGTTAATCTATGTGAAGGATGTATGTGATATGATTTATGTTCTTCCTATAGATTGGGGATATGTCTAAGGGACTTATGTTATTTGGAAGAAATTTATTATTGTGTTATCCCATGGTTATTCATTGTTGTTAGGTGATGACGTTGTTAGTTAATACCCCCCTCCATTTTTAATTCCATGATGAAATATAGGTTACTAAGTGGGATACATTAGTATATTTCTAGGATAGTTGTTATTTACACATTAGAAAGTCCCCCTAGTAGTATGTAACACCTGGGTAGTGGTATGATCACTAAAGAGACTAGTCAGAGTGATTTTACTAGCAGATGTGTGATCGTTAACCAACCTGTAGTAGGTCCACTTTGCATGTATAGTGATGTCCTGGTATTCTTTCAGCGTTACCTCATAATATGTATCATATTTCATTCCATTTGTTGTACATATTATAATGTGATAGGATTATTGCTTAGATTGACTTATTTTATGTTGTGATCCTCTTATGGGTTGGTCTTTATGTTGACCGTTTTAGTTCAATAATTTTACATGCATTATTTGTGTCCTTTTATGGTGGCCATTTCATTATTTCTCCCCTTGTCTCATTGCTTACCGTTGTTTTAGGTGTGTAAAATGTTTTAATAGAAAAAAGGGGGAGTGGGTTCAAATTGTTAGTTTGGTTGAAAATACATTTGAACTTTTTTAAACCATGTGTGGGTTTATTGTCCAAGTAATGATGTTTTAAAGGGAATGGAGTGGCTTTTTAATTGTAATGGTTTGGGTAAAATCATTTCATGGAATTTTTTTCAAGTGGTGTTCTTTGAGAAAGTTCATGTTCCATGTAGTTTGTTTCAATATGATGTATGATATAAGTGAAAACCTATTATTTAACCTTATTTTCAAACTGGATAACATATATTATTTTATAAAAGGAATGAATTGGTCTCTTGGTGGTTTCCTATAGGATTTAAATCACACCCAACATACACACATTGATTGGTTTTTAGAATTTATATCTTTTTCTGGTTTATTTAGGTCTGATCTCTCAGTTTGGATCTAGTTTAATCTCCATTGGTAAGTAGATGTTTGTCTGGTTCGTGGTGGTAACTTGTGAGTCACAAGGAGATGGTGTTTACAAGTTTGTTTTCATGAAATCAATTCGATGTAGTCTTTCTTAGTTTCAATAGTCTCCATTTTATATTATTTTAACTTCTATTGTATTTTAAAAATATATATTAAATGTCTATTTTTATGTTATTTCATTGGAATGTTTCTTTTTCCCTTTATTAACTATATCATGTTGGTTTTTTACATTCGTTTCATAATGATTAAACCATCCCTAGGGATTATGTTTGATACCCTTGATGGTGTCAACTCTAGGGGACCAAGTTCACCCCTCATGTATGTGGAAGGTCAGCTTAGAAGCCCTCTAGATAAACTTACAAATTTGTCTAGCTAAAAATTACATTTTGGATAGGATTGATTTTAGTTTTAGATAATTATTATTACTTTCCTCAAGTTACCAAGAATTTTATATTTGTGTTCAGTTTATACATGAATGGATTTGTGTTCATGTTTGGGAATAAAAGTATCTACTTTTATAAATATATAAATAATTATGGTATGGACCACCTTAATAATGATCTTTCTCTACTAGAATTTGAAAACTAATTGTTTGAAATCAATAATGTATCATGTTCACATGACTCATTTCACACCCAGTTGTGGCATCATGACCTGTTAATGTAAATATGATGTTCTTGAAAAAGATATAATAATATGGCTATTTAGATTCTTTTGAAATAAAAGATCCTACTATGTGTCATAATTTTTGACAAGAAAAAATGACAAAACCATCATTTAGTTAAAATGATGAAAGGTCCATGAAGCATATTTAATTATTTCACATATATGTGTAATAACTGTTTCGAGTTGATTATAGAGGCTTATACTCACAATTCATAAGTTTTACTTACGAATTGATTAGATATAGACACATCTACTTGATGGGGTATAAGTCTAAGTACTTTTAAAAAATTAAGGATTGTAAGAAAAAGTTATAGATTTATCATGGTAAGAAGATAAAGAAAATACAACTAGTCCAAGGTGGAGAGTATTATAACCGATAGTTCATCAATTATCTTAGGTAGTTTGGGATTCTATTTCAACTCACACCTCCTTATACGTCATAGTGGAATGGTGATAGTGAATGGATAAAAAATAACTTTTTGTACATGGTGAGGTTAATGATGAGTTATGCTAACCTTACATTATACTATTGTGGATATAAATTAAAAATAATGTTATACATACTAAACCATGTTCAAAATAATGTGGAAAATGGGATTCCATTAAATATCTAGAGTGTAAAAAAACTTATTTTTTCACATTATCATGTATGGGGTTAGAGATAATTTGTTAAACATATCCTTGAAAAAAACTATCACTATGGGGAATAGAGGGTATAGTTATATGATATACCAATTAAATAATTGTATATTACAAATACGATTCCTTAGAAAAAACTAATTGTGGAAATAAATTCAATATTTTATGAGAAGGAACACTTCTTAAAAATAGACAGTGGGAGAAAGATTAACGTCGATGAAGTTAATGCATGAGATACACTAGATTTTTCACAGAAATAAATTACCAAATCCAAATTGAAAATGTTTTTATATAGAAACAATTAGTGCATAGGATAACTGGAGAGTTTAGATAACAAAATAGAAATGATTTTATATTTACCTGGGCTGGTGACTCATTATTCATTTGAAATGATGAACTTCTATCCAAAAAAGAATTCATAAGTATCATAGAAGATAAATGATATAAATAATAAATTGATTATTAGATATATTCTATGTATTATATCTAGATTTTTTTCATGTAAATCCTCCCATAGATAGAAATCATGTTTGATACAAATGGGTATTTAAGACGAAACTAGACTTGGAAGGTAACTTTATTACAAAAAAATATTGACAGGTGGATAAAGGGTTTAATAAACATAAATTAATTGACTATAATGAATCATTTAAACTATTTTCAAGACAAAAATCCAATAAAATTGTTCTTTACATAACTTTTTACCCTGATGATGAGATTTTTAAAATAAAAGTCAAAACAACCTTCCTTAATGGTAACCTTATAGAAGATGCCTATATGACACAACAAGAAGGGATTATGACTTTAAATGATTCTAATATGGTAAAAAAGTTATAAAGATCCATTTATGTATTAAATAATGCATATAAATCATGGAACATTCACTTTAGTGAATCCATATGGGAATTTGGTTTTATAAACAATGAATTTGATCTCTATGTCTATAAGTGATTTAGTAGGAGTGAATTCATTTTACTCATAGTATATATTAATGAAATATTAATAATTTCAAACAATATACCATTATCATTGGGGTCTAATATGTGTTTTAAAAAATTCTTCTCTATAATGGACATAGGTTAAGTAGTCTATATTTAGGGAGAAAAATAATTTGTTCTAGATCTAAGAGGATTCTTGGAAAAATTAATATTGAAAATCACATGAAGGTATTCATTATGGAACAATCTAATAGGGGTTTATTAAAGTGTCACATGGAATACATATATTCTAGAAAATGTGTCCTTAGACATAGGATAAGAGACATAGGATGATCATTATTTCCTACATGTCCATAATAGGATCAGTCATATATTTTAACACCCCAAGATTCCACGGTACGCTTCTCTTTGAATAATACAGTAGTGTGTGTTGTACGTAACATCGAGTTCTAACACACACCACAACAATCAAACTAGCCGCTATGAATAGTAAAACCTACTTGTTGAAGTTTTATAAATTTATCTTTCAAAATGGAATTCATTTTTGGATTCAGAATATCAAAATTAGCCTAGGGTGAAATTTTGGTATTTTTCTGAAAACATTCAATTTTTGTTGAATAGTGAAAAAACACTGAGTTATAGTTTAAAACCTAATTTTTATTTAAATAAATATTTATTTTATTTAAATTTCATTAAGTTCAAAATATATACATAATACCTATATATGATTAATGTAATTCATTGGAGTTATTTCAGAATAATTTTAGATATATAAAAATTTTATTGAACTTTTCACCGTCTTTTACCCACCTCCTATGAAAATTTGGAAATTCACATAAAACATAATTTTACCGCTTCTATGAGTGGAATTTCAAAAATTCAATGGACACGGTTAATATCAAGGATTAAAATGTGGTTCAATGAGACGAAAATAATTTTTTGTGAATAATAACTGTTTACTTTTATTTACCACGGATAAAAGTAAATAAGCTAATTAAGGCTAAAAATGATATTAATATTACCCTAATACATGTCCTAATACTATTGGAAAAAGTGTATCTCGACCAAAAACAACCTTAGGAATAACATTTTATCATTTATGTCCACTTGGATTAGATTAGGACATTAATTATTATTTAATTCAAAGAAGAGTTAAAAGAGTTAAAATCAATTTTTAATTACAAAAAAAAAATTTAATATAGGGTTATTCATAAGATAAATTCAATTGTAAATATTAATTAGAAAGATACAAATATTTCCTACATTATGGTATTTTATTTATAATTTTTATACATTAAAAAAGTTAATTTATTTATGACACAATGGTGATTCAGTAATTACCTAATTAATGAAATATTAAAATAATTCATATTATAAATATCCAAATAAATGTAATTTGAGAATTTTTATGAATTACACTAATTTTATAGGTTAATATGACATATTAGGATTGGATATATAATTTTTTTTGAAGTAATAATTATGTTATTAAATTATCAAAAAACAAAATACCCAATAGTGTCAAAATTGACAAAAATTGTTTTTAAAACAAATATTATATTATTAATTGATATTATATTCCTAAAAATCTAAGGTTCAGACAAAAGATTTATATCATGATAGGTGTATCGTTAATGGATCACTTTTGGGTCTCTTGGATGTATATAGTATGTTTATTAACTATATAATATAAAAATACAAAGAGACACGGTATGTAAAACTATTTAACTAAGAGTTAAATATAAATGATAAGGTGAATATAGTTACCCAAACATGTCTGAAATCTATTGGTTGAAAATTTTTCAACCCATACCCACGATAAAATTTAAATATTACACTTTGGAGACATTAGAAACCGAATATGAATTTATTATAAAATAATATTTCTATCTTTTCCAACGGTGCCCCTCACCCCTCTTATAAAAGGGAACTCCCCCTTCTCTCCAATTTACTCGTTCAAAGCCTTTTGGAACGGCCAAACCCTACACAATTATTATCTCAACTTCCCTCACTTCATCTTAGAGGCCTTATATTGATCATAAATCCAACCTAAAGAGCCCTTTTGATCAAATCAAAAGGAGGAAGCCGAAGAAAAGGTAATGTTTTCACCACCCTCTTTCAAGTTCCTTTCTTCTTCAACTTCTTCTTTATTTGTGATTTCCATTCTAAAATAATAACTATAGTAACTTCTATATACTGTGATGTTATTATAAATAAGGTACAACCATATTTAGTATTCTATCAATCTTTTGAATGACATGTCACCATATGTGCATACGTACGGCCTACCATCTCCATGTCGTGGTGTAATTGTTACTCAATACATTATTATTTGGATTGGTTTAATAATGAAAATTAATTAATGTAAATAATCAATATAACATTATAATGATTATTTATATATGATATATTATCCAGTTATATATTATTTTAATATTAATAGAATGATATTGTCGCTCATGCGTACTTACGGACTACCGTCTCCACGAACGCAATGAAATTCATTCCCCATCGTATCCATTCACGTATATTTCTCATTTGATGATTAAAAAAATGTTTAGGAACTTGATATAATTTTGGATATGAATAATATACAAGCAATCCATATCAAACATGACTTATTTAACAAAACATATAAAAGAAAACGAGTAAGTTACAACCGAAACGACGATAATACTAAAATATTATAGACAAAGCGTTATTAGAAGATCATATATGATATCATAATTATTTATATGGTTCATGTATAATTTAATAACAATTTTTTAAATATTATACAGGAGGTTAACATACCATAATCTAAGGAAAAGTACAAGGTAAGGGATTATTTCCAAATCTCTTTGTCATCCGATGTTGTTTATACGTAATTATCTACTGGGACTTCTTTATCATCCACATCCATGTTTCATAAAATTGTATTTAAAATCATTATTAATATTTAACATACTATGGGTTAATGTCATATATACCCTTTATTACTTTTTATAAGAAATTTATAAAGGAAAATTTCTGTCATTTTCCAAACAAGGTCCTTTTAAACTTTTCAACATAATTAAGGTAAGAATGTATTTTTTTTAACTTATACGGCAGGTGCGGCTATTTTCCGTCGTTATAAAATCACTAATGATTCCCTTACAAGAATATAATAATTTTTCAAAGTAAATGTTTTATTTTATAATTAAGTGTCTTTTAAATGGTTTAAAAAAAATAGATATTTCTCTCAAATAGTTTTAATTTCATCTATGTCAACATCCTTTGATGTATTTTAGGGTTATTTGAAGTTGATTTGTTATGATACAAAGCTTCCATATTGTACAAAAGGTTTTGTGAAATGTTTTATTGTGGATGTTTTATTTCTATACCATTCATGGTTTATGGAGAATGTATTGACATCTCGTATGCTAGTTTTAATATGAATGTTTATGTTTTGTTTAAACCTGTTCATATGAGGAATGCATTGGAATTAATAAGTTATGGGTGAATCCCGCTATAGATCCTCGATGCATCGGTAGGTCTCATTAGAAAAACTAGTGTCTTGGAACAAGGACTTGACAAAATACTATTCTTACTCTTGGCACAAGGCCTTGACTATGTGGTTATGATAGTATGGAATTATGCATTCCTTCATTATGAAAGGGGTTATTGATATTGCATGTTATTATTCGACTAGTAGAATATCTATGTGAATAAGTAAATTGAATTATTTAATTTTATCTTTTCCATATTATGATGAATTTCATTTTTAAACAGCTTTTGTTTTAGTAATACATTTCCTTAAATGTTTATTCTTATTTATGAATGTTTTCTCTATATTTTTATCCTTATTGATCAACTGATCTCACCTCTTTCAATGTTTTATTTTTTTCCAGGATGTGAAGAAGTAATTTATGAATGAACTACAAGGATAGTATGAGGGGAAATGAAGACAAGATGTTGTTGTAGATTTTTTACTTTATGATGTAATGTAATACTTATGAATATATCTAGTGTTTCCAATGCTACTAAAATAATCGGTCTTTCGAGATTAAATATTTTGTGATCATGCCAATGTTATGTAACAATGCACCAACTCTGGGTAACTGGGGTCAGGGCATTATAGTTGGTATCAAAGGATGTTTAGTGAAAACCATGGAATCTACATTTAGATAAACTATTATTAGAGCACATATCCCTAAGATAAACATTGAGGATTAGTATAGAAGAACTTCCTAGAATTTTGGAATTGTATATATTTTGTGAGTTTTCCAAGAAATAAATCCCTCTCTGGGTACGAGCAGGTACAGGAGGCTATGGCACAGAAGTACCTAGTGGTAAAACCCGAAAACACCGCTTTGAGCTAGACTCAAACTAGAACTGGTGCAAGACAACGGGGCTTGCTGCAATCTTGGTTACGAAACTCCCGGGGTATATTCTTAGGATAATTATCATTATCTTTACAAACCATTCTGAAGGGATTATGAGTATATTATTCTCAAAGAAAACATTTTTATGATTAAGGATTATATCCATAAACTGTTCAATTTATGTTAAGTGTTTTACAAGTATGAAATTATGTATTTTGAATCATATACTGGTCTCGTTTATGTCATTGTTTAGAAATGGTGCCTAGTGGAAGGAATGGAAACCATATCAGTGCACGCACTCCATGTATGGATTACCAATCTTGTTCAAGATAATTATAGTGGAGCTCATGATGAAACTGGTGCTGACCACCAAATCACCGTACTGGGACAACTCACTAAGGTCATGAATAATAACCTTACCTATATGGAGCACACTGATCCGCAGCATGGAGGATCAATGTTAGATTGCTTAATGAGGAAACAACCACCAACGTTTAATGGGATTACAAATCCCTTAGTAAATGAGCAATGGATTAATTCCCATGAGAAAATATTTCAGGCTTTGGGGAGTAGTGATGGGGAAAAAGTTATCATGGCAGTTTATCGCCTCACAAGAGATGCTGATCAATGGTGGTCATTGATACGAAACACAACGAAAGATGATGATGTATCAAATATGTAATGGAAGGAGTTCAAAGAGCATTTCATAGAAAAATACTTTCCTCGTGACCATCGATCAGATATGGAAAGGCAATTTCTGAGTCTGAGGCAAAAGGAGGATGAGAAAGTCGCAAAGTATGAGGATAACTTTACAAGGTTAGTGAGGTATAATTCATATTAAATACATAACTAAATATGTAATATTGATCGTTTCTTTGATGGGGTAAAACCATTTCTCTGTCGAGCATTAGTCTCACAAACCTTCTCATTGTACGAAGATATTATCTAATGTGCTATCAAGATAGAAAACGAACTCTCTAAGTCTTATTACTTTAAAGAAAAGAAGTAGAAGAAGAGATCTGCTGATCACTCAGGGAATGGAAATAAGGGGAATAAGGGAATAGTTTAATATCCCTCCTATAGTTAATGTAGGAAGAAACACCCTTGTACTTGCTTAAAAGGAATGGGAGTCTGTTACAAGTGTGGTGAAAAAGTCCGCGAAGCTCGTGATTGCAAGGGGATGAAGGAAGCTATCGATGTCTAATGCTAAAATTGCAGGGAGATGGGACATTATGCAAATGAGTGTCCTAAGTGTCAGGGGATCTTACCTCAGGAAAGGCCAAGGGATCAAGGCCAAGCTTATGCTATCACTACTGTTGAGGAAGAATTTTTGAAAGACGTAGTGGCAGGTAATTTAATGGTTTCCTCAAGTTTAGAAAATGCATTATTTGATTTTGGATCATGTCATTGATTCATATCTTACCATTTTTCTAAGAAAATTAGATATTTACAATTTGATTTTACAAGGGAGTTGTCAGTTAAAACTCCTAAGTGAAGTATCATTGCAACAAAGTTTTGTGAATCAGTCTCTATTAGAGCACATAAATGTTCTTTATCTGTGGATCTCATTGTCATACCTATGATTGAATTTGATATAATACTTGTAATGGATTAGACTTTGGACCATGATGAAATTATTTATTTTAAGAAGAAGGATTTTATTATTTTTTATGATGATGAAAAGGAACACCTTATCTTTAGAACAGAATCATCACCGCCTAATTCATACCTAGATCCACCCCTGTAGCTTAACTAAATTCAATTATTGGGGTGGAAGAGAATGAAATGACTGTGGGTGAGGAAAGGAATGTTCAAATAGAGGATGTACCAATTGTGAGATAATATGTAGATGTGTTTATAGAAGATTTACCTGGACATCCTCCAGAAAGAGAAAATGAGTTTTCCATTGATTTAATTCCCGGTTCAAGGCCTATATCGAAGACCCCTTATAGAATGGCCACTGAGGAATTAGTTTAACTAAAGAAACAACTATAGGAATTGAGTAATAAGGTATTTATTCACCGTAGTGTTTCTCCATGGGGATCCCTTGTCCTTTTTGTTAAGAAGAAAGATGGATCTATGAGGTTATGTATCGACTACAGGGAAATCAATGCTATAAAAATAAAGAACAAGTATCCCCTGCCTCGCATTGATGATTTATTTGACCAACTGCATGGTGATCAATACTTTTCTAATATTTTACTTAGATCTGGATACCATCAGTTGTGTGTGAAGAATGAATACATTCCAAAGACAACATTTTAAACCAGGTATGAGCATTACGAGTTTACAGTAATGCATTTTGGCCTGACTAATGCACCCTCTGTTTTCATGGATCTAATGAACTGAGTCATCAAGGAATATCTTGATGATTTTATAGTGGTATTTATTGATGATATCTTGGTATACTCCAAATTCTACGAATATCATTAAAATAACTTGTGCATTATCCTGAAGACTCTGAGAATACATGAAATATATGGGAAGTTTAGCAAGTGTGAATTCTGGCTTCAAGATATTTCTTTTCTTAGCCATATTGTCTCTAAAGATGGAATCTCTATTGATGCTTCTAAGATCAAGGAAATCCAAAAATGGCCTGCACTGATGAGTATAACTAAGGTATAAAGTTTTATTGGCTTAACAGGTTATTATCAGTGTTTTTTCCAGAACATTGCCCAATTGGCTAACCCATTAACGAAACTCACACGTAAAGGGGTTATTATTGTTTGGAAAAAAGAGTGTGATTTTTTTTGAAGAACTTAAGAGATGATTAGTCAATTCCCCTATATTGACTCTACCATTAGGGAATGATTGGTTTGTTATTTATAGTGTTGCATCCAAGAAAGGACCTGGTCCTGTCCTTATGCAGAATGATAGGGTTATTGCTTCTTGATCACGAAAACTGAAAATTAATGATCAAAACTATCCTACTCATGATCTTGATTTAGCTGCTGTAATATTTGATTTGATGATATGGAGAAATTATCAGTATGGTATAAAATGTGAGATATATACCGATCACAAGAGTTTAAAGTACATTTTCTCACAGAAATAACTCAACATGAGGCAAAGGCGATGTCATGAAGTACTCAAGGATTATGATTGCATGATACAATACCACCTGGGGAAAGAAAATAAGGCAGAAGATGCTTTGAGAAGAAAAGATCATGGAGTTTTGAACAATATGAGAGTTGAAGAGGATCCTATATACATAGGATCTATTAAAGATAGACATGGGAATCACCATGTAAGATGAAACATCAATAATTTTTCAAATTTCTGCCAAACCATCTTTACTAGAAATGATTAAGAGTTATCAGGCCAATGATGAAGAGTTTAAAAAGAAGATTAAAGCTGTAAATTATGGGAGATTGAGTGAATTTGTGTATGAAGATGGAATTTTTAAATTTGGGAAGAGACTTTGTTTTCCCGATATACCTGATCTAAAAAGGGAATTGTTGGATGATGCTCATATTTCCAATTTCTCTATACACCTTGGGAGCAACAAAATGTATAGAGATTTTAAGGAACATTTTTTGTGGGATAACATGAAGAGGGAGATTGCGGGATTTTTATCAAGATATATGGTTTTTCAATAAGTGAAAGCTAGATGGAAACAGCCTGGAAGAGTCATGAGACCTCTTCCTATACCAGAGTGGAAATGGGACAGTATTACGATGGAATTTTTCATGGGGATTACAAAGATTCCTAGAAGGAATGATGCAATATGGGTTATTGTTGATCGTCTTACCAAGTCAGCACATTTTATTGCTGTAAGAGAAGATCTACCACTTGAAAGTCTAGCAAGACTATATATTAATGAAGTTGTGAGACTTCATGGAGTACCCCTATTAATTTTTTTGGGCCGTGATCCCTATTTTACATCAGGATTCTAGATAATTGTTCAGAAGGCCTTGGACATTGAACATCGTTTGAGCACTGCTTACCACCCTCAAAGAGATGGACAATTAGAATAGACTATTAAAACCTTAGAAGACATGTTGAGATATTAATCCCTTGACT
This sequence comes from Viscum album, assembly GCA_963277665.1. Classification (NCBI taxonomy): domain Eukaryota; kingdom Viridiplantae; phylum Streptophyta; class Magnoliopsida; order Santalales; family Viscaceae; genus Viscum; species Viscum album. The sequence goes on along the minus strand of OY728162.1, from coordinate 1,234,982,909 downwards.
TTCAAGGTATGTGGGATCGATATTTACCTCTGGTATGATTTTTCTATAACAATAGATTCTATTAAAGTATTTGGATGGAACTATATGAAGCGTTATACAAAAGAGATGTTGCACACCAACCTGTTGGGATGATGTTGGTGAAAGAAAACTTGTAGGCCCAGAACTGGTCGAGGAAACGATGGAAAAGGTAAAGGTAATCCAAAACCACATCAAAGCATCTCAATGTAAGAAGACGAGCTATACCGATAACCAAAGGAATGATTTTTAATTTCATGTAGGAGATCATGTTTTGTTGAATGTATCTCCATGGAAGGGATTTATATGGTTCAGTAAGAAAGGTAAATTGAGTCCCAAGTACATCGAACCTTTCGAAATTCTAGAATGAATTGGGGTTGTAGCTTTCCATTTGGAAATGCTGCAAAGTCTCTCCAAAGTTCACGATGTTTTCCACGTATCACAGTTGAGAAAATACATTCCTGAACCAATGCTTATACTCACTTATGAGGAATTAGAACTAGAACCCAATATTTCTTATTGTGAAGAGCCTGTCAGGATTCTTGATAGAGGAGAACAAGTGCTGAGAAACCGGATGACTTGTCTAGTAAAAGTTCTATGGAGAAACCATAAGATGGAAAAGGCAATGTGGGAACCTGAGGAAATTATGATGAAGAACCACCTGATTCGATTAATGTGGAAGTATTCTATTCATTTTGAGGACATAATTATTTGATGGACAGGAGAGTGTAACAACCCAAGCTTCCACGGTATGCTTCCCTTTGAATAATACAGTAGCGTGTGTTGTATGCAACTTCGAGTTCTAACACACACCACAACCAATCAAACTAGCCATTATGAATAGTAATACCTACTTTTTGAAAATTTTATCCTTAAAAATGGACTTAATTTTTGGATTAGGAATATCAAAAATATCCTATGGCGAAATTTTGATATTTTTCAGAAAACATTCAATTTTTTGATGAATAGTAAAAAAAACAATGAGTTATAGTTTAAAACCAATTTTTTTAAAATGATTATTTATTTTATTTAAATTTCATTATGGTCAAAATTGATACATAATGCCTATATATGTTAAATGTAATTCATTGGATTTAGTTCATAATAATTATAGATATATAATTTTTTTTGGAAATTTTCACCGTCTTTTACCCACCTCCTAGGAGAAATTGGAAATTCACATAAAACATAATTTTACCGCTTCTATGAGTGGAATTTAAAAAATCTGAGATACGCGGTTAGTATCAAGGAGTAAAATGTGGTTCAATGAGATGAAAATAATTTTTCTTGAATAGTAACTATTTACTTCTATTTACCACGGTTAAAAGTAAATAGGGTAATTAAAGGTAAAACGATATTAATATTACCCTAACACATGTCCTAATTATATTAGAAAAGTGTATCTCGACCAAAAACAACCTTAGAAATAATATATTATCATTTATTTCCACTTGGATTAGATTAGGAAATTAATTATTATTTAATTGAAAGAAGAGTTAAAAGAGTTAAAATCGAAGTTTAATTACTAAGACTTTTCTAATATAGGGTTATACATTAGATAAATTCCATTGAAAATATTCATTAGAAATATAAATATATTTCCTACATAATGGTATTTTATTTATAATTTTTAGACATTAAATAATTTAATTTATTTATGACACAACAGTGATTCAGTAATTACCTAATTAATGAAATATTAAAATAATAGATATTATAAATATCTAAATAAATGTAATTTTAGTCTTTTTATTAATTCCACTAATTTTATAGGCTAATATGACATATTAGGATTGGTTTTATAAATTGTTTTCAATGTAATAATGCTGTTATGATTTTATAAAAAAATACCCAATAGGGTCAAAATTGACATAAAAGAGTTTTTGTAAACAATATCATATTTTTAATTGATATTCGATTCCTAAAAATATAAGGTTCGGCCAAAGGACTTATATCATGATAGTTGTATCATTAATATACCTCTTGGGGGACTCTTGGATGTATATAGTATGTTTATTAACTATATAATATAAAAATACAAAGATACATGGTAAATGTCAAACTGTTTAACTAAGAGTTAAATATAAATTATAAGGATTATATAGTGACCCTAACCTGTATAAAATCTATTGGTTGATAGGATTTAGACCCATAGACAACTTAAATTCTAAATAATCCACTTTTGAGCCATTAGGAACCGAATATAAATTTATTATAAAATAATATTTCTAGCTTTTCCAAAGGTGCCCCTCACCTCTCTTATAAAAGGGTACTCCCCCTTCACTATAATTTACACCATCAATGCCTTTTAGCTCGGCCAAAACCTTCCCAATTATTCTATAAATTTCCCTCACTTCATCCTATAGGCCTTATTTTGATTATAAATCCATCCTAAGAGCCCTTTTGATCAAATCAAAAGGAAGAACCCGAAGAAGAGGTAATGTTTTCACCACCCTCTTTCAAGTTCCCTTCTTCATCAACACTTTATTTATTTGTAATTTCCATTCTAAAATAATAACTCCAGTATCTTATATATACTGTGATGTTATTATAAATATTGTACAACCATATTCAGTATTCTATACATCCTTTGAATGACATGTCACCATACATGCGTACGTATGGCCTACCGTCTCCACGTCGTGCTGTAATTGTTATTCAATACATTATTATTTGGATGGGTATAATAATGATTTTTAATTCATTAAAATAATATATATATCTTTATAATCATTAGGTATATATGATATACCATCCAATAATATATTATTTTAATATCAATAGAATGATATTGTCGCTCGTGCGTACGTACGGACTACCGTCTCCACTAACGCGATGAGATTAATTCCCCATCGTATCAATTAAAGTATAATTCTCATTTGATTATTGAAAATAATGTTCAAGGACATTATATCATTCTGGATATGAATAAGATACAACCTATCCATAACAAACACGACTTATTTATCAAAACATATAAAAGAAAACGTGTAAGTTAACACCTCAAACGACGATAATACTAAAATATTATTAACAATGCATTTTTTGAAGATCATATATGATATAATAATTATGTATATGTTTCTTGTATAATTTAATAAAAATGTTTTAACTATTATATAGTAGGTTAACATACCATCAACTATGGAAAAGTACATGGTAAGGGTTTATTACACAGTCTCTTTATTATCCGAGGTTGTTTATACATAAGTATCTACTGGGAATTCTTTATCATCCACATGCATGTTTCTTAAAAATGTATTTCAAATCATTGTTACTATTTTATAGACTATTGGTTAAAGTCATTTATTCCCATGTTAGCTATTTAAAATAATTTTATAAAGGAATATTCTTGTTGTTTTCCAAACAAGGTCATTTTAACCTTTTCGATATAATTAAGGTAAGAATGTATTTTTTAACTGATACGGTGGGTGCGGCTAATTTATGCTGTTATAAAATCACCAAAGCTTCCCATAAAAGATTATATGAATATTTTCATATTAATTGTTTTCTTTTATGATTATGTGGCTTTTAAATGATTTAAAAAAATAGATATTTCTTTCAAATAGTTTTGATTTCATCTATGTCAACATCCATTGATGGATTTTCTGTTTATATGAATTTGATTTATTATGATATAAAACTTCCATATTGTATTGATGGTTTTTTGATATGTTTGACTATGGATGTGTTATTTATATACCATTCATGGTTTATAGATGAAGTATTGACATCTTGTATGCTAGTTTTAATACTAATGTTTATGTTATGTTTAAACCTGTTCATTTGAGGAATGTATTGGACTTAATAAGTGATGGGTGGAGCCCACTATAGATCCTCAATGCATCGGTGCGTCTCATGAGACAAACTAGTGTCTTGGAACAAGGCCTTGAAAAAATATAATTTGTAGTCTTGGAACAAGGCCTTGACTATCTGGTTATGATATTCTGGCATTATGCATTCCTTTATTGTGAAAGTGGTTATTGATATTGAATGTGATTATTTGACTAGTAGAATATCCATGTGAATAAGTAAATGGAATTATTTCATTTTATCATTCCCATATTGTGCTGAAGTTCACATTTAAAAGGATTTTGTTTTAGTTATACATTTCCTTAAATGTTTTTTCTTATTTATGAATTTTTTTGCAATATTATTATCTTTACTGAGAATCTGAGATCACCTCTTTCAGTGTTATATTTTTCCTAGGATGTGAAGCAGTAATTTATGAATGACCTATAGGGATTGTATGAGGGTATATGAAGACAAGATGTTGTTGTAGTTTTTTTACATTATGGTGTAATGTAAGACTTATGAATATATCTAGTGTTTCCAAGGCTACTAAACTAATCAGTTATTAGATATTTAATCTTTTGTGATCACGTCAATGTTCTGTAGTAGTGCAACGACTCTTGGTAATTTAGGTCAGGGTGTTACATACATGACATGTTATATACATTGATTAATGTTAGATATTCCATGAGCATAGTATTAATCTATAAATAAGATTCAGGAGACCATAATTCATTGTAATTATATACTATTCTAATGTATCTAAGGTGATGATAAGATGAGGGAATAGTTATTTGGGGATATATAGATACTAGTTTAAAAATATATCAATATGATCTAAAATCATAGTTAGGTTATTTCTCCACCCCCTATGGAGGATATGTGAGCTATAAGATCTCAAATAAACCAGTAGTCACTTATTATATAGTAATTTATGTGTATAATTCGTCTTCATAATAGATAAAGAATAAATTTGGAGATGAATCCTTTTCCAATATCATAATGTGATTCCTAATTGTGAAGATGTTATCATATTTTATTGTGAAAATACTGCAGGGGTGGCCTTCTCTAGGGTGCCAAGGTTATATCAATGGGTGAAACAATTACATAAAAAGTATAAAATATTAAGGTGTTTTTATCAAAGGGAGTTAGAAATATAAATAAAGGATTAAATTGATTATAATGTGATAAACCCATTGACTAAAGCTTAATCTCATTGGAAGCATAAATATCATGTGAGATCTGGTTGACTAAAATTCATTAGTAACTATATCTAGTACATGTGGGAGTATATTGGATTTTGTTCCCTACAACTAAATAAATTATACATTATATTACCTATACATTACTAGTATTTACTATTAATAAATATATTATCACATGAATAGTGTTCTTTTGTGAAACATTAATGTGATAATGTCCATAGAATATCAGTCACATGAAATGGTCATAACAATTCTCCACTATAATGAAAACATTGAATTTAAATGAAGATATTATTAAATATATGTTTTATATTCATATTACATTATCTAATTGTACACAAATTACATGTGATATAAGGGTTTTGAGGTTCATAGGACATTCAGACTTATTATCCTGAAGTTTACCCTTAGTAATCTCTAAGAGAGGAGGTTAAGATACCAGACCTTCCCATAAGAATTCGACATGTAATATGATTCATTGGATATTACTATCAATATAAAAATGAATTGGACCTTATATTTTAGATTATTATTAATACATATCATTTTTTTAATACGTATATCAGCTTATGAAATTTCTGATCACATAAGATCATGGTGTGGTGGAATATATTGGGTGTGTCATGAGTTATATGACATTAATGAATAAGTTAATACAAGATTTGAACCTTACATGTTAATGAAAGTAGATATCTTAGGGCCTTAAAATGGAATGTAAATTTTTTATTAATTATATGGGCATAGAGGTTTTATCAATTAGTTCATTTCATGAATTTCAGAAAAATATATGTCAAGAATATAAGTTGATGACACATGTGATACAACATTTTTGATGAGATATCAAAACAATGGGATTATATTTAATAGTTATTATTCTTATGAGGTTGTATTTTTTACAAAATTAATGTCTTTATATATTGTTACCTCAACATGCTAATTGGAATTTAACTTTTATTTTAGGCTATTTACCCTAATGGCACTTTGAAAGAGTTGTGGAGAGTCATATTCAAAGTGTATCAATAACCACAGTTAAATTTTGTATTGATTTAATAATAGAATAAATATTATTCCTTAGTTATGAGTAATAGTATGTATTCAAGTAATGTTAATCACATATATCTATTCATAAATTATTCAATAGAATATATATGGTTGTTTAATATTTAATAAATATTTATTCAATAGTTTAATGAATATAATTATTTATTTATTTCATGAATGGATAATGTGATAATATTTATTAATATAAATAAAAATTCATTATTATGATCTTAATAAACACTGAGGAGGATTAACATACTGAGTTAAGGATCTAGTGGGAATGATATATTTAATATCATTTAATGAAATGGTAATTAATTAATTTAATAAATGATATTAAAAGTATCCATAAGTTTTTTTCACATAAAGGAAATAATAATAACAATAATAACATTATTATTATTATTATACATGGGGTTCTATAAGGATTAATATATTGTATAAGGGTTTGTGTGTAATAAATAATTCTCTAACCAATCTATATAAACCTGATTATATCATTTATACTGAATGATTTAGTTGTGAAAAAACAAATACACTCAATATAATTCTCTGAACACTAGAGGGAAGTTTCTCTAGAATGATATCTAGAATTATGAGCATCAATATTCCTCCTCCCTCTCAAACCTTGAACGATCTTGATAAATAATCGATATTTTTAAAGTAATACTAGTTTTTATAAATTTAAAAAACCATTGATGATTGGTATTTGAACATAACATGCAATATTTTGAGGTTTTTGGAACACGTGTGGACACTGATAAAGTATAAATACACTTGAATCCTTTGACACAACCATGGTACAATAGGACTGGTCAACCTATTCGATAATGAACAATTAATTCTAATATAACATGTAATTATTATTTATAAATTAACTATTAATTATATGTGAAGTATCTTGTCTCGAGGATTCCAAGGTTTTATTCCTCTTTTTTCGATAGAAATCTAAGGAAACAGAAAAAAAATATTTGTTGGGAATGATATCAAAACACTTATATTTCACCCTATAACCTTTAATACAGGTGTAAGAAACAAGGATGATGTTTATATGTTTATATCATTCTAGGATAAGTTACGATAAGATAAGATAATTTTCTTTTTTTATTAGTGGTGCATAAATTTTGGTTGATCATTATTTTTTATGGTATTCATGTGAGTAATAGTGATGTGAGGGAATAATTAAGGTGACTTTTATTTTTTCATGTGTTTGTGTGTGAGGGTGTACACTCATGCACACTCATGCATCATTGTGTTTGATATTTTTACCCAAAAAACAATCATGAGATGATGTTTTTGGATAATTATTGTGTCATGTTTTAATTTATTAATAAATAATGAGATATTATTATGATATCATTAATTTGTATTTTGTTACATAAACACAATGATTATGATAATAGTCCTCTTTGTACATAACATTTAGGTTTTATCACTAGTTAATAACTATCGTGATGTTAAATATTGTGATGTGATAATATCCACATGTGAGGCTATCATGGATGGTGATTGTATAAATTTAGATACAAAATTTTTTCATATGGGTTATAGGTGGATCAAATTTAGGTTTTCTCTTTTATTTAACTGAAATATATCTAGTGGTATGATATTTATTTCCCATTTAACTGGTGTATTTGAGTTATTTTTACCCTGATAACTTTCATAATTTGGTTTTCATTCTACGTTATTTTAGAAATTGAGATAAAATATGGTCATGGGGTATGTCATTGATCATGGGTGGGATATCACTTGTGACCATGTTACAAACTATTCACCAGTGGTAAGTGTTTGAAATCGTGAACCTTTTTTTAGTTATATAAAATCTATACATGGTAATTCATTATATATTTCGTGTATTCATATGTTATAGTTAACTATATGAGATGAGTGGTATTTTAGATTTAAGTGATATGGGGTTAATATATTGTGTTCATACAATATGTCATGAATAATAGGCACTTTATATAATATATAAATGGGTTATGAGACCATTAAAAACCTTTTATTATGTATATTCGGCCCTAATCATGGTAAATACCCATACAGGGGATACGTTATGGTATTATAATTTCTTCAAACTACCCATGACAATGATATTGTTCCACTATTAGTAAGAATACCACTATCCCTCATGATAGATATGAATTTATAAAGAATGTAAACAGTTGAAAACATAATATTTACATGGTTCACCCAAAATGGTATAATTCAAGTAGAATATAATAGCGATGCATCGATATACTATAATCACTAAGTCCAATGCATGTTTATAATGTTTGGAGTCGACTCATTGTCCCCTAGTTTACAATCAATCACAGTTTAGTAACTCACTACTCTCTTTATTAAAGTGTACTCACCAGTCCTTCAACATATTCCTCATATATACATAATCAACTCTAATTACACCATAATTGGGGTTTCATGAATCTCTTCATTTATCAAAATAAATACTTCTTCATTACAATAAAAATTCTGGTAAATTCTATTATTTTTCATGTAAAGACCCTTAAATTTCAAGGAAATTTTATTTTTTCATAATATTCATTGGAATTTTGCAAGAACGCAGTTTCTGACGGCACCTGATTCCGAGGCCCGGTGTTCCCGGAATCATTTTTCGAAGTTTGGCTCGGGTAGTCCAGTGAACAAATGAGCGGGTTTTTTCTAAGTTCTGAACCATTGCTCGGAATCGAATTCAGAGGGAACCGCTGGAATCGCAGCGCCGATATTTTCTTAGAAACGCCTCTTCCGGAGTTGCATTTTCTCAGGTGTTGTTTTTAATTTTTTGGGGTTAAGTGAAGAAAATAAAATAAAGTTGTGAGACAACTTTATTTTATTTCACTAAAAGGCTCTTAAATCCACATAAGCTAAGTTGAAGCGGATAGGGTGGAATCCAAAATATCCTACCCACTTGGTAGGATATTTGTGAGGTGCGGCCCGCATGAGCCCGACCGTTTTTTTCCTCTAAGAAACGCACCCGCGAAAACCCCTCTTAAATGAAATTTAACCTGTGCATTTTCTTAAATTCTTAACGCCCCTATTAATTGGGTAGTTAATTCGTTACCATTAATTCATCGAATTAATGGTTCGTTTCTTAACTTGTTTTTCAAATTGTTGGCATGGAATAAAATAAGACCAACACACGTTTTCCTTGTGGTTCCTTGTTGAGAGTATTGATAGAAACTCTAAGCTATTCATCCTCCTTCGTGAAGAATGCGAAGAACGCGAAGAACGCGAAGAACGAGAAGAACGTCGAACCCTCGGAGATCGACGACGCGACACCGTGTACCACGACACCGACGATTCTCCTACCGCGACGTTCTTTTGCGACGATCCTTCCCCACGACAATCTCCGATCATCAACCGATTGAGGTAGGGGATTACGGATCTTTTTATTTTTCCATTGTGGATTTTATCCTCAACATTGGTTTAAATGGTGCAATTAAATCTGTGTGTTTTCTTTAACCTTCAGAGATCGTCGACGTAACGCAGTGTACCGCGACGACGTGACGCCCCCTTCTGCGACGCGGTGATCCTCTTATTCCGTGATGGTCAATTCCGCGAAAAACTCACATTTGATGACAACAACGAGGTAAGGGTTGATTCTTTTAAATCTTTGTGATTTATACATGCGGCGTTGATTAAATAAATGTTGTGAGACTTTTAAAACCGCTAAGGTGGTGGGTGCGGACTAACGAAAAAGTCCAAACCCACAACCCCTTTCGTTCTTGATGTGCGAAAAGGAGGACATCGAAAAAGCAGGCCGCACGGGCGACACAAGGTCCTCGTAGTGAAGAACGGACTCTGGGAGGACCTTTGGCGAAGACGACGTAATATTCCGACCACCCGAACTCGTCCGGTGGTCCGCGGAGAAAATCACTGGTGCGCCATCGTGGAGACCCGCGGTGGCTTCAGCTGCGGCGGTGGGCCGGCCGTCCCACGACTGCATGGGACCGGTGGAGGAGCACGGGACACGGCCGACTACTGCGTCCGTTGGCAAGGGTAGCCCCACGCGGGGCTGTAGCTTCCTCACGCGGGGGCAGCGCACCCCCCGCCCGTAGCTCGGCCATAATAGCCGAGCCGCCCGCTGGCCAACCATCCAGCCGGGTCGCACCTAGCCGGGTCGGGGGGGGGGGGGGTGGGGGTTGGGCCGGGTCGGTCCGGGTCGGTCCGGGCCCAGACCCCCCATTTTCGGACCTTCTTGGTCTTTTTCACGTATCTTGAACTACGGGCCTTCGATCGATGTTCCATTAGAGGAGATGCAATCCTTGGATCGAGACGGTCTTTTCAGTATATTGCACTCAAGGTTTCAAAGTACTTTGGGTTTGGCCAGGTCAGTTCGTACACGAGACCAACCGGGCCCTCGGAACGGAAACACTTATATCTTGAGCTCCGGATGTCCGATTGACGTGACATCAACTTTGTTGGATTTCTCTAAGTGAGACAGAACTTTTGGCTTACTTCGCTTGAGTTTTGGATTCCATCGGAGTGCGGTCGGGTTGGTTCGCTCACGAAACCTACCGAGCCCCTGGAACGAAAAAGACAATAACTCACAGACCGGGCGTCCGATTGACGCACCGTCTGTCTCGTTGATTTCCTCTTGATGAGAAGGAACTTTTGGTATACTTAGCCTGAGTTTTGGATGCAGTTGGATAGAGGTCAGGTTGGATAGTACCCGAAATCCAACCGGCCCCCTGGAACTTAAATGCTGATAACTCTCAGACCAGACGTCCGTTTGATGTGCCGTCTACGACGTTGAGTTCCTTTTGACGATACGGAACTTTTGGATATATCAACTCTGGACTGTGTGTCAGTTGATGTATCAGCCACTCGGCTCGTGGAGCGGACCCTCCCAAACGAGCTTTCTATGTGTGGGAACCCTAGAGCTGGCTGCGTCTGCGACGACAATGAAGACAGTACAGGAATCCTCCGTGGGTTTGGTGGTGACCACTATGGTACTTTTGGGAAACATCAACTCCGTACTAAGTGTCATTTGATGCATCGACCTCATGGCTTGTGGAGTGGACCCTCCCGGAACTTGCATGCTGTGTGCGGAAACCCTAGAGTAGGTTGAGACTTGACGACTACTGATCGAATGACTCGGTGTGTTACGGATAGCCCAGTTGGAAGTGCTTGGTTGTAGCAGCAGAACCACGGCGGAGGAGCGCTTGGATGTAGTGGCAGACCCACGGTAATCAACAGAAGGAGTACCTCTGGAGGTTATGAGGGGGAGCGCTTGGGTGTAGCGGCCGACCCATGATGGAGGAGTTCTGGGTTGTAGCAACACGGGGGAGCGCTTGGTCGTAGTGGCAGACCCACGACAGAGTAGCACTTGGTTGTAGCGGTTGACCCATGGTACTCAACAGAAGAGGTACCTCTAGAGGCTATGAGGGGGAGTGCATGGTTGTAGCGGTAGACCCATGGTCGGAAGCACTTGGTTATAGTAGTAGGCCCAGAGTACTCGATAGGTGGAGTACTACAACAGTCCAAGGATAGAGGGAAGCTCTTGGTTGTAGCGGCATAACCAATGTACTTGATGGAGAAGGATTTTCCCAATAGTTATGGTTTCAACTTCATGATCAATCCTATGTGGGTTATTGTGGGGGTCAGTATCTACCGATCCTTTGTGGGTCTGATGGCTTAGATGAATCAGTGGCTACATCTGATCACCTCTATCATTTTACGAAGTAGTATTCCCGTGTGAGCTCAATCCTGTTTTTCTTTCCTATGTGGATTGTGTTGTGCTGTCTTGTGTGGATTTACATTTTTCTTTCCTATGTGGATTGTGTTGTTCTATCCTGTGTGGATATAAGTTTTGCTTTTATATGTGGATTGTGTTGTGCTATCTAGTGTGGATTTACGTTTTTCTTTCTTGTGTGGACTGGGTTGTACTTGGGCTTGTATCTTGGAGCCGAACATGGAATTGATGACTTAGTTATATGTATGGGCATATACGTAAGCAGTGTCAGATGTTACTTCTTGATTGTATCTTACCTTTGTGGATTATCCTTTATGGATTCTGGGAGTCCTTCGGGGGTCTCGGGGTCCCTACTAAGTAGCTTATACTCACCCCTGCACGGACTATGCCCACACTATGTTGTGTTGGTTGCAGACGACAGACATCACTGATCGTGGTTGAGGCTTGCAAAGAAGGACGGTACCTGGAGGTGGACCACTGGGCGGGATGTACTCGGAGCGGTCGGTTGGACCCAAGGAGCTATGAAGGCTATTTGTACCCAGCCTTCAGGTGGTATTCCCAATGGACAGCTCGACATTGTGGCTTTACTTTTCAATTGTTGTTTTCCCTTTCCATTTGTACTTTACTTTCAATTTGTGTTTGTATACTGGACCACATGTTTTTCCGCACTTACTGTAGTACTCAGTTTTTAATTAGTGTTTACTTCTGCCTGCATGCTCTGTGGTGTTTGTGGATTACTTTACAAAGGCAATGCATTCCCTTTTTACCGAGATTTACACCTTGGTGCTAGTCGCCAGCCCCTGGCCTATGGTAGGTGGGCTTGGGGTAGTCACGGCACGTGCCCTGAGGATGGGTCGTGAAAAATTAGTATCAGAGGAGTTCAGTTCTACCGTAGAACTCCAGACTCTAATCTTTTTCTATGTGAAGCAATAGTGTTGAGAGTATTGAGGGCGGTTATCAGTCCAGGGAGTCCAGTGTTGGTGTGGTGGCCGACGTATCCATACACCAGGACCCTAACTTCTGATTTCCGACTTAATACACGAAAACACTGATTGAATGTGTGTTTCAAATTTTCTTCGTGATTACTTGTGTCAGCTCACCAGGTATATTGTTCTTACCATGTCACACCCGTCTCTTTTCAGGATGGCCCCACGACGGCAGCCAGCTAGGGTTCTGAGAGTTGAGCATGATGACATCCCACCGAGCGACGAGGCCTCGGTACAGGGCCCTTTGACATCTGAGGCACCGGAGGTACCTCTACCCGCCGAGCCACTGATTCTTACAGCCCTAGCCACTGACGATGCACGTCGCCTTAGTGCACTCCACGAGTTCCACCTCCATCTACCGCCCAGGTTCTGCAGGGATACGGACTCCCAGGCAGCTGAGGATTGGCTGGAGGTAGTTGTACCCGTTTTTCGTTTGGTAGGGACACCAGCTGACCTTATGGTGGTCCTTTCAGCGATCCTCCTGCATGCGGGAGCAGGAAGATGGTGGAGTTTGATTCTCCAGGTGCATGACGAGGCATCACTCCTTTGGACGGACTTTGAGAGGCTTTTTCTCTCAGAGTTCGTTCCAGCCACCCTACGAGCGGTGCGCATCCAGGAGATACTACAGATGTGGTAGGGAATCATGACAGTAACCCAGTATTCCGCGAGGTTTACCGATATCTCGCTCTATTCCACGGACATGGTACGAGAACCATTCTTCAGGGCCCGAACCTTCAAGCAGGGGATCAGGTGAGAGATTAGAGCTTTATTTGTTCCTCACAGCATTCCAACACAGACAGGGGTGTTGGAGCGAGCCCTCTTAGTGGAGAGTTTCCTTGCTGAGCAGTCTCCAGCAGCAGGACCCACCACTAGCCGGCATGCAGCAGAGTCTTCTGCAGCGGGCAGTAGACCGATGACGCAGGGGTCCAAGAAGACTAGACCTACAGGTGGTCGACCGCGTGACACATGATCATTTGTGAGAGGCACACGGGGTCGACAATGACTTACCATGAGCAGATAGTGTTACTCATGCGGCGGGGTTGGTCACATGGCTCGTGAATACCCGACCCGCCTTGTTGAGGAGAAGCAGACGGTTGAGGGGCCACCCAGGCAGAGACAGATGGTCGACCGTGGCAGTCCGCAGGGGGTAGGCGGGCGGGGCAGAGGAGTTGGCCAGGTAGCTGGAGGTGGACAACGCTTCGAGGTGTTGCAACCACCACCACCAGGAGGTCCACCTCGACAGCATGGAGCTGGTGGACATGGGAGAGCTCAGCTTTAGGCAACTGAGGCCTATGATTGTAGAGCTCTGGGAGCAGATGCACAGGAGCGGGACTAGCTCCAGACCTAGATACTTTTGTTTATGCTACTTCTAGAGTTGTTGATGTTGCTTTTTAGATGTTTTGTGTCTTCGTACTTTGAGCTGCAGTAATAAAAGACACATTTCTTTTTGTGTTTATCATCTTGTCCTCTCTTCGTGTTGTTACTAAGTGCATCCGGTTTAAAAACTGTTGACTTGAACCTCACTTTTAGATACCTACTGGAGGAGACCCAGTGACCACACACTGATGCCGACAGTGTGACTCAACCCTTGGAGGTGAGAGTAACGGTTGGATCTCTTGGTAGTAGCGTCGAGGCCTTACGACGTCATCCTTAGTATGGGATTGTATCATCCATGATGGGATTGACTGTATTAGAAGAAGAACATGGTTCATCCAGGGGATGAGACCAGATTTCTCTTCTCGGCAAAGAAGAAATCTTAGCAGCTTGATTAGGACCAGAAAGGTCTATCTCATCCAAGAGCGGATGAGGACAGCTCAGAGCCGGAAAAAGTCTTGTGTTGATAGGAGGCGAAGACCACTAGAGTTCGAGGATGGCGACCACGTTTCCTTACGGGTCACACCTCAATGTGAGTTACAGAGATTTTGACGAGGCGGAAAGTTGTCTCCACGCTTCATCGGACCATTCCAGGTCCTCAGTAGGATTGGGGAGGTGGCTTATCGCCTGGCTCTACCACCTTAGTTGCACCGTGTGCATGATGTCTTCCACGTATCTCAGCTGAGGAGATACGTGCATGACCCGACGCATATCATTGGACATGGGGAGCTATACGTTGATGATGTGTAGAATTTTGCGAAGGTCCTAGTGGAGATCGAGGATCGACAGGAGCGAGTCCTATTAGGACGATCGATTCCTCTTGTGCGCATCAGATGGCAGCATGAGAACCTCCAAGAGAGCACTTGGGAGCGGGAGGCTCAGATGCGTTCTCAGTACCCACATTTGTTTACCAAGTTTATGATGTATCTTTACGGGGACGTAAATCCCTGAGGTGGGAGTGATGTAAAGACCCATAAATTTCAAGGAAATATTTTTTTTCCAAATTTTCTTTTGAATTTTGTAAGAACACAGTTTCTAACGGCACCTGATTCCGAGGCCCGGTGTGCCCAGAATCATTTTATGAAGTTTGGCTCGGGTACATTCAGTGAAAAAACGAGCGGGTTTTTCTAACTTTTGAACCAGTGATCAGAATTGAATTCTGAGGGCACCGATGGAATTACAGTGCCGTTATTTTCTTAGAAACGCCTCTTCCGGAGTTGTGTTTTATCGAGTGTGGTTTATAATTTTTTGGGGTTAAGTGAAGAAAATAAAATAATGTGGTGCGACAACTTTATTTTATTTCACTTAAAGCCACTTAAAGCCACTTAAGATAAGTTGAAGCAGATAGGGTGGAATCCAAAATATCCTACCCACTTGGTAGGATATTTTTGAGTTGGGGCCCGCACGAGCCCCACCATTTCTTTTCCTCTAAGTATTGCACCCGCGAAAACCCCTCTTAAATGAAATTCAACTGGCCCATTTTCTTAAATTCGTAACGCCCCTATTTATTGGGAAGTTAAGTCGTTACCATTAATGCATCGAATTAATGGTTTCTTTTTCTTAACTTGTTTTTCAAATTGTTGGCATTGAATAAAATAAGACCAACACACGTTTTTCTTGTGGTTCCTTGTTGAGAGGATTGACAGAAACTCTAAGCTCTTCATCCTCCTTCGCGAAGAACGCAAAGAATGTAAAGAACGCGAAGAACGAAAAGAACACGAAGAACACTGAACCCTTGGAGATCAACGACGCAACACAGTGTACCGCAACACCGACAATTCTCCTTCCACGACCTTCTTCCGTGACGATCCTTCCCCACGACAATCTCCGATCATCAACCGATTGAAGTAGGGGATTACGAATCTTTTTATTTTTCCTTTGTGGAATTTATCCTCAACATGGGTTTACATGGTGCCATTAAATCCGTCTGTTTTCTTTAACCTTCGGAGATCGTCGACGTGACTCCGTGTACCACGACAATGCGACGCCCTCTTCGGCGACACGACAACCCTCTTCTTCCGCGACAGTCAATTCCGCGAAGATCTCACGTTCGATGAAAACGACGAGGTAGGGGTTCTTTATTTTAAATATTTGTGATTTATACCTATGGCGTTGATTAAATAATTGTTGTGAGAATTTTAAAACCTCTAACGCGGTGGGTGCGGACTAACGAACAAGTCCGAACCCACCGCCCCTTTCGTTCTTGATGTGCCAAATGGAGGACGTCGACAAAGCATGGAGGACGCCGTCACGGTGGCGCCGGCAGCGGAAGGCGGCGGGGCCCAGTGCGCCGCCATGGAGACCCACCGCAGATGATGCCGCGGTGGCGGGCCGGCCGTCCCGCGACCGCGAGGGACCAACGGAGGGGCATGGGACATGGCCGGCTGCCGTATTCGCTGGCAAGGGCGGCCCCACGCGGGGCCGCGACTTCCTCACGCGGGGGAAGTGCGGCCCCCACCCATGGCTCGGTCGTAACAGCCGAGCCGACCCGCTGGCCAAACGGCCAGCTAGGTCGCGCCCCGCCGGGTCAGACCCGGACCCGGGTCCGGTCAACCCGGTTCGGGCCGACCCAGGGGTGTTGGGCCGGGTCGGTCTGGGCCCAGACCCCCCGTTTTCAAACCTTTTCAGTCTTTTCCCCGTATCTTGAGCTACGGGCCTCTGATCGATGCGCGATCAGCGGCGATGCGATCCTTGGATCTAGATGGTCATTTCAGTATATCACACTGAAGGTTTCGGATTACTTTGAGTTTGGCTGGGTCGGTTTGTACACGAGATCAACCGGGCCCTCGGAGGGGAAACACTTATATCTTGAGCTTCGGACGTCCGATTGACATGCCGTCGACATTTTTGGATTCCATTAAGTGAGACGGGACTTTTGGATTACTCCGCTCGAGTTTTGGATGCCATCAGATTACGGTCGGGTTGGTTCGCTCACGAAACCAACTGGGCCCCTGGAACGAAAAGGCCAATAACTCACAGATCGGGCGTCTGATTGACGCGCCGTTTGTCTCTTTGATTTCCTCTTGATGAGACAGAACTTTTGGCGTACTTCTATTGATTTTTGGATGCAGTTGGATAGAGGCCGGGTTGGATAGTACCCGAAATCCAACCGGGCCAGTGGAATGGAAAAGCTAATAACTCTCAGAACAGACGTCTGTTTGACACGCCGTCTGCGACGTTGAGTTCCTGTTGACGATACAGAACTTTTGGATATATCAACTCTGGACTATGTGTCAATTGATGTATCAACCACTCGGCTCGTGGAGCGGAACCTCCCGAACGATCTTGCTGTGTGTGGGAACCCTAGAACTGGCTACGTCTGCGACGACAATGAATACAGTACGGGAATCCTACGTGGGTTCAGTGGTGACCACTATAGTACTTTTGGGATACATCAACATCGGACTATGTGTCAGTTGATGCATCGACCTCTTGGCTCATGGAGTGGACCCTCCCGGAACGAGTATGCTATGTGCGGAAACCCTAGAACCGGTTGAGACTTGACGACTACTGATCGAACGACTCGGTGTGTTACAGATAGCCTAGTGGGAAGCGCTTGGTTGTAGCAACAGACCCATGGAGGAGGAGCACTTGGTTGTAGCGGCAGACCCACAGTACTCAACAGAAGGAGTACCTCTGGAGGCTATGAGGGGGAGCGCTTGGTTGTAGCAGCAGACCCATGACGGAGGAGCGGTTGGTTGTAGCGGCTGACCCATGGTACTCAACAGAAGGAGTACCTCTAGAGGTTATGAGGGGGAGCGCTTGGTTGTAGTGGCAGACCCATGGTGGGAAGCACTTGGTTGTAGTAGCAGGACCACAATACTCGATAGGTGGAGTACTACAACAGTCCAAGGTTAGAGGGAAGCACTTGGTTATAGCAGCATAACCATTGTACTTGATGGAGAAGGAGTTTCCCAATAGTTATGGTTTCAACTTCATGATCGATCCTATGTGGGTCATTGCGGGGGTTAGTACCTACCGATCCTTTGGGGTTCCAATGGCTTAGATGAATCAATGTCTACATCTGATCACCTCTATTGTCTGACGAAGTAGTATTCCTGTGTGAGCTGAATCCTTTTTTGATTTCCTATGTGGATTGTGTTTTGCTATCCTGTGTGGATTTACGTTTTGCTTTCCTATGTGGATTGTGTTGTGCTATCCTGTGTGGATCTATGTTTTTCTTTCCTATATGGATTGTGTTCTGCTATCCTGTGTGGATTTAGGTTTTGCTTTCCTGTGTGGACTGGGTTGTACTTGGGATCGGATGTTGGAGCCGAACTTGGAATTGATGACATAGGTATATGTATGAGAATATACCTAAGCAGTGTCAGATGTTACTTCGTGATTGTATCTTACCTTTGTGGATTATACATTATGGATTATGGGATACCTTTGGGGGTCTCTGGGTCCCTACTGAGTAGCTTATACTCACCCCTGCATGGGCTATGCCCGTTGTACATTTTGTTGGTTGCAGACAACGGACAGCGATGATCGTGGTTGAGGCTTGCGGAGCAGGACGGTACCTGGAGGTGGACCACTGGTCGGGACATACTCGGAGTGGTCGGCTGGACCCAAGGAGTAGTGGAGGCTATCTGTACCCACCCTTCAGGTGGGATTCCCTATGGACAACTCGATGTTGTGTCTTTACTTTTCAGTTGTTGTTTTCCCTTTCCAGTTGTACTTTACTTTCAGTTTGGGTTTGTATACTGGCCCACTTGTTTTTCCGCACTTACTGTTGTACTCAGTTTTTACTTAGTGTTTACTTCTGCCTCCTTGCTCTGTGGTGTTTGTGGTTTACATTACAAAGGCAATGCCTTCCCTTTTTACCGGGATTTACTCCTTGGTGCTAGTCGCCAGCCCCTGGCCTATGGAAGGCTGGCTTGGGGTAGTCACGACACGGGCCCCGAGGACGGGTCATGATAGTTCATGTAAGAACCTCTTATACACAATTTAGGTTCAAATAAAATACATTCATATAAATTAATATTCATGTAATGTCTTTACTGTTCACAACCATTTTTCATGAATATTCTTTAACACAAGAAATAAATTTTTGTATATTTCAAATGAAAATAGAACACTTATCTCTCCTTTAAGTCTTATTATCAATGAAATGAAAACATTAATACCTTATTTAATGAAAAAATCAATCCAAAAACATGAATCGCAAAACACTTCGTCTTTCCATTAAAATGTTTCATGAAGTATACGAATTCCAAATAGTATTTTGCAATTATTTTTATGATTCTCTCTAATTTGAATAAGATTTACTATTTATTGAATGATAATCTCTTAGTTTCTCCAATTTTTTTCATAATAACTCCAAATAGACCTCAAACTCCTAGAGAGCATTTTTTTCATGAATACCTCATTCTTTGATCCACTATGTAGCTTTTTAAACAAGATTTTGTTTATAAACACAACCCAATATCTTTGAAAAGGAGACTTGTGGGTTTTATTTCAATTAAATTTCCCTTTTGGTTTGTTTAAAACACCTCTACAAAGGATTATCATGTTAATATTATTAATTAATCACGTATTTACAATCATAGTCACTACTTGGTTCTTCAAATTATTTCTCCCCATAACATTGATCCTATTATTGATTTAAGATGGATTTACTCTCCCCCTTCATTATATTTCTTAATATTAATGTCTCTTTCGGTGGTTTGTGCAATCATCTCACTACCTTTCTTAGATAATTTCAACACATTTTTCAATAAACCCAAATTTCTCTACATTATTGATCATTAATAAGAGAAGAATTATCATCACATGGGGATATACTCAATATACCTTGGGTAGTGGGGGTTCCATGAACACACATATCTAAGTATAGGGAGTCTTATAAACTTTTAGAACCAGTCAATGATTCTCAAACATCTCCTTTACTAAGGCCTTTATCATGATATCTATTACTTGAAGTTGTGTAGGTACATACACAAATTTCACTAAATCCTGATTATATTTTATGATTATGAAGTAATATATTATTTAATTTTGATTTATACTTGAGTGATATATACTATTTTCATTATGGTTTCTAACACTTGAGATATTACATTTAATATTGATAGGTAATTTCACTCAAACTCACATATTCTCAAGTTGTTACTTCATCTATAAAAATTCATGAAATAATAGTTGGCCACAATATATTAAAATTCTACCATGCTCAATAAAATACAATAGTCTTGCTAATTACGCTATGCAATTCACAATGCATTAAGATAAAATGCTCCAACTAATGTTTACTTTCAATCATCTGTTGAATTAGCCCAATCAATATTAGTATATACAAATAAATCTTGTTGATATGTTTCACTGTAATGAAAAATGAAATCCATTGTGCCTTTTATATAACACAAGATTCTATTCAACACATATAAGTGTATTTCCTTGGTATTAATCAGGTAACTTATATCTTGTTAAGTAGAAAACACAATGTCGAGTCCCGTTACTATTTTTTACAATCACTAGTATAAATTTCATTCACAATATAAGGATTTTAAGAATAAATTTATAATAACCCACCTCAAAATTGGTTTTAATGGTTTTTTAAACCAATGTCAAGAAATATTTTTGTATCATTTCATAAATACGAAAGACTTTATAACATCAAATTTTTGAGACATTGACATTAAAATTATATGTTTAATTTCATTTTTCAAATAAAAATATAAATTTTTATGGTGAAATATACAATTAACATAATTTTTATTAAAACATAATTTTAATACTCCAAGGTCAATGTTTTAAAAATAAAAATGTTAGTGATTTTCAAATTTTTCAAATAATACATTAGTAATTGTAAATTTTTTAAAATTATTTGTTTATTAACTGATGTCAAAATTATAAATTAGAATAGACATTAAACATTGGTTTTTTTGAAAAATTATTTTAAATGTGAATTCTATATATTTTTTATTTGAAAAATTGATCTTAAAAGTATAAAATAAAATAAAATGTTAATGTATTTTTTTAAAGAAAATAATGTTAAGGTTTTATTTTTAGTATTTAATATTTAAAAAATGATGTTAAAAGTATTAGGAGAAATATAATTTTAATTTCAGTTAATTAAAACCTTAATGTTAAAATTATTCATTAATTTTTTTTAATATAGAAGTAGATGTTTTTTAATTTCTTCACTTCACACAATTGTTAGTTTTTCCTTCCCAGCTATAAATAAATCATGAAGTTATATATTTTTCATTCCTAATTATAAATAAATCTAAACACACACTATTATTAATTTTATTGTAACCTTTCATGTGGTTTCAAAATTCATCCAATTTGACGTGGTAATCTATATTTAATTATGCTTTTTGGGGAAATAATTCCATCATTTAAATTATTTTAAATGTTTTATCATGTTTTTCATGAAGATACAATTTTATAATATGATTAAACATTAGTATAAGATATACACTAAAAAGATCAAAATGCCTTATGATTTTTTATTCACAATGAAAACAAAGTTCTAAATTCCTCATGATTTTTTCATGATGAAGAAAATGAATACTAAAAATTGATCTCTAATGTCGTAGGAAACACACAAAATTGTAGAGTTGAAGGTGAACCAATAATTATTGTTTTTATAATTTTGGTTGGTACAATTTTCTATTTTTTATGTTGTATTTTTATAAAATATATCTTATTCACATTGAAATGTAATTTTGAAAATATTTTTACAATATAAAACACTTTTTATTTTAAATATTGACAAACAAAAAAACTTATAACATTTTTTTTAAAAAAAACCAATGTTATAAGTTAGTTTTATTAAAATATTTATCATGGTTTACATTTCCACATGAATTATATATATCCAATGTTTAATATTCATTTACTATGTCAGTAGAAATAATGTTGGAAAAAAACCAATGCTAAAATACATAAAAATAATTCTTAAAAATTAATTTTATACTAGTGAATAGGCTCTCGATGAGATACCTATAATTAATAATGTTGACCTCTTTTCCATAATCATCTCTTTAAAATCATATACAAGTATAAAAAAGAATTTTCATATACTTATGATCCTACTTTTTTTATCTTTTCAAAACCTCCTTGGGATATTTTTATTGTGAGATTAATGTTACCTACCTTCCTTAAATAACCCACAACTCAAGGTAAAAAGGTAAACACTCCAATAATCGACATTTTGAATATACACATCATAAATTCTACAAATTTATTACACTGTGCTTCTTTTAATCCCCCAATGATTATGAAATATATATATATATATATGATAAATATTATCCATTTATCCCTCTCCACTTTGACATAGAGATTATGATCAACTCATCTACATTGAGAAGGAAGCTTCTTTAAGAACAACTCTAGTCTAGAATATCATGCTCTTGGTGCATTGATTATCCCATAAAGAACATTCTTCAGTTTGAAGTATTTTTTATGATTTAAATTCATAAGAAAAAAATTTATCTACTCGAGGTACACCACTTATTCAAGTAATACATTGAGGAATACTGATTTTAAAATCATTTGGAAAATCCAAAACGTCTTTTCACTAATATAACTGAGAATAAATAAATTATTTTCAACCTATCCAAAGGATAAATTTTGTCATTTATATTGAAACCTTCAATATGAGATTATCCCATTCACACAGTTAATTTCTTATTTCAAATTACCATTGCATCTTTATGTTGTTTTTATTGAAACTCTATTTGTTCATGATGATGTTCTTCTCAATTATACTTGAAATAACTTCCCATGTCTGAATATTTTGAATTTGGTTAGGCTATTCTTGCAAAAACGGGACCCAATTCACATCTTCAACATATTTTTTTTCAAAAATTATTATTTCTTGAGATAACAATATATCCTTATAGAGACATTTCTTCCCTATTTTGAAATGGTGTTTTCTTATAACCAATGATATTAGGCTCATCAATTTTATCCACACACCTTAGATTTTGTATAGATGTTAATCTAACATGAATCTACCTGTCCTTAGACTTCTTGGGAATCATCATT
This sequence comes from Viscum album, assembly GCA_963277665.1. NCBI lineage: Eukaryota > Viridiplantae > Streptophyta > Magnoliopsida > Santalales > Viscaceae > Viscum > Viscum album. The sequence continues at coordinate 1,234,959,798 of OY728162.1, read as the reverse complement.
ACCCCACTTTACACCCCCATATATACTCAACCTCTCATAACTTTTATTGGTAATTTTCTCACGGTTATGTTAAAGATTATATTCATTTTCCTCAAAATTGACATCTTATATTTCTTTCATATTTCCAATCCATTTGTTTAAACTCTTGAACACATTTCTCTTGGATGAGTTTAATGTTTTTAAGGCATTGTATGAGTGGTCAGGTCAGTGAATAATAATGGTTTTAATTGGTTTCAATGGATAATATTTGAATAACTTCATGAATGAAACCAAAAAATCTTCAAAGAGAGAATATTTCACATTTCATTTAACAATACATTTTTGGATCAAGCCTATTTATATTAATTAATGAAAAACCCATATTAATTGGGTTGAGATATAACACATTACAAAACCGATAAACCACGAAGCACAAAGGCCTTAAATAATATCATAAGGGCCCATTATATAATTAATTATTCTAAGTAAAACACATGCCAAATATTAATAATAGTAATAATATTATTATTATTATATTCTGATTACATGTATTGAAATTGCATATTGATATATCATCACTATTGGGACCTTAAATTTACACATCAACCCTCAATGAAAATTATTAATCCATAAAGAAAAAAAATATTTATTAAATTAAATATTATTCGTTGAATAAATAAATAAATATTATATTTAACTAAAATTATTAATAAATATTTATATTAATAAATTATCTATACAGCTGAATAAAAAAATTATTTATTATGTTTTGATTAATTAATAAGAGATAAAGAAATATTATATTCACTAAAATTGAGAATAAATATTCAGTTTAATATTAAAATCTCATATTATAGACTCAAATATTTAGCGATTAAATTTATTTGATTCACGATACTTGATTAATTATTATTAAACTAGCTGAGAAAAATATATCTTTTTGTTATTAAATTTAATTAAGATTAATGAGATCTTGGATACATTTTGTTTATACCCACTAGGGATCTTTCTTAGTGGTATTTGGTGAACATACCTAAATTCTACGATTAGTTTCTAGAAACAAGTTAAGGAACTAATATATAATGTAGTTAATGTCACAAAGAAAATAACCTTACTACAAATACTATTGTGTAATATAATCTCCTTATTGTAATATCCCATCAAGTATGATGAAAACATGTGACATTACCCTATATTTTTTATTTGAATTTATTTAACTCTCTGAAAATAACTCACTCAAGAACTACCATGTCCATAGACATGATCAGACTCTTTTATTTAAATCAAAGGGCCTAAAATATCTATTCCATTAACACGGGAGGGAAAATCCTTTCTTAACTTATTTCATTAATTTCATATCACTTAGAACATAGTTTTCATCCATAAAACAAAGTATGAGATTAATGATATTCATTAACAATATAATCAAGTCTAAGGACTAATACACAATTCTATATATATAAATATCGAATCATACATATAACAAGTAGAATTTATATTGGAGGGTCTTTCCATATAACCTGAATTCATGAAGATTACCAACTGAGAAAAACATGAGAAGAATATCATTCTCTTATAATCCCATAACACTTTATAGTCAAACATCATTGGGGTCACATCATACATATGTCATCTCGATCAAAGGGAAAAATTTTATGAATGTCGTTAAGGAATTTTAGGGTTCTCATTACAGTGGTGAATTTATATATCCTTTAAATGAAACAAATACTCTATTTAATTTATCACATTAATTTTATATAGAATAAAAATCTTTACATTATAATATATTTATTAATATTATATTAATAATAATTAAAAATTCAATTATTAATAGGAAACCCTCTCTAAAGGACTTCTACTTTGACTAGATCCAACTACTAAATTATAACGTGTTAAATGTCACATGATAAACATGCTTTTAAAGTTGTATTTTTATAGTTAATGGGACTTTTACATTATTCTATGGAATCTATACTTATTGTGACATCACCATTTTAATAAAATCACAAAAGAGCTGATATAACCAACTGTTTATATTTTTTCCTCAATCATAAACATGAAATATTTGATAATAACAGAGTCTTATGTTTATAATAATATATATATTGATAAAAATTTACTACATTTATTAAAATTAAAAAATATGGAAAAAATTAATTACTATATTGCTTCTTAAGTTGCATCAGATGACACAACTAACTCAGTTAATGTAGATATTGATCTAACCAGATTTAATAATCTTCTCTTACTTATTTACATAGCCTTAATACTATATATATGATCAAATTCATTTGAAAAAAACTAGTTTTTATATACCCTTTAAAACTTGTATTCACACTTCTCCAAGTATCAAGAACTCATCAAATCTATTCCTTTAGTACTATTATATAGTTTTGACTCCATCCTGATGCATTTATCCTTATATTATTTGATATTTTCCCAATAATATTTACACATAAGAAATATCATATTTTAGTACATTCTAGGGAATATGAGATAGATTCTCAACACTTGGGCATATGAAATTATATTCATCATAAAAGACCCTCATATGTTTTAACACATCATCTTAGAGTTCATTCCATGTGATATTGGAAGTAATTCACTCTAAATTATTCCATATTTTATTTTTCCAAACATTATCAATGTATATACTATTACTATATGAAAGGAACCCTATAGATATATTTAACAAGACCATATTCTCTAGAACATGGATTTCTTCTTTAAGTCATTCTTAGAAAAATAAAAATTATCTTGTATTAAATAGATGAAGACTAAACATTTAGTTTACAAATTTTATCTACATATTTCACTTGAAAAAATACACCTCTATCACAAACCAATTATTACATATGATTCAATTTTGGTGTTAGTAAAACCAAACTCTCTTATACCATCATAAAATTGAAATTATATGATCAAAATTCATTATTCAATCCATAAATTGGTTTCTATGACTGATAACTTATTAGATTTAATTTGTGTCAAAAACACTTTTGGTTGCATCATATATATAGTTTTCGCATGGTTTCCTTCAAATAATTTTTTCTTGAAATCTATTTTCCAATATAATGATCATATATGGTTTATATGAAAATTATAATTCTTATAGATTTTATATTAAGAATAATGAAATGTTTTTATCAGATACTATATCTATACCCTACTAGAATCCTTTAATAAACAGTCATTCCTTATGGGTATAAACATAACATCCATTTCTATTTTCTTCTTTAATACCCACCAATAATTTTATATCATCTTGATAACCCCAAAAATATGAAACTGTATTTTGGAACATGTAATATATCTATAATTTTACAAGAATTATTCAATCATATCTAGTTGATTTCTATTTATTACTTATCGGATTAATTACTCTTATAAAATAATATATCATCTATCTTGGTACATATAAAACTAACACATTGGTATTAACTTTCTGAAATGGTATGTGACTCTCAAACAACTCCTCCTACTAAATATTGTTGAGTTTAGTGTTTTTCATAACCCAAACCAATAGGGCTCGAGCCAGGACACCCCAGGCCTGCCTCCATAGGCCAAGGGCCAGCGACCAGCACCGAGTAGGCTATCACACATAGTGAGGCTTTAGAATAAGGTACCTGTATATATGCACCCACATTCACCTCCATGCAACGGAGCATAGATATATAAAAAACATAAAATAAATGTATGCATACACCAATCCTAAACTAGAGTACAATAGAAGTTAAAAAATATAAAATACCGAGACCACCAAAAGATAACTTTAAAATAGTCCAAATAGCTTATATGGAGGGGATTGCTATCAGAAAGTAAAGTCAGAAATCTCCCTAACCAAGATCTAGTAAACACCACAGTCGGTCTAGATCACAAAGACCGTCCTACTCTGGGTCCTCCTCGGACACTTTCGAAAGGAATATGTTCAACAAATGACCCAATACATGTGCATGAAATTCCCATGTAGGGGTGTGCATAAAGATACTTAGTAGGAACCCCAAAACCCAAAAAGAAAAGTGAGAATCTGAAATGAATTATATAGCTCGACCAAGCCATAGGGAAACCAAATGATAAGGAACCACTATATTGAGACCATCCTCAACTAAAAACAACTAGTCATCTCATATAATAGGGATTTGTATCAAAGATGTGACAAAAAAATAAGTGAAACACAAAAATAAAACCAAATAAACTCATATCAGGAACTAACCCTTATGAGGTGTTGACCTCATCACCAGTAAAAATTCAACTTGAGGATCTAAGGCGACTCATAACTAGGAGAAAAAACTCCATGAGATCAATCATACCAGATGAACCGTTTTTTATAGATTCACTCCAATGGGTCTCACACTGCCATCCCATATGGATCATCCGATAGAACCTGCTCATAGGATTACGCTGCTAAGAATATCATGCTGAAACTCAGCAGAAGAACCAAACTTCTCAGATAGGGGATCGCTCTGAGGGGCCACTAGAGTATAATAGAACTCAAAACAGTCTCATAAAGATATCTCTTATAGGGGATCACTCCCATGATCAGCTAAGGGATACTAAAACCTGATCTGACATTCTACCGATCACATCGCTCAGATAGAGAATTGTTGCCTCTGCATGGGTGGTCATGACGATGCTGGAAACCTTGTATGGTGTAATTGGTGAAGTAGGGGATCATACCAATGATACCAGAAACCCAACCAATACCACACACCGAGTAGGGTATCAAATAATCAATGATGCTACATCCCTTATATCATCTCCTTCTTTATAGGGGATTGTATTCCCAAATATTCCACAAAAACCCTAAATTGTTGTCTAGAAAGATTGGGGATCTCCGCTCGTGTAGAGTTGGTCATAGTGATAACAAGAACCACATATAGGGAAATGATAATCTAGAGGATCTCTACCCAACCTCACATGAGGTATGCTACAACTTTTTTTATGATCATCCTATAAAGTGGATCTCAATCATGTATAGAGGATGTAATACCAAAAACCCTCATTATGTAAGATCCAGGGGGACTCACTCAACACTGGTGATCAAGGAAATGCTAGCCTAAGAGGCCCACACTACATCACATACACAACACACCTCCTAGAACAAAAATGTGTCCAATATCTCATTCTATATAGAAAAACACAATGGATAGGCTATTTATTCATCCAAAGTGGACACCAGGTGAAAATGACACATTTCTCTGCAAATTCCCAAATATGGACTCAAAGTATACCCCACCTCAATTTTTGTTTAAAAAACTGAATATTTTTTTTGAAAATCTATATTAAATTTTGGGTTTCAAAGACGCTGACGACACATCAATTGGACATCAGACATAGGAGATACGTCTGATGCAAGAGTCAACAAATAATAATAATTACATTATTATTTTTATTATTAGACATTTTGTGTGACTGAGCCTTCATGAAAAAGGGTAATGTTCCCAAAATGGCCTAAAAATCATCCTTGATGCAAGAGTCACATTTCAACAAATGTCACTTGAATTGGACATCTGATTTGGGAGTTAAGATGGTTTAAAACTCCCTCGGCCCATTCTGGCTGGACCGGCCCGCTCTGGCTGACCTGGGCCACCTCACCGGCCTCTATCCTATCCTATCACACTATGTCCCACAACACCATATCCTAGTTTTGTGTTTCCCTCTACCCAACCCTGTCTGGCCCATGGCCCAGCTAGGGTTGGCCCGCCACTCCGTTGTCTGCATACACAACGCACCTGTTGGCCTCCACTCTCTGGTGTTCCACGCCGTTGTGTAGCCTATCAACCTCTTCCAACCCTTCCACAACCTCTGGTGGCTTCCACTACCACTGCATATACTGCCTCCACATCCTCCATTCACCACAAACCACTGTAGACCTTACACAGAACATTAGGTTGAGACCAGTTCGGGAAACCTCAGGACATGATCTACACTAACACAACCTCCACTCGTAGATCCATTGATGATTAAAAAAATGAATAATAAAAGGGGAAATGGGATTGAAACTCAAATCTACTTACTTCTGGGTGACACGCCAAATATTCAGGGTCAAATAGGTGCTCTAAATCTACGCCTTCACAATATGGGAGTGATCAATGTCAAGATTGGAGTTTCAGGACACCTTATTTACTCTATTCATCCTGGTCTTTCATTGGTGAGGAGGAAAAGGGAGGGGGATTCTTACAAGTTCACCAAAGGAATAAGGGGGGATACGATTTAATTTTTAATTATAACCTCTCTAATTAATTGTCTATCTCTTGAATCGCCTCTAACAGGACACCCGATGCTGACAAGGTTTATGTTACCCCCATGGTAAACACAATGTTCAAAAATCAACCGCAGTCCCAGAAATTTGATCTGGTACTCCATTAAAGACTTATTCATTCCAAAATAAAAATAAAATAATTGAATTTAGTTATTTTATTGAAGGTTACATCCTTGATATATTTTTTCCACTGAAAATCATTGACCACATAGGTTATACCTCTCCTAGGGTAAACAACACTCTTTGGACTAAACTATGGCCTTAGTTTTCATATCTAAGCTATCATTTTTCTTGGTATAATTGTGACCAAATATACTAGTTTTATAATTTTATGTGCAGAATACATGCCTTTTGAAGAAGTCATAGTAGGACTGGTCGTAGGCCAATATTATTGTGCTAGACCTACTGGTTTGTTTCCCATAGCTTGGTAAAGGAGAATTCTAGTGCTTCTTTTGATTGTGATCCCCTCCACCTGAGTAGGTAGAACACATTTGCAGTTTTCTTTTGGTGGTTCCTATATTTCCCCTTTTCTATATATTTTGTACTCTGGGTTTGGATATATGTATTCATTCATTTATTTTCCAACTATATATATATATATACTCTCTTTCATGGAGGTGAATTTTGGTGTGTGCATAAAAATACATCATGATTCCAAAGTCTTACATGGAAAATCCTTAGTTACTATAGTATTCTTAAGTCAACTCATGTGAATCTGGGGCCTTGAATTTATTAAAATAAATATTTCTCCCAATTTCAATATAATATAATCAATTACCTCTTATAGAAGAATTTTCAATAATTAGAATAATATCTTTTTATATTTGGTATAATAACATATACTGATTCAAATGACTCTTCAGCATCATTTATTTAAAATCATAGTACACTTGATTATATTTTTTGTTTAACATTAGGATGTTGCATGTTCTATTTATTTTTAGTCATAACTTATGATTCTGCATTATGGTAAACTGAATGATTTATCTAATTTATGGATAATCATGAAGTTTTACTGATTTTTTCATTATAATATAGAGTGGTTTAAAACACTAAATTCAATGTTTTTATTATTGAATATAAAGCTTACAGTTTTCATTGTTTAATTTTGTTACAAGAAAACCTATAAATTGAACCGATATTTAAGGAATGGATGATAAATAGAAAACATTTGATCATTTTGAATCCTTCAACATCTCACTTCCTTCATCAATTCCAATAAATTTTTTATCTAGTTTGTTTTACTTAGATTTATTGTTGTGTACATTTAATTAAGAATCTCTTTGTTCCTTTGTTATTTTTCATAATTATTATCTTCTAGATTAATGGTCCTCAATGGATAATATTTTTTTACTAATACTCATTGTGAATGATAAGGTTATGGAATTTGGAATCAATATTTTTTGAAGTTTTGAAATTTAATAAATTCCATGTTGCTTGGAAGTACCACCAATCATTATTGATTGAAGAGGATATCGTGGTTAGAGCTACATATTACATACATTGTTTTGAAGAAGTTCAAGGGTTATAAAATCGTATATAATAATCAATGATTGAATGCAGAAGTTATATTTTGTGAAACACTCTATGTACCATGGATATAGTTATCAATCCACTTTTTGATTTTATTTAATAGTTAATATTTTGTTTGATTGGAATTGTTTGGTAATATAATATACTTAGAAGAGTATATTTATTTTTATTAAATACTCTATATTTTTCTTATATAGTTTTCTTATTTGATTATAATTATATCTTTTTATTAGTTATGTTAATTAACTACTGATAATTTTATTTATTATTCATTTTTATTTGTTACTCTGATTTTTAGAGGTTATATCTTAAGAATGATCGATTTCTTAAAGTGGGAAAAAATGATTGTGGTCTTTGTGGCTTCAATTCCCCTCCTCTCTCTTGAAGATTCCATTTACTTATTATATGGGATAACAATTGGTAATATCTTGAGTAGATTTAGGATAATTATTTGAGATTGACTTATTGTTTTCCTTAATATAAATTTTTTTCTAATATTCAATGCATCAATATATCCTCAAAAAACACATGAAGTTATGCCACAATGGATTTCCATCACATTACAACTTATATAATATACTCAAAATTAAATTTTTTTTGTTAAAACATTTTAAGGTGAAAGTGAGAAACCAAAGTTCATGCACAAAAGGAAATAACAGAGCCATGAAATTGAAATTTCCACCTACCACTTTTAATCTCCCTAAATAGTTTCCATGAGATAGTGTTTACTTGAGAGTCTGGTTCTTACATTAAAATATTTGAAAACCATAAAACCATCTTTTCCCAAGAATTCATTTAATACTCATTGATGATCATCTCCTTGTTTAAAACTGTTATTAAAATTAGTTACTTGTAAATCCATGTTCCATGAACTTCATAAGGAGTCACTCATTATAGAGTGTTCCATTATTCTTTTATCCTCTTTATCGAGAAGCATTAATTGTCAGAATAATTTAAAAATTAACCACTTCTAAACTCATGATCAATTCCACAGAATATCCGGCCATAACATCATACTCTCTCTACTGGTAAGCCAACATTGAGAAATGGTTATCACTAACCACTAGTTCCCTATACTGGAAAGAATCCTTCCAATGATATTGGGTAAAATTATCCATTTTTTTAGCTTTCATCTTCTTTGCTGATCAAGTCTTCATTGGTAGAGGTAGGTATGAGTTGTCCTTCCTCCCTCTATAATTACCCCTCTAACTCTTTATCCACCTAAGGCTGGGAGATTATCAACTCATTCCTCCTCTTCCTAATATCTAATAGAGTAGTTAGAGCATCCATAAATGAATTCATTTCCATAAACCTTTAGTCCATCCATAGATTCCCTATAAGATCCATCCTCTAGAACCAATACCTTGTTCGACAGCTGTTCAAAACAATTTCCCCCCACTATAATAGCAACCTCCCTCCTGGGACTTACCATATTCATGTCCTCAAACTCTAAACCAACCCTAAAAGTAGAATGTCATGTATGATCCTCCATTTTTACCATATATGCTTGTTCTTTTTCATAGGTTCCACTCTCTTTACACACCACTTTAGCATATGAGGAACCCAGTTTGTGACCTCCCTCAAAAATCCCGCTACCACCCTAGGGGACCTCAAGTAACAGAGGTTCAAAATATTTTTCATTTGTCTCTATCTCCGGAATCCTTTTCTCCAAGGGGACCTTCATAGACTGCTGGGGTTTGTGGTCCTTTTTCAGCCCAGTGAAGTCATCTTTCACTAATGGGTTCTCCTATGATCCACTTATTTTTTCCTTTATCTGATAATCTATACCTAATTTTCCAATACCAGAATGCCCTTATACAGTAATGGGCATAGAATACTTGCTGCCTCCAATTCCAACACCCTTCATCCTGTCAAGTTGGCATGACCCAGATCTTCAATTCAACGATGAGTGGCGCAACAGATTGCAATAAGAATAGAAATATACCCATTTATCATAAAACACATGATCCCTACAGTGATATTAATCTCCTACTACTATCCAAATAAAGTTATACAATGGTTTTGAAGCATCTACTTCCACACACACACTCAATAATTAACAATATGATAGACCTCTTAGGTTCATTTATCAGAACAAAATTACCTACAAACAAGGTTCTTATGTATCCTAATAATTTATGGGATTCGAAATGGGAGGGGGGAGATTTGGAAAACTCTCCCAAGTCACCACTGAGTGGGAGTCCTACTTTATATGGATGTTATAGGTCAATTTGTGGAGCTAAAAATTGGATCGGTTATGGTTGATGGGCGCAATGAACCAAGATTTGATCGTGTCATCCCACAATTCAAAATGAACAATAATATTCCTATTATAAAGATAACCAAAAGTAGACTTATCTTGTAAATCCCAAGATATAAAAAAGAACCTATAAAATGTGTCTACCGAAGTCCTCCTTTGTGAAAAAAATTTGATCAAGGTTCAATTTAGTATCGATGACACTGCGTTAAACTCCGCATTAAATAGTGGAAGTTTAGGGAATCCTTCTTATATCTCTACCACCTTTGGACATAGAGAACAATATAGAGACAGAAGAAACAACTTGTGGTTGGAGAAACGGGAAAAGGGAGATTCATTTCCCTTAAAGGACAATGTAGGTTCCTCCCCCACTGGCGGGGGAGGGATCGACATGGATGAAACCATCGTCACAGTGTGGGAGAAGAAACCAATTCTCCCATAGGGTTCTGTAACTCCTTGTGAAACCACTAATTACATTCATTGATACTTATATAATATAAATTATTTAATATAGTTGGAATATGTTTTGATGATACATAATTATTCATAAAACGTTTCTTGAAAGGAATTATGGTGGGTTTCAAGTACATATATGACTCCTTATTGATCCTTCTTATACTACCATCACTATTTTTATTTGTATATGGTAATGAGATTTCATGACTTCCTCCACTCAACATTTAAATGATCAATGAAAACATGATTAATATATTATCTTACTATCCCATCTAAAGGTTAATATATCTTTTATTGAGTATATTCATCACTTCCACATTACAATCATAAAATATCTTAAAGGAATATCCTGGAGTATATTAATTTATATTTAGATTTTCCATAGAACAGTTCACACATAACTTATTGAAATAACACTAGAATATTTTTTGATTTAAGAAATTTATTTATAAAGGTTATTTTTTCTTAAAACATAATAATTAAATCCATCAAAATACATAATATTTACTAGCTCCAAATAGTTCTGACACTGTTCTCGGCAAATAATTGAAAATTTCCTCTAATTTAACTTTATTAAGAATTATTTTTCTGAAACTGGTTATTACATAAGTCTTGTATTTAATATTCGTCGTTAATTAGAGATATTAGACACCTTTGATTCAAGTATTGATAAAATATTATGTATAAAATAACATTAATACATTCAATAGAAGTATGTTGCACTGTCTCATTCTATCTATAACTAAAAATTAAGATAAATTTTCTCTTAACACTAAATAAGAAATTATAGTTTCAAAATAATTTATCCACTTCGAGATATGAAGTTTTGACATTCTATTTTCTAACATAGGACCAACCCTTCTTCAACAACGTAGAAAATTCTCCATACTTCTTGTAATATTTATTAACATCCTTGTTTCCAATATTTTAATTAAAATATGTGAGTAATATATTTTATTCAATACGCATGTATAAAAATAAAAAAAATATTACAAGAAATTAGGAATACACATGAAGTAGAAGATTTTTCATTCTTATTATACAACTCATTGCAATTTTTATTCCAGTAACATTTTTTTCCACATGTTATGTTGATAACCTCCCATTAAATATAGTACCTCGAAATGTTTTATTTATTTTATGAATATTGAAAAATACTAATTGGTTATAAACTCATCATAATATTTTCAACTTATACCACACCATATGAAATTTGGGTTTATGTTCCCACCAATCCCTATCTACTTGGACATGTATAGTAAAAATATTTTTTAGGGTATTTTCTAGGATATTAACTTGGTAATTATTAATTAATTAGAATAATATTGTGGGTAAGAGTGATAATATGATATCAATGGATAATTTCATAACTATACAAAGACCCAAATTCACAAACTGATCAATTTAATTAAATATATTTAATGAAATATCACTATCTAGGTACCCATATTTTAGTTTACACCCATACGGTGTAGTGATAATCTAAGTTATCTTTAGCCTCTCATTCTTCATTTATTGTTATATGAGATGTGTTATCATATTATATCCATCCATATTTTTTTCCCATAATTAGTTCTATATATACATTATAAAATAATGCAACGAACATTTAAATAATCCTTCATGGATCTCCTTGAAGAATCAATTTCATCTTTTCTCACTCACTAAGGTGCCCAATCAAGAATAGGGGATTCCATTACATAATTTAAATTTTACTATAGTAGTTAAATGCACAAAATTGTATACCAGTATTCGGAAAAAATTTATGAGGACATGTTCTTTGTCGAGGAGTAATCACATTTTTATCATGTGTTTTATTTCCATTTCATATAATAAATAAGAATATATTTTAAAAATTTATCCTAATTACCAATCGTGATGTAATAAATTAACATTTTTAATATCTCACTTTTTTATAAAATATAAATATCCCTCACCATTGAATTTATGATGTCCAATTTCGTAGATATTATAGTGTAAATGATTAATATTCCCCTACTCATAAACCATACTATGTCCACAAAATTTACTCAAATGTATTTTGGCAGGGAATAATTTCCAGCATCATTGGATCACAATTACTTGACCAAATGAGTGGAATCCCTAATACTAAAATATTAAAAACATATTTATACAATGATTTCCCAAAAATTTTATTAAGAAGACTTTGATTATTACCCTTAATACTGGTTTGGATAAATTTACAAATTATCTTTATTAAAAATCCTTGATAATTTCAAAATACCTTGACTATGGCATGAATAAAAATTTATCTATGGTAGTACCTTAACATTGAATTTGAATGTTAATTTATTTTTTATTATTTTCATTGAAGGATTTTCTTTAAATTATTCATGAACTTTCTTTATTTTAATCTTTACATGCTTTTTGATATTATGTGTAATTAACATAATCTGTTAATCATGTATGATAAAATAATGTACACAAAAAATATTTATTTTAGTTCATCTTAGGATTCCTTTTAATTTATTTAATTTATGTGAAGTGATAAATAAACCATGAAATAAATAAATTTAAATGACCATGCACATGATAAAATAATATAAACATGTGATAGGATCATGATCTTTTAACTACTTTTTGGATTATTAAGATAATGACAAACCAACCATGACCATAGGGGAAATAACTCTTTGGGATGATTCTTTTGTCAATTTTCTGCATTCCACTAATAACTTGTGTATATCCTTCGTTTGTGTCAACTCAGATCAGATCTTGAATCATCACATCTCACCGGGAGATACTTTCTTTACATATTCTTACTCACTATACGGTGATGGATACCAAGGGTTGAGAGTTACATAAAATAATCATTTGGCATACTAGCCCATACATAATAATGGGGGAAGTGATGATATGAATATCATAATATATAATTTAAGAATAAATTTGTCAAAAAAATCCATGAAATAAATAATTAAATTAAATAAAACTAACACATACATAGGTCGATAAAACACATGATCAATCACAATGGTAATTGAATATGCATTTATGATTTCCAATATTTATTTAAATTTATTTTTATTAACATACATTTAAACAAATACATAAATTAATTAACTTATTAATTAATAAATTCATTCTCTTAATTTAATTTCAATCTTGTTTCGATAAAGAAATTAATATTGATGTTATTTTATTATGGGGTGGTTATATAGAGTCACTTCAAATTAGATAAAATTGATTTTATTCCAATTTATCATTGGGGTGTATACTGAATGGATGATAATTAATTATTATCATTGGTTTGCTAAAAATAACCACCAATATTTTCTCTTTTAAATGTCACACAACCCCATTTTGTATCCTCTACTCATTTAATCCATAATCTAAACTCCTCACATTACAAATCCTCTACTCCATACATACCTCATCGTAAGCCTCTAGTGCATTATCCCCTCATGACGACCCCCAAATGGAATCCCCCCTCCATGATGTATTCCCCTTGATAATGTTTTGGGCCTCACATGATATTCATGGAAGTACTAATGCACAAGGATCCATAAAAGATCCAGGTGCTATAAAGGTATTCTCAGGTTCATTAGTTATCTTTAAAACCCACTAGACCTATTCTATTTTATTTATTTGTTCATTTTTCATTCATTTTTAATTATTCCCTATTGAAAATAATTTTTTCATTCTTTGATTTATGTATTTTTTATTTGTTAATATGGAATAATATTTTATTTGGCTCAATTTTTTTTAATCGTGTTACTTATATAGATTTGAGTTTTATTTTTCAGTTGAGTTGGTTTGTGTCATGTTTTATTTAGTTTTTTATTTTAAAAACTAAATCCAAATTGTGGTTTTTAGATGGAAAAATAATTTGCAATATATAATTAAAATCACCATCAGATTATTTTGTTTATATTTTCTAAAGTTGAATGTGATTTTTCCAAATATTTTACTAATTATACAATTTATTTAGCTTGTAAAAATTTTAATTTTAGATAATTATTAAATTTAATTTTATATTAGTTTTTTAGTGTTTTTACATTACAGATGGATGTATAAAATATATTATGTGTCAAATAATATTGTTGATAATTGTGTAAATTTAATTATTTCATGGGGTATACCTTATTTTTTAGAGACACACACCTCTCACTATATTTAATGTAGCATCACCAAAAATCATTTCCCCCTTATTGCATTGCACGAAATTTTCAACTATGTATTAAATATTCATCTATTTAACCACTATTTTAAATTAAATGTTTTTAAAACTCGAAAATAAATTATAAAGGAAAAAAAGGTAGAAAAACTAAAATAGACAAGAAATTATGATTCACTTAAACAATATGTTATGATTTTAAAAAATGTTCCTTTTTTATAAGATATGTTTTTTTCAAATTCTATATGATATATTTATATCATAAAAATTTATTTATAATATAAATTAATTATAATTATACATTATTCTATGATTTTTTTCTCAGTCAATTTTTAAAAATGATAATATCTTTTTCTAATATTAATATTTTATTATTCTATAATTCTTTTGTATTATTTTTAACAATATTTTATTTAATTATTGAAAGATATATTTTTTATATAAATATTTATCAATAATTTAAGAATGTAAATTTTTTGATTAATTTATCCTAAAATACACTTCAATATTTTTTGGGGTTAAATGAATTTTTAGATCTTTCAATTGAAAATTGATCAATAGATGAAGAAATAAAATGTCCATTTCCTGATTGTAATTTCATATGATGGTGGTAAATACATAAAGTATATAATAAATTGATATTGAAATAATTTCTTATTGGATATGGTAGATGGATTTAAACAAAGGAATTTATCATTATATAGTTTTCAATAAGTAACCATCATCAATTTGTACAGCATACTACCAAATAGTGGAGAATGAAATTTCTAACCTGATTAAAGATGATTTTTATTCTGTATATAATGATAAAGATTGTGACATATCAGGGGATTCTCATTATAATTTTATAAAGAGTGATACAAGAGAGACGGAAATTGAGAAATAAATTGATTTTTATGAATTTTTGTAAGATGGAAGTCATATGTTTTATAAAGTATGTATCAAATAAACATAATTCTATATTCAACTTATGTTGAATCGAGTGATAATGTGAAAATAATGATATATAATTATTGATGATATTAGAGTTATTTTATGATCTATTTTTTTCAATATAATACCCCTCAGTAATTTTATAAGATAAATAATGTAGTTAAAAAACATGATCTCAATTATAAAAATATTCATTCAAACCATAATGACAACATGTATTACCAATGAGAATATTTAAATATAGAAGGGTGTATAACATTTCATGATTCTAGATTAAAATTAGTGAATCATGATGATATTATCAATAAATGTTCTATCAATAAAAAGATGAATAAAAAATATGTCATATTTTTATACTACATTATATAAAAATAAAAATTTAAAATATTTTTCATGTCTTCTATAATGGAAATGTAGATGAAATAGAATTTTTTAGAAAATTAAAATGATGGGTTTATATGGAATTCATAATATTTAAAAACATGGAAAACCTTTTGATTATATATATAAAAATTTCTCTTTTGATCACATGAATGTGCATATGTGATTCACTATTGATGAATTTAAATCCTTCAAGGATAAAATTGTAAAATATATCATATGGATGGTTATTTTGATATCAAAAAATATTCTTTCATATATGTTTTTAAAAGAAAAAATATTTCATTATTTAAATGATCATTCTAGTATAAAAATGAAAAAAAATGAAATTTATGGATAACATTATCCTCTTATAAAATAATTGAAAGAGTTATGGTACAATGGTGTGGAAACATATGATGCATCATCAAATAAAAATTATAAAATGCATGCTACTCTATTATGTATGACTAGAGATTTACTTAGATTTTGAAACGTGTCAAACTATAACACTAACATTGACTAGGAATTTTTGGTTTGTAACTTTTACTTTGATTTTAGAAGATTAAAAATAGTATGAAGTGGTGTTTTCTGTGTCATCATAACTTATTGGATTAATCTTATAAATGTTAGTAATCTATGCCCCAATTCAGTGTAAAAAAGTATTTTATACCACTAAAAAAAGTTTTTATTAAGATTTTAAATGAAATCAAAATTTTCAACTATTGATGAAATTTTTTGGAAAGTGTATCAGTTAAAGGTTTCTAGAAAAATATTTCAATGACCATTAGATATATTTGGTACCACGTAATGCAAGAAACTAATTTTATCCAGAAACTACCTTATTGGGAATTTAAATTAATGAATAATTTATCCCATCTTCTAGAAATACCCACCCATCCCCCAAATCCACTTCAATCAAAAAGAAAATGAGTATAAAGTTACTATCCATTTTAGCCTAAATCCCACAAAATGTGTTTCTAGGCCCTTAATGTGGTCTTCCAAAGCATTTAAAACTTCACAATATTTGTTACCAACTATCCTCTGTTGTTTTTTAGTTCAAGATCATTATTTTTAATTTTCATTTATTTCCAATTTTCCAAGTTGTATATATCTCAAAAAAATTATTTAATATCATTAATATTCCCATGTAATGATATGAAACCTTTAACTCTCATTAACCCCTACCATATACCATTATGTACACATGTTGTAAAACCTAAATAATCATGAAATTTTCTATACAAAAAATATGTGTAGTAAATATCCATCCCAATTTCCACTTATGGTTATTCACCTAGTTGTTCTTATCCATAATAGATTTGGGAATTCAATGCATGTAACTAGAAATCCATAATCATGGGGTTAAAATTTATTAATAGAATTCCTATGTCATATGATCTATATATACCAATAATTAATGTTCATGATGTGAATGTGATGGGTGGGAATATAATTATATAGCCCTGGAATGCACTGGGTAGTGTTTTTATCTCATGATGTTATGTATGGAGTATGGGAGGTTATCTTAAGTATGTTATGTTATGATGTATTAGTGATTATCCTTAACTTTTGCATATATTATCATGCTTTATGTTGTTTCCATATTCCTATGTTTCCATGATTATATCCTATTATATCATGAATATATTATCATGTTTATGATTCTCAAGCATTTAATTTCACTTTGATATTCCTCTTGACTAACATGTATTACATTTATCATGTTATGGTTTTATTATTCACTTACTAGGCATTATAGCTCGTTATTTTCTTATATATGTCCCTAGGTTATCATGTGTAGTATTAGAGGATCAATTAAACAAAAGGGTATGTTTTTGAGTTTGTAAACATTTTTGTTGTACCCATGTTTCAATTATTGTGTTATTAATGTAATTTAAAAAACATATTAGTCCGGATCATATTTTGGGATTGTATTATGTGTATCTTTATGTAATAAATCATGCATTAAGTTGTATTAATTATATGAGTTGACATAAATTTGAGGTTGGTTTAGTTATATTGGGGGTCTAGGATTACATAACCCTAGTGAAACCCTAGGGATATGACTAAACATAGGAAAACATCTCTAAAATCGTTTAAAATATAGATCAAGTGGTTTCTTAGAAAAAAAATCCTTTTGGGGATATTATTAGTGGATGTGGCTCTAAAATAATTATAAAAATGGTTAATAACACTAAAAAAATGCATTGCAAATTGAATCGATCATCACATAGTGTATGGAAAAAAGGCCTTGATACACACTTAGTTTAATACTCTTGAGTAATATTATTTTTTAAATTTCTAATCTATTTAAAAACCATTATGATGGGAAAAAAGTTCTAATAAAATTTTATGTTAGGAAATAGACCACATATGACATAGATAAAACCTATAATTTCATATGTTATGGAATGCATGTCATTTATGAGTTATCCCTTAAATGTTCATTGTTTCCATTTTATGTTTTTAGTAGTTTTATATTTTTCTTCCCCATTTTTTTCTTTGTTGTATTCAATGGAAGAGAATATGAGGAAATTATTCAACAGAAAATATGATGATAAATGTAATGGTTTACAAAATAAAATACTAAACCTAATGAGAGTAGGATTTAATAACATCTTTGTAAACATTTCTCAATTAACTCAAGTTATAAAAGGGAACTCAAATAAGTGGGAAACCACATATCCTATTAATAAAGATAAAGATACAATTGATACATTATGTGAAAAAGGTCTTTTTATTTTAGTGGATATTTTGATCCCTTAATCACCAAACAATAGATTAATTCCATTGAAAATATCTAATCCATATTTTAGTTATTTAGAAATAAAAGGTCTTGTTGGTTGTTTATCATATGGAAAAGAAAGTGATCAATTGTGGATATTGATCAAAATTATGAAACTTGAGAATGATATCGAAGTAATAGAGAGGATAGAATTCCATAAAATGTTTTTTGAAAAATATTTTCCTCACACTATCAAAATTAAAATTGAAAGCGGTTTCTTCTTCCACAAGCAGAAGGACGATGGATCCATCCGGGTGTATAAAAAAATATAACAAGGCATGCATCATATGCCTCTCAGTTTTTCATTTACCTGAGAATAAATTTGAATACTTATTTATTTGAAAAAATATAAGTCCATGAAAAGCTTTGGTGATTTGAGACTTTGATAGCTATGTGTAAATTTTATGATGTTCCATCAAAGTCAAAATAGAGATTGTGGTATCTCATGGGTCTCATAGGCTATGAGATAAGAACAGATAATTGATTTTAATTTTTATGGGGTGATGTATAAATCTCATGGAGGTATTAAATTCCTACACACCTCTTTTAAATATTGTGGGAAGAAGAATCATAGAAATTTCATAAAGGGGACAAGGAAGTACTTAAGTTGTAGGAAGGAAACCAAGCTAGTGAATGATGATGGAAGAAACATAGTAATGTGATGGAATAAAGTAATGATATATTAAACCCTCAACTATTTATCCAATGTTTCAAAAAATAATAATAAGAAACTATGTGAATCAATGGATTTAACTAAGCTATGTTAATGAAAACTAATTCAAATAACCTTAATGGCCTAAATATCAATGGTGATCTTATATCAACATAGCTACTAAGGTGGATCCCTAAAATGATGGGGTGATAATTATGATACTTATTCATTAAATATGATTGAACATACTATTTGAATATTTTTAGATTAGCTATTTCATATCATTAAAGTATAGTAAATCTATTCAAACACCACCTCAAAACATGAATGTTTAGATATCTATGAAAAAAAATGCGGAAATTATTGTATCCAAAGTATATAACTTATCTATTGTCCATATTTTTAGGTTTTATTTACCAAAAAAACATATGATACTCCCTTTATAATAATTTCATGTATTTAGGGGTATGCATTCAATTTCCTTGTATAGAGCCAACATAAATTGGTAAGAGAAGTAAATCACCCTTTTATAATAAATATCCCACTGATTCTATACAAGTTAAAGGAGGATGATTAATCTAATTTGGTATCATTATCTCATGCATAAATATTATTTTTCATATGAACAAGAATATCTAGATCAAATCATTGTGATGGAGGAAAAGATCATCCTTGATGACATACCCATTGAAAGGGAGTATGTTGATTAATTTTCTGAATAATTTAATAGACTTCCTATAAGCCGCGAGGTTGAGTTTTCCATAGATCTTATACCCAAATATTTGAAAATATCGAAGACTCCATATAGAATGTCCAATTTTGATTAGATAAATCTAAAGAAGAAACTACAAGAAAATACGTATAAATGGTTTATAAACCCAAGTACATCATCATGGGGTACACTGGCCCTCTTTACTAAGAATATGTATGGTTAAATGTGTCTCTAAAATAATTATCATGAGCTTAATAAGTTAATGATAATGAACAATTATCCTTTGATATGGATTTATGACTATTAGATCATCTATTTGGAGAACAATACATATATAATGTGGATATTTTTTTTTCTTATTATCATGTATAGGTGAATAAATATGGTATTCCAATACTTATTTTCGAATAAAGTATGATCACTATGAGTTCATAGTGATTACATTTGGACCAACTAATAAACCAGATATCATCCTAGACTTAATTAATATAGTCATTAGGGATTACATTGAAAAAAAATTGTAGTATTTATAGAAAATATTATTATCTACTCTAAAATAATGTAGAAACAAGAGATTTATTTGAAAAAAAGTATCTAAGACTTTGAAAATGTAAAACATTTATGTGAATTATATTTGATGATTTTTTTAAAGAATAAAGTAACATTCATATGGTTTTTATCAATAATAAATGGATATCTATGGATCCTTCCAAAATTGAGGCAATTTATGTATAACCCAAACCAACATTTATGATGGATATGTATATTTATCTTTTATTATCTGGGTACTATCATTTATTTGTGATAAAAATTTCATGAATATATAGCCCAATAACCAAGCTAACATAGAAAGAGGACACTTTTTTCTCGATGGATGAATGTGTGGAATGATTTAAACTGTTAAATAAGAGACTAATCACTACACCTCATCTCACATTACCCACTAGTTGGGAAGAATTTTCTAACCATATCAAAGAATAAATAAAAGGACTCAAGTTGTGTAATCATTATATATTAAAATTTGGTATTCTATAACAACCACTAAATATATATCCATGAGAAATTTTATTAAAATAATGAAATGGAATTTTCTATCATGATATTTTCATTGATGATTTAGAAATATTATATATATGGGGATAATAGTTTCAGATATATGGATCATAAAATCCCCAAGTATATATTCACACAAAAGGATCTAAATATAAAATAGTAAAGGTCATAAGAGAATATAAAATTTTATAATTCATCATTCTATTACCATCTTGGGATGGAAAAAAACTGGTAAATGCTCTGAATGGGACGGATTATGTAACCCTATCAATAATGAGTATTCAAAGGAATCAAATCCTATTGGACAAAAAAATGTTGTATATAGAAATAATAAAAGGATCCTCATCCTACCTTACTCCAATAATTTATCAAACATCCATTATTGGGAAGATCAGAGAGGCCCAAAATGATGATGTAGAGATACAAAAAAGTAGTCAATATTCTGGAGTTCAACTTTGAAAATGATGGAGTTATATGTTTTGGAACCCATATTTGTGTCTCATATGGGTGGTAGTCGATTTACTTAAAAATTCATTTCATTTTGATTATATAATGGAATATTTTTCTCCATTCCAACTCACCAAGAAATATAAGGGAAGTGGAAGGACTACATGGAGTGCCACTCGCAATTGTATCTAGTCAATATATGAGGTTTAACTTGATGTTTTAGAGAATCCTTAAGCGAAATCATGATGAAAAATTGATTTTCAATGCTTCTTATAACCCTCATGTGTATGTTAAGTGTCAGAAAACCATTCAAACCAAATATAATATGTTGAAATTATGTTCACTAGATTTCCAAGGATATTGTTATCAACACCATCACTTAATGGAGTTCATATATGACAACAATATTCATTTTAGACTTCAAATGACACATTATGAGGATATTTATGGGAAGTGGTTTAAAAACCCAATACAGGTGGATGATTTTTTATAAAAGACATTTTGGTGACTTTATCTTATCCATGAAATGATAGATAAGGTTCCAACTACTCAATTTCATATGAAATCCACACTAAATTAATAGAAAACATATGATCACAAATTTTAATGTGACCTAGTGTTTGAGGCCATAGATATGGTGTTCCTTATTACATTATTATAGATTAAATTCATGAGGTTTGGGAATAAGGGAAATATTATTCCTAGATACATAATCCACATTGAGATCGTTGATTACATCATAGTGGTGGTCAATCGACGAGAACTCCCACCTAAGATATCTCAAGTATATAATGTGTTCAATGTATCCCTCTTGAGAATTACTTACGAGAACCATCATATGTACTAAATCCATAGGTGGAAACTATATATAACCATATTTTATATGAGGATTATACCATAAAGATCATAGATCATAGAGACAACATTCTATAAAATAATAAAACTATCCTCATTAAATTGTTGTGGAAAAACCAAATGTTTGAGGATGAAACTTGAGAACCAAAAGAGGTGAGGAAATTGAAGTACCCTAATATATTTTATTCTATAAAAATAAATTTTGAGGGTGAATTTTTTGAAGGAGGGAATAATGTAATTTCCCAAACATTGATAAATTTAATTTAATTTTTATTGAGTAATGTAATATAGTTATTGAAAACACGAGCACGAATTTGGTTATTTTAAACCTATAATGCATGATGGATTTAAAAGAAAATTAATCATTTATAAATTCATAATATATCAATTACATAGTTACCATTAATATTTTTATATATTAAGGGTTTTGATAAAGTATAATTGACACAAATAGAAGAATTGGTGATCTCAACTAGTAGGATCATACCATATAAAGCCCAATTATTTTGGATTCTGAGGGATATGGAATCGCTAGGATTTATCATTGGCCAATTCCATGTTGAAATTAAACAAGTATATCATTAATTAATCCATTTATAGGATAACATCACAATTATCAATATCACAACTAAAACCATGTTCACAGAACAACCCCAACAAAGTACTAAAATTCCACACCATACCCTTAACGTGTACATTGGTGCAATAAGGGATTATTTATCTTGAACATAATAGTATGAATTTATATATTTTATTTTTAATGAAATAATTATCATATTTTCCCTTTTTTTAATATTACTTTCTCAATTATTAAACAACGTATTCTCTAAAAATTAGATTTTGACATGAAGAAATAAAATTGTATTTTTGGGAAATATAAAGTTTCAATTAAGACACTATTTTGATAAATTCAATAAATTTTAAAAAAAATTATATTTTAATGAAATATTATTATTATATAATAATTATTTAAATATAAATGTTAATATAATTTAATCAATTCCAATGTAAATTTTATAAGGGACATAGAGTAGTTAATATCATAAAAACTAGTATTTTTTAGTAAATATGGAATTTCATTTTAAAAGTATAAAATATAATATTTATAAAATTATTTTGACAAAATAAATATTTTTTTTAAATTATCACATATAAATTATCCCATGGTGAATTTTTCATAATTTTACGAGAAATTATAAGTTTTGGGTAATAATTAAATACTCTATGTATTATGACTTCCTAATATCCAAAAACTGATTTGATAAATAGTATGAAGGGAATAACAGAACTTAAATTGGTTTTCCATATTAAATAATTCATTTTTAAATTTATTTGTTTAATTTTATAAACCCTTAATGAATCCTCCAAAACCTATATTATAATTTAATGTTTTAAAATCAGTTCATTATAAACATGACTCCTTTCCACATCACCAAGAATATTATTTTAATGATTTTGGATATATTCATTGTAATATATTTAAAGCAATAATACTTGGTATGAAAAATTATAAATATCCATGGTAATGTTTATATTTTTGATAATTTTATCATATTGAGTCCAAACCCAAAATTAAGAAGTTTATAAAAAAATCCTCCACTATTTTACTATAAATAACCACACGTCCTCCCCATTTTCTTCAATAAAACCCCATTTATAAGTAATTTAATCTCTATATATCTATCTAAATACCTAAAAAGGTGTTCCCATTCTCTTAATGAAATCCTTACTAGATTTTAGAAGCACCCTCTCTATGTGAGGGACTCTCTCCTATTATTTTTATTTTAGGTACTTTCTTTGTGCTAACCCTTTTTTCTAAACTCCCATACTATAATGTGTTTTTACACATCACTAAAAAATCCTTATAATTTCAATATATTACAATACTACCTATCACTCACATTTACCCCTCACATAAACATTTATAGTCACCCATTATGGTGCTGAAATAATCCTTCAATTTTCCTTTCCAAACATTTGTGAAGTGAATACCCATTCCCATTTCCAATCAATTGTATTAACCTAGTTACAACTATCCTTAATTGGAAGTTATATGTATCTACATATAACTCTTTAATCAGGGAATAATAATTGATTAATGGTGTTCTTATGTTGTATGATCTGTGTAGTGTAGAAATCCATGTACATGATATGAATGTGATAGGTGTGAGAGAAATTGTATAGTCCCCCAATGATTGGGTAGTGTTTTTATCTCATGTTATTCCATGTATGATTCATTAGTGGTTATCCCAAGCATATTATGTTAAGATTATTTATTATTTATCCTTGACATATGACTATGATTTCATGTATTATGTGGTTTTCATATTCATATGTTTCCTTTATTCTACCATATTTTATTAAGGTTTGATGAACATGTCTGTGATTCTCACCCATTTTATGCCACCTTGATATTCCAATTCACTAACATGTATTACTTTAATCATTTATACTTTGATTATTCCATTATTGGGATTTATGTATCACCATTTTCTTATGTACATCTACATATTATCTAGTGTAGTATTATAACATCATTGGAATATAAGGGAATGTTTTAGAGTTTTTAAATATTGTTGTTATAACCATGTTTAAATTTAATAGGACATGTACCAAATTTCCCAAATACACTAGGCCTCACGATCTTCTAGGATTATATGAATTTCATCATTATGAAATAAATGATGAATTATGGTTTATTAAATATATGTATTTTCATACTTTTGGATATGTTTACATTACTACCAGATAAAAGAACAGTAGTTTTAATCAATTTGTGTGCATTATTTAGAAATTTTGTTTGGGAAAACATTAAACCCCATTGAGGTTTAAAAACATCGGGAATGAATTGTAATGTTAGTTTTTCATTCGAATATGATATTTTCCCCATAATGTTTCACTATCTTGACTCATATAATTCTTTATTTAAATGAGGATGTTAGAGTTTTATTTCCTATATATTATCAATTGATATATCCCATAAGGAATAATTATCCTCCTACTTGGATATGATTATTAAATTAAAATTTTCAATCTCATTATATATGTGGTTTATTATACTATATTACATTTTCATTAGGTATCTAGGTCATTTTAATTATTTGGTGAGAAAACATCTTAACTAGATGTTTATATCACTAAATATTATATGGTGGAAGATTGTACCTCTTTTTGTTTGAACTATTTAGATAATATTGATACCCGACTCAATAATGTTGGAAATCCTAATAAAAATGACAATCAGTTTCATTCATATGGTAAATCCTTAATCTTTATAATTTTATGTTGTCATGTTTGGAAAATATCATCGATATCATTTACACCCACATAGTTCAAACAAAAACATAGTTATGTTCTACTCAATAATGATATTTTATATCCCTTCATTGAATAATTGAAGATATGAACAAGGGTATAACTTTAGAGTTTAACATGAAATGATAATGATACTACAAAATCCTTTAACAAATTCATTATTGATTGGTTTTCACATCTTGTAAGATAATAATCAATTTTAAATTCATAATATGTTAATATAATTATATTATGTATCTAAAAATATTTAAAAGTTATATATATAGATCATGATTTTTGATAATCATGTCGGATTTTTAGTTGGTTTCAAATATTTAACCTGAGGGTCATTGAAGCAGTCTAAGATATTCAGTGCTTATAATTTTAATAGATTAAAATATCATATAGTTTTCTATGAATAATGATTAAAAACAAGAAAATAGTATCATATCCACAAAATTCACATACATGGGATACTATGAATATTGTATTACCATTATCAAATTAAATTATCATAGAAAATTTATAAATCTATTTTTCAATTGTAATTGGACTGATATTTATACGGTTATAAGGAATTATATATTTCAATTTAATTATATTAACTTATCACATTTGATTTATACAGGTAAGCATGAAGAATATGATCCTTATATTTTTCCTTCGTAAGATAAAATGGTATATTTCATGGATAAAGGAATTGACGAAGGGTGGATTGTTGTATTCCATGTCAAACAAAGAGACAAGTATTATATGGGTGGTGAAGATGAAGAGTTTTTTAGTGACATAAAACCCCATATATTATATGATATTTATCTATCTATCTATTATGATATTGAAATTATTGTTCTTCTAAGGGAGGGTAAAGACGATGAAATCATGTTAATGGTGCAGGATGAAAATTATTTGGTCAATAATGAATCAAATTATTATATGTTTAGTATCCTATTAAGATATATATTTTATTTATAATTTTTTAATTAAATTAATTAAGTAAAAAAATCAAAGACATCTCTTATTTTATATCATACATCATGTTATAACTAGTTTTATTTTATTTTTTGATGTATAAATATTGAGAAAATAATGATTTAAATATATAAAATAATCTTCTACATATCTTATTATGTTGAATAGACTATCTGATATGATGCCATCAGCATGAGGTATGCTCACTAATTTCAATACACTCTCCATTCCATCATTTGATGACATGTGATATACTCTCATGTTCATCAGTTATGCTCCCTACTTCTAATGTATCACCTTCTGCTCTTAGGATGTCTAAGGGATAAGATGGAGTAGCTTAAGAGTGATCTTTGAAAATGCATATGGTCCCATAGTTACCACTATATTGGAACTGGATAGTGACCATTATTGGTATATAAATTTTAATGAGAAAAATAATTTATTACGTTTCTAAACTAATTTATAAATATATTTATTAAACATGATTAGATATTAAGAAGAAGGAAATTAACATGAATACATCAAATTTTTTGAGGCTATGAAAATTTAAGAATGGTATTCCATTTGACATGTTTTGGTACCTATAGATGATATAAAAGGATTATATGAGAAGATATAAGTCCAGGTAAAATGTGAGATTCCATCCCTTCCCATAAAGTATCCTTATTGGAGGTATATTACCATTAATTATAAGAATGAGTTTTTTATAAAAAAACTGAATGTACGTGACAATAAATATGTATTGTTTTTTATCTAATATTTCTCTCATATGTAAGTCTATCAATTCAGTAATCTATTTTATGGACTGTATGGAAGAATTCATGTGAACATTAAATCCATAGTACAAATAAAATATAGTGGTACTAAGTATATTCAATTTATTTTAAAATTTTCATATTATTTTAATAATTGTTTTAAATATATTTTTCACGTGCTATCTAACTAAAACTAATTTATATTCTAAATTATATTTAATATAGACAAAATATGAACTGGAGGATAGTGGTCGATAGAAAAATAAGGAGCAAGGATCATCATGGAGAATCCAACCAGAATTTGTGGAGAAAGGATGATGTTGGATTAAAATTTTAATCTCTTTCTTTGTAATGAAAACATTTAAATTCTATTGTTACAGTATCAATTTTAAAAAAATATATTTTCAATGATCCAAAAATATTGTGATGTTATTTAAGTAAATATTATCTTTTTTATGTTTTTATTATTTAACCACTAAATTAATTGAATTTCGTCCCTTATGTATATATTTTAATTTTATATTATAGGTTCTATAAAACCCAAAAGGTTGTCATAACCTGCTATTTTTTTGTAATTAGTAGTGGTTTAAATTATTTATATATAATTATTGGTGGTTTTAACCATCATTTTACATTGAAAAAAAAATTTATGATTTTAAATCACTACTACTATTTTTGTGGTGGATATAAACACCGAAAATTTATTATATACCATTATTATTATCGATATATTATACAATTATTTGAAAAATAAACAATTGTATGAATTTTAGTAGTTGTTTTTAAACAACTTTTAATCACTGTTATTGAATGGTTTTCTAAGACCTTCACTAATAAAAACCATTTTGATTAACAAGAAACTCAAAAAAAGTTGTATCTTGAAAAAATGATATAGATTTATGCATGGAAGTTTTAACCACCATATATTCTAAAAAAATTGATTATACATGATGATTTTCTTAGAGTATTTTTTGAGATATTAAATTAATATTACCAAATTATAATATTAAATAACTTAACTAAAGTGTGATAAATTTAAAATTATTAAGTACACAATGGGTAATGAAGAGTCAAGAGTTTGTGTAGATTTTCTACAACAAATTAAATTCAATACTAAAATTTTATATGTAAAATAAATGTACTGGAGGTGATACGATGTGTACCCTTATATGTATGATTAAATTTATTTGTAGATTTTAAGTCTTACATGGAATTTTTAGTCACATTACATGGCATGTAAATAACATTGTGTATGGTCCAAGTCATGTACTATGTACTTACATGACATGTATGCCTATATGGCATGTCACGATATACACACCATTTTTTTTTCATGGGTAAATTCATGTTTTCTGTGTGTTGGTTATAGCCACACAACATACAATAAATATACACAACATGTATCACTTCAAATTCCCCTAAATTATATGGGATTTAAAATGATCATACATGTCATGTAATAGTAAAATAATATGTAAAATAATAATTAGTCATTTATTTCCACATGAAACACTAAAAATTGCAATGTGTATGCCTAGGGTAGAATAAATCTTGTCACATAGAGCCTACAACTAAATATACTGCATTTTGACTATGTATTACTTAATAATATCATTTGCTAACATAGATGAAATTCATGTCTCAGTGTTCACATTACGTGAGTTGGCGTGTTTTAAATTGTTTGTATATCTAGTTACAACCTAGGAAATATATTTTTCACAACCCAAAAAACATGCATAGGGACTCATTTTGTATAATTCATGGGTTATCAACTATTCTACAAAGTGTACATCTGGATGTACACTTTTTTCGTCACATGTTATCATGTCAAATAAAGGATAATTAATTCATGGCATATAATGACACAAAATAGTTTTACCACATGGATTTCCATAATTTATGTGGATTCAATGTTTTACATAAGATACATGTCATGTACTTTTTTTTAGGTCACATTCTACTTGGATGTTAATATGAAATATGTAATGAAGTTTCAAAACAACCCCCACGAGGATTGTTGTGATTTTCATGAACCTACCTTTTAAGGTTGATCAAGGGTACACAATATGAAATTTTATATTACATACAATTTATTTGAGTCATTCATCTAGAATCCTCAACACGTTTTGAAGGGATATTTAATCATTATACATCTTTTCTTATCTTGTTCTTGGTCATATGAATTTGAAAAAATGTGTTATCCCAAATTTCATATCAAATAAAAAAGTGGAATCAAATACTAACAAATAAATGTGAAAATTGATCAATATAATAAAAAATAAATAAAAATTACAATGTGAAAATTTTGATTCTACTTGGTGGTTTTTGGGCACATTAGAAGTACTTTGTGTGATTTCCAACAATAATTTTAATCAGTTTCAATGGATAATATCTTAATAGCTTGACAAATTCAATCCCAGAATCTTCAATGAGAGGATATTTCACATTTAATTAATAATTTATTTAAAACTGTACAAACATTAAACTTGATATATATTCTTTATTAATCATTATAGTTATCACTATTTTCATTTCATAATAATTATGGAGAATCCAAATTAAAATTCCTCTAGCAGAGTCCACAAATTCTCTATGAATTTTTGAACATCGCTCAGGGTATTATGAGTTTTATCATGGAGGAGCTCGGTACCTTACATTTTGTATTGTACATCATAATAAGAATTATCACTTGTTTTCTATTGTTCCTAAGAAATACGTAGGAGAATTTTCTCTCTAGGTATCGAGAGAATATATATAGGATCTATTTTGCATAAAAACCTTCATCTCTAAAATGATATAATCAAGAATTTATACTTAGGGGTAAATAATTAATACATTCATAAGGGACAAATATCTAATTGTGTATTCTAAGTAAAACCCATGTCAAATAATAATATTATTATTATCATTATATTATCATGACATGTGTTGAACTCGTGATTAATATATCATCTGGATTGGGCCCTTATCTTTTCTTACTAATTACCATTATAATTTATTAAACCTTGAATAATAAAATATTTATTCAAATATATGTTATCCATTCAATAAATAAATATATATTATATCTTCTAAACTCATGAATAAATATTTATTTCAAAATTCATGAGACTATATAAATATATATATTAATTTATTCTAGAAACTATCGAATAAATACATATTTACTTATTACCATATTAATAATAAACAAGAGAAAAATAAATATTATATTCAAAACATTAGTGAAAAAACATTTATTTTAATATTCAAATCATATACTTTAGACTATAATATCAGGGGATTGAATTTATGTGTTCATTTATACTCAAATAATTTTTATTCCATAATCTAAGTATAATATTTATTCTTGCAATTAAATTAAATTGCTTTTAATGATATTATAGACACTCTTATTGCATGGCCCTATAGGAATATTTTATAGTAGAATTAGGTAACCCTAACTAAATTATTGTATCAATGTCTAAAAAATGTCAATGCAACCATTGACAAAGAAGTTAATTTCATAATTACAATAGCCTTTTTATAAACACCATAGTGTAATATATTCACTTTTTCTCAATATCTCATCAAGGATGATGCATACTTGTGTGTTCACTATATATGCGTGGTTAATTTTGCTTTTAATATCTGAAATGAACTCGTTGATTAAATACCATAGTTATCGATTTGATTGAGTAGTATTTTTTTAATCAAAGAAATAGAGATATTTTCATCTGTTAAGTCAGAAGGGAGAAACCCTTTCTCGACTTATTAAATTAATGTCATATCACTTATGACACACCCAATATATGCTACTTCACTACAAGTGAATGTCATTAAACATTTCATACAGGCTTCAATGTAAAAGATTCATGAAATACATTATTAATAATACCAGTTATATGGAACAATACAATAGTCTATATATAGAAATATATAATGCCAGATATAACATGAAGAATTCTTATTAGTCGTTCTGTCCTCATAAACTTTTTTCCGAGAGATTACCAAGTGAAAAATTTATGATATAATGAATTAATGTATTATGATAACCTGAAATATAACAGTCAAACATCATATGTTTTAGATCAGATAGATGTTATCTATAAATAAAAACACCTTTTTAAAAATTTTGTCATTTCATTTCCTGGTTATCATTATATTAGATAAAAATTATTACATTTAATTTGGGGACATTATCACATTAATATTATTAATAATAACAATATTAAAAATATAAGATATTTATTAATATTATGGTAATAAAAATTATAAATTTCGTTTATTTTAAGGAACTAACTCTAACAATGTAGCTAAGGAAAATACCATTTTCTCCATGAGACTCAAAATTATTATTTTTATCTTAATTGAGAATAAATCACTGACATCCAAATATTGGAATGTATTTCATAATTGGTTTATTCTAGTGCCACATCTCATATTGATTCTTTTCTTATCAAGGACACAAAAAGCCCATATTGGAGAAATATAGTGATGCCGATATTGCCTCCTTCTAAAAAATATCATGTATACAACTTTTTAATGTGCACAATTTTTTATATATTTTTTATAATCTAGGTTATCCTCTCAAAAACCAAATTTTTTTATGAGTTCTAATTATTGATAATTGGTTCCTTATACAATTCTTCTTAACATAATCTTCCACTCTATTATTGGTGAACTCTATGTCATGTTTGATTTGGAATTTTAAAATCATTTACCCAGTCATATTTTCAACATTACTCTAATACTGAGTAATGATAATTAATACCTTGGACTTCTGTTTGATGGCCATTAACCATTTTATACTCCTTTAATAATCAATAAATAGAATATAGTATCTGTTCCCACAATTATCCATTGGAGATATCGGCCCACACACATCCACATACACTAATTCAGGAAACCTTGTTGACTTCATATCTTTTAGCGTGTATATCTTCTGAATGATCTTCCCTATTTAAAAAACATCACATGTGTGTGTATGATCACATGATAGTCTAGGGATATCATAAACTATATTATTCCTATAAAAATATTTAAATGACTATTTACTCAAATAGCCAATCCTTTTATGACATATTTTATTATTATTCCCTTGATTGAAAGCATGTATATCCTTCCCAATGGGGTTCATATATATTCCCCATTCTTTACTACCCATGTATCTCAATTGTACCATAATTACCATTGATGATACATTTCATCAATGTGAATTTGTTTTCATGTCATGATTCACACAATTCACTTACACTTAACATCTTCTGTCAGATACGTTTAGTAACCAAGAAATTCATGAGACTCATGTACTTACACAAAATATTTTCTTTTTGGGATCTAATAATCTTTTACTATTTATTATTACCCAATAATATAGAACCTTATTTTATACTTGACAGTTGTGACTATATCCTCATTTCCTATCATATGATAAGAACATATTCTTTCAATAATACAATAAGAAATATGCTCTAATTATTTTTGGGAAATTTATAAAACCATTACCATTTTAGATCTTTTATTTTCAATCCATGTCTTTGAATTCACACATGGTGATGATTTATAAATTTTATCCCTTTATTAATATTATGGAACAACTTCAACATGCTAAGGTAGAAATTTAATTTTTTCATCTAACTTGATGGTTTCTTAAACTATTATGTAAAACCAAATTGGGTATTCCTAGACTGATTTTTGTATATTATTAGTGAGAAACTCCTATCCATATGATCATATCCACCCACCAAAAATTCTTCCCAATAAAATATTACCTAAAATACTAGTTGGTTTCCTTCATTGATCATGTTCCTTCCAATAACTCTTTGATATAAAACATTAACATTGAGTGTGTCCCATATTTATACAATAATTATACATGATATAAGGTGTATTATTCTAATTTTTAAATCTGGATATAGTGGATATTTATATATTTTGTGAGTTATTATTATGAGTCATTCCCAAATAAACTTTCAAAATTATAGTGGGTTATTGTGTCTTAGCATCAATAAAAACTACCTACTACTTGGGATCATGGATATACCACCTTTTTCATTCTAATGTGTCCTTAGTTTTTTTGGAAAACACACTATTGTTCTCATTTCATGCTTATCCTTCACTTATTTTATAGAATATTTAATAAGACTTCACAATGTAATAATAGGATTCAAGAGTCCCTTCAGATCCTTAATTTTTCACCTCAGAGTAGTGATTTATCCCTCAAGATCTTTAATGTGTTTGAATTGACCATTAATTATGTCAATTGAACCATTAATAATCTAGGTTATCTCTTAAATCTTGAGTTTTCACTCAAAAAACTTCTCTAAATATTTTTGATTTTCATATTTAATCATTTAAATTTATTCCTTCAACTCATAGTTCACATATTTCTGATTGCTAGTGTACATACAACTCTATTGGATTTATTCATATTTCTATGTAAGAAACATATATCTCAATAAGTGAAACCTATAATTCTTATTTTATATAAACTCTGTTATATACTTTTGTAACATCCTAAATTCCCAATGAATATTTTTTTATGAATATTCATTCTTAAATTAAATATTTAAATGATATATGTACTTATTTTTTTTATTGATATTGAACAAGAATTATTATAACAAACAAGTATATTCCTTTACATTTTTTTCTTAACGTATATATTATATTATTTCATTTTCAATAAATTCTACTTTTATAGGTTTAATGGGAACAAGTATAGTAAATTAAAAATAGAAAAAAATAAATAAATTAAATTGAACTCCACTTATCTCTTATAAAAAAACATAATTATAAGAATCATGCATTCTTTAAAGTCTCTAATCAATTATGATTTTATTCCATTCCATATCCAAGATAATGATATCATCAAAAGGTAAGGTCATCTTATCCAAAGACCTCATATTCTCTTCCACATTTATCTTCACTTCATTAAAACCACATATCAATATTTGATCTTGACTATCATTCCATATAGGTTATTATTTAATGATTTAGACATTGGTGAGACTTTCATACATTCTATTATATTCCTACCCTGTATCCTTAACATAAATTATATCTTGTACTTTTTACTATATGTATTGAAAAATAAATTCCAACGTAGGAGTAGAGTTGACTCCCACATTATCAAGGAATAAGTCAATTTCTTCTATGATCATACTTCTTATAATCCTTACATTTATATGTTATTTAAAATATTTATCCAATTTTAATGAAACTTTATAAATAAAAATTATATTTTAATAAATTCCCTTCTACTCATGATTATTTTTCACATATCATTTTTCTTTATAACTATTATAATAGTTTTATTTTCTATATTAAAATTTTAATGGTAATTTAGTTTTTATAATCTAGACTATAAAAAACTATGATACATGTTTTAATAGTCACAGAATTGTAATATATAACCAATTAAGGCAATGTCATATGGCATTTTATGTGAAACATATGATAAAATAAATTATTAAATGTCATTTTTGCACAAAAAAATATATTTATTTATCATCCATTTTGAATTTATATTATATTTTAGGAATTTTATATATGTTTAATAACATATTCCATGTATATGTTTTATCACTCATAAAAATTCCATTTAAAACATTAAATAACATCTTTTACAATAAAATAACAATAAGACATTTTTATTCCTTTTTATGGAAAATGTGATTCCTCATATATATAGTGACTTATTCTCAAAAATTGGTAATACGATTTTCATAATGTTGTTTTTTAGAAACTAGAATTGTCATTGACATACCATTGTAATCAACGTGTAGAACTTCCATCACACTAAAATTGATTACCATTTTAAAATTAAAATTTTTAAGATTTTTAATTTTGATATTAAAAAAATGAAATAATTTTAAAAATAATAATTTAAAAATTATCCAAAAAATTATTTGAGGGATTTTTCTGGAAAAAAGTATTTTTCGATGAATATTAAAAAATACAGTTTCTGAAAATAGCATAGCTTTTATGGAATCATCATGATATAAATATGTTTTTAATTTTACGAATTTTTTTTTGAATTAAAATTAATTAATGGTAAAAAATAATTCATTTTAAAACAATGATTATTGTTTAGCAATCTATATTTCAAATTTTGAATCCTATGTTATATTTTATTTGAATAAAAAAATATTTTTTTTCATTACCTCTACATTAGTGTTTACAAGATGAAATTAGATTTTGGTTTATTTTTAATTTTAAATAAAACTAATTTATCTTATGAGAATCTAATTAATTTCATTGTAATTTATAGTTGTCATAGTCTTTTTCTTAAATTATTAAATGATCAATACTTTATTCTAAAACACCTATTGTCCATATAAACACCCATTCTACAACCCTTTCTCATCACTTTAAATACTTATTCCATTGCTTAATATCTGACCAAATCCCACTTCAAAATTACCATTATATATACCTAATCCCATAGCATGACAAAAATCCCCTCCTCTATATGCTTTAGGCTCATTTAAGAGGAGGTGACATAAAATCCATATAAGGGTTCCTATTCCTATACCTTCCGATTTTTTTGATATTATTTTATAATGATGTATTTTAAAAACAAATTATATATTCTATGATCCTTATATATATAAATTTTTATTGATTTATCATAATTTTAATTATTTTAATTTATGAAATACTAATAATTACCTCTCATAAAACACTTTCTATATGATTATATTATATCTAAGTAAGGCTTTCCAAGACCCAATTTTTCTTATCTGTGATTTATTACATTAAATTCTACTAAACCTCCATTTTTTATGAAATAATTAAATTATCAAGGTATTTTAATCTATTTGATCTATCAATTATATGAGATCAATCATTACGTCTCAAAAAACTCTTTTTCATAACCTGTTTCTATATTAAAATAATTGTTTCTTAATTCTGAATGAAATTTCATATTTTTTATTTCTGATAATATATATTATTAATTAGGTTGAGAGAGAATCCTTACATGACCTAGAGATTTATAGGCACAATGAACATATAATTACATGACTCGTAGTCTTAGAGAAAAATTTCCCTATATTTATTTATTATATCCTAACTACATTGATACCACCCCTCCCCAACACCTCTCTAATTGTACATCTAAATCACCACCTAATGTCACTATCATCTTCCAATTACCAATTTAGTGTTTTAAAGTTCACTGGAATATTTTATTCATTCATCCTTTAATCATATTCATGGTTAGATCTTCCTCTTGATTGAATTTTTCCCTAATTCATCTCCCTGGAGCTACATTAGTATAGGAAAACATAATCTACTCTGTGAAATAGAGGCCCTATATCTAGACGCATGTGATATACCAAAATTTCATATGACCTAAAAATACCATTTTTGTGGCCAAAAATACCTTTTAGGATAAATATTACAGAAACTACAATACCCCGCTATAGTACCCACAATGTTAAAGTGTTATAGTGCTTGCAGAAATACATTCCCACCGGGATTTAAACTTCGGTCTTATGTAGGATTATGTGGAGACCAATAAAAACTATTTTAATATAATAAATTGGTTTTATATACATTATATTATCATATATTTTATCTCTTTTTTATAAGATGTTTCCAATTTACTCTTATTAAACCCTTTTCATTAGCAATTACTACGTTGAAATAAAGGATTTTAAAAAAAAAATTTGTCTTTTAATTTAAATTATTCTATTACACTTTTCAATAACATATTTAATATTTAAAATTAACCATAAAATACGTTTTTTATAATTCTAGAATGGTAAAATTACCATCATAACAATGAAACTAAAAGTAAACCAATATTTCCAATTTTAACTGTAAAAAACAATCTTATCAAGGAAAATTAACCAAATGGTAACTATTTCATAACCTATTCAACTCCCATGATTCCTGAATCATATAAAAAAATAGCTTTAAAATTATAGATATTATGGGAGAATTGGAAAATTTCCTTTAACCATAATAATCCACTAGAGTTTTGGTGATTATGAATCTGAAGACCTCAAAACGATTTAGGTGAATAAAACAAAATAGTAAATAATTGAAGCATGATAATAAATGACTTAAAATGATTAATGATAAAGAATTTACATTATAATGTTTCTTAATTAGGTAAATAATTAATTTGAATTAATTATTTTAAAGGATACCGGACATAAGAAGTGAGTCTGGACTCGAGTTAATGGGTTTATTTCTATGTATATATTATCCTCTATGTCTCAGATACTAGATCTTTAAATGAATAAATTATAGTTTTACATTAAGTTATGATAAATTTATCATCCTTTTTTTCTATTATAGATTTATTTTTCACACATGACATTATTCATAATGGGGGACATTTTCTACACATTCCCATATTTGAAGATAGTTTTTCTATAAATTTATACCCACTATCTCTCTTCATTTTATGATTCCATTATAACATTTATTCTTAATTTTTATCCATTTTTTGGATTATGGACGAATTTATGATTCCCATTCTATGATTCATTATTTAAAACCCTAAAATTTTTATAAAGGATGATTATCTAATTTCAAACTTCTTCTCCTAGTTTCTTCAGCTTATACTATATTAATTTTAAATGTTATATTAATAAGGAATTTTAATATCAAAATAACGTTTAAAAATACCTTGTTCCCACTTTGAAAATTATTTTCAAAGTGAATTGTTTATATTTAATATGAAATCATCATCTAAATTTTGAAAACTCTTTTCATGATATCTCTTAAATGTTTATCATTCATATAAAGATTTTTTTCAAAGAATTTATTTATATTACTTGTTCTAATCCTTCTTTATATTATTTAAAACTAAATTTTCTTATATTTATTTACTTAAATATGATTTTATCATTTTTCTCTATGTTGGGTAAAAACTAACCAATTTTTATATTAAAATAATTCAATTTATTTTCTTCCTCTAAGTGATTCTCATCTCTATAAGTACTTATTGGGAATATATTATATTGATAATAACCAATGAATATTAATAATTTTGATGCCCAAAAATACTGTTGTTTGTTTTAATAATGAAATTAATTTATGTAATTTTTAGGAAAATATTTCTTGAGAAGTTTATCAAATTTATCGGTTAAAATATTTTATTTAAGTATTCTTGATGTGTTTGAAAGTAATATTGAATCATTTTTCACACCCCACATTTGTATGTTTAATGTATGGTTTTTTGGAACCCTATGATTTTGAAAGGTATGAATTAAATACCCTATATTTTGTATAAAACCTATGGTTGAGGAACGACTATATTATTTGTAAAATCTAATTTAAAAAAAACCTTATATTATCAACCCTAATTTTGTGGTTTTATTGTTATATGAGAAATCCCTACATTTACCTTAGTCTACGATGGAGTTTTAGATCTACGATGTTATCTATGTTTTATATAATGAATTTATAGAAGTAAATATCTATTTAAATCTATTTTTTGGCTAATTCAATGGATTATAGTCAATAAATTAACTCATTCCTATTTCAAAAGGATGTTACGACTCTTGGTGAATGTTTTACAATTAAACTGATCATGATTTTCTGGTGAAAATGTTGGATCATTAAAGACTAAAAGTAAGAAAAGTTACCTTTTTTAATACCATGATTATTTTCATTTTTTAAGTGCGTTGTTGTATATTTTTTATTATAAAACTATTGTAAACGAAAAAATCATTAATGTCTCTATTATTATGAAAGAGTTATAATTTGGATACATACATGTTTAAATCTTGCATTGTTTAAACTAAAGATTAACTATTTATACAACTATTCATCCATTACTATTTTTATTGAAGATCATTTTCAATCAGTATCTATTTGATGGTAAAATTTAATTAAGACATTTATCTTTAAATAATAAGATACATATACTTTCATTTGCTACTATAATAGTTAACATGAATCTCTATTCTCAACCAAATCAATATCTATTGATTTACTGGATTATCGGCTACTCGGACTCAGTCGTGGTGAAGTATCACCTTTAAAAACTAAATTCTGGATTTTTGGTTCCTTGTAAAGAAACCAAAATTCCATATAAAATCCTTATTTTAAAGGTGTCAACTATATTCACTAAGTTATTATGGTTTTTTATTAAGAGTAAATTTCTAGTGAAAATCACTAAACTCACTGTGAGATCATTGGTTGAGTAGACTAGAGGAACTTTTTGGACCTAACAAATTTTTTTTTGTGTTCATATATAATGTTTTTCCACTATTCAACTTTCATAAAAAAATAAAACACTGCACTTCATCATAAATAATGAATAAGGATATAAGTTTGAATCAATCTATATTTCTAAAAAGAAAAAATTCACCCCCGTGTATCTTTGTATTCTTCTGACCTGGAAATTGGTATCAAATGAGTTGATTTTGAGGATAAAATATAATCTATGAAAACATCCAAGTATAAGTTCTATAAAAAGACATATTTTAGTGATGGAACTAAAATAAGGTATATCAATGATCTATTCTCATAAATGTAATGGTGATTATAATGGATGTTGGAAGGATCATATAATTTTATATTTAAAAATATCTGAATCAAAGAATACATGAAAATTTGTATTCCATATGTAATCCTTGAAAACAAAAAACATGGGATGCCACCATAAAATATGATTAGGATATGAATTTAATATAAATGAACACAATTATATGTGGAAAATTTCTATTTTAATACAACTAAGTATCTTAATGTTATACTTCTTATGAAATATGGAAATCTATTGGTGTTTCTTATGTAGGAATTGACAATGTTATATAATTAAGGTACACTACTAAAAACCTAAAATTTTATACATTCAGAATATATGGTGGTAAAAGTATCACCCACAATGAATGGTATAATTATAGAGATAGACAGTGGTGTTTCTTCCTTATGATTATTAATTTCACAATCATATCATGCATTTAAAGTACTCAAAGTACTATCCAAAAAGTGGAATAAAATTTCTACTACAATATGAAAATCAATACAAATTATATATTTTACAATGAAAGAATTAGTAAATTTTATGATTATATATAAAGAATAAATAGAAGTTAAATATAAAAACCAAAAATTGATAAAAATGTGAAATAAATACCTTAGATTTACAAAAAAGTTTGGGAAAATAAAGAAAATCTATTTACCTTGATCTTTTCCTGCTTACACAGCTAGACCAACGAAAATATGAGTACCAAAATAAACATCTATTTAAATTATTTGCAGGGAAAAGGTTACTAGAACAATACTGAAATATGGTATGTAGATAGTTGATACTCAAGGGACGTGAGAGAAGAATCTTCCAATTTTCATAAATTAGAAAAATTAGATGGAGGATGGTTACATTCATATATAATACTAAAGAGAAAATAGTTGAAATTGGATCAGTTCAAGATCTAAAATAAATTTTGATCAACAAAGTGCTATATGATCAAGGATTGAATCACAATTTTATTAGTATCAATCAAATATGTGACAATGGATTTTATTTTTATTCCCTAATAATTCATTCTTATTTTTTATAAATCCATACATAATATTTAAGGAACCTATAACTAAAAAACATTATACGTTGGATATTATTCCCTGTGTAAACAATAAGTGAATTATTTATCCGTTTAATCAAATGAATCATGGATTTGGAATAGGAGACTTGGAAACTAAAAAATTTCTAAGAAACACTGAGGTTATTATATTCCAATTATTAAATTTGGAAATATAGATTACATGATGCATGTCAAATTGGAAAGAAACACATGTCATCCTTCAAATATATTAACAAAGTTTCCACATTCGAATCACTATAACTTATCAACATTGATTTTTTTGGACCTTCGAGAGTATAAATCATGGATGGAAGAACATATTTGTTTGTTATATATTATGAATTATTAAGGTTTACATGGTTTTTTTATCATAAAAGTATGGATTTCTCTGATTTAAATTTTTTTTGTAAATTTTATCAAAATGAAAAATATTTTGATATAATTTTATTAAGAAGTGATATTGGTAGATAATTTGAGAATCAAGAGTTTACTTATTTTTTCTCATACATAGGTATGAAACATACCTTCTCGACACCAATAACACCTAAACAAAATATAATTGTATAAATAAGAAATAGAAATGATCAAAAAATAGAAAGGACTCTGTTTAATGAATATATTATTCCAACATATTTACGGGAAGAAGATATAAACAAATTTCATCATATAATAAATTGTGTCTTATGAATACCCCTTCTTAAAAGGATGCCTAATAAACAATGAAATAACAAGAAACCTATGGTAGGTTAATTTAATGTGTTTGGATACAAGGTATATATCTTAAATAATATTGAAAATATTGGTAAATTTGATATAAAGTGTGATGATGGAATATTTGTAGGATATTATGATACCTCAAAATATTATTGAGTGTATAATAAATAGACAAGGATTATTGAAAGATTCTATTCATGTAAAATTTGATGATTGTTACTCTTCTGATAATAGGAATAATCAAATAGATGATGTTTTTTGATTCATTAGAATATATTAGACTTGAATCACTTAAAAAAATTGATTTTAAAAATGAACTAGATAAAATTCATTCCAGTTCATAATAAAATGAAGTAGATGAACCGGAATGTTTCTTTCCTAGAAACTATTGAATCATAAAGGATCATCCACAAGAAACATTAATAGGATATATAGATATTTGAATATGAACTAAAAGGAATTTTAGAAACCTAGATAAATTTTCTACCTTCCTATCTTAAAAAAACATAAGACAATAAAAAAAAACTTTAGAATATCAAATGTGTTTATTGTAAATGCAAGAAGAACATAACAAATTTAGTTGGAACAATAGATAGAAATTAGTTGATAGGTCATCCAATCGTTTAGTATTAAAAACCAAATGGGTTTTTAGAAACAAACAAGATTATCATGCAATAATTACAAGAAATAAAGATGACTAGTATCTAAAGGATAAAATTGGGAATATGAAATAAATTATGAATAAACCTTTACACCTTTTTATAGATTAGAAGATATTTGGATTTTTAGGTCCTATATGTCTCATGTGAATTTTAAATTATATCATATAGATGTAAAATCATCTTGTGTACATGTATATTTAATGGTAAAAGTTAATATTGAAAAACCAATAGTATTTGAAAATACTCATTTACGAAATTCAGTTTTCAAAAATAATAAATCGCATTATGGCCTTTAACATGAACTATTAGTTTGGTATGAATGATTCAGTTATTTTCTAATAGAAAATATATTATCTATAGGGTTAGAATATCTTACTATATTTAAGAAAATAGTTATTTCTAATATAATTTTATTACATTTCTATGTAAATGATGTTATTTTTTATTCAAATAATTCTTTTTAATGGTTCTTCGAATATTATGAAAAAAGAGTTTAAATTATTTTGATGGGAGAATTAAATTTATTTATTTATTTTCAAATCTACCTAAAGGATTATGGAAATGTTTTAAATCAATGGAAATATATTATATATTTGTTGAATAAATTTGGATGTTAGAATTATAATTCTTATAAAATTCCAATGCATACCAATATAAAACAAGATTTGGTTGAAGATGGAAAACTAGTCAACAAAATGTTATATAGAGGTACTATTTTTGTTTTATTATATCTTACTACTAGCGGACTAGACATCATGTTATATGATTTTATGTATGTTAGATTCTAATAAATCCCAAAATAATCCAATCTTACTACCTTTAAAATAATTTTTAGATATTTAAAAGGTATTATTTTTATAATCATTACCTTACCCAAAAATATTTGATTTTAATTATATTTCATATTAAGATTCAAATTTTGAGGTCTCTATATTAGATAGAAAACATATACCAAAAACCTTTCACTTTTTAGGGATTCTCTCAATTTCAGGGTCAAGTAAGAAAAAACATTCAATTGTTCTATCAATAACTAAGGTAGAATATATATCTAATTGTAATTTATGTCCATAACTATTGTGGATGAAACACCCACAACTATTATTTAGACTTAATTTAAATAATATTCCAATTTTTTGTAACAGTATAAGTGAAATTTATATTTCCAAAAATATTATAAGTCACTAAATAAGTAATCATATTGATATAATACATGTTTTTCAAAAAGTTCATATTCTTAAAAATGATATATCTTTTCTATTTCTGAAAAATGAATATCAACTTGTTTATATTTTTATTAAACCACTTCCGACTTCTATATTTTAATTTATTAAGGTGGAGTTAGGGATATTCAATTTCAAATAACTTTTTGATAAATTTTTTCTCCAATTTTGTATTAATTTTTGTTGTTATTTTGTTTAACATTTTTTATTTGCTAGTTGTTTGATAAAATGATAATTTATTATTATTTTTGGAAGTGAATCTTTTCAAAATAAAAAATAATTATTATTACACTAGGTATTTTCCTCGATAACCAAACCAATTTAACAAAAACCATAAAAAACTCTCTCTATATCACTCTTATTCTAAATTGAAAACCCTGTCATCTTTCATTGATCTTATCTTTCCCTCTAAAACCATAAAATCCAAACCTAAACCATCATATTTTCATAAATGGATATGAATAAAAAAATAAGAAGGTGGACTGAGTGTATCTAAGTGTCAACACAAAATAGTAACTTGTAGAAAAATAATTCATGGAAATGTTATTAATTTTGAATTTATGAATAAGAATAATCTTCTATTGAAACAATATCTAACCTTTATTAGGAAAGAATTAATTTTAAATGATTAAAATACCAAATAAAATTTTAATCACTTAGAAGTTATATGAAAATGTTCATTTCAGTTTTGGTGAATCTATGTACATTATAATTTCTAGGATAAATGATATATATTTCTCTCTTTATTCAATATAAATAGAAATGATTTTTTTGTTTCTTCATAATGGAGTTTCTCACATTGATCTATAATCTATTTTAAATAATGAACATAATTATGAAGCTAC
Source organism: Viscum album (assembly GCA_963277665.1). Taxonomy (NCBI): domain Eukaryota; kingdom Viridiplantae; phylum Streptophyta; class Magnoliopsida; order Santalales; family Viscaceae; genus Viscum; species Viscum album. Next base: position 1,234,915,382 of record OY728162.1, on the reverse strand, counting down.
TTCCTGTTTTCAATTGGGTTCATCTCTGATCAAAAAAATGTTTGTAATGGATCTTGAACTTGATCAGAAAGTACTGGTCAAATTCATTCAGTAAACAATACTTCTAAGAATTTATGAGTTAAAGAAGATTATTTATCTTGATATGTAAATAATTTTTTATAATGAGTTACATCATGTTTAATATTATTAGGTATATGTTATGAAATATTAATCACTATTGTCAAAAAGTATCCTAAATGTCTTTTTTTCCTATATAGGAGGATTTTTTCACTTCTTTTTATAAAAAGAACAATATTTAAGATATCCATGTGTGAATTTGGTGTCACAATAGTAACATTATTGATGTCGGAACTTTATGAAATTTAGGTTTCTTTTGGAGTACATAGAAATGAAATTTTTTACTTGTTGGTGCTGAAGATCAACAAAAATCCGGTCCTATCACTCAAAGGAAGAACAAAAATTGAATTTTACTAGTTCTGTGCATATTTATAAAGAAGATGTTAGAGAATATAGAATATAGGATGTTGTTAAAATAGAATGATGAAAACTTAGATATGATGTTTCTTGTATGAATGATGAAATATTTGTTCATCAATATCTAAATGAAAAAAAGAACCAAATAGTAAGTCCCCTCTGATGTGATCTAAATTAATAAATGAATTTTAATTTTAGGCTCTATATTCTAAAGCTTCTCCAACTGAAGCTGCTAAACGAACAATGTTTTTAGGATTCTAACCTACTCATGAGGAATGACTACCTATGAATCCATTAGAGAAACTATCTCATGTGGAAGATCAATTTGAGGATATTTTATAGGGTAATAATTCAATTCAACAATCAATTGTTGAAACTATTAAATTAATTGATTATCAAAAAACCTCTATAGCTTCATAATCATTAGATTAGTATTATTATCTATCCACTAAGAATATAAAATTTCATGAAAAATTATATTCCTCTTATAGTGAGAAAAATAAGGTTTATTCCTTATCTATGTTTGAAAGAGTACAATGATCAATAAATCAAAAAGAAGAATCATCTGATTATATAAATGATAAAATTGAATAGTCGGTCAAAATTTTTAATAGATAAAATGAGGATAACTCAATAATTTTATTGTGAAATGGATTCGACTAAGAAATCATTGGAATATTTCAAAAACTGAACTATTCCAAGAGAAAAATTCGAATTAATACAATTTCATATGCAAATTCTTAGAGAAATTTCAATTTCTAGAAGATTTATTGATGTATTTCAAAGAAACATTGTAGATCAGTTTGTAAAAATAAAAGTAGAGTAAGTCTCAAAAAAATATTTTGGATATTTAAGGGAGTATTTTGGAAGTCATTTTAAATCATTAAAGAGTATATCTATCCAATCCGGAGAACCTACATATGCTCCTCAATCTTATCTCGATTTAATCTGATGTTTGGAATTCATTACTATAGTTTTTTGTCTTTCAATGAATTACATAATTCACTTAATTATGATTGTTATTATTTATATGTTGTTTTGGAAAATCAAAGATGTATAATTTAAAAATTAAGATAATTTGAGCCTGGTATATGAAATCTTCTCAATTATTTAAATGAGAATATTTCCATGTTTTTTCATATGAGGAAAATGATTATGAGTTTTTGAAAGTGAATTTGTTTGAATGTTACAAATTTGGACAACTCTCAAAGAATTTGATGATACAATTGGATGATTTAATTTGTAATAACTTCATAAGACTATTGGAAGAGCTAAATGATACTTATTAGGCTATTCTAGATTCTTTGGATTTAGAAGACTATTATAAATAAGAACCTTTACCCCTAGCTAGTCTAACATTTTAAACATTCTCCTCTATAAATTTAGTGGACACAAAACACTATATTTATGAAATTTATTTGTATATTATGTCTATATAATATACTGTATAGTTATTTTATTCATTTCTTTTTCCAAAAAAATATCATTTTTTATCTCCAGCTATCATAACATTTATTTATTGTTTTGTTCTACATTAAATGCATTATCCACTTTTTTATTACATTATTTTCTATATAAAATAAAGGTTTAGAAAATTTGGTTAAAAAAATTATTAATTTTATTAACTATTAACGGAATAGAATTTCAATTTAAGTATTTAAAATACAAATCAACTTTAAATTCCATCTATAATTTCAATCAAATCTATTTAATGGTACTTTTACATTTGTGTTTACTTTGTATATATTTTATATTAGTTGTGATATATGGGTTTTTTATCATAAAAAAGGTGAGATTACTTGGATTGTATTCTCTCAAAAATAATCAATGAATCTTATTTATTTTTTATCTCACAAAAACCCTTGTTTTTATTAATTATGTTAATTTATATATATTTTTAGGATTATTTTTCTTGAGAATTTTATCTTATTTACAAGTTAAATTTTTTTTAACTATTATTAATGTGGATGAAATCAATCATGAAACATTATTAAAACCCTACATTTTTATGTGTAATGTATGGTTTGGGAACCCTTTGTTTGAAATAAACCATATGGATCAGGAAACCTATGATGTTGAAAAGTATGGATTAAAAAATCCTACATTTAGAAGAAACCATATGTTAAGAAACAAAAATATTTTTCATCAAGCCTACTTTCGTAAACAATTTTACATTATTAACTAATTTTTTGTAGTTTTGTTCTTATGTTAAAGAACCCTACATATTACATTGTCAATATTGAAGGTTAAAATTTATGATATTATCCCCATTTTCTGAAATGGTTTATCTAGAAGTAAATATCTATTAAAAAAAATTTGTGAATGGTTTAGCTGATCATAGTCAACAGATTAAAAAATTCTTATTTCTTAGGTAAGTTAAGACACTATGTGAATTGTTAAAAATTTAAATGATCATGATTTATTAAGCGATATGCTTAGATCTGTATAAATCAAAATCAATCAAGTTTATCTAGTCATATATTGATATTTTTTTTATTTCATGTGATGTAAATTTTTTAAAAAATAACTACTAAAAAATAAAAAATCTTGAACATCTCTATTATTCTGATAGAGTTATACTTTTCAAATATTCAAGTTTTAATCATGTGCTGTGTAAACTACTAATTAACTGTTGCTACTGATATTCACTTATTGCAGTTGTTATTAAAAATTATGTACAATTTGGATCTCTTCAAAGCTATTAATTCATAAAGGCAATTATATTTGAAAAATATAATTCATATTTTATTAGTTACAGATATAATTGTGAACAAGAATTTGTGTTCTCAAGATAACCAATCTATGTTGATTTATTAGAGTAACATCTTATTGGGCTTAGTTTTGGTAGAGTGGTAGCTTATCAAAATAATATGTGGATTTATAAATCATTTTAAAATAAATTTAAGGCACTATAAAATCTTTATTGAAATGTTTTCAACTACCTACACTCAGTTGTAAAGGTCTTGTGATAGGAGGACATGTCTCAGGAAAATCATCTAACTGGCTGAGAGAGTATTAGTTGAGGGGACTAGGGGATCATTGAACCTCAAAACACTATAAAATATTTTATGTTATTATTCTATATTTTTATTCTTATCAACATTCTTAAAGAATATAAGACTATTTGTACTCATAAATCATTAATATGGATGAAAACATGAATTTATCTATATATTTTGAAAAGACACAATTCAACCCCCTCTTATGTATATTTTTGTTATCCCAACCTGACAATACACTTCCATTCGCCAATCTCAATCAATTTATTATGTTATATTTCCGGGAATTTTTACTTTTATAATTGTATACTCTGTTGAAATAATCATATAATTCATTATCTAGGTTCTATGTTAGTTTGGTGTGCTGGAAATGAAATATCTATAAAAAATGATATTTCACCACCATTGTCTTCTGTTATATTCAACTATGTAAAATATAAGCTGCTTCTAATTCTTTTACAATATGAATACAATTTAATTTTCTCTTATACTTGAAGTTTGTCGACCAAGATAACCAAACATTTGATTTATTTGGGAAATTATTGACCAAACTATATACAATTTATTCTTTACAATGTAAATACCTTATACTTCCTTATCATGATTGAAGGTTATTTACCTTGATGGATGCACTATTATATTAGATGGATATTTTATTTCCCCATTATAATTATGATATTATATTGATGGACTTATTACTGTTTCTAGATTCTTTTGGAACACATATTCAGGATGTATTATGATGATGGGTGGGCATATAATTATATGGCCCCTGAATAAATTAGATAATTCTTAATATCTTAGGAGATAATTATGTGGGGTCTAGGTGAAGTAAGCCTCATCTATAATGTTATGTTTGAGACAAGTGATGTATGATTTATCTCTAATTTTATGTATATACCATGATTTTTTAGTTTCATCAATAATGTTTTGTGTGGGTTTGGTGTAGTTTGCCTCATCCATAATGTTGTTATTTTATAACAGTGATACTTAAACTTTGTTTGTGATAACATGCCTTATATTTGTTACATATTATTGTGTTTCTTAGGATTTATATGCTCCTATGATAACTTATTTTTATACCATGTTACTATAACTGGTTATATATTATGATTATTAAATCTCATGATATCTCACCCAATTATTATTCCATGATTTATGATTTTTCTCTCATACTATATTTTTAATTATTATGATTCCATGATATTATTGATTTAATCATCCCATTTTTCTCATGGGTAGGTATCTCATTGGTTTATAATGTATGTAACATTTTTAAATTTTTTCCTCTTATTGATATTTTGAGATCACCCTTTTCTTATGAATCCAAATCTCCAAAGAATTTTTATGAATGGAAATGTTTTAGAGATATGTAGGAATGGAAAAAAGATATATTGAGTGTAAAAATGGATATTTACCTAGTTTCCAAGGATGTTGAAATTTTGATCATGCGATTTTTTTAAAATTAATGTGATGTATATAGAGAATGTATGTTTAGAACCAGATCTAGAAGTTTGTGTCGTGGGAATCTCATTTGGTATCAAAGAAAAGTTTAGTTTTTTAAAATTATGATTTATAAAATTATAGGGATTATTCTTTAGATTGATAACCTTTAGCCATATAGTACTAGGTTAAGTATAACTTGTGGGAACATATAGGTCCAAAATTTACCATACATTTATGATGAGTCACACTATGACATTACAATAATTAATGTTAAAGTTAACGTTAATTAATAGTATTATTGTTTATGATAATATAAAAAAACAATAAAAATTGTTTATTAAAGAATAAAATTGTGTGGATATAATTTCATTAAGGGGGTGGAATGTAAAATATGAGATATCGAATAATTATTTTTTATAAAATTCCTTTGTTAAATTAAATATGTTAACATTATATATACTTATTTTATTTTAAATGATCTTCCCAATGAATCGATATACCTCCAAAGTAGTTTCCTTTAAATGTTTTTCTTTAAAATATTAATTCACGAATAATTCAATTTTATGAATAATAATAATGGTTTAATAACATATATTTTTCTATATTCATTTTTATTTTTACACATATAATTTTATTCTATAAAAACATTTCTTTTAATAATATTTTTATTTTCATGTGTTCATTTAAATAGTAATTAATTCATTGTAATACAATTTATAATAAAGTGTGATTCATTTTTTTATAGTCATAAAATTATATCATATAACCATTTATATTAATTCTATATAATATTTTATGTGAAATATATGATAAAATAAACGGTTAAATGTCATTTTTTCTATAAAATAATACTTTATCATGCATTTTTAATTTATATTATAGTTTATTTAATTTTTAAATATTTATTATCACATAATTTATATATGTTTTATTACTAAATACATTTTTAAACATTATGTGACATGTTTTTAATAAGAAACACATTATAGAAAAATTATTATTTTAATTTGAAAATGTAATTCCACATATGTATAGTGTCATATTATCATAGAATTGTTATAAAAATTTTATAATGTAGTTTTGAGAAAACTAAAATGGTCATCGACATACAATTATAATCATAATATATAAATCTTGTTTTACCGAAATAGTTTTCTTACGTATGTTATTTAAAAATTAATTTCTCTTAATTAGAATATTTTTATGAATTTTTTTTAGCTTTTATGAGTAATTATTTTTTATTGGCATAACAATTTATGTGTAGTAACAGACCTAAAATTAACCGCTCAAAGAAAACCAAATAGTTTTTATTGTAAATATTTTTTTCCCATCAATTATGTGAATTTATTTTCATGTTAAATTTATAATAATTATAATTTGAATATGATAACATATAATTAATTTTTTAAATTATAACTTTGAAATTAATTTAAGTTTAATTATAGGTATTTTTCTATAAAAATTTACTCAATAAATAGTGAAAAATACATTTTTTATAAATATCATAACATTTATAAAAGCATCATAATATAAATATGAATTAAAATTTTTGAAACCTTTTCTTGACCTAAAATATATTTAAGGACTAAAATAATTTATTTTTAAATAATAATTAGTATTTATAAACCTACATTTTCTATTTTTAATCATAAGGTATATTTTATGAGAATAAAATACTATTTTTAGTTATTTACATTTAATTAGTTATTTCTAAGAATTTATTATTTTTTAGTTTGGGTTGAATTTTAAATAAATATCATTTTATAATCATAAAAAATTAAATGTCTTTTGAATCAATATTATTCATATTCATTTTCCTAAAAGACATAATAATCAATACTTTATTCTAAAATATTCCCCTTGGCTATATAAATACATCTCCTTTGCACTATTATCCTCACTTACAAGCCTACTTCCATTGTCAAATAAATACCAAATTTCCTCTTAAATATTCTTTTACATGTCCCTAATCCTCTACTATGACCAAAATACCCTCTTCCAAAGTCTCTACGCTAATTTAAAAGGAAGAGACTAAAGAAAAAGTCCAATATTCCCATTCCTTGACATCCCCTTTTCTTTTGTGTTTTTTACCATGATATATTAAAAATATTATTTACATGTTATAACATACAAAAATAATTTTTTATCATAACTTTTATCCATTATTTATGAAATATTGTTACTTCCCTCTCCTCGAACACTTTTCATAAGTTGTTATTGTGTCAAAGTAAGGGATACCAAGCAACTTTCTCCATTCTTATTTATGGTTATTTTCGATAAAACACTTTTAAAAAACAACTTATTTTAATTATCTTATTAAATTATGATAATATTGGAATAAATTTTATCATTAAATTATTATAGATCGATCATAACCTCTCACTAAATATTTATTCATAATTCGTTACTAGGTCAAAATAATAGTTTCTAAATTATATCATTTCATTTCCTTTATGATATTCCATTACTATAAGCTAATTTATACATAATTTCAATATAATTTAATTATTTAATTTTCATTCTATTATTATCCATTTTATCTTTTATTGATTATATATTATGAATTTCCTTTCATTAGTGCCTTTTCATAAATCGTTACTACATCATGATATGGGTTTTCCAGAAACGATGTCTTTAGTTTAAATTATTCTCTTACATGTTTCAATAATTTAAGTAAGGTTTAAAAGTAACCCCAAAATATTAGTCTAAATATAAGAATTTATTTCTAAAACATAATTATTAATTTTTATTTCATTTCTTTCAAACACTTTTTAAAAACCACACTCTCCATAACGGGATTTACACTATCTAAGTGAATGATTATGTTTTCATAAAATTATCTCTTCCCTTAGTATTAGTAAAAATTTAATTAATGAATAAATATAACATTAATATTCAATAAATTTCATTTTTATTATTCCTTAATGATAATATATACATCATAAAATTGAATTTAATAGTAAACAAACATAGTCATTTTTATCCATAAAAATAAACTCATCAAAGAATATTATCTAAATGGCGAATATTTCACAAACAATTAAACTCCCTTGATTATAGAATGATATTGAAATAGTTACATGAAACTTATATTTCTTAAAGTACCATTTAAAAATGACGTTTTATTATTATAATTATTTCAAAATATCTTTAGAGATCATGGACGGAATGAATTCAAAACGACCAACGTAGATAATACTAATTTAGTAAATGAATAAAACAATGTAAAATGAATTAAAAGAAATGGTAATAAATAAATTAATATAAAAAAGATTCTAAATTAATTAATAATTAATATAATTTAATTATTTTTAAATTTATAGGATATATAAACTGATTTGGGACACTATTTAATGGTTCTCTTTCAAATTTATATTCTTTCCAAGTATTATTTTTATATTCCATATTTTCTACTCTATTTAACATATTAAAAATATTTAAATGAACATATTTAAATTTGAAAATCATTATTGATTAATTTATTTTCTTTTTCTCTCCCTTTTGGATTTTTTATTCACACACTATGTTGTCTGGAAGGGTTCCATTTCTACACATTATTATTTTTAAAAGATATGTTCTAAATTAATAACTAACTCTCTCGGTCATCTTCATTTTTATGGTGACTTTATAAACTCTATGATTACTTTTAATTTTTTTATTTGGGGTTATGTATTCATTTATGTTTCCTTTTTTATATTTCTTAATTCCAACCCCTACAAAGTATATAAGGGAAAGATTTTCTATTACTACATTTCTCCCCATGTTTCTTAAAATTTAACTATATCTATATAAATGGAAGTATTAATGTGGATATTTAACATAAAAATAATGTTTTAATATAAATTTTTCCCCATTTTAAAAAAAAAATAAGTGACGCATTTCACTATTATTACAAAAACATCATCAAATGTTATGAAATATATTTTCAATATTTCTCTTCCAATTTACTATTTATTATTATCAAGATACATTTTTAAAGTCCTTATTTATAATTAGTGTTTAAATAATCATTAAAGTTTCATAAAATTAAATATTATTATATTTATGTCCTTACATAAGGATGATTTTTTACATTTATTTCAAATTTATGTAAAAAGTACGAAATTGTTTTATTAAAAACAATTCAATTTCATAGCTTCCTCTAAATTATTTTCATCTATGTTAATGCTATTTAATTTTCTAATGTTTATAAATTTCTAATTTTATATTTACATGAATGTTATCCAATTCATAAACCTATATTATGTGACAATATCCCTCTAATTCATTATCCAAGTTCTTATATGCGTCTGATCTGAAGGTAATGAAATCTCCTTAAGAAAAATTATCCATTACTTCATTTTTATTTATTTATATTATACTATATAAAATAAATCCTTTTACCAATTAAGTTTCACTAAAAATACCCCATAATTATTTCATTCAATTGATGTTTTTCCCATAAATACCCGAACATTCAATTGAATGTGGGAAACATTTACTATAACATATAACTTTTAATATATATATATGGTGTAAATAAATTATAAATTCGTATAAATATTGAAGAGTATTTACTTCGAGCGACACTTTATTTTATTGGATACTTTTTTTCCCAAACGCTAATCATGATATTATTTGGATGGATTTATAATTATTTTTATATTTATTTAGAAAACATATGAATGTTTTGTTATGATAATGGATGGTCCTTATATATCACCCCAATAAATTTATAATTTTTTAAAATATCCCGGGATCACTCTATTTGGTCCTTGTGAAGTATAATTTCTCTAAAATGATATGAGTGTTGCATTTGGAGAAAGAATCATCCATAATATTATGTCTGGGTTAGGTATAGTTAGACTCTTCTGTAATATTATATGTGGGCTACTATCAATTATCCTCATATATAATTTTATGTGTTGTCCACATGAATTTAGCCTCGTCCCCAATATTATGATGTACTGGTAGTGAGACTTTACTTTTGTTTATGATTATATGTCGTGTGTTATCGATGCATTATTTTTTCTATTTATTTTCATGCTCCAATGATTTATGATTATTCTATCATGTATTACATTCACTTAATATTATACTATGTATTAATTCCATTAATCATTACATTTTTATTATGATCAATTATCTCAATGGTTTATAATCTATATTTCATTATTAATGTTTCAATTTTTATTATGAATTTCATTTCACTCCTATAGTATGCTTCCCCATCTCTCAATAATTTATATGAATGAATATTTATAGGATAGATTCATGTGTTAAAAATTTTATTATTAAGAGTTAAGATAGATATATACCTAGTTTACAAAGACACCAAGATTTTGATCTTGGAATTTTTTATTATTCATGTGTTGTATGATGACTATGTATGTTTTTCACCTAATTTATATGTGTTTTTTGTGTTGCCTTAAATTCTTCTTTTTTATTTTAATTGTCTTCTATTTTTTGATACTTCTCTAAAACACCCATAGAAAAATTTTATTTGAGGTATTTAAAATTATGAAAATAATAAATTCTTATTTATTCCAAGGAATTATGATTATATTATATATGTTTGTTACTTTTGAATAAACTCTACCCAATTTTCTTACTTTTCAACCCCATAAAATATTTCATCATGGTAAATGCATTATATTTATCGTCATATTAGAATATATTTGGACACTTTTCAATAGGTTTTCTTGCCTATCCACATCAAAAGAAAATATCTACATGCTTTTATGTGAACTTTCCTTTTAATTTTTTTAGTCTCAAGGAAAAGAAACATTACATTATAAATATCCTCTTATATATAATAATCATCCTCTAAGATCTTATTCATTGTCTTAAATGACACTTCTAGAGATTGACCTAATTTAACAACCTCATTTTCATTTTTCCTCATGTCATATGAAATAAGAGTTTTGTGAATACAATCCAATTGAATTTCTTTTGCATAATTATCCTTATTCACTAACACATTTAAATTGAATTAATGTTGAAATATTCAAATTATTATCTTCAAAATATTAATTTATTATATAATATATCCATATACATACATTTCTTCCACAATCTCATTCTCCCAGTTTAATATTACATCAAATATTTAACTCATGTTAATCATAAAGGCTTAATATTAATTAAATAGATACTGTATTTTATCATCAATAACCCTTGAATCTCATTCATACAAATTAATAAACTTTTTTCCTATGATGTTTTAGGATTTACATGTCATAAAATTCATATAGATTGTATTGTATAAGGCTCTCCATAATGTATTTATTCATATAGTTCTGAAATCTAGTTCATTTTTATCTATTTATGATAAATCTATGTTTTAAAAACCAATTATAATTACTTGAAAAGAATATATAAAATAATTCATGCCTAAATATCAAAAATATTAATACATCTAATTATTTTAAAAATTAACGTTATTTCCATAGAAGATATGAACCCATTTATTATTTAATACTACGATAACATCCTCTTAGGGAGAGAATTACATTGACCAAGACATTCATCATGGATAACACTTGTTATCCAAAGGAAAGATAAATTACTTAATAGGAGGTATATCGGGGAATGAAAATTTATTCAAGAAAAACTTTCTAATTATCTTGTTCCAATATTTATTGGAACACCTCTCTTTCAAATGAATGATACAAAGCGATAAAGAATGTAAAGAGGGATACAAGCAATTTTTACATGGTTCAACAAAGATAGGCTAATCCAGTTAGAATTCAATGGTTATGGGATTATGTATAAAAAAATTTAATTGAATTACTTATTTAATTTTTTTTATAAATGACTATCTATCCCTCTGGTTCACAACCAATCATAAGTTGAGAACTCACAAATATCTAAACTGAAGTATACTCACGGTCCCTTCAGAATATTCCTTAGATGTATTGAATCAACTCTATTTACTCTATTATTGGTGTGTAAAAACACTTACTTCATAAAAATGATGAATTCCAAATTAAAAAATAAATTCAAGGTAATTATCTTATGGTCTATGTAAGCCCTTATTTGGAACAACTATTATTTATATAATGCATGTTTCACAAAATTACTTGTTTTTGTAATGTATTTTTTCTATGAAAATATTGGTTACAAAAATATTATCATAAATTAATATGTACACATAGTTCTTATATGAAAATAGAGCACTTATCTTTCCTCTATGTATTCCTCTTTATGTAATGATGATATTAGTGCCATATTGATAAGAAACATCAATATGTTCAAAAATACATGATTCTATATAACATGAGCCTCGAGTTTGAAAATTACACTCAGTTTACACAACTTTGTTTCATGAGTTATTCTAATTTAAAGAATATTTTGCTTGATTTTTACAACAATCCTTCCTTTTCTCGAAATTGTTGCACAATCTATACAAACAGACTTCAAACTTTTTGTGAGCCTTTAATTTTTGAACACATCATGGGAATCTCTATTCTAAAACCTTTTCTACAAAATTTTCTAAATAAACATAGCTCAAAATATCTAAAAATAAATTTTATGATTTTTTCCAATATTAATTATAAACTTCAATTATAATTTATATTTATAATATATAATGTTAAAAGGATCCAAATAAATAATTTTCCCAAATATGAAATTATTTATCTTATTATTTTGAGTATTTTATTGGTTTAATTTAGATTATAAAATTTTTAAAAATAAAATAACATTTTTTATATAACTATTTTATTTTTTAAAACATAAAAATTATATGTGGGTAACCATTTGATATGTATTCATATATATTGATGGTGTTACAGAAACACACACAAAAAGATGTCATTAATGCAATACCATTATATTGTAAAAGAATAAAGTTGGGATCAGTATCATATATGACACACAACTTTGAGATTATATGAGAATGTAACACCCTAAGTCTTTATGATATATTTCATTTTAAATAAATTAAATCAATTTTATAGTATATGAAACACGTAATCCCGATTCTAAATAAAATTAAATATTGTATGCAATTATAACTGAGCCATTAAAATGGTGGGTATGAAAAGTAATAATTTTTTTTCAAAATAATACTATAGAAAATTTAATAAATAAATTCATTGGTAATATAATGATTATAAATAAAATAATTATTATTTAAAAGAAAAAGAAATTTTTTTCTGAAAAACAATATTTTTCTAAAAGACAGTTTAGCCGTGCTTTGCACATATAATTTAAAATTCACTATTACCACTTATATAAAATTTACTTTATACGAATAAAATATTTTTTCATTATAATATAAAAATTATCTTAGTTTCGTTTTTTGGTATCTTTCTAAAAGGTTTCCTTTTTTGAACAATTGTTTAGAATATTGATTTTTATGGACAACTATAATTTCATTTAAACAATTTACCAAGATAAATTATATTTTAAATTGAGTTTAAAGTAAAATTAGTTAAATTATATTATAATTTATCTAATTCAGGTCATTGGAATAAATTTCTCATTTACTGTTTATATTAAAATCTTCTCTACTTATGAGGATTTTCTCTTTAGAAACTAGTTTTTTCGTCACTTCAATGGGTGTAATTTTAAAATGTATTATAACAATTATATGAATTAAATTTGAAAAAAATTATATTTTATTTAGAATAATAATAATTTATATTATAAGATAATATTAACTAAATTTTTTACTATTATGAATTGTAAAAGTAGTAAAAAGTAATTATTGCAGTAAAGGTAAAAAATAATTTATTGTGGTGTTAAACTAAAAATATAAGGGTCATATTTAGCTAAAAGGTTTTCCAAACCTCATTTTATATCCATATTTTTATTTTATTAAACATAATGGTTGATAATGACACATTTTGGAGTCTTTTATCATGATAAAGAAATGGTTGTAATATAATAATTTATGAAAATCTATGTCTGCTATCTCTCCAACTTATAAAAGGTCACTCACTCCCTAACCCTATTCACACATAAAAATACATTAGGTTCCTAAAATACCAATCCAAATAAATTAATTAATCATCTCTATACATCCTATAGGCCTTGTTTTGATCATAAATTAAACCAAATAAGGCTTTTGGTAAAAACCTAAGAAGTTTTCTAAAGAAGTGGTAACTTTCATAAATGAGTGGTTTGATATTGTTTCATATTCCACCTTATTAAAATATTATTAGAACAGGATTATATAATAAATTAGTGTCTTTCAAACAATGATAATTTTTTATGATAATTTCAGGACCTATATCCATCTACTCTTCCATCAAATGGGAAATTAAATCGTCAATCATGTGTACGGTGAACTAATACCTCTCGAACCAATATAAAAAATATTCATCACCACCTTTAAAGTCTATATATAAATATGGATTTAACAAATGTAAAGGATATTTATAAATATATTATAATTATTTAATTATAATATCGAATATATAATCTTACATTCGTTGACATTTAAAATATGATAAAGTCGTTTTTGTGTACGACGGACTACTGCCTCACGAAGTGATGTGATTCGTTTTTCACTTATGATAAACATTAAATATAATAAGGAAAAATTTAAATAATATTTGTGATATATATGAAATTATATTTATTTTATAAAACTTATATATCACTCACTTTCTTATCCTTTGACCGATTAAAGAAATGATAGCATCGCTCGTGCGTTTGTACGACCTACCATCTTCACAGAGTGACGTGATCAATTCTCCAAGGTCAATTTCAATAACGTTTATAAAGATGTATATAATGAAAAAAAACATGATATTTATAACATTAATATAATCCTTAAGATGATGAATCTATATAATATTCTCAATAAATTGAACTATCCTGAAAAAACATCCCTGAGAAGACAATAAATTAATACCTGAAACAATGAAAATAATGAAATATTATTAACAATCAAGTGTTAAAATGTTACAATATGATCATATATGACAATATAAATATAAATATTTTTTTTATGAATTAAAACCATGTTTAATACCAATGTAAATGAGTTTTAACCACATTCAACCTAATGTTAGTTTGAGGTAAGGTACTTCATTTTAATTTCCCTTCATTGAAGAATATTGTAATGTTATCCACATGATTTATATTATATGATGTATATAGTACCCCTTTTTCAGGTAATATAATGATAAATTCATAATTCATTGTATTTTATGTATTAATTTGAATTATTTCGTCTAATGATAATTGTATTGTAAATTACCTAGAGGTAAATAATTTCATAACTCAAACTTATTTTCAATATGTTATTTTACTTCACCAATGTCCTTGACATTATAAGAATTTTTTGGTAAATAAAGTTGACTATATTTTATGGTATTTCTATTTTCTATGTGTATTTACATTTAATACACATAATTTATTTATTTATTAATTCTATCTTCAATGTTATGATATTTGTAAGTGTTTATTACACAATCTCATTTTAATAGGGATTATTTATACTCAAATATACATTGAATGAAGTTATTTTATATTTGTATAATAATACACTTAAATTTTATTCTCCTATGTTTAATCCTGATTTTTTCAAGAAATAGTAACATTTTTTTCATATAATAGTAACATATTACTCTCTTTGGTACATAAAATGATTGAGAAAATGTATTTAGTAAAATACAGCATCATTTATCTATTCAATTAAAAATATTTTTTCTTCCAAATCCATATTTATAAAAAAATTAAAATCAGCCATATAATTTATTAATGAAATTTTTACACATATATAAATTTTTATAAAAATAATTGAATGTAATCTTCATTTTTTTACAATAATGGCCCACTTTTATTTTACTAAAAATATAAAAAAGAATCATTGTTTTAACATGTATGAAGTGTATAGAATTTCACGCCATAATGTCCACTCAATGTTTTAAATATCCCTTTATAAGTTTTAAAAGTTTAGTTTCATGGAAAATTAATTTAAAAATACTATTTGAACTTTTAATTTAAATAAAATATTTTTAATTTAAAAAGATTATTTTTCTCAATAATGTTTTTATTGACATTTTTATTTTATTTATATTTTAAAAAATATTAACCATATATTTTAATTATGACCTATACATGATATGTTTTATTGATATAATCCTTATTATTTATCAATATTTTTTATGATCAGTTTGAAAAGGGAAATTATTGGCATTCGATTTCTTGATTAATTTTTTGTAATCATTAACATTACCTTGAAATATTCATTTTCATATCACCAGTATACATTATATTTTCCATAAATATTCGTATTATTTATAATTCATATATTTATTAATTAAACTGTATATTATTTATACATATGGTATTTTAATTTGAAAGTTATATGATTAAATTGGGAAATTATTTATAATATATATTCGGTATTCGATATATAAATTTATTGATAATGCATATTGTTTATGAATTAAATAAATTATTCGATGTGTGAGGAATGATTTTAACATATATATAAATGTAGGTACTGGTTATAGATATCCTCTTGATGCATCGATAGTATCATGAGAATAATCAGTTGGATAACCTCAATTAAATGGGTTTCTAGGGTATATCTATACATCAGTTTTAAAATGTATTATAAAAGGCCTTGATAGTTGAAGAGTCATGATGCATAAGATCATGGTCTCCAATAATTAAGAATTTACTTCATTAAAAATTATTTTATTATTATTCATGAAATATTTTCAATGATACAATCTCGGGATGCACTTCATTTTCAATTTATTAATTAGATGAACTATATTATTAGTTATTTACCTTACCATGTTTATTACGCCTTATCTAATCATGATAGAAAAATTAGTCATTAAATGGAATGTGTGTTTAGATATTTACCGTTCGATATTGATCATACTTAATTTTATCATGATAGTTTCAATTGTACTTGACCCTTACTGATCATTTGAGTTCACCCTTATTTTTTTCCTTCCTAAGAATCACAGAAGTGTGCTATGAAATATATAAAAGACTATTTTAAAGTGAATATTTATATTCTTGAAAAAACATATTTTGAAGATTTTTTATTCAAATGTAATATGATAATCATGTCCATATCTATTTAACTAATACTAATAAACAATTCATCCCTTCAGGATATGATTCCTTATATCTTATGAATGTGTAATAAATCAGACACCGACTCTGGTTTAGTAGGGTCAATCTCGCAACACTAAATTTAATTTTATATTTATTTATATATGTGATGTGTATATATATATAAATATATAAAGTTTTAATTAATATTTTATACAATGGTAATTAAATTTTTTTTGACTAGCCTAAAGGGATTATTTTTTATTAATTTTTAATAATCCACCTTTCAAGGGATGATGGGGAACCCTTACAAGTTTCGTAGTCTTATATATTACATTGCTTTTATGCTTGGAGACATTATAGGACCCATAGGCCTTAAGGAAATCATGCATACTATTACTAATTGAAATCTCCCTCCCTAGTATCTGCATCATGATAATCTCCCCACCATTTCATGGTTGTTCGGTTAGCTTTCCTGTGTAGAGATGCGAAGGCCCAGTACTGATGGAAACACCATACCCTCACAATTGAAATTTAAATTTAATTAATTATATTAGTGATAAATATGGATAGTTGTGATTCATTCAATTATATTAGATGTGTAATGGATATTTTATTAGAATTTATTAATTGCATATGTAACAACTAATTATGTATTAGGACTAATTTAATTGCATGTGTTTTATGTTATAAAAACTACCAATAATTCATAATTAGAAGTAAAAATTATGACCATTTATTAAGAAGAAATAATAAGTATAGATAAGAGGTGAGCGGGATCAAATAAGTAGTAATGTCCTCATCTACCTAACAATAGGCCAAGATATCATAATATGTCGTATCATTTCTATAATCAGAACCACTAGAAACCTCCCACTCAGATTGAGATTTATCCTGATTAAAAATCGTAAGAATATTTGTGCCCACCTTCGTGGGCATCTTCAAAGATGATCTGGTATTAATGTTCCTTTGAATGTTAGAATAATCCTCTCATGGTCTCCACTTTGAGGGAACAGATGTGAAACCCTCACCAGTAGTCATCTATTCCTTTCCACTCAAAACCGGTGCCTTGAAAGATGCACGACCACCACTACTCAAAGCCTGAATAGGGGTATTATGCTCCCTTTAATCCAAAAAATCATTCCCCCATTTGTTAGACAAATCATAAGATTGAAAGAGATTCTGAATTTCTTGATGACAATTGACACCTTGATGTGCATTAGCCGGATCAGAGACATCATCCTAAGAGCGATCTGGGATAATCAACCTTGGAGACCATGTAAGAAGTTCCCTATCTGAAATAATCTCTTCAGAAACATAAACACGACGATGAAAGGGGCCACTAGGAGCTTTCTCCAAAGATTCATCCACTAACATACGCTTACCTTTATGATTAGACACATGAGAATCAGACTTCCCCGAAATCCTTACATCAGTGGCAATGGAAACCGGTTCCTTTAGTGAATCCCTACCATGAACAATGGGCTTTGATTTCCTTCGGTAGTGTTTTGCTGGATTCCCCCACATTCAACCCTCCTCACATGAGACATTCTTTAGACATGTCTCCTAAGAGTTTCCAACCACCATATATTCATTGATGAAGAGAGGTTTCTTATAATATTCAACATCAATTTGAATGTTATCAGAAGTAGAAGAAAGATTCACCTTGTCAACTAATGTGGAAATGTGGTCAAACACCACCAACATCCTGGAAAGGTGACCAAACCGAACATCTTCATTCTCCTTGTTGAGACGAATCGGGGTCCCAATTGTTGTGGAAATGTCATGAAAAATCTTCGGATGCCAAAGGACCCAATTCAGCCCATGAAATCGAACCCAGACCTGAGAAAAGGAATTTCTTGCATGCAAAAAATTAAATTCCAAAGACCATTCACGTAAGTAAAACCAACCAGGATTTAATAGCATGATCCCAAAAATCCAACCACGAAGTTTCAAGCCATCCGAAGGAAACAGTCAATGAAAAAAACCTCTACCAAGGGAAACACATTTCCAATTAGAGAAACCCCATAAAATTATAATTCGACTACTCAAATATTGATGCTTCAATGGTTTTAGACCTTTAGGTAAAGCAATTCATGCAATCGAAGAGTTTTTTCCAATTTTCAATCTCTCAACAAGTGCAGCAGGTTCAGCTTCAACATGAGCAGAGGTTACCTTACGAAGAATCCTTCCATGACATGAGTCTTTAAACATACCTAGAGAAATAATTACATTTATCTTTGGTCCTAAAGTTATATTCTATAAAGCATCAGTATAAGAGTGAGAGGAAAAATTATTACCACCCGGCAGAGTTGAGTCCATCCTATCATCCCGCTTCTCCTTCAGACCAGGCATCATCTGCGCATCACCATGGTTTAACATTACTCCATCAGTAAGCCGATTCAATGAATCTTCAGTTATAGCAAAGAGATCTATATTCAAACGAGGGTAGGTTGCACATTTTTTAGATCTATTAGGATGCTCTATCACCAAATGATTTCGAGAATCGGCAGGACACCGTGATTCTTGCACCACATCAACAGATCTAATAGGTAGATCTGAGGTGAGTTGAGAAGAGGCCAAATCACGTTTCATGAGCACATCATTATGGTTGTATGAAGCACCATGATTCCATGGGTCACGAGAAGGTGTATTTTATTATATTTTACCAAAAATTTATTTCTTTCTAAGAAATCACATTCTCTCCGTATAATTGAAATCATAATAATTAACTAAACTACATTTAGTTAACTATGTTTTTTGGTGAAAAATAAGAATTTTATTATAAGAACAAAAATAGATCATGTCACTTTGTATTAGAATTATAATAAAAATCCAACACATTCCATTAAAAATTGATTTCAACAAATTTTAAAAAAACAGAAAAGTTTAATTTTCTATTACATGTAAAATAATTAAAAAAATTAATTTGTTATAAAATAAAAAAAAATTCATTAAGTATAATAGAATATTCAACCACAAGTTGGGTCATTAAAATATTATGATTTCAATTTTATATAAATAATATCATCAATGTTTCAAAACCCTTATATTTTTTACTAAAAATTAGAAAATATATAATATAATAACCATCAACATTGATTTCATAATATTATTTCATATGGATAATCTAGTGTCAAGGATCCATATGTCCCTTCACATAATCTAGAATGGTCTTGGTCAAATTAATTGAAGTTATTTAGGTAGGTGGTATTTGTAACTATATTATCAGTTAGTTCCTTATTTCGTTGATTAGACTCCCCAATCATGGAATCCTAAACATGGGTTTCCTCAACATTTGCCTCAATTTTATAGTATGTCTTTTGAGGTAAACTAATCATGATGATAGAATGGTTAATTCATCCTAAAACATTCATTATAACTCCCTTATAAAAAGAAGTTCCCTAAAGAGGGTTATTCCAACACTTCAATTTATATTTTAATTATAAATCAAGTATGGGAAGGTATTTTCATATGAAATATTTCATTGAGGTATTTTTATTTTATACATAAATATTTTTTATTTAATCCTTTATCATACTAGTTGATATTATAATAATTTTAAAAAAATTATTAACCATGTTAAGATAAAATGATTTATTCATAATTCTATTAGGTTGAGATAATTATATTTGTTCTTAAAAAAATAGAGATTCAGAACACCTCTCACATTATACATTAAACCTTTCCATCCATCTAAATGTTTAGTGAGAAGTAAAAATAAATAAAGGTAAAGAACCCAGGGTTGTATAGTGGTTCGAGGTACAAATATACCTAAGTCCACTCCACCAATGGTCAACTCCGCGAGCATTGTGATTTTCAAAAGCATATCCTCTTATTCAGAGACCTTTTCAACTGAGTTTAAGTATTTGATACATTACAAATATTTTATAGGTCATTTTCATTATTTTATAGAAAAACTAAAATCCAGGGATTAGTATAATAAGATGACACTTTACCCTGAATAATTATGATCATTAAAAACTCCAATGAACCAAAATGGTTTGATTTGATTGAAAACATAGATTAAACATAAAATTATTATCACAAACTTATAGATGTAATCTATCTTCAATAATGAAAAACTACAAATTGACCTTCAACGTGTACAATATTTATTCAAACTGTGATATAGAAAACAACAGACAGATGTTTAAACATGTATGTATCCAAATTATGTCTCTAAAATTTGATTTTTCATTCTTGTGGGAGAATATGTTACAATAAGATATAGTATAAATGACATTAATAATACTCTCAGGAGGTTCCTAATACTTAGGGAGATGATATTCTCATGCAGGTTTAATGTCCCTCTACGGTGGCCCATTTGGGTATGAGGTTGTGGTTTCCTTCAATTGTAATGAAGGGAGCAAAAACAATGGATATAGGGTCGTGGATTGTGGATGTTTTTTCCCATTTTAGGATTGATTTGGGTATCATACCCTTTTCATCATTGGTTCAAGGTAGGCCAGGGGAAGTTGTGAAGGTGTGTGGAGTTCTAACATTGAACTCCCCCTCATCTGGTGATGTTGGGAATAAGGAGTGGGATGCCTTCTTGAATGTTGATTTTTTCAGGAAACCGGTTTCATCCAATCCTATCGATGAATTTAGGTTAAATATGGAAGTATGTGGTGACCATGGTATTGTTTCACATCCATAATTTCCAGTTTTTGAGGACACTAATAAGAAATATCAATTTATATGATGTGACTTCATGCAACCCATATGTTTAGATATGTCAGTGAAAGACTCACATGTTGGACCATCCTATAATGATATGGTTATGTTAGGAGGAATGGTTATCCATTTTTAAAATTGGTCTGCAGTGCTGGGAGAAGAAGAGTTCCATTATTTTGATGAAGGGAATGAAGTGGAGGCTGCCAATAGATAGAACCCCCCCATATTTTATTTTTGGTGTCTCATGAGGATAAGGATTCTGATTTGGACTCACCTATTGATTCCAAGGATGTAGAAATTGCAGAGGATTATATTAGATCCTCTTTAAGGAAGGTAAAGAACACAATCATTTAATTATATGGGTTTATCAAGAAATATCAGAGGTCTTGAAGAAGAAAATATTATTATTAAATACATATCCCTCTGGTTACTCGTTCCTCATGTAAAATAACGCTACCTCTGAAGGCTTCCAAGAAGGTGGAGAGAAACACTACTAAGGAGCTAGAATATCTAGTAGGGGAATCATCTATCTTTCACATAGAGAATCCTAAAAAGGAGGTTGCTGAATCTGATGTCCACATGAGTGGTAAGGAATTCATGGAGTGTGATGAGTGGGAATTTATCATCAATTCCAATTAATATTTCCTTGAAAAGGTCCTAGAGGTCATTAATACACATGAAGATTTTGATATGTTTTTATAGAGGCATTTTAAGGTTAGCTTTACCAAGGAGGAGGGTGAATGAATTCAAAAAAACATAGCATAATAGCACATGGATTCAATGTGTATTACATTGAAAAAATCCTCAATTATTATCTAGGGAATAAGGATATCATTCTACAGTAGAGTCTCCCGAGTTGTAAGAACTGAAAAGGTATAAATTTCAATTCATAGATTAGGCCATTACATATCAGGTTTGGTTATTATCTTTTGGAAACTTGAACGGTTTCCCACATTTCCATAAAAGTGATTTTTCTTAAGAAAAACATTTATTTTTTTGAGATGAATACAATAAAAACCAATTTCTCTTCTAGAAAACATTTTTCATATAAAACTCTCCCCCATTATCTATTTTTTTAAATTTTCTTGTAGTAAAATTATATCCCATTATTATAAGGGTAAAAATATATCCTCATATTAAGGATATTAAGGATAAACATTTCAAATGAAGATAAAGATGTAAACTAAAACGATAAATGTCTCCCCCTTTTGTGACATTAAAACGATTAGAGTAAAAATTAGTTAAAATAAACTTCCCCAAAATTCATGATTTCTTAAAAATATATATATTTATAAACATCGAGTATATAATTTATTTAATTTATAAAAATATAATTTTCAGAAAACTCCCCCTATGATGTAGAATATAGTATATTAAAATAATTAAAACTTTTTAAAATAAATAAGTCTTTTTACTAATTTTCCCATGAGTAATATTTAAAGAAAGATTATTTTTTTACATAAGAAATAATCTAATTTATTAAATGAGATAATAAAATATTAACATCATATTTATGTAAGATAACTTAAAATAATCTATAAAACAAATTATAGCATATATTTTCACTAAAGAATACTTTTAAAATAGTATACATAACATTGATTTTAAATAAACATTAGAAAATAAAAGGGTTAGAAAGGATTAGACTGTTCATCTACACTTTCAAAACATTGAATGTTTTGACATAAAAAAATAAAAAACGCTTGATAGTTATTATAATCGGTTTTAAAAGTGTATTTATATTTGATATGAAGAAGATGAAAACTTTTCAACTAAGAACTGTTTCATCTTATCAACATCTAGTTTTGTAACAACTTCCCTTCTATCTACCTCCATCTAACATATAATTTCTGACATAAAATATTATAAGTATTATTTTGATATTAAACCATATTTCACATTATAATATTCCTTTTTTAATAAATAAAACTCCATTATTGATTGAGAATCTTTCTATAGTTCTTCATATGGCTTTCTAAATACATCTCGATTATATTCCAACATCACCTTTTCATCATACAAGGTGTTGAATTTGAACAAATAAATTTTTTGAGTAATTTTACATGAAGTGACTTCAAGTTATTCATGAATATTAACTTCATTATTTATTTTAGAATAATTTTCCAAAGAATAATTAATATGTGAAACTAACTCTTCTATTAACAATTTAGAAGGATTGTTTTTTCCATTTGTGAGAAAGGTTTTCTTATACACTTGTAGTACTTGATCACTTTATCTTATTGCGACTGGTTTTCAGAATCATTTTTAATTGGATTTTTCTAAAAATATGGATATATAAAATTTTTTGAGAATAATATGATATGTTTTTTTGACCATTTTTAGATGATGGTTCATATTCTTTAGCCAAAAATATATAATAATCATTACAAATTTTACTATTTTAAAATACAAGTTAAATAAGAAAATTTTTTCTGGTAACATAAATAAAATTTTAAAAACATTAAATATAATGATTTTAATAGGTTTAATAAATAAAAATAAAAGTTCATCTATAACATAAACTGGTACTGTATTTATCTAAAGAGTAAAACAATGTTTGGAGATATTTGAAATTTTCATGAAATTTATTTATACAATCAAACTACACTAAGGCAGGATTCAATGAGTAAATAAGAGACATTTTCAAATTATAAGACGGGCCTCTCCCACTATAAAATATTTAATGCATCACAAGAATATAGATATATAAAAAATTAAATATTTCATATATCAATTATTTTAATACTAATGATTTTTTTGTAATGAAATACTTCAGAGTTGTTCACTTCTTTGTTAATGAATTTAAAATATCACTCAATCGATCGCTTAAATATTTAGTGAAAATTATTAGAAATGTATCCATAAAAAAGATCAAATATATGTTTTTTTATACCCATATTCCTTTAGGTCCAGTAGTGTTATCAAATAAGTTTTTAGGTAACCAAACATGTTTATTTTGAGTAGAGTTTCTACTATTTAAGTTGAATTTTTTTTGAATAATAAAAATTGTTAATGCTATAAATTTTAGGTTTTATAAAGAAACATACATAAGCATAATGATCATTAATACCACAATAAAATAATTAATTTTAGAACTTTTTTTTGATATTTATACTAGGAACAAAATATTTTCTTAGACAATTTTGGTCTTTCACTATTGCTTCTTATTCATAATATTTCTTTGTAAATTTCATTTTTTCTATGGATTTGATTATAATATTTTTTTCCCTTTATCAATGTACTATAATATTTTTTCAAAGAATAAACATTAGCTAATAATTTTTTAATCATAATATCATGCATATTAGAAGAGATTTTAGAAGAACTAGATTTTAAATCTATAATTGTTTTGACAAATATTCTTTATCTATTAGAACAATATCATGATATTTTCTTATTTTTATACATTATTAATTTAAGTATTTATATTTATCATGTAGAATAAAGAATTTTTCTTATATAATTTATTATAATAAATTCCATCACAACTTGATTTTTGAGAGTCAGAATATTGTACCTCATCAATATGTGCCATAAGAAACACCATTTCCCTTTTCTGCTTAGTCTTATAATTTTTAGACGATTCTTCATGTTTACTATAAGTATTACTCTGAGAATCATTTATAGTTTTCTTCCCCATTATATTATAATTGGATTTCCTTTGAGCTTTTATTAAAGTGAATGTATCCTTTTTATGTCCCTTTTCCTTGTATTCACAACATCTATTTTCTTCACTCCATTTCTTTTTATTTTTGAATAGTTTTCACATATTTTAGAAAGATATGTTATTTATTTATTTAAATATGGATGAGTTGAATTATATGATTCATCCATATTAGTTTTGATAGTAGCTAATTTATGTTTTAGATTATTTTCACATTTAGCCTGCATCTCAGCTTTATATATCATTATTGTCCCAATCAATTTCTTCATCACTAAGTTTTTTACTAGTGTGAATTGACGTATAGCTGCAAATATTCCATTTCACTTAGAAGATAGTACTCTAAGTACTTTTTACACTTCATTCGATTTTGAAATTAGATCTCCCAAAGATGAAACTTTATTAAAAATCTATATCAATATTCCACTAATTTGAGTGATCATTTCATACTCACACATTATGAACGTATCAAACAGTAGTTTTACAGTAGTTTATATTAATTATATGATATTTTTAGTTCCCTCATAGGAAGAAACAATAGTCCACCGCATCTCATATGTAGTATGATATTTAGATATTTGATTGAAAACATTAGTACCTAATCCAGACAAAATAACATGCATTGTTTTGAATGGAGAACACATTATCTCTCTTGATCATCATTCCATTTTTCTAAATCTTCCTTATGTATATAATAAGGATTAACAAGCTTTAAATAAATCCCTATTCTTTTGTTATTTAAATAAATAACTATATGGGATTTCCATTATCCATAATTATCACCACTAAAGTAATCTACATGAATCATGGATATACCTTCCCAAGAATTAGTCATTTCAAGCTATTTTTATATAAATCATTATCAAAGGCTGGTTAAAAATAGCATATATTATTTATTTTTTATAGATGCACAAACATTGACTTTACTTTATAATATCATATAGGAAAAAGAATTTTCAATAAGAAAATATACCAGTATATCCTTACATCTGATACTAAGTGTTAGGTTTGGATAATGAAAATGAAGAAAAATACAAAAGAGAGGGTGAATTATGTTATTTAAAAATTTGATAGATTTAGAACACTTATCTTATTATGGATTGAACCATTCCATCTTTATTAAATATGAGTGAGTAGTGTAAAAAAATAATGGAAAATAAAATAGTTTTGTATAGTAATTTAGGGCACACATATCCCCTAGTATACTCAACTAATACCCAACTCCATAAGCTTGATGTTTTTCACTAACTGGTCCTCTAATATAGATATCGTTATAAATATGTACAAGGAGTTAATACCTTACGAGGATTTTAAAGGGCCTTCTGGTTATATTATAAGGAACATAAAATCCATAACATTGTTCTTAAAGATAAAACTTTACCGTTACTGAGTATAAGTAGTCAAAAATCCAATAAACCAAAAGTGTTTGATTTAATTGGGTACACAAATTAAACAATACATTTGTAGAAACAACTGACAGATGTAATTTATCTTCAATAAATAATAGAAGCAAATAGATATTCAATGTTGCACAAGATTTCTTCAAATAGTGATAGAGAAAATAACAAACTTATATATTAACATTTATATCTCCAATGTATATCGTTGAAAAATTCTTCATCAATCATGCAGAATAATATGTAGCAATAAGATATAGAAATAGTGTCAGTAATAAAAATGATTCGATCAGGTAGATCAAAACATATATGACTTGAATGTATATCTCCGAAGTCAGGGTCATACTTATTATTTTTGAAACACATATCTTCCATATGTATATATCCCTTCTTTTTTCAATGAGGAACTTCTTGATTTTTATAATATATGTTTAACATCTATAGTTCAAACCAGCACAAAAAATATGACACAATAAATCATGAATATTTGAATTCAAAATCATTCAAGAGAGTTGTTACTTCCCTTAAGAATAGAAATGATTTACTCCAATGAATACAAGCCCATTAATCAATCATAATAGGCCTTTGAATAGATCTTTTCTTCCATCAAAACCATTGTGGTAATCACGAATAATATCATATATTTAAAACATATTCATTGAATATTAAAACATAAGTTTCCTTCATGTGACGATAAAACTCCATATGTATATTAACAATGTATGGTTGATCACAAAAGTAGGGTTGACCTACCATATGTATGTTTCCTCAAATGCAGGGTTTCTTGAAAATGTAGGGTTCCTTAACCATACTTATCCAATATTATAGGGTACATGACCAATGCGAGATATTTCAAATTTAGAGTTCATGATCCATACGTTATTCTTACAAACGTAATGTTTAAAAAGTTTTTTCTAGAATATATTTAAACACATTCATAATTCATCAAAAAATATTTCCCACAGATAAAGGACTTGAATTAATTTCTAGAAAAAATGTTATAACAAATATTATCTTCTATAAATTCACATAAAATAAAACCTATTAGGGACATAAATTTGATTGTTTATGAGCATCAAAACTGAAAAGAATTTAATTAAATTGTTGAATCAACCCATGCTCATTTATTTTAATCTATCTTTCGTTCTTGCTAGTTTATTTATTTTAAATGATCATGTTTAATTGTAAAATAGTTATAAATAATTGGAAATGAATTGAAAAAAATAAAATCAATATATGGCATGATCATGTGATTCAAAAATAGTTAATTTATTGAAAGGATGATAAGCCAACCTTTGACACTTGGGGATAACACCTTGGACCAATCTTGGTTTGAGTTGAATCATTCCACCTTTTAACCTATGTATCTCTAGGGTTGGTTTCACCTAGACTCCTTATTTAATTTTCTACACTCTCATGGGGACTCATTCCTTAACTTATGTTTATTCACCCATAGTTGAGGGGAACCAATGTATAAGGTAACATAAAAGTAATTATGGAAATACAATCCTATACATAATTAGAAGGTGGGGATAATTCACAAGTTATCATTTTAACTTAATAATAATCAATATAAAACCCATTGTAATAATATTTAAATGAATACAACACCAAAAAATACATAGGTTGGTTAAAATCTGATCATCCACACTTGTGGAAAATACACATTTACAACTACCTATCCTTTATTTAAATATGTTCTTAATTAAAATAAAATTATTGAATTAATAAATTAATTATCTAATTAACTAATTAATTAATTAACCTTATTTTACCATCTAAACAGTCCTTAATATTCCCAATTTCTATTGTGTTAAATAAATTTTTTTTATTAAAATTATATATTTACAAGGAATTTATTGGAAGTGCCGTGATATATACCCTTATGCTTCTATCTAAAACCCATTTTTGGAGTTCTTCTATTAGAAAATATATACTATCACACAACACAGAATGTAACTAATGATATGTATAGTCCATTACATGTATAGTGTACTTACATGTCATATATACCTACACAGAATTTTATTTCATGAGTCATGTTACATAGTTTACCCATCATTTATGACTACATGACCCACCTTGAATAAACATGACATATACCACTTGAAATGCTAGTGAAGTACATGGTGTGTATAAGGACCATACACATCATTTATATCTATAATTACATGAAGTAATTAATTAATTATTTATTTATTACCATATGATCCATCAAAATAATTATCACGTAATAAATGTAGTAAACCTTGTCACATAGCATATACAACCAACTACACACCATGTAGTTCAATTTGATTTAATTAACTTCTCCACATGTTGATCTGAACTATATTCATAGGAAATAGACATGTTTTCCAAGTGTGTTATTATGCATTACATGGTTTGTACATCCCACTGCATATCAAATACTTTTCATATTATCATGTCACTCAGTATGAAGTAATTATACAATTTTTATTAATTTCATGTTGTGCACTTTGGCCACATGGATTTGTAATTCCCATGAGGTTAAATAGTTTATAGTTATATGATATGGACACTAGCTATATGTTGTGTACACTATTTAAAACTATATACCCACTGACTATTAATATATGACATGTAATAATGTGGTGTACTATTCGACCACATGATGTGTCATGATTTCTATTGCTCATCTTGGTGTGGTTTACCATATGTAAACAACATATACATTTTTATTAAACATAATGTATCCATGATATCTAAATAGAATCCTGAACACCTCTAGATGGGATATTTTATTTATTTATTTATTATTAACGAGTTATTAGTCATATAAAATTAAATGATCATGGTATCTTAACTTTCAGATAAAATAGCAAAAAATATCGATATAAAGAACCAATAATAAGATGTTTAAATTGATAAATTATTAATAAAAAATTATAAATTTATATGTTACCACTATTATACCATTTGAAGATTTTAGGGTGCAATGGAAGTGGTTGGACAGGTTTTCAATAATGTTTTTTGGTTTCCTCAGACTAAATTTTTGAACATTACGAACACAACCCCAAAATAAGAATGTAGATAATATTTTACAATGTGATTTATAATTAATTTATATAAATATAAATTACCGTATATTAAAATTATTTATTATTTTTTTGCATCAATTTACATTTATTGTAATAGTTCTTTTATGATGATGACAAAGGGTAGATTCCTTAATTTAGAATCCACACATGCTCCACAATCCTCAGAACGTCATCATGGATCTCTATGTGAAAGCATGGAAGAACCAAACCACTTGTATTATTCATCACTAATAAAAATAAGAATTGATTTCAGTTTGGAAGTATTATATCATGTTCTCTTGATCTTTATAGGGAATAAGAAGTTACATGATCTCCATTCTTGAGAGCATTCTCAAATTATTTCTCTTCATAGTTTATTGAATTATATAGAGAGAAATGTTATTCAAAATATTTTTTGATAGAAATTATATAATTTAGGTCATAAACATTGTTAAGTGATTTAATTATTACAAAAAATCCCTTAACCAAACTATTAATTCAAAGTGGACCTAATGTCAAATAATTATATTATTATAATTAATTTCTTAACATTCACTAAACTCGCGGATATTTAAATAACATTTATCTTGGATCCATGTCATGATTTTTTAATCCTCCCTGTTATCTATCAAAACTCAAGTAATGAATATTTATTTAAATAAATAAATTCCTTTGTATTAATTATTCAATAATTTTATGTGTGGTCAATAGAACTGGATAATCATTATTCCAAAAAGCATGAGAATGATATTTTTCCTAATATTAAATTCATATATAATTTTACTAGGTTTCTAGATGCACATAATGTGTGACCCTCTAGGACTCTATAATAGTTAAATTAGAGTAACTGTACTAAATTCCAAGATTAGTATTTAAAAAAATATTCAGGAACCCATATAAGAAGACTTTAGGGTCACAATAAAAACAACCTCTAATGGAATAACACTATGTGATACTATACATTTGTCTCAATATCTCATTAAGTGTGTTTAATAACTTTTTTCATCAACATATATTATTTATATATCTCTATTTGGATTCCTAAAATTAAATCATCATGAAAACCACCATGGTCATGGACTTAATCAGACAGTTCCATTCTAATCAAAGGTCCTATTATGTCTACTTTTATTAAATCATAAGGGAAAAATCCTTTATTGAATTATTCATTAATATAATATTACTTAGGATGCACACAATGTATCCTACCTTACAATAAACAAATATCATCCATGTTTTCATAAATACATCAAAGTATGTGATTCATCATATATATTAATAATATTATTAAGTATAAGGATCAATAAACACATCTTCATATAAGAATATAAAATGACATAAATAATAAGGGGAATTCCCATTGGAAGGTCTATTCTCATTGAATATCCTTCATGATGTTTTTTTAACAACGTTTTGTATTTTTTTTATAACAAACATAAATAATCTTTTTGTAAAATAGGAAAATAAGAGTTGCAAGAAGTTAAAAAACTATTGTTATGAAGTTACTGGAGAAGAATAATGTTTTAAAAATGTATAATGTAACACCCCAATACATTAGAATATTTTATATTTTTAATAAGTTTAATTCTTTTCTAGCTATATTTATATGTAACACCTGATAATCCTACACTACACACACTAATGAGTGGCTTGAGTTACACGAAAGGTCTAGTTCTACCAAACAATAGTATATTATTAAAATATTATTATTTAATACAATAAGATATAACCTATACATTATGTTGGTGTTTATGAATATTAATAACAATGATATTAAAATATATGGTTGAATTCAATGGTTACAAAATAATTATAAATGAATATAGGAACTAACTGAATATATAGAAAATGATTTTATAATGAAATATATTTTTCCCACGAAGTCATTTTATCCTAATAAATTAAACTAATTACAATTATTTAATGATATTAATTTAATCTATTTCCAATACAATATTTCTCAAATTGATCCAATATATTTTTAAAACATAAGATAAGCACGAATAAAATTTTATGCATAGAACCCTATTTTTTCTAAAGGCTGTTTTACCACCTTTTAATGGTGAACCTATTTTATATATAATTTTTAACACTAGTACTTATTTAATTTGACAAAATTATGTTATTATTTTAAATTTTTATATAAAAATTACTTGCTTTAATTTTATTTCTTTTTCTATTATATGTTTCAGGTTTTGATGAATAATGACAAAATATTACATTTTAATTGAAAACTGTTTTTTATCTAAATTATTTAGTGTTAAATTAAATTTTAATTTTTTTAAAGTATAGTTAGATAAATCATTTATCATTTAAAATAATTTAATTCATTGGGAAAAATTTCACATTAAATTTTTGTATAAAAATAATTCATTCTTTTAAACATTTTTACTTTAAAAACATGTTTTATCATTCTGTCAATCAAATTATTATTAAATTAATTAATGGAAATTATATATTTTTTAATTTTTAAAAATTTATAATATTTTTTAAAATTTTTTAAATCTTATTTAAATATGTTCCATTTATTTTTTGGCAATATGAAGAATAACTTTAGTATTTTTTTTAATTGCCATGGTTAAAGTTAAATCTGGTAATTATGTGTAAAACAAATATTATATGTATTAAAAAATTACTCTAACACATGTAATAATTTTATTTTATGATCTTAATTAGACATAAATAATCCTTTTTCCGATTTTATGGCCTCTTGGAGGCACTTTGATGAATTTAATCATTTTTTAGTATTTTATTCTAAGGGAAGTTCAATATGTCACACTCATGTATTTAAAAAGTATTACATTTTTTTATGTATGGTGATTAGTATGAAATTTTAGACTATAAATGTTAATTGGAATGTTAAAATGATTTTATTCATTGTGATAATTTATTCTGAATTTTTAATAAATAAATAACTAAGTTAAAGGCCTAAACAATGATGATGTAATAATTGTTCAATTAATAGACATATCAAGTAAATGTTATTAAAAGTTATTAAAAAATATAAATTGATATAAAAAATGTAATATATGAATTTTATAGATTAACTAGACATATTATAGATGTATTAATGTTTTTTATAGTTTTTATATTGTGTATTTATATTTTTTTTAAAAAAAATCAAGAATTGAATAGTGTCAAAATTGGCATTAATGATATTTTTTTAAAAAATATTTTGTTAAATGATATAAAGTTAAAAAAATATAAAATTTAGAAAAAATATTAGGATATAGTTTAAAATTTCATTAATGTCCCATTTATAGTTCTATTTACATTTTATAGTAACAATATTAACCCTTTAATAGTAAAATTTCAAGTTTTCACAGTATGTGTTAAAGGGTTTAACTAAGGATTAAAGCTGAAATATTATTGTAATAATGTGAACTAAACTTGTATAAAAATTATTAGTTGATATTATATAAAACCATAATTGTTATATATTTTAAATAAACCACATTTTATCCATTTTGAATTGAAAATAAATTTATGATAATTTAATATTTTGAGAGTTTCCAAAAATACACCTCACCTCAATTATAATAGGAAACCACCTCCCTCACTTCCTCACACAACTTTGAGCCTTATATATTGACCAAAATTCAGCCAAATAATATCAAATCTTCCATAAAATAATCCTATAACCCTCGCATTAGGAATAAATCTAACAAATGAATTATTTTTTTAAAATTCAAAAGGAGTACCCAAAAACGAGGTAACATTTCTCAAAAATCACATTAGTTTTATTTCTTTCCCCACTCATTAATTTATTTTTATTACATGATTATATAACAACCCTAGTATCAAAAATATATTTATATGTATTAAGGTTAATGTTTTTACCCACACCTGCACACACTTCAATCAAATGGGTAAACAATTTACACTTCGTGTAAATTGAACTACCGCATTACGAAACAATGTCGTATTTTTTCCATTACCACCTCTCATTGTTGGTAATTATTATAAGAAAAATATTTTAATATGATATTTATGATATTTGTGTTTTATTAATACTTAATTAATTTTAATATAAAACATACCTTCATGATTTCTATTTTTATAAATATGATAACATCATTTGTGAATGTGTGGACTATTGGATCCTAAAAAAGATGTGATTCATTCACACTATTTATGGACTTCTAAAAGATTTTTTTAATAAAAATATTTGATATATATGAAATATATTTGATAATATAATTATAATATAAATATATATCATTTTATTTTGATTATTTTAATACATAAAATTAATGAAAGTAGCATTCATGTGTATGTATGACCTATCACCTCAATGAATGGGTAATTTCATTTACTCTCTCGAAATTGTAGATATTAATATAAATACATATACACAAATTATATATGAAATTTAATTCATGGTTTACGTTTTGAAAATTTTTAAACCCTGATCTATGTTATTTTACCAACAAATAACACGTCAGAACATACTCAAGAAACATGGAAATTAAAACACAAAATAGGTGAACAGATTAATGATTACAAACAAAATTGTTGATAAAATAATATTAAAATACCAAATTTTTTATCATAAAAATGAATAACATTCTGATATAAATTAATTTAATTCAATAAACCATTATAAAGGATGTTGAATCAAGTTTAATTAACAAATAAGTGTGAGGTAAGGGATTTTCATCTCACTTTTTTACATCTCTAAAATAAATGTCATATTCACCACTTACTTATTTAGTATGGTGCGTCTACTTCCCTATTTGATATATCATGTCATGAATCTACTTATATTTATGGTATTAAATGTTTTTTGATATTTATTTACTTTTTTGGGGATTATGATTCAAATATTTAAAAGTGGTATGAGACAATACGATTTAACAAAATCTTTTTAAATCGATTATTCAATATATGAAGAATGATTTGGATATGTAAGACACATGTTGGGGACTAGTTAATGAAATCCCCTCAATGCATCAGTAGACTCATGATATGACTTTAGTTGGAGACAAACTATTAATGTTTTTTTCCATTTAGAATAGATGGGTTTATACCCACAGACTGAAACTATATTATAAAATGTCTAAATGTTAGTGGTTCTAGTTTGAAATACATGACATCCAATAATTAAGCATTACCTTTATTGATAACTCAATTGTTATTATTATCTATGCTATTTTTCTTATACTTATCGATTAATTCATTTTATTATCACTTTATTGATTAAATTGAATATCTATTTTCATGTTGATTAAGTCTTATCCAGTTATATAAATGGTATGTGTTCTCAATTATTTACCTTTCTATGTTGATTTATTCCAATTAATTCATTATGTCTTCTGCTTCAATTTCCCATACAAATAATTTTATCTCACCCTTGTTTTTTTCCTTTCCCCAGTAATATAAAAAGATTACTATGAAATATATAAAAGGATTTTCTTAGTGGGAATAAACTTTTCCTTGAAAGAAAAAACATTACGTTGTAATTATTGTATTCACTATAATGAAAATATCATGTATGTATCTAGATTACCTGTTCTAATAAAATCTATAGTAATTCAGAATTTTATTCATTATAATCATTCCAATTAAGTAAAACAATGCACTAGATCTGGGATTCTGGGGTCGGGGTGTTATAGTTGGTATCAAAAAAAATTTAGTAACAACATTAGGATATAGATTTAGGAAAAAATAAATTGAATAACACAAGACATTATTTTAGTATGTGTGAAAAATCTATTTAAAAAATAATGACACTTCATTTTTTGTAAATATGTTTAAAGGTAAGGATAGCAATTATGGTTAACATAATATTTAAATTTAATGTAATTATGGGTATTTATATTATTGGTAATACAAAATGAAACATATGAGATAACCTTTACAGTTAAAACATTTCATTAATGTTGAATATATTTAGGTTATTCATTGAGGATTCTTATGTCATTTTAGGATAATACTAATATGGTTTTAGGAAAAGGACAACTAAAATGTCGTGTGATAACCCATCTCATCTGAAAAGGTTGTGTGGATAGAACCCACATCTAAAGGGTGATATGGGTACAATGACTATGACATGCCTATATGAATTCCTAGTTAGCATGAAATTTTTTAGTTAAACTCTATAACGTATAAGGTTTATTTTGATTATAGGGATAATTTTTTATCAATTATATAACCTTGGTATTGGAAAATGATTTGGTGATTAAGTGATTAATATTATTTCTGAAGACATTCACTATTTTGGGAATACTATAAGATCAAGGTAAACAAAATACTATGGGATTTTATTTGAGAAGAGAAAGTTAAATTATATTTTTGAATAATATATTATTGTATAGTGCACTTATATTGAATCAAGTATTTAGGGATATGGTTATCATTTCTTGGAGATCAGGTGATTTATGAAATTAAATATTTTGTATAAGGCATTAAGAGTGATTAATGTCATTTGTAAAACTATTTGACAAAATAATTATAATTTTTAGGTCTCAATATTATTATAGAGTATTTGTTTTAGGAAGGACGGTTATTTTCTGAATGATCTATGTTGAAACTTGAGTGTTATTATTGAATTTTCATGATTAATGTTGTTTTTCATCAAATAAAGGATTATTTTTCTTGGGGAATTATCATATATTATCCTAACCATTTTGGTTTTGGTTAATATATTAATACATAAAGAATATATAGTTATACTTTATTGGATTTTGTGATCCATAGAAATTGATATGAATTCTTCAAGCAAAAAAGAAAATAATTCTTAAATACTCATCGTTTGTAGAAAAAGATGAGTCTGTGGTGTAAATTTATAGAAGGATGAAAATATACTTGTTAAAAAAGTATGTTTCCTTATGTTCTAACTCTAGGAATTAAATGAATTCCTTACCTTTTGGAAAAGTATTTTATTATCAAAATGTTTTTTATTTAATTTTATTACTATGAAATCAATGGACTCTTCAACCATCACATATTTACAGTCCTATAATGTAATAGTTTATAATGACCTTGTTCATTTTCATTATATATCAGAACATGATAGTCATATTTCCCTTCTATATCTGTGGTTTCACAGATTTTCTACAATTTTAAATCCTTTTTTTAAGTGACCTTAATAATTCATTTTACCTCTTATTATGAATATGCATTGTTAACCCTATTTATTATTTGTGGTTTTCAAAAATTGTTTATTTTCAAATATAAAACCCTAGCCTACTGATATAGAGTTTAAATTTTGTGGGAAGAATTTATTTATGGTGGGGGGAATGTAACACCCCAATACATAAAAATAGTTTCATTTTTTAATATGTTTAATTTACTTTCTATCTCTCTTTATATGCAACAAAATTTTAATCTTTTGTTACACACAATAATCAGTTAGAATGTGTTACACACAAGGGTAAGTTATTCCGAACACCAATATATTATTGAAATATTATAATTTAACATAATAAGATATATCATAGACATTATGTTAGAGTTTATGAATAGTATGAACTCACATATGAAAATATATAGTTGAATTAATTGGTTACAAATTAATTACAAATTAATATAGGAACCAGCTAAATATGAAGGAAATGTTTTTATAAGGAACTATTTATATGATCACAGTCATTTTATCCTAACAAATTAAATTAATTATAATTATTTAATGATTTTAATTTAATATATATTCAATAAAATGTTTTTCACATTCAGCTTATAGATTTAACAAGAATAAGATAATAAAAACTCAATTTTACATAGAAAAACCAATATTTTTCTAGAGGCAATTTTAAAGTTTATTAATGGAAAAACGATCATATATCCAATTTTTGAAACTTTTATATATGTTATTTGGTAATATTTACTTATTATTTTAAATCAGAATATATAAATTTATTGAATGATCTATTTTCGACCAAAATCATCCATGTGCTGATTTTATAGCCTCTTGGATCCACTTGGATGACTTTAATCATTTTTAGTATTTTTTTCTACTGGAAGTCCAATACATCACAATCATTTATAAAGTATTACATTTTATATAAATGGTTATCAAGTTGATATCATAAACTATAAATGTTCATTGGATAAATAAAATTATTATATTCATCATGATAATTTAATTTTAATTTTTTGAGAATAAATCCTTAAATTAAAGGCCTTCACAATGATGATGCAGTAATTATTTAATTAAAGGACATATAAAATAAATTTTATTAAAAATATTAAAATAAAAATAAGTTAATATAATTAATTTATTAGATAAATTTTATATAAGTCCTAGACATATTAGATATTTAATAAAGGATTTAGTTTTAATTTAGCTTTTGTATTGATATTTTTTAAAAAAAATAAAGAATTGAATAGTGTCAAAATGAGATTAATGATATTTTAAAATAAACTATTTTTTATTAAATAATATAAAATTCATAAAAATATAAACATCATCCAAATGATTGGGATTGATTTTAAAATATAATCCATGAATCATTTACGGTTCTTTAAAAAATTTGTAGTATCTATATTAACCATTAAAGTGCAAAAATCAATGTTTTCGTTGTATGAATTAAAGGGTTTAACTACGGGTTAATGGAAAAAGATAAGGGTAATATTGTGACCTATGATTTTATAAAAATTATTTGTTGAGATTATTTCTACCCATAATCATCTTATCTTTTAAGTAAATCACTTTGTAAATTTTTTTAATAAAAAATTAATTTATATTAATTTAGTATTTTGATAGTTTTTAAAAGTAACCCTCACCTAAATTATAAAAAAGAACTTCCTCACTCACTTCATCAAACCAATTTTTGACTTATTTATAAACAAAAACCAAAACAAATAAACTACAAGCATCCCTCTGGAAATCCTAAAAGCCTCCCTTTGGGATGAAATCCATCCAAGTAAGTATTTTGGTATAAACCAAAATGAGTTACCAGAAAATGTGCTAACATTATTTAATGATCAATTTAGTTTTCTTCTTTCCCCATTCCTTTGTTAATTATTATTACATGAGTATATAATAACACCAATATCTTAAATATAGTAATATTTTTTATATTAAGTGTTATACCTACACATACACACACTTCCATCAAAATGGTAATGAATTAACCATTCGTGCATGGTTAACAATAACCACACGAAACAACGATTTTTATTTTTACATTACCACATATTATGGTTGGTAACTATGATGGAAAAAATATTTTAATATTTTACTTATTTAATTTATTTTTTCATACATATTTAATTATTATATAACATATACTTTCATGCTTCCCATTTTTTGTAAATATGATAATATCATTCGTGGAAGTGTGGACTACCGTGTCCTCAAAACAATGTGATTCATTCACACAATATATGGAAGTTATAAAGGATGGTTTTAGTAAATATATTTTAATATGACATAGATATGATATTATAATTATAATATACATATATATCTTTTAATTTTCTTTATATTAATATGAAAAATAAATTACAGTAGCATTCATCCATATGTATGGCCTAACGTCTACAAGAACAATGCATTTCATTTATTATATTGAAATTTTATGTATTATTATAAGTATATATAAAGATTATAAATTATATTTACATCATGTTTTATATTATGTAAATGAGGAAATTATGATCTATGTAATTGGACCAACAAATAATATGTCAAAACATACTCTAGAAACTAGGCAATTAACACCCAAAATAGTGAAAATGATGAATGATTATTAACAAATGGCAAATAAAATAATATAAGAATATCATATAAGATATCATAAATATGAATAAAGTTCTGATTTAAATTAATAACATGATTTAAACCATTATACAGATGTTTAAATCATATATAACTAAAAATGAAGTGTGAGGTGTGGGATTATGATCTCACATTTTACATCTATGAGATAAATATAATTTTTCACACTTATATTATGTGGTTTATATATTTCCTCATTTGATATATCATATTATTAATCTCTTTTTCTTAATGGTATTCAATGTTTCATTTATGAATTATTTTCATTTATGGTGCTTATGATTCAAATATTTCAATATGTTATGGGACACTTTGATTTAAGAATATATTTTTAAATTGAATTTTTAATATATAAGGAATTATTTTGGCTTGTAAGACATGGTTTGGGGCCCAGTTAATGAAATCCCCTAAATTAATTAGTAGTCTCTTTTGAAGAATTTATTTGGAATTAAACCATTAGAGTTTGTTTCCTATAAGAATAGATGAGTTTTTACCCACAAATGTAAACCGTCTTTTGAGAGGTCTTGATAGAAGTGGATCATGTGCCAGATAAATGATGTCTAATAATTAAGAATTTCCATTATTGAGAATTAATTTATTTTTATTATCCATTATTTTTATTCTTTGAAATATCTATAGATTCATTTTTTTTATCATTTTATTGAATAAATGGAATATCTACAGTGCTATATTAGTTGATCCTTATACAGTTATTTAAATGGCATGTGTTCTTAGTTATATTACATTCCATGTTAATTTATTCTCATTAATCCATTATTTATTCCTCTTTACTTACCCTT
The DNA here is from genome assembly GCA_963277665.1 of Viscum album. Classification (NCBI taxonomy): domain Eukaryota; kingdom Viridiplantae; phylum Streptophyta; class Magnoliopsida; order Santalales; family Viscaceae; genus Viscum; species Viscum album. The sequence goes on along the minus strand of OY728162.1, from coordinate 1,234,875,151 downwards.
ACTGCTAATATTAGCTCACCCTTAATATGATTCCTTTCCAAAACTATCTATGAAGTGTACTAATTAATATATACAAGGATAATCTAAGTGGGAATAAATTTTTCCTAAAATGTAAATGACATTGTTGTAATTACTGTATCATTATAATAAATAACTCATGTATGTATCTGGTTTACCAATACTACTAATATTTTTCGTCCTTCGAGGTTTAATTCCTTATAATCATTTCAATGTATGAAGATAATTCATAGTTCAAAGCTTCCGGGGTTTGGGGATTACATATAAATTCTTAAATTCTTTCATATATTGAATGTCAGAAAGATATATTGGTAAATAAAGTAAAAACGTTTGGTAGATGTAGACGTTAATAAAGTTGTTGTGATGAAGTAAGTTAGAAAGTCTCAAAGATAAAAATGTTTTTAAGATATATAAAGTTATAGAGTCTTATATTTAATAAAGATGGTTAGATGACTAAAGTAAAAAAATTAGAATGTTAGATTGTTTACTTTGTTAAGAAATATTCTTTAAAATTCAGATGATGATATACGTATCTAAAAGTACATTAAAATGGAAAAAATCTCCTGATATAATCTTTTTCTAATTATTAATTTTAAGTTTTTAGATATAGAATTATAGTTAATGTTTTGGAAAGTATATTTATCATTGAAAAGTTTCTGTTTGTATTCACTAGATTTGATATTTGTGAAAGTAATGTTTTGTACAAAGGCATTTGTCAAAAATATTAAGACAGACCTGACTAAAAGATGGTTATAATATAGTATAGGTAAGAAGCACATGAAATTGATTATTGGATAGAGATATTATAATAATATCTGACATCGATGTTGATAAATAGTTTTTACAGTTTTTCACAATAAAAATGAAACCCGAAGCAGATTAAGAAGGCATATATGAATATTCGAGAAAAAAAGGAAAGATATTCTTTGTTATTAGATACGGACCTCTAGACACATACCACTAGACAAACACATCTCAATAGAGATATGTAAGGATGTTTTATGATTCTTTAGTCAAAATAATTTGATAGGATTAATGAAAACTATAATGATATAAATGATCAACTATGTAATCATACATGGTTGATCGGGAATATGAAAGCATTCTTAGGTAAGTGAAGGGAGATCCTAAAAAAATTGTTGATTTTAAAAAATATTGATTTTTATGTGAAAAAAAAGGAAAAACATATGAACAATATGTGATGATCTTTATATCATGAAAAACATTTGATGTGTTTAATGTATTTATAATTTGAATCAATTTAATCACACATGTTATGTTGGATTGGAGAAACAGATATAGAAATGTTTTCAAAGTTTTTTGTGGGTGGGTTTTCTTTAAATCTGACAAGAGCATTGGATAGAGGAACGTGTTTTTTTGGTAGATAGTTTTTATTATGTTTGAAGAACAAAGTTTTGTAAAAGTTTAATGTTTGAAGTTGTCTAGTTTTGAAGTACTCGTAATGGAAGTTCAACTGGTGAACATATTATATTAAAATAAATTGTATTATCTTATTTTAATAGTTTATAATGTTTGTTAATACAATAAAATAAAATAAATAATTTTGAATGATCCTTTCAACATTTAGATGAGTCTCTCAAAGTATTGTCAACCGGATACCATTTGTCAGATAATGGATCAAGAATGTTTTACATAAATTTGTAAATACCATTAACTTGATGATGTTGGGATATTTATTAAATTGTTTTTTCAGAAAATTATTTTGGGAAAGATTTAGGAATTATTTAATGTTTGAATTTAAGGAAATATGAGAAAGTTATAACACTAAATATTTTTTAAAGATTTGGAAAGTCTCCAAAAGTGTTTAGAAGAGTTGAGAAGTTTCACAAGGAGATTAAAATGAGCATGAAACTTGGATTTATAAATTTAAAAGTGTGTGAAACAAAATTTCTTTCCTACCTTTTCTATTTCTGGAGCACCTATAAATAGGTGTTCATTATACTTGATGTTACTCACATGTGTTAAAAATTAAAGTATTTAAATGTTTATGTCATTGTAATTTTCCAACCGAAGTTAAGTTTCATGTTAATTAAGTGTTCTATATATAATGTTTTGATCATAAGTATTGGATAAACCATAGTTCGATTACTAGAAAAAGTACAAAGGATAGAGGTTCTTTATAATAATTTTGTGATGGGTTGAGTTTTGTTAAATCAGAAAGAATAGAATTTTGTGTCTGGCATGGTTTTAGAAATTTTTCATTTGATTAATATTGTTTTACAAAAACACACCATATAGAAAAATTGGATATAAGAATCTGATAGACTTCCCAAAAAAAAGTCTTGGCTAAAAATTCACAATGATTAATTTTTTTAGATCATGTTTTTTAGGAAAATATTTCAAACTGACAGGAGTCAGTACATTCACACTAATCAAGAGTTTAAAGGAGAAAATTATATTTGATCAAAGGTTTTACCCACATAATTATAATATTAAATATCCAAGGACCCATAAGAGTGGCCATGGAAAATATGTAGGTTCTCACACTATGATCGAACCCCATTTTTCTTGTGTGCCTTTTTAGCTCTCTACACTTTCAGGATTCTGTAAATCTTATAAAAATTAAGATGGATGATAACTCAAAAAATTAACAGAGGTTAAATTTCATAAAGTTTAAAAATTTTAAAAATAAATATTTGGATTTAACCCCCCCCCCTAGAGGATCGAAGTTCCTTATGGCTTTAAATTGGTATCATAACGAGTGTTTCCCTGCTAAATCCTTATAATGGAAAATCTCAATTCTGTCAACAACAGAGATATTTCTTCCTTTGAAGGAAAACAATTATCATAGTTAGAAAAACAAAATGATTGCCGATCCATTTTCACTTAGTATAGTTTTTATTGATCATTTTATAAATGGGTTTCCACCTACTGAGAAATATTATCTAATGGATTTTTTTGACAAGTGAAACATTGATGTTGATGGAAAAGAAATAAATTTTATTCGTAGTTATCGGCCCTAAAATTTTTTAATGAATGTGATAGTTCTCAAACCCACCAAGTAAATTTGATACAATCCTAAAATTATATTTAAAAAAACACCAATTTAATGGAGGCAAAGTTAAAAATCAGGGAAATTATTTTTGAAGATATTAGAATGGGATATATGGAAACCGTTGATGATTAATTCACCCGAGTAAATGAATTTTGGGTAACATTATGTGTTTTTTAGATTTCAAAGAAGATTCTACAACTGTAAAAAAACTTATGAGAAACATCCCATAAAATATTTATTCTAAAATATTAGGTTTAGAATATAAATCTTTTTTATCTCATGATGAACTACATAAATTTCATTTTACCTATGAAATGAGAAAATCTTCATCATTAAAAAATAATATGAATAGTGAAATGTTTTTTGAAGATATAAGAAATTTTAAAATACAAGATTCTGCTAATGATAATATTTTTGATTTGAAATATAAGGAAGATGATGAAATTAATGAAAGTATCGTGTGTCTTATCACAAATAATTATTGAAGGGGTAGTGGATAGTATGAAAGAAAACATCCACTCAAATGTTTCAAGTGTGGATGAATTTTTCAATTTTCTATAAATATAGACAAGAATAAATTTTTATAATATAAAAATGATTCAAATAGATGTATTGATTAAAAAAGTTGAATAAAAGATATATGGAAGAAAAATCATCCAAAAAATATAATAAGAATATCACTAGAAACAAAATAATTATGTAGAGTAAAGAAGTTGATTCTGACTCTACTGACAACAATTATTCAGAAAATGGAGGTTCATAAAAGTATATAATATTCATTGTAAATGTTTAGAGAATGAAATATTCCACAAATACGGAAGAATAAGGGGGGTGAAGAAACTTATAGATAATTTCAAATCAAATCAAATCTAGAAGCATATCTTGAGAAAAATAAAAATCTCAAGAAAGAAATTAGAATAATGAAAAAAAATAATATGAAAAGGATTGATGGAAGGGAATATCATTTTATAAATGTCTTAATACATTGGGGAAATAAATAACCTCAAAATAAATGCTTCATAATAGTTAAAATGGTAGAAGATTGTCATAATATGTTTGTTACAAAGTAAGATGTTATTTTTAAAACTCAAAACAAACTCTTTTTTGTTGAAATTATCCTAATAAAGATAAATAAAAATTTCATCAAGGATTTATAATTAAATGTTGAATCATCTCAAAATAATAATAAATCTCATTTCAAGAGTCATGTGAAATCCCCTCCCACTCAATGTATAAGTTCATCTGATTTTACTGAACTTGAAGGTGGTAAGAAAAATGATGGGAAAATTTGGGCTATTAAATGATGTGAAAAATATATCACATCTAAAATTATTTAAAACAACCTTCATAAGAAATATTCCATATTCCATGATGAAACAAAATAAGGAATATATTATGAATCTTAGAAAAATTTCTATATGAAAATATTTTTCATCTATAAAAAATTGAGTTTTGATGGTTTTTTTATTGTTATAGATTTTATGGGCACAAATATCATAATGTTTGGCACAACATTTCCTCTTCAAAATCAATTTTTCCCCATTTTAAAAAAATCCTTTTTAAGGGTAAGCAGGAAACCTTACATTTTAACAGTGCCAAAATCCACAAAATTCAAATTCAAAATACAAATTTGAAAAGACAACGTCACCTATTTCAGTTCTCATGAATCATAAGTCACGTGCCTGCCTCATGTCATACACCAAACACATCGAACATTTTGTCCTTTAGTCTCCACATCATCACCACACCAGAAGAGTCCCACCATCAAATCAGGCCACCAAAACACCATCCATCATGCCAAACTGCATCATCTCATCACCGAAAGCCACAACGTGGTCAATACCGTAGAAATGCCAAAACTAAACATCCCCAGACATCAAATCCACCAGCCAAACTGGAGAACAGTTACAAAAAAAAAGAACCTCCATACAAGATCTCCTCTAGACAAGATGAACAGCTACCTATAAATCATAAAAAAACATGATTTATGGAAAACTAACAACTGAAGAAAACCATCATTACAAGCCAAAATATCAGAAAATCACCTTTAGAAAGAAGAACCAAAGCATCGCCATGAGAAAATTGAACCCCATTGTCCACCAAAACCCACATACCAAAGCCCCTTCAATATCACCACTCACGATCCAGCCAGGGGGATCCGAGGGATTAGAGGTTAGGTAATTGTTTTGAATAAACCAGTACACCAATGGCTGCCATAGAAGTTGATTAGAAGCAAAAATATGGTTCAAAGAAAAAAAAGCTGAATCGGAGAAGGAGGCCACGCAGGTTACATGGCCATAATATCCCACCACCCAATACCATTAAAGAGCCACCACTTTGGGAAAAACATAGAATGGAGTGGGGGGACATGAGGTCAGTGAAGAGATATGGCCAGCTGAAAACTTAAAAATGGATAAATAAAGAAAATGGTGCCTATACAGGAGCACCTGAAGAATCCTTTGACCACTGAACCACTAAACCCAAAACCATTGTGAATCCGTTGCACTGAATCTGACCTGGAGGGAATATAGGAAAGTGAGGTCATAGAGGGGAGAAGAGGTTTCATGTTTCAATAGTGATAACCCTCGACAGAGGTGGTACAAAGAAGATAAAAGGAAGAAGAATGGAGACAAGAGGAATGGTGTTCGAACATGCTTCCAACCCAAAGATTAAGGTTTTAGGATAAACTTGTAAGTGATGCTGAAGGATAATGGGAGAGATCCGAAAGATTATGGTTCCATTTTCAATCATCAATCATTCCATATTCAGTCTTTCAGCAGCACATTATTTCTATTCCCAAAAATATCTATGAACAAAGGGGGAAATAGTTGAACAAGAATGTGTAACTTTATTAATCTATATGATGTTGTAAAATAATATCAAGATGTTGGAAATAAATTAATGAAAATTAAATTTGATTTTCAGGAGGAAGTTTTTGGAAGATGTGACCATGTTTTTCACTTTTCTAAAGAATTTAATAGAACTCTTCCAAACAAAAATTTTTCTGAAAGCAATAAAAAATAATCTAGAAAGAATAAAATTGTGGGGATTTTTTTTAGACAAATCGCAAATAACAAAAAAGGAACAAAATATGGATTCTCGATAGTGTAATTTTAACACATATGAAAGGTGATTTTAATATCTTAAAATATAGTGAAAATCACGATGGAGGATGGAAATTATATTTCCTTAAAAATTAGAGTAATTGGAACAACTCATAATGAGGTTGAGAAAATAAAATCTAATGGATTTATACATATTGATGGGATCAAACATAACTAACTTAGTGTGATTCAACTTTTTGATTATGGAAAATAAGTGATATTCATAAAATATTCATACATCGTCAATAGTGTGGTAGATGTAAATGTAACACCCCAAGATTTTATGAAAAATATTGTTTTTAATTTTATTGATTCTTCTGTTGTACGCTAAACACAAAGGATCTTTCAATACACACATCCCTAACATGGATTTCATTACACGTAATTGCGACCTTCAACGATAGCATGTGTAGTACGCAATACCGAGTTTCACTAAATGAGATATTATTATAATATTATTATGAACTAGCCATTATGAATAGTAATTCCCACTTTTTGAAATTTTATAAATTTTATCTTTCAAAACAGACTTCATTTTTGGATTTGGAATATCGAAATTAGCTTAGGGTGAAATTTTGGAACTTTTCAGATAACTTTCATATTCTGATGAATAGTGAAAATTACTAAATTTTAATTAAAAACAACTTTTTTAATCAAAAAAATAATAGTGTTAAATTATTAATTTGAGTTCTTTTAAAGTATATTTAGAATATATTTTTACAATTTAATACAATGTTGGTCATTGGCTGTAATTTCACATTTAAACCAGATATAAACAAGTGTCAATATTTTGATAGTTATTATATCTTAAAAACACGCTATTTGTTTTGACGATGGGAATTAATTTTTAAATCAGTTAATGTAACTGATATGTTTTGAATTTGATAAAATAGAAATAATTTTTAAATTCATAATATCAAATATTTCTTAGGCCTAATTTTTGGTATTTTTCTGGAAACTTTCATTTTTTGATGAATAGTGAAACCACTAAGTGGTAGTTTAAAAAACTGAATTTTTCATAAAACTTAATTTTACCACTTCTGTGAGTGGAATTTCGAAAATCCTAGAGACACGGTTAATATCAAGGACTAAAATGTGGTTCAATGAGATGAAAGTAATTTCTGGTGAATAGTAACTTTTTACTTTTTTTACCATGGTTAAAAGTAAATAGGGTAATTAAGGGTAGAAGTGTTATTATTATTACCATAACAAATGTCCTAATTATATTGGATAAGTGTAATTCGACCAAAAACAACCTTAGGAATAAAATATGACCATTTAGGCCCACTTGGATTAGATTCGGACATTTATTATCAATTTATTTGAAGAAGGGTTAAAATAGTTAAAATCAAAGTTTAATAAATAAATAATTTTTAATATAGGGTCATACATAAGATAAATTAGACTATAAATATTCTTTACAAAGCTCAAAATATTTCCAACTTAATGTAATTTTATTTATCATTTTCAGACTTAAAATAAATTAATTTATTTATGATACAATGATGATGCAGTAATTATCTTATTAATGAAATATTGACATAATTGATGTTACAAATACTCAAATAAATGTAATTTGAGCCATTTTATGAATTCCAATAATTTTATATGAAAATATGACATGTTAGTATTGATTAAAGTAATTTTTTTCGAACTAACCATTCTGTTATGATTTTCAAAAAAATCAATTACCAAATAGTGTCAAAATTGACATAAAATAGTTTTTAAAACTAATTTTATATTATTAATTGTTATCATATTCATAAAAATATAATGTTCGGCCAAAATACTTATATCATGATAGGTGTATCATTAAGTAACCACTTGTTGGTCTCTTTGATGTATATTGTATGTTTATTAACTATATAATATAAACATACAAAGTGACCTGGTAAATGACAATCTAATTAACTTAGAGTTAAAACTAAAAGATAAGGTTAATATAATGACCTAAAATTATCTAAATTCTATTGAATGAAAGGATTTCGACCCATCCCAACATTATATTTCAAATATATCAATTTGGATCTATTAAAAACCGAATTTTACTTTATAATAAAATAATAGTTTTTGTTATTCCAAAGGTGCCCCTCTCCTCCCTTATAAAAGGGAACCTCCTCCCTCTCTTCCTCACACCACTTTGAGCCTTCAAGATCGGAAAAACCCTACCCAATTCACTTCTCCAATTCCTTAGTAACATACTACAGGTCCTTGCCTTCTTCAAAGACCAATTTTAGTTCCCTAAGAGGAGGTATCAAAGAGGCGCTTCAGAGAAGAGGTAATGTCCATTACCGATTCTTTCAACATTATTTCTTCATCCACTTCTTTTTTTAGTTGTTTCATTATAAGGTAATAAAATCAGAATCAATAATATACTGATATGTTATTATAAGTATGAAAAACCAATATTTCACCATCAATCCATCCAACGGAAAATGAAATCACCGCATGTGCATTAGTACGGAATACCGTCTCCACACCGTGGTGTAATCTATTTTCAACCACTACCTTACATGGATGGGTATAATGGTGAAAGTAATGAATATATATGATTATTGTAAAGTAATATTGATTCTATAATATTATACATACACTTTAATACAATTCCACGATCTTGGGAATGATATCATCGCTCGTGCGTACGTACGGACTACCGTCTCCACGACGCGAGGAGATTCACTCTCCATATTAACCATTCATGAATGATCATAAAGTATATATAATAAGTAATCATTAAATATATGACATAATAATGATACTGGATTTATTTATATATATATATGTATGTCATCCAATTAATTCCATTCAATTCAATGAGGAATCGAAAACAATGTTCATGCGTACGTACGGCCTACCGTCTCCATGAACGGTGTATTTCTTTCCATTTATCTATCTATTATATATATGTATATTCTGAATATATTTTATATATAAATCATGTTTTATATTCTGTAATTAAGTAATCATATGAATAATTACAAGTCAAAACACGGACGACAAAAGAAACGATTTTACCCAAAACACTCTTTAACATGGAATTTACAAAAGAACGAGTAATATAAAGTCATAAGTGAACCATATATGATATAATAACAATGAATATGATTCTATAATAAGTCAATAACATTATTTAAATCATTATACAGGAGGTTCATACACTTACGAAGCAAATCGGACCTAAGTTAAGGGATAAATTTTCAATCTCATTTTTATCTGAGATTGCTTATACATAAGTATTTACTGGGGTTACGTTTATCATCCATGACCATGTTTTCTAAAAATGGTTTCATAAGATGTTAAATATTCTTCCATGAATTTTTAAATACATTTTTACCCTTTATTGACTTTTTACTACATTGTATGAATGGAATCTTTCCTTCGGTTACTATATAAGGTACTTTTTTTCTGACAAAAGTTCGAGGAGAATGTTATTTTTAAATTATACGGCGTGAACGGATTTTTATGGTTTCATAATGACTCATTTTCAAGAAGCTTCTTCTCCAAGATTGAATGATTATTTTCAACAAAACCCTTTTTCTTTTAAAATTTCATGTAATTTTGTGAAAAGAAAATGATTTTAAAGATGAAAGGATATTTTCCTCAAGAATTCATTTCATGTGTTTTGTCAAAACTATTTTCCATCTAAGATGACATTATTTCATATGTGTATGTTTCAAGTAATATGTATCTATGATTTAAATGGTTTCAATTTTCTTATGATGAAATGATATCAAATTTTTAAGGATTATGTTATGATGGCTTGATGTTTAAGAATCCCATTTTTTTACATGGGTTATGCTATAATGTATGATTTATGATTTTGTGGAACATGAAAGAATGATTTCATTATGATATTGGTGGGACCTATATCTCCCACCAATGCATTCGGTAAGATTTATATCTCATGAGATAGAGATGGCTGGAACGGTAATTTAATCCAGTTCTATGTTACAGGACTGAAATGAGGAGTGAACTCGATTCAGAATGGGACTTTGTCCACTAAGATGGTCTTGGTGGAAATTCCTTGGCTACTATGGAAATCATTACATGTTCTTAATGGATTCCAAAATTACATGTTTTATTCCCATGCTATTTTATCATTATTAATGTTTCTTTATGATCTATGCCATACGTACTCCAATGTTTTATATCATTGCTCAAGATTTTGATGTTTAAACATTATGTTCATGTTTTTAAGTTCAAATGTATATGGTATGTTTTATTTTATCCATGCTAACCCTTACTGAGCATTTGAGCTCACCCTTTTTATGTTTTATTTTCCGCCAGGATCAAAAGAAAGTTTTTAGGTAAGGAAACAAAAAATGGAAGATCTTTATAGGAGATGTTGAAGACCTTTCACCACGATTAGAATATTACATTCCATGTTTCCAAAGAAACTAAACTATTACGGTCCTTGTGTGTCTGTTTTTGTTATGTATTAAGTATTCCACAAATATAATGTAATGTACTTGTACATTAGGCTTCGTGTCTCTACAGTTGTTATCAGAGGAAAGGTTTAATCAACCTTTGGAAACTCGGATGCGAGAACTTTAGTAAGATCCCTTGAGATATTTCTAAAGTATGTCTAGGGATGTCCCTAAGGTTAAGTATATGTATAGGTTATAGTCCTAGAATTACGGTAAGGTTCTTAGAATTAATCCTAGGATGTTAAATATTGAAGGTACTCCCCCTTTATTAAGTTGTTTTCCCTAGAATGATTTTTCCGCTCACACTATTCTTTTTGGGTTTTAGATGATGGCTGGAACCCGAAGGAACCGTGTTGATCAATGAATTGGAAAATCCAATGATTGTCCTCATGAACAATCAAATGTTTTGGGAGATGGAGTGAAAAATCTTATTTCTATACTTACACAAGCTATGAATCAATCTAGACATCCAAATGAGCAGAGAAGGGAACAATATTCTATTGAGTCGTTCATGAGGCAACGTCCTCCTTCTTTCAGTGGGTCTTCTGATCCACTTGTTGATGAACAATGGATCAGTACCCCTGAAATGATATTTTCAGTTCTTTAATGTTCTGAACATTATAATGTCATCTTAGCAGCATATCGTTTGGAAGGTGAAGCTGGTCAATGGTGGAATCTTATCAAGAATATGTGGCCAAGAGATGAAATTTAGTCCATGGAATGGGATGAGTTCAAGAACGTATTTTTCAATAAGTAATTCCCTCATATTCTTCATACAAAGATGGAGAAAGAGTTTCTTGAACTAAAGAAAAAGGATGATGAATCTGTTTGTATATACGAAGTGAATTTTACACGGCTTGGAAGGTATGCATCTGGATTTATCATCCAACCTGAAAGTAAAGTTGATCGATTATTCAGTGGCTTAAAACCAAGTATTCAAAGGGCATTAGATATAAGAGACTTCAGTAGCTATGAAGAAATTGTGCATTGTGCTATCAAGGTAGAAATGGAAGTTAGTATTACATATCCATCTCATGGTTTTGACAAGAAAATAAAGATGGAGTTCAAGGAGAAATCTCAGAAAAATGGTGAAAAGAAGATAAATGTTTCCTTATGCTCAAAGTATGGAAAGAAGCATGGTGGATATTGTCTTATAGGGACTAGAAAATTATTTAAGTGTGGAAAATAAGGTCATCGAGCAGCTGAGTGTTGAAGTAATGGAAAAAGGGTTTCTAATGATGTGAATAAAGAAAAGAATACAAAGAATGCACCACCAACACCTCAATGCTTCAAGTGCAAGGAAATGGGGCATTATGCTAATAAATGCCCTAATCCAAGGGTTAGTGATGATCGACATGAGCAACCACATAAGGCATAGGACAAAGGGAAGTCACATGCGATCACTATTGGTGATGTTGAATATGACAACGATGTGGTGGAATGATTAAGTGTTAATGTAATGGGATTTCAAAATAATGTTGTATATAGTATCGTGGAATATTGGAATATTTATATATTGGTCTATTGTGGTTTTCAATAATTATATGGTACTGGTAACCATGGAAAGAGATTGAGATATTTTTGGAAAAAAATTGATATATGCATAATGAAGGGAAGATGAGAAAATGAAAAGTTTGACAGTATTCATGAGCTCATGACTGATATAAGGAAATAGTTATATCATGGTTTGAGATTTTGGTATGTGAAAAGAGTTAACTTTTGACATCACTAATGTTTTCACTAAGATTCAATGGGTATTCATTTTTCAGGATAATACATGATTAAGGCCTTCAAATGTTTGGAATGTGATCAACAAGACATATCTCATGATATATGGGGATCAACGATGGTATTAACATGCTAGTTGTATGAACTCTTTGGTAATCGTTTTCACTATAATATGAGATTGGACAGTAGTATTTTGGATAAGTCTAAAGATTGGAATGGACATAAGTCAGTATTGTTTAAGGATAGAAGTTTTTTTCGATATTATTTATGGGATGTAGTTTTAGAAAAAGGACAACCTTCAGGATGGGCGACAACCCATCGCGTCGGACAAGGCTGTGGGAATCAAACCCACAACCGAAGTGCGACTGGCCTTTATCACCTACCACTAGCCTACATGAAGTCTTTTTTTAGTAGAAACTAGTTTTATTATATTAAGAAGTATGATATATGAAGTATACGTCCATTTTAGCAACCATATATGATTAATCACACTACCGATCGACTTGTGTATATTTAATAACTTTTGATATCCTTTTGTTTGAGATAGATGGAATGACCCGTCATTCTATCACATGATCTGCTAACACTTCACGAATAACAAATTCAACTTCATTTCTTTAAGAGATGAAGTGGAAATTATTCAGGGCACGAACATCAATGAGATTGTACCAAAATAATGTAAGTATTTATTCTAATTCAAATTCTTCAACTTTAAGGAAATGATCTTAAAAACCAAAATGTTTTCATATTGCCCTTATATCTGATGAATCAGATTGTACCCTAGATCATCACAAATTTATGGATTTGTTATTGTTGTCTTTTTCATAGCCATGTTCTCTACCACTCTCCATCATAACAAGACAATTACATTTCTCTTCCATATCCATATTTTCACCTATGTTCTCCTATGTAAAAACCCAGTGATTAGTTAATTTGGGTAACCGTTACATTTCATACATTAGTTTTTAAAACCAATTTTTTTATTCCTTTTTACGATGTGGGATTCTATTAAAGAAAATTTCGAGTAGTAAACCATTTATAACCCCGACGAATTTCGAGGGTGAAATTCATTTTAAGGGGGGTAAAATGTAACACCCTGAGATTTTATGAAAAATATTCTTTTTAATTTTATTGATGTCTTGTGTTGTAAGATACACCAAAAGGAGATTTCACTACACACATCCCTGCCTTGGCTTGCATTACACGCAATTGTGACCTTCCACGATAGCGTGTGTAGTACGCAATACCGAGTTTCACTAAATGAGATATTATTATAATATTATTATGAACTAGCCGGTATGAATAGTAATATCCACTTTTTGAAATTTTATAAATTTTATCTTTCAAAACAGAAATCATTTTTGGATTCGGAATATTGGAATTAGCTTAGGGTGAAATTTTGGTACTTTTTAGACAACTTTCATATTCTGATGAATATTGAAAATTACTAAATATTAATTAAAAAAAACTTTTTTAATCGAAATAATTAATAGTGACAAATTATTAATTTGAGTGGTTTTAAAGTAAATTTGAAATATATTTTTACAATTTAATACAATTTTGGTCATTAGACGTAATTTCACATTTAAACCAGATATAAACAAGTGTCAATCTTTTGATAGTTATTATCTCTTAAAAACATGTTATTTCTTTTGACGATGGGAATTAATTTTTAAAACAGTAAATGTAACTGATATGTTTTGAATTTGATAAAATAGACATCATTTTTGAATTCATAATATCAAATATAGCTTAGGCCTAACTGTTTGTATTTTTATGGAAACTTTCATTTTTTGATGAATAGTGAACCACTAAGTGGTAGTTAAAAAACTGAATTTTTCATAAAACTGAATTTTACCACTTCTGTGAGTGGAATTTCGAAAATCCAAGAGACACGGTTAATATCAAGGACTAAAATGTTGTTCAATGAGATTAAAATAATTTTTGGTGAATAGTAACTTTTTACTTTTTTTACCACGGCTAAAAGTAAATTGGGTAATTAAGGGTAAAAGTGTAATTATTATTACCCTAACACATGTCTTAATTCTATTGGATAAATTTAATTCGACCAAAAACAATCTTAGGAATAAAATATGACCATTTAGGCCCACTAGGATTAGATTAGGACATTTATTATCAATTTATTTATAGAAGGGTTAAAATAGTTAAAATCAAAGTTTAATAACTAAATAATTTTTAATATAGGGTCATACATAAGATAAATTAGATTATAAATATTCATTATAAATCCAAAAATATTTCCAACAAAATGGTATTTTATTTGTAATTTTTAGACTTAAAATAATTTAATTTATTTATGATACAATGATGATGCAGTAATTATCCTATTAATGAAATATTGACATAATTGATGTTATAAATACCCAAATAAATGTAATTTCAGACTTTTTATGAATTAAAGTAATTTTATATGTTAATATGAAATGTTAGTATTTATTTAATAAATTGTTTTCAAACTAATCATTATGTTATGATTTTCACAAAAATCAATTACCAAATAGTGTCAAAATTGACATAAAATAGTTTTTAAATCAAATATTATATTATTAATTGTTATTATATTCATAAAAATCCAAAGGTCGGCCAAGATACTTATATAATGATAGGTTTATCATTAATGGACCACTTGGGGGGTCTCTTGGATGTATATGGTAAGTTTATTAACTATATAATATAAAAATACAAATTGACATGGTAAATGTCAGTCTAATTAAGTAAGAGTTAAAACTAAAAGATAAGATTAATATAATGACCTACACTTGTCTAAA
Organism: Viscum album; assembly: GCA_963277665.1. Taxonomy (NCBI): domain Eukaryota; kingdom Viridiplantae; phylum Streptophyta; class Magnoliopsida; order Santalales; family Viscaceae; genus Viscum; species Viscum album. The sequence continues at coordinate 1,234,860,069 of OY728162.1, read as the reverse complement.
TTCTATTTTATGAGTGGATTTCGACCCATCACCAACTTATATTCGAAATATATCAATTTTGAGTTATTAACAACCGAATTTGACTTTATAATAAAATAATATTTTTAGTTATTCCAAAGGTGCCCCTCTCCTCCCTTATAAAAGGGCACCTCCTCCCTCTCTTCCTCACACATCTTTGAGCCTTCATGCTCGGCCGACCCCTACCAAATTCTCTTCTCCACTTCCCTAGAAACATACTAGAGGTCCTGGGATTCTTCAAAGGAAAATTTTAGTACCCTAAGAGGAGGTCTCAAAGAGGCGCTTCAAAGAAGAGGTAATGTCCATTACCGATTCTTTCATCTTTATTTATTCTTCCATTTCTTTTTTTAGTTTTTTCAATATGAGGAAATAACATCAGTATAAATAATATACTGATATGTTATTATAATTATTAAACAACAATATTTAACCATCTATCCATCCACCGGAAAATGAAATCACCGCACGTGCGTAAGTACGGAATACCATCTCCACACCGTGGTGTAATCTATTTTCCACCACCACCTTAAATGGATGGGTATAATGGTGAAAGTAATGAATATATATATGATTATTTTAAAGTGATATTGATTCTCTAATATTATACATACACTTTAATACAATTCCACGATCTTGGGAATGATATCATCGCTCGTGCGTACGGACGGACTACCGTCTCCACGACGCGATGAGATACACTCTCCATGTTAACCATTCATGAATGATTATAAAGTATACATAATAAGTAATCATGAAATATATGAAAAAATAATGATACTGGATTTATGTATATATATGTATGTCATCCAATTAATTCCATTCAATTCAATGAGGAAACTAAAACAACGTCCATGTGTATGTATGACCTACCGTCTCCATAAAAGGTGTATTTCTTTCAATTTATCAATCTATTATATATATGTATATTCTGAATATATATTATATATAAATCATGTTTTTTATTCTATAATTAAGTAATCATATGATTAATTATAAGTCAAAACACGGACGATAAGGGAAACGATTTTACCCAAAATACTCTTTAACATGGAATTTACAAAAGAATGGGTAATATAAAGTCATAAGTGAACCATATATGATATCATAACAATGATAATGATTCTGTAATAAGTCAATAACATTATCTAAATCATTATTCAAGAGGTTTAGACACTTACGAATCAAATCGGACCTAAGGTAAGGGATAAATTTTCAATCTCATTTTTATCCGAGATTTCTTATACGTAAGTATTTACTGGGGTTACGTTTATCATCCATGACCATGATTTATAAAAATGTTTTCACAAAATGTTAACTATTATTCCATGAATTTTTGAAGTCATTTTTACCCATTATTGAGTTTTTACCACATTGTATGAATGGAATCTTTCCTTTGGTTACAATATAAGGTACTTTTTTATTGTTCCGACAAAAGTACAAGGAGAATGTTATTTTTAACTTATATGGCGTGAACGGATTTTTACGGTTTCATAACGCCTAATTTTCAAGAAGCTTCATCTAAAAGATTGCATGATTATTTTCAACAAAACCCTTTTTCTTTTAAAATTGCATGTAATTTTCTAAAAAGAAAATGATTTTAAAGAAGATAGGATATTTTCCTCAAGAATTCATTTCAAGTGTTTTGTCAAAAGTATTTTCCATCTAAGATGACATTATTTCATATGTGTATGTTTCAAGTAATATGTCTCTATGATTTAATTGGTTTAAATTTTCTTATGAAGAAATGATATCAAATTTTTATGTATTATGTTATGATGGAATGATGTTTAAGAATCCTATTTTTTTACATGGGTTGTACTATGATGTATGATTTATGATTTTGTGGAAAATGAAAGAACAATTTCATTATGAGATGGGAGGGACCTATATCTCCCTCCAATGCATTGGGTTAAGATTTATATCTCATGAGATAGACATGGCTGGAATGGTAAGTTAATCTGGTTCAGTGATACAGGACTGAAACGAGGAGTGAACTCGATTCAGAATGGGACTTTGTCCACTAAGATGGTCTTTGCGGCAATGCCTTGGCTACTATGGAAATAATTACATGTTCTAAATGGATTCCACAATTACATGTTTTATTCCCAAGCTATTTTATCATTATTAATGTTTCTTTATGATCTATTCCATACGTACACCCATTTTTTATGTCATTGCTCAAGCTTTTGATGTTTAAAAATTATGTTCATGTTCTTAAGTTCAAATGTATATGGTCTGTTTTATTTTATCCATGCTTATCCTTATTGACCATTTGAGCTCACCCTATTTATGTTTTATTTTCCCCCAGTATCAAATTAATGGTTTTAGGTAAAGAAACAAAAAGTGGAAGATCTTTATGGGAGATGTTGAAGATATTTCACCACGATTAGAATATTACGTTCCAAGTTTCCAAAGACACTAAACAATTACGGTCCTTATGTGTCTATTTTTGTTATGTATTATTTATTCCACAAAAGTAATGTAATGTCCATGTACGTCAGGCTTCGGGACTCTACAGTTGGTATCATAGGAAAGGTTTAGTCAACCTTTGGAAACTAGGATACGAGAACTTTAGTGAGATCCCTATAGTTATTTCTAAGCTTTGTCTAGGGATTTCCATAAGGTTAAGTATACCTATAGGTTATAGTCCTAGAATTAAGGTAACGATCTTAGAATTAAACATAAGATGTTAGATATTGATGGTACTCCCCCTTTATTATGTTGTTTTCACTAGCATGATTTTTTCCTCTCACACTATTCTTTTTGGGTTTTAGACGATGGATGGAATCCGAAAGAACCGTGTTGATAAATGAAATGGAAAATGCAATGATTGTCCTCAGGAACAAAGAAATGTTATGGGAGATGGAGTGAAAAATCTTATTGCTATACTTACACAAGATATGAATCATTCTGGACTTCCAAATATGCAGAGAAAGGAACAATATTCTATTGATTCCTTCATGAGGCAACGTCCACCTTCTTTCAGTAGGTCATCTGATCCACTTGTTGCTGAACAATGGATCGGTACCACTAAAAAGATATTTTCAGTTCTTCAATGTTCTAAACATGATAAAGTCATCTTAGCAGTATATCGTTTGGAAGGTGATGTTGATCAATGGTGGAATATTATCAAGAATACGAGGCCAAGAGATGAAATTGTGTCCATGGAATGGGACGAGTTCGAGAACTTATTTTTCAATAAGTACTTCTCTCGTATTCTTCATACAAAGATGGAGAAGGAGTTTCTTGAACTAAAGAAAAAGGATGATGAATCTGTTGGTATATACGAAGTGAATTTTACAAGGCTTGCTAGGTATGCATCTGGCTTTATCATCCAACCTGAAAGTAAAGTTGATTGATTCTTCAGTGGCTTAAAACCAAGTATTAGAAGGGAATTAGATATAATAGACTTCAGTAGCTATGAATAAATTGTGCATTGTGCTATCAAGGTAGAAATGAATGTTGGTATTACATATCCATCTCATGGTTTTGACAAGAAACGAAAGACGGAGTTTAAGGAGAAATCTCGGAATAATGGTAAAAAGAAAATGAATGTTTCCTTATGATAAAAGTGTGGAAAGAAGCATGGTGGAGATTGTCTTAAAGGGAATAGAAAATGTTTTATGTGTGGAAAAGAAGGTCATCGAGCAGCTGAGTGTCGATGTAATGGAAAAAGGTTTTCTAATGATGTGAATAAAGAAAAGACTGCAGAGAACGCACCGCAAACACATCAATGATTCAAGTGTATGGAAATGAGTCATTATGTTAATAAATTCCCTAATCCAAGGGTTAGTGATGATCGACATGAGATACCACTTAAGGCAAAGGAAAAAAGGGAAGTCACATGAGATCACTATTGGTGATGTTGAATATGACAACGATATAGTGGAATGATTAAGTGTTTATGTAATGGGACTTCAAAATAATTTTTTATATAGTATCATGGAATATGGGAATATTTATGTATTGGTATATTGTGTTTTTCAATAATTTTATGGTACCGGTAACCATGGAATGTGATTGAGATATTTTTGGAAAAAAAGATGATATACGAATAATGAAGGAAAAATGAGAAAATGAAATGTTTGACAGTATTCATGAGCTCATGAATGATATAAGGAAATAGTTATATCATGGTTTGCAGTTTTCGTTTGTGAAAAGAGTTAACTTTTGACATCACTCGTGTTTTCACTAAGATTCAACGGGTCTTCATTTTTCAAGAGAATACATGATTAAGGCCTTCAAATGTTTGGAATGTGACCAACAAGACACATCTCATGATATATGGCGATCAACGATGGTATTAACATGCTATTTTTATGAACTCTTTGGTAATCGTTTACACTATAATATGATATTGTACAACAGTATTTTGGATAATCCAAAAAATTGGAATTGACATAAGTTAGTATTGTTTAAGGATAGAAGTTTTTTTCGATATTATTTATGGGATGTAGTTTTAGAAAAAGGACAACCTGTAGGATGGGCGACATCCCATCGTGTCGAACAAGGCTATGGGAATCCAACCCACTACCAAAGTGCGACTGGCCTTTATCTCCTTCCACTAGCCTATAGGAAGTCCTTATTTAGTTGAAACTAGTTTTATTATATTAAGAAGTTTGATATATTAAGTATAAGTATTTTTTAGGAACCATATATGATTAATCTCACTATAGATCGACTTATGTATATTTAATAACTTTTCCTAACCTTTTGTTTGAGACAGATGGAATGACCCGTCATTCTATCACATGATCTTCTAACACTTCACTAATAACAAATTCAACTTCATTTCTTTAAGAGATGAAGTAGAAATTGTTCAAGGCATGAACAACAGTGAGATTTTAGCAAAATAAAGTAAGTATTTATTCTAATTCAAATTCTTCATCTTTAGGGAAATGATCTTGAAAACCAAAAATGTTGTCCTAGTGCCCTTATATCCGATGAATCAGATGGTACCCTAGATCATCACAAATTTATGGCTTTGTGATTATTTCCTTTTTCATAGCCATGTTCTCTACCACTATCCATCAGAACATGACAGTTAGATTTCTCTTCCATATCCATATTTTCACCTATGTTCTCCTATGTAGAAACCCGTTGATTAGTTAATTTGGGTAACTGTTACGTTTCATACTTTAGTTTTTAAAACCATGTTTTTGTATTCCTTTTTACGATGTTGGTTTCTATTAAAGAAACTTTTGAGTAGTAAACCATTTATATCCCCGACGAATTTCGAGGGCGAAATTCATTTTAAGTGGGGTAGAATGTAACACCCCGATATTTTATGAAAAATATTCTTTTTAATTTTATTGATGTCTTGTGTTGTACGCTACACCAAAAGGATCTTTCACTACACACATCCCTAACATGGCTTTCATTACAAGCAATTGTGACCTTCCACGATAGCGTGTGTAGTACGCAATACCGAGTTTCACTAAATGAGATATTATTATAATATTATTATGAACTAGCCATTGTGAATAGTAATACCCACTTTTAGAAATTTTATAAATTTTATCTTTCAAAACAGACTTCATTTTTTGATTCAGAATATTGAAATTAGCTTAGGGTGAAATTTTTGTACATTTTAGAAAACGTTCATATTCTGATGAATTGTGAAAATTACTAAATTTTAATTAAAAACAACTTTTTTAATCGAAATAATTAATAGTGATAAATTATATATTTGAGTGGTTTTAAAGTATATTTAGAATATATTTTTACAATTTAATACAATGTTGTTCATTGGATGTAATTTCACATTTAAACCAGATATAAACAAGTGTCAATCTTTTGATAGTTATTATCTCTTAAAAACACGCTATTTATTTTGATGACGGGAATTAATTTTTAAATTAGTTAATATAACTAATATGTTTTGAATTTGATAAAATAAAATTCATTTTTGAATTCATAATATCAAATATATCTTAGGCCTAATTTTTGGTATTTTTCGGGAAACTTTCGTTTTTTGATTAATAGTGAAACCACTAAGTGGTAGTTAAAAAAACTGAATTTTTTATAAACCTTAATTTTACCACTTCTGTGAGTGGAATTTCGAAAATCCGAGAGACCCGGTTAATATCAATGACTGACATGTGGTTCAATGAGATGAAAATAATTTTTGGTGAATAGTAACTTTTTACTTTTTTTTAACCACGATTAAAAGTAAATAGGGTAATTAAGGGTAACAGTGTTATTATTATTACCCTAACACATGTCCTAATTCTATTGGATATTTTTAATATGACTGAAAAAACCTTATAAATAAAATATGACCATTTAGGCCCACTTGGATTAGATTAGGACATTTATTATCAATTTATTTAAAGAAGGGTTAAATAGTTAAAATCAAAGTTTAATAACTAAATCATATTTAATATAGGGTCATACATAAGATAAATTAGACTATAAATATTCATTAGAAATCTAAAAAGCATTCCAACATAATGGTATTTTATTTTTAATTTTTAGGCTTAGAATAATTTAATTTATTTATGATACAATGATGATCCACTAATTATCCTATTAATGAAATATTGACATAATTGATGTTATAAATACCCAAATAAATGTATATTTAGACTTTTTTTGAATGAAAATAATTTTATATGTTAATATGACATGTTAGTGTTGATTTATTTAATTTTTTTCGTACTAACAATTTTTTTATGATTTTCACAAAAATCAATTACCAAATAGTGTCAAAATTGACATAAAATAGTTTTTAAAACAAATATTATATTATTAATTGTTATTATATTCATAAAAATCTAAGGTACAGTCAAGATACTTATATCATGATAGGTTTATCATTAATGGACCACTTCGGGGTCTCTTGGATGTATATGGTAAGTTTATTAACTATATAATATAAAAATACAAAGTGACATGGTAAGTGTCAATCTAATTAAATAAGAGATAAAACTAAAAGATAAGGTTAACATAATGATCTAAACATGTATAAATTCTATTGGATGAGAGGAATTCAACCCATCCCCACCTTAGCTTCGAAATATATCAATTTGGGGCTATTAAAAACCGAATTTTACTTACTAAAATAATATTTTTAGTTATTCCAAAGGTGCCCCTCTCCTACCTTATAAAAGGGAACCTCCTACCTCTCTTCCTCACACCACCTTGAGGCTTCAATCTCTTCCAACCCATGCAAAATTCTCTTCTCCACTTCCCTATAAACATACTAGAGGTCCTGGTCTTCTTCAAAGTCCAATTTTATTTCCCTAAGAGGAGGTCTCAAAGAGGCACATCACAGAAGAGGTAATGTCCATTACCGATTCTTTCAACTTTATTTCTTATTCCACTTCTTTTTTTAGTTGTTTCGTTATGAGGTAATAACATCAATATCAATAATATACTGATATGTTATTATAAGTATGAAACAACCATATTTCACCATCTATCCATCTGATGGAAAATGATATCACTGCGCGTGCGTACGTACGGAATACTGTCTCCACGCCGTGGTGTAATCTATTTTCCACCACCACCTTACATGGATGGGTATAAGGGTGAAAATAATGAATATATATGATTATTGTAAAGTGATATTGATTCTGTAATATTATACATACACATTAATACAATTCCATGATCTTGGGAATGATATCATCGCTCGTGCGTACGTACGGACTACCGTCTCCACGACGCGATGAGATTCACTCTCCATGTTAACCATTCATGAATGATTATAAAGTATATATAACAAGTAATCATGAAATATATAACATAATAATGATACTGGATTTATGTATATATATATATGTATGTCATCCAATTAATTCCATTCAATTCAATGAGGAAACGAAAATAATGTTCATGCGTACGTACGGCCTACCGTCTCCATGAACGGTGTATTTCTTTCCATTTATCGATCTATTATATATATGTATATTCTGAATATATATTATATATAAATCATGCTTTATATTCTGGAATTAAGTAATAATATGAATAATTACAAGTCAAAACCCGGACGACAAAAGAAATGATTTTACCCAAAACACTCTTTAACATGGAATTTACAAAAGAACGGGTAATATAAAGTCATAAGTGAACCATATATGATATCATGAATATGATTCTGTAATAAGTCAATAACATTATTCAAATCATTACACAGGAGGTTCAGACACTTATGAAGCAAATCAGTCCTTAGGTGTGGTATAAATTTTCAATTTCATTTTTATCCGAGATTGCTTATACATAAGTATTTACTATGGTTACGTCTATCATCCATGACCATGTTTTCTAAAAATGTTTTCATAAAATGTTAACTATTCTTCCATAAATTTTTAAAGTCATTTTTACAATTTATTGAATTTTTACCATATTGTATGAATGAAATCTTTCCTTTGGTTACTATTTAAGGTACTTTTTGATTTTTTCGACAAAAGTACGAGGAGAATGTCATTTTTAACATATACGGCGTGAACGGATTTTTACAGTTTCATAACGCCTCATTTTGAAGAAGCTTCCTCTACAAGATTGCATGATTATTTTCAACAAAACCCTTTTTCATTTAAAATTTCATGTAATTTTGTGAAAAGAAAATGATTTTAAGGAAGATATGATATTTTTCTTCAAGAATTCATTTCAAGTGTTTTGTCAAAACTATTTTCCATCTAAGATGACATTATTTCATATGTGTATGTTTCAAGTAATATGTATCTATGATTTAAATGGTTTCAATTTTCTTATGATGAAATGATATCAAATTTTTATGGATTATGTTATGATGGCTTGATGTATAAGAATTCCATTTTTTTACATGGGTTATGCTATGATATAAGATTTATGAATTTTTGGCACATAAAAGAATGATTTCCTTATGAGATGGGTGGGACCTATATTTCATTCCAATGCATTGGGTAAAGATTTATATCTCATGAGATAGACATGGCTGGAATGGTAAGTTAATCTGGTTTAGTGTTACATGGCTGAAACGAGGAGTGAGCACGATTCAGAATGGGACTTTGTCCACTAAGGTGGTCTTGGCGGCAATGCCTTGGAAACTATGGAAATCATTACATGTTCTTAATGGATGCCACAATTACATGTTTTATTCCCATTCTATTTTATCATTATTAATGTTTCTTTATGATCTATGCCATACGTACTCCCATGTTTTATATCATTGCTCAATATTTTGATGTTTAAACATTATGTTCATGCTTTTAAGTTCAAATGTATATGGTATGTTTTATTTTATTCATGATTACCCTTACTGAGTATTCGAGCACACCCTTTTTATGTTTTATTTTCCCCCATGATCAATTGAAAGGTTTTAGGTAAGGAAAAAAAAGTTGAAGATCTTTATGGGAGATGTTGAAGATCTTTCACCCCGATTAGAAGATTACGTTCCAAGTTTCCAAAGACACTAAACTATTATGGTCCTTGTGTGTCTGTTTTTGTTATGTATTAAGTATTCTGCAAAAGTAATGTAATGTCCATGTACGTCAGGCTTCGGGTCTCTACAGTTGGTATCAGAGGAATGGTTTATTCAACCTTTGGAAACTAGGATGCGAGAACTTTAGTGAGATCCCTATAGATATTTCTAAGGTATGTCTAGGGATGTCCCTAAGGTTAAGTATATGTATAGGTTATAGTCCTAGAATTACGGTAACGATCATAGAATTAAACCTAAGATGTTAGATATTGAAGGTACTCCCCCTTTGTTATGTTTTTTTCTCTAGCATGATTTTTGCCTCTCACACTATTCTTTTTGTGTTTTAGAAGATGGCTGGAACCCGAAGGAACCATGTTGATCAATGAAATGGAAAATGAAATGATTTTCCTCATGAACATACAAATGTAATGGGAGATGGAGCGAAACATATTATTTCTATACTTACACAAACTATGAATCATTCTGGACTTCCAAATGAGCCGAGAAGGGAACAATATTCTATTGAGTCCTTCATGAGGCAACGTCCACCTTCTTTTAGTGGGTCATCTGATACACTTGTTTCTAAAAAATGGATCAGTACCACTGAAAATATATTTTCAGTTCTCCAATGTTCTGAACATGATAAAGTAATCTTAGCAGTATATCATTTGGAAGGTGAAGCTGATCAATGTTGGAATCTTATCAAGAATACGAGGCCAAGAGATGAATTTGAGTCCATGGAATGGGATGACTTCAAGAACTTATTTTTCAATAAGTACTTCCCTCGTATTCTTCATACAAAGATTGAGAAGGAGTTTCTTGAACTAAATAAAAAGGATGATGAATCTGTTGGTATATACGAAGCGAATTTTACAAGGCTTTCATGGTATGCATCTGGCTTTATCATCCAACCTGAAAGTAAAGTTGATGGATTCTTCCGTGGATTAAAACCAAGTCTTCGAAGGGAATTATATATAAGAGACTTCAGTAGCTATGAAGAAATTGTGTGTTGTGCTGTCAAAGTAGAAATGGATGTTGGTATTACATATCCATCTCATGGTTTTGAGAAGAAACGAAAGATGGAGTTCAAGGAGAAATCTCAGAATAATGGTGAAAAGAAGATGAATGTTTCCTTATGCTCAAAGTGTGGAAAGAAGCATGGTGGAGATTGTCTTAAAGGTCCTAGAAAATTTTTTAAGTGTGGAAAAGAAGGTCATCGAGAAGCTGAGTGTCAAAGTAATGGAAAATTGGTTTCTGATGATGTGAATAAATAAAATACTGTAGAGAACGAACCACCAACACTTCAATGCTTCAAGTGTAAGGAAATGGGGCATTATGCTAATAAATGCCCTAATCCAAGGGTTAGTGATGATCGACATGACCAACCACTTAAGGAAAAGGACAAAGGGAAGTCACATGCGATCACTTTTGGTGATGTTGAATATGACAACGATGTGGTGGAATAATTAAGTTTTTATGTAATGGGATTTCAAAATAATGTAGTATATAGTATCGTGGAATACTGAAATATTTATGTATTGGTCTATTGTGGTTTTCAATAATTTTATTGTACCGGTAACCATGTAAAGTGATTGAGATATTTTTGGAAAAAAAGATGATATACGCATAATGAAGGAAAAATAAGAAAATGAAATGTTTTACAGTATTCATGAGCTCATTACTGATATAAGGAAATAGTTATATCATGGTTTGAGGTTTTGATATGTGAAAAGAGTTAACTTTTGACAACACTCATGTTTTCACTAAGATTCAATGGGTATTAATTTTTCAAGAGAATACATGATTAAGGACTTCGAATGTTTTGAATGTGACCAACAAGACATATCTCATGATATATGGGGATCAACGATGGTATTAACATGCTAGTTGTATGAACTCTTTGGTAATCATTTTCACTATAACATGAGATTGGACAGCAGTATTTTGGATAAGCCTTGAGATTGGAATGGACATTAGTTAGTATTTTTTAAGGATATAAGTTTTTTTCGATATTATTTACGGGATGTAGTTTTAGAAAAAGGACAACCTACAGGATGGGTGATAACCCATCGCGTCAGACAAGGCTATGGGAATCGAACCCACAACCGAAGTACGACCGGCCATTATCGGCTACCACTGGCCTACATGAAGTCCTTGTTTAGTAGAAACTAGTTTTATTATATTAAGAAGTATGATATATGAAGTATAAGTCCATTTTAGGAATAATATATGATTAATCTCACTATAGATCGACTTATGTATATTTAATAAATTTTGTTAACGTTTGGATTGAGACAAATGGAATGACCCGTCATTCTTTAACATGATCTGCTAACACATCACGAATAACAAATTCAACTTCATTTCTTTAAGAGATGAAGTGGAAATCGTTCAAGGCACGAACAACAGTGAGATTGTACCAAAATAAAGAAAGTATTTATTCTAATTCAAAATTTTCAACTTTAGGGAAATGATCTTGAAAACCAAAAATGTTGTCCTATTGCCCCTATATCTGATTAATCAGATGGTACCCTTGATCATTGCAAATTTATGGCTTTGTGATTGTTTCCTTTTTCATAGTCGTGTTCTCTACCACTCTCCATCAGAACATGATGGTTAGATTTCTCTTCCATATCCATATTTTCACCTATGTTATCCTATATAGGAACCCAGTGATTAAATAATTTGGGTAACCATTAAGTTTCATACATTACTTTTTAAAACCATGTTTTCGTATTCCTTTTTACGATGTGGGTTTCTATTAAAGAAACTTTCTAGTAGTAAAACATTTATAACCCTGACGAATTTCAAAGGCGAAATTCATTTTAAGGGGGGTAGAATGTAACACCACGAGATTTTATGGAAATTATTCTTTTTAATTTTATTGATGTCTTGTGTTGTATGCTACACCAAAATGAGCTTTCAATACACACATCCCTGACTTGGCTTGCCTTACACGCAATTGTGACCTTCCACGATAGCGTGTCTAGTACTCAATACCGAGTTTCACTAAATGGGATATTATTATAATATTATTATGAACTAGCTGTTATGAATAGTAATACCCACTTTTTTTAAATTTTATAAATTTTATCTTTCAAAACGAACTTCATTTTTGGATTCGGAATATCGAAATTAGCTTAGGGTGATATTTTGGTACTTTTCAGATAACTTTCATATTCTAATGAATAGTGAAAATTACTAACTTTTAATTAAAAACGACTTCTTTAATCGAAATAATTAATAGTGATAAATTATTATTTGAGTGGTTTTAAAGTATATTTAGAATATATTTTTTCAATTTAATACAATTTTGGTCATTGGATGTAATTTCACATTTAAACTAGATATAAACAAGTGTCAATCTTTTGATAGTTATTATCTCTTAAAAACATGCTATTTGTTTTGACGACGGGAATTAATTTTTAAATTAGTTAATGTAACTAAATTTTTTTTAATTTGATAAAATAGATATCATTTTTGAATTCATAATATCGAATATAGCTTAGGCCTAATTTTTTGTATTTTTCTGGAAACTTTCATTTTTTGATGAATAGTGAAACCACTAAGTGGTAGTTAAAAAAACTGAATTTTTCATAAAACTTAATTTTACCACTTCTGTGAGTGGAATTTCAATAATCCAGAGACAGGGTTAATTTCAAGGACTAAAATTTGGTTTAATGAGAAGAAAATAATTTTTGGTGAATAGTAACTTTTTACTTTTTCTCCCACGGTTAAAAGTAAATAGGGTAATTAAGGGTAAAAGTGTTATTATTATTACCCTAACTAATGTCCTAATTCTATTGGATATGTGTAATTTGTCCAAATACAACCTTAGGAATAAAATATGACCATTAAGGCCCACTTGGATTAGATTAGGACATTTATTATCATTTTATTTAAAGAAGGGTTAAAATAGTTAAAATCAATGTTTAATAACTAACTCATTTTTAATATAGGGTCATACATAAGATAAATTAGACTATAAATATTCATTAGAAATATAAAAATATTTCCAACATAATGGTATTTTATTTGTGATTTTTAGACTTAAAATAATTTAATTTATTTATGATACAATGATGATGCAATAATTATCTTATTAATGAAATATATACATAATTGATGTTATATATACTCAAATAAATGTAATTTGATACTTTTTATAAATTAAAATAATTTTATATGTTAACATGACATGTTATTATTGTTTTAATTAATTTTTTTCGAACTAATCATTCTGTTATGAGTTTCACAAAAATCAATTACCAAATAGTGTCAAAATTGACATAAAATAGTTTTTAAAACAAATATTATATTATTAATTGTAATTATATTCATTAAAATCTAAGGTTCGGCCAAGATACTTATATCATGATAGGTGTATCATTAATGGACCACTTGGGGGTCTCTTGGATGTATATGGTATGTTTATTAACTATATAATATAAAAAAAAGTGACATGGTAAATGTCAATCTAATTAACTAAGAGTTAAAACTCAAAGATAAGGTTAATATAATGACCTAAACTTGTCAAAAATATATTGTATGGGAGGATTTAGACCCATCCCCACCTTAGGTTCGAAATATTTCAATTTGGAGCTATTAAAAACCTAATTTGACTTTATAATAAAATAATATTTTTTGTTATTCCAAAGGTGCCCCTCTCCTCCCTTATAAAAGGGAACCCCCTCCCTCTCTTCCTAACACCACATTGAGCCTTCATGCTCGGCCAAATCATGCCAAATTCATTTCTACACTTCCCTAGAAACATTCTAGAGGTCCTGGTCTTCTTCAAATACCAATTTTAGTGCCCTAAGAGGAGATCTCAAAGAGGTGCTTCAAAGAAAAGGTAATGTCCATTACCGATTCTTTCAACTTTATTTCTTCTTCCACTTATTTTTTTAGTTGTTTCATTATGAGGTAATAACATCAGTATCAATAATATACTGATATGTTATTATAAGTATGAAACAACAATATTTCACCATCTATCCATCCAACGGAAAATGAAACCACCGCGCGTGCGTACGTACGGAATACCGTCTCCACGCCGTGGTGTAATCTATTTTCCACCACCACCATACATGGATGCGTATAATGGTGAAAGTAATGAATAAAAATGATTATTTTAATGTGATGTAAATTATATAATATTATACATACACTTTAATATAATTCCACGATCTTGGGAATGATATCATCGCTCGCGCGTATGTACGGACTACAGTCTCCACGACGCGATGAGATTCACTCTCCATGTTAACCATTAATGAATGATTATAAAGTATATATAATAAGTAATCATGAAATATATTATATGATAATGATACTGGATTTATTTATATATATATATATATATATATGTATGTCATCCAATTAATTCCATTCAATTCAACGAGGAAATGAAAACAACGTTCATCCGTACGTACGACCTACTGTCTAAATGAACGGTTTATTTCTTTCCATTTATCGATCAATTATATATATGTATATTCTGAATATATATTATATATAAATCATGTTTTATATTATGGAATTAAGTAATCATATGAATAATTACAAGTCAAAACACGGACGACAAAGGAAACGATTTTACCCAAAACGCTCTTTAACATGGAATTTACAAACGAATGGGCAATATAAAGTCTTAAGTGAACCATATATGATATCATAACAATTAATATGATTCTGAAATAAGTCAATAACATTATTTAAATCATTATAAAGGAGTTTAGGACACTTACGAATCAAATCAGACCTAAGGTAAGGGATAAATTTTCAATCTCATTTTTATCCAAGATTGCTTATACGTAAGTATTTACTGGGGTTACGTTTATCATCCATGTCTATGTTTTATAAAAATGTTTTCATAAAATGTTAACTATTCTTATATAAATGTTTTAAGTCATGTTTACCATTTTTTGACTTTTTACCACATTGTATGAATGGAATCATTCCTTTGGTTACTATATAAGGTACTTTTTGATTTTTCCGACAAAAGTACGAGGAGAATGTTATATTTAACTTATACGACGTCAATGGATTTTTAAAGTTTCATAACACCTCATTTTTAAGAATATTCCTCTAATATATTTCATGATTATTTCAACAAAACCCTTTTTCTTTTAAAATTTCATGTAATTTTGTGAAAAGAAAATGATTTTAAAGAAGAAAGCATATTTTCCTCAAGAATTCATTTCAAGTGTTCTGTCAAAACTATTTTCTATCTAAGATGACATTATTTCATATGTTTATGTTTCAAGTAATATGTCTCTATGATTTAAATGGTTTCAACTTTCTTATGATGAAATGATATCAAATTTTTATGGATTATGTTACGATGGAATGATGTTTAAGAATCCCATTTTTTTACATGGGTTATGCTATGATGTATGATTTATGATTTTGTGGAACATGAAAGAATGATTTCATTATGAGATGGGTGGGACCTATATCTCCCTCCAATGCATTGGGTAATGATTTATATCTCATGAGATAGACATGGCTGGAATGATAAGTTAATCCGGTTCAGTGTTACAGGACTGAAACAAGGAGTGAACTCGATTCAGAATGGGACTTTGTCCACTAAGATGGTCTTGGCAGAAATTCCTTGGCTAATATGGAAATCATTTCATGTGCTTAATGGATTCCACAATTACATGTTTTATTCCCATGATATTTTATCATTATTAATGTTTCTTTATGATCTATGCCATACGTACTCCCATGTTTTATGTCATTGCTCAAGCTTTTTATGTTTAAACATTATGTTCATTTTTTTAATTTCAAATGTAGATGGTATGTTTAATTTTATCCATGCTTACACTTACTGATCATTTGAGCTCACCCTTTTTATGTTTTATTTTTCCCCAGGATCAAAAGAAAGGTTTTAGGTAAGGAAACAAAAAGTGGAAGATCTTTATGGGAGATGTTCAAGATCTTTCACCATGATTAGAAGATTACATTCCATGTTTCCAAAGACACTAAAATATTATGGTCCTTGTGTGTCTGTTTTTTTATGTATTAAGTATTCCGAAAAATTAATGTAATATCCATGTATGTCAGGCTTCAAGTCTCTACATTTGGTATCAGAGGAATGGTTTAGTCAACCTTTTGAAACTAGGATTGAGAACTTTAGTGAGATCCCTAGAGATATTTCTAAGGTATGTCTAGGGATGTACCTAAGGTTAAGTATACGTATAGGTTATAGTCCTAGAATTATGGTAACGATCTTAGAATTAAACCTATAATGTTAGATATTGAAGGTACTCCCCCATTATTATGTTGTTTTCCGTAGCATGATTTTTGCCAGTCACACTATTCATTTTGGGTTTTAGACGATGGCTGGAACCCGAAGGAACCATGTTGATCAATGCAATGGAAAATGCAATGATTTTCCTCATGAAAAAACAAATGTTATGGGGGATGGAGTGAAAAATCGTATTTCTATACTTACACAAGCTATGAATCATTCTGGACTTCCAAATGAACAGAGAAGGGAAAAATATTCTATTGAGTCCTTCATGAGGTAACGTCCATCTTCTTTCAGTGGGACTTCTGATCCACTTGTTGCTGAACAATGGATCAGTACCACTGAAAAGATATTTTCAATTCTTTAATGTTCTAAACATGATAAATTCATCTTATCAGTATATCATTTCGAAGGTGAAGATGATCAATGGTAGAATCTTATCAAGAATATGGGGCCAAAAGATGAAATTGAGTCCATGGAATGGGACGAGTTCAAGAACTTATTTTACAATAAGTACTTCCCTCGTATGCTTCATACAAAGATGGAGAAGGAGTTTCTTGAACTAAAGAAAAACGATGATGAATATGTTGGTATAGAAGAAGAGAATTTTTCAAGGCTTGCAAGGTATGCATCTAGATTTATCATCCAACCTGAATGTAAAGTTGATCGATTCTTCATTCGTTTAAAACCAAGTCTTCAAAGGGCATTAGCAATAAGAGACTTTAGTAGCTATGAAGAAATTGTGTGTTGTGCTATCAAGGTAGAAATGGAAGTTGGTATTACATATCCATCTCATGGTTTTGACAAGAAACGAAAGATGGAGTTCAAGGAGAAATCTCAGAATAATGGTGAAAAGAAGATGAATGTTCCCGTATGATCAAAGTCTGGAAAGAAGCATAGTGGAGATTGTCTTAAAGGGACTATAAAATGTTTTACGTGTGGAAAAGAAGGTCATTAGGAAGCTGAGTGTCGAATTAATGGAAAATGGGTTTCTAATGATGTGAATAAAGAAAATACTACAGAGAAATCACCACCAACACTTCAATGCTTCAAGTGCAAGGAAATGGGGCATTATGCTAATAAATGCCCTAATACAAGGTTTAATGATGATCGACATGAGCAACCACTTATGGAAAAGGAAAAAGGGAAGTCACATGCAATCACTTTTGGCGATGTTGAATATGACAACGATGTGGTGGAATGATTAAGTGTTTATGTAATGGGATTTCAAAAAAATTTTGTATATAGTATCGTGGAATATTGGAATATTTATGTATTGGTCTGTTGTGGTTTTCAATAATTTTATTGTACCGGTAACCATGGGAAGTGATTGAGATATTTTTGGAAAAAAAGTTGATATACGCATAATGATGGGAAAATGAGAAAATGAAATGTTTGACAGTATTCATGACCTCATTACTGATATAAGGAAATAGTTATATCATGGTTTGTGGTTTTGGTATGTGAAAAGAGTTAACTTTTGACAGCACTCATGTTTTCACCAAGATTCAGTGGGTATTTATTTTTCAAGAGAATACATGATTAAAGCCTTTGAATTTTTGGAATGTGACCAACAAGACATATCTCATGATATATGGGGATCAACTATGGTATTAAAATGCTAGTTGTATGAACTCTTTGGTAATAGTTTTCACTATAATATGAGATTGGACAGTAGTATTTTGGATAAGCCTAAAGATTGGAATGGACATAAGTTAGTGTTGTTTTTTGATAGAAGTTTTTTTCGATATTATTTATTGGATTTAGTTTTAGAAAAAGGACAATCTGCAGGATGGGCGATAGCCCATCGCGTCGGACAAGGCTGTGGGAATCGAACCCACAACCGAAGTGCGACTGGCCTTTATCGCCTACCATTAGCCTACAGGAAGTCCTTGTTTAGTATAAACTAGTTTTATTATATTAAGAAGTATGATATATGAAGTATAAGTCCATTTTAGGAACCATATATGATTACTCTCACTATAGATCGACTTATGTATATTTAATAACTTTTTCTAACCTTTTGTTTGAGACAGATGGAATGACCCATCATTCTATCACATGATCTGCTAACACTTCACGAATAACAAATTCAACTTAATTTCTTTAATAGTTGAAGTGTAAATTGTTCAAGTCATGAACAACAATGAGATTGTACCAAAATAATGTAAGTATTTATTCTAATTCAAATTCTTCCACTTTAGGGAAATGATCTTAAAAACCAAAATGTTGTCATATAGCCCTTATATCCGATGAATCAGATAGTACCCTAGATCATCACAAATTTATGGCTTTGTGATTGTTTTCTTTTTCATAGCCATGTTCTCTACCACTCTCCATCATAACATGACAGTTATATATCTCTTCCATATCCATATTTTCACCTATGTTCTCCTATGTAAAAACCCAGTGATTAGTTAATTTGGGTAACCGTTACATTTCATACATTATTTTTTAAAACCAATTTTTGTTATTCCTTTTTACGATGTGGGTTTCTATTAAAGAAACTTTCGAGTAGTAAACCATTTATAACCCCGATGAATTTCGAGGATGAAATTCATTTTAATGGGGGTAAAATGTAACACCCTGAGATTTTATGAAAAATATTCTTTTTAATTTTATGGATGTCTTGTGTTGTATGCTACACCAAAAGGAGCATTCACTACAAACAAACCTAACTTGGCTTGCATTACACGCAATTTGCGACCTTCCACGATAGACTGTGTAGTACGCAATACTGAGTTTCACTAAATGAGATATTATTATAATATTATTATGAACTAGCCGTTATAAATATTAATACCCACTTTTTAAAATTTTATAAATTTTATCTTTCAAAAAAGACGTCAATTTTGGATTTAGAATATTGAAATTAGCTTAGGGTGAAATTTTGGTACTTTTCAGATAACTTTCATATTCTGATGAATAGTGAAAATTACTAAAGTTTAATTAAAAACAACTTTTTTAATCGAAATAATTAATAGTGATAAATTATTAATTTGAGTGGTTTTAAATTATATTTAGATTTTATTTTTATAATTTATTACAATGTTGGTCATTGGATGTAATTTCACATTTAAACCAGATATAAACAAGTGTCAATCTTTTGATAGTTATTATCTCTTAAAAACACGCTATTTGTTTTGACGACGGGAATTAATTTTTAAATTAGTTTTTGTAAATGATATGTTTTTAATTTGATAAAATAGACATCATTTTTTGAATTCATAATATTGAATATATCTTAAGCTTAATTTTTGGTATTTTTCTGGAAACATTCATTTTTTGATGAATAGTGAAACCACTAAGTGGTAGTAAAAAAAACTGAATTTTTCATAAAACGTAATTTCACCACTTCTGTGAGTGGAATTTCGAAAATAAGAGAGAAAGGTTTAATATCAAGGACTAAAATTTTGTTCAATAAGATGAAAATAATATTTGGTGAATAGTAACATTTTACTTTTTTTTACCACGGTTAAAATATAAATAGGGTAATTAAGGGTAAAGGTGTTATTATTATTACCCTAACACATGTCCTAATTCTATTGGAGAAGTGTAATTCGACCAAAAACAACCATAGGAATAAAATATTACCATTTTGGCCCACTTGGATTAGATTAGGACATTTATAATCAATTTATTTAAAGAAGGGTTAAAATAGTTAAAATCAACGTTTAATAACTAAATAATTTTTAATATAGGGTCATACATAAGATAAATTAGACTATAAATATTAATTAGAAAGATAAAAATATTTCCAACAAAATGGTATTTTATTTGTAATTTTTAGACTTAATATAACTTTATTTACTTATGATACAATGATGATGGAGTAATTATCCTATTAACAAAATATTGACATAATTGATGTATAAATACCCAAATAAATGTAATTTCAGACTTTTTATGAATTCCAATAATTTTATATGTTAATATGGCATGTTATTATTGATTTAATTAGTTTTGTTCAAACCAATCATTCTTTTATGATTTTCACAAAAATCAATTACCAAATAGTGTCAAAATTGACATAAAATAGTTTTTAAAACAAATATTATATTATTAATTGTTATTATATTCATAAAAATCTAAGGTTCGGCCAAGATACTTATATCATGATATTTGTATCATTAATGGACCACTTGGGGGTCTCTTGGATGTATATGGTATGTCTATTAACTATATAATATAAAAATACAAAGTGACATGGTAAATTTCAATCTAATTAACTAAGAGGTAAAACTAAATGATAAGGTTAATATAATGACCTAAACATGTATAAATTCTATTGTATGAGAGGATTTCGACCCATACCCACCTTATATTCGAAATATATCAATTGGGAGCTATTAAAAACCGAATTTGACTTTATAATAAAATAATATTTCTAGTTATTCCAAAGGTGCCCCTCTCCTCCCTTATAAAAGGGCACCTCCTCCCTCTCTTCCTCACACCACATTAAGCCGTCAAGCTCGGACAAACACTTCCAAATTCTCTTCTACACTTCCCTAGAAAAATAATATAGGTCCTGGTCTTCTTCAAATACCAATGTTAGTGCCCTAAGAGGAGGTCTCAAAGAGTCGCTTCAAAGAAGAGGTAATGTCTATTACAGATTATTTCAACTTTATTTCTTCTTCCACTTCTTTTTTTAGTTGTTTCATTATGAGGTAATAATATCAGTATCAATAATATACTGATATGTTATTATAAGTATGAAACAACATTATTTCACCATCTATCCATCCAACGGAAAAGGAAATCACCGCGCGTGCGTACGTACGGAATACCGTCTCCACGCCGTGGTGTAATCTATTTTCCACCACCACCTTACATGGATGGGTATAATGGTGAATGTAATGAATATATATGATTATTTTAATGTGATATTGATTCTTTAATATTTTGAAGACACTTTAATACAATTCCATTATCTTGGGAATGATATCATCGCTCGTGCGTACGTACGGACTACTGTCTCCACAACGCGATGAGATTCACTCACCATGTTAACCATTCATGAATGATTATAAAGTATATATAATAAGTAATCATGAAATATATGATATAATAATGATACTGGATTTATTTATATATATATGTATGTCATCCAATTAATTCCATTCAATTCAACGAGGAATCGAAAACAACGTTCATGCGTACGTACGGCCTACCGTCTCCATGAACGGTGTATTTTTTCCATTTATCGATCTATTATATATATGTATATTCAGAATATAGATTATATATAAATCATATATTATATTATGTAATTAAGTAATAATATGAATAATAACGAGTCAAAACACGGATGACAAAGGAAACGATTTTACCCAAAACACTCTTTAACATGGAATTTACAAAAGAACGGGTAATATAAAGTCATAAGTGAACCATATATGATATCATAACAATGAATATGATTCTGTAATAAGTCAATTACATTATTTAAATCATTATACATGAGGCTCGGAAACATACGAAGCAAATCAGACCTAAGGTAAGGGATAAATGTTCAATCTCATTTTTATCTGAGATTGCTTTTACGTAAGTATTTACTGGGGTTGCGTTTATCATACATGTCCATGTTTTCAAAAAATGTTTTCATAAAATGTTATCTATTCTTCCATGAATGTTTGAATTCATTTTTACCCTTTATTGACTTTTTACCAAATTGTATGAATGGAATCATTCCTTTGGTTACTATATAAGGTACTTTTTGATTTTCCCGACAAAAGTACGAGGAGAATGTTATTTTTATCTTATACGGCGTGAACGGATTTTTACGGTTTCATAACTCCTCATTTTCAAGATTCTTCCTCTAAAAGATTGCATGATTATTTTCAACAAAACCATTTTTTTTAAAATTTCATGTAATTTTGTGAAATGAAAATGTTTTTAAAGAAGAAAGGATATTTTTCTCAGGAATTCATTTCAGGTGTTTTGTTAAATCTATTTTCCATCTAAGATGACATTATTTCATATGTTTATGTTTCAAGTAATATGTCTCTATGATTTAAATGGTTTCAACTTTTTTATGATGAAATGATATCAAATTTTTATGGATTATGTTATAATGTCATGATGTTTAAGAATCCCATTTTTTACATGGGTTATGCTAAGATGTATTATTTCTGATTTTGTGGGACATGAAAGAATGATTTAATTATGAGATGGGTGGGACCTATATCTACCTCCAATGCATTGGGTAAAGATTTATATCTCATGATATAGACATGGTTGGAATGGTATGTTAATCTGGTTCAGTGTTACAGGACTGAAATGAGGACTGAACTCGATTCAGAATGGGACTTTGTCCACTAAGATAGTCTTGGCGGCAACGCCTTGGCTAATATGAAAATCATTACATGTGCTTAGGGGATGCCACAATTACATGTTTTATTCCGAAGCTATTTTATCATTATTAATGTTTTTTATGATCTATTCCATACGTACTCCAATATTTTATGTCATTGCTCATGCTTTTGATGTTTAAACATTATGTTCATGTTTTTAAGTTCAAATGTATAAGGTATGTTTTATTTTATCCTTTGTTACCCTTACAGAGAATTTGTGCTCACCCTTTTTTTGTTTTATTTTCCCCCAGGATATAAAGAAAGGTTTTAGGTAAGGAAAAAAAATTGGAAGATCTTTATGGGTGATGTTGAAGATCTTTTACCACGATTAGAAGATTATGTTCCAAGTTTCCAAAGAAACTGAACTATTACGGTCGTTGTGTGTCTGTTTTTGTTATGTACTAAGTATTACGCAAAAGTAATGTAATGTCTATGTACGTCAGGATTCGGGTCTCTACAAGAAAACTAGTTATAAAAGGAGAAAGAACTATTATAAATATTTTTTAGATTGGTGGATTTTGTGACTCAGGTTACTTGGGTGCTAAAGATGAGAACATGTTGTGGCCTCACAAACTTGATAATATTGGGAAAAAATGTATAAAAAACTATAATGATAATGTATTGTGAAATCATACATCATTATGAATCCTAGAAGATTACGTTTTTATAACTTTTCAGAAAGGAAAGATAATTAGTAAAATCCACAAAAATTTATAATTTCAATCTACTAGATCTCTTGAGCTTATTCACTTAGATATTTATGGAGTGATGAGAAATAAATCAATAAAATGAGATTTTTTCTTTTTCATGTTTATTAATTATTTCACTTGCATGACCCACAACATGTTTATGAAAAATAAATTTGAGGTTGTAGAAATGTTTTAATATTTTAGAAGAGATATTGAGAGAGAAATGTGTGTTTATATTAAAAAATTGTGAACTGATAATGGTACAAAAATAACATGTAATTATTTTCAATATTATCAAAATAATAATGGGGTCAAACATCAAAATCATGCCCCACACACACCTCAATAAAATGGAGGAGTGGAAATGAAAAAATATATTTTTTGTGGAGATGGGATGAAACATGTTGACAGAGTAAAAATTTTCAATGTTTTTACAGAGAGAAGTTGTTATCACTAATATACATTTTCAAATGAATGTTTTATAAGGCTATAATAATAAAATACTTCATATGAAATGTGTATAACAAAAAACCATTAGATAAATATTTCAAGGGTTTCAGAAGTCTCTGATTACTAAAAATTATAAATCCATATCTTAGTAAATTTTATGGGAATGATGAGAAAGTAACATTCATGGTATAGTCACCCAATGGAAAATTTAAAAATGTTGGAATAAACATATACCAAATATTGTAGATTCCTATAATGTGAATGTTATTGGAAATCAAATTTTTATAATAAAATATATTGAAAATTTTGAGCAAGGCATATTGATTATTTCTAACAAAGGTGAAAGTGATCCATAATAGACAAATCAAGACTCAAGGAATTGTCTGATGATAAAAGTTAAACTGAAATAGAAAATTTTAAATTTTCTAATCTATAGAAATAGGTTGGAACTGAATATATACTTAGAAATTAGAAATCTCTAATTCATACTAGAATAAGGTTGATATTAGATAATCATACAACACACATTAAAGAGATTGAAGAAGATCCAATTTTAAAAATTGTAAAACAAAAATAATGGGTTAATGAAATTAATGAAGAGTTAGAAAAAAATGAGAATATCGAATTTAAGAACTAGTTCCATAACAATTATATAAATTTTTTATTGGAACAAAATGGGTTTACATAGACAAGTTGAATGAATATTGAGAAGTTCCAATAAATAAATAAATCCTTTTCATAATGGTTATGCATAGGTGTAAGGTATGGTATTTAAAGAAATGTTTTCCTCATTTGGAAAATATAAACCATTAGAATTTTATCTGCAGTGGAAGTACATCGATGTCATAAAGTTTATAAGATGGATATAAAGTCATCCATCATAAATGAGGAGATTGAGGATGAAGTGTGCATTAAGAAACCTTGTGGTTTTCTACTTTATAATTATGAAATATTGGTTTTTAAATTTAATAAATAACTGTTATGGATAAAACAAGATACATTTGATATGTTATAAAAACATGATAGTTGTCAAAAAAATTGAATATTGCAAAAGGAAAAGTCGACAAAAACATGTTTTTGAAAGAAGTAGATTCATTCACCATTAATGTAATTATTAATTTGGATGATATAATTTTTTCTAGGGATACATAAAAAATTTATAAAGAATTTTCTAAAGAAATAAAGAACAATTTTGAGATGTAAACAATAGGAGAATTAATATTCTTCACAGGTTTACAAGTTCACCAAAATAAAAAATAAAATTTCTTATCTCAAGAAAATTATGACATAGAGTTGATATAAATGTTTTTAATTGATGATTATAAATATGTTTTTACCCTAATTTTTGTGATCACAAAGTCCAGAAATGATGAAATCGAAAAAATTTGTAAATTTGAAATATTTTCAAAAAAATTTATGTTATTTTATTTATATAACATCCTCAAGACCTGATATATTTTTTGTTGTAAAGTTATATGATAGATATCATAGTGATCAAAAAAATATCATATTCTGTAAGGATAGTTAATTAAGAGATATATTAAAAGAAAAAAAATTTAATAGCAGTTGATTTATAATAGTTGTTTTGATATAACCATTCATATTTATATAGATGGTTATTAGGCTATAGATTGTAATGATAGAAAATATAATTCCAGAGGAACATTTTTCTTAGTAGAATATTGTATTATATGGCATTGTAAGAAATAGATTTTAGTGTCTTAGAGCTTAATATAATCATTATATGTTTCTCCTAACTAGGATTATACTCAAATGTTATGGATGAAATTTCAACTAACAGATATAAGAATAAATGTTTCTAAACCATTGAAGATAATTTATGACAATTAGAGTGAAATTTATCTTTCTAAAAATCATGTACAATACTCAAGATCAATGAACATTGATATTATGTTTCACTTCATAAATGATAAATTTATTATTGAAGATGTTTTTTCATGAATATATTTAAAATAAGTTTCAAATTACGGATATATTTAACAAAACTATACTAGAATAAATATTATTTAAGGCTTCAACATCATCTTCATCCTCTAACAATTACTTCTTAAAGTTATAAAGTAATTCCATGATTTTTATTTGGATTATATTGATAACGGGGGTAGAATGTGGCAATATTCTAAGAATTTTTTACATATATTTCTATAATGAAACTAATGTTGGGGTTATTATAAAGTGGGGGAGATAATAAAGATGAGGAGTGAAAATTATCTATTTAAAAAAGATAAAAGATAAAAAAGAGGGGGTTATAATAACAAGGCCATAAATTATCTAATCATTGAGGGATGGAATTTCATCAAAAGCATTACATTATCTTGAATTATTGTTTCAATGCACTCTTTTCAACAACGATTAGGTTTTCATAAAAGTTGAAATATTTTAGTTTCTACATATATGAGTTGTGAATATGTTTGATTGATGAAAAATGATGATTGTTAAATGTTACTAGTTAATTTTTTCAATAATTCTAAAGGGGAAGATTAAAATTCCATTATGATGTTTTTCTAACAAAAGTTTCTATTTTTTAAAAACTAAATTTTTCAAAATAATTTTTTATAGTAATAAAAGAATATTTTTAAGAAGTTAAGAAAGTTTTTTATGATGTTTATGGAGAAGAAGAAAGTTCAACAGATATAAAAAGTTAAAAAGTGTTTCATATATAGAAATTCATAAAAATATGTGTTGAAATTTATGAATTTATACAGATATTGATGTTAAGAAATTTTCAAGGACTAAAAAAGTTAAAAATTTTATAAGATATGAAATTTGTTGATATAAAGAAATATAGAAATTATAGGATTAAAAAAATTATTTATATAAAGAAATTAAGAATCATAGTAAGTTAGAAAGTTTACTTTCTTATGAAACTTTCATATAAACTCATGCAATGCTATAAAGATTTAAAAGTTCCTTAAATCATGAAAAATCTCATAATACGGGTTTTTTTATTGAAAATAAAAATTTGAAATTTTCTAGATATTGAATTTGGGATAATGTTTTTGTAAGTAGATATGGAATTGTAAAGTTCACGATCATATGGAACAAATTTGATATTTTTAAAAGAAACATTTTGTAAAAAAATAATAGTCATAAAACATTAAACGGACTGGAATAGATGATGGTTATCATATGGAACAAATAACATTCATAGCTCATAGATATTAGAATATAGATATTAAAGGAATCATTTAATTTTTTATTGATAAATATTTTATATTTTTGAATAATGAGAAAGAAATGTGAAGTGGCTCAAGAATTCACATTTTAATATCTGATCAAAAAATGGGGTAAATTATCTTTACTATCAGACATAGATACCATAAATATACCACTAAAAAACCTTTTTTGAAAGAGATATGTGAGTATGTTTGAAGTTTCGTTAGTGTAAAAAAGTTTATCGGATGAATAATGTTCCTAAACTATAGAAAATATAAACATTGTAGTTGAACATGGCTGGTCAAACCGAGGAGAGAAACGTTAGAAAAGTGAATTGATATCCAAAATAAGAAATTATGGGTTATACCAATGTTTTTGTTTTATTTGAAAGCACAAAAGAAATAAAAATTATGTTCCACAAAATGAGTTGAAGTTTCTACCGGGAAAAAAATTATAGGTGTATGAAATATTTAAAATTCACAACAATTTTGTCAACCATATTTAGATGGCTTCGAGTAATGAATACAGAAATGTTTTCTATGTTTCTTTTGATTGATTTTTCTTCAAATTGGATAAGATAATTAGATATAGAAAAGTGTTTTTTCTGGATAGATAGTTTGTATAATGATTGAAGAACAAATAATTGTTATAGGATAAAGTTTAAATTTTTGGATTTTTGATGTTCTGTAAATGGAATTTCATCAGATATTTTTTTAAGAAAATCCATATGATAAATTGTTTGAATAATTTACAAAATTGTAGTAGAGAATAAAATTAATGAAAGAATATTTGAAGATCCTTTCACCAAATGGAGGATCTTCTCAAAGGATTATCATCATAATATAATTTACCAGACAGAGGAGCATGAAATTTTTATAGGACTTTATAAATTCAATTAACACGAAATTACATTGAAAAGTAATTAATTTTTTTAAAAAAAACCCATGTTGAGAA
Source organism: Viscum album (assembly GCA_963277665.1). NCBI lineage: Eukaryota > Viridiplantae > Streptophyta > Magnoliopsida > Santalales > Viscaceae > Viscum > Viscum album. The sequence goes on along the minus strand of OY728162.1, from coordinate 1,234,831,764 downwards.
GTATTGAAAAATTAATTAAAAATCAAGATTTAATGAAATTCTAGATGGTTGGAACATTGAATATTTATGGATGATTCAAGAAGATTTGATAAAACTCTATAAGAGTTAAGAATTGTCCCATTAAGATTGAAATGAGCATGAAACATGTATTTATTAATTTTAGTGAGTGAGAAATAATTGGATTATTACCATTGATATTTCTGGAGCACATATAAATAGAAGTTAAATAGTACATCATACTTGACATTGTTCACACGTATGAATAGTTTAAGTGTGGTAGATTTTCTTTCAATGTGAGGTTCAAACTAAAGCTCACTTTTGTATTAAAGAAGATTTCTTGATAGATTGTTTTGATTAGACGAATTCGATAGAAGTTAGTTAATTACCAGAAATATAACACAAGACAACATTGTTTTGTAGAAATTCTTTAAGGAATTGTGTTTTGATAAATAAAATAAAATAGATGTTTGGATCAGGGGCAGTTTTAGAAAATGTGCATCAGATGAAGTGTAACACCCAAGGTAAATAAAGAATATGAAATTTTCATATTTATCCATATTTTTGAATAAAATATTAATATTACTTTAAAGGGGACGCTATGCACGATGGCGTACCCAATATGCAACAACGAGATTCTTGGGAATCTTACATTGCACTCTAATAATAAAATAATATTATTTTAAATAGTAGTTAAAGCCTAGCCATTGTAATGGAAGGAATGAACAGAACTAACTAAAAAATGATTATATATGTATGTCAAATATTTTTACTCTTTAAAATAAATGTTATAGGATTAAAAATGCGATTGAATCAAATTTTAAGCGTAAACTTTCCAATATTCTTTAAAAGATCGATTAACCGCCTTTTGATGGAGAACCTCTTTTAAATACACTTTTTGAAAATTTTATGTGTTATATTTGACAAAATAAAATTTATCTTTATAATCGGGACATCAAAATTTACTTTGTGTAAATTTTTGGTATTTATCCGAAAAAGTTCAATTTTTAATGGAAAAGTGAAAATTGTTGTATTTTAATTCAAAACCTCTTTTTAATATAATTTATTTATATGATTAGATTATCTTATGAATTGGTTGTAAAGTGAAATTAGAATATATTTTTACCATTTAATCCAATATTTTCCATTTTAATTAATTTCACTTTGAAATCGGACTTAAACTAGTGTCAATCTTTTGATACATTTTGTTTCATAGAAACACGCTATTTGATTTCACAGTGGGAATTAATTATTAAATTAATTAATGAAACTTATATGTTTTTATTTTTTTAAAATAGAAATAATTTTTTAATTCGGAATATTAAATATAGCTTAGGGTGAATTTTTGGTAATTTTCTGAAAAACTTTAATTTTTGATGAATAGTGAAACATCTAAGTGGTACTTATAAAAACTGATTTTTTCGTTTAAATGAAATTTTTCCATCTTTGTGTTTTTAATTTCAAAAATATGACATACATGGTTGTCATTAAGAAGTAAAATGTGGTTCAATGGGATTAGAATAATTTTTTGGTGAATAGTAACTTATTAAGTTTTTAATCGCAATTAGAGGTAATTAGTGTAGTTTAAGGTAAGAATAATGTTTTAATAAAGTTAAATGACCCAGAAACATGTCCTAAACTCATTGTATGTGTCATGGAAGACCAAGATAATCCATGGGGAAACTTTGGGACCCCATGGAGCCACTTTGGTTGGAAAATGACATAAATACCTTTTTATTTAATGTTAAAGTAAAAATGACACAAACATGGGATGTTTTACTAAAACTATTTTTACATGGGATAATACAAGTCATATTTTTGACTATAAATAGTCATTGGAAAGATAAAAAGAGTTCCTACATCATTGTATTTTTTTTATAATTTTTAGACATTAAATAAATTAAATTATTTGTGACATCATGATGATGCAGCGATGACCTCATTTTTTAACGATTTAAATAAAATGGAACAATAATGTAAAATATAAGACCTACACATGTACAAAACCTATTTTATGGGTTTCCTTCGAACCCTAATCACCTTATACTCTAAAAACATCAATTTGGGACCATTAAAATCCGAAAATCATTCTAAAATAAAGTAACATTTCTTTACTTTCCAAGAGTTTCCCTCCTCACCTCCTATAAAAGGCCCCAACCTCTACCTCCTTAACCACACATCCAAAGCCTTTTGCTCGGCCAAACCCGGACCATTTTGTCTCTAAACATCCCTCTATAACCCCTTAAATCCTCACATTGGGAAGAAGTCTTCCCAAGGAAGGCTCTGAGCTCAAACCAAAGGGAGTTACCCGATTTTAAGGTAATGTCTTCACTTGAGTCCTTTTGTTTTATTTTGATTCTCCACCCCCTAAACTCTTTTTATTCATTTATTTTGTAAAAAAAACATTATCTTCAATATACTAGTATTTTTTTATGTTAAGGATTATATCTATACTTACACACACCTTCGTCTAATGATTAAAGAACATATTGTTTCTGTGGATGGCGAATTACAGCCTCACGAAACGATGATTGTTCAATCTTCTCTTAACACCTTTAATGTTGGCCATTAAGATGTCACTATATTTATATATGATATATAATATGTTTATGTTTTCATAAAGCTTCTTTATTTTTCATTTATGGCATACCTTTATGGCTTCCATTATGGGTATACGAGATATCTTCATTTTAGGAAGTGCAGACTACCGCCCCCTCAAAGTGATTTGATTCATTAATACCATATGTGGTACGTATAAAGGATATATTTAATGATATTATATATTATAACATACTTGAATTATAATACTATTATGTATCATTATGTTTTAATTCCATTAAATATGAAGTAGAAATGGAAGTAGCGTTCATGCGTACGTACGGCTTACCGTCTCCATGAACAGTACATATCATTTTTATCTCAAATTGTTATGTACTATTATAACTACATATATATAATGGATATATATGTAATATATTAAATATAAAATATGGATATCATTCTGGAATTATAACATATATATATATATATATCTCATTTTTTAATTCCATTAATATGACAAAAAATGAAAGTAGCGTTCATGCGTACGTCCGGCCTACCGTCTCCATGAACGGGGCTTTTAATTATTATCTCCAAATTCTATGGAATAGTATAAAATGAATATATACTGGATATATATGATATTTAAAACATCAATACAATTCTGGATATGATGTACCTATAACTACATGGAAAATTATTTTCCAACAAGTTCAATTTTTGACTCATGTACCAAACATCGACAAAAACGTCTGATATGAACTCATATTATTAACCAATTATTATAACATTAAAATATTTTATATGAACTGAATAATAATATTTATAGGAGGTCCTTATGCAATTATAAATTGACCAAAGATTATTATTCAGGAATATAAAGAAACAAACAAGACAAGTTGGACTTGAGGTAAAGGATCCTACTCCTCTCATTCTTTTTAAGTACACTATTTTATGTCATTCATTTTAAAGATCAAATTTCTTGTTATTGGGATGTTATTTTATATTAATATTACAGTAATTTTTATGTTAATATGAAGAGATACCCTATTCTCTCTCATCAATCCATTTTGGAAGTTTTGAGTGGCGCTGTCAGGCTGGTGAATTTTTGTAAGAGATCTAACCTCTTTATTTATTTTTTAAGTACTCTCCTTTATGTCACTTCTTTTAATATCTTCTTTGTTATGTTGGGAGATGTTCATTTATATTCCTATTTCTGTAAACTTTGTGTTAATATGATGTGTGACCCTATTTTCTCTCATCAATCCATTTTGGATGTTTTATGTGGCGTCGTTAGGCTGCCGAGTTTTCGTAAGGGATTTTTCATATCACTTTTATTCCCATGATATTTTTGCTAAATTTGCCACAATTTCCTTTGAGTGGTGTATGTACTGCCCATTATTTTACTCATTGTGTAATATACTTTCATTTATCAGTATTTACATCAAGGTTGTATTGTCCTTCTTTCACGAGGGGCATGTTTCGAAAGTTACCCAAGTCGGTAAGGGAACCTTTCACCCTCCACTTTTTAAAAGACTTATTTTGTTATGTATTTTAATTCACATACTATTATGTTGGGATATGTTTTTATATATCCTTATTGATTTAAATTTTATGACCAAGTGATGAGATACCCTTTTTATCTCTCATCAACTCTTTTTCTGAATTTTGAAGTGACGCCGTTAGGCTGTCAAATTTTTGCAAGGGAACTTCTTAACCCAAATTTGATTCTTTGGGATAAACATGTACACCTTGAATATGTCGTTCTATGATTATGTGTGAATGTCATCTGATTTTTTTACACTTAATACCCACTTATATTTTGTGTATTCGTTTGTCAGACATAATTATGTAACTGATTTATCCTTAATCCAAGGATACCGTCTTTGTATGGGAATTCTTCTAAATATCCTTTCATTGAGGCATATTTTGTTTTATACACAACTTTCTTTTATACGGTGTATAAACCCCTTTGAATTTTAAATTTATTCAAAAGGAATCTTTTTTATACGAAGCGTTTTACTAAACGACAAAAGGGAATGTTTTTGTCGTACGTATGCGGCGACAATGACTTCTCCGCCATCGTGACCATTATTTGAGTTTCGGCTTCCTCTACAATCCATACCTTATGTTTAAAAGAAAAACAAATACCAAGTTTTAAATTTCTTTAATTTTGGTATTGAAAATGGTTTTCATAATGTTTTTATATCAATGTGTTGTATTGATATCTTGTGATTGAAAGGTGGAAATGTTATGTTTCCTTTATGCATGTTTTATATGATACGATTATGTTATGGTTCTTGTGAATTATTATGATGACGGGTGTTGTCATGATAAACTAAGGGCGGTTGTGCCCGATATATCTCTCAAATGTTTTAGGTAACGCAAAGGAATGAAACGTTAAGGTTTCCCCGAAGAGATTTAGGGAATATACTGTGGTGGGTATTCCAAACGTAACCAAGAGGGTTACTCCATATGTAAGAATGTTATGAATGCCTCAAGTTACCTTTATTTCTAATGATTTCTATGATTTATTCATGATTTGATGAGGTATGATTAAGTGCTTATCTTTTATGAGTAAAGTATGATTTCATTGATTCTTATGTGTACATGTAATCATGTTTCCTTTCCATATATTTATATAACCCTTACTGAGCTTTTTATGCTCATCCCAAGTTTTTTAATGTTTTTCACAGGTCAAGGGAATGGTACATGTTATGATGATAGTGTGAAGGCGGTTACAAGAATGAATCCTTGCTTTATTTTTAAATATATTTCTTTTGATGAAAAAAATGAATACTATCTTTTATGTAACCAATTTGTTTAAATGTGGAATGTAATGAAAGTTTTATGATCTAATTCTCTAAAACACTAAACATGAAAAGATCCTCAATGTGTAATCTTTTAATAACTCAAGATTAAGTAAGATTTAAGGCTGGGGCCTTATAGTTGGTATCAGAGGTCAGTTTAGATAACTTTAGAGGTTAGGGTATTCTTTAAGCACAAGTGACATTACCATAATGGTTAGGATTTCAGAAAGAGTCCTAGTTTTCGATAAAGTGAATAAGTAAGTATATCTTAGTGGTAATATTGTTCATTAGTACATGATGGTTTTGTTGATATACTCACACTGACATTTCTGTTTTTAGTGAATGGATGGATCTAACAGGCACCAAAGTGACAATAGGTTTGAAGGAAACTGTGGTTGTTTTTTGATTAAGAGACTGGATGAAATGGGGTATTCAATGAGGAAACTCATGGTTTTTCTAAACCAACTATCAAGGAGTCATGATCATCCACTTGAACCTTGCTATGTTCTGTAATGCATCATTTACGAGATGACCAATCGATGTGGATGTTCAGGTAATAATTATAAAGGTAACCATTAGGGTTTATATGATCCTTACTTTTGAGGTAATTATGGGTTATTATATGTTATGATGGAAAGTGAAAGGCATGAGATAAACTTGAGGTTAAAATATTTTATGATTATTTTTTTGAATATTTTATCTCGTTTTGGGGAATGTTTTAAGAATTATATAGTTTTGGAAAAAGGACAACACGCAAACCGTGTGACAACCCGTCGCGCCAGACAAAGCTCCAGGAATCGAACCCACAACCAAAGTGTGATAGGTATTTATCACATACTACTGGAATACGTGAAGTACCTAGTTAGTTTGACTAATTCTTTTTAGTTAGATTATTTTATTAATTAAGAGTAAGCTGATTTTGGATTATCTATGTAAATTTATTAACCTATCATAGAGGATATGTGATTAGGTTAATTACTTTTTCAATATGAGACTTTAGGATCAACTGATGTTGTTTGGAGATAAATTTTAATATTTAACTTGGAAGACTATGTGACTAAATCCTTCAAATATTTGGGTTTCAATCATAGTTTGGTTTACATTGAAGTATTTTATGGAAAATTTGTTTATGGAATGGTCTTTTTTGAAAATTGGGTATTGTTTGATAAATTTTTGAGATTAAGAATAGATTTGTTTTTTATAATGATTAACATTTTTGGGTATTATCTGATCTTGTACTAACATTTTTGGTTTTGGGTTTGGTTACGGTCTAAAGATATGGGAAGTATATAGTTCTCTTTTGTGGATTAGGTGATCATCTAGAAGTTGATTATAGTACTCTTAATGTGAACAAGTCTTCCTAAATACTCGTCTTTTGGGGAAAGTATGAGTTTGTCTAAGAAATCTAGTAAAAGTTGAAAGTCAAAATGACAAGTAAGTATGTTTCCTTAAGATCAAAAATAAATTTCTCAATGAAGAGTAACTTAAAAAAAATGTTGTTTGTTAACTTTTCCTATTGGGGAATCGAATACCGTTTAACCCATCACAAGTTTGTGATTTTCTTATAGTTAACTTTCTTCTAGACATGTTTACTATCACTCTCCATCAGAACATGACCATTTTTTTCCTCCATGTCCATATTTTCATACTTGGATTCCTATTATGGGTTAACTAGGGTGACCATTGTACTTATCTTTTATTATTTTAAAGTTATTTTTTTACTGACTCTTGTTCCGATGTGGGATTTTCAATGAAGTTTCCAAGCCCAATTTTAAAAATTGCGAGGAAGGAATTCACAAAAAGGGGGGAAGGATGTAACACCCCAGGTAAATAAAGAATATGACATTTTCATATTTATCCATATTTGTGAATAAAATATTAATATTAATTTAAAGGGGACGCTATGCACGATGGCGTACCCAATACGCAACAATGAGTTTTTTGGGAATCTTACGTTGCACTCTAAAAAAAATAATATTATTTTAAATGGTAGTTCATGCCTAGCCATTGTAATGGCGGGAATGAACAGAACTAACTAAAAAATGATTATATATGTTTGTCAAATATTTTTACTCTTTACAATAAATGTTATAGGATTAAAAATGTGAATGAATCCAATTTTAAGCGTAAACTTTCCAATATTCTTTAAAAGGTCGATTAACCGCCTTTTGATGGAGTACCTCCTTTAAATCAACTTTTTGACAATTTTATGTGTTATATTTGACAAAATAAAATTATTCTTTAGAATCGGGACATCAAAATTTACTTTGGGTAAATTTTTTGTATTTTTCCAAAAAAGTTGAATTTTTAATGAATAGTGAAAAATGTTGTATTTTAATTAAAAACATCTATTTAATATAATTTTTTTATATGATTATTTTATCTTTTTAATTGGTTTTAAAGTGAAATTAGAATATATTTTTACCATTTAATCCAATAGTGTTTGTTGGAATTAATTTCACTTTGAAATCGGACTTAAACTAGTGCAATCTTTTGATACATTTTGTTCCATAAAAACACGCTATTTGTTTTGACAACGGGAAATAATTATTAAATTAATTAATTCAACTTATATTTTTTTTAATTTTTTAAAATAAACATCATTTTTGAATTCGTAATATCAAATATATCTTAGGGTGAATTTTTGGTAATTTTCTGAAAAACTTCAATTTTTGATGAATAGTGAAACCACTAAGTGGTACTTATAAAAACTGATTTTTCCGTTTAAATGAAAAATTTCCATCTTTGTGTTTTGAATTTCAAAAATACGACATACATGGTTTTCATTAAGAAGTAAAATGTGGTTCAATGGGATTAGAATAATTTTTTTGTGAATAGTATCTTATTAAGTTTTTAATCGCGATTAGAGGTAATTAGTGTAGTTTAAGGTAAGAATAATGTTTTAATAAAATGAAATGACCTAGACACATGTCCTACCCTTATTGGATTTGTCACGGACGACCAAGAAAATACATGGGTCATCTTGGGGACCCCATGGATCCACATTTGTTGGAAAATGACATAAATACCTTTTTACATAATATTAAAGTAAAAATGACACAAACATGAGATGTTTTTCTAAAATAAATTTTACATGGGGTTATACAAGTCAGAGTTTTGACTATAAATATTCCAAGGAAATATATAAATATTTACTACATCATAGTATTTTTTTTATAATTTTTAGACATTAAATAAATTAAATTATTTATGACATCATGATGATGTAGTGATGACCTCATTATTTAATGATTTAAATAAAATGGAAAGATAGTGTAAAATCTAAGACCTACACATGTCAGAAACCTATTGGATGGGTGTATTTCGAACTCTTATCACCTTATCCTCGAAACACATCTATTTGGTACCATTAAAATCCAAAACCCATTGTAAAATAAAGTAACATTTCTTTACTTTCCAAGAGTGCCCCTCCTCTCCTCTTATAAAAGGCCCCCACCTCTACCTCCTTAACCACACTTCCAAAGCCTTTGTCTCGGCCAACCCCTGCCCAGTGTTTCTCTCCACATCCCTCTCTAACCCCTTGAAGCCTCACATTGGGCAGATGTCTTCCCAAGTAAGCCTTTGAGCTCAAACCAAAGGGAGTTACCCGATTTTAATGTAATGTCTTCACTTGAGTCCTTTTGTTTTATTTTTGCTTCTCCACCCCCCTAAACTCTTTTTATTCATTTATTTTGTAACAACACCAGTATATTCAATATACTAAGATTTTTTTATGTTACGTATTCTAGGTACACTTACACACACCTTTGTCAAATGGTTAAATAACATACTATTTCTGTGGATGTCAAATTATTGCCTCACGAAACGATGATTGTTCAATATTCTCTTAACACCTTTAATGGTGGCCATTAAAGTGTCACTATATTTATATATGATATATAATATGTTTATGTTTTTCTTAAGCTTATGTATTTTTCATTTATGGCATACCTTTATGGCTTCCATTATGGTTATACGCGATATCTTCATTTTAGGAAGTGCGGACTACCGCCCCCTCAAAGTGGTTTGATTCGTTAATACCATATGTGGTACGTATAAAGGATATATTAAATAATATTATATATTATTCCATACTGGAATTAAAATACTATTATGTATCATTATTTTTTAATTCCATTAAATATGAAATAGAAATGGAAGTAGCATTCATGCATACGTACGGCTTACCATCTACATGAACGGTACATTTCATTTCTTATATCAAAATGTTATGTACTATTATAAGTAAATATATATAATGGATATATATATGTAATATATTTAATCTAAATTATGGATATAATTCTGTAATTATAACATATATATATATCTCTCACATTTTGTTTTAATTCCATTAATATGACAAAAAAAGAAAGTAGTGTTCATGCGTACGTACGGCCTACCGTCTCCATGAACGATGCTTTTAATTATTCTTTCCAAATGATATGTAATTGTATAAAATGAATATATACTGGATATATATGATATTTAAAATATCAATAATATTCTGGATATTATGTACCTATAACTACATGGAAAATTATTTCTAAACAAGTTCAATTTTTGACACATGTACTAAACATCGACAAAATCGTCTAATATGAACTCATATTATTAACCAATTATTATGAAATTAAAAAATGTGATATGAAATTAATAATAATATTTATAGGAGGTCCTTAAGCAATTATAAATTGACCAAAGTTTATTATTCAGGAATATAAAGAAACGAACTAGACATGTTGGACTTGAGGTAAGGGATCCTACTCCTCTCTTTCTTTTTTAGTACACTATTTTATGTCATTAATTTTAAAGATAATATTTCTTGTTATTGGGATGTTCTTTTATATTAATATTACAGTAATTTTTATGTTAATATGATGAGAGACCCTATTCACTCTCATCAATCCATTTTGGAAGTTTTGAGTGGCGCCGTTAGGCTGCCGAATTTTTGTAAGAGATCTAACCTCTCTCTTTCTTATTAAGTACTCTCCTTTATGTCACTTCTTTTAAGATTCTATTTGTTATGTTGGGGGATGTTATTTTATATTCCACTTTCTGTAAACTTTGTTTTAATATTATGAGAGACTCTGTTTTCTCTCATCAATCCATTTTGGATGTTTTAAGTGGCGCCGTTAGGCTGCTGAGTTTTCGTAAAGGATTTTTCAAATCACTTTTATTCCCGTGAGATTTATGCTACATTTTCCGAAATTTCCTTTTATTGGTTTATGTACTGCCCATTATTTTACTCATTGTGTAATATACTTTCATTTATGAGTATTTACATCAATTTTGTATTGTCCTTCTTTCACGAGGTGCATGTTTCGAATGTTACCCAAGTCGGTAAGGGAACCTTTCACCCTCCTCTTTTTAAAATACATATTTTGTTATGTCTTTTAATTCACATAATATTATGTTGGGATATGTTCTTATATATCCTTATTGATGTAAATTTTATGACCAAGTTATGAGATACCGTTTTTATCTCTCATCAACTCTTTTTTTTGAATTTTTAAGTGACGTCGTTTGGCTGTTGAATTTTTGCAAGGGAACTTCTTAACACAAATTTGATTCTTTGGGATAAACTTGTACACCTTGAATATGTCTTTCTATGATTATGTGTGAATTTCCTCTGATTTTTTTACACTTAATACCCACTTATATTTCGTGTATTCGTTTGTCACACATAATTATGTAACTGATTTATCCATAATCCAAGGATATCGTCTTTGTATGGGACTTCGTCTCAATCTCCATTCATTGAGGCATATTTTGTTTTATACATAACTTTCATTTATATGGTGTATAAACCACTTTAACTTTTACGTTTATTAAAAAGGAATATTTTTTATATGAAGCATTTTTCTAAATGAAAAAAGGGAATGTTTTTGTTGTATGTATGCGGCGACAACGACTTCTCCGCCGTCATGACCATTATTTGAGTTTCGGCTTCCTCTACAAGCCATACCTTCTTTTTAAAAGAAAAATAAATACCATGTTTTACATTTATTTTATTTTGGTATTGAAAATTGTTTTCATAATGTTTTTATATCAATGTGTTATATTGATATCTTGTGATTGAAAGTTGGAAATGTTATGTTTCCTTTATGCATGTTTTATATGATACGATTATGTTATGGTTCTTGGGCATTATTATGAAGATGGGTGGTTCCGTGATAAACTAAGGGCGGGTGAGCCCGATATAGCTCTCCAATGCGTTGGGTAATGTGAAGGAGTGAAACTTTAAGGTTTCTCCGAAGATATTTAGGGAATATACTGTGGTGGGTATTCCAAACGTAACCAAGAGGGTTACTCCCTACGTAAGAATGTTATGAATTCCTCAAGTTACCTTTATGTCTTATGATTTCTATGATTTATTTATGATTTGATGAGGTATGTTAAAGTGATTATGTTTTATGAGTAAAGTATGATTTCATTGATTCTTTTGGGTACATGTACTCATGTTTCCTTTCTATATATTTTTATAACCCTTACCGAGCTTTTTATGCTCATCCCATGTTTTTTAATGTTTTTAACAGGTCAAGGGAAAGGTAAATGTCATCATGATAGGGTCAAGGTAATTTCAATAAATAATCCTTGATTTATTTTTAAATATGTTTCCGTTGATGGGAAGAGATTAATACTATCTTTTATGTAACCAATTTGAATAAATGTGGAATGTAATGCAAGTTTTATGATCTAATTATCTAAAACTCTAAACCTAAAAAGATCCTCAATGTGTAATCTTGTAATAACTCAAGATTAAGTAAGTTTTAAGTATAGGGCCTTATATTAAGATTATCATATGATGGAAAATTATATGGATAAATGAGAAAGACTAATCAAACATATTTTTGAATAAACTTTCATGGAGCCGGATTCAAAAAGTAACCTTTTTTGTTGTGCCTCAAGTTTCGTAATAAAAATTTACAAAATGAGAGGAGTAAGTATAATTATAACTATGAAAAGATTAAAATAGACCCATGTGAGTTATCTCAAAATCTTTATTCACTTGTTTTTTATAGTGAATTTCCATGGACCCACAAGAGTGTCCATGGCATGGATATTGTCTCTTGCGCTAGGGTAAAACCTTATAAATCATATGTTCCATGTTACTTCCCTATATTTTCATTCCTGTGAGTTTATTATAAAAATTTATAAGTTATACAAATCTACTAAGTTACAAAGGATAAATTTCATAAATTTGGAAATTTTAAATAAGACAAACACTGATTCAACCCCCCCCCCTAGTGGTTCAATGATCATTCAGAACATCACTCATAACCTCCTCTTTTAGGGATTTCCATGTTTGATCTTAATGAGAAGAGGTATCAATGTATTATTAACCCCTTACACATTATATAAAAACATCATTTTTTTCCCTTTAGATAGATTTCATTTGACCATGTAACTTATATTTATTAATATCGTCATATCACATCAAGGTTCTCATCAAAGAAGGGACCTATTATGACATATTAATATGAAAAATTTTATTGGGACATTATCACATTAATTTTATATAGAAAAAACTCATCATGTGATATTATATATTACTAATATTCATTTATTTGAATATAAATGTATTAAATGTACAAAATAGTTGGTTTAAGGGAACTAACTGCAACTAGTGCATGGTAGGAGGATGACACTAGATCTTTGTCCATCATGTTCATGATAACCTTATGTGATGAGAATATTGGATGTGTATATGATGTGGTGATGTGCAATTTTGATGTGTATATTTTATTATGGTTTTATTGGTATATGGAATAGGGTTATTATATGATATATGATTTTTGTTTTCCCAAATGTATACAGGATGGAAGGAATATTTTTTCTCATGGCATGAGAGTGAAAGACTAATGACAAATTAGTTATGGGGTGCCGTATAAATTTATTCTAATGATATTATGTTATTAAATTTGGATGTATTGTTAGTTTAGTGAGACTTGGTGAGGTTGGGTAACAGCTAACCTGGTTAGGTGTGTGTTGGTTCTATGTTTATTCACTGATACATTAATATGCTTCTTCTGCATTTTCATGAGAGGTATTCTAAAGGATCCTACTCAGTATACATGTATGATCACCAATATATATATAAATTTTGTTTTCTTATTTCTAGGAGGTATTAAATTATCGATTTGAACATTAATAGTTCGTTCTTTGGAGCTATTGTTTGAGTTTCTACCATAAGAGTTTAATTTTGTTATTTTTTGGGATACTTCACTTTATATGACATTACATGAATTATAGGATTTTGGTTTTCAATTATATTATGGTTTATTTATATGTATCTTGGATTCATGATGGTAATGTCACTCATTTGTATGTTTTATACACTAGTGGTAGTTGTTAATTCATGGTCTATTAGAGACGGGTTTCGGGGTCACTCTCATTTTTACTGTAGGACCAAGAGGGGTTCTCAATGGGGTGATTCAGAGAATGAGTCATATAAATAAGTTTTCCAATATGAAATTATTTATCTTATTGTTTTGGAAATTTTTTAATTTTTTTAATTATTTATCAAAAGAATGTAATATGGTTTATATAATTTTATTATTATTTAAAACATGACATTTATTTATATGTGTCTGTGATATATATTTATATTTATTTATTTATTTAAATATTTTTGGTGATATAGGAACACACATATAGAAGGAATTCATAGATTCAATTATATATATATATATATATTATATATAAGAAACATTTAAATATATATAATGTGTAAATTAATATTTTATACAAGTATAGTTAATAATTAATAAATTATATTAGTCAAACATATTTATGGTTGTGAATCATTAAAACATATTATATGTGTTACAACTATTTTATTAGCATTGATTAATTACAAGTGCAGTAAATAATTGTTTCTTTGTGGGGATTCGTGGTGGTCTTAGGATCAAGTCTCCCTAAGTATATTGTGGGTTTCGATAGATTTTATATGCAATTTATAATTTTTCTTCTTTGATTATTGGTAAATTACATGTCAGTGCTACAAAAAAAATTTAATCAATGATGAAAAATGATATTATCAGTAATAAAAAGGTCAAACAAGAAAATCATCTTACAAGCTCATTACCTTTATCAATGATTTTATAAGCACTGATAAAGGTCATACCTAGTGCTCTAGAACGTAGCCATGTATTAGCCCTAATCAAAAAACCATAAATTAGAAAAGAGTGAAAAACAATTTAAAAATTACAATTAATCAAAATTACAATATGAATATTACTTTAAACCAACATTTCAATGCCAAATTTTTAATGAAATAATTTCATTAAAAATATTTACATTGAGTTATTTATAATTAATAAACAAATTGCAACCCAATACAAAAATAAATCACTTATAGAAATATTTTTCAAACGATCAACTAAACTCTGTAAAAAAGTATATCTATAATAAAACCAATATTGATTTTAGTAATAGTACGTAAATAATAAAATAAAATGGTAATTGTAATGTTATATAATCCACATGTGATAAATTATATTTCCAATTACTAAATATATTAATGATATTACAAATTATACGATTAATTATATAATTAATGATTATATTTATAATTATATTATTATATTATTAATTATACTATTAATTGATGATTATATTATGAATTATTAATTACATTTTTAATTAATAAAATATATATATTATATTTTTAATTACTAAATATATTAATGATATTATCACTTATTAAATACCTTAATTGCTTATATGGTTACTAATAATAAAATCATTAATTCCAAAATTTTAATTAAGCTGTTAATTATGAATCGTATTATTAATTATATTATTATTTATTAATAAAACTAATAAATTATTATTTATTTTTAATTATTGACATAATTAATTAGATTAATTATATTATCAATTATTGTAACATGGACACCCAACATGAATGAGGTTCACACCTTCTACCAAAGGTATCCATTCATATTTTTGGGGACTCCTTTTTAAAATATGGATCATTTTCCCATTGTTTAAAAAAATAGTTCTTTTTTTCCTAATCTTAAAAACATGACATGAGTTATGAGATAATAAGAAAATTTTATATTGAAAAAAAAGCTCTTTGAGTCATACATACCACATCATGTGCCATACTGATGTGCAATCACTTCCTACATTCGAAAAATGAGTTTTGTATCATTTTACGAAATATTCAAAACAATCATAACTTGTTTACTAATTTTTGTCTATGTGAATTTTGTTTTAGACAGAAATCACACTTTTATATTGAAAATACATACTTTGAGTTATATCAACCACATCATGTGTTAGATTGATATGTATTAAATTACAACATGTCACAAATTAATTATGAATTCTTTTATTGAAGTATAAACACAATCAGATCTTGTTTCCTTAGTGTTGTCTTTATGAATCATGTTTTAGACTAAAGTGAAACATTTATATTAAAAGCAATCACTTTGATTCATATTAGCCATGTCGTGTGTCAGATTGATTTATGGTTGATTCATAAATTTCAAAAATAACTTATGGATAATTATCTATTAGTATCAATAAAATACAAGATCTTTTTCTCAGTTTTGGCTATTTGAATCACATTTTAGATTAAAACATCATTATTTTATTGAAAACCTACACTTTAATTCATATTAGACACATCATGTTTTAGATTAATAATTAGTAAATTATGGAATGTCACAAATATATTTTGTATCATTTTCCTAACGTATCAAGCCAATTTGAGATTATTTGATTAGTATTGTCTATATAAATCATATTTTTGACTAAAATGACCCAATTATATTTAAATGTGAACATTGAGTCATATTGGCCACATCATGTATCAGATTTTTGTACAATAAATTCCAACACATTAAAAATGAATTATGGGTCATTCTTCTAAATTATTAAGATAATCCAAGCATGATTTATCAGTTTTGTCTATGTGAATCATGTTTCAGACTAAAATGACACTTGTATTGAAAATAGACACATTATGTCATAATATCCACAATGTGAGTCAGATTTTTGTTTTTTTGATTCCTAAACATCAAAAATGGATCACGTATCTTTTTCTTAAAGTGTCATTACTATATTATCTTGTTTTCTCTATTTGTGTTATGTGATATATGTTTTTTGAGAGTAAAATGTAACTTTCTTAATGTGAATGCATGAACTTTTTGTAATACTTGCTACATCATGTTTCATAATGATGCAAGGTCGATTCCTACAAATTAAAAATGAATTATGGATTGTTATCCTAAATTATTAATACAATATGAGCTCATTGTGTCACGTTTTTCTGTGTGACCTTTGTCTTAGATTAAAAAAACTTTTTTAATGTGAAAACCTTCACATTAAGTCATATTGGCCACATCGTGTGTCAGATTAATGTATAGTAGATTCCAACACAACAAAAATTAATTATGAATATTTTTCAAAATTTATCAAGAAAATATGTTTTTTCTAGATTAGTTTTGGCTATGTGAAATGTGTTTTAGAATAAATTCACACTTATATTAAAAACAAATTCTATAAATAATAACATCGAAATAATTTATTAGATTGATGTGAGGTCAATTACAACACATAAAAATGAATTATATATCATTTTAATAATGTATCAAGAAAATATGAACTCATTTTATCAATTCTGTCTATTTGACATGTGTTTTAGTGAAAAATGAAAATTTTTAAATATGAAAACATGTACTTTGAGTCATACTGGCCACAACATGTGTTGATTGATGTGTAATAAATTTTTAAATATATAAAATGAATTTCGGACCATTTTCATGAGGAAAAATGATAATTAGAGCCTATTTTGTTGTTTTTGTCTATCTTAATAACATTTTAGACTAAAATGAAACTATTATATTGAAAACATGCAATTTGAGTCATACTGGACACATCAAGAGTCAGATTAATGTTCAATAAATTTATAAACATATCAAAATAAATATGGATTCATTCCTAAATTATAATGACAATACAATCTTTTTTCATAGTTTTTTATATATGATGTGGGTTTTAGTGTAAAATGACACTTTTTTAATATGAAAGAAGACAGTTTGAGTCATACTAGGGGCATCTCATGTCAGACTGATGTTTGGTTAATTCATGCATGAAAAAATTAATTATAGATAATTTCCCAAAATCATAATGAAAATAAAAGATCATCTTATAGGTTTTGGATATGTGAATGTTGTTTTAGAATAAAATGACACTTATATTGAAAATATACTCTTTAACTCATACTGGCCACATCAAGTGTCATATTGTAGTATGATCAATTCTTAAACATCAAAAATAAATTATGGATCATTTTACAAAATTATCAAGAAAATATGAGCTTATATAGTTTGTTTTAACTATGTGAATTGTTATTTAGATTAAAAAGGAATTTTTATATTGAAAGCAAGCATTTCTATTCATATCGGCCATGACATGTGTCATATTGATGTGAGGGGGATCCCTATAAGCCTCAAATGAATTATGAATCATTTTAGTAAACTAAAAATAAAATATGAGATTGTTTTCTATAATTGGGTATTTGAATCATGTTTTAGACTAAAATGACCCAATTATATTGAAAACATGAATTTTGAGTCATACTGGAAACATATTGTGTCATATTGATATGTGTTTTATTCCAAGACATAGAAAGTTATTTACAGATCATTTGATTAAAGTATAAACAAAAATCTTACTATTTTTATTAGTGTTTTATCTATGAATTAAGATTGAAACTAAAAAACACGATTATATTGAAAACATACACTTTGAGTCATACTGGCCATTTTGTGTTCCAAATTGATATGAGGTTGATTCCTACACTTATAGATCTTTTTTTCTAAAGTATCAAGATAATATGATATTTTTTGTTCAGTTTAAATATTTTAATGTTATTTTATACTAAAATAGGACTATTGTATAGAAAATATTTACATTGGGTCATATAGTTCACTTCATGTGATATATTAACATGCAGTGGATTTTTACACATCCCAAATAAATTTTGGATCATTTTATTAAATTATCCATAGAAATAAACCTCATTTACATGATTTTGAATTTGTGAATCACATTTTAGACAAAATGGAACTTATTTTGAAAACACACACTTTATATTATACCAGCCATATCATGTGTTTGATTGATGTGTGGTCAATTCCTATATGTCATAAATGAATTATGTATCTTTTCTTAAATTACCATGAAAACATGATATAGTTTTACTGGTTTAGAATATGTGACAAATTTTTTAGAGTAAAATCAGACATTTTATTGGGAAAACAAGAACTTTGAATCATATCAGCTATATAGTGTGTTCAATTGATATGAGTGAAATTCCAAATCATCATAAATGAATTATATATTATTTTCCAAAAGTATCAAGATAATATGAGATCATTTTCTTAATATTGGAAATTTGAATAACATTTTAGACTGAAATAGAACTTTTATATTGAAATAATCACTTTGATTCAAACTTTCCATATCATTATTCAGATTGAAATTCATTAAATTTCAACATAAATATATTTAAGAAAAATAAACAAATATTAAAACATATTAAGTAATCACCTCAACTTGATATCGAGAAACATTCAAATGTCATGTACTCTTCCCACTCTTCTCTAAAAAAATATTATTAGTTTTAGTATGTGGACTATGGGAAATCTTGGTAGTTCTGAGAAAATATAGACAAACAAATAATTAACATATATTTTAAATGAAATTGTAATTACCTTTAGAAATACCTATTTTGGGATATAATTTTGTTGATTGTATATGATATCATCCGTAAATTTACAAACATAATATGAATAATGGTTGTAGTTATTTTGTTTCGAAACTATATAAAAATTCATCAAAATAAGTTAATAGTTTTGAAATATGTCTTAATAGAAAAATACTACTATTTATAACTTAATATGTATCTATTTGAAGAAATAAATAGGCTTATTTTGTTCAGTCACTAACCACATATAATGATTTAGATGATATTTATAGATTATCATACCATAAAAATCTCATTAAAATGCAGAATAAAATGAATAATTTGAATTTTATCTGAAAAGTGTTGACTGAAGCGCATTAAAAACTCTCAAAAGAAAACATGTGTTGTCGTATATTGGAAATTTATTCTTTGGATTAAAAAAATAAACATTTTGGGTATCCAAATTGAGTGAAATAAGAATCCATTAGTTCCTAAAATGATAATTTATGAAAAAAAGAATATATTATTATATATTATTATAGTATAGAGTTTTACCCGGTATTTAAGGCATCAAGAGGAGTCAGTCGTCTATTATTTCCTATTTAAATTCCCTGCTTAGATCATTTTGTTTGAATTTATTTCATTTCCAAATTAACATCTGGCGTAAAAATATTAACATTATTAATGATTCTAAATTTTTCTTCATATGTTTTCCCTATATATTGTAGTAATATATACACCTATAGAATGTGTGAATAGTAATTAATTGTAATGAACATAGAATATCAATTTTTTGAAAATGTACCTCATGTTGCATTCCAAACTAAGACTCCCAACAATTAAAAGTTGATAATTTCATTTATACTCTCGATACCAATAACATTTTTAATGGACTCTCCAAATATTTATTCTTCATATGAAATGTAAGAAAAGTTACATCTTTAAATATTTTGTCTACATGAACTTGTAATGTTAATATATGCTAAAGTGGAACTGGCGGGGTGAAGGCACTCTCGAAAAGTCCTTTGATTTTTTAGTTGATCTGCTAGATTTTTTTGAATTCGACCTTAATTTTCCTCTTAATTTAATCATTCTATAATAAAATAACTCATTTCATATCCTTTTTCATCAAATTTTGATATTTTTCATTTGAAAAAATTATCAATGGAATACCTCATTTTCAGTATGCCTCTTTTTAAGATTAAACGATCATGATATGGAAGTTCTGAGGGAATTGTTGGTCTTTTTGACATCCATATCATCAATAGGAATATGAAAATAAGTTCTTGGGTCATATTTTACTTTAATCCCCACTCTCATGTATTATTTTTGGGGATTTTTATTATGTATCATGTCTCTTTGAATGTTGCACATCATACCCTTCACAATAATGTGATGGATGGGTTCTGATAGATAAAATTCCCTTTATAGATTCATCCAACTAAATTTTAGTAATAAAAAGATATTAGTAGTTGTTTAATTTACATTTAGAATAAAGTGTTATGAAAAAATTTATTATCATATATAAGGCAGACAATTGAGGGGAATAACTATCCTTAAAGCTAGTGAGGTGTGGCTCTTCATGTACTGATCAATATTTCACTATTGGTTCCCTTTGATCCTTTTTAATATACTAGTCCACCAAATTATACAAGATAATAATATATTTTAAAGAAACTATTTATTCATACATGTATTTCATTATCTCATATGTATCTCCTTTGTGACTTTGTGATCTCAAAATATTCTCGAGGTGACCCTTCAAAACTTTCCCCTCTAACATGACCATATTATTCTAGCCACTTCAAAGAAACTAAATGTTTTTTTTGTATATTAAAAAATGGTTCCTGTGTCCAAATTGTATAAAAATATTTGAACAAAAATATAACTTTTTATTTTATATTGTTACAATGTATAATAAATTTCTGTTATATCATACTTATATTGGATTTCCATACTTTTTGTGTGTATTATTTTATTATTTTTCCTTTTTTAGTTACATGAGTATCCTTACATAGTAGATGACATTGTATGGAAGTGTTTTTAGATTAAAATTCATCATTCTGTATATAATGAAAAATCATTGTTCTGTTTCATATCACCAAAATATTACACTATAAATTTAATATACATACCTTTTTATTTTCAAGTGAAGTGTACCCCATCCTTACTTTATGGTAGGGGTAAATTGTTTTTTATTCACATTAATAGTTTTATAACTCATTTTATATTTCATAAAATAAATATTATGAATCAAATTAGATCATCATAACATGTAAATTTATTTCAATAATCATCCAAAACAAAACAATAATGGGCCCAAAGTGCCCAAAAGTGAGAAGCCAAATGAGGCTGAAAATAGTGGAGGACGGGGGAATCCCCTCGAACCAAATTGACCCCCTACGGATTCATGGTGATAGAAGTATGAAACAAAATGGGCCAGACTGGGGACATCAAGGGAAGAAAGGTGGTTCACAACTTTGTCCCCCTCAAGACATGTGAAGACTATGCTTTTGTTATTGCTAATCATGTACCTGCACTTCCTAATGATGTAGTGGATAGACCATGGGATGACGCCGGATCCATGAAATGAAATTTATCGAATTTGGGAACATTTTCAACCTCTAATAAAATGATCCTATCATGAAGACATAATGAGAGGCCCATCACGATCGCCTTATCCTCGTATTAGAGAGAAGAAATGCACCCTAGGAAGGTAGAGTAAGCCATGATGATTGTCCCAGATGGGTTCTGAACCACCCCTCCTCTTTGAATCATCCCCATGTTGCATGACCCGTCATAGTTAAGTTTGAGCCTTCTACTTAGTGGTGACCAGAAAACCCAGTTTCCTCTTCTATTTCTGCTAACTGGAGAAGCAAAATCATTGAGTTTCTGAAGTCATTGGTGAGTCAGTGCCTCCATCCATTTGCTGAAGGACCTGATCAATTATAATAGAAGGAACTTTTTACGTTTTATAATATTTTGTCCAGAAGTGATGTTCCCTTGGTGTCGATCCTTGTTCCTTGCTTTCCAAATTGAACAAAATCCTATATGGAAGACCATGGTGTGGGACATATGCTCAGGGCCCCTCTCTTATGTAATGTGGAACCATTGATTCAGAAATGGAATATCATCCAAATGGTTATCAGAAATTGTAGTGAACTCTCCAAAATACTTCCACACCGCCCATTCCCATTATCCATCAAAACATAGTTCGGACACACTCTCCTCCCGGTATTCTGAGTTGTAGGGACACATTGAATCAAATGGGACGCTGCAGCTCTTTATGTTTTCATCTCTGGGTATGTCCTTGGGACACAGCCACCAGGTAAGAATTCTCTATTTGATCAGAGTGTCGTTGTACCATAGGATCTCGTTCCATGTGTCGCTCTATTTCAGGGGGGGGGGTCAGGGAGTGTCAGAAGTCTCTTAAAGAGAAGGATAACAATATAGAGGCGGCGAACACGCATCAATCTGGTTTTGAGTTGATCTCGATATGGTTTAAGGAATCATGTTGGTCCTCATCCAAGATTGCTGCAATGAAGGCCTGGTGTGCACTAGCCTCCTTGAAAGTGATCAGTGTGCTCGGTCACCATTGGAAGCCGAGGAAAGTCCCATCCCGGTTTTGATGCCAGAATAGGATGCCCCCCTCCCAATGTTCCATATGGACTATGGTTATAATGTATCAATAATAGGGGAAATCACTAACCAGAAAGAAGAGGTCTGGCTGACATCCCTAGACTCGGGTCCTTCGTGGGATTTGTGCATGGTTATCCACCATAGAGTACGCTGTTCTAGAACCTCCCAAACTATCTTTACATGCATCCACAAGATAGTATCTTCAAGCTAGAGAATGTTGATGCCACCATCCCTAGCTAGCCTTGCCACCATATCCCATGAAGCCCAGTGGGGCCTGCCCTCCGAACACGGATACCAAATAAATCTAGTACGGATCCTATCAATCATGTTAATGATGCTCTTCGAGATATTGATAAATGATAGGGAGTGGATGTGGTGGCAATAAGAACATTGTTAAATAGAATTATCTGTCCCTCGAATTATTTGTAGATGTTCTTCCAGTTGAGAATCCAATCTGTAATCCTATTTACAATGCTCTATGTGGTTTTTTAGTGACCATTAAGGATAATGTCTTCTGATAATCATCTAAAAAATAAACTCTATAAGGAGTAATGTAAAGAAAATAAATATTTTATTAAATATTTATTCATTAAAATGGATGAAGTATATCATAAAATTTCTTTAATACCATCCCAATTTATTGTATTAAATATAATCATGACATTGTTACATATATCTATATCAATCAGTAAATGAATTCAAGATATGAACCTAATGTAAGTAATAGACATTGACTTGTTGGGTTCAATATGTTGGATGAACTGATTTCATCAAATCTAAAATTTTATACTTTTTTTCTTAATAAAATTAGTTTGAATGGTTATGCTCTACCAATCTTGTTTTTTTCTTCCACATTTAGTTTATCCCATGACAATTCCTGAGTTTCATAATCAATAGTGTTTTCTTCATCATTATTAGAAAAAACAACATGGATATAATTCATTATCTAAATGAGTTGTTCAGAATTTAATTTAGATTACATATATTAAATAGAGAATAATTAAAATTATTTAGAAAATCATAGTAAAATAAAAAACACATTAAATTGATCATTAACCTCTTTTTTCTATAAAGTTTGAAGGGGCTTCCATCCTTTATTAGGTATCCAAACCCTCTCCTTTTGGTCACCTATAATATATAAGACATTTCCAACATTGGACCGCCATGAAATGATTGTGATCTCCTAATTAAAGGGTCATACTCAATTGAATTTTCATCTACCTATATTGTTTTTTTAGTCATCAATAGAGTAATTAAACAATTTCTATATGTAGGATATGGGACAAAAAAAATAAACTTCTTTTTATGCCATTATGACTGGTTCATCCTTCTACCCTTCTACACTATAATTCAACTTCATGAATCCTAATTCATCGAATTTAACTACACTCCTACTGTTAGACCATTTTCAATGGAAAATAACACTAGAAATATTATATAATCTAGCTTTTATATTTACTAGATGATGAAAAATTATAACATATTCACATAAATTGTACTTTTATCTATGTAACCGGATATGTACATCACTTCCACTATAAGAAAAACTCCATGCTTTTTCATGATAATTCATTCACCCCATTCATTCTTATAGAACATATATCCATTATATGATAATATATTAACACTTGGCCCTAGGGATATCCATTAATGTTTTTTGTACTTATATTTAGATTTATAAGTAAATCCATATAAATATAATCTTGAAACCTTCCTATAATATACTCATTATTTGTATTTTATATCTATAGATAAATCCATAATGGATTAAAAATTTTAATAATTGCATTGTGGTCTTCAACATATAGAGAAACCTATGCACTATTATAAAAAATTTAAAGTGGAGATTTATTATAATCTGTAATGGTAATTATAACAACATTTATTCTGAAAATCCCTTCTCCCACAAGGCATCCATAGTAATGAAATTTTGGTAGAACAATGTTATAAATATATGATAGTTAATCATTATAGAATTAAACAGCTTCTTTAGTAATATATCACTCTATAATGAAACATTTTGACTGACATTGATACTTGATATACCCTTTTAAAATAATTATATACCATTCAATGGGGTGTATCCATCCAATGTTACAGATTTTTATCATGTAGGGGGAAGGCCCACAAAAATTCATAGAGGTCTAAAATATTGGATCCCAATAGAATAAACTCTAATAAGTTTAATACATTATAGGTTAAGGTATCCTAATAAAGAGAAGTTCTATATGGATTAGTAGAAGAGGCCTATGATGCGAGGAAATCTGTAACCATGTTTCCTTCCTGCTATGTGTGTATAATATCCACGTGATTAGTGAGGAGATTATTGCATCTTCAAAAAATGAAGTTGATAGCACATCGAACTTATTTACTCTTCCTAATATAACCATATAAAATAGATGAATATAATTAAACCACATTGATAGATATACCATGTGAGAGGTACAAATTGAGCCCCTTGAGCATGGAAGAAGCCTATATAGTGAGGGTGCCACCCTGCTTGAAAAAAGTGGTGAATGAAAGATGAAAAAGTCAGTGTGATCAAGGATAAACACTCCTCCATTCATGATACCACTATTTCATGCCCCATAAATGTTTATTTTATGACTAAAAGTAGTGGGAATATAGTGAACCCATTTCCCCTAAGAGACGGGCCTGGAAACCATGTTAGGAAGACTCCTACTCACCCTAAGCATCTTAAGAGAGGGAGAGCACTACCATTATTTAAATAGTGGGTATAACTCAACCATGAGGCCACAAATTCAAACCATAATCACAATCCATGATGTATGAGGTCCCTCATGATGAGAATTTTTATGATATTTATATATAATTAAATATTTAGCTGCCAAGAATAATTATCTCAGCTTGAGTTTTTGAATGTTATCATCCATAATGATGAACCATTAATATCATAAATTGTTGATGTAATACTATCGGTAGTATTTTCCACTATAAATTCATAACATAAGCTAGAAGTAGGTTTCACGCTCACCTTTGATGAATAAATGATTTGTAGAATCCTCGTTGGGGGTACTATAGTAACTACACCAAGAAACCAGGAAGATCCTCCATTTTTTCACTCCATCATTAGTAGATAAACCTTTATTATGAATACTCCATAAAAGGAAATTAATCTTGGATTTGATCACTTCCAAACATACAAACTCACCCCAGGCATCATGATCAAGGATCTCGTGAAAAATGTGACCATAATCCTTTTTCGATAGTAGACCTATCGAGAATAGTGTGAAAACAAATATATCAAGGTCCATAAACATCGGTATATTACAATATATCTTATACTGTTGATTATTGTGTGTGTAATGGGTTAGTAAAGGAACCCTTTTGGCCTATGAAAAGGATATATATTGAACTGTGTACCCTAGGAAAGCAAGCACATTCCACCACCCAATTATCATTTCAATAATAAATCGACCCACGATCCATTGATAATAATGCTAGAGAGTTGTTAAGTGTAACTATATCAAGTCACATAGCATTGATCAACTTCCTCATAAACCATCCATATTTAGACATTTTTTTATTTTATGATTCTTTCCCATAATTATGTGCCTTTGATATATTCCCAATATAGTCTCTCGTGAATATTGTATATTTACTGAGTGACATATCTATGTCTGATACAACTACTCCTAGAATCTCAGTCTATCTGATTCCATGATGCCTAGTG
Source organism: Viscum album (assembly GCA_963277665.1). Taxonomy (NCBI): domain Eukaryota; kingdom Viridiplantae; phylum Streptophyta; class Magnoliopsida; order Santalales; family Viscaceae; genus Viscum; species Viscum album. The sequence goes on along the minus strand of OY728162.1, from coordinate 1,234,805,381 downwards.
ATATATACCTTCATCAATTGTGTCCCATGAAAAGGTAGTTTACAAATAAAAAATATTATTAAGAACCACTTTAAGGACAAAGAGGGGAGATAGGACATTTATATGATTGTATTTAAGAACACAATTAACTAGGGTGATCCATCCCGCGAAGGAGAGGAACCAGTTTTTCTAATAGATAATATTGTTTGGAATTCATTCAACAAGATAATAAAAATTTTGGATCATGATTCTGCTAGGAGAAATCAAACCACATAGATATTCCATGGAAAATGGAATTTTTTGAACCCCTATCCCATGAATAATTTTCTTCCCTCTTCTCTCTATGTATGAATTAGGAAGGAAAACACTAAATCTTTACTGATTAGTGGTTTTCCCACTCAATTTACTATACAAGTAAACTATTCAATTAAGCTCAGTGAGAGACCTACAATTTCCATTGAGAGATAGAATCATATTACCTGCAAAGAACATGTGAGAGATCTGATTGAGTCCTAGACTTCACCAAAAGTGTCTTAAGAAGGCCTTGCTAAAATTTATATTTAAATATTTATTGAATGAGTATTTTATTAGGATGAAAACACTTGTAGATAAGTTATCCTCTTCCATTAGGCCCCATAAATACTTGAAGAAATTGTATCTCTTCCCGAAGAATGTAATAGAGAACTGGGGGAAACTAATTCATCTAAATAAATGATCAATCACCAACACAAATAATCCCATACTGCACCTGGAATTGAGGACGAAACACCCCTTCATCCTATCATATGAATTTTCCATATTGATCTTGATTTAAATATTGGATATCAAGACATTTTAATTAATACCCACAATCAACTCATTTAAAATAGAAATAGAAATTTGGGTATACCTTCCCTGGACAAAACATTATTATTCTTTGTAGATCCATATCAAAAGGTGGTGAAAAGTATCTTATTGAGAACCGATTCCGAGTTTTTATAAGGGAATATACACATGCTAATTAGTTTCTATTTCTTTATAGAGAGAGGATTAGTAAACATTATTATAAGTATCATCGTAGTGGAATAGGCCAATCTAGTTAGGCCTTCACACCTAAATTGTTTCAGATACTCTCCACCATCTTATTTTTCATGTGTTACAAAGAATTAGTATAGAATTATCAGGAGAAAACATCAGGACCTTGTGTGTTTCTAGCATTGAGAGAAATAATAACATCACAAACCGCCTCCTCATCCAATACTTTCTTAACAATAATGTTATTGTATGTAGAAACCACATATGGTATGTAGTCAAAAATGTTTTAGGGGCTTGAAGGATAACCCTACTCCATGAAATTTTTAACATCCATAAGATAAGCCCCAAAAATGGAAGAGGTCATACCTCCAACCATGGTAGGGTAAAAATAATAAGAACTATACTTGAGAATAATATTAGGATCTATGTTGTGATTCTTTCTCGAATGAATTCCTGATACAAGGTAGTGTTTTTGTCTCCATCCTATAACCAAGTCACTCTAGATTTTTCCTTTTTTTGATCATTCCTACCCATGAAGAATCTCAAAAATTAAGTTTTTCATATCGATAATGTAGAAAAAATTATAATTTTTCCATTTATCTTCAAGAGACACATCATCATGTTCAATATCACCATTAAGGCTATCAAGATCCACATATTTTTATGGTTTTTTGTATTTCCAAGCCTAGAGGCCCTCTTTTAGTATTCGAACCATATTATGAAACATGACACATAATCATTCACCAATATACATATTACAAGAATCCAAAACCACAAATTGGTAATCCAAATTATTAATCCATCGCCATATAAGGAAAAAAATGATTATTACAATGGTTGTTACCATCCAGATGAATAAGAAGAGAATAATTGTCCGATATGGCTTGAACTAGGTGCTCCACTTCAGTGTTAGGGAAGGAAGAGATAAATCCAATAATGTCCAAGCAGTTGTCTAACCAGCACCATGTATGCTGGAAACCTATCTGATTATTACACCATGTAAAATTATCCCATATGAAACCCAAATTTGGGGGGCCATTATAGGAAGGAAATGAAGAAAAATCTTGTATGTCCCTCCACGGATAACCCCCACCCCCCAATTCTCTAAAGCCTACATTATGGCATTAAAGTCCCCTAAAATAAATTAGGCATGGTATCCAAGGTTAATATTTCAAGATCCTTCCATAGGAACTCTCTTCCTTGTATTGCACCTTGCATAAACAAAGGAAAATAAGTAGCTGAAATTATTGTAAATAATATTCATATATAAATGTTGGTTGGAACCAATTATTTTTTCACTATTATGGATTTCTTATACAACACCAAGATGTGCCTATTTTTGTGTTCCCCATGTAGATAGTTGGGATGCACCAGGTTTCCCAAAATGTCCAGAATCATTGAAGGATGGTATTTTTGTTCAAGGATCCCGACCAGTGTTTACTTGTTATTATGGATATTTGATGTGATAGAATTGTTCTTAGTCCAAGATCCCAGCCCCTGGACATTCCAAATGAGAATTGAAATCCATAAATAGTATATCACATTGTATTGTCCCTTTGAAATGACTGGAAACTATTTTTGGAGGAATATATTTCTTATTACTATTTGGAATGACCTCTGGTATGTGCGACGTTGCACGGGGGATAGATAAAAAAAATATGGTTCGACATGTGATACCACATTGTACCCATTAAAAATATAGATGGGTGGAGAGAAGTAAGATCTGGGTCTGGTGAATCTTGGAAATTGATGAACTGGTTTATTTCTATTACGGTGGATGGTTTCTTTTGAACTAGGGTGAGGTGAGGGATGATCCAATGAGAAACTAGTCGGATCGCTTCTGATATCAGGTACTGAATATGGGAGGTAGACCACCAAATTCAGGCAAGTACTCCTTGAACTAGGTGGATCCAAAATCTTATTTTTTGGAGGAGTAAACGATGGATAAATTTACTTTGGATCAAGAAAGCATGGAGATGACTGGGATCCTGAGTTCTCCCCAGTAGGTGTGAATGCATCCATGTTCCTAACGGAAGCATTTTCCATTATTGGAGTTGTGTGATGGGAAATGATGGTGGATTTACTCAGTACTAAATTAGAATGCCTCAGGTGATACTTTCATCAAACTAGGAGATATTGAACTTTAATGTGGAATCCCAAGGAAAAGAGAACTATTGAGAGAAAATCCAATGTCTTCCACCAAGATACAACTTCACCTTCATTGAGAATGATGCAGACTGGGAAAGGTATTGCAATATCCTTCTCAATGTAAATATGAGAAATAATTTTTTCTTCATTCTATAGTGTGTGCATATCTACATAGAGTAAGGAACCAAGGTAATTTATTATACAATGATGGTACCCATATTTATGGAAGGGCAATGGAAGATAGGGTAAATTGATCCACAATGCCATATGTGGTGAGTCCCAAACAAAGTGATATTTCATCATCCACCAGAAGAGGATAATGAACCACAATCTAATGGATTTAGGGCTACAAGACCAAACCTTCATGAGGTACTCCCACAAACCCCTAAACAGGAAGATAAATTTTATATTAAGAACTGAGATGTGTACCAGAGATTCCATCCCCATGAGATAATGATGTTTTGGGAAAAAAATGTTTGGGAGGATTTTCTTCTCTAAATCGGGTCACCTATGTCCAATGGTGAATGTCCATGACCTCATCAAATACACATTGTGGAAATCAGAATTAGATCAAAATATTCTATGTGAGATCTTTGGAATCAAAGGAAGGTGGTATGAATAGAAATGTGTGGGGAGAAAAAGGTCTTATTTCCAGGATATACCCTATAAAACATTCTTAATATTCAACATATAAGTATCAACCTCAATATATGAAGTAAAAGGGATAGTTTGATGTCTTGATAGGTGTGGGAAAGACCAACCAATGAGAAAATTAATTAAAGACTAGTTAATATATGGTGTACATTTTTAGTTATATTTGATACATAAACCTAAAATAATTAATTATTTCATTAAACAATGTTCCAACAATGTAAAATCCCAAAATGCTTTAAAATTTCCAAAAAACATTGGAAATGGACAGTGAAGAGATCCAATCAAATGACACTCAAATAAATTCATCAAAACACCTCAATGAAAGTAATAGGAAGTTACATCCTCCCTATAATCGGTCTTTTTATCCCCAAAAATATTCCATTCTAAAAGAGAGAACAATATTACATAAGTACTCCCTCACTCATATTGTGAGGTTGATGGTCCATATTCCAGAAGACAGACTCACCCAAAGGAAAAAAATACACACACTACTCCATGATTAAAACACAAAGGCCTACACATGTCCGGAAACTAGATGAATCGAGACCTAGTATAGGTCTCCCCACTATTTAATGAATCACCAAAATGGTGTAACATGAGGAAATCATGTCTCTCTGATACCAAGAAGAAACTTTAACCACTATTCCAAGTTAATATCTAATGTCTGGCTTCGAAAACCTTAAAGTAACATCACATAAAAATGACTCACAATTTGAATAAGAAACAAAACTCTCGTGGTGTATAGATAATGCATAAATCTCATGTATGTTTATTTTTACACTCTGTAATATGCATCTATTGTGTATAATTTATTGTATTTGCATCCACATCATTCTAGGTGGCAGATAATGGATCCAAAGTATCATTTCGTATACCCTATCATAGCTATAAGAAAAGTGGATGCTCATAAGAACTCTCACCCACATAGTATGAAAATGTATATTGTGTAATAGGTATGTCTTACTAGAGAAAAAATGTCAACATAAAATATAATCCAACTTCTTGTAAACAATGTAACATAATCTTAAATTATAAAGGACAATGAAACTTAATCACTAACAGATACGACGTGGGCCTCTATAGGACTAGCTTGTGGATGAGGCTAATTTGTAATAGGAAGTGGATGAGAATATGAATTATCATTCTAACCTTGCTTCTCATGTGACACATCATTATATTGATAATCCATTATAGGGTCTCTAGACATTAATACATTTACATAATGATCATCACCCTAATAATATCTTAATACATTGACGAAAATATCATCCATGGAAAGATGATGCTCTGTCACTACTCCAGGGAAATAGGTCTGGTAAAATGCACCTCCCTCTATAAGATCAAATATTTCAATCAAGTGTGTGATAAGAGTATATTATAAAATTAAATTATATCGTAAACTAAGGTTAATAAAAAATCAAAATTTCAAGGAAGAATCATTACCAACTATTGATAGCTGCGTTTGTGATGTGTAATATATATTAATGAGGTCATGCGTGGAGGTTTCGGGAACAACAAAAGAATGTGATGGCTCATTCCCAACTTTTATTTTGTCATAATCGATGACTAATCCAATATTTACATAATGATAAATTTTGTGATCAATGTAATTGAATCAAGGAAACAAATAAGGGATAGAACTCCAGAACCAAGCATAGGATCATTACATATTATTTATAAATAATTTAATTAATTAAGAATTACTTTGTGGGAATTCTTTCTTTTTTGATGGATCAAACAATAGATCAACATTATACCATCATTTTATTATAGGAATCAAGAATTCATTTCCTTCAGTGTTGATCCACATGTGTTCCATAAAATCTACAATCTTCATCATAGGAATATCTGTGTGCTATCATGGAATATCATATCGATTACATCATTCAACTTTGATCAGCACGATAATCACTTCTAAATAATTCTCCGTATTCTCTCAATAATTTATATTGGGAGGTGGAAGAATATTATTCTCCATTTTTAGGAGCATTATTAAATAGAGATATCTCTAGTTATTGAGGGGATCCTCTACATTTATCATTTTACACAACACAAAATGATTTAAAACTAATGGAAAATGAAATAATGGGGTTTAATACCAAAAGGGTTTATAAATAAATATTTTAACAAGTTCCCTTTAATATTTCGTTAATCTCTTATAAAACCCCATATAAAAATATTATTATTATTATTATTATTTCCTTGATAAGTTCGAAACATTAAAATTAAATTAAATATCATATATCAAATAATATTAATTATTTATTTATTCTCACTAGACATAAAAACACCATCCAACATTCCTATATTATAATTATAGGGCCTTGAATAATGAATATTTATTTGATAAATAAATATAACTTCAATATTCATTAATAAATAAATTATTATTATACTCATTAAATAAAAAATAAGTATATATTAAATATATTGCTCACATAATATTCTCTCGAATAACTGGTGATAGGATATATGTGATCAAGAATACGTGAATAATTATTAAACCGTGGTTAGTAATAATATTTAATAAAATTTTTAAATAACAAATAATAAAATATTATTTAACTGAGATTCTAGATACCCTTATTGTGCGACCCTCTAGGACTCTGTATTAGTGGCATTAGGTGAAGCAACCTAAAGTTCAAGATTAGCATCTAGAAACACACCATGGAAACCAATAAGAATGAAGTTTTTACCAAGAAAATATAATACCTCATATGGATGCTTACTATGTAATATAATCCCTTTATCATGATATCTTTAACCATGTAGGTTTCACACTTGTTCCAAAAACCAATATTCTCAATTTCACTATCCATGAATTTTTAGAAATCAAACATTCCTATAGAACATCATTTCCATGTATTTATTTAGGGTATATCATTTCCATAAAAGGGATTAAGATAAAAACATTCCTTAAAGAACATAAGTGAAAATAATTTCTCTTAGTATTCATTAATTATATATTACTAATGATGAACCTAATGTATCATAACTTAGAGAAAGAATATTTCATCGTAGTTTTCATCTGTACATAAAAGTATGTGACTTATAAAACTCATTAAAAAAATCGTAATGTATGATGATCAATACACATGTCTGCAAATATGAACAACCAATGACACATATAAATTTGGATTTCCTATCGGTGTGTTTCATTTTCATATTATTCTAAGCTAGATATTACAATGATCATACACCATAAAAAGGTACCTAAATGTCCTATGAGTCTCCACCCCTGATATTATGTAGTATTTTTGTCCCTAAAATGATATCATCTAATAATATATTATATATTTAAGATTACTTTCATGGAACTTTTGCATTCCCATCATAGTGGGGAACTACTATGACCTTTTAGTGTAAAATCTAATCATAGGACACTATCACATAGTATGCTAAACAGAATAAAAATTATGTGGTTATAAGGATTTTATTAATATTTAAAATTATTAATTCATGTTATCATAAATTACATTGAATTTGGTTCTAGGTAACCAACTCCAACAAACTCCCACTTACAATAGAGCCAACTAGTAACAACATTTAGTCTTCTAGCTCTCAAATGATACTCATTATTCTTCTGAGATAGGAAATTATTCAAGGGGTCTTCCATGTTCTCTTCCATGATTAATTTTCATACCAGAAATTCTCCCCTTTGATTAAAATACCTTAAGAGGTGATACTTCTGGAGTTTATGCTTTGCCATTGGTGTGACCATATACCTTTTTCAAGATCCACCACTGTAGTGTCATGACAATAAAATGTGATAGGTACTTTAATGATAGGTATTACATTAAGGTCCTATAAAATGTTTCATATCTAAAAGTCTTCCTTGGATGAATCTGAAGCCTCTATATACTCCAAATCCAACATAAAATTATCAAATACTAGCTGTTTTGACCACTTCCAACTCCTAGACCCTTCATTAAGATAGAAAACATATAATGATTGTGACTTCAAATCATTCTGATCTATTTGAAAAATACCAACAGTATAACCTGTGATGATTAGTTCCATATCTCCTCCATACATGAGGAACATATCATTAATTTTTCCCATATACCTAAGCATATACTTAACAGAAAACCAATGTTGTTCTCTGGGATCTTATTTATATCTAGATACCTTGATTAATGAATATGCATCATAAATTCTAGAACATAACATGGAATACATGATTTATTCTATCATTGAAGCATATGTGATCTTACTTATTCTCTCTTTCTCTAGTTCTGTATGAGGACACATTTTGTTAGAAAGATGTAAACAATGCGACACTTGAAAAAAAAATCCCCTATTGGATTTTTTTCGAACAAAACTGTTTAGTATTTAGTTGATATATTTACTTTGAATTGGTCTAATAAGAATATTGGTTCTATCAGAAATCTCTAATCCATGAATATATGATGTTTCACCAAATTCGTTCATAGAGAAACACTTATTTAACTAGTCCTTGTCAGATTTTATGATTGGTATTTGTTTCCAATAAGTGATTTGTCATCAGAATATACTACTAGTATAAAGACTCAATTATCACTAAACCTCTTGTAAACACATGTATCACATTCATTCTTAATGAAATAAAATTATTTTATAGCTTCATTGAATTTAATTTTCCATGACCTGGATGCTTTATTAAGTCCATAAATAGAACAGTGCAACATACAAATCATTTTGGAATCAACTGAAGTAAAAAAACCTTCTAGTTATTTCATATAGACATCTTCATAAAGGTTTCCATTAAGGAAATAATTTTTGAAATCCATCTTCCAAATATGATATTAATGGTAAACTTATATAGAAAGTAGAATTTTGATGGATTTAAACATAGAAAATAGTGAAATGGTTTTATCATAGTAAATTACACAACTCTTTTAAAACTCTTTATCCACTATCCTTTCTTTATAGGTATTTACTTTACATTCTAAGACTAGTTTTCTCTTGAATACCCATTTTCACCCAATGGTATTTACATCAATCAGTTCATCGACTTGAACACAAACTTGGTTTTGATACATAGAATCTATTTAAAAATTAATCACTTCTAGAAATATTAGTGATTCTATGATCTCTACATCCTCTTTGTAAGAGATATTTTCATATCTTTCAAACAATAATGAGTCACCATATTCGGTGACTAGAAAAATGTGTCTCTATGGTTCACTTACCTCTCGTATTCTCCTATGAAGTAAATGTGTTTTAAAAAATAATTCTTCCATAGGGACTTATGGAATCTATTCCAATACTAACTCTTGTGTATCTTGAGAGTCAACTTAATAAAATTCAATCTTGCTCCCTCTAGAATTTTTTAGGTTGTTCTTATTATCAATAAAGACGTCTTGTCTAGTGACAATCACTTTCTTGTCTGAGGGGATGAATAGAGGGTATCCCTTTAATTAATTTGGATATCTTATAAATATACACTTTGTGATCTAGGGTTCTAGTTTGTTTCCTAAGAAGGACATAAAAATTTCCTCACAACCCCGTACACATTTATGAAACAAAAAAAGTTACTTCCCACTCTATAAATCAAAGGTATTTTTGTTTTCCACATTATTTGGTATTCAGTTTAATGAAAATGCTACAATTTTTAATGAATAACCCCAAAAGGATAGTGAAATATATTCATAACTCATTATCTTACATACCATGTCTAATAAGGTATGGTTCCTATTTTTAATAACACTATTCCACTTTGGTGTGTAAGGTGGAGTGATTTGAGAAATAATCCCAAACTCTTGTTCAATGTTGATGAACTATTAGTTAAGAAACTGACCACCTCAATTATATTGAAGCTTATTCTTCTTATTTACAATTTAATTTTCTAATTAATTATTTAATTATATTAATTTATTAGTGGATTCTTACTTATACATCATCAAGTAGACAAAACCATATATTATGTAAGCCATCAGTAAATGTTATGAAGTAAAAATAGCCACCAATTACTTCTAATTCAAATGGTCTACATGCATCAATTTGTACCAATTCTAGAAGCTTTGTATCCCTTTCACCCTATCTAATAAATGGTTGGTTGGTCAGGTTCTTTTGTAAACATGTATGAAATATTTCAAGTGGTTTATCTCAAAAGATTCTAAATAACTATCTTGATAGAACTTTTTCAAATACTTCTCATTTACATGACCAAGATTGTGATGCCATGTCAGGGTATTATATGAGTCATGTGAAAGTGATTCATTATCTATTTTCAATACTTGTTTTTCATAAATTAATACATAAAGACCATTATTTAAATTTTCTATACCATAACATATGTTTTCATTATAAAAAAACTTTTTTTATTTCCAAACATGAAAATAAACCCATCAGCATCTATGAATAGTATAGAAATTATTCTAGTTAATAGTTGGTATGTAATATAAATCTATTAAAACTAAATTATTCTAATTGGAAATGATAGTTGGTAGTCACCAATGTCTAGGGAAGTAATCCTTGTACCATTGGAAGCTCTCATATCCATTTACCCTCAAGAAATATTTTAGATTCAACTTGGATCCTTTATTTGGATACAGATGTGAGAACCAAAGATTTTATCTAATACCCAATTTGTAGATATTTAAATTTTAAACATGATAAAAACACACCTCTAGCTTCCCCTTAATTATAGGTGCGGTTACTCTTTTAGTGGCCTTTCTTTCCACATGAAAAACATACTCACTCCTTTTCCTTAAACTTATTTTTGATCATCCTCTTCATGTAATGATTGTTCTCAAAATATTTAAACTTGTATTCTTGGCCCCCATCATATTGTTCTTACATTTTCATAGTCACCATAAAGATCATGGGTTTTTTATAACCCATTTCCTTGTCTACTTAGAAAATCAATGTAAGATGTTATGAAAGAATCTTCTCATTGTCATGTTAAAATTAATAATAAAACTAGATAAGGTCTTGGGTAGAGAAAATATAATATCTATGCACAACTCATCCATGAATTTGATCTCTAAGATGTGTAAGGGTTGAATATATCCAATAAGCTTGAATACATGAGGCCCAGATAGCACTGAATCTCCATTTTTAGATTTAAACAAATCATTAGAGATCTCATATCTCACTTATATCACCTTCTATTTATAGAGATGATGAAGGTGAGACATCGTGATATATTCACCCATGTCCTTATGTTGCAACAAAAGATCATTGGTCATGGTTGATAGCATGAAAAACTAAACATTTGTAACATCGTCCAAATATTTCTCATAGAAACACAACTCTTCATCACTATATTATTTTCTAGGTTCTTTAGTAATATTTTCTTCCAACACATTCAGTTTTCATTCATGGTTAAGGATAACGCATAAGTGAATTTTCCACTCTTGGAAATTTTTTCCAGGGAGAAGGTTATAGTTCTTAAGTATGGATAATGGGGATATGTGTGAATTCATTTTATTGATGTTTTAAAAAAATGAGGATAATTTTAGTACATTATTTAATAAAATTTATACATATAAAAAAATATTATATTTATTAATCTCCTAGTATTTTATCTAATCCCAATTTCCCTCACCATTGGATTCATAAGATCTTATTTCTTGGAAATTTTAGTAGAAATTATCCATATTCCCATTTTCATTACCCAAAATATGGTTATTCAAGACACTTTAATGGTTTTAGGTAGGTATGTGAAATTCCAACAACATTAACTCATAGTTCCTTGATCTGTTTAGTGGACAGCCCAATCATAAAATCCTTAAATTGGATTTACTTAACCCTTATCTCTCAGCTACACCAATTCTTTCTTTAGAAGTCAACCCTTGATGTTAACTACGTTATGTCAACACAAAAATTCATTTTTAAATTACCCAATAATTTAAAGCACCAAATATTGGACTTGTCAATCACTTTAAAATATGGTTCAATTTTAACTAAAGTAGTGTAAGGTTATACTAACATAATATATAATTGAGTGATTTTATAATTTATGTGTAAATTTTATATTATTATCTCTATTAAATTATTTTTAATATTTAGTGTATTTTACATTAGTGATTAACCATGTCTCAGACAATATTTATGCACAATCTAACTTATTTTAGTTCTATCTTGCATGCTTGTTAATTCAATAATTCATGTGATCACAAAAAAAACATCCACAATTAAATAACTGTGTAACTTGACAGAAATAAAATAATAAAGTGGTATTATAATGATCTTTTAATAATGGTTACTTTATATTGAATATGACAAACTAACTATCATCATAGTGAATACACATTGAACCAATTAAGGTTCATGTTACTGCTTTCCACTTGTCCAGCCATGTATCTTCCTTGGATTGGTTTCTCCTTAACTCCAAACATGAACTACCTCAACTATAATGGGAGCTCCATCCATAAAAATTTATTATACTCACATGTAGGTTAGGGTTGGTGGTTTACATAAAAGAAACCATTGGAACACCGTACCATACATAATAATAGGAGAGATAGCATGCGGGCCAACACATTAATTTAATAATAAATTAAAAGAAACCAATCACACACAATGGTCTATTCTAGGCTTGTGATCACCCACATTTATGCAACGAATTATATATTTAATAAAATTATCATTCAATAATTAATCATTATTATTCAAGGTAAATAGTATTTGAATCAATTAATTAACTTCTCTAATAAATAATAATATATAATTTAAAGTAGATTATGGATAAACTTAGTGTGTGATCCTCTAGTCCTCTTCCTTAGTGGCATTAGGTGAAGCAGCATAAATTATAAGGTTATCATCTAGAAACACTCCAAGGAACCCATAGTGAATGAATTCAATATTTCAATAAAATAACACCTCATATAGATTCTTACTACGTAATATAATCCCTTTATCATGATATCTCTATTCAGGTAGGTTTCATGCTGGCGTCGTTATCCTTTGTGACCAATGTCTCTTTCTTTGAATTTCTATAAATTGAATTTTCTTATCTAACACCATGGCCATAGATTTATTTAGGCTATATCATTTCAACAAAAAGGCCTAAGATATCAATTTACATTAAATAATATAAGGGAAAAATTCTTTCCCACATTATTAATTATTTCAATATTAATCATTATGACCCAAAGGTATCCTACCTCACCATGAACATATGTCTCCATGGTTTTCATCAATACATAAAAGTACGAGATTTTTAATAATCACTAATAATAATCATATATTATATGGATCAATACACACATACGTATATAGTAACATCCAATGACATATATAAATGTGAATTTTCTATTGACGGGTATCGTTCTCAACATATCAAACACTATATAATACCAAGAGAATACACCATGGGAATGTTTCTTAAAGTCCTCCTAGTCTCCACCCCTAAAAGAATGTATCATTTTTATCCCAAAAATGATATCATCACACTATAGAATATATATTAAATAATAATTTCATGGAAAATATGGGTTCTCATAATAGCATGGAACATCTATGCCATTTTAGTGAAACAACTAATATTATGAAATTATCAAATACTATATTACATAGGAGATAAACAATGATGTTATAATGTGTTTTTTATTATTCAAATATAGAATCCCGCCTTTTTATCACATAAACTTTCATTAAATTTTATAAAACCAAGGATATTTAAGGTTTAGTGTCTTGGAAACCAGGAACTTAAAACATGAAACAACAAAAAAAAATTCTTCTTAATCACTTGAAAGGCTTCTCCTTATGTTCATCCTAGGTTCATTACTGCATCTCATAACCTGGGGACATACATCAAAGGAAAGGGTGAGCAGAAGGCCCAGTAAGGGAAACAAGAGAAACATTTTACATGTGATCCGAAGATACTTCAATAAGGACATGAGAAGAACTTTAAGGCATGATATAGAAATAATGAGATACATCATAATAAAAATATCATTTTTCATAACTTGAAGATGTGGCTGAAACATTTAATATTTAAAATCATTTCGTTTCACCAAGGTCCATCCCCAAGGTGTCATTAAAAATTACCAAGGTTATTCACCAATGTATCAGTCTAAAAAGTCATCTCTAGAGATTAAGTCTTTACCCAATGCATTAGAGCGCTATCTGTGCGCCCCCTTAAACTGTAATCTCTTGTGGTTACATCATTATCCAATGCAATGGGGCGCTATCAGGGCACACCCTTAAATTTTCCTTTATAATCATTTGAGCCACATATATCATCATCAAACATTTTGTAAATAACCCATATAGCATAAAATAAATGGGTTTCATTTCATAATCATAACGTTTTAAAAAAACTGCTTTAAAGGCATGATCTTTACGTCACTTTAAACCCACATAAAGGGAAAGAGGGTTTCCTGTATGTAAATCCCAGAATTTAAAATAGAACATTTTGATATATATGTGAATACCCCAGTAGAAATAAGAGCTTTGAGTATTCACTTTATAACATTAAATATTTTTTAGAAAAGAGAGAGAGGCACTTGAGACGAAAATTCTGCAGCATAACGGCTATGTTACAAGGTTTTAGAAAACATTGAGAAGAGAGGGTACATGGGTAAAACATTAATAAATGACCCATAAAACAGTATAGGGACAAAATATAAGGGATTTAAGTACATGGTAATGAAATTTGAAAATATACCATATGAAATGAAGAATATTAAAGGAAGATAAAAATAAGATTTCTTTTGTAAGATTTCGGCAGCCTAACAGCGTCACTTAAAGTTCAACAAAAATGAATTTACAATGTCAAATAGGGTCTCTCATCATATGAACATAAGAGTCCTGTATGATAGATATATATATCATACCCCAAAATAATAGAAAGTAACTTGAAAGACTTGACATGAAAGTAGAACTTTGAAAAAAGAGAAGGGTGAAAAATCACTTAAAAATTCTGCAGCCTAACGGCGCCACTTAAAACACTAAAATACTGAATTGAAGAGATCAAATGGGGTCTCTCATCATATTTTCATAAAATATCATTATGATAGATATAGATATCATACCCCAATATAACAAAAAGGAACTTGAAATAATTTTCATGAAAGTAGAACTTTGAAAAAGAGAAGGGTGGAAGAATCCCTAAAAAATTTGGCAGCCTAACGGTGCCACATAAAACTTCAAAGTGCTTAATTGAAGAGGTAAATTGGGGTATCTCATCATATGACCATAAAATATCAGTATGATAAATTTAGAGATCATACCCCAACATAATAAAAAGGAACATGAAATACTTGACATGAAAGTAGAACTTTGAAAAAGAGAAGGGTAAAAAATCACTTAAAAATTCGGCAGCCTAACGGCTCCACTTAAAACTTCATAAAACTAAATAATGAGAGTAAGAGGGGATCTCTCATTATATGAACATAAAAAGGTCAGTAAGAGTAGTATAAAATAACATCCTCCAACATAAGAACATGGATCATAAAAGGAATGACATAAAAGAGATCACTTGAAAAGAAAGAGAGGAGTCGGATCCCTTACCTTAAAATGTGACTCTTAAACCTCAAAGGATGGGACCTTTAGGGCTTGGGGGAACCTTGGGAGGACTCCTTGGGAGGTAATGAGACCATAAAATCGGTGGGGAAGAGTGGGGAGTCGAATGGATGAGAGGAGGTCTTGGTATTTATAGGGAAAGTGAGGGGACAAGGCATTAATGGCCAAGGGACACCTCACATGTGCTCTTCTCAAACCCATGTGCTCTCCCTTGACATTTACCATGGAGTTAGGCCAGAAGGGGACCAAAATACAATACTTCATCACCCTTGGCCGGCCAACCCTTAAAATATCTCATGACATCATCATGACACAGTTATGATGTCATTAAACATACCGAAACCCTAAAACTCTATTTTCACTATTCACTGAAAATTCAACTTTCTCAGAAAGATCCCAAAATTTCACCTTAATCAAATATCAATGCTCTGATTTCAAAAATGAGCTCCATTTTATAAAAATAATTTTCTAAATATTTTTAATTTATTTTTTAAATAAATACACTATTCAACGAAAATTCATTTTTTAAGAAAAAACCCCAAAAATTACCATAACATAATATCGGTGCTCTGAGTTCAAAAATGAATTCCATTTTATAAAAATAATTTTCTAAATATTTTTAATTTAATTTTTAATTAAAAAACACAATTCACCAGAAAAAACTAATACTTGAATAAAAATTTATGAAACTGTTATTTAACCATTTTATTGAATCACATTACTTAATCACAGTGCCTAGATTATTTTAAAACTTTCTTCAAGTGAGATTACTAATAAATTTGGTCATATTACTAATCCTAATCATAAAATCACTATTCATAATTTACTATTCATCAAAAATCACGTTGATCTTATTAGACACCAAATTTTGTACTGAACATAATTGTAGAAGACCGTTTTTCGAAAATCATTACACATTTTTAATTATTTAAGGTTTACATAAAGATTTTTAAAATATCTTTTTTCTAAAATTCATCAAAAATAAGCATACTATATTTATCCGGTCATTTTAAAATTCATAAACATCATCATAAGGATAAATCCAAATTTTTATTTAAAACAATGGATTACACAAGGCAGTTACGGTCTTCTTACATAACCCCTTATCACACCAGCATAGGACCTAAGTGTAATGTGTTATAAGGTGAGAGTGTCCGAGGGAGGCTCGACCATCATTTCCCGAGTAGTAATTTCTATCAGTTAGAACTTCTTGCGAAGGAGATTTCATTCTAGCTTCACATGATGAAGTTCGGCTTGGGTTTGGTCCAGAGCAAAGCCCAATGGTGCTACCTCCTTCCCAAGTTCTGTTAGATGGGATTCGATCGGTCTAAGACTACTAGGTGAGGCCATCAAATCTTCTTTCTATAAAAATTAACCAAGATTACTTGTATTCAGTGACAATAATCAAAACATTTTGTTCACAGCGGTCATATTGACCGATGGTCATATAACAGTCAGAACCCAATGGTCTCATTTTAATTACAATCATGTTTATCAAATAAAACATTTTTTTAGTATAAAAATAAAATAAAATAACACATGAAATTAGGAAACAAGATATATTCAAAATTTCGGGCCGTTACAATCTTCCCCCCTTAAGAAATTGCGTCCTCGCAATTTTAAAAATTGGGTTTTGAAATTTCAATGAAAGTACCACATCGGAAAAAGAGTCAGTGACACCATTACTTTAAAATAAAGAAAAGTAAGTACAAAGGCCACCCGAGTTTACTCATACTAGGATTCCATTTAGGAAACATGGACATGGAGGAGAAAACAAAGGGTCGCGTCCTAAAGGAGAGTGATAGAAAACATGATTAGGAGAAAGTTAACCACCAGAAAATCCCAAAATTATGATGTGTGCAAGCGGTCTTTTATTACCTAGTAGGAAACGTAAACCAACAACATTTTTGTTTTACATTCGTTTTCATAACTTTGAGGAATTCATTTACAACATAGAACAAAAACATAAGGAAATATATCTACCTTCATGTAGAGTTTCATCCTTTAATAAGTTTCTACCCAAAACTGATCTTTTCTCCAAACTATGAGCATTCAAAACTACTTGGTCTCATCCAAACACAAGAATCATCTTCTAGATAATCACATAATCCACAAAATATTAACTATATATTTGTTTTATCATTAAACATTATCCCAAAAACCAAAAGGGTAAGGTAAAACAACTCTTCAAAAAGAAATAATCCCATAGGAATGGAAACTACTTTTAAATCTTCAAAGTTCCATGGTACTACCCAAAGTTCATCATAGTCCATTCCATAAATAACGGTCCTTAAAATTCCTCAAAATAAACCAAACTATGATTGAAAACCAAATACAAGAAGGATTTGATAACATAGTCTTCCAAAATAATCTTCTATTGTTCATCTCCAAACAACATCAACCACACCTAACATCTTATAACAAATGTATCTAACCTAAACATATTTAACCCAAGATAGATTAATCATTCCCATAAGTAACCTAAATTACTATAATTCCACCTTAAATTCATCGATTCTTAAAAATATAAGTCAACCTTACTCCTCAATGAAAATACCGTTGTAATCTATTTACCTCGATCATATAGGGTCCCCAAAATAGTGAATGTCTTCCAAAATTAAAAACATATTTTAATCCCCTAATCATCTCTATCATATTAATATGACAATCATCGCATTTCCTATCACATTGGTTGTTGGGACATGTTCTTCCATTTCACACCATTCACTAAGAAGAGAAAGCATAATTAGGGGCTTAAGTACTTATCCAATAATCATGAAAAGTAACTGAAATCATATAAGGATAACTTGTAGAAGAAAAGTATACCCTAACTTGTTATCCCCTAGGATCCAATCTAGGTTATCCATGATCATATATTCTTATGTGAATTTTATTTTATTTTATCTTTGTTCCTTTAACAATGGTTCATACTAAGCTTATGAATTTACCAAAGCATATTCCCCGGGAGTGTCGTAACCAAGAGTGCAGCAAGGCCCGTTTTCGTGTACCAGTTCCTATTCGAGTCTAGCTCAAAGCGGTGTTTTTGGGTTTTACCACTATGTACATCTATGCCAGAGCCACCTCTACCTACTCGTATCTAGACATGGATGTATTTTCTTGGCAACCCCTTACTCAATACTCACCAAAATACTAGAAAGATTTTCTATATTTTAACTTTTCTATAGGCTTCTTCCTAATGTTTTCATATCATAATTTCCACAAATAACTAAAACATCCTTTGATACCAACTATAGCATCCCGCCTTTTTATCACATAAACATTCATTACATTTTAAAAAACCAAGGATCTTTAAGGTTTAGTGTCTTGGAAAATAGGAACCTAAAACATGAAACAACAAAAAAAACATTATTCTTAAACACTTGAAAGGCTTCTCCTTATGTTCATCCTAGGTTCATTACTGCATCTCATAACCTGGGGACATACATCAAAGGAAAGGGTGAGCAGAAGGCCCAGTAAGGGAAAAAAGAGAATCATTTTACATGTGATCTTGAGATACTTCAATAAGGACATGAGAAGAACTTTAAGGCATGATAAAGAAATAATGAGATACATTATAATAAAAATAACATTTTTCATAACTTGAAGATGTGGCTGCAACATTTAATATTGACAATCATTTTATTTCACCAAGGTCCATCCCCAAGGTGTCATTAAAAATTACCAAGGTTATTCACCAAGGTATCAGTCTAAAAAGTCATCTCTATAGATTATGTCTTTACCCAATGCATTAGAGTGCTATCTGGGCGCACGCTTAAACTGTAATCTCTTGTGGTTACATCATTATCCAATGAAATGGGGCGCTATCAGGGCGTACCCTTAAATTTTTCTTTTATTATCATGTGAGACACATATATCATCATCAATAATTTCATAAATAACCCATATAAAATAAAATAAATGGGTTTCATTTCATAATCATAACGTATTAAAAAAACTGCTTTAAAGGCATGATCTTTACGTCACTTTAAACCCATGGAAAGGGAAAGAGGGTTTAATGTATGTAAATCCCAGAATTTAAAATAGAACATTTTGATATATATGTGAATACCCCTGTAGAAATAAGAGCTTTGAGTATTCACTTTATAACATAAAATAATTTTTAGAAAAGAGAGAGAGGCACTTGAGACGAAAATTCTGCACCATAACGGCTATGTTAAAAGGTTTTAGAAAACATTGAGAAGAGAGGGGACATGGGTCAAAAATTCATAAATGACCCATAAAACAGTAGAGGGACAAAATATAAGGGATTTAAGAACATGGTAATGAAATTTGAAAATATAAAATATGAAATGAAGAATATTAAAAGAAGACAAAAATAAGATTTCTTTTGTGAGAATTCGGTAGCCTAACGGCGTCACTTAAACTTCAACAAAAATGAATTGACAAGGTCAAATAGGGTCTCTCATCATATGAACATAAGATTCCAGTATGATAGATATAGAGATCATAACCCAACATAATATAAAGTATCTTGAAAGACTTGACATGAAATTAGAACTTTGAAAAAAGAGAAGGGTGAAAAATCACTTAAAATTCAGCATCCTAACGACGCCACTTAAAAGTTCAAAATACTGAATTGAAGAGATCAAATGGGGTCTCTCATCATATGTTCATAAAATATCAGTATGATACATATAGAGATCATACCCCAACATAACAAAAAGTAACTTTAATGAATTGTCCTGAAAGTAGAACTTTGAAAAAGAGAAGGGTGGAAGAATCCCTAAAAAATTCGGCAGCCTAACGGCGCCACTTAAAATTTCAAAGAGCTAAATTGAAGAGATCAAATAGGGTCTCTAATCATATGATCATAAAAGATCATTATGATAAATTTAGTGATCATAACCCACCATAATAAAAAGGAACTTGAAAGACTTGGCATGAAAGTAGAACTTTGAAAAAGAGAAGGGTGAAAATTCACTAAAAATTTCGGCAGCCTAACGGCGCCACTTTAAACTTCATAAAACAAAATAATGAGAGTAATAGGGGATCTTTCATTATATTAACATGAAAAGGGAAGTAAGAGGAGTATAAAAGAACATCCTACAACATAAAAACATGGAGCATAAAAGGAATGACATAAAAGAGATCACTTGAAAAGAAAGAGAGGGGTCGGATCCCTTACCTTAAAATGTAACTCTTAAACCTCAAAGGATGGGACCTTCAGGGCTTGGGGCACCTTGGGAGGACTCCATGGGAGGTAATGAGACCCGACCTTCGTTGGGGTAGAGTGGGGAGTCGAATGGATGAGAGTAGGGCTTGGTATTTATAGGGAAAGTGAGGGGACAAGGCATTAATGGCCAAGGGACACCTCACATGTGCTTTTCTCAAACCCAAGTGCTCTCCCTTGGCATTTACAATGGAGTTAGGCCACATGGGGCCCCCAAAACAATAATTCATCACCCTTGGCCGGCCAACCCTTAAAATATCTCATGACATCATCATGACAAAGTTATGATGTCATTAAACATACCGAAACCCTAAAACTGTATTTTCACTATTCACTGAAAATTCAACTTTCTCAGAAAGATCCCAAAATTTAACCTTAATCACATATCAATGCTCTGATTTCAAAAATGAACTCCATTTTATAAAAAAAAATTTCTAAATATTTTTAATTTATTTCTTAAATAAATAAACTATTCACCGAAAATTCATTTTTTTAGAAAAAGCCCCAAAAATTACCATAACATAATATCGGTGTTCTGAGTTCAAAAATGAAATCCATTTTATAAAAATATTTTTCTATATATTTTTAATTTAATTTTTATTTAAAAAACACTATTCACCCGAAAAAACTAATACCTGAATAATAATTTATGAAACCGTTATTTAACCATATTATTGAATCACATTACTTAATCAAGGTGCCTAGATTACTTTTAAACTTTCTTTAAGTGAGATTACTAATCCATTTGGTCATATTACTAATCCTAATCATAAAATAACTATTCATAATTTACTATTCATCAAAAATCAAGTTGATCTTATTAGACTCCAAATTTTGTACTGAACATAATTGTAGAAGACCATTTTTTGAAAATCATTACACATTTTTAAATATTTAAGGTTTACATAAACATTTTAAAAATATCCTTTTTCTAAAATTAATCAATAATATGAATACTATATTTATCCGGTCATTTAAAAATTCATAAACATCATCATAAGAAGAAATACCAATTTTTTTTAAAACAAAGGATTACAGCAGGCAGTTACGGTCTTCTTACATTGCCCCTTATCACACCAACATAGGACCTAAGTGTAAGGTGTGCTAAGGTGAGAGAGTCCGAGGGAGGCTCGGCCAACATTGCCCAAGTAGTAATTTCTATCAGTTTGAACTTCTCGTGAAGGCGATTCCGTTCTAGCTTCACATGATGAAGTTCGGCTTGGGTTTGGTCCAGAGCAAAGCCCAATGGTGCTACCTCCTTCCCAAGTTATGTTTGATGGGCTTCGATCGGTCCAAGACTACTAGGTGAGGCCATCGAATCGTCTTTCTATAATAATTAACCAAGATTACTTGTATTTAGAGACAATAATCAAAACATTTTGTTCACTGCGGTCATATTGACCGATGGTCATATAACAGTCAGAACCCAATGGTCTCATTTTAATTATAATCATGTTTATCAAATAAGACATTTTTGTTGAGTATAAAAATAAAATAAAATAACAGATGAAATTAGGAAATAAGATTTATTCAAAATTTCGGGCCGTTACATCAAAAATATGAATGCATGTTATCATAATGTAAATAGAAGTTGGTACTAGGGAACCAACTCTAACAATGCAGTATCATGGATCCTAATCCAATTGATCTTATAGATTCATTCATACCATGTATACCCCTCATAATTAGGACTCGTGGAGTTTGTCTAATATCTCAATATAGCGTGCATGATATCCCCTCCAGTCAAAGTTCCACTTCCATGAAATATTCAGGGAATGATGTGAAGGAAATTGATTAGTTCAAGAAAGGATGGGTTAATGGAATCTAAACTGACTCATGACTCTATCAACATGGTTCCACCCAACAATATGAAAAATGATTAAGAGGTATGACACATTACTAACACAAAGAATCATCTAATAGTAAGTTCAATGATTTTGTATGATAAACCAAAAATTTGGCATCCATGAAACAAAGAATATAAATAAACAATATGCAAGTTATAAATGAAATAATGTTCAACAGACTATTTTTAGTATATAATTAATAATCACATATTTCATCTGGTCAAATATTTTCCAGCATAAGTCTATAAGTATAGACATCATGTCTGGAGGTATAGAAATATAAATGGGTCTAGCTTCACTTTCAGATAACATTTTTCATTCATTTTTTTTTTATAAAAATTTATCGATTTGATTTTCAAAAAGGGTAAAACATACCATCTTCCACGCAGGGAATCCTGTAAAATTTCATTAGGAAATGGTGTGTTCTCATGTGGAGTGAAGTAGTGGATGTGATCCAATACACATGTCTGGATATGAATAAAAAATACTATAATTTGTATCTTATCAATGAAATATTTGTTTCATACCACAATGTATGTAAAAGAATGAAATGAAAACACCCAACTATACCACCCTGTCTGGTCCAGGTCCTCAAGTAACTGTAGATACATCTGATTAGAAAATGTAGTATAATTATTGATGAAGAACAATCCTCTAATAAAGCTTTAAATATTTGAACATAAAAATATTAGTATGAAGATCTTGATCACATCATCAGATAAATAGATGAAGTGCTCATATATCTATGGCATGAATATTTGACTACAGACGATGGACCTATCATCATATTGGACCTCATTTCACATTAGTCTCTAAATTATATCAAAATACCACCACCAACTTTCCCTATGAAAGATGTACCCTTAATAGGGAGACTGAACATAAGGGATATATCCTCTAGGGTGATCATAATATCTTTTTATAGTAGATGAATTGTATGTGTATCTAACCTATATCTTTCTACAATGGATCTCATAAGTTTTTGATCGACATAGGTGAAATCACAAATCATTATACCATAGAACCCCACACATCAAAGATTCATAATGATGGCCTAAGTGGGTGAAACATGATGGAAGTGTTGTGACCATTATATGATCAATGTTGAAACATGTTGCCCCTTAAAGATAATATGATAAATATGTCTATCCTAGAATGTGTGAAATTGAGGGACCATCATATCTACATTTGATATTGATATTACTATTTATAGATAGTGTAATTATTTTTTTGTAAAATTATTTTTATTAAATAAAAGTAAGAAAATGATGTACACTATAACCATTCGTAATAAAACACGATAAACAAAATTATTATATTAAAAGGGATGGTAAATTGATATATTTTCTATATTAAATCAAGAAAATGTTTTGGTGATATCAGAGAACTTTTTGAATATTATTGAATATATCAAACAGTAAAAGTGTAAGAGATTCAAGCAGGGGAACAAGTACGATTTTTTATAGTGAAACACATTTTTTTGGATTTTGAAGAATAATAAATATGATCATGTCAATGCTCAGGTTGGTTTTAAAAGTTGAAATAATTTTTTTTGATAATTTAATTATGTGAATCTTATTTTTTTAAGCTTATTCAGTAATTTTTTTAGCATTATGTTGAAATAATTCTCCTTTAGGTGGGGAGATATTATCTTTATGGAAGTTTATTTACCTTTACACAAAATATCAAATTTAATATTTTCCTTTATCAAAACTAAGATCAACCTTTACAAAATATTATTTTTATTATAAAAATTAATTATGGTGCTTTTTTAAATAATAATTTAATACAACAATTTACTATAAGATTACATGATATTTTTAATCTATTATTTTTATTTTTAAAATATATATAGTTAATATTACTTAATGATATAAAATTATACAATCAAAACACAAATAATAAACTATATTGAAATAATAAAATAGTGTTTGGATTTTAAATGAAACAAAATAACATTTTTTTTAAAATAACTTGAAATAATCTATTGTATAACAATAATTTTATAGAACAATGAAAAAATACATACATACGGTCAGTGATGATGTGAAGTGGATATCCCTCTCACCACTTTGATCCATTTATTATAAGTATTACCTATAACCCATCATATAATACATTTTTCCTAATAATAATTGTTAATTATAGTCTATCTAATTTATATACGAGTAGACTATTTCCCCCCATGGGGATGCAACATAGTAATATCCAGGACCAATGTTGGTTGATTAGAAGGGAATTTAAAATAATTAAAAACACTAACATGCATCCAAGATTCACTATAAAAGTTAACTAGAGTTCTCAAGTGATATAATGGATTGATAAAGGGATCCCAATATAAGTTCACTAATGTAAAAGTTTTGATAACACGTGCACATGGATACCTAACTGCCAGAAATAACTATAATCATAGTACTTCTTCTCTAGTAATACAACTTGCACTCGGCCACTATTTGATGTGTGTGAATTATGGAAATCAATTACCTAAAGTCATATCCCTATCCAATAAAATATTTGAACATAAAAATATGATTCATATTGTAATATCTTATCAATTCCTCTTTGGAAGATGTTTCCAAAATGCATACCCTGTTTCTTCCCCTAAGAATATATTCAAGAGAATTCAAAAACATTCTTCACAGAGTGATAGAAAGTATCATTTACTAAGCTAGTGATCAGTAGTTTATGAAAACCCATGAAGATGACTTTTATATGATCCTCAATATTATTGGTCATATGTCGGTATCTCCAATCACCATCATATTCCAATGACTATTTTTCTTTAAAAACTAGTATCATAGAATCGTTAACATTTCTATTGTCCCTTCAAATTCTTTACAACCTCTCATTAAATTTTAGCTATTATGGTTTATACAATAAAATAAGAAGACAGAATTTTATAAAATAGGATGAAAAAAATTATTATAATATCTATTATTTTAATGAAATATACCAAATTTTGTGATCTCTTTATTTATTGTCTCTTTTTTAAAATGATTAGGGACATTTTTAGTGATATGTTTGATGAAATATTGACTATAACCTTTAGTTTATTTCCATGATAAACCATCACTTTTAAAAATCTTAATAATCACTTAATAATGATCAGATATCAAGTAATATCCTTATATTTTCATAACATGCATACATATATAGTCCAACAACTGACTCCATGATTCAATGTTCTCCATTTAATCAGTAGTAATTCTATTGGGAGATAGCCTGGATTACCATTATGTGAGGTAGTAATGAGTAATGCACCTGTATAATTTCCATAAATAAAATGTCCATCAACCACAATTTATTTATTTCAATAATAAAATGTAGTGATACGCAACCTAAATGTCCAAAATATTCAATTAAACATTTCCTTTTATTGACCAACCTGATATTCACAAAATACATAATCAATAGTTTCAATATGATAAAAAATCAAATTGTTGAGAGAAAATAATCACATTAGATGGGGAAACAAATTATAGGATTCATCCCAATAACCATAAACATATATTTGATTTCATTTTCTCATCCAATATTTAGCATTATAAGTACTTTATTTGAACAACTACTACACTTTTTATTGAATGGTTTACACATGAACACCCCGACATAAAAAAATCATCTCAGCGATAATAGTTGATATAAACTCTGTATTTAGTATAGACTGATATTCTGATAGTATTCGATTCACAAAATTATGTGGCCCTTCTAACATATTTATATTATAATATGTAAAAAAAATTATCATATATTTTATGCATGTGAAATTATCATTCATAACTGTATTTTTCACACAATTATTTATTATTCCTTATTGGGGTCATAAACCACAAATAAAATATATCCCTCTATGTGGTATTTCTTAAGGAAATTTTATAATGCACTTTTAGTTACAAACACTTTTCTAACATATTAATTTTTACCAATTGCAATAAATGTGTTGCCTATAATTCTTGGGAATTCCAAAATTTGTGTAAATACACCCCAATTAAACTCATGTAAACATTACATTCCATACACTAAAGAAGTAAATAAGGGATGTCGGTCACCAATAACTAGTTCTTATTTATTTATCGTAAGAACCTTAGAATATTCATTAGCCACATCTTCCTCTCCCACATTATCTTCTATCACATCATCAAATACTCTCTCATTAGATAAAGTGTAATTAATTAAATCATGAGTTTCAATATTGATGTATCATGTAGTTCTATTAATATTATGATCATAATATTAATAATTAGATTCTATTACTAGATTCATATGAGAAATTAACTAATGGCATTGTTTTGAAGGACTGAATTCAATAGAAGTCGCAAAATAGGATTCTGTATTAATATGTCACACCTCATTAATAACAAATATATCAATATATAATTCCATTAGATTTTTATAGTACCATTGACTATACAATGATGATGCTCCCACCCAATTCTCTTTATCGAGAATGGGATACTCAATGTGTCATAGATGATAAATATATTGAATGTTTTGATATGTTATTGAATTTATTACTTGATAAAAATTCATTTTTAAGAAATTATGAATCTTCATACAATATTATTCTAATACCACACATTCAAGAATGATAAAAAAAAACTTAGGGGGAAAACATTATCTAAATATGTGATCGTTATTAATCTATTCACTATTTTATTATATTGACATATAAATGATTATCTAAAAAATCTTTTTAAAATAATTATAAATATCTCTAGAGTATAATAATTTTCATAATATTTCTTAATTAGATAATATTAAAAATGATTACTTGACATTGTGACTTTTTCTATGGATTGGTTTATCATTAATAAATAAACCAAAAAAAACCTAGAGAGGAACTCCTAGAGCCTCCATTATCTCATATCTCAATAGTCACTGATCTATTTTTAGTCATGGTATATAAATACAACATCAAACATTTATTCCTTTTGTAGTGCCTACTTTTATTATGATAATAATCACATGAAAGTTAAGGGTTATATAGGTTTGGGATACATAATATTTTTCAATGGAAACAAAGGCCCAAACATTCTTAGAGGCAGGGATGAAATGAAGTTCATCAACGAAGAAAGATAATTTAATTATAAAAAATTATATATCCGCATACAAAACAATTTCATATTCAATTACAATCATACATTGGTCAGTCTTCTCAATATCAATCATCAATCAATAATCCTACCAATTTTTTTTAGGATAGTTCTTATGTTATGTGTATACTAAATATTTAGTAAATATATTTTTAAATATAAATATATATATTACAATATAGTTATTTAATTAATGATATAAGTTATATATAAATATTATTTTTTTCTAAATAGTTATAAAATATGTAGGTATGTATATAAATATATCTAATTAACGATTTAAATAGGAAATATTTTTTATACATTTCAAAAGATATTATATTAAAATAATAAATTGAAAATTTTCATAAAACTATATATGATAAATAATATATATATATATATACTAAACTTTTTATATAACGGTGACTTGAGCTTAATGTTTTTTTTTTGCTGTTTGGATTATCATTTATCAACAACCCAACCAAAACCTAGGGAGAAACTCCTCATGACTCCATTATATCTGATTTCAATAGCCTCAAATATTTTTATAGTAATGATGTATAAATATAGAATCAAACATTAACACATCCTGCATTGCCGCATTTTATTACAATATTTATTTTTGAAATTGATAGTTTTTTGGGGATCGAAATACAAAACATTTTACTGTGTACATTCAGATCCATAAATTTATATACAGATAGATGATATGCAGTTCATCAACAAAGAAATAAAATGAAATTATTATAAATTATATAACCAATTAGGAAACAAATTTGACATGCAATTTAAATCAAACATTAGTCAACCATATTAAGATCATTCATCACTCAATACTTTTATAGAGTATCTTTTAGGATAATCCTTTTGTTCTCTGTATAGTTAATATATAATAATAATATTTTAAAATATAATTTTATATATTACTAAAAAAATATGTAATTAATGGTATATATATTATCCAATTAATGATAAGAATTTATATAGTAAATATACTCATGGTTTATATATATATTATTCCAATTAAATACCATTTCAATTTAAATAATATATTTTATGATATATAAATAAATAAATAAATAAATAAATAAATATAATCATATTAAAAATATTTAGTAATTTTTTTATAAAATATTAATAATAGTATAATTTATAAAAAAAATTTTGTTAGAATAATTATAATTATCTATGTATCCAATAATATTTAGTTGAGTGGTCACTACAAACAAAACACTACATAGTGGTGGTTCTCACAACTGATGTGAAATAAATCATGTCTAAAAAATATAATATAGGGGAGGTTTAATCAAACAAATTCTATATATTTTTTTATTTTAAAAATTAGGAACAGTTTCAATTAAACTACTGCTAAAAGTTTTAAAACCGCTCATTTTCCTCCCCCTCCCTCACTCCCTCTGCGCAACCCCAACCATAACCCCCCTGGACGTCTACTTCTCCCCTCCCTAGTTTCAAACCCATCCCCACCACCTCGTCGGTGACCCCCTATCCCCCCAACCCCAAACCTACCTCCTTTTTACTTGGTGAAGACCTTGACCCCCCACCACCACCACCAAAGTAGAAACCCACACCCCCCAGCCTCCCTCTCCCCAGATCCCCCTTTCTGAAGACCTTATATCCCATCTCACCATCCTCTCCCTCTTTCCTTATCTATGGTGACCCCCTATCGAAAACCACCCTAACCCCGACTCCCCTACCGGCGAACGCCATCACCCGACACCCATGCCGGTTACTATTATTCCACAGAGACGGGTTAGGTAATTTTCATTTTTTTATAATAGTACATTGTTTTTGATTATATATAATTATAATTTTATTTTTACATCACATGATTTAGATGCTTTTTTCATCGTTGGGTTTTGTTTTTTTGTAAAAACAGGTGTTCTGTTGTCACATAGACCTCCAATATTTGGAGAGTTCATGTAATAATTATTTAATATGTTTCACTAATTATTAAATTTTATTTATTATGAAAAATCACATCCAAAGTGTTATATCATATTCATTGTCACCAGTTTCTAGCTCAATCTAATTGGGAATGCGCATTGGGTTTATCGCAGCTACGATCTAGTGCCAAAATAAGGGGTAGAATGAAACTAGTTAATGAAGACTTTAATACAAAGCATAAATTGTAATATTATATAGAATTTCCAATC
Organism: Viscum album; assembly: GCA_963277665.1. Lineage (NCBI taxonomy): Eukaryota > Viridiplantae > Streptophyta > Magnoliopsida > Santalales > Viscaceae > Viscum > Viscum album. The sequence goes on along the minus strand of OY728162.1, from coordinate 1,234,775,845 downwards.
TTGAATATATAAACATTAAAAAAAGAAAATAAGATTCATGAATTTTATTGAATCATCTACCTATCATTTTTAAACATGATAAAATTCTACTATAACTGAAATTGGCGAATAAACCAATATTTAATATTTTATCTAGATCTATCTTATAAATTCTGAAGCATATATTTCTTGATAAAGAATTATGTAATGACCTAGAATTCTATTAATGAGATTTCCATTCTTATTATTATTTTATATATATTATAGATCACATTAACCCACTTATATAACACAATACAATATTTATAAATATATAATGAATGAAATAAGTGGTATTTCTTGATGTTAAATAACCTATACTGATGAAATAGTAACATGGCCTTATAAATAGTGATATAACCCTTATGAATAGTAAACTAGCCAAATGAATAGTACAATCACCCATTAAATTATAAATACAAATTATGCATCTAATAAGTGAAATTATGCTATAATTATATCATAGTATAAGAAAATTAATTTAAAAAAATTATTAATTATGTGTTTGAATTTTTTTGAGTCAAAAATATTTATTTACATTTATAATTACAAAATTATTTATATTAAAATTAATTTTCATAAGATGGATTCATAAATTAATATATTTTTTTCTTATACAATTATGATAATTTAATGTGACCTTAGTTAATTTTTTAGAGTGTTATAAAATCAGTTTTAAATTTAATATCTATAATTTTCAAGTAAATAATTATTTTATTTAAAAAATAATAATTTCACATATTTATAAAAATATTTTGATAAAATAGATTTCGTTTTTTAATTCTACACAACCAAAATGGTTATAGTTAATTTTTGGGATTTTTCTAAAATACCTGAATTTTTTGAGAATAGAAAAACATAGTAATTTACATTATAAATCATTTCAAGATAAATACACTATTTCTTGAGTAATCACTAATTTAAGCACTGTAATCTCAAAATTTAGATCTTTATTTTAATATATATGATGATAATTCCAAAACTATTCATATTATTTTCCCAAATTAATAAATAATTAAGTAAATATTCCAAAATCACTCCTCACCACCACTATAAAAACCACCCATCACCCTCTCTTATTATCACCCATCTAAGAATTGAATCTTGTCAATGTTCTACCCAAATAATCTTTCCTATTCTCTCCCCACATCAAATATCTCTTGTTTTTACCAAAATATCAAAACCATTCCCCATAAGGAGGTTCTCAAGGAGGAGTTTTCAAGAGGTAAAATCGTATTACTTTTCCTTTTAATTTCTTTTCAAATTATTTCTTTTATTATACTATACTAATTTACTATGTAAAAATGATCAAAATAAATCTAGTATCATATATATACTGGAATGATATCATGTTAATGTAATATCCATAATCAATCTCGTTACTCTCTCTCTCTCTTATTTTAAAAATGAAATTATCGTCCTGGAGGTACTGATTTACAAACTTTTACGGATGAAAAACTTTTGTTCTTAAATTTTCTTTTAAAGGATGGTCATGATACCATTTTTATAGTTAAAAATACTATAATATATGTATATTAACTCATTTAATTTTTTGGAACCAATATATACACATAATACTAATTCATACGACAAAACTAGTTCATGTTGATCAATATATGACCGTAATAATCAAAATAATTACACTAAATGTATTATTTAATTATTAATAATAATAAAATATAAATAATTTATATTTATAAAAATTTACATTTATTTACTATCATTAATAACATGTAATTCTAATTCTGTAGAATTATTCCCACTTTACATGAACTCTATTCCATAAAAACAAGTGAACCTATCATGAAAACCAAGAAAATAATTTCTCACATATGATGACATTGACTCTATGACTCATCAATAGAGCCGTATATGAACATAATAAAATAATAATAAATAATATATATATATATAAGGTAAATAATTAATTTATTAATTAATTATATTTTATAATCCAAGACATTAAGGACATGTTCAGAATACATTTGTACATAAGGTAAAAATTTCTACATGAACCTCCATTTTCCTTCGGGTTACTCTTTTTCTCTAATTACACCGATTAAATTATTATTTACTGTTATTTAATCCTAATAAATTTTTTGAGAATATTATATATATATATGTAACAATCATAATCCTTTTTTCTTTTGTGGGGGGCTTACATGTTTTAAAAGGGTCTTTCGTAAATTCTTCTCGATAAATATGCCTGATGCAAGGGAACTTCCTGAATAATTACCTATTTTCAAGTACAATGTATAAAATATTTTAATCCCCCATTAGTTTTATAAAATAACTATTTTTTAATGAAAAAACTATCTTAGTTCAATCTTGGTTTTATATAAATATTTTTTTCAAAAGAACTCTTCTTTACAAAGTAAAAGTATATTTCTCTCAAGAATTACTTGATGATTTTATAAGAGTTTTTTATATATTTCATAAATCATGTTGATTATTATGTTTAATTGGGATTAATATTTTATGATATTATATATCATGTTATATTTAATGTTTTATTATTAGTTTGACTATGGATGTGATATCTATATACCATTCACCATATTACTCTGAATAGTTGTTGTTTATTTTTCATGACTGGGGAAAGGTATTTATATTTCATATGATAGTTTCAATATGAATATATATTTTTATTTTCTTTCACCCCTTTCATGTTATTAATTAATTTGACTTATTAAGTGTTGATTGTGGCTTGATATAGCCTCTCGGTGCTATCGTAGGTCTCATGAGATAAACTAGTTTGGGTTTTTCCCCATTTATGTATGGTCCTGGCATGAGGTATTGATATAATGGTTATGATCTCCCATATTATGAATTACCTATTTATGAAACAAGTAAGTGATATTAAATGTTCTTATTCAATGAGTATAATGTTTGTGGTTATGTTTTTTATGACATGTTATCAGTTTTTATTCCTATCATATTATGCTCAAGATTATGTATTAATGGCATGTGTACTTTAATTTATTCAACATGCCTTATTATTTGAGATTATTCTATTTTAAATACCCTTATAGATAATATTATATCACCCCTTTCTTATGTATTAATGTTTCTAATATGTGAAGAAGTATATTATGAATGACCTATAGGGATAATATAGGAATTATGGACCTTTATAACGGAATTTAAATATTGTATTTGTTTTTAAGTTGTAACATTGAACATATGCATGTATCTTGTTTTCCAAATATATTAAACTACTAGGACCTTTGGGATGATTCTTCCTTGTGTATATTACAATTTCAAAAATTAAGGCAGTGGCTCTGGGTTACAGGGTTTGGGGTCCTTACAAATGATGTGATATTATTGTTGAGAAATTTGTTATCCCAAAAATTATATCATTTATCATAGCATGAAAATCTACAATAAATCCCTCATTTCTGTAGAAAAATTTTCACAAAATATTTATTTATAACCCATAAGAAAATATCATCTACATATAAAATATAAAAAATCAATACATCGTTATCATCTTTAATGTAGAGGTAATTTTCCACACTTCCATCATTAATCATTAACTGTTTAATGAATTTATCTATCTTTAAATAATATGTTATTTACCCTTATTATAACGCATATAGATCCTTATTTAACCGTAAAACTTTAATTTTAACTTTAAAAAGAAATACACTTCATCTTCCAACACTCAATATAGGAAGAAATATTTCATATCTATTAGAACATTCATGGGTTTCCTTTGTGCTAAAATGTAGTGGACATCTAATTTATGTCATTATTCATCTAATCTTGAGAGAAATAACAATTTACTTGAATCATGATTTTATATTAGAAGTTTATTTATAAAATAATCATTATTTGATTCATCTAAATTTCCTTTGTAGTTGTTTTGAAAGAGTCAATGAAAATGTTGGGAGATATTTAATTTTGGGTTATGAAGTTTATTATTTTATTCATCCCATTTTCCTTTATAATTTCTCATTGATTTCTATTTTTTACATAAATAAATTTTTCATTTTTTTTGTAAAAATATTTTAGTTTTTTAAATTGTATACATTTAATATACCTTAACAATTTGAAATTCATGAATACTGAGAACAAAAAAAATAATGATCTTAGCCGATCAGCTTCTCATAGAACATCACTAATACTTTCATCTTATGTGGATCCCAGTGATTCGGTTTTAACCAAGATTACTATCAAGCCTGTCATTTCCATAGATGTCATCGGTAGACCACCACCTGATTCACCTCCAGTTATGGACTAGTTACTCACCCCTCCATCTTGGGGATATTGCTCAGTTACCTTTACTGTTCCATATGGAATTTTAAAAAAAAAATATTTTTATTGATTTTTAATGACTTTTTCAAATAGATAAAGACAACCATAGAAGGGATAAAAACATGAACACGAAAAATGTATGGGACCTGAAGGAATTTATGATTATCATTCCATTTTATAAGTTAAGGGTGCCAACCAGTGACACTGTTGGGATATATGGGTATATTCTTAAGCATATTTCTTGTGAGAGAGTGAAACTTACCGTTAATTATATAGATTGAATTCTTATTCTTACAGTTTAGATAAATGAGGTCATTAATACCCAATTTAAGGTAATATTAATTTAATATTCCATGATAACTAATTTAAAAGACATGATTACAATTTTATAATATATATATATATATATATAATATTAGGTTTTTTATTTCTATATGTTTTTTCATTTTGATGTCCCTCACTCTGTTTCACTCCAATGTACCTTGAAAGATTTGGGCATGAAATAGAGGTATTTTAAATATAGAATATGTCATTATTTTAATGACACTTCTCTAAGCTCGCGACTGATGTATAGAAAAGTGTCTGATGGCATTTCTTGTGAGCAATAGAAGATCTTTATTGATAACAAGAGAGGTGGATCTCATGATCTAATTTAATATTTTACAGTTTCTTAATAAAAAAACACAATAAAATAATATTTTTTATTAATGTTAATTTTTTTGAAATAATAATCTAAAAATACTATAAATTTTGAAAATCAATTCATTCCTTACATCATTGGGTCTCAGAGATTTTAAAGAAAAAGAGAAAATTTTGTTTTGTATTTTATTCATCCTTGTTTATATCATTTTATTATAACTCAAGGTTTTGTCTAATTTTTTTATATATTTTAATAAATTCTAATGAATTAAGCCACTTTTTTGGCTATATAGAGATGTGGTTTAAAGTGCATAGGATACCTGATGGAAGATCTGAAAATGATCCTACTAAAGAAGTTAGAAGAAGCACTTTTCATTACTATTTCATATTTTTTCATTACAATAAAAACATAATAATGAAAAATATATTATAACAACTAACAATCCTTAAATGAAATTAAATGGGGCCAGCTATATAGATCAAATGATGCCAATTTTTCATTATTTGATACATCTAGTGAGCCCTAAATAATTAGGATTAAGGTTTGTTAGTTGTTATAATGTATTTTTCATAATTATGTTTTTATAATAGTGAAATAACGATAAATAGTAATGGAAATTTAATTAATTAGATAATATTAAAAGGTTTAGATATTTTAAAAAATCATTGTTAATATATTTTTCTTAATAGGTTAAAATTCAAGAAGTCTAGGATGTGAACCATTCACAATCATTATCGGTTTCCCAGAATGATACAGTTGGAAGCATTTTTGGGAAAGAGAATCCCAATCAAGTATGGGGGTTGGGGTCTAGGAAAAATCTATTTGTTGTCTTTGGTAGGGTTGTTTCATCTGTAATTGATACACCTGGTGGGGGTTCAAGTATTTTCATTGATCGGGAATCACAATGAGAAATTGAAATATTGAAAGAAAAAATGCAGGAATAATACTCTTATAAGTAAAAACATGATTAGTGGTTGTAGAAAATGGAAAATTATTTAGTTTTTTTATTTTAGTGTATGACCGGCAAGATCCTCAAGGAAATATCTATCCTTATAGATCATCCCTCTAAGGAAAATTATAAATTCCATAGATAATTCACACATTTCTAAAGAACACATACAACATACATAAATAAAACTATAATGTCACTTTTATATAGAAAACAAACATTTAGAGTAATACTGACCACATCTTTTTTTTATTGATGTGTGGTTGATTCAAACATGTCAAAAAATAATTATAGGTCATTATCCTTATGTTTGAAAACAATCTAATCTTGTTTACTTAGTTTTGACTCAGTAAACACTTCATTAAGGTATGAAAGACTTTATAAAACTATTAGGGGTCAAAACCAGCACTAGAATAGATTGGCATAAGGTTAGTGATGGCTTTTATCATCACTTAAAAAAAGTGCTGCTAAAAGTGGGGCCTTTATCAATGATACTATTTGCATTGATAAAATTTTTATTAAAAAATAATATAAAGTTATATAAAGTTATTATATTTATATTCAAAAATAATGTTTATTTATAAACATTAAATAAAAAACTCATGTATATAATTAATATATTTTCTTTTAATAATTGAATTAAATATATAGTGTTTTAAAAAAGTATTTTAAACATTCTATTTAAATAATTATATATTTAAATAATTATATGATTATAATAAATTTTATTGAATAATAAATATATTTATTATATTTATAATTTTGTATTTATAATTATTTATTAATTATTTTATATAAATACATTTTAAATATAAATATATATATATTTATAAATAAATATATATATATATATATTTCCAATAAATTTGGTTGATAAATATATTAATGTGTGATTATAATTGGCATGTATAAGTTATCTATTCTTCGTGGATGTTCATTTATACATTACACCATTATTATTATTCTTGTGTTCCATATATGTCATGACTCATTTTTTATGATTTATACTTTACTAGGTATATGATTTATTCATATTGCACCCATGAATCTAGTATGTTATCCTAAATACATATAAAATTACAATTAATATATTTAAATAAAAAATATATTTATTATAATTATAATTAAAATTTGTTAATTCTATATAAAGACTTTAAATATATTTATTTATAATTCAAAGTATTACAAATTATATATATATATAATTAATTAATTATAAAATTGCAATATAAAAGTCTGTTATAATTATATATATATAATTATATACAAATATTTATATATAAATTTATTTATACTTATAATTATAAATATATATATATTTGTATATGATTATAAAATTATAATGATTATATTTATTATACTTATAAAGTTATATATATATATATATATATAATTTTATAAATAAATACAAATATTTATAATTATAATTCTAAATAAATATAGATATATTAAAATATTTATAAAACTATAATAAATATATGTTATATATATTTATAAAATTATAAATATAATAAATATATTTGTTATAATTTTATAATTATTTATATATATATATAATTATAAAAATAAATAAATATTTATTTTTCATAATTTTTTAAATACAAATAAATATTTATTTATTTATATTTATAATTATAAATAAATAAATATTTATTTATAAAATTTTATAATTATAAATATATAAATTTATTATAATAATAATGTTATAAATATATATAATTAAATAAATATATTTATTAATACATACAAGTATTTATAGTTGTAATTATAAATAAATTTATATATATATAAATAATTATAAAATTATAATAAATATACTAATTATATATTAATAACATTATAAATATAATAAATATATTTATTCTAATTTTATAATTATTTCAATATGTATATTTATAATAATAACTATAATTTTATTTATTTTTATTATATTTTTTTAATTATGAATAACTATTTATTAATTTATACTTAGAATTTTAAATTTATATATATATATATGTGTGATTATAAAATTATAATAAATATACTTATTGTACTTATAATGTTATAAATACGTATAAATAAAAAATATATTTATAAATATATACAAGAATTTATAAATAACTACAAATATTTATAAATATAATTGTTAAAACATTTTAATATATTTAAATAATAATATAATTATAATAAATATATTAATTATATGTATTAATAAATTTTAAGCATCATAAATATAGTTATTATAATTTTATAATTATTTAAATAGATATATTAATTTAATTTTTTCTAATTACAACTATATGTAAATATATATTAATAATAATTTTTAAATTATATATAAATATTTATTTATTTATAGTTATATTTATAAATTAATATATATATATATAGTATATATAATTTTATAAATATATATTATTATTATAATAAATTATTAACATTATAACTTTATCAGCACTAAAAAATCACTAATAAACTATGTCATTATCAAGGTTTTAATTTTGTCACTGATAAAGACACCATTTATGAGCGATTTTTAGCACTGCTAAAGGGTATCTTTATCAGTGCTAAAAATTGAAGACAAAGGTAGGTTTTATGAGTGGTTTCTATTTTAGCATTGATAAAACATACCTTTATTAGCACTCTCTATTTTAGCACTCATAAAACATACCTTTATCAATGATTTTTTAAAACACTAATAATTGTGCTACCAAATTTTATAAATGAACTCTAGAAGTTGGCTTCTTCTCTCACACACCTTCAAACCCTTGTAGAAGCCAACTGTCGATGTGCAGCCACATTGATCGAACCCTGCTATCACTACTCCTCTACTCTCACCCAACCACATTACCAGAGCCTCGTTGCACCACCACTCTTTTCGACCCCCGCTGTTGTCATGCACTACTCTCTACATGCTGCATTGCCTTCGTGCTACTCTCCCATATCTACACTACCCCCCACCTCTGCTACCCCCCTCCATCGTTGCCTTTGTTCCCTTCCCTTTTCCACTGCTCACTCCCCCAACCACACTACCTCTGAGCTGCTCTCCCTCGACATTATTTCCCCCACAGCCGCCTTTGATAACCTCACATAAGTCATCGCTCGCTCTCCGAAAAGTATAGATAATGGAATGGAATGTTCCCATAATTAGTTGATTATTATGTTATTAACAAACATGAATCATTTGAGATTAGGTTAAATGATTTTTGGTTCATGGTATTCATTATGAAGACACTTCTTGAGATGTAAAATCCCTATGTTGTGTTAAAGAATATTTTTATTAAAAAATTGTTTAGGACTATGCATTGTAGGATATGTATTATACTATAATTGAAGTTCATGATATATTGACTATATTTTGGTTTTATTCATTAGTTAATAATGTTTTTTATAGATATATATTTATATTTTTTCATGACACACTATTTAGAGTTAGATGGGTTGTTGTGTGTTTTTTAGAAGAGTATAAATTTTGCCGGGATTTTATTTTATTTCTCTATGTTACACCATATTAATGGTTATTTCTATTGAATTTAAATAATTCACAATCCCTCAAAATATGTGGTTGTAATGTGAGAATAAGATATATACTTTCACCCTATTATTTGTCTTTGAAAATATAATATGGTGGATAGAAAAGTATAATGATCATGGTGTCTATGAAAAACATGAATAGATCATGAACATTGTGAAATTATTATGAAGTGAGAGTAAGGATTTTAGAGATTATTTAATAAAGAGGGTGCAATTATTGATAATTGATAGAGGAACATAAAGAGAAAAATTCTATAAATTCAGTGACTGTTTGGTTATTATTTATCAATAAATATAAAGAAGACGAGGAATAAAAATATGTTCATCAAATTTCATTAAGATGTCGTAAAAATATCTACCAATAGAGTATTTTTATTTTTTTGTTTTGATTAGTAAGGATTAAACTAATACACTTGAGGGGTCGTGAGTCCTATTATATAACAAATATGTGAACATTTATCTTTAGCTGTAGTTGTAATAAAAAATGGATCATGATTACGTTGTAAACCTAATACAATCAATGAACATAGTGGATTTTAGAACATCAAAAAATAAATTATATATATGTTGTAACCAAGGTTATTCATTGATAATAATAGAGTATGGTTTGTGTTTATTTTCAATCTTCACATGGGTGACTAAGGAGTTTTAAAGGAATGTGGTGATACGTTTGAGGTTGAAAGAAGTTTGAGGCTGTAACAACCAAACGTATTTCAATAAAAATTTACCTTCTTATATCTATGTCATAAAAAAACAAAATAATGAACTACTAATTGATAAGTGACCTTTAAACATAATTTTGTCACCCCTATGTTTGAATTTTTAAAATCTGACATACACGGTTGGGTTCAAGATAGTTTTTTGAGTCTAATGAAACAAAAATAATGTTTGGTGAATAGTAACCTACCCTTATTAATAGTAATATGACTCTTATTAATAGTAAATAAGAGTAACATTACCTATGAACAATAAAATAAAATTTAGACATCATAGAAAGTGATAATTTGCTCTTAGTAAACATTTTCGGTATTTTATATGTCACAAATAATTAATTATAATTAATTAATTAATTTAAATGAATATTTTTTTTCCAGAAATATATTCATAATTTATTTAATAAATGTCTAATAGTTTTTAGAAAATTTTATAAGACCCTACGTAATTTTTGAAAGAACTATAAAATTAGTTTTAATCTTAAAAACTGTTTTTTAAGTAAATTATGATTTTATTTAAATATTAAATTAATAATATTTAGAAAATTATTTTTGAAAATTGGACTTCATTTTTGGATTCTACACGTCAAAAAATGTATTGGGTAAATTTCTGGGAATTTTTTGAGATACTTGAATTTTTGATGTATAGTGGAATCTGATAATTCACAATAAATGCTAATTCATGTATTAGTTGAGTCACTAATGATGTTCTGTTGATGTAATCCCACTTGGTTCGGTATTAAATTATACAATTACTATTATTGGTCGTTCAAGACTCACTATTAATTGTCGTTGGTGAAATTAATAAACTAATCAATTTTATATTAAGGAAACCCCTCTCCCCTCCACTATAAAAGCCACCCTTCACTCCCTCTTTTCCTCACACCTCTAAAGATCCAAGCCTTCTCTAAAATCTGCCCAAACACCTTCTCTAGCCTCTCCCCCACGTACAAGAGATCTTTGTCTCATCCAAAGACCATTCTTAGGCCCTTAAGGAGGTTCTCAAGAGGAGGATTCTAAAGGTAATTTCTCTCTCTCTTCTCCTTTAATTTCCTTTCAAGTTCAAGTTCCGTTCTTGATCTCTCCCTACCTGTCTTCATCCAAATTGTTCTGTAAATCCAGTATTATATATATAATGTAATATTATGATTCTAATGTTATATTATATCACCCCATTCCATTTCCCTCTTCCTTTTATTTTATTAAAGAGAAAGGTGTTCATGTGGTGATAATTTATCACCTTCAAAAACAACATGCTCTCTTCTTACATTTCTACCTTCAATCTGGTCTTTAAACCATTTTTATGGTTGAAACAGAATATTTTATGTGTATTATGTTCTATTTTGAGTTATGGAAATAACATATGTCCATATTACTATGTGAAAAGTTAAAACAAGTTCGTTGTGATCCAAAAACCGCTCAAATTAACCCAAATAGTCTTTATTTAATTCTTATCTAATGATTCGTCCACATGGATCTAATATAACTCATTATAATAACATTCAAGCTTCTTTAATATCATCAATTACATGTAATATCAGTTCTGGATGTTTACCCATGATCTACCCAAACATCAAATTAAGAATACAAGTGGACCACTCAAGAAAACCATGAAAATGAGCATCCCCGATCAATGTTTTTAAACTCTATAAGTCATACAAAGGAACATAATTTGAAATAATGAAACCAGAATGAACCCTATTAATGTATAAAAGGTTCTAGAATTTCTAATTAATGAATATAATGTCATTATACAGGACATTAAAGAGAAGGGGGCATTCGAGTACAAGGTAAGGGGAAATCTCGAACCCAATTTTCTTCCTTCGGGTTCTCCCTCTTTCACTCCATTTTTGATATGGTTACTCCTCAAAGATCATTCTTTCATCATTTCCATTACTTTTCTGGGATATACATGTTTTTCACTGGTTTTTATGTCCATCAAAAATTTTTTCAAAAGAACTCTTCTTTCAAGATCTCACATTTTACCTATCATTAAAGGTTGATGGTTCTTGTATCAAGTATGTTGTTCCCACTTTCTTTTGGGAACCCAAAGCATATGAATGTGTTATTATGAGATGAAACCTATTCCTTTCCATGGGTTATTTATGTACGTGTTTGATATGTGTTCTATGTGGCAATCATGATAATGATAATGTTATGATGTGACGTATATTGCGCTCCAATGCATTGGGTAAAGTGATGAATCTCATGAGTAAATGTGAAAAGATGTGTGAACATGATTCTAGCTTTGTTCACAAGAATGTTTGGTAGTTAACCACTAATAAATGATGTATTATTTTTATACATTGCCACATTTCAAGTTTATTGTTTATGCTCCTCTCATGTTCATGATCTTTTGCCTACGTCATGATTATGCTCACCCCATGCTATATTGTTCTTATATATCCTCTTAATGGGATTCTAGCTCACCCCTTTTGATGTATATCCCCAGGTGGATACGTGTACTAAGGAGACGACAAGTCCCACTAAGAAGCTAGTGAAGAAGAAATTATATAAATGTTAATGGTTGATGTTGTATTTGTTATGTATGGTCCTAGTTTTCCCAAGACACTAAACCTATGGATCCTCCATGTGTAATACTATTATGTTTTTTATCTTTGAAATGATGTAATAGTAATTTATGAAAAGGCCAGGTCTTTATAGTTGTTATCAAATTAATGGTTTAGTTAATTTGGGAATTAGTATTAGTAAACCCTAGAGAAAACCTCTAGCATGAGAATAAGTACAAATATGTACACAAGAATATTTACCTAGGGATCCCATATGTTATGTTTTTGGTATAATTGTTTAAATGAATAAGTTATTCATGAATTGTTTACTTATGTTTTTTTCTAACCTTTTCTATCTTATAAAATGGTGGGAACCAGGAGAAATCAGGCCAACAACTCTTGCGAGGGCCAATGCAACGATTGCCCGAATGACATCCCCAATGATTTTGGAGGTGGAGTTCAAAACATCATGGCTATTATTACCCAATTATCTCGGGTTATGAATAATAACCATAATAATGGGGAACTTCCTCCTTCACCAAAGAGGTAGAAACTAGCTATCGAATGTTTTATGAGGCAACGACCACCGACGTTTTGTGGATCTTCTGATCCACTAGTTGCGGAACAGTGGGTCAACTCCATGAAGAAGATCTTTTCTGTTCTTCACTGTTCTGAGAAGGAGAAGGTGACTCTAGCCATTTATTGTCTAGATGGAGATGCTGATCAATGGTGGGCTTTGATTAAGAACACCAAGCCAAGGGATGAAATTGAAGAGATGGAATGGGAAGACTTTAAGATAATGTTTCTTAATAAGTACTTCCCACGAACTCTTCGCACGAAGATGGAGAGAGAGTTCATAGGTATCAAGCAAAAAGAAGGAAAATCTATCCCAACCTATGAAGAAAATTTCACAAGGCTCGCAAGGTATTCTTCGAGTTTTGTTATCAACCATGATAGAAAAATTGATAGATTCTTTAGTGGATTAAACCCACATCTTCGAAAGGCTCTTGCAACTTGAGACTTTGGGAGTTATGAATAAGTTGTTCGGTGTGCTCTCAAAGTGGAGATGGAGTTTGGAGAATGGTCCCATGGCTATGGTGATATGAAAAGAAAGACTAAGTTTCAAGATGGTGGATCTAGTGACAAAGGTGGGAAGAAAAATCAACCCACATGCCAAAAATGTGGGATGTTGCACAATGGGAACTGCCTCAAAGGTACGGCGAAATGATTTAAGTGTTGGAAGGAAGGACAGCAAGCTCACGAGTGTCGAAAAGACATGAAAAGGAAGGATAATGTAGCCGATGAAAGGAGAGAACCACTCGTGGTTCAATGCTACAACTGTAGGGAGATAGGTAAGTATTCAAACTAGTGCACTAAACCTCGAGCTCTCGAGGGTAATCAGCGCCAAAAACCACCAAAGCCAAAGGAACAAGGGAAGGCTTATTCCATCACTACTGCAGAGGTGGAACATGATAATGAAGTTTTACAAGGTACACTTCATATTTACTCAAGAATGGCAAAAGTCTTATTTGATTCTGGTTCTGCGCATTCCTTTATATCTTGAAAGTTTTCTAGAACTATAGAATCGAAGCCCCGAAACCTTGAAGTAGAGATAACTGTAAAAACAACAAGTGGTGCAATAATTGCAACCCAAGTGTTTGACTCTTCTCTTGTTGACGTATGTGGGAAGATTCTTCAGGAAAATCTCATAATATTTCCCTTGGTGGAATTCGATGCAATAATGGGAATGGATTGGCTCTCGTTATATATAGAACATATCAACTATTAGGAAAAGGAAATTTATTTTCATATTTCGAACCATCCCATGATCCTCTACAAATTCAAGGAAGATCATGAATATCCCTTGAAAAATCCTTCAATGGTGTGGGTGATGATTCCCTATGAAGAAGCATACCACGCTCAAATTTTTGAGTCAAAGGAAAGTTCAAACCTTGAGGAAATGCCCATCGTAAGGGAATATAGCGATGTATTTCCCGAAGTATTACCCGGAATTCCCCTAGATCAAGAGGTAGAGTTCTCAATTGAACTCATACCCGAAGCTACTCCTATCTCGAAGTGACCCTATAGGATGTCTCCTATCGAACTGGAGGAGTTAAAGAAGAAGCTTCAAGAGCATCTGGACAAATGGTTCATACTCCCTAGTGCATCACCTTGGGGTGCGCCAGTGCTCTTTGTAAAGAAGAAGGATGGAACCATGCGGTTGTGTATCGATTATCAGGAACTCAACAAGATCACCATAATGAACAAGTATCCTCTCCCAAGGATTGATGACTTGTTCGACCAGTTAAGAGGAGCTCAATACATCTCAAAGGTGGATCTTTGTTCTGGATATCATAAATTAATGGTGAAGAAGGAAAATATTCATAAGACTGCCTTCCGTACAAGGTATGGGAACTATGAGTTTTTGGTGATGCCCTTTGGACTTACTAATGCCCCTGAAATCTTCATGTATTTGATGAATAGAGTCTTTAGACATTACCTCGACAAATTTTTGGTAGTTTTTATCGACTATATTCTCATGTACTCCAAGAGAAAGGAGGAACATGAAGAATATCTAAGACTTGTGTTGGCGACATTGAGAAAGGAGAATTTGTACGCCAAGTTCAGAAAGTGTGAATTTTGCATGAATCAAGTCACATTCTTGGGACATGTTATCACAAGCGAGGGAATTTCTGTGGACCCTTCAAAGACAAAGGCGATTGAGGAATGGCCCATTCCCTCTAGTGTCACAGAAATTCATAGTTTTCTTGGATTAGCTGGGTACTGCACATGTTTTGTGAGAAACTTCTCACGATTGTCAAGACCGGTAACTAAGTTAACAAGGAAAGGGGTAATGTATGTATGTACGGAAGAATGTGAGGGAAGCTTCAAGGTGCTACAGAGAAGGATGATCACTGAACCTATACTCACACTACCTAAAAGTGGAGAAAGTTTTTTGATATACTGTGATGATTCAAAGAAAGGCTTGGGTTGTGTACTCATGCAAAATGATAATGTGATACCCTACGCCTCACGACAGTTGAAGATCCATGAGCAGAACTACCCGACTCATGATCTAGAGCTGGAAGCCGTGATTTTTTCCTTGAAAATCTGGAGACACTACCTTTATGGAGAAAAGTGTGACATATACACCGACCACAAGATCCTAAAGTATATATTCACACAAAAGGATCTCAACATGCGTCAAAGGAGATGGTTAGAGCTAACCAAGGATTACGATTGCTCTATTCACTATCATCCGGGAAAGGCGAACAAGGTAGCTGATGCTCTAAGTAGAAACGAACTTGCTACTCTATCCATGTTGAGGATTGAGAAAGACCCTATCTTCTTGGATATGCAATGAATGGATTTGGAAATCATAAGGGAAGTGGATACATCCTACCTTTCCCAAATGATTGTGAAACCATCCATCCAACAGAAGATTAAGGGAGAAAAAAAGGGATGATGTGGAGATACAAAAGAGGCTGAATGCAGTAATGGAAGGGAATCTTCATGAGTTCCATATCGACGATGATTGTGTGATTCGGTTTGGAACGCGGCTTTGTGTGCCTTCATCACCTGGGATAAAGAAGGAGCTATTGGATAATGCACATAGCTCAACTTTCTCTATCCATTTGGGAAGTACCAAGATGTATCGTGATCTCCGAGAACACTTCTGGTGGGATAACATGAATAAGGATATTGTGGAATATATATCAAGTTTCTTGGTATGTCAACAAGTTAAAGCTGAGAGACAAAAGTCCAAAGGTATGATGCAGCCATTGCCTATACCCATGTGGAAATGGGAAAATGTTACTATGGACATTGTCACGGGTCTCCCGAAGATGTCAAAGGGAAATAATGTGATATGGGTTGTGGTTGATCGACTCACCAAGACTGCCCATTTTATCGCTATTTGGGAAGACCTCTCACTTGAACAGCTTGCAAGGATATATGTGAAGGATGTAGTGAGATTGCACGGTGTTCCACTCTCGATTGTCTCTGACTGTGATCCAAGGTTCATATCTAAATTCTAGAGGATCCTTCAACATGCTTTGAGTACTGAATTAAATTTCAGCATGGCCTATCACCCCATAACTGATGGCCAGTCTGAAAGGACTATTCAAATGCTCGAAGATATGCTAAGAGAATGCTCTCTAGAATTCAAAGGTGGATGGGATCAGCACCTTATACTGGTTGAGTTCTCATACAAAAATAGCTTCCACTCGAGTATTCAGATGGCTCTGTATGAAGCTCTTTATGGGAAGCGATGTAGAACTCCAACCTTTTGGGATGAAGTTGGAGAATGAAAGCTACTTGGTCCTGATCTTATTCAAGAGATGACAAAGAAGGTTCAAGTCATCCAAAAACACATCAAAGCTGCTCAAAGTCGGCAAAAGATCTATGCTGACAATCGTCGTAGGGACTTGGAGTTCGACGTTGGAGATAAAGTCTTCCTTCGAATATCTCCATGGAATAGAGTCATGAGATTTGGGAAGAAAGGGAAGCTAATCCCAAGGTATATTTGCCCCTTTGATATCCTTGATCGTATAGGATCCGTGGCCTATCGGTTTTCACTTCCACCTAATATGGCTCATGTTCATGATGTGTTTCATGTATCACTACTGAGGAAGTACATACCAGACCCCTCACATGTACTAAACTCAGAGGTGGTACAGCTGGAAAATGATCTCTCCTATGAGGAGCAGCCGGTAAAAATTTGGGATCGTAGTGATAAGGTTCTACGCTACAAGACAACGCTCCTTGTCAAAGTGTTGTGGAGGAACCATAAGTTTGAGGAAGCAACTTGGGAACCAGAAGAGGAAATGAAGGAGAAGTACCCACACCTGTTTGTGTAAAGTGAAATTTCGGGGGCGAAATTTCTTAAGGGGGGAAGAATGTAACGACCCAAAGTATTTCAATAAAAACTTCCCTTCTTATATATATGTCATAAAAACAAAAAATAATGAACTACTAAGTGATAAGTGACCTTTAAACATAATTTTGTCACCCCTATGTTTGGAATTTTAAAAATCCGACATACACGGTTGTGTTCAAGATAGTCTTTGGAGACTAATGAAAAAAATTAATTTTTGGGGAATAGTAACCTACCCTTATGAATAATAATCTACCCTTATGAATAGTAATATGAACCTTATGAATAGTATTTAAGAGTAACATTACCTATGAATAATAAAATAAAATTTAGACATCATAGAAAGTGATAATTTATCCTTAGTAGACGTTTTTGGTATTTTATAAGTCATAAATAATTAATTATAATTAATCAATTAATTTAAATGAATATTTATTTTCTATAAATATATTCATAAAGTATTTAATCAATGTATAATAGTTTTTAGATAATTTTATAAGACCCTACGTAATTTTTGAAAGAACTATAAAATCAGTTTTAATCTTAAAAACTATTTTTTATGTAAATTATGATTTTATTTAAATATTAAATTAATAATATTTAGAAAATTTATTTTTGAAAAATGGACTTCATTTTTGGATTCTACATTTCAAAAAATGGTTGGAGTAAGTTTTTGGGATTTTTTTGAGATACTTGATTTTTTGATGAACAATGGAATCCGATAATTCACAATAAATGCTAATTAATGTATTAATTGAGTCACTGATGATGTTCTGCTGATGTAAGCCCACTTGGTTTGGGATTACATTATAAAATTACTATTATTGGTCATTGATGACTCACTATTCCTTGTCTTTGGTGAAATTAATAAACTAATCAATTTTATATTAAGGAAACCCCTCTCCCCTCCACTATAAAATCCACCCTTCACTCCCTATTTTCCTCACACCTATCAAGCTCCATGATTTCTCTAAACTCTGCCCAAAAACCTTCCCTAGCCTCTCCCCCACGTCCAAGAGCTCGTGGTCCCATCAAAAGAACAAGCTTAATCCCTTAAGGAGGTTCTCAAGAGGAGAATTCTAAAGGTAATTTCTCTCTCTCTTCTCCTTTAATTTCCTTTCAAGTTCAAGTTCCTTTCTTGATCTCTACCAACCTATCTTCGTCCAAATTGTTCTATAAATCCATTATTGCATATATAATTTAATATTATGATTCTAATGTTATATTATATCACCCCACACCCTTTCCCTCTTCCAATTATTTTATTAAAGAGAACGTTGTTCATGTGGTGATAATTTATCACCTTTAAAAACAACAAGCTCCCTTCTTCCATTTCTACCTTCAATCTGGTCATAAAACCATTTTTATGGTTGAACCAGAATATTTTATATGTGTTATGTTATATTTTAACTTCGGGAAATAACCTATGGCCATATTACTAAGTGAAAAGTTAAAACGAGTTCGTTGTGATCCAAAAACCTCTCAAATTAACAAAAATAATCTTCATTTAATTCTTATCTAATGATTCGTCCACATGGATCTAATATAACACATTATAATATCATTAAAGATTTTGTAATATCATTAATTACATGTAATATCAGTTCTGGATGTTTACCCATGATCTTCCCAAACATCAAATTAAGAATACAAGTGGACCGCTCAAGAAAGCCATGAAAGCGAACATCCCCGATTAGTGTTTTTAAACGCTATAAGTCATCCAAAGGAACATAATATGAAAAAATGAAACCAGAATTAACCCTATTAATGTATAAAAGGTTCTAGAATTTCTAATTTATGAATATAATGTCATTATACAGGACATTAAAGAGAATGAGGCATTCGAGTACAAGGTAAGGGGAAATCTCGAACCCAAATTTCTTCCTTCAGGTTCTCCCTCTTTCACTCCATTTTTGATATGGTTACTCCTCAAAAATCATGTTTTCATCATTTCAATTACTTTTCTGTGATATACATGTTTTTCACTGGTTTTTATGTCCATAAAAATGTTTTCCAAATGAACTCTTCTGTCAAGATCTCATATTTTACCTCTATTCAAGGTTGATGGTTCTTGTATCAAGTATGTTGTTCCCTCTTTCTTTTGGGAACCCAAAGCATATGAATGTGTTATTATGAGATGAAACCCATTCCTTTACAAGGGTTATTTATCTACGTGTTTGATATGTGTTATATGTGGCAATCATGATAACGATAATGTTATGATGTGACAGGTGCTCCCGGAATTATATAGCGCAATTTGAATGTTTAAATGTGACAGGTGCACCCAGAATTATATAGAGCTCCAATGCATTGGGTAAAGTGATAAATCTCATGAGTAAATGTTAAATGATGTGTGAACATGATGCTATCTTTTTTCACAAGCATTTGTGGTAGTTATCCACTAAGACATGATGTTTTATTTTTATGCATTGCCACATTTCAAGTTTATTGTTTATGCTCTTCTCATGTTCATGATCTTTTGCCTACGTCATGATTATGCTCACCCCATGAAATATTGTTCTTATATATCATCTTACTGGGCTTCTAGATCACCCCTTTTGATGTATATCCTTAGGTGGATACATGTACTAAGGAGAGGACAGGTACCACTAAGAAGATAGTGAAGAAGAAATTAAATAAATGTTTATGGTTGATGTTGTATTTTTTATGTATGGTCCTATTTTTCCCAATACACTAAACCTATGGATCCTCCATGTGTAATACTATTATTTTGTTTATCTTTGAAATGATGTAATAGTAATGTAAGAAATGGCTGGGTCGTTATAGAGGCTGGCACAGTTTCCCTGTGTTTGTGAATTTTTTCGGCCACAAAATTGGGAATATGTTTATAGGAAGTATGACATGAATAAAGGTAAAGGAATTCAACAAAGGGAGAGAACCACGTGGCCTAGGACATGGACCATGTACCATGTCCGGAAATGGTTTGTAGACAGTGTATGGAACATTGGGAATGATGCATGGAACGGTTCACGGAAACGAAATCAGTTCACAATAAAGGCATGTGGACGGAGGCATATGGTATTTGTTAGGAAAGAGGTTCATGGGATAGTTGTAGTCTGTAGGACACGAGCAGTAAGCGATGGAGGACACACCAAAATCAATGATTCAGAAAATCTTGGATTAACATATTTTTTGGATCAATTAGTACCTTTATATGGAGCTGTAATCCCCTTTATTAAGAAACTATATTGGAGATTAAAATTATGTGAAGAAATCTGTGGATGTATGAAGTGTTTTGCAGGGGAGAAGACGGTACACAGAGATAACCATCCACATAAGTAAAAACAGTTCGTGAAAGAGAGTGTAGTGTATATAGGATGCTCTCTCACAATACATGGCGAAGAAATCCAGTAGGCGGAGTGGAGTGGTACACAGAGAAGTGGAGTAGTACACAGAGTAAGGCAGTACATAGAGTAGGGAAGTATGAAGAGGAGTTGGATGGTATGAAAAAATAGCAGTGGTATGAGGAACACTCAGAAATCCTTAAAATTAATCAAATCGGTTTGAAAAATTAATTACCTTAAACTATCAGTGTATGGGAAAGTAAATTACATCTATGGGTGAAAATGATAATTCAACAGAGCATCCATTTATAGTTTATAAAGCATGATTTAATGTTGAATCATTGAAGCGACCATCAAGTCCATAAACTGAGTGAAGGTTTTTCCAATGCAGTGAGAAAGGGATATTCAACAGAAGTGATCTGAGGGATCTAGTGTGTGGTCTCTAAAACCTTGTAAAGGAAGTGCGCCTAGCATAGAGTGACTATGATAAACACTTTTAATCCAAAACTTGTGAAGCATAGTGGTTTTTTGTATGATCACCACACTGTCAGCATATTCTCCTTATATTTATCCCTTAGTGGAGTACTAAGTAAAATTGTTATGTCATTTCATTGCATGTGATTGTTTGTTTTCTACACTTTCTCTTTAAACAAGTCCAATAGGATCCCCCAAATGTGGGAATAAGATCCATCGGTTTAAAAGAAAAAGGTGACACCCTGATTCACCCACCCCCCTCTTAGGGTGTTTCATGGTCCTTCAAGTGTTATAAAAGGGTAAAGGTTGTTGGTGTTGAATCAGTATTTTGCTATCATAGAGAATCCATTCAATGTAAAGGGAGTTCCCCTATTCTATGAACTTAATTTTCAGATATAGAAAAGCCAAATGAGATCTCAACTATGATGTCTTGGAATCGATGTCTTGTTTGTTATTTTGTAGCGAATACATGTCACTAATCGTAAAGGACTGTCAATTACTGATACAGACATGAACATTCTTGATACTGATGAAAAGCCTTGAATGCTCTCATTGAAACTCATTCAGATCAGATTTATCTAAGGCTAATGAATTTCACATATTCCAAGTTAATGTGGTATAAAATAGAGAATATTTATGAACGATATAGTGAAGTGAAGGAGGTGAAACTTAAAATACTACACAAGTGGTTTGGCGATCTAAAGATGCACCCTGATGAGAATGAAGTCTCCTTTTTCAATTGAATTATTAAATTTGTAGTATCAAGTTGAGGTTTGAGTTAAGAAATCAAAGACATTGACATAGTAATGAAAATATTGAGAAGAATTCTACCCCTTTATAATGCAAAGGTTTCATCCCTTGAGGAACGAGATCCCTCTACACAATTGTCGATGATTTTCTATCAAATATATCGACATATGAAATTACAATCAAACCAGAATAAGCTATAACTCATGAGAGAAAGTAAATGGAATTAAACTCCATGGAAAAACTGAAATTTTCTATAGATATTGTTGATGAAGATGGTGAGCAAAAATAAATTCTTTATCTAATTTCTGTGAAACTCAAGAAGGGAAAATGAAAATTTGAATTCATACTATCTCTGGAATTTGTTCATTGAGGAAACATTGGGCACAAAGCCTCTCAGTTATCAATAAAATTTGATGATGAAGAGAGCGAAAATTAAAACATGTAGAAGCCTCAGAAAATATTCTTCAAAAATGAAAACATCAAATTTGAAAAGAAAGTACAGAAGAAGAGTTTTGTCTGTGAGGAGGAAGATGATGATAATGAATTCTGTGAGGAAGAAGAACCAAAATTTAAGACTGGAAACTATGCCTCCTTTATGGATACCATTGAAAAGTTTTAACCATTGAAAGATAAACCTAGATATAATCAGATGAATACTAACATCAATCACGAGTTTCAACTTAAGGATGCTTTTGGTATCCTTGAGAATAAATGTAAGATACGTAATAAGTGTAAATCAATGGTGTAGGAATCATCAAAATATATTGATCACCTAGAAGAAGAAACTGAATGACTGGAAGAACTGGTAAATGTACAATCATCAATCCTTGAAAGCACTGATGATGTTGTGGAACTAAAACTCAGAATTAAAGAACATGAAAATGTCATCAATGAAATTGTCTCGATACAAGAGGAGATGTCCAAGACCATTTAGGGTCTTAAAGAAGAAGTTGTTACTCTGAGAAGTAAACTCAAAATTTAATCAATTTAAAAATAAAAAAAATGAATAAATTAAAATTTAGAAAATTCTCAGATGTTGAGTTTCTAGAAGAGATAAGTCTAGATCCAGTGGAGTTGAAAACATTTTGAATGAATAAACACCCATATGAATGGGAAACATAGAACTCAGTAGTGATGTCAAAACATCGAATTCTGCAAATAAAGGTGGACAAAATAAAGGCAAATTGAAAGTGGGTCATGTTGAAAAGTCCCCTAAAGTGCTGAAAAAGAAATCTTAAATTCAATATGAATGAATAACCGAAGACTACCCTTAGGTATTCAGAAATGATAGGCATTGAATCTTTGTTCCCAAGGAAGGATACATGAGAAGGAATTGTAATGATAAGATATTTCCACTTATAAAATGTCAATTCTATGGCTATTAGGGCCATACCATGTCATATTGCGAGGAGGCAAGGAGATATATGAATGGGGAATAGAAATGAGTTCAAAAAAGGAGAAAAAAATTTATATCATACTTTTTATAGAAGAAATAATTTCTATGGATATTTTTTTCACTATTCAATCTTTGGTCATAAAGTTGTGTATTGTAGGAAGAAGTATGATCGAAGAAATGTTTACAATGCTCAGAGATATTTCAATACATGTCAACCAAACTATGTTGTTATTTCAAATAGGTTTTCTACTTTGGTAGACGATTATGAATATTATAAACCTATTTACATGGCATATAGAATTGAATGTCCATCAGTTTCTTACACTCAATCCAATATCTCATGGAATTAAAAGAAGAAAATTAAGAAATCTTAATTTGACAAAGTATCTCTCAAAGTTACCAAGAACAAAAAAACTTGGATTCTCGATAGTGGTTGTTCTCCCATATGATGGGAAATTCAGAATAATTAATTAATAGTAAGAAAAATGTCAATGGAACAGTGAGGTTCGGTAATGATGGGGCTCTGATGATCAAAGATAATAGAAATATTGAACATACTAATGGTGAGCTGAATAAGAATGAAGTTCTTTATGTGGATGGATTGTGCCACAATCTTTTGAGTGTGAGTCAACTTTATGACTCAAGCCTTATTGTGACAATCGATCAGAAGGGTTATACTATAAGTGGAAAGTCAATGAATTCTCTAATGAAAGGATGCAGAATATATGACAACTTGTATTAGGACGATTGTGAAGAAAATATTTTCTACATGACCATGGAAGAAGAAAACAACTTGTGGCATTAGAGATTGGGTTACATCAATCAGAAAGATATGGAAAAGATATCTAAGCTTAATATACTCATGGAAATCCCTAATCTGAAACACGAACAAGAAAATACTTGTGATGCTCTTATGTGAGGTAAACTGGTGTAACAACCCAAGCTTCTACGATACACTCCTCTTTGAATAATACAATAGTGTGTGAAGTGTGCAACACCGAGTTCAAGCACACCGTGACCTATCAAAATAGCCATTTAGAAAGAGGTTATGAATAGTAATAAATGAATTTTTAATTTTATATATATATCCAATACAATTTCAAAATAATCTTTTGTGTTTCCTAGACATAATATAAGGAAAAATTCAATTTTTCAGATAAAAGAAATATTTTTCAAAAAATACAGTTTTCCACCTTTTAATGGAGAACCCTTTAAAAATAAAAAATTTGACACATTTATATGTTCTATTTGAAAAAAATAAAATTCTCTTTTAAAACTGGGACATAAAAATTTACTTTGGGTAAATTGTTGGTATTTTTCAGATAAAATTCATTTTTTTAGGATTACTGAACAATATGTTATTTTAATTCAAAACTCCCTTTTAAAATAATTTATTTGTATATTGAGATTGTCTTTTTATTTTTTTAATGTTTAATTAGATTATATTTTTACCATTTAATCAAAAAAATTTCATTTTAAGTAATTTTATTTTTAAATTGGACATAAACAAGTATCAATCTTTTGATAGTTATTATTTCTTTAAAAACACACTTTTTGTTTTGACAACGGGAATTAATTTTAAATTAATTGATGAAACATATATATTTATAATTTGGTAAAATAGAAATAATTTTTGAATTTGGAATATCAAATAAATCTTTGGCATATTTTTTTGTATTTTTCTGATAAACTTCAATTTTTGATGAATAGTGAAAAAACAAAGTAGTAGTTAAAAACAGACTTTTTCCTTTAAATGAAATTTCACCACTTCTGTGAGTTGAATTTATAAAATCCAATATACATGGTTATTATTTTTAAGTAAAATGTGGTTCAATATAACGAAAATACTTTTTCTTGAATAGTAACTGTTGACTTTTATTTACCTCAATTAAAGGAAAATAGGGTAATTCAAGGTAAAAATAATATTTTAATAAGATTAAATTACCCTAAAATATGTCCTAATCATATTGGTTCATAAATTTCCAACCATTTGAATCCTTGGGTAGATTTTGGGACCCCATGGATCTACTTAACAGTTATAAGGTGACTTTATAATAATTAATTTATAGTAATGGAAAAAATAACATAAACATATATCTTTTAGTAAATCAATACTTACCTGGGGTTATATAATTTATCTCTTAAACTAAAATTATTCATTGGAAAGCTAGAAATATTTCCTAAATCATGGTATTTTTTATAATTTTTATACATCAAATAAATAAGATTATTTATGACACATTAATGATGTAGTGTTTACCTCATTAATTAATGATATAAATAAATATGATAATAAAATTAAAACAATATCAAAAACATGTACAATTCATATTTGATTGTTTTATTTATAAAAATAGTCATATTATCTTATTATTTAAAAAGTTTTGGACCTTTATTAATAGAAAACCATTATATAATAAAATAACATTTTCAATCATTCCTAAAGAGCCCCTCCTCCCCCATATAAAAAGACCTCACCTCTAACCCATTACTCATGCCGCTAAAGCCCATTTGGATCATCCAAAATCTACCCAAATAAGCTCTAAATATCTATACCTTCCACTTATAATTATTACCTTAGGCATAAGGCACTTCAAAATATCCCTTTGGTTCAAACCAAAGGGAGTTACCCGATTTAAAGGCAACGTCTTCTGTTAAGTTCTTTTCTTTTATTTTACTTCTCCAACCCCCTAAACTATTTTACTACATTATTTTATAGCAAAAATAGTATCTTAAATATACTAGGTTTCTGATATGAGATGTATTTGAAATACACATACACAAACCTCCGTCTAATGGGTAAAGAAGACATGGTTTCTGTGGACTGCGAACTACTACCTCATGAAACAATGACTGTTGAATATTTTCCTACCACCTCTTATGGAGGATATTAAGATTTTTCTGTATTTACATGTGATATATATTATATTTATATTAACTGTATAATTATTTAATTTTTATTTCTATCATACCTTTATGGTTTCCATAATGGGTAAATAAGAAAAGGTCATTTGAGGAAGTGCAGACTACCTCCCCTCAAAGTGATATGACTTGTTCATGCCATAAATTGAACGTATAAATGATAGATTGAATTAAATTAAAAATCATAGATATTATACTAGAATTAAAATATACCATTGTATTATTATGTTTTCATTATTTTAAATATAAAATAGAAATAAAAGTAGCATTCATGTGTACGTATGGCTTACCGTCTCCTTCAACGGTGTGTTTCATTTCTTAACTTCAAATGATATGGAATATTATAAATACATATACAATGGATATATATGATATATATGATATCTAAATCATTTATATCATTCTGTAGATAATGGAATTTTTACCACATGGACAATTTGTAATTATAACAAGTTCATTTTTTGACTAAAGTTCTGAACATCGAAAAAATGTCTGATATGAACTCAAATAATTAACTAATTGTTATATAAAGGTAATAAGTGATATATAATGATTAATAAATATTAAAAATTGTGTTATGTAACTATAAATTCACTTAATTTTATTATTCATGAAGAACACGGAACATACGAGTCAAGTCGGACATGAGGTAAGGGATTTCTTATCTCACTTTTAATTCTGGGAGATTTCCATTGTTTCCCACTTATTTTGTGCATGTGGTGTACTGTGTACTGGAATTTGATATATATTATCATTATAATTATTATAATCATGATATTATGGGATTCATTCGGTGGTTATTAAATTTTGTTCATACGATTCTATTGATTTCAACATGGTAATGGGTTTTCATCTCACTTTTTATTCTCGTGAGATTCATGTTATATTGCCACTATTTCATTTTGTACGGGGTATGTAATTCCCCATGATTGTAATATTTTTGTAATATAATTCAATTTATGGGTATTTAAATCTTAATTTTATTATCTCTCTTTCATGGGGTGTATGTTTCATAAGTTACCAGATCTGTAAGGGAATTTCAAATATCAATTTCTACTCATTAGGTTTTATGAAAACATCATTGATTATTTTACTCAATGATTATGTGTGTAATAAATATCTATTTCTATATCTATTAATTTCCCCTACCATTTGTGTGGATATAAATTTGAAACACTTAATATCTCCATTTATAAATTCTCAAGTCATTGATATAAAATTGATGAGGGTAATCTTAACTAAATTTCCATTTATTGAGTTAAACATCCAAGGAATTGGTTTCATTTTTAGAAGAATATGTGGTAATGTACTCTGATTTATTTACACTTAATGTCCAATAATATTGAATGTATTTATATTTTTCTCACATAATTATATCATCGATTTATCCTTAATATAAGGATACGGTCTTTATAGTGTATTTCATCTCAATTTACATTCCACTGAGACTTCGTTGTTGTTATGCACCAATTAACTTTTTTTATGATGCATATCCTGTACTTTGACATTTTATATCATGAATCCATTTATTATCATGATATTATAATGTTTTTATTACCTCAATTATTTTTATTCCAGCATCTCTCATTGGTTAGGAACTCTAACTAAAATATCATTTTTAATGTTTTAATGATTTTTTCTTCTAAACTTTTCTCTTTAATGTAAATGTTTTAAAAATGGGTTTAAGTATTTATTTATATCAACATGAATGTTTTAAAATTTAAATTCCTTTTAAATGTTTCAAAGTGGTATGGGACACTTTGATAAAAAAAATCTATTTTTAACAGCTTCTTGATAAATATTGATGCTTTTAAATGTTTTCAAGAAAAAGGGGATATTTATCTCAAATAGTTATTATGATTATTTTAATCTATATCGATTTACATAATTATTATGGATTGAGGTTTATTTATTATAATAAAATCTTCCATATTTTATTGAATGAGTTATTTTTTACTGTCGATGTGACAATTTTATATCATTCATCGTTTGTTGTTAAAATATTGACATATCATATGCTAGTTTTAATATGAATGTTTAGATTATGTTTCAACCTTTTCATATGAGGAATTCAATGGACATAGTATGTAATTAGTGGAGCCCGCTATATCTCCTCGATGCATCAGTAGGTCACAGGAGACACACTAATGTCTTGGCATAAGGCCTTGATAAAGTCTTATTTGTTTTCTTGGCACGAGGCTTTGACTATGTGGTTATGATGTCCAGCATTATGCATTCCATCATTATAAAATTAGATATTGATATTACATTTGATTATTTGACTAGTAGAATATCCATGTGAATAATTAAATTTCCTTATTTGATTTATATTTTCCACATTAAGCTGATGTTTATGTTTAGAAGTCTTCTGTTTTAGTCTTATACATTTCCTTAAATATTTATGCATATTTATAAAAGTTCTTGCTATATATATATATCTTTACTAAGTATCTGAGATCTCCCCTTTCTATATTTTACTTCTCCCAAGATGTGAAGAAGTATATTATGATTGACCTGGAAGGATAGGCTTAGAAATATGAGTGTGTTCAAAGTGGACACAATTTTTTTTGTGTTTCCTTTCATAATGTAATCTAAAACTTATATATGTATCTATTATTTAAAAGGATACTAAACTAATCGGTCTTTAGAGACATGATCTATTGTGATCATGCAAATTTTATTTAATAATTCACTACCTCTAGGTAACTAGGGTTGGGGTGTTATAGTTGGTATCAGAGGAAGTTTAGTACAAACGGTGGAAACTAGATTTAGATAAACACTAATTAGATAATGTTACCCTAAGATAGAATTTGAGGATTAGCATAGAAGAACATAAAAAAAATTGTAGTATGAATATTATGTGAGTTTTCAAAGAAAATATATCCCCATCTGAATATAAACATATAGAGGTGGATCTGGTACAGATGTACATACGAGTGAAAACTCCAACAAGGAGTTTTAGGCTTGACCTGGGGTATACCAGTACATGACAATGGGCCTAGTTTTACTCTTGGTATTAACAGTCTCGGGGGATATCCTTAGGATAATTCACATATTCATTACAAACCTATTTGAAATATTTTAATATAAGATGAGAATAAATAACCTTGGTTAAACCTAAGCTGTTTTAGTTTGAAAATAATGTGTCATGATATTCTCTAAATGATTTTATACTATTGTTACTCACACAATGATTTCTGGTTTTAGTCAGTGGTTGGATTCCAAGGAATTCATAGTAACATTGAACATGATGTAAAATGTGGCAATGGTGTTGGAAATGAGAAATGAAATGTAATGTTGATAGATGTAAAGGATATTGTGTTCAGGCCGAATCAGTTTTCAAAAAATATGATCAAAAACACATATATTAACCAAATCCTGCAACTCAACAAAGAAGATAATGGTGGTGAATAATATGAGCTTCAACAGTGGAGAACATGGAGAAAATAATGCTCATTTTACATCATGTAGGAAATATTGAAGGAGACACCTAGGAATGTGTCTCAATGGAACAAGTATATTCTTTATGAGTGGGAAAGAAGGAAATAAAGTAAAGATTTGTCAAGGAAAAATGAAGATCACTATGAGGGAAAATAAAAATGATCCCATGAAACCATTTATAGTCCTTTTCTGTAAATTTTTGGGACCCGGGCATTACCTGAGTCAATGCCATACTCTATAGGATAACCTCATGGTCAATGAAGAACCATTGTGGAAATAAATGGATGGAGAAATGTTTAAAAGTATTAGTGATCTTTGTTGATGGGATTAAATTGTAATACTTTTCTCTTG
This sequence comes from Viscum album, assembly GCA_963277665.1. Classification (NCBI taxonomy): domain Eukaryota; kingdom Viridiplantae; phylum Streptophyta; class Magnoliopsida; order Santalales; family Viscaceae; genus Viscum; species Viscum album. Next base: position 1,234,745,727 of record OY728162.1, on the reverse strand, counting down.
TATGTGTAACCCTGTAGTTTTTTTTGTGAAAATACTATTTGAGAAAGAATAATCTTTTCTTTTGTGGATATAGTTATAAATAACCATTTTGGTTTATATGATCCTTGAATTTGAGGAAATTATAGGTTATTATTTTTGAGGATGAAAATGAGAGGTATGTGATAGAATATGTGGTTTAAATATATTATGTTTATTTTGAGTAATTTATCTCATTTTTGGAAAATTATAAAATATTGTTTTTGAAAAAGGACTACACACAGACTGTTTCACACCCATCACATCGGACGAAGCTGTGGGAATCGAACCCACAACCAATGTGTGACTCGGATTTATCACTTACCTCTGGACTACATGAAGTCCCTAGATAGTGTGACTAATTATTTTTAGTTAAATGATTTTATTGAAAAATAATAAATTGATTTTGGATATTATTTTTTTATCAAATTGATATCCTTAGTGTAGGAAATTGATTTGGTGATTAAGTGATAAATGTTATTTCGGAATATGTTCAATCTGTTGGAACACTATATTCCTAAGGAAAATAGAATACTATAGAATTTTATTTGAGGAGTAATGGTGGATTTTTATCTATGTTTTTATGGAATTATAGATATTTGGGTTATTTATGGAAATGATTAACCAATCATAGAGAATATGTGATTAGGTTTATTAATTTAAATATGTTACTTTATGAGTAGTCGATGTTATTTGGAGATACAATTTAACTTGGAAGACTACGTAATCAAATTATTCTATGTTTTGGGATTCAATTTTAGTTTGTATTATATTGAAATATTTTAAGGACAATTGTTTATTGAATGGTATTTATTGATCTTTGGGTATTGTTGGTTTAATTTTTGAAATTAAGATTAGAATTTCTTTATCTATTGGTTTATCTTTTTGGGGATCATCTAATCTTGTACTAACCATTTTGGTTTTGGTTAATCTCTAAAGACAAGGGAAATATATAGTTCATCCTTTGTGGATTATTTGATTTTCTATATGTTGATACTAGCGCTTCAGATGTGACCAATTTATCTTGAATACTCATCGTATAGAGTAAAAGATGAGATTTTGGTAGAAATTAGTTAAAGGATGGAACTTTACTTCTCATTTTTTTTCTTATTCTATGTAGAAATAAATTCATAAACCTTATTGAAAGGATATTAAACCCTAAAATATATTATCCTAATACCTTATGTTATTCATCATAGATTTATGTCTTTGAGGCCCTGAATTTTCCATTCACTTGTTTGTGATTGATTACCACATTCACTCCCTATAAATATTTATGTTTTTCCTACAATTAAAATTTCCTCCAATTTTCTCCTTTTTGAAATCCTAATTTAGTGGTGACTTTTTCATTTCCCTTTCCCTCTTATTAAGACTAAATTTTATTAACCATATTTCTAATTTGGGTTTTCCAAAAAAGTTTTTTATTTTTCTTAAATTTTTTTCGAAGAAAAATATCAAATTGCGATAAGCCAATTTATTGAAGGAGGGAAGAATGTAACACCCCAAGCTTCCATAGTACACTTCTCAATGAATAATACAATAGCGTGCGATGTACACAACACCGAGTTCAAGTGCACCTCGACCTATCGAACAAGCCATTTAGAAATTTTTTATGAATAGTAATAACCACATTTTTTATTTTCTATATATCCCATATAATTTTAACATTAATATTTTGTGTTTTTTATACATAATATAAGGAAAAATTCAATTTTTCAGATAAAAGAAGTATTTTTCAAAAAATGTTGTTTTTCCGTCTTTTAATGGAGAACCCTTTCTAAATCCAATATTTTACACATTTATATGTTATATTTGACAAAATAAAATTCACTTTCAGAACCGGGACATCAAAAATTACTTTAGGTAAATTTTTGGAATTTTCTAACAAAATTCATTTTTATGAATAGTGAAAAATATTGTATTTTAATTCAGAAATGACTTTTAATCTAATTAATTTATATTGATAGATTATCTTTTTAATTGGTTATAAAGTGTAAATAGATTATATTTTTATCATTTAATCCGATATTGTCCATTGTAAGTAATTTTACATGGATATTGGACATAAACAAGTGTCAATCTTTTGATAGTTATTATTTCTTAAAAACACGCTTTTTGTTTTGAAAATGGGAATTAATTTTAAATTAATTGTTACAAGTTATATTTTTTTAATTTGGTAAAATAGAAATAATTTTTAAATTCAGAATATCAAATATATCTTTGGCTGAATTTTTTTTATTGTTCTGAAAAACATCAATTTTTGATGAATAATGAAAACAATTAGTAGTTAGAAAATCGACTTCTTCATTTAAATGAAAATTTTCCACTTCTGTGAATTGAATTTCGAAAATCCAACATACATGGTTATTATTAGTATGTAAAATTAGTTTCAATAAGATGAAAATAATTTTTGGTGACTAGTACCTTTTGACATTTATTTATTATAGTTAAAGTTTTATAGGGTAATTCAAGTTAAAATAATATTATAATAATGTTAAATTATCATAACATGTGTCCTAATCCTATTGGATGATATATTTCCAACCATGGTCATCATTGGCTCGATTGTGGGACCTCATGGAGAAACTTAAGAGTGATAATGACACTCTATATTAATTAATTTAATGTAATGAAAAAATGACATAAACATATATCTTTCAGTAAATCAGTTCTTACATGGGGTTATATAAGTCATCTGTTTGACTATAAATATTCATTTTAAAGATAAAAATATTTCCTACATCATGGTAGTTTTTTTATAATTTTTTTACATCAAATAAATAATATTATTTATGACACAATAATGATGCAGTGTTTACACATTAATGAACAATTTAAATAAATAATACAATAAAGATTAAAAAAATATCCAAAACATGTCCAATTCTTATTGGACCATTTTATTTTGAAAAAGAGTCATATTATATTCTAATGTAATAATTTTTGGACCTTCAGAAACCTAAAATCAATATATAATGAAATAATATTTTCAAACATTCCTAAAGAGCCCCTCCTCTCCCTTATAAAAAACACTCACCTCTAACCCATTACTCACACCTCTAAAGCCCCTTGGATCATCCTAACTCTTCCAAAATAAGCTCTCAATATCCCTATAATCCACCTATAAGCTTACCTTAGGCATAAGGCACTTTAATAAATCCTTTTGGTTCAAAACAAAAAGAGTTACCTGATTGAAAGGTAATGTCTTATCTTAAGTTCTTTTCTTTTATTTCACTTCTACAACCCCATAAAATCTTTTCATCCATTATATTATAAAAAACAAGTATCCTCAATATACTATGTTGTTTATATGATAAGTATTCTAACTACACTTACATAAACCTCCATCTAATGGGTAAATAACATACTGTTTTGATGGACGGCGAACTACTGCCTCAATAAACGATGATTGTTTAATCTTTTCCTTAAACCTATTATGGTGGCCATTAATATGGAACTATATTTACATGTGATATATATTATATTTATATTGTCTCTTTACTTATGTATGTTTCATTTATATCATACCATTATGGTTTCCATAATGGGTAAATATGATAATTTCATTTGAGGAAGTCTTCATTACCACCCCCTCAAAGTGATATAATTTGTTCGTTTCATACGTGGAACATATAAATGATGGAGTTAATTAAATTAAATAATATAGATATTATACTAGAATTATAATATACCTATTTATTATTATGTTTTAATTCTTTTACATATAAAATAGAAATGAATGTAGCATTCATGTGTACGTACGACTTACCGTCTCCATGAATGGTGCATTTCATTTCTTGGAATAAAATTATAATAAATATTGTAATTACATATACACTGGATATATATTAAATATATGATATCTAAATAATTAATATCATTCTGTAGATAATGGAATTTTCACCACATGGACTGTTTTTAATTATAACAAGTTCATTTTTTACTAAAGTTTCGAACATCGAGAAAATATCTAATATGAATTAAAATAATTATCTAAATTTTATTGCATGGGAATAAGTGATATAATAGTACTAATAAACTTCAAAAATTATCTAAAGGAATTATAAATTTTCTTAAGCTTATTATTCAGGAGGAACACAGAATATACGAGTCAAGTCAGACTTGAGGTAAGGGGTTTCTTATCTCACTTTTAATTCCGTGAGATTTCCATTGTTCAACAATTATTTATTACATGTGGTTTATTATTTACTACCAGTAGATATATATTATAATTATTCTATTTATATTCATGTTATTATGTGACTGATTTTTTTGTTATTAACTTTTGGTCATACGAATCGATTGATTACAACTTGGTAATGGGTTTTCATCTCACTTTATATTCTCGTGAGATTCATGCTATATTGCAACTATTTCCTTTTGTGTGGTGTATGTACTTCCCCATGATTGTATTTTTTGTGTAATATACTTTAATTTATGGGTATTTAAATCTTCATTTTATGATCCTTATTTCATTGGGAGTATGTTTCCTAAGTTACAAAATCGGTAAGGGAATTTCAAATATAAATTTCTCCTCATTGGGTTTTACGCAAACTTCATTGACTATTTTACTCCATGAATATGTGTTAAATAACTATTTATTAATATATGTAGTAATTTACACTCCACCTTTTGTGTATATACTTTTTATACACATAATAACTCAATTGATAAATTCTCAAGTCATTGATATGAAATTGATAAGGGTAATATTAACTCAATTTCCATTCATTGAGATAAACATCCATGTCATTGGATTATTTTTTACAAGAATGTGTGTGAATGTCCTCTGATTGAATTAAATTGAATATCCAATCATATTGAGTGTATTTATATTTTATTACACATAATTATGTCATTGATTGATCCTTAATATAAAAATATGGTCTTTATAAGGGATTTCATCTCAATATACATTACATTGAGACATCGTTGTTATTATGCACCAATTCACCTTTTTATGATGTATATTCTATAGTTTCACATAGTATATCATGAATCCCTTAATTCTCATGATATTATAATTTTTTTATTACCTAAATTATGTTTATTCCAGCATCTCTCATTTGTTTAGGGACTCTAACTAAAATATCATTTATTATTTTTTTAAAGATTTATTCTTCTAAACCATTCTCATTAATATCCATTTTTTAAAAATGGTTTTATAGAGTTATTTATGTATACAATAATGTTTTAAAATTAAAATTATTTTTATATGTTTTAAAGTGGTATGAGACACTTTGATTAAAAAATCTATTTTTAACATCTTCCTGATAAATGGTGATACTTTAAAATGTTTTCAAGAAAAAGGGGATATTTCTCTAAAATAGTTTTACAAATTATTTTCATCTATGTCAATATCCTTCATTATTCTTGATTTAGGTTGATTTATTATAATAAAACATTCCTTATTGTATTTAATGTGTTATGTTTTACAGTGGATGTGTTGTTTTTATACCATTCATGGTTTTTGGTTAAAATAATGACATTTGGTTGGCTAGTTTTAATACAAATTTTTAGATTATGTTTCAACCTTTTCAAATGAGGAATTCATTGGATTTAGTATGTGATGGGTGGATCCCGCTATAGCTCCTCAATGCATTGGTAGGTCTAATGAAGAAAACTATAGTCTTGGCACAAGGCCATGATAAAATCTTATTTGTAGTCTTGGAATGAGGATTTGACTATATGGTTATGATGTCTGACATTATGCATTATATTATTATGAAATTTACTATTGATATTACATGTGATTATTAGACTAATAGAATATCTATGTGAATAAGTAAATGGAATTATTTGATTTATATTTTCCAAATTATGCTGAAGTTTATGATTAAAAGGCTTGTTTTATAGTCTTATACATTGCCTTGAATGTTTATGCTTATTTATGAATGTCTCCGCTATATTGTTATCCTTACTGAGCATCTGAGCTCACCCCATTATATGTTTTATTTTTTCTCAGGATGTGAAGAAGTATATTATGATTGACCTACAGGGATAGGATAAGGGATATGTGTGTTTTCAAAGGTTGCACAATGTTTTTGTTTTTAATTTCATAATGTAATGTAAAACTTGTGTATGTATCCAGTATTTCCAATGATACTAAATTAATCGTTCTTTCGAGACATGATCTCTTGTGATCATGCCAATGTTATGTAATAATGCACCGACTCTATGTAACTGGGGTCGGGGCATTACAAATGGTTTCTAGTTCATACCAGCCGAAGAATAAAACAGAATCTAATCTCCTTGACCTCATCCATATAGATGTATGTGTCCCAATAATTGTTTCCAGAACACATGGAGAAAGTCACTCTTTTCTTTTGATAAATGATTGTAGTAGAATGGAATGTATAATCATTATACACAAGAAGTGACAAGTGCTTGATTGTAAGAAAACCTATCATTGAATTTCTAGGAATGATATTGGATGGAAGATCAATGTCCTATAGTCTGACAATGGAGGGGAATACATGTACATTTAATTTTAAATTTATCTAGATAAGAATGGGATACAACTTCTGGTGGATGTTGTGAGAACTCCACATCAAAATGAAGTTGTTGAGGACAAGAACTGGTAGGTAAAAAACATGGTCAGAACTATACTAATTGAGATTTATATTCCTCTACATTATTTGAAAGAGGTTGTACAAGAATAATTTTATATTAAAAATCGTACGGTGCCATATATGGGTGAGGCAAAGACACCATATGAATTCTGTCATGGAAGGAATCCCTCTTCGAAATATTTTCATGTCTTCGAAAGAAAATGTTTAATCCAAAACAAAGATGGAAATAAAGGGATGTATGTAGACAATGCATAAGAAGGAATATTTTTTGGATACTCAATTAACATTAAATCCTACAAGTGTTTTGGTAAGCAATTGGGAATAATTGTGCGAAGCAGTGATATTAAAAAAATCGAAGAGAAAAACATGAATGATTCAAGGAATTCTTAAACTGATGTGATATAAGGTGAGGAAGAATGTGAAGTTGAATAAAATAATAATATAGAGTTATCGGATGGTGTAAAAAACACTCAAGAGTAACATAATGATGTTGACTTATAAGAATAATTAAAATAGGAATCCATTGTTGGAGGGAATTCAGTTTAACCCTAAAAGAGAAATTGAAGAAAAGTGATTAATCAGTTCAACATTATCAAGGATCAGAATTCACCTCCACAGATAAGGATAATTAGAAATAATTCACAATATGCATTTCTATCGGTTGTGAAAGAATCCTCAATTGATGATGCTATAAAGGATGAATCATGGGTTAAAGCAATGAAAGAGGAGCTCGATCAAATTGACAACAATGAAAAATGGGATCTAATTAAGAAGAGACCAGAAAATCACAACATAATTGGTACAATATGTAACTTCAAGAATAAATTTGATGGACATGGAAATTTGATTTGAAACAAGGTATGATTGGTGTGTGAATGATATTCACAGATTGAAGGCACCGAGGTTGAAGAAACATTTTCTATAGTGGCTAAACTAGGGTCAATCAGGCTATTTCATTCCACGGAAGTCCAAAGAGGATATAAAATGAATCAAATAGATTTTAAGATAACTTTCATAGATGGTATCTTTGAGGAATATTCCTAAATTTAAAAACCAGTGGGTTTCCTTCTAGTAAATGATGAAATAAAGGTTTTTAGACCAAAGAAAGGATTGGATGGACTAAAGCAGGGAATACGGGTGTGGTACATTCAACTAGATTCAAACCTCAAAAATCATGAATTTAAAAGAGGAGTGGACCAAAATCTCTATGTGAATAATTATCATAAGGATTTGTTTATGGTATTGGTGTACATTAATGTTATTATTTTTTCTAGTAGTAGACATGGATCAGTGGATGAATTTTCCGAACACATGAAATTAGAATTTGAAATGTCAATGACTGGTGAACTCACATACTTTTTAGGGATGCAGATGATTCAGAATAAGGATTACACTTTCATTTTACATGAATAGTATGTAAGAGAGCTACTAAATAAATTTAATATCTTTGATTCCAAACCAATGTCGACTCTGATTGCGGTTGGAAAAACATGGAAATCTTGATGATGGGACTTATGTGGTATCCACAATTTATAGAAGAATCATTGTAAGCATATTGTACCGAACCATGGAACGACTAGATATTGTCCTTACAACATGATTAACAGCCTAGTTTCAGTGTAATCTGAAAGAAGAATATATGGCAGCAGTGAATAGAATCATGAGGTACATTCAAGGTACTCACAATTATGGCTTATATATTGCTGAAGGAAGTGATTTTGAACTATCATATGTTTCATTTTCTGATTGGGATAGAGAAATAGTGGATATAAATTCCTCCAGTGGTGGATCATTCTATGTTGGGAAGAAATGTGTGGGATGGATGAGCTAGAAATAGGAACGTACTTCTCTTTATACTACAGAAGATGAATATATCTCTGCAACCAAATCATGCAGTCAACTAGTTCGGATGAAGCAGTAGCTAATTGACATTGGTGATGATGTAAAACAACAAATGATGATTTATTGTGATAATAAGAGAAAAATTCATGTTATAAAGAACCTTGTTCATCATTATTGTATGAATCATGCTAAAATCAGATATCAATTCATCAAGGAAAAATTGGAACAAGGTATTATTAAAATGGATCATGTGGGAACTGATGAGAAATTGGATGATATTCTTACCAAGCCACTAGAAACGGATGTGTTTGAGAAACATTGTATTAACCTTAGTGTTAGACCACCTATAAATGTATATTGAGGTCACAAAATTCCAATCCCCCCATTTTTATAACTACTTTTAATATGGTTATAGAATTGGTGTAGGTTTATGGGGGAGATACGATCCATGGGGACCATGTTTCTGAGCTCTACAAGTCAAAATTCTGTTCATTGGGTTTATTTCCAATGGGGGGAAATGGATAAATTAAATATAAAGTGAAATGGATACTGATCTATTTATTTTCAGGATACAGGAAATGTAACACACAAGGTAAATACAGAATATGACATTTTCATATTTATCAATATTTGTGAAAAAAATAATAATAATACTTTAAAGGGGACGCTATGCACGATGGTGTACCCAATACGCAACAATGAGTTTCTTGGGAATCATGCGTTGCACTCTAATAATAAAATAATATTATTTTAAATGGTAGTTAACACATAGTCGTTGTAATTGAGGGAATGAACATAACTAACTAAAAAATTATTATATATGTTTGTCAAATATTTTTACTCTTTACAATAAATGTTATAGGATTAAAATTGCGAATAAATCCAATTTTAAGCGTAAACATTCCAATATTCTTTAAAAGGTCAATTAACTACCTTTTGATGGTGAACCTCTTTTAAATCCACTTTTTGACAATTTTATTTGTTATATTTGACAAAATACAATTCTTCTTTAGAATCGGGACATCAAAATTTACTTTGTGTAAATTTTTTGTTATTTTTCCGATAAAGTTCTTTTTTTTGAAAAGTGAAAAATATTGTATTTTAATTCAAAACCTCTTTTTAATATAATTTATTTATATGATTAGATTGTCTTTTGAATTTTTTTAATGTTAAATTAGAATACATTTTTACCATTTAATCCAATAGTGTTCATTGGAATTAATTTCACTTTGAAATCGGACTTAAACTTGTGTCAATCTTTTGATACTTTTTGTTTCATAAAAACACGCTATTTGTTTTGATAGCGGGAATTAATTATTAAATTAATTAATTCAACTTATTTGTTTTAAATTTTTTAAAATATACATTATTTTTGAATTCAGAATATCAAATTTTTCTTAGGGTGATGTTTTGGTTTTTTTCTGGCAAACTTCAATTTTTGATGAATTGTTAACCCACTAAGTGGTACTTAAGAAACTGATTTTTCCGTTTAAATGAAATTTTTCCACCTTTGTGTTTTGAATTTAAAAAATCCAACATAAATATTTCTAATTAAGAAGTAAAATGTGGTTCAATGGAATTAAAATAATTTTTTGATGATTAGTAACTTATTAAGTTTTTAATCGCGATTAGAGGTAATTAGTGAAGTTTAAGGTAAGAATAATGTTTTAATAAACTTAAATGACCTAGACACATGCACTACCCTCATTGGATGATTCATGGCCGACCAAGACAATCCATGAGTCAACTTGGGGACCCCATGGAGCAACTTTGTTTGGAAAATGACATAAATACCTTTTTATTTAATGTTAAAGTAAAAATGACACAAACATTAGATGTTTTACGAAAAAAAAATTTACATGTGGTTATACAAGTCTGATTTTTGACTATAAATAGTCATTGGAAAGATAAAACGATTTCCTACATCATAGTAGTTTTTTTAAAATTTTAGAAGTTAAATAAATTAAATTATTTATGACATCATGATAATGCAGTGATGACCTCATTATTTAACAATTTAAATAAAATGGAATGATAATGTAAAATATAAGACCTACACATGTCCAAAACCTATTGGATGGGTTGCTTTCTAACCCTTATCAACTTATCCTCGAAAAAAATCAATGTGGGACAATTAAAATCTGAAACTCATTCTAAAATAAAGTAACATTTCTTTACTTTCCAAGAGTGCCCCTCCTCTCCTCTTATAAAAGGCCCTCACCTCTACCTCCTTACCCACACATCCAAAGCCTTTGGTTCGGCCAAACCCTGCACATTTTGTCTCTCCACATCCCTCTATAACTCCTTGAAGCCTCACTTTGGGCATAAGTCTTCCGAAGGAAGCCTTTGAGCTTAAACCAAAGGGAGTTACCCAATTTTTAGGTAATGTCCTCACTTGAGTCCTTTTGTTTTATTTTTCTTTTCCAACCCCCTAAACTCTTTTTATTATTTTCTTTTGTAAAAAATACAGTATCATAAATATACTAGGATGTTGTTAAAGAAGGATTCAAGCTACACTTACACACACCTTCGTCTAATGGTCAAAGAACATACTGTTTCTGTGGTTGGTGATTTTCTGCCTCACAAAATGATGATTGTTCAATAATCTTTTAACACCTTTAAAGGTGGCCATTATGATGTCACTGTATTTTATATATGATATATATGGTATTTATGTTTACTATATGGTTCTGTATTTTATATTTAAACCATACCGTTATTCGTTTCATGTCATGTAAATGCGACAATTTCATATGAGGAAGTGTGGACTACCTCCCCCTCAAGTGATGTGACTCATACATGCAATACATGGAATGTATAAAGAATGAAATTAATGAACATATGTGACCTATATAACATATATATTATACTGATATATATATATATATATATATCTTTTATTTTTAATTCCATTAATATGAAAAAGAATAAATGAAAGTAGCGTTCATGCGTACATACGGCCTACCGTCCCCATAAATGGTGCTTTTCGTTTTTTATCTCCAAATGATATGGAACAGTATAAAATGAATATGTACTGGATATATATGATATTTTAATCATTAATGCTATTCTGGAAATTATTTACTTATATCTACATGGATAATCATTTTTCAAACAAGTTCATTTTTGACTCATGTACCAAACATCGGCAAAAACATCTGATTTGAACAAACTTTATTAAACAATTATTAAAACAATATAATATGTGATATAAACTGAATTAAAATCTCTAAAGGAGGTCCTTAGGCAATTATAAATTGACCAAAGTTTATTATTCAAGAATATAAAGAAACAAACAAGACAAGTTGGACTTGAGGTATGGGATCCTACTCCTCTCTTTCTTTTTAAGTACACTCTTTTAGGAAATTCCATTTAAATCTCATATTTCATGATATTGGGATGTTCTTTTATATTACTCTTACTGTAATGTTTATGTTCATATTATGAGAGACCCTATTCTCTCTCATCAATCCATTTTGGATGTTTTGAGTGGCACCGTTAGGCTGCCGAATTTTCGTAAGAGATCTAACCTCTCTCTTTCTTTTTAAGTACTCTCTTTATGTCACTTCTTTTAAGATCCTCTTTGTTATGTAGTGGGATGTTCTTTTATATTCCTCTTTCTGTAAACTTTATGTTAATATGATGAGAGACCCTATTTTCTCTCATCAATCCATTTTTTATGTTTTAAGTGGCGTTGTTAGGCTGCCGAGTTTTCATAAGCGATTTTCCATATCACTTTTATTCCCATGAGATTTATGCTACATTTTCCACAATTTCCTTTGAGTGGTGTATGTACTTCCAATTATTTTACTCATTGTGTAATATAATTTCATTTATGAGTATTTACATCAATGTTGTATTTTCCTTCTTTCACGAGGTTCATGTTTTGAAAGATACCCATGTCGGTAAGGGAACCTCTCACCCTCCTCTTTTTAAAAGACTTATTTTGTTATGTCTTTTAATTCACATAATATTATGTTGGGATATTTTCTTCTATATCCTTATTGATGTAAATTTTATGTCCAAGTTATGAAATACCTTTTTTATCCCTCATCAACTCTTTTTCTAAATTTTGAAGTGACACCGTTAGGCTGTCGAATTTTTGCAAGGGAACTTCTTAACACAATTTTGATTCTTTGGGATAAACTTGTACACCTTGAATATTTCGTTCTATGAATATGTTTGAATAACCTCTGCTTTTTTTACACTTAATATCCACTTATATTTTGTGTATTCGTTTTTCACACATAATTATGTAATTGATTTATCCTTAAACCAAGGATACCGTCATCGTAAGGGACTTCGTCTCAATCTCCATTCATTGAGGCATATTTTGTTTTATACAAAACTTTCTTTTATACGGTGTATAAACCCCTATGACTTTTACGTTAATTCAAAATGAAACTTTTTTATACGAAGCGTTTACTAAAGGACAAAAGTAAATGCTTTTTCATATGTATGCGGCGACAACGAATTCTCTACCACCGTGACCATTATTTGAGTTTCAGCTTCCTCTACAATCCATAACTTCTTTTTAAAAGAAAAATAAATACCATGTTTTACATTTCATTTATTTTGGTATTGAAAATGGTTTTCATAATGTTTTTATATAAATGTGTTGTATTGATATCTTGTGATTGAAAGGTCGAAATGCTATGTTTCCATTATGCATGTTTTATGTGATACGATTATGTTATGGTTCTTGGGCATTGTTATGAAGACGGGTGGTTCCATGATAAACTAAGGGCGGGTGAGCCCGATATAGCTCTCTAATGCATTGGGTAACGCAAAGGACTGAAACGTTAAGGTTTCTCCAAATAGATTTAGGGAATATACTCTGATGGGTATTCCAAACATAACCAAGAGGGTTACTCCCTACATAAGAATGTTATGTATGCCTCAAGTTACCTTTATGTCTTATGATTTCTATGATTTATTCATGATTTTATGAGGTATGTTAAAGTGATTATGTTTTATGGGTAAAGTATGATTTCATTCTTATGTACACATGTACTCATGTTTCCATTCCATATTTTTATATCCCTTATTGATCTTTTTATGCTCATCCCATGTTTTTGAAATATTTTTCACAGGTCATGGGAAGGGTACATGATATGATGATAGTGTCAAGGAAGTGTCAATAATGAATCCATGTTTTATTTTAAATATGTTTCCGTTTATGGAAAAATTGAATACTATCTTTTATGTAACCACATTGTTTAAATGTGGAATGTATTGCAAGTTTTATGATCTAATTTTCTAAAACACTAAACCTGAAAAGATCATCAATGTGTAATCTTGTAATAACTCAAGATTAAGTAAGGTTTAAGGCTGGGGCCTTATAGTTGGTATCAAAGGTCGTTTTAGATAACTTTAGAGGTTAGGGTATCCTCTAAGCATAAGTGACATTACCATAATGGTTAGGATTTCAGAAAGAGTCATAGTTTTAGATAAAGTGAATAAGTAAGTATATCTTAGTGGTTATCTCCCTCATTAGTACATGATGGTTTTGTTGAAATACTCACACTGAAATTTCTGTTTTTAGTGAATCAATGGATCTAGCAGGCACCAAAGTGACAATAGGTTTGAAGGAAACTGTGGTGGTTCTCTGATTAAGAGACTGGATGAAATGGGGTATTCAATGAGGAAACTCGTGATTGTTCTAAACCAACTATCAAGGAGTCATGATCATCCACTTGAACCTATCTATGTTCTATATTCCATCATGTATGAGATGACCAATCGATGTGGAAGTTCAGGTAATAATTATAAAGGTAACCATTAGGGTTTATATGATCCTTACTTTTTAGGTAATTATGGGTTATTATATGTTATGATGGAAAATGAAAGTCATGAGATAAACATGAGGTTAAAATATTTTATGATTATTTTTTTGAATATTTTATCTCGTTTTCATGAATTTTTTATGAATTATATAGTTTTGGAAAAAGGACAACACGCAGACCGTGTGACAACACGTCGCGCCAGACAAAGCTGTGGGAATCGAACCCACAACCAAAGTGCGACTGGTATTTATCGCCTACCACTGGACTACGTGAATTCCCTAGTTAGTTTGACTGATTATTTTTAGTTAGATGATTTTTTGAATTAAGAGTAAGTTGATTTTGGGTTATCTATGGAAATTTATTAAACTACAATGGAGGATATGCGATTAGGTTAATTACTTTTCAATATGAGACATTAAGAGCAACTGATGTTGTTTGGAGATAAATATTACGATTTAACTTGGAAGAATATGTGACTAAATATTTCAAATATTTGGATTTCAATCATATTTTGGTTTATTTTGAAGAATATTATGGAAAAATTGTTTATCGAATGGTCCTCGTTGAACTTTGGGTTTTGTTGGACAAATTTTGGAGATTAAGAATAAATTTTCTTTTTATAAAAGGTTATCCTTTTCTGGATTATCTGATCTTTTATTAACCTTTTTGGTTTCGGTTTTGGTTAAAGTCTAAAGACATGAGATGTATATAGTTCTCTTCTATGGATTAGGTGATTCTCTAGAAGTTGATTATAGTACTCTTAATGTGAACAAGTCTTCCTAAATACTCGTCTTTTGAAGAAAATATAAGTTTGTGTAAGGAATCTAATAAAAGCTGAAAGTCAACATGATAAGTGATTATGTTTCCTTATGAATAAATTCCTCAATAAAAAGTAACTTAAAACAAAAATGTTGTCTATTATCTTTTCCTACTGGGGAATCGAATACCGTTTAACCCATCACAAGTTTGTGATTTTCTTGTGGTTAACTTTCTCCTAAACATGATTTCTATCACTCTCCATCAGAACATGACCCTATGTTTTCTCCTCCATGTCCATGTTTTCATACATGGAATCCTAGTATGGGTTTACTCGAGTGACCTCTGTACTTATCTTTCTTTATTTTAAAGTGATTGTTTTACTGACTCTTCTTCAGACGTGGGACATTCAAGGATGTTTCCAAGCTCAATTTTAAAATTGCGAGGATGCAATTCCTAAAAGGGTAACACCCCAGGTAAATAAAGAATACAAAATTTTCATATTTATCCATATTTGTGAATAAAATATTAATATTACATTAAAGGATACTCTATGCACGATGGCGTACCCAATACCCAACAATGAGTTTCTTGGGAATCTTGCATTGCACTATAATAATAAAATAATATTATTTTAAATGGTAGTTAACGCCTAGCCATTTTAATAGAGGGAATGAACATAACTAACTAAAAAATTATTATATATGTTTGTCAAATATTTTTACTCTTTACAATAAATGTTATAGGATTAAAAATGCGAATGAATCCAATTTTAAGCGTAAACATTCCAATATTCTTTAAAAGGTCGATTAACCGCCTTTTGATGGAGAACCTCTTTTAAATCCACTTTTTGAAATTTTTATGTTTTATGTTTGACAAAATAAAATTCTTCTTTAGAATCGGGACATCAAAATTTACTTTTTGTAAATATTTGGTATTTTTCTGATAAATTTCTTTTTTAAAAAAGTGAAAAATGTTGTATTTTAATTCAAACCCGCTTTTTAATATAATTTATTTATATGATTAGATTGTCTTTTGAATTGTTTTAAAGTGAAATTAGAATATATTTTTACCATTTAATCCAATAGTGGTCGTTGGAATTAATTTCACATTGAAATCGGACTTAAACTAGTGTCAATATTTTGATACATTTTGTTTCATAAAAACACGCTATTTGTTTGGACAGTGGGAATTAATTATTAAATTAATTAATACAACTTATATGTTTTGAATTTTGTAAAATAGACATCATTTTTTAATTCAGAATATCAAATATAGCTTAGGATGATGTTTTGGTTTTTTTCTGGAAAACTTCAATTTTTGATGAATAGTGAAACCACTAAGCGGTACTTAAGAAAATGATTTTTCCGTTTAAATTAAATTTTTCCACCTTTGTGTTTTGAATTTCAAAAATCCGACATACATGGTTGTCATTAAGAAGTAAAATGTGGGTTCAATGGGATTAAAATAATATTTTGGTGAATAGTAACTTATTAAGTTTTTAATCGCGATTAGAGGTAATTAGTGTTGTTTAAGGTAAGAATAATGTTTTAATAAACTGAAATGACATAGACACATGTCCTACCATCATTGGATGAGTCATGGACGAACAAAAAATCCATGAGTCAACTTGGGGTCCCCATGGATCAACTTTGTTTGGAAAATGACATAAATACCTTTTTATTTAATGTTAAAGTAAAAATGACACAAACATGAGATGTTTTACTAAAACAATTTTTACATGGGGTTATACAAGTCCGATTTTTTACTATAAATAGTCCTTGGAAATCTAAAAAGAGATCCTACATCATAGTATTTTTTTTATAATTTTAGATATTATATAAATTAAATTATTTATGACATCATGATGATGCATCGATGACCTCATTATTTAACGGCTTAAATAAAATGGAAAGATAATGTGAAATCTAAGACCTACACATGTCCAAAACCTATTGGATGGGTGGATTTTGAACAATTATCACCTTACCTTGAAAAACATTAATTTGGGACCATTAAAATCCAAAAATCATTCTAAAATAAAGTAGCATTTCTTTACTTTCCAAGAGTGCCCCTCCTCTCCTCTTATAAAAGGCCCCCACCTCTACCTCCATACCCACACTTCCAAATCCCTTGGATCGGCCAAACCCTACCCATTTTGTCTCTCCACATCCCTATATAACTCCTTGAAGCCTCACTTTGGGCAGAATTCTTCCCAAGGATGCCTTTGAGCTCAAACCAAAGGGAGTTACCCGATTTTAAGGTAATGTCTTCACCTGAGTCCTTTTGTTTTATTTTGCTTCTCCAACCCCCTAAACTCTTTTTATTATTTTATTTTTTTAAAAATACAGAAACTTCAATATACTAGAATGTTTTTATAAGATGGATTCGAGATAAACATACACACACCTTCGTCTAATGGTAAATGGACATACTGTTTCTGTGGTTGGCGATTTTCTGCCTCACGAAACGATGATTGTTCAATAATCATTTAATAGCTTTAAAGGTGTCCATTATGATGTCAATGTATTTTATATATGATATATATGGTATTTAGTTTTACTATGTTCTTATGTATTTTATATTTAAACCATAACTTTATTCTTTTCATGTCGTGTAAATGCGATAATTTCATATGAGGAAGTGTGGACTACCGCCCCCTCAAGTGATGTGACTCGTACATGCAATACATAGAATGTATAAAGAATTAAATTAATGAACATATGTGACCTATATAACATATATATTATACTGGATTATATATATATCATTTATTTTTAATTCCATTAATATGAGAAAGAAAAAATGAAAGTAGCGTTCATGCGTTCGTACGACCTACCGTCTCCATGAACGATGCTTTTCATTTTTTATCTCCAAATGATATGGAATAGTATAAAATGAATATGTACTTGATATATATGATATTTTAATCATTAATAATATTCTGGAAATTATATACTTATAACTACATGGAAAATCATTTTTCAAACAAGTTCATTTTGGACTCATGTACCAAACATCGGCATAAACGTCTGATATGAACTAACATTATTAAAAAATTATTATAACATTATAATATGCGATATGAACTGAATAATATTCTCTCAAGGAGGTCCTTAGGCAATTATAAATTTACCAAAGTATATTATTAAGGAATATAAAGAAATGAACAAGACAAGTTGGACTTGATGTAAGGGATCCTACTCATCTCTTTCTTTTTTAAGTACACTCTTTTATGTCATTCCTTTTAAGGCTCGTATTTCTTGTTATTGGGATGTTCTTTTATAATACTCTTACAGTAATGTTTATGTTCATATGATTAAAGACCCTATTCTCTCTCATAAATCAATTTTGGAAGTTTTGAGTGGCACCGTTAGGCTGCCGAATTTTTGTAAGAGATCTAACCTCTCTCTTTCATTTTAAGTACTATCCTTTATGTCACTTCTTTTAAGAACATATTTTTTATGTTGGGGGATGTTATTTTATATTCATAATTCTATAAACTTTATGTTAATATGATGAGAGATCCTATTTTCTCTCATCAATCCATTTTGGAAGTTTTATGTGGCGTTGTTAGGCAGCCGAGTTTTCGTAAGGGATTTTTCATATCACTTTTATTCCTATGAGATTTATGCTACATTTGCGACATTTTCTTTTGAGAGGTGTATGTACTGTCCATTATTTTACTCATTTTGTAATATACTTTCATTTATGAGTATTTACATCAATTTTGTATTGTCCTTCTTTCACGAGGTTCACGTTTCGAAAGACACCCATGTCGATAAGGGAACCTTTCACCCTCCTCTTTTTAAAAGATTTATTTTGTTATGTATTTTAATTCACATAATAGTATTTTGGGATATGTTCTTCTATATCCTTATTGATGTAAATTTTATGTCCAAGTGATGAGATACCTTTTTTATCTCTCATCAACTCTTTTTTTGAATTTTGAAGTGACGTCGTTGGGCTGTCGAATTTTTGCAAGGGAACTTCTTAACCCAATTTTGATTCTTTGGGATAAACTTATTCACATTCAATATGTCGTTCTATGAATATGTTTGAATAACCTCTGATTGTTTTACACTTAATATCCACTTATATTTGGTTCATTTGTTTGTCACGCATAATTATGTAATTGATTTATC
This sequence comes from Viscum album, assembly GCA_963277665.1. Taxonomy (NCBI): domain Eukaryota; kingdom Viridiplantae; phylum Streptophyta; class Magnoliopsida; order Santalales; family Viscaceae; genus Viscum; species Viscum album. The sequence continues at coordinate 1,234,726,611 of OY728162.1, read as the reverse complement.
CTTAAACCAAGGATACCGTCTTCGTAAGGGACTTCGTCTCAATCTCCATTAATTGAGGCATATTTTGTTTTATACACAACTTTCTTTTATACGGTGTATAAACCCCTTGGACTTTTACATTTATTCAAAAGGAATCTTTTTATATGAATCTTTTACTAAATGACAAAAGGGAATGTTTTTGTCATACGTATGTGGCGACAACGACTTCTCCGCCGCTGTGACCATTATTTGAGTTTTGGCTTCCTCTACAAGCCATACCATCTTCTTAAAAAAAAATTAAATACCAGGTTTTACATTTCATTTAGCTTGGTATTGAAAATTGTTTTCATAATGTTTTTATGTCAATGTGTTGTATTGATATCTTGTGATTGAAAGGTGGAAATGTTATGATTCCTTTATGCATGTTTTATGTGATACGATTTTGTTATGGTTCTTGGAAATTGTTATGAAGATGGGAGGTTCTGTGATAATATATGGGCGGGTGAGCCCGATATAGCTCTCCAATGCATTGGGTAACACGAAGGAGTGAAACATTAAGGTTTCTCTGAAGAGATTTAGGGAATATACTGTGATGGGTATTCCAAACGTAACCAAGAGAGTTACTCCCTACGTAAGAATGTTATGAATGCCTCGAGTTACCATTATGTCTTATGATTCCTATTATTTATTCATGATTTTATGAGTTATCTTAATGTGCTTATGTTTTTTGGGTAAATTATGATTTCATTATTATGTATACATGTACTCATGTTTCCTTTCCATATTTTTATATCCCTTACTGAGCTTTTTATGCTCATCCCATGTTTTTGAAATATTTTTCATAGGTCAAGGGAAGGGTAGATGATATGATGATAGTGTCAAGGAAGTTTCAAGAAAGAATCCATGTTTTATTTTAAATATGTTTCCGTTGATGGGAAAAATGAATACTATCTTTTATGTAACCACTTTGTTTAAATGTGGAATGTAATGAATGTTTTATGATCTAATTCTATAAAACTCTAAACCTGAAAATATCCTCAATGTGTAATCTTGTAATAACTCAAGATTAAGTAAGGTTTAAGGCTGGGGCCTTATAAGAAATATGGAGAATATAAAAATCCATAAATTTAACTATAGAGGATAAACGAAAAGAAAAAATCCATAAATGAAATTATGGGGGAGAAAATAAAATAATGAGACCTCAATTCATAACCTCTCTTATTTTCTACAGTGATCACATCTCACATAGAGTTAGAGTGATCGCTATGTTGTTTCTTGAAGGTTTAGTTTTGATCTTGGCTGGTGCTTTAGTGAATTTATCTTGATATTACCAACAAACTCAAATAGGAATATTTCTGGACCAAATGTTATTCATTGATAATAATGGGGTATGGTTTGGATTTATTTTCAATCTACACATTGGTTACTAGGGAGTTTTCATGGAATGTGGTCATACATTTGAGGATTAATGAATTATTGGAGGTGGGGTTATTTCCCTAGGTTTGACAAATTTTTGGGCCTCAAAATCAGGAATCTGTTCATAGCAATGTATGGTATGAGGAATGGTGAATGAATTCAATAAAGGGAGAGAACTGCATGGCCTAGGACACAGACCACGTACCATATCCGAAACAGATCATGGACTGCGTACAGAATAGCGGGAATGGTATGTAGAGAAGTTTGTGGAACCAAAATCGGTTTGTGGTGATGGTATGTGGATGGAGACATGTAGTATACAAAAGGATATAGGTTCACAGAATAGCTGCAATCTTTGGGATGGGAGTGGTATATGATGGAGGTTATACCAAAATCAAAGATTTGGTAAATTTGGGATTATCAGATTTTCTGGATCCATTATTTCCTATATAAGAATCAATAATCCCCTTAGTTAATAAGATTGATTGGAGATTATAATTTTAAGGATAAATCCAGGTAAGTTAAAAGTTTTTTGTGGAGGATAAGATATTACACAGAGAGAACCATCTACATAATGAAAAATAGTTCCTAAAAGAGAGTCTATTATGTAGAGGAAGGTATCCCAGTACGCTACAAAGCAAGGCAGTATACAGAGTAGAACGGTATGCATAGAAGCTATCCAGTATGAGGAGTTAGGTAGTATGAAGAGTAGGGTACATTTTATAGGATGTAGACACTATGCGAAAATAGTAGTGGTATGCGGAACACTCAAGAAATCCTAAAAGTTGAACAAATCAGTTTGTGAAATTAATTACAATAACTTATCAGTGTGCGGGAAAGTAAATTACATCTATGGGGGGAAACATGACTTTCACAGAGTATCCATTTATAGTTGAAGATGCATGACCTAATGATGAACCATCGAATCATCCTTCAAGTCGATAAACTGAGTGAAGGTTCTTCTAACGCATTGAGCAATGGGGGTCAGTGTAAGTGATCTAAGAGATGTAGTGTACTATCCCTAAAACCTTGTAAAGATAGTGCGCCTGGAACAAATTGACTCTGTTAAAATCTGATAATCCACAACTTATAAAGCTTAGTGGTTTTTGGTACGACTGACACATAGTCGGCATATGTTCCTTGGACATATCCTTTAGTGGTGAACCATGTAAAATTGTTGTGTCATTACTTTTCCTGTGATTTTTTGTTTTCTGTACTTTCTCTTTAGACAGGTTCAATAGGTTCCTACCAACGTGGGAACAAAATCCATCGGTTCAAAAGAAAATGTTGACTCCTTGATTCACAACTCCCCTCTTAGGGTGTTCATGGTTCCTTTAATATACTCATTGGATGTATATTAATTTGTGTGAGACAGGAAAAATGGCATGCATCAAGTATATTATTGGTTTATAAGGTTTAATGATTTACATAGGGACACCTACTGTTAATCATTTAATTCATTGTAAATAGTTGATAAAATAAAAATTATAAGAGTAAATATTCCTAATTATATATTGTATTTCCTAGAAAAAATAATCCCCAAGTAAATCCCATAAAATATTGGATATATTCCTACCATGACCATATGAGAGAAATATAATGGATAAAGACGAATAAATAAGGTGTAAAGAAGAGACAATAACCACTTATTTAATAAATATCATGAGTTTAAATGGAGAATCACTAAGATTAAAGATGAGAAGAGGGGGAGGAAAGGGGTGGTTGGAATGAGGATAGTCAATAAGGCTTCTAGAGATGTAGGGGAGTGAAATGATATTATTCCTATTAAATTCATATTTTTCAAACAAAAAAATTTAAATTTCAAAAAGTTTTTACGTGATATATTCATTTCAAATATTTATATTTATATAATTCGTGAAACAATCTTCCTCAAATGTGAGAACACCCCTTTTGTTAATTGGATTTTTGTCCAAGAGTTTGGGTGATTTGAAAGTGTTAAAAACGGTAGAAAATTTTGTTTTATTTTTAAAGTGGTGAGTTAACCATTGAGATCAAAATTTAATCCACTTTTTTTCCTTGGTTAATTTTTATATCAATGATTTGGAGTGTTTAAATATTTTATGATTTTCAAATGAGATGGATTATTTCAAAGGTGCGTGTTTTCCCATGTAGATTGGATTTTGATACTTATTGTTTCTTTGAATGTTTTTCAATGGCCATTTTATGGGTAGTGTAAATTACAATTTGAGATTCAAAGGTGTTTGGATAAAATTGGCTATAAGAGTAGATTGGGATGGATTTTATAAATGATAAAATGTATTGGAATTTAAATCATGTGTTTGAGAAGGGAATGCTGAAATTTTATAAAAAATGAGTGATTATGAAATATTTTAAAGTCATATTTTAAAATGGTGATTTGCCCAAGAGGTATTGGACAAGAAAAAATATTTCCAAGTGATTTTTTTCATTTAATAAAAATCTAATAAAAATGGTTATAACAAATATTTATTTGTTACTAATTATTTTGTAAAACTATATAGGAAATGTTTAATTTTTTTAATATATTTCAAAAAATATTTTTTAGGATGTAATATGAATTTTATATCTTAGAGGGATATACAGTTGTATGGTGATCCTAATTCAACATGGTTTTTTATTTATCTTGTTAAATATTAATATTACTGAATTAAATATGATGGATATGAATAAATAATTAATGGATTTCAATCATATAACAAATATATATGAATATGGAGTGAAAGAGTCCATCATGTTTGCAAAAGATCATGCATATAACCCATCTCAAATCTAGTTTCTATGTTTGAATTATTATTTTTAGAGACTAATTAGTCTAGTGTATTTTGATGAACTCTCAATCTACCATGTAATGGATTGATGTTATAAATGTTGGATTAAAAATTGAGAAGAAGATAATGTAGCTAGTGGCAAGGATATCACTTTATTTTATTGACCATATGATACAATTAAAATTGTGAACAACGAAGAAGACCATATCTATGATGTGATTATATATGTGAATGATGATAAAGATCATATTAAGGAAATAACAAGGACAGTTGAAAATGAACTTCAAGATTTTCCAAAATTGTTTGAGAGGTTAATGAGTTGTAAAAAGACACCATTTTATGTTGGTTTCACTATGAATACAGTAGTTTCAGTCATAATGAAGGGGTATAATTTGAAATTAGGAAACAAATTGAGTGATATTAGTTTTATAGTACTAATTAATCTCTTAAATTACATGATCATAAAAGATAATGAGCTTCCAAGGTGAACATACGATGCAGAAAAAAAGCTTTGGTCGATGGGTTATGGTCTCTAAAAGAAAGCATTCCTTCCTAAATAAATGTATACTATTTAACAAGGGCTAAAAATAACATATAGAATGACCAAATTGTGGTTCTTTTCAATACAAGAAATATGAATCTGACTGTACAAAATTTTTATGCTGCATTCCAATCATTCAATAGTTTAGGCTTTTATAAAGAAGTTATGGGACTACAGGGAAATTGATGTTGAACGTAGATACAAGAAATAAATGTAGGAAATGACGTCACCCAGTAAACTCTCCTATAAGCAAGTTAACTGATCATGATTATCCTGAATTTGGAAATGATCCATGAAACCTTTTTCTTGAATTATCTATAGATGGAGTGAATTCTTTTTGTTTTCAAAGAATCACTCACAGTACATTGCTGGTTATGTTGGTAAATTATAACATTCCCTTGCGGTTATGCATGAAATGAAAATACATCATGGTATCTATGCTTATATCAGAATAGAAAAAACTGGGAAATGATATTTATGTTTATTTGGTTCCATTGATCTAGTATTTGAAATTATTGTGGGATTCAGGTGTTACATTTAATGATGCATATATAAATGAAGATTTCAAATTATGAGCCAAGTTATGCTGGATGATAAATGAATTTCTAACATACAAATTATTTTTAGGATGTAGCATTAAATTAACTCAATGTTGTTCCATATTCGAAAAAGATAAATAGTCAATTAAGTTGAAACATTCATCAAAAAGAGTTTTTATATGCCATCACATATTTATTTCCTAATGAAAAAAGTAATGACCATGGAAAACATTATTCGATAGAAGTTCAGAATAACATAAAGCCCTGTCTCCACTAACAGGTGATCAAATATTTGAGAATGTAAAAGATATGGACACTAATTTTGTAAACTTTTTTAGGAAAACATTTTTAGAAAATGGTTAGAAAAAGAGATCATGTTTCTTTGAGTTACTATACAGAAATTGTGTACACGTCAGAAATTTTCTTGATGTTATGAATATTGAAAAAATGTATGTCATAATTTCATCGTCACATTTCTAAATGAACCCAATAAAAAATTATTTAATTAAGGTTATGTTGTAAATGGTTGAAATTGGAATACCAGAAGAGTTATCTCCAGTGAAGGGTGAAAAATGAACATTTATTTCTCCTACTTCATACACTATTTCCATGCATGAGAGATATCAGTTTTGAAACTTCTTGAATGAAATACAAGTTTTAGACGGGTATTCATAAAATATCAAGAATATGATGTCAAAGACTAATTTAATGTTAAAGGATATGAAATCACATGACTATAATGTTTTTATGTATGATTTAATTCCTATAGATTTATGTTTCATTTTTTTCCAAGAATGTCTGTCACACATTATGGAAGATTTGTTTCTTCTTCAAAGCTATATGCAACAAATTTATAGACCTGAAAAAATTTCTAACTATATAAAGATAAATTTCCATCATATTATGTGAAATGGAACTATTCTAACCACCAACATTCGTTGATATGATGGTTCATTTGATGGTTCAGTTGGTGAGAGAGATTCGACTATGTGGTTCTATACACTATAGATGGATGAACCCCATTAAAAGACATATGAAAATTTTGAAAGGTTATGTAAAAAATAAAATTTGTCCAGAGGATTGTATTGTAGAGTGATATATTGTTGAGTAATTCATTGAATTATGTATAAAATACCTATCTAGTGGGGAAAGTATTGTTCTACCAAAATAAAATCAAACTAGGCAGTTTATGGGTGAAGGAATTTCTAGGAGAGATGTTGTGACAATCAATATTACAAATCAAGGGCAATCCCACCATTACGTTTTGTATAATAGTTTGGAGGTTTCACCATATAGTGAAAATGATGAAGATATTCTTATGCCTTTGAATCCATCAAGGTATGCAAGTTGGATATCAAATACAAATAATAAATAGTTTATAGGATATTTTGAGGAAAATATTTTTATACAGTCAAATGAATATAGGAATTCAATTTCAGAATGAATCTGATGGATTGTTAGAGGACCATGTATTTATGTATTATTTTTCAATGGTTAGCTAATTAATGGTTATATGTTCTATACAAATTAACATGATGAATAAAGTACCCCCAAAAATAGTGAGGTTACACTTGTGGCTGAAGAGATGCAAGTTTATAGTACTAAGGATACAAATCCAATTTACACGTATATGTATTACTTTGGAATCATCAAAAAAATATGGGAGTTGAATTATACAATATTCCAAGTGACAATATTTTAATTCAAGTTGGTTGATAACAAGAGTTCTGTTAAAATAGATGAATTGAGATTCATGAAAGATGATTTTAGTAATTAAGGGGACAAAGAAGAACCATTTTTAGTAGCATAAAATGTAGTACATGTAATTTAAGATCCAGATCATGAAAATTTAAAATGGTAAGTTATCCTATTATTGACCAAAACCACTAAAGGGGTAGGTGAAAATTCAACTAATTATGACCCTTTCATTGGTACACCGCAATCATTAAATAGTGGTCCCAATGTAGAAATAATTTTTTATATCATAGGATACCACAATGAATTTATTTGGATAGTTGATATAGGGGTTAAGTCCCTTAAGCCATTAAAAAAATAGTTTAATAATCAGGTTATATATTTTTGAATATATATTGTGTTACCTCATGTTATTATATTTTTGGGGCTACATTTATATAATCTAAATTAAATATTAAACCACTTCTGTAGATAATGAATTCTACATGTTCTAGTTATATCAATCATGAGGAACAACATGTATCTCAACCTGTTGCAGCATGTAGTGTATAGGAACAACGACCTTCTACATGTGCTTCTCCCAGTGTAGAGGTACAATGACTATCTACACATGTTAATGATACTTTTTCAGAATAACAACATATTTATGATGTTCAATCCGAGTAAATGTTAGGTGATAAAGTACAATCGATGTAATAAAATAGAAGCACCATAGTTTGATAGTGGTAGTAATAGTCATTAAGAACAAAAAATCAAAGTCATCAAATACAAGGTCATATGGAATGCATGGGGCATGCATGTTAACCCCCCAAAAGATATTTTTAGTATTCACATTGTAATATTCACTCAGAAATGTGTGTATATTGATGTAAATAGATGGAACTATGTTGTTCCCATGCTTATGACACTGATGTAGGAAGAAATTGCGGTAACATTATGATATCATTTAATTATTTTTCTAAAAAATAAAATAATGAAACATTGAATTTATCCTTAATATCCCTTTTAGAGTGCATTTATATTAGATTAATCCAACAAGAAATATGTATTAATTCATACTGCAATGATTCATTGTGGATTTTTTAAATTTATAGTGAGACATCACCTTAAATATGCTAAATGAAAAATAAACATTCACCAATCACTTATCAGTGAACACCTGATAACCTAAGAAGAATGGGATGCATTTTCTGGTTGTCTTGCAAATGTGACATTTCAGGTACATTGTGGATTGTAATACGTTGTTTGAATATATGTGTATTCATCACATTGATTGAAATTTTTTTATTTTTGAAATTGAAACTGAGTGATGCAAATAAGGAAAGAGTAGAAAAACCAACATACCCTATCGTAAAGCATGGATGGGGAATGATTCACTTGAAAAAAATTGGTACGTATCTGAAATCTATCGTAATACTTATATGTGACATGAATAATATCATAATTATGTTCCTTTGATTATAAGAGTATTGATGACTCCAAATCTAAACCAACTTCAATTCCACTACATGTTCTATGGAAGGAGGCATGTGTAAATAAATATGGTATAATAATAGATGAAAAACACAAAAAGTGTCTAAAACATGTGTAAGTATGAAATAATAAAAAAAAATTCGTTAGATCACTATTACATAAAATGATTAATTATTTTCTTATATTTTTGAACTAAAATAGTTGCATATTATAGAAACACCTATATTGGATGAAAACTTACTATCACTGGTCTTGAAGTGTCCAAAAATATATGGTCAATTCAGAGGTGCAGGTTTTGGGGTGTAATCCAAAACATATTTTGAGAAAATAACTGGAGGAGAATAAATATAAAAAATGATATAGATGAAACAAAGACTAGGTACCCTTTAAGAACAATTAAAATGGAAGAGATAGATACTACTATCTTTTAAGGGGGCTAAGAAAAGAGAAGAAACAACTCAAGAACAACCATTACAAACAGGTCTCACCCCACCTCTTACAAGCTTTGAGGTGATCCTTTCTCCTCAAAGAGATATCTTATTCAAGGTAAAGAATACTTTAATAATTTTTTATATGTAATGTGAATCAGATAGAAATTGATACCTTTCTTATAGTAATATTATATAGGGTGAAAATGGATATGATTTATATTTATCAAAACCCACCCATTTCCTTATAGAAAGGACTACAATGTTCAATATCCAAGACAACAGTCTACACAAAAAACCACTTCTAACAGTTCATGTGAGAGTGGTGATTAGTATAGCTCATGATCCAAGCACCGAGCTACCTGTTCCACTTGATGATGAAGATATTCCACTGATCGACCAAGATTTTGAAAAATTCTTTACATGGCTGTAAAATCTTCTAAAAAATTTAAAATGAAGTTATTCAATTACAACATATTTTTCTTGATCAAACATTATCGATTAAAGAAAAAATGTCAAAAATGGTGAATTTTATTACAAATGGACAAAGGGAATAGGGTGTAATGAAAGGCCAGCCTAAAACATCTAAAAGATCGACCAACCAATAAAGAAGATATTGAAAAAGAACCTTTACCTTGCCCATTCCATATCCTCATATACTAAAAATGAACGTTCATGTGAATTGAAAGTTAAAAATTTTATTTGTCATATAGTTTATTTTAAATAAAATATGTATAGATAGGTAGGTAAAGACTACATTGGTGTTGATAATTTAAATAAAATCCTCAACTATGATAGGCTATGATCCTTAGTTTTAATTGTATACATGAGGACTATTTTCCTGATTTGATTTTCCAAAATATGATATAATATCTTAATTAAGACTATACAGATTTTATATTTTTTCCAGGTGTATATATCAAAAATAAGTGAAGGGACTTCCCCAGGAAAAAAATCTGTACGTGTTAGTCCTATCACCACCTCTAAAGAATAAACAAAAATAGAATCTAAAAAGGGGATGAAATAGTTGATGTCCTAGTCAAATATTTTGAAAGAAAACATTCAGATGATAGACTTTTATTAATAACAATGACGTAGGGGTAAAACTCTATAATTTAATTATATCAAATATATTTTCATTTATTTAATTAATTATTAATTTTTGTGTTTTTATGCAACATTGGATGCTCATTGCGGTCAATTTGTATACCTCAAATATTTATTTCTTAGATTCAATGCATGGATACCAAAAAAAATAAACTACACATGATGGTGTTTTCAATTGGTAATATACTAAATCCAACAATTTAGAACTAAACATCAAGTTATATAATTTATATTATCTTTTAATGAGGATTCTATTATGATAGGGTGGTGCATCAATATTTTGAAAAACAAGGAATGATGTCAGGGGCTAAGCAAAAGGATGCCGAAAAGTTATAAAACTAGACAAGTATCAGGGTATATAAAATAAGAGTTCACAACCAAACACATATATAAAAGAATTACTTATTCCCTTTAATGGTTCTACAGTGTATGAAACAAACAAATGGAAAATATTGTGGTTATTATGTTTTAAATTTTATGAGAGATATCATATTCCATGAACAAACTAGCATCCTTGAAAAGGTATTATCAAAGTTAATTACTATTTAATTTTAAAAAAAAATAATCCATTTTATATTTATATTTTTTTAGTACTTCTATGACTATTAAAAAAATAATATTCACAAGATGGTATAAAGTTTCTTAGAAAAATGGGCAGCATACCCGATGTAATAATATACACAAATAGTATGAAGATGTGAATTCTATAGAAGTAGTGGACTTTTTCATATTTATGTTTAATTTAATTCTTTCTATTATCACTCGCATAATGATTGTTTTCTTATACATTTATTTTCCCCTTTTGAGTTAGGGTGGTTTGTTCGAAGTTTCTCATGCAAGTGAAATATTTGGCTTTGAGGTTGTAACTTAGATAATGACAACAAAGAAATGGGTCAAGAATGTAAACAACCATCATGAAAGGGTAAATTCCTAATAATTATTATTTTTGATTTTGATATCATTTTATATATTATTTGTAAGTTAATTTCTTTAAAAATTTTACCTATTACTTTTTTGTGTTTCAATAGATCTTTATGCTTTCCACTACTTCTCTTTATCAAGTTACCAACACTCTATAGAGTCGATTTTATTTAGATGAAAACCCTTTCTCGTTAGAAAAACAAAATCATAGAGGAAGCTCATGTGCTCATTATTGCGACTTCTTGTGATATAATGTGCATATGAGCTTCCTCCACTCTCTTGGATTTCAACAATGGGAAAAGTTTTTCTACTTAGAAGATTGAATAAATATATATATTTAACAGATCTAAAAAAAGAAAATGGAAATCTGGATAACATTTGTTGTTAAGTTTTTTTTTGAGACTTTGGGGTGTGTATAAATAAACCACACCTCAATCCAACACATGGTGTGATAGGTATTACTCCATGTTATTATTTAAATTTAAAATTGAAAATTTATTTAGTAAAAAAGACAAATAACATACTCAAAACTATGAAAACCAATTCATATTATTTTTATACTTTTATAAAATGGTCCATAATAAATTTTTGGCATGTAGAAATAATATTCACATCAATATAATACATGATGTTCCTAGTATGACTCAATGTGTCTCTTTTAATTTAAAAATGACATTAATTTGAGTAAAGAAAACAACTGGATTACTTAAAATTGAGAAAATAAATTCATACTAATTTGATGATTTAGGAAAAATATCCATTGGTAATTTGTGATAGGTAAGAATCATGCACAACTCAATATGATTCATGTTGTGACCAGTATGACTAAATGTGTGTCTATTTATGAAAAATAGTCAATAATTTTAATGAAAATGACAAGTCACAAACTGAAAACCAAGAAAAAGCATTTTTATTATTTTGATAATTTAGGAAAATGATCTATATATCATTTTTATGTGTAATAATAAACCACATATCAATAAAATTAATGGTGTGACTACTACAACTCTAAGTGTGCCTATTTATTTAAAATTGACATTAATTTTAGTAAAAAGTACAGGTGAAACACTAAAACTGATAAAACACATTTTTATTGTTTTGATACTTTAGGAAAATGATCGGTAAGTCATTTTTGATGTGTATTAATCAACCACACCACAATATGATGCATGGTGTGACTAGTATAATTCCATGTGTGTCTATTTATTTAAATTTTACATTCATTTTAGTAAAAAGAACAAGTGGAAAACTAAATATCATGAAAATGCATTTATATTGTTTTGATACTATAGGAAAATGATCAATTTGTCATTTGTGACATGTAGAAATCAGCCTCACCTCATTCAGACACACGTTGTGGCTGGTATAACTCAAATTATATTTTTATTTTATATTGACAATAATTTTAATAAAAAGAACAAGTGAAATGACGAAAATATTGAAAATTAATTCAAATTGTCTTGATAATTTTGGAAAATTATCTATGGGTAATTTTTGGTGTGTAGGAGTACAATGTACCTCTATCTGATGAATAGTGTGACTCCTATGACTCTAAGTGTGTCTTTTTATTTAAAATTGACATTAATTTAAGTAAAAATAATAAGTCACATACTGAATCCAATAAAATTCATTTCTATTGTTTCGATAATTTGATAAAATGATCAATGAGTCATTTTTGATGTGTAGGAATCAATCTAAACTCAATATGATTATAGCGACCCATGCCTTTTACATAAAAAATTTCAGCATTTTAGGAATAATTAATCATCTGAGTACAAGCCATGTATCATTAAGTCTAGTTTCATGGAAGACTAGGTACATATAACCTTAAACATCGGGCTAAAAAACATCTTTATTTCATCTCCATAAAGACCTTATAACTTCTTTTGAGCCCTTGCATTTGGATAGGGTACCGTAGGGAACACATGAACAAAGGGATGGGCTAAAAAGCCCAGTAAGGGAATGAACATAAAGATACATCTCAAGCACATGAGTTAGGAGGCATGACATAATGATATCCAAAGCATGAAACTCATAAAATAATTTAATATAAGCATGGGATCATATAAACATGGAATCATATAAATGTGAAAAAATCATAAATCAAATCTTTAGTAAGGTTCAAGGCTAACCGCCAATTCCGTTTCCCATTTTAGTACGGGTCAAGGCTAACCACCAATCCTGTTTCACATCACATACCATGAGACTTAACCTAACCCAATGCATTGGAGCTCTATCTTGGTGCACCCATCTCAACATTTTCATGAATATTATTTCAAAATAAATATTCTTACCACATATAAAATCATACATATTCAATCATACACAAACATAAGGGTACCCATAGAATGAATTGGGTAACACAATCATGACATAAATCATAACCAATGGGTGTATCACGATAGTGCCCATGTAAGGAAAGAATTAAAAAATACATAGACAATAATAGGGTAAAATAGGAATATAAAATGGTAAGTGGTGTCAAACATAAGTGACAACATTTGAGAAATGTTTTTTAGAAACATTAGCATTAAAACATTTTTGTGCAGTTCTAAGAAAAATTCTATAGAGATTTTAAATTAGTAAAGAAGACATTCTTTTGTATAAAACAAGAATTGATCCAAGAAGGTTTTCATAATAAAAATACATAATTTACAAAGATAATGGTTTCTTGAAACAGAAAATAGAATGCACTTAAAATTGAGTAAATGTTCGGGAAGTTCATTTAAAACGAGTGTGATTATTGGGAAGTATCGAAGAGAGATTCACTTAAAAGCATGTATATCCTGAAAATAGAATGAGAGATGGATCTTTTAACATGATTTTAGAGAATATAATAATAATTTTGACATTATATATAACAGAAAAGACAATAGCATTTTGGTAAAAAGAAAGATAGACCAACCCGAAGGAATAAAGGAAGTTCGGGTGGAATCCATCATGGTTTATCTGTATGGTATCAAGTGTAACTAAGATAGATTTATGAGAGATATAAGGGGTTTATAATCAAATATAAAACAATAGGGAAGTATGTGTAAGGTGTATAAACATTCCTCATCACTTAAGTTTACAAAAAAAGTAATATCATAGAGAACAATCTTGATTAAGAGTTAAAAGGGGAGGATCCCTTACCTTAAATCTGTTGGTATTCTCCACTTGTTATTAATGACCTGAATAAATAAATTAGTATTATTAATTAATAATTCCATAACCTCTTATATATTTTAATTATTTATTATAACCCTTTTTAGTTCATTCAAAGCCTTTTTGATTAGTAACAGTGTTCAATTTCATTGTTCGGGCTTGTTTGTTTACTTGGCATTAAAATATATATTCGCTTTTATTCAAGTTTGGATTATATGCCAGATGAAAGTGGTTGTCCAGAATTGAAGTTATATTCTTTATTTCAAATCCAAGATATTTGATGGTTTTAATTTTAATTAGGTTACTTGGAGTGAAGTTGAATTATTATATATATAACTATAGTGATAACCGTTTTTGTTAATTGGTGGATTTGATTACAAAGGATGTGTTTTGCTTTATAAATTTATTCCATTTGTACCAAAGGATTACAGAACCAAAAAATAGTTTATATTAAATAAATAATAAACTAGTTTAACCATAACTCAAATGGTTTCATGGCCAAAATTGAAGATAATAACAGAAATTAATAAACTGTTATCCTTGAATGTGCTAAATTAGCACATCTCAAATGGTGCTTTCATTTCTTTCAAATAAAAGGGTGGTGAAAGGAGAGAAGATAATGAAATATACCACTAGCATGAAGAAATTAAATTACATGTATTTTAATATATTTATCATACTATTATGGTGAAGGTATGTGAGGAAAGATATAAAAATGAAAAAGAACATAAAAGAAACGTAGAAATTGGGAAGAGGAATTCACCTCTTGAGACTTCCTCCTTTCAGATCCTCTTAAGGGGAGAGGTTTTGGTATTTTTAGGAGGATGGAAGCTTTTTTAAGTGGGGTAGGAACTTGGGGAGATATTTGTGAATAATAATGGAAAGGAACATGGACTTAGAGGAGTGGAGAGAAGAGGGAGTGAAGGGGGGGTTTATAGTGGAGGAGAGGAGGGATTTCATAATATTATAATAATTAATTTGTTATTTATTCCCAAGACAAGGAATATTAAGTATTCCATGACCAATAATAGTAAATGGGTCATGTTAAATCGAACCATGGGTGGTGACATCATCCATGATGCTAGGAATAGTCTATTTATCTTATAATGTATATATACGGTAAATTACAGTATTTTACAATTCATTAAAATTTTAAATATTTCAGAAAAACCTCAAAATTTCACCCTGAAAATTTTTCAATGTGTAAAATCGAAAAATGAAGTTCATTTTTGAACAATAATTTTTTAAATATGATTATTTTAATATTTAATGAAAATCATAATGTATTATCAAAAACCATTTTTAAAACACTCATTAACTCATTCTAAAATAATAGATGAGGTTACTATTCATTAGGGTATATCACTAATCATAAGGGTATGTTAGTATTCATAAGGGTATGTTACAATTCACCAAAAATTATATTTGTTTTATTAGACACCAAAAAGTATCTTAAACACAACTGTATAAGTCAGATTTTCAAAATTGCAAACACAGAAGTGACAAACTTATGTTTAAAGGTCAATTATCACATAATAGTTCATTATGTTGTGTTTTAATGTGATTTTATGAAATACATATGATAAGGGAATTTTCATTAAAAAAAATTTGGTCATTAAAATGATGCACATTTTGACTGGTATGACTAAAAGTGTTCGTTGTCGATTTAAAATTAACATTTTAGTTTAAAACATTTCACTCACTGAAAACCTATAAAATGTGCTCCAATTGTATAGATAATTTATTACAATGGTTCATAAGTAATTTCTGATATGTATAAAGCAGTCTCATGTAAAAATGATGCATGATGCAATTGGTATGACTGAAAATGCATGTTTCTAGTTTGAAATAACTTTTTAGTAAAACAAATTGTCACACTAAAAACAAAGAAAATTTCTTTGGATTGTATTGATACATTAGAAAAATTATTCATCATTTATTTTTGATGGGTACGAATCAACCGCACTATAATCAAACGCATGGTGTGACCATTATAACTCCAAATGTGTCATTATATAAAATCAACCTTTATTTTAGTACGAGAAGAATTTATATACTCAAAGTTGAGAAAAAAGATTTAGATAGTTTTAATATTTTAGAAGAATTATAATTAACTCATTTTTGATGTGTAGGAATCAATCCAACCTCAATACGATGCACAATGTGACCAATATAACTCAAAATGTGTATTTTTTATTAAAAATTGACATTTTGTTGATGTATTATTCCATATTAATGTTTAATTTTTCATATAGTATTAATAACATAATATTTGTTTTATTATATAGGAGGAATCTTTTTTCTTGGGTTGAGATGATTTATTTGGTAACTGATACCATTGGAATACATTTTTGAGAGGAGATCATTTGTGTCAAAATATAAAACATTAAGGTTTTTAAATGTTTTTTGGATAATTGTAAATATAATTATATAAAACATTGTTTAGAAATTATATAGAAGTTGTTTTGTATTAATGATGTCAAATTTATTTCAATTATATTATATATTTTATTTTTGCAGTTTAGAGGTTTTTTCTGGGTGTGAAGGTTTCTTGCTGGGTGTGAAGTTATAATAACAACACAAAATATAAAGTGTGACCTTTATCAGCCCTATTTTGAGAGTTGATAAAGGGTTGCATTTATCAACAATGTGATTAACAACACTATGATTAATATCCCTATGATTAATGGAACTGGTATTAACAGTGATTTTTAGCTCTATTAAAATCCTTTTGCACATTATTAAAATGGAATATATGTATTAGTGTAGGAAAACGACATCAGATTTCCCTGAAATTACGAGACAATGATCATATATTTCATTTTGAAATGTACGAATTGACGACATGTAATTATGAATGATGGTTTTCCTATTATGTTCATAAACAATGTTTTAGAGGATTAAAACACTAAAATGTGTATAGAACAGTCAAAACCATATAAAACAACCTCATATTGTCATGGAATTATGATAGAAACACTACTAATTTATTTTTTACGTTTATGTGTAGAAAACATGTCAATCTGGCATGTGGTGTGGTCAAAATGACTCTATAAACACTTCTTAAATGTACAAAAGCCATTAAAAACATTATTCATGGTCAAAACTAGGAAGACAATGTTTGATTTCCCTAAAATCATAGGGAAACGATTGAATATTTAATTTTAGAATATAGGAACTAATGGCATGTCATTCTGAATTACAATGTTCTTGAGAAGGTTGTAAATAGGTTTTTACGTTTTAAAATTCAATAACTTGTGTGGAATGGTCAAAACCATAAAAAACAACCTTGTATTTCTGTTGAATCATGAGATAACCGCCAGTGAATTATTTTTGTCATTTGCACATTGATAATATACCAATTCTACATGCGGTGTGGTAGGAATGACTTGGTAACCACTTCTTAATGCTACAAAATCCTTTTAAAAAGTGTTAAGGGGTTAATAATAGGAAAACAACATCATATTTCCCTAAAATCAGAGGAAAATGACTGTAGAATGAATTTTAAAATATAAAAACAACCAAATTTCATTCTGAATTAGTGTTTCTCTAAAATAGTCATAAATATGTTTTCAGTGTTTTAATAAATAAAACATGTGTGGAAACATCAAAACCATAGAAAATGACCTCATATTGATGCAGAATCATGGGAGAACCACCAATTAGTTTTTTTGACAAGCATACATAGTCCAAACATCAATCCAACGTGTGGTGTTGTCGGAATGACATTGTAAACACTTATTAAAGGTACACAATCTTTTAACAATAGGTGTCCGGGGGTAAAAACTAGGAAAAAGACCATGTATTTCCATCAAATCATGTAAAGATGGCCATATATTTAATTTTTAAATTTATGAAATGAGAAAATTTCATTCCGAATTATGGTTATCCCATGATGGATGTCAACATGTTTTTAGTGTTTTAAAACACTAAAACTTGCATGGAATGGTCAAAATGATAGAAAAAAACCTCATATTGATCTTGTATTATTATAAATCCCCCACTAAGTTGTTTTTGAAGTGTATTTATAGACACAAAATCATCTGACATGTGTTGTGGTCTGACTTACTCAATAAACTATTTTTAAAGGGACAGAAGCCATGAAAATTAAGTTTCGATGGGTAAAAACCAAGAAAATGATGTCGGATTTGTCTAAAATTTGCGGAAAATGATTGAATTCAAAATTTTCAAATATAGTATTATATGTCACATCATTCAAAATTATGTTTTCCTAGCATGGTCGTAAACATGTTTTTAGTGTTTTAAAACAATAAAACATGGGCGAACCGGTCAGAACCATAGAAAAAGACCAGATATTGATGTGGAATCATAGGATAACCATCATTGAGGTATTTTTGACATGTAAACATAGAAAACACATCAATATGATGTTGGTTGTGGTTAGAATGACTTGATAACCACTTCTTAAAGTTATAAAATCCTCTAAAAACAATTGTGTTGTGGTCAAAACCAAGAAAATGATGTCGAATATCCCCACAATAATTGGAAAATAGTTTTATATTTAATAATGAAATTTTAGAAGTAACGGAACATCATTCTGAATTAGAGTTTCATGGGATGGCTATAAATAGGTTTTTAGTGATTCAAGAAACTAAAATGTGTCTGGAATAGTGAAAACAATAGAAAACAACATTAAATTAATGATAAATTATTATAAAACACTAAGGAGTTATTTTTATGTCTATTTGTAGATAAAATGTCAGTCATAAATGCAGTGTGGTAGGAATTACTCAATAAACACTTCTTTATGATACCAAATCCTTTAAAAACAAGTGTCGGGGGGTCAAAAAAATCAGACTACCCTGAAATCAGGGGACAATAACTATGGATTAAATTTTGAAATGTACGAACTGAAGGCACATAATTGTGAATTATAGTTTTTTAGGATGGTATTAAACTTTTTTTAGTGTTTTAAAACACAAAACTATTCATGGAATAGTAAAAATGATAGAAAATGAATATATATGGATGTGGAATTATTGTAAAACCACAAATGAGTTATTTTTGACATGTATACATAGACAACATGTCAATCCAACATGCGGTGTGGTTATAATTACTTGGTAAACTCTTCTTAAAGGTAAACAAGCCTTTAAAAACATGTATTGGAAGACAAAAACTAGGAAAATGATGTTGGGATGCCCTAAATTAAGTGAACAATGACCGTATAGTGAATTTTAAAATATAAGAACCAACGATAGATCATTCCAAGTTATGGTTTTCCTCGGATAGCTATAAAAATGTTTTAAGTGTTTTAAAACACTAAAACATGTGGGGAATGGTCAAAACCATAGAAAATGACCACATATTTACTTGAAATCTTGGTAAAAATACTTCTGAGGTTTTTTGAAATATATGACATGATGTTATATCAATGCCTTTTAAAATTTTTTATTATGTAAATTTCAAGCACAGCGCATTTCGATTTAAAAATTAATTATAATATTGTTGAGGTTCTTTTTCGTCATAGAGGCCACAGATTTAATAAGGGGAAAACCTCGAGAAAAGAAGAGGGAAGATTCATAAAAATTTTCAAAGGCATTAAGGCATGCACGTATAGCTGCGCACCATCCTTGGGCACGCATGTCACTTGAAAACCATACATGAAGTGTACAAGTCACTTGCGCGCCATAAATGAAATTTCTCCCAAACCTCAAGTGGCTTATAAATATCCCCCA
This sequence comes from Viscum album, assembly GCA_963277665.1. Lineage (NCBI taxonomy): Eukaryota > Viridiplantae > Streptophyta > Magnoliopsida > Santalales > Viscaceae > Viscum > Viscum album. The sequence continues at coordinate 1,234,706,901 of OY728162.1, read as the reverse complement.
TGGGCCCCCCATTTCAAGGATGGAAAATCGAAAACTCAGATTCGAGTTCTGGTCACCCATGTCTCTGTCTGAAGTCATCCGAACACTTCTAAAGTAAATCATTACCTAGAATGGAATCTCTCAAGAGGAAGAATAAGGCCTAACTATTAGAACACATCAATACTTGTGCGCCTATGTGTCCATCCCTTAAGGGAAATGGAGACACTTGCGCACCGCCTTGTCCTCTCATGGAATGATGCACACCGCCCTTCTGAAAGCATCTAGGGATAATACTAAGGGATTTAGCCAAGTCTCACCCATGTATTACCCTACAGGTTCTCCGTATCCCAAGTGAACTAATGTCACACAAGTATGCTTCTGTGACCAGGACTTTTGTTACCAACAAGACATGCGCTCCTACCTTTTTTTGGGGACCCCTCTTACCTATTCACCTCTTTTATTTAAATCCACCTTTCCTCTTCAAGATCTAGCCTTAAAAATCCTCTTCAAATCCACGTATGGCATCGTTTCATTGTTGTATATTTTATCTGAATGTATTTTTGTTGAATATCTCCCAAAACCTTGTGATTTATATAACTTTATATCACTACGGTTAGAGGTTCCCTTCATTCAACCTCATCCCATAAGATGAGAGAATCTTTGATTGGGGAATCCTTCTCAGGAGTAAGCCCCAATCACAAGTTACCTAATTTGGGCATCCTTCTCAAGAGTAATCCCCAATCATAAGTTAATGTTCCCCTTAATCTGGGCATCCTCTTTAAGTGTAGGCCCGAAATTAAGAATCTAAATCTCTATAAAACACAAATACCTTTATGGACTCTGTTAATGGGAATCCTCCTTAGGAGTAAGCCCCAATTCCCCCCTAATTTGGGCCTCCTTCTTAGGAGTAAGTCCCAATCAAAATTTCTTTTAATTTTGGGCCTCATTCTCAGGATTAATCCCCAGGTTATAAGTTCCCTTTAATTGGGCTTCCTTCTTAGGGGTAAGCCCCAACCTTTTATTTATTTGGTCTTCCTTCGTAGGAATAAAACCCAATCATAAGTCGCTCTTAATTTGGCTCTCCTTCTCAGGAGTAATTATTTAGTTAAAATTCCAAATCTACATAAAGCACAAACACCTTTATGGACCCTACTCCTGGGATTCTTTTCTAAACTATGTCCTGATCTTCACCTACTTGGGCAGTCACACATATATAAGCCCCATATCATTCGTTTTGACTGAATCTTTCATGGAACAAATTATCGGGTTTAATGATACTTATTTTTTCTCACATCGAGCTTGAATCATGCGAGCTTAGAGTGTAATAGTATCCACCACCCATCATTTTGGGCATTCAATCATACGTAATCCCCACACTTCTTAATCGAACTACATGGACTTTGATCTATGCCTTAGAAGAATAGTACCTAGGAAGCCTTTCTAAGGTTCAATCCCATCACCCATTAATCCTCATTCGTCCCATATGACGTTAAACTATATCTTAATTCCTAAACAATGTGCGTTCTGATTCCTATTTAGCAAGGATACGTAGGTAGCCCATCTGTGGGTACGATCCCAACTCTGAAATAATCCATGTCCTTCAGAATGAAAATAAACATCAAGTGCCCAACTTAGTGGCTTTAAAGCCAGTATGGTCATCATAATGACCAAGATATTTCTATATACTGTATTGAAGGATACCATTTACTAAGAATATTCAATACATACGGATGATTCTCCATCGATGAAGAACATCAAATACCCATAAAAGATTCTCTAAATCTCATACATATCAATCATTGATTGCCAAATATAAAGGAAAACTCATTTTAATGCTTGGTAAATTAATAACAATTTTTGAACATTAGTTAAATCTATAAGAGAGTCCCAAAGTAGACAATAATTCCCCCAAAAAAGGTCTGATGAGTCTGACCACCCATCCTCTCGACCAATGCAAATCCTTACGCCTCATCATTCCACAATTAATGAGCACCTACCTTTGGAATGTAGGTCCAAATGGATATATAATCATTGGATGTTTATGGTTATATGAATAAACCCATTAGAAATCGATTGGAAAGTTTGAACCTTAAACAAACATGGTCATCCCCATTTCCAGAAGAAACAAAAAATTGTGAACGCGACCTGAATCCTTAGCCAAGTTAAATTGATGTTTTACATATTTCATAGGCCCCTATTTAACTCAATGTGAGGGCCAACAAAGCAGTCAATAACATAAGTTCTCATCCAAAAGATGTAGTCTGTCCAGAATTATCTTAATTATGTATTCTGTATCAAATAGGCACTCTTTTCCATGATCTCTCTGCAACACATAATGGCTTCATTAAAGTTCACATATGTAAATGCTTTGGCTGCTACACTTTTTGGATACTCGTCCGCTCTGAGGATTACATCACCTACTTTGTGTCTTTAATGTTGGGTCTCAAATGCATCGGTGAGAGAATACCATCAACATATTACTATCTCGACTCTGGAGGCTGCTCAAAAATCCCTACAGGTTAACAACTCACCCTGGTTTTCCGGACAGTGACGACAAGTGATCAAGAATAAGGTGGTTCCAACAACCATTTCTAACCATTTAGGGTTGTTATCCCTAGAATGCACCAACTATTCCCTTCCATATTACAGAGAGGTGAATGAAGATGTCACTCAAGGCCTCAGTTCAAGAAGACAGAAATCCTTCCTGAGGACTCCCATCAACAATCTCTACCAGACTCGTGCAGTAGTGCACCCTCAACATGATGAGTGTATAACCTCATGGGGTTCTACTCAGGTCCCTCATACCAGAGAACACAACACCAAGAATTAGAGGTGAAACTCAGCCAATCGGGATCAGGTTCTTACCTCTTACCCCTCCAAATAAGTCCATCAACCTAACTTGATGGCAAGTAACGTGTGGGCACACACACCCGTCCGTTAAAATCCCACTATCCAGCAGACTCATCTTGCAGCAACCCACAAACTCCTCCAGGAAATTCCGAAGGAGTATTGTATATAGGCACATACACCTATTTATAATTCATCAGCCCGTCTAACTGCATCCAAGGGGGCTCACCAACCAAATGTGGTGACCTATTGTAAACCGGCACATACACCTGATTACAATCACCAATTCCATCAGCAGTCTCATCTGCATGTATTGAAGGAACCCCTTCAGCCATACCTGACGGGGAATATCCAGCAGGTACACACACTTACCAATGTTCATCAAGTCTGCCAATAGTCTCGTTTGCTAGCACCCAGAGAAGTCAGTCGGAAATATTTGATGAAAAATTTGGAGCGGACTCATCTCTCTGCCCTTATGCATAAGTACTGTCACTATCAGTTGACAAGAAATGGAGGACTGGAACAGGCATATACACCTACTCCAGACATGGAAATGATGTATATTCTCATTCTAGCAGATGATGTCATCAAGCACATTCTCACAATGATGAAAGAGAAGAGGAAAATTCCTACCCATATTCTCGATACCTGTCAGATTATTATAACAACATCAGCGAAATCACAGGGAAAGAAATATAAATCTATCCCTATCATGGGATTGACTCGTCAATATGTTACTCTAGAGTAGACACAAACCTCTTTTCTAGTCCAGGGGGGTCGTGGGGCATACTCTACCATGTCATACGGACAATCAGGTTGGGCACATACATCCGATTTAAATGGACATAATCAGCCTAACCTGGCGATTTATTCTAAGAAGGCCCAAACACCCGCCCATAATAACCACTTTCATCAACAAGTGGTTTCCTATGTGATTAAGAAGGAGTCTATGAAAATGACCCATCCAGAACAGTCGAGAAATCAAGAGCCAATCTGCAATAAGGCTGTGCTCGATGCTGGAGTTCTTGATGCCCTCATACAATTATCTGTTGGAACTAAAGATTCTAATATCTCATTTCCAGATTCCGGAAGTAATAACAACAATTCCTAAAGTCTTCATAAGACATTTATTCATAAAGGCTTGCTTCATGACAGTTCGGTTGATCTCGAATTATCATCTTCATATGACAGCCACAATAACCTCTGCATGGCCAGAAGACCAAGGAGTAAGAGGTTTCATCTTTTTCTGTAATCCACCGTGGTGGTCCTCCCCATGACGATGAATTTAGATGTGAAACTCCTCTATGAAGTAGTAATTCACATTTCCTGGAAAATTCTTCAATGAAAAATACAGTAATGAGAAATCCCACTTACCTTGAGGCACTTCCAAATACAAAGCCAGTCATGTCTGATGCTTTACTGCTGGTAGGTGAAATACTTTCTCAATTAAATGATAGCTCGGGGTGTAGTTAATTCTCTGAACCACCCCTGGGTCATTCATCATCTAATTTGATAAATGAATTCTCTACCAATCTTGTTGAATCTGATAAAGCAACAAAGAAGCACCAGCTCTGGTCTAATCAGGTAGAAGAATCTTCAACGAATGACAAAGAGGAATTATTGAATATGAGAAAACAACTAGAGAAAGGTGAAAAACCAGTCATGTTTTTTCCTTTGGCTAACTCTCAGTATGATATTCCAAAAATGATTACTAAATATTGTATTCACGATGTTCATCTCAACATGTGGAAAACTCTTTGTTAATTATAATAGAAAATATTATCTTATGATGAATATTAAAATCATGTTAAGATAATAGAATGGTGACAATACCAAATTTATTTGGAATCTCTCTCAGTTTACCGACATACAAAGGTTGAAAAGAAGCAGAGAGCCCTTCATTGTTCATGCCATGGGGTGTTAAAAAGGTTGTTCCACTTAATTACCAATGCCCCATCTGGTATTCATATCAGGGGATGGGGTGTTCATGGAGAAATGCATTTTACTGTGCTCTCCAGTCAACAAAGCCCTCCAAAAGTGGTATCATGAAATGTTATTTCCCATGGCTGGCCACAGATACCTAGTTTTGTGTGTAATCAAAGGCTTTCCCAAGAACAGGCCTCAACTAGTTCTTCCCAAAGTCAGGCATATAAAGAACAAGTTTTAGGATTTATCCTACATCAAGTAAATGATAATATAAAACAAGATTATCATTTAGAGAAGGTACATCATCATGTGATATAAGTGTCATAAAAAATCCAACGTTCATCTGAGCTAGGTGATTTGAGTGGATGTAGGTTGATGCATCTAGCAAATATCTGGGATGAAGTCCGCAAAATCAGGAGAGCATTTAAAAAAGTCTCAGATGTAGCAGCTCAAGAGCCGCATCATCTTTCTAGACTAGGGAATCTTTTAATTCAATCCTCTGGATAAATAGATAGGATTCGAGGATTGGAGTAGGAAAAACATGAACATCCCCAGTCCACCAGACTAAGGACCTTTTCAATTTCTCAATCAATTAATTAGTGAAAGTTAGTCTTCTCTCGATTAGGGAAGAATCCACATGAGGATCGTAGATCCAAATTATCAGGAGATTCCCTCCAAATTACAGTTTATCAAGAAGTTCCTGAGGGATCAACTAAACCAAAGGCAATGTCTCATAAAGGACATGGAAGAAGACAGTATTGCAGAAATGCTGATATAAGGGATGAAATGTGTTATGCATCGATAAATGTTATCAACGCTGTTGTCACTGATCCCCCAGAACATGAAGCTCGCTCAGGGGAATCAGATGAAGAAGTTCTTTTTCAAGAGGTTGTACACACTGAAACAAATGAGGAAGGTGTGTGTACCCAGAATCAAAGGCTTACCCAGATTTTAGGTATTCCATCAAATAACCAACTCCCCCCTCTCCAAAAAGCATCCAACAAGGGTAAAGGAAAAAAGTCAGGTTACATTCCACCATACCTCTGGAGAAGGTCAATCACTCTCATTAGAGGAATGGTTCACACAACAAGATAAAGAGATGAAGGGGTTAAGAAGGTTAAATTCAGAACTACTTCAAGGTAGTCTTCCTCCTAATCATGGTAGAGTTAATCACTCATGGGAATATGTTGCAGCTACTGGGATGGATTAAGAATATCCTTTTTTACATTTACACAATCACAGGTCCAATACTATGGGTCATACGCAACAACAATTGGCAATACTACCATTAGTGGTAGTCATAGTCCACACATCCATCCAAACTCCAGTTATTGCACCTGCTCATGTCCATGAACAACCAGATGTTTCTCAAAAGATAATAACTACCATTGAGTCATTAAAAAATTAGTTGGAATCTATGGAAGGAAAAATTGCACATATTCAACTAGAAAAGAATGCTTACCCTGAATGCGTTGATGCAATTCCTCCCCCAAATTTTTTTGCGAATATCACATTCCTAATTTTTAATGGTTTGGGAGATCCAGTAGAGCACTCAAAACATTATGTTTCCCTTTGTGATCCTATGATGGGAAATCCTCAACAATAAGAGGAAGTTAATCTTAGATGTTTTGTGCAGTCTTTACAAGGGCCTGCTTTTGTCTGGTATACAATCTTGCAATGTCGGTCAATTACTGGGTGGGAAGATCTCCGTCAAAGGTTCCTTGTTCAATTTCTCTCAACATGTCCAAAGACAATAGTTTTTTATCTTAAAAATTGTAAGAAAAGGGAAAATGAAAGAGTTTCAGATTTCATTGCTCCCTGGAAGGGATTAACATATCCCATAAGCTTATCACTCCCTCAAAAACAATTATTTCCAATCTGTGTGGAAAAATTGCATGATGAATTACACACACCATTAATCCATGTGAAATATATAGGAGGGTTTCAAGACCATTCTTCAATCTCTCAACAGATTGATGACTCTTATAAATCCTAAGGCTAAAACTCGTGTAATTCCATCAGTTCTAGGAAGGAGAATTCGGAAAGTAGAGACTGATATAGTCACAATTAAACAAGCACATGTACCTACTTCCACTTGAAAACCTTCATTATATTGAAGGGATCCACCTACTGAGCATCATCAATAATGGACGCATCGTCAAGATGATCAAAGAGATCAATGTAGGAAATAGTTTAAAGATTTTATGAACAATTTTTATTCTTTCAGGAATGAAAATGTTTTGGGTTACTTCAGCTCGGCTCTGGAAAATAATCTAGTTCAGTTGCCAAGGACCAAAAGGCCGAAAAAGGATGGAGATGAAGACTTCCCAAACCATTTCCCATTTCATCAGATGTTGGGTCATCACATTCAAGAGTGTTTTGTCTACAGTGATCTCCTATAAAATATTGTGAACTCTGTACAGGTAAAATTGAAAGGTTCTTCAGCCCAGGTAGCATGTGTTACTACTACTGATCCCGAGGAAGAAGGCGAGTGGAATGAAGTCAAAAGAAAAAATGCGCAGAAATATGATGATTGGATGGTCAGGAAAACGATCAACTAAACTCATGTCATTTTATGAACACAATTGAATCAACAAATTGTGTCTTCTACTATGAATGACATAGAAAACCCCCTTCATCAGAAGGAAAATCTTCAAAAAGGCGGCATAATGCGAAGAAATAAGAGCAGATAGAAGAAGTTGAGTTTGTGTCAAAGCCAAAATTTTCATTGAATCTGGTAGATTTTATGTCATCTGCTTTAAAGGTATGGGCACCGCCCTACCAAACGGTACAGCCTGAATTGGCTAATTAGTCAGAATCATCATCAGATGAAGAGTTGATCATTGGCTCTGTTAACATGATTCATTTAACATATCCTTATGCCAGTCACAGCTTCGATCTCGATGAGCCCAAGTTCCCTATATCAATCATGGGAATTGGAAGAAGAGACAGAAGTCTAGGATACAGGGGAAGATGTGGATATTCCAGAAGCCATTATTTCAATCCTACCCCTGCTAAAACTGTATCTGTGGTAGAAACTACTGGAAAAACCCTTCAGTAGGCTCAACAAGAACAATAATTTTCTTGCACACATGGAAGATTCAGTCCGGGAATATTTATTTTGGAGGATCGGTTATAGGTTACACCTTCTTCCTCTCAGCAAATAAAAATACATATTCGGTATAATCTACGGATGCCAGGAGTATTTCCAACTCCTACCCCAATATGGGATTCATCTACTTCCAAAGCATCATCTTCTAAGGAACCTATGAAACTACATGTTCCTGTTGGGAAACACATACCATCGCAGCAAAAGTATGATGTCTTGAAACATTTGGACCAAGTACCATCCAAGATATCAATTTTGGATTCATTGAATCTATCAAAGGATCTTCGGGAGGCACTCATTGAGGCTTTTTCAAGTCCTCAGGAATTCGAAACTGAAAATACTATGGCTGATGTCTACCATATAGAAAATGATCCTGCAGAATGCCATGAAGTGATATATTTTATAGATGAAGATGAAGATGATGTTGTGCATGGACATATTAGACCTTTGTATTTATCTGTCAAGGTCAATGATGTAGATATCTGATGAGCTTTCATTGATAATGGCTTAGGAGTCAACCTCATCCCTATTTGTATACTTCGTCGATTGGGCCCCACCGAATCAGATTTATCTCCTTCTACTTTGATGTTGTAAGGATATCATAAAAATGAACCAGAACATCTCGGAATGATTATACTCACACTTAGTTTGGAGACCTTGTATCCAATTCAGATTTCATGGTGGTTCATCTTGACACAACATTCATCATTTTGTTTGGAATACCTTGGCTACATAAACATGCATCTATAACTTCATCATACCATCAATGTCTCAAGTATTGTTTCAATGGACAAATTAGGACATTGTATGGTGATAAATACCCATTGAATACATGTGAATATCAATACATTGAGGCAGAATTATATCACATTGAATGAAAGGAGACATCCATAAAAAGAAGGTTACCAATATTAATGCTCCAAATGTTTTAGAAAAGATTCCAGAAAACCCATTCATACATGTGAGTACAGATGATGTGTTCCCTATCAGTCAAATTGACAGGATAGACCCAAATCCAAAAACTCTTACAGAGACTTCCAAAATGTCAATTACAGAAATCAAGCCAGACAACATGGTTGAAATTGTTCATTGGACAAGAAATAATGAAAGCTTAAATGGAGATGTCTTTATTTCATCAACTAAAATCCAGAAATTCTATACTTCATTAACCAATCCAGAAAAACTTATAGAAATACCAGAGGAAAACAATGGTGTCGATTCTCAATCTAACATCTCCACTTTAATACCCAAGGAAGACCCTTCATCATTAGTAGGGTCAGAAATGGTATCCTTTTCTTCAAAATGTTCCAATTATAACTTCTCTCCTGATCATGGAAATTCTATTTCATCATATAATATGAATGTAGAAGAAGAATATGTTACACATATTGAAGAAGAAGAGGAAGATCTCAGAAATGATCCTCCATCATTTGAAGAGGGTATCTCTACCACTGTGGATGAACTCAGAGAAATAAATCTGGGTAAAAAGAAAATCCACACCCCACGTTAATTAGTGCGTCCATGACTCCTGAAGGGAAAGAAATGTATACTTCATTATTAAAGAAAAATTGAGATTTATTTTCTTGGAATTATACAGAAATTGAAGGTCTTTATCTCAATGTTGCCACTCATCATTTGGGTTTTCTAGAAGAACATCGAGGATTCAAGTAAGCTGCAAGAAGAACACATCCAAATTTTGACTCCAAAATTGAAGCTGAAGTGGATAAGATTATCAAAGATAACATTATCATAGAATTTAAATATCCCAAATGGATGGCTAATATTGTCCCTGTGAAAAAGAAGAATGGGAAAATTAGATTTTGCATTGATTTTAGAGATCTTAATCAGCATTGGCCGAATGATGATTTTCTAGTTTCGATCACAGAACTCTTAATTAATGCAACAACTAGCTATGAAGCACTTTCCATCATGGATGGGTATTATGGTTATAAAAAAATACAAATGGATCCAGATGATGAGGAGCCTACAACATTCAGAGCCCCTCAAGGTGTGTTTTTTCATCAGGTAATGCGCTTTGGCCTGAAGAATGCACGTACAACATATCAACGCTCCATGTACCATATCTTCAAACACTTTTTATAGAAATTTGTTGAATTTTATGTGGATGATTTGATGGTTAAATCCATACAATGTTATGATCACATGGATGACTTGGAAATCATATTCCACAAACATCGACAACACAATTTCAAGATAAACCCCTTGAAATGTGATTCTGGGGTAAACTCAGGAATATTTCTCCGGTTTGTTTTATGCCGTATTGGTATCTATGTTGATCCTGAGAAAACAAAATCAATCCTTGGTATGTCACCTCCTTAAAATTTGAAATAATTGAGAGGAATTCAAGGAATCTTGGCATATATTCGGTATTTCATTTCCAATCTCGCAGGAAAATTTTTACCCTTCACAAAATTAATGAAGATGGGAGTCACCTACCAATGGACTGAAGAATGTCAAGAATCATTCGATATTATCAAGGTATATCTATTGAGTTCACCAGTATTAATTCCACCCATTGAAGGAAGACCCCTTATTCTCTATGTGACAACTTTAAAGAGATAATTGGGTCCCTTCCTTGCCCAAAAAAATGTTTCTGGGAATGAAAACATCCTGTACTATCATAGTCTAACTATGCCTGAGGGAAAAACTTGATATTCAATTATTAAAAAGTGATACCTAGAATAAATATTTGCAGTTCAGAAATTAAGACACTACTTGCAACATCATGAGGTCTAATTGGTATCTTGCAATAACTGGCACAAATTTATCCTTAGTCGTCCAATTCTTACAGGATTCCTGGCAAGGTGGGCAGTTATTCTGCAGTAGTTTGATATCCAGTATGTGTCTCAAAAGGAAATAGAGTGTCAATCTCTGGTTGATTTCCTTGCTGAACACCCTTCAGTAGAAGATACATCTTTAGATATTGAACTTCCAGATGAGGATGTTTTCTCTATTCAATATAATCCTCAAATATGGGAAATGTACATTGATGGTTCTTTTAGAAGTCCAACAGGGAAGAAATTTGAAAATCCGATATTCAAAAAAGATGGGTTAGGAATTGAGATTATTTCCCCAGAAAAGGTAGTGTTATACTATTCCTTCTTATTGTAGGAAGGTGGTAAAAACAATGAAGTGGAATATCAATATCTCATCGCAGGATTGGAGTTGGTACATTAGGCACAGTTGAATCACTTGAAGGTAAAAGGTGATACAGATTTGGTAATCAAACAAGTCAATAAGGATTATGTCATCAGAAAATAATAGTTGATCATATTTTATGATTACATTAGAGAGTTAATGATGGAAGTTTCCTCAGAACTGACATTTTATTATGTCTGGTGATCACAAAATTCTCCTGACGATGCACTAGCTAATGTTTCCACAGCCCTGGAAGATCCAAATCGGGATGAAACAATCATCAGTATTGCCAACCATCGTGTAGTTTCACCTTTTTTCAGATCAGAACAGAGGAAAAAAGTGAAATTAGTCCCATTTCTGAACCATATGGTCATACTACAGGATGGATGACACCTATCAGGGAATACCTTCAAAATGGAATGCTCCCACCTGATAGAGCCGGGAAAGAACAATTCTGGCGACGTGTGGTCAATTTTACTCTTTATGATTGCCCAGATCACCAAACAATTCTCTAGAAGAACGGTTTTTATGGAGTTCTATTCAAATGTATTGATGGACAAGAGGTAATGGCTATCATGAAAGAAGTACATGCAGGATTCTGTGTTTCGCACCAGTCTGGACATAGTATGTTTGATCAAATTCAAAGACTTGGATACTTTTGGCCTTCAATGATACAATATTATTTTGATTTAACTAAGAAGTGTCATTCTTTCCAAGTATGTTCCAACATCATTCATCAACCCCCAGAGTTCCTCCATACAGCTAAATACTCATGGACATTTTCCACATAGGGAATAGAAGTAGTAGGACCTTACCCTTTGGCTACATCTAAGAAATTTAAGTATATTATTACTACTACTGACTTATTTTCAAAATGGGTAGAGGCAATAACTCTCAAAGAATTCAGTTCTAAATGAATTGTTATCTTCATCAAGTCTAACATCATTACCAGATTTTGTGTCCCTCATACCATATTGACGGACAATGGCACCAACTTCTGTTCATCCGTGGTAAGGAAGTTGTATCAGGAATACAACATAAAATCCATCCATTCATCTCGGTATCATGCAGCAGAAAATGGCCAAATAGAAGCCTTCAATAAGACTCAATAAAAAATACTGCAAAATATGGTGGATAAAGATAAGAAATCTTGGCCTGATAAGCATTCTCATGCTTTATGGGCTTATCAGACCACCACCCGCACTGCCACGTGGTCAGCTCCATATTCATTGTTATATGGAACAGAAAAAGTCTTTCCTATTGAGGATCAATTACCTTCGCTCAGAGTAGCCATTTGTGATCTGTCATCTATAGATGAACAATCTCAAAAGCAATTGGATGAATTGGAACGATTATATGAAAAACGATTGTGCACCCTACACCACTTGGAAGTCTATCAGAATCGAATAACACGAGCTTTCAACAAAAAATTACGTCTTTATTCATTAATTCAATGAAAATTGGTATTGGTACTCAGAACTCCAATGATACCAGGGAAGAAGCCTCAAATGCTTAAGCCAAAATGGGAAGGACCTTACTCAATTAATATGGTCTACTCCAATAAAGCTTCTTGTTTAATCTCAATGGATGGAGAACTCATCATGACTCCAACCAATGAAATATTATTGAAGAATTATGTTATGTAACTAAAATACATTCTCCCAACATGACGTTAAATTGTGTTGTCCTAGCTACATGATGAAAAACTGTGCATCACTGGTCCATAGATATGACTTTATACTATTTTAGTCTTTACTTCAAGACATTAAACTTCATGGTCTTTTTTTCCTTGCTGCAGGACATTAAACTACTTAGACCCTCATTCATCCAACATGACATTAATTTTTTTCTCTATGCAGACATCCTATATGACATTAAACTATACATATTCATCCTTCATGACTTTTAAACTATGAAAAAGCCCCTAAATAAGTCCTACATGACGATAAACTGTGCACATGTCCTACATGAAGTTAAACTGTGCATCGTTAGGGTTGTTCCTACCTCTTGTTTCTCACACCAAGTATGACTCACGTGAGTTTAGAGTAAACATCAACCATAATAGCCTATCTGGGCTGCTAACCATGCACAAGTCCCAACAGCTATTTTTAGTTCGTTTTCCTCATGTACAACTCGATCACTAATTCATTTTCAATTGACCTACGTGGACTTTGATCATCGCCTTCTAGGCTGGGTATGTAGGGAACCTCCCAAGGTTCAATCCCAAAACCAATATCTTTACATTGGTTCACGTCCATCTCATACGATGTTGATCCGTGAATCCCCCCTGAAATCAATATATTTACATTGGTTCATCATCATACTTGCTATATGATATTAAACTATACAGTCCCCCATTGTCCTCACATTAAGACATTAAATTTCATAACAATACCTCTTAGCTACATGACGCTAAACTGTGCAGCATCGGTCCATGCATATGACCTTAAACAATTCATACTTTTGTCTTCTACATCAATAAACTAAAAAATTATTTGACACCCTCACCTAATCGGGAATCATTATTAACATTGATCTTCAATAATGTTATAATCCAAAGACTACGTGCATACATGATAATTCTCGAACCTTTAATCTCGCATCCAACCATCATTGCACTAAAGTCCCCTTTCACCCATCACATGTATAAACCAAATATGTACATAGGTTATTTCAATAGCTACGTATGGATTGATTCCCATCTTTATGAGATATGTAGGAACATTCGATCATCCCTCAAACCCAACCCCATGTATTTGGGCCTAACCCCAAATTCCACTTTCAGTCCCTTGGCTGAAAAGTCCCCCTATGAGCACATGAATGTGGCATGAAAACCCTAGTATTTATTCACATCAGGTTTATAACAAACACATAATGTGTCTCCCTCATTATAGTCTGAACTCTATGACCCTAAACTAAGATATCCTATGTTCTTGTCGCACATGATGTTAAACTGTATTTCATGAACTACATTTAGCTTGATTCTCATCCTAATGAGATATGCATGGAAGTCCAGTATCTCAATTCAGGACCCATCCACAACATGATTATAGTCATTATTGGTCTATGTATCTCCTTCATGCATTGAACAATACCCATTTTCATGTGTCATACTCTTAACCTTAAATACTTCCAGATCTCCATAACCCTTTTCTTGAATTTTGGTCGCAAATTTTATGATACCCGGGAATTCTTTTTCCTAACTATGCAGCACGTGCCCTTAGGTGGCCTTGCATAAGTAGTCTACATAACGGACCTGTCAGCCAAAATATTATTTTATTTGACTATGCATCCAATTCCCTTATGTGGCCCTTCATAATACAACCACGTAACGGGTTTGTTAAATAGTGGTAATTTCATTCATGAGAGGAAAAACACATTTGTCCTAATTGGTCTTAACAAAGATATATAGGGATCCGAAACAAATATCCATCCATAACATATTTGTCCTATACTCTTTTTCATGATCTGAAAATATTCATGTTTGTGGTTTATATTTCCCTTCCCTACATTTGGGTCAGGCCATCGTAGGAGTGATATTCATCCAATTATTTTAAAATCTTGATTGTGAATACCCTCTTCATATTCAAGTACTTTTCTCCATACAAAACACTCTATGATTTTGAAAATTTGAAACTCCATAAACATCCACGGGCTTTTAGCAATAGAAAAGTAATATTTCTGAGTGTTCTTTTGCCTGACTATGAAGCAGGTTCCCCTAGGTGTCCTTGCATAAGTAGTCTACATAACCGACCTTTCAGCGAAAAGATGCTATTATTTGACTACGCAGCCAATGCCCTTAAGTGGCCCTGCATAATTAAACCCACTAACGAGTTTGTTAAATAGTGGAAACTTCACTCTTAGGAAATACTTTCTATAATTCCTTTTATCCCTTTTTAACATCATTCTTTAGATTCAAAATTTCATAGGTCATATTATACATGTTTTCCCCCATACTTGAATGTGGTAATATGTTTTCAAACAAATTATCAAGTAATTGAGTAAATTTTAATCCAATTGGTCAAAGCTATTCGACCTTAAACATTATCCTTTTTATATCTGATATGTGTGACTTTAAAATACTAACAAAAGACAGGATACTCATTAAATTGGGATCTTGTAAAATTAACCCTGAACAAAAGTCGATTCCCAACTCACTAAATGAACATATTATATTATTTAGGAAATATTGAGCAACAACATATTCATAGTTTTTTGGGTTTTTTGTATCACCCTAGAAAAAAATAAAATTATGCTTACTAGGCCCATTGGCATTGGTAAAATTAATTAAAGAATGTAGAAAGAGAATGAAGGTACAAATGATTTAAGATGAAATTTCATTTTCATTTATGCAAAAGATTACAAGGACATCCACAGATTGGAGTTTCTTCTCTTTTTCAAGAATTTAAAGAGACTTTCAATATAACTTTTCATTGGATTTACTGCATTTCGAACTTCATGAGCATCCACTTGGATTTCATTCATTCAACATCATACAATAAGAAATGCAGTGATACCGGTTCTTCTTGGAACAATTGTAAAAGAATGTTCTTGATTGCTTTTTGAGAAAATTTTATACTGAGCGAACAGTGACTTTGTTTCTGTCCTAGAGACTTAGAAGATGAATACATGGATTTAAGAATGGAGCATTAGAATTAAAGAGTCATTTGGAGAGAGTAATCTTTTCAGATATTGTTCTAATGTCATTATAGTCTTCTCTCCACCAACAGGAAGTGGAAAACATATCATCCATTGGGTTTTCTATTTTCATATCAACAAGGAAATGACATGGAGTAAAGATTTGAAATTTCACACCATTCTTTCTGCTCTTAATGCACAACATAACTGAAATAGAGGGATAACTGCGCGTCTGCATCTTGAACATATGAGGTTTCAGATCTGGGGCACAAGGGCTATGATGAATTAAGAATGCCCTCTCCATTGTCCCATCATTGGCAAATGATTCTGCAACTGAGAAATTTGCAGAAGTGAAATTGGTGTTTGTCTGAAACAAGGAATTTGGAATATAATTCTTTGTGTCTAGAATGTTGACTCCTTGCATATGACCATGGACATATAAAGTAAGATAAATGATTTATGGGAAATTGACATGATATTTCTTCAATTAATTGGCCAAATTTTGGAGAGTGCTGTCGTAGATATCATAGTAATCAGGGAAAACGATGTTCATCATGTCATCAATCCTCTTTCTAGCCAACTGATCAGCCAATACAATTATTTTGGGAGCCATTGAATCTGCATGAAGATCGAATAATTAACTTTTAGGTAATTTTTTTTTTCATAAAATTTGTGAATATTCAAAAAAAATATGGCTAAGGCATTAAGGCGCACATGTCTAATCTTGGCAGACAAGTCTAAGCCAGTCGCACAAGTATTACCTCGCTAGTATTGGTGCGCAAGTCAGAAACAGACTGAGGACGTGCAACGCAACGAATAGAAGTGCAAACGGGTGAAAGGACAAGACACCCACGCAACGAGAGCTCAGTTGCACGATGAGAGTGAGAAGCTTTTGAAGCTGGGTGCTTTGCGCGAGACTGGCTCTCATATTTATAGGTGAGGCCATACCCCTACATACCTTAACCTGTGTGCTAATTCCAGCGTACTCATACCTGCGCACCTCTGAATCCTTGGTTTTCTCCTTTACTACATTGTTAAACCCTCTTTCCTTTTTTGGATCCAACTCTAAGGGGGTACTTTTGTTAATTCTTATTTTCATCATAGAATCCAAAGATTGACTAATGGGAATACCTCGAGCAAAGAAGATGGAAGATTCATAAAAAAATTGCAATGGCATTAGGTCGCGCAAGTAAACCTGCGTGCCATCCAAGGTCACACAAGTCACTTGCACACCAAAGATGAGGCACTCAAGTCACTTTCATGCTGACCTAAATGAAATTTCTCCCAAACCTCAAGTGGCCTATAAATACACCCTGTGGGCCTCCTATTTCAAGGACGGAAAAATCCAAAACTCAAATTCAAGATCTGTTCGCCCAAGTCTCTGTCTGAAGTCTTCCAAACACTTCTAAGGTAATTATTTACCTAGAATGGAATCTCTCAAGAGGAAGAATAAGGCCAAAGTGTTAGAACTCATCAATACCTGTGCACATAAGTGTCCATCACATAAGGGAAATGGAGACACTTGCGCGCCGCCTTGTCCTCACATGGAAACTTTCTCTCCGCCCTTCTAAAAGCATTTAGTGATAATACTAAGGGCTTGAGCCAAGTCTCACCCATGTATTACCATATAGGTTCTCCGTCACCCAAGTGAACTCAATGCACGCAAGTATACTTGCACGGCCAAACCGGACATGCATGGCCAAATAGGACTTGCACACCTGCATCTTTTTGGGTGCCCCTCCTACCTATTCACCTCTTTCATCAAATCCACCATTCCTCTTCAAGATCTAGCCTTAAAAACCCTCTCCAAAGCCACTTATGGAATGGTTTATTTGTTGGATTCCTTATATGAAAAGAGTTTTTTGGAATATCTCCAAAAACCGTGTGATTTATATAACATTATATCACTACAGTTAGACATTCCATTCATTCAACCTTATCCCTTAAGATAAGAGAATCTTTGATATGGAAATCCTTCTCAAGTGTAAGCCCCAATCACTAGTTCCCTAATTTGGGCATCCTTCTCTGGAGTAATCCACAATAAAAAGTTAATGTTCCCCTTAATATGGGAATCCTCATTAGGAGTAAGACCCAAATTAAGAATATAAATCTCTATAAAGCACAAATACCTTTATGGATTCTATTAATGAGCATCCTCCTTAGAAGTAATCCCCATGTCCCCCATAATTTGGGCCTCCTTCTCAAGAGTAAGTCCAAATCATAATTTTTTTTAATTTTGGGCCTCCTTCTCAGGATTAAGCCCCAGGTTATAAGTTTCCATTAATTGGGATTCCTTCTTAGGGGTAATCCCCAATCATATTTTCTTTTGATTTGAGCTTCCTTCTCAAGAATAAAACACAATCATAAGTCCCTCTTAATTTGGGGCTCCTTCTCAGGAGTAAGTCCTGAGTTAGAATTTCATATCCTCATAAATAATAAATACCTTTAATGACCATTCTCTTGGGCTTCTTTTCTAAACTAATTCCTGATCCTCACCTACTTGGGAAGTCACACATATATAATCCCCATATCATTCCTTGTGACCACAAATTTTATGGAACAAATAGTTAGGTTTATTGATAGCCCTTGTTTCTCAAACCGAGCATGACTCACATGAGCTTAAAGTGTAAAAAGTAACCACGAAACATCTCTTTGGGCTGTTAATCATATGTAAGCCCTACTCTTCTTAATCAAACTAAGTGGTATTTGATCTCAACATTAAAATTAAAGTACATAGGAATACTTTCTAAGGTTCAATACCATCACAAATTAATCCAAATTTGTCTCATATGATGTTGAACTATATCTTAATTCCCGAACTACGTGGGTTCTGATTCCTCCTTAACAAGGATATGTAGGTAGCCCATCTGCGAGTATGATCCCAACTCTGAAATAATCCTTGTCCTTATAAATGACAATAAACTCCAAGTTCCCCACTGAGTAGATTTAAAACCCATATGGTCATCATAATGACCAAGAGATTTCTATATAATGTATTGAAGGATACCATTGACTAAGAATCTCCAATACATACGGATGATTCTCCGTCGATGAAGAACTTAAAATACATATAAAATATTCTCTAAATCTCATACATATCAATCATTGATTATAAAATCTAGAGGAAAACTAATTTTTATGCTTGGTAAATTAATAAGGATTCATGAACATAACATAAATATATCAGAGTGTCTCGGGGTAGATAATAATTCCCCCCAAAAAGGTGTGATGATGCTGACCTCCCATCCTCTCGACCAATGAAAATTATTAAGCCTCATCATTCCACAACTAATGAGCACCTACCATGTCCAAATGGATATAGAATCATTGGATGTTTCCGGTTCTACGAATAAACCCGTTAGAAGCTGATTGGAAAGATTGAACCTTAAACAAACAAGGTCATCACCATTCCCATAAGAAACAAGTATTTACTTATAATTTTTTCATTTCAAGTGTTGAATGATATCATAAATATGTAATTTTATTTTTTTAAAGGGTTTTTAATTATATATTATTTTTTAATGTTAAATTTTTTTATTTTTGATTAACAATATAACAAATTTTATGTGCAGCATCCTGAATATATTCTTTGTCTTTTTAATTTCACATTTATTTTCTTAAATGTTATAGTTATTATTGTAGGTGGAAGATGTTGGTTATAGTTAGAAGGTTAACAATTTTTATCCATGACATTATTCATATGATAGTAATGATGCTTTTTCTTTTCCTTGGTGAGTTAAATTTTTATCAACTATTCTACTATAATTCAGATTTATTATGTTCAGCTGTAATTTTTTTTCTTTTCTGTTAAAATTGATCAGATGACGTGGTCATTTATAATTGATGAGATGATGTGGAGGAAATAGATACATAATAGGTAATTATGTGGATATATTTTAAGCATGGGTTGTTGTTGATAATATATAATATGTATATATTGATCACTGAGGAATTGATTGATAGATGTATGTGTTGACTGAGAATGAGGTTGTGATGACTTTGGATGTTTGATAATCGTTTCTATATTATTAGACGATAGTTTAAACCACTACCAGTCCATCGAAAAACCACCATTAATTCCATTTTTGTAGTGGGTAATCACCATTAACCTCCACATCCAAGAGTGCGGGTTTCGATTCCAGACAGTCCTTGAGATGACTTTTAGGTGGTTGTGTAGGCATACAATGATACATGATGATAGTGATACAATATGAAAAAGGCACACTGATGCATATATGTGGATAGACCTAATTTTATGCTAACAGAATGTAGTATCATTGATCCATGTAATGGTATTCGAGCCCAATGGGCCTTTGGGAAACACTTTATAATAAAAATTTCTAGTTGGATAGGTTATCCCTAGGAGTTTATGACTAATACTTTTATCCCATGAGTGTGTTTGTGTGTTTATTTGTATTGTACCCCCAATAACCTAAATATTATTCTAATTTAGATGTTATCTATAATATTAAATATATATATATATATATATAAATATATACCAATGAAATTAATATAATTCCAAATTATAATTATATAATTACATTTTTGTAACAAAGAAAATATTAAATATAAATATTATTATTTTATACATAATTACTCATAATATTATTTGTATTTAATTATTTTTTTAGAAAAAAAAATATTAATAATTATTTTTAATGAAATAAAACAAAATTACATTATTTACATCTATATAACGAATAATATATTATCACCTTATTTTAATATAAATTTAATAAATAGATATATATATATATATAATTTTATGTAAGTAATTATATTTTTAGGAAATTATATTTTTTCATTTTATACATAATTACTCATAATATTTATTATTTATAATTAATATTTTTTTAAATATATTATTTGTAGTAATTTTCTTAATTTCATTAAGGATACTGATATTATATATATATATATATATATATCAAATACTATATTTTAAATTCAATTAAATTTTAATATGATAAATAATATATCATATAAATAATTATATTTAAATAAATAGGATTATATTTTATACAAATTATTAGTATTAAAATAATTTTTAACAAATATTTATAAAGATTGATTTTATTTATCCAATAATATTTTGTCAATTTATTTTGATTTAAATATTATATATATTATTATATTTACATATATATATATATCTATATATTCAAATATAATTATTAATATTTTAAATTATAGTTATACACATAATTTTTTATAAAAAACTATATTTTACTAAATAAATATAATATTTTTTTACCTAATTACTTATATTTCATGTAATTTAAATTAAACTAAAATCATATTTAAATATTCTAAATCATTCAACATAATCTCTATCATGACCCAACCAACTAGGGTCTTCCTGGCTAGTGGCAAGTCGGGTTTGACCACTCCAATCCTTCCAGGAAAGAAGCCCTGAGAATACATATACTGAAATGGGATTCCTTTTCCTAATATACATATATGCACACACACAAAAATCTCTTTAAAATGTGAAAAGGAATAACAAATTTATGAAAACATCTTTAGTATAACCATTCATGCAACAACCTCTAGGGAATACATCAGAGTACGAAAATATAAGGCCAAATCATAAAGTATAAAAATACATGCCTATCCAAAAAAAAGTCTCAACCTAACAGCAACTGAAAAAATAGAAAAACTAAGAGATCTCAGCTCCTCATCTCTAAGTCTAACCAATGAATGCAGTCAATAAACTCAATTATCACTATGTTCCACCGATGTCACCACTGATCTACCTATCATCTACATAATACATGACACATGTAGACAAATCCCATTCATGGGTGAGTATATAAATTCAATTAGGATTCCCTAAAAAATACAAAGGGAGAAATAGAAAGATAAAATTTAAATAATCTCAACCCATATTAAGCGAGAGAGAAACACAATGTGTGTGTGTGTGTTTGTCTAGAAACCCAAATAAAATAGAAATGAGATCTCTATCTCACAAACCTTCTAAGAATGATGAATCTACTCACAGATAAAAAAGTCTATCCAAAATTCCTAGAAT
Organism: Viscum album; assembly: GCA_963277665.1. NCBI lineage: Eukaryota > Viridiplantae > Streptophyta > Magnoliopsida > Santalales > Viscaceae > Viscum > Viscum album. The sequence continues at coordinate 1,234,685,209 of OY728162.1, read as the reverse complement.
CTTGTGAAACCCAGAAAAAATTTATTTGGAGGATTATACTCTTTGCTACTGTGATCCACAACTGTGGGATTCACAACTCCAATTGAGAACCTTCTCCCTGACAGAGCTCGAAGATGGTGGATTACTACTCTATAGAGAAAGGACTTTTTCCCTGATATAGTATGGGTAAGTAAAAACTCTTCCTATATAAATATTATGGGAACTTATTCCCTAGTGTGATAGGGTAGTACTAATACCGCCATTTTTTTGATTATCCTTCCTGATTATTTCCATCAGTTAAGCATCACCTAAATAATCATCATTCCCTCTAAAAATAACATCATATATTTTAATCCACAAGAAAGGATACCATTGTGTTCAATGTGTAAAAACACTTAGGATAGGATACTTACGGTCCATCATCCAAGTCTTGATGAATGAGGTATAGGAGTTATGAGTTATTAGGATAAGTGCATGATGTTTATGTGGGGTCTCATGGTGTGTGACCTTACCGTGTCACATGGGTATATTATCCCCTAAACATAGATTGGGAATCCATATCATAATAAATGATGTGTAAAAGTGGTGCATATAGTGTTTCATATACCTGACGCATGCATGTGTCCTCCCTGCCCATGCTTGTGTACACTAGTTATGCATGTGTACATTGGTCGTGTCTACGTACACGACTGTGCCCATGTACTCTGGTCGTAGTCATGTGTATGTCCATGGCAATGACATTTTAATCCCAATTTACCTATCGAGCCAATAACATAGGGTTTCATTACTTTTAATGTTCATAAATGGCATGTGATCCTTATCTTCACCCAAAACCCTAATCACCATAGCTAAGGGACTACACCATGTCAGTTTTTTAGGAATACACACCATGTAGTTTGGTTTTTTATAGGCGGTAAAGCAATAACTTTACTAGGTTTCCATATCTACCCTCACCACCACTAATCCCACAATTTGACCACCCAAAAATGAAGAGAAACACCCAATGTCCTTGATTCCTGACCTTCAGTGGCTAGAAATCGAAATTTGATAACATGTATGGTAGTTTGTCACATATATACTACCATTCAGGGTCTAAAACCTCATATCAATCACTCAAAACCCACTATATCATCCTGACCCATCTCCAAATGATTAATATTTCCATAATTTTTCTATAAAACATGTTTTTGGGTGTTTGATTGTGATCAAACCCACACTGGAATTATCAAACCACAACCATCTGTTCCAATGGTGAAGAACATGAAGAATAATGGGAGAAAAGAACATGAAAAAACATGATGACCATCATTATTCAATGAGAACATGACCTAAAATCATAAATTCTAGAATCAACAGAAATATCATGGTATAAATAATATAAACTGGATTCAAAAATTCAATTTTAAAACTGGATCATGCAATGGGTGGGTAATTGAAGATCAATAAAAAGAAAATATGAAAATCCATTCTCATTAATAAAATAGGTTATAAACTATAAATAATGAGTCCTTCCTGGATTAAAGATCAATATTTGTTTAACAACATGTCCACTAGTGATGGATATGAATATTCTATGTGTTTTGTGTTTGTACCACGGTCCACCTTTATTTTTTCATCGATCTACATCCTTGGGGTTTCCAACGTCAACGATGGACACTCGTCATCCTCTAAAATTTTCTCAGGGTTATACGGCTAACCATATAGATTTTCCATAACTATTTATTTATAGAGTTAGGGTTAGTTTATGTCATTTAACAAAAAAATATTTATTTATTTTATTAAATGCACCCACCAAATGTCATCTCCCACAGAACACCCTATGTCGACCAACCCTAGGTCGCACCTAGGGTAAACCCTGCATTATGGAATCAATATGGCCTAAGATTTCCCATTAGATCTCTGTAACAATATAAAAACAAGTTAAACTAAAATGATGTCTACGAATTAATTAAAATATAGTAATATTTTTAATATATTTAATCCTTGGTCAAAAGACACCCAAAAACAGTGCCAACTACATTAAGAATCTAGAAATATATATATATTGAAATATTCAAATGAATAATCCAATAAAATCCGAGTTGTTAAATTCCCCCTTTCTATAATGATTTTCACCCCAAAAAACATAATAAACACAAAATTGTGGGGGAACTAAGCCCACATCTATCTATCATGATACCAAGAGCTCTCATGAACACTCTCAAGCTTCCAAAGCACATGAATGAAGGGAATGGTCCATCTGTGATGTATCATATCCTATAGATCCTCAATCACCATTGGGTACTCCATAATTTTTTTTCTATATTCAATTTCCAGATCAACCCAATCAATAATTTTCATTGGATCATGAATTTATCTCCTCATCTACAACACATAGAATAATTCATGCACTCGATCAAACTATTGTGGATATTCTATGTGGGAAGAAACCCCACCAAACCTTTATAGGATCTCAAATGGACTAATGAAACTCAAAGATTGATTTATTACATGGAAAAATATCCAAAATCCCCATCATGGGTAGGATATTATGTAAATATGTACTCTCTAATAAAATTCTAAGGGAATTCATCATATATCTTCATAATATTTCTCTCAACTTCGGGTAATCCTTATGATATCCTGGATCACTTAAAAATTCTATGTAGTCAACTACACTATCTGTATCCCAATCGGAGATGTCTTTCCAATCTCAGTCCAACATTATGGTGACCAAAAAGGTCACCCATATAGAGCCTTAAAATATTCCATGATGATATTAGATTCATATCTATTATTATAAGAAAACTATACAAATGGAAAGTGATCCTCCCAGCTTCGACCAAAGTCTAACATGAATGATCTCAGTATAGCCTCTAAAATTTCGCTAGTTTTCTCACTCTTCCCATCCATTTGGGGGTGAAAGTTTTACTAATCATAAATGGGGTTTTTAAGGCATCCTGGAAACCTCTACAAACCTATGATATTAATAGAGAATCACAGTTAAAGACAATTATTATGGATACCCTATGAAGTTCGACAATCTCATACATGTTAAATTTCACCATCCTCACAACTAAACTCAACTCTATGATGTAAAGAAAGTGTTACAACACGGTATGTAAATCATCAATTACCCAAATAAAATTATAGATTATCTCTATATATGTAATATCCATCAGAATTTCCTTTGATATTCAATCACATTTTCACTTCAGAATTTTCTTGCTAACATATGTTACATTAAGAGAAAAACCCATCAACTATATTTCTCATTCTAGCCCACTAAAACTACCCATGAAGATTCTTATACTTATTTTCCCCACTGGAATTCACATCCAAGGGGGAAGTGTAAAACTCCCTCATCACCTCCATGTACAATATGCCCAGAACCACCATCTATCCCCAAAAAAGGATAACATTATCCCCTCTTTTAGAAAATCAATATGGGGTATCTCCTATGTATATCTAGTCATGCAGAACCTCATATTGAATGTCACCCAAATGAGACTCTATCGTATGATAGATAATAAGTGAAGTGACCATCATCGAATTAAGAAAAACAGAACCCCTCTCCTCCACCAAGGTTAGTGGTAATGAAGCTGACTGTTCTGATGTCTCCCCTATCAGATGAGTATAGGACATCCTACTCTATCTTCCACTATGTTTTCCTTTATAGGTGTGTGTACTACCTAAAAATCATAGTATTATAATTACTCCAACCATTTCCATTGTGTTAGGTTATGATCTCTCTGAGTGAAGATGTACAATAGACTCTATTGGTATTTGTAAACAAAAAAACACTAACCCAGAAGATAGCACCTATATATCTTTAGTGTGAAGGATACTATTTAAATATCAAGGGAATGTGTTTTGTACTTATGATCATTGAATATAAATTACCTAAACCCATATATGATCACTTCCTTCATCTGAATCAATATAAATTTGATACAAACTCTAGAGGCATTGCAACACACTACATACTCAATTCCTTCATCTGGTAGTCTCAATGAAAAATCCGTACCTCCTATAGTGAACCATATGACTAAGAAAACATTGCACCTCTGACCTGATCTTCTGTGGTTCCCTAGAAAACGATGAATCAGTCTTCACTAGTTCCACATATAAACAAATATAAAATATGACATTCCCCAAAAACTGAACCTCATGGATCCAAATCTGGAATTTTGAGATCTTAATATAATGAAGGTACCCTTAGAGTAAGTCTAGGACCATTCTCAAATACCATGTATGTGCCTCTTCTAAGAGAGAGTAAATGAGTATTTCATCAATGAATACAAACATAAATCATTCCATCTATGGATAGAGGATCTGTTTCATAAGATCCATAAACATTTCAGGGACATTTTTCATACTAAAAGTCATCACCAAGAACTCATAGTTTCCGTAGAGACATTGGAATGACATCTTCATAATATCATCCTCTTAAACCCTCATATGGTGGTATTTGGTCTTGAGATTGATCATCAAGAACCAAATAAAACCTCTAAAATGGTTTAAGAGATCATCAATCCTTGTAAGGGATACTTTTTATTTATCAGTACCTAATTCAATGGATGATAATCATCCAACGCCTCATGATCCCATTTGCCTTAGCCACAAAAATAAGAGCATCCTAGGGAGATATACTTGGTATGATAAAATCCTACCATTGAAGGTAGTATAATAGAATACTAAGATCATTGAAATGTTTAGGGGTTATCCCATATTCCATAGAAGATATAGATGCTTCCTAGGGTATAAGACAATGTAGAAATCCATCTCCCACCATAGAGGTAGTCCCAAAAAATTCTCATGGAAGATGTATATATAATACTTCACTGTTGAATGAAGAAAAATTCTTGAATATCTCACTAAAATAATGGATAAACACTCTAACTTATTGGTGATGGGTTTTAGATTCCCTCTTGAATGGACCACCCATTAAACAATTATATATCTCTCTCCCACAAAGTGGAATCTCATCCCATCTATTAAAAGGCATCTAACTCACCTTTGATGACATTCAATATAGTCATGAACCATGGATAACCATCCCATTACCAATTTAATGTAACAAGGATTCATTATGATGACCAATAGGTCCCATTATAATCTATATCAATTGAAAAACAACTCACACTACTAATAGATATGCAATATGGAAGAATCGCTCTGGGTGGTAACCTCTAGAAATATCTTCTTGGATAAGGTTTCAATGAGGAGATCTAGATATCACATGAGGGATATGAAGATGAATTAATAAATTGTGCCTATATCTACATGTACTAGGGATAAATTATAAAAGACATATATTATACCTCGAATCATCTACTGATTTGTCTGGTCATATCCCTCCATAGCTTGTAGTTTACTGTAGCATCAACCATGAGTTCCATGATACTATCATGGTCCACCTATTTGTGCTGGTGGGAATAGATCAAAGAATCATCCCACAACAACATATCCTCCCTAAGAAGCTCCTCCTTCTATTTTTTATCACCACCTGCTTGGGGGTTTCCCTGACCAGACCTACGGATCCTTGATCATGGTGATGCCTCTTCTATGGTGCTTTATCCACTATCTACCTATCCTTGTTAGCATGATAGGTCTAGAAATCATGATCCATGTGACCTCACATCATAATAATACAATCATCCCCCACCAGGATGATTATTTCCTCTATGCAGTCCCTAAGATGCAGATCTACGTGATTAAGACCAGGCAAGAATATACTTCCTATGTCGAGACCCTGATGTTTTCTACCTACTTATTGATGAAGATAACTCTACACCATGATGGAAACTGCCAAATCTAGATTCTATATATCACATTTTAATAATATTTCTATCATTAGATCCCACTCTAGATCTTTATCATAGATTGAAATGCATAAGGAGACTATGTTGGAACAGATGTCTCTATGGAGATCCTTCTCAAACTTCCATTCTTGGAAGAATCCATATCATAACATATTAATATAGTAATGTGTGAGGTCATTGAGTCTCATATAATGATCATAGATCATTATATCACCCTGATGTTGCTAAATATTATTTTAAATACATATAGATATCATGCACAAATGGAAATATTCATCCTAAAATAGTTAGAGGATGTTTGACTATGAGAGCATCATCATGTCATGGGTCTACTTCATTAGACTCTACCAGTGTACTTCTACCTGATGATAATGGTTGGATAAAATCACAACCATCTAATGGGTTAGGTTCAAAACAAGCCTAATTAATTAGACCATAGAGTCACACCAATCCAAGGAATCTTGAAGATCTAGCTCACCACAGAACCTCAGTGGTCTCCGACAATAGAAATCACATTTTAAGAAAAGTCAACATGTATCATCATCCTATTCTGTTGGTACTATCTTCTTCTAGATAGGTTTTGTCACTTCTCCCTATCCTCTTGTAGTAAATTCCCGCTGAATTGGGCTATTAACCGAGGCCACATTACTCAATGGATTATCATCACAATCCTCTATCATAATCCTAGTTGGTTGTCCTCATAGAGGCTTTATGAATGTGATAAATATGAACCATGGTTACATGATAACATATGTATGGGAATAAAAATCATGAAGGATGGTCAAAATAAAAAATTATCTATGATTTATATACCAATGGTTCCCTACAAGTGATGTTTTGGTATGTCAAGTGGACAAGAAGGTACTTAGAGACCCAGTGAAATGATACATTGGTTGACACACCAATAATGGATTACCTAATCTAAAACCCATGTTTGATACACTCACCACTGTTTACCTATGTTACCAACCAATCCTCGCCATATGTTTCACTCCAACACCAACTCGGGGATGAACTATTTTTATACCGCTTTGTTATGACCCGGCTCATCGAGATCCTCTTTGTCGGTGACATGCTTGTTGTGACCAACCCAAGACCATATAAAATAGACTAGGGGATGGAAACAAGCACTATGAATTCATATACATAAATTAGAGGCCTATTCCTAATGTACATGTATGCACACACACATCCATCTCTATACAATTGGGTAAAGGAATAATAAAAGGACTGAAAAATCTATAGTATAACCATGCATACAACAACCTACAAGGAATACATCAGAGTGAAATAATAAAGATCCAAATAATAAAGGTTACAAAAACATTCCCATCCAAAAATGAAGTGCCAACCTAACAAAAATGGAAAAATTTGAAAACTAGGACATCCCAACTCTTGATCTCTAATTCTGACCACTGAACATTGTCAATACACTCAAGTGTCATTATGATCCACTAAAGTCACCACCAATATTCCTATCATATTTATAAGACATGAAACATGCATGAAAATACCATATAGGGGTGATTATATACATACCCAGTATAACACCTTGAAAATCATAAAGGCAATAATTGAAAGACACAACAAAATTCATCTTAACCCATAGTAGGTGGGAACAAAACTCAACATATAAATATGGTCATAGAGAAACTCATATTATAGCCAAAGGGGGTCACGATATCCAAGCACAATAAAGATCAATGAGTCATCCTACAACTCAAAAGGAACTTTTATGATTCTAAATTTCATGTGAAACCTCATAATAATCAATCTGGAGAGGCTCACTCTTCACCACTGCACTCAAAAACTGAGGGATCCGCAACTATATTAGAGGACCCACTCCCCAGAAGAGCTCAAATATGGGGGAGTACCACTCTAAATATAGAGGATATAAACCCTATTATAGTATATAGTACTAAATTTACCTATGTAAAGAATATTGGGGACCCATTCCATGGTGTGATAGGGGAGTACTAACCCTAATATCTCTCTAATGATCCTTCTCGACCACTTCTGTAGGTCCATCATTACCTAATGAAGATCCATTCTCACAAAACCTCACATAAAATCTTGTATGACACAATAAAGGATACCATCAGATTATATGTTATAAAATACCTATTCTAGAATACATGTGGGATAAAATCTGAGTTATGCATATGGAGATATAGAATGAATAAGTTACTTGTATAAGTACACTATGTGTACATGTGGTCATACCGTATGTGATCTAACCTTATAACCCATGAATTTTCTCATATAGACGCTTATTTGGAAAAAAAATCATACAAGGAATTTACTAGTGGTAAATAGTGTGTCTCATCAACCTAGGGCTTACCATATCCTCCCAGCATGTTCTCTTATACACTAGTCATGCTCATGTACATTGGTCATGTCTGAGTACACGATTGTTCTTGTGTACTATGTTTGTACCTATGTTCCAAGAAATTACCATTCCTATATACTTCTATAAAAAATTATATTTAAATAATATAGAGTCACATATAATGTATGTTACATACCCAGTGTGTGATCCTTATCCTTACCTGAAACCCTAGCAAGTGCATCTGGGGGACTACATGATATGTGTTCTTCTAGGCTAGACACAATATACTAAGGTTTTTCATAGGCATTAAATTCTTTTATTCATAAAGTCTCTATATCCACCCTCAATTCCATAAATCCTACTATTTTACCTCTAATAAATGAAGAAAAACTCATTTGACAATTGATTCCTAGCCTTCAGTGATCAAAAATCTGATTCTGATCACCCATTTGAGAGTTAGTCGCACGTTCACCATGGTTCGGGGTCCAAAACCCATAACCATATCCCAAAACCCAGGATCCCATCACAATATATCCCCATATCCCAAATCCTTACATCATTCAAGTGGACCCCATGAATCCTGATATTTTATCATATTCAAAATCACCCCAACAAAGTCAAACCACAACCCTGTGGGCCTATGATGAAGAATGTGGAGAATAATGGGGGTAAAGCATATGAAAAATGGGGATGGGAATTGTTGGCTAGTGAAAAACCAACAAAATATTATAATTTGAATTATCAATTGTGATATCATATAATAACATATATAAATTTTATTTATCATTATAATTTATAAAATGGACTCATGTGAAGGGTGGTTAATCATAGATCAATAAAAATAAAATTTACAAATTCATGATCATTAATGAAATGGGGAAAAACCAAGAATAACGATTCATAACTCAATTAATGATCAATCATTACTGGAGGAAATTTATATTATCAAGGGAAAATAATATCCTCTACATTATATGTTCATACATCGATCCACCTCGATATGTTCATCGATCTGCATCCTTGGGTTTTCAAACACCAATGATAGAGGCTCCACCTCCTATCAAATCCTCATAGGGTTATGCACCGAACCCTTGCGATTTTACATAATTCAGTGTTTATAGAGGTAGGTTTAATATATTTCATTTAATAAAAATAAATAAATAATTTATATATATTATTAGATGCACCTGCAAACTATCTTCTCCCATGAAACGTCTAATTCTGACCATCCTTTGGTTGCACCTTGGGTTAACCCCGCATTCAAGAATCAATTGGGGTATCATATTTCCCATATGAGGTCTCTAACATTGAGAAACCCATTTTAGATGAAACAAAACACACACATGCATTAAAATATTTTTATATTTTTAATATATTATTTATAGGGTCCTACGACACCCAAACACAATGCCAACTCCAATGAAAACTCCAGAGATATATATAAAAATATTCAATGGAATAATCCAAAAAAACCACAGTTATAATTTAAATCATACAACGAAAATAGAAATTAAATAATACATTCATACAATAATAAAATTTAAATAAATAAATCATTGAAACAAAATAAAGAAAAATATAGGAAACTAAAATCTTAAAAAATATATTTTACCTTTTTAAAGGTTGAAAATAATATCTCGAGGAAAATAGAAACCAATTAATGAGAGCATTGCTAGAAATTTGGTGGGGGTAATGATTGAAATTTCATAGGGGTGGCCTTTTATAAATTTTTATGGGAAGCATAAACCTCATCCATGCCAGTTGTTGTTGAGTTATGCTGGAAGCATGAACAAGATTCATGCCTCCATTATTGCAGCAGAAGAAGCATGAACCCTATTCATGCTTTCCATCTGAAGGAACATGTGTTAATAGGGTTCATTAATCTTGAAACCTATTTTAAATAGTTTATAAAAAACCTATATTATATTTATAATTACCCAATTTCTATAACTTAAATAAAAAACTAACTTTTGGGTATGATATGAAATTTATAGATACATGTTCTTTTTTAATTTTATGGAATGGTGATTTTGATGGTGATGCGTTTTGGTTTTTTAAGTTCTAGTATGATGATTAAGGGAAGCATAAAAAACTTCCCAAACTAAACCAAAGCGCATACAAAACAAAAAATGTGGTTTTAAAGTTTTTTAATTAAATCTGTGTTGTTTTTTGTTCAATCTATATGTAAATATAAACAACACCTATTAAAAAACTAAACCTATTTTAAATAAACTATTTTTTAATATTTTATATCATTCTTATCCATGATTAAATTCCAAAATCCTAACCCACTATCAGGTTTTTTAGGTCAAGGATGATATCATGTCACTTTTTTTATAATTATTTATAAATTCCATTTAAATTATTAACGCTTCATTATAAAAGTTTATTATAATATCCCTAAATGTATACTTAATGATGTGGTTAAAAAACATCATCTTTATATTATTGTCTTCAATACCAATAAATGTGATCTAATTTTAACCAAATAAAACATACAACATTAAATGAAAGTATTGGGTAACTTGCATACTCAATGATCTTTTAGGTTTAGGGTTTTTTAAAAAAATAGGCTAAACTATTATATTACTACTTGGATACATAATGAACTAGTTCATAAAAATATAAATCCTATCTCAATAATTTATTCCCAAACAGTAACATTATTCTGAAAAAAATACTTAAAACCTTTCTTTACAACCTTGAAAATGGAAATCATAAGAAGGGAGAGGCTAAATTCTTAATAAGGGAATATATACATTGGAAAATATAATAGAATGGTTAATGTATGAATAATATGGAATGTTAAATATTAAAAAACATTCCATTTAATCAATAAATTGATCTCAAAGAATAATATATCCTGAATAAATTGTGATCCAATAATTCCATATAAATAATAACATGAGCTTGAAACATATCCATTGAGATCATAAATATTTAAATAATCACAAGGAAATCAATACCTAATTTCATAATGATGGAATTAATAATTCCTAACCTCTTAAACTTATAATAGATTCCTTGTGCCAAGACATCATAAACATGTCATCAAGGACTTGGTCCAAGATAGTTTAATCTATGGGTAGGCATACATTAAAAATCTATTTAATATGGCTAGAAACCTATTTTTTCACATGATTCCTTTCGATATATTGTGGGAATATATAATTCTAGGCCCCACCGATCACTTAATAATTCCAATTCATTCATCATATGAATAAACAATAATACTTCATCAGCATTCCTTAAAAATAAAAAACAATACATATATGAAAAACTAACATACATAATGTCAATATTTTCCCAGTAAAATTGATTATAAAATATCCATATAAATAATAAGAATGGTTTCATTAGAACATATCCCTAGTTGAGAATATGTAAAATATAGGGTTATTTTCATCAATTAATAAGAATACCATAAAAATATCATCAATAAATTCTTGAGTAAAATACCCATTCCACATTAAAAATAACATTTTAAAAATAAAAATTTTCAAAATTATTAAGAGAAATATTTCTTTGAAAATAATTATGAAAAATTTTAAAGGAATATTAAAATCAATTAGTGGTCATGATGGTGGTAAAATTCTATTCATTCCATGTACATTAACAAAAAGATTCCATTCACATATTCAGTAAAAAATCAAAAGTATCTCATTCAAAAAATGAAAATAATATTCCTTTTTAAGCATTTTTTAAATAGTAAAACATGTGTAAAAATTTATTTGAAAATCATATTATAATTTTAAAAACATTATTGAATACATTTTAATAATAAAATTTTCATGGAATAAAATTTTTATTGACCAAATAAAAAACATAGTTGGGATTCCTTAAAAAAATTCCTTCGGTATCTTGAGTACATAAAGAGAGGAAATTGAAAGGAAACCCTATAATTTTCCAAGATAAAAAGGAGAGGAAAAATGAAATGTCTTTTCCAAAATAATTATTATAAAATTTAATTAATTCAAATTAAATAATAAACAATCCTAAAAAATGTTATTGAAATGTAAACTCCTTACCACTTTTTTAACTATTGAAACTTAAGATCCATGAAAGAATAACTTCAAATGAATCTTTAAATTCCATGAAAATAAATATATTAATTTTATAACATGTCAAAGGGGTAGTATAAACACCTCATAAAATAATTTAGGTTCATAAAATAAACATATGTCCCAAAGAAATAATTTTTTAGATAAATAACCCTTAAAAGGATCATGTCATTGAATTGAGAATTAATCAATGGAGTGATTATATATAATGGATTTAAATCCAAAAAAACAACTAAAATAAAAATATAAGACAAATATATCATTTCACACATAATAATGTCATAATATAATCAAGGAATAAGTGATATAACCCAATCTGAGATGATTGAATTAAGAAACCATTAATTTTCTCTTTATGTCACCTCCCTTTGATTGATCTTAAAGCCTTTATATGAGAGGTTTATGATCACCCTAGTAAATGGGAGACATGGTAATGGATGTTTATATATGTTTTTTGGGTATATTTATGAAAGGAAAAAACTGAATTTTAGAAGAGTGAAAAATGATGAAGCGAGTCCCTTTTATGGGAAAAAATCAATGGTGTCTTCCTAAATTTTCAAATTTTAAGGGTAGTTAGGTAATTAAAAACATTAAATGTGGAACATATAAGTAAAAAAAATTATGAGATCAAAAATTATATATATATATATGATTAATGATTTTTTTTTATAATTTTATAATTATTTAAAAATGATATATTAAATACTATTTAAGGTGTTTTTCGTAATTATTCACAATACTAGACTTTAAAAACATCATTGAAACCCCAATTGAGAGTATAATCTCTTATATAGTCAATTATAAATCATAAATATATATAAAATTAATTATATACCCTCACTAAAAATAATATATTCATTATTAATATTTTTAAAATTACTAATTTAATTATTTCACTATTTTCACATATGTTGCGTCATCGTGGTTTAAATTTTTTAAAAAATTATAATAATTTTAAAAATTAAAAACAAATTATTAACATAATTTTTTTAGTAGACTTAATTTTTTGAATTTTATTCATTTATAAGGAATATCTATTATCATTCATATCAGGAAAACTTGTTTAATATGTTATTTTACCTTTTGACACATCGTATAAGCATTACACAGAATTTGGACAATATTATTTTTTATATAACTATATATTTATAAAATTTAAATACCAAAAAACCATTTATATATAATATTTTCAAAAAAAATCATGTAATGACTTTTTAATTCTCAATTATTACAATTAGAAAACCAAATTTTAATTTTCTAGTGATGTGCAATCATTACATCAGTACGAAAAATGATTTTCAAATTCATAATGAAATAAATTGTAATTTATATGTATTGAATTATATTTGTATTATATTTTTACTAAATTATCATACATTATTATCTATATAAGTTTTATAAATTTATATATCATATTTATGTTATTATAAAATCATAAAATATATTGTATCTCGTAACAAACTATTTTTTTTACTATTCCTAACAATTTGATTAAAAAACTCTAAGAAAGCAATGAAATTAGAATATATAATTTTAAAATATTAATAAAATTTTATTTATATGCTTAAAATTTATTCATGACACCATATTATTAAAAAAAAGTCAGATTTAATACTTTTAGATCTATTTAGATACATTTTTACCATTTGGTACAAGTGTTGCATCATTTATGTGTAAGCGTTCTTCATAATTATATAATTTATAAATAATTAATAATAAATAAATATCATAAAATTAATATGTTCATACTAAAATTAATCATTTTTTATCACTCATAACTTATTTTAATCAAGGTGATAAAGTATTAATGTTTATTAAAACAAAGTGATCAACATTTTTCTTTTATACTTTAATTAAATAATATTTTTGTCATTATCAATGAAAAATGACATAACTTTTTCGTATTGTTTAAAATTATATGAATACGGATGAACTCCACTCATTTAATAATATTATGGAAAGTTTTTTGGGGATTTTAAGTTCTTAACTTATAGTTTTAACTAGGTTTTACCCATTTTACCCTTACTAAGGTCATAAATTTTACCATCGTTACTATTAAAAAGGAAAAAAACTAAAAGGGTACTATTTATAAAATTGGAACCTAAAAATTCCAAATATGGAATAAATTTTTAAATATTCAATTAATATATTTTTGGGAAATTAATTTTAATATAAATGCGTGAAATGCAATGAAATATTGTTTTTAGAAGAAAAAAAATTTCAAGCCAAAAAATGAATTTATACCAAAATAAAGTATAATTATAATTGAAATGTAGTAAATTATATTATATAGTATTAAATTATTATTATGGTACTTTTGGAAAATATTCAATGCATGGTGATACTTTTTAATTAAAAGAAATGGCAGTTTTACAAAAATCTGTGTTTTCACTGTTTGCTGAAAAAATAACCTTCCAAAAAATTATAAAATTACACCCTAATATAATTTTAATAAGATGAATTAAAAAGTATAATTTTTATAAAATAACATTCCTTGAAGTGGTAAAAATTAATTATTTTATTATTTCAACAAAAACAATAATAATCAATTTTAAAGAAAATGTATTTTTAAAGCATAAAATGACTTTACTGAAAATTAAGTACTTATTTATTATTTATTAATCAATAAATATGGATTATAGAAAACCTATATACATATTATTTTATAATATAGTTATTACTATTCATACCTGATAATTTAATAACTAGGCTATAACAGTCACATTAAAATAATAATTTTTCATGGTTTGTTTAAGCTATATGTTGTGTGTTGTATATGCTATTGAACATGGTGTTTTTAAATCCCATGATGTTATAATTTTGGATCTAGATTTTTTTAATATAAAAAATATATTATTCTATAATCCAAATATAACTACATCACAAATTTATTGTTTAAAGTTTTTCAAATTTCAATGAAACCACTGTTAAATTGTTTGGTTTTTATATATAAAAACAAAACCATAAAGAGTGGTTTCATTTAAATTTAAAACCAAACCAAAACAATATATTCCCACCCCTATCAATGAATAGTGGGTTTTAGAGCTTTTTTTGGGTATTCACCATCTTTGACACTTACTTCACTCTTTTAATTGTTTGTTGATCAATTTGTGTGGTGTCAGGGTGGTGTAGATATGTTCCACATTTTAAATATGCGTTGTTGATGAATATTATAGATTTTATATCGATTATTCTTCATTTATTCTTGCTTCACTGTGTCCATTGGTTTGTTTATATTGTTCTATTATTTTATATAACAATCAACAGATGGTTGTGTGTCTATGCTTTATTATTACTGTTAATATATTTCCTTCATCGCCACTAAGAAATACCTTTTATAGTATTTTATATTATTACTGCGTGTTTGGAAATATTTTCCATTAATGTTGATTTTTTTTAACATATATTTATCCAGTATGAGAGGGCGTCTGGACGAACAATCAAACATGATAAATCTGAAATTTCCTTCAGTGCAGGGTTGCCTCTTTCTAAGAGGGATGAACTTTGCGCATTAGCTGGCATCCATATGGTTGTTAAACATCATAAGTATCTCGGGCTCCTCGCGGTGATTGTATGGTATAAAAAAGAAATCTTCACATCCATCATGGATAGGATTGAGGATAAAATCCAAGGCTGGACCCCTAATATAATTTCTAAAGCTTGCAAAGAGACTCTCATCAATGCTGTCATCCAATATGTCCCCATCTACTTTATGTCCCTTTTTATGCTCCCTGTGGCCATCACTGATCAGATCCGCACACGTACTACCAATTTTTGGTGGGGGAAGCATGATGGTAGGAGTAGACCCCATTGGATGGCCTGGGAGAAACTCTGCAAACCCAAATCAGAGGGTGGTATGGGGTTCCGGAATCTTCCTCTCTTCAACGACGCACTTTTGGCCAATCAAGGATGGTGCCTTATTAACCGTCCATCATCTCTTTGTGTGTGAGTTCTACGAGCTATGTACTTTCCCCAAATGGAATTTCATTCTTCTTCTCCTAGCCCTCGTCCCAGCTTCCTCTGTAGAAGTATCTAGGGCCTAAAAAGTTCCTGCATAAAGGATTGGGCTGGAGGATTGGGACTGGCTCATCTATCAAAATTTTGTCTGGTCCCTCGCTTGTTGATAAGGATGCTTTGCGGGCTACATCCCCCACCCAACTAGGTCTGGAAGATGCCACTGTCAGCTGCCTCCTTTCTGACCAGGGACATGGGTGGTGTTTGGATAAGATCCTCTAATGATTTAATGAAAGAGACCAAGGAATTATCCTCTGCATCCCCTGGGTACCAGACGTGGGCCCTAACTGTCACTTCTGGATCAATGACATTTCGGGCGATTACACGGTGAGATCTTGCTACAGACATGCTCTTGGAATCCACCCAGTGGGCAGGGATTAGGGTCATTGGAAATCGATCTAGTTTCTCAACGTCCCCCAAAAAATTCGTCATTTTTGGGGGTAGGTTTGTACGGGCACTCTCCAAACAATGAACCTTCTCGTTTTTTCACATATGGCCATCATCGCCTTTTTCCATTTCTGCACAAACACTCCTGAAACCCCTCTGTATTTTATCATTTTAGGGCCGGGAGCTAAGGAAATCTGGAATCAATGGGTCCCGTCTTCTACTGCTTCGTTGGCATTGGCCTCTGACCTTCCCGATCTTCTGACGCGTTGGTGCTCCACTCTCTCCCCTGATGATGTTGGTTCACTCTGCACTCTGGCCTGGATTATTTGGGTCCAGTGCAACGACGCTATTTTTCATCATGCCCATAGACTCCCCAAATTATGGACTGATCGAGCTACTTCTTGGATTGATGTTTGGGAAGGCCACAATGGATTTTCTATACTGGGTGTCTCCCCCACCCCTTCTGTTCCCTGGAATCCCCCAATGGAATGGATTATCAAGATTAATGTGGACGCATCATTTCCAAAGCTGGGCTTGTTGCCCTCGTCCTCATTTCCCGAAATCATCTGGGGAAAATCCTTACTGCTACGTATGAACCACATCAAACATTCTTGGAACCGGAAGTCACTGAAGCCATGGCCATTCTTGCTGGTATGATTCTCTCTATTGAAGGCAGATGGGGTGAAATTATCATTGAGTCTGAGTGTCTTTCAATTATCGACTCTATCAATCATAACGACAGAGGACGCTAGTCGTTTGGCACCATTATCAGGAGAGTTCTCTCACTCTGCCACTGATTCTCTTTGTGCACCTTCTCATTCACCAAAAGGAAAGGAAACGACACGGCCCATTAGTTGGCGTCCTCAGGCCCATTCGATACTAACTGGCTCTGGCTGGACAATTTCCCTTCAGGGATTCGTGCATGTACTTCTATTGATCATTGTCATTAATGTTATATTCTTTTTCAAAAGAAATGGGTTCATATTACATTGACGATACTCGAATCAAAGGAGAAAATATAAATTAGTTTTCACATCATTCCTTTATGCATATATCAAATTTGATTATATAATGTGGGAAAAATATGATAAAATTGTGAAAATTCTTCTTTCTAAGACACATATAGGACACCTTTATCGAATGAGTTTTTTTTCATTGTATTATGTGAAATATGAATATAATGTATTTCTAAAAGAGAATAATAATCCATTATAAAATCTCGAATCAAATCATATAATAACATCACTAAGAAAAATATAAAAAGAATAAGAAATTATGTTATATGTGAATTCTTGGTCATATATCAAACCAAATAATTCATTATCATTAAAAAAAATATTACAGAGATTGAGATTATTTTCCCATTAGGAGTTTTGCACTAACTCAAGAGGAGAGGTTGAATTGATTTCTTAAATTTTTACCCTAAAAAACCTTCTATAAATTATAATTCAAAGCTATCCTTAAATATTAATAAAATATGAATCATAAAATATAATATAAAAAATATATTATGAAGTAACTTTCCTTAGTCTACTCCACTAACACTCAAAGTGTGTATTATGATTTATAAATCAACCAGCCCTTTTCTTAGGGGCTTCCTATATGAGTTAAAGAAGACATCACTTATTACAATTTTCTATGCTCTTTCAAATTGTATATTCCTTTACAAGACCCATCCAAGACCTACATACACTTGGTAAAAGAAGTGATCACTTTACGAATAAGGATATATATAAAATATAGTAGATTAAACACATAGTTTCAAGTAGAAACTATCAATAAATGAATAATCTTATAGATATTGAATATATATTTAAGTTGTAGATCAGAAATATTCATCTACTATAGTGGATGTTATTGTATCTTAAAAACCTTTGTTTTTCTTCACATTATTTTACAACAAGAATGATATTGTAAAATAGAGTATATTATTATTGATTATATTAAACTTTTGTCATTTTTGAATTAGAACATCCCCTGTATTTAAATGGTTGATAGTAAAATATATAGTAATCAGAAAAAATAAATATATCCTATGAATGAGACCTTTATAAAATAAAATAAAAAACCAAATACTATCATTTACTATAATTAAAGTATCCCTTAAAAACTATATGATTTTCAATAAATAGTCATTTTATTTAATTTGTTATTTACTTATTCAAGAATAAAAACTTTCTATAAAACTAAAGTGGTATATTACATTTCATGAAATATAAAAACAATAATATTTCCTCAAAAAAAATTAAATATTGGAAATATAAAAAGATTCAGAGGTCATCAACTTTATATGACTTTATTTTGTAATTATTATGTTCATATAACATTTCCTCTTACTCCAATACATATATATTTTAACTTGGAGAAAACTTATTCTTTTTCATAAGATATTTTCACTTTCAAAAGATATTATTGTGCCTCATAATATATTTTCTCCTTCATAAGAAGTCTCCAGATTTTAATGATATTTCATTATGTATGATGTTTTAATTCCACAATATAATATTGAAACACTATTATCATTGGGTACATTCTCTAGTCATTAGATAATTTACACATTAATATGAAATTTTATTACCCTATGATAATTGAATTTATTGAAAATACCTCATGTATGAATTTCATATTTTTAAGGATAATTAAGATTGAAATTTTCCTATCATAGTATACTTATCTTATGTTGTATAACAATCTACGTATTTCATATGGTATTTTATCTAAGAATGACTCTCATAAGATGTTTTACTTTTTAAAATTTCTGACTCATGGCATAATAAATCTTTTCTACCTATAAGCGGATTTCCTTTTCAAAAATTAAAATTCTAGAATGTGACTTTTAAACAAGGATACATATGATAATTATTTAGCATATAGGATAATTTCCTATGGAAAATTATTCAAACTCATGTAACACAAATTAAACTAAAATCTCCAAATGAAATAACACTTATGTAAATATTTAATATTACTCTAAAACCACTTATGGTGAAATCATTGACAAAATATTTGATTTTTTATTATAAAAACATATTATATATTTAGATATTTTAGAATAACATAAGTGTGTCAAAAATCTCTACCTCATTTTTTATAAAAATTTCATAAAAATTTGAAAAAAATAATAATTTTAGAGGAATAATTAAATATGGATTGGATAATATACAATTAGAAAAAAAAATTATGGTTTTCATAATTTTGAAAATTCCATTTTACATTAATTTAGTTTCACACCCATTTGTATCTTCTACCTCCTTTTCATAATAATTATAAATTTGTTTCAGGGGATAGGTTATAATGTGTAAGTAATATTTTTTGTTTACTCATATAGTATCTTCATTTTTGTGACATTGAAACGAAAAATTAGGCTGTGAGATAAAATACATTCACTATAACACACTAAATAAAATAAATTGGAAAATATGATGCATCAAAATGTGTACAAATATTTCATTGACCAGTTTTATCATATTAAAAGCAGAAATTTAATAATAAATAAAAAACCAACATAAAAAATTTCGATATAGAGAATGAAATAAGAATACACCACTAGAATTTTCATTCATAATCAGCAGAAAGGGAAAAAATAATAAATCATTGAAAATTTATAATATAAAACTAAAATATAAGAGTTTAAATATTGTTTCACTGGAAGGTTGGGATATACATGTTTAGATGTTAGAGTACATTTCATGATATAAAAACACAAGGAAGGTTTTGGTTGAGGATAATATAAGGCATCAAGAAATATTTCACCAATAGGGATCTCATAATTGGAATCACCTCAATTACCAATAGTATATTTATGGTAATTATTCATTATAAAATCCAAAATACCAAAACAATGATCATTTTATTTCTATTTATTAAATTTTGTTTATGTGGAAAAAGGAACTTTTCCTTCCTTAGTAGATAGAGAGTCTATTTTGGATTTATCAAACCTCATTTTTCATTATTATTGAAATAATAAGGATCAAAAGTTCCCTTTGACCTATATTAGGTTATAGGATATAGATTATGAGGTGTGGGAATGAGAGATTTATTACCATAGATCTAAATAAGTACACACACACACACACACAGATATATATCCTCTTTATTATGAATTATCTATAAAATTAAAGTACGCATAATATCCTTTCTACAATTTGTATCTATAAACATATCTTAAAATCATGAATATCATACTTATAAGAAAAAAATAGAAATCAAAATATTCAATACATCCATATTCATAACTATAATTACATAGGAACCATCTAGAGTTGTAGAAATATAAGGAATAACATAAGATTATATTTCCCAAATAACTAATTCTCCATTATATGTATCCCTATGAAATTAAGGTTCTTTCACAATAAGCTTTTCAAAATATTCCTTAGAAATAGAAGTAAAATCGTTATCAACTTATGGTTGAATATTCATCAACCTTGTAAACCTGGTGATAAAGCTTTCATCTCTAGAAGGAGGCTTGTATTTTATCAATTTTATAGTGATTTATGATGATGTAAGTTCATTCAAATATGTTTCTTTAGAGAAGCATTCCATTCTTCAAAAAATGTGTTGAGGTCAGAAACAAATTTTTCAATCCATTGAATCCTATGCCTATAGATAACTTGAAAATAATTAATTTTAATGATTATATTGACTTTAAAATAATGGAGAGATCCCATAGAAGTTAAATCATACTTTAATTCTTGAATTTTATCCTCCATAATATACAGATCAAATTAAATATTTCCTAACTATCTAGAAATAATATAAGTTTTCTTATTAATAAGAGTTGTTATGACCATAGAAATAGATGTAATCTTTTAATATAATCCAACTATGATATCACTAATTTATTTGAAAAATTAATATCTAATTTGTATTCAACTTTAACAGAATTATACTACTCTAATAATACATTATAAATATCTGATAGAACAATGGGGATTATTTTTATTATTTTTTATTAATCTATTATAATTTCCCTTATCTCATCAAACTTATAATTATTTATCAGGTTCTCTTTTAAATATCCCACTTATTCTTAATATTACTTGATCTTATCTTTCACAATTACCATTTTTTATTTTATTTATATGAATTTAAAAAATATTCTCTATATAAAGGTCTAAATCAATCAATTTAGTTTATAAATTTCATTATATTTATCTTCCATATATTCTTATTCTATTTCATATGTTCCAAGAAATAGATCAATATATAATTTTCATTTTTGGGATTTCAGAAAAAACGACTTCTTCATTACCTTCCTCATTTTAGCCAAAAATATCATTTTCAATAAATTAAACATTTTATACTATTAGATCCCTATAGGTATGAATAATTAAAACATATTCACTTCACCTTGATTATATATCCATAGATTCACTAACTCTTTGAATCTCAACATATGTATAAGAACTATCTAAAAAAATAAGATATGGCTTCTCACTAATCTAAATAATTACTAGTCTCCTAAGAGTATACCTTGAAGAAATAATAGTTATATATTTCTAATAATAATTTTGAATCTCTAAATCTTGTGATCACTAATTGTAGAAAAAATACTAGTAGGCCCCTAAGTCTTAGACTGATTTAACCTGTCTTTATCTCCTTGAAAAAACATCTTCACCAGCTACAACTTCAACAGTAGATAAATGAACATCCTTATGGAATGATTTCTTTCCACTTATTATCATAATAGGTTCATTGTTCGTTGAATAATTTACTTGATATCTAATACGAACATCATACTTGTCTATAAATTCATGATCATATTTATGATCCACTATATTCTTTAATCCATTAACATAGAAAGTTAAAACAGAACCAATATCCAATAATATTATCAACTTGGGAATCTATATTTTAGAAAAAATAGAAAATTAAAATACTTCTCCTCATGATATAGATTCATCAACAAGTTCAATTTTATTATACCCATCTACATGATATATTCATCTTCAAATTGATCATCAAATTGTTTGGGAATAAGTTTCTTCATAGAGTAAGTAACATTCTTAAAAACTCATACTCCTAAATCATTCAGACCATGACACATGGATGTCATAACCTCACTCAGATTAATATTAACTATTTCAAACACTATAATCCAATTGTATCTAATGGGATAAAAAATCCAATAATTTATATTAGTATGGTACATATACCATAAATACACATAGGAATGTTAACTTTCTTCATAATCAAATAAAATAAAGTAAATAAATTTATAGAAACAAAAAAATGTGAAACTCCCCATTACACTGGAAAATCTTATTTTTAAGAAACATTACTAGAATATTTTGATTGGAAACGAAAACCTTAAATTTTTTCATCTCAATAATTAGAGTTATAAATAGATAAGATAGAATTTCATTAGGATATAGCTCATCTATACTCATAGGAGATGAATTGAACTCAAAACTTCCTTCAGATGGGAAATAAAAAGCTTCTCTAACTCTACTAAATAAATTTAAATGTTCTGTTTGTTAACTTTTAAAGCCATTGGGTCTTTAACATCGATGAAAATAAAATCTTCATTCAAATATAAAACTATAAATACATTTTCATATAAAAACACTATCCTTATTTTGTAAAAAAACTACCACACTTTTAATTTCAACACATTATTTGACAACAACTCCATGTGGTCCAACCAAATGAAATCTCTATAATTTATGTATATCACCATGTGTAAAAATTTGTCTCTTTCTATGATACATAAAGCATTTTCTTCTAATCTATTCAAATTTTCCATTTTTTTTTATAATAAACAACTTGTGGTTCAAATATTAGAGGTTTGGATATAAGATAAAATAATCTAATAGGGGTTTTTAATCGAGAGAGTGTCAGTGGTTTTAAGATAAAATATTGATAGAAATCTCTTTTTATGAAAATGATGAGTCACTTAAAGAGTAATGTGAAAAAGAAATAAATAAATCCTTAAAATCAATTTATTTTATTTCCACTTAATGATAAAATATACTATTAAAATAAATAAAAGTTAATTGTGATTAGTAAAAATAGGATATTTATTATGAATATCTAAAATGATCAATAAAAACATGCATCAAAATTATTTATATTAAAATAATCCTAATTCATTTTTGATAAACTCAAATATATTACAAGGTAAAGGATGTGTAAATATGTATGCTAGTTGATTTTTAGTATTAATTAATTTAAGAGAGTTATCACCTTTTTTGTGTTTAATATCTTAGAAAATTATCCCTTAAAACATCATGCTTCATTCTTGAATGAATTATCATATTTTATGAAATGTTGATAGCCCTTGTGTTATTACATATAATTGGTACATGATCTAAATTAAATATAGATTCTATTAAGGTGTATTTTATACCCAAAACCTGAGAACAAAAATTACCAACTACACTATATTAAGCAATAGTAGTTGATAATTAAATAGAGTGTTTCCTCTAACTTGACTCTAAAAATAAATATTTTCCTAAGAAGTGATGGGTTCCTAAAGTAATTTTCATATATAACATTTAAAATCAAAATTCAGAATCATAATATTAAATTATATAAAACTAAAAGTTTTTTAGAAAAAGTAAATATATAGAATTAATTCTTTTTAAATGCCTTAAAATTATTTTGGTAGCTATGAAATGTTATTTTTTAGGATTTCTCTAAAATCAAACAAAAAAATGTATCTAATAAATAATTTCTTGTTTTTTATTAGTTAGATATAACAAAATCATAATTATTACTCTATAAGCCTTATTTTCAACTAGATTACCAGCTTAATCCAAATAATGGTTTATATTAAAACTCATAGGACTTTTAAAAATCCTATTTATTTGAAGTCCAACACTTTTAAGTAAGTCATGTGTAATAACATGGATCTTAATTTTAGGTATGGATCTTCATTTTGGGTTGTTTTGGAAGAAAAGGGAAGAAATGAGGTTTTCCTATGTACACGTTGTGTATGCCTGAGTACACGATGTATACCCAGGTACCACGTATAGTCATGTACTAGCCATGTAACGGCTATGCACATGGTCATATAGGGGACCTGGAAGACCACCTAAAGAGGTGGCTAGATGAGGATAGTACATGGAATGTACATTAAATGAACACAGAGTGTACTTATCTTTTTATTTGATAAATCAGTGTATGGTTACATCTCACATCTAGAACACCATTCATCTCCCCGTCTTTTATATAGGAGAGTGACAGAACACTAAAGAACATTGATCTCCTCCTATTTCTTTGTCCAAGATCTAATTGAGATGTGGTTGGGTGCATTGGATTCCCACCGATGAGTTCTCTCTTTCCCTATATCATTTCTTCCAGATTCCTCCTCCCTTGTGAGTATTTCAAGGATGATAGTTTTTACCCTTTTTTAGATCTACTTCATTCTATGCTGATTCAAGGTCCAATATTCAAGAGTGTTGATCATAAAATATCAATGTATGTAGTTTGTTCCTTTCGTCGATTGCATTTGTATTATATATGGTTAAAGTGTTTAATACCCATGTTTGGGGAATTAGGTGTTTTGGAATTTAACCCAGTTTAATACCTTCTATGGTTTGTTTTATTGATAAATGATTATTTCTTATAAATAAGGTTTAATACCTTGATTATGGGTGAATTTACCATGTTTGATTTTTTATGGTTGTCTGGTCTAGAATGCATGTTATGCTTGCTTTTTTTTTCAGGCCTCGTGTTTTTAGGATGGAGTTACTGACTATATGAGATGCATGGTATTTTCATTGTGAAAGTATGACCAAGAGGAATTTTTCTGGGGGAGATTCTTGAGGTAGGGTCATTTATGTATAATTTTTTTTATGTCGAACTATAGGTATTGACATTGAGATCATCTGTGTGGTCATAGACCAGAGGGGTTAGACCATGAGAACTACCCATAGGGATGTTATTAATTGAATGTTGGACCCTATCGAATTGAATATGAGAGCTTCCAGGTGGTCATTATATTTTATTGTTTCTTTTCAGACAAAGGGGGTATTGACTATGAGAGCTTCCCAGGTGGTCATTTGGAAATGATTAGTTTTATGTTAAACCGTAGGGGTTGCAGTATGAGGTCTTTCCAAGATGGTTGTTTTTTGATTGATTTCATGATTTTGATGAGTCTTTTAAGCTAAACAACAAGCCTGGACTCAGCCTTACTTGTTTTTTAGATGATCTTCTATGACATATGTTGTTACTATTACGCAGGTGATATATATATTATTCTATATCCCAAGGTTTACATGATTCAAGGGTTGAATAATAAAAGTAAATGAATGTAATTGAAAGCTTTAGGATTGTTTACTTTTGATTAATTCCAAGTTTATTTCCTCATTTATGCAAATTACCTACTATATATATTCACTGATAGTTAGACATATATCTTTTAGTGGATTCCTATTAGGATTCATCTCACACCATATGTGGGTCACTCTTTCGGACCCAATCAGATTATATGGTTGTAGCTATAGATAATGGAAAGTTCCCTTCTTCATCAGGTACTTGATTTCTATCAGAGCTGGAGAGAATGGGACCAAGATGAGGCTTTCAATGTTGTTGGATTATGCTACATTTCTATATTTTGGTTCCACTATTTTATTTTTAGAATTTTGACTTTTTTGGCTACTTTCCTAGACACATGTAAAATCCATCATTTATATGTGATCCAGTAGTTATATTACTATCAGCCTTCTGTTGTTTACTTATATTTTATGGTATTACTGCTTCCATTATTGTTTACTATTTGTTATTCTACTGGGTATACTCTTCCATTGAGGTAATATTTTCGCCATTATCAGACCTTTGACCTAGGAACTAGTTGGTAGCCTCTGTCATTTGGGAAAATTCTCTTGAGGTTATGTGACCAACCGGGTTCGGGGCACCTTTGGGTAGCTCCCGAAATTAATAAATTACAAATTTGTATCAAAGGAGTTATTTTCTGATTTTTTGTCCTATTTTGAGTCTATAGATAGTGATAAGAAGGAATATGTAGTTATTAATAAGCTTTTTCTGGGAGTAGCTAACCCGTTTACAGGGAAAAGCCATGTTACCTTGAATATTGAAATTTATTTTCTAGTTTTTCTATTGATACAGTTTATTTGATTTCACCGTTGGGTGATACACATGTATTATGCTATTATTATTTATAACATTGAAGATCTATTTCTAGTGCAACTCGATGAGATTGTGGTATTCCATCTCATGCATCATATAATCACTTGTTATAGATTACACGTCACTCATTCTTGTTATGTCATTTAGTGTGCATTACTAACTGCATGTTTTTGTGATAGATATTGTGCTAGATATGCATGTTGTTGTGATAGAATACCTACTATTTTGAGAGGGTATTGGATATTTTTATTTTTCACTTGTATGGACTCTAATCTTTGGTCCATGAGGTGTTATGGGCCCTCTTGGATTGTCATTTGGTGGATCATGTTTGATCTTTAATTGAATTATATCAAGTTTGATGTGAAAAAGGATTCCAGACATTGATTAGTGGGAGTATGGGCTCTCACGAGTCATAATTATTCATGCCTTAGAAAAAAATTGGTTTTTAAGAGTTCTATATAATTTTTAGAGTCCTACTCTCTAGAAACCCAAACAACATGGAATGTGGTGTGAAGAACACACGCTATGTGTTCTTCTATTCTGGATGAACAGACTTTTCATAAGTACACATAGTGTAGTTGTTAACTGTGTGACTTGACTATGTGATCAGAGAAATGAGGTTTGTAAATCTTTGGTGTAACACGACGTGTACCAGGAGTACATGCCATGTTATAAAGAACTGTGTATCCAGTCGTGTGACCAATGACATGGGTGGATGGAACTTAGTTTGTACACAAAAAGTCTTTTTTATTCACATTTTTTAGTTATCAACCATGTATTTGGCTGTGTGACTAACGACATAGGTGGATGGGACTTAATTGGTACACATCGTGTCTAGCGTGAACATGTCGTGTATTGTTACACCAGCAGAACTTTGTAGTTATAGCCTTGTACAAGTACTTTGGTGGTATGGAAGATTAAAGTTCACATCATGTCCTAGGAGGAACACGTCGTGTGTAAGAGTGTTACACAACCAGGATTCAAAAATGTACATTCCCATGTTAAGACTAAATGGGAACATGTCATGTGATAGTTATACACATCGTGTAACCATGTTTTGTAAAACTGTAATGTTTTCCGTATCCTATTTGGTTTTTGAACTTCTAGGTTTTTTTCCTTGATAATATAGAACTGAGGTGTGTGATTAAACCTATAGATTCATGCTTCGGAGACATCCTCTGGTTGTATGCCAGGTATAGGGTGATGACCATACACCGGAAAGGGTAGATCCGGGATTACCAGTAGATCCTCTCGCATTGCACTTCTTGAAACCAGCAATTATACCAAATGTAGCTGCTGATACATAGATCTGTGAAGGCTTTTTGAGGATGCTACAGACTTTTCAAGGATCTTCGCATCATGTCCTGACTATGGCAGAGTAAACAAGGGTGTTCCAGTAGTAGCAACAACCCACTTTTTCAGGAGATGGATGACCAAAGACTATAGAGTCATGGTTGGAGGCCATACTTTCTATATTTGTGCATTTAGAGACACCTTCATAGAGGAGGGTGAATCTATCAACGTACATGTTACGTGATTCCACCAATATTTGGTGGTATTTTATCTCACAGGTGAGACATCATCAGGATATGGCTTGGGAAGAGTTTTAGAGGACCTTCTATGATTACTTCTACCCCAAGAAATTGATGGATGATTGAGCCTGGGAGTTATTTAATTTGGAGTTGGGTTCTCTTCCAATGATGGATTACTCTTCTCATTTTACAGAGCTTCAGCAATTCACACATGTTATGGGAGGTGATATGTTATCTTTGGCTAGGATATTTGAGGATGGTCTTAGGTATGATATCTGATCACATGTGAATTTTTTCACGATGACTTTGGTGACTAGTATAGTGAATTATGATTTTATATCCGAGTGCAATCTGACGGAGTTTGGAGTTGCGATCCTGGTCAGTTTAGCATCCAGGGTTGTTACTCCTTTGACAGATAGCCGGAATCACTGTAGGGATCATTCATGCGATGCTTCTTCATCTATCTAGGTTGTATTCAACCAATGTGGGATGAGTGGGAATATGATACCACATTGCCTAAAGGTCCCAGTCGAGTGATGATCTTGCAGCAATATGGGCCATATTTATCATTTTTGCAAGTTGTTCTCACTAGTAGTGAGTGATATAGGTTCTGTTATGACTTCACATTTAGGATCAGAACTACCAGTTTCTCAGTAGTTAGGGAACTGGAGTTCGTCAGGTCATTCAGGCCAAGGAGGAAGTTGTGGTCATGGTATCCAAATGACAATATTTCAACGACAATAGGGAGGATCAGATCACGGTAGTCAGGCAGGGTCATAGGACCACTGTACAGGTCAAACATTTACAGTGGAGAATACCTAATAGGAGCAGGATCCCATACCCTCTACAGTTATAGGTATAATTCATGTTTCCTTAGTTTTAGCATCATCACATTTTTATATAGGGTCTTCCCATTGTTTTATATCTATTTCCATGGTAGAGAGCCTTAGGCTCTATATCTTTACTTCTGAGTATATTATGATGCTAGAAACTCTGTTGGGACTTAGGATGCCTAGTGTACATTAGTGCAAGAAGTTCCCACTTGAGGTTGGTTGGTGTCACTTCTTATGGGACCTCTATGTATTAGTTATGAAAGACATCAAATTTATTCTCATAATGGACTGGTTAGTCTCTTTTTAGGCCTTTGTTGACTTCTATCACCATAGGGTGAGTTCCACATCACTAGAGTATGGGTATTTTCTACACAAGGTCGAATGGGATGTCTAAGTAAGCAAAGATGGACCTGAGCATCATGGGATGGGAGGAATTACATCCCAGATTTCTAGTTTATATCAGAATGACTTGGGGACTTCACAGAAGGACATTCCTCTAGTGGTGTATCATTTCATATATGTCTTCCCAGATGACTTTTTATGTTTACCTCTAGAGAAAGAGGTAGATTTATACATTGAGATTATGCAAGGACTAGAACCGGTGTCCATTCCACCTTATAGTATGGATACAATAGGGTTATAGGATCTCAAGAAGCAGTTATAGGATTTGTAAGTAATGCATTTCATCTTACCCAGTACACGTCCTTGGGGTTCACCTGTCCTTTTTGAGAAAAAGTAAGACGGTACCCTCACACATTGTGTGGATTATTAGACGTTGAACCAATTGACGGTCAAGAACTGATAATCCTTTCCAAGGATAGATAATCTCTTTGATCTACGTTGAAGAGCCTGGGTGTTCTCGAAGATTGACTTGAGATTTGGTTATCGTCATTTTTGTGTTAGACCATCTGATATACCTCTATAAACACCATGAAATTTGTGCCATGCACTTCTCCACAATTGAAGATGTATTCCCATGTGTCGCAGCTCACAATTTCTTCAACCAGGCTCGAAACGTTTGCAGTGCGACTCATCATTTTTCATTGGGGTTAGTGATGATAGCAAAGTCACATACCCGAAGGCCCATGCCAACATCCCATCAAAGATCCCAATCCGGGGTGAAGGGGTGCAGACCCCATAGTATAGAGTAATTATTTGGTTATGTCCCTAAAGAGGCACCCAAGGTACCTACGCACAAACACCTGTTCACCACCATGCTGGAGAATAATGAAACTATTAATTTTGGCTATGTGATCAAAGTGTTTCCTTAGTCTATCAAAAACACCATCGGTGTGAAACCTACTTGTGCACCCCCATATGTCGTAAAACCTACTTACACACCACAAATTTGGAGAACAACCTACTTGTGTGCCCAAACTCTTATCACCCAAGGTCCAATTTTTCCCTATAAATAGACCCTTGGGGTCCTCATTTGTTTGGACAAATTTCCCCAAAGCTCAATTACTACTCTGGTCACCCTAGTACTTTTCCCAAGTCTTCTGAAATTTTCAAGGTAGTTTTTCAATAGCTTGAGTATAACGACACATCCTTTACATACTTTTTTATTACATCAGAATTGAAGCGTACTTATTACAACATATAACAAAACCATGGTAGGACCATATAGGTATAGGGTCATTATAAACTGGGAAACATAAACAACTGGTTCATAAATCAACTACACTTTCTCCATTTTATTTCATCATATCTAGAGTCCCTTTTGGAATATCCTACTTAATACCTTTGTTCCTGACATGGGGAAAAGAAAATATACAAAAGGGTGATCTCAAATGCTCAGTAATGGTAATCAAAGGAAATATCATATTAATAAGAACATAGAATTATGAAAATCTTAAACTGGAAAAGGCCTCATAATATCATAACATGTGATAAATCATAGTAGTGAAATGTAATCCCAATAATCATAACATAAAACATGAAACTTTGTGGAAAACACACATAATCATAGAGAATCATTTCTTAGTATTCAAGACTCATTTCAAATACTACCCAAGCCGACAAATTCCATTTCGGAATCGAGTTCACTCCTTGTTTCAATCATTTATCACTGAACCAGATTTACCTTCCATTCCAGCCAGGTCTATCTCATGAGATATAAATCTTTACCCAATGCATTGGAGGGAGATATAGGTCCCACCCATCTCATAATGAAACCATTTTTATGTGTGCCACAAAATCATAAATCAAAGCATAACCCATGCAATAAAAATGGGATTCGTAAACATCATGTCATCAAATCATAATCCATATAAGATAAAAGGACATCTTAAAATTAATTTCATCATAACATAATCAAATAAATTTAAAAATAGGGATAGAAATAGAACCCTATATTATCTTATATGGAAAATAATTTTGATAAAACACTTGAAATCCATTCTTCAGGAAAATATCCTTTCTACTTCAAAAACATTTTACCTTTCCTATCATGTCATAAAATTTTAAACTAAAAGAAGTTGATTAAAAATAAACTTGAAAACATTTAAAGGAAGATTAATGAAAATAATGTTCTATGAAATCATAAAAATCCATTCATGCCATTTGTGTAAAAAATGATTCTTCTCATACTTTGTCCCAAAAAGTCAAAAAGTACCTCGTACTAAAAACGAAAAAAGATTCCTTTCATATCATTTACTCACCAAAGGGTAAAATTGGATTTAAAAAATTGAAGTAGGATATAAATAATATTACATATTGAGGACACATGGATGTGGATGATAAATATTCCCCAGTAAAATTCTAAAGTATAAACAATCTCAGATAAAAATGTGATTGCATGATTTTCCCTTACCTTAGGTCCGATTTGCATCATACGTATCCGAACCTCCTGTATAATGATTTAAAAAATTTCTTTGACTTATTAAAGAATCATATTCATTGTTATGATATCATATATGGTCATATTCTTATCTTATTATCAGAAATAGTTCATTGCTACTTGTTATTCAGGTGTTCATTGCTTTATGTTCTTATGCATGTTTTATTGAATATATTCTTAAAATTATTTTTAGGTTATAGATACCTCATTTACAGAATCGTATTATTGTAATATATATCATATTAAATAATTCAATTAATTTATATAATCATTATTCAAGGATGATCATGTAAAACAAGTCGCATCACATCGTGCAGACGGTAGGCCGTACGTACGCACGAGCGATGATATCGTTCCCATGACCGTGGAATTGTATTGAAGTGTATGTATACTATTTAAGATTCAATATCACTTTATAATAAAAATATATATTTATTATTTACACGATTATACCCATCCATGTAAGGTGGTGGTGGAAAACATATTACACCACGGCCTGGAGACGGTATTCTGTACGTACGCACGCGAGGTGATTTCATTTTCTGTAGGATGGATTGAAGGTGAAGTAGGGTTGTTTCATATTTTTTATAACATATCGATATCTGAGTGATAATGATGTTATTAATTCATTATGAAACAACTAAATAAGAGGACATAGAAGAAGAAATAAATTTGGATTAATCGGTAACAGATATTACCTCATCTTTCACATGCCTCTTTGAAACCTCCTCTTAGGGAACTAATGACGGTATTTGAAGAAGACCAGGACATCTAAAATAATTATAGGGGAGTTGAGAAGTGTAATGGGAAGGGTTTGGATGATCTTGAAGGCTCACAGTTTTGTAAATAGGAGAGGGAGGATGTGACCTTTTATAAGGGAGGAGAGGGGCACCTTTGGAAAGTGTGAAAATATTATTTTATTATAAACTTATCTTCGGTTTCAAAAGATCAAAAAATCATTAAAGATGAATATAAGATGACTCGTGGTCGAAATAAAATCCTCTAATAAAAATTGGACATGTTTTGGAGAATATTTTAATCATTATAATCTTATTTATTTAAATTATTTCTTAATGAGGTAAATACTGCATCATTATAAATAATTTAATTTATTTCATGTCTAAATATTATAAAAAAAGATGATCATGCAGGATATCGTTCTATCTTTCCATTGAATATTTATAGTCGAAAGGATAATTTATATAACCTCTTATAGAAATTAATTACTAAAATATTTTTGTTAATGTCAATTTTGTCTTTACATTAAATTAATTAATCCAAATTGTCATTTTCACTACCAAGTGGTTCAATGGGGTCCCAAAATCGACCCAAGGATGCCCATGGTTGGCCACTAATAATAAAATAATATTAGGACAAGTGTTAAGGGAATTTTAAATTATTAAATTATTTTTTTAACCTTGAATTACCCTATTTACATTTAACCGTGGTAAATAAAAGTCAAAAGAAACTATTCACCAAATAAAATCATCTTATTGAACCACATTTTACTTCTTTATAACAACCATGTATGTAGTATTTTTTAAATTCAATTCACAGAAGTGGTAAAATTTCATTTAAATGAAAGAGATGATTTTTTAACTACCACTAAGTGGTTTTAATATTCATCAAAAATTGAAGTTTTTCAGAAAAATACCAAAAATTCAGCCTAAGCTATATTTGATATTCCAAATTAAAAAATAATGCCTATTTTTAAAAATTCTAAAAATAGAAGTGGAATTAATTAATTTTAAAATTAATTCCCGTTATCAAAACAAATAACATATTTTTAAGAAACAATAACTATCAATATATCGACACTTGGTTATGTCCAATTTCAAAGTGAAATTAATTACGGTGAACAACATTGGATTAAATGGTAAAAATATATTCTAATTATAGTTTAAAACCAATTAGAAATATAATTTGACCCTAAAAATTATTGCGATGAAAAAAGTAGTTTTTAATTAAAATATCGCATGTTTTTACTATTCACTAAAATATGAATGTTATCAGAATAATATGAAAATTTTATCCAAATTAAATTTTTATATTGTAACGCCCCGACCCTAGTTACCCAGAGTCGGTGCATTATTACATAACATTGGCATGATCATGAGAAAGATCAAGTCTCGAAAGACCGATTAGTTTAGTAGCCTTGGAATAACTAGATACATCCATAAATTTTTACATTACATCATAAAAAAAACATCTTGTCTTCATATCCCCTCATACTATCCCTACAGGTCATTCATAAATTACTTCTTCATAATCCTGAAAAAAAATACAACATTGAAAGGGGTGAGCTCGGATGCTCAGTAAGGATAACATTATAGCAGAAGCTTTCATAAATAAGCATAAACACTTAAGGCAATTTATAACTAAAACAAAAGCCTTTGAAACTTGAACTTCAGCATAAAATGGCAAAGGTAAAATGAAATAATGCCATTTACTTACTCACATGGATATTCTACTAGTCGAATGATCACATGCAATATCAATAACCACTTTCATAATGATGGAATGCATAATGCCAGACTATCATAACCACATAGCCAAGGCCTCGTGCCAAGACTACAAATAAGATTTTTCCAAGGCCTTGTGCCAAGACACTAGTTTGTCTCATGAGACCTACCGATGCATCGAGGAGCTATAGTGGGCTCCACTCGTCACTTATTAAGTCCAATTCATTCCTCATATGAATAGGTTTAAGCATAAAATAAACATTCGTATTAAAACTAGCATACGAAATGTCAATACTTTAACCACAAACCATGAATGGTATAAAAATAGAACATCCACAGTCAAACATAACTCATTTGATACAATATGGAAGATTGTATTGTATCACATTAACCTCAATCATGAATAATGAAGGATGTTGATATAGATGAAAATAATCATCAAAACTATTTGAGAGAAATATCCCCCTTTTCTTGAAAACATTTAAAAGTCACACTATTTGTCAAGAATCCATTTAAAAGTAGACTTTTGAATCAAAGTGTCCCATACCACTTTGAAACTTTTAAAAGGAGTTTTAATTTTAAAACTTTAATGTCCATATAAATAAATCCTTAAAACCATTTTTAAAACATGGACATTAATGAGCAAGATATAGAAGAATAAGTCTTTAAAACATTTTAAAATGGTATTTTGGTTAGAGGTTCTAACCAAAAGAGAGACACTTGAATACAAATAATTGAGGTAATAAAAACTTTGTAATATCATGAGAATAAAGGGATTCATGATATACTATGTCAAGTACATTATATACTCCGCATAAAAGTGATTTGGTGTATATCAACAAAGAAGTCTCAGTTCAATGTAAATTGAGATGAAATCTCTCATAAAGGCCGTATCCTTAGGTTAAGGATAAATCAACGGCATAATTATGTGTGAAAAATATAAATACACTAAATATGATTTAATATTCAGTGTAAAACAATCAAAGGATATTCACACATATTCTTGTAGAAACAACACCAACGAATTGGATATTTAACTCAACAAATGGAGATTGAGTTAAAATTACTCTTATCAAGTTCATACCGATCACTTGAGAATTTATCAATGGAGTGATTATGTGTTTCAAAAGTATATCCACAGAAAGGGGAGTGGAAATTAAGGAATAATCAAATGAATAGCAATTCCACACATAATCTTGGAGCAATATAATCAATGAAATATGTGTAAAGCCAAATGAGTGGAAATTGAAATCTCAAATTCCCTTATCGATTAGGTAACCTACGAAACATACACCCATGAAAGAAGTATCATAAAATGATGATGTAAATACCCATAAATTAAATTATATTACACAATGAATACAATCATGGGCAGTACAGCACATGCAATAATTAAGTGGTGAACAATGGAAATCTCACGGAATTGAAAGTGAGATAAGAAAATCCCTTACTTTGTACTTTTTCCTTGGTCGATGGTAGGTTTACCTCCTGTATAATGGTGAAATAATTGTTATTGAATAATACAAGAATTTGTTACTTTAATATGATATCATATATGATCTTTTAACATTGATTTGTTAATAATATCTTAGAATTATCGTCATTTCAGGTGTTAACGGGTTCATTTTACTTTACAATCTTTGTTATGTGAGCCATATTCGTTATTAATGGGATGTATATTATTCATATCCAGAATGGTATCAAGTCCTTAAACATCATTTTTAAATCATAAAATTATAATTATACTTGAATGGATACGATGGAGAATGAATCTCATCGCGTTCGTGGAGACGGTAGTCCGTACGTACGCACGAATGCTACTTCTATTTAATTTTTATTTTAAAAGAATCGAATCCAAATGATACATAGGTATATTACTATTCCAGTAAAATATAATATTCTATATATGTTACTTAAGTTCATTATCACCATCCTTTATACGTTTCATGTGTGGTATGAACGAGTCATATCATTTTAAGGGGGCGGTAGTCCGCACTTCCTAAAATGAAATTATCGTATGTATATACAACATGAAACGAATAATTGTATGAAATAAAATGGAATTACAGAAGCTTATATATAAAATATATATCATTAATATCATATTTAATTACAGTTCCATCCTAATGGCCACCATGAGAGGCGGTAAGATGTATTTGAACAATCATCGTTTCGTGAGGTGTTAGTTTTCCATCCACAGAAACATTATGTTCATCATCCATTAGATGGAGTTGTGTGAATGTGTAGTTTGAATAATTCTTATAACATCATCCTAGTATATTTTGGAAACTGGTGTTGTTACAAAAGAAAGGAAATAAAAAGAGTTTGGGGGTTGGAGAAGCAAAATAATTGAAAATAATTTAAGAGAAAATGTTACCTTTAATTTAGGTAACTCACTTTGGTTGGAACCAAAGGACTTCTTGAAATGCTTTCTGCCTAAGGGGAAGCTTCAAGGAGGAGGAGAGGGATGTGGGGAGCTTAGTTGGGATGAGTTTGGACGAGCCAAGTGGCTTGAGAGGTGTGAGGAATGAGTAGAAGTGGTCTCCTTTTATAAGGGAGAGGAGGGGCTCTTTAGGGAAGAGTGAAAGTATTACTTTATAATATAATTATATTCGGTTTATAATGGTCCAAAAATCATTGAGGTCGAAGATAAGATGAGTCATATTCTAAATAACATCAACCAATAAGAATTGGACAGGTTTTAGATAATATTTTAATCATTATAATCTTATTTATTTAAATGATTTATTAATGAGGTAAACATTGCATCATTATTGTGTCATTAATAATTTAAATTATTTGATGTCTAAAAATTATAAATAAAATATCATTATGTAGGAAATCTTTTTAGCTTTCTAATTAATATTTATAATCGAAAATCTAACATGTATAACCCTATGTAAAAATTTTTCTTTTAAAAGATGTAAGCTTATGCCATTTTTGTATTCATTTTAACTTAATTAAAATAAAGTGTCATTATCACTTACAAGTGGATCAATGGGGTCCCCAAATTGACCCAAAGATGCCCATGGTCTACCATGTATCAACCAATAGGGTTAAGACACGTTTTAGGGTAATTTAGTATTATTATAATATTATTTTGTAACCCTTATTTACCGGATTTACCCTTAACCATGGTAAATAAAATATTTACCGCAGTAATTATTCAAAATATCTAAAAATAAAAGTTACCTATTTACACAATTTGAACATCCTGATTCCAAATATGGAATCCATTTTTCTAAATTCAAAACACAGAAGTGGCAGAAATTAATTTAAAATTAATTCCCGCTGTCAAAACAAAAAGCGTGTTTTTAAGAGATAATAACTATCAAAAGATTGACATTTGTTTATGTTCGGTTTAATTGTAAAATTATGTCCAATGACCAAAATTATATTAAATGGTAAAAATATATTCTAAATATACTTTAAAACCACTCAAATTCATAATTTATCACTATTAATTATTTTGATTAAAAAAGTTGTTTTTAATTAAAATTTAGTAATTTTTACTATTCATCAAAATATGAAAGTTATCCGAAAATTACCAAAATTTCACCTTAGGCTAAATTTGATATTCCGAATCCAAAATTAAAGTCCATTTTGAAATATAAAATATATATAATTTCAAAAAAATTAAGTATTACTATTTATAACGGCTAGTTTGATCGGTTGTGGTGTGTGTTAAAACTCGAAGTTGCGTACAACACACGCTACTGTTTTATTCAAAGGAAAGCGTACCGTGGAAGCTTGGGATGTTTTATTTTAAATTTTTTGATGTCCCCATTTAGTCAAAAAGTTTAAAATATTTTATTTAAAAAGGGTTCACTATTAAAAGTTGGTAAAACTACAATACTGAAGATGAATTTGTTCTTACATTATGTCTAAGAAACTCATAATATGGATTCTAAAATTATAATGATTATATAAAGTTTAAAATTTAGTTAATACTATTCATAACCTTTTTTTAACGGCTTGTTTGGTAAGTCATGGTGCGCTTGAACTCGGTGTTGTGTGTAGTGCAAGTTATTGAATTATTTTGAAGAAATAACACACTATGAAATCTTGGGGTGTTACATTCTCCCCTCCTTCGATAAATTGCGTCCTCGCAATTTGAAATTGTTCTTAGAAAATAAAAGGTTGAAAATAGAAAATATATTTGTGGGAAAACCCACATCGGAAATTGGTTTACTAAAATTTAGTCTTAATATAAGGAAAATAGAAATGAAAGGGTCACCACCAAATTATGATCTCGATTAGGAGAACATTGGTGGCAATTAGAGACATATAATTGGAGGAAAAACGTAAATATTTATAGGTAGTGGTTGAGGTCATCAATCACAAACAAGTATAAAATTGAGGTCCTTAAACTCATCAATCTATGATGATTTGAAGTACCATCGGTTCAACAAAATATAGGGTATTGGGATCACACATTTTTGACATCTCAAAATATCTTAGTTGAAATCCCACATCGAAAAATGAATTAATGAGGCCTAAATTTAAAATAAAGAGTGGAAAGTATGAAGATTACCAAAAATAACACATACTAGGGTTCCATGTAGGAAAATATGGATATGGAGGAGAAATCTAAACATCAATTATCTGATGGAGAGTGGTAGAGAACATGGCTATGAAAAGGCCAACAATCCCAAAGCCATAAATTAGTGATGATTTAAGGTACCATCTAGGACAACATTTTTTTTTAAATTTACATTACATAAGGAAGAGGAATTCATTTATCATATTGACTAAGAACATTATGAGATATACTTAAATTTTAAGTATATTTTCATTCTTTAATAAATTTCCACCACTAACTCAATTTTTTTTAAACGATGAGTATTCAAGAAGACTTGGTCACACTGGAAGAGCTAGAATAAACTTCTATAGAATCACATGATCCATGCAGGATAAACCATATATTTACATTGTCTTTGAAGATTAATCAAAACCAAAATGGTTAGTGAATGATCTAATGATCCCCCAAAAGGATATTCATTGAGATAAATATGCACTAATCTTAATTTCTAAAATTAAACCAACAATACCCCAAAGTTAAATAGATACCATTCAATAACCAATTGTCCTTAAAATCCTTTAATATAATCCAAACTAATATTGAAACCCAAAACATAGAAGAATTTGATTATGTAGTCTCCCATGTTACATTGTATCTCAAAATGACATCAAATACTCTTAAAGTCACATACTTAAAAGTAATTAACATCATCACATATTCTCTGTTATAGGTTAATCATTTCCATAAATAACCCAAATCACTATAAATCAACAATAAAAATGTAGATAAAAATCCACCATTACTCTACAAATGAAACCTCATTGTATTCTATTTTCCTTGGGCATATAGTGTTCCTAACAAAACGAACATCTTCCAAAATAACATTTATCACTTAATCACCAAATCATTTTCCTATACCAAGGGTATTCATTTGATAAGACATAAGAACCCAAATCATCTTATTATTGATCAAAAAAATAATTTAACAAAAAAAAAATAGTCATACTAACCAGGGACTTCACGTAGTCCAGTGGTAGGCGATAAATCCCAATCGCACTTTGGTTGTGGGTTCGATTCCCACAGCTTTGTCCGACGCGACGGGTTGTCACACGGTCTACGTGTTGTCCTTTTTCAAAAACTATATTCTATAATATTACCAAAATGAGATAAATTTTTCAAAATAACATAATTTAACCACAAATGTTATATCATACTTTTCATTTTCATCCCAAATTATAATAACTTATCATTTTCTCAAACCCCAATGATCATATAAAACCAAATAGTTATTTATACCTATATACACAAGAGAAGAGAAAATTATTCCTCAAATATCATTCTCACATGGTAAACTGAGGGGTTACAAATACAAGAGAAAATTATTCCAAAGTAAACCCATCAACAAGGAGTGCTAATACTTTTTAAATTTTTCTCCAACCATTTATTTCCACATAGCTTCTTCTTTGAGCAAGAAAATATCCTATAAAATAGGACATTCACTCAGGTAATGGCCAGGTCCACTACATTTACGGAAAATGACTGTAAATGGACTCTTGGGATCATTTTTATCTTCTTCCATAGTACTCTTCATTTTTCTTCGGCAATTCTTCACTTTATGTCCTTCCTTCCCGCACGTAAAACATTTCGTTGTCCCATTGAGACACTTTCCTGGGTGTCTCTTTCCACAATTCCTGCATGATGAAAATTGAGGTTTCTTTTCTCCATGGTCTCCATTGCTGGAGATCTTATCATTTATCACCTTTCTCTTCCTTGTTGAGTCTGGGAGTTGGTTAATATATATGTTGTTGATCATATTTTTGGAAAACTGATTTGGCATAAAGACGATATCTTTTACGCCTATCAACATTCCATTTTTTTGCTCATTTCCACCACCGTTCCCACCTTGTACATCATTCTCAAAGTCACTATGACTTCCTTGGAATCCAGCCATTGACTAAAACCAGAAAGCATTGTGTGAGTAATAGTAGTCGTAAAATCATTTAGAGATTAAAATGTCACCATATTCTCAATTTGAAACATATTAGGATTAACCAAGGTCATTTACTCTCATCTTATGTATATATTACTTAAATCGGTTTGTAAATAAAATGTAAATTATCCTAAGCATATCCCCCGGGAGTGTCGTAACCAAGAGTGCAGCAAGGCCCGTTGTCGTGCACCAGTTCCCGTTCGAGTCTAGCTCAAAGCGGTGTTTTCGGGTTTTACCCCTAGGTACATCTGTGCCAGAGCCGCCTCTACCTGCTCGTATCCAGAGAGGGATGTATTGCTCGGAAAACTCACAAAATCTTTACAATACCAAAATTCTAGGAAGTTCTTTTATACTAATCATCAAAGTTCATCTTAGGTCTACGTGCTCTAATCAGAGTTTATCTAAATCTAGCTACCAAGGTTTGTACTAAACTTCCTCTGATACCAACTGTAACGCCCCGACCCTAGTTACCCAGAGTCGGTGTATTATTACATAACATTGGCATGATCATGAGAAAGATCAAGTCTCGAAAGACCGATTAGTTTAGTAGCCTTGGAATAACTAGATACATCCATAAATTTTTACATTACATCATAAAAAACACATCTTGTCTTCATATCCCCTCATACTATCCCTACAGGTCATTCATAAATTACTTCTTCATAATCCTGGAAAAAAAATAAAACATTGAAAGGGGTGAGCTCGGATTCTCAGTAAGGATAACATTATAGCAGAAGCTTTCATAAATAAGCATAAACACTTAAGGCAATTTATAACTAAAACAAAAGCCTTTGAAACTTGAACTTCAGCATAAAATGGCAAAGGTAAAATGAAATAATGCCATTTACTTACTCACATGGATATTCTACTAGTCGAATGATCACATGCAATATCAATAACCACTTTCATAATGATGGAATGCATAATGCCAGACTATTAGAACCACATAGCCAAGGCCTCGTGCCAAGACTACAAATAAGATTTTGCCAAGGCCTTGTGCCAAGACACTAGTTTGTCTCATGAGACCTACCGATGCATCGATGAGCTATAGCGGGCTCCACCCGTCACTTATTAAGTCCAATTCATTCCTCATATGAATAGGTTTAAGCATAAAATAAACATTCGTATTAAAACTAGCATACGAAATGTCAATACTTTAACCACAAACCATGAATGGTATAAAAATAGAACATCCACAGTCAAACATAACTCATTTGATACAATATGGAAGATTGTATTGTATCACATTAACCTCAATCATGAATAATGAAGGATGTTGATATAGATGAAAATAATCATCAAAACTATTTGAGAGAAATATCCCCCTTTTCTTGAAAACATTTAAAAGTCACACTATTTGTCAAGAATCCATTTAAAAGTAGACTTTTGAATCAAAGTGTCCCATACCACTTTGAAACTTTTAAAAGGAGTTTTAATTTTAAAACTTTAATGTCCATATAAATAAATCCTTAAAACCATTTTTAAAACATGGACATTAATGAGCAAGATATAGAAGAATAAGTCTTTAAAACATTTTAAAATGGTATTTTGGTTAGAGGTTCTAACCAAAAGAGAGACACTTGAATACAAATAATTGAGGTAATAAAAACTTTGTAATATCATGAGAATAAAGGGATTCATGATATACTATGTCAAGTACATTATATACACCGCATAAAAGTGATTTGGTGTATATCAACAAAGAAGTCTCAGTTCAATGTAAATTGAGATGAAATCTCTCATAAAGGCCGTATCCTTAGGTTAAGGATAAATCAACGGCATAATTATGTGTGAAAAATATAAATACACTAAATATGATTGAATATTCAGTGTAAAACAATCAAAGGATATTCACACATATTCTTGTAGAAACAACACCAACGAATTGGATATTTAACTCAACAAATGGAGATTGAGTTAAAATTACTCTTATCAAGTTCATACCGATCACTTGAGAATTTATCAATGGAGTGATTATGTGTATGAAAAGTATATCCACAGAAAGGGGAGTGGAAATTAAGGCATAATCAAATGAATAGCAATTCCACACATAATCTTGGAGTAATATAATCAATGAAATATGTGTAAAGCCAAATGAGTGGAAATTGAAATCTCAAATTCCCTTATCGATTAGGTAACTTACAAAACATACACCCATGAAAGAAGTATCATAAAATGATGATGTAAATACCCATAAATTAAATTATATTACACAATCAATAC
The DNA here is from genome assembly GCA_963277665.1 of Viscum album. NCBI lineage: Eukaryota > Viridiplantae > Streptophyta > Magnoliopsida > Santalales > Viscaceae > Viscum > Viscum album. Next base: position 1,234,642,139 of record OY728162.1, on the reverse strand, counting down.
AATCATGGGCAGTACACCACATGCAATAATTAAGTGGTGAACAATGGAAATCTCACGGAATTGAAAGTGAGATAAGAAAATCCCTTACTTTGTACTTTTTCCTTGGTCGATGGTAGGTTTACCTCCTGTATAATGGTTAAATAATTGTTATTGAATAATACAAGAATCAGTTACTTTAATATGATATCATATATGATCTTTTAACATTGATTTGTTAATAATATCTTAGAATTATCGTCATTTCAGGTGTTAACGGGTTCATTTTACTTTACAATCTTTGTTATGCGAGCCATATTCGTTATTAATGGGATGTATATTATTCATATCCAGAATGGTATCAAGTCCTTAAAAATCATTTTTAAATCATCAAATGATAATTATACTTGAATGGATACGATGGAGAATGAATCTCATCGCGTTCGTGGAGACGGTAGTCCGTACGTACGCACGAATGCTACTTCTATTTAATTTTTATTTTAAAAGAATCGAATCCAAATGATACATAGGTATATTACTATTCCAGTAAAATATAATATTCTATATATGTTACTTAAGTTCATTAACACCATCTTTTATACGTTCCATGTGTGGTATGAACGAGTCATATCATTTTAAGGGGGCGGTAGTCCGCACTTCCTCAAATGAAATTATCGTATGTATATACAACATGAAACGAATAATTGTATGAAATAAAATGGAATTACAGAAGCTTATATATAAAATATATATCATTAATATCATATTTAATTACAGTGCCATCCTAATGGCCACCATGAGAGGCGGTAAGATGTATTTGAACAATCATCGTTTAGTGAGGCGTTAGTTTGCCATCCACAGAAACATTATGTTCATCATCCATTAGATGAAGTTGTGTGAATGTGTAGTTTGAATCCTTCTTATAACAACATCCTAGTATATTGTGGAAACTGTTGTTGTTACAAAATAATGGAAATAAAAAGAGTTTGGGGGTTGGAGAAGCAAAATAATTGAAAATAATTTAAGAGAAAATGTTACCTTTAATTTAGGTAACTCACTTTGGTTGGAACCAAAGGACTTCTTGAAATGCTTTCTGTCTAAGGGGAAGCTTCAAGGAGGAGGAGAGGGATGTGGGGAGCTTAGTTGGATAGAGTTTGGACGAGCCAAGTGGCTTGAGAGGTGTGAGGAATGAGTAGAAGTGGTCTCCTTTTATAAGGGAGAGGAGGGGCTCTTTAGGAAAGAGTGAAAGTATTACTTTATAATATAATTATATTCGGTTTATAATGGTCCAAAAATCATTGAGGTCGAAGATAAGATGAGTCATATTCTAAATAACATCAACCAATAAGAATTGGACAGGTTTTAGATAATATTTTATTCATTATAATCTTATTTATTTAAATGATTTATTAATGAGGTAAACATTGCATCATTATTGATTCATTAATAATTTAAATTATTTGATGTCTAAAAATTATAAATAAAATATCATTATGTATGAAATCTTTTTAGATTTCTAATGAATATTTATAATCGAAAATCTAACAAGTATAACCCTATGTAAAAATTTTTCTTTTAAAAGATGTAAGCTTATGCCATTTTTGTATTCATTTTAACTTAATTAAAATAAAGTGTCATTATCACTTACAAGTGGATCAATGGGGTCCCCAAATTGACCCAAAGATTCCCATGGTCGACCATGTATCAACCAATAGGGTTAAGACACGTTTTAGGGTAATTTAGTATTATTATAATATTATTTTTTAACCCTTATTTACCGGATTTACCCTTAACCATGGTAAATAAAATATTTACCGCAGTAATTATTCAAAATGTCTAAAAATAAAAGTTACCTATTTACACAATTTGAACATCCTGATTCCAAATATGTAATCCATTTTTCTAATTTCAAAACAAAGAAGTGGCAGAAATTAATTTAAAATTAATTCCCGCTGTCAAAACAAAAAGCGTGTTTTTAAGATATAATAACTATCAAAAGATTGACATTTGTTTATGTTCGGTTTAATTGTAAAATTATGTCCAATGACCAAAATTATATTAAATGGTAAAAATATATTCTAAATATACTTTAAAACCACTCAAATTCATAATTTATCACTATTAATTATTTCGATTAAAAAAGTTGTTTTTAATTAAAATTTAGTAATTTTTACTATTCATCAAAATATGAAAGTTATCCGAAAAGTACCAAAATTTCACCTTAGGCTAAATTTGATATTCCGAATCCAAAAATAAAGTCCATTTTGAAATATAAAATATATATAATTTCAAAAAAATTAAGTATTACTATTCATAACGGCTAGTTTGATCGGTTGTGGTGTGTGTTAAAACTCGAAGTTGCGTACAACACACGCTACTGTTTTATTCAAAGGAAAGCGTACCGTGGAAGCTTGGGATGTTTTATTTTAAATTTTTTGATGTCCCCATTTAGTCAAAAAGTTTAAAATATTTTATTTAAAAAGGGTTCACTATTAAAAGTTGGTAAAACTACAATACTGAAGATGAATTTGTTCTTACATTATGTCTAAGAAACTCATAATATGAATTCTAAAATTATAAGGATTATATAAAGTTTAAAATTTAGTTAATACTATTCATAACCTTTTTTGAACGGCTTGTTTGGTAAGTCATGGTGCGCTTGAACTCGGTGTTGCGTGTAGTGCAAGTTATTGAATTATTTTGAAGAAATAACACACTATGAAATCTTGGGGTGTTACATATATCATGATTCCACGGAAGAGTTTTATTTTGTAAAATTGAACTTATAAACATGTCAAAAAATAGATTTGATGTTTTTGTGCCATCAAAAGGTGGAAAACTGCATTTTTTTAGAAATAATTATTTTACTCGAAAAAATTATTTTGTTCTCATAGCATGTTCTATAAAATATTTATAATTAATAATAATGTTATAAAATTTGAAATGTAGTTTATAATATTCATAACGGCTAGTCCATAATAATATTATAACAATATATTGTTGTTTAGTGAAATCTGGTATTGCGTACTACAGACGCTATCGAGAAAGGTCTCCATTGTGTGTAACACAAGACAAGATAGTGTTATGTGCAGTAAAATATTCCTTTGATGTTGCGTATAACATAAGACATAAAAGAATATACTTCTCATAAAATATCAGGGTCTTACATTCTACCCCCCTTAAAATGAATTTCGCCCTCAAAATTCGTCACTTCGTAACAAACAGTTGAGGATACCTCTCCCTCATCAAATCGTCAAGCTCCCATGTAGCTTTTTCTAATTGGTGGTTCCTGCATAAAACTTTCACCAAGAAAGTGGTCTTGTTCTGAAGAAATTTTTCTCTATGATCCATAATCTCTATCTACTGTTATTAATAAGAAAGATCTTGCTCTAGTGGTACAACTTTTGAGTTGAGTATATATGAAGGGTCAGGTATTTACTTTCTCAGGAGAGATACAAGGAACACATCATGAACTTGAGAGAGATTCGGTGGAAGTGACAATCGGTAAGCTACCTTCCCAACACAGTCCATTATTTCAAAAGGACCAATATACTAAGAGCTTAGCTTGGGCATCTTTCCAAACCTCATTAGTCTCTTCTAAGGAGAAATTCATAAGAAAAATTTATCACCCACTTCAAACTCTAGGTATTTTCTTCGGTTATAGGCATAACCTTTTTGTCAACTCTGAGATTATCTTATGTGTTGTTGAATATATTGGATATTTTCTAACATCTCATCAACAAGATTAGGTCTTAATAGATTTCTTTCCCCAAATTCATACCAACAAGTTGGAGTTCAGCATTTATTTCGATAGAGAGCTTCATAAAGAGCCATCTGAATACTGGAATGAAAGCCATTATTATAAGAAAATTCCACCAAACGTAGGTGTTGTTTCCAACTACCTTGAAATCCATAGAGAAAGCTCTCATTATGGCTTCTAGAGTTTTAATTGTCCTCTCAGACTGACCGTCTGTCTGAAGATGATAAGCAGTGCTGAAACTCAACTCTATATCGATAGTATGCTGAAGACTTCGCCAAAACATTGAGGTAAACCTCGGATCCCGATTAGATATAATGGAAAGTGGTACTCCATGAAATATTACCACATCTTTTACATATATCCTGGCAACCTCATCAAGAGAGAAATCTTCTCTAATAGTAATGAAGTGTGCCGACATCATAAGACAATCAACTATAACCCAGATAACATTATTTCCTTTGGATGTTTTAGGAAGTCCAATGAAAAAGTACATAGTGATGTTTTCCCATTTCAATTCTGGTATGGGTAATGGTTGTAACATCCCCTTAGACATCTATCTCTCAGCATTAACTTGCTGACAAAACATGAATCATGAGATATATTTAGCAACAACACACTTCTTTCCATCCCACCAGAAGTACTCTTTCAGGTCCCTATACATATTCGTGCTTCCAGGATGAATAGAGAATGAAGAACTATGAGCCTCATCCAGTATCTCCTTCATTAATTCTAGGATGGGAGGGACACAATCCTGATTCCTGAACATTATTATTTCATCACAATCAATGTGGAATTTAGGAACATTTCTCGCATTCTTTTATATCTCTACATCATCTTTCTCTACCTCTTTAATATTTACATTTATAGATGGTTGAACATTCATCTGAGAAAGATAAGATTTCTCCCCTTCCATTAAAATTCCAAGATCCATACTTTCTAAATCCATCAATATTGGGTATTTTGTGATCCTCATCATGGTTATGCTAGCATGGTCTTGTTGACTTAATGCATCTTCCACCTTATTTTCTTTCCCTGGGTGATAATTAACTGAGCAGTCATAATACTTAATCAGCTCTAACCATCTTCATTGGTGAATATTCATCTCCTTTTGTGTAAAAATATACTTTAAACTTTTATGATCAATATAAATATCACACCTTTCACCATAAAGATAATTCCTCCAAATATTTAATGAAAATATTACCGCAGCTATTTCCAAATCATGTGTTGGGTAATTTTTCTCCTTGATTTTCAACTATCATGAGGCATAAGCTATCACCATATCGTTTTTCATGAGAACACACCCCAATCCCTTCATGGATGCATCACTGTAGATCACAAACCTTTCTCCAATACAAGGCACTGTAAGCACAGGTGCACTGGATAACATTCTATTTAACTCCTTGAAATTCTCTTGACACTCCTCCATCCAAACGAACTTAACTCCTTTTCGAGTCAACCTGTTGAGTGTATTAGATAATCATGAAAAATCATTCAAAAAACATCGATAATATCCATCCAATCCAAGAAAACATTGGATATCAGTTACTGTTGTTGGTCTCAACCATCTTCTTATAACCTTTGTTTTTGCTAGATCCACATATATTTCCTCTCTTGAGACTATATGACCCAAAAACGAAACTTTATGAAGTCAAAATTCACACTTGGTAAATTTGGAATAAAGATTATCCTTTCATAGGGTCTTTAATACAATTCATAAGTGATCTTCATGTTATTCCTTACACATTGAATATAAAAGAATATCTTCTATTAAGAGTACCACAAACTGATCATGATATTCTCTAAAGACTCTATTCATCAGTTTGATGAAGATAGCAGGGGAATTACTAGGACCAAATGGAATCACAATAAATTCATAGTGTCCATACCTTGTATGGAATGCTGTCTTTGGTATATCCTCCCATTTGAACCTTAATTGATGATACCTTGAATGAAGATCAATCGTGGAAATGTTTTTAGCTCCGCGTAGTTGGTTAAATAAGTCATCAATGCATGGGAGAGGATATTTTTTCTTGATAGTGATCTTGTTATGTTCTGGATAATCAATGTAGTGTCTCATTGATCCATAATTATTCTAAACTAATAGAATTGGTCCTCCCCAAGGTGATGCACTAGGGCATATGAATCCCTTATCAAGATTCTCTGGGAGTTTCTTCTTCAATTTTGGCAACTCAAATTGGGCCATTGTATAATATGTCTTTGAAATGGGCAAAGCACCCGATATGAGTTCTATTGAAAACTCATCTTCACGATTTGGTGGAAGAAGTGGAAATTCATCTAGAAAGACATAATAAAACTCATGTACAATGGGAATATTATTAATCATGAGTTTCAATCCAACCATTTGATATAAATAACCTTCATTTATTGGAATCAGGACCCATAAGATGGAAGAAATTTCCACTGGAAAGTTATATTAATCCTTGCATCGATAGGTGATCATAGATTCATCATGAATATGAAATGTGACTTCACTTCTTTGGAAATCAATATTATATCCATATAAGGAAGGCCAATCCATGCCAATAATCACATCAAATTCCACTGTAAGAAGGATCACAAGATTTGTAGGAAGCAGTTTCCCAAAAACTTCAATTGGAGAAGAATTATAAACACTTGATGCAACTATTGTGCCATTAGAAGTTTTCATAGCTAACTCAACATCTAATTGTTGAGGTATTATGGTTATACCCATAGAAAATTCTTCATAAATAAAAGATTGGGTGGATCCATAATCATATAAACCATATTCTACTTTAGAGTTGATGGTAAGTGTACCTTTCACCACTTCTTTATCATACTCCACATCGCTTATAGAAATTTCATGTAACATTCCATTGACTTTGGCCTTAAGATTTTGTTGATGTCGATCATCAACAACAATTTTTGGATTAGGGCATTGATTAGCATTGTGACCTATTTCCTTGAACTTGTAACATTGAAGTTTAGGAGGTGCGTTCTATGTAGCCTTTTCTTTTTTCACATCACTAGACATATTTTTTCCATCATTGTGGAATTCAACTGCCCGATGACCTTCTTTACCACATTTGAATCATTTACTTGTCCCTTTGATAATTCCATCTAGATTTCTTCCCACACTTTGAACATAAGGTAAAACTCATCTTATTTTCAGTGTGGTCTTTATATTTCTCTTTTAATTCAATTTTCTTATTCTTATCAAACTCATATGACTAATGGGTTATTCGAATCTCCATATCAACCTTAAGAGCACATCAAACAATTTACTCACAGCTATTGAAATCCCTTATGGCTAATGCCCTTCAAAGAATTCTTTTTAAGGCACTAATGAATCGATCGATCTTACTCTTAGGTTGGATAATAATTCCAGAAGCGTACCTTGCATGTCCTGTAAAATTTGCTTCGTAGGTACCAATTGATTCATCATACTTTTTCTTTAGTTCAAGAAACTCCTTTACCATCTTTTTTCGAAGAATACGAGGGAAGTACTTATTAAAAAATAAGATCTTTAACTCGTCCCATTCCATGGACTCAATTTCAGCTGTTTTCCTTGTATTCATGATAATATTCCACCATTGATTAGCACCACCTTCCAAACGATATACTATTAAGATGAATTTATCATGTTCAAAACATTGTAGAACTGAAAATATCTTTTCAGTGGTACTGATCCATTGTTCAGCCACTAATGGATCAGAAGACCCACTGAATGAGGGTGGACGCTGCCTCATGAAGGAATCAATAGTATTTTGCTCCTTCCTTTGCTCGTTTGGAAGTCATGCATGATTCATAGCTTGAGAAATTTTTGTGATCATGGCTACAAGATTTTGCATTCCACCTCCCATAACATTTGGTTGTTCAATGGGACAATCATTACACTGCCCGTCGCATTCCGCATTAACACAGTTCCTTCGGGTTCTATTCACTGACTAAAACCAAGAATAATAGAGTGAGAAACACTAATTATAACAAGAAAACAACATAATCAGCAATAAAATTTCACACTTTAGGTCTTATCAAAGGTTACTCATGGCCATTTCTAAAACACTATTATTGTGTTCTATGCTTAGACAAATCCATAGGGTTCCTACTAAGGCATTCATATCCTAGTTTCCAAAGGTTGACTATACCTTTCCTCTGACACCAATTATAACGAAACATCATTTACATACATTATAATTACTTCAGAATTAAAGAATACTTATTACAACATATAACAAAACCATGGTAGGACTGTATAGTTATTGTGTCTTTAGAAACTAGGAAACATAAATAACTGGTTCATAAATCATCTACATTTTCTCCCTTTTATTTCATCATATCTAGAGTCCCTTTTGGAATATCCAACTTAATACCTTTCTTCCTGACCTTGGGAAAAGAAGAAATACAAAATGGTGAGCTCAAATGCTCAATAATGGTAAACAAAGGAAATATCATATTCATAAGAACATAGCATTTTGAAAATCTTAACCTGCAAAGGAGATTATAATATCATAAAATGGGATAAATCATAGTAGTGAAATGTAATCCCATTAATCATAACATAAAACATGAAGCCTTGTGGCATACACATGTAATCATATAGAATCTTTTTTTAGTAGTCAAGAATCATTTCCAAGACTATCCTAGCAGTCAAAGTCAATTTCTTAACCGATTTCACTACTCGTTTCAGTCTTGTATCACAGAAATGGATTAACCATCCATTCCAGTCATGTCTATCTCATGAGATATAAATATTTACCCAATTCATTGGAGGGATATATAGGTCCCACCCATCTCATAATGAAAGCATTCTTATGTGTTCTAAAAATTCATAAATCATAGCATAACCCATGTAAAAATAATCAGATTCTTAAACATCATGCCATCATAACATAATCCAAATAAGATAAAAGGACATCATAAAATTTATTCAATCATAACATAATCAAATCAGTGTAAAAATAGGGATAGAAACAGAACCCTATATTATATTAAATGGAAAATAATTCTGATAAGACACTTTAATTGCATTCTTGAGGAAAATATCCTTTCAACATCAAAGAAATTTTACCATTCTTAAAAAGTCATACAATTTTAAACTAAAATAAGTTAATTAAAAATAAACATTAAAACTTGTAAAGGGATCATTATGGAAATAATGTTCCATGAAATCATAAAAATCCATTCATACAGTATAATTTTAAAAAATATTCTTCTCATACATTGGCCGAAAAAGTCAAAAAGTACCTCGTACTAAAAATGATAAAATATTCCATTCATATATTTTACTCACCAAAGGGTAAAATTGGATTTAAACAATTGTATAAGGATAGAAATAATATTACATATTGAGGAAACATGTATGTGGATTATAAATATTCCCCAGTAAATTTTGAAGCATAAACAATCTCAGATAAAAATGAGATTGCGAGATTTTCCCTTACCTTAGGTCCGATTTGTTTCTTACGTATCTGAAACTCCTGTATAATGATTTAAATAATGTCATTGAATTATTACAGAATAATATTCATTTTTTTGATATCATATATGGTCATATTCTTATCTTCTTATTAGTAATATTTCACTGCTACTTTTTATTCGGGTGTTCTTTGCTTTATGTTCTTATGCATGTTTTGTCAAATAAATTATTATTATTATACTTAGGCTATAAATACCTAATTTCCATAATGGTATTACTGTAATATATATCATATTTATTCATTAAATTAATTTATATAATCATTATTCAATGATGATCATGTAGAACGAGTCGCATCACATCGTGGAGACGGTGGGCCATACGTACGCACGGGCGATGATATCGTTCCCATGATCATGGAATTGTGTTTAAGTGTATGTATACTATTTAAGAATAAATATCACTTTACAATAATAATATATAGTTAATATTTACACCATTATACCCATCCATGTAAGGTGGGGTGGAAAACAGATTACACCACGGTGTGGAGACGGGATTCCGTACGTACGTAAGTACGCGCGGTGATTTCGTTTTATATAGGATGGATAGAAAGTGAAATAAGGTTGTTTAATATTTATAATAACATATAAATATAATGTGATATTGATGTTATTACTTCATAATGAAAGAACTGAAGAAGATGAAGTAGAAGAAGCAATAAATTTGAACGAATCGGTAACAAATATTGCCTCTTTTTTGACACGCCTCTTTGAAACCTCCTCTTAGGGCACTAATGATGGTCTTTGAAGAAGACCAGGACCTCTAGATTATTAATTGGGGAGTTTATATGAGTAGTGGGTAGGTGTTGACCAATTTTAAACGCTCAAATTTCTGTAAAGAGAAGAGGGAGGAGGTGCCCTTTTATAATAGAGGAGAGGGGCACCTTTGGAAAGTGTTAAATTATTATTTTATTATAAACTTATCATTGGTTTAAAAAGGACCTAAAATAATTAAATTTGAAGATAATATGACTCATGGTCTAAATAAAATCATCCACTCAGTATTGGACCTGTTTTGGATAATATTTTATTCATTATAATCTTATTTATTTAAATCATTTTATAATGAGGTAAATACTACATCATTATTGTGTCATAAATAATTTAATTTATCTGATGTCTAAAAATTATAAAAAAAATACCATCATGTAGTAAATCCTTTTACCTTTCCCATGATTATTTATATCTTAATAGATAATTTATATAACCCATTATAAAAAATAATTACTAAAATATTTTTGTTAATGTCAATTTTGTCTTTACATTAAATTAATTAATCCAGATTGTCATTATCACTTCCAAGTGGCTCAATGGGGTCCCAAAATAGACCCATGGATGACCATGGTGGGAAAATACTCATCCAAAAAGGTTAGGACATGTTTTATGGTAATTTTGAAGTATTATAATATTATTTTAACCTTGAATTACCCTATTTACCTTTAACCGCGGTAAATAAAAGTCAAAAGCTACCATTCACCAAAAATTATTTTAATCCTATTGAACCAAATTTTAGATCTTGATAACAACCATGTTTGTTGGATTTATGAAATTCAATTCATAGTAGTGGTAAAATTTCAATTAAATGAATGAGTCAGTTTTTTAACTACCACTATGTGTTTTCACTATTCATCAAAAATTGATGTTTTTCAGAAAAATAACAAAAAATCAGCCTGAGCTATATTTGATATTCTGAATTCTAAAATGATGTCTATTTTTCAAAATTCAAAACATATAAGTGGAATTAATTAATTTTAAAATTAATTCCCATTATCAAAACAAATATCGTGTTTTTAAGAAACAATAACTATCAAAATATCGACACTTGTTTATGTCCAATTTCAATGTGAAATTAATTCAAATGACCAACATTTGATTAAATTGTAAAAATGTATTCTAATTACAGTTTAAAACCAATTAAAAATATAATCTAACAATATAAATTATTGTGATTAAAAAAGTAGTTTTTAATTAAAATATTGCGTGTTTTTACTATTCATTAAAATATGAATATTATCAGAATAATATGAAACATTTATCCAAATTAAATTTTTATATCCTGATTCCAAGGAATAATTTTATTTTTGTCAAATTGAACTTATAAACATGTCAAAAACTAGATTTAATGTGGGTGCGCCATCAAAAGTCGGGAAAACTGCTTTTTTTTAATATACTAATTTTACCTAAAAAATTTATTTTGTTGTCATACCACATTCTAGAAAATATGTAATATGAACAATAATGTTATAAAATTCAAAATTTTGATAATACTATTCATAAATACTATTCCATAGTTATATTATAACAATATATCATTGTTTAGTGAAACCCGGTGTTGCGTACGACACACGCTATCGAGGAAGGTCATGATTGCGTGTAACGTTAGCCAAGCTAGTGTTGTGTGCAGTGAAAGATTCTTGTTATGTTTCATATAACATAAGACATAAAAAAATATACTTCTCATAAAATATCATGGTGTTACATTGAGCGGAGTATTTAAGGGAGGATCATTGGACTTAATTCCTTTTAGTATTTGAAAAGCATAAAACATGTGCGCCTGAAGAGCCCAACCTTCGCAAATCATAAATACTTGCACACCACCCATTACTCATACAATTAATTGAGCACCCCACTTCTTGGATCACCTGTGAATAATCTTGAAGGCTTGAGTAAGGTATCGGCCAAGTATTACCATACAGGTTGTTCGTCGCTTATGTGAACATCAGGTCACCTAAGCCATACTAGAATGCCCACACTTGCACACCCTTAACTACTTGGGAGCCCCTATTTGATTCACATACTCTCTTCAGACTATAATCCATCAAGCCTACTTCAAATTCATTCATGGCAAGGATTCTTCTTTCATGGATCCCCTGTTTCAAAGGGATTCTGTTTAGACCTTTACCAAAACCACAGACTTATCAAACCATTGGGAAAGGCACCTTAGTGGGTCTTCTATTTGGGTTTTTATTTCCACAGTCAGAGGTATCCCACATTTGTTTCTCAATGGGTTTAAGTTTCATGTAGTGTCTGTGGGTTTGTATATCAATATTCACATGGTCCTTTGTCCCAGAATCAGTGTTGTCATGTTCCCAGTTTAGAAGAGGGTTGGGTCCTTACCTCTCCCTTCTCGAAGAGATAACCCGAAACCTCTGGTCTCTAGTGGGGGAAGATACGGTTCATACATACTTTTCCTTTTAAAAATAAAGGATAAGTCTCCCTTCCCATACCTATATCAATTTTAGGGAAACCATCTAGGAATAAGCCCCTATATTTTCTTACAGGAGGTATCGTCATTTCTTCTCCTCTCTTCTTCGGTGCCAAAGACCAAAGGGGAGATGGGCACATGGACTTTCATTGCCCTTTCCCGCTCCCATTGGGCTTCGTCACCATGGGAATCCATCCTATTGTAATCCCCTAACATTCAACCCTTCCTCCTTACATTGGACCCTTGTCCAATGTAAATAGAATAGAGGTAAGTCTGGTCGACTCGCCCTCTTCCACGTTCACCTTGACCTCGTTCACCCTCGCTTCCATAGGTGTGCCATCTTCGACCAGTGGAGGAGGAAAAAATTAAAATTGAAAGTTTAATTGTTGAATATTTTACATCCTCTTGTTTCTCGCATCGATCTTGAATCTTGTGGGCTTAGAGATTCGTTATTATTACAACATGTACATAAATACTCATTAAGTAATGAACTTTGAGAACTTTGATTCCTATTCAAACCAGGATACGTAAGTAGCCTTTTCAGGGCTAGAGCTCACTAGATATCCTCCTCAGGAATCCAACCATAATTCCCTTAATATAGGAATCCCCCTTTGGAATAATCCCCAAATTAAACCCCAAATAATCAAGGCATCCTTTTTAGGAAGTAATCCCAAACTCATTTCTCTTAAAATACAATACTATCCTATGAGGATAATAGAAATACATGGGATTTGATTCCCATATATATGGGATACAGAGAAAGACTTCATGAGGTTAAAACCCAATAACCTATATCAACCATGTTCTCCTTATTCCATATTCCCAAAAGGGTCTGATCGTACATGGAAACCCATATTATTTCCAACGTTCATTGGGCTGCTTTGGTATAAGTCTCACACAATGTTTTGACTAAGAACCTTCCTCTTAGATGTCCATACCACATGAAATTAAACTATACGGCTAGGTCCTTATAACATGACCTTAAAAGGTATGATGTGTCCCATTCAGTGGCACATAACTATGGGGGTTCTGATTCCTTTTACAATGATACATATGTACCTATTTTATGTGAACAATCCCAAAATCAAACCAAACCTTCGTCTCCCTGGATGACAATAAATTCCGAAGTTCCCCACTGAGTAGCTTAAAAACCAGTATCATCACAAAAATTATTAAAAGAATATCTAAGAAGTATATTAGAGGATACCATTAATGGAAAACCTCGAATACATATGGGTATTTCAATTAATGAATAACCTTGAATGCATACTGATGATTATAAATTTTAGACAAGTTAATAAGTGATTGTAAATTCCAAGGGAATCTTATGTTATTCTTGGTGAATTAATAAGTATTCATGAAAAAATCATAAATTTTCAAAGAAAAACTTAGAGTAGATAATAATTCCCCCCAAAAGGGTGTGATGGGTCTGACCTCCCATCCTCTTGACCAATGCATTTTTTTAAGTATCGTAATGTTCAAACTAAATGAATGCCTACTTTGGAAAGTAGGTCCCCTTTGGATAATGAATTTTAGGAAGTTTCTAGTTCCATAAATAAATCCAATTGAATCTGCCTATAAATAGTGATTCTTAGAACTAGTCAAACATATCAAGGAACTACGAAACAAAAATGGTGAACCCGACATGAATCTTTAATCATGTTAATAATGTTACCCACATGTTAGGCCCCTATAAATTGATAAGGAATGGTTAGAAAAAGGAATCATCCAGTCATGTATCCATCTAAAATTATGTTTCTTTAATGGAGTTTTTTTATTGTTTTCATGTTTTTTTAGAATTCCCTTCATTCCAAAAATGGTTTTATCTAAAACAAGATCTATAAACTTCCCAACCACTTCTCAAGCTAGATTTCCATCCACAGGAAGGATGTTATCACCAACCCAAAGTATTCAACACAAGGTCTCTAATGTGATGGTAAAAGAATATCACTGCCATGGTACAATCCTGACTTTGGTGGCTACCCATAAAGACCTCTAGGTCAATATCAATCCTTGATAATCTGGCCAACAGTGACCAATGATCACAAATTAGACGGTGCCAACCACTGTCTTTAACCATTTCAGGTTTTTATCTGCATAACGAAACAATCAATCCCTCCCATACTACAAGGAGGTGGATCAATGGGTCACCTAAGGCCACAATTCAAGAATACATGATTCTTTCCTGAGGAATCCCACCATCAATCGCCGCCATCAAAATCGCGCAATAGTAAACCCCTTACATGATGGGGGTGTTGCCTCTGGACGTTCGGCCCAGGTATCTCAGAACTAGGAAAATAAGAAAAACCTCCAAGGACAAAGTCCAGTCAATAGGGAGTATATCTCTACCCCTTCCGGAGAAGCTCATCAACCTAACTTGATGGAAAACAATGAACGAGAACATACAATTGTCCGTCCTAATTTTGTTATTCTGCAGACTCATCTGGAAGCAACCCACCAATCCCACTAGATAAACCCAGTGGAGTATCGTGAATAGTCACATACACATATTTATAAGTGATCATCCAGTTAGTAATCTTGTTTGAATGTATTTAAAGAATATATCCTATCTAATGTGGTGGAAACAGTTAACCAGAACATACACCTATTTATAATCAGCAATTTTGTCTGCAGTCTTGTTTTGCATTACTGAAGGAAGTTCATCAACCGTACTTGATGAGAAATCGCCAGCATGCACATACACCTACTAATGTTCACCAAGCCTTCCAATAGACTTGTTTGGTAGCACATGAAGAAGTCAGTTGGAAAGCTCTGATGAAAAATTTGGGGTAGTCCCAACTCTCTGCCCCCATGCTTGATTAATTTCAATATCCATTTATAGGAAAAGGAGGATAGGAGTAGGAACATAAACCTACTCTAGATTTAGAATGGATGTATATTCTAGTTTTGGCTGCTGATGTAACCAAACACATCTTATCAATGGTGAAAGGGAAAACGCAAATCTATGTCCATATTCTGGAAGCATGCCAGGATATTATAATAACTACTTCAATTGTATCAGGGTAGCAGACACATAAATTAGTCCCCACACATGGGATGACACATTGGCATGCCTTCACGGAGTAGATACACACCTCTGTTCCTATCCAAGAGGGTCATGGGGAATACTCCCCCATATCATAAAGACAACAACATCGGGAACATACACCCTTTCCAATTAGAGGTAATCAATATATTTCAATAACCACTCCAAGGTATGTACATACACTTTCCCATGATAACCATTTTCCCCAGAAAGTGTCCCCAAATATGTATAAGAGAACATCCAAGAAGAATTCTCTCCAAGAACTATCGGAAAATAAAGAGTTATGCTATGATTTAGCTCTTCTTAATGCTGGAGTTCTTGAATCCCTCAAAAATTTATATGTTGTAGCTCAAGATCATATCCTCTCATTACCGAATTATTGGAGTGGTAGTGGTAATTCTGAAGTTCTTTATCATACACTTCATCATGAATGATTTATTCATGAAAATTCGGTCAATCCAGAGTGTTTATCTTTGGATGAGAGCCACAAAAACCCTCCATGTGGACATAAGACCAAGGAGAAAAAATATTTATCCCTTAATATAATCCATCATGGTGATCCTCCCAATGATTTCATTCACTGTAAAATTACTCTCCCCAATAGTATTTCGCATTGTCAAGACAATTTCATTATTGACAATGTAGCGATGAGAAAGCCCTCCTATCTCGAGAAACTTGAAAACATAAGGCCAGTCATGTCCGATGCCTTGTCATTTTTGGGTGAAATACTTTCTCAACCAAGATACATCTTAAGGGAATTATCATTCTCCAAACCTCCCTTAGGTTATTTTTCTTTTAATATAGAGCATCTACATTGGTCATACCAAGTAGAGAAACCACTAGTGAAAGACGATGAAGATTTGTTAAACATGTGAAAACAATTGGCCAAATGAGAAATACTAGTCATCTCCTGGACATTGGAAAATTCTCAGTATATCATTCAAGAAATGAAGATAGAATATTGTATTCATGACATCCGCCTCAATTTATGGAGAACTCTTCATCATTTGAAAACCAAAGTACTACCATATGATGAATATCGAAACCATGTAAAGGTAATAGAAGGGTTGAAATTCCAAATTGACATGGCATCTCTCTCCATTTTCCAACATCCAAAGGTTCAAAATAGAAGATAACACTTCAGGGTGCATGTCTCAATGCTCTAAAGAGGCTACACCAGTTAATTTCTGATTCCCCATCTACTGTTTGTATCAAAGGATGGGGTGAATATGGAGTACTGCATTTCACTGCACTCTAAAATCAGCAAAGTCTGCCAAAATTGGTCACATGAAATGTTATTGTCCATGGTTGACCCCAATAAATAAATTTGGTATGTAATCAAATGTATTCTCAAGAACAGGCATCAACTAGTTCTCATCAGAGTCAGGCCCAAAGAAAAGTAGTTGTTGAGTTACCTTTACATCAATCATTTTAGAATCCTGAGAAGGAATCCTATTTAAAGGATGTCAGTCGTCAAAGAATGAAATGTCTAAAAAAGAAAGTCTATATTCCTAAAAAGGTGATTTAAATGGTTATTAGATGATTCCCCCATTTAATGTATGAAACAAAATCTGAAAAATCAGAAGAGTAGTAACATGAATTTTATCAAAAAAGGTTTATGAATCACCCAAACTTTCAAGGTTGGGGATTATTTAATTCAACTTTCAAATTCATTCAACAATGTTCAATGATTTGAAGAAGAAGAAGAATAGGAACAACCCCATCTTGTAGGGCTGGGGGATATTTCACATCTGTAATCGCCTCCTCAACCAAATACATTTTTCTCTCGATTAGGAAAGAATCCACAAGGAGAGTGTGAAACATTACTATTTGAGGATCCCCATCGGGAAAATGTCTGCCAAATAGTTCCATGTAATTCATCATATTGGAGAATGATGTCTCACAGAAGAAACAAAGAAATATGATCTCACAAAAACCCTGACAGAATACCATTGATTCATTATGCATCAGTAAATGTCTTTAACACCACTGCAAAAGATCCACTAGAAAATTATTCCAGTTCAGGGGAATTAGAAGATGATGTTATTGTCTATAATATGGTACACAACGAGGAAAATGCAGAAGGTGTGCGCACCCAAAAAAATAGGATTACCATGAATCTAGGTATGACATCAAATAACCAAATCCCCCTCTCTAAAAGGCATTTAATAAGGGGAAAGGAAAAAAGACAGATTGCAACTCACTTTTCCACTGGAGAAGGTCAATCTCTGTCACTTGAAGAGAGAATTTCACAGAAAGAATAGTAAATGAAGGAGTTGAAAAGAATCAGCACAGATTTACTTTGAAATATCGTTTCTACTAGACATACTCCCTAGTCTAGTTCATAACTTGCAAATCATACAGGATCTTCTTAGCAAAGAGGATCTATAGTAACAACAGATGCTTATAATAAATTCCTTCCACTGGGTATACAATCAAGGCAGGATCAAACACATCCTAATAGGCATGTTCCTGTGGGTTATCCAAGGTAGATATTAGCACCACCATTAGTGGTTTTGTTGGTCATTCCACCTACTAAAGCTGCAATAGCTATACCTTCATAGAATACAACTCAACTAGATATTCCCCAAATTCTTATTAACATAATTGAGGTATTAAGAACTCAATTGGAAGCTATAGAGGAACGACATGCACCAATTTAGTCGAGAAAGAGATCCTACCCTTAATGGATGGATGTAATTCCTCTACACCCAAGTTTTAAAATACAACATTCCAAATATGTAATGGTTCGAGAGATCTGGAATAGCGCTTTACACATTTTGTTTCTCATTGTGATCCCATGATGGGAACTTCTCAACAACAAGAAGTAGTAAAGATTAGGTATTTTGTTCAGTCATTACAAGGACCATCTTTTGTCTAGTATGCAAGTTTAAAATATCAATCAATTATTGTATGGGAAGACCTTTGTCAAAAATTTCTTCTTCAATTTAGATCAATGGTTCCAAAAATGACACTTTTGGATCATACCAATTGTAAAGAAAGGGAGAATGAAAGAGTTTTAGATTTCATTACTCCATGGAAAGGTAACATATTAATTACTTCTATCACTCCCTCAAGAATAGTTGCTTCCAATTTGTGTTGAAAATATATGTTATGAGTTACTCACACCATTGATCCATGTGAAATACACATAAGGGTTTTGAGACATTACTTCAATCACTCAACAGATAGAAGACTCTATTATAGAGACTATGACTAAAACTCAAGTAATTTCCTCAACTATAGGAAGGAGGATAGGAAAGGAAGAAGCTTCTACAGTCACACTCAAGCAGGAACAAGTACCTGCTTATACTTTAAGACCTTCATCATACATATCAGCTTTGCCTCCTGAGCATCAGCAGCAATGACCACCTCGTCATGATGATAAAATTGATCAAATGCAGAAAGAGTTTGATGAATTAAATAACAAATTTTATTCTTTTTGGAATGATAAAGTTCCTTGTTACTTCATCTCAGCTTTGGAAAACAATTTGGTTCAGTTTCAAAGTCCAAAAAGACCAAATAAAAAAAAGAGATTATAATCTACTGAATTATCTCCCATTTCACCAGATTTTAAGACATCTCATCCCGGAATGTTTTGTTTTCAATGAAATATTTGAAATTATGGTAGACTTTGGGCATGTAAAACTGAAAATTTCATCATCTCGAGTATCATATGTTAATGCTACTGATATATAAGAAGAATGAGAATGTAAAGAGATCTAAAGTAAAAACCTGCAGAAATATAACGATTGGATGATCAAGAAAATGATCAACTAGACTCACTCTATTTTATGAACACAGTTGAAACAACTGATTGTGTCATTTACCACTCTATCCACAGTAAAAATACCTTAATCAAAGGTCATTCCTCAATAAAACAAAGTGATTATAAGGATAAAGACAATTCAGAAGAAGACGATCTCATCTCAAGGCCTGAGATGTCCATGACCCTTGAAGATTTTATGACATCAGTTTTAAAAGCATGGGCACCGCCCCACCAATGGGACAATAACCTATCAAGAAAAATCTACATCAGATAAATAAT
This sequence comes from Viscum album, assembly GCA_963277665.1. NCBI lineage: Eukaryota > Viridiplantae > Streptophyta > Magnoliopsida > Santalales > Viscaceae > Viscum > Viscum album. The sequence continues at coordinate 1,234,622,641 of OY728162.1, read as the reverse complement.
TGATCTTTGGTTCTGTTAATGTTAACCTTTTAATAGATCCTTATGTCAATGGTGATTCTAATTATAATGAGCCATAATTTCTTGTACCTAATTGTGGAGCTAGATGAAGAGGCCAAGGTCGAGGATACAGAGGAAGACGTGGGAATTCTAAAAATATCCATTTCAAATCTACCACTGCTCGAACCATATATGTGGTAGAAACTCATGAAAGATCTCTTTTTAGGCTCAACAAGAACAAAGAGTTTCTTCCAGGTAAGACAAGTCTGATTATGAAACAATTATTTGGGAAGGCCAATTATAGGATACATCGTCTTCTTCTAAGAAAGTAAATAGACTTAGTTAGTCTAATCTACCAAAGCCATTAGTATTTCCAACTTCTGCTTTGACATAGAATACATCTACATCAGAAGAATCAAATTCCAAAGCAACTAAAAAACTGCATCTTCATGCTAGAAAATGCAGCCCATTAGACCTAAAGTATGATTTATTGAAACAATTAGTCCATGTACCAGCCAAGTTATCAATTCTGGATGCTTTGAATTTGTCAAAATATCTTTGAGAGTTACTCATTGAGGAATTGTCAAGTCCTTGAGAGTTTTAAATTGAAGTTGCTACTGCTATGGTTTACCATATAGAGAATGATCCTGGAAAACTTCTTGCAGTCATAGTTTTTACAGATGAAGATGAAGATGATGTTGTACATGGACATATCAGACCCTTTTATTTTTTGGGCAAGGTCAATGATGTAGACATCCAACGAGATTTCATTGATAATGGATCTGGGGTCAACTTCATTCCCATTCGTGCACTTCGTCGATTGGTCTTGACTGAATATGATTTATCTCCTTCCACTTTAATGTTGCAAGTGTAAGACAATAATGAAAAAGAACCTCTGGTTGAGATTACAATCAGAACATAGTTTGGAGATCTTGGGTATAATTAAGATTTCATGGTTTTTCATTAGGACACATCCTTTAATATTATTTTTAGAAGACCATGGCTGTATCAACATGAAGTCATACCTTCATCATACCACCAATGTCTTAAGTACTATTTCAATGGTCAAATTGTGACATTGTATGGTGATAAGGCTCCATTCAAAACATGTGAGGCTCAATACATTGAGGCATAGTTTTATCACACAAAAGGAACGAAGTACATGACAAATGAAATAACTAAATTTAATCCTCCAAATGGACTAGAAAAGATCCTAGAGAATCCATTTATTCATTTTAGTACATATTATGTGCTACACATTGATTAAATTGAAAGTGTAAAACCAAATCCAAGCATTTATCCAGTAACTTCCATAATGTTAATTATAGCTACTGTGCTTGAAGACATGGGAAAAATTATTAATTCAACATGTAGTGATGGAAACTTAAATGGGGATGTCATCATTTCATCCACTGAATTACAACAAGTCTTTACTTTGTTAATTAGAGTAGAAGAAATTGTATCTATTCTATAAGAATACAAAGATGTTGATTCTCAATACATCATTTCTTCTTTATTACCATAGTAAATCCCTTCATCGTTACTAGGATCAGGTATGGTGGCCTCTTCTTCAGGATGTTCAAATATTGACTCCTCCCATTACTTTGGAATTTTTTCCTTTTCATCTAATATTCAAGTGGAAACAGAAGAGGTAAAACGTAATTAAGAAGAAAAGGAAGATCTCAGGGATGCTCCTCCAACATTTGAGGAAGGTGTCTCTACCACTGTGGATGAGCTCAGAAAAATAAGTCTGGGTATATAAGAAGATCCACACCCCATTCTAATTAGTGCGGACATGACCTCTAAAGAGAAAGAGGTGTATACTTCATTTATATAGAAACAATGAGTTATATTTTCTTGGAATTATATAGAAATACATGGTCTTAATCATAATGTAACCACCCATCATTTGGGTTTTCTATAAAAACATCACAGATTCAAGTAGGAATAAAGAAGAACACACCCAACTCATGCCTCTAAAATTGAAGTTGAATTTGATAATATTATAAAGTCTAACATTGTAAAGTAAGTTCGATATCCAAAATTCCTTGCCAACATTATACTGGTGAAATATAAGAATAGAAAAATTAGAGTTTACATTGATTTTAGATATCTTAACCAGCATTATCATAAAGATGGTTTTCTAGTTCTGATTCCAGAGATTTTAATCTATGTAACAGATGGCAATGAAGCTCTTTCTTTCATGGATGGCTACTCTGGGTATAATCAAATCTCTATGTCCCTAGATGATAAAGAATATATAGCTTTTAGATCCCCTCAAGGTGTGTTTTTCTATCAGTTAATTCTCGTTGGCTTAAAGAATGAAGGGGAAACATACCAATGTTCCATGCATCATATCTTCAAATACATCATAGGAATTTTTTTTGAATGTTATGTGGATGATTTGGTGGTCAAATACAGACAATGTTCCAATCACTTGGATTATTTCGAGACTATATTCAATAAACTTTAGCAACATAGTTTGAAGATGAATCCCATGAAATGTTCTTTCGGTGTAACCTCAAGAATGTTTCTTATGGTCATTGTATGCCATCGTGGTATCTAAGTTGATCCTAAGAAAAAAAATCAATCCTTGGTATGTAACCACCTTGAAATTTGAAATAATTAAGATAAATCTAAGGATACTTGGCCTATATACGGCGCATTACCTCCAATTTAGCAGGAAAGTGTTTACCCATCACCAGATTAATGAAGAAGGGAATCACCTATCAATGGACTTAAGACTACCAAGAATCATTTTTATCTTTAATAAATATATCTTGAGTCCACCATTATTAATGACACATGTTGAAATAAGGCCACTTATTCTCTATGTGACAGCTTTAGAGTGATCACTAGGTGCCTTCCTCACCCAAAAGAATGATGCTGGTAATGAAAATAGCCTTTACATTCTCAGTCAAACTATGCTTGATGTGGAAACTCAACAGTCAAGTATTGAAAACTGCTTCGTAGTATTATTTTTTGCAGTTCATGAATTTAGACACCACCTACAACATCATGAAGTCCAATTGGTGTCTTGCAATAATCTTCTCAAATTTATCCTCAGTTTTCCTATTCTTACAGGACGTCTGGCACGGTGGGATTTTATTTTGCAACAGTTTGATATCCAATTTCCACCTCAAAAGGCAATAAAAATCCAACTTGGTTGGACTTCCTTGATAATCATTCATCTTTGGAAGATACATCATTTAATACCTGACTTCCTAATGATGTGGTCTTCTCTATTCAAGATAATTTCCAAACATGGGAAATTTATTTTGATGGTACTTCCAGAAGTCCAGCAGGGAAAAGAATAGAAAACCCTGAACTCAAAAATGTTGTGTTAGGAATATTCCATATTTCCCCAGAAAAGGTAGTATTTCCTTATTCCTTCCTATTGTCAAAAGGTGGTACCCACAATGAGGCAGAATATCAATCTCTCACCACAGATTTACAATTGGACTTTCAGGTGAAAATGGATCATTTAAATGTGGAAGGTGATTCAGAATTAGTAACAAAACAAATTAATGGGGAATATTCTATCAGAAAATAAGTGTTAATCCCTTTTCGTGATTATGTCATAGGGTTAATGGCTGAATTTCCCTCAGGTCTGACATTGTCTTATGTCCCATGATCACAAAATGCTCAAGAAGATGCACCGGCTAATGCAGCTACAACATTGGCAGATCAAAATCGAGATGAGACATTCATCAGCAAAGTCTATCATCATGTGATTTTACCTTTTATTCAAACCATAATGGAAGAAATTATTTAAATTATCCCTATTTCTAAACCATATGGTCATACCATAGGATGGAGAACATCTATCATGTAATTTATTTAATGTGGGATACTTCTACCAAATAGGGATGAAAAGAATAGATTCGATGAAGAGAATCCAATTTCACTCTTTATGATAGTCAAGACCACCAAAAGATCCTCTACAAGGCAGGATTTGATGGAATCATCTTCAGATTTATTGATGGATAAGATACTTTAGGTGTCATAAAAGAAGTACATTTAGAATTTTGTGGTTCCCACCAGTCTGGACATAGAATCTCTGATCAGATCTGAAGGCGTGAATACTTTTGGACTTCAATGATGTAGGATTGTATAGATTTCACTAAAAAATGTCATCCCTGCCAAGTTCATGCAAACTTCATTCCTTAACCCCTGGAGTTTCTACATACAGCTAAATACTTATGGTCATTTTCCACATGGAGGATGGATGTAGTAGGGCCTTATACTCCAACCACAACTAAGAAGTTCAAGTATATTCTCACTACTACTGACTTCTTCTCTAAATGGGATGAGGTAATACGTCTCAAGGCAGTCCGAGCGAAAAGCATTGTTAGTTTTTTCAAAACTAATATCATCAAAATATTTGGTGTCCCTCATACTATTTTAATGGACAATAGCACCAATTTCTGTTCTGATGAGTTAAAAAATTTATATCAGGAACATAATATCAAATCTAACCATTCATCTCGCTATCATGCGGTGGAGAATAGAATGATAGAGGCCTTCAATAAGACCCAATAAAATATACTCCAGAATATAGTGGATAATGATAATAAATCATAGCTTGATAAAATTTATAATGCTTTATAGGCTTATCATACAACTACCCATACTTCTACCCAAGAAATTCATTATTCATTGGTATATGGAACAGAAGTAGTTTTTTCCAACTGAAATGAAATTCCCTTCAGTCAGAGATTCAATCGGTGATCAGTTGTCTACAGATGGGAGGTCCCAAAAACTGTTCAATGAGTTAGAATGATTATAATAGAAAATATTTCAAACATTGCATCTTCTAGATGTTTATTATAATAGAATAACACGTGCTTTTAACAAGAAAGGTCTCCTCTATTCATTTCTTTAAGGAGAATTGGTATTGGGACTTAGGAATCCAATGATACTTGGAAAAAAACATCCAAAACATGATCCAATGTGGGAATGACCTTATTCTATACATAATGTCTATTCAAATAGAGCTTATTACTAAATCTCAATGGATGGACATATTATTACAACTCCAACCAATGTGAAATTCTTGAAACGCTTTGTGTAGTTGTGCACATTAGTCCTCAGTACAAGACTTTAAACTACACACTACAACGTCTATAACGACCCATACTTTACATACATGGTTAATACATTAAAATTGAAGCATACTTATTTCAACATATAACAAAACCATGAAAGGACCTTATAGGTATAGTGTCTTTAGAAACTGGGAAACATAAACAACTGGTTCATAAAGCGTCTACATTGTCTCCCATTTATTTCATCATATCTATAGTCCCTTTTGGCATATCTTACTTAATAACCTTCTTCATGGAATAGGGAAAGAAAACATACAAAAGGGTGATCTCAAATTCTCAATAAGGGTAAACAAAAGAAATATCAATCAAATCATGTTCATAAGAACATAGCATTTTGGAAATATTAACCTAAAAAAGAGAGCATAATTTTATAACATGGGATAAATCATAGTAGTGAAATGAAATCCCAATAATCATAACATAAAACCTGAAACATTGTGGCATAAACACATAATCATATAGATTCATTTCTTATTAGTCAAGACTCATTTCCAAGACTATCTTAGTGGAGAAAGTCCATTTCTGAACTGAGTTCACTCTTCGTTTCAGTCCTGTTTTACTGAACCGGTTTAACCTGCCATTCCAGCCATGTCTATCTCATGAGATATAAAATCATTACCCAATGCATTGGAGGGAGATATAGGTCCCACCCATCTCATAATGATACCATTCATATGTGTGCCACAAAATCATAAATCATACATCATTGCATAACCCATGTAATAAAAATGGGATTTTTAAACAACATGAAATCATAAAACAATTCATATAAGATAAAGGAATTCATAAAAATAATTCCATCACAACATAATCAAATCAATGTAATAATAGGGATAGAAACAGAACCCTATATTATCATAGATGGAAAATAATTTTGATAAAACACTTGAACTCCATTCTTGAGGAAAATATCCTTTCTACTTCAAAAACATTTTCCTTTCTTAACATGTCATACAATTTTAAACTAAAAGAAGTTGATTAAAAATAAAATTGAAAACTTGTAATGTATGATTCTTGGAAATAATGTTTTAAAAATCCATTCATTCCATATAAGTTAAACAAAACATTCTTTCCGTACTTTTGTAGGAAAAGTCAAAAAGTACCTTGTACGAAAAAAATGAAAAAAGATTCCTTTTATATCTTTTACTAAAAACTCACCGAAGTGTAAAACTGGATTTAAAAAATTGTAGTTGGATAGAAAAAATATTTCATATTGAGGAAACTTGGATGTGGATGATAAAATACACCCCGGTAAATACCAAAGTATAAATAATCTCAGATAAAATGAGATTGTGATTTTTTCCCTTACCTTAGGTCCGATTTGTTTCATAAGTGTCCGAACCCCCTGTATAATGATTTAAATAATTTTATTTACTTATTACAGAATCATACTTATTTTTATGATATCATATACGGTCATATTATTAGCTTCTTATTAGTAATATTTCATTACTACTTGTTATTCGGGTGTTTATTACTTTTTGTTCTTATACGCCTTTTGTTGAATAAATTTTTATTCATCTTTTTAGGTTATAGTTACCTCATGTCCAGATTGTTATTAGTGTAATATATATCATATTCATTCACTCAATTCATTTATATAATCATTATGCAATGAAGATCATGTATAACGAGTCGCATCACATTGTGGAGGTGGTATTCCGTATGTATGCACGAGCGATGATATCATTCTCATGATCGTGGAATTGTATTGGAGTGTATGTATACTATTTTAGAATCAATATCACTTTACAATAATCATATATAGTTATTATTTACACCATTATACCCATCCGAGCAAGGTGGTGGTGGAAAATAGATTACACCACAGCGTTGAGACGGTATTCCTTACGTACGCACGCGTGGTGATTTCGTTTTCCGTAGGATGGGTAGATGGTGAAACAGGTTTGTTTCAAACTTATAATAACTTATCATTATATGATTGATACTGATGTTATTATTTCATAATTAAACAAATAAATAAGAAGAAGTGGAATAAGAAATAAAGAAGAAATAATCGGTAATGGGCATTAACTCTTCTTTGAAGCGCCTCTTTGAGAGTTCCACTTAGGGCACTAAAATTGGTCTTTTAAGAATCCTGGACCTATAAGATGTTTCTAGTTAAGTGTAGAGGAGATATTGGAAGGGTTTGACTGAGCTTGAAGGATAAAAGTGGTGTGAGGAAGAGAGGGAGGAGAGGGGTACCTTTGGAATAACTAAAAATATTATTTTATTATAAAGTCAAATACGGTTTTTAATAGCTCCAATTTGATATATTTCGATGCTAAGGTGGGGATGGGTCGAAAACACCTCATCCAATATAATTTAGACAAGTTTAGGTATCAATTTTATCCTTATCATTTATATTTAACTTTATGTTAGATAACTTAACTTGTACCGTGTCTTCTTATTTTCTTACATAATAAGGTTAATAAACATAATATATCAAGCCAAACGAACCCCAAGTTGTTTATTATTAATATATATAACCATATCTAAGTCATTTGGCTGATCCATGGATTATTAGGAATAAAATAACAATTAATAATATAGTATTTGTTTTAAAAACTATTTTATGTCAATTTTACACTATTTGGTAATTGATTTTTGTGAAAATCATAACAGAATGATTATTTAGAAATATTTAATTAAATAAATACTAACATGTCATATTAACATATTAAATTATTGGAATTCCTAAAAAGTCTCAAATTACCTTTATTTGGTTATTTATAACATCAATTATGTCAATATTTCATTAATAAGATAATTACTGCATCATCATTGTATCATAAATAAATTAAATTATTTTAAGTCAAAAAATTACAAATAAAATACCATTATGTTGGAAATATTTTTATATTTCTAATGAATATTTATAGTTGAATTTATCTTATGTATAACCCTATATTAATAGTGATTTAGTTATTAAACATTGATTTTAACTATTTTAACCCTTCTTTAAATAAAATGATAATAAATGTCCTAATCTAATCCATGTGTGCCTAAATGGTCATATTGTATTCCTAAGGTTGTTTTTGGTCGAATTAAACGTATCCAATAGAATTAGGACATGTGTTAGGATAATAATAATGTCATTTTTACCCTTAACTACCCTATTTACATTTAACCGTGGTAAAAAAAGTAAAAAGTTACTATTCACCAAAAATTATTTTCATCTCATTGAACCACATTTTAGTCCTTGATATTAACTCTGTCTCTCGGATTTTCGAAATTCCACTCACTGAAATGGTAAAATTAAGTTTTATGAAAAAATTCAGTTTTTTAACTACCACTTAGTGGTTTCACTATTCATCAAAAAATGAAAATTTCTAGGAAAATACCAAAAAATAGGCCTAAGATATATTTGATGTTATAAATTAAAAAATTGTGTTTATTTTACCAAATTAAAAACATATAAGTTACATTAACTAATTTAAAAATTATCTCCTGTCGTCATGACAAATATCGTGTTTTTAAGAGATAATAACAATCAAAAGATTGACACTTGTTTATGTATGGTTTAAATGTGAAATTACATCCAATGAACAACATTGTATTAAATTGTAAAAATATATTCTAAATATACTTTAAAACCACCCAAATTAATAATTTACCACTATTAATCATGTTGATTAAAAAAGTTGTTTTTAATTAAAATTTAATAATTTTCACTATTCATCAGAATATGAAAGTTATCCGAAAAGTACCAAAATTTCACCCTAATCTAATTTTGATATTCCAAATCCAAAAATGAAGTTCATTTTGAAAAATAAAATTTTCAAAACTTCAAAAGGTGGTTATTACTATTAATAACTTCTAGTTTTAATAATATTTTAATAGCATATCGTTGTTTAGTGAAACTCGGTATTGCGTACAATGAATGTTATCGAGGAAGGACGCGGTTTCGTGTAAAGAAATCCAAGCTAGTTTTGCGTGTATTGAAATATTCATTTTATGATTTATATAACATAAAAACAAATTCTCATAAAAGTCTCGGGTGTTACATTATACCCCCCTTAAAATGAATTTCGCCCTCGAAATTCATCAATTTGTAAAAAAAAGATGAAGATACCTCTCCCTCATCATATCCTCAAGCTCCCATATAGATTCTTCTAATTGGTGGTTCATCCATAAAACATTCACCAAGCGAGTGGTCTTGTTCCGTAGGACTTTTTCACAATGATCTAGAATCTCTATCGGTTGTTCTTCATAAGAAAGATCTTACTCCAGTGGTACAACTTCTGTGCTGAGTACATGTGAAGGATCAGGTATGTACTTTCTCAGGAGAGATACATGGAACACATCGTGAACTTGAGAGAGATTCAGTGGAAGCGCCAATCGGTAAGCTACCTTTCCAACATAATCTATTATTTCGAAAGGACCGATATATCTAGGGCACAACTTCCCCTTCTTTCCAAATCTCATGACCCTCTTCCAGGGAGATATTTGTAAGAACACATTATCACACACTTCAAACTCTAAGTCTTTTCTTTAGTTGTCGGCATAACTTTTTTTTTGACTCTAAGCTGCTCTTATGTGTTGTTGAATAGATCAGACCTTTTCTTCCATCTCATCAACAAGATCAGGTCCTAATAGCTTTCTTTCCCCAACTTCATCCCAGAATGTATGAGTCCTGCATTTCTTTCCATAGAGAGCTTCATAAGAAGCCATCTGAATACTGGAATGAAAGCTATTATTATAAGAAAATTACACCAAAGGTAGGTGTTGATCCCAACCACCTTTGAAATCCATAGAGAAAGCTCTCAACATATCTTCTAGAGTTTGAATTGTTCTCTCAGACTGACCGTCTATCTGAGGATGATAAGTAGTGATGAAACTCATCTCTGTATCCAGAGTATGATGAAGACTTCGCCAGAACTTCAAGGTAAATCTGGGATCCCGATCAGATATAATAGAAAGTGGTACTGCATGCAATCTTACCACTTCCTTTACATATATCCTCGCAAGATGATCCAGAGAGAAATCCTCTCTAATAGCAATGAAGTGTGCAGACTTTTTAAGACAATCAACTATGACCCAGATAACATTATGGCCTTCGGATGTTTTAAGAAGTCATGTGACAAAGTCCATAGTGATGTTTTCCCATTTCCATTCGGGTATGGGTAATTGTTGTAACATCCCCTTAGACTTCTATATCTCAGCTTTATCTTGTTGACAAACCATGCATCGAGAGACATATTCAGAAACATCTCTTTTTATGCCATCCCACCAGAAGTACACTTTCAAGTCTCTATACATCTTCGTGCTTCTAGAATGAATAGAGAATGAACAAATATGAGCCTCATTCAGATGCTCCTTCTTTAATTCTGGGATGGGAGGAACACAAACCCGATTACTGAACTTTATTATCCCATCACAATCAAGGTTGAATTCAGGAATATTTCTCACCTTCTTTTGTAACTCTAAATCTTATTTCTGTGACTCTTTAATCTTCACATGTATAGATGGTTGAACATTCATTTGAGAAAAATACGATTTTCCCACTTCCATTAAAATTCCAAGATCCATCCTTTGTAAATCCATAAATATTGGATCTTTTGTGATCCTCATCATTGATAAGCTGGCATGGTCTTGTCGACTTAATGCATCTGCCACCTTGTTTGCTTTTTCCAGGGTGGTAATGAATTGAGAAGTCGTAATCGTTAATAAGTTCCAACCATCTTCTTTGGTGCATATTCAGCTCCTTTTGTGTGAAAATATACTTTAAACTTTTATGATTAGTATAAATGTCACACCTTTCTCCATAAAGATAATGCCTCCAGATCTTTAATGCAAAGATTGCCGCAGCTAACTCCAAATCATGTGTTGGGTAATTTTTCTCATGGATTTTCAACTGTCATGAGGAATAAGCTATCACCATATCATTTTTCATAAGAACACACCCCAGCCCCTTCATGGATGCATCACTGTAGATCACAAACCTTTCTCCACTACAAGGCAGTGTGAGCACAGGTGCACTGGATAACCTTCTTTTCAACTCCTTGAAATTCTCATCACATTCCTCCATCCAAAAAAACATAACTCCTTTCCGTGTCAACCTGGTGAGTGGATTAGATAATCATGAAAAATCATTCACAAAACGTCGATAATATCCCGCCAAACCAAGAAAACTTTGGATCTCAGTTACTGTTGTTGGTCTCGACCATCTTTCGATAACCTCTGTTTTTGCTGGATCCACAGATATCCCCTCTTTTGAGAATATGTGACCCAAAAATTCAACTTTTTTAAGCCAAAATTCACACTTGGTAAATTTGTTATAAAGCTTATCCTTTCTTAGGGTCTTCAATATACTTCTCAACTAATCTTCATGTTCTTCCTTGCTCTCTGAATAGACAAGATTATCATCTATAAAGACTACCAAAAATTGATCAAGATAGTCTCTAAAGACTCTATTCATCAGATCCATGAAGATAGCAGGGGCGTTAGTAAGACCAAATGGAATCACTATAAATTCATAGTGTCCATACCTTGTACGGAAAGCCATCTTTGTAATATCCTCCCTATTGACCCTTAATTGATGATACCCTGAACGAAGATAAATCTTGGAAAGGTATTGAGCTCTGCATAGTTGGTAAAATAATTCATCAATGCGTGGGAGAGGATATTTGTTCTTGATAGTGATCTTGTTAAGTTATCGATAATTAATGCAGAGTCTCATTGATCCATCTTTCTTCTTAACAAATAGAACAAGTGCTCCCCAAGGTGATGAACTAGGGAATATGAATCCCTTAGCAAGATTCTCTTGGAGTTTATTCTTCAATTCCTGTAACTCAATTGGGGCCATTCTATAAGGTGTATTTCAAACAGGCAAAGCACCCGGTACGAGTTCTAATGAAAACTCAACTTCACGATTTGGTGTAAGACCCGGCAATTCCTCCGGAATGACATAATCTAACTCTCGTACAACGGGAATATTCTTACTTGTGAGTTTCTCACCAACCATTTGAGATAAATAACCTTCATTCAGTGGAATCAAGACCCATAAAATGGAAGAAATTTCCACTGGAAGGTTATGTTCATCCTCGCATCGATAGAAAATCATAGATTGATCTGGAATATGAAATGTGACTTTCCTTCTTTGGAAATTGATATGACATCCATATAAAGAAATCCAATCCATGCCAAGAATCACATCAAATTCCACTATAGTAAGGATCACAAGATTTGCAGGAAGAACTTTCCCACAAACTTCAATCGGGGAAGAATTATAAACTTTTGATGCGACTATTGTGCCATTTGGTGTTGTCACAGCTAACTCAACATCTAATTGTTTAGGTAATACGGTGATACCCTTAGAAAAATCTTTAGAAATAAAAGAGTGGGTGGATCTAGAATCAAATAAAACATTTGATACATTAGAGTTAATGGTAAGTGTACCTTTCACCAAATCGTTATCGTAATCCACATCGCTGATAGAAATTGTATGTGACTTTCCTTTGTCTTTAGCCTTAAGATTTTGTTGATGTCGATCATCATCAACATCCCTTGGATTATGGCATTTACTGGCATAATGCCTCATCTCCTTGCACTGGAAACATTGAAGTGTAGTAGGTTCATTCTGTGTGTCCCTCTATTGGCATCATTAGACATCTTCTTCCCATCATTGTGGCATTAAAATGCATGATGACCTTCCTTTCCACATTTGAAACATTTACCTGTCCCTTTAAGACAACTCCTTCCATGTTTCTTTCCACACTTTTAGCATAAGGGAAACCTCATGTTCTTTTCAGTGTGCTCTTTAGATTTTCCTTTGAATTCCATTTTACTCTTCTTATCAAACCCATATGACTGATGGGTTACTCCAATATCCATCTCAACTTTGAGAGCACATTGAATGATTTCCTCATAGCTATTTAAGTTCCTTATGGATAAGGCACTTCTAAGACTTGGTTTTAAGCCACTAAATAATCAATCGATCTTACTCTCAGGTTGGATAATAATACCAGAAGCGTACCTTGAAAGTGTTGTAAAATTTTCTTCATAGGTACCAACAAATTCATCATCCTTTTGCTTCAGTTCAAGAAACTCTTTCTCTATCTTTGTTCGGAGAATACTATGGAAGTACTTATTGAAAAATAAGTTCTTGAACTCGTCCCATTCCATGGACTCAATTTCATCCCTTTGCCTTGTATTCTTAATAAGATTCCACAATTGATCAGCATCTCCTTCCAAACGATACACTACTAGGATGACTTTATCATGTTCAGAACATTGAAGAACTGAAAATATCTTTTCAATAGTACTAATCCATTGTTCAGAAACTAATGGATTAGTAGACCCGCAGAAAGAAGGTGGACGCTGCCTCCTAAAGGATTCAACAGAATGTTGCTCCTTCCATTGCTCATTTGGAAGTCCTGCATGATTCATATCTTTAGAATGTTGTGTGAGCATGGCTACAAGTTTTTTCATTCCATCTCCCATAACATTTGGCTGCTCTGGGGGACAATCATTGCATTTCCCATCGCATTCTACATTAACACGGTTCCTTCGGGTTCCAACCATTGACTAAAACCAAGAAGAATAGTGTGAGCAACAATAATTATAATAGGAAAACCACATAATCAAGAATAAAATTTCACACTTAAGGTCTTATCCTAGGTTATTCTTTATCATTTCTAAAACACTAAGATTCTGTTCTATGCTTAGAATTAACCTTATGGTTCTTACTAAGGCTTTCACATCCTAGTTTCCCAAGGTTGACTATACCTTTCCTCTAATACCAAATATAACCACCCATACATTACATACATGGTTAATAATTCAAAATTGAATCATACTTATTACAACATATAACAAAACCATGAAAGGATCGTATAGGTATATTTTCTTTAGAAATTGGGAAACATAAACAACTGGTTCATAAAGCGTCTAAACTGTCTCCCATTTATTTCATCATATCTATAGTCCCTTTTGGCATATCTTACATAATAACATTCTTCCTGAGCTGTGGATAGAAAATATAAAAAAGGGTGAGCTCAAATGCTCGGTAAGGGTAAACAAAAGAAATATCAATCACATCATATCCATAAGAACATAACATTTTGGAAATCTTAACCTGCAAAAAAGAGCATAATTTCATAACATGGGATAAATCATAGTAGTGAAATGAAATCCAAATGATCATAACATAAAACATGAATCTTTGTGGAATACACACATAATCATAGAGAATCATTTCTTATTAGTCAAGACTCATTTCCTAGACTATCTTAGTTGACAAAGTCCATTTCTGAACCGAGTTCACTCCTTGTTTCAATCTTGTTTTACTGAACCGGTTTAACCTGCCGCTCCATCCATGTCTATCTCATGATATATAAAATATTTACCCAATTCATTGGATGGAGATATAGGTCCCACCCATCTCATAATGATACCATTCATATGTGTGCCACAAAATCATAAATCATACATCATTGCATAACCCATGTAATAAAAATCAGATTCTTAAACAACATGACATCATAAAACAATTCATATAAGATAAAGAAATTAATAAAAATAATTCCATCACAACATAACAAAATCAATTTAATAATAGTGATAGAAAGAGAACACTATATTATCTTAGATGGAAAATAATTTTGATAAGACACTTGAACTCAATTCTCGAGGAAAATATCCTTTCTACTTCAAAAACATTTTCCTTTCTTAACATGTCATACATTTTTTAACTAAAAGAAGTTGATTAAAAATAATCTTGAAAACCTGTAAAGTAAGATTCTTGGAAATAATGTTTTATGAATCCATTCATGCCGTATATGTTAAAAAATATTCTTTCCTTACTTTTGTTGGAAAAGTCAAAAAGTACCTCGTACGAAAAAACGACAAAAGATTCCTTTTATATCTTTTACAAAAAACTCACCGAAGGGTATAATTGGATTTAAACAATTGTAGGTGGAAGGAAACAATATTACATATTGAGGAAACATGGATTTGGATGATAAAATACACCCCAGTAAATACCAAAGTATAAACAATCTCGGATAAAATGAGATTGTGATATTTTCCCTTACCTTAGGTCCGATTTTCTTTGTCAGTTTCCGAACCTCCTGTATAATGATTTAAATAATGTTATTGACTTATTCTAGAATCATAATTATTTTTATTATATCATATATGGTCATATTATTAGCTTCTAATTAGTAATATTTCATTACTACTTGTTATTCGGGTGTTTATTACTTTTTGTTCTCATGCGCGTTTTGTCGAATAAATTTTTATTTTTCTTTTTTGGTTATAGATACATAATTTCCATAATGGTATTAGTGTAATATATATCATATTTATTCACTCAATTAATTTATATAATCATAATGAAATTAATATCATGTATAACGAGTCGCATCACATCGTGGAGACGGTATTTCGTATGTACGCACGAGCGATGATATCGTTACAATGATCATGGAATATTATTAGAGTGTATGTATACTATTTCAGAATCAATATCACTTTAAAATAATCATATATAGTTATTATTTACACAATTATACCCATCCGAGTAAGGTGGATGTGGAAAATAGATTACACCACGGCGTGGAGACGGTATTCTGTACTTACACACGAGTGGTGATTTCGTTTTCTGTAGGATGGGTAGATGGTGAAATAGGGTTGTTTCATACATATAATAACATATTATTATATTAGTGATATTGATGTTATTACTTAATAATGAAACAACTAAATAAGAAGAAGTGGAAGAATAAATAAATATTAAAGAATCGATAACGGGCATTACCTCTTCTTTGAAGCGACACTATGAGACCTCCTCATAGGGCACTAAAATTGGTCTTTTAAGAAGACCAGGACCTCTAGGATGTTTCTAGGGAATTGGAGAGGAGATATTGGAAGGGGATGTCCGAGCTTGAAGGCTCAAAGTGGTGTGAGGAAGAGAGGGAGGAGAGGGGCACCTTTGTAATAACAAAAAATATTATTTTATTATAAAGACAAATTCGGATTTTAATAGCTCAAAATTGATATATTTCGAATCTAAGGTGGGGATGGGTCGAAATCCCCTCATCCAATATAATTTAGACTTGTTTAGGTAACAATTTTAACCTTATCATTTAGATTTACCTTTAAGTTAGATAATTTAACTTTTACAGTGTCTTCTTGTTTTCTTACACTATAAGGTTAATAAACGTACTATATCATGCCAAAAGAACCCCAAGTTGTTTATTATTAATATATATAACCTTATCAAAGTAATTTGGCCGAACCGTAGATTTGTTGGAATAAAATAGCAATTAATAATATAGTATTTTTTTTTAAAAAAAACTATTTTATGTCAATTTTGACACTATTTGGTAATTGATTTTTGTGAAAATCATAAAAGAATTACTAGTTCGAAAAAATTTAATTTAATAAATAATAACATGTCATATTAACATATAAAATTATTGTAATTCATAAAAAGTCTCAAATTAGATTTATTTGGGTATTTATAAACTCAATTATGTCAATATTTCATTAATAAGATAATTACTACATCATCATTGTATCATAAATAAATTAAAATATTTTAAGTCTAAAAATTACACATATAATACCATTATTTATGAAATAGTTTTATCTTTCTAATGAGTATTTATAGTCGAATTTATCTTTTGTATAACCCTATATTAAAAATGATTTAGTTATTAAACATTAATTTTAACTATTTTAACCCTTCTTTAAATAAATTGATAATAGATGTCCTAATCTAATCCAAGTGGTCCTAAATGGTCATATTTTATTCCTAAGGTTGTTTTTGGTCGAATTACACTTATCAAATAGAATTAGGACATATGTTATGTAATAATAATATCATTTTTACCCTTTACTACCCTATTTACTTTTAACCGTGGTAATAAAAACTAAAATGTTACTATTCACCAAAAATTATTTTCATCTCATTGAACCACATTTTAGTCCTTGATATTAACCGTGTATCTAGGATTTTCATAATTCCACTCACAGAAGCGGTAAAATTAAGTTTTATGAAAAAATTCAGTTTTTTAACTACCACATAGTGGTTTCACTATTCATCAAAAAATGAAAGTTTCCAGAAAAATACCAAAAAATTAGGCCTAAGCAATATTTGATATTATGAATTCAAAAATGATGTTTATTTTACCAAATTCAAAACATATCAGTTACATTAAGTAATTTAAAAATTAATTCCCGTCTTCAAGACAAATAGCGTGTTTTTAAGAGATAATAACTTTCAAAAGATTGACACTTCTTTATGTCTGGTTTAAATGTGAAATTACATCCAATGAACAACATTGTATTAAATTGTAAAAATATATTCTATATATAATTTAAATCCACTCAAATTAATAATTTATCACTATTAATTATTTCGATTAAAAAAGTTGTTTTTAAATAAATTTTAATAATTTTCACTATTCATCAGAATATGAAAGTTATCCGAAAAGTACCAAAAATTTCACCCTAATCTAATTTCGATATTCTGAATCAAAAAATGATGTTCATTTTGAAAAATAAAATTTACAGAATTTCAAAAAGTTGTTATTACTATTCATAACGGCTAGTTTTAATAATATTTTAATAGTATATCATTATTTAGTGAAACTCGGTATTGCATACGATGCAAGCTATCGAGAAAGGCCACAGTTGTGTGTAAATCAAGTCAAGATAGTGTTGTGTGTAGTGAAATATTCCTTTGATGATTTATATAAAATAAAAACAAAATATTTCTCATAAAAGTATCGGGTGTTACAACGTCCTTACTGCAAGACTTTGAACTACAGAGTACAATATCCTTGCTGCGAGACATAAAAAATCACAGCCCCCATGTCAATGTTGCATGACATTAAACTGCATAACAACCATAAGCTTCCTTGCTGCATGATGTTAAAATGTATAACATCTTTGTCCTTTTCACATGACATTAAACTACATGACATAATTTTAACAACTAACATTTTTCTATTTGACTTTAGAATCATCCTTAAGAAAACATCATTAACATCATCACTACTCCTTAGTGGCACATGAGTCCCACTCTATCCTATTTCTGAGTCAGATCTTCATGGAGACATTATTTCAAGAACTACGTATGGATTGATTCTCATTTTCAAATGAAATATGTAGAGACACCTAAATCTCTAATTTTGGGCCCATCTATAATAAAAAATCTTCTTATTTTCTTTTCTCCGGTATATGAATCAGATCTATACAAAGTGTTTCCTTAAGATATATGATTGTCTACTTATACCATTTTATGTCTTAAGATTTACCATTCTCTCAGAATGTGTCAAAATCACACATTATTCAAGTAAAACTCAATTAGTGTGAGGAATTATTGTTTAAAAAACTATTTATGTCTTGATTCTCATCTATTTGAGATATTTAAAGACACCTAGATCTCCAATCTTGGGCCCGACCATGATAAATACCCATTATTTCTTACATAGGAATCTAATCTGCATTGGGAATGTTTTAAAAACTATGTAAGAGTTGATTATTTCTCCAACAGGACACATAGTGACACTTGGGTTTTATCCCTTAATCCAGTTAAAATATTTATTTCCTTTCACATCGGTTCATTGTCATCCTTAAAGCATGATGTTAAACAACATGGTAATATAGCAGCCCTATTCTTCACTTGTGTCACCTTTTCACTATAAAACAAATCCTTACTGCTCCTTGTTTCTCACTCCAAGCATAGCTCACATAGGCATAGGAATTTGGTAAATTGCATCTTTATATAAATAAGTTGTTTTAATTTCTTATGCGGCTATTAATGTCCTCACTGCACTACTTACAACTTCATAGTATAATGTCCTCATTGAATGACTTAAAACTGCATAGTATAATGTCCTTGCTACATGAAATAAAACTGCATAGTATAATGTCCTCACTGCATGACTTAAAACTATGTAGTACAATGTCCTCGCTGCATGACATAAAACTTCACAGTATAATGTCCTCATTACATGACATAAAACTGCACATCACAATATTAATTCATAAGAAATAAATAAAGTCTCCATTTTACATATGAGTCAATTCTAAGTAAAGGATGTAAAATCATGACCAATATTGATTCAAATATTTCTCATGTGCATTTAGAAAAATCCCCATCCATATTTCACACTATTATTCTTCAATATATCAAGATACTCATAATCTTTCTTCTGATTTCTGGTGATAGAGTGTCTAATATTTAAGATCTCTTTTCTTTGACTATACAACATGTTCCCTTAGGCAACCTTGCATAAGTTCCCTTCATAATAAGCATGTCAGTCAAGAGATTCCACTATTTTCTTATGTAGCATATTCCCTAGTTGGCCCTGCATAATACAACCACTATAACAGTTTTTTCATGTAATGGTAACTTCATTCTTGGTTATAGTATCTTTGTAACCTTTAATCGTTGATGATAATATAAAAAAGTATATATTTTAAAACAGTCATTAAAGTATACTCTTCCCATTATATTTATCACAATATGAAAGTCTTCAAGACCATGGTTTGAACATTTGCCTCACCATGTGTTCAATAGAATTTTAAATAACCTTGAAATCACTTGGCCGCATATTATATATTTTTTCTATTTATGGTCCTAGTTGTATGACCTAAAACTACAGACAACATAATTCCTACATTTGGGTCAGACCACCGTAGGATTCCTATTCCCCTGATTCTTTGGAAGTATTGGTTATAAATTCCCTCTCCATATTCAGGAACCTTTCTTAGTAAACCAAACTCTGTTCTTCATAAAATCTAAATCTATGTAAGCTTTATTCACTTTTTAGCAATACAATGTCATTCTTCAAAGAGATCTTTTGTTTGACTATGCAGCACGTGCCCTTAGGCAGCTTTGCATATGTTTCTTACATAACAGGCCTACCAGTCAAAAGATGCCACTATTTGGCTATGCAACATATTCCCTAGATGGCCCTGCACAAGACAGTCCCCATAACGGGTTTGTCAAATAATGGTAACTTCGTACTTAGATGAAACTTCATCTAATGCCTTTAACAATTTTTCCATATCATCCTTTGGATTCAAAAAAAATTCCCACAGTTTATCATTTTCCCTCCTATACCTGAACATGATAGTATATTTCCAAAAAATTATCCAGAAATTGCGAGAATCTAATACCTTTTTCTAGAGCTAAAGACCTTGAGTTAAAGTCATACAATTTCCTCACTTCTTGACATAAAACTACACAGTACAATGACTTCACTGCATGACTTAAAACTAAACAGTATAATGTCTTTACTACATGACTTAAAACTAAAAAGTATAATGTCCTCACTGCATGACTTAAAACTGCACAGTATAATGTCCTCACTACATGACTTAAAACTACACAATATGATATCATTAATTCCCCTTTCTGATAAATCTTAACGATTCCTCATACACCAAATTTATATAGAAATGGTTTTCCTATCCATGACATATGTCAGTGTAAAAGATCCATTTCATTATTAAAATTAATTTCCTTAGAAAAACCACCCACTATTGTCTTGTGTCACCCAAATCATATTTTCCCCAATCTATCAATAGTAAAATGTTAATCATCAAAGATAACTTTTGTTTTACTATGCAGCATGTTCCCTTAGGCAGCCTTGCAAAATTTTCCTATATAACAGGCATGTCAGTCAAAAGATTCCACTATTTGGTTATGCAGCATATGCCCTAGTTGGCCCTGCATAACACAGCCCCCATGATGGGTTTGTCAAATAATGGTAACTTCATTCCTGGAAAAGACACCCTTTATGTTGATAGAGGTTATAAATTAGGTGAACATAAAAATCATGACTCAAAATTCCCCATGGAAATATTTAAATATTAATAAAGAAATTATTTTCCATAGATTCTTGTTTGGCATCTAATTTCTAAATTTATGTTCAACCCTATTTGACCCTAAATACTAGCACTTTATTGTCAAACATGCATGACCCTAAACTGCTAATAATAAGAGACATGGTACACACTAGATTGAGAACCCAGAAAGGGAACTCTAAAGAAATATTGAGTCCTAGCTCACTAAAAATATAAGTTGTATGGTTTATATAATATTGAGAAATAAAAAGTCAAAAGATACAACATTTGTGGGGTTTTTTATGATCCTAGCGAAAATCAAACTATTCCCACTAGGCCTCATTCTTAGTAAAAAATTATAGCATCCTTTCAAACGTGACGTAGCTCCAAATATAACACAATTTTGATGGAATGAATCAAAGTTCCCTAATTTTACCATAGAAAAAAGATTATATTCATTTTTAATGAATCAAATTCTAAGGGGGGGTGGTGGTAGACACCATGAAATGTGTTTCATGCACTTATTCTCAATTGAAGATGTATTTACATGTGTCGTAGCTCAAAATTTCTTCAACCTGGCTCGAAAAGTTCATGCTGCAACTCTGCATTTTTCATGGGGGTTAGTGATGGTAGTGAAGACACCGACCCGAAGGGTCAGGACCACGGCTCGACACTGATCCCATGCTAGAGTGTGGGGGTGCAGCCCCCGTGGTATGGAGAAATTATTTGATCAAGTCCCTAAAGAGGTGCCAAAGGTACCTACACGCAAACACCTGCATGCTAAAATTCTAGAGAAGAATGAAACTATTAATATTGGCTATGTCCTCAATGTGTCTCCTTAGTCAAGCCAAAAACACCATCGGTGCGCAACCTACTAGTGTGCCCCCATTTTTCACGCAACCTACTTACGGGCCACAAATTTGGCACAAAACTTACTTTCGCACCCAAAATCTTTTCACCCATGGTTCTATTTTTGCCTATAAATAGACCCTTTGGATCCTCATTTGTATAGAAGAATTTCCCTGAAGCTCAATTACTACTCTGGTCACCCTATTTCTTCAACCTATTCTTCTGAAATTTTCAATGTAGTTTTTCATCACCTTAAGCATGGGATTTAAGGGAGGATAATTGGACTTAAGTCCTTTTAGTGTTTGAAAACCATAAAACTTGCATGCCTAAATCACCCAACATCCCAAAATTAGAAATACTTGTGTGCTTCCCATTCCTCCTATAAGAACTTGAGTGCCCCATAAATGGGATCACTTGTGAATAATCTTGAATTCTTGAGCAAGGTCTCTCCCAAGTATTACCATACTGGTCGTCTATCACTTTATTGAACATCAGGTCCCCCAATCCATACTTGTGTGACCATACTTGTGCACCCTTGCCAAATTGGGAACCCCTCTCTAATTAAATTACTCTCTTTAGTCTATAAGACATCAAGAATTATTCAAATACATTCATGGAAAGACTTATTCTTCCTTGGATCCCTTGTTTGAAAGGGATTATGTTGAGACCTTTACAAAAACCTCCTGATTTATCAAACCTTTAGGAAAGGCACATCATTGTGTCTCCTATTTGGGTTTATATTTCCACAGTCTATGGTTTCCCACATTTGTTTCACAATGGGGTTAGGAATCATGGAATTTATGTGGGTTTTTATATCCATAGTCACATAGACCTTCATCTTAGAAATAGTGCTGTGACGTTCCCAATTTACCAGAGGGTTGGGTCCTAGCCTCTCCCTTCTCGAATAGATGACCCAGAACATCAGGTCTCGGGTAGGGTAAGATACATTTCATACCTACTTTTCCTTTTAAAAATAATGGAGAAGTCTCCCTTCCCCTACAAGGATTTATTTTAGGGAAACCAGCATGGCATAAGACCCTAGATTTTCTTCCAGGAGGAAGAATCATTGCTCCGCCTCTCTTTTTCGGTGCCAAAGACCAAAGGTGAGATGGGCACATGGACTTTCATTTCCATTTCCATCTCTTGTTGGGCTTTGTCACCATGGGAATCCATCCTGGTGTAATCCCCTAACCCTCATCCCTTCATCCTTACATTGGAACCTTGTCCAATGTAAATAATATATTGGGAAGGCTCGTCACCTCAACCTCTTCCACGATCACCTCAACTTCATTCACCCTTGCTGCCATAGGTGCGCCATCTTCCACCAGTGGAGGAGGAAAATTTTGAAATTGCATGTTTCATTGTTGGATCTTTCACATCCTCTTTTTTCTCACACCGAGCATGACTCACATGGGATTAGATATTCATGATTATTACAACATGTACCCAAACACTCGTGAAGGAATGAACTACGAGAACTCTGCTTCTTATTCAAACCAGGATAAAAAGTAAGTCTTTTCAAGTCCCAAGATCACTGGATATCCTCCTTAGGAATCCAACCCCAATTCCATTAATTTGGGCATCCATCTTTAGAATAATCCCCAAATTAAACCCCAAATCATCAAGGCATCCTTTTCAAGAAGTAAGCCCAAACTCATTTCTCTCAAAAAACTATACCCTCTTATAGGACTAAATGAACTACACGAGATTTGATTCCCATCTATATGGGGTATGTTGGAGTCCTCCTTGGGGATTAAATCCAATACCCTAAATAAACACTATTCTCCTTTGTCCATATTCCCAACAAGGTCGGATCCTACATAGAGACCCATATTCTTTCTGAAGTTCATTGGGCTGCTTCAGTATAAGTCCCATATTATGTTTTTACTAAGAACATTTAGCTTAGATGTCCATACAACATAACATTACACTGTACATATAGGTCCTTATCACATGATCTTAAATGGTATGATGTTTCCCACTCAATGGCACTAAACTATGGGGGTTACGATTCATTTTACAAGGATACGCAGGTTGCCCATTTTATGGTAATGATACTAATATCAAACAATACATTCATCTCCCAGCATGAAAATAAATTCTAGATTGCCCCACTGAGTGGCTTAAAACCCATTATCATCACAATGATGTTTTAAATAATCTCTTAGAAGTATATTAGTGGACACCATTGATGTAAAACCTCAAATACATATGGGTATTTCTTTTAATGAAGAACCTCGAATGAATACTGATGATTCTATATTTTACACATATTAATAAGTGATTGTAAATTCCAAGGGAAACATATGTTATGCTTGGTGAATTATTATGGATTCATGAAAATAACTTAAATTTACAAAGACAGTCTTGGAGTAGAAAATAATTCCCCCCAAAAGGTTGTGATGAGTATGACCTCCCATCCTCTCTACCAATGCACAATCTTATGTATCATAAAATTCTATCATAACGAATGCCTTCCTTTGGAGAGAAGGTCCCCTTTGGATAAAAAACTATTGGATGTTTATGGTTCCGCAAATAAATCAAATGATAACTGCTTGGAAATAGTGATTCTTAAAACTAGAACACACGTTTCAAGGAACTACAAAACAACCTATTACAACATTTCAGAGTAGGTATGGTCTATTGTACCTCTCGTACCCCTCGTGGTTTAATTTTCATGATCACAATCACTCTCTTATTTATCTAATCTTGTTTTAAGTGTTTTTGGATGATAGGCATGATTTCAGGTTGCCAAGGAATTGGGCCAAGAAAGCAAGAAGCCAAAAGTGGACTGATTTTCAGTCCACGTGCTATTTTGATAATCACAAAGGGGGAGAAATTCTTGGTTGATTGGGGGAGAAATCATTCTCTCATGCTTTGCTTTACTTTCCCATTTATCCTTTAACACATGCCTTTCATTTCATTTTTACATTGTTTGTTTTTGTGATTGTGATCATCAAAATAGGCAGAGATTGTTGTACCTCTCGTACCCCTCGTGGTTTAATTTTCATGATCACAATCACTCTCTTATTTATCTAATCTTGTTTTAAGTGTTTTTGCTGATAGGCAAAAGGTTGCCAAGGAATTGGGCCAAGAAAATCCAAAGTGGACTGATTTTCAGTCCACCGGCCAACCGGCGGAAGACCACCGGCCAGCCAATAGAGGCCTGGACAGAAGGCATCCCTCTGTCCAGACCATCGTCCAACCGGTGTCACATCACCAGCCAGCCTGTGGGGCCTAGACAGAATAGTGTTTGCTACTGTCTCAGCACCGGCCAACTGGTGGCCTCCTCACCGGCCAGCCGGTGGAGCTTGGGAAGAATTGATCTCCATTTTACAAGCACCGGCCAACCGGTGGCCAAGCACCGGTCAGCTGGTGGAGCCAGTCAAACTAGCCGTTGGGCTTTGACCAGACTTGTCCACTTGCCTCCCAACGGCTCCGAAGGCCTCTCCAACGGCTCCGAAGACCCCCAAAGTCCATTTGAGGGTTCCCCCTCTATAAATAAAGGACTAGGAAGCCCCGGTAAGGCAAGGAAGCCCACGGGACACATTTTACATCATTTGGCGAACCTCTGGCGGATTTCTTCAAAGAACCCTCACTTGCTCCAACCTTCTTCCACATCCAAGGAGCACCACCATAGAAGCTTGGGAGCGCTCTTCATCAACTCCATCAATCCTTTGGCGCCCAAGGATTCTCCTCATTACGATTTTTCTTGTTTTATCATTTTGAGCTTTAATTTGGGTTTGTGCCTACAAACCCCTCTCTTCTCTCATCTCCCTTTAATTTGGGTTTTCACATCACCTTTAAGGTGTGAAGAGGTTAGTCAAGCCTTACCTTTTAAATGGGTTGAGTCAGAGGTGAGCTAGCCTTCACCTGTAAGAAGGCTAGTGGGTTCTTGCTCAACCATTTAAAGCAAGTGGGTTCCTGCATAACCATTAAAATCAAGCTATAATAGGTTCTAGAATAACCTTAAAGTCAAGTGGGTTTCTTGCTAAAACCATTAAAAAGCAAGTGGTAGTAAATATCTCAACGGTTGAGTTGGGAGCGGAGACGTAGGCTTGGGTTTAAGACGAACTCCGTTATCAAGTTGTGTGTCTTGCCTCATTTATTTCCGCTGCACTTTTTTACTTTGATTTTAAATTGTTAATTAATTTTTAAATGGCAATTCACCCCCCCCCCCCTCTTGCCATCACTTCTTCTCTTCTCCGCCCAACAATTGGTATCAGAGGGAAAATTTGAGTAATACCTTCACCGGTTTCAAATTCAAGATCCATTGTGATGGCATCAACTTCTTTCGCCCCCGATGGCTATTCTTTGGGTCGTGCACCATTCTTTGATGGAACCGACTATACCTATTGGAAAACCTGCATGACTACTTTTCTTAGAAGTATTGGTTATCCTATTTATAAAATTGTCATGCATGGTTATTCACTTTCTTCTCCCGATGAATCCAAATGGACCCAAGCCGATATTAGAAATTTCGAGCTTGATGGAAAAGCCATGAACGCTCTTCATTGCAGCCTTGATCGTAATGAATTCAATCGAGTTTCCACATGCACTTCATCTCATGAAATCTGGAAACTATTGGAGGTTACCCATGAGGGGACCAAAAAAGTTAAGGATACTCGATTGGACATGTACCGTCAAGATTTTGAGTCTTTTACCATGCATCCATCTGAAAATATTACTGAAATGTTTACACGTTTTACTGATGTTTGCAATGGGAGAAAGTCCCTTGGTGATGATGTGTCTGCAGAAACAATGGTCAAGAAGATCCTTTGGATCTTACCAAGCTCATGGGCACCGAAAGACACGGCAATCCAATAAGCAAAAGACATCAAGAACATGTCGGTCGAAGACCTCGTCGGATCCCTCATGACCTACGAGATCACCATGAGGAGGCAAGCTGAAAAGGAAGGAAAACCGATCAAAGTTCCAATGAACATAGCCTTCAAAGTTAAACAAGAAGAAACCTCCTCATCCCCATCGTCTTCCTCTTCAAGCGGCGATTCAGAAATGGAGAATCTTGCCCGCAAAATGCACAAGTTCATGAAGAAGCACAAGAAGAAGAAATCCCGCAAGGCTCAACCCATCGAAAAATCTGAGCCCGAGGTAACATGCTATGGGTGTGGCAAGAAAGGCCATTACAAGCCTGATTGTCCACTCAACAAGAAAAAGGCCATGCAAAAGGAAAAGAAGAAGGCATTCAAGGCCACATGGAGTGATAGCTCCACATCCTCCTCCTCCTCCTCCTCAAGCGACAACGGTAAAAAATGCCTAATGGCATTTCATGAGGTAACATCTTCCGACTCCTCATCCTCTTGTTCTTCTAATTCTTTCAATCATTTATCCTACGAGGATCTCCAACATGTGAGAGATCAATTGGAGGAAGGTTTTCACGAACTTTCTTCCAAATTTGTTGCTTTAAAAAAGAATTTCAAAAAACTTTCTTCCGAAAAGGAACAACTTCTCAAATAAAAGGAGGAGTTGTCCCTCAAGATCCAAAACTTTCCCGATATTGATTCTATGGAATCAACAATCAAGGATTTAAGGGAATCTCTTGCCAAGTCCACCCAAGGGGAACAAAATCTGACCAAATTACTTGGTTCCCAACGCATATCTAGAACCACCCAAGGGCTTGGCTATTCCAAGGAAGCTTCCTCTTCCCATGCTCCTACTATTTTTGTAAGGGGGAGCTCCCAATACAAATTTTGCAACTATTGTAAAAATCCCGGGCACTTAATCTATGGGTGCAATTGCAAAAATGCCCGCTATGGAAGGCCCAAAACTATTTTCTTTAATGATGAATTACATATGAGAATACCCGCCACTAGACAAGTATGGATTGAAAAATCCCTTTTAGCGAGTCTTACCGGACCAAAATTTGTCTCGGTTTCAAAAACCTCTCCCCGGTGATTTGTTGTTTTTATTTAGGGGGAGTTAGGATCGTTTAAGCCTTTTTGATTTCAATTTTTCAATTTCAAAACCTTCAATTCAATTTTTCAATTTCAAAACTTTCATTTCAATACTTTTATTTCAATATTTTCAATTCAAAACTTCCAATTCAAATCTCAAAAATTTCAATTGGTTTAAAATCTCTATCTCGTTTTTCAACCATTCCCTCAATCAAGTTTTATGCCCCGTGCTATTTTGATAATCACAAAGGGGGAGAAATTCTTGGTTGATTGGGGGAGAAATCTTTCTCTCATGCTTTGCTTTACTTTCCCATTTATGCTTCAAAGCATGCCTTTCATTTCAGTCTTTTACATTTCTTGTTTTGGTGATTGTGATCATCAAAATAGGGGGAGATTGTTGTACCTCTCGTACCCCTCGTGGTTTAATTTTCATGATCACAATCACTCTCTTATTTATCTAATCTTTTTTTAAGTGTTTTTGGATGATAGGAATGATTTCAGGTTGCCAAGGAATTGGGCCAAGAAAGCAAGAAGCCAAAAGTGGACTGATTTTCAGTCCACGTGCTATTTTGATAATCACAAAGGGGGAGAAATTCTTGGTTGATTGGGGGAGAAATCTTTCTCTCATGCTTTGCTTTACTTTCCCATTTATCCTTTAAAGCATGCCTTTCATTTCATTTTTACATTTTTTGTTTTGGTGATTGTGATCATCAAAATAGGGGGAGATTGTTGTACCTCTCGTACCCCTCGTGGTTTAATTTTCATGATCACAATCACTCTCTTATTTATCTAATCTTGTTTTATGTGTTTTTGCTGATAGGAAAAAGGTTGCCAAGGAATTGGGCCAAGAAAAGCCAAAGTGGACTGATTTTAAGTCCACCGGACAACCGGTGGAAGACCACCGGCCAGTCGATGGAGGCCTGGACAGAAGGCATCCCTCTGTCCAGACCACCGGCCAACCGGTGTCACATCACTGGCCAGCCGGTGGGACCCAGACAGAATAGTGTTTTCTACGGTCTCAGCACCGGCCAACCGGTGGCCTCCTCACCGGCCAGCCGGTGGAGCTTGGGAAGAATTGATCTCCATTTTACAAGCACCGACCAACCGGTGGAGCCAGTCAAACTAGACGTTGGGCTTTGACCAGACTTGTCCACTTGCCTCCCAACGGCTCCGAAGGCCTCTCCAACAGCTCCGAAGACCCCCAAAGGCCATTTGAGGGTTCCCCCTCTATAAATAAAGGACTGGGAAGCCCCGGTAAGGCAAGGAATCCCACGGGACACATTTTACATCATTTGGCGAACCTCCGGTGGATTGCTTCAAAGAACCCTCACTTGCTCCAACCTTCTTCCACATCCAAGGAGCACCACCATAGATGCTTGGGAGCGCTCTTCATCAACTCCATCAATCCTTTGGCGCCCAAGGATTCTCCTCATTATGGTTTTTCTTGTTTTATCATTTTGAGCTTTAATTTGGGTTTGTGCCTACAAACCCCTCTCTTCTCTCATCTCCCTTTCATTTGGGTTTTCACATCACCTTTAAGGTGTGAAGAGGTTAGTCAAGCCTTCCCTTTTAAAAGGCTTGAGTCATAGGTGAGATTGCCTTCACCTGTAAGAAGGCTAGTGGGTTCTTGCTCAACCATTGAAAGCAAGTGGGTTCTTGCATAACCATTAAAAGAAAGTTGTAATAGGTTCTAGACTAACCTTAAAGTCTAGTGGGTTTCTTGCTAAAACCATTAAAAAGCAAGCGGTAGTAAATCTCTCAATGGTTGAGTTGGGAGTGGAGACGTAGGCTTGGGTTTAAGCCGAATTCCGTTATCAAGTTGTGTGTCTTGCCTCATTTATTTCCGCTGCACTTTTTACTTTGATTTTAAATTGTTAATTAACTTTTAAAAGGAAATTCACCCCCCCCCCTCTTGCCATCACTTCTTCTCTTCTCCTCCCAAAATGGTCTATGTGAGTACTTGGTTATGTTGTTCGGTCTCACAAATGTTGTGGAAATTTTCATGGCACTGATGGACCGAGTGTTCTATCCTTACATGGATTATTTTTTGGTAATCTTCATGGACGATATCTTGGTGTACTCCCACACTTAACACGACCATGCTACACATCTTTAGATTGTATTGAGTACATTGAGAGAGAATTAGTTATATACTAAGTTATCAAAATTAAACTTTTGGATAGACCAGATTCACTTCATGGGTCATGTTATCTCATATAAATGAGTATCAGTAGACCAGTGAAAGTGATAGTAGTAGTTTCTTAGGAGCATCCAAAGAATGTTTTTGAGGTACGTAGTTTTCTTGGGATGTATGGTTAAAAAAGGTACTTTATTCATGACTTTTCATGAATTTAAACACCACTGATAGGCCTAACTACAAATGGGGTAATGTACTTATGGACATATTCCTTTGATTCAGCCTTTTAGAAGCTAAAAAGGATATCGACTTCAGCCCCGATACTGATTTTTACAGAGCTCATAAAGAGTTACTCCATTTATTGTGATACATCGAGTATTTGGATGAGAGTAGTTCTTATTCAAGGGGAAAGAGTCATTGTATACAGGTCATGACAATTGAATCCATATAAGAGGAATTAACCAACAAATGATCTCTAGTTGGATGCAGTTGTATATTATTTACTTTGTTGGAGACATTAACTTTTGGGAGATCATTTTGTGGTATAAATTAACAAAAAAATCCTCAATTAAATATCTACTCAATGTGATCTGAATTTGAGATAGTGATGGTTGGTTGAGTATCTTCATTATTTTTTACTTTGAACTTGCCTAAATGGTTGGGAAAGGAAATGTAGTGCCTGATGTGTTGATCAGGAGGTGTCAGATACAAGCAGTTCAGGAGGCCAATAGTGAGTGGAAGCTTGTGGATATATTCTCTAAGATGAATTTGGAGGTGCATGATAGACAGGGGAAGACCTTTCTTTCATCTACAGTTGTTACCTCTAGTCTATTGGATCAAGTGAAAATAAGGATGCTATTAGATTCCGAAGGACTAGTCCTATAGGAGGGTGTGTCGAGTGAGGACCATGAACTTGGATGGACCATAGATGATAATGATATCATTCATTTTCATGGATAAATATGGGTGTCAGTAGACATACGTGAGGATTTTTTGTGATATTTTTATTCATTAGTTTGGGCAGTTCATTCTAGTGTCACCACGATGTACTGAGATATACACTGTTAGTATTGGTGGCCAAGTATGAAGAAGGATATAGCTGGATTTTTATGAGTTGTTCAACCTCTCAATTGGGTAAGTCAGAGCATCAGCAACTGGTAGGGCTTTCACAACAGTTACCTATTCCTGAGTTGAAGTGGAATGATGTCATGATGGATTTCGTGATGGGTTTACTGAGGACACCTTGAGGGAATGGGGTAGTTTTTTTATTATTGATAGACTCACGAAGGTTGCACATATCATATCGATTATGGAAACCTTTAGTGCTAATTATTTTTGATGGTTTTACATCCAAGATATTGTAAATTTTCATGGGGTTCTATACTCTATCATTTCAGATAAGGATGCTCTGTTTACTTCTCATGTCCGGTAGGGAATACAGAGGTATTTGGGTACACATGTGGTTTTGAGTACAGCTTATCATCCCTAGATAGATTCCCAGTACTAGTGCACAATCCAGGTTTTGGAGGACATGCTTTGAGCTTGCATCCTAGATTTCAAGGGCTCTTGGGAGAGACACATACCCCTAGTGGAATTTTCCTACAATAAAAGGTTTTGAGAAATGATTCAAATGGAACCTTATGAGTCTTTCTATGGTAGGTCATTTCTATCACCCATATTTTGGCTAGAGGCAGGAGAGGAAGCTATGCTAGGACCAAATCATGTCCAAGAGACCACTAAGCAGGTGGAGTTGATTCGGAAGAGTATGGATACTACATAGTCTCGGTAGAAATATTATGATGATCGACAGAGATGGCCTATGGAGTTTGAGGTTGAAGATTTGTTTTTCTTATGTGTCACACTAAGGTTGGGACATAGGAAGATTTGGAGAAAAGGGAAGCTTTCACCAATATTTGTCGGGCTGTTTGAGGTTTTGGAGAGAGTTGGTCCGGTTTCTTATCGGTTTCAGCTACCTTAGAGGTACCGGGCTATGGATGACATATTCCATGTTTCTCAACTACGATGTTACTTTTCAAAACCATCACATGTTTTTTAACCCAAGGAGGTTGAGTGGGAGGTGGTTTTGTCCTTTGAAGATAACTCTATTAGGATTCTAGATCGCAAGACAAAGGTTCTCTATGGAACGTCTGTACCTCTAGTATGGTTGCTATGGAGCCATGGGAATGTATAGGACGAGACTTGGGAGAGGGAGACCGATGTATGATCACAGAGGCTGGAGTTGTTCTCAGATTCTTCTTCACCACCCTTGAAAGGGCAGTTCGGGGAAGAATTGCTTTAAGGGGGAATTTTTGTAAGAACCGGGACCTTCATTTCTGGTATGGATCTTGATTTTGGGTTGTTTTTTAGGAAAAGGGGAGAAATGAGGTTTTCTCAAGTACACACTGTGTACTCTTGAGTACATGTCGTGTACCTGAGTACCACGTGTAGCCATGTAATAGCAGAGTATATGGTGATATAGGTGACCTAGAAGACTGCCTAAAGTGGGATTCAGTTAAGCCTAGTACATGTAATGTACATTAACTAAACAGGCCATGTACTTTTCTTTTCATTTGATAAATCGTTGTATGGTCGCATCTCGCATCTATAGCACCCATCTTCGCCCCATTTTTCATACAAGAGAGCGATGAAATGCCAAATAACTTTGAGCTCCTCCCAATTCTTTATTATAGCTTAGATTGAGACACATCCTGGTGTGTTGGATTCCCACTAGTGAGTTCTCTCTTTCCCTAGAGCCTTTCTTCCTAATTCCTCCTCTCTCAAGAGTATTTCAAGGATGATCATTTTTAACCTTTTGTAGATCTACATCAATTTGGCCGATTCTAGGGATAACATTAAATAGTTTTGATCATACAAAATCAAGGTAGGTGGTTTGGGATTTCGTCAATTGTCTTTAGATTATATATGATTAAAGTGTCTAATACCCATGTTTGGTGTATTGCGTGTTTTAGAATTCAACCCAGTTTTATACATTTTATTGTTTGTTTGATTTATAAAGGGTTATTACGTATGGGTAAGGTCTAATAACATTATTATGGGTGTGTTTCACATGTTTGAATATTTATGGTTGTTTGGTCTAGAATGCCTACTAGGCTTGCATTTTTTTCATGCCACTTATTATTAGGATTGAGTGACTGATTATATGAGATTCGTGTGATTCAAATTGTGAAAGTATAACTAAGGGGAATTTGACTGTGAGATCTTCTTGAGGTAGGTTCAATAGTGCATAATAATTGTTTTATTGACCTAGAGGTGTTGAATATGAGAGCTGTCATGTGGTCATAGAACAAAGGGGTTAGATCGTGAGATCTACCCAGTGGGACATTATTAATTGAATGTTGGACCCTAGGGAATTGACTGTGAGAGCTACCAGGTGGTTATTATAGTTTATTATTTCTTTTCAGACCAATGGGTATTAACTGTGAGAGCTTCCTAGGTGGTCATTTGGAAATGATTAGTGTTATATTAAACCATAGGGGTTAGACTGTTAGAGCTTTCCCAGAGGGTTGTTTTTTATTTATTACATTATTGTGACGAGTCGGTCAAGCCAAATCGCAAGCATGGACACAGTCTTATTTTTTTAGAAGGTCTTTTCATTCTTATGTTTTTACTATTACATAAGGGATACATATTATAGGCTAGATCCCAAGGTTTACATGATTCAATGGATGAATAATAAAACAAAATGAATGTAATTGAGAACTGTTGGATTGTATAATTTTGAGTACTTCCTAGATTATTGCTTCATTTATTAATATTACATATTATATATATTCACTGATAGTTAGGAAAAAATATTTTGGTGGTTTCCTATTGGGATTTATCTCACACCCTATTTGGGTCATTATTTTGGACCCAAACAGATTATACGGTTGCAGTTATAAATAAGGGAAAGCACCCTTCTTCATTAGGTAAATGATTATTATTTGATCTAGAGAGCATAGAACCAAGATATGGCTTGGGATGCTATTGGGATTTAATGCTTTTTTTATTTTGGTTCTAGTATTATATTTTCATCATTGGGACTTGTTTGGATGCTTTCCTAGACACAGGTGAAATGCATAATTTATATATTCTTGAGTTGTTATATTACTATCAGTCTTCTGCTGTTTACTTCTATTGTGTGGTATTACTACTTCCACTATTGTTTACTATTTACTATTTTGTTGTGTATACTCTACAAATGAGGAAATAGTTTCCAAATTATCATACCATCGCCCTTGTTGTTTGATGGTAGTCTCTAGTGTTTAGGGAAATTCTCTTGAGGTTATGTGACCAACAGGTTTTAGGGCACCTTTGGGAAACACCCAGAACCAAGATGTTATATCATGTACGTTTTTAATTTGGTTTAATTAATTTCGAAAATCTTTTTGATAAATTTTAAAATCCTATGGAAAAGTTTAACATACCCATAATGCCCATTTAAATTTATTTTTTCATGAGTTTTTAAAAATCATTAGACAAATCATAATTTATTAAACAAAATAATTACATCATTAACATAAATTTATTCATGTAAAATATCCTTTAATGAAGTTCACGTAAATTTATTCGGGCCTTCCAAGCCCCTGAAAAATTGTTTGAAAAATTATATGAACTTAGACTTTCAAACTAAGCTCGTTGTGCTTGTTTAATACTATAATGATCTTTATTATGTTTGAAAATATAATTAGGAAATTGGGAGTTTTCAAAACTAGGGTGATGTTCAACATAGACATCCTCTATAAAAATCCATTTAAAAAATAAGATTGAAGAGGTTCATATGATATGAATTAGATAAAAAAATAAAAATTTATTCATGTATAGTTTTAGGGGGAAAAGGATTTTTCATAGTCTACATCTTCTTCTTAATTATAAAATTTTACTACAAATCTAGCCATATTTCTAGTCCGCACAACATGATCATCTAACTTATTTATAATTACCCATTTACCTCTAATAACATGATAATTAGAGGTTCTATAAAATAATTCATATACATTGTTCCTATTGAATTGCTTTAACTACATTTTCATTTCTAAGAGACAATACTTATCACTGAAGGCATATTTTATGGTTTTTGGTTAAAGGTGGGATATAAAGAAATAAATATTTATGTTTCTAGTATTTATTATATTCATAAATCCTTTATCTGATATTTCTATAATAGTCTCTAAAGGATGTATTTTCAAGGTCTTAGGATATCTAGGAAACACACATTTAGTTTCTTAGGATTGTATACTTTTAGTAATGTATTGAACATGATAAAGTTCTATATCATCATCTTTTTATATGTTCATGAGAGGATTATGTCTCATGTTTTTAATAGTATCACTATGACCATTAAATTTAATTTTCTAATTATTCAAGGGATAAATATAATCAAATTTGACTTTTTTTTATTATTTAACCATATTTTTCTTTTTGATGACAATTATATATGATTTATAAGTAGTAGGATAACCTAGGATGATTGATTCATAATCCTTTAGATCAAACTTACTATGAGTATCTTTCATTTTTATGATATAAAAATTTTATCCAAATACTTTAAAGTATCCAACCTTTTTTCCATTATTATATATCTCATATGTTGTTTTCTTTAAGATGGGCCTTATTAAAACTTTTATAATGACATAACATTATGTTTTAACAAAATCATCCCAAAATGAGTATTTATGATATATTCACATAACATAGTTATTATAATTTATTATAGGGTCATATTAATCCTTTCAAAAACACCATTTTTTGAGGTGACATAAGGATATAGAATATTTGTTTAATGCCATGTTTTAAGAAAAACGAATTGAATTCATTATTCTCAAACTCAACCCTATAGTCACTTCTCAAATAAATTTTTTAGCAGCATTCTAATTTTTCATTTTCTTAAAAAAGTTATGATAACAGATTATGTTCACATTTATTCCTCAAAAATTAAATCCAATTAAATCTTAAAAATATAAACTAAAACATAAATAAAATATTTTTCAGCTAGTTTTACAGTTCAAGATGGTCCAAACATTTCATTCTGAATAAGTTTTAATGGTCTAGAAGTTTCAAACCCTTTGATTGATTTAAAATGTGAATTGTGTTTATTTTCCATTTTTCATGCATGGCATAGTTTATTTTTATCCAATTTAATTTGAGGAAAATATGGAACCATGTTTTTCATAAATATTTTTTTTAAATAATAAATATTTATATATATAAGTCGCCTAATACAAATCCAAAATTCATCTATTTCATCATTCAAATAGTTCACAATATTTTTACACAAAAAATAGATCTAAGGTGTATCAATTTTTAGTTCGAGGTGATCTAATATTTTATAATTTGTCTTCAAAAATATATCATGAATGTTTAGAAAAATCAATTGAAATTTCATTATTATAGAGTTGAGAGATAGTTATCTATTTTTAAGGACCAAATATAAAGAACTTTATTGATAAGAACTAAAATTGGACCTTTAACTGAACCAAATTCAATTATTGTTTCTCTACTAATGTCACTAAAATATTCATTGATTCCATCAAACTTTGTTAGTGAATAGAATTTTGAAAAGTCTCCCCTTATATTACTCAAACAAACACTATCTAATTACCATTTAACATTGTTTTCTCTATATATATTTCCATATATATGAGATTAAATATAAATATTATTTTGTACACACTAATCTCACGTAAAACTATGTTAATAACTAAAGATTTGGGATTCCAAATATATTTATATTAAATAGAATTTATACATTTATTTAGATAAATCCCTTGAAATAAAATAATTTGTAACACTATATAATTGTCATTTTTTATGGAATCAATCATTTTCCTAATTACCATTGACTCCATAGTGAAAAATAGTGACAGTATACATTTTTTTTCCTTTATAACCAAACACATAGTAATTTCTATATAGATTAGGCCTTTCACCACTACTTGTTATACCTATAGTGTTTGATACATAGAGAATATATTGCCTTTTTTATTAGAATGTTTAGCTTCTATGATAGAAGATAAATCATCACTGGAGTCTTTAAAATCACTTTATGTGCCTTTTATTTTTTCCTTATAATTATTATTGTAATCATGTTATCTATGAATTATTTTATTACTTCTTTTTCTCTTTCAGATAATGGAAAACAATATTGATATGAAAAATATTATTACACTCATAAAACATGAATAATATTTAATTTAATCAAAAAATATATACCTATTAACAGATTTTTTTAGTCCTCTTATCTTATTATATAAATTTTTAAAATTCCATGGAAACCAAGTAAGTACGCTATCAGATTATGAATATCTTAATCCCATTTAGTTTGATTAGTTAAATAATACTTTTTCTTTTTTACTTGTTCTCATCCTGAGAAGGATAAATGTTAAAATCCCCTATTAGTACCTCACTGTGTGGAGTGTGTTTGAAACTATCTTATTTTAATGATCAAAACCCATGATTCTTTTGGTACTAAGGATATACATGTTGTGTGATAGAATTTTATATATTAAGACAATTTTTATGATAATTAGGATATGTGTTATGGAAAGTCACCATTAGCTGGGAGTCAACGCCAGGACTTTCCAGCATCATTCTGGAGATACTGCTAACTTGGGTCACCACTGAGGATGTGATACCACTATTAGAGTCACCTCTAGCCTTGTCACCATCAGACTCTGAGTCACCGGAAGACTATGAGTCATCATCTTCCTGAGGTACTACCATACTTAGATACTGTTGGATGTTGTGTCACCACTAGTTTCATGTTACCATTTTTGTATGATAACTCTGAAATAAATGTCTCAATGACAATTTCTATTCAAGTATAATTTAACCATGCCTAAATAAATTATTCAAGTTATATATGAGGATTGTGGATCTCCTCTAACTGATCCTTCTATATCTACGTGAACTACAACTCTATCTCTTAGAATAATGACATATATAGAAATTATTGACTGATAATTATACAAAAAATTATTCTATAAAATATATGAATCAATACAAACTCACTTATTCATATTTTGTAATGATCAGTGATATAGAAGCACAACTTCTTTTAAAAAGATTGACTTGTTACAGAGATCAATTGGAACACCTGCAGATTTATACAATCCTTTGTTCTACTAAAATTTTCAA
Organism: Viscum album; assembly: GCA_963277665.1. Lineage (NCBI taxonomy): Eukaryota > Viridiplantae > Streptophyta > Magnoliopsida > Santalales > Viscaceae > Viscum > Viscum album. The sequence goes on along the minus strand of OY728162.1, from coordinate 1,234,584,692 downwards.
AAATAAATATTGAACTCATTACTAACACTAATCTAAGGATGTTGAAAATTCTAAACATACCAGACTGACCATTACTATTATTTATTGATGTTATTGTTTATTTTTTTCTTTTGAGTAGTGTTTTGTTACACTATTATCAAACACACACTATCTATTCTACCTAACATTATAATACCTATTATTATCTCCTTACTTTACACTTTTCTTCCCACTAAGTTTGTGGAATAGGTCCTTATGTGTCATGTTCTATATTTACTTCCCACATATAATTTTAAAAATGGCCCTTTTTCCTAGATAGCTTATATCTTTTTTAACTGATCTAGGTTGTGTATTTGTTAGATTATTATTATTATCTTCATGGCAGCATGTGATTTTAAAGTGGATGGAATTAAGTCTCATCTTGAGATCAAACCTATTCATTATTCTATTATGTCATTGTGTTTTTATGTTTTGATTTTTTATCAAAACCCATATTATTTTAAATCTATAAACAAAAATATTTATTTGATAATTTATCATAACTAGTATTTTTTTCAATGTAAATTTACTTCAAAAGCTATGGTAATTTTAAAAATTATTTTAAGTGAGACATAATAACTCTTTGGGAAATATTTTAAAAGGAAACATCTTATATCAATCAATTATTTTTATTAATTTGTTAGTTATTTTATTAATGGGATGATATTTTAACTTAATTTCTAACATAAATATTTATTGGGAACCCAATTCACCCCCCCCCCTTGAGTTACTCACTTCAACCAACATTTTATATGAGATGGAATTTTTTAATTCACTTTTTTAACTATGATTTTAGTTTCATTCTAAAGATAGAAAATTTCTATCAATTATAAATTTTAGTTCTTTATGGATAACAGACAAGAAGGATCAACTAACAACAAACCTCATTAATTTAGTATTATAAATTATAAAAAATGGAAAATCAAAATGAATATTCATTTAGAATGTATGGGTTCTAACATTTGAATTGTAACAGAAGATCGGTATGAAATACCACAAATTGATAGAATTACTTGTAGAGATTCAACAAAAACTACTTATAATAATAATTTTAATGTTATTAATGCTTTTTCTGTACCTTGGGTGATGATTAATTGAATATAATATCTACTTAAAAATCTTCTTTTTAAATAAGGAATACCTTATCTGTTTCACATGAAGGGACATCAAATGTCAAATAAATGAGTCTAAACACATATACAATCAAGTACGATAATTTTAAAATGAAATATTATGAACCTATTTATGATATGTATCTAAGTTTCAATGTAAATTTTAATGTATTGCATTAACTCAGGAAACAAGTGACAGATGACGATCATGTGATGAGTCTTCTTAGATGCTTACCAGACAGATGGATAGGAACATCTGTGTCAATTAGAGAATCTTGTAATGTGAGTAAACTACCTATAAAGTAATTTATAGGAATGTTAATAATGTATTAAGAAGATATTAAATTCAAATAGCATATCGATGATGATGAACCAAAAAGATAATTATTAGAAATCAAGACTACTACCTCCAAACCAAAATAAATGGTACAAACTAAACAATACTAGTTAAGAAGAGTCTCCTAATTATAGTAATGAAGATATTTCCCTTATAGCCAAAAGATTCAAGAAATTATAGAGAAAAAAGAAGTTATTTATGAAATATAATTTTATAGAAAATTGTGATAACAAGGGAAAATGGAAAAGTGATTGTAAAAGGATTATACTCAAAATTAATTAACCTTTTCTGAATGTTAGAGTAAAAGACACATTAACGATGAATCTCTAAAATTGAAATAAAAATAATTATGAGTATAACGATAAAAGATTCAAGAAATCCATGAAAGCTATATGGAGTGACTCTAAATATATCTCAAGTGATTTAAAAACTAATAAAGAATATAATTATAAAAGTTTAAACATTTTCTTTGTATAAATTACATTTTAGGTATATAATATTCTTCCTACTTATCCTACTAAAATTCCAAACATTTCTAAAAATGGAAATAATCGTGATATTGAGGAAATAATATCAAAAAATGATTTATTTGAATATGGTAACATACGAGAAGACACATTTCATTTGCTGAAATATAAATATAATTCACTTAAGAAATGTAATGATTTGACAATAAATATTAAAACAAACCTTACTATTTAAAAAGAGAAAAATAATCAATTATTGAAAGATAATAATGAATTAAAATTTTAAAATGAAAAACTAAATAAATATATAGAATGTTTTACCAATGATAATAAAACATTTACTCAAATACTAAGAAATATTGTTTCTTAAAACTAGAATTTGTTATCAACCACAGCATAGAAAAACTACAAATACTAGATTCACATCCAATAATAGTTCTAAAAATTCATATACTTCCATCACCTACTCAACTAGACCTACTAAAGTATTTATTTCTAGAATATTATAATTTATTTATAATAAACCCATTAGACAATTATGGGGGCCAAAATATATTATAACTAACACAATTAGAGCTAAGAGTATTTGGGTACCAAAATTAATTTAGGAATAAAATATATTTTTAGGAAACCAATTCGAAACCCTCCAACAATAGCCTATTGTATCTGGATAGTGTATTTTCTAGACATATGTATGGTGAGTATTCAAATTATAAGAATTTGATCAAATTTGATTGTCTTCATGTCATAATTAATTCCAATTCTAAAGGTAAAATCATCGACCTTGGAAAAATCTATAATTACAATATAGAATTAATATCTAAATTTTTATAAGTAGATGTTTTAAAATATAATCTTCTTAGAATTTCTCAATTATGTGATGATTGATTTTGTGTAAAATTTTAAAACAATGGATTTCATGTTTTTTATGATAAAAATGGTTTAACTTTTACTTCTTTAAGAAATTATTATATTTATTCTATTGATTTAAATTCTATATCTTATAAAAGAATTTCTTTCTTATGTTCCTTTTACAAAGAATCTTGGATTTTGTGTAGGATACTAGGACATGACAACATTTATTCACTTATAAAGTTAACTAGTATTAGGTTAGTTAGATATCTACCAAAGTTTTAATTCTTAAATTATAGAGTTTGTGATCCCTTCCAAAAAGGAAAAAATCATAAGATTTCCTTTAAATATAAAATGGAATTTTCAACCTCTCGGCCTCTAGAGTTTGTTCATATGGACCTATTTAGACCTTCTAGAGATTCTGTTTTAAATGGAAAACATTTTTTCTATGTTCTTATGGAAGAATCCTCTAGATAAATTTTCATATTCTTTCTATCTCACAAAACTAAATATTTTTCTTAATTTATTATGTATTCCAAAATTATAGAAAATCTTAGGGGACTTCGGATTAAGAACATAAGAAGTGATCATGGTCGAGAAATTGAAAATCAATAATTTGAATCATTTTTTCTCAAAATGGTTATAATCACAATTTCACTGCTCCTAAGAAACCAAAAAAAGGTGTAGTATAAGAATAGTTAGTACTCTTTAAGATATATCCCAGACTATGCTAAATGAGTATGAATTACTTGTCTTCTTTTGAGAAGATTTTGTTAACATACCATGTTATAATACAAAGAGAGTTTCAATTATAATTCTCTTAAAAAGAACACCTTAATAATTTTGGAATAACATAAAACTAATGGTTAACTATTTCCATGTTTTTGGTTGAAAATATTGTATTCTAAATACAAATCATAATCTGGAAAATTTGATTCCAAGAGCGACGAATGAATTTTCCTTGGATATTAAACTTATATCAAATATTATAGATAATTTGATAAGAGAACCAAAATAATGGAAGAGTCTATTCACATTTGATTTGATTAAATCGACCCCAATGAACATAAGACTATTCTAAAAAATATTTAGGATGACATTTCAACATCGAATCAAAATTCAAAACCTTCTGACAGATTTTTAAACAAGAAAAAAGTTCACACACAGAACTGATATAACCTGAAACTGAAAATTATTTTCCGACATCCATCCCTTATTTTCACGAAACTATTTGAACTCATTGAAAACACTCTTTAGATGTTTTAATAGGAAACCTAGATATAGCTACACCAACTTGGGATTCCCTTATAAATAAAATTGAACACCAAGACTTCTTGTCACAACATGAGCCTAAGAATATTAATTATTCCATCAATGATGAATTTCGGGTAATATCTACACAATAAGAACATAATAAATTTTAGAGAAGCAATGATTGATAATTTCTTGATACACCTAAATACACATTAACTATTGGAACATAGTGGGTGTCTAGAGGCACGGTTGATGATTTAGTCACTATAGTAAGAAACAAGGCTATATTAGTTGCACATGGTTATAATAAAAAATAAGGTATCAATTATGATGTAACTTTTACATCTATATCCATACTTGAACCCATTAGTATACATCTTTCCAAATGAGTACATTTGGATTTGAAACTATATCAAATTTATGTTAAAACATCAATAGTAAATAGATTTATAATTGAAGAAGTTTTTGTTAAACAACCCCCTATATTTAAAAATCTACATTTTCCAAATCATGTTTTTAAATTAACAAAATCATTTTATTATTTAGAATAGTATCCTAGAGCATGGTATGATAGGTTTACCTTTTTTAATATTTAAAAAAATCAAAAGGTATAGCTCATCTATCTATTTTTATAAAAATAATTTTAAAATATGTTTTAATAGTACAAATATATATAGATGATATTATCTTTTGATCAACTATAGATTCCCTATGTACTGATTTTACAAAACTAATGATAAATGAATTTCAAATGAGATTAATGGGTGCGCAAAAATTCCTTATTGGATTTCATATTTTTCAAAATAAATAAGGAATTACCTTAAATATAATTAAATACACTAAATTCCTTTTAAAACATTTCAGTATATATAGATCTAAAAGCTGTGATATTCCCATGAGTACCACCTTTAAACTAGATATTGATGAAGCTGGGAAATCAGTAGATCAAACTAGTTACAAATATATGATCGGAATCCATTTTTATTTAACATCTACTTTACCTGATATTATCTTTAGTCTGTGTATGTATGCTCTCATTCAATGAAATCCAAAAGATTCACACTTATTAGCTGTCAAAAGTGTTTTTAAATACCTCAAATATATATATCAAATTTTGGTTTTTCCTATCCAAGAGGAAAATAATTTGATTTATTAAGTTATTCAAATGTTAGTTTTGGTGGTTTTAAGTTAGATAGAAAAATCACATCAAGAACATGTCATACTTTGGGAAACATTCTAGTATCTTGGTGTAGTAAGAAACAAAATTGTGTTACATTGCCCACTGTTGAAGTTGAATATATAGTTGTGATATGATGTTGTGTAAAAATTCTTTAGATGAAACATACTTTACTAGACTTTTCGTACCAATTTAAACATGTACCTATATATTTTTATTACACAAGTTCAATTAAAAATTCTAAAAAAATAGTATCTCACTCTAGAAGCAAACACATTGATGTAAGATATCACTTTTTGAGAGGTTATATAAAAAAGTGGTATAACTTTAGAATTTATTGGAAATGAACATCATCTTTCTTGCATATTCAAAATGTCGTTTAATTATGAGAGATTAAAAAACATCAGATGTGAATTTGGAATGATATGTTTTGGATGACCTAGTCACCATTTTTTTTCACCCTTGACGATTCTTCATTTAAAAGTCACTGTTGACGAGTCATCATTGACGAGTAGCCATTTATGAGTCATTGTTGATGATTCACCATTGAAAATTCACCATTTATTATTCACCATTGAATGAGTAACCATTAATTTTTATTACTGTTGTTTTATTAGCGTTTCAATTATTTTCCCGGTTAAATATTATTTTTAAAAATTTATTTTTATTTGTTTTTTGGAATCCATTAATGATTAGTATCTCAGGATAAATCAAATCAAATCACTACCCCTTAAAACCTTGACCTCTCAAACATTTCCCTACTTCTTGAACTTATCATCTTTCTTGTCTCCCTTATTCCACTTAATACTTCCACAAATCTAAATGTACCATGTAAAGTTAGTAGAAAATTGATATCTAGATGTCATGAAGAAATACTATAAAAATAGAGTATCCTACAATATTTTAGATATTGTTTTAAAAAAACCAAATCAAGAAAAAATGGTTTTTTTATGTGGTAAAGAAATATTATTCACAATAGATTCCATCTAGAATTATACTAGTTTAGAAAGTTATAGAAAAGAAGAAACAGATGAAATGGTTCACATCAAATCATCTTGTATATTATATGAGGTTAGTATATGATTTATATCATATTGTGGTGTTTTTTTCAGAAATAAATAGGATGTGATAAGAAGTTTCATTGATGGAGAAGGGGTTTCCTTCTCTTCAAACAAATGGAAAAAGTGCCTAAAAGTACCTGATAAAGAGGTTTATGAGGATTTTAAAGGAAGTATTCCAAGTGACCATGAAATGTTCAAATACAAAGAGGCTCTCATATAGTTGATAGGATATGGTATTCATAGGAGACCTAAAAATGTTGAACTCTTTGGTGAATGTATGTCGTTGTTTAAGTTTATACAACATGTTTTTTATCCTATAAATGGAGAATTTGATACCTTGTGGTATCAGGATGCTGACATTATCTTTATGATGAATCAAGGGAAAATGATCAATTTTTTTAGATTTATGATTATCCATATGTAAGATATGTGCAAGAAAAGTCAAATATTGAATCCTCTAAAATATCCAAAGATGATATATACCATCTTAGATTCTAAGGGATATTTCAAACACTACTAAGAATAGGAGCTATACTAATGGACCTATACCAATGGTTTGGAAACAATCCATTGGAATAGGTACCTTAGAGAGACCCTATACCAATATTTTCGGAGAAATAGTTGTTATAGGTATGATGGAGAGACTTTATACCTATGTTTTCTTGAAAACTATTGGTATATGTCACTAATTAGGAATTATACAAACAGTTTTGGACAAAACCATTAGTATAGGTTCATTATAGAGAACCTATACCAATATATTTTACAAAATTATATGTATAGGTTCACCCAATGACAATGGTTTCAACGAAACCATTGTTATAGTTAAAAATATCAAAAAATACCAACAGTTATCAAAACAGTTGGTATATACCAATACCAATTGTTTTCAGAACCATTGGTATAGATACCCATAATTGTTATGTATTATTTTTGTCAAATAACATTAAATAAATAAAAAGTAAAAATAAATATGAATATACATACATTCATACATAACCACATATATATATGAAATTATGTTCACAAAAGTCATCTTAGGTTAGTGGTTAGGTCGTTGGATAATAAATCGGAGGTGTTAGGATCCAAACCAATCTGGGTTTTATTTTCTACATTACCTATATGAATAGTATGGGGAAATTTTTCGTATATGTTTTTCATATGACATATACCAACATTTTTGAAAAACTATTGGTATAGGTCTATACTGACACCATAATAGCCAAGGACCCTCCAAACCATTGGTATATGGTTTTTTCTATTAATGAAAGAAGGTGGAGAATTTTATTAAAAGAATGGTGGTTTTTTTCTTATTAATGACAATCTTTAAAAGATTTAATTTAAGTTATAGTCCATGTAGGAAATTCTAGGTAAGAGATAATGAAAAATTATATGATGAATTCAACCCTATCAATCATCCATTTAGACCTAAGGACATGGTGGATCTTGGACATGATCCTGATAAGTTAGTTGAATACTATGATGATGATTATTGTGAAAAAATTGATAAAGAAGTGGAAGAAAGAAGAATAAGATTTTTTAGTGTAAGTGCGGAGTGATCAACAGATTCATAAATAACCACCTTAAGTTTCTTTTGGATATGTTATTCTTCCAGGTTCTCTGCATACATGAGAACCAAATTTAGATGAAAATGGTGATGAGGAAACTAAATTATCTAGATAAAATCAGTTTAAGTCTTCTTCCTCAAAAACATATTTTGAACATAATGGTAATGAAAATTGATGTGATGAAAATTCTTTTAAGGAATAAGATAGTGATCATGATCCTAAAAAATCAAATGGAAATGAATGTAAGGATGATGAGAATCATGGTGTTGGAGATAATGATAATAGATCAAATCATGAATATAGTAAAAATGATAAAAATAGATATTATCATAATGATTGTGATCAATAAATAGTTTATATAAAGCCTTCATCACCATTGGTATCATGTTATAACAGAGATGAGAATAATTCTAAATATACTAAAAAAGATGATTTATGAAAAGTTACTATAGAAGATATGGAAGAAACTAGTTAGGGGAAAAGGATCTCAATCTTATTCATAATCCAGAACTATTGGATCACATAGATCTAGAAATTATTACAAAGAAAGCTCATACAAAACCTGCCCCTTCTATACCTGAAGTTAAAGAAAATTATTCAGTTCCCAAATAATCTCCAATTCGTCCATACACAAGACCTGAAGTAAGTGATTTTGAATAGTGGAAAAAACATCCTAGTTTTCTTCAACATGGTTTGGATTAAAATTATTCTAATGATGATGAAAATGAAAATCTTGTTAGAGGAGAAGGATCCTTAGTGGATCAAATTGATTCTGTTGTGGAGTTACAACATTTTAATACCATGAAAACGAATATATCAGTTAAGCCTGAAGTTCCCCGTGAGTAAATAGATTATCCTTCTTATCAATTTTCTATACTTCATGATGTTGTGACAAAATATGGATTATAATCTATTCATATAAATATGAATTCTTATTTTAAATCCTTGAGAAGGAATTTAGTTTCAAATTTTAAAAATATCTTGATCTCTAAGCCCTCTATAGTTTCCAAAATTAAATAAGAAAGCACATGATATTTGGTTGATTTGATTATATCACATTTAAAACCAGAATTTTGATTTTATATTCAAGATATTTAAGTGGAAAATATAATATTATCAAAATAAGTAGAGAGTTTTAATTCTATAGTAGAAGGAATGACATCCTCTTTTTCAGACAGTTTGAATCATATCATTCAAAAATTTAGAAGTACGAATGATTTTACCTATAAATCATATACACCTCCTATTACTCTAGTATGAATTTTTAGATATCTTATTATCCAAATTATTATATAAGAACTCCCTAATTCATTGGGTGATGTGACTACTCATGAAGAGAAATTAAAAAAATTCATCATCATGGAGAACATTTGTATAAGATGATAAGGTAATATCCCATTGATCTCGGAAATGATAAGGAAATTGTAAATTAAGGCATCAAGTATTAATTTTACAAAATTTATACAAATAATTAGATGTATAATAACTTCAAATTCCTGATAAATAACATGATATTTCCACTAGTTATAAGGGATTTAAAAGAACAAGTGTATCAATTAAAGGTTCTCACACCAGTTTTGCAAGGATACCTACAAGATAAAAAGTATTTCTTTACTGCTATGAAAAGGGGTAGTAATATAATTATGGAATTTATAAATCTCATGAAACACATCCTTCATGTCCATAGTATGTCTATTATAGCATTAATATAAATTCCAATGAATATAGTTCTTTTAACCATAACCATGGAGCTAGTTAGATACATACCCATAGTGATTACTCTATCAGATGGTCTTTTTCCTCATCTATTTTACCCAATGAGTTTATCACTAGCCGATGAAATCAGACACCTGAGGCTAGTTCATATTCATTAACCTCTTCCTCCAGCCACAACAACCCCTTCCATCAAAAGGAAAAGGGGAAAAAGAAAGTTAATCTGGAACCAATCTCTAAAGAGTGAATCTGATTGGATATAGTCTTTTGATAGGGATCATGTCTTTGTACTATTTATCTTTATTGTTTTAATCCATAAATATTGGGCTGATATTATATGAACTATATTAGTATTCTTCTAATTTAATTATTATTTTTAATTTTTCCTTCTTTTATTTTTGAAAATATCAAAGGGGGAGATAAAATGGGAGTTTATTTTAATATAGAGAAAGCATCTAAAAAATCTAAATATTATAGAACATCAATAGTGTATATTTAATAATATTATTCTATGTTTTTTATATTAGAAATATATCTTATGAAATGATAATCATATTGTATTTAACATAAATATATCTATGATTATATATTCTTACTTATTTAGTACAAATCTTATAAAAAATCATGTTTTATGATCATAATTAAGGTGGAGACTATTTGAACCTCCATATATGGAGTGTTTTTGACACTCTATTATTTTACTGATCAAAAACCATGATTATGTTTGTAAAAATAATCTACATATTTTATAATAGTATTTTATATTATGAGACTATTTTTTTGATAATTTAGCAAATGGTTTTGGTGAGTCACCATTAGTCGGAAGTCACCTCCAGTACTTACTATCATCATCTAGAAGATACCAATGAGGCAAGTCACTACTAAGGATGTGATACTTCCATTTAATTCACTACTATCATTTTCACCACTAGGCTTGTTACCATCAGACTCTGATTGATCGCCAAAATTTGATTCATCTTCATCATGCGGTACTGCTTGTCTAAGATACCAATGGATGTTGAGTCACCGCCAGTTTCTTGCTACAATTGTTTTTCGAGAACTTTGACGGGAATAGATCGATGACTATTTCTCTTCAAAAATAATTTAACCATGTATTAATGACTTATTTAAGGCCAATATGAGGATTTTGTATCTTCTCCAACTAATGCTACTATATCTACATAAAGAATATATCTCTCTTAGAATAATGAAATATACAAAAAATACTAACTGATAAGCCTATAGAAAATTGTGCAATCATATCTATGAAGTTGTACAAAGTCACATATTCATCTACTATGATGATTAATGATACGGAATAAAAAATTCCTTTATAAATATTAAATACAAATAGAGATCAACTGGAACACCTTCATATTCCTATGATACTATATTCTACTGAATTTTCCACGAATAAAGTTCTAACACCTCAACAATGCTAATATGAGGACATCAAACATTCTAAAAATACCATACATAGCAATAATATTATATGTTTATCTTACTGTTTGTTTTTTCTTATGAGAAGGGTGTTGTTACTCTGTTATCAAACACTCATTGTCTCCTGCACCTAACTGCAGAATACTTGTTATTCTCTCCTTCAAATACATTTTTTACCATGATTTTTGTGGAAGAATGTCCTTATGTGTCATGTTCAATCTTTAATTACCATGTATAAATATAGAATAGGATCTTTATCATGAACAGTTTATAGTTTATCATTCTTTACATAATCCATGTATTGTATTTTTTGATTATTATTATAATATTCTTGGCAGTATATGATTGCAATGTGGAGGGGATTAAGTCTCATCTTGAGACCTAAACTCTTGTTTATTTCGTTATGTTACTTTTTTTTATGTTTTCTTATATTATCAAAACCATATTGTTTTTAATCTATAAACACAATTGTTACTTTGATAATTAATTTTAATAAGAATTTATATTTGTTTTTGGGAAAATTGATTTCAAAATCTAAGGTAATTTTAAACATTATTTTATATAATACATAATCAATCATTGATAAATATATTAAAAGGAAAGATAATATATTGACCTACTATTTTGATTAATTGGATAGTTTATTTATTATAGGGAATTTATTTTAACTTAATATTTAACAGAAATATTTATTGCGAACTCAATTCACACCCCCCTCTTGATTTACAGACTCTAACCAATGACCCCATTTTCTATTTTAAGTATTCAAGTATGTTCAAATTCATCTTGCAAAAATACATCATGAATTATAATAGTTCTTATCATGTCCATTATATTAATATTTTTAGATAGAGATAATTTGATAATTGCAGCTATAATTCCACTCTATCTCAATGAAAAAAACTCTATAAACATTCAATGTATATTCTTATTCATAAATAAGAGTACCCAAGATAGATATATCATTAACCATATAAGTTAATCTTATATTCATCTGAGTGATACATTCACCTTGAAAATTTTTGGATGTGTTAAACTTGGACTTGGAAGTGTTGTATCTATGTTTTATAACATTGTATGCCCCTTCATAAGTAATAGAAATAGAAGAACACATTGTATGAACTGTAGAACATTGTGAAACACAGTTGAACTCATAAAGAGCTAATACACTGATAATAACACTCATAAATTTATATTTTACATCATATTTGGATTTTGTAGTAGCATCCCATGTTTTAGATTCACATATTTGTAATTTTATAAGGATTTATAGCTTTCATGTACATTTTCAGTCCCAGATTTTTCAAGTAGATGATCATGTTCTCTTTCCAATACACATAGCTTTATCTATTAATGTAAGGCACTCTAAACATAAACATTCCTTCTATAAGACCATCCATTGTACCAAAAAGATATACCTTTAAAAATCAATAAGAAAAAAATATTTTGAACTCAAGAGTCACCACTTTGATACTAATTATTATCCTCGTAGGAAATGAAAAATGTCCAAAGAGGGGAAAGGGGAGTGAATTGATTTCTCAAACTTTTATATTAAACAAAAACCCGTATTTAAATTCTAATTCAATCCATCCTTAACTATTAAAAAAATGTAGTGGAAAATAAAATAGAAAATAAATATAAGGAAACATATAATTTATAGTGGTTCTTGGAAAGTGGAAGTTCCCCGAATCCACTCCAACAAAACTCAATGTGAGTATGTTGTTTTATAAATCAACAATACCTTATATTAGGGTCCTCCTAGCTAGGTGAATGCAGATTTAACTTGTTACAAAGTTCCAATAGATTTCAAATTTTCAATCCCTTTATAATACATTTCCACTACCTTTTCATACTTTGTATAAGGAGTAATCACAATAAAAAGAAATAGACGTAGAAAATATAGAATATTAAATACATAGTTTTATGTATATACTAATAGTATATGAAGAAGATCCTAGAGATTCAATATATCTTCGAGGTGTACCATTGAAATATTATTTTAATGTAAATTATGTGCTTGTAGCTTAATAATATAAGTTTTTCTTTACAAATTCACATAAAAAATGAGAAAGTTAAAAAGTGTATGTGATTCTTATTCTCGATATACACAACTCTTCACTTTTTAATATAAAAAGTTTGACAGTAGAGAGGAAAATATATAACAAGGAGAAAAAAATCTGTTTTCACATTTCATGTGACCTTATTTCCTTAATATAGAAAAAATCAAGTTAGTCATTGATTTCATCTACAATATCCATTAGAGCTGTATGATTTTTTGGAAATGGAAACATTATTTAATTTAGAATTTCCTCATTCGAGCATCACAACTTTTGAAAGAATAAAATTAGGAGTGTAATTTTGTCACAAAAACAAAAATGGTAAAAAGTTCATCAAAAATGAAATTAAATATTATAAAAATGTTCAATTTCATGGGTCTTCAAATTCATAGGACATTGTTTCAAATTTATTTTGATCATCTAGAATTTCCTCTAACTTCAACACCTTATATAACTACTTACTTATTTGATACTTATTATCCATTATAAGATATTTTCAAATTAAAAATATATTATTGAGTCTCATAAGATATTTTCTTCTTATTAATTATTCTTAGGATTTATAGGATAATTTTTAGTGTATAATATTTTTGTTCCATGAGATAATCTAGAAACACAATTTCTACTTGATAATTTCTCTGGTTATAGGATATTTCTTGAACATGTAATAAATTTGATCATCGTATGATAATTGAATTTCCCAATAATAAAATTCATATGACTTTCATTGTTCATTGGAAAATTACCATACAAAGTTTCATCTCGTAGGATATTTATCATACATGATATGTTAATTTAATAACGTTTTATGATATTTCATCCATTAGAGACTCTTGTAAGAGATTTTACCTTTTCAAATTTTTGACTCCCATCATGTGAATTATAAACAAGGCTACATACTATATTTCTTCAGTGCGTAGGATAAATTTATTTATAGATTTATCCAAACCTGAATAATAATGATTTTATAAAATATTTTGAACTAAAAGATCAAGAAGAAATCACAGTTTAGTAAAAATTAATTATTGATATAAAATTAATTAAAATGATCTCATCAGTAAAACTAATATGGATTTAGTGATAAAAAACATACGAATTATTTAGATATACTGGAACAATATAAGCATGTAAAAAAATATATTATTGGTATAAAAATGTGGTTAAATTAATTTTTTTGAGGTTGAAAATAAAAATCAATTGGTTCATAAGGATGAAAGATACATGCTAGAGTGAAAAGAAAGATAATTTTGGGAAAATCCATCATTTTTTGTAATATATAATTTTATTTGAATGATCAATTTATAAATATTTTTGGGATGATCCAAATATAAAGAAATATTAAATATTATTTAGATATGTTGTTGTCTTTGATACCACTTTGAGTAATAATAATGAAAATAGTACCTCAATTTTGTTTTGGGGATTTAACCATCATCATGAGATTATAGTTTTTAAATAACTTTTTTATATGATGAAATAATGAGTTTCTTTTCTTGGTTTCATAAAGACCCAACCTTAAACATTACATAATAAACTTTATTTATACTAGATTTCTTTTTTTTCATTAAAAATGCGCTTTTAGGATTATATTTTTTAAAGTTAGTTCATATATTTTGTATGAAACTCTCATATATTACAATATGGGAACCTCTACTCAGTATCTATTTTTCCCAAAAATATAAAACATTTAAAGTAAAGCATGATTCTTCACATGAAATTTTTTTTATGAATTTCAACTTGATATATTATTTTATATTAATACTCCAATAAAATTCATATTTAAAATAAAAGGGATTATCAAAAAAATATTATTAAGGTGAATAAAAATAGAAAATAACGAAACTTTTTGGTCCCTACATACATACAACTAATTTCCTTTCAAAATAAATGTTGGGGTTCAAAATAAACATTTTTTTACTCAATAAATCAATATATATACCCAAATATTTTCATAAAACAATTTATAAGAAATATTAAATAAAAAATATAACTCCATAATGTTTCATTTTTGTCATGAAAAACTCATAAATATGTTTTCATAAAGTTATACTTTTCACCATTATAAAGTATAATATACAATACATTAAACTTAATATGACTATATTCCATTTATAAATCATAATTATTCCATAAAAACAAATATAAATCAGATATAAAACATTTAGTTAACTTGGGACATCATTTTACATATCACTCTTACCAATGGAATAGTCATACGATTAACTTCCATACCCAATATATTGGAGGGATATCATGGACTCACATATCATTGGTTTATCATAGAACCACCCATCCTTGGTTAAAAATGTTACCAACAATTCCTTATTTTAAAATAGTACCACAAATAATCATAAAAATTATAATTAACCATATAATAATAATAACACATAAATTATTTCAATTTCAAACATTATGCTCATTAAAATATTCTCTCCACCCATTCGAAAAAATTTCTGGATATTGAAATATCCATTTCATTTTAAAAACCATTTTTAAAATTACCATAATATAGATAAAGAATTTTTTTTAAAAAAACAAGAAATATTATAAATTAAGTGAAAAATAAAATAATGGTTATTGTAATGGGAAAAATCATTGTCACTATGTAAAACAATTATTTTACATTTTTTGTAATGTCAATATATTCTGTAAAAATATTACTTTTGAATACCTATAAAATAAAGTAAACAGATAAATAAAACTTCATTTATATTTATTTTATTTCCATATAAATAAATTAATAAAATATTTTTTAAATACATCTACATGAAAGAAATAGATTTTGAAGGTAAACTTTAAAATAGGATTTTTAATGAAAATCCCCTTAACTCGAGTCTGACACATCACATTATTTCTTTATCTTAATGAAAAATAAACTTTTGTTATTTATTTAATTTATTAATTACCTTTTTATTTTTAATTATTCATTTTAACCTATTTAATATAATGTTATATTCAATTACTCAATCGTTTATGTTCATGTCAGATGTTTTGACGGTATTTGGATCGAATGTCCAAAATAACTTTGGTGGGTTGACTATGGGAAAAGAGGTAATTATTTAATCATATTCATAATAATAATCATGAAATAATTATACTTTTTATATAGAAATTATAATTTGAAAACCAATCAAGAAATACGGTTTTGGGATATGAACTACATCACGATCAGGGAGACGGCAGGCTGTACGTATGCATGGGTAATGTTTCTATTTTTCAACTATCAATATGGAAGGAAGGTAAATTTTATTTTATATTTAAAAAAATAATAATAATAAAATAAATAACATATTATTTAAATGCATATACATATATATATCATCCATTTTATGTGAGTATGAAAAACGAATCAAATCACTTTGTGGAGGTGGTAGTCCTCGCGTATGCACGAATGACGTTATCATTTTTTAGTGAATAAAAATTTGATAAAATTTATTTTATATTAATTATATATAATTATAAATATGTCATGAATATAATATATGAGCATAAAATTCATCATTATAGCCATCTGTGATAGGAAGTGATGGAAAATGAATTTAATCAGTTAATGAGGTGGTAGTCTGACGTATACACGAATGATGGTTTCATTTCCAATTTGATAGAAGAGGAGATGGATGTAGATTATACAATAAATATTATAAAATACAATTATAAGTAATATACTGAATTTTTTAAGTCATCATGGTTGATAAATATTATAAGGATTTGGAAGGTTAAATAAAACAAAAATGATTAGTTAAGGATGATACCTCTTCTTTGAATAACCTCTTACGGTTTACACCAAAAGCTCTCTTAAGTTGGTTTTATGATCAAAAAATTGAATCTATAATTTTTGTGGGCACTTAATAAAATTATTTTTTTACATATTGGGTGAACTAAATGGTTATTTAAGTCTGAATAAATGATAAGTTTATATATCCTTTTATGAGAGATGGGAGGGGAACTCTTCGAATTTCAAAAAATATTTAATTAATATAAATTAATTTTAATATCTGAATGGATCACAATATAATATATTAGAATATAAGATAATTATTAATATAAATAATCTCATACAATAAATTTTTTACAAGTTTGGATCACATATTTACCCTTATTTTTAACCATTAGTTGACCATTTTGACAATTACAATGATATCAATGTTTTTTACTCTTAATGGGTTAATAAGGTTACTTGGAAAGTAAAAAAAGACCCGTAAATGAACCATAAATGATTTTATGAACCATATACCATTAAAATTGTGGAATATAATATTTTTATTAATTTTAATCTTATAATAAAATAATATTTATTATAAAATAACATTAATGTTAATTATGGAAATATACATTTAATTCGACATTAATATATAGAAGAAAATAATTTATTTTTAATAAAATTAATAAAACCTATTTAATGTTTTATTTTTATTTTTAAAAATCACAAAAAACAAAACAAAAGCAGTCAAATAATATTATTTTTATTTTTTTATATGAGTTTATAGATTTTTATAATGCCTACAAAAACAATGTGTAAGTGTTTCATAGGAATTTAAGCTAATAATTTCATCATTAAAAATTATAAACAAATTACCATGATTGAGAATAGTAATTTATCTTTTAAATTAATATTTATAATGGAACATATCCTTTTTTTATCACTATATCAAAAATTTATAGATAATAAAACAATGAGAATTTCATTTTTCACTTATCTTTTAATAAAATAATATAATGTAAAAAATCTTGTAAAAATGGAAAAAGGATATATGTTTCACATTTGGATTTTTATTGATGATTTATAATCATATAAGGAAAATTAATTCATGTTTTAGGGTCATTTTTTAGTATAAGTACCCAACCTTAAACATTACATAATCTTGATATTAATCAAGAATTTACATTCTTTCACTTTGAGGATCTTTTAAAGTTTAGAGTTTTATATAATTAGGTCATAACTCATATATTAAAAAACCATATAATAAAAAATGGACAATTTTTATTAGTATAAATGTTTTTTATAATGTAAAAATTTTAAAATAAAGAATGATTTCTTTCATGAAAACTATCTATGACTTTCAACTTCACTTCATCATTTCCCTTATCTATCCTGTGAAAAAAATTAAACATGGGATGAGCACAAAAATCCCAGTAAGGGGTATAAAATAAATGATACCTTTAGTCCTATGAAAACATGAAAAATCATATAATTTTACCTTTATCTTCATATTTATGTGATCATATGAAACAAAACATTATCACTTTTAAAAAGATATTCACTTTTTTCTCAAATATAATCATTAAAACCCATAGAAAGATATTAAAACCCCTTTTGATGACTTAGATAATCTTATTCCTAAAACCCTTTCAACCCATTATTTAATTGGAACAACCATATGACATACTTCTATTATAATATTTACCTAGATCATTAGATATCTATTTGAAATCACCAATCATTTACGTTATAAAGGGATGACCTGATACTGTCTTGTATGTGACATCATATAATCAATAACAGGATCACCCCACAATATCTGTTCTAACCCATCATATAAGCTAGAATGGGTTCACTTGGTTCCACCCTATCTTATAATTCTTATGTTCCATATCATTAATAAAAAAATTTTTATTCATTCAATTTTGAAATACTCCTTTAAACTCATAATCAAATCAATTTGGATATCCAAATTCCATTTTCTTTTAAAATTTATTTTTGATTAAAAATACCTATTTATTTTGAAAAATAATTTTGTTACCAAAATAACCAAAAAAATATAAAACTTTTTTCATTAAATAAAACAAGAAATCATTAAAATGAAGCTAGAAAAAAAGGTCACAATGGGAGAAAATTCATTGTCACCATGTATGCTATGAATAGAACATTACTTTTGTCATTTTCAACACATTCAACATAAAACATGTAAACAAGATTTTTTTTTGAAAACCATTTAAATAACATAAAATAGGCATATAATTTAATTTATAAATATTATAGTTCAATATGATTATTTCAATATAAAAATTAAAAAAAAACATAGTCATGGAAGGGAAAGATAATTTGAATGAAAAAATTAAAAAGAGTATTTTTTAAAGGAAAAGTACCTTATCACCTTGGAAATTTTTTAATCATATCCCCCATTAAAGGATAACATTAAATATATAATATTATAATAAATACATTCATGACATAACATGTAAAAATTGATTGTATCTACACCTCGTAAAATAATTTAGTTGTATAAAATCAAGATATGCTTCAATGAAAGGAATTGAAATGAAGTCCCTTATCATGATTTTATATTTTCATGTGTGTATTTATATTAATGAATAATACACATATTTTAATTAATTGATTGATTTAAAACCCTTTTAGTAATTTATTATTACTATTATTTTACTTATTACCATTTTACATATAATTACTTAATCAATTAAGTTTATGTTATATGTTATATTTAGCTTCTATCTCAAAAATGTCTTTGATATGTTGATTATGGTCAAAGAGGTCATTATTTAAAAAAATATAGAAAAATAATAATGAGATAATTATCATATTTATACATAAATTATACTTTCAAACACAATTAGGAAAGATGTTTATGAAAAATGAACTACTGTTATTATCATGGAGATAGTAGGTTGTACGCTTCCATGAGTAACATTTCAGATTTTCAATGATATCATGGAAGGAAAGTAAATAAAATTTATCTTTATATAATAATACTAATTTAATAAATAACATATTATTTAATTATACATACATATATATATCATTCCTAGGATGTGGTGATGAAAAAAGGAATCACATCGCTTTGAGGATGTGGTAGTCCACTCATCCATGAATGTCGTTACCAATTTTTCAGTGGGTGAAAATGTAAAAAGAAATTGATATATTATATTTCATAAATTATAAAAGAGTAATTAATATAGTAATTATATAATTTATATCCCATATATTCATTATTTTGACCCTTATTTCCTTCAATGTAACATGTTATTGAAAAACAAATCGAATTGCTCCACGTGGCGGTAGTCCACTGTACACACGAGCGAAGTTATCGTATCCATTAAGTATTAGAATATAAAAATTTTATATATTAAATAATTAATAAAGAAGAATAATTTTGATATAAATATCATATATAAACTTTATATCCATTATCATACCCAAGGGTGAGTGGTAGTAACGAAAACAATGACATCATTTCATGTGGCAGTAGTCTACCGTACACACAAATGATGATTTCTTAACCCATTTGATGGAAGTGTTTTTGGTTATATGTATAAAAATTAAAATAAAAACAAATTCATATATGTAAGATATTGAGGTTATTATATAATCATGGTATAAAAATAATTTAAGGGTGGAAGAATAAATAAAATAAATAATGTTCATTGGAGAATGTTTCCTCTTCTTCGTGTAACTCTTTTTGGTTTTCACTAAAGGCCTACCTTTGTTGGATTTATGCACAAAATACTAATAATATTGTAACACCAGGAGATTTTATTCTTTTTAATTTATATTATTTCATGTCTTTTATACTACAAAAAGATTATCTTGTGCTATACTCAACACCATATTATTTTGCAGTATACGCAACACTATTCTTACATTGTGTTACACACAATTTCAAGTTCATTTGATAATAGTCATTCTACGCAACATTGAGTGTATATATATATATATTCAATGTATAAATGAAATATGGTTGGATATTTTTATATGAAACAACAAAGGAGTCTTGCACAACACGCAACCCTAACATTGCTTTCATTACACGCAATCCCGACCTTCCTCGATAGCGTGTGTTGTACGCAATACCGGGTTTTACTAAACAACGGTATCTTATTATAATATTATTATGAACTAGCCATAATTAATAGTATTAACTAAATTTTGAATTTTATAACATTATTATTCATCTTACACATTTTCTAGATCATGTTATAAGAACAAAATAAATTTTTCGGGTAAAATAAGTATTTTTCAAAAAATGCTGTTTTGTTGCCTTTTGATGGCGCACCCACTTTAAATCTAGTTGTTGACATATTTATAAGTTAAATTTGAAAAAATAAAATTCTTTTTTTGAATCAAGATATAAAAATTTACATTGGACAATGTTTTGATATTTTTCTGATAACTTTCATATTTTAATGAATAGTAAAAACATGCTATATTTTAATTAAAAACAACTTTTTTCATCGTAATTAATTATGTGGTTAAATTATAATATTGAATGGTTTTAAAGTATAAATATAATATATTTTTACCATTTAATATAATGTATGTCATTAGCATTCAATTTACATTGAATTCGTAGGTTAAATCAATTCAATCTTTTGCAATGTTTTAATCAAAAACCCGTTTTCATTCGATAACAAGATTAATTTTAATTTAATTTCTGCAAATTCTATGTATTGAATATTAAAAAAATGGATTCCATATTTGGAATCATTGGTTCCAATTTATGTTAATAGCCTACTTTTTATTTTTGTGAGTTATGAATAGTAACTACGGTAAATTGTTTTTACCATAGTTAAAGATAAATCGGGTAATTAAGGGGAAATATAATATTATAAAATTACCCTAACACATGAAAACATTATATTGGATGGCTAAAAGTATACCCATATCACCTTAGGGTCGGAGTAGAATCATTTTATGGACTTTTGACCATGAAAATAATTTAATTATTATTAAAACCAAAGAAAGTGACAACATGTCACTCTCTTAAATCTTATAAGTATATTAGTTTTAATTTAGTGATAAACATCATAAAACGTTGAACATGAATAGTCTCCAAGAATATAATAAAATTATCTACATCAGGATAACTTATTTATATTTTTTAGGGATTAAATAATTATCATTAATGGTGATACATTAATGATGCAAAAAATTATTTATTAAGTGAAAAATCAGTAATATAGTTTTTATTGAAATAATAATAACCAATAAAAGGCCCACAAACCTGACAAAAACTTATTTTTTGTGTATATATATAACATAATAATCTAATTACCTAATATATAACCGTTTAGAGTCTTATAAAAGTGATTATGACACTTATATTATTTTATTTTAAATGATGACAAAGTTGTCACCTTCATAATTTAATAAATATAACAATTTAAATATTGTGATTTTAAGATGATAAATTCGAGTAAAAGTATTATTGTGAGCGTTAATAGATTTATCTGCGTCATAGGAGTTTATTTTTAATTTTTATGCAACAAATAAGTATATTAAATAATTATACAAAAATGTTGTAGTAATTATTTTATTAAGAGATAAACCAAATAAATGGTTTTAAAAATAATAAAATAAATATTATATTAAATATTTAATGTTCTACACTAATTTTTTAGATTCATATGTCCTTTTATGAATCTATTAAATCTTTTAGTTCGAACATATCTTCTATATATATTTTATTTAAATTCATATAAATGAATAGTCTCAAAATTTACACTATTGTTATTTTATAAAAATAACATATTATAAAATTGTTTAAAAATCACAAAAATATTTAAAAATAATAAATTTAAATTTATATGGTCTAAAATGTTATAAATTATCCAATTATGGAAAATTAAAAACAAATAAGTAATTTTTTTTTAATTTAAAATTTAGAATGTTATTTCCACAAATTAAATTAAATTGATTAAGTAAGGATAAATCATGTTGATAATGTTTAAAATAATTTCATAACATGTCTAAATTTTATTGGATGATGATATTAGAACCCTATATCATCTTATATTCGAATATCAGTCATTTTTGGAGGTTTTTAAGTGGGGTTAGATTTATTAAAAATTAATATTTTTAAGATTTCCAAAGGTGCCCCTCTCCTCCCATATAAAAGGGCACCTCCTCCCTCTCTTCCTCACACCAATTTTAGCCTTCAAGCTCAGACAAACCCTGAAAATTTCTCCTCTCCACTTCCCTAGAAACATCCTAGAGGTCCTGGCCTTCTTCAAAGACAAATTTTAGTGCCCTAAGAGGAGGTCTCAAAGAGGTGCTTCAAAGATGAGGTAATGTCCATTACCGATTCTTTCATCTTTATTTCTCCTTCCACTTCTTCTTCTTTAGATGTTTAATTATGGAATAATAACATCAGTATCACTAATATACTTATATTTTATTATAATTATGAAACAACCCTATTTCACCATCTATCCATCCTATGGAAAATGAAATCACCGCGCGTGCGTACGTATGGAATACCGTCTCCACGCCGTGCTGTAATCTGTTTTTCCAACACCACCTTACTTGGATGGGTATAATGGTGTAATGAATAACTATACATAGTTATTATAACATCATACTAATTATGATATATTGTATCATCCTATCCAATTCAATTCAATAATTATGAGAACGATATCATCGCTCGTGCGTACATACGTACTGCCGTCTCCACGACATGATGAGATTCATTCTCCATGTTAACCATTTAAGAATGATTATAAGGTATATATAAGAAATAATAATGAAATATATGAAATTATAAAAATACTGGATTTATTTATATAAATATATGTATGTCATCTACTTAATTTCATTCAACTCAATAAGGAAACGAAAAAAAAGTTCATGCGTACGTACGGCCTACCGTCTCCATGAACGCTGTATTTCTTTCCATTTATCGATCTATTATATATATGTATATTATGAATATATATTATATATAAATAATGATTTATATTACGGAACTATGTAATCATGATCTAAGTAATCATATGAATAATTACAAGTCAAAACACGGACGACAAATGAAACAATTTTACCCAAAACACTCTTTAACATGGAATTTACAAAAGAACGGGTAAAATAAAGTCATAAGTGAACCATATATGATATAATAACAATTAATATGATTCTGTAATTAGTCAATGACATTATTTAAATCATTATACAAGAGTTTTGGATACCTACGAAGCATATCGTACCTAAGGTAAGGGATAATTTTCAAATCTCATTTTTATCCGAGATTCCTTATTCGTAAGTATTTACTGGGGTTATTTCTATCATCCATGTCCATGTTTTATAAAAGTGTTTTCATGTATGTTTAAAGTCCTTTTTACTCATTTTTGACTTTTACTACATGGTATTCAAGGAATCTTTCTTTTGTTTACGTTACAAGCTATATTTTTGTGATTTTTCCGGCAAAAGTACAAGAAGAATGTTTTCTTTAACTTATACAACATGAAAGGATTTGTTACGGTTTTATAAAGACTTATTTTCATGAAGCTTACTTCAAAATATTTCATTAATATTTTGAAAAAAATATCTTTCTTTTAAAATAGCATGACGTTTTGTGAAAAGAAATTGATTTTGAAGAAGAAAGGATATATTCCTCAATAATTCATTTCAAATGTTTTATCAAAACCATTTTCCATCTAAGATGAAATTATTTCATATGTGTATGTTTTATGTTTTATGTCTTTATAATTTACATTGTTCAATTTTCTTATGAGGAAATGTCTATTTGTTTTATATAGATTATGAAATGATGGGATGATGTTTATGGAACCCATTTTATTCTTTGGGTTATGATGAATGTTTTAAGTTTATTTTGTGGCACAAGTAAGAATTATTTCATTATGATATTGGTGGGACCTATATCTCCCTCCAATGAATTGGGTAAAGATTTATATCTCATGAGATAGACATGGCTGGAACGACAAGTTAAACCGGTTTAGTAATACAGGACTTGAATAAGGAGTGAATTCGATTTAGAAAGGGACTTTGTCCACTAAGATGGTCTTGGCAGCAATTCCTTGGCTAATATGGAAATCATATCTTGTGATTAATGGGTTGAACAATTACATGATTTATTCCCATGCTATTTTATCATTATAAATGTTTCCTTATGATCTATGCCATACGTACTTCCATGTTTTATGTCATTGGTCAAGATTTTTATGTTTAGACATTATGTTCATGTTTTTAAGTTCAAAAGTATATGGTATGTTTTATTTTATCCATGCATACCCTTACTGAGCATTTGAGCTCACCCATTTTATGTTTTCATTTCCCCATGATATAAATAAAGGTTTTATGTAAGAAAAAAAGGGTAAGATCTTTATGGGAGATGTTTAAGATCTTTCACAACGATTAGAAGATTACGTTCCAAGTTTCCAAAGACCCTAAAATATTATGGTCCTTGTGTGTCTATTTTTGTTATATATTAAGTATTATGCAAATGTAATGTAATGTTCATGTACGTCAAGCTTCGGGTCTCTACAGTTGGTATCAGAGGAAAGTCTTAGTCAACCTTTGGAAACTAGGATGCGAAACCTTTAGTGAGATCCCTAGAGATATTTATAATGTATGTCTAAGTATGTCCCTAAGGTTAAGTATACGTATTGGTTATAGTCCTATAATTGAGCTAACGATCATAGAATTAAACCAAAGATGATAGATGTCGAAGGTAATCCCCCTTGATTATGTTATTTTCGTTGTATGATTTTTGCCTCTCATAGAATTCTTTTTGTGTTTTAGTCAATGGAGGGAACCAGAAGGAATTCGGATAACATTGAATCTAATGGACAAATTGGTGACTATGAGCAACAAAATTTCGTAATGCCTAGAAAGAATGATATTGTGATTATTCCGAATCAGTCATCGCAATATATGATTATCCAGGTGAAAATCAGTGGTATTCCTAATTCATCAAATAAGAGGAAGATAGAATTTTATGCATGTTCGCATGTTGAGGAGAATAAAGAAAGGAAGATTGATATTTCTAAATAAGGTAATAAGAACCTTGAGTAATACCTCAAATGGAGGGACAAATGTTATCTGTGTGGAGAAGAGGGTCATATAGTGACAGACTGTTATGGAGTTCAATGTCTTATTTGTGGAGAACATGGGCATTACCCAACTCAATGCCATGACCTAAAAAGTTACTTCTATATCAAGGAATGAATTATTCCAGGACAATCATTGAAGAGGATGGATTGAAGTGTTTATGTATTGGTATTCAAGAATAATGTTGTTGAGGTACTTTTATGGTGTATTAGAATATTTTTATATTAGTCTATTGTGGTTTTCAATAATTTTATGGTACTAGTAACCATGAAAAGTGATTCAAATATTTTTGGAAAGTAGATGAAATGTGCATATGGAAGGGATAAGGTGAAAAAAAAATATGATAGTAATCATGAGCTCATGACGAAAATAAGGACAAAGTGATATCATGGTTTGAGTATATAAAAATTTGGGGATGTGGAAAGAGTTAACTTCTGACAGCATTCATGTTTTCACTAAGGTTAAATGGGTATTCATTATTCAAGAGAATACATGATTAAGGTATTCACATGTTTGTAATTTGACCAACAAGATATATCTTATGATATATGGTGGATAAATGGTGGCATTCACGTGATTGTTATGTGACATTTCAAGTAATCATTTTCTTTATACTATGATCTTGGACCGAAGTATTTTAAATAAGCATAATGATTGGAATGGATTATGTTGGACATAAGTTAGTATTGTTTGAGGATAGAACTTTTTTCAATACTATTAATGGAATGTTATAATAAAGTAGTTTTAGAAAAAGGATAACCTGCAGGACGGGAGACAACCCATCGCGTCGGACAAGGCTGTGGGAATCGAACCCAAAACCGAAGTCCGAATGGCCTTTATCGCCTACCACTGGACTACAGGAAGTCCCTGGTTAGTAGAAACTAGTTTTATTAAGTGGTATGATATATGAATTATAAGTTCATTTTTGGAATCATATACGATGAACCACACTATAGATGGAATTATGTATATTTGATAACTTTTTCTAACCTTTTGTTTAAAACAGATGGAATGACTCGTCATTCTATCATATGATCTGCTAACACTTCATGAATGGCATATTCAACTTCATTTCTTTAAGAGATGAAGTGGAAATTGTTCAAGGCATGAACAATGATGAGATTGTACCAAAATCAAGTAAGTATTTCTTTTGATTCGAAAATTCTTCAACATTAGAGAAATGATCCTAGAAACCAAAAAAAATGTTGTCCTAGTGCTCTTATATCTGATGAATCAGTTGGTACCTTAGATCATCGTAAATTTATGGCTTTGTGATTGTTTTCTATTATGTATCCATGTTCTCTACCACTCTCCATCAGAACATGACTGTTAGATTTCTCTTCCATATCCATATTTTCACCTATGTTCTCCTACATGGAAACCCAGTGATTAGTCAATTCGGGTAACCGTTATGTTTCATAATTTAGTTTTTAAAGATAAGTTTTGGTATTCCTTTTTACGATATGGGTTTCTATTAAAGAAACTTTTGAATAGTAAACCATGTATAACCCCGATGAATTTCGAGGGTTAAATTCATTTAAATGGGGGTAGAATGTAAAACCCCGTGATTTTATTCTTTTTAATTTATTTGATGTCATGTTATTTATGATACAAAAATATTATCTTGTGCTATACACAACACCGTATTAGCTTGCAGTATATGCAACACTATTCTTAGATTGTGTTACATATAATTTCATGTTCGTTTGATAATAGTCAATCTACGCAACATTGAGTGTATATATATATATATTCAATGTATAAATGAAATATGGTTTAATTTTGTTATATGAAACAACAAAGGAGTCTTGCACAATGCGCAACCTTAACTTGGCTTTCATTACACGCAATCCCGGCCTTCCTCGATAGCGTTTGTTGTACGCAATACTGGGTTTTACTAAACAACGGTATATTATTATAATATTATAATGAACTAGCCGTTATTAATAGTATTAACTAAAATTTGAATTTTATAACATTATTATTCATCTTACACATTATCTAGAACATGGTATAAGAACAAAATAAATTTTTCTGGTAAAATAAGTATTTTTTAAAAAATGCAGTTTTGCCGCCTTTTGATGGCGCACCCACATTAAATCTAGTTGTTGACATGTTTATAAGTTCAATTTGACAAAATAAAATTCTACTTTTGAATCAGGATATAAAAATTTACATTGGATAATGTTTTGAAATTTTTCTGATAACTTTCATATTTTAATGAATAGTAAAAACACGATATATTTTAATTAAAAACAACTTTTTTCATCGTAATAACTTTTGTGGTGAAATTATAATATTTAATAGTTTTAAAGTATAAATAGAATATATTTTTATAATTTAATATAATTTATGTCATTAGCATTGATTTTACATTGAATTCGTAGGTTAAATCAATTCAATCTTTTGCAATGTTTTAATCAAAAACCCGTTTTCATTCGACAACGGGATTAATTTTAATTTAATTACTAAAACTTTTGTGCATTGAATTTGAAAAAATGGATTCCATATTTGTAATCAGTGGGTCCAAATTATGTTAATAGGCAACTTTTTATTTTTGGGAATTATGAATAGTAACTACGGTAAATTTTATTTACCATAGTTAAAGGTAAATTGGGTAATTATGGGTAAATATAATATTATAAAATTACCCTAACACATTCCAAATTAGATGGGATGGCTAAACATAGACCCATATCACTTAAGGGTCGTATTAGATTCATTTTATCGACTTTTTACTATGAAAATAATTTAATTATTATTAAAATCAAAGAAAGTGACAACATGTCACTCTCTTAAATCTTATAAGTATAATAATTTTAACTTAGTGATAAACATCATAAAACTTAAAAAATTAATAGTATCCAGATATATAATAAAATTATCTACATCATGATAATTTATTTATATTTTTTAGGGATTAAATAATTATCATTAATGGTAATACATTAATGATGCAGAAATTATTTATTAAGTGAAAAATCAGTAATATAGTTTTTATTGAAATATTAATACCCATTAAAAGGCCCAAAAACCTGACCAAAACTTATTTTTAGTGTATATCTATACCATAATTTTCTAATTACCTAATATATAGCCGTTTGGAGTCTTATAAAAGTGATTATGACACTTATATTATTTTATTTTAAATGATGCCAAAGTTGTCACCTTCATAATTTAATAAATATAACAATTTAAATATTGTGTTTTTAAGATGATAAATTAGAGTAAAAGTATTATTGTGAAATATAATAGATTTATCTTCAACATAAGATTTTATGTTTAATTTTTTTGCAACAAATAAGTATATTAAATTATTATAACAAAATGTTGAAGTAATTATTTTATTAAGAGATAAACTAAATAAATAGTTTTAAAAATAATAAAATAAATATTATATGAACGATTTAATGTGATCCAATAATTTTCTAGATACATATGGCCTTTTATGAATCTATTAATTCTTTTATTTTGAACATATCTTCTCTATATAATTTATTTAAATTCATATAAATGAATAATGTCAAAATTGACACTATTGTTATTTTATAAAAATAACATATTATAAAATTGTTTAAAATTCACGAAAATATTTAAAAATTATAAATTTAAATTTATATGGTCTAAAATTTTATAAATTATCCATTTAAGGAAAATTCACAAAAAATTAGTAATTTTTTGTTATAATTTAAAATTTAGATTGTTATTACCACAAATAAAATTAAATTGATTAAGTAAGGATAAATCAAGTTGATAGTGTTTAAAATAATTTCATAACATGTCTAAATTTTATTGGTTGATGATATTAAAAAACCATATCATCTTATATTCTAATATGATTCATTTTTGGAGGTTTTTAAGTGGGGTTAGATTTATTATAAATTAATATTTTTAAGATTTCCAAAGGTGCCCCTCTCCTCCCTTATAAAAGGGAACCTCCTCCCTCTATTCCTCACACCAATTGGAGCATTCAAGCTAGGCCAAACCCTACCAATTGATCCTATCCACATCCCAAGAAACATCCTAGAGGTCCATGTCTTCTTCAAAGACAAATTCTAGTGCCCTTAGAGGAGGTCTCAAAGAGGCGCTTCAAAGAAGAGGTAATGTCCGTTGCCGATTCATTCATATTTATTTATTCTTCTACTTCTTCTTATTTAGTTGTTTAATTATGAAGTAATAACATAAGTATCACTAATATACTGATATGTTATTATTATTATGAAACAAACATATTTCACCACATATCCATCCTACGGAAAATGAAATCACCGCGCGTGCGTACGTACGGAATACCGTCTCCACGCCGTGGTGTAATCTGTTTTTCTAAAACCACATTACATGGATGGGTATAATGGTGTAAAGAATAACTATACATATTTATTATAAAATCATACTTATTATGATATATTGTATCATCCTATCCAATTAAATTCAATAATTATGGGAATGATATCATCGCTCGTGCGTACGTACGGACTACCGTCTCCACAACACGATGAGATTCATTCTCCATGTTAACCATTTAAGAATGATTATAAAGTATATATAAGAAATAATAATGAAATATATGACATTATAAAGCTACTGGATTTATGTATATATATATATATGTATGTCATCTACTTAATTCCATTCAACTCAATAAGGAAACGAAAACAGCGTTCTTGCATACGTACGACCTACCGTCTTCATGAATGGTGTATTTCTTTCCATTTATCGATCTATTGAATATATGTATATTATGAATATATATTATATATAAATAATGTTTTATATTATTTAATTAAGTAATCATGATCTATGTAATCATATGAATAATTACAAGTCAAAACACAGACGATAAATGAAATGATTTTACCAAAAACACTTTTTAACATGGAATTTACAAAAGAACGGGTAATATAAAGTCATAAGTGAACCATATATGATATAATAATAATGCATATGATTCTTTAATAAGTCAATGAAATTACTTAAATCATTATACAGGAGGTTTGGATACGTACGAAGCATATCTGACCTAAGGTAAGGGATAATTTTTAAATCTCATTTTTATCCGAGATTGCTTATTCGTAAGTATTTACTAGGGTTATTTCTATCATCCATGTCCATGTTTTATAATGGGGTTTTCATGTATTTTTAATTTCCTTTTTACTAATTTTTGACTTTTACTACATGTTATTCAAGGAATATTTATTTTTTTTAAATTACAAGGGTTTTTTTGATTTTTTCGGTAAAAGTACGAGAAGAATGTTTTCTTTAACTTATACGGCATGAACGGATTTTTTACGGTTTTATAAATCCTTATTTGCATGAATATTATTTCAAAAGATTTCATGACTATTTTCAAAAAAAATATCTTTCTTTTAAAATAGCATGACGTTTTGTGAAAAGAAATTGATTTTTAAGAAGAAAGGATATTTTCATCAAGAATTCATTTCAAATGTTTTCTCAAAACCATTTTCCATATAAGATGAAATTATTTCATATGTTTATGTTTTAAGTTTAATGTCTCTATAATTTACATGGTTCACTTTTCTTATGATGAAATTTCCATTATTTTATATGGATTATGAAATGATGGGATGTTGTTTATGAATCCCATTTTATTCTTTGTGTTCTGATGAATGTTTTTAGTTTATTTTGTGGCACAAGTAAGAATGATTTCATTATGAGAAAGGTGGGACCAATATATCCCTCAAAATCATTGGGTAATGATTTATATCTCATGAGATAGACATGGATGGAACGGTAAGTTAAACCCAGTTCAGTAATACAGGACTGGAACGAGGAGTGAACTCGATTCAGAAAGAGACTTTGTCCACTAAGATGGTCTTGGCAGCAATGCCTTCCTAATATTGAAATCATATCATGTGCTTAATGGTTTCCACAGTTACATGTTTTATCCCCATGCTATTTTATCATTCTTAATGTTTCTTTATGATCTATTCCATATGTACTTCCATGTTTTATTTCATTGCTCAAGCTTTTGATGTTTAGACATTATGTTCATGTTTTTAAGTGAAAATGTATATGGTATGTTTTATTTTATACATGCTTACCTTTAATGAGCTTTGAGCTCACCCTTTTTATGTTTTCTTTTCCCCAGGATATAAAGAAAGGTTTTAGGTATGAAAAAAGAGGAAGATCTTTATGGGAGATGTTGAAGATCTTTCACAACGATTAGAAGATTACGTTCCAAGTTTCCAAAGACACTAAACTATTACGGTCCTTGTGTGTCTGTTTTTGTTATGTATTACGTATTCCACAAAAGTAATGTAATGTTCATGTACATCATGTTTCGAGTCTCTACAGTTGGTATTAAAGGAAAGGTTTAGTCAACCTTTGGAAACTAGGATGCGAAAACGTTAGTGAGATCCCTAGAGATATTTCTAAGGTATGTCTAGGGATGTCCCTAAGGTTAAGTATACATATAGTTTATAGTCCTAGAATTGATCTAACGATCTTAGAATTAAACCTAAGATGTTAGATGTCAAAGGTACTCCCCCTTGATTATGTTATTTTCCTTGTATGATTTTTTCCTCTCATAGAATTCTTTTTGTGTTTTAGTCAATGGAGGGAACCAGAAGGAATTCGGTTAACATTGAATCCAATGGACAAATTGGTGACTATGAGCAATGAAATTTCGTAATGCCTAGAGAGAAAGATATTGTGAGTATTCTGAATCAGTCATCGCGATATATGATTAACAAGGTGAAATTCAGTGGTATTCCTAATTCATCAAATAAGAGGAAGATATACTTTTATTCATGTTCGGATGTTGAGGAGCATAAAGAAAGAAAGATTTAGATTTCTAAAGAAGGGAAAAAGAACCTTGAGGAATACCTCAAATGGAGGGACATATGTTATCTGTGTGGAGAAAAGGGTCATAGAGTGACAGACTGTTATGGATTTCATTGTCTTATTTGTGGAGAACATGGGCATTACACAACTCAATGCCCTGACCTAAAAAGTTACTTCTAAATCAAGGAATGAATTATTCCCGGACAATCATTGAAGAGGATGGATTGAAGTGTTTATTTATTGGTATTCAAGAATAATGTTGTTG
Source organism: Viscum album (assembly GCA_963277665.1). Taxonomy (NCBI): domain Eukaryota; kingdom Viridiplantae; phylum Streptophyta; class Magnoliopsida; order Santalales; family Viscaceae; genus Viscum; species Viscum album. The sequence continues at coordinate 1,234,551,765 of OY728162.1, read as the reverse complement.
AGGTACTTTTTATGGTGTATTAGAATATTTTTGTATTAGTATATTATGGTTTTCAATAAGTTTACGATACTGGTAACCATGAAAAGTGATTCAAATATTTTTGGAAAGCAGATGAAATGTGCATATGTAAGGGATAAGGAGAAAATAATATCATAGTAATCATGAGCTCATGACGAAAATAAGGACAAAGTGATATCATGGTTTGATTATATAGAAATTTTGGGATGTGGAAAGAGTTAACTTTTGACAGCATTCATGTTTTCACTAATGTTAAACGGGTATTAATTTTTCAAGAGAATACATGATTAAGGTATTCACATGTTTGTAATTTTACCAACAATATATATCTTATGATATATGGGGTATAAATGATGGCATTCACGTGATAGTTATGTGACATTTCAAGTAATCATTTTCATTATACTATGAGCTTGGACTGAAGTATTTTAAATAAGCATAAAGATTGGAATGGATTATGTTGGACATAAGTTATTATTGTTTAAGGATAGAACTTTTTTCGATATTATTGATGGGTTTTTATAGTATTGTAGTTTTAGAAAAAAGACAACCTGTAGGACGGGCAACAACCCATCGCGTCGGACAAGGCTGTGGGAATCAAACCCACAACCAAAGTGTGACTGGCCTTTATCGCCTACCACTGGCCTACAGGAAGTCCCGAGTTAGTAGAAACTAGTTTTATTAAGTGGTATGATATATGAATTATAACTTCATTTTTGGAATCGTATACGATTAACCACACCATAGATGAAATTATGTATATTTGATAACTTTTTCTAACCTTTTGTTTAAAACATATGGAATGACTCATCATTCTATCACATGATCTGCTAACACTTCATGAATGGCATATTCAACTTCATTTCTTTAAGAGATGAAGTGGAAATTGTTCAAGGCATGAACAATGGTGAGATTGTACCAAAATCAAGTAAGTATTTCTTTTGATTCAAAAATTATTCAAAATTAGTGAAATGATCCTGAAAACCCAAAAAAATGTTGTCCTAGTGCTCTTATATCCAATGAATCAGATGGTACCTTAGATCATCACAAATTTATGGTTTTGTGATTGTTGTGTATTTCGTAACCATGTTCTCTACCACTCTCCATCAGAACATGACGGTTAGATTTCTCTTCCATATCCATATTTTCACCTATGTTCTCCTACGTGGAAACCTAGTGTTTAGTTAATTTGGGTAACCGTTACGTTTCATACTTTAGTTTTTAAAGATAAGTTTTGGTATTCCTTTTTACGATGTGGGTTTTTATTAAAGAAACTTTCGAATAGTAAACCATGTATAACCCCGACGAATTTCGATGGCGAAATTAATTTTAAGGGGGGTAGAATGTAACACCCCGAGATTTTATTCTTTTTAATTTATTTGATGTCATTTGTTTTATGCTACAACAAGATTATCTTGTGATATACACAACACCGTATTAGCTTGCAGTATACACAACACTATTCTTAGATTGTGTTACACACAATTTCATGTTCATTTGATAATAGTCATTCTACGCAACATTGTGTGTACATATATATATTTATATATATTGAATTTATAAATGAAATATTGTTGGATTTTGTAATATGAAACAACAAAGGAGTCTTTCACAACATGCAACCCTAACTTGTCTTTCATTACATGCAATCCCGACCTTCCTCGATAGCGTGCATTGTACGCAATACCTGGTTTTACTGAACAACAGTCTATTATTATAATAATATTATGAACTAGACGTTATGAATATTATTAACTAAATTTTTAATTTTATAACATTATTATTCATCTTACACATTTTCTTGAACATGGTATAAGAACAAAATAAATTTTTCAGGTAAAATAAGTATTTTTAAAAAAATGCAGTTTTGCCGCCTTTTGATGGCGCACCCACTTTAAATCTAGTTGTTGACATGTTTATAAGTTCAATTTGACAAAATAAAATTTTTCTTTTGAATCAGGATATAAAAATTTACATTGGATAATGTTTTGATATTTTTCTGATAACTTTCATATTTTAATAAATAGTAAAAACACACTATATTTTAATTAAAAAAACTTTTTTCAACGCAATAACATATGTGGATAAATTATAATAATGAATGGTTTTAAAGTATAAATAGAATAGATTTTTACAATTTAATATAATGTATGTCATTAGCACTGATTTTACATTGAATTCGTAGATTAAATCAATTCAATCTTTAGTAATGTTTTAATCAAAAACCCGTTTTCATTCGACAACGGGATTAATTTTAATTTAATTTCTGAAACTTCTGTGTATTGAATTTGAAAAAATGGATTCCATATTTGGAATTAGTGGGTCCACATTATGTTAATAGGCTACTTTTTATTTTTGGGAATTATGAATAGTAACTACGGTAAGTTTTATTTACCATAGTTAAAGGTAAATCGGGTAATTAAGGGTAAATATAATATTATAAAATTACCCTAACACATTCCAAAATTCTATTGGATTGATAAAATTAGACCCATATCACCTAAGGGTCGGATTAGATTCATTTTATGGACTTTTTTCCATGAAAATAATTTAATTATTATTAAAACCAAAGAAAGTGACAACATGTCACTCTCTTAAATCTTATAAGTATAATAATTTTAATTTAGTGATAAACATCATAAAACTTCGATCATGAATAGTCTACAGAAATCTAATAAAATTATATACATCATGATAATTTATTTAGATTTTTTAGGGATTAAATAATTATCATTAATGGTGATACATTAATGATGCAGAAATTATTTATTAAGTGAAAAATCAGTAATATAGTTTTTATTAAAATAATAATACATATTAAAAGGCCCAGAAACCAGACCAAAACTTATTTTTAGTGTATATATATGCCATAATCATCTAATTAACTAATATATAACCGTTTGGAGTCTTATAAAAGTGATTATGACACTTAAAGTATTTTATTTTAAATGATGCCAAATTTGTCACCTTCATAATTTAATAAATATAACAATTTAAATATTGTTATTTTAAGATGATAAATTCGAGTAATAGTATTTTTGTGAATGTTAATAGAATTTTCTTCATCATAGGATTTTATTTTTAATTCTTATGTAACAAATAAGAATATTAAATAATTATACAAAAATGTTGTAGTAATTATTTTATTAAGAGATAAACCAAATAAATGATTTTAAAAATAATAAAATAAATATTATATGAACTATTTAATGTGCTCCACTAATTTTCTAGATACATATGGACTTTTATGAGTCTATTAATGGTTTTATTTTGAACATATCATCTGTATATATTTTTTTTAAATTCATATAAATGAATAGTGTCAAAATTGACACTATTGTTATTTTATAAAAATAACATATTATAAAATTTTTTAAAAATCACAAAAGTATTTCAAAATTATAAATTTAAATTTATATGGTCTAACATGTTATAAATTATCCAATTATGTAAAATTCACAACAAATAAGTAATTGTTTGTTATAATTTAAAATTTAGAATGTTATTAGCACAAATAAAATTAAATTGATTATGTAAGGATAAATCAAGTTGATAATGTTTAAAATAATTTTCTAACATGTCTAAATTTTATTGGTTGATGCGATTACAACCATATATCATCTTATATTGGAATATGAGTCATTTTTGGAGGTTTCTAAATGGGGTTAAATTTATTATAAATTAATATTTTTAAGATTTCCAAAGGTTCCCCTCTCCTCCCTTATAAAAGGGAACCTCCTCCCTCTCTTCCTCAAAACAATTTGAGCCTTCAAACTCGGAAAAACCCTGAAAATTTCTCCTCTAAACTTCCCTAGAAACATCCTAGAGGTCCTGGTATTCTTCAAAGACTAATTTTAATGCCCTAAGAGGAGGTCTCAAAGAGGCGCTTCAAAGAAGAGGTAATGTCTGTTACCGATTCTTTCATCATTATTTCTTCTTCTACTTCTTCTTCTTTAGTTGTTTAATTATGAAGTAATAAAATCAGTATCACTAATATACTGATATGTCATTATAAGTATGAAACAACCCTATTTCACCATCTATCCATCCTACGAAAAACTAAATCACCGCACGTGCGTACGTACGGAATATCGTCTCCACGCCGTGGTGTAATCTGTTTTTCCAACACCACCTTATTTGGATGGGTATAATGGTGTAAAGAATAACTATACATAGTTATTATAAAATCATACTGATTATGATATATTTTATAATCCTATCCAATTCAATTCAATAATTATGGGAACGATATCATCGCTCGTGCGTTCGTACGAACTACCGTCTCCACGACGCGATAAGATTCATTTTCCATGTTAACCATTTAAGAATTATTATAAAGTATATATAAGAAAAAATAATGAAATATTTGAAATTATAAAGCTACTGTATTTATGTATATATATATATGTATTTCATCTACATAACTCCATTCAACTCAATAAGGAAACGAAAACAGCGTTCATGCGTACGTATGGCCTACCATCTCCATGAACGATGAATTTATTTCCATTTATCGATATATTATATATATGTATATTATGAATATATATTATGAATATATATTATATATAAATCATGTTTTATATTATGGAATTAAGTAATCATGATCTATGTAATCATATGAATAATTACAAGTCAAAACACGGATGAAAAATGAAACAATTTTACTGAAAACACTCTTTAACATAGAATTTACAAAAGAACGGGTAATATAAAGTCATAAGTGAATCATATATGATATAATAACAATGAATATGATTTTATAATAAGTCAATTACATTATTTAAATCATTATACAGGATTTTTGGATACGTACGAAGCATATCAGACCTAAGTTAAGGGATAATTTTCAAATCTCATTTCTATCCGAGATTACTTATTCGTAAGTATTTACTGGGGTTATTTCTATCATCCATGTCCATGTTTATTAAAAGTGTTTTCATGTATATTTAAAGTAGTTTTTACTCATTTTTTACTTTTACTACATGGTATTCAAGGAATATTTCTTTTGTTTACGTTATGAGGTGTTTCTTTTGATTTTTTCGGCAAAAGTACGAGAAGAATGTTTTCTTTAACTTATACGACATGAAGGGATTTTTTACAGTTTTATAAATCCTTATTTTCATGAAGCATCCATCAAAAGATTTCATGACTATTTTCAAAATAATACCTTTCTTTTAAAATAGAATGACGTTTTGTGAAAAGAAATTGATTTTGAAGAAGAAAGGATATTTTCCTCAAGAATTCATTTCAATTGTTTTATCAAAACCATTTTCCATATAAGATGAAATTATTTCATATGTTTATGTTTTTTGTTTAATGTATCTATAATTTACATGGTTCACTTTTCTTATGATGAAATGTCCATTTGTTTTATAAGGATTATGAAATGATGGGATGATGTTTATGAAACCCATTTTATTCATTGGGTTATGATGAATGTTTTAACTTTATTTATAGGCACAAGTAATAATGATTTCATTATGAGATGGGTGGGACCTATATCTCCCTCCAATTCATTGGGTAAAGATTTATATCTCAGGAGATAGACATGGCTGGAATGGCATGTTAAACTGGTTCAGTAATACAGGAATGGAACGAGGAGTGAAATCGATTCAGAAAGGGACTTTGTCCACTAAGATGGTCTTGGCAACAATGCCTTGGATAATATGGAAATCATATCATGTTCTTAATGGTTTCCACAATTACATGTTTTATTCCCATGATATTTTACCATTATTAATATTTCTTTATGATCTATTCCATACCTACTTCCATGTTTTATGTCATTACTCAAGCTTTTGATGTTTAGACATTATGTTCATGTTTTTAAGTACAAATGTATATGGTATGTTTTATTTTATCCATGCTTACCCTTATTGAGAATTTGATCTCACCCTTTTTATGTTTTCTTTTCCCCAGGATATAAAGAAAGGATTTAGGTACGAAAAAAAGGCGGAATATCTTTATGGGAGATGTTGAAGATCTTTCACAACGATTAGAAGATTACGTTCCATGTTTCCAAAGACACTAAACTATTACGGTCCTTGTGTGCCTGTTTTTGTTATGTGTTAAGTATTCCAAAAAAGTAATGTAATGTTCATGTACGTCAAGCTTCGAGTCTCTACAAATATTATGATAGGATGGAAGATTCTCAGTGGCTTGGGAAGATCCTCTTCAAAAAAATCGGTATTTGGGGTGTAAAGAGAGAAATATAGTGGGTGGCTTTTTATAACTGAGGTGAGTGGCACACTTGTAATTTTTTTAAAAGAGTTATTTGTACCCGTGTTTTTACCAATCACTCGGATCCCATTTATACCAAAAAAGATCCTAGAAGGTATAAGGTTGAAATAAGGTTATATAATTGGTTTTGAACAACTCTTAGATCCTTTTTATACCTTATATTATAAATTTAACCACTAAGTAAACTCATTTTTATGATAATCACTATGATTAAGTTTAATTATTTTCACTATTCACTTTTTTCAAAAAATAATTTTGTATTATTAGACATTATAAATTATGATGATTCTAAATATGGAATTAATTTTTAAAAATTCAATTCACATATGTGTAAAATTGTAATTTAATATTAATCACGCTGAAACGGTGAAGAAACGAGTTTGTTATAAAAAATTACCATAAATTATTTCTTAAACACTTTTAAAGGAATGTTAGAACCCATGAAGGTAAAAAATACAAAGCTTAAAATATCATAAGATATATATGAACCATTTAAATCTAATTTATGACTTTTAGACACATTATTCTTAATTATTTTCCAATGGAATCCATTTACCTATGTATCTAGATCATCCTTGATACGGTCTTTAAACCAATACGTCATCTTATCCCACATTTAACTATAAACATCCATTTTTCCCTATATATAATTCTCTTGCCAAGATACAATTTTTTATCCACTCTATTTTTATCTTTTTATTTCCCACACATAACATTAGGTCAGGCAACTTAGCAACATCCTCTTACGAGGAATTATTCATGAATTTCTGCCTCAAATTGAATGGTATATTCTCAAAACACCATATAATCTATTTCATCTTTCTAGTCAGTATTTATTACACTAGAATACTGGTTTTCTGCCACCAATAATTCTTATTTCTCATTGAAAGTCTCCAAAAGACCTCATTCCTTCTCTAGATCATTATAATCACAAGAAATAGTCATATTGTTTCCAATAGCATTGGGTTCACAGACAATCACATTTTCCTTGACATTTTTTCAGATCTTTTATCCATTGGTTAGTGTAATTTAGAATATTACTTACACCATTTTTTTATTTTAATTAGGATACATCTCAATGAGTCTCAATTTCTTTATTGACCCTTCCTCCTCTTTAGACTGTTAATCCCTCTACCCAAAATTTCCTATACACTTTATCCTAAAAAATTAAAATAATACTCATCACTATACTCTTACCCTATAAAACCCTACTCTTCACTGAGGTTTTCTCATTGACCTACTTCATGGTTTAGTTATATTCCTTTACTCTCTAAACCTTCAAATTAATTATTAATCTTAATAGTAGGAAACTCCGTTCTTGAGTTTGGCTTGATTGGAACCCCACCCCTTATGAATTATAGCTCTTAAACCTTAACACATGTTGAATGTCCCTCCCTTTACTAGTGATACACCACTTACTAACCACGTTGTAAAGGCTATAACATATGTGACCCCACTCTTCTAATGATTCTTTTTGGTAATTTCACTACCTCCATGTATGAAGTAGCCTTGGGAGCATTATTTCACTTTTCAAATTTTTTTTTCACATGTCACTTTAATATCTCAAAACTCATAAGGACATTGTAGCTGCATATTTTTTTCATCAAAATCATTCTACATACTTCCAAAGACAACTATGACTTTTAAATCATGGTTCTCAGGGCAAATCATTTCTAAGGGGAGAGCATCAGTGGATGGTTCATCAAAGAACACTAGATCAGTTGTCTCCACATAGGAAGAGGAATGTGTATTTAGGATTATATGGTCCCATGGTATAATAAACTAAACCTATTCCTTTGGGATAGAATACCTGAAATCACATGTCCCAAACACTAAAAAAATTTAACACTTCTATTTACCACCTTGATCACTTGATGGCACACTAAAAATCGTTGACCCAATTTTTTGCATAAAGAATAGAAATCCACCCATGATTCGAAAAAAAAGCTCGATTATACCAGAATATTATCTAATGTCAATCATAAAAAATTCAAATAGCATCCTTAATACATAGAATTATATGAAAATATGAGGGGAAACTAGGTGAAAAACTAAATTAGTTCAACTATCAAAACAATGAAATCGGCCAATCGAGTTACCTAACATCTAAATTATTGACAGATTCTAAAATTGGATAGGAAGCTCTGAAAAATGGTCCCAAATCTCCATTCTTGTAGAATCATGATTCATATGGAAAACATAAGACCACTGGAAAACAAAGAAGAAATATTTTTTGTAGACTCGGGGGGCTTTGGACCATGCCTTAATCAAATCAAACTCCAAATAAAAAGGCACCATAAAATTTCCATTGTCTTGAACCCTGACTGTTGATCATTTTTTTAATCCCTAAGCATCAAATATTAACCTATAAAATTAAAATTCTAAAATTTTCGTATGATGATTCCAAAAATGATATTTTTATTATAAAATTCATGTTCTAATGTTTATAAATAAATATTTTAAATAAATTATTATAAGAAAATAGTGTAGTTTAATTATTTCCTTTTTATTTAAAATTAATTCTTATATTTTTATAACTTATATAACTATATATTCATATTAATAAATATGAAAAAGATTTATTCTATCATTACCATAGTTGTTATATACTTATCCTTTTCAAAAATTAGGCCCTCAATATTTTAATCACTTATTAAATAAAAGTGGGTGTATATTTACCTCATATAATTTTTATATTCCAATGTTGTATCTTCAACTATATAGTTTTTTCATAAAACATTATTCTCGTGAATCACCTTATTATGACATATTTTCACTCTTTATTCAAAAATATAAATAGGATATTCCTCAAAGAAATATTTTATTGCAATTGAACTTATTTAGGGCTCAAAATATGATATGAATCTGGAAGATATTTCTTTATCATTGAGACATAAAATAAATTGTGTACTATGATAAACTCGTGGGAAAAGGCACTCATTAGGAAACTGATCCAACATTCTCTAGGATTTCATATGGTCCAATGAACCATGGACATAGCTATTATTTCTTAAAAAATGAAAAACACTTTTCCATGGAGAAACATTGAGAAAGATATGATCACCTACCTCAAATGAAAGATCTTTCCACTTATTTTCTAAATAATAATTTTTCCTACTCTGAGCCATCCTCATGTGTTTCTGAATAAACTGCACTTTTTCATCCATTTCCTCTACTAACAATGGTCTCATCAAATTCATGTCTCATATTTCATCACAAAAAAATCATTGTTCAACATATATTTCTATATAATGCTTCAAATGGTACAATATGTATACTAGAATGAAAATTATTTTTATAACAAAAATCATCCAAATAAATATTTGGATCCTAAATACCATTTTAATCCATTAAAAAGGAAAAAAACTCTTCCCAAGTTTTAATTTTTCACTCATATTTTCCATCATATTTATGATCAAAGGTTGTATTGAAATTTAATTTAGTATCCAATCATTTCTAAAGTCCTTTCCAAAAATTAGATGTGAACCTAGGATTACATTATAATATAATAGAGACTGTTAGTTTATGTACCCTAACTATCTCCTTTATATAAAGTCAATAATGTTTATCTAAATACATTATATACATAGTGGTAATAATATGTCTAAATTTAGTTAATTAATCAACAATGACCCAAATCACATTTTTGCTTCAATAATTCTTTGGTTATCCCACCACAAAATGCGTGGATATATTTTCCCATTTCCACTTCAGCACAAGAAAAGGTTGAAGTATCCCCTTCAATAACTATTTATCTACTTTAACATACTAACAAGACAAACACTTCATGGTGATGTCTGCAATATCTCTTTTAATTTCATCCCACCAGTAATTATCCCAATGGTCTTTATAAATATTTGTAACACTTAGATGAATAGAAAATATAGAACTATGACATTTTGTCAATAAATCTCTCTTTAATTGGGAATAAAAAGGCACACATAGTATATTTTAAAAATCTAAAACACATTCTTCATCAATATTAAAATCAAAAAACATACCCTTATTAAAGGATTCTACATTTTCCTATAAATATTGATCCCCCTTCTGATCTTTCTTTATTCTTTATGAAAAATTAAACTACATTAAAACCTAAATAAATAGGGGATGTCCCTCAATCTATAAATTCTCTGCTAACATTTATCAAATCATTAACCAAAGTGACATGTTAAAAATGTAACATGGTTAATGTAGAATTATTTTTTAACTGAAAGCATTAACCATCTTGTTTTATTTACTGGGATTATAATGAATTGTGAAATCATAATCCTTTATTTTTTCCATAAATTTTGTCTATATCATGTTTTATTCTTTTTTAGTGAATATATAATTGAAAAAATCAGTATATATTTCACACTTTACCCTGTAGAGATGATGCCCCCAAATTTTTAAAGAAAAAAGCACAGTATCTAATTCCATATCATGTGTATAGTAATTTAAATCGTGATATTTCAACTGAAGTTAAGCTTATGAAATTATCATAATTATCTATATTTAGAAAAATCCATGTCCTTTTAATTAATCATCACTATAAATAAAAAATTCATCATTTTTTTATGATAGGCCCAAAATTGGAGCATTCACCAATCATCTTTTTAGTTTATGAAAATAATCATATCATTCTTTTTTAAAGAATAATTTTTTTTAATGTAAACTTAGTTAGTGGTCTAGAAAATAGAGAATCATAACCACTAGTATTAACATGTTAATCCAAGAAAACTATAAATATATGTTATATTTTGGGGTCTTTTCCATAATTCAACAAATTTGTTAGAAGGGTTAATAGTTATGATTTATTTAGAAACAATATGTATAAGGAAAAAATTGAAACCAAAAATCACTCTTTCTAAATTTCCAATATAGTTTATTTTCTTTTAAGATCTGAAAAACAACCCTTAGGTGTCTTTCAGGTTTCTCTTGAATTTAAGAATATTCCAAATTGTTATCCATAAACACAACCAAATACTTATCCAATAACTCTTAAAAATTTCAATTCATAAGGTCTATAAATATAGAAGGTTCATTAGATAACCGAAATAAAATAACTACAAATGAATAATGCCCATATATAGTATGAAATGTAGTATTCAGATTTCCTCACTATTACAAATATGACATTTAATAGTGCTATTAAAATGTATTTATCAATGCTATAGAAGCACTGATATGAGAGCGATGTTAAAGGGTTGTTTTTAACAGTGATCACAAAAATCATTGATAAAGACCCCATTTATGAGAACGTTTTTAAGCGAATTAACACCCCAATCTTCCACGGTACACTTCTCTTTGGGTAATACAATAGCGTGTGTTGTACACAACACTGAGTTCAAGTATACCACGACTTACCAAACTATCCGTTCAAAAGAGGTTATGAATAGTATTAACTAAATTTTTAATATAATATTATCCTTATAATTTTAATCCTTATTATGAGTTTCGAAGACATGATTTATGAACAAACTCATTTTTTTAGATAAAAGAAGTGTTTTTTAAGAAATGAAATTTTACCGCCTTTTAATGGCGAAGCCTTTTTAAAACCAATATTTTAAACTTTTATATATTCAATTTGACAAAATGAAATACTTCTTTAGAATCTGGACATAAGAATTTAGTATCAATAATTTTTTGGTGTCTTTCTGATAACTTTTATATTTGGGCGAATAGTGAAAAATACTATATTTTAACTGAAAACAAATTTTTTAATCAAAATAATTTATATTGTAAAATTAAACATTTTAATGGTTTGGAAGTATAAATAGATTATATTTTTACTATTTAATCCAATGATAGTCATTTTACGTAATTTCACCTTGAAATTGTACATAAACAAGTGTTAAACTTTTGATAGTTATTATTTCTTAAAAATACGCCTTTTAGTTTCGAAAGCAGGAATCAATTTTAAATTAATAAATGCAACTTTTATGTTTTTAATTTGGTAAAATAGAATTCATTTTTGGATTCAGAATAACTAAATTAGACTAGGGTGAAGTTTTGGTACTTTTCGGATAACTTTTATATTTTGATGAATAGTAAAAATTACTAAATTTTAATTAAAAACAACTTTTTTAATCATAATAATTAATAGTGATAAATTATTAATATTATTGGTTTAAAATTATATTTAAAATATATTTGTACCATGTAATACAATGTGGGTCATTGAACATAATTTCACATTTAAACCGAACATAAACAACTGTCAATCTTTTGATAGTTATTATTTCTTAAAAACACGCTTTTTGTTTTAACAACGGAAATTAATTTTAAATTTATTTATGCCACTTCTATGTATTGAATTTGGAAAAATGGATTCCATATTTGGAATCAGGATGTCTAAATTTTTTAAATAGAAATCTTTTATTTTTAGACATTTTGAATAATTACTTCGGTAAATATTTTATTTACCATGGTTAAGGGTAAATCTGGTAAATAAGGGTTAAAAAAATAATATTATAATAATACTAATTACCCTAAAACGTGTCCTAACCTAATTGGTGGATACATGTCTGACCATGGGCATATTTGGGTCGATTTTGGGACCCCATGGATCCACTTGTAAGTGATAGGGACACTTTATTTTAATTAAGTTAAAATGAATACAAAAATGACACAAGCATATATATTTTAGAAAAACAATTGTTACATAAGGTTATATATGTTGGATTTTATAATATAAATATTCATTAGAAAGATAAAACGATTTAATACATAATGATATTTTATTTATAATTTTTAGACATTAAATAATATAATTTATTTATGAAACAATGGTGATGCAATAATTACCATAATAGTGAAAAATTAGAATAATTGATATTAGAAATACCGAAATAACTATAATTTGAGACTTTATTTGAATTAAACTAATTTTATTGGTCAATATGACATGTTAGGATTTCTCTAATTAACTGTTTTCTAAGTAATCATTCTATTATGATTTTTACAAAAATCAATTTTTGAATAGTGTCAAAATTGGCATAAAAGAGTTTTTAAAACAAATATTATATTATTAATTGATATTAAATTCCTAAGAATCTATGGATCGGCCAAGAGACTTATATCATGATATTTTTATCATTAATGGACCACTTGGGGGTCGATTGGATGTATATATTAAGTTTATTAACCATATAATATAAAAATACAAAGAGACATTGTAAAAGTGAAACTAATTAACTAAGAGTTAATACTTAAAGATATGGTTAATATAATTCCCAAACCTGTATAAATTCTATTGGTTGAGTGGTTTTTGACCCATAACCACTTTAAATTTTAAAAAATCAACTTTTGAGCCATTATAAAAAGAATATGAATTTATTATAAATTAATATTTTTAGCTTTTCCAAAGGTGCCCCTCACCCCTTTTATAAAAGGGCACTCCTCCTTCTCATTTCATAACACATTCAAAGCCTTTTGGTTCGGCCAAACCCTGCCCAAATACTCTCTAAACTTCCCTCAATACAACCTATAGGCCTTAGTTTGATCAAAAAGCCATCCTAAGGAGCCCTTTTGATCAAATCAGAAGGAAGAACCCGAAGAAGAGATTATGTTTTCACCACCCCTTTTCAAGTTCCTTTCTTCTTCCACTTCTTCTTTCTTTGTTATTACCATTATAAAATAAAAACTCTAGTATATTATATATATTGTGATGTTATTATAAATATGGTACAACCATATTCAGTATTCTATCCACCCTTTAAATAGCATGTCACGATACGTGCGTACGTACATCTTACCGTCTCCACGTCGTGGTGTAATTGTTATTAAATATATTATTATTTGGGTGGGTATAATAATGATGTGTAACTCATGAAAATAATAAATTTAACATGATAATGATTCTTTATATATGATATAACATCAAATATTATATTATTCTAATATCAAAAGAATGATATTGTCGCTCGTGCGTACGTACGGACTACCGTCTCCACAAACGCGATGAAATTCATTCTCTATCGTATCAATTCAAGTATAATTATCATTTTATGATTTAAAAATAATTTTTAAGGACTTGATATCATTTTGGATATGAATAAGATACAACCTATCCATGAAAAAATGGCTTACGTAACAAAACATATAACGGAAAATGAGTATGTTAACACCCAAAATGACGATAGTACTAAGATATTATTAACAAATCAATGATAAAAGATCATATATGATATCATATTAATGTAAATTATTATTTTATAATTAAATAACAATTATTTCACCATTATACAGGAGGTTAACCTACCATCGACTAAGGAAAAAGTACAAAGTAAGGGGTTTCTTAACTCACTCTTAATTTCATGAGAATTCCATTGTTCACACCTTAATTATTGCATGTGGTGTATGTGTACTGCCCATGATTGTATTAATTGTGTAATATAATTTAATTTATGGGTATTTACATCATCATTTTATGATCCTTCTTTCATGGGTGTATGTTTCGTATGTTACCTAATCGATAAGGAAATTCGAAATCTCAATTTCTATTTATTCGGCTTTCCGCAAACTTCATTGATTATTTTACTCCGAGATTATGTGTGGAATAACTATTCATTTTCTTATGTCATAATTTCCACTCCCCTTTTCTGTGGATATAATTTTGATACACATAATCACTCCATTGATAATTTCTCAAGTCATCGATATGAATTTGATAAGAGTAATTTTAACTCATTCTCAATTTGTTGAGTTAAAAATCCAAATCATTGGTGTTGTTTTTACAAGATTATGTGTGAATATCCTTTGATTGTTTTACACTGAATATGAAATCATATTTAGTGTATTTATATTTTTCACACAGAACTATTTCATTGATTTATCCCAAACCTAAGGATACGTCCTTTATGAGATATTTCGTCTCAACTTAAATTCCATTGAGAGTTCTTTGTTTTTATACACCTAATCACTTTTATGTGGGGTATATAATGTACTTTGACATAGTATATCTTGAATTCCTTTATTCTCATGATATTACAATGTTTTGATTACCTCAATTATTTTTATTCAAGTGGCTCTCTTTTGGATAGAAACTCTAACTAGAATACCATTTTTAAATGTTTTAAAGACTTATTCTTCTAAATCTTGCTCATTAATGTCCATGTTTTAAAAATGGTTTTAAGGATTTATTTATATGGAAATTAATTTTTTAAAATTAAAACTCCTTTTAAAAATTTTCAAAGTGGTATGGGACACTTTGATTCAAAAATCTATTTTTAAATGGCTTCTTGACAAATAGTGTCACTTTTAAATGATTTCATGAAAAAGGGGGATATTTATCTCAAATAGTTTTGATGATTATTTTCATCTATGTCAATATACTTCATTATTCTTGATTGACGTTAATTTGATACAATATAATCTTCCATATTGTATCGAATGAGTTATGTTTGACTGTGGATGTGCTATTTTTATAGAATTCATGGTTTGTGGTTAAATTATTGAAATTTCTTATGCTAGGATTAATATGAATGTTTATGTTATGTTTAAACATGTTCATATGAGGAATTAATTGGACTTAATAAGTGACGGGTGGAGCCCGCTATAGCTCCACGATGCATCGGTAGGTCTCATGAGAAAATATAGTGTCTTGGCACAAGGCCTTGACAAAATCTTATTTTTAGTCTTGGCACAAGGCCTTGGCTATGTGGTTATGATAGTCTGGCATTATGCATTCCATCAATATGAAAGTGATTATTGAAATTTCATGTCATCATTCGTCTAGTAGAATATCCATGTGAATAAGTAAATGGCATTATTTCATTTTATCTTTTCCATTTTATGCTGAAGTTCAAGTTTAAAAGGCTTTTGTTTTAGTTATAAATTGCTTAAAGTGTTTAGGATTATCTATGAAAGCTTCTCCTATAATGTTATCCTTACTGAGCATCTGATCTCACCCCTTTAATTTTTTTATTTTTCCCAGGATTATGAAGAAGTAATTTATGAATGACCTGCAGGGATTGTATGAGGGGATATGAAGACAAGATGTTTTTTTTATGTAATGTAAAACTTTATGAATGTATCTAGTGTTTCCAAGGATACTAAACTAATCGGTCTTTCGAGACTTGGTCTTTCTTGTGATCATTCTAATATTATGTAATAATGCACCAACTCTGGGTAACTGGGGTCGGGGCGTTACAAGAGATGATAAAGGGGGTTAAATAATATTTTTCTAGAACTCTTACATCTCTACATTTTAAAATTTATTACTTTATCATTTACTTTTACCAACACACCTAGCCCCCCCCCCCCAACCTCAATTTACATAATTCCAGTCTGAAGTGGGATTTCTCTCTATGAAGAGGCTAGGGGGATGATGGTGTAGGTCATGGGCATACCCCTTCCTCCCCTCCCCAGCTCACTCCAGCAGGAGAGTGGGGTTGACGCTCCTCTATAAACTTCATTTCCCCCTCACAAAATTTTCTTTTCACCCTTCACAACCCCATTTTCTATCCTTCGATTTCCTCCCATCGAAGTGATCCCTAAAGTCCATTCTTGTGTTAATGGAGTTCCATCAGTTCTGATTTCTCCCTTGGATTTTACGAATGATTTGGAAATGATGGATCTTAACTTGGTCACTCTTTTGGGGAAGAAACAAGACTCATTAGATGCCTTCAACTGGTTCGTTTTCCCTTCTTGGAAGATTTAGGATTGACTTGTGGTCGGTCATTTAGATTCAAATCATATTCAGATTGTTTTTTCATATGAGGAAGATTTGATCTATGCTTGGGAAAATGCTCCATGAGCTATAGATGGATTATGGTTTAATCTATTTTGGTGGCCCTTTGCTTTCTATATAATATGCGGATCCCCATTTACGGTGCTCTAGATATCCCTTATCAGTCTACCATTACCAATCTATAATCTGAAAATTTTTATGTTAATCAAAAATGTGATAGGTTGTTACCAATGTTCAGATGCCTGTACCGACACCGTTTTCCATCTAGTCTCCACCAGAATTTGCATTGAAGTTGATGTTTCAAAGGGACCATTGGACTTCATCATCATTGAGATTAAAGGGTAGATCTGCTGGAATAAGAAGGTTTGGTATGACTCTTGGGATTCATTTTTCTATGGTTTTCGTTGTTTGGATCATGATACTTATAGATGTTGTCAAATCCCCTATGATCTTGATTGGAACGCTACCCCTCAGGGTATCCTGGAATGTGGTAAGGATGATGCGGGCTATGTCAACAAGATGGATCGTCAGAGTACCATTGGGGATAGAATCCCTTCCATTATTCATAATGAGGTTAACACATTTAATCCATAAGCCAGTGTGGTGGAAGAGATTAGATATTTGGGTTTTTGTAAGTATGTTTTGGAAGAGGACCAGGGCATATCTGCAGATTCGAGAAGTAGCATCCAGGGTGGTCCTCCTGGGGAAGATGGTACTCTCTGAGTTAGGACTTGTGCAAGGTCTATTGATGGTTGTGAATATTATGGTTAGCGTAATAACAAGTTTGAGTATACCCAAGGTTCAAATGGAGCAATGAAGAAAAAACTAGCAAAGACAATACCTCCCAAACCGAGTGTAGAAAAGATCAATAACAGGATGTAGAGAAATTTGGTGAGTCCACCTAGCATAATTTCATTAGAAAAGGGTGCCCAAGCTAGTGTGGTGGTTGAGGTCTCTCTATACATGAAAACATATCAGTCTCAGGCTCTAGGTAACTCTACTAGAGCTTTTGGTCCAACTTCAAAGGTTGTGGCGAGTTTAAATCAATTTACCTATGTAATGAGTATGTATGATGGTGATAGAAACAAATCTTATAGGGTCATACATTCTAATGGGAAGTTTAATTCCAAGTATTGATAGGAGTGGGAAGAGCCTTCACATTATGTAGGCAGATCTTTGATCACCATATAGGGAACCAACTCATGGAGGAATTTGTCTTACCTCAATGTAAACAACCAATTTGAAATTTTAATTAATCAAGGAGATTTTAATGGAAAGTCCATCTATCCCTATGAGGATGAGTCTAATGGAGATAGATAACCCTCAGATGACATTATTTTTGATGGGGTTAGTACAATTCTGCATAATCAAAGAAGGAAGAAATGGAATAAGGACAACAGGGACCCAGGGAGTAGTATTGTTTCCAAGAAGACGAAACCTAAGGTCTGTAAGGAATAATCATGTCTTCCTAAATAGATGGAGACTCAGTTGGACAAAAAATAGTAAAAACCAAGGAGCACAAGATCATTCCAGAAGCAGGAGATGAGGCTCAGCAGGATGGTGTCATAGAGTCTCGATTGCAAGTGAAAGGAGCCTCAAAGGAAGATGACCAGCAAGAGGAGATGCATCTGTATTCTGAGGAGACAATGCTTGTGATAGAATATGTTCTTCCCCCTAGACCACAATGTGAGGAAGGATCTTTCTATAGCATTCATTTCTTGAAAAACATGGATCTGGATACTCATATGGAACTACTCATGCACTATGGCGAAGAAATTAAGGAGGATGTTTTGGTGATCAAGGCGGGAATGGAAGATATTGACCAAAGGATGGAAAGATCGATCCAAGTGGAAGTTTACAGGGAGAAAGCGGGATGGATGGACAAAAAAGAACATATATTTATTAGAGGCTTCAATGTGGAAAATATTATTAAATCAAATTATATGAAAGCTTGGGATTACAAAGAAACAAACTATAAAGACAACAAAGAGGAAGATCCAGACTGCCAAGTCAGTTCCCTCCCCTAGAAACTATTGAGGGAAAGAGATTCCAATCACCTTAGACATGTGTTCAATAAGTCATTATTTTCCATTAATGCTTGATACACTTTTATGTGATGGTTTTCATTACACCCTTAAAATTGTTAAAAAAAAGTTAATTTGGAGGATAATTCTAGCCTCCTGCATGCGCTGCTTCCTCTAATGAGTTTCAAACTTGAGACATCACCTCTTTAACTTGTTCCTTTTCCACTCCCCTATATTGTTTTGTTAGGTGTTTTATGATATATCTATATATTTATATATATTTCATTACATTTTTTATCCATATATATATATATTTATATATATTTTTTAAAAAACTCATATATAAAATATATTTTGTGTGTGTGTCTATGTTTGTGTTCATAAATACATGCATTCATTCATATGTATACTTATATATATGTTTTCATTTATAAATATAATTATAAATAATTATATTTATTTACATATATTATAAATGTATATTTATATGAATATAATAGAATATATAGATAAATATATACTTATTTTTTAATACAAACGCAGAAATATATATATATATATATATATAAACATTATATATACATTGTATATAAATTAATCATATAGGTATATAAATATTCATACATTTTTATTTTAAATAAAATGGATATATTTTTTTATTTAGATAAATTTTATATATTTTCAAATATTTTTTTTATGAAAATATTTCACGTATTTATTTATAAAATTATTTTTTATGTGTGAATATATACAAAAAATGGACATATTTTTATATATATTTTTATAAATAATCGTAAAATTTGAAAAATGATAAAAATTAAAAACCATACTATCAATATAAATGTAATCCCTGGGAATAATTTCTGTCTTCATAGAAAAATACAATAAAACCACATTAAACATGGAAGGAATTCCATCGATTGTTAAAAAATTAGGATACCCAGACTACAAACACAGTTTTAGAGGCCACATGGACCTTTTTTTATAAAATATATGACCAAGTGTTTCCCCTAGTCCCTAGTGTGTACATATTTTCTTGATCATCGATTTTAAATGTGTTAGAGGTCAAATGGACACCTGGATAAAAATTTGTGGTTGTTTCAAGTTCAATTCATCTTATTAACTTAATTTTGACATTTTACTTATTTTTTTATTTCTTTCAATCTTCAAATTGTTATTGAATGACTACTACTCAATAATAATTAGAAAAATATTAATAAATATTGTTTTTAAATTGTTTTATAATAAATTATTCATTAAATATATTATATATAAAATGTAAATGCGTATTTAGCATTATATAAATCATATCTAATATAATATTATATATATGTCAACATAAATATATTTTTATGATAATATATTATTTTTAATGATTTAAATTTTTTAAGAAATTTACCTTCTATCAACACTATTAAAAAAGCACTGATAAAGTCCCACTCCCCATATTATATCAGATCTTTTTTATTAGCAATGATAAAGGGACCCCTTTATCATTATTTTATTATGAGCACTGATAAATGCCCCAATTTATCCATGTTTTTTTATTAGCATTGATAAATATACCTCTTTATCAATGATTTTTTTATCATCGACCACCATTTATTAGTAAATTTTTAGCACTATTAAAATCTTGTTTTGTATTTGTGTTTGTTTACTTCACATTAAACTGATGGTACCCTGACCTTAGGATAAACTTCAAAAAATACTATTCTCCTTGGATATGATCAAACGAATCATTGATATGAAGAAAGGGATAATTTTTCTTAACAGTTATTTTATTCAAGGTTCTATAATTAGTTCAACGTATCATTGTACCATATTTATTTTTAATAAATAAAATAGGAGAACCCCATGGTGAATTTATAGGTGAGATGAAAACTTTATATAAAAACTCATGTAGATTATTTTAAAATTATAAAATTTCTAATTGATCCAATTGGTATAGGGGTATATAAATAGGATTAGTATTAGAGAAAAAGTCAATAGTAAACACAAACCACTAATCAAGAATAACACTAGGAAAATAATATAAAAAAACATCCATGTATTCCTTCACCACTAGCACATCACTAATTAGAACAGGTTCATTATTTTCAACCATGTTATCTATGTAACATACTCTATCATATCTAATTGATTTATTAGTTTCTTGATATGTTATTAGAGCCATTAAATCAATGAATAAAACTTTCTTGGTACTGCAATATATCATATCAGGGTAAATTTAAATTCATTCCATACCCAAAATGATATCAAACTCTACTATGTCCAGTCAACAATATTTGATGGAAAGACTATCTCATTGATAAAAATTGATATTCATATAATATTTTGTTTTTTTAATACTTACACCTTTAGTTTTCACTATAATTTCTATCTTACATTGATGAGGTGATATACTTAATTTATATAAAAATTTATCATAAATAAAATAATTCAAATATTTAGATTTATATAGGGAATTGGCATAATTCAAATACACAAGTAACATATCTATCACCACTTTATTTTATGGACCAACATCGACTATATTAGTATAAAATGAATTTTCTACACCATTAAATTTATAATCATATTGATTTACATCATATGTAAATAACTTTAGACACATGTTAGCATAATTTACCAAACCATTGCAACTAAATAACCTCACTATTGAATGGTTATCGGTTACCCCATTATTTGGTTGTTCAAGACTCTTTTATTTATAGTCATGTGCCTTGGGAAAAAACTGACCACACCAGAAACACTTCACAAAACCCTTCAAACATTCGTTGAAATGTATTTTTCCACACTTAGAACATTTTGGGGGCTTACCTCTAGAATTAGTAGTTGGTTTTTTCTCAATTTCTTTCCACCTGGACCATTTCTTATTGTTAGAATATCAAGTAACATACATTTCAGCAAAATCCATGTCAACCTTTTCAACAAAATTAACCACTTTATAATAAATTAAAATATCTAATGTGTAAAAAGATCTTCATTAACATGGTTTTAATACTGAGTAAAATCTATTAATTTTTCTACCAATTTCCCAAATAAAATTTGGCACATACTTGACTAATCTTGTGAAGTTTTCATTATATTAAACTATAGAATATTTATCTTATTTTCCTTAATTCTAAGAAATGTTTTTCTATCATAAGTCAAACAACATTTGTGAATTATTGATCATGGAAAATATCCTCAATTGTTTCCTATTCCTTGGCATAAAGTTCATATTTTTCTTTTGTATTCTTAACCAAAGACAACTAACAACCAACTTCACCTTAGAAATAATAAACACCAAGAGTTTCCTTTTGAAATTATAAACATCCCATGACATTAAATATATTTTCCATATAAATGATTCATACATCGGCTACTATAGGTTCAGATTACCCATTGAGTAATGGGTTATGTTTTCTTTATGAAATGATCCACAATAGACATGTTTCTTTGTTGTATATTAGGTTCCTCTTTGTCATGGATACCACCAACATTTATATCTTAAGTCAACAGTTCCATCACTGTAACAAACTATATCGTTCTAATTCAAACCATCCTAAGATACTGATATGGATGAATATTTTCCTCTAACTGCCTTCCCATTACAGATTCCTTGTTTCCTATGTAGAAAACGATTCTAAATATACATAGTTTTGGAAAAGAAAAATATTAATCGTCAAAATCAGTATCATTCTAAATTATCCATTACGTAAAATATTTAAAGTGAATTTTATTAACATTATCCTAACCTCTAAATTTGTCTAAACCTTTCCTTTGATACTAAATATAAGGAACTTGCCATAAATATTACATAATCATGAGTTTTAGTCAATAATTTACTTTTTCACTTTAAGGATATTTTCATGTTTAGAGTTTTAGAGAACTAGGACACAAATCATATATTTCAAAACCATATAATACAATTTAGACACATATGATTAGTATAAATATTTTCCATAATGTAAAACATTTAAAATAAATCATGATTTCCTTCATGAAAACTCATAATGAATTTTACCTTGTTGTTTTCCTTTCCCTTACCCATACTATGAAAATAATTTAAAAATATGGGATAAGAACAAAAATCACATTAAGGGATGTAAAAATAAAGAAAACTATTAGCATAATGAAAACATGAAACCTCAAATAACATTTACCATTATATTCAATGTTCATTGATGATATTAATTAAAAAAATATCTTTCAAAAAACACACATACTTGTTTCTAAAATAAAATTATTAAAACTGAAAAGAATCAATTCAACCCCCTATTGGAGACTAAGATCATCATACGTATAAAACCCTTTCATAGCCATTATTAATTAGAATAACCATAAAAATTATTCCAAATATAATCATTACCTAATTCATTGGAGCACTGTCTAGGTTATCCCATCGTTTAAGCTATAATAGGCTCACCCTGTGTTATTTGGGCCACCATGTCATATAAGTTGTAAGGGAATCACCTGATTCTTTTTGGGCTACCCCATCGTATATGATATAACCAGATCACCTGACAATATCTAGGCCACCCCATCATATAATTCATAATTACCATATAATAAGTAAATCATTTTTTATTTTATCACTTTTTAAAGACTCTTTTAAACTTCTAAACAAATCAACTTTGGATATCAAAATACTATTTTATTTTTAAACCCCATTTCCAATAACAAAATATCCAAAAAAATGGAAAATGGTTTTATTTGAATAACATATGAAATATTTAAAATGAATATATAAATAAAATAATGGTCATGGTTGCATAAAACTCATTATAGACATGTATGTTAATAATAGAGCATTCTGTTTGTAGTTTGTTAAAAAAAATTGTATAATCCATGTAAAAATATTCCATTTTAAAATAAATTAATATAAAGTAAAGGAGACATAAAATTTACTTTATAAATCTTTTATAACTATAAGAAAAATTAATACATTTTTTAAAAAGACACAGACATGGAAGATAAATATAGTTTGAAGTAAAACACATTAAAACATGATTTTTTAAAGGAAAGCCCCTTATCAACTTGAAAATATTTTAATCATAAGCCCCATTAAAGGATAACATTAACAAAATATTTAAATACCTTGATAATAAAATAATTTAGGATATAAATTTTAAAAATGATCTATATATATACCTCATAAAAAATATAAGTGTATAAAATCAAGATATGCCACAATGAAAGGAAATTGAGATGAAGTCCCTTACCATGAATCTAAATTGTCACATGTGTATTTATATTCCTAAATAATAAAATTAAATTAATTATTTACCTTATTGATAAAACTTTCCAAAAACTTTTATTAATTGTATTTCACTTACTACCATGTTATATATAATTACTTAATCAATTCATTTTATGTCGAATGTTTTGACCACATTCAGCTTATGTGTCAAAAATGACTTTGGAAGGTTGAATATGTTCAAAGATGCCATTATTTAAAAATATCCAGAATAATAATCATGATATAATTATCATATTTACACATAAATTATAATTTTAAAAAAATCTTGAAATATGATTACGAAAAATTAATGAATGTTATGATAATGGTGACGATATGTTATATGTAAGCATGTGTAAAATTTCAATTTTTCAATGATAATTATGGAAAAAATGAAAGTAATCTTTATCCTTAAATAATGATAATAATATCTTAAATACCATATTATTTATTTATATATACTTATATATATCATTATTTTCATGTGGTGATCAAAAAATGTATCACATTGCTTCGAGGAGGTGGTAGTCCACATGTCCACGAACGACATTATCATTTTCCTAAATGATAAAAATGTAAAGTAAAATGATATATTATATTTACATAATTATAACTATTTAATTAATATAGTAATTATTTCATTAAATTACATATATTAATTATCTTTACCCTTATTACCTTCTACTTAACAAGTTAGTGAAAAATGAATCAGGTCACTTTATAAGGTGGTAGTATGTCGTACACATGAGCGAAATTATTGTATCCCATAAATATTGGAATATAAAAAATGGTATATGTGATATAATCACTCCATAGGTATAATTATATTAAAATATCATATATAAACTTTATATTCATCATCATTCCCAACTATGAATGGTGATAATGGAAAAATGAGTGATATCATTTCGTGAGGCGGTAATCCACTATACACACAAATGGCGGTTTCTTAACCCATTTGATGGAAGTGTGTGTGGTTGTAGGTATAAACATTAACATAGAAACAAATTATTATATTGAATATTCTAATTCTATTATATCATCATGTTATAATAATAATTTAATGAGTCTAGTAAGAAATAAAATAAAAATGTTCATTGGAGAACATTACATCTTCTTCGGGTAACTCCTTTTGGTTTGCACCAAATGCCTAACCTGATTAGATTTATTTCAAAAATATCAATACTAGGATCATAGGATGATATTTTAGAAGTTATTTGGGTAGGTATTGGCCAGAAATTTCTTTTTAATGTGTGAAAAGAAGAAGAGAGTGGGAGTCCTTTTATAAGGGAGGTGCGTGTCACAATTATAATGTTTTGAAAAGAGTTAAATGTACCCATGTTATTAGCTATCACCAGGAACTAATAATGAACAAAACGTGATCATAGAAGACATAAGGTCTAGATATGTTCATAAATGAGTTTTTTACATCTTTTGTGATTTTTTACACCTTATATTCTATGTTTAACCACTAAGTAAACTCATTTTTACCTTAATCATTGTGATTAATTTTAATTATTTCAACTATTCAATTTAGTCTAAATTTAATTCCACATTATTAGACATTATAAATTATTATGATTCAAAATATGTAATACTTTTTAAAAAATTCAATCTATATAATTGTAAAAAAATATTTAATATTAATCTCGCAGATGTAGCGAGACAATGTGATTTTAAGAAGAGTAATTTTAAAAATATTATGATTCTATATTAAATATATGAATAATAATAATAATGTCATGAAATTAAAATAAAATTTTATGATATATAATAGATAAATTTCATTAAAAACATTAACCATTAGGTATTATTTTAATTAATTAAAAATGATAAACATTAAACATTTAAGACAGTTTTTTAAAAACCCCATTATTAAAGGAAAAAAAATTATACAAAAAACAAAAAATAAGTTTATTAAAAAGTATTTAAGTGGATTAAATACAACTAAATAATATTTAGGTAACTTTAAAAAATATTAAAAACATATTTACAATTTTAAATTACTTAATTTATTAAAAATAAATGCCTTTTTACAAAAATTTGTATTTTTCACTATTCATGGAAAAATAAATATTTACTAAAAAATACCGAACCTTCCCCCAAAGTAAATTTTGGTATCCTAGTTCAAAAATTATATTATTATTCTGATATAAAAAAGTACAAAATTGATAAATTAATATTGTAAATAATATTATATAACAAAAGAGTTTAGTTAAACTATTTCTTTTTTGGATTTAAAAAGAGTATATAATATTTTTTAAACATAGATAACTATCTAATTAATTTTAAAATATGTGAAAATGATTTATTTAATCTTTACCTAGGTTTTTACTTTGAGTCCTTATTATATTATTTTGAACCTAAATTACTTGATTTATCCTTACAGAGGGGATATGAATTTATTAAAGTTGTTATTCATAATGACCAAAACTAAAAGAGACCTGTTTAAAAATTTATACCTCCTAATTAAAAATATGGAATCCATTTTTCATGATTTAAAACAAAAATGTAATAATTTCATTTAATATTAAATTAGAAAATGAGACAAAAATGTTTTTTAGATAAATTCCTTTTTTAGTATAAAAATGTTTTTAAACAATTTTCAATTATTAAATTCATTTAAAATACTATAATTGGAATATGATTAATCAATATTTACTGATAAAATTTTTGAAAATAAACCAAAATATAATTTTTCTTTAAAAATACTTAAAAATAAAATTTAGTTTTCAATAAACGTCAAATTTTTTTACTATTCATTGATAAATCAAACATTTCAAAAAATTCTTAAAAATTCACTCTATACTAATATTAAAATTATGATTAAAAAAATGATGTTCATTTTATAAAATAAATTTTTTATCATTTACATATATTAATTATAATATTTTCTTACAAAAAATATAGGAACCATTTTTGAAGAAAATATATTTTGAAGTGTTAAATGACATTACTATTAATTGAGTGGTTATTATTTGAGCATTAGTAATAATTGATTATTGATTAGGATTGTTGGCGCAAAAATTCAGGACAAACAAGAGACCCAAAGAAGGCCCCAAAGGACTGCCTCCCGAATCCCCTTCGCGGAGATCCCCCGGTACCACGGCCACTGCGAAGCAAAGAAGCGGGATGATCTGCGACCGCACTTGATGTTTGCACCCCTACTGTGAAGCAAGGAGGTGGGATGATCTATGACCACACCTGATGTTCGCACCCCCGCCGTGAAGCATGGAGGCGGGACACTCCACGACCACACCTGACGTTCTCACCCCCACCACGAAGCAAGGAGTCGGGACGCTCTGCGACCGCATCTAACATTCGCGATCCCGCCACGAAGCCACCAGGCCCCTCTTTTCCCAGTGTGTGATCCTCTCCTAGCACCACTTACAAATAAATACCAGGTTCCCCCTGAGCCCAAAAGATGGACAATCTGACCTTTCAGCTTCCAAGCACCCGAATCGTGAATCATCATTCTGCTATGTGAACCATGAGCTGTGCGTGGTACTTCTGCTCCGCGAAGTGCCTCCCCTTCATCGCGTTTTGATCCCCTTTTATTAGAGGGATTCCCTTTGCGAAGCCTAAGGGTCTTCGCGAATGAAGGGGATCTTCAAGGGGACCAAGGTCATTGCGAAGTGTTTATGCTTCATGAAACACCCTTCATGTACACATGATCCACATGCTAAGGCAGGGTCATTGTACTTCGTGAAGCCCATTGCTTCTCGAAACCTTGCTTCATGAGGCACCTTTGCTCCACGAGGATGTCCTCTACGAATTCCCATATACTTCGCGAATCACCTCCCATTTGCACCTCCTCTTCATTCTAAGGCTAAGGCACCCCACTTTGCGAAGCACACCCCATTGCAAGTGCCCTCCACCATGCGAAGAAACAAAGCTCTAAAAGGACCCTTCCTATGGACTCCTCTGCATGGAAGATAATTTTCTCATGAAACCCTCTAGGTTTTCATGATGTGACATCAATGTCCCCTAGATGATACCACCCATTTCATTGATTTGCCTAATTCTTCTTTGCATAGGCACGCTAATGGCTATTGATTATTCGCATAGCCAGGCTAACTTGGACCCTTCGATGGTTTGCTCTGTGAAACCCCCTCAGTATGGTGTTGTTGGTGCCTTCCCTCCCACAAGGAGAAGAGTGTACCTGTTATGTATGTCCTACGGGTGCGGAGCAAACCCACCTCATCCGAGCTACATGATGTTAAACTGAAAAGAACCATCTTCCTCATAACATGATGTTTAACTGTGACCTCGCCCCATGCCTTGCACATGGGGTGCCCCCACCTCATCCATTCTCCACGCCCCCTGGTATCCACAGGGGATGATATCCTCCTTCTGGGAGTGGTGTTTGTCCGTGGGGTAAGGGTAGCCACCATGGTGTATTCCCCTAACCATTCTTTCAAGAGGTATCTCCTCGGCTCCTCCTCACTTCATTAGTCCCAAGGCCATTGGAGGGTGTGATAGGGAACAGGTATCCTCCTTTCTTTGGTCCCAAATCCAACTCCCACTTTGCTTTCTCACCCTTGGGCCTCCATCCTGGAGTAAGACCCGAATCATCGTGGGGTACTCAACGCGTAATCCCCTCTTCACTTCCTGCGGATGCACCTTTCGTGACATCGTCGTCAGGACATTTCTACCTCTTGTTTCTCACAACGAGCATGAGTCACGTGGGCGTAGAGTAAGCATTGACTAAGACATCACCCCCATCCCGCATGACGTTAAACTGTATTCCACCCACCCGAACTACGGGGACATTGATCCATGTCAATGCATGGTATTTAGGAAGACACCATGAGCTTCAAGCCCACCACCCGGTCGTTCTGACCATCCTCACATCGTTTCACCAACACCCTAGATTTCCTTGAGTGTAAGACCCATGCACCATCTGAACTACGAGGACTTTGGTCCCCACTAAGGCAGGGTATGTAGGAAGCCTCCACAAGGTTCAAGCCCACCACCAACCATTAGATCCCAGGTCCTCCTTCACGTCGGTTCGCCAACGGTCCATCCCAAACAATGTGGACTTTGATCCATGTCAAGGCATAGTACATAGGAACCCTCCCTAAGGATCAAGCTCACCACCACATTGTCGTTCCGACCCCCTTCACATCGGTTCACCCCCACCCCGCATGACATTAAACTGTATTCCTCCCCTTCTGGAACTATGGGGACTTTGATCCATGTTTGTGGAATGGTACGTAGGAAGCCTCACGAGGTTCAAGCCCATCACCCAACGGGCCCCCAGTCCATCATTAAGTCGGTTCACCGTCACCTCGGGTAGCCTAGAGTGTAGGCCCCACACCCCTCTTATGAACGGCATGGTAATTGATACTTGTCAAGGAAAGGTACGTAGGAAGCCTCTCTGAGGTTCAACCCCAACATCCATTGGCCCCGACCTTCTCCATGTCAGTGTGCCAAGCCCCCTTCCCGAAATATAGGGACATTGATCTAGGTCCAGGCAAGGTACGTAGGAAGCCTCATTGAGGTTCAATCCCATCACCCATCGGACCCCCGGTCCATCTTCACGTCAGTTCGCCGACACAACCCATACCGAACTACGAGGAATTTGATCCATGTCAAGGCATGGTACGTAGGAAGCCTCTCTGAGGTCCAATCCAACCACCCATCAGACCCCAAGTCCACCTTCACATCGGTTCGACCTCACCTAGAATTAAACTGTTGCAACCTCCTTTAGAGATAAGCCATTTTCAACCTCATTCGATGGTAAGAAATCTCCAGATGAACTACGCAGACTTTGATTCCCAACCACGGGGATATGTAGTTGGTCTTTTCAAGGCTCAAGACCAAAACCATCATCCATCCCAATTCTTACCCGGGCTGCCACATCCCCGTGAGATCATTCCACCTCATTCCCTCCCACAGCATTCGAGAAGCCGCTCACGTGTTGGCCCCAATATCGGTGTTCCATCCAAGGGTGTTCCTCCACCTGATCCACTCTAATTGGTGTTTTGATCAGTCTGATCTATCTCTATTGGAGGTTAAACTTGTGGCATACCCTGTGTTAAACATGGGAAGCTGATAAAACCTCATATACATTCCCATGGCATACAATTCCCCACGTCCAATGTGGGATTCCTCAGGCTTTCGTGCCCTCGAGAAGCCCCATAATATGGGACATAATAGAGACACACCAATCCCCAGCATCCAGACAAGCCAATGATGCCCAGCATGACGACTCCCCTAATCGAGGTTTGCTGCCCTGACCGGACCCATTAGAATGTCCGAATAGAAGTAGTGTAATTAACAGGTGTCCATGAAGATATGTCACTAGGAAGAGTTTCACGAACAACGTATCAAATCTATGAGGGAGACCCGAACTCGGTGATGAGTTCTGAGGAGGAATCCATAGAAGGAAGAACTGACATCCCATTATCCTATTTCGATCAAGGAGAAAACATCCCTAAACAGGGAATAGATTTCTCCCGCCTTTTGAATGTAGTAATCCGTGGTAACAAAGTCGTGCCTGTCGCACTCAAGCAGACAGACGCACGCACCCCGGCGAAAGCGTCAAGAAACAGAAATGGTGAACCTGATGTGAAGATCTTCTATTTAAAATAGAGATTAGTAACACTCGGGGCATCTAGGGATTGATGTGTCACTGGATCCAGCTATCCAGCGCTAGGTCCCACCAAGAAAATAGCAGGCCTGGCGTGAAACTCACCAGAAGTTGGGGCAGTAGAACGTTGGACATCCTATTCTGCGATGTTGTCAGCGTGGATCCCTATTACCGGTCATGGAAGGTGGGATGGCACTGGGGAATTGGTCGTCCATTCCTTTTTCCTTTCAGCACCGAAGATTCCATCTATCTGCTTCTTAGGAATAAGGTTGCTACCACAAGAACATGATCTCCGCCCACTCGCCTATGCAGGGTCAAGGGAAATGCCAGCACAGCCCCTCTGTGTGGCTTCAGCACTCCTACAATGGATTCTGCTTCCATGACTGTGGGGCACCCATGCCACATCTCCCCATTGGAAGTTATCCAACGAAGGGTAATCAATGACCTCGTACGTTGTTATGAGGAGGAGGGAATAATCCCAAACTGGGATATGGACCACTTGAACTTGGAGGCGTCTAGGAACTATTGTTAATGTTTCCCCCGAGGGCCGCGCATGGATCTGTTGTTCCCCACCCCAACATCTAATCATTTCAGGAGCTTGTCCCCAGAGCGCTTTGACGACTCCCTAACTTACGATGATGAGGTGGGAGACTTCCAGCCTAGCCTGGTCAGAGTCTCAGTCCAGGGGCTCCCAGCAAGGGCCCCCACCCGGCCACATCAGTATCGCCACCGACCTTGCCGGAGGAGCAGGTAGGCTATGCACCTGCACCACCAGCACCGGCTCGCTCGACCCGATACCCGTGTCAGGAAAGTGCTGAGGACGCCCACCAAGGGGCATCAACGTTGACAGCTACTATGGCCCGAGCCACCTCTGACGCATATCACCAAGTCCCTGCACATAGAGAGCAGGGACGCTCCTATGCCAAACCGAGATTGAGGCCCCAACCACCCCATGGGCAGGCTGGGTCAACTCTCCTGATCACAGGCACAGTTGGGGGTCGTTGTGATCTAACCCAAAGCAATTCCACCCCATACGGAGGTCCTCCCTGTACCACTACCACAGAGAGAATGGGTCTTCCCCAATTCGAGGCATAGCATGGAGGTATGCTATGTGCCACCCCCAATCCGAATGGAGGTCTGCCCCACGATGGTGATGTTCGGTATAGAAGCATCTCATGTGCCCATCACACCAGGTATACAACCCTTCCTCCTTCCCCTGACCATCGACGTTGAGAAGTTACCCATCTGGTCTCTCTCCAACGTGGGGATCCTCCCTACGTCCTCTCTGCAGTTGGAGAAAGTCACCCTTGCCCCGACAACCAGAGGGGTGAAGGCCAGCCTCGCTCCATATGCACCAATAATTGAGGTCTCCCCCATTCTCCCGCCATTTCTGATGGAGGTTTTTCCCACTCAAGTGCTGTACATGGAGGTCCTCCCCATGTCCCCTATGACATTTTTCCCACTACTCCTCGCACCCCGGTTGTATCAAGTGGAATCTCTATTGGACCTGGCACTAGCGCGGCCGAAGGACCACATGTCGGGAATCAGACATGTCTAGAGGAGCCACCTAGGGGAAGGATGGCGGGTCATTTCCACCACAAGAAAAATCCCTGGAAGGCTCAGACGGAGATCAACCCGGTCCACTTATCAGACTTTAAAGTAGAGTGCGAATTAGCTCAGGAGCCCTCTCCTCGCTCATCCGAGTCAAGGTCCAGGGAAATGATGAGGCGCATCGGCCTGGTACTTCTAGAATGTGAGGTCTACAGGATTCATGCCTCCCGCCATCGGTTTATCTAGGAGGATAAAAATTTGGTGACCCCACAGATTACGGTCATATAGTCACCACCATCATCACTGGAAGCGCTTTCTACCTTCACAAGAGATCTATTCTGGGGACCAATGGTAGGAAAGCAACATCACGACCCACCACCAGCAGCCCTCGCCCCTGAGCCAGGAATGTGGCCGTCAGCCCATCCTATCGCGACATAGCGGCCAGGTCACTACACTCCTCTAAGGACAACCCAAGAATCGGCGGGCAGTTAGCCCGTACACCGTATTATCCACCGGCCAACCTACCGTCCTAGCGGTTTTCCAAAGTAACACTGCCAGTTCCTCAACAAACCCCAGTAGGCGAGTGGGTAAATCAAGGGCCAGACCCTGAATTTGAGTCGAGGAGATTGTGGAGTATCCTTGGAGCAGACCACTTCCCCTATAAGATCTAGCCCGTGGCCGCGCATGATTTCTTCATACCCGAGTCCCTCACCCAAAATGAAGTTGAGTGTTTTTGCTACACCCTCTGGTCAACGCATTTCATTCTCCATCATCATCTAGTGGTTTATCCAAGTAGTCGAGCATGTTTTGAAGATATCAGCGAGCAGTGTCGTCTAGTCGATCTGGCCGCACTCCCGGTGGCCCAGCGCCTCGAGTCACCAGGCCACTGTGAGGCCCTCTAGCAAAAATTCATTCAGAGTATCGAAGTACTCCGCAAAATTATCAGGGTGGCTACCCCCCACGTGAATGTCTATGGCTGGGGACAGTATGATGCCCTAATCTTCAGCCCTATCTGACGGTAACCTGACTCACTATGCGATATTTAGGAAATGCACCTAGGAAGTGTTACGGTTCACATGGATGACATAGTAAAAAAAGAGGATGACTAGGAGTTTTTAGATGGAGAATTACACTCTGAGGGTGTGCCACCACTGTTGGACCCATCAGGGATGATTACTCATCAGAAGAGGAACCTCCTAGGTCTCCCTGCTCTCACCGAGGGATTGGTGCTCAGTCAGAATATCGGTAAGGGAAAAGGGAATGTTGGAGCGGTCAAGCGCTCTGACCCATCTACCTCGGTGGAGAAGATTGATGAAGTCTATGGGAAGGCCATGATGCACCAAAAACTTGGTGAGTTGAAGAGGTTGGTCGACGAACTGCTGGCTGAATGCATTGTAGAGCGACGAACCGACTATGGTGATCCTAGGCTGGGGCAGCAAGGGAAGGAACAACTACACCTCGACAAGATTCCTCTGGGAAACCATGATCATAGCGCTCCTTCAGACAAGGTTGAAGCTGGAACTCACTACAAGAGGGTGCATTATGTCTCAAAAAACCCTCCTGAACGATGTGGAAATCTGAGGAATCCAGCCCGGTTCCCCCAACTACCCCACAGGCCGTTCCACCAGTCGTTCCACGAGTTGCTGAACCTGTCTATAGTGTCGAAGAGATAGGAAAAAACACTCGTGGTTAGGGATCCTCGTCAAGATAGGGACCCCCGCCATAATGATCCTTTTGCGGCACTCATAGCCCACCTTAAGGCATTGGAAACACGGCAGGTGGCAATCCCACCAGATTGCAAGACATACCCAGCATGGGTGGAAGATATATCGGTGCCTCTGAGTTTTGGGAATCCCACCTTCTCTCCCTTTAATGGGATGAGGCACCAACCGCAGAATCTGGCCCACATCAACTCGAGGTGTGGGCCCATGTTGGGGACTGCAGTGCAGTAGGAGGCCTCCATGATCCGTTGTTTCATTCAAACACTTTAGTGGCCAATATTTATCTAGTACAGCCAGCTCTCTGTTGAATCTGTGACCAGCTGGGAGGACTTTCGCGGGCAGTTCCTCTACTAGTTCAACTCTACCACCTAGAAGTCCAGTATCGCAGACCACTTCAAGTGAAAACAAAGGCCTGATGAGTGAGTCGTGGACTATATCACCAGGTGGAAGGGGAACACGTACTACCTTGACATGCAACTGACTCAGGAGTAATTACTGACGATGTGTATAGGGAATGTCAAGACAGAATCGGTTCCCTCCCTGATCACTCAGTACTATCCCAGAGGGTTTCGAGACTTCTCAAATAAGGCCCAGCACCTCGATGAATCCCTGCAACAGGCCAGATAGGCATGTTGGTTTCCCCCATAATCCCAGCAAGGAGATATTCTAGAGTCGAGCTCGTCATAGTGGCCCAAATAGAAGCCCTTAGGTAGCTATAATTGCTACAAGTAGTACTGGCCCCGTAGCCTCGCAGAGTCCCTCCACCTCAAGAACAACCTCTAGCTCCATAGTATCCTCAGAATCGGCAGGTGCCCCCGCGTAATGCACCGCCACCGCCCATGAGGGAATATCAGTGTCCACCTCCCCGACAGGCCCCTCCGGCTCCTCGTTAAGGCCAGGCTCCAAGGGCTCCCTATCCGAAAAGAAGACACCAGACATACTTGTTCAGTGAGAATAAAGACCCCAGTTACATTCGTAGAACCCTTGATAAGGGGATTGTACGCTTTCCTGAGTGTAGAAGGCTGACAAAGGCGAATATTACCGATTTCCCTAACTACTGCCCCTATCATCATATTCTGGGGCACACGCTGAAGCAGTGCTATGTGTTAAAGGACTGGCTCCAACACCAGGTCGATAACAACATAGTCAGGCTGGGCCTGACCCTGACATAAGTGGCGAGTTTCTTTGTGAGGTCAGATAGCAGTAGCGACGACAAAGGTGAGAGGCATCAAGTTCCCAGCCGTGGTTCCCAAAAGTACGATGACTGGATGGCTCGTAAAACAGTTTCCCATTCCCATGGCATTATTTGGGCACGCATGAATCAGTTGGAGCCTTCAGAAGCTGTGACCGTGAAATGTGTGGCCGATTTTCTCCTATCGACCGGTCAATGATCCAATGCTCTACTTATTTTTATAGCAACACTCGGATCGAATCCTCCGGGATGATACTTTTTTTATTAGTCGATTGTTTTAGTTGATTGTTTTTTAATTCGGGGGTATTTTTTTACAAATCTTATGAAATAATTTATGGATGATGTTTTATTTAACAAATTGATAATGATTGGGGTGAGTTCATTATTAGAGAGATAATCTTGTGATATCCTTGAGCTTTTCTTTATATTGCATTTAAATTAACACCCACTTCACAAGATAATGTTGATTGGAATTCTTAAGCGTTAAGGCATTAATCCAAGCCTTAATGTAACTTAGGGTTATAATCATTACCATTAATTATTTAAGTTAGTGTAGTTATTGTTCCAATAATCCATGGAAACCACATGTTAAACAAAATATTTCATTAATCCATGACAGGTAATGTCGAATATTCCCAATGATAAATTAACGAATACTCATCGAGAAAATACTATCAATCACATAAGATCCCTAAATGTTGACTCACCCCAATGAGAGATTCACTCATATATTTGGGGGTTTAATAATATGGTTATAATTGTTATGATGATAAATTAAGAATAGAATAAAAATAAAGGGATAAGAAAAGAGTGGTGCGTCGAACACACACACGAACAATGATGAGAATTAAAAAAAATAGAATTTCGATTGAATGAGGAAGCAAAAGAAGTCAACAGGATTCAAATGTATTTAAACTATTTTAAGAGCATTAATATTAAAATACAAAAGGTGTATTAGAATAAGATATATTGAATAAGAAACTTGTATTTAAACAGAATTACAAAACACAAACATACAAGATTACAAAGAAGAACAATACAAAAGTAAATGAAAAAAAAGAGAGTAGGATGGGTATCTCAAGTTAAAAATTGAGTATGGCATGACCACCCAAACCTTTGGAAAGGCTTTGTTCGTGCCAATAGGTTCTCATCTCTTCTTAAATGCCAACCTTTTTGAAGGAGAGGATGGGGTACATTTATAGCCCAAGGAAGTGGACTGTTTTCATTCCGAATCTATCCCTCCACTTGGCATGACGATTTGGAAATCCAGAGAGACGAATCACTAGATATATCCTTATTAAAAGTTGTATAAAATAAATTTTTCTGACCTCTCTCAAAATTTGGATTCATTTGGACCTATGGAGACAAAGTTATGTATGGTTGATTAAACAATTTTAATCTTTCCATTTCAATCCAATTTTTTGAAGTCTAAAATGTGAATGGGTTTTTGAAAAGAAAGATGCCTTCAAAACCGAATGATGTCTTCAACAAAGACGGCCGCCTATATCGCTAATTTTACACTGAAAAATCTCAGCTCTATTTGATTATTACATCATGAGATATGTCATTAATAGTTTCCGGATTTTAATTCCAGTCCAGAATGATGTGCTAGACTTCAAGGCATTAGTTGGGCCCATTGTTCTTGTAGTTGGAACTTCAAATTTTTATCCCCAATTCCATTGTATAATATAGAAAAAATGGTGTAGTTTCATAAAATTTGGGCTTCCGGATTTTTACAATTAACTCAATCATCATTGATGGTCAAATTTCATTACAAATTCTTTTGGTCTTCTTGTGTTGACCATATGAGCCTAAAAATTCCAGAATTGTCTCATGATTCCTTCTAATGATATCTGAGAAATTTAATAATGAATCCAATAAAACAGGAAACACACATTTTTGAATCAGTAGGTGGGGAGTTATAAATAACATATTAAACTAACTCAATTGGACTACTTCTAAAAATGTTCAAAAATTATACTTAGTATTAAAACATTAATATTTCACACAAATTATGCACATGTCATATAAAATAAGTAATGGGGGTATATAATAAGTCATTAAAATATTAATAACATAAAATCCCAAAATTTTAGTCTTGGCCATGTCTTCATGTGAAACAAATATAAAAACATAACAAAATCATTTTCACTCAGCAACAAATATTAAAATTTTGTTTTCTCCAATCAGGGGAGGTTTAGACATCCATTTTGAATTCCACCACAAGTTGTTTCAGAAACAATATTCCAAAACTAATTCATTTTTTCATGCTCAAATTTAGAAATGGAAAATGTGGACACTCAAAACTCACACCTCTCAAGATGATAAAATTCATTTGTGGAGGTTCACTCTTTCACCAACCAAAAGTGAAAATATTAGATTTTGAAAGAGCTCTCAGTTTCCATTCACTATCCAATGTGATAAAAAATCAAGTGGTCTTATTAGGAGTTTTTCTATGGGTTTGGGATAGTAGGAAGATGATATCCAAAAGATAGGAAAATGGGGTAAAACACCAACATAGAAAAAGCAATTATCTTTGTTTTGAAATAAAACATGGAAGGAAATGAAAACACATATTTATAAGGGAATGATTTTGTGATGAAAGACACAATAGAGGAAGAATATTTGAAGGGGATGATAAGATGAAATATTTACAAACCACAAAACTTCTCCCAATTAAATAAGAATATAATGCAAGTGTTCTTTTTTCTTCTTATTTTTTTCTCTTTTTTCGAAAGTTAAAATTTGAAATGATCTCACACTCATATTCCATCCCATGATTGCTCTCCTAATTCCACTAATTGTAATATTTATAAAAATATAAAAGTATGAGGAAGAGTGATTTTTGACCTACCCAAGAAAAAACCCATTTTTTGTTATTTGTTTTCATTTTTTTGATTTTTTTAACACATGTCAATAACATTTACAAAATTACATAAATGAAAGTACATTACATTCCCCAAAACACACTAAATGATAACAAATCCCCCACACTGAAATGGATGCTTTCCCTCAAGCATATGATAACATGGTGAAATCAACAAAGGGTATAAATAATGAAATTCATCCCCACCACACATTAATTTCAAAAAAATTATGCAATGAAAATACATGTTGATATTGGGTGGGAAAAGGTGTTGGGATTGTAATGTGGCTATAAAATAAATGGTTTTCATAGGCTCTAAGGGGCATTCAAAAGGAGGATTAATTTATGGGAAATGGGAGTCTATTTAGATATTGTGATTCTAATGTGGTTCAGAAAATCCCTCTAACATATTAATGAACACTAATGTAGGAAATTCAGCTCGAAGGTCCACAAACTCAAAACTCACAAATGGGGGTGAAAACACAGATTTTTAAAAGATGGCCATAGGTGGCCTTGGAATGGAAGA
Source organism: Viscum album (assembly GCA_963277665.1). Classification (NCBI taxonomy): domain Eukaryota; kingdom Viridiplantae; phylum Streptophyta; class Magnoliopsida; order Santalales; family Viscaceae; genus Viscum; species Viscum album. Next base: position 1,234,513,133 of record OY728162.1, on the reverse strand, counting down.
AAATATTGTTCCTCACGGTTTGGGAAAAGCATTTTCCAAATAAAAAATTGAGCATTCATGTTTTTTTGATTTTGACACAAAATTATTTGTCCAAAGTCATGGTTAATAAACAAAATTTTGGAGTTGAAAACATGTCTATTAACTCCCCAAAATGGTTGGACAATATCAGAAAATAGGAAGGTAAATTATCATGACTCTTGATGTTTTTGTATATATTTTTTGTTATTATGCTCTATTTTGTTTTGTTTTTGTTTATATTTTCATTTAGTTTTTAATAAAGGTACACCCACACAAAAGAGAAAGTGAAAAAGAAAGTGTTCAATAAAGCAAGTGGTAAAAAATGAAAGAGATAGGAAGAATAAGAAAGAGGTAGGGAGAGGAAGAGATAGAGAGAGATTTAAAGGGAAAGAGGTTCCTCGTGGTTTGGATTTGAAGGGTTGCCATCTCCATCTAGTGGTGGGTCAAATGCAGAAGTTGGGGATCTAGTGGAAGTTGATATTGATCCAGGATTGTGCGTCCACTCATGGTGATGCATAAAATGATGTCCATTAACCGTGAATGTTATTTTTGGAAGAGGGGTATTGGACTTGCACTTCACCAAATGGGTAAACATTAGTAATAACAAAAGGACCTTCCCAATGAGAATTAAGCTTACTTGGGTGAAGCTAAAATCGAGAATTGAAGAGTGTTACCTTTTCTCCTTCATGAAATACCATTCTTAGGATGTGTTTATCATGGAGTGCCTTGGATTTTTCTTTAAAGAGACTATAATTCTCATAAAAATAAAGTCAAAGCTCCTCAAATTCAGCCAATTGAAACAATATTAATTTTCCCTATTTTTCAAGATCATAATTACAAATTTTCATAGCGCAAAATGACTTATGTTGGATTTCAACTAGAAAATGACATTCTTTTCCAAAAACTAGCCTAAAAGAAGACATCCCAATGGTTGTTTTATAGGAAGTTCGATAAACCCAAAGTGCTTCACCAAGTCTTTCAGGACAGTCTTTTTTGGTGGTTTTTACAATTCTCTCAAGCACTCTTTTCACTTCTCTATTAGAAATTTCAGTCATGCCAATTGTTTGGGGATGATATGCAGTTGATGATTTATGTAAAAAACCATTCTTTTTCAAAATATTTTCCATGGTTCGATTACAAAAATGGTTTCTTAAGTCACTGATCAAGGCACATGGGATGAAAAATTTAAGGAATATGTGTGTCTTTAGAAACTCACTAACTGTAGTGAATCATCCTTTCTAGTGGGTTTCACCTCAACCCACCGAAAAACATAATCAACCTGAAGAATAATGTATGAAAATCCATTAGAAGGGGGGAATGGTCCAATGAAATCGATTCCCAAAACATAAAAAATATCACAAAAAAATAAATGCTTTTGGGTCATTTCATTTCACTTGGAAATTGTGCCAATGTTTTGGAAATTTGGACATGATTGACAGAACTCATGTGAGTCCTTGAAGAGTGAAGGCCAAAATAATTTAGATTCTAGAACGTTTTGGGAGGTCCTTTTTGGTCCAAAGAGTCCACCACCAGGCATTGAGTGAGAAAATTATAATATGGATGAATGTTCATTTTCATCGTCACATCTCCTTATTACCATGTCATCCCCAATTTTCCAATGTTTATTTTCTTCCCAAAAATAGTATTTTGAATCACTTTTCAACTTCATTTTTTGTTGTTTTGAAAACATTTCAGGAAAAATCCCATAAACCAAGTAATTTACAATTGGGGCATAACAATTTATTTTTGGAGTGAGATATGAAAGGTTCTTAGTGGGGAATTCAGGATCAATGATTTCAGAATGAGAAGAATTGGAAATTCTACTCAAGTGATTAGCTAGAGGGGTTTCTTTTCCTGGTCTATCATTTATTTCAAGTTCAAACTCTTAGAGCATTATGATCCATATTATTAGCCTTGGTTTGGAATCACTTTTCTTGAGTAAGAACTTTATAGCAGAATAGTCTTTGAAGATGATGACTTTGGAACTGAAGAGATAGGGATGGAATAAATCTAAGGAAAAAACCACTGCTAAAAGTTTTTTTTATTATCATTGTAGTGAGATTGAGTTCCATCCAATGTTTTTGAGGCATAATAGATAACATGAGTAATCTTTTCTCTTCTTTGACCAAGAACATCCCAAATGGATCTATCAGAAGCATCACACATCAACTAAAAGGGTAAGGAGCAATCTTGGGGTTGGATTATTGGGGAGGAGGTAAGAAAAGTTTTGAGTTCGATAAAGGCTCTCTTGCAAACCACATCGAAATGGAAAGTGACATCATTTTGGACCAACCGAGTGAGTGGGAGGGAAATCCTACTGAAGTTACGGATGAATCTCCGATAGAAACTAGCATGACCGAGAAATGAATGGTTGTCTCGAATAGAAGTGGGTTGAGTAAGTGATTGGATCACTTCAATTTTGGAAGGATCAACTTCAGTAACATCTTTTGAAACTATGTTCCCTAGACTAATCCCATTTGCAACCATGAAGGGAAATTTTTCAAAATTTAACACAATGTTACACATGAAACACTTTTGAAGGACTAGAGAGAGTGAATTCAAACAAGATTCAAATGACTCACCAAAAAAGGTGAAGTCATCCATGAAGAATTCTATGCAGTGCTCAATGAATTCGGAAAAGATACGCATCATACACATCTAGAATGTAGCATGAGAATTGCAAAGTAAAAAAGGAATTATTCTATATGCATATGTTCCAAAGGGGCATGTGAAAGTAGTCTTTTCTTGGTCCTGAGGTGCGATTGGGATTTGGAAGTAGCTGGTGTACCCATCATGAAAGCAATAGTGTGACTTTCCAACTAATCGTTCCAGCATTTGATCAAGGAATGGAAGAGGGTAGTAATAATTTCTTATTTCAACATTCAATTTCCTATTGTTGATGCACACACGCCATTTTTTCTTCACTCATGTTGGTACTACCTCTCTATGGTCATTTGTGACAACTGTTATCACACCCTTCTTAGGTACAACTTGAATTGGACTAACCCATTCACAATCAGAAATTGGGTAGATAATATGAGCATGAAGAAGCTTGGTGATCTCTTCCCTAACTACCTCAAGTATGAGTGGAATGGGTCTTCATTGTGGTTGTATAATGTGTTTTGATGACTCCTCAAGATGGATGCGATGCATACAAAGGTCAGGGTTGATTCTCGGTATGTCATATAGGGTCCACCCTAAGGCCTTTTTGTTTTCCTCTAACACATGAACAAGTTTGGACTCCTTAGTTTTGGTAAGTGAAGAAGTTTTAATTACAGGATAAGAGTGATCATGGAAACAGAATGCATATTTTAGGTGTTCAGTTTGAGGTTTTAGGTCAGTTTCATCTTTCATTTGTGGGTTAGAAAACTCAGGAATGGAAGAAGGCACTTCAGTTTCATTAGATTCATTCTTCTTAATACTATCCAAGGCAGAGCAGTAAAGGTCAGAGTTGATGAGGGATTCAATAGAGTTTTCAAGTTTTTCTAGATTGATGGAGTTTATGAATGAGTGGTCCACATCAACTTCACCATTGATGACTTGGTGAATAATGGTGAAGATTTCACAAGATCCTTTGTCATTAGAACATAAAGAACATGGTGGATTGGGGTTCGACTGACTCTTATAATTGTCCTTATAATCATGGATTGAGAATGCATAGTGATCCTCAGATGGGTATCACATGGCTTGTAAAATGTTGAAATTGACCAGTTGGTCACCGAATTCCAAGGATAAGATGCTGGAATGCACATCAATATCAGTTCTCACAGTCATGAAAAATGGTCTTCCTAGAATTAAGGGATATCGAGAAGAGTTCATCTCACCTTCCATGTCAAGGAAATTGAAATCAACAAGGAAGATAAGATCACTGACTCGGACAGGGACATCCTCAATTATTCCCTCTGGACTAGTTGTTCTTTGATTGGCCAATTGAATGACAACACTCGTTGGATGTATGTTACCTAGACCAATGTTGGAGAATATGGATTTTGGTATGAAATTAATTGAGGATCCTAGGTCTATGAGTGCATCATCAAAGTTGGATATTCTAATTTGGAATGGAATCGTAAAGGTCCCATGATCTTTTCACTATATGGGAATAGACAGCTGGGTGGAAAAAATTTCGAAGGTCCTAAGTTTCCTCTTGTGGGTACGCAACTCCTTGAGAAACATGGAATTCTTAGGAATTTGTTTTATGGAATCAAAGAGAGGAATGTTCACTTCAACATGTCTAAACACGTAGGGAATATCATGATCAAGTTCAAAGGACTTATTTAGATTAGAAACAAATTGAGGAAAAGGAATTGGCTTCCTAAGTGGAATTGAAGGAGGTGAAGGAATGGATTCTGGTGCATTTTCAAGATTCCTTTTCCATTCATTTTCTAGGACAGCATTCAAATGAGGGTTGGAGGACTTATCTTGGGGAATAGAAATTTGATTTCCTGATTTAAGTGAAATTGCACTTACATTACCACTGGGGTTGGGTAATGGTTGAGGTGGAAGTTGGGAATACATGGATGGTTGTTGCTGACTAAGGTGGGATTCAAGTTGACAGATTTGGGTTTCAATGTTCTTGAGGTTGGAACATGTGAAGGAGGAAAGATCTTTAACTGAAATTGCCCTTGGTTTCATGGAAGAAGAGGCTTGTCCGAGATTGGGATTACCTAGATTTTGGTTATTGGGAAGTCGATTGTATTGGTTTTGGAATTGGGAAGGCTCACTAGGATAGTGCAATCCATGAGGAGGATTGTTCCTTTTAGGTTGAGGAATAAAAGGATAAGGTTGTTGGAAATTATCAACACCTTGACCATATTGAAACTGGTTTCGGTTTTGAGGAGGTAATTGAGGGGGATGAGAGATGGGATTAACATACCTCAAGACTTGGTTATAGGAAGAAGAGAAGGGCTCAGAGTGAGGTTGGTTGAAGTTTCTAACAAACTGACATGATAGTTGAGGGTTGGTGTTCTGCTATGCATATACTGCATTGAGCTCCATTGTTACAAATGAATCAGATTGATCCTCTTAAATATTTGGACATGTGTCAGTTGGATGAGATGAAGTGTTGCAGATTCCGCTGTTTTTGACTGGTCCAGGAATCATTGATTGTAGATAAGATGAGGTTGGGGATTTGGTAGCCACAACTAGTTGCCGCACAAGACCTGTAAGTTCACTAATCCCTCGGTCATATTCTTCAGATTATTTGATTGATTATCTTGGACTTGTTTTACTTGAGCATGTGCTCTAGTATGGAATTGTTGTATGTTTTTAGCCATGTTACTTATAAGATATCTTGCAGCTGTGGGAGTTTTATCAAAAAGAGAACCACCACCCGTGGCATCAATAAGAGTTCTCTCCATAGCCAATAACCCCTAATAGAAGTATTGGATCAAAAGTTGATCAGGGATTTGGTGGTGTGGGCAGGTTTTGACATGATTTTTGAACCTCTCCCATTATTCATTGAGTGATTCACTTGGGAACTAATAGATACCACATATTTCCTTTTGGATAGAAGCAGTACAGGAAGTAAGAAATAATTTCTCTATGAACATTCGCTTCATTTCATTCCATGTGGTTATGGAACCATGAGGTAGGTAGTAAATCCATGACATAGCAGTGTCATCTAGGAACTCATGAGGTAGGTAGTAAATCCATGACTTAGAATTTGATTTGTTCCTCAAAAACCCCTTGAGGCTTCGTAGTAGAGCACACCAATTGGAACTCTTTAAGGTGAAGATGTGGATCCTCACCGACTAGCCCATGGAAATGAGGATGAATATGAATCAAACCCGATTTGAGTTCAATGTTAGCCTATATTTTTGGATGTTGAATACCAAGAAGTTTGTAATTAATTTCAGGGGTAGAAAGTTCTTTAATTTATTTCCCAAGGATTGGCCATATCTAATTCTATTGGTTGGAAAAGCACTAGTTCTTGAATTATATTATTTTCTCTTATGTTCCTCCTATGTTGGCGAAGTGTTCACTCAATTTCAGGGTAAAACTAATCTGAGGGATTGTTTGGGAGGATATGGGGAATTCAGAGAGATGCTGGAAGGAAAAAGGAAGACAGTTTTTTCATTATGTATTTTATCTTTATGATTTTTATGAGAAGAGGGGTTTTTCTTTCTGATTGTTTCAATTTTTTTAAATTTTGTTTTTTTTAAATAACCAGAATCTATTGAATACTTAAAGCACCATCACCAGAAACAACACCATTTGAAATGCATGGCAGATTTTTTCCTATCGACTAGTCAAAGATCCAATACTCTACTAATGTGTATAGCAGCACTCGGGTCGAATCCTCAACAATGATACTTTTTTTTAATAGTAGATTGTTTTTAGTTGATTATATTTTTAATTGGGGTTTTTTATAGAGCTTATGAAATAATTTATGGATGATTTTTTATTTAATAAATTGATAAATATTGTGGTGAGTTCATTATTAGAGAGTTAAGTTTGTGATATCCTTGAGCTTTTCTTTATATTGCATTTAAATTAACACCCACTTCACAAGAAAATATTGATTGGAATTCCAAAGTGTTAAGGCTTTAATCCAAGCCTTAACTTAACTTAGGGTTATGATCATTACCATTAATTATTTAGGGTATTATATTTATGGTTCCAATAATCCATGAACACCACATGTTAAACAAAATATGTCATTAATCCATGACATGTTATGTCCAACATACACAATGTTAAATTAACGAATACTCATCGAGCAACTACTCTCAATCACTTAACATCCCTAAATTTTGACTCAACCAAATGAGATATTTACTCAGACATTTGAGTGGGTAAGAATCTAGTTATAATGATTATGATGATAAATTATGAATAGAAGAAAAAAATGGATACGAAAAGTGTGGTGCGTCGAACACACACATGAACATTGACGAGAACTAAAAAAACAAACATTCAATTGAATGAGGAATAAAAAGAATGGAAGGGGATTATACTATATTTAAACTAGATTAAGAATATTAATATTACACAACATAAGGTGGATGAGAATAATATATATTTATGAACAAACTTTCATTAAAACATAATTACAAAACACAAACATACAAGATTGCAAACGAAGAACAACACAAAAGTTAAAGGAAAAAAAGAGAGGAGGAAGGGTATCTCAATTGAAAACATGAGTATTGAAGGTCCTACCAAGAATTTTTCAAGGCTTTGGTCGTTCCAATATGTTCTCATCTCCTCTAAAATTCAAACCTCTTCGAAGGAGAGGAGGGGGTACATTTATAGCCCAAGGAAGTGGATAGTTTTCATTCCTAATTTGTCCCTCCAATTGCCTCGACTATTTGGACATCAAGATAACTGAATCTAGAGATATATCTTGCTTAAAATTTGTATAAATAATGTTGGTAGACCTCTCTAAAAATATGGATTCATTTGGACCTATGGATCCAATGTTATGTCTGGTTGATTAAACAATTTTCATCTGTCCATTTCAATCCAATCTTTTTGATGTCAAAAATGTGAAAGGGGTTTTGAATAGGGATATGCCTTCAAAACTGAATGATGTCTTCAACAAAGACGGCCGCATATATCTCCTATTTCACACTGCAAAATATCATCTCGATTGTATGATTACATCATGAGATATTTCATGAATAGTGTTTGGATTTTAATTCCAGGTCAGAATGGTGGGATGAAATTCAAGAATTAGTTGGGCCCCATGTTATTGTGTTTGGACCTTAAAATATTTATCCATGATTCCTTTGCATAATATAGAACATATGGTGGAGTTTCATAAAATTTGGGCGTCGGGATTTAGCCCAGTAACTCAATCATCACTGATGGTCCAGTTTCATTACAAATTCTTTAGGTCTTCTTGTGTTGACCATATGAGCCTTCAAATGGATGAATTGGACCATGATTCCTTCTAATGATATGTGAGAAATTAAATATGAAATCCTAAAAAACAAGAAACACACAATTTTAATCAGTAGGGTCAGAGTTATAAATAAAATATCAAACTTAGTCAATTGGACTACTTCTAAAAATGCTCAAAAATTATACTTTGTATTAAAAGATTAATATTTCACACAAATTATGCGAATTTCATATAAAATAAGTAAAGGGAGTATATAATAAGTCATGAAAATATTTATAACATAAAATCCCTCATACGTAGTCTTTTGCACGTCCTCATGTGCAAAAAATATAAAAACATAACAAAATCCTTTTCACTCACCAACAAATATTAAAATTTTGTTTTCTCCAATCAGGGGAGGTTTAATCTATTTCACTCATTCATTTTGAATTCCATGAAAAGTTGGTTAAGAAACAATGTTCCAAAAATAATTCATTTTTTCATGATCAAATTTATAAATGGAAAATGTGGACACTCAAATCTCACACCTCTCAAGATGATAAAATTCATTTTTGGAGTTTCACTCTTTCAACAACCAAAAATGAAAATCATAGAGTTTGAAAGAGCTCTCAACATCTATTCACTATCCAATGTGATAAAAATAAAGAGGTCTTGTTAGGATTTTTTCTCTGGCTATGGGATGGTAGGAAGATGATATCCAAAAGATATGAAAAATGGGGTAAAACACCAACATAGAAAAAGCAATGTACATTTTTTTCGAAATAAAATATGGAAGGAAATAAAAACACATATTTACAAGGGAATGATTGTGTGAAGAAAGACACAACAGAGGAAATAAATTTGAATGGTATGAGGAGATGAAATATTTACAAACCACAAAATGTCTCCCAATGACATACGAATATAATGGAAGTGTTCTTTTTTTCTTTCTTTTTTTCTAATTTTTCGAAAGTTGAACTTGAAAAATATCTCACACTCATATCCCAACCCATGATTGATCTCCTCATGAAACTAATTTTTATAGTTATAAAAAGATAAATGGTTTAGGAAGAGTGATTTTTTACCTACCCAAGAAACAACCGTTTTTTTATTTTTTATTTTTTGATTTTTTTAATTTTTTTAACACTTGTCAATAACATTTACAAAATTACATAAATGAATGTACATTACATTCCCCAAAACATACTGAATGACAACCTCACGCCCACACTGAAATGGATTCTTTTCCTCAAGCATATTATAACATGGTGAAATCAACAAAGGTTACACATAATGAAATCCATCCACCCACACTTTAATTTCAAAAAAATTATGCAATAAAATCCATATATATATTTGGTGGGAAAAGGTATTGGACTTGTAATGTGGCTATCAAATAAAAGTTTTTCATAGGTTCAAAGGGTCTTTCAAAAGGAGGAGTAATTTAATCTAAATCAGAGGCTATTTGGATATTGTGATTCTCATTTGGTTCAAAAAATGCCACTATCATATTAATGCACACTAAAGTTGTAAATTCAACTCTAAGTTCCACAAACTCAAGACTCACAATTGGGGGTGAAAACACACATTTTGAAAATATGGACATAGGTTGCCTTGTGATGAAATAAAATGTTGTTCCTCATAGTTTGTGAAAAGAATTTTCCAAATCCAAAATTGAGCATTAAAAATTTTTATATTTTGACACAAAATTCTTTATCCAATGTCATGATAAAAATAAAAAATTTGGTGATGAAAACAAGTCTGTTAAATCCCCAAAATGGTTGGCCAAAATTAGAAATTTAAAAGGTGAGTAATCATGACTCTTGGTGTTTTCGTATATATATTTTTATTATAATTCTCTATTTTGTTTTGTTTTTGTTTGTGTTTTCTTTAATTTTTTAATAATGATACACCCAAAAAAAGAGAAAGTGAAAAATAATGTTTTTGTTAAAGAATGTGGTAAAAAATGAAAGTGAGTGGAAGAAGAAGAAAGAGTTATAGAGAGGAATAGATAGAGAGAGATTTAAAGAGAAAGAGGTGCCCCCTGGTTTGGATTTCGCAGGTCTCCATATCCATCTAGTGGTGGGTTGACTGCAGAAGTTGGGGATCTAGTGGAAGTCGATGTTGATCCAGGATTGTGAATCCTCTCATGGTGATTCTTTTATTGATGTCCATTAACCGTGAATGTCCTTTTTGAAGAGGGTTCTTGGACTTGCACTACACCAAATGGGTAAACAATAGTAATAACAAAAGGACCTTCCCAATAAGAATTAAGCTTACCTGGGTGAAGCTGAAATCGAGAATTGAAGAGCATTAACTTTTCACATTCATAAAATACCTTTCTCAGGATGTGTTTATCATAGAGTTCCTTGGATTTTTCTTTATAGAGATTATAATTATCTTAATAATCAAGTCAAGGCTCCTCCAGTTCATCCAATTGAAACAATATTTCTTCGCCGGATTTTTCAAGATAAAAATTACAAGATTTCACAGCCCAAAATGACTTATGTTGGATTTCAACTTTAAAATGAAATGATTTACAAAAAAATATCCTAAAAGGAGACAACCTAATGGGTGTTTTATAGGAAGTTTAATAAACCCATAGTGCTTCACTAAGTCATTCAAGCCAGTCTTTTCTGGTGGGTTTTACAATTCTTTCAAGAACTCTTTTCACTTCACTATTAGAAATTTCAGCGATTCAATTTGTTTGGGGATGATATGTTGTCGATGTTTTATGTATAAACCTAGTCTTTTTCAAAAGATATTCCATGGTTTGATTACAAAAATGGGTTCTTATGTCACTGATCAAGGCATGTGGTGTTCCAAATCGGTGGAAGATGTGTGTCTTTAGGAACTCACTAAGAGTATGTGAATCATCCTTTCTTTGGAAGATGTGTCAATACCACCAGGTATTAAGTGACAGAATTCTAATATGGATGAATTTTCATTTTCATCGACACATCTCCTTATTACCATTTCATTCCAAGTTGTCCAAAGTTTATTTTCTTCCCAAAAATAGTATTTTGAATCACTTTTCAACTTCATTTTTTGTTAGTTTGATTTTTTTTGGAAAAACACTTGAAACCAAGTAATTTTCAATTGGTTAATACAATGGTATTTTTGGACTGAGAGATGAAAGGAGCTCCGTGGGGAATTTAGGATCAAGGATTTCAAAATCAAAAGAATTAGATATTCTACTTAAGTGATCATCTATAGGGTTTTCTTTTCCTGGTCTATCTTTTATTTCAAAGTCAAACACTTGGAGCATTACGATCCATCTTATTAGCCTTGGTTTGGAATCACTTTTCTTGAGTAAGAACTTTATAGCCAAATGGTCTGTGAAGATGATGATTTTGGCACATAAGAGAAAGGGCCAAAATTTATCTAAGGCAAAAACCACTGCTAAAAGTTCCTTTTAAGTGACATTGTAGTAATATTGAGTTTCACCCAATGTTTTTGAGTTATAATAGATGGCATGAGGAATATTTTCTATTATTTGACCAAGAATAGCCCCAACGGATCTATCAGAATCATCACGCATCAACTCAAAGGTTAAGGACCAATCTAGGGGTTGTATTATTGGGGCGGATTTTAGAGAAGTATTGATTTCAACAAAGGCTATCTTGAAAACCACATCGAAATGGAAAGTGGCATCATTTAGGACCAACCGAGTGAGTGGGAGGGAAATCCTACTGAAGTTATGGAGAATCTTCGATAGAAACCAGTATGTCTGAGAAATGAACAGATGTCTCAAACAGAAGTGGGTTGAGAAAGTTATTGGATCACATAAATTTTGGTGGGATTGAATTCAATAGCATCTTTTAAAACTTAGTGCCCCAGACCAATCCCATTTTCAATCATGAAGTGAAATTTTTCAAAATTTAACACAACGTTACACATGAAACACTTTTGAAGGACTAGAGAAAGTGAATTCAAACAAGATTCAAATGACTCACCATAAATGGTAAAGTCATCCATGAGGACTTCCATGTAGTGTTCATTGAATTTGGAAATGATACTCGTAATACACCTCTAGAATGTTGCAGAAGCATTGAAAAGTCCAAAAGGCATTCTTCTATATGTATATATACCAAACGGGCATGTGAAAGTAATCTTTACTTGGTCCTGAGGAGTGATTGGGATTTCTAAGTAGCTGGTGTATCCATCAAGAATGAAATAGTGTGACTTTCCAACTAATTATTCCAGCATTTGATCAAGGAATAGAAGAGGGTAGTGATCTTTTCTTTTTTCAACATTCAATTTCCAATAGTTGATGCACACACACCATTTGTTCTTCACTCATGTTGTGACTACCTCTCCACGTCCATTTGTGACAACAATTATCCCACCCTTATTAGGTACAACATGAATTGGACTAACCCATTCACTATAAAAAATTGGGTAGATAATACCCGCTTGAATAAGCTTGGTGATCTCTTCCCTAACTACTTCAAGTATATGTGGATTGAGTCCTTTTTGTGGTTGTATAATTGGTTTAGATGACTCCTCAAGATGGATGCAATTCCTGAAACGGGTAGGGTTGATTCCTAGTATGTCATATAGGGTCCACCCTAAGGCCCTTTTTCTTTCCTCTATCACTTGAACAAGTTTGGTCTCCTCAGTTTCGGTAAGTGAAGAATATATAATCACTGGATAAGAGTGATCATGGAAAAGGACTGCATATTTTAGTTGTTCAGGTAGAGGTATTAGATTAGTCTCATCTATCATTTGTGGTTTAGAAAACTCAGGAATAGAAGAAGGGACTTTAGTTTCTTCAGATTCATTCTTCTTAATACTGTTCAAGGTGGAGCAGTTGAGGTAATAGTTGATGTGGGATTCAAGAGAGTTTTCATGTTCCTCTAGATTTATGGAGTCTATGAATTAGGGTTCCACATGAACGTCACCATTTATGAATTGGTTAATAATGGGGATGATTTCAAAAGATCCTTTTTCATTAGAACATGAAGAACATGGTGGATTGGGGTTCGATTGACTTTTAGAAGTTTCCTCAGAAGCATGGATTGAGAATGGAGAGTGATCCTTAGAAGGGTATCACATGGCTTGGAAAATGTTGAACTTGGCCAGCTGGTCACCGAATTACATGGATAAGATGATGGAATGGACATCAATAATAGTTCTCACAGTCATGAGAAATTGGCTTCATACAATTATGGGATATCGAGAAGAGTTCATCACACCTTCCATTTCACGGACATAGAAATCATCAGGGAAGATAAGATCATTTTCTTGGACAAGAAAATCCTCAATTATTCCCTCAGGACTGGTTATTCTTTGATTGGCCATTTTAATGACAACACTCATTGGATGTAAGGGACCTAGACCAAGGTTAGAGAATATTTATTTTGGCATGACATTAATTGAGTCTCTTAGGTCTATCAGTGCATCATCATAGTTGGAACATCCTATTTGGCATGGAACCGTAAAGGTCCCTGGATATTTTCACTTTATGGGAATAGACTGCTAGGTGGAAACATTTTCAATGGTCTTATGATTCCTCTTGTGGGTACACAACTCCATGAGAAACATGGCATACTTATGAATTTGTTTTGTGGAATCTAAGAGAGGAATGTTGACTTCAACAGGTCTAAACATGAGAGCATTTCAGGATTATGTTAAAAGGACTTCTTTGGATTAGAAATGGCTTGAGGAAAAATAATTGGGTGCCTAAGTGGAATTGAAGGAGGTGAGGGAATGTTTTTAGGTTCCTTTTCAATTTTCTTTTTCTTTTGATTTCTAGGTCAACATTCAAAGGAGGGTTGGAGTACTTATCTTGAGGCATAGAAATTGGATTTCCTAATCTACGTGAAATTGCAGTTACATTACCCTTGGTGTTGGGTAATGGTTTAGCTGGATGTTGGGAAGAATTGGATGGTTGCTGCTGACTAAGGTGGGATGCAAGTTGACCAATTTGGGTTTCAATGTTATTGAGGATGGAACATGTGAAGGAGGCAATATATTCAACTGCACTTTCCCATGGTTTCATGGAAGGAGTGTATTGTCCCTGTTAGGGATTACATAGATTTTGGTTCATGGGAAATCGATTGTATTGGTTTTGGAATTGGGAAGGCTCATTAGGATAGTGGAATCCAGGAGGAGGATTGATCCATTGAGTTGGAGGAATAAAATGATAAAGTTGTTGAAAATTACCAACACCTTGACCATATTGAAATAGGTGTGGGTTTTGAGGAGGGAATTGAGGGGGATGAGATATGGTATTACTATACCACAGACATTGGTTATAGGAAGAAGAGAAGGGATCAGAGTGAGTTTGGTTGAAGTATCTAACAAACTGACCTGATAGTTGAGGCTTGGTTTTCCACTGAGCATATGCTGCATTGAGCTCCATTGGTCAAGATGAATCAGATTGATCCTATTTAAGTTGTGGACCTGTGTCAGTTAGATGAGATGAAGAGTTGTAGATTCCATAGTTTTTTACAAGTCGAGGAAACAATGATTGTGGAGAAGATGAGGTTGGGGATTTTGTAGCCACAGCTACTAGTCACACAAGACCTGTAAGTTCAGTCCTCCACTCGGTCAGCTTGTTCATCTCAATTGATTTATTATCTTGGGATTTTTTTACTTGAGCATGTGCTCGAGTAAGGAATTGTTGTGTGTTTTCATCCATGTTACTTATGAGATCTCTTGTAGATGTGGGAGTTTTATCAACAAGAGCACCACCACTTCCGGCATTAATGAGAGTTCTCTCCATAGAAAATAACCCCTAATAGAAGTATTGGATCGAGATTTGATCAGGTATTTGATGGTGTGGGAAGGTTTCAATCAACGTTTTGAACTTATCCCATTATTCATGGAGTGATTCACTTGAGAAAAGATGGATACCACTTATTTATTTTCAGATAGAAGCAGTATGAGAAGCAAGATAGAATTTCTCTAAGAAGAGTTTCATTATGTCATTCCATGTGGTTCTGGAACTAGGAGGTAGGTATTAATTCCATGGCATAGCAGTATCAACTACGGAGAATGGGAATGATCGAAGTTTCATTTTTTCCTCAGAAACCCCTTTAGGCTTCACAGTAGAGCACAAGACTTGGAACTCTTTAAGGTGAAGATGTGGATCCTCACTGGCTAGCCCGTGGAAATGAAGAAGAAAATGAATCAAACCCAATTTGAGTTCAAATTCAGCCTCTATGTTTGGATATTGAATACCAATAGGTTGGTAATTAATATGAGGGGTATCACGTTCTTTAAGTATTTGTTTCCAAGGATTGTCCATATCTAATTCAATTGGTTGGACAAGGACTAGTTCTTGAATTATTTGATTTTCTCTTATGTTCCTCATATGTTGGTGAAGTGTTCGATCAATTTCAGGTTTAAAAAAATCCAAGGTATTTTTTGGGAGGCTACAGTGCATTCAAAGTGATGTTGGAAGGTAAAGGAAGACAAGTTTTTCTTTTTGTTTTTTTTGTTTATGATTTTTATCAGAAGATGGGTTTTTCTTTGTGTTTTTTTTTTCAATTTTTTTTTTCAAGTTTGTTTTTTTTTGTTTTTGTTACAAATACCAGAAACTAATGAATACATAAATCACCATACCCAAAAACAAATCCATTTGAAATGTGTGGCCGATTGTTGCCTATCGACCGACCAAAGATCCAATGCTCTACTAATGTGTATAGCTGCACTCGGGTCGAATCAACGGCGATGATACTTTTTTTAATAGTCGATTGTTTTTAGTTGATTGGTTTTTTAATTAGGGGGTTTGTTTTTAGAACATTTGAAATAATTTATGGATGATGTTTTATTTTAAAATATGATAATGATTTGGGTGAGTTCATTATTAGAGAGTTAATCTTGTGGTATCCTTGAGCTTTCCTTTATATTGTATTTAAATTAACACCTACTTCAGAAGATAATGTTAATTGTAATTCCTAAGTGTTGAGGCTTTAATCCAAGCCTTAACATAACATAGGGTTATAATAATTACCATTAATTATTTATGGTAGTTTATTTATGGTTCCAATAATCTATGTGAACTACTGGTTAAACAAAAATATCTCATTAATCCATGACATGTTATGTCCAACATACATAATGTTAAATTAACAAATACTCATCGAGAAACTACTTTCAATCACTTAACATCCCTAAATTTTGACTCACCCCAATGAGATATTTACTCATACATTTGGGCATTTAATAATATCTTTATAATTATTATTATGATAAATTAAGAATAGAATAAAAAGAAAGGGATAAGAAAATAGTGGTGCGTCAGACACACATACGAAAAATGATGAAAATTAAAAAAAATGGAATTTAGATTGAATGAGGAAGAAAAATAAGCAAAGTAGATTCCACTATATTTAAATTATTTTAAGAAAATTAATATTAAACTATAGAATTTGGATGAGAAGAAGATATATTAAAGAATAAACTTGCATTAAAATAGAATTAAAAAACACAAACTTTCAAGATTACGAATAAAGAACAAAATAAAAGTGAAAGGAAACGAAGAAAAGAGGAAGGGTATCTCAAGTGAAAACATGAGTATGTAAAGTCATTATAATCCATTTTAAAGGCTTTGGTCATTCCAATATGTGCTCCTTTATTCTTAAATGTCATCCTCTTTTAAGGATATGAGGGGTACATTTATAGCCCAAGGAAGTGGACTGTTTTCATTCCCAATCTGTCCCTCCACATGGATCAATGAGTTTACACATCCAGACAGCCAAATCTCAAGATATCATTTTATTCGATGTTTTATAAAATAATTTTTTCTGACCTCTATCAAAATTTGGATTCATTTGGACCAATGGAGCCAAAGTTATTTCCGGTTGATTAAACAATTTTAATCTATGAATTTCAATACAATCTTTTTGAATTCAAAAATGTAAAATTGTTTTTGAATAGAAATATGCCTTCAAAACCGAATTATGTCTTCAACAAAGATGGCCGAATATATCTCCTATTTCACAGTAAAAAAACTCAGCTTTATTTGATTATTAAATCCTGAGATATGTCATGAATAGTTTCAGGATTTTAATTCCTGGCCAGAATGGTGGGATGGACTTCAAGGCATTAGTTGGGCCCATTGTTCTTATATTTGAACCTTAAAATTTTTATCCATGATTAAATTGTATAATATATCACCTATGGAGGAGTTTCATAAAATTTAGGATTCAAGATTTAGACCAGTAACTCAATCATCATTGATTGTCCAGTTTTATTAAAAATTCATGGGGTCTGCTTGTATTGACCATATGAGCCTTCAAATTGTAGAATTGGCCCACAATTTTTTCAAATGATACGTGATAAACTGAATTTTTAATCCCATGAAATAAGAAACACACAATTTAAATCAGTTTGGAGAGAGTTATAAATAAAATAGTAAACTAACTCATTTGGACTACTTCTAAAAATGGTCAAAAAATATACTTAGTATTAAAACATTAATATTTCACACAAATTATGCAAATTTAATCTAAAATACATAAAGGGCGTATATAATAAGTCATAAAAATTTTAATAACATCAGACCACCACCTCTACATCTTCATCTCAGCTGGCCTCTTTCCAGAAGAGCCAGCATCACCAGCGCAAGAAGAAGCAATGTGTCCCGCTGATTCCATCGTCGTCCCGCACTCTCGGAGAAATCATGCCCCCTGAGATGGGGATCCCTCACAGATTCAACCCAGTGGAGGATGATTATTCGAGTGATAGTCAAAGGTATCATTCGGTTAACACCATCGAGTTGGTAAACCCCTATATGACTCCTGACGAGGGGGAACGTCTGGCGAACCTCCCCAATGTCCCCAATAGACGCTAATATCAGTGGAGCCATGGCCATATGGTTCATCTAGGAACATCATTTGACACCTCCAGAAAGGTTTTGCATACACCTGAGACCATAAAATAGGCCCAGCACAGAGCTCAGTACTCTCAGCCTCTTCATCCGGTGTCGTCAGGACCGCCTCCACCACTGTTTGTGCTTCTGGATCAGCCCGAGCCACTTCGTCTGAACCGTGATCAGCTTCGCCCCGCTACAGGTAGACCTCAGCTGTCCGAACCACATCCAGTAGCTACTCTTCAGGCTTTGACTAGTGTGAAGTGGGATATTCCCAGCACCAGCAAGTGGTTGTTCTAGACGACAGGGCCCACCTTGCCTCTAATCGCAGAGCGGCCTCCTGTAAGAAGATGTTCGCGCCTGGCACGGAAGTATGATTTTCACAAGCACGTTGTTGGAATCACAGTAAGGCTTTACATCCTCAAATACCTACGCTTCAGGTTAGATATGTGTGAGGCCCTCGCTGAGGCTTTAAAGAGCCCCCTCCAGTTTGAGACGGAGGTAGCAGCTATAGAAGCCTTTCATGCTGAAGCAGTTGAGACTGCCGAATTCCATGACATCATTTCATTATCCAAAGAGGATGAAGGCTCTCCCATATAGGGGCACAACTTCCCATTGTATATCACTAGAAAATTTAATGGCATGGAGGTTCACTGCTGTCTCGTTGACACCGGCTCCTGGATCAACCTTATCCAGACACAGAAGCTGTAGAAGGTGGGGTTATCCGAGGATGACCTGACTCCCTCCGATTTAAGGATAGACGGATAT
Organism: Viscum album; assembly: GCA_963277665.1. Classification (NCBI taxonomy): domain Eukaryota; kingdom Viridiplantae; phylum Streptophyta; class Magnoliopsida; order Santalales; family Viscaceae; genus Viscum; species Viscum album. The sequence continues at coordinate 1,234,494,699 of OY728162.1, read as the reverse complement.
GATAGAATAGAGCAGACCCCGGTCAAAATGATCCTTCAAAAGACCCAGTTCGGTGTCCTAGTTTCTAGTACTAAATTTATGGTCGTCTCCCAAGACACCGCGTACAATGCATTGATGGGAAGACCATGGATCCATCTGCAAGCGGTGGTCCCATAATCATGTCATCAGTGCCTCAAATACACCCTTAAGGGTCGAGTATGTGTACTAAAAGGTTATTAATCTATTTTTTCCTCTTTTGAATCCCGTTATATTGACATTAACTATTACAACATCATGGATAAGAAAATTCTGTCAAGTGAGGTTGAACCTACCCCGGTCACAAGTGTCCCCTGAGCAGGTCTAGATGACGCCTACGTCTTCCCAATCCATCGATTAGATCCCACGACCCCTGACATGGGAAATTATTTGTTGTCTTGGGTACAATAGGAAGACATATTCCAGAGTCCATGCAACGGTGGAAAATCACCACGTACTCCTACACAATCTAAGCTCAGGTGATCCCGGAACCTCGTACCCCCGTAAGATGTTGGGACATCTGCCCCATGACAATAGCAATACATCATACATGTCTGTTTCACTGGGATGGGATTAACCGGATCAATTCAACGCACCACTATTACTTTGAAATCATCAAGCATGGCCCCCTGGGCCGATGTCTATATGGGATTGGATCGACTGCCTTCATCACCATAGTCTCAACGATGCGTGAATCTTTTGATGCACTGTCCACTACTGTCCATGACGGTACCAGCCTCCTGTCAGGTTCCTCCAACCAAGGGGAAGCCTCACATTTTGGAAATCCATCCTCCATAAGTGAAGAAGAGGATTTGGATGATGCTCCCCCCACCTTTGAAAAAGGCGTCACTACCATGGTCGATGAACTGGTAGAGGTGAACCATTGTAGCGAGGAAGATTTGAGACCCATGTTGATCAGTGCCACTATGTCCCTAGAGGAGAAGCAGCGGTACATTGATTTCCTTAAACAACACCATTATGTAGTCTCCTAGATTTACGATGAGATTCCAGGACTAGATCCTCATCTAGCCTTCCACCATCTCGGTCTCCCACAAACCATCATAGGTTCAAGCAGCCTCCCAGAAAGATGCACCCTTTTCACGGTGCCATGGTTGAGGCTGAAGATGACATGTTCATCAGGGCCAACATCATCAAGGAGGGCTAGTTCCCCAAGTGTCTAGAAAACATTATGCCAGTAAGAAATAAGAACAGTAGAATCAGAGTCTGTATCGACTTCCGAGATCTCAATTGTCACTGTCTGAAGGTTGATTTTACCCTTCCGGTGACAGAATTGTTGATCGATGATACGACTGGGTTCCAAGACCTTTCCTTCATGAATGGTTACTCTGGATATAATCATATTCGAATGGCCCCTGATAATGATGAGTTCACAACTTTCAGTTCACCCCAAGGTACTTTCTATTACCAGGTTTTTCCATTCGGCATGAAGAATGCAGGTGCCACCTATCAGTGGGCCATGAATCGCATATTCAAGCCAATCCTCGGGACATTGGTGTAATGCTATGTGGACGATCTAGTGATAAAATATCTCCAGTGTAGGACCATCTCAAGGACCATGAGAAAGTGTTCAGTTTCCTCTGCTCCTGCCACTTGGAGATGAACCTATCGAAGTGCTCCTTTAGGGTCACTTCTGGGAAGTTTCTTGGATTTGTTTTCAGGTACCGAGGCAATGAGATTGAACCCAATAAGATCAAGTAAATCATACAAATGCCTCCCCCATGTAATATTCTGGAGCTTCGAGGTCTCCATGTCCACATAGCCTACATACGCCGATTCATTGTGAATCTGGCTGGAAAGTGTAAGCCCTTTTTTCGGCTCATGAAGAAGGGAACCTCTTATGAGTGAGACGGAGAGTGCCAGACCGCATTTGAGGAAATCAAGCAGTATTTTCTCTAGCTCCGGTCTTGATGCCACCCGTCTCTAGTAAGCCGATAATCCTATACGTGACTGCCCTGGACCAATCATTGATGCCCTTCTCGCCCAGAAGAACAACGAGGGGATAGAGAACAGTCTCTAATACCTCAGCTGAATGCTTCTCAATACAGAGACTAGATACTCCCCCATCGAGAAGACCTACATTGTGCTCGTATTCACCATGTAGAAATGCGACATTACTTTCTACACCATGATGTATAGATGGTCTCTCAGGTAGAGCCACTGAAAAAAATTATGAATCGCCCCATGTTGACTGGTCGTCTAGCACGATGGGAAGTAATCCTCTAGCAGTTCGACATCTGGTTCATGCCTCAGAAGGCTATCAAGGGGTAGGCATTGGCAGACATTCTAGCTACCCACCCAACCTCCGCAGATCAGTTCTTGGACTAGGATTTTCTTGATGAGGCAATCCTCTCAGCCAATCTAGTCATCCCATGTTGGAAGATGCACTTTTATTTTGCCTCCTAGAGCCCCATCGGTAGGAGGCTCAATGATCATAGGCTCAATATATTTGTCCTGGGTATCATCTTCATTACCCAAGTGCAATCCATTCTGCCATACTCATTCCTATTGTTAAAGGGCTTCACCAACAACGAGGCAGAGTATTAGGCTCTTATTACAAGCCTCAAGCTAGCCCTCGATATTGATGTACCCCATTTTCATGTGAAAGTGGATTCCGAGATAGTCATCAAGAAAGTCAACGGTGGATATATTTCTAGAAAGCCAGAGCTCATACCATTGTTGGATCACACCCTCCATCTAATGGCCCAGTTTCCTTCTCGACTAGAGGATACCATTTTCCCTCAGTCACAGAATGGTCGAGCGGACACTCAGTCTGGCATAGCTGCATCACTTGCAGAGCCCGAGCAGGATGATCTAATTATACATGTGGCACATTAGAGAGTCATTTCCCCCCATAACCACAGAGGATGACGACGGCCTACGAGTAAACCATCTTACCGCCGAATGCTCCATGTCAGTACCGCTATGCTCTTCAGATCCAGTGGTTGAAGCGACTCCCAACTGGAGATCCCCTTTATTGAATATATCCAAAATGGCTTCCTCCCGGCTGATCGGGCTGAGCGTGAGTGAATCCGACGTCGCACACTGTAGTTTACCCTCCAGAGTGGTCCCTATCTTGAGAAGATCCTCTATAAGCATGGTTTCGATGGTGTTATCCTCTGTTTCATCCAAGGATACAAGATTAATAGGTCATTCAAGAGGTCCATGTTGGTTTCTGTGGTTCCCACCAAACTGGGCCAAAGCTATCCCATCAAATCTTGAGACTGGGGTACTTCTGGCCCTCTATGATACATGATTGTATTGGGTTTTCCAAGAGATTTCATGCATGCCATGTTCATTCAAACTTCCTGCATCGGCCACCAGAACCTATCCACTCCACCAAGTACTCTTGGCCATTCGCGGTGTGGGTACTCGATGTCGTGGGACCATATCCACCAGTGACAGCTCGCCAATGTAGGTTCATCTTGACCACCACAGATTTATTTTCCAAGTGGGAAGAGGAAATTCCTCTCAAGAAATTCAAGTCCTATTCCATCATTGACTTCTTGAGTTCCAATATCATCCACCGGTTTGGAGTCCCTCACGTTGTCCTCACCAATAATAGAACCATCTTCTGAGAATCCGAGATGAAGAAATTGTACGCCAAGTAAAATATCCATTCGAATTATACCTTCCGCTATCACGCATTGGAAAATGGATAGATCAATGCATTCAACAAAAACCTCTCTATAATTTTAGATAAAATGGTTGGCCAGGACAGGAAGAGTTGGCCAAACAAGCTCCCCAACACCATATGGGCTTATCAGACGACGACTTGTAACTCACCTAGGTGACCCATTATTCACTAGTGTATGTGGATAATGCCATCCTATCAATAAAGATCATGATGCCTTTGTTATGCACCGCGATCTATGACCAGAAGGCGCCAGATAGAGTGGCTGAAATCCATCTAGTTGAATTGGATGTAGTTGAAGAGAATAGGATATATGCCCTGCACAATCTGGAAAGGCATAAGAAAAAGATGGCTAGAGCCTTCAATAAGAAGGTTCACCTCCGCCCTTTTCTACAAGGCAACCTGATATTGGCCCTATGAGTGCCAATGATCCCTATAAGGAAACCACCCAAGTTGGAGCCCAAATGGGAAGGACCATACATAGTCCACATAGTTTACCCCAATGGAGCATACTCCCTGGTAACCATGGATGGTGAGTGTATAACTCCTCCCACCAATGACAAGTTCCTCAATTAATACTTTTCCTGAACCTAATGGTGGGCATGAATTGATACTCGATAGTCCTGCACGACCATAAAATGTCTAGTCCTACAAGACTTTAAACTGCGCATGGTTCAGGATGACATTAAACTATGTTTCGAGAACTACGTATGGATTGATTCCCATCCACATGGGATACGTAGGATTTCTTAGACGCCTCATCTTGAGACCAGCCCCAAACTCTTCTTCTCAACTATCCCCCATGGGTATAGTTCTCTCGGAGGATCGTCGCATGATATGATGTAGGCTTCCTCAGCGCCACTCATACCAGGATTGTAATGGTTGCATCATTTGACCACTCCCTTTCTTCTATCCTCCCACATCTTCACCACACGATGTTAAACTACATGGACTTCAAGAACTACATATGGTTTTATTCCCATCTTAATGGGATATGTATGAATGCCCAGAAATTTCGTCTGTTGGCCCAGCCCAAATGCAAGAATCTTCCCCCTGGGTCAAGATGTATGGCAAGGGTGTAATATTTTTCCCCAATTCACATCGACCTAACCTCGATCCGACCATACTTCCCACTCCCTGGAGACGTTTTCCTCTTTTAGAGATGGATACAGCTATGCTTCACACACTCCTTTTATTGGGACTCCATCACCTTCCCCATATGGAAGGGCCACTAAATGGTATAGATTCTAGGCCCAAGGTCTATCTCTTACCGCTTCAGGTCAATGCCCTCAAGGATGTTGAACAACAATCTGTTACAAGTCCCACATTTTTAATAGTGTCAGCATTCGATGCTCGTTTGTTGTTCCCATTTCAGGTCACTATAGGGATGTTGTGTTCTGAACATGGGATACAGCTTTCCTGGAATTATATGGCCACCCCAAGATGTCCCAAACATCGATTGTAGTGGTTCATTCTTCCCCTTTGTATCTCTATGCAACAAACTCTGTCCGGGTGATGCCAACCATCAGGCCCCTTGGCCTTTTCGGGTCCCCCTACCCAGGTTCTCTCTTATGGGATTGTGCGGTCTGGTATGAGATTATGTCCTCATTCATGTTGGGTTTCTCCACATGTCATACACATCCCCGGATGAGACACCTTTCCCTAGCCCTCATCCTCACTACAATACATTAAACTACAGGCTTGTCAGGCCTCCCTGACTGAGGCCCAGCCTCAGGCCCCTTGGCCTTCTCCGGCCCTGTCCCTCATCCTCACTACAAGACGTTAAACTGAAAGCTGTTCATGCCTCACTGACAGAGGACCAGGCTCAGGCCCCTTGGCCTTCTCAGGCCCCCGGCCCTCATCATCACTGCAAGAAGTAAAACTAAAAGCAGGTTATGCCTCCCTGACTGAGGCCCAGCCTCAGGCCCCTTGGACTTCTCGGTCCCTCGGGCCTTGTCCTCATATAAATACATTAAACTGCAAGCTATTTAGGCCTCCCTGATCATGGCCCAGTCTCAGTCCCCTTCACCTTCTTAGGCCACCGGCCCTCATCCTCACTACAAGATGTTAAACTGCAAGTTGGTCAGACCTCCCTGACTGAGGCCCAGCCTTAGGCCCCTTGGCCATCTCAGTCCCCCTGCCATCGTCCTCACTGCAAGACGTTAAACTAAAAGCTGGTCAGGCCTTTCTGACCGAGGCCCAGCCTCAGGCCCCTTGGCCTTCTTGGGCCCCAGTCCATGTTCTTACCCGAAATGTATGGTGTGGTGTTGGATAATGTCCTTATTCATGTCGGGTTAGTCACTGTGCCATACACCCCCCTAATTGGGGTATCATACCCCCATGTTCCTTTAAGAACTACTTGTGTCTTGATTACCACCTCTATGTGATATGTAGGACCACCCAAATGTCTTGAATTCTGGTCCAGCCCCATCTCTCAGAAATCTACATTTCACCAAATCCCTTTGTACTACCCTTCCCCGAAGAGGGGAGTATATAGAGTGGCATGGGATTATGTCCTCGCTCACGTTAGGCTTGTAACAACCATGCCATGTACCTCCCCCTCCTAGGAATTCTCTATCCCCTTACTCACAAGTTGAGAACCTTCGTCAAACCTCTTCAGTAGTTCACCAATGTGCCTAAGGGTACTCTGGTTTAGTTCCTAGAATGTCGGACTCTGCTCGAACATGCTTCCACCCTCTTTTCAGGCTTTGTGTTCCCCTTCATTAGGGATTCCATCACCTTTCACACCTGATGGGACCCCCATGTGGCATGGATGCTAGGCCTAAGGGATCTCCTACCATTACGGGACAACACCCCCGAGGTTCACAGACAACAAACCGATACAAATCTCGTGTTGCGAATATGTTCAGCGATCGATGCTCATTTTTTGTTCCCATTTCAAGCTACCACGATATGGATAGTACATTTTTGCCACATTCAACAGTTATCCTCCATCGTCACGCCAACCCCATTAAGCCCAAAATGTCAGTTACATGATTCACATGCTTCTCCACCTCTTCATGTCCAATTAGAACTTCAAAACTCTTGGTATTATTCCTCAGTGCGCATCAGCACTTTAGAAGGAAAATAGTAGAGATAGGGTGATAGTTCGGGGATTCACCGACTTCCCCCCTTACATGAAACTCATGTATCAAAAATACTATAACCACCCTTGTTTCCTACACATTGATTAACTCAAGTAGGCTTAGGGATTGGGTTAGGGTCTGCCTTTACTTCGGATAGTCTTGTTTCTCTATGGTCTGAGTCCTAAGACCTTAAACTAATATTCTTTTGTATTTACCCTTTTGAAGAACTATACGTGTGTCTTGATTCGCATATTTATGGGATATGTAGGACCACTCGGATGCATCGTTTTTGGGTCCAGCTCAGTTGGGAGCTAGTTTCTTCTGCCCCTTTCCCTCTTACCACTATTTGAGCCCCATGTCCCAAGGTTCCCCTCTCGGAATTTCATACAGTGTGGTATAGGATTATGTCCTCATTCACATTGGGTATGTTTTATTGTGCCATACACATTCCCCACCTTGCATCGTCTCTACTACGTCTACGCTACATGATGTTAAAATGCATGCCTGGTCCTATCACGTGACCCTAAACTGTGACATCATCGTCCTAGTCGCACGATGAAAACATTACACTACATCGTGATGTTCTCACTCATGGGGACACTATGTTTGGTATTGGGAACACTCCATACCATTTTTCAATGCCTGATATGGATTGATTCTTGTGGTGATGCCAGGTCCTGCTACCCTAGGCCAATCGCATCACAAAAAAAACCACTCACCTTAAAGTAAAAAAAAACAAGATTTATCAAATACCGCTTCTTTTTGTGCGAGGGCCACACCTGCACGCCCCTTTTTTACCTGGAACTCCTACGTTACCATGACACCTCATGAACTACATGCACCATGATCCCCATCCTCATGGTGTACGTAGGAACGCTTGTGCACTTTTCCTCAGGCCCAACACAACTCTGGTTTTCGTTCCCTCGACCTAAATCCTCTCGAAGGAACATGTTGTGGTCAGAACCCTTGGTTCCCATTCACCTCTGGTTTTTGTAATTACCCCACCATGTGTCTCCCACATTTCCTACCAACCATGATCCGAGTTCTAAGACCCTAAACTAAGATCTCTCTATGACACGGGACTCGAATCCCTCTATCTAATACATCTCATTGTCGTATTCAGATGTGTTTGGAGAAAGATCCCATTGTGTGGAATTTTCATAGGGACATTCCCCCTGTTCCAGGTCCAAGCTTCAGGATCTCGCTATTTGTATCCTCATACTCTTCTATATCAGAAGGTACACCCTAAGGGCCTAGTCCCATGCTGCATCAGCTCACCAACCCTCTTGGGCCAACGCCCCCAAGGATATTTCACGACATTTGTGATAGGTCACGTGTTTCGAACATGGTCAAAATTCGACACTCATTTGCCTGTCCCCATTCTAGTCTATAATGATATGGATTCTACATTTCATCCACAGTCAACATTCATCCTCCATCGTCACACCACCATCATTATGGTCCAGATATCGAGTGTAATGATTCACAAATTTCGACTTCCTCATGTTCAATTGGAATTCCGACATACTTGGCTTTACCTCTTCGCACGTCTAGGTGCGCTTTGTGGACAGGTGAGCATCATTAGGTTTTTATTCACCGAGATTCCCTTCGACCTAACATTCCCCTTCCTTTTTTGGGAAATTCCCACCACTACTTCTTGTTTCCCACATCGAGCACGACTCACGTGGGCTTAGTGGTTTTGGTAGGAAGTGCACCGGATAGCCAGGCATCTCATCGTCCTGCATGACATTAAACTATGCTTCTAGAACTACATATGGCTTGATTCACATCCTTATGGGATATATAGAGACACCATGGTGTTTTGCCCAAGTTCTAGCCATAGGAATCATAAATCATGTTCCTCTCCATTTCTGGCCCCCTATCCTGACCCCTTATGGGGAACTGTGCAACTGCAATTTTTCCCTGAACAAGTTCGGGATTCCCATAGATGACATTGGGAAATGACGACTCCCTCGCCAGAGAGGCTTTGTCTGAAAGAAGGAGTGATCAAGGATCAAACTGATGTGGCCATCGAGTGTTCTCCCACCATGGTGGTGTAGCTTCAAGAGTGTTGCATTATGTTCGAACAAACCCTCACTCCACATTCCACGCTTTTTGTGACCCTTATTCAGACCCTCGTCATCATTCACATCTGGAGGAACCCCCTAACAGTATGGATTCTCGGCCTATGTCCCACCTATTGTCCTGAGTCAACATTCTAGAAGACTAACAGATGACATTTTGAGTCTGGTCCCATGTTTCGTACATGGTCAATGGTCGTCCCACATATGCTATCCCCACTTCAGGATAAGGCAATAAGAATACTATTTTGAAAATACTATCAACAAATATTCTTTATTGTCATGCCACCCCCCCCCCCCCCCAATGTTCTGAATCATGGGTATCATGATTCAAACCTCCCATTCCCATTAGTTCGGATTGATTTCAACACCCCTTGTGTTACCCCGTTTGTGCACAAGAGCACAGTAGGAAAATGGTAATTTGGCTGTTCTGAGAGCTTCATTCTCCATATAGGTCTCTACTATTTCCTCTCAGAAATCCAGACTAGTTTATTAGACCCTAGATGCCCGAATCTTGGTCTGCACTCCTATGTTTGGATAAGGTGGTAAAGTGGTCGGCCCTTCTTCCTCACATTGGGCCCGACCCATGTGAGCTTAGTGAATGACCATTGGATGCTTTGTGAACATCACAAGGATGATGTAAACCAATGTGAACTATAAAACTCATGTGTGCTATGGGATTTAGACAATCAAAGAATGAATGTATGTTTAAGGGTTTGTATTAATTACAGTACCTAGGGGTTGACTCCCCCCATGGATGGATTAACCTTGTTGAAAGAGCATAGAAGCTCCGCCACCCTATAGCTAGTGGCGTCCAAGAGTTGCGGCCACTTGTTCAGCACCCACTCCTCCTCGGCGGAGAGAGGGAGCAATTTGTTGGCCATAATATGGGCATGATCCATGTTGGCTTGGATGGCAATCATCTCCCTAGATTCTCTCTTTATTCCCTCTCTGGCTTCTACCAGATGGGCCTTCAATCATAATATTATCTCAGATTGCACATTGAGGGAGGTAAAGTGCTCGTATTCCTGATTCTACAACCGTTGGACCTCATCTTCAGCCATCTAGAGCCTCTAGATGTTTATCACCTTCCTCCGCTGCCAGCCCATGCCAAGGCCATGGTCACACTCCAAAATCTTTTCTGCCATAAGATCTTGGAAGAGCATGTGAGGACACTGGGCATCCACTCCCCCAGCACACAGTTTGCGCAGTCGTGAATGAAGTATGTCCATCTCAACCAACCATAGCACTAGGGGGTGTTATTGATGAAGCGCGTGATCAGATTCCACGATCAGCGATGGAGTATTTTTCTATCCTTCTCATCAGAGGTCGTCTCGTCCCAATCGGCGCAATTGGATGACTCTTATGAAGGGAATGCCCCCAGAAACTCCTCAGCTGGGTCCATGTCTAGCGTCGAATTGGGTGTGGCGGGGCCTGAATCATCTAGTTGATCCTCATCATCAGCTCCCACCTTGATAACCTCGGGCACAGTGCCACTGGTGCCCCAACCAGTTATCGGGTGCACTACAGTTCGGTCAGGCTGGATGTCCACCTCCATGACCATTGGCATGCCCCTAGGGAGGGTGCTACCAGAAGCCCCGACCAAATTTTCCATAGAAGCCTGGGCCAATTGATGGAATGTACACACCAAGAAGGAGATGTGAAAGTTAGTTAACGCGGTCAGGGGAGTACAATTATGAATTTGGTTGAGAAGACATACAAAGGTCAAATCCCTAGTCTCTCTCTTGAGATGATGTCGTTGAAACACCAAGACACATACCCCCATATATGGTTGGTAGGTTTGGAGACTTCAGGGGAGCACCCTTGACTATCCCATCCCCACCAGACACAGAGGTAGATGCATCCACGGGCGCGGATCCAGAAGATCTCGCGTCGGCACCCACTGAGGGGCGGGAATGATGTATATGCATAAGGTCCTCCTACACAGCGTAAACGCTGATAAGGAATACATAGTAACCTAAGGGAAGACTCTAAATAAGGATCTTGTGATTTTACCTTGAGGGACTCCACAAAATCCTTACGATCCGAGGATTGATCGCTGACTTCACCCTCCTCTGGTGGACTCTCACTACCATCCTTGTCTCCCTAGGAGGACTCATCTGATTCATCCGGCAGGGGGAAGCGCTCCCTCATGTTAGCGGCTGACACCTGTGGAGGGACCATACAACCCAACAACACCATAACTTGGTCTATCATTGGGTGCAGGGCACCCCAGGAGTGGATGAAATCTTCCAGCTCGGTTATTTACTGATCCGCCTCTACTTGGGATACTGCGAAACCATCCCCAATAGGGATGATTCCTAGAAAGTCCATCCTGAGGTTGTTGAGGTGCCTCCATAACTCAAATGTGCCAAGTAATTTCTGGTTGCCTTCCCAGATGTCCCAGGCCTCCGGGAAGACATAATTCTACGGCATGTCAATGTGATGCACTGTTTCCCCATGGCCTGAGTATAAATCCTGCGGAATCCCCTTGGTGACACCACTCTAGACAGCTCTATTCTCTTGAGACCACCGGCTCCGCAGCTGCTTCCAGATCCCCTACCCCTTCTCCCCCATAAACTAGTGTTGTAATCATAACTATAGTATCCCCACCACTATTGTATTCACTTGTATCCTTCTGGCCTCAGCCTCGGGGTTGGGGAAGCTCACCCTCACCGACCATTACGGTTGGCCACTTCAGCATTTCCCCTGGCTTGGCCACCTCCCAGCTTTGTGCATATTCTTTTATCATCCTAAGGACGACAGTAGGTGGAGGCAATAAATTCCGCATCTTCCCATCTTCCCATGTAAACATGATCCAAATCTGCCTCATCAAACATGGGTTCTCCTCGTAGCGCACCCCCAGGTAGACCTACAGGGTCACCCGCTGCATGCACTGGAATTTACTAGAAAACCAGTGTGGGGTGTATGGCTCGTAGAGATGCTCACAGTCCACCCTGGCCACCAAGAAGCCATTTAGAAAGTCCAGAAGGTAGGCTCAGTGCTCTTCCGTTCCCTATCCATCTTCAGTGAATGCCCCCTTCGGCAACAGGAACAAGTGGAAATTGAATTCCTCCACCCTCCACACCCAGTTCAGAACAGATAGTGCTGTCAACTTGGTCGGAAATCTCCCCTCGGCATTCAAGAACGAGGAACAGATGTTCGACCCTGGTGGCGATATGGGGTTTGTATACTCATAAATTCCCCTGATGTGTGCCGCCATCCATCCATATAGGAGGAGGAATGATTCTCATAACATTTGTGGCCTCTTCCCCTCGCTGATGTGGCACAAAATATTATACAACTTGGTAAGTATCGGGATCCCTAGGCTGACCCACCCTCCTATCACCAATGTGGATGCCACGATAAAATTTCTTTGCAGCACTCCCATGTTTGTATCCCTCATCGGTAGGATCCATCCATAGATGAGCGCTGTGACGAATTCCTCAAACCTGACTATTGGTTGTTGTTCAGTGTTGACACTGAAGCCCCAGGTCTTCCACTGGCTATTCTCCAACAACCGCCAGTATAAGTTTTCTTACTCCAGGCCCCCTTTGTGAAAGTTCGAGGCCTAGCTAGGAACTTCCTATTCTCCAAGAGGTTCAGAAACTTCTTGAACCACTGCCTAAAATGGACATCTCTCACTGTCTCCTTATCTTCCCTAGGCACAAGTTCCATCAATGTCATCTCTAGACACAGCATCTCCTCTAGATCCTCCCATGCACCCATAGCCAGGAGGAATTTGTCACACATCGCCCCAAGTATCGGGACCCCCGAGATCTTATGCACATCCCATAGTCTAATGCTGACCTCCTCATGATTCAAGTGGAAGGTATTGGTCCACGGTGACCACCGACTAAACAGCTCCGGCATTAACTGCTTCGGCTGGTAGATATGGAACTGGGAAGCCCAGGCTTCCTCATACTGGCCCACCCTTCATAGCTCCCCTCCAAACTCCTCACACGAAGCGCCTACCCAGTAGGCCCAATCCCAATCATACATAAAGTTGCCGCCCTGGTGAAGGTCCCATTCCCCCATACCACCCCTTCTTCGGGTTCCCCATCGCCGCCTTGAGGATGGTTCGGTATGGAAGAAGGGATGTCCTTGGGTGCAATGCCTTCCCGTTGACATTGTTTAGATGATTGTATAAACAGTCAGCAATGTCATGCATGGATTCCTCCCAGGCTTGACCATCAGGCACCCTGAACCATCGATGTTGACACAACGTGCTCCAGAACTAGTAAGCTTGATCATCACTAACTACTTCAGGGATGAAGACGTCATCCCTCAGCACGAACCCATACAAGGGAAACCTCCTACACAATGGGTAGTTCTTGTGAGTCTCTGAAAACAACTCCACCAATGAACAATGGTCCGAGTGTCCCCATACTAGCTCTCATAGACCTAGACTATTCACCATTTTAATCCCTCTGAGTAGCATCTACAATGACCCCCTCATCAGCTTCTGGGTGGGCCATTCGTTCTGGAGCTGTAATGTTTTTTTCAACTGGTTCGTGAAGATCGTTCGCAAAGCGCATACGCAAAGCTTGATCACCAAGACTGTTCGTAGGGTGCTGCCTCAGTGTTCAAAGCCAGATTGCATAGTGAAAACATGGAGTCAAGAGCTTGTGGTTCACCATGAAGACTCCGTTCGAAGAGACCACTCGCGGAGTATGCCGAGCTTCTCTAATCGAGAGTGTAAGAAGACAAATTCACATATAAGGGAAAGGAAAAAAGAGAGGTCACACCCCCTATTTATAGACGAAGTCCTTCGGATCATCATGTTTCATCAAGTTTGCATGAAGCATCATAGTGCTCTTGGCCTAGGTGTCCCCCATCCACCTCGTGAACCATCTTCACGAGTCAGCACCATGAATGACAGAGGGTTTGGGCAATTTCCCTAAGACTTCGACCCTTGATCTCTCCATGGATCCAAGTCTGAGGGGGGTATTTGTTGGCACCAAAGTTCAGGACAATAAAAGGCCCAAAGAAGGCCCCAAAGGACTACCTCGTGGAGCCCCTTCACGGAGATCCCCCAGCATCGTGGCTTCTGCGAAGCAAGGAGGTGGGACGCTCCGCGACCGCACTTGACATTTGTGCCCCCACCGCGAAGCAAGGAGGTGGGACGCTCTGCAACTGCATCGGACGTTCGCGAGCCCGCAGAAAATCCACCAGCCCCTCTTCGTGCCATGTGATCTCCACTCCACGACGCCTCCTGCCTATAAATACCAGGCTCCCCCTATGTCCAGATAACAGACAATCCGATCTTTCATCTTACCAGCTCCCAAATCATGAAGCATCCTTCTGCTCTGTGAACAATGAGTTGTACGAGGTACTTCTGCTCCATGAAGTGCCTCCCCTTCATCCCATTTTGATCCCCTCTTCCAAGAGGGATGACCTTCATGAAGCCTAAGGGTCTTCGCGAAGGAAGGGGATCCCCAAGGGGACCAGTATCATCGCGGAGCATTTATGCTTCCCGAAACACCCTTTATGTACACATTATCCACATGCTAAGGTAGGGGCACTGTACATCGTGAATCCCATTTCTTCTCGACAACTTGATTCATGAGGCACCTTTTCTCCACGAGGTTGTGCTCCACGAATTCAATTCCACATCACGAAGAACCTCCCATTTGTACCTCTTCCCCATTCAATGGATAATGAACCCCACATCATGAAGCACACCCCATCACAAGTTCCCTCCGCCACACGGAGAAACAGAGCTCCACAAGGCCCTTCCCTATAGACCCCTCTGCTTGGAAAATCCTTTTCTCATGCGACCCTCCTGGTTTGCACGATGTGACTTCAATGTCCCCTGGACGATACCACCCGTTCCGTTGCTTCACCTAATTCTTATTCTCACAGTCACGCTAATTGTTATTTTTTCTTCGCATAGCCACACTAACGTGGACCCCTTGATGGTTCGCTCTGCGACACCCCCTCAGTACGGTGTTGCTGGTGCCTTCCCTCCGACAAGGATCAGAGGGTACTGGTTAGGTATGGCCAAGGGGTTCAGAGCAAACCTACCTCGTCCGAGATGCATGATGTAAAATGCCAAGCACCATCATCCTCAACGCATGACATTAAAATGTGACCTCTCACCATGCCTCTCACGTGGGGTTCCCCCACCTCATACATTCTCTATGCCCCATGGTCTCCACAGGGGATGATATACTCCTTGGAGTGGAATTTGCCCATGGGGGAAGGGCATCCACCTTTGTGAAAGCCCTTAACATTTCTTGCAGGATGCAACACCCCTTCTCCTCCTCAGTTCCTTGGTCCCAATGCCAGAGGAGGGCGTGATGTTGAACATCGCTCCTCCTTTATTTGGTCCCAAATCCCTCTCCTGCTACGCTTTTTCGCCCTCAGGATTCCATCCTTGTGTAATCCCCAACACTCCTTGGGCCGCTCGATGCGTAAGACCCTCTACACTTTCTACGGACGCACCTTCTGCAATGTGGTTGTTAGGCCTTTGCTGCCTCTTATTTCTCACACCGATCATGAATCACGTGGTCTTAGATTTAGCATCAACCACGACATCACCCCTATCCCGCATGACGTTAAACTATATTCCACCCACAAAAACTATGGGGACATTGATCCATATCATGGCATGGTATGTAGGAAGCCTCTACAAGGTTCAAGCCCACCACCCGGTCGTTCCAACCATCCTCACATCGGTTCCCCAACACCCTGGGCAGCCTAGAGTGTAATCCCCATACACCATCTGAACTACAAGGACTTTGATCCCTGCTAATGTAGGGTACGTAGGAAGCCACCATTATGTTCATTCCCACCACCAACCATTGGACCCTAGGTCCTCCTTCACGTCGGTTCGCCGATGATCCATACTGAACTATGAGAAAATTGATCCATGTGAAGGCATGGTATGTAGGAATCCTCCCTGAGGTTCTATCCCACCACCACCTGGTCATTCAGACCCCCTTCACGTCAGTTCACCCCTTTCCTACATGACATTAAACTGTATTCTTCCCCTTCCAAAACTATGAGGACTTTGATCCATGTAAAATCATGGTACGTAGGAAGCCTCATGATGTTCAAGACCATCACCCATCGGGTAAGCCGTCCATCTTCACGTCGGGTCAGCCTAGAGTGTAAGCCCCACACCCATATTCTGAACTATGTGGTCTTTGATCAGTGTCATGTCAAGGTACGTAGGAAGCCTCCCTGAGGTTAAATCCCAACAACCATTGGCCACGACCATCCCCGTGTCGGTGTGTTAATCCCCCTTCCCCAACTATAGGGACTTCGATCCTTGTCAAGGCAGGTTATATAGGAAGCCTCCCTGAGGTTCAAGCCCATCACCCATCGGACCCAAAATATATCTTCACATCGGTTCTCCGACATAACCCATCCCGAACAACGAGGACTTGGATCCATGTCAAGGCATGGTACGTAGGAAGCCTCCGTGAGGTTCAAGCCCACCACCCATCGGACCCCAGGTCCACCTTCACGTCGGTTCGACCTCATCCGACGATAATCCATTGTAACCTCCTTCAGTGGTAAGCTATTTTCAACCTCATTCAATGGTAAGTCATCACCAGATGAACTATGTAGATTTTGTTTCCCTTCCATGGGGTTAGGTAGGAGGTCTCTTCGAGGCTCAAGCACAAACCATCGTCCAACCTAATTCTTACTCGAGCTGCCACATCCCGGTGAAATCATGCAACCTCATTCCCTCCCACAGTATTCAGGAATCTGCTCACGTGTTAGGCCCAATATCGGTGTTCCCTCCAAGGGGGTTCCTCCACATGATCCACTCTAATCGGTGTTCCTATCCGTCCGATTTGCCTCCAGTGGATGTTAAACTTGCGGCATACCCTGTGTTAAACATGGGAAGATGAGGAAAACATTAGATACATGACCATAGAATAAAATTGCATGCGTCTGATGTGGGATTCCTTGGGCTTCCACGACCTCGAGAAGCCCTATAATATGGGACAGAAGAGAGAAAAACCAATCCCCAATGTCCAGACATGCCAGTGATGCCCAGCATGACTACTCCCCAAATAGGAGGTTTCTGCCCTCAGGAGACCCATTGGAATGTACTGACATATGCAACGTAATTAACTGGTGTCCATGAAGATATGGCACTGGGAATAGTTTCACGAACAACATATTAAACCTATGAGGGAGACCATGATTGGGTGATGATTTCTCGGGACGAATCCACAGAAGGAAGAATAGATATCCCATAATCTAGTTTAGGTCAAGGATGAAACGTCCCTGAACAAGGAACGAATGTCGCCTGCCTTTAGAAAGCAGGAATGCAGGGTAACAAAGTCAAGCCTGTCTCACTCAAGAAGACAGATGCGTACAGACCGACCAAAGCATCGGAAACAAGGACATATATATATATATATATGTTTTAGAATGTGGTAAATATTATTCATATGATCTAATTTAATGGTTGTGTTGCTGTATTTACATTTAAATAATAATATTTCAAGATTCCATTAATCACAGTGTTGTGGGGAATATAGGTTATCAAATATAATGTCACCTTTTGGAAAAAATATGGTGTTGTAGGTTGTTTAAAAAAAAAGACGTATGTCAAAATATGTTACCCTTAAATTTATTTATTGATAATGTTTCAGTAATGGAAAAAATTTATTTTCAATGATTTCCTAGAATTAAACACTCCCTTTATATGTGGTATTTTATAAAAAATATAATTGAATATTTAAGTAATTTTATGAAATATGGATCTAATTTTTGACAGGATTTAAGATTCTTATGATTCAATACCATGATGTACAATAATTTGATCTAGAATGGTATTGTCTAAGATAGAATATTGGGATGGAAACTTATAGTGGTTAGATGATGAGTTTGAGTTGAAAGATAATTATACGCATTGATTTTAGAGAGATTATTTAACGTCTTATATTCATAACACCGAGTTATGTGACTGTTCTAATCGAATTATAAAATATTATATCCGACACAAGTTTTGTGTTGTTTATTTTTTAATAAGTTTGACAGATTTTTGAAGATAAATAAATATTGGAAAATAAATAATGAATTTTAGATGTGGGAGATGTTGAATATAAATCATTACCCATACCATACATTGATTTTTCACGTTGTTGATAGGTATAAAATTAAGATACATGATTTATTTCAATATGAATATCAAATAATTGGTGCATATTTACAGACATAATATAATAAAATTATATTTCCATTTAGTTATTTCATTCGAATGGTTGGTTTTGGGGATAACTTTTGTTTCATATGATGCTAAAAATGGATTTTTTCAATGTTCATAAAAAAAATCGGATTCACTTGGGTATCTTTATGGTATTGTTTTAATTTTATTGTTCAAATTTATGAGATTTCACGACCCAAAGAATATATTTTTGGGAGGTGGAAATAAATTACTGGACCTATTTTCGTGCCTGAAATTGGATTTAATGATATATATTATAAAACAATATAGTTGTAACAAAAATTTATAAACAATTGTAGTTAATGAGAATAAAATTAATAACCATTTCTTGTGAGTTAGATGCAGTATATGACATTGTGTTTTTCAATTTTAGTTTTTCTTCAAAAATTTGAGAATTGTAAATAAATCAACATATAGGGATAACTTTCATGATACATTAGTTATAAGAAATACTCCCTCTAAAATAAAACTAAATAGGAGAGGGTTTATACATTCAATGGTTTTTTATTAGCTAAAATCGAAAATAGGAGACAGTTGAATAAAAATATGAATAATTCAAGTGATATTATTTCAATATGTTTTAATTTTATGAGAAATTTAATTTATAATAGTACTCTTGATATAATAATATCATATTTAGAATCATTTTTATTTTAATATAGGGAATTTTTTATCAAGAAAAATAATGTTAAGCTATAACAACCATAAAGGGATAAGTAAATGTAACTTCAACAACATATCACCCATCTATATATGTTGTTGGATTTTTTTATTAATTCTATATTATAGTAAAACCTATCAATCAATTTGTAACATATTCTGTGGAGTTATACTACTAAAATATTGGAAGGCAGACTAACTTAGTCCATTGATCAATGTTTTTGGATTTTTTGAAAATTTACAATGCTTTTATGAACCATTTACAGTCATTTGGAATTACAATGGATCTAAAAACCATTTCATGGTTATTTTATAAGTTTAATTATAAATTCTATAATTTATATATATATGAAAGTATTTTTGGTTTTGAAATATAATAAAGATTGGTTTTATTTAAGGAAGTGTAGTTTGTATGAGTGATACACATGATATAGGAAGTAAGAGGCTAGATTTGTCACTATTTCATACCAGATTTATTGATAGCAAGTTCCATTCCACTTTCTGTTTAACAAAATTATTTATAGAATTAAAAAACATAACACTAATTTAGAACATATATATTGAAAAAATGTTCCATTCTACATGTTGTTTAAACAAATTTACTAAGAAAACAAATCTATTTTAGCATATAAACATATTTTATAAGTTTTATAATTTCATCCCACACACATAAACCATTATTTTTTATTATTTATTCAGATATTGGTAGCACTAAAGCTAAAAACAACCCCTTATTTTGAAAAGAAGTTTCTGATCAGTTTTTAAAGGGTCTAAAATGAAGTAGTAAAGCATATAAATTCGAAGTTCATCAACTTCTCCATAGGTCAGTTTATTTTTATATAACTAATATATTTATCTATTTTATATAAGTTATAAAACTATTAAACCATCTTCTAATCTTAAATAACCTTGTTGATGAGTTTCTTCCACAATGAACATTGGATATATATTCCATATGTAATCATGGTTTCACTTTTTGAGAAATTTTTCAATAAATGATTTCTTAATGTGTGAACACATATATAAAAATAAGTATTAATTATAATTTGGTTAATTAAAAAGTGGATTTAATATTTAATAAAATAAAATAATAAATTAATAAGGCATAATTTTTATAAATACAACACCCACCACCACCTAACTAAAGGTGCATAGAGTTTTAGTGTCTGAAGTCTTTTTTTACATTAAAACCCGACCACATACATTGCACATTTTAAGTGTTGATGGGTATGGAAATTTTTTTATTTAATGGGATTGGATATTTGATTGATTTTTATGTTAACAAATAGATAAAAATTTCAATTTTTCCTGATATAATTCCCTGTAAAATTATGAAACTTACAATAACTATCAAGAATAACATTTGTAACATTGAGAATATAGACAATAGTTTAATCACCATATAAGCACTAGTAATGAATACAGAATTACATATGAAAATTATGGCCATCATCCCCATTTTTCACATGTTTGGTATTATTTGATCATATACATCAATTATCTTATATCATTGAAAATTAGTGAAGGATGTACATTAAATTTTAAAAAGTAAATATTTTTTATTTAAAAATATGTTTTTTAACTTAAGTACTCACTCATCTATTCATCCCTACCGTATTCATAAGAGATAAATTATCATACAATGAAACTCTTTGTCCCATGTTTTTAGACACCGAAATGAATTCACTACACAACATGAATAGTGAACTACAATAAAGCATGTACTATAAAAGGAACATCAAAATATGATAGAACTATCACAAAAACATACAAGTTGCGTTCGAACTCCAAAATATTTTTAATATAATAATATTCTGATTTTTTAAACCATTAACTTTTCTTGACCGATTTTATAATGGAAAACCAACCTGAAATAACACTTATATTTACCTATTCTCCTACAACACTAGATATATAGATGATTTTGTTTGGTCCAAATTATTATTTCATTGATTCGAATCTTCTTTCTTACTTATTTTCTTCTAATTCTCCTTGTTTCATAAATGTATATTGATTATATATTATTATTTTTATAGTACTTGGTTTCATATTTTTAATTACAGATATCATCTATTGAGTTTTTTTATCATTCTTGGTTGTGTTAATTACTACCATAGGTGTGTATTTTTCATCTGCTACCTTCTTATATTAGCTTTGTATATCCACTTTGTGACCAACTATATAAAATTATTTAACACTTTAGGCATCCTTTTCCTTTTCTGCGATTGATATTTTCTTAGAATCATCTATCTATCTTTGGTCCCTGACTATATAGCTTACTATCTCTCCATAGTTGGGTTTATAATAGTCCTCTATACTTATCTATTATTCATCCTTTCCAATAGTTATCATATAATTCTTATCTACTTTTTAATAATCCCATCCAATTAAATGTTGAATATATTAGCCTATTTGTTTATATTTATATATATCAACCACTTCAACTATTTTTATATTATTTTTCTTATCTCTTAACCTTGGATTCCATATTTTCCATTTTAATTTTCAACATTTTATTCACTACATTAAGGATTTTTAGTTTTTCCTTATCATCCTTCATAATATATTTAACTGAAACACTATATTCATTGGTTGATGTTTTCTCTTGTATGATTTTTATGCACTATATTTATGTTTTTCATCATTTTCATCCAATTTTACATAATTTTTTTTGTTAATAGAATTAAGAAAATAATATTAAAATCAAAATAATCACCACACCATATTCAATTTTTTGAACCCTTTGTTTATTCCTTACTATTCAATACAATTTTTCTTGATTATTAAACTAATTTCACAATAATAATACAATAGTAAAATCATAGTTATTGAGACAAGTATGTTTAGGATAAAACAAAATATAAATTAAAAACCATACTAACAATGACACAATAGAACCCAAAATCTTATAAATGTTTTTGTAAAATTCTTTAACAGAGCTAATCACCTGTAGGTGGATTACATGAGACAATTTTAGTGTACTCGTATCTATAAAACTATCAAAAAATGTGATAAATCCTATACTAAAGAACCCATAGAAAGGAAACAAATAACTGAGATTGTAGACAAACTAAGGATCACAATTGTGTCAACTCAGTCTGTGGGTTCATCCCCTATAATAGCTTCAATAACATATGTTTTATTATTATTTTTGTAACAATTATTAAAAAAATTAAAATTATATAAATATATATATATATATTTGACTTTTTCATATTGAATGAATATTATCCTATCATTTTATTTTCCCCTTTAGTTATCCCAAATACCCTTATTAAATAACCTTTATAGATTTTTTCATCTACATCACCAATTCTAAATATATCTACTGATAAATGATATCTATCAAGAATATATAAAAACTATATATATATATATATATTTTACAATATAACATCAATACACCATTAGATATAAAATCATTAAACATATTCCAAAAAGGATTATCTCACATTACATTTGGACAAACCACCTTTAAAATTGGTTTTATTTATTATATAAATCAGTATAAGGATATCATATTTGATAAAAACTATGACATAATATGAATTACATATAATAAAACAATGACACACTAGCCAAAATATGTGTTGAAAAAAATAAGAATAAAATATGCTATCCTATAGCCTAAGTCACATAATCTGTTCACTAAATACTTAGACTCCACAATTTACTAAATAAACCACATGTATCACTCTATGGTGTTCTAGTTCTTGATAGAAAACAATAAGGTTTACCCACATACATAAAAACCCATGCCATTTACACATTAAACTGGTCATCCTAATAACCCAATAATAATCCCCAATGTATCAAAAATACTAAGTATTTTTTTGATCGAGTGGGTGTTTATGAAATAAATATTTAAGGAGTGAAATTCATGCTCCTATAGTAAACCCACCTTCAAATAGAATACACAATAAAAATATAAGAATACAAGTATACATGTGTTAACCATGTCACCATGATGCCTATCCATGCCTACTTTAGCTCTATATTGAAAGGAATAGGTTCTCCTTATATAATAAACCATGATCCATACCCAAAGCTATAGGTTAGGATGTAATAAAATTTCCAAATCCATACCCAAATATTCTAGGTATGGTGCCATGTAGAATCCTAACTACTACCAGAAGGTGTGACGTAAGGTGACCTTGATCACTAAACCATTTCTTATCACTCAATGGATGCCTCATATAATGTACCTTGTCCATCCATTTTCAATCAAGGGATGGTGAAAACCCTTCTAAATACACACATTATCACTCATGGTTAGCTCAAACATCGTAATTTTAACCATACCCTCTCAATTATGGCTAGTCACATATCTCTACCACTACCTTTTCACACATGGTAGGGTATCATGAAAACAAATAGACCACTATCTTATTATTCATGGTAGGGACCTTCCAACAACATATCACTCAAGGTGAGGAAAGTATTTGGGATCTACATCACCCACACTAGGATCCATTGTCTATATCAATCATTTAGTTGGAACATGTATTCAATAACAAACATGTCATGTAACCTATCTCACAAGCTCACAAACTCACCACTAATGCTTTAGTCCCTCAAGTCATATCCCTGAACATCTCATCCTCCATTTATCCCTACAACATAACCTCCCAAACCACCTTGTTCAAACACAAAACATTGTGAGCCTCTCATTATTCCCATACTACCCATAAGGTTATCAACTAGGGTCCCTCAGACCCATCCCTACTCTCTAGACATTAACTATGACATCGCACCATAAGCTGGGCTTTGTTAACACAAATAAATAATCATCAACAAACACTCACACTCATGTATAATTATATAAAAATGACATATAAGGAAATTAAATTCCCGAGGTACATACAAAATAAATCATGATTTAGAAATCCGGGGACTATCCACACAAGTTCAAATAGATGAAAACAACTCAACTAATCTCTTTGAATTACATTTTCAAAAAAGTCAAAGTCCTCTTTTAAAACTATTTATAAAATGAATCACATGTTGTTTCCCACATTCTCTAACTATGTAGAAAATTCTATCAAACATTATATATATTAAAAAATCCCATTTATAATTTTTTTTTTCAAAACCATCCTTTAAACCATTCTATTTTAATCAAACTCTATTTTAAAATAATATTTTAAAAAGGAAATCTTTTTCTCTTTGAAATAAAATAGACACCACAAAAATGTCTATAAAGAGGGACACCAAAACGTATTCCACCAAGGCACCGCTATGAAACCATTTAGTGAGCTATATTTTCCATTTTGACTATTAGGACAATATGAGCCCATTTATATATATAAGGAAATATAAAAAAACAAGACATATACTAAAAATATAATAATAATGAGACATAAACGTAAACAAATGAAAAAAATATTTTGTATATTTGTGGCCACATACCTCAACCAATGATCTATAATTAAATCTCATTGTCATACTGACATCTTATGAGTCTAAAATAATATATATCATCTATAAAAACCATAAAAATTAAAGCACTAAAAATTTAAAAACAAAATAAAAAATTGGTATAACCGAAATTGAACTCATAAGATTACCTCATTGTGATGAATACATGATATATGTGGTATAGTTCATACCTGAAAGGAAGTTAGACCTAAGACATAGATAATCCCCAGTTAATATCATTGATTAAATATATAATTTAAGATATATTCTCTAAAAACACTGAATAAATACATGATGTAACATACCTCAAGAATAATGACAATCAATGACTTGAATACCTTCTTTTGTGACCTAATTTACAAGATTCACATGATTACTCTATTATTTAGTACAATTTCATCATGATCTAGTGAAATCATCTCACTAAAAACCCAATCAATCGACCCAAAATCAATGTAGAACAAGGGGTAAGAATGATGAAGAGAAATGGGTGATCATACATTAATTCCATGTGATTAACCACTCTTGAACATCTTGGATTGATTGGGAGGAATGGGAGAAGGGGTAAGGGGGTTTGACCTCCCAATATTCTTATATAACTCAAAATTAAGGAACCCCAAAAGGGTTTCTCATTTATAAGTCCTAAAATCACTATCATACCACTTTAAAATGAATTCTAAGTAGTTCATTCGTAGTCTAACCATGATGGTTATGGAGTTACCACCATCCAGGTACATGGATAACTCTCTTAATGAGATATCACTATCTCAAAAACCCTCAGGGTCAAGATGTGACTTATCCTAGGAAGAACATGTACAAGAGGCATATCCCTTTGTAGTGTGGCCTCATCCTTTCTTAAAAAATTAAACATGATCCCATATGACACATACTCCCCTTTTATGGGTCCTATCATGATATAACCTCTATAGTCATGATGCGACTACCTCTAATATAGTGGATCCATCCACTGAACAATACCACTCACAACATCACCCCTCTTAGGTAATGACATAACCTAAGCCTATAGATAATACTTCAGATAAGGACTACCATGATCTTTCACTGACCTTCACCTGGGAACCCAAGACACCACCCAAGACACCACCCATATCTATAGATATATTCTCATGATTTTCAATTGTTTGGACTCTTGATTCAAGTCCAAATTCTCCAAATGATCACTACTTTGGGACTAAAACCACAAATTTACACGAAAATTCACAACCCATAATGATACAAGTTGTTAAAAATTTCAATCAAATGTCCTTTAGATATCTACCGATGTTATGTTAATGGAAAAAATACTTTATTTAATTATTCATTAATATTATATCTCTTATGACAATCCCAATATATCATACCAAGCCTCGAGCATATATCACCATGATTTTTGCTAAAAAAATGTAAAATATTCATGGGGAAAAATAATAATAATCTCAATTATAGGGACCAATATACATGTAAAAATATTATAATATCCAATGACTTGTATAAAATGTGTAATTTCTATTGGAAATCCAATCTTCATAACTTCCCTTGTAGATTACGAAGTGTTGACATCATCAGAAGCATCATCAATGTCGTTTGAACCACCAATACTTGATAGAAAAACATCAAACATTCCCCATTATATAAATTTATTTCAACCATATAACATGTAGATACTCGATTGTTTCTCGATTAAGACATAAATTAATTTTGAGTTTCAAATTATTGATACCTTTAAAAGGGTATAATGGTAAATTTACCCTAGTATAAAACTAAAAAATTATCTAATGGAACCATTGAATATGAGGTGTGGTTTTTACCGATAACTTTGAGCCTATGTGGAAAATAGAATGTGGAATGGCATTGATAAAAATTATTAAAGTATAAAAATATCATTTTTATCTCGTGCAAGCGTAATTTTTAGAAAGATGGTTTTCTACTTAAATGGAGAGCCAAAGTAAACTTCTAAAACCATAGTTTCTTCTGAAATGTATGTTTCACCCTAGGGGTAATATAAATTAAATTTTCATTGAAGGATCAAGAGTAATAAATTGATGGTGGGTTGTTCAATGAATTTTAAAAAAAGTTATCATAATATTAATTATTATAGAAATTAAATCACCATCCCCTTCTATAACATCTATAAATATATGTTTGATATATTTCCTAATATTATCCATAATAATAATAATTTTGTATTATTCTAGATAATGGATATGAATTCCTTGAGAATTATTAAATAATAACTCATTGTGTTTGGTTTCACTAGGTGTGGAACCTTTTTTAAAGGATATTCAAATTTTGAGGTAGGGATTTGTTATTTTAATTTCTTTGTTTCTCATGGATTTGTTTTTAGAATTTATATATTAATATCCTTTGTTATTTTTGAATAATTGTGTGTACTTATCCTGTTGATAATGAAATATAACTGGTTAGATCAAGATTATAATAAAATTTAGTTACCATCAATAACTTTATTCGAATATTTAGTTTACATTGGATGATTATAAATAATTATCATTCAAATATTTTATTAAATGTATTTTTAGTAATATTACTTTTTTTCATTGAATTTTTTAAAATTGAATTATCCATACATATTTTCTCTATGTTATGAGTTCATTTGTGGATCAATGAAGATTGAGGGTATGATACTCACACTTTAACTTATTTTTATCCCTCCATTTTCTGTATATTTTCTACCATCACACAAATTTTGGGCCACCAGTCCCAGCGACAGCCAATGAAAGTGAAGACTAATGGTGGTAGCACATTGTGGCAGAGACACCAAAATTTTTCTTCTCTATCTATATAACTGACCTACCTTCCTTATTCTCTCCCTATCACTGTCTATATCTCTCACCTCAATATATCATTAATGTGTGAATATTGATGATCCATTATCCTTTTGGGTGGATAATAATAGAGAGGCTCTTCTTGGGGTAACTGAGGCTGTGAGATGGAATGGTTGGTAGTGGTTTTTTTGGGACATGGTAGTGTGAAGGGGATCGGGTAAGACCATGTGAGGTGGATGACATAGTGGTTTTGGTAGAAGAATATAGCCATGAAGGGTGTCTATGGTATGTAAAATGTCATCCATGATATAAGGACACAAGTTAAAAGGGGTAATGACCCCATGGTCCACTGAAACATATGCCTCTATGTGTGGTGTATTAGGATGGAGGGGTTTAGGGTTTCCTCTCTCCAATGTATTGTTAAAAAAGAAAAAATATATTTAACATAAAAAAATGAAAATGGTATAGTAAGGGGTTTGACACATGGAACCCATCCACACTTCAACATTAATAAATATTTATAACAAATAATTATAAAAATAATATAATAATAATTATTATTATAAATTAACATTTCACATGAATCTTCTTATTAAAACATTAGATTGACAACCCTTTATTGGAACATTAATCTAAACTTAGAGACAAACAATTCAGGGTCAATATATAGTATGTAAAAATGACTTGTGGTATGGGACCTAAGTCATTTCATGAAATGCCTCTCGTCTGTGTTATGATAAAATGTATAATTTTCACATTATGTATGTTTTCAATAAATAAATATCTCATAATAAGTATTATTATATTTATATTGAAATGTAATGATCCATTTGCTCATCTGAGGCTTTTTTTGAGGTGAGATAAGAATTCCTTGAATTTATATCTTTATGGATGACAACAAGGTTCTAGCATAATGGTCAGAACATTCTCATCATATATATAGAGTTGGTATTCCCCTTGATTGAGGTGATTTTCAATGAGGTTGAGATCCTATATCCGTAATTCATATTATTTGTAGGGGCGTTATTTACCCAATATATGTTGGATTGGTATCCTCTGTCTATATAGTTGGTATTCCCCCCATCTATGTGATCATTTGAGGTAGGGATTATCTATTGGAGTCAGTATTCCCCTTGACTGAGGGGTTTTTAATGAGGATAGGACCCTCTTCTATAATATTTATGAGTTTTCAGGTGTTTTGTAGCATTTTCAGTTGGTTTTCTTATCCAATGGTATAATTTTAATGGAATAGAGGTAATTATATTACCTTGACTGATGAGAGTGATTAGTGACATGAAGGATCCCGATTTATGGATTTGAGTAGTGATGTGTAACATGGAAAGAGGAGGAGAAAAAATTTCTTCATGTCTTGTGACACCTCAAGCACTCTAGGATTCCTTTAACATGTGATATTATACTATATATAGACTTCAAGACTTTTATATTTTTTGGTACACTAAACACCATTAGTTTCATGTTGGATTTCAACCCCCATGGGTTAGAAATAAAATGATTGGTACTTAAAAGAGTTTTATTATGACCACTAGTTATAGAGTATATCAATATTATCTTATTATATTATCTTTTTTTATCCCCAATCATTGAAATAGATTTGATTGGATCTTTTTTTAGTATTTTCTAGGTGGTTATTGAGGTATCCTACTAGGTAAGTTTATAATCATCCCTTCATTGGGTTTATCCACACATTTTATGTTTGTACAGATCATACATGAGTTTATATATGGTCCTCCTTGATGTGGATCTATTGTGTCTTTCTTGGAGCTAACACCTATTGATTCTTGATGAAACATGGAGATTTATTATTATGTTTGGTGTTCCTTGATTTTGGTGACGTCTTTAGTGGATGGAGATCATTTTAATAGTACATAGGGTGAGGATAATCTTCTAAATTATATATATATCAGATTCAGAGGCTTTTGATATTTTTTACTCATTTTTATAATCCTTTAAAATTATATATTTATATTTGTTTTCTCTTACTTGTTTTTTATGCAATTATATTGATAATATTTATATACATCAAACTAGTGTTTCTATTTGTTTTATTAAATGGATATATGTATCTATTATAGGTTTATATAAGTTAATGCCTCCATTATCATTAGTTATTCCTAATTAGTTCTATTCACAAACCCCAAGCATATAGTAAGTGGCTTAGGGTGTAACCCTTGGCTTACCTCCAACCCAGGTGGGAACCTAGTGGGCTGGGATTTTCTAGAGTAATATCAGGGAGATTTTTTTCTAGGGATGTAGTTTAGAGTTTGTTTTAATGTGAGGATTCATTTGTGAATATTATTTAAATGATGTCAATCGGGTCTTCAGTTTAGTTATTTGACTTGGGATACCATCATTGGTGTGGAAACTAATGTATCCCTTAACATGTACTCTGATATTATGTTAGTTGAACTAGAACTCTAAGAGGTAATTGTAGGGTATAAGTTAGTACATGAATAATATTTTATTAATTTATGTTCTTTTATTACCTTTATATATATTCACACCTGGATATGATTTAACTATCATGGGTTTATCCACCTAATTTTTTGGTACAACACACTGATAACCATCTAACATACAAAAGAGGGGTCATGATGAGCCCATGCTTATATTTGGGAATCTTTCCTCTGGTTAGAGGGTCATGGGGTGTTGTTTTATTTTATTTGGTTGAGATACATTCTTTCCCCATGACATAAAGATGTTTTTATCCACTTCATGCTTAGTGTGGATTCTTCTTTTAAAGCGGATCATAGTTCCTGCTGAGTTGGATGAGACTACCCACACACTAGATATTTTGTGTCTATGATGATGAGATATGTATCTTGGTTATCTTAGGAGTTTATTTCTTGATAGAAAGAGGTTTGGCTAGAGTTTGAGACTCACATTTTCATCTGATTTTAACTTTTATTGACCAAATGAGGATTCTATCATTAAGTTCATAATACGATATATTGATCCATTAATGGATGATATTTTCCATAAAACACATGATGAAACTACTTTAACATGGTTGTAGTTTGAGGCTTTATTCTAGATGGGGTTTTAATAATGTATATTATACCCTCAATAGTGAAACATGACCATTTATGGTTACCCATTGTGGCCCATTGGCCTCACAAGGTGTTTCTAAGACATATTTCATGGTGGAATTATTTAAGCTCAGTGGTTTGGGTAGATACTCTAGGGGTTTATTTTTCCTTTTTTTATACATCCCTATCTATGATAGAGTATCACATGTGAGAATTGATGGATTGAGAATTGTTGACAAAGATGCACCTCGGTTGGGGGAGCAGGATTAGGTTCCATATATAGATTGAAAAAATGGTTTCATTTATAGACCTATTAATTGAATATGGTGATGAGATTAGGAAATATCTTTATTTTGCCTCATTTTATATGAATTAATAGTTGGAAAAAGGGTTATTGGTGTGAGATCTATCAAATATGGATAATGCATTAGTCCCCTCCCACATTCACTATCCATGGTTTGTCCCTATTATAAATGGAATTATAATAGATAAAGATATTGGAAGAAGCATGAAATGGATTATAATGATTGGTAATTGATGGGGGAAGCTCATATTATGATTTGTGTCCTCTATTCATAGTCCTTCATGCTACACGACACAAACATGAGTCATTCCTTCCAAATACTATGTTTAGGAGTTGGATATTCAAGTGTGGAATATAGCTATACTCTTTTTATGTAGATAATTCCCATTAAGGGTAGCCATATTTTTACCACCCCTTCCAGTGAATTGAGTCCATACATAGTGGAGAAAGAGTTTCTAAAGGAGTTTCATTCATGGAATATAGGGGATACATCTGTACCCACCATGGTTTGAATTTGTTACTAATGCGAGTCTGATATGATGATATGTAGTTGAGTAAGTAAATAGAGGCCTACCTTCAATAGTGAGTGGGTTACTATCAAGTGTAGTGATTGGATACCACCCTCGATAAGTTATATCCAACTACCCATCTATTAGTAAGCATGGATTTTTGAACTATGTTCATGGATGGTAAGTCACTCCATGTATTTTTGGAAGAATGTATAGATGATTCTAAAGGGTGACCAGTGGTTGTACCTCAATGGGATATTAATTTATGAATCATATTAAATTTAATACACAACATTCAAGTGATGGTTGACTAGGATTTTGGATACCCCTATGGAATTTATAATGAACCAGGACAGAATCCTTCCTGATATCAATTAAATACAGAGTCTGTTAGGTATTCATATATTTACCCTCGTCTTACCGTGAGAGTGTACATTTCATATTAAACTTTTATTGTGTGATAAATGGGTTCATGGAGTAGAATTG
Source organism: Viscum album (assembly GCA_963277665.1). NCBI lineage: Eukaryota > Viridiplantae > Streptophyta > Magnoliopsida > Santalales > Viscaceae > Viscum > Viscum album. The sequence goes on along the minus strand of OY728162.1, from coordinate 1,234,463,465 downwards.
GTCTTTCTATGGCTGAATCTGAGGGGATTTATGAGATCATTGAGGTGAAATAGCTATCTGTGGTACAATGATTCTTCCATAGCGAATGAGATGTACTCACCTTTCATTAATGGAAGTAACCCCACACTCTTTCCTTTAGTGAAAGTTTCCATGATGGTAATACAGACTTTGTAATATTATGTGTGTGGTCATCTCTAGTAGATATACCAAAATGGGTTTTATTAAGGTGGTTAGCACATCACTAACTTTCCCTAAGTGGATAGTAGTTTCCCAATGATGTTCATAGTGAATATTAGGATGGAAATCCTGAGTGGAGACTACCCTAGTGAAGTGAATCCCTCATTTTTATGTGTCCAATGGGTCTTTTTGGTCATTTCACATCACATTTAGACTCATGATATTAAGTAGAGGATTGTGTTTTCTTGGGTACCTATGAATTTTGGTTGATCATGCTTGTGTTATCCTAGTGTATGGAGTCGATAGATCAGGGTCATCTGAATAATTGGGACCATATTATTTATATTGTGGGGGATTGGTTCATCCAATGGGAAATGATTTGATGTTTTGAATTTAATTGATTTTGGAATTATACTTATAGTGATCATATATGAATTTAATGAAAGAGTGATTATAATATAATTAGTATATCTTTGATAGTCAATATGAATCATGTCGAGTTTTAAGATGGGGATAGATGATTCATATGAATGTTGAGGTTGGATAAGAAATAATATATCAACATTTTTCATGAGATGGAGACTTAGGTACATTTTAGACACCCATTGGTTTTTGTTGTATTTAATGATAATTTGTGTGGACTCAACTCAAAGTGATTTGTTGAAAAGATAGGGATATTTTTAGATACCCCAAGAGCATGTTGTATTTTTTTGAAAGAGATGTTCAAGCCAAAGGGTTGTGATAAATCGTGGAATGGAGATATAATTTTCACATGTATGAAGAAAACCATGCGATAATTCTTGAAGAAGTTAATGGAATTCCCCATTTGGATTGATAGACATTGAAATGAAGGCTCGAGGTAGTTTATCCCAAATTTGGAAGAGTAGAAGAATATATAAAAATGGATAAGTATCCATGTTTGTAAATTTCCCATGTAAGGTAGTGAACCCCTTTTTAGTATCCAGAAATTCATAGGTTCTACATAAAGGGAATTTTGGTGTTGTAAAAAATATACAATGTAAGAAAGTTCATGTATACAATTATGTCAAATTACATGAATTTGCAAAAATGCATGCATGAGTGTATTTTTCTATGTGAGGGAGTTCACGTATAAAAAACTAAAAACATATTTGAATCTAAATATTCAAGGAATAATGTATGAAAATATATTGACATGTAGTGACTTAAATAGAAAATATATTCATACTACAATAGAGTATTTCATAGCACAAAAAGTGTAGATCCATCCATAAAGCATTTTTCTTGCATGAAGCTCAAATATATTATTTTTCTTATTCTATAAGAAATTTTTCAAATCTTCATTTCATGGGAGATCCCATATATGGAATATCTAGTGTTGTATATGATTAACTTAAATGAATAGAGAAGTGCTGGTCTGGAATTTTCAGCAGCTAAGACATTCATGTTTTATTAATACATGTTTTATTTATCATTTGAAATCTGGAAAATAATATAAAATTGGAATTTATAATCTTTCAATACATAAGAATTATTCTTGTGTTTCCATTTGAAGAAAAAGTAAATGAACTTCAGGATGTTATATTTTTATAGAGAACTGAGAAAGAAAAAGGTGATATACATGGGATTTATATTGGATATCAGTATCCAAAGAATAGGTAATAAAATAATTACAAGTTAGTGATAAATGGTCAGTGAAACATACTTGAGAAAAATAAGAGTATCTTAATGGTACTTACACTCGAGAAAAAAAAATATTTTTCAATTAAAATAAGAAGGGAACTTGAACCATCTTAAAGATCTATATTATCATAAGAAGGATGTTGTATTTTTGTAAAAATGTAAAAAAGAAGGTGTTCTATATTTATTATAGAATATATAAGATTTTAAAAAGTGGGTATTCATCATTAATCAGTGCAGGAGTAGTAATAGAGTTTAGTAGTGGATCCACACATATTCAAGGATGCAATCATCTTAGGTTATGATGAAGATGGATGGGCGTCAAATTCAATAAACTATTTGGAATTTATACCCTAAAGTAGTGTCTGAATGGGGATGAATGAGGTGGTTCACCTTTATAAGAAGTGTGCCTTAGGTGGTAGTGATCTGACCCAAATCCTTTTAAGGTTAGTTATCTCATTCATAGAGTAACGATATCCTTATAACCACTAAAATTAGTGATCCTATTAATTAATTAGTGATTTGACTAATGTCGATAACATGATACATGGAGTATCCTAGTATGGGTAAAACAAGTAAAAAAGCATTTCATGTATCACATATCTGAATTTTTACATGAATTTTGTAAGTTTGAGGGTCAAGAGAGTAGTTAAACACTATTCCAATGCCATTGGTAAGAAGATCTATTAAGTAAATTTATTAAATACATTAAAAAGTTTTTAAATTGGGTGAACCATGTTTCCTCTGCACCCAGGGTTTCTAAAGGGGACCAAACAAGTGGTTTAAAAGCCTATAGTCCTTAGTGTATTCATCCTCATAGGTAGTTGTGGTGTTCTTTCAAAAATAGAGACAATGAAAAGTACCATTTTTCAGTGGTCAAAACATTTATAGATGAAAAAAATGAGTTTTTACCCTATATGGAGGATTCTCTTAGAGTTCCTTGAGAATTTTTGTAGGAATGAATTTTTATTTTGAGTTAACATGGAATTATCTTTTAGATAGATCAAATTCTTTTGAGATTTATTACTTAGTATAAAATGCATTAAAAGATGGTCTTAAATAATTTTTTATAAGGATTTCTCATTATAAGATCATTAAATATATGCAGACACTATTATAATATTAATTGGAAAAAGAACATAACCCAGATGAAAATTTCCTAATGTTAATTGAATAGAATAATAAATATAAGAGGAAGTCTCCCTAGGGAGTGAGCTCTTCAAGTGAGGTAATATCTTCTGAACTTATTTTTGCATATGTATCTATCTCTAATTTTGAGAAGGAATGTGTACCAAATATTTAAGACACTCTCTTGGATAGGAAAAGGAGATGTGGATTTGGTGAAGTGGAAAAAATCAAGTTACCAATCAAAGATATTTTTGGGAAATAGATAATTAGATATTTTATCCTTGTAAGAGAATTAAGAACAATAGGAATTCATGCATGAATTTTGTTATGTAATAATTGAATATTTGTCCTTATAAAAACAGATAAAAAGAGGGAATAATTTTCCTTTAATTTTATCATAAATAGTATAGGAACGAATATTAAGGAATAAAAATAAATTCATCAAGATACTTCCTAGGATATTTTAAAAAAATACATAAAGAAGGAATTTAAGGAAATAATTATTCCTCTGAAAACATATCTCGATGAGATAATTCAATCAATCATATATGTTTCCATAATTTTTAAAGAGTTGGTTTCTATGTTAAAAATGAAATTTTTAAAGATCAAGGAGCTAGAAATAAATCAATGTTCAATAAATTAAAATAATAATGAAGAGTTTCCCTCCATGGTTTCTTTATCAAGTGAAGCTAAAAGGGATCTAGATCTTAAATTTAGATACTAAAGATGAATTATATATTTCAAATATAGAAATGAATGAAATGTGGAATCTAAGAATAAACCAACTGTTCTTAGATGATTTGGAAGAAATTGGATCTAGAAGAAGTTATATTTATGTGATACTTTTATGGGGAATTTAGGAACATAATGAGAATGTGTATTGAAACAGAAAACACAAAAATTATGAGGAGATCTAATAACTTGAAATATCCATCTATATAATACCAAATAAGTCAAGATGTCTATAAAAATGATTTATCTATTGTGAATTTTTTTATTTATAAAGGAAGTTTAGTTGTAAGAATTATTGGAACGAAACATATTCCATTAGGAGACACTTAACACTTTTGATATATAAGCATGTATCTAAGAAGAAGGTTTATTAATATGGAAAATAAATTCAATGTATTATAAAACAAGAATTGTGTTCAATAAAATGTGTATTGAAAACCAAAATAAATATACTAAAAAAATATCTTGTAAGGAAAGAAATAAAATTTGGAAAAAATCATGGAGTTATAGCAACTATGGGAGAGGTGAAAGAACAAAAAAAGAGAATCCATTGAGAAAGAATATGAAGTACAAGATGAAATTCTTGTCCATCAAGGAATTAAAATTATTAAGTACTCTCACGACCCCACTAAAAGTAAATTATTAATTCATTAAGTAAGATTCCTTCAATGAATAAATAATCTATATTGGATATATAATAATGATACAACAAAATAAAAGATGTTCTCATGTGTAATCAATTCCATAACAATGGAATATCACAATCTATGAAAGGATAAAAATTCTCACACACATGAAGATAAATATGTTTGTTGATTCACAAAAGGAATAAACATAGGAAAGTTGTTGAGGTGTCTAGATAATAGAGATTATAAAGAGTAATTTTAATAGGTAATGTAATTCATTTCCCTAAAACTATAATGGGGAAAAGGAATGGTGGAAAACAAAGCATAGGTATATCTTGACCAAACATAGTCCCCTACTTGAAAAAACATGAGGTACCCCTTTCACCATAAATTAAATGTTTTGTAACTATTTTTGAGGTGATTCCATCCTATGAATAGATAAAATCCATTGGGTATTTATGATCGTAAATCACATTTTATAGAGTGTAAGGACAAATTTTTCCAAATCTAAAAAGTGTACATAATAAGAAAAAATCAGGATGATTACAAGCCTCAATTATTATCAATCCTTAAAAAGTAAATGCTAAACCTAAATCATCTACTGATATTAATAATCAGGTTTTCACTCATAGTATGTTCCATGCAGTTTCTTATAAAAATTAAATTATAAATCTAGAAACAATAAACCATTCATTGTATACAACAATTTTGATAGTGAAAAGAGTTTTAATTGACCTAAAAAGAGGATTAACTACTATATTTTAGATTATATATGGTATTGGGACCAATATAAGTAAATTACAATGGTATTAGGTCCTAAAATTAATAGTAATAGACTATAGAAGTTATGAGCATAGACCTGAATACTACAACAACAACATTACATTTTTTATCAAATATTTTGTTTCATTTAATAGTGGGTAAAAATGAATACTATGTATAAGATAAATATTGTTCTAACCTAAAGGTATTTTTTCGAACAATAGAAACACCTAAGATAAATAAAATCTCAAAATTTGTGTCAAGAGTTGAAGTTTAAATTCTTAGGTATTTTCAGATGGATATTTATTCTTATTCAGCCTTATTAGTGAATTTTGAAGCCATTGAAGAGCTGAAAGGCTTGGGTTTCAAGTGGTATCACTTTTTAAATATTAATAAATGTTATAAATTGATTCTTAAATATGTGATATGATCCTCACATAAAGTTATATATTGTTTATACACTGACTATTTTTTGTTAAAGTTTGATGGAGATAATATGTTGTTACTATGGGAAAGTGAAAGGTGAAGATGATATATTTTTTATCAAAATCGTGAGTGACTTGTATAGATTTGGGTTTTTATATATAATCATTTTTCCTACACTGATATCAATATCACAGTGTATAGAAGTTTTTTTTGATAGTCTATATTCTATGTGGTAAATTTACTCGCTTTTTTATTAGGAAAGTATGTCTATGTATGAAGTTAAGTTCTAGAATTAGGGATTCTAACAAGAAATATATATAAAACTTGTTACCTATGGCCAAAGTATAAAGTGGACTGAATAAGGGGGTATGGAAACTAATATAATCATCCCCATACTCATAATGTGTAAAGAAACCAATGAGGATCCCCTATTAGAAAACAGGCGGAGTATAGATTTCTTGGGCTTTCTTCCCACACATTAAGGGGATAAAAAGCATTAGGAATCCCAAGTACTAAAAATATGACCAAACAATCTCCCTCAACCTAAAAATGTAGAACACAGTTATGATAGGGTAGCATAACTGAATGCATCCTAAAGATGTGGGAATATCAATAGAAAAATATGTTTTTCGGAGTAATATGGTAAGAGTGCGGGGTGAATTGACTTTTAAAAAATTAAAACAAAATAAGTAATTAAAATATTTAATTAAGTGATAAATTAAAATAATTAATGTAATCGTATTGGAACTAATAAATTTTTTGAAATAATTGTAGCAAAAGGAATATAATAATTATATGAGAGATCTATTTATAATAATTAATATACTAATTAATTTATTGATTAAGTGGTTAATTGATTAACTGAATGAATGAAATTAAAAATAAATTATGTGGAATGTAATAAAGGGAAACAATTAGTTACATATGTTAGATAATAGATCAACTATGATCTCATATATCTCCCACCACAATGGATTTAGGATTTATGAATATATTGAATTTTATTTTAGCAATATCCAAGAAACATGAAAATAATAAAAATCCTCGAATTTAGAGGTAGCTAAGAAACCGGAAAAAAGAACTTGGTTTTAGATGCCTTCCAAGAATATGAAGAGATGGATATTCATTTTAGTAGTTTTCTAAGAACATGAAAAGAGAGAGAGAAATGAGATTTGATTAAACATAAGCACTTTGAATAAAATATCATAATTATCTTAAAATATAGAAAAGATGTAATTGAGAGAAAGAGAGATATAAATATGGGAGATCAAGGTGTTTAAAGAAAAAAATACAAAGGGATATGAAGAGGAAGAATTTTTGTGGAAGATTATCAATTTTGTTTTCTATGGATTTATTATGTTCACAATTGTTTGAGATTTTATCTTGCCAAGCCTCCCATGAGTGCAATTTATATCCTTTGTGGGAACAACGGTTGAGTTAGATGTATAATGGAGATAAGGGGTCCATTGAAATTATTTATTAAATCATTCCTTGATTTGTTGACTCAATGCCCCTAGATACCTGTATGATGTGAATAGATTTTTGGATGGATTTATATAAGATTTTTAGATACTATATATTACATTGGGTAGCTAGTAAGTAACATGTAGATCTGCTACTTTTGTGTAATTCCACTGGCTAGATGGTGAGCTTCCAGTTGGTAGGGAGCTTCTCTTAATGTTATTGGCTAGTCAGTGACACTCTACTGGGTAACCGATGCTATCAGACTATGTGTGATCATATCTTACACTTCTTCATTCAAATTGAATCCTTTTTTGGTCTATTATAAACCTATCATATTAATTAAACATAAATACGTAAATACACTCAACTGAAAATGATAAAACACTAAAAGGTGTTTGTGATGATTAAAAATATATATAAGAGAGTGAGTTATACCAATATACCCCTTATTGATGATTAAAAATAATTTAAATATACCAAATAATGTTTTAAAATGAATTTCAATATTTTATAATGAAATTCAAATGATATGATAAAAACATTTTCAATAATTAAATAAATAAACAATTATATTTTTAAAATACTAAACATAATACATGTGAAAAATACTTTCTTATAAAAATTTAAAATAATAAATAAAACATTAAATTATAATGTAACTTACCTTTACTGAAATTTTCTCCATTTTCCCCAAAATTTATAAGAGATTATGTCATAAAAATTATAAATATCGTAATGACACAATAAATTTCCCCATCAATTTACAAGGGATTAAAACAATTAATTTATCCACCTTTGTGATTATAAAAAATAATATATATATATATAGGGATATATAAATAATACAAATAAATAATGTTACTTAACATTAATGATTCTTTGAGAGGGATAAAAACAGAAATTTTTAAATTTAAATATATTTTTGAAAATTAAAAGATTTAAATTTTAAAAAAAGAAAAAAAGTTAAATTCTCAAAGTATCAAAACATATTTTAAAACTATATTTTTAATAATCTCAAGATTTAAATAAAAATTTTAAAATAATATCATGTATGAAAAAGTTTCACTACTCTAGGAATATTTTAAAATTAACAAGAAAATCACCCCTTAATTAATAAATTTAAAAAAAATAGCAGCCCTAAAAAATGAAATTAAAAAGGTAAAAACGCATAAAAGATTTAAAATCAGAAAAACATTTAAAATCCATCATTATAGTTCATAATGGTTGCGTTAATTATTCAAAGAATATTCCCCAGAGTGTCAACCAGTGTGTGTAGTAAAGGCCCTCTAATCATACACAAGGTGAATCTTAAATTAAAACTCTAACAATACATTTTTTAGGTTATAACCAATATGTTCATCTATTACAGAACCACATCCACTTATTTGTATCTAGAGAGGAATTTATATTCTCAGAATAACAAAATTTGTTTACATTACCAAAATTATTGGTTATAATTGTTTATAGTAATACTATCTTTAAAAATAATTTTTCAATAGATTCTAGCATTTGAAATATTTGAACAAACTCAAGGTTTACAAACGTAAATAATAAGTGTCACAATCTAACCATACCAAACTAACCCTTAATAAAATCAAAACAATCATGTTCAAGGGTATTTTTAAATATATTGTCTAATTGAAAATTAGTGCTAATGAACTCAAGTAGGATATCAACTTTTTGGAATTGATCTCTCAAATATTGGTGTCTAAGGTCAATGATCATAGTATGACCGTGTTAAATATAATTTCTATAAATTCTAATGGCACTATTGCTATCACAATTAATGGGTAAATTATTGAAATTTATTACATAATCTAAGAGAGTTTGTTTCATCCAAATAATTTGTGTGAAATAACGCCTAGGAGATATATATTTCACTTTATCTGTAGAAAGAGAAATGTAATTATTCCTATTACTAATATAAGATACAATGATTTTCAAAGTAGGTTACAATTCCTAATTGTACTTTTCTCAACTAATTTATATCTACAAAAATAAACATAAGGAAAAATTATAAGTTCAAAAGTGGTTTCTTTTGGATAAAATAAAACAATATTTTTATAAACTTTTTAATATCTAAAAATTCTTATAAGATTTTTTAATGTTATTCTTTTGGATTTGATTGAAAATAATCATAAGTTAATAATATAAACACAATACCTAACCATGACTCAATAAGGTAAATAAGTATCCCAATAATACCTCTATAAATATTTTTACCAATTGATTTACTTTCTTGTTCAATTTTTATCTTACAAGAAGTACATATATGTGTACTTAATTACATTACTTGATCTACTCAAAAAATCATTAAATTTTCCTCAGTATATTTTCTTTGACTTGGAGATTTGTTTTTTATATTTTGAGAAATTTGAAAACTGAGAAAAAATTTAACTGCCCACATAATACTCATTTCTAATTCCTTTCTCATTAAATAAAAAAAATATTTACAAAGAGATTCTTTAGTAGAAGAAAAAATAACATCATCAACAAAAATTTGAAAATTTTATAATAAATTTGAAATAAATTTTAATAAAAATATTTAGTTAGATTTTCCCATATTGAAATCATTTTCTAAAATAACATCCATCAACCATTCATACCAATATCAAATGAATTTTTAAATCATAAAGATACATAGTTAACTCAATTTTTTTTTTAAAATTTGAATCTAAAAAACCTGGGTTTTTTTCAAAAAAAAATACTTTTTTTGTAAATAAAAACATTATAAAATAACTTTTTAAAACCATTTGAAAGGGATTAAAATTTAAATAAGTTGTGAAGGCCAACAAGATTCTAATAGATTCAAGACTAGATTTGGGTGTAATGTTATCACCTAAATAAATTCCATATTGTTTATTATAACTTTTGGATATGATTCTATTTTTTTTATAATTGATTTCAACTTTCCCATCTAATTTATTTTTAAAAACCCTTTTAGTACTAATAATGGGTTGATCATTGGGTCATTCAACAATATTCCAAACATCATACCTTTGAAATTGGTTTTAATCCTCTTGAATTATAAGACCCAATTTTTGATATTAATAGAAATATCCAAATAACATTATTATATGTTTGAATTAAAATAATGATTCTTTACCTCATGTAAAACCAAAATTCACCTATGAGTACTAGATTACAAATCAATAATAAAATATTCTAAGATGTTATCTTCTGATTTCACCTATGCCTTAGGTAATGTTTGGGAAGGTAATTATTCTATAAAATCAATTTATTTAGATGTATTTGGTTTATTTAATTTCAAATTTTATTGGTCAACCTTAACTCAGGAATTTAGGGATGAGGTTTTGGAAAATTATCAAATCATTTATATGAATTAATTCTTTTAAGGTCATTGTATTTTTATTAAAGATTCTGCATGATTTAATTGAGTTTGATAACCCAAGAAGAATTGATTAATCGGATTTGTGGTAAGAATGTCTTATGTTGTATTTGGTGTTAAGAATATAGGATTTACATCCATACACTTCAAAAAATCCAACTTCAAGAAAAATATTCCAAAGATTATATTGCTTATTTTTATGGAAGGTTATTATGAGAACATGGTTCAAGGAATAATAAGTAGTATTGACCACATTGACAAAACAATATTGATTAATTTTAAATTCATTTAAGAGAGTCATTATAATTTCTTATAAATTTTAATTTCATATAACAAAAACCCTATTTTTTGGAATAATTGGAGTGAAAAAAATGATTATAACCTTGTGAAGAATAAATTTCATCAAAAACTTTAATATCAAACTCTCCCCCAGTATATTTCAGAATTTAAAGTATCATATAGATTTTTAAATTTCTAATCTCCCAGGAATATTTAACAAATTCTTTACAAGACTTATTTTTATTAAAAATTAAATAAACCCATGTAAATCATGTATAATCATTGATAATTATGAAAATGTATGATTTAATTACAATACATGTAACTTGTTTTGGTCTAAAAAGATTAATATGAATAAGTTAAAGGGCCTAAAAGGTGGATACTTATTTTTTTGATTTAAATTATGTTTTATGTTTCATTCATAGTTTCAAATGTTTACAAACAATGTTATTTTTGAAATGAAATTTAGATAAACCTCATACTAGAGGTTTTTTATTGATTTTGAAAATTGTGTGTGTAATATAATAAAAAATGATCCATTCCAAATCCCTAAATCAGAATATTTTTCACATAAAAATTTAAATTTTTGACTTAAAATATATGTTAAATCAAAAACATAAATATTTTTAAAAATAATAAGATAAAAATAAAGGTTTTCTTTGGGAATAAAAAAGTTCACAAAAAAATTAAAAGTGACTTAAAATCGTAATCACATAATTGACTAACACTTATAAAATTTGGTTTAAAACATTAACATATAAAACATATTTATTAAAAGAGAAATTTGAAAAACTAACAATACAATAACCAATGATCTTACTCCTCGAGTTATCGCCAATAGTGATCTGGCCTCTATTTAGTTTTTCAAGATTATAGAACTTGAATTAATCACCACACATGTGTCTCAAGTACCTTATATTCAAGTACCATATAACTCCTTAGGTTTTTATATTGATATTCTTTTCCTATAAATTAATCAATAAAAAAAGATTTTGGTACCCATGAGTTGGTTCCACTAATGTTATCTAAACTAAATTTTGGAATACTTACTTTTTTATCATATTTGTTTCCATTAAAATTCTTAAACAAAGTATTATAAGAGATATGTATTGACTAAGGCCTAGAATATTGATATTTTTTATATACACATTCATAAATAAGATTCCCATTTTTTCTGAAATAATTAAAAAAATGTATTTTAATCATCCTTCTATAAAAGTGTTATTTTTAGATGTGTTATCTTGATTTAAAAAATCATAATGATTTTCTACATGTTGATTAAAACACATAATTTTATTTACATTTTGTTCCCCATGGGTGAATTTGTTAAGAGATTTCTTGAAATCAATAATATATTATGCATGGTTCTCTATATTATGTTTCTCTTTTAATTTCAAATATAAGTCTCCATTTTCATTAGATGTTTGATTATAGTAAAAAAACATGACTATGATTATTTTTCAGTTCTTTGCATTTATTTAGTAAGTAAAAAAAATCATTCACTAATTATTCTTAATATAACTAGATTGATGAAACAGAATAGTTGTAAGAATAAGAAATATAATAATTGGAATAATTAACATTAACCCATTCCTCAATTTCCACCATGATATAGTATAAACTTATATCACTTGAGTTGGAAGAAGATAGAGAATAATCACATACACTCAAAGTAGAAACTTTGGAATATTTCTTCATTTTATTATTTTATTTTTTCATAAATGGGGAATCTATCTTGATGTTTAATTTTTTTTGTTTTCTATGATAACAAGTTACATCATATTATTTTTGTTGATTCTATTTTTACCTTGTTGAAATGATTTTTTCTTCATCATGTTTTTTTTTGCATTATTAGCTATATTTTTTATGTCAATTTCACTTCTAGAAGAATAATCATCGATTTATTTAAATTAAATTATATTATTTTCTCATACTTCATTTTTTTATTTTTTAACTTGTCACTTCAAGGTGATCTCATATGTTATGAGAGAACTCTAATTTTCTCCAACTATCATTTTCTTAATATAGTTTTCTTATTGAATCATAATTACCTTAGGTTACCATGAACTTGTTAAAACAAAAACTATCTTCTTCAAAATATTTTTTATTGAATATCATCACTAAGATATTACGTACAATTTCAAATTTCATAAAAGCATGTAAGAATCGTATAAATTTAATCATTATAATTCATACTAAAACTTACAAAATATTTTCTATACATTTCATGTCTTGGATCATTAACTTTATTTTTTCCTTCATGATTAAAATTAATCAATTTTAAAATTTCATGGGAAGTTTTATAATTGGAAACATGATTAAATACAACATAATCAAAACCACAACAAAAACCTTTTTAAAATTTATTATCTATTTCAAAAGTTGTAATATAATGTGGAGTTTATTTTTATTCTGATTATTTAGTCGATGTTTAACTAGGAAAAACAATTTTCCAAATAGAATAACCTATGCTTCCTATAAAATTATACATGTAAGTTTTCTAATAACTATATTTTGTTTCAACAAAAAAAATTTAATAGAACATTGAGTTTAATTTGATATCACCTTGGTTTCTATGAGTCAAGTCCAAAGATCTTTTCATAAAATTTATTATTATTTTTTAAAACAAAATAAGAACTAGGTATAAAAAATATTCAAAAAATGATTAATTAAAATTTTAAAAACAAATTATAAATGTTTTTAAATAATATTCCATTGAATAAAAATTGTTTTTTGGAGTAATATGGAAAGATGTGGGAGTTGAATTTACTTATAAAATTTTAAAAAAAATATGTGATAAAAATATGCAACTGATTAATAAATTAAAATAATCAATAATGGAATTGATAAAAATTTGAAATAATCAAATCAAAATAAATATTAATTAATATATTTGTTTATAAAAATTATGTTATTAATTTATTGATATATTATATAATTAATTGTTTATTTAAAATAATGAAATTAAAATGTAAATGATTCAGAAAGTAAATAAGGCACAAAATTTGGTAAGGAAGTTTAAAAATATCTCAATTATGAGCCCCTATATACCCTAGTACAACAGATTGAGGATTTATGAATATATAAACCATGAATATAGTGACATAAAAGAAACCTGAATAGAGAGAAAACCCATGACCTTATCAGTATCCAAGAATCTTTAAAAATGAACATGGATTAAATAATTTTCCATGAACCAGAAGAGAAAGGTTTTTTATAGGTTATAATTACTCTAAAATAGAGAGAGAATGATATATTTTTAGGAACAACCCATTTTATGAAAAGACATCAAATCACTAGAAATAAATATAATACGTGATTGTTATAATTATATAGAGAAACATGGGTGATTAAAGTATTTAGAGAAATAAATACAAAGGGATCTCAAGAGGAATCAATTTTCAAGTTGAATCTCATTGTCATTTTCAATGGATTGATAAAACTTATAATATTTTTATATTATATCCTATCAAGCCTAACACGGGTGGTATTAATAGTCTCTTGAGGTCTAAGGGTTGATTTTTTTGTGTAATGGGGTCATGAAATCCATTAAAGACTACTATTAAAGTATATTTTGACTTCCTAACTCGATGCTACTCACTATCCATCAAATGCAACCAGGTAGTCAGTGGGAATGTCGTATGTTTCTTAGATATTATAGACTCCACTGAGTAGTCTCTATATTCCAATGTTTATCCACTGAGATACCTTCATATATGTTACATATACCTAGTGAAATAGGTTGGCTGGTGACACTCTACCACATAGTTAATGAGTCTCTAATAGGTATTTTTCTAATATTAGGGCCACTGAAATTCCAATGATACTCCACCAAGTATCCAATGGTAGTATAATATGTGGAATCATATTTTGATATTATTCATTCATTTTGATTCCTTTTTTTGTTCTATTAACAACATGTCTTCATGATCAAACATAAATATTTAAAATTACACAATTAAAAATGTTATAACTCTAAATGGTTTTTTGTGAGAATTAAAATAATATAAGCTAGTTAGGTACAAAAAATTTTCCTGGAGTCCCTTTATATTTCTCCGTCAAATATGATTTACTGGAATGTTTTTATTTTCATCAGAATATATATTGGGAGATTATTGGATACCCCTTGGGTTGTTTTGGATTTTTTGAAATGATGTGTAGAATCAACGAAAGGTTTTTTTACCACATGGGAATATTTTTGGGAGCCCCTAGAGTATGATATATTTTTTGAAAAAGAGATATAGTGTTCAAAGTGTTTCAATTGATATTTTCATGGAGATATAATTTTCATGTGTATCAATATATATATGAAAAAAATATTAAAGAAGATTATGGAATTCCCCATGAATTATAGAATCCATAGAAATGAAGGATGAATGTAATTTCTCCAAAATAGTAGTAAAAATCAATAAAATATCTAAGTAATCATGTATATAAATTTAAAAATCAAGGGAATTAACCATTTCTATGTATCCAGTTACATATAAGTTTTACATGTGGGAATATTTGGCAATGTAAGAAAAAATATTTATGTGAGTAAGTTCAAACATGCAATCCGGTTTATGTAAAATGATTTAAAAAATGACTAGTGAATGTAAATTTGGATATGTGAGGGAGATCGTATATTCAAAATTGGAAATGTTGGTGAAATATTCTATGTGAGGAATCACATATGTAAATATACTAATGTAGAGGATTTCGAGTGTGCTTGTAAACATGTATGAGTTTTCAAATAAGCAATTTCTGAGTTGGTGATCCATAGAAGTGAATGGGTCGACATATGAAAATTTTATAGCAATATAAACAATTTTATGTATGTTTTTTCAAGAACATAAGATAATAATAAAATTATATTATATGGTTATTTTGATTTTATTCATTGCTCTAAACATCATGGAACTTAGATGGGAGCTATGATCCAAGTCAAAAATCGATAAGTAAGTTGTGGGTGAGATGTAGTGAATTGAATAGAAATTATATTCATTTTGTGGTAGAGTGTTTCAAACCACCCATAAAGAAGATCCATAGATGAAGAATCATACATGAATAAGGCAATATGATAATATTTTCTTACTCAAGATGGTATTTTGGAAAGATTCATTTGATGATAGATCATGGATATAGATGATATGGTGTTATACATGATGGATGACAATGAATAGGAATGTGGAAACTTGGAAATTGCACTAATCAAGACATGCCTATATTTTTAATAAAAAAATCTATCACATGGATGATATAAAATATTATAATAAAGTGAATTTTTAATTTTGAAATACAAAAGAAGTTTTTTCAAGTTTCAATTTTAAAAAAATTGAAAATAACTTCATGTTGATATCTTTTGTGGAAGAACTAAGAATGAAAATAGTTATCTGGAGAATATTTATATTATATATTGGTATCTAGATAACTGGTACTATGAGAAGTAAAATTTAGAGTAGAATGATCCACAACACATTTGTGAGAAGAAATAGTAGCTCAATGTTACTCTACTTGATAATAAAAATACTATTCACATTGAAGACGAAGATAACTTGTAGTTTATTAAAGATATATATTCTTAGAAGAAGAAGAATATTAATACCATGTAGTAATGTGAAGAATAATTTGGATAGATTTATTCTATAAATAAAAAGAAGTTGCTAAGAGGGTATTAATTGTTATTTTTTGAAGGATGGTCAATGGATTTCAATAGATTATACCCACATATTATAGGATGAATTTATCCCAAATGTCACAAACTATGAATGGACCTATAATTACATAAACTATGTGGTATTATTAACCTAGAGTAGTCCGTAAGGGATTTTAAAATAGAAATTTCACCTTTAGAGGTAGTGAGCCTTGGGTGGAAGCAATACAACCTAAAAGCATTATAGGGTAGTGATCCTCGTCATGGAGTAAGCATAATATTTTAATAATCGAAATCAGGATTCTTAGTGGTTAATCAATGATTATACACAATTTCAATAACATCATCATCACTATATCCTAGTACATATGAACTAAGTTAAAATGTTTGTGTCTCTTCATGCATCATATATCTGCATTCGTATGTGAATTCGGTGAGGTTGATGGTTAAAGGAATAGTTGAAGACTATTCTTATGCATGTGGGAACAAGATCCTTAAATTAAATTTATTAAATTGGATAGAATGGATTTTAATTAGACTAAAATTGATTCAAACCTCATCATAGTATCCCTAAAGGGAACCTAATACTGGTCATACTTTGTAGGGAGGAGATGATGGGGGAGCTAACATTGAACTGAGGAGCATGGTATCTTGAAACTTATTGGGTGCCATTATGAAATGTACATGGGAACATAATATTGTAGTGAAATGTGGATAGGTTGTTATCATATAATGATCATCTACACTGATCTTTAGGGGTGGGTAAAAGATCACACCCACTATAATAAACTTTTATATGGAAACATTTTGAGATAAATTTTGATGGTTCATGGTTTATCTTGGACTCAAATGGTAGAAAAAATTATCTAATGGGAAAAAGGTTTAGGGTTCTGAGTCTTAGAAGGAATCAAATATAATAGTTTCATATTTCCATTGTAATATTTCTTTAGGTTTATTTTAGATGATGACATCAATGATGATAATGAATGTTTCTTTATTGGTTAGTAGTGTACTGATCCCACTTAAGGACAGATCCTTAAAGATGATGTGTGTGTGAGGGTGTTTTTTTTTCTATTAAGTTTCTTGATTTTTCTTGGTTATCACCACCTAGTATTTTCTATTTGGGTATTAAATGAGTTTTAAGGTGGGGGTAGAGAATCTAGTTTGTCTTGATCATAACTTTTCTTAATTTTGAGTTTCTGTGTCTCGAGAACATCTTGATGGAAAATTGTAACTTTACCCCAATAGCTAACAACAAAAAGATTATCTAATGGTCTAGTTGAATCTAGGGTATGGTTTTTATTTCTGGTCATAGTCAGCGTAGATAATTGAATCTGGTAGGGCCTTGATAAAAAAAATTAAAGTATAAAAATATCATTTTTAAACCACTTGTGTGAAATATAAGGAATGATTACTTTCTTCTTAAACGAAGTTTTAAAATAAAATTATAATGTTTTGGTTGTGTTCAAAAAAAAATCTACCTATTGGTGATATAAATTTTATTCACATCAGAGTCCTTGAAGTTAGCTATTGAAGAATGATGGGGCCTTAAATTGATATTATTTCCCTCATCTATTTTATTGTGAAATTATTTTTTTTATGTTTCGATTAACATAAATCTAACTACTTTTTTTATTTTTTGTTAGTTTATTATAGATTTAGTAAATTAATTAAATTTTTTGTAAAAATGATCATTTTATTTTTTATTATTTCAATTGAATATTCTTTAATTACTTATAATATTTTTTATTTATCAGTTTTTTGAAATTATTTTATGTAATTATTTAATTGATTATTATTTAATTTTATGTCTTTTTTAATTAATATCTATTTCCTTTTTAGTTTTAATATATTAATTTTTTTGTTTAAATTTTAATTAATCTTATTTAAATACATATTTAATATTCTTAACACTTATTTTTAATAGAATTCTTTAATAATATCAATTTTTTTATTTAGTTAATTAAATAATCAATTTTTTATTAAATAAAAAAATAAATATTAAATGTTGTATTTATGTAACGATATAAAAAAAATTAATTTAATTTAATCGATCATTTTCATGTTTATTTATTAGTTCATTAATTTTTATGTTTTATTTATCTACAATATATGACATTTTTAATTTTGAGGTAGTAGTATACCACCGGTGAAAGAAAATTCTATCAGTGAATAAGATAAATTAATTTTTAAGGAATAATGAGTTAGATAAATTGGGAAGTGCATAAGATGATTTTGGTCAGCCTCTACATGAGATTATTTTGGGTTACCTGCTTAATAGATTTAGCATGTGCATAAAATAAATTCAGAGGCTAGTTGTTAAATAATTATCTTATTCCTCTCATAAGATAAACTCTAACCTCCCATATAGGTAAAATTTAAGCCACATATGTTAATAATCTTATCATACTTATAACCCATAGGAATATACAAAACTGAGATATGTTATTTGAAGAATAATCCAAATCTATAATGATGGTATCTTTCCACTAAAGGATTTAAAGAATGAAATATTGATGCTAGCAGAATTAGCTTCTCTCCATGAGACCAAATGAACTAGGATATAAAGTTTAACCCATTCCATTGAATTGGTGTGGTGAGGAAGATTTTACGATCCACTTTCACATGATATGATCTCTATCCAATCACCTTGATAACCAAATGAATCCACCACAATTTTAACCGAGCTTCACGAGGAAAATAATTCCAAACATTGGAGAAGCATGTGTGTGAAATTGAAGAAGATAATGTCATCAATGTTTATGTGGTGGAATTATAATGATTTGAGGACACTGAGTAAATATGATGGTAGAATCTTGAAATATGATGACCTAAGTGAGAAATTTTTGGAGATTTGGATGCATTGTAGAAGAAGAGGTTGGGAGTTAGATTCAAATATGGGTGAATATTTTTCTTCGTAGATGAATAAACATTGAATCCATATTCAACAGATTTTTGTTTTTGATTTTCTACTACTATAGGAACTTCTCAATGAGGAAAATGAATATAGATATGATTTTATAATTGAATCTATTGTGACATCTCAACCGAAGTTGCATTCACACCACATTTTCGATGAAATATTATTCAAGATACTAGTATTAGGAGTTTGGTTGTCTTGGTTGCAATGATTTTTATGAATTTCGGAAATGGAATGGATAATTTAACTATGATCTAAGGATATCGAATAAGGAAAATCGACATTAATGAATCAATGAATATATTATTATCACTGTAAGGGGTTCGAAGTTATTGAATTTTAATATTCAAGGATAAAGTGGATAAAAGTTATTTAAGTGGTTATTTTTCCATATCTACATGAAGTATGATCTTGAACTCAGAAAAGGGGATCATTTCTTCTCTAAGAATTTCAAAACATCACTAGAAGAGTAGTGCAGGTCTGATTAGTGTCCAATAAGTTTCTAGAAAAAAATATAATAATAATTAATTCTCAAAAAATTATTGATTATTGGAGAAATTAATGAAACCCAATCACTGTCAGAGTATTTTTGAGAATCATTTCTCAAGAGTTGATCAAAGTGAATAAAGGTGTGAAAATTTATTCTATCAAATTATTATCATATAAAAAATATGGGGTTTTGTGTCTATGAATTTATTGGGAAATAATGTAATATTGATGACCATATTTTCAGGAGAGATATTAATGGACCAAAATGAGACTATATTGTTGATTTCCATGTATAAAATAGTGTTGGACACATGGAAAGTTTTTATGCAGATACCAGAAGATATGGAGCAGTAGAAAAATTCAACCATGATATAGAATATTCCTTTCTCTTTCTACTCTTTGTGTTTTTCTATTTTTATATTCAATTAATTTGATATATTTTTATTTTTGTAAACATGGGTTCTTAATTTATGTTAGGGTTCGGGTTGGAATGAATTGATTCTTCTTTCAATATTTTTGATTTTAATTTTATAATTGTGTTAGTGCATTTTTATATAATGATCTTATTTTTTTCTTGAATAGAATATTTTCTATGCTATTATAAGTACTAAAAAGTGATGATAGTGATCCTTTTCACTCTTGGGGATCATCTAGAATACTAAAAATTGCTAAAGTATGATGTCTCTCTTCTCCATCAATAAACTTTTATTTTCAAAATTTTTGGTTGGCCGATCATTTTTAGGAAATATCATCATACCATCGAGATCACATAATGTCACTTAGGTATTCTTAACATCATCTTCCCACACTTGTACAATTGTGTCAAATGAACGATAAGATGAAAAAACATCTTTTTTATCGATTGATGATAGTCTAATCACCTAAATAAATCATCAGTTAGTCTTTCTATCATTCTTTATCCCTTACATTAATATTTTTCATCATTATCCATCACACAGTATCACTTCCACTTCATAGGTTTTTTGTTTTTTTTACATTATTTTGGTTTCACAATTTCTATTGTCTTCCATATGGATATGATACTCTTTCTTACTACTTAACTAATAGTTCATAGGTTTTAACAATAATTAAATTTGGCACGTTATCAATGTTGATGTGGTCAAAATTTTTCATGGTTTTTAGGGAAGGCTCATACAACAAACTCATAAAAACAAATTAAATAAAAACACAAAAATAACATTTAAACATTTTATTAATATATATATATATATATTCTATGTTTGATTCCTTCTCAAAAGTGTGTTGTATTTGAAACTATTGAACCTTAAATCATATGAACACAAGGGAACATGTTAATTATAAACATTAATAATTAATTTCTAAAATAAAAAAAACATTTCTACCCTTAATAAAAATAATAAAAATGATAGAATATAAAATTTTTTAAAAAATAAAAATCTATAAATTTAGAGAGCAACTTTGTATAATGAATATTTGGTTCCACATCATCCTATAAAACAAAATATTGAGAGATCTAGGGTTATAAATTTACATCTTCACAAAATTTCCAACAATAAATATTGCATATGGTTATCCCCTAGGTCTAGAAATTATGAGATAATGAAATATTACCTCTCCATGTTACCCTCCATTAGTGTAAAGTCCAGTGAGGATTCTCTTAATTTTATAATAGATTTTTATGGTTTAGTACAGTAGTTACCTTTCAATAGGTTGAATGAGGATGAGATTATGTCAATAATATTGCCATTTTTTTGGGAAATTAATGCTATGATCTTGTTTTATAACTTAAATGAAGAAATATATGATACTTTTCACTAACTCTTTAATTTTTTATTTGGAATTTTTATCCAAGAAACACCAATAATGAATCAAGGCATAAAATCACGAGTTTTTTTTTCATGTTGAGTATGATCATTACTATGAGACTTGGGACCAATTAAGGGTAATTATTATACAATTTACTAACCACTAATTGTCTACCCATCTAATTATGGATTCTTTTTATATTAGTATAACTCCTTGCAATCAAAATCAAGTTGATTAATGTTATGATGTTTTTTTCCCATTCATGAAAATGGATGATCTTAAACAATGTTTTAATAAACTTTTAAAAAACCCCTAATGAAAAAGCTTAAGAAAGGGACTTATTCATCGGGATAAAATAAATACTCAATATTTTTTTGTTGATGATAGAGTTCATAGGGAGAAGTGCTTTTATTTTGGGATGTTTGTTGAATAAAAATGATTTCACCCCAACATTGACCTCACTATCCAATCTGAGGAGAGTGCTCAATTTTTTAACTTTAGTTCTACGAATAAAAGTGTTATTTATCATTTTTAGTAATTAGTATGACTTTATTTATAAAAATGAACCCAATAGTTTTTTTTGAGAGAATAAGGTGTGTCAAAAACATTTTTCCCATGGTTACTCAAACTTTCCTATAAATAAATTTCAAAATGATAAAGGACCTTTTGATTAATATTTTAATTTATATGGATTGGTTAGGAAGCTGGTCTCAAAGGGAGATTCAAAATAGTATAGCATTAATAATATTCAAGATCAACCCAGTCAAATGTCTAGTGAGTTAGGTTCAAGAGAAGAAGGATAGTTATTCAGAACAATTGAGGTAAATCGGAGTGAAAATGTGATTGTTGTAACAATGAGGTCAGGTCTTCATACCAAAATGAAATTATAGGAATAATAAAATAAGGTTAAAACTAATTAACATGATGAATTTAAAGTTGATATTCTATAATACTCCTAATATGTAAATTAAAATAACACTATCCAGAATAAAAATGAAATATTGAATATTCAAGTGAAGAGTACAAATAACCAAGTAAGATGAAGTGGTATTTGATTATATAGGTAAATAGAAAGGTAATATTTGAGTATTCAGATTGTAGTAAATTGTTTTGAAAAAAATATTCCTTCATTATCCCTTTCCCTAAAAAATTTAAAAATTTTGTTGAACCTGATTGCTTGGGATTCTAAAAAATTATTATAACATTCAGAATCAACAATCCATTTTTTGTAAGCCTTTAATAAAATTCCATCAAATATAAAATTCACCAATATTTTTTTTACTAACAAAAAATATTGGAAGGATTTGGATATCATAAATCTTAATGAGGAGTGTAGAGTTATTCTTTTGAGGAATTTGCCTCTAAATTTAAAGGACCTAGATATTTTTTTATTCAAAGGAGAATAGAAGGTAACGAGAAAATAAACTATTTATGTGATTTGGGAGAAATTATTAATTTGATTCGATACTCCTTGTTCCAAAATATGGGACTTATATATTTTTAACCAACTAATTTATTCTATAAATTTGTTGATAGGTCACTCAATCATATTTAGTGAAGTGAGGATGATTTATTGGTTATCATAATGATGATTAATATGCCCATGAATTTACTTACTCTTTACCTAGATTACAATGGATAGGACATAATAATATTAGGTAGGGAATTATTTTCTATTTGAGGTTTTATAATTGATGTGTTGAAAGGAAAAATTAACCTCAAAGTTGTAGATGATGTGGAGGAGATTCTGATTTTTAAAAATCCCAAAGATAAGGATAGTTATAACTGAATTGATATTTCTAGCAATGGGTGCTTTAGAATCAATTTTAGATATTAGTATGGTTCTTTTACTCTTAAGTTTATAAAGATTATAATTCACCATTCCTGTAAAATTATTACCGACGTAGTTGTTCCACCATCTCAACCATTTTTTGATGAGGGATTTCCTTTCTTAGATCCCAATTTTGAGTTAGATCCATCAATAATTATTATTGAATTTTGAGATCCTGAGTATGACTATTTTTATGTTTATTTTGATTGTTTCAAACTTTCTAAAACTATAGAAGTTTCTATATTTATTATCTTTAAAAAAATATGATGTTTTTTAACTTGAACAAGACTGTTTTATATATAAGTTTAATCATGTTATTATTGAACCTCTGCATGATTCTTACCCACCTGTTTTTGAGAAATTAACTTCTTTTCAACCATTATAGTACTCTAAAGAATGTATTTTCTATGTTTAATTTTAAATTATTATATGGTAACATTCCATGTTTTCATTTTCAAAAAGAATGTTTTAACATAGTTCACCATTATACTGAGTCGGGTGCATCAGTTGTTTCACTTGTTCTTGTGTATTTAGAACCATCCCAGGGTGTGGGGGAATACCATGATAACACTTTTTGTTTACATGGATCATTAAATATGGTATTTTATATAATTGTTTACATAATTTTGAAAATATATACATTAAACAATGGTGGGAAGCATCCTAAATTCTCAATTGTTAATGAAACATTACAATATTTTCTTAATGTTAGTGCAATTATAGTGTTGAAAAAGTATGATGAAGTATTCTGAAATAATAATGAAGATTTATTCATCAATTAAACATATCCTATCAATGATAGTGGTTAGAAATTTGAGTGAGTAAGTTTGACTAGGGACTTAAAACCTAGTACTGTATAAGAGGAAACCTGTGACATTTATTTTTTTTGTTAACTTTTATTTTAAAATAAATGTCTCTAAATTTATTTCGTTATATCTATGAAGATTCTCATCCTCTATTTTATATGGACTATGATGATATTTCATGAATATATATTTGAATTTATATTCACTTCCATAAAATATTCATGCTTGAGAAACCTTCTCCAAGCTTCCTTCCTTTCACCTCTAGCTACAATATTTCTTAAACTTTAAATTATGGTTACTTATGTTCTGTATTTCCAATATTTTATGAATTTTATCTTTATATATATATTGATAGAACATAAAAAAATAAGTTAGTATTTGGTTTATATATCAATGAGAAAATCATATTTATACTATGAGAGTTCTTGTTTTAATTTTTTAATTTTTTTAATACATCAAATTTTGTTTGTTAGCTACTTCTGGTCTATGATAATACTTTCTTGTTTATTTCTAAATTTTTTTGTTGCATGCTATAATTATTTCTAATAATATTGGTCATTTTTTCTTATGTTGACTATTATGTTTTCTTAAAATTTAGGGTAATGAAATTTAATATGATCATTTGAAAATCATTATTTAATTTATAATGCGAATGAATACATAATTTCTATATTTTCTATTATGTGATAAAATAATTTTCGAGGGAAAACATAATTTTTGTGCATGTAGTAATTTTTTTTGGTGTAGAAAATTTATTTTTGATCCTTATTTTAACCCTTTACATTAAAAAATCACTACATAATTGAAAATATTTTTAAACATATACTATAAAAATTCTTCTTCCACCATGATTTCAATAATATGGGAATTGTTGGGTTTTAGGTGTGGGGGAACAGTCTTTAAACAATGATATTCTAATTATTTTCCAATGTGAGGGTATGAAAATCCCTCAAAGAATTTTGAAACTGAGATTTTTTAATCTTTATTTAGAAATTTTCACTATGTGAAAATTTTTCTCAAATTCAAGGGTTGTGATGCCACTTTGAAGAGGTTAATTTTAAATAAATTTTTAGATTTAATTAGGTAAATCATTTTTCTTTCCCTCTTGTAAAAAATAAATTTTTTTAAAATCATAGGTTAAAGTAAGATGGATTTTTTAATTTAAAATTTCTAATTGGAATTTAACTCATAATATATGCATCCAAATAAATTATGAAATGAAAATACTAATCTAGTTTGAACTCATTATTTTATTCTTTTCATTATTTATTCATCAACATATTAGATGAGTTATTTATCCCACTAATAAATTCGCACTCCACCTCATCCAATGGACATTATATTTATTATTCATTCTTAAATTATGTGAGTCTATTCACCAAAAGGTAAATAGAAGTTTGGAATTTTAGGTGAATGAAAATTGATGTGTTTTTAATTATATTTAAAATTTTCAATTTAAATAATTATTTGTAAAATAGTTACTGAATTTTAACTAATGAAATTTAATTCAAGATGTAATTCATCTTTCACTACATGTGAGAATCCATGATGTAAATTCAATATGAAAATCAATTCTTAGTGGCATTTAAACTTCCCTTTTTTGAGATTTCTACCAATAAATGTAACTAAATATTCCATGAGGACAATCAATGTCTTAAGTGTACGGAAATTTGATGTCACATTAAATTGATACTATTTTCCAAATATATTTTATTATCAAATAATGTTTTTAATTATTGATTTGACATTAATCTAACTAATTATTTATTTTTGGTTGTTTATTATAGATTTAGTAAATCAATTAAATTATTGGTAAAAATGTTCATTTTATATTTTAATCATTCAATAGATAATTATTTAATTACTTATAATGTTTTTTTTGTTTTTTTTGTTTAGTTATTTTATTTTATTATTTCTTTGAGAATTATTTAATTTTATGTTCTATGTACCTAATCTTTATTTCCTTTATTTAATATATTAATTAATTAATTGTTGTATAATTTTTAAATAATTTTCTTCAACTAAGGTTTTAAAAAATTGTAACATTTAATGTTAATATAATTATTTAATAATCTTATATATTATTTATTTAGTTAATTAATTAATTAATTTAGTATTTTATGTAAATCATTTTTAATATTTAATATTCTATTCATTTAAAAATATAAATTGTTTGAATTTATTTGAATCTACCAATTTTTATTTTCTATACTTCCTTAATTATTTTATTTTATTTATTTGTAGTCCATGGATTTATTATTTTGAGGTCTCATCAAACCACCTATGAAAGATTCTTTTATCATCACATATGACAAATTAAATTTTGTGGTGCAGTGTGTTGGATAAATTGGGAAGCGTGGAAGGGAATTCTTTCCATCCTCTACTTGAGATTATTAGGGTCACCTAGATAATGGATTCAACATGTGTATAAATGAGATTAAAAGGCCATTAGCTAAAGAATTATCTTACACCTCTCATAATAAAAATTTCATCCTCCCACATAGGTAAAATGAAAGCATCATACGATAATTATCCTACATGGCCTGTGGGAATAAACTGAACCATGACGCACTACATAAATAAGAAAACTAATTTAAAATTAATGGAGCAACCCACTAAAGTATTTGAATAATTCTATATTAGTTTTGACCGAAAAATATCATCCACAAGTTCTTGAATGAACTAGGAACTGAAGGTTCACCCATTCTCTTGAGGTGGTGTGCCGAGAAAGAACTAGAGATAAAATTTCTCAAGGGATGATCATTGGATGACCCTTTTTATGATATAATGATTTCACCACCATTTCAAACAATATTCATGAGGAAAACGAGTTTTATGGTTATATTTTTTTGGGTTCATAACTAAATAAAATAGAATTTCCATGCATGATAATGTTAAACAATAAGAATTTAAAGACACTTGGTGAATTCAATGACCAGAACATCAAATTCTATGCTCCTTGGGAGTGTTGTATCATAATAGTATCATATATATATATTTTCTTAAAATAGAGGTTGAATTTTAGTTTAAAAATTTTAAACTAATCAAAACACAATTCTTCTTAATGTAATATTATCAAACTCAGACTACATTTGATGATCAAAGTTAAAGTATTAGAATCACAGTTGATCTGATTATATCAATGCATGTTTTTATCATAATCACATTTACACTGATAAAACCTAGTATATAAAGATAAATATGATGACTAACTTTATATTAGATGAATAATGGAATAGACTTTTATAACCAAGAAATACAATATCTTGTAAAAGTAAGAATGACATACAATATATATAAAACTATTTAACTCTTATAAACTTAAGAGTAAGGTAGTCAATAACCTTGAATAAATTTATCTAAAGGTTTATACAAAGTTTAAAGTATGTATTTCCTTAATAATTAATTCCTTGATATGAATATCAGAATAATCTATATCTTACTATCCTCATATTCCCTTGATACAATGATCAGCATCAATCTTCCAATCCCCGGTATCCCTCAGTTCGATGGATCATATTCACTATCTTCCAATCCCTGAAATCCCTCGACCATAAAAATCATTGGACAAGGAATACAAATGAAAAATTTCTAAATTATACAACCCAAATAAGGATAACTTATAATAATAACTCTCTAAAGTATTAAAATGACTTAGAATGAAATTTTCATGAAGAAAAAATTTCAAAATACTTGAGTTTCAAAAATGTATCAGGCCCCAAATCTTCGAATGATAAGATATTTATAGGGAAAGCACTAATGATCATATATTCATGTTAGTTACAATGGCCTCATACAGCTCGACATTTGATAGATCAAAATTCTCTAGCGTAACAAAATTTACGATGTCATTTTGTTTTAGAACCATTACAATACTAAAAGGTTTTCCTTATAATAGAAACAAATCTTTTGTACTTAGATTAAAAACATTACCTAGATTGATAGACTTCCTAAATTATTATCAATATAATGAACTAAGTGATGATTAGTATGATGAATAAGTACCAAGGTCAATCAGATTGTCATTAGTTTTTTTGTCAGGTAGACAAGAAATAAATCTAACCACTAGTTTGAATGTCAATCAGATGGATCATACACACCTTTAGTTTGATGGTCAGATTGAGTAATATAAATTTTATATTCATAATACATTAGAATCATTTCTATGTATTGTATAATGTTATGTTTTCTAAAATAATGTATAAAAACACTTGTGATAAAAAATAGTAAACCATGTCTTTTAGAGAGTTTTTATGATTTCCAAAACTAAAGGAATGGAAAAGAAAGAAGTAAAAATTCTGAATCAATAGGAAGAACCTTGTTAAGGTTGG
Source organism: Viscum album (assembly GCA_963277665.1). NCBI lineage: Eukaryota > Viridiplantae > Streptophyta > Magnoliopsida > Santalales > Viscaceae > Viscum > Viscum album. The sequence continues at coordinate 1,234,435,066 of OY728162.1, read as the reverse complement.
GATGGATTACTAAAGAATATGCTAGGATTTCGAGTGGAAGTTGGGTGAATATTTTTCTTCATGCAATATGAAATATATAATACAACTTCTACATATTTGTTTCTGATTTTCTACAGCTACAGGTGCACCTTGATAGGGAAGATGTAAATGGAAAGTCCTCTATGTTTTCATTTTTTTGTGATAGTTCAACATGATTTTTGTGCACACAATATTATCAACGAAATATTATTGAGGATAATAGATTAAGGAGTTTGGTTATCTCGATAGTAGAGTTTTCTCTTGATTTAAGTAATGTCTTTTCCGGTTTAACCACATTCTAGAGTGTTCAGACAAGGATCATTAACGTTAATGAAAAATAAAGATGTTATGAGCACTGTTAGGGGTCCAAAGTTGTTTAATATTACCATTATAGGATGAAGTGGATGAACGTTATTTGTGTATTGATTTTTCATGAGCTTTATGATGTCTAAGATAATTCTCAATAATGGGGTTAAAATCTTTTATCACAATTTTATAACATCACTATAAGGGTTGTAAAATTCTGATTAGTAGAAACCAATTTACTATAAAATATATAATAATAATTATTTATTTAAAAGTGATATATTTTTGGTGAAATTAATGTAACCTATCCACTATAAGAGTTTTTTAGTGAATCTTTGCTAATGTACCAATGATAGTGACTAAAGTTTTGAGAATTTAATATATAATGTGACTGTAAACTAACAAAGGTGATTCTTAAGTGGATATCACATCGTTGGGAAATAAATTAATATTGATGAAAATATTTTGAAGAGTGAAATAATTGGATAGATATGGGAGTATAGAGATGATTTCTGAGTAGAAAAAAGAGATGGATATGGGGACATTTTGAAGTAGAAACTAGAGGATATAGAGCCAGTAGAATAATCTGACTTATATAGATAAGCTTCCATTATCTTTCTCTGCTTTCTATTTTTCAATTTTGAGATTCTCTTTATCAAATATATTTTTTGTTTAGATTTCATTAACATGATTTCTTAAAATCTGTTGGGGTTTCATATTGGAATGTAATAATTCCTCTTTCAGTCTATTTGATTTTAATTTCATGATTTTATTAGTGCATTTTTTTATGGTGATCATTTTTTGTTCTTGATGCAAATCTTTTCTACATTACTCTATATACCAATAGGTAGAGATAGTGATCCTTTTCACTATTGAGAATTATATGATGTACTAAAAATTAGAAAATTACGATGTCTCTCTTCTCTATAAATGATCTTTTATTTTTTTAATTTTTGGTTTAACGATCATTTTTAGGATAGATCAATATACTATTGATTTCTCTTAATGTCAGCTAGGCATTCTGCACAACTTCATCACACACTATCACAATTTTGTAGATGAATGGTGAGTAGAGAAAAATATTTTGAATCAATTTAGGACATTCCAATCCCCTAAATTCATCTTCAATTTAACTTTTTTTTCTCTCTCTCTTACATTAATATTGTTCTTTATTATCCATCAGACATCATCACATCCACTTTATCATTTTTTAATTTTTTTAATTTCAAAATTTTTTTTATCTTCACTGTAGATACAATACTACTACTTACCACTTAAATAGATGTTCATAGGTTCTAAAAAAAATTAATGTTTTCACATTCTCAATGAAAAGATGGTCAATGGAAGGATACGTCATTATTTCAGGGGTCCTGGCATGTAAAAATCATCCCTATTTAATCATTTACCTTTTTATAATATAAATAAAATCAAATTGGATGAATATATATGGGGGATGAATTATGGTGGGGTAATTATTTACAAATCTCCAAATTGTGAATCTGGTGGGTCTCCAATCTATAATAAACCACTTCACATCATTGTATGACACATATCATGAAATCATCCATGAAAAAGGAAACTAATAACATGGAGGGAAAAAATAAATTATATAGGGATAGAAATAAAGTCCATAAGGGTGGATAGAAAGTATAAATACAGAATCTATTTTCCTCAAAGAGGAGTAAATAAGTGTAAAGTCTCCCTAATAGAGCTCTAGTAGATGATAGTTTTTTTTTGAAACCATGGTATGCTAACAAACAACACCAGGATAGTGTATTCCACTCAACCCAAAAATCTATAGTTCCATGACCAAGATTTATAATCTAAGAAGGGAAGGAGATGGTAGTGGCATGGATTAATTTAACAACATATTGAAAGAATAACAATAAAATATTAAATATTTCATATTGTGAAAAATAATAATTATTTGAAAAAATTAATAATTAAATTAAATTGTTAATAAAATTTAATGGTTTTTGTAATATCCAAAACATAAAATATATATAAATAATATTACTCTAAAATCTTTCATAACACTAAGAATAATAATCATTATCAGTCACATTTATAAGATAGAAAACATATTTTATATTACGCCACTTGAATAAAAATATCACAAAATTTTTTAATCATGTTCTTAAATTTTCATTTTAGTAGGATATATAGACAATGATTGGGTAGGTGACATGGAAACTTAGAAAATACTTATTGGATTCTATTCTTTCTTGGTAAATAAGGATTTTTAATCATTAAAAATCAATAAATTATTAGATTATCTAAAACTGAAGTGAATCTTATGGTTATAAAAATTTTAGTATTTCATTCAACATGGGTTCCATGGATACTCAAAAAGATAATAAATGAACAATTTGTTCCAATGAAAATTTTATATTACAATAAATAAAAAATTGCATCTACAAAAAAATACCTTATTTCATGGAAGGTACAAATACATTGGTATAAAATAAAATTTTATTCATTAGATTGTTATTAATGGAGACATCATGTTAGATTTGTGTAGTTATAAATATTTTTTTACTAATATTTTGATAATAACATTAAAATTAGTCTCATTCATGAAAGTAAAAAAATTACCCTTGGTGTTAATAAAAAATCCTATTCATTTAAAGCTATTAAAATATCATTTAAATCTAATTTTTCTAATCTATATGGTGGTGTGTGAATGACATTGATTATTTTCATTTTATATTTATTGGTTGAAATGAAAATAAATATGGGTGTGATACATGTTGGATATGAGGCCCTAGAACCAACTAATTTTTCTTTTAAATTACCTATATATTCCTATTATTGAATATTAATGAATATATTATCACATGATGAATGTTCTTATGAATAACATTAACCTGATGATGTCCTTAAAGTATCTATTGCATAAAAAGTTCATAAAATTTCCCCTATATGATTTTAATATTGAAGTTCAATGATGATATTCTTAAATAAATGTTCTATGTTCATATCATATCATATGGATATACATATATAATATGGGATATCAGGGGTAGGGGATCATATGATATTAATACTTCTTCTCATGAATTTTTTCTTTGGTAATCTCTTAGAGAGGAGGTTATGACAACAGACATGGCTATAAAAATTCCAGATATTATATATGTCCCTGGATATTCCTCTCTATGGAAATGTGTATTAGTCCTTAGACTATATATTATAATTAATACATATAATGAGTTTAATAATTATTTTTATTGATTAAAACTGTGACAATATATGCTTGTAGAGAGGTTGGGTAAGTTGGGTGTATCATGAGTGACAAGGAAATAATAAAGGATTTCTCCCCTATGAGTTAATAGAGGTTGATATCTCAATCCCTTTAATTGGAATGGAAATATCTGATTGTGTCCATGTCCATGATTGTTTTATTGATTAGTTTATTATAGGAAATTTAAAAATGAAATACATTACACATGTGATAAACTTTCTTGATGATATATGGAGACAAATACAATGTATTACATAATCAGAATCCATAGGAGTCTATTGTCATTGTGACATTAATGACCTTATCTATGTGATCATTGACATATTATTAGATTTTTATCATCAACTTTCGGCTAATTATCCTAATTCAAGTGACAAATATGCCTAGGGGGTCACATGGTATGTGTATCAAAAACATCAGTTAAATTCAAATTGAATTTAATATTATAATAAATGTTATTCTCCAATTTGAGGGATAATATTCTTTTCAAGTTATTTTTATTTTATATATTTATAGGTTATTTGAGAGAATATATATTTGAGTTTAATATTTAATAAATATTTATTCACAAGTTTAGTAGATATATTATTTATTTCTTTATGGAATTATTAAATTAGTGATAATTTTTTATTTATATAAATAGTTATTATTTACGGTTTGATAAATACCATTGAGGATATATGGACTAAAATAAGGGTCTATTGGGAATGATATATTTAATATCACTTATATAAATATTATTAATTTTTTTAAGAAGTGATATTAAAATTATCCATTATTTTTTCAAAAATCAACTAAATAATAATAAATAGTATTGTTATTATTATTTTATGTGGGGTTTGATAAGGATTAATATATTTTTTAAGGGCCTATATGACATAACCAATTCATTAACCTAGCTATATAAACCTGATTATTTAATTTTAGTGAATGATGTGTTTGTATATTAGAAATCCCCTCTTGAAAATTTCCTCAACCATAATGAGAAATTTATATTGAACATTATCAATAATTCAGAGAATTGATCTTACTCCTCTATCTAAATTCTTGATAGAATTATATAGGTTCCTTCTAGTCTAAAATAAATACTAGTTACAATAAATGGGAATGAAAAATGTTGATTGATCTATATCCCAAACACATAACAATCCATATTTGATTTTTTCAGGTTCATGGACCATGTGTGGATACCACTAAAGGTATTCCATACATGAATCCCTCGAAGAAATGACGGTAAGATAAGAGTGATAAGCTGATTTGTAAAAATAAACAATTCTACAACAATAGATAATTTTTTTTCTAAATTACATATAATAATAAATTAACTTATTAAAAGATGTAGTTGTATACCTAAAAATATTCTCAAATAGATCATTCCATATAATTTTTTTCTAAATGGGTTCAATGAAAATATAGTCTTAAATAATGATAATTAGCAGCATTTGATCAATGTAGTTTCCCCCATTTAACTGGGTTTAAGCACTTTTATTTTGTAAAATAATTATAAATTTTATATGAAGGATATTTTCTCAAAAATTTCAATCCATCTATTTGTCTAGTTGTGAGGAGAAATAAAAGGAAACTGATAATAAACCTTGGATGGGCATGGGCCTAAACACTTACACTACACCTCAAAATCTTAAAATGGTATCAAAGTGGTCACAAATTAATATATAATAATTTATTAACCATTTATGTATTTACACATTTGATATTAGTATTCATTTATAGTTTAATTAATTCTCGAATCTAAAATTCTATATAATTTATTCATTACATTCATATGAAAGATATATAGACAAGTACATATGAAGAACAATTAGAGAGACCATTAATTGGTTTTATAGATCCTAGATGGATTACATAGATACATGACATGTAACCAAAAAGTACTCTCCATGTACCCATGTTCACTACACCAGGGCGAGTTTGGAAAGTCGCAATACATCATGTGAGAGAATAGTACAAAATGTCAATTTCATGTTGTATATTGTCTAGGATAATTATCACATGGAATCATGGGTTACATTATGTGTGGTTGTTATATGTTTTATATAACCCCATATGGTTTTCCCCACTATATTTATTGAATCAATATAGTCAAAGTACAAGAAATGTGTAAATTACATGATTTATATTCACTAATAGCTAATGAATACATGTTGGTTATGATTACATGACATATATTTTTCATACATGTCATGTAAAACATAAATTTCCACATTGAAAACACATTGAGTACCCAGTTGTGTTGTACAGATAACTAAAGACTGGATTACACGCTGTGTAGCAAGATGTACATGTTGTGAAACTCATAAAAATTTTTGGGATTACATGTCGCACTAGGATATATACCATGTAAGTTAAATACACTTAATGAAAATTAATTACATCATTAAACTAACCTATATATCATGTAGTTGGAATACATGTCATGTGATAAGGTTTTTAGAGTAATAAATGATTAATTAATTTCCTTATGATTTTGGAACTATTCACCTTGTACAGTTGTAGTACACACCGTGTACTTCACATGCATTTCAAATGGTACACATCTTGTATATTAAAGGAATGTTGTGTAATCATAAATACTATACAGAAATTGTGGCTAGACTAACAAAACTACAAGCCTTGTAATATCATATGAATCACTTATTTTATACGTAGTGTAATTATATGTTACAGGATAAGGACCATAAAAGACATTGTGAAGTTCAAAGAGGTGCACAATGATGTACCCATCATAGGGTGGTACAAAAGAAACAATTTATTTTCTTTTTTTTTTGTATAGTGGTTGACTAGGGTTTTCCCACTTGAGGAGATTTTACAGTTCAAACACTCACTTCTCCTAATTCATATTGTGATATTTTTTGGTATTTTCTATTTTATGAAAACAATGGAATTTGGTTTTTTATTTAATGAAACTATAATTTAAACACGAAACAAAAATATATTTAATGAAGATAGAATAAATTTATAAATGAAACAGGTTATCCCAATATAATAACCTAATTTTAATATGTTTAATCTTATTATTAATTTCAAATTTACTTAATAAATGCACTATATTTCATGATAATTCCCTCTTCTTCCACTGTTATAAGTACACATGTAACCAATTGTGTATAATAAACACTCCATGTAACTGTTTTTACTTTCTTAGGACATTAATTTTCCATGTTTTGGTGTTTTAGGTGTTCAGAGAAGTTTTCAGGAGGGTCCTGGAGAGGATAGAGCTACAACAGAAATGAAATAGGTGGTTTTCAAAGTGAATATAGGATTCACAATGTTAGTTTTAGATTTTTTTGGCTTATGTGGATAAAAATTTATAACATATGTTCGAGTGAGGAGATTCGGGTATAAGAGATTCATGATGTGAAAGTGGAATTAATTGCATGAATTAAATTAGTTTGAGGCACCATGAATTTTTATGGATGTTAGTAATATGAGTAATTCATGGATTGAATTTGGTTTACATATTTTAATGGGAGTTCATAAAAAAACTCACAACATGAATATGGTGAGTTTCATCCTATCTATAAGTTTTAGGGTTCTATCGAGATGTCTAACTCCACTGTTTCTCCAATAAAATTGTGTGGAAATTCTAGTATTTTTTGGGGATATTCAAGTACCTTATTTCCTATATATATCCTTCGGTTATGTTGGTTTATAATTGTAAATCCATGGTGAGTTATCCTCACTGTCCCCCTATTTCCCTTGATTCTCCTTATGGGTATTCATAGTGGTGATTTCATTTTCTTTTGAGGTATTTTTGGATGATATTTTTATAATACCTTAGTGTGGAATAGGTTTTTCTATGTTTTCCTATTGTGGTTTTAGTTTCCATGTTGTTTCAATTCTCTATGTTGTGTGTAGTAGATAGGAAAGCATCTTTGAGGTAGGGGATCCTTATTCTCTCCATATTTAAGTACATGTATAGGTATTTCAGGTTTTTTTTCCATTTTTTGGATAATAAGGGTTGGTGTAATAAATATAATGAATTATTAAATCTAAAATTGATAGGTATGGGGATTAATTTCATGTTTTTACTAATTTGATTATGTTGTTAAATCGACTATGCATACATGGTTCCATTGCTAAAAATTACATCTATTGGGATCCTTTCTAATGATGATGTTGATATTTATATGATACCCTTACTGTGTGATTGTTGATATCACCCTAAATAAATATTATAAGAATATATATATGGCTAATGAATTGGTTTCCCAAGGAAATTTGGTTTGTGTGATGATACCCATGCTAATAGATGAAGTGATGTCATGTATGTCCTTCAATCGTATTTTTTGGATGTTGGGATGTGAAGTTATGTGTGGTTGTTCTTATTTTGTTTCCTTATGTGATGTGGGATGTTGTATGGTTAAATTCATAGGGCAGTGATGCGAGGGTTGTTTGGCATGGGATTTGATGATAAGTGGTGTTATGGTAGTGATGTGTGGTGGTTTTGTTATGTGGTGGTTGTGTTTTGTAGTGGTTTCGATGTGTGGTGTTTGACATGGGTAGTTATTGTGATGATATGGTTTGGTTGATGTAATGTTTTGGTGATGTTTGGTGTGATATGGGTGAGTTGTTCAGTGTTTTGGTTTTGTTAGTTTCCCAGTTTGAGATGGAATAAATTTTAATGATTAAATAAAAGTACGTGTGTTTTTAAATGAATAATAATGGTCTTGATTTAGGTGTGATAATTGGATAAAATAATTTTAATGATAAATGGATAAGTATTTTAAATGCGAATGAAATGGATTACTAAATGGGAGTTATTGAAAACTGATTAAATCTGTAAAATAGTGAAATCTGTAATTGTAAGTGGGATTGTATGGCTTGTGTGTTAATTTTGTGGTGTGTTTTATATAGTGGTGGCAAAGGCTATGACAATTCAAATATGGTGTAGTGGTGGTCAGGTAGTGTACTCAAGTGTAGTTTATGTGAACCTATGGTGGAATATTATGCTATTTTTATATATCATTAATTTTTGTGTTATTTCTATATGCTCCCCACCTGAGTTGGATAACCTTACCAACACCAAAATATTTTTGGTTCTTTGTATTTTCCCCCAACAACTTGGTTGGTGTTGATATGGATGGATGGGTACCCCCTCTTCCACAATATTCCTTCAAAAATGATGATACAAGTTGTTGTTGGAGATTAACTAGTAACGATGTGATGTAATGTGTGGTGTGGTTCATGTATTGTTGGAGGAGGAAATAAGGTTCATTTCCATCATATTCTGGAGACCCTACTGTCCTGGTTAGGTAATGAGAAGTGCTTTGATGGACCATTTGTCTTAGGGTGATATCTGACTTTATGACCATGTGTCTTTGTGTGAGTTGTTGTGTTATGTACTATATATCATTGGGTGAGATGTGTAATGATGTGTATGGAAGGGGTGGGATAACATGACTTTCAAAATTAGGTTATGAGAGTTGAAAATTAGTTTGAGTGGTATCGAGGTACAATTTTTATGATTTTTATGTTATAGTACTATATTGGATGCATTATTTGGTGAGAAATCCCTAGTGAGTCTCGGATTACTTATTTGACTTGTTTAGGTGCTTGATGGTTCTAATTTTTATTCACTAGCATGTTAGTTTATTATTTTCACATATCCACTAGAGACCTTGTGTATGATTCTACTAATTATACATATATTCTCCCTGTACATATATAAATAATTTTTTAGGTTTCTATGAGGAAATTGGGACCAAAGTAGACATTTATAGATTTGGATTTAGAGTTTTTGTTAGCTCCTTGTTGTAGAACTTATATTTTGATATTAACTGAATACTCTTATTTGTATATGTTAACATTGTTTATTAATTTCTGGATGGTTTTGAATTTACTTTATTTTTATATACTATAGTTTCTTGGTGTTCCTTTATCCTATATCTCAATGCTACTTATTATAAAGGTTAATGCCTTTCATTTGTGAGATTTTTATACGCTCGATGCTTATGGAAAACATAGGGCCTACTAGAGGTGGGACTCATGGGTCATCCTATCTCTTCATTAATTTCTAGAGTAATATGGGTACCTTTGGAGGGGTGGGTTATGAATGAGTGGTATCAAATTATTTTTGAGAGAGGGTGGAGTTTGTAGTTAGTAACTATAAGGATTGCATGGGTTCCTAGGGAAACAGTTCTAGTTGACCTTGGTGTATGAAATAGGCCAAAGTGACCATATAGGACATAGATTTTTAGGGCCCTTGTGATCAGATGCAAGGAGACTGGGTTTATTAAACATCCAAGTGATTTGAACCTATTTATATGGTAGAGAACCAGGATAGATGCATGCATCATGATTGATTTTATTCATGTTTTAATTGGGTGATTGTGGGAAGTTAATTAATTAAATGAATTAATTAAATGAAAAATAATAATATTCCATTCTACTAGGATTATGGTTCTTCTATAACTTTTAGTAATGGATCCTAGTCATCATCTATGGGAAGCTCAAGTAGTTGAGGTTTCATAAACTAATCATGATGGTCGTTAGAGTATCGAACTGATATATGAAGAGTCATGGAATATGTATTCATGTTTCTTTTATCAAAAAAGTTTTATAAATTATGAGGAGATCATTTCGGATCAATAAATGGAACACTGGTTAGATGGGATTTATATCGCTTTCAGTTTGATTCGAGATCGGGTTAATTTTTTGGTATTGGTGGATGTTAGTCAGATGTGGGGAGTTTTTTTTTCAATGGTTGACAATATATCTTGGTGACAGAAAGGTTGAAGATGTTTTGTGAATATAATTTTTGTAAGGAGTTCTATTTGTAATTCATATCACCAAACATAACGGAGGTTAATTTACATGAGTTTCTCTCCTTTTATAATGGTATAATGAGTGTGTTGGAGCTTCATATCAAGTTAAAGGAACTCTTTCACATCACCCTAGATGTATTTCTAGATGATTATTATAGAGTTCATCATTTAGATAAGCCTTGAATATAGTTATTATATATGCAGTCAACCCATTTATGCTTTCTACAAACCTGGTGGATTATAAAAAGGTATAGGTAATTGAGTAGATGTTTTATATTAGAAGTGATCCTCAATAGGGTGTCCAATAGGGTGCCTCAAAGAGTAGACCTCTAGAAAATGGGTTGCAGATGTTTAGGAAATCGAGGTTTCGACAAGTGGGGATATCACCATGGAAAATCCTATCTTATTCTTTTGAGAAATGTAGCTTCTAAGAATTTACTAGGGATTCCTATTTTCATGTTAAGTTTATGAGGGACATGGTCACCACTAGGCTCATTTTTTATACTGATCAGGCCATTTGGTTTTAGATGGTAATTCTTTCCCCTTTTCAATAACAATAAAAGTTGCCTCCGAGATAGTTTTAGAAGTAGGGACCACCTACGCTTGTTCATCATTTGAGGGTAGGTGGTGTCAGATGATATAATCCTCATTATATTCACCATCCATAGGGACCTTGTCTAGAGAACAATCATGGTGGTTGAAAGTATGGAGGCAGTGGATTTGAGTATGGTCAAATGGACATGTTTATGGTAGTAATTCTAGCAGGGCTATAGATTGATAGAGGTATGATTTAATTATTGTCTACTCTTGGCCATTCATTATCTAATTTAAAATCTTTACACTCATTTTCTCCTAATTTGGTCCATTTCTTTAGACTGGATGAGGAGATACTTCCAATTCCCCTGGTGTTATCTATACTTGTTGAAGTTTACACTACTTTGTTTTATGTGTGCTGGGGATGTAGGATAGTGATGGGGAAACATGATTCATTGGGAGATTTCAGATTAATGTAGATACAGCCATATGATATTATCATTGGAAAGTATTTTATGTATCATGTGCACACGTTCATAATCTATTTTCAAATGAGAGTTTCATTTTTTTATGTGGAGGGCCAACAAGTGGTGTTCATTGGTAGGCAAGGTTATCCAATGGGTTGTAGGAATGTGGAGAATATTCAGTCATAGTTATTGTAAACATTAGTGGAATCCAAAGTAGATGATATTCCTAGGGTTTTGGAAGAGTTTCTAGATTTTTTACTTGATGAAGTTACAAAATTACCCTCTCAATGTGATGTTCGATTTGGGATAGAGTTACAACCAGGTTCATCTCCAATTTTAATGGATCATTATTGAATGGTTCTTATAGAGCTGTGGTATTTAAGGTTGAAGGTACATGATCTTATTCATAGGGGTTTCATCTATTCAGTTGTGTCCCCTTGGGGTTCTCTACTGTTGTTCACAAAAAAGTCGGACCATAATATGAGGTTTTATATAATCTTCAAGAGGTTGAATCAGGAAATGATCAAGAATCATTACCTCCTTCCATGAAATAATGAATTTTTTAACTAGCTAAAGGGATCCAGTTGGTCGAAAAAAATTTACTTATGGTATGGATATCATCAGATTAAGATGAAGGATGATGACATCCTGAATACTTTCTTTGGGTGAATGTATAGGAACGTGAAGGTTGTGGTCATGTCATTCAGTGTCATGAATTCACCATCCATGTTCATGGGGATCTTGAACTATATATACCATGAGTTCGTATACTATTTCATCATCATTTTCATCAATGATATCTTGATCTACTCAAATTCATAGTGCAAATAATATCAGAGATGTCATACAGGTTCTTTAACACCACCAACTCTCTAGAAATATATCCAAGTGTATCTTCTAGACATGAGAGGTTCATTTCCTTGGATATGTGGTGTCTCGGTAGGGTTTGGATATAGACCTATCAAATATTGAGGCAGTTTTTTCTTGGGAATTACACATGAACATTGTATAGGTTTTCATTTTTCTTAGTCTGTTATGATATTATCAAAGTATTGTATTTGATTTCTCTTGGGTTTTAATTCTATTAATAGCCTTGACTAGAATTTATTAGGCCTTTCTATGGAATTAATAGTGTCATTAATCATTCATTTACCTAAAGGAGAAGTTTTTATATTCTTCAGTGCTTCGTTTTCCTAATGAGGGTGTGATGTTTGAGGTTTTCTATGATGCTTCCCATAAGGGATTGGGATGTATATTAATACAACAATTGTTAGTGATATTTATAGTTATAGGACCCATGAACCTATCTATACCACCCATGACCAAGATCTAACAGTGGTTTTTTTTTGTAAAAAACCTATGGTAGCATTACCTCTTATGAGGCGATTTATGTTTTTCATGAATCAAATGAGCCTGAAATATGTTTTTTCCAATTGGATTTTAATATATTACATCAAATTTGTATGGAGTTTCTTCTGTATAGAAATTTTGATATCTATTACACCCCCCACGAATCAGGAATGTTTTTGCTAATTCACTATGTTTTATGTACCAAGGAAATGTAGTTCGAGAGTCTGCTGATGTTTGGAGAGTTATATAATAACTAGCAGTAATGTTTCTTGACATGGGGGTGGGGAGAAATGTTTGAGTCCTTATTCGTCAGATTACTATGTTATAATCCCTAATTTATTAGGAGGATTAGCCTCAGTGGTGATACGTATAGGTAGAGGTGATGTGTAGTTGTGTTGTCTATTAGTGATTCTACATACGGTTTGTCAGAGGATGTTCAAAACCTGGTATTTTCTCAGGGGATATGTTTTGTTTTATTGGAAATGCATGAAAATGTTCTCTATTATTTCTAAAACTCAACATTAATAGTTCATCCTAGTGTGAACAAGATGTATCATGGATTCAGGAGGAATAATTGGTTTCATGGGATGAATTTTTTAGTGACAGGGTTGGTGGCTAAGTGTGTGGTCAGTCAGTAGGTGAAAGTGGAGCACCAAACTCTTGGATGTTTATTGAAACCCTTAGAATTTATCAACTGGAAATAAGTGGAAATATCTATGTCTTCCATCACCAATTTACCCCGGTATCAGGGAGAATGTGATATATTTTGGGTGATAGGGGTATTGAATATTGATTTCAACTAATATTTGGAAATCTGTGTGTCAAGTGTCATGCATGTCTTTATAGGGTGGTATGTGGATGGTGTGGTTAGGATTCACAATGTACCAAGGAAAATAATCTCTTATCAGAATTATTGTTTTATATTTTAGGTATTTATGGGTTTCAACATATTTTCGGCTCCCAATTGGTCCTTATAAATGTTTTCATCCATTAGATAGATGGGGAAACGAAGTGGAAAATCCATACACATGAGAATATATTGTGATTTTATAGCATGGACATTGGTGGATCATGGGTAAAAAACATTCATTTGGTTGATTTCACATACAGTAATATATATCACTCATCCATTGGTATAGATCCATTTGATGAATTTTATGGGAAACCATTGCATTCTCAGTTGTATTGGATGGAGGTTTGAGATTTAGTAATTCTTGGTCCTCATATAGTAAAAATCATGACTGAGAAGATCTAGTTGGTTTGAGAGAGAATAAGGGTGGTGTAATATTTTTATAGGGCTTATGATTATCTTAGGTGGAGAACCCTATATTGTTTTGTTAGATACCATGTGTTCTTGAGGATTTACCCTCAATGGGGGAGGTATAGTTTTTCAGGGGTAAGATTTCTCACTGATTCGTTGGACCTTTAAAGCTATTGGGGTGTGTTGGAATGGTGGTATATTGGTCAAAACATCCACCTTAATTGGACAAGATCCATGATGTATTTATTATGTCCCATATTCATTTGTATCTTTAAGATGACTCTGATGTACTTGTATAGGGATTTTTAAATATCATGGATGATGTCATGTTTGTGGAGTGGCCAGTAGAGATCTAGGACCATCAAGAGAAAGATCTACAAGGATGAACCATCCCCTTGGTTACCATGATGTGGAGGCATGGTGTACTAGAGTATAGTACTTGGGAGAATTATATATAAGTGTATTCCTAGTACCTATAGTTTTTTTTGAGTTTTTCCTTTCACTATTTTTCTTTGTTGATGTAATGTTTTGAACCTTTTTGTGTTATGATATATGCCTTTTTCCTCACTAGTTTTGTGTATTATAGCTTTATGTGCATGAAGATAGAAATAACCCTTCCTAATTAAGGTGTTTTATATTAAAACACATTTTAAAACTATATAGTTGAGTCAATTACTCCCAAAGTGGAAAATATCATGATGTGGAAGGTGGGTTTCTTTGTCTTGTGTGCTTGGGGCAGTGTTGTGTTCTGGTTAAGAGGTTTTTTTCTTGGGTTATTGAAATGTTAGAGTGGTAGTTTGGATGGTTTTGTGTAATAAGAGGTGGCTTCAGGATAGTGTTGTAGGATGTGGAGTTGTGACAAGTGAGGGATATTGATGAGATTTTTCATGGTGTTTTTGAACACCTTGGTTGGTGTGTTTGGGGGGTGGTAGTGTTTGGGGTGCAATGAGATCCCAAGGAGGAATCTCACAAGATTTTTTTCTATACCCAATCCTTATTCTGGGTTTGTTATTTATTCTATAGTATGAGGATAAATTTAGGAGTATCTAATGTAATGGTCCATAAGTTCTTGACCTATTACTTCTCTAAATTTGGGTGTTATAGGTGTTTGAAGGAGGTTTGAGTGGGGTCATAAGGAGGGTTGACCAAGAATAGAACTATAGTAGGTGGTTCATTATGTGAATGTCAGATTCCACATGTGAGTTAATTTTTTAATTCTTTTGTGGATTTAAATTTATGTATTGTGATTAGGTGAGGTGTTTTTGTAATATTGGAATCATAACATGAATTTGTAATCCACGTCGGGAATTAAATCGGGCTGAGGCACCATAAATTTTAGTCAAAGATAAAAATACCGGGAATTCACAACTTGAATGTAGTTCAGTCTTGTAATGAGAGGTTTTACATAAAATCATATAGTGAACCAATAATTCCAAATGTGAATAAGGAATGTTGGATCTTATTAATAAGTTTAAGGGTTTGGATGAGACATCTCATCTCACTTTTTCCCTTATCTCATTTTTAAACCCTAGGCATTTTGGGGGATCTTCCAACACCTTTGATCCTACTCTGATCCTTGGGTTCTGGTGGTTGATCATTGGAAATTTGTGGGGATTTCTTCTATATATACACTTATTTCGTTTTGTTCTTCTTTTGATGATTCACAGTGGTGGTGTTGTTTTAGTTTTGGGTGTGTTGGGATATGTTGTTTTTGATCCTTTGGTGTGGTTTAGGATTATATGAGGTTTTCTATTAGGTTTTTTTGGTTTCTATGTTGATTCTCCTTCACCCTATTGTTCAAAATGGATCGGAAATCTTCTTTCAGGTAGGAGATCCAAGTTATCTCCTTATTTAAGTGCATGTTTGTGGATTTCATGTTTTTTCCTTCCTTTAGGTGGATGTTAAGGGTCATTTGAAAAATGATAATGAATTGGAAAATCTAAAATTTATAGTGATGGAGAGTAATTACATGGTTTTATTACTTTGATGATATTTTTTATGAGACTATGCATTCTTGATTCCATTATTGAAAATCAAAACTGTTGGGAACCTTACATATACTGTAGTTGATATGTATTTGAGATAATTACTATATTGATTATTAATATTACCATGAATAAAAAGGATAATAATGTATATATGGATAGTAAATTGGTTTCCCATAAAAATATATTTTGTGTGAAAATACCAGTTCTAAATAATGAGGTGATGTAATGTAATCCGTTAAACCAAATTTTTGGTATCTAGTATGTGATGTGTTTGTGCTTGTTGTGTTTCTCTATGTGATGTGGGATACTGCGTGGTGATAGTGGTGACCATTTAGATTGTGAAATCTTTGGATAAGTGATGTGATGGTTTGTTAGTAAGGGATGGA
Source organism: Viscum album (assembly GCA_963277665.1). Taxonomy (NCBI): domain Eukaryota; kingdom Viridiplantae; phylum Streptophyta; class Magnoliopsida; order Santalales; family Viscaceae; genus Viscum; species Viscum album. The sequence continues at coordinate 1,234,418,730 of OY728162.1, read as the reverse complement.
ATGAATATTTTTGTTGTGTTGGTTATGTGTAATGGTTGTGTTGTGTAGTGGTTGTGTTGTTCAGTGGTATTGTTCAGTGGTGATTGTGATGTCTAGGTGTTGTGATGGGTTGTGGTTGTCATGATATGGCTTTGTTGATGTGGTGTTGTGGTGATGGGTGGTGTGATATGGGTTATTTGTTTAGTGGTGTGGTTGAGTTAGTTTCCCAGTTATCCATGGAATAAATGTCGATAACGAAATAAAAGGACATGGGTTTGTAAATGGATAAAAATGGGTTGGTTTTGATGTGAAGTAATTTGGTAAAATAATTTTAGTGATAATGAATTATAGATGTAAATGATAATGAAATGGATTAGTAAATAGGAGTTATTGAAAACTCATTAAATCTATAAATTAATGAAATCTATAATTGTAAGAGGGATAGTGTGTATTTTGTGGTGGTTTTGTGGTGTGTTGCATATAATGGTGGTAATGCCTGTGATGGTTGATGTATGGTGTAGTGGTGGAGAGGTGGTGTACACTACAGTAGTTGATGTGAACCTGTAGGTTGGGTATTTTATGTTATCTATTTATCATATATTTTTATGTTATTTCTATACACTCCTCACCAAAATTGGATAACCATAACAATGAAAAAGGGTTTTGTATTATGGGTATTTTCCCCAATATTCAAGATAGTTGTGATATGGATGGCTAGTTACATCCTATTCCCCACTCTTCCTTCAATAGTGATTATATAGGATGGTGTTGTAGATTACCTAGAAGTGATTTTAAGTGATATATGGTGGGGTTCAAGTATGGTAATAGGAGGTTGTGGGGATGATTTCATCAACGTTCATGATACCCTAATACCCTATTTATGTGATGAGATGTGATGTGATGTCATGAGTGTCTATGGGTGAAGGATTATATGATTGATGGACCAGGTGCCTTTTGTTCAGTTGTGGTGTTATAGCCCAAATTTCATTAGGTTATATGGGTTGTGATATGTTTGGAAGGGATGGGAGCACAAAAAGTTCAACATTGGGGTGTGCGTGCAGAAAATAAGGGGTTGAAGAAGAAAAAGGATGCATTTTTATGATTTTGAAAGTATATTACTATATTGGATGTGTGATTTAGTGACCAATCCATAGTGAGGTTGGTATTGGTTAGTTGACATGTTTGGGTGCTTTTGGTTCTTCTATTTATTAGCTGGTGCATTCATATACTTTTTCACATGTGCACTAAATACCATGGGTATGATCCAACTGAGTATACATATATACTCACCCAACATATATAAACTATTTTTTAGGTTTCTAGGATGAATTTGGGGACTGATATAGACATTTATAGCTTGGTATTTGTATATTTTTTTGGGTCACTATTATAGGACATGTCTTTGGATGTCTATTTCAGGACATATATTTGTATTTATTGAAATGTTTCATACATTTTGGGATGGTTTTAGGTTTAATTTTATACTATATTATAGAGTTTTTTATGTCCATTTATTCTATCTATTTTTCCTACTTTTTATAAAGGGTAATGTCTTCCATTTGTGAGATTTGTATACCCTTGGTGTGTATCTCCAACCCAGGGCTTACTGGAGGTAAGACATGAGGGGTCATCATATGTCTTCCATTATTTTCAACCAAGAAGGGACGCCTTTTGAGGGAGGGGTTCATTCCACTCATCTCCTCTATCAAGGGAGGAAAGTGTTGAAGAATTAGTTAAACCTGAAAAAATTGCAGTGAGATTTATACTCACTGTTAATCATCCATAAAGTAACTCAAAAAAAATAAGAAACATAAAATATGAATGCATGGATACTTGGGTTCAAACACTAGATTACTCCACTATGATAGTCATCAAGGAAGTTACTAATGATTATGAGCATGAAATTTCATAGTAAATAAATAATTGGAATAAATGTGGTAGAGATATGAAAAAAATTATTAAAAATATATCATGAAATTAAATAATGAAAGAAATAAAACATTAGAAACAAAATAAAATGGAAGAAAAAATTCATCTTGATTTCATTATGTAGTGTTTTATCCCCAAAATAGTGCTTAACTCCTCTTATTTATATGAATTTGACTATTCTGATTTGTCTGATCAAATATACTATGATCTTATCCCTTTTGAATCCCAAAAAATTTCCTTGTTCTTCTCATGGTTTCTATTCTTTCTCATAGCTTCAAATCACTATGATGTATGTGAATTTATTTCCTTATTTTTTATTCAGATATTATGCTTGATTTTAATTCATATGACAACATTCTTCTGGTGCTATGAGTATTGAGGTGTTAATCCAAAATTTTAGTTTGGAGTGTAGGTGAGTTTCATAAATCCTTCGCATGACCTTCCATAACACAATTTTTGGAAAATAAATGGATAGAATGTGAGGTGAAAGGTAGTGAATTGACTATAAGTAAGACAAGTGACCATGAAGTGGGATTAGTGTACGATTAATTGGAATGGTCATGTAGTCAACACAGGGAAGGACCAGTCAATCGCTTGGTTGTGAAATCCATCGGTTTCCTTTTTTACAGTCAATTGATTCTTGTAGTTGATGTATCAACCACCTTATATGAATTTTATATAGACTGAAGAGAATGGGATAATTTTTATGAAGGATTTTCTAGGATGTTCCAAATTCTTAATCATGTTCTTAGTGATGGGTGTTATAACATCCCGAAATTTTGAATAAATTTTGTTTTATAATTTTGTGTGTCAACTTATTTTATACTCAACAAAACTATTTCATTTAATGAAATGAGAATAATTAATCCAGTGGTTTTAAACTATTATATAACCGTTGGACAATATGACCATTGGAAGATAAAATCTTAACATTACAATTTTTGTTTATAAATACAAGTGATCTGGGTTAATTAATATAGAAAGAGGATTTGATAGCCTCATCCAGTAGTCCCGGGCTGATCGAGGCCTATCTGACAGAACATGGGAAGGAGGTAGCACCACTGGGATTTCATCTGGACCAAACCCAAGCCAAACTTCATCTTGTGAAGCTGGAATGGAATCTCCTTCAGGAGAAGTTCAAGCTAATAGAAATCACCACTCACGCAATGTTGGTCGAGCTGCCCCAGGATTCTATCACCTAAGGACATGTTACAGTTAGGTCCTATGCTGGTGTTATAAGGGGCTATGTAACGAGACCTTAGCTACTTTATTTAATCATTTGATATAAATAAAAATTTTCATTTCTTATTATAGTGAATTTTTTGAATCTCAAGTGTCCGGATAAATATAGGATGTATATTATTGATGAATTTTGGAAAAATAATATTTTAAAATATTTATGTAAAGCTTAAATAATTAAAAATGTGTAATGATTTTCAAAAAATGTTCATTTACAGTTGTGTTTGTTATAAAAATTTAGAGTCTAATAAGATCAACATATTTTTTGGTGAATATTAAATTATGAATATTGATTTTACACTTATGATTAGTAATGTGACTAAATGTATTATGCAATCTCACTTAAGAAATTATTAATATAATTTATGCACCTTTATTAATTAATGTGATTCAATAAAATAGGTAAATAACTTTTTCAGAAATTATTGGTTATGTATTAGTTTTTTCAATTAAATAGTTTTTTTATTTAAAAATTAAATTAAAAATATTTAGAAAATTATTTTCATAAAATGGAGTTCATTTTTGAAATCCGAGCATCGATATTTGGTTAAGGTGAATTTTTGGGATTTTTCTGAAAAAATTGAATTTTCGATGAATAGTGTGTTTATTTAAAAATTTAATTAAAAAATTTTAGAAAATTATTTTCATATAATGGAGTTCATTTTTGAAATCATAGAATCGATATTTGGTTAAGGTGAATTTTTGGGATTTTTCTAAAATAGTTGAATTTTCGGTGAATAGTGAAAATACAGTTTTGAGATTCTGGTGTTTAATGACATCATAAAGGATGTAATAATTATACAATAATTTTGGTCAACTTATGAATAGTAAGATAAGGTATCATGTGTCCAAAGTGGCCAATACCATGGGCATGCCAATGGGTTTTCCAATACCACCGATGATGTTTCCCTTGGCCATTAATGCTTTGTTCCCTCACTTCTCCTATAAATACCAAGCCATTACCTCATTAATTTAATTTCCAAATCCTCCCCAACAAATTTATAGTCTCATTACCACCCAACTAATCCTCCCAATGTTCCCTCAAGCCTCCCAAGATCTTGACCTTCGAGCTTTCAAAGTTACTCTTCATGTAAGGGAATCTTTCATCCTCCTCTTTTAAGCCATGACATCCTTTATGTTGTGCCTTATAGTTTCCATCTCTTTTTATTTATGGTATGTTTATATATGTTATAATTACTTTCAATTTTATGTCTAATTTTTGAGAGACCCTTTCCTCTCTCATAAATGTGTTTTTTGAATTTTTATGTGATGCAATTTGGCTACCGAATTTCTCATAAAAGGAATCACATCTTCTCTTTTCTTTCATATTTTATTTTCATGTGGTATGTCATTATAATTTCCATAACATGTTCTTATATCTAGTTAATTATTTATTTATACTGTATTATAAGTTATTTATGAGTGGTTTACTCATGTACCCTCTCTTTTCAATGTTTTCTAAAACCATTTTATATAGTCGTTATGCTGTTGAAATTTCGCCTCAAAATTTCTATCTCTTTCTCACCAGAAATTATCTTGTTTTATTTATGTGAATACCCAGAACTATTTCATTTTAGTGGGTGTTCATAAATATATAAATATGATGTATTTTATTCTTAATTGACATAAATATAACCCTCACTCCCTTTCCATGGGTTATAAATGATATAATGATCTTTTTGAAGAACTTTTAAAACGTCAACATCTTGAAATGAAACACACTTCCTTTATTATCCATGGGTTATTTATGAAATGTTTGATTTTGATCTATGTGTCTCACATGAAATCAAATACATATTTAGGGTGTTCCCTGATAGCGCCTCAATTCATTGGGTAATGAATTATTCTCTAATGATGATAGGTTTTAAGATACCTTGGTGAATAACCTTGTTAATATTTATGACACCTTGGGGATGGACCTTGGTGATATGTTCATGAATGTATAAATGAAATATTATAGCCACATATTCATGTTATGTTCCAAGTTCTTTTCATTATGATATGCCTATACCTCCATTTCTCATGTCTTTTTGTTTCTATTCAAGTACTTATTGATATCACAAGTAAACTAATTCCCTTGTTTACCATTACCTGGATTTCTTCTCACCCTTTCTTTTGATGTATGTCTCCAGGATATGAGATGAAATAATTTTACAAAGGATAAACCTATGATGGAGCATTAAAATGTGTTTAAAATAATGTTTTATGCTGTTCTCATGTATTATCTTCCTGATTTCCAAGATACTAAACTTTAAAGATCTTCTGATTGTAAAATTTAATGAAAAGTTATGTAATAAAAAGGCGGGACACCATAGTTGGTATTAAAAGATAGTTTAGTTATTTATGGAAATCAGGATATGAAAACTATACGATGAACCCTATAGAAACTTTTAAATATAGGAAATATTTTTATTATTTTGGTGAGTATTGAGTAAGTGTTTTATCAAAAGAAATACATCTCTGTCTTGATATGAGCAGGTAGAGGTGGCTCTTTCACAGAAGTACATAGGGGTAAAACCAAAAAAACACCTCTTTGAACTAGAATCAAACATGAACTGGTAGATGATAATGGGTCTTGCTGCACTCTTGGTTACGAAACTCTTGGGGGATATGTTTGGTTAATCACAAACGTTTTATGAATCATTATGAAGGAATAATGGAAAAATGTAATTGTCTAAGAATGTAGTTTTAAGACATAAAATACTTTTTATATAAAAGATTCACAAATGAAATAAGTTTCCCACTAAAGTTTTATTCCTTTAGAAAATGGTAGGAAATATGAGGAACCATGCCAATGGTGACCGCAATGGACCACGTGCTGACGACCCTCCTATGGAAGCTGGAATGGAAACATTCATGCAGATGATGATCCAACTAACTCAAGTTATGAGTAAAAACTTGAATCAAGCTGAGATTCCAATCGCACCCCAAAGGTAACAAAATTATATTGATTCATTTATGTTCCAATGACCACCAACCATCAGTGGATCGACTGACCCATTGATTGCTGAATAGTAGATCATCTGTATAGAGAAGATCTTTTCAGTGCTACGTTGTTCAGATCAAGATAAGGTCACCTCGGATGTCTATCACATAGAGGGAGAAGTTAATTAGTGGTGGGAACTAATAAAAAACAATAGGAAAAGAGTGGAAGTTGAACCTATGAAGTGGGAAGAGTTTAGAGGGATCTTTTTTAGTAAGTATTTCCCTCATTCCATGAGAATAAGAATGGAGAAGGAGTTTCTCAAGATGAAGTATAATAAGAATAAATCTTTGGGATGCTACGAGATGAACTTCACAAGGCTTTCACTATATACCTCTAGATTTTTCATGGATCCAAATGGTAAGGTTGATATATTATTTGGTGTACTAAGACCACATCTGTGGAAGAATCTATCCAACCAAGACTATGATATCTACGAGGAGATCATTCGGAGTGTGATGAAGGTCGATCTATCGTTTGGTGAGATGTATTGGTCTCATGAATCAAACGACAAGAAGAGATCATTGGAGCCAAGATTAGGGAGGATCTTCGATCAAGGAATAAGAGGAAAGCAAGTAAAAATTCCCACATGTAATAAATGTGGGACGAAGCATTCATGGAACTATCTGCTCGGGAGTGGGAAGTGCTACAAGTGTGGTAGAGATGGCCACATTGCGAGGAATTTTCATGGTGATATGAATCCTCAACCTCCAAACACTAAAGACAATGGGTAGATTGTACATTCCCTACCTGATGTCCAGTGCTTCAAGTGTGGGCAATGTGGCCACTTTTCCAATAACTGTCCAATTCTGAGGGCAGTGGAGGGGACCCACCATCACCTTCTACAATGGCCAAGGGATCAAGGTTGTGCTTTTGCTATCACGTCAACTAAAGTTGAAGATATAAATGATGTGGTAGTAGGTACTCTTGTTGTCCTCTTAAAGCTAGCAAGTAATTTGTTTGATTTTAGTTCACCCATTCCTTTATTTCCTCCATGTTTGCAAAGAATTTAGAATCAACCCCCAATTTTCCAAAAGTAGAGTTATCAGTCAAGACTCCTGGTGGGATTATCCAAGCATCGTCAGTGTTTAGAAACACTAGTATTTAATTTAGTGAGAAAAATATTATCGTAAATCGAGTAGTCATTCCCATTCTGTAATTCAACATTATACTAGGGATAGACTACCTCTCAATGTATAATTCTAAGATCAAATGTAGGAGCAAGGAAATATTAGTAGTCTTGAATGGAAGACATACATTTATCTTCCAAGGAAAGATATCTCAGCCCAATACTTGTCTAGAATAACCTCTTATATCCATCTTTATGGAGTTGATCAGTAATGAAGAAGAAGGATATGAGAGTTTAAGGATAGAAAATGTCCCCATCATCTAGGAATACATTGATTAATTTCCTGAGGAGTTTCCTGGACCTCCCCCAGAAAGGGAGGTAGATTTATCTATTGAACTCATACCTAGATCTCATCCAATATAAAATACCCCCTATAGGATAGAAAATATGGAGCTAGAAGAATTAAAGAAACAAATCCAGGATCTTTTGGAGAAGGGGTTTGTCCAATCATGTGTGTCTCCTTGGGGATCACCAGTTCACTTTGTGAAGAAGAAGGATGGATTGATGCTGCTATGCATTGATTATAGAGAAATGAATGGGATCACAGTGAAAAACAAATAACCTGTTCCAAGAATTTATGACTTATTTGACAAAATTCATGGGGCTCAATCCTTCTCTAAGATTGATATTCGATTTGGTTATCATCAATTGAAGGTGAAGAAAGAAGATACTCCAAAAACTGCCTTCAGATCAAGATATGGGAATTATGAGTTTGTTGTTATGCCCTTCGGACTGACTAATGAACCTACTATTTTTATGTATTTGAGGAATAGAGTCTTTAAGAACTACCTTGATAACATTGTGGTAGTTTTTATTGATGATATTCTGATATATTTTAAAAGATGCGAGGAGCATGACGATCATCTAAGGGTTATTTTGCAAACTATATAGAACGAGAGGCTATTTGGAAAGATCACTAAATGTGAATTCTAGTTACAACAATTTGATTTCTTGGGGCACATTGTTACCAATGAAGGAATCACATTTGACCCTATAAAGAGAAAAGTTGTAGAGGAGTAACCTCAACCTACAATAATAACTGAGATTCGTAGTTTTCTTGGATTATGATGAAATTATAGGTGTTTTGTGAAGATCTTTTCATTACATTCTAATCTAATAACCAAGTTAACTCGAAAAGGGGTCAGGTTCCTCTAGACAAAGGAGTGTGAAGAAAGTTTCCAAGAGATGAAGAAGATATTGGTTACTAAACCCATGTTAACTCTACCCTCAAGTGGAGAAGGATTCATTATTTTTAGTGATGCGTCTCTCAAAGGGCTTGGGTGCGTCCTCATGAAAAATGAAAAAGTCATTACTTATGAATCTCGACAGTTGAAGACTCATGAGCAGAATTATTCTATGAATTATCTTTAGCAGGTTGTGGTCGTTTTTTCTTTGAAGATATGGAGGCACTGTATTTATGGGGATAAATGTGATATATTCACAGACCATCAAAGTTTGAAGTATATTTTCAAACAAAAGGAATTGAACATGAGAAAAAGTAGATCGTTAGAACTTTTTAAAGACTATGATTGTTCAATTCATTATCATCCTAGAAGAGAAAACAAATTTAATAATGCATTGAGTAGGAAAGACCCAATTTTTCTTTCCATGATGAGGATTCAAGGAGATCCTTTGATCAAAGACCTATTAAAGCTGTACTTGGGAATTATAAGGGATGGGACATCATCAAACCTAACCCAAATGATTTCTCAACCATCATTAAAAGAGAATATCATGAATGTGCAGAAAGAAGATCCTTTGATATAGAAGAAGTTTGAGGTTATAAAGGATGGGAAGATTCCTTAGTTCAATATTGATCAAGAAGGTGTACTGAAATTTCGTACAAGACTATGTGTTCCATCTATTCTGGAAATATAGAAGGAGCTGATGGATGAATCCTATTGCTCTACTTTCTCTATACATCCTGGAAGCACAAAAATGTATACGGAATTTTGTGATCATTTTTGGTGGGATAATATGAAAAGGGAGATTAATGACTACACTTCATGATGCCTAATGTGTCAGCAAGTAAAGGCAGAGCGAAAACTTCCTAATGGGGTATCAAAACCACTACCCTTACCAGCATGGAAGTGGGACAATATAACTATGGACTTCATCACTGGTCTCCTGAGAACTTCTAAAAGAAACAATGTGATATGGGTTATTGTGTACTGTCTCATAAATACTACCCATTTTATCTCAATTTGGGAAGATCTATCTCCTGATAAAATTTCCAGGATTTATGTTAAGGAAGTGGTAAGGATGAATGGAGTTCCACATTCCATCATATCATATCACGATCCATGGTTCACATCAAAATTCCAGAGAAGTCATCAACATTCTCTGAGCACTGAATTGAAATTTAGTACAGACTATAACCCCAAAACTAATGGACAATCTGAAAGGACTATTCATACACTCAAGGAAATGTTGATAACATGCTCAATGGAATTTAAAGGTGGATGGGATCAACATCTCCTTTTTGTTGAGTTCTCTTACAACAACAGCTTCCACTCGATCATTCAAATGGAACCCTATGAAGCTCTATATGGGATGAGATGTAAAACTCCTAATTGATGGGATGAAGCTTGTGAGATAACCCTTCTTGGGTATGATATTATTCAAGAGATGACAAAAAATTCCCATTCCATCCAACAACACATTAAGGCGGCTCATAGTCGGCAAAAGAGCTATGTCGACAACCGTCGAAGAGACTTGGAGTTTCATGTTGGTGAAAAGGTCTTTCTTCGAATATCACGTTGGAAAAGAGACATGAGGTTTGGGAAGAAAGGGAAGCTCATACCTAGGTTCATTGGCCCCTATTAAATCCTTGATCGTGTGGGAGAAGTTTCCTATCAGCTTGCACTTCCTAAAAATCATGCACAAGTTCATGATGTCTTCCACGTATCTCACTTGAGGAAGTACATACCTGACCCTTCACATGTACTAAAACATGGGGTGGTTCAACTGGAATATGACCTCTATTTTGAGGAGCATCTGGTGGATATCATGGATCATAGAGACAAGTTTCTATGCAACAAGAGTACCCACTTTGTTAAGGTATTGTGGAGGAACCAAAAATGTTAAGAATCCACATGGGAATCCGAGGAGTCTATGAGGCATATGTACCAACACCTTTTCTTCTATGAGGGTACGAGTTAAAAATTTCAGGGATGAAATTTCTTAAGGGGGAAAGAACGTAACAACACTAAATTTTGAATAAATTTTTCTTTCCTAATTTTGTGTGTTATTTTATTTTATACTCAACAAAACTATTTCATTTAATGAAATTAGTATAATTAAACTGTTGGGTTTCAACTGTTATATGATCGTTGGTAAATATGACCATTGGAAGATAAAATATTAACGTTGAAATTTTTGTTCATAAATACAAATGATCTTGGTTAATTAGTACATAAAGAGGATTTGATGGCCTCATCTTGAAGTCTCGGGCCGATTGAAGCCCATCTGACAGAACTTGGGAAGGAGGTAGCACCACAGGGCTTTCCTCTAGACCAAACCCAAGACGAACATCATCGTGTGAAGCTGGAACGGAATCACCTTCGGGAGAAGTTCAAGATAATAGAAATCATCACTCAGGCAATGTTGGCCGAGCCACCCCAGGATTCGATCACTTTAGAACACCTTACACTTAGGTCCTATGTTGGTCTTATATGGGGCTATGTAACGAGACCTTAGCTGATTTATGTAATCTATTGATATAAATAAAAATTTTCATTTCTTTTTATGGTGAAGTTTGTGAATCTCAATTGTCCATATAAATATAAGATGTATATTATTAATGAATTTTGGAAAAAAGGATTTTTTAAAATACTTATGTAAACCTTAAATAATTAAAAATGTGTAATTATTTTCAAAAAATGGTCTTGTACAGTTCTATTCAGTATGCAATTTAGAGTCTAATAAGATCAACATATTTTTTTGGGGAATATAAATTATGAATAGTGATTTTACACTTATGATTAGTAATGTGACCAAATGGATTATGTAACCTAACATAAGAATGTATTAATATAATTCAGGCACCTTGATTAAGTAATGTGATTCAATAAAATAGTTAAATTACTGTTTTAGAAATTATTGGTTAAGTATTAGTTTTTTTGGGTGAATAGTGTTTTTATTTAAAAATTAAATTAAAAATATTTATTAAATTATTTTCATAAAATGGAGTTCATTTTTGAAATCAGATCATCGATATTCGGTTAAGGTGAATTTTTGGGATTTTTTGAAATAGTTGAATTTTCGGTGAATAGTGTTTTATTTAAAAATTAAATAAAAATTATTTTGAAAATTATTTTTATAAAATGGATTTCATTTTTGAATTCAGAGCATCGATATTTGGTTAAGGTGAAATTTTGTGATTTTTATGAAATAGTTGAATTTTTGGTGAATAGGGAAAATACAATTTTGATTTTCGGGTGTTTAATGACATCATTAAGGATGTAATAATTATACATTCATTCTGGTAGTCTTATGAATAGTAAAATACGTTATTAGGTGTACCAAGTTTCCAATACCATGGTCAAATACCATGGTAAAGCCCATGGTTTTTCTAGTACCACATATGAGCTGTCCCTTGGCAATTAATGCTTTGTTCCCTCACTTCTCTTATAAATACCAAGCCATTGCCTCATTATTTTCATTTAAAAATCCTCCCAAATACTTTTATGGTCTCCTTACCTCCCATTTAGTCCTCCAAAGGTCCCATCATGCCTCTCAAGGTCCAGACCTTCAAGATTTTGATGTTACTCTTCAAGTAAGGGAATCTTTCATCCTCCTCTTTTAAGCCATGACTTCCTTTATGTTGTTTCTTCTAGTTTCCATCTATTTTATTTTGTGGGTATGTTCATATAGGTTCTAATTACTTTCCATTTCATGTCTAATTGTTGAGAGACCCTATCTTCTCTCATCAATTTGTTTTCTATATTTTTATGTGACGCTATTAGGCTGTCGAATTTCTCATAAAATGAATCGCGTCTTCTCTTTTCTTTCATGTTTTGTTTTCATGTGTTATGTCATTAAAATTTCCATAACATGTTCTTGTCTCCAATTTATTATATATTTATACTTTATTATAAGTTATTTATTAGTGTTTTACTCTTTTACCCTCCCGTTTCAATCTTTTCTAAAACCATGTTATATAGTCGTTGTGCTGCAGAAATTTCACCTCAAAATTTCTATCTCTTTCTCCCCAGAAATTCTCTTGTTTTATTTATTTGAATACCTAGACCTATTTCGTATCTCTAGGTGTTCATAAATATATAAATATGATGTATTTTATTTTGTAATTTAAATATATATAACCATCACTCCATTTCCATGGGTTATAAATGACATAATGATCTTTTTTTAGGAGCTTTTAAAAATTCACGTTCTTGAAATGAACCAAATTTCTTTTATTATCCATTGGATATTTATAAAATGTTTTATTATGATATATGTGTCTCACATAAAATTAAATAAATATTTAGGGTGTGAATTGATAGTGCTCAAATTCATTGGGTAAAGAATTAATCTCTAAAGATGACAAGTTTCACGATACCTTGGTGAATAACATTGGTAATTTTTAAGACACCTTGGGGATGGACCGTGGTGATATGTTCATGAATGTTTAAATTAAATGTTGTATCCACATATTAAATTTATGTTCCATGTTATTTTCTTTATGATATTACTATACTTCCATTTCACATGTATTTATGTTTTTATTCAAGTTCTTATTGATATCACAAGTAAATTGAATCCCTTGTTTACCCTTACTAGGCCTTCTGCTCACCCTTTCCTTTGATATATGTCTCCGGGATAAGAGATTCGATACTTATACATAGTATGAACCTATTATGGATCCATAAAAGTGTCTTAGAAGAATATTTTATGTTTTTCTCATGTATTATGTTCCTGATTTCCAAGACACTATAATTTAAAGATCTTCTGATTGTAAAATTTAATCAAAATTTATGTAATAAAAATGTGGGATGCCATAAGTATGTATCACTGTATTGATTTTTACACAACACATACATCTATAATTATGAAAAAACCTATTAAATATTCCTAAAAAAATATCAAAATAAAAGGGAATTAAATGTTGGATTTATTCTAATAATTATGAATATTGATAAAATAATTGAAAACTGAGTTTTAATTCATTTTCATAATTGAATAAAAAATATTACTATATACTAAATATTTTATAATTTCCTATTTAATGATAAATTAGTGGGATTTAAATCATTGAAATATGAATTTTAATGTATGATATTATTAACTCTTTCAATTCCCCCACACTTAAAATTTTTAATTTGGGAATTAATCTTATTCCATGGTCAAACAAGATTTTTCAAGATATAAATGACAACACATTTCAATTAAAACAAAAAAATAATTATCATGCCTTAAAAATATATTTTAGATTTTTATGGGAGTTTGTGCCTCTTTTATTAAAAAACCTATCAAAATAAAGAAACCCAAAAGCATACGTGAAATAAGGAAAAACCCAAGACAGGCAAATATCTACGTATCTTTTTCATCAATCTAGCGCTTATCTTTCTTTCTTATTCTTGAAATGAATGACATTATGACCTTATGAGATTGCGAACAAAACCCTGATATTATGATCTTCCTTTATTTGTATGAATATCTTGGATCCTTTCCAAAAGATTCTCAGGATTGCTGCTGTTAGAATCAGAGATATCATCTTGTTGCTTTTTCCTATACTAGGAGAACGATCTACCACCTTTGTGGTTTACAGGTCGAGGGTCACCTAAGTCTCATCAAGAGATCCATAATTGGAATCCTACATCTCAGTGGCATCATCTCAATGTTGACTAAAAGAAGGATTGGGTTTACCTATAATTGACATAGTTGAAGACTTTTTCATCTTGTAGGAAACAAGCTGAAAACCTTCATTATCCACAATGGATTTTGAAGAAGCCTAGAAAGGTTTAGAAATGAATGGGGAGTTAGATTATAATTTTTTTACATTTTAGGTTATTTTAATCAACCATCTTAACATATTAAATCTGATGACCAACTTCTTTCTGAATATCATATATACTCTCTCAGTCAGCTCTTGATATTTCATCATGGCCTCACATTTCAGGAAACTAAGAAATCGGATATTCCGTCAAATCAAGACACTTGACTTGGCTATTGGTAACAAGATTAATCACCTCCTTAGTAAATATAGTAGCCCAAGACTTTTTCTTGTTCTTAGAAGTAAAGGCATGTATATTAGGTGTGTTACATGTCTTCCCACCCTTCTCATCAGCTTAAGGATTGACAATATCCTCAAAAACACCTCCTTGCATTTCTTTCCTCAGATTATCAATAGGAATGTAATGCTCATCAGGAACCTATCAATGTTCTTTTAAATCCTCAGGCTTCCGACCATGTGTAATTTTGTTCTTTTTGAGAAAACTTCTCATCTCATGTTCACATGAAGATAAATAGATGGAAACTTCTGAGTGCCTGCATATAAAAGATTCATGACTTATAATGTTATAGTCCTTATAGAATTTCGGCATTTTTTCATAAATAATATTTAACTCAATAATGTCATCATTAGTTTCTAACTTAACTTTATCAGCCAATGTAGATCCCAATTTAACATAAACCAAGAAATAAGCATAGTGACCGAATTGTGCCACTTAAAAAATGTATTTGAGTTCTCTATTTCCTCACTAGGGAAAAAATTCATTCATTCATAGGTTAATTATAATGTAAAGTTTGTGATTACCTCCTTATATTTGTATTTATCATCACCCCCAAGGATTCTGAATTGGATATTTTATCATTCTTAATATCATGCATGATTTACATTGGCTTGATTCCCACATCGAATCTCTACTTCATAGAATAATAAAATTTTGTTAGATCATGAAGACATTCACCTAGGTTTTTTTAAGGATCAACGGTAGGTAGGATTCAAATGTAAAACTATTAAGGCTAAATAAGATGGATTGACTCTAAAATGAAGTAAGATTCATAAAAAAATGAAACTCAATAATGGGTCCCCACTCACTCCCACATTCATGTAGATGACCTTCAAAATCTTATTGATTTGTTGGATAGTCCCAACTTAGAATTTTCAGAATCAATTATTATATTTATTCCCTCTTCACCTCTTTATATATTTGTTTCAGCCTGTATTCAGATCAATATTTCACTTTAGAATATTATTGTTTATTTAAATGGATAAAACTTTTTATCTTCAAGCATTGGTGAACTCTCAGGCTACCGTTGAATGGTATTTTTGTTCATTATCACATCATTTTGATATATATTTCCCTCCCAATAAGAAAAAATAAAAAAATGTAAAACACAAAAAATATGCCAGTAGATTTTTCAAAGTATCAGTATTCTTCATCGTCCAAACTTGAGTAAATCCATATTCAAGAAATTAACATCTAGAAGAGGTAAATAAGGATCTTTGTATTATAATGTGGATAAAAAATAAAGTTTTTCATGGATTATAATGTTAATTAAAAAGGTTATATGTAAGGATATGCTTGAAAATATATTTCAATATAAAGAAGGGATTTTCAAAATAGAACATAAGTCATATTTAAAAAATTTCATCAAATATAACAGATTTCAAAAAGTGGGGAAATATAATTTATATTTTTTTATAGAAAGCCTCAAGAATATCAATTAAAAATAAAATTTTAAACAAGTTGTAGAAAAGGATTTAAAATATCTTTGGTTTGGGAAAATTCATTATGGAAAACACTAGTGCACATTTTGTTTCAGATACAGGAAGCACCAGCTGAATTTGGGTAGTGGTTTAAGGGTGGGGGAACATCAAGGCAGATTTTCCCCCTATCCTTGATTGACACCGGAAATCATTTTGATTGTTTGGGATATGACAATCCTGGCATGGTGTCAACTGGGGAAGACTATCTTTCTGGGATGGAGTCTAGGGGTGGGGAGAGTGACAACCCACTCTCGAAGGAAGTGAAAAAGAAGGGTCCAGGAGGGGGATTCATAGCCCAAGGAAGAAGAAGGGATAGAAAGAAAATAGGGACTCAGGTAGCTGCATCCTGCACTAGAGGAGAAAATCCAAAGGACTCAAGGACTACTCATACCTCCCAAGACCTATTTAGACAAGATACGCAAAAAATGGCAGGATCAATATAATGGAAGTCAAGTCAACAAGAAATCACAGGCACATGAGGTTGTCTAAAACTTGGGGAGTGGAAGTGTAACATTTGAACCTATGTATATGGAGTAGGTCATCAAGAAGAATGCTGATAATTCTTAGATTCATATCGATGTCCCTCTCCCTCATGGTATGTTGGGTAAGGAGGATAAATAGGGTGAACCAATGGGTGTCATGGAGGTCTCTCTACGGGAAGTTGCATAATCTAGGGAGGAGCCAAGCGACCTTTTTATGCACTTTGACAAGGAAATGATAGAGACGTTTCTTAATTTTTAACACTTATAAATAGGACGCATCAAAGTTGAACGGTGAACCATTTCAGGTGGACCTTGATAGTGAGAAAGAATAATGGATCATCAAGAAACATATCATCATGACCATAGGATTCAACAACCAGAAAATAATGGTGGAATATTTTTTGTAGATGTGGGAAAATTTGTCCTATCAATTTGTAGAAATCAACAGAGCTAATACCAATAAAAAAGTAACTGGACTCTCCTGGAAACTCTATAGGGAGAACACATCTAATATATTGATGTTGGACCTTTACGATTCTTCCACCTGCAATATGGTGTGATGTTCTTGGTTGTACTGAATGGTTTCACACATTCTCTAAAAAAGTGTACTCTATAATAAAAAATTCTAATTTGGAGGAGAAATATAAATCAAGTAGTTTTTTAAAAATCATCAAGATAATCTCAATATTTCTTCATATTTTAGTAAATCTCATGGTTTCTAAACTAAAAATAGTCTAAAAATCAAAAGAAGAAAAGAAAAACATGTAAACCAAAATAGATTATAACACATATCCAAAACTTATCTAACACTCCCACTTCAAGAAAATTCATCAGCACAAAATATTAGTAGTGATTTAATAAAAGATAATAATAACCTAATTTATTAGAAGTGGCAGTCTTGAGTTAATCTTTCAGTTGATGCTCATTGGAAAACCTACATGTAAAAATAGTAAGCATATGAAAAATAGATGAAATAAGAAAAAAATAGAATGAGGAAGAAAAAGAAAGTATAAATCTTGTTATAACCCCAAGTGGGCCCTAGGTTTTTAATTCCACAAAAATTTAGTACCAAAAGTTTTCCATAAGTAGATTTTGAGTGGTTCTTGTTTGATTTGAACCACCAACACTACTTCCTTCCATCTTCTATTTCCTCACACTAATTGTAGTGTTCCCCATGAACAACGTATAGTAATTCCATCCCTAAAGTTATAAATGGGTACAAAGGTGTTAGTTTCTCTTATTATAGGGTGGTATAATCATGTGACATGTGATTACATACAAACCTATTCAATAATTCATCCAAATAAAGTTTAACTCCCATAACTATATCACTAGGAATGACTTCTTAATGAATCTACTATATCTTCTCATAAAAGTCCCTAATCAGATTCTTGAGATGGTTGGGTTGTGTGTGGTTTCATGTAAGGCCTAAACCTCTCAAATTTCATTAGAAAAGTTGTAAGGAATCCTGGTATAATATTTTTATGCCTCAACTACATCTTGATGGAGCTCTAGGAGGTACTCTTGTAAATTTTTAACTCTTGGGAAATGTATTCCAATATTGTGTAATGAAGAGAATATTTAACGTCTTTTATGCTCTCATTGAAAACCTAATCTAAGAGAATTAATCTTCGGTCTTCCCTCAACTATGTTGAAAATAACAAAATAATATATTCCATAGGGGATAGTTAATTATTCTTAGATTTTAAAATTTATGTTAAAATAAATAAAATATTTACAATGTAAGAAAAAATAGAGAGTGAAAGTCCACTTAAATCCCTAGAAACTAAACTATGTTTTGACCCAAACATGTCGTAGGGTGTGGAAAAATCAAGTTGGTTTATTTTTGGAATGAAATCTAAATATAAACATGTAAATGATATGAAAATATAATGTAGTTAGAATGAAAAGAGATTCTTCCAATAGAGTCACCCAAAGAGAACCCTTGTTGTCTAATTATTCATTTGATATTCTCTTAATGAACACACTCAATAGAATGGGAACACCCAATTCTTCCCAATTTGTGATTTTAAATTTCGTTTGAAAATTTTCAAGAATAATTCACATCCACCTCCTTCATTGAAGAGAGAGTGTTTTCATAAGAAGAAACTCAACCTTAGATAATAAATTAGAGAAACATATGGTCTTTCCCACTTATATATCCCTTGATATAACTCCAATAAATTATGAAATATTAATCATCTATGAATGAATATATGGGTTCAATAGTGTATTACTCCTACAAGATATTCCTCAAGAAATCTACTCATGATTATGAGAATAAGAGATCACAATAAGGAAGATGAGAGAAATTTTATTAAAATATGAAAGTGTCAGTTATATAATGAAACAAACTAATCTATAGTAATGAAACAAAACAACAATGGTACTTTGGATATATCTTCAATATAGTGACGGATCCCCTCAATAGTGATGGAATAATTTTAATTATTAGAATCTTATTCATCTTATCTAGCTCATTAAATCTTTCAAGATCATTTCTATTTTGAATTCTAGAAATATTTCTTTTTCTCCCTATGGTCTTCTTTATTTCTCATGAATTCAAAAATATATGAGATTTGTGGATTTCCTTCATGTTTCTAAAAAATATTTTAATCATTTTTAGAACCATGTGGAAATATCTTTTTAGTGGTATGAGTGATGAGGAGGACCCAAAGGATTAGATTTAATTTAATGTGAGTTTCATACAGCCTACATGTGACCTTCTATTAACTTCTTTTTGTCAATGTCTTAGACTGACCGCGAGATGAAACTTTAAGGGATCGATTTTGGGGGGATGTTATTGTATGATATAAAATCTATTTAATGGATGATAATTGATTGTGTGGTTGGTTAAATATGAATTTTATTGGTTGATCTTGTGATGATAATCATATTTTTTTCAGATTTAAAATTTGGTTTATTGATTGGTCATGTAGACTATCAGAATGAGTGTAAAGTTGATCAGTTTCCATTTTTGGTCAATCACTTCTTAAATTAAATTCATTGATCTTGTGACATTATTTTTACGTAGACTGGAAGAGCGTGGGATGATACATATTTAATTTTATCCAATACTCTCCAGATACCTATGAAAACTCTCAATTATGTGTATGCATCATGGTAATGATGTGTACACATCACATAGTTATAAAAATATACATAATCTCTTTAATATTCAAGAAATTACATAAAAATATAGGGGAATAAAATTTATTCTTTATTTTATTAATTCTAAATATATAAAAAATAATTAAAAACTGAGATTTTAAACCATTTTCATAATTGAAACCAAAATGTTCCTATATAATAAATATTTGATAATAACCTATTGAGTAATAAATTGGTGTGATTTAAATAATTTAAGTAAAAAGTAAAATGTATAAAATTATTGACTCTAAAACATTCATTGTTTCCTCTATTACATTTTGTGTACTTAATTAATTTTAAAATAATTTAATTTATTTAATTTTAAAAAAATATAGAATACGGGTATCTTCAAGAATCTCTAGATGCATAGATTAAGATAAATTAGTAGATGAATTAATAAAATATTTAATTATTAATTTAGGTGATATATCTTAATAAATAATGAATAGAAAATAATGTTATCCAGATTATTGAAAGAATATATATTTCATACATGGATGATCATGATCTTTATCGACCAATGTATGTGTTGGGTTTCTATTTAATTTAATATTTGTTGAATTGTTTTTAATGTGATAAAAGTTTTATTAAATTAAATATGATAACCTACAAGTCATCACTCCCACCATTATTATGTAGGATTAGTGGGATAATAGATTATTTAATGTAACCCAATACATCAGTTTCTCTCACCAATATGGGGGTAAATACGTGTAGGAGATAGTTTTCCATGAAATGGAAGTGATTTAGAACCCAGGGTGAGGTGAAACAAGCCATGTATATGCATTGTATATAGAATGGAATTTTGCAACTCAAACCAAAATTGGATCCAGGAGTTATTCCCCTAATTTCAGTGGATATTTTATTATCTTCTTGATAAACCAACCATTTAATGGATCATTATCATTCCATATATATTTATTTTATTTTTTCCCTATGTGTGGTTAATTATTTATGTTTATCTAATGCATTATCATAATCACTTAAAATAAATAAATTAATAAGAATGAAAGATAGAATAAAATAATTTGATTATAAGTATATAATTGTATCTATATATGGTTAATCAATTTTCTAAAATACAAATAATATTAACCATTATATAAAAGATAAAATAAAGGAAATTTATATATAAGATAAAAATATCTCAATGAAAACATTAATTGAGTAATTCCTTCCATTAATTTATTTATAATGAAACAATATATCTAATTGTTGGTTTTTCCCTTATAATTAAAATTTCATTCATCGATGGATTTATAATTAGATTTTTGGTTTTACATAACCATGTTAGTATCAAGAGGAGTAGTATTCACTATAATTTATGTTTCTTAGAGGCTAGTGTTGAGAAAATAAAAGTCCAATATTTCAAGGTTGGGTTGTCTGGACAACAAATCAAGGAGATTCTAATTAATGCAGTTTGAATAAACGACTACCTACATACCTTCAAGTAATTAACAAAACCATTATTTTGGTTATGATAAGGGAAATATGTATCATTTCCACTATAATTTCCCCATTATAGGATATTATGAGCCCAATAGTGATGGATATTATTATTTGATAAAATATTGGGTGACTAATAAGATAATGAAATCATTAAATCTCACATATTTAGGTGATCAAGGAAATGTACTAAAACCTACATTTATTTTTTTCTAAAAAATAGAAATTAATATATCTTTGAAATTATCATTATTATTATTTTTTGTGGAAGAAAATATCCTAAATAAGAGTAACATTAAGGTGTGTTATAGGTTCTTGTACATTATATTAATCTTAGATCAGAAGTATTATTTTTTGGAACCACCTGGTCCTGATGGGCCTTCTAATAAGGCGAGTGAGGAAGAGATCTTTATATACCCAAGAACCTATATGATGAAATATATGTAAAATGATTAAATTTATAATATATTTAGAGTGACCTCTTTAATCTGTATGAAAACAAGGATGCATAAAAATTGTTATATCACTTTTTTTCAATATTGGTAGAAGAATATGTTGGAGTGATATGATATCTTGAAGGAACTATTTACAGAAAATCATGGAAAATATGTGTCACTTTGGCCTCATGTATTCAAAGTGATTATCTATATTGAGTGACTATATATTCTGGGGTTTAAGATTCCTATTGAATGATTCATGAATCTCAAACTTATTTCACATTCTCAGAGATTACCCCGTTTTGTTTTGAATTTTAATATATACCATTTAGATAAGACTATCCCATAAATACATACTCTAATTTTCTATGTTCAAAAGGATATGAAGAATGAAAAAACAATAGTTTTTAGGCTAAACAAGAGTAATGGAAACGAAAGGGGACTTAAGAATAACTCTAATTCTAAGGTTTATATGCAGTGCCTGACTAATATAAGGGGGATCCCTAGGCAGTCTAAAGAATAATATATAAAATGTATTTCATATGGAAAGAAGGGCCACTGAAATAGTACATTCACCTTAGTAAAGAATCACAAGGAAGATTTAGGTGCATTTGTTATCAAATTTAACCTATACATATCAACCAATTAAAAAATTAGACATAGTTTTTTGTGGTCACATTTGTATCCAAATATAGGATCAAAGTCAAGGTTTCAGGAAGAATAGAAGTGATTATCAAGGTTATGATAGTCTCAATAATTTTTTAATTCAATGGATATTTTGTGATGTACATGATGTGGAAGCCATGTCCAAGGAATGTTTTTGGATAAAACTTTATAGAAGCCCCAGAACGAATAGGATATTTAATTTTAAATTTTTAAATAATTTAAATGGATAGGAATAAAGAATACATTGGTAATAAGATATTTCTTTGATGATGATTTTTATCATTGAAACACTTTTCATCTACTGTCATTGTTCTTATAGGATCCAAGGGTAGAAAAACTCATAGTGGTGATCCACATGGGGTACTTTCATCTTTAAAAAACCTTGGTGGATTTTCCCAGTGATATCATAGAGGATTATCCATCATTAGGTGTTTACCTTGATCACTATGATGATTCCTTTGATCTTGAAGAATTTCCTTTTGACTCTCATTCTTGGGAATATGGTGTATCCTTGAGAGAGGGATCCCAAAATATTGATGTGTACAATTATTCTCCAATTTTAACAACTCTGGAGAAATAGATATAATAGCCTATTAATAGAGTTATGGCTTACGGTTAAATATTATTTAATTTTATATAGTCCCTTAATAATATATTAAACCATTAAATGACCCTATTCAATTTAATAATAATTTTATTATTCATGGAATTCACTTACTAGTGAAATGAAAAATATTATATTACAGTTTTACAAATTAATATTTATCCTTAGACCCCATCTTGGTTCACTCGTCCTCCTTATCATTTTTCAAATACCTTAATAAATATTTAATTAAATATTTAATAATTAAATAAATAAATATTAAATATTTGTGTAATTAAATAATTAACTTGAAAAATAAATATTTTATTTTTTTATGAGATCAATAAATCATGGATAAAATTATTCCTCAGAGTTGAGTATAATATTTAGTCCAATAATTAAATTCAAATAGAATTTAATTGAGATCAATGGAAACACTTGGTGAGGTTCCCTCTAGGACTCTTCCTTGTTGAAATAAGGTAGAATTTCCTACAGTCCAATATTTCTATCTAAAAATAGGTCAAGACATCTGAGATAAATAATTTAATGTCACAACATTGAAAACTATATATGATCACAGACTATGTAATATAATATCTTTGTCTCGATATCTTATCGAGAATATTACATACTTGGGTCATCAAACTTAATACTTGATATATATTTCTTTGATGATCCTAAATGAACATGTTTACATCACCACATCAATATAATTTATTACTATGTATAAATTCGATTCTAAGCGTGGATATGTTATCTTCTATAAATGGAAGGTTCAAATACTTTCTCAACTTATTCATTAATAATATATTGATCATGATATACCCAATGTATTATAATTAGTGTAAACATGGTGTGAAATTATTTTCATCAATAATTCTAAGTATTGAAGTCATGATATGTATTAATAATAATATTAAATTAAATTTACCATTACACATGCTCTATGATAGTGATATTTGATTACACAAAAACATACAGAATTCTTAATGGTATTTTTTCCTCATAATCTCCCATCCTGGAGATCACTAAGTGAGAAATATATGAGATGAAGCCTCATCCTCTTTTGAGTACTCACACCTGACATATATTGAATTATACTCCCCATCATATTTTTTCATGATGACCATATGAAAATATTTAAGAGACGTCATCATAGAATCATAATGTTCCCATCATGGTGGGAAACTGTTATAACCTGTTTCGATGTAATTGATTCCCTATTAAATTATCACATTAAATTTATATATAAAAATTGTAAATCTATAATAAGATATATTTAATATTACCTTATTTTAATATATTCATAATTCTTATGTATAAACAAATTGTTTCTAGAAAATAAATTCTTAAAAACTCCATCTTGGCCTTGAGACAACTGCTAATTACTTTTAGCCTTCTAGATTTAACATGAATATCATTTTTCTTCTGAGACATGGGTTTTGTTGAGGGATCCTCCACATTTTATTCCATTAAAATGTTTCTCACTAGAACATTTCATAAAAACAAGGGATTTTTTTTTAAGAATAATTTCTGATTTATCTTGGAACAATATATGATCAAATTATTCTAATATTTGGGTTTCGAACATTTTCAAGAAATGTTTGAAGAAATTTATGGAATATCTCAGAAAAATTCCTTAGGATATAATAATTCTAGATTATGTACTTTTAATATAAATGTGACCTCGGTTCTTTGGAGAGAGTCACTTCTTTTGTATTATCATAGTAAATTGTGATAGGGACTTTATTTCTAGGTATCACATCCAACTCTTGGATGAAATTACATATACATAATTCTTCTTTATCTGTATTAGAAGCTTCAATATACGCCAAATCCATTATAA
This sequence comes from Viscum album, assembly GCA_963277665.1. Classification (NCBI taxonomy): domain Eukaryota; kingdom Viridiplantae; phylum Streptophyta; class Magnoliopsida; order Santalales; family Viscaceae; genus Viscum; species Viscum album. Next base: position 1,234,394,145 of record OY728162.1, on the reverse strand, counting down.
AATTAGCGTCCACTACTTTATTTGAGCTCTTCTAACACATGAATCCTCCATTTATAGTGAATACATTTCCCAAAAACAAATTTAGATCATCTTGATCTATTTGAAAACTAGCATCCATATATCCCCTGATGATTATCTGCTCATATCTTACAAATACCAATAATGTATCCTTTATTCACCTATGATACCTAAGGATAGTTTTTAATGTTATCCATTTCCATTATCCTAGATCTACTTGATATATTCCTACTACACTTATGTAATAAGCAACATATATCCTGGTACAAAGTATGACATTAATCACTGGCACAATTGATGATGCATATATAATCATTTATATTATATGCCTCTCTTTATGTCTCTAAGGGAACATTTTCTTTAAATATTTATACCATGTCACATGTACATTAATACCCTCTTGTATAATTCCATACTAAATCTCCCCAATATCTTGTCAATATATGTACCCTTACTTAGGTTGATAAGTCTATTGGATCTATCATGATGGATCTTGATCCCAAGAATATATGATTCTTTTATTGAGTATTTAATAGAGAATTTTGTATTTAACCATTTCTTAATGGTCTATAAGATTGGTATCTCGTTTCCAATAAGTAAAATTTCATCAAAATATACTATTAGGAAAATTTCTGAATTCTCACTAAAACGAGTATAGACACAAGGATCACACTCATTTATAATGAAACTAAATTTCTCTATTTTTTCATTAAAATTAATATTCTATGATTCGATTCTTTCTTTAGTCCATATATGGATTACTATAACTTTCATACTTTATTAGCATTACCTGGATTCACAAACCCCTTTGGTTGTGTCATATAGACATCTTCTTAAAAAATCCCATTAAAGAAGGCTATTTTGACATCATAATTTAATATATCATAGTCACGATATATTTTTATAATGAGTGTAATTCTAATGGATATAATCATGGAGATTGGTGAAAGTATTTCATCAATTCTATGACTTGATGAAATTTGTACCCTTTTTCAACTAGTCTGGTTTTATAGGTACTGACTTGACCATCCATTTCTAGTTTCATCATGAATAACCATTTGTAACCAATAGTATTTACATAAACTGAATGATCTAAAAAAAATCTAGACTGGTTTTGGTACATGGAATATATTTCAGAATCCATTTGTTCTTTCTATTTTGTAGCATCTATACCACTTACTTCTTACTTGTATGTTATAGGATCATTATTATTGACTAATAATGAGTCCTAATCCTAGGTGAATAGAAAAATGTATCTTTAAATATCTATAAACTCTATTATACTCTTAAGTATTATATGTTTCTCTAGAATAGTTTTTTCCAATTTTATTTTTATATTTTTTTCCTAAACCAAATCCAATGTATCCTGAGTCTGGAATTCATCAAATTATATCTCACACCAACAAAATATTTTAGATATGTGATCCCTCTCACGGAACATGGCATGTATTTACATTTTTTCCTTTTTATCTATGGGGTTTTAAAGGTAATATCCCTATATTTCCTTAGGGTATCCTATAAAGACAAACTTTGTGCTTAGTATAAGTAATAGGCCTTAAACATTACATAATCATGAATTAAATGAATTATTCACATTGATGATATTTTCAGGTTAAGAGCTTTAGAGAATTAGGCCATAACTATTACATAAATACTTGAATATTACAAGTAGACACTACTACTCAGTATGCATTTTATTCATAAAATAAAAACTATTAAAAAGAAACATGTCTAGTTCCATATTTTATACAGCATGACTTTTCCATGATCCCATCCTTGACCCTATTCATCTTTAAGTCCTGTGGAAAAAATTTCAAAAACATGGGATGAGCATAAAATGCTCTGTAAGGGATACAAAAAGAAGGAAAACTGTTATTTTTTCAGAACAACAAGTAAACCAAGAATAATTTAACATAAGTAATACATTTCACCGTTACGAAGTAGTAAATACTCATCACTAAATAAATGATCATTACGTACCCTTTTGAAACCAAAAGATTACAATATAACCCATATAAAGAATACATAACATATAAAGGTAACTCGGGACATAAACATACATAGATGGAATAACAATACGGTCCACTTCTACACATATCACTAAATGGAATAGCCATATGACCGACTTCCATACACAATGCACTGGAGGTTATAACATAACCACCCGTCCTGGTATTCACAGCACCAACCGTCACATGGTTTATCACGTAACCACTCGTCAAATGTCCAAGTACCAAAATAAAATATTGGAAATGTAAACATTTCTCTAATAATATTTCTTTTTCAATCACAAGATGTAATTTCATGATATTGAAATAGTCAATCCAATTTCATAAACCATTTAAAATAGATTTTCGTGTCAATGTCTCACATACCACTTTGAAGATTTTAAATGAGTTATCATTTGAAAATATTAATGTCCATATAAATAAATCCTAAAACCCATTTTTAAAACATGAACATTAATGTGAAATATTTAGATGAATAAATCTTTAAAACATTTAAAATGATATTTTAGTTAAAGAGTTTTTTAATAAAAAGAGAGATGATTGAATACAAATAATTGAGGAATAACTTTTAATAAAAACATTATAATATAATGAGGTCAAATAGATTCATGATATAATATGTCAAAGGACAATATATACACTACATAAGAGTGAGTTGGTGTATAAAAACATTTAAGTCTCAGTGGAAATGTAAATTGAGATGAAATACCTTATAAAGATGGTATCCTTAAATTAAGGATAAATCAATTTCATAATTATGTGTGAAAAATATAAATATACCCAAATAAGTATATATTATGTTTAAAACAATTATAGTTAATTCACACATATTCCTATGATGACATATTCAAAAAGTACATGTTGAACCCAAAGAATTGAAATTGGGATAAGAGGTTCCCTTGTAAAAATTCGACAGCCTAACGGCATCACATTAAAATTCAGAAAATGAGTTGTTGAGATAAAAAATGGAATCTCATCACTTGGATATAAATTTTACATCAATAAGTATATATAAGAAAATATCCCAACATAATAATATGTAAATTAAAAGACATAACAAAAAGATGTCTTTTATAAAGAGAGGAGGGTGAAAGGTTCCCTTACCGATTTGGTAACTTACAAAACATATGCCCCATGAAAGAATGACCTTAAAATGTAGATTTAAATACCAATATATGAATGTTTATTACACAAAGTGTAGAATTATGGGTAGTATATACACCACACAAAATGAAATAGTGTCAAATATAGCATGAATCTCACAGGAATAAAAGTGAGATGAAACCCTTTACCTTATTGTATTCAACTGATTCATTTGATCAAATGATAATATCCATAAAATGAATCAGGAAATACCTTGAATTTAAAGATAATAATGATATTATATATCAAACAGTAGTACACAATACACCACATCCAATAAATATGTGGTGAACAATGGAAACCTCACGGAATTAAAAGTGAGATAAGAAAATCCCTTACCTCATGTCCGACTTGACTTGATCATTATTTAATCTCCTAAATAATAAAATAAAGTTAATTTATACTTGCTTAAGAACCTTTATAATGTTTATTATTCCTTTTTATATCACTCATAACCATGGTATAAACATTATGTAATCATTTAAGTTAATAATGTTCATTTTGTAGATATTTGGTACTTGAGTCAAAAATGGACTTCTTATAATTACATGTTGTTCATGTGGTCAAAATTTCATTATATCAATAATGATATTCATGATTTAGATATCATATATATCATATATATCCAGTATGTACATGTATTTATAATAGTACATAACATTAAGAGGTAAGAAATGAAATGCACCATTCATGGAGATGGTAAGTCGTACGTACGCATGAACGCTACTTTCATTTATATTTCTTATTTTAATGGAATTAAAACATAATGATACATAGGTGTATTAAAATTACATAATAATATTATATATAATATCATTAACTCTATCCTTTATACATTCCACCTAAGAAATTAACGAGTCACATCACTTTGAGGGGGTGGTAGTGCGCTCTTCCTCAAATGAGATTATCATATTTACCAACTATAGAATCCATAAAGGCATGATATAAATGAAAAATACAGAAGAATAAAGAAAACATAAACATAATATATATTATATATAAATATAGTGCCATCATAATTTCCACCATGAGTGGCGGTAGGATAAAATCGAACAATCATCGTTTCGTGAGGCGTTAGTTTTCCATCCACAGAAACATTTTATTATTCATCCATTAGATGGAGGTGTGTGTAAGGGTAGTTCGAATACATCTTATAACAACATCCTAGTATATTGAGGATAATGGTGTTGTTACAAAATTAAGAAATAAAAAGAGTTTAGGTGTTGTAGAAATAAAATAAATGAAAACAACTTAAGAGAAATAGTTACCTTTAATTAAGGTAACTCTATTTGGTTTGAACAAAAGGACGACTTGAAGTACCTTCTCCCTAAGGTAAAGATTCTAGGGGGAGGATAGAGATGTTGGGAGATAAATGTTTTATAGGTTGGATGAGCCAAATGGCTTGAGATGTTTGAGTAATTAGCTAGAAGTGGTCTTCTTCTATAAAATTATATAAAAAATACCATGATGTGGGAAATCATTTTAACTTTCCAATGAATATTTATAGTCTAAGAGATAATTTATATAATCATATTTAAAAATTAATTTACAAAAAGATATTTGAAAATGTCATTTTTACCTGTACATTAAATTAATTAATCTAAAGTGTTATTATAACACCCACGTGGATCCATGGGGTCCCAAAATCGACCAAAATATGTCCACGGCCGGCCATGGCTCACCTAATAAGGTTAAGACAAGTTTTAAGGTAATTTTGAATTATTATTATATTCTTTTTACCTTGAATTACGCTATTTACCTTTAACCGCAGCAAATAAAAGTAAAAAGTTACTATTCACTAAAAATGATTTTCATATTAATGAACCAAATTTTACTACTTGATAACAACCATATATGTCAGATTTTTGAAATTCAATTCACAGAAGTGGAAAATTTCATTTAAATGAAGAAGTCAGTTTTTTTAACTACCACTTTGTGGTTTCACTATTCATCAAAAATTGATGTTTTTCAGAATAATACCAACAATTCAGCCTAAGATTTATTTGATATTCAAAATTTAAAAATGATGAATATTTTTTCAAATTCAAAACATAGAAGTGGTATTTATTAATTTTAAAATTAATTTATGTTATCAAAACAAATAGCGTGTTTTTAAGAAACAATATCTATCAAAATATTGATACTTGTTTATGTCCCATTATAAAGTGAAATTAATTCCAATGACCAACATTGGATTAAATTATAAAAATATATTCTAATTACACTTTAAAACAAATTAAAAAGATAATCTAACCATATAAATAAATTAGATTAAAATGTAGTTTTGAATTAAAATACAATATTTTCACTATTCATTAAAAAAAGAAATTTATCGAATAAATTTCAAACATTTACACAAATTAAATTTTGATGTCCCAATTCTAAATAAGGATTTTATTTGGTCAAATATAAATTATTAAAGTGACCAAAACTATATTTAAAGAGGTTTCACCATTAAAAGGTGGTAAATCAACCTTTTAATGTAAATTATGCTTAAAATTAGATTCAATCACATTTTAAGCCTCTATATTTTATTGGATAAATTTTAATACATTTAACAAACATGTAAAATCATATCGTAGTTAGTTTTGTTTATTACCGCCAATACAACAAATACGAGTTAACTACCATTTAAAATAATAATATTATATTATTAGTGTGCAACGTAATATTTGAAAGAAACCTAGTGTTGCGTATCAGGTACGCTATCGAATATAGCAACCATTTTAAAGTAAAATTAATATTTAATTAAAAAGTTAATAAATATGAAAAAGTAATATTCTTTATTTACCTAGGATGGTAAATCCTTCCCCCCTTTTTGGAATTGCGTCCTCGCAATTTTAAAAATTGGGCTCGAGAACTTCATTGAAAGCCCCACATATAAAAAAGAGTCAATAAAACTATCAATTTATAATAAATGAAGAGAAATAAAAAGGTTACCCTAGACAAGAGATACTAGGATTATAGGAAAACATGGATATGGAGGAGAAAACAAACCATCATGTTCTGATGGAGAGTGATAGAAAACATGTTTAGGAGAATGTTAACAACCAGAAAATCTCATACATGTGATGGGTTAAACAGTCTTTGATTTCCAACTAGGAAATGTTAACAGACATGTTTTTTGTTTTAAGTTAATTTTCATTGCGGAATTTATTTTCGATCTTAACTAAAAACATAAGTTAACACAATTAATTTTCATGTAGAATTTTATCCTTCACTAGATTTCTAACACAAACTCATATTTCCTCCATACGATGATTATTCAGGATGACTAGTTTACATTAAAAGTGATCTGATCAACTTCGAGAGAATCAAATAATCCAAAAAGGATGAACTATATATTTCCCTTGTCTTTAGATATTAATTAAAACCAAAATTTTTTGTACAAGATCAGATAATCCCCAAAAAGGATAAACTTTTACATGAAGAGAAACTCATCTTAATCTCCAAAATTTGTCTTATCAAAACCAAAAGTTCAACAAAGACCATTCCATAAAAAATTGTCCATAAAATTCTTCATGATTAATCCAAACTTTCATTGTAACCCAAATCTCATAAGGATTTAATTACATATACTTCCATGATATATCTTTACATTTATTCCATGTAACACCAGTTACCCATAAAGTCTCATATTGAAAAGTAATTAACCTAATCACATAATCTCCATGATAGGTTAATCATTTTCATAAATAAATCAAATCATTATGTGTCCATAATAAAAACATATATTATTCCAAACTAAAATTTCAACCATTATTCCACAATTGAAATCCCATAGTATTCTATCGTCGTTAGGCATATAGTGTTTCCTCAAAAGAGGGAATGTCTTCCACAATAACCTTTTATCACATAATCACTAAATCATTTTTCAATACTAAGTATATCCATTTGATAAACCATAAGTTCCAAAAATCAACATATTCTTGTTCTATAAAAACATTTTACTAAAATAATAAGTCATACTAATCAGGGACTATAAGTAGGCTATTGGTAGGCGATGCGCCCTTATCCCCCTTCGGTTGTGGGTTTGATTCCAGAAGCCTTGCCGGATGCGACGGGTTGTCACCCATCCTATGGATTATCCTTTTTATAAAACTCAAAAATAACCCTAACATGTTTTAACCTCAATGGTTTCCTTATACCTCTCATTTTCATCAAAATTCATTATGATCTCAACATCTTAATTATTGATGTCTTATTTCACCACCATATCATAAAATAAAACAATCCCAAAAATGAAGAACATCATACCTTGATCATGGTGTCCATTTGGTTTCATTTTCATCTTATTCACGTAGGTAGAATGTCCATGCATTGCAACAATTATTTAGAGATCCTTCGAAATCATTTTCTCCCTCCATCCAAATACACATTGTATAACATGGGTCATATGGTTGTTCATAGAAAAACAGTTTTGGAACAAAATCATGTATGACATATAATTTCGAAACATCTGATAAAACATTATTTCTATAAAACAGTCAAACTGAATTTGAGTGGAATCATTCAATTAAAGGTCCTTTTAAAATAACATAATTGTGTGCTGAGAGTCAATATTTTAAAATCAAATATAAATAGGTTGCAGAAGGTTCTCCTTCTTCAACACCTTTTTAAAATCATAATAAGCTTCAAAATCTTATGATAAAGTAAACTATTTTAAAATTTACTGATAATATTTACCTTTCTTTAAAATATGAAAAAATATTGTGAAGATAGGATTTTTCTAAATAAAACCCAAGACCCATGATGATAAAGAGTTATAGTGGAGGTGTTTGATATCTCAAAAAACTGCTTGCAAGTGAGTTGTATGCTAGAAAAAGTTTCAAAATCATCCGAACATGACATTGAAAAAATTATTGCAAGCATGTCATCATAAAGAGATAGGAATTTCATTTGAGATCCTCCACCTTCAATTTGTAACTGAATTTCCTTGATCTAAAAAAGATATAAAACCGTGATTTAACTGAAATATTAGACATGGTCTAACCATATGTCTAACAAAAATTCTTAATCCCTAAAGTTTTCTAAACCATCCTCTAATACCAAATATAAGGACCCAACCTTAAACATTACATAATCTTGATTTAAATGAATGATTCACATTGAGGATCTTTTCAGGTTTAGAGTTTTAGATAATTAGGACATAACTATTACATAACAACTTGAATATTATAAGTAGACACTACTAATCAGTATCCATTTTTTCATAAAATAAAAACTCCTAAAAATAAACATGTCTAGTTCCCTATTTTAGATAGCATTACTTTCCCATGATCCCATCTTTGACCCTATTCAACTTTATGTCCTGTAGAAAACATTTCAAAAACATTGGATTAGAATAAAAAACTTAGTAAGGGATACACAAAGAAGTAAAACAATTTGTTTTTCAAAACAACAAGTAAACCATGATTACATTAACATAAGTAATACTTTTCTCCTTTATGACTGCAAATCATTTGTTCCCTTCTCAATAGCCAGTTTAAGAGTTCCTGGTAGCCGAACAAACAGTCCCCGAAAATAAAGATTTCAAATTTCAAAATCAATCCAAACCACTGTCCATCAACCGCCATGCGCTAGACCCTGAACCATGAACCCATCAACACACGTCTCCATCACGGCATCTCCATCATTGTTCATCACGCACATCCAACACTGCAGGACGCCAGAAAGACCATCGGAAGCATTGTCGCTGGAACACCCTCTGTAGAACACCACTAAACATCATCACCTCCAAAAAACAAATAGCACCTGTGAGAATCAACCAACAACATCGACTTTGAAAGATCAAACAACATTACCATAACGATGAATGAAATGGGAATTGTCTTCACAGTTCCGCACACTGGAACCCCCAAGAAAACAATCCAGAAGAAACAAAACCAAAAACATATCATCATCACCACCGCACAACAAAAATTACAGCCGCCAATCATCTGGACGAATCCAATCCACCCGAAGAGGACCCAATCCATCGACATACATACCGACACCAAGAAACAAAAAAACAGAGCCTCATACCTGAATGAAATCACCAATTTAGAGAACAGAACCTTCAGGATCCGAGCATGCCATATTGCCACCTGACCGGCATCATCACCAAAGCCCGCACAAACAACAAAAGGATGATGAAAAACCAGTCGCCACCTTCAGAATCACACCCAATGTCCAGATCTACCCAAAGAACATGCACCTGACACCGAACACGATGGAATCCCCAAAACGCAGCATATATCCCACACCCTAGGGCATCATCATGCCTCCAAAACCAAAGAGGTCATGTGACGATGCGAACAGCCAAGGATGAGGATGAGTACACGCATGCTAAGGGAAGCCACACTGTGAGTTCACTGAGCTGAGAGCCAAGGAAAGAGCACCCTTTTTGGGAAGAAGGCGGTGGCGGATGGAAACCATAATCACCGCAGAGCCCCTTACGGGCACATCCCCCATCATTATAAAGTAGTAAATACTCTTCACTAAATAAAATATCATTAATTACTCTTTTGTAACAAAAAGATTACCATAAAACCCATATAAATAACACATAACATATAAAGGTAACTTGGGACATAAAAATACTTAAATAGAATAACTATATGGCCGACTTCCACACATATCACTAAATGGAATATCCATGTGGACGACTTCCATACCCAATGTATTGGAGGTTATAACATAACCACATGTCCTGGTATTCACGGCACCGCCCGTCATATGATTTATCGTGTAACCACCCATAAAATGTCCAAGTACCAACATATAATATTGATAATGTAAAAATTTCTCTAATAATATTTCTTTTTTAATCACAAGAAGTAATTTCAAGATATTGAAATAATCAATCCATTTTCAGAAACCATTTAAAAAGATATTTTTGAATCGAAGTCTCCCACACCACTTTGAAGCTTTTAATTGAATATCATTTGAAACCATTAGTCTCCATATAAATAAATCCTAAAATCCATTTCTGAAACATGGACATTAATGTGAAATATTTAGATGAATAAATTATTAAATCATTTAAAACGATATTTTTGTTAAAGAGTTTTTTTAACAAAAAGAGAGACGCTTGAATACAAATAATTGAGGAATAACTTTTAATCAGAACTTTATAATATCATGAGAATAAAGGGATTCATGATATAATATGTCAAAGGACATTATATACAACACATAAGAGTGATTTGGTGTATAACAACAATGAATTCTCAGTGGAAATTTAAATTGAGATGAAATCCCTTATAAAGATGGTATCCTTAAATTAAGGATAAAAAAATCTCATGATTATGTGTGAAAAATATAAATAAACCCAATATAATTGGATATTAAGTGTAAATAAATCATAGTTCATTCACATATATTCATACGATGACATATTCAATAAGAACAAGTTGAACCCAAAGAACTAAAATTGGGTTAAGAGGTTCCCCTGTAAAAATTCGACAGCCAAACCGCGTCACTTTAAAATTCATAAAATGAGCTGATGAGATAAAAAAGTGAATCTCATCACTTGGATATAATGTTTACATCAATAAGGATATAGAATAACATGTCCCAACATAATAAGATGTTAATTAAAATACATATCAAAAATAAGTCTTTTATAAAAAGAGGAGTGTGAAAGGTTCCCTTACCTATTTTGGTAACATACAAAACATATTCCACATGAAAGAATGACCATAAAATGTAGATGTAAATACCCATAACTGAAACAGTGTTACACAAAGAGTAGAATCATGGGCAGTACATACACCACACAAAAGGAAGTAGTGGAAAATATAGCATGAATCTCATGGGAATAAAGATGTGATAAAACCCTTTACATTGTTGTATTCAACTGATTAATTTGATCAAAAGTTAATAAACATCAAATAAATCACAAAATACAATTAATTTAAAGTTAATAATGATAATATATATCAAACCGCAGTACATAATACACCACATGAAAGAAATATGTGGTGAACAATGGAAATCTCAAGGAATTAAAAGTGAGATAAGAACATCCCTTACCTCGTGTACGACTTGACTCGATTGTTCTTTAATATCCTGAATAATAAACTAAAGTTAATTTATACTTTCTTAAAAACCTTTTTATAGTTTATTATTCCTTTTTATATCACTTATTACCATTTTATTAACATTATTTAATCATTTAAGTTAATAATGTTTGTTTTGTCGATATTTGGTACTTGAGTCAGAAATGGACTTCTTATAATTACATGTCGTTCATGTGGTCAAAGGTTTATTATATACAGAATTATATTTATGATTTATATATCATATATATCATATATATCCTGTATATACATGTATTTATAATAGTACATAACATTTAGAGGTAGGAAATGAAATGCATCGTTCATAGAGACGATAAGCCGTACGAACGCATGAACACTACATTCATTTATATTTCTTATTTTAATGGAATTAAAACATAATGATAAATGGATATATTAAAATTACAGTATAATAAAATATATTATATCATTAAATCTATCCTTTATACATCCCATGTAAGGCATTAACGTGTCACATCACTTTGAGGGGGCGGTAGTCCGTGCTTCCTCAAATGAGATTATCATATTTACCCACTATGGAAACCATAAAGGCATGCTATAAATGGAAAATACATAATCATAATGAAAACATAAACATAATATATATCATATATAAATACAGTGCCATCATAATGGCTACCATGAGAGGCGGTAGGATAAAATCGAACAATCACCGTTTCGTGAGGCGTTAGTTTTCCATCCACAGAAACATTATGTTCTTCATCCATTAGATGGAAGTGTGTATAATTGTTGTTAAAATAATTCTTATAAAAAAATCCTAGTATATTGAGGATACTGTTGTTGTTACAAAAAAAAAATAAATAAAATGACTTTAGTGGTCGGGGAAGTAAAATAAATGAAAATAACTTAAGAGAAACTGTTACCTTTAATTTGGGAATCTCTCTTTGGTTTGAACCAAAGGACTACTTGAAGTGCCTTTTTCCTAAGTTAAGTCTTCTAGTGGGAGGATAGGGATTTTGGGGGCTTAATTTGGCATAGTTTGGATGATAAAAATAGCTTTAGAGGTGTGAGTAATTGGTTAGAAGTTGTTTCTTTTTATAAGGGGGAGGAGGGGCTCTTTTGGAAGGTGTGAAAATATTATTTTATTATAAAATTATCATCGGTTTTGAAAGGTCCAAAAATCATTAAAGATGAAGATAAGATGACTCATGGTTGAAAGAAAATAATCCAATAAGAATTGGACATGTTTGGATAATATTGTAATCATTATAATCTTATTTATTTAAATCATTTATTAATGAGGTAAATACTGCAACATTATTGTGTCATGATCAATTTTATTTATTCAATGTCTAAAAATTATAAACAAAATATTATAATGTAGGAAATAATTTCATCTTTCCAATTAATATTTATAGTCTAAGAGATAATTTATATAACCCTATGTAAAAATTAATTTACTAAAAGATATTTGAAAATGTCGGTTGTGCCTTTACATTAAATTAATTAATCTAAAGTGTTATTATAACACCAAAGTGGCTCCATGGGGTCCCCAAATCGACCCAAAGATGTCCATTGTCGGCCATGACTCAAAAAATAAGCTCAGAACAAGTTTTGTGGTAATTTTGAATTATTATAATATTATTTTTACCTTGAATTACCCTATTTACCTTTAACAGCGGTAAATAAATGTCAAAAGTTACTATTCACCAAAAATTATTTTCATCTTAATGAACCACATTTTACTTCTTGATAACAACCTTGTTTGTCAGAATTTTGAAATTCAATTCACGGAAGTGGTAAAATTTCATTTAAATGAAAAAGTCGGTTTTTGTAAATACGACCAAGTGGTTTCACTATTCATCAAAAATTGATGTTTTTCAGAGAAATACAAAAAAAATCAGCATAAGATTCATTTGATATTCCGATTTCAAAAATTATGACTTTTTTACCAAATTAAAAACATATAAGTGGCATTTATTAGTTTTAAAATTAATTTCTGTTATCAAAACGAATAGCGTGTTTTTAAGAAACAATAACTATCAAAAGATTGATACTTGTTTATGTCTCATTTCAAAGTGAAATTAATTATAATGACCAATATTGGATTAAATGGTAAAAATATATTCTAATTATACTTTAAAACAAAGTAAAAAGATAATATAACCATATAAATAAATTATATGAAAATGTAGTTTTGAATTAAAAAACAATATTTTCACAATTCATCAAAAAATGAACTTTATCGAAAAAATTCAACAAAATTACACAAATTAAATTATGATGTCCCCATTATAAATAAGGATTCTATTTGGTCAAATAGAATTTATTAATGTGACCAAAACTATATTTAATGAGGGTTCACTATTAAAAGGTCGTAAATCGACCTTTTAATGTAAATAAAAATTAAATTTAGATTCATTCACATTTTAAGCCTCTAACTTTAATTGGATAAATGTAAATACATTTAACAAACATGTATAATCATATTTTAATTATTTTTTCTCATTCTTGCCAATACAATGACTAGGAGTTAACATTCATTGAAAATAATAATATTATATTTTTAGTGTGCAACGTAAGATTTCAATGAAACATGGTGTTGCGTATCGGGTACGCTATCGAACATAGCAACCATTTTAATGTAAAATTAATATTTAATAAAAAAAATTAATAATATGAAAAAGTCATATTCTTTATTTACCAGGGATATTACACTTAGGGTACAAGTTTTTTTCCTAAATAGGCCTTTACAAATTCTTTGTATCCCCACACATGTATGTTTGATAGCACAAGTTTATTTCTAATCCATAATTATTATAGTAAATTTTATATGTCTTTAGTTGGTACATGGTTTAGTATGTTTGATATTTTTTATAATTCATATCACCAAAATGAGAGCAGAATATTTACATGACTCATCATTAACCACATAATTCTCAACAAGGTGTGATTTTTCCTTTCACAAACACCATTCCACTAGTTTGCATAAGGAGGCATGAGTTGGGATAAAATACCATACTACCAAAAATAGTCAATGAAGTATTTATTTTGATGTTCTCTATCATGGTTTAATACTATATTCGTAATATTCTTACCAAAAAGGTTCTAAAAATCATTCTGTAATTCTTTGAATTTCTCAAAGGATTTTGACTTATACCTCATTAAGTAGATATATACATACCTACTAAAATAATCATATAAAATTATGATTTATGAGTAACCACCCCTTACTTAAATTTTAATGGTCCAAACTCATAAATTTGATCTAAATCTAGAAGTTCTATGTCTCTTTTACCTTTTACACTAGATAGGGATTTGGTCATTTTACTATGTAAATATACTTGAAAAATACCAAGTGGTTTTAGTTCAAATGAATATAAATAACCATATTGATGTAACTTAGTCCATTGTTTCTCATTTTTATGACCAATGAGGTGATTCCATAGTTGAGAATGGTATGATTCAAGTGAATTGTATTTTTTATCTATTTCCAACACTTAGTTATCATAATATAATATATGAACACCATAATGTAAATCTTCCATACCATAATATTTTATTTCACTATAAAAGAAGAAAATTTAATTTTTAAACCTGAAAATAAAACATTAAATAACTAATTTAGATATAAAATTAATAATTTTATTAATTCCATAAACATAGTAACAATTATGAAGATTCATGATCATTTATGTTGGTAATGTGATGTGGTATTCTCCACTTTCTAGTTCTTCCAACATAGCTCCTTTTGTAGCCTAGAAACCTACCTCACCACAAGAAAATTTTGAAACCTTCTAGGCTCCATCATTTTTATAAAAATGTGAAAAAAACATGTGGTATTCAATACCCAATTCATATAAATTGAATGTTTATACTTTAAAATGAATATACCAGAATTTTCATACTACTTTATTCATAATCTGTAGTTTTTCTTCCAATGGGCCTTCTTTCCACATCAGAAATGGACATTATCCTACTCTTTCTCTTCCCCTTTGATATTTCAATTATGATAAGGGTGGTTCATAGAATCCAAAGATTTATTCTAATTTTTTGTTCAATTTTACTTTACTTTCCTATTATTCACCATAAGGACAAAATATTTTTATGGCTTCAGTTCCTTATCAGTCTCATTAATTAAGTTGAGGAGGTATAGAGGTGACTTATTTAAATTTTTTGTTGGAATTCATAAAAAAATTATAAAATATTTTAAGAATAAATGTGAGAATGGAATTATAGAATAGTTCATTTGTTAGTTTAAATCCTATAATTACTATATTCTTAGTGTAGAAAATCAGTTTGACTACTTGAGGTCCAGTTGGGTGCCTTATCCAAGTTTATATGTGAAGTTTTCCATGGAGATCTCAAACCATTACTGTATTTATCTCTCCTACTAAATATAATATAGATGAATATAAATTTCATATTAATATATGGTCTCATTATATATTTTTAGTTCAATGGATATGGAATATATAATTAAACACATAACATATATTTAATTGTCTAAGTGTTTATTATAGATATGTAACCCTTTACCACCTTCCTCCATAGCAGTAAGATCATGAAGTAGAGAATCCAATGCTTATAACATTTGTTTCTAGCATAGTATGATGCATAAGAACCTATATCATTCTTAGAAATATGACCCGCTTAGGATATAGTCATTATCTAGGATATTTAGTAGGGATAGTGTTGTGTTTATGGAACTTATCATTTTATTTTATAATAATTTAGAGTATATTATTAGTAATTTTTCTGATTACGAAAATTTATACTGAATAAATTAAATTATATATCTCCCAATATTTAATCAAGCCACATCATCACTCATCATTGGACTCAGAATGTCTAGTTTCACAAAATTTCTAGGATCAAGGATCCATATTCCCTTTATCATGACCCAAGAAAGGTCTTGGTCAATTACTTGAAGGAATTTAGGTAGAAAAGAATTTTCTAACTATAGGCTTGCATCTGATTGATCCATTGAGTATACTCCCCAATCCAAAAACCCTCACACAAGTTTCATCAACAATTTCCTTCATGATATATCTTGTTTATAAAGGGGTACTCCTCTTTTTGTAAAAGGTTTAATTCAACTAAAAACTTTAATAATAACTCCTTGATAAAATTATGTTTCCCATAAATGGTTAGACCAAAAATTAGTTTTATGGTTTCATTACTAATCAAGTAATAGAAGGATTAGTTTGGATTGACATTGACATATGGGATTATACATATATTTTTATTTTTTTATCCTTTATTAGTCTTGTTAATATTGAGTGGATTTAAAATATGGGATTAACCATGTTCTGATAAAACATTTAGGCATAATCTATTTATTTTAATTCTATATTTTCATATTAGTTCATTTATTTATGTGATCATGGTCTTGCTTAGATAAAATAAATCATTAATAATAAATAAATAAAATTAATTAATTAATTAAATGATCGTTGTCTTTATTTAAGGTTTGATTTATAGAGCGTACAATTAATAAACCTATGACACTAATGGAAAACTCCTTGTGTTAGTCTTGGAATAAGTTACAGCATCCCATATGTCTAACAAGAAATTTCTTGGGTTAGTTCTTCCGTAGTTCTATCCTAAACATCTTATTCCATGAACTAAATCCATATACCTTTAGATAATAATTTTATTAAAAAAATTTATAACTCACACACTGGTGGGAGGAACTAAGGATTGGTTGAGGGGAATTATATAAAACAACAATGGACATGCAAGACCTACATAATAAATGAGGGAGGTATGACACATAGGTCTTCATATTTAATTTAATATTAGATAATTGAAAATTCATGGAAGAATATTAAATTAAATTAAACCAACAAATACAAGTGTCTGGTTAAATCTCATGATCAGTCATGCACATGTAATGATTGCACATTTAAAACAACCAGCTAACATTCATTCCAAATCATTATTCAAAAATATAAACCACAAGTGAATTAATATGATTAATTATCTTATTAATTAATTCATTAATTTTATATTATTCCTTCAAATCATCATCGATATCCCCATCTATTGTGATTTTAATTAAAAATAATATTTTTTTTATTTAAAATTTAATAAAAATAGTACACAACTTTATAATTTAAAGAAACTCAATGAGTAACTATCTGAACTACTCAATATGTTTCTTATAATATGAAATACACACACATGATATCTTTTTTACATACCATGTTTCATAATATCATGGCATGTACCATCAAATTAATGACACATGTAACACGTGAAAATTTTGTATCATGTTCAATTTAATGCATGGTGAGACATTAGTATTCAAAGACCATCAATGACTTGTAGTATCAAACATTACATATAATTAATTAATAATTTAATATAATATAAAATCTAACAACTAATGTTTATAGTATATTAAGTGACTCACAGAACATAGGTCAATGGGGTTTAATGGAGTAATTAATAAAGTTTAATATTTCCTTATAAATGGGTAAAGTACACGATGTTGTTGGTTGGCCACACAATGTGTACTTTACTTAACTGGATATTTACAGTACATTCCTAGGGGCGTGGAAAACAATTATTAAATAAATTTATGAGTTACACGGTGTGAATGAATGATAATGGGGTGTATAAATGACACATGGTGTTTAAATAAATTTTCACAGATTCCAAATTGTACATGTCTTATATTAAATACACATGATGTATTAATTACATGAGGCATCTTGAACCTATTTTTTCTACCATGGAAACACATATTCGACATATAAGGTAAGAAATATAGAGAGAATGTAGTCCTAGAAAACCGAGTTCCAACCTATATGGTCTACACATGGTTCATTTAATGAATATAGTCTATAATCATTACACCATAACCTAGACTGCACAGAGGTATTCTGGTGAAATAAACAAGGATGCACTGTGTAAACCTATGTTATCTAGATAGAGTTTTTGGCACCTTCGTATAAGTCATTATATGCATTCTTTATTAATTATTAAATAATCTTGGTTATGTAAGTGAGAAACAAAGATATGAAAGAAGAAATATCAATAACATATTAACAAATAATTAAATTTTTAATTGAAATTTAACTTTTAAATGTTTCATGATAAATAATAAAATAAATAGTTATAAATTTTTACAAGATAAATGTAATACCACTTAAAGGTTTTGGATTCAATGGAAGAGATTATCAGGGTTAGGAACGACTAAGAAATTATTGGATTCACTATATATTTAATGATATACATGATGTTGGATCCATTACCAATAAATATTTTGTGATAAAAATATATATTCATAAATAAACTAATAGGATTGTTAAAAATAAATTTATAATTAATTTAAATGGATAGAAATAAAGAATACCTTGGTTTTTATATTTTTCTGATGAATATGTTGATTTCTGGAAACCCTTTCAATCTACCATCATTGTGATTATAGGATCCGACTATAGAGTCCCTTTAGTGGTGATCCATATGTTATCCTTTGATCTTTAAACAATATATATGGATTTTTTAGTACTAACATAGTGGATCAATCATTTTATGGTGCTCACTTTGTTCAATTTGATGGTTCCTTAGAGATTTAATAATCATACATTCGCACTTATTATTGTTAAGATGGTTGAGTGAGGAGAACCACTTAATCGTGAGAAAAGATACTCTAGATCTTTCTTCAGTCTTGAGAGAGTGAGATCTCTAGATTTCATCGTGTACAATTGATGGGAAAAAATACCTCAAGGAAACATTGTAGAATTTTTGGCTTGATTATTTTTATTGAAAAGGAGGGTTTCTATGGTCATTTGTGGAGTTCCATAGATATTATTTAAAAACTATGATGACGAGGATCAATGAAAAAGGAATGGATAATCTGGAGGTGGTAAAAATAGACCATATACAAGGAGGCATTGTTTTCTAGTGTTTTCCAAATTTTTGAGGTCTAACAATTAGATAATGGAAAAAAGTGTTTTTGGAAAAGGAGGTTGTGTACCGGTCCTAAGGTTGTTTGGAAAGCTTCATGCCATCCATTTTTAAAGATCAGTATATCAAAATATGGAAATGGAATGAAGGGCGCATAATTTATGGATTTGTTTTTCATGCTAAGGTCGCGCAAATGTGAGACTTGTGCATTCATGTATAAGTTGTTATCCTTACATGTAGGGTCACCAAATTTAATATAAATAGGAGGGTAAACCCCACCCCACCCACCCCACCCCCTCATTATAGATATTCTCAACTCTTAGAGAAAATTGAATCTCTTTTTTTGCTAGTGTTGGGTTCGCACAAGTAGAGAGTTACGCATAGGTTGTGTGATGGTAGGGAGTTGTGAACCAATAGTGATTATAGCATAAAAAGGGTGTGTCGGGAAAGTACTAAGTAGTAAAAAAGTTGTTTTTTCCATGAAAAAGGAGACACTTGCGTGTCGTGATTAAAGTTTCGTGCAATTCACCCTAAGGATATGTGAAAGGTTCAAGTTTCCCAGTACATCTGTGGTAAAGTGGTACTCAACAGTGAATAAAAGTGGTACATCAATAGAGAATCTACATATAGTGTAAGGATGCATTCATTAGAGATAATTAAGTGAACTACAAGTCCATAAACTATGTATGGATCCTTTCTAAGATTAGTGTGAAAAGGAAGAGGATGACTATAATCCTTTCAACCAGTAGTAAGCTTGAGAAAGATACGTAGGGAGTGACCCTTGGGAAAATAGTGAGCTGACCCTAAACCTTTTCAAGGTAGTGATCCTAGGCATAGAAGTAATCTACCCCAAACCTTGTAAATAGAAGTAAACTTTTAGTGTATTTGGTACATCGTCACATAATGTTATATACTCCTTTTATGTATCCTAGTGAGGGTGAACCAAGTAAAATTTATGTGTCCCATGCATGATTTAATTTCTATTCATATATTGCTATGGGAGAAAGTGATGAGTGTATTTTTTTTATAATGAAACAAGATAAAAAGTGCTATTTGTTTTAATGTTTCATCCCTAGATTCACCCCAGGGTGTTTAAGCTAGTGGACATAGAAATTGGTATCCAAGGGAAAGGTTAATTTCAGTGTTTCTCTCTCAAGGGTTTCAATGGAGGTTGTCAACTACAAAGGGATTTCAATAATTGATGGGAATAATTTTTAGTTATGGAAGAATCGGATGCAGTACTACTTCCTATATTTGAGAATGGATGTATTTAAAGTAGCAATTCATGGTATTTCAACCAACATTAATAGTGGTTATTTATGAGAAGATGAGGTAATAGAATTGGATACCGAAACTAAAGGAAATAATGCTTTAGTGGGATCCCTATGCAATTAAATTTATATGATGGTGATGTCATGTAAAACATCACATTCAATGTGGGAAAATCGATTGAATATCTATTAAGGATATTCAAAGTTAATAGAGGAAAAGATATAGGTTTTTTGAAACAAGTTTAAATATCTGAGAACGAACCCAAATGAGTCTATTGATACATTCTTTGACAGGGTGAATGTTGTAGTGGAATACATGTGTGTTCTTAGAGAACTCATTGAAGATATTTATATTCTGAAGGGTATCTTAACGAAACTTCCACCTTGGTTCAATCTGAATGTTTGAGTATTGGAATATAATGATCCAATGGAGCTAACATTGCATAATTTTCATAGTACCCTTGTAGAATATGAAATTAGAAATGATTCCAATGATGCTCTGGAAAAGGGGAACCCCAAAGCGGTGAAATTAAAGGCCATGAGGAAGATCTACAATTAATATGGATAGAAATATGAGGAGATAGATGAGGTGATGTCATTAATCTCCTAAAATCACCAAATTGGAAATGGAATTTTCAAAGTGAAACATCCACTTGCGTGCATTGGATGTGGAAATGTTGGAAATCTACAAGCAAGGTGCTCGAAGAAGTGTCAAGGATATAAATAGGATGAAGTTGATATTCCCATGAATAATTCTTCCACCTATGTGAAAAGGAATAAAATTTTTAAGAG
The DNA here is from genome assembly GCA_963277665.1 of Viscum album. Lineage (NCBI taxonomy): Eukaryota > Viridiplantae > Streptophyta > Magnoliopsida > Santalales > Viscaceae > Viscum > Viscum album. The sequence goes on along the minus strand of OY728162.1, from coordinate 1,234,372,971 downwards.
AAATTTATTTAAAAAGAATAATATGCTTTCAAGAGAAGATGAATGTTGAGAATAATATAAGGAAGAAGAATTGGAGTATTTAAAGGATCATGAATCTAATTTTATGGTGGTAGTTGTCAGAAATACTAGAACAAAAAAATAATGTGATAGTAAAGAATGGGAAGTTGAAGGAAGAGTTGGCATGAAGGTCAATTTAGAAGCTTCTCATGAGTAAATATATTTTTGGAGAGACAAAATGAAGAAATCCAATAAAGTGGTTCATGATTCCAAACTCTATATGAAGAAAGAGGAAGAAGATATGTCTAAACTGAATGAATAAATTGAAACACTAAATTCCTCTTTTCCAGTGATCTCAGATAAGGTTTTTGAGTACAATCTTAAAAATGAAGAAGAAAATGGAAATAAATAGTTTGACCCAAACTAGAAAATATCAAATCAAACATTTCGAATAAATTTTAGATGAGGTTGTTCATCTATGACAAAATGTTAAGGATTAAGGGAAACTGTTTAATATCAGTATGACATTTGGAAAGAAAATCATTCATGAAGATAAAAAGATGAAGGTGTAGCATAAAGTTCTATCATAATAGATGCAACAGTTAAATCGAAATGATAAGGCTGATATGGGGCATCATCAAATGAAAAAATTTGTCATGGTTGAAGTGATACCACAAGAACCCCCTTTGAGATTAAAAGTTGATATGGGTGTGAAGAAAAACAGAATATTTTGATAACCCACGGAACAAACACTAGTGTAGAAGTGACATATAGGAGTACACCTTGCATCAAGTGTTATTGTTAAGTAAATATGGGACACTCACAAAATGTGTTTTCTATAAATAAGAGATATCGTGGGCTAGAATATCAACAATTCCTGTCAGACAGAGTTAAATACCCTAGAAAATCAGTCGAGGGACATTTTTATTGGTGTGGAGGATTTAGATACATGGCCAGATAATGTACATCAACCATGCATAATAATGTGTATAAGCAGAGCCAAATTGGACACAATAAGAAATTTAGTGAACCATCAAGCAAGCTGAAAATAAAAAATCAGTTTGTATTGTTGCACTTTTTATATTGTTCTATCATACCCTGAGGAAGAAAATGATTATCAATTTGTAACATGTATGAATTCAAATACATGGATCAAGAAGAAAAGAGTTGAGAAAGTAGTTATTGTAGATATTTCTTTAAAATCATTAGATCAAACTGGAATATGGATCATCGAAATTGGATTCACCTTACATATGGTAGGAAATAAGGACCTGGTGATTGGGATTAAGTATGATAAAGAAGGTGTCATACTATTTGGTAATGATGAAGGCTTGAAAATTATTGGCTCTGAAAAAGAATAGTTTTGGAAAATACATGATACGTGTAAATGTCTTAGTTGTTGAAGTACTCAGTAGCAACTTACTAAAAGTTAATAAATTATGTTACTCATGACATGCCATAATATTTTAAAAGAAGTTATGTTTCGTCAAGGGAAAATACGGTGTTGTTGTTTTATAGGGAAAGTGTACAAAATGGAATCTCTACCTTGTGAGTGGAGAAGAAGATATGTTCTTTTTTTCAAGGAAGAAGAAGATAATTTTTGGCATAAATATCTTTTCCACTTGAACCAAACATCCAGCGAAGATCTGGAGAAATATGATTCTTCTCAAGATCTACCTAGATTATCATGTGATCATACCTATATGTGTGATTCCTATCTACAAGGAAACATCATCTGCAATAAATATAATCCAAAAGATCAAAGGTTAACAAAATTACTTGATTTGGTGAATATTGTTGCGTGTGGTCCAATTTCACCAAGGTATATTTATTGGAGGAGATATTATGTTTTCTTCATTAAGGATTACATAATAATGTCATGTGTTTCAATCATCACCCACAAATATGTGGTATTTAGTTGCATTAAAACATATTGAAAAGATGTTGAGAAGATGTTGGGTTAAATAATTAGGAAGATTTGAATAGATAATGGAACATAGTTCACAAAATTCCTAGTAGAGGATTATCTCAAGAAACATGGGATAAGGCATAAAGATTTAGCTGTTAGAACTCCATAGAATAATGGAGTAGTTGATAGAAGAAATCAGATTATAAATAACATGGCTAGAACAATTCTCATTGTGAAAAACCTTCCAGAGATGTTTTGGAAATAAGAAGTCATCACATATGTCTATATATAAAATAGAGTATTATTGTGTCCAATATAGGAAACAACTCCATATGATATTTGGTATGGAAAGAATAAAACATTGAAGTTCTTTTGAGTCTTCAAAAGTAATTGTTTCGTTCTTAATAAGGAGAAACAGGAGATGTTTGAATCTCTTGGAGATGAAGGGATATTTATTCGATACTTAAAAGAAAATTAAATCATATAAATTCTTCAATAAGTATATAGGAATGGTAGTTGAAATCGATAGTGTAACTATTGTAGATAATGAGCATAAATTTAAAAAAATACATGATCAGACTCAGGAGGATAATGATGAAGAGATAATCAGATGTGAAGATTTTTCATTTCCATAGGTTGATTTAGAAGAAGACTCAGATGATGAGAAGGATGATAATAAATTAGTATATGTAAAGAAACTAACCTGAAAATATAAAATTTATAGAAAAAACATAATTGGTGATCAGAAAACACTAGTGCATACAAGAAGGATAAAGACTCTACAAAAAGCATCTTACTTATCATAGTTACAGCCTAAATGTTTTTATGAAATATCTAGAGTTGATAATTGGGTTTAGTCTATGAATGAATAGCTTTAACAAATTGAGAAAAACTAGAAATGGGAGATTTTTTCAAGGCTAACAGATAAGAATTTGAATAGGACTAAATGGGTCTTTTCAATAAGATGAATGAAGATGGTGCAGTGATTTGAAACAAATCATGACTAATGTGCAAAGGGTACTCCAAAACCAGGGTAATTAATTTTGATGAACCCTTTCAACCTTTTGTATGTCTAGATACAATCATATTATTCTTGTATATAGTAGTCAAAATAAGGTTCAATGTTTTCCACATGGACGTCAAATCATCATTTTTGAATGGGTTTCTGGAAGAATATGTGTACATTGAGAAACAAGATGGTTTTTTCATTCAGGAATATGACAACATATCATGTCAAATAAATAATTCATTATGTGGTTTAAAGCTGGCACTAAGAGTATGTTATTCAATACTAGATCACTTTTTGATGAAACTTTGTTTCTTGCATGGTGGAGTTAATTACAATCTATATGTGAACAATGATTGTAATCAAAAGATGATGGAGCTGGTATATATCAATGAAATAATATTTTGATGATCAAATGAAGCACAATGTAGATAGTTATTAGAATTGATGAAAAGTGAGTTTTTAACAATTCGGGTGATTACATTTTTCCTTGGTTTACATGTGACATGGGGAAGGAATGGCACATTAATTTCTCAATCAAAATATTCCAAATAGGTTTTGATAATATTTAGAATAGATATTTCTAATGTGATCATGACTCTGGTGGCTACCCCAACAAAACAATCATGGGACGATGAAGAAAAAGAGGTTAATTTCACCAAATATCAGTAAATCAATGGAATAATGTTTTAATTGATAGCAACATGACCAGATATTATTTTTTCCACATATCCAGTAGAACAGTATCAATGAAATCCCAAGGAAAGACACCTGCTTGCAGTGAAAACAATACTTCAATATATCACGAGAACGGTGGATTTTGGTTTATGTATAATGAAAAATATCAATATGAGTTATTGGGATATACAAATACAAATTATGCCAGTTCAGTAGATGACAAGAAAACAATATCATGTGGTTCTTTCTATACTGGTCAATTCTATATTTCTTGGATAAGAAAGAAACGGGATTACATTTAATTGAGCTCCACTGAATCTGAATATATTGTGGCTACTCAATCATGAACATAGTTATTATGGATGAAGGAGAATATTGATGGAATGTGAGTTAAATTGAATTCTCTGATCAAACTTCATTGTGATTATTCAAGTGATATTAATCTTAGAAAAAATACACTCCAACTCTCAAGGATATAGGACATTTAAATTAAATATCATTTTATCTAGGATAAGGTAGAGCAGGGTCTTGCGATGTTGGAGTATATTTAAACAGAATTTAAGGTTATAGACATTATGAAAAAGGCCTTACCCAAATAAGTATTTGAAAGGAATCTAATAGCTATGGGAGTTCAGTCGACTCTATGCACTTGAAAAAGTGTGGATGTGGGACCCTCTCTCCCCTAGGTATGGTATGATTTTTCTTAATGCATTGATCTATGGTATTTACCCTATTTCATAGCACAACGGAGTGACCTTTGTGTTTTTTGACAAAGGGATAGAAAGTGGGACTATTTTAGGGGATAAAATTTATTAGGTATGACACAGAGAGAATCTGATAGGTGGAGTAGCGATATAAGGGGAGTTAAGACATATTTAAGTGAAAATATCTTAGTCATGACATTGAGAGAAGTTGATAAATGGAGTAGCAAGATAGGGGGAGTTTTAAATTTGATGATGCTATTAGTGACAAATCAAATGATATATATCACGATATATAGAGTTCATGATGAAATAAGTTAAGTGGTTTCAGGAATGAAGTGGTACATTGATGAACATTGCATTATACTCTGGTTTCTAATGCTGAGAATGGATCATGTGGTCTTAGAGTATGTGTTGAGTAATTCTTTTATCACTGTATGAATTTCAATAAGATAACGGTGGGAGAATATGTAAGAATCTTTAATGAGATATCAAACTGTGATGAGTTGTAAATAAACCAAAAGGAGGAAATTGTTGGGGACAAAATCCCTCATGGTAATATTGAAACATTTCTAAGTTTATTGTATTTGTTGGAAAAGAGGGTTTCCATGGTCAATTTTGGAGTTATATAGATATTATTTACAATCAATATTTAAAAAGATCCATATAAAATGAATGGATGGTCTGGATATGGTACAAAAAGATCATATACAAGGTGGCTCTGTTTTCCAGTGTTTTCCAAATTTTTGGGGTCTAAAAATTACAGAATAGAGAAAAGTATTTTTGGAAATGGAGGTTCTGTATCGGTCGTAAAGAGGTCTGTAAAGTTATGTGCTATCCATTTTTCAATATAATTACATAAAAATATAGAAAATTAATGAAGGGCATTAAAGTTATGTATTTTTTGTGCGAGGTAATGTTGCACGAATGTGAGACTTGTGTGTTTGGGGAGAAGTTGAGAACCCTGCACGTTAGGTCTCCAAAATGACTATAAATAGGTGGATACCCCCCTCATTCTTGATAATCTCAACACTTATAGAAAATTAGAGCTCTAGTCGCGCATGTGGTGCTTTCATGAAAGTATAGAGTTACATAGATATTTTGCGCCATAAGGGAGTTATGTGCCAATAGTGAGTTGTGTGTAAAAAGGGTGTTTCATGCATGTATTCAGTAGTTTCCAATTTGTTTTTTTCATGAAAAAGGAGACACTTTTTTCCCTATTTAAATTAGTGTGAAAGTCACCATAATGTTGCGTGAAAGGTTGAATTTTCCTAGTATATCTCTGGTAAAGTAGTATTCATCAGTGGATGAAAGGGAGACATAAATAGAGCATCTAAATAGAGTGGAGGATTAATTAAATAAATATAATGAAGGGACCTACAAGTCCATGAACTTTTTATGGATCCCTTCCCAGAGCATTGAGTAAGGGAAGAGGAAGACTGTGATCCTTTCCACTGACAGTGATCCATGGAAAGAGACACAGGGAGTGACCCTTGGGAAAGCAGTAATCTAACCCTAAACCTTGTAAAGACAGTGAGCCTAGTCATATAAGTGATGTAACTGAAACATTGTAAACAGTAGTGTTATTTTAGTGGATTTGGAAAATTATTACATTTTCGTTGTATGATCCTTGGATGTATCCCAGTGAGGGTGAACAAAGTAAAATTGATCTGTCATGTGCATGATTTAATTTCTATTCACATATTACTCTGGGAGAAAGTGAGATGTTTTGTTTTTTTAATGATGAAACAAGATCAAATGAGGTATTAGTTTTAATCTTTCACACCCTGATTCACCCCCCCCCCCCAGAGTATTTAACCTAGTGTACCTAACAACAAAAATTCTCCAATTCAATCAACTCTAGAAAAATAGACATTGAAGTCAATTTATAGAGTTATAGGTTGAGGTAAAATATTATTTAATAGAACATAAGCCCTTCATAATATATTAAACCTTTAATTAACCCAATTCAATTTAATAATAATATTATAATTATTTTATTATGTCATTAATTTACTATCACAATGATAAATATTATTTTACCATAATACAAATTAATATTTATCATTGGAACTCCTTTTTGTCTGTTCGTACTCCACTAAATTTATCGAATACCAAAATAAATATTTAATTAAATATTTATTCATTAAATAAATAAATAAATATCAATGTAGTTAAATATTTGTTTTGAGAATAAATATTTATTTAATTTATACCTCCAGTATACATGAATAAAATTATCCATTGGACATAAGAATAATATTTATTCTAATAATTAAATTCAAATATAATTTAATTTATTTCAACTAAAACAGTTAGTGTGTGCCCCTATTTGGTTCTTCTTTGTTGGTATTAGTTATAATTTCCTAGAGTCTAGTATTACTATCTAGAAAAGGTCCATGGATCCCAAGGGGAAGAAGTAAATTTTGTAACACTGTAAACCACATATGAGTGCGAATTGTGTAATATAATATCTTTTTCTCAATATCTAATCAATAAGGTTTCATAAATGTTTCACCAACATTAATTCTTGATATAAATATCATTTTTTATCATAAATTAACATGTCAAAATCACCAAGGAAATGGAATTTATTTTTATGATTCCATTCCAATCAATGTGTTGAGATATTATCTTCTATAAATAGACGGGCTTAAACCTTCCTTGACTAATTCATTAATAAAATATTAATCGTGACCTACCCAATGTATCTTCCTTATCATGAATTAATTGAGTCATGGTATTATTTAATACATATAAATAAGTGATTCATGATATGTATTAATAATAATATTAAAGTCTATGGACCATTAAATATTCTCACAAATATTAATATGCATTGACATGAAAACATGTAGAATGCTTATTGATGGGTTTGTCCCTATAATATATCATATTGGCGATTAGTAAGTAAAAAATTCATTAGATAAATCTTTATCCTCTTAATATCACTCACACTTGATATTAGACAAACTATGTTCCCCATGTTAGTTTTTCATGAAGACCATGGGACAAATATTGAAGTGATATCATCATAGAATCTCATGGTTCTTATCATAGCATGAAACTATTTTATCCTATTTTGATGTGAAAAAAACCCTAAGACATTATCACATAAAATTCATGTAGAATATAAATAAATATGTGAAAATATATATTTAATATTCACTTCTTTAAATATATTTAGTAATATAAAGTTCAAGGCAATTGGTTTTAGGACATCAACTCCAACACTAAGTAGATTCAGAAACATTTATGTAGGTGAGGTGGATCATTGAGCTACTAGTAGAGAAAGACTAGTTTCTCTGGATATATGATATTTTTACCTTATTTCAAACCCTGATGTGTCAGTTTCTTAGTAGTAATATTTTGGTCATTTTTTCACTTGGGTTTAAGGTGTTCTAGGTTTAAAATTTTGGGTTTTTTGATATTTTATAGGGGAGTATGGTTAAGGAGAACAGTTTATAAATCCTGTAGTATAAACCATTCTCACATTCAGTGGTCGACAGAGGGTAGTTCATGGTCTTTGCACAATTAAAGAAACCATGTGAGAAAATTATGAATCTTATGGATATTGGGATAATGGTGTTTTCATATATTATGCATAGTTTAGAAAACCATGTGAGGCTTTAGGGGAAACCATTTTTCCATTATCTTGGGGATAGAGTTCCCCCCCCACATGTTTAGTGCATGGTTTTCCTAACCATGCAGCCAAACCATGTGGTCCATCTAGGTTATTAACAATGTGATAATTTTCCATTTTTCCCTTGGTAAAATTAACTTATATTTTCCCCTTATTTCTCCCCAAACATGTAAAGCCCTCTCTTTGGGTGTGGGAGCTCCTACTATTGGATCCATGTTGGATCTCTTTCCTCACTTGGTGATTAATATCAAGGTAGGCTATATTTCCTCATGATTCCTACTTATCTTCCCCTCTTCTCCAATTTTTGGTCCTTTTAATTATAACATTGTAACCCTGGATTTCCCTTTGACCAAATATAGGGTCATTTATGGAGGTTCTGGTTTATTTATTTGTCTGTTTGGTGTGTGAGGACCTATCATTCTCAAATCATAAGATTTTCATCGACCGTGACATGATTCCACACTTTAGGTAGGTGTTTCCATTTCATTTCCTTTTATTAAATATTTCCATGAATTATTGATGGTTTAAAAGTGTTTTTTAATTAATGTGAATATGTATAGGATATCAAGTTTTTATTTTTCAAATTGTTTCCATACATAAGGGGGTTTGATTTCTAAAAATGGTTTAATTGCTTAGTTATGTGGAACACGATTTTGAAATGCTATTTTATTCATTCTATATGTTTTATAAAATCAAAAAATTGTTTTTCATTCAGAAAAACACTTCTTCATTGGGTTTTAAGCAAAGTTGGGTTATCAAGGTGGGTTTAACGTTTCTGTATAATATACTTTCTTTATTTTAGAATGGTGGTGTTTTTTATAATGTGAAATGGAGTTTCCCTTTGTTTGTTTGATTATGATTGTAGTAGATTATTATTTAATTTGGAATTTTTTTATATTTTAAATTGATTTAAAAAAGGTATTTCCAAATTTATAAGATATATATGATAAGATAAAGGCTTATTTGGAACTTTATGATGTTTTTATTTATGTTTTACCCTTGTTGATCCCCCTTGTTCTTGATAAAGATTTTTTATTAACCCATGTGATGGATTTATATGATGTGATTCATATTGTTCCAATGTATTGGGGATCTTTATAAGGGATTTATGTGATGTGGGATGGAAGTTGTTTGGGTGTTAAATCATAGTTATTTTTTATTATCATGTGATGGAATTATTTGTTCATGGAACACCTCCTTTTCTAATTTCATAGGGAAAGCGTGGTTACATAGTGGGAAGTAGTGGGAAAATTCTAGGATAGTTGATAATTAAACACAATATTGTTCCCATAGTAGTACATAACAATTGGTTAGTGGGATGATCACTAAAGATACTAGTTAGAGTGATTTAATAAATAGATGTGTGACTGTTAACTTGTTCTCAGTAGGTCTTCTTTGCAAGTCGTGTACTGTCTTGGTAGTCCCGTGGTGTTACCGCATACTATGTATAATATTTTACGTATTTTCTTGTATATATTGTAATGTGAGATGATTATTTATTTTATGGATTTATTATAGTTGTTTATCATATTATGATTTGGTATTTATGTTGACTAGTTTAGTTCAATACATTTACTAACATTATTTTTGAACTTTTATGGTTATGATTTCATTATTACTGCTCTTTTCCCCTTTATTACCATCATGTTAGGTGTTTAAAATATTTTTAAGAAAAAAAGGGGTGTTTTTTCAAAGTGTTAGTTGGTTTAGAAATTCTTTTGATATAATTTAAACCATGTGTGGTTTTGTTTTCGAAAGAGTGATTGTTTAAAGAGAAATGTGTAGGTTTTGAATTGGCATGGTTTGGGTAAAATCATTTCGTGTAATGTTTTTCAAGTGGTGTTCTTTGAAAATTAGATATTCCATGTGGTATGATTCTATATGATGTAATAATTAAATGAAAATATATTTTTTATGTTATTTTTAAACTAGAAAAGTTGGTTTCTTTTATAAAATGAATGAAATAGACTTGTGATGGTATCCTACAGAATTTAGCTCACACCATACGTACCCACATTGGTGGGTATGTAGTATTTATGTCTTGCGTAGGATTCTTTAGGTCTGATCTCTCAGGTTGGGTGTGGTGTTGTCTCCTTTGGGATTCATATGGTTTCTGAGTTCCTGTTGGTAACTTTCGAGTAATGTGGAGATGGTGTTTGGACCTTCATTTTCATGAAACTAGTTGGTTTGAGTTTTTTTTCAGATTCTTTATTCATCATTTTCTTTTGTTCCAGCTTCCATTATAATTTAAAAATATATATTAAATTTTTTTTATAATATTTCCTTGGAATTTGTCTTTTAAACTTTATTCATTATTTCATGATTGGATTTTTACCTTGGTTTCTTGAGGGTGATACTAGGCCCAATGGTTATATTTGATACCATTAACATTGTCACCTCAGGGGGTTGGGGGAACTCCTCATGTATGTGGTGGTTCGGATTAGGAGTCCATTGGATAGATATCCCAATATGGTTAGTTACACTTTACATTGCTGTTAGGATTTATTTTAGTTTTAAATAACTATTATTACTTTCCTAGGGTTACCAAGAAAATTATATCTATCTATAATTTAGTCATGAATGGATTTGTGTTCAAGTATAGTAATAAAAGATTATAATTTTATGATGATAAAATTTATTATGGTATGTAACACCTTAATAATTGTCTTTCTCTATAAGAATACTAAAATTAAGTGTTGGAAATCAATAATGAATCAAGATCACATGACTCATTTCACACCCAGTCATGGTATCACTATCTTGATAATTTAAACAAGAAGAGCTTTATAAATATATAATAATATGGGTATTTAGATACTTTTGAACTAAAAATAATTGGTATGTTTCACAATTGTTTACAAGGAAAAATAACCAAACCATCTTTTGGTGAAAAAGGATTAAAGGGCTATGGGGATTCTTGAATTAGTTTACAAATATGTGTATAAACCTTTTCCATTTGAAACAAGATGTTGTTTCTCATAATTCATAAATTATACTTATAACTTGAGTATATATAGATATGCATACTTGATGGGGTATAATTCTGAAATCGTTAAAAAATTTAAGGAGTTTAACAATGAAGTATAGAATTATCTTGGTAAGAATGTCAATAAAATTCAACTAGAATAAGGTATAGATTATCTTAACCAAGTGTAAATTTATTATCTAACGGGGTTTGGGATTCTATCTGAACTCACACCTCCTCATAAATCATGTTAGAATGATGTAAGTGAAAGTAGAAACCATTAATTTTTAGAATTTTTGAGGTTAATGATGAATCATTTTGACCTTCCATTATAATTTTGAGGATATACATTATATAGTTTGGTTTATAAACTAAACCACGTTCCAAATAAGTTATAAAATGGTATTCCATTCATGTTCTAGAGTGGAAAGAAACTCATTTTTTCACATACTCGTGTATGGGTTGGAGAGAATTTGTAAAATCTATCTTTGGAAACAAACTAGAACCATGGGGCATAATGTATATATTTATAGTATATCCTAAGGAAACAAGGTTATATTATCTATATGATATCTCAGGAAAAAAAGATAATTGTGGAAATAAAATCCATATTCCTTGAGAGGGAACACATATTCAAAATATATAGTAGGAGAAATATTGTATTCAATAAATGTAATACTCAATATATAATGGTTTTGGAATAGGTATAAATTACCAAATCCCCATGGAAGAGGTTATTACAGAGATACAAGTAGTTAATAGAAGAAATAGATATTTTATATAACCATATATATAAGATATTATAGTCACTAAGGATGGTGGATCATTATTCACTGACAATGATGAACCTCTATCCTTGATGGAATCCATAAGAATTATATAAATTTAAAGATGGAAAAATACCAGGATTATGTGATGGATTAAATGTATCAGGAACATGTTTTGGTTCTAGCAGATCATCCAATAAATCTAAATCATTTTGGGTGTAAATGGGTATTCAATAATACACTATTCATTGAAGGTAATTTTAGTACCTAAAAATCTTGAATAGTTGCTAAAGGGTTTAAGAAACATAAAGCCTTATCTATAATGAACCCTTTTCACTAGTTTCTATACTAAAATACAATAAAATTATTCTTTCCATTATATTTTACCATGGTTATTGTTTCCGACGCTTTCGTCGGGGCGCGCGCGCATCCGTCCGCGGGGGAGGGGGACGCGCGGCTTTGTTGCCCCGCATTCCCGCTTTCCAAAGGCGGGCGGCATTCGTTCCTTATTCAGGTACGTCTGCTCCTTGATCGAAACGAGATGATGGGATGTCGGTTCTTCCTCCTGTGGATTCCTCCTCAGAACTCGTCACCTAGTCCGGGTCTCCCTTATAGATTTAATACGTAGTTTGTGAAACTCTTCCCAGCGCCATGTTTCTATGGACGCCGGTTAATTACACTGCTTCTGTCGGGACATTCCAAATGTAACACCCCAAGCTTCTACGGTACGTTTCCCTTCGAATAATGTGATAGCGTGTGTTGTACGCAACCTCGAGTTCTAACACACACCACAACTAATTAAACTAGCCGTTGTGAATAGTAATACCTACTTTTTGAAATCATATATATTCTATATTTCAAAATGGACTTCATTTTTGGATTCGGAATATCAAAATTAGCCTAGGGTGAAATTTTGGTACATTTTGGATAACTTTCATATTTTGATGAATAGTGAAAATTTCTAAATTTTAATTAAAAACAACTTTTTTAATCAAATTAATTACTAGTGATAAATTATGAATTTGAGTGGTTTTAAAGTATATTTAGAATATATTTTTACCATTTAATATAATTTTGGTCATTGGACATAATTTTACAATTAAACCGAACATAAACAAGTGTCAATCTTTTGATAGTTATTATCTCTTAAAAACACGCTTTTTGTTTTAACAGCGGGAATTAATTTTAAATTAATTTCTGCCACTTATGTGTTATGAATTTAGGAAAATGGATTCCATATTTGGAATCAGGATGTTCAAATTGTGTAAATAGGTAACTTTTATTTTTAGACATTTTGAATAGTTACTGTGGTAAATATTTTATTTACCATGGTTAAAGGGTAAATCCGGTAAATAAGGGTTAAAAAAATAATATTATAATAATAAAAAATTACCCTAAAACGTGTCCTAACCTTATTGGTGGACACATACCCGACCATGGGCATCCTTTGGTCAATTTGGGGACCCCTTGGAGCCACTTGTATGTGGTAGGGACACTTTATATTAATAAAGTTAAAATAAAAATAAAAATGGCATAAGCTTACATCTTTTAGAAGAACAATTTTTACATAGGGTTATACATGTTGTATTTTCGATTATAAATATTCATTAGAAAGATAAAAAGATTTCCTACATAATGATATTTTATTTATAATTTTTAGACATTATATAATTTATTTTATTTATGACACAATGATGATGCAGTAATTACTAAAATAGTGAAAAATAAAAATAATTGATCTTATAAATACCCAAATAATTATAATATGAAACTTTTAATGAATTAAACTAATTTTCTATGATAATATGATATATTAGGATTGATTTAATTGACTTTGTTCGAAGTAATCAATCTGTTAGGAGTTTCACAAAAATCAACTATTGAATAGTGTCAAAATTGACATAAAAGAGTTCTTAAAACAAATATTATATTATTAATTGATATTAAATTCCTAAAAATCTAAGGTTCGGCCAAGAGACTTATATTATGATAGGTTCCTCATTAATGGACCACTTGGGGGGCGCTTGGATGTATATAGTAAGTTTATTAATCATATTATATAAAAATACAAAGAGACATTGTAAAAGTGAAACTAATTAACTTAGAGTTAATACTTAAAGATAAGGTTAATATAAGTACCCAAACCTGTCTAAATTATATTGGATGAGTTGTTTTCAACCTATCCACACCTCATCCTTTGAATAGTCAACTTTGGAGCCTTTGTAAACCGAATATGAATTTATTATAAATTAATATTTCTAACTTTTCCAAAGGTGCCCCTCACCCCTCTTATAAAAGGGCACTCCTCCTTCTCATTTCTTCACACCTTCAAAGCCTTTTGGTTCGGCCAAACTCTGCCCAAATACTCTCCCAACATCCCTCAATACAACCTAGAGGCCTTAGTTTGATCAGAAAGCCAACCTAAGGAGCCCTTTTGATCAAATCAAAAGGAAGAACCCGAAGAAGAGGTAATGATTTCACCACCCTTTTCTAAGTTCATTTCTTCTTCCACTTCTTCTTCCTTTGTTCTTACCATTCTGAAATAATAACTCCAGTATCTCACATATACTGTGATGTTATTATAAATATGGTACAATCATATTCAGTATTCTATCCACCCTTTGAATAACATGTCACCATACGTGCGTACGTACGGCTTACCGTCTCCACGTCGTGGTGTAATTGTTATTCAATATAATATTATTTGGATGGGTATAATAATGATGTGTAACTCATGTAAATAATAAATATAACATGTTAATGATTCTGTATATATGATTTTAATATCAAAAGAATGATATTGTCGCTCGTGCGTACGTACGGACTACCGTCTCCACGAACGCGATGAGATTCATTCTCCATCGTATCCATTCAAGTATAATTATCATTTGATGATTTAAAAATGATGTTTAAGGACTGTATATCATTCTGGATATGAATAAGATACAACAACCATGGCTTATGTAACAAAACATATAAAAGAAAATGAGTAAGTTAACTCCCGAAACGACGATAATTCTAAGATATTATTAACAAATCAATGTTAAAAAATCATATGTGATATCATATTAATATATATGATTCTTGTATAATTTAATAACAACTATTTCACCATTATACAGGAGGTTAACCTACCCCAACCAAGGAAAAGTACAAGGTATGGGTTATTTCACAATCTCTTCATTATCCGAGGTTGTTTATATGTAATAATCTACTGGGATCTCTTTATCATCCACATCCATGTTTCTTAAAAATGTATTTCAAAACATTTTTACTGTTTACAAGAATATGGGTTAAAGTCATTTATACCTTTTTTTGACTTTTTATAAGAGGTTTATAAAGGAATCTTTCCGTCGTTTTCAAAACAAGGTCCTTTTTAACCTTTTCGACAGAATTGAGGTAAGAATGTTTTTTTTTAACTTATACGGCGGGTGAGGTTATTTTACGCCGTTATAAAATCTTCAAAGCTTTCCTTACAAGCTTATAAGAATATTTTCAAAGAAAATGTTTTATTTTATATGGATCTTAAATGATTTCAAAATAAAAGGAGATATTTCTTTAAAAAGAATTTTGATTTCATCTATGTCAACATCCTTTGATGGATTTTAAGATTATTTGAAGTTGATTTATTATGATACAAAACTTCTATATTGTATTGAAGGTTTTGTGATATGTTTGACTGTGGATGTGCTATTTTTATACCATTCATAGTTTATTGTGAAAGTATTGACATTTCGTATGCTAGTTTTAATACGAATGTTTATGTTATGTTTAAACCTTTTCATATGGGAATGCATTGGACTTAATAAGTGACGGGTGGAGCCCGCTATAGCTCCTCGATGCATCGGTAGGTCTCATGAGACAAACTAGTGTCTTGGCACAAGGCCTTGACAAAATCTTATTTGTAGTCTTGGCACGAGGCCTTGGCTATGTGGTTATGATAGTCTGGCATTATGCATTCCAACATTATGAAAGTGGTTATTTATTTTTGCATGTGATTATTCGATTAGTGGAATATCCATGTGAATAAGTAAATGGCATTATTTCATTTTATTTATGCCATACCATGTTGAAAGTTCATGTTTAAAAGGCTTTTGTTTTAGTTATACATTGCCTTAAATGTTTATTCTTATTGATGAAAGTTTCCGCTATATTGTTATCCTTACTGGGCATTTGAGCTCACCCCTTTTCTATGTTTTATTTTTCCCAGGAAGTGAAGATGTAAGTTATGAATGACCTACAGGGATATTATGAGGGGATTGTAGTGTGGACTGTGGAAACATTATGTTGTTGTAGTAGTTTTTGATTTTATGATGTAATGTAAAACTTATGAATATATCTAGTGTTTCCAAGGCTACTAAACCAATCGGTCTTTCGAGATTTGATCTTTCTTGTGATCATGCCAATGTTATGTAATAATGCACTGACTCTAGGAAACTAGGGTCGGGGCGTTACAGTTGGTATCAGAGGAAGTTTAGTACAAACCTTGGAAACTAGATTTAGATAAACTCTGATTAGAGCACATAGACCTAAGATGAACTTTGAGGATTAGTATAGAAGAACTTCCTAGAATTTTGGTATTGTAGAGATTTTGGGAGTTTTCCGAGCAATACATCCCTGTCTGGATACGAGCAGGTAGAGGCCGCTCTGGCACAGATGTACCTAGGGGTAAAACCCGAAAACACCGCTTTGAGCTAGACTCGAACGGGAACTGGTGCACGACAACGGGCCTTGCTGCACTCTTGGTTACGACACTCCCGGGGGATATGCTTAGGATAACTCTCACTTTCTTTACAAATCATTATGAAGGGTTTATGAGTATATACTTCCTCAAAGAAAACATATTTATGATTATGGATTATATCCATAGATAGTTCAATTTATGTTAAGTGTTTTATAAGTATGGGATTATGTATTTTGATTCATAAACTGATCTAGTTTATGCCATTGTTTAGAAATGGCGCCTAGTGGAAGAAATGGAAACCGTATCAATGCACGCACTCCATGTAGGGATTTCCCTCCTGCTCAAGATAATTATAGTGGGGCTGGTGATGCAACTGGTGCTGATCAGCTAATCACCGTACTGGGACAACTTACTCAGGTTATGAATAATAACCTTACCCGTATGGAGCACCCTGATCCGCAGCGTGGAGGATCAATGTTAGATCGATTCATGAGACAACAACCACCAACGTTCAATGGAAGTACAAATCCCTTAGTAGCTGAGCAATGGATATTTTCCCTAGAGAAAATATTTCAGGCTTTGGGGAGTAGTGAAAGGGAAAAAGTTACCATGGCAGTTTACCGCCTCACTGGAGATGCTGATCAATGGTGGTCATTGATTCAAAACATGAAGGAAGATGATGAAGTATCAAACATGGAATGGCGGGAGTTCAAAGATCTGTTTTTAGAAAAATACTTTCCTCGCGACCATCGAGCAGATATGGAAAGGCAATTTCTGAGTCTGAGACAAAAGGAGGATGAGAATGTCACAAAGTATGAGGCTAACTTTACAAGGTTAGCGAGGTATGCTGGAGATTATATTCGCAACCCAAGAAGTAAGATTGATCGTTTCTTTGATGGGTTAAAACCATTTCTCCGTCGAGCATTAGTCTCACAATCCTTTTCATCGTACGAAGACATTGTCTCATGTGCTATCAAGACCGAAAAGGAATTCTCTAAGTCTTATGACTTTAAAGCAAAGCAAGAGAAGAAGAGACCTGCTGATCAATCTGGGAATGGAAATAAGGGGAAGAAGGGAAAGGTTGAATATCCATCTTGTGGTAAGTGCGGGAAGAAACACCCCGGTGCTTGCCTGAAGGGAATGGGAGTCTGTTACAAGTGTGGTGAAAAAGGCCACCAAGCTCATGATTGCAAGGGGAAGAAGGAAGCTACCAACGTTCAGTGCTATAATTGCAGGGAGATGGGGCATTATGCAAATGCATGTCCTAAGCGTCAGGAGAACTTACCTCAGAAAAGGCCAAGGGATCAAGGCCAGGCTTATGCTATCACTACTGCTGAGGTAGAAGCTCCGAAAGACGTGGTGGCAGGTAATTTAATGGTTTCCTCAAGTTTAGCAAATGCATTATTTGATTCTGGATCATCGCATTGTTTCATATCTTCCCAGTTTGCTAAGAAAATTAGATATTTCCAATTTGATTTAATAAGGGAGTTGTCAGTTAAAACTCCTAAGGGAAGTATCGTTGCAACAAAGTTTTGTGAATCAGTCCCCATTAGAGCACATAAATTTTCTTTATCTGCTGATTTCATCGTCATACCTATGATTGAGTTTGATATAATCCTCGGTATGGACTGGCTTTCGGACTATGATGCGAAGATTTATTGTAAGAAGAAAGAGGTTACGATTCTTGATGATAATGATAAGGAACACCTTATTTTTAGAGCAGAATCGTCACCACCTAATTCTTATTTAGATCCACCCCCAGTAGCTCAACTTAATTCAATTATTGGGGAGGAAGAGAATGAAATAACTGTCGGTGAGGAAAGGAATGTTCAAATAGAGGATGTACCTGTTGTGAAAGAGTTTGTAGATGTATTTCTGGAAGATTTACCTGGACATCCTCCAGAACGAGAAGTAGAGTTTTCCATTGATTTGATTCCGGGATCAAGGCCTATATCGAAGACCCCTTATAGAATGGCCACTGTAGAGTTAGTCGAACTAAAGAAACAACTAGAGGAATTGAGTAATAAGGGATTTATTCGCCCTATTGTTTCTCCATGGGGAGCCCCTGTTCTTTTTGTTAAAAAGAAAGATGGATCTATGAGGTTATGTATCGACTACAGGGAGATCAATGCTATAACGATAAAGAACAAGTATCCCCTACCTCGTATTGATGATATATTTGACCAACTGCATGGAGCTCAATACTTTTCAAAGATTGACCTTCGATCTGGATACCATCAGTTGTGTGTAAAGAAGGAAGACATTCCGAAGACAGCATTTCGAACCAGGTACGGGCATTACGAGTTTACTGTAATGCCGTTTGGATTGACTAATGCACCATCTGTATTCATGGATCTGATGAATAGAGTTTTCAAGGAGTATCTCGATGAATTTGTGGTAGTATTTATTGATGATATATTGGTATACTCCAAAACCTATGAAGATCATGAAAATCACTTGCGCATTATCTTGAAGACTCTGAGGAGGCATGAATTATATGGAAAGTTTAGCAAGTGTGAATTCTGGCTTCAGGAGATTTCTTTTCTTGGCCATATTGTCTCTAAAGATGGAATCTCTGTTGATCCTTCTAAGACCAAGGCAATCCAAGAATGGCCAGCACCTACGAGTATAACTGAGGTACGTAGTTTTATTGGCTTGGCAGGTTATTATCGACGTTTCGTCCAGAATTTTGCCCGATTGGCTAACCCATTAACGAAGCTCACACGTAAAGGGGTTAAATTTGTTTGGACAAAAGAGTGTGAAGAATGTTTCGAAGAACTGAAGAGAAGATTAGTCAATGCTCCTATATTGACTCTACCATCGGGGAATGATGGGTTCGTTATTTATAGTGATGCATCAAAGAAAGGACTTGACTGTGTCCTTATGCTGAATGATAGAGTTATTGCCTATGCATCACGACAGTTGAAAATTCATGAACAAAACTATCCTACTCATGATCTTGAGTTAGCAGCTGTGATCTTTGCTTTGAAGATATGGAGGCACTACCTCTATGGTGAAAAATTTGAGATTTATACTGATCACAAGAGTTTGAAGTATATTTTCTCACAAAAAGAACTCAACATGAGGCAAAGGAGATGGCTTGAATTACTCAAGGATTATGATTGTACGATACACTACCACCCGGGGAAGGCAAACAAGGTGGCAGATGCTTTGAGTAGAAAAGACCATGGAGTTTTGAACAATATGAGAATTGAAAGGGATCCAATTTTCATGGATCTAGTGAAAATGGACATGGGAATAACCAGGGAAGGTGAAACATCAATGCTTTTTCAAATGGTTGCCAAACCATCTTTACTAGAAAGGATTAAGAGTTCTCAGACTGATGATGACGAATTCCAAAAGAAGATTAAAGCTGTGAATGATGGGAGATTGAGAGACTTTGTGTATGAAGATGGAATTTTGAAATTCGGGAAGAGACTTTGTGTTCCCAATATACCTGATCTAAAAAGGGAATTGCTGGATGATGCTCATAGTTCCAATTTCTCTATACACCCTGGGAGCACCAAAATGTATAGAGATTTGAAGGAACATTTTTGGTGGGACAACATGAAGAGGGAGATTGCTGATTTTGTGTCAAGATGTATGGTTTGTCAACAAGTGAAAGCTGGAAGGCAACAGCCTGGAGGAGTCATGCAACCTCTTCCCATACCGGAGTGGAAATGGGACAATATTACAATGGACTTTGTCATGGGGCTACCAAAGACTCCTAGAAGGAATGATGCAATATGGGTTATTGTTGATCGTCTTACCAAGTCAGCACATTTTCTTGCTATAAGAGAAGATCTACCCCTGGAACGTCTAGCAAGACTATATATTAATGAAGTTGTGAGACTTCATGGAGTACCCCTATCGATTGTTTCTGATCGTGATCCCCGTTTTACTTCAAGATTTTGGAAAAGTCTTCAGAAATCCCTGGATACTGAACTTCATTTGAGCACTGCTTACCACCCTCAGACAGACGGACAATCAGAACGGACTATTCAAACCTTAGAAGACATGTTGAGATCTTGATCACTTGACTTTCAGGGTATGTGGGATCAATATTTACCACTAGTAGAATTTTCCTATAACAATAGCTTCCATTCGAGTATTCAGATGGCACCATATGAAGCGTTATACGGAAAGAGATGTCGTACACCAACTTGTTGGGATGACGTCGGTGAAAGAAAACTTGTAGGTCTAGAACTGGTGGAGGAAACGATGGAAAAGGTAAAGGTAATCCAAAATCACATCAAAGCAGCTCAAAGTAGGCAGAAGAGCTATGCCGATAATTGAAGGAAGGATTTGGAATTTCAAGTCGGTGATCATGTTTTCCTAAAGGTATCTCCGTGGAAGGGAGTCATACGTTTTGGTAAGAAAGGTAAATTGAGTCCCAGGTACATCGGACCTTTCGAAATTCTAGAACGAATTGGGGCTGTAGCTTACCGATTGGCAATGCCGCCAAGTCTCTCCAAAGTTCACGATGTGTTCCACGTATCTCTGTTGAGAAAATACATGCCTGACCCAACGCATGTACTCACCTATGAGGAATTAGAACTGGAACCCGATCTGTCTTATTGCGAAGAGCCCATCAGGATTCTTGATACAAGAGAACAAGTACTGAGAAACCGGACGACGCGTCTGGTAAAAGTTTTGTGGAGAAATCATAAGATGGAAGAGGCAACGTGGGAACCCGAGGAACTTATGATGAAGAACCACCCGAGTCTTTTTATGCAGTAATACCCTAGAAATTGCGAGGACGCAATTATTTGAAGGAGGGGAGAATGTAACACCCCAAGCTTCTACGGTACGTTTCCCTTCGAATAATGTGATAGCGTGTGTTGTACGCAACCTCGAGTTCTAACACACACCACAACTAATTAAACTAGCCGTTGTGAATAGTAATACCTACTTTTTGAAATAATATATATTCTATATTTCAAAATGGACTTCATTTTTGGATTCGGAATATCAAAATTTGCCTAGGGTGAAATTTTGGTACATTTCGGATAACTTTCATATTTTGATGAATAGTGAAAATTTCTAAATTTTAATTAAAAACAACTTTTTTAATCAAATTAATTACTAGTGATAAATTATGAATTTGAGTGGTTTTAAAGTATATTTAGAATATATTTTTACCATTTAATATAATTTTGGTCATTGGACATAATTTTACAATTAAACCGAACATAAACAAGTGTCAATCTTTTGATAGTTATTATCTCTTAAAAACACGCTTTTTGTTTTAACAGCGGGAATTAATTTTAAATTAATTTCTGCCACTTCTGTGTTATGAATTTAGGAAAATGGATTCCATATTTGGAATCAGGATGTTCAAATTGTGTAAATAGGTAACTTTTATTTTTAGACATTTTGAATAGTTACTGTGGTAAATATTTTATTTACCATGGTTAAAGGGTAAATCCGGTAAATAAGGGTTAAAAAAATAATATTATAATAATAAAAAATTACCCTAAAACGTGTCCTAAGCTTATTGGTGGACACATACCCGACCATGGGCATCCTTTGGTCAATTTGGGGACCCCTTGGAGCCACTTGTATGTGGTAGGGACACTTTATATTAATAAAGTTAAAATAAAAATAAAAATGGCATAAGCTTACATCTTTTAGAAGAACAATTTTTACATAGGGTTATACATGTTGGACTTTCGATTATAAATATTCATTAGAAAGCTAAAAAGATTTCCTACATAATGATATTTTATTTATAATTTTTAGACATTATATAAGTTATTTTATTTATGAAACAATGATGATGCAGTAATTACTAAAATAGTGAAAAATAAAAATAATTGATCTTATAAATACCCAAATAATTATAATATGAAACTTTTAATGAATTAAACTAATTTTCTATGATAATATGATATATTAGGATTGATTTAATTGACTTTGTTCAAAGTAATCAATCTGTTAGGAGTTTCACAAAAATCAACTATTGAATAGTGTCAAAATTGACATAAAAGAGTTCTTAAAACAAATATTATATTATTAATTGATATTAAATTCCTAAAAATCTAAGGTTCGGCCAAGAGACTTATATTATGATAGGTTCCTCATTAATGGACCACTTGGGGGGCGCTTGGATGTATATAGTAAGTTTATTAATCATATTATATAAAAATACAAAGAGACATTGTAAAAGTGAAACTAATTAACTTAGAGTTAATACTTAAAGATATGGTTAATATAAGTACCCAAACCTGTCTAAATTCTATTGGATGAGTTGTTTTCGACCTATCCACACCTCATCATTTGAATAGTCAACTTTGGAGCCTTTGTAAACCGAATATGAATTTATTATAAATTAATATTTCTAACTTTTCCAAAGGTGCCCCTCACCCCTCTTATAAAAGGGCACTCCTCCTTCTCATTTCTTCACACCTTCAAAGCCTTTTGGTTCGGCCAAACTCTGCCCAAATACTCTCCCAACATCCCTCAATACAACCTAGAGGCCTTAGTTTGATCAGAAAGCCAACCTAAGGAGCCCTTTTGATCAAATCAAAAGGAAGAACCCGAAGAAGAGGTAATGATTTCACCACCCTTTTCTAAGTTCATTTCTTCTTCCACTTCTTCTTCCTTTGTTCTTACCATTCTGAAATAATAACTCCAGTATCTCACATATACTGTGATGTTATTATAAATATGGTACAATCATATTCAGTATTCTATCCACCCTTTGAATAACATGTCACCATACGTGTGTACGTACGGCTTACCGTCTCCACGTCGTGGTGTAATTGTTATTCAATATAATATTATTTGGATGGGTATAATAATGATGTGTAACTCATGTAAATAATAAATATAACATGTTAATGATTCTGTATATATGATTTTAATATCAAAAGAATGATATTGTCGCTCGTGCGTACGTACGGACTACCGTCTCCACGAACGCGATGAGATTCATTCTCCATCGTATCCATTCAAGTATAATTATCATTTGATGATTTAAAAATGATGTTTAAGGACTGTATATCATTCTGGATATGAATAAGATACAACAACCATGGCTTATGTAACAAAACATATAAAAGAAAATGAGTAAGTTAACTCCCGAAACGACGATAATTCTAAGATATTATTAACAAATCAATGTTAAAAGATCATATATGATATCATATTAATATATATGATTCTTGTATAATTTAATAACAACTATTTCACCATTATACAGGAGGTTAACCTACCCCAACCAAGGAAAAGTACAAGGTAAGGGTTATTTCACAATCTCTTCATTATCCGAGGTTGTTTATATGTAATAATCTACTGGGATCTCTTTATCATCCACATCCATGTTTCTTAAAAATGTATTTCAAAACATTTTTACTATTTACAAGAATATGGGTTAAAGTCATTTATACCTTTTTTTGACTTTTTATAAGAGGTTTATAAAGGAATCTTTCCGTCGTTTTCAAAACAAGGTCCTTTTTAACCTTTTCGACAGAATTGAGGTAAGAATGTTTTTTTTAACTTATACGGCGGGTGCGGTTATTTTACGCCGTTATAAAATCTTCAAAGCTTTCCTTACAAGCTTATAAGAATATTTTCAAAGAAAATGTTTTATTTTATATGGATCTTAAATGATTTCAAAATAAAAGGAGATATTTCTTTAAAAAGAATTTTGATTTCATCTATGTCAACATCCTTTGATGGATTTTAAGATTATTTGAAGTTGATTTATTATGATACAAAACTTCTATATTGTATTGAAGGTTTTGTGATATGTTTGACTGTGGATGTGCTATTTTTATACCATTCATAGTTTATTGTGAAAGTATTGACATTTCGTATGCTAGTTTTAATACGAATGTTTATGTTATGTTTAAACCTTTTCATATGGGAATGCATTGGACTTAATAAGTGACGGGTGGATCCCGCTATAGCTCCTCGATGCATCGGTAGGTCTCATGAGACAAACTAGTGTCTTGGCACAAGGCCTTGACAAAATCTTATTTGTAGTCTTGGCACGAGGCCTTGGCTATGTGGTTATGATAGTCTGGCATTATGCATTCCAACATTATGAAAGTGGTTATTTATTTTTGCATGTGATTATTCGATTAGTGGAATATCCATGTGAATAAGTAAATGTCATTATTTCATTTTATTTATGCCATACCATGTTGAAAGTTCATGTTTAAAAGGCTTTTGTTTTAGTTATACATTGCCTTAAATGTTTATTCTTATTGATGAAAGTTTCCTCTATATTGTTATCCTTACTGGGCATTTGAGCTCACCCCTTTTCTATGTTTTATTTTTCCCAGGAAGTGAAGATGTAAGTTATGAATGACCTGCAGGGATATTATGAGGGGATTGTAGTGTGGACTGTGGAAACATTATGTTGTTGTAGTAGTTTTTGATTTTATGATGTAATGTAAAACTTATGAATATATCTAGTGTTTCCGAGGCTACTAAACCAATCGGTCTTTCGAGATTTGATCTTTCTTGTGATCATGCCAATGTTATGTAATAATGCACCGACTCTAGGAAACTAGGGTCGGGGCGTTACACCAAAGGGTCCAGTCAGGGCAGCAACCTTCGGTCAGGGGAGTAGTCACGTTTGAGGCATCAGTAGCGTGTCTGGATGTTGGGGTACCTGGCGTGTTTGTCTGTTATCCTCGATCACAAGGCTTCTCGAGGGCGTGGAAGCCCGAGGCATCTCACATCGAGCGCGGGGAATTACATGTCATAGACATGTATCTGAGGTTTTCCTCAGCTTCTCGTGTTCAACACAGGGTATGCCGCGAGTTTAACATCCAGCGGAGACGGATGAGGGTGATCAGAACGTCCCATAGAGACGGATCAGATTGGTGTATCGCATAGAGACGGCTATGGTCCCATAGAGACGAGTCAGAACGCCCAATGAGGACGAATCCGAGGTGGTGCACTCCCTATAGGGGAAAAGGGTGATGAATCGGGGTGTACACGGAGGACAGCGACCCGGAGATATGATGGGACTTACACATGGAAAGTGGCCCAGGCGCCGCTAGGGGCGGCGAGGAGATGGATGGCATGACTCCACCGGGATGTTGCGGCCCGGGTGAGAATCGGGATGGGTGACGGATGGATGAGTGAAGTGGAGGAGGATGAAATGGGACCATCGCAGGGTGCGACGGTGAAATTGGGCTTGAGCCTTGAGGAGGCTTCCTACGTATCCCCGTGGAAGGGAATCAAAGTCCGCGTAGTTCGGGATGGTGCCGGTAAACCGACGTGAATTGGGTGATGGGTGGGCTTGAACCTCGTGGAGGCTTCCTACGTACCATGCCTTAACAAGGATCAAAGACCTCGTAGTTCGGAGAATACAGTTTAACGTCATGCGGGACGATAGTGAACCCTGACGTGAAAGAACGACGTGTGAGCTTGAACCTCATGGAGGCTTCCTACGTACCATGCCTTAACACGGATCAAAGACCTCGTAGTTCAAGAGGTCACAACGGCTTACCGCTGGACTGGAATGGGACCCGACGTGAATGAGCGACGGGTGGGCTTGAACCTCGTGGAGGCTTCCTACGTTCCATGCCTTGACATGGATCAAAGACCTCGTAGTTCAGGTGGAAAGTAGACCTTGGTCCACTATTGGTGGGCTTGAACCTCGTGGAGGCTTCCTACGTACCATGCCTTGACATGGATCAAAGACCTCGTAGTTCAGGTGGTCACAACGGCTTACCGCTGGACTGGGATGGGACCCGACGTGAATGAGCGACGGGTGGGCTTGAACCTCGTGGAGGCTTCCTACGTACCATGCCTTGACATGGATCAAAGACCTCGTAGTTCAGGTGGTCACAACGGCTTACCGCTGGACTGGGATGGGACCCGACGTGAATGAGCGACGAGTGGGCTTGAACCTCGTGGAGGCTTCCTACGTACCATGCCTTTACATGGATCAAAGACCTCGTAGTTCAAATGAAAGTAGACCTTGGTCCACTGATGGTGGGCTTGAACCTCGTGGAGGCTTCCTACGTACCATGCCTTGACATGGATCAAAGACCTCGTAGTTCAGGTGGTCACAACGGCTTACCGCTGGACTGGGATGGGACCCGACGTGAATGAGCGACGGGTGGGCTTGAACCTCGTGGAGGCTTCCTACGTACCATGCCTTGACATGGATCAAAGACCTCGTAGTTCAGGTGAAAGTAGACCTTGGTCCACTAATGGTGGGCTTGAACCTCGTGGAGGCTTCCTACGTACCATGCCTTGACATGGATCAAAGACCTCGTAGTTCAGGTGGTGTGGGTTGCAATGGCTTTCCACTGGACCGGAATTGCAGTTTAACGTCGTGATGGACGGGGGTGAAACCTGACGTGAAATACGGGCGGGCTTGAACCTCGTAGAGGCTTCCTACGTACCATGCCCTGACATGGATCAAAGACCTCGTAGTTCAGAGGGGGTTTGTCAGGTTCGGTGCTCACTCTAAGCCCACGTGAGTCATGCTCGGTGTGAGAAACAAGAGATTGCATGGACCTGATGATCACGTCGTGAAGGGTGCGTCCGTGAGAAGCGAAGAGGGGCTTACGCGTTGGGCGGCCCATGGTGTTGGGACTTACTCCAAGATGGAGGCCCAGAGGGGGGTGCCTCATTCCCTATCACGTCCTCCACTGACCTTGGTAGTGGGGAAAGTACCGAGATGCACGGGTGCAATCATCCGTACCAAAGGTTAGGGGCTTACGCTCTGAGGCGACCCTTCCCCTGCGAACATACACCACTCCGACAAGGAGGATCTCATTCCATGTGCGGAAGAGTTCCATTCCCGTGGAGACGAGTGGTGTAAAAAATGTTCGAGTTGGGGGGACCCTTCGTGAGGGAGACGAGGTTGGGCCACAGTTTAACGTCATGTGTTGAGGACGTGGTGCTTGGCAGTTTAACGTCCTGCAGCTCGGACAAGGTGGGTTCACTCCACACCCCTAGGGCTTACATAACTGGTACCCTCTGGTCCTTAGGGAAGGGAAGGTACCAGTAAGGCCATGGTAAAGGGGGGTCGAGGGAGGAACCATCGAGGGGTCCACGTTAGCGTGGCTATGCGAAGAAGCAATAGCTGTTAGCGTGCCTATGCGAAGAAGCATTGGGCGAAGCAACGCTACGGGAGGTGTTGTCCATGGGACCTTGAAATCACATCGTGCAAACCTGGAGGGTCGCACGGAAAGAGGAATCGCTAAGCAGAGGAGTGTGCTTTGCGAAGTGGAGTGCCTTGGCCTTAGCATGTGGCATAGGTGGGAGTGGGTGGTGCTTCGCGAAGTGGAACAGTGTTCGCGGAGCACTGCCTCACGAAGAAGGAGTGGTTCGTGATGTAGGGTCCTGCCAAGCAATGTGCTTCGCGATGCATAGTTATCCTGCCTTGGCATAGGGATTACTAGCATGGGTTGGGTGTTTCGCGAAGCACAAGTGCTTCGCGGCTGCCCGAGTTCCCTTGGGAATCCCCTTCCTTTGCGAACGCCCTTGGGCTTCGCGAAGGGCATCCCTCTCAGAAGAGGGGCTCAGAACGAAACAAATCAGAGTCGTCTCGCGAAGTAGAAATCCCTCGCGGAGCTCCTGATTCCCGGGGCAAAGCTTGCTTCGCGATTCGGGAGAGGAGAAGCCGAAAGGTTGGATTGTCCATCTACGTGACTCAGGGGGAGTCGAGTATTTATAGGGAAGGCGGGCCGCGATGCAGGGCTCGCGCGCCGCCTTCGGAGCTTCGCGCCGGCTCGCGAACGTCAAACGGGTTCGCGGAGGATTACCGCCTCCGGAGCTTCGCGACGGCTCGCGAACGTCAAACCGGTTCGCGGAGGATTACCGCCTCCGGAGCTTCGCGGCGGCTCGCGAACTTCAAACCGGTTCGCAGTGGATTACTGCCTCCGGAGCTTCGCGGCGGCTCGCGAACGTCAAACCGGTTCACGGAGGATTACCGCCTCCGGCGCTTCGCGGGGCTGCCAGGGTTGGGACGCTTCGCGGCGGGGCTCCGCGGCTGGGCTTCGCGGCTGAGTTTCGTGAGGCAGGGCGCCGGCTGTCTTTTTCGTTCCTTCCTTTCGGGCCATATTTTTGGCGTCAACAAATTCCCCCCCTCAGACTTGGAGTCGCGGAGGGCGAAGGGTCGAAGTCTGAGGGACAATCGCCAAAAACTGTCTGTGGTTCGCGATGCAGCATCGCGAAGGAGGCCCGCGATGCTCGCCGGGGCCGCAGCTCCGGACGTGCCGCGATGCTTCGCGCGGATAAGGCGTGCCGCGATGCTCCGGGGTCGTCGCCTATAAATAGGGGGTCCGCCCTCTTTTGTCTTCACGTGCCTTGTCTTTTTGTGCGCTCTCGATTTTGCGAAGCTCCACGTACTCCGCGACAGCACTTCGCGAATCGAGCTTCGCGGCGAACCGCGGGTCTCCGACTCCGCGTCCGCACCAAGCAAACCTTTGCGTGCCTGCCTTGGCCGGACTTCGCGGTTTTGATCTTGCGACCGACCTGCGCGATCCGGCTTCGCGATCGAGCTTCGCGATCGAGCTTCGCGATCCATCCGGAAGAATCCTTTTCTGAGGGCCAGAGTTAAAATGGCCCATCAAGAAGCTGTGCGGGAAGTGCTTGCAGATGCTGCTCGCCGGGATGAGATGGCCAACCGTCCGGGCTTGGGGGAAATGGTTCGGAGCCACTCGGACCACAGTTCCTTGACAGACCTGCTGTCGGAAGGTCAGAGGGATTATCCGCAGTGCAAGAAACTGCCGTTGTACGGCTTCGGACTGAGGGATGATGTCTTCATCCCTGAGGCGAGAAGGGATGAACCAGTTTGCTGGTTCGGGAGCACGCCATGCCTGCACCAATGGTTCAGGGCGGCCGATGGTCATGCACGGGAGGATTTCGCACCCGTTACCGCTGATTTCCTCTACAATCATGTAAATGACATTGACGGGAGGCCACTGCAACCGGAGATGTCCCCTCCTCTCTACCGTACTATGCTGAAGGCGGCTCTGCAGGATCCGAAGAAGGGATGGTCCGATGAGTGGGACCTGCGCCAGGGTGGCAATTTCACCGACGACTGGGCCTGGGCCTTCTGGGTAGGCGCCTCATGCAAGGAGTTCGAGGCCGAGCTGAGGAGAGTGGGATTGTATGAGGCAGCATGGGCCTCCCAGTTCCACATTTACCAACCCAAGCAGCTGATGCCGGAACTATTGAGTAGATGGTCGTCCCGAACCAACACCTTCCACCTGCATCATGGGGAGGTGGGCATCAGCCTGTGGGATGTCCACCAGATTTCCGGGGTCCCGATCTTGGGGGCCATGTATGATGAATTCCTCCCCGTTGTCAGCGTGTGGGGAGATGCTGAGCAAATGCCACGGCTGGCGTCAGCGCTGATGGCGCTTGTCCCTGGAAAGGACAAGGAGGCCGTGAGGGACGTCCACTTCAAGAGGTGGTTCAAGTGTTTCCTGAACTTTCTAGAGAATCGAGAGTTCCCTCCAAGGCCTCGAACTTGCCCGAGGGCAGCCCAGCGGGGTAAGGGGCACTCGTATTGGCGGGTTTTGGAGGACAGCCAATGGAAGACTTGGGGTTTCAGCGTCAGCACCGAACAACGGCCAATAGTTAGGCTGGCGGCGTTCATCGCGGCTCTCATATGTGGGTGGATCTTACCAGTGAGAGATACAAGCATGGGGGTACGGCCCAGCTCGTTCATCATGGCATCGATGTTGGCCGTGGGGCAGCGGATCAACCTGGGGATCCCGATGCTTGCCAAGCTATACAGAATGATGCGGCATATTAGCGAGGGCAAGAAGCCGCCAAGAATATGTGGGCCCTTCCACCTCCTGTATGGGTGGATCGCGGTGCATATCAGGGGGATTTACGAGTATCCAACCCCCATTTCGCCGCCGGGATCAGACTTTCGCCCTTCCATTCTGAACGCAGTTGGGAGCTTCCCATTCAAACTGGCCGTTCCGACGGTGCTGAATAGGGTGTGGAGGGCGGACGAGTTCAACTTTCTTCCCTTTCCACTGCCGACGAGGAGGCTTACTGATGATGGACGGGGAACGGAAGAGCATCGGGCTTACCTCCTGGCCTTCCGAGGTGGAGTTTTGGTGGCTCGGATAGATCGTGAGCCGATCTGTGAATCGTACACCCCACACCGTTTTGCGAGGCAGTTCCGGTGCCTCCAGCGGCTGACCCCGTAGATATACTGGGAGGTGCGTCACGAGGAGCACCCGTGTGTGATGAGGCAGTTGTGGCTCATGTTCACACGTGAGGATGGAAAGATGCAGATCACATTGCCTCCATCCACCGCCACCTTCGGCATAGTGAAGGAGTACGCCATCAGCTGGGAGGCCGCTTATCCCGGGGAGATGCTGAAGCAGCCAACGATCCGGGTTGGTGACGGTTGGCCCCCTTTATCTCGAGGTCGGGGTCGGAGGGCAGCTAGGGCCGCCCGCGGCAGCGGGGCTGTCATGGCAGAGAGACCCGCACCGGCCGAGGGTATGGCAGCAGCGGCGGATCCGGTGGTTCCGGGAGAGCAGGGTCATCCGGAGGGGCGGCCACCGAGGGGATTCCGCCGGATATCCGCTCAGGCTCCGGGGAAGCGGCTGCGTCACATTGACATGGCAGAAGATTCTGTCTTTCCGGAGGCTTGGGATGTCTGGGATGTCAACCGGCAATTCCTCAGCCCATCTGAGATGTGGGCCCACCTGAATCACCTCGGGATGAGACTTCCGGGCATAGGCCCAGTCCGGGCTGGATTCATGGTGTCTCCGGCGGAGGCGGAGCAATACTTGAACGAGCTGGAGGATTACATCCACTCCAGTGGTGTCCCTCGCCCAATGACAGACCGGGTGAGGGTACTGTTGAATCAGACGGTCCCTCCACAGTTATCGGCTGCCGATCTGAGGGAGCGCTTCCCCTTGCCGGAGGAATCAGGGGATTCTTCTCGGGAGGATGAGGCTGGAGGGGGGGACCCGCTGGAGGAGGGCGAGGTCGGAGACCGAAGCTCGGAATCCGACGACTTCGCGGAGGCTCTCGAGGTAACATTCCGAACTTCTCTTCCAACGATCTGTTCTCGAATCCCTACGGACCTCTCACCGATGTTTGGGTCATGCAGGAGGAACTTGTTCGTAGGCCTCGTTCTCGCTCCTTGGCGGGTGACGATGCGGGACCTTCAGAACCCGCGCCTATGGCTGCGTCCAGTTCTGCGTCTGGTGGGACCAGGGGGTCTGAGGTGGCTCCTCTAAAATCTCCAGACCTTCCAACAGTATACGGGGGGCCTCGTCTCGGAGTCCCATCAGTACCGGCCCAGGAGCAGCGCTCAGAAGTCGATCTTCGTAAGTCTCCTCCACCGGTCTCTTCGTTGCCACACGTGGCCCATGTCGACTAACGTTTATGTCTCTTTCTGTCGTACAGTTCTCCGACTGGCGTGGGCTGCTGCAGCGAGGCTGGTTGGGATGTCTGGCGGCGTCCCTCCCAGGGGCATGCCGGTGATGGTGACGATAGTCCATTCACCTCCTCCAGCTGCGGCGCACACCATCACTGGCGGGACCACCAGCAGGGTCATACCTGAAATCATCGAGGTAGACTCCGAGGAAGAGGATAAATCGGTCAGTCCCAGTCCTGTCGTGCCTGTGCCGGCGTCAGGTGTCGTACCAGACTCAACACCAGATGCGGATCCTGCTGAGGAATTCCTGCAGGCATATCCTGTGTACGAGCCTGCCGACCGCGCGGATTGGGATGAAACAGCCTCTGATGAGGAAGACAGCAGCATAGTCCGCCGCTGGTCGTGGAAGCTGATCACGCGCTTTATCAGGGACACTCCCCAAGCGCAATGGCTGGCCGAAATGGATAGGCTCCGCTCGCGGTTGCGCGAACTGTGTGCCGGGGGAGTGGATGCCCAACGCCCTCACGTGCTCATCCGAGACCTCATGGCTGAGAAGATCCGGGAGCATGATCGTGGGCTGAGCGTGGGATGGCAGCGGAGGAAGGCGACCAGCATCAGGAAGCTCCAGGAGGCTGAAGGCGAGGTCCAACAGATGCAGATCCGGGCCAACGAGCTTTCGGCCACTCTCGATGCACATTCTGAGCTGGTCTTACGATTGAAGGCCCAGCTGGCAGAGGCTGAGGAGCATATGGAGCAGACCTCTGGAAGGATGGTTGTCGTCCAGGCTGAGGTGGAAAGGGCCCGGGCCGGGGTTGACGGATTACGCCCCGCCGCTGCTGAAGTGGAGTGGGAGTTAAATCAGCGGCAACAGGCTCTGGACGCCGCAAGTCAACGGGTGGCGGAGCTGCAATGCTCTTTTGACGGAGTCAACCCGTCCATGGGGGAAGTCAACCCCCGAGTATTGTAGCGAACTCGAAAGAAGCTTTTATAAACACTTTTGTGCTCCAACCCTTTCTTTCTCCTTTGTTTTAAGTTCCGTAGTACGCACGATTTCCACTGTTGGATTGACTTGTTGCATCCCTGCAATGTTTGCGGGACGTTTGACGACAATTCCCTCAAACCAGTCCAGATTCCCGAAAGATGGGGAAGGCTTGATCGGAGGAGGAACTTCCAGGATAGCCGAATTACCGTTTCTCCAACGTGCTCTTATGCACGATCGGGGCAACACCAGGGGCGCTGAAACCGGTTCAAACAGATGAAAATGGGAAGTGTGAATCACGATGCCCAAATTCGGAACACTGTGGGGATGGCGTGACAATAAAGGACAACCGCTAACCGTGGCGGACAAACGGTATCCTTACTGCGTTAGCCTGAAATGGGGACAACAAATGAGGGTCGACCGTTGACCATGTTCGAAACACGGGACCGTGTCACAAATGTTGTCGATCAATCTTTCAGGGCGTTGGCCCAGGACAGTTGGTGGACCATAGGTCAGACATCCATACTGTTAGGGGGTCCTTCCAGACATGAAAGAGGACGAGAGTCCGAATAAGGGACACGCAAAGCGTGGAACATGGAGTGGTGGTTTGTCCAAACAGAATCCAACACCTCGGTAGTTGCACCACCGCGGAAGGAGTACGCCAGATGGGCGCATCGACCTGATCACGGATCATTCCTTTTTGGGACAGGGCCTCTCTGGCGAGGGGATCTATCGCTTCCCAATGGGATCTTGGGGCATCCTGAGCTTGTTCAGGGTAAAATTGTAGCTACATAGTTCTCCACGGGGGGTCAGGCCAGAGGGCTGGAAATGGGGAGGAACAGGATTTTGTGATTCCTGGGGCTGAACCCTAGGCGAAATGCCTGGGCGTCTCTACGTATCCCACGTGATGGTGGGAATCAAGCCGCACGTAGTTCTGGAAGCGTAGTTTAACGTCGTACTGGACGAGGAGCATCCTAACCGTGTTGGTACACATCCAGCCAAAACTACTAAGCCCACGTGAGTCGTGATCGGTGTGGGAAACAAGTAGTAGTGGTGGGAATTTCCCGACGCAGAGAGGGGAAGGTTGGGGCAAAGGGATGCTCGGTGACTACCAGCCCAATGACACTAACACGATCATTCAGCGCACCTAGATGCGCGAAGAGAAAGAGCCGAGTATGGTGGAGTTCCACTTGAACATGAGGGAGTGGAAATGTGTGAATCATGACGCTCGAGATTCGGATCACGATGGTGGCGGCGTGGCAATGGAGGACTACTGCTGACCATATTCGCAACACAGCATCCTATCGCGTTAGCCTGAAATGGGGACAAACAAATGAGGGTCGACCGTTGACCATGTTCGAAACACGGGACCGTGTCACAAATGTTGTCAAATATCCGCAGGGACGTTGGCCCGAAACGATTGTAGGGCCCTTAGGTCCAGCATTCATGGAGAGCCCTTAATCTTAGTATCCACCTCGTCCGAGGGTCCTTTTGGATGTGGAAGAGGATGAGGATCCAAATAGTGAGCTCACGAAGCTTGGTCATGGGATGAGGGGAATGTCCCTGTGAAAATCCCATGCTTCGGGCTTTTTGTCAAAACACATCTGAATATGTCAACGAAACGTATTAGAGAGAGGGAGCAGATTCCTTTCCCTTGGGGAGATCTTAGTTTAGGGTCATAGAACTCGGACCATGGATTCCAAAAAAAAGGGATCAGGGGACGCATGACATCACAGCCTGACGTGAATGAGCTCGAGTCGAGGGACCGAACACCAGGGTTAGGCTGGGCCCGCGGGGAAGTACCCGGGCGCTCCTACGTATCTCATGAGGATGAGAATCAAGCCATACGTAGTTCTGGAAGGTGGCAGGGTAAGGTACCAGTGCCAGGGGAAAGGGGAAGTGCGGACGTGGCCCTTGCACTAAAAGAAGAGGAATTTGATGTATCTTGTTTGTTCTTTGAGGTGAATGGTTTTTTTTTGTGAAGCGACAGGCCTAGAACTGTAGGTCGTGATGTCGCCACAAGAATCAAGCCGTGATGGGCGTTGACAAATGGCATGGCGCGTGGCCAGTACCCAACGTGATGTCCTCTACAGCGAGGTCACCACAATGCGGTGCCGTTTTTCGTCGTGCGGCCAGGACGATAATGTCACAGTTTAGGTTCGTATGATAGGACCAAGCATGCATTTTATCGTCACGCAGCGCAGACGTAGCAGAGACGATGCTAAGCAGGAAATTTGCGCAGTGTTTATAAAACAAATTTGACGGAGACATGATCCCACATCAAATTGTACGCCATCCGGAGGTAAAACAGGGAGAGAGACTGGCTTCTGGAATGGGTTGTACCCGGAGACAGGGTGTCTGGGCGGTCCTACGTGTCCCCTGAGGATAAGAATTTGAACATAGTCTCGAATGGGTCTTAGTTTATGGTCTTAGAGCTCGGACCATGGGAGCCCCAAAGGGCGCCAGATTGCAGCTTTGTCCCCTTAGCATGCAAAGGTGCACTGAGGGATAATGCCAAAAGTGTCGAGATTCCACCTGGACATGATGGGGTGGAAAATGATGTGAATCATGCAACCAACATTCAAGGACTGAAGGAGCTGGCGTGACGACAAAGGATTACTGCTGACCATGTTCGCAACACAGCATCCTGTCGTGTTAGCCTGAAATGAGGACTAACAAAACGAGCATCGACCGCTGACCATATTCGCAATGCGGGATTTTATCGATTTGTTGTCCGAAACCCTCGGGGGCGTTGGCCCGTATCAGTAGGAGAGCCCTTGGGCGTAGTATCCAGGCCGTTCTTGGGGGTTCCCTCTGGGTGTGAAAGATGATGGAAGTCCGAATAGAGGGGAACACGAATCTTGACAAGTGGAAGGAACTTGATCAAGTTGAATCTGACACTCTTGGTGCTAGACCAGAGTACTCTTAATACATGGGTGAACCACTGCAGGGAGCCAAGGGACTCAACCTTGAGGGTGATCGGGAGATGGCAGATTCCCAGGGGAAGGGGGGCATGATGCCCACAACCTTGTATCATACCTACACACCCCCCGCTGGAGAGGGATGGACCAAGTGGCCTAGGTGACCGGGAAATCAGGAGATCTCCCCGAGGTGGGGCTGGACCCGAATCATAGACATTCAGGTGGTCCTACGTATCCCATTAGGATGAGAATAAAGCCACACGTAGTTCTGAAGGGTGCCTTTTAATGTCATGCAGGACAGGGGATAGGAGGACTGAACCTCAGAATGGGGGCGTGCGTGGTGCAGCTATTGCGTACCCGACGTGAATGAGGGCATAGCCCTACACTGTGCTACGCAGTCCTGTGATCAGGGTCCTGAAGGCAGGATTAGAGAGGTAAATTCGTTGAACTCAAGCCGGGTCCAAAGACAAGGGTTATTGAACGTAGTTCCAGATGAGAGTCTTAGTTTATGGTCTTAGAGCTCGGACCGTGGATGGTGACAACTCCCGAGTAAGCACAGAGGTCAACCCAATCCCTAAGCCCACGTGAGATAAACTCGGTGTGGGAAACAAGGGGGGATCCTCATTGCAATACTTGGGGCATCCATTAAAGGGGAGTCAGCAGAAAGTTCCGAAGGACACCTTTGATGTAGCTTGTTCCTCAAATGTGCAGACGTGCACAGAGGAAAAGTACCAAGAATCCCGAGACTCTACTTGGACACGATGAAGTGACGAAGGGTGTGAATTGTGTACCCGGCATTTGGGCTTAACGGGTTGGCGTGACGATAGAGGAATACTGTTATCCGTGACAGAAACACAGCGTCTGTATCGCGTTAGCCTGAGGTGGGAACAACAAACGAGCATCGATCGCTGACCATATTCGCAACGCGGGATTTTATCGATTTGTTGTCCGAAACCCTGGGGGGCGTTGGCCCGTATCGGTAGGAGAGCCCTTGGGCATTGTATCCAGGCCGTCCTTGGGGGTCCCTCCGGGTGTGAAAGATAGTGAAAGCCCTGATGCGGGGATGCGCAAAGCCTGGAAAGCGGGTGCGGACGTGTCCGAGTAAAGCTTGGCATTCCAGGTAATGAACTAGAGTACTCTTAAGCACATTGGAGAACCGCCGAAAAAGAGGGATCGACGAAACAACTCAGCAGGGGGTGGGAGCATGGCGTGGTCATCACGAGACCGTCGTGAATGAGGACATAATCCCACACCGCACCATATGATCCCCTCATGGAGGAAGGATGGGCCAAGGGGCCAAGATGGGATGAGGATTCCTGAGGGATGGGGCTGGACCCGGATCTTGGACATCCAGGTGGTCCTACGTATCCCATCAGGATGGGAATCAAGCCACACGTAGTTCTTAAAATGTAGTTTAACGTCATACCGGACGAGGAGGGGAGTAACATACCCCTAAGCAAGGTGTACAGTATGGCGAAAAACCGACGTTAATGAGGACATAGCCCTACGCCATGCCGTACAATCCTATAAGATAGGTCCTGGGCCGCGGCCTGGAAAGGCCGAGGGGCCTGGGGAGAGCCTCGGTCAGGAAGAACTGACTGGTTTGTAGTTTAACGTCTTACATGAGGACGGGGGGCCAGGGGCCCAAGGAGGCCAAGGGGCCTGAGGCTGAGCCTCGGAAGGGGAGTCGTACGACATGGTACATGATCCCGACGTGAATGAGGACGTAGTCCTACACCACACCGTACGCTCCGGGTGAGGAATCCTGGGCTGTGGGCCCGATCACTAGCACCACCTGGGGGAAGTTTGTCACCTCAGGATGGGGCAGAATGAATCACTGTTCACCATATTCGAAATACATCGTTCCCATGGTGACCCACATGGGGGCAACAAATGAGCGTCGACCGCTGACCAAATTCGCAATGCGGGACTTGTATCAATTTGTTGCTTGAGAAAACCCTCGGGGGAGTTGGCCCGGATTGGTAGGAGAGCCCTTGGGCTTTGTATCCAGGCCGTTCTTGGGGGCCCCTCCGGGTGTGAATCCATCCACGAAAGGGGAAAACACCTCCAGGGGGAATGTGCAGCCGGGTCGAGGCTTGCTCGACGTGGGTCGGGGCAAAAGTGTGCGCCCCGCCGTGTCTTGACCCGAGGGGAAGATTTTGGCTTTTGGGCTGGGCCGACGAACGAAATGTCCGGGCGTTCCTACGTATCTCATAAGGATGAGAATCATGCCATACGTAGTTCTTGAAGGCCATGAAGTTTAGCGTCATACGGTGAGGACGTGGGAGGGTAGAATAACGGGAGTGGGCGCATGGTGCGACCCCCCACAATCTTTGCGTGAGTGGGGTTGCATGAGCGGGGCCAAGAAAGCCGACGCCCTGCTACACAAAGATCCTCCAAGGAGACTATCCCAGGGGGAATAGCGGAAGAGAAAAGCTTGGGTCTGGGCTCAAGACGAGGCGTCCGAGCGTTCCTATGCATCCCATGAAGATGGGAATCAAGCCATACGTAGTTATTGGCATGCGGTTTAACGTCATGCGGGACGAGGGAAATCTCATTCGGGGATGTGCGCGGCATGGTACATGATCCCAACGTGAGAACGTAGTCCTACACTGTACCTTACGATCCCGTAAGGGGGTAAGTCGGAGAGAAACGAGGGGGCCTGGGGCCAGACCTCGGTGGAGACGGGGCCAGGGGCCCAAAGAGGCCGAGGGGCCTGAGGCTGAGCCTCGGTCAGGAAGAACTGACTGACTTGCAGTTTAACGTCTTGCAGTGAGGACGGAGATACAGTTTAAGGTCATGCGGGACCAGGTCGCAGTTTAGGGTCATGCAGGACCAATGCAGTTTAATGTCGTGCAGGACCCTCTCGCAGTTTAGGGTCATGCAGGACCACTTTTGCCCTAGGCAAAGTATCGGTTGAGGAATCTGGAATTGGTGGGAGGGGTTACACGCTCTCCATCTGTGGTCACCAAGGAGTATTCTCCATTGGGGTAAACCTTATGGATGATATAAGGCCCTTCCCATTTGGGTTCTAACTTGGGCGGTTTCCTTCTGGGAATCATTGGCGCTCGTAGGGCCAGCACCAGGTCACCCTGTAGAAAAGAGCGTAGACGAACCTTCTTGTCAAAAGCTCTTGCTATCTTGTCCTGATGCCTTTCCAGATTGTGCAGGGCATGAAGCCGGTTCTCGTCCAGTGCCTCTAACTCAGCTAGACGGATCCCGGCTACCTCATCTGATGTCTGGTGATCTTAAACTGCCGTGCGTAGCGATGGCAGCTGGATCTCAATGGGTAGGACGGCCTCAGCTCCATACACCAGGGAATATGGGGTCACCTGGGTAGAGTTGCGAGTCGTCGTCCGGTAAGCCCAAAGGGCGTTGGGGAGCTTGTCCGGCCAACTCTTCTTGTTCTGACCAACCATCTTCTGCAGAATGTTAGAGAGGGTCTTGTTGAACGCCTCGATCTTCCCATTCGCCTGCGCGTGGTAGCGGGAGGTATGGTTCGATCGGATGTCGTACTTAGCGTACAATTTCTTCCATTCAGCTGCTCGGAAGTTGGTGCCGTTGTCAGTGAGGACGGCGTGAGGGACTCCAAACCGGTGGATAATGTTGCAGCTCACAAAGTCAATGACGAAACGGGCCTTGACCTCTTTGAGCGGGACTGCTTCTGCCCACTTGGAGAAGAAATCTGTAGCAGTCAGGATGAACCTACACTGGCGGGCTGTTGCCGGCGGATACGGTCCCACTACATCGAGTCCCCATACCGCAAATGGCCAAGAGTACTTGGTGGGGTGGAGGGGTTCTGGCGGCCGATACAAGAAGTTGGCGTGCACTTGGCACGCGTGGCATCTCTTGGCGTATCCAATACAATCGTGGATCATGGAGGGCCAGAAGTACCCTAGCCTCCGGATTTGATGGGACAGCTTCGGCCCAGCTTGATGGGCGCCACAGGAACCGGCGTGAACCTCTTGCATAACTTGAGGTATCTCTACTCCTTGGATGCAACGGAGGAGGACACCATCAAAACTCCGTTTATAGAGGGTCTGCCGAAGACTGTGGCCACTCTGGAGGGTAAATTGAAGTGCGCGGCATCGGATTCGCTCGCGCTCGGCCCGGTTGTCCAGGAGCTGACCATTTTGGAGATACTCGACAAAAGGTGCTCTCCAATCGGGGGTCGTTTCAACCACTGCGTCTGACGAACCTGGGACCCCCGATACGGAGGGTCCGGCGGTGAGATGACTTACCCGCAGGCTATCACGGTCCTCTTGGGTGACGGGAGCAATGACTCTCCGGTGGGCCACGTGTATGACCAAATCGTCTTGCTCGGGTTCTGCGAGCGATGCGGCTAAGCCAGCTAGGGCGTCCGCTTGTCCGTTCTGCGACCGCGGGACATGGGTAACCTCTGGCCGAGAAGAGAACTGGGCCATTAGGAGGAGGGTGTACTCCAGCAACGGTGCAAGCTCTGGCTTCCTGACGACGTAGTCGCCATTAACCTGTTTGATTACCAGCTCAGAATCTCCCTTCACATGTAGATGGGGTACATGGATCTCAAGGGCCAACTCGAGGCCGGTGATGAGAGCTTGGTACTCTTCCTCGTTGTTCGTACAACCTTCTGACAACAGGAAGGAGTACGGCAGGACGGCCTGCGCCGGGGTAATGAAAACAATACCCAGACCCACTCTGTTGAGCTTGGGATCGTTGAGCCTTCTACCGGTGGGGCTCCGGGAGGCGCCGTCGAAATGCATTTGCCAACATGGGGCAGCATGATCGACTGAGAGGATCATCTCGTCGGGAAAATCCAGGTCCAGGGATTGATCCGCGGAGGTTGGGTGGGAAGCTAAAAAGTCTGCCAACGCTTGTCCCTTAACGGCCTTCTGAGGCACGAACCTGATGTCAAATTGCTGAAGAATCACCGCCCACCGTGCTAGTCGTCCAGTCAGCATGGGGCGGTTCAAGATGTACTTCAGCGGATCTACCCGAGAGATCAATTGTACCTCGTGGTGTTGCAGGTAGTGCCGCAACTTCTGCACAGCGAAGACGAGCGCAAGGTAGCTCTTTTCGATGGGGGAGTATCTGACCTCCGTATCGAGAAGCATGCGACTGAGATAGTAGAGACTGTTCTCAGTGCCCTCGTTATTCTTCTGGGCGAGCAGCGCGCCGAGGGATCTCTCCAGGGCGGTCACGTAAAGGACCAGCGGCTTTCCAGAGACGGGTGGCATCAATACCGGAGGTTGGAGCAGATACTGCTTGATTTCCTCAAAGGCGATCCGACACTCCTCATCCCATTCGTAGGCAGCGCCTTTCTTCATGAGCCGAGAAAAGGGCTTACACTTGCCGGCCAGGTTCGCAATGAATCGGCGTATATAGGCTAAGTGTCCTTGCAGGCCTCGTAGCTCTCGAATGTTGCTCGGGGGAGGCATTTGGCTGATGGCCTTGATCTTCTCCGGGTCGATCTTGATACCTCGGTATCTGACAACAAAACCCAGAAACTTCCCGGAGGTGACCCTGAAGGCACACTTCAGCGGGTTCATCTTCAGGTGACGGGAACGGAGGAAACCGAACACTCTCTCAAGGTCTTTGAGATGGTCCTGGCGCTGGCACGATTTGACTACAAGGTCATCCACGTAGCATTCCACCAATGTCCCGAGGATCGGTTTGAATATGCGATGCATGGCCCTCTGATAAGTGGCACCTGCATTTTTCAAACCGAATGGCATTACCCGGTAGCAAAAGGTACCCTGGGGAGCCCTGAAGGCAGTGGGCTCCTCATCTTCGGGGGCCATCCGGATCTGGTTATACCCGGAATACCCATTCATGAAAGAGAGGGCTTGGAACCCGGCCGTGGCGTCAATCAACAGCTCCGTCACTGGGAGTGGGAAGTCATCCTTTGGGCAGTGGCGATTGAGATCGCGGAAGTCGATGCAGACTCTAATCTGCCCATTTTTCTTCCTGACTGGCACAATGTTGGCGAGCCATTTGGGGTACTGGACCTCTTTGAGGAAGTCGGCCTTGATTAGCTTATCAACTTCGGCCTCAACCATAGCGCCATGGGAAGGGTGCATTTTCCTGGGAGGCTGCTTAAACCCACGATGTTTTACTGGGAGGCCCAGATGGTGGACGGCCACTTCGGGATCCAGCCCTGGCATCTCATCGTAACTCCAGGCAAACACATCGCGGTGCTGTTTGAGGAAGTCTACATACTGCTGCCGCTCCTCGAGGGACATGGCCGCACTGATCAATGTGGGTCTTGGATCTGCCTCGCTACCAAGGTTCACCTGTACCAGCTCATCGACCGTGGTAGAGACGCCTTCTTCAAAGGCTGGGGGAGCATCCTCCAAGTCTTCCTCCCCAGCCGTGGGGGGACTTCCCGCGACGGAAGATACTTCTGGGCTTTCAAAACCCGAGGGGCGCCTGGTGCCGGCTTGGGCAGCAGCGGTCATCACATCAGGAGACTCACCTGTCGTTGAGACCATAGCAATGAATGCATTTGATCCTATCCCATCCGGCCTTCGGCCTAAGGGGCCACGCTTGATGATATCAAAGCAGTGGTGACGTGTCGGCCTGAGTCGGTTGATTCCAGCCCGGCGAAATAGACACGTATGGCGCACCGCCGTTGTCATGAGCTTGACGTCCCGGTACCGTACAGGGGTAGGAGATTCCGGGATGACCCGAGCCTGGTTGATGTAGGAGTACGAGGTGATTTTCCGCCGTCGCTTGGACGCGGGAACATGCCTTCCTTGCGTACCCGAAACAACGAAACATTGTCCCATGTCGGGGGTCGTGGCCTCCAACCGTTGGATCGGGAGGATGTAGGCGTCGTCCATGCTTGCCCAAGGATCACTTGTGATCGGGGCGGGCTCATCCTCGCTTACCAGGATTTGCTTGTCCTTACTTTTGTAATAACCCGCATCCAGATAGCGGGCCTCACAAGAAGCGAAAGGGGATGCGTCTCCTTGGAGCACGCCTACTCGACCGTTGAGCGAGTACTTAAGGCACTGGTGATACGACGAGGGAACCGCTGCATGCAGATGGAGCCATGGCCTGCCCATCAATGAGTTGTAGGCGGTGTCCTGAGAAACAACCATGAACTCGGTGCTGGCAATTAAGCCACCGAACTGGGTCTTCAGGCGGATCTTGCCGACC
Source organism: Viscum album (assembly GCA_963277665.1). Taxonomy (NCBI): domain Eukaryota; kingdom Viridiplantae; phylum Streptophyta; class Magnoliopsida; order Santalales; family Viscaceae; genus Viscum; species Viscum album. The sequence goes on along the minus strand of OY728162.1, from coordinate 1,234,330,247 downwards.
GGGGTTTGCTCTGTCCTGTCGTACCCCTGAATCCTGAGGTCAGAGGGAGTCAAATCACCTTCGGACAAACCCAGCTTTCGCAGCGTCCGGGTCGGAATTAGATTGATTCCAGAACCCGTGTCAACGAGGCAGCGACGGACTTCCACACCGTTAAAGTGGCCAGTGATATACAGTGGGCGAATGTGACCCTGTATAGGAGGGTCTTCATCTTCACCAGAGAACGAGATAACCGCCTGACATTCGGCGTTTTCAATCATCTCGGTATGGAAGGCCTCCGCGGCTGCCACTTCCGTCTCGAACTGGAGGGGGCTCCTTAGGGCCTCGGCAAGTGCCTCGCGCATCTCGGATGACAAGCGCAGGGCCTCAAGGATGGAAAGCCTTGCCGGAATGCCGGATAGGTGATTTAGGACATCATACTTGCGTGCCAAACGCGAACCTCTGCTTACAGGGGGTTTTTCGGCATTTGGGGGCATAGCGGGTCCTGCTGGTTGAACTGGCGGTCGGCTAGCACTGGGTACATCCTGCTGCCTGCTAGTAGAAGCCTGGAGAGTAGTCGTCGGGCTAAGATCGGACAACGGAGGCTGGCCCGTCGCCGGGCGAGACTGACTGTGATACGAACGAGGCGGCTCTCCCCGATCCAGTAACACGAACGGCGGTGGAGGTAGAGCCGAGGGTGCTGAATGGGTCTGCGCGTGCTGAGATCTGCGCTGAGCTTGCTGCCTGGTCTCGGTAGCGTGCACGGCTTGGTCACAAGTGCCTGCTGACATACCTCGGTGACCGGCGTGATTGCGATTCCGCTGACGTTGACGTTGGCTGGAAACATTGGGGCGGTCTGCCTGGGGTTCCCCCTCGTCGGGGGCCATATAGGGCTTTACCAGCTCCACGGTGTTAACCGAAGCGTACCCTTGACTGTCACTCGAAGATTCATCCACCGCTGGGCGGATTCTGGGGGGAATTCCCATTTCGGGAGGCATAAAGTCGCCGAGAGTGCGGGATGACGACGGCACTGGTGGTGCACGTTGCTTCTTCTTGCGTCGCCGCTGCTTTCCTTTTTGGGCACAAGTCGACTGTGAAGACGATGTTGAGGCGCCAACTACTTCTTCTGAAGGTTCCGACTGCTTCAGGCGTGCCCGGATGATACCCTGGGCACGGACGACAGTTTTTCGAGCCATCCAGTTGTCGTATTTCTGGGACCCGCGGCTAGGGACCTGCTGCCACTCACCCTCGCTGTCACTGCCGATTTCTGATCCAGCAAAGACACCTTCCACCTGCGCTGGCGCTGGGACCAACTTGACTATGTTGTTGTTGACCTGGTCCTGAAGCCAGTCTTTTAACACATAGCATCGCTTGAGGGTGTGCCCCAGGATCCGATGATAAGGACAGTAGTTGGGGTGATCAGTGAGATGCGCCTCTGCCGGCCTCCTGCACTCAGGCAGACGCATGATCCCTTGCTCTAGAGCACTTCGTAAGTAACCAGGGACCTGATTTTCGTTAAACGAATAGGTATGGTACTTTCTTTCCGGGTAAGGAGCCCTGGGGGCCTGGTCCTGTCGAGGGACCGGAGGGGCCTGCCGAGGGGGCGGCGCCTGGTTGTCTCGCCTAGGTGGCGGTGGCGCATTGTGCGGGGGAACCTGTCGGTTCTGAGGCGGTCGCTGCGGGGCAGGAGCCTGTTCTTGAGGTGGAGGACCTCTGCGAGGTTGCGGGGGTGGTGCCACCGGTAGCAATTCCAACTGCCTCGGGGCTTCTATTTGAGCCACCGCGGCGGGTTCAGCCCTGGCGGCCCTCCTGGCTGGGATCATAGGGGGCAGCAAATGTGCCTGACTAGCCTGTTGCAGGGCCTCCTCGAGGCGCTGGGCCTTATCCGAGAAATCTCTGAACCCTCCAGGGTAGTTCTGGGTAATCAAGGAGGGTACCAGCTCTGTCTTTACGTTCCCCACACACATCGTCAGTAATTGCTCCTGAGTCAGCGGCATATCGAGAGAATACGTAAGTCCTTTCCACCGGGCGATGAAGTCTGCAACCCGCTCATCAGGCCTCTGTTTGCACATAAAGAGGTCCGCGATGCTGGTCTTCCGTGTGGTGGAGCTGAACTGGTACAAGAACTGCCGGCGAAGATCCTCCCAACCGGTCACTGATCCGATGGGGAGCTGGCTGTACCAGACGAATGCCTGACCTTCCAACGTCTGTACAAAACATCAGAGCTTAGCAGCTTCTTGCTGAGCCGGGGTCCCCAGCATGGGGCCACACCTGGAAGAGAAATGGGCCAAGTGCTGGGGTGGGTCCCCTGTCCCGTTAAAAGTCAAGAAAGTGGGGTTCCCAAAACCCGGAGGCGCGGGCATATCATCCACCCACGCGGGATAAGGCTTTCCATCCGGGGGGACCGCCACCTGCCGTGTCTCCAACGCCTCGAGGCGGGCTGTGAGTGCCGCAATAAGGTCCTCCGGGTGGGGGTCCCTGTCTTGACGGGGATCCCTAACCACAAGCGCATTGCCAGGTTCTTCAACACGGTAGACGGCTTCGGCTGCTCGCGTGTCAACTGGCTGGATGACCTGTTGGGCGACTGGGGGAACCCGGGTTGAGTTCTTCAGATTGCCCCATCGCTCAGGGGGGTTTGGAGAGACGTATCGCGCCCTCTTGCCGTATGTTCCGGCTTCCGCCCTGTCCGCAGCAGTAGCATGATCAGGGTTGCCCGGAGGCATCTCACCAGGGGGAAATTGTTCCTGCCCCTGCTGCCCCGACCTGGGATTACCATAGTCGGGTCGTCGCTCTGCGGCGCGTTCAGCCAAGAGTTCGTCGACCAGCCTCTTCTGCTCAGCATGCTGCTGGCGCAACGTGGCCTTCTCAGGGTCTTCGTCCGTTTTTTGCACAGAAGCAGACGGGTCGGAGTGCTTGACTATTCCGACATGCTCCTTACCCTTTCCAGTTCTTCGACCGAGTGCCAGTGACTCGGTGGGTACGGGGAGGCCTAGCAGGTTCCTTTGCTGACGGGTGACTCTCCCTGATGGGTCAAGAAGCGGCGGTACGCCCTCGGATGGTAAGTCCCCATCAAGGAACTCATGCTCATCTTCCTTATCCACAACGTCGGCCATGTGGACTGTGACCCCTCTTGAGGGCATATCCTCAATGTCGCATAGCGAATCGGGTTGTCGTCGGATAGGGTCGAAGAGGAGAGCGGCATAGCATCCCCAACCACGGACTTGCACATGGGGGGTGGCTTCCCTGACGATCTTGCGGAGTGCCTTGAAACTCTGAACGCATTTTCGTTGGAGGGCACTCTGATGACCGGGTGACTCGGGGTGCTGGGCCGCAAGGAGCGTCGCTGCATCAATCAGGCGGCACTGTCTGCCAATCTCCTCGAAGTGCTCTCGACTCCTGGGGTATACTACCCGTTCCCAACGGAGGCGGAAGTGTGTCGCCCACAGGGTCCGACAAAAGCATCCCACTTCATCAGGGGTAAGCGACTCGGGTACGCGAAAATTCAGCGCCGCCGTGGGCCAGAACTTCTCTGGGAAGTAGTCCGCTGCAAGAATACTCCAGAAGCTCCTGGGTTCGTCCTCGGGGTTTGGCCCTACATTAACCCACTCATCAACCGGGGGCGGCTGAGGGACCGGTAGCGGTACCGAGGCAGACCTCTGGGATAGAAAACTTGGCGGTGGAGAATACGGCGAGCGAGCAGACTGGCCACCGAATTCTGGGCCTTCCTCTGAAGAGCGAGGTGACCTAACCACAATGTCACGATAAGACGGGCTAACAGCCGCTGCTTCGGGTACGGGAATCGCCGTTACCGGTGTCCGATCAGGTCGTGGCTCTACCATCGTTGACCCCCAAAACAGCTCCTCGTGATCCCGAGTAGAGGTAGAGGGCGCTTCAGGTGACGATGGCGGTGACTGCGCGGTCGAAACCTGCGAAATTCCCAAGATTTCTTCCTCCTGGATGTACCTGTGGAGAGAGACGGGAATCCGGTGGACCTCAAATTCCGGGAGAACGAGGTTGACGCGTTTGGTTCCTTCCCCAGTCCTTGATACGGAGGAGCCGGGAGAAGGTTCCATCGCTGAATCGCATTCCGCTTCCGAATCGGAGAAGCGGGCAGGTTTGATCTCCCCCCTGGGCCTTCCCAGGATTCTTCTTGTGGTGGCGACGACCCACTCTTCTGCCCCTGGGTGGCTCTTCGGGACAGGGTTGACCCCTATCAGGCCGCCCTGGGGCGGCGCTAGCGCCGTGGCGAAGAGGGCCCCCACTTGAGACAGCCGGGGTGCGAGGGGAACCAGGGCAAATGTCGAAGGGTACATGGGGAGGACCTCCATGGTCGATGCGAGCGGAGCGAGGCTGACCCTCACTCCTTGAGTTGCTGGGGCGAGGAGGACCTTCGCCAGTCGCAGAGAGGACGTAGGGGGGGGGGGCCACGTCGAAGGACCGGATGGACGGTGCCTTCAGAAGGACGGACTTCATACCCTGTACAGCGGGCGCGGGAAATGTTTCCGCGCTGAGCATCACTGCCCCGGGGCAGGTCTTCCTGCAGGATGGGGGCAGCACGAGGCATGCCTCCACGACGAACCTCGGAGCGGGGAAGGCCCACGCTCTGTGGAGTAGTGGTACGGGGAGGACCTCCGTACGGGGTGGCATCACCGCGGGTTAGCTCGCAACGATCATCACTGGGGCCTGCAACCCGGAGAGTCAACCCGGCCTGCCCATGGGGCGGCTGGGGTCTCAATCTTGGTTGGGCGAAGGGGTGCCCCTGCTCAATGTAGGCGGGGGCTTCATAATGTACGTCGGTGGTGGCTCGGGCCACTATAGCTGTCAATGTGGACGTGGCTAGGCGAGCGTCCTCATCCCGGGCCCGGCGCTGACGTCGGGTCAGGCGGGCCGGTGCAGGTGGTGCTGGGACGTAGTCTGCCTGTTCTTCCTGCGGGGCCGGACGGCGGCGCTGACGTGGCCGGACGGGAGCTCTCGCCTGGGGGCCCTGGGTCGGGGCCCTGAGCGGGCTAAGCTGGACCGCGCCTGCCTCTTCGGCGTAAGGCGAAGAGTCGTCAAGGCGTTCTGGGGATAGGCTCCCGAAACGTTTGAATGTCGAGGTGGGGAGCGGGGGCTCCCTGCGCGGCCTGTTAGGGCGGCGTTGACGGCGGGGCCTAGAAGCCTCCAGGTCCAAACGGGCCATATCCCTGGTCGGGATGACCCCTTGTTCCTCATACCTGCGCACGAGGCTGTTGATCACCCTTCGTTGGATGACCTCTGATGGGGAAAGGGGACGTGGACGTCCCGCATCCCGTGACGTGGCAGCCGTCGTGGCGGTAGTGGCGCCATGTGGAGTGGCCGTAGTGGTGTTTCCCCTGCCCCTGCGTGGGCGAGGAGCGGATGGTGACTGCATCTCTGAAATAGCAACCTGGTTCCTGGCAAACGAAGGGATCAACTCATCAGTACTGAGAGGAAAAGGATTGACAGCCAGTGCCCCAGCGTTCTTCCATCCTCCATGTCTGTGAGAAGGATCCACGCCAACACGCTGCAGAGCGGAGCGCCCCACGTTCTACTACCCCGACTTCCGGTGAGTTCCATGACAGGCCCGCCATTTGCTTGGCGGGACCAGGCACCGGATATCTGGATACGGTGACACGTCAATCCACTGGTGTCTCGAACGCTACTAATCCCCATGCTGAGGATAAGAAATTCACGTCGGGTTCACCATTTCTGTTTCTGACGCTTTCACCGGGGCGCGCGCGCATCCGTCCGCGGGGGAGGGGGACGCGCGGCTTTGTTGCCCCGCATTCCCGCTTTCCAAAGGCGGGCGGCATTCGTTCCTTATTCAGGTACGTCTGCTCCTTGATCAAAACGGGATGATGGGATGTCGGTTCTTCCTCCTGTGGATTCCTCCTCAAAACTCGTCACCTAGTCCGGGTCTCCCTTATAGATTTAATACGTAGTTCGTGAAACTCTTCCCAGCTCCATGTTTCTATGGACGCCGGTTAATTACACTGCTTCTGTCGGGACATTCCAAAGGGTCCAGTCAGGGCAGCAACCTTCGGTCAGGGGAGTAGTCACGTTTGAGGAATCAGTAGCGTGTCTGGATGCTGGGGTACCTGGCATGTCTGTCTGTTATCCTCGATCACAAGGCTTCTCGAGGGCGTGGAAGCCCGAGGCATCCCACATCGAGCGCGGGGAATTACATGTCATAGACATGTATCTGAGGTTTTCCTCAGCTTCCCGTGTTCAACACAGGGTATGCCGCGAGTTTAACGTCCAGCGGAGACGGATGAGGGTGATCAGAACGTCCCATAGAGACGGATCAGATTGGTGTATCGCATAGAGACGGCTATGGTCCCATAGAGACGAGTCAGAACGCCCACTGAGGACGAATCCGAGGTGGTGCACTCCCTATAGGGGAAAAGGGTGATGAATCGGGGTGTACACGGAGGACAGCGACCCGGAGATATGATGGGACTTACACATGGAAAGTGGCCCAGGCACCGCTAGGGGTGACGAGGAGATGGATGGCATGACTCCACCGGGATGTTGCGGCCCGGGTGAGAATCGGGATGGGTGACAGATGGATGAGTGAAGTGGAGGAGGATGAAATGGGACCATCGCAGGGTGCGACGGTGAAATTGGGCTTGAGCCTTGAGGAGGCTTCCTACGTATCCCCGTGGCAGGGAATCAATGTCCGCGTAGTTCGGGATGGTGCCGGTAAACCGACGTGAATTGGGTGATGGGTGGGCTTGAACCTCATGGAGGCTTCCTACGTACCATGCCTTAACACGGATCAAAGACCTCGTAGTTCGGAGAATACAGTTTAACGTCATGCGGGACGATAGTGAACCCTGACGTGAAAGAACGACGGGTGAGCTTGAACCTCGTGGAGGCTTCCTACGTACCATGCCTTAACACGGATCAAAGACCTCGTAGTTCAAGAGGTCACAACGGCTTACCGCTGGACTGGAATGGGACCCGACGTGAATGAGCGACGGGTGGGCTTGAACCTCGTGGAGGCTTCTTACGTACCATGCCTTGACATGGATCAAAGACCTCGTAGTTCAGGTGGAAAGTAGACCTTGGTCCACTATTGGTGGGCTTGAACCTCGTGGAGGCTTCCTACGTACCATGCCTTGACATGGATCAAAGACCTCGTAGTTCAGGTGGTCACAACGGCTTACCGCTGGACTGGGATGGGACCCGACGTGAATGAGCGACGGGTGGGCTTGAACATCGTGGAGGCTTCCTACGTACCATGCCTTGACATGGATCAAAGACCTCGTAGTTCAGGTGGTCACAACGGCTTACCGCTGGACTGGGATGGGACCCGACGTGAATGAGCGACGGGTGGGCTTGAACCTCGTGGAGGCTTCCTACGTACCATGCCTTGACATGGATCAAAGACCTCGTAGTTCAAATGAAAGTAGACCTTGGTCCACTGATGGTGGGCTTGAACCTCGTGGAGGCTTCCTACGTACCATGCCTTGACATGGATCAAAGACCTCGTAGTTCAGGTGGTCACAACGGCTTACCGCTGGACTGGGATGGGACCCGACGTGAATGAGCGACGGGTGGGCTTGAACCTCGTGGAGGCTTCCTACGTACCATGCCTTGACATGGATCAAAGACCTCGTAGTTCAGGTGAAAGTAGACCTTGGTCCACTGATGGTGGGTTTGAACCTCGTGGAGGCTTCCTACGTACCATGCCTTGACATGGATCAAAGACCTCGTAGTTCAGGTGGTGTGGGTTGCAATGGCTTACCACTGGACCGGAATTGCAGTTTAACGTCGTGCTGGACGGGGGTGAAACCCGACGTGAAAGACGGGCGGGCTTGAACCTCGTAGAGGCTTCCTACGTACCATGCCCTGACATGGATCAAAGACCTCATAGTTCAGAGGGGGTTTGTCAGGGTCGGTGCTCACTCTAAGCCCACGTGAGTCATGCTCGGTGTGAGAAACAAGAGATTGCATGGACCTGACGATCACGTCGTGAAGGGTGCGTCCGTGAGAAGCGAAGAGGGGCTTACGCGTTGGGCGGCCCATGGTGTTGGGACTTACTCCAGGATGGAGGCCCAGAGGGGGGTGCCTCGTTCCCTATCACGTCCTCCACTGACCTTGGTAGTAGGGAAAGTACCGAGATGCACGGGTGCAATCATCCGTACCAAAGGTTAGGGGCTTACGCTCTGAGGCGACCCTTCCCCTGCGAACATACACCACTCCGACAAGGAGGATCTCATTCCATGTGCGGAAGAGTTCCATTCCCGTGGAGACGAGTGGTGTAAAAAATGTTCGAGTTGGGGGGACCCTTTGTGAGGGAGACGAGGTTGGGCCACAGTTTAACGTCATGTGTTGAGGACGTGGTGCTTGGCAGTTTAACGTCCTGCAGCTCGGACGAGGTGGGTTCACTCCACACCCCTAGGGCTTACATAACCGGTACCCTCTGGTCCTTGGGGAAGGGAAGGTACCAGTAAGGCCATGGTAAAGGGGGGTCGAGGGAGGAACCATCGAGGGGTCCATGTTAGCATGGCTATGCGAAGAAGCAATAGCCGTTAGCGTGCCTATGCGAAGAAGCATTGGGCGAAGCAACGCTACGGGAGGTGTTATCCATGGGACCTTGAAATCACATCGTTCAAACCTAGAGGGTCGCACGGAAAGAGGAATCGCTAAGCAGAGGAGTGTGCTTTGCGAAGTGGAGTGCCTTGGCCTTAGCATGGGGCATAGGTGGGAGTGAATGGCGCTTCGCGAAGTGGAACAGTGTTCGCGGAGCACTGCCTCGCGAAGAAGGAGTGGTTCGCGAAGCAGTGTCCTGCCAAGCAATGTGCTTCGCGATGCATAGTTATCCTGCCTTGGCATAGGGATTACTAGCATGGGTTGGGTGTTTCGCGAAACACAAGTGCTCCGCGGCTGCCCGGGTTCCCTTGGGAATCCCCTTCCTTTGCGAACGCCCTTGGGCTTCGCGAAGGGCATCCCTCTCGGAAGAGGGGCTCAGAACGAAACAAATCAGAGTCGTCTCGCGAAGTAGAAATACCTCGTGGAGCTCATGATTCCCGGGGCAAAGCTTGCTTCGCGATTCGGGAGAGGAGAAGCCGAAAGGTCGGATTGTCCGTCTACGGGACTCAGGGGGAGTCGAGTATTTATAGGGAATGCGCGCCGCGATGCAGGGCTCGCGCGCCGCCTTCGGAGCTTCGCGGAGGCTCGCGAACGTCAAATGGGTTCGCGGAGGATTACCGCCTCCGGAGCTTCGCGACGGCTCGCGAACGTCAAACCAGTTCGCGGAGGATTACCGCCTCCGGAGCTTCGCGGCGGCTCGCGAACGTCAAACCGGTTCGCGGAGGATTACCGCCTCCGGAGCTTCGCGGCGGCTCGCGAACGTCAAACCGGTTCGCGGAGGATTACCGCCTCCGGCGCTTCGCGGGGCTGCCTGGGTTGGGACGCTTCGCGGCGGGGCTCCGCGGCTGGGCTTCACGGCTGAGCTTCGCGAGGCAGGGCAGCGGCTGTCTTTTTCGTTCCTTCCTTTCGGGCCATATTTTTGGCGCCAACAGTTATAATATTTGGAAAATAGACATCAAAACAACATTCCTTAATGGGAACCTTATAGAAGATGTATACATGACACAACGGGAATAGTTTGTGAATCCACATGATTCTAATTAGGTACACAACTTAAAAATATCCATTTATATATTGATTAAATAATCCAAATCATTTAACATTCACTTTGATGAATCCATTTGAGAATTTGGTTTCATAAAGAATGAATTTCATACGTGTGTTTATAAGTGGTTTAGTGGGAGTGAAATAATTTTCCTAGTAGTTTATGTTGATGAAATATTATTAATTGTAAAGAATATATCATTCTTATAGTGTGTTAATATTTGGCTGAACACATTCTTATCCATGAAGGAAATAGGTGAAGAAGGATTAATTGTAGACATCAAAATCATTCATGATTGATCAAAGAGGATACTTAGACTAATTCAGGGTGTATATATTGATAATCACCTAAAATGATTATGTATGGGAAAATCCAAAAGGGAATTATTGAAAGTGTCATATGATATACATCTACTCAAAAAATGTGTTTTTATACAGAAGAGGAGATACAGAGGATGGCCACTATTTCCTAATCATCAGCAATAGGATCAGTAATGTCTTCTTTGTTATATATCAGTATTAATGTTAGAAATTCCTTGAAAATTGTATAAATATATCAAGTAGATACATGAGACAATAATTTGATGGTAGTATAGACCATCCTAAAGTATCTGAGATGATGATGATATGAGGAACTAGTTATGAGGTGATATATAGATTATAGTTTCTAAATATATCAATAGGATATAAAATCAATGATCCGTTATTTATTCACTCTCAATGGAGGATCTAAGAGCTATAAGATCTCAAATAAAATAGTGATCAATGATTCTATAGTAAATTTTGATTATAGTTTAGCATCCAATATAGCTAAAGAATCAATTTGGATTTTAATATTCATCAAATATCATGACATGATTCCTAATAGTGAATACGTTTGCAGATTGTATTGTGAAAATATTATAGTGGTGTCCTTTTCTAGGAAGCCAAGGTTATATCAATGTATAAAGCATGTACTTCAGAATTATCAACTCTTAATGTATTTTTCTAAAAGGAACAAGGTCACAGTAAGAACAGTTTCCTTGGAGGATAATTTGATAGACGCATTAACTAAATCCAAATCTCAATATAATTATAAATATCATGTGAGATATAAATGTCTAAAATTCATTAGAAACTATCTCTAGTCCAAGTGGGAGTCTGTTTGAGTTGTTACCCTAGAACTAATTACTTTATACCTTTTCATTACCTATATATTAATAGTATTTAATATTAATAACTATATAATCTTCTGATGAGTTTTATTTTTCACAAAATTAATATGATAATGTTCTTAGAGCATCAATCACAACTAAAGGTCATAACAGTTTTCTATCAAGATGAGAACCTTGAAGTTCCATTAATATATTCTTAAATATATGTTCTTATAATGACCCAAAAAATCATTAATTAGAATTCCACTTGGTCTACTAAAATGTATTCTTATGGTAATGTAAAATGTATTGACTTATTTGGTTTTATGTTTTGGATTTTAAAATACCATTAAGAATTGTGATTGTTGCTAATATAGGCGTTGAACAGTGATCGCATGATTAGTATAAATATAGGGAATTAACAAAACTAATTTAATCGGACAAAAGATGTGATGGAATCATCCAGTATACTTGCCTCATACAAAGCCCATTTTTCAGAGCTTAGAAGGAGGCGACATCATTGGGCTTAACTCTTGACCAATACCAAGCCAATCTTGAATACATTAAGCTCAATCAGAACTGCCTACAAGAAAAGTGGAAGTTGATAGTGATTACCTCACAAGAAATGTTATTCGAGCCACCACAAGAGTTTGTCACAATCATGCACCTTACCCTATGGTATTATGCGGGTTCTTTAATGGGATATTTAACAAGACCCTATTACTAAGATTATGTACATTATTCTTGTATATAGAATATACATTTTTTTATTGTTGACACTTTGTAAATAGTTTTTAAAGTATAAATAGTATTTTTAATTAATATTCAAACTAAGACATCTATTTTGATGAATTAATGGATTTTTTAATTAAATAATATTTTAATAAAATATTATTATTATTATTAAATTACATTTTATCAAATATAAATGATGTTATAATTATATGAATGAAATTGTAATTTTTATTAAGGCTTGAAAGCTGTTTTTGTCAAAACAAATGAATTTTTGATAAATGTCTATTTTTATTTTAAAAATAAAAATTCACATATTTATAAAGTGATGTAGATAAAATTAATATTATTTTTGGAATCAGGATGTCGAAATTATCCAATGGTGAATTTTTCATATTTTTCTGAGACAGCCGAATTTTTGGGTAAAAAATTAAATACCGATTAAATATATAATGTGTTTTATGACATCATAGTGACCCAATAGTGATGTAATAAAATATTATAAAAATTTTGTTCTTACAATAAATGTTTTACCATTACATTATTGTGATTTTGGGTTTTTTGATTTATTTTAAAAATCATTAGTGGACCATTCAAGGCTTATAAAACATTTTGCCTTTTTAAATTGTTTTCCTTGATAGTGTGACACACATCCACATAAGTAACCCTATTATTTTAAGAAGTTAGGCCATTTTTCTTCTGAAATATTTTTTTCCACTTCCCTTCAGAAAAAACCATGGTAAAAAACTATGATCTGGTTTGTGGTTTTGATTAGTTTAATGTGAGGTGTCTCAAACCTAAATATTAAATAATTCCTTCTCCTTTCCTATATAAACTCACCAAAGATCCCACTTACTCTTCACTCAAAGACTTTTTAGTTAGACCAAACCCTTCCCTCCTCTCTATATAATTCTACCAAGGTTCCCCATTCTCCAAAGAAGCCTCTCTCAAGCCTCTCCCAATCATTTGGAGTCACACTTCCAAGCAAGGGATTTCTTCCTTTCTCATTTTTTTCTAGTTTTCTTTAAGTTGTTATGCCATTTTGTTTTCAAATAAAAATGTCGGGGTATGATTTCTCAACTCCCCCATACCAAACTATTTATTTTTGGATGATGGTATACCCCTTACTCTCTCATTAATTCTTCCTATGTAAACCTGTTACCATGTTGAAATTTCGTAAGGGATTTCTCTCTCCTCTTTTACATCCAAGTAATTTTTTTATTATACATATATATTCTATTAAGTTTGATGGGAAATGTATATATATGACCCCCTTAATTTATATTTAATTTAAATGTGATGAGACACCCATTTCTCTCTCATCAACCATTTTTAGAAATCCTTATGTCACGTTGTTATGCTGCTGAAATTGAATCGCATTTTTCCAAGACAAGATCATTGTATAGTGAATACCATACCCATATCTCTCTCAAGGTTATTCACCTTTATGAAAATATAAATATTTAATGTTACTTTAATTTATTTATTCCACATTACTTAATCATGTAATAACTTATGATGTGGATTGGTTCCATGTTATATGATCAATGTGGCACACTTATGCATGAAATGAAATGTTTAAGAAGGGTGTGCCCTGATAGCACTCTAATGCCTTGGGTAAAGTATATTATCATGATACTTCATGTGAAATGAGTGTTGAATCATTCTAATTCATGTGAAATAATATTTTACTCGTGCTTCATCTACAATGTGGGTTTACTCACACTCCATGTGCAATGAGATTTTGCTCATGTTAATTCCATGTTAAGTGTTGTTGCCACATTTCCATGTTAGGATTATCAGGATTTATCATGATTTTATGTTCATTTTTCTCTTGTTCTCTATTAATATTCATATTTTATAACATGTATTTTATTCCTCATGTTATTCCATTTTTATTCCCTTACTGGGCTTTATAGATCACCCTTTTCTTATGCATGTCCACAGGTTATCTCATGAAATGCTAAGTATGAGGGAATGTAGTGGTAATGTAAAGGAAGTTTTCAATAATATGTTGTGTTTTATGTTTTATGTTTTATGTTTTTATTTAATTTTCCTAAGCACTAAATACACTAAACCTCTTTATCTTCCGTGTTGTATCAAGTGAAGAGTTTATGTAATAAATCATGTTTAAGTGTGTAAAAAAGAACATGGTTGTTGTAGTTCTATAGTTATATTAAATAATCTAAGTGGTCAGATATGACACATGATATTAGGGGTATGGATCTTATAATAAATTGTGACTTATTTTCATGAATTTTACCCATAGTAATCTCTAAGTGAAGACGTTAATAAAATAGAACTGCCCGTAGAAATTCTACATGTTATATGATTCATTGGATATTCATACCTATATATATATATATTGGTCCTTAGACATGAGATTATTATTAATACATATCATGAATTTCATACTTATATGGTTTAATTAATGTCATGACAATATATGATCATGGTGTAGTGGTATATGTTGGGTTTTTTATGAGTGATATGACATTAATGTATAGGTTAATATAGCATTTTTACCTTATGAATTAATGGAAGTAGATATCTCAGGACCTTTAATTGAAATGAAAATTTCTAATTATTTCCATGACCATTATGGTTTTATTAATGATTTAATTTAAGTAATTTCAAAAAAAGATATATCAAGAATATAGTTTTATGATGCATGTGATTCAATATTCTTGATGAGATATCAAGACAAAGGGATTATATTACACAGTGAGCATTCATAAAAGGGTGTTTTTGTTATAACATTATTGTATTTTTTGTTGGTATCTTGACATGTTACTACGTGTTGATCTTGTAATTTATGTTAATTATCCTAATGGAACAAAGAAATTGTCCTAGAGGGTCACACACTAAATGTATCTAAAACCATAGCTAAATTATATTTTAATTTAATATTAGAATAAATATTATTCTTCGATTTTGAGGAATAATATTTATTCATGTTATATTGATCACATATATTCAGTCACAGGTTATTTAAGTGAATATATATGGGATTTGAATATTTAATAAATATTTATTAACATGTTTATTGAATTTAATTATTTATTTATTACATGAATAAATAATGCAGTAATATTTATTTATGTAAATAAATAATAAATATTCAAGGTTTGAAAAATACCAAGGATGATTAAAATAATGATTTAAGGATGCAGTGGGAATGATATATTTAATATTATTTAAATAAATATTATTTAATTAATTTAATAAATTATATTTAAATTATCCATAAGTATTTCACACATAAAGGATATAATAATAAAAATATTATTATTATTATTATTTGATGTGTGGTTCACTAAGGAATAATAGATTGGATAATGGATAATGTGTAATAATTAATTCTCTAACTTATCTATATAAACCTGATTATATCAGTTCTAATAAAAGAGGTGGTTGTTCACAATAGATACTCTATATATACCTCTATCAACCATAGAGAGAACATTATCAAGAATTCTCTTAATAATGAAGAGCATCGAACTTCCTCATCCCTCTAAATACCAGAGATATCTATTAAAATTAATTTATTATATAAGGAATACTATTTTTGATGAAAAAACACAATATGAACGATCATTGAAGATTTCATGAAAAGATCCATATAAAAAATTAAGGTTTTTAGAAAAAATGTGGATACTAATAAAGGGATTATATACTATAATCCTTTGATATAATGATAATACAACCATATTGGTTAACCTATTCAATAATGAATAATTAATTATAAGATAAGATGTAATTCTTATTTATAAATTAATTATAAATTTTATGAGAAGGATATGTTCTTGAGGATTCTGAGCTTCTATTCCACCAATTTTTGGGGAGAAATCCAAGGATACCAACAAAAAACCTTGGTTGGGAATGGGCCCAAACCACTTTTTTTGCACCCTGGAACCTTCATTACAAGAGTAAGATACAAGGATTATGTTTCTAATCATGGACCATCCTAGGGTGATCTAAAATATTTTAATGGAGTAATATTTTTATTAGTTGTGTGTAAATATATATTTGATTAGTATTTTCTATGGTATTAAAGTGATTAAGAGTGGTGTGAGGGAATAATGAAGATGAATTGTAATTGTTCATTTGTTTTGGTGTGCGTGTTTTTACAATTTCACACTCATGCATCTTTTTGTTTGACATTGAGACCCAATGAACGATCATGATATGATTTTTTTAGTTAATAATTGTATCATGTATTACTTTATTTATATATAATGAGATATTATTATAGTATCATTAATTTGTAATTTGTTTCTTTAACACATTTATTATGATAATAATCCTTTTATTAGATAATACATAGGTGTTATACCAAGTCAATAACTATCATGGAAGTAAATATTTTGATTTGGGGTTACCCATGTATGAGGTTATCATGGATGGTGATTGTATAAATTTAGATCTACAAATTGGTCATACAGGTTATAGGTGGGACATGTTTAGGTTTTCTCATTTATTAATTTTACATATCTCTAGTTGGATGATATTTATTTCCTATTTAACTAATGTGTTTGAGGTATTCTATCCCTAGAAACATTCAAACTTTGGTTTCCATTCTAAACTATTTTATAATTTTAGCTAAATAGATGGTCAATGGGTATGTTGTTTATCATGGGTGGGACGTCACTAGAGACCATGTAAAAATGTTTACACCACTGTGATGGGTTTGAAATCATGATATTATTTTTAGTTATAATTATAATTTTCATGTCATTCAAAATACATTGGATGTATTACTATGTTAAAGTTAACTCAATGAGATGAGTGGTATATTAGAATTAATTGATAAAGGATTAACATAATCGACATATTTTTCCCATACTATATCTCATGATTAATAATAACTTGATATAATACATAAATGGGATATGATATCATTAAAAACCTTTTATTAGGTATATTTGGCCCCAATCATGGTAAATACCCTGAGAGGGGGTAAATTACGGTATTATAAATTCTTAAACCAACCCTCTCCAATGATATTATTATATTATTAGTATGAATAATAATCTATGTCATGATTGATATTAAGTGAGAAATCAATTAAAGAGGGGAACAACCAATTTTTATTTGGTTCACCCAAACTATGATAATTCAAGGATTATATAACAATTATTTATTGATATACAAGAATCTCTAAGTGTTCACTTGTTTATTACATTAGGAGTGTACTCATAGCCCCTGGTTTACAATCAATCATAATTTAAGAACTCACTACACTCTCAACTGAATTGTACTCATTGATTCTTTATATGATTCCCCCTATTTAAATAATCAGTTCTATTTACACTATAATTGGTGTGTCATGAATATCTTCTTTCATCAAAACAATGACTTCTAATTTACAATAAAAATTATAGGAAATTCTTTGATGGATAGTGTATGACCATCTTATACACAACTGATTTTTACATTAAATTACTTCATATAAATACTTTTTAATTTCTCTGAATAGCCCTAAGGTCTTATTTTTTATTTATTTTTGATAAAATACTTTTTCATTTCATATCAATAATGTGGAAAACAATTTTTCATGTCAATGAATTCATGAAAGAAATATATTTGTGTAATTATTACAGGAAAATAGAGTACTTATGTATCCTATAAGTCTTCTTATCTATGAAATGAAAACATTAATACCTTATTTATAGTAAAAAATAAATCCAAAATATATACATCACATAACTATTTATCTTTCCAAAAAACATGTTGTATAGATTTTATGAAATTCATGGACTTTGTATAAATTTTTTGTGTGTGCCTATATTATTTACACAATATTACATCTATCTTGTATGAGAATCCTTTCTTTGCTCCAAATTTCAATAAAATATCTGTGAATAGACTTTAAAATACTATAGAGTCTTTCCTTTTATGAATACATCATGATATACTCCACTATAGAACATTTGAAGATGATTTTGTTAATAAAAACCCAAAATCATGGAAAAGTCAACTTGAGGGTTTTTTTTTCTAATTATATCCCCCCATTAAATTTGTTGAAAACACTTCAAATAAATATTAAAATGTCATGATTATTGATTAATCCCTTATTTAGACTCTTAGTCACCATTTGGTTCTTGAAACCCATTCTCAACATAACTTTTCTTCTCTCCTTGATTTAATAGTGAAGAACTACCCACCTATATCAACTTTTTTAAGATGAATGTATACTTTGGTGGTTTATGCAATCATATCGCTCCCTTTCTTAGATAATAACTACCCATTTTTCAATGAACCCAATGTTCACTCCTTTACGAGTCATGAATGAGAGAATAATTATCATTACATGGGGATGTCCTCAATATATTATGGTATTTGGGGTTCTATAAACACATTTATCTAAATATAGGTATTCAACTAAACTTTGAGAACATGTTTAGGATTCTCAAACATCTCCTTTAGTAAGGCCTTTTTCATCATTTATGTGACTTGAATTTGTGTATTAATATACTCCAATTTCACTAACTCGTGCTCAAATTTATTTATTATGAAGTGATACTTGATTTGAATGTTATTTATACTTGATTGATATATAATATTTCTATTATTGTTGATAATAGTTGAATTATCACATTTAATACTGGTATGATATTTCACCTAAACTCTTATATGCTTATGTTTTTCATTTATCTATAATAATTTTATTAAATCTTGAGTGGACATAATATATTAATATTCAACTATGCTTAATAAAATACATTATTTTTCCTTGTTAAGCTAGGAAATATACAACACTTCAAGATTGAATGCACCGCTGAATGTTTACTTTCAATCATCTATTGAATAATTATAATATGAATTATTATATTCTAATAACTCATTATGATATGTTTCATAGTAAATGAAAATTAAATATATTGTGACTTTTATATAGCATGATATTCTATTCACCGCTTGCTAGTGGATTTCCTTTGTATTAATCATGTAACTTGTAGCATGATAAGTGGAAAAAACATTGTCAAATTTTTTTTTCTCTAAAGTACAATCTCTAGAATAAATGTAGTTTACCAAATTGGAATTTTGAGGTCAATATTTTAGGAACCCACTCAAAATGTGGTTTTAATGTATTTTGTAAAAAATTAAATGTTAAAAAATCGTTATGTATCGGTTCCTAAAAACAAATGAATTTAAAACATTTAATTTTTGATACAGTAATATTTAAAGAATTTTTTTAATGTCAATTTATAAAAATAGATATTAAAAGTCAAAGGTGAAATATAAATTTGATTTTAGTTTTATTTAAAAAATCATACTCTAAGTTAAATGTTTTTAAAATACAAACATTGGCGATTTTCAAATTTTTTACGTCCTACATTAGAAATTATAAATTTCTTAACATTTTTTGTTAATAGATGATGTCAAAATTACAAATTTAAATAGTCTTTAAATGTTGGTTTTTTCAAAATTGATGTTAAATGTGAGTCTTAATGTTAGTTTTAAAAAAAATTATTTTAACTTTTTTGGGTGAAATAGACTTTAACATCTATTCTTTGAAAAAATGATGTTAATAGTTAATTATTAACATTGGTTTTTAAAAACCTGATGTTAAAATTTTGAGGTGAAATATAATTTTAATATCTATTTTTTGAGAAAATGATACTAAAAGTCTAAATTTAATTTTTTTTAAATACACACATTGGTTTTTTAAGATTTTATTACTTCACATGATTGTGATTTTTTCTTCAAACCTAGAAATAAATCTCAAGGTTACAACTTTCTTATTCTAAATTATAAATACATCTAATTGAACAATAATATTTATTTTTTTGAAACCTTTCATATGGTTTTAAATTTCTTCCAATTTTAAGGTGTAATCTATCATTTAATCGGTTGTTCTTAAAAAATCATATAATTTTAATAAAAAATCTCATGTTTATGATGAAGCTATATTTTTTTAAAATGATTAATATTTCACGTGAGATATATAATACAAAGATAATATTTCCTTATTATTTTTTCATCAAGAATAAAATAAAGGTCTAAATGCCTCATGAGTTTTTCATCTTGAATAAAATCAATACCAAGAAATGATCTTTGATTTTATAGGAAATAAACACATGTATAAATAAGAAGGTGAAAAATTAACTCCTATTTTTAAAATTTTAACATTGTACTTTTATATTTTTTATCTTTTTTTTAAATCAAAGAAATGTTATTTGTATTGAAATTTTATATTTAATATATTTTTACAATATACCACATTATTTATATTTTCAACGTTAAAAAATATTTTTCTATTATTTAAAAGTTTATCGATGAGCTTCATATACTCTATAATGTTAACCTCTTTTCCATCATATTCCCTTGAAGATCACAACTGATTAGTAAATAGTATTTCCATTTCCTTATAATCCTACATTTTGAATCTTTTTAAAACCTAATTGGAATATATCTATTTTGATATTAATGTTCCCTAAATTCCTTAAATCAACAATAAACCTAGAAAAATGTTCAACTCTCCAATCACTGATATTTTGGAATTTTACCTCATAAATACTAAAAATTTATTATATTGTTCCTCATTTGATCCCATAATGATTATGGAATATATATATATATATATATATATGAATAATATTACCCATTTATCACTCTGTTTTTTGATATAGATATTATGATCAACTCTTATACACTAAAAACAGATTATTCAACTACTAATCTAGTCTAGAATATCATTATCTTTGTTCTTTATTCATCCCATAAAGAGCTTTAATTGGTTGGAAGGATTTGTTTACATCTAAATTCATAAGAAAAACATTCATCTACCCAATGTAAAACACATATTTATGTAAGACATTAAGGAATTTGGATTTGAAATCCATCTAGAAAATCCTAAACCTTTGTTTTACAAATAGGGATAAGAGTAATCGAATTGTTTCCATCCAATCCATGGGTAAAAATTCATTAATATAGATACCTTTAATCTAAGATTATACTAGGAAAAAAAATTAATTCCTTATTTAATATTACCTTTCCATATTCATTTAGTTTTTATATAAAATCCATTTAGTCCTGATGATGTTCTTATCCATTAGACCGAGAATAAATTCCCATGTCAGATTTTTTTTAATTTTGTTAGTCTATTCATGCATCACCAGGACCCAATTCACATATATAACATCTTCATCAAAACACACTGTCGTTACCTGAGATAAGAGAGAATTTTTCTATTGATAATTTACTCCCCTTTTTTCAATAGTGGTGTCTTATTACCAATGATATTATCCTCATTAGTTTTAGCCAAACTTCTCAGCTTTTGTGTAGCTACTAATAGAAATACATTCTATTCATCATAAATGTCTTATTTAGAATCAATATTATCCCATTGTGATCCCCCTAAGATATTAGACTCCTAATAACTTTCTTATATAATTTTCTTACTGTTATGTTAAATATTTTATACATTTTCCACCAAAGTGACATCTTGTATTTTGATAATATTTCAAAGACATTGTATGAAACACTTTCATTCCTTTCTCTTGGATGTGTATAACGGCTCTAAGGAATATAATAAGAGCTCAGGGTGATGTCCAATAATAGTTTTAATTAGTTTAAATAGATATTATCTAAATTACATGATGAATACAACCTTAAAATCTTCATAGAGAGAATGTTTCACATTTAATTTATCAAAAAAATATGGTATCAATCCACTTTTTATTATGTAAAGAAAACCCCTTTTTAATTAGGGTAATAGATAATCCATTACAAGACCCATGGTTTAAGAGGTACAAAGGCCTCAAATAATTGCATAAGGTCCCTTTATCTAATTATTTATTCTACGTAAACCCCACTTAAAATAATAATATTGTTATTATTGTTATTATTGTTATTATATTATCATGACTTATGTTAAACATTCATATTAATATATCATCTCCATAGATTCCTTATCTCGACCCATCAATCCTCAGAATTTATCAAACCATAAATAATAAAATATTTATTCAAATAAATATTATTAATTCAATAAAGAGATAAATATTATATCCACTAAACTCAAAAATAAATATTTATATTAATATATTCACTATACAGGTGAATAAAAAATATTTATTTATTATGTTTTTAGTTTAAAAAAATAACATATAAAAAAATATTATATTCACTAAATTTTAGAATAAATATTCATTTTAATATTCAACTCTCATATTATAAGCTCAAATATTTAGTGATTTAATTTATGTAATTAATGATGCTTGATTAATTATAATTACACAAGCTAAGAATAATATTTATTCTTCATATTAAATTTAATCGAATGTAATTATATTCTTGATACAATTAGTGTGTGACCCTCTAGGCCACTTTGTTAGCATTATTGGGTTAACATACCTAAATTATAAGATTAGTGTCTAGAAATATATCAATGAATGAATAGAGAAATAAGTTAATGTCACAACGATAACGACCTTTTGAAAAATACTATTATGTAATATAATCTCTTTAAAAATATATCTCATAAAGTATGATCCATACTTATTTCATCACCCTATATACTTTATTTAAATTTCATTAACTCTGTGAAATGAACTCATTGAATAACTACCATGTCCATGGATTTTATCTCATAATTTTGTTTAAATAAAAGGTCATGAGATATCTAATTCCTTTAACTCAGAAGGTACAAATCATTTCTCAACTTATTTAACTAATGTCATATCACTTATGGCATAGTTTTCATCCATACATCAGAGTATGAGATTCATGAAATTCATTAACAATAATCTCAATTATAAGGACCGATACACATGTCTTCATATAAAAATATCTAATAATTCATATAACATATAGAATTGCTATTGTTGGGTCCTTCCTTATACCCTAACATCTTAATGATTACCAAGTGAGAAAAACATGACAATAAGTCTGAATGTCTTATGATCCCCCAACACCTAATAGTCAAACATCATCTATGTACCATTATAAATATGATATCTAGACCATAGGGGATATTTTCATGAATATTTTCAAGGAGTTTCAAGGTTCTAATTATTGTAGAAAACAGATATAAAATTTGGATAAAATAGATTACCTAATTACATTGTCACATTAATATTATGTAAAGAACAATCATAGTCTGATAAGATATTTATTAATATCCTAGTAATAATAATTAAAAATTAAGTTAGTTATAAAACAATTACTCTAAAAGACTCCCATTTTTTACGAGATCCATCTTCTAAAAGATAGATCGTTAACTCTCACATGATATACATGTTAATACTTAGGTATTGTTATAGCTATTCGGCTTGTCATGTTCTCCTATGGAAACTATGATGATTGTGACTTCAACCTTTTAAGAAAATACCTTAAGAGGTGATACCACCAAGTGTTTACATTTTTTCCTCTATCATAAACTTGACATCTTGGATAATAATACAGTCATAATTTTTTCATAATATATATGATGATAATACTTTAATATATCTGTACAATTCCAAAATATGGGAAAAATCATTGATAAATCGCATCTTATGTTGCATCATATGTCACAAAATACTATATTATTGTAGATAAGGATCCTAATAGATTTTATAAGCTAATATTTCTTATATATATAGCCTTAATATGATATATGAGGTGAAATTGTTCTAAGGAAAGACTATTTTTTATTTTCCCTTAACAACTAGAATTCCTGCTTCTACAAGTATCAGCAACTCATCCTTGCTCTTCTTTAAGTACTATTGGATAGTTATACCTAATGCAGTTCTCCTTGTATAATTTTATATCTTCCCACTATGCTTTACACATATGAAATATCTAATTTTAGTATATACCATGGCATATGTGATAGATTCCAAACACATAGGAACATTATATTTTATTCCTCACAAGAATATTTACCTATGTTTTCGCATATCATATTAGATATATTTTATGTCATGTGACATTAGAAAAAATTCTCTATTTAATTATTCCATATTTTATTTTTCAATACCTTATCAATGTATGTATTATGACTAGATCTAATAAACCCTATAGATATATTTAATAATAAATTATTCCCTAGAACTTGGGTTTCTACTTTAAGTCATTCTTAGAGTAATATATTTTATTTTTCCTTAAATAACTATAAAACTTAACGTTTTTTTTCATATATTATCTATATATATGAATTATAAAAATATAGTGTTATCATTAACCTATTGTTAACACATGATTCATTTTTTATTAATAAAACCAAACTCTCTAGTGCATTAATAAAATTAATATTCTATCATCAAGATGCTTTCTTCAATCCATAAATGTATTTTTACAACTCACATACCTTAGTAGCTTTATTTGGTTTCAAAAACCCTTTTAGACACATCATATAGACATTTTCAACATTGTTTCCCTCAAATACGTTGTACTTCACATATATTTCTCAATATAATGATCATATAAGGTTTCTATGAAAAGTATAATTATAACGGATTTAGCATGATGATTAATGAAAATGTTTTTTCAGAAATTATATCTAGACACTGTTAGAATACTTTAATAACTAATCATACCTTACAGGTATAAAATTAACATCCATGTCATGTTTCTTCTTCAATACCCACCAAAAACATTATATCATCTAGAGAAGCCCCAAATTATGAAACTACATTTTGGTACATATAATCTATCTCTAAATTTAAATAAGATTTCCAATCATATCTAGTTATCATCTATTTATACCTTATAGTATTATATATTCTTATCAAATAATTTATCATCTATCTTGGTGAATATAAAACTAACTCATTGTTTTTTTGTTTCCAAAATGGTAGATTCCGATCAAATAATTCCCCCCATTAAATCTTGTAGAGTTTAATGTTATTATGCCAACTCATATGAATCTAGAACATTGAATTTATTAAAATAAATATTTCTACCACTATCTTAAAAATAGAATATCATCCCTCTTATAGAAAAATTTTAAATCACTTGACTAAAAAAATTATATCTTAGGTATAGTAACAGATGTTGAGTCAAATGACTATTTTTTATTAGTTTTTTTGAAAATGATATTATACAATATCCTTGACTCAAGGTAAATGTTGATGGGATTGTGTTAGTTGAACCAGGTCTATTGGAATGTGGCGGAGTGTTCTACACCAATAGTGGGCTTTTAAAGCGATGTTTCTACAACTTTATTGGAATTGGAAATGCCTTCTAAGTAGAAATATGGGTAATGATTTATATTGTTAGGTACGTTGTCCCATTTAATTGGAAATGTATATGGATTGAATCTGATTCTCAAATTGTAATTCATGATTTGAGAACCAAGACACACCATATGCCATGGTGTGTGCTACCTCAGTGGGTTGACTGTCTCAGCAAGCTCACTCAAATGCATATGGTTGTTTCTCATGTCTATCAGGAGGCCAATCAGGTGGAAGATTCTTTGGTAAAGAGGGAACTCATTGATCTTGGCGAGATGTGGTCTTTCACAGCTCTTGATTACTACATCCCACTGGTGAATGTAGATGGATGTGTTGTGATGCACCCGCATTTATGTAATAACCCCTTGTATTCTTGAATATCTACCTATTTTTATTTAATTTTCTATGGTTCAGCTTCCACTGGTTCCGGGTCAAAAAAATAATATACTTTATTTTATTTTTTGGTTAACTTTAGGATTTTGTATGTTATATTTATTTTCAATCATATATTTTGATTCATCATTCTAGTAAACTGAATGATTTATCTAATTTAAAGAGATTCATGAATTTGTACTAATTTATTTCATCTGAAGATAGACTCATTATTATAACTAAATCCAATTTTGTTATAATTTAACCTAAAGCTTATAGATGTTACCATTATAGTTTGTCACACCAATAACTATAAATTGGACCAAGCTTCAAATAATGGAAGATAACTAGAATAATTTTTATCATTTTGAACCCTATAGCATCTCATTTCCTTGATCACATCAAATAATTTTTTGTTTATATTATGTTTTAATTAGAGTTAATGTTGTTAGGTTTTCATATATTCTCTTTGTTCCATTGTAATTATTCTTACTAAAATTTTTTAGATCAATGGTATTATAGGGATAAGAGTCTAATACTACCAATCCTTTTGATTGATGAGATTCTAACTTTTGGAATCTATATTTTTTGAACAGTTTATGTTTAATAAAGTCCAAGGTGCATGGACTTACCATAGATCTTTATTGATAAAAGAGGATCTCGAGGTTCGAGTTACCAATTTCTAACATAATGTTGAATAATTTCCAGGTTCATAACTTGATATTTTAAAATCAAGGATATATTTATTTAATTCTATATTTTGAAATTTACTGTATACCTTATATGTGGTTATCAATCCATTATCTTAATTTTTTCAAAGAAAATAATTTATTTGATTGTAATTTTTTGGTAATGTAACATTCTTAAAGTAGTATTTAGATTGGAATCGAATAGTCTATTGTTTCCTTGCATAGATTTTCTATTCATTTAAAATTTTTTTTTATCAATTAAGTTATTTAAATTTTAATCATTTTATTTAAAATTTATTTTACTTTGTTAATCTGATTTTTTAGATGTCATATCTTCTGAATAATTAATTTCTTAGATTGGTAAAAAATTGATTGTTCGAGTTGTGACTTCAATTCACCTACCCCCTCTTGAATCTTTCATTCACTTGTTATATGGGAAAAAAATTGGGAATATCTTGAGTATATTTAGGACAATTAATTGAGAATAACATAGTGTTTTCCTTGATATAAGTTTGTTTTCTAAGATTAGATTTAACAAACTATACTCGTTGAACACATGAAGTTATTCCATAATGGATTTCCATCATTTTTTAACTTATATAATATAATTTAGTTAATATAGTTTTCATATGTTTACATATTACACAACTATTTATGAAATATGTCTTGAAAGGAATTATGGTAGAATTGAAATAAATATAAGACTCTTTATCAATCCTCACTATACTACCATCATCACTTTGTTGTGTACAAGGTAATGTGATTTCAGCAGTTTCTCCACTCTAGATTTAAATTATCAATGAAAACATTTAAAGATATTATGTGAATATCTCATTAAGACTTTCTTATATCTTTTATTGAGTATATACATGACTTATACTTTAACTTTTTTATATATATTAAAGTAATATCATGGAGTATATTAATTTAACATTAAATTATACTTAGAATAGTTCATGTGTATCTTGTTGAATTAAATCTATGATCTTTCGGGATTTATGATCTTTATTTATAAAGGTTCTTTTGTCCTAAAACATAATAAGAAAATCCATCAATGTTTTAATTGTATTTTATTCCTAATATTTTTTTCTCTATATTGTAAAAACACACTTCTAGTTATACACTAAAAAATTAACTTTAATTTTACGTGACTAAGAATTATATTTTCATAACTGGCTTTTACATGAGTCTTATATTTAATATTCATCATTAATAACTGATATTGTACACATTTGATTCAAGTATTACTAAAATATGAGGTATAAAATACAATTAAAACATTTATTTCAAGTATAAAATAATGAATCATTTTGTCTATAACTGAACAATAAGATAAATATTATCTTGACACTTAATATAAAATAATAATTTCAAGAGAATCGATCCACATGAAAATGTGAAGTTGTAATATTATCATTGATGAATTATGAATCACCCACATTAAACTGCTTAAAAAGCTCACCATACTTATTCTAATATTTTTAAACTTCCTTAGTTACTATATTTGAATAAAAATATGTGTGTTACATATTCAATTTAATACCCAACTGGTAAAATTAAAATATTACATGCAATGATGAATTTATATGAAGTATAAGATTTTGCTTGCTTCTTCTAGAAATCATTTCAATTTTTCTACCAGTAACCTTTCTTTACAAATGTGAAGTTCATAACCTCTTATTCATTACTCACCCTTAGAATATTTTATTTCTTTTATGAGTATTATAAAATATCTAGTGATTTTAAACTCTTCATAATATTTTCAACCTTTTACCTCGCCATAAGGAATTATGATACATGTTCCCTCAAATACCTATATATTAAGTGAAGTATGGTCAAAATATTTTTTAATAGATTCTCTATATTATTCATTCAGTAATTATTATTGAATATATATAATCCTGGTGGTAAGGGTGACTATATGATATCAATGGATAATTTCATATCCATATAGAGGCATAACATGACTAATTTAATAATGTACTTCATATATTGAATGAAATATATTTATCTAGGTACCCATATTCAAGTTTACACTTGTACAACGTAGTCATAATCTCATTTATATTTATCATATATTTCTCATTTTCATGTTATAAGAGATGAGTTATCATAGTATATGCATCCATATAGTTATGTTTCATATTTAGTTCTCTATAAATAGCCAATAACATGATACAATGAACATTTAAATCATCCTTTATATATCTCCTATAATCATCCTTTTCATCTTTTCTCACTCTCTATGGCTCCCTATTAGTAATAAGGGATTCCAGCACATAATATAAATTCTTTTTAGGAGGTTAGTGTAAACATAATTATACCATGCTTGGAAATTTGTGTTGATGAGGACATGTTCTTTTTCTAACAATGATCATATTTTTCTCATTTTTTATTTAGATTTTCTATAATAAATAAAATAATATTTTGAATAATTATCTTGATTACTGGTTGTTATGTAATAAATTAATTTTATTAATATCTGTCAATTTTATCAAATCTCAATCTCCCTCACCACTGGATTCATAATGTCTTCTTTATTATACATTCAAGTGGAAAGGATCGATATTACCACTTTAATAAACCATACTCAAAGGTATTTATGTTGACATAGATTTCCAACTATATTGACTCATGATTACTTGACCTATTGAGTGGACTCTCCAATTATAAAATCTTAAACATGTATTTCTATAATGTTTTCCTCAAATTTTATTAATATGACTGTGATTATTTCCCTTAATAAAACTTTTACTATTTAGACCATTATTTTTATTAGAACTCCATAATAAATTAAAAATATCCTTAATTATGGAATGGAAAATAGTTTAACTATAGTTCCATATTAACATAGAATATAAAAGTCATTTTCTGACATAATATTTTATTTGATGGATTTTATTTAACTTATACTTAAATTTTCATTATTTTATTATCCACATGATTGTTAATATTATATTGAATTTACATAATCAATTAATCATGTTTGATAAAATAATTTAAATATAAAATATTTATTTTATATCATCATAGAATGCTTTTTAATTTTTATCTTTATGTGAAGTTTTTAATAAAACAAGTAAAATATGCAATATGTAAGAAAATAACCATGTACTAGATAAAATAAAATAAACATCTGATATGACCATGTGATTTTATCTACATGTGATTTTATCAAGTGGACTAAAAATCAACCATGAGCATAGGGGAAATAACTCATTGAGGAGATTCCTAGGTTGATTTGTAGTATTCCATTAATAAATTGTGTATATCCATGGTTGGTGTCACCTCAGATTGGATCCTGAATCACCACCTCTCACTGGGAACTCATTTCATTACATGTGATTAATCACTCTATGGTTGTGGATACCAGGGGTTTAGGATTACATAAAATAAATTTTTTACATGAAGGCTCAAACATAATAAAGGGGGAAGGGATGATAAGAAGTTTATAATATTTAATTTAATTATAAATTTATCTCAAAAAATAATGAAATATATAATTAAATTGAATAATCCCAGAACATACATAGGTCTATCAAGCTCAGGATCAATAAAAATAGGTAACGACTACGCATTTAAAATTATTATAATTTATTTCAATTCATTTTTATTAAGATATATTTACTCATATACATAAATTAATCATCTTATTAATTAATCTATTATTTATCTTAATTTCATTCCCATTCTATTACTACAAAAAAATACATTGATTGTATTTTAATAGAGGTTTTTATATAGAATAATTCCCAATTATAGAAAAATAATTTTATATCAATTTATTATCGGGGTGTTGACTGAACTGACGCTAAAAAATTATTTGAGTTGGTTTGTAAAAAAACTATCACCAATATTTTCTATTTAAAGAGTCACACAATCCTATTTTTATCCTATATCCAATAAAGAACTAATCTGAACTCCTCACATTACATATCCTCCCCTCTAGAACTCCCTCTTCATAAGCCTCTGGTGCATCCTCCCTTCATGGTGACCCTCAAATGGAATCCACCATTCAATATGTCTTCCCCTCACTAAATACATGATCCTCTCATGCTATTTTTGGACACGCTAAGGCACAGGGTTTCATAAAGGCTTTGGGTTCTATAAAGGAATGGCTAGGTTCATTCCTGATCCTTGCAACCAACCACACATGTACTATTTTATTAATTTCATAATTTTTATTTCAGTAGTAATTTTTTCCTTGTACTAATCATTTTTTTCTATGATTTATGTAATTTTTTACTTTTTCATGTGGAATCATTTTTTATCTTGTTAGTCTAGTATTTTAATCCAATCAGTTATGTCATTTTGATTCTTTTTTCATTTTTTATAGTTAAGATGGTTTGTGTCATTTTTTATCTAGTTTTTTTCTTTCAAATACCAAAACAAAACTATTGATTTATATTAAAAATTATTGTGTAATATATAATTAAAATTGAAATCAAATTATTTTATTTATATTTTTAGAATATGAAGTTGATTTTTTCAATTTCTGTTACTAATTATACTATTTATGTGACCTGTAATATTTTTAATTTTAGACACTTATTTAATTTTTTAATAATATTAGTATGTTTTATTATTTTTACATTGTAGATGTATGTGTAAAATATATGCAGTAGCCTAGAATATTGTTTAAAATGGTGTAAATTTTATTATTTCATAGGATGCACCTTAGTATTGATAGGTGAACACCTCACGTTGTTCCTAGAACCGCATCCCCAAGAAACCATTGAATCAAATTGTGTTGAATGCCTTTGAAAACTATGTATTCAATATTCATGGATATAATCAATATTTTAAATGGAATTTTTTAAAACACACATTTAAATTATAATGTAAAAAAGGTAGAAAACCAAAATAGTCAGGAAATTAAGATTCACATAGAAAATAATATATGATTTTAAAAAATATTTATTTTTTATGAGTTTTTTTAATTTTTTTGAATATGTTGTATGATATATTTATATTATAAAATTTTAATAACAATATCAATTAATTATAATTATATATTATTTTATGGGTTTTTATCAGTCTAATTTTAAAAATGCTAATATTTTTTTAATATTAATATGTTTTATTCTATAAATCTTATATATCATTTTTAAAAATAATTAATTTATTTAATGAGAGTCATGTTTTTATATAAATATATATCAATAATATAAATATGGATAAAATTTAATTAATTTATCAAGAAATACACCTCATCAAAAATTTGGGTTCAAGGCATTTTTAGATTTTTCAATTGAAAATTGATCCATAAATTAAAGAATTTAATTTCCATGTCTTGATTCTAATTTCAGATAATGGTTAAAATTATTTTAATTTTATAATAAATTGATATTGAAATAATTTCCTAATAGATTTGTGAGATGGATTTGGCAGAGGAAATTCAAAATTTTAGAATTTTCAACAACTGAACGTCATCAGAATGAACAGCCCACTACCCCAATAGTGGAGAATGAAATTTAGAACCTGGTTAATGATTCTTTCCGCACTACAAAAAATAATGAACATTGTGATATATTTGTAGAGACTCATTCTGATTTTCTAAATAGTTATACAAGAGAGAAGGAAACTAAAAAATCATATGAGTTTTATTAATTAATGGAAGATTTGTATCATGAGTTATTTTTAGGATTTATCAAATATAAAAAAATTATTTTCCATCGAATTTGTACCATATAAATTTCTTGTGTGAAATTATTGATATATAATGTTTAATGGTATTAGAGTTGTTGTATGATGAGTTTGTTCAATATAATATCCCTCAATAATTTTATAATATGAATAAAGTTATTGAGAAACTCGATCTTCATTATATAAAGATACATGCATACCATAATGACCACATGATATATCATGAAGAATATTTAAATAGAGAATATTGTAAAAGATTGAATTATTCTATTTAGAAACCAGTGAATCATGATGAAAGTATGAGTGAATTTGATATAATTAAAAAGAGTAATAATACTTTTGTGAATGTTTTATAATACTTTCTATCAAAATAATGATTGAAAATATTGTTCATGTATTTTAATATGGCAAATAAAATGAAATATAAAACTATATATAACAATATTCAAGGGTTTATATGACATTCAATATATTCAAAAACATGGAAATCCATTGATTATTTATATAAAAATTTCTATTATGATCCTATTAATGTGAATTTTTTTATTTTCTACTAATGGATTTAATTCATTGAAAGATATTAGAAAAAATTATAGAATATGGATGATAATTTTGAATCATGAAAATCCAATTCCAAGGATGTGCATGGAAAACAAATTGTTCATTATTTTAATGATCATTCCATGAAAACAAATTCTACAAATGACGTCAATGTATATATTAATCCTCTTATAGAATAATTGCAAGAGTTATGGAACAATGGTGTAGCTAAATACGATGCATCAATAACTAAAAGGTTTAAAATTCATAATTATCTAATGTGGACAATTAGATATTTCCCATGATTGGTAAATGTGTCTAACAAGAACACCCACATTATCTAGAAAAGTTTGGATCCTAACATTAACATTGAACCTAGAAGACTAACATATTTTATAAAGTAGTTTTTCAGGTGCCATCATCAATTATTGGATGTATCTCATAAATATCAGTATACTAAGCCACAATTCAATGGAAAAAATGATTTGAGACCACCACCAAAACATTTATTATGTTTGGAAATCATATCACAATATTAATCTGTTGATGCACAATTTGGGAATGAGTATCAGTTGAAGTTTTATAAGAAAATATTTCAAATCTCATCAAATATAGTTGGTACCTAATAAATAAGAAACTAATTTTATCATAAAAATACATTATTGGGAATTTCAATTCTATTTCATAATATTGAAGTTGTGAACATTGAAAATAATGCATGTTTCAACTTGGTTTTTATAATATTGAATGAGCATAGAAAATATAAATATCATCTTAATGATCTTGGGGACTTGGAAGAAATGAATATTAGGTGTGATATGTTAGAAAATGATAATATAAAGTACCCTTCACTATTTTTTCCATTTAATAATCATGAAAAAACATATTTTCTATCAAATACTAAACAAATATCAAAGTACCAGATGAATATTCAAGGAATCGTTCAATATGTGTTTACTTGAAACACCATAAGTCCGAAAAACATAATATACATGACACTTATGTTTATATAGAGTAATTTATACCTAGTGTAATGACCCACAATTTTATAAATGAAATTCTATTTTGATTTATTAAATTCTATATAGTTATAAAAAACACATGCTTTTCTTTGGTTATTTTGGACCGACATAGCTATTGGATTTAAAAGAATTTTAATTATATTAACGATTCATAATATTTCTATTATATAGTGACTACTAATATTATTATGTTTTATGGGTTATGATAAATTCTAATTGATATAGGAAAGAGAAGATATTACCTCATCTAGTAGGATTGTACCCTATTAGGCCTAATAATCAAATATTATAAGGGTGATATCATCATTGGGATTTTCCCTTGATGAAGTACAATCTAAAATCAAATAACTAAAGAATAAAACAAATATTTTATGGGAGAATTTAAATCTTATTGATATCAAGGACCAAACCATATTCGTCGAACCTGCCCAATAAAGTTCCACCAACATACTCCTTACCCTTAGAGTGTATACAAATATAATTTGGGTTATGTATCTAGACTATAGTAGAATGAATTTTTATTTTTATTTTTAATGAAATAATGAATATATTTATACATTTTTATTAATACATTGTAAATGATTATATAATGTGTTTGATAAGAATTATATTCTAACATAAATAAATAAAAATTTTATTTTTGAGAAACATATAGTTTCAATTAAGACACTCTTTTGATATATTCAATAAATTTTTAAATAAATGATATTTTAATGAAATATTATTATTATATAATAATTAATTAGAAAAATTACAATATAATTTAATAAAGTTTAATTAAATTTTTATAATGGTCAGAAAGTGGTTAATATTGTAAAAACTAGTATTTCTCTATAAATAGGGATTTTCTATTTAAAAGTGAAAATTATCATATTTATAAAAATATTTTGTTAAAATAAGCATTATTTTTGAAATAATCACATGAAAAGTATCAAAAGATTAATTTTTTATAATTTTCTGATTCATTCTAATTTTTGGGTAAAAAATAACTATGATATGTAGTATAGTAACATAATATCCCAATGGTGATATAATAAATAATATAAATCTAATAAATTAACAAAAATGTTTTTTAATTTTAAAATAATTTTTTTAATTTATTTTATTCACTTTATAAACCATTAATGAATCCTCTAAAACCTATCTAATATTTTATGGTTTTAAAATCAATTCTTTATAAACATGACTCACTTGCACATCACCATATTTATTATTTAAATGATTTCGGTTATTTAACTTATAAAATATTATAATTCATTTTTATTTGGTATAAACCATGTGAAAAACCCATGGTAAGGTTTTTGGTATTGATTATTTTATCATATTGAGTCAAAAACCTTAGTTTAGAAATTAATAAATAATTCCCCCTCTTTTTCTATAAATACCCACTCATACTCCCACTCCTCTTATATTAAAACACATTTATCATGAATTTAATATATTTATCCATACGTAAATCCATAGAAAGGTTTTTTCATGGTCTTAAAGATCACCTCAAAAGATTTTTGAACCACCCTCTCTAGGTGAGGGACTCTCTCCTCTTCCTTTATAGTTCATCTACTTAATTTGTACTAATCCATTTCTTCCAATTTTACATGTTGTAATGTATATTTACAAATAAATTTAATATTATTATCACTAACATGTAATTATATACCACCTTTCACTCTCATTCACACCTCCTATAAACCTTTATGTGAACCCTTAATACTACTGAAAGTATCATATGGTTTTCCATGATAAACATTTATGTAGTTAATACCCATCTCCATTTCCACTCAAGGATATCCACCAATTTATACCTATCCTTAATTTATTTTGGACTTATATTTATGTAAAACTAAATCCTTAATTTTTAGGTTAAAATTTATTAATGAAATTCTTATATTGTATGATATATGTGGCGCAAATATTCTTATACAAGATATGAATGTGATGGCTGGGAATAGAATTATATACACCCCAATGCATTGGGTAATATTTTTATCTCATGATATTACATGTATGGTGTACGAGTGGTTATCCTTATCATGTTATGTTATGATTTCTTGGTAGTTATCCTTGACTTACGTTTATGATGTCAGGTTTTATGTTGTTTTTAAATTCTTTGTTTCCTTGATGTTATCATATTATATCATGACATGATGATGATAATTATGATTCTCAAATTATTAATTTCACCATGATATGAATCTTGAATTACATGTATTATTTTTATAATTTCCTTATTTGATTATTTCTTTACTAGGCTTTGTATCTCACCATTTTCTTATGAATGTCCTCAAGTTATATTTTGTAATATTAGACAATCGATGGAATATAAGGGAATGATTTGGAGTTTTTAAATAATTTTTTTGTACCCATGTTTCATTTTAATATGTTATGTACCTAATTTACTAAATATATTAGTCCTAATTATCTTTTTTGGATTCTATTATGTGTATATTTATGTAATAAATCATGAATTAAGGTGTATTAAAGATATGGGTTATCATAAAATAGAGGTAGGTTTATTTTTTTTATTAGGATTATGGAACCTTAGTGAAAGCATTTGAGATAATAATAAACATAGGAAAACATCCCTAAAATATATTTAAGTATGGTTTAGTTGGTTTCCAATAAATAAAATATCATTCTAGATACTACAAGTTGATGTGGCTCTAGAATAATTGTATTTATGGGTAATAACCCCGAAAAGGGTGTATTGGGCATTGAATTGATCATCACCTCATGTATGTAAAAAAATTCCTTGATGCATACCTAGTTTGACACTCTTGGGGGATATGATTTGGTAAATTAATAATATCTTTACAAATCATTATTATGTGAATGGAAATGTCTAAAATCTTATGTCAGGAAATAGACCGTGGATAAATTATCATAATCCTAGAAATTCATAGGTTAATAAATTCATCTCATTTATGCATTATCCCTCCAATGTTCATAGTTTCCATTATATGTGTTTAGTAGATTAAAATTTTTCATCCCTAATTTTTCCTTTATTTTATTTAATGGTAGATAATATGATGAAATTTTTCAATAGCCAATCTGATTATAAATGTAATGGTTTCCCAATGGAAATACCTAACCTAATGTGAGCAAGAGAGGATAACTTCATGATAATACTTTCTCAAATTACTCAGTTATGGATAGAAACATGAATCAATGTGAAACCCCACATCTTCTTAAGAAAGGTAAATTTTCAATTGATACCTTCTTGGGATAAAGGCCTCTAAATTTTAGATGATCTTTTAGACCCTTAATAACGAAACAATAGATTAAATCCATTGAAAATATATTATCCATACTTCAATGCTATGAGCATGAGAATGTCATGTTGTTTCTTATAATATGGAAGAATAATATGATAAATGGTGAATGTTAATCAAAATTATGAAGCCAGATGAAGATATTGAAGCAATGGAAGGGAAAAAATTCTATTCAAAAAAGATGAATATTTTCCTCACACTCTCTAACTTAAAATAGAGAGAGATTAACTTTTCATCAAGCAGAATGATGATGAATCCATCTAGGAATATGAGGTAAACATCACAATACTTTCATGACACACCTCTAGTTTTATCATTTCACCGAAGATTGAATTTTACTACTTAGTGGTCTAAATTGGACTCTAGGGAAATATTTAGTGATTCAAGAATTTGAAATCTAGGAGAAAATTTTATAATGTTCCCTCAAAGTCAAAATAGATATTGGTGAATCCCATAGGTCTCATGGGTTAGGAAATTGAAATTTAATGATTGATTTTAATTCTGGTGTTGTGATGGAGAAATCTCATAGAGGAATTAAAGACTTACACACTACTTTTCAAAATTATAGGAAGAATCATACCAGAAATTTTGTGAAGGGTATAAGGAAATTCTTTAGTTGTGGTAAGTAAGAGATCCTTGATAGTAAAAGTTGAAACGAAAAACCCACCAGTTTGATTTAATAAAAGAATGTGGTGACTGGTAATCTAGTTATTAATTCAATAATAATGAACATGCTATTTCAATATTGTTTTATGTGTTCTTTAATATCATGCATTTTTAGTATACCTATTCAAACACCACCTCAAAACATTTAAGTGGGGATATCTTTGAAAATGAAAAATGGGGAGATTATTTTATCCCAGGTATATAACTTATCCCTTGTCCATATTTTCAGGATGGATTTCCCAACAGTCCTTATGATACTACCTTTAGAGAAATTTTTTGTAATTAAGGGTAGGGGTTAGCTTTCCTTGTATATATCCCACATAAATTACTAAGAGAAGAAAATCACCATTCGTATCACAAATCACCCTCTTATTCTATACAACTACAAGAAGAAGGGTGAATGTCCTTTGGTATTGTTATCTCAAGTATGGATATTATTTTCATATGAAAAATAATATCTTGATCAAACGATTGAGACTAAGAAAAATATTATCCTTGATGACATGACCATAGTAAGGGAGTATGTTAATGTCTTTCCTAAAAAATCTACATGAATTTCTCTAAGCCATGAGGTTTATTTATCAATTGATCTTATACCTAAATATTTTACAATATTCAAGACTCTATATAGAATGACCATTTTTTAAAATATAGAGTTGAAGAAGGAACTATATGAAAATATGGATAATGGGTTTATACACCCAAGTGCTTCACTATGGGGTGTACTGGACCTCTTCATCAAGAAGAAGGATGGGTCATTTCACCGATATAGTAATTATCATGATGTAAATAAATAATAATAAATAAAAGATATCATATTCCCAGGATTTACGACTTATTAGATTGGCTATGTGGAGAACAATACTTATCTATGTTGGGTCATGGATTGGTTTATTATCAAGTAAAGGTTTATATTTATTATATTCCCAAGAATTATTTTCATATAAGGTATAAGAACTATGATTTCATAGTGATTCCATTTTGAATCACTAATACACTAGAAATCGTCATGTATTTTATTAATACAGTCAATAGGGATTACCTTAGAAAATGTTTTGTATTATTTATAGATGATATTTTTATCTACTCTAAAATAAAGGAGGGACATGAAGGGGATTTGAACAATGTAATGAAGGCCTTTCAAAAGGAAAAGTTGTATGTAAAGTATATTAAATATGATTTTTGTATGCAACAAGTAACATTAATGGGGCATGTTATCACCAATAAAGGGATATCTATGGATCCTTAAAAAATAATTGCAATTAAAGGATAACCTAGACTAACATCGATGATAGAGATCCATAGTGTCTTTACATCAGCTGGATATTATCATTGATTTTTGAGAAACTTTTCATGAATATCAATCCCACAATCCAAGATAAATTTAGGGGGGAATTTTTTCTACAATTATTAATGTGAGGAAATATTTAAAGAGTTAAATAAGAGGCTTATCACTTCACTCATGCTCAAAATACCCACCACAGGGGATGATTTTTTATCTACATCAAAGAATCTAAAAATTTATTGAGTTCTGTACTCGTTCTAGAATAAAATTGATAGGTTATGCCTCCCACCAAATAAAGATCCATGACCATAACTACCCAATTCATGATCTACAATTAACCATAGTGATATCCACATTGATAATTTGGTGAATTTATCTATATAATCAAGAGAGTTACATATATATGGATCATAAAAGGCTCAAGAATATATTCACACAAAATGAGGTCAATATAGAATAATGTATGTGGTTAGATATGATCAAGGATTATGATAGTTCAATCCATTACCATCATAGGAAGGGAAAAAGTAGAAAATTATTAGAGTAAAAAATGATTATGAAACCCTATCCATGATAATTATTTAAAGGGATCCAATCTTATTGGACACACATAGGATAGAGATGGGAATAATAAAAGGTTCTTCATCTTACCTTCTCAAATAACTTCTCATCCATCCATTCTTGAGATGATCAAGGAGTCCCAAAAGATAATGTAGATCTACATAATAAGGTATTGAAAATTCTAGAGTTCAACTTATCTAAATATAGAGTTATAAGTTTTGGAAAGTGGTGTTATTTGATTACCTTAAAATTTCAATGCATTTCATTAATATCAAGGAATATTTCTATATTGGCTAGCTCTCTAATATATACATAATGTAAGTTTTAATACTGCATGGAGTATCAATCCTCATTGTATTTGATAGATATCCTAGGTTTAACTATATGTTATGGATAATTATTTATAAATCATTAGATACATTATTGATTATAAGTCTTTTTATCACCTTCATATGGATGGTCCATCTGATAAATCCATTAAAACTCTGGATAATATGTTGAGATAATTTTCAATTTATTTCCATGGATATTGGGATCAATACCTTCCCCAAGTAGAGTTTTCATATAAAAAATTTTCTATTCTAGCATTCATTTGGAACCTTGTGAGGCTCTATATGGGAAGATTTTTTGATCCCTGGAATACTAGGATGAAGTTAGAGAGAAAAAGCTAATGAGAATTGGTATTATCCAAGATATGAGAGAGAAGGTTCAAATTATTAAATTTCATATCAAATCCACACAAAATTTATATAAAATATATATAGACAGTTTTTGATGAGTTTCGGAGTTTGATGTCATAGATAAGGTGTTCCTTCATATATCACCGTAGAAGAAATTCATGAGGACTATGAAAAAGTGGAATCTTATTCCTAGATACATCAGGTTCTTTTCAATCCTTGATCACATTGGACTGGGGGCCTATCAACTATCATTCCCACCTAACATATCTTTTGTATATGCTTTGTTCCATGTGTAATTCTAGAGGAAGTACATACCAGATCCCTCACATGTACTAATTCCAGGGGTGGTACCATTGTAAAATTATTTTTCATATGAGGAGTAGCCAGGGGAGATCATAAATCATAGAGACAAATTTATAAAAAATAAGGCAACTCATATAATTAAAGTGTTGTGGTGAAAACCAAAGTTTGATGAAGTATCTTGAGATCCATAAGAGGTAACAGAACAAAATCACCCTCATCTATTTTAATATATAAAATGAAATTTATAGGATGAAATTTCAGAATGTGGGAAGAATATAAGACCCAAATTTTATAAATGAAATTAATTTTTTAATGGGTAAATGACTTATAGTTATAGAAAACACATGCACTACTTTGGTTATTTTAGGCAGATATAGCTTGTTGTATTTAAAAGACCATCAATCATCTTAATAGTTCATAATATATCCACTATATAGTGACCATTATGATTAGTATATATTAAGGGTTATGATAAATTCTAATTGAGATGCAAGGAAGAATAGATGGTCTCGAATAGTAGGATCGTACCATATAAAGCCCAATTATCTAAGATTCCTAGGGTTACGACATCATTTGGATTACCCCTTAACCAATACCAAGCTAAATTTTAACAAATTAATCATGAATGATACTTTTTAGGTGATAATTTCAAGCTTATCAATATTATGATCCAAACTAGGTTCGATGAATCATCCCAAGAATGTACCACAATCGTACACCTCACCCTTATGATGTATGATAGTGTAATAAGGGATTATGTATCATGAAACAAGTAGTATTAATATATATATATATATATATTATGTTTTATGAAATAATGATTACATTTATTGCTTTTTATTATTTCTTTATTAATGATTATATAATATGATTACTAAAAAATAGATTTTGACATGAAGAAATCCAAATTTTTTTAGGGAAATATATAGTCTAAATTAAAACACTCTTGATAATTTCAATAATTCTTTAAATAAAATGTATTTTAATGAAATATTATTATTATATAATTATAATTTATGTATAAATAATAATATAATTTAACTAAGTCCAATGAAAGTTTTATAAGGGACAGAACGTAGTTAATATCAAAAAAAATTGTATTTTATTATAAATAATAATTTTCTATTTAAAAGTGAAAATTATAAAAATTATAAAATTATTTTTATAAAATTATTATTATTATTTTAATCAACACATCAATATTATCCAATGTTGAATTTTTCATAATTTTCTGAGACAACCTAATTTTAGGGTTAAAATTAAAAACGGTATGTATTATGACATCATAATAGCCTAAATGTGATGTAATAAATAGTATAAAGGGAATAAATGACCAACAATAAATTTTACCTTTAAAATAATTTTTTTCTGAATTTTTTTTATTAATTTTATATACCCTTAATGAATCCTCAAAAATTTATATTATATTTTATGTTGTTAAAATTTGTTATTTATAAACATGACTCACTTCCACATAACGAAGGGTATTATTTTAAATATTTCAGTTCTTTTCTACATAAAATAATTAAATCCACTTGTATTTGGAATAACCCATGATCAAAAACTATGGTAAGGTTCATGTTTTTTATTATTTTGTTATATACTGTCCAAATCCTATGTTTAGAAATTAATAAAGAATTCCCTGCTCTTTTTTTATAAGTAAC
Organism: Viscum album; assembly: GCA_963277665.1. NCBI lineage: Eukaryota > Viridiplantae > Streptophyta > Magnoliopsida > Santalales > Viscaceae > Viscum > Viscum album. The sequence goes on along the minus strand of OY728162.1, from coordinate 1,234,288,907 downwards.
CACCCATCCCACTCTTCTTCACTCAAAACCCAAATCCCTCAAAAAAATTTCCAAGCTCATAAATATATCCTCTCAATATTTAAGAACCACACTCTCAAGGAAAGGGTCTCTCTCATCTTCTTTTTATTTCAAGTACTTTATTTGTATTCGAACCTTCTTTTTCCAATTGTCAATATTGTACTATGTTTTTACACATACCTTCAATATACTTATAATTTCTATGTAGTGATATAATACTATTCACTCTTATTCACCCCTCTCATAAACCACTATATACACCCATTATTCTGCCAAAATTATCCTTTGATTTTCCATGCCAAACATTTGTGTTGTGAATACCCATCCCCATTTCCAATCAAGGGTATTAAACTAGTTTTATTTATACTTAATTGGTTTTTGACTTCATTTTATGTAACTCAAACTCTTCAATCATGGGTTTAAGACTGATTAAAGTAATTATTATTTTCTATGATCTATGTGGCACTCAAATACATTTACATTATATGAATGTGGCGGGTGGTCCCAGAATTATATAACCCACCAATGCATTTGGTAATGTTTTTATCACTTGATATCCCATGTATGATGCATGAAATGATATCGTGAGTACATTATGTTATCATTCCTTGGTGTTTATCCTTGACTTATTCTTATGATTTCAAGTTTTATGTTGTTTCCACATTCATATATTACCTTGATGTTATCATATTTTATCATGCTTTGATGATAATGTTTTTGATTCTCATCCCTTTTACGCCAACATGATATTTATATTAACTAACATGCATTAAATTCAACATTTTATACATTTATTATTCCCTTATTGGAATTTCTAGATCCAATTTTACTTATGTATGTCCCTATGTTATCCCTTGAAATATTAGAATATCTATGGAATATACAGGAATGTTTTGGAGTTTTCAAATAATGTTGTTGTACCCATGTTTCAAGTTAATATGTTATGCACCTAACATACCAAATACACCATGCCACACAATAATTTGGGATTTTATTATATATATATTTATGTAATAAATCATGAATTGAGGTTTATTAAAGTTATGAGTTCTAATACTTTTTTGGAATTATGTAAATTATTATGTGATAAAATAAAAGAAGCTGTAATTGAGTTGATAAAATACTTTATAAATTTTTTTAAGAAAAAATGAAAACCCATTGAGCCTAAAAAACATTAAAAATAATTGTAATGACCCTTTTTTCATTTGGATATTATATTCCCCCATAAATTTTCAATAAAATGATTAATCTAATTGTGCGTTTTAATGAGGAAGTTATGGTTAGTGGGCCCATGTATTATCAATTTCTTTATCCCATATAGAGGTATTATAATATTACTTGTTTATTATTATTAAATTAAAATACTTAATCTCATTACATAAGTATTTTTTTCTTCTATAATATGTTTTCATTAGATATATATGTCATTTGAAGTCTTTTGTGAGAAATAAATCCCAACCAGAAGGCTCTATCACTGAAGTTTATATGGTGGAAGAGTGTCTCACTTTTTTAAAAAATTATCTAGATAATATTGGGATGTGACTCAATAAATTTGTACATATTGATGATAATTCCATTCAATTTCAGTCATAATCATCATACTTTCCAATGTTATGTTTTCATGTTGGGAAAATATCATCGATTTTATTAACATAAATATAGTTCATACAAGAACATATATATGTGCTACTGAATAATGATATTACATATCCTTTCATTAAATAATTGAAGACAAGAACAAAAATATGATTTCATAGTCTAACATGAAATGATAATGAGATAACAAAATCTGGTAACAAAATTACTTATATATTTGTTTACATAATTTAAGATCATAATAAATTTTACAATCACAATATAGTTATATAATTATCTTATGTAACTAATGATATTTTATATTTATACATATAGATCATGAATTTAGAAAACTGAGTTGTAGTGTCATTTGATTTCAAATATTTAGATAAAGGTCCATTAAAGTAGTCTACGAGATTCAATTATTATAATATTAATGAATATAATTATCATAAACTTTATCTGAAGAAGGTTTAAAAACACAAACAAGTTTCATATTCACAAAAATCATTTACATGGGATACTATGATAAATTTATTAACATTATAAAATTAAATTATCATGGACAATTTTCATTTGTGTTATTCATATGAAAGTGGGTTGATATTTACAGGTTCATAAAGAAATATTTATTACAATTTACTTATATTAACCTATGTTAGTTTATTTATACTAGTAAGCAAGAAGAACATGATCAATATATTTTTCCTTCACAAGCTAGAATGTTATATTTTTTGGATAAAGGGGTCAATGAAGGGTATATTTGTGTATTCCATTTCACACTGAAAGTCTTTTATTATGTGAGTTATGAAGCTGAATAATTTTTTTTACATCAATACTCTTCAAAAATAATAGTTTGATTTATTTTTCCATGATGGTATTGAAATAGTTGGTCTTATGAGGGAGGATAAATATGATGAAATCATCTTAATATCGGAGGGTGAATATTATATGGTCAATGATGAATTAAATAATTATATTTTTAGTCCTTCTTTAAGTTATCTTTTATTTATTTACGTAGAATACATGAATTCAATTAATTTATGTAAAAAATTAAATCATTTTGTTATTTTATCTCATATATCATTTTATAAATTGTTTTATATTATTTTTTTTATGTAGTAATCTTAATACAATAATGATTTAAATATACAATCCAATCTTCTACAACTCCTATAATCTCAAATATACCATCTGATATGCTCCAACCAGCATCATGTATGCTCCCTACTTTTAATACAATCCATTTTACATAATTTGATGCCATATGATATGCTCTCATGTTATTTAGTTACACTCCCTACTTATATTTCATTGCCTTATACTCTAGGGGTGTCAGAGGGATCATTTGGAGTAAATGATGAGTGATCATCGACTGAGTATATGGTTCCACAGTTAGTTTTATAAAGATACTGGAGGGTGAACATTATTAGTATGTAATTGTTTATATATAAAAATAATTTTTTATGTTTGTATATTAAATATTGAATATAATTATTTGACCATGTTTTGATATTAACAATATAAGATTGAACATGGATACCTAATATGTTTGGAGGTTGAGAGATTATAAAATTGTTTTGCAATTTGAAATGGTTGGGGTGTTTATATATGATCTCGGGGGATTATATGGGAAGATCTTAGTGTAGTTATCATGTGATGTTTTATCCCTTTCCATAAAATGTCATGATTAGAGATGTATTCTAATAAATTAGAAGAATTATATTTTTTATGAACAATAGAAATTAAGTGAAAATAAATATGTATATGTTTTTATATAATATTCCTATAAAATGTAATTCTAACTATTGAGTACTCTATTTTAGGGAATAACTTGGATAATTCCTACAAACATTACATCCATGGTACAATAAACAATAGTGGTACTAAATCTATTACATTTATTTTTATATTTTTATATTTTTAAGAAAATTTTTAAAAATATATTTTCTATTAACTATCTATCTAAAACATTTTTATACTCTAAATTGTATTTAATATAGACATAATATGCAACATAGGTTTCTATTAGATAGAAAAATATTGAGCATGGATCATCTAGGGGAAGCTAGCCTAAATTAGGGGAGAAGGGTTGATGTTGGAATCCCTTTTTCATCTCTTTCTTTAATGAAAACTTATATATTCAATTTTTACAGAATATGAATTAAAAAAATGTTTTCAATGATTAAAAAATATTTTTATATAATGTATGTAAATATTATATTTTTTATGTTTTATTTGTTTGAACACTAAAATTATTGAGTTTTTGTACCATGTGTATATATTTTTATTTTATGTTGTATGTGGTAAAAAATAAAAATGCCTAACTTAACCTTCTATTATTTAAATTAATAGCACTTAAAATTATATTTATATAATTAGCAGAGGTTGTAACAAAAACTACACATTAAAAACAACCATTATATGATGCTAAATCACCACTACAATATTAGTGATGGTTATAAGAATGACAATTTTATTAGAGGAGATTATAACCTCCACTATATTGTACAAAATTATTTTAAAAAATAAAATATCACATTCGTTTTTGAAACAGTTTTCAAACCACTTCTAATCACAGGTCCGTAGTTGTTTTCTAGAACTGTGGCTAATAAAAAGACTACTGATTAATTGGAAACTCAGAAAAAAAACATTTTAGTTTATAAAAAATCCACAGATTTATGCATGACAGTTTTAACCACCACATATTCTAAAAAAATTAATGCTACAAGATTATTTTCTTTTATTGTTTCCTTGAGATATTATATGAATCTCACCCTGTTATAATTTTAAATTTATTAATTAAATTTCATTTTAATTTAATATTATTAAGTACATAATGTGTACTGAAGAGGTTATGGGGTGTTTACCTTTTCTACATCATATTGAAGTAAATGATAAAATTTAATATATATAAAAAATGTTATGGATGTGATACGATGTGTACCCTTAAATGTCTAATTAAATTCATTTCTGGATTTTAACTCTTACACAACATTTTTAGCCACATTACATGACATTTAAATATCATTGTTCTTGGTCCTAGTCATGTACTATGTAATTAAATGACATGTATCCCAATATGACAGGTCACAGTATACAAAACATGTTTCATGGGTAAATCCATTTTTTCTAGGTCGAGTTTATAGCCACATAACATACCATAAATATATAAAACATGTATAACTAAAAATTCCAATGAATTATATGGAATTTACAATGTTCATACATATCATGTCATAGTAAAATAATTTGGAAAATAATAATAAATCATTTATTTCCACATGACACATGAAAACTCAAATTTTGTATTCCTAGTTGAGTTTAACACTTGATACACTGGGTATAAAACTAGTTATACATTATGTATACTATGTCTTTCGTAATTATATCATGTTCTAACTCACATGACAAGCATATCTCAATGTGCACTTTCATGAGTTGGCATGTGTTACACGATGTATTCATCCAACTTCTCCCTACGTAATCTGATTTTAGCCACCCACACAACACACCTTAGGATTCAACATGTATATTTCATGGGTAATCATGTTTTATAAAATTTTCACATCCAAATACACATTGTGTACTTCATGTGTTATCATTTCACTAAATTTAAAATTAATACATGGAATGTGATGATTCCATATAGTTTTACCACATGTATTGCCACAATATTTGTGGATTCAATGTCATGCGCATTTACACAGTGTGTGCACAAGCTATATTTCATATACTCCATATCATGTCATGTTCTAGTCGGTGGTCAATATGTAACATGTAATGAATGTGTATATTAATCCATGCATATCATGTCATGATTGGCATGACCCTCCCTTATGTGGTTGACCAAGGGTACAAAATGTGTAACTTTTTGTTACATGCCATGTGTCTGTGTCTCTCACACATCATCCTCAACACTTTTCGATGGGATCTTTAGTCATTATCCATCTATTCATAGCTTGTTCTTAGAAATATGAATTTTAAAAAATTTGTTATCTCAAATCTCGGATTAAATAACAATAAAATGGATATTTATTGTAAGAATTAAATTTTAAAATTTATCAAACAAATAAAAAATAATTGAAAAATATAATTTGACCACTTTGATAACGCTTAAAGGTTTAGGGCCATAGTAGAAGTAGTTGGGGTGATTTCCAATAATTATTTTCATCGATTTCAATAGAAAATATCAGATGGAATTGACAAAGTAAATCTTGAAATAATCATTCAGTGGATATTACACAATTAATTTATAATTAATTTAATATTGGGAATACCTCAAAATTGATAATTATTCTTTATTAATCAATCTGGTTTCTTCTCTTATCATGTCATCATCATGGTGGAGAATCAAAACTATAATTCCTCAAGTAGTATCCACATATGCACTATTAATATTTAAACATCTCTCTTGGTATTATGAGTGTTAGTGCACTGAAAAATATTACCATTTTTAACACAATAGATCACAACAAGAAATATACCTTATTTTCTATTGTTTACAAGAGAGAAGTAAGAGATTTTTCTCTCTAGATCTTGAGATAATATAAAGAGGTTCCCTTGTTAACAACAACCATCATCACTAAAATGATATAATCAAAAATTTATACTTATGGGTAAATAATTATTAATTTCACAAGGTATTGGTATCTAATTTTTTATTCAAAGTAAACCCCATGTTAAATAATATTAATAATACTATCATTATATTCTCAATACATGCATTGAACTCTAGACTAATATATAATCTTAGTTGTGCCCTTAACATAGCCCACCAATTATCCTCATAATTTATTGAACCATCAAAAATAAAATAATTATTCAAATAAATATTATTCATTCAAAAAATAATTATTTATTATATCTACTAAACATGTGAATAGATATTTATTTAAATATTCACATAAAAAATAAATATTTATATTAATTTATTTACTGAACTATTGAGTAAATAAATATTTATTTATTACCCTATGAATAATAAACAAGAAACAAAAAATATTATATTAAATAAACTTGTGAATAATTATTTATTTTTTTATTAAACTCACATATTCTAGACTTGAATATCTAGTGATTAAATTTATGTGTTCAATGATACTCAAATAATTATTATTCCATAATCCGAGAATAATATTTATTCATACTATTAAATACAAAAAATATTTATTCAATAAACAAGAAACAAAAAATATTATATTCACTAATCTTGTGAATAATTATTTATTTTAATATTAAAATCACATATTCTAGACTTGAATATCTAGTGATTAAATTTATGTGTTCAATGATACTCGAATAATTATTATTCCATAATCTGAGAATAATATTTATTCTTACTATTAAATCTAATTTATTTTAATAATATTCAAGATACACTTAGTTTGTGGATATAACGACCCATTCTTTACATACATTGATATCACTTCAGAATTGAAGTATATTTATTAAAACATATAACAAATCCATGATAGAACTGTATAGGTAGAGTGTCTTTTGAAACTAGGAAACATAAACAACTGGTTCACAAAACATCTACATTGTCTCATATTTATTTCATCATAACAAGACTACTTTTTGGCATGTCATACTTAATAACCTTCTTCATGTCTATGGGAAAAGAAACATATAAAATGGTGAGGTAAAATGATCAGCAATGGTAAAAAAATTAAATAACAATCGTATCATATTCATAAAATCATAAAATTTGAAAATCTTATCATGTATATAAAAGATCACAATATCATGTTATGGGATAAATCCTAAAAGTGAAATGTAATCCCAATAGTCCTAACATAAGACATGAAATTTTATTTCATACACACATAAGTATAGAAAATAATTTCATATTAGTCAGGGATCATTTCCAAGACCATCATAGCATACAAAGTCCATTACTGAACCGAGTTCTCTCCTCATTCTAACCCTGTATCACTGATCCAGATTGACTTTTCATTCCAACCATTTCTTTCTCATGAGATATAAATATTTACCCAATGAATTAGAGGTAGATATATGCCCCACCCATATTATAATGAAACCATTCTTATGTGTTCCACAAAAACATAATAACATTTACCATAGCATAACCCATGAAATCAAGATTTCTTAAACATCATTCCATCATAATCGATATAAAACAAATGGATTTCCTAAATAAAATTCGATCATAAACACAATCAGATCATATTAATAACAGGTATAAAAATATAAACCTATGTAATCTTATATAGAAAATAATTTTCATAAAACATTTGATCTTGATTCCTGGGAAAATGTCCATTCTTCTTCAAAAATGTTTTCTTTTCTCAAAATGTTGTTCAATTTTAAAATAAAAGAATTTAGTTGAAAATACACTTGTAAAAATTTTGAGGAATATTCCTAGAAATAAGGATTTAGGATTGTTTAAAAACCTGTTTATTCTATATATGTTAAAAAACATTATACTCATACTTTTTTTGAAAAAGTAAAAAAATACCTTGTGTGGTAAACAAAAGAAAGATTCCTTCCAAACCATGTAGAAAAACTAAAAATGGGTAAAAAGAAATTTAAACATAAATAGAATAATATTAAACATATTATGAGAATATTTTTATAAAATATAGAAATTGATGATAAATATATCCCCAATAGATACTTACAAATAAACAAATATGGATATAATGTGATTGGAAAAGTTATCCCTTACCTTAGGTCTGATATGATTTGTATGTATCTGAGCCTCATGTATGATGATTTAAATTATTTTTTAATTTATTTCAGAATCATAATAATTTTTATGATAAAATTTATGATCATATTTTCATCTATTTGTTGGTATCATTTAATTGTTACTCGTTATTCAGGTATTAAATGCTTTATGTTCTTATGCATGTTTTTCAGATATGTTATTATTCCTATTTTTAGGTTATATTTATATTATTTACAGAATTTTATTATCAAAATATATATCCTATTAATTGAATTCATTTATATAATCATTCTTCAATGAAAATTATATAGAACAAATCACATTTCATTTTGGAGACGGTAGGTCGTACGTATGCATGAGCGATGATATCGTTCCCATAATTGATGAACAATATTGAAATGGATGGTGTATAAGATCTAAGAATTAGTATATTTTTATTATAATAATATATACTTTTTATTTCTTTTATTATACCCATTCATTTAAGGTTGTGGTGAAAAACAGATTACACCATGACGTGGAGACGATAAGTCGTACGTACACATGCGAAGTTATTTCATTTTTGTAGGATGGATAGAAGGTGAAATAGAGTTTTTTAATACTTATAATAACATATAAGTATATTATTTATAATGATGTTATTTCCTTATAATGAAACAACTAGAGTTGGTCTTTTGAGAAGAACAAAACCTCTATAATGTTACTAGGGAAGTTGATAAGAGAAATAGTCAGGTTTTTTTCAGGAATTAAGGCTCAAAATGGAGAGAATAGGAGAGGGAGGAGATGTGCTTTTATAAGAGGGGAGAGGGGAATTTTAGGAAACTCTCAAAATATAAATTTATTATAAATTCAATTTCGACTAAAAATGGTCCCAAATTATTTAATTATAATAATATATGATCTTGGATCAAATAACCATCATCCTACAATTTTTATACAAGTTTCTAATATTTTTATATCTTTATATTTTTAGTTTAATCCTTATTTTACCCTTTTTAATATTACCATGATATCATGTTATTTACACATTGTGGGTTAATGTAATTACCATATCATGTCAAAAAACAAAAAAAAGATATTTAAGACATATTTGGACTTATATTAACCAATTGGACGAATCTTATATTTTTATGGATCTAATATCATTTAATAAACTATTTTATGTTTTAAGTTATGAATTGTGTTAATTTTGGACATTATTCAAACTGGACTTTTTAAAAATTCAAAACAACATGATTCCTTCTAAAATAAGGCTCGCAAATATAATATTTCAATATCATACATAAAATTCATTAATGACATAAATGTTGTGAAAGTGTTGTTTTCAACAACACATAATGTTTTTATTTAAAGGGGGAGTTTATTAAGAACAATTCTCTATCTCATTATGATAATTTTGATGCTCACAAATACCCTCAATTATTTTCTAATGATATTATTTGTTAAGAATTTTTTTCAGGAATTTTTTATTGGCTATATTTTTATTTCCTGATAAAATATTTAAGTTCTTGAATAATGATGTTTTATTTCTAATGTATTCGCATTTAGCGTGTTTTGGAAACACTGTTCATGCGCGACATATTCAGGATCTGTTTTAGTGTGTTATGAAAACATTGTTCATACCCTATATGGAGAAATGTAGCATAAGGATGAAATGAAGCATATTCTTTATGTGATAAGAGAAAAGTATGGTTAATCTACCATATGTTATCGGCAAAGTATGAAAAAGAACCCTACGTCAGGAAGGAACCCTACGTTTGGGATATCGGAAAAAGTATGGAAAGAGAACCGTACGTAAGTATTAAAAGTTACATTTTTTCCTCAAATTTATGGTTCATCAAACTTAATTTTGTAAACAACCATACATTCTTGGAAAAGTATGGATCAAGTAAAATTATGAATCTTTTATCATACGTTTGAAAGTTGAAGAGAAAAGTATGGATGACCAACCCTATGTTTATGATAAACCTTACGTTTGAAGGTAGTGACATGAACCTTATGTTTGTGATCAACCATATGTTGTCAACCCTAAATTTGAATACTACATCATTAACCTTACATTTTTTTGTACGTTAAGTTCAGAGGATGCATACAATACAACTCAACCATTTTTTTGGAATCCGAGTATTTAAAGTCGATAATTTTATGCAACGGTCAGCAAGCTGATTATTAGGCGGATTTCAAGCTAGATGTAAATATGATTTTAAAGAAAAACTTTTACTTATTCAAATCCTTTTTATCAATGGTTTAATGATTGAATTAAAAGGATATTTTTATGCTGAGTATTCAAGGAAGTTATGACTACTCTATAAATTAAAATGTTTTAATATCGTGAGTTAAAATGAAACTTTTGTGGATATAAATTTGCAGGAGAAGTATATATCATTATAATAAATATATTTTTTTTTCAACTACAACTAATAATCTTATGTGATCTCTTGGTCATTCTGAAAATATGGAAGAAAAACACAGACTATCAAAATAAAGTTCTGCTGATTCAAAATAACAACAATGATCTGTTTATTGAAGAAGAAAAATCATGATAGAAGATTAATTTATTCTACATCAAAGATCATTTGTGAATCTGCTACTGTCGTAGTTATGAGTTATATTTCTATACCTAATGCAACGGGATCGACTCTGAACGACTTTTTTTGTGATGATAATTATTTCGGAAGGTGAAGATCCATCTACTGTCAATTTCATGCTATTATAATTGTGAAGAACATCTAGAAAGTATTTTTAGAATAAAGAAATCTTTATTTTCTATTCTTGAGTGGCTGGCATATCATAATAAGATGTGTAGGTTATGTGAGTGAACCAAAAGTCTTTGTTTTTCCTTAGATTGTAAATGGGTCAACTGCCTGTACTCAGTTGTTGAAAGGTCTGTTGAAACGAGGACCAGATAGTGAAAATCACCAAGCTCGTGGAGTATAGCATTGGTGGATTAGACTAGGGTCTTTTTGTTCCCCGAACCACTATACAACTTTTCTCTATACTATATATATTTTTGATTAATTAATTCATCCAATTAAAGTTAAAGGGTTGAACACAATCTCGTAAAGATTTCTGAAAAGACACAATTCACCCCCTCTTGTGTATATTTTTTATAATCCGATCCAACAATTGGTATCAGAGATTGATCTTTTTGATAAAGCCTTAACAAGATGAAATTATTATACATATATCAAGATGACTGATATAAGAGAGGAAATGTCTATGGTCAGAGAACCGTACTTTAATGGAGAAAACTACGGATTCTGGAAGTTGCAAATTATTATCTATCTGAAAAACCTTAGATATGGAATATATTCTATGATTCTGACTCCATATGAAATACTAGAAAACCTGAAATACTGAGTGAAGCAACTAAAGTAGATTATGACATGAACTTGAAGGTAATAAATGCTATTATATGTGGTCTAGGACCTGATGAATTCAATAGATTATCTCAATGCCCTACTGCAATTGAGATGTGGAAAACTATTGTTGTTGCTTTTGAAGGATCTAACAATATCAGGGAAATGAGATATGCAACTGCTAAGCTTAAATTTGACACTTTTAGAATGGTTGAAGGTGAGAGTATTACTAAAATGAATGGAAGATTGACAGAGATTGTCAATAATATAAAATCTTTAGGAAATCCCATTAAAAAACTAATCAAGCTTTAAAAGTTCTGGGTGTACTGCCTAAAAATGGAAAGGAATCTATGTAGTAATTAGAAAGTCGACACCTGTCAAAGATTTAACAATGAGAGAACTTATTGGAACACTAATGATGTGTGAAGTTGAGATGGAAGATGAATCAAATGAACGTAAAGTGATTATAAAAAAGAGATGACACTCCTTTGAAAGTATCATCACAGAGAAAAAATAAAAAGATGAAGAAAAGTGTAAAAGAGAAATCAGAAAGTTCTGATTCATTTAATTATGATGTGGAACCCGCTCAACTAGCTAGAAGATTCACTAAATTCTATAGAAATAAGAAGATATTTATAAAATCCTTCCAAAATGATGAGAAGGAAGTCAGGTGTTATGAATGCAAGAAAATGGGGGCATATCAGACGTAAATGTCCTCAGCTAAAAGAATACAAGAAAAAGAAATTCATCAAATGAAATGATTATGAGCATAAAGACAAGAAAGCTATGAAATCTATATGGAGTTTATCTGAAGACTCGGGTAGTACTTCTAAATCAGACTAAGTGAAGGAAGAAGAAAATTTGAAAGCTAACATGTGTTTTATGTTAGAAACAGATGTGGTACAATCCTACTACTCTTCTGACTCTAGTTATGAATCTAATTACTCTAAAGAAAAAATTTAAGCCTACTGCAATATTCTTGAAAGAAAAATGATTCTATATTTAAGAATCATAAGTCTTAAAAGAACATTCATAGTGTTGTTTCTGATGAAAGATATACAATGCTGAAACAATATAATTATTTAACTGAAAATTATGACTCAATTAACACTAACAATACAGATTATGAATCAAAGATAAAATCACAGCAAACTAAAGTAGAAACTTATAAAAATTCATCCCTTTTTTTACTAAAGGAGAAAATACTTTAAATAAAATTCTTGGGAAAATGTCATTGAAAACGAAAGATTTGGAATTTGTAGTAAAGGTGAAAAACCCATGATGTACAAGTATTATTTTATTCCATGTGCAAAAAGACTAAATTGTAATTACTATGGAATAAGGGGACATATTTATAAAAATTGTTTCTAAGACAACCGCAAATAAGTGGTATTAAGAGAGATTTTGTATCAAATGATTTATTTGACTCTTGTTAAATTAGAAAATCAAAGAAAGTCGGGATTATCAGATTCTTACTGGCTAACACCCATAAACCCAACAAAATATGGGTACCAATGAAAATGGTTTAAATACCATTTTAGGGAGCAGGTCACAAAATCAAAAAGTTCATATGGTATATGGACAGTAGTTTCTCATGGAATATTAGTGGAAACTCATTGAATTTATCTACACTTACACAAAAAGATAGTGGACTTGTCACTTTTGGTGACAATGCCAAAGGGAAAATCATTGGTATTGGAACAGTTGGAGATCCAAAAGCTGTCTCAATAAACAAAGTGCATTATTTACAAGGATTAAAACACAATCTGATAAGTATATCTCAAATATGTGATGATGGTTATGCTGTAGATTTTTCTAACAATTTATATTCTATTTTCTAAAATAAACTGCCTAAATTTAGAGCGCCTTTAACTGACAATGTGTATACCCTAGATTTAAATTCCTTGTATGAACAACAAGTAAATTGTTTTAATGATAAAGTGAATGAATCCTAGATCTGGTATAGGATACTTGGACATTGTAATGTATATGTTTTACAAAATTTATCTAAGAAACATTTAGTTTCTGATTTTCCTAGTATCAGATTTGAAAGTGACAGATTCTATGATGCATGTCAACTTGGAAAGAAACACATATCATCCTTAAAACTTGTTAACCAAATTGGTACATCTAAACCTCTACAACTTATTCATGTGGATTTTTTTGGACCTTCAAGATTAGCAATCTTGGCTGGTAAATTATATCTATATGTTTTAGTTGATGACTATTCTAGATTTATATGGATTTTCTATTTAAAATTTAAAAATCAATATTTTAATTTATTTTAATGTTTTTTTAAAGATATTAAAAATAAAAAAGGTTTTAAAATAATTTCATTAAGAAGTGATCATGGTGGAGAATTTGAGAATCAGGAATTTAATTCCTTCTGATCAAATATGGTTATTAAACACACCTTCCCTGTACCAAAACACATCAATAAAATGGAATTGTTGAAAAAAGAAATATGATTATTCAGGAAATGGATAGGACTATTCTATATTAATACAGTATTCCCACATATGTTTGGGCATAATCTATAAGCACAACCTGTTATATAATGAATAGAGTTTTAATTAGACCAATTTTGAAAAAGGCACCCTATGAACTCTGGAATAATAGAAAACCTAAAGTAAATTACAACAAAGTTTTTGGATGCATGGTTTACATATTGAACACCAAGGAAAATCTTGTTATGTTCGATCCAAAATCTAATGAATGAATTTTCACAGGATATTAAGCTACCTCCAAAGCTTATAGAGTCTATAATAATAAGTCGAGTATTGTTGAAGAATCAGTTCATGTGAAATTCGATGAATCTAATACCTTTGAAAAAAGGACATATCATATAAATGAATTGGACTTTATTGATAACATGAGACCTGAGAACTTAAAAAATGATTTTGAAAAAGATATAAATGAAATTTAGTCCAGTTTAGAAGAACATGATACTGAGGAGCCAATAAGTATACTACCTAGACAAACTAGATCCATAGAGAATCATCCTTTAGAAACTATAATAGGGGACTTAGACACAGGAATAAAAAATTGAATAAATATAGGAAATCCTATAGACTTATCTACCTTTCTATCCCAATTAGAACCTAAGTCTATAGAATAAGCTTTAGATAATTAATGTTGGATGATAGTAATGCAAGAAGAATTAAACCATTTCAAAGGAAATGAAGTCTGTGAATTATTTGAAAGACCACAGAATTATCCAGTGATAGGAACCAAATGGGTCTTTATAAATAAGCAAGATGGTCAAGGAATAAGAACTAGAAATAAATCTAGACTTGTACCTAAAGGATATAATCATGAAGAAGGTATAGATTATGATGAGACCTCTGCACCCATCACTAGATTAGAATCTATAAGAATCATTTTAGCCTATACATCTCATTTGAACATTAAATTATTTTAGATGGATGTTAAGTCTGCCTTTATAAATGGTTATTTAATGGAGGAATTTTATGTTGAGAAACCTCCTAGTTTTGAAAATTTTCAAAAACCTTATTCTATTTTTAAACTTATTAAATCTTTTTAAGGCCTTAAACAAGCACCTAGAGTTTGGTATGAAAGATTAAGTTCTTCTCTATTGAAAAATGATTTTACTATTTTAATGGAAGATCCAACACTTTTTAAGAAAAATGTAAATTCAAATATTTTATTAGTTCAAATTTATATTGATGATTTAATTTTTGGATCAACTAATAAAACCCTTTATCATGAATTTTCAAAGTTAATGAAAAAATAATTTGAAATGAGTATAATGGGAGAACTAAATTTCTTTTTACGACATAAAATTTATCAAAAATATTTTTTAAATTTTTTGAGTCAAAGAAAATAAATTACTGATTTATTAAAGAATTTTGAAATTGAAAATAGCAAGACATATAGAACTCCTATGTCTACTAATATAAAACTTGATTAGGATGAAACTGGAAAACCAGTTGACAAAAAGTTATATAGAGGTATGATTGGTAGTTTATTATATCTTACTGCTACCAGGATAGATATAATGTATTCAGTATGTCTCTGTGCAATAATTCAATCAAATCATAAAGAATCTCATTTAACTATTGTTAAAATAATTTTTAGATATTTAAAAGCAACTGTTTTCAATCTCTTCTTTATCCCAAAAAATCTAATTTAAATTTGATTTCATATTCAGATGTAGACTTTGGGAGTTATAGATTAGATAGGAAAATCACATCAGGAACTTATCACTTTTTAGGGAAATCCTTAGTGTCATGGTCAAGTAAAAAACAACATTCAGTTTCCTTTTCAACAGATGAGGAAAAATATGTTTCTGTTTGCAATTGTTGTGCACAAGTGTTGTGGATGAAAACCAATCTTATGGAATTTGGAATAAATTTTAATAATACACCTATTTTATGTGATAATACTAGTGAAATTAATATATCAAAAAATCCTATTAATCATTCTAGAACTATGAATATTGATATTAGACATCATTTTATAAGAGATCATGTTCCTACGAAGGATATATATTTGGAATTTTTAAATACGGAAATTCAATTAGCTGATATTTTTACTAAACCACTTTACACTGCAAGGTTTGATTTTATTAAGGGGGAGTTTGGTTTATTTAATTTTATGTAAGTTTTTATTTTTACTATTTTGTTTCATTTTCTAATAGTGTTTAAAAATAATTTAGTTATTTGTTTTTCAAACAGAATAATTTTCTTTTCCCTACGTAATCAACATTATTTCTATTTAAAATATATTTAAGGATTAATAAAAACACGAGAATCAAGGATGTTTGAAACCCTTTTGAATTATGAACTGTTTCATTTCAACCAAAAACCTTTTCTAACCCATGAAACTGCACCATTGTTCGTCAACCCTAATCTTCGAACCTCTGAAACCCCAACCTTGAAACCTTTAGAGATTCTCACAGATATGGCTAAGACTAAGAGAGCTGATGATGCCGAAACTATCAATGCTAAGAAACAACTCTCAGAAGGAAGAAAAATCATAGAGGGAATGGTTATTGATATCGAATGGCTATTTCAAAAAAATATCATGTTAAAACAAGCTCTGTTATTTCAGAATCTCGAACAGACTTTCAACAGAGAGAATACATAATTTTTGTATGAGGTATAAATTCAATATTTCTTCATGTAAGTATAGTTTAGTCTGGGAGAAAATGAGGACACTATGCTGGCTAAGATAGAGTATAGGGATTTTTCGATCTCTCCACTTGAAATTGGCCAGATTATGAACTGACCTCATGAGGGAGTCATTCATTTTGATTTGAAAAATATAGTAGATTCTATACATAAATCTAAGGAAATTATTTATTTTCTTTTTGGTTATACTTCTATAAAGAAGATGTTCATAAAGGACCTAGAGCCCGATCAGAAACTTTTAGTAAAATTTATGCAAACAGGGATTGCACTGAGGATGTCTGAGATGGAGAAGATATTATATCTCAAAAAGTATATAATGTATCTTTTTCTCAGTGATATAAAATTTAATTTTTCTAGTACATGGTCAGGTATCTGAATTAATGTTGTAATAGTGAAGCTAGGATGAACTTCTACCCTTTTGGTCAATTCATTTCCAAACTGTTTTTCAAGAAGGACATGGTAAGGCTGGTGGAAGACCGAGTAAAATTTCATCATAGTAATGTTTTTAATGCTGGAACATTAAGAAAGATTGGCTATTTATGGAGCACCTCAAAAGGGAAACTCCTTCCAGTAGGAGCTGAGGATGAAACAAAATGTTCTGAGGCTTAGTCTTCTATGTTCAAAGGGGGACATTCTAAATCCCGAGTAAGCACTATTGCAAGGAGAATAATATTTTAAATGGAAGACAATGAGGAAAAAAGAAGTCAATATGGACATAAAACTTAGAGGAAAAGAGATATTAATGAGGAATTTGTTTCCCCTTTACTGAACACAAGATATTTACTCTCTTACAGATTTGTCAGAGAAATATTTGTTGAACAGTATCAGGAATAGGATGTGGCTGTTACAGAACATGACCCTGAAAGAATTGAAGTTGAAAGAACGGAACCACAAATAGTAGTTGATGTTGAATTTACACTTCAGCAGGAAAAGGAGGTATGTCCTGGTGAGGATGTGGCCTGACCTCAACAACCTATAGAAGATATTATCTTAGAAAATCCATTGGAATAATATGTTGCTGATATTCATGATGTGCATATATCTTAAGCTCAAACAGAAGTACTTCAAGAGGATTTTTCTATGGAAGAGTCTGGCAAAGGCTCTGAGGAGAAATGTGTGGACCAACATGCTCAGGAAAAGTAAAAAAGATAAGTTTGATGCAGATTCGATACCTTTAATACTGCTGCATCACACTGAACCTGAGAATGAGAATCAAGCACAGGGTGCCTCTAATTCAGGGAATAAGGAAATTGAAGAGGTGTACAGAAAGGAGTCTCAATTGGAATATGAAAATGATAATCTGAAGAGAGCCTTATAATCAGAACAATTAAAATTTCAGAGACTTATGGATGGTATAGTTTCAAGGAAAGAAGTTGAAACTTTTAAGAAGGATATGCTGAATTTTGTTTCAAATTTAAAGTCAGAAATGGTTATGAAGACAGATTTATCAGATATCAAATTATTTACGGAGACACAATTTTCTTCTGTCGGAACTAGTGTTTCTAGTGGGTCAGGTACTTCACCTGATTTACACAGAATGTTTCAGGCTATCACAACTGATATGAGAAATATGACTAACATATTTCATGATTTTAAATGAAATAATGGTCCTTTATCAGTCTTGTTAGACAATCAGAAATTTTTAGTTGATTAGTTGACCTCAAGTGAACAAGGAATCAGATGTTTCTTAGTTAAATTAACAGAGAAGTTGTCTTTGTTTATGGAGAAGGAATAAAGACTTTACAAGTTTTTCATGGTCAATCTCATTGAATTCATTCATATGACTCAAGAGACCAGAGATCTTATTAATAAGCTTGGTGATGGAATGATGCGAAAACTCTAAGAGCAGTTGACAGAAATCAAGTCTGCAGTTCAGAGGAGATAGACACAATTTTATAACCTGACTAAACCCTAATTTCTGTATTTATCATTTTACTTATTTTTAATGAAATTATATTTCAATATATTTATTTGGTTTTCCTATCATTGTTTAGATATGCCAGTAATCCAGATTTAATTATTGAAAAATTGTTAATTATATAATTTACATAAGTTCAGTGATATGTTAAATGTGTTATATTCCATCTTTTATCATTATTTTTCATATCAAAAAAAGGTAGAGAAATTTGGATAAACACAACATTTTTTGTTTGTTTCATATTATTGGAGGAGAAATTAAAATAGAGAAATTAAAATGGAAAAATTAAAGTGAGAAATAATGTTAAATCTAATATTGTATTTATCTTTTCACAATTCAAAACTCTATGTAATTAATTTTATGTAAGTTAATTTCATTAATTAATTTATGGTTTTTGTGATCATAAAAAAAGGAGGAGATTATTGAGCAAGTTTTGTTTCCAAAAATATGTAATGTTTTTATTTAAAGGGGGAGATTATTGAGAACAATTCTCAATCTCTTTATGATAATTTTGATGCTCATAAATACCCTTAATTATTTTCTAATGATTTTATTTTCTATGTATTTTTTTCATGAATTTATTATTAATTATTTTATTTATTTCTGGACAAAATATTTAAGTTCTTGAATAAAAAGTTTTTATTTATAATGTATACACATTTATCGTGTTCTGGATACACTGTTCATGTGCGACATATTGATGAACTATTTTAGCGTGTTCTGGAAACATTGTTCATACCCCATGTGGAGAAATGTAGCGTAAGGATGAAATGCAGCATATTATTTATGAGATAAGAGAAATGTATGGTTATCCTACCATAAGTTATTCGAAAAGTATGAAAAAGAACCCTATGTCATGAAGGAACCCTGCATTTTGGATTTTGGAAAGGTATGGAAAGAGAACCGTACGTAAGTATTAAACATTACGTTTGTTTCTCAAAATTATGGTTCATCAACCTTACTTTTGTAAATAACCATACGTTCATGGAAAAGTTTGGATCAAGTAAAAGTATGAATCTTTTATCATATGTTTGAAAGTTGAAGAGAATATTATGGATGACCAACCCTAAATTTATGATCAACCTTTCATTTTAAGGTAGTGACATGAACCTTACATTTGTGATCAACCATATGTTGTCAACCCTATGATTGAAGACTACGTCACCAACCTTATGTTTTTAATGTATCTTACATTCAAGGGATGCATAATGTACTAATCAACCTTACGTTTGGCATTGGAGTATTTAATGTTGATATTTTTATGCAACGGTCAACAAGAAGATTATTAGGCAGATTTTAAGCCCGATTTAATGCTGATTTTAAATTGAGACTTTGACTTATTCAAAGCCATTTTATGAATGGTTTAATGATCTAATTAAAAAGAGATTTTTATGCCGAGTCTTCAGGGAAGTTACAAATACACTATAAATTCAAATGTTTGAATATCGCAAGGTAAAAGGAAACTTTTTTGGATCTAAATTTACAGGAGAAGTACTTATCATTATCTTATATATATATGAGTTTTTTTTTGAACTACAACTAATGATATTATGTGATCTCTTGGTCATTCTGAAAAAAGGGATGAAAAATAGTGACTATCAAAATACAGTTCTACTGATTCAAAAGAATGACAAAGCACTGTTTATTGAAGAAGAAAAATCATGACAGAACATTCATTTGTTCTACATCAAAGATCATTTGTGAGTCTACTACTACTGATGTTGTGAGTTATATTTCTATATTTACTGCAACGGGATCGAATCATAATGACTCTTTTTGTGAAAATCATTATTTCTGAAGGATACAATCCATCTACTCTCAATTGCATGTTGTTTCAATTGTGAAGAACATCAGGAAAGTATTTTCAGAATATAGATATCTTTCTTTTCTATTCTTGAGTGACCAGCTTCTCGTACTAAGTTGTGTAGGATCTGTCAGTGAACCAGAAGGCTTTGTTTTGCCTTAGATTGTAAAGGTGTCAACTGCTTGTACTCAGTTGTTGAAAGTTATGTTTAAACGAGGACTAGATAGTGAAAATCACCAAGCTCATGGAGTAGAGCATTGGTGGATTGTACTAGGGGATTTCTGTTTCCTGAACCACTATACATCTTGTGTTTTTACTATTTATATTTCTGCTACATTAATTCATCCAATTAATGTGAAAGGGTGGAACAGAAACTCATAATGATTTCTAAAAAGGAACAATTCACCCCCCTCTTGTGTATATCTGGTATAATCCAATCCAACAATAAAAAATACCAAATTACATTTTTTTAAATATTTATAAATTCATTTATTTGAATCTTTCATTAACGAGGTAATCACTACATCATAACTGTGTCATAAATAAAGCTATTTATATAATATCTAAAAATTATAAATAAAATACAATTATGTAAGAAATATATTTAGATTTATAATTAATACATATATTCATATATATCAGTTATATAATCCTATATTAAAATTGATTTAGTAAAAGATATATGTTTAGATTATAATTATCTTTACTTTAAATTAATTCTTATAAAATGTCATTTTCATATCCATGTGGTCCCAAAATAGACCCAAAGATTTCCATGGTTGTAAATATATCATATAATTGTATTAGGACATGTTTTAGGGTAGTTTAATATTATTAAATTATTATTTTTTTAGCCTTATTTACCAAATTTAACCATTAACCATGGTAAATAAAATAGTTACTAAAGTTACTATTCAAAATGTCCAAAAATAAAAGGTATCTATTCACATGATTTGGACCTTATAATTATAAATATGGAAAAAAATTCCAAATTCAAAATATAGAGTTTTTAGTAATTAATTTTAAATTAACTACGTTGTTGATATGAGAAAACGAGTTTTAAAAGTTAAAACACTACAAAAGTTTGCAATGATTTTACCTATGAATTAAATGTAAAATTAATGACAATGACATAATTTATATTAAATGGAAAAAATATATTCTATTTATAGTTTAAAACCATTAAATATTATAATTTATCCATATAAATAATCTACGTGAAAAAAGTTTCTTTTAATTTAAATTAAGGGTATTTTTATTATTCATCAAAGCAAGAAAGTTATCAGAAAAATGTCATAAATTTATCCAAAGTAAATTTTAATATCCCACTTCAAAATAACATGTTTATTTTGTAATATATAAATTATTAATGTGCCAAAATATTAATTAAAAATTGGTTCACTATTCAAAGGTGTAAAATTAACCTTTAAAAAAAGGTTATTATACATAAAATAGGGTTTTATTCATACCCTATGACTAAAATATACATTGGATGAAAATAAAAAATATTTTATTAATTATATAACACATATAAATAATTAATTTATTTAACAAATTTAATTCACTCAAAAATAAAAATATCTAATTGATTTATATTTTTCATAAAAAATTAATATATAATAAAATCATAATTCATTTTCTTAAGTTAGTTATAATTATTCTTACTAACATACCAGCTAGTCTATAATGGTAATTTTATATTAAGGGCATCTCCCAGTTCATTTAAACTCACAATTTTGTGCCAAGAAAGCTACTGAAGAATAAAAATTATTTAAATAAAATATTTCATAAAAACATATGGGTGTCCCTTAAACTAAATTTTTCCCTCGAAATTCGTCACATGGAAATAAATATATGAGGATACCTCTCCCTCATCATATCCTCAATTTCCCATGTATCTTTTTCAAATAGATGGTTCCTTGAGAAAACTTTAACCAAGAGAGTAGTCTTGTTTCATAGAACATTTTTTCTATGATCCAAAATCTCTATCGATTGTTATTCATGAGAAAGATCTTACTCCGGTGGTAATACTTCTGAGATTAGTACATGTGAAGGATCAGGTATGTACTTTCTCAGGAGTGATACATGGAACACATCAAGAACTTGATAGAGATTCGGTGGAAGCACCAATCAGTATGCTACCTTCCCAACATGATCCAGTATTTCAAAAGGACTCATATACCTTGGTCTCAGCTTACCCTTCATTCCAAATCTCATTACTCTCTTCTAGTGAGATATTTGTAATAACACCTTATCAACCAATTTAAACTCTAGTTATTTTCTTCGGTTGTAAGCATAACTTTTTTGTCGACTCTGAGCTGCTCTTATGTGTTGTTGAATAGATCTAACCTTTTCTTCCATTTCATAAACAAGATAAGGTCCTAATATATTTATTTCCCCAACTTCATCCCAATAAGTTAGAGTTCAAAACTTCTTTCCATAGAGGGATTCATAAGTAGCCAATGGAATACTAGATTGAAAGCTATTATTGTAAGAAAATTCTACCAATGGAAGGTGTTTATCCCAACCTCCTTTTAAATCCATAGAGAAAGATATAAACATGTCTTCTAGATTTTGAATTGTCTTGTCAGACTAACCATCTATCTGAGGAAGATAGGCAATACTGAAACTTAGCTCTGTTTCCAAAGCATGCTGAAGACTTCACCAGAACATTAAGGTAAACTTTGGATCCTAATCAGATATAAAGGAAAGTGGTAATTCATGCAATATTACCACTTTATTTACATATATCCGGGAAATCTGATCAAGAGGGAAATCCTCTCTAATAAAAATGAAGTGTGCCAACTTTTTATGGAGATCAACTATAACCCAGATAGCATTATTGCCTTTTTATGTTTTGGGAAGTCCAATGAGAAAGTCTATAGTGATGTTTTCCCATTTCCATTATGTTATGGGAAATGGTTGTAACATCACCTCATATTTATATCTCTCAGCCTTAACTTGCTGACAAACCAAACAATGAGAGACATATTTGGTGACATCTCTTTTCATGCCTTCCCACCGGAAGTACCGTTTCAGGTCCTTGTACATCTTTTGGGTTCTATGGTTAATATAGAATGAATAACTATGAGCCTTATCCAATAGCTCCTTTAATTCTGGTATGGGAGGAACACAAACTTGGTTCCTTAACCTTATTATTTCATCACAATCAAGGTTTAATTCAGGAACATTTCTCACCTTCTATTGTAACTCTACATATTCCTTCTGTGCATCTTTAATATTCACTTATATAGATGGTTGAATATTCAATTGAGAAGGATAATATTTCTCCCCTTCCATTAAAATTTCAATGTACCATCTTTTTCAAATCCATCAATATTGGATCTTTCGTGATCCTCTTCATAGATATGTTGGCATGGTCTTTTCAACTCAAAGCATCTACCACCTTGTTCGCTTTCCTAGGGTGGTAATGTATTGAATATTCATAATCTTTAATCAACTCTAAACATATTCTATGGTACATATTCAGATCGTTTGTGTGAAAATGTACTTTAAATTATTATGATCAATATAAATATCACTCCTTTCACCATAAAGACAATGCCTCCATATTTTTAATGCAATGATTACTACAACTAACCCCAAATCTAGAGTTGGGAAATGTTTCTCATGGATATTCAACTGTCATGAGGCATAATCCAACACAAAATCATTTTTCATGAGAACACACCCCAGCCCCTTCTTGGATGCATCACTGTAGATCACAAACCATTCTCCACTACAAGGTAGTGTGAGCACAGTTGCACTGGCTAACCTTCTTTTTAGCTCTTTGAAATTCTCTTCACATTCCTCCTTCTAAATGAAGTTAACTCCTTTTTTAGAAAAATTGGTGAGTGTATTAGATAAACATGAAAAATATTTCACAAAACATCGATAATATCCAACCAATCCAAGAAAAATTCAGATTTCACTTACTGTTGTTGGTCTCAACCATCTTTAAATCACATCTATTTTTTATTGATCCACAGTTATCCCCTCACTTGAGATTATGTGACCCAAAAATCAATCTTTTTGAAGCCAAAATTCAAACTTGGTAAATTTTGAAAAATGTGTTTCCTTTATTAGGTTCTTCAGTACAATTCTCAAGTGATCTTCAAGTTCTTACTTGGTCTTTAAATAGAAAAGAATATCATCTGTACAGACTACCAAAAACTGATCAAGACAGTCTCTAAAGACTTTATTCATTAGATACCTGAAGATAGAAAGGGAATTAGTAAGACTAAATGGCATCACTATAAATTAATATTTTCCATGCCTTTTATAGAATGTCATCTTTGGTATATACTCTTTTTTGACCCTTAATTGATGATATCCTAAATGAAGATCAATCAAGGAAATTTATTGAGCTCTATGTAGTTAATCAAATAAGTCATCAATGCATGGGAGAGGATTTTTTTTCTTGATAGTTATCTTGTTATGTTCTCAATAATCAATGTAGAATCTCATTGATCCGCCTTTATTTTATCAAACAACACAGGTTCTCCCAAGGTGATACACTAGGACATATGAATCCTTTATCAAGATTCTTTTGAATTTGATTCTTCAATTCTTTTAACTCAATTGGGGTCATTCTATAAGGTGACTTTGAAATACGTATCACACCTAGTATGAGTTCTATTGAAAACTCAACTTCAAGATTTGGTGGAAGACCTGGAAATTCCTCCAGAAAGACATTGTTAAACCCTTGTTCAATGGGTGTATTCTTAATTGTGATTTTCTCCCCAAACATTAGAGATAAATAACCTTCATTTATTGGAATCTATACCCATAATATGGATGAAATTTCTACTAGAAGGTTATATTCATCATTCCATCGATAGATGGTCATAGATTGATCTAGAATATGAAATGTGACTTCCTTTATTTGGAAATTGATATGAGATCCATATAAATAAAGTCAATCCATTATAAGAATCGCATAAAAGTCCACTATAGTAAGGATAACAATATTTGCAGGAATAAATTTCCCAAAAACATTAATTGGAGAAGAATTGTGAACTTTTGATGTGGCCATTGTGCCATTAGGATTTTTCACAGCTAACTCAACATCTAATTGTTGAGGTAATATTGCAATACATTTTGAAAATTCTTTAGAAATAAAATATTTTGAGGATCTAGAATCAAATAAAATATTTTCTACTTTAGAGTGGATGGTAATTGTACCTTTCACCACTTCATTATCATACTTCATGTCCCTAATAGTAATTAAATGTTACATTCCTTTGTCTTTGTCCTTAAGAGTTTGTTGACATTTATCATCATCAATAACCTTTGGATTATGGAATTTATTGACATAATTCCCCATTCTCTTTCACTTGTAATATTTAAGTGTAGGTGGTGAATTTTATGTAGACTTTTCATTGTTTGAATCATTAGACATATTGTTCCCATCACTTTGGTTTTCAATTTCCCAATTACCTTCTTTTCTGCACATAAAAAATTTACTAGTCCCTTTAATACAATTCCCTCCAAGTTTCTTTCCACACTTTGAGCATAATGGAATACTCATCTTCTTTTCTGTGTGGTCTTTAAATTTTCCTTTGAATTCCATTTTATTCTTCTTATCAAACCCATATGACTGATGGGTTACTCCAATATCCATCTCAACCATGATATCACATTGAATAATTTCTTCATAGCTATTGAAGTCCCTTATGGATAATGCCCTTCAGAGACTTGGTTTTAATCCACTAAAGAATCGATCAATCTTACTCTCAGGTTGGATAATAATTCCATTATCGTACCTTAAAAGTCTTGTAAAAATTTACTTTGTAGGTACCAATGAATTCATCATCCTTTTTATTAAGTTCAAGGAACTCCTTCTCTATCTTTTTTCGAAGAATACAAGGAAATTACTTATTGTAAAATAATTTCTTGAACTTATCCCATTCCATGGACATAATTTCATCTCTTTTCCTAGTATTCTTGATAAGATTACATCATTGATCAGTTTCACCTTCCAAATGATATAATACTAGTATGAATTTATCATGTTCAGAACATTGTAGAACTAAAAATATCTTTTTAGTGGTACTGATCCATTTTTGATCCACTAATGGATCAAATGACCTTCTAAATAAAGGTGAACGCTACCTCATGCAGGTTTCAACATAATTATTCTCCCTTATTTTCTCATTTGGATGTCTGAAATGATTCATAACTTGAGAATGTTGTGTGAACATGGATAAATGATTGTTCATTCCATCTCCCAAAACATTTGGTTGTTCAGGAGGACATTCATTGCATTTCCCATCGCATTCAACATTAACGTGGTTCCTTCAGGTTCCATCCATTAATAAAACCATGTATAGGGTCATAAAGACTAATCATAAAAGGAAAAGCACATAATCAATAATAAAATTTCAATTTAGGACACTTTGGGTATTATCTTAGGTTATTCATGGTCAATTCTATAACACTAGGATTATATCTTATTCATAGACATATCCTTAAGGATTTCTCATACTAGTTTCCAAAGGTTAACTATACCTTTCCTTTGATACCAAATATAATGAACCATTCTTTTCATACATTAATATCACTTCATAATTGAAGTATATTTATTAAAACATATAAAAAACTATGATAGGACCATAGAGGTATAGTGTCTTTAGAAACTGAGAAACATAAACAACTGGTTCATAAAACATCTACATTATCTCTTATTTATTTCATCATAACTATATTCCTTTTTAGAATATCATACTTAATACCCTTATTCATGTCATGGGGAAAATAAACATTTAAAAGGGCGAGCTAAAATACTCCGTAAGGGTAAAAATGAAATAAAAATCATATCATATTCAAAAAATCATAACATTTGAAAATCTTATCCAATATATAAAAGATCACAATATTATGTTATGGGATAAATCATAATAGTAAAATGTAATCACAATAGTCATAACATTAGAAATGAAATTTTGTGTCATACACACATAAGAATATAAAATCATTTCATTTTAGTCAAGGCTCTTTCCACAACCATCGTATCGGAGAAAGTCCATTACTCAACTGAGTTCTCTCCTCTTTACAGCCCTGTATCATTGAATCGGATTAATTTTTCATTCCATCCATGTATATCTCATGAGATATAAATCTTTATCCAATTAAATTGAGGGAGATATAGGTCCCACCCATCTCATAATGAAACCATTCTTATATGTTCCACAAAAACATAAAAACATTCACCATAGCATAACCCATGAAATCAAATGGCTTTCATAAATATCATTCCATCATAATAGATATAAAAAAATAGATTTCATAAATAACATTCCATCATAAAAACAACCAGTTCATAGTAATGATAGGTATTTAAACATAAAACTATGTAATCTGATATGGAAAATAATTTTGATAAAACACTTAAGCTTCGTTCTAGAAGAAAATACACGTTCTCCTTCAAAAAAAATTTCTTTCTCAAAAGGATGTTCAATTTTAAAAGAAAATAATTTAGTTGAAAATAAATCTGTAAATTGTAGAGGAATCTTCATGGAGAAAATTCATTACTAATACTAAAAAACCCATTCATGCCATAAAATTTAAAAAATATTCTCTTCGTACTTTTACCAGAAATGTCAAAAAATACCTCGTATGGTATATAAAATAAATATTCCTTTCAAACCATGTAGTAAAATTAAAAATGGATAAAATTAATTTAAACATACATATAAGAATATTAAACATTTTATGAGAGTATTTTTTTAGAATACATGGGCATGGATGATAAATATATCCCTAGTATATACTTACGAATAAATAATCTCAGATAAAATGAGATTGGAAAAGTTATCTCTTTTATTAGGTCTGATATGCTTCGTATGTATCAAAACCTCCTATGTGATGATTTAAATAATGTTAAAAATGTATTCTATAATCATAATCATTTTTATGATAACATTTATGATCATATTTTCATCCGTTTTTTTGTAACATTTCATTGTTACTCGTTATTCAGGTATTAACTACTTTATGTTCTTGTGCATGTTTTGTCAGATATGTTATTATTCTTATTTTTAGGTTATTTCTATATCAATTATTACATTTTATTAGTATAATATATATCATATTAATTCAATTCGTTTATATAATAATTCTTTAATAAATATTATGTAGAACGAATCGCATCGCTTCATAAAGATGGTAGGTTATACGTACGCACGAGTGATGATATCGTTCCCATAATTGTTGAATGGTATAAACATGGATGGTGTATAAGATCTAATAAATAGTCTAATTTTATAATGATCATATATAGTAACTATTTCTACCATTATACCCATCTAAGTAAGGTGGTGGTGAAAAACAGATTACACTACAGCATGGAGACCGTAAGTTGTACGTACATACGCGTGGTGATTTCATTTTTTATAGGATGGATAGAAGGTCAAATAGGGTTGTATCATATTTATAATAACAGATCATTATATTAGTGATACTGATGTAATTAATTTATAATTAAACAACTAAATAATAGTATGTATAAGAAGAATGAAATTTGAAAGAATCGGTAGAAGAGATTACTTCTTCCTCGATGTGCCTCCATTAAATTTCCTCTGAGGGCACTAGAGTTGGTATTTTGAGTAAAACAAAAACCTCTATAATATAACTAGGTATGTTGATAAGAGAAATGGGAAGTTTTTTCCAATCATGAATGCTCAAAATGGAGTGAGGAGGAGAGGGAGGAGGTGCCCTTTTATAAGAGAGAAGAGGGACACTTTTAGAAACTCTCAACATATTAATTTAGTCTTAATTTAATTTCAAATAAAAATTATCCAAAACTTATTCAATTATAATATAATATTATTTTGGTTCGAATACACATCATCCAATAATTTTTAGACCTGTTTAGAAAATATTTTATCCTTATCTTTTTTGTTTAACCCTTATTTTACACTTTTTAATCTTATTGTGATATCTTGTTATTTACACATTCTTGTTTAATGTAATTACCATATCATGTAACAAGACCCAAAAAAAGTTATTTATGACAAATTTGAACTTATATTAACCATTTTTAGGAAGATTATATTTTTATGGATTTAATATCATTTAATAAACTATTTTATGTTTGAATTTATGATTTGTGTTAATTTTGGAAGCTATTCATACTTGACTTTTTAAAAATTCATAACTTGATTCATTAAAAAAAGATATTAACTCAAATATAATATTTCAATATAATCCATAAAACTAGATTATATCATCAAAATAACAAAATTATGTTTTTTAAAATATATATAAATTCATTTATTTGAATCTTTTATTAATGAGGTAATCACTACATCATAATTGTGTCATAAATAAAACTATTTATCTAATGTCTAAATTATAAATAAAATACCATGATATAAGACATATTTTTATATTTATAATTAATAATTATAGGAATATAGATCAGTTTTATAACCCTATATTAAAATCAATTTAATAAAGGATATATTTTTAGGTAATAATTATCTTTACTTTAAATTAATTCTTATAAAATCTCATTTTCACATCCATGTGAATCCTTGGGGTCCCAAAATCCACCCAAGTATTATAATGGTAGGAAATATATCATCTATTAGGATTATGACACATTTTAGGGATGTTTTATATTATTATTTTTTTTTTATTTTATCCTTATTTACCAGATTTACCATTTAACCATGGTAAATAACATAATTACTAAAGTTATTATTCATATTTTCCAAATATAAAAGGTATCTATTCAAGAAAATTTGACCAAATGATTCCAAATATGGATGAAATTTTTCCAAATTCAAAACACATATGTTGTAGTAATTAATTTAAAATTAATCTCGTTGTTGAAATGAGAAAATGGGTTTTAAAAGTTAAAACATTACAAAAGATTGTAATGTTTTTACCTATGAATTAAAATTAATATTAATGATAGTGGAATACATTATATTAAATGGTAAAAATATATTCTATTTATGCTTTAAAACCCTTAAATATTATAATTTAACCATATAAATTATCTCAATGAAAAAAGTTGTTTTTAATTAAAATTTAGGGTATTTTTACTTTTCATAAAAACATGAAAGTTATCAGAGAATTATTAGAAATGTATCCAAAGTAAATTTTTATATCTTGCATCAAAATAAAATGTTGGGTTTTTCTATATAAATTATTAATGTGTAAAAAACTTAATTTAAAATGGGTTCTCCATTCAAAGGTGTAAAATTAACCTTTTAAAAAATAGGTTCTTATATATAAAATAAGGTTTTATTAATACCCTATGAATAAAATATCTATTGGATGAATATAAAAAATATTTCATTAAGTATATAACACATATAAAGAATTAATTTAATTACCAAATTTAATTCAGTCAAAAATACAAATATCTTATTGATTTATATTTAAAAATAATAATTAATAGTCAATGAATTCATAATTCATTCTCATAAGTTAGTTATAATTATTCCCGCTAGCCTAATGGATAGTCTATAATTGTAATTTTATATTATGGGTGTCTCATGGTTTGTTTGAACTCACTATTTCGTGCAAAGCAAGGTACTGAAGAATAAAAATTATTTAAATAAAAAGTTTAATAAAAACATTTCGGTGTTACAGTGGACCTCTATGCCTCTTTCTCAATGGAATCGGGTAATCTTTTCAAAACTATAAGATCAGTGTATAAAAATATGTAATTTCATCCATTTAAAAATACGTTAATTTAATAATGACAACCTCCTTCCTACGAACACTATTGTGTAATATAATTCCTTTATCTCGATATCTCATCAATCATGATGAATACTTGTGTGGTCACCCAAAATACGTGATTTATATTTCATTGAATCTTTGAAATTAAATAATTGATTAACTACCAGAGTCTTTATTTTAATCAAATGGTTCTATTTTAATCAAAGAGATTGTACTATTTTTTCTATTAACTATGAAGTTTCAAATACTTTCTTAAATTATTCGATTAATGATATATCACTTATGACTTACCCAAGATATGCTACTCACTACAAGTCAATGTCAATAATATTTTCATCCATACATCAAATTACATGATTCATGATATTCAATAATAATAATATCATTTATAAGGACCAATACAAAAGTCTATAGATAAGAATATCCAATGGCACATATAACATGGGAAATTATTATTAGTAGGACTATCCTCATAACATCCCTTATTGGAGATTACCAATTGAAAACTTTATGAGAAGCAGACTCAATGTATTTTGATCCCCTAATATCGAATAGTAAAACATCATACGATTCACATCATATAGATGTTATCTAGACATTAGAAAATATATTTAACATTATATAGAATAAAAATCATCCAATGATAGGATATTTAATAACATTATGGTAATCGTATGTATAAATTTAGTTGATTCTAAGGAACAAACTCTAACAACATAGCCATGAAAAATACCTTCATCTTAATGAGACGGAAAATTTGTATGTTTATCTTTATTAAGAATAAAGTACGTACTTACAAATAATTGAAAGTATTTCAAAGTAAGTATCTTCCAACACCGTATCTTATATGGAGTCTTTTCTTATCTTGGACATAGAAAATCTCTATTGGATATATATATTAATTTCAACAATACCTCCTTATAAAACATCTTAGGTGGATCTTTATTAATAACTACCATTTTGGACATATTTCTTAGGATCTAGATTCTCCTCTCAACTACACCATTTTTTTAAGGAGTTATCATTGCTGATACTTGGTTCCTTATCCCATGATTTTTGAGATAATGTTCTACTTGGTTGTTATTGAACTCCATGCCATTTTCGATTTGGATATTCTAAATATTTTACAAAATATTTTTTTTCTCATTCCTCTAATTCTGATTACTGAAAATGAATAGTGTGTACTTGTGTGTGATAACCATTAACCATGCCATCCTACTATAATCATCAATGAATAGAATATATAATCTCTTCCCGTAAATTTACGTTGGTGACAGAATCCCACACACATCCACATGCACAAATTCAAGAATCATTATTGAGTTACTATCTTTTAGCTTATAGGCATTCTGAATGATCTTCCTTATTTTAAAAACATGAAACATGTGTGTATGATCATGTGATAGTCTAGGGATATCATAAAATTCATTATTCTTAACAAATCATCCAAGTTCTGTTGTCTGAAATAGGCATTCCTTTTATAAAATAATTTTTTCTTATTCCATGGATAAAAAAACACATATATTCTTCTCACCCAATGATAAAAATATTCCCCATTATGTACTACCCTTTAATCGTGGTTTTACTGCCCCTATCATTTATTATACAATTATTATTGTTTAAAATCATTAGTTTTCCCATGCCACACAGTTGACTTACACTTAACATGTTGTGACCATGACCTTTAGAAACCAATACATTCATTTGAATCGTGTTCTTACCATAAATTTTTGGATTTTTTGATCCAATAATCTTCAATTTTTTATTCTTTCCAAATATTCTGAAACATTATTTCATAAATGATACTTGTGACTATATCCTCATTTCCAACCATATAATAAGTACATTTGTTATCAAGAATACATAAACCAGACTATTTAAATTATTTTATAGAGTTATTTATAACCAATGTTTTTGGATATTTTATTTTTGACCCATGTATTTAAATCCACACCTTGTGATGATTGGTACATTTTATCCTCCTATGAATATAAAGGAACAAATTCATATTGAAATATAGAAATTGATTTTGCATTTTTATCATACTTGATGCTTTCTTGAACTACACAGTAAAACCACTTTTGGTATTCATATGTGGATTTTTGTATATTATTAATGAGAAATAACTATCCATATGATCATATCCACCCAACCATAAATACTTCCCATTGAATGTATGCTAAAATGTTGATTTGGTTTCCTTCCTTTATCGAGTTCCATCAAATACCTCTTATCTATAATAAAATCAATCTGAGTGTTTCCTATCTTTATAAAATAATAACACATGATCTAACATGTATTATTGTGTGTTTTCAATGTGTATATAGTTTCTATTTACATATTTTGAGTGTTCAAATTCTTAGTCACACCCAAATTGACTTTCAACTTTGGATTGGGTTCATGTGTCTTGCCATCAATGAACACTACCTACTACTTGTGATCAAGAACCATACCAACTTTTTATTCTGATGTGTCTTTAATTGTTTTGGAAAACCATCTAAGTGTATTATTGTACCTCTCTGCTTATCCTAAACATTTTCTATAGCTTGTTTAATATGATTTCCCAATGTCATACAAAAATTTAAGAGTCCCTCCTAATATTTGATTTTTAACCTCTATCTGGTGATTTCACCATCAATATCTTCAATGTGTTTGACTTTATCATTCAGTATGTTAGTCAAGCAATTGATAATATGGGTAATTTATTTAATATTGTGTTTTTAATCAACAGCCTTATCTAAAAAAATTTATTTTTTAGATTTAATCTTTTTTAATTTATTTCTTCAACTCATACTTCTCTTATTTTTTCTTCCACATATAGATTTTCACATCATGAACAAATCTACTGGATTTATAAATTTTTTCTTTATAAAAATATATCTCATCAAAAGAAACCTCTAATTACTATTTGATATCAACTCTCTTATCTAATTCTGAACTATACCAGATTTTTTATAAATATATTTTTTGAATTTTATTTCATAAATTATTTAAATGTTATATATACTTATTTTATTTTATTTTTAATGATATTAACCAAGAATTAATATAAAACCTATGTAGTTTTATTCACATGTTTTTCTTCACCTATAAATTATATTGTTTAATTTTAAAAAAATACAAATTTATGGGTTAAATGGGAACACGTATAGTAAATAAACAACATCAAAAAAGAAATCTTAGGTAACAATGATCTCCACTGATCTATTGTAAAAAAACTTATGTGTTAGAATCATTCACCCTTTAATGTATCAAATCAATAATGAATTTATTAAACTTCAGATCCTATTGAATGAGATCCTAAAAATATGAGTTCTTATTATCCCATGTTTTAATATATTCTTTCACATTTATCATCCCTTTATTAAAATGATGGACTATAATTTGATCCTGACTATCAATCTATGTTGATTGTTCTTTATTAATGCCAGATTTTAAGAGTCCTTTATATATCCTTTTGTATTCCTCTCTTGTATCCTTAAAATAAATGTTATATTCTAATTTATCTTCTTTGAAGTGAAAAACAAATTCCATCATATGAGTAAGTATGACTCATTCTTCCTTATCAAGGGATATGTCAATTTATCCTATGATCAACCTTCCTATACCCCTTCTATTTATATGTTATTTAAAATATTATTCCAAGTATAATGAAATTTTATGAATAATAATTATTGTTTAATAAAATCCATTTTATTAATGATTATTAATACAAATACCATTTTACTTCATAACTATGATAATAGATTTATTTTTATATGATCATTTAAATGGTAATTAGGTCGTTATAATCTAATTTATTGAAAAATATTATGCATGTTTTCGTAGTCACAAAATTATAACATATAACCATTGAATGTAATGTAATATGAAATTTTATGTGAAACTTATAATAAAATAAATGATTAAATATAATTTTTAAACTAAAATAATACTTTACAAAGAATTTTTAATTTAAATTATAGTTTATTTTGTTCTATTTGTTTATTATCATATTACATGTACATATTTTATTACTCTAAATATTTCTATTCAAAATATTAAATTACATGTTTTATAAAAAAATAAAAATAGGAAATATTTATTATTTTTATTTTAAAATTTGATTCCTCATATTTAAAGTGTATTATTCTCAAAAAATGGTTATAATATTTTGATAATGCATTTTTTAGAAAACTAAAGTGTCTATTGACATACCATTGTAATCATAGTGTAAAATATTCATTGCACCAAAATTGTTTCATTACATGTGTATTTAGATGCTTAATTTTTAATAATTAGAATACTTATTTTATGAAATATATTATTTTAAAATGTATAAATAATTAAGATAAAATAGAATACATAAAATCAACCACTCAGAACAAAAGAGAAATTTTTCATTCTAAATAAACAAAATTTCCTTGTATTATGTGATATTATTTAAAAGTTAAATTTATAATATTTTTAGTTTTAATATGATAAAATGGAATTAATTTGTAAAATAATAATTTCAAAATTATATTAAAAATTATTTTGGATATTTTTATGAAAAAATTTTATATTTTGATGAATAGTAAATAATACAGTTTTTGTAAATAATGTAAGGTTTATGACATTATCATGATATAAATATGTATTAAAATTTATGATACCTTTTACATGACCTAAAATGTATTTAAGGTATAAAATAATTAGTTTTAAAAAAATATTTTGAATTTATCAATGTATATTTGATATTTTGAAGCCTAAGTTATATTGTATTCGAATATATAACTATTTTTTGTTCATTACATTTAATTATGTGTTTCCAATATGAAATTAGATTTTGGATTAGTTTTAATCTAAAATAAACCTACTTTATCTAATTATAAACCAATAACTTTCATGTTAGTTAATATTAATCATAGTCTTTGGCCTAAATAATAAAATAATCAATACATTATTCTAAAATACCATTTGTCTATATAAACACCACTCCTACACCCCTTTCTCTTTACTTTAAAAATTACCTCCATTGCCTAATATGTAACCAAATACCTCTCCAAAATTCCCTTTACATATACCTAATCCTCTAGTGTGATCAAAATATTCTCCTTTGAAGGATTACGCTCATTTCAAAGTAGGAAAGTAAAGATCAAGGTAAGTGTTTCAATTCTAACACCTTACCCTTTCATTTGAGATAATTTTATATTGATATATTTTAAACACACATTAGATATTATATGATCCTTATATATCCATTTATTTATCATAATTTTGATCTTTTTTATAATTGAATATTAATTCTCTATCATAAAACACTTTTTATATGATGTTACTATATCAAAGTAAGGGTTTCCAATCCTCATTATTTTTTCTTATCAGTGATTCATTACTTTAAACTATTTTAAAACTATATTTTTTTATTTAATTATTAAATTATTAGGGTATTCGAATATTTTTTATATATCAATGATGATATATCAATATTTACCTCTCACCAAACTCTTTTTCATAACCTATTACTATATCAAAATAATGGTTTATTAATTTTGACTAAAGATTACATATTTTAATTAATGATAATACCTATTTTTAACTAGATTGAGAGAGAACCTTTACATGACATGGACTCGCAAAGGAAAAATGGAATTAAAATTACATTACTCATAGTACAAGATAATACATACCTTATAATTATTTATTATAGCTCAACTACATTGTAACAAGCCCTCCCCAACACCTCTATGAATCTACATCCATCTCAACACACGATGTTACTATCATCCCTCAGTTCCATGTACATAGTTCCATAGGTAAATGGATTAAATTATGCATCCATCCTTTAATCATATTTCTAGTTAGCACTACCTAGTGATTTCATTCTTCTCTAATTCATCACCTGGTAGCTTCCCGGGTACATGAAAACCCAATCTTCTCTGTGACCTAGAGGCCCAAAAGACCAAATTCAGGTTATTTCCCAAAGTCCATATGAAAAAAAAATCCCATTTATATGGCCCAAAATCCCATTCAATATGAATTTTACCACTACTACAATACCCCTCTACAGTATTCGCAATGCTACAGTGCTACACTACATGTGAAAATTTGTTCCCACATAGATTTAAACCTAGGTCTAGTGTAGGATTACATGGAGTCCATTAAAAATAATTTTAATATACTAAGATGATTTATTTTCCTGATATTATCATATATTTTATC
Source organism: Viscum album (assembly GCA_963277665.1). NCBI lineage: Eukaryota > Viridiplantae > Streptophyta > Magnoliopsida > Santalales > Viscaceae > Viscum > Viscum album. The sequence continues at coordinate 1,234,251,505 of OY728162.1, read as the reverse complement.
TATTCTTGATGAGATATAACCAATTTTTTCACATCAATCCCTTTTCCTAATCGTTATTATGTCAAAATATGGGATTTTAAACAATTGTGTCTTTCCATTTAAATTATTCTTCAAAAAATTTTAATAAAATAATTATTCTTTAAAATTAACCATAAAATTGTATTTTAACTATAATAAAGTGTGTTTATAAAACTTAAATATTTATTGGGATTTCTCTTCCTTATATCTCCTTTGAAAAGAATCACATGTCGTAATGGTTTTATAAAACATAAGTGAACACATATGTTCTCTTAAATTATTTCTCCCATGGGTATCCTTAAAAATTGAATTCATGGTAGACTATAAAATTAAAATTCAACTAATTTTTATGTTTATTGTTCTATAATGGTAATATATCCATCATAAAAAATGTATCTAAAAGTAAACAAACTTTGTCATTTCTAATTTTTGAAACAATATTATCCATAAAGATTATCCATATGGTAACTATTTCATAAAATATTCAACTCCCATGATTCTAGAATGATATAGATACAATAAATTTAAAATTATATGTATTATGGTACCATTATAAAATTATCTTCAACCAATATAATTATATCACTGCAGTTTTGGAAATTATGAACTGAGCAACCTCAGAACGATTTATGTGAACAATACCGATTTAATAAATAAATTAAACATGACAATAAAAGAATTAAAATTAATAATAATAAAGAAACAATCATTAAAGGGGTTTTTATTAGGTAAATAATTAATAAAATTTAATTATTTAAAATGTTAGGGGGCATACGAAGTGATTCGGGACTCGAGGTAATGGTTTTCTTTCCAAGTATATATTATCCTATATGTCTTAAATACATGTTATTAAAATGAATACATAATAGTTTTACATTAATTTATAATAAATTTATTTTCCCTTTTCGTCTATTATAGATATATTTTTCACACATGACTTTATTCTTAAGGGGTTCATTTTCCACATTTTTCCCTTTTTTAAATTTATTTTTTCAATCACTCTCTACTCTATCTCTCTATCTCTACCTTCTTTTTATGATTCCATTATGAACATTGTGCTTCATTTTCTCCTTTTTAGTGATTATTCATGATTTTATGATTCCCTTTCTGTGATTCTTAATGTAAAACCCTAAAAATGTTAATAAGTAATATTTTCCATTTATTACTTTCCTCTCCAAGTTTTTTCAAATTTTACTATATTAATTTTAAATGATACATTAATAAAAAATTAATATTAAAATCATGTTTAAAAATACCTTTATCCCAATTTTAAAATTATTTTGAAAGTGAATTGTTTCTCTTTTTTCATGAAATCACCATTAAAATTACGAAAACTCTTTTCCAGATTTATCTTCCATTTTCCTCATTATTATCAAGATTATTTTTCAAATAAATTAATTATATTATGTGTTTCAATTATATTTTATATTATTTAAAATTAAATATTTTTATATTTATTTCCTTAACGATTATTTTTTATTTTTTTATATTTTTTGTAAAAACTAACCAATTGTTATACTAAAATATATTCAATTTATTATCTTCCTCTAACTTATTTTCATCTCTTGAAATACTCTTTTATTCCCCAATATCTATCAATTTCTTATGTTGTAATTCCTTTAATTTAATCTTTTTTATAAATGGATACTATGTTAAAATAATTATTAAATTTATTATCCAAGTGTCTATGTATGTTAGATGTGCTGGAAATTAAATATCCATAAGAAAAATGACAATTCACCATATTTTTCTTACCTTATATTAATTTATGTAAAATATATCCTTATACTAAGTCATTTACATTATAAATACCATGTATTTAATTTTTATTTTTGATGGTTTTTCACCTATATAACCAAAAATTTGATTGGGTGGGGAAATTATTAACTCGAATATATACCCTTTATTTTAAACATTGCAAATATATTATACTTCTTTATCATTATTGATGGGTATTTACCTTGATTGATACATTATTATATTAGATGATTGTTTTATTTTCATAAGATAATTATGATATGATTTTGAAGGATTTATTATTTTTTTATTCATCTAACACACATATACATGATGTATTAGAATGAAGAATAGGATTAGAATTATATGCCCCCCCCCCATTTATTGGGTAATTCTTAATATATCACGAGATCGGTATGTGTGGTCTATGTGAAGTAAGACTCATCCATAATGGTATGTGTGATTCAAGTGAAGTAATATTCATCCCTAATGTTATGTATGGTCCATGTTTGATTAGCATCATCCATAATTTTCTGTGGGGGTTCAGTATTATTAGACTTATCTATAATGTTATGATATCTTAATATTGAGACTTGACCTTTATTTATGAAGACATGCCTTATGTTTTTCTATATGATTGTGTTTCTCATGATTGTTATGATCCTATAATATCATTTTTATACCATGTTACAATAATTATTATATATTGTGATTATTGACACTCATGATATCTCACCCAATATTATGTCATGATTTTTGTTTACTCTATCGTACATTTTTTTCAATTCTTATGATTATATGATCTTGTTTCTTTAATTATTCCATTTTTCTCATGGTCAGGTATCTCAATGGTTTATAATATATGTCTCATTGTTAATGGTTTACCTATTGTTAAGATTTTTATATCACTCATTTCTTATGTTTCCATATATATTGGGAATTTTTATGAAGGGATATGTATAGGAGATATATATGAATTGAAAAAAATCATTTAGAGTAAAAATGGATATGTTCCTTGTTTCCAAGGACGTCAAACTTTTGATCTTGGGATTTTTTTTAATTAATGTGATTTATGAAGATTGTGTTTGTTTATAACTAGATCCAAAAGTGTATGCCAAGGGAATATAATTTGGTATCATAGTGGATTTTGGTTTTTTATAATTCAGATTGAGAAAATATTCGTAATGGGACCTTATATTGATAACCTTTAGACATATAATAGAATATTAGGTAAAAATAGTTTGAAAAAATAGGTTTAAAATTTCTCATACATTTATGTTGACTCATATTATGACCTTACCATAATAAATGTTTATGATAACATTAATGAATAGTATCAAATTTTATAAGAATTGAAGAACACATTGACAAATGTTTATTTATAAGTAAGGTCATAATTTATTTAAGGGGTCATGTGACATCTCATTTTTTCAATGAGTATTTTTTATAAATTTTCATTCTTAAAATAAATATGTCATTGTTATATGTACTTGTTTTTTTTCTTTTTAATGGTATTTACTAAGAATTGATGTAACACCTATGTATTTTCCTTTATATGTTTTTCTTTAATATATTAACTCGTGTATAATGAAATTTTATGAATAAAAATTATGGTTTAATAAAATCTATTTTACTATATTCATATTACTTTTTACAAATATGATTTTATTATATAACTGTTTTAGTTTTAGTAATGTTTTTATTTTCATATGATCATTTAAATGGTAACTAATTCATTGTAATATAATTTATAAAAATGTATGATACTTATTTTAATAGTATAAAATTAAATCACATAACCATTTAAGGTAATTTCATATTAAATTCTATATGAAATATATGATAAAATAAATGTTTAAATGTAATTTTTCTCCAAAATAATAATTTATCATGAATTTTTAATTTACATTATAGTTCAGTTGAGTTTTAAATGTTTCTTATCATATTCTTTGTACATAATTTATTACTAAAAAAATATTATAAAACATTATATAACATGATTTACAATAAAATAACATTATAAAATATTTATTTTTTTATTAAAAAATGTGATTCCTCATATTTATAAGGTCCTGTTATCATATAATGGTTATAAAAGTTTTATAATGTAGTTTTTAGAAGATTAAAATGGTCATTGACATAGCATTGTAATCATAGTGTATAAATCTCATTGTAAAAAATACTTTCCTTATATATGTATTTAAAATATTAATCCATCTTAATTTGCAGATTTATTATATAAAAAATATTTTTGATCATGTTTTAATAAATAACATTAACTAATATAATAATTAATATGTAATAACATATATAAATGTAACCACTCATAACAAAACAAATATTTTTTATTCGAAATAAATTGTTTTTCAATGTAATATATGATTTTACTTAAATTTAAATTTTGTAATATTTAGAATTTTAATATGACAAAATGAAATTAATTTTTGAAATAATAACTTTTAAATTAATTTAGGTGGTATTTTTTTGGATTTTTCTGACAAGTTTGTTTCTCAATGAATAGTAAAAAATACAGTTTTTATATATTGTAACTTTTATGGAATCGTCATGATATAAATATGAATTAAAATTTATGAAAACATTTTATTAACATAAAATACATTTAAGGAGTAAAATTATAAAATTTAAAATAATAATTAGGATTTATAAACCTATATTTTAAATTTTGAAGCCTAAGTTATATTTTATTCGAATAAAATAATATGTTTGGTTCTTTACATTTAATTAAGGATTTACAATATTAGATTAGGTTTTGGATTTGTTTTAATTTAAAAAAAATATTATTTTTATAATCATAAACCAATAAACTTTATTAGAATCAATACTATTCATAGTCATTGGTCAAAAAGATATAATAATAAATAATTTTTTCAAAAAATTTTCATTTTTCTATAAAAACCTTTACCTTCACCCCATTCTCCTCACATACAAAATTATATACATTATCAATTATCTACCAAAATTGCCCTCTAAAAATTCCATTACATGTCTTTAATCCCCTAGTATGACCAAAAACAACTCCTCTAAAGGCTTTAGACTCATTTAAAAAGGAAGCAACTCATGATCAAGGTAAGGGTTCCTATTCCTTGACCTCCCCCGTTCTTATGAGATTCATTTAACATGATCAATTTTAAATACTATTTATATATTATAAAAAACTTATATAAACAAATTATCATAATTTTGATCCATTATTAATGAGATACTATTGATTTTTTCTCATAGAACACTTTTCATAAGTCGTTATTACGTCAAAGTAAGGGGTTCGAGGCATCTTTCTCTTTCTTAATTCTGATTTTATTGCCTTAAAATGTTTTTAAAAAATAATTTATTTTACTTATATGATTAAATTATATTATTATTGACATACATTTTATCCATAAATGATTATATATGAACCATTACAGCTTACTAAATACTTTTTCATATCTTGTTACTTGATCAAAATAATGGTTTCAAAATTCTTGTTTCATTTCCTTCTCGACATTCCATTAATAAGAACTCATTTAAAAATAATTTTAATATAATTTAATGATTATATTTTAATTATATTATCATATAATTTATCTTTTCTTGATGATATATTACCAATTTCCTTTCATCAAATCCTTTTCATAAGTCGTTATTACATTGAGATATGGGTTTTTCAAAAAACTATGTCTTTTTGTATAAATTATTCTCTTAAAATTTTAAAATATGTAAGAAGTCATTAAAAGTAGCCTCAAAATATTTTTTTGACTATAATAATATATATATATATATATATATATATAGTATATTTGGATTTATTTTCATTAAAACTCTTTTGAAAAACATCTTTCACCATGGTGGATTTACACTACATAAGTGAATGATGATGTTTTCTTAAACTTATATCTTCAATGGTTATCATTAAAAAATTTATTTGTGACTAAATATAACAACAATATTTAGTAAATTTAATTTTTCTGATTATTTAATGGTAAAATATCTAACATAAGAATGAAATTAAAAGTAAACAAACATAGCCATTTTTAACCATAAAAATAAGCATATCAAGGAAGATTCTCTGAATGATGACTATTTCATGACCAAATGAACTCCCTTTATTATTAACTGAAATGTAATTAGTACATTAAAACTTATAGAGCTTAAATTTCCATTGTAAAATGATCTTTTACCATTATAATTATATAGCAATAGTTTTGGAGATCATTAACTAAATGACATCAAAATGAACGGCATATACTATGGAAATTTAGTAAATGAATGGAAAATAAAAAAAATGAATTAAAAAATAGTAATAAATAAATGAACATAAAAAAGTTTTTAATTCATTTAAATAATTAAAAAAAATTAATTATTTCAAATTTTAGGGGATATAAAAAGTGATTATCAACTCAAGGTAAGGGTTTTCTTTTCAAATCACCATTATTTTCAAGTATTATTCATAAATTTCATATATTATCCACTCTGTCTCAAATAAATGATCTTGAAATCAATAAATTAATATTTTAAATTCATTTCTGGGGAATTTATTTTCTTTTTTCCTCCTTTATAGATTTATTATACACAAACTACATTGTTAATAAGTGTTACTTTTCCACACTTTCTTATTTTTAATGATTTATTCTCTATCACTCTTTCTCTCTTTATATATTCCTATTTTTATACTTTATTTATGACCTCTATGCTTCATTTTACTCCATTTTTGTTTGGGGGTATGCATTTCTTTTTGTTCCATTTTCCATATTTCTTAATTCCAAACACTATAATGTTTTTAAGGGAAGTTTTTCAATGACTACCTTATTATCCATGTTACTTCAGATTTCACTATATTTATATGAAGGGATGAATTAATTTAGAATTTTAATATTAAAATGAATTTTTAAAACCCTTTTATCCCCCTTTTAAAATAAATTTTCTAAGTGACACATTTCTCTATTTTTACAAAAACATCATCAAAAGTTATGAAATTATTTTCAATATTTCTCTTCCATTTTCCTCTTTATTCTTATCAAGATTCAATTTTGAAGACCTTATTTATGATAACTATTTCAGTCATCATTAACATTATTTAAAATGACATATTATTATATTTATTTCCTTACCTAAAGATGATGATTTTATTTTATTTCAAATATATGTAAAAACAAAGAAATTGTTTTATTAAAACCTATTCAATTTATTATATTATTGTGAATGATTTTCATCTATTTCAACACTATTTTATTTTATGATATTTATCTATGTCTCAGGTTGTATTTCCTTAAATGGTATTATTTTTATAAATGTATATTATGTAAAAATATCCCTCTAATTAATTATACAAGTTCTTATGTATGTGTGGTGTGGTGGGAATTAAATACCTTAAATAAAAATGATCCACCACTTCATTTATCTATCTTTATCTTAAACAATGTTAAATAAATCCTTTTACCAATTTATTTTCAATTGGAATACCCTATAATTATTTATTTCTATTGAATTTTATTTACCTAGATACCCAAATATTAAAATGTCTAGGGAAAGCATTGACTATACTATATACAATTTATTATATATGGTGTAAATACCTTTTAATTTATTTTCATAATTAAAGGAGATTTACTTAGATTGACACTTTTTTATATTGGATTCATATTTTATTTCCATAATCTAATCATGAAATTATTTTTATGGATTTTAGATTGTTTTTTTATTTATTTAGTAAACATATGAATGTTGTGTTATGAAAATGGGTGGGCCTTATATATCCACCCTAATCGATTGATTAATTATTAATATCTCATTGGATCACTATGTGTGGGCCAAGTGAAGTAAGCCTTGCCCATAATTATATGAGTTGTCCATGTAAAGTAAGCCTTGTTAATAATATTATGTGTGGGTAACGTTCAGTTAGACTCTACCATAATTTTATGTGTGGGTGAGGTTTAGTTTTCCACATATATAAATTTATGTGTGTTCTAGGTGCAGTTATCCTCATCCAAAATATTATGATGTATTGGTAGTGTGACTTGATATATGTTTATGATTACATGCCTTATGTTTATTAAACATTATTTTGTCTCTCTTGATTGCTATGATCCTATGAAATAATGTCTCTTATACCATGATACTATGATTTATTCTATATTATGATTATTGAATATCATGATATCTCAAAAAAATTATGCCATATTTTATGATTATACTCACATGCCTCATTTTCACTTTTTATGATTCCATGATATTATTCCTTTGATCATTCCATTTTTTATGATCAAGTATCTCAATTTTTGTAATATATATTACATTATTAATTTTATACCCCTTGTTAAGAATTTGATTTCACTATTCTATTATATTTTCCCATCTCTCAAGAATTTCTATGAAGGTATGTTTTTAAAAGATATGCATGTGTGAAGATTTTTTTTATTAAGAGTTAAGATGGATATATACCTAGTTTCCAATGACATTGAGCTTTTGATCTTGGGAGTTAGTTTTAATTCATGTGATGTATTAATAGTATATATGTTTAGCACTAGATCTAGAAGTGTGGATTTGGGGTGTCTCAAATTAATCTCTGTTATTTTTAGTATCTTCCTTTTTCTGAGACTTTTCTACAACATCTATCCAAAAATTTTCTTTGAGGTATTTCCAGTCCGCAATTTAGCTCACTTCTATTTCTTCCAAACTATTATCATTATTTGAGATAAAGATATTCTTATTGAATAAACTATAACTGATATTATTCCTTTTCACATCCTTACTGTATTTCTGCAAGGTAACTTCATCATCTTCAACCACATCGTAAAATATATTTGGAGACTTTTCAATAGGGTTCCTAACATTTACACATTGGAATAAAATATATGAAATCTGGAATTTGATCTTTCTTTTTAATATTTTCATTTTTGAGGAAAAAACAACATTAATTCACCAATATTCCCTTATTCGAAATCATTATTCATTGAGAGATTATTTATTTTCTTAAATTCCACTTTTGGACACTTCCATTTTCCACATCCTCATTATCATTTTTCCTCATCTCATATGCAACAAGAGTATTGTAAAGACTATCCAATTTGATTTATTTTACAGCATTATCCTTGAGAACTAAAAATTTTATATTTAATTAAGGAAAAGATATTCTTAAAATTATCTTCACAATATTTTTTATTTTATAATTCTTTTCAGTCCATTAATTTCCTTCGTAATCTCATTCACTCAATTGAATATTGCATCAACTATTTTATTCTAGTGCATCCTCGAGACTTCATACATGTTCCATAGATCATACAATTTATCTTCACAAACCTTTGAGTCTTGTTCAGACACCTTAATAATATTTTTCTATATTTTGTTTGATTATTTACAGGATATAAGCTTCAAGTTTATTGTATTGGATAATGTGATCCATAATGATTTGATTTCATGGGTGTCGACATATAGTTATTATAACAGCCCATACCTTACATACATTGTTATTACATCAGAATTGAAGCACACTTATTACAACATATAAAAAACCAAGAAATGACCGTATAGGTATAGAGTCTTTACAAACATGGAAACATAAACAACTGGTTCATAAAGCATCTACTTTTCCTCCCATTTATTTCATCATATCTAGAGTCCCTTTTTGGAATATCATACTTATTAACCTTATTCCTAACTTGGGGAAATAAAAAATACAATGGGGTGAGCTCAAATGCTCAGTAAGGGTAAACGAACGAAATATCAATCACATCATATACAAAAGAACATAACTTTTGGAAATCTTAACCTGCAAAAGAGATCATAATTTCATAACATGGGATAAAACATAGTAGTGAAATGTAATCACAATAATCATAACATAAAACATAAAACTTTGTTTCATACACACATAATCATAGAGAATCATTTCTTATTAGTCAATACTCATTGCCAAGACTATCTTAGTGGACAAAGTCCAATTCTGAACCGAGTTCACTCCTCATTTCAGTCCTGTTTCACTGAACCGGTTTAACCTGTCGTTCCAGCCATGTCTCTCTCATGAGATATAAAATCTTTACCCAATTCATTGGAGTGAGATATAGGTCCCACCCATCACATAATGATACCATTCTTATGTGTGCCACAAAATCATAAAATCATAGATCATTGCATAACCCATGTAATAAAAATGGGAATCTTAAACATCGTGACATCATAAAACAATTCATATAAGATAAAGGAATTCATAAAATTAATTCCATCACAACATAATCAAATCAATGTAATAATAGGGATAAAAACAGAACCCTGTATTATCTTAGATGGAAAATAATTTTGATACAACACTTGAACTCCATTCTTGGAGAAAATATCCTTTCTACTTCAAAAACACTTTTCCTTTCTGAACATGTCATACAATTCTAAACTAAAAGAAGTTGATTAAAAATAAACATTAAAACTTGTAAAGTAAGCTTCTTGGAAATAATTTTTTAAAAATACATTCATGATGTATAAGTTAAAAAAACATTCTTCTCTTACTTTTGTCGGAAAAGTCAAAAAGTACCTCGTATGAAAAACGACAAAAGATTCCTTTCATATCTTTTACTAAAAAATCACCTAAGGGTAAAATTGGATTTAAAAAATTGTAGGTGGATGGAAATAATATTACATATTGAGGAAACATGGATGTGGATGATAAAATACACCCCAGTAAATACCAAAGTATAAACAATCTCGGATAAAAATGAGATTGTGATATTTCTCTTACCTTAGGTCCAATTTTCTTCATAAGTGTCTAAACCTCATGTATAATGATTTAAATAATGTTATTGAATTATTCCAGAATAATAATTATTTTTATGATATCATATATGGTCATATTCTTTGCTTCTTACTAGTTATATTTCATTATTACTTATTTATTAGGGTGTTCATTACTATTTGTTCTTATGCGTGTTTTGTCGAATAAATTCTTATCCTTATTTTTAGGTTTTAGATACCCCATTTACAGAATGGTATTAGTGTAATATATATCATATTTATTCACTCAATTAATTTATATAATCATTATGCAATGAAGATCATGTAGAACGAGTCGCATCACATCGTGCAGACCGTATTCCGTACGTACGCATAAGCGATGATATCGTTCCCATGATCGTGGAATTGTATTGGAGTGTATGTATACTATTTCAGAATCAATATCACTTTACAATAGTCATATATAGTCATTATTTACACCATTATACCCATCCAAGTAAGGTGGTGGTGGAAAATAGATTACACTACGGCGTGGAGACGGTATTCCGTACATACGCACGCGCGGTGATTTCATTTTCCGTTGGATGGAAAGATGGTGAAATAGGGTTTTTTCATACTTATAATAACATATCAGTATATGAGTTATACTGATGTTATTACTTCATAATGAAACAACTAAATAAGAAGAAGTGGAAGAATAAATAAAGTTGAAAGAATTGGTAACGGACATTACCTCTTCTTTGAAGCGCCTATTTGAGTTCTCCATTTAGAGCACTAAAATTGGTCTTTGAAGAAGACCAGGACCTCTAGGTTGTTTCTAGAGAAGTGGAGAGGATAAATTGGCAGGGTTGGGCCGAGCTTAAATGCTCAAAGTGGTGTGAGGAAGAGAGGGAGGAGGTGCCCTTTTATAAGGGAGGAGAGGGGCACCTTCGGAATAACTAAAACTATTATTTTATTATAAAGTCAAATTCGGTTTTAAATAGCTAAAAATTGATTTATTTCGAAGATAAGGTGGGGAGGGGTCTAAATACTCTCATGAAATGGAATTTGAAACGTTTAGGTTCCTATTTTAACCTTATCATTTAGATTTAACATTAAGTTAAATAATTTTACTTTTACTGTGTCTTCTTGTGTTCTTATACTATAAGGTTAATAAACTTACTATAAGCAGCCAAAAGAACCCCAAGATGTTTAGTATTAATATATATAACCTTATATAAGTCATTTGGCTGAACCTTAGATTTTTAGGAATAAAATAACAATTAGAAATATAATATTTGTTTTAAAAACTATTTTATGTCAATTTTGACGCTATTTAGTAATTTATTTTTGTGAAAATAATAACATAATGATTAGTTTGAAATAAGTTTATTAAATCAATAATAACATGTCATATTAACCATGAAAATTAGTAGAATTCATAAAATGTCGAAAATTACTTTTGTTTGGGTATTTATAACATCAATTATGTCAATATTTCATTAATATGATTATTACTACTTATCTTTGTATGATAAATAAATTAACTTATCTGAAGACTAAAAATTACAAATAAAATATCATTACGTAGGAAATAGTTCTATATTTCTAATGAATATTTATAGTCGAATTTATCTTATGTATAACCCTATATTAAAAATTCTTTTCTTATTAAACATTGATTTTAATTATTTTAACCCTTCTTTAAATAAATTATTAATAAATGTATTAATCTAATCCAAGTGGGCCTAAATGGTCATATTTTATTCCTAAGGTTGTTTCTGGTCGAATTACACTTATACAATAGAATTAGGACATGTGTTAGAGTAATAATAATATCATTTTTACCCTTAATTTCCCTATTTACTTTTAACCGTGGTAAATAAAAGTAAAAAGTTACTATTCACCAAAAATTATTTTCATCTCATTGAACCAAATTTTACTTACTAACATCAACTGTGTCTTTTAGATTTTTTAGATTCCACTCAGAGATGTGGTAAAATTATGTTTTATGAAAAATTCAGTTTTTTTAACTACCACTTAGTGGTTTCACTATTCATCAAAAATTGAAAGTTTTCAGAAAAATACCAAAATTTCACCCTAGGCTAATTTAGATATTCCGAATCCAAAAATGAGGTCCATTTTGAAAAATAAAATTTATATAATTTCAAAAAATGGTTAGTACTATTCATAACGGCTAGTTTTAATAACATTTTAATAGCATATTGTTGTTTAGTGAAACTCGGTATTGCGTATGACGCAATCTATTGAGGAAGGTCGTAGTTGCATGTAATGCAAGACAAACTAGTGTTGTGTATAGAGAAAGATTCCTTTGATTATTTATATAACATAAAAACAAAATATTTCTCATAAAAGTCTTGGGTGTTACATTCTACCCCCTTTAAAATGAATTTCGCCCTCGAAATTCATCACTTTGTAACAAACTGATGAGGATACCTCTCCCTCATCATATCCTCAAGCTCCCATGTAGCTTCTTCTAATTGGAGGTTACTCCATAAAACATTCACCAATCGAGTGGTCTTGTTTTGTAGGACTTGTTCACTACGATCCAGAATCTCTATCGATTGTTCTTCATAAGAATGATCTTGCTCCAGCGGTACAACTTCTGAGCTGAGTACATGTGAAGGATCAGGTATGTACTTTCTCAGGAGAGATACATGGAACACATCGTGAACTTGAGAGAGATTCGGTGGAAGCTCCAATCGGTAAGCTACCTTCCCAACACGATCCAGTATTTCGAATGGACCGATATATCTAGTGATCAACTTCCCTTTCTTTCCAAATCTCATGACCCTCTTCCAGGGAGATATTAGTAAGAACACTTTATCTCCCAGTTCAAACTCTAAGTCTTTTCTTCGGTTGTTGGAATAACTTTTCTATCGACTCTGAGCTGCTCTTATGTGTTGTTGAATAGATCTGAACTTTTCAGCCATTTCATCATCGGGATCAGGTCCTAATAGCTTTCTTTCCCCAACTTCATCCCAGCAAGTTGGAGTCCTGCATTTCTTTCCATAGAGAGATTCATAAGGATCCATCAGAATACTGGAGTGAAATATATTATTATAAGAAAATTACACCAAAGGTATTTGTTGATCCCAACCCCCTTTGAAATCCATAGAGCAAGCTCTCAACATATCTTCTAGAGTTTGAATTGTTCTCTCAGACTGACCGTCTGTCTGAGGATGATAAGAAGTGCTGAAACTCAACTCTGTATCCAGATTATTCTGAAAACTTAGCCCAAACTTTGAGGTAAACCTCGGATCTCGATCAGATATAATAGAAAGTGGTACTCCATGAAATCTTACCACTTCCTTTACATATATCATGGAAAGCTAATCCAGATAGAAAGTTTCTCTAATAGAAATGAAGTGTGCAGACTTTGTAAGACGATCAACTATGACCCAGATAGCAATATTGCCTTTGGATGTTTTAGGAAGTCCGGTGACAAAGTCTATAGTGATGTTTCCCCATTTCCATTTAGGTATGGGTAATGGTTGTAACATCCCCTTAGACTTTTGTCTCTCAGCTTTAAATTTCTGACAAACCAGTCATCGAGAGACATATTCAGTAACATATCTTTTCAGGACATCCCATCAGAAGTACTCTTTCTGATCCCTATACATCTTCGTGCTTCCCGGATGAATAGAGAATGATGAAATATGAGCCTCATCCAGCAGCTCCTTCTTTAATTCGGGGATGGGAGGAACACAAACCCGATTCCTGAGCATTATTATCCCATCACAATCAAGGTTGAATTCAGGAACATTTCTCACCTTCTTTTGTAACTCGACATCTTCTTTTTGTGCCTCTTTAATCTTCACATGAATCGATGGATGAACATTAATTTGAGAATGATACGATTTCCCCCCTTCCATTATAATTACAACATCCATCCTTTGTAAATCCATAAATATTATATCTTTTGTGATCCTCATCATGGATAAACTGGCATGGTCATGTCGACTTAATGCATCTGCCACCTTGTTTTCTTTCCCGGGGTGGTAATGAATTGAGCAGTCGCAATCCTTAATCACCTCCAACCATATTCTTTGGCGCATATTCAGCTCCTTTTGTTTGAAAATATACTTTAAACTTTTATGATCAGTATAAATGTCACACCTTCCTCCATAGTGATAATTCCTCCAAATCTTTAATGAAAATATTACCGCAGCTAACTCCAAATCATGAGTTGGGTAATTTTTCTCATGTATTTTCAATTGCCGTGAGGCATAAGCTATCACCATATCATTTTTCATTAGAACACACCCCAATCCCTTCTTGGATGCATCACTGTAGATCACAAACCTTTCTCCACTACAAGGAACTGTGAGTACAGGTGCACTGGATAACCTTCTTCTCAACTCCTTGAAATTCTCCTCACATTCCTCCATCCAAACAAACTTAACTCCTTTCTGAGTCAACATGGTGAGTGGATTAGATAATCGTGAAAAAACTTTCACAAAACGTCGATAATATCCCTCCAAACCAAGAAAACTTTGGATCTCAGTTACTGTTGTTGGTCTCGACCTACTTTCGATAACCTCTTTTTTTGCTGGATCCACTAATATCCTCTCTTTTGAGATTATGTGACCCAAAAATGAAACTTTTTGAAGCCAAAATTAACACTTGGTAAATTTTGAATAAAGATTCTCCTTTCTTAGGGTCTTCAATATAATTCTCAAGTGATCTTCATGTTCTTCCTTGCTCTTTGAATATACCAGAATACCATCTATAAAGACTACCACAAACAGATCAAGATAGTCTCTAAAGACTCTATTCATCATATCCATGAAGATAGCAGGGGAATTAGTAAGACCAAATTTCATCACTATAAATTCATAGTGTCCATACCTTATACAGAAATCCGTCTTTGGTATATCCCCCATTTTGTCCCTTAATTGATGATACCCTGAATGAAGATCAATCTTGGAAAAGTATTGAGCTCCACGTAGTTGGTCAAATAAGTCATCAATGCGTGGGAGAGGATATTTGATCTTGATAGTGATCTTGTTAAGTTATCGATAATCACTGCAGAGTCTCATTGATCCTTCTTTCTTCATAACAAACAGAACAGGTGCTCCCCAAGGTGACGCACTAGGGCGTATAAACCCCTTATGAAGATTCTCTTGGAGTTGCTTCATAAATTCCTGCAACTCAATTGGGGCCATTCTATAAGGTGTCTTTGAAATAAGCAAAGCACCCGGTATGAGTTCTATTGAAAACTCAACTTCACAATTTGGTGGAAGACCCGGTAATTCCTCTGGAAAGACATCGTCAAACTCCCATACAATGGGCATATTCTTAATCGTGAGTTTCTCACCAACCATTTGAGATAAATAACCTTCATTTAGTGGAATCAAGACCCATAAGATGGAAGAAATTTCCACTAGAAGGTTATGTTCATCCTTGCATTGATAGACGATAATAGATTGATCTGGAATATGAAATGTGACTTCCCTTATTTGGAAATTGATATAAGCTCCATATAAAGAAAGACAACCCTTTCCATGAATCACATCAAATTCCACTATATGAAGGATCACCAGATTTGCAGGAACCACTTTCCCACAAACTTCGATTGGAGAAGAATTATAAACTTTTGATGCGACTGTTGTGCCATTAGGGGTAGTCACAGCTAACTCAACTTCTAATTGTTGAGGTAATACGGTGATATCCTTAGAAAATTATTCAGAAATAAAGGATTGGGTGGATCCAGAATAAAATAAAACATTTTCCACTTTAGAGTGGATGGTAAGTGTACCTTTCACCACATCGTTATCGTACTCCACATCGCTGATAGAAATTGCATGTGACTTTCCTTTTTCTTTTTCCTTAAGAGTTTGTTGACATCGACCATCATCATCAACCCTTGGATTTGGGCATTGATTGGCATAATGCCCCATCTCCTTGCACTTGAAACAATGAAGTGTATTAGGTTTATTCTGTGTATCCCTTCCTTTGTTTTCATCATTAGACATCTTCTTTCCATCATTACGGCATTCAAATGCCCTATGACCTTCCTTTCCACATTTGAAACATTTACTTGTCCCTTTAAGACAACTCCCTCCATGTTTCTTTCCACACTTTGAGAATAAGTAACGCTCATCTTCTTTTCAGTGTGCTCTTTAGATTTTCCTTTGAATTCCATTTTCCTCTTCTTATCAAACCCATATGACTGATGGGTTACTCCAATCTCCATCTCAACTTTGAGGGCACATCGAACGATTTCCTCGTAGTTATTGAAGTCCCTTATGGCTAACGCCCTTCGAAGACTTGGTTTTAAGCCATTAAAGAATCGATTGATCTTACTCTCAGGTTGGATAATAATACCAGAAGAGTACCTTGCATGTCTTCTAAAATTTGCTTCATAGTTACCAACAGATTCATCATCCTTTTTCATTAGATCAAGAAACTCCTTCTCTATATTTGTTCGTAGAATACGTGGGAAGTACTTATTGAAAAATAAGTTCTTGAACTCGTCCCATTCCATGGAATCAATTTCATCCCTTTTCCTCGTATTCTTGATAAGATACCACCATTGGTCAGCATCACCATCCAAACGATACACTACTAAGAGGACTTTATCATGTTCAGAACATTGAAGAACTGAAAATATGTTTTTAGTAGTACTAATCCATTGTTCAGCAACTAATGGATCAGTAGACCGGATGAATGAAGGTGGACGCTGCCTCATGAAGGATTCAACAGAATGTTGCTCCTTACTTACTCGTTTTGAAGTCCTGCATGATTCATAGCTTGAGAAATTTGTGTGAGCAAGGCTACAAGATTTTGCATTCCATCTCCCATAACGTTTGGTTGCTCAGGGGGACAATCATTGCATTTCCCATCGCATTCCGCATTAACACGGTTCATTCGGGTTCCAGCCATTGACTAAAACCAAGAAGAATAGTGTGAGCAACACTAATTATAATAGTAAAACCACATAATCGAGAATAAAATTTCACACTTAAGGTCTTATCCTAGGTTATTCATGTCCATTTATAAAACACTAAGATTGTGTTCTATACTTAGACTTATCCTTAGGGTTCTTACTAAGGCATTCACATCCTAGTTTCCAAAGGTTGACTATACCTTTCCCTTGATACCAACTATAACAGCCCATACTTTACATACATTTTTATTACTTCATAATTGAAGCACACTTATTACAACATATAACAAACCACAAAAGGACCGTATAGGTATAGAGTCTTTAGAAACTGGGAAAAATAAACAACTGGTTCATAAAGTATCTACTTTGCCTCCCATTTATTTCATCATATCTAGATTCCCTTTGTGGAATTTCCTACTTAATAACCTTCTTCCTGACCTGGGAAAATAAAACAAACAAGAGGGTGAGCTCAAACTCTCAGTAAGGGTAAGCAAAGGAAATATCAATCAAATCATATACAAAAGTTCATAACTTTTGGAAATCATAACCTGCAAAAGAGATCCTAATTTCATAACATGGGATAAATCATAGTAGTAAAATGTAATCACACTAATAATAAATAAAAACATGAATATTTGTGGCATACACACATAATCATAGAGAATCATTTCTTTTTAGTCAAGACTCATTTCCAAGACTATCTTAGTGGACAAAGTCCATTTCTGAACCGAGTTCACTCCTCGTTTCAGTCCTGTTTCACGTAACTGGTTTAACCTGCCATTACATCCATGTCTATCTCATGAGATATAAAATCTTTACCCAATGCATTGGAGGGAGATATAGGTCCCATCCATCTCATAATGATACCATTCTTATGTGTGCCACAAAATCATAAAATCATACATCATTGCATAACCCATGTAATAAAAATGGGAATCTTAAACATCGTGACACCATAATACAATTCATATAAGATAAAGGAATTCATAAAAATAATTCCATCTCAACATAATCAAATCAATTTAATAATAGGGATAAAAACAGAACCCTTTATTATCTTAGAGGGAAAATAATTTTGATAAAACACTTGAACTCCATTCTTGAGGAAAATATCCTTTCTACTTCAAAAACACTTTTCCTTTCTTAACATGTCATACAATTCTAAACTAAAAGAGGTTGATTAAAAATAAACTTTAAAACTTGTAAAGTAAGATTCTTGGAAATAATGTTTTAAAAATCCATTCATGTCGTATAAGTTAAGAAAACATTCTTCTCGTACTTTTTTCTGAAAAGTCAAAAAGTACCTCGTACGAAAAACGACAAAATATTCCTTTCGTATCATTTACTAAAAACTCACCGAAGGGTAAAATTGGATTTAAACAATTGTAGGTGGATGGAAATAATATTATATATTGAGGAAACATGGATGTGGATGATAAAATACAACCCAGTAAATACCAAAGTATAAACAATCTCAGATAAAAATGAGATAGTGATATTTCCCTTACCTTAGGTCTGATTTGCTTCGTAAGTCCCCGAACCTCCTGCATATTGATTTAAATAATGTTATTGACTTATTCCAGAGTCATAATTATTTTTATGATATCATATATGGTCATATTATTATCTTCTTATTAGTAATATTTCATTACTACTTGTTTATTCAGGTGTTTATTACTTTTTGTTCTTATGAATGTTTTGTCGAATAAATTCTTACCCTTCTTTTTAGGATATAGATACCACATTTGCGGAATGGTATTAGTGTAATATATATCATATTTATTCACTCAATTCATTTATATAATCATTATGCAATTAAGATCATGTAGAACGAGTCGCATCACATCATGGAGACAGTATGCCGTACGTACGCACGAGCGATGATATCGTTCCCATGATTGTGGAATTGTATTAGAGTGTATGTATACTATTTCAGAATCAATATCACTTTACAATAGTCATATATAGTCATCATTTACACCCTTATACCCATCCAAGTAAGGTGGTGGTGGAAAATAGATTACACCACGGTGTGGAGATGGTATTCTGTACGTACGCACGCGCAGTGATTTCATTTTCCGTAGGATGGATAAATGGTGAAATAGGGTTGTTTCAAACATATAATAACATATCAGTATAAGAGTGATACTGATTTTATTACTTCATAATGAGAAAACTAAAGAAGAATAAGTGGAAAAAGAAATAAAGTTGAAAGAATTGGTAACGGACATTACCTCTTCTTTGAAGCGCCTCTTTGAGATCTCCATTTAGGCCACTAAAATTGGTCTTTGAAGAAGTCCAGGACCTCTAGGATGTTTCTACGGAAGTGGAGAGGAGAAATTGGTAGGGTTTGGCCAAGCTGGATGGCTCAACGTGGTGTGAGGAAGAGAGGGAGGAGATGTCCTTTTATAAGGGAGGATAGGGGCACCTTTGGAATAACTAAAACTATTATTTTATTATAAAGTAAAATTCGGTTTTAAATAGCTACAAATTGATTTATTTCAAAGCTAAGGTGGGGATGGGTATAAATTCTCTCATTCAATGAAATTTAGACAATTTTAGGTTCCTATTGTAACCTTATCATTTAGATTTAACATTAAGTTAAATAAATTTACTTTTACCGTGTCTTCTTGTGTTCTTATACTATAAGGTTAATAAACAAACAATAAGCAGACAAACGAACCCCAAGTTGTTTATTATTAATATATATAACCTTATCTAAGTCATTTGGCAGAACCATAGATTTTTAAGAATAAAATAACAATTACTAATATAATATTTGTTTTAAAAACTATTTTATGTCAATTTTGACACTATTTAGTAATTGATTTTTGTGAAATTCATAAAAGAATGATTAGTTTGAAAAATGTTAATTAAATCAATACTAACATTTCATATTAACCTATAAAATTAGTGTAATCCATAAAAAGTCTCAAAGTACATTTATTCTGGTATTTAAAACATCAATTATGTCAATATTTCATTAAAAAGATAATTACTGTATCATCTTTGTATCATAAATAAATTAACTTATTTAAAGTATAAAAATTACAAATAAAATAAAATTATGTAGGGATTATTTCTATATTTCTAAGGAATATTTATAGTCCAATTTATCTTATTCATAACCCTATATTCAAAATGATTTTCTTATTAAACATTGATTTTAACTATTTTAACCCTCCTTTAAATAAATTAATAATAAATGTACTAATCTAATCCAAGTGGGCATAAATGGTCATATTTTATTCCTAAGGTTGTTTTCGGTCGAATTAAACTTATCCAATAGAATTAGTACATTTTTTAGTGTAATAATAATATCATTTTTACCCTTAATTACCCTATTTACTTTTAACTGTGGTAAATAAAAGTAAAAAAGTTACTATTCACCAAAAATTATTTTCATCTCATTGAACAACATTTTACTTACTGACATCAACTGTGTCTCTCGGATTTTTGAGATTCCACTCACAGAAGCGGTAAAATTACGTTTTATGAAAAATTCAGTTTTTTTAACTACTACTTAGTGGTGTCACTATTCATCAAAAATTGAAAGTTTTCAGAAAAATGCCAAAATTTCACCCTAGGCTAATTTTGATATTCCGAATCCAACAATGAAGTCCATTTGGAAAAATAAAATTTATAAAATTTCAAAAAGTGGTTATCACTATTCATAACGACTAGTTTTAATAATATTTTAATAGCATATTGTTGTTTAGTGAAACTCGTTATTGCGTACGACGCAAGCTATCGAGGAAGGTCGCGGTTGCATGTAAAGCAAGCCAAACTATTGTTGTGTATAGTGAAATATTCCTTTGATGATTTATATAACATAAAAAAATATATTTCTCATAAAATTCTTGGGTGTTACAGTTATTTATGATCTCCCTCTAATAAATCTTTGTTGTACATACCAGGTGAAATTCCTTGAAAAAAATATATATAAACATCCATTCCTAATGATTAAGAATTGTGATACATTTGATTCTTCTAAAAATGAATGTTATTTCCATAGAAGATATGAATCAATTTATGATTTACTTATATAAGACTTCCGCTTAGGGAAGAATTCCATTGACCAGAACCATCATATCAGATATCACTTATTGTCTATATGAATGGTAAATAGCCTAAGAGGGGGGTAAAATAGGGTATTCCAATTTATTCAAACAATCCTTTGGGATGATCTTATTCCATCATTCGTAAGAACACTTATCCTACTCATAATAGATATAAATTGATAAAGTATGTAAAGAGAAATACAATCAATTTTAACATAGTTCTCCAAAACTAATCCAATTCAAGGAGCATACAATGTTTATTTACTCATATACAAAAATAAATAAGTGTACCACTTAATAATAATGTTTATATAATAATAACTTTCTCTTTAGTTCATAACTGTTCATGAATTTAGAACTCTCTATTTTATCAACTAAATTATACTCACTATTTTTTCAGATGATTCCTTATATGTATTAAATCAACTCTGTTTACACTAAAATTTATGTGTAATGAAACTCTTATTTCATAAAAATTATGAGAACCACATTACCATGGAAATTCTATGAAATTATCTAATAGTCCCCATAAACCCAACTTTTTCCCATCTAATGTTTATATAAAGAATGTTTTCTAAAATACTTGTTTATTTAATGTATTTTATCTATGAAAATATTGATCACAGAAATACCTTCATTCTAAAAATATGTTTATGTAAGTCTTATGTGAAAATAGAGAACTCACCTTTCCTCTAATTATTCTTCTCTATGAAATGATGAAATTAATGTTCTATTTATAGTAAAATCAATCTTTAAAACCCTTCATGATTCTATAAAACATGTTTCCTCCTGTTCATGAATTCCACTGAGTTTACGCAACATTTTTTCATGAGTTTCCTTAATTCACAGAAGACTTTTTCTAATTTTAACAATAATCCTTCATTTTATACAAATTGTTTTTTAATATCTACAAAAAGACTTCAATCTTATTTGGATACTTTCCTTTATGAACACCTCATGGGATTCTCTAATATGGAACCTTTTCAACATGATTTTGTCAATAAACACAGGTCAAAATCTCTAAAAAGTCAATTTGATGGATCTTTTCAAATAATAATTATAAACTACATTTATAATATATATTTTTAATATAGAAATTTGAAACGATTCATATAAATACTTTTTCCAAAGATGAAATTGTTTATCTTTTTATTTTAAATATTTTATAGGTTTTATTTTGATTTTAATATTTATAGAAATAAAATAACATGGTTCATATAAATATATAATTATTTAAAACAAAACAATTATATGTGTGTGTTTTATATATTTATGTATGTATATATATATATATATCGACGGTGTTATACACACACAAAAAGATGTTATAAATCAAACACCCTGAAATTTTAAAAGAAGAAAATGGGGTTTGATATAACATATGAAATGAATCATTGATATTATATGAGAATTTAATACCCTGAGGCATTATGATATATTTATTCTTAAATAAATTTTATCTCTTTGATAGCTCTCGGAACACGCAACCCCAATTCTAAATGAATTATAATATAGTAAACCATTATAAGATGGACGTTAAATTCATGGGTATGAATAGAACTAACTAAGTTATGAAAAATATATAGTTAACACATGCATAAAAAAAATCATTGTTTGTCTATTTATTATAAATAAAATAATAATTATATGGAATAAAAATAAATGTTTTCTTGAAAATATGTACTTTTCTAAAAGGCTTCTTAGTTATGCTTTGCAAACATAATTTAAAAATAATTTTTACCACTTTTAGAAAATTTATTTGATAAAATTATATTAATTTTTAAAATCACCATATCAAAATTATCTTAGGTTTTGTTGTTTTTATTTTTTAGAAATGTTTCATTTTTTGATGAATAGTGAAAATAATGATTTTTATTAAAAATTTCCATTTTATTTAAATAATTTACATCATTAAGTTATATTTTAAATTTATTTTTAAAGTAAAATTAGTTTAATTATTTTATAATTTAACTAATTTATGTAATTAGAATCAATTTCATATTTAATTTTTATATTAAAACCTTTTATACTTATGAGAATTTTCTCTTTATAAACCTGCTTTTTCATTGCCTTTGCGGGTATAATTTTAAATTGTATTTTGACACATATATGAATGAAATTTGGAAAAATTGATTACATATAAATAATTAGAATATTTTATATTATAAAATAATTTTTATTTAATTTTTTTCTATTATGAGTAGTAAAAGAACAATAAAATAATTATCGCCTTTAAGGTATAAATTGATTTACAATGGGTTAAAAAAATATAACGGCTATAATAACCTAAAAACTTATCAAAAACCCATTTTATGTACATATTTAGAACATATTACCTCTAATGGTATAAAATTACCCATATTTGGGGATTTTTGCATGATAAAACGTGGGTTTAATTGAATATTTTCAAAAATTTCATGTGTGTCCTCTCCCTCACTTATAAAATCCACATACTCTATTCTCATATTCACACTTCCAAATCCATTTTGTTCGGAAAATACATGCCCAAGTCCATTAATTACTCCTATACTATCATCTTAGTGACATTTTTTAATCATAATTCTTACCGATGGATAATTTGGTGCAAACTCAAAGAAGTTGTTCGAAGAAGAGGTAACATTATTAAAAGAGTGTTTTTAGTTTGTTTCTTCTTCCACATTAGTAAAATATTATTATACATTTATTATATAATAAAATCATTATATAAAACATAATTATATTTTATTATGATAATTTCATGACCTATATTCATCTCCTCTTTCATCAAATGTGATACGACACTATCGATCGTTTGTAAGGTGGACTACCTCCCCACGAACCAATATAATTCGTTTTCCATCACCACATTTAAAATATTGATATCATTATGGATTTAACATATTTATATGATATTTATAAAAATTTATACTTATTTAATTATAATATCACATATAACTTCATACTTTCCATGATGTTTAAAATATGATAACTTCACTCGTGTGTATGTTAGAATACTGCCTTATGAAGTGATGTGATTCGTTTTCACTTACGATTTACATTGAAAGTAGTAAAGATAAATTTATTAAATATATGTGATATTAATGAAATGATATTGATTATATAAAACTAATACATCACCCTCTTATTTATCCTTTTAGTCGTTAAGAAAATGGTAAAACCTCTCATGTGTACGTACATCGTACTGTCTCTAAGAAGTGACGTGATCTATTATGCATGTTTAATTTTAATAATGATTATAAAGATTCATATAATGAAAAAAATGATATTAATTTCATTAATATCACTCTCTAGATTATAGAACAATATAATATGCTCAGGAAATTGAACATTCATGAAAAATTATGCATGAGAAAACAAGGAAATTAATGCCCAAAAAATGGAAATAAAGAAATATTATTAACAATCGGGTGGTAAAATGTTATAAGGTGATAATATATAATATTATAAATATAAATATGATTATATTATAAATTAATAACATTTTTAAAACTACTATAGAAGATTTTAAATCATGTTCAACCAAATGGAAGCATGGGTTAAGTGACTTCATCTCAATTTCCCATCATTGAGGCATATTGTAATGTTATGAACATAATTTCTCTTATATAGTGTATATACTACCACTTTTTCATGTAATATCATGAAAAATTAATAGTAAATGGTATTTTAAGTTTTAATTTTATTTACTTTATCTAAGGGTATTTGAATAGAAAATTACCAAGGGTTAAAGAATTTCATAACTCAATTTTTTTCATTAGGTTATTTTACTTATTAATTTTCTTTGACATTCTATGATTATGTGTATAAATAAATTTGACTATATTATGGATTATTTACTCTTCTTTTAAGTAGATTTTAATTTAATACATGTAATTTATTCATTGATTAATTCTTACCTGAATGGCCCGAAGGCCTTTATTTTTATTGATTTTTGATATCCCCCCTTTCAAGGGATGATGGGAACCCTTACAAGGCCTGTAGGCTCAGAGATTACATGGATAATAGGCTTAAGAGATTACATGACATGAAGATCTTAGGGAATTCAACCAGACTATAACTACAAGGAACTTCCCTTCCCCCGTATCTGCATCGTGATGGTAGCTTTCCACCTTCGCATTGATGTCTGGATAGGCTTCCTATGCAAGAACAGGCTGGTCTCGATGGTGTATCCATACCCTCTCATTCTTCTAAATCCATTTGGTTCTACTCTGGTGAGTGCAATTTCTCTGAATCCTCCTCTGAGGATGATTTTTTTTTTGTATAGTCTATCTGGGGCAACTGCTCTGATCATGTGGCCATTAGGCCTTGAGGTGGCCCAAAGACCTTAAAGGTGGACCGAAATCCTTACTGACCAGAAGGCCTGGGTAGCTCGAAGACCTGAAGGACTCCAAGGCTAAACTGGTGGCCCAAGGTGAATAGTTCTGGCTACTGTAGTACCAAAGAGTACTTGCAACAGTAACTGCTACAGTACTCATACATCACTGCTACAATAACCCATAAATATGCTTCCTCCTGGTTTCAAACCTGGGACTCATGGATACATTTAATAAGTCCTCACTAATTGGGTTACGACTCATGTGCTTGATTAATTCTCATTTCATTGTTATGATCTTTTTAAGGTTTTACTGTATAATCTCATTTTAATCAGGATTGTTTACAAAATAGTTTCTATTAAATTAAATTATTTGATAATTATATAACAAAAACACTTAATTTTATTATCCTCTATTTATTCATGATGTATTCCAGTAATAGTACCATATTACTCTCTTTGGTAATTAAAATTATTTAGAAAATATTTTTAATAAAATACGATATCATTTCTATCTTTGTTCAAAAATACTTTTTCATCCAAAACCAAGTTTTTAACATTATCAAAAGATTTATTAAATAAATTTTTACCCAAGTTTGACATTTCAAAACAAATTGAAAGGAATATTCTTTTTATTTTTCAAGCAACTAAAGTTTTACTTTTAATGAAAATATTAAAAGAATCATTGTATTAGCATGTATGATATGTACATAATTTCCGACCATAATGATTAATAAATGTTTTAAATATTCCTTTTTATGTTTCAAAGGTTATTTTCAAATAAAACAATTTTCAAAATATTTTTTGAGATTTTAATTTAAAAAAATATTTTCATAGTGAAAATATTATTTTCCCCAATAATTTTTTAAGGAAATTTTTATTGTATTTATATTCATTAACGACATCAATAATTTATTTTAATTATTATCCACTATGTATTCTATGTATTGATACCATATTTAAAATTTTTATAGGTGGTTTATGATTATTTTCACCAGAAAATGTATTAATATTCTCTTTCTTTATTAATTTTTGTAATCATTAAAATTCCCTAGAAATATTCACATTCTTATCACCATTGGACATTATATTTCACCTAAATATCCATATTATTTATCACAAATATATTTATTAATTATACCATATATCATTTCTATATATGTTTTTTTACTTTGAATTTTATATAATTGAATGGGGAAATTATTCTTAATATATATTCCTTAATTGATATAGAAATTTATTGAAAAGGAATAATTTTGATGAATTAAATCAATTATTAAATGTATGGGGAACGGTTAGGACATGCATATATGGGTGGAATCTGGTTATAGATATCCCATTGATGCATCATTAGTCTCATGAGATGAATTGGTTGGATAGACTTAGTTAAATGGATTTCTGGTGTATACCTACCCATAAATATTAAACTATCTTGCGAAAGGTTTTGAGAGTAGAGTTATCATAATTCCAAAGATTATGGTATCCAATAATTATTAATTTACTTCATTTAGAATTAATTTATTTTTACTCATGTGATTTCTATAATGATATTATCTCTGTATTCATTTCACTCTCAGTTTATTGATTAAATGTCAAGTGTTTTCATTTTTTTACCATTACATATTTATTATGACTTATCTAATCATGATATTCATGTTATATATTAAATGGAATGTGTGTTAAGGTATTTTCATTTCCATATTAATTATTATTTATTGATCATGGTATATTTACTCATGATATATTCTATTATATGTAACCCTTACTAAGCATTTGAGATCACCCTTATTTTGTTTCATTTCCCAGGAATCCAAGAAGTTTACTACTAAATATATGCAATAATATTCTAGATTGGATAACGATATTCTCAAAAAAAAATATTTTTTAATTTGTGTATTAAAATGTAATATAGGAATCATATATGAATCTAGTTTAATAAAACTACTATACTATTCATTCCTTTAAAATGGGATTCCATATATCTTTTTGCACTATAATTAAGCATGCACTGGTTCTGAGTTACTAGGGTTGAGGTCACTACAATAAATTTCATTTTATATTAATTTATAAATGGGATATGTATAAATTTATATACAAAGTGTAAATTACTATTTTAGGAAAGTAAATTTAATATTTAATCATTATATTACTCAAAAATATGTATGTTTTTGATTCATTCAATTATATTAGACGTGTAATGGTAATTTTATTAGAATTGATTAATTAAATGAGTAACAAATAATTTTATATTAGTTCTAATTAAATAATATATGTTTTATGTTGAAAAAAAATATTTTATTGATAAGATTATATATTTTATTGTTCCTTACCACAAATGGATTTATTTGAAAACATCAATATTATCTCTATATAATTGAAATCATAATACTTAAGTGAACTACATTTAGTTAGCTCTATTTTTTTAGAAAAAAATAAAATGAAATTATTGTTGGAAAAAAATTACCCGTGTCACTTTGTATTAAAATTATGATTAAAATTCTAAATTTTTCCTTTAAGAAAGCTTAATACCAATAAAATTAAAGAAAATTGAAAACTATTTTTTTACTATGAAATGTTAAAAAATTAAAATAAGGTATTTTTCTATAAATTTAAAAAATTCCATTAAGTATAATATAATATTAAACCACAAGTAGAGTCATTAAAATTTAATGTTTTTAGTTTTATGAAAACAATATCAATCAATGTTTCTAAATTAATATATAAGTTACAAAAAATAAGAACATATATAATATATAAACCTCACCATTGGATTTAGAATATTATTTCATATGGCTATTCTAGTGTCAAGGATCTATATTTTCCATTACATAACCTAGACAAGGGCTTGGTAAAATTAATCAAAAGTATTTTGGTAGGCGGTCTTCAAAATTATATTAACTTGTAGTCCCTTGAGTTGTTTAGTGGACTCCCCAATCATGAAATCTTGAAATCATATTTCCATAACATTTTCCTCTAATTTATGCCACGTCTTTTGAGGGAAACTACTCTTGATGCTAACATTTTTATGTCAACCCAAAACATTAATTATAACTCTCCAATAAATGGAAGTGTCCTAAAGTAGTTCAGAACAACACCTCAATCTATAGTTTCATTCTATATCAATTAAGGGAAGGGATTTTCTAACATAATATTTTCTTGAGGGATTTTTATATTATTCAAAAATATTATTTTTTGAACCTTTATCATTCTAGTTAAGATCATACTGATTTTAAAAAATCTATTCACCATGTCAACAAAAAATGAATTATGTATAATAAATTTATTTTACTCCATCTTTCTTTCTTGCTAATTTATTTATTTGAAATGATTGTTTTCAAAAATAAAATTAACATATATAATTAATACTGCACTGAATAAAAATAAAATAAATATATGAAATGATTGTGAGCTTTACTACCGATTAGTTTATTGAGCTGATGATCAAGCAACCTTTGACTCTAGTGGGATAACTCCTTAACCCTAGCTTGGTTCAAGTTTCAGTATTCCACCTTTTAACCATTGTTTCTCCCTGGTTAGTTTCACCTCAAATCCATGTTGAATCATCTCCACTCTCATGGGAACTCTTTCTTTTACATATGTTTACTAACACATAGGTGAGGGGAACCAGGGTATAGCGTTACATAAAATAAATTATGGACATGCAATCCATTGCAAAATTAGAAGGTGGGGATGATTCGCAAGTCAATATTTTAACTTAATAATAATCATAATAAGAACCCAAGTAATAATATTTAAATTAAAACAATGATAACATATACATAGTTTGGTTAAGCTCATGATCTTCCACACATTCTATAAATACATATTTAAAACTAGCTAGCCTTCATTTTAATCTTTTCTAAATTAAGATAAAATTATTGAAGTAAAAAATTAGTTATCTTATTAATTAATTAAGTTTTTATCTCAATTTTCCATCTAAATATTCCTTGAGATTCTCATACACTATAATTTTAAATAAATAAATTTTGATTAAAATGTTTTGGAAGTAATATGATGTATACCCTTTTGCTTCTGACTAAAACGTATTTTTAGAGTTTCACTATTACAGAGTATATGCTATCACACAACACTGTATGTAACTAATGATTTTTATAGTCCTCTACATGTATATTGTACTTAAAAAACATTTATTCCTACATTTAAAGTTGTTCCATGAGTCAAGTCATGTATTGTACACAACATTTAAGGCTACACACCATGAATAAACACGACGTGTACCACTGGAAATTTTAGCGAAATATCTTGGTATCTCAACTATAGGATAAAATAATAGAAAAACATGTAATTAAGAAATAATAATAAAATTTTTAAATTGATAAATGATTAATAAATAATTATGAATTAATATTTCTGGAACCAAGTCTTTTCGTAACTGAAAATGAAGACTAGATTTTGTTTGTTTTGAATCCATACTAGGTTGATTTGGGAGTTCTCAAGAAAATTGGTCTTATGGTAAAAACTGAAAATAGTTTTGAAGGTGTAATATGTTCCTAGTGTTTTCCAAATTTATGGGTCCAAAATTTAGGGATTAGATAAAGGTATTTTTGAAAAGGAAGTTGCGTACAAGGTTGAAGGGGAATCTGAATGTTGCGAACAAGGTGTGTTTTGGGATCATCTCATTAAAATACAGGAAAAAAAATAATCATGCACAAGATTAGTTTTTTTTAGGATAAATCTTATACACTAAAATCATGGACGATTATCATTGATTGACCAGTCAAGGTTCCAGTGCTCTGCTAATGTGTATAGCAGCACTCGGGTCGAATCCTCAACGATGATAATTTTTAATAGTCGATTGTTTTTAGTTGATTGTATTCTGATTGGGGGGTTTGTTTGAAGAGATTATAAAATGATTTATTCATTAATATTTATTTAAGAAATTGATAAAGATTGGGGTGAGTTCATCATTAGGTAGTTAATCTTGTGATATCAATGAGCCTTGCTTTATATTGCATTAAATTAACACCCATGTCACATATTGACGTTGATTGGAATTCCCAAGTGATAAGGCTATAATCCAAGCCTTAAAATAACTTAAGGTTATAATATTAATCATATATTATTTAATTTGGTGTATTTATTGTTCCAATAATCTATGGAAACAACAAGTTAAACAAAACAAGTCATTAATCTATGATATTTGAAGTATAACGTGAAAAATGTTAATACAAAGAATACTCATCGAGCAAAAACTCTCAATCGCATAACATCCCTAAATAATAAATCACCCAAATGAGAGATTTAATCATCCCTTGAAATGATTAATAATCTGGAATTAATTATTATAATGATAAATTAATAAGGGAATAAAAATAAAGGGGTAAGAAAAGAGTTTTGCGTCGAACACACACACAAATGATAATGAGAATTAAAAACAAACTTTCGATTGAACGAGGAATAAAAAAAGGGAAGGGGTTTTAACTTGATTTGAAATATTTTAAGAAAATTAATATTAAAATACAGATGTTATATGGGAATAATAGATATTTTAGAAGAAATTTCATTAAAACAAAATTATAAACAAAACAAACACTTACACAATTACAAACGAAGAACAACACAAAAGTTAATTCAAGGAAGAAAGGAGGAAGGGTTTCTCATGTAAAAACATGAGTATGGAATATCCTCCCAATACATTGGAATATCCTTGGTCTTTCCAACCTATCCTCCTTTGCTCTGAAATGCCTTCCCTTTTTAAAAGAGAGGAGGGGATCTATTTATAGCCCAAGGGGTTAGACTGTTTGAATTCCAAAACTACTTCTCCACTTGGCTTGATGATTTTGAAATTCAGACAGCTAAATCTTGAGATATCTCCTTCTTCAAAGTTTTATATAATAATTTTTCCCAACTACTTGAAAAATTTGGATGCATTTGAACTTATGGATACAATGTTATGGCGGTTTTCATAAACAATGTTAAACTTTCAATTTCAATCCATGATTTTTTGATGTCCAAAATATGAATGGATTTTTGAATAGGAATATGAATTCAAATATAAATTCTTTATTTAAAAAAGTATGCCTCCTATATATCCTCTTTCATACTGAAAAATCTATGCTTCATATGATGACTATATTAGGATAAATGTCATTAATACTGTACTGATTTTAATTCCTTTTCATAATAGTGGACGGAGTTTAAATGAATCATATGGGCCCCTTTTATTTGGATTTGAGCCTTGAAGGTTTTATCAAAGAACCCTTAAATTGTCCCCCGAACTTGGGAGGAGAAGGAATTAATTTGAACTTCTATATTGAGCCCATTAATTATATATTCATGGATAGTCTAGTTTCATCACAGATTATGTGGGTCTTCATCTGTGGTCTATATGGCCCTTCAAATGGTAGAATTATCACAATCATACTTCTAATTAAATGTTTTATATTTAATTAGGAATACTAAAAAACAATAATCTCACAATTTGGATCAGTAGGGTGATAATTATAAATAAAATAGTAAAATTACTCAATTGGTCTACTTCTAAAAATGCTCAAAAATTATATTTAGTATTAAAAAATTAATATTTGACACAAATTATGCACATTTCATATAAAATTTGTAAAGGGAGTATATAAAAAGTTATTAAAATATTAATAACATCATATCCCCCACACATAGTCTTGTCCATGTACTCATGTGAAACAAATACAAAAAAATGACAAAATCATTTTCACTCACCAACAAATATTAAAATTTTGTTTTCCCCAATCAATGGAGGTTTAGAAAATTTCACTCATCCATATTGAATTCCACCACAAGTTGTTACAGAAACAATGTTCTAAAAACAATTCATTTTTTTCATGCTCAAATTTAGAAATGGAAAATATTGGAACACAAAACTTACTCCTCTCAATATGATAAAATTAATTTATGGAGCTTCACTTATTCACCAACCAAAAGTGATGATCTGAGAGTTTATAAGAGCTCTCAGCTTATACTCCCTATCCTAAAGTACTCAAAAATAAAGATGTCTTTTTAGGTGGTTTTCTGTGGCTATGGGACGGTGGGAAGATGATAGCCCAAATATTATAAAAAAGGGGTTAGAACAC
This sequence comes from Viscum album, assembly GCA_963277665.1. NCBI lineage: Eukaryota > Viridiplantae > Streptophyta > Magnoliopsida > Santalales > Viscaceae > Viscum > Viscum album. The sequence continues at coordinate 1,234,218,697 of OY728162.1, read as the reverse complement.
CAACATGGAAAAAGAAATGCACATTTTTTCAAAATGAGACGTGGAAGTAAATGGAAACACATATTTACAAGGGAATGAAAATGTGAAATAAGACACAAAAGTGGAAGGAATTTTGAATTGGATGAGAAGATGAAATATTTACAAAACACAAAACATATCCCAGTGACATAATTATTCATTTTTTTCTTATATATATATATATATATTTAGAAAGTTGAACATGAAATTGATATCACACTCATCTCCCAACCCATGATAGATCTCTTCATGACACTAATTATAATATTTATAATAAGATCAAAGGCTGAGAAAAATTAATTTTTAACCCACCCAAAACACAAACCATTCCTTTTTTTTGAACACATGTCAATAATATTTATAAAATTACATAAATGATAGTACATTACATTCCCCAAAACTCACGAAATGAAAACCTCTCCTCCACACTAAAATGGATGATTTCTCTCAATAATATGAGAAATCAATGAAAATAAATAAAAGGGAACCCAAAAAATTAAATCCATTCCCCCCCCACACTTATATTTAAAAAATTTATGAAATGAAAATCCATGCTCATAATGGGTGGGATAAGGTATTGGGATTGTAATGTGGCTAACAAATAAAATGATTTCATAAGATCGAAGGGGATTTCAAAATAAGGATTAATTTATGGTTAATGGGAGGATCTTTGGATATTATAATTCTCATGGGGTTCAGAAAATTCATCTATCATATAAATGCACATGAAAGTATTAAATTCAGCTTTAATGTCTAGAAACTCAAGACTCACAAATGGGGATGAAAAACACACATTCTGAAAATATTTCTATAGGTGTCCTTGGTATGAAAGAAAATGGTGTTCCTCATGGGTGGGGAAAATTAGTTACCAAATAACAAATTGAGCATTTAAAATTTGTTGGTTTTGACACAAGATTATTTATCCAATGTCATGATGAAACTACAAAAATTTGGAGATGAAACCATGTATTTTGAATCCCCAAAATGGTTGGACAACATTTGGAAATTGGAAGTTGATTAATTATGACTCCTGATTATTTATTTATTTTTTAAATTATTTTTTTTAGTTTTTTATGTTTTTTTAGTTTTTTATAATGACACACACACGCAAAAGAGGAAGAGTAAATAAAAAAATTGATGAGGAATATGCTAAAAAAATGAGGAGGGAGGAAGAAGAGAGAGAGAGAGAGAGAGAGAGAGAGAGAAGAGGAGTTAAAAGGAAATAAGTGCCCCCTGGTTTGGATTTGGTGGGTTTCCATCTCTATCCAATGGTGGGTCAACTATAGTAGTTGGGGATTTTATGGAAGTCGATGTGGTTTCAAGATTGTGTGTCTTCTCATGGTGATGCTTTAACAGATTCCCATTAACTATGAATGTTCTTTTTTAAGAGGGGTCTTGGACTTGCACTGCACCAAATGGGTAAACATGAGAAACAATAAAAGGACCTTCCCAATGAGAATTAAGCTTACCTCGGTGAATAAAAAATCAATATTCGAAAATAAATACATTTTCACGGTCATGAAATACCATTCGCAGGATGTGTTTGTCATGGAGTTCATTCTATTTTTCTTTTTGAGATTAGGATTCTCATAATAATCATTCTGAAGATCCTCCAGTTTAGCAAATTGCAACAATATTTATTCCCCAGATTTTTCACATTCAAAATTATTGGTTTTCACAGCCCAAAAAGACTTATGTTGGATTTCAACTGCTAAATGAAATGATTTACTAAAAACTAGCCTAAAAGGAGACATCCCAATGGGTGTTTTATAGGCAGTTTGGTAATCCCAAATTGCTTCACCAAGTCTTTCAGGACAGACTTTTTTGGTGGGTTTTACAATTCTCTCTAGCACTCTTTTGACTTCCCTATTAGAAAGTTCATCCATGCCATTTATTTGGGGGTAATATGTAGTTGAATTTTTATGTACAACACCATTCTTTTTCAAAAGAGATTCCATGGTTTTATTAAAAAAAATGGGTTCCAAAGTCACTTATCAAGGCACGTGGTGTGCCAAATCGGTGGAATATAGGTGCCTTTAAGAACTCACTAATAGTATGTGAATCATCCTTTCTAGTGGGTTTAGCCTCGACCCATCTAGAAACATAATCAACCGCAAGAATAATGTATGAGAATCCATTGGATGGGGGGAATGGTCTGATGAAATTTATTCCCCAAACTTCAAAGATCTCATAGAAAATTAAAGGCTTTTGGGGCATTTCATTTCACTTAGAAATTGTTCCAAAATTTTGGAAAGTGGGATAGGATTAACAGAACTCATGTGAGTCCTTGAAGAGTGAAATACAGATGAATCCAGATTCTAGGACCAATCAGAAAGTCATTTGTAGTCCAAAGTGGCCACCACCATCCATTGAGTGACAGAATTCTAAGATGGAATAATGTTCATCTTCATCAATACATATCTTTATTATCATGTCAGTCCAAGTTTTCAAAGTTTATTTTCTTCACAAAAATAGTAATTTGAATCACTTTTCAACTTCATTTTTTGTTCCATTGAAAACATTTTAGGAAAAACACCAGAAACCAAGTAATTTACAATTGGGGCATACCATGGTATTTTTTGAGTGAGAGATGAAAGGTGCTCAGTTGGAAATTCTGGATCAATTATTTCAGAATGAGAATTATTATAAATTCTACAAAGGTAATCACCCATAGGGTTTTTTTCTCGTCTATCTTTGATTTCAAGTTCAAACTCTTGGATCATTAGGATCCATCTTATTAGCTTCGGTTTGGAATCACTTTTCTTGAGTAAGAACATTATAAAAGAATGGTTTGTGAATATGATGATTTTGGCACCTAAGAGATAGGGCCAGAATTTATCTAAGGTAAAACCCACTTCTAAAAGTTCATTTTCAGTCACAGTGTATTGATATTAATTTTCATCCAATGTTTTTGCGGCATAATAGATTACATGATGAATTTTTTCTCTTCTTTGACCAATAACAGCCCCAATAACTCTATCTGAAGCATCACACATAAACTCAAAGGGTAAGGACTAATCTGAGGGTTGGATTATCAGGGCATATGTAAGAGAAATTTTGAGTTCAATGAATTTTCTCTTTCAAACCTCATCAAAATGGAAGGTGACATAATTTTGGAGCAACTGAGTGAGTGGGATAGAAATTCTACTAAATTTATGGATGAATCGCTGATAGAGATCTGCATGACTAAGGAATGAATGTATGTCTCGAATAGAGATGGGTTTAGGAAGTGATTGGATCACTTCAATTTTGGCAAGGTTAACTTCAATACCCTCTTTTGATACTATATTCCCTAGAACAATCCCATTTCAACAATGAAGTGACATTTTCTAAAATTTAACACAAGGTTACACTTGACATGCTTTTGGAGGACTCTAGAGAGTGAATTCAATCAAGATTCAAATGAATCACCAAAAATGGTAAAGTCATCAATGAATACTTACATACAATGTTCAATGAATTCAAAAAATATATTCATCATACACCTATAGAATGTTTCATGAGCATTGCAAAGGCCAAAAGGCATTCCCCTATATGCATATGTTCCAAAGGGTCACGTGAAAGTAGTCTTTTCTTGGTCCTAAAGTGAGATTGTGATTTGTAAGTAGCATGTGTATCCATCAAGAAAGAAATAGTGTTACTTTCTGGATAATCATTCTAGTGTTTGATCAAGGAATGGAAGAGGGTAGTGATATTTTAATGTTTCAACATTCAATTTCCTATAATTGATGCACACACACCGTTTTTTCTTCACTAGATTCGTGACTACTTATCCATGTTCATTATTGAAAATATTTATCCCACCATTATTAGGAACAACTTGAATTAGACTAACCCATTCACTATCGGTAATTGGGTAGATAATACCAGCTTGAAGAAGCTTGGTTATCTCTTCCCTAACTACCTCAAGTATGAGGGTATTGAGTCTTGTTTGTGGTTGTTTAATTAGTTTGGATGATTCCTCAAGATGGATGTGATTCTTGAAAATAGTAGGTTTGATACCTGGTATGTCATCTTGGTTCCATCCTAAGGCATTTCTGTTTTCCTCTAACACTTGAAAAAGTTTGGACTCCTTGGTTTCAGTATGTGATGTAGTGATAATGATAGGATAAGAGTGATCAAGGAAAAGGAATGCATATTTTAGGTGTTCAGGAAGAGGTTTCAATTTAGTCTTATCTTTCTTTTTTGGGCTAGACAACTCAGTAATGGAGGAAGGTCTTTCAGTTGCATCATATTAATTTTACTTAATACTATCTATGGTGGAGTAGTAGAGATCAAATTTGATGTGGGATTCATGAGATTTTTCAAGTTTATTTAGATTTATAGAATCTACGAATGAGTGGTCCATATCAACTTCACCATGTATGACTTGGTTAATCATGGTGAAGATTTCACAAGATCCTTTATCATTAGAACATTATGAACATGATAGAATGGGGTTCAATTGATTCTCAGAAGTGTCCTAAAAAGCTTGGATTGAGAATATAGATTGATCCTCAAATGGGTATCACATGTCTTGGAAAATGTTGAACATGACTAGTTGGTCACCAAATGCTATGGATAAGATGCATGAATGGACATCATTTTTGGTTCTAGCTTTCATTAGGAATGATCTTGCTAGAATTATGGGAGATCAAGAAGATTTTGTCTCACCTACTATGTCAAGGACATAGAAATCAGCAGGGAAGATAAGATCATTCACACGAACAATTACATCCTCAATTATACCCTCTGGACTAGAAGTGCTTCTATTATCAAACTTAATGACAACACTTGTTGGATGTAAGGGACCAAGACCAAGTTTGGAGAAGATGGATTTGGGAATGACATTAATTTAGGATCTTAGTTATATGAGTGAATCATCGAAGTTGGAACTTCCAATTTGCCATGGAACTATAAAGGTCCCTGAATCTTTGCAATTTATGGGACTAAACTACTGGGTGGAAACATTTTTGAAGATACTATGATGCCTCTTATGGGTACAAAACTCTTTGAGAAACTTGGCATACTTAGGTATTTTTTATGGAATCTAAGAGGGGAATCATGACTTCAACACATCTGAACATGTTGAGCATTTCAGGATTAGGTTCAAAGTACTTATTTTGATTATAAATTGCTTGAGGAAAAGGAATTGGGTTCCTAAGTGGAATGGAAGGAGGTGAGTGAATGGATTCAGATTCCTTTTCATGTTTCTTTTTTGTTTCATTTTCTAATTCAATATTTAAAGGGGGTTGGAGGACTCATCATGAGGCATAACAATTTTATTTCCCGAACTAAGTGCAATTTCACTTACATTACCCTTGGGGTTGGGTAATGGTTTAGCTGGGAGTTGGGAAGAATTGGATGGATTCTACTAACTAAGGTGGGATGCAAGTTGAACTATTTGTGTTTCAATATTTTTGAGGCTGGAACAGGTGAAGGAGGAAAGATCTTACACTGCACTTTCCCATAGATTCATGGAAGAATAGGCTTTTCCCAGATTAGGATTACCTTGATTCTGGTTCTTGGGAAAGTGATTGTATTGGTTTAGGAGTCGGGAAGGCTCACTACGATAATGGAATCTTGGAGGAGGATTTCTCCTATGAGGTTGAAGAACAAAAGGATAAGGTTTTGGAAGTTACCACCACCTTGAGCATATTGGAATTGGTTTGGGTTTCGGTTACGGTATTGAGGGGTATGAGAAATGGGATTCCCATATCTCTGGTTAGGGTTATAGATAGAAGGGAAGGGCTCAGAATGGGTTTGGTTGAAGTTTCTAACAAACTGACCTGATTGTTGAGGGTTGGGGTTCCGCTGAGCATATGTTGCATGAGATATATTGGTCCGGTTGATTAGGATTGATCCTCTTGAAGTTTTTTGCATGTGTTAGTTGAATTAGATGGGGAGCTACATATTCCATAGTTCTTGATAGGTTCAGGGAATAGAGATTGTGGTACAGACGTGGTTGGAGATTTGGCTTCCACAGCTAGTTGTCTCACAGGACCAGTAAGTTCACTCATCCACTCAGTCATATTGTTGGGATCTATAAATTGAATATCATGGGCTTGTTTGACTTGATCATGTGCTCATGTATGTAATTTTTGTGTGTTTTCAACCATATTCCTTATGATGTCTCTTGCATCTAGAGGAGTTTAATCAACAAGAGCACCACCACTTGTGGCATCAATGAGGGTTCTCTCCATAACCAATAACCCCACATAGAAGTATTGGATCATGATTTGGTCTAGGATTTGGTGGTCTAGGAAGGTTATAAAAATCTTTTTGAACCTCTCCTAGTACTCATGGAGTGATTCATTTTTTAATTTATGGATACCACTAATTTCCTTTCAGATAGAAGCAGTTCGAGAAGCAGGTAAGATTTTTTCTACAAAATGATGCTTCATATCATTCTATGTGGATATGGAACCATAAGGGATGTAGTATATCCATGACATGGAGGAGTCATCTAATAAAAAAAGGAATTCTCAAAGTTTGATATGATCCTCAGAAACCCCTTGAGGCTTCATGGTAGAGCACACCACTTGTAACTCTTTATGGTGGAGATGTGGATCCTCATCGGCTAACCCGTGGAAATTAGGTAGAAGATGAATCAATCTCAATTTGAGTTTGAAGTCTGCATATATGTTTGGATATTGAATACCAAGAGGTTGGTAATTCATATCAGGATTATCATGTTTTTAAGTGTTTTTTCCCTATGATCGGTCATTTCTAATTCAACTGGTTGGACGAGGACTAGTTCTTTAATGAGTTGATTATCACTTATGTACCTCCTATGTTGGAAAAGTGTTCAAAAAATTTTAGGGTCAATAAAATCCAAGGGATTTTTTTTGAGGATATGGATAATTCATAGAGATTTTGTAAGACCGAGGAAGATGGGTATTTCTTTGTGTTTTTTTTATGATATTTATGAGAAAGTGATTTTTTCATTGTGTTTTTTTCAAAAAAAAAATTAAATTATGTTTTCTATACAGTGACCAGAAAATAATGAATATTTAATTGAACCATACCTGGAAATGGAACCATTTTCAAGTGAATCCAATTTAATTTTATCAACCGTTCAAGGTTTCGGTGCTCTTCTAATGTGTATAGCAGCACTCGGGTCGAATCATCGACGATGATACTTTTTAATAGTCGATTGTTTTTAGTTTATTATATTCTGACTGGGGGGGGTTTGTTTTAAGAGCTTATCAAATTATTGATTAATTAATATTGATTTAACAAATTGATAAATATTGGGGTGATTTAATCATTAGGTAGTTAATCTTGTGATATATATGAGCCTTGATTTATATTGTATTAAATTAACACCCATGTCACAAGTTGACGTTGATTGAAATTCCCAAGTGTTAAGGCTTTAAACCAAGACTTAACTTAATATAATGTTATAATATTAATCATATATTTTTTATTGTAGTGTATTTATGGTTCTAATAATCCATGGAAACCACATGTTAAACAAAATAAGTCATTAATCCATGACATGTTAAGTCCAACATACACAATGTTAATTCAAAGAATACACATCAAGAAAAATATCTCAATCGCTTAACATCCCTAAATTATAACTCACCCCAATGAGATATTTACGGATCTATTTAAATGATTAATAATCTGGTTATAATGATTATGATGATAAATTAATAAGGGAAGAAAAATAAAGGGATAAGAAAAGAGTATTGCGTTGAACACACACACAGATGATAATAAGAATTAAAAACAGACTTTCGATTGAATGAGGAAAAAAATAAGGGAAGGGGTTTTAACAAGATTTAAAATATTTTAAGAAAATTAATATTAAACTATTGAAGGTGGATTAGAATAAGAGATATTTAAGAATAAACATTCATTAAAACAGAATTACAAAAAAAAAACACCTACACGATTTCAAATGAAGAACAACATAAAGGTAAATGAAATGAAGAATGGAGGAATGGATTATCAAGTAAAAACATGAGTATGGAAGATCCTCAAAAACCATTTTAAGAGCCTTGGCCTTTCCAAACAATCCTCTTTTTCCCTTAAATTCAAACCCTTTTGAAAGGAGAGGAGGGGATGTATTTATATCCCAAGATGGTGGACTTCTTGCATTCCAAAACTACCCCTCCACTTGGCTCGACGATTTGGATATCCAGACAGCTAAATCTATAGATAATTCCTTTTTAAAAGTTGTAGATAATAATGTTTTAATACTACTCTCAAAAGTTATATTTATTTGGACTTATGGATCCAAGGTTATGGTGGTTTTCATAAACAATTTTAAAATGGCCATTTCTATCCATTCTTTTTTGATGTCCAAAATGTGATTGGATTTTCAAATATGAATATGCCTTAAAATACGAATGATTTATTCAAAAAATTCAGGCGCCTGTGTCTCCTATTTCATAATGAAAAACCTAATCTTGATATGATGAAAACATCATGATACATGTCGTGAATAATGTACTTATTTTAATTCCCGGCCAGAATGGTGGGATAGGTTTAAATGAATAATTTGGGCCCCTTGTATTTGGATTTGGGCCTTGAATTTTTTATACAAGACTTCTTTAGTTGTCCCAAGAATGTTTGAGTAGAATTATTGAATTATCACTTCTATATTGGGCCTAGTAATTCAATATTCGTGGATGGTCCAGTTTCTTCACAAATTCTGTGGGCCTTCTTGTGTGGTCCATATGGCCCTTCAAATGGAAGAATTGGACCAAGATTCCTTAAAAGGAAATGTTTTATGTTTAATTTGTAATCCTAAAAACCATAATAACACACTTTGGATCAGTACAGTGATAATTATAAATAAAATAGTAAACTGACTCAATTGGATTACTTTTAAAAATGCTCAAAAATTATATTTAGTACTAAAAAATTAATATTTCCCACAAATTTTGCACATTTAATATAAAATCAGTAAAAGGATTATATAAAAAGTTATGAAAATATTAATAACATCACACACCAAACCCAATGTTAAAAGTGTGTTGGGTGTAAGAGGAGTTTGGGGTTAATCACTTCAAAATATGGAAAAGGCATGGGATGCTCAAAAGTCTCTTATGCATTAGATACGACCTCAAATTCAAGCTTACACACATGGGGGGTGGCCTATAAATAACTTTCAGGTAGATTCATTGAGGTCTATAAATATATATCTAACCCCTTTAAATATTAATAAATTTTTACAACAATGATTCAATATCTTTTCCAGGATAATGACTTGTGCACAAAATAGTTACATGTTGTAAATATTAAAAAGAGAATATTCCATGAGTCTATATAGGACAAGTGAATTTCATGGTGGAATCACTTGAATAATAAGGGTTGTGAAAAAGATATGTTGCATGACAATCCCAAAACATGCACGTGAGAATAGGTGTTATGTTCAAGTGTTGTGTTGAGCTACTATCAAGTTTTGAGTATCTGATTTGTTTGATCATTTCTTTCAAGTTCATCAATTAATAACTATGGTGTAAGAAGAGTCTCGTGATTTTCAGAAAAAAAATACTTAAATTCCAACCTTCTAAAGTGACTTTCAATTCAATAAACTAAGTAAGTATTAATCCATGGCTGTGAGCTAGGGGGAGTCGACGGAAGTGCTCTGAGGGACGCAATGTATTGTACCTAAAATGTTTTAAAGGTAATGTTTCTTGAAAATATTTACTATAACTAAAATTTTGTATTCCACAACTAGTGAAGATTATTTGATTTAGGTACAACAGAAATACTATCAGCATATACTCCTTGGACTAATCCTTAGTGGTAAACCAATTAAAATTAATTCGTTGTCTCTTTTTATATGATTTTTTATTTCTGGCATGTTACCATTTGATGGGTTTAATAGGTTCCTACCAATATGGGAACAAGATACATCACATTTGAAGAAAAATTTGACACCCAGATTCATCCATCCCCTCACAGGGTGTTTCGTGGTACTATAAGTGGTATCAAATCCAACAAGTTACTGCTGTTAAATCTGTAATCCTTTATTGTCATGGATAATTCTCTAAATGTGAGGGGATTCATCCTCATTGATGGAAGAAATTTCCAAATTTGTAATAACATGATGAGATGACATCTAAGATATCTTGTAATAGATGTTCCTTTTACCACTGCACAAGGGATATAGGTCACTGATGAAATAATACTGTTTTTGACACTCCCTTTTTATCAACGAGGATGAAAAGATTATGAAGAGCAGATTGGGCATGATAAAGTGATAAAGTCCCTTAAGTATAACCAAGGGTCTTGTAAAAATATACCTATATGAATAGACACATGTACATTAATAGGACACGCAGCTACCCTATGTAGGAAAAAGTGGAAATACATCCCTGCACAGGACACCTTCGTCAGACACCTACATAGTGGACCTATTTGGAAAAATTTCCTCGCCTAGGGTCCGGTATTTTCCTATAAATATGACTATTGGGATCCTCATTGGAACAACTAAAAAATCAAAAGAACACCTAGATCTCTCATTGCACTTCACCTTTTCCCAAGTCTCCTGAAATTTCATAGGTAGCTATCTGATGCAAGAGAGAAGGGAGAATTAAAGGAGATAAGAAAGATCAAAGTCCATCCATGGTCTAAAAACATAAGACAACTACATGAGGGCTATTCTCTCCTAAGGAGAAACCACCTATGTGAGGTCCCTCTCCCTCGTTAGAGTCCTGCGCGAGACCCTTTCAGCAACATCAGAGGTGACCCATGTGGTTTAGGCTAAAGCCTCAACCTAGTGTTGTTGCCCTAGTAGCCCATTTCTTGAGGTATATATAACTTGAACAGGCCTATTTCCCCCAACTCAAACCACTTTTAGTTCCTCCCATGCCCTATGTGGCACACATTCATGGAACACCTATTCCAGGAACCTATGCCTAGGACCTACGTGAGTCACCCATTGAGGCTTACTTAAATACATATATAGTAGGCCTCCTCTATCCTTAGATCCCTTTTCTAAAAGGTACCAATTTTAAACCTCCACTAATACCTTTAGATATATACAACCATAGTGAGTGTCACACCATCATGCCCTCCATTTGGGTTTATATTCATATGGTCATAGGTTTTCTGCACTTGTCTGGTTGGTCAGTTAGGGTCCTTGAGGTGCATGGGGGTTTGTATCCCCATGGTCATGAGGATCCCTACCCCAGGGAAAGTTTAATGGAGTTCATAGTCCTAGATATTAGGGTTTGGACCATGTTCTTACCTTTGTATATCTAATATCTGGAGCCTCTAGTTCCCAATGAGGTTGGGGAAGATTACACTTTTTTTATTCAACATTGAATTAGATCCTCATCCCACTGTGGGACTAAGTTTAGAGCATCCCCCCCTGGAGTAATCCCCTAGCCTTTTTTAGGAGGTTTTAGTATTTCTCCTCCATACCTCTACATAATTTACCTTCATTACATACTCAGGGTAAAGTGAAGAGATTGAAGTGTCATAACCTCATCCTCTTCAACCTTTTTCCTCCTCCTCTTCCACTAGTGGAGAAGGAAAATTGTGTGGATTGTTAGATATTTCAGTTCCTCTTGTTTCTTACACCGAGCATGACTCATGTGGGATAAGGGGTTAATGGTGATCATGACATCTGCATGATCCATGTCATCCATCAAACTATTATAACCCTGATTACTGATTACAATCAAATTAGGAGTAATTCCAAATCATAATTCCCATAATCTAGGAATCCCCCAAACCACCATGAGTTAAAATATTCCTCATGGTACCTTTTACAAGGGCATCTACTTCAGGAATAAACCCCAAATTAATCTTCTCAAAGGGTAATACTCCCCTATGATACATGATCAAACTATGTGGGATTTGATTTCCATCTAATTGGGATATATAGGAAGCCTCTCTGAGGATCAAATCCACACCCCAAAAAACCCTTTTTCTATTTGGACCACATTCCCAGTAAGGTTTATTTCAGTCTATGAATCTATCTTTTCTAGGTTCCTTGGGATGCTTTGACATAAGTCCCACCCCATATATTCACTAGGGACCTTCCACCTAGACATTCTTGACACATTAAGTTAAATTTTATGGTTAGTTATTTATCACATGACCATAAAAGGTATGATGTGACCCATTAATCAGCACTGAACTGCATGGGTTTTTATTCCTTTCACAAGGATACATAGGAAACCCATTCATGGGTCTGATCCCAACATCAAAAAAATCTCATATCCCTGAATGATGATAAACTCAAAAGTAACCTCAATTAACTTGGATGATAATAAAAACTAGATACCCCCACTATGTGTCTAGAAAATGATCATTGTCATGATAATGACCAAATTATATCTTAATATCATATAAGAGGATACCATTGATAGAGAACCTCGAATATATACTAATATCTCCATTGATGAAGAACCTCAGATACATAAAAATGTTTCTAAGATATATACATGATAATAATTGATTGTTAACTCTAGGATAACCTACATCATACATGGTAATTAATGAATTATTAATAAACATATCATAAATTTATAAGAGAGTCTCATAGTAGGAAATAGTTTTCCTCAAAAGGATGTGATGAGCCCAACTTCCCATCCACTTGACCTATATGAGTTCTTAATCATAATTGGCCAAAATCCCTAATTAGTACCAACCTTTGGAATGTAAGTCCCTTAGGATATATAACCATTGGGTGTTTTAGGTTCCACAAACAAACCTAATGGAAATCATTCAGAAATAGAAAATCGCAATGTGGCATGAATTCTGAGGGGAACAAAAATAGTGATCCTGACATGAATGACTTAAATGTGAAATATCATTTATAAGATAAAAGGGATGTACTAACAAGTCCTCATTAGAATATTTCATTCTTTAATGAAAACCCATTTCCATAAAAAATAAAAAATGGTGAACCCAACATCAATCCTTAACCAAGATGATAGTATCACTAATCTATCAGTCCCCTTTCACCTTGATAAGAGAAGTCCAGAAAAGACAATCAATCATGCATGTGTTCATAAAAATGAGATGTTGATTTGATGTAGTTTCTAGTTTTTCTTTATCATATATATAGGTACCAACTCTCACAACTCCCCTAAATCCAATGACATCATTCAATCTCTCCCCAATAAACTCTTTAGCTACTGCACGCACTAGGTCTTCATTTATGTAGAGGATGACATGATCAACCTAGTATCTTAAATTATGGATCTCTATCTTGTTATTCCAGGAGTACTATCAATATTGTACAATCCTGAACCTAGAGGTCACCTGACAGGACCTCCAGCTCAACTAGCACCACTGATTGTCCAATCAATTATGACAGGTGGTCCTAAAGAAAACAATGTCGATCACCATCTTCAACCATTTCATGAACCTATCCCTAGAACATGAAAACCAGTCCCTCCCATATCTTAGGTAGGTGGATGATGAGGCCACACACACCCTCACCCAGGAGACACAGGGGTCCTACTCAGGGGACCCTATTAACAATCACTGACGCAAACACCGCACAATAGTAACCCCTGAAACTAATGAGGGCAATATTCTTTTCCGACCAGCCCAGGTCCTTCAATACCAGGCACTCAAGATGGAACATCAAGGATGAAAGCCAGAAATCAGGGTGAAATTTCATACCTCTACCTCCTATAGAGAAGCCCATTAACTCAAATTGGTGGAAAATTGCAAACAGGAATATACTCCCATTTTCCTTTATTCATCCATCCAGTAGACTCTTTTTCTGGAAACCAATTCGTCCCTCTAATAAAATCAGGAATCATATCACAACCAAAAAAATACCTACCTAATCCCATCAAGCCTATCCGGAGCCTTGTCTGGAAGCAACTAGAGAAGTCAATGAAAAGTCCCTATGTCAAGCAGGGGGCAGACTCAACTCTCTACCCCCACACATGAGTACTCTTAGTATCCACTAGAAGGAAAGGGAGGAAAATATAAGGATCATACACCCACGCTAGATATATAATTGTAATATATCTTTGTTATATTCATTGAAGTCACTAATCATATCATGGAAATGATAAAAGGGAAGATGCAAATTCCTACTCATATCCTACAGACATTCCAGAATATCATAATGGAAATGAATGTAGTTCCTGAGGGACTTACACACAACTATTTCCCCAAAAATGGGGTGGCTCATTATTATAATACACTAGAGAATAAAAAAACCTTTTCTCTAGTCCAGGAGGTTCATGGGGAAAACTCCCCCATACCATATAGAAAACTGGGTCTGGAACAAACACCCACTCCAATCCGAGGTAATCAGCCTATCCCAATGACCACATCAGGGCAGGCACAACCACCTACCCATGAAAACCACTTCTCCTAGAAAGTGGACCCAATATCTCTTAATAAGGCATATAATAATAAGCTATATTACACATTATTGGAAAATCAAAAGCTGATCTACAATCGGGATTTTATGAAATTTTGGGTTTTTGAATCCCTCAAATTCTTATCTATAACAGGTCAGGTTCATACCCTCCCATTAATAAATTATGGGATTCGTAACAGTAATTATGAAGGTCCCTTCTAAGAAATTCTCCATGAGGGCTTGCTTCATGATAGTAATCTGGTCGATCTCGAGAGCCAATCTATTTATGAGGGCCACAACAACCCTCTATGTGGTTAGAAGACTAAGGAGAAAGAGGATGTTCTCCTAACTATAATCCAAAATGGTATCCCTCCCTAGAATGGTTTTCACTATGAAATTTATATTTACAGTAATGTTTCACATTGTCAAGAGAATTATTCAATTAGAAATGCAGTGATGGGGAAACCCTCCTATGGTGGGGAACATGAAAACATGATGCCATTCATTTATGATACTTCATCACTAGAAGGTGAAATCCTTTCTCAACTGGAAAACATCCCAATATGATGGTCATTATCCGAACCTACTTTGGATTGTCTTTGTTCCAACATAATAGAGGAAATCTCAACCAATATCACTACCTATGATAAAATACTAGGAAATCGGCCACTCTAGTTAGACCAGTTAGAGGATCCACTGACCAAAGATGAAGAAGATCTACTAAATATGAGGAAACAGTTGTCTAAATATGACATACCATTTCTGTTATGGCCTTTAGCTACCCCTCAATACAGCATCCTAGAGTTTCTATTTGAAGAGTGTGTACAAGGCATTCACCTCAACATATGGAAAACTTTTCATCACTTAAAATCAAAAGTATTACCCGATGATGAATATCAAAATCATGTCATGGTAATAAGGGGTGAAACAACAAATTGAATAATTTTATCTCCTAGATTCCCAACATCCAAATATTGAGAAATATTGAGGATCCCTTAACATGCATGCCTCAATGTATTATTGAGGATGTGATAGCTGATCACTAATACCTCATCCAGTGTTCGTATCAGAGGATGGGGTGAACACGGAGAATTAAATATTACTGTTCACACTAATATGCAAAGCACACCAAATTTTTTATTATGAAACATTATATCCTCAGGCTAGCTTAAACGAGATAACCTTGTCCAATACAAAAGTTATGATCAACAAAAATAGGGCCTGACCGACTCTCATCGACGTTGTTTTGGAAGAGAGTAGGATATTGAAAGACTTTTAAATAAACCATTTGAGAATTTCGGGCAAGCATCCCACTTAGAGGATGTTAGATTTCATATAGAAAATATTTCATAAATATTGCAATGATCTTATGAAATGGTTTATCCAAGTGCATATCGAATGATGCACCCATACCATGTCCAGACAAAACACTATAGAATCAGAAGAGTACTTGTTGTAATATCATCCATAGCAGTTCGGAAACAACCCCAGCCCACATGTCTCTTGTATTTTTTAACCCAAGCCTCAATGTCAGAAAAATTGACCTAAAGGGTTGTTAAAGTAGAGCAAGAATAGCCCCAAACCTTAAGGTTGGGGGATCTTTCACCCCTACAATCTCCTTAGTGAGAATAAGTCTTCACCCGATTAGGGAAGATACTGTAGAATGAATCCTCCTAGTTCATTCCATCCTATGATTTTGTTTCCTAATTAGGGACATGCATGACTATGTTTTTTGGAGATTCCCTTCAGGTTATTTTTCACCAAACCGCTCCCAGTAAATCCAAAATAGAGAGTATAAGTCCTTGTAAAGGGAGTATAATAATACATTCTCACAAAGTCCCTGGAAAAATATCTACAATGCATTTAGAATTAGTAAATCTCATTAATTTTGTCACTTAAAATCCTCCATAACATGATTCCAATTTTGAGAATTTAGATGAAGAGGTTTTGGTTTATAATGTGGTACACACCGAAATAGATGTAGGAGTTGTACGTACCCTCAATCATAGGATTTCCTAGAATCTTGGCATTACCCTAAACAATCCCCCATTACCTCCTCCAAAGGCATCAAATAGGTAAAAGAGTAAGATTCAAATCATGCATTATCTCCCTTCCGGGGAGGTTAATCTCCTTTCTCTAGGAGAAATATTTTACCAACATGAGGAATAGATGAAAGAATTGATGTGAATTAAAATATAATTACTCTGAGGAAACCTTCATACTAGATATGTTCTATAAGAATATCCTCAACTAGCACTTCTAGTTGGTACACCTCAACAAATAGAGTTTGTTGCAGCAACCGAAGAAGATTTGGAAAATCTTCTCAAAATAGGAAACCAACCACCAATATATTTGGATTCCACAAGAGCAGATCGAGAATTACCTCCATTGGGTACACATCCAAAAAATGGTCATGTACATACTTACAGGTATTCCCCTATAGGCTTCCCATGGAATGTGCTAGAAGTGCCACCACCAGTGGTCCTACTAGTCGCTGCACCTATTAATGCTTCTGTCTCTACACTTGCCTAGGTTTAGGCTCATCCATAATTTCCCCAAATTTTTATAAACACCTTTGAGTCACTAATAGATGAATTGGAATCTATGTAGGAATGGAGTGCATCAATACAGATAGAAAATAAACCTTACCCTGAATGGGTAGATATGACTCTTCCCCCACCAGGCATTGGGAATCCCACATTTCCAATATTTAACGGATCAGAAGATTTGGAGTTGTAATTGACACATTTCGTCTCTCGTAGTGATCCAATGATAGGTACCCTTGAAAAATAGGAGGTGCTTAACCTCAGGTGCTTCATGAAATCTCTATAAGGTCCATAATTTTTGAGGTACACAAGTTTGCAGTCTCAAATAATTACTGGGTTGAAGGACCTTTGTCATAATTTCCTCTTATAATTACTCTCAATGTTATAGAATAAAAAATTATTCGACCTCGCGAACTGAAAACAATGGGAGAATGAAAGGGTATCATATATCACTACTTCGTGGAAAGGATTGACATACTTATTAAGTCTACTACTCCCTCAAGAAGAGCTATTACGCATCTATGTAGCGAATCTTCATGATGAGTTGTGCACACCTCTAATCCCTACGAAATAAAAATGAGGGTTTCAAAACCAAACTACAATTACTCATGATGTAGAAGAATCCATTATAGAGAAAAATAAAAGATCTTGAGTGATTCCATCAACCTAGGGAAGGAGAATACAAAAGTCAGGTGGTGCTATGGTTACACATAATTAGGCCCATGTACCCAATCCTACTTCAAATACTACATCATATCATATAGATCCCCCTCCCAAGCATCATAAACACTAACTGTCTCATAAATATGATCAAAGATATCAGAGGCAGAAACAGTTTGAGGATATGAAAAACTAGGTCATTTATTTTCAAAACAACCAAGTCCCCAGAAACTTCATCTTAGAATTGGAAAACAACTTGGTCAAGTTGACAAAGAATAATAATCGATGCAATTAATGTGATGAATATATCCAAAACTATTTCCCCTTCTATAATATTTTTGGGCACCATATCTAGGATTGTTTTGTTTTTTAAGACCTCCTGCAAAATATGGTGGACTCTGGGTCGGTGAAACCAAAAATTTCACCCACTTAGGTATCATGTGTTTTTTTAAATAATTAATAAGACAAAAATTAGAGGAAATAAGTCAAAATCAATATTAAATATAATTTTTTTGATTGGATGGTCAAAAAATGATCAAATAAACTCACAATATTATCTGAACACAATTGAAACAACTAACTATGCTTTCAATAACTTCTGACACAGCACAACTAGCTTCATCAATGTCCCAGACCTCTGAAGTTCAATCCCCCGAATATAAACATGATCATAAGGATAGGAATAAAATGTTGGATGATGATCTTGATTTAAGTATAAAGTTATCCTTGAATTTATCTAACTTAATGAAAAATAATAAAAAAGCATGGGCACCAACCAGCCAAAAGGTACAATAACAATCAGCTTGTCATATAGAAGATTCATCTGATGAGAAACTTATCTTCAATTCCATTAATGTTATTCATTTAATGGATCACTTAATATATTATTATTCTAGTTATGAATCTGAATTCCATATTTCTGATTGGGGAACTAGGGGAAGAGCTTGTCAAGTTCAATGATATAGGGGAAGACATATTCCTTCTAGAAGTCATTACTTTAACCAGTTCCCTACTCAAATAGTCGATATAGATAAGAATAATAGCAAATATCTTTAGTGATCTTAGAAAGATCAAAGTAATTCCACCAGACATGAAAAGTTTTTCCTTGATACAATTATACTGGAATATATAATAAAGGATATGCCACCACTTAACCAGCCTCGGCATGTAGACAGACCCAACCCACCCAATCCACCAAGAGCAAAAGAACCTTCAGATCCTATTCCAAGGGATGGTGCATCCACATCAGGAACATGAACTAAAAAATCAGCTATGAAAGAACACCCCCATACTGGGAAGCATTGAACTTTGGATCAGAAATATGATGTTTTGAAGCAATTAACCTAAGTACCAGCTAATTTATCAATTCTAGATGTTATTGGTCTATCAAAATACCTTCGAGAAGCACTCATTAAGGCCTTCCCAAGTCCCTAGGATTTTAAAGTTAGTGTTATTGTTGTTTAAGTATATCATGTAAAGAATGACCGAAAAAATTCCACACAGTAATCTCTTTCACATAACAGGATGAGGATTTTATCGTATAAGGACATGTTAGGCCCTTGTACATATTCTGAAAAATAAATTATATTGATATCCGAAGACCCTTTATTGACAATTTCTCATGATTCAACCTCATCCCGATCCAAACAGTTTGCAAATTGGGTCTCAATAAAGCTCACTTGTCCCCCTCCACTTTGATTTTATAGGGTTACGACAATAACGAGTATGAGCCTCTTAGTGAGATCACACTTGGAACTAAGTTTCGATATCTAGTGTCAGACATAGAATTTATGATTGTTCGGCAGGATACAGCTTTCAATGTCCTCTTAGGAAGACCTTGACTACATCATCATGCGGCCATTCCTTCATCATATCACCTATGTCTCAAATATTGTGTCAATGGTCAAATTGGGACATTGTAAGGTGACAAGCCCCTGTTAAAATATTTTGAGTCATAATATATTTATGTATAATTTTATCACAAGGGACGTAATCATTAAATGGTTGATGATGTTACTTGAATCATTGCCCCAAATGTCCTGGATATGATCCCATCTAACCCTTTCAAGTATATCAGTAAGGATTAAGTGATTCCAATTTATCAAATCAATAGGTTGGGCCTGAATTCAAGCATTCACTTGATATATTCTATAATATTAGTCATAACAACCAACCCTGAAAGTGAAAGAGAAGTTACTAACTCTACAAACATCTATGAAAGACTTGATGAAAATTTCTATATTCCATCCCTCAAGCTTCAAAATGTCTCTGTTTCAATACGTGTATGTGAATAAGTCTTTTTTCAATATGTGAGAATGAATAAAATCATCCTCTTCCCCTCATCTCCCATATAGAGCACTAGTGAGACCTAGTGACTCCATTTGGTTTAGAAATGGTTACTTCCTCTTCCAGATGTCCAAACCCCAACTCTTCCCTTAGGTATGATATTTTTTCTTCACCGCCTAACCCTTAGGAATAGACAAACGAGGTAAAGATTAAAGAAGAGGAAGAATGGGAATAACTAAGGGATTCCACTCTATCATTGGAAGAATGCCTATACACCATTGTGGATGATCTAGGAGAAATAAATATAGGTATGAATGAAGATCCATGGACCACTCTAATTAGTGTGGCCATGGATCGTGAAGAATATGAGGTATATACTTACATTTTCACGGAACACTAGGATGTGTTTTCCTATAATTATAACGAGATACCAGACCTTGATCCAGATGCAGCCACCACTCAATTGGGATTTCTAGAAGATTATATGGGATACAAATAGGTACCTAGAAGGACACATCCTAGTCACACATCCAAAATTTAGGCTGAAATCAACAAGATCTTCAAGAATGACTACTTTTGAGAGGTGAAATATTCAATGTAGTTATCCAACATTGTTCCAATAAAGAAAACAAGTGGGAAAATTATATTTTTAATTGATTTTAGAGGTCTCAATTGGAATTTTCACAAAGATGACTTCTCAGTTCCAATTAAAAAACTCCTGATTGATGCAACGGTTGGTTATCAAGACCTATCCTTCATGGATGGATATTCTGGGAAAAATAAAATTTGGATGGCCCTATAATATGAATAATACATAACATTAATAGCCCCTAGGGAGTGTTCTACTCTGAGGTAATTCCATTTGGATTAAAGAATGTTGGCACCTCATATCAACATGACATGTATCACATGTTCAAACCCTTCCTAGGAAATTGTTTCTAATACAACATTAATGATTTAGTGTTCAATTAATGGAAACATTCCAACCACTTAGATGACATGGAAACTATCTTCAACAAACTATGAGAACATAGCTTGAAGATGAACACCTGAAATGCGCTTTTGGGGTTATCATGCGGAAGTTTATTTTCTTCATCGTACATCATTTCATCATTAAAGTTGATCCTAAGAAAAATAAAGCTATCATGGGCATGTCACATCTTCAAAACAATAAATAGTTGAGAGTAATTCAAGGGAAATTAGCCTAAATATGGAGTATCATAGCCAATCATGAAAATAAATGTTTTCCTTTCACAAAATTGATGAAGAGGGTAGTCACATACTATTGGACCAATGACTTTCGAGAAGAATTTGATACCCTCAATATGTACCTCTTGATCCCACCAGTGTTAATGTCCCCTATTGAGGGAAATATGCACATTCTGTATGTGACATCCTTGGAGTGATCACTAGGTGTCTTCCTTGTGCAAAAGAATGATGCTGGGAATGAAAACATCCTTTATTATCTCAATATAATCATGATCGATGCAAAACTTGATATTCAGATATTGAGAAGAGTTGTCTAGTGTTAATATGTGTGGTTTAGAAGCTAAGGTAGTGTCTGCACCACCATAAGATTCAACTGGTCTCTGGCAAAAAATAACTCAAATATTTCCTCATTCGTACAATGTTAATAGGGAATCTAGCATGATCAGTGGTTATCATGTAGTAGTTTGAAATAAAATTTGTGAATTAGAATGAAGTTAATGGCCAAGCCTTGGTTGATTTTTTGGAATACCACCCATCTATGGAAACATTATCATTAAATATTGAATTTTCAGATGAAGAGTTATTTTCTATTTAGGACAGCTCCCAAACATGGGAAATTTATTTCAACGGTGCATCCAATATCCCAACGGGGAAGATAATGGAAGACCCTAAGCTCAAAAAAGTTGGGTTAGGGATCATTCTCATTTCCCCTGCAATGGAGGACTTTCCATACTCCTTTCTGTTGTCAGAAGATTGTACAAATGATTAAGTGGAATATCTAAATCTCATTGCGGGTCTAGAATTAGAACTTCAAATACCAGTAAGTCACCTAGAGGTAAAGGGAGATTCAGTGCTGGTAATTAAACACATCAATGGGGAATATTCCATCAAAAAAGAAGATTTGATCCCCCTATTTAACTATGTTTGATGGTAGATAGAAGATTTCCCCTTAAAACCAACGTTGACTAACATCCCATGATAACAAAATTCCTAAGAATATGCATTGGAAAATGCTTACATAGCTTTAGTAGATCCAAATCAGGATGAAATTTTCATCACCATCTCCCATCGAAGAACAGTATCCCCTTCTGTTCAAGTCAGAATATAGGATATCAATGATGTCTGCCCAATCCCTACACTATACGGCCCTACCACTAGGTGGATGATACCCATCATGGATTACCTCCAAAATGGAGTTCTCCCACTAAATAGATCTATAAAAGAAAAAAATTATGATGATCAACCAACTACACTCAACATGATGTCCCAAATCACTAAAAATTCTCATAAAAATGAGGCTTTGATAGACTCTATCTCAGATATATCGATGGAGAAGATACTATGACCATTATAGATGAAGTACATACTAAGGACTATAGTTCCCATCAGTCTGGATACAAGATTTCCCAAAAAAGTCGATGTTTTGGGTATTATTGGACCGCTATGAAACATGAATGCACAAAATTCACCCAGAAATGTCATTTTTTAAAGTGTATTCCAATATTATTCATCAACCCCCAGAGTTTGTACATACATACAAATACTCATGGCCATTTTTTATATGGGGAATGATGTTTTGGGGCATTACCCTCTAGCTATAGCCATGCAGTTCAAGTATATACTTACTATTAACGACTTCTTCTTTAAATGGGCTGAGGTAATACCCCTCTAAGAAATCATCACCAAAAGCATTTTTGGTTTCATAAAAGCCAATATCATTACCATATTTATTGTCCCTCATACAATATTGACAGACAATGGAACCAATTTCTATTTTGTTTAGGGGGAAAAGTTATATCCAGAATACAATAATAGATCCAACTAGTTATCCTGCTATTATGTAGTGTCTAATGGATGGGTAGAGGCTTTCAATAAGACCCTATCAATTATAATCAATAAATGTTGGATAAAGATAATAATTATTGGATTTACAATATCTTTAATGCCTTATGGGATTACTCGACTACAAATTGTAATGCGACACAGGCGAACCCATACACGTTGATATATGGGATGGAAGAATTCCTGGCCATTAATTTATAGTTTCCATCACTCAATGTTTCCATTTGTGATCAGATATCTATAGATGAACAATCCCAGAAATAACTGGTTGAAGTGGAGCAGCTGGATGAAAAAATATTTCATACCATTCATCACATGGATGTCTACAAAAATCGGTAAGTATGTGTTTTAACAAAAAGTTTTTCCTCCATTCATTTCTCCCAGGAGAATTGGTGTTGGTCCTTAGGAATCCAATGATACCAAGAAATAATCCTTTAAAACTTGAGCTGAAGTGGTAGGGACCTTATTCCATACACAATTTCTACTCCAATGAATCTTATTCCTTGATCTCAATGGATAGAGAATCCATTATGACTCTGAACAATGCAAGGTTCCGGAAAATTTATTTTGTTTAATCACAAGAGATATTTCCTAGATATAGGATGTTAAAATTCATGGCACCATAAATTACCCATCTACAATAAATTAAATTGTGAATTTGGAATTTGTCACATGACCATAAAAAGCATGACATAATATATTTGATGTATGAGGTTAAACTATGTGGCATCACGTCCTAGCAGCAAGATGTTAAACTTTATATCACCATAAACGTCCCATAAACAAGATTTTAAACTGTATAGTTGGTATTTCACACATGAACTTAAAGGTAATGACGTAACATTCATGTTTCATGAAATTAGACTATGTGGTATCACATCCTAACTACAGGATGTTAAACTACATAACATCATAAACTTCCCAACTACAAGATGTTAAATTGTGTAGTTGGTCTTTATCACATGACCTTAAAAGGCATGACATAACACCTATCCTGCATGATATTAAACTGTGTGGAATCATGTCCTAGCTTCGAGATGTTAAACTGCATAGCACCATAAACGTCCTAGCTAAAAAATATTAAACTGTGTAGTTGGTCTTTGTCGCATGACCTTAAAAGGCATGACATAATGTCTATGCCACACAATGTTAAACTGCAAGGCATAATGTCGTAGATGCAGGGTGTTAAATTGAATAAAACCATAAACATATCATCTATAAAACGTTGACCTATTCAGTTGGTCTTTGTCATACGACCGTAAAAGTACTGAAATAATGTCCTTGTCATGGGGTAATAAACTACAAAACACCCTTTTTTCTTACAACATGACATTAAATTGCATGGTTAACATCCTTTTCATTCAATGTTAATAAACCCCCAGTGTACCATGAGCTGATATATCACTCAAGGTCCCTTAAAAATGGGCCGCTAGTTAATTTGTAGGTCCCTTGAACGACACTCTAACCCCTTAGTGGGTCAAGATGCCCTCTTGGACATAATTGAGGAAGAAGGATAGGATTAACCCATAAATATGTCTCACTTATATCATTTCCACTACATAATGGCATTTGGGACACTATTTACAGGTATAAGTTCAAACATTTTCATGTTCTACTAAAATATGAAAAATTACAAGACCAATGTCATCATCGTATGATGATAAACTACACGATCAAAGATCTATGTGGGGATTTATTCTCATTCCAATGAGATATGTAGTGACACCTAGATATCCAATCCTAGCTCCATCCATGATTTCAAAAAAGATACCCCCTTTCTTTCCCTATGTATGAACCAGATCTACATAGGGAAATTTTCTAGGACATATGACATTAATCTCATTATAATGAGATTCACTGTGATGCCTATACCATAATTCTCTATCCCAACTATTGTTTTGGAAAGTATCAAATCCCCATTCTCAACATTAAAACACTATTAGCATGGGGAACATTCTTCAAGAACTACATGTGTCTTGATTATCATTTCAATAAGATATGTAGTGATGCCTGGATCTCATTTCCTAAGTCCATCCATGAAAACAAATATCCCTTTTTCTCTGTGTATGAATCAGATATGTATAGGGATCCTTTTCAAGAACTACGTGTGGCTTGATTTTTTCTCGAACAAGATATGTAGTGACACTCAGGTCATATCCCTTGGTCCAGCTACAATTGTTTTTTAAGTCATGTGACCCACATCCTTACCGCATGATGATAAATTGTATATATATTTAACAACTATGTGTGGCTTGATTCTCATTCCAATGAGATACGTAGTGATTCCCAGATCTCTAATATCAGGTCTAGCTACAATTATAATGAATTCCCCATTTCACTCTATATGAATCTAATCTACACAGGGAACTCTTCCAAACCATATGGCTTGCTTCTCATACCACCACATGTATTTGTCTCAACCATTATTATGGAAAATATTAAATCTATTTTCCCCACATCAAAACCCAATCAGTTTGGAGAACCATCCTCAAGAACTAAATTGGGATTGACTCTCATTCTAATGAGATATGTAGTGATGCCCAAATCTCCAATCATAGGTCCAGTCAAGACCACAAAAAAAGGAAAAAATAACCCTTCACTCCCTGTGTGTATGGATAAAAACTTCACAGGGAATATTTTCAGGAACAGTGTGTGGCTTGATTTTTACCCTAGCAAGATACATAGTGATGCATGGGTCATACACCATGTCCTAGCCAAAACACTTAAATCCTTTCACACCATTTCATCATAGTCTATATCATATGATGTTAAACTGCATGAAAGTTCAATAACTATTTATGGATTGATTCTCATCTTGAGGAGATACGTAGAAAACATAGATCATACCTCCTAGACCAGGCACCACAAAGCCTCAATGTCAACATCCTTCACTTATGCTACCTTTATCATATAAAATAAACTTTTACCATCCCTTTTTTCTCAAATCAATCATATCTCACATGAGCTTATTGAATTGGGAAAAATAGATTCCTTGTATACGTAAGGAATATCAATTCGCATTATGGTTACCATGGTCCTAGATTCAAGAATGTAATGGGCCCACCAGATGTCCTCGTCATATGAAAATAATTTTCATGAACTATTTAATAACAACATGTGTCTTGATTATTCCCCCACAAAAATACATAGTGATTCTTGGTTCCTATACCCCGGTCTAGCAACAATATTCTTTTTCATGTCAGAATCACCAGATATCCTCATCGAATGAAAATAAACTGCATGGTTCTTCAAGAACTACATGTGGATTGATTTTCATCTATATGAGATACATAGTGATGTCCAGATATTCCATATTGGGACCATACAAAACACAACATTGAAAAGTCTCTACTCTCCCATGTATGAGTCAGATCTATAATATGAGATCCAATATGAGTTCTCACGTTATGCGTGAACCTATATCCAAACCCCCCATGTCCTCCACACATGAATTCAATCAATATGTGGGAACATTGTGTTAGAACTATGTATGGATTGATTATCAACCTAATGAGATATATAGTGATGTCTAGGCCTTGATCCTACTCCCATCCAGGAGGAAAATAGAAATTCCCCCGCTCCTACAAATAATCAAAATTCAATAAAAATCTTTTTTATTCTAGGTCCCCTCATTTGGGGAGCCTCCAAGGAAACATAGATGTCCCCCTTATATATAAAAGTTAGACCTATATAATGTACTTTCAACTCATTGAACATATCGGTCCAAATGATTCCTTCGTGCTCAGACATATTCCTTCTACATGTCAAACTCTTAATCATTAAAACATTCAAATCATTAAAATCTTTCCTTAGCTTATAGTATTAGAATATATGATACCTGAGAGATATTTTTCCTAACTATATTGTAATATTTCCCCAATAATCTTTTCAAAAAACAAACCTTATAATGGTTTTATAAGTAAAAGGATTTAATTGTTTTCTATTTAGTATGTGTCCTAGTTTTCCTTACAGAAAATATCCCACAAATGGGCTTGTCAAATAATGGTAATTTATCTTTTGGGAGAAGCCTTTTATGTCCCTTTAAGATTTGATGATGGTATGTTGGAACCCACGATTCAAATTTAGCAGTCATCCCTTTCATATCTATCACATGTCCTCTCTCCCGATCTAAAATTCTCCCAGAAAATGGTTTAAATTTTTCCCCTTCATGTGTTGAAATCATACTGGAGTAGCTTTGGCCCATTTGACCACATATCATCCATCATTTATATAATATTATGTTTCAAGTCATATGATCTAAAACTATAGGAACCTTAATTCCTATGCTAGGGTTAGACCTTCATAGAGAACTTATTCCCTAGATTCTTTTGGAAATCATGAATTGAAATACCCCTTCTATATTCAAGTACTTTTCTCCCCCAACCAAACATTATGCTTGGGGAGATTTGAATCACCATAAACATTTATCATCTTTTAGAAATAGAATATTGGAATTCTTAAGGAATCTTTTTTATAACAATGTCGTAATATTCCCTAGTTGTCTTTGCATAAAACAAACCATATAATAGGTTTTTCGGCTAAAGGATGAAATTATTGACTAAGCAGTATATACCCAAGTGGTCCTTTCATAAAACATCCCCCATAATGGGTTTTTCAAGTATCTCTAACTTCATCGTTGAGAGAGACTTCCTCTAATTCCATACACCCTTTTCCCAATACCACTCTTCAAATCCAGAAATCCCCAAATCATAGCTTACAACATTTTCCAATCACACCTGAATATGGTATCACATTTCTAGAAAACATACCAAGAACTGGAGAATCGTCAACCTTTAAATCAAATCTATAGACCTTAAATTATATCCCCCTAATTTCATATAAGTACAACTTTAAATTACATAGCATAATTTCCTCACAATATGAATTTAAACTAAATATCATAATTTCCTCACAGTACGACTTTAAACTACATAGCATAATTTCCTTGTGATATGACTTTAAACTACATAGCATAATGTTTTTACCGTAAGATGTTAAACTACACGGTCAATGTCTTAATCCCATGACATTAAAAAGCACAATGTATTCACCCTTTTCCAGAAATGGGGGTTCTTCCCTGAAATTGAACATCTAAAAATATGTACCCTCTTTCACACACCAAGTTCATTTAGGTGTGGTTTACCCTTCATAGCCTTTTCTAATAAATATGATCCCCTTATTCTCATGCATAATTCCTTGAAAAAACCACCCCTTATGTTCTTGAGAAATCTGAATCTCCATAAAAATTATTAACAAATGGGCAATAGAATGTCAGAATTTATGAGAACTCCTTTGCCTGACTATGAAGTACACGCTCCAATTGGCCTTACATAAGTCAACCATATAACAGATATATCAGCCTAAGGATTCTAATACTTGATTATACAGTATGTTCCCTAGTTGGATGTGTATAAAACATCCCCCATAACGACTTTTTCATCTAGAGGTGACATCATCCTCAGGAGAGACCTCCTCTATTCCCATATTTCCCATTTTTTGTTTGTAAACCATAAAATCTGGGCTCACGATTCCCCTTGGAAGTATCTAAATAATATCGGAACATTCCTAGTCATCAACCCTTGTTTGGGTTATCATCTAAAAATATATGGTCAAAGTTGTTCAACCTTATACACCATCTTTATTAGTCTGACTTTCATGACTTTAAACTGCCAATATAAAGAGACATTGTACTCTCCAAGATAAAAACCCATAAATGAAACTCTTGTTAAAAGTTGATTCTCAGCTCCCTAGACCTACACTCTATATGGTTTAGGCATAAATAGAGCAATGAAAATAAAAAGGCATAAAAACTTTTAGGCTGAAAACATGAAACAGGTGGTCTAAGAAAAATTCAGGTATCTCTAACTACGTATCCCTTATATTGGAATTAGTAAAATATTAGGGTGATGACATAGAAGACACAAATTTTATATGTTTTCCAATACAACCATATCAACGGTCTAACTATTCTCATTAACCCCCACATATTAGGAAATAATTAGTGTGTTTTCCCATATCCTTGTCATTATGGTTACAATTGGCTAGAAACAAAAATCACACAAATCTATTTCAATTTTGTGATTAAATTACATAAATTGAATATGGATGAAAACACAAGTCTTTTGGAACAAAAATAATCCTTTTCAATTATGTTCTAAAAAATTATAGTAATTTCCACATGTTGTAGCCTCTCCAATTAATTTTATAGTTTTTCCTTAATAGAATATTTAATAGGTTGAATTGAACCCCGGGTATCTAGCGTAGCTTCACTAAGCTCATCCCTTTGTGCAGAAAAAACTTGGTCAACTTTGTGAAGTTTCTCTTACTCAGCCTCAACATCTTCTCTCGTCTATGTCGAATCTTATCTCAGAGATTGGTGAAGTTGAACTATATCTTCCCTTGAAGCATGTAGTTATTCTTCAAGGGGAATTATTTGGACAGACCTCACATTGATGTGATAATGGTACTCCTCCACCTTTTTGGAGTGGTTTGCATCATTTTAGATCATGAATTCTCTAATTCCACAAACCGGCACATCTATTTCACCTCATCCCGTTGAGACCTTTTCTCCTCCTCCCATTGCGGGATGATCACCTTCACCATTCTATAGATCTCATGGTAGTCAAACCTATCATATCCTGACATGAAAATCTTGAATGAAAGTTAGTGAATTCTTGATTTAATATCTTAAAAGTGTGTCTCACCAATTTTCTTCTGAATATCTCACCATAAAAGAAGTCATGTGGATTGAAAAACTTCATGCATCTCTAGGTATGATTCAGATCAAATTTCATAGGGAGAGAGGTAATCCAGGATCGTTGCACTCAACAAGACTCCATGTTCCTCTCCCCCATGATAGCTCCATGTTGTCTTTGTTGGGATAAACTCATCATACATTCCCCTAATAATGGGGACCCCAATGATTTTGTATAAATCCCATAGGCTAATGATAACTTCACCGTGCATCAAGTCAATAGTGTTTTTCTGTAGACTCCATTGGCTTAGTAATTTGGGAATTATGTTTTGGTTCTATAAACATAGTTTTTTCCTACCCAAAAATCCTCATAAATATAAACCTCCTATAGCTTATTTTTAAATTATATGTAATTTCGGAACACCTAAAATGCCTACATCAACTCTAGCCTAACTCCCCCACTAGAGTGTAATTCCACGTCTTCCTTTCATCATTGATATTGATTTATCGTTGAATCACAGAAAGTTGATTCATAGAAATGAGGCAACAACTATTCAATGTGTGGATTCATATCTAAAGTGAATCCATTGTGATATTTAAATTAGCCAATAGGGATTGTTCCTTCCTTGATATAAACACCCTTCATGGAGATGTTAGTAGTAGGGCAGTTGATGCACTTCACAAACCAAGACACCTGCAAGTATTTCTTAAACACTGGAATATGGGAATTCATCAAAAATTATGTGCCCGTACAGAGGAAATTAGTCACTTAAAAGGTACTAATTTTGATACAGTATCAAACAAGTCACCAAATCAGAAAGATTAGTTTCAACGATTTCATAGTAATCAGTCCTGATAACTTTGATCATTTCACCTTGTAGCATAGCATCTTTCTCAGTGGTGGTCATTGACATAGCCATAGAAAACCTATAAGAAGGAACCAAATTCTCTCATTAAGTTAAAATATAAACTTAATAAATTTTTAATTTTTAATTAGAATATTCCTAAAAAATATTAGAAAAGGGTTGAACTCATGAAACTCCCTTGAGATGGGTTCTCATGTAGTTCCCTTGATAAGAGTTACCACACATCTCCCTCGACAAGAGTTCCTACACAAATCCCTCAACGAGATGCCTCGACTAGATTTATCACCATGGTGAATCTATGTATCCCCATCGCTCAGGTGGTTCTACCTTTTGAGTAACTTTGGGATACCTTTATGGAAGAATAGTGTGAGGTAGCTGGCTAGATTATAAAGACCATACCTTAAAACTTTACATAATCTTGAATTAAATGAATAATTCACATTGAGGATCATTTCAGTTTTAGTGTTTTAAACAATTAGGCCATAAATATTACATTACATCTCAAGAATTAAAAAGTTCACACTTCTACTAAGTTTCCAATTTTTCACAAAAATAAATAAAAAAATCTTGAAAAAAAGAGTCATGTCAAGTTCCATGTTTTTGATAGCATGACTTTTCTTTGAACACACCCTTGACCCTATTCATCTTTATGTCCAGTGAAAAACATTTCAAAACTTGGGATGAGCATAAAAAGCTCAGTAAGGGTTATAAAACAGGGAAAGAAAACATTAGTTCTTCATTACATACATAACATAAGTTCTTTAACATACCTCGTGAAATCATAAGATTTATGAATAACACATATAAATCATAAATCATAAGGGTAACTTGTGGAATCCATATCATACTTACATTGTAGCTATCACATCTATGTAGGGAGTTACATTTTTAATATGCATCATAGTATATTCCAAAAATCTATTAGGAGAAACATTAACGTTTATCTCCATCACGTTACCCAATGCATTGGAGAGATATCTCGGGATCACCTGACCTAGGTTTATCATAGAACCACTCATATACCTAAACAATTCCCAAGAACCATAACATATTAATAGCTCATAAAACAAACATAATGGAAAGATAACATTTCCAAATTGCAATCACAATATATCATTTAAATATATTGACATAACAAAACCATTATCAAAACCATTTTCAATACAGAAATATATAAAAGAGTATATTGTATTTATATTCATTTTAAAAACATTACGTCTTGTTAAGGAATCCATAGATCAAATAATACTCACGGTGGCAGAAAAGGTTGTTGTCACTACTTACGTTAAAAAGAAACATTCTTTTTTTCATTTAGTAAAACGCTTCATAGAAAAAGATTACATTTGAATGAAAATAATATTAAAATGTTTTTATACAATGTATACAACAAAGTCATGTATTAAAACAAAATATGCCTCAATGAAAGGAGATTGAGATGAAGTCCCTTACCTCGTGTCTGATTTGATCTATTCATTCTTTAATCTCCTTAATAATAAACTAAAGTTAATTTCAACTTGATTATGATCCTTTTACAAGTTTATTATTTGACTTATATCACTTATTACCATGATATAAATATTATTTAATCATTTATGTTAATAACGGTCATTTTGTCGATATTTGGTACTTGAGTAAAAAATGAACTTTTTATAATTACAAGTTGTTCATGTGGTCAAATATACATTATCTCCAGACTGATATTAATGATGTATATATCATATATATCATATATATCAATTATATGTACGTATTTATAATATTACATAACATTTGGAGATAAGAAATGAAATGCACCGTTCATGGAGATGGTAAGCCGTACATATGCATGAGCACTACTTTCATTTCTATTTATTAATTTAATGGAAATAAAACATAATGATACATAGGTATATTATAATTACAGTATAATATCATATATAATATCATTAAATCCATCCTTTATATGTCCCATATTTGTCATCAATGAGTCATATCACTTTGAGAGGGCGGTAGTCTGCACTTACTCAAATGAAATTATAGCATTTACCCATAATGGGAACCATAAAAGTATGCTGTAAATCGAAAATAGAAAAGCATAAAGAAAAAATAAACATAAACTATATCATATATAAATACAGTTCCATCATAATGGCCACCATGAGAGGCAGTAGGA
This sequence comes from Viscum album, assembly GCA_963277665.1. NCBI lineage: Eukaryota > Viridiplantae > Streptophyta > Magnoliopsida > Santalales > Viscaceae > Viscum > Viscum album. The sequence goes on along the minus strand of OY728162.1, from coordinate 1,234,186,143 downwards.
GATAATTTCAAATTCATTGTTTCGTGAGGCGTTAGTTTTCCATCCACAGAAACAGTATGATCTTTAACCATTAGATAGAGGTGTGTGTAAGTTTAGTTCGAATACATATCAAAACAACAACCTAGTATATTGAGGATACTTGTGTTTTTATAAAATAAATTAATAAAAAGAGTTTTGGGGTTGGAGAAGTAAAATAAAAGAATAGAATTTAAGAGAAACAGTTACCTTTAATTCGGGTAACTCCATTTGGTTTGAACCAAAAGGACTTCTTGAAGTTCCTTCTGCCTAAGGTAAGGATTCTAAGAGGAAGAGAGGGATGTAAGGAGACTAATCAGGTATAGGTTGAATGAGCCAAGGGGCTTTAGAGGTTTGAGGAACGTGTTAAAGGTGAGATCTTTTTTTAACGGGGAGGAGGGACTCTTCAGGAAAGTGTGAAAATATTATTTTATTACATAATTATTTTCGGTTTTTGAAGGTCCAAAACAAATTAAAGTCAAAGATAAGATGACTCGTGGTCGAAATAGAATCATAAAATAAGAATTGGATAGGTTTTGGATATTATTCTAATCTTTAAAATCTTATTTATTTAAATCATTTATTAATGAGGTAAACACTACATCATTATTGTGTCATAAATAATTTTATTTATATAATGTCTAAAAATTATAAAAAAATACCATGATTTAGGAATATTTTTAGCTTTAAAAATAATATTTATTGTTGAGAAGATAAATTATATAACCTTATGTAAAATTAATTTACTAAAATATATTTGTTCATATCATTTTTGTCTTTACTTTATGTTTATTAAAATAAAGTGGCATTATCACTCCCATGTGGCCCCATGGGGTCCAAAAATCGACCCAAGGATGATAATGGTCATAAGTGTATCAAAAAATAGTATTAGGACAAATGTTAGGGTAATTTTATGTTATTATAGTAATATTTTGTACCCTTATTTACCATATTTATCCTTTAACCATGGTAAATAAAATATTTACTAATGTAAATATTAATAATGTCTAGAAATAAAAGTTACATATTTACACAATTTGGAAATCATGATTCCAAATATGGAATCTATTTCTAAAAATCTAAAACACAGAAGTGGAATAAATTAATTTAAAATTAATTTCCGTTGTCAAAACAAAAGGTTTTTTTTTAATAAATAATAACTATCAAAATATTGACAATTGTTTATATCCAATTTCATAGTGAAATTAATTCCAATAACCAACATTGGATTAAATGGTAAAAATTTAATCTAATTACACTTTAAAACCAATTAAAAAGTTAATCTAACCGTATAAATAAATTATATCTAAAGGAAGCTTTGAATTAAAATATAGTATATTTCACTATTCATCAAAAATTGAATTTTATAAGAAAAATACAAAAAATTTACCCAAAGTGAATTTTTATGTCTTGATTATAAAGAATAATTTTATTTTATCAAATAGAACATATAAAAGTGACCAAAACTATATTTAAAGATGGTTTTCCATTAAAAGGCTGTAAATCAACCTTTTAATGAATATTAAAGTATTTTTACTTAAAATTAGATTAATTCACATTTTAAGCCTCTAAATTTTATTGGATAAATGTAAAAACATTTAAAAAACATGTATAATATTATTTTAGTTAGTTCTGTTAATTCCCACCAATACAATGGCTTGGTGTTAACTATCATTTAAAATAATAATATTATATTTTTATTGTACAATGTATGATTTCAAAGAAACTCGTTGTTGCGTATCGGGTATGCCATCGAACATAGAAACACCTTATAAGTAAAATTTATATTTAATTCAAAAATATTAATTAAAACAAAAATGTATTATTTATTTATTTATCTAGTATGTTACATCCTTTCCCTTTTGGAAATTGTTTCCTTGTAATTTTATTCACTTATCTTATAAATGTGGGTATTTAGCCCTCATAACATTTTCATATTCCCACATTTCCTCTCCATCCATATGTTTTTTTTCACAAAACCTTTACTTGGTGAATTACCTTATTCCTCAATACTTTCTCTCTTCGGTCTAGAATCTAGACTGGTTGTTTCTCATAAGAGTGATTCTCTTCTAACTGAACTATCTTTGGGCTCAAAACATGATATGGATATGGAATATACTTTCTCAACATTGAAACATGAAAAACATTGTGTACCTAGGAAAAACATGGAGTTAAATCCACTCTGTACACAACTGATCAAACTTTCTCTAGGATTTTATAAGGTCCAATAAACCTCGGACTGAAATTTCCCTTCTTAAAAAAACACAGCACACTTTTCCATAGAGAAAATTTGAGAAAGACATGATCACCTACCTCAAAATAATGATCCTTCCTCTAATTATCCAGATACCTTTTCTACCTACTCAAAGCTGTTCTCATGTTATTCTAAATCAACTAGACTTTTTTTTCCATCTCTTCTACCAATTATGGTCCCATAGACATCCTTTCACCAACTTTGTCCCAAAAAGATGGAGTTCGAAACCGCTTCACATATAATTCCTCAAATGGAGTCATCTGTATACTGGAATGAAAACTGTTATTATAAGAAAATTCAACCAAAGAAAGATGTTGGTCCCAGCTTCCCTAGTAATCCAGTGAACAAGAATGTAGCATATCTTCCAAGGTCTGGATTGTTCGTTCTAACTACCCATCTGATTGAGGATGAAAAGTTTTACGAGAATTTAATTCAGTACCCAATGAATTCTAATGTATTTTCCAAAAGTTAGAAGTAAACCTGGAATCATGATCAGATAAAATGGAGAGGGTAACACCATGCAAACCTAACTGTCTCTTTAACATACAACCGAGAAAGTTGATCTAGAGACAAATTATCTCGAATAGGAAGGAAATGAAAAGATTTAGTAAACCGATCAAAAATAACCCATATTGCATTATTACCTCGAGATGTCTTCAGTAATGCCACAATGAAGTCCATGGATATATTTTCCCATTTCCACTCTGGCACCAGTAAAGGCTGAAGCATCCTTTTCGGTAACTGCCACTCTACTTTAACCTGCTGACAAGTCAAACACTTCATAGTAAAATCAGCAATATCTCTTTTCATTCCATCCCACCAGTAATACTTCTAAAGAACTTTGTAAATCCTAGTACTGCCACGATGAACTGAAAATAGAGAACTATGAGCTTTACATAACAACTCATTCTTCAACCGTGAATCAGAAGGCATGAAAAATATCTTCCCAAATCTCAAAACACAATAATTATCAATGTTTAATTCATGAAAATTACCCTTCTAAACTAAATCTTCCTTTTTATACAACTCAATGTCTTCCTTTTGTGCTTTCTTTATTCATCCTGATAGAGATGATTTCCCTGACACTTGAAACAAAACAGAATAATTTCCTACACCAACAACTGTTATTCCAAGTTTTGTCAAATCAAAAACCAAAGGATCTCAATCCTACGTAGCATGGTTGATGAATCATTACTTTTTCTACTCAAATAATAATCCACATTATTTTCTTTTCCCATATGGTAATGGATCATGCCATCATAATCGTTGATTAATTATAACCATCTCCTCGGTCTCATGTTCAATTATTTCTTAGTGAATATATACTTCAAACATTTTTTAGTATATATTTCTTATTTTACTGCATAAAAATGATGCCTCAAAATTTTTAAAGAAAAAACAACAACATCTATTTCCAAATACTATGTAGGATAATTTAACTCATGAGATTTCAACTGATGTGAATCATAAGTAATTACCTAATAATTATGCATAAGGACACATCCAAGTCCTTTCATCAAAGCATTACTATAAATAACAAAATCACCATTTCTATAAGGCAGTGCCAAAACTAGAGAATTCAATAATCTTCATTTCAATTCCTAAAATAAATCATCACATTCTTCTGTCCAAATGGACATAACCATTTTTTAGTTAACTTAGTCAGTGGGATAGATAACCATGCAAAATTATCAACAAACCTCCAGTAATAACCTGCCAAACCAAGAAAACTATAGATCTAGGCTATATTTATTGGTCTTGTCCATTCTTCAACAACTGTTGTTTTATCAGGATCAACAGTTAGTCAATTTTTTGAAACAATGTGACCAAGGAAAGGCATTTTTTATAACCAAAACTCACAGTTACTGAATTTCCCATAAATTTTATTTTCTTTTATGGTTTGTAAGATAACCCTTAAATGACTTTCAAGATCCTATTTAATTTTAGAATAATCCAAAAAATCATTAATAAACACAACTGCCATTTATCACCTGAGTCAATTGAGCCATCACTGCAACAAACAATTTATCTCGGATTCTGACCATCTCAAGATGCTGATTTGGAAGGTCATTTCCATCTGTATGCCTTCCTACAAAATCTACTCAGTTTCCTCTACAAAAAACATTCTTAATGCAAAAATATCTTAGGGGAAGCAACATGGTAATCTATAAATGCTATATCCTTTCAATCATAAAATAAACTATTAATAATTTATGGATATTAATTTAATAATATTATAACTCCTAAAGTTGTATAAACCGACCACTGATACCAACTATAAGGGTTCGGCCTTAAAACATTACATAGTCTTGAATTAAATGAATAATTCACATTGAGGATCTTTTCAGGTTTATATTTTTAGAGAATTAGGACATAACTATTATATTACATCTCAATAATTACAAAGTAGACACTTCTACTTAGTTTCCATTTTTTCACAAAAATAAAAAAACACTTGAAAAAAGTTTCATTTCTAGTATCATGTATAGAAAGCATGAATTTTCCATAATCCCATCCTTGACCCTATTCATCTTTATGTCCTATGAAAAACTTTTCAAAACTTGGGATGAGCATAAAAAGATCAGTAAGGGTTATAATACAAGGAAAGGAAACATTATTTCATCCTTAAATACATAACATAATCTCTTTAACATACCTCTAAAAATCATAAGATTTATTAATAACACATAGAAATCATAAATCATAAATGTTACTTGTGGCATCCATATCATACTTACAATGTATCTATCACAGCTGTGTAGGGAGTTACATTTGGAATACCCATCATAGTATATTCCGTAAATCTCTTAGGAGTAACATTCACGTTTACCTCTTTCACGTTACCCAATGCATTGGAGAGCTATCTCGGGCTTACATGCCCTAGTTTTATCATGGAACCACCCATATACGTAAATAAATCCCAATAACCAAAACATATTCATAGCACATAAAACAAACATAAAGGAAAGATAAAATTTCCATGTGGAAATCATAATATATCATTTAAATATATTGACATAACAAAACCATTATAAAATTCATTTTCAATACCAAAATAATTAAAATAATATAAGGTATTTATTTTCCTTTAAAAAACATGACAGCTTGTTAATGAAGCCATAGATCAAATAATACTCATACCGGTGGAAAATGTCGTTGTCACCGCTTACGTTAAAAAGAAAAATTCTTTTTTTCGTTTATTAAAATGCTTCATTGAAAAATATTCCCTTTGAATGAAATGAAAATTTATATGTTTTTATACAGTGTATAAAATAATGTCATGTATTAAACAAAATATGCCTCAATGAAAGGGGATTGAGACGAAGTCCCTTAAATTGGGTCTGATTTGACCAATTCGTTCTTTAATCTCATTAATAATAAGTTAAAGTTAGTTTATTCTTGATTAATGTCCTTTTTAATTATTATTATTCATTTTATATCACTAATTACCATGTTATAAACATTATGTAATCATTAAAGTTAATAATGATCATTTTTTTGATATTTGGTACTTGAGTCAAAAATGAACTTATTATAATTACAAGTTGTTCATGTGCTCAAATATCCATTATATCCATAATGATATTAATTATTTAGATATCATATATGTTATATATATCTAGTATATTTATTTATTTATAATAGTACATAACATTTTGAGTTAAGAAATGAAATGCACCTTTCATGGAGACGGTAAGATGTACGTACGCCTGAACGCTACTTTCATTTATATTTCTTATTATAATGGAATTAAAAAATAATGATACATAGTTATATTATAATTACAGTAAAATATAATATAAAATATCATTAACTCCATACTTTATACATCCCACATATGGCATTAACGAGTCATATCACTTTGAGTAGGTGGTAGTCCACACTTCCTCAAATGAAATTATCGATTTTACCCCTAATGGAAATCATAAAGGTATGATATAAATGGGAAACACAGAATCATAAAGAAAACATAAACATAATATATATCATATATAAATATAGCTCCATAATAATGGCCACCATGAGAGGTGGTATGAGGTAATTGAACAATCATCATTTCGTGGGGCGTTAGTTTTCCATTCACAGAAATAGTATGCTCTTTACCCATTAGATGGTGGTGTGTGTATGTTTAGTTAGAATAATTCTCATAAAAACAACCTATTATATTTAGGATACTGGTGGTTTTATAAAATAAAGTAATAAAAAGATTTTAGGGGTTGGATAAGTAAAATAAAAGAATATAATTTAAGAGAAATAGTTACCTTTAATTCAGGTAACTCCCTTTGGTTTGAACCAAAAAGACAACTTGAAGTGCCTTATGCCTAAGTTAATGCTTCTAGAAGGAATATAGGGATGTATGGAGATTAATTGGGTAGAGTTTTAATGATACAAGGGGATTTAGAGGTGTGAGGAATGGGTCAGATGAGATGGATTTTTATAAGGGGTGAGGGGCTCTTTAGGAATGTGTGAAAATATTATTTAATTATATAATGATCTTCGGTTTCTAAAGGTCCAAAAATAATTAATGTCAAAGATAAGATGACTCATGGTATAAATAAAATCATCAAATAATAATTGGATAGGTTTTGGATATTATTATAATCTTTATAATCTTATTTATTTAAATCATTTATTAATGTGGTAAACACTTCATCATTATTGTGTCATAAATAATTTTATTTATTTGATGTCTAAAAATTATAAAAAAATTCCATGATATTGGAAAAAAATTTAGGTTTCCAAATAATATTTATAGTGGAATATATAACTTATATAACCATATGCAAAGATTAATTTACTAATAGATAATTGTTTATGTCATATTTGTCATTACTTTATTTTAATTAAAATAAAGTGTCATTATCACTCCCACGTAGCCCCATGAGGTCCCAAAATCGACCCAAGGATTATCATGGTCAGAAGTGTATCAAAAATAGGATTAAGACACATTTTAGGGTAATTTTATTTTATTATTGTAATATTTGATTAACCTTATTTACCAAATTTAACCTTTAACCATGGTAAATAAAATATTTACTGAAGTAAATATTCATAATATCTTAAAATAAAAGTTACCTATTTACAGAATTTAGACTTCAGGATTCCAAATATGGAATCAATTTTTTCAAATTCAAAACACATAAGTGGAAGAAATTAATTTAAAATTAATTCTCGCTGTCAAAACAAAAGGCGTGTTTTTAAGAAAAAATTACTATCAAAAGATTGACACTTGTTTATGTCTAATTTTATAGTAAAATTAATTACAATAACCAACATATGATTAAATAGTAAAAATATTATCTAATTAAACATTAAAAAAATTAAAAATATAATCTAACCATATAAATAAATTATATTAAAAGTCAGTTTTGAATTAAAATACAGTATTTTTCACTATTAATCAAAAATTAAATTTTATCAAAAAAATACCAGAATTTTACCCAAAGTGAATTTTGATATCCAGATTCTAAATAAGAATTTTATTTTGTAAAATATAACATATAAAAGTGATCAAAACTATATTTAAAAAGGTTTATCCATTAAAAGGTGGTAAATATAGTTTTTAATGAATATTAGAGTATATATGCTTAAAATTAGATTAATTCACATTTTAATCCTCTAATTTTATTGGATAAATGTAAAAACATTTAACAAACATGTATAATCATATTTTAGTTAGTTCTGTTCATTCTCTCCAATACAACAACTAGGCGTTAACTACCATTTAAAATAATAATATTATATTATTATTGTGCAACGTAAGATTTCAAAGAAAACCATTCTTGTGTATCGGGTACACCATAGGGAATAGAAACCCCTTTAAATTAAAATTAATATTTAATTAAAAATATTAATTAAAATAAAAATGTATTATTTCTTTATTTACCTGGGATGTTACACAGATTGCCTGAATGGTGAGAGCGAAAATCAGAAACTCCAAATGTGAGGAAGAAAAGAAAGGTATGAAGGTATTTATAGCATCATGTGCCTTTTTCGATGCCCTGCATGAAAGACCTATGAGTTAGGCATCCAATAGAAACCATGTGTGTACAACCTACAAGGAAATCATATGTGAATAATCCACATCATCTAGAATTTTTCCCCTTCATAATATTTTCCCCATTTCTTACCTCCGGACTAGACCATTCTCTTTTGTTCGGCTCTAATCCTGAGGGGGGGATTTTGCTGACACTCCCTTTTCATCAAGGAGGATTAAAATATTATGAATGTCACCATGGGCATGCTAAACTACTAAATATCATAAAGTAGAACCAAGTAACATTTCATAATTGACCTATGTGCGTAGACACCTACACTTTAATAGGCAATGCAGCTACCCTGTGTCGGCCAAAGGGGAAAGAAACCCCTATGCAGAACACCTACATCGGGCACCTGCACCATGGGCCTATGCAGACAAAGTACTTTTCCTGAGGTCCCTTATATTTATATAAATAGGACACTTGGGATCCTTATTTGAATAACTAATAAATTATAAGAATTGTGGGATCTCTCATTGCATAAAACCTTTTCCTAGATCACCCAAAATTTCTCAGGTTACTCTCCAATGAATGGGAGAAGATATAATTAAATGAGATAAGAAAGTTCAATGTCCATTATGGGTATAAAAACATTAAACACCTACATGACTACTATTCTCCCATAAGGATAAACCACTTATGTGAGGTATCTCTCCCTCACCAAGGACCTATGCTAGACCCTTTCAGGGACACTAGAGGAGACCCAGGGTGTTTAGGATAAATCCTCAACCTACTGTCTTACCAAATATCCTATTTCCTGAGGTATATCTGACTCACTCGTGCTTATTTCCCCTTGTTCAAACCACTTTTAGTTCCTCCCAAGCCCTACGTGGCACACCTGTGCGGCACACCACTACAACACACCTGCTCCAAGTACCTACACTCAAGACCTATGTGAATCACCATTTGAGCCTTCCTTAAAGCTGTCTATGGTAGGGATCCTTTCCCCTTGGCTCCCTTATTTGAAAGGGTCAAAGTTGAAACCTTAAAAAAGAACTACATACTTTCACAACCATGGTGAGTGTCACACTAGCATGCCCTCTATTTGGTATTGTATTCCTATGGTTAGAGGTTTCCTAAACTTGATTGGTTGGCCAGTCAGGGTCCTCGGGGTGTATGTGGGTTTGTATCTCCATGGTCACAAGGACCCCTACACTAGGGATAGGATTAGGTAGTTCCTAGTCCGGTAGATTAGGGTTTGTACCATGTCTTTCCCTTCTCATATCTATGATCTGTAACCTCTAGTTATAAGGGAGGATGGTGAGGATTGGGCTTGATTTTCCATTAATCAAGGAATAAGATCCCCATCCCACTATAAAACCAGTTTTAGGGAATACCTCCTAGAGTAATACCCTACACTATCATGTATAATATTTCAATATTTCTTCTCTCCACCTCCATGTATTTCACCTTCATTCCCTATTTAGGGTCAAGTGAAGAGAGGGATGTGTCATAACCACTACTTCTTCCCCCATAATCCTTCTCCTCATACACCAGTGGAGAAGGAAAAATGTTTACATTTTCATATCCTTCACTTCCTATTGTTTCTCACATGAATAATGACTCAAATGGTCTTAGGGGTTAATGGTGATCATGAAATCTGCACAATACATACCATCCATCAAACTAGGAGAACTCTGATTGATGATTATAATCAAATCAGGATACATAGGATGCCCATTTAGGGCCAGATCTCAATGGGAATCCTCCTCAAAAGTAAGTCCCAATCATAATTCTTTTAATCTATGCATCCTGCTTAGGAGTAAGCCCCAAGTTAAGCCTCCAAACCACCTTGTGTTAAGAAATTCTCAATTGTCCCTTCTATAATGGAATAATCTTCAGGAATAATCACCAACTTAATCCACTAAAAGGGTCATAATCCCCTACAATACATGCCCGAACTACATGGGTTTTGATCCCCATCCAATTGGGATGAATTGGAAGGCTCTCTGAGGTTCAAACCAACCCCGAAAAATCAACCCTTCTTCTCTCTAGGCTTCATTCCTTATAGGGTTTATTTCATCCTATGAATTTATCGCTTCTAGGTTCCTTAGGCTTCTTCGGCATAAGTCCCACGCCAAAATTTTACTAATCACCTTCCACCTATATTTCATTGCCACATGACATTAAACTATACAGTTAGGACCATATCACATGGCCTTAAAAGGAATGATATTCCCCCTTAAGTAGCACCAAACTATGTGGTTTATGATTCCATTCACAAGGATACGTAGTAAACCCATTCATGGGTCTGATCCCAATATCAAAACAACCCCCATCTCCCTAGATGATGATAAAATCTTGGGTAACATCAGTCTCCCTGGATGAAAATAAATACTAGAGTGCCCCACTATGTGGCTATAAAACTAGCATCATCATGATAACGACAAAAGAATCTCTTAGTAGTATATAAGAGGATACCATTTATGGAGAACCTCTGATACATATTGATATATCCATTGATGAAGAACCTTGAATAGATACAGATGATTCTAAGATCTGTACATGATAATAATTAATTGCTATCTATGACATGAACTACATCATACTTGGGAATTAATAAAGGATTCATGAACATAATTTAAATATATAAGAGTCCCAGAGTAGGAAATAATTCTCCGCAAAAAGGTATGATGAGACCAACCTCTCATCTTATTGACCAATGTGGTTACTTAAGCATTGTTTTCTAAAATCCCCAATGAGTGCCTACCTTTGCAAATTAGGTCCTTTAGGATATAGAACCATCGGTTGTTTTTGGTTGCACAAAAAAAACCCAATGGAAACCATTCTAAAATAGAAAATCATTATGAAGCACAAATCCTATGGGGAACAAAAATTTTAAACCCAAAGTGAATGACTAAAATGTGACATCTCTTTTATAATATAAAAAATTGATTTTCTGACCAATCCTCTTTATACCATTTTTTCTTCAAATAAAACCCATTTCCATCAAAAAAACTATCTATAATTGAAACATATAAAAAAATTATTTATACAGATTCCAAAGCACAGAATTCCCTTGCTACACCTCTATCCAGTCAAATATATCTGAATGTGATAAGTTTCAATTCAGCCAAATCTATGTGAGAAAAACTGGAAAATATATATGAAGGTGACAACAATGTGAAGGTGGTGAAACTCTATGTTTTTCATAATAGGTTTGATGATCTAAAAATGAATCCTTAGGAATGGTTCATATACATTTTTTAACCGAATCATTAAACTGTTGGAGCAATATGAGGAATTGGTGAATAAATTAAAGACATTGAAATTGTGAAGAAAATCATGATAAGGATTCTAGATCTCTATAATCCCAAAGTGTCATCCCTTGAGGAAAGGGATCTTTCTAAACATTATTTTGATGATCTGTTGAGTAGTCTGGTGGAATAGGAAATGAGAGTCAAACCAGAAGATACAACAAATTGAGTAAGTAAGGGGATGGATTTCAAGTCCACAGAGGAACTTGAGATTTATGGAGATATTATTGATGAAGATATTGAGGAAGATGAACTTCTATCACTTTTTGAAATAAAATTAATGAGAGGAAAAGGGTGATTTGAAGAAAAAAATCCTATGGCCTATTTTAATTATTGTAGAATTGGGAACATTATCTCTCAGTGCTCAAGGAAGTTCGATGATGAAAAAAGTGAATCTACAAACACAGAAAAGCCTTGGAAATTTTTTTATCAAAATAGAGAATTCAAATTTCGAAATACATTTCAAAGAAAGAGTTTTGTCTATAAGGAATAAGATGATCATAATGAATTTTTTAAGAAGAATAACTAGAGTTTAAATATGGAACCCAAACATCTATGATGGATACAGTTGAAAATTTAGAACTATAAAAAGATAAATCTAGAGATAATTATTTTATTAGTAATTCTTATCTCAATTTAAAAATTGAGGATTCTCTTGGTAATCTTGAGAATCAAAGAAACAGAACTAGATAAGTTCTAAAAGAGTCATCAAAACATGTTGATTGGATTGAATCCGGAATTGATCGACTAGAAGAAGTAGTAAAAGATAATTCACCAAATTTTAAATGCTCAAATGATATAATAGAACTAAAGAATAGAATTTAAGAACAAGAAAATTTCATCAATAACCTTACAACTAGACTGGAGGAAAATTCTAGGACTGTTGAGGGTCTTGAATAAGAAGTTGTTACTCTAAAGAGTAAAATAGAAAGTGAATCAAATTTCAAGGAAATAAAGAATAATGTAATGTTTATAATATTATCATATGTAGAGCTGTTAGAGAGAGCTATGAGTGGTTTTGAAGGAGTAGAGAAGGCTTTGAATGATCAAGTATCCACATTCATCACAAAAGTGGAATCCATTGTGATGTTGAAACATATAATGATAAAAAAATCGATAATACTAAATAATGGGAAACATATAGTTGGACATATAACAATGTCACATGAATTCCTACAAAAGAAAGGTTCGAATCAAACCTAAAGGAGAACTGAAAACTATCTAAAAGTTTTAGAAATGATCGGAAGTAAAAATCTTTTCCTATGTTTGGAGACATGATGAGGAATAGATATGAGAAGACATTTACTCTTATAAAATATCATTTCTATGGCTACATGGGCCATACCATGTCATGTTGTGAAGAGGAAATGAGCTACTTGAATGGGGACGATCAAAGAACTCAAAAATTAAGAAGAACTTTATATCCAACATCTTATAGGAGAAATAATTTTTATGGATATTGATTTCACTTATCTAACTATGGTCATAAATCTATTGATTATAGGAAGAGGACAGGCAAGAGTATTAACTATAGAACTAGGAGAAAAGCTAATACCTTCCAACCAGATGAAGTTACTCTTGTAAATAGTTTTTCTACTCCGGAAGAACAATATGAGAATTATGAACCAATGAACATGGAAAATAAATGGTAAAGTACATATTTATCCTCCACTAAATCAAATATTTAATAGAAGTAAAGTAATAAAATTGAGAAATTCAACCTTACAAAAATCACTCTCAAAGACACAAAGAACAGTATCACCTAGATTCTTGACAATAAGTGCTCATATCATATGAAGGGAAATGAAGACTTATTGAAGAATGTTAAGAAAATGGTTGGCAGAACAGTGAGGTTTGGAAATGATGGTGCTATAAATATCAAAGGCATTAGAAGTATAAAACTAGAAAACGACGTGATGAGGAAAACAGAAGTAATTTGTGTGGACAGTTTATGTTATAATCACTTAAGGGTGATTCAACTCTGTGAATCAAGACTTATAGTGACATTAAATCAAAATGGGTTCTCTATAAAAGGGAAGATAGGTAATTATATCATGGAAGGATTTAGAAAATATGGAAACATATATCAGGTTTACATTGAATAGAACATTTACTACCCAATGGGTGAATAAGAAAACAACTTGTGTCATCAATGGTTGGTTCACATTAACCAAAAATAAATGGAAAAGATATCTAAACTAAATATAGTCATGGATATCCCCAATCTAAATTGTGAATGGGAAAATACTTGTGATTCTTTCAGGTGAGTAAATTTTGTCTGCAGTTCATATCATCCAAATTAAAAAATGGCATCAAATCTTCTTGATCTCATCCACACAGACGTATGTATTCTGATAAATTTGTCTGGAACATATAGAGGGAGGTACTTCATTATTTTCATTTATGATAATTGTATAATGGGTTGTGTTATTATTATACACATGAAACATGAAGTTCCTGATTTCATGAAAATTTATTATCGAATTGCTAAGAATGATACCGGCTACAAAACCAATGTTCTGCGATCTGATAGTGGAGGGGAATACACATCCATTGAATTTGAAAATTACATAGAAAAAATGGAATAATGCATGAGGTGGTTGTAGTGATATTACAACAAAAATGGAGTTTTTGAATGAATAAATTGATAGTTAAAAAATATGCTCATAACTATACTGATTGAGAGTTGTATCTCTCTCCATTATAAAAAAGAGATTGTTTAAGTAGTATTGTACACTAAAAACCAGACAGGGATTTATTTGGAAGAAACCAAGACACTATATGAGTTTTGGAATAAAAACAACCCCTCTATGAAATATTTTTATATATTTGTAATTAAATGTTTTGTATGAAACAAAAAATGAAATTAGGAGAAGTTTGATGATGCTTCATATGAGGGAATATTCCTTGTTATTCAATGAATATCAAAGCCTACAAATGTATCAATAATTGACTTCGATGAATTTTAGAAATAATTGATGTTAGGATCATCTAATATAAGACCAAACATTCCTCATGGATATATTATAGTGTTATGATAAGAGATGAATAAGATGGTGGACATGGAATAGAATAAAATGTAAAAGTAGGGAAAGGATTGAAAAACATTTAAGGCTCAAAAATTGATGATTATTCATATGAATATTTAGAAGAGGAAACCCTATATGGAGAAACTTCATTAAATAATCATAGGGAAAGTAGAATAGAATAAATTAATCAGTCCAACACCATTGGGGATTGGAATTCCCCCAATTAGATAGGTAAAATGAGGAAAGAATCATATTCTTCCTTTTTATCAATTATGGAACCAACCTCGTTTGAATAAGCTAAAAATGATGAATCATGGATTAAGGCCATGAATAAAGAACTATATTAGATTGAAAAAAATCAGATGTCTGATCTTGTTAAAAGACCCTAAAAATCACAATGTGATTGGAATAATGTATATCTTTAAAAACAAATTCAATAATCATGGATATGTGATAAAAAACAAGTAATGCTTAGTCTATAAAGGTTATGCATAGAATGAAGGTATTGATATTGAAGAAATATTTTCTCCAATAGTGATACTAGAATCTATTAGTCTATTCCTTGATATGGTAATTCAAAGAGGATATAATGTTTATTAAATGTATTTCAAAACAACTTTCTTAAATGGAGTTCTTGAATAAGAGGTCAACATTGAACAACGAGTGGGATTTGTGATTGGAAATGATGAAGCAAAGGTTTTTATAATAAAGAAGGCCCCCTATGGTCTAAATCATGAACCATGTTCATGGTATTCTCAATTGGATGCTTATTTGAAGAATCTCCAATTCAAAATAGGAGGTGTTGATCATAATATCTTTTTGAAGAATTAAAAGGAAGATCAATTTATGGTTCTTTTGTACATGGATGATATTATATTTTACAGAAGTGGGTAGGGATCAGTGGAAGAATTTGATAACTAGATAAAATCATAATTTGAAATGTATATTATTGGTGAACTCATGTAATTATTAGGTTTTTGGATTATTCAAAATAGGGATTACACTTTCATTTTTTCTGGCTAAATATGCAAAAGATCTTAGGAATAAATTCAACATACCAGACTCCAAATTGATATCGACATTGATTATGGTTGGGAAAAACATAGAAAGCTTGACTATGGGACTTCTGTTGATCCCACCATGTATAAGAGAATCATTGAAATATTATTATACTTGACTACGACATGGACAGATATAATCTTTGAAACATTCTTAGTGGATCATTTTCAAAGTAATCTGAATTAATACCATTTGTAAGTAGTTAATAGAATAATGAGGCAGATTCAAGATACTCTCAATTTTGGATTATAATTTTTAGAATGAAAAGATACCGAATTAATATATTTTTATGATGTCGATTGGGCTGGTGATGTGGTGGATCCAAAGTCCACTAGTTGAGGATCATTCTTTATTGGAAAATAAGTTGTAGGTCGGTTGTGCAAGAAATAGGAAAGTGTGTCTCTTTGTATGGCTGAAGAAGAGTATTTCATTGCTACAAAGGCATCCACTCAACTATTATGGATTAAGAAATAAGTAACTGATATTGGTGATGAGGTGAAATAGTCATTGGTAATTCATTGTGACAATAAGTACATGATTGATCTAACAAATAATTTGTTGTATAAAACATACTAAGTGTATATTCCACTACATCAAGGAAAATTTTGAACAAGGTGTGATTAAAATAGAGCACATTGTAACTGATGACCAAGTGGATGACATTAGGATGAAGCCATTGGTATCACATGTGTTTAAGAAACATCGGTTGAACCTCATTGTTCTACCACCTCCCAATTCATGAGGAGGTTATAGAAAGACCCATCTCCCCGATTGTGTCAATTTTTTTAATTCATTTATGGAAGTGATTTAGGTTTATAGGGGGATATGATTTAGGGGTAGTGTTTTTTGAGCTCTTAATGTACAAATATATCCCCTTTGGGTTTATTTCCAAAGGGGAATAATATAGAAATTCAATGTTATAAAGGGGGAGAATGAAAAATTCACCGCTTTTATGGTTCATTAGTTTCCAATTTTTAGACAAACCATTAAATGATTTTTTGAAATGATGACAATTCAGTGTTATCAGGAAATAGTCAGAGCTTAGCTTGGAAATATTTAATCATTCTAAAACAAAAGAACCCAATTCATACAGAATTCAGTGTTATGAAGAAATAATCAGATCTTAGCTTGGACATATTTAAGCATTCCAAAACATAAGAAACACATTCATGTTTTCCCTTTTATTTTCTACACTGAGATTTTCTCTTGAATAATTAGAGTTTTGGATAAATTTTCTCTATTTTTTAATGTTTTGATAAGTGGCAGGTGCTTTATTGAATTTATCTGAAGATTTCCATCAAACCCAAAAGATAGATATTGTTTGAACTAAGGATTTTCATATTTGAAAATGAAGACTAGTTTGTATTTGTTTTCAATCCACACTGTGTTGATCAAGGAGTTTTCAAGGAAGGTAGTCTTATGGTATAAGATAAAAACAATGTTGAAAGTTTAATTGTTTCCCAGTTTTTTCTAAATTTTGGGGTCCAAAATTTTGAAAATGGAGAAAGGGATTTTTGAAAAATTAAGTTAAATATAAGGTTGAAGGGGCATCTGAATGTAGCACGTATGGTTTTCTTGGGATCATCTCATGAAAATTGGGAAAAGGAAATAATCATGTGTGAGATTAGTTTGTACATATATGAATCTTACACAACAAATGAAACGTCAAAAGTGATTTTCACACATAAGATGTTTCAAATTAATCACTTCAAAATATGGAAAATTCATGGAATGTGTGAAAGTATATTATGCATCAGATATGACTTTAAATTTAATCTTATGTGCATAGGTTTTTGTGCTAAAGGGACTTGCGCAAAGTGTTATCCGAATCTATAAATATGTGGATACCGACTTTCAAGATGAAGAACTTTTTCCAACAAAGATTTGATGTCTCTATCTGGTGATATATTTGCATATAGAAGACTTACACATTGTAAATATTATTCGCACAATGGTCCTTGAGTCTATCTAGTCCAAGTTAATTTCATGGTGGTGTTGTGAAAAATATAAGGGTTCTGTAAAATAAATATGGGGCAATAATTCCAAAACATGCATGCTAGAACAGGTGTTACTCGCAAGTGTTGTGTTGATCTACTATTGGGTTTTGAGTATCTGGTTTTTTTAATCAGTAATTTCAAGTTCATCAATTCAGGACTACAATTTAAGAAGATTCTCTTTCTTTTCAGAGACAAAGACTTAAATTCCAACCTACTGAAGTGACCATTAAGTTGAAAAACTGAATAAGGCTTCTTCCAGAGCAGTGATCTAAGGGGGTCGATAGATGTGTTCTGAGGGATGTAGTGTGTTATCCCTAAAATCATATATATTAAATGTGCCTGGAATAGAGTGAATATGTATAAACATTATTATTCCATAAACAGTGAATAATAGTGGATTTAGGTACAATCAAAATATTATCTGTGTATGATCCTTGTATTATCCCTCAGTGGTGAACCAAGTAAAATAGATGTGTTGTGTCTTTGCATGTGATTGTTTGTTTTCAACATGTTCCAATCCTACATGTTTAATAGGTTCATACCAATGTGGGAAAAAGATCTATCATTTTATAAGAAAAATGTTGACACCCTGATTCACCCCTCTCCTCTCAAGGTGTTCTGGGGTCTGAGAAATATGTGACCACACTTATACCACTTTTATATTTCTGGGTGCAGTGGAAGCAGTTGGTCCTATTCCAAAAAATGTTTTTTATTGGTTTCATCGGATTAAATCCGATGAACATGATGAACACAACCCCAAAATATGGATGTATAAAATTATTTCACATATAATTTATAATTAATTTATATAAATAAGAATTATCTTCTCTTCAAATTCTTTTGTCATTATTGAATCAAATAACCTTTCTTTTCATAGTGTCCTTACGATGAACCCAAATGGTAGAATCCCTAAAGTGGTATCCAAACATGATCCACAAACATCAAAACATCATCATTGGATATCCAGGTGCTAGAATGAAAGAAACAAACCACATGTTCCATTCATCATTGATCACCATAAGAATAATTTTCTATCTGGAATCTCTTGATCTTGAGAGGGAAGAGTAGGTTCACTGCTCTCCATTCTTGATGTCATTCTCAAATAATTTCTCGTCATAGTTGAGATAATTGTCTATATATAAATTTTAAGCACAAAAAATATTTAACCCTAGAAATGATATAATTTAGGTTATGATCTTTGGTATGATATTTATTAGTTCCACAAATTCCATTAACCAAACTCCTAATTTAAAGTGAACCCCATGTCAAAGAACATTTTTTTTGTTTTATTGATGTGTACTAAACTCGAGGATATTTAAATATCATTTCTTATGGATCCTTATCTTGATTTATTAATAATCTCAAAAACTTATAAATCCTTGAATAATAAATATTTATTTAAATAGATTAATATATTAGTACTATTAATTTAATAAATGTATGTGCGATCAACATAACCTGACCATCATTATTCCAAAAAACTTGAGAATAATATTTTTTCTAATATTAAATTCATATAGAATTTAACTATGATTATAGATGTACTAAACCTCTAGGAATATTTCTTAGTTGAATTTGGGTAACTAGCCAAAATTCCAAGATCAATGTTTAAAAACACATTAAGAAACCCATAGAGGAAGATGTTATTGTCACAATTACAACAACCTTCAATGGATGTTCATTCTATAATATTATCCCTTTGTATCAATATCTCATTAAGCATGTTTCATTTCTTGTCTCGCCAACATATATTATTGATATATCATTCTTTGAATTTCCTAAAGTGAAATAATTGAGAGACCAACCATAGTTATAGACTAAATCTGACAGTTTCCTTCCAATAAAAGGTCTTGATATGTCTACTTTTATTAACTCCCAAGATAAAAAATCATTTCTTGACTTATTCTTTAATATCATGTCACATATGATGCACTCAATGTGTCCTACCTTAATATGATAATATATCATAATAGTTTTCATAAATACTTAAAATTATGGGATTAATGATATATATTATTAATTATATCAATTTTAAGGACTAATACACACATTCATAGATAGAAATATCCAATGAAGCATATAAAATTATGAATTCTCATTAGATGTTATGTCCTCATTGAAGATAATTTGTGATGTTTTTCTAACAATTTTTTGTATTTTTTAACAACTTACATTTGTTACATAATGTTTTTGTAAAATAGAAAAATAAGAGTTTATGGAAGGTGAAAAACATTTGATATGAAGTTGCTGGAGAAGAATAAAGTTCTATAGATATTGAAAGTCAGAATGTTCTGTGGATGTAGAAAGTCAAAAATTTCTATAGGTGAATAATGAAAAACATTTATAAATATATAAAAGTTAACAAATTTTTTGAGATAAAGAATGTCAAAAGGTCTATAAGTTAAAAAATTTACTAATATGAAGAAATTTAGATAGTATTAGATTCAATAAAGTTGATGAGATGAATAAATCAATAAATTAGGTATGTTATAAAGTTTACTTTGTTAAGAAACATTATTACAAATTCAAATGATGATATACATAACTCAATGTTCCTTAAGTCATGAGAAATATCATGATATTACATTTTATTGAAAATAATAATTTGATGTTTTCCAGATACATATTTATAGATAATGTTTTTCTAAGTAGAACTATTGATGAAATTTTTTTGATCAAATGTACTAGAGTTCATGTTTAAAAAAGTAGAGTTTTTTACAAAGGTATCAGTCAAATTTCATCAGAAAGACCAAATTTGATGATGGGTATAAAATATAATAGAGAATAAGCATAGGATGCATATTATAGAATAGAGATATTATAAGTATCTATGAGGTTGATTCTTCTAATTTTTTTCTTTTTTTTATAATGGAAATGAAATGTGAAGTGTTTCATGAAGTCAGATTTGAATGTCTGAGAAACAAAATGCGGGATACATTCTTTGTTATCAGACATAGAGCTCCAAACAAAAACCACTGGAAAAACATATCTTGATAGAGATATGTGAGGATGTTTGAATTTTATCAAGTGGAAAAAAGTTTATTGGATGAAGTAATTTTCTAAAAGATAGAAAATCTAATCTTTGTAATCGGATATAGATGATCGAATAGAGGAGAGCAGTCTCAGATAAATGAATGGAGATCAAAAATAGAATTTTCTTTTTCAAAATGCTGATTTTTATGTGAAAAAAAAATGAATAAAAATAAAGTTTCATAAGATATGTTGAATTTGATATCAAGAAAAATGGTGTAGGTATCTAAAGTCTTTAGAAATTGAAAAAATGTAGTCATCCATCTTCAGTTGTCTTGTATAAATAGATAGAAAAATGTTTTATAAGGTTTTTTTGAGTAAAAAATATTCAAATGGTCCAATATCATTGGATATAGGTGTAACATCCTAATATTTTAAATGTAAATACTATGTTCAATATCATAAAATATATGTAACACAAAGCTTAAATGAAAATTGAAGACAATCTATTTAAAAATGACAGCTATAACATAGCCATTAATTTGGCGGGAATGAAAATTATTATGGAAATTATGAAATATATAATTTTCATACCCATTTCTAAAGTAATAATTAATTATTTTTAAAAAATAAATCAAATGTTTATTAAAGTCATTTTATTCTTCAAAAATATATTTTCTTTAAAAAATGGTTTTTATTTCATTTTATGAGTGAATATTATAATATTTTTTGGAGATTTTAGAAAATGAATTTCATAAAATAAAATTAATTTTTCAAATAATAATATCAAGTTTAAATTTGGAATAATTTTTCGATTTTTCAAAAAATATTTGGTTTTCAGTGAATAGTGAAAATACTGATTTTTTTAAAAATTTCATTTTTTTCAATAAATTCAACAATTTAAAAGTCCCATTGTGTTTTGAATTTAATTTAAAGTTTCAAAATTATTATTTATTTAAATTTCATACAATTAAATTTTTTTTAATCAATTTTATATTTTATTTTAGAAAATGTTTATTTTCAGGTTTAAAAACATGATTTTTTTGAAAACTTTTTTATGTACATAATGCTTCTATTTTTTAATTAATTAAAATAATACCATTTAAAAATGTTTAAAATGAAACATATATATTAAATATAAATAAATATTAATTAATTTTTTAAAAATGACTATTATTAGTCGTAGAATTAATATAAATTCATATTTTTCTAGAAAAATACACTTCTTGATAACCTGTTTTTTTGTCGCATGTGTGGGTTTTGTTTTAAATTTAATTTTTTCAATTTTGGGAATTGAATTTGGTAAAAATGAATTCCATATTTGGAATAAAAAGATAAAAATTAGGTAGAATGTTCTTTTTCATTTTTAGGCATAAGTTACCATGTTAAAAAAAGATTCACCACAGTATAGGTAAAATAATGAAACAGGTTAACGTTAAAAGCCCCCGAATGGCCGAAATGCCTTCTTTTTTATTGATTTTTGATAACACACTTTCAAGGGATGATGGGGAACACTTACTAGGCCTATAGGATCAGAGATTACATGGCTCATAGTCATATGAGATTACATGACCCGAAGGTCAAAGAGAATTCAACGAGACTATCTACAAGGAACTGCCCCTCCCCAGCATCTGCATCATTATAGTAGCTCGCTACCTTCGCATGGCCATCTGGATAGGCTTCCTATGCAATCATAGGCTGGTACCGATGGTATATCCATGCCCTCTCATTCTGAAAAATCTATTTGGATCTGCTCTGCTGAGTGCACCTGCTCTGAATCCTCTTCTGGGGCTGCTCCTTTTTTGTAGTGTGTTTGGGGAAACTACATGTGGCCCGTAGGCCTTGAGGTGGCCTGAAGGCCTTAAAGGTGTTTTGAAATCCCTACTGATAATATGGAATGGGTGGTTTGAAATACCTAAGGACTCAAAGCCAAAACTGGTGGCCCAAGGTGAATAGTTTGAGCTGCTACAGTACCGAACAGTACTTGCTATAGTACCGACACAATGTACAGTTCTCCTATAATACATGTATAGTGTACAGTTATGCTACAGTACCCGCATACTGTACAGTACTACTACATTACTTTCTATAGTACCTGCTGCAATATTACTATAAGTAATTACACCCAAATGTGCTTGGCATTAAATATAAAATAATCATTATGTAATCACTTAAAACCACCCATCCTCAAGTATAAACACCACTCCTCACCACCCCATTTCTCCTAAATAGCCTTGAATATATTAAAATATCTATCAAAACGTATCCTATCTACTCTACCCACATCCAAGTACTTATGGTCTCACCAGAATAACAATTCCAAGATCCTTAAGGGCTTCTTCACGGATGTGATGTTCAAGAATAGCTTTCTCAAACCACCTCTATTAATTTCCTTTCTTCTTCTACCTTATCATCACCTCCTTCATAAATAAAGGAATAATAAATAAAGTATCATGTATGTATTGTAATGTTAGATTTCTAATTTAATATCTTATATCCATTCCTTTTATTATCTCTGCTTATTCAAATAAATGAAACCATTGTCCAAATTATGGCTGTTAACTGTCTCTATGGATAATGAGTCTTTTTTTCCATTAGCACCTTAAAGGATGGTCATTAAACTATTAATCTGATTAAATAAGATTTTAATTGGTCTATTATAACATATTTCAGGTTCTTTAACTAATATATAGACATAATATTAAATAAAATGAAACTAGTTGGTGATGGTCGGAAAAACTGCCAAAATAAAAAACATTTTTCATTAACATTTTTATCAAATTAATCTTACTCATAAAATAAATAAAATGATATATGGGACCATTTATACTTATTTAAGTTCATTAATACCATTTTATTCCACTTTTTTGGTTTATTCCAATTTTACAAGAACATCCATAATTTCACTCAAGTGAACCGACTATGAAACCTTGAAATGAATGCTCCCAGAATGACGAAATTGATCTTTTTAACTCATCAAAATATCCATAACTGAACATAATAAAATTTTAATAAATCAAATATATATGTGTAAAATTTTATTAATTATGTAATTAATGAATCAAATTTTATTAGTCGGGACATTAAGAGTAAGTGAAGAACTTTCAGAAACAAGGTATGGGAATTCTTAACACAATTTCCAATATTTGGGTTAACCTTCTACTTTATAATTTTTTTCATGATAATATTATGTGTGAAACGACTTTTAATTATATTATTTTATATTTCCACTTTTTTTATATTTATTTATTTTAGATACACATAATCAAACCATTTATTAATGTTCACTTCAATGATATTATATTTCTAAGGGACTGTTTAATTAAAAAATCGCATCATATATGTTATAAAGATTTATTTTATAAATATTTATCCTAAATACCTGTATTTTTAAAATTGATTTTTTGAATGCATTTATATGGACATAAATGTTTTCAGAAAATATAATTTTATAATTTCTCTCAATTGTTTTAAAAAATGGATCTTTTAAAGTTTTTATTTATGGGACAATCTTTTAAACAAATATTATTTTAATGTTTCCTTTTACAAAAGTCAAAAGGAATGTTTTTTTACAAATATGGAATGAAATAAATTTACCTATTTCATGTCACCTTAATATTTTTAATCTTATTTTACAATTTTATACGGTTACTGTCAAAGAAAATATTTTCCATTTTACATGCACAGTTTTTCAAAATGAAAAGTTTGTTTTCATCAAAGAATGTTTTTATGTTGAAATATTTCATGATTTATCATTATTTTATGGTTTTTGAGAATTTTTTATGATGAGGGTGGTTTCTTCATAGAAAAAAGTATGGGAAATCACATTATAGCCCCCCAATGCAATGGGTATGTTAGAAGTTGACCATGATGGTTATTCCAAGTGTAACTGTGATGGTTACATACAAGTATAACCATGAGAGTTATAATATGGTAGTTGTGAGGGTTATATAATATGTTAGATATGATGGTTAAATATTAATTAAGTAATAAAATGATGTCCCAAGTTACCTAATTATATCTTATATTCTTTCTTATGAGTTTTCATGAAAATCGCTTGATTTTCAAAAGGTAGGATAACTATCTTTTTGAAAAGATGGTTCCTTTTTAAGAGTAAAAAGTTATGTTTTTAACAAAAAAATCATCTTTTTCACTTGACTAATAATTTACTTCCATTTATATCCCTTACATAGAATTTTTTATCATCTGAGGTTTTTAAAAAATCATAGTATTTAAGGGATAATTGGGACAATGATAAGATCAAGGAGAAAATTGTGAAGATTGATCAAGAAAAGAAACCATGTTCTATTTTAAAATGTTTTTCTTTATAAAAAATATATTTTAAGTATAATTGTATACTTTTTAATATTTGAGTTGTTATATATGATTTTTTACCTAATTCTCTAAAACTCTAAATGAAAATTTTCTTTAGGATTGCATTAATGTGATTTCTAGTTTGAATACATTAGAATATATAATGTTTTAATGTCGGGCCCTTAAATTTGGTATTAAAGAAAGGTTTTAGACAACATTGTATATTATTTTGTTTCATTATGAGGTTTTCCTAACAGTTATAGATATCATTATGGGTATACATTTTTATGTATGATTATATGTTCAAAGATATAGACACCCCTTTTTGTTTAAAGTAATGGATTTATACTGATTAATGATATTTTTGGTGATTGGATTTATAAAGTTAATCAATTTAGGTATAAAGGATTTTAAGGTTAAAGTATCATAGAGTTTATATGGATATTATCTTTAACAAATAAATTTTCATTTTAACATGTAAGGATTCATTTCACATTTTAATGATGTTATTTTTTTACATATTGAGGATCATTTATCAATATAGAAGAAAATTGATCATTTATCAATATGGAAAAAATTAATCATTCACAACCTTCTTATCCCTTTTTGTTGACTTGATTATCAAAATTATTAAAAGAGATTGGTCAAATTATTTTGATAGATTTTTAAGTATTCAAATCACCTACAATAAACTATTAGACTTATCTAACACCTTTTCTTTTCTCTAAAAAAAATTGGTCATGGTATCTTTTTCATTTGACTGCAAAATATCAACTTTACCGACTCTTTAGAAAATGGAACTTCCATAATGATCATGATCATTTAATCTTGGTATGTTTAAGATAAAGGGGATATCGAAGAAATAATAATGGCTATATTTAAGGTATGAATTATTTTATTATGTTCTAAGAATGAAATATTGTTAGGTTGATATTGGTGAATCACAAGGATATAATTCATATCATTGATTGTAGGAATAATGTATGAAGGCATATGATGAAGAAGCATTCTTAATGTTTTAATAATGAAGTTTTATGAAGGATGTGTTTATGTATTGAGTTTACAAAAATATGATATAGTGTTATTTTATAAATATTATGGAAATCATGGAAAACATAAGGATATTTCTATAGTAGGTTTTTTTCTTAAATTTTGAAACATATATTAGATAGAATCGCTACCTTTGAAAAGTATTTAAAATTTCATATTTTTTTGGAGACATTTACGTTTGATGTATATGTAAGACTTAATTTTATGATATAAAAAAAATTATTTAAATAATAATTCATTTAATTTTGGTGGGCATAAGTTTAATGGTATTGTAAGTATTTTTTGTTTACATGATCTTAGAATTTGAGGTAAGTATGGGTTCATACTTTTTTGGATGAATAATGAATGATATGAGATACATTTTGTGTTTAGATATATTAAGTTTGTTTTTAGTACATTTCTAATTTTTTTTATTTATATAAGGAATATAGTAATATAGTTTTAGAAAAGGGGAAATCTGTGGGATGGGTGAAAATCCATTATGTTTGGAAAGGCCGTGGGGATTGAACCCACAACCAAAGGGTGAAATGGGTGTATTATCTACCAATATTCTACATGATATCCAGGTTAGTATGATATTTTTTCCTTTATCTAAAATATAATGTATATGTATATTTTTGGGAACATATTTTTATCATGTTGATAACTATTTGATTGGAATTTGGGTTGGTGTTTAATTGATAAATGTAATTTTGGAAGACCTTCACTATTTTGGAAACCATATATGGTTAAGGTAAATAGAATAAAATGGGATTTTACTTGCGAAATAAAGGATAAATTATATTTTGGAAACATATATGATTTATGGTGATTCACATTAATTATGGAAATTATTATGTGACTAGAGAAATTACTTTTTGTTATGATACTTTAAGAGTGATTGATATTATTTGAAGACAAATATTAGATATATCTTGCATGATTATATGATCAAATATTTCTAATTTTTGGGTTTCATAAATTAGTCTTAAATATTTTGAGGAATTTTAAGGATGTTTATTTTTTGAATGATCTATGTTAAACATTAGGTATTACTATAGAATTTTGGAGATTAAAGTAGTCTTTCATCATATAATGGTTTATTATTTTTAGAGAATTGCATTATCTTATACTATCAATTTTTTTTGGTTAATTACTAAATATAAAGGAATATATAATTATACATTTGTGGATTTTTTGATCCATAAAAGTTGATTATAATGCTTCAAATATGAAAAATTCATCTCGAATATTAATCGTTTGGAGAAAAGATGAGGACAAAATTCTACATGTCATGTAATTATATTTTTATTATGTTCATATTCTAGGTATTAAAAAAAATTCCTAAACTTTTAGATAATGATTTTGAATAAAAATGTTTTCCATTTGCTTTTTGTACCATGAAATGAATAGCATTTTAACCCATCACGGATTTATGGTTTTATGGTTAATAACTTTCAGATGACCATAATCTTTATCACTCTCCATCAAAACATGATATCTAGATTTCTCCTCAATGTATATATTTTCACATTCCACTAATCAGAATCCTATTTTTGTGCTCACCTTTGATTTTTTCCATTCCATCTTTTTAAGAAGTTTTATTGATCCATTTTACAATGTCGAATTTCAAATAACGTATTTTTAAAAGTAAAACCCCTAGTTTTAAATCCTGAGTTCAAATTGAAAGGATGAAATTTATTAACTTGGGGGATAATGTATCATCCAAATATTTTAATATTAAAGACTATGTTTAATAGCATACAATATATGTAACATCAAGCTTAAACGAACAATGGAATCTTATTATTTAAATGTGATCGTTATAAACTAGCCATTAATTTGGATAGAATGAAAAATATTAAAATATTTATGAAATATATAATGGTCAAAATCATTTCTAAATTATTAATTAATTATTTTTACATAATCAATCAAATTTCAAGTAAATTCATTTTGTTCTTCAAAAATCATTTTCTTTAAAAAATGGTTTTTTTCGTTTTATGATTGAATATTATAATTATTTTTTGGAAATTTTAGAAAATGAATTCCATAAAATAAAATTAAGTATTTAAATAATAATATAAATTTTTTACTTTGAGTTAAATTTTTTGTTTTTTTGGAAAGTATTAGGTTTTCAGTGAATAGTCAAAATGCCAATTTTTGTAAAAATGTTGTTTACATTTAATAAATTAAAAATTTTAAAATTATAATTATGTATTGAAATTTGATTACTACTAACCTAAGTATTATTAAGTCATATTTCATCCAATTTAATTTATTTGAATAAATTTTATATATTATTATAAAAGAAGTTTATTTTTTGGTTTAAAAATGGGATTTTTCTAAAATTTATTTTAAAGTACATAATACTTCTCTTTTTTAATTAATTAAAACAATCCCTAATGGGGAATGTTTTAAATGAAATTTATAGATCATATATCATTAAATATTAATTTATTTTCTTATAATGATTATTATTATTCATATAGTTAATATAAAATCATATTTTGATAGAAATACATTTCTTGAAAACGCTTTTCTTATCACATCTGTGGGTTTTGTTATAAATTTCATTTTTATAATTATTTGAATTGAATATGGTAAAAATAGATTCCATATTTGGAATCATATGTTCCAAATTAGTTATTAATTTCATTTTCATTTTTTGGCCTGAAAAAAAGATAGAGTGGTAAAACTAATATTTACCGTAGTATAAGTAAAATAATGAAACGGGTTAAAGTTAAAAGTTAAAATAATGAAATACCTAAAAACTACAACATTAAATGCATTTTTATGTGTTTATATACCCTAAAAATCCGTTAAAACATTAATTATCTATCTAATTCATTGGAATTAATGCCACCCAAATGTGGTTGGCTTTAAATATAAAATAATTGATATTTAATCACATAAAACCACCCCTCTTAAAGTATAAATAACACTCCCTACATCCCAATTTATCCTAAATATCCTTAAAGTTATTAAATTATATTCCAAACCATATCCTATTTACTCTCCCCATATCCTTTTTCTACTGGTCTCACCAAAAGACCAATTCCAATTTCCTTAAGGGGCCCTTCAAGGAAGTGATATTCAAGAGGTAACTTTCTTAAACCAACCCTCTAAATTTCTTTTCTTCTTCTACCTTATCCTCACATACTTCATACATAAAGGCATACAAAATATATTATCATCTATGTATTGGAATATTAAATTTCTAATGGAATATCTTATATCCATCCCTTTTATTATCTTCTATTATTCAATGAAATGAAACCACTATCCAAAGTATGGAGGTTAACCATATCTACGGATAATGAGTTTTTGTTTTCTATTACCACCTTCAAGGCTGGTCATAAAACTGTTATTATGGTTAAATGATATTTTAAAAGGTATATTATAACTTATTTCATATTTTGGAACTAAAATATAGACATAAAATTAAAAAAAATTAAACTAGTTCATGATGGTCGGAAAAACAATAAAAACAAAATAACAATTTTTCATTAGAATTTTTGACAAATGAATCATCCTCATACAATAAATAAAGAATATATATGGAAAAATTAATAATTTTTTAATTTCTTTAATACCATTTCATTAAAATTTTGGAGTTGTATACCAATTTTACAAGAACATTCATAATTTCACTCAGGTGAACCGACCATGATACCATGAAACAAATGCTCCAAGAATGACGAAATTGATCTTTATAACTCATCCAAATAGACATAAATGAACATAATAAAATTATAATAAATAAAATATAGATGTAAAAGGTTCTTAATTATGTAATTAATGAATCTAATATGACTATCCATGACATTAAGAAAAAGTAAATAACTTTCAGACACAATGTAAGGGAATTCATAGCCCAATTTTCATTATTTGTGTTAACCTTCTAATTCATTATTTTATTCATGATAATATTAGGTTTTAAATGAATTTATATTAAATTATGTTCTACTACCATTTATTTTATGTGTATTTACATTAGATACACATAATTAATCCATTGATTAATGTTCACTATAATGATAAGATATTTCTAAGGGACTCATTAACTAAAATACCTTGTTTTAAATGTTAAAAAGATTTATTTTACAAATATTTATATTTCATTTACACGTTTTTAAAATGAATTTTATGAATTTTTTTAAATGGAAATAAATGTTTAAAAAGACGAAATTTCTCTCAAATTTTTTCAAAAATGGGTCTTTTATGGTTTTATGTAAGGGACTTTCTTTTAAAAAATATTCTTTTAAAGTTTCTTTTTTAAAAAGATAAAAGGAATGTTATTTTACATATATGGAATGAATGGAATTACTTATCGTCACGTTTAATTAATATTTTGAAGCTTATTTTACAAATTTATATGTTTAATTTCAAAGAAAATGTTTTCCATTTTACATGTGCTATTTTTCAAAGTGAGCGATTTCAAAATGAAAAGTTAATTTTCTTCAAATAATATTTTTATGATGTAAACAATCATGATTTATGATTATGTTATGGTTCTTGGGAATTGATTATGATGATTGGTGGTTCTATTATTGTTCAAATACAGTTGATCTTGTTATATCTCTCCAATTCATTGGGTATGTTGGAAGTTGACTATGATGGTTATTCTAAGTGTAACTACAATGCTTACATCCAAGTATAACCGTGAGGGTTATTTTATGGTATTTGTGAGGGTTACTTAATATGTTGTCCACGAGGGTTACATCATAAGTATGTAATAAAATTATTTTCCAAGTTACATAATTATATATTATATGCTTGCTTATGTGTTTTCATGAAAATTAATTGATTTTCAAAAGGAAATATAATGATCTTTTTGAAAATATGATTCCTTTTTTGGGGTAAAATGTATGTTTTTAAGAAAAAAAATTATGGGTTTCACTTGACTAACCATTTCCTATCTTTTATGTCCCTTACTATGCTTTTGTGATCATCTCATGATTTAAAATTTTTTTCAAAGTATTTACAAGAGAATTGAAACCAGGATTAGATCATTGGGAAACTTGTGAAGATTG
This sequence comes from Viscum album, assembly GCA_963277665.1. Taxonomy (NCBI): domain Eukaryota; kingdom Viridiplantae; phylum Streptophyta; class Magnoliopsida; order Santalales; family Viscaceae; genus Viscum; species Viscum album. The sequence goes on along the minus strand of OY728162.1, from coordinate 1,234,155,145 downwards.
ATCATAAAAATAAACCATGTTTTATTTTAAAAAAGTTTTGTTTTTTGAAAAAATGGATTTTGAGTAAAAGTGTCAAGAATGTCATATTTAATTTTCTATATATGATTTATAACCTAATTATATAAAATTATAAACCAAAAATATCATTCAGATTATAAAAATGTGATTTCTAGTTCAATGACACTAGAATATGTAATTTTTTTAAGGTCGGGTCCATACAAGAGGTGAGTATTTTCTCTTAACAAGGGGTTTTTATAATTTTCGAAGAACAAATTTTTGTAAAAGGATAAATTTTTTATGTTTTGGAGTTTTGAATCACTAGTAAGGATGTTCATCGACTAAAATTATTATAGTAAAATACACCATATAAAATTCTCTAAAGAGTTCATAAAGTTTTAGCAGATAAGAAAATAAAATGAAGAAGATTGAGAAATCATTTCACAGAATGGAGGAGTTTCCCAAAGAATTGTCATCAGACAATCATTTATTGGATAAATGATCAAGCAAGTGTTACATAAATTTCTAAAGACCATTAACCTAATGATTCTTTCAAATTTTATTAAATTTGTTTCTAATCAAGATGTTTTGAGAAAGATTGAGGAATTACATAAGGTTTGAATTAAAGGAAACTTAAGACTGTTGAAACGTTGAAGATTTTTTGACGATTCAAGAAAATTTGATTGAAATCCAGAAGAGTTGAAAAGATTTGATAAGCATCCCAATGAGATTAAAATGAGAACAAAACTCCAATTTATTAATTTTCGTGATTGAGAAAATAAAATTGGTTTCCCCCCATTTAAATTTATAGATAACCTATAAATAATAGTGAAAAGTACATCATACTTGGCAGTGTTTACATGTGTTAAAATTGGAAGTGATACAGATTTTTTTTCAGGATGATTTCCCAACTGAAGTTGAGTTTCATGTTAAAGAAGAGTTCCAGATATAATGTTTTTATTAGAAGGATCATATAGAGCTTAGTTCAGTTACATAAAAAAGTATAATGGATAGATTGTCCATGAAGAAATTTTTTGAGGTGCTGAGTGTTGTGAAATTTGATGGAATAGATGTTTGTATTGGTCAATGTTTTAGAAATGGTGCATCATATAGATATTGATGGACATAGACACACCGGATGGAGAAATACAAAAGTGGAATCAGATTGACTTCCTAGACGAACATTCATGGAGGATAATTCACAAATTTACATTTATATTGTGGATCAATTTTTATATGAAAAATTTATAAATTAACTAGAGTCAATATAATCATACATTTCTAGAGATAGAAGTAGACAATGTTATTTGGCTCAAAATTTTTAATCACTTTTTTCTAATAGTGAATTTTCCTTGACCCATGGGAGTGGCCACGGAAAGGTAATAGGTTCTCACACTAAAGTCAAACCTTATAAATCATTAATTATTTGTTAATTTTCTACATTTTCATGCTTTTGAGTTTCTTATAAATATTTATAAGGAAGATAGCTTTGACAAGTTATAGGGTTTCAATTTCATAAAGTTGTAAATTTTTAGAAATATAACCACTAATTCACCCCCTATTGGTTCAATGATCCTTAGGAACATTAATTTGTATCATAAGGAAGGTTCCCCTATTAAATAATTATCATGGAAAATATCAATTCTGTCAATAGTAGACATATTCTTACCTTTTATGGAAAAAATATAACGGTTGGAAAAATAGAATTATTACATATGTTATTTCCCTTGGCCTAGAATCTATTTATAATGATAAAATTTGGTTTCCACCTATTTATAAGGACTGTCCTATGAATTTTACTAATAATAGAAACATTGAAGTTGATGTAAAATTTATAAATGATATTCTTATACCTCTATAATAAAATTGTATCATGAAGGTGATGGGTCCCAAAAATGCCAAGGAAATTTTGCACTATCTTGAATGCATCATTGATGGAAACACTAAATTGATGGAGATGAAGTTACAAATCTAGAAAAAAAGACAATTTTTTTGAGTATTTCACCTGATTTAATGAAGTTGTGTGCAACATTATAGGTTTTGGAGATGTCTTGGAAGATTTTATAATTGTAAACAAATTTATGAGAGACTTCCCTAATAGTTTTGATTCTAAAATATTAGACTTAGAAGATAAATATGACCAATCACTGGATTAACTACATAACTTTGTTGTTTCTTATGAAATGATAAAATATTCAGTATTCAAAAAGAAGATCAAGGATGAAATAAATTTTAAATCTATGAGAATTTTGACAAAATAGGATTCCAAGAATTATAATCTTAGTTATTTGGAAAATAAATAAGATGATTAAATGAATGAAAAATAATGTCACTTATCTCTAAGATTTATTTAATGGGTAGAGGAATCTATAGAGGAAAACATCAACAGAAATTTCTTTAGTGTGGAGGAATTGGTCACTTTACTATAAATTTCCCCAAGAATAAAGTTGGAGGATATTGAGATGATTTTGAATAAAAATACTGATAGAATAAGTGGAATAAAAGTTATAAGGAATACAAATCATCCAAAAAATATAAGATGTTAACTAGAAACAAAAGAATTTTTCTAATTAAGAAAGGTGAATCTAACTCTATTGAAAACAATTCTTTAGAAAATGAATGTTTATAAATGTTCAGAACATTCATTGAAAAATTTGAGAAAAGGAAATATTCCTCAGATAGTAAAGAATTAGGAGGAGAAGAAACATACAGATAATATCATCTTAGATAATAAATTGTAGCATGTCTTGAGAAACATAAAAATCTAAAGAAATAAATTAGAATAACGAAAAAAATATCTGAGAAAATTTTTGACATAATGGAAAATATTTTTAAAAAATAATATGTATACATTGAGGAAATAAAAAACCTCAAGATAAAATTTACAAAATATTTAAATATGGAAGAATATATTCATATTAAAGTTCTTTCCAAGAAATATGAGGTTTTTAAAATTCAATAAAAACTCCTTTAGGTTTAAAGTATCTTAATAAATATGAATGAAAATTTAAAAAGTATTTATAACTAAATGTTGAATCATCTCAAGCTTTTGAGAAAACTCATTTCATGAATTCTTTGAAATCCTCACCCAATCCATGTAAAATTTCATCTAATTTTACTAACCATGTTGGTGGTAAGAAAATTGTTAGAAAATTTTGGGTTGATAAACGATGTGAGAAACATATCACATCTACTAAATATGAAAAAAAAATCATTGTAAGAAAGTTTCACCACACTAGGAGGAAACAAAAGTAGAAAGATAATATGAACCTTTAAAAATTTCATATAGGGAAAGGTTCTTATTCTATATAAAATAGAGACTTGATCATTTTTATTAGTGTTTTGGAATTTATGGGCACAAATATTACAATTTTTGGAATAATGTATCGCTTCCTGAAAATAGGTTGGAACAAAGGGGGGGTAATATTGAAAGAAAAATGAGTAACTTTCCTAATCTGAAGGAAGTTGGAAAAAAAATCTCAAGATGTAAGAAATTTTCCAATGTAAACCAAATTTGATTTTTCGGAGAAAGTTTATAGAATATGCGACCAGTAAATACACTTTTCTAAAGAATGTATGATGACTCTTATAGGACAAGTTTCTTTTGAAATTAATAAAAAAGAAGCTAGAAATAATAAAATTTAAGAGATGGATTTTGTTTTTGATACAAATTTAAAAGAAATAAAAAGACACAAACCATGGATTATCAATAGTGTATATTCCTCACATATGAAAGGTGATAAAAAGATCTTGAAAGATATTTAAAATCTTGATGGAGGAGAAGTAACTTTTAGAAATGATAGTTTCTTAAAAACTTAGATAAATTGGAACATCTAAGATTGAAGCTGAAAAACTAAAATCTAAGGAAGTTCTATATTTTGATTGGCTCAAACATAAAAAAATTAGTGTGAGTCGAATTTTTAATGATAGTAAAGAAATATTATTAAAAAAAATTATTGAATCATAAAAAAATATGATTGTATCATCAGAAGTGTGGAATTTGAAAAATGTGTAACAAAGGGTGAAATAACCTGTTGAAATATTTTTCAAATTAGGGAACATGGTGACTCATGTTACTTGAGTGTTGAAGATGAGATCAAGTTGTGGCATTTCAAACTTGGGAATCATTGGAAGAAAAGTATGAAAATTCTTTTTAATGTTTATGTTGTATGAAATCATAAAACATTGAGAAGAAGAAAATATTATTTATGTATAACTTGATAAAAAGTATAGATGATTAGTACACAACATAAGAAATTAGAAATTTAATCTGCTAGACCTCTTGAGCTTATTTACACATATATTTTTAGAGGGATGAGACAATAATAAATAAAATTATATATTTACTTTATCACTTTTATTAATAATTTCAATCGAATGAAAAAATCAGGTTTATGAAACATAAATCAAAGGCTTTAGATTTTTTTTTATCTTTCATAAGAGATGTTGAGAGAGAAATGGGTGTTTATATAAAAAATTTGACAACTAATAATGGTACAGAATTCAAATGAAGTTATTTTTAATCTTATATAAATAACCATGGAATCCAACATCAACATCAATATCCATACACCACTCAATAAAATAGAGTAACAAAAAGGTGAAAATAGAACATTTGGGGATATAGAAAGAAATATGTTGTAAGAGTACAAAATTTTAATGTTTTATTAGAGATAATTCATTATCACTACTGTACATGTGAAAAATAGATGTTTTTGATGGCTGAAATGAAACAAGAGTTCCAATGAAATGTGTTATAAAAAAACCTTCAGTGAAATATTTCATGGTTTTTGGAATCCCCTATTTACTAAATATCAATAATTCAGATCTTGGGAAATTTGATGAAAAATATGAGGAAGGAACATTCATGGTATATTCACCCAATAGAAGAATTTACAAATTTTGGAACAAACTTCTAAAAAAGTTAGTAGATTCCTACGATGTGAAAGTTATTGAAAATCTAAATTCTGTAATAAAGGATTTTGAAAATATTTAGGAAGAAAAATTGAATATTTATAAAAAAATAAAAGTGATCCAAAATAGATATATCATGACTTAGAGGAATCGTTTGATGGGGAAAGTGAAGTTAGAAGAGAAACATTGAAATTTTTTACCCTATATAAATGGGTTGAAATTGAAAATATAAATAGAAATCAAAAAGCATTGATTTACACTAGAATATGTTTGATATTATAAAATCAGACATCATTCATTCAACAGATTGAACTAGTGTCAGTTTTAGAAACAGTAAAACATAAATATTGGGTGAATAAAATTAATGAAGAGTTTGATAAAATTGAGAAAAATAAAATGTGTTGACTTGTTCCACATTTATCAAATTAAAATTTTATTCCAACAAAATGGGTGTAGAAAAAATTAATGAACCTATAGATTTTTCAAGAAACAAAGAAAGACTTGTTTTAAAAGGTTATGCATAGGTGGAAGGTGTGGAATTTAAAGCAACTTTTTTCCCAATTGAATGACTAGAAACTATAATAATTTTATTATCAGTGGCAAAACATCATCGTTATAAAGTTTATCATATGGATTTAAAGTCATATTTCTTAAATGGGGATATTGAAGAAGAAGTGTGCATTGAAAAATGTTGTGATTTTATACTTATTAACAGTGAAAGAATGGTTTATAAATAGAAGAAATATGTATACAGTTTAAAAAAATCTCTATAGTCCTGACACTCAAAACTTTATAGTTGTCTAAAAAAGTTGAATATTTCTAAAGGAAAAGTTGAAAACAAATTTTATGTGAATGAAATGGATTCATGCACTCTGATTTTAATTTTTAATGTGAATTATATAATTTTTTCTAGGGATAAAGAAAATTTTTATAAATTATTTTCTGAAGAAATGAAGAATAACTTTGAGATGTCAACATTAAATGAATTAAATTTCTTCCTAGGTTTACTTGTTCAAAAAAAATGAAAAATTCATTTTCATGTCTCAGTCAAAGTATGCCATAAAGTTGTAAAATATTGCCATGGAATATTATAAAAAAGTTTCTAATCTGATTTGAGTGAGTAAAAAGTTGAGTAAATATAAAAAAATTGTAAATCAAAAATATTTTCAGAAGCTGATAAAATATTTCTTTAAATTACAGCCTCAAGACTTGATATTGTTTATGTTGTGAATTTTTGTGATAGATATCAGAGTGATTCGAAATAATCTAATGGGGACTCATCGTATATGGAGCAGGCTTGATTATTACTTGTCCAATCTCTAAGGTCTTGAAACTTTTTATAAAACAATGGTAACCCATTTGTCATGATCCTTGTCTGACCATGCTACGCTTATAGTGGAGGTGAGATGCGATAAATTGGGGAGGTGGGCCTTCCTCTACTCTAGCAATTGGAACCAGTTGGACAGCTTTATACAGACGGTGAGGGCCTCATGGGATCATGAGGTGTCTGGGGATTCCTGGAGCAGCCTTTCTATCAGATTACAGAGGCTCAAGAAGGAAATTCTAGATTGGAGGGATTCTAAACTGGATGTATTTTATAGTGTGAATGTTATCCAAGACGAGGTTGAGAACCTGGAGGAGGAGATTCAGTCCTACTGGTATGACAACTGGTTTTCTATTCTATGTGAGAAATGCGGGTTTCTTGTTAAGAAACTCCTAGAAGTGGAACCCGATAATAAACAGCGTGCTCCGGTGCGGTGGTTGAAGGAAGGGGATCGCATCAGCGGTTTTTTCCATGAATGTCATAAGGAAAAGAGAAACCTGAATCTCAACATTGATCTGGGTAATGGGTTCTTCTCCTCGGACGTGGATCTGATCAGGGGCCTAGCCTTGGTACATTTTGATGGTCTTTTGGTGGAAGCGGTTCATGCTAGGCAGGGGGTGTTGGATGGGGTTTTCGAGGATATGAGGTTCTAGCAGTGCATTCCCAGCTTGGTTGGGCACGCGGAGAATGAGTTTCTAATGGCCATACCTAGTGAGGAGGATGTTAAGAGGACTATTCTGGAGATGCCCCAGGACAGTGTTCTGGGCCCTGACGGCTTCCCGTGTTCCTTCTATGCGGCTTCTTGGGGTATTGTGGGTCCTCAATTGGTGTTGGCTATACAATATTTCTTCCATTGTGGTGCCCTTAATCAGGGGGTTGCAGCTTCAAGGTTGGTGCAGATTCCAGGGGTTAAGGAGACTAATAGCATTAACCAGTATAGACCAATAGTTCTGTGTAATGTGTCCTATAAAATTCTAGAAAGTCTTATTTTGAGAAGGTTGATATGGTATATTCCAAAGTTGGTGTCTAAAGAACAACACGGGTTTGTTAAAGGCCGGAATATTCAAGGGGCAGTGGAAGTTTCTAGTGAACTGGTATGTGATCTTAACAAGATAAATTTTGGGTCCAATGTTAATTTTCAGATGGATATGGACAAGGCTTATAATAAGGTGGGATGGAGCTTTATTATCCGGGTTATGAGGAAACTGGGCTTCCATGAGTGGGTTTGTGACCTCTACTTTAGATGCTACTCTTCACCATGGTTATCCATCTCTCTCAAAGGGAAAATCATTGTCTTTTTCAAATCAGTACATGGAGTCAGGCAGGGTGATCCACTTTCTCTTAATCATTTCATCTTGGCTCAGGAGGCTCTCTCAAGGAACATACAGAAGGGTTTGGCAGCAGGAAGGATGCTGCCTTTTGTCTGCAAGGGTGGCAGGGAAGGTGTGTCTCATCTGATGTTTTCTAACAATATCTTGATATTCAAAAATGGAAAGAGGAGATCCTTAAGGGTGCTTAGGGAGATTTTTAATAGGTATGGGCATTTGAGTGGTCAGTGCATCAATACCAGTAAGAGTAATGTTTTTAGTTCCAACAAATGATCGGGCAGGCGGTCCAGGTCCATCCAAGATATCTTGGGTTGTCGCCAGAAATCTCTTCCTATGGACTTCCTTGGGGTTCCACTTTCTTGTGGGCGCATTAAAAAATGTTCCTTTTAGAGGTATACCAATCGGTTGTTGGGGGCATATCATTGATTAAAAGAACAAATTGCATTCTTTTGGTGGGAGGGTTATCCTGATTAATAGTGTTCTGTCAGCTATTCCAATGCATGTCTTCTCGGTTTTATGTCCACTGAAGGGAACCATTGATAGAATAGAAAAGATTCTTAATTCATTTCTCTGGGATTCTAATCAAACTGGCCGCTGCCATTGGAGTGCTTGGGCTTTCCTTGTGAAACTGGTTTAAAAAGGGGTGTTGGTCTTCGGGACATTAAGGATACCTTGAAAGGCATTTAAGTGATACTTGCATGGGATATTATCACAGGTTACTCACTTTGGGTATCTTTCTTCACAGCTTGTTATGGTGAACAGGGGTGATTTCAGAGTTTCATAGGCCACCTCGTACTAGTCTTGCGAGACATATGTTCTCGTGTTTTAATGATTTATAGGATTTGACATGATGGATTATTGTGAAGGGCGACATCTGTTTCTAGAAGGATAACTGGGTGGGTGGGAGGTTGTACTTACCCGGGTGCCCCACGCGAGAGATGACTTTCAGAGAAGCTTGCGACTTTCCATGCTTTATTCAAGTTGTTCTATCCCAGGAGTAAATGAAGATATTTCAGGAGGTTTCCTTGAATATAGAGGAGGATGGATGTTGTTTCAAAGGATCAGGTTTGGGGAAGTTCTCATCACAGGGTTATAGGAGGCTCCGTCATGGAGAGTTGAGGTCTGATGCATGGATGTCGATGTACTCATGTAAAGAGATACCAATCAAGATGAATTTCCTGATTTAGCGTGTCCTCAACAAATATCCTCCCACGGAGGAAAATATTCAAATTAAGGGAGTGTGCACTTGGCCTCGCGGTGCCATTGTTGTGATAACCCTCAGAGAGAAAATGCGGTACATCTGTTTTTCTAGAGTGATTGGGCCAGGTTTCTTTGGTCTAACTTCCTTCCCCTCCCGAATGTTCTTGATTTTTTAACCAATATTCATGATTTTTTGAATTCTTGGATTAATGGATTAGATTTCATGGAATGCAAGGAGAGGTGCGTTATTCTTTCCTCCATTTGTTTGATTATCTGGGAGGCTCGGAATCATTCTCGGATGGGTGGCTGACATTCTACTCAGTATCTCTGGGTCCAGCTTAAGTCACTCTTGGTTGAGATGGGTTTTCTGTTGAGAGGGAGCACTCGCCTTCTTGGATCCTTCAGTCCGAATGATTCTCCCATGTGTGGCCAGCTAGAAGGTCGTTGGATTAGATGGTGGCCGCCCTGTCAAGGTTCACTACCACAAAAACGGTTTTTCACAGCCCCCCCCCCCCCTTTATCAGCGTTTTTTAGCGCTGATAAAGGGACCCCCTTTATCAGTGCTTGTTTAGTAGCGCTGATAAAGGGTCGGCTTCAAAAAAAATTAATAATATATTAATATATTAATATATAAATATAGTTATATTGATATATAAATATAATATATAATTTTTAAATATATTTTAGATAAGTATAAATGTACATTTACACTTATTATTCTTAATATATAAGATATTTAGTGAAAATGGATTATTAAAAAATTTAAATAATATTTTTAATTAATAAAGTTCTAATCATTATGGAGTAATAGTCATTTAATAATAATTTGAAGACTAACAAAATTAATTTTTTTTAAAGATCCAAAATATGTTGAAAACGCAACTCAAACTTCAAACGGCCATAACATTTGATCCAGGTGTCCGTTTGAGCTCTACCACATATCAAATCGAAGACTGTGATGAGATCTACGTTTCTGTGATAGAGGGACTTTGGTCATGGGATTTTCGAGGCCAAAAGAGGCCTATAAGGCCTCCAAAACTGAGTTTTTAGTCGGGGTACCATGATTTTTTAACATTTTTGTGGATTTTCAGCCTCGTTTAAGGGGGTATTATTGGATTTGTTTTGGTGGGGACTGAATTTATTCCAAGGTATTACATTCATATTGATATTATGTCTTTGAAATTTCATCATTTTTTATAATACACTGCTATTTATAATCAAATATATAACAATATATTCATATTTTTTATATATTGACACCTAAAAATTTAATTATAAATATAATTAATAAAAAAATATTTACATATAAAATATATTAGATTTATCTAAATAATTACTAAAATCAATTTTATTTAAAATAAAAATATATGAATATTTATATACCTATATATTAATTTTACTATATATATATATATATTAATCTAACTATATATTTTAATCTAATTACTATATATATATTAATATAATTACATCTATATATATTAGTATTACTATAAATATATATATTAATATCACTATAAATATATGTATTAATATCACTATATATATATAAATATAACTATATATATATTCATATAAATATATATATGTTAATATAACTATATATATGTTAATATAACTATATATATGTTAATATAACTATATATATATTAATATAAATATATATTACTATACGAATAAATATAACTAAATATATATATATATAAATATAGATATATATTATTATAACTATATATATATTAATATAACTATAAATATATTAATATAACTATATATATATATTATAACTATATATATATTTTAATATAAATATATATTAGTATACGAATAAATATAACTATATATATATTACATGAAATGGAAGACAAATCAAAATAGAGTTGTGGTAAAGGCTTAGTCGCGTAGGGGGGAGGTCTCGAGTTCAAATCCTGGGGGAGGCAGGGGCGCGCGCACATGGAGGAATATAGTAGCAAGCACTGTTAAAGGGTGAAGGGGGTGTGGGGGGTGTGTGGGGTGCTGTACAGGGGAAGAAAAATGCTTTAAAAGGGGGGATCAAGTGCTATAAAAGCCCCCCCCCCCCCCCCGAATGGCTGTATTTTGTATTTTTTTTAAAAAAAATTATTTTTTTTAATTTTTTTAATTTTTTTAATTTTTTTAATTTTTTTAATTTTTTTACTTTTATCAGTGCTTTTTTAAAATTTCTGATAAAAGGGTCATTTATCAGCTTTAAAACGAAATCACTGATAAAGGAAGCGTTGATGTAGGACCCCTTTATCAGCGCTAAAAAAAGCGCTGATAAAGGGGTACTTTTATCAGCGCTTTTTTAGCGCTGATAAAATACACCGTTTATCAGCATTTTTTTACCACTGATAAAAGGGGTCTTTATCAGGGCTTTTCAGAGCGCTGATAAAGGAGACCCCCCCTTTATCTTCACCAGATTTATCAGTGCTTTTTCTAGCACTGATAATGGCAATTTTAGCGTTGATAAGTTTCATATTTGTTGTAGTGGTTTAAATCTGAATGTTGATGGATCATTGATTTTTGGGATCATGAGAGGTGGAGGGTTGTTGAGAGACTCAAGAGGTTTGGTTCTGATTGCCATCAGTGCATATTTTGGGCTATGAAGTTCTTTGGGTTCTGAGGATAGGGCTCTTCTGGCAGGAATTCAAGTGTGTCAGAGGGCTGGCTTTTAGGTGGCTGAAGTGGAAACAGATTCTAATGTTTTGGTCCATGCGGTGCGGGGAAGTTGCGATCCGCCATGGGAACTGGCTTATGTTCTTCATAACTGTGCACTTTCTACGGAGCATGGGAGGATCATTAAACATTGTTTAAGGGAGGCCAATTTTGCAGCATATGTGTTGTCCCAAAGGGGGAGCTCAGAGGAGGAGCTTATTGTTTACTCTTGTACGGGTTCTCTTCCTGCGGGGTGTAACTCTTTTGTTCAAGGGGACGCTCTAGGTTTTCACCACTTCCGTCCTCCTTGAGGCAGTTTCTCGGGGTGGTTTCCTGATCACACTAATTTTATAATATAATGAAAGTTTCAGTCAAATAGAATTATGAGATATATTAATGGAACAACTTCATATAGGATTATGTACAAAATAATTTTTGATATGAACTTTCATGCTTAAATTGATGTTGATTGGCTTGGATATTACAATGATAAAAAACAAACTTTAAGAGGAATGTTCTTAATTGGAGAATTCCGTGTTAGTTAGCATAGTATGAAATGGATTTCAGTAACATTGAGCACATTGGAATCAGAATATGTTGTTGAGACTTGAGATTATACTCAAACATTGTGGATGAAGGTTTAACTATAAGATTTAAAAGTGAAATTTTCTACACAATTAAAGATACTTTGGGATAATCAGTGTTTAATTTATCTTAGTAAAAAACATATCCAACACTCAAGATCAAAGAACTTTGGTATTAATTTTAACTTCATAAAAGAGAAATTTTTTAGTGGAGAAGTTTTCCGAGAATATATGACAAATAATTATCAAATTTCTTATATCATTAACAAAGATATTCCAAAGGAAATATTTGTAGATTTGAGGTTGTAACATCATTCTCATCCTCCACCAATGACTTCAAAAAGTTATAAAGGAATACCCTCTCAATGCATTAGATTATATTGATAAAGGGGTATGGAAAGTAAAAAATTTGTAATAAGTGTTTACGTTTTTTTCTATAATTAATCTAAAGTTGTGTATATCATTAAATGGGGGAGAGAATAATAGGGGAAGTGAAAAAATTAGATTTAAAAAATAGAAAAGATCAAACTGAGGGTGATTTTATCGTAACATGGTCGTAATTTTTCTTGTCATCAAGAGATGGAATTACTTCAAAAACATTAATTTATACAGTAGTGTGATGTCGGCCACTATTTTTAATAAATTTTTTGTTTTAGTAAAATTTCAAAATTTTGAGTTGTTTCATAAATGAGTTGTGAAAAATTATGAGTGATGAAAAATTATGAGTGTTAAAATTTGTTAATGAATTTTTTCAATTAATCCAAAGGGGGGATTGAAGATCATTTGTGATGTTTTTCTTACAATGTTTTTTATTTTTTGACAACTAACTTCTGTTACATAGTGTTTTGGTACACCAGGAAAAATTAGTTATTTGAAATTAAAAAACATTTGATATGATGTTGCTAGAGAAGAAGAATGTTATACATATATAGAGAGTCATAATGCTCTGCAAATATACAAATTCAGAAAAGATGTGTAGAATCTTAGAAAATACTAAAGATATAAATGTAAATAAGGTTTCTAAGATGAATAAATTTAGAAAGTATGAATGTAAATAAAGTTGATGAGATGAATAAAGTTATAAATTGTGGGTGTTAATTAAGTTTTTGAGATGAATAAAGTAAGAAAGTCATGAAGTTAGAAAGTTTACTTTGTCAATAAACTTTTTATCAAAGTCATACAATGCTATGAAGATCTCACCTTGAATCATGAAAACCCTTATGATACATTATTTTTATTGAAAAGAAGAATTTGGAGTTTTCCCGAATGGCTTGAAGACCTTCATTTTTATTGATTATTGATTTCCCCCATTTAAAGGGATGATAGGGAACCCTTACAAGGCCCATAGTCTTAGAAATTACATGTCCTGTAGGATTAGGAGATTACATGACCCGAAGGTCTTAGGGAATTCAACCAGACTATCTATAAGGAACTTCCCCTCCCCAACATCTGTATCGTGATAGTAGTTCTCCAACATTGCATGCACATCTGGCTAGGCTTCCCATGAAATCACAGGATGGTCCCAATGGCACAGTCATACCCTCTCATTCTAACATATCCATTTTATTATGCTCTAGTGAGTGCACCCATTCTATGAATCCACCTCTAGGGTTGCTCCATTTCTATAGAGTCTGTCTGGGGAAACAGCACTAATCATGGGGACCAAGGGCCTCAAGGTAGCCCAAAGGCCTTAAAGGTGGTTTGAATGCCTTACTGACCTGAATGCCTAAGTGTCCTAAAGGCCTTAGGGACTCCAAACCAAAATTGGTGGACCAAGGTGAATAGTTTTGGCTGCTATAGTATCGAACAGTACCTGCTACAGTACCTACTACGATAACTGCACGGTAATGCTACAATGTCTGCTATGGTTCCTGCGATAGAAACCCAGAATTATACCTCTGCCTAGTTTTTAACCTGGGTCTCGTGGATTCACTTAAAGTGTCCTCACCAACTGGGTTGAGGGTCATGTTCAAATTTTGATTTTTTCAAAAAAAAAATTCTAGATTATTTTTTGGTAATTAGATTTGGCATTGCAAAGTTCCTAGTTGGATGGACCAGAGTTGATATTTGTGAAAGTAAATTTTTGTAAAAAAACATCGATCATAGATCATTGGATAGACCCAACCAGATGATGCCTATCATTTGGAACAGAGAAGAAGCACATTTTGTAGATCATCGAATAGAGATATTGTAAAAATATCTAATGTTTCTGTTGTTATTTTTTTCAATTTTCCACGATGTGAAGGAAATACGAAGTGGACCAAAAAGTCATATTTGAATATCTGAACAAAAAAATGGGGTAGATCATTTATTTTATCAGACACTGAGCTCTAAAAAATAGACCTCTAGAAAAACTTTTCCGAATAGAGATATGTGGGGATGATTGAAGTTTCTTCAATAGAAAGAAATTGATCAAATAAAGGAAGTTTCTAAAAGATATAAAATATCAAGAATGTAATTGGGTGTGGATGGTCAGATAGAGGAGAGTAGTGTCACATAAGTGAACAGATATCCAAAATGTAAAATTATGGGTTATATCAAATTCTTAGTTTTATATGAAAGTGAAAGAAGAAGAAATATTATGTTTTATAAGATGTTTTGAAGTTTCTATTAGGAAAAATGTTGTATGTGTATGCAGTCTTTAGAAATTTCAACAATGGAGTTAAACATCGTCAGTTGAATTAGAGAAATGAACATAGAAAAGATTTATATGTTTTTTTAGTGAGTCTTCTTCAAATTTACTAAGAGAATCGGATGGAGGCAAGTGTTTTATTCAGATAAATAGTTTGTATAATGTTTTAAGAAAAATGTTTTATTAAAGGATAATGTTGGAAGTTGTGGAGTTTTAAATCACTAGTAAAGGAAGTTCATAGAATGAAAATTTTGTAATAAAATCAATTAGATTAACTTCAATGAAGAGTTTATAAAGTTTTAGAACAGAAGAAAATCAAAGAAAGAGGAGCAGAATATCCTTTCAGTAGGTGAATAAGTTTCTTAAAGGATTTTCATCAGACAATCATTTCTTAGATAGAGGATTAAGTAATTTTACATAAATTTATAAATCCCATTAACCTAAAAATTCATTGAAATTTTATTCAATTGTTTTTGTATCAATCCATGTTGAGAAATATTGAAAAATTTCTTCAAGTATGAATTTAAGGAAAATTCGAGAAGGTTGGAACGTTGAAGATTTTAAGAAGATTCAAGAAGATTTGAGAAGACTCCATAAGAGTTAAGAAGCATCCCAGTGAGATTAAAATGAGTGTGACACTTGGATATAAGAATTTTATTGAGTGGGAAAATTAAATTGGTTTCCTACCTTTGATATTTCTAGAGAATATATAAATAACAGTGTAAAAGTACATCATACATGACAATATTAACATGTGAAACAAGATAAAGTGCTGCAGAGTTTGTGTCAGAGTGTGTTTCCAACTAAAGTTGAGTTTTGTGTTGAATAAGAGTTCAAAAAAAGGTTTTTTATCAGAATAATAGGATAGTGGTTAGTTTAGTTACTGGACATAGTATAGAGGACATAATTTCTATGCAAAAAGATTGTAAGGCATTGGGTTTTGTTAAATCGGATAGAATAGAAGTTTATGTCAGGAGTAGTTTTAGAAAAGGTGCATCAGATGGATATTATTATAAACAGGATCACCGGATAGAGAAATCAAATAGAGGAATTGGATGAACATTCTGGATAAACGTCCATGGAGAAGAATTAACAAATATAAATTTGTTTGTGGCTCAAGTTTCGTAAGAAATAAATTTAAACTGATATGAGTAAGTATATTCATACCTATTAGGAGATAAAAGAGCGGAAATTGGAGTAGTCTCAAAATTTTTATTCACTTATTTATAATAGTGAATTTATATAGACCCATGGTAGTGTCCATAGAAAAAATATATGTTATCACACTGAGGTTTAACCTTGTAAATGTTGTGTTCCTTGTTATTTTCCAACATTTTCATGCTTGTTGTTTCCTTATAAAATTTGATAAGGAAGATAACTTTAACAAGTTAAGGGGTTATATTTTATAATGTTCGAAATTTATAAAAATACAACCACTGATTCAACCCCCCCCCCCCCATCAGTCGTTCTATGATCCTTATGAACTTCACTCATAACCTCCTTTTTAGAGATTACCAAGTGTGAATATTGTGAGAAGATGTATCGATGTATTATGATCCCATAAACCTGATTTCCCACAATCATTTGTGTACCTTTAGATAGATTTCATCTGACCATGTAATATACATTTAAAAATATCATTATATAACTTCAAGGTTATCATCATAGAAGTGAACTATTATGAAAAATTAATATGACAGATAATCTAAGAAAATTATTACATTAATGTTACATAAAGAAAACTCATCATGTGATATGATATATTATTAATATTCATGTATTTTAATATAAAGGTAATTAAATGAACAAAATAGTGGGTTTTAGGAACTAACTCCAACACAGGCATCGTAGGAGGAGTACATGAGGTTGATGTCCTTCAAGTTCATGATACCCTACTATGATGAGAATATAATATGTGTCAATTATGTGGTGATGTGATATTTGGATATGGATATGTGATTATGGTTGTAGTATTATATTGAATATGATTATGGTATGATATATGATGTGTGTTTTCTGAGATGTAGAAGGGGTGGTTAAATAAGATGTTTGTTGTCGGTGCATGAGAGTGACAAACTAATGAGAAATTGGTTGCAGGTTTCCTTCTCAATATATTCTCTTGATATTATGTTATTATATTTGGATGCATTATTAGGTGAGTGACACTTGGTGAGGTTTGGTAATAACTGACATGGTTAGGTGTGTGTTGGTTCTACAGTTTATTCACTAATACATTAATATGCTTCTTCCACATTTGAACGAGAGATCTTGAGGATGATCATACTGATTATACATGTATGATTACCCTGATATATAAATATATATATATATATATATATTCAGGTTTATAGGATGGATTCGGTGATTGAGTTGGACATTAATAGTGCATGGATTGGAGTTGTGGTTAGAGTTTCTACCTTATGAGTTTCCTTTTTTTATTTTATTTTAGTGACATTTCTCTATATGAAATTGCATGTATTGTTAGATATTGGTTTTCATTTATATTATAGTGTTGATTGGTGGTATCATTATATATATCTAGGATTA
Source organism: Viscum album (assembly GCA_963277665.1). Classification (NCBI taxonomy): domain Eukaryota; kingdom Viridiplantae; phylum Streptophyta; class Magnoliopsida; order Santalales; family Viscaceae; genus Viscum; species Viscum album. The sequence goes on along the minus strand of OY728162.1, from coordinate 1,234,137,946 downwards.
ATGAGGATAATTTAATTTATTTTTATGTTGTATACCCTCAGTGGTAGTTGTTTATCCATTTGGGGGAATGTTTTGAGGGTCACTCGTATTTTCACTATAGGCCTAAGAGGAATTCTCAATGGGGAAGGTCATAGAATGAGTCATATAAATAAGTTTTCTAAAGAAGAAATTGTTTATCTTATTGTTTTGGATTTTTTATAAGTTTTATTTTAATTATTTATCAAAATAAAATAATATGGTTTATATAAATTTATTATTATTTAAAACACAACATTTATTTGTGTGTGTGTGAGAGAGATACATATCTAAATATTATTGGTGTTATAGGAACACACATATAAAAGGATTTAATAAAGTTTATTTTATATTTATAAATATATAGGATACATATAAATATATATATAATTTGTTAATAAATATTTTATACAATTATAGTTAATATTTAATCAATTATAGTAGTCACATCGATGGATGGTTGTGATTCATTCAATCATATTAGATGTTTAAGTACTATTTTATTTTCATTGATTAATTACATATACAATAACTAATTATGAATTTGCGGGGTTTTGGGGTAGTCTTAATGTCAAATCTCCTTGATCACATTGTGGGTGTCGGTATATTTTTTATGTCATTTTAAATTTCCCCTCCATGATTGTTTGTAAATTACATGTCACTACTAAAGATTAAAAATTAATCAATGCTAAAAAATGCTATTATCAAAGCTAAAAAGATCATACATGCTAAGTGCCCTAAAAGTGCATGATCTTTATCAGTGATATTGTTAGCACTGATAAAGGTCATACCAGCTACTGCAGAATATAGCCCTATATGAGCCCTAAAAAAATCCATAAATTAGCAGAGTGAAAAAAATATTATAATTAATGAAAATTATGATACAAATATTACATTGCGCCATCATTTCAATTCCAAATTTACATTAATTAATTTCATACAAAATAATTACATTGATTTAATATATACAATTAATCGACAATTTACAGCCCAATAAAAAAACAAAACTGTTATAGGTGGTCTTTTCCAACGATCAATTGAACTTTGTACAAACGTGTGTCTCTACAATAAAACCAATGTTTATTTTAGTAACAGTACATAAAAAAATTACTTATAATGTTATATAATCTACATGTGATAAATTATAATGATAATTACTGAATAAATTTATAATATTATCAGTTATACTATTAATTATATTATTAATGATTATATTGTTAATTATTTTATTTTATTATTAATTATACTGTTAATGAATAATTATAGTATGAATTATTAATTACATTTTTAATTAATAATCTATATAAATTATATTGTTAATTACTGAATATATTAATGATATTATCAATTATTAAATTCCTTAACAACTTAAATAGATAATAAATAAATCATTAATTTATAAATTTTCATTAAATTATTAATTATATTATTATTTGTATTATTATTTATTACTTATTTTAATCAGTTATTTTTTATTTTTAGTTATTGATATAATGAGTTACATTAATTGTATTATCACTTATTACAACATGCACACCAGATGTGAACGTCCTTCTCACCTTATGTTAGGGGTCTCTGTTAACACTTCATAAGACTCCTTTTTCCAAATATCGATCATTTTCGTAATTTTTGAAAATAAACCAAGATTTTTTTTCTTGTTTTTGATAATGTGACATGAGTTTTAAACTAACATGAATCTTTTATATTGAAAGCTTTCACTTTGAGACATGTCAACCACATCATGCATCACTGATCTGCGGTCGATTCCTACGTGTCAAAAATGAATTATGTATCATTTTCCAAAATATTCTAGATAGATTGAGCTCGTTTGCTCAGTTTTAGCTATGTGAATCATGTTTTAGGCTAAAATGACACTTTTATATTGAAAATTTGTGCTTTGAATCATATCGGTCACACCATGTGTTGGATTGATGTGCGGTCAATTCCAACATATTTCAAATTAATTACGGATCTTTTTTTTGAAGTATCAACACAATTCGATCTTTTTTCTTTCTTTCGGCAATGTGAATCATGTTTTAGACTAAAGTGACACTTTTATATTGAAAGCAATCACTTTGAGTCATACTAGACATTTCATGAGTCGGATTGATGTGCGGTTGATTCGTAAATATGAAAAATAAATTATGGATCATTTTCCTTATGTATTAAGAAAATCAGAGATTGTTTTCTCAGTTTTGGCTATCTAAATCACATTTTTGACTAAAATAACATTATTATATTGAAAATGTGGACTTTAACTCATATGTGCCACATCATATGTTCGATGGATAATTAGTCAATTCCTATATGCCACAAATAAATTAAATATAATTTACCTAAAATATTAAGATAATTTGAGCCCATTTGATTGGTTTTGGAAATCTAAATCATATTTTAGAATAAGATGACACTATTATATCGAAAACAAGCACTTTGAGTCATACCATTGACATCAAGTATATGATTGACATGAGATCAATCCATACACATTAAAAATTATTTTTGGACCATTTTCCTAAATTTTCAAGATAATCCATGTTCACTTTCTTAGTACTGGCTATGTCAATCTTGTTTAAGACTAAAATGAGACATGTATTAAAAACAAGTACTTTATGTTATACCAGCCAAATTGTGAGTCAGATCGATGTTTGGTTGATTCTTAAACATCAAAAATGAATCATGTGTCGTTTTCTTAAAGTATCAAGATAGTCTGATCTTGTTTTCTCAATTTTGGCTATGTGGAACATGTTTTAGTGTAAAATGACATTTTCGTAATTTGAAAACATGAACATTGAGTCATACCACCCACATCATTGGTCATATTGATGTGAGGTAGATCCCTACAAATCAAAAATGAATTATGGATCATTTTTCTAAAGTATCAAGATAATCTGATCTCATTTGATCATTTTTTTTCTATGTGACACGTCTTTGAAAGTAAAATGAAACTTTTTTTAATGTGAAAACACTCACTTTGAGTCATATTAGACATATCATGTGTCATAGTGATGTATAATGAATTCCTACACATCAAAAATTAATTATGGATATTTTTTTCTAATGTATCAACGTAATTCGTTCTTGTTTGATCAATTTTGGCTATGTGAGTCGTGTTTTAGACTAAAATGACACTTATATTACAAACATTTGTTTTAAGTAATACTAGCCACATCATGTATTGGATTGATGTATGATCAATTACTATACATAAATATGAATTATGTATCATTTTAGTAATGCATCAGTTCAATCCAAGCTCGTTTTCTCAGTTTTGGCTATGTGTCACATGTTTTAGAGTAAATGACACATTTTTAATAAAAAAAAATTCACTTTGAGCCATATTGGCCACATCATGTGTTTGATTGATGTGCAGACAATTACTAAACATCAAAAATGAATTATGGGTCATTTTACTAAGGTATCAAGATAATCCAAGAATATTTTCATTGTTTTGGATTTTTAAATCACATTTAAGGCTAAAACGACACTATTATATTTAAAATATGCACTTTGAGTCATACCGAACACATCGTGTGTTAGATTGATGTTTGGTTGATTTATGCACATCAAAAATTAAATATGGATTTTTTTCATAAATTATCAAGATAATAATATCTTTTTTTCTTGGTTCTGTCTATATGACATGTTTTTTATAGTAAAATGACACTGTTGATGTGAAAGCAGACAGTTTGAGTCATAGCAGCCACATCGTGTCAGATTGATGTTAGGTATATTTCTGCATATCAAAAATGAATTATGGATCTTTTCCATAAAGTATCAAGATAATAAAAACTCATTTTTCTTAGTTTGTCTTATGTGAATCGTTTTTTAGACTAAAATTATACTTACATTGAAAACACACACCTTAAGTCATAGCAGTCAAGTTATTTGTCAGATTGATGTGTGGTTAATTCCAACACATCAAAAATTAATTATGAATTATTTTACTAAAGTATTAGGACAATATGTTCTCATTTTATTTATTTTAACTATGTGAATTGTGTTTTAGACAAAAATGACATTTTTATATTGAAAACAAGCACATGGAGTCATATTTGCCATGTTGTGTGTCAGATTGACATGAGGTGGATTCTTAAACGTCTCAAATGAATTATGTATCATTTTCATAATGTATCAAGACAATATGAGCTTTTTTTGTAGGTTTTTGTTATCTAAATCATGTTTTAGGCTAAAATGAAAATATTATATTGAAAACATGAATTTTAAGCCATATTAGCCACATCATGTGTCAGGTTGATATGCAGTTGATTCCTACACCTCAAAAATTCATTATGGATCATTTTACTAAACTATTAAGATAATCTAAGGTATTTTTCTCAATTTTGGCTCTCTGAATTACCTTTTAGACTAAATAACACTATTATATTGAAAATATGCACTTTTGAGTCATATTGGCCATATTGTGTTCCAAATTGATATGAGGTTTATTATTTCACCTCAAAAATGAATTATGGACTGTTTTATAAAGTATCAAGGCAATCTGGCCTTGTTTGCTCCATTTTGATATTTGAATCACATTTTAGACTAAAAAGGTACTATTGTATTGAAAATATGAACATTGTGTCATACTAGCCACGTCATGTGTGATATTGGCATGTAATAGATTCTTACACATCACAAATGAGTTATGGATCATTTTCCAAAATTATCCATAAAATCTGAACTCATTTGACTGATTTTGGATTTGTGAATCACGTTTTAGACTAAAATGGAACTTATTTTGAAAACACAAACTTTAAGTTATATTGGTCACATCATGTGTCAGATTGATGTGTGATATATTCCTATATGTCACAAATGAATTATGCATCATTTTCCTAAAGTACCAAGACAATTTGATCTTTTTATTAGTTTTGAATACGAAACGTGTGTTTTAGAGTAAAATGACACTTTTTAAAGTGAAAACATGTGACTTGAGCCATACTGGGGCATATAGTGTATTGAATTGATATGAGTTTAATTCCTAATCATCAAAAATGTATTTTGGATCATTTTTCTAAAGTATAAAGACAATACGAGCTCATTTACTCAGTTTTGGCTATGTAAATCACATTTTAGAATAAAATATCACTTTTATATTGAAAGAACACACTTTGAGTCATACTAGCCACGTCAGGTGTCATATTGACATTCGATTGATTCCTAAACAAAAATGTTTAAGAAAAATAAAAAAATTAAAACATAATAGTTAATCACCTCAACTTGATATCGGAATAAATTCCGACATCATGTACTCTACCCACTCATCTCTAAACAAATCTATTACTTCTTTTGAGAATAAACACTATTGTAATTCTTGGTAGCACTAAGAAAATATAGACAAACAAATAATTAAAAAATAATTTAAATGAAATTTTAATTACCTTTTGAAATACCTATTTAGGGTTGCAAGTTTGTTGATGGAATATGATATCAATCATAAATTAACAAACATGATATGCATAATCGTTGTTGTTATTCTGTTTTGGACACTGCAAAAACATTAACCAACATAAGTAAATTGTTTTGAAATATGTTTTGATAGTTAAATATTACTATGTATGCCTTAATATGCCTCTACTTTAAGAAATCCATAGGCTTCTTGTGTTCAGTCACTAACTCCATACCATGATTTAGATGATATTTATAGATCTCCCTATCATAACAAAATTTTCATTAAAATACAGGATGAAATGAATAATTTAATGTTTATCTATAAAATATTGATTGTAGTGCATTAAAACTTCACAATGGATATCATGTGAGGTCGATTTTTTGAAACTCCATGCTTTGGATCCAAAAAACAAACATTTACGATATCAAATTGAGTGCAATGAGCATCCAATGATTCTTACAAAATAAATAAGGAATGAAGAAAAAAAAGAAAAATATGTTTTATATGATTAGATTATATAGTTTTACCCATGTATTGTAGGAATCAAAATGAGTATGTCTTTTATTATTTTCTTTTCAAATATCCTACTTAGTTTATTTTTTTCAACTTTTTCATTTCCAAATTAACTTATGGTGTAAAAATGGATACATGATTAATGAGTCTAAATTCTTCTTTGGATGATTTTCCATTCATATTGTAGTAATGTATACACCTATTAGAAATATGAACACTTATTAATTGTAATGAACAAAGTAGATCATTTTTTTGATAAACAGATTTTTAAAGTATATCGCATGTATGCATTCACAACTGAGAATATCATCTATTGAAATTTGATAATTTCATTTATAATTTTGAGAAAAAAAACATTTGTAATGGAATCTCCAAATATTTCTTCTTCATATTTAATGTATTGCACATTTATATATTTAAATGATTCATCTGCATGAACTTGTAATGTTAATATATGTAGAAGTGGAATTGGTTGTGTAAAGGTGATCTGAGAATGTCCATTGATTTCATGGTTGATCCACTATATTTTTTTTGATTTGACCTTCCTTTTCCCATTCGTTTTATCAATATATCATGCAATACCTCATTTTATACAATTTTTCATCAAATGTTGACGTTTTTTCATTTGAAAAAATTGTAAAGGGAATGCCTTATTATCTCCATATATCATTATATGATTAAACGGTCATGCTAGGGAAGTTTCAATGGAATTATTGGTCTTTTTTGGCATCCATATCATCAAGAGGAATAGGAAACTTGGTACTCTGAGCATGGTCAACTTTAATCGCCACTCTCATGTGATCAGTTGGGAGTTGTTTATTATGTAACATGTCTCCTTGGATGTTGAACATCATACCCCTCACAATAAGTTGATGGATGGTGCTGAAGGATATAAATCACATATAATTTTACCCTGCTAAATTTTAGTAATAGAATATTATCAGTGGTTTTTTGATTCACATTTAATATAAAGTGTTATGAAAAAAATCATTTTCTCAGATAAGGCAAGCAATTGAGGGGAATAGATAGCCTTAAAGATATTGGTGTGTGGATCGTCATGTATTGATCATTATTCAACAATTGGTTCCCTTTGATCCTTTCACATATACTAGTCCACCAAATCGGACTTGACAATAATATCTTTTATATCATCTATTTATGCCTATAGGTCTTTCATTATCTCAAATGAATCTCCTTGTGACTTTGTGTTCTCAAAATATGTTCGAAGTGACACTCCAAAACCTACACCAATAACACGACCATATTGTTCAGCCCTCATCAAAGATACTAAATGTAGTTTTTTTCTAGGTAAAATTGATAATGATTCTTGTTTTTAAATTATTTAAAAAACATATGAACATAAATAGATATTTTTATATAACAATATTATAAAGTATAATAAATTTGTATTATATCATACTTACACACGAATCCCTTACTTGTTATGTGTATTAATTTATTATTTTGCCTTTTTATTTACATAAGTATCCTTCTATAGTAGATGTCATTGGATAGAAGTGGTTTTAGATTTTAATTTGTCAATCAGTATATAAATAAATGAAAATATGGTTTTTCATTTCACATAAAACATCAACTGTGTTTTTAAAATACGTATCATTTTATTTTCAATTGAAGTATACCTTGCTCTTACTTTACAGTAGGGGTACATTAGTTTTGATGCACATTGATAATTTTTAGCACTCCTTTTCTATTTCATAAATTAACATTTTTTAATCAAGGAGGATAAAATAAATAATGTCAAATAAAATATTATCAATGACAATGCACATAAAATAATACCTTAATGTAGTGACCACTAAAAGATATCCATTTTTCTCGGTTTATAATGTGTGCATACATAACTAGTGGGTGGGGTTTACTTTCCCCTCAGCATCCATGAGATGCCGCTTTGTTAGAAGTGTCGACAAGGATCTATGATATTTTTTAGTGACCATTAATACAAATTTCTTACAACAGCCATATAAAATAAATAAACTCTATAATGAAAAGTAAATCAACATTTCATTATATAATTTTTCAGTAAAATGTAGGAAGTATATCATAACATTACTTTAATATCTTCCCAAATAATTGTATTCAATGAAGGAAAGTCATTGTTAAATGTATCTATATCAATCAGAACATGAATTTGAGTTGTGACCCCAATGTAACTAATAAACATTATCTTTTTGGGGTCCACAGGTTGGACGTATTGATTTCGTCCAATCTTAAATTTTATACCTTTTATTATTTCCCTAATTACATTATTTAACATGGTTATGTTGTTCCTCTCTTATTTTTTTCATCAATGTGTTGTTGATCCCCTAACAATTCCCCATTTTCAATATTAATAGTGTATTATTCCTCGAGATTGGAAACATCAGTGTGTAGAGAAGTCATTATCTACCTGATTAGTTAATTGTTTAATTTAGATTACATAAAGGAAATAAAGAATACATAACACTGTGAGGAAAATCAAAATATGTTTAAAACCATTATTAACATATTCATTAAACTCTCTTTTTTTCTTTAAAGGTTGAAGGGATTTGGATTCTCTATAATGTATCGAAACCCCCTCCTTATGGTCATCTCTAATACACAAGAAACTATCTTTATTGGGACGACTGTGAAATGATTGTGATCTCCCAATGAAAGGTTCATCCTCAATTAAATTTTCATCCAACTTGTTAGTTGTTTTAGTCTTCAATAGAATAATTGACCAATTTCTATTTGTAGGATATCAGACAAAAAATAATTGCACTGTATTTGATGAACGGTTTGTCCTTATACCCTTCCACACTAAAATTCAACATCATGAATCCCAATTCATTGACTTCAACTGCACTCCTCTTTTCAACCCATTTTCAATGGAAAATCATCACTATAAATGTTGAATTACTCGACTTATATATTTTTTTGACGATATTGAAGTATGAAATATTCGCATAAATTGTATTTTTATCCATGGAACCAAATATGTGTATCAATTCCACCACAAGAATAACTCCACTATTTTTCATCATACCCCATCCATCTTATTCATTTATATAGAACGTATAACCATTAATTACATAACCATTATAAGATTATATATTTATGCATGATCCTCTGGCTATCCATTGAAGTCGTTCGGTAACAGGATTTGGATTTACATATAACTACTTATAAATAAGATCTTGAAATCGTCCTATAAATTGTTGTTTATGTGTATTTGATATCCATCTTTCAACCCTTTATGGATTAAAATGTCTAACGATTAGTTTGTGGGCTTAAACATATGAAGAAACATATGCACTATTATGTAAAATTTAAAGATGATATTCATAATGGTCTATAATGGTAATTGTAACAACATCTATTCCAAAATTCCATTTTCCCACAAGGTGTCCACTGTGATGAAATTTTAGGAGACCAATGTTATCAACATCTGATAGGTAGTCAGTAAAAAATTCAACAGTTTCTTCAATAATATAACAGTCTACAATATAACATTCTGATAGACTTTGAATATTGACGCACCGTTTCAAGATAATTATATATCATTCAATGGGGTGAATCCATATGTAATGTTCAGGTCTACATCGTTTAATCTCTCTAAACAAGTGAACCATCAGGTGGATCATTATATCAAATAATTTTGATGGAAAGAATATCTCCAATTCACATAACATGATTGCAATTTCCTTATTTGTGATTAAAAATTCTTCAGGTTTATAACATTATTGTATATGGATTTAGAAAAAAATAAAGTTCTTGATAATGTATGTCATACATTTTTAGGCAGAATGAAACATAAATCTAAAAGCATTAAATGTTGCGTCAAAACATGACAATCGTGTGATATTAGACCATTTAACTTGAAATTAGTCATTGACATGATATTCATGATATTTTATGAATAACCATATTAAACTTTTACACCATTAAGGAAGTTGTAAAATTGAAATTTTTCTTGTCTAGATAGAGTATAATCTACTAAAGGGAGAAATGTTCATCTTTCGCCCTTCATTGGTGTCAACTCTTCCCTTATCCCTAGGTAAATCATTTACAACCTTGCCTTAATTTCATATTTTGTTTTTTCTGGATCATTTAGTAACGTGTTAATAACATTATCACATGAACTTTTTTATACCTGCATGACATCAAGAAAATGTCTGACGTACAAACAATTACAATATAATAATTTAACGAAAACTGATGTCTTTTTCCTACCAGATTTTGTAAAGTTTATTATAAAAGGTTTAATGAAGATAAAAAATTTCAATATATTTTAATTTCTCTAATTGTTGATCACCCATTAGTGGAGACATTTGTGTGCCTTATACTCTATTTCCATTTAAAGATGTCATCCAGGATTGGTATATAGATCATCAGGGTAAAAATATTTGATTTCCTAAAGACACTGTATTTGAGTAATGTTTCAATCTAACTATGTGTGTAGATTCTTCACAAATGGGACACCCCAACATTCCTTTAATGCTATAATCTAACATATTTTCATAAGCAGGAGAGTCATTTATTGCCCCGTGCAACATGGCTCTCAATGTGAACTCTTCACTTCTATGGACATCATACAATATAAAAAATGTATCCCACATGACTTTCAGATCTTTGATCAATGGAGTAAAATAGACATCAATATCATTATCGGGCTATTTTGGTTCAGATGATAGAAGTAATATAATGTATTTGTGTTTCATGCATAACCACATTGGCAGGTTATAATTTACCAACATAACTGGCCATGTATTGTGAGTACTACATTGTACACCAAAATGAATCATTCCATATAAAGATAATGCAAGATGACGGTTTCTCGGCTCATTTCTAGATTCAAGATACTCGTAATCAGTTTTCATCCACTGAGGAGAGTTTTTTGGGTGACGTAGTTTTTCATCTTCATTTCATATATTTGTGTTTCATGTCAATTTTCTAGCGGTTTTCTGACATACATATAGTAATCTAAACCATGGAATGATAGGAACATAGCATACAAATTTCAATGGACATGATTCATCTTTCTTGTATCAAGTCTCTCCACAATTAGGGTGTTTTCTGAGTGATTCATGGTCCTTGTGAAACAATATAAAATCATTTTCATAGACATGTATTTTTTCAGAGATAATACCCATTGAACATAGCATTTATTTAGTGTAATATGTTTGATAAGGAAGCTTATTTTGTTATTGTAGCATATCATTCAGGAGATCAAGTAGTTTTGTAAAGATGGAGTCACTCCATCTGGTGTCAGCTTTAAAATTATATAGCTTTATTACATGTTCCAGTGTTATATATTTAGTACAACTAGTATACAGTGGTCTCATTTCACAACTCTTTAACTTCTCAAACAACTTTTGACAATCGCAAATGACATCTTCAATTTTCATTGTCATTTCATTAATATGATATCCATTTCATTTACACTTGTATTCGTATCTAATGATTCATAAGTTGTAGTATCGTCCTAGTCAGTATGTATATTCAATTTTTTTCAATGTTTTGTCGAATATTTATAACTTTGATATGTTCTATGAGAAATCAAATGTTCATCCAACCCTTTTGGATGAATTGGTATTAAATAAAAAGGTAAATACGGATAAACGATTTGAAAAGGGTCGTATACATGATCTATTGTAAACATGATGAGCTCTTTAACTTCATCATCATACTACTTTGTCATACGATCAACATATATTCAATTTTTTGATATCCATCCTATTAGGTTCGATAATATTATTTTTATAGAAAAAAATAAATAAATACACACAAGGTATGATATACAGTATATATACATTGATGTGTAAACAAAGTACCATAATTTGAGTAAAAATATATAGTTATGTATATGTGTGTGTCTAAACATATTTGTGTGTAAATATATAAAACCTATGTTTTAACGAATTACATAATCTTCAAAATCAAAGGAGACGTTATTGATACAAGAAATTTGATTAGTTTCCAAAGAAAAAAAAGGCATACTCACTTTTGACACTCGAGGAATCAATCGAAACAAAATCTATAATGACAAAAAAGGATAGAAAGTTATAGATTTATCATGAAATAGTGTCATATCATTGTAATAAATAGTTTTCTGGTGATGAAATTTAATTAATCTAACCTTAATAAATTTAGTTAAATATATAATATGTATATATTTGACACATATATATTAATTTAAATTTAGTTTATTTTATTATACGTTTGTTGGTATAGACACACACACACACACAGAGATATATATATATATATACATAAACACACCCAAGAATAACCCAGCAAGTTGAAGTGATGGGAAGCCTTACATTCCAAAATATCAAGAAGGGAGGGAACCTTAGAGATCCAAAGTGAAAACCCCTTGGATCAGGAAAACAATATCTCAACACACAATGAAAAATATTATTGAAAATATGGATTCAAATCTGGGGTTTCAGAGATCAATTACAGTGGAATATCTAAAACCCATAAAATGATGTAGCATCGATTAGAAAAGAGTACAAAGAATCACATGTCTTAAATTTTGAGAGAGAGTCGATTCATTAGAGATATTCGAGGGGGATTGATGGCACAGGTTGATTTCTAAGAGAGCTAAAATGTCACGAGTGAGTGGGGTTTATGTTAGGGTTGATTTTAAAAGACCAGAAATGGTTTTATTAGAACTTTGATAAAATATGATTTTACCAACGATAAAATGAAATGCGCTAATAAAACATATTTTTGTCATCGTTTTTTATTTTAGAATCCATAAAACCATATCTTATCAATGTTTTTTTAGCGATGATAAGAATTGTTAAAAATAAATTCAAGAATAGTAAACAAAAAAAATATGAAAAATGAATAAATTTTAAAAAAAAATTAACTTATTAATGAATAAATAATCTTAAATGAATGAATGTTAAAAATGTGTGAAATTTAATAATTAAAAAATTAATTGAGGGAAAAATATTAAAAAAATAATAGCTATTAATAATTATATTTATTATTAAAAAATAAAAATAAATATATATTAAATTGAAAATAAATGCATAATAATTATAAAAATTACAACCATATTAAAAATATTAAATGTTAATTAATAAATATATATAATTAATTATTAAAAAAGGATAAAATTACAAAAATATTAAATGAATAAAAATTAAAAATTAGTAAATTTTAAAAATATGAAAAAAAAATTAATATTTTTAACGAATAAATAATATTAAAAATGAATAAATTAGAAAAAAAATATTAAAAATTATTTAATAGTATATATTAAATAAAAATATAAAAATGAATAAAATTTAGCATAACATAAGATATTAAATATTAAATATGAATAAATGAAACTCTAAAATGAAAATTAAAAATTGAATAAATTGAAGAAATGTTGTTTGTGAGTGTGTTTCTATATAAAATTGCTTTAATTACGTATATATGTATGAAATTAATGTGTAAATATATAACACAAGATTAAAATATATCAAATTAAAGAAAATACATTTATATAATATGTTTTTATATTTCTATTACTTAATACTAATTGGCCAAAAATTTTAATTAATACCAATTTTTAAATGTCCCTGAACATCTGTTTTATATGTCACCAACGGTCTTGCCGGACCCGGTTTCTCCTAAGCACCCAAAAGCTTTACTCAAAACATTGTTGCCCCATGTCGTGTCAGTCTGACCAACATAATTTGATCATCCAACACGTGTACGATGGAGAATGATGCCCCTCCTTTGTTGTCCTCCTCATGCAGTCTTCCCCCGACCTTGTGTTCCCTTACAAAGAGAAATACTCATACATCAACCAACAATAAGACTAACCCATCATTAAAACTAATAAATAAGAGATGCATTAGTGTTTTGCTTGTCGTAATACCATTATTCATTGGCATAAGGCCTCGGCGTTCCAACTCTTCAGACACAGACTCTAAAAAGAAGACACTGCAAGAGAGATTCTCTATGGAATTGGTAAAAAATTGTCCATGAAGCATGATCAAACACATAGACTTCATCCGTTGCATTTATGAACCAATGACAGCTGCTTTGAGAAATGATAAATGTATAAATATAAAGAAATATCAACTCCACTGGATGGAAGAGTATGTTTAAAGTATAACCCACCTCAGTCTCAATTTACATAGGTTAAGTAAGTGGAGGCCACCCGTGCCAGAACATCAATAAGGACATGGTTCGAGAGAGCAGGGATTGGTGAATCCTGAAACAAACTGATTTTATAGCGTATGTATAAATACTACCCACCTTTTATAGTGGGTTGAGTTTCAAAATATGGAATCTTTGGGTTTCCTTTTAGTTGAGATAGGATTTTAGATTTGCATGTATATTGTTTGATTAGTTTTTTTAATGTGTTTTCTAGAAAAAGATGTATAGGTTAAAAAAATCTGTGTCAGAAAGGTGGAAGTCCCCTTGCCGCCATTCAACTTAACTAAAAGGTGATGGGGTCTTTCGCCTTTCATCATAAGAAACTTTTTATACATATTTTTAAATTTTTAAATATATATGTTTCTATATTATGATATATAGGTATATGGTTATAAATTACTTATACAGTGTTTTATTATTCATTTCGTTTAGTTAAATACTACTTTTTTATTATCATTATTAGATAACTAAAATATTATTATTCATTATAAAGATATGCATTATTATGGAATGTTTAGTACCCCCAGTTTCTGGTATGTAACTCTTTCTTGAAGTGTTTCATGGTTTTAAAGTTAAGGGTGTTGAATGGGAGAGTTGGGAGAACTTGGAGGGATGTTTTGAGGCAAAGGCGAAGTCGCATGGGAGGCGCACAGTTTGTCTAAACCGTACGGCCAAACTGTGTGCAGTGAGTCTTAATGGCAGTGGCCTCCACATGGTCGGTGCATAGTTTGTCTAACCGTGCGGCCAAACCGTGCAAGAAGGGTAGTCGAGGCAGTAGCTAATGCACGGTTAGCGCACGGTTTGTCAAACCGTGTGGCCACTTAAACAAGATCCTATAAAGGTGGATATCACACTTTTTTTCCTCTAAGTGCCTCGTTTAAGCTCCTAGGCGTCCCTAACTCATTATTTCCATTCTCCTAAGGTCAAAGAGGGTTCTCCCATCGTTCCGGAGGCGATCTGACAGTTTCTATTGACGAATCGAAGTCGGATTCTTGAGGTACGTGGTCGTTCTTGTTTGGTTTCTCAGATCTACATAGATCTACTTCTCCTCTTCTCTCGGTTTCTTAGATCGACGCCCGTTATGGGTATATCTTAGTGTGTTGATGACAAATATGATGAGATTTGGTCTTGGTTGTGTTAGGAGAAGAGATATAAGGAGGATCATTGGTGAATCGGCCCGATTTTCTTGTGCGTTCTCCGTTTGTTGGGGTTTTTGTCAAAAACTTTGAGGTAGGTGGCTTCAATTTTTACTCCTCTTGTAAGAATTTATTGGCTTAGTTTCAAATTGGGTTATTTTAATGAAATTGATTGTGGAAATCATGGAATAAATCTTCTTTAGTGATGATTTATGGTTTTGATGGAATTTTGAAATCTTGGTAAATTGTTGTGTAAAGTGATTTGGATTTTTGAATTTAAATTGTTGATTTTAAATTATGAATTTTCTAGAATGGTAAATGGTTTGATGAAAGATGTGGTTTCAATAAAAATGGTTATTTTATTGAAATGGTTTGAATTGGTTGAACAGACTTGGTTGTGATTGAAATGGTTTTCAACAAACGGTTTTTTACTGAAAAGATGGTTTTGGCATGATTGTTGTGAATGTGTGGTGTGTGTTCATGATGCATATACAGGACTTGGTTGAAATGGGACCTTGTGCTCAGTGCAAAACTTTTAATGGAACATTGAACTTTTAAGTACAAGGCTTGTTTGATATATGACTTTGTGCTTGGTGTCAAAGGTGTAATGGCACATGGGAAACAATTACCTTGTGACAAATTGGTAGATCGATGAGAAACCGCTCATGAGTATGGAACTATCATCACGAAGCATGCATGGATGATTTCATGGGGTTGTGAAATGGTTGGGTATGCCAAAATAGGATGTTTTTGAAATGGTTCAAAAGCTTGTTTGGTTTTTTTTTGAAAACTAACTTGTTGGAAAATTTATTTCACTTGATCTTGGATGCTTTTGAGTATGAATGGTTTTGGAAACTTGTTTATATTTAGTTATACACTGCTTTTGAGAAAAAATTTTAAATATACTTTTTTTTATAAATGTGGCTAACTATACTATCCTAGTGGTGTGAGTAGGGAAGTCATTGGGGAAAACCTACTGAGTTTTATACTCACCCCTGGTTTGGCACGTTTCTGCTTTTGGAGATGTCGTGTTTCAGGACCCAGGTAAAGGTAAAGCAACTTATTGCTAGTGGCTCACGGTGATGCTTGGGAGATGTCGCAGAGCTTGGAACTTGTGGAGCACGAAGTCATGGTGTCTTTTGAGAATCTTGAGTTGTTTATATGTTGTTCACTTTGATACTTAGTTTGGTCTTCTGCTATTGTGTACTCTGATGTGGTTTGATATAAATGAAGTTTGTTTAGTTGGTCTTTTATTTTTTCATGCATCATATAGTGAATGCTTGATTATGGGTGGTTTATGGGTTTATATCATAAAGGGTAAATCGTCCCCCACTTGTACTTGAATCCCTTTGGCATTTATTTCCAGCTGTTGGTGCCTTGGGGGTGTCGCTTAAGGCCTATTAATGACTCGTAGTACTCTCAAGAAAATGAGAATTTGTGGGTCATTACAACATGTCTTATTTTTGTGTCACACATTATGATCTCTTATGTTTACCATGCTCTTATGATATTTGACTTTTATGCCATGTTTTTAAGTAATGCTCTATAATCATTACCATTTTAATTTCATTCTATGATTATTGACTCATGATATATTATCTAATTTTATCATGTGACAGGCTTAACATGATTTATGGTTCACCCATTCTTTTATGTAGGTCTTCAAGATATTCCATGTAATTAGAGTAATGTGGGGTCTAGGAGAAAGTATGGAGATATGAATAAAAAAATATTTAATTGTTTTTATCATGTACCCAATTCCCAAAGATGTTGGGCCTCTATATTTTTTGTAGTATTATATATATGTTTATGATAAAGTTGATGTAATAATATGTATAAGAGATATAGGGCATTATAAGAAAAATTTGAAAATACTTTATCATCACAACAAATGAAAATGTTTCTTCAAAATCAATACCATTAATTTTTTGCAACATTTTTCACCAGGTGTTATTTATAGGTAGACACCCTATCATCCATATTATTGTTCTTGTGAAAACCCCAATTATACACTATGGGTCTCACCCCTTCACATGCATCCACCAAGTTCATAACTTGGTTTATGTACATGGAGTCCATTTAGATTCTATAGCTTTTAACCATTTCATAGAATTATAACTCTCGATGTACTCTCAATAGGTAGTAGGGTTATCAACTATAAACATTACTTCATCATCATTTTCCATAATAAACTCATATATCTCAGGCTCCTATTGAATCCTACTAGATTATTAAGCTAATTCAGTTACTTGAGTTGGTTCTTCTTCCACAACTATGTATAGAACTGACTCAACTTCCATATCATAAGAACTTCCTTTTTGTTTGTCCTTAACATCTCCAAAATCAAATTTCATCCCACTTGTTCCTCAATTAATATAATTTTTCTCAAAGTATCAGCCACAAACACTTTGTGTTTTGTTAGATTATAGAAATAATATCTCATAGTTTCCTTGAGATGGATAATGAATAATTATTTCACTAATTTAGGGTTATGTTTATTAGAAACCAATTTTCATATGAGTGCTTCACAACCCCAATTGATTATGATAATTGAATCTTAATACCTTTTCTCAATTGATTATGTAATTCATTCTAAAACTCTTTGAATTTTTTATAAGTTTCACATTTGTGTCTCATCGTAAACACATAAATATACCAACTAAAGTCATTAATAAAAGTTATGAAGTACCTAAACCAACACTTCAAAATTCATGAATGAGTACAATTAGTGTTGGAAAGGTTTTGTCTCACACGATGGTGTACGAATCTGACGCACGTATCGAGATCACTGAGCTCCATGCTGGGGTGGAGTTGATGGCCTGGATAAGGCTGATTCTCCGATACTGGACTGTCGATCGTCGCATGCTCTGCCTATGTATCAGTGGGAGGAGGTGTAAACTAAATATCATACTGCGCTCTTGATCCTTATCTCATTAGGGTAGGACTCGTCATCATCACAGTGGGGAACCATATATGTTGTGAATGATCTAGACCCCGGGCTGGAGAAAACTGTGAATATCCTATCAAAAAAGATGGATCACATGTCTCATGATGAGCATCCAAAATCGACTGAGGATGGACTACTAGAAGTCCGACCTCTGCATGTGGAATAGAAGAGGGATCAGGTGCAGCACGACGTGGTCTACTTCATCGTCATCATGAATCCTCAACACCAACAACTGATGAAGGAGGATCCTGAGCAGGAACCTCCAGTCACTGGGGCGGACGGTCGAAGATGCTCTTGTGAATCACATGATAACCTTACATAATCCCCAACACTGCAGTATGGATCGTTGCCTAGAAACCCCCTCATATTGATCAAACATTCATATAATCTGTTGAACTCCAATATGCTATAAAGCGATTCAAAAAGAATTATAAAATAGCATATTAAACAAACTAATGGAAATTTATTGCCCGGACGTATCATGAAGCCATCAGCCATGTTGATTGAGATACATCATAGACTTCGGTCTATACCATGGCTCAAACACGACCTACTCTGAAAGATGGAATCCCATCATAAGTACACCTTGGATACGAAGTGGTGCTCATCTTCCCCAAAGGTTGAGATACACAGCATGTCGTCAGCGTCAGTCCTCATCATGTCTCCCTGTCAGCTTCATGTCATGAAGCATGTCAAGACCCGTCCTTGGGGCCCGTGTTGTGACTACCCCAAGCCCGCCTTCCATAGGCCAGGGGCTGGTAACTAGAACCAAGGCGTAAATCCCAACAAAAGGGAATGCATTGCCTTTGAAAAGTAAACAAGCACCACAGAGTAAGCAAGCGGAAAAGTAAACACTATGTAAAACTGTAACAAGCTGTGCTGAAAGTAAAAGGGGCCGGAAATACAAACCCAACTGTAAAGTACAACTGAAAGGGGAAAACAGCAACTGAAAAGAAAAGCCGCAGCGTCGAGCTGTCCTCTGGAAGTCCCACCTGAAGGGTGGGTACAGATAGCCTCCACTGCTCCTCGGGTCCACCTAACCGCTCCGAGTACGTCCCGCTCAGTGGTCCACCTCTAGGTATCGTCCTGCTCTGCACGCCTCCACCACGATCAGCACTGTCCGTCGTCTGCAACCAACACAACGTAGTGCGGGAAAAGCCCGTGCAGGGGTGAGTATAAGCTACTCAGTAGGGACCCCGAGACCCCCGAAGGTCTCCCAGAATCCACAAAGGATACTCCACAAAGGAAAGATAAAATCACAAAGTAACAACTCACACTGCTTAGGTATATACCCATACATATACCTAAGTCATCAATTCCCGTTCGGCTGCAACGTCCGAGCCCAAGCACAACCCAGTCCACACAGGAAAGAAAAACGTAAACCCACACATGATAGCACAACACAATCCACAAAGGAGAGTAAACAGTAAATCCACACAGGATAGCTCAACACAATCCACAAAGGAGAGTAAACAGTAAATCCACACAGGATAGCTCAACACAATACACAAAGGAGATTAACACGGGATTCAGCTGACACAGGTACACTTCTTCGGATGACGATAAAGATGATCACGGATCCATCTAAGTCGTCGGACCCACAAAGGATCGATAGGTACTAACCCCCACAATGACCCACACAAGATCGGGCCCACACAGGACCTGTAGGCGCTGGCTCACACAGAACCGCTGAGCGCTGACCCACACAGGATCGGACCCACACAGGATCGGGCCCACACAGGAACTGTAGCACTGATCCACGTAGGATCGCTGAGTTCAGTAGTCGTCGCAGTCCACTGAGGATCTCTACACAGCCATCGTCGCAGTCCACTGAGGATCTCTGCATGGTCGTCGCCACAGTCCACTGAGGATCTCAGCACGGTCGTCACTGTCGAAGTAGCAGTCGCAGCCAACACTAGGGTTCTCGCACACAGCAAGCTCGTTCGGGAGGGTCTGCTCCACGAGCCGAGAGGCTGATACATCAACTGACACAATGTCCGAAGTTGATGTATCCAAAAGTTCCGTATCGTCAATAGGAACTCAAGGTCGCAGACGGCGCGTCAATCGGACGCCCGGTCTGAGAGTTATTGGCTTTTTCGTCCCAGGGGCCCGGTTGGTTTTTAAGGCAAAACCAACCCGACCGTACTCCACCTACGTCCAAACCTCAAGCGGAGTGAGCCAAAAGATCCTTATCACTTAGAGAAATCCAACAAAGCTGACGGCACATCAATCGGACGTCCGTAGCTCAAGATATGAGCGTTTCCGCTCCGAGGGCCCGGTTGGTTTCGTGTAAGAACCAACCCGGCCGAACCCAAAGTACTCTGAAACCTTGAGTGCAATATACCGAAACGACCGTCTCGATCCATGGATCGCGTTGCCGCTGACGGCGTGTCGTTTGGAGGCCCGTAGTTCATGTTACGGGCATTTGACCAAAAACGGTCCGAAGATGGGGGGTCCGGGCCCAGGCCGACCCAACCCGACCCCCCATGGGTCGCCCAAACCGGGTCGACCCGGTCCGGACCCGGTCTGGCCCGGCCAGGGCACGGCCCGGCCGGTCGGACTGGCCTGGCTCGCCCAGCCCGGCCCGGCTCGGCCGAGCGGCCGCGCGACGCGGGGGGGAGCCACCGCCCCCGCGTGACACCCCCGCGGCACCCGCGGGGTGTCGCCCTGGACGACCCGAGCGACGCAGGGGGGAGCCGCCGCCCCCCGCGTGACAACCCCGCGACACCCACCGGGTTTCGCCCTGGACAACCAGACGTGGCTTCAGCCGCGTCCCGCGCACGCCGAACCTGCGCGGCCGCGGGTCCGCGGGCGCCGCCGCCCCCGGCTGCCTGCACCGCCGGCGGCTTCCGCGGGCCACCGGAGTCGCTCCGGTGGTCCGATTCCATTCCCGTCTGCACCGCTGCTCCTCTCGGGACTCGTTCTTCACTGAGGAACTATCAAACTTCCATTGCGGCACGTTTCGTCGTCGCCTATCAAATCCGCACAACACGAAGAACGACGGAGGGTTGTCGGGCCGTGTTCATTTAGCCTGCAACCTCCGCATTAGATAAAAACAACGGGAGAAAAATATATCAACACATGATACTAAAATTTTAATAAATTAAAATTGTTTATATAAACCAGGTTCTTTAATTTTTAAAGAACGTTCACGGGAGTAAAATACAAAAGGGGTATTTCCAAAACAAAAATCCCTACCTCGTAGTCGTCGTCGTACGCACGTTCTTCGCGGAATTGCTCGTCGCGGAAGTAGGGGATCGTCGCGTCGTCGCGGAAGGGCGTCGCGTCGTCACGGAAGGGCATCGCGTCGTCGTGGAATCCGGCGTTGAGTCGGCGAACTCAACAGACCAAGAAACAATATATTTAATTTAATTATATAAAATTAAATCCGTGTTTTGTTAAAAAACACAAGGGAGATTTAAGAGAATCCCGAAGTCTCTTACCTCAAACAGCTGATGGAAGGTTCGTTGCGGAGGAAGAGACGTCGCAGAAGAACTTTGCAGGAAGGGAACGTCGGCGTCGCGAAACACGGCATCGCGTCGTTGACTTCAGCGGGTTCGGCGTTCTTCATCAGAGGTCGGCGTTCTTCGCGTTCTTCGCGTTCTTCGGGAAGGAGGTTGAAGGCTCAAGAACTCTGACAAAACCTCTCAACAAGTAATCCTACAAAAAGACTTGTTGGTCTTATTTTATTATTACGCCAAAAAACGAAAAAGGTATGTAACGACCCATCAATTCATTGAATTAATTCAATGAAAGAAACTGCCCATTTAATTCACGAAATAAACCGCCCAATTAAATGGTGTGTTAAGAATTTAAGAGAACGCGTCTGTTGAATTTCATAATGACGGGTTTTCATGGGTGCGTTACTTAGCGGAAAGAAACGGCGGGGCTCATGTGGGCCCCACCTCGCAAATATCCTACCAAAAGGGTAGGATATTTTTGGATAGCACCCTATACGTTTTAACTCAGTTTAAGTGGCATTCAAGTGGCTTCAAGTGGCTTAAATGAAATAAAATTAAGTTGTCGAACAAATTATTTTATTTCTTAACTTTTAAGCCCAAAAATTAAAAACCACACCCGAGCAAACGCAACTCCGGAAGAGGCGTTTCTAAGCGAATACCGGTGCTGCGATTTCATCGGTGCCCTCAGAATTCGATTCCGGGCACCGGTTCAAATGTTAGAAAAACCCGCTCGTCCGTTCACTGAAAGTACCCAAGCCAAAATTCGGAAAATGATTCCGGGCACACCGGGCCTCGGAATCAGGTGCCGTCAGAAACTGTGTTCTTTTAAAATTCTAAAGAAAATTAAGAAAAAAATTTCCTTGAAATTTATGGGTCTTTACATTACTCCCACCTCAGGGCTTTACGTCCCCGTAAAGATTCATCATAAACTAGGGAAATAAATGTGGGTACTGAGCACGCATCTGAGCCTCCCGCTCCCATGTGCTCTCCTGGAGGTTCTCGTGCTGCCATCTGATGCGCACAAGAGGAATCGATCACCCAGTTAGGACCCTCTCCTGTCGATCCTCTATCTCCACTGGGACCTCCGCAAAAGTCGCCCCATCATCCACGTCTAGCTCCCCATGGTCAATCTCTGCCTCAGCTCCTGGAAGCTCTGCTGACATCTGTTTGACCACACAAAGGGTTTCCCCTTCTATGTCAAAGCTGAGAGTGGCGCCGCAACTCTGGAGAAGTCCGGCACAAATCTTCGATAGTATCCGGCTAGACCCAAGAAACTCCGCACCTCTGTCACGCTCCTGGGTGGATCCCAAGCTACCACTGCCTCGATCTTCACGGGATCCACAACAACTCCCGCCTCAGAAATGATGTGCCTCAAGAAGTGGACCTCACGTAACTAGAACTAGCACTTCGAGAGCTTTCCATAAATCTAGTTCTCTCAGAGTGTGTCTAGCACAACCCGCAAGTGGTAGGCCTTCTCCTCCTCCATGGTTGAGTACACCAAAATTTCGTCGATGAAGACCACGAAAAATCGATCGAGGTATGGCTGGAAGATCCTGTTCATGAGGCTCATGAACACTGCTGGAGCGTTGGTTACGCCGAAAGGCATAACCAAGAACTCATAGTGGCCAGACTGACACCTGAAGGTCGTCTTCTGCACGTCATCGTCTCGAACTCTGAGCTGATGATAGCCTGACCTGAGGTCTATCTTCGAGAACCACCGTGCTCCCTTGAGCTGATCGAAGAGGTCATCAATCCTCGGTAGCGGATACTTGTTCCTCACTATCACCTGGTTCAGGCGACGATAGTCTACACACAGTCACAAGCTCCTGTCCGCCTTCTTGGTGAACAAAATCAGCGAAGCCCAGGGTGAAACACTGGGTCGGATGAACCCCTTTCCCTGCAAGTCCTCCAACTTTACCTGTAGCTCTCGAAGAATAGTGGGGGCCATCCGATATGCTAGAGTGGATATCGGGGCTGTCCTGGGGTACAGATCAATATAAAAGTCTACCTCTCTGCGAGGAGGTAGCCCTGGAACGTCATCAGGAAAGACGCCCGCATACTGATCCACCACTACAGGAAAACTAGGACTCCGAACATCCACTGCTTCTAGGATGAGGCTAGCCAACGGATGAGTGATGGGCTGCCCTCTCCTCTGCTTGAGTCGATCCTGTTCTGCGAAGTCTCCCTTATCAATGGTGAAGGTGAACGTGCTCCTGTCGGTGCACACACATAGCACCTTACGCCTAAAATAGTCAATCTGAGCATGGACCGTAGATAACCAATCCATGCCCAATATGACGTCGTAAGGCCTCGACGCCAGTACAAGAAGATCATAGCCGAAGATCTCTCCTCCTAGAGTAAGCTCACACTGCCGACACTAGTGCGTAATCGTCGAGTCTACTCCTGTAGGACTCTCTAGCCGTAATGATCGAGCCAACGGCTTTGTCGGAATCTCCGAGCTCCGAACAAGGGCAGCGGCTATGAAAGAGTGACTCGCTCCTGTGTCTATAAGAACTACAGAAAGGGTGGAATAGACACGGATCCTACCTCAAATCATCTCTGGCGCACTGTGGGCGTAGGCCTCCACTTCCTGGAGCTGTGCCTGTCTCTGCCCGCTAGCTCCCTGTGGTCGGGGCGGACCTCCTGGTGGTGGTGGTGGCAGAGCCTCAAAGTGTTGCCCACCACCTGCTGCTCGGCCAGCTCCTCTGCCTCGTCTGCCTCCTCCCTGCGGATTGCCACGGTCAACCCTCTGCCGCTGCCTGGGTGGCCCCTCCACCGTCTGCTGCTTCTTGGTACGGCAGGTCGGGCAGTCACGAGCCATGTGGCCCTGCCCGCCGCACGTGTAGCACTGCCTGCCTCTCGGAAGACTGGCTCCGCGCTGTGTGCCCCGCACTACTGATCCAGTATCCCGATGTCGTCTTCCGGAAGGTCTGGTCTGCCTGGAAACCCGATTCATCCGTCGGCTACCAGCTGCTGAACACTCTGCTACCTGCCACCCTACGGTAGGTCTCGCTGTGGACTCACCCAGAAAGCTCTCGATCATAAGGGCTCCCTCCAACACTCCTTCCTGGGTTGGGATGCTGAGGGAGATCAGCTATGGCCTGATATCGTGCCTCAATCCCTGCTCGATGGTCCGGGCCCAGAAGAATGGGTCCCGCACCATGTCGTTCGAGTAGCGAGAAAGATCGGTAAACCTCTCCCCGTACTGGGAAACCGTCAAGCTACCCTACCGCAGCTGAAGAAGCTCCTGAATGCGCACCGCACGGAAGGTGGTCGGGACGAACTCTGAGCGGAAGAGGCTCTCGAAGTCCATCCGGATGAGAGAGGCCTCATCGTGCACCTGGAGCATCAAGTTCCACCATCGTCCCGCTGCTGCGTGCAATAGGCTCGCCGCGAGGATCACTATGAGGTCTGCTGGTGTCCTCACTAGCCTGAAAACTCGGACGACTACCTCCAGCCAGTCCTCGGCTTCCTGGGGGTCCATCTCCCCACGAAACCTGGGTGGTCGCTGGTGCTGGAACTCGTGCAGATCTCTGAGGCATCGTGAATCATCAGCGGTCAGCGCTGGAAGCATCGGGGGCTCGGCGGGTAAAGGTACCACCGGTGCCTCTACTGTCAACGGGCCCTGTACCGAGGCCTTGTCACTCGGTGGGCTGTCATCGCGCTCTAATCTCGGAACCCTAGCTGGCTGCTGTCGTCGGGCCATCCTGAAAGGAAACAAGTGTGCCACGGTTAGAACAGTATACCTGGTGATCTGACAAAAGTAATCATAAAGAAAACTTGAAACACACATGCAATTAAAGTTTTCGTGCATTAAGTCGGAAATCAGAAGTCAGGATCCTGGTGTACGGATACGTCTGCCGCCGCACCAACACTGGACACCCTAGACTGATAACCACACTCAATACGCTAAACACTATTGCTTCAGATAGAAGAAAGATCAGAGTCTGCGGTATAACCGACCACCTCTGATACCAATTTGTCAAGACCCGTCCTCGGGGACCGTGTCGTGACTACCCCAAGCCCGCCTTCCATAGGCCAGGGGCTGGCGACTAGCACCAAGGTGTAAATCCCAACAAAAGGGAAGGCGTTGCCTTTGAAAAGTAAACAAGCACCACAGAGCAAGCAAGCGGAAAAGTAAACACTAAGTAAAACTGTAACAAGCAGTGCTGAAAGTAAAAGGGGTCATAAATACAAACCCAACTATAAAGTACAACTGAAAGGGGAAAATAGCAACTGAAAAGAAAAGCTGCAGCGTTGAGCCATCCTCTGGAAGTCCCACCTGAAGGGTGGGTACAGATAGCCTCCACTGCTCCTCGGGTCCACCTAACCGCTCCGAGTACGTCCCGCCCAGTGGTCCACCTCCAGGTACCGTCCTGCTCTGCACGCCTCCACCACGATCAGCGATGTCCATCGTCTGCAACCAACACAACGTAGTGCGGGCAAAGCCCATGCAGGGGTGAGTATAAGCTACTCAGTAGGGACCCCAAGACCCCTGAAGGACTCCCAGAATCCACAAAGGATACTCCACAATGGAAAGATACAATCACGAAGTAACAACTGACACTGCTTAGGTATATGCCCATACATATACCTAAGTCATCATTTCCTGTTCGGCTCCAACGTCCGAGCCCAAGCACAACCCAGTCCACACAGGAAAGAAAAACGTAAACCCACACAGGATAGCACAACACAATCCACAAAGGAGAGTAAACAGTAAATCCACACAGGATAGCTCAACACAATCCACAAAGGAGAGTAAACAGTAAATCCACACAGGATAGCTCAACACAATACACAAAGGAGATTAACGCAGGATTCATCTCACACAGGTATACTTCTTCAAATGACGATAAAGATGATCACTGATCCATCTAAGTCGTCGGACCCACAAAGGATCGATAGGTACTAAACCCCCCCCCCAATGACCCACACAGGATCGGGCCCACACAGGACCTGTAGGCGCTGGCTCACACAGAACCGTTGAGCGCTGACCCACACAGGATCAGACCCACACAGGATCGAGCCCACACAAGACCTGTTGCACTGATCCACGTAGGATCGCTGAGTGCAGTAGTCATCGCAGTTTACTGAGGATCTCTGCACAGTCGTCAGTGCAGTCCACTGAGGATCTCTGCACGGTCATCGCCGCAGTCCAATGAGGATCTCTGCACGGTCGTCGCTATCAATGTAGCAGTCGCAGCCAGCACTAGGGTTCCCGCACACAGCAAGCTCGTTCGGGAGGGTCCGCTCCACGAGCCGAGAGGCTGATACATCAACTGACACAAAGTCCTAAGTTGATGTATCCAAAAGTTCCGTATCGTCAACAAGAACTCAACGTCGCAGACGGCGCGTCAATCGGACGCCCGGTCTGAGAGTTATTGGCTTTTTCGTCCCAGGGGGCCCGGTTGGTTTTTAAGGAAAAACTAACCCGACCGTACTCCACCTACGTCCAAACCTCGGGCGGAGTGATCCAAAATATCCGTCTCACTTAGAGGAATCCAACAAAGCTGACAGCACGTCAATCAGAGGTCTGTAGCTCAAGATATGAGCGTTTCTGCTCCGAGGGCCCGGTTGGTTTTGTGTAAGAACCAACCCGGCCAAACCCAAAGTACTCCGAAACCTTGAGTGCGATATACCGAAATGACCGTCTTGATCCAAGGATCGTGTTTCTGCTGATGGAGCATCGTTTGGAGGCACTTAGCTCACGTTACGGTCATTTGACCGAAAACGGTCCGAAGGCGGGGGGTCCGGGCCCGGGCCGACCCGGCCCGACCCCCCCTGGGTCAGCCGAACCGGGTCGACCCGGTCCGGACCCGGTCCGGCCCGGCATGTCTGAGCGGCCGAGCGATGCGAGGGGGAGCCGCCGCCCCCACGTGACACCCCCGCGACACCCGCGGGGTGTCGCCCTGGACGACCCGAGCGACGCAGGGGGGGGAGCCGCCGCCCCCAGCGTGACAACCCCGCGACACCCGCGGGGTGTTGCCCTGGACAACCGGACGTGGCTTCAGCCGTGTCCCGCGCGCGCCAGACCCGCGCGGCTGCAGGTCCGTGGGCGCCATCGCCGTGGCTTCAGCCGCGGTGGCCCTATCCGGCAGCGCGCCCGGGCGCAGCCGCCCCCGGCTGCCGGCGTCGCCGGCGGCTTCCGCGGGCCACCGGAGTCGCTCCGGTGGTCCGATTCCATTCCCGTCTACGCCGCTGCTCCTCCTGGGACTCGTTATTCACTGCGGAACTATCAAACTTTCGTTGCGGCACGTTCCGTCGTCGCCCATCAAATCCACACAACACGAAGAACGGAAGAGGGTTGTCGGGCCGTGTTCGTTTGGCCCGCACCCTCCGCGTTAGATAAAAACAATGGGAGAAAAATATATCAACACATGATACAACAATTTTAATAAATTAAAATTGTTTATATAAACCAGGTTATTTAATTTTTAAAGAACGTTCACAGGAGTAAAATACAAAAGGGGTATTTCCAAAACAAAAATCCCTACCTCGTAGTTGTCGTCATACGCACGTTCTTCGCGGAATTGATCGTCGCGGAAGGTGAGGATCGTCGCGTCGTCGCGGAAGGGCGTCGCGTCGTCACGGAAGGGCGTCACATCGTCGCGGAATCTAGCGTTGAGTCGGCAAACTCAACGGACCAAGAAACAACAAATTTAATTTAATTATATAAAATTAAATCCGTGTTTTGTTTATAAAACACAAGGGAGATTAAAGAGAATCCCGAAGTCTCTTACCTCAAATAGTTGATTGAACGTTCGTTGCGGAGGAAGAGAGGTCGCCGAAGAACGTTGCAGGAAGGGAACGTCGGCATCGCGGAACACGGCGTCGCGTCATTGACTTTTGTGGGTTCGGCGTTCTTCGTCGGAGGCCGGCGTTCTTCGCGTTCTTCACGTTCTTCACGAAGGAGGTTGAAGGCTCAAGAACTCTGAAAAAACCTCTCAACGAGTAATCCTCCAAAAAGACTTGTTCGTCTTATTTTATTATTACGCCAACAAACGAAAAAGGTAAGTAACGACCCATCAATTCTTTGAATTAATTCAACGAAAGAAACCGCCCATTTAATTCACGAAATAAACCGCCCAATTAAATGGTGCGTTAAGAATTTAAGAAAACGCGTCAGTTGACTTTCATAATGACGGGTTTTCGCGGGTGCGTTACTTAGCGGAAAGAAACGGCGGGGCTCATGCGGGCCCCACCTCGAAAATATCCTACCAAGATGGTAGGATATTTCTGGATAGCACCCTATCCGTTTTAACTCAGTTTAAGTGGCTTTCAAGTGGCTTCAAGTGGATTAAGTGAAATAAAACATAGTTGTCGAACAAATTATTTTATTTCTTAACTTTTAATCCCAAAAATTAAAAACCACACCCGAGCAAACACAACTCCGGAAGAGGCGTTTCTAATTGGATACCGGCACTGCGATTTCATCGGTGCCCTCAGAATTCGATTCCGGGCACTATTTCAAAAGTTAGAAAAACTCGCTCATCCGTTCACTGAACGTACCCAAGCCAAACTTCAGAAAATGATTCCGGGCACACCGGGCCTCGGAATCAGGTGCTGTCAGAAACTGCATTCTTGTAAAATTCCAAAGAAAATTAAGAAAAAAAATTCGTTGAATTTTACGGGACTTTACAAAGCACTTGTGCCTGTCTCGACGGAAATGAAATGGGCTAAACACAGCCAAAATGGCACATGACTCTATCTGGCTGGTTCCAACCAATAATATGAAAGTTAATGAGTGGCACTAAAACCATACAATCATGAAGCCAAGAATTCCAGTATGCTGGAAACTGGTCCAATAAATCTCAGTATGACATCCATGAAATCTGAAATGACATGTGAAATTTGTCAAAAAAGTTCCTCAATAAAAACTAAAATCAGTGTTATTATTAAATTTGTTAGCCAATGATATATAGTATATACTTAGCCCATCTGGTATGATACTGTCATCTTAAGATAGTCTACACCCAAATGGTGTGTCGGAATGCTGACAATGTTTTGTTTCTAACTCCACCTATAAAATAAAACATCGGAAGTGATAAATAATAAGAAATTAAATTCAATAACTCCTACTAGCATCAGAAACCATTAGAGATGAGTGATCATACCAGCATCCACGTTAAGCGTCATGAAACACCACTATAGGCAGTGGCTGACCAGCAAGCTCAGGGAAGAGTGAGGGGATGCACTCTCAAGCCCACATCTGAAGAAGGATGATGCAACCCTCGAGATCTGTGTGGTCTACGCGGTAGGTCATGCATAATGCTCTGTATGTGTAAGCCATGTAGGCAGATCCCAGGTTGTACGTCCGAACCTGATCAAAGTCCTCTAGTAGCCCTAGAAACATCATGTATACATGCTTCCCTGAGTGATCAATGCACAGGGTCCCTCTAATAATTGGTATTATATATGCACAGACATGACACATGAGTCTGGTCATCAGCGTCATCGGGTAAATGTGAAAAGTTCCTCTCAAGACGACCCATAGATACTAACTCATCATCTATAGTAGTAGGTTCAACTAAAATGTCGATGCCTAAAAATAATTGAACAAGGTCAAACTAGCATGTATTGGTGGGTCCAATAACGGCTTCCCCATTGATAGGAAGACTAAGAATAACTGTCACATCCTTGATGATTATGGTCATCTCTCCCTAAGATAGTTGGAATGTGTGCATCTCTTGTCTCCATCTCTCTAGGAAGGCTGCAAGTTGGTGATGGTCAACAAATGTGAAATTAGATACTACAATGTCGTAAAAGTCATCATGATTCAAATATGGTATAATGGCAGGTGGAGTAAGTGTGTGATGGAAATAGTACGCTCAATACACCCTGATCCATCGAACCTCCCCACCCTGTAGCACGCCCTGGGAAACATACGTAGCCTGCTCAATGAGCAGTTTAGTATCCTCCATCTGTATGTCAAAAAAATAAAACAAGTCGTAAGTACAAAATATAAATATAATTTTATGGTATTTCTTTTTTATTGTATGAAATTTATGTGTTATTTAATGTCTTGTTCTTTTCTCATTTCACTTTATATAATCATAATTGTCATTAATATTCTAATTTGATGTTTTCTATTCTTAGGTTTTTCAGTAGTTTATAAAGAAAATATGAATCTAAAAAAAATATTTAGTTATTAATTAGTTAATTATTATTTTTTCAGTACATTATCTATTATATAAAATGATGGATCATATATTAAAACCATATAATTAACAATATGATAAGATCACATTATAGATAATACATCATTGTGGCATAGGGTGAACCCAATCTAAAAATGTTAGGGCATCGTTTCTGGATATGACCTTCTTGATGACATATGGTGCATCTCAACATTTGATCTTGTTCTTGAGGTCAGTCCATCTCATTCCATTTGGTCTCCCTCATTTACACAACTTGTTGATGTCAGGTATCACTATTGACAACTCTTCAAGCATTGAAAAATATAGAAACTCTCCAATAGGCGTCCATGGTGCAGCATGACAGTTAGCAATGGTGTTAAGCTATTACACTAAATCAATAAATGTTTCCCATGATATGTTCATAGAGGCACGTGTTGTGATGGCATGTGCGCATGAAAACCGTAAGGCTTGGAATTTTCCACATTGACATTGTCTCTCTTCCAGTAATACCATCATTTTTTCACCGATGCTATATGTGGTGGTCTGAACTCTCTTGAACTTCAAATAGAGAGTTTTCACTACAGAGAAGTCAGACATGATAATCATAAGCTTCATCAATATTCTTTTCAATATCTTTTTGAAAGTGTCTTATGTACCTTAACCCTTGTTGAATCCTGTCTGAGGCTAGTTTTTGTCTATCAACGAAGTATTTCATGCACCGATCAAATTTCTCCTAAACCAGGGTGGTTATAGGTAACTTGTGAATCCCCTTGAAGACATCATTGATGCACTTCACAATGTTTATGGCCATGTGTTCATACCTCTTACTCCCGTCATAAGTCAATATCCATTTTTATTTTGGAATCTGCATCATATAATCTTAAATTTCTTGATTAGTCTTGCGGATTTGTTCGAAACGTTCTTCAAACCTCCATTGATCAAAATCATATGTTACACAGAATTGATGATATTTGACATTAATTGATTTTATCATTACATTAAAATAGTAAAAAATAACAGACATTGCATACCAAGCCTCGTGATTTCCTTCTTCATATGTTCTTTATGAAATATTTTTCGCATGTTTCTAAAAATGTCTCTGATTCAGTACTGATGATGTGAATTTGGGGGCCTCCATGTATCAGGGTCCACATTGATTGTCCGATACCGATCAGATATCAAATAGACACTCCTAATGATGGTGAAATGGTGAATGATACATAAAAAAACTAACATCACGATTAATAGTTTTCCTTCTCTACTATGGAAATGGCAAGTAGAAGAGGTGAAAAGTTGTCATCTTGGATTTCCACAATCAACAATATGCCCTTATATTTTCCGTATAAAAATGTTTCATCTATCTATATGAACAGTTTGTTGAAACGAAATGTGGAGATACATAGGAGGAATGCCCAGAACAACCAATGAAATTGAACAAAAGATTGATCAAGTCGGTTATCTTGAGACACAGGGTTATTCGTAGGAATATAGAATAAAACATGGTTGTTGTGTCTCAATATGGCTAGAAATTATAGCAATACCAGATACGAGTCATCCCAATCACCATAAACCTTCACAATTGTCTTCTATTTCACCATCCATGACTTATTATAGGAAATACTATAACTGAATGTTTGTTGATTCCTCTTTTTCACAATAGATATAGGAACATCATGCCATGTCATAATATCATAAGGGCATGGTATACATAAGAGAGCATAAAGTGTGACACAAACATAAGATATGTCATCATAATGTATATATTTATAATAAATAACAATAATATTTAACCAAGATGCTCAATGTCCTATGTGGGCATTTGGGAGGTCTCAATTTCGAGCCTCACTATCTGTAAATTAGGAATATTTTCGTTATTTAACCCCTACCCTCATCATTGTAAAAAAATATTATAGTTATCTAATAATGGAAAAAATGTAGTATTTAACCAACCAGGTCATTCTTGTATTCAGCCAAACATGACACAAGATCATACCACATAGGATGTTGAATTTGTGTCATTCATTGTCGTTGAGATGATTAGGATATATCAAGATTTTCCTATAGCCCTTATTCAAGATAGGATGCAACACACTTTCTATTATAAGAATTCTTATAATAAGGCATGGATGGTGAAACAAAATGAAATTCTGAAAGTCTATGGTGATTGGGATGACTTGAATTGGGTGTTTCCACAATTGTCAGTCATACTAAGACACAACAACCAATTTTTCTTCCATATTCATACAAAAGAACATGTCTCTCAAGATAACCGACAATATCTATCTCGTGTTCAATTTCATCGATTGTTCTAGGAATTTCTCTCATGTATCTCCATATTCCGTTTTAGAAAACTGTTCATACAGATTGATGGAGTGTTTCTATATGAAAAATATAAGGTTGTATTGTTGATTGCGGTAACCCAAGATGAAAACCCTTAACATATTCTGTATGTCTTTTCCATTATGGAGAATGAAAATTATTAATCGTGGAGTTTTTATTCATGAATCTACAACCATTTCATCCGCATTGGAGGTCTCTGTTTGATACTTAATCAGCATCGGGAAATCAATGCGGATCCTTATACGTGGAGATCCCCAAATGAAAATCATTGATACTGCATCAAACACATTTCTAGCAACGTGCAGAAAACATTTTATAACGAACCTAGGAAGAAGATAATCACAATGCTTGGTATGCAATGTCTGTTATTTTTTTACTATTTCAACGTAAAGATAAAATCAATTTATGTGAAATATCAATAATTCTTGTGTAGCATATGAGCTGGATCAATTGAAGTTTAAAGAATGTTTCGAATGAATCTGCAATGCTAATCAAGAAGTGTATTATTATATGATGTGGATTCCAAAAGAAAAATGGACATTGACATATGATGGGGGGAAGATGTATGGACACATGACAAAAACCATTGTGGAGTGCATCAATGGAGTCTTCAATGGGCTTTGCAAGTTACCTATAACTTCCCTAGTTGAAGATACATTTTATCAGTGCAAGAAGTACTTCGTTGATAGACAAAAATTAGCCTTGGATGGGATTCAATAGGGGCTATGATACGGAAGCCACGTTCAATGAGAGATTGAAAATAACATTGAAGATGCTTCTGGTTATCATGTATGCATTTTCCATTGAGAAGACTCGATTTGAATTTCAAGAGCGTCCGGACCCCATCCCAAATAGCATCAGTGAAAAAATGATGGTATTACTTGAAGCGAGACAATGTTAATGCGGAAAATTTCAGACCTTACGGTTTTCATGCGCACACGTCATTGCAGCATGTGCCTCTGTGAACATATCATGGGAAGTATATGTTGATCAAGTGTGCCGACTGAACATCATTGTTAACTCTTATGCTACACCATGGATTCCTATTGGGGATTTTTTATATTTCCCAACACCCGAAGACCATCCGATAGAGATAACTGGTATCAACAGGTTGCGTAAACGAGAGAGACTAAAGTCCAGCAAGATGTGGAATGAGATGGACTGACCTCAAGATCAAAGGCAAAGTTTGAGATGCATCATATGTCATCAAGAAGGTCATAACCAAAAACGGTTCCCAAACATTGTTGGATCGAGTTCACACTCTCAGCCACAATGATTTATCATCTTCAATGTGATCTTCCTATATTGTTAATTATAGGGTGTTAATATATGATCATTCATTTAGTATGAAATCTCCAAATAATTTTACTGTCAAATAAAAATAGGCTATTCATATTCACGTTAAAGGGAATATGCCAAGTGCATTTGAGGCTACACTAATGAATATCATATGAATAATGATTGATAAGTATTGATTAAGTATTGACTAAAGAATAATAAACTAATGAATAACATAGGATATGTTTTAGATGATTTATATTTTCATTATAAACTACTGAAATACCAAAGACTAAAAAACATCAAATCAATATATTAATAAATGATAAGATGACAATTATGATCATATAAAATTAAATGGAGAAGAAAAGAGACATTAAATAACACATCAATGTCTTACAACAAACAAGAAATATCATAACATTATATTTACATTTTACTCTTATGACCTATTTCATTTTTGACGTATATATAGAGAATACTAGACAACTCACTGAGTAGGCTATGCATGTTTCCCAGAGTGTGCTACAGGGTGGTGAGGTTCAACTGATCAGGGTGCGACGAGTGCATCATTTTCATCATGCGCTGCCTCCACCAGCCATTATACCATATATACGCCGTGTTGGCTACTATGACATTAAATATCTGATTTCACATTTGTTGACCATCACCTACATGTTTCCCTCCTAGAGAGGTAGAGACCAGAGGCACACATTACACCTACCTGAGGGAGAGATGACCATCACCCTCGAGGATGTGGCAGTCAGTCTTGGTCTTCCTATCAGGGGGGAAACCTTTATTGGACTCACTCGTGCATACTGGGCTGACTTTGTTCAGCGATTGTCAGATATCGAAATTTAAGCTGACCCTACTGCTAGAGATGGAGGTTTAATATCTATGGGATGGATTGATAGGAACTTTTCACATTTACCCAATGACGCTGAAGACCTGACTCTCATACGTCATGACCATGCATATATATTCTGGATCATTAGAGAGACTCTGTGCACTGATCACACAGGGAAGCATGTGCACATGAAGTATCTAGGGAAACCAGAGGACTTTGATCTGTCTGCTTGGCTTACACATATAGGGAAATATGCACAGCATGCCACGCGGTCCACACAGATCTTGGGGGATGCATCACCCTTCTTCAGATGTGGGCATGGGAGCACATCCCCTCAATGTGCTTGATCTTGATGGTCAGTTGATGCCTATAGAGGTTTTGCATGACGATCTGTGTAGAAGCTGATATAATCACTCATCTCTATTAGTTTCTTATGCTAGTATGAGTTATTAAATTTAATTTCTAATTATTTATCACTTTCAATGTTTTATTTAATAGGTGGAGTTAGAAACACATCTTTTTCAGCATTCCGACACACCATTTGGGTGTATACCGTCTCATGTTTGACAATCACTTACCTGACGAGGTAATTATATAAAATATATCATTTTATAAAAAAATTTATAATAGCATCAATTTTAGTTTTTTTAAGGAACTGTTTTGACAAATCTTACATGTAATTTAATATTTCATGGATGTCATACTGAACTTTATTGGACTATTCGTCAGCATACTGCGTTGTTGGACTGAATGATGTTATGGTTGTAGTGTCACTCATTCAATTTCATATTATTGAGTGGCACCATAATGATAGAGTCATGCATCAGTTTGGATGTGTTTAGCTCATTCCATTTCTGTCGAGACAGACACGGGATCTTCACGACTTGATGCTGAAAGGGAGGCAGGATGAAGACTATCACCAATGACATGTTGTGTTTCTCAACCTCTAGGGAAGATGAGCAGCGCTTCATATCTAGAGTGTACCTACAATTTGATTCCATCATTCAGAGCAGGTCGAGTGTGAGTCATGATATAAACTAATGTCTATACTGTATCTCACTCAACGCAGCTCTAGACGCCGGAAAAGTCCGTTGTTCCCAAACGAAGCTCCGGATGCGGAAAGCGAAGTGATATTTGGAGTCAGAGGCACGTTCCGGAGGGCCCGGAGGACTTGCGCGAAATTTCAGAGGCACGCGCGCAAAGTTGAGTCGCGGCGCGCAATCCTCCCGGGATGCGAGTAATGTGGTGGGTCGGCGCGCTATTTTGCGCGCCCGTGGCCTGCGCGGCTCCCTTGCGCGCCGGGTCCTGATTTCGCGCCTGCAAAGGGAATTCCGCGCCCGAGACCGGATTCCACGCCCGGGGTTGCCTATAAATATAAGGCGACCCCCGACGTTTTGAAGGTGGCCAGAATCTGAAGCGTCGCTCGTTCGCGCAATCCAACCCCTTCCGCGCGCAATGCCGATCTTCAGGTAACCTCCTTTCTTTCGCGCAATAGAGCCTTGGGGTTCGCCTTCGCGCGCAATCCCCTTGGCTCCTTTCCTTTGAATAATCCTTAAACCCGAAGGCCTTTGCGCGCAAAAGAAGCCGCTTGCGCGCAATTTCCCCCGGGTGCGCGCAATCCAGCCCGATTGCGCGCACCCCCCTCTTCAAAGTGGTCGTTCGTTAGAGAATGAGCCGTTGCCCCCGCGAGCTGTCCGAAGCCCGGTGCGCGCAATCTCAATCATCCGCGCGCAAAGGGCTGGCCCGATTGCGCGCCAGCCCGCCATTTTGCGCGCCGACCTGCTGTTTTGCGCGCAAAGCTCCTCTTTTGCGCGCAATCCGCTAGGGTCGCCCCCCTTGACCCCCTGAGGGTACCCGCCTGCGTGGCGCCCGATGATTTTCATCCTGGGTGCCCGCACCGTGCGTTGTCTTCCCGTGCGGCCCTCCAGGCTCGCGCGAAGTGACACAGACCCATCAGCGGCAATCCATCGTCCCGCATGACGTTAAACTGCCCATACGTCCAGCATGACGTTAAACTGCACATTCGTCTCGCATGACGTTAAACTGCGCATACGTCCAGCATGACGTTAAACTGCACATTTGTCCAGCATGACGTTAAACTGTACATTCGTCCCGCATGACGTCAAATTGTATTACGTCCAAGCTGCACGACGCTAAACTGCCTAGCCCCTATCGTCCGTGCTGCAAGACGTTAAACTGCCAAGCACCTTCGTCCTCAGCACACGACGTTAAACTGTACTTCATCCGGAAAGACGTTAAACCGTCCGCTTCTTCCTCAACACACGAAGTTAAACTGTACTTCGTCCGGCAAGACGTTAAACCATTCGCTTCGTCCTCAGCACACGACGTTAAACTGTACTTCGTCCGGTAAGACGTTAAACTGTCCGCTTCGTCCTCAACACACGACGTTAAACTGTACTTCGTCTGGCAAGACGCTAAACCGTCCGCATCACCCGATCCCGTGCCTCGCACGCAGGGTCCCCCCCGGTTTGGATATGGCCCCCACCCGCTCGTCTCTGCAGGGATGTCGGGATTTCCCCTCTTTAGGGACGATTTAATGGGAGCGGCTTTTCCCTACGGGGGTAGGGTATTACAAACCCCTAGTTTCTTGTGGGGGGCTGCACATGTGTATCTCTATTGCGCTCCCCCACCGCCGAAGCCAGTAGAGGGTGTGACTGGGATCGAGGTGTCTCCTACTTTCGGTCCAAGTCCCTTCCAACTGAGTTTTTCCGCATCCGGGCTGCCTCAAGTGCGTAAGTCCTGACAGAATGAACTACGTGGACTTTGATCCCTGTCTTCTAAATAGGGTACGTAGGAAGCCTCCCTGAGGTTCAAGCCCACCACCTGGTCGTCCCGGTCGTATTCACGTCGGTTCGTCCATCAGTGGACCCCTCCAGGGTTCACGCTTGCATCGATTCACCTATGAATCCGCCCCTGTGGGAGACTGCACGTGTGTATCTCCACTGTGCCTCCCCACAGCCCCTTTTTCCATTTCTCCTTTTATCGTCCAGCATGACGTGAAACTGTGATCCACCCGGCCGTTCCATCCGCCTCTGTGCGAGGTGGTTCGGTTCAATCCTCCGCCCGGCGGCCTCGACCCCTTCGTGAGTCGGCTTTCCGACGTCCAGCATGACGTTAAACTGTATACCCGAACTACGTCGACTTTGATCCGTGCTAGCGCGCGGTACGTAGGTAGCCCCTACGGGGTCCAAGCTCTTCACTCCATCATCCATCCTGATCCTTACCCGGGCCGCCACATCCCGGTGGGGTCATGCCACTTCTCTCCACTCCACATCACCTGGGAAGCCGCCCATGTGTTGGCCCCAGCGTCGGAGGTTCCTTGCAAGGGGTTCTGTCATCTGATCCACTTTTCGTGTTGATCGGTCCGATGCCGTCCCCGCTGGACGTTAAACTCGCGGCGTACCCCGTGTTAAACATGGGAAGCTGAGGAAAACCTCAGAGGACACAGTTCCCCGCACCCAGTGCGGGATGCCTCAGGCCATCATGCCTTCGAGAAGCCCTATTATGGACGGAAGACAGACGTGCAGAGCCGCAGTGTTACGACACGCCCCCAGCACCCAGAGCCACCCGACCTTCTCACCGCAGGTTGCTGCCCCGACCAGACTCCTTGGAGCGTCCGGGCGGAAGCAGCGTAATTAACCGGTGTCCATGAAGATATGGCGCCGGGAACGAGATTCACGAACATTCTTAAATCTATGAGGGAGACCCGGATTAGGCGACGAGTTCCGAGGAGACGTCCAAGGAAGGAGGAGCCGACATCCCATCATCCCGGTTTCGATCAAGGAGCAGACGCCCCTGAATAAGGGACGGATGCCGCCCGCCTTTGGAAAGCGGGACTGCGGGACCACAAGCCGCGCGCCCATCCCCTCGGGTTGACGGGTGCACGCGCGAACGCGTCCTGGCGGAACAGCGTAACCCGACGCACATCCGCACCAAAACAGAAAAATGGTGAACCCGACGTGAATCTCTTCTCCTCGATACGAGGACCGATGGCTTTCAGAGGTGTTGGAAGACCGGCGTGTTTCCCGGCCAAGCATTCAGTCTTACCCACCAGGGGCTGGGGAAGGGACATCAGGCACTCCGTCTCGCAACGTCGAGGGCCTGGGTTCCCCCCACGGAAGGCGTCATGGCGCTAATGGTTGGTTGTCGATTCCTTTTTCCTGTCAGTGTTAATGGGTCCTTCTCCCTGCTTTTAGAAATCAGGTCGCCCGATCCAGTGCCCGATCGCCACCCGCCCACTGGCGCAGAGGTAGGGGAAATTCCGACGCGGCTACTCCGCGCGGTCCCGCCCGTTCCACGGCCGTCCCAGCAGCCGCAATTGCGGGACGGCCACGCCCTCTCTCCCCCTCGGAGGTCATCCAGAGAAGGGTGATCAACACCCTGGTGCGGAGATATGAGGAAGAGGGAGTCATCCCCACTAGGGACATGGCTCGCCTAGACCTTGAGGAGGCTTCACCTCGCCACCACCGCCGCCCCCGAGGGCCGCGCGGGGAGGCACCGCTGCCCACCTCAACGTCCAACCGCTTCGGGAGCTTATCCCCGGAGCGCTCTGACAGTTCCCTTCCCTATGCGGATGAGGTGGAAGATGCCCGGGATCACCCTATCCGGGATTCGCTCCAGGGATCTACGGTAAGGACTCCCGCCAGGCCACGGCGACACCGCCGCCAGGCCTCTCAAGTCGAAGAGCGGGCTCTCCACCTGCCCGCGCCGCTCATCCCGACTCGTCTGTCCCGACGCCAACGTCGGGCACGAGCGGAAGAGGATGCCCACCTTGGGGCCCTAGCAACAGCGGCCACATTGGCCCAAGCCACTGTTGGCTCCAGTCGCCCGGCCCCTGCGCATCCTGAGCAGGGGAACTTCTATGCCCGACCTGGATCGAGGCCTCGACCGCCCCAAAGGCAGGTTGGGTCGACTCTCCCGGTTGCTGGTGCAGGCAGTAGCCACCGCGGACCACCTCGCGGTAGCGCTATTCACCAGCGGGATCTACTCCGTGTGGCCGATCCAGGAGGCATGGGTCATCCCACCTTCCGATCCCGGCCCAGAGTCCTGCCCGGAATCATCTCTCCCCGCGTCCCCTTTGATATCTGTCCCGGTTCCCCTCGCACCTTGGTTTCCAGTCCTCTTGGCCCCAGCACCAGTGCGGCCGGAGGACGCCAGGAAAGAGATCAGCCCTGCCCCGAAGAACCACCCAGGGGCAGGAAGGCAAGGCGTCGACGCCGAGGGAAGAATGTTACGGAATTCCGGACAGAGATCCGACCGGTTCTCTTCTCTGATTCAGAGGCGGAGTACGATTCGGCGACAGAGCCCTTTCCCCAATCCCGCCAGTCAAGGGCAGGGGTAGGAATGCAGCACGTCAGCCTCGTGCTCCCCGAGAGCGAGATCGATGTGATCCCCGCTTCTCTCCGAAGGTATATCCGGAGTAACGAGGGCCTGGTAGACCCCCAAGGATCAAGCTTGCGGTTGGTACCGGCCCCTCCGGAAGTGCCTTCCGTCTCGGTCGGAGAAGCCGGAGACTTTTTCTGGGGACCGACGGTCGAACCACGATCTGGTGCACCCTCGGCGAGCACCGATGCTACGGCAGGATGTTCGCTCGTCGGCCCGTCCTATCATGATGTGGTAGCCAGGGCACCGCCACCCTCAAAGGGCAGCCCGGGTTATGGAGGCCAATCGGCCTGTTCGCCGTATTCACCGCCGGCCAGCCCGTCAACCCGGCGACCCGCCTCGGCACCACTGCCGGTTCCCCATCCGTTCCCAGCCATTGAAGAGGACCAAGGAGATCTGGGTCCTGAGTTTGAGTCGTGGAGTTTCTGGACCGTCCTTGCAGAGGGCCACTTCCCCGAGAAGTTTTGGCCAGTCGCAGGACCGGGCTTTGATGCACCCGAATCGCTCACCCCGGATGAGTTCGAATGCTTCCGCCGAACTCTCCGGGAGACTCGCTCCTGTCTTCACCACCTACAAATGCCATACCCCGGGAGTCAAGCGCACCTGGAGGATATTGGTGAGCAGTGCCGTCAAATTGACCTGGCCATGCTCCCCACGGTTCGGCACCCCGGGTCATTTGGGCACCACGAGGCCCTCCAACAACGATGCGTTGAGTGTTTTCAGGTACTCCGTAAAGTTATCGAGGAAGCCACTCCCCACGTGTATATCCGTGGATGGGGGCAGTACGCTGCCCTACGCTTCAGTGTGATTCGCCGACAGCCCGATTCGCTGGGTGGCCCTGAGGGTATATCCCCAGGGACAGAAACAGTCAATATGGCTGACCTGTCGGGAGAGGGGAACAACTTGGAACTTCTCGACGGGGGCTTCCCCCCCGAAGACAAGCCGTCGTCGGAGCCATCGGTGAGAGTCACTCGTCATCAGAGGAACCTCCTGGGGCTCCCCGCACCCACTGAAGCACTGACGTTGAGCCGAAACGTCAGCAAAGGAAAAGAGCACAGCGAGGCTATAAAGCCCGCCGACCCATCTGCCTCCATGCAGAGGGCAGAGGAGGATCCCGAGAAGGCTACGCTACGTCAGCAGCTCACCGAACAGAAGAAGCTGGTTGACCAGCTCCTTGCCGAGCGCGCTGCAGAACGGCGGCCTAACTACGGTGATCCTAGGCCAGGACAGCAGGGACCGGAACAACCGCTCCTCGACGAGACTCTCCCGGGCAACCGTGATTACGCCGTGTTCGCCGACAGGAGAGAGGCCATTGCCTACGGCAAGAGGGCGCGGTATGTTTCGCCACACCCTCCCGAGCGGCGTGACTACCTGAGAGACCCCGCTCGGATTCCTCCCGCTGCCCCAAGGGCCGCTCCGCCCGCCATCCCACGAGCTGCCGAGTTCGACGACCCGGTCGACGACCCGATTGAAGGGCCGTGCAATGCGCTCATGGTTAGAGATCCTCGCCAGGACTGGAAACCATGTCCGGATGATCCGATGGCGGCACTCATTGCCCGCTTGGAAGCCTTGGAGACTCGGCAGGTGGCGATCCCACCGGACGGCAAGCCATACCCAGCATGGGTGGATGACATGCCGGCGCCTTCGGGATTCGGGAATCCCACTTTTGCCCCCTTCAACGGGACTGGAGATCCGCCACAGCATTTAGCCCACTTCAACTCGAGGTGCGGGCCTATGTTGGGGACTCCGGCGCAGCAAGAGGCCGCTAAGCTTCGCTGCTTTGTTCAGACACTGGAAGGGCCAGCATTTGTCTGGTACAGCCAGCTCCCCGTCGGGTCGGTAACCAGCTGGGAGGACCTCCGTAGACAGTTCCTCTACCAGTTCAGTTCCACGACCCGGAAGACAAGTATCGCAGACCTCTTCAAGTGCAAGCAGAGGCCTGATGAGCGGGTCGCGGACTTCGTCGCCCGATGGAAGGGTCTCACGTATTCCCTTGACATGCCATTGACTCAGGAGCAGTTGCTGACAATGTGCGTCGGGAACGTCAAGACCGAGCTGGTCCCTTCCCTGATCACTCAAAATTACCCCGGAGGGTTCAGGGACTTCTCAGACAAAGCTCAACGTCTTGAGAAAGCCCTGCAACAGGCCATCTAGGCACACCCGCTGCCTCCTATGATTCATGCAAGGAGAGTCAGCAGGGCTGAGCCCGCTGCTGTTGCCCAGATAGAGGCCCCCAGGCCGTTGGAGCTGCTGCCGGCGAGGCCAGCTCCACAGCCTCACAGAAATCCGCCTCCACGGGCTCAGTTCCCAGCCCAGCAGCGGCAGCCTCAGAACCGGCCGGCCCCTCCGCGTAATGTACCACCACAACCCAGGCGAGATAATCAGGGTCCACCTCCTCGGCCGGCCCCTCCAGCCCCTCGTCAAGACCATGCTCCCAGGGGCCCGCGACACCTGACTTACTCATTCCATGAGGACCAGGTCCCCGGTTATTTCCGGAGCTCCCTGGAGCAGAGGATTGTGCGACTGCCTGAGTGTTGGAGGCCAGAGGAGGCACATCTTACGAATAACCCCCGCTACTGCCCCTACCATCGGGCCCTGGGGCACACCATCCAGCGGTGCTATGTGTTTAAGGATTGGCTCCAAGACCAGATTAACAACAATGTAATCAGGTTGGGCCCAGCTCCATCACAAGTGGCGGGCGTGTTCGTGGGATCAGATGACGATAGTGGAAACGAGGACGAATGGCAGCTGGTCTCCAACCGCGGATCCCAGAAGTATAATAACTGGATGGCCCGCAAGACGACCATTCGCGCCCCTGGAATCATCCGTGCGCGCTTGAATCAGCCTGAGCCCCCAGAATCTGCGGGTGCTGCTTCGGCATCGTCGTCCCAGCCTGCCTCTTCCAAGAGGAGCAAACGGCGGCAGCGCAAGAAGGAAGAGCGCGCCCCGCCGGTTCCGCCACTATCCCGCACTCTCGGCGATTTCATGACCCCGGAGATGGGGGTCCCTCCTCGGATCCGCCCGGTGATGGATGATTCGTCCGATGACGGTATTGGGTACGCTTCGGTTAACACCGTCGAGCTGGTAAATCCCTTTTCAGTTCCCGACGTTGAAGAACACTAGGTGGACCTCCCTAGTGTCCCCGGTCGTCGCCACCGTCGGAAGAACCGCAGCAGCAGGAGTCGCCGGGGCACAGCCGTTGGTACCTCCAGCCAGGCCGTGCACGCCACTGAGACTAGGCAGCAGGCTCAAAACTGAGCACAACGCGCGCCGCCCCCCCATTCGGGGATGACGGATTCGCCTCCGCCGCTGTTTGTGGTGTGGGACCAGGCAGAACTGCCTCAGCCGCGTCGCGACCAGCTCCTCCCTGCCATGAGTCCATCCCGGCCTCCTGACCCCAGTACGGTGACCATTTCCCGGACTGCAGCCAGTGAATAGCGAGATGCGCCATGTACCAGTCGGCCGCCGATCCAACCGGCAAGGCCCGTCATGCTTCCAACCGCAGAGCAACCTCCTGCAACCAGGGGCTCACGCTTGGCCAA
The DNA here is from genome assembly GCA_963277665.1 of Viscum album. Classification (NCBI taxonomy): domain Eukaryota; kingdom Viridiplantae; phylum Streptophyta; class Magnoliopsida; order Santalales; family Viscaceae; genus Viscum; species Viscum album. The sequence continues at coordinate 1,234,093,787 of OY728162.1, read as the reverse complement.
AAAGTATGATGTCCTGAAGCACTTGGCTGACATCCCAGCAAGGATCTCCATCCTTGAGGCTCTGCGCATGTCATCTGAGATGCGCGAGGCACTCGCTGAAGCCCTGAAGAGCCCCCTCCAGTTTGAGACAGAGGTTGCGGCTGCAGAGGCCTTTCACGCCGAAACGATCGAGGACGCCGAATGTCAGGCAGTTATCTCGTTCTCTGGTAAGGATGAAGACCCTCCTATACAGGGACATATTCGTCCGCTATATGTCACTGGCCAGTTCAATGGCCTTGAAGTCCGGCGCTGTCTTGTCGACACGGGGTCCGGGATTAACCTGATTCCAACTCGGATGCTCCGGAGATTGGTGTTGTCTGAGGATGACTTGATTCCCTCCGACCTCAGGATCCAGGGGTACGACCGCACCGAGCAAACCCCGGTCGGCAAGATACGTTTGAAGACCCAGTTCGGTGACTTGGTTGCCAACACCGAATTCATGGTAGTCTCTCAGGACACTGCGTACAACGCATTGATGGGCAGGCCATGGCTCCACCTTCACGCGGCGGTTCCCTCGTCATACCACCAATGCCTCAAATACTCCCTTAATGGTCGAGTAGGCGTGCTTCAAGGAGATGCCTCTCCTTTTGCCTCATGTGAAGCCCGCTATCTGGACGCGGACTATTACAAGAGCAAGGATAAGCAGATCCTGGCAGGTGAGGTTGAGCCTGTCGCTGTTGCAAGTGAACCCTGGGCAAGTCTGGATGACGCTTACGTCCTCCCGGTTCAACGGTTGGACGTGGCAATGGTCTCGACGGCCCGCGAGTCTCCTAATGAGATGACCGCGACCGCCCGTGCCATCACCAGTGGCCCAGCAGGATCTGGTAGCCCCAATGCAGTTTCCAACGCAGTCTCTCCCGTGGACGATCCCTCCCCGAGTGGAGAGGACGTGGAAGATGCACCCCCAGCCTTTGAGGAGGGCGTCCCCGCCACGGTCGATGAGTTAATACAGGTGAACCTTGGAACCGAGGCCGATCCAAGACCCACATTGGTTAGTGCCGCCATGCCCTCTGAGGAGCGGCAGCAGTACGTGGACTTTCTCAGGCAGCACCGTGATGTGTTCACTTGGGGCTATGACGAGATTCCGGGGCTAGATCCTCAGGTAGCCGTCCACCGCCTTGGTCTCCCGGCGAACCATCGCGGGTTTAAGCAGCCTCCCAGGAAGATGCACCCGTCCCACGGTGCCATGGTTGAGGCCGAAGTTGACAAGCTTATTAAAGCCAACATCATGAGGGAAGTTCAGTACCCCAAATGGCTCGCCAACATTGTGCCGGTCAGGAAGAAGAACGGGCAGATCAGAGTCTGCATCGACTTCCGCGATCTCAACCGCCACTGTCCGAAGGATGATTTTCCCCTTCCAGTGACAGAGCTGTTGATTGATGCCACGGCAGGGTTCCAAGCCCTCTCCTTCATGGATGGATACTCCGGATACAACTAAATTCGGATGGCCCCTGAGGATGAGGAGTTCACTGCCTTCAGAGACCCCCAAGGTACCTTTTGCTACCGGGTCATGCCTTTCGGCCTGAAGAATGCAGGTGCCACCTATCAACGGGCGATGCACCGCATATTCAAGCCAATCCTCGGCACACTGGTGGAATGCTATGTCGACGACTTGGTTGTCAAATCGCGCCAGCGTCAGGACCATCTCAAAGATCTTGAGAAAGTGTTCGGCTTCCTCCGGTCTCGCTGCCTGAAGATGAACCCATTGAAGTGTGCCTTTGGGGTCACCTCCGGAAAGTTCCTTGGATTTGTGGTAAGATACCGGGGTATTGAGATCGACCCAGAGAAAATCAGGGCGATTAGCCAGATGCCTCCCCCAGGTACCATCCGGGAACTGCAAGGGTTCCAAGGCCACTTAGCCTATATACGCCGATTCATCGCGAATCTGGCCGGCAAGTGTAAGCCCTTTTCTCGGCTCATGAAGAAAGGTGCCACCTATGTATGGGATAAAGAGTGTCAGACCGCTTTCTAGGAAATCAAGCAGTACCTGCTTCAACCTCCGGTTCTGATGCCGCCCGTATCCGGAAAGCCGCTGGTCCTTTATGTGACCGCCCTGGAACGGTCCCTGGGTGCCCTTCTCGCCTAGAAGAACAACGAGGGAACGGAGAATAGCCTCTATTACCTCAGTCGCATGCTCCTCGATGCGGAAGTTAGGTATTCCCCCGTCGAGAAGAGCTGCCTGGCGCTCGTATTTGCCGTACAGAAATTATGGCACTACTTGCAGCACCATGAGGTACAGTTGGTTTCTCGGGTAGACCCGTTGAAATATATCCTGAGCCGGCCAATGTTGACTGGCCGTCTAGCACGGTGGGCTGTGATTCTCCTGCAGTTCGACATCAGGTATATGTCTTAGAAGGCCATCAAAGGGCAAGCATTGGCAGACTTTCTGGCAGCTCACCCGACCTCCGCAGATCAGCCGCTGGATCTAGGCTTTCCTGATGAGACCATTCTCTCGGTTGATCGAGCCGATCCATGCTGGCAGATGCACTTTGACAGTGCCTCCCGGAGCCCCACCGGTAGAAGACTCGATAATCCTAAGCTCAACAGAGTGGGCTTGGGCATCGTCTTCATTACCCCGGAGCGAGCCGTGCTGCCATACTCTTTCCTGTTGTCAGAGGGCTGTACCAACAATGAGGCGGAATACCATGCCCTCATCACCGGCCTCGAGTTAGCTCTCGAGATCGACGTGCCCCATCTGTGCGTGAAAGGGGACTCCGAGCTGGTCGTTAAGCAGATCAATGGCGACTATGTTGTCAGGAAGCCGGAACTTATGCCATTGCTGGAGTGCACCCTCCTTCTGATGGCCAGGTTCCCTTCTCGGCCAGAAATTGTCCATATTCCCCGGTCGCAGAACGGTCGAGCAGATGCCTTGGCCAGCCTTGCTGCGTCACTTGCAGAGCCTGAACAGGATAACCTGATCGTCCGCGTGACGCGCCGCAGGCTCATCGCTCCCGTTATCCCGGAAGAAGGTCGCGGCCCGTTGGTAAGTAATCTCACCACGGTTACCCCTATGCCCGGAGCCCCGAGTACCCCAGATATGACAGTCGGATCAGCCCCTGATTGGAGGACGCCTTTGGTTGAGTACCTCCAACATGGCACTCTTCCATCGGATCGGGCCGAGCGCGAGCGAGTTCGACGCCGCGCATCGCAGTTTGTCCTCCAGAGCAGTCCCGGCCTGGAGCAGATCCTCTACAAACGCGGATTTGATGGTGTTCTCCTCCGTTACCTTCAGGGAGTTGAGATCCCACGAGTCATGCAAGAGGTTCATGCTGGTTCATGTGGCGCCCACCAGACTGGGCCGAAGCTGTCCCACCAGATTCGGAGGTTGGGATACTTCTGGCCCTCCATGATCCATGACTGCATCGAGTATGCCAGGAGGTGCCATGCATGCCAGGTTCATGCGAACTTTGTGCATCGGCCGCCGGAGCCTCTCCATACCACTAAGTATTCCTGGCCCTTTGCAGTCTGGGGTCTGGACGTTGTGGGACCCTACCCGCCGGCGACAGCTCACCAGTGCCGGTTCATTCTGACCGCCACAGACTTCTTCTCCAAATGGGCAGAGGCGATTCCGCTCAGAGAGGTCAAATCCTGTTCGATCGCTGACTTCGTGACCTCCAACATCATCTATCGATTTGGAGTGCCTCACGCTATCCTCACGGATAACGGAACCAATTTCCGAGCAGCCGAGTTGAAGAAGTTGTACGCCAAGTATAACATTCGCTCGAACCATACATCTCGCTATCATGCGCAGGCGAATGGACAGATCGAGGCGTTTAACAAAACCCTCTCTAACATTCTGCAAAAGATGGTTGGTCAGAACAAGAAGAGTTGGCCGGACAAGCTCCCCAACACCCTCTGGGCTTATCGGACGACGACTCGCAATTCCACCCAGATGACCCCTTATTCCCTGGTGTATGGAGCTGAGGCCGTCCTGCCCATTGAGATCCAGTTTTCGTCCTTGCGCACTGCGGTCTACGACCAGCAAGCGCCAGACAGAGTTGCTGAAGCCCGTCTAGTCGAGTTGGAAGCAATGGATGAGAATAGACTTCGCGCTTTGCACAACTTGGAGAGGCATCAAAGCAGAATTGCTCGAGCTTTCAATAAGAAGGTTCGCCTCCGCTCCTTCCTGCAGGGTGATCTAGTGCTAGCCCTAAGAGCACCGATGATCCCCGGCAGGAAGCCGCCCAAGTTGGAGCCCAAGTGGGAGGGACCTTTTGTTGTCCACAAGGTCTATCCCAATGGCGCGTACTCCCTAGCGACTATGGATGGTGAGCGTGTCACTCCTCCCACCAACGCTAGGTTCCTCAAACAGTACTTTGTCTGAGTGTGCCATACGTCCTGCACGACGTTAAACTGCATACGTCCGCGCGACAAGACGTTAAACTGCCAAGCATCATTCGTCCAAGCTACAAGACGTTAAACTGTTCAGCATTCATCCGCACTGCAAGATGTTAAACTGCCAAGTGTTTCGTCCAACACGACGTTAAACTGTACTACGTCCGAGCTACAAGACGTTAAACTGTTCAGCATTCGTCCTGCATGACGTTAAACTGCCTCTCAAGAACTACGTATGGCTTGATTCCCATCCTTATGGGATACGTAGGACCGCCTGAACATTCATGTTTCAGGCCCAGCCCCATCCTTTGAGAATTTCCATCCCATCTCGGGCCCTTGGCCTAGTTGCCTCCGGGTGTGCGGCGTATGGTGTGAACGCGGGGCTATGCCCTCATTCACGTCGGTTTGCTCGCCACGCTGTACGCCCCCCACGGTTGGGGATGCCTTCTGCTCCCCCCTTCTTTTCTCGTCCTGCATGACGTTAAACTGCACTTCAAGAACTACGTATGGCTTGATTCCCATTCTTATGGGATACGTAGGACCGCCTGGACATACATGTTTCAGGCCCAGCCCCATTTCCCGGGAATTTCTATCCCGCGTTGGGCCTCTGGCCCAAGTTCCCCTTATTTTTGTGCGAGGCGTATCGCGTGAGCAGGGGATCATGTCCTCATTCACGTCGGTCTACTGGTCGCGCCGTACGCCTCCCCCGTGTGTAGGACCACCTCACACCTCTCATCGTCCGGCATGACGTTAAACTGCCTCTCAAGAACTACGTATGGCTTGATTCCCATCCTTATGGGATACGTAGGACCGCCTGGACGCTTGTGTTTCAGGTCCAGCCCCGTCTCTTGGTTGATCACGGGGATCTTCCCTCTTTTGGTTGCTCTCAGGGTGAGTCCTCCGACCCTTTTCGGTGATCTGTTAACATGTTTTGGGTACTTCGGTCTATGACTCGTAGTGTCAGATTCAATCCCGACAAGTCATGTGTTGCTTGTCAGGCCTCGCGCTTCCTCTTGTTCGAGCCTTCACTCAAAGGGATCCTCGTTAGCGGTTTGGGTACGATGCCTCAGTGCTCTCCTACCGCTCCGGGTCGATTTACCGGCGAGTCCTGGGCCGCAAATCGATATGAATCCTGCGCTTGAGCGGTTGATGCTCGTTTGCTTGCCCCGTCTTAGGCTGACGCGATCGGATGTTGTGTTGCGAATATGGTCAGCAACGTCCTTGATCGCCATGTCGGCTCTTTCAGGCTCTGAACATTGGTTGCGCAGTCCTCCTCACACTCCGCCTTTGCGCGTTGTAGTGGAATCTCGACACTCTCTTCATACTGACCTTCAGTACACCTCTACACGTTAGGCAGACCAACCAGGGTAATGATGTCGTTCGAGGCTCCCATGATCTGAGCACCAAGGATATATGCGGATATCCTCCCTAAGGGCCATGCGTAGCTGGACCCTCGTCCCCATAAGGAGGAAGGAGTAGCCCGAACAATCGCGTTCTGGGCCCAGTATATCTGGAGGCTAGCATCTCTGCCCCTCGGGTGATGGACATACGCAGACCCCTATCCCAAGACTCTTCTACTGGAATCGTGCGTGACCGCAGGGCTGGGTATGTTCCCACCTCCGCCGTGTCCGCCGTACCGCGATAAGCGGATTCCTCCATGGTCCGAACCACACAACCTTAAACTGTGTTGTCTGGTCCTACCACACGACCGTAAAATGTGATCGTCTTGGCCGCCCGACGAGAAACGGCACTGCATCATGATGTTCCCCTCAGGGGGCACTCATGTTGGGCGCTGGTTAATAACCACACCATTCATCAATGCCTTCCGTGGCTTGATTATTGTGGCAACGCTAGAGATTTCTCAATCACAGGCATGTCGCCGCACAAAGAAAAACCATTCATCTTTAAGGACAAACAAGAAATATCAAATGCCGCTCCTTCTGTGTGCGAGGGTCAGACCCGCACTCTTCCTCGCGCTGGTGCCCGATTGTGTTGCGCCGCGCTTCAAGAACTACGTGCGGCTTGATTCCCATCCTTATGGGATACGTAGGAACGCCCGGATGTTTGAAACTTCGGGTCCAGCCCCCCACCTCTTAGAGATTCCCCCTTCTCTGGGGAATCCGCCGCCTTCAGGTCACCCTCAAGGCGTGTTCCCCGACCCCTTGTAGTGGTCCACCGGTGTCAAGAGTACTCTGGTTTATTGCCAGGAGGGTCAGGATCCGCTTGGTCAGGTTTCCTCCACTTTTCAGGCTTCGTGCTCCCTTTCATTCGGACCCATCGTCTACGCCCTGGGTGGAGCCCCTGTGAACGGTTCAGACACAATGCCTCAGTGCTCTCCCACCGACTCGGGCCGGTACCCCCAATGGCCTCGGGCAGCAAATCGATATGAATCCTGCGATTGAGCGGTCGATGCTCGTTTGCTGCCTCATTCCACCAACGGTTAGTGCGATATTGATGCTTCTTTTCCGCCACGGTCGGCAGTACTCCCATATCGTTACTCCGGTGCCCCCAGTCCTTGAGTGAATGGCTGCATGATTCACATTTTCCACCTCCCATTCTGACCAGGCGAAACCTCGACACTCTTGACACTATCCCTCATTGCATCTTCGTATACCCAGGGGATAGGACCACGATGCGGCGTACTTTGAGGTTCTTATGGTCCAATCTCTAAGACCTTAAACTAAGATCTCTCCTTATGGTCCGAGCTCTAAGACCTTAAACTAAGATCTCCCCTTATGGTCCGAGCTCTAAGACCTTAAACTAAGATCTCCCCTTATGGTCCGAGCTCTAAGACCTTAAACTAAGATCTCCCCTTATGGTCCGAGCTCTAAGACCTTAAACTAAGATCTCCCCTTATGGTCCGAGCTCTAAGACCTTAAACTAAGATCTACCCCTATGGTCCGAGCTCTACGACCCTAAACTAAGATCTCCCCAAACGGGGTTCTGCGTCCTGCATGACGTTAAACTGCACTCTCAGAACTACGTGTGGCTTGATCTCCAGCCTGATGGAGTACGTAGGAACGCCCGGGCATCTCGACTCGGGTCCAGCCTCAGGGATCGTTAAGTCCCGCCCCTCCTCGTCGCCGGCTGTCTGGCCTGGCTTCTGGTAGAGTGGTGCAGTTGTGATATCCTCCCCGATTCAGCTCGGGATGCCCCACTGCAATGGTGGGAAGCGACGGTTTTTTCGTCAAAGGGGTGCTGTCTGAGAATTGGGGTGACTCACAGCCAGATTAGTGCATCCGCCTAATACGCTTTCCCCACGGTGGCGCAATCCTGAGAGCGTTGGATTCTGTCCGAACAATCGTCACTTCGCCCCACGCTTCGCATGCCCTGTTGATCTGGATTTCCACCCTTGTGTCTGAAGGAACCCCAAAGCGGTATTCATGATGACATGTGATCCGCCTCCTGCAATATGAATGATGACCTTCGGTCCATCTATTGCAGTTTTTATGGTCGATCCACTGTCCGCCTACCGTCTTGGGCATTTCCTGGAAGGCCGACCGTTGTGGATGTCTGGATTCGGGACACGCGATTCACCCTTTCTCATTTCCCTATGTTCGGATAAAATCTCAACGCCCCTAGAATTGTCCCGCTCGTGTGTTGGAACAATTTGGGGGGATGATACATTGATTAGGCTTGAGGTATCCTTCCCTAGGAATGACCTCCCTCTTTTCTCCAGCAATCCAGGCCCAACTATGGATGCCTGATGCTTGGTTAACGCTCCCGCAATACAGTGAATTGTGGTTGAGCATGCTAAGCCAAAAGATGCAGATAAATATATCGATTCATACAAATGGATCAAAGTAGCGGAAGAAAATGTTTTGGGAATGGAAAAGCAAAGCCCTTAGGGATTAGCGTGCTGAATGAGTCTTTCTAATGCCGCTACCCTTTGGCTGGTGGCCTCCAGAGCTGCTTCTCGCTCTCTGCGTGCCCTCTCTTCGTCGGCGGTCGCAGCATGCAGTTCGTCGATTCTGGCCTATGCACGCTCCCGCTCGACCTGAATTGTGACCATCTGTTGGCCCGCCTCCGTCAGCTGTACCTGGGCGTCGACCAGCTGGGCTGCTAGTTGCTCCACAAGCTCGGTACACGTTGCGACGAAGGCCTCCTTCTCTGCCGCCTGCCCTTCGAGACGCCGGACTTCCTGCTCCGCCGCGAGGAGCACCCGCGTGCTCTCCGACATGTCCCGACTTTGTGTGACGTCGGCACGCCGGCAGCTCTCGCGCATCTTTTCGGCCATGAAATCACGGACCGTCAGATGGAGGCGTTGAGCATCAGCTCCCCCGGCACACAGGAAGCGCAGCCAGGTTTGAAGTGATCCCATGCGCCCCAGCCACTCCGATGGGTCTCGCTTGAGGAAGCGCTGGATGCACTTCCACCCCCTGCGGCGCGTTATCCGGCTCTCCTCGACCGCCTCCGCGTCCGAGTCGTCCATCTCCTCGGGGTCGGCAGGCCGGTAGGCAGGGAAGGCAGCCAGCAGGTCTGCTGCAGGGTCCGCCCCTGGGAGGTCCTCATGAGGGATGGGTTCCCCAACATCCGGGAGAACTTCTTCTCTCTCCCCAGCGGCGCTGACACCCTCGTCAGCCCCCGACCTCTCTCCGATGTCAGCACCGCCGGCGTCCGCAGCCCCCTGATCAGCAGTTGGTGGGGCCGGCTCGATTTGGGAAGTCTGTTCCGGAGCAGGCGGCATGTCCACCACTGGTCCACTCGTAGATGGCTCGGGTTCGGCAACCCGACGAGCCTCCAGTCCTGAGATCACTGCGCAGGGCATGCCATGGTTAGTCACGGATCGTCAATGGCAAGCACCAGCAGTAAAGTAAGGAGACTTACGGGAGTTCAGAGCGTCATCTTCCGCTATCCCGGCCGCCACAGGAACAATTGCAGCAGGGGGCCCTTCCGCGCTTGTCAATTCGATAATGGGTGCCTAGCCCCCGCCTTGTCCTGCTGGTGCCCCTCCTACTCCCGCTGAGGACGCCTGACCAACATCCGTGCGCTCCTGAGAAAGATGGAGAAATGGGTTAGAAGCTGCATAAGAGAATGGATGAAGCAGATTGAGTAGGGATAGAAGCGGACCGCGAGGAGCTCAGTGACATCAACATTGTCAGAGCCGGCCACCTCGCCGCTCTCCCGCGGACTCCCCTGATGGGATCTTCCCTCGGAGCCTTCATCCTCCCCCATCTCCTCCTCTTCCTCGGAGTCGTTGCTACTGTCGTCTTCTTCCGGCGGCATCTGTTCTGGAGCGGGCTCTAGACCGAGCATCACCTTCACCAGAAGGGATGGCTCCGCACGCTGACCACGTTGGCGCGCGTAATCGTCCATGGCCGTCAGATACGCATACTGCCGGTTGAAGTCCACCCTGTCGGCAATATGGAGGCGCCCGATCTCTGGCAGATGGATTCCTTCTCTGAGAATCTTTCGCCAGATGGCGTCGGTCCCCAGTGACTGTCGCAGGGTCATCCAGGCCGACCACAGCGCCGGGAAGACTGCATCGTGGGAGGGTTCGAGCAGACGGCTCACCTGCTTCCCGGGCCGCTCTTCGACCACCGCGCGTGCCCCCTCTCTGGGCGCCGAGGTCGTAGCGGCAGCTCGCGATGTGCCCGCCGCCGAAGTCCCTGCCCGCGCCGGCTCCGCTGCTTGGCGCGCCTCCGTTCTCCCCCGTGTGGCGGCGCCTCGCCTCCTTCCTTGACGCCCGGTCTCTGCACGGGTAACCTCGAGCCGCCGAACTGGCTTCCGTAGAAGCCCCTCGGGGTACGCGATGGCCCAGTGTTCGGCGTACTCGGTTGCCAAGCCTGCGTCAACCCCGGTAGGAGGGAGAGTGATAACGTCGCCAGAGCCGAAAGCGGCAAACATCAGCCACATCTGGCGAAGAACGCAAGGGTTCGTCTCCTCCCGGACAGCAGTGAATACCCTCTTCGGTATCCGCTGAAGGCACCCGAACTGCCTGGCGAACCGGGTTGGCACGTAAGGCTCGCAGATCACCTTCCCGTCGATCCGAGCCACGAGCACCCCGCCCCGCATGTTCAAGAAGTATTCATGCTTCTCCAGCGGACCCTGCCCATTGTCGATCATCTGGCCAACGGGAGTGGGGAACGGACTGAAGTTGAAATTGGCATGATTTCCAATCCGAATCCTCACGCCCTCCTCACTTAGGGTCATCGGAGCGACCCCCGCGATGTTCAGCAGGGAGGGTCGCAGGCCGTTGCCCGGAGGAATGATGGCGTTCGAAAACGTGTACCCACCGAGGTGAGCAGCCACCCAGCCGTGGAAGAACTGAAAGGGCCCACAGATCCTTCGTGGCGACCCCCCTCGTGAGATGCGTCCCAGGATGGCATACAGCCTCGCCAGCACTGGGACCCCGAGGTTGTATCTTTTGTTGGCAGCCATAGCGCCCGCCACTGCCAGTGTCGCCGGGCGAACGCCCATTCTCGTGTCCCGCACTGGCAGGAGCCACCCACTCAGAAAGGCGGCCAGGAACGCCGCGTACCGGACATTTGGGTCCCGGGCCTCGATGACGCGGTACCCCCATGAGCGGTAGTCGCCCGTCTCCAGGACCCGCCAGTACGACCCGTTCCGGCTCCTCTGAGCTGCGGTCGGGCACCGCTTCCCCCTGCCTGCATCTTGACCGCCGGGTCATGCTCCAAGAACTGGCCGAACCACTCCTTGTAGGCTATGTCCTTCTGGAAGTCCTTGATCCCGAGCCGCTGCGTAGCCAGGTCAAGCAGATGCCAGGTCAGAATGGGAGTCCGTGACCTGTCTTCCCAGGTGTTCTTCGGTGGCAGGAACTCATCGTACTAGTAACCCTCCAGCGGGATACCTCCGATGCAGTGGATGTCCCAGAGACCGATGCCGACCTCCCCATGGTGAAGATGGAAGGTGTTGGTATCCGGGGACCAGCGGGTGAACAGCTCCGGCCCGAGCTCGGACTGCTGGTAGAAATGGAACTGCGACGTCCACACCGCCTCAAACAGGCCGATGTACCGCAGCTCCTCCGCGAAGTGATCGCAAGTGTGGCGTACCCAGAATGCCCAGGCCCACTCGCTGGTGAAATTGCCCCCAGACCGCAAGTCCCAGTCCTTCAGCCAGCCCTTGGTGTCGTCAGTGACACTCTGGCGATATGTGCTCGAGTAGAGGGCTGGAGAATTCTCCGCAGTAGGCTCACCCCCGTCAATGGTTCGCGTCCTCGGGTTCAGGACATAGACGTCCAAGTGCCTGGTCTCCCTGGCAGGATGCCCATTGTTGGTGATGTTATAGCGGGGAAGCTCGTCCTCCCGAGTCACCCAGGTCCGTGGCGCATCAACCTCGAACCCTGGCACCGGAACCTCATCTAGGATGCCGAAGTTCCAGAGCGGCAGGTTGTCCGACAGCGGATATGTCTTCTGGGCCGGCGTGAGCAAGTCGAACAGGGATTGATTGTTGGAAACAATCTCCTTGGCTCTGTAGACCTCCTCGTTCGTCGCTATCTCAGCTCTGCGAGTGGCGGCATCCCCCCCATTTCCTTGATGCGCGGCCATCTCAGAAGTTTCGGGAGTCGTGCGGGTTAAGGGATGAAGCGTGCGGGATCGGACGAGGCTGGTAGAGAAGTTTGAAGGTTGGCGCGCAATCCAAGTGGACGGCGCGCAATTGGGAAGAATGTCGCGCAAAGTTCCGGGTTTTCGCGCAAAGACAGGCGAATTCCGGATGGTTTTGCGCGCCGATCGGGCGAATTTCGCGCCGGAAAAGGCAATTTCGCGCACGAGAGCGTTGGAGCTTATCGCGCGGAAGGCCTGTGTACGGAACGCAGAACCCTGGACCCCTATTTATAGATGAGGCCGGGATTCCGCGCTGCGCGGAACGCTCGATTGCGCGACCGCGGCTGCGAATTGCGCGCCCGACGCCCCTTTTTGCGCGCCTAAGTCCCGCGCAGCCCAGGACTTCGGCATTCCGGCGTCTCCCTTGGAACCCGATCGTTGCGACCTCTCGCCGATCCGATTCCGAGGGGGGGCTTTTGTAGACGCCGGAAAAGTCTGTTGTTCCCAAACGAAGCTCCGGATGCGGAAAGCGAAGTGATATTTGGAGTCAGAGGCACGTTCCGGAGGGCCCGGAGGACTTGCGCGAAATTTCAGAGGCTCGCGCGCAAAGTTGAGTCGCGGCGCGCAATCCTCCCGGGATGCGCGTAATGCGCTGGGCCGGCGCCCTATTTTGCGCGCCCGTGGCCTGCGCGGCTCCCTTGCGCGCCGGGTCCTGATTTCGCGCCCACGAAGGGAATTCCGCGCCCGAGACTGGATTCCGCGCCCGGGGTTGCCTATAAATATAAGGCGACCCCCGACGTTTTGAAGGTGGCCAGAATCCGAAGCGTCGCTCGTTCGCGCAATCCAACCCCTTCCGCGCGCAATGCCGATCTTCAGGTAACCTCCTTTCTTTCGCGCAATAGAGCCTTGGGGTTCGCCTTCGCGCGCAATCCCCTTGGCTCCTTTCCTTTGAATAATCCTTAAACCCGAAGGCCTTTGCGCGCAAAAGAAGCCGCTTGCGCGCAATTGCCCCCGGGTGCGCGCAATCCAGCCCGATTGCGCGCACCCCCTCTTCAAAGTGGCCGTTCGTTAGAGAATGAGCCTTTGCCCCCGCGAGCTGTCCGAAGCCCGGTGCGCGCAATCTCAATCATCCGCGCGCAAAGGGCTGGACCGATTGCGCGCCAGCCCGCCATTTTGCGCACCGACCTGCTGTTTTGCACGCAAAGCTCCTCTTTTGCGCGCAATCCTCCAGGGTCGCCCCCCTTGACCCCCTGAGGGTACCCGCCTGCGTGGCGCCCGATGATTTTCATCCTGGGTGCCCGCACCGTGCGTTGTCTTCCCGTGCGGCCCTCCAGGCTCGCGCGAAGTGACACAGACCCATCAGCGGCAATCCATCGTCCCGCATGACGTTAAACTGCCCATACGTCCAGCATGACGTTAAACTGCACATTCGTCTCGCATGACGTTAAACTGCGCATACGTCCAGCATGACGTTAAACTGCACATTTGTCCAGCATGACGTTAAACTGCACATTCGTCCCGCATGACGTTAAACTGTATTACGTCCAAGCTGCACGACGCTAAACTGCCTAGCCCCTATCGTCCGTGCTGCAAGACGTTAAACTGCCAAGCACCTTCGTCCTCAGCACACGACGTTAAACTGTACTTCGTCCGGTAAGACGTTAAACCGTCCGCTTCGTCCTCAACACATGACGTTAAACTGTACTTCGTCCGGCAAGACGTTAAACCGTCCGCTTCGTCCTCAGCACACGACGTTAAACTGTACTTCGTCCGGAAAGACGTTAAACCGTCCGCTTCGTCCTCAACACACGACGTTAAACTGTACTTCGTCTGGAAAGACGCTAAACCGTCCGTATCACCCGATCCCGTGCCTCGCACGCAGGGTCCCCCCCGGTTTGGATGTGGCCCCCACCCGCTCGTCTCTGCAGGGATGTCGGGATTGCCCCTCTTTAGGGACGATTTAATGGGAGCGGATTTTCCCTACGGGGGTAGGGTATTACAAACCCCTAGTTTCTTGTGGGGGGCTGCACATGTGTATCTCCATTGCGCTCCCCCACCGCCGAAACCAGTAGAGGGTGTGACTGGGATCGAGGTGTCTCCTACTTTCGGTCCAAGTCCCTTCCAACTGAGTTTTGCCGCATCCGGACTGCCTCAAGTGCGTAAGTCCTGACAGAATGAACTACGTGGACTTTGATCCCTGTCTTCTAAACAGGGTACGTAGGAAGCCTCCCTGAGGTTCAAGCCCACCACCTGGTCGTCCCGGTCGTATTCACGTCGGTTCGTCCATCAGTGGACCCCTCCAGGGTTCACGCTTGCGTCGATTAACCTATGAATCCGCCCCTGTGGGAGACTGCACGTGTGTATCTCCACTGTGCCTCCCCACAGCCCCTTTTTCCATTTCTCCTTTTATCGTCCAGCATGACGTGAAACTGTGATCCACCCGGCCGTTCCATCCCCCTCTGTGCGAGGTGGTTCGGTTCAATCCTCCGCCCGGCGGCCTCGACCCCTTCGTGAGTCGGCTTGCCGACGTCCAGCATGACGTTAAACTGTATACCCGAACTAAGTCGACTTTGATCCGTGCTAACGCGCGGTACGTAGGAAGCCCCTACGGGGTCCAAGCTCTTCACTCCATCATCTATCCTGATCCTTACCCGGGCCGCCACATCCCGGTGGGGTCATGCCACTTCTCTCCACTCCACATCACCTGGGAAGCCGCCCATGTGTTGGCCCCAGCGTCGGAGGTTCCCCGCAAGGGGTTCTGTCATCTGATCCGCTTCTCGTGTTGATCGGTCTGATGCCGTCCCCGCTGGACGTTAAACTCGCGGCGTACCCCATGTTAAACATGGGAAGCTGAGGAAAACCTCAGAGGACACAGTTCCCCGCACCCAGTGCGGGATGCCTCAGGCCATCATGCCTTCGAGAAGCCCTATTAGGGACGGAAGACAGACGTGCAGAGTCGCATTGTTACGACACGCCCCCAGCACCCAGAGCCACCCGGCCTTCTCACCGCAGGTTGCTGCCCCGACCAGACTCCTTGGAGCGTCCGGGCGGAAGCAGCGTAATTAACCGGTGTCCATGAAGATATGGTGCCGGGAACGAGATTCACGAACATTCTTAAATCTATGAGGGAGACCCGGATTATGCGACGAGTTCCGAGGAGACGTCCAAGGAAGGAGGAGCCGACATCCCATCATCCCGGTTTCAATCAAGGAGCAGACGCCCCTGAATAAGGGACGGATGCCGCCCGCCTTTGGAAAGCGGGACTGCGGGACCACAAGCCGCGCGCCCATCCCCTCGGGTTGACGGGTGCACGCGCGAACGCGTCCTGGCGGAACAGCGTAACCCGACGCACATCCGCACCGAAACAGCAGCAAAGGGCTTCATGATATGGTACGTCAATAAGATTCCATAATTATTTTGTTTATTATTCTATTTTCTAATTAATTTTAGATTGTTTTACAATATACTGGAGTGAATCAGATTATCTTCATGTTTGATCGATAAGAGGGAGTTTCTAGCATGGTAGTGATCCATGCTGCAGTGGAGCTAATTTCGGCTTATCATGTTATTCACTCGTCTACCCCAGAGATAGGAGGTTCCTACTCATGATCCTCCTCCAACAGTTGTTGATGTAGAGGAACCATGATGATGGCGACGTTGATCGTGTCGTGCTGCACGTGATCCTCACTTGTCCCATAGGCAGAAGTTATCCCTCTAGTAGACTAGGCTCAACTGATTGTTGATGTGCATCAGGAGGCATGTGATTCATCTTTCTTAAAAGGATATCCGCAGTTTTCTCCATCTTGGGGTCTAGATCTTTCACGGCCTATATGGTTCCTCACTGTGATGATGGAGGGTCCTTCTACTACCCTAATGAGAGAGGGATCAGGAGCGCAGTGCGACATCTAGTTTACACCTTCTCCTAGTGACACACAAGTGGAGCATGCAATGATCGGTGTTCCAGTGCCCGAGAATCAACCCTCTCCAGGTCATCGACTCCACCCCAACACAATGCTCGAAGATCTCGATACAGGTGTCACATTCACCCATCACCGTGTGGGACAGAGCCTTCTCATAAACATTGATTATACACGTTCATGAATTTTGAAGTGTTGGTTTAGGTACAACATAACCTTTATTAATGACTTTATTTGGTATGTGTATGTGTTTATGATGAATCACAAGTATGAAAAATATGAAAAAATCAATGAGTTTTAGAATGAATTACATAATCTATTGGAAAAAAATATTAAGATTCACCGATCAAATTGAGGTGTTGAATACATTAGCTAGGAATTCATTGATCACAGAGATTTTGAAATTCATTTATCATAATCAATTTCGGTTGTGAATCACTCGTATAAAAATTGGTTTCTAATAAACATACCTCTAAATTAGTGAAATGATTATTTTTTGTCTATCTCAAGGAAACTATGAGAAATTATTTCTATAATCTAAAAAAACACAATGTGTTTTTGGCTGAAACTATTATGCTCCTTGTAAATGAATATATTATTTTAGGAACCAATGGGATGAATCTTGATCTTGGAGATGTTAAGGACCAACAAAAAAGAAGTTCTCCTGATATGGAAGTTGAATCTCTCCCATAAAGAGTTTTGGAAGAAGAACCAACTCAAGATACACAATAACCTAAATTCTCTAGTAAGATTCATGAGGATCGTGAGATATATGAATTTATTATGAAAAATAGTGATGAATTAATGTTCATAGATGATAAACCTACTACCTATTAAGAGTACATTTAGAGTTATAATTCTAAAAAATGTTTTAAAGTCATAGTTACTCAAATGAACATCATATACATAAACCAATTTTGGAACTTGATGGATGGACAAGAACAATATAATATGGATTTTAAGGTGTCTAATAGTAAATAGCACTTGAAAATGTTACAAAAAAATTAATGGTTTTAACTCTGAAGAAACATGCATATATTGCAATGATAAAGTCTGTTGAAATATTTTTTATAATGGCCTAGACCTCATGTACATATTATTATATCATCTTTATCACAACAATTTATATAATACTCCCAAAAATATAGTGGTTCAACATCTTTGTGAATTGGATACATGATAAAAACAATAACACATTTTTTATTCTCATCCTCATATTTTCTCCTATACCTCACCTTCCTCTTACTATTTGGAATATCATGAAGACATACATAAAAAACGGTGAACCATAAACCACATAAGGTTATCACATGATAAAATTATATAATGTATCATGAAATTCAATAATCATATAATGAAAACAAAAAGGGAATAATCATAAAGCATCACTTAAAAACATGGCATAAAAGCCAAATATCATAAGAGCATGGTAAACATAAGAGAGCATAAAGTATGGAACAAACATAAGCCATGTAATCATAATTTATATATTTATAATGAATAATAATATTATAATTATCTAATAATGACATGAAATAGTATTTAACTAAACAAAATAAAGAATAAAACCTTATATAAATGATTTCTAACAATATACATATAAATCATAATATACAAACCAATATATTTAAAAAATTTAAAACATGTATACATAATTTTTTTATGAGGTATGTCGACTTTATAATAGAAAAAATAAATTAACGTAGATATTTAGAAAAATAGAAAACACCTAAAAAATATAAGGTTTTCTTTTTCTCCGCAGAGGTGGCAGGGAGGGGTTTTGGGGCGTCGGTCATGGGGTTGAGTTCTGGGTTGTTTCTACGCGGGTTTTCATGTGGCGTGCATGATGGTCATGACCCAACTGTTTAATATGAGCACCCAAAAAATAATACATTTAAAGAAACTCATGGAAATAAGCACGATACTGCACAACATACCTCCTTTCCATGCTCCCAAGATGAAGGATTCTTCTCGCAAGTGATGATTTGACCTGTGATTCCTTTCACATCTATGAGAAAATGGGCATCTGGTTCCCTTGAAATCCCTGTATTAGTATGAATGTCAGATCCCATAATCCATTTTTGCTTAACAAACCAGACTTCCATTCCTTTTATGTGAAGCTGGTCGACCATTGAGCCCTTACTAGAGACAATCTATCCATGTGTGTTAGCGTTATGACCAACCCAAAAAAAGGAAGAACACTACTTTGGCATAGTTTAGTAAAAAACTTTTTGAAAGAACTCTAAATCCTTGTTTTGTATCCATAATGAAGAAGGCAGGGATTTAGGGCTAGTTTAGTAGAGATGATACAGAGCGAAAAGAAATGATATTGAGAGGAGAAATTGATTTCTCATGTTTGGCGAGATAATTTCAAGGGGAGAAATGGAGAGAAATAGATTTCTCTCCTACTATTGTTTTTAAATCACCCCAAAAATGGGATGATTTTGAGAGAAATGATGGTGTGGGGGGGGTTGTTAATATTTTGAAATTCCAATTTTATCCCTATTTTCTACATGTATCACAATAGAATTTCTTTTCTTTTCTTTTAAAAGGGTTAACCAAAAAAATGGAGAGAAATCCAAATCATTTCGTTTCTTTTACTAAGTTATTGATCCAAACACAAGGAGAGAAATCAGAATCATTTCTTTTCTTTTGTTTTCTTTTCTTTTTTAAAATATTAAATCATTTCTTTTTTGTACTAAAATCTCACCAAACACAGTGTTAGAGATATCAACATGGGTGGAAATACATGCAACTGAAGGCCTGAAAAGCTTCCTAATAGCTGCATTCATAATTGATAGATGACCGATATGACCAGTAATTGAAAACAATGAAGACAACTTGAAAAAATCAACTGGAAGACCTTTGATCCCTAAACATAATGAAATGATCTAAGATTCAGCGTCACCCCTAAAATTGAGGGAGGAGCATCCTGCAATGACCCATGTACCCTGCGACCAGCATCTATAATATTGATTTTCTGAAGAAAACTGAATCAATACGTGTAGATTTTCATTTTTCCTGGTTTCAAACCCTAATAATTTTATGGTTTCAAATGTCTTCCTCAGTAGACCCATCGGGAGCCGACGCCCATAAAATTTACCGACCAATGTAAAGAGAGCATCAAAAAAAGAAAAGAATAACCTGAATGTCTTCCTTTTACAATGCAATCGTCGTAAAAGATTTGTACTGGAACGTAGATGGCGTGATACCCGTTTTGGATCTCAAAGCCTCGACTACAACATCACCATCATATTTTAAACCCAATTTCTCCCCAGCAACATCTGCAAATGAACCACACTCAACAAAATTAGGTTTCCGCTTCACTGAAGTGTCATCGGGCGAAGGCTTTTGTCCAGTAGGGCTTGGGCTAGTTTGGTAGAGAACAGAAATGATACTGAGAAGATAAATTGTGTTGTAGTGTTTGATAAGATAATTTTAAGGGGAAATAAATGATATGAGGAGAAATGGAGAGAAATAGACTTCTATCCTGCTAATGTTTTTAAATCACCTCAAAATTAGGATGAATTGGAGAGAAATTATGGTGGAGGGTTGTTAAAAAGATTCACCAAACAAGATGGAGAGAAATCCAAATCATTTCTATTTTTTTACTAAGTTATTGATCCAAATGCAAGGAGAGAAATCACAATCATTTATTTTCTTTTCTTTTCTTTTATAAAATATCAAATCATTTCTTTTCTTTTACTAAAATCTCACCAAACACAGTGTTACGCTCGGTGTAAATCCGTTTCTAGTAATAATAGTAGATTAAAAAATAATGTAAATAATTAGTAATAACTACACTATAATTAACTGCACTATGAATTATTAATAATATATTAACTACACTATAACAGTATATTAACTACATTATGATTTATTAATTAAATAATTACTAATGTAATAAAAAATATAAATTATTATATTAATTATTACTAATTATATTATTAATATAATTAGAAAAGTTGTATGGTTAATAATATAATTAATATAATAATTAATAGTATATAATATTATATTAGTAATAACTAATTGTGTTATTAATATGTTCACTAGCTATGTATTAAATAATATAATTAATACTACATAAATTAGTAATTAATATATTTTATATAATTAGTGATCAATAATATATTTAATATAGATTTTAATTAGTGGTTTTTTCAATAAAGATCAAGTAAAAAGTAATTATTTCTTAATAATATTAATACCGCTACTTATTAATTATGTTAACTAATTATAATATATGCACGAATAACAATTTTAAAAATATATAACAATGATCTCAATTAAAATTTTATAAAGAACGATAAATGTATTATTCTTTATTGCATCGCTTTCTCAAATGCTCTTTCAAGCCACACCCCGGTGTATGGATAATGCATCAATGCCATGTCCGTCGATGTGTATTTTATGGCGTACACATCTCTTGTGTGATATCTGCTACAACTTCATTCACATCATCCCGTGTGATAGACGATTGAACCAAAGTCCCATCGCCTGTACCTTTTCATAGCTGGATGGATAATGGTTGATGGATATAACTCTCTCTCCCGCATAGAAATAATATGCATGCAGTGTAATGGGTATCTCCCAATTGAGGCAAAATGATGACTGAAAAACACTCCAGTCTCTAGTAACCATTACTGTATAATCTAAAAGTGTAAGGGATAGTGAAACAAAATCACTAATAGATATCGGATGGACCTTTGTAGGGATAGCTTGTGAATATGGATCACCTACAATAGGTAGTAGAGGAGCATATGCCTTATCATGTCGGACATGCTCCTCGCATGCCACATCATCATGTGGCTCATCCATAACATGCTCGTCATCTGTTGATAAATTTACATCAGGCTTATCACCCTAACACATCGAATAAAATCTCATGATAAATCTCATTCATGAAAAGATGCAACACTTTCACTACTCCATGAAAATTGGAATAGTCAAATGAACCTCCCTCTGTGAGATCAAAAATGTAAATCAAGTGTGTGATATGTGCATCCTGTAAAATCAAATTATGCAGTTAACTAAGGTTAATAAAAAAAATTGTTCAAAAGTGGATGGAATAATCATTACAAACTGATAATAGTTTCATATGTATCGTGTAAGATATATAAATGTGGTCAAGCAGTACTAGGGCTCATAAACCAACTGTTCTGATAGATCCATGTCAACTATGTCTAACCCTCCTAAATGGGACTCAGTACGTCTATCTCACATCTCAATATAGCATGCATTACATCGCCTCCATTCAAATTCTGAAATCTATGGCATCTTCATGGAATGAAGTGAGGGTAATTGATTGGGCGGTGCAGGGATGGGATGATGGAAGCTGAAATACCTCATAATTCTATCATAGTCGTGTCACCCAACAACATGAAAATGAATAAGAGGTACAACACAGGTGTTATCACTAAGAATCTCTGTACAATAAGGAGATAGACTCTAAAGGAGAAACCCAATATATGGTGTCCATGAAACCTAAAAAAAATATGCAATGTACAAATGAAATAATGTAAAACAAGAAATTATAATTTTAGAATATAATTAAAAATTACATACGTCATCTGGTCGTTGATTGTCCAACATAAGTCTATAAGTAAGGACATCATGCCTGGAGGTATCTAAATGTCGTTGGGTATGGATTCACTTATAGATAAGATTTTTCAGTTATAGTTTTGTAATCAAAATTTATAGATTTTATTTTCACATAGGGGAAAACATATCATCGTCCATGCGGGACGTCCTATAAAACGTCAACAGGAAACAATGCACGCACATGTGGAGTGAAGTGAGGGATGCCCTCCCATGCCCACATATGGATAAGAATAACACACCTTATTATAAGGCTAGAGACTCTAAATGACAAACCCAACATATGTTGTCCATGAAACCTAGACTAATAACAAAAATAATATGCAATTTATAAATGAAATAATGTACAACATGCAATTATAATGTTAGTATATAATTAATAATCACATACGTCATCTAGTTGATGATTGTCCAACATAAGTCTATAATTATGGACATCGTACCTGGCGATATCTGAATGTCAATGGGTCTGGCTTCACTTGTAGATAACATTTTTCAATTATAGTTTTGTAATAAATATTTATATATTTTATTTTCACATAGGGGAAAACATATCATCATCCATTCGGGGAGTCCTAAAAAATATCGGCAGGCAACAGTGCATGCACATGTGGAGTGAAGCGAGGGATGTGCTCCCATGCCCACATCGAGATAAGAATAACACACCCAATAATATGTATCTTAGCAGTGCAACATGAATTGCTTAACACTCTATATATATAAGAAAGGCATGGAAACCCTCAACTATACCACCATGTCTAGTCCGGGTCCTCATGTAACAGTAAATACACTAGATGAAAAAATGTATTAGAATGATCGATGAAGACGTGCCGCCAATAAGCCTTAGAATATATGCGCATAAAAATCTCAGTACAGTGATCTCATCTGCATCATTGGATAAATGGGTGAAGTGCTCATCTATCCATGGCATGCATAGCTGACTACTGATTATGAACCTACCATTGTCTTGGACCTCAATGTCGACTGATCTCTAAAATGAATCAAACTAATCACCACCAACTTGGTATTTCATAGCCGCACCCTCAATAGAGACACCCAACATAAGGGATACATCCTCAAGGGTGATCATGATCTCTCCCTATGGAAGACGAATAGTATTTTTCATTCACCTCCATCAATTTACAAGGACTCCAATGATATAGTGATCGACAAAGTGAAATCACACATCATTATAACATAGAACCCCACACGTAGAAGATGGCAGAAGGGGGTGCAACATGATGGAAGTGGTTTGACCTATGTACGCTCAATGTAGGAACATAATTCCCCTTGAAGACAAGACAAGAAATATGTATGTCCAAAAAGGTGAGAAAATGAGCACCCCTCATATCTACATCTGATATACCGATTACTATTTATACTTAGTGTCAGAAATTGGGTAAAATTATTTTAAAGTGAGAAAATGATCTACAAAGTTACCATTTGTAATGAAACTTGATGAAAAAAATTTACCAGATAAAAAGGGATCATAAATTGATATATATTCTAAAATAATTATAGAAAATGTCATGGTGATATCAGAGAAATTTTTGAATGTTTTGAAACATATGAAACACCGAAAATGCAGGAGATTCAAATGGGGGAACTAGTAGTGTTTTTTTATGAATAAAAATAATTTGTTGTATTTTCAAGAACAATATAGACATGAACATGTCAATGCTCGAGCTGGTCTTCAAAGTTGAAATGGCAAAAAATTATTTATATTTTAATTATGTAAATTTTATGTGTTTATGTTTATTTAGTATGTTTTTATCTTTATGTGGACATATTTCACCTTTATGTGGGGATATATTATCTTTATGCAGGTTTATTTTACCTATAAAAACTTATTGAAATTGATATTTACCTTATAGAAAACTAAGCCCTACATTTACACAATCTTACGTGATTTCTAAAAATGAATTATGATGCTTTGTTTCAATAACAATTTAATACTTCAGTTTACTATAAGCCTATAAGATATGTTTAAGATATTTTATTGATTTGTAATACATATATATATACAAACTACTCTTTGATGTTATAAAATTTTACAAACGCATATCAAAAAATAAATTGTTATGAAATACTGAAATACATTTTTGGTTCTGAAATGAAACAGAGTAACATTTTTAGTACATCTCACACAAAACAAGCTAGTGTACACTAATATTTTTAAACAACAATGATAAAATACACAGAGATAGTTAGTGTTGATGTGAAGTGGAGCTTCCTCCTTCGACTTTGGGATATTTATTATGAGTATGACCTAAACTGAAACATACACTACATCATTATCCAACTCATCATTCTCAAGGAAAAACTATCTCATTTCAAATATGAGTAGACTTTGTTCTCCCTCATGGATTCAACCTAGTAATATCATAGACAAAATTTGGTTGATCATTTGGTAGGGTAAAATAATGAAAAACACCAATAGATATCCAAGAAACACTATAACAATCAAGGAAAGTGCTTAAGAGATATAATGGATTGACAAAGGGTTCCCAAGACAAGTTTACAAATGCTCAAGATACAATGATACGTTCATAGATATACCTCAATGTCTGGAAATAACTACAATCACAGTACATGTTCTCTAATAATACCACTAGCACTCAACCACTATTTAATATGAGTGGATCATGGAACTCAGTTACCTCAAAGTGTCTCCCTACTCGATCAAAGCTCTGAACATGAAATGATGATGCATATTGTAATATCTTATCAACGCCTCTTTGGAACTTGTGGCCAAAGTGCATCCCCTATTTCATTCCCTAAGAAACGTTTTGAGAGAATTCGACAAATTACTTCACACAATGATAGAATGTCTCATGTACTAAGCCCAGGATCAGGAGTTTAAGAACACCCTTGAAGACACCTTTTATGCACACCATAATATTAGTGGTCATATGTCATTATCTCTTATCACCATCATATACCAATGGCCATTTTTCATTTGAAACCCACATCGTATAATTATAAAAATCTTGATTAGACCTTCAAATTCCTTCCAACCACTCATTAAATTTTCCATGTTGTGGTTCATACACTGAAAGAAGAAGACATCATTTAATTTAAAAGGATAACAAAAACTACTAAAATATAAAATATTTTAATGAAACATACCCAATTTTATGATCAACTGCTTTATTGCCTCAGTTTTTAAATACTTATAGACATTGCGGGAAATATTTTTGATACAATATTGATGATAACCATTAGGTTATTTCCATGAAATCCCATCACTGTTAATAGCCTATATAATCACTCGATGATGATCAAATATCATGAAAACAACTTAGTTTTGTGTAAAATGCATGCATATATATGCTAAGAACCAACTCCATGATTTGAAGTTATCATTTTTAACGACAATGAATGCTAGGGGAAGAGGGGAGTTACTACCATCATGTGAGGAAAAAATGAATGATACACCTGTATAAATTCCATAAAAAAATTTCATCAATCTAAATGAATTTGTTGCAATATTGAAATGTGTTGATACACAACCTAAATTCCCAGAATAGCCTATGAAACTTCACATTTTTTTGATCAACCTAATTATCATGGTAGAGATACTCAATAGTGTTGATATGATAAAAAACCTGATGATTGAGAGATAATAACCCCATAAGATGTGGTAAAACTTTATATGATTCGTCCCAATCACCATACACTTATAATTACATCCAATTTAGTCATCCAAGCTTTAGAATAAGAAATCCTATATTTGAACAACTACTGAACTCATTCTTAAATGAGTAACACATGAACATCTTGACACATACATATCATCTCAACAATAATATTCAATATAAACTCTGCATCTAGTGTGGAACGATCCTGTGACTGTGTTTGGTGCACACAAGTATGTGGACCTTCCAACTTATTTATCTTTTTACATGTAAAAGGTTTATCATATATTGAATGCCTGTGAAATTTGCATTTACAACTATATTTTTCAAAAAAAATGATGTATTTTTCCTTATTGGATTCATCAACCACATATAAAAATTATCACTCTATGTGGTATTACTTAACCACATTTTTCTATGCACTTTTAGATTCAAACTCTTGTATAACATACAAAGAATTTTTACTCTTAGAAAATGTGTTACCTAGAATTTAGGGTAATTCAGTACTTGGTGCAATGGCACCTGGATTAAAGTCATGGTCATGTTATAACATCATATATTACATCATTAGATAATGTATCATTCATTAAATCAGGAGCATCAATAAGGACGTTTCCAAATGTTCTATTCATATTTGGATCATATTCTTCTTAATTAATTTCTATTAATAGATTCATATAAGAAAAAAATGAATAATAATGTAATGAAGGACCGACTTCAATAGAAGTCCCATAACAGGGTTTTGTATTAATAGGTCACACCTCATCAATAACAAAAATATCAATATATAATTCCATTATACTATTACTGTACCACTGCCTAAACAATGATGATGCTCTCAACCAATTCTCATCATTGAGAAGAGGATAATCAGTATACCATAGAGGATTATCATATTGAATATGTTGATATTTTATTGAAGTAATTACTTGATCAACCCTTAGTTTTATGTGACTATGAATCTTCCTATGAACTCATTCCAATTCCACACATTTACGAAGGTTAACCACTTTTGCATGTGGAAAACTATAGTTAAATCCATGATCATTATAAATTACTTCACTATTGTAGTTTATGGACTCATACATGATTAACAAGAAATACAATTTAGTAAATCATTATATATATCTCTAAAGCATCATGAAATGCTTAACATTTATTTACCAGATAATATTTCAAAAATGATAACTTAATGTTGATAGTTTTTCTATAGATTGGTTTATCATTAATCGATAAACCAACCAAGACCTGGGGAGTAACTCCTAGAGCCTCCATTATCTTATATTTTAGCAGCTGTGAATCTCCTTTTAATCATGGTGTATAAATTCTTCATCGAACACCAACACCTTCCACTGAGCCTCTGTTTATTACAATAACAATCACGTGGAAGTGAGAGGTTTTACAGGTTTGGGATAAATTATATTTTACTATAAACATATAATAACTTACATTCGTAGAGGGAGGGATGACATGAAGTTCATAAATGAAGAAATAAAACTAAATTTTTATAAATTATATAAACATATAAAAAATAATTACACAATCAATTATAACCATACATCGGTCGGTCATCTCAAGATCAATCATCACTCAATAATCTTACCATGTTTTTTTGAGGATAGTTCTTATGTAATGCATACAGTAAATATTTTGTAATAATTTATTAAAATATAATTATATATATTAATATATAGCTATGAAAGTAATGATATAAGTTAAATATAAATATTAACATTTTTCATATTATTAATAATAATACATGTACATATATCTAATTAATAATTTAAATAACAAATAATATATATTTTACTTTTAATTAGAGATTATATTATAATAATACCTTATAAATTTTCTTAATATTAAATATGATAAATAATAAATAATATCTCTCTCTATATATTAATATTTTTAAATAACGGTGACTTTATCTTATGACGTTTACCATGGATTGGTTTATAATTAACGGATAAACCAACCAAAACCTAGGGGGAACTCATGGAGTCTCCATTGTCTCATATTTCAATACCCACTAATCTCCTTTCAGACATGGTGTCTTAATCCAGCATCGAACATTAAGGCCTTATGTAGAGCCTTCTTTTATTACAATATTACTAATATTCAAGTGAGAGGTTTTAGGGGATTGGAATAGAAAATATTTTACTATGGACACACAAGCTCTTATATTCTTAGAGAGAGGGTTGAAACGTCGGTCACAAATGAAGAAATAAAATAAAATAATTACAAATTATACAACCAAGTACAAAATAATTATGAAATAAATTTTGAATTATACATTGGCCAGTCATCTCAAGATGAACAACCACTCAATACTTTTACAGAGTATTTTTTTAGGATAGTTCTGATGTTCTGAATATAGTAAATATATAATAATAATGTTTTTAAATATAATTATATATATTACTAAACAACTATTTAATTCATGGTATATATATTATTCAATTAACAATAATAATTTATATAGTAAAAATATTGATGGTGTATATATATATATTATTCAATCAGCGATATGCATTTATATAGTAAATTTATAATAATAATTTTTATATATATATTATTATAAATTTATAAACTTCTATCCAATTAATGGTGTATATATATATAAATATATTATTCAATTACTAACCTATTTAAATTTTATATATGATAAATTTTATAATATATATTATAATCATATTCAAATAAAGCTAATATTATTATTCTTAAATATTAATAATAATATATTTTTAAAAATAGATTTAGTTAGAATAATTTCAGTTATATATGTATCTAATAATATTGAGTTGGGTAGTACTCACCACTGAACCCCACATCCAAGAGACCAGTGTTCGATTCCTGGCAGTCACAAGGGGGATTTATGGGCGATGACGTAGACAGATGATGTCACAAGATGACAGTGATGCAAGCTGATGCAGGACACTAACACAGGCATGGGGGTAGACCTAATTTAACATCGATTCAACTCATTTCATTTGGTCCATTTAATGGGTTTCATGCTCATTGGGCCTTCGGGCCACTCTTTATAACAAAAATGGCTCGTTGGATGGGTTATCCTTGGGGGGCTAGGGCTGATCCTTCCAGCCCACGAGTGTGTGTGTGTAACACCCTGATATTTTATGAGAAGTATATTTTTTTATGTCTTATGTTATAAGAAATGTCAATGGAATCTTTCGTTGCACAAATCACTTGTTTGGCTTGCATTTCATGCAATCGCGACCTTCCTCGATAGCGTGTGTAGTATGCAATACCGAGTTTCACTAAACAACGAAATATTATTATATTATTATAAAATAGCCATTAAGAATAGTATTAACTGAATTTTGAATTTTATAACATTATTAATCATCTAAAATATTTTCTAAAACATGGAATGAGAACAAAAAAAAATTCGGGTAAAATAAGTTTTTTTTTCAAAAAAATGCAGTTTTTCCACCTTTTGATGGCGCACCACCATTAAATCTAGTTTTTGACAATTTTATAAGGTCAATTTGAAAAAATAAAATTCTTCTTTAGAATCAGGATATAAAAATTTACTTTCGATAAATGTTTCATATTATTCTGATAACTTTCATTTTTTAATAAATAGTAAAAACACGCTATATTTTAATTAAAAAAACTTTTTTAATTATAATAATTTAAATGGTTTGATTGTAATATTTAATTGTTTTAAAGTATAAATAGAATATATTTTTACCATTTAATATAATTTATGTCATTATCAATAATTTTACATTGAATTCATTGGTAAAAACATTTCAATCTTTGGCTATGTTTTAACTTTTAAAAACCCTTTTTCATAACAATGGGATTAATTTTTAAATTAATTACTGCAACTTTTGTGTTTTGAATTTTGAAAAATGGATTCCATATTTGGATTCAGTGGGTCTAAATTATGTTAATAGGTTACTTTTATTTTTTTTTCAGATTATGAATAGTAACTACGGTAATTTTTATTTACTACAGTTAAAGGTAAATCGGGTAGTTAAGGGTAAATATAAGGTTATTAAATTACCCTAAAACTTTCCAAAATACTATTGGATGAATAAAAGTCGACCAATATCACCTAATGGTCGGCAAATATTCATTTCATGGACTTTTGACCATGAAATAATATAATTATTATTAAAACCAAAGAAAGTGACAACATGTCACTCTCTTGAATCATATAAGTATATTAATTTTAATTTAGTTATAAAAATCATGAAACTTTGAACATGAATAGTCTCCAGAAATCTAATAAAATTATATACATCATGTGAATTTTTTTATAATTTATAGGTATTAAATAATTATCATTAATTATGACACAATAGTGATGCTGAAATTATTTTATTGATTGAATTATAAAATAAATGATTTTAAAAGTATTAAAATAAATATTTTCTGAACTATTTAATGTTCTCCCCTAATTTTATAGATAAAAATGAAATCTTATGAATCTATTAAATCTTTTAGTTAGAACATATATTTTGTATATATTTTATTTAAATTAAAATGAATTAATAGTGTCAAAATTGACACTTGTTATTTTAAATAAATTACATTTTATAAAATTGTTTAAAAATCACAAAAATATTTACAAATTATAAATTAAATTTTATATGGTAGAAAATGTTATAAATCTTACAATTATGGACAATTCACAACATATATTAATTGTTTATAATGATTTAATATTTATAATTTTATTACCATGAATAAAATTAAATAGATTATATAAGGATAAATCAAGTTGATAATGATTAAAATAAATTCCCAAATTGTCTAAATTTTATTTTTTGATGATATTTAAACCCTATATCATTTAATATTTGTATTTTTGTCGTCTTGGAGGGTTTTATGTGGGGTTGGAATTTATTATAAATTAATATTTCTTATAATTTCAAAGGTTCCCCTCTCCTCCCTTATAAAAGGGCACCTCCTCCCTCTCATCTTTACACAATTTAGAGCCTTCAAGCTCGGCCAAACTCGGCCCATTTATATTCTCCACTTCCCTAGATACATCCTAGAGGTCTTGGTATTCTTCAAAGACCAATCTTAGTGCCCTAAGAGGAGGTTTCAAAGAGGTGTGTCGAAGAAGAGGTAATATCGGTTACTGATTCTTTCAAATTTATTTCTTCTTCTAATTCTTCTTATTTAGTTGTTTAATTATGGAGTAATAACATCAGTATCACTCATATGCTGATATGTTATTATAAATATGAAACAACACTAATTCACCTTCTATCCATCCTACAGAAAATGAAATCACCGCGCATGCGTACATACGGAATACCGTCTCCACACCGTGCTGTAATCTGTTTTCCACCACCACCTTACTTGGATGGGTATAATGGTGTAAAGAATAACTATATATAATTATTGTCAATTGATATTGATTATGAAATAGTATGCATACACTTCAATACAATTCCACGATCATGGGAATGATATCATTTCTCGTGCGTACGTACGACCTACCGTCTCTACGATGTGATGCGACTCTTGCTACATGATCTTCATTGAATAATGATTATATAAATGAATTGAATAAATAAATATGATATATATTACATTAATACAATTTTTTAAATGAGGTATCTATAACCTAAAAAGAGGAATAAGAATTTATTCGACAAAACATGCCTAAGAACATAAACTAATAAACACCCGAATAACAAGTAGCAATGAAATATTACTAACAACAAGATAATAATATGATCATATATGATATCATAACAATGAATATTATTCTGTAATAAGTTAATGACATTATTTGAAACATTATATAGTAGGTTCAGATATGTACAAAGCATATCAGACCTAAGGAAAGGGATAATCTCACAATCTCAATTTTTATCTGAGATTGTTTATACATCAGAATTTACTGGGGAATATTTTTCATCCACATCCATGTTCCCTCAATATGTAATTTTATTTCTATCCTCCTAAAATTATTTAAATCCAATTTTACCCATTGGTGAGTTTTTAGTAAAAGATATGAAAGGAATCTGTTGTCATTTTTAGTACGAGGTACTTTTTGACTTTTCCGGCCAAAGTACGAGAAGAATGTTTTTTACCTTATATGACATGAATGGATTTTTATGATTTCATATAAAATTATTTCCATGAATATTACTTTACAAGTTTTCAAGTTTATTTTTAATCAACTTCTTTTAGTTTAAAATTTCATGACATGTTAAGAAAATAAAATGTTTTTTTGAAGTAGAAAGGATATTTTACTCAAGAATGGAGTTCAAGTGTTTTATCAATATTATTTTACATCTAAGATAATATAGGGTTCTATTTCTATCCCTATTTTTACATTGATTTGATTATGTTATGATGGAATTAATTTTATGATGTCCTTTGATCTTATATGGATTATGTTATGATGGCATGATGTTTTAGAATCACATTTTTATTACATGGTTTATGCTATGATTTATGATTTTGTGGCACACATAAGAATGGTTTAATTAAGAGACTTTTGGGACCTATATATCCCTCCAATGCATTGTGTAACGGTTTATATCACATGAGATAGACGTGGTTGGAATTATAGGTTAATCCGGTTCAGTGATACAGGACTAAAACGAAGAGTGAACTCGGTTCAGAAATGGACTTTTTCTGCTAAGATAGTCTTGGAAATGAGTCTTGACTACTAAGAAATGATTCTCTATGAATATGTGTGTATTACAAAATGTTTCATTTTTAATGTTATGATTATTGGGATTACATTTCACTACTATGATTTATCCCATGTTATGATATTATGATCTCTTTTGCAGGATAAGATATTCAAAATGTTATGTTCTTATGAATATGATATGATTGATATTTCTTTTGGTTACCCTTACTGAGCATTTAAGATCACCCTTTTGTATGTTTTCTTTTCCCCGGGTCTGGATGAAGGGTATTAAATAGAATATTCCAAAAGTAAATATAGATATGATGAAATAAAAGAGAGACAACATAGATGATTTATGAACCAGTTGTTTATGATTCCTAGTTTCTAAAGAAAATATACCTATACGGTTCTTTCATGGTTTTGTTATATGTTGTAATAAGTATGCTTCAATTTTTGAAGTAACAACCATGTATCTAAAGTATGGGTCATTATAGTTGGTATCAGAGGAAAGGTATAGTCAACCTTTGGGAACTAGGATGTGAAATTCTTAGTAAGAACCCTATGTATATTTCTAAGAATATAACACAATCTTAGTGTTGTATAAATGGCCATGAACAACCTATGATAAGACCAAAAGTGTGAAATTTTATTCTTTATTTTGTGGTTTTCCAATTATGATTAGTATTTCTCACACTATGCTTCTTGGTTTTAGTCAATGGCTGGAACCCGAAGGAACCGTGTTAATGCTGAATGTGATGGGAAATGCAATGATTGTCCCCCTGAGTAACCAAACGTTAAGGGATCTAGAATGCAAAATCATGTAGCCATGATCACACAACTTTATCAAGCGATAAACCATGAAGGATTTCCAAACGTGAAAAGTAATGATCAACATTCTTTTGAAACCTTCATGAGGAAGCTTCCACCTTCATTCAGCGGGTCTTCTGATCCATTATTTTATGAACAATGGATCAGTACCACTGAAAAGATATTTTCAGTTCTACAATGTTTTGAGCATGATAAATTCATCTTAGCAGTATATAATTTTGAAGGTGATGCTGATCCATGGTGGAATCTTATCAAGAATACGAGGCTATGATATGAAATTGAGTCCATGGAATGGGATGAGTTCAAGAACTTATTTTTCAGTAAGTACTTCCCTCGTATTCTTCGAACAAGGATGGAGAAGTATTTTCTTGAACTGAAGCAAAAGGATGATGAATCTGTTGGTACCTACGAAGCAAATTTTACAAGACTTACAAGGTACTCTTCCGGAATTGTTATCCAACCTGAGAGTAAAATCGATCGATTCTTTACTGGCTTAAAACCAAGTCTTCGAAGGGCGTTATCCAAAAGGGACTTCAATAGCTACGAGGAAATTTTTCGATGTGCTCTCAAGGTTGAGATGGAGATTGGAGTAACCTATCAATAATATGGGTTTGATAAGAATAGGAAAATGGAATTCAAAGGGAAATCTAAATACCACAATGAAAAGAAGATGATTTTTCTTTTATGTTCAAATTGTGGAAAGAAAGATGGAGGGAATTGACTTAAAGGGACAAGAAAATGTTTTATGTGTGGAAAAGAAGGTCATCAGGTAGTTGAATGTCGAAATAATGGGAAGAAGATGTCTAATGATGCGAAAAAAGAAAGGGATACACAAAATTCACCTCCAACACTTCAATGTTTCAAGTGCAAGGAAATGGGGGCATTTTTCCAATCAATGCCCTTATCCAAGGGTTGTTGATGATGATTGACTTAAACAAACTCTTAAGGCCATATACAATTGAAAGTCACATGCAATTACTATCGGCGATGTGGAGTACGATAACGAAGTGGTGAAAGGCACACTTACCATCCACTCTAAAGTAGCAAATGTTTTATTTGATTCTGGATCCACCCACTCATTTATTTATGAAGAATTTTCTAAGGGTATCGTTGTATTACCTCAACAATTAGATATTGAGTTAGTTGTGACAACTCCTAATGGCAAAACGGTCAGATCAAAAGTTTACAATTCCTCTCCGATTGAAGTTTGTGGGAAAGTGCTTCCTGCAAATCTTCTGATCCTTCCAATAGTGGAATTTGATGTGATTCTTGGCATGGATTGGATTTCTTTATATGGAGCTCATTTCAATTTCCAATGAAGGGAAATCACATTTAATATTCCCGATCAATCTACTATCATCTATCAATGTAAGGATGAATATAACCTTCCAGTGGAAATTTTATCCATCTTATGGGTCTTGATTCCAATAAATGAAGGTTATTTATCTCAAATGGTTGGAGAGAAAAGCATAATTAAGATTATGACCATTATATGGATGTTGGATGATGTCTTTCCGAAGGAATTTCCAGTTCTTCCACAAAATCGTGAAGTTGAGTTTTCAATAGAACTCATACTGGGTTCTATTCCCATTTCAATGACACCTTGTATAATGGCCCCAATTGAGTTGCAGGAATTGAAGAAGCAACTCCAAGAGAATCTTGATAAAGGATTCACATGCCCTAGTGCATCACCTTGGGGAGAACCTGTTCTGTTTGTTAAGAAGAAATATGGATCAATGAGACTCTACATTTATTATCAAGAACTTAACAAGATCACTATCAAGAACAAATATCCTCTCCCACAAATTGATGAATTATTTGACCAACTACATGAAGCTCAATACTTTTCCAAGATTGATCTTCGTTCAGGGTATCATCAATTAATGGTCAAAAAAGAGGATATAACAAAGGCGGTTTTTCGTATAAGGTATTGACACTATGAATTTATAGTGATGCCCTTTGGTCTTACTAATTACCCTACTATATTCATGGATCTGATGAATAGATTCATTTGAGACTATATTGATCAGTTTATGGTGGTCTTTAAAGACGATATTCTTGTATATTCAAATAGAAAGGAAGAACATGAATATCACTTGAGAATTGTATGAAAGACCCTAATAAAAGAGAAGCTTTATGCCAAATTTACAAAGTGTGAATTTTGGCTTCAAAAAGATTTATTTTTGGGTCACATAATCTCAAAAGAAGGGATATCTGTGGATCTAGCAAAGATATAGGTTATTGAAAGATGGTCGAGACCAAAAACAGTAACTGAGATCTGATGTTTTCTTGGTTTGGCTGGATATTATCGACATTTTGTGAAATATTTTTCATGATAATCCAATTCACTCACCAGGTTGACTCGAAAAGGAGTTAAGTTCGTGTGGACAGAGGAGTGTGAAGAGAATTTCATGGAGTTAAAAAGAAGGTTATCTAGTGCACATGTGCTCACACTACCTTGTAGTGGATAAAGGTTTGTGATCTACAGTGATGCATCCAAGAAGGGATTGGGGTGTTTTCTCATGAAAAACGATATGGTGATAGCTTATGCCTCACGACAGTTGAAAGTCCATGAGCAAAATTACTGAACCCATGATTTGGAGTTAGCTGTGGTAATCTTTGCATTAATGATTTGGAGGCATTATCTTTATGGTGAACGATGTGATATTTATTCTGATCATCAATGTTTAAATTATATTTTCACACAAAAGGAGATGAATATGCACCAAAGAAGATGGTTGGAGTTGATTAAGGACTATGACTGCTCAATTCATTATCACCCTAGGAATGAAAACAAGGTGGTGGATGCATTAAGTCAACAAGACCATTCTAGAATATCCATGATGAGGATCACAAAAGATACAATATTTATGGATTTACAGAGGATGGATCATATGATTATAATGGAAAGGTAACAATCTTATCTTTCTCAAATGAATGTTCAACCATCTATGCATGTGAATATTAAAGAGGCACAAAAAGAAGATGTAGAGTTACAAAAGATGGGGAGAAATGTTCCTGAATTCAACCTTGATTGTGATGGGATAATATGTTTCAGGAATCGGGTTTTTTTCCTCCCATCCCAGAATTAAATAAGGAGCTGCTGGATGAGGCTAATATTTCATCATTCTCTATTCATCCAGGAAGCATGAAGATGTATATGGAGCTGAAAGAGTACTTCTGGTGGGATGGCATGGAAAGAGATGTTGCTGAATATGTCTCTCGATGCTTGGTTTGCAGAATGTTAAATCTAAGAGATAGAAGTCTAAGGGGATGTTACAACCATTACCCATACCCGAATGGAAATGGGAAAACATCACTATGGACTTTGTCACTAGAATTCCTAAAACATACAAAGGAAATAATGCTATCTGGGTCATAGTTGATCATCTTACAAAGTCGGAACACTTAATTTCTATTAGAGAAGATTTCTCTCTAGATCAGCTTTCCAAAATATATTTAAAGGAAGTGGTAAGATTTCCTGGAGTACCACTTTCCATTATATCTGATCGGGATCCGAGGTTTACCTTGAAGTTCTGGCAATGTTTTTAGTATACTCTAGATACAGAGTTGAGTTTCAACACTTCTTATCATCCTCAGACAGACGGTCAGTATGAGAGAACAAATCAAACTCTAGAATACATGTCGAAAGACTGCTCTATGGATTTCAAAGGTGGTTGGGATCAACACCTACCTTTGGTGGAATTTTATTATAATAATAGCTTTCACTCCAGCATTCAGATGGCTTCTTATGAAGCTCTCTATGGAAAGAAATGTCAAACTCCAACTTTCTGGGATAAAGTTGGAGAAAAAAAGCTATTAGGACCTGATCTTGTTGATGAGATGGAAGAAAAGGTCAGATCTAATCAACAACACATAAGAGCAGCTCAGAGTTGACAAAATATTTATGTCGACAACCGAAGAAAAGACCTAGACTTTGAAGTGGGTGATAATGTGTTCTTACGAATATCTCCTTGGAAGAGAGTAATGAGATTC
Source organism: Viscum album (assembly GCA_963277665.1). Taxonomy (NCBI): domain Eukaryota; kingdom Viridiplantae; phylum Streptophyta; class Magnoliopsida; order Santalales; family Viscaceae; genus Viscum; species Viscum album. The sequence continues at coordinate 1,234,057,300 of OY728162.1, read as the reverse complement.
GGAATGAAGGGAAAGCTGAGCCCTAGGTATATGGGTCCTTTATATTTATTGGGTCATGTTGGGAAGGTAGCTTACTGATTTGCACTTCCACCAAATATCTCTCAAGTTCAAGATGTGTTCCATGTAACTCTCCTGAGAAAGTACATACCTAATCATTCACATGTACTAAGCTCAGAAGTTGTACCACTAGAGAAAGATATTTCTTATGAATAACAACCGATAAAAATTCTAGATCGTAGTGGAAGAGTTCTACGTAACAAGACCAATCACTTGGTTAAAGTTTTATGGTGGAACCACCAATTAGAAGAAGCTATAGGGGAGCTTGAGGATATGATGAGGGAGAGGTATCCTCATCTGTTTGTTACGAAGTGACAAATTTTGAGGGTGAAATTCATTTTAAGGGGGGTAGAATGTAACACCCAGATATTTTATGAGAAGTATATTTTTTATGTCTTATGTTATATGCACCATCAAAGGAATCTTTCACTGCACACAACACTAGCTTGGCTTGCGTTACACGCAATCGCGACCTTCCTCGATAGCGTGTGTAGTAGGCAATACCGAGTTTCACTAAACAAAGATATATTATTATAACATTATAAACTAGTTGATATGAATAGTATTAACCGAATTTTGAATTTTATAACATTATTATTAATCTTACATATTTTCTAGAACATGGTATGGGAACAAAATTAATTTTTCGGTTAAAATATGTATTTTTAAAAAAATGCAGTTTTGCTGCCTTTTGATGGCGCACCAACTTTAAATCTAGTTTTTGACAAGTGTATAAGTTCAATTTGAAAAAATAAAATTCTTCTTTAGAATCTGGATATAAAAATTTACTTAGGATAAATTTTAGATATTATTCTATTAACTTTCATATTTTAATGAATAGTAATCACATACTATATTTTAATTAAAAACAACTTTTTTATCGTAATAATTTATATGGTTTAATTATAATATTTAATGGTTTTAAAGTATAAATATAATATATTTTTACAATTTAATATAATTTTATGTGCTTAACATTAATTTTACATTGAATTCATATGTAAAAACATTTCCATCTTTGGCTATGTTTTAACTTTTAAAAACCGGTTTTCTTAACAATGGGAATAATTTTAAATTAATTACTACAACTTATGTGTTTTGAATTGTGAAAAATGTATTCCATATTTGGATTCAGTGGGTCCAATTTATGTTAATAGGTTACTTTTATTTTTTTGAGATTATGAATAGTAACTACGGTAATTTTTATTTACTGCAGTTAAAGGTAAATCGGGTAATTAAGGTTAGATATAAGATTATAAAATTACCCTAAAACATGAAAAAAAATCCTATTTTATGAATAAAATTCTACCCATATATCACCTAAGGGTCTTACTAGATTCATTTCATGGACTTTTGACCCTGAAATAATATAATTATTATAAAAACCAAAGAAAGTGAAAAAATGTCACTCTCTTGAATCTTATAATTATAATAATTTTAATATAGTGATAAACTTCATGAAACTTAGAACATGAATACTCTACGAAAATCTAATATAAGTATCTACATAATTTGAATTTATTTAAAATTTTTAGTGTTTAAATAATTATAATTAATTATGACACAATAGTGATGTTGAAATTATTTTATTGATTGAATTATCAAATAAAAAAATTTAGAAGTATAAAAATAAATATTATATGAACTATTTAATGTGCTTCACTAATTTTATAGATAAAAATTACATGTTATGAATCTATTAAATCTTTTATTTCGATCATATCTTCTGTATATATTTTATTTAAATTCAAATAAATGAATAGTGTCAAAATTGACACTTGTTATTATATAAAAATTACATATTATAAAATTGTTTAAAAATAAAAAAAATATTTAAAAATTATATATTAAATTTTATATGGTCTAAAATGTAATAAATCATACAATTATGGGAAATTGACAACATATAAGTAATTATTTATAATTATTTAAAATTTAGAATTTTATTATCACAATTAAAATTAAATAGATTATATAAGGATAAATCAAGTTGATAATGTTTATAATAAATTCCCAACATATCTAAATTTTATTGGATGATTATATTTCAACCATATCTCATATAATATTTTTATTTGAGTAATTTTGGAGGTTTTTAATAGGGGGTGGAAGTTATTATAAATTCATATTTCTTATAATTCCAAAGGTGCCCCTCTCCCCCCTTATAAAAGGGCACCTCCTCCATCTCTTCTTTACACAATTTAGAGCCTTCAAGCTCAGAAAAACCCTGACCATTTCTCTTCTCCGCTTCCCTAGAAACATCCTTGTGGTCCTGGTCTTCTTCAAAGACCAATCTTAGTGCCCTAAGAGGTGGTTTCAAAGAGGCGTGTTGAAGAAGAGGTAATATCCGTTACCGATAATTTCAAATTTATTTCTTCTTCTACTTATTATTAATTAGTTTTTTCATTATGATGTAATTACATAAGTATCACTCATATACTTATATGTTATTATAAATATGAAATAACCCTAATTCACCTTCTATCCATCATACGAAAAATGAAATCACCACGCGTGCATAAGTACGGAATACCACCTCCACGTCATGGTGTAATCTGTTTTCCACCACCACAATTAATGGATGGGTATAATGGTGTAAAAAATAACTATATATGATTATTGTCAATTGATATTTATTTTTAAATATTATACATACAATTCAATACAATTTCACGATCATGGGAACAATATCATCGATGGTGCGTACGTACGACCTACCGTCTCCACGATGTGATGTGACTCGTTCTACATGATATTCATTGAATAATGATTATATAAATTAATTGAATAAAGAAATATGATATATATTACATTAATACCATTTTTTAAATGAGTTATCTATAACCTAAAAATAGTAATAGGAATTTATTCGACAAAACATTTATAAGCACATAAAGCAATAAACACACGAATAGCAAGTAGCAATAAAATATTATTAATAAAAAGATAAGAATTTGATCATATATGATATCATAACAATGAATATTACTCTGTAATAAGTCAATGAAATTATTTAAATCATTATACAGGAGGTTCAGATACATACAAAGCATATCGGACCTAAGGTAAGGGAAAATCTCACAATCTCAATTTTTATCCGAGATTGTTTATACTTCAGAATTTACTGGGGAATATTTATCATCCACATCCATGTTCCCTCATTATGTAATATTATTTATATGCTCCTAAAAATATATAAATCCAATTTTACCCATTGTTGAGTTTTTAGAAAAATATATGAATGGAACCTTTTTTCATTTTTAGTACGAGGTAATTTTTAACTTTTTCAGCCAACATACGAGAAGAATGTTTTTTTTAGCTTATAAGGAATGAATGAATTTTTATGATTTCATATAACATTATTTCCATGAATCTTCCTTTATAATTTTTTAAGTTTATTTTTAATCAACTTTATTTAGTTTAAAATTGTATGACATGTTAATAAAGTAAAATGTTTTTTTGAAGTAGATGGGATATTTTCCTCAAAAATGGAGTTCAAGTGTTTTATCAAAATTATTTTCCATCTAAGATAACGCATGGTTCTGTTTATATCCCTATTTTTACATTTATTTGATTATGTTATGATGGAATTAATTTTATTATGTCCTTTTATATTATATGGATTATGTTATGATGGCATGATGTTTAAGAATCCCATTTTTATTACATGGGTTATGCTATGATTTATGATTTTGTGGCACACATAAGAATTGTTTCATTATGAGATGGGTGGGACCTATATCTCCCTCCAATTCATTGGGTAATGATTTATATATCATCAGATAGACATGGCTGGAATGACAGGTTAATCCAGTTCAGTGATACATGACTGAAACGAGGAGTGAACTCGGTTCAGAAATGGACTTTCTCTGCTAAGATAGTCTTGGAAATGTGTCTTGACTATTAAGAAATGATTCTCTATGATTATGTGTGTATGACAGAAAGTTTCATATTTTATGTTATGATTATTTGGATTACATTTCACTACTATGATTTATCCCATGTTATGATATTATGATCTCTTTTGTAGGATATGATATTCAAAATGTTATGTTCTTATGAATAAGATATGATTGATATTTCTTTTGTTTACCCTTACTGAGCATTTGAGCTCAACCTTTTGTATGTTTTCTTTTCCCCAGGACTGGATGAAGGGTATTAAATTGAATATGCCAAAAGGGACTCTAGATATGATGAAATAAAAGGGAGACAACGTAGATGATTTATGAACCAGTTGTCTATGTTTCCCGGTTTATAAAGACCCTATACCTATACGGTCCTTTCATGGTTTTGTTATATGTTGTAACAAGTATGCTTCTATTTTTAAAGTAATAACCATGTATGTAATGTATGGGTCATTATAGTGTGTGTGTGTGTGCGTTTCTTTATATTGTACCCTGAATAACCTATATATTATTTTAATTTAAATATAATCTATAATATTATATATACATATAAATACATTCAAATGTAATTATTAATATTCTAAATTATAATTATAAAAACAAATTTTTATAACCAATTATATTCTCTTAAATATATATAATATTACTTTATACATAATTATGCATAACATTATATGCATAAAATGGATTTTTTAGGAAAATGTTATTAATAGTGATTTTAATGAAGTTAAAGAAAATAAAATTATTTACGTTTATATAACCAATAATATATTGTCACCTTATTTTAATTTACATATAATAAATAAATTTTTATATATCCATTTTTGTAAGTAATTTTATTTTCCAAAATATATATACTTTCATTTTATACATAATTACACATAATATTTATTGCTTATAATTAATATTTTTTAAAATATTTTATTTATAGTATTTTTTTAATTTCATTATGAATAATAATATTATATATATATATATATTGAATACTATATTATAAATTTAATTAAATTTAAATATAATAAATAATATAACATATATATAATTATATTCAAATAAAATGAATAATATTTTTTATAAAACATTATTAGTAATATAATTTTAAAAAAATATTTATATAGAGTAATTTTATTTATCCAATAATATATAGTCAATTTATTTTAATTTAACTATATTATAAAATATTATATTTACATATAAATATATTAAAATATAATTATTAATATTCTAAATTATAATTATACATATACATTTTTATAAGAAATTATATTTTCTTAAATATAAATATTATTATTTTATACCTAATTACTTATTATTCAACATAATTTAAATTATCCTAATATAATATTAAATTTCTTAAATCATTCAATATAATCTTTATCACGACCCGACCCACCAGGGACTTTTTGGCCAATGGCATGCTGGGTGTGACCACCCCAAGCCCGCCTCTGATAGGTTAGGGGAAAACAACAAGCGTCAAGAAGACATATATTGAAATCAGAGGCCATTTCCTAATTCACCTGTATGAACACACACAACCATATCCATGAAAATGTGTCGATAAATAATAAAAGGACTACAAAATATAGAGTATAACTAATTAGAACAATTATGAAGGCACCAAGTCAATAGTCTGGGAGGAGGAGTTAGATTTTCAAGGCCTGATGATGTGAGGGAGATTAAAGAGGTTGAATTCTATAATAAGCTCCCATCTCACTTCATTAAAGGTCCAATGGATCATACCATTCATGGATGGAGAAAATGGCCCTATTATCTCACTTATTCAAGCCCAAAAATGATGTTTAAATCTTTTCCCATATGGTTTCAAGAATTTTGAAAACCATTCCCACATAGACACCAAAGTCAAATCCGGTGGGCTAGAAACTCAATGTCAAATCTGGTGGGCTATAGTTGGAATTTTGTGTTCTCCTTTTCAAAAATGTCTTTATTAATCTTTTTCCTTTTGAATTTAAGGTAAAAAATTAATTTTATCCTCTATAAATTTAGGGTATTAGACCCTTGACTATTGTATCACACCTTGGCTATAAATATCCACCCCATGGAACTTGTATAGAATTCAAGATTATAATAGAGAGCTTATACTTTGTTTATCTCTATTGTGTGAGGATTGTTCTGATTTCCCCCCTTTCTCTTATGAATTATTTCCTTGTTAATATACTAATTAGTTTGGTGATCCATGATCACAAAGCCCCCAATTATATGCCTTAACCCAAGTGTGTTGTTGTGTGTATTTTCTATCACCTCCCTCCCTTGAGTGTGTTGCCTAAGTAGCAGGTTAAGCTCTTTATAGCATTGATTGAAAACTTTTATCCACTATCCAAACCCATCATCCACCATATAGCCCTGATCAACATCCTTTATTTTTCACCCTATGCTGTGAAGATCGGGTTACCCTTTGCATCTTGCATTAGTTGGTATCAGATCTCTAGTTGACATGGTAGACATCTATCACCATTATTCTATACCATATTTCTATTACCCTTCTTATCTTTTCTTATTATACACCCATTAAAAAAGACAAAATAAAAATCACTTTTTTATTAAAACATCTTGAATTGGACTATGTTGTGCAAGATTTAAATATTTTATATTGATCCAATTAGTCATCCATCTTCTTTTAATATTTAACTCTCTATATGCGATTTGAATAAAAAAAATCATATTCTCTCACTACATAATTTTGAAATTTTAAAAACTAATTACATGCTTTCTCTGCTAGATTTAAAAAAATCATCTTAATCTCCATTCATTTTCTTGTGCTTTAAAACACTAAGTATGAATCTTTTGTGGAAATTTGATAAAAAAGAAAAAAAAACATTTACAATTACTTCTTCATGATTTACATTATTATCACTTTCCATTTTCCATACATCACTTTCTCCATTATTTTACTTCATAACCATATCATATTTGGATCATATTGTTATTAATTTATCTTATCTTGCACAATTTGAAAAAAAAACATACCCCCACCTTTTTACCCCTTTTCCACCTTTTACACATTTTTAATCCTTTTTTCAGTCGTTTACCATTTTTTAACCTTTTACCACTCAAATGAGTTGTGTTAATCCATTCCCATACACCATATTTCTTTGGTAAGTATTGGTGGATCATGATCTCCACCAATTTGGTATTAAATTTCATAAGATCTTGGGATTTTGAATTTAGTTTTGAGAATTGGAGAGAAATAAACACACAAAAAAACATTCTTTAGTGTGTATCATTATGTGTGTGAGTGTGTAAATCGTGTGTGTGTGTGTGTGTGTATCCTTGTGTGTGTAAGGTTGTAAATATTGTGTGTGTGAGTGTGTACATATTGTGTGTGTATGTACGTGAGTGAGTATCCATGTATGTTTGAGTGTGCACATATTGTGTGTGTGTGTGTGTACATCTCGCATGTGTGAGTGTTTATCTATACATGCATGTGTGTGTGTGTGCCTCTTCACGCGTGTGATTGTATGTATTATGGTGTGTGTTTATACCATTTTGTGTTTTTGTACATGTTAATTATCATGGAAGAAGATCACAGATATATAATCGCTCATGCTACCAATGAAGGAATCCAAAGTAGATCTCCCACACTCGAAGCTACACCAATCCAAATGAAATATTTTGTGTTATTTTTCATGAAGATTATTTATAGGAATTTTTAGGTGATACATGAGAGGATTGATAACCTAGAAAATCAACCAATCCCAAGGATGATCCATGATAACCCACAGTGTGCTTCGGCTCCACTCTACCCCTACATCAAGTAGGAGGATATGGAAAACATTGAAGGTGATTTTGAGGATGTCCCAAAAAGGAGGACGTTGTACCAACAACCTAGATTAGGCCAAAGTAGACCAGAAGATGGTGGCTAACTTGGTGGGATCAAGGTAAAGGTCCCTTAATTTTAAGGGAAATGCGATCTGAAATCATATTTATAGTAGGAGATGTGGATCGAGTAGGTGTTTTCATGCCTTGCATAAAAAATGAGAAAAAGGTAAAACTTGCTTCCCTTTAATTTTTTTATTATTATTTAATTATTTGGGATCAAATGAAAAAGTATTGGGCTAGATATGGAAGATCTCCAATCATCACATTGGACGATATGAAATTTTCCATGCAGAAGTAGTTTGTTCCCTCACACTACCATATAGATCTCCATAAAAAACTTCAACACCTCACCCAAGGGAGTAAGAGTGTTGAAGATTACTAAAAGGATATGAAAATTTCCATGATCTTAGAAAACACTAAGGAGGATACAGAGGCAAACATGGAACAAATCATACATGGGATCAATCGGTAGATTGTCGATCAAGTAGAGATGTACCACCATGTGGAGATATAGGATATGATCTACCTAGCCACCAAGATCGAGCAACAAATCAAAAGGAGGATCAACATAAGAAAATAAACTACCCCTTTCACACTGTAGAAAAATTAAAGGAAGGATATTAGAGAACCATCAAAGGAAAAATAGGCGATTGATTGCAAAAGTGACAAGGTTATTCTTCTACCTAAGAAACCTACTTCTGAGTCTAACCAAACAAATAATAGGGATATTCGATGTTTCAAATATCAAATAAGGGGTCTCATCACTATTAAGTTCCCAAAACGATGCACCATGACTATCAACAAGTATGTAGAATGGGAGACTGATGAAGAGAGATTGAATGGGGAAGAGGAGGTATCTCCAGAAATAGATAGGGGAGAATTTGCAGAATATGGAGAGATTCTTGTAACTACAAGAGTTTTAAGTGAAAAAATGACCATTATAGAGAAGTATTAGTGATAGAACCATTTACATAAATGATTAAAGATTAATGGGAAGTTATATAGTGATATTATTGATGAGGTAAGTTGTAGAAATTTAAAAAACACCGAGTTGGTAGAGATGTTGGGACTCTTGATTTTGAAGCACCAATATCTGCACCGACTTCATTGGTTGAATGATTTTGGATAGCTAAAGGTCACCAAGAAATTGAAGGTATTCTTTGGGATTATTGAGTACAATAATTAAGTTTTGGTTAAAATTGTTCCTATAATGGTGTACCATTTTTTTGGGTCAAACATAGTACTATGATCAACATGCTACTCATGATGGTTTCTTGAATTATCTATCTTTTTTAATCTAAGGGGAACATATAAGCCTCAACCCCATACCCCCTAAAGAAATTTTAGAATATTACATTTTAATGGAGAAGAAAAAAATGAGAGGTGATGGAAAAAGAGTGAAAATGAAAAAGGAGAGAATTATGGAAAGAGAGAAAATGAGAGAAGAAAAGAAATTAAGAGAAAAGAGAAATGAAGAGGAAAGAATTTTGAGAGAAGAGAAATGTGTGATGTTGGAAAAAAAGAGTGAGGTTATGGAAGATTTCTTTTCATAGAAAACCCTCCAAGTACTTATGTACAAATAGGTGTTTCTAAACCCAAATTAATTACCCCTTTTCCCAAATGTTGTCGAGTCTTTATTGTAGGAATATGTTGATGTCTTTCTAGAAGAGGTTCCACTAGGTTTTCCACCCATTAGAGGTATTTACAATCAAATTGACCTCATACCTGAAGCATCACTACTGAAGTTCCCCGCATATCTCACCAACCTAAAGAAGTCAAAAGAAATTCAAAATCTAGTTCTAGATTTGTTGGATGTGGGATACATTATAGAAATCCTTTGTCCTCATGCTGTATCAGTGCTTCTGGTTCTGAATAAGGATGAAGCATAGAGAATGCACATTGATTATGGATCCATAAATAACATCATGGTTAGGTATTTCCATTCTATCCCTAGGTTATATGATATTATAGATAAGTTAAATGGCTCTACTAGTTTCTCAAAAATTGATTTAAGAAGTGTCTACCATCAAATTAGGATGAAAGAATTTTATGATTGAAATACTTTTTTAAAAAAACATGTACTTTAGGAATGGTTAGTCATGACCTTTGTTCTCACCAATACACCTAACACATTTGTGAGGTTAACGAATCATGTATTATGTGCATATATTGTAAAATTTGAGGTAGTTTACTTTGATGATATTTTGGAGTATAGTAGGACATTTAATGAACATATAGATAACTTAAGAAAAGTAATAAAGGTGTTAAGGATGAAAAAATTGTTTGGAAGCATCAATAAGTGTTAATTTTTCCTCGATAATATTTTCTACTTGGATTTTTTATCAGTGGAAATGGAGTTGAAGTTGACACCGAGAATATCAATGCAATACAAGAATGGCCAACCCCAACCTCTATTGTACAAGTAAGAAGTTTCCATGGGCTTTCTAGTTTTTACAGTATATTTTTTGAAGGACTTAAGCACACTAGAAAGTCCATTGAATGAGTTGAAAAATAATAACATTCCATTCAAATGGGGAAAATCAAGAGAAGTCCTTCCATGGTCTTAAGGAGAGACTCACCCAGATGCATCTACCTGTACTTATATAATTTAGTAATACATTTGAAATTGAATGTGATGCAAGAGGAATTGTCATAGGAGGAGTACTCATGTATGAACGTAAACAGGTTTCTTTATTTATTGAGAAGTTAAATGTCCCAACTTTAAACTATGATATATATGATAAAGAGTTGTTTTCATCGATTAGAGTTTTAAAAACATGGAAACATTATCTTTGGACTAAAGAATTTGTGATCCATTTTAATCATGTGTCTCTTAAATACATTAAGATCTAAAATAACTAAATAGACGACATACTAGATGATTGGAATTCATTGAATCATTTCCATATGTCATCAAGCATAAAATAGGTAAAGAAAAATATTGTGGCTGATGCAATTTCACATAGATATTATCTTTTATCCTTTTTGGAATTAAAAATTCTTGGTTTTGAATAAATTAATTATTTATATTCCACTAATAGTGATTTTAGTTAACCTTATGGTCATTGTAAACCATGAGTTAGTTGAGAAATGTTCTACTTATAGGATATATTCTTATTTTGGATTGATAATATTGGCATTACCAATTTTTCTATTTGTTTAATTTTACTAAAGGAGTCACATTTTAGTGGTTTAATGAGACATTTTGGTATTGAAAAAACATTAATAATTATTGGTGAGAATTTTTATTGGCATAGTATATATAGAGATGTTGAAATTTTTGTGGGAAATTGCATTATCTACCATAAAGACAAATCAAAACCGAATCCACATGGATTATATCTTACTCTCCCAATTCCCAACACCCCTTGGGATAATATATCTGTGGAATTTATTGTGGGGTTACCAAGGATCAATAGGGGGATTCCATTTTTGTTTTGGTAGATCAGTTTTTTAAAATGAAACATTTTATTCCTTGTTATAAAATAGATAATGTCAATAACATTGCAACACTTTTCTTTTAAGAAGTAGTCAAAATCCATGGAATTCTAAGGAATATTGTGTTATATCGAGACAAAAAATTTCTAGCCTAATTTTGGAAGACCTTGTGGAGAAAACCAGGTATGAAGTTACAATTTTTATACTACTTATCATCTATAAATAGATGGAAAAATATAGGTGGTGAATTGAACACTATCATCCATTCTAAAAAAAAATTTCAAGAAGAATCTTGATAATTGGGAGGAGTGTTTACCACATGTGGAATTCACATAGAATAGGGCCAAGCATTCCACTACTCAATATTCTCCATTTGAAATTGTTTATGAATTTAAACCCTTTCCCCTATTAATCTAGTTCCATTTCCTTTGTAGGAAGCAACTAATATGTAAGTGAAAGGGTGTGCAAAATTCATCAAGTATATCCATGAAAAGTAAAGGAAAAATATCAATCTAATGGTCTAGAAATATGTTGACTGTGCAAACAAGGGTCACAAATAAGTGTTGTTTGAGCTTGGTGACTTATTCTGAATTCATATGTTAAAGGAGATATTTCTTGACAAGTAGAAATCAAAACTCATTCCATGAGGATATGGACCTTTCCAAGTGCTCGAGAAGATTAAGAACAATGCTTACAAGATATCTTTTCTTGGTCAGTATGGTGTAGGTTCCACTTTCAATGTTTATGATCATTCTAATTTTTTGGGTATAGAGGATGAAGAGTTGAGGATAGATCATTTTCAAGAGGCGGATGATGATGAGAACCATGCAGAAGGTAACAAGATAATTTCCCAAGTGGAGGAGTTTTATTTTAAATTCCTGATGATGCAAGGGATATTAAATAGGTTGAATACTACAATAAGCATAAATCTCACATCATTAAAGGCCCAATGGATCTTGCCTTGTATGGATGGAGAAAATGGGCCTATTATCTCACCTATTCAAGCCCAAACATTATTTTTAATTATTTTCCCATATGGTTTCTTGAATTTTTAAATCCTTTCCCACATGGGGGATTCTATAATGGAATATTTGGACAGTAAAGTCAAATATGATGGGCTAGACACTCAAAGTAAAATCTGATGGGCTATAATTGGAATGTTGTGTGTTAAATTTTTAAAAAGCCTTTTTAAGAATTTATCTTTTTGAATTTAAGGGAACAAAGTAGGTTTAGACTTTATGAATTTAGGGTATTATACCCTTGACTATTGTATCACCCCTTGTATATAAATAGCCACCCCCATAGAATTTGTATGGAATCCAATATTGTAATAGAGAGATTATGATTTGTTTCTATCTGCTGTGTGAGGATTGTTCCAATTTCCCCCTTACTCTTGTGCATCAATTCCTTGTCAATCTATAAGTTATATTGGTGATCCAAGATCAAAAATCCCCAAATCTCGTGCCCCAAACAAAGTACATTCTTGTGTGGATTGGCTATCACCTCCCTCTATTGAGTGTATTGTATAATTATTAGGTTTCAATCTTTATAGAATCGATTAACTACATTAATCCACTATCCATAACCATCATTTGACAATTATCCCCAATATTCATCCTTCATTCGCCGCCCTACACTGTGAAGATTGGGCCACCCCGTGCGTCTCGCATGAATAACCATGCATACAACAACCTATATGAATTACCTCAAAGTATGGAAATATAAATCCGAAGCATAAAGGGTCAAAATACATTCCCAAAAAATGAATTCCCGACTAGACAACAACTGGAAAAAGAGTAAAACTGAGAGAGCCTAACTCATGATCTCCATGTCCGACCACTGAATGTGGTCAACGCACTCAAGTATTTCTATGGTCCACTAAATTCACTACTGATATTCCTTTAATCTACATAAGACATGAAATTTGTGGGAAAATTATATGAATGAGTGAGTATATACATACCTAGTAGGATACACTGAAAACCCTAAGGAGATAAATACAAATATACAAAAAAAATATCCCAACCCATAGTAAGAGGTAACAAAAGCTGACACATATATATGATTATAAAGAAACCCATATGAGAGAGAAAGGGAATCTCCATCTCACATCCCGGCAAAAAACGATGAGTCTGGTTAAATCTATAAAGGTCCGTATCCAATGCCCAACATCATGTGCAATCATGCATGAATCTGTGTGGAGGGGATTGCACCTCATTGATACACTCCACAACGTAGGCTTCCATAACTCCAGTGGAGGACCCACTCCCCATTTGAGATCAATGACTAGGGAGTACCACTCCATAGATATAGAACCCTTTCCCTACTGTATTATGGGGAAGTACCAACCCTACCTATGTAAAGAGTATGGGGGCCTCGTGCCCTGGCATGATAAGGGAGTACCGACTCGGGAATATCTCTAATGATCTTATCTAACAACTGTCATCAATCAAGCATCACCTGAAGAAGTTTCATGCTCGAAACACCTAACATTGTGTCTCATATTCCACAATGAAGGCTACCATCATATTCTATGTAGAAAAAAAACCTACAATAGGTTACTCATGGGCCAAAATATTAGTCCCAAAGAAGTATATATGGAATTTAGGAGTTCCTAAGATAAGTACACAACATTTATGTGGGGTCACACGATGTGTGACCTCACCTCATCACTTGGGTGTGTTCTACCCAGTACATGGATCAGAAATCCATGTCATACTACATGACATGTATGGGAGGTACATGACATTTCTCCTCTACTCGGGGCCTTCCCATGTCCTCACAAACCATGATCATGTACACTAGTTATGTCCATGTACACTAGTCATGTCTGAGTACATGACTGTGTCCGTGTAGTCTGGTCGTACCCATGAGCTCGTCCGTACCCACGCCTGTGTACTCCCAGAGTACACAATGAACTACCAATATAGGGTCACTTGATCAGTAAGTTCCATACATAGAATCTTATCCTTATCTTCACCCAAAACATTATCCATCGTATTTGGGGGACTACATGACGTGCATTATTTGGGAGTACATGTCATGTAATTAGGTTTTTCTCAAGCAGTAAAGATTTTTCTTTACACAGTTTCTAGAACCGCCCTCACTACCAAAAATCCCACCGTTTGACCACTCAAAACTAAATGGAAACAATTATAACCATTAATTCTCAGCCTTTAGTGGCCATAAATCAAATTTTGATCACCCACATGGGAGTATGTTGCATGTCATCCATCGTTTGAGGACCCAAAATCCATTTCCATCATCTGCAACCCACGATCCCATCATGATATATCCCCAACTCAATGATCCTTCCATCATTAATGCATACAACATGAAGTCAGGGGTTCGATCACTCTTTAACTCGCACCGAAAATGTTGAACCACAACCCCATAGTCCAATAATGAAGAATGCAAAGAATAATGGGGTGGGGGAAGCTCGTGAACAAAGATGATGAGGATCATTGGTTGTTGTTAACCTGGATGATGACCATAAATTGTGGGATCAAGGGTGATATCATGTTATAAAAAAATATTATTTAGATTCAACAATTCAATATATTAAATGGGCTCATACAAAGGGAAGATAATCACAAATCAATAAAAATAAAATATGAAATTCTATGATCATCAATGAAACAGGGCGTAAACCGAAAATAATTAGTCCTATCTCGATTACGGATACATTGTTGGTGATGAACTCATCCACTGGTGATGGATAAGAAGATCTGATATATTCTCCATTCATACCTCAATCCACCATGATTCATTCATCAATTCACATCCTTGGATTATCCAACACCAATGAAAGATACTCCTTCTCCTCTCAAATCATCCTAGGGGTATGCAGATAACCCTAAAAATTTATCATAATTGGGTATTTATAGAGGGAAGGTCAGGTTAGGAAATTTAATAAAAATAAATAAATAAATCGTTTATTTTATTTAACACACCTGCTAATGGTCACCTCCCACAGAACATTGGATGTTTACCAACCTTAGGTTGCTCATAGGGTAAACCATGCATTCCAAAAATCAAGCGTGGTATTAGATTTCCCATTAGATGCCTCTAACAATGGAAAACCCATTTAAACAAAAAATATTTATTCACATGCATTAAAATATATTAATATTTTAATATTAATATTTTAATATTTTAATTTTGGGGTCCTAAGACACCCAAACACACACTAGTGGAAATACCAGATTTAATGTTGAATTAATGATGTCGGTTTTTTCTAAACTGACACCAATAGTATGTGTGAGAGATTTTTGGCATCGATTTAACTAAAAAATGACACCAAACGTTTTTAAGAGTGGGTTTTGGCATCATTTTTTAGTATAAATGACACCAAAAACCACAAAATGAATGATTTATGGCATCTTTTTTTCTAAAAACTGAAACCATAAATAAAAAAAGTGTTTGCATCGATTTTTACAAAAAATGACGTCATAAATCACTTACTCAAGATCTTTAGGGGCCAGTTTTTATAAAAACGGACGCCATATATTAAAAAAATTGTGTTGGTTTTTTGGAAAACCAATACCATATACTAAAAAAATATTTTCAGACTCTTCAGCATTGGTTTTTTAAAAAATCGATGCTGAAAGTATTTTCAAAATAGTTGGGATTGGGAAACCCTCATTTTTTTGGATCTTCTAAAGTTAAACCCACAACAACTTCTCTCAACTCACGAAAAATTAAAAGGTGTATTTGTGATCACTAATGGCCATTCTTGTCGATTTTGTTCCATTTTAATGATATGAAGTCTGAGTTCTTGATTATCTCCCCTTGTTTTATCATCTACGGATTATTTTTTCTTCTGAAGCCTTTTTTCGACAACATTCAACCATGGTTTGATTTTTGTTTTTTGTTCATCTTCATTTTTCATTTTTATAATCATATTTATAGATCTTGCCGAATTTAATTTTCCAAATAATTCCACAGAGAAAATATAGTATTTAGATCTATTTTCTTATTAATCTCTGAATTTTGTAAGTATTTTAAATTTTGAAGATAAATTAGTTATCATTTAATTATGTTTTTGATTTTCTTCAATTATTAGTTTATATTTTATTTTAAATGTGTTGGAACATGGTTAATACTCATCCCTAAGAGTGATCATCCCATATATAGTGAAACGTCCAAGTAGACAAGGATGTGATTTTTGTTCATGTAGATTTTTGTTATGGTCTATTATGGTTTCACCGTGACTGATGTCAGTATATACTTATTTTTACTGATTTATGATATTAATGGTATTTAAAATTGTCCTGGTATAAGAAGGATGTAGAATTACATGCATATTTAAAGGAACATACAAATTAACATGTACTGCATATGACATTCCATGTAGGTTGCATTACTATGCTATTTTAAATTTACTGACATACCTTGTGTGTTTCATTAGAATGTCTTTTACATACCATGATAGGATTTTTATGAGAAAACATAATATTGTCATTTTTAGATATTTGATAAGAATTCCTGTTTTCATAGCATGATTATATTATATAATTATCATGATTTGAATATATTCTATGCTAGAGTGTTTCATACTTATGTAGTCACTTTCTATGCATATTTGTTATGCTGGTTCTTCTCTAGTATGTCTACCTATACTTGTTGTATTGTCTTTGATTCCTATATATTTTTTAATGGTTCCTCTGTGCTTTAAATATTTAGGAGATTAATTAGTTATCCATGGTTGTATTCCATGCATCTATACTTATACATCATGTTTTCTTTTATTTATTACTTGTGATCTCATGCCCTGATATAATTTCTATGCATTTTTGGGTGAAATAAAATACTGGAATCAATCTAATTAAAGTACATTTATAATTTAGCATCCAATGATAGAAAAACTATAGTTTCAATGGTGTAATTTACTAGTATGTGTATTTCATATTAATATAAAATGTTTTAAAATTTAATGTATGTTTTTATTGGGTTTCCTCAGATGGTATAACTATTCACTTTATTATTATTTTTATATTAATAATAATAATTTCAGGATAAAAAAATAAGGAATCAAATGTGTTGTAAGATATTCCAATTTATTTATGTATTTAATTTCATTTGTATGAATTTTGAGAGTATTTGTATTGATTTTACTTATAATATGAACATTTACTCTAATTATTATTTCATATTACTAAAAATAACTAATTTTTCACCTGTTAAATTAATGCAATCTTCAATACTTTTGACACATACAACATCTAAATAATGAAAAAACTATATAAAATAAACTACTAAATTTCATAATATTGATACTATAATTAAATTATAATATCAATATAACACATGTATATAATATTAAAATTAAAAGTTTACTATTTGTAAATGTATTTCATATCTGATGTTTTCTATCTGATTATCAATAGTTTTTATTAAATGTGTTTCTATTTACAATTTATCTGTAAATATATATTTATTTATTTATTTAAATGTTTATATGTTTTAATATATTCACGAATTATATTGTGATATTAGGCATTGAATGGATTATAATTGAATACATATACGAAGAACCACTAGTGAATGTGAAAAAGGAGTTAATGAATTCATGGAATTTACTAAATGACCTCTTCAAAAGATTGATTTTATTTTCCATCCATGTGTAAAGTGTTTGAATTTTAGAAATTTAAACTCTAGAGAAATCCAGGATCATCTCATTTGTTATGGTTTTTTCCTTAATTACACATGTTGGATCTGGCATGGTGAAAGAATGAAAAATTCAACATCCACTTTTGTTGAAAATATTCATAATAAGGTAGAGGATCTTATTTTTAGAATTAAATAATTATTTAGGTTTTGAAACCATAAAAAAATCAACTATTGAATGATTTTTTAGAGATTCTGAGAAACCATTATTCCCAAGTTGTAGAAAATATATAGTTTTATCAGCAGTTTTGATATTATTTAACTTAAAAAAAATGGGTGGGGTGATAATAGTTTCACCATCTTACTAGTGATTTTAAAAGATCTACTTATAGAAGGAAATGGGTTTCCAGATTCCAATTATGAGGTAGAGAAAATATTATGTCCAATGGGGTTGGGGAATAAAAAGATACATGCTTTCCCCAATGATTGTGTACTATATAGGAATGAATATGAATATTTATCATGTTTTCCTATATGTGGGACATCATGATATAAGAAAGATGGGAAAGTCAATTCAGATTCATTCTCAGGTGATGTCATCTAACACCATGAAAAAACAATTTTGTACTTTTTAATGATATCATCCAATATTTTTTTCTTACATTTATGATAATTAGACTGTGATTCATTCTTAGGTACCGGAATCGAAACTCATTCCAAAGAAATTTTTTACCGTCTAATAATTCCTCATTTGAAGAATCTATTTTCAAATTCAATTGATGTAAAGAGGTTAAGATGGTATTCATATGATCACATATTTGATGATAACTTATCTCACCCAACCGATTCATCATAGTAGAAGAGTTTTTATATTAAAATTCATGATTTTGGAAGTGAAGATATAAATATTAGAATGGGATTGTGTACTAATGGAATGAATCCATATTGGAGCCTCAGTAGCCAACATAGTTCATGGACTATTTTTCTAGTAGTTTACAACTTTTCCCCACATCCATGTATGAATAAAAAAATGTTATAATCAGCTTGATGATTTTGGGACCAAAATAATCAAGAAATGATATTGAAGTGTATCTTTCACCATTGAATGATGATTTGAAACTTCTATGGGAGGATAATGTTAAGGTTTTCGACGCATACAAGAAAAAGTATTTTCTTTTGCATGATATTCCAATGTTCACTATAAATGAATATCCTACATATAGAAACTATCTGGATATAGTGTTAAGGGACATAAAACATGTCCAATTTGTGAAGAAAAGACTTCATATTATCAATTACAGAATGGAAGAAATACAATGAATATGGGACATCAAATATTTTTGCGAATTGATCATCTTTATCGTAGATCGAAAAAATCATTTAATGGTTTACAAGAATACAACCTTTCCCCTTGGCCATTTCTAGCTGAATAATATTATGACAGGGTGAAAAATATTGATTTAACATTTGGAACAAAAAGATGTTATGGTCTTCAAAAAAATATCTGCAAGAAGTAGTCTATTTTTTTGAACTACATGATTCGAGATTTTTAGAGATAAAACAAAACATCGATGTTATGCATGTTGAAAGAAACATATGTGATAGTTTAATTGTAACATTGGTAGACATGAAAATAAATACAAAATATGGATTGCATGATAGATTGGACTTCATATTAATGAGAATATGTTTAGAGTTAGCTCCCACTATGAAAGGAAACAAAACATATTTACTTCTACCTAGTCACATATTCAGCAAGATTGAAAAGATAAATTTTTTTCATTGTCTTCACGGTATTAAAGTACCTAGTGGTTTTTCTTAAAATGAGAATAATTTGGTGTCATTGAAGGATTGAAAATTAATAGGTATAAAATTTCATGATTTCTATGTATTGATGCTACAACTTCTACCAATAGCAGAGCGTGGTATATGTTGGATCGAATATATATATATGTATGTCTATTAGATGGAACAATACAAGAGGGGGTGAATTGTATGTTTTAAAACCTTTTGAGTTTTATCACTGAAGATATTAGTTTAAATGATCTTAAACTAATACAAATACAAACACCCACAATTGTATTGAACATAAAAGGTATGATGTAATGTAACACTAATGAAATGTAAAACAATTGTATTCAAGATGAACACAAAAATAAGAGTAATATAAAGATGAATGATTCTACCTTAAATCATATATAATCAATCAATACAATATGTAATAGAATGGATGTAATTAAAACAATTACAAATGTCTAAGAGATAGAAAAGGAAACAAAAACGATTTCCTTTCTAATACAGATAGCAGCGGAAATGTAAAATAATTACAATTCTTTTAACCCAAAGAGAAGGGTTATCCTTTTACCTAGGATAAAAGTTATGTCTCACCAACACCTTGGTGAGCCCTCGATACGATGATCAGACTGTCTGTCTGCCTATCCCGAACAGCCCTCAATACGATGATCGGAACGTCTGTCTGCCTATCCCCGGTAGCCCTCGATACGATGATCGGTCCGTCCGTCTGCCTATCCCTGGCAGCCCTCGATTTTGTAGGTAATCTGCATCTCTTTCTTTCAATTACTTGAAAGCCCTCGATATGATGATTGGACGCAAAAAGCAGATGAGAGAAGTCACAGCATCTCTCTCTAGAATCTTGATTGAAGCAAAGTATCACAGTTGTTCCATAGAGTCTCATTCGTTCTCTATATCCTCAGCTTCAAATGACCACCTATTTATAGGCCTTGGGTTCCAATGGTCATGTTGCCTCCAACGGTCATATTTCTCCGAAAAACTTGGAGGGACTTGAACACCTGGCATCATAATGGTCATATTGAAATAGAAAGCACGACATCATTTTGATTAGTTTGTAACTAACTCAACGACATTGTATTGGTTAAAACAAGATATATGTCGATGATAAGAAATGGTACGATTCATATGAAACAATTGTTTTTGACTATGTACCATAACAAGTAATGAAAGTTTGAATAGCATAGTCAGTACGATACATTTGACAGAGTCAGTACGATACGATTGACAGAGTCAGTACAATACGATTGATAGAGTCGGTACGATATGATTGATAGGGTCAGTATGATACGATTGACACAGTCAGTACGATACGATTGATAGAGTCAGTATGATATGATTGACAGGGTCAGTAATATATGATTGATAGAGTCAGTACGATATGATTGACAAGAAATTTGTGATTTCCAAAACAAAATATAGAAGTTGAAAGAAAACTTTTGAATCAACACTCTACCCCTTTTTGGAAATCACAACACACCAACTAAATATAACAAGAAATACTTATCTCCCCCTGAGTTATTCGAAACTCTTCTGAATATGAATTTGAATACAACTAACTCCCCCTTAGGTGTACACTTTCCTAAGTATTGTATTCATAGATTTTCCTTGGTTTCGAAAAATTTGATTAAACCAATCTCCTTTTGAAATACACTCTCCCCCTTTATGAAACATTCTCCCCCTTTGTGAAACATTCTCCCCCTTTGTGGTTTACAAAAAGAATGGGGTCACTTTGAGTTTCCTGAAATGGTTAGAAAGAAGAATTGCATGACAAAAGAAAAGAATCATAAAAGTTATTACAAAACAAAGACAGGTTCCAACGGAAAGCAAATACAACAGTCATTTGTTTTCTCATTCCTTCTCATTCTTTATGAGCTGATGAAGAACAGCTTTCATCTTTTTGATTTCTTTCTTGTCTTCAGAAATTGATTCACCCTGAGTTATAAGAAGCTCTTGTTGGTCCGCAAAAATCTGATGTTGATTCTTGATAGTCTCCTCCTGGACTTTGATTACATCTTCAAGGGTATCAATTCTGTTTTGAAGATTCTTGTTATCTTTAGATAACACAAAATTTTGTTTCTTCAACAAAACCATTTCATCCTTGAAGGATGAAACCTTCGAGAATTCAGATTGAAAAGCATTCATTATCTCTTGCAATTCTTTCATTGAAGGATAATCGTCTCTTTGAGAAGACAAAATATTCAACCTTTCAACAGTTTCTCTGTCAATCTTATTGAAAGAAATTTCAAGCTCATTTGACAACCTTCTTATATCTTCAATTGATATCTCATGATAATTGATTGAGCTCTATGTTTTGTACGACCACTTGGTCATCTTTTTGCAGGCCTTCTTATAAGCAACCGAACATTCTGAAAGAACTTTCAAATCGGCTTCAACTGAAAAAACATTCTTTTTTAATTATTTTATAGAGCCAATATTCTTCTTTTGATTGTCAGTAATAAAATCAATCTACCCTTCCTACCTTGGGAAATATGGAATGGTCTTCTCAACCCTTCTCAAAACATGGACAATGTAATCACTCTTCTTGAAAGAGATTGTATGTTCTGAATTAGTATCTTCATCGTACGAAGACAGTTCATTTGATAGGCTTGAATCTACAACTAGCTGTTTTCCTTTTCCTTTTTCTTTCTTCTTTCTTTATTATTCCACTTTATCACTAATGACAACAACTTTATCAGTGTGAGAGGATTGAGCACCTTGCTTTGCATGAGGTGAAAATCTATCCGGTGTTCATTCTTGATCGGCATGAGGAGTTTGTTGAACACTTTCACTCAGCTTTTGAACCGATTCCTCCCTACTCTTCTTCGAACATTGAAGAAATTATAAAAGAAAATCTCCTTCCTCATCTTCCACTTCTTCTATCTCTTCCATCATTTGTTTTCCTTTTTCTTTCTCAGGAAGGCTCTGTACGATAGGCTCTTGATGCACTTCTTCCGTCAGTTGAGCACAAGCATCCTCAAAAATTTTCAAGACTTTAGAGATATCAAGGTCTTGAGCCTTTCTTTTCAAAACAGTTTTCTTTTTCTTTTCATCCTTAAGGGTTTCTTCTACCCTTATTCTTTCTGCAAATGCCTCAGCCGGGACAAGACCGAACTTTGGATCACCTTCCTTTTTCTGTTCCTTATCCTTTCTCCATTTGGCTACAACCTCCTTACTGTACTTTGGCTTCTTCTTAGGCTTTGAACTGGTTTGCGGATCATACTTTTGAGTAATACCAGTAGATTGAATGTCTTTGGCTAGCATAGGTGCCGATTGATTCTGAGCTGATTCAGCTTCTACATCTCTGACAAAATGTTTTGAATTCTGATCAAAACAAACATTCAACTTCTTCATAGTACTTTCGGTAATCCAGGAAGGCTTCAAATCTATCGGGTTTCCTTTCAAAGGAATGTTACAAAACTTCATACTTTCAAGAATGAACTTAGTAAGGATGGATGGATACATAATCATTTGGGACTTAATCCCTCCTGTCTTGACATTCTTATAGGTTTCAAAAACATACCCCATGAAATTTACTTTTCTCATATTTACAAGATAGTCAAGAATAAATATATCAGAAACTTTTAGAGTTTCTCTATCCCCTTTCCTTGGAATAAGAAAACCTTGAATCCATAAAGTCACAAACAAATTTTCCGTAGAAAGATGAGTCACTTTCCTTTTCTCTTCATTAATAACAAACAAAGACTTTTCAGCACTTTCTCTATTAAATGTACCAACTTCCTCTGGTAGTTTATGATATGGACAGAAATAATCCCCTTATATTGGGACATTCAGAAAATGAGCCTCTTTTTATACAGACATAGACAACTTTTTTTAATACACAGCAAAATTTATAGTCATGTATTTGTCGAAAGATACGGTTTTATAAAACTAACAAACTTCATCAAAGAGAACCGGATCTTGAGAAATAGGCCTTTCAACACACAAATGTTCCCATCCTTGAAACAGAATGATTCTTCTGATTGTGGAATCATACGAATCAAAAAAGTCCCAAGAAACTATCCTTTCTCTGTTAAAGTCTTTCTCTATAAAGGTTTTGAAGACATTTCAGCGGGAGTGTTAGCAGAGGATTGAGACATAAAGGTGATGTCTATGAAAGATCGTATGATGATTTAAAACCGGTGGAGCAGAGCTTCGCCTCCAAACCTGAAAAACCAATGTGGGTTTGGGGAGGGGGGGCTATTTATAGGCAATAAAGGGGTGACCGTTGATCTTCTACAGTCAAGATTAGAGGAAAACAGATCAATGGTTAGGATTAAAAATGAAAAAGGGAAAAAATGGAAAATACCTGCCGGAGAGCGTAAGGTAATTGTTGGTTTTAGTAGAATTCAAAAGGAAACACAAATGTACAAAATAAAATAAAATAAAACTATCAGTCGATATGCCGATGGAATACAAAGTCGTTACCATGAACTGACAAGCCGATGGAAAACAATCTCGTTACCATGAACTGAAAAGCCGATGGAAAACAATCTTATTACCATGAACTGACAAGCCAATGGAAAACAATCTCGTTACCATGAACTGACAAGATGATAGAAAACAATCTTGTTACCATGAACTAACAAGACGATGGAAAACAATCTCGTTACCATGAACTGACAAGCCAATGGAAAACAATCTTGTTACCATGAACTGACAAGCCGATGGAAAACAATCTTGTTACCATGAACTGACAAGCCGATGGAAAACAATCTTATAACCATGAACTGACATGCCGATGGAAAACAATCTTGTTACCATGAACTGACAAGCCGATAGAAAACAATCTTGTTACCATGAACTGACAAGCCGATGGAAAACAATCTTGTTACCATCACCAGTCAATACGATGAAAAAGAAATTCATTACCATCATCGGTCGATACGATGGAAAAGAAAACCATTACCATCATCGGTCGATACGATGAAAAAGAAGTTCATTACCATCATCGGTCAATACGAGGGAAAAGAAAATCATTACCATCATCAGTCCATACGATGTAAAAGAAAATCATTACCATCATCAGTCGATACGATGAAAAAGAAATTCATTACCATCATCGGTCAATACGATGGAAAAGAAAATCATTACCATCATCGGTCAATACGATGGAAAAGAAAATCATTAACATCATCGGTCAATACGATGGAAAAGAAATTTTTACCATCATCGGTCGATACGATGAAGTAAATAATAAGACTGTCAATACGATAAACAGAAAAATAAAAGATACGATAAGACTGTCAATAAGATAAATAGAAAGGTAAACGATACGATAAAACTATAAATACGATAAAAACAAGTAAAAACACATACCAAGAGAGTAAATAGTTAAATAACATAAGATAAAAAGAAACATAAAAAACAAATGTCCTCCCCATTTAAAAGGGAGTTTTTTAATGTTAAGAGAATTGTAAAACATGAAGTAGATATGAATGATTATTTTAATGTAATCATTCCTAGCTTTTCTTTTATAAACTCAAATATATCGGATGGTAATGTCTTTGTAAAAATGTCAGCAAGTTGTTCTAGAGTTCGGATAAATTGTAGAATAATATCTCCTTTTTGTGTGTGATCCCTAAGAAAGTGATGCCTAACATCTATGTGTTTTTCACGAGGGTGGTGTGCTGGGTTCTTACTAAGAGCTATGGCACTTGTATTATCACAAAGAATTTTATTTTTGGAGAAACTCAATCCATAGTCAGTGAGTGTGTGCTGCATCCACAATACTTGAGCACAGCAACTTCCAGTTGCTACATATTCAGCTTCCGCAATGGATAGTGCTACTGAGTGTTGTTTCTTATAGGACCAAGAAACCAGATAATCTCCTAAGAAATGACATGTTCTGGATGTACTTTTTTCTATCCATTCTACAACCACCAAAGTCAGCATCTGAAAAAAAAATCAAAATCATTCCTAGAAGAGTAAAAAAGACCTAAATTCGTAGTGCCTTTTAAATACCAAAAGATTCTCTTTAAGGCTTTTAAATGAGACTCTTTTGGATTAGATTAGTATCTTGCACATAAGCATATAGAAAACATTAAGTCGGGTCGACTAGCTGTCAAGTATAGCAAACTTCCTATCATACCTCTAAAGATTGTTTGATCTACTGGTTTCCCAGCTTCATCAAGATCTAGTGCATTTGAGGTACCAATTGGAGTGCTAATACTTTTAGTTTTGTCATATCCATACTTTTTGAGTAAATCTTTTGTATACTTATGTTGAGATATATATGTTACTTCTTGTTTTTGAGAAATTTGAAAACCTAAAAAGAATGTTAACTCACCTATCATACTCATTTCAAACTCATATTTCATTAAATTTGCAAAAGAATCAGTTAAAGATTTCTGAGTTTATCCAAATATGATGTCATCAACATAGATTTGAACAATCAAAACATTTTTGTTTTCTATTTTTATAAAAAGGTTTGGATCTGCTGTACCTTTTGTATAATTGTTTTGTAAAAGAAATCATGTAAGTCTATCATACTATGCTCTAGGGGCCTGTTTAAGACCATATAGAGCCTTGGTAAGTTTGAAAACATGATCAAGATGTTTTAGGTCTTGAAAACCAGGAGGTTGGTTGACAAAAACTTCTTCTTTAACAAAACCATTTAGAAAAGCACATTTGACATCCATTTGAAATAGTTTGAAATTGAAATATGTTTCAAGACTAATAGAATACGAATTGATTCAAGTCTATCTATAGGAGCATATGTTTCTTCATAGTCTATTCCCTCTTGTTGATTATAGACTTTAGCAACAAGTCTTGCTTTATTTCTTACAATGATTCCTTTTTCATCACACTTATTTCTGAAAACCCATTTTACACCAATTACAGTTGTTTCTTTAGGTCTATCAACTAAAGTCTAGACTTGATTCCTCTCAAATTCATTTTGTTCATATTGCATTGTTTTGATCTAGTCATCATCACCTAAGGCCTCACTTGGTCTTTTATGTTCAAATTGGGAAAGAAAAGCAAGATGTTCTATTTCATTTCTTAAGTAATTTATGGTCCTTGGAGGCTGATTTACATCACCAATGATGTTATCACTGGGATGATTCCTAAGAAACGATTGATTTTGGTTTTGTAAAGCCTGTTCATCAACATATGGTTGAAAATATTCTTTGGTAAATGTTTCAGGAATACTTTCTTGAACATTTACCTCATCAGAGTGATCTTCTAATAATGGTTGATAAACATTTTTAGAAAACACATCTGAGGATGTAGGATTGGGTTGGTTGAAAACAAAAGGATCGGTTTCATCGAATTTTACATGTACTGTTTCCTCAACAGTACAAGTGGTTTTATTGAAAACTCTATAAGCCTTAGAGGTTGTAGAATAGCCTAGAAATATTCCTTCATCAGATTTTAGTGCAAATTTGTGTAGATTATCTTTTGTATTCAGAATGAATACTTTGCATCCAAAAACATTGAAGTATGAAACTTTAGGTTTTCAGCCAGTCCATAACTCAGAAGGGGTTTTGTTAAGAAATGGTCTAGTTAAAACACGATATATAGTATAACAGGCAGTACTAATAGCTTCATCCCAAAAGTGCTTAGCAATTTAGTATTCACTCAACTTGGTTCGAGTCATTTCCTAAAGAATACGATTTCTTCTTTCAACAACACCATTTTGCTGAGGAGTTCTTGGAGCTGAGAAATTGTGAGTAATACCTTTCTTACTACAAAAAGTTTCAAAAACGGAATTTTGAAATTCACCACCATGATCACTATGAATAGTTATCAATGGTAGGTTTTTCTCATTTTTAACTTGGGCTCTAAATGTTTTGAAATAGGAAAAGGCTTCAGTTTTCTTTGTGAGAAAATAAACCCATGTAAATCTAGTAAAGTCATCAACTAAAAAAATACATAGTATTTGCCTCCAGTGCTTCCAGATTGTGAAGGACCAAAAAGATCCATATGCACTAGCTGTAATGCATTAGAAGTTGAAAATTCATTAATTGATTTAAATCTAGTTTTATGTTGCTTTCCAAATTGACAAGGATCACAAACTTTTGAAGAAATATATCTAAGGTCTGGTAGCCCCATCACAAGTCTTTTCATTGAGAGTTTACGAAGGTTTCTCAGATTACAGTGTCCTAGTCTTCTATGCCATAGCCATGATTGGTCTTCTATTTCACTTAAGTAGGGTAATTTTTGGCTCCTAAGGTCTTCTAAGATAATAGTGTAAACATTCTCTTGCCTATGGGTAGATAGAATGAACTCATCCTTGGAATTGTGAACTAGACACTTATCATTTCTAAAATTCACAAGGTAACCTTCATCACATAATTGACTTATGCTGATGAGATTGTGCCTAAGACCTTTAACAAACAAAACATTTGAGATAAGAACCTTTCAAAGAAAAACAACATTACCTATACCAAAAATATTTCCTTGGGAATTATCTCCGAAGGTAACGTTTCCACCTTTTGTTTTGATAACCTTTTCAAAGAGATCTTTGTTTCTGGTCATGTGTTGACAACAACCACTATCAATGTACCAAATATTCTTATTGGTACACTTCTCATTTTCTAAAAAAAAAACAATTAGTTTTTCGGAATCCAAACATGTTTGGATCCAGAAGGGTTCGATAAGAGAATTTTAGGAATCCACATTTGTTTTGCAAAATGATCTTTATGAAATCCTAAAGATTGAGTTCTGTTAAGACCAGAACGATTTATCAAAGGTCTAATTTGAGAATACATCCTATCAAAGTTTTCATTTCCATGAGTAAAGTTCAACAAACATTTCTTCAAGGATAAAATCTCTAAATTTAGTATTAAAACCAAATTCTTATTTTCCAAAACAATTGAATTTGAACTATAGTTAGGCCCTAAAATATTTTTCTTTGAAATTTCAATTTCAAGATACTTAGAAAATTTATCCTTATCATATTTAACTTTCTCAAGGGTTTTTAAAATACTTTCAAAATCAGAAGTTTTCACATCAAGATATTTAGAAAGATCTAATACTTCTTTAGTCAATATTGAATTTCTAGAATTTTCTCTCTCAAGCCTATTCTTGAGTTTAGAATTTTCATTTTCAAGTAATTTTGCAAATCTAGATACTTCATCAAAAGAAGGTAAAGTATCATCTTCTGATGATGAAGATTCATCATTTGAAGATTCATAATATCTATTATCAGTACAATTTTCATTCAAAGAGACATTTGTAATAGCTTCATCATTATGTACCTTAGCCATGAGACAATGATCTTCAATTGGTAATCTGGATAAGAGTCCGATATTCCTCTATTCTGAGGACTCAGATTCTGAAGAATCATCTGAAGAATCACTATCCCTTGCACTCCATGTATCATTTTCCTTCAATAATTTATTTGTCTTATAAAACCTTTTCTGGTTTCTTTGAGAGTGTTTCTCCTTTCTGTCTTTCCTTTTCAGTAAAGGACAATCAAGAATTATATGTCCTTCTTTCTTACATTCATAACAAGTTACCTCTGAATCTTTCTTATCCTTCCTATCTTTCTTTTTGAATCTATATTGGAAATCTTTCTTTCCCACAATCTTGTTCATCCTTAGGGCAAGATTGGCTAACTCATTATCCAAAAGATTACAATCACTAGAATCAGATATAACAAATTTCTTGTCTTTGGATCTTGTAAGACTTTCAGGTGTTTTAGCTTTAGATGAAAAGGCTACACTTCCATTCCCATTCTTCTTCTTGTTGAAATCAGCATCTCTCTTCATTCTTGTATCATGCTGTAGAAGAGTTCCCAAGAGTTCATCTAGAGAAATTTGGGAAACTTTTCTATTTTCCTCAATAGCAGTCCTCTTTGACTCCCATTCATTTGGCATTATATCTATAATTTTATCAACTAGAGCTTCATCATCAAGACCATTTTCTCCCATAGATTGTAAGCTGTTGAAAATTTTCATAAACCTTTGTTGCACTTTACATACTGGCTCTCTATAAGGAAATACAAATCCATGATACTCTGCTCGAAGCATTTCTCTCCTTGTTTCTATAACCTTAGGTGTACCAAAATGAGTGATTTAAAATTTCTTCCAAATATAGTTGGCTGCTTCACATGGATATATTTTACTATATATATTCCTGGTCATAGAGCATAATAAAGTATTCCGTAAGTTTTAATTCAGTTGATATTCTTGCTTCTCTTGGTTAGTGAAAGTACTGACTTCTTTGTCAGGAATTTTTTAACCCCTAGTAAGCATAATAAAATTTTCTACGCCAGTATTGATCACATAAGTTTTAATACGATCTCTCCAATACTCATAATCATTTCCATCAAAGATATGTGGTCTAGAAGGATTCTGATTGTCTATTGACCCAATATTCATTCCTTCCATCTACAAATAATATCTTTTCCACTCCACACGTTAGTATAATAAGTAGTTAAAAATAGTAATATGAAAGAAATAACGCTTTTAATACAAATTTGTGGAAAAATTCCTCTAATACCAATTGATGGATCGAATATATAGATATGTATGTCTATTAGATGGAACAATACAAGAGGGGGGTGAATTGTATGTTTAAAAACCTTTTGAGTTTTAGCACTGAAGAGATTAGTTTAAATGATCTTAAACTAATAAAAATACAAACACCCAAAATTGTATTGAATATAAAAGGTATGATGTAATGTAACACTAATGAAATTTAAATCAATTGTATTCAAGATGAACACAAAAATCAGAGTAATATAAATATGAATGATTCTACCTTAAAGAGTATAGAATCAATCAATACAATATGTAATAGAATGGATGTAATTAAAACAATTACAAATGTATAAGAGATAGAAAGGGAAACAAAAACGATTTCCTTTCTAATACAGATAGCAGCGGAAATGTAAAAGAATTAAAATTCTTTTAACCCAAAGAGAAGGGTTATCCTTTAACCTAGGATAAAAGGTCTATCTGACCAACACCTTGGTGAGCCCTCGATATGATGATCGGACTGTTTGTCTGCCTATCCCTGGCAGCCCTCGATATGATGATCAGCACGTCTGTCTGCATATCCCCGGAAGCCCTCGATACGATGATCGGTCCGTCCGTCTGCCTATCCCTGGAAGCCCTTGATTTTGTAGGTAATCAGCACCTCTATCCTTCAATTACTTGAAAGCCCTCAATACGATGATCGGATGCACAAAGCAGATGAGAGAAGTCACAACATCTCTCTATAGAATCTTGATTGAAGAAAAGTATCACAGTTGTTCCACAGAGTCTCATTCGTTCTCTATATCCTCAGCTTCAAATGACCTCCTATTTATAGGCCTTGGGTTCCAATGGTCATGTTTCCTCCAATGGTCATATTTCTACAAAAAAATAGGAGGGACTTGAACACCTGGCATCATAACGGTCATTTTGAAATAGAAAGCACGACATCATTTTTATTAGTTTGTAACTAAATCAAAGACATCGTATTGGTTAAAACAACATATATGTCGATGATAAGACATGGTACGATTCATATGAAACAAGTGTTTTTGACTAAGTACCAAAACAAGTAATGAATGTATGAATAGCAGAGTTAGTACGATACATTTGACAGAGTCAGTACGATACGATTACAAGAATCAGTACGATACGATTGACAGAGTCAGTATGATATGATTGACAGGGTCAGTACGATATGATTGACAGAGTCAGTACGATACGATTGACAGAGTCAGTACGATATGATTGATAGGGTCAGTACGATACGATTTATAGCGTCAGTACGATACAATTGACAAGACATTTGTGATTTCCAAAACAAAATATAGAAGTCGAAAGAAAACTTTTGACTCAACATTATATTTCCGATAGTTATTAGAAATACTATAATCATGTTATATAATTTTTTCAAATTCGTTGGTAGTAAATTCATTGATAAAAATTTTTTAGATGTGTTGGAGAATGAATCAACTCTTATTCATTTTCAACTATAAATGTATTTCCCACCTACATTTTTTGATATAATGGTTCATCTTCTGTTTCATTTGGTGTGTGAGATAAGAATATGTGGTCCTGTTTATTTACGATGGATGTATCCTTTTGAAAGATATATGAAACTTTTGAATGGATATGTTAAAATCCTTATCGACCATAAGCCTTTATTGTTCCAAAATATTCATCAAAAGAGGTGATTGAGTTCTGTACTGATTATTTGTATGAGGTAGAGCATATTGGTCTCCCTATATCTCGACATATGACAGTTGATAGTGAAGGTAGAGGGGTTTTGGGATTAAAGGAAATTTTTATTCCACTTGATTGAGTGATGAAATCCCATTTATATATTTTGAATAACATATATGAGGTTAAATAATATATATCCTCACATATTTCTAAATTAATGTTATGATATCAGAAAATAAATGAAAATTGGTTAGTGATTGAGCATAAGAAGACATTTGTTTCATGGTTTAAAGAGAAAGTTACCACATATATAACTTCTTTAAAAAAATTGATGTGTTTAGAAGGGGGGTCATCTCTTAATGTGATAACATGGTCAGGTTTTGATATTAATGGTTACACATTTTACAATAAAATCTAAATGACAAGAGTACCGTTTAGAATAGTGGTGTGATGGTTTTCGCTAAAGTAGTGCATTTTTCGTGTACCAAAGATAAAAACCCAATTTCTGCATCAATTCCATATTTTGGAGTTCTTGAAGAAATATGGGAAATTTATTATATTAAATTTTGAGTCACCATTTTAAGTGTTATTGGGTTGATAGTAAGAGTGGTGTGAAACATGATAAATATGGGTTTAAACTGGTTGATTTGAAAATATTTAATTATAATGAGGTGCTATTTATCATGGAGACACATGAAAAACAAGTATTTTATGTCATTGATCCACTGAATGATTATTAGTCTGTTATTTTAAAAGGAAAAAAGATACCATTTGGGTGATTAGGATAATGCTGATGATGTTATTGTTTTACATGAGTCTTATTAATCTATTACACAATTTTCAGATGATTACAATGAGTATAAGACAGACATAGTGCATGCAATACATAATTATCATTATGAAGGCATGTGGGAAAACACTAAATTACCCTCCTAATTTTTTTGGAAAATATTTATATTTTGTTTCTTTTTTTCAAGATTAAAAATTCATTCCTCTTTTTTACTTACTTATTTTTTTCTTTCTTATTTCTAAAAACTTATTTTTTTATGATATGCAGTTATACAAAATTTTATTAAAATTTATAGTAGCAATCTCAGATATAAATAGAGAGGAGTAGTTACCAATGTATATCTATTTTTTGATATTATTAAATATTCAGTAATATAATTATTTAATGAAAGAAAACTATTAATTTACATTTTTTTTGCAATACTACTGATGCATCCTCAACGGAGGAGACATATCCTATTACCACTAAAAAATAAAGTTCTCAAGTTGGTAAATGTGGTATTACACATTTACCAAAACTATCACTTGCTCGTGGTGATGAAAAATTACACATATGATTTGATGATAATAATAATACACATGGTCCAAATGCAGTTTAGATTATCATTTATATATCGATTCAGATCCATTGCAGGATTAGTATTTTATATCCTGATTTGATGTTTGGGGATAAGATGGTAAAGAATCAACGTTGGGAGATCATGATGGTAAAATATATTAATTGATTTATTTTATCTCATTTTTTAATATTAAATATTTTAAATGACATATTTAATTTATTCAATAATAGATGAAATTTAATTTTGAGGAACCCAAATAAATTAAGATAAGACATCTCTATTTAGCAGCAGTTTGATGGAGATATTTTAAAACAAAATTGACAAAAAAAATTATGTTTTTTGGAAAGAGAAGGTTTGAAAACCTATGCCTCAAGTATTACTTTATAGATGAAGATACATGGAAGAAATTTGTTGATAGTCGTCATGAAGAAAATTTTCAGGTATGATAATTATTTTATATTGTAAAATTTATTACATATTTGTATAATTACTAAGTAGTTTATTTTTATATAAAAGGCCTCTAGGAGGTCTCATCAATAGATTCAGTCGAGAAATGTATACCCTCAAACTTTATCACGTGGAGGGTATCCGTATTTGGAGTAGAAAATTATTGATGAAAAATTTGAAGCATTAGTATCTTGATCTAGTAGTGGTTCAGAAGAGGTCCAGTTTGGTCCCCCATATTTTCCCACTCACCATGAAAAATGGAAAAAAGCAACAAAAATGAAAAATAAACAGTATCTTACAGAGGAATAAAATCAAGTAGTAGATAATATTTTAAGTAAATATTATTTATTTGTGATAAATTTTTATATTTTATAAATTTTAAAAACTAATATGACCTTTTCTTTTTCATTTCAGGATGAAATTCAGGAGAAAGAGACATAAAGCACTTTTATCCCCGAGTGTAGGATGGACATCCCAGCCACTACTTTGAGAAAGACAGAACACCCCAAATGTGTTATAGGATATCGGTAAGGTGTTAGTATTCTGATGGTTTTTGGTCAGAGTAAGAAATAAAGAGACTCAAAAATATATTACTTAAAAACCAAGCTAAATGATATGAAATAGTCTATGGGTGATCAAATTCAAGAAACAATGCATAAGGCCTTGGTAGAACACTTGTCAAGACAGTCACAGTCTGTGCATCCTTCCCTGGTATATTATTTATTTCTCATCAATTTTTCTATTTTATAAATTATAAACACTAATATAACTTTTTCCTTTTTCAGACTTGCCAGCCTGCTCACCTAGACTACCTTGCCCCATCTCCCTACCCTTCCCCATACGCACAACCTTTCCAGGTATATTATTTATTTTTTAATAATTTTTTATAATTTATAAATTTTAAAAACTAATATAACTTTTTCATTTTTCATCCTTCCCATCCTACTCAGCCAGACTTCCCTGCCCCATCTTCCTACATCGATCCTCCACCTCCTCACTCAGACCAATCGATATATTATTTATCTGTCATCGATTTTTCTATTTTTTAAATTATAAACAAAAATTTATTTTTTTTCATTTTTTAGCTTTCTCATCCTTCTCATTCAGGCTACCCTACCTCATCTTCTTACTTTGATCCTCCACCACCTTTCTCGGACCAAAACGTATACTGTGAGTTATTTGATAGAGATCCTCATATATATATTATTGCATTAGGACTTGTGCATTTTTGGGGGATTCTGTACATCACCAGCCTATGAAGATGGTTAATGTTAGTGTATAAATACTTTATATTATAGATCCTAATGCTCCACTACCATTTCCTATTGAGGAGATCACCAGATTTGGGGATCGTCTGAGTCTTTTTATACTTTTGCCAACTGTTCTTCTTCGTTATATTTCATATGAGGTATGACTTTTTTTAAATATTATTTAAAAATGATTCAAAATTACTTATAATGTTTTCTCAAATTTAACTTATATAGTATTATCTCAACGAAAAATAAACTACACAAATGGAAAAAAATATTCAAGAACAATCGACAATAGATACTTTTGATATTTCTTATAGGATACAAAGATTATCTCAGGCTTCTTCTTCATTAAATTATATCTATGTGTTTCAGATGATAGAGACTATATACTGAAGAGAATATCCATTGAGATTACTCAAAGAAGATATCATGCATCCATTTGATTTTGAAGAATTCGACCTGAATGTGGTGCAGTTGTTTTTTGTGTAAGTAAATTGATATTTGAATTTGTATTTATTTGATAAAATATGGTTTTAAATTGCCTAACTATATTTTATTTTTAAATTAGCTATCTACACACTCTTCTTCTATAAAATTAAATTACATGAATTTATGGTTTTATAAATCCAGACTTCATTTCCATAGAAGTGAAACATGTGAAGAATCCTAATAGATTTTCATATATATGTGAGAGATTATCACATACAAATATTGATTGTTAGTTTTTTCCATTTCTTGATAAGTAAGAAAAAATAATAATTATGAACTAATGATCACTATAATTTCATTAATTGTCAACTTTTTGTACTGTAGGGGGCATTAGATATTATGCGTATTGTGCCCAAGTGAATGTACCTTATAATGTTTTTTCTCTTTATCAGGGAATCATCAAAAAATATTTTCCACCTTATTAGACAGGTAAGTTGTTTTTTGTTTTTTATAAGCTCAATATGATTAATTATCAGTGTTTAGATATTTATTATTAGTTCATATATATGAAAATGTAGTTCATGGAAAAAATTTAACAAGGAATACATGTCGATAAAGACACCAAATAAAATAAAATATGTGGATGTACATGTAATTAGTTTTTATATTAGATTTTATTCTGAGTTTTTGTTATATGTTGATTTTTATTATTAGTTTAATGTTTTATAACTACAGTGTCATCGTCAAAAAGGACATGTTGAATGTGGTTATTATATTCTATGATTCATGTATGAGATAATAACAACAAGGGAAACTAATAAATTTTATAAGATTAGTTGTATTAATTTTTTATATTTTATGTCATATTATTCTATTTTTTTATCTCATATCATTCAATTTTATTATTGGAATCCAATGATTCCTAGTCTTATTCTCAATCTGATCTTACACATATTTAATATATTTTTACGAACTGTTAGTTAAGTTTGATTAGGATTTGAGGTATGTGTATTCTAATATTTATGAATAATATTACACATGGGTTAAAAAACTAACTCTTTTGATATAATATGTGTTTGACCATACTTATAATCAAATGAATGCTTCAAAAATAACCAACAATGAGCATGTTTCAAATTTTAAGTACGTTTATTTTAATTCTAATTTATAATATAATTGTGTAGATAATTTTTTTATTAACTAGATAAAATCATGTAAGTTATATATTTTTAGTCAATGATAAATGTTGTTTGATTGGTGTATATTGTTTTTTATTACAGGGGTTTTGATTATTTTGGGAGTATAATATTTTCAATTTTCTAATTTTTTTAACTTTTAGCATTGGTTTTGGGAAAAGAGATGATGAAACCCTTAACAAAAATGATTTTTGGAATCGGTTTTTGTAAAAACAATGCTAAAAATAATCTTTTTTACGTCACCATTATAAACATTAGTTAAAAACCAACGTCAAAAATAAAAAAATAACTGATATTAAAACTGATTTTTTTCACTTGTGATATCACCAAATCCAATGAATATATATATATATATATTAAAATTACTAATAAAAAATAGAGTCATTACATTCTACACTCCTTCAAGTATTTTTACCCCAAAAATCAAAAGCTACACAAAAAGGTGTGCATACTATGCCCACATCAATATCTCACACTCCCAGGAGCACTCCTACACACTCTCATGATTCCAAAGCTCACGAACCAAGGGAATGGTCCATCCATGATGGATCCTCTCCTACTGATCCTCAATCACTACCAGGTACTCTGTGAAGGTGGATCCATCCTTAATATCCAGCTTGCTCTAGTCAATAACATCCATAGATTCATGCACATATATCTTCATCTGCGACACATAGAAGACATCATGCACTTGATCTAACTATGGGGGAAAGGATAAGTGATAAAAAAACCTCACCAACCCTTCGTAGGATCTCAAATGACCCGATGAACTTCGGGGATAGCTTGATTACATGGAAAATCTTCATAATCCTCATCGTGGGGAGACTCTCAAGAAAACATAGTGTTCTTGATCGAACTACAAGGGTATATGACATTGATCTGCATAAGATTTATTTCTATTTCAGGTTGTCCTAATGTGTTGGCAGATCACCTGATCCTTATCCATCATCGCCAGCACCATCTATGGATAAACAAGAGATGTCTCACTAATCTCAGTCAAGAATAAGGATGACTTGTAGGGTCTCCCATACAGAGCCTATAATGGTGACATGTTAATAGTAGAGTGTTATCTATTATTATAAGAAAACTCTACCAATGGAAAGTGATTCTCCTAGCTCCGAATGTTGTCCAACATGAAAGATCCCATCATATCCTCCAACACCTGGATAGTTTTCTCAATCTACCCATCCTTCTTGGGGTGAAACATTATACTCATCTTCAATTGGGTCCCAAAACCCTCATGTAATCCACTCCAAAACCATTATGTGAAGCGGAAATTGTAGTGGAAGACAATCATCATGGGTACCCCATTAAGCCGAATGATCTCCCACACATACAATTTCCCCAAACTCTTAATCGAGCTCTACTCTATGATGTAAAGGAATTGTGATAACTTGGAAAGTTATCCAAAAATCCCCCAAATTTCATTATGTCCTCTCACTAACAAAGAAATCCCCATAAAAATTTCCATGAATATGTCATCTCTTTTCAACTCTTGGATCTCAATAGGCTATATCAAACTAATTGGAACATGATACTCAGCCTTTACTTTCTAACATGTGAGACACCAAGAGAAAAACTTAGTAATTCTCCACCTCATTCCATTCCACAAAAAATACTACTAAAGATCTGTGTTCATATTTTCCACACTAGGGTTTATAGTCAAGGGGAGAGTGTAAAACTCCCACATCACCTCCTCATGCAATTTGATTGGAACCATCGTCCGTCCCCAAAAAAGGATGACATGATATCCTCCTTCAGAAAAAACATTTTGTGCATATCCTAAGGATATTTGGTCTAATATAACCTTATAGTGTATGTTTTCCAATTGATACTCTCTCACATGCTGGATAAGTGGAGGAGTCACCACCATAGAATGATGAAGAAATACACCCCTCTCTTCAACTAGGGTTAGCTATAACAAATCCAACTAATTAGGCATCCCCTCTACTAGGTGAGAATGGGACTTCCTACTCATGGAAACTATCACCATGTTTCCCTTCCTAAGAATATAGACTATCTTGATGTAATATTCCTATAAGAACTCCAACCAATTCCTCTTTCTCATGTTATGGTCTGTCTGAGTGAAGATGTACATGAGACTCTGGTAGTCTCAGTAAACAAAAAAACTCACCCAGAAGACAGTGCCTCCACATATTTCAGAGTGATGACTACTAATTCCAACTTTAGGATGTGAGTTTCATAGTTCTACATGTGGGGTATCAACTAACTCAAACTATATGCAATCATAGTCTATATTTGTATCAACATGCATTTGAGCCTAGATCTAGAGGCATCGCAAAACACTACATACTCAATGCCCTCATATGGTAGTATCAACAAAAGATCACTGGTAAACCTCTTCCTCAACTCCTTAAAAGGAACTTTAACACAACTAAGTCTAGGTAAATGACTTCTCTTTCCATTTAAAGGTGGTTATAGAGTCTTTAATACTGGAGAAGTATTCTAAAAACCACATGTAGTACCCTTATAAAGAAAGAAAACGTTGTACCTATGACATGCTCTTGGGTGCATCCCAAGAAATCACTGTATAAATATTCCCTAGGTCCATATATAAACCATAATTAGATATTACATGTCCCAAAACAAGAACCTCATATATCCAAAACTAGCACATTGATAGATTACTATAAAGCTGGTTCTCCTAGAGTAAGTCTAGGACAATCCTCAAATTCTCTGTATGATCCTCCTCTAACACAAAGTAAATGAGTATTTCATCAAAGAATAAAACCCAAATCATACCACATATGTATGAAAGATTTATTTCATGATATCCATAAACACAATTGTCATGAACCAGCCGAGATACCCTGATAACCTAATAATTGAGTCGGTCCTAACATAGCTTGAAGTGTATTCCTGATCCCCATGGCATGGTGACTAGCACATGAAATCATAAAATATGAAAGTGGGAACACAATTGCCAAAAAAAAAACGAAATAATGATAAAAAAGTCAGTCTACATACAAGAAAAACTACACACGGAGAAGTGTACCAGGATTCAAATAGGAATGAAAACCCAAAGTACTTCCACAATGTACCTGAAAATATGATAACAACCCAAATCCTAGAGAACACAACTATCCAATCCCAAGGGTAAAAAACTACCACCACCTCTATGTGGTTCCTAAACCTTTCTCGAACCTGTAAGAAGATAATCTATAAACACCCAATGCATAAGTAGGGTGTGAGCTAAAATCCCAATTGGGTCTCACCAAGGATTCCATAATAAGATGCCGACATTTAATTAACCAAATAAAGATTTAAATTTTAAATAAACAGACATGGAATTTCAAAATCACATTTAAAAAAAATCATGTTTTTTATTTCAAATGATGGAAAAACATTAAAAATTTGACTTAATAAACATCTTATATAAAACAGTTTATATAAATTCATAAGTCATGTGTAAATTAGTTTACAACAAACAATGACATATATTTAAAATATAAACAAATGAGAAACATGGTCATCAACCAAAAGGTATGATAGTTTCAGGCTATGGGACTCCCTCACACTAGAGTAAATTATCATGATAATATGTGTACACATGCCCCTCTAACACTGGTCAAAGAGGACCCATCACCATCCCATAAGGTATGTGACCTACTACGTATGTATTATTAGTATTGTAAAGTGATAGAGTCTTATCCTGAATAACAAACTAACTACCTAGGCCTTCATGTTCTCTAATAATAATAAGTGATAAGAAATGTCTTTTAAAACTGTTTAAAATACAATTCATCTCATTCTTCCATTTCAAATAAGCCAATTTCCATTTAAAAACTAAAAGAAGAGTTTTTAATAAAAACATTCCCTTTCCAAGATAAAACAACCAAGTTTTTATCAAAACTATTTTAATCCATTTTTCTCAAATATGAATTTGAAATCAATCTTACAATTCAATTTTATAATTAAAATTACATAATTAAAATTAAATAATTTCCTTCAGATTTTACAGTTAATCCCCATTAAAATGGAATTGGGGTTTTCCCCAAATTTATGAAAATTCAAATACCAATCCCCAATTCAATGGAATTGAGTTTTTAATAAACCAATTGAAATAAATTTCATCTAAATAATTAATTTGATATAAATCAATCAATTTAGGGTTAATTAAATTGGCCATCATAAATGGAACCACTTACCTCAGGATCAAAGGGTCTCAAAATGCAAACCCCCAATCAAGAAACTCCAAAAACTAATGTTGGAAATGAGGATCATTGAATCAAACTTAGATTATATCTAAAACAACATGGATGCGATCCTCCAAAAACATGGAGATCTATAAAACCCTAGGGAGAAAAGAGGAGAGATCGGGAGAAAGAGAATGGGAAT
The DNA here is from genome assembly GCA_963277665.1 of Viscum album. Taxonomy (NCBI): domain Eukaryota; kingdom Viridiplantae; phylum Streptophyta; class Magnoliopsida; order Santalales; family Viscaceae; genus Viscum; species Viscum album. The sequence continues at coordinate 1,234,016,505 of OY728162.1, read as the reverse complement.
TAGAAACCTACTAGGAAGAGATCAAACGTCATTATCCTAGTTTTTATTTGATTCTAGATGGGTGTAGAGGGTCCAAAATCACATATTGGGAACTTTTAAGGAAGAAAAAAACATTATAGGGTCTTATTGGCCCATCAGGAACTGAAAATAAGTGTTTTGATATTTTAAAACTAATTTTTGGATTAAAAATTTCCCATACCCATGGTCAGATGCGAAGGGAAGCATGGTTATAAAAACCATATGCCCTAACCATGCGCCAACCACGAAAACCATCACTACCTGGCTCTGCACAGTTTTCACTAGCAGGACACACCATTTGGGAAAACCGTGTGCCAACTGTGAACAGCCCAAAAACTTTCAAAATTTTCCAAAATTTCACCTGAAAAAATCCTAAAAGAAACCCAATTGAAGCCTGATCAAAAGAGGGGTTTAGAAAAACCCAAAAATAGTAATAATATGTTACAAAATTGGGTGAATTAATCATATCAAATGACATCACTATAAACTCATAGTGTCCATAACAACATCAGAATATTATCTTCAAAATATCATCCTTGTGAACCCTCAACTGGTGGTAGCCTGACCTGAGATCAATATTCAAGAACCAAATCACACCTCTCAATTTTCTTAATAGGTTTTAGATCTTCAGCAAGGGATAAATTTTATTTATCATTACCCGATTTAGGTGATGATAATCAATGAAAACACACAAGCTCTCGTCCGCCTTTTTCATTAAAAAAACTAGAGATGCCCAAGGGGGCATACCGAGTATGATAAAATAATTCTCTTAAAGGTTATTAAACAACACCCTCAAATCCTGGAGCTCTATATGGGCCATATGATATTCCTTGGAAGATATTAGTGTGTGTTTAGGGTGTAAGTCGATACAAAATTCCATCCCTTTCCCCATATGAAGTCCTAAAACATCCTTGAAGAAGACATCCACACAATCATCCACTAACAAAGGAGGAAGATCCAACTTAAACAAGGGATTAACTATCCAAATTATGGGTGATGGTATGTATCTTCTTTCTTGTAAGGATCGATTTCCCATCCATGAGATCTCTCTCACATGTAAAGGAGAATCTCATCCCATATATCTGAAGGTTTCCCACTCACCTGTGATGACAATAAATCTGAGAATAAACCATTGAAAACTAGTCTATACCCAGGTTGTAATCATAAGGTTTCATCATTATGACCAAGAGGTCCCATGAGAAACTTTCTCCATTGAACACCAAATCACACTACCGACAGATATATGATATCAATGAATCATTTCTAGTTGGAACCTATTGAAATAGATGTTGGGATAAGGTCTTAATGGGTAGCTCTAGATCTCACATGATGGATATTAAGATGAAGTAATCACTTGTTCTTATTTCTATAAGTATTGGTTAAAGAGTATAAAATACATATATTTTACATCAAATCATCTCATGTGCTTCCTGGATATATCCCACCATAGACTATAGCTTCTCACAACCATGAACACTATATCCATGATCCTGGAATGGGCCACCTAGTGGTGATGGTGGGAGTAGATCATAGCATAATACCTCACCAGTATCTCCTACCTCTCAAGGACCACTTTCTCCTCAGTTAGAGCCACCTCCCCCTAGGCCGCCCTAACCACACCTGGGGGATCCCTGATCACAACACTACCTCTACAATAGTGGTATATCCATTGTCTTACCATCATTCTCAACATAAAAGGTTGTTCAATCACATGCCATGTTACCTCACCCATCAGAATCATAACATCATTAATCAAATGGATGACTAGATCCTCTACTTGATCCTTGATTCGATGATCCATGTGTCTAAGTTTGGGTATGACACTACTAAAAAAACCTCCTATAGCGACCGCCAAAAGCGGTCGCTATAGGGCTCTAGCGGTCGCTTTAGCCTTGTCGCTAGAGGCCTATAGCGACCGCCAATGGCAGTTGCTATAGGAGGCCCGGATTTCGGCCTCTAGCGACCGCCAACCGGTCGCTGCAGGCCTCCTGCCAGGCAACCTATAGCGATCGCCACAAGCGGTCGCTATAGTGATTTTTTTTAAAAAAAAATGTCCACTGAAATAAATAAAGAAATATATATATATATATATATATATTAAAAAATATATTCACATATATACTATTAAATACAATATTTTAAATATATATATATATATAATATATTTTAAATGTTTTAATATATATAATATTAAATATATGTATAATATCAAATCATTGTGCTATAATAATTTAAAACCCCCGATTTAAGAAATGCTATCATTTCAGGTTTTTCGGAGCACGTTTGCTCCGAATTCGACCGCCGCACGCCGTTTAGGTGTTTTATGACTCCGGAAACGCGTTTCCGGCATCCGTGGTCAAACGACACCTCCGATTGACTTGTCGTCTCTCCGACCATTTCAAAATTCATGCAACGGATGTTGTCGTGCGGTTTTGTGGCATTCGGAGGTCGTTCTGGAGGTTTTGACCCCCCAACGCGCCATTTCAGTGCGCGCCGAGCTGCTGAAAACGACGCATTCGGTTGTGTCGTGCGCACCGCATGCCCGATGGACGTGCCACCTCCTCCTTCATCTCAGGAATAATATTCCTATCATTCTTGTGTGGTTTCAGGTCGTTTGGAGCAAGTTTGTTCGGAATTCTTCCGCCGCACTCCGTTTTGGTGTTTTATGACTCCGGAAATGCCTTTCTGGCCGCCACAGTCAAACAGCACCTCCGATTGACGTGCTGTCTGCCCGACCATTTCACAATTTATGCAACGGATATTTTCGTGCGGTTTCGTGACATTCATAGGTCGTTCGGGTGGATTTGACCCCCAACGCGCCATTTCAGCGCGCGCCGAGCTGCTGAAAACGACGCATTCGGTCATGCCGCGCGCACCACACATCTGATGGAAGTTCCGCCTCCTCCTGCATCTCAGGAATAATATTCCTATCGTTCTTGTGCGATTTCAGGTCGTTCGGAGCACGTTTGCTCCGAATTCGTCCGCCGCACGCCGTTTTGGTGCTTTATGACTCTGGAAACGCATTTTCAGCCGCCGCAGTCAAACAGCACCTCCGATTGACGTGCCGTCTGCCCGCCCATTTCACAATTCACGCAACGGATGTTGTTTTGTGGTTTCGTGACATTCGGAGGTCATTCGGGTGGTTTTGACCCTCCAACGCGCCATTTCAACGCGCACCAAGCTGCTGAAAACGACACATTCGGACGTGCTGCACGCACCGCACTTCCGATGGACGTGCCGCCTCCCCCTACATCTCAGGAATAATATTTCTATCGTTTTCGTGCGGTTTCATGTCATTCGGAGTTTGTTTGCTCCGAATTGGACCGCCGCACGCCGTTTTGGTGTTTTGTGGGCGCCAGAAACGCGTGTCCGGCCGCCGCGGTCAAACGACACCTCCGAATGATGTTTCGTCTGGCCGACCATTTCACAATTCACGCACCGGCTGTTTTCGTACGGTTTCGTGGCATTCGGAGGTCGTTCAGGTGGTTTTGAACCCCCAACGCGCAATTTCAGCGCGCGCCGTGCTGTTGAAAACGACACATTCGGTCGTTCCGCACGCACCGCACGTCCGATGGATATCCCGCCTCCCCCTGCATCTCAGGAATAATATTTATATCATTCTCGTGCGGTTTCAGGTCGTTCGGAGCACGTTTGCTCCGAATTGGACGGTCGCACGCCGTTTTGGTGCTTTGTGGTGCCAGAAACGCGTTTCTGGCCGCCGCGGTCAAACAACACCTCTGAATGACGTGACGTCTGGCCGACCATTTCACAATTCACTCACCGGATGTTGTCGTGCGGTTTCGTGGAATTCGGAGGTCGTTCGGGTGGTTTTGACCCCCCAACGCGCCATTTCAGTGCACGTCGCGCTGCTGAAAACGACACATTTGGTCGTGCCACACGCACCGCACGTCTGATGGACGTGCCGCCGCCTCCTGCATCTCAGGAATAATATTTCTATCGTTCTCGTGCGGTTTCAGGTCGTTCGGAGCAAGTTTTCTCCAAATTGGACCGCCACACGCCGTTTTGGTGTTTTATTGCGCCGGAAACGCGTTTCCGGCCGCCGCGGTCAAACGGCACCTTCGAATGACGTGTCGTCTGGCCAACCATTTCACAATTCACGCATCGACTGTTGTCATACGGTTTCGTGGTATTCGGAGGTCGTTCTAGTGGTTTTGACCCCCTGACGCGCCATTTCAGCGCGCGCCGCGTTGCTGAAAATGACACATTCGGTCGTGCCGCACGCACCGCACGTCCGATGGACGTGCCGCCTCCCCCTGCATCTCAGAAATAATATTTCTATTGTTCTCGTGCGGTTTCAGGTCGTTCGGAGCATGTTTTCTCTGAATTGGACCGATGCACGCCGTTTTGTTGTTTTATGACTCCAGAAACGCATTTCCGGCCGCCGTAGTCAAACGGCACCTCCGAATGAAGTGCTGTCTGCACAACCATTTCAAAATTCATGCATCGGCTGTTGTCGTGCAGTTTCGTGGCATTCGGAGGTCATTCGGGTGGTTTTGACCCCCTGACGTGCAATTTCAGCGCGCGTCGCACTACTGAAAACGACACATTCGGTCGTGTCGTGCGCACCGCACGTCCGATGGACGTGCCGCCTCCCCCTGCATCTCAGGAATAATATTTCTATCGATCTCGTGCGGTTTCAGGTCGTTCGGAGCATGTTTGCTCCGAATTGGACCGCTGCACGCCGTTTTGGTGTTTTCTGGCGCCGGAAACGCGTTTCTGGCTGCCGCGGTCAAACGGCACCTCCGAATGACGTGACTTCTAGACGACCATTTCACAATTCACTCACCGGATGTTTTCGTGTGGTTTCATGGCATTCGGAGTTCGTTCGGGTGGTTTTGACCCCCCAACACGCCATTTCAGCGCGCACCGCGCTGCTGAAAACGACGCATTCGGTCGTGCCGCGCGCACCGCACGCCCGATGGACATTCCGCCTCCTCCTTCATCTCAGGAATAATATTTCTATCGTTCTCGTGCGGTTTCAGGTCGTTCGGATCACGTTTGCTCCGAATTGGACCGCCGCACGCCGTTTTGGTGTTTTTTGGCGCCAGAAATGCGTTTCCGGCCGCCGCGGTCAAACGGAACCTCCGAATGACGTGTCGTCTGACCGACCATTTCACAATTCACGCACTGGCTATTGTTGTGCGGTTTCGTGGCATTCAGAGATCGTTCGGGTGGTTTTGACACCCCGACGCGCCATTTCAGCGCGCGCCGCGCTGCTGAAAACGACACATTCGGTCGTGCCCTGCGCACCGCACGCCCGATGGACATGAATCCTCCCCCTGCATCTCAGGAATAATATTTTTATCGTTCTTGTGCGGTTTCAGGTCGTTCGGAGCATGTTTGCTTTGAATTGAACCGTCGCACGCCGTTTTGGTGCTTTTTGACTCCAGAAACACATTTTCAGCCGCCGCGGTCAAAAAGCACCTCCGAATGACGTGTCGTCTAGCCGACCATTTCACACTTCACGCGCTGGCTGTTGTCGTGCGGTTTCGTGGCATTCGGAGGTCGTTCGGGTGGTTTTGGGCCCCCGACGCGCAATTTCAGCGCAGGCCGCACTGCTGAAAACGACACATTCGGTCGTGCCGCGCGTACCGCACGTTCGATGGATGTGACGCCTCCCCCTGCATCTCAGGAATAATATTTCTATCATTCTCGTGCGGTTTCAGGTCGTTCGGATCACGTTTTCTCCGAATTGGACCGCCGCACACCGTTTTGGTGTTTTGTGGCACCAGAAACGCGTTTCTGGCCGCCGCGGTCAAACGGCACCTCCGAATGATGTGACGTCTAGCCGACCATTTCACAATTCATGCACTGGATGTTGTCGTGCGGTTTCGTGGAATTCGGAGGTCGTTCGGGTGGTTTTGACCCCCCAACGCGCCATTTCAGCGCGCGTCGCGCTGCTGAAAACGACACATTCGGTCGTCCCGCGCACACCGCACGTCCGATGGACGTGCTGCCTCCTCCTGCATCTCAGGAATAATATTTCTATCGTTCTTGTGCGGTTTCAGGTCGTTCGGTGCAAATTTGCTCCGAATTGGACCGCCGCACGCCGTTTTTGTGTTTTGTGGCGCCGGAAACGCATTTCCGGCCTCCGCGGTCAAACGGCACCTCCGAATGACGTGCCGTCTGGCCGACCATTTCACAATTCACGCACCGGCTGTTGTCGTGCGTTTTCATGGCATTCGGAGGTTGTTCGGGTGGTTTTGACCCCACGACGCGCCATTTCAGCGCGGGTCGCGCTGCTAAAAACGACACATTCGGTCATGCCGCGCGCACCGCACGTCCAATGGACATGCCGCCCCCCCTGCATCTCAGGAATAATATTTCTATCGTTCTCGTGCGGTTTCAGGTCGTTCGGAGCACGTTTGCTTTGAATTGGACCATCGCACGCCGTTTTGATGCTTTATGACTCCCGAAACGCGTTTCCGGCTGCCGCGGTCATACGACACCTCCGAATGACGTGCCGTATGGCCTACCATTTCACAATTCATGCTCCGGATGTTGTCGTGCGGTTTCGTGGCATTCGGAGGTTGTTCGGGTGGTTTTGACCCCCCGACGTGCCATTTCAGCGCGCACCGCGCTGCTGAAAACGACACATTCGGTCGTTCCGCGTGCACCGCACATCCGATGCACATTCCACCCAACTGCATCTCAGGAATAATATTTCTATCGTTCTCGTGAGGTTTCAGGTCGTTCGGAGCACGTTTTCTCTGAATTGGACCGTCGCATGCCGTTTTGGTGCTTTGTGGCGCCGGAAACGCGTGTCCGGCCGCCGCGGTCAAATTTCACCTCCGAATGATGTGTCGTCTGGCCGAACATTTCACAATTCACGCATTAGATGTTTTTGTGCGGTTTCGTGGCATTAGGAGGTTGTTCGGGTGGTTTTGACCCCCCGACGCGCAATTTCAGCGTGCGCCGCGCTGCTGAAAACGACACATTCGGCCGTGCCGCGCGCACCGCACGTTCGATGGACGTGCCGCCTCCCCCTGCATCTCAGGAATAATATTTCTGTCGTTCTCGTGCAGTTTCAGGTCCTTCGGAGCATGTTTTCTCCGAATTGGACCGTCGCACGCCGTTTTGGTGTTTTATGGCACTGGAAACGCGTTTCCGGCCGCCGCGGTCAAACGGCACCTCCGAATGATGTGCCGTCTGGCCGACCATTTCATAATTAATGCACTGGATGTTTTCTTGCGGTTTCGTGACATTCGGAGGTCATTCGGGTGGTTTTGACCCCCCGACGCGCATTTTTAGCGCGCGCCGCGTTGTTGAAAAGGACACATTCGGTCGTGCCGCGTGTATCGCACGTCCGATGGACGTGCCTCCTCCCCCTGCATCTCAGGAGTAATATTTCTAACGTTCTCGTGCGGTTTCATGTCGTTCGGAGCACGTTTGCTCCGAATTGGACCGCCGCACGCCGTTTTGGTGTTTTATGGCGCCAGAAACGTGTTTCTGGCCGCTGCGGTCAAACGGCACCTCCGAATGACATGCCGTCTGGCCGACCATTTCACAATTCATGCACCGGATGTTGTTGTACGGTTTCGTGGCATTCAGAGGTCGTTCGAGTGGTGCGGGGGTTCGGGGGGGGGGGGGGGGGGGGCTGTACAGGGGGGCGGGGGGGTGTACGGGGGTGCGGGGGGGTGTCTGGTGGTGCGAGGGGCTGTGCGGGGGTGCCGGGGGGGGCTGTACGGGGGTGCGGGGGGCTGTACGGGGGTTCGGGGGGCTGTCCGGGGGTGCGGGGGGCTGTACGGGGGTGTCGGGGGGGCTGTACGGGGGTGCGGGGGCCTGCACGGGGGTGCGGGGTGGGGGGGGGGGCTTTCCAGGGGTGCGGGGGGCTGTACGGGGGTGCGGGGGGCTGTACGGGGGTGCCGGGGGAGGGGCTGTACGGGGGTGCGGGGGCTGTATGGGGGGTGCGAGGGGGTGTACGGGGGTGCGGGGGGCTGTACGGGGGTGCAGGGGGGCTGTCTGAGGGTGCGGGGGGCTGTACGGGGGTGCCGAGGGGGCTGTACAGGGGGTAGGGGGGCTGTACGAGGGTGCGGGGGGGCTGTACGAGGGTGCCGGGGGCTGTACGGGGGTGCGAGGGGGCTGTACGGGGGTGCGGGGGGCTGTACGGGGGTGCAGGGGGGGGGGCTGTCTGGGGGTGCGGGGGGCTGTACGGGGGTGCCGGGGGGGGGGGGGGCTGTACGGGGGTGCGAGGGGCTGTACGGTGGTGCGGGGGGCTGTACGGTGGTGCGGGAGGGGGGGGGGGGCTGTACGGGGGGGGGGGGGGGGGGCTGTACGGGGGCGCGGGGGGCTGTACGGGGTTGCGAGGGGGCTGTCCGGGAGTGCAGGGGGCTTTACGGGGGTGCGGGGGGGGGGGGGGGGGGGGGCTGTCTGGGGGTGCTGGGGGGGGGGGGCTGTACCGAGGTTCTGGGGGGGGGGGGGGGGGCTGTACGGGGGGCGGGGGCTCTACGGGGGTGCGGGGGGGGGGGGGGGGGGTGGGGGGTGTCTGCAGGTGCGGGGGGTTGTATGGGGGTGCCGGGGGGGCTGTACGGGGGTGCGGGGGCTGTACAGGGGTGCGGGGGGCTGTTCGGGAATGTGGGGGGCTGTACGGGGGTGCCGGGGGGATGTACGGGTGTGCGGGGGGCTTACGGGGGTGCGGGGGGCTGTACGGGGGTGCCGGGGGGGGCTGTACGGGGGTGCGGGAGGCTGTACGGGGGTGCGGGGGGGCTGTACGGGGGGGGTGCGGGGGGGCTGTACGGGGGTGCGGGGGGCTGTACGGGGGTGCCGGGGGGGGGGGGGCTGTACGGGGGTGTGGGAGGCTGTACGGGGGTGCGAGGGGGCTTTACCGGGGTGCGGGGGGGGCTGTACGGGGGTGCGGGGGGCTGTACAGGGGTGTGGGGGGCTGTCTGGGGGTGCGGGGTGGCTGTATGGGGGTGCGGGGGGGGGGGGGGGGGGGGGCTGTACGGGGGTGCGGGGGGTGCTGTCCGGGGGTGCGGGGGGGCTGTACGGGGGTGCGGGGGGGGGTGGGGGGGGGGGGGCTGTCCGGGGGTGCGAGGGTTGTACGGGGGTGCGGGGGGCTGTACGGGGGTGAGGGGGGGGGGGGGGGCTGTACGGGGCTGTACGGGGGTACGGGGGGCTCTACGGGGGTGCGGGGGGGGGGGGGGGGCTGTACGGGGGTGCGGGGGGTTACAGTTTTTAAATGCACGCCTTAGATAATATTATCTATCATATAATAAACAAGAAAAACCGAAATTATAAGTACACAACCTTCTAATTTAAATTAAATAAATAAATACAGTACATCAATATCAACCCCACCAGTAAAAACAAAAAACATATCTCGTGAATATCTGATGTGTCACACGTTGTCATCACTGCTACCTCCTTCTTATGGGCCAGGGGCCAACAGCAAATAAACATTATAAATATTTTAATAACAAAAATAATTTAAATTAAATAAATAAATACAGTATATACCTGCGTCGTATGATCCCCTGCACCATCAGCTCGACACACGTATTCCCGCAGTGCTCTAACTTCATCTGTCAATTACGCATTTGCCTCCTCGGAAGCGCGCAACTGTGCCTCAAAATCTGACATCTACTGTGTCATATGAGCAAAAGCAGGACCGACAACCGCAGCGCCTGACACTACAGAACGAGGAATCCCTGCTCCATAGGTCAAACTATAGCCATGTCCGTCCCGACCGATAATGCGATGAAAGATCTCATCCCGTCGCATGGGAAGCTGTCGCTGGTCCTCTGGCAGATGTTCTAACTCAGCTTCAAATTGAGCCTGTGATGTATTTAAATATATATAAATATATATATATGTTAATATATAGATTTATGTAATTATTGGTAAGTACAGACACTTACTATCAATGCTACAACCTCTGGATCATTGCGATCACGAGTCCTCATCCACACCGACATTTTATCAGTTGCTGCACCTTGCTCTCGCAACTGTATATTAAAAGAATATAAACACAAATCCATACTAATTAATAAATTAAAAAATGAATAATATATACCTCATGTCGGATCTGAGACATGTGACGAGTCCCGATCCTATGAGGTGGTCCCTGCAACGCTCGATTCTCAGAATGGCTGTTGACACCTCCTACATTCAATTCATTCAAATTTCAAACAAATCACATATTCTTGAAAATATATATACACCAAAATAATTAATATACAAACCGAAACACCCTCAGTAGACCAATATGCAACCAAGTCATGCCACTAAGCCGGGAGGACACCTCTCGGGACTTTTTCCAAAATGTCTAGGGCACCCACATTTGGTACCCAGTGGTCCCTCTTTACTTTGCCTTTATAATCATTCCACATCTTACGGAATTTTCTCATACACACGGGCCGAAACTCTTCAGGGCATACTTTCAAATTTTTCTATAAAGAAATAATCAAACATATTAGTATTCTATATACATAGAAAATAAAGTAAAATTATTTTCTTACCTGAACCTCCCTCCATAGACGATCTAATGTGTCCTGAGGGATAGAAGCCTAGTCACGCGTGGTCAATGGAAATCGATGTGGGTCACGTATGATATGACCCAGCTGACGAATAAATGCCAGGGCATTCGGTCCCACAGGATGAAAAACCTCATCAAATGAAACATCTATCGTCGTGTCAGAATTCCATGATAATATGCCACGACTAGGGCCTCTCCTGCGAGAGGAAGAAGCAGCCGAGTCTGATCCTGTTGAAAACAATTTTATATATAAATTGACAAATGTTATATGTATATATATATATATGTATGTCAATTACATAAATAATATAGACAATGACATTCAAACATACCTCGACCCTGAGACGTAGATGCCTCATATGGATGATGTGGATCTTCTGCCTCTTCCCCTGACATGTCTGCAGTCATAGAAAACATCAGTAATGAGTCCAAAGTGTTTAAAAGATAAATTGTATTGTTCTTCAAAAATCAAACTTGTACAACTGTTAATCAAAAAAAAAATGGATTGGATAATTATTTGTGAATGAATTTTAAAAAATCAGAAAGTTAACAAAACAGATATACAAATTATGTACAAAACCAGTCAATGCATAGCCAAATTTCAGATAGAACTAATAAAAATTCAAGCAGCACATGAATCAGATGAAGAATACCTCAAAGGGATGATACACCGACCATAACATCAATAAATCAATAGTAAAAACAACCTAAATATTTATGATTGAATTAACATACAAAAGTGAGGATTAAAACATATAAAGATTTATAAAATGATTAGATAATTTATGATATCCTAGGACATTCTACTGAATAGAGGGAAAACAATTATACCTTTCATTAAGCATGCAAATCGACCGTTTCTCCTTCAACAACAGCTCTGACCCAATAAATATCTTCTTCACATTGAACTACGGTATGTTGATCAAGTTGTTGGTAAACAAACGGAACAGTCTCGGGTTCATCTTCTTCAAAAAAAAAACACTCCTCGCCGAGACATTTTGACAACAACTTGCCAACTTGGATCCGAAGGCAAAGTAACGAAGAATACTTGTTCCGCTTATGATGTCAAAATGAAAGGTTCATTATCAACTCGTTAATTATTTCTGTATAACATATAGTTAAAATTCACCAATGAAAACTGATATTGATCAACTTTACATCCACGCACTGGATCAACCCAATTACACTTTAACAATATGTACTTCAAACCGTGTGTGTATACAACTTTAATGATGTCTATCAATTGACCATAGTAATAACCAGAATTGACAAAGGGACAACCGATGCCACTGTTTTGTGTTTCTCGTTTGTTGTCAACATCTTTAATGAGAAATCAAAAACCATTAGCATCAATAGCTTTATAACAATGAGCCGTTATAGATAGAACCTCAGCCAGTTGGATAAATACTTCAGGTAGCGTGGGGTCCCCTAACTCCCTCATCTTACGAACCTACATAATTTATAAAAATCAATATTGATATATGCAGAAATAATTAGTATAATACTTCACTCATAATTAAAATCAATTTATACATACATAATCCTTGAACCAATCATGAAATGACGCATAATGAGATTGTTGAATTTGCAACTCAGTCACACGATGCATCTCTTCTTTTATCTCATTAATTTGTTTCCTGCAAATGATAACACAATGTTTAAAAGATCATCTTATGCAAACAAAACATGTAAAAGTTATAAAAGCACATTGGTAAGATACTTACTGCATTAATGGTGCAACTGATGTAGTATTGAACAAGATATATCAATGTGCTTGTATCCACTCGATGTTGTCCATATCAAATGTGGTTCCTTCTCCAACTGGACCATCATGAATCTGAGAGGGCTTATCTAATTTTGTTTCAACATCCATAAGATATTCTGCACAAAAGGTAGTACACTCATCCATCAAATAACCATTGGCTATTGATGCCTCTGGACGAGCCTTGTTGCGTACAAATATTTTCAATGTACTCAAATACCGTTCAATAGGATACATCCACCTGAATTTCACTGGACCAGAAACCATTACTTCATCAGTTAGGTGCACTGTCAAGTGGACCATAACATCAAAAAATGAGGGGGGGGAACGTTTCTCAAAGTGACAAAGCGTAAGTACAATTCGGTCCTGCAAACTTTTTAAATCACTCATTCGTTGATTTCTTAAACAAAGCTGTCTAAAAAAATTACTCATCTCAATCAAGGGCTGAACAACAATGGGGGATAAACAATCACAAATTGCGATTGGAATCAACTGCGGAAGTAATATGTGATTGTCATGACTTTTCAACCCTTGCAATGTCTTGCTCGTCAGATTCACACACTTTGAAATATTAGAAGAATAACCATCAGGAACCTTGACCATCTTCAAAATGGAAAGAAATGTCTCTTTCTCCTCTGTAGTCATCTTATACTGTAGAGCAGGCATATATGCCTTGTTTCCCTTAGCTAATTGTAAATGCAACTGTTTCCTTAAACCCATTTATTCCAAATCACGGCGTGCATTAACATGGTCCTTTGATTTTCCACTGACACCTAAAATGGTCCACAATATGTTATCACAAACATTTTTTTCAATGTACATGACATCCAAATTATGCCTCAACATGTTAGTTTTCCAATATGGAAGACTATAAAAAATACTTTTCTTTTTTCAATTATGACTACGCTGGCTACTCGCAGCACGAATATTAAGTACTGGAGGAGCCACCAAATCCTGAATTTCATATACTGTGCGGATGTTTTTTTCCTCAATCTGCGATAACATTTCGACTCCTGTCATGATCTTTGGTGCTGGTCTGAACTCTCTAGAACCATAAAATGCCACTCTGTCCTTTCTGAATCTGTGCTGAGGAGGGAGAAAATGTTTGTGACCCATGTATGCCCATTTTTTGGAATGTTTAATCCATACAGATTTTTTACTTTTATTGCAACAAGGGAAAGTAAATTCCCCTTTCGTACTCCAGCCTGATAAATTTGCATAAGCTGGGAAGTCATTGATTGTCCACAATAAAGCAGCATGCAATTTGAACATTTCATTCGTTTCGCAGTCAAAAGTCATCACACCATCGCCCCAAAATTAATTCAACTCATCAATCAATGGCTGAAGGTAAACATCAATCTTATCCCCTGGACTTTTAGGTCCATCAATAAGAGTGGAAAGTAATATAAATTGTGGCTTCATACAAAGCCACGGAGGAAGATTATATGGAACCAACACCATGGGCCATGTGCTATGAGTTGCACCAATGATAGACTTGAATGGATTGAAACCATCTACTGCCAATCCCAATCAGAAATTACGAACATATTTAGAAAAGTCGGGATGTCTCTTATAAAAATCCTTCCATGCATGAGAGTCTGCTGGGTGGGTTAACATATCACTTTCATGAACTCATTCTGCATGCCATCTCATTAAATTAGAAACTTTAGATGACATAATAAATATTTTCAACCTCGGTTTAAGGGTAAAGTAACGCATTTGCTTTACGGCAATCGGTTTCCCCTGTATCACAATCTGAATTTGATGAGTATTATTTCCCCTGCTCTCTTTCCACCTGGAAGCACCACAAATCGTACAAATATCCAAATGGGCAGTTTCTTTTCTAAACAACATACAGTTGTTTGCACATGCATCTATGGTATCATATGTAAAACCAAAGTTCTCTGTCAACTTACGAGCATAGTAATACGACACAGGAATCTTAGCGTTGACAGGAAGAACTTTTTTCAATAAAACCAAAATCATGTCGAATGATGTGTCTGACCAATTATTCAAAGTCTTCAAATGCAACAACTCCACGATAAACGATAGTTTATTGTAAGAAGTACATCCATGATATAATTCTGTTTTCGCATCATCAAGTGCTTCATAAAACCTCCTCGAATCACGATTTGCACCAGAGCGAAGATTTATCTCACCGGTCTCAAGATTCTGGATGTCAATGCATTCAGGATCAAACCCACGTACCATTTCAGTAAGCATTTCATGCATTGGATCAGTCATACTTGCATCAACATCCATTTGAGCTGCATCTGTATTTTGACAACAAACATATTCTTCTCCATGACGAGTCCAACTCTTATAATTTTTCAGAAATCCATTAAAGAAAAGGTGCTCCCTCACAGTATCTCGTGTGAATAGATATCTGTTAGCACATTTTCTACATGGACAACTAATATAGTCACTTTCAAATCCTCTCGTGAAGTCAATAAACTGCATAATTCCATTGAAATATTCTCTAGACGTTCGATTTGGAAGATCAATCCAACTCTTATCCATAATTATATCTGTATAACAAACATTTACACAATACTTATTACATTTACATTTTTCAAATCAACTATATTTAAAATGAATATTAATCCTTTGTTTATGAACCATTGATAAAATAATAATGTAACTAAAATCCCATGTTACCTGATTGAGCTACAAACCTGAAAGGGAGGGGAGCCGAAGGCGGTGCAGCGAGAGAGAGGAGGCAGTGAAGGGGAGCCGGAGCCAAAGGCAGTGCAGCAGGGGAGGGGAAGGGCGGCGGCGGCGGCGAGGAGCAGGAGGAGAGGAGGCCGTGAGGGGATGGGCAGCGAGGGGGGGGGGGGCTGTCCGGGGTCGGGGGGGGGGGGGGCTGTTTGAGGTGCGGGGGGGGGGGGGGGGTGCTGTCCGGGGTGCCAGAGCCGTCCGGGGTGGGGGGGAGGGCTAAGGGGGCAGAGGGTGGAGGGAGGATGGCGGAGGCTTGAGGGCGTGCAGCGGGGGAGGTCGGGCGGCGGGGGAGGTCGGGCGGCGGGGGAGGCCGGGAGGCGGGGGGGAGGCTTGGAGGTGGGGGGAGGGAGGCGTCGGGGGGGCGGCGACGGGGGGGCGGCGACGGGGGGGGGGGGGGTGCGGGGGAGGCCGGGCGGCGGGGGAGGCTGGGAGGTGGGGGGGGGGGGGGGGAGGGCAGCGTCGGGTGGGGGGGGGCGACGGGGGGGGGGGGGGGGGCAGGGTTCGATCGAGAGGGGGGAACGGGGGGGTGGGGGGGCGCAAAAAGGTTCGTTTTTTTATCAAGGCCTGCGACCGCCATTGGAGGTCGCTATTAGATATCTATAGCGACCGCCAATGGCGGTCGCCCAATTATTGGGGGCTTCAATGCCCCCTTTTCTAGTAGTGTGAGTATTCCTCCTACACTGATACCCTGATGTCTACCACCTACTTGCTATTGCAGATGACTCCACCCCTTGATGGACACTTCTAGATCCAACTACTCTATGTCCCTCTGATAGGAATATCCCTATCACTAGATCTCACTCTATCACTCTATCATAAATATTAATGCATATAAAGACTACATTGGAACAAATGTCTCTACGGAGACCTTTCTCAAACTTCCATTTCAGGAATAATATATATAATACCATATCGAGGGAGTAATTCATGAGGTTAGTGAACCTCATGGATTACTAATAAATTTTCATATCAACCCACTATAGGTAGAGAAACTCTTGAATCTATATGAAGTGAAAGCACAAAGAGAAATACTCATTGTGAAATAGTTTCAAGAAGTCTGACCATAATAGTGTCATCTTATCATGGGTCTACATCATTAGACTCCACCAATTCCATGTTTCCCCATGAAGAAGGTTGTCCACAAGTACAACCTTCTGATCAGTTAGGGTGTGAACAGTCCTTAAGACTCAGACCGCCAACTCAAGACAATTCTCTATTCTCTAAGGATCTAGATCTCCATAGAACCTTAGTAGTCTATGACATTAGAACTAACATAGCATGATAAAATTTCATGCATATTTATCCTGTCATACTGGTACTATCTTTTACTCAATATGAGGTATCAATACTCCCTATCTTCTTGGGGGAAACACCTCATAAGATAGTCCCTAAACTAAGGGCTCATCATTCTACAGATGACATTCAATGTGCTCTATCCATAACTTGCATGACTATATTCAAAAAAGCATCCTAAAATAGATAAAGATGTAACATGATTATATGAGCATATATATGGGGATTTGAATCAAGAAGTATAATAAAAGGACTCAATTATATATTATTCATTACCAATGGTTCCCTGAAATCAATGTCTCAGTATTATGAGTCAAAAACTAGTTAGTCAAAGTCCTAGTGAATGCATACGCTGGATTCCACACTAATACTAGATTCCCTGGTGTGAAAGCCTTACTCGATACACTCTGAAACTGTTTCCTTATGTCCCGAACTAATCCTCACTATGGGTCCCACTCCAACACCGACCTAAGGATGAATTGATCTGATACCACTCTATCATGACTCGACTCACTAGGGCTTGCCTGGTCAGCTGAAAGCCAGGTGTGACCACCCCAATCTCTCCTATAATAGGCTAGGGTATGGAGACAAGAACTGAGATTGCATATACTAAATTGGTAAGACTTTTCCTAATGTATCTATATTCACACACAAAACTATCTTTATGAAAATGTGCATAAGATTAATAAAAGGATTGTAACATATAGAGTATAACCATGTATGTAACAACTTCTATTGAATACATTAGAGTATGACAATATAAATACAAATCAGAAAGGGTAAAATCAAATGCCCAACTAAAAATGACGTACAAATTTAAGAATAACTAGAAAAAGAGGATACCTGAGAGCGGTTGGCTCTTAATCTCTAAGTCTAACCACTGAATATGGATAATGCACTCAAGTATCACTAAGATCCACCAAATTCACCATTGATATACCTATTTTATACATTATATACGATATCTCATGGAAAATCCCATACATGGGTGAGTATATACATATCTAATAGGATGACCCAAAAACCATAAACGGAGAAATAGAAAGATAAAATAGAAATCATCTCAACCCATAGCAAGAGGGAACAAAACCCAATATATATATATATATTCTTATAAAGAAACCTAAATAAGAGATAAAGGGGGTATCCATATCACCATCCAACCAAGAACAATGAGTGTTCTTGCAGCTCTAAAGGTCCATCTTTGATTCCCAACGTCACACACAACTTCACAAGAATCAATGTGGAGAGACCCACTCCTCACTACTGCACTCCACATCTATGGGAGCCACAACTCCAATGGAGGACCCACTCCCCACCGTATATTGATGATGGGGGAGTACCACTATATAAATAGAGGACATGTTCCCTACTATATTATCGGGGAGTAATGACTCTACCTATATAAATAGTATGGGTAAATCCTTCCCTAGTACAACAGGGGAGTACCAGCCCTGAAATATCTATGATGATCCCTCCTGATCACTTCCATTAGTCAAGTATCACATGAAAAAGCATCATTCTAACACCACATAACATCATATTTGATATGAAACAATGAATTATAACATCACATTTTTTGTAGAAAAAAACATAGGATAGGCCATTCATGGGAAAAAATTTCATCCTTGAAGATAGAGACATGAAAAGGTAGAAGTTCCTCTGAGGCGTATATAGAATTTATGTGGGGTCACATGGCAGGTGAAATCACCTTATAAAGTGGGTGTTTTATCCCCTAGACATGGATTGAGAATCCATGTCATACTACAGAACATGTATAGGAAGTACAAAGTTTGTCTAATCCACTTGAATCCTTCCTGGGTCCCTCTAGATCATGCCCTTATACACTGTCCATGCCTGTGTACATTGGTTGTGTCTGAATACACAGTTGTGCCAATGTACTCTGGTTATACCCATGCGCATGTTCATGATTATGCCCATGAACTCCTAGTGTACACGTGTATTATCTATAATAGGATCGCATGGTATGTAAGGTCCATACATAATGTGTTGTCCTTATCTTTACTCTAAACCCTAGCCACTATAACTAGGAGACTACACGGTGTGTGTTCTTCCAGACTATACGCAATGTAGTTGAGGTTTTCACAGGTAGTAAAGCCTAGTATTCACTTGGTTTTAAAATATTCCCTCACCACAACAAATCCTACCATCTTTCCTCCTGAAACTAAAGACAAACAAATAAATTCATCAATTTTTAGCCTTTGGTGGTTAGAAATCGGAATCTGATCATCTAGGCGGGAGTCTGTCATGAATATTCAACCATTTAGGGCCCTAAAACCCATATCCATCACCTAAAACTCATGATCCCATCATGATCCAACCCCAAATCATTAATAACTCCATCTTTCATGATTAAACCATGAATATGGGAGTTCAATCATTCTCAAACTCACCTAAACAATGTCAAACCGCAACCCTATGGGCCAACAATGAGGAACGTGAATAATAATGGGGGTAAATTACATAAACAAAGTTGATGAGAGTTATTGGCCAATGTGAAACCAGAAAATGATCATAATGTGTGGGATCAAGTTTGGTATCATGGAATAAAAAATATAAATTGGACTCAAAAAGTCAATTTATAAAATGGGCTCATTTGAAGGATGTTTAATTGTATATCAATAAAAATAAGATACGAAAATCCATGTTCATCAATAAATTAGGGTGGAAACCAAAAATAATGAGTCCGGCCTTGATTACAGATAAATCATTGGTAAAGAATCAATCCACTAGCAATGGATAAGAATATCCACTACATTCATCGTTCGTACCTCGATCCACCTCAATCCATTCATCGATCTGCATCTTTGAATTTTCCAACACCAATGAAGGCGCTCCTCCTCCTATCAAATCCTTCCAAGGTTATGCAGATAACCCTAGATATTTTCCACAACTGGGTATTTATAGAGGTAGGGTTTGGTTAGGTCAGTTAATAAAAATAAATAAAATATTTATTTGTTTTATTAAACTCACGCACCAATGGTCATCTCCCACAGAACGTCTGATGCCAACCAACCATAGGTCGTGCCTCGGGTAAAACTTGTGTTCCCGAATCAATTTCAATCATAGATTTCCCATCTGAGGTATCTAAAAATGAAAAATCCATTTAAATAAAAATTATTCATGCATGTTCATTAAAATATATTAATATATTTAATATATTAATTCCAGGGTCCCAAGTCACCCAAACACAACACCGACTCTGATGAAAAACCAAGATATATATATATATATATTGAAATATTCAAATGACTAGTCTAACAAAACTAGATTACTTATAATCTAAATAATAAAAATAACATATAAATTAAATCATACATTCATACAATCATTCAATTTAAATAAATAAATCATGCAGATAATGTAAATAGAACAATTAGAAAACTTAGATTTTTTTTAAAACAATTTACCTTCTCGAAGGTTGAAGATAATATCTTGAGAAAGATAAAACAATTCATGAGATATTTACTACAAATTTGGATGGAGATAATTATAAAAATATCACGGGGGTGGGTTTTTTGTAATTTTTTTAATGGGAAGAATGAACCACATCCATGCCTCCCATTTACGAGTTGCACAGGAAGCGTAAACGGGGTTCATTCTTTTATTCTAATAACCAAAGAAGCATGAACCCTATTAATGCTTCCTATCCAATGGAATATGTGTAAAAATGGTTCACAAATCTTGTAGCCTATTTTCAAAAATATATAAAACCCCATATTATTTTTAAAATTAAATAATTCCGAAAATATAAATAAAAACTCTATTTTGGGTATGATGATTTTTTTTGGATACACAAACTTATTAAATTATGTAGATTCATGATTGTGATGCTGATACATTTTTGTTTTTTTAGGTTAATTATGAAAAATAAGGATGGGTGAAAAAATCATCAAAACAAAACAAAATTAAAACAAAACTAAAATAGCAATTTTTTGAGGTGTGGTTTGAGGTGCGGTTTAAATAAACCCCTGTGGTTTGTTGTTTGATTTATGTGTCAATCAAAACTACACATATTAAAAAACTGCACCTATTTTTTATTTTTATTTTTATTTTTCTATCAAGATGAACCATACATCCATTCCCTAACCCCAACCCACTTTCAGGTTTTATTTCATGTCAAGGGTGATATCATGTCACCATTTTTTATGATTATGTATAAATTCCATTCAAATTATTAACCATTCATTATAAAATATTATTATAACATCCTTGCAGCAACACATCATAATATGATGCTAAAACATCATCTTTATATTTCTAACTTTGATACCAATAGATATTATCCAATTTTAACCTTCAAAATTTTACAATAGAAAAAGGAAATATTGGTTCACTTACATACTAAATGAACTTTTAGGTTTAGGGTTTTAAAAAATTTAGACAAAATCATACATAGAGTGTTGGATACAAAACAACTAGTTCATAAAAATATATATCTTCTCACATGAATTTCTTCACATCTAGTAAACGTCTTAGGAATAAAATACTGGAGACCTTTCTTCAAAACCTGGGAAATGTAAATCATAAGAATGGTGAGACAAAATTCTCAGCGTACAAAAAAAATTATCATAGAATGAACAAGGAATAAATAATATGGAAAGCTAACTAACTAAAAACACATTTCATTTAATCGATAAATTGAGCACAAATAATAATATATCAGGAATAAATGATGATAATATAATTCCATATAAACAATCAAATGATCTCGAAACTTATCCATGTATATCATAACTATTTAAATAATCACATGGACATTAATAAATGATTTCATAATGATGTAATGCATAATCCTAGACATTTTAAATAATGTAACTTTTTCCATTAAACTTATTCCATGAAATATTTCATAAATAATGTAACTTTTTAATATTATCACATTAACAGAACAACCTAGTCTCTTTTTGGATAAAGTGGTATCAAATTTGTTATGGTAAATAATGTAACTATTTACATTTTTCATTACTGTTATACCCTAAACCTTTTTAGGATAAATTGATAACACTTTTAATTGTAACTAATGTGTCTATTTACATTTTTCTTTACTTGCATACCCTAAAATATTTTAGGATATATATATTGTAATATTGGTATAATTATTTATGGAATAGTGATGTTCATTTTTATGGTAACTAAATGCAACTATTTACATTTTTATTTACCATTATATCCTAAACTCTTTTAGGATGTGACGTTCATTTCACTTTATCACATTAACTAATGTAACTATTTATATTTTTCGTTACTGACATATCTTAAAAATTCTTATAGGATATCAAGTGTAATTAGATTTCTTATGATAATTGAATATAACAATTTATATTTATTTATTGTCATCTATCTTGAACTATTTAGGAAATTCAGGGAAGAATCACTATAATCTTATATTGGTATAATCATTTATTTAACAACATTATTCACTTTCTCATAGTAACTAAATGTAAGTATTCACATTTTTCTTTACTATCACATATCCTAAATATTTATGATATAAAGTACATTATCACTTAAACTAAATGTGGTACAATATTTTTTTTGTTTACTTTGAATATCTCTAAGTTCAAACATAATCCCACTAGCCTCTTATATACTATATTATTTTCAGAATATCTTTTTAAGACAACACAAAATACTTTTTGTTTTAGGAAATAACAATTATTTCCTTTAAGTAGGAATATTGAACAAATAAATTATTTTTTCCATATCATATATATATATATGTTATTATATGTGTTTTTAACCTTTCCTTTTCAAAAGAAGATTTTATTAAATATCACACGGATGGGTGGTGGTAACACATTCCTAAATATTTTAACAAATAACTAGATAAACACAATTATACTAGATAATTTTTTTCAAAATCTTCTTCTCAAAAGATGTTATAGAAATTGATGAATCACAAACCATGTGTATTAAATTTTTTATCTCATAATTCTTCATAAAAATTAATTATTATCAAACATATTCTCTTATTATGTGAGAGAAATGAGATGAAGAAACACATCTTTTACTTATATTCATTTGAGATTGATAAAATCCTTTAAATTCAACTCCATTAGGTAGTAACTATTTAATTAATCTTGTGAATGAAAACAATAATATATTTCAATTATTAATTTTGATTTTGAACTCATTTATATTTACAACACTTTATAAAATATACATTTGATATCACATACCCTTTAAAATCAAAGAATTGATTTCTATAACCCTTATAATTGAAATGGAAATTCCATGGAGTTCACAAAACCCTTTAGTTATTTCTTAGATAATATAATCATATTGAATTATTTCTATTCCTTATTGATAACCTTAGGTTTCAATGACCATGATTGGCCTTTTAAATAATCACCGTTGAAATTTTTCAGAAAAATTTTCTTCTTCCGGTTTGAATTTTTACCCTCTTGTGTTGTATTCACATTACTAAAATCCAGACATGTTATGCCTAGTTGATATATTATCAACACTTTGAGAGTATCTGGTAAATTTCCTTATATTTCATCTATCTTTTCAAAACATTTCCATACATGACAATAGGATAAATTCCCTAACCAGGACATGCCTTATAAGAATTATTTTGTGTTTCTAAATATAGTTTATCTTATTGAATATCATAGAAATGCCCAATGATATTAAGTATATGAGACTACAATTACATATGTAAATTATGAATTAAATTCCTTTGTACCATTTAAATGAATCATTTAATGCTTCCATAAGCAACTAGATTCACTTATTGAATAATTTCAACACATGGTTACTTAGGAAGGAACTATTCTAACACATAAAATATCTCTCTTGCTCAAGAACTTTTCTTATGCTACTAGTATTAGGGTTTTCATACTTTAATATCCACATTTAAAGGATTAATATAATGTTTAATTTGATGATGATGATGCATTTATTTACAAAAAAACTTTTAATGAGATTTAAATCATTTCTTATATCTTTTATTAAGGAATTTTAATGAATGTTCTCTCCCTAAAATTGATTACCCCATACATCATATCCATTTAGTGAGCCAAGATCCATATTTCACCATAACATACACAAGTTATCACACAATCAAGTCATGAGTATTTATGTAGAGAATCATCCCAACCATAACAGTTATGAATCATGGATAGTTGAGTGGAAAACTCTTTATCCAAATCCATCAATATGGATTCACTCAACTTCATTCTTATGGTATCCTAACTGTTAGGGTTTCCCAGTTGTTTAACACAAAGTAAAATCCAAGAATAAACCAACTAAGGAAAATAAAGAGATAATCATTTCGAACTTGACAATACCCAATAAAAAAATCATGAGTAACTCTTAGCTTGTTTTCTATACAAAAGATAATACTGGGGTATTCGTGTTGAGCTTGACAATACCTGGTTGAATTATTGAGGATTTGACAAGTGTCTCTTTGGAATAAATCTCACACTTAGTATTTTCAGAGTTTTTCTTTTAAGGTCTCATCAATTTAATATACATTATATTCATATTAAATTATTAAATATTACATCATATGTAATAATTATCTTCTCATGTTTTATACTCTTTTTTATATGCGTGATTATAATGATTTAGTTTTTAAATCCTTATTCCAACCACCAAATCAATGCGTTCACACCACATTAATTTGTAACTCTTTACACAACCCACAATACTATGTTAATCACCCAAAAATAGAAGTCTTGTATATTCATACACATCCAATTGAATAATATGAATAAAGTACATAGATACTTCACATAAAGGCATATAGTTATATGAAATTGTCAAACACCACATGAGTAAGCCCGGAGCGATTGATAGCCAACCCAATTCACTTTCCTATCCATGTTAAGCCTCCAGGAGTATAGGTAGTTTGACCTAATGTACCACTACCTAGGGATACTTTACTCAAGAGATAATTCAATTAATTAAAACTCTACAACCTAATATGCACAAATTATGCCTAAAAACTACTATCAAGTTCATAACTAAAATTACAAACTGGGGTCAGGGTAGATGAAAAATAAATTTTATGTCATAAAACCTAGCATAATATGCAAGGCTCTATCCTAGAAGAAATTCATCAAAAAAAATTAACATATAGTTATTCATAAAATAAACTATTTATAACTATGAATAAAATAGTGAATAATATTTAAATAAATGAACAATTCAAATATTTAAACCTGAGATAAACATTTATGAATAATTTCATTAATAAAATCTAATTATAAACCCTTTTATAATTTTACATTTAACATTATGGATATTCCAGAATTTTGAATATAAACTATTTATATTATTTCCAATATGAATTATTTCATATTTATCATAATATGGAATTTCCTTTTTAAATATATAAAATTATATGTATTATAAACTATTTATAATTCAATTTCTATTATGTAAACATTTTACACAATCTAAATATAATATACATAATTATTATTTAAACCTTGATCGTATCAATTATCAAAAATCCTTTTGATGTGGCTTAAATAATATCCAAATAAATCCCCCTTAATTTGAACAATTTCAAATTAATTATTAATGAACTAAACATGAATATTAAGAAAATTTAATAAATAATCAATTTATTTATTTTCCAAAATATGATATAGTTATGAATAATTCATAAAAAAATTCTATTTACAAACATTTAATAAATTATCAAGAATATAATAATTTTATATTAAATGACATTTATATGATATTTCATGAATTATAAACATTTTATAATTCAATATCTATTATATAAAAAATTTATATAATCTAAATATCATATATGTTAGAAATTTATGGACTCTTTATAAATCTCCTTTTATGAATTATAAATAAATCATTTATTTTTATATCATAAATCATGCCATTTAACATTAGAATAGGTATAAAAATATATTTTTTAATTAACCATAAACATTTTATAGTTAATATATTTATAAAACATTTTTATAAATTTATATAAATATTTCCAAATACGGTTTCATCATTATTATTAATTATAAACAATTTATAAATAACAAAATTTAATTCAAAATTGAATTTTCTTAATTAAAAATAAATAATTTATTTTTTTCATAAACAAGAGTAATATATATGAACTTTTAATATTTTATTTCCAGGATTGAAAAATCTCATTTTATCATGAAAACATATTTTTTCATAAATCAATAAATATGTTGACTCGTCAATGATGCTAGCCCTATGATACTACTGAAGCGTGGTGAAATCTACCTTTCTCATATGAACATATCTAGTGTGAAATCCATATGAACCTATCAAAGGACTTGATTGCCCCAAGAATTTTTGGCATACAACTCTTTGCATTACAATGGATCTCCTGGGTGGAGAGCCACACTTCACCACCATTCATGCGTGAGAGGTCCCTGGAATCGACTAACCCTTTAGCCTCTTTTTTGATATCAATGATGGTTTTTTTTATCATCACATGATCATCTGTAGTAGAAGACAACCCAAACACAGTTATATTTATCTTTGAGAATCCACATGTAAATAAACTATATAAACAATGTACATGGAAATTGTCAAAGACAACAGTCTTCTTCTTTCTCGATGAAGGAGAATTCTTGATGAATATCACATAGCAGTGAACAAAATCACCCTCTCTATTAGGGGGACACCGAAAATGTATTTGTGATAATGTTGTGAGGATTCTCGAATTTTGAAGGGGTGCTAGCACCTTCTTCTCAGATGATGAACAATAGTGTGGGAGGAAGAGAGATAAAAGAGGCTTACTCAAAATTTGTTATATTCAACAAAAGGGATCACATCCCTTTATATACCCATCCATGAAACGTTTCATTAAATGAATCATTTTGATCATATTAACATATCCATATACATTTACTCCCATAATTCATTGAATCCTATTCAATGAGTGTTCATGCCAATTAATCAGTTCATAACAGATTGTAACAGATAATAAAACCATTCAAGAGAAATAAATATATATCAAATATATATATTTATTATCACATTTATTTAATACATACATTAAAATACATGCTTCAAATTCATGTAATTAAATATACACTTTATATATATAATATCATATTATATATATATATATATATATATATTAGTGCATATTTAACACTTCCCACTTTTCTAGATGAATTGATATTGAATAAAAATAAGGTAAACATAGATAAAGGATTTGAGAAGGGTCGTATGCATGATATATTGAAAAATTTACAAACTATTTAACTAAATCTTCATAATACTTTTCCATACCATCAACATCCATCCATTTTTTATTTATATCCATCCTATTAGGTTCAATGGTATTTATTTTGTAGAAAAAAAATAAACACACATAGGGTATACATATATTGTATATAAAAATAGATGTGTATACAAAGTATCACAATTTGAGTATAAATATATAATTATATATATGTGTGTGTATAAACATATTTTTTTGTAAATATATAAAGCCTATGTTTTAAAGAATTACAAAAACTTCAAAATCAAAGGAGGCAGTAATTAATACTTCTAAGAAATTTGATTATTTTCCTATGAAAAAAGTCATACTCGCTTTGGATACTCAATGAAGAAATGAAAACAAAAGTTTTGATAAAAAAGGATAAAAAATTATAGTTTTATCGAGAAGTGGTGTTATATAATTATAATAAATTGTTTTATGATGATTTAATTTAATTACTCTAACCTTAATAAGTTTAGTTAAATATATAATTTGTATATATTTAACAGATAAATATTCATTTAAAATTATTTTATTTTATTATACATTTTTTGAAATATATATATAAATATATATATGAACACACACAAGAACAACCCTGCATGTCGAAGTGAAGGGCAGCCCTACATTCCAAAATACCAAGATGAGAGGGAACCCTCGATATACAAAGTGAAAACCCCTTGGATCTAGGAAAACAATAACTCAACACACAATGAAAATTATTATTTTAAAGGGGGTTTCAAATCTAGGGTTTCAGAGATCAATTATAGGGGAATAAAAACTAAAAATTGTAAAAAAATGCAAGATTGATTAGAATGGAGTACAAAGAATCACATACCTTCAGTTTTGGGAGAGTGGGTCGATTCATCTGATAAGTTTGAGGGGGAGCGGCAATAGAGGTTGAGTTCCGCGAAAGCTAAATGGCGTGAGCGAGTAGGGTCATGTTAGGGTTTATTTTAAAATACTAGAAAGAGTTTTATTAGAACTCTAAAAAAAGCTCTAGTAAAATATGTTTTCATCGGTGAAAAAAAATAAAAAGCACTGATAAAACGTATTTTTATCATTTTTTTTTATCTTAACACTCATAAAAACATATTTTATCAGCGTTTCTTTTAAGCGATGATAAAAACTGTTTAAAATTAATTCAAAAATAATAAATGAATAGATATAAAAAAAGAATAAATTATACAAAAAGTAAAAAGTTATTAAAATTATGAATAAATAAATAATTTTAAATGCGTGAATGATAAAAATGAGTGAATTTTAATAATTAAAAAATCAATAGATTGTAAAAATTTTAAAAAAATAAATAACTATTATTTATTATATAGATTATTAAAAAAATTTAAAATTAATATATATATTAAAATGAACATAAATGCATGTTAATTATATAATTTATGACTATATTAACAACATTAAATGTTAATTAATAAATATATATATATAAATATAAAAAATGGCTGAAATTAAAAAAAATATTAAACAAATAAAAAAATGAATATATTATAAAAATATTAAAAAATAATTAATATTATTAATTAATAAATAAAATTAAAATTGAATAAATTATAAAAAAAATAATAAATAGTAATAAATAGTAAATATGAAATAAAAATATAAAAAATGAATAAAATTTATCAATTAAAAATATAATATATTAAATATGAAATATTAATAAATAAAACACTAAAATAGAAATTAAAAATTGAATAAATTGTAGAAATGTTATGTGTGTGTGTGTTTATATAAAATTTCATTAATTATGTACATGTGTATGAAATTAATGTGTATATACAACACAAATTTGATATATATCAAATTTAAAAAATAACAATAATATATTATGTTTTTAAATGTTTATAAATTAATAATAATTAGTCAATATTTTTAATTAACACTAATTTATAATTATTTTATAAACCATTTTTTAGTAATATATAACTTAAGAAGTGTAAATACATATTTTTCATTATATAAATCATATTTAAGGAAATTATATATATGTATATCAATATAGATATATTTCTATATTAAAATCGTCTATTAATAAATATGTGTAAAAAAATTAAAAAGTAATAGATTATAAAAATATTAAACGAAAAAATATTAAAAATGAAGAAATTAAAAAAGGTAAAAAATAATTAACATTATTGATGGATAAATAATATTGAAGGAAGGAATGTTAAAAATGAGTGAAATTTAACTAAAAAACAAATATATATATATAAATAATTAAGAAATGAATAAGAGTTATTAATTAAATAATTTAAAAAAATAAAAATTAATATATATTAAAATGAAAATGAATACATATATTTAATTATTTAAATTACAACCATATTAGAAACATTTAATTTTAATAAATAAATATTTATAAATGAATATTAAGAATGAGTAAAATTACAAAAATGTTAAAAAATAAAAAATAAAAATGAATAAATTACAAAATTATTTAAAAAGTTATTAAATAAATAAATAATAATAATAAGGAATAAATTAAAATATATAAATTAAAATATAATAAATGGTATATATTAAATAAAAATATAAAAAAATAAAATTTAATATTTAAAAACATAATATATTAAATATTTAAAATTAATAAATAAAAATATAATATTATAATATTAAAAATTTATTATTTGCATGTGTGTTTCTATATAAAATTTAATTAATTTGGTATACATACATGTAATGTATATTTACACATGTTTGATATATGTTAACATGAAAAAAATATGACATTGAAATAAAAATGTTATTAAATATATATTAATATTAATTAGTCAATATTTTTAATTAATATTAATTTTTAATTTACTTATAAACCATTTTTACTTTATAAATATATGAAATATTAAGTGTAAATACATATTTAGTTTGTATAGATCATATTTAAGACAATGTTATATATATATATATATCTACAATAAATATGTTTTTTAATAATATATTTTTTTCTAAGAAAATCACCTTTTATAAAGACTAAAGAACGCGCGGATAAATGTCACTATTATCAGTGCTAATTAAAATCACTGATAGATATAATCTTTATCAGCACTAAAAAATGATTTTTTTTAATTTGGTTTTTGATTATTTTAAATAAGTCTTGGTTGTTTTTTTAATTTTGTATCAGAAAGGCGGTAGGAGACCAGCTGCCTTCCCTATTTATTAAAAGGCGACACACCGCATGTCACCTTTACCTTAGATTGATGACGTGGAAAAGTCGGGTGGGGGTGACTTCCTTTTTCCAAATATAAACTCACACGCAGGAGAGGGGAAAAGGGCGTTTACAAAAAATAAACCATGAAAACAATGCCCTACATAATAAGAGGATAAAAGGAATATAAGATAATAATTTAATTTAATAATAAATTAAATGAAACCAATCATATAAAAGGTTCGATCTAGGTTATGATCATCTACATTCATGTAATAACTTACACATTTACTAAAACTAGAATTCAATACTTAATTGTTCTTATATAAGATAAATCACGCTCGAATCAATTAATTATTATATTTAATTAATCAATTATTTTATCTTAATTATCATTTGAATTTCCTTGAGATTTTCATCCCTTATACTTTTAAAAAAATGAAATAAATTCATTTAAAATTAACTATGTACATAAATGTACCTTAGAGGAAACACGGTGAATACCTGTCTGATTCTAGACAACATGTATTATACTCTTATAATGTCTAACTCTTGTGACATATAGAATACCTGACTTATCCCATACTTTCACAACATGTACTTCACGAATGATTACAAAAATTACATTATTTTTCAGTCATGTGATATACATAAATTCATGTATAGTAACATCTTGTGATATGACTCATACATGATATGTAGATATGAATATTATATAGATATTAATTAAACATTTAAATATTTATGTATATTAAAACCTATCACATGGTGTGTCCTATCCTTACGAACACATGAAAGTACATGTCTCAAGGATTAAATAGTAACATAAATAAATTTTATATCCATGTAGCTTGTTATAAGTACATGATGTGTGCATCCGAGCTACGCGATGTGTACATATATCATCAACTACTTGAGGTAAATTCCTAGGGACTCGACATGTGAATCATACCTTAGAAACTGGAGTACAAAATGTGTCCAATGGGCTTCACGTCGTGTGATCTTCGATTTACATGGTCACAAGTTAGGTAGGTCGTGTATTGAAATACACAACCCATATTTGACTCAAAGGAACTACATGTCATATACATGGGATATAGGGTGTGTAATCCAGATGACCATGTTCCATTATGTTCTTGTCAACACATGGTAAATTTAAAGCGTGTAATTAATGAATAATATTGAATTAATTTTCAAATTAATTCTGATGCATTGAACATGACTACACAACATGTAACTCCAGTTACATGGCGTGTAGTCCTGTGTTGTACTTCCAGAAGCCTTGACACATCCTTATGAGTTCCTCAATTTTATTTTATTCATAAAATTAATCATTTCGACTAGATCTATGAGAAATGAAGGAGGAGGAAGTAGATCTTATGATTTGGACTAATATAACGATTAAAATTGAATTAAAAAACTAAATTAAAAATGAATAAACTACCAAAAATATTTAATTAATTATAAATAATTATGTGACCCCTCTAATACCACTTGTAGGTTCTGAGCATAGAGAAATCAAGCGAATGGAGGTAGCCAACTTTTTTTTTCCATAATTGATGATCAATCTGAGATATATGAGATGATGAATATTGTGATCAACAGAATCGAACCAATGAAATATACAAAGGATAATTATGCTGAAACCAATAGATAATATCAACACTTATTATTAATAATTAATTTAATTAAATAAATAATTACCTTTGAGGAATTCTTTATTTTTTGATGAACTTGGATAAACATCTATGGTCCACCATTATTGCATTGTAGAAACCAAGTGTAGATTTCCTCTAGTAGGGATCCACACATGTTCCAAGAATCTCCAAAAATTACTGAAGGAATCTTCATGTACTAACATGAAAGATCCAAATGCCTGCATCGTCCACTTTTGATCGCTTCGAGAACCGCTTCCAAAACGTTCTCCTTGATCCGGTGGAGGAGGACTGTAACACCCCAGGTAAATAAAGAATATGACATTTTTATATTTATCCATATTTGTGAATAAAATATTAATATGAATATAAAGGGGACGCTATGCTCGATGGCGTACCCAACACGCAACAACGAGTCTCTTGGGAATCTTACGTTGCACTCTAATAATAAAATAATATTATTTTAAATGGTAGTTAACATGTAGCCATTGTAATGGCGGTAATGGATAGAAATAACTAACATATGATTATATATGTTTTTAAATGTTTTTACATTTATCCAATAAAAGATAAAGGCTTAAAATACGGAAAGAATTCAATTTTAGGCGTATATGCCCTAGTTTTCACTAAAGGTTCACTTATCACCTTTTGATGTTGAAACATCATTAAATATAGTTTTGTTCACTCTTAAACATTATTTTGGACCAAATAAAACTCTTACTAAGAATCGGGACATCAAAATTTACTTTGTGTAAATTTTTGGTATCTTTCCGATAAAGTTCATTTTTTAATGAATAGTGTAAATGTTGTGTTTTAATTCAAAACCTCTTTTTAATCTAATTTATTTATATGATTAGATAATATTTTGAATTGGTTTTAAAGTAAAATTAGAAAATATTTTTACCATTAAATCCAATAGTGGTCGTTGGAATTAATTTCACTTTGAAATCAGACTTAAACTAGTGTCAATCTTTTGATACTTATTGTTTTATAAAAACACGCTATTTGCTCTGACAGCGGGAATTAATTAATAAATTTAATAATGTGACTAATATGTTTTGAATTTTGTAAAACGGACTTCATTTTTGAATTCGGAATATCAAATATAGCTTAGGGTAAATTTTTGGGATTTTTCTGAAAAACTTCAATTTTTGATGAATAGTGAAACCACTAAGTGGTACTTATAAAAACTGATTTTCTGTTTAAATGAAATTTTGCCATCATTGTGTTTTAAATTTCAAAAATCCGACATACATGGTTGTCATTAAGAAGTAAAATGTGGTTCAATGGGATAAAAATAATTTTTTGGTGAATAGTAACTTATTAAGTTTTTAATCGCGATTAGTGGTAATTAGGGCAGTTTAAGGTATAAATAATGCTTTAATAAAATAAAATTACCTAGACACATGTCCCAAACTTATTGGTTGTGTCATGGCCGACCAATACAAGCCATGGGTCAACTTGGGGACCCCATGGAGCCACTTTAGTTGGAAAATGACAATAATATATTTTTATTTAATGTTAAAATTAAATTGACACAAACATGAGTTGTTTTACTAAAACAGTTTTTAAGTGGGGTTACACAAGTCCAAATTTTGATTATAAATAGTCATTGGAAATCTAAAACGATTTCCTACAACATAGTAATTTTTTTATAATTTTTAGACATTATATAAATTAAATTATTTATGACATAATAATGATGGAGCGATGACATCATTATTTGACGATTTAAATAAAATGGAAAGATATTGTAACATCTAAGAACTACACATGTCCAAAATCAATTGGATGAGAGGATTTAAAAGCCGTATCACCTTATCCACGAATTATATCAATGTGGGACCTTTTAAAACCGAAACACATTTTCAAATAATGTAATATTTCTTACTTTCCAAAAGTGCCCTTCCTCTCCTCTTATAAAAGCCCCCCCCCCCTCTACCTCATTTCACACACTCCACAAGCCTTTGGCTCAGCCAACCCCTGCCCATTTACTCTCTACACATCCCTCTCCTCATCCTATAGGATTCCCTTTGGTCATAAGCCTTTCAAAGGAAGTCTTTAGGCTCAAATGAAAAAGAGTTACACTTTTAAAGGTAATTCTTTATCTCATGTTCATTTGTTTTATTTTGCTTCTCCAACCCCCTAAACTCTTTTTATTTACTTCTTTTGTAACAACACCAGTATCTTCAATATACTACGATGTTGTTATAAGATTTATTCGAGCTACACTCTCACACAACTACATCAAATGGTTAAAGAACATACGGTTTCCGTGGATGGCGAAATTCTGCCTCCCGAAACGATGATTGTTCAATACTCATCTAACACCATCAAAGGTGGCCATTATGATGTCACTATTTTATATATGATATATAATATGTTTATTCTTTACTTAATCTTATTTATTTTTTATTTGTGGCTTACCTTTATGGCTTCCATTATGGGTATACACGATATCTTCATTTTAGGAAGTGCGGACTACCGCCCCCTCAAAGTGATGTGATTCGTTATTACCATATGTGGTACGTATAAAGGGTATATTTAATGATATTATATATGATACCATACTGGAATTAAAATACTATTATGTATCATTATGTTTTAATTCCATTAAATATGAAATAGAAATGGAAGAAGCGTTCATGCGTACGTACGGCTTACCGTCTCCATTAATAGTACATTTCATTTCTTATCTCAAAATATCATGTACTATTATAAGTACATATATATAATGGATTAATATTATGTATGATACATCTAAATGATTAATATAATTCTGGAATTAAAATATACATACCTCTCATATAGTTTTAATTCCATTAATACGACATAGAAATGAAAGTAGCGTTCATGCGTACGTACGGATTACCGTCTCCATGAACGGTGCATTTCATTTCTTTCCTCTAAATGATTATGTGATATTATAAATACATTTATATGCTGGATATATATGATATATATGATATCCAAATCAGGAATGTCATTCTGGATATAACGAACCTTTGACCAAATTAACAACATGTAAGTGTAAGAAGTCTATTTTTGACTTAAGAACCAAATACCGACAAAATGAACAATATTAACTTAAATGATTACATGATGTTCATAACATGGTATAAAATGAATAATGACTTGAAAAAGGTTCTTAAGAAAGTAGAAATTAACTCAAGTTTATTATCCAGGATATTAAAGAACGGTCGAGTCAAGTCGGACCCGAGGTAAGGGATCCTACTCCTCTCTTTCTTTTTAAGTACGCACTTTTATGTCTTTCCTTTTAAAGCTCATCTTTCTTGTTATTGGGATGATATTTTATATTAAACATACTGTAATTTTTATGTTCATGTGATGAGAGACCCTATTCTCTCTCATCAATCTATTTTGGAAGTTTTGAGTGGCGCCGTTAGGCTGCCGAACTTTCGTAAGAGATCTAACCTCTCTCTTTATTTTTAAGTACTCTCCTTTATGTCACTTCTTTTAAGCTCCTCTTTGTAATGTTGGGGGATGTTCTTTTATATTCCTCTTGATGTAAATTTTATTGTAATGTAATGAGATACCCTATTTGATCTCATCAATCCATATTCGGAAGTTTTATGTGGCGCCATTAGGCTGCCGAGTTTTCGTAAGGGATTTTTCATCTCACTTTTATTCCCGTGAGATTTATGATACATTTTCCACAAATTCCATTTAGTGGTGTATTTAATGCCCATTATTCTACTCTTTGTGTAATATACTTTCGTTTATGAGTATTTACATCAATGATCTATTGTCCTTCTTTCATGGGGTGTATGTTTTGAAAGATACCCAAGTCGGTAAGGGAACCTTTCACCCTCCTCTTTTTTAAAAGACTTCTTTTTTTGGGTATTTTAATTTACATATTGTTATGTTGGTATATGTTCTAATATATCCTTATTGGTGTAAATTTTATGTCCAAGTGATGAGATACACGTTTTATCTCTCATCAACTCATTTTGATGTGATGCCGTTAGGCTGTCAAGGGAACTTTTTAACCCAATTTCGATTTCTTTGGGTTCAACATGTAGTCATTGAATATGTCATCCATTGAATATGTGTGAATGACCTTTTATTGTTTTACACTTAATATCCACTTATATTGGGTGTATTTATATTTGTCACACATGTTTTTGAGATTGATTTGTCCTTAATTTAAGGATACCTTCTTTATAAGGGATTTCATCACATTTGACATTTCTATTAAGGGTTCATTGTTGTTATGCACCAATTCACTATTATATGGTGTATATACTGTCATTTGGAGTATTATATAATGAATCCATTTATTCTCATGATATTATAAAGTTCTGACTAAATGTTATTCCTCAATTATTGTATTCAAGTGTCTCTAATTATGGTAAAACCCCTTTAACCAAAATGTCATTTTAAATGTTCTAATTATTTGTTCTTATTAATATCCATGTTTTAAAAATGGTTTTAAGGATTTATTTATATGGATATTAATGGTTTAACATTTTAAAGATTCAAGGTGGTATGGGACACTTTGATTCAAAAATCTCTTTATTAAATGTTTTAAATGGTTTTGAAAATGGTTTTGATAAAGGATTATATTATGATATATTGTGATATGGAAATGTTATCATTCCTTTATATTGGTTTTATTTTTTATGATTTTATATTGGTACTTGGACAATTTAACGGGTGGTTACGTTATAAACCATATGACGGGTGGTGCCGTGAATACCAGGACGAGTGGTTACGTTATAACCTCCAATGCATTGGGTATGGAAGTCGGCCGTATGGCTATTCCATTAAGTATGTATGGAAATTGGCCGTATGGCTATTCCATTAAGTGATATGTGTGGAAGTCGACCGTATGGTTATTCCACTTAAGTATGTTTATGTCCCAAGTTACCTTTATATATGTTATGTGTTCTTTATATGGGTTTTATGGTAATCCTTTGGTTACAAAAATGTAAGTAATGATACTTTTTTTCAGTGAAGAGTTTTTACTACTTCATGAAGGTGAAAAGTATTACATTGATAAAGTATTCATGGTTTACTTGTTGTTTTGAAAAACTAACAGTTTTCATTCTTTGTGTATCCCTTACTGAGCTTCTTATGCTCATCCCAAGTTTTTGAAATGTTTTTCACAGGACTTAGAGTGGAATAGGGTCAAAGGATGGGATCAAGGGAAAGTCATGCTACCTAAAACATGGAACTATACATGTTTATTTTTAAGAGTTTTTATTTTATAGAAATTTAGTAGAAGAGACTACTTTGTAATCTTTTGAGATGTAATAGTTATGTCCTAATTCTCTAAAACTCTAAACCTGAAAAGATCCTCAATGTGCAATATTGTAATAACTCAAGATTAAGTAAGGTTTAAGGCTGGGGCCTTATAGTTGGTATCAGAGGGAGGTTTAGATAACATTAGAGGTTAGGGTATTCTCTAAGCATAAGTGACATTACCATAATGGTTAGGATTTCATAAAGAGTCCTAGTTTTAGATAAAGTGAATTAGTAAGTATATCTTAGTGTTTATCTTACTCATTTGTACATGATGGTTTTTTTATATACTCAGACTGACCCTTTTTGGTTTTAGTAAATGGCTGGATCTAGCAGGCACCAAAGTGACAACAGGTTTGAAGGAAACTGTGGTGGTTCTCTGATTAAGATACTAGATAAAATAGAGGATTCAATGAGGAAACTCGTGGTTGTCCAAAACAAATATCAAGGAGTCATGATCAACCACTTGAACCTTGGTATGTTCTGTAATGCATCTTGTACGAGATGACCAATCGATGTGGAAGTTCAGGTAATAATTATTAAGGTAACCATTAGGGTTTATATGATCCTTAATTTTTAGGTAATTATGGGTTACTCTATGGTATGATGGAAAATGAAAGGAATGAGATAAACTTGAGGTTAAAATATGTTATGATTATTTTTTGAAGATTTTATCTCGTTTTGGGGAATGTTTTAATAATTATATAGTTTTGGAAAAAGGACAACACGCAGACCATGTGACATCCCGTCGCGTCGGACAAAGCTGCGGGAATCGAACCCACAACCAACGTGCGACTGGTATTTATCGCCTACCACTAGACTACGTGAAGTCCCTGGTTAGTTTGACTGATTCTTTCTAGTTATATGATTTTATGAATTAAGAGTAAGTTGATTTTGGGTTATTTATGAAAATTATTAACTTATCATGGAGGATATGTGATTAGGTTAATTACTTTTCAATACGAGACTTTTGGAGCAACTGATGTTGTTTGGAGATAAATGTTACGATTTAATTGGGAAGACTATGTGACTAAATCCTTCAAATATTTGGGTTTCAATCTTATATTGGTTTACTTTGAAGAATTTTATGTAAAAATTGTTTATCGGATGGTTCTCGTTGAACTTTGGGTTTTGTTGGACAAATTTTAGAGATTAAGAATAGATTTTCTTTTTATAAAGGGTTATCCTTTTCTGGATTATCTGACCTTGTACTAACCTTTTTGGTTTTGGTTTTGGTTAATGTCTAAAGACATGGGAAGTATATAGTTCTCTTTTGTGGATTAGGTGATTCTCTAGAAGTTGATTATAGTACTCTTAATGTGAACAAGTCTCCCTAAATACTCGTCTTTTGGAAAAAATATGAGTTTGACTAAGGAATCTAGTCAACATGATAAGTGATTATGTTTCCTTATGAATAAATTCCTCAATAAAAAGTAACTTAAAAGAAAAATGTTGTCTATTAACTTTTCCTACTGGGGAATCGAATACCGTTTAACCCATCACAAGTTTGTGATTTTCTCGTGGTTAACTTTCTCCTAAACATGTTTTCTATCACTCTCCATCAGACCATGACCCTATGTATTCTCCTCCATGTCCATGTTTTCCTACATGGAGTCCTAGTATGGGTTAACTCAGGTGACCTCTGTACTTATCTTTCTTTGTTTTAAAGTGATTGTTTTACCGACTCTTGTTCCGATGTGGGATGTTCAAGGATGTTTCCAAGCTCAATTTTAAAAATTGTGAGGACGCAATTCCCAAAAGGGGGGAAGGATGTAACACCCCAGGTAAATAAATAATATGACATTTTTATATTTATCCATATTTGTGAATAAAATATTAATATTAATATAAAGGGTACGCTATGCTCGATGGCGTACCCAACTCGCAACAACGAGTCTCTTGGGAATCTTACGTTGTACTCTAATAATAAAATAATATTATTTTAAATGGTAG
This sequence comes from Viscum album, assembly GCA_963277665.1. Classification (NCBI taxonomy): domain Eukaryota; kingdom Viridiplantae; phylum Streptophyta; class Magnoliopsida; order Santalales; family Viscaceae; genus Viscum; species Viscum album. The sequence goes on along the minus strand of OY728162.1, from coordinate 1,233,977,952 downwards.
TTAACATGTAGCCATTGTAATGGCGGGAATGGATAGAAATAACTAAAATATGATTATTTTTTTTTGAATGTTTTTACATTTATCCAATAAAAGATAAAGACATAAAATACAGAAAGAATTCAATTTTAGGCGTATATGCCCAAGTTTTCACTAAAGGTTCACTTATCACCTTTTGATGTTGAACCATCATTAAATATAGTTTTTTTCACTATTAAACATTATTTTGGACCAAATAAAACTCTTACTAAGAATCGGGACATCAAAATTTACTTTGTGTAAATTTTTGGTATCTTTTCGATAAAGTTCATTTTTTTAATGAATAGTGTAAATGTTGTGTTTTAATTCAAAACCTATTTTTAATCTAATTTATTTATATGATTAGATAATATTTTGAATTGGTTTTAAAGTAAAATTAGAAAATATTTTTACCATTAAATCCAATAGTGGTCGTTGGAATTAATTTCACTTTGAAATCAGACTTAAACTAGTGTCAATCTTTTGATACTTATTGTTTTATAAAAACACGCTATTTTCTCTGACAGCGGGAATTAATTAATAAATTAAATAATGTGACTAATATGTTTTGAATTTTGTAAAACGAACTTCATTTTTGAATTCGGAATATCAAATATAGCTTAGGGTAAATTTTTGGGATTTTTCTGAAAAACTTCAATTTTTCATGAATAGTGAAACCACTAAGTGGTACTTATAAAAACTGATTTTCTGTTTAAATGAAATTTTGCCATCATTTTGTTTTGAATTTCAAAAATCCGACATAAATGGTTGTCATTAAAAAGTAAAATGTGGTTCAATGGGATAAGAATAATTTTTTGGTGAATAGTAACTTATTAAGTTTTTAATCGCGATTAGTGGTAATTATGGTAGTTTAAGGTATAAATAATGATTTAATAAAATAAAATGACCTAGACACATGTCCCAACCTTATTGGTTGTGTCATGGCCGACCCAGACAAGCCATGGGTCAACTTGGGGACCCCATGGAGCCACTTTAGATGGAAAATGACAATAATATATTTTTATTTAATGTTAAAATTAAATTGACACAAACATGAGTTGTTTTACTAAAACGGTTTTTAAGTGGGGTTACACAAGTCCACATTTTGATTATAAATAGTCATTGGAAAGCTAAAACGATTTCCTACAACATAGTAATTTTTTAATAATTTTTATACATTAAATAAAATAAATTATTTATGACATAATAATGATGAAGCGATGACATCATTATTTGACGATTTAAATAAAATGGAAAGATAATGTAAAATCTAAGAACTACACATGTCCAAAACCAATTGGATGAGAGGATTTCAAAGACTTATCACCTTATCCATTAATTATATCAATGTGTGACCTTTTAAAACCGAAACACATTTTCAAATAAAGTAATATTTCTTACTTTCCAAAAGTGCCCCTCCTCTCCTCTTATAAAAGACCCCCACCTCTACCTCATTTCACACACTCCTCAAGACTTTGTCTCGGCCAAACCCTGCCCATTTACTCTCTCCACATCCCTCTCCTAATCCTAGAGGATTCCCTTTGGTCAGAAGCCTTTCAAAGGAAGCCTTTAGGCTCAAATAAAAAAGAGTTACACTTTTAAAGGTAATTCTTTCTCTCATGTTCATTTGTTTTATTTTGCTTCTCCAACCCCCTAAACTATTTTTATTTACTTCTTTTGTAACAAAAACAGTATATTAAATATACTAGGATGTTGTTATAATATTTATTAGAGCTACACTCTCACACAACTACATAAAATGGTTAAAGAACATACGGTTTCCATGGATGGCGAAATTCTGCCTCCCGAAACGATGATTGTTCAATACTCATCTAACACCTTCAAAGGTGGCCATTATGATGTCAATATTTTTATATATGATATATAATATGTTTATTCATTACTTAAGATTATTTATTTTTTATTTTTGGCTTACCTTTATGGCTTCCATTACGGGTATACGCGATATCTTCATTTTAGGAAGTGCGGACTACCGCCCCCTCAAAGTGATGTGATTCGTTATTACCATATGTGGTACGCATAAAGGGTATATTTAATGATATTATATATGATACCATACTGGAATTAAAATACTATTATTTATAATTATGTTTTAATTCCATTAAATATGAAATAGAAATGGAAGTAGCGTTCATGCGTACGTACGGCTTACCGTCTCCATGAACGGTACATTTCATTTCTTATCTCAAAATATCATGTACTATTATAAGTACATATATATAATGGATAAATATTATGTATGATACATCTAAATGATTAATATAATTCTGGAATTAAAATATACATACCTCTCATATAGTTTTAATTCCATTAATACAATATAGAAATGAAAGTAGCGTTCATGCGTACGTACGACTTACCGTCTCCATGAACGGTGCATTTCATTTCTTTCCTCTAAATGATTATGTGATATTATAAATACATTTATATGATGGATATATATTATATATATGATATCCAAATCAGGAATGTCATTCTGGGTATAACGAACCTTTGACCAAATTAACAACATGTAAGTGTAAGAAGTCTATTTTTGACTTAAGAACCAAATACCGACAAAATGAACAATATTAACTTAAATGATTACATTATGTTCATAACATGGTATAAAATGAATAATGAATTTGAAAAAGGTTCTAAATAAAGTAGATATTAACTCAAGTTTATTATTCAGGAGATTAAAGAACGATCGAGTCAAGTCGGACCCGAGGTAAGGGATCCTACTCCTCTCTTTCTTTTTAAGTACGCACTTTTATGTATTTCCTTTTAAAGCTCCTCTTTCTTGTTATTGGGATGATATTTTATATTACACTTACTCTAATTTTTATTTTTATGTGATGAGAGACCCTATTCTCTCTCATCAATCTATTTTGGAAGTTTTGAGTGGCGCCGTTAGGCTGCCGAACTTTCGTAAGAGATCTAACCTCTCTCTTTCTTTTTAAGTACTCTCCTTTATGTCACTTCTTTTAAGCTCCTCTTTGTAATGTTGGGGGATGTTCTTTTATATTCCTCTTGATGTAAATTTTATTGTAATGTAATGAGATACCCTATTTGATCTCATCAATCCATATTCAGAAGTTTTATGTGGCGCCGTTAGGCTGCCGAGTTTTCGTAAGGGATTTTTCATCTCACTTTTATTCCCGTGAGATTTATGCTACATTTTCCACAAATTCCATTGAGTGGTGTATGTACTGCCCATTATTCTACTCTTTGTGTAATATAATTTCGTTTATGAGTATTTACATCAATGATCTATTGTCCTTCTTTCATGGGGTGTATGTTTTGAAAGATACCCAAGTCGGTAAGGGAACCTTTCACCCTCCTCTTTTTTAAAAGACATCTTTTGTTGGGTCTTTTAATTTACATATTTTTATGTTGGGATATGTTCTAATATATCCTTATTTATGTAAATTTTATGTCCAAGTGATGAGATACACGTTTTATCTCTCATCAACTCATTTTGATGTGATGTCGTTAGGCTGTCAAGGGAAATTTTTAACCCAATTTTGATTTCTTTGGGTTCAACATGTAGTCATTAAATATGTCATCCATTGAATATGTGTGAATGAACTTTTATTTTTTACACTTAATGTCCACTTATATTGGGTTTATTTATATTTGTCACACATATTTTTGAGATTGATTTGTCCTTAATTTAAGGATACCTTCTTTATAAGGGATTTCACCTCATTTGACATTTCTATTATGGGTTCATTGTTGTTATGCACCAATTCACTCTTATATGGTGTATATACTGTCATTTGGAGTATTATTTCATGAATCCATTTATTCTCATGATATTATAAAGTTCTGAATAAATGTTATTCCTCAATTATTGTATTCAAATGTCTCTAATTATGGTAAAACCCCTTTAACCAAAATGTCATTTTAAATGTTTTAATTATTTGTTCTTATTAATATCCATGTTTTAAAAATGTTTTTAAGGATTTATTTATATGGATATTAATGGTTTAACATTTCAAAGCTTCAAGGTGGTATGGGACACTTTGATTCAAAAATCTCTTTATTAAATGTTTTAAATGGTTTTAAAAATGGTTTTGATAAAGGATTCTATTATGATATATTGTGATGTGGAAATGTTATCATTCCTTTATATTGGTTTTATGTTTTATGATTTTATATTGGTACTTGGACAATTTAATGGGTGGTTATGTTATAAACCATATGACGGGTGGTGCCGTGAATACCAGGACGAGTGGTTACTTTATAACCTCCAATGCATTGGGTATGGAAGTCGGCCGTATGGCTATTCCATTAAGTATGTATGGAAATTGGCCGTATGGCTATTCCGTTAAGTGATATGTGTGGAAGTCGACCGTATAGTTATTCCACTTCAGTATGTTTATGTCCCAAGATACCTTTATATATGTTATGTGTTCTTTATATGGGTTTTATGGTAATCCTTTGGTTACAAAAAGGTAAGTAATGATACTTTTTTTCAGTGAAGCGTTTTTACTACTTCATGAAGGTGAAAAGTATTACATTGATAAAGTATTCATGGTTTACTTGTTGTTTTGAAAAACTAAGAGTTTTCATTCTTTGTGTATCCCTTACTGATCTTCTTATGCTCATCCCAAGTTTTTGAAATGTTTTTCACAGGACTTAGCGTGGAATAGGGTCAAAGGATGGGATCAAGGGAAAGTCATGCTACCTAAAACATGGAACTGCACATGTTTTTTTAAGAGTTTTTATTTTATGGAAATTTAGTAGAAGAGACTACTTTGTAATCTTTTGAGATGTAATAGTTATGTCCTAATTCTCTAAAACTCTAAACCTGAAAATATCCTCAATGTGTAATCTTGTAATAACTCAAGATTAAGTAAGGTTTAAGGCTGGGGCCTTATAAGGACTTCTCTCCATTCTTGTGAGAATTGTTGGAGAAGGGAGATCTCTAGGCTTGAGAGGATTTTCCAAATACTTTTTGCACAACCAAGACAAATTAATTGGCTCCCTTGAGAAAATAACATAATTGGGTATTTATATTAATAGGGATAAAATAAAATAATTACACAAGTTCTCTTAATTATTTATTTAATCCTAGAAAAATCCCACGTCAAATAATAATAATAATATTATTTCTCGACATGCTCTTAACATAAGAATTAAAATTAAATATTATTTAAATAAATAATAATAAATATTTATTATTTCTCACCAGACCATTAAACTCAGTCTGTTATTCCCCCATAATATTTCTCCGGCCTTGAATAATGTCTATTTATTTATAAAATAAATATCACTACGTTATTCACTAATAAATAAATAAATATTATATAAACTAAAAAGTAAATAAATATTTATATGTGATCAAGAATACATGAATAATTATTAAAACATGTTCAAGAATAATATTCACTCAACTTGTTAAATAATAAATAATAATATATTATTTAACTGATATTTTAGATACACTTAGTGTGTGACCCTCTAGGACTCTTTCATAGTGGTATTAGACAAAGCAGCCTAAAGTCCAAGGTTAGAAACTAGAAACACTCCAAGGAATCCATAGAGAAAGAATTTAATGTCACAATGACATGTTATCTCATACAAACACTTACTGTGTAATATAATCCTTTTATCTCGATATCTCTAATCATGCAGGTTGCGTTCTAGTGCCATAACCAATTTACTCGATTTCTGTTTCTTTGACTTTCTGGAAATTGACCTTGCCTATAGAATACCATGACCATGGATTAATTTAATCTATATCATTTCCATGAAAGGGACTGATATATCAATTTATGTTAATAAACAAAAGGGACAAATCCTTTCATGTATTATTCATTAATGCAATATTACTCATGACACACCCAACATATCCTACTTCACCGCGAACATCTATCATTACAGTTTTTGTCAATACATCTAAGTGTGTGATTCATAATACTCATTAATAACAATATTAAAGTCTAAGGACCAATACACACATCTATAGATAGAAACATCCAATGACATATATAAATGTGGATTTCCTACTAGTGAGTCTCGTTCTCGTAATATCCTATAGAATATTACCAAGGGTGTACACCATGAGAAGGTGCCTCAAAGTCCTATGAGACTCTACCCCTAATAGGATATATCATTTGTTTCCCTCAACTGATATCATATGGCTATACAAAATTTATTCAAGAATAGTTTTGTAGCACATCCAGGTTCTCATCATAGCGGGGATCTGTTATGACCTTTTAGTACAACAACTACTCTTAAGACATCATCACATACTATGTAATGAATAAGAATATAATGATGTGGTAAGTAGTTTATTAATATTAAAAACCATGAATACAAGTTATCATAAAGTATATAGATGTTGGTTCTAGGGCACCAACTCCAATAGAAGGCATAGGGGACACTTCCATGTGTAAGCCCCAACCATGTTATCACTGCTCCTAGAAGCACATGGACCACTTCCACGCATAAGCCTCATCCATATCATCACTACTTCTAGAAGAACTGGGGAAGATTCCTTGTGTAATCCCCACACCTTCTCCCTTTCCGTGGGATGCTACCCCAACAGTAGGACAACCTTGGCGTAAGCCCCACTTACCCTATCCCTTAAGCATAGGATGCTCCATGTATGAATTGTATGTAATGTGATCCTCATCATATGGAATGAGATACTCCTCATATGCAATGAAATTCACATTAGAAGCTTCCACACGTAAGCCCCAAACCATCTCACATTGATGCATCTTTCACGACACGAGCATAGGGTCTACTGCTTCCTCTTTTTTCTCGCACAAAGCATGACTCACACTGTCTTAATGATTAGTACTGACCAAGAAATCAAACCCCCACTTCTTGGGCATCCCCCTAAGTGTAATCCACATAAATCATACTCACCCCATGGGCCACTCTTAGGCATAAAGCCAAACTATATGCTCCACTTATAAATTCCTCCTCCTTAGGTGTAAGCTCAAATTCCCCTTTCTGAACTACATGGGATTTGATTCCAAACTAGCTACGATACATAGGAATTATCCCTGAGGTCAAAACCCAATATACACATCCACCTTCATTTTACCCAGGCCACCACATCCGAGTTAGATCATGCCACTCACCTAGGAGACCACATATCATTTAGGTCCATCGGGAGACTTCAATGCATAAGCCCCACACCATCTATCCAAGATCAATCCTATTGTGAAGGGAAACTTCCATGAAAAATCCACACACTACCCCTCATAAACACTCCCTTCGTGCAGTGAAAATCATCACCTCATGATGTTAAACTACATGGATCAACCCTATCACACAACCTTAAACCATGACATCGAACTATGTGGGTTTTGATACCTATCTTCTAAATTGGGTACAAAGGACACCTCTTCAAGGATCAATCCCAACCAATGGTAAAACAAGGTGCCCCCTTCTAGGGAATTACTTCCTTGATCCTCCTCTAGGGGTGTTCAAATCAACCATTAGGGCATGACATCTTTCCTTTATGGGAAATGCCTCCTGGATCCACCCCCACGGGCATTTTTTCCATCCATCAATAAAATCTCAGGGGTGACATGTTCCCTTATAGGGACGAACCTCCTTGATCCACCTACATGGAGAATCTTGATTAATCATTCCATCCCCAAAAAGATGTTAAACTTGTGCCCTGATCTGTCTCTGCATGATGTTCTTATTTGTCTCCATAAGGCATTAAAATTATGACCCCAAATGCTACCTCGTGATAAACATGGGATGCTTGAGATGAAATCCTTATAAGAGACACACCCTCAGCGTTAGATACATCATGATTGACATGGGATTAATTAGGTTCTGCACTTAATATACCTCCATGATATTCTCTAATATGATGAAGAATATAGGTGACCAATGTTCCTAGTGTCCATTGATACCCATACATGCTCGACATTACCATCTACTCTGATGAAAGTTTGCTGCCCTGACAAATAAAATCAACATAATTAACTAGCATCCAAAAAGATATGACATTGACAATGAGTTTCATGAACATGAATCAAATCTATGAGGGAGACTCATACTAGGTGATGATATCCACGGTTGAATCCATGGAGGGAGGAACCGACGTCCCCTCATCCCATTTCGATCAAGGATCCAATATCCCCAACCATGGTGGTAGAGGCCTCCCAACTTATAAAATCTGGAAATCAAGGAAAGAAACATGTGTCATTATGACCATACACACCCCCTTTATGAAATCCTCAGAAACAATAATATTATATTAATAATAACTAATTGTGTTATTAATATAATTACTGGTTATATATTAAATAATACAAATACTACTATATAAGTAATTAATTAATATATTTTATATAATTATCTATTGATAATATAATTAATATAGATTTTAATTTGTGGTTTTTTTAAATAACTTCATGTAAAATGTAATTATTTCTTAAAAATAATAAAACTTCAACTTATTAATTATGTCAACTAATTATAATATATTCACAACTAAGAATTTTAAATAACATAAAACATTGACCTAAATTAAAATTTCAGGAACAATGAGAAATGTATCACTTTGGTCTGCATCTCTATCTCGAATTCTTTTTCATGCCACAACCTAGTGTATAGAAAATGCATCAATTTCGTGTTCATCAATGTGTATGCCCTCGAATATGCATCTATTTTATTGCAAATGTTGTAGCTGCATTTACATCATTCTATGTGATAGGTGGTTGATCCAAAGTCTCATCACTCATACCATGTCATAGCTGAAAGGAAAGTTGTTGCTGGATAGAACTCTCCCCCACATAGAAAGAAAATTGATGTTGTGTAATGGGTATCTCTGATCGCGGAAAATTATCAACTGAAAAATACACCAGCCATGTAATTGATCAAACTGTTACAAATAAAATTTCACCATGTGATTTAATTAAATAGCTTATTATGTAATATGGTTATAGAAAATACATGCACTTATTTGGTTATATTAAATCCTTTTGGATTTAAATTACCATTAAGAATATTTACCATTGATAATGTATCCTTTGAACAACGATCAAATGATTAGTATAAATATAAAGTTTTAAAAAATCTAATTAACATAGACAAAGGAAGTGATGGACTCAACTAATATGATCGTACCTTATGAAGCCCATTTATCAGAGGTTCTATAGGAGATAGCATCATTGGGATTTTCCCTCAACCAATACCAAGCTGAGATCTAACATCTAAAGAATGAGAAAAACCATTTATGGGATAAGTTCAAGCTCATTAAGATCATGATGCAAACCATATTTACCGAACCACCCCATGAGAGTCCTACCATCACACATCTTACTCATAGGTAATTTTCTAGTGCATTAATGTTATATGTATCAAGACCCTATCAATATTAATATGTACATTATTTTTTTATAGAATAATGAATATATTATTGTTACTTTATAAATTATTTTTATTTTGATACAATATAGCACATATTATATTTTTGGTCAATAATCAAATTCAATTAATAAATTTATGAATTAATATATTTTTTAAATAAATAATATTTTAATATTATTAAATAATTATTATCAAATATAAATGATCATATAATTTTTATGAAGTGAAATGTAATTTTTATAAGGGTTTGAAAACTGTTATTTAAAAAACCCATCATTTCTAAATAAATGTCAATTTTATTCTGAAATTGAAAATTAAAATACTTAAAATATTATTTAAATAAAATTAATAATTTTTTGGAATCAAAACATCAAATTATCCAATGGTAAAATTTTTATAATTTTCTAAGAGAGTTGATTTTTCAAGTAAAAATTAAATATCGTATAAATATACTTTGTATTTTATGACATCATGATGAACATAAAGTGATATAATAATTACTATAAATGGTATGCAAGAACAAATAAATATTTCCCTTTAAAATAATGACATCTTAATTTAATTTAATTTATTTTGTAAATCCATTATGAATCCTACAAAACCTATAATATATTTTAAGGTTTTAACATCATTTGTTTAAGACTATAACTCACCTCCACATAATCAAGGTAATTAATTTAATAAGTTAGAACATTGACCTTATAAATAAAATAAAAACACCTCCCATTTAGTAGAAACAATGGGAAAAACCATGATATGGTTTGTGATTTTTGATATTTTATTATGTAGAGTTCAAAACCTAAGTAATAGAGAAATCGACATCATATCCTATATAAACCACCCAATATCCCATTTATATTCACTAAACCTCTATGGAGAAAATTTACTCCACTCTCTAGAGTCCCCCCAAGGTGGCCCAAACTCTCAAGAATTTCCTACAAATCTTTTGGAGTCACACACTCAATTAAGGGATCCTCACATTCCTCTCCTCCTTATAATTCAAGCACATTATTTCAAATTAGTATTCTTAATTTCAATTTGTTATATTTTCATTAATTTATAATAATTACCTTATTTTAAAATTTATTTTATATGAATGATATATCATTTATCCTCTCTAATTTTTACCCTTACTAAAGTCATTACCATGCCAAAATTTCACAAGGGATCTTCCACTCTCTGTTTTTTATCATGAAATTATTTAATGTCATGTCTCTTAAATTACATTTTATTATGTTTTGATATATTCTTTAATATTAAATTAATTTCCATTTAACTTATAAATTAATAGATCCCCCTTTCACTCTCATTAAACCTTATATGATCCTTTATGTACACCCATTACCATGCCAAAATATAGTTTTATTCTTTTCTTTATTCAAGTTTCTTTATTAACTTATACCTTCAATGTCTAATTTATAATGCTATGATATTTTCTTAAATTTAACTTTTACTTCAAATTTTTTGTATATGTGATGAGATACCCACTATCTCATTAACCCTTTTTATGAATCTTTAAGTGACATAATTATACTGCTGAAATTTCACCGTGTTTTTTCCATGCCCAAATAATTGTGTAGTGAATACCATACTAATTTCATACCAAGGGTGTTCACATATATGCACATGTAATTTTTTAATTGGGGACTTAAATATGTTTATTTCATACTCCTTGATCATGTAAGAAATTATGTTGATGAATAAATCCATGTTGTATGATCTATGTAGCACACTTATGCATGAGAATGAAATGAATGTGATGGGTGTGCTCAGAATTATATAGAACTCCAATGAATTGGGTAAAATTTGGTATCTTGATACATAATGTTGGGATAGGGAGTAAACCTTATTAATTTATTTTAATTTTCCCATCATGATGTCTTGGAGGTTTATCCTTTACCTATGTTTATAATGTAGTGTTTTAAGTTATTTCCACATTTCCTAAGTTATTATTGTCATGCTATATAATTTCTCATTGTTCTTGTTTATTATTACTACTATTTTCATGCCCCATTTATATTAATATTTTATAAAATGTATCAACTTATTCCATTTTTATTCCCTTACTAGTCTTTATAGCTCACCCCTTTCTTATGTTTTTCTCCATGTTATCCCATGCAGTTTTAAAAGCCATGGAATTTTAGAAGCGTGTTAAGGAAGTTTTCAATAATAATGTTGTGTCTCATGTTTGAGATATTATGATATGTACCTAATTCCCAAAGACACTTAACTTATCAATATTTAAAGTTGTATTAAGTGTATTTTTTATGTTATAAATCATTTAATAATATTAAACAAAGATTAGGGTTGTTATAGTATGTATCATAGGAAAAGTATAGTTATTTTTGTTATTAGGATTAAGAAAACTCTAGATAAATCCTTAGGGATAAGACTAAGTATAAAAAAATCCCTAAATTTTTGTAGGTATATAGTAAGTGGTTTATCATGAAAATAAATCCCTATCTAGATACTACAAGTGTACATGGTTATGACATAAATATACATAGGCGTAACAACTCTGACTAGGTGTCCCTGTCTTGACTCAGGGTAACCTGGTACATGAAAATGGGCCTTACTGTACACCTAGTTTGAAACTCCTGGGGGATATGATTTGGTAAATTCATAAGCTCATTACAAACCATTATTAATGGAATAATATAAAATTCCCCTAGGAATATTAGTTAGGAAATATACAATGGATAACATAGATTGAATCCTAGAAATTCATAAGTTAAGAGAATATATATAATTTATAAGTTATCCATTTAATGTCATTGAATTCACATTTATCTATTTAATAGTAAATGAAAATATCATCCCTATGCCTATTTTGGATTAAGTAAATGAGTAGAACCAGAATCAAATAGTGAAAGGTAAGTTTATTATTCATAGTTCTATGCATTCTTTCATATCAAAAAATTTTAATAGAAATATTCAAACAACACCAAAAATAATGGAAGTATATCTATTAGTGAAAATGGAAAATGGGGTAATTATTTCATCCCAAGTATATAACTCCTACCTTGTTAAAGTTTGTGGGATTAACATCCCAATGATCCTTTTCATACTCCCTTTGGTGGAATTTGATATAATTCTGGGAATGGATTAGCTTTCCCTATATAGAGCCAACATAAATTTCTAGGATAAGTAAATCACTAGCTATATCTCAAATCATCCTTTGATTTTGTACAAGTTCAAGGATGAGGATGAATATTATTTAGCACTAACATCTCAATCATGGATATTATTTCCCTTTGAGAAAGCGTATCTTACTCAAATTATTGAGTCTAACGAAATAAGAATCCTTGAATACATGGATATTGTGAGGGAATACACTGATGTGTTTTCTAAGGAATTCACTAGTCTTCCCCATAGATGAGAGGTTGAATTTACAATTGATCTTATACCTAGGGACTTACCATTATCCAAGACTCCACATAAAATGGTTGTTGTAGAACTCTAGGAGTTGAAGAAACTACTACAGGAGAATCTAGATAAAGGATTCATACACTGAAGTGCTTCACCATGGGATGCACCAGTCCTCTTTGTCAAGAAGAAGGATTAGTCAATGCATATTTTCATTGATTATTATGAGCTCAAAAATATCACGATAAAGAACAAGTATCCTCTACCTTAGATTGATGCCTTGTTCGAACAACTACATGGATTAAAATACTTCTCCAAGGTGGATCTTCAGTCGGGATATTATCAACTAAGGGTGAAGAAGGAAGATATCCCCAAGACCACTTTTCATACAAGGTACATGCACTATGAGTTCATAGTGAAGCCATTCAAACTCTGTAATTATCCAGAAATGTTCATGGAATAGATGAATAGAGTCTTTAGAGATTACCCTGAAATTTTTTAGTAGTCTTTTTAGAGAATATTATAATATACTCCAAATTTATGGAGGAGCATGAGGAGTATCTGAGAACTATGTTGAAGACCTTACGAAAGGAGAAGCTTTACACCAAGTAAAAAAATGTGAGTTTTGGTTAAAGGAAATATCTTTCTTGGGGCATATCATCACAAGAAATGGGATATTTATAGACCCATCGAATAAAAAATAAATTGAAGGATAATAAAGGAAAACATCTATGAAAAATATCCACAGTTTCCTTGGTTGAGTTGGGTATTATCACCTATTTGTATGAAATTTCTCGCGATTTTCAAACCCTCTTACCAAGCTAACTCATATGGGAGTGAACTTTTTCTTGAGGCAAGAATGCGAAGAAATCATTAAAGACCTCAAAAAGAGTCCTATGACTACATTGGTGCACAAAATACTAATAAGTGGGGAACTCTTTGTGGTATACAACGATTATTTAAAGAATGGATTAGGATGTGTATTGATGCATAATGATAAAGTGATACCCTATGCCTCAAGACAGTTGAAAATTCATGAGAAAAAATATCCCATGAATGATTAGGAGTTGTATATTGTGATATTCACTTTGAAAATATAGAGATGTTACCTCTTTGGGGAGAAGTGTGAAATTTATACAGATCAAAAAAGCCTCAAGTATATATTCACACTGAAAGAGATGAATATGTGCCAATGAAGATGGTTAGTGATGATCAAAGACCATGAATATTAAATTAACTACCATCATGGGAAATAAAATAAACTGGAAGATGCTCTAAGTATAAAAGATCCAAAAATTCTATCATTGATGAGAATTGACAAGGATCCTATCTTCTTAGATTTGGAAAGGATGAACAAGGGAATCATAAAGGAAGAAACATCATCAATATTTTCAAAATTATTTATTGACTGTCTCTTCTGGAGAGATTAAAGGATACTCAAGGAAATGATGTGAGAATTTAGAAGTAGGTGGAATCCATGAGAAATGTTAAATCCACAAAGATTAAAATTGATGAAGATGGAATTGTGATATTTGGGCCAAGACTATGTGTTCCATTAAATCTTTAGTTAAAGTAGTAACTGTTGGATGCTACACATATTTCAACTTTCTCTATTCACCTATGTAGAACAAAGATGTATAAAGATCTCTATGATCACTATTGGTGGGATAATATGAAGAAATAGATCACTGAATATACATCAAAGTTCCTGGTATTCTAGTTAGTGAAGGCATAAAGGTATAAGTATAAGGGGATGATACAACCATTACCCATACCTACATAGAAATGGGATAACATCATCATGGACTTTGTCACCGAACATTTAAAGACATTCAGGGTAGAAAATGATATATAGGTTGTTGTGGATCGTCTTACAATGATAGATCACATTATTGAAATTTGAGAGGATTTATCATTGGATCAACTTCCACAAATATACATCAAAGAAATTTTAAGTCTATATGGAGTACCACTATCGATTGTATCCGATCAAGATCTAAGATTCATCTACAAGTTCTAGAAAAGTCTACAACACACTCTAAACATTGAACTGAACATTAGTACAACCAATCATCCTAAAAAAGATGTCCAATTTGAGAAAAATATTTAGACACTGGAAGACATGTTGAGAGCATGTTCTATGGACTTTAAAGAAGGATAAGATCAATATCTTCCTCTGGTCATGTTCTCACACAACAATAGTTTCCACTCAAGAATCCAAATGGATATCTATGAATCCCTTTGTGGGCAGAGGTGTATAACACCTACATGTTGGGATGGATTTGGGGAAATAAAAACTACTAGGTCATAAAATAGTCAAGGAAATGGTGGAAAAGGTTAATACCATTCAGTAACACGTCATGGCTTCTCACAGTCGACAAAATATTTATGATGAAAATCGTCGATGAAACCTAGAGTTTGATGTCAGAGATGTGGTATTCCTATGAATATCTCTATAGAATAAATTGATGAGATTTGGTAAGAACACAAATCTTAGTCCAATATACATTGGTCCCTTTAATATCCTTGACTGCATTAGAGCGGTGGACTACCGAATCACACTCCCACCAAACCTATCTTAAGTGCAAGATGTATTCGATGTATCCCTCTTGAGAAATTATATACCAGACCCATCACATGTACTCAATCAATAGGTGGTACCATTAGAGAATAACCATTCCTATGAATAATAGTTGTTGAAGATCTTAGATCATAGAGAAAATGTTCTATTGAATAATACAATACCCCTAGTCAAATTATTTTGGAGAAAGCATAAGTTTGAAGAAGCGATGTGGGAATTGGAGGAAGTGATGAAACATAGTTAACCTCATCTGTTTTAGTGTGGGGAATAAAAATTTCTATGGTGAAATTTCTAAAGGGGGGAGGTTTTAACAACCCAAACTATTATAAATAAAATTTTCCCATGTGAATTATCTAATTTTATTATTATGTAATTTAGGTATAGAAAACACATTCACTCCTTCGGTTTTATTATATACTATTGTATTTAAATATCCATTAAGCATATTTACTATTGATAATATATTCATTGAACAATTATCACATGATTAGTATAAATATAGGGTTTTAAAAAATCCAATAGACACATAAAAAGGATGTGATGACATAAAATAGTAGGATCATATCCTATAAAGCCCATTTATCAGGGATTCCAAGGGATATAGTGTTAATGGGCTTTTCTATTGACCAATCCCAAGATAATATCCAATAACTTAAGCATTATAGAAACTATTCAATGGATAAGTTCAAGCTCATCGAGATCACATCCCAAACCATGTTTTCTAAACCACCCCATGAATGTCCCACCATCACGCACCTTACTCTTACGAAGTTTTCTAGTGTATTAAAGGGATGTTTATTATATTATTATTACTTTATAAATATTTTTTATTTGGATACAATAAAGAATAAATTGTATTTTGGTTAATATTCAAATTCAATTAATGAATTTATGAATTAATTATTATTTTTTTAAATAAATAATATATTAATATTATTAAATATTTTTAGCAAATATAAATAATAATATGATTTTTATGAAGTTAAATGTACTTTTTATAAGGGTTTGAAAACTATTATTGTCAAAAAACCACGAATTTATTAATAAATGTCGCTTTTATTTTAAAAGTGAAAATTATAATATTTATAAAATTATTTAGATAAAATGAAAACTATTTTTGGAATGAAAACATAAAAATTATACAATAGTGAATTTTTCATAATTTTTTGAGAGAGTTGAATTTTCGAGTAAAAAGTAAATATCATATAAATATACTTTGTATTTTATGACATCATAATGACCCAAAAGTGATGTAATAATTATTATAAATGGGATCCATGACCAAATACATATTTTAAATTTCAAATAATTTTATTTTAAGTTTATTTTATTTATTTTTTAACACCATTATGAATCCTCCAAATCCTATAATATATTTCAAGGTTTTAAAAATAATTTCATTAAGAGTGTGACTCAAATTCACATAAGAAAGTGAATTATTTTAATAATTTCATCCCTTGGAATTATAAAATAATAAAACCAATCCCATTTTTCATAAACTATGGGCAAAAACCATGGGATGGTTTATGATTTTGGATATTTTCTTATGTAAATTCCAAAACCTAAATAATAAAGAAACACCCCTCATTTCCTATATAAAACCACACAAGCCACCATTTCTATTCAATAAAACCCATTAGATCAGATCCATACTTTTCAATACACTCTCTACAGTCCTCCCAATGTTCCTAAAAGCTCTTAAGAAGCCCCTCCCAAGCTTTTGGAGTCACATATTCAAGTAAGGGATCCTCACCTTCCCCTCCTCCTTTCAGTTCAAGCACATTTGTTGAAATTAGTTTTCATAATTTCAATTTTACATATTTTAATTCATTTATAATCATTGCCTTACTATAGAATTTATTTTATATGAATGATATATCATTTACCCTCTTTCATTTTGACCCTTACCTAAGTCATTATTGTGACAAAATTCAATAAGGGATCTTCCACTCTCCTCTTTATATCAAACACTTCTTTTATGTTATGTCTCTTAAATTCCATTTTCTTATATTGGTTTATATTCTTCCATATTACATTACTATCCATTTAATCTATAAATTAAGAGATCCCCTTTCACTTTCATTTATCCTCCCATGATTCTTTATGTACACCTGTTACCATGCCGAAATATTATTATGATTCTTTTCTTTATTTAAGTTTCTACATTATCTTATGCCTTAAATGTCCAATTTATAATGTTGGGATATGTTCTTCCATGTCACTATTACTTCCCATATGATATATATGTGATTATAGACCCCCTTATCTCTCATTAACCTATTTTTATAAATCTTTAAGTGATGTTGTTATGCTGTTGAAATTTCATCATGATTTTTCCATGCCAAAATAATTATATAGTGAATACCATACCCATTTACTATCAAGGGTGTTCACATTTATGCACATGGAATTTTTTATTTGGTACTTACATACATGTATTCCTCAATTTGTAATCATGTCATAAATTATTATAATGAATGAATCCATGTTTTATGATCTATGTGGAACACTTAAGTATGAGAATGATGGGTGAACCCAGAATTATATAGGGCTCCAATGCACTAGGTAATGTTTGGTATCATGATACATCATGTTGGGATAGGGAGTAAACCTGATTATTTTATGGTACTTTTTCCACCATGATGTCTTGGCAGTTTTGCCTTGACTCATGTTTATGATACATTGTTTTAAGTTGTTTTCACATTTCCCATGTTTTGATTATCAAGATATATCATGTCTCATTGTTCATGTTTATGATTCCTACTCTTTTTATTCCCCATTGATATGCCTATTTTCTAACATGTATCACATTATTCCATGATTATTCCCTTACTAGGATTTATAGCTCACTCATTTCTTATTTTTATCCACAGTTTATCTCGTGCAGTTTTAAAAGACATGGATTTTTAGAAGCATATTAAATATGTTTTCAATAATGTTATTTTATCCCATATTCAAGATATTATGTTATGTATCTAATTCCAAAATACACTATACTTATAGATATTTCAAGTTGTATTGTGTGTACTTTTAAGTTACAAATCGTGTATTAATGTGAAATAAAGAATGAGGTTGTTATAAACCACTAGTAAGAACTAAAATATAATCTAATATTGTAAATGATGGTAAAATAGAATCATTATAAGATATGAAATAAACCTTTGTAGGGGTAGCCTGTGGTAATGTATTAACTATGATAAGAAGTGGAGGCGCATATGGATTATCATGTTGGACATGATCCCCATGTGAAATATCATCATGTGGCTCATACATAACATGCTCTTCACCCATTGATACATTTACATTAGGTTCATCACCCTCATCATTTTTTGACACTTGAAATAAAATATCATGATAAATTTCATCAATGAAAAGATATAGATCGGTCACTGGTCTGCGAAAATAAGATTGGTCAAATTCACCTCTCTCTGTGGGATCAGATATGTATCAAGTGTACGATATGTGTATACTATAAAATTAAATTATACAATTTACTAAGGTTAATAAAAAAATATGTTCTAAAGTGGAAGGGAGAATCATTACCAACTAATGATAGTCTCATTTGTGTCACATAAGATATATCAATAAGGTCATGCGATTATGGGGATCATAATCTATCTAATCTGATAGATGCATGTGTACTGTATCCACCCCATATAATCGGGACTCATGATGGCTATCTCATGTCTCAATATAACATGCATGATATCTCCTCCAGTTTTAGTCTTACTTCTATGACATTTTCAGGGCACAAACTGAAGAAAATTGATTGAGCAATGCTGGGATGGGATGATGGAAGCCAAATTTCCTCATAACTCTATCAATGTGGTGTCACCCATAAATGTAAAAATTAATAAGAGGTATGAAACATGTTTTGGAAACAAGCATCGTCGTACAGTAAGGTTGGAGACTCTGGAGGACAAACCCAATATATGAAATCCATGAATCCTAGAATCTCAAAAAAAGAATATGCAATTAATAAATGAAACAATGTACAACATACAATTATAATTTTAGTATATAATTATTAATCATATATTTCATCTGGTCAAAGAGTGTAAAATATAAGTCTGTAAGTATGGAAATCATGTTTGGTGGTTTTTAAATGTCTATGGGTCTAGATTCACTTGAAGAAAACATTTTGAAGTTATATTTTTGTAATAAAAATTTACATATTTTATTTTCACATAGGGGAAAATATACCATCATCCACACAGGGAATCCTATAAAATATTGGTAGGAAATGGTGTGTACACTTGTGGAGTGAATCAGTGGATGTATTCTCATACCCACAATTGGATACGAATAACAAAACCTATAATATGTATCTTATCAATGTAACATACATTTCATAACACTCTGTATGTATAATAAATAAATGAAAACCCCCAACTATATTTCCCTATTTGGTCCAGGTCCTCAAGTAATATTAAATACATGAGACATAAAAATGTAGTAGAATGACCAATGAGGATCATGCCTCCAATAATACTTAGAATATTTTCACATAAAAATCTCAGTACGTTGATCTCATCAATATCATCAAATAAATGATTAAAGATCTCATCTATCCATGGAATGCATAGTTGAATACTGGGGATGGTCCTACCATCATCCTGGACCTCAATTCCCAATAGTCTCTAAACGAAATCAAACTAATCACCACTAACTCATCTTGTCATAGCCGCACCCTCAATAGGGAGAACCAACATAAGGGATAAATCCTTGAGGGAGATCATTATCTCTCCCAATGGCTGGTCTTCAAAGTTGAAATGACAAAAAAATTGGTATTTTAATCATGTGAATTTTATGTTTTTATGTTTTTTGGTTATTTTTTTATCTTCATATGGATATATGTCAACTTTATATGGGGATATATTATCTTTATGAATGTTAAATACAACAAGTCAAGAAAGAAAGTTCTAACCACTACATTTTAGATTTAAGGAAGAACGCCTCCATTGGAGGGTTTTTATTACAAAAACTTGATATTTCATATCACACAAATCATTTATCATCTTTATTATTTAAAACAGGAAACATTTTGGATTCACATCTAAGTGGAATTGGACATAATACTTCATTACATGAATTCATTTATAAAAAAAGTGTAGTAAACAATTTTATTAATAAATTTATAAATATTGTGGACTTGGAAAGGGACCCTAATGGATTTAGAAAAATAGAGTTACCTTTTTGAAATATTTAAAAGGTTCAAGGCACTACCTAAGTGTTTGTCCCAGTTTTGAATTGGTTTTAACCATGTGTGATGTTTTCCATAATTTTCATTTAGTGTTTTTGACACATTTGGGCCACTGTTTGGGTGTACCTTGGCATGAACATTATAAATGTAAGACCTTCTATATTAAATGGTAAACCTATCCTATGAATCTAATAATGGAAAGTACTATGTATGTTCATCACTTTACCCACCTGAGGTAAATTCTTTGAAATGACAATTAAATGTGAAATGTGAATTGAAAAGTATAATTTGTATTTCACTTAGCCTTATTAAGATTATTTGAATAAAGATTTCATGTCCATAGAACCCATTTCAATGTTTATGGAAGGTATCAGAGTGAACCTTATTTAATAAATATGCTTTAATAGATTTTACTAAATGGTTTCAATTTTACTTGACCTTTCCACACTAATTGAAGGCAAGGATTAAACTAATAAAAAATGGTTGCAATGCTACATGACCTTTACACAGTAATGGATGGTTATTATTTGTCCAAAATTAATTATTATATAATATTTATATTAAATAGGAATGGTTAGACTTGATTTTTTCGTGGTTTCTGATCGAAGAATACCATGAGCACTTGTGTACCCCATTCCAAATTCAAGTACATGTTGATAAGGTTAAGACTGACCTAGATCCCATTCCTTGTATTATCATTGGATGTCTGGTATACTACCATTGGGTCCCCATGTAGTAATACATGATTCCTTGGATACACTCCTTGGATCCAAATTGACAAGTAGGTGCCTTGGATACACTCCTTGGACCCAATCCTTACTTATCCCTGTTTTACCTTAGATTCACTCCTTGGACTCTATAGGCACCTCATAGTAGAATGCCTTGGACTAAGATCCTTTTATTACACCATTACCCCTTATCAAGACCTAGATACTACTGGGTTAGCGTTCTATGAGATCTACATTACCTTGGTTATCACCCTGGAACTCCCTCATTAGATATCTTTATCAGGTTTCCTTGTTATGTCTTGGGACCTTCACTACTTATACTATCATGAGTTTATTGACTTGGTTATTACCTTGAGACCTTATTACTAAATACAATCATAGGATGCCTTGGATACACTCCTTGGTTCCAGAATTGACAAGTAGGTTCCATGGTTAAAGACCATCGGGCCGAGTCATTACTTAGCCCCGTTTTACCTTGGAGGAAACTCCTTGGACATTCTAGGTGAATTATTAACATGTGACTTATGAATAAATTGGTAATACTAAATTAATGAACTGATTACATTTCCAGACACCAACTGAGGGATGAATTAGGTACTTGGGTATTTTAGTAACATTTTACTTGTTACTATATTTACGCATGCTTTCACCCTATTTAATTTATATTACACTGTAGGGTTTGGGTTAGACTCCAGTGGTGTCATCCTACTGAGATTTATATATCACACCCTACTTAGGCTTCCATTGCACTGGGGTACCTGAGTAGACCATTATTGTTCATATTGTACCTGGGAGTTATGAGGAAAGGACTAAGCTGGAGCTCATGATGCTTGTGGAGATCGCCTTTGGGATTTTAGTTCTTTTCTTTCTGATTTATATATTTTATTGTATTGAAAGGTTTGTTTTACTGTTACTACATTCCATAATGTATCAATTACATATCATTCATTCATCTATTTTATAAACCATCATTGGCCACTTTTTTTCATTTATGTGAAATATTTCTTCTACTGTTTTTTCAATTATGTATTACTTCTTCCACTATTGATTGTTATTTACTCTGTAATACCACTGCACAACTATGATAATAGGGTTTATTCTCCCCACATACTATCCTTACACCCTTGTTGCTAGTCTACAGCCTATGGAATATGGGGAGGCATGCTTGAGGTCATGTGGCAACCAGTTTGGCCACCGTCTTAGTGGTGAGCTGGGTTGGGACATTACAATTTTACCTTTAATATTTTTTTTATAAAATTTGATATTTACCTTATAAAAAACTAAGATCAAACATTAAAAAATATTATTTTTATTCTAAAAATTAATTATGATGATTTTTTTCAATAACAATTTAATACTTCAATTTTCTGTATTCCAATATGATATGTTTAAATTGTTTTATTTATTTTTAAAATATAAACACACATATATAATATTCCTGAATGTTCTAAAATGTCACAATTTCATCTCAAATAATAAACTTTCATGAAATAATAAAATAAATTTTGTTTATGAAATGAAACAAAATAACATTTTTTGGGAGATATAACATGAAACAAGTCAATATACAATAATAATTTTACAAAACAATGATAAAATACATAGAGACAGTCAGTGATGATGTGAAGGGGAGATCACTCTTACCACTTTGATACATTTATTACGAGTATGACCTAAAATGAAATAAATAATGCATCATTATCCCACTCCTCATTCTCAAGGCCGGTCTATCTCATTTATAATATGAGTAGAATTTGGCCTCCCCTGAGGATATAACCTAGTAATATTAGAGGCGGATGTTGGTTGATCATATGGAAAGGTAAAATAATGAAAAACACCAACAAAAATGCAAGAAACACTATAATACTCAACCATAGTGATTAAGTGATATAATGGATTGACATAGGGTTCCCAAGATAGGTTCAATAACGACCAAGATACAATGACATGCGCACAGGGATACAACAATGCTTGGAAAGAACTACAGTCAAAGAACCTTTTCTCTAATAATACCACTAGCACTCAACCACTATTTAATATTAGTGGGTCATGGAACTTGGTTATGTCAAAGAATATCCCTAACCGATCAAAGATTCAAACACAAAATGATAATGCATCATGTAAAATCTTATCAATGTCTCTTTGGAACTTGTGTCTGAAATGCATCCCCTGTCACATCCCCTACAAATCTTGTTGAGAGTGTCCAATAAATTACTTCACATAGTGATAAAATGTATCATGTAATAAGCTTATGATCAGTAGTTTACAAACACCATTCATTACACCTTTTACACACACCACAATATTAGCTGTCATATGTCCACATCTCTTATCATCATCATATGCCAATGATAATTTTTCATTTTAAACCTACATCATATGATCATAAAAACATTGATTAGACCTTCTAATTCCTCCCAATCACTCATTAAATTTTTCTTTTTGTGTCTCATACAATGAAATATAAATAAATCATTTCATTTAAAACAATAAAAAAATTATTCAAATATAAATTTTTTTAAATAAACATACCCAATTTTATGATTGACTTTTTTATTGCCTCATTTTTTAAATTTGTATGGACATTACAAGAAATTTATTCGATAAAATATTGATGATAGACATTAGGTTATTTCCATGAAAATCTATCACTGTTAATAGCATATATAATCACTCGATGATGATCAGATATCAAGAAAACTCCTTATATTTTCATAACATGCATGCATATATAGGCCAAGAACCAACACCATGATTAAAAGTTCTCATTTTCAACAATAGAGAACGCTAGTAATAGATAGGTGTGATTACCATACTATATGAAAATAGTGATTAATACACCTATATAATTTGTATAAATAAATGTTCCGTCAACCTAAATGAATTGCTTGTAATAAGGAAATGTGGGGATACACAACCTGGATGCCCATAATGGCCTAAAAAACTTTTTTCTTTTTTCAATCAACTCAATTATAATGGGATTCGTACTTAATAGTGTAAATATGATAAAAAACTAGTTGTTGAGAGATAATAGTCTCATGTGATATAGAAACACTTTATGTGATTTATCCCAATCACCGTACAATTATAATTGCTTTCAATTTTTTCATCCAAGCTTTAGCATAAAAAATACTGTATTTGAAAACCCACTGCACTCATTCTTTAATGAGTGACAGATGACCATCTTGAAATTTATGTTTCATATAAACAGTAATATTAAATATAAACACTAAATCTATTGTGGAATGATCTCGTGACAATGTTTAGTGCACATAAGTATGTAGGCCTTCAAACATAGTTATAATCTAACTTGTAATGAATTTATCATATATTGCATTCATGAAAAAGTTTCATTAATAACTTTATTTTTCACACTAAATAATGTATTTTTATTTATTACAGTCATCAAAGACAAATAAAAAATTTAACTCAATGTGGTTTTTCTTACCCATGTTTTTCAATGTACTTTTAGTTTCAAACTCATGTCTATCATACAAGGTGTTACCAGTTACAGTAAATGTGTTACAAAGAATTCCTAGTAATTCAGTACATGGTGTAATGAAACCCCAATTAAACTCATGTTCATGCAACATCATCATATACATCCTCATTAGATAATGTCTCATTCATTAAATCAGTAGTATCAATAGAGATGTATCCTATAGTTTTGTTCATAATCTGATCATATTCTTTATAATTAGTTTCTATTACTAAATTCATATGAGAAAACATTGAATAATAATGTAATAAAGGACATAAATAAATATATTTCCCATAATAGGTTTCTGTATTAATAGGTCACACCACATCAATAACAAAAATATCAACATATAATTCCATTAGACCATTACTGTACCATTTCCTAAACAATGATGATGCCCCCAACCAATTCTCATAATCGAGCAGAGGATACTAAATGTTCCATATATGATCAAAATATTGAATATGTTTATATGTTATTCAATTAATAACTTGATCAAACCTCATTTTTAAGTTACTATGAATATTCATACAAACTTCTTCCAATTCCAAGCATTCACGAAGGTTAACCACATTTGTAGGTGTAAACCTATAGCTAAATCCATGATAATTATAAACTACTTACCCATTGTAGTATATTCATACATATATGATTACCTATAAATACAATTTAGTAAATAATTATATATATCTTCATATAATCATGAAATGCTTAAAATTTCTTAACCAGATAATATTTAAAAAATGATAACTTGACATTGATACTTTTTCTATGGATTAGTTTATCATTAATCGATATAGCAACCAAATCATAGGGGGGAACTCCTAGATCCCCCCACTATCATAGATTTCAGTAGTCTTTGATCTCGTTTTATTCATGGTGTATAAATTCAACATCGAACATCAACACCTTCTGTACAGCATCCTTTTATCACAATAATACTCTCACGAATGTGAGGGGTTATGCGGGTTTTAGATACATAATATTTTACTATAGACACACAGACCCTTACATTATTAGAGGGAGGTATGACACAAAGGTCATCAAAGAATTAATAAAATGAAAATATTACAATGTATATAACCACATACACAATAATTACACAATTATTTACAATCATACATTGGTCAATCATCTCATGATTAATCATAACCCAATTATCTTACCAAGTTTTTTTAAGGATAGTTCTTATGTTATGCATAACATAAACATTTAGTAAAAATATTTTTAAATATAATTATATATATTACTATATATTTATGTATGTAATTATATAAATTAAATATAAATATTAACATTTTTTATAATAAAAATAGTAATTATATATGCATATATCTAATTAATGATTTAAATAAGCAATATGATTTTTTTACTTCTAATTAGTGATTATATTACAACAATATATTATAAATTTTCTGAAAACTATATATGATAAATAATTAATATCAATATATATATATATATTAATATTTTTAAATAACAATGACTTAATCTTCCGTCTTTTTCTATGGATTGTTCTATCATTAATCGATAAACCAACCAAAACCTAGGGGGAAACTCATGAAGCCTCCACTATCTCAGATTTAAAAATCCACAAATCTTCTTTCAATCATGGTGTATAAATCTATAATTGAACATTAAGGCCTCCTATAGAGTCTCTTTTTTGTACAATATTACTCACATGCAAGTGAGAGGTTTTAGGGTATTGGAATACAAAACATTTTACCATGGACATGAAAAGCCTTACATTCATAGAGAGAGGGATGACATGTAGGCCATCAAAAAAGAAATAAAATGCAATTATTACAAATTATATAACTAAGTATAAAATAATTATGACATAAATGTTGAATCAAACATTGGTCATCCGTCTCAAGATTAGCCATCACTCAAAACATATACCAAGATTTTTTTAGGATAGTTCTTATGTCCTGCATGTAGTAAAAATATAATAATAATATTTTTTAATATAATTATATATATTACTGAACAACTATGCAATTAATGATATATATAAAATATTCAATTAATGATAGTAATTTATTGCGTAAATATATTAATGGCGTGTATATATATTATTCAATTAGAGATATGAATTTATATAGTAAATGTATAATAATAATATTTTTAAATATAATATTATATATTATAGAAAACTATCCAATTAATGGTATATATATATTATTCAATTAACATCCGATTGTAAATTTAAATATGATAAATTTTATAATATATATATATATATAATAATATTCAAATAAAGTTAATAATATTTTTTAAAAAATATTAATAATAATATATTTTTTAAAAATATTTAGTTAGAATAATTTTAGTTATCTATGTATCCAATAATATTTAGTTGAGTGGTACTCACCACTGACCTCCACATCCAAGAGTCCAATGTTAGATTCCTAGTAGTCCCTACTGGGATTTATGGGTGGTCACGCAGGCAGATGGTGATAAAGAATGATAGTGATACAAGCTGGCGCAGGCATACTTACACAAGAATAGGGGTAGACTTGATTTAACATTGACGCAACACTAGACCTTTGGGTCATGTAATGGGATTCAATATCACTAGTCCTTCGGGCCACTCTTTGTAATAAAAATGAATAGTAGGATGGGTTATCCCGGGGTGGCTATGACTGATCCTTCCATCCCACAGGTGTGAGTGTGTGTTTCTTTGTATTGTACCCCCAATAACCTCCATATTATTTTAATTTAAATATAATCTATAATATTATATATACATATAAACATATTAAAATTTAATTATTAATATTCTAAATTATAATTATACAAATACATTTTTGTAACCAATTATTTTTTCTTATATATAAATAATATTATTTTATACATAATTAAACATAATATTATATGTACATAATGTATTTTTTTAGAAAAATATTATTAATAGTGTTTTTTAATGAAATTGAAGAAAATAACATTATATACATCTATATAACAAATAATATATTATCACCTTATTTTAATTTAAATATAATAAATAAATTTATATATATAGTTTTCTATAAGTTATTATATTTTTCAGAATATATATACTTTCATTTTATACAAAATTACTCATAATATTTAATATTTATAATTAATATATTTAAAAGATATTATTAATGTTATTTTTCTAATTTCATTAAGGATAATAATATTATATATATATCGAATAATATATTGTAAATTTAATTTAATTTAAATATGATAAATAATATAACCTATATATATAATTATATTAAAATAAATTAAATATTATTTTTTACAAAATATTTTGATACAATAATTATATTTATCCAATAATATATTGTTAATTTATTTTAATTTAAATATAATATATATTATTATATTTATATATAAATATATTCAAATATAATTATTATTATTCTAAATTATAATTATACATACACATTTTTGTGATCAATTATATTTTCCTAAATATAAATAATATTATTTTATACCTAATTACTTATAATTCAACACAATTTAAATTAATCTAACATCATATTTAAATTTCATAAATCATTTAATATAATCTCTATCATGACCCGACCCACTGGGGCCCACCTGGATAGAGGCAAGCTGGGTGTGAACACACCAAGTCTTCCACCAATTGGCTTGTGGCTGATGATAAATGCAGAGAAGACATATACTGAAATGGGAGGCCTTTTCCTAATGTACTTGTATGCTCACACACAACCATATTCATACAAATGTGTAGAGGAATAATAAAAGTACTGTAACATCTATAGTATAATCATGCATGCAATAACCTCTAGGGAATATATAAGAGTACAATAATATATATCCAAGGTATAAAGGGGAAAAATGCACACCCAACCAAAAATAAAGTCTCAACATGACAATTAGTGTTGGTTTCCTTGGACCAACTGATTCTACTTTGATTAAATGTATATTTGATGTATTGAATATTAATTTAACATCTTATTACATATCATTCATTGTTTCTGTATAGATTTAATGCAATAATGACATGGAGTATTTGTCACATTGATAAGGTCATAACAGTTCCATGCTATGATGAGAACCTTGATGTGCTATGAAAATATTCTTATTATAGTTTTGCGAATAGATAACATACCATGATGGGAAAATAGTATTTAGACCAATAGGTGTAAGTTCTCATAAGAGGATGAGGCTTCTTCTCATGAAGTTCGCACTTGGTAATATCCAACATGAGAGATTATGAGAACAAACCTATTGGTAGTAATTCCTTATGTTTTGGTGTCATTGTGTATTTCTATCTGTAAGTGTGTGTAATGGTCCTTAAACTTTATGATTATCATTAATGTATATCATGACTCTCACACTTATATTTACTAACCAAAACCATCATACCATATATTGGTGGGAATTACGGTACATTGGCGGAGTCACGATTAACACGTAATTAATAGATATGTTGGGGAATTATTTGTCTCTAATATCATTATGGAAGCTGATATCTAGAACCTTTGATTGGAATATAATTGTCATATTAAATTGCATGGTCTTGGTGTAATGATGTGTTTATTTCAGACGGATAATGAAAGATGTATCGATTAAATAAATTGAATAAACCATCATACAACCTACTTAATAAGATATTTTGATAAATGGATTATATTAAACAATGAGAATTTGCATGTGGTTGTAGATGTTGTGACATTATGTTCTTTCTCTTGGGTGTCTTGACCCATTTCTAGATATTTATCTGGGCCTTTAGTAAATCCCACCTAATGTAAATGAGAAATAATCCTATAGAGTAACACACTATGTGTTTTCGTTGATCTTTATTAAATTATGTTTGAGTTTAGTTAATGGAATAAATATTATTACCAAGTATGTGGAATAATTTTATTCAATTTATATTGATCATATAAATTAAATAAATATTTATTCATCATCATGTGAATAAAAATACATTTATTTATTTTATTGAATATTTAATAAATATTTAGCCATCAATATGTAAATGGAATATTTATTTATCAATAATTTTTTAGGTGTTCAATAAATTCAAGAGGAGTTTGAACACACCAAGACTACGTTCGGTGAAAAATATTAATTAACACGCCTATTAAATAACATTTTTTATTTTGTAAGTTGGAACACACCACAAAATAATAATATTGTCATTATTATTATAAGGCATGAGGTTCATTAAAAGTAATAAATGTTATTTCATGGAAAATATATAATTAAATAATATTTTCACCTAAATCCTAACTTTATAAATAGATGACTATGTCTATTTTTTAGAGCATTGAATAATTGAGAATATGGAATTGTTGTGCACAACAAATTCTCTCCCATGTTCTCCTTCTATCTCGCTCTCAAGAATGAGAAGTGTAATAGAGATTTATTCAAGTCTGAAGAATAAGCGATCAATAATGAATAGCACAAGATATTCAACTCGCTTCACTACCACCTGAATATCGAGTGGTGTTTCTCAGAGATCATAGGAGCATATGTGGATCACATCTATAAGGATTATATCCTTGGATCCTCACAGTGAAATGTAGGTAATCCAAAAGGGTCTTTTCGAATGTCCAACATTCACCAATGAAGAAAGTTCATAAACCCAGGTATTTATTTCTTCAAATATTAAATAAATTAATTATAAATTTTATGTGCAATATCCTCCCTCTTAGTTTTGGGCAACAATTTTTAAACGAAATTTTAATATATCACCCACCACCGCATTCTTCCGCTTTACTAAGAACCAACAAGTGGTATTCAACAATTGATGTTTAAATTTTTAATTATTTATTTGATTATTGATCTATACATAATTTTAGTTAGATTTTAACATAATGTTATTAATTATTTAATTTTATTTTAATTAATATGTTATCGATATATTAAACATGTTCATTTAGTGTTTCATTTTCTTAATGGTTTATGAATAGATGAATAATGATCACAGATGCCATCGAGAAGCACCAAATCTTTGGCTGGTAAAACTGGGTTACACGATGTGTAGCCAGAGCACACACTGTGTACCCATGCACATTGTACCTGGATACACCGAGTAGTTAATTATACGTGGTGTATTTATTACACACTTTGTGTTGACTGAGAAAACATGGAAAACAAAAAGTGGATACATGGCGTGAAACTTGGCTATAAATTTCGTGTAGTCTGATTGAGTTAAGAGACTGAATCCCCTAGTGTATGACTCAGATTCATGAAAACTGAAGTACATGATGTTTGGATGGAATAAACATGTCGTGTAGTCTCTCATTAAATGACATAATTAAAATTACATTAAATTGAAAATTATAGAATTAAAACTTTATTTTATTGATTAACAAAAAAATGTGTGTTTGATAATTTAATAATTATTTTAAAGAATATTAAATTATCAATTAATTTATTATAATTAATATTTCATTATTGGTTATGCTGTTTATTTTCCATAAATCCAATAAATGATGGGTATCACTAATTAAGTTCAGATGAACATTAAGATGAAAGAAAATTAATTAATTAATTAATCAATGTAAGTGTGTTCATATTAAATAATAAACAATGAATAAACAAATGAATGTTAGCTAGTTAATTTTTCATATTTTTTCCATGTATGACCATTCAAGAGCGTGACCATGATTTGTGTATTCATTGTATGTTTTAATTTAATATATTCCACAAGTTTGTAATTATTTATTATTAAATTAAATATGATGGATTGTGTGACATAACTCCCTCCATTATTATGTATGACCTCCATGTATAATGATATTTATATAATCCTCTTTTAACCAATCATTTGGTTTCCCTCACTTGTGTATGAGTCATAAATATATATAATTAATGGAGTATCCCAAGGAGCATAGTGGTGGTTTATGATGGAACTATTACTATTCCAACTTAGGTGATACATAAGTGGACATGTGAAAAGCTATAACTCATACCAAGACTGGCACAAGGAGTTATTTTCTCTAGGTCATAGTTTCATTTAATGTACTCTCATTAAATCAACGGTTAGATAAAGCTCATGGAAAGATCGTTTATTTATTTATTTATTTCTATTTATGAAATTATTTATTTTAAGGATGCAAGGTTTCAGTCATATAAATAAATGAATTAATGTGAAAATATAAAATTTAAATAAATATATTATGCATAAATGTTTTATATAGAATGGTTAATTAATTAATTAACATCCATATTAAAAAGACATGTAAAATTTTAAAACAAGATAAAATTTCTGCAATTTAAATTAAATAAATAAATTATGAATAAATGTTTTATCCAAAATGGTTAATTAACTATGTAAAATACACTAAATATTAATAATACATGTAAAGGATAAAGTGAGATAAAATTTAATCATAATTAATTAAAATCCCTAAACCTAATATTAAGTCGTACTGAGCCATCTGTTACTTGATTAGAAACAAAACTCAATATAACTAAGTGTTTGACCAACCCTTGTTAAGAAACTTACTTTTATAAGGGGATTTATTATGAATATTTTTGAGTTGAATTAACCATTTTACATTAAGAGGAGTATTCCTTTCTATATTTAATATAATTTGGAGTTAGGTTTTAAGGAAATCCAAGTCAGGATTTTAGGATTTGGGAATCAACTCAATGGATCAAGGGGATATAAAATCATAGTTGTAAAATACTTTCCTACTTAAATACCTTCAAATATCTTGACCAACAATTATTGGGGTTATGCAAAGGGTCATATGGATACTTTACACTAGAATGTTAATGTGACCATACATTCCAAGTTCAATGGTGAAAGTTATTGGAACTGGATAAAATAATGGGAGATTTAATGAAATTGATTAATTTATTATTTATCACAAAACATTTAAACAAGAAAAATTACAAATAATCTATGATTTTTAATGTATAATAAATTGAAAATCTCATCATCCAAATTATCTCTATGACCAATATTTGAGAATAAAAACCTCTTAACTGGAAGAAAATTCTAGGAGTGGTTTAGACACCTCCAGGTTGTTCTATGTCATGAATAGAAATATTATATGCTAGAATCCTCAATTCATGATCATCTTTCTAAGGATGCGAGTGATGATGATTTCATTTTCTATGTAAAACATTTGAGAGACGTAGTTTATGTTCAATGTTTTATAATTTCATCAATGTCTAGTATCTCACAAAGTCTCAAAAAACATGGGTGTGTATAAAATTCTTGAGAACCTCTATGGCCTTTTCCGTGAGAGAGAGAGATAGGAAAAATATGATATTTCCATGTCACTCTTTAAAATTAATCTTAGAGAGGTTGTGCCAGCTAGGCCTCATGTAGACAAGATCACCAGCTACATTGATTAACTAGAGGTTCAAGGGGTTAAACTCCTCGAAGAACAAGGCACTGATATCATTCTATAATCAATCCCTCAAAACTTCTCCAGCTTTGTTTTGAAATTAAATATAAAAAATATTTACAAGATTCTTCCAGATATTCTCACTCTTCTTCGCCAAGTTAATAAGGATACAAAGTGTGAAAATCGTTCCATTATTATGGTGAAAAAATAAAGGGGAAAAAGATATTTAGGCCTAAAGATTCTTCATTACCTTACAAGAAGAGGAAGATCAAGGGGAAATCAAGGGAATATTATGTTGTGTGTTTTACATGTTTCCAAAAGGGCCACTGGAAGAACAACTACACCTAGCCAAAGAAGTAAGGGGAAGCTTCATGTTCATTTTTTATCGAGTGAAATTTTTTATTTTTACAAATTGGGTATTAGAAACAAATTATGGTTCTCACATATGTATTCAAATATAGGAACCAAGTAGATTAAAAAAGATTTAAATATGGGAGGTATATCTACGAGTAACCAAATTAGATAAACTTGTTGTTGCAGTTATAGGGGACTGCCACCTCATGTTGTTGACCAGAATGATCTTTTTTTGAAAGGTTTTTATTATGTTCTATCTATTACCAAAACAATTATTTATGTATCCAGACTTTATACAGATGGATTTATATTTAAATTTTGGAATAAATTATTATTATTTTATAAATATATCATTTTTTATGTTAAGACACATTTAAATAATGGTATTTATGTGTTCTATTACATGAACCAAGTAATGAAAATCGATAACAAAGTTAATTTACATGACTCGTATCACACCCATCACTGCCATAACCATATAGGACATGTAAATGAAATTCTTTTAACTAAATTATATAAAGATAGATATTTAGATTATTTTTAAATAAAACCACTTGGTGTATGTCCTGAATGTTTATAAGGAAAAATGACCAAATCCCCATTTAGTGGGAAAGGTGAAAGGGATACAGTAATTATTGAATTATTTTATAATGATTTGTGTGGACCATTTACTATTGAATAAAGGGGTGGGTACTCATTATTCATAACTTTTATTTATGGTTTTATTTGATATGGATATGTCTACATGATGAGATATCTGTTACATTCTTTTGATAAATTCAATAATTACAAGAATAAAGTTGAGAACTAGCTTGGTAAGAATATAACGAAAATTTTCTCAGAATTTGGTGTAGAATATCTCATTCAAGAATTCAATGATTAATTATGGGAGTTTGGGATATTATCCCAACTCAATCCTATTTATAATCATTAGTGGAATGACATAAGTGAAATGAGGAACTACAAATTACTGTACATAGTGAGATCAATGACGAGTCAAAGGGGTCTTTCATTATCTTTTTTGGGATACATGTTATAAACAACATCACATATGCTAAACCATGTACCAACTAAATCGATAAATGGCAATCCATATGAAGTTATTATTGGAATAAAACCCATGTTATCAAATTTACATGTGTGGGGAAGTGAATTGTTTGTTAAGACATATTCACACAACACACGTGCACCTTGAGGCACAAAGTGTATCTTTATAGGATATCCTAAGGAAATAAGAGGATATTACCTATATGACCCCTCAAAAAAAATTTATAGTGGCAAGAAACACCATATTCCTTAATAGAGAGAACATATCTAAAAGTTATAATGGTTGAGAGATAG
This sequence comes from Viscum album, assembly GCA_963277665.1. Lineage (NCBI taxonomy): Eukaryota > Viridiplantae > Streptophyta > Magnoliopsida > Santalales > Viscaceae > Viscum > Viscum album. The sequence goes on along the minus strand of OY728162.1, from coordinate 1,233,943,214 downwards.
AAGTTGATGAAGTTAAGGATCATGATACAAAGATTTGGTATAAGAACAGAATCCAAAGAGCCTTGTGGATGATAAAACTATTCTGGAGACACAAGTACTGCATATGAGTACCAAAGAGACCAGATAACCAGAATGTTATAGTTTTCTAGTCACTAAGGATGGTGACTCATTATTAGTTGGTATTGATGATCCTATAACCTACAAGGAATTAGTAAGTGGAAAAAAATTTCCAAGTGGAAAGAAGCCATTAATTTTGAAATGAATTACATGTACCAAAAGCAAGTTTGGATTTTAGTAGATCTTATATAGATGTAAATCTAGATGGTTAAAAATGGGTATTCAATGATAAACTAGATATGGAAGGAAAATTTAGTACCTATAAGGCATGAATGGTTGAAAAAGTGTTTAAACAGTATCAAGCAATTGACTATGATTTAACCTTTTCACTAGTTACAATGATTAAATCTATCCGAATTATAATTTCCATTATGGCTTTCCATGACTATGAGATTTGGAAAAAGGATGTCAAAACAACCTTCTTCAGTAGGGACCTTTAGGAAGATGTATATATAACACAACCCAAAGGGTTTGTGACTCCAAATAATTCTAATAAGATTTTAAAATTGAAAAAAATCCATTTATGGATTAATGTAATCATCTTGCTCATGTAATATTAATTTTAATGAATCCCTAATGAAATTTGGTTTCATAAAGAATTAGTGTGATCCTTAGGTCTACAAAACATTTAGTGGGAGTGAAGTCATTTTCATAATAGTATATATTGATGACATATTACTCATAAGAAATGAAATACTAAGCTTACAGTCTCTTAATACATGGTTGAATAAATAATTTTCCATAAAGGACTTGGGAGAAGCAACATATATTCTTAGGATCGAGATCCATCATGATATATCCAAAATACTTCTTGGCCTATGTCAAAGTAAATACACTGATAAGATGATGAAATGATTTAGTATAGAACAATTCAAGAGGGTATTATTGTTAGCATCACATGGAATTCATATTTCTAGGAAAATGTGTCCTCAAACACATGAGGAAATAAACAAAATGGAATGGATTCCATACATGTTAGTGATTGGGCTAGTCATGTATGTTATGCTATGTACTAGGATAGATGTTTCCTATACATTTAGTAAGGTAGTTCGATATCAAGCTGATCTAGGTAACCACTATTGGATAATAGTAAAGACTATCCTTATGTATCTAAGGCATACTAAGGATATATTTATGGTTTATTGAGGAGATAAGGAACTAGTCATCAGAGGATATGAATATTTTAGTTTCCAAACTGATCATGATGACATGAAGTCACAAATGAGATACATATTCACTTTAAATGGAGGTGTTGTAAGATAGAAAATCTCAAAGACATCTATGGTCGAAGATTCTACAACAGAGTCCGAATATACTAAAAATTTTATGTTATATAAGTAAGCAATATAGATGAAAAAATTCATCAAATATATTGATGTGGTACCTAGTAGTAAAGATCTTATCACACTTTATTGTGATAATTCTATAGTGGTGGACCTTGAAAATGTATCGAGGTCACATCAATATAAGAAACACATATTTCATTATTATCATCTCTTGAGGGATTTTTATTCTAGTGGTGAGGTTACAGTTTGAAATATGTCCATGAAATACAATATACTGGACCCCTTGACTCTGTAGAAACTTAATTATAATGTGAATTTTAGTGGATTGAAATTCATAGGTAGATGGCTCTAGTCCAAGTGAGAGTTTGTTAGAGTTGGATTCGTAGGACCATATGATTATACTTTGATTACATGTATATTCTCTGTATTGAATATTAATTTAACAGCTTACTATATATTGTTCATTATTACTTCATGATTTTAATGTAATAATATCCTATAATATTTTTCGCATTGATAAGGTTATAACAGTTACATATTATGATGAGAACCTTGAAGTGATATGACAATATTCTTAATATATTTCTACTATTGGATAACATACTATGATGGGATACATAGTATTTATACTATTTTTTGTGAGTGATTGTAAAAATATGAGGCTTATTTTCATGAAGTTCTCATTTTTTAATCTCCAAAATGGGAGATTATGAGAATATACCAACCAGTATGAATTATGCATGTTTTGGGGTCATCAGATATTTATATCCACAAGCATGTGTAATGGTCCTTGGACTTTAATATTGTCATTAATGTATTTCATGACTTGCGTACTTAGATTTATCGACCAAAACAATCGTACCATATGTTGGAAGGAAGTAGGGTACATTAGGTGCAGTATAATTGAGATGTCATTAATTGATAAGTCATGGAAGGATTTTTCCCTTCCATCTTTATTGAAGCTGATATCTCAACCCTTTGATTGGAATATAACCACCACATTAAATTTTAGGGCCACGGTGTAACGATATGTTTATTTTAGAGAGTCAAAGAAATATGTATCAAGTAAATAGGTTGATAAAACCATTGTGCAACCTTCTTAATGAGATATTGTGATAAAGTGATTATATTAAACAATGAGCATTCATAGATGGTTTTTGAAGTTGTGGTAATATTTGTTTCTCTTGGGTGCCTTAACCAATTCCTAGAGAAAAATATTAGACTTTGGTTAAGATCGCCTAATGAAAATGAAGAATAATTATATAGGTTCATATACTAAGTGTTTAAGGTGATCTCGATTAAATTCTATTTGATTTTAATTAATAAAATAAATATTATTCTCAAGTCTGAGGAATAATTTTATTCATGTTATATTGATCACATAAATTAAAAAAATATTTAGTAACCAATATGTTATTAAAAATAAATATATTTTTTAATATTTAATAATTATTTATTCGAAGGTATGTGAATGAAATATTTATTTATGAATAAAATTTTATTTGGGTTTTCAATAAATGGAAGAGGAGTTTGAATGGACTAAAACCATGTCTGGTGAAAAATATTAATTAACAACCCAGTTAAATAAATTTTTTTATTACACAATTAGGCACACACCACAAAATAATAATATTATCATTATTATTATGAGTCATGGGGTTAATTAAAGGTAATAAGTGTTATTTAATGGATTACATGCAATTAAATAATATTTTAACCAAAATCCTAACTCATAAATAGACGGTTATGTCTATTCTGTAGAGCATCCAAAAATTGAGAATAGGGAATTATTAAGCACAAAAAAATCCATCTCGACTCTTCATTCTCTCTCCCTTTAAATAATGAGAAGTTAAAGTAATATTTCTTCAAGACCAAAGAACAAAAAATCAAAAAAAATTAACACAAGACATTCAAATCATTGTGCTAGAATCCAGAGATTGAGTGGTGTTGTTTGAAGATCATAGGAGCATGTGTGGATCAACACTAGAGGGATTCTATCCCTGGATCCAATCAATATAATAAAGGTAATCCACAATGGTCTTTTTGGAGGATCAACATTAACCAATGAATAAAGTTCACAAGCCCATATATTGATTTCCTAAAATAGTAAATAAATTAATTACAAATTTGACGTGAATGATCCTCACTCTTGGTTTTAGGAAATTATTATTAAAAGAAATTTTAATATACTACCTACCAACAAATGCTTCTGATATGAAAAGAACTAACACTGAAAACAATTAGAAAAAGAGGAAAACTAAGAGTTCCCAGTTCCTGGTCTCCAAGTATAACCACTGAACATGGTCAATGCACTCAAGTATTTCTATGCTTCACAAAAGTCATTTAAAATATGTCTGTTGTTTTCGTAAGATGAGAAAAGTATCGGAAAACCCAATTAAAGTGTGAGTATATAGATGAGCATTAGGATGCTCTAAAAACCATAAAAGAAAAACCTATAAATTTAAAATAGAAATAAGCTCAACCCATAATAAGTGGGAAGAAAACCCAATATATATATATATGCTCGTAAAGAAATCCATATGAGAGAGAAAGGGGATCTGTATTTCATAGCCCAGCCAAGAATAATGAAATTACCTATATCTCTAATGGTTTATCTTCAATGCCCAACATCACATGTAACCTTCCAAGAATCCATGTGGATGGTCTCACTCCACACTCTTGTGCTCCATGCCAAGGGAGCCACAACTTTGGTGGAGGACCCGCTCCCTGCCAGAGCTTGAAGATGGGGAGGGGGTACCACTTCATAGATAGAGGACTTAAGCCTTGATATAGTATGGGGAAGTACCGAATATACCTATATAAAGAGTATGGGGGACCCATGCCCTGGCACTGTATGGGAGTACCAACCCCATCATCTATTTTATGATCCTATCTGATCACTATCATCAGTCAAGCATCACCCAAAGAAGTACCAAGATAAAAAACCTCCCATTGTATATTGTATTCCATAATGAAGGTTACCATCACATTATACATGAAAAAGACTCTGTATAGGGTACTCTTGGGAAAAAATTTGAGTCCTGAAGAAGAAGATACGGAAGTTAGGAGTTCATAGGAGAAGTACACGATTTGTACGTGGGGTCACAAAACACCTCACCTCGTTAAAGGTGATTCCATTGGATCTCTCAAATAATATGTAAATTGAAAGTACTTAGGTGCAGTAGAGTGGATAAAAAAGGTCATTCTATAAGGAGGAAATATTTAAAACAATATATTAAATGTATTTTTAAAACAAATTAAAAGAAATAAGTTATTAAAAAGTTTCATGAACCGGCCTAGATACCCTAGTACCCTAATGCTTGATCTGACACTGACATAGACCAAAGGGCATTCTTGATCCCCACGGGTCGGTGTCTAGCACCTATATTTATAAAAGAAAAATGTGGGAATGGTTTTTCGACATAAAAACTGGAAGAAATAGTTACAAGTCAGTATGATTAAATGAAAAATACATAGGAAGAATAGTACCATAAGATGAATAGGTATATAAACAAAAAGTACGACCACAAAGTACTAAAAATAGAAAGGGAAACAACCTATGTCCCAACGTACATAACATCTCAAATCCTAAAGTCCAATAAAAACTACAACCTCTTTGTAGTGATTTTCCCTTTCTCGAACCTAGAAAGTGGAAATCTATAAACACCCAAAGCCACAGGTGTAGTGTGATCTAAAATACCAATAGGGTCTAACCAAGAATTCAATAATAATATACTATAATAAATAATGAAATAATGCTTTAAATTTAAAATAAAATAAACATGAATGTAAAAGATCATATTTAAAAAAATCATGCTTTTAATTTCAATTGATGAAAACATTTCAAAATAATGTTTTAATAAATTTTTTATATAACACAGTTTATATAAATTCACATGGAATATGTAAATCATTTTTACAAACAATGTCATATATATCAAAGCATTAACTACCAGAAACATGATCATCTTCCAAGAGGAACAACAGTTCCAGGTTATGGGATCTTCACACACTCAAATAGGTGATGACGATAATATGTATACATACATCCCTTAAACAATGGTTAAAAGGGGCTAATAACATCCCATTAGATATAAGATCATCTACACTTATGTTTTGTTAGAGTTGTAAATTGTAAATAAAGTTTCATCCAAAATAACACACTAACTACTTATGATTTCATGTGCTTTAACAACAATAAATAATGAGAAAATTATTTCAAAACTGTTCAAAATACAATTGCCCCATTTTCTATTTCAATTAAAATTTCACTTTAAAAACCAATACATGGGTTTTTAATCAAATCATGAATTTTTCTGAGATAAAACTAATGGGTTATTATCAAAAAAATTAATCCATTTTTCTCAAATATAAATTTTAAATAAATTTCACAATTTATTTCCAAAAATTTAATTTCACAATTTATATCACATTCTATAATCACACCCAAATTCATTGGAATTGGGGGTTTTTCACAATTTCCTACCAATGAAAATAAAAAATCCCAATTCGATCTAAATTGGGGTTTTCATAATCCCATTAAAAGTAATTTAATTTAAATCAAGTAACTTATGGTTAAATAAATTGGAAAATCTTAAATACAACCACCTAACATAGATCACCGTATCACGTAACACAATACCTACAACAAGAATATCTAATGAAGAATATAGGTAACATAGATTTGAGAATCATAACTAGATTCGATATCCACAACAAAAAGAGTTTAGATCCTCCAAAAACATAGAGATATAAAAATCCCCAAGGAGGATAGAATAAGATAACAAGAGATAAGGAATGTGGAATGAATTATTACTGGGAAAGGATCAAATGATGACCACCTAGCTTCGATCCTCCTTGGAAAGGGTTTGGAAGGGACAAAATGGGTCCTTGAATGCCATATAAACCTTAGAAAATGAAATATCTTGAGTTTGGGTTGAGTGGGGGTCCAAAATAGTGTTCAAGGATTATTTTTATTTTTTTTAAATAATTAAATCTCGCAGGCACGGTTAGCTGGGTAGGGTCGCCCATCTTTTCATACTATGTGCCCTAACCATGTGCCCCTATAAGGGGGTGATAGTTTCTATGAGATGGGAACACAGTTTTTCAAATCACACACTAACTCTGAAAACCTTCATTGTCTAGGTTTTCATGGTTTTTACTTACAAGGACCATTGTTTGGTAAAACCATGCACAACCTAAAATCTCTCTAAAATTTTGAAAATTTCACACAAAGAACCCCTAAATGAGACCCAACCAAAGCATGATAAAAATAGTGGTTAAAGAGTACCTAAAAATAGAAACTATCTGTTACAAAAAGGATGGGGGTGGATTTTTTATGTTTATAAAACATGAATAAGTATACTAGAATAAGATTGTATTTTTTTAGATAAGATTGAGAGAACATAATGAGAAAATATTTTTTTTGAAAATATTTTTAGAAGGCATAATTGATCAAACTATACCTATTAAATTTATTATAAATCATTATAATTTATATTAAACTCTATTTCATTATGATCTCCTAATTTAATAACCCTCTAAGCCTATGGGATTTAACTTAACCATAATGTTGAAATTAATTAATCCCTAGGGTGGCTCCGGAACATGAAATCATAGCACCCTACTTTGATTTTTGTTAAAATAATAAATTATGGTCAGTAATAAATTGGGGAACATATCTATTCTAGAAATGAGATTAAATTGGTTTTTGGGATTGTATTTTAACTCTACAAATTGATTCTATGTTGTTTTGTTTTATACATTAAGATCACACTTTCACAATTCACACATTACTTGACCTCGTGAGTTTTGTGTTAATTATTCAATTTATTACTTAGTTTACTTTAAGTTAAAAACTCAATTCATTGACCATGTTATGTGAATTACATTATCTTATTGATCCAAAACAAAGAAGTGAATAAGGTGATAATTATATCAATTAGTATGATAAAATACTCTTTCGTGGGTGGTGTAGTCATTATAGAAATGTTTTTCAGGTGCAAAGGTTTAGAAAGGGTATAACCTAATCATGTTTCTATTATTGATTTCCAAAACAAAATGTATGAATAGATAAGAATAAAATTAATGAAAAATAAAGAAATAAAATAGAAACTAAGATGTTTGTTATGAAAACACAAACATTACAAGAAAAATATTACGTCCACTAGGTTAGATACCCTGATAGGGGGTGAATTAGGGTATGGCAGATTATAATAACGACCCTTATTGATCTTGTTTCTCTGTTAAGAAAAACAATTTCTCTCTCTTTCTCGTAGCAAAGTATAAACAGAAATTAATTCATGCACATGACACAATGATTTTTAATTGGTTTACCCTCACTGGTCTATGTACAAGGATCATACACCGACAATGTGTTGATGTACCAAATCCACTATAAGCGTACTGTTGTTTACAAGTTCGAAGTAGCCTCGCTGTCCATCCTGGTTTACAACCACTCACAATATAAAAGCTCACTGCTCTCTCAACTGAAGTGTGCTCACTGCTTCTTCAGAAGATCCACTAATAGTTTATATATATGTTGGTCTCTTCATTATCACTAATTAAATATGCATATTTCACTATTGATAGATGATATGTTTACATTCAACTTTCTCCCGCAGATGAATCTCATTTTGTAGCGGATGTACCGGGAAACTGCAATTTTTACGCGCAGCCTTCACTGGGCCTTGCGCGTAATTCCATGCTTTTTCACAAAATTCACTTTTTTCACCAAAAACATTTTACGCACAACACTCCTTTTACACGCAACAAATTAGTTTACGCGCAATAGCTTTTACACACAGCCTCTACACTACCTTGCATGGAATTATTCACTTTTGCGCAAAATTCACTTTTCATGCAATAGACTTCTTTTCACGCAACTCTCTTGAGAACTCCGATTTTGCATGCCAGAGCTCGGATACTCTCTATGTTTTGATCTCTGCCAAATGGAGGGGGATCACTTAATATTTATAGGCCAAATAGACCTCGCATGAAAAACCTTTCTTGAGCGTGTAATTCTCTTCAAGCATAAAAAAAATCTTCTGCGCAACACCATATTTCACGCATTGGTCCAATATTTCTCGCACCTCATGCCTTTGCCAATTTTTGAGCTTCGAACCTAGAAACACCTATTGTGCAAAAAAAATTCATCCCTTTTTTTCATGCATCACTTTCCTTTTTCGCACACAGTGCTGATATTTTGCAAACCACGCTGTTTTTTTGTGTGCCACTATATTTTTTCGCGCACCAAAAATTTTCCGATTTTCAGGCCCAAAAATTTAGCAAACACTGAAAAATGATGCCACCTTGTATCTACCCTTTTTGTACCGCCTCCAGATCATCTATTCCTTTGTCGAGGTTCTTCAATCAATTAAGGATTGTGGAATGCATCCCTTGAACCTTACAAATCACCATTTAATCCCCATTTTTCAACACAATCACACAGCATGGTCTGCTTTGTCAACAAACAAAACATGGAGGCCCACATTGTCAACAACCACAATAACCTCAAAAATGATTCAATGATGCCTTGAGGGATTTTTCCCAACAACAAAAAAGAAGAAGAAGGCTTCGATGAAGAGATATTACTTCAAGATCTCTCCCTCTTGAAATGTTTGGATAAATAGATTCAAACCAATTAATATATAACCTCTATATCCTAACGCACTAAAACCCCCTTAAAAGTAAAAAATATATATTTATAGAGTGTAGGGGTGGCTTACAAGAAGTTACATGTGTGAATGGGAAAATTTGTCCAAATGTTTTAATCCATTTTGGACCACCTTATTGAAATTTAAAATGCATATACCATATATCCTTATAGAAGTATTATTTATGTGTAATTGGATACTATATATAATATCTAAATTTTAGCACAATATAAAACTGCATGTAGAATATATGTCCCAAATAGTGAAGTAGTGTCCAATATGGAGAGCCTAGTCCAACTTTGACTTCATGAGCCATTTTCTTTAATAAAATTCACGATTTATCTTGGATGATATAAATAATCATTCTAAGAAATTAAGTTGAGAATTATGTTAAATAATTTTAAGTCCTAATAATATATATATAAATTTTTGTGACTAAATTAAAATCTAAAAGGCATTTTCTTAGAAACTATTTCAAAACAAAATTTAGTGAGATTAATGACACTAATCATAGAGAAATAAGTCATGGGTCTACTGTGCCACTAATTCCACACGTGTGTGTGTGTGCTAACGATTTCGAGCTCATATCTTCACCCATTATTCAGTATTTTCATGTCAAGTAAAAAAATTATTCTTACTTGATTTAATTCCACTAAACCTCTTCTATATTCCTTTATAATAAAATTTCAAGGCCCACTCACTTAAGAATTCCCAAAAGTCAAACCTTAATCTCCTGACTAAGATATCCCCACATGTTATATATTTCATCACTCCCCGTTTTATTAAGATATTTTTTTTATTTTTTTTCGGAGGGTGAAGAAATATTGGATATCAGGTACACATACATAAGTAAATTGGGTATAATAATGAAGTTTATCAAAATAGAAATAAACGCATGGATAAACCATTTATATAAGATAATTTTTTACCATACTTTTCTATACCTTCAATTTAGTAGGAAAATTTTCAAAAGATATAGTTTCCTGAAATGTTGTATGGAAAAATAAATAACATAATTTACCATGAAAAGTTTTCAAAAAGAATGATATAAATATAAAAAAGGTTTTATAATTACATAACCAATTATATACATAGTAATTACATTATCCCTTGTTTTTTAATCATAGAGGTTTTATTATTTATCAAACATAACATTTATATTTTTATTTATTATATTCATACATGTTTTTAATTTTATGAAGTATCAAACAGAATAACACTTAATATAATCGCATTTATATTCAATCATTTATTAATTTTCTTATACCATATCTTTTAAATTCATATTATTAATCATCAATTATTGTATTTTTATAATCATCATCAACATATTGTCTTAATCTTAATATATTTTAAAATATATTAGGTTATAAGGGCATATATAATTATAGTATTTAACTTTTTCATATAATTATTATTATTATTATTATTATTATTTTGATCAGTAATTGATTTTTTTAGTTTTCTTAATTTCTTTATTATTTCCATCATTATAATTAATCTTATTAATTATATTCTTTCCCTCATTCGATAGTATTTATTTATTATTATTATAATTATTTCATATCATTTATTTTTTTTATAAATTTTCTATGACTTATATATTAATTTATATTACATTCTTCAATCACTTTATGAATTTATTTAAATATTTTATTTTAATATTTTCATAATTATAAATAATATAAAATAATAATACTTTTTGAAATTTTTAAGTTGATTAAATAATAAATGAATGAAAAATATGTCTTACTAATAATAAAATTATATTAGAGATTGATAATGAATGAAATAATTTAGAAATTAATTTATTAAAATTAAGACAAATATTGAATCTTCTATATTGAGAAAAAAATATAATGAATATTTATTGATTGTAAATAAATTTATTATTTAATGAAATTGTGTTAGAAGAACTAAAAATGATAATTTGTTAAAATTGAAAAAAATAAATGAAGTATAAATTATATTTCAAAATAGAAAAAATATTTTTGTAAGAAAAAAATGAAGAGTCATTTAAAAAGGAAATTTTAATTTAAAGAAAATTTTAAAATTAAATTTTCTTAAAAATATATAAATTAAGAAAAAAATAAAAATAGAAAACAAGTAATACAAATGATAATCAAATTGAATATGAATAATATTAAATGAGATAAAAACATAGAGAGATATTATAAGAAAATGTAAGAAATTAATATTTGAAAAAAAATATTCTTTATTATCAATGAAAAACATTAAATGAAAATGATAAACAGAACTTGAAAACAAATACCACATATCAGAAAAAATTGAATTAGAAACAAACAAAATTTAAATATAAATATAAAGAGAAAGAGACGTCTGGTTCAACATCAGATGAAGAATAGACAAAAGAAATTTGACTTTGCGAGAAGATAAAATAAATTAAAGGATAAGAAATATTTTGAATATTTCATTTTAAATATAATATAATTTTATTTATTTTTTTATTTTTACATTATATCTGTTAATTTATTATTTTCATAACATTCTTCTAGTATAGTACTTATAAATTTTATTATTTATTATTTTATAAATTTCACACATTTTATATAGTAAATCTTTTTTACTTTCATCAATTTTTTGTTCAATTCATTCTTAATTAATTCCAAATAAATTTTTATCCTCTCAATATTTTTTTATTCTTTATCAATACTTATTCATCTGATATTATATTATGTCATGTAGAAGATAACTCAATATTCTTAATTATATATTTCTTTAAAAAATCTATCACATCAATTAATGATCTTTATATACTAAAGTATCCTTTTCATACATTAATCGAATTGTCTATTATATTATATAATAATTTATATTTTCAAAATTCAAAAAAAAATAAATCCCTTTAAAAATCATCCAAATTTCATAAATGATCATTCATTTTTGAAAAAAATAATATATAGAGAAACAAGTCATGGGTCTACTGTGCCACTAATTCCACACGTGTGTGTGTGTGTGTGCTCACGATTTTGAGCTCATTTCTTCACCCATTATTTATTATTTTCATGTCAAGTAAAAAAATTATTCTTACTTGATTTAATTCCACTAAACCACTTCCATGTTCCTTTATAATAATATTTCAAGGCCCACTCACTAAAGAATTCCCAAACGTCAAACCTTAATCTCCTGACTAAGATATCCCCACATGTTATATATTTTATCACTCCCCTCTTTATTAATATTTTTTTTATTTCTATTTTTTGGAGGGTGTACACGTATTGGATATCAGGTACACATGCATAGGTAAATTGGGTATAATAATGAATTTGATCAAAAGAGAGATGAACGCATGGATCAACCATTGATATAAGATGATTTTTTACCATACTATGTTATACCTTCAATTTAGTAGGAAATTTTTTACAAGATACAGTTTCATGAAATATTGTATGGAAAAATAAATAACACAATTTACCATGACATGTTTTCAAAAATAATGATATCAAAATCTAAAAGGTTTTATAATTACATAACCAGTTATATACATTGTAATTACATTATCTCTTGTTTTGTCATCATATAGGTTTTATTCTTTAGCTCACTTAACATTTATATTTTTATTTATTCTATTTACACTTGTTTTTAATTTTATGAAGTATCAAAGAGAATAACTCTTAATATAATAACATTTATATTCAATCATTTATAAATTTTCTTATACAATATCTTTTAAATTCATATTATTAATCATCTATTATTGTATTTTTATAATCATCATCAACATATTTTCTTAATCTTAATATATTTTAAAATATATTACGTTATAAGGGCATATATAATTATCGTATTTAACTTTTTCATATTATTATTATTATTATTATTATTATTTTTATCATTAATTAATTTGTTTAGTTTTCTTAATTTCTTCAGTATTTCAATCATTATAATTAATCTTATAAATTTTATTCTTTCAATCATTTGATAATATTAATTTATTCTTACTAGAATTATTTCATATCATTTATTTTTTTATAATTTTTTATATCTTATATATTAATTTATATTTCATTCTTCAATCGCTTTATAAATTTATTAAAATAATTTATTTTAATATTTTTATAATTAAAAATAATATAAAATAATATTAGTTTTTTTAATTTTTTTAAGTTGATTAAATAATAAATGAAATAAAAATATGTCTTATAAAAAATACAATTAGATTACAGATTGATAATGAATGGAATAATTTATAAATTAATTTATTAAAATTAAGAAAAATATTGAATCTTCTATATTGATAAAAAAAATATAAGGAATATTTAATGATTGTAAATAGATTGATTATGTAATGAAATTATGTATGAAGAACTCAAAAATGATAATTTGATAAAATTGAAAAAATATAAATGAAGAATAAATTATATTCGAAAATAGAAAAAAATATTATAAGAAAAAAAATTAAAAAACACTTAAAAATTAAATTTAAATTTAAGAAAATTTTAAAATATAATTTTATTAAAAATATATAAATGAAAAAAAAAATTGAAAAAAAGTAATAAAAATGATAATCAGATATAATATGAATAATATTAAATGAGATAAAATCATAGAGAGAGAATCTAATAAAATGTAAGAAATTAGAATTTGAAAAAAATATTCTTTATTATCAATGAAAAATATTAAAAAATGATAAACTTCACTTGATAATAAATACCACAGATTAGAAAAAATTGAATTAGAAACAAACAAAATTTAAAGATAAAAATAAAGAGAAAGAGACGTCTAGTTCAAGATCAGATGAAGAATAGACAAAATATAATTGACTTTGCGAGAAGATAAAATAAATTAAAGAATAAGAAATATTTTGAATATTTCATTTTAAATATAATATAATTTTATTCATTTTTATATTTTTACATTATATCTGTTAATTTATTATTTTCATAATTTTCTTCTAGTATAGTACTTATGAATTTTATTATTGATTATTTTATAAATTCAACACATTTTATATAGTATATCTTTTTTACATTCATCAAAGTTTTGTTCAATTCATTCTTAATTAATTCCCAATAAATATTTATCCTCTCAATATTTTTTGATTCTTTATCAATCATTATTCATCTGATATTATATTCTGTCATGTAGTAGATAACTCAACATTCTTAATTATATATTTCTTTCAAAAAAATCTATCACTTCAATTAATGATCTTTATATACTAAAGTATCTTTTTCGTACATTAATTGAATTGTCTATTATATTATATAATAATTTATATTTTCATAATTAAAAAAAATACCTTTCAAAATCATCTAAATTTCATAAATGATCTGTCATTTTTGAAAAAAATAACATATAGAAATTAAATATGAAAATGAAGATTGTTGAAATGAAATAATTGATTTTCAATTATGGTGATTTTTTAATACAAAAAATAATAATGAAAAAAATTCTTAATATTTAATGAATTTAAATAGTAAATAAATTGATAAATCGTTGTATAAAATATAAATAGACAATGAAAGAAAAATGAGAACATAAATAAAATATCGAAATAAAATAAAAAATTATTATAGAAATTATAAATATATGATTTTATTATTATTAGAATAATAAAAAATAAGATAAAAATTAAATGATTATAATTAAAACTAATAAATTATATATGAATAAAAAAAAAGACAAAAATTATTTAATTACAAATACTATAAAATATAAATTTTATGAGAGAGAAAAATAAAATTAAAGAAAAGATAAAAAAATTATTAAAATCTAGAAATTGTTGAGAAGTACAAAGATGAAAATTGAATTAGATTTAAATTAAAATATTTAATATTATTTCTTTATTCATGTTAAATGAAAAAGAATGATTTTAAATATTTCATTTTAAATCTAATTTAGTTTTATTCATTTCTATTTGTTAATGTTGTATCTTATAAAAAATAGATAAATAAAGATTGAGGATGTTAATTTTGAACTTGAATAATAATCAAATTAATTATAACAATATAAAGATTCATTATAATAAATGATTTAGAAAATGAATATATAGATGATAAATTATTCATTAGAAGATAAGAATACTGTAAATAAAAACTATTAATAATATCTTCAATAAAGATGACAATCAAAATATGATTTTTTTTGAATGATTAAATAAAAATAAAGATGTTTAAAATATAAGAAAATGGAAATTAATATTTTCTTGTGAAATTTAAAAAAAATTAATGATATATATTAGAGATGAATAAATAAAGAGTGAGGGAGTAAATAAGGAATAATTAAGAAGAATTAAAAATATAGAAATTAATTTAGATAAATACTAGACTAGAAGAAATATATGAAAATGTAAATCGAAAAAAATATGAAAGAATGATATCTATTAAAAATGAATAAAAATAAGAAAATAAAAAATAAAGTTAAAAGTTGAAAATAATAATAATATTATTAAATGATTGGATTAAAAAAATCATAAAATTATAATTATATTTATGATAAAATACTTGAAGATAATTATACTAATATAGACACTAGGAATCAATTCGGAATTTGAAAATAAAACTAAATGATTGAGAATAAAAAAACAAATTACTCTTATTAAAAAATATGAAAAAAGAAATTTATATATATTATTTTTTTATACAGTATATGAATGTTTGAATTTATCTCATAGAAAAATGAATATGAAATAATGATTTGTTTAATTTATAATATCTTGACTCTATTAAAATAAAAATAAGAAAAAAAATTAATGATTTGAATAAAAAATGAAAATAATGAGATGCTAAAATTTTGTGAAATATTATATTAAAATAATTTATAAATTTGGTAAAATAATAAAAAATAAATAAATATAATTAAAAATATAAACAAGAAGAATTTAAATTTATTTAGATAAAAAAATGAATATAAATATATCATCGAATAAAAATTTATTATGAAAATTCTAAATATTTGATTTTAATATTAGTAGAATAATTAAAAATAAGAAAAATATTAAATGATTATAATTGTAATCAATAAATTATATGTGGTTAAAATAAAAATTAGATTTTTTTAATTATAAAGTCTATAAAATATGAATTTAGTGAGAGAAAAAATAAAATTAAAGAAAATATAAAAAATTCATTAAAAATATAGAAATTGATAAGAAATATACATTTGAACATTGATTTAGATTTAAAATTTTATTTAAAACTTATTATGTTATCAATAGATTTCATGCTATTATTTAATTTCTTTATTTTCCATTCTTTTTAAATTTAAATATTTTTCAAATTCATGATACTTTTTAATTATTTTATTATTCAATCTAATATATTTATTTTTTTAAACTATTTTAAAATATTATTTTATTCAGAAATTTTTAATTTAAATATCTCTTTATTTTATATTATGTTTATATAATTCATTCATTATTTATTCACTAAATATTTTAATATTTCTATGTTTCTTATCCCTTAAATTTTCAATATTAAATTGTATGAAATCATATTAATTTTTACATATTTAAATTTATTATTTATTCTAATCACACTATTATCATTATTATTATACATTAGTTTTTATTAGTAATTTCATGTTACTTTTAAACCACTTATGATCATTCATATTTTTACTCATTTTTTCATCTCAAAATTCAATTCTATATATTTTATAAATTATCTATTTTTTATTAAATTCTAATATTATTAATTTATATATGAATAGGTCTTATAAATCATATAATTTAATTATGTTTCTATTATTTATTAATTATATTTTATCATCATTTTTGTCAATTTATTTTAAATTTTTAATTATTGCGCTTTTATTTATTTTCTATATATCATATTAACTTCTATTAGATGTTTTTTTACATTCACAGAATCTATTTTTTAAATTAATACATTTCTTCTCATGTATTTTTTCGTTTTGATTGATCTTTCTTTCTTCATTTCAATTTTTTTTTCTTCTTTGTTTATTATATTATGTTTCATCAGTAAAATATATTTTTATATAATTTTAAATATCTTTGTTATTATCATTTTCTAATTTAATATTTATTCATTAATAAATTTTTAGCTTATTTATATATATATATATATATATTTAGTTTTTGTTTTCATTTTTCTAATACATTTCTATAAAACTATTCTATAGAAATATTTTCTTCAATAATTTTTTTCCTATTATTATTTTGAATATTATTTTGATTATATTTCTCAATTTTAGTATTTGTTTTTATATTATTTCTAGGAAGATCATAAATTGATTTTAAATTATTATTTAATAAAATTATGATACAATGAGAAATAATATAAACAAAAATGAAAATATTAAAGAAGCTACACTAAAATGTTGTCCCTTCCACCGCACTTAAAATATCACATTGTCCTCAATGTAAACCTATTATATTATAAATTCACAAGAAATGTAGAATTTGAAATAGGAAAAATAATATAAAAGTGAAAGGGTTAGGAACCACCAGACATTCTCATGTACTAACAACGTCATGTAGTGTGATGAAACCAACTGCATGGGTGGTAAGTCCCTCAATGTATTTCTTCAAATATTTCTCATTGAATATAAAGATCCTTCCAATTTATTTTTTATGATCTCCATTATACCATAAGGAAGAACATTAGATACAAAATAAGGACCTAACCATCTGGAGCACAACTTACCATGAATTAACTTCAATTGATAACTATAGATGACTTTCTTTCCGATATAAAACTCCCTTTTTTGAATTATACTATCATGAAAAACTTTTGATCTTATCTTATAGAGAATTAGGTTCTCATATGAAAACAATTGATTCTGCTCAAGCCTTAAATTTATAGCTTCCTTTGATCTTCATCTTGGGATAAATCCATGTTACATTTCTTTATATCCCAATATGCATGATGTTTAACCTCTACAAGAGGATAACATGCTTTCCCAACAATGATCTGAAAGGGAGACATAACAATGAGAGTTTTGAATTTTGCCCTATAAGACTATAACACATCATCCAATCACTTTCTCTGATATTTCCTATTTATCTACACAATTTTCTCTAATTTTTTTCAACTCCTAATTTGAAACCACATCCTAAACATTTATTTTGGGGTTGTATGGAGTAGAATTTTTATGAATCACCCTATAATTATAAAGAATGTAATACAATTTATGATTTAAAAAGTGTGACCCTTGGTCACTGATGATATCCTTTTACACTCAAAACCTACAAAAAATTTAGTCTTGAAAAAATAAAATACAATGTGAGAATAATCAGTCCATGTGGACTTGGCCTCTACTCATTTAATAACATAATCAACAAAAAAAGGAGTGTAGAAAAAACCAAATGATCTTGGAAATATACCCATAAAATCAATTCCCCATACATAAAAAATATCAGAAAATAATATCGGTTTTGGGGGATCTTGTATCTCCTAGAAATGTTTTTGGTGTGTTAGAAATAAAAGAATGACTGAAAAAACAAACAGTCATTATGAAACAGATTAGGACAATATAATCCAAAGTCTATGACCTTCCTAGTTATACTTTGGGCTCTAAATTTTCCACCATAAGAAAGTGTGTGATAAAAATTCATAATATACTTAAACTCATGATTAAGCACACATCTCCTAATGTCTTAGTCACTATAAATACACCAAAGGTAAGGATCACCCCACATATAAAACCTAGATCTACTCTTTAAAATTTTAACTCGATGTTTCTTTTTGTTTTCAGAAATTTTAAATTAAACCATGTAATTCACTAAATCTATACACCAAGGTTGAGTACCTGAGATGACATATATATGATCATAGGGGAATGTTTCCCGAATTGGCACCTGGTTTGGAGTATCATGCTCTAATATGTGAGTGATCTTTCTCATGTGGTCAGTCAACACATTCTATGACCCCTTATTATCCCATATCTAGATGTCAAACTTTTGAATGAAGAGAATCCAATTAATAAGTCATGTATTTTCATTTGGATTCCTTATTAGGTACCTTAAAGCTACATGATCAGATAAAACAATCACATTATATCCTTATAAATAAGATCAATTTTTTTTAAAGAAAATATAATAGTAAGAAAATCATTTTTTAATATGGTGTAATTTTCTTGGGATGAATCAAAATTCCTTTATGCATAAGAAATCACATGGGACCTCCCTTCCACCGTCTGAGATAATATAACTCCAACTGTGAAGTTGGAAGTATCACACATAAGCTCGAATGAAAGTTTACAATGTGGGGGCTGTATAATCAGTGGAGTGGTTAGATGATTCTTTATCTCATCAAATGATACACTTCACGAATCATAAAAAAAGAAGTCAATATCTTTTTTAATCAATCAAGATAAGGTTATAGATATATTATTGAAATCTATAAAGAAGTATCAATAAAAACTATCATATCCCGGGATAATAAAACATCACACACACATATAGGATATGAAAAAGATGAATTTATTCATACCCTAGATCTATCAACTTCAATGACATGATATTACACTATATAAACTAGGAAAATTCCTTTCTCTACCCTAAAATGACATTTCTCAAAGTTCAAAACCATATTTTTCTAAATGAAATGATGTAACACATTACCCAAACTCAAGAGACACTCATCAAACGAGAAAATGTATGTAATAAAATCATCCATAAATACCACCATTAAAGTCTCAAAAAAATAAAAAAAAATATACTTACCATGTATCTTTGGAAGGTACCTAGGGAATTATAAAGTCCAAACATCATCCTTCAGTAAGCAAATGCACTAAATTTCTAGGTTAATTTCATATTCTCTTGGTCCTCTAGTACTATGGGAACCTAAAAATAACCATAGACACCATCCAGGAAGCAATAATGTGTCCCACATTTAAGTTTCTCAAGTATTTGGTAAATTAATGGAAGTGGTAAATGGTCCTTATGAGGGTATTAATTTGGTTTTCTATAATATTTACATGCTCACCGACTATTTTGTACGCTCATAGAAATTAACTCATCATTTTCATTATTTATAATAGAGAAACCTATTATCATTGGTACAACCTATACATGGCTATCCCACTAAGAGTGATAAATGTGGTAAATGATAATTTCCTCAGAAAAAATTTCCAACTATTTTTTCCCAAACAACAAACAGTGTGGGGTTAAGTCTCTTTTTTAGTTATCTAACTCATTTAGCGTCATCCTGTTAAATAATCCTATACATACAAATTGAAGGGCTAATACCTGGCATGCTTACTAAGTTACAACCAATTGACCTATTATTCTCCCTTAAAATATTTAAAATCCATATTTCTTGTTCAGGTAAAAGATAATTGACAATTATTACATGTAATTTTTTATCTTCCAATAGGTATGAATATTCTATGTTTAGTGTCAATTGTTTGAGATCAAATTTGGGTAATTTATATATTGATGGAAATGATGTGGGAGATAATATATGTTCACAATAAATTTTTGGGATTGAATATACATTATCAACATCAGTTAATAATGCTTCAAGTACATACATAAAATAAATATCCATATCATAATTAGAATGTATATTCCCTAAATTAGAATAAAAATCCACATTAAAATCATAAATGAGAGGGGTTTGATCATGAGAAATAAGTATGAAATTATTTTTCAATATAAAACTATAACCAACCATAAATATATCTCTAAGAATATAATGATCCCCATTTGGAAAATATTAAAAATCAAAATATGGAGATTTACTAAAAGATGAGTCAGAATGGGAGCATAAGAATGCATAATGGTCCTCTAAGGGGTACTTCATGAGTATAAAATGTTAAATTTTATGATATCATCTCCAAAATCCATAAAAAGTGTACCCTTATAGACATTTATAATTGTGTTGGTATTTTTTAGGATGGGTTTTCCAAGAATGATAAGAGCATGAGAACTTATAGACACATCTTCTATATTCATCATGTAGAAATATGATGGAAATATCATGTACCTTACCAAAATAAGGATATCCGCGATGACTTAAATCATGTATGTAGTGGCCCTATTTTTACATTACACCACTAACCTTATCATATTTATCTCACCAAACTACAAGGAAGAGAAAATAGTTTGAGGCATTTGATTTATTGATGCTCCCAAATCACATAAAGCATCAGGGAAATTAAACTCTCCTATGGTGTATGGAATAGTGAATTTCATAAGGACCATTCATTTTATAGGAATCACCATGGTTAGTGTGATAAGTGTAGATAAAGTTTTTCCAAGGTTTATCTACTCATTTTCTTTAATCATTATTCTATTTGTACAAAATTCTTTCAAAATCTTGACATACCTTGGAATTTCATGATTTATTCAAGTGGAGGGATATTGATCTACACACACTTGAATGCATCTAAAACCTCTTTTTTAATCACATATTCATCCATATTTTTTGTTTTTACAACTCTATTTTTAAATAAAAGGGGTCTAGGTGGAACATCATCAATCTTTTGCTTACCTTTTTCTTTCTCCTTTGGCTACTTATCAGTTGGTCTGGATTGGGGATCCTTTTGCGATTAGGTGAATCCTAGTGGAATGATAGGTACAAATTTATCACTCATTTTCTTCCCACATATCAATGTGATGGAACTGATGTACCCATTTTGATTTTTAGTATGATGGGAAGGAATATTTTCTGATTTCTTCCTTTCCATTTCACAGAGGGTGGTGGTAATTTGAATCATTTGCATCTTCAAATCCCTCAACTCTGAACCTTAAATCATTCACTAATTATTCTAATTAAGAAAATTTTGTTTCAAAATGTCATCAATATTATAATATACCTTTGGTTGAGAATTCCACTCTTTTTTTTGACTTACTGATTTTTGGGATTTAAATCTCCTTAGGGGTTGTTGAAGAACCTACTGGTATAGTAGAGGATGATGGAAGTTATGTTGGAAAGGGGGAATGTTTTGTTTACTAGATCTATAAATAATTTTTGATTGATCTTTACACCCTTGGTTTTCTATTGCTGAAAATTAATCATACTTCTTATAGGGATGTGGTTTCTATTGCTGCTGATATGGTTGCCTAGAGAATGTGGTTGTGCAATCCTCTGTCTCTTGTAATTAGGGTAAATAGTTAGTTGGGTGGTTTCTTTTGGTATATATTACATAAGGCCTTGTAGGTGTTGGTAGATATGTATTCTGAGCCAAAGGAATCTATCTCACCATAGTGGTTAATTCATCTAACATGGTATAAATTAAATTATTTTCAAGAGAATATGGACTTACTTGATATACTACTTTAACATGTGGTGAACCTAGATCACCAAATTGTTGGGAGTTTTGTTCCATACTTTTAATCAAAACATGTGATGATATAGGTGTTTTTAAAAAAAACTACCCTCTATCCATGATATCCACCCTGATCCTTTCCATATTCACGATACCTCCATAGAAGCACTAGATGAATAGTTTCTCGCTAATTTTTTGATACGGGAAACTTGCACACAATTTCTTGAATCATTTCCAGAACTCATACACTAAATCCACATGATCATGATTGATTAATTATATCTCTTCTTGAATGGAATTGGTACTTGATGCTTGAAAAAATATCTACAAGAAAATACATTTTAAATCTCTCCATCATGTTATGTCTTCAGGTTGTAAATAATACATCCAATATTTTGGAGTTCTATCAAGTGAGAATGAGAATGATCTCAGTTTTATTTGATCCTTAGAGAAATTTATTAGTTTAGGTTTTATAAAACCACATTAAATTTTTTTAAATTTTTTTGGGATCATCACCTGAGAGGCCATGAAATTTTGGAAGGTGTATCAATCCATATGTTAATTCAAAGTATGATTCAAGGTTTGCGTATGAAATACAATTTGGTTGATAGTTAATGGCTATTATATCCAATTATAGACTGGTTCTATTAAGTTCATTGTTATTATTTGCATCAATTGGTTCTGATTTTATATTTGTTTCATATTAGATTTCTTTTTCAAAATTCCTAGATTGGTGGAATTCCCCAATTGGTTAAATTTTGAAACTTCCTATAGACTTATATTATCTCATTTAATCAATGAGATTGTGTTCAATATTGGGGTCTAGTTCAAAAAGAATCTTAGGATTATATCATTTCATAAATCAAAGAAATGAGAAAAGGTTATAATAATAGAGAATAATATCATGATAATAAGTTTCAATTGATAGTCAAAAAGAGAAGAAAAGAGAGAGAGATTAAAATAATAAATTTATAAAGGGAAAAGAAGAAAGAAGAAATAAGTGGAAAAGAATTATAAAATAAAAGGAAACAAATACCACTAATTATTTGAAGAAAATACCAGACTCCCTGGAAATGACCCTGATTTTAAATGTGTTTTCATGGGTGCTCTAAAACAATGTGTAAGTTTAACATACTTAGATGCAGAAATGTGGCTGACTAAGGTCTTTCTCTAAGGAAGCAATATTTAAAAAAATATATTAATTTTATTTTTAAAAAAATATAAGAATAAAAATATTAAAAAGGATGGGGGTTTGATGTTTATAAAACAAGAATAATTTTGTTACAAGAAGATTGTATTTGTTTTTTAAATGATATTGAGAAAACGTAATGAGAATATGTTTTTTTAGAAAATATTTTTTGAATGTGTAATCAATATAAATCTACATATTCACATAATTATTAATCATTATAACTTAAATTAAAATCAAATAAATTATAATACTAAAAAAATGGTTTTATCCAACGCTAGGTATTTAACAATGCTTGCTTAAAACACTGTGAAACCCCCCCTTTCTAGTGCTATAAAAAGTGTGCTTAAAGGGGGTATTTAATAACTCTTTATTAGCGCTGTTAAAGGGAGTATGTAATAGTGATAAAAAAGGGGTTTTAAAGGGGAACCTTTATCAACCCTTGTAAAAAAGACCTGATAAAGGTAATGTTTCAATTTTTTTTATTAAAAATAATATTTTAATATATAAATTTATTTATATTGATATGAATATAATATATATTTTTTAAATATGTTTTAGATAAGCCTAAATAGGAATTTACACATAATATATAATATATTTAGTGAAAATGGAAAATAAAATAAATAAAAAAAATATTTTTAATTAATAATTTTCGAATTATTATCTAGTAAAGCTATTTAATAACAATTTGAAGCTAAAAATCGAAAAAATTAATAAAAGATCTAAAATAAGTTGAAAATGTAATTTGAACTTCAAATGGACATAAATTTTGATCTGGGTGTCAGTTTGGGCTCCACCACATATTAAATCAATGCTTGCAACGAGATCTATGCCCTAGCAACTGAGGAAACCGTGATCACATTCTTTAAGGCCAAAAAGGCCTAGAATGTCTCCAAAACTGATTTTTTAGTCGGGGTACACCACTTTTTTAACATTCTATGGATTTTCAAACTCATTTAAGGGAGGTCTTATTACATTTTTTTGATATAGTCTAAATTTATTCCTAGGGATTACATTCATATTGATATTATTCTTCTGACATTTTATCATTTTTCATATTGTACTATTACTTACAATCTAATATATAACAATATATACACATTTTTTATATATTCACAAATAAAAATTTAATTTTATAAATAAATATCTAAAAATATTTATCTATAAAATATATTTCTCAATATATAAACCTTATCTAAATGAAAAATAATATCCATTTTATTTAAAATGAAAATGCATGATTATTTATATACATATACAATTAATGTATATATAATGATTATATATATTTGTATGTGTGTATTGAAACACAAATATATATTTATCAATATATTCTAATATATGTAAATAAGTATTAATATATAATATATTTAAATAAATAAATACATGTATAATTATATTTATATATGCACACAAATATATAAATATATGTATAAATATTTATATGTATGTTTGTATGTATTTATAAATACACACATACACACAAAAACTTATTATATATATATATATATATTAATATATATATATAAATACATAAATAAATATATATATATAAATATATATAAACATATGTATAAAATATGGATAAATTAATGTAACAAAAAATATATAAATATATAGATATATCATAAAATGTAAAACAAAACAATTTAGGGGAGTAGAAAAGGTATTGGGGTATAAGATAGAGGCCTCAGGTTTGAAAATTGCAAGAGTCATGGATGCACATGGGATGGTGCGGTTATCTAATGTTTTAATAGGGGAGGTACTAATAAAGGTTTGGGGAGTGCTGATAAAAAAGTGGGGAGTGAACAAAAAAATTACACCCCCTTTATTAGTAGGGCCTTTATCCGTACTCTTTTTAGCATTGTTAAAGGGGGCCTTTAAAAGTGGTAAAAATGATGATAAATGTGGCCTTTAAAATCACTAAAAAAATTGCTGATAATAGACCCCTTTATCAAGGATAAAAATGCACTAATAATGTTCCTCTTTATCAGTGATTTTTTTTTTGCACTGTTAAATGGGGCCTTTATCGCTTCTTTTTATAAGTGTTGTTAAAGCCAACCCTTTAGCATTGCTCACATTACCAAAACTTCTATAGGGATGATAAATCCCTTTTACTAGCACTATTAAAAGCCCTATTTTAAGTAGTATTATGATCCCCTCATTTTTTAACCCATTAACCCTACAGAAGTTAATTTAACCACAAAGATGAAATTATTTAAACCCTAGGCTAGCTTCGGAACATACAATCATAACACCCTTGTTTGATTGTCATCTTAAGGATAGATTATACTCAGCGTTAAATTAGGGAACATATCCATTCTATATATGAGTATGAATTGAGATTTGGTATTGTATTTTAACTATACAAATTGATCTTGTGTTGTTTTGTTTTACTGATTAAGACCACGCTCTCACAATTCACACATTACTCAAACTCATGAGTTTTCTGTTAATTGTTAAATTTCATGATTAGTTTATTTTTAGTTAATAAATCAATATATTGATCATATTATGTGAATTACATTGTCTCATTCATTCAAAAAAACAAATGAATAAGGTGAAAATTAGATCAATTACTAAGAAAAACTAACCTTTCAGGGGTGGTGTAGTCATCATTGAAACATTTTTTATATGAAAAGGTTTTGAATGGGTATAATCTAATCATGTTTATAATATTTATTTCCATAAAAAATACAACGAATAGAGAATATTGTTTTTAAGAAAATAATCTAAATAGAATAGAAACTAAGATGTTTATTATGAAAACACAAACATTACAATGTGAAGATTAAGAATAAGGATTCAATGAAGGGATCCGTACTTCAAGAGCTATCCCTCATTATATTATTAGGGAAGTGGAGTTAACCCACTTACACTATTCATTAAATATCTTAATTTACATCCAAACCCATCCAAAATAGAAAAATATATATTTATTTAGGGGAGGGGTGGCTAGGGTTATAAGAGGTTACAAATGTGAATGGGGAAATTCACCCAAATATTTTAATACCATTTCTTCCACCTTGTTGACCTCCAAAACACATGAAACAACTACCTTTATAGAAGGTTGATTTGTGAGAAATTTGGTCCTATGTCTGCTATTTACATTTTATCCCAATCTAAGACCACATGTAGATGATATGATCCAAATAGTGAAGTAGTGTCCAATCTAGTGAGTCCAGTCCATCTTTGATTTCATGGACCATTTTCTCTAATCAAATTCATGATTAATCTTGGACGATATAAATGAAATTTGTATAAAATAAGTTAATAATTATTTCAAAAAAAATTAATTTTAAATAATTTATATAAAAACATTTGTGACTAAATTACAATAGTTCACATTAAAGGGTCAGAATTGGAATTTTCATCAAATTTACAAAACAATGATCTAATCCCAAATATTCCATATGTAAAAGATTGAATATAATGTGAGGAAATTATTTCATTTATTATTAAAAAAATATTTAATAAAAAAGGTTTTTATCACCTCTTAACTTGGGTGTGTTCTCCCCTCAACATGGATTGGATAACCATGCCATACTACATGACATGTACAGGTGGTGGATGGCGTGTCTCATCTACCCGAGGTCTACCTACGTCCTCTCAGACCATTCCTGAGTACTCCCAGAGTACATGATGAGATTCCAACATCGGGTCACATGATTTTTAAGGTCCATACAAGGTGTCTGATCTATATATTTACCCAAAAACTCTATCCATGATTGTTGGGGTACTACACGATGTGTGTTCATCGGTACTAGATGCCATGTATTCAGGTTTTTCACAAGCAGTATATCTTGTTCTTTATGTGGTTATAGATATTAATTCACCACTAAAAATCATTCCATTTTATCACATAAAAATTAAGATAATTACCTCGGACCATTGATTCCCAGTCTTTGATAGCTAGAAATCAAAATTCGATCACCCACATGGGAGTTTGTCCTGCGTACACTGTCATTCGAGGTTCTGAAACTTGTATCTATTTCCCAAAAGCCATGATCCCATCATAATCCGTCCCCAAATCATCAATAATTTCATTATTAATTAACACACCATGAATTTACGTTTTTTATCAAGGTTTAACCCACCACAAATATCTTGAATCACAACCCCATGGGCCAATGACAAATAATGTAAAGAATAATAGGGGAAAAGCACAAACAATGATGATGAGTGCTCTTGGATGATGTGAACCCAAAAAATGATCAAAATGTTTGGGATCAAGGGTGATATCATGGCATAAAAAATATAAACTATTTTAAACAATTCAATTTATAAAACAGGCTCATGCAAAGGGTGGGTAATCACAGATCAATAAAAAGAAAATATGAAAATCCGTGATCATCAATAAAATAGGGAGAAAAATGAAAATATCGAGTCCTACCTCTGTTATGTATCAATAATTGGTGAAGAACACATTCTCTAGTGATAGATAATAAGATACTCTGTGTTCTCCATTCATACCTAGATCTACCTCGATCTGTTCAACAATTCACATCCTTGGGTTTGTTAATGCCAACAAAGGATATTCCTTCTCTTATAAAATCATCCCAGTGTTATGAAGAAAACCCTGAATGTTTTCCATAATTGGGTATTTATAGAGTAAGGGTTAAGTTAGGTTATTTAATTAAAATAAATAAACATATTACTTATTTTATTAAACACTCCTACCAATGGTCAACTCCCATAGAACATCTGACACTAACCAAACATAGGATGCGCCTAGTGTAAACCCCACATTCCAGAATCAACCATGATCTCATATTTCCCATTAGAGGAATTTGATAATGGAAAAACAATTTAAACCAAAATAATGTGTGTTCTTGTAGTAAAATATATTAATATTTTTAATATATAATTTCATTGTCCGGAGAATCCCAAACACAACACTGACTCTAATGAAAAATACACACACATATATATAGAAATATTCAAAGGAATAATAAAAAAACCAAATTCATTATATTCTCCACTACATTATGTATTTTCACCATGAAAACCACAAGCTACAAAAAAATGTGGGGGTACTGAGCCTACATATGGATCTCACACTCCTAAGAGCTCTCCTACATACTCACATACATCCAAAGCACATGAACTATGGGAATGGTTTATCCATACAAGATCCTATCCCATTGATCCTTGATCATGACCAGGTACTCCGCAAAGGTGGATCCATAATTAATTTCTATATCGACCTAGTCAATAACATGAATAGGGTCATATTGGTATCTTCTCATCTATGACACATTGAAGATGTCCTGCACTCAATCTAACTATAGGGGTAAGGATAAGCGATAAAAAACCTAACCAATCCTCTATAGGATCTTGAACGTCCTAATGAACCTCTAAGATATCATTATTCCCCATTAAAATCTCCACAATCCTTATAAAGGGGAGAATCAAAGGAAAACACAGTCACCATTATCAAACTCCAAGGGAATATAACATCAATCCTCATAATATTTCTATCCACTTTGGGCTACCCACATGTGCTCACAAATCACCTGAACCTTATCTATTGTCACCTGTACCATATCTATCCCAACAAGTGATGTCTCACTAATCTCATTCTAGCATAATGTTTACCTGTAGGATATCCCTTACAAATATTTTAAAGGTTCCATGCCTATAGTAGAGTGACAACTATCATTATATGAAAAATATACCAATGGAAAGTGATCATTTTAGCTCGAGCCAAAGTCTAACATGAAAGATCTCAACATATCCTCCAACACCTGGATAGTCTACCCAGTTTGACCATTCATCTAGAGGTAAAACACTATACTCATCCTAAACGGGGTCCTAAAGGCCTCCTATAAGACTCTCCACAATGATGAAGTGAACCGAGCATCATAGTTGGAGACAATCATCATGGGTACCACATGAAGCCAGATAATCTCCCACACATACAATTTCCCAAAAACCTCAATCGAGCTCTACTCTCTGATGGAAATGAAGTGTGCTGACCTGGTATGTTGGTCAAAAATGACCCAGATTGCATAATTACCTATCAATATCTATGGATGCCCCAATAAAAATATATAAATATTCAATCCCATTTCCACTATGGGATCTTATGAGGATGTGTCAAACCTACTGAAACATGATGCTCAACCTTTACTTACTAACATGTGAGACATTGATAGACAAACTCGGTACCTCTCCACATCATGATAGCCCACAAAAGTTACAGCTAAATTTCATTCCACATATTTTCAACAATGGGATGTATAACTAATGGGTAAGTGTAAAAATCACTTATCACATCCTCACACAACATGATTGGAACCACCTTCAATCCCCAAAAAAGGATGACATGGACTCCTCCTTCATAAAAACCATCGGGTGCATCTACTAAGGATATATGGTCACATATAACCTCATAGTCGATGTCTCCCAACTGAGACTCGCACACACACTAGAGAATATAATGGTTTACCACCATCGAACGAATAAAAAAGACACCACTCTCCTCAATTAGGTTCATCTATAACAAATCCAACTGCTCATATGTTTCCTATACTAGGTGATAACATGACTTCCTACTCATGGAATCTTCCAATATATTTCCCTTTATAGGAGTATAGACTATCTTGATGTCATATTCCAAAAGAAACACCAACCAATACCTTTATCTCATGTTAATGTCTCTCTAAGTGAATATGTGCCTGAGACTCTAGTGTCCCAAGTAAGCAACAATATGGTCACCTAGAAGATAGTGCATCCACATATTTAGAGTGAATACTACCACTTCTAACTCTAGGTCATTACTCACATAGTTCTGCTCATGTGGTATCAATTGAATCAACTCATATGAAATAACTACCGTCCTCTATATCAAAATGCATTCGCGCCCAGTTTCAAAGGCATTGTAAAACACTACATTCTCAATGTCCTCATCTGGTAGTCTCAACATAGGAGAATTGGTAATACTTATCCTTAGATCCTAAATGGATATTTTACACTAATTTTTCTAGGTAAATGAATTCCATTTCCATGTCAATGTGGTTAAAGAGTTTGTAATTCTAGAGAAGTCTTCCAAAAACCTCTTGCAGTACCCTTCCAAACCAAGAAAACTTCTCAACTCTGAAATGATCTTAGGTGGACCCCATGTACTACATAAATATTTATTGGGTCCATTTCTAAACCATGATCAGATATGACATGATCTAGAAAGTGAACCTTAGATATCCAAAAATGGTACTTCGAGAGCTTACCATAACGATGGTGCTCCAACAGTAAGTCTAGGACCATCTTAAAATGACCTATATGATCCTCCTCTAATGCAGTCTAAATGAGTATATAATCAATGAATACAACAACAAATCAGTCCAAGAATGTCAAGAAGATGTAGTTCATAACATCCATAAAAACAGTGGGGTAATTCATCACACCAAAAGGAATCAATAGGAACTCAGAGTATCCATAGTTATATCTGAATTCCATCTTTGTAATATTATCCTTATGAACCCTCAACTAGTGGTAGCCAGAACTAAAATCATTCTTTAAGAAAAAAATCACACCTCTCATCTGGTTAAATATTTCATCAATCCTTGAAAAGGGACAATTGTTCTTTATAATAACCTAATTCAATAAATGATAATAAATGTAAATCCTTAAGATCTCATCCACCTTTTTCATTAATAAAACTAGATCTTCCCAGGGGAATAAGCTGGGTATGACAAAATCCTTCTCTCGAAGGTCCTATAATAAAACCCTCAACTCCTAGAGCTCTATAGGGACCATCCTATATGCCATAGAAGATATTAGTGTGGTCCCAAGGTAAAATTTGATACCGAATTAAATCTCCCACCTCAGAGGTAATCCCAAAAATCCTTAAGGATGATGATCATATAGTCCTCCACTATTGAAGGAAGAAGGATTCTTGAAGATCCCATTATACTAAGGCTTACTCACAAGGTCCACTCGCTCAACCATGAGATATCTCTCACTCGCAAAGGAGAATATCATCCCATATATTCAAAGTCTTATAACTCATCTATGATGATAGTCAATATGGGACCAAATCATGGAAAACAAATCTATACCCAAGATGATGTCATAAGGTTTCATCGTGGTGGCCAACATGTCCCATGAGAAACTTTGTCCACTAAATGCCAACTCTCACTGTCAATAGATATATATTATTTAATAATTACTCCTAGTAGGAACCTCTAAAAATAGGTATCGAGCTAATGTGTCCACAGGGATATCTATATCTTTCATGATGGATATAGAGATAGAGGAATGACTTGAGCCCCTATCTTTAAGTACTGGGTCAAGAGTAGAGAAGACATAAACTGTAACTTGATTGAGCTGTCTGGTCATATCCCTTCATAATCTATAGCTACTAGTGGCCCCAACCACCTGAACCCTAAACCTAGCATTGGTCACCTAGAGGTGTTGGTGGGATTAAATTATAACATCATCCCCCAGTATCATCTCCTCCATTTAGAGCTCTACCTGATCCTCTATCTGTACAACCTCCCTAGTGTCGACCCTGATCATGCTTGGGGGATCCTTGATCATGGCACCACATCTACCATGCCGATCCATCCACTATCTACCTATCCTTCATAGCATGATAGGTTTGGTAATCGCATTCCATGTAACCTCTCCCATCACAAGAATAACATTAGGCCTAACCTAAATTAATGGATCCTCTATGTGATAATTAAGCTGATGATTCACGTGTCTGAGTCTAGGCATGAGTATGCCTCCTATGATGAGACCCTAACATCTACTACCTGTTAGCTATTGAGGATGACTCCACCCCATTATAGACACTTACAACTCTAGAAAATTTACTTCCCTATACTATAAATCTATCAATAACTAGAGAATTATCTATCAATCAATAATAGTTAGGAATGCCTAAGAAGACAACACTGGCATAGATGTCTTTGTAGAGACCCTGCTCAAACTTCCACACCTAGAATAATCCATCTCATACCATATCGAGGGAGTAATTTATGAGGATAGTTAACCTCAAGGATTACTTAGAGACCATCATATCTCCTTGTTGTAGCTTAAAAATCTCTTGAATATATACAAATAACTATAATTAATGGAAATACATGTCATGAAATCACAATTGGAAGTTTGACCATGAGATAATTATCTCAACATGGGTCTACACCATCAGACTCCACCAGCACCCTTCTACCCCATGAATAAGCCTCTATTCAAGCACAAATAAATGAACAGT
Organism: Viscum album; assembly: GCA_963277665.1. Classification (NCBI taxonomy): domain Eukaryota; kingdom Viridiplantae; phylum Streptophyta; class Magnoliopsida; order Santalales; family Viscaceae; genus Viscum; species Viscum album. The sequence continues at coordinate 1,233,910,544 of OY728162.1, read as the reverse complement.
TAGGGTTTGAACAAGCCTAAAAACTCATACCACTTAATCAATCCAATCCTCTACTACATTAGGATCTTTCTCACCACAAAACCTCAATGTTATCTAATGCTGGAACACACATAGTGTGATATTTCTGAATGCATCATTGGTTTTTCCTACTAATACTATATACTACTAAAAAGGTGGCGGAACTACTCTCTATCAACCTAGAGAAAATTCCTCATGAGATAGACCGTAAAATGATGTCTCATAACTCAATGTATCATAACCAAAATCATCTTTTGGTTACATAGATGGATGACTTCAAAGAGGAATCTTGAAATAAATCAAGACACACCACCATTTAGATGAGCATATATATGGGGAGATGACTCAAGAAGGATAATTGAAGGACTCAATTATATGTGATTCATTACCAATGGTTCCCTATAATCAACGTCTCATTATGATGAGTCAACAAGTTGGTATCCAAAGTCTTGGTGAATGGATACATTGGAAACCACACAAATATTGGATTTCCTAGCCTGAAAGCCTCACTGGATACACTCCAACACCATTGCACTAAGTTCCCAACCAATCCTCACCACGGGACCCACCACAACACCAACCTGAGGACAAATCGATATGATACCACTCTGTCATGAGTCAACTCACCGGGGACCACCTAGCTAGTGGTAATCTGAGTGTGACCACCCCAATCCCACCTTTAATAGGATAGATGTTGAAAATAAGCATTGAGAATGCATATAATAAAATGGGTGGACTTTTCCTAAAATACCTATACACAAACACACAACCATCTTCAAGAAAATGTGTAGAGGAATAATAAAAGGACTGCAATATCTAGAGTATAACCATGCATTCAAAAAAAACATTAGGGAATAAATCAGAGTATGAAAATATAATGCCAAAGAATAAAGGGAAAACTACATGACCAAATAAAAAAGAAGTAATGAACTGACAAAACTAAAAGATAGGGAAAATGGGAAAGCCCAACTCTTTATCTCTAATTCTAATCACGAGTCATGATCAATGCACTCAAGTATCTCTATGCTCCATCAAAGTCACTATCGATATACCTTTTTTTTGCACAAGATACGGAAAATGAATAAAATCCCATATATGGGTGAGTATATACATACCTAGTAGGATTGCCCAAAAACCATAAAGGCAGAAATATAAAGATAAAATAAAAATCATCTTGACCCATAACAATAGGGAATAAAACATAACACATATATATACTCAAAAGAAACCCAAACAAGAGAAAAAGGGGATCTCCATATCACATCCCATTCAAGAACGATGAGTCTTCCTGTAGCTCCAAAGGTCCATCTCCAATGCCTAAAATTATGCACAACCTCACAAGAATCTATGTTGAGAGGCTTACTCCACTCTACTACACTATATAGCCGAGATAGCTATAAATCTAGTGGAGGAACCACTCCCCATCGGAGCATGAATATGGGGGAGTACCACTCTGTAGATATAGGAAGTTTACACAATTGTATTATGGGGAGTACTGAATCTACCCATGTAAAGAATATGAGGGACCCATTCTATGGTGCAATAGGGGAGTACCAACCCTGAATTCTTTATGATGATCATGTCCGATAATCGCCATCAGTTAAGCATCACTTAAAGAAGAGTCATTCTCACAACACCAAAAATCATATCTCATATGCCACAATAAAGGATACCATCACATTTTATGTGAAGAAACACTCAGGATAGTCTACTCATGGGACAAAATTTGAGTCCTAAAGATAGAGATACAAAAGGTAGAAGTTCTTGGGAGAAGTGCACGACATGTATGTGGGGTCACATGGTATGTGAACTTGCCTAATCATGTGTGCTTATTCTACCCTAGACATGGATTGGGAATAAATTCCATACTAAATTGAATTTAATGTTGGTACATAGTTTGTATCATCTACCCAGGGCCAACCCGTTTCCTCTCGACCCATGCCCTGGTACACTGGTTGTGACCGTGTACACTGTCCATGACTGACTACATGACCATGTCTAAGTACTCTGGCCGTATCTGCATGAATGGCCATTACCATACATGTATACTCTCAGAGTACACTTTAAGTCACCTGTATAGGGTCACGTGGAATGTAAGGTCCATACATGTTAGTTGATCATTATCTTTACTTGAAAACCTAGCCTCCACAGTTCGGGGACTACACAATGTGTGTTATTCTACAGTACATGCCATGTAGTTGGGTTTTTTATAGGCAGTAAAGTATGGTCTTCACACAGTTTCTAGATCTGCCCTTGAGACTACATATACATCCATTTGACCACTTGAAACTGAATAGAAATTCCTCTATACATCAATTCCTAGCCTTTAGTGGTCGGAAATCGGAATCTAATCACATGTGCAAGAGTCTTCCATGCGTTCTCCACTGTACGAGGTTCTGAAACCTGTATGCATCACCTAAAACCCATTATTTCATCCCAAATAATTCCCAAATCAACAATAAAAATATCATTCATTCATACATCATGAATCTAGAGACTATATTTTACATGAACCCACCTCGACAATGTCGAACAACAACCCCATGGGACAGTGATGAAGAACAAAAATAATAATGGTGGAAAAGAACATAAAAAAACATGACGAGTGTCATTGGTTGATGCAAACCTAGAAATTTATAAAAAAGGGTTGTATCAAGGGTGATATCATGGAATAAAAAATATAACATAGATTCAACAATTCAATTTATAAAATTGTCTCATGTAAAGGGTGGTTAATCACATATCAGTACGAAGAAGATATTAAAATCCATGCTTATCAATAAAATAGGTTGGAAACTGAAAATAATGAGTCCTAATTTTATTATAGATTTATTATTGGTAAATAATTAGTTATATATAAATGAGGAAGAATATCCCTTAAATTCTCCATTTGTACCTTGATCCACCTCGATTTGTTCATTAATCTATGTCCTTGGGTTTTCCAACACCAACGAAGGATGATCCTACTTCTATCAAATCCTCCCAAGGTTATGTAGCTAAACCTTATGATTTTTAATAATTGAGTATTTATAGAGGTAGGTTTAGTTTAGGTCATTTAATAAAAAAAATTAAATTATTTATTTATTTTATTAAATTCACCTGCCAATGGTCATCTCCCATGCAATGTCAAATGCCGACCAACCTTAGGTCACACCAAGGGAAAACCCCATATTATGGAATCAACCATGGTATCAGATTTCCCATATTAGGTATCTAACTCTATGAAAACCAGGTAAACTGAAATGTTTCATGCGCATGCATTCAAATATATTAATATTTTTAAAATATTAATTTCGGGGTCCCAAGACAACCAAACATAGTGTCGAATCCAATGAAAATTCCAGATATATATAGAAATATATAAATATATAAATATTTAAAGGACTAATAAAAAACAAAAATAATTACAATATAAATCATACAAATGAAATATAAATTAAATAATAAATTTATACAATAATAAAATTTAATAAAATAAATCATGCAAAAAATGAAAAAATATTAAAAAAATATTTTTTTTATAAAAAACATTACCTTCTAAAAGGTTGAAAACAATATTTTGAGAAAGGGAGAAACCAATTCATGATCAATTTCCTAATATTTTGGAGGGGGAGAATGAGTAAAATAGGGTGGGGTGGCCTTTTTATAATTATTTTTGGTGGGAAGTGAAAACCTCATCCATGCCTCATATTTTCAAATTTCATAGGAAGCATGAATAGGGTTCACACCTATTTTCTAGTGAAAAAAATCATGAAACCTATCCAAGATTTATCACTAAAGTAAGATGTGTAAATATGGTTCTTGCATATTACTGCCTATTTTCAAAAATATACAAAAATTTATATTATTTTTTATATTTCCTAATTTTTAAAACCTAAATAAAGGAACACCATTTTGGGTGTGATGAAAAATTTCCAAATATGCATGAATTTTCAATTCTGTATATTGGTGATTATAATGGTGACACATTTTGGTTATTTCGGTTCTAGTAAAATAATTAAGGGTTGGTGAAAAAATCTCCCAAAATAAACCAAATCATAAACCAAACCAAATTAATATTTTTTATTGTTTGGATTGTGGTGTGGTTAAAATGAACCCTCATAGTTTGTGGTTTGATTTATGTGTCAATCCAAACCACACCTATTAAACAAAAATACACCTTATTTGTTTTATATCAGGATGATACATGAATCTATTCCCTAACCGTAACCCACATTAAGGTTTTATTTTTAGGTCAAGGATGATATCATTCCACCATTTTTGATGATTATATATAAACTCCATTAAAATTATTAACCATTAATTATAAATTATTATTATAATAACCATAAACATTCACTTAATGATCTGATGCTAAAACATAATCATTATATTTTTGGCTTGGATACTAGAAAATCTGATCCAATTTCAAGCTTCTAAAATATACAACATCACAAGGTAATATTGGGTCACTTATACACTTGAGGACCTTTTAGGTTTAGAGTTTTAGAAAATTAGAACAAACTCTTAATTAAAAAATTGGATACATAAACAAATGGTTCATAAAAATATATATCTTTTCTAATTATGTTATTCACATATAGTAACCTTCTTAGGAATAAAATACTTAAAACCTTTCATCAAATCCTGTGAAATGGAAATCAAAAGAAGGGTGAGATCAAATTATAAATAAGAGAATATGTAAAATAGAAAATATCATAGAATGAATAAAGAATAAAGAATATAGAAATTTAAATAGCTAGAAACACATGCCATTTAATAAATAAATTGAGAATGTATATTAATATATCAAGAATATAAATGATGATAAAATAACTACATATAAATAATCACATGAGCATGAAAGTTATAAATGGATATCATATCTATTTAAATAATTACATTGAATTCAATAACCAATTTTATAATGATGGAGTACATAATTATTGTCATCTTAAACTTACAGTCATGGTCACGTTCTAAGATATCATAAATATACCATCAAAGCCGTATTCCAAGATAGTTTAAACTATGGGTAGTTATACACCAAAAACCTATTTAGTATGGCTAATCAACTAGTTTTTCTCATGATATCTATTGATACATCAGGGGGATATATAATTATGGACCCACCCATCACCTAATAAGTCTAATTAATTCATCATATTAATAAACAATACGACTTAATCATCATTCTTTAACAATAAATAACTATTTTTATATGAAGAACTAGCATATGAAATGTCAAAACTTTCCTAATAAAATAATCATAAATCATCTATAGAAAGAATAAAGATGGTATTATTACAACATATCCCTAGTGGTTAATAATTTAAATAATGTTTTATTCTTATTTATGAATAGGAATACCATAAAAATATCATTAAAACATTCTTGAGGAAAATACCTTGTTCACTTTAAAATTCACTTTTAAAAACTAAAATTTTCAAAAATATTAAGAAAAAATTTTCATTGAAAACAATTATGAAAACTTTTAAATGAAGCTTAAAATAATTGATTTGTCATTATGGTGTTAAAATATAGTTCATTCCATTTATGTTAAAATAAAAATTTCATTCACATATTTAGCAAAAAGTCAAAAGTACCTCATTGAAATGATGACAAGAATTTCTTTTTAAACCATTTTATAAAAAGTCAAACATGGGTAAAAATGAAATTAAAAAACCATATTATAATATTAAAAACATTGTTGAAAACATTTTAATGAAAATGTGTACATAGAAGAAAAATATTCCCAATCGAATAGAAAATAAAGTCATATTTCTTTAAAAATATTCTTTCGGTATCATGAGTACATAAAGAGGGGAAAATAAAAGTAAAACATAAAATTTTGAGAGATAAAGTGAGTAGAATAAAAAATAAATGGTTTTATAAAATAATAATTATATAATATTATTATTGGAAAATCAATCATAAACAATCCCAATTAAAATTGGATTGAAACATAAACCCATTAACACTTTGGTAACTTTTTAAATGTAGGCCCCATGAAAGAATAAATTCAAATGAATCTTTAAATATTATGAACATAAGTAGATTAATGATATAACATGTCAAAGCCGATATATATACACTTAAAAAAGGAGTATATGGGTATAACATAATCAGATGTCCTAAATAAAGAAAATTTGTGACTAATAACACTTACAAGGACAATGTCATTGAATTGAGAATTAATAAATGAAGAAATTAGCTGTAATTAATGTAAATCCACAAAAATAATTTGTAATTTAAAATAAAAAACAAAAACTATTTTCACACATAATCTTGGTATAATTTAAACAATGAATAAGTGATATGACCCTATGAAAGAAGATTGAGTTAAGAAACCCTTCAATTCGGGACTCTTTTCACAAAATCATGAAAAATTCTAGATGGATTGTCAGTGCTGACTCTTACATTAATTTCTGGTGTGGTAAATGGTGTGGTAACCCTCTGATATCTTTGTTATTTCCTTATTATCTTCCTGAAGATACCCATCAGTCTATAAAGGAGGTCTTACAATCCTCTGACTGGTATTTCCCTGATATTATTATTCAATCTATTGAGAATTATTCTTTTTCTTCTGCTGGTGATTTCATTGTTTGGGAGCCCTCTCCCAATGGCATCCTGGATTCTAAAAACTATTATAAGCATAATTTCTATGACCCTGAATCTAATTATTCTTGGGTGAATCAATTTAACAAACCCTGGATTAAACCTTCCAGACTTACCCTAATTTGGAGCATTGCTCACAATAGATTACCCATGGAAACTTGTCTCCAAACATTTTGCATTTTCCTTTGTTCTAAATGTCGTCTGTGTAACCAACATAGGGAAGATGCCAATCATCTTTTTCTATCTTGTGCGACAGCCTCTACCCTTTAGAATTACATCTTTGATCTTTTTAATTGCATAAATCCCATTAACGATTCAGTCTACTTGTTTTTAAAGAATTGTACTAGACATGATGCCTCTCTGTAGGTTAAAAGTCTTTTTCTGGCGGCAGTGGCGGAACTTCTGCATGAACTCTGGTATGTTAGAAATGATCTTATACACAATAATCACTCTTTCAATCTTAATGCAGGGAAGTCCCGAATTCTCCTTGCGATTCATGAAGCAGCCTCAATTCAAAAAGACTGTTGCAACAACTCAGTTGGTGACTTTATGGTCCTTCGCCATCTTCATGTACCTGGCATCTTCCCAAATCCAAAATGACTCTTTCAAGTTTTTTGGCAATCTCCAATGCCAGGATGGATCAAAGTGATTGTTGAAGGTGCTTCCAAAGGAAACCCTGGTCCTGCCAGTTGTGGTGCTATCTTCAGGGACTCAACTGGTCAATGTCAAGGTTGTTTCTTTGTTGGTTGTGGTCACTCTTCATCTCTGGAGGCGGAAATGCTTGGAGTTATTCATGCTGTTGATTTTTCTCTTCAAAGAGGTTGGAGAAAACTTTGGATTGAAAGTGATTCAACCACCATCATACATGCCATCTGGAATGGAAACATCCATCTAGCCTGGTCTCTCACTTCTCATTGGATGAACTGCCTTAATTTGCTCTATGGGATTGATTTTATAGCTACTCTTGCCTATCGTGAAGCAAATGTCGTTGCTGATGCTCTAGCAAAAAAAGGTGTCCATCAAAGCATGACTTGGCTGGACTCTATTCCTCCTGATTTATTTTATCTTCTGGATAGATATTGTAAAAAAATCCCTTCCATTCGCTTCTTGAAATCCCTCTTTTGCTTATCAATAAATTATGCTTTGTTCTTTGACCAAAGCATCAGCCCTTAAAAAATAGAAAAAAATCAATGGAATTATCCAAAATTTTCAAACATTAAGGTTCATAAAGGTAATTATAAAAATTAAAATTGGTACACATAAGGAAAATAAATTATCTTCTAAAAAACTTTATATCTATATGATTCATGACAGGTTTTTTTATAATTTTCCAATGATTTGAAAATATTTTTTTATATATTATCATCACTATTCACAATACATGACTTTAAAAACATAATTAAAACTACCAATTTAAATTATAATCTCTCAGATCATCAATTATCTATCCTAAATATCTATAAAATTCATGGGATACCCAAAATAATCTAAACATTGTAATCATTATTATTTTTAAAATTATTTATTTAAATGTATTACTATTTTTATATACGTTTCACCATTGTGATGTAAGTGTAAAACATTATTAACATGAAAAAATTTATTATACAAAACTTTTATCATTTATATTCGTTTATAATGAATATTTATTCTCATTTATATCATGACAATGTAATCAATGTGTAATTTAAACTTTTCACACCTCACACAAAAATTACACAAGAATTTGGATAAGATTCTTTCTATATAACTCTAAATTTTAAAAATATAAATCAAAATCAAAATTTCTATATAATATTTACCAAATAAGTAAAGAAAATAATTTTTTACTTCTCAATTATTTTCACTAGGACACCAAATTTGTCTTTTCCAGTGCTGCACAAGCATTGCATCAACACTAAAAATGATTTTCACATTTATCATGAAATAAATTATAATTTATTTTTTCTAAATTATATTTATATTATATTTGTAATATATGATCACACACGAGTCTCTAAATAAGTTTCATAAATTTATATATATCATATTTATGTTATGATAATATCATAAAATATATAGCATCTAAAAAACTGTGTTTTTTTGTATATTCATTAACAATTGACTTTAAACACTATTAGAAAATAATGAAATTATAATATAAACTTTCAAAATATTATTAAAATTTATTTATATCCTTAAAAATTATCCAATACCATAAATTATCCAAAACACATCAAATTAAATACTTAAATCATTTTACTTTATTTTTTACTAGTCTGTATATGCGCTACATCAGCGATGTGTAAGTGTTATAGGTAATTATATCATTTATAAAAACTAAAAATAAATTACTATCATAAATATAATATTTTCATACTCAAATTAATAATTTTTTATCATTCATAACTTTTTTTAATCGATGTGATAAAATATTAATATTTATTAAAACAAAGAGGGTGACATTTTGTTTTTATACTTAAATAATATTTATGTCAATATCAAAGAAAAATGAAATAAAGTTTCCAAATTTTTAGATAATTATATGAATATGGATGAACTAAACTCATCTAATAAGATTAGGTAATGTTTTTTGGTGATTTTAAGTTCTTGGGTTATAGTTTTTAATAGGTTTTACATGTTTTACCCTTATTGTGGTGATAAATTTTACCATAGTTACATTTCATAATGAAAACAATAGAATATACCAATTTACCAAATTTGAACCTGCTAATTCCTAATATGGAATCAATTTTTTAATATTCAATTTATATAAGTGGGAGAAATAAATTTTAATATAAATTCTTGAAACGTAATGAAAAATAGTTTTTAAAAAAATATATTTTTAAGCCTAGAAAAGAATTTATAACAAAATCAAGTATAAAAATAATTTAAATTTAATTATTTAGATTATATCTTCTTAAATAATACTTATGTTAATTTTTGATCAAATTAAAATAATAATGATAATTTTTTATGAAAATAAAATATAATTTTACAAAAATCAGTGTTTTTCACTATTCACTGAATTATTAATCTTTTTAGAAAATCAAAAAAATTCACCCAAAGATAATTTTAATATAATAATATAAAAAATAATATCATTTTAATAAAATAAAATTTCTAAAATTTTTATAAATTAATTATATTATCAATTCATAAAAAACAATAAAAATCAATTTTGAAGAAAACTTATTTTTAAAGCATAAAATGACTTTACTGAAAACTAAGTACTTATTTATCTTGTATTAGTCAGTAATTATAGATTATAGAAAACCTTTATACATATTATTTTATAATATGGTTATTAATATTCATATGTGAAAATTTAACAGCTAGGTTATAATAGTCACATTTAATTATTAATATTTTAGGGTTTGTTTAAGATTGGTGTTGCGTGTTGTATATTCTATTAAACGAGGTGTTATTTTTAAAATCCTATTATTTTAAAATTATAGAGATATATTTTGGATGCTAATATAAAAAATATTTTATTCCACAATCCATATATAACCAAATCACAAATTAATGGTTTAAAAATTTTCCAATACAAATGAAACAACTATTAAATGTTTTGGTTTTTATTTTTAAAAACTAAACTTTAAATTGGGGTTTTTTTAGTAAACATCATACCAAAACAATTTATTACCACCCCTATCAATGAATAGAAATTTGGTGAGTTTTCATAGGTTTTCATTATATTTGAATGTTACTTCACATCATCCGTTGGTTGTTGATTGATATGTTCGATGTTAGGGTGGTGGATATATTGTACACATTTTCCATATGCAACATCAATGAAGGTTGAAGTGTTTTTTTTATGGATTTCAAAAGTTATTCTTACTTCATTGTGTCCATTGGTTTTGCGGGGTTTGTGCCATTGTTATAGAGAATCGACAACAAATGGTTGTGTGTCTCAACTTTATTATTAATGGTATTAGATTTACATTATGGCCACCGAGGAAGAAATTTCAAAGCATTTGGTGTTATTATTATGAGTTTAGATAGATTTTATTTTAATGTTGATTTTCTTCTTGAATTTATATTTTTCCTTGGTGGTTCAACTACAATCCGCATGTTTTCAATAGATTTTCAAAGACAGTTCTAATGAAAGATTCGCTAAAAGTTTCTATTAGAACCCACGAAAAGTCTATAGAAGTTTCACGGGTGTTTTTTGAAAATTTTAGTGAATTTAAACCAGTGAATCTTTTTGAACATATTAAAATTTTAGTGAAACTTTAAAATTTTCAGTGAAAATTATGGTGAATCTTTCAGTGAAACTTTTAATAAATATTTTAAGAGTGAATCTTCCCGGGAACTTTTCAGTGAAGTTTTCAATGAAAAATTCGCTGAAACTCAAAAATATCCTATGAAACATTAATGTAGGTTTAATTAATTATTTTTATGTTTCATTATCTTGTATAAAACCATTTATAGGGATGAAGTCCAAATTAATTGAGGATACACATTTTTTATATGTTATCTATGAAGGAATAAATGGGTTTAGTGTATGTTAATGGTACTCGAATCAAAAGAGAAAAGATAAATTAGGTTTCACCTCATGCCTTTATACATGTATCAATAAAATTTATAGAAAGGGTGATAAATTTGAAAAAATGGTAAAATTTCATTATGAATAGAGACATACTTACTTCCTTTCTCAAATAGGTGTTTTTTATTGTCTTATGGGAAATATACATGTAATGTATTTTTATAAGAGCATAATAATCCCTTAAAGCATATTGAATCAACTAATATGAAAAGGTAACAAAGAAAAATAAAAAAAACATATGAAAATGAGTTATATGTGAATTCTTTATAAGATATAAAACCAAATGATTCATTCTCATTGAAAACAACTATTTCAAGTTATCAATATTTGTTTCCTTGTAGGAGTTTCACACTACCTCAAGAGGAGGGGGTGAATCGAGATCTTAAAATTTTTGTCCCAAAACAACCCTCTTTAAAAGTTAATTTGAAACCATACTTAACTATTAATGAAATATTCTATGTAAAATATAATATAAATGAATGATAAAGTCATTGAGAGTTTATAGTGGTTCGGGGAAAGATGAACTTCCCTTAATCCACTCCACCAAGACTCAATGGAAGTATGATTATTTATAAATCCATTAGACCTTTTCTTAGGGGCTTCCCATATGAGTTTAATAAGATATCACTTATTAGAATTGTCCAAGGTCTTTAAAATGGGATCTCCCTTTACATGACATATCCATGACCTTTAAAAACTCAATATAAGGAATGATCACTTTACAGAGAAAGAGATGTTGAAAAGAAAGTTGATTTGAAACAAAGTTAAAAGTATCAACTAAAAATGTATTAAGAATCTTCCAAAGATTAAATATATCTTTAAGTTGTTTCTATGAAAGATTCTTCTACTATAAATAATATTCTTATATCGTAACAAAAATATTTTTCCTTCACATAGTTGTACAATAGTAACGTGCTAGTAAAATAGAGTATATGATTCTTATTATGGAATATACCCAACTTTTATTTTTTTTTTAATTTAAAATTCCCTTTTATTTAAATTGTTGAGATTAAAATATATAATACTCAAAAAAATCAATATTTACTTTATATGTGACATTATTATATGAGAATAAATATCCAAATATCCTGGTTAACAATAACAATAGTCTCCCTTGAAACTATATGATTTTTTGGAAAATGAAATTTTATTTAATTCGATCTATCCTCATTCAGGTATAAAAACATTCTATAAAACTAAATAAGAGTGGAATTTTCTTACAAAACAATAACAATATTATGTTCCCCAAAAATTTAATTAAATATTAGTAATATATTTAGTTTTATGGTCTTTAGTTTCATATGAATTTATTTTGTAAATATTATGATCATATGACATTGATTCTGACTCCAACACTTTGTATGACTTTTGACTTTGTGAAAACATATTCTCCTTTATAAGATATCTTCATATTCAAAAGATATACTTATGTCTCATAATATATATTCTCCTCCATAAGAAGTTTTCATCTTTTGTATGATATTACACAATGTATGATATTTGAATTATATAAGATAATATGGAAACATTATTCCTGTAGAATAATATTTTTGGTCATATGAGAATTTAAATATGCATAATAAATATGATCCTCGTATAATAAATGTATTTTTTGAAAATAAAGAATGTATGAATTTCTTAGATCATAGGATAATTAACTTAGGAAGTTTCCTCTCATAGTATACTTATACTATGTTATATGATTATTTAATTATTTTATATGGTATTTTATCTACATGAGACTCTCGTAAGAAAATTTATTTCATCAAATTTATGACTCCCATTATTAGAAATATTTTTCTCCATAATAAAATTTTATTTTCCAAAATTGGAATTCTAATATGTGACTTTTAAACAAGGCCGTATATGATATTTCTTCAGTATGTAGGATAATTTTCTATAGAAAGTTTTTCAAACTCATAAATTATTGATTGAAATAAAATCTCCAAATGGAATAATACTTAATAAAATATTATATATCACCCTAAAATCACTTAATATGAACTCATTAGTAAAAATATTGATTTTTTGAGCTTTAAAACATGCGAATTGTTGAGATATATTGGAACAACATAAGCATATCAAAAAATATCTACCTTTTTGATGATAAAAAATCCCATAACAAATTGAATAGAATTTTTACCAATTTTATAGATATAAACATACATGTAATGTATATTCTTTAATTTTACGTAAAATTGAGGTTTTTATAATTTAAAAATTTCTATTTTACATTCACTAACAAATCCCCATTTGTTATATTCTCTCCCTTTTTATATACTACTTATAAATTTATTTTTGGAGATAGGTTACAAAGTAGGAGTAATTTTTTTTGTTTACTAATATCTTATCTCCATTTTGTAACATCAAAAAGAATGATAGGGTTGTGAGATAAAATACATTCACTATAACAAACTAAATAAATAAATTGAGAGAATAGAAAGCACCAAAATGAATCAATATATTTCATTAACCTATGTTAATAGATTAAAAGAAAAAATTTAACAACAAATCAGAAATAAACATTAAACATTTATAGATAATGAATGTAAGAATAATATAGCATTGAAATTTTCATTCATAAACAATAAAAAATGGAAAAAATTAATAGTTCATTGAAAATTTATAATAGAAAATAAAATATAAGAGTATCAATATTGTAGAACTAGAAAGTTATTATATACAAGTTTAAATATTATATGAGGGTTCTTGATTGAAAAATGAAAGTAAGTTTTTGGTTGAGGAGCGTCTGAGGCATCAGGAAAGAGGTCACCAATCGGGATCTCAAAACTGCAATCACCTATAATACCAATAATATCTTTCATGGATGACTTCATTAGAATATAAAAAATACCTACAGAGAGTTCCTTGGAATTATCTTTAACAAATTTGGTTGATATATACAAATAAATGTTTCTATACATAGAAAATAGAGATTCTATTCTATCTTCCTCAACACTCTTTTGGTTTTCTTTCTTATAGAAAGAAGAAGGATCAAAAGTTTCCTTTAACTTGTATTGGGTTGGAGGATATCTATCAGGAGGTACATGACTAAGAGATTTTCTACCTCGAATCTGAAAAAGTGTATCAATATACATATTTATCCTCTTGATAATGTATTATCTATAAAATTAAATGATCAAAAACATCCTTGCCACAATTTATATCCATAAACCTTCATAGAATATTTAATATAAAACTTAGGAGCTGAAATAGAAATTAAAATCTTCAATACTTCAATCTGCATAACTTAAATTCCTAAATAAGTATATGTATTTTCAAAAATAGAAGGAGTAAACTAATATCCCTTTTGTACAAAAACGTTTCTTCCCTTGGATTTCTTCCTTTGAACTATAGGTTCTTTCTCAAAAACCTTATTAGAATATTCCTTAGAATTAAAAGTAAAATCATTCTCAACTTCTATATGAATCTTCTTTATCTTTGTAAATATGATGTCAAAGTTTTAATATCTATAAGGAGGAAACTATCTTATGAATTTCATAGTTTTTTATAAGGAGGTAAGTGTATTCAAAAAAGATTGTTTTAGAGAATCATTCCATTCTTTAACAAACATGTTGAGGTAAAACAAATGTTTTTCAATCCATTGAATCCTATGTTTTGAGTTATCTCAAATATTCTTAATTTTAGTTTTTATATCTATTTTCAAAATTTTAATAGTCTAGAAAAACCGAATCACACATTAATTCTTGAATTTGGTCATCCAAGATATACAAATCTAATGAAAAATTGATTAACTTTTTGGAAATAATTTCAGTTTATTTCTCTATAAGATATTTTTTTATTTTAGAAATATATGGAATATTTTAATTTAATATAATTTAGATGTCAAATATTTATTTAAATAATCAATATTTAATTTTACTTCTACTTTAATAGATAAATCCTCCTCAGATACTAAAGTAGAAATATCTGATTGAACAATTGGGATATTTTTTATCATTTCTGATGAAGCCTTTATTTTTTCCCTTAGATAATTAAATTTAGAATTAGGTACCATGTTTTCTTTTAAATATCTCAATTATTCTTATTATTCCTTGTTCTTAGATTTTAGACTACTTTTTTATCCATTTAAGTGAGTTCAAAAAATATTCTCTATGTAAAGGTCTGGATCTTTCCATTTAGTTTGGAACTTTCCTCCTCTTCATATTCCAAAAATTTTCCTATCTTTATTCTATGCCAAGAGAGGGATTAATCTCCATTTGGTCTTTTTTGGCTTTCAAAACTAAAGGGACTTTCTCATTTCCTTCTTCATATGTTCCAACAATATCATTCCCCACAATTCTTTTTCTACTTTTACATCCTTAATGGTTTTCAAATTTAAAAAATCATTACATAACCTTAATAGTAGATCTAAAAATTCACTAAATCTAAGAACATAAATATAATTATAAGCACCATATAGAAAAAAGTGTTCAATTCCCACTAGTATTAATAGTTACTAGTATCCTAATAGTATCCTCTCAAAAAACTTTAGCAATATATCTCTGATAATCATTTAGAAGTGATACATCTTCATCCTCCCTAACTGCAAAAAAATTACTACCAGGCCCCTGAGTCTTAACCTGATCAACAATATCATTCTATTATTGACCAACTTATTCCTTATCCACAACTTCAATAGTAAATTATGTAATATCATTAGATATTAATTTCTTTCCTATTTTTATCATAAGAGTTTCATTATATGTTGAATCTTTTACTTGATATGTAATAGGAACATTAGAATCAGCTCTAGTTTCATGATGATATTTATCAACCACTATATTCTCCAATCCATGAACATAAAAACTTCTAATAACACTAATATCCAAAAATTTAGGAACATGGGAATCTATATTTTTTATAATAAGAACAACTTTAAATTATTCTCTTCATGATGTAGATTCACCAATAACCTCTATAAGATGATCCCATAAACATTAACAGGGTCCTCTTCATATTATTCTTTAGCCTCATTGGCTATAAGGTTCTTCAAAGAGTAAATTTAGAAATAAACACTCCTTTTAAGAACTCAAACTCTTAAAGAGTTCAGACCATGACACTGATATCTCACAGTCTCACTCATATCAATCTCAAATATTTCAAACACTAGAGTCAAAATCTATCTAAATGGATAAAGAATACAAAAATTATTGTTACTGTGGTATATATACCTTAATATATAACTAGAAAATTTTAATTTATTCTCTATCAACAAAAAATAAATAAAATAAGTTTCTAGAAAAAAACCTTTTCAAACTCTCCATTACACTGGAAAATCATAGTTTGAAGAAACTTTACTAGAATCATTCACCCAGCTTCCAAATCCTTAACTAGTTTCTTCCTAACAGTCAATGCTCTAAATGGAGAATATATAATTTTAGTATGAATTAATTCATATATACTGATATTATATGAATTTAAATCAAAACTTCCTTTAGATAGCAAACAAAAAACTTAGATAACTCTACTAAATAAATTTAAGAGTTCTGGTTGTTAAATATCAAAACCACTCTGTCTTTATCCTCAGTGAAACTAAAATCAAAATTCTCATAAAAACATTTAACTTGTTTCTTATAGAAAAAATACATCTTACATTCATATTAAAAGTACCAATTCTTATAAGTTCAACACTTTATTCAACAAAAAGTCAGTATGGTCCATCCCATTGAATTCTATAGATTTTCTACATAACAAATTTTGTAAAATTTGGCTCTCTCTGAGATACCAGAAGCAGTATCTTCTTCTATATTAAAATTTACCATTGTTGGAAAGAATAAATGAATAGAGATTAAAATATTTTAGGATTTGGGTTTGAAGGGTTTTGATAGAAGAGAAATTAAGCTAATAAGGGTATTCAATTGAGAGAGGGAGAGAAATGTTTTC
Organism: Viscum album; assembly: GCA_963277665.1. Classification (NCBI taxonomy): domain Eukaryota; kingdom Viridiplantae; phylum Streptophyta; class Magnoliopsida; order Santalales; family Viscaceae; genus Viscum; species Viscum album. The sequence continues at coordinate 1,233,893,512 of OY728162.1, read as the reverse complement.
AGAAAAAAAGTGATACAAATATATTTTGATGAATATGTGGAGTCACTTAAAGGGTGATACAAAAAAATAAAGAAATAAATCCTTAAAATCAATAATTCAATGTTCCAATTAGTGATATGATATACTATTTAAATAAATAAAAGTTAATTTCAATTAGTAAATATAGGATATTTATTAAGAATATCTAGGATGATCAATTAAAAATTGAATTAAAATTATTTAAATTTAAATAATCCTAATTAATTTATGTTAAAATAAAATCTTTCATAAGGTAAAGTATTTGTAAATATATATTCGAAATTATTTTTAGTTTTAATGAAATCAATAGATATATTTCCATTTTTTATGTGATCTATTAGAAAATTATTCCTTAAATCAACATGTTTCTTTCTTGAATAAGTTATACATTTTTTTAGAAATGTTGATAGCACTTGTGTCATTACATATATTTGGTAATTGATCAAAATTAAATATAAAGTCCATTAATGTATGTTTCATCGGTAACACCTGATCATAAAAACTACCAGCTGTGGTGTATTAAGATTCAACAGTTGATAATGCAATAGATTATTTATTTTTACTTGAAAATTAAAATATATATTTTACTAATAAGTGATATGTTCTTGAATTAATTTTCCTATATAACCCAAAACCTCTAAAGTCATCATCAAAATAATAATTTAAATCAGAACAACATGTTTTTGGAAAATGTAAAGATAGAGAAGTAGTTCATTTAAAATACCTTAAAATTATTTTGGTAGAAATCAGATGAGATCCGTTGTAATTTTCCTAAGCTCTAACACACAAACATACAAAAAACACAATTTCTAGTTTACTATTAGTTAGATATTTTTTTAATTATTCCTTTATAAATCTTGTTGTTCACTGGTTTACCAGCTTAATCCAAAACATTTTTTATATTAAAACTCAAACTAATTTTAAAAATCCTAATATTTTCAAGTCCAAACATTTTAAGCAAGTCATGAATGCATTTTCATTGGTTTAATTCACTTAAAAAAACTTTTTAATAAATTTAAAATCCTATTAAAAACTTTAAATAACCTATAACACTCATTTCAAATTCTTTTTTCATAAGTTTTGAAAAATAATTACAAAAAATATAATTTTTTGAAAAAAAAATCATAGCATAGATATCAATTCATGCAAGTAAAATATACTTTGATGATGTTTTATTAAATAAATTGGGGTCTTCTAAACCAATTTTGTTTAAAAAGAAAATAATATAGCCTTTCATACTAAGTTCTTGGTTCTTATTTAAGACCATAAAGAGCTTTAGTAAGTTTGAAAATAGAATTTAAAAATTGGTAATTTTTAGAACTAGGATATTGTTCAACCTAGACTTCCTCTATAATAAATACAGTTATAAAAGTAGATTTAACAAGTTCATATGAGATGCATAAGCTGAAATATTCACAGTTGATTCTTTTCTAACTATAGGGAAAAAAAATTCTTCATAATCTACCTATTATTCATGGTTATAACCTTTAACTACTAATCCATCCATATTTCTAGTGATCACACTGTGATCGTCTTTCTTATTTCTAAGTACCCATTTATCCATAATAATAATATAATCAGAGGTTATATAAACTAATTCCCATAACTTTTTCATATTGAACTAGTTTAACTCCTTTCGTATTTCTAAGATCCAATACTCTTCACTTTAGGTTTGTTCTATGGTTTTAGGTTCAATTTGGGATAAAATATAAAAAAAATTCACTTATGTTTCAAGTATTTATTATAGTTATAAATAATTCATATAGGATTTTTGTAGAAGTTTTTAAATGACTTTTTTTCAAGGATCTAGGTTTTCTAGGAAGCACGGTTTCAGGTTCTTCATATTCTATACTTTTGGAACCATATTGTTCTTGATAAAGTTACATATCATCATATTTTTTTGAGTTAATAAGAGGATCATATCTCATGTTTTTAATAAAATCACCAATATTATTAACTTAAATTTGCATATGATAAAAGAGATCAATTTTATCAAATTCTACATTAGTACATTCCTTAACAATCTTTGAATCTTTGATGAAAACTATATAGGATTTAAATGTGGTATGATAACCTAGGAATATTTATTTATTAACCTTTGGATCAAACTTACCAAGATTATCCTTGGTGTTCATGATTTAAAGTTTGTCTCTGAACACTTCAAATTATCAAACCATATATTTTCTACTCTTCAGTATTTCATAATGAATTTCCTTCAAGATAGGAATTATTTAAACATTTATAATGACATACCATACTATGTTGAAATCATCATTCCAACAAATAATTACGTTTGATATATTCACAAAACACAGTTCTATAAAATTATTATAAAGTCATATTCCTCATTTTAACAACTCCATTTTGTTATAGTATCCTAGGGGTAGATAAGGTGTGTTTAATTCCATGTTTTGAGAAAAATGAATTGAATTAATTATAATCAAACTAGCCCCCATAGACAGTTATCAAATAAAAAAATTTAGTATCTTTTTCATTTTTCAATAGCTTATATAAATTTCTAAAAATAGAACGAACTTCACTTTTAATCCTCAAAAAGTAAACCAAATTAAATATTGAAAAATCACCAACTAAAAGATAAATAAAATATTTTCCACCAAATGTTGAAATTCTAGATGGTCCTAACAAATCCAAGTGAATAATTTCTAATGGTTTAGAATTTTCAACCAATTTTATTGGTTTAAAATATTACCCATGTTTCTTTCCCATTTGGCATGCATCACATAGTTTATTTTTATCCAATTTAAGTTAAGGAAAATCAATAATTAATTTTTTCATAAATTTTTTTCTTAAAGAAAAAATATTTCAATATTCATGTCTAATATTACAGTAAAAAAATTCATATATTTCAGTATTCAAACAATTGACATTCTATTTACATGAATAATTTAGATATAAGGTGTAGACATTTTAAATTCTAGGTGCTCTAAAATTAAGTAGTTTATCGTGAAAAACAGATCTACATTATTAGAAAAATAAAATATAAATTTATCATTATGGAATTTAGAGATACATATTCATTTATGTTTCAAGAATTAAATATAAAAAATTATTAATAAGAACTAAATATGGATCTCCAACTGAACTAACTACAATGATTTTTTTTCTTTAGTAATGTCAAAAAAGAGACCTAGCGAAATAGATTAAATAAGAATATTCCCTGGTACACATATACTCTGGTGTCCAACTATGTTAATAAATAAATATTTAAGAATCCAATTTTTTTTACATTGACAAGAATTTATACTGTTTAATTTAGATAAAAATTTTAAAATAAAGCATGTTTAACACAAATAAAATTGAGGTTTTCTAAGGCAAAAATAATTTTCCTAATTACCATTGACTCTATAGTGAAAAATAGAGATAGTAGACATGCTTCTCATTTTGGAACCAAACATATAGTAATTTCAATATAGCTTAGGCCATTCATAACTACTTCTTATTCCAAGTTTATCTTTATTTAATTTTCTACTAAGGATTTGATTGGTAAAATTTTCACCCTTAGTGAAAACACATGAATCATCTTTTAGAGATTTAAACATATCTAATAAAATCTTAATCTTGTTTTCATATTCAATACCGTTAAAGAAAATTTTTTCTAATATGGATTAAAATCAGGAATATGGTTAGTTAATATTTATTTTTAACTAATAACAACATCATATTATTTTTAAGCGTCTTTTTATTTTTATTAAAATAATCATTTTTTTCCTTTATATTTAACAATACTCATTTAATTATTATGTAGTATAGTTTTTAGTTTCAAATTTATATTCAGAAATGTAAGTAGATTATACCTCTTATATATGATTTATAAAGCATATATTTTCATTTTTATTAGAATTTTTAGCTTCTGATAAAGTATATGAATCATCAATAGTGTCTTTAAAGACACTCTATGTGTCTTTTATTTATTTCTTATCCTTATTATTATAATAATATATTTTTTGAGTTTTTTTTATAATTTACTTTTCTCTTTTAGATGATTGAAATCATGCTTGATATTCCCAAGATTATTAAACTCTTAAAACCTAACTTATTTTGAATTTCCTTCCTCATTATTGTACCTATTAAAGTATTCTTCGAATCTAATTCTCTTATTAAAAAACTTTTTGAAATTCCTTACAAACTAAGTAAGTAAACTATCAGATTTTGAATACGTTGATCCTTCTTCATCAAATGAGTCAAATAAGAATGTTTCTTTTTTATTTATTATCTTCCTAAGAAGTAGAAAAATTCAAAGATCCATTTTAACTTTTAACTAATCTAATAAGTTTATCTTAATCTTGAATTTCCACCTTATACAACATAATATTTCTCATCAAGTCATTTATCATAAAATTTTTAACTAGAGTTGATTGTCCCATTACAGCTAAAATTCCACCCTATTTCATTGGAAAAATCTACGAACTTTCAATGCCCGATCTTATTATAGAATTAGAGTACAAAATTTAGCTACATTATTAACAATCTTAGTTAATATTCTATTTATCTAAGTTATTATTATTAGATAAAAATATGTATGTAAATGCTTAGATACAAGTGGGGGTGAATTAGAAGTTTAAAAACTTTCATTTTTAACCTTAAATAAATATTTATTTAACAAAATTAAACAAATGAGATTCACTAATCCCTATTTTGTATGGTTAATAAAAATTACCTTAGGATTTATAAATATTCATAATGAAATAATCACATAGGTATTCTAAACAAGATTCTACCTAAAAGTGTATAAAATCTTATATTAGAGTTATTACAAAATAGAGAGTTTAAGAAACACTTTCTAACTATAACAAGTTGTAGTGGAAAAATAAAGTACATATAAAAGAGTAATATTATTTTAACCGAAAGAGTAAGGTATCCAAATAGCTTGGACAATGGTCCCTGGATTAAACTTTCAAGAAATTCTATCTTACCCACACCAGGGTAATCCATCGATAAGAATATCGGTGTATGTATTAATATCCCCATAGACCCTCAATCTGTAAGGTGATAGACACCAATGTATTCCTTTAGCTGGAAGCCCTTGATTAAGTATCCAATCAACACCATCGTATTCTTTAATCTTGGAAGCCCTCAATTGTAATCACCAATGATTGGTGTCACACAAAGTGGAATAAATCTTATTTAAGTTTTCATGTATATTGAACAAACTGTTCATGACTTGATAACTGAAAGGATTTCACACAAAGAAATTTTGGAAGAGCTCTCATGTGTCTCCAAAATCCAAAAGTGTGAATGTGTATTTAGACCATCCGAATGTTTGGGTATTTATAGGCGAGATCTCCAACAGTCGAATTTTACTCCAAGAGTCATAATTTTCCTGAAATTTTGACGGGAACTATGCAGTTGGCACTTATAATGGACATCTAATAACTGACTTGAAAACATTGTTTAGTACAAGAAAATATCATGAGAAACCTTAATTGTGTATGAATCTGATTATATAAAACATTACAGTAAGGAAATATAGTAACTTTAATAAAGTTATAAAAATGGATCTTAAAAAAATGATAATAAGATAAGTAACTATGAGAATCAAATCTATAAAATATTATGTTTCGAAATTGATAAATAGGGTAAATCAGATTCACAAATCAGTGAAAATCGAAATTGAGAAACCATCAATTGGATTTTAATTTTTAGTAAATCAGAATTAAGAAACATAGGAAATATGATTCACAAAACTAAGAGAATAATAAATTAAGAAACTATGAATCATATTTGAAATTTTAGATGATTCAAAATTGAGAAAAATTGAATCGAATTCAAAAATTTAGATGATTTAGAATTAAGAAACATGAAGAATAAGATTCTATATTTTGAGAGAATTAGATTCCTGATTATGAAGGAATCAAAATTGAGAAATGTAGGATTCCAAGTTTTAGTAAGGATAAAATTTTATCTAGTAAATATTATATCTTATGAAAATAATGATATAATTAGCTAAAATTGTTAAATAACATGATTAAAATTTGAATAGGATTTTCATATAAATTTACTTAAAGATATAAAGTATTATTAAGGAAATGTGTTTGTGATTTCCAAAATATAAAGGAATGGAAAAAGTTACAAGGAAACATTTTACGTAACAATTATTTCACCATTAAACATTTTGAATATGTCAATATTCTATTTGGATTTATTGTATCTAATTTTTTTATCCTTATCCTCCCCTTTATAAGTAACAGAAATAGTATCACACATTTCATGAGCTATTGAACATTATGAAACTCAGTTGAACTCATCAAGACGTAATCCAAAACTAATATCATTAATAGATTTAGATTTTAGGTCATTTTTATCTTTTTTATTAGCATCACATGTTTTAGGTTCACCTATGGTAATTTTATAAGGATTTATAACTTTCAAGTAAACATTCAATTCATGGTGTTTCAAGTAAATAATCATCCTACATTTCCAAAACCCATAGTTTTCTCTAGTGATGTAAGGTGGTCTAATCATATAAATTCGTTCTATAGAACCATCCAGTGTACCTACAAGAGATATCATTAAGCATCAACTGGATAAATATTGAGAACTCAAAATTTACCACTCTGATACCAATTATTTTCCTAGTAAGGTTGAGAAATGGGTGGAGACAGGGGCTGAATTGAGTTATTAAATTTTTACCCCCAATAATATCTCTCTTTAAATTATAATTCAAAACCATCCTCATCTCTTAATAAGATATGTAGTGGAAAATAAAATAGAAAATAATGAACAGGACACAAATACTTTATAGTGGTTCAGGGAAAGTGGAATTTCCCCTAATCCACTCCAAAAACACCCAATTAGAGTACGGTGATTTTTAAATCTACCACCCCTTTTTCATAGGGTTTATTTGACTGAGTGAATGACGATTTAACTTATTATAATGTTCCAAGATCTTTAAACTGGTTTCTCCCTATATAATACCTAACCACAACCTTTACACACTCAATAGATGTAGTAATCACTTTACAAATAAAGAGATATAAATTTTTTTTATAATAGTGGGTTCCCTAGACCCAACAATAGAGTGATTTTTGATTATCGTATAGTGTATAAAATTTAAATATACATGATGTTTACTTACCATTATAGAGAATAATTTTCTACATCCACTAATAAAATGGTAATTTCCATAGATTAAATGTTGTATCAAAAGGTTATAGTAGATCTCAGGCTATAATTAGAATCTCGAGAAACCATGACATTAATCATAAATATATGTCATATGGTCTAGATACATTTTATTAAATATACATATTATATGTTTGACTATCAGGTGATGGGGGTCATAATCATTGATTCTTATTCTCATGAAGTTCACACATGGTGACCTCTAGTAGTGAGATCGTGAGGAAAAACCTTCCAATAAGAAAATCGCATGTTTACTGTGTAATTGGTTATTTCTATCTATGAACATGTGAAATGGTCTCCTAAATTGTGATCATTACCAATGTGTTCCATTTGATCCCATACTTTTATGTAAGAAAAAAATCATGATAATGAAATCATGGTGAGGTAGCTTGTGTTGGGTGCGTCATTGGCGGTATGGAATTTGTTGAATGATCAAGAAAGGATTTGTCACTTCCATGTAAGGGATATTTTATATCTCAGGCCATGTTGACTAGGATAATAGTACCTTTATAAGACCATGACCATAGTCGTCAAGGGTAAATCCATCCAGTTAGATCAACAAATACTAATGTAAGGAAAGGACAATGACACGATGTGTGCCCTACTTTATGAGATATTAAAGACGAAGAGATTATATTACCCAATGTGTGTTCATATATTGGTTATCATTTTTGTGACTATATTTATCACTTTAGGGGCCATTATTGGTTGTTAGATCCCACTCTTATTCTCTGAATAGTATTCATTCATATTGAGATAAGGGCATAAAGGGTCACACACAATAGCGTATTTAAGAATATTACCTACTCGATTGAATTTTGATTTTGGACATTGTGAGCCCCACCACTAGGTTTTGGGTTATTTCTTTGGAAATAGGACCACCAAATAAATAAATAAATTCATATTATTGAAGTTAAGAATAATGGTAATTGAATTTATTTATTAAATTTATTTACAAGTTTTAAATTAAATAAATGAAAATATTATTTGAATGGATATTAGTTTAAAATATTCAAGTTTCATTTAATATTTTTTGGAATTATGAGTTGAGTTAATAGATCTGTTATTATCACATAATATATTTATTACATTTCAAGAATGTGAAAATAATATAAATGGTATTTATGACTTAGTACAGTAGTCATAATATACTGTTTATTTAGTGAGAAATAAATATTTGGGTATTGGGAGTTTATTCTGAGTATTTATTGTTTCACTATATATAGAAGAGAGAGATCTCATGGGAGAGACTATTCATCAACTCTCTCTCTTTTCACATCTCTCCCGAATCCTAGAGAGGGAGTCTATGAATCCAGGAGTTCGGATCAAGATCTCTCTCGCTCATCAAAAGCAAGGCAATGCAGTGATCATCCGTGCATCGATGGCATCATCAAAACTTCATACTAGCACCTAAATTTTTGCGATCTACGCTCCAAAAGATTAATGAAGTGTGTGTGTATGATCTAGAGAAATTTGGCTTCATATTCTTAGAGAAGTAATCCACTATTATGAGAACACATCAAGCACAACTTTAGTAAAAACCAAGTATTTGTTTTTAATTTTTATTCTTAAAACTCATCACATGAGATCCTCGTCTTAAACCAGGTAGTGATACAATGACGTCGATGACTTCATGTCATTATTCAGTGTAGTTTTTTTTAATATACCATCTTTTGGGGCTTTATCCGCATGATCGGTAACTTTAAAGTGGTATCGGAGCACGTTTTAAGTTTTTAAGCCAATCAAAGATTAAATATTCATTAATATTAATAAAGGGTATCATTCTGATCCCAATGCTACAAACAGATTGTAAATATAACATTGGATGACCAAGTTATGGCCACACGAAGTTGTGAATAGAGATTGAAATCTATTTTTATAGGTATTAAATCAAAGAACATATATTTATTTATATACTTCAATACCCAAAAATGGTTGGTGTTGAAAATTTCTGACGAACCCTGATAATGGCCGGAGATCTGGTAGCCATAATAGTTTTTTTCAAGACCAATAATTTTATTATAATTAAATTATTATAATTAAATTATTATTATAATAATATAATTATTTTTCTAAGAATAAAGAAGTAGGATGAGGATTGATGATTATCAAAAAAAATTAAAAGGGGTTTTCAATGGGTCAGCAATAAAACAAATCTGGAAATAAAGAGGGGGACTAACTATCACCCCTGGTCTAATTTGGATAGTCTAATAAAAACCAAGGAAAGTTTGTCAAGGGAGGAACTTTACTTAGCCCACCGCCCTCCTCAACCCATGGATAGCCCTCTCCCTTATGGTATTCTCCTCTATTTTGTTGGCTGACCACTCACCACCATTGCCCCCACATAGATATCAGACCTCGCGTCCCATTGACTGCCACAGTGAGCCTTCCCTCACCATACGCCACCATGGATAGACTACCACAACACCAGACTAGCACCTCTCCTCCATGCAAAGAGAATACCACCCTCTTCCTAGAGTCACCCAGCCTTTCGATCTGTGTTCCTCCATGACACCCACCACACTTGGTGGCCCCTCCACCTCCCGACCATCACCGTCCACCATGCCCTATCGGTCCTAACCTTCACATATCCAGATGCGGCTGCCGACCACCAGATCGGGCCACTACATTCCAGTTCGATAGCACAAATCTAGTAACCGGCGCCTCCCATCCCTCGCCGCATTCCTTTCTGACATCTCTACACTATGTACCTCCTTCACCCAAACCCAAATCCTACACTGCATTTCCTTCCGAGATTAGTTAGGCCGCCGTAGATATCCCATCCTCTCATTATGCATAGGACACTACATGGTATATCTCACCCTACCGCCATCTGTAGTCCAGCTGAACCATCATGGCAGGGCCACTACCTTCCCTAGTAAAGCTGCACAATTCCCACAACTTGTAGGTACTGACCCTGACTCAAGAATTTTGACTTAAAAATTATCCTAGTATTGGTCTGTATAGACTAGAGTTACCCTCAAATAGGATTAGGTTTGTATGACTTGCTCCAAATGGGCTTGGACAGACCTACCTGGCCCAGAATTCCCCTACACAGAGTCATCAAAACCCAAAATGGGCCTATGTGGGTTTGACCCGATCCACACAAGCCCTTCCCAGGGTTTTTCGGGACATATTTTATTTTGATATAATAAAAAATTTATTGAATTAATTAATTTAATTTCTTTTATAAATTAAATTAATTAAATATTATATTTTTTGTTTTAAAAGTTAATTTAAATAATACAGTTTAAATTAACATAATTTTGGTGATAAATTAAAATAAATAATTAATTTAATTTTTGGTTTTAAAATTAAATTAATTAATTGGACCAAATAAAAAAATATTGAATTAAAATAAGCGTAAATTTTAATTCAATAAAATACCACCGAAAAATATTTAATGCAGGTTTAATTTTAAGTTTTACATTTATCTAAATACGTGAGTTAATGCATATTAGTCAGATCATGATCCCTTAGACTGACCAATTTTTTTTGATGCATATTTTATTCATTTATTTAATTATTGCATGATTTGTAATAAGTAGTTTAAATAAATGGTGATTTGTGAATCATCTCCATCATTAAATGTATAAGGGCCCATGTGTCCAATTTAGAGTTATATTTTATACACCCAAGTTCCCCTTACCTTCAAGTGAGTAATGTTGTATAATAAAGATATGACTAGTGATGCACTTCGAACTGAGTTATGGTGACGCACATGACCGGTTTTTTAATGTTTTGGATGGGTAGGCGTTGTAGTTCGAGTCGCAAGAGACACGACTCTAGGTATTACCCCTTCGGTCGAGTTTGATCTATTATTTATTCAATGTATCAACCATTATAATCTACTCATGATCCTTTCATCATTTTATTTTTTAATGGTTTATTATAATGTGGATGTGTAGTTTACACGCGATCACATAGAATAATAAACAAACATGAGCAGATAAAATGAACATGTGATAGAATGAATACTTTTTATATTTAATGTGCATTCAGTTATGATTGCGATAACATTGTACATTCTTATAAAATAGAAAATTATTTTTTTCATCACATTTAAAAATAATAAAACCCTCAAAGAAATATTAAGTCATAACCGCCTTCCATTATTTGACTTTGAACAAAATTGGGTGATCAGGGTGCTCATCATGCCATGGCTAAGGGGGCCTCTTACTACTAGGGAGTTCTTAGGAGTGTGATTGTTTAACTAAACTAAAGTGGTCTTAAGCTTTATCCAAATCTAACATTCTATCATTTTAGAGGCAAGTGCTGTGTAAACCAAATTATGATTTTAAAAGCTAGATCTTCACTCAACAGATCAAGGAAAAATGAGTTAATGTGGTTGGCCAGTCAAAAACCAACTTGAACCCTCCATGTTGTGAAATAGCCATAACTTGTAGACTATGAAGGGAGGTTCAGGGATCCTTTCCACTAGAATACTCAAGTGGTGAAGTATTATGATTCTAGCATAGAGGGTTCCTAGAATTCGATAAAATAGTGGGAGAAATTTAATGATTTAATTAATTAATCAAAATGTCTAAATGATAATCAAGATTAAAATTACGGATCAGCTAAAATTTTATTTTATTTATATAAAATGGAAAGTTATAACACAATAAATTCTTCTATAAATAATGAATAAAATAAATGTTCACACTAGAATGAGTATCCAATAGTATTATAGGTGCTTCTGTAAAATACTATGGTATTGGAAATTCATGGTGCTAGTGTCCCCAATACCTATTAAACTACCTTAGGGATCGATGGTGTAAAGATTACTTATAGGAGACTAATGCAAAATGTATATGATGGTTATATCATTATGAAATGAATTTCCAATACTAGTTTTGGTCACTACATTGGACATTGATGATATAACATTTAGTCTCATCTCCGAGTAGACTATAAAGAGAATGTGAATCAAGACAAGAATGAGATGATTACACCAGCTCTGTGTAATTTAAAAGACAGAATATAATCTTTCAAAACATCTTATTCTAATTCATGTATTTAATCCAGTCTTGTTTTAGTTTAAAATATGAATAGTATTTAGTAAATGCTTCATTACCTATTTAGGTAAGGTTTTCCAAGTAAATAAGAATATAAAAGACAATTTAATCTTATTTATTATGGTGAACAAACTAAAAGACAAGGAGAAAACTCTAATGGAATGAAATGAAAAAAATCACATTCTCATTTCCCTTAAATTAAATAGGTATAAACATGTGGTTATTTTCATCTCATGACATAAAATAAAATAATGGAATTTTAAAGGCAATAAACTGAATGGAATCTGTAGGTATCACTTCTTATTTAGGAATATTCATCACATAAAATTTAATTTTTCAATTTTACCTCATGGGTATTAAATAAAATATTCCTATCACATATGTTTATTTAAATATGGTAACCAATTGAGCATAGAAACATTAATAGAAGTACGGTATATTCTCCATGTGATTGAGAAAGGGTGATTACTAAGTTAGTGTTGATAAACACATGACTTCTATATATCCAAGTGAATGATTCTTGTAAAAATATTATTGAGTATAACCAAAACATTTATCTCACATTTCCTTTGTACATAAGGATATATTATTCCATGTTTCAGAATGAATGTTTTTTTTGGTGTCGAATACTCATCCAATAGTACAGTGATACATGGATCATTGGTAATACCCAATGCATATAAATGTTTGAATTTTATACCCAGTTGTGTGAAGATAATTCTTTATCATGGAAAAATAAAAGTGGACATCAAGTTTATACCCAATTTGGTATTTAGGCTTAGTAAATATAAAAACATTTGGTATTATAGACATGTTTAGTTTGGACAAAGAAACCTTTATAAATAAATGTATGCCACAAAGTTATTGGATTTAGTTTATCTTCAGAGAATGAACTATTCCATGGGTAAACTAAAGGTATATATAATTCATAAAATTCATTTAAGTAATTAAGGAATAGTAAAGTGAAGTATGATATATGCATGGTCACAAGATATGAGTTTCTTTGGGAAGATATGCTGAATAATATCTTGACTAAGCAATTATCGATAAGTATAATGTAGCTTGGAGAAATTCCTAAACACACATTACCTTATCTACATCACAACATTTATGTTAATGAGGAGGATCAATGATGGAGTCTTACATGTTAATAATTATCATCAAAATATAGCATGGAAAAATTCGTAAATGCACATTTTCTATATTAGAGTTATGATGTAAGTAGTATCAATGTTTCAACTTGTAGAAACGTCCATTGTATTTCACGACGTGCTTTGCAAACAACGGTGATATCCTAAAACCATATACCAAATATAATAAAAATGGATATCATATGATATATAGTATTATAAAAATCAATTATTTCATAAGACACATGTTTAGATGAATATAGTTTGTTAGGACGTAAAAAAACTTGAATCAATCTAAGTACAATGTGCATCTAAGTAATTATCCTAACATTTTCTTAGGATATTACGAAAACACCTAAGATAGAAAATATATAGTTAAATTTAATGACTATATTTCTATGTAAGGGTGAACATATCTATTAGAGATAGTGAGATCAAGATTGAATTGGATTTAGTCAATTCTATATATGCACAAATAGTTATTATAGGAACTAGTTCCAGAAGTTCATATGAAACATGAATATTCCAAAGACACATACTGCGTAGGAAGGATAAAACCTTGGTGATGGTTTTTAATTCACCACATCCAGTGATAGATTATTCATTATGGATAATATTTTATATAAGTAAGAAGTATATGAATATTATCTGATATTGGAAAGGTCAATTAATATTTAACAATGGACTGCATATATCAAAATTCAAAGTGGATTATAATTTTGAATACTTCAATTGGTAATAAAGTGTGATGATACATGGATGGTACAAGTGTGGAACCAATAAGAATCGATTAGTTACACCAAGTAATTATTCCTATATCTGTTAAAATATTACTTTTTATGGATAATATTTGTTATCATTATATTGATAATTGCATGTAATGACCACCGATCATGGAAGGTGTCTATACAATGCAACCAGAAAGAGATGGTGACATCATATAATTCTAATAAAGGTTGTAAGTTATTGATATCTAGTTTAGGATTAATGTAAGAAACTAGATGATAAAATATTTATTTTAAATGTATCATTTCCATGTGTTTACTAGTGGTTAGTGGGGGAACCTTTTTGTTTTATAAGTAAAATATGTTCAGAAACATATGGGAAGAAAATATTGGTATTACAGTTACTTAAGACCAGAATGAATGTTATTCTCAAGTTATTGACTTAAATTAGAAACCTATGATCTAGGTAAAAAGATCATATGAGGTAGATCTAATGGTTTCTTAGACCTATTCAATCGTATATATAGTGACATAGTATGGAAAAATATAATTTTGGAACAATTCAAGAGAAGAATTGTTTCTAGTATCACATGGCATAATCTCTCTAGGTTGCATGTCCAAGACATGGGAGGAGATTAATATTTTGAGTTTAAATTCATAAGTTGATATTAATCAATCATGTATTCCATGATATGTACAAGAACTGATATTTCCAAGATATACATTATACCAGGAAAATATCAATTATATCGAGGAGAACTTCAAGTAAAGTAGTCAGAACTATCTGATTGTACATCAGAATGTAGAAAAGATATATACCCGGTAAGTGGAGAATAAAGGAAAATAGTTTTTAATTTTACACAATCTATAATTCCTTTAGATCAATATGATCTAATAGTACAGTGAGGCTAATGGTGATGAATGAGACAAGCTCATAAAGCTAGTGAATGACAACCCTGCTTTTATTACAAACATAAACATGATTTATTACATAAACTGTTCACTTGATACAACATTGAATATCGAGAGGTATAGTGTATTTGGGAATTAGGATCATTACATAACATCTTAAAACACGAAATACAACATCTTTATTGAAAAATTCTTTTACATGACCACTACATTCCCTCGTACTTAGCATTGCATGGGATAACCTGAGGACATGCATAAGAAAAGGGTGAGCTATAAAGCCCAGTAAGGGAATAAACATGGAATACATGATCAGTAAAATAAACGTTAGACAATAGTCATATCAATAGAGAACTAGAGAAACATGAACATAAAGGCATGATAAAGCATGATAATCATAACATGGAAATGTGGAAACAACACTTAACAAGGAATTAACATGAGGCAAGGCTCATTGCACATAGGGCATGAGTAAATCCTCATTGCACATGATGCATGAGTAAACCCTCATTGAACATGATTTGCATGAGTCAACACTCATTGCACATGATTTATCATGAAACTATACTTTACCCAATTAATTGGAGCACTATAATGTCGCACCAGTCTAAAACATTTAATTTCATGCATAAGTGTGCCACATGAATCAAAAAACATAGATTCATAAAACATAATAATTTATTCCATGATAAGGGAATGTGTAATTCATACATGAAAATTTATAATCAATAAGTAAATGTGCATAAAGGTGAATACCCTTGATGGATAAATGGTCATGGTATTCACTACACAATGACATTGGCTTAGAAAATCTGTGCGATTTCGGTAGCGTAACAGCATGACATAAGAATTCATAGAAATGGTTGACGAGAGAGAAAGGGGTTACTCATCATATTTAAAGGTAATGTACAGTATGGAGTTCATATATATACATGTCCCAACAATTTTAATGTAATTTAGATTCATTATACAAAAGTATTTCTTGAATGTAAAAGAGGAGAGAGGAGTTCCTTTCCAAATTTCGGCACAGTAACAGGTGTACATGGGAGGCATTTAATGAGAGAGAAATGGGTATCCCATAATTAAAAAATAAAGAGGGAATTGTGAGGGAGGTGAAAAACCATACCCCAACATTCATAATTTAAATTAAAATGGAAAAACAACTTAAATAAAATTGGAAAAAATGAGAAAGGAAGAAAAAACCCTTACTTGGAAGTGTGCTTCCAAAGGCTTCAGAGAGGCTTGAGAGAGGATTCTTGGAAGATTTGGGAACCTTGAGAGGATTATAGAGAGAGTAGGGAAGAGGTTGGATGAACTCCAAAGTCTTTGAGTGAGGAGGAAGTGGGAGCTTCGGTGGGTTTATATAAGAAAGTTGAGAGAATTTTTTATTATTTAGGTTTGATACCTCTTATATTAAATTAGTCCATACCACAAACCATACCATGGTTTTTGCCCATGTTTTTTGGAAAAGGGAAGAGGAAAACAATATTTTATAAGGACAATGTCTTAACTTCTTAAAATAATAGGGTTGCTTATGTGTAGGTGAGTCACACTCCCATGGAAATAAATTTAAAATGACAAGGTGTTTAATAAGTCTTGAAGGGTCCATTAATACTTTGAAAAGTAATTCAAACAAACCCAAAATCACATTATTTTAATATTAAAAAATATATTGGACGAACATAAAGCTTATTGTATTTTATTAAATCACTATTGGGTCATTATGATGTTATAAAACACATTATATATATTTAAACATTATTTAATTTTTACCCAAAACATTGACTGTCTCAGAAAGTTAGGAAAAATTCACAGTTATATAATTTCGACGCCTTCATTCCAGAAAGAACATTTATTTTATATAAATAATTTTCTAAATATTTTAATATTCACTTTTAAAATAAAAAGTGATATTTATTGAAAATTCACTGGTTTTGAAAAAAATGGCTTTCAAACCATAATAACAATTACAATTGCATTCATAAAATTATATGATCATTTATATATAATAAAATTAATTTAATAATAATAATAATAATATTTTCTTAAAATATTATTTATTTCAAAAATCACTTAATTTAATAAAATATAATTCTTAATTAAATAACAACTAAAAAACACTATTTTCACTTTAAAAACTATTTAAAATGTATCAATAATTAAAAGAAAGTATATTCATTATTATATACAAAAAATAATGTACATGAACATAGTACTATAGATTTGTTACATAACCCTTTAAAATAGCCGTATAAGACCTAAGGGTAAGGTGTGTGATGGTGATGGACTCTTGGTGTGGCTCGGATAACATCGCTCGAGTAGTAATTTCTATCAACTTCCAATTTTCCCGTAGACGGTCACGTTCGAGCATGACATGATGAAGGTGAGCTTGGGCATGGTCAAGAGTGAAGCCCAAAGTCACCACATCTTTTCTGAGCTCCATCAAATGGGCTTCATATGGAACAATTCTACTGGATGAGGCCATCACTTCCTTTTTCTGAGTAAATTGGATTTGTTAAAGCCCTATATTTATACTAATAATCTGATCACTGTTCAAAGGATATAAAATCAACGGCCACAATTCTTAACATAAAACCAAAAAAGTTGACATTTTATATAAACATTTTACATAAAGAGACATTTAATTATATTAATTGGTATTTCCATTAATGAAAAATTGGGTTGTTACAATCTTCCCCCCTTATGAACTTTTTCCCTCGAAATTTCCTTTTTCCCACACTAAAACAGATGTGGGTAACTCAACTTCATCATTTCCTCCAATTCCCAAGCCACTTATTCAAACTTGTTGTTTCGCCACAACACATTGACAAGGGGCATTGTCTTATTTGTTAGAACTTTTTCTCTACGATCTAAGATCTTCACTGGTTGCTCCTCATAATAAAGATCATCCTACAACTATACCACCTCAGAAGAGAGTACATGTGAAGGTTCTGGTATGTACTTCCTTAAGAGGGATACATGGAAGACATCATGTACTTTGGCCATGGTAGGTGGAAGTGCTAATCAATAGGCCACATCCCCAACACGATCAATAATCTCAAAGGGACTGATGTACCTTGGGCATAACTTCCCTTTCTTTCCAAACCTCGTGACCTTCTTCCATAGAGATATGCATAGAAAATCCATGTCTCCAACTTTAAACTCAAGGTCTCATCGATGATTATCTGCATAACTGTTCTGTCAACTCTAGGATTCCATGATATGCTGCGGAATGGTTTTCACCATCAACACCATTTCCTCAACCATTTCAATTCCAAGCAGCTTATGTTCACCGACCTTATCCCAACACGCCGGTGTTCTGCACCTTTTCCCATAAAGGGCTTCATATTGTTCCATTTGGATGCCTGAGTGGAAACTGTTATTATAAGAGAACTCAACCATAGGAAGATGTTGATCCCATCATCCTTTAAAGTCCATTGAGCACACTCTCAACATGTCCTCAGGTATTTGGATAGTATGCTCAGATTGGCCATCATTTTGAGGATGATAGGCCATAATGAAGTTCTGTTCAGTATTTATAGCATGTTGAAGACTCTTCCAAAACATAGAGGTGAATCTTGGATCTCATTCAGACATAATAGATAGTAGAAATCCATGCAGCCTTACCACTTCCCAGATATATATTCGTGCCAGTTGATCCAATGAGAAATCCTCCTAAATAGCAATGAAGTGTGCAGTCTTTGTAAGAAGATCCATAATAACCCAGATTGCATTGTTGCCTTTAGATGTCCTTGGAAGTCTTGTGACAAGGTCCATGGTGATGTTCTCCCATTTCCATTCTGGTATGGGCAATGGTTTCATCATCCCCTTAGACTTATGCCTCTCTTACTTTACTTGCTGGAACACCAGGAACTTTGATGTATATTCAGCGATCTCCTTTTTCATATTATCCCAACAAAAATTTTCTCGGAGATCTCAATACATCTTTGTGATCCCTGGGTGAATAGATAAATTTGAACTATGTGCATCATTCATAAGTTCTTTCTTCAGCTCTGGACTTGATGGAAAATATATTCCTTTCCCAAATCGCCCAATTCTTTCTTCATTAACATTAAACTCCAAGGATTTACCCTTTTTGATAGTTCCACTTTTTCCTGAATTCCCACATCATCCTCTTGAGCATCCTTTAACCCTTCCAAAAGAGATGGTTGAGAAATCATTTGTGAAAGGATTGATAATTTTCCATTCTTTATGATTCCCATGTCCATCTTCATCATGTCTAAGACGATTGTATCCTTCTCAATTCTCATCATTGATAGAATCACTAGTTACTTTATACTTAGGGCATCTGCCACCTTGTTTTCTTTCCCAGGGTGGTAATGTATTGAACAATCATAATCCTTGATGAGATCTATCCATCTCCTCTAGCGCATGTTAAGCTTTTTATGTGTGAATATATATTTAAGACTCTTGTGGTCAGTATATATCTCACATTTCTCCCCATAGAGATAATGTCAACAGATTTTTAAGGCAAAGATCACCACCGCCAACTCCAGATCATGCATTGGATAGTTTCACTCATGGATTTACAACTTCCTTGAGGCATACGATGTCACTTTATCATTCTGCATCAGCACACAACCTAAGACCTTTTTTGAAGCATCACTGAATACCACAAAAATTTCCCCACATGTGGGTAAAGTGAGCACGGGTGCAGTGATAAGCCTCCTTTTCAACTCCTTGAATATTTCTTCACATTAATCAATCCAAGAAAACTTTACTCCCTTTCGAGTTATCTTGGTAAGAGGTTTGGACAATCATGGGAAATTTCTCACAAATCGTCGATAATATCTAGTCAACCCCAATAAGCTACGGATATCCGTTACCGATGTTGGCCTCATCTATCCCTCAATTGCATCTTTTTTTGCTGGATCCACAGATATCTCATTGCTTGTGATGATGTGGCCCAAGAATGATACCTCCTTCAACCATAACTCACACTTGCTGTACTTTTCATAGAGTGTCTCCTTGCACAAAGTCTCAAGTACAGTTCATAGATTCTCCTCATGATCCTCCTTGGTTTTGGAGTATATTAGAATATTATTTATAAATACTACCACAAATTTGTCAAGGTAATCTCTAAAGACTCTATTAATCAAGTACATTAAGATTACCAGAGCATTAGTGAGTCCGAAAGGAATTAATATGAATTCATAGTGCCCATATCTTGTATGAAAAGCAGACTTGGGGACATCTTCCTTTTTCACCCTTACTTGATAATATCCCAACCACAAATCTACCTTGGAGAAGTATTGTGCTCTGTGTAGCTGATCAAACAATTCATCGATCCATGGTAGAGGATACTTGTTCTTTATCATGATTTTGTTAAGTTCATGATAATCGATGAAAAGCCGCATTAACCCATCCTTCTTCTTGACGAAGAGGACTGGTGTACCCCATGGTGAAGCACTTGGGCGTATAAACCCTTTATCCAAATTCTCTTGTAGTTGTTTATTCATCTCTTCAAGCTCCACAACAGCTATTCTATATGATGTCTTGGATATTGGTAGAACCCCTGGTATAAGTTCAATTGAGAATTCAACATCTCTTCTTAGAGGAAGACCAGGCAGTTCCTCAGGAAACACTTCTGCGAATTCCCTCACAATAGGAATTTCTTCAATGATGGTTTCTTACTTGGAATCAATCATCTGAGCCAGATATGTGTGCTCATAGGGCAGTAATATCCATTCTTGATATGATGGGGCTAAAGGAGATTCATCTTACTCCTTATACTTGTAAAGAATCAGTGGTCGATTCTCTATATGGAGTGTGATTTCCCTCTCCCGACAATTTATGTTGTCTATTTATAAGGAAAGCCAATCCATGCCAAGAATTGATTCAAATTCCACCAAAGAGATTATGAGGAGGTTCTCTGGGAAATTCAATCCATAGATTATAATAGGGGAAGACTTATATTCCTGGGATGCAATGATTTACCCATTTTTTGTACTCACCGACATTTTCACTTCCATGATTTGTGGTGGTTTTGGGATTGTTCTACTAAACTTTCGAGATATAAAAGAATGTGTAGAACCTGAATCAAAAAGTATGTTGGCTCTTATTTAATGAATAAATAGTTTACCTATCACCACTTCATTTTCAGGGTTCACTTCGGCAGAAGTGATGGAAAAAGATCTTCCTTGCTTTCTTGGAGGTTGTTTCTTGCCTCTGAGAACCCTTGGTTTAGGGCCCTGATTTGAAAAGTGCCCCGGTTCTTTGCAGTTGTAGCAATAAAAAATGTGTTGAGGTTCGGATGGAGTGTTCCTCTCCTTAATCGCAGCTGCGGATCTTTCATTCTGACAGTTAACAGCTAGGTGCCCTTCTCTTCCACACCTAAAGCATTTCCTCGTCCCCTTGAGAAAATTTCCAGGGTGCTTCTTTCCGTACTTTTGGAAAGTGGGGTGCTGGATATTCTTAGAACCATTGGATTTATCCATCGGACTGCCAACATTGAAGTCCACCTAACACTTCTTGTCCCCATGAAACCCTTGTGATTCCCAAATCTCCATTTCGACCTTGAAGGCACATCAGACAATTTCCTCAAAGCTGTCTTAGTCACGGATCGCTAATGCTTTCCACAGGATAGGATTCAGACCACCAAAGAAGCGATCAACCTTGCATTCAGGGGTAACAACAAAGCCGAAAACATATCGTTCAAGCATTGTGAATTTTTCCTCATACACTCAAATAGATTCTTCGTCTTTTTTCTTGAGGGAAAAGAAGTCCCTATCCATCTTAAGCCGGAGGGTGCACAAAAAATATTTATTGAAAAAAATCTTTCGGAAATCCTTCAAATCCAACACCTCGATCTCCTCCTCAAGCTTCATATTTTTGATCAATGTCCACCATTGATCAGCTTCACCCTCCATACGATAAGATGCAAGGAGAACCTTCTCTTGCTGAGAACATTAAAGGATAGAGGTGATCTTTTCAATGGAGTTGATCCATTGTTCAATGATCATGGGATCAGATGATCTATTAAAAGTAGGAGGCCTTTGTATCTTGATGCTCTCGATAGTGACTTGTTCTTTCTTAGTATGGGTTTAAAATTCCTCTTGACTCGTGTTTCTATTCAAATATTGAGTTAGCTGAGATAGAATCATGACAAAGTTCACGATTCCCGCTCTCATTGGATTGGGCGTCTCATTAGTACAGTCATCACACTGATCTTCACATCGGTTGTTAGCCCGAGTCCTCATATTACCATCCATTGTCTGGAATAAAAGGAATGTTAAGGGGTAACATATAAAGGGTAATCCAAAGAAAAAAGTTTATGACTTATAAATAAACATTTCTTTCCTTAACTAATGAGTCTATAGGCTTCAATATAGGCTTTTCATGATCTACTTTCTAACATATATTCATAGGTGAATTTTTTTTAATTACCTTAATAAGGGTTCATACTAAGCTTGTGAATTTATCAAAACATATCCCCTGGGAGTTTCATAACCAATAGTGCAACAAGGTCCATTTTCGTGCACCAGTTCTCGTTCGAGTCTAGCTCAAAAGTGGTGTTTTCGGGTTTTACCCCTAAGATAAATCTGGGCCAGAGCCACCTCTACCTTCTCATACCTAAACATGGATTTATTTTATTGATAATCAACATACTCATTACTTACCAAAACTTAGGGATGTTTTTATTATACATAGTCTTGTATATAAGGCTTTAATAGGGTTTTTTAATCCTAATACCAAAAATTACTAAACCTATCCTCTGATACCAACTATGACAGTCACTCTTTTATTACAAACTTAAACATGATTTATTACATAAACTATTCACATGATACAACATGGAAGATCAAGAGGAATAGTGTCTTTGGGGCTTAGTATCATTACATAATATCTTAAAACATGAAATACAACATCTTTATTTAAAACTTCCTTTACATGACCACTACATTCCCTCGTACTTAGCATTGCATGTGATAACCTGAGAACATGCATAAGACAAGGGTGAGCTATAAATACCAGTAAGGGAATAAACATGGAATACATGAGGAGTAAAATACATGTTATAAAATAGGAATATCAATATAGAATAAGAAAAACATGAACATAAAGGCATGATAATGCATGATAATCATAACATGGAAATGTGGCAACAACACTTAACATGGAATTAGCATGAGCCATGGCACATTGCACATAGAGCATGAGTAAATCCTCATTGCACATGAAGCACGAGTAAACCCTCGTTTCACTTGAATTATCATGAGTCAACAATCATTGCACACGACGTTCCATGATACTATACTTTACCCAATGCATTGGAGCGCTATAAGGGCGCACCATTCTTAAACATTTCATGCATAAGTGTGACACATGGATCATAAAACATGGATTCATAAAACATAATCATTTATTACACGATAAAAAAATGTGGAATTCATACATGAAACTTTATAATCTATAAGTAAATGTACATAATGTTGAATACCCTTGATGGGGAAATGGGCATGGTATTCACTACACAATGACATTGTCTTAGAAAATCGGTGCGATTTTGGCAGTGTAACGGCGTGACATAAGAATTAATAAAAATGGTTGATGAGAGATAAATGGGTTCCTCATAATATTTACATGAAATGGAAATTAATTAGGTAATATAGATACATTTCCCAACAATTTTAATGTAATTTGGATTCATGATACAAAAGTATTGCTTGAATGTAAAAGAGGAGAGAGAATTTCCTTTCGGAATTTTGGCATAGTAACGGGTGTACATGGGAGGCATTTAATCAGAGAGAAAGGGGTATCCCATCATTCAAAAATAAAGAGGGAATTATTAGGGAGGTGAAAAACCATACCCCAACATTCATAATTGAAATTAAAAGGGAAAAAAACTTAAAGAAAATTGGACAAAATGAGAAAGGAAGAAAAACCCCTTACTTGGAAGTGTGCTTCCAAAGGGTTGAGAGAGGCTTGAGAGAGGCTTCTTGGGAGATTGGGGCACCTTGATAGGACTCTATAGAGAGTAGGGAAGAGTTTATAAGAAATCAAAATTCTTTGAATGAGGAGTAAGTGGGAGCTAGGGTGGGTTTATATAGGAAAGGTGAGAGAATTATTTATTATTTAGGTTTGGGACCCCTTTTATTAAATTAGTCCAAACGACAAACCATCCCATGGTTTTTGCCCATGGTTTTTGACAAAGGGTAGAGGAAAACAGTATTTTGTAAGGGCAAAGTCCTAAATTCTTAAAATAATAGGGTTGCTTATGTGTAGGTGATTCAAACTCTCATGAAAACAATTTAAAAAGAAAATGTGTTTAATAAGTCTTAAAGGGCCCATTAATGCTTCGAAAAGTAAGCAAAACAAACCCAAAATCACATTATTTTAATGTTAAAATATATATTGGCCGAAAATAAAGCTTATAGTATTTTATTACATCATTATTTGGTCATTATGATGTCATAAAACACATTATATATATTTAAACAGTATTTAACTTTTACCCAAAAAATTGACTGTCTCAGAAAATTATGAAAAATTCACCATTGGATAACATTGACGTCATGATTCCATAAATAACATTTATTTTATCTAAATAATTTTCTAAATATGTTAATTTTTACTTTTAAAATAAAAACTGACATTTATCGAAAATTCACTGGTTTTGACAAAAATGGCATTCAAACCTCAATAAAAATTAATATTGCATTCATAAAATTATATGATCATTTATATATAATAAAATTAATTTAATAATAACAATAATAACATTTTATTACAATATTATTTAATTAAAAAATCCCTTAATTTAAAAAAAAAATTCTTAATTAAATAATAACTAAAAACACTATTTGCACTTTAAAATCTATTTACAATGTATCAATAATGAAAAGAAAGTATATTCATTATTATATACAAAAAATAATGTACATGAACATAGAACTATAGATTGGTTATATAACCCCTTAAAATAACCGTATAAGACCTAAGGGTAAGGTTTTAGATGGTGAAAGACTCTTGGGGTGGCTCGGATAACATCGCTCGAGTCGTAATTTCTATAAACATCCAATTTTCCCGTAGACGGTCACATTCGAGATTGACATGATGAAGCTCAGCATGTGATTGGTCAAGAGCGAAGCCCAGAGATTCCAGCTCTTTTCTGAGCTCCAACAAATGGGTTTCATATGGAGCAATTCTACTGCATTAGGTCATCGCTTCCTTTGTCTGAGTAAATTGGATTTGTTAAAGCCATATATTTATACTAATCATATGATCACTGTTCAATGACTATAAAAGCAATGGTAACAATTCTTAACATAAAACCAAAGAAGTTGACATTTTATATAAATGTTTTACATAAAGATACATTTAATTAGATCAAGAGGGATTTCCATTAATGAAACTTTGGGTTGTTACATAGTGTTTTCCATACATACAAATACCAAGTATATTGCAAATTATGAGGCAACTAAGAAGTAGTTATTATAAGTACTGATTTTTTCCAATTCGTGGAATCACACATTGTATGTAAAGTATTATAATTATTATTACTAGACAATATTTCATGTTATGGAAGTGAAAAAAGGGATATACTTGTGGATACCATCTTTTGAGAGGTTTTAATCAGGGATACGAGGTCACATATAGTAGAATATCCACATTGTAGAATTGTGGTAGGCCTAGAATCTAAAGCCATGACTCAATAGAAATATGATCTTAATCATGTAAGAGCTAACAAGTATGATTAGAAAGTTGGATCTAGTGGAAGTGGGAGTATTGTAATATTGGGGGAACTAGACCCAACTTTTCAACACCTTCGGAATACAATATCATGTATACAAGTTAGATATATATATATGATGTTTACTTACCATTATAGGGTTGTATTTTTTCATTCTCTATTAAAATGGCAATGTCCATATATTAAATGTTATATCAAAAGGTTATAAAAGATCCTAGGCTATAATGATAATCTCAATATAACATGACATTAATCTTAAATATATCTCTTATAGTCTAAATACATCTTACTTACTGTACAAAGTAGATGTTTGACTATAAAGTGATGGAGATCATAAGCATTGAGACTTCTTCTCATGAAGTTCACAATTGGTGATCTATAGTAGTAAGATTATGAGGACATACCTCCCAATAGAAACACCACATGTTTTGGGTTTCATTGGTTGTTCCTATATATGGACATGTGTAATGGTCTCCTAACTGGAGATTATTACCAATGTGTACCATTTTATTACATACATTGATGAAAGTAAAAAACAATTATAATGAAATCATGATGAGGTAGCTTGTGTTGGGTGCATCATTGGTGGTATGAAATTGGTTGAATGATCAAGATATTATTTTTTGCTTTTAGGTTTACAAAGTTTTATATCTTGGGCTATGTTGATCAGGAAGGTAGCACCTTCATAAGACAATGTCCATGGAAGTAGGGGCAAATACATCCTATTCGATCAACAAATAATAAATCAATGAAAGGATGACGACATGGGTGTGTGTCCTACTTTATGAGATATTAAATAAAAAGAAATTATATTACATAGTGCATGTTCATAGGTTGATTATTTTTTCTATGACTTTCCTAATCTCTTAAAAGGCCATGATGGGTTTCTAGATCCTGCTCTTGGTTTGTGAATAGTATTTTCTGTTATCAAGATAATGTCCTAGAGGGTCACACACAATAGAGTATTCAATACTCTGCCCTATTCATTTTAATAGGTATTTTTGACGTAGTGGGCCCCAACACTGGGGTCCGAGTTTTGTACAAGGAAATAAAATCACCAAAATAATAAATAAATTTTTATTATTCAATTTAAGAATAATTATCATTGAATTTATTAATTAAATGTATTTAAAAGTTTTAAAGTAAAAATTTTAATTATTATTTGAACAAATATTAGATTAAAATATTCAACGTTCATTTAATATTTATGGGAATAAAGAGTCGAGTTAATGGATTTATTATTATAAAATAATATATATTATATTAAAATAATTTGATAATAATATAAATGGTTTTTTTGACTTAGTACAGTTGTCATAATATAAAGTTTATTTAGTGAGAAATAAATATTTGGGTATGAGGAGTTTATTCCAGGTATTTATTGTTTCACTATATATAGAAGAGAGAGATATCATTGGAGATACTATTCACTACCTCTCTCTTTCTTCTTCTCTCTCCCAAATCATAGAGAGAGGGGATCCAGATCCATGAGTTAAGATCGAGCTCTCTCTCATGTATCCCAAGAAAGGCGATGTAGTGATCATCAATGTGTTGAAGGTGTCATCGGAACTCTGTGAAAGCACCCGTATTTTGATGATCAGTGCTCCAATTGATTTTTGAAGCATGTGTGGATGATATATATGAATTCTATTTCAGATTATTCAAGCAGCGATCATTGAAAATGAATATATGTAGAACATAACATCAATAAATACCAACTATTTATGGTTTTAATTTTTGTGCCTAAAACTCATCATGAAATACCCTCAGATTAAACTAGGAAGTGATTCACTAATATCGATGAGTTCATGTCATTAATTGGTGGATTTTTTTAAAAATACATTCTTTGGGGCTTCCTATACATACCAAGTACCTTTCGAAAATGATATCAGATTCAACACATAGTTATAATTAAAGACTAAAAATAGATGATGAAGCTTCTAGAGATTGAATATATATTTTAGGTGTAGCTTTGAAAGATTCTTTAACTAAAAAAGATGTTCTTGTAGCTTAAAAATAGTAGTTGTTCTTTACACATTCACATAACAAGAATGATCTAGTAAAAATGATTATATGATTCTTGTTCTCTAATAAACACAAGTATTCTCTTTTTTAAATTTTAACTTCTCTAATATTTCAATGGTCAAGAGTAAAATATTTAATACTTATAAAAGTCAATTTATACATTTCATGTGACCTTATTCTATAAAAATAGAAAAAAGGTATCTATTGAATGTAGCTGTGGTCTCCCTTGGAACTATATGATTTCTTGGAAATAGACACTTTATTTCATAATGCATTTCCTCTTTTGATCATCACAACTTTTTATAAAATAAAATCATGAGAGGAGTTCACTCACAAAATAACCATGGTATTAAGTTCCTCAAAAATTCAATTAAATATTAGAAAAAATGCTTAGCTTCATAGGTCTTCAGTTTTATAAGAATTAATTGAATAAATGTTATGATCATATGAAATTAATTCTGACTTCAACACTTTATATAAATTATTAATTAGAGAAAAAATATTCTCTTTAATAATATATTTTCACTTTTAAAATATATTCTATAGTATCATAAGATATTTTTTTCTTCTTAATAAGTCTTTAACTTCATTGTATATTTTTCAGTGTATGATATTTTATTTACAAGAGATAATCTAGAAACACTATTCCAATTATATAATTTTTCTAGTTATAGGATAATTCTGGAATGTGTAAGAAATTTAATCCTTGTATTATAATTAACATTTCCAAAAATATAACATGTATGACTTTCTTAGTTCACTGGATAATTCTCGTAAAAAGTTTCATCTCATAGGATATTTCCCCCACATCATATGATAATTTACATACATTGTATAATATTTCATCTATGAGAGATTCTCATAAGATATTTTACTTTTTAAAATTTATGACTTCCAACATGCGACTTTTAAACAAGGCCTTATAAGTTATTTCTTCAACAAATAGGACAAATTCCTTTAAAAAATTATAAAAACTTGAATAAAAAAGATTGAATAACACAAATTGAACTAAAATATCTAGATTAAATAAAACATAATTAAACATTAATTAATACCTTAAAATCAATTAAAATTAACTCATATATAAAAAATGGGGATTTTTTGAGTATCAAAACATGAGAATTATTGAGATATGCTGGAACAACATAAGTATGTACAAAACAAATATTAATGGGTATATAAATTTGGATCAATTTAAATTTTTACAATCAAAATGAAAAATATAATTGGTTCATAGGGATGCAAGTTTCATGTTAGAGTACTTAGAAAGAAAATGTTAGTAGAATCCATCATTAATTTATACTATACAGTTTAATTTTAATGAAAAAATTACAAATACTTTCTAGACTGATCCAAATATAAAGAAATATTATAAGATATTTGTAAATTTTATTGTATTTGACACAAATTTTATCACTAATAAATAAAATAATACCTTAGGTGTGTTTGTGGGATTTAATCATCAACGTGATATTTTATTTTTTCAGGAATCTTTGTTATGTGATGAAATTGCGAGTTCCTTTTATTGGTTGTGTTAGGAACCAGCCTCAAAAATTACATAATATAGTTTCATTAGATTAGAATTTATTTTAATCAATCACAAAAGATCTTTTAGGTTTAGTGTTTTAGTGAATTATATCACAATACTTACATAACACCCCCATATATTATAAAGTTGACACTTTTACTTGCTATGAATTCTTCCACCAATATAAAACTTGTAATGTAAACCATGATTTTCTTTATGAAAATATTCAAGAATTTAAACTTGACTACTTAATTTCCATTACATATCCTTAGAACATATTTTTTTTAACTTGGGATGGGAAAAAACAATCTCAGTAAGGGTTATAAAAATAAATAAAGAATGAAACTTGTTAGTCCATTAATGCTTACAAAAATTTTACTTTTTAAATAAACTTTGGGGTTAAAAATAAAAATTTTATTACCCAAGAAATCAGATTATATACCCAAATATTTTAATAAAAAATTTTATAAAAAATATTAAAATAAAAATAAATCTCAAAAAATTTTATTTTCACTAATGAAAAATCCATTTTTTCACAAAGTTATATTTTTAACCATTAAAAAGTATCATATACTTTTATCTAAATATAATATAATTATATAACCTTTAGAAATAAAAATATTTATACTAAAAACTTCTATTGAAATTAAGAAAAGACATAAAATGTATTTTATATTTATTTTATTTCCATATAAATACATTAATAAAATATTACAATTTCTAACATTACACTCATAAAAAGGAATCATTACACTCATAAAAATATTCTTTTCAACCATAATAAAACATTTTTGGATATTTAAATATCCACTCCATTTTAAAACCCTTTTTGAAAATAAGTAGAATATATTGAAAGAAGGTTTTTCTTTAAATCATAGATGTAATATTGTAAAGGAATATAAAAAACAAATAATGGTTATGGGAGTGGAAAAAATCATTCTCATAGTATAAAACATTATTTTTTAATTTTTATAAAGGAAGTCAAATCATTCTGTCAAAATATTCCTTTTGAAAGTATTTTAAAGAAATTAATAAGAGATATAAAATGTATTTTATATTTATTTAATTTCCATGACGTGTAACTTAGAGTTACATGGTGCGTACTCTTGTGTCATCCAAATAGATTTACTGGAAACTCTAGATGAGATATTTGGTGTCATTTTATTCATAAAATGTTTTGATTCGATTATATTTATGAGAAATAATGATGAATAAGAATATCTTACGATTCAAAAGAAATAATTATTAAACAAGAATTCAAAACTGATTACAAATGTGAAAATCAATCAATGATCTTTAGACAATTATAAATAATTACGTGACCGTTTTAATACCACTTATATGTTTTAAAAATAATAAAATCATGCATTGGGTCATGAAAAACTTTTCCTTTTTGTTATAATTTATTATTAATATGAGTATTACATGATGATAAATCTCATGATAAATTAAATTAAATCAAATATTATAAATAAGAGATAATCACGAGAACCGAACAACAGGATCTCACATATTATTTTTAATTAATTTAATCAATTAAAGAAATACCTTATTTGATATTAGTTCTTCATCTATGGATATGGAAAAGGATAATTTTAATACCATCATTGCATTGAAGGATTCAGTAATTGATTCCCTCTAGTGGTGATCCACACGTGTTCCACAAATATCCAAACATCGTAATAGGATTATCTGGGTGATTCCATGGTAGATCGTTTTACTTGTATCATTTGTCTTTGATATCCTTGATAATAGATTCCAATGTATTCTCCTTGATCTCTCTTGACTTGTGATTTGAAGTTGGAGGAATATTACTCTTTGTTATTGGGAGAATTTTGGGAGGGGGAGCTCTCCAGGGCTTGAGAGGATTCTCTCTTTCCGTCATTGTGAACTACATAAAATTAAATTGGGTCTATTTAAAAATAGTATAATTGGTTTTATATAAATTTTGGGTTAAAAATAAATAATTTATTAAGTTCCCATTAATATTTATTTAATCCCTACAATACCCCATGTCTATAATAAAAATATTATTATTATTTCTCAACATGCACTTAACTTGTGAGTTAAAATTAAGTATTATCTATTCAAAAAATATTCAATATATATTATTTATCATTGCAAAATTAAAAACTATATTCCATTATTACATTATATTTATTGGGAATTGAATAATGAATATTTATTTAATAAATTAATATCACTTCATTATTCGAAAATAAATAAATAAATATTATATTTACTAATTAAAAAATAAATTTTTATTAAATATTATGCTCATATAATAATCTCTAGAAAAATTGGTGACAAAATATATACGATCAATAAAACATGAATAATTAATAAACCACATGTGAGAATAATATTTACTCAAATTTTTAAATAATAAATAATAATATATTATTTAATTGAGATTCTAGATACCCTTAGTGTCTGATCCTCTATGCCTCTTTCTCAGTGACATTAGGTGAAGTAGCCTAAAGTCCATGGTTAGCATATAAAAACATACCAGTTCACCCATAAAGAAAGAAGTTAATGTGGGAAAGACATAGTATAGCATACAAACACTTACTATGTAATACGTTCCATTTATCGTGACATCTATAATCAAGAAGGTTGCTTGCTAGTGCCATCAACCTATGTGCTCGATGTCTCTTTCATTGAATTTCTAGATGTTGTACTTGCCTATAGAACACAATGGCCACATATTTATTTAGTCTATATCATTTTAATCAATGTTATTTAGATATAAACTTCTGTTAAGGAAAATAAGGGATATATCCTTTCTCACATTATTCATTAATGAAATATTACACTCAACACACCTAATGTATCATACCTCATCACAAACATATGTCATCAAAGTTTTACTCAATACATCAAAGTATATGACTTAAAACAATAACTAATAATAATCATAAAGTCTGAGGATCAATACACACATCCCTAGATAATAATATCCAATGACACATATAAATTTGGATTTCCCACTGGCGGGCCTTGTTCTCATAATATCCTACATTGGATATTACCAATGGAATAAACTATAAGTAGGTTACTGCATTTCCTATAAGTCTCTACCCCAGATAGCCTATTTCATTTTTGACCCTCAAATGATTTCATCTAGCTATAGAACATATATTTAAGAATGATGTCACGGTTCTTCTATGTTCTCATCATATTGAGGAACCGATATGACCTTTTAGTGTGACAACTACTTTAAAGACATTATCACATACTATGTTATGCATAAGAACAATCATATTGTGATAAGGGGTTTATTAATATTCAAAATAGTGAATACAAGTTATCATAAAGTACATATAAGTCTAGGGTACTAACTCTAACATATTTTTTTAATTATTCTTTTGATGGTGGTGAATAAATGGTTTAATCGAATATTTAAACAAATCAATTTATCATAAATAATTAGAATTTAATAATAAGTTTTCATAGTATGATTATAAATAAAATTCACTAAAAAATTTGATTAAAAGTATTTTATGGTTATATTTATTCATTTATTATTATCATATTAGGAGAATTATCCTATCTCTAACTTTTTTTGTCGATGGTGTGAGTTTATTGGTGTATCGATGAAGATTGAAGGTGTGATAGTCACCCTTTTCCTCATTATTATCCTTAAATTCTCTCTCTATCTCAATTTTATACCTTCTCATTGATGATGGGATTATAACCAATAGTGTTAGCACATTGCGGTAGAGGATCCCAGATTTTTCTCCTCCCTCCCTCTCTCCCCCACTATATATATATATATATATCATATCATATCACCCTCTCCTTGATGTGTGGATGTTAATGATCCACTATACTTTAGAGTGGATATTTCCAGAGGTGGTATTCTTTGGGTGGCTTCTCACAATAGATGGATTTGGAGGTGTTGGTTTGTGAAATATGTGGTAGTGTAAAGGGTAGTGGGTGAATCATTTGAGTTGGATGGCATGGCATTATTTGAAAAGGGGTTGTCTCCAGTGAAAAACTGTAGAAGGAAAGGGGTCATACATATTATGAGTATGATTCTGATTTAATGGAGGATTCCATATTTTAATGACCAAATATTTTACAATATGTTTTTTAAATAAATTTAACCTTTCTGATAGCTTACTCTGCCCAAAACACAAATCTAAAACAAACTCCAAAATATTATTATATTAACACAACCATTATCACTTAGCTTTTGGAAGGGAATTAATGAATGAGACTATCTAAATTATGAAAATATAGTTTAAAAATGTTTATAAAATTAATTCATTGGTTACCAATTAATTATAAATGAAAATAAAAACCAATTAAACATAAAGGAAGTGTTTTTATCAAAAAACTATTTTATAACCACAATAGAGTTTTATCTTAATAAATTTAATTAATAATTATTAATGAAATATATTAATGAAATTAAGATTTTATATATTGAAAAATAAAAATTATAAGAAGTTTAATAGGATTAAGATAAGAATAAATCCAATTTTAAGCATAAAATCTATATTTTTCTAAAAGGGCATTTAGCAGCCTTTTAATGAAGCAAATATTTTAAAAATAAATTTTGAAAATTTTATAAATTTTATTTGAGAAAATAAACTTAATTTTTGAAATATTAATACCAAAAATATGTCATGGTCAATATTTGGTGTTTTTCTGAGAAGTTTCATTTTTATGAATATTGAAAAATACTAAATTTTAATTGAAAATTGACTTTTTATATTAATAATTTATAATATTAAATTATATTTTAAATTGGATTTATATTCAAAATAGTTTAATTATAAATATATTGAACAATTATTTTCATTGAAACCATTTTAATATTGAATATCTATATAAAAAAGTTTCAATATTTTGATCATTTTCTCTTTAAAACACACTTTATCGTCTAATATGTGGGATTAATTTTATATATAATTTTACCAATTATTTGAATTAAATTTGTTAAAATGGATTCCATATATAGAATCATATGGTTAAAATTAGTTTTTAAGGTCATTTTCATTTTTAGGTATAAAAAATTTACCGTTGTAAAAAAATATTTAATGTAGTATCGGTAAAATAATGTAACATGTTAAAGTTAATAGGTAAAAGAAAAAAATACCTAAAACATACAACATTAAATGATTTTATTAAGAGTTTATAGACCCTAAAAATCCTTTATAACTTTAATAATCTACCAAATTGGTTTGAATTAATTCCACCCAAATGTGATTGGATTTAAATATAAAAAATTATTATTTAATCACTTAAAACCACCCCTCCTCTAGTATATATACTACCCACAACCACCCCAGTTCGCATAATAATCCTTGAGGATTATAAATTATATTAAAACATATATCTTCCACACTCTTATCCTGTAAATTTTCTTCTGGTCTCAATAAAATACCATTTCCAATGTCTTTAAGTGATCATTCTAGGTGGAGATATTCATAAGGTAATTTTATCAAACCAACTCTCTTATTTTATTTTGTTCTTCTACTTTCTACTCAACCCATTCCCCAATCATGGGATAATAAATCCATGATCTTGTAAATATTGGAATTTAGTTTTTTAATCAAATATATTATAT
The DNA here is from genome assembly GCA_963277665.1 of Viscum album. Classification (NCBI taxonomy): domain Eukaryota; kingdom Viridiplantae; phylum Streptophyta; class Magnoliopsida; order Santalales; family Viscaceae; genus Viscum; species Viscum album. The sequence goes on along the minus strand of OY728162.1, from coordinate 1,233,858,727 downwards.
ACATCCATTTCATTACCTCATCTAATTCAGAGAAACTAAACCATTGTCCAAATTATGGCAGTTAACCATCTCCGTGAATATTGATTTTTTCATTTTCCATTACCAACATATTTTTTATTCATAAAAATATTATTATGTTCAAATAATATTTTAATGGGCGTATTATAACCTATTAAATGTTTTTTTTACTAATATATATACATAATGTTAAATAAAACGAAACAAGTCTTTGATGGTCGGAAAAACCACCAAATTAAACTAAATGTTTATTACTAACATTTTATTAAATGATTCATCATAATGTAATAAAAAATAAATTATTGGAAAATTTAAACTTCTTCAAGTTCATTATTACCATTTCATTTCAATTAGGTAGTTTTATTAATATTTGATAAGAAAATACATAATTATACACATATGAACCTATGATGAAACCTTGAAACAAACGCACACGAAAAAATTAAATTAATGAAATATTATTAATGAATGGATGGTGAGATTTTATAAAAGTATCAAATAATGTATTATAAATATTATTATATTTCTTTAATAAATTAATAAAATTATATAAATCTTTATGAAGGAGGTTTATGTATGAATAAATAATGGGAAGCGTGAGGTAAGGGTTTCTTATCTCACTATTTCTTCTATGAGATATATGCCTTATTCACCACTTATTTTTTATGTTAAGTGTATATAATTTATGTTGATATATAATATCATGAATATAATTATATTAATGTTATTTAATGTTTTATTTTATAATTATTACTTTTATAGGTAATACAATTCGACTGATTGGAAAGTTGGAAGGGAATTCATAAACCATTTTCCATTCTTTGGGTTAACATTCTACTTCATTGATTATATCATTCTATGATTATGTGTGTGATTAATTTTGATTATATTATATTTAATTTCCACTTTTTTTATATAGTTTTCCATTGAACAAACATAATCGATTAATTTTATTAATTCTTATTTAAATGATATAATACTAATAAGGGATTTTCTATTAAAAACAATTTTTTAAAATTTCCTTTTAAACTCAGTTTTTATTCCATGTACATGTTTTATAAAATTATTTCGAAAAACTTTTTTACTATTATTCTATGATTTTTAAAATTTATTTTTACTCATGTCTGAATTTTTACAAATTTTTTTGAAATGAATCTTTTTTTTTCATTTTCTAAGTGAGGTTCATTATGAGTTTTATAAAACAAATTATGAAGGAAATGTTTTTAAACTAATATGGTATGAGTGGATTTTCTCTCTATACTAGCACCTTAATTCATTAAAGTTTCCTTTAAAATAATAAAAGGTTATTTTCAAATAAAATATTTTCTCTTTAAATTGTTTGTCATTTATTTTTTTTCAAAACAAAAAGGACATTTTTCTGAAGAATTATTTTAAGCGATCTTTCAAAATTTCTTTCCATCTAAGATAAAATTATTTTATTTTACTTATGAATTAATAGGGATATTATTAAAGGATACTCTATTAATTATTTTAATGTTTGGTTTATGTTTATTATGGAATTATTTTTTTGAATCCCATTTCTTTTTCATGAGTAATTTTATGATAAAATGTTTACAAGGGTTCTGATGTGATGAATGATTTCTGTTCTCTTGAAACACATATGTATGATTTTCATTTTGTGATGGGTGGGACATATATCTCCCTGCAATTAATTAGGTAATGATGGATAACTCAATATATAGATATGTTATGCCTGATCTGGATTTCATGTTCGCAATTTTATGTATGGACCAGGTTTTCATGTATGTATGTTTATGTATAGACCTGGATTCCATGTTCATAAGTTTATATTTAGACATGATTTTCATGTCCATAAGTTTATTCATGGATATATATTTCATGTGAAAAATGTTTATGTATGGACATATCTTTCATATAAATAATAATATTCATGGACCTAGTTTCATGTCCATAAGATTATGTGTGGACCTTGTTTCATGTTAATATGTTTATGCAAGGGTCTGGTTTCATGTCATTAACTTAATGAGTGAACCTATTTTTATTTTACATGTTCCCCATGTTATAATTTTATGTATATGACATAATTTCATTTTTCATTTAAATGTTACACTCTTATGGATTATGTTAATTTATGATTTTACGATTCATGTCTTATGAACCTCTATGATTTATTCTATGACTTGAGATTGGGATATTTAATATGAAAGATATAATTTTCAATTGTTATGTTCATGTTATTATTACCTTATAATTATATTATGCTTTATAACTCCCTTGTTTACTCTTACTGGTCATTTTAGGTTACCCTTTAATTATGTTTCTTTTTTCCAGGTTGTGAAGAATGTTATTATGTGTGATATGTCAAAAATGGTTCTAGTTATAAAGGGATAATAAATAGAATATATTGATGTTTTATGAACCATTTTTTTATGTTTCCAAGATTCCAAACACACTTAACATATATGATTCCTTTATTGTTTTGTTGTAATATTAATATTCATCTATTTATATGTAATATCAATGTATGAAAAGTATGGGTTATTATAGATGGTATCAAAGTAAGGTTTAATTAAACTTTGGAGACTAGGATGATAATATTTAAGTACAATCCATAAGTATAAGTCTATGTATAGGTTAAAATATTAGAATTTTGATAATGATCATGAATGAATTAGGATTAAACCTAAGATATAATTGATTGAAATTTTTAAAGAAATTTCAATTGATTTTGTGGTTTCTAATTGAATTATTGATTCTTACACTATGCTTTTTGGGTTTTATAAAATTTTCTAAACTAGGAGGATTCATGTTATTGTGGAATTTGATGGACAATGGAATGATCATCCTCATGAAGAACCAAATGAAATAGGGATTGGAAGGTAAAACCTTGTTGTTGTGCCAAATCAACAATATCATAATTTGATCAATAATATCAACATTGTTTATTTTATTGAACCATATAATATGTGAAAGATAGAGCTTCATAGTGACCATCGAGGAAATAAAGTTCAATTTTCCTCATGTAACGAATGTGGGAAGAGGAATCAAGGAGAATGTTTCAAAGGAACTGGAAGATGATTTAGGTGTGGAAAATAAAGACACAAATCAAGTAATTGCAAAGTAAAAATGAAAGGTCTAGTTAATGTGATAGATGAGAATAATGGTAATCTTATAGAATCATTTACAAATAAATTTTTGAAATATGGAATGTATAGGAATTATGGAAATTTATTCCCACAGGAGAAATCGTATGTAGATAATCTAAAGGGTTGTATGAGAAATGGTTATATTTCTAATGACAAAGAGACTATGAATGACATATGAGATGAATGAATTTACAAGGAATAAAATGAAAAGGCTTGGCTAATGGCTTAAGAAAGAACTGTAATAATTGAGTGTTTATGTATTGGAATCCATTAAAAATGTTGCATATGTACTTTTATGGTATTATCGAATAATGAAACATTTATGAATTTTTCTACTTCATTTTTTCCTTCAGTACTTGAAAGTATTTGTTGAAAGGTACTTGTAACCTTGAAAAGTGATTGAGATGGAAAGGTGATATTTTTTAGAACATATGATTATGGGAAATATAACCCAAAATATGTTCATGATGATGGGATAATAGTGAGATAAAGATATATTTGTTTTTCATAAAATAAATGGGATAGTATTGAGACCTTGGAACTTGTTATTAATACGATAGAAAGGGTCTTTATGGATTGAGTTTATTAAATTTTTGGATTTATGGATTGAGGAAATAGTTAATCATTGAAAGAATGAATATTTTCACTAAGTTTTTATGGTAATTGATGTTATTACCATTTCTCAAAAGAATATATGATAATGATATTAACATGTTTTTTGTGTGACAATTAAAGAGCTACATTTAGTTATTTAGGGTATTAATGATAAGTTTATTTTGAAAAATAGTTACCTTCATTTGAAAGTTTTGTATTTTAATCTTATGGAAGGTTCATAAGGGAAACCATTTATGAAATTGTTTATGTTGATATTTGAATGAGGTTTTAGAGATTAATTTATTACTTAACCATATAAAGATTTATGCGTATTAGATAACATGTGCTAAGGATTTCGTTATAATAATAAGTATATATAGAAGGAATGAATTATTATCCCATTATGGATCATATGATCCACTAGTTATATAAGAATTAATGTTTAAAATTCATTTCTTTGAGTAATAAATAAAGTGAATATTGATTAAGGTACAACCAAAGAGTGATATTTTACTTATGATATGAAATCAAGTAATTATATCTTCTCTACATATTTTGAAATAAAATATTATCATTTTACCATAATTTATGATGATATCAATGAACTTTTTATACCTATTTGGTCTATGGTTTTGTGTCCATTAACCTTCTAATGACAAAGTTCTCTATCATTATCCATCAGAACATAATAGTTAGAATTCTCTTTTATACCCATATTTTAAATTTTTGATAATAAGAATCCTAGTTTTGTAGTGATCTTATCCTTTTACTTTCCCTAGTTTTAAAATGAAGTTTTATTGACCCTTTTTATGATGTGGGTTTCCTACCAAGGAATTTTCAAATATCAACCTTTGATTTTCTATGTGTAATTTCAAATTTTCAAGGAAATAATTTTTTGGAATTCTTGATTATATCAGGATGGTATCTCATCAATGGAATCTTCCACCAAATCTCTATCAAATTCATGATGTATTACATATATATTTCCTGAGGAAGTACATACCTTATCCTTAACATGTACTAAACTCGGAGCTCATACTATTGGTGTAAGATATTTATTATGAGGAATAATTGGTAAATATTATGGATTGAACAGAGAAATTTTTATGAAACATGACCACTCACCTGGTCAATGTTTTGTGGTGAAATGGTAGGTTTTGGACGTAGAGAAAGAACGTGATGGTTCGTTCCCAACTTTTATTTTATTCATGATCGATGATCAATACAAGATTCACACAGTGATGAATGCTATGATCTATGGATTTGATTTAAGGAAAACCAGAAAAGGGATAGAACTCCATAACCAAGAAATAGGTCCATAACATATTATTTAAAATTAATTTAATCAATTAAATAATTACCTTGCGTGAATTATTTCTTCATTGATGGATCTTAAAATAGATCTACATTGTATGGTAATTTTGTTTCAGGCATCAAGAAAATATTCCCTCTATTGGTGATCCACACATGTTCCACAAATATCAGAACATAACCATAATAATCTCTAGGTGCTAGCATGAGAGTTCATATCACTTGTATCATTCACCTTTTATTTCCAAAATAATCTCTTCCAAAGTATTCTCCTTGATCTCCCCTGAATTTAAAGTGAATAGTGTAGGAAGATCACTCTCTATTCTCTAGAGTGTTCTTGGAGATGGATCTATCTAGGGCTTGAGAGGATCACCACTAGTTTTCATTATGCACAACACAAAAATGAATTGGATCTATAAGAACATAATATAATTAGGTTTAAATACTGTTAGGGTTTAGAAATAAATATTTACACTTTTCCCTTTAATATTTGTTTAATCCCTTACAAAACCCATTGTCTTAAAATAATAATAATAATATTGTTTCCTCAACATGTTCATAACATGAGAATTAAAATAAATATCATTTAATCAAATAATTTTCAATAAATGTTATTTATCACGAGACCTAGAAACTCATATTTTTGCATTCCTCTAAAAAATTTATCAGGGCTTGAATAATGATTATTTATTTAATAAATAAATATCACTACATTATTTTTGGATAAATAAATACATATTATATTCACCAAATAGAATATATATATATATTAAATATTCCACTCATATTATATTATATTTCACAACTGGTGGTAGAATATATGGAATCAAGGATACATGAATAATTATTAAACATGTGTAGAAATAATATTTGTTCCACTTGTTAAATAGTAAAAAATAATATAATATATAATTGAGATTCTAGACACACTTATTGTGTGACCCTCTAGGCCTCTTTCTTATTGTAATTAGGTGAAATAGTCTAAATCTCATGGATAGAATATATAAATACACCAAGGAAACCATAGAGAAATAATTTAATATTATAATGACATTATACCTCATACATATGACTAATGTGTAATAAAATCCTTTTATTACAATATCTCTAATAAAGAAGGTTTCATACTAGTTCCATCAACCTATCTGATCAATATTTCTTTCTTAAACTTTCTATAAATTTCAATTTCCTATAGAAAACCATGGATATGGATTTATTTAGTCTATATCATTTCTATAAAAGGGATTGAGATATCAAATTCTGTTATATAATACGAGGGACAAATCCTTTATCTCGTTTTTCATTAATGTAATATTACTCCTGAAACATCCAATATATCATACCCAACCGTGAATATATGTCATCACTATTTTCATCAATACATAAAATTACATGAGTCATAATATTAATTAATAATAATATTAAAATATTTGGATCAATACACACATCCATGGATAAATGACACATATCTCGCAAAAGATGTATAAATGTTGATTTCCTACTGGCGGGTTTTATTCTCATAATATCTTATACTGGATATTACCAAGGGTGTACACAATGAGAAGGTGACTTAAATTACAATGAGTCACCACCCATTAAAGAATATATAATTTATTTCCCTAAAATGATATCATCCGATAATAGAATATATATTTAAGAATAATGTCTTAACACTTCTATGTTTTCATCATAATGGGGAAATACTATGACCTTTTTGTGCAACAACTACTCTCAGGACATTATAACATAATATATTACACAAAATAACAATCATTATGTGATAAGTAGTTTATTAAAATTCAAAACTATGGGAAAAAGTTATCATAAAGTACATATAAGTTGGTTCTAGGTCACCAACTCCAACTGAAACCTCTAGCTTGAGGAAGCTTTGCAGAAACTTGAGTTTGTGATATGGTAGAGGTATCCAAATATGTTTGCACCTGAGTAATTAATTTTGTGGGATAAATTTATTTTAAGTTGGAGGATAGAATTTAACAACCTAATATTTATGAAAATTATTTTTTAAATAAATTTAATCTCTTCGATAGCTTACATTACACAAAACATTGTGCTTAAACAAACTCCAAAATATTATTATTTTCACATAACTATTATCAAATTGATGTTAGAATAGTGCGAAACCATGATATTAACTAAATTATAAAAATATAGTTTACAGATGTTTATAAAATGAATTCATTGGTTTCCAGTTAATTATAAATGAAAATAAAAACCAATTGAACATAAAAGAAATGTTTTTATAAAAACTATTTTTATGCCCATAATATCTTATTTATCTTAATAAATTAAACTAATCACTATTAGTGAAATATATTAATTAAATTTACATTTTATATATTCTATTAAATATTTTCCAATAATTTTGATATAATTAAAATAAGAATAAATCAAATTTATGCATAAAAGCCCTATTTTTCTAAAAAACAATTTCCTCCTTTTAATGGCACACCTATTTTAAATATAAAATTCGATAATTTTATAAATCTTATTTTAAAACATAAAATTAATTTTTTAAATAATAATACAAAAAATATCATATAGTGAATTTTTGGTGTTTTTTTGATAAGTTTAATTTTTTTGCAGAATTGTGAAAAATATTAAATTTGAATTGAATAACAAATTTTCATCTAAATAATTTATAATGTTAAATTTTATTTAATGTCATAATAGTTTAATTATAAATATATTAATGTAATATTTCTTAGTTAAATCATTTTTGTATTTAATTTTGATATAAAAACATTTCAATCTTTTGAATATTTTCTCTTTAAAAAACTACTTTGTCGCCTCATCTGTGAGATTAATTTTAAATACAATTTTACAAATTATATGAGTTTAATTTGGTGAAATGGATTCCATATTTGGAATCATAATTTCAAAATCAGTTTTAAAGGTCATTTTCATTTTTAGGCGTAAAAAATTTACCATGTTAAAAAAAAGAGATTTACTATTGTATAGGTAAAATAATGTAATGGGTTAAAGTTAAAAGGTAAAAAATTAAAAAATATAAAAAATAAAACATTAAATGGTTGTTTTAAGTATTTTTAAAACCTAAAAAAACTTTAAAAATTAATTATATTCCAAAATATTTGGAATGAATTCCACCCAAATGTGGTTGGATTTAAAAATGAAATAATCATTATTTGATCACTTAAAACCACCCGTCCTTGAGGATAAACACGAACCCAAAACACAAAATTTCTCTTAAAAATCATTAAATATTCTAAAATATCTACCAAATACTCTCATACCCACTATTCCCATGTTCAAGTGCTGATATTCTTACAAAAATACCAATTCCAATGTCTTTAAGGGATCCTTCAAGGAGATGATTTTCAAGAGGTAATTTTCTCAAACCACCTCTATTATTTTCATTATCCTCACCTAATTCATACATAAAAGAATAATAAATAAATAATAATTTATATATTTTAATTTTATGTTGTCAATGGAATATCATATATGCATCCCTTTTATTACCACCCCTTATTAAAAAAAACCATTGTCCAAATTATGGCGGTTAATCATCTATGTGAATAATGATTTTTTTTGTTTTCCATTATCAAAATCATGGATGGTTATAAAAGTATTATTATGGTTAAATAAGATTTTAATAGGAATATTATAACAAATTTTATTTTCTATAACTAGTATATATAGATAATATTAAATAAAATGAAACAAGTTCTTGATGGTCATAAAAAACTGCCAAATTAAACTAAACATTTATCTATAATGTTTTATCAAATGAATCATACTCATGCAAGAAAAAATTTATTTATGGGTACTTTTATTCTTCATAAGTGAATTAATTCCATTTCATTTAAATTCTAGAGTTTTATTTCCATTTTAAAAGAAAATACACAATTATACACAAATGAGCCAGTGATGAAACAATGAAATGAACACACTTGAAATAATTAAAATAATTAAATATAATTAATTAGTTATATGTTATAAAATTATCACATAAGGTATTATAAATATTATTATAGTTCTATAATTAATTAATAAAATTATTTAAACCATTATATAGTATTTTATGGTACACAAAACTAAAGGGAAGCATGAAGTAAGGGATTCTTATCTCACTTTTTCTTCTATACAATTTATTTCTTATTCACCACTTATTTATTGTGTGTGTTGTATATAATAATCATTGATAAATAATATAATTAATATAATAATATTAATGTTATTAAATTTTTCATTTGATAATTATTACCATTATGGGTCATACAATTTGAATTATTACATTGTGATATTGTCATTCATAACCTAATTTCCATTATTTTGTTTAAGATTCTAATTAATTGATTATTTCATGATATTATTACATGTTGTGTGACTTTTTATTATCCTATGTTTCAGTTCAAATTGATTTTTATTTATAGTGAATAAAAAAAATTGATTAATTTTATTAATTCTCACATCAATGATATGATATTTATAAGGATTTTTATTAAAAACCATATTTTTAAACTTTCCCTTAAAAACCACCTTTTTATTCCATGTACATATTTTCTAAAATTGATTCCAAATATTTTTTGCCATTATACTATGATTTTTTAAATTCATTTTAACTTATGTTTTAATTTTTACAAAATGGTCTTAAAGGATTCATTTTTGTTTTCTAAGTGAGGTTCTTTATGACTTTTCTAAAAAATGATGGAAGAAATGTTTTTTAACTTATACATATTGATATTCTTTTATTGCCGTTATGATTACTTAATTCCTTGAAGTTTTATTTAAAATCAAACAAGGTTTTTTTCAATGAAAATTTTTTCTTTTATAATTGCTTGGATTTAATTTTTTTCTTTCAAAACAAAAAGGATATTTTCCTCAAAAATTATTTCAAGTAATATTTCAAAATTAAATTCCATCTATGTTAACATTATTTGATAATACTTATGATTTATTGGGGATATTATTCATGGATAATATCTTCATTATTTTTATGGTTGTTTTATATTTATGATGACATGATGTTTATCAATCCTATTTCTTTTCCCTTAGTTATGTAATGATAAAATTTTTATGAAACTCATTTCGTTACATGGATACCAATCTAATAAATGATTTATGTTCTTGTGAAACACTTATGTATTATTTTCATTATGTTATGGGTGGGTCTTATATCTCTATTAAATTCTTAGGGAAATTATGGATAACTCATGATGTAAATATGTTATGTGTGAAATTTATTACATATTCACAATTTTATGCATGGAAATTTTTTTTCATGTACATAAGTTTATGCGTAGACCTGATTTTCATGTTCATAAGTTTATGTGTGGACGTAATTTTCAATTCCATAAATTTATTTATGGAATTATATGTCACGTATATTTGTTTATTCATGGACCTAGATTTCATGTCCACAATATTATGTGTGGACCTGGTTTCATGTTCATAATATTATGCGTGGACCAATTTTTATGTCCATTAGTTTGTGAAAGGGTCTGGTTTCATGTCCTTAACATAATGAGTGAACCTAGTTCAATTTATATATGTTCACCATGTTAAAAGTTTATTTTTATGCCACAATTTCTTGTTTAATTTCCATATTATGCTCTTATGGATTATATTCTTTGATTATTTTATGATTCATGTATTAAAAACCTCTATGATTTATTCCATGACTCTAGGTTACGATCTTTGATATGGTAGGTATAATTTTCAGATTTTATGTTCATATTATTATTCCATTATGTTTATGTTATGATTTATATCTCCCTTGTTTACCATTACTAAGAATTTGAGTTCACCCTTTACATATGTTTATTTTCTCCAAGATATGAAGAAAGGTATTAATTGTGATATGTCAAAAATGGTTCTAGTTATGAAGGGATAATAAAGAAAAGATATAGTTGTTTTATGAACTAGTTGATTATGTAATCAAGTTTATAAATACACTAAAACTATGTAATTAGGAAATATTTTGTCATAATTTGAACATTCATCTATTTAGATATAATATCTATATACGAAAATTATGGGTCATTATATGCATGGTCTAGTATTGTAAATGTCATAACATGTGGCACCAGAGGTGGTGGTGGTGGGTGTGGGGGTTAGGGTGTCCCCACCCCGGTGTGATTATAAAGAAATAAAAAAATATAGTTAACATAATAATATAAGAAAAAGGGAAGGGATGTGGGAGATGAAATGTGAAACCCATCCATACTTCAACATTAACATTTTTTATAACAATATAAACAAAAAAACAACATTGATGTTATTATTATCATTATAGATTATCATTTTAGGGGTATAATATTATTATGACCACATATTAAAAATATATCAATGGAATCACAATCAAACCCTTGAGATGATAAATTTAGGATCAATATAATATGTATAAATTTGGATCAGGGCATGGGCCTCGGGTCTTCTCATGTAATTCCTTTAATTTTTGTTACACTGAAATATATGATTTTCATCACATGCATGTTTTCAATCATTAAATATCTTATCCTATGTTTTCTACATGTAGATAATAATGGTGTGATACATACAGCTATATAAGGCTATTTATGAGGTGAAATAGGTATATCTTGAATTTACCTCCACATGTATGTGATGGGGTTCAAGTGTAATGGTCAGGGAATTCCCATCCTATAGGTAGAGTCGGTATTCCCGTTGATTGTGGTGTCTTCCAAAGAGTCCAAGATACTATATCTATGTATCATATTATAGGAATGGTCTGTATTTTCCCCACATGATCTGGGATGTGATCCTCTATCAATGGATTATGTATTCCCCTCATCTAAGAGCTCATTATGTCCCATGATCCTCCTATAGAGTTGGTATTCCACTTGACTGAGGTGTTTTTTAGCCAGGTCAGGATCCTCCACTATAGTTCCTATGATATTTATTAATGATTATAAGAATCACCCTTTGTGTAATTTATTGTAAGTGTATAAGAGAAAAATTATATAAGACTAGATTTATTCAGGTCTTGTGACTCCTTAGGTACCACAGGTCACCTTTGAGATGCCACTTTATACTAGATATCGATATCAAGTATTATAGAATTTTTATCACACTAAGAACCCTTAGTTTCTAATTGTATTGGAACCCTAATGGGGTAGATTTAAGCTGAATAGGACTTTAAATTTTTTTCTTGAAGCTTATAGTTATTTAGAATATATAGATTATGTTGTTTTCTTTCCTTCTGGTTATTCTTACTTTGAGCATGAACTTTTAGCTAACATATTTTTAAGTGTTTTATTTATGGTTCTTTGGGAATCCTTTTGTATATGTTTATATTCACCCCCACATGGGAATTTTTCTCACACATTATATATATATATGAAACATAAGTTTAGTGATGGTCTTTAAAGTCATAAATTTTTGGCATGTCCATAGCTGTTGTCAGGTGATGCTTGGTGACACATAATTGAGCTTTTTGGTCCTTGATTGTGGTAAGGATCATTGTTGTTGGTGATAATTTTAATAGTATACATAGGTATGATGATATTCCCTATGTCTTACATATTTCAGATTTAGAGGCTCCTCAGATGTTTGTTTTTTTTATTTTCCATTGGGATGATATATTTGTACCTATTTTCTCATGCATAGTTTCATATAGTTTAGTTGATTATATTTATGTACATCTAAAATGTTTTTCTATTTATTTTATTCTTTATAGATATGTAATTTTCTGTAGTATGATATAGTATATGGCTTCCCACACTACAATTTATTCCTACTTGGTGCACTTCAAGGTTGTCATTATAGATAAAAATTTATATAACCTTTAGATATAACAAATACTCTAATGAAATTATAAAATTAATGCTATACAGCAGAATAGTCATCATTTAATAAGCTATTTATTAATATTCAGGTATTTGAATATTTATTTAAATTAAAGTATAAAGTTAGTTGTCTTTAAGAAACCAACTCCAGCAGACTCTCACTCACAATAGATCCCACAACTAACTAACTAATTATCCTTACATGATAAATATTATTTTAATAAGGTATGTCTATTGATTCTAGGAATTCTAAGTTCTTGTGGTTATTATACTTACTCTAACTTTACCCCTTTTAGAAAATCCCTCAAGTGGTGATCTCATCTAATATATACTTTTTATCCTCTATTTTTCATGAAATCTATGATAATACCATCATTTAATGTTTATCATAAGATAATAAAAATTTACTATCATGGTATAACTCCAAAACCAAGATAAAATGTTTCTAAATAGATTCTTAAGATGCATCAGAAGGTATATCATACTTAGTCAATATAGATATAGAAAAAATTAGCTATAATTATCTTGTATTTATTATTACATTATACTTACTATGATCATATATCAAACTAATATAAAACAAATACTAGTTTTGTATCACATTGAAAACTAGTATTCACATTTCACTAATTACAATGAACATATCCCTTTATACTATCTCAAGTACAATCGGATTGTTGTAACTGCACTTATGTGCAGTTCACCTTTTTCATATCATATCCATCCTCTGTGACTTATGCATAAGTAATATTAAACCTGAAAACATATCATGGAATGTGAGATATATTTCCAAATTACTCTTAGTCATATTTATTATTTTCATCACAATAATGTACTTATGTATTTTTACTCATATTCCAAGGTAGATTTTTTCTATGTGGCACAATAAACAATACCTTATCAACATATGTACTATGAATTAATCTATGAAACCCCATACATTTATATCAGTTGATCTTATTTCCTAGAACATGGGTCAATAATTTAAGTCATTTATAGAGAAATTATTCTTTTTCTTAATTTACTATAATACTAAACATTTTTTTCCATATGTTATCAACACATCTATCTTGGAAAATAGTATTTTTCCCACTAACCTCTTATAGAAACCTTGCCCACATTCAATATAAATGAAATTTCTATGATCATTATAGTTTCCTCAATTCATAGATTTTTTTCTAAAACTATCATCCCATATTAGAAGTCTTTTATTTAATAAACCTTTATTGTTTCATCATATATAATCCTTTCATAAGGTTTCCTCCAATGAAGGTGGTATTGACATCTGATCACCCAATATAATGATCATAAAGGTGTCTATGATAAGTAAACTTCTAATGGATTTTAGCATAATGACAAATGTATGTTTTTGTTATATAATGTGTTTAAAAATAAATTGAAACTTTTAGTATCCAATAAATGCTTATTAGTATAAGATTTTACCATCCATATATATTCTATCTTGAATAACCACCAATGAATTTACATCAACTATATATAAAATACCAAAATAAATACTGAATTTTGGTACATGGAATCCATTTCAAATTTTATATAAACTTCCCAATCAAACCCAATTTTTTTACTATATCCCATAGGAATAATTATTATTATCAAATTATATATCATCGATCTTGATGAATATAGAATAATGTATTTGGTTTTTATTTTCTTATGTAGTATCTCTAGAACAATTTCTCCCACTAAGTCTTATGGAGTTTACTGTTCCTATGCTAACTCATACACATATGGATCCTTAAACTTATAGAAGTTCAACATACTACCACTATCTAAAAAGGTAATTTATTCCCTCTTATATAAATATATATGGTATGGAATAATAACATTATATACTAGAGGTTTTAATATCCTTAGTAACTCTAGTATAATTAACTGAGATGCACTCAATGATTTCCTTGATGTTTGTAGCTAAAAATAACTTTTAAAAAATAGTTCACATCAAGCACCTACATCAATCAAATAATATATTTATTTTATATATTGATATATATGAAACCAGTAAACAATATAGTTTACATATGGTTAGATATTACACTTTTATTTGGGAAACATGTCTTGAAAGGAATTATGGAAAACATAAAATTAATATAATACTCCTCAATGATCTCCCTTTTACTAAAAATAATTATTTTGTGTGTATAAGGTAATGTGTATTCTATATTATCTCCAATATATATTTAAATGATCTGTGAATACTTGGTTAAAAAATTCTCTAACAATACCGCATAAAGGATCTTATATTTTTACCAAGTTTACTTATTTATTCACTAATAATTCCTTAAATTTCTTATATTAATCTCACAAAGTATATGAATTTACCTATAGCTTCTCATTTGAATAATTCAAGTGTTCAAGCTATACTAACTCTGGAATATATATATATATATAGCTTACCTTTACTTGTAAATTTTTTTTTTAAAAAAAACTTACTTATTAATTATGTCAACAATACCTAATAGTTTTATCTCCAAAGATTCTAAATACCCAATTAGGCATATATTTGACAACCACATATAGTTTTACATGAAAAAGAATTATCTAAAAACAACTGGGTATAAAGATTATATTTAATATTCATCATTAATTTTCCAATTTGTATTCTTTTGATTGAATTATAACTGAAATATTAGTTAATTATGAATTACCAGAATAAAATTCATTTCAAACATGTAATAACATATCTCTATATATAGAACTAGAAACTAATTTTTTTTGGTAATAGTAAGTAAAATAAATTGTCCAACTAAAGTAAATCTACTAATAAATCTAAATTCATGTAAACCTTTTTTGACATAAGAATAATCCTTTCTTAGAATATCTGAGAGTTCTTCTTAATTATTGTAATATTTTTAGACCTCCTCAGTTCTTATTTCTGAATACAATTACATGATTTTAATATTTTATTTAATACTCAAGAATTCAAATAGAAATATTACATGAAATTATGAATATACCTAAAGTTGCATATTCCAATCACTTCTTCTTTCATTCATTATAGTTTATATTTTGTTGAAATTTCTTTCCCTATGAGAAGTAGATAAATTCATGTTCACTACACTACCTCTGAATCATTTTTCTCATTGAATGAAATTATAAATCCTTAATTAACTTTGATGTTTTTTTGGAATTTTCAACCTACTCTTTTACTTTTTTACCATAATGGGTGAGGACCCATGTGACCATAATTCTCTATCTTCTTAGATAATCATAGTCTAAAGATTATTAAATAACTTCTTGATACTATTCATCCTATAATTCTTAATGAAAATGGTTATCTGGGAGATAAGGATGATAGTATGAGATAATTTAATATCCATATAGAATCCCAAAATTAACTAATCAATATATTTCATAATTTTTATTGAATTATCACTAGTTAAGTATATATCTTCCACTTTACTTTGGTATAGTGTAGTGAAAATTTCATTTATCTGAAGCCTATCATTCAACTTCTCAAGAGATAGGAGATATAATATCATAGTGTTTGCATCAATATCTTTATACTATATCTTTAACTCTCAAAACATAGCTAATTATATGATTCAATGGATATCTGAAGTTTCCTTCATGTATCTTATATAGGAATCTTTCTCACCTATGCTCACATGCTGGGGTGGATAATCAGGAATAGGGGATTCTAGCACTTAATAGAATTATTTTATTAGTAGTAAAATTTATAAATTATTATACCACTCTAGATAATTTATACTGGCGAGGAAATGATATTTTTTTCAGGAATGATCACAATGTTTCCAAGACTTTTCTTTTTATTTTCTATAATAAATACAACCAGATTTTAATACTTTATCTTGATTACCAAAATGTGTTTTAATAAATATTATTTTATTATACTCCTACTATTTTATGAAATCCCAATATCCCTCACCATTGGTTTTAAAATATTATATCACATGTATATTCTAATGGTGAGGATCTACTTTTCCATTATAATAACCTAGATAAGGGCATGGTTATATTAATCATTTGAATTTAGGTTGGTAGTCTTGACAATATCATAAATGAGAAGTTCCTTAATTCATTAAGTATAGTAAACAATCCTGATATCCTAACTAGGATTTTCTCAAAACATGCATCCAAGCTACACCAAGTCTTGTGGGAGAAAATAATCATGATGCTCACATGGTTATGTCAAACCAAATAATTCATTATAAATTACTGATAAATGAAAGTGTCTTTACAATGGATAGGAAAACACTTAAATTTATGGTTGTATCATAAATCAAGTAATTAAAGGAGTTTATAACTTAATATTACCCACACTGGATAAAATAAAATAATTATGTGGCATGATCATGAACTTATATCTATTGGTTGGTTTAGTGAGTGGATTATAAAAGACCATTTACCCTAGGGGTATTACTTCTTGATTTGGGGTTAGATTTATTTACAAAATTCCACATTTAGCCTATATATCTTCTTGGTCATTTTCACCATGGCCCCATCTAGAATCATCTCCTCTCATATGGGAGCTCATTTATTTACTTATGATTGCTTACATGTAGGTGAGGGGAACTAGGGGTTTGGGGTTACATAAAAGAAATAATGGATGCATAAGAATATACATAAAAAGGACAAACTGATGATATAAAAATCATCATATTAAGATTGATAATAAATTATTAGAAAATGGATGAAATAATAATTAAATTAAATAAAAACCCAAAACATACATTGGTTTTTCATGATCATGATCATCCATGCATGAAACAGCCACACATTTTAAATTTTATAGAATTTTTTTCAAAAAATGTCATTATCTAGATTAAAATTCCCCAATTAATAAATTTATTATCTTATTAATTAATTAATTCTATTTTATTTAAATTTTCCATCCAAATGGTCCTTGATATTCCCATCCCCGATAATTTTAAATAAAATAAAATAATTTAGTTTAATATTAATTCATAAATAGTATATACAAATAGGGAACACAACATGTACCCTTGTTGTTAGAGTTCAATTTGTTTTGAGATTTAATATACATAACTTGTACTAAAGGTAACACAACGTTCACCCTTCTTCTTTACATGTCATATACTATCACATGAAAATCTTGTTACATATATTTTTATGGTCATTTTAATTTATTGTGTACTTACACGACATGTATTTATACTCGATATGTTTTGATATTAAATGGTTAGTCGTTCCATAGGTCAAACCATGTAGTCTGTATCATTGAATGACCACAAGACATGCCATTATTATATGGGGCACACATTTTTAACAATTCTTGTGAAGTACATGGTCTAGATGTAAACCATACACATCATGTAGTTTTATAATAACATGGGAAAAAATTAAGTTAATAATTTTATTCCACATGACCTTTTAAAAATAAATTTTTGTAATTCATAAGGAAAACCCTATCACAATGCATGTACAACAAACTATACACCACGTATTTTGTTTTTTCTATAATTAATATTTCATTATATGTATTTGACTCACACAAAACACCTATTTCAAAACATAACTTATGAAAATGTGAATGATTTATACAACCTATACAACCATATACACACCACGTTATCTATTCTATAGATTCTCACACAACACACATAGGGACTCAACCTATATTCTATATAGAATATTTATGTGTTACATGACTTGTACACTAGTTACACACTATGTAATCAAATCTTGTTTATATTTATTAGTTTAATGTTTATATTCGAAGTGTAATAATTAAATGACTTATACTTTGACCACATGAATTCTTCTATTTATATGGGGGAAAATATTTAGGGTTACACTTTGTGTACACCAGATACACAGTGTGTAATCTTGTCATAACACATTCTAATTGGAAGTCAATTAATGGAGTGTAATGATGCTAGATAATATTCTCCTACATGATTTTCCATGATTCACAATACTCATTCATGTGTGGTTAATCATGGGTATATGAAAAGTAATTTTTAGTTTTATTCTATGTATTTATGTCATCCATATATAATCTTTGGAACATATGGATGAGATCTTCATGCATTTTTGTAACATCCTTAGATTTTGTGAAATATATTTTTTAAATTAATTTAATATATTTGATATTCTTCATTACAATAAACAATGAGTTTTATTTTAGTTACACACAACACTATGTTTTTATTATGTTACACACAATATTGAGTTTAGCATTCTTTACATGCAACATTGAGTTTAAATGGAACATGACATAAATATAAAATATTATTATTTAATATAATAGTTATTGTTAGTCAGAGTGGATACTCAAGAGGGGGGTGAATTGAGTACCAATTAAATTTTCTATCAAAAATATTTCTATTAAAATCCCCTAAATTGAATATTAAGCTAAACTGTAAGGAATTTTAAAATCTTGAAAGGTTTCAATTAGTTTAACAAAGATTGATTATTTCTCAGTTAACTTAATCTGAAGGTTTAGTAACTTTTTAAACTAACTTACTATCTAAAAAAGTTATAAACACTTGCTAGTTTAACTATCAGAGTAACTTTAAAATATATTTATATTCAAAGTAATTAGGAGCTGAATATTCAATATAGTTTAAAACAAAATAAACCAGCACAACAGTTTTAACCAAGTGGTTCAGTCTCAAGCTAAGACTTAGTCCTCTCAAACAGTTTATTTAAACTTTGATCCACACCCTAGATCGGGGTTTACAACAGTACTCAGACTGTCCAGTTACTAATACCTCTACAATAGTTCTTCAAGGGAAAACAAAACAATTGCACACGGGCTATCCAGTTCACACTTGACCTCTACCACTATCCACAGTGGGATATAATAGTATAGGGGAAATTATTGTGTGAGGGTTTAAAAATTCTCCAGTTCAGCACAGGAGATAGTGTGTGTCTAAAAATACAGAGCACACACACTGCTCAAAATGTAAATAAATGAAACACAATAGATCTAAATAGATAGAGAATAGTTTATAATTCTCTATGTGTTTTGAGTGAAGCTCTGGACTCCTTTAGTTGATGCAGATGAGGCTTTGAGTTCTTCTCTGGTTTTTGTCAAGAAACAGAGTGTCGTTTTTGTATTTGGATTCTAGGTCCATGTTGATCAGTCTAATCAGCTTGAGTTCAAGTGAAATCATTGAAGCTCATTTTCCTTGAATGCTTAGGTTCTATGGATGTAGTATGAATTCTTCCTTTTTCTTCTATATATGTATGTCCTTGAATATCTCTAGAATATTGTATTGTATGTTCATGGAAAAACTGATCGATCACCACACATCTTTAGTAGTTCGAGGTTCCCTTATATAGCTTTAACTCCAGCAATGGGAATGATTTCCTTTTTACAGGTACGAGGTACGATTCCTGAAATTCCAACCATTATCATTAATTAATAGTAGTTGCATTAAAAACATCAAATATGACCATTTCTAAATAAATAAATAGAAGTATATTTTAGAGAAATAGTGACTGGTTGCCAATGGTAGATCTTAGTATCAGTGAGCTTATATCGATTCCTCTTCTGTATCAGTAGCTGTTACTCTTTATAACCGTAGCTATATTTATTCGTAGCTCTTTCTATCAGTAGATCCTTCTATCAGTAGGTCCTCTTATTGGTAGCTTCTATGTATCAGTAGCTCTTTTTTAATGGTATCAATCTATATCGGTGCTATGTAACAGTAGCCATTTGTCTATATCAGCAGACTTGTATCGGTAGACTTTGAATTTTTGTATTAGTGTACTTTGAACTTGTTTTAGTGGAATTCTTATTGGTAGTTGCATGTCTGTCTATTTGTATTGGTAGCTTGTATCGGTTACTACGTATAAGTGACCTTTACTTATCGGTACACTATGTACTATTAGGTCTGTATCACTCGACTTTTTCATACCGGTAGACTTATTCTATCGGTAGCTCTTCTTCTATTGGTAGCTGTTATGAATATCAGTGATCATATCCATATTAGTAGACTTCTGTACTGGTGTACTTAGCCTTATCAGTAGATGTGTATCTGTTTGTATCGGTAGAATTATTCCATCTGTATCAGTGAACTTCATGTCATTAGCTCTTGATATAATAGTAGGTATGTCTATTTTTCTGTATCAGTAGCTATGTGCATACTGGTGGACTTAACACTTATCTGTTTTATTCAAAACATATCCATATTGAGTTGTAGTTATTTCAAAGTGTGTATAAACATAGATAAACTTTGATTAACATATTCCAATGATTATTTTTATATTTTTATCAACTCAATAGTAGGATTTCATAGATTGAAAGAATTATTATATAGATAAACATTATTTGGGATTATCAAAGCATATTGAAACATAATTGAGATTATCAAAATAGGTGAGGTAAACAATCTCCCCATTTTTTGTAACCACAAATTATGATATTATAATAAAAAATAATCAGTAATGTATCCGTATAAAATATAATGGTTCTTATTTCTCAGTGTGAGTAATGTATCAGAGAATATAGCATTAAATACAATTGTATCAGAGTTAATAATACAAAAAATGTACTAGAGTTTCAAAACAAATGTATCAGAGGTAAAATTATAAAACAAATTTACTAGAGTTAAATGTATTATAGTCATAAATATTAAGCTCATATGCCTCATAATTCTCATGTTTCTCTCACTTAGTATTATTTCTCCCCCCCCCCTTTATATTATTTCTCCCCCTTTGTGATTAACAAAAAGAAGTAAACAAACATGAGAAAAGGAATAGAGGGTAATAGAGAATTAAAGCATTTATATATTACTTGATGCACAAATACATAGAAATACAGAATTGAATAAAAAAATAAGACAAGTGATTCCTATCTAAGGTCCTAGCCAACAATCAATCCACCTCCTGAATGTTCACTTTGGATTTGGATTTGCGTTCAGAGCTAGACTCAGGATTGGAAGTTTCAGAAGAGGGATTTCAAATTCCAGAAAGTACTACTGAAGGTTGAGAAACAGAGACTATTCATGTCCTATAGTGGGTAGATCTCTGTGTGATCATAGGAGTGAGGCTCTGGATACATTGGACTGGAGTCATCTGAGGAATGGAGGCAGACTGAGCAGAGGCAGGCAGATCTAGAGGTGCAATTATTGGAGTACAATCCATATTCAAAAATGGTAGCAACAGATTCCTAAAGTCCATTATGATTCCTCCTCCTCTCTCCATAGCAGAGATAAAGTCATCCTTGTTCTCCGTTAACTTGTCTAGAGAAGGAGTAAACTCCCTCATCTTGCTTACTTGTTCTTTGAAAGCCTGAGTGACTGGGGGTAGCTTCATGTTTTCTAACATAATCTTGAAATTGTTGTTGAGATGATGCTTGGTATAGACCCTTTGGAAATAGTAATCCAATATGTATTTAACCTCTTTCGGAGAAGAAGTGGCTTCTCTCATAAAATTCTAAACA
This sequence comes from Viscum album, assembly GCA_963277665.1. Classification (NCBI taxonomy): domain Eukaryota; kingdom Viridiplantae; phylum Streptophyta; class Magnoliopsida; order Santalales; family Viscaceae; genus Viscum; species Viscum album. The sequence continues at coordinate 1,233,836,495 of OY728162.1, read as the reverse complement.
ATTTTCCCTATATCCCTAGTGTTAGTCACCACTTGGGTCAAGGCAGTAAACTCTACAGAGCCACTGGTAGAAGACAGTCCAATATCTTCTCCCATCACAGCTCGAATCTGATCAATATCGAAAGAAGGCTTGGTATAACTCAGAGGTGCGACAGTAAAAGATACTGTTTCCTTAAAATATTTAGTCATCCCACTTATGTGATTTTTCACAATAGAGTCATGGGTGCTGACATGCTGCTCTATAGACTTCTTAAATCCCTCAAAAAAATCCAGAAATTGCCTTACTACACCTTTAATGTAATTGATATCACCACTCATTTGAGCTTGAGAACTACTCAAGGTAGTTAGAGAAGCAACAGACTGCTTCAAGGAAACAACAGCTCATGTCCAGCTCTCAATCTGATAATTACACACTCTTATCTCATTCATCATCTCTATCATAGGGCTTAACACCATACACCCAAGAGAGAGTTTTAAATATTTTTCTATATTTCTCATCTCTTCAACAAAGCAATTCATTAAATCTGCAACAGATATAGTCCAATTCTCCTTCAACTCATCCTTTAAAGACAAAAGATCATCCTTAGTAACCATATTGTTGGGCCCCCCTATAGGTGCTCTTTCTGTCACAATACTATCCATAGAGTCATTCAGAACAGATTGAATGGATGAAATTAAAGAGGTTTCTATTCTTTTTATCTCTTCTACAAACAAGGTCTTAAGATTAAACTTCAACTGGTCTAGATCATATTTTCTTACCACATCCTCGGCTAAAAAATTAGAAGAGATATTATAGATAACTTGTGGTCTATTCATGGGTGTATCATCTTCAGAATCAAGATATTCCAACCAAAAAAACTACAAAACCTGGGTCTTCTGCCCAGTCTTCAATTCCATCAGCCACTGAAACATTGCCAAGTCTAGTTGGATGCTCCCTATCAACTGGTGCATTATCCTATATATGTATAGCAATAGTACCCTCAGCATCTCGGTCTTCCTTAGAAGAATCCTCCACAACAATCTCCATTTCTCCAACAGCAGGTGGATCCTCAAGAATAGGTGCAGGTCTATCTACTTCAACAACTTCCGCAGTAGGCATTGAAGAATGCCCAATCAGTGGACTAAGGCTCAAGCAAGAATAGGCAGATGCTTGAGTTTTAGATTCTTCTTCTTCCTCATTCTCTGGAGCAGGACGGTCTTCCTCATCAATAGGGGCTTCTTCATTGCTTACTTTCAAGACTGTTTACTTTCTAGATGATACCACTTCAGAAACAGGACATGGAGGAAAGTTTGGATCCCTTCCATCAGCTATATAGGTATCCTATTCCTCAGTATCATCACTACACTGAGCTTCCTCTTCATCGGGTCCTAGACCCAGATCCCTCACATCCTTAAGCCTAGAAGGATGATCCACAAGATTAAACTTATAATGTAGATTATCATCATCACTGACCCATTTTCTTCTCCACAGATTCCAATCGATCTTCATGTATTTACAGATGGTTTTGGTAATACAAACATTGTCTTTCATAACCACTGTCTCATCCTGAGACTTAGCCACACCTCTTACCTTGATCATCATAGATATCAGCTTTGCAAAGAATAGAGCATTAGTTTTTTGACTTTGGTCTGGTCATATCTTTAATTTGAATCATTAATAGTCTATATAGATTTAATTTAACACAATGTCTTAACAAATGAAACAAATAAATATCTTGTTATTTCAGATTTTCAAAGTCCCCTCTTCTTCGACTTAGAACATGTTGAATGAAATTGAACAATAACTGATTCTCTCCATCCATTTATGTAGAAACAACCTTTATTGGTGTACCATCTCTTGTTAATTCTTCTAAAGAAGTTTCATACTCAATGATTTCACTGGTTGGAGGTACTGATTGTGAGAAATACCGAAATATGGCTTCATGTGTAACTTTCGGGCACTCATCCCACTCAGCAGAGGAAAAATATATTATCTTGTCATTCACTATAGATATTATCTTGTTCTCGACTTCGGATATCTCAAAACAAAAAAACTAATAGAATTCTTCTACCATCTTCAGATAATAAGGACCATTGTTATTTGAGAAGAATTCTACCCATTTCTGGTCCTCCAATACTTCTAGAACTAAAGATTTACTAGACATAAACCATTCCATGAATAGCTCTTTCTCAAATACTATTTCCCTTTGAATGAGATGTGGAATTGTAGGTTTTTTACTTTAGTTCCACCACTAGACTCTCCTTTGAGTCTCTTTTCATTCGGCTCATCATCCTTTCCGCTGACTGATGGTCTCTTCACTCTTTCCATTCTGTGAATCATGAGGCTTAGGGTTCGAGAGAAACAAAGGTTTGGGAGCTAAGGATTGAAGATATATGGTTTGAGGTGGATTGAGATGAGGTTAAGACTTATGTTTTATCATTTAGGATAAAAAAATAAATAAATAAAACATACTAAGTAAAATATAAACGATACAGATTCTAGCATCTAAAGATATAATGTTTTCAACACAGTGTGATCCTAATGGTAATACATACCAGTGAGGATTCCTAATGTTGAGGTAATTATATCGGTGAGGTCCAATAATAGTGAGGTATGTTAGTTATGTTTATACTGGTGAGGTATAATAGTGAGGTTCATACCAGTGACGTATAACAGTTAGGTTTCTAATAGTGAGGTTTCTAACAGTGAGGTTTCTAATTGTGAGGTTTCTAACGGTTAGGTTTTTAAGAGTGAGGTTTCTAACTGTGAGGTTTCTAAGGGTGAGGTTTCTAACAGTGAGGTTTCTAATGGTGAGGTTTCTAATAGTGAGGTTTATAATGGTGTGGTTTCTAAAGATGAGGTTTCTAATGGTGAGGTTTCTAACGGTGAAGTTTCTAATGATGAGGTTTCTAACTTACAATGATTATCTTTCCTATCTCATGTCTAATGTAACTTAACCTATTAGAACTTAAAGTCTTGGTGAAAATGTTATCTAATTGATGTTCAGTGCCTATAAATTCAAGGGTAATATCATCATTTTGGTAATGATCTCTCAGAAATTGGTTCCTTACATCAATGCTTTTGGTCCTAGAGTGAGATGCAGGGTTCTTAGAGATATTAATTGCACTATTGTTATCACAGTTTATAGATACATGTCTAAACTAATATCCATATTCCAATAATGTATGTTTCATCCACAAGATTTGTGCACAGCAACTACCAGTAGTAATATATTCTACTTTAGCAGTAGACAATGCAACAGATTTATGCTTTTTACTACACCATGATACTAAGGAGTTACCTAGAATATGACATGTTCCAGAAGTGCTCTTTCTATCTAACTTGAAACCAGCATAGTCAACATCTGAATAACTTATTAAGTCAAAGGATTTTCCATTTGTATAAAATAATCCTATGTTAGTAGTATGTTTAAGATATTTGAAAATTATTTCAATAGGAAGAAAGGGTGACTCTTTTGGATTATCTTGAAATATTTCCCACATACACACACTAAACATAATATCTGGTCGACTGACATTAAGATAAATCAGAATCCCAATCATTACATTGTAGTTGGTTTGATCCACTAGTTTTCTAGTTTCATCAGCATCCAACTTACAACTACTACTCATAGGTGTATCAATTTCCTTAATACTATCTAATACAAAACGTTTTAAAAGATCTTTTTTATATTTACTTTGATTTAAAATAATACCATTTTCATTTCGAAAAACATGAAATCCAAGAAAATATTTGAGGTCCCCAATTAAAATCATTTCAAATTCATTTTCCATACACTTTGAAAAATCAATACACAAAACATTTTTAGAAGATCCAAAAATAATATCATCAACATTGATTTGCACTATTAAAACATCATTATAAGTCGTTTGAATAAATAGATTTGGATCAGAAATCCCTTTAGAAAAACCTTTTGAAATAAGAAAACTACTAATTCTATCATACCAAGCTCGTGGGGCTTGTTTTAAACCATATAACGATTTAGAGAGCTAAAAAACTCGATTTGGAAAATGAGGATTAGTAAATATATGTGGTTGTTCAAAAAACATATTCAATTATAAAACCATTTAGAAGAGAAATTTTAACATCCATTTGATATAACTTGAAATTCAGATGAGAAGCATAGATAAGTAGAATCCTAATAGCTTCAAATCTAGCTACAGGTGAAAAGTTTTCCTCATAGTCTATTCCATCCCCTTGACTATATACTTTTGAAACTTGCCTTGCTTTGTTTCTAACTCTATTTCCTGATTCATCAACTTTATTTCTAAACACACATTTAGTACCTATAATCAAAGTGTCCTTAGGTCTTTCAACTAATTCCCAGAATTTGTTTCATTCAAATTGATTTAATTCTTCTTGCATATCCATTACCCAAAATTCATCATTGATTGGATCATTGATATTTTTAGGTTCTAACTGTAAAACAAAGGCTTGATGTTCAACCTAATTTCTTAGAGAATCTCTAGTCTGTGTCCCTCTATCAATATTACCAACAATAGCATCAAAAAGATGATTATATAGAATCCTAGTTGATCAAGTAAAGGTAGGACTAGAAATTTCAGGTTCTTCTCTAGGTCCGGGTTGACTAGGAGCATATTCTGGAATATTTATAGAACTGGTTGTCTTTACAACAGATTCACTATTTTTGTCATTAAGGTCTAGAACAGACAAATCTTCATCAAGATTTTCAAGAGAAGAATTAGGTTCATGCGGGTCAGTTTCATCAAATTTGATGTGAATAGAATCTTCCACACATTTGGTTCTTTTGTTAAAGACTTTATAAGATTTACTAGTTATAGAGTAACCTAGAAATATTACCTCATCACTTTTAGAAGAAAACTTGTCAAGATTATCCATAGTATTAAGAATAAATACATTGCAACCAAAAAATCTGAAGTAACTAACATTAGGCTTCCTATTATTCCACAGTTCATACAGGGTATTCTTAAGAACATGTCTAATCAAGACTCTATTTATAATATAACAAGCTATATTCACAGCTTTAGCCCACAAATAAACAGGTAAGTCATATTCATTGATCATAGTTCTTTCAATTTCCTGAAGGGTTCTATTTCTTCTTTCTACTACACCATTTTGTTCCGGGGTCCTAGGGGCAGACAAGTTGTGAATATAGCCACTGTGTGATCAGTAAGATTCAAAATCATGATTTTCAAACTCATGGAAATGATCACTTCTCAGGGACTTAATCTTAAGCCCACTAAGGTTCTCAATAGACTTGGAGTATTTAATAAAGTAAGAACAATCGTCAATTTTGTTAGCAAGAAAGTATACCCAAGCGTATCTAGAAAATTCATCTACTAAGACATAAACATAGTCCTTCCCATTTAAACTAGAAACTATAGAAGGTCCAAACAAATCCATGTGGACCAAATCGAGATGTTGAGAAGTTGAAACTTCTTTATTTAATTTGAATGAGACTTTATGTTACTTCCCCTTTTGACAGGGAGTACGAACTTTGTCTGGTAGGAAGTTTAGTTGAGGTAGGTCTCTAACGAAATTTCTCTTAGTCAGTTTCTTAAGTGAATGAACATTGTATTTTCCTAATATTCTGTGCCAAAGGAAATACTCTTTATGAAAAAAATTTAAATAGGTAATAATCTGCTTACCTAAAGAATTCAAATCTACAACATAAACATTTTCATTTATAAAGGCATAAAATTCTAAAACATTTTTAGAATTAAAAACATTACAAGCCTCATTTTCAAATTTAACATTGAAACCATAATCACAAAACTGAGAAATGATTAACAGGTTGTATTTTTATCTATCAAAAAATAATATTTTATAAATTAAAACCGAATCAGTGTTACCAATCTGGCATAAGCTGATGATTTTTTCTTTTGAATTATCACCAAAGGTGACATGCCCTCCATCAACCTTGATTAAACTCTTGAAAGATGAGTAATCTCTAGTAATATGCCTTGAACATCCACTGTCCAAGTACCATGTCTTCTCATGGGAACACTTCAAACAAGTCTCCTATAATACATGTTTAAATAGAAAATGTTTTTGGTACCCAAATTTTCTTGGGTCCAGTCAGGTTAGCAAGAAAGACTTTTGGTACCCAAATTTGTCTAATGGGTCTCATACAATCAATAGATTCAATAGATTTTTATAGATAAACATTGTTTGATCTATAACTATGTGAATAGCTAGTTGAGGAATATGAATTTCCAAAACTGGAACTAGCAGTATACTGTCCATATTTAGGAATAAATCTATTTTTTTGCAAGCTGTATCTTTCTAGGTTGATTTCCTAAACCAGTAATATATTTTGGTTCCACTTGTTTTTCAAGAAATTGAGTTAGAGTATTCTTTAAATTTGTGAACTTCTCTAAATATATTCTAAGTTTCTTGTTGGACAATTTATGTTGAGTATTTTCCGTTAGTAGTTGAGCATTATTTTTCTTTTCTACTTCTAATGGAGATTTTACAGTACTGGACAAGGCATATTGTTTCTTCAATGATTTGTACTTATATTTCAGCTCATTGAAGGTTTCCTATAGAATATTATAGTATTAAAATAACTCTTCCCTAGACATGTTTTCAGAATTAGAATCATCTCCAGAATAATAAGAATTTAAAGAAGAAGTATCCAGTGTTACCTCAGATGTGTTTTTCATGAAACACATATTGGATTTGTGAGATTTTTCATCCTGAGTGGAGTCAGAATCACTTGAACTATCTTTTGAAGCACTCTAGGTTTCTTTTATAGATTTATTGTATTTTGTGTCCTTGTAATCATATTTCTTCTTGAATTTTAATTTTGTACAGTCATCTTTTACATTTCCTTTCCTCTAGCATTCATAACACACTATCTCATCATCCTTATCAGCTTTCTTCCAATCTTTCATCCAATCTTTCTTCCAATTTTTCTTCCAATCACCTCATTGGTCTTACTTACCCTTATAATTTGGTTTTCTGAAAAATTTATTCTTCCTGTAGAATTTCTTGAATCTCTTGGCTATTTGATCCATCTCTTCATCACTATCAGAATCTGAACTTTCACTTGTTGATCTTTCAGTAGGTATGTGAACTTTCTCCTTGTCATTTCTCTTTGAGGTAGTAGATTTAAATGCCACTGAATTTCTCTTTGGTTTATCATCTTCCTCTTTATTTACTTTCAGCTCTTTATCATACATCATTAACATACAAATCAGCGATTTTAACATGTACTGAACTTATATCACACGATTCTCTTATTGAAAATGATGTGCCCCTCCATCTCTCTAGAAGAAATCTTAGTAACCTTATGATTTTCTCCTTAGCTGGAACATCCGTTCCAAGTGAGCTCATTGTATTTAAAATTTCATTGAACCTGAGATACATGTCAAAAATAGGTTCATCAGGATTCATTTTAAAAATATCATACTTAATAATATAAGTGTTTAGTCTCATTTCCTTAACATTGGTTGTTTCCTCATGGGAAACACCCATGGTATCCCAAATTTCATAAGCAATTTTACAAGCAGATATTATATTAAATTATTCATCTCCTAAAGCACAATACAGGGAATTCATTTCTTTACAATTATTATTGTAAGCTATTTTAGTAGGTTCATCCCAAATAGTTCTTTCATTTTCTGTAATTTTATACTGAGTCTCTGTAGCAGTCCTGATATCAAATCCCATACTGTCTAAATATATTTTCATTTTCAGTTTCCATTGGGAATAATATACACCATTAAATAATGGTGGAATGTTGGTAGCAACACCTTCTAATTTATTATCAATAATTTGATTTTAGAAAATATATTTAAAGAGAAAAAATTTAGAACTACCATAAATTTTGAGATCTTTAAGATATAACTAAAATCACAGTTGAAAACCATAGTATTTTGAAATCCTTTACTAATAAGCAACCTCTGATACCAAATGTTGGTCGGAGTGGATAGTCAAGGGGGGGGGGGGGTGAATTGAGTACCAATTAAAATTTTTTTCAAAAATATTTCTTTTAAAACCCCCCAAATTGAATAGTAAGTTAAACTGTATTGAATTTATAAAGCTTGAAAAGTTTCAATTAGTTTCTCAAAGATTGATTATTTCTTAGATAACAAAATCTAAAGATTAAGTAACTTTTGAAACTAACTTACTCTCTAACTAAAGTTATAAACACTTTCTAGTCTAACTATCTGAGTTACATTAAAATATATTTATATTTAAAGTACTTAGCAGGGAAATATTCAATATAGTTTAAAACAAAATAAACAAGCACAACAGTTTTAACAAAGCGGTTCAGTCTCAAGCTGAGACTTAGTCCTCTCAAATAGTTTATATAAACAATGATCCACACCTTGGATCAGGGTTTACAACAGTACTCAGACTGTCCAGGTACTAAGACCTCTACCACATTTTCTTCGTGGGAAAACAAAACAATAGCACACAAGATATCTAGGTCACACATGACCTCTACCACTGTCCACATTGGGATATAATAGTATTTGGAAAAGATTGTATAAGGATTTTGAAATACTCCATTTCAGCACAGGAGACATTGTGTGTCTAAAAAATAGAGCACACACACTACTGAAAATGTAAATAAATGAAACACAATAGAGCTAAATACATAGAGAAGAGTTTAGAATGCTCGATGTGTTTTGAGTGAAGCTCTGGACTAAATGAATTGATATAGATGAGGCTTTGAGTCCTTCTCTAGTTTTTTTTCAAGAAACAATGTGTCATTTTTGTATTTGGCTTTCAGGTCCAGGTTGATCAGTCTGATGTGGTTGAGTGCAAGTGAAATTGTTGAATCTCTTTTTCCTTGAATGTTTAGGTTATATGGATTCAGTATGAATTATTCCTTCTTCTTCTATATATGTAAGTCCTTGAATATCTCCAGAAGATTGTCTTTTATGTGCATGGAGAAACTGATCGATCACCACACATCTTTAGTGGTTCAAGGTTCCCTTATATAGCTTTATCTCCGGCAATGGGAATGATTACCTTTTTATAGTTATGAGGTACGGTTCTTGAAATTCAAACCGTTATCATTAATTAATAGCAGGTGCATTATAAACATAAAATATGATTGTTTCTAAATAGACAAATAGAAATAGAGTTTAGAGAAATAGTGACTCGTTTTCATCAGTAGCTCTTAGTATCAGGGATCTTGTATTGGTAGCTCTTCTGTATCGGTAGCTGTTACTCTTTATAATAGTAGATCTATGTATCGGTAGCTCTTTTTATTGGTAGCTCATTCTATAATTATCTTCTCTTATCCGTATCTTCTTTGTAACAATAGATCTTTTGTAACGGTATCTATCTGTATTAGTGTTGTGTAACGGTAGTCGTCTATCTGTATCAGCACACTTGTATCGGTAGACTTTGTCTTTCTATATCGGTGGAATTTGTACTTGTATCGGTGGACTTCCTATCGGTAGTTGTCTGTCTTCCTGTTTGTATTGGTAGCTTGTATCGGTAACTACGTATCAGTGACCTTTACTTATCAGTAGACTATGTACTGGTAGGTCTATATTAGTCGACTTGTGCATACCAGAAGACTTATTCTATCTGTAGCCCTTCTTCTATCGGTAGTTGTTATGCATATCGGTGACCTTATCCATAACTGTAGACATCTGTACCAGTGTACTTAACCTAATAAGTAGCTGTGTATCTCTTTGTATTGGTAGACTTATTATGTCTGTATCAGTGAACTTCATATCAGTATCTCTTGATATAAGAGTAGGTCTGTCTGTTTGTCTGTATCAGTAGCTATGTGCATACTGGTGGACTTAACACTGATCTGTTCTATTTAAAACATATCCAGATTGAGTTAGAATTATTTCAAAGTATGTATAAACATTGATAAACATTTATTAACATATTACAATGATTATTTTGATATTTTTATCAACTCAATAGTAGGATGTCATAGATTGAAAGAATTAATATATTGATAAACATTATTTGGGATTATCAAAGCATATTAAAAAATAATTGTGATTATCAAAATAAGAGAGGTCAATAGTTATAACCTAGACATTGGAGTCGTAGATATTAATATTATTAAATAAATTATGAAAATATGGTTTACACATTTATATGTAATGAATTCTTTGGGGACTAATTAATAAATACCTTTTGAAAATGAAGGAAATCTTCTTCGGAAAAACTATTTTTATATGTAAATTTTTTTTCCTTAATAAATTTAATAAATACCTTTCGGTAAATTATTTTGATGAAATTTATATATTATATATTGAATCAAATTTTTAGCATTCTTCTTTTTTCTTTTTTAGACAACAGATAAGAATAAATTAGTTTTTTCACAGAAAATTGTATTTTTCTAAAAAGTAGTTTTGTCACCTTGGATGCAATTATATTAAAAATAAATTTTACCAATGTTAGAAAATTAATTTGATAAAATTAAATTAATTTTTTAAATATTCGTGTAAAAAAATTCTTAGGGTGAATTTTGTGATTTTTTTTTGAAAAGTTTCCTTCTTTGTTAATAGTGAAAAATACTGAAGATTAATTGAACACTGAATTTTTTTAAGTTATTTATAAATTTAAATTATATTTTAAATTGGGTTTGAAGTAAAATTAGAACATTTATATATAAATTAATCCAATTTAGGTCATTGTAATCAATTTCATATTGATTTTTGATATAGAACATTACGAATATTTGAACATTTTCTCTATAAAAATCCACTTTCTCGCCACGTCTGTGGGATTAATTATAAATTAAAATTTTCCAGTTATATGAGGAATATTTAGAAAATTGGATTCCAATTATTTAATAATAATAATTTATACTATCTAATAAGTTCCACTAAATTATTGGCTAAAATGAATAGTGAATGTAGTAAATATTAATTACCATGGTTAAGATAAAAATGAGTTTACTGAGGGATAAACTAAATATATAAGTATAAAAATGACCTCAAAACATATATAAAAACTATTGATGTTCATATTTTTTCAATTACACCTCTAAGGTTTGATAATGTTTCATTTCGGACCCTTGTGAAAAATATAAAATATGAGTGCACACAATTCTTTTGAAAAATACCAAGTGTGTCATCTCCCCGACCCACCCCCTCTCATATCTTCTTCACACCATCAAACCATTTTGGTTCAGCCAATAAATAACCAAATAAATTTCCAAAATCCCTTCTATCATCCTAGAATCATTTTTTTTGCATAAATCCATCCTAGGAATTATTTTAGTGCAAACCTAAAAAGGATACCTAAAGAATAGATGACGTTCATCAACGAGTGTTTGTGTTTTATTTCTTCCTCAATATCTTTAAATTATTTTAATAAAAATATTATATAATAACCTAAGTATATTAAGTATAATAATGTTTTTTAAGTTAATTTAATTACCTAAAACCATCATCACTTCTATCAAATGGATTGTGAAATCATTATTCGTGTGTATGGTGGACTTCTGCCTCACGAACCGATGATGTTAATTTTTCCATTACCACCTCTCAAGGTTGGATAAAATGATATATTTATTATATATATATATATATGATATTAATTATGTTATTATTATTCAATAATTATTATATAACATATACCTTCATACTCTCCATTTTGTGGGAATACAATAACGCCGTTCGTGTGTACAGTGAACTACCATCTCACGAAGTGATGTGATTCATTCACACTGCACATGGAATGTATTAAGGATGTGTTTAATGAAAATATGTGATATATATAAAATATGAATTACTATTTAATTATAATATATTATTTAACATCATTCTTTAAATCCAAAAGGAAAATGGAAACAATTTTCATGCGTACGTATGACCTACCGTCTCCATAAATAATGAATTTCATTTTTTATCACTAAGTTTTATGGATTAATATAAATAAATATATAATAAATTCATATGAAATTTATATCATGGTTATAATTATAGATATTATGAAATCATGATCAAATTAATAGGACTACAAATATAATAAATCAAAACATTTATGAAAAACAAAGTGGTTATTACCTGAAATATAGCTTTAACATGGAATTGTTAACAAATAGGTAATAAAATGACATGATTAAATCATATATGGTATAATATATATAATTATGTTTATGTAATAGATGTATAATAAACTTATATTTATTATACATGAGGTTTGAACATGCACGATGGAAGTCAAGACTTATAATAAAGGATTTCCATCTCACTTTTACTTTTGTGAGACACATGCCAAATTCACCACCTATTTATTTTATATGGTGTATATACTGAACATGGATTTATTTTATGATTTTTAACATTAAAATTATTGGGATTTACATATTCATGTTATTATCTCTATTTTATGGCGTTTACAGTTAAAAATTTACCAAAATAGTATTAGATTGTTGTCTCAATTTGACTTCTTTGAGACATATGTTATGTTATACACCTATCTTCATTTACAAGGTGAATATACAACCATTTTTTCATGTAATTTTACCAAATTGGTAATTATTTTATGTTACAATCACATCATTTATCGATACTATTTTGAATATTTTTCATGTGATAAAATATTAGGATACACATATCAAGAATCTCATGAATTTTCCTCTAATATGGTCATTCATTATATATTCAAGTAATAGTACCATTTTATAGTCTTTGTTAGTTTAAATAATATATACCATTTTTTGAATAAAATATGAAATTATTTCTTTGTTTGGTTATAAATATGTTCTCTTCGAAAACCATGTTTTCTAAAAAAATTAAAAAGGTTTATCATTCTCAATATTATTTATTTAAGAAATTTTTACCCATGTTTGAATTTTTACATTTTTTTAAAGGAATATTCATATCATTTACCAAAAAAATTCAAGTTTTTAGTTTACTAAAACTGTGAAATAAATATTAATTTTAATATGTATGACATGAACATATTTTCCCAACATAATGACCAATAATTTACATCAAGATTACTTTATATGTTTTCAAGGTTATTTTCAAAGAAAATAATTTTAATTTGTTTTCTTAATGTTTTTCAAATATGAAATTTTATTTTCCTCAAGAAATGTTTTAAATAATTTTGGAATATTATATTATAATTTTTTAAATTTATTTTAAAATAAAATGATTTTTTTATGTTTTAAAAATTGATTTTCAAATAAAAAGTATTTTCTTTAATAGATTTCTAAAGTAATATTTAAAAATTATCTTCTATCTATGATGAAATCCTGTGATGTTACTTTTGATTTACTATGTATATGAATCATGGATACCATTCTTACTCATTCTATGAATGGTTTATTATAGAAAAATGTTTATAACACCCATATCTCTTCTATTGGTTATACCATGATAGAATTCTATGAAAATTTCGTCTTTTTCCCGAGTTATTCTATGATGAATTGATGAAATTATTATTAAAACCATATCGTTTCCACATGTTTTGATATAATGATTTTGTTATGAAACCTATTTCATTTTATGGTTTAATATATGATGAATGATTTATGATCTTTTGAAATACATGTGTATGATTTTCATTATGTGGTATATGGGACCTATATATCCCTGTAATGAATCTGGTAAAGATTTATATATCATGAGATAAAAGTGGGACACAAGTCAATGAGATTGATCCTCTATAGGAAATAGGTGTGTTCTATTCCACTATGGGAAACAAGTGTTTCCTGATCCATAATGGGAAACAGGTTCATCTGGATCTAAAATGGGAAACTATCACTATATTGATGGTCTTGGTACTTTACCTTTAAATATGAAATGTTTTTAAATATTTATGAGGTTTACACACATTTATGAAATGAGATTATGGTTAATGATTGATTTATGATTATTTTTCACTATCGGGGCCCATGTTTTATTAAATTATAATGTTTAATTCCATGATTCTAGTTTATGATCCATGAAAGGTTAGATTTAATATTTGTAACTAATATTCATGATCACATACCGTTGTTATTATATTATGACTTTATAGGATCTTAGATTTATATCTCTTATGTTTAACCATATTGATGTTTCCTTCCCTATGATTATGAAGAAAGTTTTAGTTAGGGTAGGACTAAGCGGAGTACTAAAGGGGAATATCTTTATGGGAGACATTGAAGATCTTTTACCAAATTAATAATGTTGTTTTCCATGTTTCCAAAGGCACTAAATTATTATGGCCCTTAGGCATGTGTTTTTATAATGTATTGGATATTCATATAAAAAGATGAAATATATATGTATAAAAATATTGGGTCACTATAGTTGGTATTAGAGGAAAAGGTTAGTTAACATTTGGAAACTAGGATGATAAATTTGTTTTGAGATACATGTGGGCATATCCAAGGATAAGTCTAAGGATAAGTCAAATTATATGAAAAATGACCTGGAATTTTGGTAAATTATAGAGTGATTGGTTTCTTATCAATAAATCCCTGTATAGATACTAAAATTATATCTGTCTCTATCATATATGTACCTTGGGGTAACAAACCCAAAATACCATAGTGATCAGGACTTGTTCCGGAACAAGTGTATGGAAATGGGTCTTGCTGCACACATGGTTTGACAATCCCAGGGGATATAATATTGAAATTCATAAAATATTTATAAAACATTATAAAGGATTTAAATAGATGTTTACTATGAATGAACTAGTATAAACATAAGGTTTCATATATTAAAAATAAGTTTTCATGATTTATATATCATATAAGTAATTTTTTCATGATAATGTGGTTTTCCACTATGATTAGTGTAACACCCCAGGTAAATAAAGAATATGACATTTTCATATTTATCCATATTTTTGAATAAAATAGTAATATGACTATAAAGGGGACGCTATGCTCGATGGCGTACCCAACACGCAACAACGAGTCTCTTGGGAATCTTACGTTGCACTCTAATAATAAAATAATATTATTTTAAATGGTAGTTAACATGTAGCCGTTGTAATGGCGGGAATGGATAGAAATAACTAAAATATGATTATATATGTTTTTAAATGTTTTAACATTTATCCAATAAAAGATAAAGGCTTAAAATACGGAAAGAATTCAATTTTAGGCGTACATGCCCTAGTTTTCACTATGGGTTCACTTATCACCTTTTGATGTTGAACCATCATTAAATATAGTTTTTTTCACTCTTAAACATTATTTTGGACCAAATAAAACTCTTACTAAGAATCGGGACATCAAAATTTACTTTGTGTAAATTTTTGGTATCTTTCCGATAAAGTTCATTTTTTAATGAATAGTGTAAATGTTGTGTTTTAATTCAAAACCTATTTTTAATCTAATTTATTTATATGATTAGATAATATTTTGAATTGTTTTTAAAGTGAAATTAGAAAATATTTCTCCCATTAAATCCAATAGTGGTCGTTGGAATTAATTTCACTTTGAAATCAGACTTAAACTAGTGTCAATCTTTTGATACTTATTGTTTTATAAAAACACGCTATTTGCTCTAACAGCGGCAATTAATTAATAAATTAAATAATGTGACTAATATGTTTTGAATTTTTTAAAACGGACTTCATTTTTGAATTCTGAATATCAAATATAGCTTAGGGTAAATTTTTGGGATTTTTCTGAAAAACTTCAATTTTTGATGAATAGTGAAACCACTAAGTGGTACTTATAAAAACTGATTTTCTATTTAAATGAAATTTTGCCATCATTGTTTTTTTAATTTCAAAAATCCGACATACATGGTTTTCATTAAGAAGTAAAATGTGGTTCAATGAGATTATAATAATTTTTTGGTGAATAGTAACTTATTAAGTTCTTAATCGCGATTAGTGGTAATTAGTGTAGTTTAAGGTAAAAATAATGCTTTAATAATATGAAATGACCTAGACACATGTCCCAACCTTATTGGTTGTATCATGGCCGACCAAGACAAGCCATGGGTCAACTTGGGGACCCCATGGAGACACTTTGGTTGGGAAATGACATAAATAACTTTTTATTTAATGTAAAAGTAAAAATGACACAAACATAATATGTTTTACGAAAACAATTTTAACATGGGGATATAATTATCAGATTTTTGATTATAAATATTTATTGGAAATCTAAAACGATTTCCTACATCATAGTATTTTTTTTATAATTTTTAGACATTAAATAAATTAAATTATTTATGACATAATAATGATGCAGCGATGACATCATTATTTGATGATTTAAATAAAATGGAAAGATAATGTAAAATATATGAACTAAACATGTCCAAAACTTATTGGATGGGTGGTTTTAGAACCCTTTTCACCTTAGCCACGAATTATATCAATTTGGGACCTTTTACAACCGAAATATTTTTTCAAATAAAGTAATATTTCTTTACTTTCCAAAAGTGCCCCTCCTCTCCTCTTATAAAAGGCCCCCACCTCTACCACCTTACACACACTCCTCAAGCCTTTGGCTCGGCCAAACCCTGCCCAATTAATCTCTCCACGTCCCTCTCCTCATCCTAGAGGATTCCATTTCGGCAGAATCCTTTCAAAGGAAGCCTTTAGGCTCAAATCAAAAGGAGTTACACTTTTAAAGGTAATTCATTCTCTCATGTTCATTTGTTTTATTTTTCTTCTCCAACCCCCTAAACTCTTTTTATTTACTTATTTTGTAACAAAAACAGTATCTTTAATATACTAGGATGTTGTTATAAGATATATTCGAGCTACACTCTCACACAACCACATCAAATGGTTAAAGAACATACGGTTTCCGTGGATGGCGAAATTCTACCTCCCGAAATGATGATTGTTCAATACTCATTTAACACCTTCAAAAGTGGCCATTATGATGTCACTATTTTTATATATGATATATAATATGTTTATGTTTTACTTATTCTTCTGTATTTTTCTTTTGTGTCTTACCTTTATGGCTTCCATTATGGGTATACGTGATATCTTCATTTTGGGAAGTGCGGACTACCGCCCCCTCAAAGTGATGTGATTCGTTAATGCCATACGTGGGATGTATAAAGGATGTATTTAATGTTATTATATATGATATTATACTGGAATTATTATATACCCCTATATCATTATTATTTCTTTCCATTAAAGTATGAGATAGAAATGAAAGTAGCGTTCATGCGTACGTACGGCTTACCGTCTCCATGAACGGTGCATTTCATTTCTTATCCCCAAATGTAATGTACTATTAAAAGTACATGTATATAATGGATATATAATAAATGATATATATAAATGATGAATATAATTCTGGAATTAAAATATACATACCTCTCATTTAATTTTAATTCCATTAATATGACAAAGAAATGAAAGTAGCGTTCATGCGTACGTACGGCTTACCGTCTCCATGAACGGTGCATTTCATTTCTTACCACTAAATGATTATTTAATATTATAAATACATGTATATGCTGGATATATATGATATATATGATATACAAATCAGGAATTTCATTCTGGATATAACGAACCTTTGACCAAATTAACAACATGTAAGTGTAAGAAGTCTATTTTTGACTTAAGAACCAAATACCGACAAAATGAACAATATTAACTTAAATGATTAAATGATTTTCATAACATGGTATAAAATGAATAATTAACTTGAAAAAGGTTCTTAAGAAAGTAGAGATTAACTCATGTTTATTATTCAGGAGATTAAAGAACGATCGAGTCAAGTCGGACCCGAGGTAAGGGATCTTACTCCTCTCTTTCTTTTTTTGAGTACACTCTTTTATGTCATTCCCTCTAAAGATCATCTTTCTTGTTATTGGGATGTTATTATATTTTAAAATTACTGTAATTTTTTTTTTCATGTGATGATAGACCCTATTCTCTCTCATCAAATCCATTTTTGGATGTTTTAAGTGGCGCCATTAGGCTGTCGAGTTTTCGTAAGTGATTTTTCATCTCACTTTTATTCCCGTGAGATTTATGCTACATTTGCCACAATTTCCTTTGAGTGGTGTATGTACTGACCATTATTTTACTCATTGTGTAATATTCCTTCATTTATGAGTATTTACATCAATGATGTATTGTACTTCTTTCACGAGTCGTATGTTTCGAAAGATACCCAAGTCGGTAAGGGAACCTTTCACCCTCCTCTTTTTAAAAGACTTCTTTTGTTGGGTCTTTTAATTTACATATTTTTATGTTGGGATATGTTCTAATATATCCTTATTGATGTAACTTTTATGTCCAAGTGATGAGATACACTTTTTATCTCTCATCAACTCATTTTGATGTGACGTCGTTAGGCTGTCAAGGGAACTTCTTAAACCAATTTCGATTTCTTTGGGTTCAACATGTAGTTATTGAATATGTCATCCTTTGAATATGTGTGAATAAACTTTGATTGTTTTACACATAATATCCACTTATATTGGGTGTATTTATATTTGTCACACATAATTATGTGATTTATTTATCCTTAATTTAAGGATACCTTCTTTATAATGGATTTCATCTCATTTTACATTTCTTTTGAGACTTCATTGTTGTTATGCACCAATTCACTCTTATATGGTGTGTATACTGTCCTTTGAAATATTATATCATGAATCCTTTTATTCTCATGATATTATAATGTTCGGATTAAATGTTATTCCGCTATTATTTGTATTCAAGAGTCTCTCATTTTGTTAAAAACTCTTTAACAAAAATATCATTTTAAATGTTTTAAAGATTTATTATTCTAAATCTTTATCTTTAATGTCCATGTTTTCAAAATGGTTTTCAGTATTTATTTATATGGAAATTAATGTTTTAAAATTATAATTCCATTAAAATCTTCAAAGTGGTATGGGACACTTTGATTCAAAAATCTCTTTTAAATGGTTTTTGGAAATGGATTGATTAATTCAATATCTGGGAATTATTTATTGTGATTGCAAATGAAATATTGTTATTGAAATGTTTATATTTTCCATATTTTATGTGTAATAATGGTACTTGGACATTATGACGGGTGGTTTCGTGAATACCAGGACGGGTGGTTACGTTATAACCTCCAATGCATTGGGTATGGAAGTCGGCCGTATGGGTATTCCATTAAGTATGTATGTAAATTGGCCGTATGGCTATTCCATTAAGTGATATGTGTGGAAGTCGACCATATGGTTATTCCACTTAAGTATGTTTATGTCCCAAGTTACCTTTATATATGTTATGTGTTCTTTATATGGGTTTTATGGTAATACTTTGGTTACAAAAAGGTAAGTAATGATACTTTATTCAGTGAAGAGTTTTTACTACTTCATGAAGGTGAAGGCATTACTTTGATAGAGTATACATGGTTTACTTGATTTTGAAAAACTAACAGTTTTCATTCTTTGTGTATCCCTTACTGAACTTTTTATGCTCACCCCAAGTTTTTTTGAAATGTTTTTCACAGGACTTAATGTGGAATAAGGTCAAGGATGGGATCAAGGTAATGTCATGCTATATAAAACATGGAACTAGACACGTTTATTTTTAAGAGTTTTTTTTTATTATGGAAACTTAGTAGAAGTGACTACTTTGTAATCTTTTGAGATGTAATAGTTATGTTCTAATTCTCTAAAACTCTAAACCTGAAAAGATCCTCGACGTGAATTATTCATTTAATTCAATTTTAAGTAAGGTTTAAGGCTGGGGCCTTATAGTTGGTATCAAAGGTCGGTTTAGATAACTTTAGAGGTTAGGGTATTCTTTAAGCATAATTGACATTATCATAATGGTTAGGATTTCAAAAAGAGTCCTAGTTTTAGATAAAGTGAATGAGTAAGTGTATCTTAGTGTTTACCTTCCTCATTAGTACATGATGGTATTGTTGATATACTCACACTGACATTTCTATTTTTAGTGAATGGACGGATCTAGCAGGCACCAAAGAGACAATAGGTTTGAAGAAAACTGTGGTGGTTCTATGATTAAGATACTAGATCAAAATGGAGGATTCAATGAGGAAACTCGTGGTTGTTCTAAACCAAATATCAAGGAGTCATGATCAACCACTTAAACCTTGGTGAGTTCTCTAATGCATCATGTACGAGATGGCCAACTCAATGTGGAAATTCAGGTAATAATTATTAAGGTAACAATTAGGGTTTATATGTTACTTAATTTTTAGGTAATTATGGGTTACTCTATGATATGATGGAAAATGAAAGGAATGAGATAAACTTGAGGTTAAAATATGTTATGATTATTCTTGAAGATTTTATCTCATTTTGGGGTATGTTTTAAGAATTATATAGTTGTCGAAAAAGGACAACACGCAGACCGTGTGACATCCCGTCGCGTCAGACAAAGCTGTGGGAATCGAACCCACAACCAATGTGCGACTGGTATTTATCGCCTACCACTGGACTACGTGAAGTCCCTGGTTAGTTTGACTGATTCATTCTAGTTATATGATTTTATGAATTAAGAGTAAGTTGATTTTGGGTTATTTATGAAAATGATTAACCTATCATGGAGGATATGTGATTAGGTTAATTACTTTTCAATACGAGACTTTAGGAGCAACTGATATTGTTTGGAGATAAATATTACGATTTATCTTGGAAGTCTATGTGACTAAATCCTTCAAATATTTGGGTTTCAATCTTATATTGGTTTACTTTGAAGAATTTTATGGACAAATTGTTTATCGGATGGTCCTCGTTGAACTTTAGGTTTTGTTGGACAAATTTTGGAGATTAAGAATAGATTTTCTTTTTATAAAGGGTTATCCTTTTCTGGATTATCTGATCTTGTACTAGCCTTTTTGGTTTTGGTTTTGGTTAAATTCTAAAGACATGGGAAGTATATAGTTCTATTTTGTGGATTAGGTGATTCTCTAGAAGTTAATTATAGTACTCTTAATGTGAAAAAGTCTTCCTAAATACTCGTCTTTTGGAGAAAATATGAGTTTGTGTAAGGAATCTAATAAAAGTTGAAAGTAAACATGATAAGTGATTATGTTTCCTTATGAATAAATTCCTCAATAAAAAGTAACATAAAAGAAAAATGTTGTCTATTAACTTTTCCTACCGGGGAATCGAATACCGTTTAACCCATCACAAGTTTGTGATTTTGTCGTGGTTAACTTTCTCCTAAACATGTTTTCTATCACTCTCCATCAGAACATGACCCTTTGTTTTCTCCTCCATGTCCATATTTTCATACTTGGAATCCTAGTATGGGTTAACTCGGGTGACCTTTGTACTTATCTTTCTTTATTTTAAAGTAATTGTTTTACCGACTCTTGTTCCGATGTGGGACGTTCAAGGATGTTTCCAAGGTCAATTTTAAAAATTGCGAGGGTGCAATTCCCAAAAGGGGGGAAGGATGTAACACCCCAGGTAAATAAAGAATATTACATTTTCATATTTATCCATATTTTTGAATAAAATATTAATATGACTATAAAGGGGACGCTATGCTCGATGGCGTACCCAACACGCAACAACGAGTCTCTTGGGAATCTTACGTTGCACTCTAATAATAAAATAATATTATTTTAAATGGTAGTTAACATGTAGCCGTTGTAATGGCGAGAATGGATATAAATAACTAAAATATGATTATATATGTTTTTAAATGTTTTTACATTTATCCAATAAAAGATAAAGGCTTAAAATATGGAAAGAATTCAATTTTAGGCGTATATGCCCTAGTTTTCACTAAAGGTTCACTTATCACCTTTTGATGTTGAACCATCATTAAATATAGTTTTTTTCACTCTTAAACATTATTTTGGACCAAATAAAACTCTTACTACGAATCGGGACATCAAAATTTACTTTGTGTAAATTTTTGGTATCTTTCCGATAAAGTTCATTTTTTAATGAATAGTGTAAATGTTGTGTTTTAATTCAAAAACTCTTTTTAATCTAATTTATTTATATGATTAGATAATATTTTGAATTGGTTTTAAAGTGAAATTAGAAAATATTTTTACCATTAAATCAAATAGTGGTCGTTGGAATTAATTTCACTTTGAAATCAGACTTAAACTAGTGTCAATCTTTTGATACTTATTGTTTTATAAAAACACGTTATTTGCTCTAATAGCAGGAATTAATTAATAAATTAAATAATGTGACTAATAAGTTTTGAATTTTGTAAAACGGACTTCATTTTGAATTCAGAATATCAAATATAGCTTAGGGTAAATTTTTGGGATTTTTCTGAAAAACTTCAATTTTTGATGAATAGTGAAACCACTAAGTGGTACTTATAAAAACTGATTTTCTATTTAAATGAAATTTTGCCATCATTGTGTTTTGAATTTCAAAAAACCAACATACATGGTTGTCATTAAGAAGTAAAATTTGGTTCAGTGAGATTATAATAATTTTTTGGTGAGTAGTAACTTATTAAGTTCTTAATCGCGATTAGTGGTAATTAGTGTAGTTTAAGGTAAAAATAATGCTTTAATAATATGAAATGGCCTAGACACATGTCCCAACCTTATTGGTTGTATCATGGCCGACCAAGAAAATCCATGGGTCAACTTGGGGACCCCATGGAGACACTTTGGTTGGGAAATGACATAAATAACTTTTTATTTAATGTAATAGTAAAAATGACACAAACATAATATGTTTTACAAAAACAATTTTTAAATGGGGCTATAATTATCAGATTTTTGATTATAAATAGTCATTGGTAAGATAAAACGATTTCCTACATCATAGTATTTTTTTATAATTTTTATACATTAAATAAATGAAATTATTTATGACATAATAATGATGCAGCGATGACATCATTATTTGACGATTTAAATAAAATGGAAAGATAATGTAAAATCTATGAACTACACATGTCCAAAACTTATTGGATGGGTGGATTTCGAACCCTTATCACCTTAGCCACGATGTATATCAATGTGGGACCTTTTACAACTGAAAAACATTTTTAAATAAAGTAATATTTCTTTACTTTCCAAAAGTGCCCCTCCTCTCCTCTTATAAAAGGCCCCCACCTCTACCACCTTACACACACTCCTCAAGCCTTTGGCTCGGCCAACCCCTGCCCAATTACTCTCTCCACATCCCTCTCCTCATCCTAGAGGATTCCATTTGGGCAGAATCCTTTCAAAGGAAGCCTTTAGGCTCAAATCAATAGGAGTTACACTTTTAAAGGTAATTCATTCTCTCATGTTCATTTGTTTTATTTTTCTTCTCCAACCCGCTAAACTCTTTTTATTTACTTCTTTTGTAAAAACACCAGTATCTTCAATATACTAGGATGTTGTTATAAGATTTATTAGAGATACACTCTCACACAACCACATCAAATGGTTAAAGAACATATGGTTTCCGTGGATGGCGAAATTCTACCTCCCGAAACGATGATTGTTCAATACTCATTTAACACCTTCAAAGGTGGCCATTATGATGTCACTATTTTTATATATGATATATAATATGTTTATTTTTTACTTATGCTTCTGTATTTTTCTTTTGTGTCTTACCTTTATGGCTTCCATTATGGGTATACGTGATATCTTCATTTTAGGAAGTGTGGACTACCGCCCCCTCAAAGTGATGTGATTCGTTAATTCCATACGTGGGATGTATAAAGGATGGATTTAATGTTATTATATATGATATTATACTGGAATTATTATATACCCCTATATAATTATTATCTCTTTCCATTAAATTATGAGATAGAAATGAAAGTAGCGTTCATGCGTACGTACGGCTTACTATCTCCATGAACGGTGCATTTCATTTCTTATCCCCAAATGTAATGTACTATTAAAAGTACATGTATATAATGGATATATATAATTAATGATATATCTAAATGATGAATATAATTCTGGAATTAAAATATACATACCTCTCATTTAGTTTTAATTCCATTAATATGACAAAGAAATGAATGTAGCGTTCATGCGTACGTACAGCTTACCGTCTCCATGAACGGTGCATTTCATTTCTTACCTCTAAATGATTATGTAATATTATAAATACATATATATGCTTGATATATATTATATATATGATATCCAAGTCAGGAATTTCATTCTGGATATAACGAACCTTTGAACAAATTAACAACATGTAAGTGTAAGAAGTCTATTTTTGACTTAAGAACCAAATACCGACAAAATGAACAATATTAACTTAAATGATTACATGATGTTCATAACATGGTATAAAATGAATAATGAACTTGAAAAAGGTTCTTAAGAAAGTAGATATTAACTCAAGTTTATTATTCAGGAGATTAAAGAACTATCGAGTCAAGTCGGACCCGACGTAAGGGATCTTACTCCTCTCTTTCTTTTTTTGAGTACACTCTTTTATGTCATTCCCTCTAAAGATCATATTTCTTGTTATTGGGATGTTATTATATTTTAAAATTACTGTAATTTTTATGTTCATGTGATGAGAGACCCTATTCTCTCTCATCAAATCCATTTTTGGACGTTTTAAGTGGCGTCGTTAGGCTGCCGAGTTTTCGTAAGTGATTTTTCATCTCACTTTTATTCCTGTGAGATTTATGCTACATTTTCCACAATTTCCTTTGAATGGTGTATGTACTGACCATTATTTTACTCATTGTGTAATATTCCTTCATTTATGAGTATTTACATCAATGATGTGTTGTCCTTCTTTCACGGGCCGTATGTTTCGAAAGATACCCAAGTCGGTAAGGGAACCTTTCACCCTCCTCTTTTTAAAAGACTTCTTTTGTTGGGTCTTTGAATTTACATATTGTTATGTTGGGATATGTTCTAATATATCCTTATTGATGTAAAATTTATGTCCAAGTGATGAGATACACTTTTTATCTCTCATCAACTCATTTTGATGTGACGCTGTTAGGTTGTCAAGGGAACTTCTTAACCCAATTTCGATTTCTTTGGGTTCAACATGTAGTTATTGAATATGTCATCCTTTGAATATGTGTGAATAAAATTTGATTGCTTTACACTTAATATCTACTTATATTGGGTGTATTTATATTTTTCACACATAATTATGAGATTGATTTATCCTTAATTTAAGGATACCTTCTTTATAATGGATTTCATCTCATTTTACATTTCTTTTGAGACTTCATTGTGGTTATGCACCAATTCACTCTTATATGGTGTTTATATTGTCCTTTGACATATTATATCATGAATCCTTTTATTCTCATGATATTATAATGTTTGGATTAAATGTTATTCCGCTATTATTTGTATTCAAGAGTCTCTCATTTTGTTAAAAACTCTTTAACAAAAATATCATTTTAAATGTTTTAAAGATTTATTATTCTAAATCTTTATATTTAATGTCCATGTTTTCAAAATGGTTTTCAGTATTTATTTATATGGAAATTAATGTTTTAAAATTATAATTACATTAAAAGCTTCAAAGTGGTATGTGACACTTTGATTCAAAAATCTCTTTTAAATGGTTTTTGGAAATGGATTGATTAATTCAATATCTGGGAATTATTTATTGTGATTGCAAATGAAATATTGTTATTGAAATGTTTATATGTTCCATATTTTATGTGTAATAATGGTACTTGGACATTATGACGGGTGGTGTCGTGAATACCAGGACGGGTGGTTACGTTATAACCTCCAATGCATTGGGTATGGAAGTCGGCCGTATGGATATTCCATTAAGTATGTATGGAAATTGGTTGTATGGCTATTCCATTAAGTGATATGTGTGGAAGTCGACCGTATGGTTATTCCACTTAAGTATGTTTATGTCCCAAGTTACCTTTATATATGTTATGTGTTCTTTATATGGGTTTTATGGTAATACTTTGGTTACAAAAAGGTAAGTAATGATACTTTATTCAGTGAAGAGTTTTTACTACTTCATGAAGGTGAAGGTATTACTTTGATAGAGTATACATGGTTTACTTGATTTTGAAAAACTAACAGTTTTCATTCTTTGTGTATCCCTTACTGAGCTTTTTATGCTCACCCCAACTTTGATTGAAATGTTTTTCACAGGACTTATTGTGGAACAAGGTCAAGGATGGGATCAAGGGAATGTCATGCTATATAAAACATGGAACTAGACACGTTTATTTTTAAGAGTTTTTTTTATTATGGAAACTTAGTAGAAGTGACTACTTTGTAATCTTTTGAGATGTAATAGTTATGTTCTAATTCTCTAAAACTCTAAACCTGAAAAGATCCTCGACGTGAATTATTCATTTAATTCAATTTTAAGTAAGGTTTATGGTTGGGGCCTTATAATTAGTGTTTATCAAACTATGATTTTTGGTTTTAGTAAATGGTGTGAACTAGAAGGAACTGTGTTAACATTGAATGTGATGGACAATATTTTGATGATCAATCAAATGGGGTTATGACTAAAGTGAAGGATGTTGTGATTATTCCTAATCATATTTCACAGAAAATTATTAACAACATGTAACTTAACTAACTCTTAAACTCATAAAATAATAGAAGGAAAGAGTTTGCTGAGAGTTTGAGTAGTGGAGACAATGGAGGAAATATTATTCATTTTCCAACTTTTCAAGAATGTGGGTATAAAAACCCATGTGGATTTATTATAGTAATGTGAATATGTTTTGACCATAGAGAATATTGAAAAAATGAAAGCAACTACAAAGGAAAAATTAAGAGTTTGGTTAACACAATGGATGGGAATATTGGTATCCCTATGTTATTAGAAATAAATGAATGCGTTAAATGTGGAAATTATGGGAATTATGAAAATCTATGTCTTGGGGTAAATCTTTTAAGGAAAATAATCTAGGTATATGAGTAATAGTTATATTCTTGATGATCAATATACTACGAATTACATATGAAAGGAAAGAGGTATTAAAGAATAATATGATGAATCCTATTTAATGGAAGGAATTTTGATGATTAAATTATTTATGTATTGTAATTCAAGGATTATGTTTTATGAATTATTAAATATATAAGGATTATTCTCTATAATGTTTTCTTTAAGGATTTGAAAGAAAATGTTGAAATATGTCTATGACCTAAAAATAATTATTTAATAGTAATTTGATATTCATTGAAACACATTATTAATGGAATTATAAACCATTATATAATCCTAATGTTGAAATAATGATATTGGTATTTAGGTATAATAGATATAGATAAAGTAAATTTGACAATACTGACGACCTAGTAACTGATTAATGATTTATAGACAAACTGTTTTATGTTACAATTGATGGAGTTTACAATATTATTAAATATATTCAATAAATTCAAAAATGTATGGTCTTATTAAAGAAATAATGAATCATATAGGTTTTCATTGAGATTTTATGGTAATTTAAGGGAATACATGATGAAGGTATTCACATGTTTGGTTTGTGAAAATTAAGATCTACATCATATTGTCTATGGGATTAATGATAAGTTTATTTTGTAAATTTACTATCATTATTTATAAAGTTTATAATTTAAATATTTTGGTAGTTTCATATGGGTAAATATTTATAAAATGTTTTAATTTTATCATTGGATGAGGCTTTAGAGATTAATGTATTATTTCACCATATGAAGATTTATGTATAACTTGTGTTAACCATTTTATTATGATGATAACTAAATCTAAAAAAAATGAATTATAATTCTATATAAGGATATTATGATCTGTTAGTCATTTATGAATAAAAAATTCACCTTAATTTCTTGTAGCAATAGATAAAGTAGAAATTAATCAAGGTTTGACCCAAGGGTGATATTGTGCTTATGAAATGGAATGGAATCAAGTAAGTATACCTTCTTGTGAAAATTATTCAAATTTTGAAAAATGATATTGGAATAAAATTTTTTCATTTTGTCATAATTTTTTATTATATAAATTAAATTTATAATTAATATTTTTTATATGGTTTTATGGTCACCAAAATTATTTGGATCACCCACTTTCTTATGATCAACAATCGTTATCACTTTCTGTAATTATTTATTATTTACATCCATGTCCAAATAGTCACTTAAAAACTATGTTCTTTTATGTGGAAACCTAGTTATAAGTTACTTTGGGTAACCATTATATTTCTAACATTCCCTTTTTATGGGAAGTTTTGTTATTGATATTTATAATGTGGGATAATATAAAGGAATTTTTCAAATGCTAAACCACTGATGACCATGATAAATTTCGAGGGATAAATTCATTTTAATGGGGGTAAAATGAAACAACATAAGATTTTGCGATTTTTTTCAAATTTAATTAAATATTTTCTAAATTTTTCATTACAGGAAACACTATTTTTTTCTTGCGTTACACGCAACACTATGTTTGGCTTGTGTTACATAGAATACCGAGTTTAGATTTCATTACACACAACATAGAGTTCAAACGAAACATGATATACTTTTAAAATATTATGATTTAATATAATAGTCATCACCCAGAAATTAGAATACACGATAGTAACATTATTAAAAAAATTATGAAAATATAGTTTTCATATGTATATAAACAAAATTATTTGGTGACAATTATTAAATATCATTTGAAAATAATGGAAATATTCTTATGAAAAAATGTTTTTATGTGCACCAATATGTTTTTCAATAATAAATTAAATCAATATTTTTTGGAAAATAATTATAATGAAATGTATATATTAAATTATCCTTCAAAATTTTAACATTCATCTGATGTGTTTTACATACAAGAGATAAGAAAAAAAATCCAATTTTAAGCTTAAAATGTAATTTTCTAAAAAGAAATTTTGTCACCATTAGAAAACTTATTTTAAAATTTTTTTAAATTTTTTTTAGAAATATAATTTTATTAAAAAATAATTAATTTTTTAAATAATAAATTCAAAATTATCTTAGGGTGATTTTTGGGACTTTTCTTAACAGTTTAATTATTTGGTCAATAGTAAAAAATATTGAATTCTAATTAAACACTACCTTTTTAAAAAAATTATTTATAAAGTTAAATTATATTTTATTTTTTAAAAATTATATAATAGATTAATTATAGATAAATTAGTCAAATTTCGGTCATTTTAGTCAGTTTTATTTTTAATTGTGTTATGAAAACATTGCAAACTTTTGAACATTTTCTCTTTAAAAATCTGTATTCTCATCACGTCTGCAGTATTAATTTTAAATTAAATTTTCCTCTTCCATTAAGTGAATTTGTAAAAATGGATAAAATATTTTGAATCATAATAATTTATATTATCTAATAATTTTAACTAAATATTTTACCAATATTAATAGTGAATGAAGTACAAATTAATTGTCAAAGTTAAGGTAAAAAAGGGTTTACTGAGGGGTTAAAGTAAAATGATAAGTGTAATAGTGACCTATAATATTTTATAAAAAATATATTATTGATATATTTAGAATATTAAACCAATAATTTTAAATAATGGACCATTTTTTACACTTTGTACAAATGAAAAACATGGGAGATCTCATTTCTTTTCAAAAATACCTAATGCGTCCACTCCCCTAATTATGAAAGGCCACCCCCTCTCCTCTCTTCGTCACACATTTAAAAAAACAATTTTTGGAAAAATAACTACCCAAATATATTAAAAACCATAATCTTCTCATCATATAATTATTAATTTGTTTATAAATCCACCATTGGAAATATTTTATTGCAAACCTAAGGTGGATACCTGAAGAAGAGGTAGCATTCATCAACGGGCATTTTTTTATTTCTTCCCGCATATATTTCAATTAATATTATATAATAATTATATAAAAAAATATTTATATTACATATAATAATATTGTTTTATGTTAAGTTAATGACCTACAACCATCTCCAATTCTATCAAATGGGTTACAAAATTATCATTCATGTGTTTGATGGACTACCACCCCGTGAATCGACATCGTTCATTTTTCTATTACCCCACCGCAAAGTTAGAAATAATTATGTATTAAATATTTATATATGATTTTAATTATTTTATTATTATCATGGAAATATTATATCACACATACCTTCATACTCTTAATTTTGTGGGAATATGATAACATTTCTCATGTGTATAGCGGACTACCACCTTACAGAGTGATGTGTTTTGTTCATACTTTAAATGGAACGTATTAATGATGGATTTAATGAAAATATGTGATATAATTGACATTAAAATTATTCTATAATGATAATATATCATTAAACATTATTTATTTCAATCCAAAAAGAAAATGGAAATAATGTTCATGCGTACTTATAGCCTACCGTCTCCATGAATGGTATATTTCATTTTCTATCACTATGTTTTAGAGATTAATATAAATACATATATAATGAAAATATATTATATTTATATCATGTTTAAAATTTTTATATTATTAAATAATTATCAAATTAATAGGACCAAAAATATAAAAAATCATACGTATATGAAAAAAAAACTGGTTATTACCCGAAATATAACTTTAACATGGAGTTGTTAACAAACAGGTAATAAAATAACATTTGTAATGCATATATTTCATTATATATATAATTATTTTTATTTAATATATTTATAATAAAATTATATTTGTTATACATAAGGTATAAATGTGCACAAAGGACGTTGATACTTACGGTAAGGAATTTTTGTCTCACTTTACTTCTGTGAGATAGATGTCATATTCATCACCTCTTTATTTTTTGTCGTGTATATATTGACCATGAATGTATTTTATTATAGTTATAATTAAAATTAGGGGTATTTACATATCCATGTGATGATCTCTATTTCATGTGGGTTGCAGTTCCAAAGTTACCAAAGCGGTAAGGGATTTTTGTCTCAATTTGTCTTCTTCGAGACATATGTTCTGTTATACTCTTATATCCCTTTAATAGGTGGATATAAATCCCATTTTTCATGTAATATAATGAATTTATTTAACCTCATTATATTTTTTGTTCCATTTTATGTTATTCATTCTTGGGGAGTATGATTCAAAGTTACCAAAGTGGTAATGATTTTATGTTACAATCTCATTGTTTATCAGGATTGTTATAATTATGTTTCCGATGATAAAATATTATGATATATATATAAATAAACTCATTAATTTTATTAAAATATATCTATTCATTAAATATTAAGTTAATAATACCATTATATCACTCTTTGGTACTTAAAATATTTGGGAAAATATTCTTAATAAAATACGACATTGTTTCTCTCTTTGGTCGGAAATACGTTCTCTTCCAAAACCATGTTTTCTAAAAATGATTAAAAAATGTTTTATTATTCTTCAAATGATTCATAAAATAATTTCTTATGCTTTTTTACATTTAAAAAAAATGTTTTTAAAGGAATCTTTATTTCCTTTTTTAAACAATGCACGTTTGGATTTTACCGAAAATGTGAAAGGAATCTTCATTTTAACATGTATGACATGAACAAATTGTTTTTTGAAATCATTACCAATAATTGATTAGTATAATAATTTATATGTTTTCTAGGTTATTTTAAAATAAAATTATTTTCAAAATGTTTTATTTTTTAAAAAGTGAATTTCAAAGTGGAATGGTTATTTTCCATAAGAAATGTTTTAAATTATTTTTAAATCTTCCTTTATAAGTTTTTGAGGTATTTTGAAAGAAAAGTATTTTCAATATGTTTTAAGTTTTAAAAATTTATTTTCAAAGAAAATATATTTTCCTCAATAAATTTACCAATTAATATATCAATATTATTTTCTATCTAACATGGAATCGTTTTATATTACTTATACATTATTAGGGATTTGAACCATGGATTTCATTATTACTCTTTTTATAAATAGTTTATTATGAAAAATATCATGAGACCCATCCCTCTTCAATAGGTTATACCATGATAGAATAATTATAAAACCCAATTATTTTTCAAGGGTTATGATATAATTAAATGATGAAATTATTATGATACCTGTCTCTTTTCCACAGGTTATGATATCATGAAATGTTTTTGAAACCCATTTCATTTTATGGGTTACGATATGATAAATTTTTTATGATCTTATGGAACACATGTGTATGATTTTCATTGTGTGATGGGTGAGACATATATATCCCTCTAATTCATTGGGTAAATATTTATATCTCATGATATAAATATGGGAAACAAGTTAACTAGATTGATCTACTATGGGAAACATGTGTGTCCTAATCTGAAATGGTAAATAGATGCGTCCTGATCCACAATGAGAAATAGGTGATGAGTCCTGATATAATATGTTTATAGTATTGGTATTTTACCTTGAAATATGAAATGGTTTTTTATTTTTATGATGGTACCACACTTTTATGAAACGAGTTTACGGTTCATGATTGATTTAAGATGATTTATCACTCTTATGGCCTATGTTTTCTGAAATGGTAAATTTTTATTCCATGATTCTTATTTATGATCAAAGAAAGATTGAGTGTAAGAATTTTATATTATGTTCATGATCACATACCCTTAGGATTATCTTATGATTTCATATGATCTTATATTGATATCTCTTATGTTTATCAGTATTATGTATCTGATCTCACCCTTTCATATATTCCCTTACCTAGGATTATGAAGAAAGGTTTATGTAGGGTATGAATAATGGGATTACTAAAGGATAAGATCTTTATGGTTGACATTGGAGATATTTCACAAAATTATAAATACTACGTTCCACGTTTTCGAAGGCACTAAATTATTATGGTACCTAGTTGTGTGTTTTTGTAATATTTTGAATATTAATTTAAAAAGATGTAATATCCATGTTTGAAAAGCATGGGTGATTATATTATTTCATATATTATTTGTTTTCTTATTCATATGAAATGAATAAATCATTTTAACATGAATTTTTTATTAATAACAAAAAATTATAATGCAAAACTAAAAAATAAGAATACATCAATAAATAATAAATAACTATAAGTTAATATATAACTACTCTAATACCGCTTGAAGGTTTCAAGGTGTAGAAAAAGAATTTGGGATCATATACACCAATGTTTTTGTTAGTTCATTCAAATTAAATGTGCAATCATTGATTAATTGAACCCCTAAATATCTGAAGAGAGGACAATTTCACATATAATTTATAATTAATTTATAATAAATAATTATCTTCACTTGTAATTATTTCTTTGTTGATTATTAAAACTATCCTTTTTTTATTTTCATTATGATAAATGGTCCATATAATAATACCTCTAGTGGTAACCACACATGCTCCATGAACCTCAAAAATGTCATCTTCAAAACTTCAGGTGCTATCATGAATGATTCAAAACATCTTGAGTCATTATCCATTGATCTTAATAAGAATCCATTTGAAATCAGAGGATTCTATCTGGTTCTCTCTGTCTTGAGAGAGAGGAGGATGTTGATTACCTCTTATTCATGAAATAATTTTTAAGAAGTTCTTTACATGGATCAGGTAGAATTCTCTAGATATAATATCATTTAGCACAAAACATCTATATCTCAAAATAGAATAATTGAGTTAATATAAATAGGGCTAAATAATTAATATTTGTGTAGAGGATCATATCTTATTTTTATCTCTAAATAAACTCCATGTTAATAATAATAATAATTATATATTCCAAGACATGTGTTGAATCATGGATATATAAATACCATTTCTTAAATAAATAAATAAATATTTAATTAAATGATATTAAATAATATATTATTGTAGCTACTCGGGTTTTGCCCCTATGAGACTTTGGAATATTCTTAAATGCCAGTAATTAATTTTATAAAAATATTAACTATTTTTTATACTATGAAGATGGAATGGTTTTGTTTTATCTTAAATTGTATCTCTGATAGGAAACCTAAGGGCACAGTTTCATCTAGAGCGTGTCGTTTACCCTAAAAAGGGTGTAAAATTTACGGGTACGGGCCTGCTGTGGAAAAATCCACCAGGGGAATTTTTGTAAATAAATGGAAAATTTTATGTATGGGTGTCAGCTCGAATAACTCCTGAATGGAGTCTCATAATGAAATTATGAGATCATGGTTGAGTCTGGAATGCCATGTTTACCCTATGTGTTCCATAATCTTTGTTGGCGCCAGGTGTCGGGTTTGGGGGGTGTTGGGCCGAGAAGTTGAGATGATATTTGTTTTAAAAATACAGATATTTAATATTCTCTTCCCCCCACCCTTTGTACATGAACCAGACCCCTCCTCCCTCCTTCGGTGACAAATTGGAAGAAATGGAAGAACGAGGTGTCGTTGTGCTCCAATTTTGAAGGTGGTCGCTCCCGGATTGAGTAGTGATAGTAGTGAAGCGTACAAAGCGTTGGTGATCCGCAAAAAGGTAGGTGGTTTGTGTTTTAAAATCATGGATCCCATTTATTTTTTTTCCTTAAAATCATCATAAAGGTTGTGAGTTCGGGTCTCGTGCTTTCGAAAACATGTTTTGGATCAGAATTTGGAGCACTAAGGTTCTTCCGGTGGATCCCAGACGTTTTTCGGTGAAAACCTCGTTTCAAGCAGTGGAAATGGGAGTTTCTAGTGAGGGTAGTGGTGGAATTTCCAATTTCGGCAGGCGGCGGAAGATTCCATCAGTGGCGGTGGTCTGGTGAAGTGGTGGCGGCGGTTTTCAGCGACCCAACGGTGGTCCGGTTGGATTTTTCTTGGGGATCTTTAAACCCCTGCAACTCTAAAACCGTAACTCCAGTTTGCGATCCGTTTGCGGTGACACAATACTTGTGTTGAGACAGACCCCTAGAGAATGTTTTAGGAATTTTATGTGTCAGTTTTTAGACATGGTCCATGAAACATTGAAAATAATAATAATAATTAATTATTTTCTACTTTAACCTGCTGTAACTTTTACACGGAGTGTCTGATTGATGTGCCATTGTTGATGTTGTTATCATGATAGTAATACTAACATTTCAAGATAGTTTCTGGGTGTGGGGATGGAGATCGGGGTGTGGGACCCACGATTTTGGTTTTGGGCATTTACGGAGAAAGATGACTTTTTTTCTGCTGACTGTTTCGAAAAAATGAGTAGTCAATCTCATGCGTTTTGTTTAGGGGATCGTGATGGTTTGGTCTGCTTGATGAGTTTCAGAATTGATCTATAGTCCCCGCCTGGGCTTTCTATGGTGAATAATACATTTCTCACTATTTTTCCATTTCGGGCGATTAAATATCCTATCCTATTTGTTTTCCACGTATATCGCGGTCTTGGCCTCGGTATAGGCCTTGGAGGTGCGCAATGTGGCGATGTTATGGGTCACTCAGGTTAGTGATGTTTTGACCAACAGTGGTTGACTGTACTCCCTTGGTTTGTTCTTGTGAGGGTTGTTTTGGCATTACAACCTTAGTATAGGTTTATGATCCCCTTGATAGAATTTTTTTCTTATACAGTTATTGCATCCCTCTAGTGGGTCTAGATTGGGATCCTCTAGCTTCGCTTCCCTGGATCGGGATCATGGTATCGTTGTTACCTCTTATCCACAGGCGACCGTCTCCAAACTAGCAGGTTAATCTCTTAATTTTTTAGGCATCATTGGGAATATGATCCCCCATGTAGTGGGTCATGCATAGTATGGTTGTGGCATCATCGAGTATATGATCCCCTACCCATCATGTGGTTTATAGTAGGGTTGTGGTATCATGGGGTATATAATCCCCTACTCAGCACATGGTTTCAGTAGGGTTGGTGAATCGTCAGTTCGATCCCCTATATCATGAGTTATACCAAATGGGGTTTCCAGCATCATCATGACCATCTTCACATGAGCAACAATCCTCTATCTGGGTGATGTGAACTATAGAACATCAGATAATGTTCTGGTATCCCGTGGTGTATCCTAGGAGTGATCCCCTACTTGTGAGATCTTTGATATACCAGAGTGGGTTCTTGTATCCCCTAGAGGACCCTAGGAGTGATCCCTTGTAAAGACATGGAAAGTCCATGGAATTTTTTTCCTTAAATACATGGGATTTTTAAGAGTCCGAGAAAATTTATAGCACTTGATTCCAAGGAACGGTGTTCCCAGAATCAATTTTTGAAGTTTTGTTCAGGTACGTTCAGTAAAAGTATGAGTGAGATTTTATAACTTTTGAAAAGGTGCTTGGAACTGAAATTTGAGGGTTCCGTTGAACATGCAGCGCCGGTATTTGCTTAAGAAGACATTCACCTCGATGACATATGGTCGAGAATAAATGATAGTTTTTTTCTTTTAATTAAAAAATATTATTGTGTACAACACTTTATTTTATTTTAAGCTTCCATGTTTGTAATTGTTGGTTAAAACCTTCACTTGGGAGTTGGAGGTGGGACCGCCACACCCTAACCTCCCATGAAAGGTTATGGTGGTGGGGCCTACCAGAATATAACCTCATGCGAGTGGTTACGATTTGGGGACCACCCGAGACCATAACATCTCATTTAACTAATAGGGGTGGGGACCACCCGACCCATATTAATGGGAGGAGAGTATAACCTTTCAAATATCCCTCATTAATGAGGGAGAGCCCCTCCACCTTCCCCATTAATTAAATGGAGCCATCCCTCTTTAATTAATGTTCCAACCTCTTGAATTTAATTGGAGGATCCTTTTTAATTTATTTCTCTATTTTGAAATCGTTGTGCCTAAAAAATAATAGACAATCTATTATTTCTTTTTGGTGGAGCTTGGGAGAAGATAGATCTCTCTCCAATGAGGACCGCTCTTCAACAAAGAACGCTCTTCCAGCAAAGAACGCTCTCCTGATGAAGAACTCTGATGAGAGACGCCTTTGACTACGAAGAACGACCCCTCCGACCTTCTTCCTCAGACTCCTTCATTGTGTGACATGTTCGTCTACCACGGATCGACGACCATCTTTCCACGACATCAACAAATGACGACCGGCGAATCAAAGGTATGGGGATTATTAATTGTTGAAGTTGTACCTTTTTCTTACCTTCTTGAAAGGATAATAAGGGATTGATAAGGAATGTATTATTGATCATCTTCTTCTCATGATGAGCCAAATGGTATATCCCTAAACACGGAGTGTGAAAGACAACCTAACATGGCCTGACATCCTCCATCTATCTCTCTCTTATTGGAATGTTCTACGGTATGGTGATTAGGCGACGACGACGAAGTTGACGATGATGAAGGCCATGCTACCCACGGCCTCTGCGAATCGTGCTGCCCCCCGCGGCGCACGAATGCTTCCGACCGAACACTATCGGCCCGAGAAGCACCCTCACGCCCTAAATGCGTGTGGGCCGCCTACCCGTGGCCTCCCAGTACCCTGCCCGGCATGGGGCCCACCTGCCCGCGACCTCTCGGCGCCCTGCTCGGCACGCGACCCACCTGCCCGCGGCCCCCATGCCCTGCCCGGCGCCCCCGTGCCCAACCCATCGCCCTGTCGGCACCCCCGCGGCCTGCCCGGCGCTCTCGTACCTTACCCAAAGCCCTGCCTGGTGCCTTGCCGACACCCCTTCCACTTGCCCGTCCATTGTCGTGCCCTGCTCGGCACCTAGCTAGCGCACCCACAGCCTAGCCAGTGCCCCCGCGGCCTGCCCGGACCCTACTGCACCCTACCCGGCACACTCGCGGCGTGCTCGACATCCAGTCGGCCTGCTCGTGCCTAGAATTCTCTACCCGCAGCCCGCCTGTGCTCCGCGGAACATTCCTGCTAGCCTCCCAAGCTGAGTCGCACAAGACACGCCCCTCGCGGCACTGGCCGAACCGGCCCCGGCCTTCGGGCTGAGTCGCCTACGAGGCGACCTCTAGGATGAACCGCCCTCGTAGTTCGCTGGGCCGGACCTATCAGATCGGGCCAAACTTAGAGAACTGAACAGGTCCACCCAGACCGGGAAGGCCCAGTCTTTGTTGTGCCGAGATGGTCCAACAGGGTCAGATCGGGCCCAGGCCCATTACCAACCCCATTACCTTCTTGGGCCATATCTTTGGCACTAGACATCCATTTGACGAACCGTCAGCGGCATCGGTATTTTTTGAGATAACTCGTACCTTTTAGAATACCCTACTGGAGTTCAGGGTATAGTTGAGATACGGTCAGGTTGGATCGTACACGAATCCAATTGGGCCCCCGGGATAAAAATACTAATAACTAATAGACCGGGCATCTGATTGACGCGTTGTCTGTTGCATTGAGACACCTATAACGTGGTGCACCTTTGAGATACTTCTTCGTGGAACTTCGTAAAATTTCAAGTATCGACCAGTAGCTCATGGATCGAATCCTTCTAGAGGCGAGCAGACATAGTACGAAGACCTAGTGGCTGGCTGAGACCTGACGACTGCTTGATCATTTCCACTCGGAGTGACCCGACTAGCCCAGTGGAGAGCACTTCTGTGTGATGCGGAAGACACATAGTGGGGAGCTCCTCTGTGTGAGTGTAGCAGACTCACGATACTTGACAGGAGGAGTAACTCAGTAAGTTATGCGAGGGAGCGCCTCTGTGTTAGTGCGGAAGACCTGTGGTGGGGAGTGCCTCTGTGTGACACGGCAGACCCATGGTACTCGATAGGAGGAATAACTCAGTAGTCCAAGGATAGTGGGAAGTTCCTCTATGTGAAGCGGCAGGCCCACTGTACTCGATATAGGAGGAGTATGCCACCAGTCGTGGTTTCAATAATAAAAATTCTGGTTTGAGCTGATTCAATGACTTTTTTGTTTTACTCATGATTGATATGGGTTACTAGATAACTTAGGTATATGAATGGGAATATACATAAGTAATGGTTATCCATTGATTTTATAATTTGTGGTTTATCCTTGTTGGATTTTGTGAGACCTTGAGGGTCTCGTGATCCCTATTGAGTATCGTTATACTCACCCCTGCATGGGATATGCACGTAGCTCATTGTGTTGGTTGCAGACGACGGACAGCGCTGACTGAGGCAGATCGTAGCAGGACTGGATGGTACCAGGAGGAGGACCACTCTGTGTGATGGTACATAGAGGAGACAGACAGACGTGGAGTGCTGAGGAGGCCATCTATACCTACCATTCAGGTAAGAACCCCGGAGGATGACCCAGAAGTTGCTTTACTTTTCATAAGTTGTACTTTCTTTTCATTTGTACTTGTACTTTCCTATTGTGATTATATTTCCAGCCCCTTATTTTACTTTCCTACACTTATTTTGTATACAGTTTTACTTAGTGTTTTGCTTCCAGTTGTGTACACTGATTTTTTGTCATACAGTTATAAAGGCAATGCCTTCTCAATTTAGGGATTTACGCCTTTGGTGCTAGTTTCCAACCCTTGGCCTATGGAAGGCGGGATTGGGGTAGTCAGGATACGGGCCCTGGGGGACGGGTCGTGACATCCCCTATCCGAGAAGTTTGGTGTTTCTACTGTTTTAGCATGATGTTCTCAACAATGATATCCGATGATAGTGATCTCTCATATGGGCATCTAGGATGTTGGTGTGAGACTTAATAGAGTTTATCTCTCAAAAGAGTGTCATCTTGGATGACATAGCTCATTGACTGTGTTCTCCTAGTTATGTACCAATTGTTGGAGATGGGATAGAACCTCATGAGGCTTGGTGTGTGAATGAGCGTATCTGGTTTTTCATAGCATATATATGGGAATATACCTGAGTGGATGTTCATGATGTATGTATAGACATACATCTGAGTTAATCTACCTAGTAGTGTTTAGCCGATGATGGTCTCGAGATGGAGATTCTCTCTTGTTTGGGTTCCCTCTGGCTGGGATGAGCTGACTGTTTCCTTTCAGTTTCTCTATTTTATTTTTGGGGTTATTGGGGTGCCCACTGAGTATTTTTATACTCACCCCTGTATGGGATTTTCCCACATATTTTTGTGCCCTGTGCAGACCACAGGCCTTTCAATGGAGTCCCAGGAGGACCCGGAGCAGGCCGAACTTTGTGAGCAAGACTGAACAGGGTGTTTACTAGAGTTGGGCTGAGGATCTTATCGGTGGGTACCTTTGATAGTGATCCCATCCTTTAGAGTATGTTAGAATATTATGAAGTTTAATTTTAGTGGGTCCT
Organism: Viscum album; assembly: GCA_963277665.1. Lineage (NCBI taxonomy): Eukaryota > Viridiplantae > Streptophyta > Magnoliopsida > Santalales > Viscaceae > Viscum > Viscum album. The sequence continues at coordinate 1,233,796,629 of OY728162.1, read as the reverse complement.
GTTTTTTCCCTTTTGTACTTTTGTTGTACTCTAGTTGTGGGTTAGATGTACACAATAATTTCTTTTCAGTTTCTATATATATCTCTACACTGTTTCATGTAGATGTTTGTGGGTGCGTGTGTATAGGTACCTTAGGCTAATGCCTCCCATGTGTGTGATAGCCTACTTGGTGCTAGTCTCTAGCCCATGACCAATTGGAGGCGGGGTTAGGGAGTCGCAACTCGAGCCCCGTTGGGTCGGGTCATGATAATTATTTCATTTGGACCCTTAACTTGGCTAACAAAAACTCCTGAAAATTTATCAAACCTTGAATACTAAATATTTTTTAAAATTAATACATATCTCAATTATTATTTATTCAATAAATAAATAAATATTATATTAACCAACTAGATAATTAATATTTATTTAATATTCAACTTATATATTTTCTAAACTGGAATAACAGGTAATTTATTTTATGTGAGAAACATAACTTAAATAATTATTATTCCTCAGTGTGGGGAACAATATTTTAAATAATATTATGTTCAAAAATAAATTGTCTAAAGTTCTTGACACTGTTAATATATGAACATCTAGGCCTTTTTCTCAGTGCAATTAGAAGAGATGGACAAAGTCCAAGATTAGTATCTAGAAACACATTAAGAAACACATTAAGAAACACATTAATGTTTCAATGAAAATAACATTATATGGATACTCACTATGTAATATAATACCTTTGTATTAATTATAAGTAAATCAAGGTGCATACTATATTCATCAATCTATATTCTTGATATATATTTCGTTGAATTACTAAAATGAACTTTTTGATAAACCACCATGGATATGGACTTAATCAAACTGTTACATTTCAATCAAATTCCATTGAGATATCCATATCTGTTATGGGAAGGGATATATAATTTATTAACTTATTCATTGATTTTATATCACTTTTGTTTATCCCAACATATACAACCTCTTCACGAACATATGTTATCAGGGTTTTTTTATCAATACACCATGGTATGTGATTCATGATATACATGAATAATAATCTCATGTCTAAAGGGAAATAAAATATTTTATATATTGTAATATCCAATGACACATGTAACATGTGGAATTCATATTGGCAAGTCTATTCTTATAACCTAAACCCCTAGAGATTACTAAGTGTGAACATTATGAAAATAAGTATCAATGTATCATGATCCCCCAACACCTGATAGATGTACATTATCTATGATTTATTAGATATATGACTTCTAATCATAATATATATATTTAATAATATTATCATAACTCTTCATAGTTATCCTTATAGTGGAGAAAAACTATAACATTTTGATGATCTAAATACTCTGACTACATTATCACTTTAAGGTTATACATAATTACACTAGTCGTGTAGTGATATATTTATTAATATTTTGGTTTTTGAGTATTCATGTAATGGAATGTGGAATGTGAGTTGTCTATAGGGAACCTAATACAACCGGAAGGGGTTTGGGTTTCTATTAAAAGGGATCAAACTTGAAGAAATAGAAATAGGGGAATGATAAATAATTGATTAGAAATAAATTAGGTTAGTCTAGATGACATTGGTCAAGAATATAGGCTTTAACTACCAAGAGGTGAAGGAAAATAATGAATTAATAATGAATTTTGAGGACATGTATGTGAATCCATTCACAATGAAAATGGTTTTCTTATTGCAGGAAATTTATATCATGTGGATAATAGAAGTAAGGTCAAAGGATAATCACTTGAACAAGTTCAACATGATCCAAAATCATGTGGATTCCATTTGTTTGAAGTTTTCTAAATGAATTGTATCCTTATTTCTTTTTTCATCACTTCTAGAATCTTCTGACATGATAGTCATTATTGAGATTAATTCTAGTGAAAATATTTAATTAGAGGTTGATAAGATCCAACATATGATTATGAATGAGGGGCTTTGAAATAATAAAGTCTAGGGTTATACCAAAACAAAATTCAATGTGGAAGATAAGTGAAGTTACAATTGAGGGGAAAACCAAAGTCAGAAAATTGGGGAGGAGAATAAAGAGAAAACCTATGGAAAATTAGTAGGGCCCAAAACCATATACCATAATTTTAGTAATAATGGTCACTTGAATAATTATTTATGAGATATAATTGAGAATTCTTGAATTTTTATTTACATAAGTAATTTTTTAAATAATACTGTTATGGATGAAAAAATTTACTTCTAGGTGTCTCAAGTCCATTGGAATCATGGGCCATTAATTGTAGGGATTTTTTCACCCAATATTTAAGAGAGGGAACATATAGAATTATTTTTCTTTAAGATCTAGTATGGTAAATCATAAATATAATGATATTATTGAGATATTTTTAATAGGTGATGTGAACTTCTAAAAAATAATAAAATACTTATTTGAGTTATAGGTTGTGTGGTTATAGGAATATTCCCTAAATCCTTTAAAAATTTATAGTATGATTGGGAGTGTCATAAATAATGACACACCACATGGAAAACATCTATTTTATTATTCAGTGGTTATATCATATTTAATAATGTGATTCTTTCTTATGCTTAAAGTTTATATATATCATATTTTATGGTATATTGGAGTCATAACTCTTTGTATTGAATAGTTCAAAACTTGTATCACATGCAAAAAACATTCAGCCATCCAAATGTTAAAGGGTTAACATTCAATATATCATTGACCTCAGATATCATTAACTAAACTATTTCATTGGAAAAAAATGATGGGAGAGTTATTCCCACGAGTTAAATAAAATGTAATTAAAGCTATTACTCATACATTTATGAAATGTATAAATAATTTCATGATGTGATTGTATGGATTGGGGATAATCCCCATAGCCTATATAATGGAGGATAATACCTTATGTTGTGTGTGCAGAATCCTCCAAAAAATAATTTTTCTGGAAACTATCCCTCCAAATATCTTTATTCATTTTTCTTCACTTTTATGATACTAATATAACACGAATGTTTGAATAATACCACCCAAAGTGTTTGGGAGAATCATAGATTACCATAAATAAACCTCAAACAGAATAACCATTTGGTTGTTCCATAGTGATTATCATCAAACACATAAGGAAGGAATCAATAATAGAATTTTTACTATGAAAGGTACACATGTTTTCATTTCCAATATTATTTAGTTTCTATTTTGAAAGCATAGTGATATTAGTTTCTAGGTTACTTAATCAATTTAATTACATTAATAAATGGTAAATATATGCTAATAAACCTTTATATGGTATCAATGTAAAGGCTAAAGTGTTTCCAAATTCTTGGTAACCCTCATGCACGAGTGGTGATGACATGAATCTCCCTACCTAGGGTCTCTATTATAGATGAAAATAATTCCATATCCCATGTTTTTGGGTAATGGAGTACTTTGATAGGTTAATATAGATGTCACATTGGATGTGTTTTTATGAGGGAAGATATTCTCACCACCTTTTACTAATATTGATGGAAAGAATTATGTTGTTCAAACATATGCTAGTTTATGTTTTTTGATGATTCAAAAAATTCCTAGTTTTATACTAATGAGTTTATCTCAAGTTTTTCAGATGATATTTTTTGTTATATAGAATTTATCTTATGCTAGATATAAGTGATAATGTTACACTGAGTAAAGTGTTCAATCTATTGAAAAAAAATTTATCTTATGAGAATCAATGTTTTGAATGATTACCCTTAATTTTCAAATAATTATAAATATCTATGTTGAATGTTTATATTACTACATAAGATATTATCTTATGAAGAGAATGGAATCGATATCACATTTATATATTAGATATTTTAGATAGAGTATAATTATAAGGAAAATTTATCTTATGAAAAGTATATGCATAAGAGATTATATTATGAGCATCAGAAGAAGTTATAAAAGTTAGGTATCACACATAAGTAATATATATTTATCTTACATTGAATAATTATCTTAGGAAATTTTGAATTTAGATCATTTTATTCATAGTATAAGTCTAATATTTGTTTTATCTAAAGAATCCTCTCATGAAGTTATCTTGTGAGAATAATACTATCAGTTAAATATCTTATAAATAACTAGATGTTATAAAAAATGTAATGATTTCTTTCATAATCTATTGATAAGTCACTTCATGATTTTTATCATGTTAGAAAAGGTATTGTCCATTTAATAAAAGATAAATTTTTATAAATTTTCATTTTTTTAGGAATGAAAATATTTGAAGATGATCTCTAACATTGTTACTATAAAAGCTTATTCCATATTTGAAAATAATGGATGTATTCCATTAATAGTCTATCTTATCAAATTTTCAAAGGATTATCTACTTGACCATTGTGATTATCTTTCATTATTAAGTTAAAAATCAAAGTGGATATATAAAAGGAAGAGATTGTTGCTTCATGGATACACACACCCATGAAAAATGGACATAGACCTATGCATGTACTCTGATAACATTAAGAAAGAACACTTGAACATAGAAAAGATCATATAAAATGCTCATGTGCTACTGTGATTTCATTTATACCAGTTCTAATTGAAGACAATCTAGAGTTGAGCTTTAAATTTTATCATATTCTTTGGACATATCATTATGTATTATCATTTTCTACTTTCTACTATGTACAATAATTGTTTTTTAAAATTCATTCATATATATTCTATTTAAACTTGTTGTAAGTGAGTCTGTTAAGTTTATGGATTGGTCTTGTAAAGGGAGAGACTGGTTGAAATCTATTGTGCATTTTTAATAAGTATAAAATTATTATACTGATCTAAGAGTCCCTAAGAAAAGAGATTCCGTAGAGAAAATCACAAAACTCATAGAGCAGTGTGTTGGTGGGGTAGATTAGGGGATTTATGTTCCCCAAACCACTATAAATCACATGTGTTAAATCTTTTTTCATTAAGTAATTATATTTTCACTAATTAATTTCATCATGGGATGTATTTGAACTCACATACCTCGAAGATTGTTGTTTAAAGAAATCATAATTTTTAAGAACTCAATTAACCGCCCTCTTGAGTTTTTAGTTAGCTATTCTTTAGGATAACAATTCGTATCAGAGCTAGTGACTCTTGAGTTTAAAAATATCAAATGTTTAAGTCCAAATATATTCTTTAATATGGATAATATGAATGATAACTGAGAAGGTATGTCAATGGTTATATCTCTTTACTTTAATGTTCAAAATTATGGTTGTTATAAGGCTTGTATGACCATTTATTTAAAGAATATTATCTTAAAAGTATTTCTTAAAGTAGTAAATCCTATGAAAAACCAAATATAGAACTCAAAACTTGGGATGGTTCAACCAAAGAAGATTATGATATGAACTCCAAAAAAATTAATGCTATAATATATTTACTATGTCTAGATGAGTTCAATCACGCTTATTAGTGTCAAATGACTCAAGAAATGTGGACTACTATAGTAGTTGTGTATAAAGGTACAAATAATGTGAAAGATCTTATATATCATACTTACAAACATAAGTTTGAAACATTCAAAATATGTGAGGGAGAAATATTCAGTCAACTAAATGGAACACTCACTGATATTGTGATTACTGTTTCTTCTCTATGAACACCAATTACTGAGTCTGACCATGAATTGAATGTTTTGATATTTTTACCACCTAAGTAGAGTGGAATCTCATCAACCATAGAAAAATATATAAAGTTCAATAATTTCAAAATAAATGATATCATTGGAACTATGACGATGTATTAAGTTGAAATGGAAGCTTAATATGGAGAATATAAAATGGCCATGAAGGAAAATGTTTATTTGAAGGTTTACACATCCAATGATGATAAGAATAAAAAAGGAATACAGGTATATGAAACATATGAATTAGAAGTTCCCTCAATCTATTCTACAACAATTGATGAACCCACATGGTTTTTACAAAATTTAAAGTTCAATAACAAGTGAAGAGGTTTTAGAATATCCTTAAATAAATATAAGATAAAAGGTGAAAAATCAAAAGAATTAAGATGCTATGAGTCTATGAAGCTAGGAAATCTCATGGAAGACTTTCCTCAATTTCAAGAAAATATAATATCTGAAAAACTTTCTTCAAGAATATTGCATATATGAAAAACAAAATACATGAAATATATGAAGACCGTGTGGATTTCTTATAAAGAATATATAGAATACACATACTCAAAATCTAAAGTCGAAGCTCTTAATCAAAAATAAAATATATGATTTATGGAACATTTAGATGAGGTAAATTCTTACTATTGTTATATGCATGAGTGTGAACCAAAAAATGAAAATTTCTCACATGACAAGTTTAATTAACATTGTACCATGTTAGAAACTAAATATGAAAGTTTTAAAAAGGGAAAAAAATCACTCATGAATTACTATAATAAAGTTTTAAATAAAAAAGAGAACCTAAAAAACAAATTTTAGATATGAATGACTAGTCGGAAAAGTCTACTATATTACATGCTGAACAAAATAACACAATTGAAAACTTATAAAAATAGTTTCACAAATTTAAAGACTCTATAAGTGTTTTCAAAAGAGGGAAGATTACCTAAACTAAATTCTTGGTAAAAATCAACTCAAAAAAGAAAAATTTGGAATTAATAAGTCAGTTTGAAAGGCCCAAACATTAAAAAAACTTTTTTTCCTTCTTCTAAAAACAAAAAAAAACATTCCAAAGTTATCTATTTTCATTGTGGATAAATTATACATTTTTCTAAAATATTTAATCTAAAAAATCCTTAATTTTATGGAATAAGAAAAATTATTTTCTTAAAAAATATTTTTCAAAATGTGTTTCTAATTTTTCTAGAAAAGAAAACAATATTTGAATCAACAAGCCTATTTTAGATAACATTGCTAGACCCAAGAAAATTTACGTACCAAAAAATCCTATTGTTTAATTTATCATTATATGAAACTATCCATATGAACAATAACGAAAAATGGTTCTTATAATGTGGTTGTTCAAGAAATATGGGTGGTGATATTGAAACATTACACTCATTATCAAAAATTGATGGAGGATATGTCACATCTGGTAATAATGAAAAATAAAAAATTATTGGTACTGGATCAACTAGATATCTACATTCAATTCTCATCAAAAAAGTTCACTATGTTGAAGTATTAAATAACAACCTAATAAGTGTCTCTCAACTTGTGATTGTGGTTATTTCAGTTTATTTCTATAAAAATACATGTTTAGTTTTCAAATATTAACATATCGACTTTAGAGAACCTAGAATATATAATCTCTATACATTAGATCTTAATTCGTTTTGTAAAAAAATGTAAATTGTTTTAATATTAAAATTAACAAGTCATGGATTTGGCATAGAAGGCTTATAAATTGTAATCTTCACTCCTTGAAATTTTTTTATAAGAAACATCCAATTTATGATTTTGATGACTTTAAATTTTAAGAAAAGAAACTATGTGATTCATGTCAAATGGGAAAGAAACAGAAGTCATCATTAAAAGCAATTAAATAGGTTTCTACATCTAGACCTCTAGATCTTATCCATATGGATATATTCAGACCTAACAGAACTTCAAGTATTGCTGTTAAATTGTATTTCTATGTGATTGTTGATGATTTTTCAAGATTTATATGGGTTTACTTTTTAATAATTATGATTTAATCATGTTCTATTTTTATTAAGTTTGTTAATCTTATGCAGAATAAAAAATATCTAAAAATTATGGATTTGAAAAGTGATCATAGAGCTGAATTTTAGAATCATAAATTCTATTAATATTTCTCAAAAAAGGTATTAAACATACTTATCCTACCCCCAAGAAAAATAAATTTAATGGTGTTATCAAAAGGAGTAATAAGGCTTTGTAAGAAATTTCTAGATCAATGTTATTTGAATATAACATGCCAACTCATTTTGGGTTGAAGAAGCTAACACAAAATGTTATGTCATTAATATATTTATAAAAAGACCTATCATAAAGAAAACACCCTATTAGTTAAAGAATAATAGAAAACCAGAGGTAATATACTTCATATTATTTGGATACAAGGTTTATATCTTGAACACCAAGGAAAATATTGATAATTTTGATCAAAAAGATGATGAACGAATTTTTATAAATTATTCTACTACATCCAAATCATATATATTTTTAGAAAAAATTTGAGGGATTGTTAAAGAATAAAATCATGTGATTTTTGATAAAAGTAATCCTTTTGACCCCAAAATTAATCAAACTGATTAACTAAATGATTCCCTTAAGTACATTAGACCTAAACCTCTACTTAAGAATAATAGGGACAGTGATTTGGAACATGGTTATCTTAAAAAAAATCCTATAAGTGTTGATACTGTAGAAACCAAAAGTGTTCCACCTAGATTACCAAGGAATAATAAAGGAAATCCTCTAGAAATAGTAATAAAAAATTAAGATGAAATAGTTAGAACTAAAATAAATATATGGAACCTATTATAATTCTCTACCTTTTTATCTCATCTAGACCCCAAAACTGTAGAAGAATATTTAGTTGATGAAAGTAGTTTTTTAGTTATGAAAGTAGAATTAAATCAGTTCAAGAAGGAAAAAGGATTGAAATTAATTGAAAGAACCTATAACTATCTTGTTATTGGAACAAATGGGTATTTAGAAACAAACAATATGATCATGGTGTGATAACTAGAAAAATTTCATGAATAGTTTCAATAGTTTTCAATCAAGAAGAAGGAATATATTATAAAGATAAATTTTGTCCTATATCTATATGGGAAGAAATTAGGATTGTTATAGAATATTAATCCTATATTATTTTCAAATTATATCAAATGGATGTTAAATTTCCATTTTTAAATGTATTTTTAGTATAGGAAGTTCATGTTGAACAACCTCCTAGTTTTGAATACCCTCACATTCAAAATTAGGTTTTTAAACTTACCAAATATCTATATGGATTTAAAAATCTCCATGACCATGTTATAAGAGAAAAATATCTTTTCTTTTATCAAATGGGTTTTCAGTAGGAATGGGAAATCCTAAATTATTTAAGAAAACTTCTTCCTCAGATATCTATTTATTACAAATATATTTATATGCTATTATTTTTAGATAAAAAAATATGAATTTATGTAATTATTTTTCAAAACATTTGAAAAAGGAATTTAAAATGAATATAATGGGTGAGTTAAAATATTTTCTTAGATTTAAAATTTATCAAAAAGATTTTGGAAATTTCTTAAGCCAAATAAAATAAATACATGATTTATTGAAAATGTTTGGACTTGAAAATAGTAAGGGTTATACCAATTAGGTTAAATACTCTAAGAGGGGGCACAAATTAGGGTATGAAAGATTAAAACAACTTCCCCTTCATATATTATTTTGTTTGATAAACAAATCACTCTTCTATATCTTTCCCATAACAATGTATGAACAGAAATGAAATAATTTATAAGACACAACGATTTTACAAATTTCACCATCACTAGGATACGTGAAAGGAGCATACAAAGACAATGTGCTGATATACCAAATAAACTAAGGATCACTTCCAAATTACAAGGTTTATGATAGATCACTTATATGCCCATGCTCACTACCTTTAAAAATTTTAGGTTCATTTTAATACTTTCACAAGGTTCACTCCCTCTGTCTCTTTTTCTAGATCACTACTGGTGGAAATGATCATCATCTTCCTCTTCCTTTACTCACTGATTTAGAAGGGACCCACACACAGTTTGTAGACATATAGGTCTATTAATTATCACTAATAAATTCATCCTTAACTATAGATAGATGCTTTATTGAAGTACCTATTTTCCACATACTATTAGTTTTCGGATATTTCATTCATGAAATATTTTAGTCCCTCTATGAACTGTCCAACATCATCTGTGAACTTCCTTGAATCCTATGAAAGTTGTGTTGTACCATGTGGCATGAGTGCTTCATGGACCACATATTCTTCCACGGACTACCTCTTCTTCCGTGGACTGCCTCTTCCTCTAAGGACTAACCCTGCTTTTCTGAAGAATGTTTCTTCCATAGACCACCTATGATACACGGTACCATTTCCTTTGCAAGATACAGAGCCCCAAAACTTCCTTTCATATAATTTTTCTCATGAACTGATTCCCCCTTGTTAAATCATCCCTCATGAACTCTCCTCTATTGCAGAATTCTTTCTCAAGAACTAATTCAGACTTCACCAAATTATTTATAGAGGGATAATCTTTTCTAATGATATTCACTCTCATATTAATGATCTGATTAGAGGTATTTATATAGTAAAATAATTCTTAGAAATCCGAAAATCTAAATTACCCATAACTTTGATGAGTAAAACCTTCACCACATATTTTTATGCATTATACATAGAACGTCACACCTTTGTAGTGGCTGATGTCTTTTGAAAATGAATCACCCTTTTCAGCTCCCAAAAACACCACCACAAAACTAAAAATGACATGACTTCTGTGTATATTTATCCTCCCGGGAACTAAAAATATAAAAAAGATTGTTTTCTCTATGCAGTTCGTGTCACACACATTTATCATTTTTGGCATCCAAAAATAAAACCCTTATCCATGGACTGTAACAACCATTGTGGTTCCACATACTCTTATGCAGTCTGCGAACTCTGTACCTGTAAAGTCTTGTTTTTTTGAACTAGGTTTAAATTATTAAGGTTTTTTATTTTGTTCCAATTATTGATGGGTCAATTTTTAAACCGAGCTCCGGAACTTTATTTCAAGTGTTGAATCACCTAAATGTGTCATTCTTTAACATGCGTAATTAGCTGGTAATTTTTATGTGTGTCTCGATGAGTCTTAGGATCACTGAATTTGGAATATTCCACTTTAATGGATCTACACAGGATCTGAATATTTTTGATCCAACCCATGAAAATTACCCAGTTTAATATTTTATTATCTTTAACTAAATAATATTAAATGGGTGTTTTGTGTTTAAATATAATAATTTATTGATATAAATAATGTTGTTATTATTATTATTATTATTATTATTATTATTTTGATGTCTTAATTTATCTGGATGTTAAAATATTTAATTACATGATTAATGGTGTGTAACATTTACGTTAAAAGATTTTAATTGCATGATTAATTGGGTGTAACACTTGTTTGAAATTAATTTGGATTTTGGGTATCTCAAAAAATTATTAATTGAATAATGTGTTTTAGAATTATGGAAGAAGCATTAATATTAAAGGGAGGTTTTGAGTTATATAAAAGGTTTTAGTAATAATAACAAGATTATTATTATTATGGTTTAATGTTTCTTATAATTACTATTAATTATGGTTGTTATTATTTTATAAATAATAATAGTAATGGATTTTGGAGTTTTAGATGGAATTGAAAATATTTATTTATTTAATAATAATAATAATGATGATGTAATTATTATTATTATTGAGTTAATTAATTAAATTCAAGGAAAAGTAGAACATAATTAATTGTGGGAATTAATTTTTTTTGATTTATTTGAAGTAATGATTTTTCAATTAAATGGGGAGTTTTAAATTTAATGAGGAAAAATATTAATGGTGAAAATAATAACAATGGTATGACTATTATTATTATTATAATTATAATAATCATTAATTTGTGCAATAAATTTATGAGTTTTATTAAAGTTTTAATTTATAGGTTTGAAAATAAATTAAATGGAGGACCCTTATCCATTTCCCCCATGCTTAAGCGCGCACCCCCCCCCCCCCCTTTTGAGGCGTGATGCACATGAGGTGCAGGCTTCCTCCATGGGGCAACCCTCCTCCTCTGAACTGCCTGCAACACCCCTCCAAGGATGATCCTCTCTATAGCGCACCACCTACAAGGTGACCTAATCCCATCCGGACCCCCTAATATAGTGCACGACACCCAGGAAGCACCCCTTTAGCACCAAGACCTCCCCCTTTGGCGCACCACACCCTCTCCCAGAATCCACTTTTTGAGCGACGATTCCTCCCGGCCTCTTCAAAAATCTTGTATGCCTCATCAAGTTGAGTATGTTTGCGTATGAATAATGATTCACATCGGCCATTTTACTCATCTCTCTCACCTTGTTTTCATGGATGAAACCCTAAGGTTTGGGTTTAATTAGATTGTTGTGTTCCTCTGTTTTTAGGGTACGCGAATGATGACTTGGGACCCATTGATCCATAATCTGGCATATATTTCCAAGGGAGAGAGAGATGGACTCATTTTTCCTTGTCACCTTTTCTTTGGGTAAGTATATACATTTCCATTGTTTGTTTTGCACCATCTAATTTAGAGTCTGAAAAATTATAAGAGTCCTTGGTAATTTATTTGAGGTTTGATGAGTCTTGTCATTTCATATTTGTGATTCTAAGTTATGTTGTAGTGGGTTTTGATCAATATAGAGGGCACACACATGTATGTATAAATATATATACATACATAATGGCATGTGTGTGTGGTTGTGGGCCAGTTTTTGATTGGTTTCCATCATATGTCAATCCCCTGAATATTGAATTGGTTCAACCCTGAGGAAGGGTCCCCTTTCAAGTCCTCAACATTAATAAATGCATTAATAAAATGATTTCTTCACTTTTTTTGTATTTAAATTATGTAGTAAAGTATTTATATTTAATTACTTTCAGGTGTTAATTTAGTAAGTTTGATTAAATTTCTAAATGTGATATGTGATGTATTGATGCTCAACATTGGAAGTTATTAAATTTTGTTTCCCATGTGAGATAAATGAGGTCATGACTATGTGTTGGTTTTAAGAATGTATTGATGAATTGGTTAAATTTATACTATTAAATAATAAAATGAAATTTTGTTTTTGCTAAGATAAGATTTTTAATTTTTTATATTAATTATGTGCTTTGAGACTGGATATAAATAATTAATCAAAGGATTAATTATAATATATCATTTTAGATTAATGAGATAATTTATTTGGGGATTAATTGTGATGTATTGTTTTCTCTAATTGAGATAATTAATGATGGATTAGTTACAACATGTTAATGACATGAAAGGTTATTCAATTATCGAATTGACTAAAGAGTATGATTAAATTAATTAATCGTTTAATTAATTAATTGGCATGCATTAATTTAATTTATTAATTGTTAATACTCAATGTTATGTACCATGATGTTATTTTAAGATTTTTAAATGTGGTTTTTAATAAGAAATGTTTGAATCAGAATGAGATAATTAATCGTGGAAAATTAATAATGGGATGTGATTTTTTTTATAGATTAATTAATTAATGGATTATTAAATGGTAATGTGTTCTTAGTTAATTATTGCGTGAAATAATTGATTTGGTATTTTTACCTAATTTATTACATTATTAAAGGAATAACGATAATTGATTGGTGAATTAATTATCATGTTTTTGGTTAAGGAATAAGGATAATTAAATATTGGATTAATTATCTAGTTGAATTTATTTTGGATAAGAATAATAAATTGTTAATTACTTATTAAATGTTTAGATTTTGAAAGTTTAATTAATTGTTGATTTATTTTACATTAAATTTTATGTTGTTAATTAGTTGTTGAATTAATGAACGGATTTGATTAATTAATTTTTGAGTTAATGAATGGATGGTTTTGGGGTGTTAGATATGGCGTTATACACCAATGATTAAAATATATGCAAGATTGATAAACAGGTTGTAAGATAAGAACTAATGCTCCAAATACTCAGGGGGTTTTAGACATGGTGTTCTACACCCAACTTGCAAGGGAATATTATTTTATGGGATACAGACTAATTCATTAATTACCAATGTGTTGTGAGACAAGGAATGATACTCCAAATACTCACGAGGGTACTAGACATTATGTTATACACCCATTAATTGACATTGTAATGTGAGTCCAATTGGTCATACATGAAATGTATTAAATGATTAACAAAAGATTTTGTGACATAATGATTATTGAGTTGAATATGAGAAAGGGTTAGGACTTGTTAATGAATTGGGTGAATCAATTTTTAGTGGATGGACCCAGGAGTGAATCACTATTTTTAGTGGATGGGCTTATTAATAGTATATAAAAGATTAAATTTAATATCTTATGATGTGTTATCCAAGAAAAGCACAATATTGGATTTGTTCTTTACTTTGATTACATAGATGGTCTTTAGAGACATATGTTGTGAGTGACTTATATAGGGGATGTCAGGCTTAGGTTGGATGTCACAAATTATATAATTTAACAAGGTATGAATAATTGATAATTGAAAATGAATGTGTGATGGATTTTCCGTATCCATGAAAAATGTATGATGCTGGTTCAGACACCAGTTGAGGGCTGAAGTAGGTACTTTGGTATTTAGTTACATTGTACTTTTACATTATTTATGCATGATCTCACACTGTTTAAATTATTTCTTGAATTCCTAGATTTAGGGTAGACACTGGTGGTCACAGACTACTAATATTTATATCTCACACCCTACTCGGGCCTCCAATTTCACTATGGTGCCCAAGTAGATTCTATTTTGTTGTAGGATTGTGCTATTTTTATATACTTAGAAGATAAGAGTAGAGGACCAAGAAGAATATTAGGATGCTCGAGGAGATTACCTTCAGGTATTTGAGTCATTGTCTATTTATTTATTTATTTATATGTAATGAATGATGTATTGTTTATCGCTTTTAATTATGTATCCATAACATATCATGTATTTATCTGCTGTAAAAACTTGAATTTTCCACTTTTGATCACATTTTATAAAAATATTCCTTCCTCTGCTTTATCATTTATTAGTTTTCTTCTTCTATTTATTTCTATTTTCTATTATTGAACTCTGATATCAGGGTATAGTCTCCCCACTAAATATCCATAGACCCTCGCTACTAGTTGAAAACCTCCGGCATACATGGAGATGAACTTGAGGACATGTGGAGACTGGTTAGGCCACCCGTTCATGGGTGAGCCAGTTCAGGATGCTATAAAGTGTTATGAGAGGGTTATTTTCCTTTGTATTACTATTTTGGGTTTAGTAGACAGGAGACTAGGAATGTGCCAGTTCTTTGGTTAATATCCATACCTGGGACTTATCACCCAACGTACGGGAAATGACCAAGTGGAGAGAGATGGGAATTTATGTTTATATTGTTCATGGTTATAGTTAATATGATTTCACCTTGAGGGACTAGTATATTTTTTTTGGCTTATTGATTTTGAGAATTTTGAAAAAAAAATTAACCTGATATAGCAAGGAAGTTTCATACATGCATCATCTTAGGTACTAAGAGATTCATATTCCTTGCATATAACATGCCATGTAGCTGCATTAGTAGGATGCCTACTAATTTGGATTGTGTGACTTGGGTGCAATGCCATGTTTTGATCTGATTTATCAAGGATTTGTAGATAGCATGTTTTGGTGATAGATCTAACCTTCTTGGGTGTTTATATGCAATGATACCTCTATGATTAACATGTTTTATAATTGTTCCATGCTTCTATGTTATAAAATGTTGTTGTGTTACTTCTTATGATAACAAACTAGAGATGTTTTGAAATTTGAGAGGGATGATAATGTTAAAATGATAAATGAATGCTGATTGTGATGATTGGGAGCCAAATACCAGTGATAAGGTGTATAGGTGTCTTATCGATTGGTAGATGGCCACCAATATGTTTAAACCTTATATAACAATAGTATGTTTGAAAAATGGTTATAAATGTAAAAATACTGAGTTTTGATTGAAATGATTTGTTGTTGGGTTTCTTTTTGAAGAACCTGGATTGAATAAATGTTACTCTTGGAGGTTACCTTTTTGGTAAAAGGAATTTATATTCTAAATTTCCAGTTTATATTTGGATAACATTGAATGTTAAAAGTTAAAGTAGGATTTTCTTATAGCTTTCCTTTTTGGCCCTTGATGCGTTGATTGAAAACCAAGTGACTTGTTGTGAAAACATACTTGTGTGTTTGTTGAAATTCATTAAAATGTTAAAAATTTTAAATTAATTACTTAAATGGATAAAATGAAAAAGGGGCTTTTGAGAATAGTGATATCAGTTTTGCGTGACCGAGAGAGAGTATCAATGATTATGTTTTATAAGAGACTAGTCTATGGGACTTGAGTGTTTTGACACACCGATAGGTTTAAGTTATGGCTTATATAATCAATGTTTGACATGGTGATCATATTTCAAGGAACGTCCGAAGCATGAGTTAAGGTGTTCTGAAATAGCACACTGGGGAACAGTAGATCTTTTCTTACAATGACAGGAACAATCCTAAGGTGGGTAGTGTCGCATCGATTTTGGTAAGCGTGTCAGTAGGTGATCTCGATCTTTTTGAATAGAGTCGTCCAATATTAGTTTGACTGATCCTTTTAGTGACCTTGGTTTTCTCTTAGTTCCCTATTCCGAATGCGACAAGCATGACCCCTATCTTGACCTCATCATATGTACACTAAGATAGTGTCGGTATTACACTGCGGTAATGTTTTAAATGTTGTTGGGATTGATGAGTGGTTTTTATCAGGGTTGTATATGTGATATGTGGTTTCTTTGGGATACACGTTTATTAATGTTGGGGCACCTTAGTTTTTTTGAACATCCATACGATGGGTAGACTTGGTAATGTCACCTGAGATCTGGTAAGGGCTTCGGTGTACATGCGGTCGATGATGTAATATTTTTTAAATGCACATCACTAGTTTAAGGGTGAGTGTGGGTTTTTAGGACTGTATTGTCTTTCCAATAAATCATGAGCAACTAGTTTCTATTTTTCGATCGAGATTTGACCTTTTTCTTTAATGTGGTACCTATAATGGCATCATATGTAAGATTTGTTTTAGTGAACACTGCCTCGAATTTAAAAGATTTAAGCGGTTAGACTTATGTTTTAGTAAGTAGAGTGTTTGGCATTTGGAATCATAACGTATTTGTTCAAACAAAACTTCTCAATCTTGGTAAGTCAAAAACTATTGTATTAGTTTTTGATTACTTATCAGGGACGAGAAGTTTTTAAGGCCAGTAGATTGTAAAGACCTGTGTTTTTTAATTGAGTTTAAATTACGAAGGTTTTTGAATCTTTTCCATTTATCGATGAGTCATTTTTTAAACCAAGATCTATAACTTTATTCCGAGCATTTGAATACCTAAAGGTGTCATTTTTGGACATGTTTAATTACTCGATAATTTTCAGGGGTGTCCCGATGTGTCTCGGGTGCACCAAATTTAGAAAATTACACTTTAATTGATCTGCCTGGGCTATGAATGGTTGCAATCCAACCCATGTAACTTTCCCAATTTAATAATTTATATACTATAATTAAATAATATTAAATGGAAGTTTTGTGTTTAGATTGAATAATGGATAATAATAATGTAATTATTATTATTGCTGTTGTTTTTATAATTTTGGTGTCTCCAATTATTTGGATGTTAAATGTTTTATCTGCATGATTAATGGGGTGTTACATTTATGTTAAAAGATTTTAATTACATGATTAATGGGGTGTAAAAATTATGTGAAATTAATGTTTCTTTTGGGTATCTCAAAGAAACATTTAATTAAATAAAGAGTTTTGGAATTATTGAAGAAGCATTGTTATTAAATAGAGGTTTTGGGTTATATAAAAGGTTTGAGTAATAATAATGAAATTATTATTATTATGGTTTAATGAATGTTATAAATATTATTAATTATGGTTGTTATTATTTTATAAAAAAATAGTAATGGATTTGGGTGTTTTGTTTGGAATTGAAAAAATCAATTTCTTAATAAAAATTGTAATGAGGATGTAATTATTATTATTATTTAGTTAATTAATTAAATTCAAGGAAAATTATAATTTAATTAATTTTGGGAATTATTATTCTTTGATTTACTTTAAGTCAAGTGTTTTTAATTAAATGGAGAGTTTTATATTTAATGAGAAAAACTTTTAATGTTGATAATAATAATCATGGTATGACTATTATTATTATTGTTATGATAATAATAATAATAAATAATTATTGAAATTAATTTATGAGTTTTATTAAAGATTTAAGTTATTGGTTAGAAAATAAATTTAAGGGAGGACCCGCTTCCCTTTCCCCAACGCTAAAGTGCGAACCCCCCCCCCCCCCCCCCTTGATGCGTGATGCACAGGAGGTGCATCCTTCCTCTATGGTGTAACCACCCTCCTCCAAAACAAATAGCGCGCCCCTCCAAGGCCAATCCTCACTGTGGTGCTCCACCTGCAACGTGACCTACTCCCAACCGAACCCCCTGCTGCAGCGCACGACACCCAGGAAGCACCCCTGTAGCAGTGTGACTCCCCTCTTTGGCACGCCACACCCTCCCTCATACTCCACTTTACACATGATGATTCCTCCCAGACTCTTCATGAATCATGTCTGGCTCATCAAGGTGGATCTATCTACATATAAATCGTGATTCACATCGGCTATTTGACTCTCTCTCTTTCCTTGTTTTTTCAGCCAAAACCCTAAGGTTTGTGTTTAATCTAATTGTTTTATTCCTCTATTTTTAGGGTATGTGAATGTTGACATGAGACCCATTGGTCCATAATCCGATATATGCCACCATGCTAGAGGTGGATGGACTTTATTTGTCTTGTCTCTATTGCTTCGGGTAATTATATACATTTCTGTTGATTGTTTTTCACCATCTAATTTAGAGTCTGAAAAATTATATGAGTCCTTGGTACGTTATTTGAGGTGTGTTGAATCTTGTCATTGCATTTTTTTTATTCTAATTTATGTTGCAGTGGGTTTTGATCAATGCAAAGGGAACACACGTGTATATATTTATTTATTTATTTATATACATAAAGGAATGTGTGTGCGGTTGCAGACTAATTACGGATTGGTTGTCATCATATGTCAAGACACTAAATATAGAATTGGTCCCACCCCAAGGTAGGGTCCCTTTTCAAGTCATAAACTTTAATAAATGCATTAATAAAATGCTTTTTTCACTTTTTTTGGTTTTTAAATTATGCAGTGAAGTATTTATATTAAATGCATTTCAAATGTGAATTTAGTAAATTTGTCTAAATTTCTAAATGTGATATGTGATTTTTTAATGCACAACTTTAGATGTTATTAAATGATTCTCCCCATTTGGGATAAATGAGGGCATGACCAGGTGTTGGTTTTAAGCATGTATTTCTAAATTGGTTAAAGTGATACGATTAAATAATTAAATTATGTTTTGGTTTGGCGAAGATAATATAATTAGTTTTTTATATTAATTATGTACTTTGATATAGGATATAAGTAATTAATTAAAGGATTAGTTATAATATTTTTTTAGCTGAATGAGATAATTTATTCGATGATTAATTTCAATATGTAATTTTCTCGAATTGAGATAATTAATGATGGATTAATTACTACATGTTAATGATGTGAAAGGTTATTCAATTACTGAATTGATTAAAGGGTATGAATAAATTAATTAATTTTTGAATTAATTAATTGCAATGAATTAACATAATTGATAAATTGTTAATGCTCAAATTTATGTACCATGATGTTAATTTATGATTTTTAATGGTGGGTTTTATTAAGAAATGTTTGAATCATAATAAGATAATTAATTCTGGAAAATTAATTTTGTAATGTGATTTGTTTTGTAGATTAATTAATTGATGGATTAATTAATGGTAATTTTTACCTAGTTAATTGCTTCATGAAATAATAGATTTAGTATTTTTAATTAATAGATTTAATTAGTAAAGGAATAAGGATAATTGATTGGTGAATTAATTATCTAGTTTTTGGTTAAGGAATTGGGATAATTAAAAGTTGAATTAATTATCTATTTTACTTTCTTGTGGATAAGAATAATTATCTTTTAATTAATTATTAACTATTTATATGTTTAGTGGTTAATGAATTGTTGAGTTATTTTACGGGAGATTTATGTTGTTAATTAGTTATTGAATTAATTAACAGATTTGATTAATTAATTAATGAGTTAATTAATGGATGGTTTTGGGGTGTTAGACATGGAGTTCTACACCAATGGTAAAAATATATTCATGATTTATATACAGGTTGTGAGATAGATATTTATTCTCAAAATAATCATGTGGTTCTAGGCATCTAATTCTACACCCAACTTGTAAGGGAATATTCTTTTATGGGATAAGGAGTAATGTTACAAATACCCATGGGTTGTGAGACAAGGACTGATGCTCCAAATACTCATGAGGGTGCTAGACATGATATTATAAACCCATTTATTGAAATTGGACTATGAGTAAAATTAGTCCTACATGAAATGAATTAAATGATTAATGAAAGGTGTTGGTACATAATGATTAGTGAGTTGAATATGGGAAAGGGTTCAGACTTGTTAATGAAGTGGGTGAATCATTTCATAGTGGATGAACCCAAGATCGAATCACTATTTTCAGTGGACGGGATCAGACATAGTATATGAAATATTAAATTTAATATCTTATTACATGTTATCCAAGACAAATCATAAGCTATGATTTTTGTCTTTACATTTATTACATAGATGATATTTAGAGACAAATGTTGTGAGTGAGTTATAATGGGGATGTCGGGCTTAATCTAGATCTCCAGAATTATATAATTAAATGACGTTTGAATAATTTATAAATGAAAATTAATGTGTTGTAGTTGTTGTGTATGCATGAAAAATGTATGATGCAGGTCTAAACACCAGCTGAGGGCTGAAGCAGGTACTTTGGTATTTAGTTACATTATACTGCTTACATTATTTATGCATGATATCACATTTTTTAAATTATTTATTGAATGTATGGATTTGGTGTAAAGACCCGAAGCCTGACGTACATGGAAATTACATTACTTTTGTGGAATACTTAGTACATAACTAAAACACACACACAAGGACCGTAATAGTTTGGTGTCTTTTGAAACTCGAAATATAATCTTCTAAACGTGGTGAAAGATCTTCAACATCTCCCATAAATATCTTCTTTTTTTTAAACCTAAATCCTTTCTTTATGTCATGGGGAAAAGAAAACATAAAAGGGTGAGCTCAAATGCTCAGTAAGGGTAAACAAAAGAAATATCAATCACGTCATATTCATAAGAACATATCTTTTGGAAATCTTAACCTGCAAAAGAGATCATAATTTCATAACATGGGATAAATCATAGTGGTGAAATGTAATCCAAATAATCATAACATAAAACATGAAACGTTGTAGCATACACACATAATCATAGAGAATCATTTCTTATTAGTAAAGACTCATTTCCAAGACTATCTTAGTGGACAAAGTCCCTTTCTGAATCGAGTTCACTCCTCGTTTCAGTCCTGTTTCACTGAACCGGTATAACCTACCGTTCCAGCCATGTCTATCTCATGAGATATAAAATCTTTACCCAATGCATTGGAGGGAGATATAGGTCCCACCCATCTCATAATGAAATCATTCTTACTTGTGGCACAACATAAACATAAATCATTCATCATAACCCAAAAAATAAAAATGGGTTTCATAAACATCATCCCATCATAACATAATCCATATAAAAAAATGGATATCATTTAATCATAAGAAAATTGAAACCATGTAAATCATAGATACATTATAAATGAAACATAAACATATGAAAATAATTTCATCTTAGATGGAAAATGGTTTTGATAAAACACTTGAAATGAATTCTTGAGGAAAATATCATTTCTTCTTCAAAATCATTTTCTTTTCACAAAATGCCATGGAATTTTAAATGAAAATTATTTTGTTGAAAATACTCATAAAATCTTGTCATGTAAGCTTCATGAAAATGAGGCGTTATGAAACTATAAAAATCCTTTTACTCCGTATAAGATAAAAATAACATTTTTCTCATACTTTTGTCAGAAAAGTCAAAAAGTACCTCGTATGATAAACAAAAGAAAGATTCCTTCCATACGATGTGGTAAAAGTAGAAATGGGTAAAATTACTTTAAACATACATGGAAGAAAAGTAAACATTTTATAAAAACATTTTGAGAACATATGGACATGGATAATAATCATAACCCTAGTAAATACTTACAAATAAACAATCTTGGATAAGAATGAGATTGGAATAATTATCCCTTACCTTAGGTCCAATTTTCTTCGTAGGTGTCTGAACCTTCTGTATAATGATTTAAATAATGTTATTGACTTATTCCAGAATCATAATCATTGTTATGATATCATATATGGTTTACTTATGGCTTTATATTACCCGTTCTTTTGTAAATTCCATGTTAAAGAGCGTTTTGGGTAAAATCGTATCATTTGTCGTCCGTGTTTTGACTTGTAATTATTTATATGATTACTTAGATCATGATTACTTAATTCCAGAATATAAAACATGTTTTATATATAATATATATTCAGAATATAATAGATCATTAAATGGAAAGAAATACACCGTTCATGGAGACGGTAGACCGTACGTATGCATTAACGCTGTTTTCTTTTCCGAATTGAGTTGAATGGAATTAAGTAGATGACATACATATATATATAAAAATAAATCCAGAATCATTATTATGTCATATATTTAATTATTACTTATTATATATACTTTATAATCATTCATGAATGGTTAACGTGGAGAATGAATCTCATCGCGTCGTGGAGACGGTAGTCCGTACGTACGCATGAGTGATGATATCGTTCTCATGATCGTGGAATTGTATTGGAGATTATGTATACTATTTCAGAATCAATATCACTTTACAATAATCATATATAGTTATTATGTACACCAATATACCCATCCAAGTAAGGTGGTGGTGGAAAATAGATTACACCACGGCATGGAGACGGTATTCCGTACGTACGCACAGGCGGTGATTTCATTTTCCGTAGGATGGATAGATGGTGAAATTAGGTTATTTCATAATTATAATAACATATCAGTATATAAGTGATACTGAGGTTATTACTTCATAATGAAACAACCTAAGAAGAAGATTTTGAAGAAGAAATAAAGATGAAAGAATCAGTAACGGACATTACCTCTTCTTTGAAGCGCCTCTTTGAGATCTCCTTTTAGGGCACTAAAATTGGTCTTTGAGGAAGACCAGAACCTCTAGGATGTTTCTAGTGAAGTGGATAAGGTAATTAGGTAGGGTTTGTCTGATCTTTAAGGATCAAAGTGGTGTGAGGAAGATAGGGAGGAGGTGCCCTTTTATAAGGGAGGAGAGGGGCACCTTTGGAATAACTAAAATTATTATTTTATTATAAAGTCAAATTCGGTTTTAAATAGATCCAAATTGATTAATTTCAAAGCTAATGTGGGGATGGGTCTAAATCCTCTCATACAATAGAATTTAGACAAGTTTAGGTTCCAATTATAACCTTATCATTTAGATTTAACATTAAGTTAAATAATTTTACTTTTACCGTGTCTTCTTGTGTTCTTATACTATAAGGTTAATAAACTTACTATAAGAAGAAAAACGAACCCCAAGTTGTTTATTATTAATATATATAACCTTATATAAGTCATTTGGCCGATCCCTAGATTTTTAGGAATAAAATATCAATTAATAATATAATATTTGTTTTAAAAACTATTTTATGTCAATTTGGACACTATTTTGTAATTGATTTTTGTGAAAATCATAACAAAATGATTAGTTCGAACAATGTTAATTACCTCAATAATAACATGTCATATTAACCTATAAAATTCTTTTATTTTGTAAAAAGTCTGAAATTACATTTATTTGGGTATTTATAATATCAATTATGTCAATATTTCATTAATAAGATAATTACTGCATCATATTTGTGTCATATATAAATTAACTTATTTAATGTCTAAAATTTACAAATAAAATACCATTATGTAGGAAATCGTTTTAGCTTTCTAATTAATATTTATAGTCGAATTTATGTTATGTATATCGCTATATTAAAAATGATTTACTTATTAAACATTGATTTTAACTATTTTAACCATTCTTTAAATAAATTAATAATAAATGTCCTAATCTAATTCAAGTGGGCCTAAATGGTCATATTTTATTCCCAAGGTTGTTTTTGGTCAAATTACACTTATCCAATAGAATTAGGACATGTTTTTGGGAAATAATAATATCATTTTTACCCTTAATTACCCTATTTACTTTTAACCATGGTAAAAAAAAAGTAAAAAGTTATTATTCACCAAAAATTATTTTCATCTCATTGAACCAAATTTTACTTACTGACATCAACCGTGTCTCTAGGATTTTTGAAATTCCACTCACAGAAGTGGTAAAATTAAGTTTCATGAAAAATTCATTTTTCTTAACTACCACTTAGTGGTTTCACTATTCATCAAAAAATGAAAGTTTCCAAAAAAATACCAAAAATTAGGCCTAAGATATATATATGATATTATGAACTCAAAAATGATGTCTATTTTACCAAATTCAAAACATATCAGTTGCATTAATTAACTTAAAAATTAATTCCCATCCTCAAAACAAATAGCATGTTCTTAAGAGATAATAACTATCAAAAGATTGACACTTGTTTATGTCTGGTTTAAATGTGAAATTACATCCAATGAACAAAATTGTATTAAATTGAAAAAATATATTCTAAATATACTTTAAAACCACTCAAATTAATAATTTATCACTATTAATTATTTCGATTAAATAGGTTGTTTTTAATTAAAATTTAATAATTTTCACTATTCATCAGAAAATGAATGTTATCCGAAAAGTACCAAAATTTCACCCTAAGCTAATTTCAATATTACGAATCCAAAAATGAATTCCATTTTGAAAAATAAAATTTACAAAATTTCAAAAAGTGGTTCTTACTATTCATAATGGCTAGTTTTAATAATATTTTAATAGCATATTGTTGTTTAGTGAAACTCGTTATTGCGTACTACACATTCTATCGAAGAAGGTCGTGATTGTGTGTAATGCAAGTCAAGTCAAGGATGTGTTTTGTGTAATCTCCTTTTGGTGTAGCGTACGACACAAGACATTAATGAAATTAAAAAGAATATTTTTCATAAAATCTCGGGTCGTTACATTCTACCCCCATTAAAATGAATTTCACCCTCGAAATTCGTCGGGGTTATAAATGGTTTACTATTCGAAAGTTTCTTTAATAGAAACCCACATCGTAAAAAGGAATAACAAAACCAATCTTTAAAAACAAATGTATGAAACGTAACGGTTAGCCAAATAAACTAATCACTGGGTTTCCACATAGGCGAAAATATGGATATGGAAGAGAAATCTAACCATCATGTTCTGATGGAGAGTGGTAGAGAACATGGCCATGGAAAATCCAGCAATCACAAAGACATAAATTTGTGACGATCTAAGGTACCATCTGATTCATCAGATATAAGAGCACTAGGACAACATTTTTGGTTTTCAAGATCATTTCCCTAAAGTTGATGAAATTGGAATTAGAAGAAATACTTTCGTGATTTTTGTATAGTCTCACTGTTTGTCGTTCTTTGGACAATTTCCACTTCATCTCTAAAAGAAATGAAGTTAAATTTTAAATTCGTGATGTGTTAACAGATCATGTGATAGAATGATGGGTCATTCCATCTATCTCAAACAAAAGGTTAGAAAAGTTATCAAAAAATACATAAGTCCATCTATAGTGAGATTAATCATATATAGTTCCTAAAATAGACTTATACTTCATATATCATACTGCTTAAGATAATAAAACTAGTTTCTACTAAACAGGGACTTCCTGTAGGCCAGTGGTAGGCGATAAAGGCCAGTCGCACTTCAGTTGTGGGTTCGATTCCCACAGCCTTGTCCGACGCGATGGGTTGTCTCCCGTCCTACAGGTTGTCCTTTTTCTAAAGCTATATTACTATAAAATCCCATCAACAATATCAAAAAAGTTTTATCCTTAAACAATACTAACTTATGTCTAACATAATCCATTCCAAACTTTAGGCTTATCTAAAATACTTCGGTCCAAGCTCATAGTATAAAGAAAATGATCACGTGAATGCCATCATTTATCCCCCATATATCATAAGATATATCTTGTTGGTAAAATTACAAATATGTGAATACCTTAATCATGTATTCTCTTGAAGAATGAATATCCATTTAACCTTATTGAAAACATGAATGCAGTTAAAAGTTAACACTTTCCACATACCAAAATCCTCAAAATTCTATATCCTCAAACCATGATATCACTTAGTCCTTATATCAATCATGAACTCATGAAAACTATCAAACATATTAGATTCTCTTTATCCCTTCATTATGTGCATATCATCTGCTTTCCAAAAATATTTCAATCACTTTTCATGGTTACTGATGCCATAAAATTATTGAAAACCACAATAGACCAAAACATAAATATTCCAATATTCCACGATACTATATACAACATTATTCTGGAATCACTTTACATAAACACTTAATCATTCCACAACATCATTGTCATATTCAACATCGCCAATGCTGATCGCATGTGACTTCCCTTTTTTCCTTTGCCTTAAGTGGTTTCTCACATCGATCATCACTGACCCTTGGATTAGAGCATTTATTAGCATAATGCCCCATTTCCTTGTACTTGAAGCATTGAAGTGTTGTTGGTGCGTTCTCTGCAGTCATTTCTTTATTGACATCATTAGAAACCCTTTTTCCATTACTTCGACATTAAGCTGCTTGATGACCTTCTTTTCCACGCTTAAAAAATTTTCTAGTCCCTTTAAGACAATCTCCACCATACTTATTTCCACACTTTGAGCATAAGGACACATTCATCTTCTTTTCACCATTATTCTGAGATTTCTCCTTGAACTCCATCTTTCGTTTCTTGTAAAAACTATGAGATGGATAAGTAACCAAAACTTCCATTTCTACCTTGATAGCACAACGCACAATTTCTTCATAGCTACTGAAGTCTCTTATAGCTAATGCCCTTCGAAGATTTGGTTTTAAGCCACTAAAGAATCGATCAACTTTACTTTCAGGTTGGATGATAAATCCAGATGCATACCTTGAATGCCTTGTAAAATTTACTTCGTATATACCAACAGATTCATCATCCTTTTTCTCTAGTTCAAGAAACTCCTTCTCCATCTTTGTTCGAATAATACGAGGGAAGTACTTATTGAAAAATAAGTTCTTGAACTCATCCCATTCCATAGACTCAATTTCTTCTCTTTGCCTCGTATTCTTGATAAGATTCCACCATTGATCAGCTTCACCTTCCAAATGATATACTACTAAGATGACTTTATCATGTCCAGAACATTGAAGAACTGAAAATATCTTTTTATTTGTACTGATCCATTGTTCAGCAACAAGTGTATCAGAATACCCACTGAAAGAAGGTGGACGTTGCCTCATGAAGTACTCAATAGAATATTGTTCCCTTCTCTGTTCATTTGGAAGTCCAGAATGATTCATAGCTTGTGTAAGTATAGCAATAAGATTTTGAACTCCATCTCCCATAACATTTGATTGTTCAGGAGGACAATCATTGAATTGTCCGTTGCATTGATCAACACGGTTCCTTTGGGTTCCAGCCATCATCTAAAACCCAAAAAGAATAGTGTGAGAGGCAAAAATCATTCTAGGGAAAACAACATAATAAAGGGGGAGTATCCTCAATATCTAACATCTTAGGTTAAATTCTATGATCGTTACCATAGTTCTAGGATTGTATCCTATACGTATACTTATCCTTAGGGACATCCCTAGACATACCTTAGAAATATCTCTAGGGATCTCACTAACGTTTTCACATCCTAGTTTCCAACGGGTGACTAAACCTTTCCTCTGATACCAACTGTAGAGACCCGAAGCCTGACGTACATGGACATTACATTACTTTTACGGAATACTTAGTACATAACTAAAACAAACACACAAGTACCGTAATAGTTTAGTGTCTTTGGAAACTCGGAATATAATATTCTAATCGTGGTGAAAGATCTTCAACATCTCCCATAATGATATTCTATTTTTAAACCTAAATCCATTCTTTATGTCCTGGGGAAAAGAAAACATAAAAGGGTGAGCTCAAATGCTTAGTAAGGGTCAACAAAAGAAATATCAATCACGTCATATTCATAAGAACATATCTTTTGTAAATCTTAACCTGAAAAAGAGATCATAATTTCATAACAAGGGATAAATCATAGTAGTGAAATGTAATCCCAATAATCATAACTTAAAACATGAAAATTTTTGGCATACACACATAATCATAGAGAATCATTTCTTATTAGTCAAGACTCATTTCCAAGACTATCTTAGTTGACAAAGTCCCTTTCTGAACCGAGTTCACTCCTTGTTTCAGTCCTGTTTCACTGAACCAGTATAACCTACCATTTCATCCATGTCTATCTCATGAGATATAAAATCTTTACCCAATTCATTGGAGGGAGATATAGGTCCCACCCATCTCATAATTAAATCATTCTTACTTGTGCCACAACATAAACATAAATCATTCATCATAACCCAAAGAATAAAAATGGGTTTCATAAACATCACCCCATCATAACATAATACATATAAAAAAATGGATATCATTTCATCATAAGAAAATTGAAACCATGTAAATCATAGAGACATTATACTTGAAACATAAACATATGAAAATAATTTCATCTTAGATGGAAAATGGTTTTGATAAATCACTTGAAATGAATTCTTGAGGAAAATATCCTTTCTTCTTCAAAATCATTTTCTTTTCACAAAATGCCATGGAATTTTAAATGAAAATAATTTTTTTGAAAATAGTCATAAAATATTGTCAAGTAAGCTTCATGAAAATTAGGCGTTATGAAACCGTAAAAATCCATTCATGCCGTATAAGTTAAAAATAACATTTTTCTCAAACTTTTGTCGGAAAAGTAAAAAAGTACCTCGTATGGTAAACAAAAGAAAGATTCCTTCCATACTATGTGGTAAAAGTAGAAAAGAGTAAAATTACTTTAAACATACATGGAAGAAAAGTAAATATTTTATAAAAACATTTTGAGAACATATGGACATGGATAATAATCATAGCCACAGTAAATACTTAAAATAAACAATCTCGGATAAAAATGAGATTGGAATAATTATCCCTTACCATAGGTCCGATTTGCTTCGTATGTTTCAGAACCTCTTGTATAATGATTTAAATAATGTAATTGACTTATTATAGAATCATACTCATTGTTATGATATCATATATGGTTCACTTATGGATTTATATTACCCGTTCTTTTGTAAATTCCATGTTAAAGAGCGTTTTGGGTAAAATCGTTTCATTTTTCGTCCGTGTTTTGACTTGTAATTATTCATATGATTACTTAGATCATGATTACATAATTCCATAATATAAAACATGATTTATATATAATATATATTCATAATATAATAGATCAGTAAATGGAAAGAAATACACCGTTCATAGAGATGGTAGACCGTACGTACGCATGAACACTGTTTTCTTTTCCTTATTGAGTTGAATGAAATTAAGTAGATGACATACATATATATAAAAATAAATCCAGAACCATTATTATGTCATATATTTCATTATTACTTATTATATATACTTTATAATCATTCATGAATAGTTAACGTGGAGAATGAATCTCATCATGTCGTGGAGACGGTAGTCCGTACGTACGCACGAGCGATGATATCGTTCTCATGATCGTGGAATTGTATTGGAGTGTACGTATACTATTTCAGAATCAATATTACTTTACAATAATAATATATAGTTATTATTTACACCATTATACCCATCCAAGTATGGTGGTGGTGGAAAATAGATTACACCACGGCGTGGAGACGGTATTCCATACGTACGCACGCGCGGTGATTTTGTTTTCCGTAGGATGGATAGATGGTGAAATAAGGTTGTTTCATAATTATAATAACATATCATTATATAAGTGATACTGATGTTATTACTTCATAATGTAACAACCTATGAAGAAGAAGTGGAAGAAGAAATAAAGATGAAAGAATCAGTAACAGACATTACCTCTTCTTTGAAGCGCCTCTTTGAGATCTCTTTTTAGGGCACTAAAATTGGTCTTTGAGGAAGACCAGAACCTCTAGGATGTTTCTAGGGAAGTGGATAAGGGAATTTGGTAGGGTTTGGAAGATCCTGAAGGCTCAAAGTGGTGTGAGGAAGAGAGGAAGGAGGTTCCCTTTTATAAGGGAGGAGAGGGGCACCATTGGAATAACTAAAACTATTATTTTATTATAAAGTAAAATTCTGTTTTAACTAGCACCAAATTGATTAATTTCGAAGATAAGGTGGGGATGGGTCGAAACCCTCTCATACAATAGAATTTACACAAGTTTAGGTTCCTATTTTAACCTTATCATTTAGATTTAACATTAAGTAAAATAATTTTACTTTTACCGTGTCTTCTTGTGTTCTTATACTATAAGGTTAATAAACATACTATAAGAAGCCAAAAGAACCCCAAGTTGTTTATTATTAATATATATAACCTTATATAAGTCATTTGTCCGAACCCTAGATTTTTAGGAATAAAATAACAATTAATAATATAATATTTGTTTTAAAAACTATGTTATGTCAATTTTGACACTATTTTGTAATTGATTTTTTTCAAAATAATTACAGAATTATTAGTTACAAAAAAGTTAATTAAATCAATAATAACATGTCATATTAACCTAGAAAATTATTTTATTTCATAAAAAGTCTGAAATTACATATATTTGGGTATTTATAACATCAATTATGTCAATATTTCATTAATAAGATAATTACTGCATCATCTTTGTGTCATAAATAAATTAAATTATTTAATATCTAAAAATTAAAAATAAAATATAATTATGTAGGAAATCTTTTTATCTTTCTAATGACTATTTATTGTCTAATTTATCTTATGTATAACACTATATTGAAAATGATTTACTTATTAAACTTGGATTTTAACTATTTTAACCCTTCTTTAAATAAATTAATAATAAATGTCCTAATCTAATCCAAGTGGGAATAAATGGTCATATTTTATTTCTAATGTTGTTTTTGGTCGAATTACACTTTCCTAATATAATTAGGACATATGTTAGGGTAATAATAATATCATTTTTACCCTTATTTCTCCTATTTACTTTTAACCGTGGTAAAAAAAGTAAAAAGTTACTATTCACCAAAAATTACTTTCATCTCATTGAACCACATTTTACTTACTGACATCAACCGTGTCTCTCGGATTTTTGAAATTCCACTCACAGAAGTGGTAAAATTATGTTTTATGAAAAATTCATTTTTCTTAACTACCACTTAGTGGTTTCACTTTTCATCAAAAAATGAAAGTTTCCAGAAAAATACCAAAAATTAGGCCTAAGCTATATTTGATATTATGAACTCAAAAATGATGTCTATTTTACCAAATTCAAAACATATCAGTTGCATTAATTAATTTAAAAATTAATTCTCATCGTCAAAACAAATAGCGTGTTCTTAAGAGATAATAACTATCAAAAGATTGACACTTGTTTTTGTCTGGTTTAAATGTAAAATTACATCCAATGAACAATATTGTATTAAATTGTAAAAATATATTCTAAATATACTTTAAAAACACTCAAATTAATAATTTATCACTATTAATTATTTCGATTAAAAAGGTTGTTTTTAATTAAAATTTAGTAATTTTCACTATTCAACAGAAAATGAAAGTTATCCGAAAAGTACCAACATTTCACCTTAAGCTAATTTCGATAATACGAATCCAAAAATTAATTCCATTTTGAAAAATAAAATTTACAAAATTTCAAAAAGTGGTTAATACTATTCATAACGGCTAGTTTTAATAATATTATAATAGCATATTGTTGTTTAGTGAAACTCGTTATTGCGTACTACACACGCTATCGAGGAAGGTCGTGATTGCGTGTAATGCAAGGCAAGTCAAGGATGCGTGTTGTGCAAGCTCCTTTTTGTGTAGCGTACAACACATGACATTAATGAAATTAAAAAGAATATTTTTCATAAAATCTCAGGCTGTTACATTTGGGGTAGACACTGGTGGTCCCGGCCTACTGATATTTATATCTCACACCCTACTCCAGCCGCCAATTGCATTGGGGGTGTCTGAGTAGATTCTATTTGGTTGCAAGATAGTGTTGTTTTCATATACTTTGGAGACAGAAGTAGAGGACTGAGCAGAATCTCGAGATACTTGAGGAGATCACCCTTAGGGATTTAATTCATTTTCTATTTATTTCTATATTGATATGTAAAGTATAATTTATTTCTTATCGCTTTTAATTATGTATCCATAACATGTCATGCATTCATCTTCTATAAAAACTAGCATTTTTCTCTTTTGTTAATGTTTTATATAAATATTTCGTCCACTGTTTTATCATTTATTATTCTAATTCCTTTATTTATTTCCATTGTCTATTTTTGAACTCTAATATGAGGGTATAGTCTACCCACTAACTATCCATAGACCCTCGCTACTAGTCGACAGCCTATGGCTTACTGAGAGACGTGCTTGAGTCCATTTGGCGACCAGTTCGGCATCCGGTTCAGGGGTGAGCTGGGTCGGGACGTTGCAATTCATCATGGCCCATGAACTCTTTTGTGGTCCACATAATGAAACTGCTATGTGGAAATTTTTTCTTTTCCAAAAATCAAAATCCAAATTTTGAGGCCTAATAATTTTCCCAACGCTGGGAAATGATGCCACTTTAAATATCTTCTTCAGCAACACCGACCATACTAATTTGCGATCATATAGATTTTTCAACAAACACAAACACCCCAAAAAAATCAACAGGACACCATGAGGGATTTTACCCAAAAATATCCCCCTTTTGGGATTATTGAAAACTCAACACATATTCATACATCATTAATGATTCTTCCATATTTATCACCATTCACTTCTTGTGATTTAGATAGTGATCAAAGATTTACTCAACACATAGTCTAAGACCACCTAAACCATGATCGGTGTGACAAAAAGGAGTATAATGAAATGTTCATAAATGAATCACTTTATTCAATAACCAATTAATTTTTTTCTTCTGAAACTCATCTATCATGATATATAACCATTAATCGATCACCTTTATCATCGTTAGAATGAAAACATCCCCTAATTCACTACTACCCCTATCAGCTTCATCCCTATCTTTATTAAGACATTTTATCCCCTTTTATAGCCACAATTTCTCCCTTTTTTCAATTAACCTTAATATTATTTCATTTGAGGTCTACAACAGGATAAAGAACACAAATTATATCATAAGTTAAATGCACACCTTACCTCATGAGAGGGGGTCCTACATCCATATTTTTTCATGTAAGAGGATTTTACTAAACTCTTAGAGACAATAAATTACTTCCAAATGATTCTCTAGGTAAGGCCTTTATTTGAATGTTTTCAACCTATAGTTCTGTAGGCACATACTCCAACTTCACAAGACCTTTATACACGTTATCCTTAATAAAATGATACATGATTTTGAATTTTCTTTGCACTTGAGTGATGGACAAGAATTTTGATAAGATTTATAGAACTTTAATTATCATAATAGATTCCAAACTGAGACTTCACTTCAACTCCCATATCATCAATCTACTGCTTTATACACAATAACTACGTGCATTATTGAGTAGACACAATATATTCATCTTATGTAGTGCTCAATGAAATGAAATCCTATTTATTTATTATCCAAAAAATACTCTATCCACCAATATAGAATGCACCACCTGTTGTAAAATTTCATTCATCTAATGAACCAGATCAATCTGCATCTGTATAGCCTAATAACTCTTGTTGATATTTGTCATTGAACAGAAAACTGAAGTTCACTATACCCATGATATACTAAGGTACTATTTTCACTACATTTAATGTGATTTCCTTAGTATTTCCTTAATATGATTCTTCTTTTCATGTAGAAAAAAAATATTAGGTCTTTTCACTACCAATTACAATATACTCCCAATGACATTCTTGTATTCTATTACATTAAGTTTATTTCCATTATCATCTTGTCATAGTTTCATATAAGTATCCACAAAAGTCTTCATCTCTTTGGAATTATGCGTTACAAATCTTTTAAAACCACTTTTTCATATTTATATTGAGTGATGAATGTGACATTCTTTATTTGTGTCATCTTTAAACAAAGGAAAAGCATTAGTTCACTAATTGTTTACATTTCAAACTCACTTTTCATAAATTCTCTGAACTGAGTGGAATATGCCTCATCTGATCCACCATATATTATGTCATATAAGTATACCAATACAATCATCCTTTGATTAATATCATTATTGACATGTACATTATAATCAACACCGCCATACTAAAAATTGAGATTTTTCAAACACTAATATAGTATTGAATACCATGCTCTTGGTGATTGATTCAACCCATATAGTTCCCTATTCAGCTAAAAAAAATCTATTCTCAAAATTTTGAATTATAAAAACACATGTCTACTAAATATAAACTTGTTCTTCCAGAACCCCATTCATAAATGTATTCTTGACATCCAACTGGAAAACGTTTAACATTTTTTGAACTGTTATAGGAATGAATAATCTGATTATTTCTAGACATGAAACATGTGAAAATATTTCATTAACCTTGATACCCTCTATCTGGGAGTACCCTATTCACACTAGTCTTGATTTTTTGGAATCACAACACAGTCTTCATTCATCTTGTTGTGAAATACACAGTTAGTCCCAATGACATTCTTATCTATTGGCCTCACAACAATCTCCTATGTCTGATTCTTCTCAATTTTTTCAAGATATTTATTCAGAGACTGGACCTAGTTTTCATCTCCATATGAGTCTTCAAAACATTTAGGCTCTACCTGTGATAAAAAAATACATTCTATAGAGTCTTCATCCTCATTGTCTACACTAGCACTGTCTGATCACTGATTATATCATATTTATCAATTTCTTCTCATCTCTTCAATCATTGTGTAGATACTAGTTTTCACTTAATATTTTCATTATCTGAATCTTCTTTTTAATCATCCTATGGAACTCAAACATCCCCAAATATAATTATATCTTCATCACTATCCTCCTAAGACTGATCGTGTATTTTATGAAGATTATGCTAATTATTTACTATAGTTACATCATGGATTTCAACTATCATTCCCAACTACTTATTGAAAAATTATATGATTTTATTTTCTTTGAGTATCTAATAAATATCCCTTTATCTCAATAGGATTCAAAATTCATATGTTTCTCTTTATTGAGAATATAACACTTACTTATGAAGACTCAAAAGTACTTTAACATCAGCTTCTTTCCATACCATAGGTCATATGGAGTCTTCCCTTCTTTTGGGAATAATAATACTCTATTTTATGTGTATAATGATTTCATCACTGCTTCTTTTCAAAACATATCTTAAAGGTTTTTCCCTATGAGAATTATTCTATCCATGTTGTTGATAATTCAATTTATTCTCTCGACAGCTCCATTTTTCTATAGAGTTTTTACTACTGATACTTGGTGCATTATCCCATATTTCTTGAGATAATCCTCTCCTTATCTATTTGTGAACTATGTTTCATTATCTGTTCATATATTGTAGATTCTTGTACCCAACATTATTTCAACTTCCCTTTGATAAATGTTTATGCAATTGAACACCTCATATTTGTGGGTGATGATTAAAACACATACCAGTATGCTAAAATAATCAATTAAGAGAACATAATATATCCTCCCATCAATTGGTCTAGGTGAAATATGTTTGAACACAACAATATACAGCAACTCAGGAAATTTTGTTGAGGTTTTCTCTTTTTTCCTTGTATGTATTTCGAATGACCATCCCTTGTTGACAATCATCACACATATGAGTATGATCACATGATAACCTAGGGAGTTCTCAAGCAGTATCATATTTCAGCAGGTCATCCAAGGATGGTTGGATCAAGTGACCAAGACATTTTTTACATAAATTATTTTCTTCTTACTTTGACATAAAGCACATATATTATTCTCCACTTACAATTTAAGGATTTCGCTTTGTATGCTATCCAAAAAACAATTACACTATATTTTACCTTGATGACACATAATTTCTTTGAAAATCTTATAGAATTTCCCGAATAACATAACCAACTAATAGTTAGTGAGTTTTGGATGATACCATCAATATTCAAGACAACTTCATATATCATGTATTTTCCCAAAACCTTGCTTTTCCTAATCCAACAAATTTCAAGCCTTCATCATTACCAAATCTTACAATACCTTCCTTGAAACTTCTTTGAGATCCTTTCAACAAGATGTCCGACCTTTCCACATATAAATCATGCAAGTGGGAGTTTCCCTTTGAACTTTCCTTTCACATTTAAATATTTGAGGAAAGGAATGACATCACCTCATCTGTTTATTCATCTTGCATAACATCTTCAATGATGATCTTGTTCATGGACTTAAATGCCACTTCTCTGGACATCCCTTTTTCCATATACTAATTATCTTCATTTCTCATCTCATATGTAATAATATTTCTAGAAAAAATATCCAATTTTAACTCCTTTGGATATTTATTTTCCAATACAGAAACGTTCAGATTGAACTAAAGTGGAAGTCTTCTCAAGACGCCATTGAAAATATTTACATCTTCAAAAATTTATCCAAGACCATGCATGTCTTCCAAAATAACATTCACTCAGTTAACTAAAGAAATAAAAGGATCATTTGGGTGCATTATAAGATCCTTATACTTGTTCCATAGAAACTGCATCTTTTCTTCTCTAATTTTTGAGTTTCCCTCAAAAATATTTTGGATTTTTTTCTATATAACATGTGATGACTTACATGAAATCATTATCATATAGATAGAATTGAACATGGATCCCCCTAAAGCATTGATTACTTTGTACAACGTCTAATTCTCTAGGTTCTACAACTGATAAAACATTACTATCTATACTGGAAGAAATAACATGCATTGTAGCTGTAAATACATTTATACCTAGTGATATAAATAAGTGTTGTATTCGATTCTTCCATAGTTGAATTGTTTTCCATCAAAGATCAAAATCTATTTGTGATTAACATCTTCAATTTATTAAACTAATAGAGAACCATTGACTTTCAACC
Organism: Viscum album; assembly: GCA_963277665.1. Lineage (NCBI taxonomy): Eukaryota > Viridiplantae > Streptophyta > Magnoliopsida > Santalales > Viscaceae > Viscum > Viscum album. The sequence goes on along the minus strand of OY728162.1, from coordinate 1,233,759,521 downwards.
TTTCCCTTTGATATCAATTATCATCCCTATTATGTTAAATAACATGGGGGTGAATCAGGGTATGAAAGATTAAAACAAATACCCCTTCGGATCAGGTTTCATTTGTTAAACAAAACACTCTTCTCTCTATTTCCCATAGTGATGTATGAACAGGAATGAAATAATGCATGAGACATATTGATTTTACTTGGTTTACCCTCACTAGGCTTCATCCAAGGAGCATACAATGACAATTTGTTGACATTACAAATCCACTAAGGATCACTGCCAAATTACAATGTTCTAGATAGATATTTTCTTTGCTGAGGCTTACTGCCTTTATAAAGTTTACGGTTAGATCACTGATTTCCCAAGGGTTACTCCCTATGTCTCTTTTTCGGGATCACTACCAATGAAAAGGATCACCGCATTACTCTTCCTTTACTCATCAATCTATAAGGGATACACATACAATTTATATACATGTTGGTCCCTTCATTACCACTAATGAATGCATCCTTAACTATAGATAGATGCTTTATTGAATTCCCTATTTTTTCATATAACTAGTTTTTTGAAATTGCTTTCACAAACTATTTTAATAACTTTATAAACTATCCTTTATCCTTTAAAAACTACCTTTAATGGTCTAAAAAATACATTTCACCGTGTTTCATGAGTACTTAGCAGGCCACCTCTTCTTCTATAGACCACCTCTTCTTCCTTGGAATGACTCTTCTTCTGTGGACCGCCACTTATTCTGCAGACTTCCCCTTCTTTTTAGATTCCTTTTTCTTCTGTGGACTGCCTATGCTATCTGGTCTCTTTTCCTCAATGTGCTTAAAAACCCCAAATAATCCTTTCTCAGAATCCTCCCTTGTGATCTCTCCTCTTTCATATAATCATGCCTCATGAACTACTTCAGAATATATCAAATTCTTCCTAGAGAAATGATATTTTATATTTAAATTCACTCCCCTCTTAATGATCTAATTAGTCGTATTTAAAGAGACAAATATTTTTAAAAAATATGCTAATTTAAATTACTTGAAACTTCGATCTGGTACATCCTTCACAGCATAATACTATTTAGTTAGTATATCAACTCACACATTTGAAGAGACTGATGTATTCTAAAAATGAATCACCCTTTGAGGCTCCCAAAATCACCACCTCTTAATCACAAATGACATGCCTTTTGTGTATGATTATCCTCCAATAAACTAAAAATCTCCCACAAACTATTTTATCTATGCCATCTATGTAGCATGTCTTTATCCATTATGGTAGCTAAAAATAGAACCCTCGTTAGTAGAATGTGACATGCTTCATGGTTTTGAATACCTTCTATGCGGTCTGTGAACTCCATGCTTCATGGATCATGAACTCATTTGCGGCCAGCATAGCACAACTATTATGCAGAAACCATTCCTTTTCCAAAAAACAAACTCTTGATTTTGAGGCCCAAAAATTTGTAAAATATTGGAAAACAAATATATTTTAAATATCTATTTCAGAAAGGCAAATCATACTGAATCATGGTCATCTGGCATTGTCAACAAACACAAACACCTCAAAAACTGAGACGAAACCTTAAGGTATTTTTACCAATAGTAAGACTTATTCAAATTATATTAGCTCCAATGTTATGATTAGTGAGGATGAGACTGGAAAAATAGTTAAATTTTTTTTATTGAGGAATCATTAGAAGTATATTGCATCTTACTACATGTAGACCATACATTATGTTTTTAGTATGTCCTTGTATAAGATTTCAATACAATCCTAAAGAATCTCATTTAAATACTGAGAAAATAATTTTAAGTTATTTAAAAGAAATAAATCTATTTATATAATTTTTTTTAAAAACACTAATTTAAATTTAACTTCATATTTAGATACTGATTTTTTCTGATGTAGACTTAATAGGAAAATAAACTTAAGAAATTTTAACTTTGTATATAAATCTCTAGAATATTGGTCGAGTAGGAAACAACAATCAATATCACTATAAACTACTAATGATGAATATATTTTAGTATAAAGCTTATATACACAAGTGTTGTGGATGAAAAACACCTTAATGGATTTTGAAATCAATTTTAACCATGGTCCTATAACTTACTGAGATCTAAAACTCTATCACATTTACATAAAGAGTTAGTTATGAGACCTCAAGGGCATCTTTCCATATGCTAAAGGATTCCAACTAGCATTGGGGGTGTGATAAGTATAGTGGGGAGACTATACCCCTTGATTTAGAGTTTACAAAATAGTGGAAAATACAAATAAAGGAATAAATATCAATGTGAAAAAATAAAGGAAAGAATATAATACAGTGGAAAACCAAACAATCCAAGACAACTTAATAATCCACTAAATAATAAAGGAATAATGAAATTCCATGCTAGAATGAAACTAAATGTTATGATTGAAGTAATAAAAATAAAATACTATCAGACTCAAAATCCCCAGTCCTGATCCCCATGTCATTCCCATGTCCAAACTATAACCCATCCTGTAAGAAACAATCAACAACAAGGTCAATTTCCCTCATTCAATCCTCCATCCATGTAAACTTATTGGGTATCAAGTAGCAGCCCAAATATGGTGTGAGTATAAATTATTAAGTGGACACCACCATGTATAAAAAAATATAGTCTTATAATAAGTGTATGAAATAATTTGGTAAAAATGTTTATTAATTAATTTAAAATTTAAATTAATACTACATCAAACTGTTTCGACGCCATTATGAAATATATCGGAACATGTCTCATAACCATTCTAACCATAAACATATAACCATGGAAAAACATAACCTTATTTAGTGCCATGTCATAATTTCTCTGAGAATTTCTCAAGACCATGACAACACTACAGAATATTTATCTTTTTTCAAGAGGGTCATATCTGTCGGTAAAACATTTTACCAACAGATATGTCCCTATCACTACTTTATCAATAAAAAAGCTATTTCTAAATGTTATCGTGACATATAAAGTAGTTATGTTTCAATTATATTAATACCAATAGATAATATATATGTTATTTAATGTTTTTAGAAACATATTCATATGAAAAATTTATCTCTTGGTAATAATATTACCAACATATAATATATATTTAAAAATTTCATTTAAATAATAATTATTATTTTTTATTGCAATTAAAATTTCAAGTAATATTTATTAATTTATAATATATAATACACTTGTTTAAATTATCAAACCCAACATTATTTTAAGGCATGATCAAAATTAAAAAATAATTAAGTATATTAATATTGAAATTTATTAAAAAATGAATCAATACATAGTTGAAGTTTTTTTATCCCCAAAAAGATCATAAAAACACAAAAACTCACCCATGCCCCGAATAAAAAAAGGGAATGTCATCTATTAACTGAAATCCTCCAACACCCTCCATGATAATAGAATATTTACTCCCATGGTAGATCTTTATTTATCCCAGTGTAGGCCACTAGAAGAAACAAGTCAGGTCGTGTACCAGTGATGAACCTCAAGTGACTGTTATGCCACACCCTTCAGCTCCGAGATCTACATTACATAATCAAAGAGAATACCCTTCATAAAATGGGGTGAATAATATATATATATATAGTGAAAAATTATGTAAAAAATAAAATTAATCTGAATAGAAAAATACTAATTAGTTAGTACAATACACCCTTTCTATAAAACCAACCAATGGAAGAAAACTCTTGTCACTTTTTCATCATGTTGTTAGACACACACACACATGAAAACACCAGAAAACTAAAAAAAATATGTCCAAAGAAAAAAAATTAAAAAGATTAATTGAATATGTGTAACCAAAAAAATACCAAAAACCCATCAAAGAAAATTAATACTTGAAACTATCAATATTCAGCACAAAAGTCAATTCTTATTTAATCTTACAAAATTTAAACTTAATATGAATCCAAAATAAAGACCAACCAACCATAAAAAAATTCAAAATTATTATGCATTAATTTCCTATAAACCATAAAAAACAATCATTTTCTATTTACTTTTGAAACTATCAATATGCATTCAAAAAAAATGAATATGCATCCAAAACCATAAACTCATTATTATATAAAAATTGTTAATCATAATAAAAATATGTAGCCAAAATAGTAGGATATATAACCTAAAATACATATAAATATATATATAAAATTTCCCTGAATATGGCATTTGAATGTGAAATTACAGGGATCTAAAATACATATTTCCAAATTTTTTCACTAACCATGTCATTAGAATGCAAAAATTGTGCAGTTTTATCAATTTCTATAAACTATTTCCAAACATCTTTTAAACCCATACCATGTTGAAAAAATAATGGTGTAATGTCTTGGATTACCCATTTTTCTTCACAGTCTCACACAATAACAAACAATCGTTAATTTTCCATCATCCTATAATTAAAAAATGATAACATCACATCATTTAGACCCTGATCACTCAACAAAAATAATGATTTATTATGTTATTTATTTTTCATTATCTTTTAATGAGCATGAATAGTTTTAAATTAACAAAATAAAATGATTCTAAATATTTCATAATTTTTGAAGATCATTAACAACACGACATGACTTTTCAAGGAATATATAGTCAAATAAATGTGTGTGTTTTGTCACAACACATACATTTGTTTAATGTTAATTGGGATAAATACAATGTTATGAAAATTGATTTAAAACAATTACCTTGGTATGGAGTTTTTGGTAGCAAAACATTCACTGTATTTAAGTAGAAATATGAATATGTTAGTGGAATTAACACTATGTGAATTAGACAGAAATAAAGAAATGAATTCTCCAAAGAATAAATAAATTCATGCTTCAAATATTTTATAAAACATTCAAAATTTTATAACTTAAATGAATAATGTTCTGTCTTCCTTGCTTCTATTTTAGTCGGAGAAACTTTTATCTTCAATCATGGAATAAATTTCATAAAAAAAATAACAATTCAATTAGGTTTCTCTTTCTTAATGCATGCAAAAGAGGGGAAAATACTGAGGGAGTAAGATAATAATAAGAAAACACTCATCAGAAAGTGTGATAGATGATAGGAGATAACACCTGACACTTAGAGGAGGAGGGGAGTGAGTGAGTAGAATGGATGAAAAAATAAAGGTTGTTGGGGAGGAATATTGGATTGATTTTGAAAGTGAAGGTAGAATACAAGTGTGAGGGAGGGTTATGTGAGGGAGGGAGATATTAGGGATTTTATGGCTTGGATCGATATTTATATAAAATAGATTAGGGAGGAGGAAAGAGGTGTGGATAATAGTAGACAACAAGCATGAAAATACTAGTCTATGAAAATCAATTTTAATCCACTTTTCACATCACTCAAATCGTTGTTTATAATAGAATTTGATTAATGAAAGTAAACATATTCCATAAGATACCTCATTCAAAAGAACAAAAACATTTTTTCAAATACATATCAGATTTATAAAACCAGCCAAAAAAGATTATAAATCTTGATTATGTATTTAAATAAAATGCCTTTTAGAATGTTTATTAAAATTAAACTTAAAATAAAATGATTATAGAAATGAAAAAAATAAATTAAACAATAAAAAAATATAGGATAGGTATCAAATTGAGTTTATTTTATCTAAATAAATTAAGAATGTCCAGAACAAATAGGGAATATATATAAGAGAGCGTGTGGTTGGGTAGATCCATAAAATTATCAAAAGTCATATTCTTTGAATAGATACTTAGTACCTATGAGGGAAATGTGGCATCCCCTTGAGTATCTTGTAGTAAGATTCAAACTTCACACGAACAAATGATAACATAGATTAGCACCCTAAAACACCAGTAAGAAGCTATAACATGAACCCTTCAGTGATTCAATGAGTTAGCCTTCATTAAACACCTTTAATTAAACAAAATGTAGATAAATAGTGAAAATTATACTGGCGTTTTATTTTGTAGTGGTGGCCAACCCAAGTTGATTGCAGTGAGATCCCATCACCAATTAAAGCTGCAAAAACAATCCCCATATCAAACCTCAATATATCCATCTCTAGGAACTCCACCATGAATGAACCTGCATAATAGAAAACCCAAACCACCCAACTACTATATTCTCACTTCATTCCTTGGTCTCCTCATTGACAATAGTGTATATCAAGCATCAAGAGAACTCATCCTCCTATAGACTGTTGTAGTGATCTCCAAGATACTACATATTTCTAATGGTGTTATAAAAACCACCTTGTTTTCCATTCACTACCTTAATGAAATATGGAACTCACATATTTCTTAATCATCACCTCAACCAAACTTTATACTCCATGTTTAGAAAAAAAAATTAATATATCACAAAACATCACTATTAGGAAGATTTTGAGGTTACATGTAAGTCAAATTAAAAATATCATCTTTTTTGTCTTCATCTAATTAAAAAAGACATTTCTTTGTGTAAATACCTGAACGAGTGAGTGGTTTTTAAATGAATAGGATTATATTATTTGTAGATTTTTCCAATGTGACATGTACAATATCAAGTAATGTGGTGGATCAAAATCATACCATTAAAGATAAATTAATGAAACATGAAAAAAAACTTGAACTTAAGTTACCTATAGTATGTGATATATAATCATTATATATACATAAATTTATTTATAACATTGAAATATAGTTAAAAAAATATACCTCATTCCAAAGATTAAGAGAAACATGATTCTTTGAAAATAATAATCCAATATAGAATAAAAATAATGACTAAAAAATACTATGTTTTTGAAATTGTAGTGATTGATGAGTTAATAGGGCCAATAAAAGAAGATAATAAATGAATTAGGTGACCTCAATTAATAAAATAGCTAAATAAAAATCCAAAAAAAATAGAATACAAAAATTCTTCATCAATGATGACAATTTACAATGATGATAAAATAGTTAACTTTGAAATGAAAGATAAAAAGGAAACATCCAAGGATATAAATAATAAATTAGAATGGTTAATGGTAAAAGATTCCAAATAGGTTTTAAATATCAGTCGTTATGAAAAATCTTGTGTATAATTGTACAAATCATAAACCACGAACTTAAAAATAAACTATTGTGGAAATTTAAGGATTAAAATTCCATGATTTTGGGATGAAGGTGAGTTGTTGTGATGGTATTAAAATGATAGTCATTTATACCATGAAAGAGTAATTACACATGTTGGTATATATAAAAAACAATGAAAAAAATAAAATCTATTCAAATTTATCAATTTTATTATTATATATATTATCTATAACTGAATTTTAATTGGTAAAAATCACTTTTTTGTAGTGATTGTTTAATAAATTGACAGTATAAACAATTACTATTGAAATATTCAACTACTAATAAAACACATATATCACTCTACCTTTCCATATATATAAAATCATATGAAGATAACTACCTCGTCAATTTCATTGTGAATAAATGTTTAAGAAAATTTCCTATAGATACAAGAAATGAAATTAGAAAAAACTAACGAATAAGAACATTGATTTAGTAGTAAACATTATACCCTTATCCATGAAAAAAACACCTAAAATAATAAGATACGTACAACCATAGATGCACTAATTTGAAGTGTTACTTGAATTGAGGGAATTCAAATGTACATGAAAGTATCTTTTATACCTACTAACAAAAAAAGAGAAACATTAACCATATAATTTAAAATCATATGCCATAAAAAAGGAAAATATTATTCAATTTCAAAGACTATCAGTCACAATAATGAAACAATATGGTTCTAATGTATACTTATTCAAAAAATATTTTCACTTTTAAATTATAGTCTATATCCTCAATAAAAAAATCCTGGGATCCATTTTCAAATTTCTATTACGTTATGATGGTTTTACTGACAGAAGAATCTTTGATATTTTACCAAATTCGATCTCAATTTTTTCATGCGCCTCCAAGTCACATGTGACTAAATTGTGATTCAAATATTGAAAGTGATAACTATGAAATGGATAAAAACTAACTTACATAAATCATATAACTTTAATAAGAGGAATCTTAACATATTATTAAAAAATCACCTTCCATAGAAGAAAAATTTTGAGTGGATTGTAGAAGATGGAGTAAGCTAAGGACATGAAAGTTGAAGATTAATAGATTATGGAGAAAGGATGATACTCAAAAAATAAATGGGAGTCCAATAAAACAAAAACTTTAATAAATAGTGTTAAACTGGTGGATAAAAACTTTTGATGAAAAATTGAAGGTTGATGAAATGAATCATAAGAAGTAATTATGGTATCGCATTGAACTAACTACTATGAACTGGTGATGAATAATGGTTAAGATAAAAATTAGATATATGTTTCATTTTCTTGTTTAGGGTTTTCATGGAATCATATTGGGGAAGGATTTTTCATGATAAATAAAATTTGGTATGCGAGATGCAGCGTTTGTAGTGGGATATCTCGGTTGATAGTGATGAGCAACAATGTTGGGGAAAAATTGGTGGCACAAGTGATGCAGGGAGAGCAGTCCTCAACGAAATTAATGGTTGGGTTCAGAGGAAATGAGAGATTATTGTATAATCATTGAAGGCAACAAAAATGTCGGTCAAAGCTACATGCTATGAGTAGGATCAAGTGAAAATGGGATTGCTTCAATGGATGAGGCCCATTCAGCCTGTGGACCTTTAGGCTTAATAATTTATTAGTATTAATTAATTAATATCAATTAATATATCTATTAATTAAAAAAAATTATTAGTACCTAAAAATAATATCAATAAAGTATAATATCGATTGGTCTTACTATTTTTCACTAACAAATTAATAATTTATCATTAAATTTCTATTGGTAAAATTATATTATTTTATATATTTTTGAATGATCCATTTCAATATATTTTTTAGTTATGTTTATTAATTTTTTTATTGATTATAATGTTTTAATTTTTTAACTTTATTAAATTCATATTTTGTATTTTTTAAAATTTTTGATAAAAATTATTTAAATTTTTATGAAATTTAAATAATTAGAAAATATAATCACCATTGATACTTAGATAAAATTTAAATTAAAATTAATTAATGAGATATTTTTAATGAAACCACTAAAAGTAAATTTTCAATTTTCTCATAAAAATAATAATATTTATAAAAAAATTAGTTTCTCTTAATTGTTTCTTATCAATGATTGATTTTTTGAAAGAAATGTTATTGATAATAAAATATTTTTTAGTAATAGTTATTATTAATAACAGATTAAAATTTAAGTAAATTGTTTTTGGTATTATTATGATAAAGTAATATATTTAACCATTGATAAAATATTTTTTGGTGTAAAACAATCAATAACAGTAGATATATCTATTGGTAAAACAATTGTTGGTACTTAAAATCAATAAAATTAAAAATTAATATATATTGGAATTGATCATTTTTACCAACATATATATTATTTATCAATAAATTTCTATTGGTGTAAGTCATTTTTTTGTAGTGTAACCTAAACCATATACCCATGGTATAACAAATCACGGAGCCCAGACTACTATATAAGCATCCCAACATGTGTCATGAAATTTCCCAATATATAAGAATTACATCATTTGTCAGGGAATATCCAAGTAAATAAGAATACAACATGTTCGAGGGTTAAAAATTGGTATATAATCAATAAAACATGCGTTAGGGTCATAACTCGATATATAAGCATTTCAATATATGTCAAAAATAAATATCACAGTAGCATGCATATCAAAATATGACCACATAATTCCAAAATGGTTAATTATGTTAATTACCATCTATCTTTCAACTTACCATTTATTCAATTATTCATATAAACTATTTTCCAAGGTGAATATATAACATGAAATCACTTAAATAAATTGTATTAATAAAAATAATTTGTAAGACATTAACAATTCATTTATAGTCAAAGGTTCACTCAGAAAAATAGTGACCATAATTTAGGTCAACAACCCATTGGATCCAGAGGAACTATAAGGAATAATATTATTCCTCATTTTATTCATTCAGGCATACGTTATGTTGACACAATAACAAATATTTCATCTACTTGACAATTATCAAACCATAAGGTTAATGTTTGGACCGTACAACTTTAATTGTTGATCAAAAAATGATTCCTACAGAAAATTACCAAGATTAAGAAGGTGAATATGACATCAAGAATGATCCTAAATCAAAACTTATCAAGATAAAAACTAACAATGCATATAGTCAGGAGGTTTACCTACAGTGACTAGAAAATAGAGAGAGAGAGATGGTAAACCCTAACCAAAACCACTTAATAGGGATTAGATTCATGATTGAGATATCTAAAATTAAGATAAATGCTCTAAAACCACATAGAAACTTCTTTTGGGTTGAGAAGAACATGCTTCAAACAAGTTGGAAATGAAATTGACCACATGGAATACATTAAAACTGTAAGTCAACGAATTATATGACGGATAATATAGTTATATGTCATGTAATTATTTTGATATGGATATTCCAAAAAAAATATCACCTCATATTATTATTTAATTTACCTAAAAATTACGCGATGTGTAACTAGCTTATGACATGTAACCCCTTCACACAATGAATCAGTTCATGACATGATTTTGGGGGCTTTTACATGTCATGTAACCTATTTACAGAGCATGTAAATGTCCCACAGACAATTTTCAACTACAATTAATTTTAAAAACAAAAACCACTTTCAAGGATCCTCATCTTACAAAGAACCCATTGGTAATACTTGACCCATTTATACATGGAATCCATTAATTCAAAAAAACATACTTATCTAGATTTCAAGTCATTTTCCCAAAAAAAGGCTCTGTATGTGGATCCTCTTCGATTTTTAACGTTTCTTTCAAAACCAATTTTTCATTTATTCAAACAACTAGACATCCATGATGAAACATGATCAACAAGGTTTAAATATGAGGAAAAACTCAACCAAAATAAAATTACAGAAACACTCAAAGAGAGACGTAACTGAAAAAGATGATATCTTGCTGTTTCAATCAAATTCGATAACACGAGTGCTACCAAAATTTTAAATAAACCAATTAACCATTCTAGAAAAATTCACAAAGACATGATACATCATCTATTAAGAGATCCTGATAAAAAAAGTGATATCTATTTAGAATTTGTTTTCAAAGAAAATAAGGTAGGAATCATTTTTACTAAGTCACTACCTACCAATAGATTTGATTTTATCAAATCCAAATTAGGACTATTTAATTTTAGTTTCTTTTATTTTAATTTTAATATATAGAATGATTTTTTAATTATATAAATATTTTACTTATGTTATCTTATTCATGATTTAGTGCCTCAATTAGTAACATAAAAATAATAAATGTCACCTACTTTTTGTAATGATTAATCTACACATCACTGCATGAACCATAGATTACCACCAAACAAAATAAATCCAAACAATTCTATGCACTAAACCTGTTAAAATCTTCAAAAATCATCTATCTAACATAAAAACCATGTTTTCCTAACCCTGTAGTCTTCCAAACCTCTTTGAACATGAAAAAAACCAAAAGAACCCGGGACACTTCTTTAAGAAGGACCATACATCCAAGGATGGTAAGAAAGTATTAAGTGGAAGAGACATAGATTTTTCTGGCTAGACAACACTGACATGCATCTTAATTATGTCATAAAACGTTAGGTATAGGAATTTATTTTTGAAAAATCATGAAAAAAAATTTGTTTTTAAAAAATAATTTTGTGAGTTTTAATAGACTTTAGTTTTTCATTTTGGTGACAATGAAGACATTGTGACAATGAGGGTAAACCAAAAAGTTTCTTAATAACCTATTTCCAATGGAAAAATCATTTAAGTTTACTCATGAAGGATATATAGACTTCAATACTTCTTTGGTCATGGTAAATGAATTAAATATTCTTAAAGACATTAAGTCCTTGTTTGGATTCACAGATGTTCCGAAAAATCCCGTGAAAGATTTAAATCGTAAAAAGAAAGTTTTTATAAATTTCAATAAATCGACCACAGCACAATGCAATAGTGATTTAGAAAAACTTATATATCAAGAGGTTAATTTATTATATTTTTTTTATGATCAAGAAAATTGTAAATATGGAATGTTAAATTATGATAAATATCTTCTATGTTCAGAATAAGTCAGTAAATTTATTCTCTTTGGAAAGATATTAACATTGGTCTTTCATCACATTGGTGTTTGTCTGGATGAAAATAATGAAACTCATTGTCATGTACTCACAATGTTAAGTGAAAATATCCTAAGTAGAAGTGTATTTTGTTGAATTTATCTTTAAATAGGTCGTTACCTATCAGTTTTAATGATTATATTGAGGTAGATCCCAACTCAACTTAAGGGAATCATCCCAATTGAAAATATCTAGAGATGCTATTATTCGGACTCTTACAGTTATACCCATTTCTGTAGAGAGACTAGTAAAAAGTGTCTATATAATAGATGTTATTGATAATATAAATCTTTCTAAAAGATGTAAAATAGTAAGGGTTTTTGTTCAATCCTGAGAAAGAACTATTCTTCTAGCCAATTCACCTCACACCTCTATACAACCTGATATTATACCTATTTCTTCTATTAAAGAAGAGTTGGTGTTGGACAACAATAGGTTAGTAAATATTGGTTTCGGAAACTACGTATTAATAGAGTTAGGTTTGATAACCTTGGATAAAAAATCTATGTCTAGTGAGAAGAATATAAGAGTTATAACCGAATCTATTAACATTTTTAGTCATAGTGAAGTCGGTTCAAAAGAACAAAAAGGAGGGAATGAAAATCAATTGGTAGCAAATAGAAGAGAAAGATCAGAATATATAGTACCATCACATGTAGAGATACCTAATGCTGATGTAAATCAATAAGATGATGATACTAAAAGAAAAAAAGTTAATCAAGAAACATATTCTCATATTCATGCAAAACATACAAGTTCAGAAATTCCTACTGAAAATTTGAATAATATTGATGAGAGAGTGTGAGAAAGATACTTCAAATTAATTTATGAGGTATAGTCATAAAATTTCAGTTGATTGAGTCCATACGTGAAATTTTTACTCTTCATGTGGATGTATTATCCATGTATAGTGCAATGAAATTATGAAATTGGTTTAATTAGTGTTACAAAGGGGTTAAATATAACCCTCTATAGAATCCAAAAATCAGGTGAACATACTTTCAATATTCAGAGTGTCTCTGGGAATAGAAATGATGACTTATACCATTTCTTCCATGAAATGAGAACTTATTTCTAGGGAATTGATTCAAGATATTCCAAATGATATAATTGTTGATGTTATAAGGTTTCATCTATTTCATCAATGTTTTGTGGTATCTATTAATCAATATAGAATGGAAATTAGATCCTTGTTAAAAAAGAATGTACCAGAAATTCAAGATCATTCAACTCAAGTAAAAAAGGTTTTCATTTTTATTGTTACTGGACTACAAAAAATGGATGAGTCCTTAGAAAACAATTTTAATGTTTTAGAAAATAATTCTGAGGATCTGCATCAGTTATTTGTAAATAGTTTAAAGATATAATCCTATAAAGAAGAAGAATAAGTATAAGAGGTTGATGCATTTTTTCAACCTTAGGAATGTTAAGTATATACAAAAGAAAAGTAAGTGGTTTATTTTGATCTTCTACCTAGAATGTTAGATAACCATTTTGATATGTTGAATAAGTTTTTCATTAGTTTCACCGAGAAGGGATATGTAAAAAATTTCTTTGGAAATTTTTCTTAGTGGGTCTATAATGGATTCAAAACTGTGTTGGATTACTAAAATAATGACATGGTGAGGATAATAAAAACTTTTGTGGAATCTTTACTTAAAATTCAAGGGAGACGGCTACCAAGGCCTCCAATTTTCGATCATCATGACTCTACCTTTCAAAGACATAAGAAGATATTTGACTCTTTTAATCTTAACCTAAATGAAAATATTAGGTTTGTAAAAGTATTTTTTTTCCTTTACCTAAACCATATTCTAATATGTCCATTTTACTTTTAGATAATTGTGATATAATAAGAGGTCAACAAGATAATCTCAACATCAAATCCACCTCTATAATGATTACCCAAAGAGATCTAGAAATATTTGGAGATTATTTAATGAAATTGGGTGATGTTGTTAGAGATATAACCTATGATCCTTTTCCTACATCCTTTCTACCTTCTTTCCAGCCCTATCATTAAAAAAACCCAATAAAAAGTCATTTCACACCTAAAGAATAACACACTTTCATAGTTTTCATGTTAGATCGAATGGGAATTTTAAAAACATTTAAATCATATTTGGAGAAATAATTTGAGTGATTACATGCTTATTTTACATATTTTTGAAGAATTTAATTATTTAATTCATATTATACTTTCTTGATGCATCTTTTTATCCATTTTCTAATATGTTTCTACTTTTTTCTTCAAATTTATTATCTATTATTCTTTTATGTTTTTATTTTTCTCTTTTTTCATCTTTTTTAATTAATTAATTCTAATGTTCATTATTTTTTTTAGTACAAATTCATGCCAAATTTTGTTCACAATGAACAACATTAACTATTTACACTTTCCCATGTGTGATATTGATTGTATTATTTTTCATTATTTTACTTATTTTTGATGTCACAAAAAATGGGAGAATAAAAAGGAGAATACAAAAATTTTAAATTTTTTTCAAAAAAAGGGGAGAAGAACATAAAAATTAAAAATTTCTATAAAATATCTTTTCACAAAATTTTTGTTAAATATTTAATGGGTTTTGTGATCCTCGAATGGGGTGTATTTTTAGATAGAATTATATTGATCCAACATATCATAGTTTATTTTTATGATGACTCAAAAAATAACTAGTTTTATTCTAATAAGCTTGTCTTAATTATTTCAGATGATATTTTTTGTATTAAGGAATGTATCTTATGCTAACTATAAGTTATTATCTTATGATGAGTAAAGTTTTCAATCTATGTAAATCCATTTTATCTTAATAGAATCAAAATTTTAAAAGAATATTGTTCATGTAATTAGAATAAAAAGTATTCATGTTGAAACTTTATCTTACTAAGTAAGATATTATCTTACGAAGAGAATGGATAGGATACAGTATTTATATATCATATATTTCAGATAAGTATAATTTCAAAAATATTTATGTTACAAAAATAATATTCACAATGTATTATCTTATGAGTATAAAAATATGTTCTGAGAGTTAAGTATAACACATCAGTATCATATGTACATTATGCTGAAGATTTATCCTACGCAATATTGAATTACATTTATCTTACACACAGTATAAGTCAAAGATTTGTTTTTTCTTATTAAGCCTCTCAGGAAGTTATCTTATAAGAACATCACTATTAGTCAGATATATTATGAATAATTATATTGTATTCATAATTTTAGGATTACTTCCATATTATATTGATAAAATAGTTCATGATTTTGACCATATTCGAAAATGGATTATCCATTTAAGGAAACATCGATTTGTATAAATTTTCATTTATATTGAAATGAAATGATCCAAATAAGATGATATTTGTAATCATCAATACAGAAGCTTGTTCCATATTTATAAAGAATGGATGAATGCTATTAATATCTGGTATTATCAACATTTAAATGGATTATCAACTCGACCATTGTTATTATCTTTCATTATTAATTTTAAAATCAAAGAGGATATATAAAAGGAAGAGTTAGTTGCTACATGGAGATATACACACATGCACAATAGACATAAACATATGCGTGTACCCTGATAATGATAAAAAATAAAACTCCAAAATAGAAAATATCATATACAATTCATGTTTCCTACTATGATTTCAAGTATGTTTATTGAATTGGAAGATCATCTAGATATTATCTTTGAAGATTATCATCTTCTCAGGATGTATCTTTATATGCTGTTAGTTTCTTTCTACAACTGTGTATTGTGATTGTTTTTTAAAATTAATTAATATTTATATGTTTTACACTAATTATAAGAGAGTGTTTTAAGGATATGGATAGTTATTGTAAAAGGAGATCTTAGTTGAATAGTCTTGTACCTTTGTAAAAAGTAACAACTGCTTGTACTGAGTAGAGAGCCCCCGGGAAAAGGGTTGTCATAGTGAAAATCACCAAACATATGGAGTGGAGTATTAGTGGAGTGTAAATGGGGATATATGTTCCCCAAACCACTATAAATATCTTGTGTTCAATCCCATTCCATTAAGCCTTTATATTACAACTAGTTAATTTTATAAAGAATAATTTTAATAACTCAATTCACCCGTCTTGAGTTTTTAGTTTTCCATTCTCTGGGAAAACAAATATAAATTCCATTCAATGTATTTTGATTCATGAAATCACTTGATAAGTTATTTTTTCTATCATTATACCCATCGTATTACACATCATAAAATATAATTCTGTATAAAACCTTTTGTTTTTTACATGATTTAGAACATGATTAACATCAACCATATTCAATAATAAATATTTTTATGGGGTTCAATTATAGAGTATCACATTGGTAATTTTATATCTCCTTGAACCATAAAATATGACCATATATAATATTTAATGACTATATTATAAGTTTTATAGTGTGATAAATAATACATAAATCATTTATGGGTTGTGGTATATCAATCATGACTTACAATTGATATTGAATAATAAAATACAATTCCTGAGTAAATATTAATTTAATTCATTTTCAATTGTGAATTGAATATTATTTTTTATAAATTTAATATAAATAATGATCAAAAATATTTTGGGGATATTTATTTAATTATAATTTTTTTTATAAAATAATTATTTATAATGTATTTATAATTAATTAATTTAATTTCTCTGAAACATTTATAACTAAAAGTGTTATTATTAAAATACCTTTTCAAAATCATATTTCATAAGTTATAATTTGGGTATAAATTGATTATATAAAAATTTTAAGTATAATTTATAAAAGGTTTATAAATTACAAAAATAAGGAAAATTATAAATTTTTAATATAAAGAAATTATGAATTATTCATAATATTAAATTTTTAATGTAAAAATTAAAATGACCTTATATTGTAGTTATTTGAACCTTATCAAAGGAGTTTTGATAAATGATATGATTTAATCTTTAAATGATTTTAATATTTTATATTTAGATTATTTTTACATAATAGAAATTGAATTATAAAATGTTTATACTTCATGAAATATCTTATATTAAAATAAAATTCCATATAATGAATAATATGAAATATTTTATCTTCTGAATAGTTATAAAGGATTTATATTTATCTATTTATAGAATGTATAGAATGAATTATAAATTGTTTTAATCATTAATCTATGAACTGCTAATAAATGTATATATATCATGTTTATAAAATAAATAAAATATTTTTTATTTATTTAATTCTTTTTGAATGTCCATTTTTTCATTTTTTATTGAATGTGGATATTATGTATACTTTAATTTATTTTATAAATTATTTTTTATATATTGTCAAGCTATACATGACATGGTAGGTATGAAAACATAAAAATTATTTTTTAGCTACCTATGATTCAGTTTATAATTAAAGATATTAGATTAAATTTAGTAATTGTATATAACTTATATATATATATAAGGTTTTAGAGTTATAATGATTCAAATTATATCTTAATTAAAATATCCCTAGGGAGAGGGACTTTGGGCTAGACCTCCTACTAACCTAGAGGTTTATTATTTTTTTTAGAAAGGTGGTGGTTGGATACCTCTCACCCTAGGATTACTCATATGGAGATTGTAAATCTTATAGAATTAAGAACCTTTACATTAATAGTTAATATAACTTATATAAATGATGTATTTGAATATGTATGAATATGTTTAGTTTCAATTTTTGGGTGAGTAAAAGAGAACATAGGTTATGTAAATAGTTACACATTAATACGGTGTGAACATATTAATTTTATGGATAGAATTGGGATTCCAAAAATAAATCATTACAATAATTCATACAAAAATGAATAAAATACATGATAATAAAGATTACATGTGATGTTATAGTTTTTAATTTAATATAAATATGATGTATATTGGATTAGTGAGTTTTTAAAAAAATAAAATCCCTCAAATACTAAGTGTGGGATTGTTTCTAAAGAGGCACTTTTATGGACACTAGTCATTAAATATGGGTGACCCTAACCATTAGGTTCCCATAGATTATTTAGTGTAGGGAAGAAAGTAATGAGGTGACCTTAACTGTTAGGTGAGTTATTTTTGACATTTGATTTAAGTTACACTTAGAGAGGGAACCCTAACTATTAAGATACCTAATTAATTATGTTTAGTTCCATCTATATGATGGATTGGGTAAAATTTTACCCACTAAACTATCTGATAATAATATATAATATTGTTTGAAATTACTTTCAACCAGATATCGTCTTGGTTTATTTACATGATACTTAGTATAAGTCTTGATGAAATCTAGGGATTGGATCACTGAATGGATATGATGTTTGGGATCATCATTTTTGTGTGATTTATTTTAATAAAATACATTTTTAATAAAATATAAAACATGATACTCATCAGATAAATTTCTTTATAGTAGATAATGGAATCATCATCTGTTGTACCTCAAGACATCACGAGAGGGGAGGGATGGATTAGGGTGTTAAATTTTCTTTTGGTTTGACTGGATATTTTCCCCACATAGGTAGTAATATGTGAAAAGTATTTGATTTAATTTATTATTAACCAAAAGAAAAAATAATGAAATAAAAAAGAATAAAATAGTTTTTTACTTCATCTAATACTAAGGGAAAGTTTAAGGAGTATATGTTGAAGATGTGTCGATCATACCAGAATAAACTATTATTTACGAGTTTTTTTATTACAATTTTTCAGATATGGTCATTCCATTCCAGAATCACCACCTTTATAATTAATTAAGGGACAATTCACTACCACTCTTAGACCACTTATATCGAATCCTCTTCACACACTACATTAGGTGAAGTCTTACTCAATTTAACGATAAGAAGGACATTGCATCATCAATAAAATATTACTCAATACGATTCATCATTAATTATATAATATTATTATCCAAATAAATTATTAGTTGTTAGAAAAACCATTAGATATAGTTGTGCAAAAAGTTAGATAAAAACAATTCTAGAGAAAAATTGTTATGTAGTTTACTATTCCCTAAAAATTGTTCTTTTGAGACCACCCTATGTTATATGTTATTAAAATCATGATTATAATTACATAACCTCAAGAAATGTTTTTTCTATATATCGTGGCCATTCTATGATAACTCCCTTTCTATGTATAAAACTCCTTTTATACGGATTTCCTGAATTCTTTTATTTTCCAATAGAACTCTATATCTTCTTAAACCTATATTTAATACAAATTATTGGTGTAACATGGTATTTATAGAAAAAAAATGTAATCAATGAAATCCCACTCAATCCCTTTCATGAACTGACATAAATTCTACCAGTCAATCCTTTTCGATCCTCCCAAAAACACTACCTCCTACTTTAAACAACATCCATGCTATGTGGGACTCTTGAAATTGTGGGACTCCAAAAAACCACCACATTTCCATTAAAATTGACTCCACTTTCATCAAAAACTATAATTTTTTTAATATAGTCCCACATTTTTTTATGTGCGAACATATTAAATTTTTCAAAATTACCCTACTATAAACTTCTAAAATGAATTCACATACATTCTATCTGATGGAAAACTTTCACCTATAATTGTCTTAATTACAATGCAGTATGTATAATATACTTTAGATTATATATGTAAATCCATCATTTTCTAAAAATACTATGTTGTTTCATATAAATTCTATGGGAAAAATCTCTCTTTGGCTCTAGTGCTTCATGAAACTTTAATGAAAAGATCTTTATTTTCATACACAAAAAATTGCAAACATAGGGAAACATCGCCATTAATAAACTAATTATAGGATTCAATTTTCCTGTAAACAATCCTTTTCTAGATTTCAAACTCCTTAATCAACCTATTAAACATTGAAAATAAAAAAACTCACCATAAATTACTATCATATATAACCTTGGTTCCTAATATTCTCTCCCTTTGGATTTATTGGAAACCCAATGTTAAATTCAATTCCATACACATTCTTTAATTCTTCTAGATTGTAATAGAACAACTCAAGAATTAAAATAAGTCTATGTGAGTAATGTTGATTTTAAAACAAAAGATATCATAGAAGTATTCTATGCCTCATGAAATTCCATGTTCTTAAAATTCACTATCTCTATTCTCAATAAACATCCATTCTTCACATAAAATGCATCTTCTCATGAATTTTATCTTCCCCTAACATTCACAATATAAAACTCCATTTGTATTTGAAAAAAATTATACCCCTTTGAAAATGAACATAATAAAATAGATAACCTATAAATAATGAAATTATATGTAAAATAATATATAAAATAAGGATATTATAATTTTTAAACCTCCCCAAGTAGAGGGAGGTGGTTGAGCACTAAAGTTTATCCATTGTATGAGATAATTTTTTATGGTTAAAAAAATTAGTCTGGATGTCTTCCACTTGGTCATATATTCCAAAGTGTTACACCTTTATCATTCCTTGATTTAACTTTTATTTAATTAAGTGATACTCATTATCAATATGAGGATACAATCATTTTCATGACTACCCACCTGGTATAGATTATCATTTGTTCTCCTTCTTCTAATTGGATATTTCCTAGATATTATTTTAATCAGACACCCTTTCTGGATAAATGAAACCTCTATAACAGAGTCACAAAATTGAATCAAACTTATAATATTGTTCCATAATCCATCAATAAGGATCATTTTAGTATTCTTTATCTCATCACCTTCCAAATGGGTATTGATTATTACCTTGACCTTCAAAGAATGATTGTTTCTAAACCATGCAGTTATATAAACTCTATGTTTCACATTTTTCAAGAGATTCTCATTTACTTTCATAGTTGATGAACACCCAATATCGAGTATCTAGGTGCTTATAATATTTGTTTTTTTATATTAATTTCTACTATATTTTCCCTTTCAATCTTCTTCTTTTACTTCCATGAGATATATTGTTGAGAAGCAGAAAATATTTCCTATCCAATTTCTACTCAGCATACATGGTAACATCATACTCATATTCTTATTTCTACAGAGAGTATTATTTAAAAGTAATTTTCTTAGTTGACATATATTCATTTATCTTTGATATTTTTAGTTGTTTTTTTAAATTCATCTTTTTCTTAATTTAATGTATTTATGCCCAATACTGGAATAATGAAATCAATATCCATAGTAAATATTTCATCTATATGATGAAGGATATAGCCTCATTATCCATTGATGATTACGAGGAGCTTCCACATTCAAATTGATTCTTTCCTATTCATATTATTTCATAGTGTGGCAAAGGGGTCCATAAAATAGACACTTCATTAAAGGAAAAATCTTCTCTCCTTTATTTCTCCACATTCCCCTATATTCATACATCACCTTAGTTAATAAAAATTAAATGAGAATCATGGATTAACCTCAATCCTCTAATTTAATATTTTCATAAAAATGTTTTTCAAACATCCAATGAATTATTTTTTAGGTCAGTGTAAAAAACCTTTCGCTTTCTATAATTTAGATCAATAAATATTAATACTTTAATATATCTTCATCACAGTTGATTCCACTTTTTTCCTACCAATATGGATCTCTGGTCACATAGAATGTTATTAACACACTTAAAAACTTTATTTAGAATTTTAGATGAATTATCCATATAAGAACCTCTTGAAGTGTATCTTCTTTTGAGGATCACTTAAATTCAATAATAATTCAAGTTTTGTTCTAAAAAAACAACCTCTTCTTTAAGGGTCTAAATTTTCCTTACTCTAACCTATATCCTTTCATTATGTTCACTGATCACCTTAGATTATTCTTAAATTTTCATATTGAAAATGAACACTTATTCTAATTTCTCATGAATGGAAAACTGATTATATAAATCCACCTGTAACTGGTAAAACTTTATTTTGAGGTGATCCAAATATTTAGACGATTCTTCTAGAATAACATTGATATTTTTATTTTTATTTTCTTTTAATATAAATATCTTCTAGTTCACCTCAAGTTATACCTTGATATCAACTACTCATTCAGGTTCAACAACATTTTTCCCATTATGTTTATTCCTTCTAAATAGTATCTATTAAGGAATATTATTATTCTAATTTTAATTCTATTTTCACTATCTCCTGATAATCAACACTATCATTTTATTATTTGATCACAAATCTCTTTCTTGGAAATTTCATTTCTGATAAACTCCCAGTTTCTAATCCTCTTCTTAGCTGAAGATTATTCATGGATTCTATGTGACTTTTTCTTCATTTTCATCATCATTGAATTCTGTATTTCACCTTACTAAAATGTGTCTAAATTGGTAACACATGAAAAAGGCCAAGGGTAGTTTTCCTTTTAACATAACCCCTCTTCTCTATAATTTTTCTATTTATAAAATAGGTATGTTCATTACACACATAATATTAACCATTATATTATTTATTAATTAAAATATTATTTGTGTATTTTAATTTCATATCTTTACTTTCATGATTTGATATCCCTTATATCTTAACTTTCATTTCATAATCTTTCAAATTGTTTAATAGATTATCTATATAGATCGTGGAAAAATCCATCTCTTCAAAAGTTGATACTTTTGGATTGTAAATAGGTGGAAATTATTATAATATCTTCTTAACAATATTGATATCCTTTATCTCTTTACAAGTCCCCAAATATCTCTAACAACTTCAGTGATACGGTTGAAGAAGCTATCAACATTTTCATCTTGAATAATTTTAAAATAAAAAAACCTATTATGGATAACATTTAGCTTGAAATACGTTACCCAACTATCAAATTTATATATATTACATAAATATTCCTACATAAGGTTTCCACTGGTTTATCCCATCAATTTCATAAATCTATGATCTAACATAGCTCCCGATAAAGAATTTTGATATTTGTAATCAAGATCTAACCACTTCCTGTCATCTTCAGTCACTACCTTGTCACATCACTGTCTTAAATCCCATGTTAAGTAGTTGAAATAAATTATATAACAAGTGATTAAAGATGATATATCATTTTTGTCTTCCAAATTGGGTAGTTTCTTACATCAAATAGAGGAATTCCTTTAGTATTTACAATATTATCCATATCAAGAAATTTATAACAATATATTCAATTCCTACAACATTGGCTCTGATACCACTTGTTGTACCCAAGGATACCTTGAATGGGGATGGGTAAATAAAGGTTTCAAATTTTTATTTTGGTTCAACTAGATCTTGGTACTATATTGGTAGGATCATGTTAAACCTATTTAATTTAGTTCCTTATTCACAAAATAGATAAATGATGAGATAAAATACAACACCACAATTTTTACTTAGTACACCACTAAGGACTAGTCCAAGGAGAATACACCAATGATGTATCAATCATGCCATAATTCACTATTATTCACTATTTTTTGGATAATTTTTTTTATCCATGTTCACTCCACTTAAGGATCAATGCCTTTACAATGAATTTAGGGAAAACACACTACCTCCTTCAGATCACTTTTGTCGAGGCCTCCTCATGGAATGAGTTGGATGACTTATTTATATGTTTAATGAATATAAGTTTTCCTCTTTATAATCATAAATTTAATAAATATGTTAAATTTTTAATTCTAGAATATGATTCTATAAATTTCTACACAGTCGTCAAAAAAATCACGAAATATAGTTTTGTAAAAATCCTGATCTAAAAGACTCTTGAGAAGAATAACTCTATAGATTATTTTTCATTATGTACTATGATTTATAGAACACCCTATACAATAAGAAATATTCCCTATTTTTATAACTATAGATCCTCATGAATTATATTTTCTATGTAGTCTAACCATTCTACGCAGACTCCCTTTTTTTGCGGTTGACCCATGTTATACAAATACACCTCACTATATAGTCACCGTGACTTCTCTTATTTTATAATAAATTTTCAAGTATTATTAAATTTATATTAAATTCCCTATGATGGAATTAGTGGGTTATTTATAATCAAATATATCCACAAAACATTCTATTCTTTAAAATTCAACTTAATCCCTTTTCGAACTGACATAAATGCTACGTGGTCAATCCTTTTCTTTTCTCCCAAAAATATTGCCTCCTACAACAAATGAAATCCATGTTATAAATGATTTTTTACTTTTCAAAACTAAAAAAATAAACCAATTTAAATCTCAAATTACTTCGATTCCATTAAAAAGTTCCTTCTATGCCATGCAGTCTCCTATTATTTCTTTACAAACATATTTACCTTTTGAAAATTCCTTTATGAAAACTTCCCATGCAACATAAGATACATTCTATGTGGTGAAGAACATCCATTAAAAATTGCCTCATCATAATGTGGTCTTCATAAGATTCTCTTGATTATATGTGGAAATCCTTTATTTTCTAAAAATTATCTTTCGTATTGTATAAATGAAATGCTAAAAATATAACTTTGGATTTACTTTTTTGTGAAACTTCACAAAAAATCTAAAATTTTAATCCATTTGTTTGTCAAAAACTATTAAATTTCATTATTAACAAACTAATTATGGTATTCCTTGTTCCTATATAGAATCCTTCCATGGTTTTCAAACTCTTTAATTAACCTATAATGAATTAAAAACAAGAACAACACACCATCAATATCCATCATAGATCACCTTGGTACTAAAAAATCATCATTAATCTTAAACTTGAGATCAATTTTGGATAAATAAAAACTACATGGTAGTAACATCATTGGATAGTACTAGAACTTTAGAATAGTTCTCAAGAAAGAAGGAAAATTATATGTGTTTAAAATACACCTTTTTAAGAAACCAACAAGTGAATCTATTCCAAAAAAAAACATGAATCCTAATGATAAGAAACTAAACGATTCAATGGAATTTTCTATACTCATTCTCATAAACATGGAATATATGTTTCAAAATCAACGTAAAACCATGGATTCCTATAAAATGATAGAAAAAATAAAATGAATGTCTTAAGAGAAAGATAGAGATGAAAGGTATGATGTGTTGTAGACTCTTTTTTGACGAAAAAAGTCGGAATGAACCTCAGTATAAACTCATATACTGAATATGAAAGGCTGTGTAAATTAATTTTAGATACTAGGTTCACCACTTAGAATATGGAAATAAAAATCATTCTACAATCATTTTTAAAAGGTTAATTTAATTTATTTTTAATTATAATATGAATGAGTTTAATAAAAATATACTCCATCTTCTCAATATATTATAGATAACTATACATGACATTAGTGGTCTGAGATTAAGTTCTATGATGATGGTAAAAAATTATATGGTTAAAATATTTGGTCTAATAAAGAATAAAAGGGCTCATGGAGATTCCATTTCACTGACTAAGTTGAATAAACGTAAAAATTGGTAATTATTATATTATTTAAAGATTTACAATTGGAGTATCTGTAATATCCAAAAAGTTTTAAGATTCTACATGGAGAGTCCACATCAGTTACTATTGCTATAGAATTCAATTATTTTATTCTAAAAGGTATATGATAATAACAATAAGTTTTAAAAGAGTTATAAATACAAAAGAGTTTAGATGTAAAGAAATAATTAAATATGGGGGATTGAAGTTATATTTCATTTAATGGAGTGAATGAGTTATTGAATTGACAACTTGGATGAAAAAATTACTTTGAGAAAACGATAAACTGGAATATAATATATGTATTATTTATCTCATTTTTAATTCTTTAGAAAAGAATATAAAAAATATTTTTTGAAGGGATGAGATGAGTATTTTTAATACAAATGGTTTAAAATTCATCCAACTATATAAAATTTTTAAAAGAAAAAATCATAAAAAAATTTATCTAGTATAAAGTGTTTATCCATATAAATTAACATGATTCTACCACATTTGGTAATGTTTTCTTTTTTGGTTAAAATTTTCAAATACATGGAAAACTATATATGATATGAAAAATTGTAGTCAATTTCTAATTATTACCACTTAAAGTAATTTAGTGTTATTTAAAAACATAAAGTTGTTTTATACATCAAATAATGTTATCATAAAAAGAAAATATTTTATATGATATTAGCAGGTGTATGTTTAGACTAGAGAATTTCAAAGTTAACAAATAAAAAACTATTAAAGTTAAAATTTGAAGTGAAATTTCACTTGATTTAATAAAAGGATTAGGAAATTATGGTAAAGATAAAATGTAAACGTTACATTAGTTTCTATAATAATGAGGGGTCACTTGATATCCAACATTTTTTAGGATATGATGAAAAAGTTATATTAGTCATCAAAATATTTCAAGGGAAATATTTAATGTAAAAGTTTACAAAAATGATTATGATGCACTTAGAAAAATCCAAGTAGAAAAAACGTTCTTAACATTATAAATTTGGATGTTAAATAGTTAAGGAGTATGAATATGTTCAAATATTTGAAAATTAATTCTATGATTCCTAATTCTCAATATTATTCAAATTTTCTTTATTCATAGATGTTACTCACTAAATAATTTAGTGGAAATTATTTGTTAGATAACCACATGAATATGTTGTAGGAATTAAATATATATGTAATAAGTTTAAACCCCCAGAAATCATAGCTAACATAATGTTTATTTGATATTCTATCATATATGATATAATATATATGTACTTCTTTAGGGTTTTGTTGAGTACTCTTAAAATATTTTAAGAATATAAAATGTATCATAAAAAATGCAATATTTATTTTATAATTCCTTCATTTTTGATACATTTATTTATATATAAATATATATTTAATGAATTTTAATGAAAATTAACCTCTCAACGAAAAAAATTGGTTATTCCTAATCGATGTTCATCATGGTAGCTTATAGGTTATGATGAAATATAATGCTAATAATGATTATGGTTCTCGTATCGATATATGAAATATTTTTATAAGGTATAATTTGTTTCCACTAGATAAACCAAAAAGTTTCTTTATGGAGTCTCATACACTATCTCATTGGAATTATATGGGCGTATTGTTCATATTTTATATTCCCAATACATGAGGTTAGTGAGATACCTAACATGAAAACCTTTATACTTTGATACCTTTCTTACGTAATCCTTGAAGATTAGCTCATCACATAGTGGTTTGGTATGTTGTAGATCATGTATAAAGTTGTAGATCAACCAAGATGGTATTTTTCCTCTTGTATAATGAGTATTACATATAAGATCTTGATTAGTATAGACTGATGAAATGTATGATCGCAGTTTTAAGGTACATATGATATGATTTTCAACTCAGATGATGGGCATTTGATATAATCATATATTAAATGAATGAACTATGATGTATTCATCAACCTGGTTAGTCTATATTTAAATATTCTAGATTATATGAGGAGGATATATGGTATTTGAATACACTATTTCCCATGGTCACTAAATTTATTATACAAAAGGAACATATAAATATGTATTTTGACATGTGACATGATTGGTGGACACATGTATAAAGATACATATGTTTGGTCGAGATCACACCAGACCCCTATATAGCTTGAGTAACATTGATGCTTTATTAGAGGATACTCTCTTCTTACATTTATGTATCTATTGAGTCATTGTTGTTTTCAATGCTAAAAAGGATCACTGGATCATATATTATGGCTAAATTGATGAGGATTGAGTTTGACACAGAGAGTTACTCTAAAAAGTGTTTTAGAGTTTTATCCAAAATATTTTTGAATGATATTTTTCACATGATGCTATATATAAATAAATATAATGTGATTTTAATTATAAATTTAAAAAAGTGTTCTATAAAATATCCAAAAGAGTTTTGGACATGATTTTATAAGTTATTGTATTTGATATGATATTATATGAAATGACATGAAAGTCTAATATGTTTTAGTGTAAGTGGGAGATTGGAAGGAGTATTCCTAAAATCATTTATATCATATAGTATAATTATTAGATTCAAAGAGTGTGAAACACCACATGGTAAAAGGATTTTATATTTTTCCATGGGAATATAATATATATCGATATGATGATATCATATGCTAGTAGTTTTTTGTATCATATCATATGATATCTTCAAGTGTTTCACCTAGTATTGAATGGTTTGAAACTCTTGACCATACAATGATGCATATAACCATCAAAATATTCAATATATAATGTTATAAGTCTCCAAAACATCAACTATCAATAACTAAATCATATCATGGTTTTAATAAATAGTAGATATATGGACATGAGTTACATATAATTTAACTAAATATATTATTGATACATTTATAAAATTTATGAGTAAATTAATGACTTGTTTTAATGGATTGGGGGGCATCCTCATATCCTTTTTAAAGGATTCCATGACCATGCATAGTGTTTTTCAAATCCTTCTAAAAATACTCATCCTAGAAACTCTCCCTCCCAAATCACTTTCTTCAACCTTCTTCACTTTTGAGATACTAGCATATGACGATGTTTTAAAGAATTCCACCCAAAAGTTTTGGGAGATTTAGTACTTCTTATGGATATACCTCAAAGGGAATAAAAATTCAGTTTTCCCTTAATGGTCATCATCAAACACATAAGGAAGTCACTAAGTTTGTGATTTATATAATGAAAGGTACACACTTTTTCTTTGGCTATATTATATTATTCCCAATTAAAAAATTTTGAGATATTGGTGTCATGTTTTCTTAATAATTTACATAACTTTGACTAATGGTTAATCAATGATAAGAAAACTTTCATGTGTAATATAATAAAGTTAAGGAAGAATTAAATTTTATTGGTCTTTTAGATGATCTATATTTTTTCATGAATTTTATGGAAAGAGTGTGTAATATAACACATAGTTCCATGGTTGTGTCCAAAAAAGTGAAAAAATGGAACATTTTATCTTAACAAGAGTTTGGAAGATGAAAAACTTTTCAGAATCACAATGTTGTAACAAGATCATCCAGGGAACTTAGGCGGGAAATACTGGATGGAAAGGGAATGTTGAAACATGATCATGTGGAGTATGAAAATTGTGAAAAGTGTATCTTGGTAAAGTAGTAGAATATGTCCTTCAATAAGGAAGTAAGAATACAAAATCATCAGAAGTTAAAGTAAGTGCATACATATGTTTGGGGGATAGTAATGGTTCAGTATTATATAATATCATGGAATTATCATAACTTTATTGATTATTAGACATGAATGGTGTGAGTTTTTTTCTCAATAATATTTATGAAGTTTTTAGGACCTTTATTTACTAGAGATCTATGGTGGATATATTGTTTATTTTGATGCTTTAGTTTATAAGGTCTTATAATGGCGGTGAGTATGAATACATAGAGTACTGGAGTTTTTTATAGAATAAAGGGCTTCATTTTGGGGAGAAATTTCCAAAAACTATAGAAATAAATGAAGTGGTGGACTATATTAACCAAATATTATGTGTGAGATCCAAAAGAATGGGTATTCATTCCATGTTTCCCAAGGTGTTTTGGATGGACACTGTGGTTTTTTGGGATATCTCATAAATAAAAGTCCTTCTATAGTACTAGGGAAAATATTCTGAAACATTTTTGGATAAGAATAAAGGTTGACATACCCCACCTGAAATACATTTATATGTATTTCCTATATCCAGGTTGATAATAGTAAGAAGGACTAATTAAAAGAAAATTCACAAGCATGATTCTTTGTTTGTTATAATAATGAAGTATTTGGATTTCAAAAATGGGAAAATTTCCACTGGAATGTCATATGAAGCTAAAATTTTCACTTTAATAAAGAGATATATTAGAAATATTAGAACCTAGTAGAATATGTATATGTGAACAACGAATCTGTGGATCATATAAAGGTTTATCCGAATTGATGCCTAAAAAGTATGGTTAGTTTAATAAGTGATAAATTTATTTAATAATGTAGTAGTATAAAAGGTTATGTTTTGGATGAAGGTCATATTTTAGAGGTTAATCCAAGATGAGTTGTACCCAAAATCATAGGAACTATAGAGGATAATGGAATAGTTCCAAAAGATGTTGTTCTAGAAGGAGCACAACCTCGGTAATTAAGGCAGTTACAAGACCCAACGACCGATGAAAATGAATGGATCTAACTTTCATTATCAACTTCTTATGAATTATGGGGAACTATATTTTCTATAGAAGATAAAAATTCTCAGTGATGCAAAATATTGGGAGTTATGGATGAAGGAGGAGATAGACTCTATGCATGCATCCAGAACATGGGAGCCTTTAAAACTTATATTGGGGAAGAAGGTGTTGTAAAAAAAATGGATCTACCAGTTGAATGAGAATTATTATTATAGGAATCATTATAAGACAATTTTAGTTGTGAATGTCTTTAGATAAAAGAAAATACAAATTTTTTTGAAATTTCCTATCAGGTTATTAAGAACACAATAATTTGGTGGTGTTTTGAATGGTTATAGAATAAGGCAAAAATATTAAAAAATATGCATGAAGATGAATTTTCTTTATGGAGGTTTAGAGAAAAAAATTTATATATAGAAACTAGAATTATTTAAGGAATCTATAAGCAATATGGTGTGCTATATCAAACAGAATTTTATGGGATAAAATAATCACCTAGGTAATGAAAACCATAAGTTCTATGCATTTGTGGAAGAATAGAAAGTTTATCCTTTTTAATGTTGTTCAATAATGATACCAAAAGCTGTTTGATTATGGAATATTTATTATAATTATGTTGTATGTAGATTAAATTCTCTTGGTAATTTTGGAAATGACTCAAATTTAAGAGATAAAGGATGAATTATCCAGAAGGTTTTAGATGAATGATATCAGGGATGCCAAATTGGAGTTTTAGGATGAGGATATAGAGGCACTAAAAATGTGAAACTTTGATGTTGTCATTTTTAGTGTAAATTTGGATGATAATGGAGAGATTCAAAATAACTAGATCCAAGACTCTATATACACCATTATCTATAAATTCATAATTATCCAAAGAGAAGGAACTAAGAATAGAAGATAAGGTTAAGTTTATGGAAAATATTCCTTATGCATTAATAGTTATAAGTTTTATGTATTCAATGATTTATAATAGGATAGACGTTTCTGAAGCATCAGGAGTAGTTAGTAGGTTTGATTCCATCAAAGTATTTCATGCATACATGTTACATACTTTCACTTGATTGTTCTTTAAATCTCAAAATAAATCACAGCCAAAAACCTATAGGCTTATTGTATTTAGAGATTCAAAACAACAAAAAACTATTTTTACAACATTTTCAACATCTCCCTAAAATATTTATCTCACTTGATACCCTTTTTAACACGTCATATAAAATACTCATCTTCATGACATGGGGAATGAAAATATAAAAAATGGTGAACTCAGATGCTTAATATAGATAAAACTAAGATATATTAATCAAAGATAATAAGTGATAATAATATTATCATGTGGGTATGAGATCATAATTTTGGCACTTGATCATAATATAAGATTATAATAACTAATGAAACATAAATCATAAAACATGAGTCACAACATATGTTTTTTAGAATAACATAAGACACGAGTCATAGGAGAGTCAAAACATGAGTCAATTATCATGAGATATGAGAAAATAACATTAGTATGTTTCATTACATAAGAATATTGCACAAAAATAACTATAAAAATGATAAAATATATCAAGTACAACCACTATGAAGTTCACATCATAATGGGATAGGGTAACCACCTTCCCATCATATAGTGGAATTGGGATAGCCAAATATATCTATTAAAATAGTGTACTAGGTATAACCAACCTTATCATATACTTATCACATAATATATAAAACATTGCCAAATTAATTAGAGGTATATAATAGATAAATCAATCATATAATGATAAACCATACATATTTATGACACATGATCATTAAAACATCCCAAATTCAATCATGGCTTCGTCAACCCATGACAAAAAATTAGATTCTTGTAAAACATTCATAAGAAATAACTATGAGAC
The DNA here is from genome assembly GCA_963277665.1 of Viscum album. Taxonomy (NCBI): domain Eukaryota; kingdom Viridiplantae; phylum Streptophyta; class Magnoliopsida; order Santalales; family Viscaceae; genus Viscum; species Viscum album. Next base: position 1,233,727,337 of record OY728162.1, on the reverse strand, counting down.
ATATAGAGAAAGAAAGTTCATGGTTTAATCAGAAAATATTCCTAGTGATAAATAATAAAAATTAAAGGATATTGAAATAGATGAAAATTTCTTTTATAATAGAATTAAAATTTACTTAGAGAAAGAAGAATTAATAGCCTATACATTTTTATACCTTTTGAGAAAATATTTTATAAAATGAAGGGAACTGAAATGTCTTTTTAAAAACCATGAAAAATTAACAAGTAAGTTTCATTATGAAAAATGGGAATAAAATCCAAATAATACATTCATGAAGAAAGCATTACAAAGAGAATATTATTTTCACAATTTGGTAAAGAGAGTCAAAGTTGGCAGAAAAAAGCCGCGCTAAAAATGTTAAAAGAATATTAATTTTATAAATAAATTTAAGAAAGTTTTACAATTTATTAATCAACAATAAAAGCATATATAATTACATCGATTAATCAAAATAAATAATATGCACTTGGAAGATAAATATTTTTGATTGAAAAAGAATATGTAAGGTCAGTTTCTCTAACAAGAATCACTTCAGGTAAACTATGACCCAAAGGGGAAGTGAAAGGGTAAAAGGATATTAAAAAATCATGAATAAATAAAGTATAATAAAAATATATTTGGTTTTAGAGATATATATCATACAATTTAACCATGTAGAAACTTATACATAACAATATAAAATTTACAATGAGATTGAAAATAAAACCCTTACCTTTACTCTTGTGTTCCATGAATGAAATTTAACCTCCTATATAAAAAAATATTAATAAAGTATTTTATAACCATATTATTATATTTTCAATTTTATATTCTTCAATTATAATCATTAACTGAAAATATATTAGTTAGTTAATGATTATTTTCATCACCAGATGTTATTAATTTTGATTTTTTTGTATAAGTTTCATAATGGATATACAAACCATCATTATTTGATGAAAAGTTAATAATTTTAAAAGTTTTTTAGGTCGTTGAATCATTATGTTACAATGATCTTTTCATTACCATGTTAATTTGAATGAAATTATGTGTATAGTTTATGAGAATGAAATCCACGATTAACATTTTTCTAGTAATTTACTAATAACCGTGAGTTAATTTATAATGATGATTTATTTTTATATCATCCTTACAGAACCATATATATGATATACATAACTATTTAATATCATATTTTACTATTACTAATTCATTTATACTTATAATTTTTTAAAATGATGAAGTTGGTATAGAATCATTCATGTAGGTGGTTGAACTGACGTAAATGAGAACATGTTATACTAATGAATGAGTAAGAGTATAGAGTTAAATAATAGAAACATCTTATTATAAAAAAATAACTTGGTTAATATTAAACCATTATAGTATATTTTGACATTTATAAAGTGTATATAAGATAAGTTAATTTAAAAATTAAGAGAATAACTTAGATACATGATAAATTTATTGAATCTCAACATGTGTTCCATTGGAATGAAGGATTTATGATTCATTCTTGGAAAAATAAGGTATAAGATTTATAAAAGATATTTATGAAAGTATAAATGGGTTTGTATTCAAGATAGAATCAAATGAATTTATTTTTTTTTGGATGGGGTATAGGAGGGGTCCTTTTATAGGTGAGTTTTAAGGGGTATTTCTATTCATATTTATTCTTTAATGTATATGGTGCTAATTTTATAGGGAAAGTGGATAAAAAGTAGAAAATAATAGATTAAATAAATTATTTAGTTGATATATCCCCTATATAAACATTTATAGATAAGTTTTTATGATATTCTATGCCTTTACCACTCAGTTTAACCACTTTTCCCTCATTTTACCTTAATCTTGGTTACTCGTTTTTTACCTCATCAACTTATTGTTTTTTCCCAAAAATGAAATTGAAATATTCACCTTATTTAAATATGATAATTGAAAAATTTGACTGAATTTAATATATTTATATTGCAAAACATTTAATATTTAACTTTTATATGAAAATATAAAATATATAAAAAAACATTTTTTATAGAAAAATATTTTTGTAAAACATTATGTGTTATTAATCCTATTTCATATCAATTAACAATTAAATAAATATTAATATGTTTTTTATTCATTTAATAACTATATTAGATACATCATTTAAAAATAATCAATTTAATATTTTATGGTAAAAATATGTAATACTTTAACAAAGTAGTTCTTTGAAAAAGATTGTTTTTTAATTTTAAATAATTCTAACCACATGATATTAAAATTAATTATTCATAATTTAAAAATTTATTTTATAAATCCACTGTAATTAAAATATTTCATTAAATTTCATTAATTCATAAAAACTTTTAATAATAATATATAACACATAAAAACAAATTTTTATAATTAAATATTTTAGTTAAATAGTATCTTTTTTATTTTACTCCAAAATTATATTATTTTAAATTAGATAACTTTCCCATTGGATGTATGCAACAACAATATATCCAACTATTCTTTGGAGTGGACAACTCAAGAGGGGGTGAATTTATTTCCCAATAAAAAATTCTGTAAAAAATAATTTCATTCATTCATCCGTTCAATTTTATTAAAAAATATGCAAATTAAGAAACCAACAAGTCTGCATGACCACATGACCACATGTAAGGAAAGTCACCTAAGGTGGTCTAAAATAGTAAAGACTGAGGGAATCCCCTTAGATGAGGTTGACACCTTTGAGTTTCACAATTTTAAGATTGTGTAAGCAAACCGGATCAGGCCCAATGACCTCAAGAAGAGCAAGGTAATCCATAACATGATTTCCCTCTCTCCATGAGTGTTTTACAGTGGTGTCATTGTTGATCTTGTTCCTTTCCTGATGATGTAAGAGATAGCCCACATAATTGGGCAGAAATCATGCAGAGCATCATGGAGGATTTTTGAGTCAGTTTCCACCTCTGAGATAACACTGCCCTATTGTTTGCAAATACATAATCCCTGCATCATAGCCTTGGCTTCGGCCTGAAGAGATGATCAATAGCCGAGGCGAATAGAGAAGGCCAGAATCACCAAACCTTGAGAATCTCTGACCACACCACTACCTCATAGGACCCCTCCGCAGCATGTCCCATCTATATTAAGCTTCAGGCCCCTAGAGGGGGGATTCCAATGGCTACAAATACCACGAGAATTGTTGATGATTGTCTTGGAGTCTTGAGTCTGCATATTCACCCATTGTTGGGAGGGAGCCTCCCTCCATTTGCTGAAGAGATGGGCTAGGTCAATGAGGAGACACGTTTTATTGAAAATAATGTACTGGAAAGAAGATTTAACCCCTTCACGATGATTCTTATTTCTGCCCTGCCAAATAGACCGAAACCCTGTATGCAGTATCAAGGTTCAAGCCACCTTCTACATCCCTCTGTCCCCCGAGCCATGAAACCACCTATCCAGGAAAGGAGAATCTGCCATGTTCTAGGCAAGAAGGCTGGTAAACTCTCAAAAGTAGCTCCAAATAGCACCTTCTCATTCACCTCTAAATAAAATATGATCAACAGTCTCCTCATCACTATCAACACAATAGGGGCAACGAGATATAGTAGGGATCCCACATGTCTGATATTCTCATCAGTCAGAATGGACTTATTCATGATTTTCCAAAGTAGAAACATGAAGTTTGAAGGGATTGGTTTGGACCATAAAATATCACCCCAGCAATCAACCGGAGTAAGAACCTCCCATGATCGTCCGTAGTCCCAAGAATTAAAATCACCAGAAGAGGAGAGGGTGAACACACACTGATCCGGATCCTAAGAGATGTCAATGAGGTTAAAGGTGTCTTTTTTCTCCTCGTACAACACCACATTAATGATGGTTGGGTGCATACTGGCCTCCTTGCATGTGAATTTAGTGCTAGGAAAACTGGAGAACCCAGGCACCCACCCTGCCCATTTGTGGTGCCATAAGGATACTTCCCCTCTCCCAATGATCCATTGATAGTGCTGATACAATTATTTAGTAATGAGGGATACTTTATGCTAGAATAGCTAGCCACAACCTTCTAGTGTAGGTTGAAACCCATATTGGGCCTGCATGGTTCTTCCCCAAAGTGTACCCTGCTCCACGACTTCCCAGGGAAGTTTAGCATGCATTCATTTGAGGGTGTCTTCAAGACAATGCACATTTATACCTCCATCCTTCATGGTCTTTCCCACCATCCACCACTATTAACTAAAATAATAGAAATATAAAATTTTATATTATTAAAAAGTTTATTATATATTTGATCACAACCCATTTAATGTAATTTTGAAGACCCTTTAGATTTTAAAACTAATTTATTAGTATCAAACACTGTATATAAAAAACTTATTAAAGCTAACTATCAAACTATTGTTTTTCGTAAAATAAGTTTTGAAATAATAGATTGATTTTCAAAAAATATTAATAAATAAAAAATAAATACAAAAAAAGTAAAAAACTATAGGTTTAGTATCGAGATGAGACTTAATCTTCTTTACTTGGTAATCACTCTCTTCTATGTTTTTTTATTATTAAATAAACTGATAAATAACATGGATCAATTTTTTACATAAAACTACTCACAAGGAAGTTCATTATACACATAGCCTATTCCATATTTATACATGGGATTATAAGAGAAATAAATAATAATAGTTATAGTTACTAGTACTCTCCAATATAGTACAGGATCATTTTCAAATGAATATACAAAGTAATGTAAGCCATAACTCCAAGGTAAGATAAAAATAGATAGAGTAAAGGAAAGTAAAATAGAAGGTTTGATGAATCTCAATATGATTAGATTTGACTGATCAATTTTCCTTAAAATTGTCCCTTATAATTTTTAATCAAGGGTTATACTGAGAGTTAAAAAAAACAAAGTGTCTTGGATGCATAGTTTTTAGTCTATATGTGAATCACTTTTCATTACTCACACTAAGAGATCATCCATTTTTTCATGAGTGGATTTGATTCATAAAGATAAAATTCCCTCTAATTACCAGTTAGAGAATATTTATAATTTAATCCTCATACTCATTAGTCTGATTTGGCATCCTAAAATTACCCACCTTTGAGTAAATGTTCCTAAATATAGCTATTGGATATCTGAATATTTCCCATTCCTTAAGTTAGACACGATCACATGAAATTAACTTAATCAAGGTCAATTTGACTCATGGTCACTTTCCCTGGTCACTTACCATGGTCACTTGCTGACTAAAAATTAAATTTTTATTGAAATATAGAGGATCATATAATAATAACAAGGATAGAAATTCAAGAACAACAAATCACGGTTCCCTAAAATGGTGTATCCCTAGGGAATTACCTTGGATAATATGTTTTAATTAATATGTCAAGGAGCCTACCATGGTAACTTTCCACAGTCGCTTGGCACAATCACTTGTCATGCTAACTTGGCTAAGTCACCTACCATTATCAGTTGTCATGATCAATTTCCATGGTTACTTGGCATGATCACTTATCATGGCAACTTGTAATGATCACATGTCATGGTAACTTGGCATGGTCACTTCAAGACTTTGGCATTTTTTCTTTCGTAAATTTCGATTGAAAAATAGTTTACTACCCTAAAACATAAATATTATTAATAACATTAGAAACATTATTTTTAATCATTAAAATAACATTAAAATAGTTATTTTACTGAACTAATCCAACAATATTCCAATTTCTGTTGATCAATTATCATGACATATAAATTAAAATTATAATCATAAGTTATTTCTCCCCCTTTTGGTATTTTAAAAAAATATTCTAGTGGGAAATGAAAAGAGTATAAAGATATTAAACATAGGAAATATAAAATAATAAAAACAAATGAATAAAATAAAGGGTTTCATTAATATCTAAAAAATGGATACCAAAGTTTTCATATCCAGTAATTAAATGAGAATCAGAATCTAGTGTAACATCCTTGATGTTATAAGGAATGATAGGATCATTTCCTTTGGATATTGTGGATAAGGTATGAGTTTTAGGTTGTGGTTAATATGTGGATAATGGGTCATACTAAAAGTGTCCGTATACAACAATTCAATGAGAATCAAAATCTAGTATAACATCCTTGATGTGATAAGGAAGGATAAGATCATTTCCTTTAGATATGGTAGACAAGGAAGGATTTTTAGGATATGGTTAATATGTGGAAGTTGGGTCATGGATAAATGTACACCTAGAAATAGGATGAATATTCTTAACTACTTACTTAGGAAAAAAGGAAAAATGATTGATAGAATAGGTGGTAGAGGTTGGTATAGAGGAAATGGATAAGTCAAGAGGATCTAAGATGGTAGTGTTTGTAGTGTAAAGGTATGGTTTAAGAAGATTGATTAAGTCCTTAAATTATTTTTAACCATGAACATAGCATAAAATTATTCCTCTTTTTTCTCCATAAATGTTTCCCAAATAGTAGTGAGAATCATTAACATTTCAACTTGAGATTTTATGAACTAAGTCAGATGATGAATTATGAGATTATTGTATAGGGATATGAACATGGTCTTTTTTTCATGTTTAGTAAATATTTTTCTAAGATAATAAATCAATAGCCTTTATAGTAGTATCTCTATCTCTTCTAGCCTACTAAACATGCCTTCTAACAAATTCCAAGGTCTTTGTATCATGGTTTTTAAAACCTAAAAACAAAATTTACCTTAACCCATTAAAATCATCAAAAATAAACTTCAACTCATATATTATGATTTTATTCATTACATATTCATTAACACCACTTGATAAAATAGAATTAGGAGGTATGAAAGAATTTGAACGATAACTAGATTAGGTATAAGATTGAAATGCCACATTCATAAATCTCTGATCTAACTTAAACATCATATCTTTATGATCTAATTTCAAATCACTAATTAGAGCTCTCAAGTCCTCAATCCCATTTTTCATAAGATCTATTTTGATATAGTGTTTTGGTTGAAAATGTGACATGAAAAGTGTGATTATACTAGATATATATTCTTATACAACTGCTTCCACTTTGTTTAAAGAATTAATATCTACTTCAAAAAACCTGTTATGTTTAATTTTATCTCATTAAGATCTTTATTGGTTACAAAAGATGAAAATTGAGAAGAGGAATGTTGATGGGTAGATGGATCCAAATAATACTGCCTACCACCTACCTCACCCTCAACCTCCACATGTGCTAGACTCAATGACCGAATTTTCATATCACTAATAGTATCATCATCAACATCAAGAGGATCTATATGGGATAATCCAAGAAGAGTTGTATCATTACATTACAATAGTTACTCAATAGATTTAGTAGGAGTCAGTATGAACATATCTTCAAAAAATGGTCAACTGAAGGTATGACAGGGGATACTTCAACTCTTATTTGAGAATGAAACTCATAAGTTAGATTTCCTTTATGAACTATTTGAGTAGAAGGGTTGGATGTTCCACTATGCTCATATGGACCACCCCTTGATCATCACCATCGTCATCTAATTCAGAGTAGTCCAAGCTATGTACTACTAATCTAGGGGATGTAATCCCATTAGATGGTGTATCACTTATACTAGTTATAGGACTATATACAATTATAGGTATTATATTAGAATAATTCTTATAGATTCCTTCAATACTAGTCGAATCATCTGAGTCACTATCCCCCATGGAATCTCTTTAAAAAACCAATTACCGACACATCAGTATCAATAAGTTCTTCATCATGAAATTCATATTATTGAGAAGGAAGAGGTAGATGAGAGCTAAGTGGTCCAATATACATTATAGTAGAGGAATTAATTATATCCTCGTGAGATACCTTAGATTCTTCATTAAGGTTAGAAACATATGCCTCTTCCATTTTAACTTCCACATCATCATCATCATCATCAGGATGCATAAATATTATAGACATTGACCTTAATATATAAATATTAAGATAATATATAGATAAGTTTGAATTATAAAATAAAATGACTCAATAAATAACCAATACCAATACATGATATAAAATGTCATACAAGAGGAATCAAATTAAAATACCTAAAACAATGCCTATGAAGTGATCAAAAAACTCCAATATATCCTAAAATAATACATGAGCTCGTAACTCCCAACTCACGCACCAATTAGATCCTTCAGACCTGAAAAATAGTTTATATATATATGGAGTGAATAAAGGTGCTTGTAGTAGGATCCTCCCTAAAAATTTCATGAAAACGTTAAAGTTTCATACTATAATTCGGTGAAAAAAATTAAACCAAATCATTACTTAAATCAGGGGAACTATGTCACAACCTCACCAAGGCTCATTCACCAAGTCAGACAAAAAAATACGAATCATAATATCAAAACCATAAATAGGTGAATAGTACCCAGCACCTATTCCCTTCTATTTTTTTCTCTCTCATACCCCAACACTAAGAATATTATTCTTCCATCCCTCCACATGTCATCTTGTTGCATGAGTAACTATATCATGCCCATATCTTATCCAACACCCCATGCACACATATCTTAGCAACATCTCATAACCAGTGGTAAGTCTACAATATAATACAAGACATGTATCCTTCATTATACTAAAAACACTACATACCATGTAGGTACACTCATAGTAACCACAATTATTATAAATTAGATAAATACCTCAAACCACTAGTGCCCTCACATAAATGTATGGTAAAACTGATATCCATCACAACATGTTTAGTTACATAACCATTCAATCCATCACAATTTAGATATGAGTACACATAATACTACAAATGAAGGGAGAGTGAGTAAGATGGTGTAGTCATCCATTTATTCCCTCACCAACCTGGCTATTTGGAAAAACATATAAAACCCAAAAAAATTATAGAATCGACACCCAGCCAACGCGGTTTTGATAAGTATGAAATCATAAAATATAAGGAATATATATCACACAATGAAACTAAGGGAAACTATCTATCATTAGAATCAAAATATACATATCATCCCACAAAATGGATGACTTCCACCATTTAGGTCTAGAATTATATTTGTCATAAAATAAAACAAACAATATGGTCCATTACGAATCAATTCATTTTGAAATTTAGAAAATTACCCATCATTTATTATCTGCAACATCAGTTCTCTTATAATCATTATCATATCATCAAAAACCAATCAAATATTCAATTTAATATTATAATTTCAAGATTTCCTACAAATTATATTTGATAATTTATTCCAACCAATTCTCATATTTCATTACACTTAATCATTACCATTTAGAACACCCAATCCCATAAAATAATTCATTATTAAATTATTGTTCCATAATTTTTGGGTAGTCTATGAATCAACCAAATCTTCCACAAAAAAAAATATGCACTTGTAGTGTATTCAAAAAACCGTAGAAAGTGGTTGTAAATCGTAATAATCAACTATTTGAAAAAATATACAACATGAAGGTAAAAACAATAAAACCATGAAATCTCATCTATCAACCCATACAAATCAACTAATTAATAACGAACCTAATGATCTACCAATAGGAGACCCTAAAATCCTATCCTACTCTATTTATCCTAGTATTATCCACACTATAGCACCACCACAACTGATATAAAATAAGTAATCCCAACTATCAATGTGTGCCATCCATCAATCACTAAATATTCCTTCCCTACCAGGTTTAAAAAAATCATAACATGATCTCTACCATCCTATTTCATAAAATGGTAGTGAAAACATTTAGTTCCATCATAATAAAATTAGGGGGAAATCCAATACTATAACACCAAGAACACAAGCATTCAAGAACAAGGTTGGGATCCTATCATCCTCAAACACATAAATTTTAATAAAAATACTTTTAATTGTCATATTTAATTAACTCATTAATTATGAGTAGTTTCCAAAATAATAACCCAAAAAATATTTCAAATATAAAAAGATAAAAATCAACAATATACATCCATCAAGAATTACATTCTTGATTAACAGATTTTTGGAAGGTTAATAACTCATATCATAATCCTTATTCATTATTCACATCATCTATACCATTTTTTCATTATTTAATCCTTTTCAAGAATCTCAATCATGTCGAGGAACAACTATAATCACAAAAACAAACATAACACTATCTAGAAAATATCAAGAGGTATCATCATCATAGAATCACCACATGTGATCATAATACCCTTAAAATTCATTCTTATTTTCCTTTATTGTATTTGTTTAGGTCAATTCCAATGTTACCCAATGAATATAAATCATGTTAGTCCCACAATTTCACATAAAAAATAATATTAATGAATCCCCTATCATGATACAAATATTTTAACATTCTCTGAGCAAGAAATGAAGATCAAGATCATATCTCTGATCATATATTTGGTAGAGAACTCATGATCACTAAAGATATTATCCCGCCCTATGTGTATCAACAATAATCAATAGAGACCCCATAAAAATCAAATAATAAAAATATTTCATACCTTGGAAAGAGTGAATGAGATAGATAATAACCAATGAAGAAGAAGAAACTAACATTGGATAATCCAGAAATTGGTTTATATAAGAAGGAGGTTAAATAATAGAAGAGGATCTCAAAAGTATTTGAAATGGATCCTTTGAATGCCTATAGTTAAGAGGATAAGTGAGGAAAGAAGAGAAATTTTATAGGATTTATAAATTTACATAGGTTGGATTTTTAATAGAACCATTTTTCAACACCCCTTTAATTGTCGTACTAGTTAGGAATTTAAATACACAATGATACAATATGTCTATATGGAAACGGGTCCTATATCCCAACTAAAATCCATGACACAATCATATCATATCCCCCCTTTGAAACCTTAATCAAACCTAGATCCAACAAACCTGGTACAAGTCTATGATATAACCCAAAGATTATCACTACATCTTCCCCCAAATCATAGGAGGCAAGGTCTCAACCCGTGGTACTCCATGATGTAACCTACACCCTATGTCACAATAGTCCTCATGAATACAAATACAAGAACCCCCACCCTAATCTCCATAAATCATACCAATTCACTACACCATAGGGGTACTTGAAACGGAAGAACAACTAAAATAGACTTCTAGTCTCCTCACCACAAAGGTCATAGCTATGCCACAAGAGGATCCATCCTCAAAAATTCAACAAACTCTAGGAACCTCTCTATGCCACTACCAATCCCACCATGATGAAATGACTCTCCAAGTTGTAATTACATATTAAAAAATGACCTCACCCATACATACTCTTTTTATAAACCACCAATCAACTGAAAAAACAAATTAAGCTCTTGAGATTAATTAGAAACATAAATATGATACCTCTAAAAAAATCATCCTAGAAAATTAAAAAAAAAACCAGGACAAAAAAAGGATCCTAAAAAAATACCTCATGAGATAACTATCAAGGATCCTACTATTGAAAGAAATAAACAAACATATTAAAGGAATAATTCATATAAACACACAATATGAATAATCATCTCATAAATCAAGATAATTTCATACATATTGTCCACAAAAAATCAATCACTGAACAACTTAGGGTTTTGAGTCCACATCTATGACTCAAATTACCATGAATAATACTATAAAACAAAATTTCACAACCAAAATTGATCCAAGGGAATATTATTCATACATAAAACCTTCTCCTAGAGGTCCTATATCGGATTAGATTGTTCCTAAAATGTCACATCATCTTTGACATTTAGCTATCCTTAGTCAATGACATGGGAATCATCGTGAAGACTTTGGAGAAGCTATAGAACATGAAATATTTCCTAAATATATATCATCTATAGGTTAAGTTTTAACTAATATTAAATAGCCACAATACAAGAAAAAATGTTGATAGGTTCACTAAATTGAGAAGATAACTTATGATCATGACCAAACCTCTACAACCCATGATGAGGAGATACCTTAAGAACACATAATCTCCAACGTAAAAATCTAGAGTTCTCCTTATATGATCAATATAAAAATTTTGAAGATATATAAACACTTTGATATTATCATTAATCATCTTTTCCATATATGCCTTTCTCTACACCAACTTTGGTACAAGAATAACACACTCTCCAACCTCAGTCTAACATAAGAGATATATTCAAGTTCATCTATAAAACAATTAAAGTAGAGAAATTCCATTATTATAATGATAAATATTTTTACAATAAAAATCCACCAAGGGTTGGTGTCTCACCCATGGACCTCCAAAATTTTGAACTCATGCATGCCATATGTCTTCTAAAGTTTCAGTGGTCCACTCTATCTGACAATCTTTTTGGGGATGGAAATTTGTGGTAAGGAATAGCTGAGATATAAAAGTAAAATGGATGCCTATATAAACTATATAGATCAATTGGGGATAAAAATCAGAAATAATTATATTTGAAACCACATTAATCATAACCAAATCCTCTAGGTACTTCCTCAATAAAATATCCATCATTACTATCTTTTTAATTAATATGAAGTGACCTGGATTCGACAAATTGTCTAAAAACACACAAAAGTCATTGAATCCACAACAATATTTGGGTTAACTAGTGAAAAAGCAAATCTATATGTCCTAACACTTCCATTGGGGAATATCAAGGGGCTAGAATAACCCAATAAGAACACAATCCTTAACCTTCACATTCTAGAAAAATAAACATTGAGAGACAAACTCTGTAACCAATATCTTGAACACATACTTATAAAACATACCCCTCATGGAATGATACATCTTAGCCACACCAAGATGATATGTTGAGGGTAAACTATGGAACTAATGGAGAACCAATTTAGGTGTTTCTAAATGAATGAAGTTACTCTCCTAAAACAACAACTGATGATGATTATTGTTAAACCATCCACTATGAGAATCACCATAATCAAATCAATCTCACAAACCAACTATTTAAAAATCCTACATCTAGTATTAATCCACCTAATACACTAAATAGGTCTATATAATCAGCTGATAAAGACACCCCTACAATAAAAACTCCCATAACAAGGTGAAATGATAAAAACACCTCCACCACTCTTCATGAGTCTACAGACTCACAAATATAATCATTATGAGACTTCCTTATTGATGCATCATCCATATAATTATATTTTACTAGTGTATATGAAATCATAATTTCATTATCCTATAATAATTAAAACCACCATCATTGTAGAAATTTCAATTCACATTGAAAGAAGATATTCCTCAGACTCTTATGATCCATGAAGAATGTAAAACTCTCTCTAATGAGGTAATTCCCCCAAAAATAATGATCTTGGGTAACATATTATAATTCATTGGTCTATAACCATCGATATACATATGACATATCCACTTTCTATTACATCAAAATTAAACCCAATCCAAGACAATAGAAATGAAAATAAACCTCAATCAAAACACCTTCCTTTTCTAAATAATGAATAAGAGCACCATCAGGCTTCTCCATCAAATACTCAAAAGAAGTTTGAAACTTATATTCCCATAAAAAATCCCAAAATTTCTTGTTTAAATATTATAGATGAGTAAAGATATGAGATAATTCAAGTACACAACTCCTGTAATATCATTCAAGGTCAACAAAACTCTACACCGCTGCAACATTCTTAGGTGATACCCATGAAACAACCACTTTAGTATTTAAAGTATCCTTGATGAATCCACATTGAGAAAAAAAATTCCCTAATAAATTAACCATAAGAGCCTAAAATATATAGTTCAACAACTTTCCTAATAAATGATGATGTCAAAGAACACAAAACACTACTCATAGATGCTCTTTTTTCTAATCCTTATACATAGAATACACAAGGATTTCTTTGATGCACATCACCACAAATAGATCCAAAAAATTTTAAAACAAAAAATTCATCAGTTACATGGACACATATGGAGTGTTTCTGACAGAAAAAAACATTATAACAAACTCATAATGTTTATAAAGATGTCTGAAATTTGTCTTCAAAATATTCTCATCCTTCACCCACATATGATGATATCTTTACTACATTATGATCTTTGAAAACTACATGGATTCCTATAACTGGTCAAATAAATTATCAATCCATAGATGAGGATAAATTTTCTTCACCTTAAACTAGTTTAGGAAAAAATAATTGATATATGGAGAAGTCTTCAACCTTCCTTCTTCAAAAATAGAACTACATCACCCTATGGTGAAACACATGGATGACCAAAACCTCTCAACTGAAAATCATTAATTTGAATCCACATATCCCACAACATAAAAAGGCACTATCCTATATAGATACATTGATATTTGAGTAAAACTTGGTTGAAAATCTATTAAATTTTTTATCTCTTATCAACGGGGTAGAATCACAAACTTTTCATGAAAGACATCATGGTACTCTTCAATAATACTTAGAAACACTATTGGATGACACTTCGCTGAAATCCACATCAAATCATCCAATAAGTAAAACATGAATCAATAAGCATTTTACCCATATAAGGATCTCACTCACCCACAAACATGACATGATCTCTATCAACAGTATTGAATATAACCCACCTCTTAAAAATCCTTCATTTCCTACACTGAATTCAACCAGTCCATGCTGAGGTTGATATCATATGATTATATCAAAAAACATAAGAAATATCTCCACGAGTAATGCTTGGGGTTTACAAAACCAACCCTACTTGATCGACTCAACATGACCTGAATGGGTTAGGTTGGGATACAAAGATGTTATGGTTGGGTCGGTTTAGTTTTGGTGGGGTTGAGATTGGGTTAGATGGGCTCACAAATTGGAAATTTTTTGACAAAACCCAACTCAACCAACCCATCCCGACAATACGTATATATAATAAATAATAAAAAATTAATATTGATTGATAATTAATTAATAAAAAATAAAAAATAAATGATTATTAATTAGCAATAATTTATAATAATTGACAATAATTAATAACAATATAATCCAAATAATAAATATCAATTACAAAAAATTAATAATAATTATCAGTAAATAATAAGGTTATATAATGCAATCATAACCTAAATATAACATTATATTTAAATTTTGTTAATGTTATATTTTTATTATATTTATATTACATTAAATTATATGTAAATTAAAGAATATTATTAATATTATATTCACACTATATAATGTGCTATTTATGTTGTATATAATTTTATTTATAGAAATATAACATTATATAAAGTACATATAATGTTATTTTTAACTTATATAATGTTTTTAAATTACATAATGTTATAAAACATTATATTTACATTGTATTTATCAATAAATATTTCTTTTTATTTATTTTCTTATTTTTATTTTTTATGAATAGTTTTACAGTTTTTTTTAATTATTTATTGATTTTTTACCTGACTAGACCGAGCTGACTCGACCCAAACCAACCCTTGACGAGTTGGGTTGGGTTGGGTTGGGTTGGGTGAGTATAGAAAAATAAATATGACCCAATCTAACCTGACCACTTCTCCTCAGGTTGGGTCCAAAATTCCTCTAGACTTGACCTTACCCATGGACTCCCCTAGGCGATGCTTCCCCTGTATCATATCACAATCTATAAGAACATCATACTAGATAGATTAGCCTCCAATGGTCATAGTCAACACTAAATTCAATGGAAGTATCTCCACACCAATTGATCCAGGATCATGTACAACTATAGGTGAAATAAAAGAGTGCATAGTTACTAAATCAAATAATGTATACACAAAGGTAGAAAATGAGAATGTATTATTTGGAATAATGTATTGGTTTCCTAGAACTAAAAACTCTAATTCATCTGACATTATTTAGCTCTAAAATATCATTGGACCTGATATAGAACATCTATATAGACATGCTCTACTCACTTTCCCTAAAGAAGAGGGGCATTATATTTCCATCCTCTCCCTTCCTTATCCCCTCTCTACTGATCCAAATCTAGGGCACCCTACCACAGTTGTTTTCTCAAAGGATACTGCTACAATGGATGAGCCTGAGGAGGGATTACAACCCCAAATTGACTATTATGGATGTTTAGGATCTTAATATTTTGATTTTAATAACCTCCATATTTAAAAAAACCACACAAAACTTTCTATTTGAGGTTATACAGCTTCCATCCCCAGTGATGTGGGTTGAGTAAGGCTGAAACTAACTCCCTACTTTTTGAATCTTCATCTGAATTGATAACTATAGACATCTGCCCAAATAAATTCTTCATAGAGAATCTTGATGACTCCCCTCTCATGAAAAACCTGTCTTATCCAATACCCTCTTAAGAACAAATTCCTTCACCAAGACCACAAGATATGTTTTTAATATGAATGGTGTGACCTTCCACTAGATTAATACATGAAAATACTCCTCAAAATTCCTTTTTATTTCTTTATCATCATATTTATTCTCTAAATCATAATGAAAAGTGTTATAATACTTATAATAAAATTATATATACTGAAATTTATCTAGAGGGGAGATATGATCTCCTAGAATAAATTCACTTTTGTGATCGATGAAAGAATATTAGTCTTTATATGAGCACAAAAATTCTCCCATCAAATAGATAACAATTTGTGATCCTTAAAAAATATGTGAAACCCCAGCGGACATGCCCAGCATAGCTTAATAATAATGAACAAAACTCATTCCTCCCTCCGAGCACAAATTTTATGGAATCTAATCTCAACCTCCTCTATCAAATCCTCAGACTCCTGGTCTGAAACTAATTCCTCATAATTATGAAGAAATCAAGACTAAAACACTTATAACTTCTTCCTATATGCATCTTTTTCATCAAGTTAAACTCTACAATGGTCTATTAGAACATCTTCATCATGAAACGGATGATATCATTGAACAAGATCCACTCCTACAAAATAATAAATCATTAGGAATTCGTAAACCCAAAATATTGTATATTTAGGATTAATTAATGAAGATTTAGCCTAATTTCTATTATCTACCAAATTAAGACACTAACATAACCAATAATGATGCAGATCCTTACGTAAGTATCTATCCCAAAAATAGCATCAATTTTCTTAGCACATATAGTAAACTAAAGGTCTTTATGGTGGATAACGTGGGGCATTAAAATACCATGTCTTTCCTAGTATCCTTTTCTTATGCCATGTTATAAGTACATATAATATAGTTTCCCCACAAAATACATGAAATCTTCATGAGTTACTCTCACCAAAATTTTTCCTATATCTCAAAAATCTTTTTTGAAGATAGGTATGACCCCAGAAGGAAATATCTAATAGGAAACATATTGAATGCTATCACCAAGGTTATTAAATGAATTAAAATGGGAATAAATACCCCTCCTTCACTAGAACCCCTCTTAAGCCTATACTAAAGATAGGTATTCCCCTGAAACCAGCCTCCAATAAGCCATAAATTAATTACTAGCACCATAGGCTATAGAATGAACAAAAATGAGGGTTATTTCCCACAATATATACATATAATAATAAGATGTAAATAGGATCCACCAAAAAACTCCCAGGAATAATTAAAAATCACAATACATGATATGTAATTTCATATAGTATGAAATAAAAAATATTAGAAAAAAACCTAGGTGGTGACCAGAAAACTCCAAAAACTCCTTAACAAATCACCCAGCTAGTAACTCCTAGCTCAATCACATACAAGATCTAGCGGACTAGAAAATAATTATATATTTTTAGTGGGTGTACGTATATACGTAGTAGGATCATCCCTGAAAAATTTTAGGATAATGTAGAGGAATTATAATAATGTGTAGTGAATAAAAAAAATGAAACAAAATCAATACCTAAATCATTTTAATTATGTCCCAACCTCACTAAGGCAAGCACACCAATTAAAACATTGAAATAGGTAGCATAATATCAAAATAATTAATAAGTGAAATGTATCTTGAAGAATCCTCTCCATTGGTTTGTTTCTAGCATTCCCCAACATGAAATATCTCTTGCTTCCATGCCTATATGAGTCATCCTGGCACCTAAGAAACTGAATCACAATGATATCTCATCATGCACCCCATGCACACATATCTCAACCACCTCTCATAACTCATAGTAAGTTTAGAATCCATTAAATCAGGTGTATCATATGTTATAAAATAATACACTATATCTAATATAGGTACACTCATAGTAAATCCAATTATTACAGCTGAGATATATGTATACGCTATAACCTAAACCCACTATAACCTATATATACATGTATGGTAAAAGAAACCGTCATCACAAAGTGTGTAGGTACGTACCCTTTACCTCAATCCATCATATATTGAATATTCCTACACATATTAATTAATACTAAGGGATAGTGGGGAAGAGAGGGTAGTCTTCAATATATTCCCTCACTAACTGGTATATTGGAAAAACACATGGATCCTAAAACCTTTGTCCATTGACTTCCCATCCGACTTGGGTGTGGTGCATATAAAATTATAAAACATAAATATATATATATATATATAACACAAAACTAAACTAAGGTATAGTATTTATCCTTAAAATCAAACTAAATCCAACATCACAGACAACACTCAGCTTCCACCACTATGTTCTAGAATATAGGACCTCAAATAAGCATACATGAAATAAGGTTCTGTATGAACCAATTAATTTAGAAATTTGACAGATTAACCATCATTTATTATCCACTTCATCATTTTTGGTTTAATAAATTTTATACCATCAAATGACAATGGGATTTTGGGATAAAAATTATAATTTCTAGATTTAAATTCCATGATTATCAAGAATTAATTCTAATGAATTGTCATTTTTTATTACATTTATCCATTACCATGATCAACAAAATTTCCCACGAATTCAGTCATTATTAAATTCTTGTTCCATAATTTTTGAGTATTCTATGAATAAAATTATACTAACATAAGAAAGGTTCAATTTGATATCAATCTAATAATACCAATAGGAAGTTAGAAATCGAAAAAATTGTGCATCAATAAAATAAACTACCAAAAAGTAAACATCAACCAAACCGAACAAGCCCAACTATCAATATGTACCAATATACTAATTAACAACCAACATAATAATAGAGAAAAAGGAAACCCACCACTCAACCCATTCCATATATCATGATACCATTTATAATAAACCACTTCCACAAAAAGTTGATAAAAAGAACACCATGCTCTTAATTTATTTAATTTATCCCTTGCCTAATAACCCAACCGTGCTAGATTCAAAAAAAATATTAGCAGGGACTATAAAATATTATTAAATAACATGGAAACATGACTAGATCATATAGAATTTCTAAATTACACATGGGTTTTAGTGATATCAGAAATTTATAATGTTCCAAACTACAATATCTACACAGGCATAACATAGTGGAAAAAGGGGGTCGATCCCACAAAGAGCGGGGAAGGAATTGATGATAACTCTTTAAAAAAGGTTTGGTCATCCTAATTTTATTTTTATTTTATTAAAATAATTAAATTAAAAAAATTAAATAATTAAAATGATGATAGAAATACCTAAAAGGTATAAGATAGATAAATCAACTTCCATGGGAGATTGTCATAAAAAATAAATTGTTACTGTACATGGAAAAAATGTATACTAATTAGATTCAAAATTAATCAATTTTATCGATATAAGATATAGTCAATCCCTATAAATATACCCTATAACCCAATTTTTTCATGTCTAGATGAAATAAAATATTGGTCATCATTAGGATCAGATTAAAAAGGCAGAAGTATATTCCAATTTATTGGTTGTAAATTAATTACCTTTATCATGTTGGGTTTAATTTTCTACCAAATACACATGGTATGTGATTTAATATTAGATATAAAAATAATCTGTTTCCACACAACACTAATTGAATTGAATAATACTGAAAGTGAAGAAATAAATAGAATAATTTGGTATGTACCCATATCAACTGATTTCTCCCTCCTCTATAGATTTTCCAACCATCTTTGGGTGATCACCAATGAAACATAAACCCCAGAACAAAGGAGAGAGAATATATTAGGAATAAAAAAATAAAATACAATATAATTAAACTAATGAAAATATAATTTTATATAAAAGAGGAATAAAGAATAGCAGAATGAAAAACCTATCTATGGTGAACAATCTTTGGGTTGGAACCATAACGGAAGCCTCCCAGTGGTCAAACAAGAAATGACTTATATCAAACCTTTTCCCTTGGCCAAAATCCAAAATTTATAAGTCTAGAATTCATCCTAGAATTTACCTAGTTACAAAATGATATTAAACGGTCATTTTAAGTCAATCCCATGGTCCCCCCATTATGAGATACATTTAAAAATTCATATCTGGTTTTGTATCGAATGCTTTATGATGTGGAACATGTACATGCCATGAAAGTTATGAGATCACCTCTGACATATGTTTTAAGTCATTTTCTTCATTTCATGTACTTAATTCACATCATGAACATGATTTATGAAGTGAATTTCTATTTTCCATATCTGGAAGCATTGTTTCATCTCGGTTCGTCAATTCTGATCCATGGAAGTGTCCCAAAGGAATACTACATCATGAGAAGATATCTTTAAGTGGAATTATTGATCCTTTTCACTCTTTTTATCTTTTAATTATCATCATTTTCTAGTGTTTCTCTACACCACTTTACATTGTGGTACGAAGTGCCTTTTTCTTATTATAATTTCATGATTTTCACCACATTGTTACAAATGTCAGTCCATCCATAAGAATATAGTAAATAATTAAATTAGTCACACATCTAATATAAAATATATTAATATTCAATGGAAACACATATAAATCCACATGTAAATATGTATAAAAATTTGAGATATCATTACAAAAACATGTATTTCAATCTTAATAAATTCAGGGGGAAAATAAAAAATTGTCACCAAACACACAAGCATTAGAAAACAAGGTTAGGATCTTAACAACACAAAACACATTAATTTTAGAAACCAAAAATATCATTATCATCTTGAATTATTTTATTCACTATGAGTACATTTAAATAATTGTAAATCCTAAATACAATGACTATCAATACCAAATAATCAAAAATAAACATGGTTTAAGGAATAATTTTATGAATAAAAAATATGTAGAAGCTTAATAACTCTTATCATAAGACCCATTAATTATTCACTTAATCTTTACAATTATTATGTTTTTAACCAATTTTAATCATGTTAATATTTATAAGTAAAATAATAATCATAATAAAAATATTACACATGATATATCATACATTAAGAGGAATCATTATCAAAGAAACACCACAAGTTATTACAATACCCTTTTAATTCATTATTATTTATAATTATTATATTAATATTGGATAATTCTATTACTACCCAAATAAGATAAATAATTTCAATCCATCCCTTTTACATAACAAAATAAAGGTCACAAATCTAATAACATTATGTGACAAATTCAACATTATTTGGGGAGTAATGGAAGATTAATAATTAATATTCGATTATATCTCTCACAAAGAACTCACAATCCTTGAGGACATCATCCCACCAAAAGTCTATAATCAATATTAAACAAAAAAAATATAAAAATATAAGTAACTAATGTTTCCATGGAATTGAATTATAAAATAAGAGAGTTCATAACCAATTAAGAATAATAAATTAGCATCATATCACACACAAATATATATATATATAATCTAGGGTTAAAGTCGAACAAAGAGTCCTAGGAATCTATGAAAGGGGTCCTTGTGCAACCTATTATTCGAATAAGAAGGGATAAAATGAGAAAAATTCAGTGTGAGTTATGAATTTATAAATATTGGGTTTTTAATAGGACAACGAAGAAACAACCCTAACCTTGTCACAACGGTTAGGGTTTTCACCAAAAATGTGGTGCAACATAGAAGGCTATGATTTAAGGGGTCCCGATCCAACCACCCTTATGGAATCCATGATACAATATCCAATGTATACCAACATTTTAACCCATGTTCATATCATATTCCTATAACCATCAAAAATGTTTATGGTGAAACCCAATACTCCACACCGCAACTACCACTAAATCAGTTGAGATAAGGTTTCAGTATATGAGACTCTATAGAAAAACCCACACCCTACACCATGAAGGTCATCATGTTGGTAGAGAAAAGAATCCCAAACTTGAAATTTAGAACACAACCCAAAACACTATATTATAATCATATTCAAAAAGTAAATGCCACAAAAATAGATGGATAACCTTTAATCCCTCAAGACCATGAATATTCTACAAAATGATCCATCCTTATAATTTTCTACAATCTATATGAACCTCTACCTGTTGAAACCTATACATCCACACTGAAATTAATATTCATTCTAGAATTCCCACATCAACCTCAACCTCACTCATGCATCCTCCTCTCAAACACCTTTAATCACCTGAAAACACATAGGATGGGATTTAGAAAAATTATACCTTTACAATTTTGATGATGTAAGATCCACTAAATTTTGAGTTTTTAATGTGTTGTTCACTTCATGATTTACACATCATATAAAAAACATATTAACAAAAGATTTTAAAAATCAAATTTATCTACAAATGTTTAAAGAAGAAAAAAAAAGTAAACATATATTCATAAAATTTACCTATATTTTTAAATCTCATCTGATCGACCATGATTATACCTAAGCATCATTTATCATGATCATGTGGTGAGGAGTGGTGAAACACCACTCCTAGAAGCCGACTCATGTCATTATTTATTTCTCACATGATCATAGTGTTCTAAATTTTATATTTTTTTTGCATGTAAAAAGATTTTTTTTCTCTAACCCCTCAAATCACCCTCACATCACCCCCCCCCCTTTTCCCCTCACTATAATAGATGATGCCCACCTACCCTGTTGGAATCCTCTTTGAAACTCACTAAAACTAAAAACCCCCACCATACCCATCGTTCATTTTTTTCACTGACAAAGTTACTCTCCAATACTACTAATAAAAAACTAGGATTGGACTACCTTACTACTGCTGAAAAACCGTTTGTGGTTCTCCCGCACCACAACCTATGTACTATCTTCTTTTAGTGATTTAAATAGCTTCTTATTCACTTAATTTGTGTCAAACAACCCTCTAAAACCCTCATCTCTGATATTAATTCCCTCTACATAGTAATGAATCATTTTATCGAGCATCTATTGAACCAGCTGATGTTATAATAGTGTAGTCCTTTACACCAAAAATGAATCCTCAAGTAAAAAAATTAGATATTTCTTTAAAGTTGAATTATTTGAGAGACTTAAAAAATAAAAATAATTTTAATTTTTTTATAAATACTAATAGTGGTATTAATAATTCCAAATTGAATAAAATAGGATTACCAGGGAATGTTGAAAAGTGTAGGAGGAATCCTCAATAAGTTAAAGAGAATATTCTTATTGAATAAGTTATCAAGAAAATTTTATAAATCAATACATATGAATGATATTCATGATCATAATGATGACATTGAGGAATAACATGTAGAAATTCATGTTGTTGAGAGTGGAAAAAATAATTCATGTATATTCAAGTGTAACATCATGTACTTATTCAAGTTCCATGACAGTGAAAAATGTGAAAGGGTAACTTGATTTAATGTTAATAAGTGATTTGGGAACCACCATTATAGAAGGGAATGATAAAAAATAAAACAAGCATTGAAGATAATTATAAGAGTAATTTAAGAGATTGAATGGAGAAATACATAGAGTGATTCTTATGAACAAATGGAATTTCTTTTAATGTTTTCTGATTGAATAGAATCAAGGTATTGGTGGAGGAAATTTTACAATAATAACAGCAATTGAATGTTATAAGATACCATGAGTATAGGGTTACCATTATTAAATAATATTTAGAGTATAGTAATAAATTATTGAAGTGTTATGGAATGGAATGAGAGAATTATAGTTGCTTGATAATATCTAGGTTGGATGGAAAATAAAGGAAGAAAAATTATTAATTCCATATTAAAATTTTCAAATGGTTCTATTTTTATAATATTTGTTTACGCATCATGTTACATGAAAATTTGATAAACATTTTTTATAATATGGATGATTTTTTGGATGTGATTGAAGATTAAAAAGTTTTGTATATAGTAACCAAAAATGGAATCAATGTCAGGTGGTACACCCAATCAGATGGGAAACATCACTGGGTGTCTTGTGGTAGGATGGATGAATCAACAAAAGAGGGTGGTATTATTATTATAAGTGTCACCTATTAGATGCTCAGTGCTCATGAAAAATTGGCATGGGAGGCTTTCGAGGGCCATACCATGTTGGGCAGTTTTCATGGGTAAAAATATATAGAAAATACTTAGAGGATCCTTGGAGGAACACTTTTGTTCTATGGAATCTGATTCACCAACACATAATGACTCTACACAATCACACTCAATTCATAATTAGTACAGATGATATCAACTTTTGGCATGACAATTGTGTTGAGGATCTTCTTGGCTTCCCTAGTTTCGTAGTTTCGAATATGAGAATTATGATTGAAAAATAGCTTCCAAACATTACTCAAATAGTCTTAGATGATGATAAAAACTCCTTATTTGACCTCATTGATCTCTCAGCTGATCCCGATTTGGGTGTTTTTACAATTTCTACATATGGTGTTTTTTATGGTAAGGATTATCGGGGGATGGTGTCTACTCTCATTGAGATCAACTCTTGAGGGGAGCTAATATAGTGTAAGGATGTGCCCCCAAAATAAAACATTCTCAAATGGATCATATGGAACAAAACCATTCCCACATATGATGAAATCAAGCACCCAGATATTTAGTTGTCTTTTAGCTGTTTTTGTTACACCGAGTTCGAGAAAGAATCTATCATGCACTAATTTTTTGAAGGCGAATGGGTTCACACTGTCTGGAATGACTTTGGTGATTTTGCTTCACACTTAGCCTGTTGGGGAAGGATCCTTCCCTGACTTTTGGTTTCATAGTGCGTAGAATAGAAGTAATGAGAGACAGGTGCGTGTATTGATCCTAATCACGGGCTGTTGGTTGATTTGGTTTGTTAGGAACAAATAGCGGAATAAGGGATTATCTAGTTTGAATCTTTCTCTTGATATTATAAAGATAAATTTATTCACTGATCTTTTCTAATAGTGAGATTAGTGAAGAAACTCACCTTAAGTTAGACATATCTTAGCCAACAAATCCATTATTATCGAATCTACATCTAATCTCCAAGGCAGCTGGGTCTAATGGCTCCTGCTTAGTTTGGGACTCATATTAAACATCGAAAACTCCTTTTGTACATGCATTATTTGAGAGGGTGGTGCGGTTCGGCATACTAGGGGTGGTGTTTTCTTTCTTTCAAATTTTTTTGTGATAGTGGTTAATCTCTTTAGGTGGAGGCTTAGACAATGTTGGAAGGCCTCACCCTTTGTAGGAAGATCAACATAGAACTTTCTACAGTAGAAACTGACACAAAAAATATTTACAACTCTCTTTGTGGAATCCTCACTACACATTGGTCTATTGAATAACGTATCCTTAAGTGTATAAGGTACATCCCCAACCACATGGACATGATCCTCACCTATCACGAGGAAAAAAATTCATAGATTTCCTCACATCAAAAGATTCTCAAAATAGGTCGATCTCTTACTTTCCCTGTTTTGATTCATTTTTCCCTAAAGGACAAGAATTGGTTAGAGGGTATTCCCTTGGACTAAACTATTTTATGCTTCTATGACTTCTTTCTATTGGATTTTTCCCTGTTGAAATTTAAATATAATAAATATGATGATGGAAATTTTGGAATGATTTTTTTATATATTCAAGGCTATGGGACCTCTTGTAGAAGTTCATAGATTGGTAAGTAATTAGATTAAATATAAAATGGGTTTTATTGATGATTATATAGACTATTAAAATGAGACCATTCAAAATATTATCAAGAATTATGAAACCAACTAATATGTTATATTTGGGATAATTCACAAGAGATTGAATTATTAGTTGCATAAACCCGTATATGCCAACTATTATTATTAGAATCCTAAATTTGTATATTTAATCCATTTACGAAATAGATACATAGGTGATGAAGGGTTTATATTAATGAATTGAAATATGGCCTCTAATCACAATGTATTAATACCTAGAATGTTTAGAATTTACATTATATTGAAGTACACAATGCTGCTTTGTTAGGAAAAGTTTCCTAAGAAAATAGAGAAAAATAGCTCCAGGAAAGATAGTTTATTTTTGTATTGATTATTTATTTACATGATCCTTAATTTTTATCATGTCAAAATAATTCCAATAAATACTACTTTTATATGAGTGGTGGAAGAATTATAGAGCAAGAACTCCATCATTGATGAAAAGTTCCATCAATTCCTTTATCTTGGCATGTATCTCATCAGGTTGTGAGAGGAATTAGAGTACCTTTTAGCATGTGTGTGGCTTATTATCAACTCCCATCCCCATTTAATTTTAGATATAAAACATTATTAGTGATTAAATTTTTTTTATTAATAATAAAATTTATTAATTATAAAAACAGAAGTCGGATAGAACATCAAAGGTTATAAGACATTTTTTTCATCAAATAAAACAAATCTATGTAGGACTTGTTCAATCCAAAAGATCTTATTGATATCATTGTATTAAACAATGTCATTGATGATAGTAACAACTGATTATTAGTAACAATGAGTGGTAATAAATATGGTTTTGTTGATGAATAGGTGTTTTATGACTACAACACCACAACATGGGGATTAATTGAGGAATCTATTGGGGTCGGTAAACCTTCTCATTATATTGGGGGGAAAATGGAAAATTAGATATAGATGTTTCAAGTTCAAACTCTAAAGGAAAAAATGGTGATGGTTATTGAAGAAAAATACAATGAAAAATAATTATATGATTATAATGATGGTGAAGAAATGAATAAAGATGAGATTTATAAATGTGATGATACTAAAAGTGATGAAGAAAAAAAATAGAAGATCTTTCAATTAGTGATGATAATTGATGTTTGGTTATTAATATTGTAATTATTTATGGAAAATTGTATTTGATATGTTTTTTACACCTTATTAATTCTTATAATTCTGAATTTTCATGTGTTTTACTATTTAATGTTTTGTTTTAAATTTTTCAACATATATATGTGTGTGTGTGTGTGTGTTTGATGAATTATATAATTTAAATTATATTAATTAGTAAATTATTGGATTCAAAATAGGTAGTTTGATGATCTTTATCATGGATATTATATTATAGGACCCCACTATGATGTTCCATGATCCGAGATAGAATACTTTGCAATTTATAGAGTTCTTATAAAAAATACATTCTAATATTATAGTTCTCCCCATCAATGATTCCAAATTTTGAACACATTATCATTACATGTAAAATTATTCTTGTTTTTAAATTTGATTTATTATATAGGAAACCCCCTGGTTATCTCTCAAGAAGAAATGATGGTTCTAGAATGGGAATTTTAAATAAGTTATAAATGTCACTAAGAGTGGGGGGATTTTGAAATAGTTTTAAGTAGAATAAAAAAATTGATTAGAGTTAAGACTATTGTAGAATAAATTTAGTTATAAGAGTAGTAGGGTAATGTGATCATTTCTTATTTAATACACATAATTAAAATTTAATAATTCTAAAAATTACATTTGGATTAATGATGTTCTTTCAATGTAGGTTACTAAGATATTGATTCCCCTTTATCCCCCTTATAATGGTGCACCTAGAAAAAATTGTTAGCCCATAGGAGTCTGTTGGTCATGCTCTCTTGTATTCGTAGTTGTAATAATAAAAAATCATGTCAATTAAAATTAATCATGTCTTAACATTTCAATTATAATTATTTAAGTTTCAATATGTGAAATTATGTGTATCCATGATCTCACATAAATTTGGGATATTCTATTTAAATTTATATTGTAAGACAATCCAGAAAAAAATATATTCCAAGTATAAAAGAAGACCTATCAATGCAAATGACTCATTGATGTACACGAATTATTGATGAAAATGACATACTGATGCAAATGACCTACGAATGCTAATGACTCGTAGACACAAACGACCTACCAACAAAGTTGACCTACTGTCAGTACAAATGATATACAGATGCATGGTTCTACCAATACAAGGACTCACCGAAAGTTAAAATGAGTCACCAATGTATGAAAAGAATGAAAAAATTACATACTAATGGGATGAGTCAACAACATAAGGAGATACTGACCAAAGACTCTCTATTACACTGTTTAATTTTTTATCCTATTTTAAAATTATTTATGATGATCAAATTTTGATTGTTTTAATGTGACTAATTAATTTAATGCATTTTGCAGACATCATAAATGAGGATGCCAGGAATACGAGGCCCTATGTCTATCTTAAATATTTATGTTTTCATTATTCAATAATATATATTAAAAATAAGAGCGCATGAAATAATATATGATGATAGACTCATGAAAACACAATGAGACTTACTATGAGAATCATACAGAAGTAGAATTTGCAAGGAATTCTTCATTCCCAGTTGATGTGAACTAGAGAGATTAAAATCATCAAGTTTCCATCATCACATAAGAATCCAATAAAAACCAAAGGAGTAGAACCACTCACCTTTTATAAGACAGAACACAATGCTCCACAACACTTTATTTTTAGTGTCTGTTTCCAAAAGAGGAATCAAGCTTCAACTCTGAAAAATCATGGAGTCCATCACTGAAATGAATCACACTTAGAGAATCTCTAATATGTTATTAATATATTCTTCCATGAGGTTTATCATTTAATTAATTTTTAGATAAGTGTGTGTGTATGTAATAAAACACACATTATATCATGTGCTAAACTAGAGGATACTATATATCTTTACACACCTATCTTCTTACACTTGTGTATCCCAAATAGAATTGTGGAAGATGTCTTGTGTGACTTGGTAATTTGTTTTTCCCACTTAGAATAGTGGAAGAGGTCTTGGAACCTAGAAAGTCTTTTGTACTATTGTTATCCCCGATCCAGGGTGTGGATAAAATACTTATATATATTTCTTTGTTGCAGGTGATCAGGAAGTGGAGTGGATTAGGTATCTACATGAGACTGGAAAAAAAATTATCCATTGTGTCTTTTAATTTAGTTTCTTTTCTTTTATATTTTTTAACATATATTTTACAAAACTAAATTTTAACTTGATAGTTAGTCTTGGATAATATATATAACTAATTTACCTTATTAGATTAGTTTCAAAAGATGTCTCAATATCTAATATTGTTATAACTAATAATTAATCAATCTTTCAAGAAAATATTTGAATAGTCATACTATTATATTTTTACTACCTTGGTTAACTAGCCTATTTTATTTTAATTGAGGTTAAACTTTTTAAATAAAAATTTTAACAGAAATTTTTATAGGGACTCAATTCACCCCCTCTTGAGTTCCCTACTCCGACCAAAATAAGGTATCAAAGGAGTTTTTAAATATCCCTGTTTACAAAATTGTACATTATCATTTTTTTTTAAAACTTGTTGCAACTGTTATTGTAGTTGTTTTTTAAAGATCTTTAAATTTATGTTCGTTTTAAATTTATAGTTCTTTGAAAGTTTTTTTATTTAGTATGGATAATAGATTATAAGGTGATACTACCAATAGACCTCTATTCTTTAATAGAAAAAATTATTCACAATGGAAAATTAAAATGAATATGCACATAGAAAGTATAGTTTTTGAGATTTGATCTTACATTATAGATGAATATTGAATTCTTGCTACTGATAGGCACACTTGGGATGACCAAACTAAGTCTTCTTATAATAGTAATTGCAAATAGAAGAGTTTCTTATACTTTTTTTTAGGAGATGAAGATTTTAACATAAATTCTATATGTAAAACAGCCCATGAAATTTAGGATACTTTATCTATTTCACATGAAGGAGCCTATAGTGTTAAGGGAATGAGACTTAAAAAATATACTACTAAATATTATAACTTTAAAATTAATCCTAATGATTATATTTATGACATATATCTCAGGTTTAATGAAAATTTTAATATAATGATCTCACTGGGAAGGGATGCTACAACCAGGGAGAAAATCATGAGAATAATCAGATTCTTACCAGATATATTTATAGGGACCTTTGTCTCAATTTGATAATCTTGTGATATTATAAAGATTCTATAAAAGGAGTTTATAGGAAAGTTGATGATTTATGAGAATGAATTAGAAGTCAATAAGGAAGAGGAAGTTGAACTGAAGAGAAAGTCAGTGGCCTTCAAAACCACTACTTCCAAAACTAAAGAAATGGAAAAAGAGATGTTACAATCCTTTTTATAATGTTATAGTAGTGAGAAATAATCATCAGACAATGATGATGAAATGAATCAAATATCTATATGATTTAAGAAATTTTATAAAATAATGAAAATTTTCAGAAAGCCCAACATTAATGGAATATATGATCATAAGGGAAACTGGAAGAAGGAATTGAAAAGAAGTTAAAAATATGATGAAATTGTCTATTATGAATGTAAGAAAAAAGGTAATGTAAATGATGATAGTACTAAGTTAAAATATAAGAATAAATATGAGGACAAAGATAGAAATTATAAAAATTCCATGAAGGCAACATGGAGTACATAGGAGGATAACTTAAGTGGCTCAGAGTCTTCACATGATGAAAAGGATGACAAGTCCAACATGTGATTTATGAAAAACACATCTGAGGTGACACTAAGTTATCTTATACAAAATTCATATTATTCAAAAGATGAAATTTATTCTGAAAATATGACAAGTGAAGAATTGTTTGAATATTGTAATATGGTTGATGAAATTTGTATTGAGATAAAAGATATATACAAAAATTTAAAGAAATATCCTACTTTAACCTCTAATATGAAATCTAAAATTGATATAGAAAAAGAGAAAAAATATCAATTAATCAAAGAGAAAAATAAAAATAATTTATCTAATGAGAAATTGAAAAAAGATAAAAAATTTACCAATAGAAAAAATACTCTTACATAGATTCTTGGTAATCAAATTTCCCCTATATACACTACTGGTATAGGATACCAACCAGGGTAAAGAAATATAACCAAATGAAAGTTTGTAACTAAATCTAGAAATTATGTTTTTCTACACAAAAATAAAAACTCTACCGATAGTTCCAATTTGGAAAAATCTTTTACTACATCTAGTTTATCTAGACCAAATAGAGTATATTTTTCAAATATGTTACATAATGATTATTGGAAACACGTGAAGAAGATATGGGTTCCTAAATCAATGATTACTAATGTCACTAGACCCAAACAATTCTAGGTACCAAAATCTATTTTTGATTGATTATTTTGTAGGAATGTTATTTTAAGAGCTCCTGTAAAAGCTTATGGTACTTGTATAGTGGATGTTCAACAAACATGAATGAATATTACTCATGATTCTGGAATTTAATAAAGATTAATTGTGGTCATGTCACCTTTGGTAAAAATTATAAAGTAAAAGTAATTGTATTAGGCCATATTGGTAACTCTAACTTAGTTTTAATTTCTAAAGTAATATTTGTTGATGGATTAAAATACAATCTATTTACTATTTCACAACTATTTGTTGATGGAATTAATTTTAAATTTGAAAATGATGCTTCTTATGTCTTAAACTCTAACAATGAACTAATATTGTCTTCATTTAGAAATGAAAATATTTATACTATTAACATAGAGTCTTTAGTTTTTCAAAATGTTTCATGCTTGAGTGTATTTCCCAAAGAGTCTTGGATTTGGCATAGAAGATTAAGACACTATAATATGCACTCCATTAGAAAGATTACTAGAAATTATTAAGTTAAAAACCTACCCAAACATAAGTTTACAAATGATAAAGTCTGTAAT
The DNA here is from genome assembly GCA_963277665.1 of Viscum album. Lineage (NCBI taxonomy): Eukaryota > Viridiplantae > Streptophyta > Magnoliopsida > Santalales > Viscaceae > Viscum > Viscum album. The sequence goes on along the minus strand of OY728162.1, from coordinate 1,233,695,444 downwards.
CCTTGTTAAAAGGGTAAATATCACAAAATCACTTTCAAACCAAAGAAAGAAGTTTCAACTTCTCAAAATCTTGAGTTGGTTAACATGGATTTGTTTAGACCTTATAGAGTCTCAATTTGTAATGGGAAGCACTATGTTTGTGTTCTTGTTGATGAGTATTATAGATATACTTGGACATTCTTTTTGGCTCTCAAGAGTGAAGCTTGCTCTCATTTCACCAAGTATTCTAAGACTGTAGAAAATCATAGTGGACATAGAATTAAATCTCTAATATGTGATCATGGATATGAGTTTGAAAACCAAGAGTTGAATCTTTTTTCTCACAAAATAGATATAGTCATAACTTCTCTTCCCCTAGGACACCTCATCAAAATGGGTTCGTGGAAATAAGAAATAAAACACTACAAGAAATTTCTAGAACCATGCTTAGTGAAAATGAATTACCTATTTATTCTTAGGGTGAAGTGGTAAATACAACATGCTATATTATTAACAGTGTTTAAATTACACCTACACATAAAAGAACTTTCTGTGAGTTGTGGAACAATATAAAACCCAAAGTTAATTTCTTCAATGTTTTTGGGATCAAATCCTATATTCTTAACACTAAGTATAATCTTGATAAGTTAGCATCCAAGAGTGATGAAGGAATATTTCTAGGATATTAAATATCTATTAAATTCTATAGATTATTTAAAAAAAGAACAAAATGTGTGAAAGAATCTGTACATGTCAAATTTGATGAAATAAATCCACATGAACCTAAGACCTCCCTAGATAATCTTGAGAATGATATGTTAAATCTGGAAATTAATGATAAATCATCTGACCATCTTATAAAGGAATCTATTAAAAATTACAGTTCTGAAAATTCTTTAGATTCAATACATAATGAACCTAAACCTATTGAAGAACCTAATATTACTAGAACTTATTTTTCTAGAGCTATTAGAACTCTTAAGAATCGTCCTTTAGATGTTATAGTGGGACACTTAGATAAAGGAACACAGAGTAGAGATTATATAAGAAATTAGGTTGACATCAAGATTTTCTATCACAACATGTGCCGAAAAACATCAATGATTCTATCAATGATGAATTTTGGGTGATGTCTATGCAAGAGGTGCTAAATCCTTTTGAAAGGAATAATGTTTAGAAACTTGTGGATAGACCCAAAGACACTGTGACCATATGCAATAAATGGGTGTTAAGGAATAAAGTATATGTAGCTGGTAACATTGTTTGAAACAAAGCCAGATGGGTTATAGAATGTTATAGTCAAGAAGAAGGAATTGAATATGAACAATCCTTTACACAAGTATCCATACTTGAAGCCATTAGAATCTTCCTTTCATATGAAACACATCTAAATTTAAAACTATATCAAATAGATTTCAAGAGTTCATTCCTAAATGGATTTATATTTGTGGATGTTTTTGTTGAACAACCCCCTTATTTTACAAACGCTCATTTTCCAAATATTTTTTTAAACTGAAAAATTCATTATATGGATTAAAGAAATATCTATGATATTGGTATGATAGTATCAACACTTTTCATATTTATAAAGTTCTTACAAAAGGTATAGGTTATCCTAATCTCATTATAAAAATAATTTCCAATGAATTTTTAGTAGTACAAATTTATGTAGATGATATTATTTTTGGATATTCAAACAATTTTTTATGTGTTGACTTTTAAAATATTATGATAAGTTAATTTGAAATGAGTTTAATGGGTGAAATAAAATTATTTCTTGGATTTCAAATATTTTAAAAAAGGAGGTATTGTTTTGAATTAATGTAAATATATTAATTTTCTTATAAAAGGATTTGTATTTCAAAGCACTAAGAGTAGTGAAACTCCAATGAGTACAACCTGTAATTTAGATCATGATGAAAATTGTAGATCTCTTGATCAAACCACTTATAGAGGAATGATTGGAAGCTAACTATACTTAATTTCTGGTAGGATAGATATTATGTTTAGTGTTTTCATGTGTGCATGTTTTCAAGGAAACCCCAAAGAGTCTCATTTAATTGTTGTTAAAAGGATTTTCAAATACCTCAAACATAAAACCAATTTAGGACTGTTTTATCCTATAGGACAATCATTTGATTTAGTTTCCTACTCAAATGCTAATTTTGGTGGTTCCAAGTTAGTTAAAAAAAATACATACGAAAGATGTCACTTTTTGGGCAGGTCTCTAGTTTTATGCTGTAGTAAGAAACAAAATTCTGTTACACTATATACTGCGGAAGAGGAATACATAGCTGCCAGTAGTTGTTGTGCAAAAATTTTGTGGATGAGACACTCATTACTAGATTATGGATATCTATTTAGACATGTCCATATAAATTTTGATAACCCAAGTGATATTAATACCTCTAAGAATCCAGTCTCATTTTCTAGGAAAATAATACATTGATGAAAGGAATCACTTTTTGAGAGGCCATTATCAAAAAGGTTATATAACTTTAGAGTTCATTTTAACTAAACATCAACTTGATGAAATTTTCACTATGCCATTGAACAAGGAAAGAATAAACTACATCAAACATGAGTTAGAAATGGTCAATCTATAGGACCTTGTGTTTCTATTCCTTTGACCTTTATAAGTGAAGTTGTCATACCGACACAGTTTTCATGTCAATATTGAAGTTATGTCATGCCAACACAGTTATGATGCAGAAACCAACGCTATGTAATGCCCACACTGTTGTCATTCCTAAACAGATTCTATGTCATGCCGACATAGTTGTCACACCGACATTGATTTCGTATCATGCCGACACAAATGCCTTGTCATGCCGACATCATTAGTGTTATGAAAAATCTATCATGACGACACTGATGACTCACTGTATTTATATGTTTTATGTTTTTATCAAAAAATCACTATTTCATTGATTTTTTTGATCTCAGTTCATGATTTCACGATTATGTGATTTAAAAATCCCTAGATGATATAAATTTGAATCGATATACTCTACTCCTTTACCCCTACACTCTCTTAGTCATTTCTCTCTCCCTCTCTCTACCCCTGACCATTGAACTTCTAACCTCCAAATTGAACTGATTATAATGGCGCATGTGAATCGAGTTTTTGATGATGGAGAGTCTCGTGATTCTAAGAAATAGAAAGGTGAATATAAAAAATCTTCTTCACCTGTATATCTTTCCCTTGAAAATCGGGTTGTGACTATAAAAAAATATGTTATTGTGGAATGGATGATAGAAATAATGTCTCTGCTGCTCAAGGTACTATAAGATAAGGGATTTCTTGATTGGTTATCATATAATGAACGACCCTTTTACTTGAATCCAGTCCATGAATTATCATATAATGATGTTTAATTTTATCCATTAGCAAATATTCCCCATGAAATTGGACTTTTCTTCTCTGAAATATCTAGATGTATACTTGGTTTATCTTCTAAGAAAAGGGATCAATGTAAATTTGTGTAGATATCTTATTGTGCACATAAATGAGATGATAAAACCTTCCTGCAAAACTAATTCCCTATTCTATCCAAAGATAATCTAATCCATGCTGAAAGAAAAAGGATATGTAAATGAAGTAGAGGAAGTTGTTTTTGAGTGTAGTGGTATCTACCTCATTAAAGAGATTTGTAAGAGGATGAAAATAAACTGGTACCCATGGAATAGGGAATAGGTTGGAGATGAAGATAAGATCTATGGTAATTTCAATCTAGTGGAATATCCAACTAGGCCTAAGAATATAACTGCACCTAGTCTGGGACTAATTGAGGGAGTTGTTTACTCTTCAGAAGAAGAACAAGATCCTGTCACTCTGGTTAGAGATCAGGAATCACCTTTTGATGATATGAGTGATCCTGAAAACACTAAACCTTACAAAGGTTTTTCTTTTGGAACTCCAAGTCCTCAACTTACCTAATCCTCTGATGAGACCACTCTATAATAAAATGGGGATAAGGAAACCAAAGTCTCAAGCAGTGTGGAATATGTGAGTAGATCCAGTGGCTCTGAAGAAAAAATTGAATATGGTGAAAGTGGATATGGTAGTGAAGAGGAAGAAGGTGAAGAATATGGTAATAAAAATTAAAATTAAGAACATGTATCTATACATGAAGATGATTAAAGTGGTGGAAGTGATAATGACCATCATAAGAATGATCAAGTTGAATATGTTGAATTGATTGAAGTTGTGGATCGGGCTCAGTTGGAATAACCCCCTAAAGTTGTTATTGAAGTAAGGGAAAATGTTGAAGTTGATGTTGAATTGGAAGCTCAAGAAATTACTATACCACATTTAGTTTATAAAGGAACAATATGTCATGCTAAATATAAGCAACCAGTAAGGAAAGATCAGATTGAGGGGGAGCCTCCAGAAAGAGAAGATCAAGTTGTTGAAGAGCATCAACTTTGAAGAGTAGGGCATGATACTCTCACTCTTCTAGATGATGATATAAGGGTTTAATAGGAAAGTAATCCTATCAATTTAGCACTGGGATTAGATTATTGAGATTTAGATGATGAAGTTCTTATACTAGTTTCAAGGGAATAAGTGGTTGAGGCCCTTCCAAGTGACTCTGTTACTAAAGCAGATTTTGAAATATTTAAAGAAGAAGTATGTTCAGCTGTTAGTATATCTATTAGGTCTTAGATGGTACATGAAATTCAGACAAATAGAAGAGAAAATTCTGATCTGAGTGTTGAATTACACTATATCAAATCTACAATAGTAGAAATGAGGTGGTCTTGGTCTTGTGGTGTCTATTCCATGTTACAGAATAGGTATAATTGAGACTGATGTAGTTAATGTTACAAATAATGTGATTAAAGAGATTAAATCCAACCTTATTACAACTGATATGACAATTGTTGCAATCACTACCAAGATGAGGAAAGAAATGAATGAACTTTCTTCTGCAATAAATACTTTGACCATAGAAAATAAAGGTTGTGTGGAGACTATTCTCAATACTTTGAAAACTCATACCTCAACTCCTACAGATATTCCTTCTACATCTGGTCATTCCTCTTAGTCTCTAGACATTGAGACAATTAGATCTATTACAAAAGAGGATCTTAATGTTCCTTTTGATACCTATGGTTTTAGAAACCTAGAAAATATTGAGAAGAATAGTGATTGCATGCATGAAATGGTCAGATTCTATACCAAGGAGGCATCTACTAATCGGGAAGATCGTACAAAGAGGATTAACTCATATTTCTCCAAGATTTACACCAAGAACCAGTTGACAAGTCACTTCATGTATTTAGCAAAAAAATTACTTTTCCCCTACTTACAAAAGCATTCAAATAAAAGGTCGAGAAATTGAGGGACTTCACTCCTCTTTTGGAAAAATTCATGGAGAATAAGGATGACTTTGAGAATGCACTGAATTATGGTGCTGAGATTATTGAGGATTTTATCAAACTGTTAAATCCATACATTCATGTAAAAAGTGAAGCAATTGTAGTACCTATTGCTGCACCTCATAGACCTCCTAGATCAGTGCATACACCTCAAATATCAGTTTCCCATGATTTAACTCAGATTCAATCAGTGATACAAGAACATGTTCAAACTCTTCTGTTGTCACAACACAAACCAAGTCTTGTTCCCAATGTTCCAGAAGGATTGATCCTACCTCCTATGAGAATTTCTTAAAACCCCCACAACTTCTCAACCACCACCTATTCAGTCCTCTATTGATCCTTTTGAGAATGGAATGGAACCTCTAAACCCTCAACCATAGTTTGGATCATTATCTAATGGTGATTCTTTCTTGATATTTTATATTTTTGTTTAGGGAATTTTAATCCATTATAATTTATTTATTAGTGTAATTTTGTGTTCTTACCTTTCCTCTATTTCACTTTTATCTATTACATTCTGGGTCCTTTTATTTATGTGTTACCTATTTTCATTTTGATAATCTCAAAAGGGAGAGAAACACCTTTGGAATTATCTTTCTTTCCTTTATAAACTATCATTCATAATGGGAGATGATAAGTAGAATAATTTCATTTCACATATAATTGTTGTACTAAATAATGTCATGATTTTTTATAATAAAAAATGGGCAGATTGTTAGACTAAAGGAGACTATTGGTAATTCAATCTAGTGTTTTTTTAAAAAGGTTGGTGTCGAAGCCTCAATTTATTATTAAAGAAAAGTCTTCTTTAGAGGGTACAGGGAGACCCAATACATATCCCGAAGGCCCAAGGCCAAGTGTCCTAAATAAAAGGCTTTAAAAGCCCATTTTTTGGCCCAAAGGACCCCTCGGTGAACAGTACTACTACAGTACCTGCGCAGCTACAGTACCTGCTACTGTACCCGCCGCTGCTATAGTATCCTGCAACAGTTCCTCCTCCACTAGAGTGTTTCCACTGCTACAGTCCCACCATAGCTACAGTGTCCCGCTACAGTAGCCTGCTACAGTAACCCAGAAATTCATCCCTTCCCGGATTTGAACTCGGGTCTTCTGGATGCCAAACAGGAGCCTGTACCACTTGGGTACAGGCTCGTTGCCATAATCCAATCTAGTATTAATAGATTTAATATTCTCAAATCATTTTAATTCATATTAATCATGTCTTAACGTTTCAATCATAATTATTTAAGTTAAAATATGTAAAATTATTTATATCCATGATCTTACATAAATTTGGTATATTCTGTTTAAATTTATATTGTATGACAGTGCAGAAAAAATATATTCCCAATATAACAGATGACATACTGAAGGAAATGAATCACCGATGCAGATGACTTACTAATGAAAATGACTTACCTATGAAAATGACTCACTGACGCAGACGACCTACTGATGTAGACGACCTACCGTCAGTAAAAATGACCTACTGATGCATGGTGCTACCGAGGTAAGGACTCACCGATAGTTAAAATGAGTCACTAACATATGAAAAGGCTAACATAATTACATACCAATGGGATGAGTTGCTAAAATTAGGTTATACCAACCAAGGACTCACTGATAGACTATTTTAAATTTCTTATATTTTAAAATTATTTCTAATGGTCATATTTTTTGTGTTTTAATGTAACTAATTAATTTAATAATTTTTTTAATACATCATAAATGAGGATGTTTGAAATACATGGTACTATGTCTATCTAAAATATGTATATTTTTGGGCTATAATAATATATATTTAAAAGGATATCGTATGAAATAAGATATACATACAGACTAGCAAAAACACAAGGAGACTTACTATAAGCATCGTACTGAAGAAGAACGTATGATGAATTTTTCATTCCAAGTTGTTGTGTACCAGAGAGCTTCAAATCGTCAAATTTCATTCATCCCAGTAGCATCCAACAAAAACCAAAGGAGAAGAACCTCTGACCTTTTGGAATACATAACACATTGCTCCATGACACACTGTTTTCAATGTCTGTTTCTAGAAGAGGACACAAGCTTCAACTCTGATACATTAGAGTGTCCAACACTAAATTGAATCACACTCAGAGCATATCTAATCCCCTATAAATATATTCTTCTCTATGGTGTATCATTTAATTAAAATTTCAAGTTGTGTGTGTGTCTGTAATAAAACACACATCGTCTCTTGTGCTAAATTGGTGGATACTAGATATCCTCAAACACATATCTTCTTACACTTGTTTGTCCTATATAGAACCATGGAATAGGTCCTTTGTGACCTTGTAATTTCTTTACCATGTAGAATAGTGGAAAAGGTTTTGGGACCAAGATATTCTTGTGTGCTATTTTTAACCTCGATCAAGGGTGTGGTTCAAAGCCTTATATATATTTCTTGGTGGAATGTGATCACCAAGTGGAGTGTATTAGGTCTCTACAAGAGACTCAACCAATTGTTTTATCCATTGTGTATTTCAATTTAGTTTTCTTATTTTTCTTTTCTCTATTTTAACTTATATTTCAAAAAACTAAATTTTACTTTGATAGTTAGTCTTGGGTCGTAGTTATTACTATTTTTCCTTATTGGATTAGTTTCAAAAGTTATGTCAATAAAAAATATTATTATAACTGATAATTAATCAATATTATAAGAAACCATTTTAACATTTAGACTACTCTAATTTTATGATCTTATTTAACTAGTATGTTTTATTTTAATTGGGGGTAATATTTTTAATTAAACTTTGAAACAGAAATTTTAATACGAAATCAATTCACCCACCTCTTGAGTGTCACACTCCACCCATCACAAAACCATGATGAGAAAATAAAATTTTCAAGGTTTTTATTTAAGTAATGGAATGAGGTATTCCAAATAATCTTTATATATCATGTAAGCGTGATTTAAATGGTACCCTTGTGTTTTACAATTAAAACAACATAAGATTCCTACTTAAAATATCAATAAAATCAGTTATTAAATGAAAATAATTTCATTAAATCATACCCGAAAAATGAATTACAAGTAGAACCTTGTTAATATAAAACTAAAATAATTGTTTCAAAGAAAAATTAAACCAAAAAAGTAGAGAAAAAAGTTATATTACTCCCACTTTACATGTTTATCTCCATTGAAATGATCACCCAATGTTTAGATATCCATTGAGAGGAGGAAGCTTATATAAACCTTTTAATTCATCCTTGGCCTAATTATGAGAATATAGAGCTAATGAAATTTAAAATAATGATAGTAAAATTATAAATATATAAAATGGTATCAATTCACCCCATTGACCAAAGTTTTTCATGATGCATCCAAAGGGAAAATTTATAAGATGAGTGGAAGGTGGTTTTGACACTCTATTTTCATAATACAATTTGAAACCTAGATTTTGTATAGGATACAGTCTTTTATCATTTTATAAAAAACATGAATATTTTTCCCCACAAAATTAATATGTTCAAAATAAAATCATTAGCAATTGGAGGTCTTGAACTTGAGATATTTTCAAATTACTGAAGTACCCATGAGACTACGAACAATGAATATTCTATCTAATGTTTCAACATTTTAGAGAATAAAATGGATGAATTAGGATTAATTATATTCTAAAAAATGTATCCTACACAAATATGAATGTTTATGAGAAATTTTATCCCAATTGGTTTGATAGTTATGTGAAATTTGGATTTTATTTCACATGATTTCTTGGGATTTCCCACAATTTTGGCCTCTTTTTCATGAATTTCATCATGGGATCTCGAAATCACCAAGTATTTACCATAAAAGATTTTGAAAACTGAAATTTACTTTATAATTAGTATTATAAAGAATTGAATTAATTTCATACGGTGAAATAATTATTCTCATGTTGATAAATTATAACCCATAATCATTTAAAAACACTGATATAAGGGTGGAAATAAATAATGAGTCACAATGGGATTAATGAAACTATATTTTTCATCATGGGTTGAGCAAGATGCTAAGAATTGGATCTATGACCTAGTTTCCTAACCCATGTTTATTTAATTTATTATTTTTGAATCTATTTGATTACCCAGTTTAGACCGACACCTCAACTGGACAACACTGTGGTTCTAGTTAGGATATATAAATGGGCCTGATGACCTTATTGGACAAACCCAACCCAATTCACTGATATTTTATTTGTATATTTTTTATTTTTAATATAATATTGTATTTTAATTTTAAACATCTTATATATTAATTTTACATATAAATAAAAATTATAGTTTTATATTTTTTAAGTATTCCTGGACTGGACCAGTGTAACGAACCAACTTGGGCTATCTTATCCGATTACTGAGTCTTTCTGATACAATGTATAAGGTTTTTATATTGATCACCATGGATTGAAAACTATTTCTATAGTATCAAACCATTCACTAATTAGATCAATTTTATCCCAATAAATTTATAATTAAATGAGAACATTCACCTAGAAGTTTGGAATGATGACTCTGTATGCCAAAGAGTCATACAAGTTAAATAATTTGTTTCCAAAATAAGTTCCAAAAAAACATGGAATCATGGAATAATAGAACTTACACAAAAAGGTGAACATGATCATTAACATAACCAAAAAATAACAAATAAAATCACAACTAAACTTTCAAACAAGTATCAATACATAAATATAATTGTAAGAAAAGAAATGGAAGGTCGAGGTGGCATGATACATGAGATGATATAAAATAACCCATCACCATGTGATAAGAAAGAACACATGAATTATCACCCCCTCAATAACCTAAACCAAAATTCATGGATTAATAGTAATCAAATTAGTTCTTTACCTAATCCCACATCAAAAACCATGAATCGCATATACACATATAGTGTGTATGTTGGGTGTGATCATAACACCTCCCGGTAGGATCCCACAAAGTGATCCATGCAAAAAAATAGAAATAATAATTAAAGGTATTCTATTTTGATATATATATATATATATATATTATTAATTATTATTAAACAAGTAACAAGGGAACATCACTTGTGATCACTTGTTCTAAAAATAATGAAGTTGTTTATTCAGATCTTTAGTTGAAGCACATATATATGATAATTGATCTTTTAAGGTAAAATATCATTCATGAATATAGAAATAAATTGATAATAAATCACTTTCAAATTATGCATCACTAATTTAGAATAACCTTTTCCTATAATGGAATGAAAATACCTTTTTCATTCTCTCATATCAGCCAAAACTTCATGAAAACATAAGTGAAAAGAGATGTAAAAATAATGGATATTACTTAGATGACCATAAAAAATAACCATAACATTCATTGAGGGAACACATAGGAGTCCTATATATAATATAGGAAAACAAAATAATAGAATGAATGATATTGGTATGAATAATGATCTAACTACCGAAAAATTAGGTTTTACCTTTTTTAGCATGTAAGGTGGAAAAATCCCTTATGAAGAGAAAATTCATAACATGGAGAAAATATCTAGTATAGTATCATACACTAGTTTAGTATTATTCCCAAGACTTCCTTCATATCCACCAAATTCTTCCAATGACATGTAAATGGAGGTGATAAAAACAATTATATATATAATAATACATTGATATAATAGGATAATGTAACATTAATAAACCCCCCATCTCACATTTTAATCCCCTATCAAAAGTGAAACCCATACTATAATATCAATATAATGATAATAAAAAATATTTTTAAACAATTCATATCACAATATAATCCCACGATCTAATTATATATACCAAAGTTGTAAGTTCCCAAGGGTGTATGAACAAATCAATCTTAATATAAGTATCAAAGCATTAAAAAATTCTAAATTATTGAATTACACAATAGCGTGTATGAGAAAACGAGGAAAAAGTGGAGGATCCTTTATTAAGTAATAATATAAGAAAAATTAAAAAATGAAAAATTGGTTTGGACATAAGGTTTAGATTCATGGTTTGTTGCTACTAGAATTTGAACTTTAGATGCACGATCTATATGCATGGTTTGGGATACCATTCACCCTAACTGTGCATATTTTAATTTTTATCAAAAAATTTAAAATTTTCCTCTATAATAAATTTAAATAAATAATATAAATATATGATAAAATATATTCCAAAAAAGTTACATTGTGGTTGTTATAATTCCTCCCACCATATCACTTTATATCCTTAGAAATACATTATGAAATTTTTGATCAAGGAGTGGGTGAGGATTAACTTTTTCATTGAAGACACAATTCTAATTTCTTGGAAAAAAATTATTATTCAACTACTGGAACTGACCCTCAATAATGGAATATATATATATAAGAGAACATTAATATGACAATGAATCATATTGTTAAAACAAAATATTTGGATTCATAATGAAATTCCTCCCATAATTGCCATTGTCCTAGAAATAACATGTTCCACATTGATAATACATTATTAAAAATAAGGATATGAAGACATAGTATCCATAGAATCTTATAAATGGATTGCATACGAAAATTATCAGCAGTATAACACCATTTCCCTCCCCAAGAATGATTAAACACAAAAAAAATACATATAAAACTGACATAATTAAAATAAGGTGACTATTCTCTGGTGGTTTCCCCACCATTTAGATTTCCTTTAACATATTGAATTTAAAAATTGGATAACTACCACTTAGGACTCCGACTATGTGGATAAAATCCAACCCTTTCTACTAATTACTAGGTTCTTTCATTACCTAGGTAGAAAACTACTAGAAGAAGAAATCATTGACACCAGTTGGTATATAATTTTTTCAAAAATGATTTAAAAACTATTTTTCAACATTATGATAATATGATTTTGAAATATGAAGGAATATCATCAGATTTATTCATTGGGAATTTTTATTTAAAAAAGTAAATTTTTGTAAATATGAAGCGGTTGGGACAATTTTATATATATAAAATCGTCAACATAGAATATCAAAATACTTTTATAAAACTAATAGAATACTTTTATTTGATATCATATTTGAATTAGTTCCAATGGGTTGGACTTGGGGATCCATCTAAAGGGTAGAATTGAATTTCCATTTCTAATATGAGACTCCTCAACAGATCCATTAAAAATTTTCAACTATCAATAACCATGATAGGTTTTACGAGCTTCTCAATATTAAATATTCTTATACACTTATGGAACGCATTAATGGTGCTCCAAAAAATTGATCATAGAATAAGTTGAACACATGACACTAGATGGTATCTTAATACCACCACTCATATGATTGGATTTATCCTACCACCTCTTTTCACCATAAGAAATCCTTTAACCACTCTTAGGTATATATGAGATATTACCATTATTAGTAACTATAACCATAATCACCTCAAATAAAATAACATACTTCACAACTCCCACATAAGAGGTCAATCCAAATAGGGATGTATACTGAGGGTCAAAAAGGATATCCCATTCAATGTGTAGATCTTTTATGGTTTTATTTTAGACTAACTCTGTCAGATACAATGTTATCTCAGCAAAGTGTTGATTTTAACCTAACACTAACTAGTTGTTTTTGTCGAGGAAATAAAACTCATTATCCTTTGCCACTTTCATGGTCCCATTATAATTTATTGAATAAAAACCTCAAAACCTTCCCATGACCCCCCACAATATCATTATCAAAATAATGAAATTTCAAAACTTCCAACCTAGAAAGTGAAGTGTTAATATGGAAAATTTGATCTTTATGGCCTTAAGAATTTAGATATGATTCACGACCCTATCATTCTTCTATAGACATTACTATACTTTATTGGAAACTCATTCCCCTCACATGATAAGAGTATTTTAATTACATAACTTCTTAACCTAACCTCCTCGATGGACTAGAATTAGATGAACACTAGGATCTATAAATAAAGAAAAAGGTATAATCACCATATATATATATATATATTGATCAAAAAGAGGGTTTAATTTTAGTGAATCACCCACAACTCCCAATTAAGATTCCATAGGTAATTGATTAGGGAATACACTAAATGATCAAAAAACAAAAAACATAATCAAGACACACCTATGTTTGAATGATGCACCCTAATCATTTTTGATAAAGTTGGGAATATTGAAATCATCCCATACTGTACAATACAAAAAAAACTATAAACAACTATAGAAACTCTGACCAATTATATCAAAGATGACTGGAAACACTAGAATTTCTATTTCAATAGTGTAAACTTTTATAGTGTTACTATAGAAGTTTGCATATAAAATACATCAGAACTGTATCTCAATATGATTATATCCATTGGTTAATGTTTCATAATGGTCTTATAATGAGATATCAATATAGAAATGTGGGTTACGATAGAACCAATTTTCTTTATGAACTCATTTCATTAATTAGTTTCATACTCTGATATTTTCATTTTATTTTACTTCAAAATTTTGTGAAATCATTCTATATTTCCTTAGACGTAAGGATTATTACCAAACAATGAAAATCATTATGTCCATTATCTTCTTTTTATTCTTATTTTCTCCATTTTTTAATCTTATATGAAATTATTAAAACATTAATTTGTCACCAAATTTCTGTAACAACTCATATTAGAGCCTTATTTTAGAATATCAATGTCACATTTCTCTAATTGAATGTTGGAAAAAGGCATGGTGAAGATCAATCACCTCAATGTGTTTGACTTTAGTCACTAGATAATGGAGATCAAAGATTATCTTTATGAAAAAAATATTAAATTCCCAATTTTATGTGAAACCCCAAAGGATATGGAAAATACTGAGTGAGTCGTACTAGATTGATAGGTTCTTGTAGTTTTTCATCTTATATTAGCCAAAAATATGGATTTGAACATAAGAGTGGATAAGATAGTGGTTTTGTTGATTAAAGATATCATGAATATATATGAGAAACTGTCTACATCAAACAATATGAACCTAATGTGATGACTATTAAATATGAAGATAATTTATGGGAATATTATTTCCAATCATATCAATGAATTTGACATCGTCACAAGTCATTTTAAATCAGTGATAATTAACCTAGATGATGAGGTATGTATACTTTTTTTATTTTCTTCATTACTTGATAGTTGGAAAGTAACTGTAATAGCCATGAGTAGTTCTTCAGGGAATACAAATTTTTCATTCAAATATATGTGAGAATTGATCTTTAGTGAGGATATTCAAAGAATAATATGAGGAATATTCTCTGGTTCTACTTAGAATTTGAAAGGAATAGACATATACGTATAGGGATATAATCATATCAGATTACCAATATGACGAGGAAACATACAAGACAAAAAAATTGAACCCAATTTTAGCTTCCTAACTTATGAGAATAAAGAACATGTTATGAAGTAGAATATAGAAAAATAGAAAGTCACCTGGAACTAATAAATCAAACATGATAGCTGAAGGGACTGATTATGTGTTTTTTTTTTTGAGTGTCTATGGAATCTTGTATTAAAGATTTAGGGACATATTTCCATTAAAAATAAGATAAGGTTTTCATGACCAATTATATTTCTATAAATTTTGGAATGGTATATCCAGTTTATTAGAATACGTTTCATATTTTGGAGAAGGGAGATACACTAATTAAAATGAAAATTTGGGGTTTTATCATCCTAGAGAATGTGGGGTATATAACTGAATTGAAAAAGGAACAATTTTTTATCAAGTAGCTTCATGATGTAGGTTTATCCCCACATTCATTGGAAGTGAATGGAATATTTCTAGGTGATATATGGTTATGAATTATGGATTAAATAATGTAACCTTTTATAATATGATAGATAAATTCATGGATATTCTTAAAATAATATATTCTGTTAGGGGTTTACAATTGTAGAAGTATAGGCTAAAAAGACAAGTGTGAAGAGGATAAAGGTACTGAAAAGAAAAAAGAATGATACCAAATTTGATGTATGTAGAATTCAGTATTTGTTAATATTGTATGTTAAAAAATCATAAGAATATATATTTTTTGTGAAAGGCAGCAGAACACCAAAGACTGGGAAGCTATACCTGGGGAACACAAATCTTTAGGGTCCTATACCTGTACACTCTCTTGGAGGGTCATTATACCATGAACCATTTATTGATGACTCAACCAGAAAGGTATGGCTTTACTTTTTGAAAATAATCTATGATATTTTTAACATGATTCATAAGTGGAGGGAAATTATGGAAAATGATTTAAGATCAATTATGAAATATTTTATGTCTGATAATGGAGAAGAGTTTGGAAGTCAAGAGTTTTGGGAATTATTTGCAAAAAATGGAATTCTGTGGGAGAAGAATCTTCTAGGTATACCATAAATGAATGGTTTGGATAGAAATATTAATAGGTAATTGAATGAATTTTCTTGGTGTATGAGTATACACTCAGGTTTACCCAAGACCTTTTGGGAATAAGTACTGAATATGAAAACAAAACTTATCAATAGGGTTCTATATGTATGAATGGAATAATGTCTACCTAGGGAGATCTAATCAGCAAAGAAGTTAATACACTCTTGATTATGAGTCTTTGAATGTTTGGAATATATATATATATAAATAATAATGTAAGGTACAATAATGATTCTAAATATAAATCATGTTTCTTGATTGGATATGGTGATGGGGATTTTGGTTATTTGTTCTGTGATGATATGAACAAGATGATCATCTGAAGAAAAACTGTGATATTCAATGAAGGTGTCATTTATAATTACCATAATGAAGTTGAAACTAATGGTGGGAATAGAGAATCAGAGTGTCTAAAAAAAGTGAATCTTAAAGGTGTTCCTTATTATGTGACATCAAAACCAGTGGGGCCTACTCTTAAAGTTTAATTGAGTAGATCATCATGGGTGAGATGCCCCATGTGGGGTTATTCATCATCTTTATGTTATTGTTTACTGAATGATGCTATAGAGAAATATTTTTTGATGAGGAAATGTATTTAAAGGATTCAAACATGTGGGATTTGGCAATATAGGTGGATATTTATTTATTACATAACAACAATACTTAAGAAATGACAACTTTGTACAAGGAAAAAATGAATTTCAAAATAAATTAGTATATCAACTTAAGTAATTACATGATGGTAGGATATAATATACTATATGATTGGTGGTTAAAGTATTTCAATAGAAAGAAGTTGTGGATTTATTAAAATTTTCTCACATGTAGTGAAATTTACCAATATTATAGTGGCTCATAGTTTTGTTGAATTTTAATACTTAAATCTTAATTATTATGATGTAAATAATTCTCTACTTCATGGTGATTTAAGGGAGGACATTTATATATAGTGGAAAAAAATTAAATATTGCCTTGGGAAATAAATACATAGCGTGAATACTCTAGAATAGATTATATGGGTTAAATAAGGCTCCCAGATAGTGGAATAAAAGGAATAATTTATTCATGAGAAAAAAATACATAAAAATGATATGGAATTGATTAATCATATTACCTTATGTATTTTGTTGATTTATACATTATATTGCTTCATTATATAAATGGCATGTTCATTGTAGTATTATATATATGTAGATGTTTTATGAGTTGAAAGGGATGTTGGATTAGGATCTTAAGATGAAAGATCATAGAGAAGCTAAAAAAATTGTGAATGAATATCCAGAGTGATCTTGAAACTAGAACCTTAATTTTTTCACAAAATAACTACATTAGCATGGTTTTGGGCAAATTCAATATTTTTGGAAAATCCAGTTTCTATTCCCTGGACAAAGGATTTAAAATTATCAAAGTAGTAATCACTGAAGATATAAAAAGAGGTTTCATAAATGGATAAAGTTCTATGCACATTATATATTGGAATCTTGATGTATTCCATGGTCTGTACCCAAGCTTATATTTCTCAAGTTTTTAGAGTTTTGAGTATCTACATGGTTAACCCTGGAGAGAAACATTAGGATTCAATGAAGTGGATAATGATTTATCTAAATGAAATTAAGGAAGTATCTATGTTCTTTGGGAAATAAAATTCATTCTTAGGGTATGTGTATGTTGACCTCAGAAGAGTTTCTAACTTTAGGGTATAACTATATATTATGTACTTTCATGTGGATGAACTATAATGAGCTAGATATATCTGCAATAGAATGAGGTGGAACTATCCTAGATTGAGGTAGAATATATCTCTATTACAAATAGAGGTAATAAGATGGTTTTTATAGAAAAGTTATTGGTGGATCTGGATAGAAATAGAGGATAAAATTTATTGGACTATGACATTAAAAGTTGTATTCATGTTTCAAAAAAAGTGTTTCATTCCCAGGAAAAGAATATTCATTAGAAGTTCCATTTTATTAGAGGCATAATATAGGATGGACTTGTGGTATTATAGAGGATTAATGGAACACGTAACCAAACATACATATTGAAGAAACTTATTTTAATTGAGATATTGAGGCACTATCGTGCCTCTGTTGTTCTTTATTAATGAATGGAGTGTGGGATGTAGAATATGGAAGAACAATATAATAGAATTGAATGGAAATGAGTTGGTATTTCATGAATCTTCATCTTGAAAAGGAATCACTTATAGTATATCACCCATTTTTGAGTGAGGAAGATGAGTAGGTCAGATAATATAAGTTATATAAAGTTGGAACCATGGAAGGATGTTAGTTTACTCAATCAATATCCAACTAGGATCATATTGTAATGGTGTTTCCCATTCCTTTTATGGAAGTTGAGCCAATTACTATCATCTTATACTACACACCAGAGTGTAACTCTAAAAAATTGTAGCAACCATGACCAACTATAGAAGAGTTGATCAGTTTCACTGATAGTGGTATTATAGTAGTGTGGACTTTTATAGGGTTACTCCAGAATATTGGACTTTTGAGGCATTGAGACTGTATCTCTATATACTTCCTACTTTTGGTTATTGTAGCATAGTGGAATTAATGTATGGATGAAATTGTGTCAATTTTTTATACAATAACATTGTGTTTATTTATAATATAATTCTAAGTTAGGGTTTTATAATCGAATATTTACATTATATTTTCTCCTAAATTAGTGAAATAATTTTTCCACTTTATAGATATAGAAATTATTCCCATACCATGTAAATATCTATGTATATAGTCTACTTCATGTTATTTTGTCTCCCTTTCTCTCTTCTATGAAATTCCACTATCATTTACTGCTCATTACCTTTCCATAATAACCTCAAGATTCCAAACTTAATGAAAAAATATATAAAAATTTGAAATAAAACCAAAACAAAATTAATATACATTTCATACTATAATATGACACAAAAAATGAAAAAAAAAATATGAAAATATAAATTTACTTATCTCGATTGGTTATCAAGGATACCATATAACCTATGTTCAGACGTTATTGTAAGAACCTTTGAAATATATTTTCTAATAAATGAGAAAACTCTCCTTTTATCATAAATTGATTTAATTTATAGACATATTAACCCTCTTTTTACAAAAATCAAGATATATCTTTGAAACACTTATTGAAATCTATAAATATTAAAAGTAAACTTTATAAATCATTTTAAATTCAAAACTTTAAACATAGTTTTTATTTTTTTTAATAAACCCCACTTATGATCATAAATTTAAGCTTTTGAAAGATAAGAACCCGATATCAAAATATTAAATTATAATCCTATATTATGTTAAGTAACATCACAACCACATAAAATTTCTTAACAATCCATATTAAATTAACAAAAATCATAGATAAAAGAAATTTGAAATCATAAGATACCAAATAATGAAATAAACTACTATTATCATTAAAATATGATCAAAATAACACAAAAAACAATTTAAAATCACAACAGTCTCATGATAAAGGAAAGAAGATATAAAAAGTCATCAAAAAGAATATTTCACAAAATTAAACATGAAAAATAATAAACAAGTCTTAAATCTAATTAAATGGGGTTTTCTACATGGATCAAATGTTTCTAATTAACTATATTAAAGAACATATTTTTATCAAAACCTTTTAAAATAATATCATCTTGAATAATTTGTTTAAAGTTATTTTTAGTTCAATCAATACTATTTTTAATTAGTTAATTTGTAATTAAATTTAGCCTATTAATGTGTGTTTCCTTTGGACTTCTTCTGACCTGTCCAAAACATCATAATCTTGTCTTAATCATTTTCTCACCAATTGGAGCCACTCTAAATTTTTCTCAAATATAATTATTTCTAATCTAATTAATCATAAAATATTCACATTATCATCTTAACATTTTCATTTCTTCTAACCTTATTTTTTGTTCAAGATGGATTTTCAAATTCCATCACTCACTGCCATATTGGATAGTTGGTATAATAAAAGTCCTCCAAAATTTACCCTTCACATTCAAATAATTTTTATGATCACAAAGAACACTAAAATCCTTTCTTAATTTTATCCATATAGTTTGGATCCTATGAGATACATGTACATAAATATATCCATTGCATTGAAGAAATAATACTAAACAACGAAAATGATCAACTTTTGAAAGAATAAGGTCTCTGAATATCACATTCTTAAAATTACTAGACAATAATTTTCTAAAAATACACTCTATATATCATTTTTTATCCCCATTAAAATCGAAATATTTTCATTATAAAGTCTCTTTCTCCAATGATTTAATTTTAGATTGATAGTGTCTTTGTATTATGTGATGAGGACTCTATTATCAACAAAAACACATGCAATTAGGCATATCATATTGAATATTATTTTTAATTTCATTGAAGAACAAAGAAAAAATTTATGGGATTAAATAATAAACTTGATGTATTCATATCGAGATATTGAAGTTTATTGTGTCACCCACTTGAGTTTTAACTCAGTTCATACTCCCTTTACACATGTCTTGGATAATTTTAATAAATGTACACTATAACCCTTTTTTCTATTAATATATTTCCATAAAACATATATATGAACATTATTATATGACTTTTCCAAATCAATTAAAACCATATACAAATATTTTTCATTTTATTGATATTTATCCATAATACCTACAATAAAATAAATTACTTATGTGACTGAACATCCAGCCATAAAACCAAATTAAATACTAGAAACCTTATTTTCCCTTCAAATTCTTTATTTAATCACTCACTCCCAATTCTTCAAGGTATTAATCATAATATTAATGAATCTATAATTCCAAAAAACATAAAATGTATCATTTATTTTATACCTGGGTACTACAGAACTATTCCTACATTAATTAGATATTTTATTATATTTGATAATCTCTTTAACTTGCCTAGTGATCCAATTAACACCTAATTACCCTGAATATTTCTATATTTTAATGTAGATAATATTTAACCCAACTTCGTTAAAATTTCCCATCGTTATTAAATCCTATTCAACATCAATGGATGAACTTTTTGAAAATAGTTGAAACTAAATTCATTTCTAATAATACTTATATTATATGAGTCTAATCAACACATCTTCTCTTAATTGAAAACATTATTAAATTTAACATCACTATATTTTCTAAATTTCCCCATCCATAAAAGGGTTATGACCTTCATAAGATTTTATGCATCGAACATGGTCCAAATAACTATATGTTTCGCACTCTACCACTATCTAAACAATAGTTTTTTCTTTCACCATTATTAATATGTAATAAATGGTAAAAATCCTAAAAAATTACTATTTAGCCTCACTAAATACTTTCTTATCCTCACTATGAGAAACATGATATAAAACCCATCTAACATAATTACTAAAAAGTTCCAGTCTTTAAAACACTCTTGTTCCACATTTAACTTTTTTTGGACATTATTATTCCACGATCATGGTTATTTTCCTTTAGAAAAAACCCTTTAGATAATCCTATAATAAAATTATCTATATGGTGAACGATTTAACACAATTATATAAATGTTTCACTATTAATAGTTAGTCCACACTTTTAACCTAACCATTTATACATATTTCCATCAAAATAGAGAAACATGTAATGCAACCCATGTGTTCAAACTATGTTCTCCTAGATCTATAAATTTTTCTCTCAAAATATAAATTTCTCAAATACTATTTAATTAATATACAAAACTGATAATACACCAATCCCAAAAATCCTTTATTGTCTCATTTATCATCCTAATAAGTTTTAGTCAAACACCCACTAATAACATTCCTTTTGTCTCAATAATTGTATCTCATATCGGCCATAACTTCGAAAATAATGTAAAAAAACTGGGCTCTAATGACTTTTTTTTAATGAACCAACTCTTTCTATCCTTATATAATACCCATGTAGGCACGAAACAAGGACCAAGGTGTATTCCCAACCTCATTGGTATTGAAACTAGTTTGATGGACTCACACCATGCTCAAATTATATTTATTTTTTCCAATAAATTAATACTTAAATGAGAACATTCTCCTAGAAATTTTACATGACCACTCTGCATGATGAACGATCATACAAATGAAATAAGTATTTTACAAAATAAATACCAACCAAATAGGTCATAATGAAATAATAGAACTCAGAAAATAAAGATAACTTTATATATAACATGACCAAATCTTCCCAATAACATCACAAGTAAACTTTTATACAAGAATACCCAGATAAATGGAAATATAAAAAAATAAAAAAAATAGAAATTAAAGGATGATGTGAAATGATACATGAGATGTATCATAATACATAATGATAAATACACAAAATAACCCATCTCTACTTGAACAGTATGAACACATTACTTATCACCTCCTCTATAACCTAAACCAAAATATGAGGATCAGCTGCTATCTTAGGAGTTTATTACCTAACCATTCATCACAAACCATGAATTCTACATACACACAATGTATATAGGGTATTATGTTCTCAGCAAGTACTCCAAGAACAATATATAATTTCCAAGTCATGATATTTTGAAATATATATATATATATAAGTATTTCTATTCTTTTTTAGTAAAAATTAACACGATAACATCAATTTTGATCACTAATTACAATAATAATAAAGTTATTCATTTAAAATAATCCACCTTCATTGGACCAAATCCAAGGGCATCATTCAACCGAACTCATGGAAATGGAATAATAAAAAATGAATGAATGGATATTATATACATAAAATAATATAACTAAACACTACTAAAACTATTTAATGAAAAAAATATCCTTTAATTTTTCACAAATCCCTTATATTTTGATTTTTTATATTTTTCATGTTCCATTAATGGTAAAAAAATAAACTAAATGATCATAAATTGAATGAATTATTTAATCAGTGATAATATATTCAAAATATTATAATTCTATAATAAAACATAATCAATAATAATATATTTTAATTTAATAATAAATATTATCAATATAAAGTGATAAAATTCGTACAATTTCATTTAAATTAGAAACCACATTATCAATATAGAAAAACATTTTCAAAATTATATAAGAGATAAAAAATATTATATTATATGAATTATTTCTTATATATAAATACTTTTGATTAAATAAAATCATATTTAGGGTTTATATAGGTATAGTGAAAATATTAATACATTTAATTTCTAATATTTATATTATTGTATTTGGATTTTATTTTTTAGTTTTCCCACGGTAATATAAAATCAATATCATTAATTAAAAATCATTAAAATATAAAATAAAAGTCATAATAAAAATTATACTATTTTACTACTAGTGAACCACATCTTTCACTCCATAATTCATCATTAAATATTAAATTCAGTACATTTTTTATCTAATCAGTCTAATTTATTTATTAATAAGTAAGTTTTACCTATTACAAGGTGCATCCATTGACCGAATTTTTATATGGATAATCAACCATAATCTTATCTTGGTCATATTTTATTAATTAGTGCCACTATAATTTTCTATCTTTTATTAATTTATATCTGTTAGAGAATTTAAGTTATTAAGAAATTATTCTATTTAGGTTTTATTGAAAATTTACATCCTATACCATTTCCACTAATTTTTTTGTACAGTGTATCCACCTCGAGTCTCACATCTCATCTTTCAACTCATATATCAACTTTTATAACTTTTATATGTTTATTTTCAAGTAATATATTTGATGTTATACAACCTCATTCTAGAGGTATAATTATTGGGTTATTTTTTTATACATGGTATTAGATCCTAATAAATTCTTTGGTCTCTTTCTCTTAACCTGGTCAGAATGGCCTTTTGGGTTCTATACTATTAAAAATATACACTAGGCCTGCTCGGTTACCAAAAACATTATATATCATCACCATACAATGATATATTTCAATTTTACTCCCATTACAACCTCAAGTTTGAGTCTAGTTCTAGGAATACACCATTTTATTTCACATCCCATATTCTTCTTCCATATATATAGATCTCTCAGATCAACTTCAGTTCCCCACTCAAAGTACATGGTTTCCTCTGAGCATGTCTCCCTCACCACATTCCATTCCCTATATTTAAAAATAGAAACAAAATTCCATCCTCAGGTTTTATAATTCTTCCATTCTTAGGAGAACTACCCACTTTTTGGCCCCTATCCACGAGAGTTGATTAGTCGTATCTCTTATGCACTCCAGGAAACAATCTGGGAATGCATGTGTGGTGCTACAAAGCACACCCCCTAATAGTTTTCATTTCCATTGATAGTGTGCCTCTATAAACACCTTTTATTCCACTATTCTCAATCTTCTACACCAAATTTTGTTAGATCTATCATGTTAATATTGAAAAAACTACACTAGGAACACCCCATAATCTTTATTCCATGTGACCTATCTACTAATTCTTTCCAAAATAAGACACATGCCTTTTCTATATGCTTTCAATCTTTTCTTCTCAATATTTTTGGTTTTAGTCACTGCACCCATGAACATGCCTTAAAATCCTTATATGCCTCCCCTAACCCCAATGTGTATAAACTATATTTTTTTTATGCTATTTTTTTGTCTTAGTAAACAATTTATTATTTTTGTAGATGTTGTGTTGATTTCAGATGGATATTTATATAATTACTCAATGGATGAATGTTTTAGTAATAACTATCCATAAAACTATTTCTTGATTAAAATTTATAGATGTTTTATCTTTTCTTGATTTAAAATCATATTTGATAACCTAGAAAATTATGACTGTGTGACTTATAGAAGAGTGCCTCAAATATCTAACTATAGTTTCCATGGTACCTATTTTGACATTCATGTTGTTCAAACTTTTAAATTTGGGTACGAAGATGGAGAAATTTTTAGCTGTAAATGGAGTGATGATGTACTTTAGTAATTAGGATATGGGTCTATGTAGGTTTAGTTTAATAGGTTTATCTTACTCTTTTCCACTAGTTTTTATCATTCATTTTATACATATCTTAATTATTATATCATGTAACTTATCATGGTCAATAACATATTCCAACCTCATTCCAGAGATGATGTTTATGGGTATACTATTTTTAAACCAATATTATACATTTGTTAATGTTTACATGCACATCTTAATATTTTTTACTTATAATACTTTAAATTTTTTAGTAACTTGTCTTGTTAAAAGAAAACACTCGTCTCTATATTGAATTGATGGATGAATAAAATTTTCATTTTAATTTATAAGGAATTTGAGGGTTAAAAATCATTCCTAAGGTATTTATCTATTTTAGATGTCCTTCTTGTATTCTATAAGAGATATTTATATATGTATTGCTGAAAAGAACATAAATATTGAAAACAACCAACTATTGGATTGAAATTTTCTCCCAATATCATATTTTTTTAAAATTAATCCCCTTATATTCCATATTACCCATACTTAGATGAAAACCCCTCGATCCTAGAGTCTTTATTCATTCTAATTATTTCTTTCCCAAGATTTTGTAACAACTATATCATCTAAAAAACCTAAAATTTGGCACCTCATTTTGAATATCCATTTATAGTGTGTCCATGAATTAATTAATTAAAAATGGGCTTAAATATAAACCTTTATTTTGTCCTAAAAATATAGGGAAGTATGATGAGTCACCCTATGTAGTTTTAACCCTCATCATAACATCCTCAGTCATATATTGGAATACTTTTATATATGTCAACTTGATCATTTTAGTTATACTAATATTGAAAAACATCTCCTGGGACATTTTCACATTCCTTTTTAAAATTAGATAAGACTATATGAAAATATATATATTTTTATTGTAATTATCCATAAAACATCGCATCAAATAAATCAATTCAATTATTGAGTATTGGGGGATAAAACCAAATTGAATCTCTAAAATATATTTTTCTATTTGGATAATTTATTCAATCAACCTTCCAGGATTTCATTGTGTGATTCGTAAGTATAATTCCTCTTTGTTTTTCACAATTAAAAATATTTCCTTTATTTTTATCACACAGGTACTTGAGTAATATTTCTCTATTCATTTGATATTTTCATTGTTTTTAGAATATCATGAAATAACATTTTGATCCAATTTATAATTGTTTCCCCTAAATATTTCCATGAAATTTTCATTAGAAGTTATAATCAAGTTTATCTCTTCTGATTAATAGATTTTATAAAATATATATCATTATCTTTATTTTAGAGTTTATTTAATGTAATTATCTAATTTTTATTAATTTTATAATCCATAAAAATTTCATAGTATGTTTCATGGTTTATAAATCATAATGTTTTTTATTATTTACAAGCATCATGAAATCTTTTCCAAGTGTTATTATTTCTATAAAGGTTTAGTGATTCAATTTTTTTAGCATCACCTTTAACTTCAAAAATATCATTTTAGATAAAATAATCCTTTTCTTTTAGAAAAAAAACCATTCAATTATTCAAAAATACCAATTATAACTTTGATGAATATTTTTAGTTAATAGTTCCTTGTACATCTCAATCCACTTATGTTAAAACAATTTTATTATTTCCACTATTAAATTTTATTTTATATTCCACTATATGGTTCTATGATTCTTTATTTTTTTCTTATTACTCTTATAATTATTAACATGAAGGTCCAAAACAAATTAAAGATGTTGATTGGTAAAAATTTCACCTGGTGTAACCGTACTGTACATTACTAATCATATATTAGAATCATTTACCAAGAAGTAATTGAATTGAGACAAATTATTAATTCTATTTTAAGTTATAATATATTCATGTCATTTTTGAAAGATCCTACTTGTTATCAAAAAAATCATTACTAAAGGAAAATTATAAGAGAGTTACTCACTAGTAATCAAATAATCCCAAAAAACCATACATGGAAACCTAAGTTATCTCTTGTATGTTTTCATATGTTTTCATTTATAATCACACTAATGAATGACTTATCATGTTGTGAAAATCCATGAATCAACATTTCTAAGTTTTTACCAAGAAAAGAATCTTTTTATAACTATAATAATATTTTACTTAGTCTCTCATCCATGTTATCTGTTGTACATGAAATTTATGGTCCCCATAATCAATGTTTGAAGCATTGTTTGGCTCATGTACCATCTATTTTGAGGTGTTATCATAGAGTAAATTTTATAGCCAATGAGGGAACCTCCTCATTACTCTAGGGTTGAGTTGGGGTATTCATTGGATCCCCTTTTCCAATGAAACAACCGTGAAATTAATTATTTATTTTTTAATCTCACATCCTATAATGATAGTTAAGAATTTTGATATAATGAGATGATATGATCGTGGTTTGTATTACTCTTAGTGTCATTTTTTTAGGGGATCATGACTTGTACACTATGTTAGGGGTACTTCCTTGACGGGCTTCTTTATAAAACGAGGGAGAACTAGAAAATCTATACATGTTAGTTGAAAATATTTCTAGAGATTGTATGGAACATGGTACTGATGAAAAATGAAAATTTATTAATTCAATGAAAGATCACTGAAGCAATGGTTGGGCATAAATTAAGTGATTTTACTCCCACCCACAAGTGATAAATTGAAGGTGGAATTGTTTTTTCTAGTTGGATAGTGAAATAATAAAGTGAAATGATTCATCAAAGAAATTACTATTTTTTAAAAATCTCATTTAATATAGGCTGGTATTAATTTTATAAATATAATTATAGCACAAGTGGAATTACCAATAAAAATGAATATTATTTATAGAGATGAATATTAGAGGCTAGTTAAGATATCAAAAAATAATTTTTAAGTATTTTATAATATTAAAAAATTGTTCAACAATATTATAAGAAATAATAAACACATTTAATGCTCTTGAATGAATAAGACATATATAAGTTGTTGCATTGTAGGTAGTTAATTATTATTTTCATTATCTAGAATAAAAATTATGTAAAACTGATAATCCAATGTTCCAACCACTTTCTTTGAAGAATACAAGTTCATAAAATAAATTTTATAATTCATTAAAATAATCAAATTTAGAATTTGTATGGTGTGAATATGTGTTAGTCCTTTTTGATGATGAAAATAGATGATAATTTAAGCAAAAGAATAAAATAATGGAAAAACGTATCAAAAAATAATCTAAATAAAACTACAAGAATTGACTTCATCCCCTTAAGAAAAATAAAAATATAACATTAATTAAATGTAATGGAGAGTGGAAGTGAATGTAAAAAAATTTAAACAAAGTAAAAGTCATTAAAATATGAAGATATGTGAAGACCATTTTTAATGTCTATGATTTGGGCTTATAAATAACTAAGATATTGATTTTGATACTTTATATAAATATATTTTATATCATGATACTTTTGTTTTTCACTAACATCCTGATTAAAGTAGATATTTTGTAGAAAGTACACAATTTTCAAATTATCGTAGGTCTTAGAACTATGTTATTGGGGGGGTGAAAAGAATACTTCCATAAAAAATCAAATATAATTGAGTATAAAGTATCAATTTATTCATGATATAAAATTGGGATGGGGAGTTAATTTGACTTGGAGGAGGATGATGAACATGGTAATCGATCTTGTGGGATAATAGTAAATGGGACTGAGATATTATCCCATGTAAATATTTAATTTATTTTCCATATATTTAATGTGATGGGTAGAATTATGATTTTTCAAAGGATTTCAATGATTAGTATGAAGAAAAATGGTCTTGGTGTTGGAATACTAGGATTGAAAGAATTTCAGAGTATAGGAATGAAAGACTAGATCATATTAATATATCAAATTGGATGTTAGTCTATGTTCCATAATACTAGTAAAATGTCTTCTGGACATTTTGAATCATGTAATATATATTAATGGAAATATTTTATCATTCATTTATGTATTTCACATTGAACATGAGGTACTATTTGATAAAACATCCATGGGATATATGTATTACTAAGATATCCCTGATTAACGATCATCATATTAGGTTGTGATGATATATTAATATTAGTACGGGTAGGATCACTTATGACACATTTTTTTAATATGGTTAGGGGAAATCATATTGATTAAATTTATGGGGCTTAGGAAATATTTTCCAGACAGATAATATAGTTCTATAATCATTCACATGGTTAGAGAATGGTTTAATAAATCATATGAAAAAAATTTGTGGTTTACCAGGAAAATAAAAATGTGAATTTCCTTTCTTTCTGCTACTCGGATTTAATAGACTTTGCATCTATTTTCTCTCTATTCAAATTATCCTGAACAACTCTTGTTGAATCCATCTTTTCATCCCTCTAACCATAGTTCTATGTGTATTCATCACCTAGATTCATCAAGAAATCCTCAAATAATTTTTTCATCTCCCTCTTCTTCTTTCTATTCATCCAAATTTTTAAATTTTCCTCTAACCTATGGACATTGTGGAATTTTGTTTCTTCTCATTTAAATTTAAGGTGAAGTTTCTCTTTATTAGGGTTCAATTGGGCTTCTCGGGATCTCTTATTGCTTTTTTCTGTAAAACAACTAAAGATAAGTGTTTCATTGGTTTAAGATAGGTGGTTTCACAGGTTAATATTCATTTATGTACCAAATAAGATTTATTATAAAAATGAGGTGTTTAATTACTTAAAAATATTATATTCCTTCTTTGAGTACAAATATATATATTATAAGTGATCTAATATTCTTATTTTTATGTGAATGATAAAAATGATCCTCAAAGAATGTTAAACATATGGAATCTTATGATGCCCATTTTATGTTTGATAAAAATATATCACTTAGATCTTTATGAACTATATAAATTATTAATTCTTGTTTTTAGTGATATTTATTTTTCAAAATTAGTTTGAAAGTATATCCTTTTAAATTTAATTTTTCTCTAGGTGAAACTAAAGTTTTTATTGAATTTAATTCTATAATAATGATATGATTTATGGGAATCTCATGTGATTATATATGTAACCTAGAATAAGTAACTTTATAGGGAATTATGTGGCTCTACATATATATCATATTCCTTTGAATTTATCAGGACACTTTATCTAGGATAGACTAGTTATGATTCCAATTTGACTTGTTCTATTGAAAATTAACCTCATGTTTTGGATGTGAGTGTGGATAGAATCATGTGCACAATATGAAAAATTATATTTAGATATAAAATTAGTATAATGA
This sequence comes from Viscum album, assembly GCA_963277665.1. Taxonomy (NCBI): domain Eukaryota; kingdom Viridiplantae; phylum Streptophyta; class Magnoliopsida; order Santalales; family Viscaceae; genus Viscum; species Viscum album. The sequence goes on along the minus strand of OY728162.1, from coordinate 1,233,665,464 downwards.
TCCGATTAGACCTTAACCATAGTAAACTTATGTAATATCCCATTATTATTCCTGGAAAATGAATTTTTTCAAAATCAATAGTTTCATGCATATTTTGTGTTAAATATTATTCCATATTTTTAGCTATATATTACTTACTCCCTTGAAATTAATAGTGTACTTTACAACACTTTATGGTATTTTATAGGTATAATTATAATTAAACCCACCATAGACCAATTTTTTATATTTATATCTTTTTTGGATAACAAATGTAGTGGCATGTTACTTATTGAAGAAGGTGGATATCCATGTTAGACAGCTTCGTTTTTGGTGGAGGTGACATGGTGGGAATTATCCCTCAGGTCACATGGGGATGGGTGGAAACAATTTTTATTTACTTTTGGATCTATATTTTTTTGTATAATTTTATTCTTGTATTTCAATATCATTTTCCCATCCCAATCCCCTTTTTATTCAATTTTCAAAATGCCTTGTGTATTTATATACTTGGTTTTTCTTATGTTAAATGGTTATGGATTAAATTTTTTCTATATATATTATATGGTTTATTTTTTTGTCTCTCATTTATATTATGTTGTGATTGGTATTTTATATACATACATTCATATTTTTAATGTTTATTTACCCACCAATCTATAGTGAGGTCATGATGGATTATCGGGAGATAGCTTTGATGTGTTGAATAATTGGGAAAAATCATTCCCAGAGGTGTATTCATTGATTCCAAGGAACTAATTTCCATCCCATTGGGAACTGGAACACCTTTTACTCCATGTCACAAACTAGATCAAGCATGGGATTAGGGGTGTCCTGAGATGATTCTTGACAAAATGGTATCAACGCTCATTTTTTACATTATTTGAGGAATTTTAGGTAGAAAGGAGATACGATCATCGAGACTTGATGGGTAGGTTTCAAGTGAGTGTCTAACAAAAAATAATTATAACATGCCTTATTTATTCATTGTGTTTCATAAAATAATTGTTATGAATTTATGTTTATTCAATTTTGAATTTTATTTAATTTTCGGTTAAATAATGGAGGATTGAAGGAAATAGGATGTAGACCATGGGGAAAGCATGTGGCCCGATCTCATGGAGTTCTAATGTGCCCCTAAATTTTTTGTTTATTTCCTTAAAAATTCAAGGATAAACTACGAATCTATTCTCAAAATTTTAGTTAGACCTACATGGTTGTCACATACTAAGGTGAATTGTGCAATGTAACTATGCACACTGGAGAAATTGTGTAACATCCCAAGGTTTTAAAAAAATTAATTGAAATTCATGAAACGTTATTTTAAGTAGATATTTATAACTAGACTTTAAATATAATTTTTCCACTTATATGTTTTGAATTTAAAAAAATGTTCATCTATAATTGTGTTCAGTAAGTTAATTGGAGTCTGATAGGACCAAATTGTTTTTTTGTGAATAGTAACATACCCTTATGAATAGTAATATGACCCTAATTTTTAGTAAATTGTATTATTATTTTATTTTCATAAGTATTTAAGATAATGAAATATTGGTTAGTTTTTTAATGTGATATAAAAGCAGTTATAGATTTAAAATTGTTAATTTTTGAATAAATTATGATTTTCTTTAAAAGTTAAATTAATAATATTTATAAAATTATTGTCAAAAAATGGAGTTCATTTTTAAATTATAAACTTCAAAAAATGGTTAGGGTGAATTTTTGGGATTTTTCTAAAATTCATGAATTTTTTATGAATAGTAAAATAAGATAAATTACGATAAATGCTAAATAATTGATTTAATAAATCATATGTGATTCAAGGCTGATGTAAGAACACTTATCTAGAACTAAAATGAACCAATTGCCATTTTTGTTCAGGGAATCATAACTATTGATTTTCTTGTTTAAAAATAATAAAATAATGATTAAAATAATGATTAAAATAATGTACAACTTATCCTCTCCTCCACTATAAATACCACCCACTCCCCACTCTTCCTCCTAAACCTCTAAATCCTATATCCTTACCTAATTGCTTCCCAAAACTACCTGTAATATCCTTCCCCACATACTAGACCTTCTGTCCTCACAAAAAGGCCAAAACCAAAGGCCTTAATGAGGATCTCAAGCAGAAGAGATCAAGAGGCAATCATCCTCTTTGTTTTCTTTTTTTTCTTTTCGTTTTCTTTTCTATTATTATTCTTTAATAACCACCCTTATTCAAGAGGAATTAATTATCTAGTATCATACATATTCTTTAATTCATCATGTTTTTGTAAAATTCCCCATTATATTTCTTTTCCTCTCCCACTTATTCTAGAAATTAAAACACCGTATGTAATGTGTCGATTTACCAACATCATGGACGATGTGATTTCAATTTCATTTAATTATTTAAATACTAGTCATGAAACCATTTTTATGTTTGAACAATATTATAATTTATGTATTATATCTTTTTTAGGGTTCTGGAATCATTTATTACACCTGTTGTTAATTTATAAAATGAAATTAGTTCTGTATAGTCAAAGAATCTCCAAAATGACCTAACCAAATATCAATAATGTTTTAACTGATCTATCATAATAATGTTAAAAATAAAAGTGACAAATGGTATGATTTATGGTTCTAGAAATATGTAAATACCAATCCATTAGAATTCTGGAGTTTCACTTCCAATCGACAAGAATATCCACCACGAACCGATCATGGAAATCATGTAAAGAACGAACCCAAAACAATGCAAGGAACAAAATAATAACAATTAAAGGGTAAAATGATGTAATTAAATGATAATATAAGGTGTTATAAAGATTAATATGTTTCTTTAATATATCAATAACACTCTTTAACCATTATATAGAAGGTTTAAATGAGTTTGAAGTAAGACAAACCCAAGGTAAGGGAATTCTTAACCCAATTTCCATTCATTGGATTAACATTATAATTCATTATTTATGTGGTATCGAATTTGTTTTTGTGATTAATTTAGTGTATATTATGTTGAATTATGTGTATTTACAGTGTGTATACATATTAAATCCACTCTATTAAGTCTCAAAACAATTATATAATACTTGTAAAGGACTTTGCATTTAAAAATCCTCTTTTAAAATTCTGTTTTACAAAACTAAAAAATGATGTTTTTATGGAATTATTCATGTTGTATGATTATGTTATGGTTCTTGGGAATTGTTTATGATTAATTGTGGGACCTATATTTCCCTCCAATTCATTGGGTATATATAAGATGGAGGTATGACATATTGTTACTCCAAGTATAAAGGTTATGGTTACACAAATTGTAAGGTAGATATGGGGGTTACAAATTATAAGGTAGCCAAGAGGGTTGGATTATTATGTAACTAATGACCTAAGATACCTTTATTGTTCTATTTATGTTATATATGTTTTTTTTGAGACCTCATTAATTTCTCATGTTTTAAAAATAATGTTTATATGGGTGACAAGTATGTCTTTTTGAAAATCAATTCATACATTACAAGTATTCATGGACTAATGATTTATTTCCTTATTTGTATATAACTTAATGAGATTTTTGTGCTCATACATAGTTTTTAAAGAATTTTCATAGGTTATAAGGATGTGTAAGGAAAATAAGGAATGCAAGTTAACTGTTTGAATAATTTTCAAAAAAATAACGTTTTATTTGGAAAGTTTTATATTTTGGAAGAAATCATATTGTTTTATGGTATCCACTCTATATTATAGTGCAATTTTATGAATTTATTATGTCACAATTATCTAAATATCTAAACTTGAAAATACCCCCAATGTGAATGTAAGTGATTTCTTGACTAAATTAAATATTTCATAATTTAATAAGGTAGGTTCCTTATAAATATTTTGGTGTTCATTTATTAAATATTTTATGTGTTTTATCAAGAATCTTATAGTGTTCACTAAATTTTTGGGGTTATAATTGTGGTTATTTACTTGATTATTATGGATTTTACCTTATTTAATTTATTTATTATATTATCATTCCACCTCGAAGAGTTGTAGTGAATCTTTTAGAGAGATTTGTGGATAAATTTCTGCTTGCTAAATTTAATGAACACCAATTCAAGGTACACCTCTTTTTCCTTCATTGAAGATGAGAGTAACCATTGTGGCCCAACTCTAATAATATTAGGTGTGGAGACTAGCACATAGTTCATATAATATGAAAATGTGAGGAATTTACCTCATAAATTTCAAGAATATAATTATAAATCCACCAATCATATCTATAATATAAAATTAAACAAAAATAGAAAGATAACCATAATGTATGTAAATTCCATAAAAATAAATTTCTCCAAACTTAAATACCAAAATATGATCCTAGGAAACAAATCCAAATCAAATACCATCACTAAGTTGGTAAGGTACATCTGGATCTCCTAACTCTACTTAGAAACATTAAAACAAACACACACATATATATATAGGTGATAATATATGTATAGTTCATAATATCCTCCTCTAGACAGACCATAAAACATAGAAGAAGAATGCTAATATTCCCATGAATAAATAGAAGTACCAAAAGGCACCTATCAAGTCATATATTAATAGGATCCACTAAGGATCACGCACCAAATATCACCACCATGTATAATAACATAATAATATAAGAGTATATATCATGAAGGGAACCCTAAAACCACTTCCTCACTAGTTTTTCACTCTCGTTCACAAACAAAAAATGTCATGGTTCTCCTATCCCTTCCAAATCCATTCCATAACACACCCCATATATTATCATAACCACATACCACATACTAAAACTTCACCATCCTTTTAACTACGAATAAACCACCACATTCCACCATATAGAAACATCACCACATCACCACCATATATCAGATCCCTATCATACATGTGTCTCAATAGGGTATCATGAAAATTTAGGGAATCATCCTTCTACCCTCCTCCTACCATCCATAACCACAACTAAGTACCATTACATCATCAAAAAAACCAAATTATCCCGAGGATTCCCTAACCACACAATACTTTGAAGGGAGAGTAGCGATTATGGAGTATTTAGGCATCCATTCTCACATTAACTAGATTTTGGGAAAACAACCAAAACTCAAAAACTTTCTTTATTGGTGATATTATCCAACTCGGGTGGTGTGTATATGAAATTAAAAGAAAAATAAAAGTATAATAAAACCACACATGAGGCCAATATAAGGGTTTCTCACTAAAGTAACTCTACCAAAATGATCACAACCACCACGCCATCACCGCCACATGCTACCATAATGCTAATATATATACCACAAACCAGGTCCACTTTACATAAAAAACAACCATAATAACTATTCATAATAACATCATTTAACCATTTCAACATTTATATTTTACCATCCATAATATATTAATTATAGAATTTAATCCCATATTTATAAATTCCCAACCATCATTGATGTCTAATCCAGATATTACTCAATCATTTAATTTATTAATGTTTCACTCACAGCTGATAGTTTATCCAATTCTAGTCCACACCCATTACCAATTTCATCATTACCAATCACCTTCCATTTATACAAAGTAGCTATAAAATATCCCCACAATCATCAAATAACTAGTGCACAACCATCCCATAACATTGGATAACAACCCCCACAATATACACACAACACTTCCTTCTCTAGATAACCTACCATACCACTATTCCATGTCAAAAACTACATTACTTCTTGATAAAAATGGAAATGAATCCACATCCCCACAAGACAATCCAAACAAATATCCCAAAACTAGGTATAATAATTACCAAACAATATGCCCAAAAATTACCACAAAATTTACAATACTAACAAAAATTTTACCAAATAAATAAAATAGAAAATTCCAGTCATAACACACTTCTATAATCCCCCCTTTTAAAAACTTTCAATTAAAATCGATTAACATTTTATTTTTAAGTAGTGGAATCATCAATTCCAAATTTTATGAAACTATTTATTTACCTTATTTAAGTAATTATCCTTATAATAAAATCTCATTACAATGATATTTTCACAATAAAAACACATATACATATCTTAATGGTAAAATATTTTCTATGATGCCTAAGAGAAGACAACAAATCACATAATTAGAATCATCAACACATGTAAAAATATATGGTTCACCCCTTTCCCATCAATTTCAATAGTTTAATTAATTATCATCATTAATCCAATTAATTCCATCCATAAAATGAAAAATATAATTCATCTTCCATAATTCACACAAAAATAAAGCAGAGTTGTCAAATCTCCTACTTCGATCATGATTTGACAAATAATTTGCTAGAATAAGAAGTAATGGATGACCATAGGTTAAAATCATGTTAGGGGGAATCCTCAATAAGCTAGAATATAAAAATAGACCATAAATCCATAATCCATCATCATCCAACCCAAACCATCACCACTTCCATAACCATACCATATGACGAACAAGAAGAAAATTCAAAGAGGAAAAGAAGGGAATCTCACCTCAGACCACCACTGGTTAATCTCTGAAATACATATGTTTAAGGAAACCAAAGGTAAATAAAAATACCTACATGGATAAATCTATATAAACCTAGGGTTTGTGTAAAATATTAGGAAATTGAAGGAATTTATAGGGACTACTAAATTTATACTTAACACTAGAAATTACAGAATCATGGCATAATCGACTATGGTGAGACGATAACAAAGATAATTCCACCAAACCTATGAGAATCACACATTGAATCCTCCCATATCTATTGTATTAAAATCATGGTCAATATTTTAATTTTGTATTACTGGGTAATGATCACTCTATGAAAAAATAACAACAATGAAAAGGAACTGGAAAAAACACTTAAATAAGGGTGAATAGGTTGTTATGGTTCTCAAGACAATAATAGGAAGTAGAGAAGTTATCCTTAGTATATCTAGTATTTTAGAGGACAAGATAGAGTCTATAGATTAATCCATAATCATTTCATTGAGATGAAAACTATTGATGATTATTAGGATACATTGATTGTTTGAGGTATTCTCTTAATAGCATCTACCCTTGAATCAACTTTATTTGAAACATTTTCACTGAATTATTATTTATCAACTAAGTAAATTAGTGATCTAAAGTTGATTATAAAGTACAATTATGGAGTTATATCTATTAGTATAAACTTAGTGGTGTGATATGTGGTAAAGTTTTTAATTTTATGATTTCACCCTTATCATTAGTGGATATAGTATCTCTTGGATTTCATCATTTTAGATATGCAAAATTTATATGTGATCCTAGGAATGGATTGATTGAATTGATATTGAACACACATTTGATAATATCACTGAAATGTTTCTTTTATTTACATTAATTGTGATTATTATACCCTTGATTATGAGTGGTATTAACAGGTATTCCATTCGGGACCCGACCATCAGAAACTAGAGATACTTTTAGTCCAATTTTTCAGTGTTATTTTGGAATACGAGGAGACATGTAGGATAGAATTTCCTCATATTGTTTACCATCTCCAGGATTTTTTCTCTAAGTAAATCCTTATTTTCCCATCTAAGAGGGAGGTTAGTTTTATAATTTATTTTATGCTATGTAGTGTCTCAGAATATTTCCATCCATAACGTAACTCAATTCTAGAGTTAAAGAGCCTGAGGAACTGCCCAAGCGTTAAAAAGTGAATTTTCCATATTAGAATACCATAGAAAGATTATTTGAGGGGTTTTTATTCCCAATTGTAGTGTTTACTCATGAGAGGAATAGGAATAATGTTTTAGGTGTAGTGAGGCCTCGATAATAATATATTAAGTATAACATATTCTTTTTTATTTTTCATGCATGTGTTTTTGGGAATTATGATTTTCATTGAATTTAAAGCCTTGAATAGAAAATATGATAACCAAGTTACACTAGAGATGAGGGTTTTAACTAAAGGGAGGTATAAAATTTATTTTTATAGGGATACTTACGATCGACTATTATGGGAGTAATATTTAGTTTAATCAATAAATCAATAAATTAATTAAATATTTAAATCCTAATCCACCCACAAAAAAACTATTTAACCTCTTCTAATAGGTGTTTCCATGAAAACCCTATATTGGTAGAGGAATAAGTTTGAGGAGGTCATATAGGAACAAGGAACTGAAGAATGATTTCTAGGTTAGTTCAAAGGGCGGAATAAAGGGATGATGATTCTCCTTCAAGGGAGGGATTGTTATTTGATAAAAACATTCTCCCTTTTGAATTTCTAATCCATTATTTTTCAATGAATATTATTCATATTTTGTTGATTTCCTGATTGATTATTTTTATAGTTTTATCCCAATGATTTTGGGTGCATTTTTTTTATGAAAATAGATAGGTGCATGATGATGGTCGACCGATGGAAACATCTAGCAGTGTGATGAATGGATGGTTGGAATCCCCAACCACCACTATAACCTTATTTACTCTATTATGGATGATGAAAGGATCATTAGTCCTAGGTTTTGTAGGTGGTAGTATTGGAGATAGTGGTAGATGGATCTGGTTGATTTACTACTACAAAAACGGGCAAGGGAAGCGCCACCTTATATCAGCGCTAAGCAAAAACTGCTGATAAAGATACCCTTTATCAGCGCTTCAATTTTTGTGCTGATAAAGAACCCATGTATCAGTGCTAAAATTGTAGCGCTCATACAGGGAAACATTATTAGTTCTTTTCTAGCACTGATAAAGAGTCCCTATATCAGCGCTAGAAAAGCACTGATAAAGACTCCCTTTATCAGTGCTAAAAAAGCGCTGATAAAAAGACTCTTTATCAGCGCTAGAAAAATGCTGATAAAGAATAACTTTATCACAGCTAAAATGTTAGCACTGATACAAAAAGGATTTATCAGCATTTTTTTAGTGATTATAAAGAGGACCATTATCAGCACTAAAAAAATCGCTGATAAAACTGTAGTCCATTTTCTTATAAATTTGGTTGCACAGTTCCCTCGTTTTATCGCAACCTAAAGCTCTCGCGGTACTGGAACCCTGTGAATCCCCTCTGCCACCCACTGAGTTCATGTTTCCAGACCTCTTCCACCCTCTAACTTCTCATTTCCATACCTCCACCGCCCACTGTTCTTCGCGTTTCCAGACCTCCGCCGCCCTCGAGGTTCGCAATGTCGGACCTCTGCCCCCCGCTAAGCTTCGCCTTGCCAGACCTCCCTTTAAGGCATGTTTTCCAAATCACTTTTTAATATTTTTCTCCTATCCCATTACACATTACCATATGTCAATTTAGCATGATATATTTAATGGATATTTGAGATTGTGATGGTTGTAGGATACATGATTCATCCTTTTCTTCTTCATGTTTGTCTCTAGGGTAATTCCCCCTGTCGAAGATCGAGTTTGGTCTAACTTCTTCTAATGGTTCTAGAACAATTATTCTATAAATCATATCACGGTATTAAAACATTGTTAATTAGAGTTTTGTGATGTGAGGATTTCCCATAAATGGTGTTTTAGTGGATTTTGTGTTAAATTATTTCATCCCCAGGGTTCATTTCCTCCGGTGGTGATGATTCGATTTCATCATAGATTCATGAGTGTTCTTCCTACATATTGTTATGGGGTTATTGGGGGTGATCATCCAATATATTTCTATTAATCATAAGGTATCACCTTTTTTCTAATGACTACGTTGGGTTTTTAGGTGATTTGGTATTTTTTTCTAGATCCTATAAACCATTCAAATTGATGGTGGTATGGATAGATATGTTATATAAATTCTTCCAAAAATCACCTTTATGAGACGGTGTGGTTTCAATTATAGAATATATATGCTTTGATTTAATTATATTATTATGTTATTTTGGGTTGGAAACGGGAGATGAGGTTCCTAAGGTGATGAATTCTTGTTGGTTATCTTGTCAGTGAAGTTGTTGATGATGACGTTGATTAGGTGCATCACGGTGCAGGTATCAAGGCACGCGTATCATCATGATTTGAGGCATGATTAAATAGCATATTTTTGTTTGAAATTTGAATTTAGCGGTGTCTTATGGGTTATTTTTTATAATTTCACATACTATTTGAAGATATGTGGCTATGACATATTTATTTTTTCTTTTATCATTACTTCATTATTCTAGGACTTTCTATTAGTATAGTTTTTTTACTTTAAATAAAAATGTGGAATATTTGGGGAATATTTGGAATGGGTTGATTTTATTTAAAAGGGATGGTTTATTAATGTAAAATATCTCTTGAGAAACCTAGTATTGGTGGAAATATTGATATTCTCATCATCAATGGCGATCAATGAGTTTACACTATCAAAGTGATGTTTATGAAAAATTTAAGGTCCTTCCCACTTGGATTCTAGTTTCACTATATTCCTCCTAGGTATCATCAATTCCTTTAGATCCAACACCAAGTCACCGTAATGTAAGGAATGAAGGATAACATTTTTCTTTAAGGACAACACCACCCAGTTATGATGAATTTCTAGGTCATCCAATGATTGAACGCTATTTTCTTCGAGGGTTTCCCCCTTCATTCCTTCATGCTATCTAAGTGACTTTGTCTGGAAGTGCACTTGTATGGCATGATGCCCAGACCACCAAGCTTTCTAGCCTTGCCACCCTTACCTCCATATCTATCCTTCTCCCTCACTGAGGTTACTGACTACTTCTTTGTAGTGGAAAGGCCCCTTCCTAGTAGTGTTTGTTCTATCTCCCTTGTCTTTCATCCTGTCATCCAGCTCCAAATACTTATTGATCTGGAGAGAACTCCCTCACCAGCCCCCAAGTTTCATTGCCCATCCTTCCCCTGCCCTTTTGGATCCTCATATCCTACTCATATGAAGCTTACCAACCAGAATGGATTATTAACATGATCAAAATCAAGGGACCTCAGTGAGAGATCATCCTCCCACTTCAATAAGGCTACTAGCTCTAGAGCCAATTCCAGAGCCCTGTCCAACCCATCATTATTATCTTCATATGAAATGCCCATGGTCTTAGTTCCTATGTTAAATCGGGCTTCCTCACCATATAAATCAAAAATCATAATTTCATTGTTGTTGTTGTCAAATAACACAAAAACCCCTATAATAATCATTGAATTCTTCTGGAAGATTAAGTTGTATGGATTTATACACTATGACCCCTCCATCAGACACAAATGGGTATCTTAGAACAATAAATATTTTTTTGAGACTGTTCAAGATTACAATCAATTCATCACTACGAATGTGTACAATGGTGACACATCCTTCCTTATGATTTTTTTATTTGGAAGCTATGACTCTCTTCATAGGTAATCTTTATAGAGTGAACAAAATACCTTCGATCACAGACACCATCCATTGTTTGTTGGGGTGACTTTAATGTCATTTCCAACCCAAAGGAAAGGAAAGGTATAAGCCCATTCTAGAGGAAGGCCATCATGGAGTTTTTTTAGTTCATGGTTGTGAAGGGCCTCATTGATCTCAGCTTTTCAGGTGACTGTTTCACCTGGTGCAACAATTACAGGGGTCATCACCGCTTGTGGAGTCTATTGGATTGGTGTCTAGCCAACATGAATTCTACTAACCTATTCTCAAATACCATGTTTTTTCATCTTGCTTGAGGTATTTTTAACCACTACCCCCTCTTAGTTTCCATTTCTTCTTGGCATGATCATCAAGTATAGTTTCACATCCAACAGTAGTGGTTTAACATCCTAGGGTACCAGGACATGGTTTGTGAAATATGGAATGAACCCTTGTAGGAGTATCGGGCCACCTGCAACCTCAGTGACCTGACCTCGAACCACGATAGGTGCATGTTCGCCCCTTCCTTCTCAGGAACCGTCACCACTTGGGACTACTGTCGCATATGGTATCCTTCAGAGTATTTTGATATATGGAATGATACCTTGGGTTTATTGGATTATTAACACCAGTTTGAGATTTATGTATGACTATATACTTATTATATTTTCTTATTATTTCTTACACACCACAACTTATGTCGAGTAACCTGATTGAAACCCATATTAGTACTTTGGTTCTGAGGTGGATATGGTTTTTTATGTGTTTGTGACATGTGTATGTGTGGATATATGGGTATTTAGGCATGATGATATTGAATTTAGGGAAGAGACCTAGGAGTGGTAGATATATCATTCTTTATTATTCTTGTGTTTGGTCTGGGGTGATTTGAGGAAACTATAATGAATCTAAAGAAATTATATTTAATGAAGATGAATAAATACTAATGGTTATGCTCTACTAATCTCTATTTATATTAGGAAGTGGTTATATTCTACTGTATTTGGAAGTCCTATTTTTTGTACTTGAACCATAAATACTAATATTTGATATTCAAATAGGATGAAGATGAATAAATACTGGATGGATTCTAATCTTTTGACAATAGAGTATGAGAATAGAGTGAAAGAGTTCATCATATTTTCAAAGGATCACGCAAAGGATCCTTCTCAAATCCTTTTTCTGTGTTTACATTGTTTTTATTCTAGACTACTTACTCCATAGGAGTTGGAAGAAAATTTGATATGTCACGGAATAGATCAGAGTTATAAATGTTGGAATAAACACAGGGAAAAAAGAGAACGTAGCTATTGGCTGGGATAAAACTGTGTTTTATGGATCATCAGATATGAATACAAATATGGATAATGAATAAGACCTTATGGAGGATGTGATTACATATTTCAATGATGATGATGATCATATTGAAGAAATGACAAAGACAATTGAAGATGAACTCCATGATTGACCAAAATTGTTTGAGAAGTTAAAGAGTTGTGAAAATACGTCATTTTATGCTGGTTGAACCAAGTATACAACATTGTCAGCTGTACTGAAGTTGTATAAATTGAAAGCAGGAAACAGATGGAGTGATTTCAGTTTTACAGAACTACTTTCTCTCTTGAATGACATGATCCCTGAAGATAATGACCTCCCAAGCCGGACATATGAAGCTAAACGAATGCTATGCTCGATGGGTATTATTTCTGAAAGAATACATGTCTGCGCGAAAGACTGTATATTTTTTCCCATGGATAAAAAATCACTTAAAGAATGCCCAAAGTTTTTTTCTTCTCAATACAAGAAAGATTAATCCAATCCTATGAAATTTTGATCGTACTTTCCAATCATTCCATGGTTTAGGCGTCTATATAAAAGTGAAGAAATTGCAAGACAATTGTCGTGGCATGCAGATAAAAGAAATAAAGATGGGAAATTATGTCATCCGGCCGACTCTCCTCAATGGAAGAAAATTTATCATGAATATCCTAAATTTTTAAAAAAGGTTGAGAAACCTTCGTCTTGCATTATCTATAGATGGATAAAATCCTTTTGGTTTTCAAACCAGCACTCATAGTACATGTCCCGTTATGTTGGTAAATAATAACTTGCCACCCTGGTTATGCATTAAGGGGAAATTCATTATTTTATCTATGCTTATATCAGGACCAAAACAACCATGTAACGATATTGATGTTTATTTGGATCCTTTGATCGAGGATTTGAAGTTATTGTGGGATTCAGGTGTTATGTTGTATGATGCTTATAAAATTTAATACTTCACATTGAGAGCGATGTTGTATGGGACAATAAATGATTTACCTGCTTATGGAAATTTTTCAGGCTATAGAATTAAAGGAACTCAAGGGTGTTCCATGTGCGAAGAAGATATAGAATCAATTTGGTTCAAGCATTCATCGAAATCTGTGTTTCTAGGACATCATAGATTTCTACCTCATCGGCATAAGTACTGATCTTGGATGAAATCATTCAATGGATGTTCAGAACAACGTGCAGAACTGTCTCCAATAACAGGTGATCAGTTGTTTTAGAATGTAAAAGATGTGAACACAGTTTTTGGTAAACCATTTTTGAAAAACAATAAGAAAATCGGTTGGAAAAAGATATCAGTTTTTTTTTTGAATTACCATACTGGAATTGTTTGTACGTCAGACATTTTCTTGATGTGATGCATGTGGAAAAAAATGTTTGTGACACTGTTATCAGAACATTGCAAAATGCCTCTGGAAAAACAAAGGATGGAATTAAGGCAGGGTTGGACATGGTTGGCATGGGAATAATAGAAGAGTTGGCTCCCGTGAAGGGTGAAAATCGAATGTTTGTTCCTCTAGCTGCTTATACTCTTTCTAGGGAGGAGAGATAATAGTTTTTTAACTTCTTCAATAATGTAAAGGTTCCATAGGGGTATTCATCAAATATCAAGAACATTGTGTCAATTAATGATTTGAAGTTAAATAGTTTGAAATCACATGACTGCCATGTTTTTTATGCAAGATCTAATTCCTACAGCTTTACATTGAATTTTGTACAATAATGTTCATTATAAATTAAGAAAAATTTGTTTCTTTTTCGAAGCTCTATGTAGAAACGTTTTAGACCAGGAGAAAATACCAGCTATGGAAAAATAATTTGTCATCATATTATGTGAATTAGAAATGTTCTTCTTGCCAAAATTATTTGATATGATGCTTCATTTAATGATTCAATTGGTGAGAGAGATTCAACTTTGTGGTCCTGTGCACTATAGATGGATGTATCATGTTGAACAGTATATGAAGATTTTGAAAGGGTATGTCAAAAATCAAAGTCGGCCAGAGGGTTGTATAGTGGAGTGATATATTGTTGAGGAAGCCATTGAATTTTGTACCGAATACCTGTCTGATGTGGATAGCATTGGTCTCCCAAAATCTCATCACACTGGATGCATTGAGGGTGAGGGAATTTCTAGAAGAGATGTTGTGACAATCAGTATTACAGATCAGGAGCAGGCCCACCTTTATGTTTTGCATAATAGTTGGGAGGTTTCTCTATATATTGAAACTCACAAAAAATTATTAGGTAGTTGAATCCATCAAGGGCTGAAAAATGGTTATCAAATACACATAATCACCAGTTTATAGGATGGTTTCGTGACTATATTTTTAATCAGTTGGATGAAAATCCAAATTCAATTTCAGAATGACTTCGAGGGCTAGCCACTGGACCAAGTGTGTATGTATTATCTTACAGTGGTTATGTAATTAATGGTTATAAATTCTATACAAATGAACATGATGAAGATAGTACCATGAAAAATAGTGTAGTTACACTAGTGGCTGAAGCAATGCATGTTTCTAGTAGTAAGGACAGAAATACAATTAATGAAAATATGTCATACTTTGGCATTATCAAACTAATATGGGAGTTGGATTATATGACATTCCAATTGTTGATTTTTCAATGCAAATGGGTTGATAACAACAGTGGTGTTAAAATAGATGAATGGGGATTTGTGAAAGTTGATTTTAGTAAAGAAGGGTACAAAGATGAATAGTTTATAATGGCATCACAAGCGGTACAAGTTTTTAATGATCCAGATCCCACAAACCGAAAGTGGTTGATAGTTTTTTTAGCGTCCAAAACTACTGAATGTTCTGATGAATATTCAGTTGAGGACGATCCTTTCAGTGGTATGTCACAATCATTTCGTAGCAGTCCCAATGTAGATGATGTTTTGTATGTTAGAGGAAACTACAATGAAGGGATTTGGATAATCTATAGAAGTGTCAAATCCCTTCATCCTTTGGAAAAAAGAAAGAGAGTTCAATAAACAGGTTATATTTTGTTTGTAATATAGTTCTTCTAATCTCTTGTTATTATATTATCATTACTGAATTTATGTAATCTAAATTAACTGTTCAACCACTTTTGTAGATAATGACTTTTTCACATTCTGGTGCTCCTAACCTTGAGGCTGAACAAGTCTCCCAAGCTACTGTTGCAGCTACTGTGGCTGTTGTTGCGGCTGTTGCTGCTCCTGTTGCTGCTCTTGGTGCTCCTACTACTGCTCCTGCTGCACCTATTGTTGCGACTCATGCGCCTCCTACTACTCCTAGTGTTGAGGTCCAACAACCATCAGCACATGTTGTTGCTACAATTTCATATGAACATATAGATGATGTTGATATCAATGAAATGGTCGAGAATGAATGATCAACATCACAGAAAACACAGGTGCATCCTAGTTTGATGGTGTTAGGTAAAGTTCTTAAGGCGAAAAGAAAAGGCATCAAATTTGACGTCGGATGGAATACACAAAGCCAACATGTGAATCGTAATAAGGCTATGTTTATTAGTTACATTGGTGTTGTCACTCGGCAATGCGTGTTGATTGACATAGATTCATGGAACCATTTTGTGTCTGAGATGAAGGCTGTGATCTGGGAAGAAATAATGGAAACATTATGAATTTATTTCTTTAATTTAATAGAAAATAAAATAATGAAACAATGTCTTACTCTTCTCAGTCTCTTGCATAATACATTTATTATAGATGATTCACACAAGGATTATGTACTAAGGCTTTCAAGAAGGATTCATCGAGTCTTTCGCACTATTTTAACAAGATGTCACCTGAAAGATTCCAAAGGTAAAATAAACCAACACCCACCCATTTTCTATGCTCACCTGATATCCCAAGAAGCATGGGACGCGTTTATTGGCTACCGTGGGGATGAGAAGTTTCTATTACATTGTGGGTGATAATACGTTGTTTGAGGATATGTGTATTCACTACTTTGATTGTCAATTTTTCATTTATGAAATAGCAACTCTTTAAAGAAAATAGTGAACTTGTATCAAAACCAACATACCCCTATCGTAAAGCAAGGATGGGGTACACTTCACTAGAAAAGAAAATGGTATGTATTTTAAATTTATAGTAATATTGTTAGGTTCCAAAAAACAACATCATAATTATGTTTCTATGTTTATATGTAGATTGATGAGTCTAAAACCAAATACACTTCCATCCCACATCATGTGCTTTGGAAGGAGGCACGTGTGAATAAGGAAGGGAAGCTAGTAGACAAGAACACACAAAATGTGTGGGAAATTTTTGTTAGTATGACACAATGATAAAAATATTTGTTTTAAATTCCTATTAAATAAAAATAATTAGTTATTTTCCTATATCTGAAAGTCACAAGAATCTACTACTCCTGTAGTGGATGCAGACCTATAATTGACAACTTTGAAGCAGCCAGAAAAATATGGTCGTGTCAGGTGTGTAGGGTTTGGGGTGACACCCCGAGTACATTTTGAGAAGAAGAAAAACGGATGATAGAGGAGAAACATTGAAACAAATGAGAGAAAAACTATCAACCCTTGAAGAATGATTTCAATGGTAGGGAGAGTTGATAGAAACTTTTATGGGTGGGAAGCAAGGAGAAGACACAACTCAGGAACAACCAGCATGTGAAGATCCCACCCCACCCCCAACTAACTTTGAGGCAAGCCATTCCCCTCAAAGAGATTTCTTAGTTGTGGTAATCAATATTCTAATAATTGTTCCCGTGAAATGTGAATCAGAAAAACACTGATACTTTTTCTATACTGATCTTCTATAGGGTTACAATGATTGTGATTTATATCTGTCAACACCCAACTATCACCTTGTAGCGAGGGCTACAGTGTTCAACATCCTAGATGACACGCTGCATAATATACCACTTCCGAAAGATCATCTGAAAGTGAAAATTATTGTATCTCATGAGCCTAATGCAGAGCTACCTATTCCACTTGATGATGATGATATTCATACAGTCGAAAAGGATATTGGTACATTAATTTAATGGCCATCACAACTTGTAAGAGTACATGCGGCCAAAGAGGTATTTATTTCCTTTTTTCAAGATAAAACATTAACAATTAATGAAAAAATGGTATGAACCAATGAATGTTATTATAGACAGAGAAAGGGAAGGGGGTGACAAACATCGGCTAAAAACCTTCTAAAGGATTGACCAACCGATACCAAGGAGCTACTGAAAGCACAATAACACCACCTATTCTCTATACATATTTACTAGCATTGAAGACTCATGTAGATACGAAGCTAAGAGGTGGTATTAGTCATATAGTGGTTGTCGAAGATAATATATAAGGCGTGGAATGTCAAGATTTTGTTGCTGCTGAAAATGTAAATGAGATCCTTTAAAATAGTTGGCTAGGTGTCATAGTTGTAAATATATATATGAGGTACGTTTTCGTGAATTGATTTTCTAAAAGCTAATCTAAGGTAAAAATTATGACTAAATGCATTTTATATTGTTGAAATGCGTATATATGAAAAATAGTTGAATTAATTTTCACATGAGCCAAGATTTGGACTCCTTAGTCCTTATACCACATCATCACATCTGACGAAGATAGAGCCATCAAAAAAGAATGAAATAGTGAACGGCTTGCTGGAAACATTTTAAAGAAAGATTACAGATGACAGACTCTTCTTAATACCAACCATATGGGGGTAAAATTCTATGATTAAATCATATCAATTATATTTTGACTTATTTTATTACTTATTTCTTTTTGTGTTTTTAGGAAACATTGGATGCTAATTGCGGTGAACATGGATACTCCAAAGATTTTTTTTCTGGATTAAAAGCAAGGATATCCATCAAATCGACCACACATGATGGAGTTTGTGAATTTGTAAGACACTACATCCTACATTTTAGGTCTAAACATCAAGTAATATAATTTATATTATCTTTTTCTGAGGATTCTGTTATGAAAGGGCAGTTTATAATTATCATCTAAAAAAAGTAATGAGGATAAGGGCTAAGCATAAGGAGGCTAGCAAGTACTATGTCTGGAAAAATATCATGGTATATATAATAAAATTTCACTATCCAGACACATCTCAACACAAGTTACATATTCTCTTAATGATCAATTTTTTTTCACTGTCCAAAACAAAAAGGCAATAATGATTGCAGTTATTATGTTTGTAAATTAATGAAGGAGATCGTTTTTCATCAAGAAACAAGCATCCCTAAAGAGGTATTTTCAAAAACAACTACTAGTTTGTTTAATTTGTTTATTAATTATTTTTTTTATATTTTGCAGTACTGCTCTGACTGCTGAAAAGCCTCATACTCACAATACAATGTAGATATGTTCAGAAATTAGTGGGTTGCATATCTGATGATAGATTGTACACAAATAACATGAAGATCTGATTGGGAACGTGTACAATTGGCAGTCATTTTTGAGAGGGGTTTAGGGGATCAAGAGATGACACATTGTTGTATGTAAATGTTCGTTGGAATATTGTAATTGTTATTAAATAAAACATCCTTTCTCCAATGATTCAATTTCCCATTTAAACAGATGATATACACCAACAACATGCAAGAATGATAAACCACTCAAAGGGCCTTTCTTTTGTTTAAAATGGATAGATTTTTAAGTGAAAACAACAAATGACCTATAGAAATCCAAACTAACGCATTCGGATTGTCATGATCCTTTATGATAACGACACACGGGACCCTTTTGACATGCATGAGTCATCTCTGCCTCAATCCGAGTCATGGTGTGACCGGTACCACTCAAAGGGTCTATCTTTTGTTTAAAATGGACAGATTTTCAAGTGAAAACAACAACTGACCTACGAAAATCCAACCAAACACATTCGAATTGTCTTGATCCATTATGAGAACGATCCACAGGTCCTTTGTGACATAAAAAAGTCATCCCCGCCTCAATTTGAGGCACAGTGTAGCCGGTACCACTCAAATAGTCTCTCTTCTGTTTAAATTGGACAGATTTTAAAGTGAAAACCACAATTGAACTACGGAAATCCAACCAAACGCATTCGGATTGTGTTGATCCTTTAAGATAATGATCTAAGAGTGCGTTGGGGACATGCAAGATTCATTCCCACATCAATACAAGGCACGGTATGGCCAGTACCACTCAAAGGGGCTCTCTTTTCATTAAAATAGACACAATTTTTAGTGAAAATAACAAATAACCTACGGAAATCCAACTAAACACATTTGTATTGTCTTGAAAAGTTAAGAGAATGATCCACGGGTGCATTGGGGACGTGTACGAGTCATCCTCACCTCAATCTGAGGCACGACATGGCTGGTACCACTCAAAGGGTCTCACTTTTGTTTAAAATTGACATATTTTTAATTGAAAACAACAAATGACCTACGGAAATTTGACCAAACGCATTCGGATTGTCTTGATCCTTTAAGAGAATGATCCACGGGTCCTTTTTGATGTGCATTAGTCATCCATGCCTCAATCCAAGTCACGGTGTGGCCGGTACCACTCAAAGGGTCTCACTTTTGTTTAAAATGGAAAAAATTTTAAGTGAAAACAACAACTAACCTACGGAAATTTGACCAAACACATTCGTATGGTCTTTATCTTTTAGTATAATGATCCACAGGTCCTTTGTGATGTTTAAGAGTCATTCCCTCCTCAATCTGAGGCATGGTGTGGCCGGTACCATGATTTTTAATCCCATCTATCATCAGTTATCATCAACACCATGTTATTACAATAGGTTATCCATTATTTATAAATCGAAATTTTTTCCTATAATAGATTATTCTCAAAAACCTCATCCAGATATAATCTTAATAATTAAATAAATGTTTAACCTTATAACCCTTCCCCAATATGAAAATTTATAACATTAAAGGGAAGTTCATAAAATCATCTTAACACTGGTGCCCCATATATCACAAAATATATCTTTGTTGTCACATTACAATCATGTGAATAACCTCATCATATATTCTTTTGAAACATGTAAATAACATAAATTACTATAAATAATTTACGAAAACATGCATGATTCCGTATTACAATGGATACTTTATATATTAATTAAATCCAAGAATTTAAAAACATCATATATAGTGAAATAGACATCTTTTCAACAAATAGATAATCAGATCTATGGTAATCATTGTAATCATATTTACTTTATCCACATCAATAATCACATTATCCAAGTTAAACACAATTTTTCCAAAATCTTTAATGGTGTATGGGTATACTTGGTGTAATTAGCTTATGATTTATGTGTTAATTTTGTATGGGTATACTTATTGAGATGCTGAATTATTTGCAGGTGTTGTTTGGGTGTGCTGCTATAGAATTTTTTTTACAGAAGATAGGGCTTTTATCAGTGCTAATATAGCGCTAATAAAGGAATCCTTTATCAGTGCTCTTTTAGCACTTATAAAGTCTTCCTTTATCAGTGCTCTTTTAGCGCTGATAAATGTACCTTTTATCAGTGCTTTTTTAGAACTGATAAAATATACCTTTATCAGTGCTAAAAAAGTACTGATAAAGGGGACTCCCCATTATCATCATTGAGCTTTACAGCACTTTTTTAGCGCTGATAAAGCCCTTTTTTCAGACTGATAATGCCCGTTTTTGTGGTATTGATTTAGGGATATGATGGCATCATGCATAATGTTTTATTCATTAAAGGTGGAAGTGGTGTGTGGACGCTCAAAAGAGGTCGATGATAGGTGGAATATGAGTGTGTATAGGTTTTTTTGATGGTACTAACAATGATGTGGACACTATAGAACCAGTGAATGTCTGGGGAGAAGCTATGAATTTCCCCCCACCCATTTGATCTTCCTATTATCAGAAGACAGCCAGCCTTTGATGTGGATGATGGATGACCCAACCATACCAACCCCCTAGGGTTGGGCAACATGAGACCGCCATTCAAGTCACCCTAGTTCAGGTCCATACCATCATCCCATTCTAGAAGCGTTTCTTGTGATTATACACCGAATTGGGTCTCCCTGATATGATTTGGGAACGTGTGGGTGGGTGACACATGCTTGTTAACAAAAAATCCATGATCTTGTATGCTTGATCACATATCTCCCCCCCCTCTAATATTCCACATGGAATGTCCATGGGATTATAGTGGACTACTCTTTACATATATGGATTATTTTAGCAACTTATTCACTGAGTGTATGTTTTGGATTAATAAATATCTTATTTTTAATATTTCTCAACATAGATCATGATATAGTAGTATGTTTGTAACATTAAGTTTGTTTTAGAGGTGATATAAGCAGACTTATAGTTTTGGATGATAATGGGGTTCAAGAATGAGGATCAGAGAATTCTCACCCTATAGGTGGCGTTTGTATTCCTCACATTTACCTGGGGTGTGAGATCCTCTTTATGTAGAACATTTTATAGATATGGGTGGTATTACCTCCATATAAAAAGGGTGTGTGTCTCATATCTCATCATATAGGTGGTTCGGTATTCCCCTTGTTTACCCAGTGTGTGGTATCCTCTATTTATGGGTCATTTTATAATAAAGTTTAGTATTCACCCCATATAGTCGAGGTCTGACATCCTATATAGGTGGAGTGTGTATTCCCCCATATATATGATCTTATTTGGGGAACATGATCCTATACTAGGTTTGGTACTCCCTTGATTAAGGTATCTTCCAGCAAGAATTTGGCCCCCAATATGACTTCGAGGAGGTTATGTGGATTTCTCATACTTGGGTGGTTGTGAAAGCAGGGGAACATGTTCCCCTAACAAAGATATATTTTTGATAAACATGTGTCTTCCCCTATATATTAAAAGTTTAGTATCTAGGATAGGGTGGGGAATATGGTGTTGTTTATCCCCAACTAACATAATTTCCTTTTGGAGAAATTAGAACACTTTTTACGGTTGCTGATGGAGGTGTTTGAGTAAGATAGTTAAAGTTTATTAGATACTTTAATACATATGGATTCTCATGAACCCCAATTTGGTTCCTTTAATATGTGACATATATATGGGATATTAACATTATAAATTTTGGTATTTTTTATGCTCTATGTATGTGTGGTTGTTCGTGGGGTGGGTACATTCATGTATTATAGTTAATATAATCACTATTTTTATTTTTCACTAAGACTTCTAATTATAGATAATATCCAGATACTTAAATATCTATGTTTTGGTTACTCTCTTTCATTGAGGATTTAAATCTTATGGTTTGATTTGGTTTTTTTATTTTTTAGTTTTTGGGCATCCAACTGAGTATGTTTTTACTAATGCATGTATGGGATTTTTTCCCATGTGTGATGTTTTTATGCAAACAACACATGGTTTAAATATGGTCTTGGTGGATATGGAGTTGTAATATATTTTTTATAGATGATTTATGGTGGATACCATGGTGGATTTGGTATTATCAGGTTTTATTGTTATTAAAATATTATAGTGGTGTACATAAATCATGTTTGGATCTCTCTTGTGGTGAGTACAGTAAGATCCCATTTTTTGGAAAGATACGTTTTCATTATGTTTTTGTTGAATCCCTTGTTTCGTGCTTCATGGGATGTTTCTTGAATGTGTGAGAGGCCTTGGGGGTGTTCCAGGGGCTCGGGGCACATAAGAAAGGAAATATGGGCAAGACAGGCCAGGGCGCATGGCCTGTGCATGGCCGGGCAAACCGTGCGGCCTACCCAAGATACATTGTGCAACCCTTCCTCCTCCAGACAGAAGCATGTGCACAGTTTTCTAGACCATGTGGCTAAATCGTTTGACCCTTCCTCCTCCAGACAGAATCATGCACATGGTTTATGCATGGTTTTCCAAACTGTGTGGCTAAACTGTGTGACCCCTCCTCCTTTGAACAGTGGCATGTGCACGGCTTGCGCACTATTTTCCAAACCGTGCGAACAAACCGTGTGACCACTTGAAGTTGTGAAAATTTACAAGTTTTTCACTCCGAGATTTAAAACCCCACTCGGTATTTCCTCTCATTTGCTCCCTCTCCACCCTAGGAACAAACCAAATCGCCTAAAGGATCCAAGAGACCGATCTCCTTCAAATCTCCAGAATTTTGGTGTCATTGGTTGTGGATCGAAGCTCCTGGAAAGGCTAATCCCATACTTGATACTCTTTTTGGTTTAGGGTTTGTATCGTATCTCCCTATCATTCTAAAGGTCTAAAACCCTAAATTTTGGGTGAGTTTTAGGTTGAATCTCCAAAGGTTGGTTGGATCGAGGTCTAAGGACTCAATTGAGAGTGCATTCAACCGCGGTTTCAAGGTAGGTGGTCTACAAGTGATATCCCATAGTTGTTTGGGTATTTGTGCATATTTAGTTGTGTTCTTTCTTTCCTTTGGTTATGTTTTGGAAAACCTTGGCATGTTTGTTAATAATGTTGTTTAAAATGGAAAATGGGAACCCTCACGATCCCCGTGGGATGTATTGGGATAGACTTGACCTAATTGGGGCCATCCATGGGATGTGCCGGCTTTTCACGGATTTTGGGATTGATATCAAACAAGTGACCTTCTTGTAATAAATTGTAGAGACCTTGATAAATATGATGTCATGATCATTTGAACTTGGAATAGAAGTTAGGTGATTCACATAGACATTGAAATAACCTACGGGTTAAAGTGGAATGGGTTAAATGATTGATTCATGGGAATGATGAATGGGTTAAATGGGTTAATGTGTAAACTGATTAAAGACCATAATGGGATAGATTATGGTTTTAATGTTGAATTCTTAGTGAGATAGTCATAATACATGGGAATTGGGTGAATTGTTAAAATGATGTGAAATGGTAATGTGTTAATGGGTTAAGGCCTGATGTGGTTTCCCATGTGGGTTGTGGTGAATAGTTGTTGCCGAAGGGAAATGGTTTGGATGGTTGATGGTTACTTATATATAAACATGTCCACATGGATTCGTAGAGTGGGGTATGACATGAGGATCTACTTCCACGGGTCGAGTGAAGACTGAGGTTCTAAACTCTATCGTAAATGCACGGGTTAGGAAAGGAGGCTGAGGGTCTATTCTCCTAACAGTTGCATCCACCTGGACCGAGGCTTCGAGGTGAGGTTATGGTTTCTATGAGGGGGTTAGTCCTAGTAAGATAGGATAACAATGTGTTTACCCTATTGCATGTGGTTGTTGGCCTTAAACCCATGTAACATAGTGTATGTTATTCACCCATTGAAATGTGATGAAAGGGTAAATGGTGAAAATGGGTGTGTAATGAATGGTAATGGAAGTGGCAATGGCTTGGCTCTAAACTGGATAATGGTACCTTAAATAAATACTTGGAAATTATCATTCTTATTCCTTTGCATGCACTATCTATTTAGACTGGATATTTTGTAGACACTATTGGTGGTGGCCTACTGAGTTGTACTCACACCCTGCTCGGGCCGTCGTTGGGTACCTGAGCAGACTTCATGTTTGCAGGTCAGGAGAAGGGAAAGGTTCCTTGCTAGATAGTTGAGTGGACATGGGTAGCACTTGGTGGATGATCCAGACTTGGAGTCGGGACCATTTTGGGTATTTTGTTCATTGTCTTTATTTTGGGGTTTTTTGACTTTGGCACTTGTAGTATGACATGACATATTTGATTGTTGGAAATGGTTGTTATACATGTTCCTTGTTTTTTATTATTGTTTCCACTATTGATTTATTTATGATGTGTCTTACTCTGATAAAAAGGGTGTATAGTCTCCCCATTTGACTACATAGACCCCTGCTGCTAGTCAGTAGCCTTTTTCGTACGGGGAGGCATGCTTAAGGTCATGTAACCACCTGGCTCGGAGCACCGGTTTAGTGGCTTCCGGGTTTGGGATGTTACAAAGTGGTATTAGAGGAGGTATTTCTTCTCCTTCTCTAAGGTCTTGTTATTTGGGATTGGTATCCAAGGGTTAAGACGTGTCGGGCCTTGGTAATGAGCTAGTGCATGGGAGTAGCTAACCCAGGTAAGGGGGAAACCCAAGTCACCCTGGGTGGGAAATGATGTTCTTGGTTGTGTGATGATACAGTTGATGATATTTCACGGTTGGGTGATTCACATGTGGTTTGATGTGATTGTTTTATGACGTTTGGCTTATGGCCTTAACGACACAAGGATTTGCATTCATGCATCATTGTAGGCACCTAGTGAGATAGGTGACATGCATTGTGTTATGCACATGCACAGGGTGGGTGTATGAGGTAGTAAAGTAGGGTGCATCATGTATTTAATGAAACCAAGAAATAATGAGAAGAATGAAATAAAAAATTGGGTAAATTATGTTTAATGGAGTAATAGGCTTTGAAACAAGTTTGAAAATTTTGTTGGGTTAGTATATGAAATGGGTTGTTGTCGTTAGTAAAGTGCTTTTGATGGAGTCATGAAAGTTTATTGTATGTGTGCTAAATATCTTGCTTGGCATTGTAGAGAAATTCCACCACGATGTCGGTTACCAGTTGGGAAACGGGTGGGTGTTGCTGAGAACAATCCTCCAGTAGAGGAGCAAGTAAATTTGGTAATCAATGAAGGTAGATAAGACCAGTTCCGAGAGAACTTGATTCTCCTTATATAAATGATGGATCGGGACCCAGGGCGGGTTGCACCAAGTATATTTGAGCTGACCAGGGAGTTCCAGCTGCAGAACCCTCCAACCTTCACCAGAGAGGGTTGGCCAGAAGCAACAGAGTTCTGGTTAGAGTCTATCCAGATGATACAGGACCATCTGTATACCTCTGTTGAAAAGCGAGTGAATTTGGCCGCTTATATGTTATGAGGCCAAGCAAGGCGTTGGTGGGACATTCAGTCTCAAATAGAGCAGGCTGAGGGAATGTCATGGAATGTGTTTTAGGAAAAGTTTCTAGAGAATTTCTACCCAGATACCTTGAGATAGGAGCAGGCTGCAAAGATTATGATCCTGACTCAGGAATCTCTATTAGGGATGGACTATGTTATTTTCTTCACTGATTTGAGACACTTTTTTCCAGTGTTAGCAGGGAATGAGATAGCAGTAGCAAGGCGTTTCCAGGATGGGCTGAGACATGAGATCAGGTCTCAAGTAAACATCTTCTGCTTGAAGAGGTTCGCATAGGTAGTAGATCAGGCACTGATCTAGGAAGGAAACCGGAAGGGAGCTTCGGGTAGTGGACTTGTGGTGTTAGTGGGACAGACGAGTGGTGCAGCTACCAAAGGTCGAAAGCGACGCCATGAGAGCTCACAACATGGGGGAAGTATGCAAAGTGGCTGGAAGAGGGGTTCAACCTCTCTGAGTGGGAAGCAGGTGTTTTGTTATTAGTACGGAAGGCCGGGGAATATGTGTGGTCAGTGTCCTCGACCTTCAGTTGAGTGTCATTCGTGCGGCAGGATTGGTCATGTGCAGAGATTCTGCAGGAATCCTTGACTGGTAGGTGAGCATAATGGTGAAAAGCGGGTGAAAGGTATGGTAAGGGGATCAGTTTCCCCATATCAGGTAGGCAGTTGGAGCTCCACAGGCCGTACTGGTAGGGGCGGTGGATGTGGAACTCCAAGGCAGGACAACTCACGCCATTAGGGCAGTGCAGCACAGGGTGTTCAGGATGGGGCCAAAGGTTGAGGGGAAGGTCAGCTTTAGGTAGTTCAGTTTATGCTTGGTGGTGGCAAGGCTATCCTGTCGACTGTTCAAGGTATGATCCTTGTAGATTTTACTCCTGCTAGTGCGTTTTTTTACACAGGTGCCACACACTTTATTTTATCTTCTCAACTTGGGGTAGTGTTGTGTTTACCTATGGAGAGGGTGTGTGGAGTTATGTCAATTGACACTCTGTTGGGGGTGCGGGTTGAGGATATCAAGGAATGCAATGGGTGTGCCTTGGAAGTTGGTGGGTATCATTTTCTGTGGGATTTGTTCATTCTAGAGATGTCAGGGTTTGACCTAATCTTGGGAATGGATTGGTTAGTGTTGTATCAGGCACACATAGACTGTTACCATCACATAGTATCATTCAGGTTGCTTTAGGGTGATGCTTATGTCCACTGTGGAAAATGGGATGTTCAAGCAGGGTGTGCGGGTCCGTTTTGTAAAAATAAGAGAGGACTCACGGCTCGAGTGGCATGTCTTATTCTTGATGACAATGAAAGAGGGGAGCAATATGTTTCCCTTCTATGTTGGATCTGTTTCAGGACGTGGTTCATGAGGATTTCTCAGGGTTACCCCATGAGAGGGATGTTGAGTTCACGATTGAGTTGCTGCCGAGAGTGGAGCCCATTTCTATTCTGCCATACCGAATGCCATCGACAGAACTCCAAGAACTGAAGGTTCATCTTGAGGAGTTGGAGAGTAAGGGTTTTATCCATCCTAGTATGTCTCCTTGTGGATATCCTGTTCTTTTTTCAAAGAAGACTAATGGGTCGTTGAGGCTGTGTGTTGACTATCGAAAGTTGAGTCAGATAACGGTGAAAAATCGGTACCCTCTTCCTAGAATTGATGACCTATTTGATCAGTTGAGGGGTGCATTGGTGTTTTCTAAGATTGATATGAGGTTGGATTATCACCAGTTGAGGGTGAGGTCTTCCGACATACCGCAGATAGCTTTCCAAAGTCGATACGGGTTGTTTGAGTTTGTGGTAATGCCTTTTGGCTTCACCAATGCATCGGCGGTGTTTATGGATTTGATGAACCAGATATTTCATCTCTATCTAGATTGGTTTGTGGTTGTCATTGTAGACGATATCTTAGTGTACTCTAAAAATCACGACGAACATGCCCAACATCTTGACATCGTCCAAGGTATGCTAATAGAGCATCGGCTATATGCCAAGAAATCGAAGTGTCAATTCTGGATATGTGAGGTGCGTTTTCTGGTTCACATCATCTCGGAGGCAGGTGTGTCCGTGGATCCGGAGAAATTGAAAGCAGTTGTATCTTGGGAGCATCCTAAGAGTGTTTTTAATGTTCGGATTTTTCTGGGTTTGGGTAGGTATTACAGAATGTTCACTCAAGATTTCTCTCTCTTGGAAGCACCACTCTCAGGCTTGACCAAGAAAGGAATCAGGTTCAAATGCTCTGAGGCTTATGAGAATGCCTTCCAAGAGTTGAAAAGCGGCTAAAAAACGCACCTATCTTGATCTTACCTGAGTCGGGGAAGAAGTACATCATGTTTTGTAATGTGTCCGGAATCAGACTTGGGGTTGTGTTGAGGCAAGATGAGAGGGTGGTGGCTTATGGGTTAGGGTAGTTGAGACCCCATGAGTGGAATTTTCCTACTCATGACCTTGAGTTGGCAACAGTAGTGTACGCCTTGAAGTGTTGGAGGCACTATCTGTTGGGAGAATGGTTTACCGTGTTAACCGACCATAAGAGTTTAAAGTGCATCTTCTCATATCATGATCAGAATCTTCGGTAGAAAAGATGGGTTGAATATCTCTAGTATTTTGACTTTGAGTTGGTGTACACACTGGGAAAGGGAAACAATGTTGTTGATGCTTTGAGCGGGAAGGTTCAGAATCAGGTGGTTCAAGAATCCAGTACCGAGTGGAAGGTGATGTCTTTGTTTGTATAAATGCACCTGGAGGTGCAGGAGGAGAATGGTGAGGTCACTCTTTCTTCCTTAAAGATGGATTCGATGCTTGTGAGTTGTGTTACGGAAGTTCAGCCTGGTGATCCTGATATTCGATCATAAAGGAAAAGCTTAAAGGTGGGGATATACCTTCTGGTGGGGATGTCGGTGTTGATGGTGTTTTTCGTGTTCATGATCATGTAGTTGTGCGAAAGGGTGTGTGAGAAAAGTTGATGTGAGATTTCCATGCATCAAAGTGTGCAGTGCATCCTGGTTTGACCAAGATGTACCGAGATCTCCTAAGGCAGTTTTGTTGGCATGGAATGAAGAAGGAAGTTTCGGGATTTGTGGCACAGTGCCTTACCTGTCAGCAGGTGAAGGCTGAGCATCAACAACCAGGTGGTTTGTTACATCCATTGCCCATTCCAAAATGGAAATGGGATGATGTGACAATGGATTTTGTCAGGGTTCTTACAAGGATTCCAAGGAATAATTATGCAATATGGGTGGTTGTGGATCGGTTAACAAAAGTGGCTCATTTCTTACCGATTCAGGAGACCCATACATTCGACCAGTAGGGTGACTGGTAGGTTCAGGAAATAGTGTTGTTGCATGGTTTTTCACGAACCATAGTTTCGGACCGAGAGATGCGTTTCACATCGCGTTTCTGGAAAGGTTTTCTTAAGTTGCTTGGTATTCAAGTGTTTTTGAGTACGTCTATCCACCCGTAGACAGATAGGTAGTCAGAGCGTGCAATCCAACTGTTGGAAGACATGTTAAGATCTTCTGTCTTGAACGTTGGTGGTTCTTGGGAGAGGCACCTATCATTAGTTGATTTTTCCTACAAAAACAATTTTCAGCCTATGATTCGGATGGCACCGTTTGAGGCACTCTATGGGAGGTCATGTAGATCTCTGTTGTGTTGGCTAGAGACCGGTGAATTCGAGTTGTTGGGGCCAAGTCTCATGTAGGAGAATTCAGAGAGAGTTAAGTAAATCAGGAAGTGGATGGATACGACTCAGAGTACGTGGAAGTCGTATGCAGATCGAAGGCACAGACCTATTGAGATTGGGGTGGGTGAAAAAGTGTTCCTTCTGGTGTCACCAAGGTTTGTTCATTGACAGATTCGAAAGCAGGGCAAGTTGGCACCCAGGTATGTGGGACCTTTTGAGATTGTGGATAGGATCGGACTAGTGGCATACCGATTGTCTCTTCCACAGTGGTATGGTGGGATGCATGATGTGTTTTATGTGTCATAGATTCGATTGTATCACCCTGACCCATCTCACGTGGTTGATATTGAGGATGTGGAGCTTGAGGCTGATGCGTCTTTTGAGGAGCATCTGGTTCGTGTGGTGGATCGTAGTGAAAAGGTTTTGTGGGGCAAGGTTATGCCATTAGTACGAGTACTATGGCAGCATGGGAAAGTTCAGGAAGAAACTTGGGAGCGGGAATCAGATATACGGGCTTAGTGGCCCGAACTCTTCTCTTCGATGGATCAATGAGGCTTGGAAACTCAGCTCGAGGATGAGCCGCTATAAGGTGGGGAGGTTGTAAGATCCAGGTTTTTGGAAAGGTATGTTATCATTATTTTTTGGTAGAATACCTTGTTTCGGGCTTCAAGGGATGTTTCTTGAAGGTTTGAGAGGCCTTGGGAGTGTTCTGGGGGCTCGGGGCACTGAAGGAAATCTGGGCAAGATAGGCCAGGGCGCACAGCCTGGGCATGGCCTGGAAAACCGTGCGTCCTGCCCAGGATAAACCGTGTGACCCTTACTCCTCCGAAAAAAACCATGTTCATGGTTTGCGCATGGTTTTCCAAACCATGTGGCTAAATAGTGCGACCCTTCCTCCTCCGGACAGAATCATGCGCACGGTTTTCCAAACCACGTGGCTAAATCGTGCGACCCCTCCTCCTCCGGACAGTGGCATGCGCACGGTTTTCCAAACCATGCGTAAAAACCATGTGGCCACTTAATGTTGGGAAAAATTACAAGTTTGTCACTCCAGGCATTAAAACCCCACTCGGTAATTCCTCTCATTTCCTCGCTCTCCACCCTAGGAACGAACCAAATCTCCCAAAGGCTGCAAGAGACCGATCTCTTTCGATTCTAAGGCATTTTTGGTGTCGTTGGTTCTGGATCGAAGCTCCGTGTAAGGCTAATCCTATCCTTGCTTCTCTTTTTGTTTTAGGGTTTGTATCTTCTCTCCCTCTCATTCCAAATCTCTAAAACCCTAACTTTTGGGTGAGTTTTAGGTTGAAGCTCCAAAGTTTGGTTCGATCGAGGTCTAAGGACTTGATTGAGAGCGATTTCAACCGCGGTTTCGAGGTAGGTGGTCTACAAGTGATATCCCATAGTTATTTGGGTATTTTTGCATGTTTAGTTGTGTTCATTATTTTATTTGGTTATGTTTTGGATAACCATGGAATGTTTGGTAATAATGGTGTTTAAAATGGAAAATGGGAACCCTCACGATCCCTGTGGGATGTGTTGGAATAGACATGACCTAATTGGGTCCATCCATGGGATGTGACGGTTTTTCTCAGATATAGGGATTGATATCAAACAAGTGACCTTTTTGTAATGAATTGTAGTTTCATTGATAAATATGATGTCATGATCAGTTGAACTTGGAATAGAAGTTAGGTGATGCACCTAGAGTTGGCAATAACCTACGGGTTAAAGTGGAATGGGTTAAATGATTGATTCATGGGAATGATGAATGAGTTAAATGGTTTAATGTGTAAACTGATTAAAGACCATAATGGGATAGATTATGGGTTTAATGTTGAATTCTTAGTGAGATAGGCATAACACATTGGAATTGGGTGAATGGTTAAAATGATGTGAAATGGTAATGTGTTAATGGGTTAAGGAATGATGTGGTTTCCCATGTGGGTTGTGGTGAATAGTGTTTGCTGAAGGGCAATGGTTTGGATGGTTGATGGTTACTTATATATAATAATGTGCACATGGCTTCATAGAGTGGGTTATGACATGAGGATCTACACCCACGAGTCGAGTGATGACTGAGGTTCTAAACTCCACCCTAAATGCACGGGTTATGAAACGGGACTAAGGTTCTATTCTCCTAACAGTTGAATCCACCCGGACTGAGGCTTCGAGGTGAGGTTATGGTTGCTATGAGGGGGTTAGTCCTAGTGAGATAGGATAAGGATGTGTTTACCCTCTTGCATGTGGTTGTTGGCCTTAGACCCATGTAACATAGTGTATGTGATCAACCCATGGAAATGTGATGAAATGGTAAATGGTGATAATGGGTGTGTAATGAATGGTAATGGAAGTGGCAATGGATTGGCTCTAAACTGGATAATGTTACCTTAAATAATAAATTTAAATTATAATTCATATTCCTTTGCATGCACTATCTGTTTAGACTGGATATTTTGTGGACACTGTTGGTGGTGGTCTACTGAGTTGTACTCACACCCTGCTCCGGCCGCCGTTGGGTACCCAAGCAGCGTTCATGTTTGCAGGTCAGGAGAAGGGAAAGGTTCCTTGCTATATAGTTGAGTGGACATGGGTAGCACTTGGTGGAGGATCCAAACATGGATTCGGGACCATTTTGAGGATTTTGGTTGTTGTCTTTATTTTGGTGTTTTGTCCACTTTGGCACTTGTAGTGTGAAATGACATATTTGATTTTTGGAAATGGTTTCTATACATGTTCCTTGTTTTTTTATTATTTTTTACTCTATTGGTTTATTTATATTGTGGATTACTCTGATAAAAATGGGTTATAGTCTCCCCACTTCTCCACATAGACCCCCGCTGCTAATCTGTAGCCTTTGGCATACGGGGAGGCGCACTTAAGGTCATGTAACCACCCAGGTCGGAGCACCGGTTTACTGGCTTCCGGGTTGGGGATGTTACAAGTACCTCTTCTTCTTAGGTGCTTAGGTTGGTTTTTCATTTAGAAGATTGATAATGTATCTTGACCATTTTTCATTATTGATTATGTATTGGTTATCTTTATACATCCTAGTAGTTGTCTCATGTATGTTTTCTATATAGTTCTATTGTCTATGTGTGTGTGTGTATATTCTACTAGTATTACCAGTTATATTATATATTGGAGATTTATTTTTTTAATAGTTTGATATAGGATAAGACCTCCTGTATGAAAAGATATTCCTACTTGGTTCTCATCACCAACCTCATTCCCACTATAGGTGGTATTGGGGTGGAAATATCAGCTTACTGTTGGTTGGGGTGGCTCTCTATTGGGC
Source organism: Viscum album (assembly GCA_963277665.1). NCBI lineage: Eukaryota > Viridiplantae > Streptophyta > Magnoliopsida > Santalales > Viscaceae > Viscum > Viscum album. Next base: position 1,233,632,059 of record OY728162.1, on the reverse strand, counting down.
CAGGTCATGTCATAGTGATATCAGATCTAGTTTTTTCTAGGGATAGGGTTCAGAGTTATTAATCATGTGGTGAAAGGTTTGTTAATTTATGGTGATGATGTTAATAGGGTATTAATTAATTTTATTATAATAAGGATATATAAATTGGTGTGGTGGAACACATATCCTTTCATCTAGACATTGATAAAAAAATATTGGTCAAGTTATAGCTCTTAGACATCATTGTGGGGTATAATAATGCTAGTACAAGTATCATACAATGGTCAGTTATGATCTTTTATTTCCTTCTTGTGTTATCACATCAAGAAATATTATTATCCTGAAGGGTTCATCCTATCAATTATAGAGTGATACCTGCTAATATCCAACTTATATTTGAAGGAATGATCATGATGAACTCATTCCTATGGTATAGCCTCTCACTAAAAGTTAGTGGGTTATGTAGAGTTGTTTCCAAAACTCAATTGTGAGATATTATTACCCCTTGATATAAGGAAGTTTCTACTCCCTTATTCATGGTGAAGACCTTTCTTGTAGAGAAGGTGGTAGTTCCCATTTATTTGTATGAAAAAACATGTAGGTAAGATATTTTGTGTGTTTTTTAATGATAGAGACCTCCCAAATTTATGAGGTGATCCTGATCCTCAGGTGACATAGGTTTGGCTAGAGTTTTAGAATCACATTTCCATATAGTTTAGAGATTTATTGAACATTTGTTGATTATTTTATCAATATTCTTATACAACAGAGTGGGTTTTTAGTAGATGGTGTTTTCTCAAACTCACAATGGGACTGCAATATCATATTTGGTTATTGATTCATTGTTCATGATATAGTTTTATCCATGGATGTTGGACCCCCCATGGGGTGATGTAACCATGTACGAGTATGTTTTGTGGCCCACATACCTCACTTGGTGTTTCCTAGAAATATTTTTCAGGGTATTTTTTTGAGATCATTGGCATGTATGGAGACTCTAGCAGATATTTTTTCCACCTATGGTTGTATTTTAATGTATCACCAACTTTGTCGATGTCACCTGAGTAAGCACTAGTGGAATTTAGATTCTCATAGGATATTCATCTTGACTATGGGAGTAGGTTAGTTTTTCACTATTAAATTCCCATAGTGGTTCAGTGAATGGACATCCATGTGGGAAATAATGATGAGATATGATCCCTCTCTATTGTAAGAGCAATTTCATATCGAGGATTTGTTCAATGGTGGTGTGGAACATGTTAGATATAGATGACACTAAAATCATCTCCCATCATCACTACCTCTATTTGGTTCCTTATAGGAATGGAGTGTTGATATTTAGATATCTGGGAAGAGTTTTGTGGTGTATGGATATGGAAAGATGTCAATATAAGCATTTTAATGTGTGATTTATGTCCTATCATCTTGGATACTCATATTGGATATCATATGCATGAGTTACTCTTCATGCATCATGTGTTCAAGAGATGGATATTCACATAGTACCCCTATCCAAAATTCTTGTCAACTAGAGAGTTTCCACTTACGATGTTCATCATTCACTCACCCCTTTAGGTAATTTGATTTTATCCATAGTTCATATAGAGGACCTTTTAGATAATTCTTTCTAGTTGAAATGAAATCTAGATGTACCTATCTTAGTATGGATTGGGTACCAGTACTAGTGCACTATGGTAATTCATAGTTTAATAGGTAAGGTGAGGTCCACCCCTTAGTAGTAAGTGGAATCCACTTAAGTGTACCGAGAAGAGTTCACCCTCGATGTGTTGTATTTAGATATTCATCAGATGATAAACATGACATTATAAGTAATTTTTCTAAGTGATAGTTCACTTCCTATGAGTATGGAGAAATTCATAAATCATTTTAAAGGTTAACCTATTGTTATCCCTTGACGGGATAATAACATGTGAATCAAATTTCATTCTTGTTTCAATCTTAAAATGTTGAAATGCTTATAATTGGGATGATAAACACCATTGTAGTTTGTGTGGATCTTATAGACTAGACCTATCCTTGAGATAATTTTGTGGTGAAGCATCTATGGAATTAATGGATTTAACTATTATTATCATAACATATTCATATATGTAGTAAAATTTGGTGTTATGAGACATGAATTCATGGAAAATATTAGTATTCATTTAATTGAATCCTTAGTGTTGGATGATATCTTAGTGGTGTAACAACAATTTGGTAATTGAAGCTATTAGCATTGAAATCTATGTACAAATGAATGAGGAGGTGCAGGAGAAGTTTTCTTTAACGAAGTTGGTTCCTACATAGATAGGGAGATGTTCCTCACCTTGGGGCTATGGTGCCCCCCCCCCCCCACACTATTCCCTTCTATGGGAGAGGTCTATAGTGGTGATTTGGAAGTTGTAATAGGAATTATAAGGTGAGGGACATGGAGGGTTTTCATGAATATCGGGATCATTTCACTTACCTCACCAGTGGGGTAGGGGTCCTCCCCTGGTGTTTTTATTAAATATATAGATGTAAATCCATATTAGATTCCACCTAAGTATAGTGTGTGCCTCGGTGTGGAATGTTCAATGTATGTTTTTGGGTGTACCTATCACATGGAAACTCTTACTATGTTGTGGAGGAGGAGGTTTTCTCCCATGGTTCTAGATATTGGTACATTCAGAATGTGTTATCATAGGGTTTGAGGATGATAGAGTAGGTTCATCAGAATGATTACAACCATCTTCTTCGGATTATAGAGGATTAGTCCATCAAATTGTAACTGGTGGTGTTGAGAAAATTTATGGGTCAGTGTTATTCCTAATGTTCTTTTCCACAGATTTCTTGAAATAGTGGTGAAAATACAACTAGGATATCATTTATTGTGTGAGTGAACCCATTGGATATCAGGATATGAATATAGGACTCCCATGGAGGGTTATAAAGGGGATGGGAAATAAGTCCTATGACACCTTTGTGTTATAATCTAGTGGCATCGGTTCTTTTTCTTTGCAGGTAGGTGGAGATGCTAAAACAGATGGGGGTATGGAATAGATTGCTTCAATGAAACTCTTCTATATTTAATGTAACATATTTGTGAAGTTCTCAGTGATAGATCATGGTAAATATGGGTTGTTCTCTTGTTATTTCAATCTAAAACCCCATTTGATAATGGGGAGCAGAGAACTCCTACTAAAGGTAACCTTGGGAAAAACCATTTTGATATGGATGTCAGTGGTTCATGGTTTTATCTTTATCTAATGAGGTTTGAAGACTATAAAATGAGGAATGGTTTTTCATGTAGATACTTTGAATGACTCATATAGAGAAGATGCATATTTCCATTGGGGAAATACTTTTTAGTTATCTTGAGCCAATTCCAAGAATGATGAAACATGATTTTCTATTCCCAAGTGCGGGTATACTAAGTTTTCTTAGATCATGGTCCTCTGTAGAATAAGGAAGTGTGTACCAAGTTGAGTTGTTTTTTGTATGATATTTTTTATAATATTCCTATATGTATATTTAATTGTTCCATTTTCAAGGATGAAAAATTGTTAAAGGTGGGGTGGATATAGAGACCTAGGATTTTACCAACTAATAAATAAAATAAATTCAAGATTTAAAGAGACCAAAGACCTCTATAGGGGTAAAATATTAAATTTAACTCAATATATGACCTCAAAAAAATTATTTAATGGATCTGTTGATTTTGGGATTTGAAGTTTACCCCCAATCAAAGTTCACACAGTGTTTCAAGCATGAAAGGGATTCGATGATAATATAATAATTATAATATATTATTTTTATTTTGTATACCAATTTTCATGAATTAGTATTTAGGTTCTAAATGTATTATTGGATTAAAAAATAGAGATTCTAATTGCATCCATGAATATTTTTTTCCTGTAGGAGGTATAAATTTCATTCACACAGTGATCCTGGGGATTATTCATTTTAGGAAGAATGTTTGATTTAACAATTTGTTTATTTATTTATTTATTTATTTATTGTAAACTAGTATACCCATTAGAAATTCATCATTAAACCCTTATACAAAATTTATATTCATAAACCCAATCTTGGGAGAATATGGAAGGGGATGATAACATGGAGGAAACCAGAACTGTTTAAATATTTTTATATAAAATCAAAGGGATTAAATGAATTTATGATGACTTTCCGATTATTTTGGGCCTATAATTTGATAAAAAAAATCATTCTTCATGAATTTACAGTCAAATATTTATCTCTGAAAATTATTTAGATTTTCTTGATTTATTAAGAGATTATTAGTGGAGTTTTACCCTATTAATTATAGATTATTTATGATTATTAAGACTGATGGATACATTAAGGTGATCAATTATTGGACGTTAGATGAAGGCTATAGTTGGTGGTGTGATGTATGGATTGACCGATTCCCTGGTCAATACTCAATCCCCCATGTTTTCTGTATTATAGTTGATGAAAGGGTTTTCAACCTAGTGTTTGTCCAGCGGCAGATTTGGTGATAGTAGGTGGTGGATCTAGACGATGTGAGGCTATGACAATGGAAAAATATAATATTTTGATCATTCATGGTGGTGGAAGAATTTGGTAGCTCCACGGTGGTGGTTTCAATATAGAAATGGATTGAGACATAGAGACATCGATGGGGTTGTCCATGATATAATTGGTGGTCCATGATGTGGTTTCCCATGAAGCCTTCATGGTTCCAATAAAAGGTTGTGGGATAGCTAGGTATTTTCCCTAAATTTCTAGTCCCCTGGGACTGTTAGGTGGTCCTTTTAACCATCCCAACCTTGTTAGTTTGGGAAATACAAACCAGCCAATTGTGTTAGCCCAGCATGGGCCCCAGAACATTGACTTTCCAAAATAATATAGCATGTGTGTGTTGTATTTATGTGATAGGGATGACCCCCATTCCTACTATGCCACATGGATTTCTCATGGGCTGACACATAGACTGCTCTTCTGCTGTATGGTATATTTTAGAAACTTCTTCAACAGACATTTATTTTGAAGAAATAAATAGACCATTCTATGTATTTTTCCCTAATATTGTGAAATAATATTATGTTCATCTATTTTAGAAAATTTTCATGATGAGATATACATGTATTGAATTTGTATTTATAAATCTAATGATGAGATTTGAGCGTGAAGATTAGATAATTATCACCCTACATGTAGGTTTGGTACTACCCTCTTTTATCTAGGGCATGGGATCCTCTATTTTTAGTTCATTTTATAGATAGGTTTAGTATCCCCCCACCCCATATACCTTGGGTCATGGGATACTCTACCTTATCATATATGTAGTGTTGATATCCCCATATTTACCAAGGGCATGAAATCCTCTATCCATGGGTCATTTTATATGTAAGTTTGGTATTACCCCCATATACAGTGGGCACATTATCCTATATCTATAGAGTAAGTGTTCCCCCGATGTAATAGACCATTAGGGGTGAATGATCATATAATGGGGTCAATACGCCCTCAACTAAGGTGTTTTTCTAGCACAGAAATGTCCCTTATTCTGATTTTGATGAGGTGACATATTTTTCTCATACATAGGTGGTTATGATACCTAGGTATGGTATTCCCTTAACCGAGATCAATTCATGGGTAATGCATGGAATACCTAATAGATTATTAGTTGAATGAATTAAATATGGTGGGAAATATTTTGTTTTTTCTTTGAATTATTTCCATTTCTCATTGATGAGTAGGTACCCCTTTTGTGGATCTAAATAGATATTTAAGAGTAGTAGTGGAGGAAATATTTAGGTGCTTCAAGAATTGTATCTCCTTAGGCACCCCCTTGGTTTCCTTTGATATGTGATGTAAAATTCGTCTATAGAAACCATACTTTATGGGATTCTCAATACTTCAAGCATATGTGGTTTCTCATGAGGTGTGTATCTTTATGTATTAGAGCTGAGATAATCAATAATTATCTTTTTCCATGTAATTTCTAGTTATATATATCATGTTTTTATCCTCACCTTTCTTATTTATTGTCATTGTCCTGTACTAAGGGTTTAGAGCAAGTTGTTTTATTTGGTATTTTCATTTATCATTGTGGGGAATTATATTAATTATATTTATAATCATTGATACATATGATTTATGACCAAACATGTTGTTTTTATATAATCAAAACATATTTCAAAGATAGAATTGGTGGATGTGGATCTGGTGAGGCTTATTCGATGATGATACCTCGTAGGCGTTAGGTCGGAATATACAAAGTAACAAAAGATGGGGTGAATTGTATATTTTTAAAGAATTACACAATTATGTAATTTAACACCCTCTTCCATTTATGTGGGTAATAAGTGTTTTATTCTATATGAAATATAAGTAAGGGATAAATAAAAATAAAAGAACACAATTTTATAGAGTTGTTTAGGGAATAAAGTCCCCTAGTCCACTACACCAAATTCTCTCTCTACGATCTTGGTGAATTTCAATAGAATGGTTATCTTATCACATTATAAAAATTACAAAACTGAGTACAAGTGGTTGAAACATTTACAAAAAGTCCAATAAAAAACAGAGCCTTCTGGTTCATTAACAAAGAACTGAAAATCCACATTTTAGATCGAGAAGCTGATACTCCACCACAACTGAGTATGATCAGTTTAAACTCCAATAAATCAAAAGAGTTTGATTTGCTGATTCGGTTTGATATTCATAGTTACAACATCAAGCAAATGAAAGTTGATGGATCTTCTTAATCAAAAAATAATATCTTCAAGAATAAAATATTTTTATGTGATCCCCATTTCACAAAGATTTTTAATTAAAAACATTGACGAAACAAAACTACAACAAGCTTACAGAAGAACGATATATAACATTTATATCTTCATAGTGTATTCCCCTATTAGAGTTTTTCATTTTCTATTGTAATGTAGAAATATTTTCACTAGAGTATGATTTTATATGAAAATATATCCCGAGAAAAAATCCTTTATATAAAAATAGTGCACTGATATAATATATAAAGAAAATATCCTGCTTCAAAATTCTAGATCCACAAAAGATTCTGGATAAACTGTAGATATTCGAATTCAAATAAAACAAGAAATTCATAAATTCCCTTAAGAATAGGAGTGAAAATCTCCATTGAATACAGTTATTTGAATCAAATATAATGATATTTAAGTAGATTGAAAAGTTTCTTTGAAATAGACTTTAATACCATCAAGACCATTATAAAAATCATGAAAAATATCATGGATTTAAATCTCTGAAATTTAATAGTCAAATGTAGGGTTCCTTCAAAAAATTAAAAAATAGAAAACGTATGGTTCAACTATATAGTTTTCATCTCCCAAGAATAAGGTTGAAAAATTTAAGGTGTATCATAAACTTAAGGTTGATGATCCATACATTTCTCTCTAAAACATAAGGGTCATTACCTTTGTGGGGTTCTTTAACAATACTTTCTCTTCTTGATAAACATAAGGTTCCTTTAAAATGTAAATTTCTTTAAACATGTTTTTTGATAATGTAGGGTTGATTAACCAAATGTACTATTTTGAATGCAGGGTTGAGAAACCATAATTTCTTCTTCCAGTGTAATGTTTCATAAAAAGATAAGAATCATGATCCATACACGATGTACAAAACATATGATTTTTTCCTTATATCACGTTTATCCACATATGGTATGAATGGTGTTTCCAGAATGCTTAAAAACATTTCCCGGAACCTTTAAATAATTATTCCTTGTGAATTAAAATATTGAAAATAATTTCAGAATAAATAGTATAAAGAATATTAATTCCTTGAAATACACATAAATAAAAATCCATAGTAAAAACAAGGGTATTTATGATCATAAAAATCATAATAAATTATAGAGTATTATTGAGACAATACATTACCAACAATATCCCCCTCTTTGATGATCACAAAACCCATTAAATTATTAACAAAATATAGAATTTTGTTCAATTTTTTAAAAAAATAATTATAAGAATTTTGATTTCACGGTATTATTTTTGTAAAATTAAAATTTTGTGTTAATCTAACTTTTTTCCCCTTTTTATGATACCAAAATGAATGTACATAAAAAAAGATTAAAATACTTTTAATTTTTTAAAAAACAATAAATGAATGTTATTATGTACTGTTTGGATAACAAAGACATTGGTTTTGGCTATTAAGATAAACATAAAAGGATATAAAAAAATGCACAAAAATTAGAATAAATAAATTTTATTAAAAAAACCATACAAATATAGTAAAAGTTTAGTTATGGGAAACAGGTTTGTCAATCAGGTCTGGTGGAAGGTAAAAGGGTTTGCTCAGGGTCTGTTTCTAATATAGGTTCTGTAGGGGCCTGAGAAGATTGAAAAACCTCTTTTATTTCTTCCATCTACACCTAAAACCATTCTATAACATTATGTCCCAACTTTCTTATCAAATATTTTGAATCTTCAATCACATGAAAAATTTTCAACTATATTGACTTTCAAAATTCCATGTAGACCCTCATATTTTTTCAAAAACTAAATTACATGATCATTTAAATTGGGGAGTAGAATCCTAATACCAGTTTCACTTGAGGTTAGTTTCTCAAAAAAGATATCTTTAGTTGTCCAACAAGACTGACAAAGGGGCACTATTTCACTGAATATTCTACAATCGGTCATCCATATCTACCATGACAGATGTGATTATTTGAAATATTCTAATCAGATATGGTGAGGTTAAAGGTACTAAAGTAGAAGCACTTATTGACTAAACATTCTCTTGATAGACTCAAACTGGCTTCCCAAATACCATTTTAGGTCTACAAAATTTGTTTTGGAAAGAGATTCAGATTTGATTTCCCCAATCTGATCTAGTATTTCCATCTTAAAAGCATCAAAATAATTCTTTTACATATAATGTTATTTAATTTATTGAAGCTGAGTCTGAATAGACTCAAACTCTATCCTTAGGGATGATTAATTCTACAAATCATCTGAAAAATTTCTTGAGGATTCTAGATCTTATTTGATAATTGAATTCTCCTCTGGAACCTTATTGAACTTAATCCCAATATCCTCAATCCTATTTGTCTAAGAATCAAAGGTCCCTTCATCTATATTATTGGAATTATCAATAGCCACAATGGCTAAGTCATTAGTATCATACTTCTCAAAAAACGTTTCACTTGAGAACGAAACATTATCAAGTAATTATATCTTATCTCTAGAGAGATATCTAGGATTTTCCAACAAATCATCAAAGTTTTTTATATTCAAAACTTCAATAAGATCTATAACATCAGTTGTTGATATTTTCACTTGTTATTCTTCTAAAGAATCCTCTTCTTGAACATCTTCTTCTTGAACATGGTCAACTGGTGGAGAAAAATCTTGAAGCTCTCGAACCTAACTTTTACCTTGTTGATCCTATTCCTATATTGGTTGTTTTAAATGAACCTAATGGGTAACTTCTCATGATTCTAACATCTTCTCCTTAGGTAGTGGTGCTTCTCTATTCCTTGATTTTATAAAAATATCCTCTTGAACCTGTTCTTCTTCTTATTCTACTTCATGGTTTTCTGCACCATAAAATATCAATTTTCTTTTATTATACTTAGAGACACCTTCAATCCTAGATTCTCCAAATCCTTAATTTCTTGTATCACTTTTCTCCCTCTATGAAAATGATCCTAACATATATTGTTCATCTTCACCAATTAGAATAAACTTTCATTTCATAGTACTCCAAAAAAATTTAATCTTCCTTAGAGTATCGTCATTCAAAATATTACAATGATAACACTTCACTTTTGCATCAAAAAAATGAATCAAGTTCTTTTGAAACAAAATTAAGGATAATATTCTTTCACATGGATAAAATGACATTCAATCTTCTTCTTGGAAATAATAATTCAAATATATCAACAGGTATCTTAGAAAATTTATCTTTGTTTAACTAATGAACAAAAACATGATGTATATATTAGGGTAAAAAAATTCTCTATTTCAACTACTCTTGAGGAAATTGTAGTTTGAATGAACTTAAATAGTACTTTTTTTATCTATCTCAAGATACTTAACAAAAAATTCACCAATCTTTATTGATCCAAATAGTAAAGACATAATTTTTGTAGACTTATGGTCATTATTTTACTTATATAAAAGGTAAAAATTAAATATACCTTCATGAGGACATTTCAAAAGCTAAGTTATTTCTAAAGAAAAAATAAAAAATTCCTTGTCTTCTATTTTCACAGATATAATATCTTCTATTTCACTAAAACTGAACCATGCACTACTATAGAAATTCTTCAGTTCTAACTCATTAGAAAACTCTGTATTCACTTAATTGAATAAAAATACCAAAACTTTAAACACTAAAGTCGGCTTAATGAGATGGTTTGTCTCATAAAACCACTCGAAGTCTAAAACCTTTCCTTGAAGAATATTTCTTGATGGAACTCGTTGACACTTTGGGTCACTAGATTCTCCTTCATCGGTTTGCTTAGTCTTTTTCATTTATGATAATCTAAATTTCAATAGGTTCTAGATTCTAAGGTTTCGAAGGTAGATGAAGGTTTGGGTAGTTGAAATGATTTAAGAAACAAATAGGTAAGTTAAGTTGAAATGTTTCTAGAACATAATGGTGTAACCTTGTTTCCTATTCCAATTGAATAGGGTAATTATTATATTTTTGAAAACATACACTTTTAAAAAACTAATATATTTAAATAAATAAATAACGATAGTGAAATAAATAGTAAAAAAATAACAAAAAAATTATTCATTAAAAATGAAACAAATTAACAAATACTTATTTAAAATTGAAAAAACATAACTCCGCCTTAATAAAATAAAAACAAGTAGTGGGAAGTGGCTTAATTAAAATATCATCCAATTAATATTCAGTATTAACAAATTTGAAACATATATCATTTTTAAGAACATTATTTCCTATAAAATGATGTCTTATGTCAATGTTCTTAGTTTTAGATTGCCATATAGAATTTTTTTTTGAAATATTTATAGCATTAGTATTATCACATAAAATAGTTATACTATTTAAATTTAATCCAAAGCTTAGTGGTGTGTTTTTTATCCACAATACTTGTGCACAAAAACTGCCAGCATATACATATTCTGCCTCAATTGTTGATAGGGAAACTACGTTTTGTTTCTTACTAGACCATGATAAAAAAAAATTCCTAAAAATTGATAGCTTCTTGAGGTACTCTTTCTATCTAACCAACAACCTTCAAAATTAGAATCTATATATGAAATTAAATTAAAACTGGAATTTTTGGGGTAAATAAGAGACTTAAAACTGTTTATTTTAAATATCGAAATTTTATTTTAACAGTAGTAAGATGAGATTATTTTGGATTTTATTGAAACTTATAACAAATATATATAGAAAACATAATTTTTGGTTGGATAGTAGTAAGATATAAGAAAATACCTATCATTAATTTATATAACTTCTTGTCTACTAGTTTTATAGCTTCCTCAAAATCAATCATTATGTTGTTACACATAGGAATTGTGTATGCCTTTTTGTTTTCAAGTCCAAAATTTTTCAATAGATCAATAATATATTTAATAATATTTAAAACTTTTCCAAAATCTTTTTGATAAATTTGAAATCCTAGAAATAAATTTATCTCTCCCATTATACTCATTTCAAATTCTTTTTTCATTAATTTTGATAAATCATTACAAATATTTTTATTAGAATAACCAAAAATAACATCATAAATATAAATTTTAACTAATAAAATATCATAAAACACTATTTTCTTAAAAAGTGTTGGGTCTTCGAAACCATTAGTAAATAAGTTTTTCAAAAAAAAAATTAACTTTCATAAAAAGCTTTAGGTGCTTGTTTATGTCCATATATAGATTTAGTATGTTTAAAAAAATAATTTTGTTTAAGGGGATATTCAAATTCAGGAGTTTGTTCAACATAATATTCATCCATTAAATAAATTTAAAATAATTTATTAACATCCATCTAATAAAATTTAAAATTCATATGATATTCAAAACCTAAAGGATTATTATAGATTATAATCTAGTTATAGGTGTAAAGGTTTCATCATAATATATTCCTACTTTCTGATTATAACCTTTACCTACTAATATATCTTTATTTCTAGTAATGATCACTTAACCATCCTATTTGTTTCTGAAGACCCATTGGGTTCTTATAACTGGATAATTTTTTAGTGTCTCTACTAGTTCCCCCAACATTATTCCTTTTGAACTGGTTTAGATCTTATTGCATAGATAATTTCCAACTCTCATCATATAAGGATTCCTCTATAGTATTAGGATCTAGATGGGATATAAAGGTAGATTATTATACTAGGTTTCCTACATTTCTTCTGGTTCTAATTACTATGTCTAGATCTCCTATTAAAGTTTCTAAAGAATGGTTCTTTGGGATTATATATTTTCTAGGTAGAACTCCTTCAGGTTCTTTAATATCATATTCTTCTGAAGTATAACTAATTTTATTGATGTCATTATAAAAATCATTTTTAAGGGGTTCAAGTCTTATGTTGTTAAAAGAGTCAGTGACTTCATCTGTTGATCATTCTCTTTAATAAAATAGTCGTTTTTATAAAATTTTCATGAACTGATTCTTCAAAAATATTTGAATTTTTATTAAACACTCTATTTGATTTAGAATTAGAAGAATATCTTAAAAATATTGCTTCATTAAATTTTGGATCTAACTTACCAAGATTATATTTGGTGTTCAAGATATACATCTTACATCCAAAAACATTAAAGTACTTTACTTTTGGTTTTATGTTATTCCAAATTTCATAAGGTGTCTTTTTGGAAATAATCCAAATTAAAACTCTATTCATGATATAGCAGGCTATAATTACAGATTCTCCCCATAATATATAGGGAAACTATATTCATTCATTATATTACTTTTCATTTATTGAATATTTATATTACTTCTTTCAATAATTCCAATTTTTAGGTGCTTTAGGTGTAGAGAAGGTGTGTTTAATACCATGATTTGAGCATAAAGAATTGAATTATTGATTCTCAAATTCTCCACCATGATCACATCTTAATGAAATTATTTTAAAATATTTTTAATTTTGAAAAATTTCACAAAAACATTAAAAGATAGTGAAAACTTAACTTTTGAGTTTTACAAAATAAACCCAAGTAAATCTATAATAATCATCGATTAAAAAAATAACATATAATTTACCATCCAAACATGATACTATGAATGGTCCAATTAGACCTATATCAATATGTTCTAAATCCATATATGTAGAAATTTTTTTATTTGATTTGAAATAATATTTGTACTACTTTCCAATTTGGCATGCATCAAAGAATCTATCATTGTCAAATTTAAGACTGGGAAAATTATAAACTAACTGTTTATTATAAAATTTATATAAAACATAGATATTACAATGAACAAGTACCATATTCCAGATCCATGTCTCATTTATCTTATTAGTTATAATTTTTTCTTTTTTTACCCAAGGAATTTAGATCCAATGTATAAACTTTATCAGTTCATGGTGCTCTAAACTTATTAAATTTATTTTTAAAAACTAAGAAAGAATTATTAGAAAAATAAAACATAAAAACCATCATTAAAAATATGATAAATTATTATCAAATTATTATTTATCCCTTGTACATACAATAATTTGTTGATTGATATGGACTTTAGTTCTCCAACAGTTCTAAATCCAACTATTTTTCCTTTGGTATTGTCACCAAAAGTGATAGGACCTCCATCCATTTGAGTTAGCGTATGAAAGATTTATGGATATCCACCCATATATCTTGAACATCCATTTTCTATATACCATATAGTATTTTTGTTCCTATAGCTTGTTATTTTCAAACGTAATTGAACAAAAATTTTGTTTTGGTACTTATATCTTCGTAGGTCTAGTAGTGTTAGCCTGTAGTGATTTGGGAACCTAGATCTTCTTAATGTTTCCATAACTTAATTCACTTTCTTCAAAAAAAAACTTTCGAAATAAAATATATTTTAATACCTCCAACTTGAGGATTTCTCAAATAACAGTTATTAGCCACATGGCCTTTTGTTACATAGTAATAACATTTATCCTTTTTTGAATTATGGACAAAGTAATATTTATATAATTTAGATCTTTAACTCTTACTTTATATTCAAAATATTTCCCTTTTATTTATATTTTTCCAATAATATTATCAAATATACTTTATCCATTAGTAAAAACAATATAATCAATCTTATAGGATTCTAATTCATTATATAATGTTTTTATCTTTTTTCATGATAAGCATAGTTTGTTGTAGATGAGTTGAATTTTTCAATCAGCTCTCGATGTTTTTTTAACATAGTGTCTCTTTCACTTAAAATAGAATTATGAATATTTTTTAAGGGCTTCTTGTTTCTTTACCAGATAATCATATTTTTTTTATAACATAGAATAGTAGGAAGCTAGTTTATCATTCGAGAAACTACTAGTATCAGAATCAGAAGAATAATAAGTTTGTAACTTTTCTTCTACTTCCTTATTCATAAAAGCACATGTTGGACTTTATATTTTATTGCTCCTTCTCTAAATAAAACTTTGAAGGAATGATGTAGTCTTAAAATACAATCCATGTGGCTTTCATTTCTCTTTTTTATTGAGTTCTCATAATCATCATTTTTCTAATATCTCTTTCTTGGCCTTTTTCTATCATCTTTCAATTGAGGACAATCAGGTCTTATATGCCCTAATTTCTTTCATTCATAGCATCGAACATCTCTTGGTTACTTTTCATCCTTCTTGAATTATTTTCAAAATACTATTTTATTTTTGTTGAATTTACTAAACGATATGTCAATTTTATCCTTTTCTATTTCAGAGTCATAGGAATCTAAATTTTTCTCTTCTTTGACTTCTTCTTTTATATTTCTTCTATGTTTCTAGGATCTAAATTTTAGAGTAGTATTTTATTTATTTACTATAATCATATGATCTTTAGATTCATCCTACATTTATGATTCATACTTCATCAGTGTCCCAACTAGTTATTTCATTATTAAATCCTTGATAGGTAAAAATTGGTGAATAGAAGAAGATATTTCCTTCTATTTAGAAGGAAATTCTCTAAGTACTTTCAAATCATGATCAGACTGTTTTATGGGTTCTCCTATGTCTTTAATGTTGTTTAAAATTTTGGAAATCCTTACATTGATCTATGTGATTCTTTCTACATTGAACATTCTGAAGGTTTCAAATTTTAATTTAGAAGTATCATTCCTCATCTGTCTAACATTTTTTGTTCCTTTATAGGAAACCACAATAGTTTTCCACATTTCATATACGGTTGGACAATATGATACTCGATTAACTTCATATGTTCTAATATAATAGATAATATCATTCATTTATTTTGAGTTCATATCATATTCAGCTTCTGTTGTAGCATCCTAGGTTTCTAGTTTTTCAGGAATCTTTTAAGGATTAATAATTTTTTAGTAGACTCTAAAACCAATATTCTTTAGATATATGATCATCCTTGATTTTTAGCAACCATAATTTTTACCATTAACGTATGGAGTACATACCATTAACATTTATTCTCTAGGATCAGACATTTCCATATTTTTATAGACCTTATAATTTTTACAATGCTATAACTTTATCCAAAATTACTCCTTTGATATTAGTTGTTATGTTGGGATATATAAAGTAACACAATCGGGGGTGAATTATGTCTTTTAAAAAACATCCACAATTTTGGTTTTGACACCCACTATAATTTATGTGGATAAGAAGTGTTTTCTTCGATATGAAATATAAGTATCGGATAAACAGAAAGAAAAGAACACAATTTTTTATAGTGGTTTGGGGCCCAATGATCCCCTATTCCACTCCACCAAATGTTATCTCTACGAACTTGGTGAATTTCCCTAGAATGGTCCTCATATCACTGAACCAAAATTGCACAAACAAGTGCAGGAAGTTGATAACTTTACAATAAGGCTAATACAAAATAGGTCCTTTTGGTTCTTTAACAGAGAACCGAAAATACATAGCATAGATTGAGAAGCTGATACTCCACCATAACTGAGTACAATTAGTTGAAACTCCAATAAATCAAAAGTGTTTAATTTGATGATTCAGGTTGATCTTCACAATTGCAATAGAAGAAACTATCAATTGATGGATCTTCTTCTTTAGAAAATAATATCTTCAGGAATGAAATAGTTTCAACTGATCCTAGTTTCAAAAATAAATTTAATTGAAAACAATGACAAAATAGAGCACCATCAAGCTTACAGAAGAACGATATAGAACATGTATATCTCCTAAGTGTAGTCCTCTATCAGAGTTGTTCGTTTAATGTAGAACTTTAAAAATATTTTCACTAGAGTAAGATTATATATGAAAATATAACCCTTGAAAAAATCTCATATATAAAAAAGGTACTCCAATAGAATATATAAAGAAAATATCCTGATTCATAATTCCAAATCCAAAAAAGATGCTTGATAAATCATAGATATTCAAATTCAAATAAAATAGGGGATTTGTATCTTCCCTAGATAATTGGATTGAAAATATCTATTGAATATGGTTCTTTGAGTCAAATATATTGAGAATTAAATCAATCAAAAATGATATTTGAAACATACTATAATATGGTCAAGTCCTTTTCATAAATTGGTCAAAATATCACAAATTTAAATCTCCTTCGGTGAAAAGTCAAATATAGGGTTCCTTCAAAAAATTCCACAATAAAAAAACATAGGGTTCAACTAATTAGTGTCCATCTCTGGAGCGTAATGTTGAAAACACAAGGTTGATCATAAAAGTAAGGTTGATGATCAATATATTTCTCTCAAAAACATAAGGTTCATTACATGCATAAAGTTCTTTAAATATACCTTCTCCTCTTTATAAACATAAGGTTCCTTTCAGACATATGGTTCTTTAACCACACTTTTTTTATAATGTTTGGTTGATTAACCATATATACTATTTTGAATGTTGGGTTGAGAAACCATACATTCTTTTTCCGTCATAATGTTGAATATAAATGTAAGGATCACAATCCATACACATTGTAAAAAACATAGGGTTTATTACTTATGTTATTCTTATCCACATAGGGTATGAACAATGTTTCTATAATTCTTAAAAATGTATCCTGAACACTTTAAATAAATATTCCATGCAAATTAAATGCTTGAAAATAATTTCAGAATAAATAGTATAAATAATATTAATTTCATGAAATAAAATTAAAGTAAAATCATTTGTATAACAAACAAGGGTACTTATGAGAATCAAAATCATAATAAATTATATAGTATTATTGATACCATACATGACCAACAGTAGAAACCATGGTGAATATAGTGTTGATGAAGCTTAGTTTTAGTGGGAGATGATAGTAGTGGGTGAGGTTCATGTTTGAAGATAACTTTATTTAGGACCTATTTCTCTCAGTTGTTTATGTTATTTTTCTTTTTTGATAGTTGGGAATGTATTTTATCCCATTCATTATGGATTATGTACGGATTAGTAGTATCATGAATGGGTTGTACACTATTCAGTTGTATATATATATTCTATTGTTTTTATGGGTTATTTTATAATTTTTATATATTTTTCTACTATAGGTTGATATATACTAGTTCCTCCCTTTCTATGAGATATTCCACTATAGAGTCGTTAATTAACCCTTGACTTATTAGAGGTGGTCATTGGGTGGAACACTTGACTTACTGTCTTCCTAGGCTAGGTCCTGATAGGTCGAGTTATTTTATTTGAGGTATAGTACATATATCCACACAAACATAAAGGATGGAACCTATAGATCTTTGAAAGATAAATTATTAGGTAGAGGATTTCGAAGAAAATGGATTTATCCATCTAACCATGTCCCTTTGGGGTGATCTATTTTTGTTCTCTAAGAAGGTGGATGTCTCATTACAATTATGTGTGTATTACTGTAGGTTGATCTATGATAGTCAATAATCATTTTCCTATTCCTCAATTTGATTACATGTTCAACCATTTTAAGGGATCCAATTGGTTCTCAAAAATTAACATGAGGAAATGTTATCATTATCTACATGTGAGGCCTTCTTGTATTTCTTACACTATATTCAAGAGTAGTTATAGCTTGTATTTTTATTTTGTGATGTTGATCATATTAAAAAAAAATTATATTGTATTTGTTCCCTTGATGAATTGGGCATTTAATCCATTTTTTTGATTTTTTATGGTGGTATTCTTTGGAATTTTTCTAGAAAACTCCCAATCAAGGGATAACCATGCTTGGACTATAGAGATTATTTTAAGCACACGAACAGAGCATTACCTTTAAGCTAAGATTTTAAATTTTTAGTTATATGTCTTTGAGTTCTATTTCATTAGGTATTTGAAAACTCCAGAATATATATTCATAGACCTAGAGAATGTTGAGATATTTATTTCTTGGGATCAACCCAATAAAGGTTGTGAGATCTGTAACTTACTATGATTGAGAGGTTTCTATGGGAAGTTTAGTCAAGATTTCATTTTATTGGATATTCTAATGAAAACCCTAAAAAAGAATGGGGTAAATATACTATAGTATAATTATTATGATAAATCCTTCCATGAGATGATGTACACACTAATATCTAAACTAGTTTTGGCATTTATGATGTTAGGTAATGAGTATACACTCTTATATGATGTGTCATTCACAGGCCTTGGAGTAACATTGAACTATATTATAGGGTGGTTACATACGGTTCTAGACAACTGGGGCAATAGGAGTGGAATTACCATACTCATGATCTAAAGTTGGTGGAGGGAGTGTATTCATTGAGATGTTAGCATCAACCTCTTTAGTGAAAGAGGATTATTTTATATACAAACCATGATATCCTTAAATATATTTTTCACAATGTGACCAAATTATTTAGCATTATATGTGGGTTAGTTATAATTAGTCTTTCAACATTGATATATAATTTACCCCTATGAAGGGGAACATTGTTACTGATGCACTAATTAGGGAGACTCAAGTGTAGGTGGTGATGATGGCTATTTGTGAGTAAAAGATGATGAGTCTCTTCGATAAGATGCGTATTGATGTTAAAGAGTATCAGGGTGGATCACCACAAATATCTTTGAGTTTCATACACTCACTACTTAATATATTTAATGATATTTGGTTATCTAATATAGATTTCTTAGTAATGAGGATAAATATATATGGTGGGCATACATCACCGGATTAGTCCTTTTATGTTTATGATGTTCTCTATGTTTGTGGTCACTTGGATTTCCATATGAGCCTGAGAAAAAAAAACCAATGCATGATTCATATAGATTGAGATAGGTTGTTCACTCATGGATTACGAAGATGTTCCAAAATATCTGGAGGTGGTACTAGTGTATTAAGATTAAGATTAACATAGAAGGGTTTGTTTTATAATTCTTTACATGTTAGCGAGTGTAGGTTAAGAAAATTGACCCATCCATCTTCTTTAGTCATTACATATTTTGTAGTGAAAGTGGGATGATGTGACAATAAATTTCATGATAAATTAGACAATGTTAACTTAATGTAGTGTTGTCTTATAGGTTATTTTGGACCAATTGACTAATGGTTAAAATTTCCTAATAATTAGTGAGTCATGTTCTATTTATGAGCTAGTTCAGTTATATATCTTGTAGATAGTGTGTCATCATAGTGTGATGAGGAGTATTGTTTTCAATTAGGTTTCCAAATTCACTTCTCTCTTCTAGGGCAGTTTTTAAAAGTCACATAATACTCTGGTGTAATGAGGCACAACATACTATCCTCAAACTAATGGGTACTCTGAGCATACTATCTAGATTCTTTTAAGCATGTTGAGCATGTATCTTTGATTTTGATAGTTTGTGGGAGATTTATCTTACTTTAGTATATTTCTCCAATAAAAATAGACTCCAATAATCAATTCGTAAGGAAAAAATTTAGGCATTTTTTGGTAGGCTATATTGTTCAACCATATGTGGGTTAGATGTTGGGGAGCCAGTTACTTTTAGGCCAAGTATTTTTTTAATATATGTTGAAGAATATCTAGTTGATTAAGAAGAGGTTGGTGTCCAATTAGAGAAGGAAGTGTTCATATGTGGACTGGATACATCATCTTATTGATTTTGAGGTAGGTGAATGAGTTTTCTTATGAGAGTCACCTTGATTAAGATATTTGTCGTATTAATAAGTAGGTAATGTTGATGTCAACGATCATGGGTCCATTTGAGGATTTTGAGAGGATAAATGATATGGTTAATTGGGAGTGATTCCTAATAGATATAGTTATATTAATGTT
This sequence comes from Viscum album, assembly GCA_963277665.1. Lineage (NCBI taxonomy): Eukaryota > Viridiplantae > Streptophyta > Magnoliopsida > Santalales > Viscaceae > Viscum > Viscum album. The sequence continues at coordinate 1,233,611,740 of OY728162.1, read as the reverse complement.
GTATTTCTTGTTTCATAACATCAAAGACACCATATCAATCCTTCCAATGTGATTAGTGTCAAAAAGGTTGAGCTAGATCTGGATGGTTCATTCAAGGAGAAACAGGTTCTGATAGTATATTAGAGTGAGATGAATCTTTATAGTAATATGATACCTATAGTGAATGTGTAGTTGAAACATGGGAATATCTAGGATGATATGAGGGAGTGGGAGTCTAATATACTGGTGTTGTGGTTAGATTTTTTCACCAATAAGGCTCAATGGCGTTCAGTGACACATATCATGGAATAGTTATCCTATAGTGGGAATTCCTTGTCACCTCGACCTTTTTGAGTTATTAGTTCAATCAATTTTTAGTTGAACCTTATGTATATTGGACTTCTCTAGGTGTTATAGGGGTTGATGGTGTCCTTATTGATCCTAAATAGAGATATAAATACACAATAAGTGGATAAATTTTCAATCTTATTCAAATCATATTTATAAAAAAAATAGTGTGAAATATGGTGGATAAAAATATTAAACAATTCAATAATAAGAAATAAGTGAAGAGTGTCTGAAGATTGTTAGAGTTATAACAAAGAATAAGAAAACATAATATTTTTTATAATGTTTCATAGCCAAACAATCCTATGTCTACACCTCACTACTCTCTTCTCTTCATGAGTTATGGTATACACTATAAACACTTAAATTTTGAAGGAGTTGGAAAAATATTTATAATATTTTTTTTTATCCTAAAGGTAAAAACCCTAAACCCATGTCTTTTATGGGTTTAGATAAACACCTAGCCTCTTACAGGTGAATATCTTACCCCAACCTTCAATGTGTAGTCATAACCTTAACTTTTTCATTTTAAAGTTTCTAAACAACCAAAATTTCCTTTTTCATGTTTAGGTAGAACCTATGTTGTTATTTTTGGTTATATAGGAATAACCATATAACCATACCCTTTAAGGGAGGTATAACCCAAATGTGATACATGTGACAAAAATGTTACAGTGCATAAAATTTAGTATAATAAAATAATTTAATAGGTAAATAAAAAAATGATTTCGATGTGGTTGCTAGTGCAAGAACTGGTAATCTTCATCCCTTTATGTAATTTTTGAATGATTATTCTATAAAAAACCAAAATAAGCAGTGTGTTAATGATTTACTTATCAAAATTTCAATGCATTAGTATCAGTAGTGTATCTCATATATCATTAATTATAAATCTATATTTTAAATATATAATACAACAATGACTACATTATTAAAGAATAGTCTCAATGAAATTATTTATTTAATGTCTAAGGATAACATCACATATACAACCCTTAATTATCTCTATGAAAATCAATCATAATAGATATAAATAAAATTTGTAAATAAGATTAATAACTATATTTTTAGAATTCTAAAATATCAATCATAGATTCCTAATATTAATATTTCACATATCCATAATAGTCAGAACACAAAATATCATTAAATACTTCCAAAATAATCATCATTAAATGCTTGAGAATAATATCGATAATAATTTGATATGGCTTCTTTCAATAACCCAAACATTAGAAATTTGAAAATAAGTTTCCCAAAATATCAATCTATATATATTTAACCATCAAATTGGGATCTTAATAAACGTTGTTATCAATCATATCTTTCAAAAGATAAATCACTCAAAAAGAATGAAAAATAATCCTCCATGAATAAAAGTAATAACCTTTAACATTTGAATAATTCTATAAACTTAATAGTAAAACCATTTGTAATGGTAACTACTAGAATATTTGAGTAAAAAAGAGTATGTGACTTAATGAAATCTATACACTACCAATATTCTAGTGGATATATAAATTAAACATCAATTTATACTAAAAAAGTAAATGTAAATTCCTTTAATAAAATAAATACATAAGAATAATATTTTAACTTCTTCCTATAAATGTAAAGGTAATAAAATTTTCCATATATTCAAAACACTCAATACACATGAGTAATATCTTGAAATGTAAGAGTCTTTTTTCCATTATGAAAAATCTAAACATAAGAGTAAAATTTGAGACACTGTAATATTTAATGGTAATGTACTTATCCAAATTAAAATCTTTTCCAATACATAAAATTTCTTCCAAACACTCAAATAATACATAAAGGTCAATCACCTAGGGAAGCCTCTATAATAAAAAATATGAAAAATCACATAATATAAATTCAGAATAAAAATGAAATAAAAAAATTAATAAATAATAATAATAATAATAAATCAAAAATAATAAAAAATTGAAATAATGTAAGATAGTTTTATGATTATAAAAATATAAAAAATAAATTGGAAAGAAGGAACTCATCAATTCTACCCTTTTTTGATAACTAGAATACAAACTCAAAAAGCAAAAACATTTATCCCCCCCCTTTTAAATATCAAAATTATAAGAAAAATAAAGAGTAATTAATTCCCAAATTGAATAATAAATTAAAAAACCAACAAGATAATAAAAATATTCCCCCAAAAAACTCTTATAAATTCAATAATTCTCGACCAAAAAATATAAATAATAAAAAACAATAAAAAAAATAAACAAAAGGTGAATGAAAAATAACTAAAAATAATATCCCTCTGTAATAACCAAAAAATCATAGTGATGATAATATTTCAAGAATCAACAAGCATGCTCAGATAATTTTAAGAGATGAAATGTTTTTAAAAATCATAATCAACTTAAATAATAGCTCCCAAAAAAACACATGAATAAAAAATGATATACCTACTTTAAAAAATAGATAATAAAACATTAAAATATCCCTCAAAATCCATGATTCTCTCTCTTGAATGATTTTTTTAATACATTCTAATCATATTAACTCGTCCACCATAAAAACAAATAAAACAATAAGGAGCCACAACAAAATGTTAATAATATTCATAAAATTAATAAAAGATATACCATAAATAAAAAATGTGTGACTGTAAAAGAAATATTCTAAGTATCATATTCCCATAAGAGGTCTCGAGTGAGACTAATAGAGTTTTTGTGGGGGAGGCAGTGGGTATATCTACTACTGAAAGGACTCCATTATGAGTGCAACAGAACCATGTTAGGGCACTACAGTTCAGGTGGGTTCCTAGTGCAGTTCTGATGGTCCATGTTGATTTTATAAATTTTAATTTTTATTTACTAAATGGGTTTAAATATTATTAAAATTTAGTTTTTATAGTAACCCATACTTTAAATACATACATATTACATATTAATAGATGAATTTCCTTTTCATTTTATAAAAACACAGATAAGCACTATAGAGGGTTAGTGTATTTGGGAACTTGTATACATAATCAAATGGTTCATAAGTGAACTAAATAATATCCCACTATGTTCTTCATAACTAACACCCTTATAGAACATATCAAACACAATACATTTCTTCATAACTTGGAAAATGGAAACATAAGAAAGGGTGAGGTCAGATGCTCAGTAAGGATAATAAAGAGAGATACCAATGATCAAATAAACATTACATGATCATATGGTTATGAGAAAATTATCATAAAAATATAAAACCAAACCCTTCATATCATATATCATAATCTTTGTTCATGGAATAAAACTTGGTAGTTCATAAGATATTAATCATAATTGAATCAAAAATCATAAGCCATGATAAAATAAAATTGGCATAAGACATAGATTTGTGGCATACACATCAGCACAAAAAAATCATTTCCTTATTAGTCAAATGTCATTTCCATGGCTATCATAGTTGATTGGTTTTTATACATAAGCTATTTAAGTAGTCAAGGTCCACTCCAAAGATAATAATAGTGTATAAGGTGTATTACTAAACTGGGTTAAATCCCCATTCCAGCCCCATTTATCTCATGAGATATCTATTTTTACCTAATTAATTGGAAAGATAAATAATTATAATCCCACCCATAACATAATTAAAATAATAAAAATTGGAGCTAAAGGATCATAAAGCATTCGTCATATCATAACCCGATAAAAAGTAATAGATTTTATAAACATTTAATCATGGAATAAATTATGGAAAATAAATCTATTTCATAAATATTTCATCCATTTATTATAGAATAACCCAAGGAAAATTAATGGGTATCATATAAATATTTTCATCATAATCATAAATATAAATACCACAACCACAGTAGCCCAGATTTGGTGGTTAGTTTATTAAATTACCATAAAATAAAATGAATCACATCTTAAGGAGCCAAAAATTTTAGGAGTCTTGGTAAACTAGATATATATTTGATACTAAAATTTCATTTCAAATAAAAAATTATTTTCTTTTAGAATACTATTATTAACCCTTAGTGTAAACACTACACATTAGTCACAATATACTTCTTGGAATCCTAGTGAAAGATGAAACATAATAAAGGGTGAGGTCAGATGATTAGTATGGGTATATATATAGCAGAATCCATTGTAAACAAGCATAAATGATTATGTCAAGGTGATTAATTGATTCACATTCCATTTAATCAATAACATAAGAATAATATGGAATGAATGAAATGTGATCAAATAATTCCATATAAGTAACCACCAGAGAATTAATCTTATTTGTAGATATTATACTAGTTGAATAATCACATGGAATATCAATAACTTATCTTCTAATGAGGGAATACGTAATGTCAGACATCATAAACATACAATCAAGGCTTCAGTGAAGACACCATATATAACCGGGTAAGGCCTCGACCAATAACCAAACTAATTTGTATCATGATACCTACCAATGCATCTAGGGAATATAGTTGCCCCCACCCATCACTTTCTAAGTCCAATGAATTCCACATATAAAAGGGGTAAAACAAGAACATTCTTATTAAAGACTATCATATGAAATGTGAATACTTTAACCATAAACTATGAATAGTATCAAAATAACACATCCATACTCAAACTATGTCATAAAACATTTAATAAAATATGGAAAATGATATAATAAGAGATCAACCTCAATTAAGTATAAAATTCAACAAAGGGTTTTGACATAGATGAAAATACTGTAATAAAATATTTCAAAATATAATGAGAAAACCACTTATTAAACCCATATGAAAATCAATTTCATATAAAAATAACATTTTCATTTAAAAATAACAATCTTCGATACCAAATATACAAAAAAATAATTAAATAGGGGTTTTCATTTAAGAAAATATGTAATATTTCAAAGGAATCTAGAAATTAAATATAATAGTTATGGTGGTGAGAATGTCATTTTTGCCATGTATGTTAAAAAAATAGAACATTCATTTTACCATTTTTCATAGCACTCCATATAAAACAAAGAAAAATATTACTTTTTAAAACCTTTTAATGAAATAAAATAATAATAATTTAATTTAAAATCCTCTTTTATCCATATAAAAAAATATGTAAAATAATATCAAGAATATTAACATGGAAAAAATATTTGATAATTAAATCTGTAAACATTCATGGTGTCCCATACCACTTTAACCATTTAAATTATAAACCCCGTGAAAGAATAAAATTTAACAAAAACATTAAATATAATTATAATAAATAAATTTTTGTCATTATAATTTATATTTTCTATATAAACACATCATAAAATAAGGTAGGTGTATGACATCAAACTATGCCTCAACGAATGATTATTGAGATAAAGTCACTTACATTTCATTTTCCTTAATTTGAATGTGATTTAACCACCTGTATAATTGTTTAATGAATGCTACTAATTTATCAAAGAACCATATCCATTTTTTTATATCATTTATGATCCTCTTACATCATTTTGTTAATATTATTTCGTTACTATCCTTGTTTCAGTTGTAAACTACTTCATTTTCCTAGGAATGTTTTTATGTATGTCTTTTTTCATTTGCATATGATGTATTTATTTAATCTCTATAATGATATTAAGTTCATAGATATAATATCTATTAATTATATAATTTTTTTAAATATCTATTTAGTGGTTAACATAGAAAATGAATCACATCACGTCGTGGAGATTGTAGGACTTACATAAGCACGACCAACAATATCATTCCCTTAATGGTGAAACGGTAAGGAAGTGTATGGAATATTATTTTTTAAAGAATCAATATCATTTCATAGTTATTATTTATATCAATTTCATCCATCATTATTCCCATAAAAATAAAATGGTTATGAAAAACAAATTACACCATGGCGTGGAGATGGTAAGTCATACGTACGCACGAGTGATGATTTTATTTTTCATAGGATGGATAAAAAGAGAAATATGGTTGTCCCATAAAAATAATAAAATGTTATAATATATATTATAATATATTTATTATTTTATAATATAATTACCCCATTAATAGTAAGTAAAAGAATAAATGAAGTTGGATGAGTTGGTAAAAGCAATTACCTCTTCTTTGGCGGACTTCCTTTAGATATCTTCTTAAGGGATCTAGGGTTTGTATTTTGGAAGAAATAGAACCTCTATAACTTAAATAAGGATGTTTAGAATATAAATGGGAATATTTTGGTTGATACAGAAGGCTCAAGGTGTTGTGAATAAGTGAGGAAGGGGGCACCTTTTTATAATTGTGGTAATGGGCACTTCTAGAAACTCTCAAAATATTAAATTAATATAAATTAATTTTCAATTCCAAATGGCTCCAAAGTGAGTTATTTATAATATAATATTTTTTTGGGTAGAAATCATATCATACAATAATTTTTTTTACAATTTTATTTCGTATTATTAACATTATTGTTTGGCTTCATCCCTTATTTAATCTCTTTAATTCCGACCCTGACAACATGTGTTTTTATTCCTTAAGGGTTAATATAGTTACTATAAAATTCCAATCATGACATAAATGGATCATTTATGACATATTTAACCTTATAAAAATAATTTAAACTAATTTTAGATTTTTATAAATATTATATCATTTAATAAAATATTATTTATTTTAAAATATCCTTAATATCAATTTTGATACTATTCATTATTTGATTTTTGAAAAATGTCATAAAAACATGATATCTTCCAAAAAACATTTAATACATGTAATGCCCCGACCCCAGTTACCCAGATTCGATGCATTATTTTAATACATTAGCATGATTACAAGGAATCAAGTCCTGAAGGACCGATCAGTTTAGTAGCCTTGGAAGTACTAGATACATTCATAAGGTCAACATTACAACTTGAAAAGAACAAAACACTAAATTATTCCATTGGAAACATCCAAGCTTCCTAGATTATGCTTGCAAGTCACTCATAACTAACTTCTTCACATCCTGGGAAAAATAAAACATAGAAAGGGTTGAGCTCAAATGCTCAGTAAGGATAAAAATATAGCGGAAACTTTCATAAATAAGCATAAACATTTAAGGCAATGCATAACTAAAGAAAGCCTTTTAAACTTGAAGTTCAGCATAATATGGAAAAAAATGAAACAATTTCATTTACTTATTCACATGGATATTCTACTAGTCAAATAATCACATGAAATATCAATAACGACTTTCATAATTATGGAATGCATAATGCCAGACTATCATAACCACATAGTCAAGGCCTTGTTCCAAGACTAAAAATAAGATTTTGTCAAGGCCTTGTACCAAGAAACTAGTTTGTATCATGAGACCTACCGATGCATCAAGGAGATATAGCGGGCTCCACCCATCACTTACTAAGTCTAACGCATTCCTCATATGAAAATTTTGAAACATAATCTGAACAATCATATAAAACATAGCATACGAAATGTCAATATTTTAAAGGCAAACCATGAATGGTATAAAAATAGCACATCATTTGTCAAAAAAAACTCATTCAATACAATATGGAAGATTGTATTATAATATATCAACCTAAATAGATAATAATTAATGATATTGAAATAGATGAAAATAATCATCGAAACTACTTGAGAGAAATATCCCCCCTTTTTCTTGAGAACATTTAAAAGTCACACTACTTCTCAAAAAGTCGTTTTAAAAATAGATTTTTTTGAATCAATATTTCTCATACCACTTTGAAACTTTTAAAATTAATTTTAATTTATAAACATTAATTTCCATATAAATAAATCCTTAAAACCATTTTTAGTCATTAAAGAAAAATATTTAGAAGAATAAATATTTAAAACATTTAAAATGATATTTTAGTTAGTGTTTTAAACCAAAATAGAGACACTTGAATACAAATAATTGAGGTAATCAAAACTTTATAATATCATGAGAATAAAGGGATTCACAATTGGAAAACGGTCCTATACCCACGGTTCTGTCCAAAACTGTGGGTATAGGGTACCCCTATACCCATGGTTTTCGAGAACCGTGGGTATAGGGATAATATGAGGACCTATACCCACGGTTTTAGAAAATCGTGGGTATAGATTATTTTTAAAGACCAATACCCACGGTTCTGCAAAACCGTGGGTATAAGTGATTTTTTTTGAAGATGTATACCCACGATTTTGGCCAAACTGTGGGTATAGAGTTTTTTTGGAAGACCTATACCCACGGTTTTAGAGAACCGTGTGTATAGCTTTCCCGCCATAAGGCGGGAGAAAAAATTATGCGGGATAACGGAAAAGACTTTGGCGGGAACAAAGGTATGAATAATATATATAGATTTATACAAATAAAAACTTTCAAAATTTCTGTAGATGAGTTGGTGAGGTGTCTGATTGTGCACTACATCGACACGGGATCGAATCCTGATGGCCTGTAAATTATTAAAACCATGACTAATATTAATATATTAATATAAACGTAGATGAATATTATCGTAATTATGTTAGCTGGGTTGGTTAGGGGCTAGGAATTTTCTGCATCAACCGCGGGATCAAAATATGGTGCATTCATTTTTTCATTATACGGTAATAGATTAATATATATTTAAACATATAGATATATATTAGCAGAAACTAAGTAGTCAGAGTGGTGAAATGAACTGAAGTTAACGGTCAGGGCACAGCAGATCGCGGGTTCAAAACCTGCGGTAGCAGGATTTTAAAATTTTTACCCACGGTTTAAAAACCATGGGTATAACCCGGTGACATCATGGATGAGGTCTTGAAACGGTGGAAAAAAAATACCCATGGTTTTTCAAACTGTGGGCATAGGTTAGGACCCCTATACCGACGCCACTCAGCCCCATGGTTCCCAAAACCGTGGGTATAGGTATTTTTTCCAGTAGTTATTCATGATATACTATGTCAAAGTACATTATATACACCTAATAAAATTGAATTGGTGTATAAAAACAAATAAGTCTCAATGTAATGTAAATTGAGATGAAATCTCTTATAAAGACCGTATCCTTAGGTTAAGGATAAATCAATGACATAATTATGAGTGAAAAATATAAATACACTCAATATGATTGTATATTCAGTGTTAATAAATTAGAGGACATTCACACATATTCTTGTAAAAACAACACCAATTAATTTGATGTTTAACTCAATAAATAGAGATTTAGTTAAAATTAATCTTATCAAGTTAATATCGATGACTTGAAAATCTATAAATGGGGTAATTATGTGTACTGAAAGTACATCCACAGAAAGGGGAGTGGAAATTTTGACATAAGAAAATGAATGGTGATTCCACACATAATCTTTGAGTAAAATAATCACTGAACTATGTGTAAAGCCGAATGAGTGGAAATTGAAATTTCAAATTCCCTTATGGATTGGGTAACTTACTTAACATACAACCATTAAAGTAGGATCATAAAATGATGATGTAAATATCCATAAATTATAGTATATTAAACAATGAATACAATCATGGATAGTACACACACCACATGCAATAAATAAGTGGTGAACAATGGAAATCTCACTGAATTAAAAGTGAGATAAGAAACCCCTTACCTCAAGTCTGAATTGTCTTATGTGTTCCTTATTCTTCCTTAATAATAAAAATCAGTTAATTTCTACTTTATTAAGAACAATTTTAAATTTTATTATTCCTTTTATATCACTTATTACCTTTTTATAATAATTATTTAATTATCTGAGTTTATATTGGATATTTTATTGATGTTCGGAACTTGATTCAAAAATGAACTTGTTATAATTACAATTTGTACATGTGGTCAAAATTACACTATCTCCAGAATGATATAAATTATTTAGATATCATATATATTATATATCTAGTATATATATGAATTTATAACAGTACATAACATTTGGATATAAGAAATGAAATGCACCTTTCATGGAGACGGTAAGTCATACGTACGCATGAACGCTAATTTCTTTTATATTTTTTATTATAATTTAATTAAAACATAATGATACATAGGTATATTATAATTATAGTATAATATCATATGATATATGTTTTAAATAATTTAATTAACTCTATCATTTATACATTCCATGAATGTCATGAACGAATCATATCACCTTGAGGGGGCGGTAGTCCGCACTTCCTCAAATGAAATTATCATGGTCACACATATTAGAAAGCATAAAGGTGTTTTTTTAATGAAAATTATAGAAAAATAGAGAAAATATAAACATAATATATATAATATATTATTAAATTTCCATCATAATGGTCACCATAATAGGCGGTAGGAGATAATCGAACAATCATCGTTTCGTGAGGCGTTAGTTTGTCATCAATAAGAACATTATTTTCTTCACCAATTATATGGTTGTGTGTGTAAGTGTAGCTCAAATATTCCTATAAAAATATCCTAGTATATTTAATATACTGGTTTTTTTACAAAATAAAGGAATAAAAAGAGTTCATGGGGTTGGAGAAGTAAAATAAAAGAAATGAATTTAAAAGAAACGGTTACCTTTAATTTGGGAAACTCCCTTTGGTTTGAACCAAAAGAACTTCTTGAAGTGCCTTATGCCTAAGGTAAGGATTCTAGGTGGAGTATAGGGATGTAGGGGACTTAATGGGGCAGAGTTTTAATGATTAAAAAGGCTTGATAGGTTCAAAGAATTGGTTAGATGTGGTCTCGTTTTATAAGGGAGAGGAGGGGTTCTTCAAGAAAGTGTGAAACTATTATTTTATTATAAACTTATCTTCCATTTAAAAAGGTACAAAACAAATTAAAGTATAATATAATATTACTAATATTATAAATAAAATAATCCAATCAGAATTGGTCATGTTTTGGATAATATTTTAATCTTTATAATCTTATTTATTTAAATCATTTATTAATGAGGTAAACACTGCATCATTATTGTGTCATAAATAATATAATTAATTGGATGCCTAGAAATTATAAAAAAAATACCATGATGTAGGAAATATTTTTATCTTTCCAATTAATATTTATAGTCGAAAATATAACTTATATAGCCCCATGTAAAAATTAATTTACTAAAAGATATTTGTTTGTGTCATTTTTGGCTTTACTTTAAATTAATTAATCTAAATAGTCATTATCACTCTCAAGTGGCTCCATGGGGTCCCCAAATTGACCCAAGGATGACCATGGTCGGTCATGGCTCATACAATATGTTTAAGACAAGTGTTAATGTAATTTTGTATTATTATAATATACTTTTTACCTTGAATTACCGTATTTACCTTTAATCGTGGTAAATAAAAGTCAAAAGTTGCTATTCACCAAAAATTATTTTCATCTTATTGAACCAAATTTTACTTCTTGATATTAACTGTGTCTCTCGGATTTTTGAAATTCAACTCAAACAAGTGGTAAAATTTCATTTAAAGGTAAAATTCATTTTTTTAACTACTACGAAGTGGTTTCACTATTCATCAAAAATTGAAGTTTTTAAGAAAAATACCAAAACATAATCCTAATATTTATTTGATATTCCAAATTAAAAAATTATGTATATTTTTTAAAATTGAAAACATAAAATTGGCATTAATTAATTTAAAATTAATTCTTGTTGTTAAAACAAATAGCGTGTTTTTAAGAAATAATAATTATCAAAAGATTGACACTTGTTTATGTCCAATTTCAAAGTGAAATTAATTACAATGACCAACATTGGATTAAATGGTAAAATTATATTCTAATTACACTTTAAAACAAGACAAAAATATAATATAACTATATAAATAAATAATATTAAAACACAGTTTTGAATTAAAATACAATATTTTCACTATTCATCAAAAAAATAAATTTTATTAGAAAAATACCAAAATTTTACCCAATATAGATTTTGATGTCCCGATTCTAAAGAAGAATTTTATTTTGTCAAATATAACATATAAACATGACCAAAACTATATTTAAAGAGTGTTCTCCATCAAAAGGCGGTAAATCGGCCCTTTAATGAATATTATAGTATTTATGCTTAAAATCGAATTCCTTTCTTATTTTAAGAATGTAAATTTTATTGGATAAATGTAAAAACATTTAACAAACATATATAATAATATTTTAGTTAGTTCTATTCATTTCCACTAATACAATGGCTTGACGTTAAGTACAATTTAAAATAATATTATTATATTATTAGTCTGCAACATAAGATTTCAAAGAAACCTATTATTGTGTATCGGGTAAGCCATCGAACATAGCATCCCCTTTAAATTAAAATTGACATTTAATTCAAAAATATTAATAAATAATAAAATTTGTTATTCTTTATTTACCCAGGATGTTACATCCTTCCCCCCTTTTGGGAATTGCATCCTCGCAATTTTAAAATTGGGCTTGGAAACTTTATTGAAAGCCCCACATCAGAAAAAGAGTCAATAAAAATATCAACTTAAAATAAATTAATAGAATTAAAAAAGGTTACCTGAGACAACAGATACTAGGATTCCATGAAAACATGGATATGGAGGAGAAAACAAAGTGTCATGTTCTGATGGAGATGGATAGAAAACATGATTAGGAGAAAGTTAACAACAAGAAAATCAAAAACTTTTGATGGGATAAATGGTCAATAGTTTCCCAGTAGTAAATGGTTTACATTTTTTTTTTAAGTTCCATTTAATAAATTTGAGGAATTTATTTATGATATTGATTAGAACATAAAGAGATATACTTAATTTTTAAGTAGTGTTTCATACTTTAATAAATTTCTACCACCAACTCAACTTTTTTTTCAAACGATGAGTATTCAAGATGAAATGGTCACACCGGAAGAGCTAGAATTAACTCCTAGAGAATCACATGATCCACAAAAGATAAACAATATATTTACTTTGTCTTTAGAAATTAACCACCACCAAAATGGTTAGTACAAGATCAGACGATCCCCAAAAAAGAAGATCCTTTAGAGAAAGAAATACTAATCTTAATTTTTAAAATTAAACCAATAATACCCAATTTTAAATAAATACCATTTAATAAAAAATTGTCTATAAAATCCATCAATATAATCTAAACTAATTTTGAAACCCAAAACATAGAAGAATTTCATTACACAGTCTTCCACGTTAAATTGTATCTCCAAATGACATCAACTACTCTTAAAGTCACATACTTAAAAGTAATTAACCTAATCACATATTCTCTATTATAGGTTAATCATTTCTATAAATAACCCAAATCACTACAAATCCACAATAAAAACATAGATAAAAATCCACCATTAATCCTCAAATTAAATCCCATATTATTCTATTTTCCTTGGGTATATAGTGTTCCCAAAAAAGCGAATGTCTTCCAAATAACATTTAACACTTAATCACCAAATCATTTTCCTATAATAAGGGTATTCATTTGATAAGACAAAAGATCCTAAATAAACTTATTATTGATCAATAAAATAATTTAACTTAAAATAATTAGTCACACTAACCAGGGACTTCACGCAATCTAGTGGTAGGTGATAAATCCCAATCACACTCTGGTTGTGGGTTCGATTCCCACATCTTTGACCGGCACGATGGGTTGTCACACGGTCTGCCTATTGTCCTTTTTCAAAAACTATATTTTCTACCATTACCAAAATAAGATAAATTCCTCAAAATAACCATAACATAATTTAACCACAAATGTTATCTCATACCTTACATTTTCATCCCAAAATATAATATCTTGTAATTTCCTCAAACCCAATGATCATATAAAACCAAATGTATATTTATAACTATATCCAAAAGAGAAAAGATAATTCTTTCTCAAATATCATTTTCACATAACAAACTGCAGGGTTACATATACAAGAGAAAATTATTCCAATGTAATCATGTCAACAAGGAGCAGTAATACTTTTAAAAATTTCTCCGACCATTTATTTCCACATAGCTTCTTCTTTGACCAAGAAAATATCCTATAGAATAGGGCATTCAGTTGGGTAATGTCCAAGTCCCCTAAATTTATGGTAAATGATTTTAAATGGATTCTTGGGACCATTTTTATTTTCTTCCATAGTACTCTTCATTTTTCCTCGGAAATTCTTCACTTTATGCCCTTCTTTCCCACACGTAAAGCATTTCTTTGTTCCATTGAGACTCTTTCCTGGGTGTCTCCTTCCACATTTCATGCATTATAGAAATTGAGTATTCTTTTCTCCATTGTCTCCACTACCATTGCTCTTATCATTCATCACCTTTCTCTTCTTTCTTGATTCTGGGAGTTGGTTAATATATATGTTGTTGATCAGATTTTTTGAAAACTGATTTTCCATGAACACGATATCTTTTACACCTATCAAGATTCCATTTTTTTGCTCATTTCCACCATCGTTCCCACCTTGTACATCATTCTCAATGTTACTATGACTTCCTTGGAATCCATCCATTGACAAAAACCAGAAAACATTGTTTGAGTAAGAATAGTTCTAAAATTATTTAGGAAATATCATCACACCATATTTTCAATCAAAAACACCCTAGTATTAACCAAGGTTATTTATTCTCATCTTATATTAACATCATTAAAATTGTTTTGTAAAGAAAACTTAAATTATCCTAAGCATATCCCCCATGAGTGTCGTAACCAAGTGTGCAGTAAGGCCCGTTGTCATGCACCAGTTCTCATTTGAGTATAGATCAAAGTGGTGTTTTTGGGTTTTACCCCTAGGTACATCTGTGCTAGAGCCACCTCTACCTGCTCATATCCAGACAGGGATTTATTGCTTGGAAAACTCACAAAATCTCTAACAAACCAAAATTTTATGAATTTCTTCTATACTAATCCTCAAATTCTATCATAGGGCTATGTGCTCTAATCAGTGTTTATCTAAATCTAGTTTCCAAGGTTTGTACTAAACTTCCTCTGATACCAACTATAATGCCCCAACCCGAGTTACCCAGATTCGATGCATTATTTTAATAAATTTTCATGATTACAAGGAATCAAGTCCTGAAGGACCGATCAGTTTAGTAGCCTTGGAAATACTACATACATTCATAAGGTCAACATTAGAACTTGAAAAGAAAAACAACACTAAATTACTCCATTGGAAACATCCAAGATTCCTAGATTATGCCTGAAAGTCACTCATAACTAACTTCTTCACATCCTAGGAAAAATAAAACATAGAAAAAGGTGAGCTCAAATTCTCTGTAAGGATAAAAATATAGTGTAAACTTACATAAATAAGAATAAACATTAAGGCAATGCATAACTAAAAAAAGCCTTTTAAACTTGAACTTCAGAATAATATGGAAAAAAATAAAATAATGTCATTTACTTATTCACATGGATATTATACTAGTCGAATAATCGCGTGAAATATCAATAACCACCTTCATAATTATGGAATACATAATGCAAGACTATCATAACCACATAGTAAAGGCCTTGTGCCAATACTACAAATAAGATTTTGTCAAGGCCTTGTGCCAAGACACTAGTTTGTCTCATGAGACCAACCGATGCATCGAGGAACTATAGAAGGATCCATATATTATATAATAAGTCCAATGCATTCCTCATATGAAAAGTTTTAAACAGAATCTGTACATTCGTATTAAAACTAGCATACGAAATGTCAATATTTTAACCACAAACCATGAATGGTACGAAAATAGCACATCCATTGTCAAACATAACTCATTCAATACAATAATGAAGATTGTATTATAATAGATCAACCTCAATAGAGAATAATGAATGATATTGACATAGATGAAAATAATCATCAAAACTATTTGAGAGAAATATCCCCCCTTTTTCTTTAAAACATTTAACAGTCACACTACTTGTTAGGAAGCCATTTTAAAAATAGATTTTTTTGAATCAAAATGTCCCATACCACATTAAACTTTTAAAAGGAAATTTAATTTGAAAACATTAATTTCCATATAAATAAATCCTTAAAAGCATTTTTCAAACATGGAGATAAATGAAAAATATTTAGAATAATAAATCTTTAAAACATTTAAAATGATATTTTAGTAAGTGTTTTTAACCAAAAGAGAGACACTTGAATACAAATAATTGAGGTAATAAAAACTTTATAATATAATGGGAATAAAGGGATTAATGATATACTATGTCAAAGTACATTATATACACCATATAAAATTGAATTGGTGTATAACAACAAAGAAGTCTCAATAGAATGTAAATTGAGATGAAATCTCTTATAAAGAATGTATCCTTAGGTTAAGGATAAATCAATGACATAATTATGTGGGAAAATATAAATACAATCAATATGATTGGAAATTAATTGTAAATCAATCATAGGACATTCACATATATTCTTGTAAAAACAACACAAATAAATTGGATGTTTAACTCATTTAATGGAGATTGAGATAAAATTACTCTTATCAAGTTCATATCGATGACTTGAAAATATATCAATTGAGTGATTATGTGTATCGAAAGTATATCCACAGAAAGGGCAGTGGAAATTATGACATAAGAAAATGAATAGTAATTCTACACATAATATTGGAGTAAAATAATCACTGAATTTTGCATAAATCCGAATGAGTGTAAATTGAAATTTCAAATTCCTTTATCGATTGGGTAACTTACGTAACATACACCCATGAAAGAAGTCTCATAAAATGATGATGTTAATAACCATAAATTAAATTATATTACACAATGAATACAATCATGGGCAGTACACACACCATGTGCAATAAATAATTGCTGAACAATGGAAATCTCACGGAATTAAAAGTGAGATAAGAAACCCCTTACCTCATGTCCGAATTGTCTTGTGTGTTCCTTGTTCTTCCTGAATAATAAACTTAAGTTAATTTCTAATTGATTAAGAACACTTTTAAATTTTATTATTCCTTTTATATCACTTATTACCTTTCTATAATAATTAGTTAATTATATGAGTTCATATTGGATATTTTATTGATGTTCAGAACTTGAGTCAAAAATGAACTTGTTGTAATTAAAATTTGTCCATGTCGTCAAAATTCCATTTCCTCCAGAATGATAGAAATGATTTAGATATCATATATATTATTTATCCATTATATATATTAGTATTTAAAACAGTACATAACATTTGGATATAAGAAATGAAATGAACCTTTCATGGAGATGGTAAGTCGTACGTACGCATGAACGCTACTTTCATTTCTATTTTTTATTTTATTGGAATTAAAACATAATAATACATAGGTATATTATAATTCCATTATAATATCATATGATATATGTTTTACATAATTTAATTAACTCTATCCTTTATATATTCCATTAATGTCATGAACGAATCATATCACCTCGAGGGGGCGGTAGTCCACACTTCCTCAAATAAAATTATCATGGTCACACATATTAGAAAGCATAAAGGTGTGTTTTTAAAAGAAAATTATAGAATCATTGAGAAAAAATAAAAATAATATACATAATATATAAATAAAGTTCCATCATAATGGCCACCATAATAGGAGGTAGGAGATAATCAAACAATCATCATTTTGTGGGGTGTTAGTTTTCCATCCATAGAAACATTATATTCTTCACCCATTAGATGGAGGTGTGTGTAAGTGTAGCTAAAAAAAATCTTATAATAACATCCTATTATATTTAAGATACTTGTTTTCTTACAAAATAAAGTAATAAAAAGAGTTCATGGGTTTGGTGAAATAAAATAAAAGAAATGAATTTAAAAGAAACGGTTACCTATAATTTGGGTAACTCCCTTTGGTTTGAACCAATTGGACTTCTTGAAGTGCCTTATGCCTAAGGTAAGGATTCTAGGTGGAGGAGAGGGATGTAGGGACCTTAATTGGGCAGAGTTTGGACGAGACAAAATGCTTTAGAGCTTTGTATAATTGGTTATAAGTGGTCTCCTTTTATAAGGGAGAGGAGGGGCTCTTTTGGAAAGTGTGAAACTGTTATTTTATTATAATCTAATCTTCAGTTTCAAAAGGTCCTAAACACAATAAATTATATGTTAAGATGACTAATATTCAAAATAAAATCATCCAATCAGAATTGGGAATTTTTGGATAATATGTTAATCTTTATTATATTATTTATTTAAATCATTTATTAATGAGGTAAACACTGCATCATTATTATGTCATAAATAATTTAATTTATTTGATTCCTATAAATTATAAAAATAAACCATGATGTAGGAAATATATTTATATTCTCAATTAATATTTAGAGTCTAAAATATAACTTATATAAACCCATGTAAAAATTAATTTACTAAAAGATATTTGTTTGTGTCATTTTTGGCTTTACTTTAAATTAATTAATCTAAAGAGTCATTATCACTCTCAAGTGGCTCCATAGGGTCCCAAAATCGAGACAAGGATTCCCATGGTCAGAAATGACTCATACAATAAGGTTAAGACAAGTGTTAATGTAATCTTTTATTATTATAATATACTTTTTACCTTGAATTACTCTATTTACCTTTAACCGCAGTAAATAAAAGTCAAAAGTTACTATTCACCAAGAAAATATTTAATCTTATTGAACCAAATTTTACTTCTTGATATTAACCATGTCTCTCTTATTTTTGAAATTAAACTCACATAAGTGGTAAAATTTCATTTAAATGTAAAAGTCACATTTTTAACTACTACTAAGTGGTTTCACTATTTATCAAAAATTGTAGTTTTTCAGAAAAATACAAATGATTAACCCTAAGATTTATTTGATATTATAAATTCAAAAATGATGTCTATTTTATCAAATTCAAAACCTAAAAGTGTCATTAATTAATTTAAAATTAATTCCTGTTGTTAAAACAAATACGGTGTTTTTAAGAAAATATAACTATCAAAAGAATGACACTTGTTTATGTCCAATTTCAAAGTGAAATTAATTCCAATGACCAATATTGGATTAAATGGTAAAAATATATTCTAATTACACTTTAAAATAAGTCAAAATGATAATCTATCCATATAAATAAATTAGATTAAAATACAGTTTTGAATTAAAATACAGTATTTTTTACTATTCATCAAAAAAATGAATTTTATAAGAAAAATACCCAAACTTTTACCCAAAGTAGGTTATGATGTACCAATTATAAAGAAGAATTTTATTTTGTCAAATATAATATATAAAAATGACCAAAAATATATTTAAAGAGGGTTCTCCATCAAAAGGCAGTAAATCATCCCTTTAATGAATATTAGAGTATTTATGCTTAAAATCGAATTCCTTTCTTATTTTAAGACTCTAAATTTTATTGGATAAATGTAAAAACATTTAACAAACATATATAATAATATTTTAGTTAGTTCTATTCATTTCCACCAATAAAATGGCTCTGCGTTAAGTACCATTTAAAATAATAATATTATATTATTAGTGTACAACGTAAGATTTCAAAGAAACCTATTGTTGTGTATCGGGTAAGCCATCGAACATAGCATCCCTTTAAATTAAAATTGACATTTAATTCACAAATATTAATAAATATGAAAATTTATTATTATTTTTACAGAGGATGTTACAATACATCCATAATATTTTTATTTAATCTAAAAAATTATTGTATGAAATTAATTATCTCAGATTTTATTTAATTTAATATTTTTAATTTCGATTATTTGATATTTCCATTAATTAAATAATTATTCCATCATAATTGTGTAAGCATTTAAGTTAATTAATTATTTCTTAAAAATTTAAAATAAATTACCATGATTAAGATACAAAAATTATTTCAAATAACTTTTTATATTCGAAGATATTTTCTGAATAAAAAAAATAAAAAATATAATACTTATTAAAAACATGAGTATGACATATTTGACGTTCCTTAGAATAAAATACGAAAAAGGATTAAATTCATATTAATGACTCCAAGAGTCCATAAAAATAGCACAAGGATTTTTGTGGTTGATAATAACTCATTCAATAAATTAGCATAATTGTTAGGGTAAATTTTCTAATTTTTGTGATTCTATTTTTACCCTTAATTACTCAATTTTCCTTTAACCGGGTTATTAAAAAAATCACCTTTTCATAATGTTAAACAATAAAAGGAACTTATTTACATAATTTAGACCCACTTATTAAAAATATGTAATCCATTTATCAATATTCAAAACATATAAGTTGCATAAATTAATTTAAAATTAATCTTGTCGACAAAACAAGAAAACGAGTTTTTAAAGTGAAAATGTTCAATGATTTGAAAAAAAATTATATCCAAATTCAATATGAAATTGATTAAAAAGAAATAAATTTGATTAAATGTTAAAAAATAAATCTAATTATACTTTAAAACCAATTAAAAATATAATTTAACAATATAAATTATTGATACGCAAAAGTTGTTTTCAATTAAAATGTAATATTTTTTCACTATTCATCAAAACCTAAAACTTGTCAGAAAAATACCAAAAATAAACCAATGTAAAATTTTAAATATATATATTTAAAAGAAAAATTTTATTTTTTCATATATAATTCATAAAAGTATCAAAACCTATATTTAAAACAAGTGCACCATCAAAAGATATCAAAATTGTCTTTTTAGAAAAATATAACCTTTTATGGTTAAAATTGGTTTTATTCTTATCTTAACCCTATCAAACGTATTGGAATGATTTAAAAACATTTTTTTGAAAATATAATATAAAAATTTCATTAATATATTTATCTAATGGTGGTTAATTTAACTTATTATGATAAAATTCTATTGTGGGCATAAAAATTGTTTTTCAATGAAAACACATCCTTTATATTCATTTCATTTTTTTTTATTTCCAATTAACTGATAATCAATGATTTCATTTTATAAAAATGAGTAAAATATATTTTTATAATTTATTTAATACTTTTCACAACTTATAATTTAATGGATATTATTAAAATAATAATATTGAATAGCTTATCACAGTTTGTTTAAGCTCAGTGTTGTGTGAAACCTAAGATATCATAAAATTAAATTTATTTAAAAAGAAGCATATTATAAAATCTTACGGTGTTATAATTAACCATAAATAGAAAGAATAATATTTCTATCATTAGATCATCTCCCCAGTAAAACTTATATGACATAAAATTATTTGATCATAAATGAAGAGTTATTTTTAAAAGATCACTCAGAAAAAATTCCTAAGGAACATACCAATTTGTCTTTGAAATCACTTACATAAAATCTAAAAAATTTAAAAACATTTAAGAAAACAATTATGTTCAAAAAAACATTTAAAACTTATAGTTTAATATTTAATTAATGGAGTGGTCATGATGGTTGAAAATTTTGTTCATGTTGTGTATGTTAAAATAATTATTCCTTTCACATTTTTAGTTAAAAGTCAAAATTAACTCATTCAGAAAGTGATAAAAATATTCACTTTAAAAAAAATAGAAAAAATTAAAAAATTAGGTAAAAATATATTTTAAAAATAATTTTTTAGTATTATAAATATTCTTTAAAACATTATTAGAAAACATGAACATGGAAGATAAATGATTTTCGAAAAAAGAGTGAAATAAAGTCCTTTATCCTTAAAAATACTCTTTTATTTTCCTGAGTTTTTATAGAGAGGAAAATGAAATAAAAACATGTATTCTAAATAAATTATTATATTATAATAAAATTAATGATATTATTAAGATGCGTCTCATGAAATGTTATCATCAAAATCATAATCATAAAAAATCTCGATAAATAAAGAGATTGTAACATTAAACTCTTACCACTTCGGTGAATTTTTAATCATACGACCTATGAAATAAATAACCATATATGAATATGTAAATTTATATAATTTTAATAATAAGTATCATAAAATAAATTTATCGTTACTATAAAAATCACATAAATTAAACAAGTAATAAATATAGCATGTGTCTCACAGAAATAAAAGTGAGACGAAAATCCCTTACCTCAAGTCTCAAATTGTTTCATACGTTTTTGAAAATCATATATAATAAATATATGGTTATTGTAAATATATTACATAACCATAATCATATATATAATGCCATATATGATTTATTAAGAACCTTGTATCACTATTTCATTAACAATTCTTTGTTAAAATCACTGTTTTAGATAATAAATTCTATGTTTTTCAGGTATGTTTTTGTTCAATAGTTTTTATGCTTGTACCTTGATCATGGTTACATCATCTCTAGAATTTTAATAATGATTTAAATATAATATAAATTCATTATATATATATTTATAGTTATCCATAAAATTATATATTGAAAAATTAATTACACTGTTCATGGAGATGGTAGGGCGTATGTATGCGTGAACATTATTTCAATTTTTTTCAACTGATGGAATGAAAGAAAGGTAAACAATATTTCACCATTAAATAATAATTTATATTCAATTAATATTATATATTTTCATTAAATTTTTCCTTTTTACCATCTATGTAAATATAAAATCAAAAAAAAATCACATCAATTCGTGGAGACGGTAGTCCACACATACATATGAGCGATGTTATCGTTTTCCAATGGATTGGAAGGTGATAAGGTAGATATGATATTATAATTACTAGAGTATAATTATTTCATATATATCATAAATTAATATTAAATTTGTCATTATCTCTATTTTTTAGAGGTGCTGATGGAAAACAAATTATATAGGTTCATGAGGCGATAGCCTGCCGTATAAAGGATCGACAGTTTCATTTCCCATTTGATGTAATATGATCTGTATATTTATTATTAAATTAAAATAATATAATATAAACATATATAAGTTACTAGTTTTATTATTTTTTCATGGTTAATGAGTATTTTAAGAAGGATGAAGAAGAAATAAAATGAAAACGCAGGGTTGAGAACTGTGCATCTTATTCGGATAACCCCGTTAGGATTATGCCTAAATCCTTCATTGGATTGTTTTTTATAAAAAATTGAAATATTGGTAATTATTAGTAATTTAATTTAGGGTTGTTTTAATTTATATTCCAACTCAAATTGATCCTGAAGTTTGTAAATTATATGATAGGAGAGGAAGTGTCCTATTATAAGTGGGGGAGGGGTCCCACTTGGTAATTTCTTACCATAATAAAATATGTTGAATTCATTCTCAATAAAATGATTCCAAATATATAGATATTAAATGGTGGTATAAGATAATATCTAAAAATTTCCATCCAATAGTATTTCAATAAGTTTAATTGGAAAACCTACCTGTATCTTTTGGTTTAATCCCCACCCACAGATAAATCGATTTTAACCTTAACCATGGTAGCATATTTTTTCTATTTTTTTACTATTAATTATGCATAGAATTTAAGTCAAACATATTAAAAAATATTAATTATTATTATTCAAAATATTTAATTTATTTTACCAAATTATATTCAAATAATTTAGAAAATTTAATCCAAAAGTAAACTCGTAAGCTTGATAAAAAATGAATTTCCAATAAAAACATTTTCTTAAGTATAAAAACTTGTTATATAAAAATTTGAAATAATTAGATTAAAATGAAATAAATTTCATTTATAATAATATAATTCAACTAATTTTACATTAAAAATGTTTTTAAATGAAATGGATCTTTGTAAATTCTTTAAACAAAACGATAGTTTTCAGTTAAAATTAGTATTTTTCATTATTCATTGAGAATTAATCTTTTTAGAAAATTATCAAAAATTCACTCAAATATAATTTTGAAATTTTTATTCCATAAAATTAATTTCATTTTTTAAAATAAATTTTATAAAATTGGGGAAATTAAATTTAAAATAAACTAAATAAATGTGATTAAACCACTTTTTAGAAAAAAAAACAGTTTTAAAGCATGAAATTGGGATTATTCTTATCCAATGACTAGAAAAAATATTATATGGATGATAAAAAAATTATTGGATATATTTCATTTAAATAATTCTCCAATATTTATTAATTTAATTTTTTGATAAAATCACTTTATGTGCATAAAAACACTTTTTTTAGAAAAATATTTATTTTTATTCTAAAATGAGTTTTTTATTTTCATTTATAATAAATTAATATCCAATGAGTTTATTTTATACATGTGTAAACTATATAATTTTTATAATATAGTTAGTCATTTTCATACATACCAATTTAATGGTTGGGCTATAATGATATACTAAATTATAGTTAATTTAGACTGTAGGTTCTGTGTATCATTTTCTATAGAAGAAATTAAATTTATTTGAAAAAATATATATTTCATAACATATTGGGGTGTTACATTATACCCCCCTTAAAAATAATTTATCCCTTATTGTTTCACCACAATGATAATAAGGCTCAAGATACTTCTTACTCGTAATATTCTCAGGTTCCCATGTAGCTTCCTCAAATTTATAATCCTCTAGAGAACTTTAATCGGGTGATTAATTATATTTTGTAGAATTTTATATTTACTATCAAATATTTATACAATTTTTTATTCATATAAAAGATTAAGCTCCCATGGTATGACCTCATAGGTTAGTACAAGTGAATTATTAGTTACCTACTTTCTCAGGAGAGATACATTGAACACATCCTGAACTTGAGAGAGGTTCGGTAGATGCAACAAGCTACCACCCCAACTCGATCAAGAATCTCTAAAGGGAAAATTTACCTAGGGATCATATTTATCTAATTTTTTAATCTCATAACCTTATTACATGAATAAATTTAGTGAAAAACCTTCTCACAAACTTCAAATTTTATATCACACTGACGATTTTCAGCAATACTCTTTTTCGACTCTGAGATAACTTGATGTACTGCTGAATGGATTTAACATTCTCTAACATTTCCCCTGCTATCTCAAGTACAAATAGTTTTTCTCTCCAAATTCATCCTATAATGTTGTATTTCTAAAATTATTTCCATATAGTTATTTATAATTTTTCATATGAATGATTGGCTGAAATCTATTATTGTTAGAAAAATTGAATATAAGAAGTTGTTGATCCTGAATACCCTAGAAATCTAGAGAACAATATATCAACATATCCTTCAAGGTTTAAATGGTTCTATAAGACTGGCCATTTATCTAAGGATGATGAAGAGTGATAAACCTTACCTCTGTATTCAGATCCTATTTAAAACTTCACCAGAACATTGAGGTAAACCTCATATCCCAATCAGATACAATAAAATCATGTACTGTATACATCTTTGCCACATTCATAATATAAATTATATAAAGTTGATCAAGAGAGAAGTCTTGTCTTATGGAAATGAAATTTTATAACTTTATATGGTGAACCACTAAAACCCAAATATTATTAATTCCTTTATATTTTTTTGGGATTCCAATTACAATATAAATGGGGATGTTTTTAGATTTACATTATAGTATAGGTAATGATTGTTGCATCCCTTTAGAATTCTGTCTCTCAGCCTTAACTTTCAGACATACCAAGCACCAAGATACAAACTCTTCAACATATCTCTTTATAACATCACACTAAAAGTACTCAATTTGATCTATATACATCTTCATACATCCATTATGAAAATATAATGAAGAAGTATAAGCCTCCTCTAATATATCCTTCTCCAAATCCAGTATGGATAAAACACATACACAGTTCATGAACCTTACCATTCCATCATAATAATGGTTGAACTCAGAATCATTTTTTACCTTCTTTAACATTTCTATATCTTACCTTTGTGCCTCATTAATCTTTACATGTATAGATGGTTGAAAACATATTTGTGAAAGATAATATTTTTCTTCTCCCTTCAATATTTGAAGATCCATCCAGGGAAAATCCAGAAATAATGGTTCTTTTTTGTCCTCATCATAGATAAGATACAATGATCCATTAGTCTCAAATAATTAGTCACCTTATTTTATTTCCCTGGTTAGTAATATATTGATAAGTCATAATATTTAATTATATCAAACCATATTCTCTAGTTCATATTCAAATCTTTTTGTGTAAATATATACATTAATTTTTTTATCAGTATATATGACACAATTATCTTTAAAGATAATTTATCCATATGATTAATAAAAAAATTTCCACAACTAACTCCAAATCCTGATTTGGGTAATTTTTCTCATAAAACTTCAATTTCCATATGGTATAATCTATCAATATTTTATTCTTCATGAGAACACATCCCAATCCTTTCTTTAATGCATCATTATAGATTACAAAACCTTCTCCAATGCAAGGTAATGTAAGTATAGTTTCACTGACTAACCTTCTCATCAGTTCCTTTAACATTTCTTACCATCCATCTATTTAGAAGAACAGTGTATTCATAAAAGTTAAATTGTTGAGTAAATTGGATATCAATGATAGATTTTACAAAAAAAAGTTGATAATATCCGAAAAAAACCAAAGAAAACTAAGTATCTCAGTCACCGTGATTATTCTAGTCCAACATTAAATAGCCTCCATGCTTAATGGATCAACCAATATACCCTTTCTTGAGATTATATGACACAAAATGGAAACTTCTTACAGTGAAAATTTACAATTTTTAAATTTTTCTTACAAATTATCCTTTCTCAGAGTATTCGGTAAAATCC
The DNA here is from genome assembly GCA_963277665.1 of Viscum album. Lineage (NCBI taxonomy): Eukaryota > Viridiplantae > Streptophyta > Magnoliopsida > Santalales > Viscaceae > Viscum > Viscum album. Next base: position 1,233,584,922 of record OY728162.1, on the reverse strand, counting down.
TCAAGTAATCTTAATACTCTTCCTTAACCTTTGAATATATAAGAATATCATCTATAAATACTACCATAGTGATAAAGGTACTATTTAAAAGTGCTCTTAAAAAGGCTGATAAAAGACCCCATTTATCATCACTTTAATTTAGTCATGATAAATATAACCATTATCAACACTTTAAAAAACACTAATAAAAGTGTAATTTATCATCACTTTTTTAGGGTTGCTAAAAGTATGATTTATTAGTGCTTTTGAATACACTGATATAGATAGACTTTATTAGTGAATTTATAAGCACTGATAAAGATGTCCTTTTTGATCGGTTATAAAAACACTAATAAATGGAATATTTATCAATGCAATTAATAGCACTGATAATGGTAAAAACTACAGTTTTATGTAGTAGCACACAGCATCACCAGAAACCGGTGCATTATGCTGCAACACACTGCATGAGCAAAAAAAGAAACAAAAATTAACTAAATAAGATAAAAATATATAATTTAAATGAAATAAATTTCTAACAAAAATACAAGAAAAACAAAACACTATTATCGATTATTTCAGTTGTTTTTTATTAAAATGAATATCACTTTTGAATAAAAAAAGATGCACTTGGATTCATACCAGTCACACCATGAGTAGGATTGAGGTGTGGCTAATCCCTACACATCAAAAATGACATGTGGATCACTTTACTAAAGTACCAAAATAGTATGAATGTGTTTTCTCAGTTTTGAGTATGTTAGTTGTTTTTTATTAACATTAATGTCAGTTTTAAATAAAAATGATGCACTTGGAGTCATACCGGTCACACTGTGCATCGGATTGAGGTTCAGATGAATGCTACATGTACCAAATGACTCATGGATCATTTTCCTAAACAAACAAAACAATCAGAATTCCTTTTCTTGGTTTTGAGTATGTGAGTTGTTTTTTTATTAAAATTAATGCCACTTTTGAATAAAAAATTCACACTTGGAGTCATACTGATCACACCGTGCATCATATTGAGGTTCAGCTGATACTTGCATGTCAAAAAGGATATATAGATCATTTTAATAAATTAAAAAAACAATATAAATTCATTTTCTTAGTTTTTAGTATGTAAATAGTTTCTTTATTAACATTAATGTTATTTTTTAATAAAAAAGACGTACTTTTGGTCATTCCGGTCACACTGTACATCGGATTGAAGTGTGGATGAATAATACACCTCCCAAATGACTCATGGAAATTTTTTCTAAAGTATCAAACTAATCTAAATGTCTTTTATTGGTTTTGATTATTTCAGTTGTTTTTTTATTAAAATGAATGTTGCTTTTGAATAAAAAAGATGCACTTGGAGTCATACCAGTCACACCTTACATCATATTGAGATTTGGTTAATATATACATATCAAAAATGAATTATGGATTGTTTTCCAAAAGTACCAAAAAATATGAATGTGTTTTCTTGGTTTTTGAGTACATCGGTTGTTTTTTTATGAACATTAATGTCAGTTTTGAATAAGAAAGATTCACTTAGAGTCATATTGGTCACATCGTGCATCGGATTGGGTTGCAGCTGAATGATACATGTCCCAAATCACTCATGGATCATTTTACTAAAGTATCAAAACAATAAGAATGAATTTTATCATTTTTGAGTATGTCAGCTATTTTTTTTTTGAATAAATGAATGTTGTTCTTGAATAGAAAAGATGCACTTGGAGTCATATTGGTCCCACCGTGGGTCAGATTGAGGTGTGGTTGATCGCTACATGTCAAAAATGAAGTATGGATCATTTTCGAAAAGCTCCAAAATAATATTAATGTGTTTTATTAGTTTTGAGTATATCAATTGTTTCTTATTAACATTAATGTCTCTTTAGAATAAAAAGGATGCACTTGGAGTCATACCAGTTACATAGTGCATTGGATTGAGGTGAGGCTTAATTTTACACGTCCCAAATGACTCATGGATCATTTTCCTAACGTATCAAAACAACCAGAATTCATTTTCATAGTTTTTAGTATGTTAGTGGTTTTTAAAAAAAATTAATGTCACTTTTGAATAAAAACACTCACTTGGAGTCATACCGGTCACACCATGCATCAAATTGAGTTTTGGATGATCCATATGAATCATTTTAATAAAGTAAAAAAATAATCTAAATGATTTTTCTCAGTTTTGATTATTTCGATTGTTTTTTATTAACATTAATGTCGGTTTTAAATAAAAAATATGCACTTAGATTCATACCTGTCACACTGTGCGTCAGATTGAGGTGAAACTAAATGTTACACATCCCAAATGATTCATGGATTGTTTTTCTAAAGTATAAAAGCAATCAGAATTCGTTTTCTAGGTTTTTAGTATGTCAGTTGTTTTTTTATTAAAATGAATTTCATTTACGAATTTAAAGGACACACTTGGAGTCATACCAGTCACACCATGCATCAGATTGAGGTGTAGCTGACCTCTACATGTCAAAAATTACATATGGATCATAATCCTAAAGTAATAAAACAATATGAATGCATTTGATCAGTTTTGAGCATTTCAGTTGTTTTTTTAACATTAATGTCTGTTTTGAATAAAAAAGATACACTTTGAGTCTTACTGGTCACATTGTATGTTGGATTGAGGTGCGGTAGAATTCTACACATCCCAAATGAATCATAAATTTATTTTCTAAAGTATCAAAATAATCAAAATTAATTTTCTCAGTTTGAAGTATGTCATTTTTTTTATTAAAATGAATGTCACTTTTGAATAAAAAAGATGCACTTGGAGTCATACTAGTCACACCATGCATCAGATTGAGGTGTGACTAATCCCTACATGTCACAAATGACATATGGATCATTATCCAAAAATATCAAAACAATATGATTTTTTTTTTTTTATGATTATTCCACATGTGTTTTTTACTAAAATTCCATTATAAACAAGAAAGATGCACAATGACTCTTATCTTCAGTGAAAAGTGTTGTGTGTACTTTTAAAAAAATGTTATTAAACAAAATCATGGTATGATCCTTATTCTACTTCATTATATAACTATTTTACTGATTGAAATCCAACACTTCTTATCCTCCTCTGCCTCTATCTCCACCTCGGTGTTCATCTCTAACTCATCCTCCATGTTGGTCTCTAACTCTAACATTTCCGCTGCCTTCACCTCTACCTCTGCCTCTTCCTTCGCCTTTTCCTCCACCTCTGCCTCTAAATTTTCCCAACAATTTTATTATTTGCAGGTCATCATTTATAAAAAATTGATTTCCTCCATTAATCGTCTCCTTGAGAAAAGAGATGAAGAATAATATATAAGCATTCCAACGTTAATTAATTACACCCCAAATATTTTTTTATGCTCATAACTTGTACTAGATCAAAACAATAGCATGTAATCCCTGAAATTTGTTGTCATTATACATTATGAAAAAAATTATTATGCCCACTAATATCTAAGAAAATTTATTTCTTCTCTTGAATAACTCTTTTTTCAACAATCTTGATAATACTAAAAAATTTAAACAAAAATATAATTATGAAAAATATTTAATGAAATTTTAATTACCTTTAGAAATTACATGTAGGGGGTGTTGGTTTTTTCATACAGTATGATTTCTCTAATAAATTTTCAAATATAATATCTACAACTTATTTCATTGTCGTGTTTCATACATTGCAGAAACATTGGAAAAAATATGTAAATTGTTTTGAAATGTTTTGATAGTTAAATATTTTTATATGTACCTTAATTTGTTTCCATTTGTATTAATCCACAGGCTTTATCTTTTCAGATGTCATCCTCATTCTATGATTTATCTATTATTTAGAGACTGCCCTATCATAAAAAAATCTTGTTAAAACACAGACTGAACATATAATTCAAATTTTAAATATAAAATTTTGATTGTAGTATATTACATATTCACAGTAAACATCATGTGTGGTTGGTTGGTTAGTTGTACATGCATTGAATCAAAAAATATATAGTCGGGGTGTCTATGTTGACTACTATAAGCATCTAGTGCTTCCTAAAAACAAAAACAATTAAGTAATGATAAAATTAAATATATATTTCATGTGATTATATCATAGAGTTTTACCCTTTCATTGTAGGAATCAAAAAGAGTATATCATATGATACTTTTCTATTAAACTCCTGGAGTAACTTGTCCCTTTTTTTTACCTATTTCTTATTTATCCAAATTAATTTCTACTATAGAAATGATATTGGGATTAATGAATCTAAATCGATATTTGGGTGATATTCCTTTTATATAGTTGTAATATAAACATCTATACAAAATATGAATAATTATTAACATTAATAAACATATTTATCTAACTATTTTGATAGACTTATTATGAAAATTTACCTTATGTGTGTATTCACAACTAAGACACACAACCATTCATGCTTGAGAATATCATTTAGAGTCTCAAGAACAATTCCATTAATAATGGAAACTCCAAATATTTATTCTTCATAGTGAATGTAATAAATAGTTTTATCTTTAAATTTGGTGTCAACGTGAAGTTGTAATTTTAATAAATTTTACTCTGTAACTAGCGAAGAGATGGTACTCTCAGAAGTTCATTTTTTTTCTTGGTCAATTCAGTTGATTTTCATGATTTGACATTTCATTTCTTCACCAATTTATCCATTTGTAATATCATACCTCAGTTCTGGAATTTTATCATCAACGATTACATATTTTTCATACGAAAAAATTCATTAAAGACATACCTAATGTATCCTTATAAGATTATATGGCCATGCTATGTAATCTCTAATAGCATCTTAGACCATTGTAATATCTAGATCATTAAGTGGAATAGGAAACTCAGCAGTCGGATCATAAGATACCTCAATCCCCACTCTCCTGTGATCTTTTTGAAGGGGTTAATTGGGTAGCCGGTCTCCCAAGATATTATACATTGTACCCCTCGCAACACAGCAGTACATGGGCATTGACAGATAAAAATCACATAAAACTACACCCCATATAATTTTAGTAATATAAGGTTATCATAATTTGTTTGATTCACATTTTGGAGAAAGAGTAATGAAAAAACTGATTACCCTAGGTAAGGTTTGGGGGGAATGACTAGCCTCAATCTAGTAGGATCATTTGAATCATGTGTGGATGTTTACTCCACTGTTGATTCGATTTGATGTTTTCTTATAAATTGGTATGCCAAACCACACCACAAAATAATATATTACGATGAGTCTATTTGTGTTTGTATTCATCTCATTGTATTATATGTATCTTTTTATGGTTTTATCTTCTTGAAATATGTTCCAGGAGAGACTCCAAAACCAAATCCTCTAACATGACCATATTGTTCAGGCCGCTTCATAGCTATAGAAAGTTTCTTTTCTCCTGTTACTTTCATTGCTTATTATTGTGTATAAACCATATTAAAAATATAAACATATTTATTTTATGTAATATTGTTATAAATAATAATTAATTATAATTATTTCACACTTATACATGCTTCCCATACTTCTTTTGTGTCTTCATCAACTAATATACCATCCTTATTTACAGGAGCCTCCTTCCATAGAACATGAAATTGGATGGAAGTGGCTTCAGATTTTGATTCATCAATTTACATATAAACAAAGGAACATATGTTGTTTCACATCACTTAATTAAACTTTTATTTTCTATTTAAAATACATACCAATTTATTCCCTAATTAAGTGTACCCCATCCTTTCTTTGTAATAGGGGTACATCGGTTTTGATGCACGCTCTTTATTTTCAGAACTCTTTTGTTGTTTCATAAATTAAAAATTTTGAATCAAGTTGGATAAAATAAATAATTTCAAATAATATATTATTGACCGCAATGCACCTGAAATTATTTCTCATTGCGATGATTCTGAAAGCGGTCAATGTTTCCTGATTTATAATGTGTTAATAACAATGTGGTGGGTGGGGCATTATTTTCCCCTGAGCAACCCTAAGATGTAACTTTTTCAAAAGATTTCAGAAGCCTCTATGGGATTTTACAGTGGCCATTAAGAAAAATTTCTTAAGGAAATATTCTAAAATAAATGAATTCTTCAAGGAATAATGAAAACTAAATCAACATTTTGTAATATATTTTTTCAGTAAAATAGAGAAAGTATATTCTAAAATTACTATTATATCATTCTAAATTGTTTCTTATGTTATAGGTTGGATGTGGAACTATGATTCAATATCAATTAGTACATTAATCCTCATTGTGTCCCAAAGATAACTGATGAATTTTGACTTTATGCGGTCAATAGGTTGGTCACATTGATTCCAACTAACCTCAAATTTTATACCCTAACTTCTTTCTTTGATGATTTTATTCAAAACTATGATATTGCACCGTTCTTTTTTTTCTTTTTTACATTAGGATGTAGTTTATCCCCTAATAATTCTGTAGTTTCATCATCAATAGTTTGTTCATGCTCATTATTGGAAACACCATCATGTTCAAAATACATTATCTACATGAGTATTCAAACATTTACTTTCTCTTGAATAAAAACAACACATTACACTCCATGCATAAAATTCCACAATTTCATACATATTTCTTGAAAATTATTACTATATTAAACATAGATATAATAATTCAATACTATAGTACAAATTACATTTACTCCCTTTATTTAATCTATCCTCAGATGCCTGATTGTCATCCATCTATTTATGATGGATTTAAGGATACTCATTCCCTCTTTTAAACTAGCCTTCTTACCATCCCTGTTCAAAAGGTATGTCATCAATGAACTTTGGAACCACAATTATAAGAGGAAAGATAATTTAAAATAGGGGGTTCAATCCATCATCAAGATATTGAAGACAATCAAGTGTCTAAGGATTAAAGTTTCCTAGGAATATACACTAATGGAATCAATCAAAAAGTCTCTTCAGTAAATAAGAATTGGAATAACTCTACTCTAATGGTCTTGAAGAAATGAATCTCACCACACCTATATTGGAAATCACTTCTTTCTACTCAAGGATTCCTCACCTTCCAGTTTTGGATATTTTTTAATCTACTATAAGGTCCCTCAAATAAAATTCTTCCCTTTAAAGGATGAATTTTTTAACTTATGCTCAGTATTAATCTATAATTATTTTACTCTTATAAATAAAATGAATCTATTCAATGAAATCCTAAATTTATTATTATGACATATTATCATAAAATCTTATAGGAACCATAGATACTTCCCGTCATTGAAAATTATACCACATAGCTTGAAGTAGATTTACCGTTACCTCTACCAACTTCATAATTTATGACTGATAATTATATTATCATTTGTAAAATATAATGTTAGAGATTGGTATCTACAAAACACAATTATATTCTATGATTAAACTTTAATCATACTCAAGGAATGGTTAAAGTTTAATAATAATATTTAATTAATTAAAAAAACAAAACTCTAACAACATGAATCACTAAATTAATTTTTGGAACGTCACTAATTAATTCATTGTTTTTTTTTGAATTCAATAAGAAATTATTAATCAACATCGTAAATATAAATAACACATTTCATGGTTTAACAATTTAAATGAATAACCAAAATCCACAAAACAAGTTTTAATGATTTTTACACTTACCTTGGCCCTATATGTTCATCACCCATAAATGAGGGCCACCACTTGGTATCCCTTAAATATTAAAAACCCACATAATTAATCCATTTGAATCTATAATATAGTATATAAGATGAATTAAATTTGATAAACTTCCTAGATTTTGGAACCATATATTATTCAAATGAATAGAAAACTAAGGGGTGGAAGTTCTACTTGTTAATGTCGAGAGTAAAGTAAAACATGTATGTGTGTCTCTTGGCACAAATGGGATGGACACTAAAATACATATAAAAGGAGAATAAGAAATATAACCACACTCATTGTCTTTTAGTAGTGACGAGAAGAGATGTAGGGTTTGTCATGTTTAAGAATAGGGAAAAAACACAAAATGTGGAAGCCAAAACATCAAACAACAATAGAGGAAAAGTAGGAAATAAAATATAATGGACTCTAGAATTGATTAATTTAAGGGAACATAGAGGATTCTCACCGTCTTTAGATGAGTTTCATGAGAGCATGAGAATTACAAGTGACTAAGTCATGGTCGGGGTTTTTTTAAATAGATCACGAACATTTTTAACAGCACTTTCAGAAAAGCACTGATAAAGATCTCTTTAATCAGTGCTAAATTTATAAGCACTGATAAAAAGAGTATTTATAAAAACATTTTTAGCATTGATAAATATTGAACTTTATCATCATTTAAAAATTAATGATAAAAGACATATTTATTAGTGCTAATGATTTCGCATGAATAAATATGTTGTTTAGCAGTGCTTTATTAGCGTCGATAAGGATTTATCTTTATCTTCACTACAAAAGTTCTATTAAAAGATTTTTAATTATAATTATTTAAATAAATTTATTATAATTTTAAACATATTTAAATATATATAATTATTTATTTATAATTATATAAATACATATTTAAAAATAATAATTATTTATTTATTATAATTTTATATTTATAATAATTATTAATATAGTAAATAAAAATTTATAGATATATTTATTTCTAAATACTTATTTACAAATATATTTTTAATATTATTAATCAATATATAATCTTAAATGCATGAATTTGAAGAATGAGTGAAATTGAATAATTCAAAATTAGTACACTTTAGAAATATTGAGAAAATGGATAATTTTTATTAATTAAATATGAGTTAATAAAAATATATGTGTGTGTATATATATATATATATTGAAGTGGATGAATACACATTGAAAATACTAAAACATAGTAAATAAATATATATATATAAATAATAAAAAATTATCATATTCAGAAATAAAATAAAAAATAAAAACCATTAAAAATGAATACCCTAACTATAGTATATTAAAAACAAATAAATAATATCAACCTATTAAAAACATAATATATATTAAATATATCATTTTATAATTACATTCTAAAATATACTAAAATTTGAATAATTTATATAAATAGTAGGTGTATGTGTTTCTATATATTGAACAATGTATTTGTGTGTGTGTTTGTGTATACAAATCCATTAACATGTGTCTATGTGTGTCTGTGTGAAATAAATGCAACACACGAAATTTAATATAGGTTAAATTGAAAATCAAACAACATTAAAAATGAATAAGGCATTAATCTATATTTAATTGACTTATTTATTTTATATATTAATATTTAATATATACTATCTATTAATATTTATAATATATTAATTTATATGAAATTTATTCATTTTTATAAATAATTATTTAATTAATAAAATGTTTCATATATTTCTTAATTTACTAATTTTATTTTTATTTGTTTAATTGTTCATTTTATTCAAGACCTTTATCAACACGAAAAAATCACTAATGAATGGAAACTTTTATCAGTTCTAAAGAAGCACTGATAAAGGATACCTTTTTTCAGTTCCAAAAATAAATCGCTGATACAGGTTTCCTTTATGAGTGCTGATGAAGGTTTCATTTTATCAGCACTGATAAAGGATGCATTTTATCATAGATTTTTTAGTACTGATAAAGGGATTCCTTTATCAGTGCTTATTTTAGTGCTAATAAAGATGAAATTTGTCATTGAATTTTTTTGAACACTGATAAATGACAACACTAATATAGGAAAGTTTTGTAATAGTTAATGGAGATATCACCCATTACCTGTAAACCAACACAATTTATCCATAAATCACCATCTCATACATCATTCCCACAACCACTATAAATCTGGGGGTTTGATCGCGCTCAATCTCACCCCATAAATGTCAAACTGGGACCTTGTGAGCCAATGATGAAGACTAAGAATAATATTGTGGACAGATTCACATAAAAAATTGAATCTACCATTGGATGATGCAATCCTATCCAATGTTTAAGGAATTTGGGATCCAAGGGTGATATCATGGAATAAAAAAATTGATTTCAATAATTCAATTTATCTAAAAGGGTTCATGAAAAAATGAATAAACACATATCAAATAAGAAGATAATTAAAATCCATGCTCATGAAATTAATAATTGTGGAAGATGATAAATAATGATACCTACCTCAATTATGAATTGATTGTTGCTGATTAACACACTCTCCCACAATGAATAATATCTGTTGCATTCATTGGCTCTTTATCCACCTCGATTCAATCATTGTTCCTTCATTAATCATGATTTTCCAATGAAAAATTATTGTTTCCTCCCAAATACTCCCAGGGTTATGCAGATGACCTAGAAAACTCCATGATTATTTATTTATAGTGGGAGGTTTATTTAAGGGTTATTAAAATAAAAAAATATTTTATTTATTTATTTTATTAAATGAAACTACCAATGACTACCTCAACCGGATATCCGGTACTGACCAGCCTTAGGTTGATCCTAGAGTAAACCCTAAATTTTGGAATCAACCATGGTGTTAGATTTCCCATCATAGGTATCTATTAGTGAGAAAACCATTAATAATGAAATTATTCATATACGTGCATTAAAATATATTAATGGTTTTAATATTTTAATTCTAAGGTCGCTAGACCCCAAAACACTATGCTGACTCTGAGGATGATTCCAGATATATACATTGAAATATCAAAAGGACTCAATACAAAAAAACCAGAGTTATTAAATTATCTACTCCTTTAAGATTTTTTTCCCTAAAAAACACAAGATAAATAAAAAGGTGGTGGTACTAAGCTAGAATCTAGTTCTCACTCTCCCTGGTTCTATCCTATATTCTCCCATGCTACCAAAGTACATATAGAAAACTGATGGTATGTCCATGTTGGATCCTCTCCTTATGGTCCCCAGTCATCACTAGGTACTCCATGATGGTGGCTCTATCCTTGATGTCCATCTTTTCCTAGTCAATAACTTTTGTAGGTTCATTCATGTATCTCCTAAACTATGATACATTGAAGATTTCATGCACTCAGCCTAACTATAGAGGAGAATTTGTGTATTAAAAAATGTTATCAACCCTCCATAGGATCTCAAATGGTCTGATGAACCTCAAATATAGATATTTCCTCCAACCAAATATCCATAATACCCATCATGGGGATATTCATAAGAAAACATTGTTTCCTTGATCAAAATCCAAGGGCCTACGATATTATTCTTCATAATTTTTTGCCTTACTTTGGATTTCCTCATATGCTCACAGATCAATTAAACCTTATTTTTCATCACCTACACCATCTATGTCCCAACATGAGATATCTCTCCAATCTCAATCTAATAAGAGGGTAAATTGAAGGATCTCCCATAGAGGGCCTCGATAGATACCATTTTTATAATAGAGTAGTGCATGTTATTATAAGAAAACTATACGAATTGAAATTGATTCTCCGAGTTCTACCTGAAGTGTAACATGAAAGAACTCAACATATCCTCCAATATCTGGATAGTTCGCTCAGTATTCCTATCTGTATGGGGGTGAAACACTATACACATCTTTAAATGGGTCCCAAATCCCTTTTTTATTCCTCTCAACAACAATAATGTGAACCAAGAATCATGGTCACATAATATTATTCAGGCTACCCTATGAATCCAAACAATATATCCCATGTGGAAGTACCCTAGAAACTGCACTGAACTCTACTTCATGATGGTAAGGAAGTGAATCGGCTAGGTAAGTTAGTCAAAAATTACCCAGATAATATCATGCACTATCATTATCTATGGAATCCTTATCATGATGTCTATAGATATTCCAACCCATTTCAACTTAGAGATCTCAATATATTGTTTCAAACCTGATAGAAATTAGTGCTCATCATTTACCTATTAACTTGTGAGATACCAAGAGACAAACTCGATAATCTTCCACCTAATTCCAACCCACAAAAACTATCATTGGAGGTCATTGTACATATTTTCCACACCCTGATGTACATCAAAGGGGTCAGTGTGAAACTTCATCATACCCTCCTCAGGAAACATGACTAGGACCACTGTCCATCCTTGGAAAATGATGATGTACTACTATCGTTTAGAAAATCCATCTGGTGTGTATCCTAAGGATATTTGGTCATAGATAATCTCACAGTGGATGTATCCCAACCAATACTCTCTTAAATACTAAATCAGTGGATGATTCACCACCATTGACTAAAGAAAAATGACACCCCACTCATCCATTAGGGTCAGCTTAAATTAAGCTCACTTCTCAGAAAACTACTCCACCAAGCGAAAATGGGACATCCTACAAGGGAGTATGTCACCACATTGATCTTACCATGAGTATAGACTATATCAATGGCATAATTATATAGTTACTCAAAAATATTATCATTAATAGGTTATGATATCTTTGAGTTAATATGTACCTAATACCCTGGTGGTCTGAGTAAACAAAAAAATGCTAACCCAAAAGACAGTACCTCAACATCCTCTAAGTGAAGACTAAATATTCCAACTCTAGGTCATTATCCACATAGTTATAATCATGGGGTATCAACTTCATCAATCCATATATAATAACCTTTTACCTCTGCATCAATACACGACTGATCCTAGCTCTAGAGGCATCGCAAAACACTATATTCTCCATGCCCTCCTCCAATAGTCGCAACATATGAGCACTGGTTAACCTCTGCCTCAACTGCTTAAAAGGAATTACGACACTACTCAGTCTAGGTAAATGTATTCGCTTTACACCTCAGGTCATTCAAAGGGTTGAAATCCTAGGTAATTCTACCATGAACTTCCTATAGTACCCCCACCATGATACAAAAACTCCACAAATCTGACATTCTCTTATGTGGATCCTAAGAAATCACAACATCAATCTTCACTAGGTACATGGCTAAACCATGATAAAATAATACAAGGCCCAAAAAGTGAACCTCGTGGACCCAAAAATTTCTATTAAAGAGATTACCATAAATATGGTTCTCTTAGAGTAATTTTATAACCATCCCCAAGTGCTCTACATGCTCCTCCTCTGACACAAAGTAAATGAGTACATCATTAATGAAGATTAACCACAAATTGGTTCATGTATGGATGGAAAATATATTTCATAAGAGCCAAAAATACCACAGGGGAATACGTCACACTAAAAAGAATCATCATCAACTCATAGTGTCTATGGAAATATCCGAATTTCATATTTATCATATTATCCTCATGAACCCTCAACTAGTAGAAACCAAACCTGAGAATTATATTTGAGAACCAACACCTACCTCTCAACTAGTCGAATATATAATCAATCATCAGTAGGGTGTACTTTTTCATTATCATTACTTGGTATAGGTGATGATAATAAACACAAATCATCAATCTCCCATCCACTTTTTTCATGAATAAAACTTACATTTCCCATGGGAAACACTAGGTATGATGAAACCCTTCTATCAAAGGTCCTCTAACTACACCCCTAGCTCTCATAGCTCAGTATGGGCCATATGATATTCCATAAAAGATATTATTGAGTTCCCATGGTGAAATTAAATATACAATTCAATATCCCACTACGGAGGTAGTCTAAAAACATCCTTAAGGAATACATATATATATATTCATCCACTAATAAGGGAATAAAGATTCTTAAATTGCCCGCCACACTAAGGGATAAACTCACCAACTAATGGTTGGTTAGTTTCAGCTTCATGATCGCAAGAACCACCCAATCATCTATGATATCTCACTCACCCGAAAAAAAAATCTCATCCCATCTATCCCAAATCATCTAACTCATCTGTGATGACATTCAATCTAGGACCAAACCATGGAAAACCAATCCATACCCAATATTAAGTCATATGGTTTAATTATGAAAACCAAATGGTCCCACGAGAAACTATCTCCTATGAGAACCATATCACACTACCAAAAAATATGTGATATCTAAGAATCAATCCCTATAAGAACCTCTAGTTGTAGATTCTAGGTTAAACACTCAGCTAGAGGATTCATATCTTTCATAATGGATAAGGTGATGAAGGAAGGACTTGTTCTTATGTCTACTAGTACTGGGGAAATAGTAGGAAAGATATAAATAATACCTTGAATCATCTCATGTATGGAATGATCATATCCCTGCATAGAATGCATCTGTTTGTGGCCCTGAGCGCTATTTACCATAGCATGGAGTGGGCCACATAGTGGTAGTGGTGGAAGTAGCTTATAGAATTACCCTCCACTAGTATCTCCTCCCTCCATAGCTCTACCAGCTCCTCTTACAACACTATCTCTATATGGGATTCCCTAATTGTACATGGGATATCCCTGATCATAGTGGTTCCTCAATCATGGTGGTCCATCTACTACATGTCTAACCCCCTTGATAATCTTTTTTGGTCAATCAAATTTCATATGACCTCACCCATCATGAGAATATCACTGATCCACTATAATCTATTTGGATCCTCTATACAAACCCAGTGATGGAGATCCACATGTCAGAGTCCTACCTTGGGGCAGTCTACTACATAATGACCATAATGACTAGTTCCTTATAGTTAATGCTGATGAATCATCCTCATGATGTTCATTTCCATCTGCATCCACTTAGCTTCCCTCTACAAGTAATATCTTTATAACCAAATCCCACTCTAGTACTTCAACATAAGTAGGTATGCATAGTGAGACTACGCTAGCATAGATTTCTCTACAGATACCCTACTAAAACATACTCACCTAAAAGAATCTATCTCATACCATGTCAAGGGGGTAATGCATGAGTTTAGAAAACCTCACAGCATACTCATCAGTTATCATATCACTCTATTGCGGATCAAGAAGCTCTAGAATCTACATGAAGTACAATCAAGAAGGGTAATACTTATGATGAAACCATTACTAAAATTCTAACCCTGAGAGCATCATCTTATTATGGGTTTACATCATCAGACTCCACCAGAACCCAGATTCACCATGGAAAATTTTGGATTCCAACATGATCATCTGATCTATCAGGGTGTCAACTAGCCTAAAGGCTCATATCACCAACACAATATAATCCTCCACTTCCTAAGTATCTAGATCATTATGAAACCTTAGCATTATCTGACACTGGAACTCATGGATCACACTAAGAATGTGCACATCATTAGACTTTCCTTCTTGTAATATCTACTATCAATAGGTATATGAACTTATACTTTCATTCCCAAAGGAAACACCTCATGATACAGACCTTGAAAATAGGCCTTATCACTCAAGGGATTGTATTCACGTTCTTATATTGATAACTTGGTTGGTCGTCTTTATATATGAATCCTAAAAGTGATCAAGACATACCATAGTTAAATGATAATATATATATATATATATGTAACATCCCAAGTAAATAAAGAATAAAGAATTTTCATATTTATTAATATTTCCGAATTAAATATTAATTTTAATTAAAAGGGGTTTCTACGTTTGATAGCGTACTCAGGACGCAACGATGAGTTTCTTGGAAAACTTACGTTGCACACAAGTAATAAAATAATATTATTTTAAATGTTAGTTAACGAGTAGCCGTTGTACTGGCGGGAATGGATAGAAATAACTAAAATATGATTATATATGTTTTTAAATGTTTTTACATTTACCCAATAAAAGATAAAGGCTTAAAATACGGAAAGAGTTCAATTTTAGGCATTTATACCCTAATTTTCACGAAAGGTCCACTTATCACCTTTTGACGGAGAACCGTCATTAAATATAGTTTTGATCGATCTTATAAATTCTATTGGACCAAATATAACTCTTCTTTAGAATTGGGACATCAAAATTTACTTTGTGTAAATTTTTGGTACCTTTCTGATAAAGTTCATTTTTTTTAATGAATAGTGTAAAATGTTGTATTTTAATTCAAAACTGCTTTTTAATATAATTTATTTATATGATTAGTTTATCTTTTGAATTGGTTTTAAAGTGAAATTAGAAAATATTTTTACCATTAAATCCAATAGTGGTCGTTGGAATTAATTTCACATTGAAATCGGACTTAAACTAGTGTCAATCTTTTGATACTTATTGTTTCATAAAAACATGTTATTTGCTCTGACAGTGGGAATTAATTATTGAATTAATTAATGTGACTTATATTTTTTAATTTTTGTAAAATAGACTTCATTTTTGAATTCTTAATATCAAATTTAGCTTAGGTTGAATTTTTGGTAATTTTCTAAAAAACTTCAATTTTTGAAGAATAGTGAAACCACTAAGTGGTACTTATAAAGACTGATTTTCCGTTTAAATGAAAATTTGCCATCATTGTGTTTTGAATTTCAAAAATCCTACATACATGTTTGTCATTAAGAAGTAAAATGTGGTTCAATGAGATTATAATAATTTTTTGGTGAATAGTAACTTATTAAGTTCTTAATCGCGATTAGTGGTAATTAGTGTAGTTTAAGGTATAAATAATGCTTTAATAATATGGAATGACCTAGACACATGTCCCAACCTTATGGGTTGTGTCACGGCCGACCAAGAAAAGCCATGGGTCAACTTGGGGACCCCATGAAGACACTTTGGTTGGGAAATGACATAAATAACTTTTTATTTAATGTAAAAGTAAAAATGACACAAACATAATATGTTTTACGAAAACAATTTTTACATGGGGTTATAAAGATCAGATTTTTGATTATAAATAGTAATTGGAAATATAAAAAGATTTCCTACATAATAGTGTTTTTTTTATAATTTTTAGACATTAAATAAATTAAATTATTTATGACATAATAATGATGCAGCGATGACATCATTATTTGACGATTTAAATAAAATGGAAAGATAATGTAAAATCTATGAACTAAACATGTACAAAACCAATTGGATGAGTGGATTTCTAACCCTTATCACCTTATACACGATTTTTATCAATGTGGGGCCTTTTAAAACCGAAACACATTTTCAAATAAAGTAATATTTCTTTACTTTCCAAAAGTGCCCCTCCTCTTCTCTTATAAAAGGCCCCCACCTCTACCTCATTTCACACACTCCTCAAGCCTTTGTCTCGGCCAAACCCTGCCCATTTACTCTCTCAACATCCCTCTCCTCATCCTAGAGGATTCAATTTGGGCAGAATCCTTTCACAGGAAGCCTTTAGTCACAAATCAAAAGGAGTTACACTTTTAAAGGTAATTCATTCTCTCTTGTTCATTTGTTTTATTTTGCTTCTCCAACCCTCTAAACTCTTTATATTTACTTATTTTGTAACCACACCAGTATCTTCAATATACTAGGATGTTGTTATTAGATTTATTCGAGCTACACTCTCACACAACTACAGCAAATGGTTAAAGAACATACGGTTTCCGTGGATGGTGAAATTCTGCCTCCCGAAACGATGATTGTTCAATACTCATTTAACACCTTCAAGGGTGGACATTATGATGTCACTATTTTTATATATGATATACAATATGTTTATTTTTTTCTTTAATCTTCTGTATTTTTCATTTTGGACATACCTTTATGGTTTCCATTATGGGTAAACACGATATCTTCATTTAAGGAAGTGCGGACTACCGCCCCCTCAAGTGATGTGATTCGTTAATTCCATATGTGGGACGTGTAAAGGATGGATTTAAAGTTATTATATATGATTTTATACTGTAATTATAATATAACTCTATATCATTATTATTTATCTCCATTAAAGTATGAGATAGAAATGAAAGTAGCGTTCATGCGTACGTACGGCTTACCGTCTCCATGAACGGTGCATTTCATTTCTTATCCCCAAATGTAATGCACTATTATAAGTACATGTATATAATGGATATATATAATTAATGATATATCTAAATGATGAATATAATTCTGGAATTAAAATATACATACCTCTCATTTAGTTTTAATTCCATTAATATGACAAAGAAAGAAAGTAGTGTTCATGCGTACGTACGGCTTACCGTCTCCATGAACGGTGCATTTCATTTATTACCCATAAATGATTATGTAATATTATAAATACATGTATATACTAGATATATATGATACATATTATATCCAAATCGGGAATTTCATTCTGGATATAAAGAACCTTTGACCACACGAACAACATGTAATTGTAAGAAGTCCACTTTCGACTTAAGAACCAAATATTGACAAAACAAACATTATTAACTTAAATGGTTACATAATGTTTATAACATGGAAATAAGTGATATAAAAGGAATAATTAACTTTAAAAAGGTTCTTAATCAAGTATAAATTAACTCAAGTTTATTATTCAGGACATTAAAGAACGATCGAGTCAAGTCGGACTCAAGGTAAGGGACTTCGTCTCAATCTCCTTTCATTGAGGCATATTTTATTTTATACACAACTTTATTTTATACGGTGTATAAAACCCTTTGAATTTTACTTTTATACAAAAGGAATCTTTTTCTACGAATCGTTTTACTAAACAACAAAAAAGGAATGTTTTTTTTACGTACATGGTGACAATAACCCTTTTCTGCCGCCGCGAGTATTATTTTGGTCTTTGGCTTCCTCCACAAGCCGTAATGTTTTTAAAATAAAATAAATACCATATACTCTTTTATGTATTTTGGTATTGAAAATGGTTTTGATAAAGGATTCTATTATGTCAATATATTTATGATATATTGTGATTGAAATGTGGAAATGTTATCATTCCTTTATATTGGTTTTATGTTTTATGATTTTATATTGGTACTTGGACATTTTGATGGGTGGTTACGTGATAAACCATATGACGGGTGGTGCCGTGAATACCAGGATGGTTGGTTACGTTATAAACTCCAATGCATTGGGTATGGAAGTCGGCCGTATGGCTATTCCATTAAGTATGTATGGAAATTGGCCGTATGACTATTCCATTAAGTGATATGTGTGGAAGTCGCCCGTATGGTTATTCCACCTAAGTATGTTTATGTCCCAAGTTACCTTTACATATGTTATGTGTTTTTTATGGGTTTTATGGTAATCATTTGGTTAAAAAAAGGTAAGTAATGATACTTTATTCAGTGAAGAGTTTTTACTACTTCATGAAGGTGAAGGTATTACCTTGATAGAGTATATATGGTTTACTTGATGTTTGAAAAACTAACAGATTTCATTATTTCTGTATCCCTTACTGAGCTTTTTATGCTCACCCCAAGTTTTTTTGAAATGTTTTCACAGGACTTAATGTGGAATAAGTTCAAGGATGGGATCAAGGGAATTTCATCCTATATAAAACATGGAACTAGACACGTTTCTTTTTAAGAGTTTTTTTTATTATGGAAACTTAGTAGAAGTGACTACTTTGTAATTTTTTGAGATGTAATAGTTATGTTCTAATTCTCTAAAACTCTAAACCTGAAAAGATCCTCAATGTGAATTATTCATTTAATTCAATATTAAGTAAGGTTTAAGGTCGGGGCCTTATAGTTGGTATCAGAGGTCGGTTTAGACAACTTTAGGAGTTAGAAAAGTGTAAAATTATAATATGATTGAAATGATATAGCATTTACGGATTACCATGTTGCTTCGCCTAAGATATTTCTGTGTTCATAATGGTTTTCCACAGAGGAAACAAAGCAGCTATGTTGGGACGACATCAGGAGGAAGATAACCTTCCAAATAAGCAACTTGAGATGGTCGGAATCGGAACTGAACAGTTTGTTGCTGTGATGGAACAGTTGACTCAGGATATAAATGGTGGTGGTATCCATGCACGAGATCAGCCAGATCAACTGCAGAGGAACATGTCAGTGGTAGAACATTTCATGAAGCAACATCCCCCATCATTCAGAGGATCATCTGACCCTGTGCAAGCTGAAGGGTGGATTAAAGCACTGGAGAAGATTTTTGATGTCATGGGGTGTTCAGAACATCAAAAGGTTAGTCTTGCTGTTTACCGTTTTGAAGGTGAAGCTGATCAGTGGTGGTCGATGGTGAAAAATATAAGGGATAGTGATGAGATTGAGGATCTTCACTGGGAAGAATTCAAAGGTATGTTTCTCGGGAAATATTTTCCTAAGGTGGTTCGTCTTAGGATGGAAAAGCAGTTCCCAGAATTGAGGCAGGAGGATGATTCAGTGGCTACTTATGAAGAAAAGTTCACTCGATTGGCAAGGTATGCTCCAAACTTCATACGAGATCTTGATAGTAAAATAAACCGTTTTTACTCAGGGTTAAAGCCAAAGTATCGAAGTGCTTTAGCTTCTCTTGAGTTCAAAAGTTATGAAAAACTTGTTCGATGTCCGGAGAAGGTGGAAATGGAGTTTGCCGTTGATCAGGTGTTCTATGAAAAACAACAGAATAAGAGGTATAGTTGGAAGGCAAAGGGGAAGAATTCATCAAAGAAGCAAGGAGGTAAGAAAACCAAATATCCATCCTGTGAGAAGTGTGGTAAAATGCATCCTGGAGAATGTTTATCCAAGTCTGGTAAGTGCTTTAGGTGTGGTAAGTCTGGTCATATTGCTCGTAACTGTAAGGAAGATGATCAAGCGGGAAATGAAAAGCCAATGGTAAGATGTTTTAAGTGTGATGAAATGGGTCATTATGCAAACGAGTGTCCAACGAAGAACTCAACTGGGGGAATGCAGCCAGACTACAAGCAGAAAGGGGTGGTTAAATCCTTTGCAACAACTTCAGCAGATGTTGGGCCATCGAATGAAGTGGTATCATCTCCAGGGAGATCGGTATTTTTCGAAGATTGACTTGAGGTCGGGGTACCATCAGTTGAAAGAAAAAGAAGCAGACGTTCCGAAGACTGTGTTCCACACTAGATATGGCCATTATGAATTTGTAGTTATGCCTTTTGGGTTAACCAATGCACCTGTTGTATTTATGGACCTTATGAATAAAATTTTCCATGAGTTCTTGGATAAGTTTGTGTTTGTGTTTTGATGTTTGGGAAGAGGTTATGTGTGCCTTGTGATTCACAGTTGAAGAATGATTTGTTATGTGAGGCTCATAGTTCCCCGTTTTCAGTTCATCCTGGCAGTACTAAGATGTACAGAGATCTGCGGGAGTATTACTGGTGGGATGGAATGAAAAGAGATATTGCTAATTTTACTGTGAAATGTTTGACATGTCAGCAGGTTAAAGCAGAGCGGTAGTTACCGAAAGGGATGCTTTAGCCTTTACCAGTGCCAGAGTGGAAATGGGAGAATATATCCATGGACTTTGTTGTTGGATTACCGAAGACATCTCGAGGTAATAATGCAATCTGGGTTATTGTTGATCGCTTGACCAAATATGCTCATTTCCTTGCTATACGAGATACTTTCTCTCTTGATCAACTTTCCCGTTTGTATCTTAAAGAGATAGTCAGGTTACATGGAGTTCCTCTCTCCATTTTATCAGATCGTGATCCCAGGTTTACTTCTAACTTTTGGAAAGGCCTTCAGAATTCGTTGGGTACTGAATTAAATTTTAGTACAGCTTTTCATCCTCAATCAGATGGGCAGTCAGAACGAACAATTCAGACCTTGGAGGATATACTACGAGCTTGTTCGATGGATTATCAGGGAAGTTGGGACCAACATCTTTATTTGGTTGAATTTTCATATAATAACAATTTTCATTCCATTATACAGATGGCACCATTTCAGGCATTATATGGGAAGCGGTGTTGAACTCCAGCCTTCTAGGATGAAGTGGGTGAAAGGAAGCTGATGGGACCAGAATTGGTAGAAGAGATGGCAGAATAAGTTCAGTTGATTCAGAAGCACATGAGAACAGCTCAGAGCAGGCATAAGAGTTATGCGGATAACCGGAGAAAGGATATATCTTTCGAGGTAGGTGATCATGTTTTTCTCAAGGTTTCTCCTTGGAAAAGTGTGATGAGATTTGGTATGAAAGGAAAGCTGAGTCCAAGGTTTATTGGACCATATAAAATTCTGGAGAGAGTTGGATTAGTTGCATACCGAGTGGCTTTACCTCCGAGTTTATCTCGGGTACACAATGTTTTTCATGTTTCAATGTTGAGAAGTATATGCCAGATCCATCTCATGTTTTGAGTCCAGAGGTAGTTCAGCTGGAAGAGAACCTATCTTATGAAGAACAACCAGTCCAGATTCTTGACCACAGGGAGCAGGTGTTACGGAATAAGGTGATTCATCAGGTAAAGGTTTTGTGGAAAAACCATGTGATTGAAGAGGCAACGTGGAAATCTGAAAATGCTATGAGGGATAAATACCCCCACTTATTTTGATAAGTGAATAAAATTGCGAGGACGCAATTCCCAAAAGGGGGGAAGGATATAACATCCCAGGTAAATAAAGAATAAAGAATTTTCATATTTATTAATATTTACGAATTAAATATTAATTTTAATTAAAAGGGGTTTCTACGTTTGATAGCGTACTCAGGACGCAACGATGAGTTTCTTTGAAAACTTACGTTGCACACAAGTAATAAAATAATATTATTTTAAATGTTAGTTAACGAGTAGCCGTTGTACTGGCGGGAATGGATAGAAATAACTAAAATATGATTATATATGTTTTTAAATGTTTTTACATTTACCCAATAAAAGATAAAGGCTTAAAATACGGAAAGAGTTCAATTTTAGGAATTTATACCCTAATTTTCACGAAAGGTCCACTTATCACCTTTTGATGGAGAACTGTCATCAAATATAGTTTTGATCGATCTTATAAATTCTATTGGACCAAATATAACTCTTCTTTAGAATCGGGACATCAAAATTTACTTTGTGTAAATTTTTGGTACCTTTCTGATAAAGTTCATTTTTTTAATGAATAGTGTAAAATGTTGTATTTTAATTCAAAACTACTTTTTAATGTAATTTATTTATATGATTAGTTTATCTTTTGAATTGGTTTTAAAGTGAAATTAGAAAATATTTTTACCATTAAATCCAATAGTGGTCGTTGAAATTAATTTCACTTTGAAATCGGACTTAAACTAGTGTCAATCTTTTGATACTTATTGTTTCATAAAAACACGCTATTTGCTCTAACAGCGGGAATTAATTATTGAATTAATTAATGTGACTTATATTTTTTGAATTCTGTAAAATAGACTTCATTTTTGAATTCGTAATATCAAATTTAGCTTAGGTTGAATTTTTGGTAATTTTCTAAAAAACATCAATTTTTTATGAATAGTGAAACCACTAAGTGGTACTTATAAAGACTGATTTTCCATTTAAATGAAAATTTGCCATCATTGTGTTTTTAATTTCAAAAATCAGACATACATGGTTTTCATTAAGAAGTAAAATGTGGTTCAATGAGATTATAATAATTTTTTGGTGAATAGTAACTTATTAAGTTCTTAATCGCGATTAGTGGTAATTAGTGTAGTTTAAGGTATAAATAATGCTTTAATAATATGGAATGACCTAGACACATGTACCAACCTTATGGGTTGTGTCATGGCCGACCAAGACAAGCCATGGGTCAACTTGGGGACCCCATGGAGACACTTTGGTTGGGAAATGACATAAATAACTTTTTATTTAATGTAAAAGTAAAAAATGACACAAACATAATATGTTTTACGAAAACAATTTTTACATGGGGTTATAAAGATCCGATTTTTGATTATAAATAGTCATTGGAAAGCTAAAAAGATTTCATACATCATAGTGTTTTTTTTATAATTTTTAGACATTAAATAAATTAAATTATTTATGACAAAATAATGATGCAGCGATAACATTATTATTTGACGATTTAAATAAAATGGAAGGATAATGTAAAATCTATGAACTACACATGTCCATAACCAATTGGATGAGTGGATCTCTAACCCTTATCATAGTATACACGAATTTTATCAATGTGGGACCTTTTAAAACCGAAACACATTTTCAAATAAAGTAATATTTCTTTACTTTCCAAAAGTGCCCCTCCTCTCCTCTTATAAAAGGCCCCCACCTCTACCTCATTTCACACACTCCTCAAGCCTTTGTCTCGGCCAACCCCTTCCCATTTACTCTCTCCACATCCCTCTCCTCATCCTAGAGGATTCAATTTGGGCAGAATCCTTTCAAAGGAAGCCTTTAGTCTCAAATCAAAAGGAGTTACACTTTTAAAGGTAATTCATTCTCTCTTGTTCATTTGTTTTATTTTGCTTCTCCAACCCTCTAAAATCTTTTTATTTACTTCTTTTGTAACAACACCAGTATCTTCAATATACTAGGATGTTTTTATAATATTTATTCGAGCTAAACTCTCACACAACTACATCAAATGGTTAAAGAACATACGGTTTCCGTGGATGGCGAAATTCTGCCTCCCGAAACGATGATTGTTCAATACTCATTTAACACCTTCAAGGGTGGCCATTATGATGTCACTATTTTTATATATGATATATAATATGTTTATTTTTTCTTTAATCTTCTGTATTTTTTATTTTGGATATACCTTTATGGTTTCCATTATGGGTAAACACGATATCTTCATTTGAGGAAGTGCGGACTACCGCCCCCTCAAGTGATGTGATTCGTTAATGCCATATGTGGGACGTGTAAAGGATGGATTTAAAGTTATTATATATGATGTTATACTGTAATTATAATATAACTCTATATCATTATTATTTCTCTCCAATAAAGTATGAGATAGAAATGAAAGTAGCGTTCATGCGTACGTACGGCTTACCGTCTCCATGAACGGTGCATTTCATTTCTTATCCCCAAATGTAATGTACTATTAAAAGTACAAGTATATAATGGATATATATAATTAATGATATATCTAAATGATGAATATAATTCTGTAATTAAAATATACATACCTCTCATTTAGTTTTAATTCCATTAATATGACAAAGAAAGAAAGTAGCGTTCATGCGTACTTACGGCTTACCGTCTCCATGAACAGTGCATTTCATTTCTTACCCCTAAATGATTATGTAATATTATAAATACATGTATATTCTGGATATATATGATACATATTATATCCAAATCGGGAATTACATTCTGGATATAAAGAACCTTTGACCACACGAACAACATGTAATTGTAAGAAGTCCACTTTCGACTTAAGAACCAAATATTGACAAAACAAACATTATTAACTTAAATGGTTACATAATGTTTATAACATGGAAATAAGTGATATAAAAGGAATAATGAATTTTAAAAAGGTTCTTAATCAATTATAAATTAACTCAATTTTATTATTCAGGACGTTAAAGAACGATCGAGTCAAGTCGGACTCGAGGTAAGGGACTTCGTCTCAATCTCCTTTCATTGAGGCATATTTTATTTTATACACAGCTTTCTTTTATACGGTGTATAAAACCCTTTGACTTTTACTTTTATACAAAAGGAATCTTTTTCTACGAAGCGTTTTACTAAACAACAAAAAGGAATGTTTTTTTTATGTACACGGTGACAACGACCCTTTTCCGCCGCCGTGAGTATTATTTTGGTCTTTGGCTTCCTCCACAAGCCGTAATGTTTTTAAAATAAAATAAATACCATATACTCTTTTATGTATTTTGGTACTGAAAATGGTTTTGATAAAGGATTCTATTATGTCAATATATTTATGATATATTGTGATTGAAATGTGGAAATGTTATCATTCCTTTATATTGGTTTTATGTTTTATGATTTTATATTGGTACTTGGACATTTTGATGGGTGGTTACGTGATAAACCATATAACGGGTGGTTCCGTGAATACCAGGACGGGTGGTTACGTTATAACCTCCAATGCATTGGGTATGGAAGTCGGTCGTATGGCTATTCCATTAAGTATGTATGGAAATTGGCCGTATGGCTATTCCATTAAGTGATATGTGTGGAAGTTGACCGTATGGTTATTCCACTTAAGTATGTTTATGTCCCAAGTTACCTTTATATATGTTATGTGTTTTTTTATGGGTTTTATGGTAATAATTTGGTTACAAAAAGGTAAGTAATGATACTTTATTCAGTGAAGAGTTTTTACTACTTCATGAAGGTGAAGGTATTACCTTGATAGAGTATATATGGTTTACTTGATGTTTGAAAAACTAACAGATTTCATTCTTTCTGTATCCCTTACTGAGCTTTTTATGCTCACCCCAAGTTTTTTTTTGAAATGTTTTCACAGGACTTAATGTGGAATAAGGTCAAGGATGGGATCAAGGGAGTGTCATCCTATATAAAACGTGGAACTAGACACGTTTCTTTTTAAGGGTTTTTTTTTATTATAGAAACTTAGTAGAAGTGACTACTTTGTACTCTTTTGAGATGTAATAGTTATGTTATAATTCTCTAAAACTCTAAACCTGAAAAGATCCTCAACGTGAATTATTCATTTAATTCAATATTAAGTAAGGTTTAAGTCCGGGGCCTTATAATATATATATATATGGGAAGTAGACTTAATAAGGAAAATCAAATGTCTTGATCCTATATGATTTATATACAAAGTTCCCAACAAGTAATGTCTCAGTATACTAAGTCAACTAGCAGATTTTTAGAGTTCGAGTGAATGGATACGCCAAGTTTCACACCAAAATTAGGTTCCTTAGCATGAAATATGAACTCAAAACACTATGAAACTATTTCTATAATTCCCAAACCAATCCTCATCATGGTCCCCATTCCAACACTGACTTGTAGATGAAATATTATGATACCACTCATTCATGACCTAAACCACTAAGACCCTCCAGGATGGAGAAAGGCTAAGTTTGACCACGCAAAGATCACCTCCAATATGCTAGGGGCTAGAAACAAGCACCGAGAAGGCATAATTGAAATGGGAGGATATTTTTTAAAGTACTTGTACAGACGCACCAAACCATCTCCATGAATATGTGCATAGGAACATAACAAAGATAACATCATATAGAGTAAAACCATATATATAATAACCTCTAGTTAATACATCACAGTATGATATTATAACTCAAATAATAATGAGAAGAATACATGTCTAACTGAATATTGAGTCCCAATCTAACAATAATTGGAATAAAGGGAAACTGAAGAGAACCTGAATCCTGATCTCCAATTTTGGACACTATATATAGTCAATGTAACCATGTGTCACTTTTCTCCACCAATTTCACCATAAAAATTCTTATCATCTTCATATGACGTGACATGTACGATCAAATATCATGCATGGGGAGTCTATACATACCCAATATGATGACTTAAAAACTACAAAGGGAGAAATATAAAGATACAACATATATCAAATCAACTGATATTAAGAGGGAATTCTAAAACCATATATATATATATATATAATAATAATAATAAATAAATAGATAATAGAAAGGGGGGATCTCCATATTTATAGTCTAACCCAGGATAATGAGTCTACATGTAGCTCCAAGCCTCCATTTCAGATGCCCAGTATCTCATGTTTTTATCTGAGAAATCCATATAGAGGACCCACACCAAAACTGTACTCTACATCCAAAGGGGGAACAATCTATAGTAGAGGACCCATTACCAATTATGATGGTGGTTCTAATCTATTAATAGAGTACATATGCGAGAGAGCGATAGGGGGTACCACTAAGTAGATAGAGGACTTGCACCCTAGTGCATCAGGGGGTTCCACTTAAAAGTCAGAGGACTTGTGACCTAGTTTTCTAGGGGGGTACCACTCAGTAGATATAAGAACACGGGGTACCTTCACCCTGATGTATCAGGGGGGTTTCCAATTGGGATATATCTTTGAAAATCATATTCGATCACTATTATCATCCAAGCATCGCCTAAAGAAGTGTCACATTCACAACACCTCACATCATATCTCAAAAGACAAAATGAATTCCCCCATTCATTCTATATGAAAAACTGATTAGGATATGATAAATATTAGATAAAATCTTGGACAACATGAAGGAGATACATAAGGTGGTAACTCTCAAGAAAAATACAATGTGGGCACATGGGGTCACACAACATGTGACCTCACCTAGAAACCTAGATGTTTCTTTAGTTTCACATGGATTGGCTGGTCATATAGTACTACAAGGTTTGTATCAGTTGGCCAATCCCTTCCCATTTGATCCTAGATGTGAATAAGTATGTCTTTCCTTGACCGTGTATATATGTCTATACTCATGTACTTTGTTCCATTCCCATGTACTTGTTTGTGTCAGAGTATTGAGTTAAGCTAGTGAACTCCTGGATATGCCTATGTTCCTAGCCATACTCATGCATGCATACTCTAAAAGTCAATTTTAAGTCACTAGCACTTGGTTACATAGGTTTTATGGAGCCATACATAATGCGTGATCTTTTTCCTAAAACCCTAGCCACTGTATCATGGGGACTACATGGTGTGTGTTCTTGGTCTATATGCTATGTAGTCAATTTTTTCCTTAAAATCAAGAAAATATTCATCAATCTCATCATGACACCACTATCAATTTTTTCACCTTGAATTTAGCTATAGGACTTAGTTCTAGGACTAACCACAATTGATCCATCACTAGTGGATAAATTTTAGCCACTCGAACCCTGTATGACTGAACTTATCACTTTGTGCCACTCTCATCACATCTCTGGATCCCTAATCCATGTAGGAATAACCTGATACATGAAAACCATCCTGATTTATCTTCAAATCAATATCATTTACATATTTTGTGAAAGCACCATGAATCTAGGTGTTTGATTTCACTCGAACCATCCCCAAAAATGTCAAATTGTGACCCCATGGGACAATAATGAAGAACATAAAAAAATGTGGTGAGAAATGAAAATAAACAAATTGAATATAACATTGTTCGATGAGACCTCATCCAATGATTATATAATGGGATATAAACGTGTGATATATTTGAATAAAAAAGATAAATTTATTTAAACAATTATATTTATCATGATGGGCTCATGCAAAGGATGGATAAATGCAAATCAAATAAGTAAAAAATTAAAAAACCTGATAATGAATTTAAAGAGGTTTTAAGACCATAAATAATGAGTCCTATATTTATTATGGATTGATCATTAGTAAATAAATCTTTCACCAGGGATGAAAAAAATTCACTAGGTTCACTACCACTCCATCCACATTAATCTGATCGCTATTTGTTCTCTAATCTTGATCTGCCAATGAATAACGATTCTTTCCTCTCAAATACTCTTAGGGTTATATAGCTAACTGAAAAGAAACTTCATAATGAAATATTAATATAGATAGAGTAATGTTAGGGTTATTAAAATAAAACAAATAAATAAATTATTTATTATATTAAATGAACCTTCCAATAGTTTCCTTAACTAGGCATCTGTCATCGACCAACCTTTGGTCATGCCTAGGGTAAACCCCATGTTCAAAAATCAATCGTGGACTCAAATTTCCCATCTGAGGTATCTATTAGTGGTAAAATCAATAACACAAAAATTATTCATGCATGTTCATTAAAATATATTAATATTTTTAATATATTAATTTTGGGGTCCTGAGAAACCAAATCATTATAATGACTCTGAGAACGAATCCAAATATATACAAAGAAATATTCCAAGGAAACAATCCATAAAACCAAATTCATTACAAAGAATCCTACATTTGAGTATCTATGGTATGGTTAGTTAACCCAATGCTTGGAATCATTATTTTTTGTTTTACCACACTTTTGTAGTTATCCATTTGCAGATAAATCCCTACACTAAATTATTTGTTTGTAGAATTTAAATTCTTGATATTTTATGTAGCACCCCAAAGATTTATAAATAAATTTAATATTGAATGCATGAATAATTGATTCTCCGCAAAACACCACTTTTCTATAACCTTCCCGGTAAATAGAATTTTTCCACCCCAATGATTTGAATTTTGAAAAAACTAAAATATATAGTTGCGATCAGTAAAATATTTAGATTCTGATAAGATCAACATACATTTTTGTGAATAGTAGCTTACTCTTATGTATAGTAACTTACCCTTATGAATAGTAATATGACCAATGGAGTAGTAACCTCACCTAAGAAAGTATAATTAAATTTTTTGTTCTATCATTTCTGTTTTGACTTTAGTTTTTCTTAATAATATGACGAATGTGATTAAATGATTTTTCAGGTAAAAATTGTACATTTTAGAGATATTTAATTTATTATATCAAAATAAGGTTTTATTAATTTTTATAATAATTAAATATTCTTATCAAGATACTCTTATTTAATTAAAAATGATAAAATTATTTTTTTAAGTGATGAAAATTTTACTATGCATTTTATAATGCATTTTATGTCTACTATTATTATTAATAAATAAGTATTTTCGATAATAAAAGTTAAAATTTTCATAATTATATAATTTTTATGATAAAATAAATTTCATTTCTAATTCATAACTTCTATATAAGTTTATGTTTAAGATATTATAATTTTATAAAATACTTTAGTTTTTTTGTGAGTAGTAAAAAATACACTTCTGAGTTTTTAGTAAGATTAATGATATCAAAATTATATAATAATTAATATAAAATTCTAGTCGACTAAATTACATTAAAACATGATATGAGGTGTCCCAAGTGGCTAATAACATGGGAAAATACCATGGTAAAGCCCATGGTTTTTCAAATACCACTAATAAGGTGTCCTTTAAAATTAATAAAATACTCCTTCTCTTTTACTATAAATAACCACTCATTACTTAGTTTTATTTCAATATAAATTCATCATACACTAATATATGGTATTTTTAACTCCATATGAGTCCTTCCAAGGTGTCCTCAAGCCCCCAAGGTCCCAACCTTCAAGTATTTGGAGTTACTCTACAAGGTAAGGGAATCTTCCACCCTTCTCTTTTTCAAGCACTCCTTTTATGTTACTCTCTTTTAATTTCAATTTTCTTATGTTGGGATATGTAATTACATATTCCTATTAATTTCTATATTATGTATGAATAATTAGATTCCCCTTTTCTCTCAACAAAAAAATTTATGAATTTTAAGTGACATTGTTAGGCTGTCGAATTTTCATAAGGGATTTCTCAATTTTTTTATTTTGAGTTCCTTTATTTTATTTTTCTTTACTCACATCCTTTCATCAAAATGTAATGACAAATCCATTAACTTACATATAATATATTTTTTTTATAATGTAATAATTCATCAACATCTCTCATTTCCCCTACTTTTATACTAAAAATGAAAACACTATCTGAGATGTGTTCATTTTTCACATTCAAGGGAAAGAGGTTTTCAATTTATATTACCATATTCAATTATATTCATGAAAAAATATTTATGGTTAAACTAGACTATTATATATTTAGTATAAATTATTTAATGTTATGGAATATTTTTGTACACTTGATAAATCGAAATTATTTCATTGTGATCAAAAAAATGCCAATTAACCCAAACAATTATCATTAAACTTTTAAATAATGATTCATCTTCACTTCCAATAATAGAATGAATTCTATAACTGTGTCATCTTATAGATGTTAAAAAAAATAAAAATTATATTTTATACAACCATTCTTATCTCACATGTTTATCTTTACATGTATATAGGTAAATCGGGCATGAATACAAAGGAAAAAAATGCACCCAAACAATAAAATTGTACATATTAAACCCATCAAGAAGGAAATGAATGAACTTAATAAGGATATAATAAATAAATTAAATAAATAATAGTTTATTTAAATATTAATTAATGAATTTAATTTGGTTATCCAAGACACTAATATCAAGTGAAGAACACCATAGGACTTAAGGTAACAGTTTTCTACCGGAACCTCCATTTTCATTCAGGTTACTCTTATTATCTAATAACACCAATTAAATTATTATTTATTAATATGTAATCCTAATATATTCTTTTATAATGTTATATATATGTGTACCTACCATAATTTTACTTTTATTTATGGGGAGTTATATTTTTTAAAATGATCTTTTGAAATTTCTCCTGAAATACAATCCTGATTCAAGGGAATTTCTCAAATTCTTACCTATTTTCAAGGGAACTCTATAATATGATTTTGAAACCATTGTCTTTATAAAGTCAGTAATTTTGTTATGAAAATAATATATTAATTCAATTTTGGTTTTATAAAAATACTTTTCCAAAATAACTCTTCTTTTCAAAGTAAAAGAGTATTTATCTCAAGAATTACTCAATGATTTTATAAAAGTATCATCATTTATTTCAACACTCTTATTGATTATTTTGTATGATATCATTTAACAAATTTAATTTAATGGTTTATGATTAGTTTTAATATGGATTTACAATCTTAAAAGCATAAAACAATTTACTCTGAATGGTTAGTGTTTATGCTTAATGTTCGAGAAAAGTTATTTACATTTCGTATGTTTGTTTCAATATAAAAGTATATGTTGTTTATGTTTATCCATGTTCTAATGAGGAATGAATTGTACTTAGTAAGTGATTTTTGGGTCCTTCAATAACCCCTAGATGGATCTGTAGGTATCATGAGACAAACTACGGTCTTGAAATGAGGCCTTGACAAAATATTTTTTTATGGTCTTGGCATGAGGCCTTAACGGTATGGTTATGATGTATGGAATTATGAATCACCTCATTATGAAACTAGTAATTGAAATTTAATTTTTTTTATTTGACTTATAGAATACCCATGATTATGATTTATTATGGAATTATTTATTCGTCTATTATTCCTTCCATAATGTGTTCAAGTTTATTTTTTAAAGGCATGTGTTTTTAGTTATTCTCCATTCCTAATGTTTATGTTTATGATATCTTCCACTATATTGCTTACCCTTATTGAGAATTTGAGATCACCCCTTTGTTATGTTTTATTTTCCCAGGACATGAAGAGTTATATTATGAATGACATGTAGGGATAACCAAGGAGTTATGAATTTTTTCAAAGGAACTTTTATATTGTATTTCCTTTCAAGTTGTAATGTTAAACTTATGAATGTATCTGGTTTTCCAAATCTACAAAAATATTCATTACTTTGGGATACGAATTTCTTGTAATAATACTAATGTAATGAAATAAATAATATTCTCTAGGAAACTGGCTTCAGGCATTTATAGTTGGCATTAGAGGATGTTTATTAGAAAACATGGAAACTAGATTTGGAAAACAAGGATTAGGAAACAAAACCCTAAGATATACATTGAGGATAAACATACAAGAACAAACTCTAATTTTTGTAAGGAATAGATTATATGGATATTCCTAGAAAATACCCCCCATTATGTATACTACAAGTGGACATGGTTATGGCATAGATGTACCTAGGAGTAACAACTCTGACAAGGAGTTTCGGGCTTGACCCGGGTATCATAGTACACAACAACAGACCTTATTATGCACCTGGTTTGACACTATCAGGGGATATTATTAGGATAATTCACATTTTCTTTACAAACCATTATTAAGAAATTATATTTAAAATTTTCATCAAGTATATTATCTATTGATATGATTTCAATTTATGATAAGTATTTTTCTATGTTGATATTATACTTATTGAATCATAACCTAATCTAGTGTATTCCATTGTTTAGAAATATCACCTAGTAGAAGGAATAGAAACTGTATGAACACGCATGTCCCATGTTTTGATTTCCCTCTGATGAAAGATAATGATGTCGGATCTAGTATTGAGACTGGTGATGAGACACTTATAACTATGCTGGGATAGTTGACTCAGGCTATGAACAATAACATTACCCATATGGAGCATCTGGATCCATAGCGTGGAGGAGATATGTTAGACCTATTTATGAAAAAACATCCTCCATCATTTAATAAGACTATAAACCCATTCGTAGCAATGAAGTGGATAAGTTAATTAGAGAAGATATTTCTCACTTTGGGATGCAACGAAAGAGAAAATGTTTTCATGGATGTTTATTGTCTATTAGGAGATGCGGATCAATAGTGGTATTTAATTAAAAACACAAAGGATGAGGAAGAAATGGAAAAGGAGGTATTTTAAGAAAATACTGTTAGAAAAATACTTCCTCGTGAACAACGAGTAGATATGGAAAGGTAGATTCTAAATGTGAGGAAAAATGAGGATGAGAATGTTTCAAAGTATGAAGATAACTTCACAAGGTTTTAAAGACCTGTCACCAACTACATAAGTAATCCAAGGATCAAGTTTGATATATTATTTTATGGTTTAAAACCTTTCTTCTGAAGGGCTATAGTATCCCAAAGTTTCTTATCATATGAAGATATTGTCTCATGTGCTATCAAGATAGAAAATGAATTCTCAAAGTCTTATTATTTTAAGGGAAAGAAAGAGAAAAATAGTGCTACTAAAAACTCTAGAAAATGAAATAAGAAAATGGAGAATAAGGGAAGAGTTGACCTTCCACCCTATGATAATTTTGGTAAGACACACCATGGTACTTTCTTGAATGGTATGGGTGTTTGTTATAATTGTGGAGAAAAGGGCCACCTAACTCAGGATTGTAAGGTGAATAAAGAAGATACCAATGTTTAATGCAATAATTTCAGATAGAGGGGACATTATACAAACGATTGTCTTAGGCATCAAGGAAGCATTCCCCAAGGAAGGATAAGGGTTTAAGGCCAAGCTTATGTGATCACAACTACTAATATTAAAGTCCCTAATAATTTAGTTGTAGGTACTTTAATTGTTTCCTCAAACATAGCCAATGATTTATTTTATTCTATATCATCACATTCTTTTATATCTTCCGAGTTTTCCAAGAAAAATAAAAAATTCCAATTTTATTTAATAAGGTATTTTTCAGTAAAAACTCTTAAGGGAAGTATTATTACAAAAAATATGTTTCAGGAAGTCCCCATTATAGCATATGAATGTTGTTTATCTACCGATTTTATTACCATACCCATAATTGAATTTGATATAATCCTTGGTATGCATTGGATTTCAATTTTTGATGTGAAAACATATTTCAAGAATATGGAAGTTACAATTTTTTTAGGACGTTGTGGAATCCCTTATCTTTAGTGTAGAAACATCCCCATCTGATTCTCATCTAGATCCACCCTCAATAGCTCTAGTGAATTCAATTATTGGGGAGGATGAGATCCAATTATCAATGAGTATGGAAAGAAATGGTCAAATCAAGGATGTACATATTGTGAAAGAATATATTGATGTTTTTCCAAAGGATTTACCTAGACATACTCTAGAGCGGGAAGTTGAGTTCTCTATTGATTTAATTTCTAGTTAAAGGCCTTTATCAAAGACTCTTTATAGAATGGTCACTGTGGAATTAGTAGAACTGAAAAAACAACTATAGGAATTTAAAGATAATTTATTTATTCAACCTAGTGTCTCTCTATGGGGATCCCCTATTCTTTTTCAAAAAAAGAAAGATGGATCTATGAGGTTGTACTTTGAGTATTGGGATATCAATGATATAAAAAAACAAGTATCCCCTACCTCTCATTGATGATTTTTTTAATAAACTTCATGGAGCCCAATATTTTTTGAAGAATGACCATCGATCTAGATATCATCAATTTCTTGTGAGTAAATAATATATTCTGAAGACAACATTTTGAACCAGGTATGGGCATTGCGAGTTTACAGTAATACCTTTTGGATTGAATAATGAACCCTTTATTTTTATTAATCTAATGAATATAGTTTTAAAGGAATATCTTGATGACTTTGTGGTGGTATTTATTGATTATATCCTGGTATACTCCAAAGGATATAATGATCATGAAAATTACTTGCGCACTATTATGAAGACTCTTAGAATAAATGAATTATATGGTAATTTTAGCATGTGTTAATTTTGTCTTCAATATATTTAATTTATTTACTATATTATCTCTAAGGATGGAATATCCATTGCTCATATAAAGACAAAGGCTACTCAAGAATGTCCTACACCAGCAAACATAACTGAGGTGCATAGAGTTACTGGTTTAGAAGGTTATTATCGGCGTTTCATTCAGAACTTCACCTGTTTAGCCAACCCCATGACCAAGATTACATGTAAAGGGGTTAAGTTCATATGGAAAAACGAATTAGAGGAATATTTTGAATAATTAAATTAGAGATTAGTGAATGCTCTGGTCCGAACTCTACTATCAAGAAATGATGGGTTTGTGATCTATAGTGATGCATCAAAGAAAGTAATTGGTTGTGCCCTTATGAAAAATGATAGAGTTATTGCTTATGCATCAAGGAAGTTAAAAATTCATGAAAAAAAATATCCTACTGATTAGCCACTAAATGAGGCTAATATTCATTGGTAATATATATAACATTCATGTTCTTTATTATTCATAAACACCATTTTAGTGCATTTTACACTTTGAACATCATTTCATATTATGGTTGTAATACCTTCTTAAAATGCACTATTATGTGGTACATTTTTGAAAATCATTTAAAGTACCAAATGATTCATCTTATTATACATATTTTAATTTTATAATTGATCTACACTCCAATATGAACATGTTTCATTCAGGGATCAATGGAGAATTCATGGAGGATGATGGAGATATTTGGCAATGAAAGGAAGCAATTCTGGAGAAGGCATATTGGACACCATCCCACTGATGAGACTGTGGGGCCCAACATACAGTCTCAATTAATCCCAAATTTCGTGGGATGCTGGAAGACATGTATAGGAACAAATACCTCTTCAGGGGTTAATGCTAATTCGGCATCCATGGTGGTCATTTAGGCGGCCCAAGTTAGAGATACAATTCTGGTCCAGATTCTGCGGCCCAGAAAAACAGCCCCCTAATTTGATCATATCTCGGAATCCACAACTTCTAATGGGCCCCAATTTTACAGGAGGTTAGAAGACATCGGGAGATCCATTTTCTTCTTCTATGGCCCACCATGATTCGGCCTTCTATAAGGTCTTCCAGACACGTCTGTTCGGTGAAGGAAAGCTGGCTGCCACCTCGGGTCAAACGTGGAAAAGTCCAAATTCCACAAGCTTTCCACCACCTATAGCCTAGAAAAATTAATTAAGATGATTTGTACTGTTGGTGGTTCGACCCAAGGCTCCCAAAATGCCTATTTAAGGCAGTGGTGGTGAAGGAGTTTAGGATCTTGGATTCTTTGTTCAATTGTAATGTTATGCTGCATTTTTGTTGCCTCAATTTTGTCTTTCACATGTAAGTTGTTCAATTCACATTAGTTTCTTAATAAAAGTTCTTCTTCTACTCTTATTTTGTTGTTATTAATATCACTTTGATACCGTTGGATCAAGGTGTGAATTTATTCACACCAACCCTTGTGAAATTATTCACACAACGGTGGAGTGATCATTTTATTTTTGTTGTTTTCTTTACTTCTCCATTTCCTCCTTTATGAGTCTACTTTCTGCTTCCATTGAAACCATGGGATCAATGGAGGGCTAACCCACTTATGGGTTGATCCAAGGGAGTAGCAAGGGGCTGGATTGGATGTTATTTATCACCTAATTAATGTATAATCAATTCTTTAATTGGGATTTTTATTTGATGATTTTTAAACTCCATCGTCCTTGTTGAATTTAAGGCCACACACTTCAAGTACTAATACGATCCTTTACCTTGAAGTGCTCAAAACTTTGATCCTTCAAGTGTATAGGTGATTAGTATTAGAGGGTTTAGGCATTAAACCAGTAAGTGATGATGTTGTTTTATCTCCTTAAATGAACCCATCTCAAATTTAAGAAATTGAAATCATTAAAAAGAAAATACATCCAATCCACCCCGAGTGATAACCTAGGAACAACTCATTATTTTAAATTGAATCCACTTAAATCTTTTAGATATATTTAAAACCCATCCAAAATCAATCCATGTTGGCCACTTCATAGCCAAAAATCCATCCCTTAGGTTGTGTATCTTAGGTATCTTCTTAGGTCTCTGTGGAATCGACAACCCAAGCTACACTACAAGGACCGTTCTACCCTTCTTCTCTTAGGTAAATTTGGGCATGAACCAAATTTTGGCGTCGTTGCCGGGGACCAAGTAAGTACCTTAGATCCAAAAAAAACCTTCTTTCCTCACCTCCATTCTTCTACTCTCACCCAAGATCTCTTATCTTGTCCCTTTCTCGCTTTTTTTTGGCGCATGTCCGCCTACACCCGCGATTTCTCAAACAGACTAGTTATGGTGGAAAGTCCTAGGATAGGGGAGTCAAGTGCACCTAAGGGATTGTTTAAATCAGATTCAAATGTTCTTGAAACCCCAAAGTCAGAACTTGAAACAAGTCCAATGGAGGGTCATCCACAAAATCAAATTGTAAACCCTAGGGGGAATCAAATGGGAAACCAAAACCAAGAAGCTCCAAACTTAGGGAATGTAGTTGATCAAACCATGAACGACTACCGCACTCCAGCTTGGACCAATGCCCCCTCATGCATTAGACACAATTACATAGGAGACACCAACTACATATTCAAACCCCATGTCCTAAACAACCTTCCAACCTTTCATGGGATGGAGTCAGAAATGCCATACCTTCATGTCAAAGAGTTCAACGACATTGTTGAAACCATGTGTCCCCCACATCAACTAGAATCCACTAAGATGAGGATATTTCCTTTTTCATTAAAGGATCGAGCTAAAAATTGGATAAACAACTTGAGACCTACATCAATCCACTCTTGGGACCAACTACAAAGAGAATTCTACAAAAAATACTTCCCTCATCACAAAACAATTGCACTTAAAAAGAGCATCCAAAACTTTTTTGAAAAAGAGGGAGAGTCATTTTATGAAACATGGGAGAGGTTCAAAGACACCCTAAACATGGTTCCACACCATGGGTTTTCCATACCTGAACAAGTGATAATTTTCTATGAAGGGTTGGGTCCGGGTAATAAACAATTCATTGACATGATGTGTAATGGAACTTTTAAAAACAAGGCCCCAAATGATGCTTACGAGTATCTGGAAAGTCTGGCTGAACAAAACCAAACTTGGGGAACTTCACCTTATTCTGAAAAGCCACAAAGAAACACTGGAATTCATACACTTAGAGAAGAGGAAAGCCTTAGGGCTAAACTCACAGCACTCTTTAGGAAGGTTGAAGAGATAGACCTTAGGAAATTCCATGAAATCCAAAATGTAGACCTTGTTTTCACAATTTGTGACAAACATGACCATAAAACAGACAACTGCCCAACCATTCCATCCATCAAGGATGTTCTTCTAGGAGGACCCCCAGCGGATGTCAATGCCCTAAACTTTCAAAAGCCCCAATACCAAAACACCTTCAATCCTAGGTACAATGACCACCCAGGCATCCGATGGAAGGATAACCAACAACATAGCCAACCACAAGGGAAAAATTCTTACCCTCAACAGAACTACCAAACCCATAACCAGTTCCAAACCCAACCTATCCAATACCAACAGCCACCGGTCCATTTTCAACAAACCATCCCACCTCCAAAATATCCCCCTGGGATAAACCAACCTACTCAAGCACCAACCCAAATTGTTCCACAAAGCCTACTAGAACAATTGTGCAAACAAATGGAGAGGATGAACTCAGAAGTCTCTTCCCTAAAACAAGAACTTCAAACCATCAAAACAGGAAAGGAACCCATGCCTACTCAGGCGGTGCCATCCTCAACTTCAAGGGGAGATTCAAGTTGTTCTCAAACAACTCATGAACAACTAAAGGCTGTGACTGTTAAAAGAAGTGGGAAATCAATTGAGAAACCTGAACAACTAATTCAGAACCCACCTGAAGATTCAAACTTGGATGAAAATTTAAATGAACCACAAGATCAAACTGAGGAAACTGATAACAATGTGAAAGAAACAACTCTTCAACAAACAACCCCACAACCTGTACCATTTCCCCAATGCATGAGGGGGAAATCCAAGCCTGAACTGAGTGAAACATTGAGGGAAATATTTTCACAAGTCAAGTTGAACATACCCCTTCTTGATGCCATCCAAACTATACCTGCCTAATAAAAGTACCTTAAGGACTTGTGCACTTTTAAAAGAAAATTTTCACATAAAAACCAAGTCCTTTTGGCTGCTAATGTGAGTACCACCATTCAAGGGACCATTCCTCCTAAGTTGAAAGACCCAGGTTGCCCTTACATCAATGTTGAACTAGGAGAAAGCAAAGTTGTCAAGGCCTTGTGTGACCTAGGTGCTAGTGTCAATCTCATCCCATATGTTGTGTACTTCCAGTTAGGCCTAGAAGAGCTCCAACCCACATCTGTCACACTTCATCTTGCTGATCGTAGCATTAGGATTCCAAAGGGGATTTTAAAGGACGTTCTGGTAAAAGTTGAAAACTTCATCTACCCTGTTGATTTCATTGTCCTTGACAACCATCCAAACTTAGGAAATGAAGAACAAACCCCAATCATCCTTGGTCGTCCTTTCCTTGCAACAATCAACTCTGTTATCCGAGTCCGAAATTGGAACATGACCATCACCTTTGGGAACATGAGTCTAGACCTGAACATCTATAATGCAAGCTCACAAATAGGGGATGACGAGGATATTCATGAAGTAAACATGATAGGAAGCATTGATAATGAATCCATGGAACATCAAGGAATATTTGACGAATGTTTAAGTCATAATGAGATTGATTTCCTTTGTTCATGTGAAGGAAGTTTATCTCCTTGGCTTGAATCATTTTCAAATTGCTCTTATGATGAAGTCTTAGGTCCAACAATCAGTGAAACCTTTCAAGAAACCAATTTCATATAGACCCCTCTAAATTCCTTCCCTAAATCTGATCAAGCCAATCTAGTAGCTGAAACTTCTGCATGTGAGGAATCAATCCTATCTGAACCTCTAAAAAAATAAATTGAACTTGATCCAATGTCCCAATCTTCAGCTGAAATTCTGAACCAACCAGATCTTGAATTGAAGGAACTTCCTGCTACACTCAAGTATGCTTTCCTAGGGGAAAATCAAACACATCCTATTGTCATTTCTTCTTCTCTTGAATCCAATCATGAGAGGATGCTTCTAGATGTCCTTAGGAAACATAAGAAAGCCATTGGTTGGACCCTGTCTGATATTCCTGGGATTAGCCCACTTATCAGGACTCATAGGATTGTTCTGGAATCTGATTCAAAGCCATGTCGTCAACCTCGAAGGCGACTCAATCCTAATCTCATGGAGGTAGTAAGGAAGGAACTTCTGAAATTGTTGAAATCTGGTATCATATATCCCATAGCTGAGAGTGAATGGGTGAGCCCAATCCAAGTGGTTCCAAAAAAGGCTGGAATCACAGACCAATGAGGATGGAGAGATTTTTCCAACAAGGGTGAGTAGTGGATGGAGGGTCTGCATTGACTATAGGAAACTAAACTCATTCACCAAGAAGGACCGTTTCCCCTTACCATTCATTGACCAAGTCCTTGACAGAGTGGCAGGTCATGCCTTCTACTGTTTCTTATATGGGTACTCGGGGTACAATCAAATTGAGGTCTCCCTAGAGGATCAAGGGAAGACTACATTCACATGTCCTTTCGGTACCTTTGCCTTCAAACGCATGCCCTTCGGGTTATGCAATGCCCCTGGAACCTTCCAGTGGTTCATGATGGGAATCTTCTCAGACATGGTAGGGGATTTTATTGAGGTCTTCATGGATGACTTCTCTGTGTTTGGGGATACTTTTGAGGGATGTCTGCAGAATGTGGAGAGAGTCTTGTCAAGATGTGAAGAAAAAAATCTGGTCCTAAACTGGGAAAAATGCCATTTCATGGTTAAAGAGGGACTTGTTCTAGGACATCTGGTCTCGAGTAGGGGGATTGAAGTTGATAAAGCAAAGGTTGACATCATTCGTCACCTTCCATCACCCAAAACTGTCAAGGAAGTGAGGTCTTTCTTAGGACATGCTGGTTTCTATAGAAGATTCATCAAGGACTTTAGTTCAATATCTCGTCCCCTTTGTGCTCTCTTAGTAAAGGATGCTCCATTTGTTTGGACAGAAAGCTGTGAGGGTTCATTATCAACCCTCAAATCCTCTCTCACCTCTCCTCCCATTATGAAATCTCCAAATTGGAACCTTCCTTTTGAACTTATGTTTGATTCCAGTGACTTTGCTGTTGGAGCTGTGTTAGGACAACGTTGTGATAAAACTCCTTATGTCATTGCTTATGCAAGAAAATCCTTAAATGATGCCCAAATCAACTACACCACCACTGAAAAGGAGTTACTTTCTATTGTGTTTTCCTTAGAGAAGTTTAGGTCCTACCTCCTAGGATCACCCATCACTGTGTTAACTGACCATTCTGCACTAAAATACCTCTTCCAAAAACAAGATGTTAAGGCTAGACTGATTAGGTGGGTCCTTCTCTTACAAGAATTTGACCTCACAATCAAGGATAAAAAGGGAGTTGAAAATGTTATAGCTGATCACCTCTCTAGGATGGAATTCAAAGACAACTCAAATCACCTCTCTGTGTCTGATTCGTTTCCTGATGAACACTTATACTATGTGAGTGACTGCCCTTGGTATGGTGACATAGCAAATTTCTTAGTGATAGGAGTCATTCCAAAATTCTTAGGGACTCAAGCTCAAAGGAAATTCCTTTCTGATGTCAAGGATTATGTGTTTGATGATCCATACCTATATAAGTTATGTCTTGACCAAGTCATTAGGAGGTGTGTGCCAGAATCCGAACAAGAGTCCATCCTAATGTTCTGTCATAGTGAGGCTTGTGGAGGTCACTTTTCCTCTAATAAAACGTATGTCAAGGTTCTTCAATGTGGTCTCTTTTGGCCCACCATCTCAAGGGACTCCTACACATTTTTTAAAAGTTGTCCTAGGTGTCAACAAGTAGGGTCCATCACAAAAAGGAATCAAATGCCTCTCACTCCAATATTAGTGGTTGAAATCTTTGACTGTTGGGGAATTGATTTCATGGGTCCCTTCCCAAACTCTAGGGGATATCTTTACATTCTCTTGGCTGTCGATTATGTCTCAAAATGGATTGAGGCCATTCCTACAAAATCAAATGACCATCAGACTGTGATTAGATTCCTTAAAGAAAACATCTTCTCTAGATTTGGGATTCCTAGGGCTATCATTAGTGATCGTGGAACTCATTTCTGCAATCGCCCATTCTCA
Organism: Viscum album; assembly: GCA_963277665.1. Lineage (NCBI taxonomy): Eukaryota > Viridiplantae > Streptophyta > Magnoliopsida > Santalales > Viscaceae > Viscum > Viscum album. Next base: position 1,233,541,951 of record OY728162.1, on the reverse strand, counting down.
TCACTCATGGAGAAGTATGGAATTTCTCACCAAGTGTCCACCGCTTACCACCCACAAACCAATGGTCAAGCTGAGTTAGCCAATCGAGAAATGAAAAAAAATCTTGAGAAAACCGTTAATCCATCTAGGAAAGATTGGTCGAGCAAACTCTTAGATGCTCTTTGGGCATATCGAACAGCATTTAAAACTATCCTAGGAATGTCCCCATATAGGTTGGTTTATGGTAAAGCATGCCATTTTCCAGTGGAGATTGAGCATAAGGCCTTTTGGGTAATCAAAAAAATGAACTTTGACATTTCTTTGGCCGGAATAAAGAGGAAATTGGATCTAAACGAGCTTGAGGAACTTAGGATGGAGGCTAATGAAAATTCAAGGATCAATAAAGCTAGATTTCAAGCCTACCAGTCTAGGAATATTAAAACTAAACACATTGAACCAGGTAAACCTGTGCTTTTTTATAGTTCTAAACTTCATTTGCACCCAGGAAAGTTGAGGTCTAGATGGTCTGGTCCATACATAGTGCATAAGGTGTACCCCCATGGGGCTGTTGAAATTCAAGATCCCACCAATGGTCAAATATTTAAAGTTAATGGTCATAGAGTCAAACCATTCATAGAACCATTCCAAAAACATGAAGTTGATAAAGACCTGAGTGAACCTACCTTTGATGAAAAAAAACAATTAATCAATAAGGGGTTTAAGTCGAGCTAACGACGTTAAACAAAGCGCTGCACGGGAGGCAACCCGTGGTTTTTATGTTTCTAATATTTCTGAATCATCTTTATTTTTTTTTCAAATAAGATTACTTAATCATTTTTATATTTAAAAATAACAAAATAGACTTTTGACATGTTCTTCTATTATGAGTATGGATGGGTACGAAATAGGATCACCATATTCATCTGTGTCACGTGGTGTGATCCTTGAGTAATACCTTACCCAGAAATTTAAAAAGAAGACAATGTATCATCAGTTTATTTTGTTTTTATTATTCAATAGGTTAAGAAAAAAAATAAAATATAATAATAATAAAAAAATTCCACGCCATAGGCCGTGGGGCAAACCCCGTCACAACCGGCGAAGCCGCGGGGACTCGAACCCGGGACCGAAGGGAGACAGGGGCGCGCGCTTACCACTGACCTGCGGCTTCTTGTGCTACCTTATTCTATAATTTTTATATATATTCTTATATTTTACTTCCTTTATTATATAAATATATATATATATATATTGTTTGTTTTGTTTGTTTTGTTTGTTTTGTTTTTTCCTTTTTTCACTAGGGAACTTTGCAGGCGACATGGATATCAAAGGAATAAATTCGAGCGGCAAGAACTTCAAACTTCAACCACCAGGTGACTTCATTCCATAATCCTCATTTTCAATTTCCTTTTTAAATTTTTATTCCCTGCCTCTACTCCTTCTAATTTTTCATTTCTTCAAACACTGGGGACAGTGTTGTTTTAAGTTGGGGGGGAGATAAAATAAAAAAAATGCTTTGTGTCAAAAACAAAAATTGAATGATTTGAAAAAAAAAGTAAATGGAAGGAAAAATTCCTTTAACTTTGAACATGGTAATACACATTGCACACTTTGAAACTGAATATCAAATAATTTAGCATTCCCTGATTCTGATTTTAATCCTTCTATAATTTCATGAGCATAGATTTTGGAAAGTGTGGCTGTCCAATGTGATATTTCATCGTTTATATTTTCATCCAAATAAAAAAAATGCCACAATGCACGTCCTCTAGACTGTGGGGTACTAATTTGAGTTTTTGGGGTCCCATAGTAAATAGCATAGGATGGTTTTATTTTTATGAATAATATGAGTATTCAAAAAAAATTATTAAAAAAATTATTAAAAAAATAAAAAAATAAATAAATAAAAATAAAAATTTGCATGTAGAGAAATGGATTGATAAAATGCGAGGCTTTCGGCACTTGGGGATCGTGACTCCAGAGTTGTCTAGCCCTGAGTCTTTCAATCTATCTCTATTTATGGTAATATGACTTTGTTTTTTATTAAGTTAACTCGAGACGATGCCCGAGTATGTGGGCTTCACTTGGTGCCCTAAGGCCTTTGAGTCTGGGAGTCATCGGCAAAGTCTTGCTACATGGGTTAATTTGATTAATTGCAATCTCAATTACTATAGCAATATTGAAAAAAAAATCAAAAAAAAAGAGGGATGAAGAATACTCATATTAGGATTAAATTTGATTCCACCTAGAGCTTCCATGATTTCCCCCTTGAATGAAAATGAACCCCCATATCTATTGTGATTCACAACACATCATTACACCTAATTGAGTTGGATGAAATATGATGATGGATTTGATCAAAGGAATGGGCTTGGGATTGGGATCTACTTATGAAAATATCTTGTATTAAAATATTTTGATGGGTTTCATGATTGTTTGGTATAAGGTTTTTTGGTGATCATTGTGTATTAAAATGTTTTTAGAAAAGGGAATTCGAATTTCATTTTTGATGCGATATATTTTGCTCGGGACTAGCAAAACTCAAGTTGGGGGGTGTGATTAGCCACTAAATGAGGCTAATATTCATTGGTAATATATATAACATTCATGTTCTTTATTATTCATAAACACCATTTTAGTGCATTTTACACTTTGAACATCATTACACATTATGATTGTAATACCTTCTAAAAATGCACTATTATGTGGTACATTTTTGAACATCATTTAAAGTACCAAATGATTCATCTTATTATACATATTTTAATTTTATAATTTATCTACACTCCAATATGAACATGTTTCATTCAGGGATCAATGGATAATTCATGGAGGATGATGGAGATATTTGGCAATGAAAGGAAGCAATTCTGGAGAAGGCAGATTGGACACCATCCCACTGATTAGACTGTGGGGCCCAACATACCGGCCCAATTAATCCCACATTTCGTGGGATTCTAGACGGCATGTATAGGAACAAATCACTCTTCATGAGTTAATGCTAATTCGGCATCCATGGTGGTCATTTAGGCGTCCCAAGTTAGAGATACAATTCTGGTCCAGATTCTGCGGCCCAGAAAAACATCCCACTAATTTGATCATATCTCGGAATACACAACTTCAAATGGGCCCAAATTTTACAGGAGATTCGAAGACATCCGGAGATCCATTTTCTTCCTCTATGGCCCACCCTGATTCGGCCGTCTAGAAGGTCTTCCAGACGCGTGTGTTCGGTGAAGGAAAGCTGGCTTCCACCTCGGGTCAAACGTGGAAAAGTCCAAATTCCACAAGCTTTCCACCACCTATAGCCTAGCAAAATTAATTAAGATGCTTTGTACTGTTGGTGGTTCGACCCAAGGCTCCCAAAATGCCTATTTAAGGCAGTGGTGGTGAAGGAGTTTAGGATCTTGGATGGTTTGTTCAATTGTAATGTTATGCTGCATTTTTGTTGCCTCAATTTTGTCTTTCACATGTAAGTTGTTCAATTCACTTTAGTTTCTTAATAAAAGTTCTTATTCTACTCTTATTTTGTTGTTCTTAATATCACTTTGATATCGTTTGATCAAGGTGTGAATTTATTCACACCAACCCTTGTGAAATTATTCACACAACGGTGGAGTGATCATTTTATTTTTGTTGTTTTCTTTACTTCTCCATTTCCTCCCTTATGAGTCTACTTTCCGCTTCCATTGAAACCATGGGATCAATGGAGGGATAACCCACTTATGGGTTGATCAAAGGGAGTAGCAAGGGGCTGGATTGGATGTTATTTATCACCTAATTAATGTATAATCACTTCTTTAATTGGGATTTTTATTTGATGATTTTTAAACTCCCCCGTCCTTGTTGAATTTAAGGCCACACACTTCAAGTACTAATACGATCCTTTACCTTGAAGTGCTCAAAACATTGATCCTTCAAGTGTATAGGGGATTAGTATTAGAGGGTGTAGGCATTAAACCAGTAAGTGATGATGTTGTTTTATCTCCTTAAATGAACTCATCTCAAATTTAAGAAATTGAAATCATTAAAAAGAAAATACGTCCAATCCACCCCGAGTGATAACCTAGGATCAACTCATTATTTTAAATTGAATCCACTTAAATCTTTTAGATATATTTAAAACACATCCAAAATCAATCCAAGTTGGCCACTTCATAGCCAAAAATCCATCCCTTAGGTTGTGTATCTTAGGTATCTTCTTAGGTCTCTGTGGAATCGACAACCCAAGCTACACTACAAGGACCATTCTACCCTTCTTCTCTTGGGTAAATTTGGGCGTGAACCACCTACCCATGATCTTGAGTTAGATTATGTGATATTTTCTCCTAAAATATGGAGACATTATCTCTATAGTGAAATATGTGAGATATATGTGGATTGCAAGAGTCTAAAGTATATCTTCTCACAGAAATAAAACATCATGAGGCAAAGGAGATGGATCGAGCTACTCAAGGATTATTATTGTTCCATACACTACCACTTAGAAAAGGAAAGTAAGGTAGTTGATGCATTGATTAGGAAGTATAATGGAGTTATAAACAAAATGATGATTGAAAGGGATCATGTAATCATAGATCTAATAAGGATGGACATGGTAATTATCAAAGAAGGTGAAATATCATTACTTTTTCAATTGGTTTCCCAACCATGTTTATTATAAAGGATTAAAAGTTCTCATTCTCATGATGAGAATATTTAAAAGAAAATAAATGTTGTGGATTATGAAAAATTTCAAGACTTTGTATATGAAGATTGAATTCTAAAATTTGGGGGGAGGCTTTGTGTTCCAGTTACACCCAAGCTAAAAAGGGAGTTATTGGATGATTCCCCTAGTTTTAATTTCTCTAAACAACATGGTATAACTAAAATGTATAGAGATTTGAAGGTAAATTTTTTATGAGATAATATGAAGCGGGAAATTGCTAATTATATATCAAGATGTTTAGTCTTTCAATAAGTGAAGGCCGAAAGGAAACATCCTAGAGGAGTTATGAAACCTATACCTATTCCTACAGGAAAATTGGATTACATCGCCATGAATTTTGTCACTAGATTTCCAAAAACTCTAATAATGAATAATGAAATATGGGTAATTGTGGATCAACCTACGAAATCATCACATTTCCTCCATATAAGGGAGGATTTTCTATTAGAGCACTTTAAATGACTCTATATCAATGAATTTGTGAGACATAATGGAAAACCTCTGTCAATTGTGTCTGACCATGATCCATGATTTAAATTGAAATTCTAGAAAAGTCTCTCCAAATCCCTAGATACTAAGCTTCTATTGAGTACTGCTTATCACCATCAAATTGACAGGCAATAAAAAAGTATGATCCATGCTTTAGAAGACATTTTGATATCATTATTACTTTATTTTCAAGGTATGTTGGCTCAATATTTATATTTGGTGGAGTTTTACTACAATAATAGTTTCCATTGAAGCATTCAAATGGCACCATATGAAGCATTGTATGGAAAGAGATGACGTACACCATCATTATAGGATGAAGTTGGTGAAAGGAAGATTTTGGGTCTAGAGTTTGTGGATGAAACTACATTGGAGGTAAAGATTGTTCAAACCCATATCAAAGCAGCTCATAGTAGACAAAAGATCAATTCTAATAATTGAAGTAAGGATAAGGAATTTCAAGTGGGGTATCATGTTTTCTTAAAAGTATCTCTATGGAAGGGTGCTATATGATTTGGGAATAAAGGGAAACTAATCCTTTGGTAAATTGGACCTTTTAAAATTATATAGATAGTTGGATATGTGGATTATCCTTTGGTAATTCCGCCTAGCATTTCTATGATACACAATGTGTTTCATGTCTCATTATTAAGAAAGTACATACCAGGCCCAATGCATGTCGTCACTTCTGAAGGTATAGAACTGGAACTAAATAATCTTACTATGAAGAGCATATCCATATTCTAGACACTAAGGAATAGGTGTTGAGGAATTGTATTACACGACTGGTAAATGTACTTTAGAAAAATCATAAATTTTAAGAGGCAACATGGGAGCTGGAGGAGCTTATGATGAAGAATTACTCAAATCTTTTTGTGAGGTAACATTCTGGTAATTTTGAGGATAGAATTTTTATAAGGGGTAGAATGTAACACCCCAAGGATTTATAAATAAATTTAATATTGAATGCATGATACACTAAGTCTCTATAAAAACACCACTTTTTTATAACCTATCCATTAAACATAATTTTTCCACCCTTGTGATTTGAATTTCAAAAAACTGACATACATGGTTGCGATCACTAAGATATTTAGACTCTAATAAGATCAACTTACATTTTTGGTGAATAGTAACTTTCTCTTATGAATCGTAATGTGAAAAATGGAGTAGTAACCTCACCTAAGAAAGTATAAATAAATTTTTTGTTCCATCATTTCAATTTTGAGTTTAGTTTTTCTTAACAATATAGCTAATTTGATAAATTGATTTTTTAGGTCAAAATTATACATTTTAGATAGATTTAAATTATTATATCAAACTAAGGTTTTATATATGTTTATAATATTGAAATATTCTTATTAAAACACTCTTATTTAATTACAAATGATATTTTTTTAAGCCTCAAAAATTTTACTATATATTTTACTATATATTTTATGTCCGCTATTATTTTTAATAAATAAGTATTTTAATGGATAAAAGTTACATTTTTCATATTTAAAGAATTTATTATGATAAAATAAATGTCATTTTTGAATTCAAAACGTCGATATAAGGGTACACTGAATTTATGATAATTTTATAAAATACTTTATTTTTTTATGAATAGTGAAAAATACAGTTTTGAGTTTTTAGTATGATTAATGACATTGTAATGATGTAATAGTTAATATAAAATTATGTTAAACTTTTTTACATTAAAATACGATATTAGGTGTCCCAAGTGGCCAATATCAGGGGAAAATACCATGATAAATCTCATGGTTTTGCAAATACCACTAATGAGGTGTCCTCTAAAATTAATAAAAAATTCCCTCTCTTTTACTACAAATACCCACTCATTACTTCAATTTATTTCATTAAAAATTCATCTTCTTAGAATTTATGGTAGTTTTACCTCCCTAGGAGTCCTCCCGGGGTTTCCTAAAGCCCCTAAGGTCCCATCCTTTGTGTTTTAGGAGTTACTCTGCAAGGTAAGGGAATCTACCACCTTTCTCTTTTTCAAGCACTCTTTTTATGTTACTCTCTTTTAACTTCAATTGGATTATGTTGGGATACTCCATTACATATTCTTCTTAATATCCATATTCTGTAATAATTATGATAGACCTATTTTTCTTTCATCAAAATATTTTATGAATTTTAAGTGATGCCCTTAGGCTGCCGAATTTTCATAAGGCATTTCTCAACTTCTCTTTTTATTTCGAGTTCCTTTCTTTTATTTTTCTTTCCTCACCTACATTAATATAAATGTAATTATAACTACATTAACTTAAATGTAATAGAATTTTTTTTATAATGGAATAATTCATAATTTCTCTCATTTTATCTTTTTTTATACTAGAAATGAAAACACTATCTGAGATGTGTCAATTTATCACATTCAAGGATTAGAGGTTTTAAATTTACATTACCGTCTTCAATTCTGGTCATGAAACCATTTTGATGTTTAAACTAGACTATAAAATTTTTATTATAACTTATTTAGGTTCTGGAATCCTTTTTACACATGATAAATTGAAATGAGTTTGTTGTGATCAAAACCATCCAATTAACCCAAACAATTATCATAAAAGTTTTATATAATGATTCATATTTATACCAAATAACTGAATGAATTTTATAACCACATAATCTTCCGGATGTTAAAAAAATAAAATAAAAATTCTATTATGGACAATCATTCTCATCTCACATGTCTATCCTTACATTTATATAAGTAAACTGATCATGAATACCATGGAAGAAAACGCTCCCAAATAATAAAATCGAACCTCTTAAACCCATCAAGAAGGTCATTAATGAACTTAATAAGGTTATAAGAAATAAATTACATAAATAATAGGTTCTTTACATATTAATTAATTAACTTAATTTTTCTATCCAAGACACTAAGATCCAGTGAATAACACCATTGAACTTAAGGTAAGGGTTTTCTACTCGAACCTCCATTTTCATTCAGGTTACTCTTATTCTATACTTACCTCAATTAAATTATTATTTATTCTTACTTATTCCTCATATATTTTGTGAGAATTTTATATATATCTTTACTAACTAGAATCCTATTTTTTATTTATGGAGAGTTATATGTTTTAGAAAGGATCTTTCGAAAATTATTCTTGAAATACAAGCCTAATTCAAGGGAATTTCCCAAATTCTTACCTATTTTCAAGGGCACTCTATAATATGTTTTTAGTAACCATTATCTTTATAAAATCACTCATTTTATTATAAAAATACTATCTTACTTAACTTATTGTTTTTAAAAAATAATTTTCCAAAAGAACTCTTCTTTTTAAAGTAAAATAGGATTTATCTCAAGAATTACTCGATGATTTTATAAGAGTATATTCGTCTATTTCAAAACTCTTGTTTATTCTTATGTATGATATCATATAACATATTTAATTGAATGGTTTATGATTAGTTTTAATATGGATGTACTATCTTCAAACCATTCACCAATTTACTCTAAATGGTTAGTTTTTATGCTTAATGTTCGGGGAAATTTATTTACATTTCATATGTTAGTTTCAATATGAATATATATGTTGTTTATGTTTATCACCATTCATATGATTAATGAATTGGAATTAGTAAGTGACAGGTGGGTCCTTCTATATCCCCTCGATGCTTTGGTAGGTCTCATGAGACAAACTACGGTCTTGGCATGAGGCCTTGACAAAATGGTTATTTATGGTCTTAGTATGACGCCTTGATGGTATGGTTATAGTGTCTGAAATTATGCATTCCCTCATTATGAAACTATTAATTCAAAGTTCATATGGTTATTTGACTAGTAGAATACCCATGATTATTCTTTATTATAGAATTATTTATTCATCTCTTATTCCTTCCATAATGTGTTCCAGTATATTTTTTAAAGGAATGTGTTTTTAGTAATTCACCATGCCTAATGTTTATGTTTATAATATCATCTACTATTTTTCTTACCCTTACTGAACATTTGAGATCACCTTTCTTATGTTTCATTTTCCCCAAACATGAATAGGTATATAATGAATGGAATGCATAGATAACCTAGGATTTATGAATGATTTTAACGGAATTTCTATATTTTATTTCCTTTCAAGTTGTAATGTTGAGCATATGGGTGTATCTGGTTTTTCAAATCTAATAAATTATTCATTCCATCAAGATATGACTTTCTTGTAATCATTCCAATGTAATGAATTAAGGCACCAAATTTGGACAACTAGGTTTTTAGACTTTAGATTTTACAGTATTTAAGTAATAGTTTAGCAAGAGTGAATATTAAATTAAAAGATGTTCAAATAATGATTCATAGTCTCTTCAACAAAAGATTAAATTGTTCCTATTTCGAAGGGATGTTTTGATTTTCAATGATCATTTAATTTCAAATTTCAAATTTACTCAAAAATAAATATCATGGTTTATTTTCAAATATTTTGGGATATTCTTGACTCGATTAAAATAAATTTTCTCATGTATTCTAAATGGAGTTATCAGGTTTATAAAGAGAGGGCATGAAAAAATTGTTGATCTTTGATTGAAATAAATTTTAACAAATCTCTCTTTATCTAACATTCTTAATTCTTAATCTCTTTTCATATATCATTAGGGAAGTATGAGATATTATTGTTTCTACTAATATTTTACCTATTTTTTATAATCATTTATAGTTCATTGAATCCTTTCTCAAGACTACACTTGGGAGAGATAAAAGTTTCAATCCAATGTAGTGTATTCATCCTACTATTGAGAAGTTAATTTATTATTGGTGTTATCACTAGATTATTTTCTATAACAATTCATAGTTCGTCATAAGTACTTTTGTATGAATTATTCCTTTTATTCCTTTGAATATCGTTTCTTTTTTTATTTATGGAAGAAATTTTGATATAAAAATAAATTAAAAAAATAATCATATCATTTAGGTTATCATGTCTAGTTATCAAACTGAGTAATATTTATATGGTTCCCTATAAAATAATTGTTGCAAGTTGTAAACTTCAGGCACTCAATTATAGTGGTCTTTGATAAAAGGACAAGTTTAGTGAGAATCACCAAGCTCACAGAGAGAGTTTTGGTTTAGTGTACTAGGGAATATTTGTTCCCCCAAAACATTATAATAAATAGTGTGTTATCTTTTAATTCATTTTTTCACTATATAATATTCTTATAGAAAATAGAAACTCACATATTTCCAAATCACAAAGGGGGGTTAATTTTAAGTTATCCAAGTGTTTTTAAAAGTACATTATTATCCCCCTTTTTTGACATCATGTTTATTCTAATCAACAATTGGTATCAAATGAGCGATTTTTTATGAATCGTGTTAATCTTGGGAAATCTTGATCTAAAGGTCTATATAAATAAAATTAATTAATGGATGAGATCAAATAAGTAATGTAAATGATCAGATAACTATATTTCAATAGAATTAATTATAGATGTTGGAAATTTTAAATGATCATCTATCTAAATAATCTCAGTCTTAATGTTTATATAAAGGTTATTAAGACTTATCAAATTCCTAAAGAACATACTAATAATTGAGGTTCGAACAAAGAAGAAAAATATGATTTTAATTAAATATCCATGAATGATATCATCTATATAATATGGACTTATGAATTCAATCATTTTTTCCAATGTGTTACTTCTTATGATATGTGGTAGACTATTACAGTTTCCCATAAAGGAAATCATAAAGTCAAATAATTGAGGTATTAAACCAGTAAATTAAAGTTTGATAGTTTTAAGATGTATGATAGATAAAGTCTTATATAAATGAAAGGAATATTTATTGATATATCCAATAGTGTTTCTACCTTGTTAACTCCAATTCCAGAAGCAGATCGGGTGTTAAAAGTTATAAGAGTTTTAAAATTAAAATAGAAGCAAATATCTTCTACTATTTGGAAATACAGACCAATCAAGAATTTGTAAATTAAGAATACAATTAATAATTTAATAATGTATGATTCTAAAATTAATTAAAAAGCTAAATATCACAAAATTATCAAGATGGGGAATACTGATCTCAAATAGACTATTCAAAATGGACAAAATATGATTAACTAGGATATTATATCCTCAAAGGATTATATATATTCTTGATTTGGGTAGGAACTATCTCACCTAGGAAAAATATTTAGTAAGTTATATAAGAGTAATAAGGGCTTTAAGTTTCCCTTCAATGATTTCAAAAATAATTGTTGTGGTCTAAAAGAATTCCAATCACATTAATGAAAACAACTGGGGAATATCAGACCTGATTATCTGTAGATGAAATAACAAAAAAATTAATATAAAAACGATAATAAAAACTAAATGAAATATAATTATGAGCATAAATTAAGGAATGATATAAAAGCTATTTGGGGTGTTTTTAAAGGCTAATGTATCTCTTCATGTTCAGAATTAGAAAAGTAGAAATCAAATATAAAATAAAATATGTGTTTTATGTAAAATTAAGATAAGGAACAATCATAATACTCTTTTTATTTGGATTATAAAAGTTTATCTAGGGATAAATTAAATGAATTTTATTCTATGATTAATTAAAAATATGAATCTCTATTAAAAAATATAAATCATTGAATAATATTCATAATTTTTTATTAACAAAAAATGATTCCATGATAAAACAACACCTATAATTGAAATAAAAATGAAGTAATTATCTTTTAATATATACTCTACATGAAATTAGTATTTAATAATTACATCCTGAAGTAGAATCCTATAAAGGTGCTTCTAGTATATTAACTATAGGAGAATAATATTTGAGAAATATTCTTATAAATAATGTTCCCTAAAAATAATGATATGACATTATGAGTAAATATTAAAAACCTAAATTATATAGAAACAATTTTGTTCCAAGATAAACGTACCACTACATGTAGGAGATTACCTATTTTTACTAAGTATTATGGGTAATTATAATAATATTTTTTTCATGAAAGATCCCTAGATTATTACTGTTAAAAAATATTTTTTTTCAATATATTCATCTTATGTTCATTACTAAAAGGTTAAATAGATATTGTTTCCAATATATTTTCTTGATGACACTATATGAGTCAATATAGTTTTAATACAAAAATAATATTTTATTTTATATTTTTTAAATAAAAAATCATGGATAAAAGTAAAATATGGTTTATAGCTAGTGTCTTCTAAGGACACATGAGGGGAGATCGTCCAAATTTTCATGTACTTTCAAAAGTAGATGGATGCTTGGCCACCTTCCATGAAAATGCTAAAGGAATGATCATTGTACTTGGATCAGTGGTAGATACAAAAAAATATTTATCGACAATGTTCCGTATAAATAAGTATTGAAGAAAAATTTGACAAGAATTTATCAACTATGTGATGATATATTTTCAATTGATTTTTATAACAATTATTGTTCTACATTCACAAATACGTTTCTTAAATTTAGTTTACATTGAACTGAAAACATTTATACATTGGACCTTAGTAATTTGTGTGAATAAAAATTAAATTGATTAACTACTAAAATAAATGAATCTTGGATATTATATAAGAGACTTGGATATTGTAATATATTTTACCTATCTAAATTATCTAAAAATAATTTATTTTTAGATCTACCTAGTCTTAATTTTTATTATAATTGACTATGTGATGTATTCCAAAAATGTAAGAAAGATAAGTCGTATTTAAAATTAATTAACAATTTTTATATATATAAACCTCTATAACTAATCCACATAGATTTTTTTGGACCCTAAATATTATCTAGATTGAATGGAATATTCATTATTGTTGTGTTATTTTATTGTTTTCATAGATTTACCTATATATATTACTTACAATTTAAAAGTGACACTTTCTCTATTTTTTGTAAGTTATTTAAAAAAAATTAAAATGAAAAAAAAATTCAAAATAATTTCATTGAAAAGTGATTGTGGATGAGAGTTTGAGAAAAAAAATTCAATTCTAATTTCTCACACTTTGGAATTAAACATACTTTTTATTCTCGAAGAACAGCTCAATAAAAAGTAATTATAGAAATAATGTAGAGGAATATTTAAGAAACGAAAAGAAATATATTGAATATATAAAGTATTATTACCTATTTATGTTAATAATATATTAATACAACTTCAAATATCATGAATATAGTTTTAATTAGTATTTTTCTCAAAAATACACCCAATGAGTTATAGAATTACCTAAAACTAAAAACTGGATACTCTAATGTTTTTGGATGCAACGTGTATATCTTGAAAACAAAGGAAAACCATGGTGTATTATCCAAATGATAGTTAAGTAATCTTTATAGTATATTCTATTATATCTAAATATTTTAAAGTTTTTAAAAAAATCAAGGATAATTGAAGAATCTGTTCATGTGATATTTGATAAAATCGATCGATTTGATCATAAAAAAATAAAAAGTGATAAATTCATTGATTATATAAATAACTTGAGACACGTTTCTTCTAAATATATCTTTGAAAATAAATTATAATATGATTAGAATCAATCTAGTTCTAAAGAACCTGAATCCATGGAACCTAAAATGACATTACCTAGAATCCTAGATCCTTTAAAGACCACCCTTTAGAGACTATTATAGGAGACCTAGACATAGGAGTTAGAACTATAATAATTGTATGGGATATTGTTGAGTTCACTAACTTCATATCCCAATATGAACCTAATATTATAGTAGAATACTTATTATATTAGAGTTGTATGATAGTTTTTCTATACAAACTAGCTAAGTTTAATATAAATGATGTTTGGGAATCGGTTGATAGGCCGTAAAACCATTCAGTAATAGGAAAAAAATGGTTCTTTATAAATAATCTGAATGATTAATGTATAATAACTAAGAATAAGGATAGACTATTTGTTAAGGGTTATAACTTAGTGGAATTAATATATTATGAATATGTATTTGGCCCAATTTCCAAGATAAGATAAATTATAATCCTATTAGACTATGGATTTTATATGAATTTTAAATTGTGTCAGATGGATTTTGAATCTGAATTTTTAAATGATTATTTATTATAGGTGGTTTATGTTGAAAAAACTCTAGTTTTTTATAACCCTAATCTAAAAAATTATATTTTTAAGATTACTAAATCTCTTTTTGGATTTAAATTTGCACTTGGGTATTTGTATGAAATATTTTACTCTTTTCTATTTGAAATTTAGTTTTAGTAGGGTTGGAAGATCCCACACTATTTATGATAAAATTTTCTTTGGATGTTTTACTATTATAAATCTATGTAGATGATGGTATTTTTTATCAACAAATAAAAATATTTGAAATGATTTTTTGTAACTTATGAAAAAGTAATTTGAAATGATTATAATGAGATAATTGAATATTAAAATCTATCAAAAATATTTTTGGAAAGGTTTTGAAACAACTAAAATATATTATTAATTTATTGAATATTCTTTAACATGAAAAAATTAAGTCATATTCAACTCATGTGTATAATAATGTAAAACATGATATGGATGAGGCTGAAAACCAATGGATAAAAAGTTATATAGAGGTATTATTGGTTGTTTTATATATCTTATTACTAGTAGACCATACATAATGTGTTATATTTTTCTTTGTTCATAATTTTAGTTAAACCTAAAGGAGTCTCATCTTACTTATATTAAAATTATTTTTAGATATTTAAAAGGAACTATTCTTCAATATCTTCTATGTCCAAAGAAATCTACTTTTGATTTGTTTTTATATTAAGATATTTATTTTATAGTGTGTATAATACATAGAAAGACAACCTTGAGTACCTGTAAAATTTTAGAAAATTTCTTGACTTCATGATTTAGTGAAAATCAACATTATTTTGAAATTTGAATAGCTTATCCAGAATACATATTTTTTGGAAGTTGTTGTGAACATGTGTTGTGGATAAAACTTACCCTTCTAGAGTTTGGACTTAAATTCAATCATATTCATATTTTATGTGATTATAATAGTGCTATTTATATTTCAAAGAATCATGAGAGTCACTCTAGGAGTAATCATACTTTCCTTAGACATCATTTTTAAAGAGATCATATCTATAAGGGACATATACCTTTATAATTTTCAAGTAATTTTTATCTATATGTTGATATTTCCATTAAACCACTTCTCATTGCATGTTTTGATTTTATTAAGGAGGATTTAGGTATATTTTATTTTAAGTAAATTTTTTAATTTCCTTTTTGATCTTTATTTTTTATATTAAGTTGTTTTTTTATGTTTATTTAATCTATTATTCATTTATGTTAATTATTTGGATTCTAAAATTTTTAGTCTAAAATATTTATTTTCATAAAAATTCCTTTTCAATTTTAAATGTCCTAAATGATTTCACTACAATTTTAACTCAAGAAATCGAAAATTCACTTAAATTTTGTTATTGTGAAATTATTCTCTCTCTTACCTTAAACTCGTTCCATTTCAAGTATTCAATCTACAAATCTCTCTTAAACCCTAGTTTTTTAACCTATAACATTATAATTCATGCAATATAAAAGATTAAGAGAATTGATAAAGTAGGTGTGAGTGGATCAAAATAGTAAAGATGTTCTATTTTTGAAAGAATTTTTTTTCAAAAAACTGTTTTCATTTTGAATGTATTTTCTATAAAAATATGATTCTAAAACAAGATTTATGTTTTCAAGGTTCTAAGAATTTTTTCAATGGTAAAAATACATAGCATGTTTTTAAGAAAAATGTAAGATATTATTATGAGATTGTGCATCTTATTTTTAGTGATATATAAAATATAATCTTTTCTATGATAAATAATAAATAATATTCTATTTATATGATCAATATAGATTATATTTCTAGATACCCAATTGAAGGATTGTTTCACTTTTGTTTTAGATCGAATGGGGATAGTGGTCACCGATCTGAGAATATTATGAATTTTCTATTTTGAACCTCTCATGTCATAAAGATATTAGTGAAGGATTTGGAGGTATACTAGATTATCTTGATCATGTTTCTTAAAAATTCTATGGATATAAGGATATATGAGTTGGAGAAAATCCTCTTCCGAGGAACATACAAAATATTTTTAATGTTGGGCGACATTAAGCTAAATTTTAGTAGGTTTATGCTGAGGTATATACATCATTATTTCCATAAGTATGTTTGGATTTCATTTTAACCCTATATAATATTGGTTTCTCTTATTCTATAAAAGATAGGTATGATTGAGGAATTTAAATTTGTATTTATATGTGATAAAAACTACGTCCTATCTACTAGAATGCTCAAGAAATTTAGATTTTTCTAAAGAATCATTGAGGGAATGTTGATGGTCATTGGTTCTCAAGGAGAATAATTTTTAACTCATTATAATGGGGACTAAATTGTCTTTATTTTAGCTAGTTCAACTAGGCATATCGCTAAAGAAATTGGGGAATATAGAATTAAAGGAGTTGGAGAACCACATTTTAATAGAGGTTCAAAAGACTCTTCTTTAGGTTTTATCAACATTTTAGTATGTACTCATAGAATGAATATGGTGGGAGAGAATATAACTTCTTGGATAGGGGGAGTTATTCACTTACCTATATCTTTTTATAGTCCTTCTATAGAGACAAATAGTGGGGTTGTTCGAGTTTAGATTCCTAAGAAAATAGTGAACTTATTGAGTAGGGTCTAACCATTATAGTTAAAGATGTAGATCGACTTATTTATGGTGACGAAAGGGTTGAAGAGCCAACTGTTTATGTTTTTACTGAAGTAATATATAGGCAAGACGTTAATGGTAAGGAATATATTGAGGATAAATCTCATCATAGAGAGAAAGTAAGTACTCCTAAATTTGTTTTAAAAACTAATCTGATAGAGGATCGGTTAATTTCTGTTGTATAAAAGTCATTGGAAATGATTGTTTGAGAAGATGTTGAGGTAACATAAATTATTGATGTGATATCTAGTGAATAATTAGAAGTTTATTAACTTTATATGGTAGAATTTTTGATCCTTATAGGTTTCTTGAGAAAAAATAATCAATTGGTGATTATATATTGAATTTTGAGGAATAGACTCACTAATTGTATTTGGATATGGTTTCCAATTTAAAATAGTTAAAGGGATAAGTCTCTATGTTATATGGTAATCTTGGGAATTCTCATAATTCTTATGAATATATGAAGATTATTTCTACTTCCATAATATAATTTGAATCTTTCCATGTGTTGTATCATAATTGGAAGTAAATTTCAATCACAAAGATAGATTTTTAATCTTTTAAGAGAGAGATAGCAGATTAGTTTTGTTAATCATAAGTACAATGGTTTTCAAATAAGATTATAGGGACTTGAAATAGTTTTTATCAAATTATTTTGAGTTTTTAAAAACCAGTACCAATCAAGATAGAGTTTTTTACTTATGGTACAGTACATTATACAAATATTCTAAAAATAATTTAGTTTTAGTCAAAATGTCTTACTAATTTAAATAAAAATGATCAAAGATTATAGTGTGACAGTGTTCCCTTGAACACTTTGGTTGAAAATAAAAATGATCTCATTGAGATGTTGACTTCTATAGAGACTGGTGTGAGGTTTTTGATTAAAAATATTGGTGATATGAGGATAAAATATGTTTAGAATTTTAAGAATATCCATAATTTTCTAAATTTGGATCTAGTAGAGGCATTGGTGATGTATTAGGAGTAAAGTTTATTGATGAATACATGGTTTGGACCAATGAATCATAATTTTAAGTTGTTGATGATGGAGTTAAAGCTAATTTATCATACTATTCAGGATTCCCAGACTACAATGCCTTCTTCTAATGAACTGAAACCTTCTCCTCATCTTACCCCTTACTTTGTTAAACCCTTGTGAAAAAAATCTATGTAATATAACATTATTCATAAAAATAAATTCCTTTATTGTTATCCAGCTATCTTTATTTATTATATTTTTATATCTAATCCTATTCATTTCTTAGGATGAATTAATTTTTTACTAACATAAAATTTAGTAATATTTTTTCTTATATTAAATGTGATTTAATATATTTTTGTACTTTTATTATTTCACAAAATGGGGGAGAAATTTAGATAAACATAATATTATATCAAATTTTTTATCTTTGTTTATTTTATTCTTATTTAAAACCTAAGTATTTTTTGTATTTATATTTATATGGGTTTTATGATCATCAAAACGGGGGAAATTTTGGGAATTAAAAATTTTTTCCCAAAATTTTATTGATTTCTCATTGATTTGTATGCTCACAAACACTCTCATTATCTTTACTAATGAATTTAATTAATGTGGATTTCAAGATTATATTTATTTGAAAATTTATTTTATTTTATCTTTAATTTTGGATGTAATTTAGCTAAGTTTTTTATTTTTTAAGTGCTTTGGACATTTTAAATAAGTTTGGAATAATTATTCATATCATTAATTTTATAGAAAACATTAGGTTTGGGAACCTAAATTTTGATATAGATCACTAATTTTTCTTCCTTTCATTTGTGTTGAACATTAGGATTGGAAACCTAAATTTTGTGATGAACCTTGTTTTTGAGTATCTAATGTATTATTAGTCAATATAACCTTTGGAATCACCAGTACATGTTATACCACACTTTTTGAGTTATCCAAACAAAAAAAATACCTACATTGAATTAGTCATCCACAAAATTTGAAATATCTATATGTTTATGGTGAAAATTATGTTTGGGAAGATATATTTTGATAAGGATCACTACTTTTCCTTCCTTGTGTCTGGAATGAAAATTAGTATTGGAAACTGTTGCCTTATTCCAACCACATCATTGTTTTAATGATCACAAATCATATCTATTATTTTTCTAAAAATTTAATATTTTAGGTTAAAAAACTATTTTTTGTCTAAACTTTGAAAATTAGCTAAGTATTAATCTACTGTCGCTATCTACCACTAGTTATAATGAGATACCACAAGTTGAATCAAGGTTCAACTCCAAGATACTATTAGTTTAACTTTTCAACCACCATGATCTACTATCAATTTGTGCTACTATCTAGTAGAGTTACCACCATTACAACATAAATCCATAGCCAGTATCTTCTACCATTAATCTATGTTATCTCCATTTCAACAGTGATACAACAAGAAAAAGATTTCATTCTATAAAGATACTGCCAAGGAAAAAGCTACCACTCCAATTATAATGATTTAAATCCAAGAGTTTATACTAATAAGAGTATCTACCATTTCGTGTAGTTATTTCTCAGTGAAGCAATCACTAGTTCACTAAGTGGAAATACCATTAGAGCTTTTACCATTATGAGAGCTACCTCCAATAAAGCTACTTCCCAAGTTCTAATATAGTTATGTATAATTAATATCAAATTAAATTCTCCAATGGATAGTTTTATAATTTAATGTTGATAAAAACCACATGGATTTAAGAATGATAATTCTTAAACCAGTCCACAATTTTCATAGAGAAAAATTCAGACCGTTCTAAATCTATCTCCCAATAAAAGGATCCTGGACTTTTATTATTCATTTTTTGCAATGGATAATTAGACCTGGAGCTTAATAAAATCAAATTAATATATCTCATGTGTATGTAAAAGTGAGGAAAAATCATGGACAATTAAATATAGGTTCTTAGATACTAGAAAAAATTAAATACAAAGAAACTTATGTGTGTGTATAAACACTGGATAGTAAAAGATTGAAAATAGAAGGATTTTCTAGACCTCTACGACCCCAAATTTTTTATATATTCTATGAAACATTTTCACTCTCTATTTAAAGGAATGTTTAACATCACTTAAATAGCTAAATATATTTGTATTGATAAGTACACCATTTTATCATCTCAAATCTATTTTAATTTCTATTTTATCACTATTTTGATATGTGTTTTTGTTTTACTCAATTAATTAATAAAATATAGTATCTTGAAATAAACTATAGATTCCTGACACACTATCTCAATTCATTTCATTTCTATTCCCACATACATTTATTAAAGGGTTTTTGTGTGACCTATAACTATTTTATCCCATGTATAACTATGGAAGAGTATTTTTATCAGTATAACCTAATGTGTTGTTGTTTATAAAACCAGATCATGGTTGTGGATCGGATTATTTTATAATAAAATTCTTCTAAGTAGTTGATTTACATGTAGAGGGGATTAATTATTGGCTTGAGATTGAACCCCTTGTTTAGATTATATTATGCCTTCTTTACTGGTTAGGTTTTCTCTGTTTTTCAAATCTTACCATTTATTGTTTTTTTAATTATTAAACAAAATTTGACTCTGATAGTTAACTTAAATTATTGTTTTATATGTTTTGTTTGATACAAGTAAATTAGTTTCAAAAGATTTGGTATTTTTATATTTATTTTAACTGATCAAAGATCGATATTTTGAGAAGAATTTATAAATATCAAATTATATAATTCTATTATTGTCTTTAATTGGGTGTTTTTATGAAATTGGATGATATATGTTTTAAAATTATTTTTAACAGATATATTATTGGAAACTCAATTCATACCCTCTTAAGTTGTCCACTAAGACCAGATTTTGGCATCATAACAGCTTCAAAAATACGTTTTACTAAGAGCTAGATTTACCAAAAGATTTAAATTTCTATTTTATCTAAATTTATATCTTTATGTATAACACTAGTCTTGAAGGAACTACCACTAATTGGCCAACTTATTTTAATATAACAGACTATTCTTAATGGAATATTAAAATGAAAATTAATATAGAAAGGACGAGGTTTGATATTTGGATAGTTATTGAGGATAAATATGAGATACCTAAAGCTCTTATAAAATATTGGAGTGATTTTAATAAGAATGACCATGATTGTAACTATAAGAAAATGAATTATTTGTAGTGTGCTTTAGGATTTCATGGGATTTAATGAATATCTTCTTGTTCTACTACTTTTTAAATATATGATGCACTATTTATTTCTCATGAAGGAACTGCCAATGTTAATAAAATGAATTTAAAGACCTATATTATTAAATATGATACTTTTATGATGAATCTATTTTTGATATTTATCTTATTATTAATGAAAATTTCCACTCAATTCATGCACTTGGAATGAAAATTTCTAGAAAGGATTAATTCATGTGACTTTTGAGATATTTACTAGATAGATGGAGAGGAACCTCTTTTTCCATAAGGGAATATTGTTACATTATTAAGTTACCAGAGAAGGAGATAATTGAAAACTCATCTTTTATAGAGAGGAAATGTAAGTAAACAAGGAATAATAAGATAAACCCAAAATTAAATCAGTATCCTTTAAGACTTTTAACTCACAACTAAAAGAGAATATCAATGTTCAAAATTCAAATAATGATGAATCTCCATCTTAAGTAATGAATAATTGTCTCATTTATATATAAATTTCAAGAAATTATATATAAAGAATAATTTCATCATGAAATTGAACTATATAGTTAATTATGATAGAAAATAAAATTAGAGAAAAGAATGAAAGAAGGATTCTTCTACAAATGAAATAAACTTATATGAAATATAAGAAAATGTATGATGAAAAGGGAAAAATATACAAAAAGGATACGAAAGGAATATGGAGTTCCTCTAATTAAAGTTCAAGTGACTTAGATTCTAACATAAAAGTCAAAAATGATAGAGATCATATGTTTTTTATGAAAACATATTTGAGGTATCAAATATTCATCATGTTTCTCCTGAACATGATACTAATTTTTCTGATAATGAAAATGGTGTAGAAAATATTAGAAGTGATGATTTATTTGAATACTTTAATTTAATGGAAGATACATTTAATGAATTTAATGATAAATATAAAAGTTTAAAGAAGAAGCATGTTATTTCTATTCACTTTAAAAATGATCTTACTATAGAAAAGGATAAGAATGATCAAATTATAAAAGAAAATAATGGGATAAAATAGTAAAATGAGAAACTAATGAATGATATGGATAGATTTACTAATGGAATAAAAAATAAAAGACCGATGATTGGTAAAACAACTACTCCTATGTATACTACTTGAATTTTTTAACAACCTAGATAGAGGAAAATCTATAAGAGAGGATTTATAGCTAGCTCTAGTTCAACTAATTTTGTTAATATTTAGTATTATACAGGACCTAATAATTTTTTATTATAGAATTTATGAGATTTGGTTATAGAAAACCAGTTAAATAGTTCTGGATTCCTAAATCTCTTATTAATAACATCTTTGGACCCAATAGAATATTGGTAAAAATCATTTCTAGTTTAAATATTTTCTTTAGGAATTTTTCCTAAAAATTAATATTAAGAAATTATGGTATTTTGATAGTGTATGTTCCATACATATTACTAGGGACTACCCAAGATTCAAGAACTTAATCAATTTTGATGGTGTAAATGTCACTTTTGGTAAAAATGCTAAAGTAAAAAAAATTGTCTCAGTCAAATCGGTAACATTGGTAATATTTCAATTTATAAAGGTCTATTTTAGATGGTTTTAAATATAAAAAAATTATAATTTTAAATTTTTTTGATGATTTTTACCATGTTAAGTTTTAAAAAATTCTTTCAAAGTATTTTATTCCATACATGCATTCAATTTTACTTCTATAGTAAATGAGAATTTTTATATTGTTTATTTGAATTCTTTATTTTTGTAGAATGTTTATTGTTTAAGTGAACTTCAAAATGAATAATGAGTTTGGAATAGGGGCTAGGAAATAGTAATATACACACTCTTATAAATTTAAATAGGGAATTATTATTCAAGGATCTTCCTAAACAAGAATTTCCAAAAGAAAAAGGATGTATTCCCTATCAAAAAGGAAAGAAGCACCAAAAAACTTTCAAGTCAAATAAAAAATTGTCAACTTCTCAAACTTTATAATTAGTTCATAGGTATTTTTTATTACCTTATATAGTTTCTATCTTGGTAAGAAAACATTTTTCCTATGTTATAGTTGATTATTATTAAAGATATACATGAGTTTTTCCCTTTCTTATAAAAGTGAACCCCTTTCTTATTTTTAAAAATAAGATAAATCTATAGAAAATAATAGAGGACATAGAATTAATACTTTAGGAAGTGATCATGGACATGAGTTTGAAAATCATTAATTTTAATTATTATTCTCAAAACATAGTTATATTCACAACTTTTCTACTATTATAACCCCACAATAGATTGGTGTGGGAGAAGGATGAAATAGAACCCTTTGAGAGATTACTCAAACCATGATCAATTAGTATGATTTAACTATTAATTATTGGGTAAGATTTGTGAATAAATCCTACCATATAATTAATATAATTTTAATTAGACAAATTTTAATGAAAATATCTTACTAATTATGAAATTGTAGAAAATAAAAAGTTAATTACTTAAGATGTTTTGGTTGTAAAGTATTTATAATAAATACAAATGAAAATTAAGGAAAGTTTCCTTCCAAAAGAGATGAAGGAATTTTCCATGAATATTCTAAAACCCATAAATCATACAGGTTATTTAATAAAAGGAATAATATTTTAATGACCCCAAATCAAGTTGCCCAGTGACGGTGTCTAGTTTATTAGATTACTATAGATAAAAAGACTAAAATCATGAAGTATGAATCATTTTATAAGTTTTGGAGAACTAGTTATATACATGATACCCATTTTACATTGGGAATAGAATTGAAAACATAATACATAAAAATAGAAAATTAACTACATCTATGAAAACTCATTCAAGGATTTCTTCTTCAGATCCAAGGGAAAGTAAACAAAATAAGGGTGATCTCAAATGCTCAGTAAGGGTTAATTATAGTGAGGCTATCATGAATAAATAAGAATAATCCACATGTAAATGTAAATAAATGAACACACATTCCATTTAAATAAATTATCTATCATTGTAAGATAATACATAATCAAATAAAAAGGTAAATAACTAAAAAATACATGTCATTTAATCAATAAATTGAGAATGAAATGAATATATAGATAATATAATGGTGAAAATAACATGGATAATAAGATATATGAATTATAAATTAATTAAATTATTAATTATTTGATGCCATGTTTCATCCACATGATACGTCTACCATTAATATCTTTCCTCAAGATGGTTTAAAACTATTGGATAAAAAACCATCTGATTTGGCCAACTGGTTTGTCTCATGAAACCTGTCAATACGTTAAGAGTCTATCTATAACACTTCCCAACACATATCTAAATTTCCAAATCATTACTCATATATCTAATAATCAATTTAGTTGACAAATCAATATTCTTTATTATCCAATATCTGTACTGAGTAAAGGATACATATTTATCAATATTTCTATAGTTAATCAAATAACTATGTATGTAAAAATGGTATATAGTTTAGGTAATAATCATATTAATTATAAAATAATATATATTTTTATATAAATTTAATTTACAATGAACAATGATCATAATAAAGTGATTGTTTCAAGGTAAATTCAACAATCATAAAAGAGAGTGTGATTGTACAATAACTTTTTCCACAATATAGTTTCCATGTCAAATACACACAGATGAAATAAGTTAGATTGAAACTTAAAATACCGTGAAGTACGAATTAATCATGATATTTCAGGTAAAATGGTTTTTATATACACCATATGAATGAAATTAGGGGCATAACAATACAATATGCCTCAATGAAAGGTAATTGAGATGAAGTCCCTTACCTCACGCTTCATTTTGGTTGAATGTGAATTAATATATTATATATTGGTTTTATACTTGTTATTAACTTATAATATAACCAAATTAATATTTATAATTTATTATATGATCCTTTTATATCATATTATCACCAGTTCAATAGAAATCTTTCATTATTTTCATTGTTTTGGGTGTTAACTGCCTTGTTTTCTCTTTCATATTTTATCCTGAAATTTCATGTTATTATGCATATTATAAAGTTAAATCATATTCAGAATAATTATCATGAAGTAATTATCATATTTATACAAAAATTATACTTTTTATACCAATCATGAAATATTGTTTTAAGAAATTAAGTATGTTACGATCATGGAGAAGGTAGGTCATACATACGCTTGAGTAACGTTTCTATTTTTCAATGATCATTATAGAAAAGAGGTATCAAAACTTTTAATATTATATAATTATAATAATATCAGATATATCATATTATTTCTTTAAATATACATATATATATCATACATGTGGTGTGGTGATGAAAATATAGTCACATAGCTTCGTGATGGCGGTAGTCCACACGTACACGAATGATGTTATCATTTTTTGGTTTAAGAAATAAAATGATATAAAATATTTTTATAATGATAAATATGTTATTAAAATAATTAAAAATTTACTTATTTCACATATATTTATTAACATTATCATTATTACCTTCCATGTAAAACTTTAGTGAAAGATCAATTACATCGCTTCGTGAGGCGGTAGTTTGTCGTGCACACGAGCGATGTTATCGTATCCCCTATAGAATTAAAGGTAAAAAGGGTATGTATCATATAATGACTAAATTAGTATAATAATTTTATAAAAATAATATATGTACTTTATATCAATCATCATACCCAACTGTGATAGGTGGTAATGGAAAAATATATGACATCATTTCGTGAGGCGGTAGTCTGTCTTACACAAAAATGATGATTTTGTAACACATTTGATGCCAGTATGGATTGTTTTAGTTAATGAACATAACATAAAAAATATCATTATATGTAATATAATAAGGTTTTTATATAATCTTGGTCTAAAAATAATTGAAGGAGGTGGAGAATGAAATAAAATAAAAACACGCATTCAGAACACAACCTCTTCTTCAGGTAACCTCCATAGGTTTGCACTAAAATCATTCATATGTTGTATTTATGCCCCAAATATGTCTTAAAGGATGAATTTAGGTAATATTGGAATTTATTTGTGGACGTTTTGGTCAATATATATGGATTGAGATGTGTGAATAAGTGAGTGGAGTGAGTTACCTTATATAATTAAGGAGGGTGACATTTTTTCTAAATATCCAGAACAATTCAATAATGGGAGGTCACTCTCACATCATGTGGATCAAAAATTGATAAATAATATATTTTATGGTTTATATGGTCAATAAATACCTCAACAATAAAAAAACATATTCTTTAAAAATTTCATTCCATAAACTTTAAGTTTACTCCCTTTTTAGCACTTTAGTTTTCACTATAGTAATTAGTTTTTTTAACCCAGGTAATTAAAAAATTATGAAAAAAATAAAATTAGGATTATTATATAAGTATTAATTTTTTATTATAAATATAAAACCCAATTTAAAAAATAAAAAAACCTTGTGTGTTGAAAATTCATTTTAACATAAGCGTATGTAACATGCAAAAACACCATTTTTAACCTTAACCACAGTATTTAATTTTTTATTGTATTTACTAATTATTATGAAAAAAAATATGTTGAAATTATTAACCAAAATTAACTGTAATTATTCTAAATTTTTAATAAATTTTATCAAATTAAATTCACATAATTTGAAGAATTTAATTTAAAATTAATCTCTCATATGTGACGAGAAAGCGGGTTCCAAGTGAAAATGTTCAAAAGTTTACAAAGTTTTTATATAAAACTTCAATATTAAAATCATTCCAATGAAATAAATTGGATTAATTGATATAAAATATAACTAATTTTACCTTAAAACTAATTAAAAATATAATTTTACATTAAAAAATATTTAAATGAAAATGAAGTTTGAATTAAAATTCAGTATTTTCACTTCTCATCAATAAAATGAAACTTTTCAGAAAAATACCAAAAGTTCACCCTATGATAATTTTGATATTATAATTTGAAAAATTAATTTCATTTTTTCAAATAAATTTTATAAAAATGATAAAATTTAATTATCAATTGTGTGTGTGAAGCATGACTAAACCATCTTTTAGAAAAAATATAGTTTTTCTAGAAAACTTTTCTTTTTGTTTTAAATGATTCTTATTAATATTTATAATAAATAGATAAAAATGTATATGGTTAAACTATAAATATTTAATAATTTATTTATTTCTATTATTATCCACTAATTTAATGGCTAGGTTATTATGGTCAGTTTTAAGTAATATTTTAATAGAATATCATATTTTATTTAAATATGGTTTTTCATGCATCGCAAGCTATTGAATAAATTATATTTATTGTAAAAGAAATATATTATAATGTTTTTGGGTGTTACATTATTCACTCCTATAAAAAAATTATTCCTTTAAATTTCAAGGATATTATATTCTAAATAGATTAGGGTAGTTTTCCTTTATAATATCTTCTAGTTCCCACATTGTTTCCTTTATTTTTTTTATTTCTCCAAACAAAATTTACCAACTGATTTGTCTAATTTCTCAATAATTTCACCCTAGTATCAAGATTTTGGATGGTTTATTCACAGTAAAATAAATCAGGTTCCAATTCTATTTCATCATATGTGAGAACATGTGTAAGGTCTATCATGTACTTCCTTAACAATGATATATGGAACGCATCATCTACTTTTGAGAGATTTGGTGGAATTTCTAAATGATAAGAAAAAAATATAATTATTTAAATAATTTCAAATGGTCCTCTGTAACTAGGGGTCAATTTACATTTCTTACCAAACCTTATAATACCCTTCCATAGAGATAATTTCAAGAAAATATGATCTCCCACTTAGAATTACAAATCTTTCATCTGATTATTAACATAACTCTATTTCTAACTTTGAGCTACTTTAATTTGAGCCTGAAGAGACTTATCCTTTTTTGTCTCTTCAACATGTTATGGTACTATTAGTTTCCCTTCACCAAATTCATCCTAATAAGTTCTTATACAGCATCTCTTTCCATATAATTCTTTATACAGCTCTATTTGAAAACCTGAATGGAAACTATTATTATAGGAAAATTATACCAATGGTAAATACTGATCCTACATACCTTGAAAGTCAAGTGATCATAACATCAATACATCTTCCATTGTTTGAATATTCCTTTAAAACTAATAATCAGTTTGATTATGATACATAGTGCTCAAATAAAGCTCAATATTAAGTGTCTTATGAATAATCTTCCATAATTTTGATGTAAAATGGGGATCATTATCAGACACAATTGAAATCGGTATGCCATGATGTCTTAAAACTTCATTAATATAGATCCTTTTAAGGAACTCAAGAGTTATATATTATCTTATATCATGGAAATGTATAGATTTGGTTAGGCAATCAATGATAACCTACATTGCATCATTCTTTCTAGGAGTATTTGGTAGTCTGGTAAACAATTACAAAGCAATGTCATCACATTTCAACACATGAATAGAAAGAGGTTGTAAGAATCCTCTAGAATGTTCTATCACAACTTTCACTTGTTGGAAACCCAATCATCTAACCACATAATCTAAAATTTGATTCTTTATTTTATCTCACCAAAAAAATTCTCTCAAATCCTTATACATCGCTATGATACCAAGGTTTATAGATAAATTTTAGCTACAAACATCATCCAAAAATTCCCTATTTATATTACATATAAATTTAACACATAATCTCTTTCCAAATTTCAAAACACCATATTCACAAACAAATTCTACTAATTTCCCATCATTCACAGATTTAATTTTCATCTAAAAGTTCTCATCATCAGATTGAGAAATTTTTATCTTTTATAATAAATATTTTTTCATAATAATTTGAAAATTTATTTATGTATTTCCTTCTTTAATAATTTCCATATCCATATTTATTATATCCATGAACATAGTATCCCTCTCAATCCTCATTTGGGTCAGAATACCATGAATTTGTTTCCTCACCCCATCCATTAATTTATTTTCTTTCCATGGGTGGTAGTGTATTTAGAAATCATAATCCGGGATTATCTCAATCCATAAAATTTTCCTCATATTGTCCTCATTCTATGAAAAGATATATTTTAGGATTTTATGATCCAAATATATCTTAAATATTTCACCATAGAGATAGTGTCTTCATATCTTCAAAGAA
This sequence comes from Viscum album, assembly GCA_963277665.1. NCBI lineage: Eukaryota > Viridiplantae > Streptophyta > Magnoliopsida > Santalales > Viscaceae > Viscum > Viscum album. Next base: position 1,233,512,729 of record OY728162.1, on the reverse strand, counting down.
AATATTATACCTTCTAACTCAAGATTATGGGTTGGACAGTTCTATTTGTGAGTCTTCAATTGCCTTAATATATATGTAATAGCTTTTTATGTTTCATTTGGACAAATAAATGTCCCCTTTTTTATGTATAAATATATATCATAAACCTTCATTTCCATGTGGTGTATTCAAAATGAGAGAATTGTACAATATCCTCTTTAGGTGCATCAAAACATTCATCATATTCCTTTTTCAAAATAAACTTAACCCTTTTATGTGTAATCTTGGATAATGGGTTAACCAATGTAGAAACTTTATGATTGAACTGTCGATAGTGACCTACCAAACCAATTAAACTACATACCTTTGTTATGTTATTTTGTATATGTCATATATGACTACCTTTGTCTTCCTAGGATCAATTAAGATTCCATACTTGTAGAAAATATGTCCAATAAAATAATCATCTTGAAACCATAAATCACACTTACTAAATTTTCCATGTAAATCGTTCCTTATAAGAGTCTCAAGAATAATATATAAGTGATTCTCATGGTTATTTTAGATTATAGAATATACAAATATATCAAAAATGAATACCATAACAAAATTTTCAAGATATTCCATGAATAATTTATCCATTATATCCAAAAAAACAGAGGGTATATAAGTTAATCCAAATGTCATTACTATAAACTCTTAATTTTTATACCTCATTTAAAAATATATCTTAAAATTTTATTCCTTATTTACTCAAAATTAACGATACCTCGAACCAAGTTCACTCTTTGAAAAATATTGTGATCCATCAATTTGATCAAATAAATTATCAATGTAAGAAAAATGGTACTTTTTAGTTACTATAATAACATTGATTTACATATAATCAATGCATAAACTCATGGATCCATATTTATTCTTAATAAAGATAATAGAGGATCCCCATTTAAAATCCCTAGGATGAATAAATCCCTTATCACCCCACTCTTATAGTTTTTTATTCAACTCCACTAGTCACATAGTGGACATTTTATAAAGAGCCTTTGATATTGTTCTTGCATTAGGGATTAAATCAATGGAAATTTTAACTTCATTATCTTGGATTTTTCTAGTTAATTACCTATTATATAAATAAATTTATTATTTTAAAATAGGTACATACTCAATTTTATGTTTACCTTCTCCATCCCTATTTTTTTCTCTTATTCCCCTATATTCTCATTTAGTAGAGCATTCCCTTCTTAAATTAATAGGGAAATGTATAATTTTATTTGTAAAAATGGATTCCATATTTTTAATTAGTATAATATGTTGGATCGAATAAGTAGATGTATATGTATATTAGATGGAACAATACAAGAGGGGGTGAATTGTATGTTTAAAAACATTGTTTTTAAACACTTAAGAGATTAGTTTAAAAGATCTTAAACTAATACAAACACAAACACCCACAATTGTATTGAATATAAATGGTATCATGTAATGTAATACTAATAAAATGTAAAACAATTATATTTGAGATGAACACAATAATCAGAGTAATAAAAAGATGAATGATTCTACCTTAAAGCGTATAGAATCAATCAATACAATATGTAATAGAATGATTGTAAATGAAACAATTACAATTGAATATGTAAAGAAGAAAGGAAACAATACAAATTCCTTTCTAATACAAGCATTAGCGGAAAAGTAAAAGTATTACAATTCTTTTGACCCAAAGAGAAGTGTTATCCTTTCACCTAGGATAAAAGGTCTGTCTCACCAACACCTTGGTAAGTCCTCGATACGATGATCGGAACGTCTGTCTGCCTATCCCCGGCAGCCCTCGATACGATGATCGGATCGCCCGTCTGCCTATCCCCGGCAGACCTCGATTTTGTAGGTAATCGGCACCTCTGTCTTTAAATTACTTGAAAGACCCCGATACGATGATCGGACGCACAAAGCAGATGAGAGAAGTCACAGTGTCTCTCTCTAGAACATGATAGAAGTAGAGTATCACAGTTGTTCCAAAAGTCTCTCGTTCTTCTGCTTTTAGCTTCAAATGACCTCCTATTTATAGTCCTCGGGTTCCAACGGTCATGTTGCCACCAACAGTCATATTTCTCTAAATAACTCGAAGGGACTTGGACACCTGTCATTATAACGGTTATATTGAAACAGAAAGCATGACATCATTTTATTAGTTTGTAACTAACTCAACGATATTGTTTTTGTTAAAACATAGGATATATGAACAAGATAATCATGAGTACGATTTATATGAAACATGTGTTTTTTACTAAGTACCAAAACATGTATGTAATGAAAGTTATGAGTAGCAGAGTCAATACAATTTCCATATTCAGTACGATCAGCATTGTACGATTGGTACGATCAGTATTTTACGATTGACATGGTCAGTACGATCAGTATGGTCAGTACGATCGGCATGTTCAATACGATCAGCATGGTCAGTACGATCAGCATGTTCAGTACGATCAGCATGGTCAGTACGATAAGCATGTTCAGTACGATCAGAATGGTCAGTATGATCAGCATGTTCAGTACGGTCAGTATGGTCAGTACGATTAGCATGCTCAGTACGATCAGTATGGTCAGTATGATCAGCATGGTCAGTATGATATGATAAACATGATAAAGGACATTTGTGATTTCCAAAACATGATATAAGTCAAAAGAGGACTTTTGACTCAACAATCTCCCCCTTTTTGGAAAGCACAAACCATAAAATAAAAACTAAAAGAAATACTTATCTCCCTCTGAGTTATTGGAAACTCTTCTGAATAAGAAATTGAATACAACTAACTCCCCCTTAGTTATGGAATTTCCTAAGGATTATATTTGTAGATTTTCCTTAGGTGTTGTAAAGCATTCTCCCCCTTGATAAAACATTCTCCCCCTTTGTGATTTACAAAAAGAAAGGGGTAAACCTGAATTGTCTGAAAGTGTTAGAAAATAAATACAAGCCAATGGATAAAAGAAATTTCATTATGATAACAATCAAGAACAAACTTGAAAACAAATACAAGTCACTTGTTTTATCTTTATTTCTCCTTTTTGATAAACTCATGAAGAACTGCCTTTTTCTTTTTTATCTCCTTCTTGTCTTCAGAAATAGCATCACCCTGAGATCTGAGAAGGTCTTGTTGATCGGCAAAGAGTTGATCCTGATTTCTGATTGTCTCTTCCTGAACTCTGATTATTTCTTCAAGAGTATCAATTCTGTCTTGCAAATTCTTGTTATCTTTGGATAACCCAGAGTTCTGCTTCTTCAAGAGAACTATTTCATCTTTGAAAGATGAAACCTTCGAAAACTCAGCCTGAAATGCATTCATTCTCCCCTTCAAGTCCTTTACTGAAGGAACATCGTCTCGTTGGGAAGATAGAAGATTCAACCTTCAGCCGTTTCTTTGTCAAGCTTATTGAAAGAAATTGCAAGCTCATTTGACAACCTTCTTATATCTTCAATTGATATTTCATGATCATTGACTGAGCTCTCTGTTTTGTACGACCACTTGGTCATCTTGTTGCAGGCCTTCTTATGGGTAGCCAAACTTTCTAAAAGGACTTTCAAATCGGCTTCAACTGACAAAACATTCTTTCTTAATTATTTTACATAACCAAACTTCTTTTTCTGATTGTCAGTAATAAAATCAATCTTTCCTTCCATCCTAGGGAAAAATGGAATGGTCTTCTCAACCCTTCTCAAAACATGGACAATGTAATCACTCTTCTTGAGTGAGATTATGTGTTCTGAATCAGTATCTTCATCGTATGAAGCCATTTCATTTGATCGGATTGAGTCTACAACTGACTGTTTTCCTTTTTCTTTTTCTTTCTGATTTCTTTCTTCTTCCACTTGATCACTGATGACAAAAACTTTATCAGTGTGAGAGGATTGTGCACCTTTCTTTACTTGAGACGAAATTCTATCTGGAGTTTCAGAAGATTGAAAAAGTGCTTGATCGGCATGAGTAACTTGTTGAATACCTTCACTTTTCTTTTGAACCGATTCCTCTCTACTCTTCTTCGAACTTTGAAGAAATTCTAAAAGAAAACCTCCTTCCTCTTCTTGAACTTCTTGTATCTTTTCTAACATTTGTTTTTCTCTTTCTTTTTCAGGAAGACTCTGTACGATGGGTTCTTGATGCAATTCTTCCGTCAGTTGAGCACTAGAATCCTCAACCATTTTCAAGACTTTAGAGATATCAAAGTCTTGAGACTTTCTTTTCAAAACAATTTTCTTTTTCTTTTCATCCTTAAGGGTTTCTTCTACCCTTATTCTTTCTGCAAAAGCCTCAGCTGGGTCAAGACCGAACTTTGGATCACCTTCCTTTCACTGCTCCTTATCCTTTCTCTATTTGGCTAAAACTTCTTTACTGTACTTTGGATTCTTTTTAGGCTTTGAGATGGTTTGCAGATCAGACTTTTGAAGAACAAAAAACGAAGTAATGTCTTTGGCTGGCATAGGTGCCGATTGATTTTGAGCCAATTCAGCTTCTACATCTCTTATAAAAAGTTTTGAATTTGGATCAAAACAAACATTCATCTTTTTCATCGTACTCTTACTAATCCAAGATGGCATCAGATCTATCAGGTTTACTTTCAAAGGAATATTGAAAAACTTCATACTCTTGAGAATAAACTTTGTAAGAATGGCTGGATACATAATCAAATGAGATTTGATTGCCCTTGACTTTACTTTCTTAATTGTTTTGAAAACATACCCCATGAGATTCACTTTTCTCATGTTGATAAGATAGTCCAACATGAAGATATCAAAAACTTTCAGAGTTTCTCTATCCCCTTTTCTTGGGATAAGAAAACCTTGCATCCATAAAGCCACAAACGTATTGTCCGGAGAAAGATGAGCCACTTTCCTCTTTTCTTCATTTATAACAAACAAAGACTTCTCAACACTTTCTCTATTAAACGTACCGACTTGCTCTGGTAGTTTATGTGATGGACAGAAAGAATCCCCTTCTATTGGGACATTTAGAAAATGAGCCACTTGTTTTACAGAAATAGATAACTTTCTATTGTACATCGCAAAATTGATAGTCATATTCTTGTAAAAAGATATGGTTTTATAAAACTGACTGACTTCATCAAAGAGAACCAGATCTTGAGAAACAGGTTTTTCAACACAGAAATGCTCCCATCCTTGAAAAAAGATAATCCTCTTGATAGTAGAATCATATGAATCATAGAAGTCGCGGGAGACTAACCTTTCCCTTAAAAGGTCTTTTTCCAAGAAAGCCTTTGAAGACATATCAGCAGGAGTGCTGGCAGAAGACTGAGACATAGGGATGTTGCCGATGAAAGATCGTACGATGACTTAAAAACAGTGGAGTAGAGCTTCACCTCAAAAGCTGAAAAACCAATGTGGTTTTGGGGAGGGGGCCTATTTATAGGTGATACAGGGGTGACCGTTGATTTTCTACGGTCAAGATTAGAAGAAAAAGAAAGCAATGGTTAGGATAAAAATGAAGGAAAAAAATATATAAAAAATGAAAAGTATTTTTTGGAGAACGTAAGGTAATTGTTGGTTTTAGTAGAGCTAAAAAGAAAACACAACCGTACGATGGAAAAAAACATCATACTGATGGAAAACAAAGTCGTTACCATTAACTGACAAGCCGATGGAAAACAATCTTGTTACCATGAATTGACAAGCTGATGGAAAACAATCTCGTTACCATGAACTGACAATACGATGGAAAATAATCTTATTACCATGAACTGACAATACGATGGTAAAGAATCTTGTTACCACGATCAGTAGATACGATGGAAAAGAAACTCATTAACATGACCGGTCGATACGATGGAAAATAAATTCATTACCATGATCGGTTGATACGATGGAAAAGAAATTCATTACCATGATCGGACAGTAGGATGGAAAGAAAGGTGTATAAAAATAAAACTATCAATACGATAAACAGAAAAGAAAATGATATGATAAAACTGTCAATACGATAAATAGAAAAACAAAAAGACAAACCAGGAGAGTAAATAATTAAAGATCATAAGATAAAAAGAAACATAGAAAAAAACATAGTAAGAAATGTCCTCCCCCTTTCAAAGGGAGTTATTTACTGTAAGGAGAAAAAATTAAAACAGGAAGTGGATATGAATGATTATTTTAATGTAAGGAGAAACACTAAACTTTAGGTTTTCGTCCAGTCCATAACTCATAAGGTGTTTTATTAAGAAATGTTCTAGTTAAAACACGATTTATAGTATATCAAGCAGTACTAATAGCTTAATCCCAAAAGTGCTTAGCAATTAAGTTTTCACTCAACATGGTTCTAGTCATTTCCTGAAGAATAAGATTTCTTCTTTCAACAACACCATTTTGCTGAGGAGTTCTTGGAGCTGAGAAATTGTGAGTAATACCTTTGTTACTAAAAAAAGTTTCAAAATATGAGTTTTGAAATTTACCACCATGATCACTATGGATAGTTATCAATGGTAGATTTTTTTCATTTTTAACTTGGGATCTAAAATTTTTGAAATAGGAGAAGGCTTCAGATTTCTTTACTAGAAAATAGACCCATGTATATCTAGTAAAGTCATCAACTAAAACAAATACGTAGTATTTGCCTCCAATGCTTCCAGTTTGTGTGGGACCAAAAAGATCCATATGCACTAGCTGTAATGCATTACAAGTTGAAACTTCATTAATTGATTTAAGGCTAGTTTTATGTTTCTTGCCAAATTGACAAGGATCATATACTTTTGAAGAATCATATCTAAGATCTTGTAGTCCCCTCATAAGTCTTATCTTCGAGTGTTTACTAAGGTTTCCCAGATTACAGTGTCCTAGTCTTCTATGCCATATCCATGAATGGTCTTCTATCGCACGTAAGCAGGGTAAATTTTGGTTCCTAAGGTCTTCTAAGTTAATAGTTTAAACATTTTCTTGCCTATGAGTAGATAGAATGAACTCATCCTTGGAATTGTGAACTAGACACTTATCATTTCTAAAATTCACAAGGTAACCTTCATCACATAATTGACTTATTCTAATGAGGTTGTGCTTAAGACCTTTAACAAACAAAATGTTTGAAATAAGAACTTTTCCAAGAAAAACGATATTACCAATACCAATAATCTTTCCTTGAGAATTATCTCTGAAGGTAACTTTTCCACCTTTTGTTTTGATAACCTTTTCAAAGAGATCTTTGTTTCTGATCATGTGTCGAGAACAACCACTATCCATGTACCAAATATTCTTATTGGTACACTTCTCATTTTCCTTATCCATGAGACAATGATCTTCAATTGGTAATCTGGCTATAAGCCCAATATTCCTCTGTCCTGAGGACTCATATTCTGAAGAATCATCTGAATAATAACTACCACTTGCACTCCAGGTATCATTTTCCTTCAATACTATATTTGTTTTATAAAACCTTTTCTTGTTTATTTTAGAGTGTTTCTCCTTTCTTTCTTTCCTCTTCAGTAAAGGAAAACCAGGCCTTATATGTCCTTCTTTCTTACATTCATAACAAGTTACCTCTGAATCTTTCTTATCCTTCCTATCTTTCTTTTTGAATCTATATTGGAATTCATTCTTTCCCACAATCTTGTTCATCCTTCGAGCAAGATTGGCTAACTCATTGTCCGAAAGATCATAATCACTTGAATCAGATATAAGTTTCTTGGCTTTGGATCTTGTAATCCTTTTAGGTGTTTTAGCATTACATGTAAAGGCTACACTTCCATTCACATTCTTATTCTTGTTGAAATCAGCATCCCTTTTCATTCTTGTCTCGTGCTGTAGAAGAGTTCCAAAGAGTTCATCAAGAGTAATCTGGGAAACTTTTCTATTTTCATCAATATCTGTCCTTTTTGACTCCCATTCATTTGGAATTATATCTATAATCTTATCAACAAGAGCTTCATCGTCAAGACCTTTTTCTCCCATAGATTTTAAGCTATTGAAAATTGTCATAAACCTTTGTTGCACTTTACATACTGGCTCTCCATAAGGAAAAACAAATCCATGATACTCTGCTCGAAACATTACTCTTCTTGTTTTTATAACCTTGGATGTTCCAAAGTGAGTGACTTCTAATTTCTTCCAAATACAGTTGGCTGCTTCACATGAAGATATCTGACTGTATATATTCCTGGTCATAGAGCATAATAAAGTATTACATACCTTGTAATTCAGTTGATATTCTTGCTTCTCTTGGTTAGTGAAAGTACTAACTTCTTTGTCAGGAATTTTGTAACCTCCAGTAAGCATAATAAAATTGTCTATGCCAGTATTGATCACAAAAGTATTCATACGATCTCTCTAGTACTCATAATCATTTCCATCAAAGATGGGTGGTCTAGAAGGATTCAGATTTTCTATTGACCCAATATTCATTCCTTCCATCTAAAAACAATAAACTTTTCCACTCCACACGTTAGTGTATTCAGTAAAAATAGAACAAGAAATACAAATCAGTGTAAAACCTCCTCTGATACCAATTGTTGGATAGAATAAGTAGATGTATATGTATATTATATGGAACAATTCAAGAGGGGGGTGAATTGTATGTTTAAAAACGTTGTTTTTAAACACTTAAGAGATTAGTTTAAAAGATATTAAACTAATACAAACACAAACACCCACAATTGTATTGAATATAAATGGTATGATGTAATGTAATACTAATGAAATGTAAAACAATTATATCCGAGATGAACACAATAATCAGAGTAATATAAAGATGAATGATTCTACCTTAAAGCGTATAGAATCAATCAATACAATATGTAATAGAATGATTGTAATTGAAACAATTACAATTGAATATGTAAAGAAGAAAGGAAACAATACAAATTCCTTTCTAATACAAGCAGCAGTGTAAAAGTAAAAGTATTACAATTCTTTTGACCCAAAGATAAGGGTTATCCTTTAACCTAGGATAAAAGGTCAGTCTCACCAACACCTTGGTAAGCCCTCGATACGATGATCGGAACATTTATCTGCCTATCCCCGGCAGCCCTCGATACGATGATCGGACCGTCCGTCTGCCTATCCCCAACAGCTCTCGATTTTGTAGGTAATCGGAACCTCTGTCTTTCAAATACTTGAAATCCCTCGATACAATGATCGGACACACAAAGCAGATGAGAGAAGTCACAGTGTCTCTCTCTAGAACTTGATAGAAGTAGAGTATCGCAGTTATTTCAAAAGTCTCTCATTCTTTTACTTTCAACTTCAAATGACCTCCTATTTATAGTCCTCGGGTTCCAACGATCATGTTTCCTCCAACGGTCATATTTCTCTGAAAAACTCGGAGGGACTTGGACACCTGTCATTATAACGGTTATATTGAAACTGAAAGCATGATATCGTTTTGATTAGTTTTTAACTAACTAAATGAAATAGTTTTTGTTAAAACATAGGATATATGAACAAGATAATCATGAGTACGATTTATATGAAACATGTGTTTTTGACCAAGTGCCAAAACATGTATGTAATGAAAGTTATGAGTAGTAGAGTCAATACAATTTCCATATTCAGTACGATCAGCATTGTATGATTGGTATGATCATTATGATCAGCATTGTACGATTGACATGTTCAGTATGATCAGCATGGTCAGTACAATCAGCATGTTCAGTATGATCAACATGTTCAGTACGATCAGCATGTTCAGTACGATCAGCATGGTCAGTACGATCAGCATGTTCAGTACAATCATCATGGTCAATACGATCAGCATGTTCAGTACGATCAGCATGGTTAGTAGGATCAGCATGTTCAGTACGATCAGCATGGTCAGTACGATCAGCATGCTCAGTACGATCAACATGGTCAGTACGATCAGCATGGTTAGTATGATACGATAAACATGATAAAGGACATTTGTGATTTCCAAAAAAAAGATATAAGTAAAAAAGAGGACTTTTGACTCAACATAATATATAATTTAAAATACTTCCAACATAATTTCTGAACAAAATTATTTTTAAAAATAGATAAAATTAATCACGGCAATTAAGAGAAAAATGAGAATACTAAGGGACTAAATTGTAAACTTAAGGGGGGAATTGCCTAGAAATTTTTCCAAACCCTATTTTCTAGAAATATATAAACCATATCCCATATTTAATCTAAAAGTTTTCATTATTTTAGGTACATGATGTAAGGGAGACCTCCCAATAGTGTTTACCTTTTGATGTTTATAATAATGACACTCCTTTATTATAAAAGGGCATTCACTCTCACCACTTTTTAGCACATATAAAGCCCTTTCGAATGGCCAAAAAATATCCAAATATCAACCAAAATTCCCTCATATCATCCCAGAATCCTCAATTTGGGTATAAATTCAACCATGTAATTCCTTTGCTGAAAACAAAAATAAATTAACCAAAGAAGAGGTAATGTTCACAAACGTTCATTTTTGTTTTTTCCCTTATCCACCCATTAAATTATTATTATACCATGATTATATAAAAACATAAGTATCATAAATATATTTTTATGTTTTTATATTAATTTTATGACCTATAAATTCACATACTTACATCAAATGGGATGCTCAAATATCATTCGTGTGTACAATAGACTACCGCCTCTCGAACCGATGTCGTTCGTTCTTCCATTACCACCTCTCAAGGTTGGGTATAATGATTGAAATTTTGTTTATATATGATATTTATTTATTTATGATTCTATATTTATTACATAACACATACCTTCAGGCTTTCCATTTTTTGAGAATACGATAACGTCGTTCATGTCTACAGAAAACTAACGCCTCGCGATGCGATGTGATTCATTCACACTTTACATGGAATGTATTAAGGATGGTTTGACTAGAAATATGTTATAATTGTGAAATAAAAGTTATAATGGAATGATAATATATATATACATATATCATTAAATTTTATTTCTTTCAATAGGATAGGAAAATAGAAACAGTGTTCATGTGTACGTACAACCTACTATCTCCATGAACGGTGTATTTCATTTCCTATTTATATATTTTATAGATTATTATAAATACATATATACTGAATATATATGATATTTATATCATGTTTTTTAAATTCTATAAATGAGGATATCATGATCTAATTAATAGGTCCAAAAATAACAAATCAAAACTTAAAAGAAAAAAAAAGTAGTTATTACCCAAAACTTAACTTAAATATAGAATTATTAATAAACAGGTAATATAAAGTCATAATAGAGTAATATATAGTATGATATATATTAATATGGTTCTATATTAGATTTATAATAAACTTATATTTATTTAGATAAGAGTTTTGAATGTTTGTGAGGGAAGTCAAGACTTGAGGTAAGGGGATTTCTAGTCTCACTTCTATTTCTACGACACTTATTCCATATTCACTACTTATTTATTTCGGGTGGTGTATATAATTCCCTATGAAATTTTATATCATGAATTTAATTTATTTTATGATACTAAAAGTTTTAATTAATGAGATTATTTTATATATCTAATGTTTCAAAAGTAACTCAAGTAGTAAGGGACTTTCATCTCACTTTTTACTTCTATGAGACACATGTCATATTCACCACCTATTTCTTTTATGAGGTTTATATAATTCCCATGAATTTATTTTATGATTATCATTATTAAAATTATTTTTATTTTCCTATCTATTTTATAATGTCTCTTTTATGGGTTTCATTGTTCAAAAGTTACCAAATCAGTAAGGGAAGTTTTTCTCAATTTTCTTTCTTTAAGGTACATGTTATGATTACGAACCTATATTATTTTATGAGGTGTATATAATATCCCTTTAACATGTTATTTCAGGAATATATTTATTTTAATGATATTATATACTTTATTTAATTATGTCTTGGGTGTTATGATTAAAATTTACCAAAGTGGTAAGTGTTAATTGATATAATATCATTATTTACAAAGATTTTTTGTGATTATAACTTCATTAATGAAATATTATCATCTATATCTCAATATTTCTCATTATGTTTCTTCTTATATGGTTATTCATGATATATTCAAGTAATAGTACCATTTTACCACACTTTGGTTCTTAAGAATATATTTTTAAGAAAATATAACTTTATTTTTATCTTCGTTTGGAAATACTTTTTATTCAAAACCATGTTTCCTAAAAATATTTTCAAAAATTCCTTTAAATGATATTTTAAGAAAAATTTCTAGGAAAAGGATTTTAATTTATTTTGGTTTTTTTAAAAAGAGTATAAAATAGTTTTAAAATCTTCCTTTATAAGTTTTCAAGGTTTTTTCAAAGAGAAAGGTTTTCAAACTATTTTAGGTTTCAAAATGAGTTTTTTAAATCAGAAAGTATATTTTACTTAAATATGTTTTTAAATGATCCTTAAAATTTATTTTACATATATGATGAAATCCTTTGATATTTTTTATTATTTAATAGGGTTATGATCCATGTAAATCATTCTTATTCTTTCTTTGAATGGTTTATGTTTAAGATGAAAATTTGTTTATAAAACATGTTTCTATTCCATAGGTTATACCATGATAAAATGATTATGAAACCTGATTCCTTTCATGGATAATTCTATGATAAAATTATTATTAAACCTATCTATTTTCCATAGGTTATGATATAAAGAAATTTTAATGATACCCATTTCATTTCATGGGTTATGATATGATGTTTATGAAACCCATCTCTTTTTATGGTTCATGATATGATGAATATTTTATTATCTCATGGAACACAGATGTATGCTTTTATTAGGTGATGGGTGGTACATATATATTCCTCCAATGAATTGGGTAATGATAAATTTTATATAAGCTCAGAGGGTACCTAGGTGGTCATGCAAAGCCTATAAATGAGGGTTGATGAGTGTTCAACCCAAGCCTATAAAGGAGGGTACACAGGTGGTAATCCCAAGCCTATAAAGGTGGGTACATGGGTGGTTAGCCCAATACTATAAATGAGGGTACATGTGTGGTCCTCCCAAGCCTATAAAGGAGGGTACATGGGTGGTTAGACCAAGCCTAACATTTTATGAAGGTCTTTGTGGCTAGTCTTGACATAAATTATTCAGTGATTGTGTGTATACCACAAATCTATGTATTATGCCTATGTTATGCTCCCATGGAATGTTTCCTTTGATTACCAAATGATTTATGTCTTATTATCTACCAAACTTTATTCCATGACTTGTGTATATGATCTATGATATATAAGGTATGCTCTTTTAATGTTATTCTCATGTTCTCATACCCTTATAATCATGTTATGCTTATATATCTCCTTTGTTTACCCTTACTAAGTATAATATCTCTACCTTTATTATGTTTACTTTACCTAGGTTATGAATAATATTTTTAAGTAGGATTACTAAATTAGAAGATCTTATATTCATTCTCTTTCTATGGCCGGTGATGTTGATACTGGTGTTGATGGTGGTGGTTCACTGATGGTGAAAATGATTTTCTATTTTAAATATTGCATGTGTCATGGGTTCATCATGTGGTCATCGTTGATATGGCCCATGTGTCTCAAAGCACGTAATAAGGCTAATAATGATCTGATTTTTTCATCCGATGGTTTTTGGGATGTGATTTCATTGCATGATTTTGGTATTAATTCTGATTTGGAATGCTTAACTATTTTTGAATTCGATCGAAGGTGATGTGGTGACTACAACTCTGTCTTCGGTGTTTCCAAATTTCAAAACTATTTTAGTAGAGGGAATATTTTCTCAGGGTACATGACATGAGTTGCGATATGGCCAAAGGTGTTAATGATTTTGTAGTTTGAAATTTTAAATATGGTAGTTCTTTTTTTTCATTTTGAACATATTTTTTGTGGTGTATGTATGGTAGTGTCAATGAATCTATTGGTTCCCACTAAAAAAATTGATTTAGTAAAATAATAAAAAAATGGATTGGATGTATATTAATCATGGGTCACTATAGTATGTATCAAATGAAAGGTTTAGTCAACCTTTAGAATCTACTATGAGAAACATTTAGTGAGATCCCTGGGGAAATTTTTAAGAATATGTCTAGGGATGTCTCTAAGGATAGGTCTAAGGATGAGTAAAAGTTTATGAAAATGTCCTTGAATTTTGGTAAAGGATTGAGAGAGTGGTTTACAGAAAAATATAACCCTTTATGGATACTATAAGTGGATGTGTCTCTTGCACATATGTATATAGGGATGACAACCTTGAAAACAATGTATTGAGCTAGACTAGATCGGAAACTGGTGCATGATAATGGGTCTTTCTACCCACAAATTTTGAAACTCCAAGGTGATATGATTTGGAAATTCACAAACTCTATATGAACATCATGTAGGATTTAAATATATAATTATTATCAATGAGCTAGGATAAACCTATGGTGTCATAAATTAAAGAAGTTGTCATAATTTAGACATATTATAAGTGATTTCCATGATTATGTGGTTCCGCAGTATGATTATTATTTTATATAATATGATTTTTTGTTTTAGTTAATGGATGAAACCTGAAGGAACCACGTTAATACTTATTAATATGGATAATGCAATGATTATCCTCTTGAGAATCAAAATTTTATGGCAGTTTTAATGAAAAATGGCATTGTTATGATCACATAGATTTTCCAAGCTACGAATCTAACTGAAATTCCAAATAAGAAAAGGGGAGAAAAACATTCTGTTGATTCCTTCATGAGGAAATTTCCACCTTTCAGTGTGTTTTCTATCCACTATTTTCTAAACAATGTATTGGTTCCATTGGAAATATATTATCCACTCTCATGTGATCAGAACATGAAGAATTAATTTTGGTTTTTTATCATTTATAAGGTTATATAAATTTGTTGTGGAATTATAAAGACCCCGACCCAATAATCTAGAGGAAGTTCCTTACTTTATTATATTGGAATAATAAACAAGGGAATCACATCCTGAAAGACTGAATAGTTTAGTAGATTTGGAAAATTAGATACAAACATAAGTATTACATTAAAACTTGAAAAATAGAAACTCCCTTGGAAACATCCATAAACTCATATATTATACCTACAAGTCATTCATAATATACATCTTCGCATCTTGGGGAAAAATAAAAATTATGAAATGGGTCAGCTCAATGATTGTTAAGGGTAAACAATACAACGGAATCTATCATAAATAAACAAAAACAATAATTCATGGTGAATAACTAAAAAGACATGATATTAAAACATAATATTGAGCACAATATGGAAGGAACAAATGCTAATTAACTAATGCCATAAATAATCACATGAGAAAGAAACTAAACCATAGAAATTCTACTTGTCAAATAATCACATGGACTATCTATTACAAGTATCATAATGATGGAATGCATAATTCCAAAAAACATTAACATACTATCTCATATTCGGACAAGAGACCATATATAAATGGGTAAAAACCTGGTCTTTTTTTTCTCATGAGACTTACCAACGCATCGAGGGGATATAGAAATCCCCACACATCACTTACTAATCCCAATTCATTCCGTATATGAAAGGGGTAAAAAATAATCAACATATAAATTCATATTTAAACTAGAATATTAAATTTTAATAGCTTTACATAAATAATAAACATAATCATAAACCATTATGAGTAATATGGTGCATGGTATCAAGATAGCACATCCACAGTCAAACTATTCATAAACAATTTAATAAAATATGTTAGATGATATCATAAAATATCAATCTCAAATAATAATATGATTCAAAATAGGATTTTAAAATATATGAAAATACTCTAATAAAATAATCTAGCAATTCTTAAAAGAAATACCCCTTCTAATTTCTAAAAAAAGAGTTATTTTGGAAAAATAATTTTTTTTGTCATAAAATCTGATTGTAAACAAGTATATCCAAAAAAATGGAAGGACAATTAAATTATCTTTGACACATAAATGATGTTGATTTTATGTAAAAACATATAGAAATAGTTTTTAATTAACTTTAAAAATGGGCTACTTCGGTGCGGTTTAAGGGAAAATATAAAAGAGCCTTTAAAGTAGGAAAAGACTTATTTGTTTACATGATACTAGAAAAGAGATAAGATATTTATTCATGATAAAAATAGTTTTTTAGAAAAATATTGGTGTCTTATAGTAGATTTTGTATTGTACTTGAAAATGGGTAAGAAATTGGAATGTTACCTTTAATCAGGTTTTCTAATCAAGAGGAATTGAAAAAGGAACCTTATAAAAAATGTAATTCCTCATAAAAATTATAATTGATATAGATACATATATTTGGATCATAAATAAATAATTCAGGATGAGTATATAAGAATAATTAATAATTATATTGGGGTAAATGGCTATAAATTTTTTCCTGAAAGAAAAAATTGACGTTCGGGAAGAAACCCTTACCGTATGTCTAAAAGCGTTATAAACTTGTACTTGTAATCCTAGATAATGAAATTAAATTCATTATTAATTTATTTAAAAACTTTTTAGACATTTATTTTATTTATTATAATTTTATTAAGTTTATTTTATGCCTTTTTTATTATATATAAGATTCAATTTTGTCATTCATAAGTGTTTGTTTCATTGGTTTTCATGATTGGTTCACTTGTATGCATGTACAAAAGATCATGTGAAATGGGAATATTTATCCAGAATTTACATTATAAGTTATTAATGAACTTAAAAAATATTTAATTTCCATATAAATATCTTTTTTATTAAATATATGGGGATTATTTAGTACATAAAATATTAATTATAACCGTTTAGATTATTTTGGTGTTTTTTGATCATCACGAACTAGTTTTGTCTTATGAATTAATATTATGTACATATAATACTTATAAAAAATTAAATAATTTATATTACATATATTAAAGTCCTTTTCAACCATAAAATTTTTTTTATGCCCATCCTTTAAGGAGAAATATCAAAATGAGAACTCGTTGCCCACGAAGGTGGTAAATCGGCACCTCATTGACGATGTTTTCATTTTTAGAATAAAAGGGGAGGAGAAACAAATTATGGTGGATATCCCATTATAATAAAAAATTAAATTATGTATAATATAATAGAGTTATAATGCATTTTTTGATAGGGTATTTAACTAAATCATAAGAAAATAAAATAAATTGAAAGAAAACCTAAAACAATGTAAGAGGATTTTACCTCTTGAATCCCTTTCCTTGATATCCCCCTTAAGGAATTTTGAAATGGTCTTTTGAGTGTGACCAAAAAGAAAATAATGTGGGGGAGAGTTTTAGGAGAGGGATTGGCCATAAATTGGACAATATTTAAGGCTTTGGAGGTGTGAGGATAAAAGGTGGTGAGGGGTGGTATTTATAGTTGATGAGAGGGGTGTTATTTTATTATTTTATTCATTTCCTTATTATTTTGAATCAAGAATAAAACAAGTTTGAAAATTATAACTAAATATATTAATATAATGAATTTTCGTTCGATATTATGGTCTTACATCAGCCATACATCATCTATGACTCAAGAATTCATATATTTATTAAATACCATAAATTATTGTATTTCACTATTCAAAAAAAATCAACTATTTTATAAAAATCATAAAAAAATAACCCTAAACATTTTTCAATATACAAGATTCAATAATTAATTTAATTTTATGGAAATAATTTTCTAAATATGTGATATTTAATTTTTAAATAAAATCATGTTTTACTCAAAAAATACTAATTTTAATATTATAACTAATTTTTTGGCACTGTAGAAAATTAATTACGGTATTATAAGATTATCTTATAATCATAAATCAGAAAAATATTAATTTATTAATTTATTTCATGAAAATAAATTTTCTTTTAAATAATTATTTTAATTATATAATTTTGAATGAAAATTTATGTTTCACAAAACTATCAATACTTAATTTATAATTTTAAAAACATATGTTTACTTATTCCATGATTTAATATATTTTATTTTGATCCATATGATATATAAAATTTTTTATACTTTCATAGGGGAGGTTACTCTTTTATTATTTATGTTACTATTCATAATGGTTACATTACTATTCAAGCCGTAATATTTAGTAGTATATTACTATTTTAAACTCAGTGTTGCGTGAAGCATAAACTATCGATGATGTTAAATTTTAAAAGAGACCTACCATAAGATATTATGGTGTTACATTATCCCATCCTTTAAAAAAATTCATCCATGAAATTTTCAGAGTGCCAACTCTAGAAAATAATTGGGTAGTTCTTCATCATAAGTTCTTATGGCTCCTATGTTTCCACTTTAATTTTATTATTTTTTCAAAGTACCTTTACCAGCCGACTCATATGATTCCTCAATTAATATTCTCTAGTGTCTAGAATCTAGATAGGATCTTCATAGTAAGATAAATCAGTTTCCAATTTTATACCATTAGAAGTGAGGACATGCATTGGGTTTGGCATGTTCTTCCTTAACGAAGATATGTGAATAAAATTGTGTACTTAATAAAGGCTAGGTAGAATTTTCAAATGATAAGACACAGCTCCAATTCTCTCTAGAATTTCAAAAGTTCTGATGTACCTAGGGCTTATTTTCCCTTTATTATGGAACCTTATGACACCCTTCTATGGATATACTTTCAAAAAACATGATCTCCTACTTGAAACTCCAAATCGTTTCTGTGTTTATCAGTGTAAAAACATTTTCCTACTTTGAGATGCTTCGATATGGGTTTGAATAGTATCTACCTTTGCTATTGTTTCTTCCACAAGTTATGGGACAAAGAGCTTCTTCTCACCAACTTCATCCCAACAAGTTGGAGTACGACATCTCTTGACATATAATTCTTCATACGGTTCCATTTGAATACTTTAATGGAATATATTATTGAAAGATAGATCTACCAAAGGTAAATACTGATCATAGATACATTAAAAGTCAAGTAAGCATGATCTCAACATGTCTTCTAATATTTTAACAGTCCTTTCAGACTGCCCGTCAGTTTTAGTGTGATATGAAGTTCTCAAATAAAGTTCATTATCCAAATCTTTATGAATACTTTCCTAGAATTTCTTTATAAATTATGGATCATGATCCAACACAATTGAAAGTGGTGCACCATGAAGTCTTACAACTTCATTAATATAATGTCTTGAAAGGTGATCCAATGGAAAATCTTTCCTTATTATGAGGAAATATACAGATTTGGTAAGATGATCAAAAATTACCCATATTATATCAATCTTTCTTTGAGTCCTTGGAAATCTAGTGACAAAATACATAGTAACATCATCCCATTTTCATGTAGTAATAGTCATATGTTGAATTACTCCTCTAGGGTTTAATATTTCAACCTTGAACTCTTAAAAAACTAAAAATCTTGATACATAATCATCAATTTCTTGCTTCATATTATATAACCAGAAATGTTCCTTCAAATCTCTATAAAAATTAGTGCTACAAGGGTGTATAGAGAAATTCAATCTATAAGAATCATAAAATAAATCCCTTTTTAGATCAAGTTTAAAGTTAACACAAATCCTTTTTCTAAATTTTAGAATTCAATTCTTGTACATTAACTCTACCAACTTCCCATCATTCACAACTTTGATATTCTTTTTAAAAGTCTCATTATTTTACTGAGAACTTTTAATCCTTTCTAACAAAGATGGTTGGGAAACTATTTGAAAAAGTATTTATGTCCCACCTTCCTTAATAATTCCCATATCCATATTTACTAGATACATATACACATGATCCTTTTCAATCCTCATTTTTCACATAACTCCATGATCCTTCCTACTCAAAGCATCTACTACCTTGTTTTCCTTCCCTGGGGGATAGTGTATTGAATAATCATAATCCTTGAGTAGCTCAAGCCATCACATTTCCATCATGTTAAGTTCTTTCTATAAGAATATATATTTTAAACTCTT
Organism: Viscum album; assembly: GCA_963277665.1. Taxonomy (NCBI): domain Eukaryota; kingdom Viridiplantae; phylum Streptophyta; class Magnoliopsida; order Santalales; family Viscaceae; genus Viscum; species Viscum album. Next base: position 1,233,492,854 of record OY728162.1, on the reverse strand, counting down.
ATGATCTGTATATATCTCACATCTTTCACCATAGATATATTATCTTCATATCTTCTGAGAAAAGATTATGTATGATAACTCAAGATCATGGGTTGGATAGTTTTTTCATGAGTTTTAAATTTCCTTGATGTATAGGCAATAACTTTGTCATTGTATATAATGACATATCCAATTCCTTTCTTTGATGCATCAATATAAATCACAAATACACCATTTATCGATGGTAGAGTCATGATCGGATAATTCACTAATATCCTCTTGAATTCATTAAAGTATTCTTCACATTCCTTTTTTCAAATAAACTTAACCCTGTTATGTGTAAACTTGGTTAAAAAGTTATCTAGTCATAAAAAATTATATATGAAACACAGATAGTAACCTGCTAAACCAATGAAACTACATACCTCGGTTATGTTCATTGGTATAGGACCCTTCTGAACTACCTTCCTCTTCATAGGATTGATATAGATTCCATCCATAGAGATAATATATCCAAGAAAAGAAACTATTTGAAGACAAAATTCAAACTTGTTAAACATTCAATATAACTCTTTTATTTTAAGAGTATCTATAATGATCTAAAAGTGGTGCTCATGGTCCTTATTGATTTTGGAATATATCAATATGTCATCAATAAACACCACAAAAAAAATTATCAAGATGTTCCTTGAACACTATATGCATTGAATCCATAAAAATAGAGGGTTCATTAGTCATTAAAAATAAAAATACTATAAACTCGTAATGTCTATACCTAGTTCAAAATGTTGTCTTTGGCATATCTTCCTTCTTTACATAGAATTCATGATATCCAGATTGAATTTAAATATTTTAAAAATATTGACCTCTATGAAGTTGATCAAATAATTCATCAATTCAAGGTAGAAGATATGTGTTATTTATTTTAATAGCATTGATCTCCCTATAGTTAATTCATAGCCTCGTAGATCCATTTTTCTTATTAGTAAAAAGAAGAGGATCTCCCCAAGGTGAAATAATATGGTGTATAAATCCCTTATCACTAAATTCCTCTAGTTGTTTATGTAACTCTATTATCTACAATATGGTAATTCTATAGGGAGTGTTTGATGTATGTCTTGTGTCAGGGATTAAACCAATAGAAAACTCAACTTCCCACTTTGGAGGATGTCCAGGTAAATCCTTTGGAAATATATCGATGTATTCCTTTACAATAGGTGCATCCTCAATTTGAATATTTATTTCCTTTCCCATAGATTATATTGTTTATTCCTCCCCAATAATTTCATTTAGAAGAGCTACAGGAGGTGGATATAGATATGACTCAGATGATGAAGTCTCCTATATAAAGATAATAAATTCCATATCTTTATCATAAATAATAATTTCCTTCCCTTTAAAATAAATTTTTTCACTATATTTTTTTAATAAATTCTATGAAAAGGATTATATCAAAATAAACCATAGTTATGATGATATAATACGCAATTAGAGCATGTTTATGTGTCATAATATGAACTTATCAACACATCTTTGTTGCAATAAGATTTCCACTATGATTATTTACTGATAAATCTCTTTTTAAGGTGAATACAAAATATCTAATTTTTAAATAAATCTGGTAAGATATTGAGGAATGCGAAAATCCAAAATCAAATAATTCTTTAGCTAAATTTGAGTAGATAATTAAAGTACCTACCACCACATCATTGGGAACTTCAACCTTATCAGTTGTGATCACATAAGCTTTCCCTTTCTCCATTGGATTTTTTGGGGAAAAGTTTCCTTATCACTTAGGAAAATCATTTTCATAATGTCTCATCTCTCTAAAATTGTATCATTGGAAATTTGTAGCTTCTTTATTTCCCTTGAAACCATGGACTTGGTGACCTTTTTCTCTACACTTCTAAAAAACTCCCATTACCAATAGGCATGTTCCATGACGTTTATTTCCATATTTATTGTAAGTTATGAATTATATCATTAAATTTTTCATTTTTTCTTTATTTACTTTTCTTTAGTACTCATTACCCCTCTTATTATCTTTCTTCTCATTGAATCCATATGGATTAGAAAATTATTTCTTCATATTTATGGAAGATAATTCTATATCCTAATGTGATGAGAATTTTTTGGGAGACTAGTTCCCTTTATAGAATTGGTTTAATACCATAAAATAAATTTTCAATATTTATAATGGGTTATGTATGTAGTTTGTGGAATTTCGTGCTAACATGCATAGTTAGCTTCATACTTGGAAACATTTTCATCCTCTTTTTGTCTTAGACTCAAGAATTGTCTCTCCATATCCGCTCATTTTTCATGAAGGAAATACTTTTCTATGAAAATTTCCCAAAAATCCTTATGTTCAATGTTTTCTATTTCATCCTCCTCCTTTAGGTTTTTAATCAATGGCCACCATTGATCTAAATCTCTTGATATAGGATAAACTACCAAGATAACCTTCTCTTTTTCATTACTTTCCAAAGAGAGAAATATCTTCTACAAGTAACTTATCCACTGATCTACTCGAAAGGGGTTTATAGTCCCATTTAATGATAAAGGTTATTATCTCATGGTGTGGTCTAACATTGTTCCTCCACATTATGGATCTGGATACTCCATACGGGTAGGCTTATTATTCATAACCTGAGTCATCTATCCTGATATAGATATACGTTTTACAGCTCTGGTTCCAACATCATTATATTTTATAGGAGGACCATACATACATGGGATACGCGTAGAGATATGGCTTCTATTACTTCCAATATATGACATTAATAAATAATGGAATACACTAAATTAGGTTATTAATCAAAATGAATAATTTCTAACTAGAAAAAAACTTAACATAAATTAAAAATTTATGCATATCTAATCTCATAATCATAAACATTTTTTCTTTGGGAACATATTTAATTTTAAATCCTTCATAATGGTTTGTAAAAATAATGTGAATTATCTTAAGCATATCCCTTAGGAGTGTCAAACTAGGTGTGTAGTAAGGCCCATTATTTTTAACCTAGTTACTCCGAGTCAAACCCAATGCACCTTGTCAAATTTTTTACCCCTAGGTATATCTATTCCAGAACCACGTCCACTTGTAGAATCTAGATAGGAATCTATTTCTAGGAAGACCCACATAACATCTACCTTACCAAAATTCTAGGATGTTTTTATATTTGAATCCTCAAAGTCTACCTTAGGGTAATGTTCCTTAATCTATGATTTATAAATCTAGTTTCCAAGGTTTCTATTAAACTTCATCTGATAAAAACTATAAATACCCTGACCCTAGTAGCCCAGATCTGGTTCATTACTTTAATACATTGGTATAATAAAAAGTAAATCACATCATAAAGGACCAAATAGTTTAGTATATTTGGAAAACCAGATAAAAACATAAGTACTAAATTACAACTTGAAACATATAAACTAAATTTTAAACACCCATAAACTCTTATATTATCCCTATAAGTCATTCATAAAATACATCTTCGCATCCTGGGGAAAATAAAACATAATAATGGGGTGAGATCAGATTCTCAGTAAGGGAAAACAATACAGTGGAAGCTATCATAAATGAAAATAAACAATAAGAAATAGTTAATAACTAAAAAACATGCAATTAAAATATAATACTAAAAATAATATGAAATTAATACAATCTGATTAAATAATTCCATAAATAATCACATGAGAGATAAACATAACTGTTGATATTCTACTAGTCGGATAATCATATAGAAAATAAATTACTAGTATAATAATGTGGGAATTAATAATTTTATACATCATAAACATACTATCAAGGATTCATCTAAGACACCATACAAAAATGGGTAAAACCCCAGTCTAGTTAGTCTCATGAGACCTGCCGATGCATCGAGGGACTATAGCAGGCCTCACCCATAACTTATTAAGTCTAATTAATTACTCATAATAAATTGGTGGAACATAATAAACATATACATTCATATTGAAACGGTCATATGATGTTTTAATAACTTTACCTAAAAAATAAACATAATCATAAACCATTCTGAGTAATATGGTGAATGGTATCATGATAGCACATCCACAGTTAAAAAGATCATAAACCATTTAATAAAATATGGTAGATAATATAATAAAAAATAAATCTCAATTAAGATTACAATTCAAAATAGGGTTTTGAAATATATTAAAATACTCCAATAAAATCATTGAGGAATTCTTAAGATAATTACCTTTTTTACTTTGAAAAGTAGAGTTCCATTGGAAAAATTATTTTTATTTGTCATAAAATCATATTGTAAACATGTATATATCATAAAAGAAAAGGGAAGGAAATTAAATTATTTTTGAGGCATAAATTATGTCTAATTAAAGTGAAAACATGAATAAATAGTTTTTAAGAAACTCTAAAAATGGGCCACTTCAATGTGTTTTAATGGAAAATATAAAAGACTCTTTAAAGAGGGAAAATGATTATTTGTTTAAATAAAACCAGAAAAGAGATAATAACGTTTTTAATGATAAAAACAGTGATTTTACAAAAATATTTTTGTCTTATAATATATTATAGAGTGTACCTGAAAATGATTAAGAAATTGTAAAGTTTCCTTTATTCGGGTTTGCTTATCAAGATGAATCGAAAAAATGAACCTTATAAAACAAACAATTATCCATCAATGCAAGAATAATTTAGAGAGATTAATATATATAGAACATAAAAACATAATTTAAGAGGAGGAAATAAGAATAATTAAGAATTAAATTGAGTTAAAGAGATAGAAATTGTATCCTTAAGGGAAAATAGAGGTTTGGAAAGAAACCCTTACCTTATGTCCGAAAGCATTATTTACTTATACTTAATGTCTTGGATAATAAAATTAGATTTATTAATAATTCAATTTAAAACCTATTAAAAATTTACTTGATCTATTATAATTTTATTAAGTTCATTTTAGGTCTTTTTTATGTGTTATAAGATTCGTTTTTGTCATTCATAAGTGTTTGTTTCCTTGGTTTTCATGATTGGTTCACTTGTATACATATACGAAAGATAATGTGAAATGAGAATAGTTATATAGAATTTAAATTATATGTTATTAATTAAATTATATAATATTTTAATGGAATTATTTATATCATTTTGTTTCCATAAATGAGGATGATTCATTATATAAAACTTTAATGATAACCGTTTAGATTATTTTGGTGTTTTTTATCATCATGAACTAATTTTGTCTTATGAATTAATATTATGTACATATAATGGTTATAGAAAATTAAATAAGTTTGATTACATATATTAAATTATTTTTTAACCATAAAATTGTTTTATGAACATAATTTAAGGAATACTTGAAAAATGAACACTCTCCATCCATGAAGGTGGTAAATTGGAACCTCACAAACAATGTTTTCATTTTTAGAATAAAAGGGAGAGATAAAAGAACTTATAGTGTATATAACACTATCATAATAAAATTCCATTATATATAATATATTGTATTTATCCTAAATTTTCAGATATATTAGGTAAGGAATTGATAAGAAAAGAAAATAAATTGGAAGAAAAATTAAAACAACAAAAGGGGATTTTACCTCTTGAATTTCTCTCCTTGAGATCCTCTTTAAAGAGAAATGAAGTGGTATTTTGAGTGATACCAAAAATACCATAACATGGGGGAAATTTTTGGTAGAGTTATTGGTCATAAATTGAACAAGCTTCAAGGATTTGAAGGTGTGAGGATAATAGGTGGTGAGGGGTGTTATTTATAGTGGAGGAGAGGCGTGTTTTTTGATTATTTTATTCATTTGTTTATTATTTTGGATCAAAAATAAAAAATAGTTTGAACATTATCATTAAATATATTAAAATAATGAATGATATTTTTATATTATAGGATTACATAATCTGTACATCATCTATGACTCAATAATTCATGTATTTTTTAAATACCATAAATTACCATATTTCACTATTCACCAAAAATTCAACTATTTTAGAAAATCCCAAAAAAAATATCACCCTAATCATTTTAAACATTTATAATTAAAAATGAACTCAGTTTTATGAAAACAATTTTCTAAATATATGAAATTTAATTTTTAAATAAAATCATCATTTACTCAAAAAATACCAATTTTTAATATTATAAACGATTTTATAGAACTTTCAAAAATTAATTAAGGTCTCATAAAATTATCTAATAATTATAAGAAAACAAAATATTAATTTCTTAATTTGTTTCATGAAAATAAATTTTATTTTAAATAATTATTTTAATTATAAAATTGTTAATGAACATTAATGTTTCACAAAAAAACCCATACATAATTTATCATTTTTAAAACATTTATTTTCTCATTCCATGATATAAATATATTTTATTTTAATTCATAAGATACATAAATTTTTGTATACTTCCATAGGTAAGGTTACTATTCTATTAGTCATATTATTATTCCTAATGGTCAAATTATTATTCTAGTGGTCATATTTAATAGTATATTATGATTTTAAACCTGATGTTGTGTAAAGCACAAACTATATAAGGTGTTAAATTTTAAAAGGCACATACCATAAGATCTTGGGATGTTACAGGAATATTATTAGTAACATGAGGAAAAAATAATAAATTGAATCTATGGAATGAGAAGATCTTAAAGGGATATTTTTTTAGTAAGTACTTCTCTTGTATTCTATTAAAAAATATGGAGAAGTAATTCCTTGACCTTAAGTAAAAGTATATTGAATATATTGGTACCAATGAAGATTATTTTACAAGACTTTAAAGGTATTATTCTAGTTTAATCATGAGCTCTAAAAGAAACATTTATCGATTTTTCGGTAACTTAAAACCATGTCTTTGAAAGGCCTTGGATATAATAAACTTTGGTAGCTATAAAGAAGTTGTTCTATGTGATATAAAGGTGGATATGGAGGTTTTATTTGCATAGAAATCTCATGTTTTTTATAAGAAAAGGAAGATGGAGTTTAAAGGAAAATCTAAGAACCATGGAGAAAATAATATGAGCCTCCCATTATGAAACAATTGTGGGAAGAAACATGGAGGGATTTATCTTAATATGACTACAAAAATGTTTTAAGTGTGGAAGGGAACTTCATCAAGTGGATAAGTACCAAAGTGATGAGAAGAAGTAGGATAATTATGTGAATAATGAGAAATCCCCATATAATTAACCTCCCACACTTTAGTGTTTCAATTGCATACAGTTTGGGAATTATTCTAATAAGTTCCCCAATCCACGGACTAATGTGGATGATAATCCAAAAAAACCCTAAAGATAAATGAAGAGGTGAAGTATTATTCTATCATAATAGATGAATTGAACAATGATAATTAGGTAATAATTATCATTATCTCCTTAGTTGAGAATTTCATCTTTGATTTTTTATGAATGAACCCTATGAAAAAATTATGTTTCATACTTTAGTTAAGTTTCATGTGATTATATACTTGGAGTGAAGAATAATGAAGTCATATATTCTATCAGTACAAGTATGAACCCAATCTTCCAATGAAAATATTTTTTTGTAAGATAAGATCTTATATAAGGAATTAAGAAGCATGTATGTTTTCAATATAGTTTTATAGTAATTCAGGTTATTACCATGCTTCAAGATAATACATGATGAAGGTATTCATATGTTTATTATATGATAATAAAGAGATAATTTATGATATATGGGGGATAAATGTTAAGAATATTTTGATAAAATTAGTCACCTTCTTTCTCGTGTTTTGGATTTTAATCATCTGGGGAAGGAGTCGTAAGGATAACCATTTATGAAATGGTTTATGTCAAAAAAATGAATGTGTTTTTAGAGATTAATGTTTTATTTATCCATATGAATATCTATACGTATTCGATAACCTATGAAAACCATTTTGTTTTTATGGTACTTTAAGATAGATGGAAAGACTTATCGGATTTTATATGGATCTTATGATCTATTAGTGCTTCTGGGATAAATAATTTACCTTCATTTTTGGGAATAATAGATGAATTAGAAATTGATAAAGGCATAAAAAAGGTTGATAGGTTGAAAATGAAGTGAAATGAAATCAAGTAACTATATATTCTTTTGAAAATTATTCAACTTTAGGCAAAGGGTCTTAAAATAAAATTTGTCCTATTACCATCATTTTTTATGATATCAATGGCCTTTTTCACACCTCTTCAGTCTATTGTATTGTAATAACTGACCTTCTATACATCACCCACTTTATTTATGATCAGTGGTCTTTATCTCTCTCTATAATTAATTATTCTTTTCTTCCATGTCCAAATCTTTACGTCTCACCAATGTTCTCTTATGTGGAAACCTGGTTATGAGTTACTTTGGATAACCGTTATATTTATAACTTTCCCTTTTTAAGAGGAAGTTTTATTATTCCTTCTTTATGATGTGGGTCCCTATGAAAGCAACCTAGATAACCCAGATGAATTTCGAGGGAAAAACTTCATTTTAAGGGGGGTAGATTGTAAAACCCTGCATTTTTATAATTTATTTTTTTCAAACAAGTTGAATTTATTTGATAGTTTCATTTCATGATACACCAATTTAATATTAATTTATAAATAAAAACAAGTTAATATTTTAGTAAATACAACATTGAGTTTATCTTGCATTACATGTAATACCATGTTCCTTCAATAGCTTATGTTACATGCAAGATTGAGTTTTACTGAACTACAATATACTATTAATATTATTATTAAAGTATTATTATAGTTATCACCAAGACCTAATAATATAGGTTATAAAATGGATTAACTAAATTAATAAAATATGGTTTACACATGTCTAAAAAATTAATTCTTTGGTAACTAATTAATTATAAATAAAAGTGAGAATAATTTGAAAATAAAGAAATCCCTTTTCTAAAAAAACTATTTTTTATGTATAAACATGTTTTATCTCAATAAATTAAACAAACAATTTTTTATGAATTTTTTAAATAAATTAATATATTATATATTCATTAAAATATTCAACATTTATATTATGTGTTTTTTATACAAGATATAATAATAAATCCAATTTTATGAATAAAAATATGTATTTTTTTCTAAAAGGTGGTCTACTACCTTCTAATGGAACACTTATTTTAAACCAAATTTTTGACACATTTATAAATAATATTTAACAAAATAAACTTAATATTTTAAATCATAATAACAAAATTATCTTAGGGAAATTTTTTTGTATTTTTCTAAAAAGTTTCATTTTTGATAAATAGTAAAAAAAATTAATTGGAAACTATATTTTGGAAGAAAATATTTATATAGAAACTTAATATTTTAAATTGGTTTTAAATTATAATTATATCAATTATACATCAATTAGTCCAATTTATTTAATTTTAATCAATTTCACTTTGTAATTGGATATAAAAATATCTCAAACTTTTGAATATTTCTCTTCAAAAAACATGCTTTCTCATCCTGTCTGCATGATTAATTTTAAATTACTTTTTACTGATTATGTGATTAGAATTTATAAAAATGGATTCTATATTTAGAATCGTAATAATTTATAATTTATAATAAGTCCAAATTAATTTTTTCCCAAAATTATTAGCGAAGATACTTAAAATTAATCACAGTGATTAAGAGAAAATTGAGTTTACTAAGGAACTAAACTTTTTTACATAAGGGTAAAATTACATAGAAACTTGTAAAAAAACTATTTTCTGAAAATATTTAAACCATATACCCTATTGGATCCAAAATATTTCATTATTTGAGGAAGATTATGTAATAGATACCTCCCAATAGTGTTTACCTTTTGGTGTTTACAAGAATGTCACTCCTCCATTTTAAAAGGTAATTCACTCTCCCCAATTCTTCATGTTTCTCAAGAACTTTTTCTCATATGAGAACAATCAAAATATCTTCCCAAATTCCCTCCTCTTAACCTTTAATCCTCACTTTGGAAAGACATACAACCAATGAAGTTATTTGGTGCAAACCAAAAGGAATTACCCGAAGAAGAGGTAACGTTCATCAACATGCATTTTTGTTTTGTTTCCTTCTCCACCCCCTTCAATTCATAATATACTAAGATTATATATTAACCTATGTAATGACTTGTATTTTCAATAGTATTATTTTTTAAAATTAATTTGGAAAATTTTGAGACCAAGCGCTGAGACAGCTTGACATTACGAGGTCTGGTGTGCTTAGAAGGATACGAGGAAAATGTTATGTTTTTAATAAAGTGTGTGAATGGTTTCTAATTTAAATGGGAATGACATCTAAACTAGTTCCTAAATCAAAAATTTAAGGGCACCGTTGAATTAAAATTAGCGACTTTACCTTAGGTGGGTCTAACATCGACAAGCACGGGTCGACAGTGAATGATAGAAATTGGATGTAACCGTCATTAAAATATTTTAATAAAAAATATTTTGTTTGACGTAATGGAGATTCACTTTAAACAATCCCTTGTAAAAAATCCAGTTTTATCACCATGACCTTGTATTTTCCTTGAGGTAGAGAGAATAAGTATCTCCAAGCAATTTGATGAATCAAGATCAGAAATCTCATCGGAGCACGGCGGATCGACGAATTCCAGCAGATTGAGGGTTGATGAAGACATGGAAGAGCATTATTAATCAGTGATTGATCAATCATTGAGGTGGGGTATTTATCTCTTTAGGATTTCTTGTCCCTTTTTTGATTCAAACAACAAATATGGACCAACCCATGAACAGGTTGATATGTGGTTCATTCATTCTTGTGGGATGGATTCTATTGTGGGAATTAAAGGGATGTTAGATCTTTGTGAATATTGGTTTATTATTATTCATTAAACCATATAACAGGAATGGATGAGGTCAAAACAAAATATTCCAAGATCCATCCAATTGGGCATTCATGTGTGTTTTCTCTTTCACCTAATCTCCTATATTCCTTGCTCCTTGTCCCAAATTAATAATAATCAAAGTATTTTCGTGCCTTCGACCCATGGAGTAATGATACGAGAATTGGGGATTTAAACCCGAGGTGGTGAAATATAGTGGTAGATCTGAATGGATTAGGTGGAGAGTGGCAGCACGGGCCACCGTTAGGGCGGCCATTAGTGGCAGAGAGATGTGGTCCAAGTAGGACCGCATCGGAGGAGGCCTGCAACAGAAACTCAGGGTTACGGTAGAGATGGGGTTGTGGGACTCAGTAGATGAGAAATTATGGCCCTATGAAATGCTATCTGGCACCGCGTTGACTTGGGGAGCCGACAGGCCATGCGGTCGGGCAACCGCATGGACCAAAGGGATGCAACCAGGACAGGCAGTGTCCAGTCGAGCAAAGTCAGCCGGTGTGATACGGGTAGAGCTGGGGAACCAGGCCTCTCTAGTGCCCCAGAAGGCTCAACCGCACGACCCATCAGGCTAGGTCAGTTTAGGTCATCCTTGACCAACCGGGTAGGGTCAGGTCAAACCTAGACCAGACCAGACCCTTTTTACTACATTGTCCATATCTTCCAAACATGAGGTCCATTTAATGAGTTTTTTGTGGAATTGGGACCCTTGGGATGATATGGTATTTTTGAGATACTCTAAATGAGTTTTGTGGAATTTGGTTTATGACCTAATGGCTTGAGGAGTTGGTTCTCCCGGAACAAGTGCGCTATGAGCAGAATCATGTGGCTGGCTGTGACTATGTGATCTTGGAAGTTATGTGACTTGGGGGTTGCATGAAACAATGGTACTTAATGAACCATCAATAATCTTTATTCTATTTATTCTTTGTATTCTATCAATGTTCTGTGCTCCATCGACGCCCTATGCACCATCAACACTCCATGCTCCATTGATGATCAGTGTACCATCGACACTATGGGTTCCATAGCTGCTCTGGGTGCCACCAATGCTCTATGTTCCATTGATTCTCTGTGCACTACCAACGCTCTATGTTACATTTACGCTCCATATTCCATCGATGTTCTGCGTGTCTTTGACACTTCAAATATCATGGATATTGGGAGATTTGTGGACTACAACAATAAATCTATATCTTTTTGTTTTAGACTTATACTTGTGTGGGCTAACTGTATTGACCATACTTCATGTGTTTCCATTATAGTGTACTTAATTTGTTTACTTTGTGTTTTAATTCATGTATTTCTTATTGGTATTACCTTTTTTGAGGTTTCCTACTAAGTATTTTTTTACTCACCCCTCTATAGGTTTTTCCACGTGTGTGGTGTGTCTTGTGCAGACAATAAATGATTTGATATAGTCCTAGGTGGACATGGACTAGGGGTTACTAGAGTAATCATATTGGTGAGATGTACTCCTACAGATTTAGACATATTTCCTGCACCCACCCTTCATGTAGGGTTTTCTGTAGATGAGTTTCAGGAACTCATTCATTCACTTTGGAAGACTTTTCTTTTGGTGGGCTTGTATTCTAGCCATGTTTACTTTCCAGTTTTCGTACTGTCGAATTTTTTTTTAGGTATCTTCATTTTATGAATTATTGTTTACTTATTTTCTTTTTATATTTAATCATTATTTTCTTTTATATGGGTGCATGTGTATAGTTACTTAGTCAAATGCCTCCCATTTGTGGGATATGCCTACTTGGTGTTAGTCGCCAGCCTCTGGCCCATCAGAAGTGGGATTGAGGTAGTCACGGAATAGACACCTTTGGTATGGGTCATGAAAACCTTTGTATCCTAAATATACTAATATTTTTATGTTATGTTTAATACCTATAACTTCTCAAACTTTCATCAAAAGGGATACGCAATCATTGTTCATGTATACAGTGGAATATTGTCTCATGAACCAATGTTGTTCATTCTTACATTACCAAATATCAAGGTTGAGAATAATTATGTAAATGATGTTTATATATGATATTTATGATTTATTTATTCTTATTTGATTATTAAATAACACATACCTTCATTATTTCTATTTTTTGGAAATAAGCTAACATCATTCATGTGTACGGTGGACTACCGCACCGCGAAGTGATGCAATTCGTTCATGATTTACAAGGAATATATTAAGGATGGGTTAAATAAAAATATTTGATAAAAATTACAAAAAATCTCTAATTTAATGATTATATATATATATCATTTACTTTTCTTTCTTTAAATATGAAAAGAAAATGAAAACTGCATTCAAACGTACATATAGCCTACCATCTCCATGAATGGTGTATTTCATTTCCTATTACTATATTTTATGTATTGTTATAAATACATATATACTTAATATATATATAATATTTACATCATGGTTTAAATTTTGGAAATTAGGATATCATGATCAATGTAAGAGGTCCAAAAATAATAATCAAAAGTTATATAAAGAACAAAATGGTTATTACCCGAAACATAACTTTGACATGGAATTGTTAATGAAAGGGTAATATAGAGTCATAATAGAAACATATATGGTATGATAAATATTAATATGTCTCATTATTTATCAAAAATATTTATGATTATGCTTCCATTAATGAAATATTATGATCTATATCTCAATAATTCTCATGAATTTTATTCTCATATGGTTATTCATGATATTATCAAGTAAAGGTGCCATTTTTTCACTCTTTTTTATGTAAGATAATTAATAAAGTGTTTTTAAGAATATATAACCTTTTTTATATCTTCAGATGAAAATTATTTTTATTCAAAAACCATTTTTTGTAAAAAAAAAATTAATTTTTTTAAATCATATTTTAAGATCATTTTCAAGGAAAACGATTAAAAAATTATGTTTTAAAAAGTTTTTTATATGGTTTTAAAAGATTCATTTATAAGTTTTAAAGGTTTTCAAAAGGTTTTATTTTTTGAAAATAATTTTCCAAAGAAGAAAGGATATTTTCATCAAGAAATGTTTTTAAGTGATCCAAAAAAATTATTTTTCATCTAAGATGAAATTATTTGATAGAGTTTATGAATTACTAGGGGTATGATCCAAGGGAACCATTATAATTATTTCATTAAATGGTTTATCTTTAATATGAAAAGTTTTCTATGAAACATGTTTCTATTTCATGGGTTATATCATAATAAAACACTTATGAAACTTGATTCCTTACATGGGTTATTATATGATAAAATGATTATGAAACATATATATTTTCCATAGGTTATGATATGATGAAATGTTTGTGGTACCCATTAATTTCATGGGTTATGATATGATGTTTATGACACCCATATCTTTTTATGTTCTGTGAAATGATGAATATTTTATTATCATGTGGAACACGGATATATGATTTTATTATGTGACAGGAGGGACCTATATCTCCCTCCAATTCATTGGGTAATGACAAATGTTATATAATATTAGAGGGTACATGGGTGGTCATCCCAATTCTATAAAGTACAGTACATGGGTTTTCATCTCAAGCCTATAGAGGAGGGTACATGTGTGGTCATACCAAGCCTATAAAGGAGAGTACACTAATAGTCAAACCAAGATTCTAAAGGAGGGTACATGGGTGGTCAGACCAAGCCTATAAATGAGGGTACACTGGCGGTCAGCCCAATCCCAAAGCAGGTAAAATGGTGGTCATCCCAAGACTAACATGTTATAAAGGTCTTGGTGGCTATCCTTGACATGATATTTTTTATGCTTTTGTGTATAAAAAAACTCCAGGTCTTATGCCTACATTCTACTCTCATGGAACATTTACTTTGATTTACATATGATTTATGTCCTATTATCTATAAAAATTTATCCCATGACTCATTTTTAAAATCTTTTAAAACTAATTCATGGTCTTCAAATGTTATTATCATGTTTTTATACTCATATACTCATTTTATGCTTCCATGTCTTCTTAGTTTACCCTTACTGAGCATCTTAGCTCACCCTTTCTTATATTTCCTTTCCTTAGGTTATAAAGAATTTTTTTTGTATAATTACAAAATTTTAATATATTTGTGGGAAAAATTGAAGATCTTTCACCAAGTTATAATATTGTGTTCCATGTTTCCAAAGATACTAAACAATTATGGTCCTTAGGCATGCACTTTTGTAATGTGCTGAATATTCATCTAAAATAATGTAATATCCATGTATGTTCAGCCTAAATTTCTATAAAATTTAATAAATTTTTTGAAATTATAATATCAAAATTTAATTTGGTTTATATTTTGGGAGTTTTCAAAATATATTTATTTTTATGTGAATAATGAAAAATACCAATTTTCATAAATAGTCTTTTTTCATAAATTAAGTAATTTAAGAGTCTCAATATGTTTTGAATATCATTTAGAGTATCATAAGTATTATTTATGATATATTTAATCCATTTAATTACTTTTTAATCAATATTATATTGATATTTAATATAAGTTCATTTTTGTGTTTAAAGATGGGTTTTTCAAAAAATTGTTTTAAAATGCATAATGTTTCACCTTTTTATTTAATTAAAATAATCCCTAGTAGGGAATGTTTAAAATTAAATTTATAGAATATATATCATTAAATAATATTTTATTTTCATATTAGGGTAATTATTAGTCATATAGTTATTATAGAATCATCTTTTTCTATAACAAATACTCTTCTTAAAAACTTGTTGAATCACCGCGATAACAGGATTAATATTAAATTAAATTTTTTCAATTATGTAAATTTAACTTGGAAAAATGGATTCTATATTTATAATAAAAATAATTTATAGTATCTAATATGTAAATCTTAATTTTTTACCAATGTTATTAGTAAAAATAATTAAAAGTAATCACAGTGATTAGTGTAAAAATGAGTTTACCAAGTGACTAAACATTAAACTTAAGGGGAAAAATAAACTAGAAACATGTAAATTTCCCATCTTATAGAAATTTTTTTAACTTATCCATTATATTATAGATAATTTACCATTATTGATTTCTGGTTACATGAATAAAACATGGGTGTAATTCCCTCTTTCATAAATTTATAAGGTTTCCACTCACCGCACTTATAAAAGGAAACCTAGTCTCATCCCCTTTTAACACATTAAAAACCAATTGGTTTATAAAATACCTACCCAACTAAAATATAAAATTACATAATATAATTCTATAAGCCTTAATTAGGATATAAATCTGACTGAAGAAGGCCTTTTGTGCAAACCAAAAGCAGATACTCGAAGAAGAGGTAACGTTCATCAATAAACATTTTTGTTTTTTTTCTTCCTCGAACCCATTATATATTTTGGTATCATAATTATATAATAAAATTAGTATCCTAAATATAATTATATGTTTTTATGTTAATTTTATGACCTAAAACCATACACACTTCCAAAAAATGGGTTTTGAAATCATCGTTTGTGTGAACGGTGGACTACTACCTCGCAAACTGATGTCGTTCGTTTTTCCATTAACACCTCTCAAGATTGGGAATAATGATGGATATAAAGTTTATATATTATATTTATAACATAATTATACCTATTAATTCATTATATAATATATACCCTTTTCATATTCTAATATGTATGGGATGGGATAATGTTGGTCATGTGTACCACAGACTACCACCTCGTGATGCGATGTGATTCATTTTCACTAACATGTTACATTGAAGGTAATAAGGGTAAACATAATAAATATATGTGAAATAGATGAAATATTTATGATATTAATTAAAAATTAATAATTATTTAATTATTATATTTCATTTTATTCCTTACCTTTTCACTCACTGAAAAATTGATAAAATCATTCGTAGATGTGTGGACTACCACCTCCTCAAAGCAATGTGATTCCCTTTTTCATCACCACATCACAAGAATGATATATATAGCAATATATAATTAAATATAATGGTATCTATGATATAATTATCATTCAATAAATATAAATATTTCTTAACTTCTTTATATAATGGACATTGAAAAAATGGAAATGTTACTCAGGCGTACATATGGTCTACTGCCTCTATAATCATAACATTAGTTCATTTTTCATAAACCTATTTAATAATTAGTTTTTAAAGTATAATTGATGTATAAATATTATTATTATTTCATGATTATTATTATATATATGTTTAAATAATAATACCTTTTACCATATTTGGCTTAAAAGGTTATTTTTAACACATAAACTAAATATGGTCAAAACATCCAACTTAATCTTAATTGATTAAGGAATTATATATAACTTGTTAATAAATGAAATAAAAGTAATAATAAACTTGAAAATGTTATTAAGGAAGTGAATAATTAGCATAAGTTTATTATTCTGGAAGATAAAGACACGTATGATGAATCAGACTCAATGTATGCGACTTAGTCTCAATCTCCTTTCATTGAGGCATATCATGATTTTATAAAACTATATTATATTATAAGGTTTATATATAAACCCTTTGACATTATATATCATTACTTTATATACTATAATGCTATTTAATTTTATTATAATGTAATTCTTTATTGGGTCTTATGATTTAAATATTTTCATGTTGATAAGGTACTTTTCATTAAAAGAAAAAATCATATTTAATGATTTCCTTCTAAATCTTGTTTTTCCATAACCATGTCTTTAAAATGATTATATGAACATTTTTATATGGACTTAAATTATATATAATTTTTTTTTCCTTTTTAATTAATTTAAATGGTTTTCAAAAGGAATCAATTTACATGTGTTATACAGAACATTTTGATAAATGACAAAAGTAATTCTCTATTATTAACGTACATGACAAAAATGAATTTTAGGCCACCATGACCATTATTTGATTTAATTATTCCTTTTAAATATTTCATATTTTATTAAAAGAAACCCCTTTTAAATTTTTTTTAGTATTTTGTTATTGAAAATATATTTTTCAAAAGAAAATCATATTATGATGTTAAAAATGGGTTTATAAAAGAAAATGGTATTTTGATAACCCAAACTAATTTTCTTATGAGTTTAAAAGAGTTTTAAAAATGTTATTTAATGAAAAATTGAAAGCATAAAAACGTTTTATTTATGATATGGTTCTTGATCAATATATGATGAGGTAGACTATATAGCATCAGGTGAGCCTGTTATAACTTATATGATTGGGTAGTCGAGATAGCTTCAGGTGAGACCATTACAGCTTATGTAATGGGGCATCACATATAGAACTGAGTAAGCCTATTACATATTATATTATGGGGTATCCCATATAGTTTTGGGTGATCCTGCTATATCCTAAACAATGGGTGTTTCAAGATATTTCTCTAAGGAATTGGGTAATGATAGTGTTGTAATTATCCAATACGGTTATTCTAACTAAAATGATTTTAGAAGGGTATTATAAATATGAATCTCTAAGTCACAAAAATGTGGTTTTAATTGAATTTTATGGGTTTAAATGATTTTATTTTATAAAATGAGTGTGTTTTAATGTGAAAATGTTTTATTTAATATGCTCAAAAACATTAAAGATAATATTAACTTTTATATGCATTTTTTTCATAGGAATAATGGTTCCTTTATTTTATAACCCTTACTGAGATTTTTCTGGTCATCCAACATTTTTAAATTTTTTTTATAGGATGGGTGAGGTAAAGGATGAAGTCATGTTAAAAGTCATGATGAGTTTTAATGAAAGGGAGAATGTTTTATTTTAAAAATATTTATATGGTGGGAAAATGGATACTGGTATGAAGTGTCCAATTTTTAATATATGGTTCTTGTAGTGTATAAGATATGGCGTAATTATCTAAAACTATAAACCTCTAAAGATTCTCAAAGTTAAAAAAGTTAAATTCTTGACTGAAACTTGTGATTATGTAATGTTTATATTTGGGGCCTTATAGTTGATTTCAAAGTAAAGGATTAGATAACATTAGAGGTTATTATAATTTTAATAACCTTTCCTAGAAATGTTTTACTTTATGGTTATGTTAAAATGATATATCATTTTAATATTACCATATTTCTTCATATAAATTATATTTTTTAAAGTGGTTTTCCATAAAGTAAATAGATAAGTTTTACTTGGAAGGAACTAAGAGGAGAATAACCTTCCAAATAAAAATCTTGGGATGGTTAGAATTTTAATAGAATAGTTTGTTTCACTAATGGATTAGTTGAAACAAGTGATAAATAGGGGTGGAATCCATTCTTGAGAGGAACTCTATATACCATGAAGGAACATGTCTTTTATAGATCATTTCCTGAGGAAACATCCCCCATAATTCAGTGGATTATTTGACCTTGTTCTAGTCCAAGTATGGATCAATTCTCTAGAAATGATATTTTAGGTCATGGGATGTTTGTAATGCCAAAAGGGAACTCCTTTCATTTGTCATTTTTAAGGTGAATTTGATCGTTGGTGGTCTTTTGTTAAGAATACCAGAGAAAAATATTATCTTGATTCCATATAATGTGAAACATTCTAGTATCTTTTCCTTGATAAATATTTCCATAAGGTTTTTCATCTCTGGATAGAAAAACAATTCCTAAAATTGAGGAAAAAAGATAAAGACTTGGTAGCTTCATATGAAGAAAACTTCACATGATTGGCCAGGTATGCGGTGGATTTTATTTTGGAAACGAATATGAGAATTAATAGATTTTACTCAAGGTTGAAACCAATTTTATTAAGATAATTTTCCATATGATAATTTAAAATTTATGAGAAAGTGGTTCATTGTGCTATGAAAGTTTATATTAAGTTTGATGACACATGTGTTCCTTGAGATAACAACAGTAAGAAAAGGTTAAAGTGGTAGGAAACAGAGATGAAACAAGCTAAGAAGTCTGTAGGTAAGCCCCCAAAATGTTCTATGTGTGGAAAAATACATTTCAAGAAATTCTTGATGATATTTGGGAAGTGTTTCCAGTGTGTTAAGTTTGGTCATAGGGCTAATGACTGTAATGAAAAGATTCAAAAACAACCAAAGAATGGGGAATCTAATAGCCATTCAATAGTGAGGTGTTTTAGTTTCAATGATTTGGATCATTATGCTAATGCATATATAAAGTTAGATGTATAGGATGAAAATCATCATGATCAAAATCAAAAAGTTATAATAAATTTATTTACTATTAATATAGTTGATGTTGGGCTATAAAATGAAGTGGTGATAGGAATTGAAAAGAAGATTGGTGAATGATCTAGTTTTGGACCTGCCTTCCAAAAATGAAGAATTTTTTAACTACAGTGATGTTTCATTAAAAGTAATTTTTTACATTCTAATGTGGAATGATTAGTTATTTCTTTAAGATTCACATTAGTTGAAACCTCATGAGTCGAATTACCCAACTCATGATTTATAATTAGCTATTGTGGTTTTTTATTTAAAATTTTAGAAGCATCATTTTTATGGAGTAAAGTGTGAAATATATATTTATAAAAAATGTTTTAAGTATATATGCACTCAGAAATAATTGAACATGAGATAGAGAATATGGTTGGAACTGATCAATTATTATGACAACACAATTTATTATCATTCCAGAAGATAAAACAAATTTACTGATGCTTTGAGTTGAAAAAATAATTCTATCTTAACCATTTTACATTTGGAATGTGAAACTTTGATTAATGATTTTATAAATTTCATCCTAGTTGTTATGTATATAGGGAGATCCTTTATTTTGTTTCAGGTTTCAGTGCAGTAGAATTTTTATAAAGAATTAAGAGAGCTCATAAGGAGGATCAATATTTGTAGGAAATGTTAAATTCATTTAATAAGGGTAAGTTTACTTATTTTAATATTGATAAATAATGTGTCTTATGATTTGGAAAAATAGTATGTGTTCCTTGTGATTACAATTTGAGGAAAGAGTTGTTGACTAAATCTCATATTTCTCTATTTTTTGTTCATCCAAGAAGTATTAAGATGTATAGGGAACTTTGAGAGAAATACTGGTATTATGGAATGAAAAATAGATATTGGTAACACTACCATGAATTATTTAACTTGTTAATAGGTTAAAGTAGAATGATAGTTACCAAATGGGATTCTTCAACCTTTTCTAGTGCTAGGGTAGAAATTGGAAAATATATCAATGGATTTCATAGTATTATTTCCAAATACTTCTCAAGTTAATAATTTTATTTGGGTTATTATTGATCCATTAAAAAATATATATACATTCCCTTACAATTGGAGATATAATGTCTTTAGATCATATTTTTTGAATTTATATAAACGATATAGTCATGTTACATGGAGTAACTCTATACATTGTATCAAAATATGATATCAGGTTCACATACAATTTTTAGAAAGGACTTTAGAAGTCCTTGGGTAATGAAATAAATTTCAATACATCTTTCCACCACCACCCAAATCTTTTTTTAATTTTCTGAAATCTAATTTATGGGTTAGTGGTAACCGCACAATTGAAAATTCAAAACAGAAAAATTCCAAACATCAAAAAACAAGCAGAAATTAAACACCAGGACCAGATCAAAAAGCCGAAGGCCACTCGGATCATCTGATTCTACGGAACAACATCTTCATTTCCATCTTCTCAGCACAGTCATCATCGATTCGACAACATCAAAGACAAATTTCAAAATTCAAAAAACAAGCAAACATCATCATACCGCCTGAAGCACCTCAGTCCAATTTCCTTCAAAACAGAACTTGAACAGTCTTTCCATTAGTATAACCTTAAAATCAGAACAGAACCTTAACCAGAAGCATCCATTAGAACCAAATGAGACAATCACCTTGCACATATTAAAAACAAACAGAAACAACATCCCCGCCTGATCCACTGAGAACCCACCACCTCAATGCACCACAGACCCAAAAACTCTTACGGACCATCACACCCGACCGACCAGGAAGGGGGTAGTGGTCCTGGAGGCTAGAGAGGGGTGAGCAGAGGGACTCCCACAGTAAACCTCCGAACAAGCACTATCACGAAAAACCCAAAAGTAGGCTCGGATTGAAAGAAGGAAAGTGGATGAAACCCTAGGGAGAACAAAAAGGATGTTAAAACAGGTGTCGAAGCCCTAAAAAAGAGAGACACGACATTGAGAAATCCGTAACTACCTATCCGCTAAACCCAAAACCATAGAGACTCCATCGTTCCATATCTGACCTGGAAAAGAGTGGTGGGGCTCAAGGTCAGAGTGTGGAGGAGACGTCCTGGAAGAAATCTGAAGCACCTTGGAACAAAGGGAGTTGAGGGGGATGAATGAGAAGAGAACACGAGGGTGAGAGAAAGAGGAAAAGGAGGGGAAGCATAGAGGAGAGTCAATCACCATCAAAGGAATGACAACAGGGGAGTAAAGGAGGGAGGGGAAGAGATCTGAAGCACTGTTAATAAAGCTGCAAGGAGATTTCGGAGCAAACCCTAGAAGACGCAGGGCATATCGTGAGAGAGAGAACCGGGCGAGTGAGGTTCCATCACCCTAAATATAATAGATAGTATGTGAGGATTATTAATAATGTGTAATATATTCTTTTTTCTTATTAAATGGGTTACCAGGGAAGTTGGGATCAACATATTTCTTTGGTTGGGTTTACTTATAATAAGATTTTTCATTCTAGTATAAAGATGGCACTATTTTAGGCATTATATAGAAATCAGTGTCTAACAATAGATATTTGGGATGAATTAGGATAAAAGAATTTGATGGGACCATATTTGGTAGAGTAAATGGTTGATAAGTTGTAGTTGATTCAATGACACATGAAGATAGCTCATATAAGGCAGAAAAGTTATATAGATTACCAGAGGAAGGATCTTTCCTTGGATGTAGGTGATTGTATCTTTATCAAGGTCTATAAATAGAAAAGGGTGATTTGTTTTAGTAAAGAGGGGAGTTTAATTCCATGTTTCATTGAAACTTATGAAATCCTATAGAAATTTGGATCATTTTCCTGTTGAGTGGCATTACCTCTGATTTTTTCTTAGGTACACAATGTATTTCATGTTTCAATGTTAAGTAAATAGGTGTTGGATTCATATAATGTTCTAATCCTTAACGTAGTTCAGTTGGGAGATAATATTTCATATGAGGAATATAAAATTCATATTCTTAACCATTTAAAGAAAGTGTTTTAGAATAATATTATAGCATCCTGCCTCTTTATCACATAAACTTTCATTACATTTTACAAAACCGAGGATCTTTAAGGTTTAGTGTCTTGGAAACCAGAAACTTTAAACATGAAAACATAAAACATTCTTATAAAACACTTGAAAGGATTCTCCTCATGTTCACCCTAGGCTCATTACTGCATCTCATAACCTGGGGATATACATTAAAAGAAAGGGTGAGCAGAAGGCCCAGTAAGGGAAACAAGTGAAACATTTTACATATGAATTTGAGATACATCAATAAAGTCATGAAAAGAACTTTAAGGCATGAAAATGAAATTATGAGGCATATCATAATAAAAATAAAACTTTTTCATAACGTGAAGTTGTGGCTGAAACATTTAATATTGACAATCATGAACATATCACCAAGGTCCATCCCCAAGGTGTCATTTGAAAATTACCAAGGTTATTCACCAAGGTATCGTGAAAATTGTAATCTCTAGTGGTTACATCATTACCCAATGCATTGGAGCGCTATCAGGGAGAACCCTTAAATTTGACTTTATTATCATGTGAGACACATATATCATCATCAAAAATTTCATAAATAACCCATATAGCATAAAATAAATGGGTTTCATTTCATAATCATAACGTTTTAAAAACTGCTTTAAAGACATGATCTTTACGTCACTTTAAACCCACGGAAGGGGAGAGCGGGTTTCATGTATGTAAATCCCAGAATTTAAAATAGAACATTTTGTTATATATGTGAATACCCCTGTAGAAATAAGAGCTTCGAGCATTCACTTTATAACATAAAATAATTTTGAGAAAAGAGAGAGGCATTTTGAGACGAAAATTCTGCAGCATAACGGCTATGTTACAAGGTTTTTAGAAAACATTTAAAAGAGAGGGGACATGGGTCAAACATTCATAAATGACCCAAAAAATAGTAGAGGGACAGAATATAAGGGATTTAAGAACATGGTAATGAAATTTGAAAATATACCATATGAAATGAAGAACATGAAAGGAAGACAAAAATAATATTTCTCTTATGAAAATTCGGCAGCCTAACGGCGTTACATAAACTTCAACCAAAAATGAACTGATGAGATCAAATAGGGTCTCTCATCCTATGAACATAAAAGATCAGTATGATAGATAAAGATATCATACCCCAACATAATAAAAATGAACTTTCAAGACTTGACATGGAATTAGAACTTTGAAAAGGGGAAGGGTGAAAGAATCCCTTAAAAATTTGGTAGCCTAACGACGTCACTTAAACTTCAACAAAAATGAATTGATGAGATCAAATAGGGTCTCTCATCATATGAACATAAGAGTATAGTATGATAGATTTATAGATCATACCCCAACATAAAAAAAAGGAACTTGAAAGAATTGACATGAAAGTAGAACTTCAAAACGAGAAGGGTGAAGAACCACTTAAAAATTCGGCAGCCTAACGGCGCCACTTAAAACTTCAAAATACTGAATTGAAGAGATAAATTGGGGTCTCTCATCATGTGATCATAAAAGATCAGTATGATAAATTTAGAGATCATACCCCAACATAATAAAAAGGAACTTGAAAGAATTGACATGAAAGTAGAACTTCAAAACGAGAAGGGTGAAGAACCACTTAAAAATTCGGCAGCCTAACGGCGCCACTTAAAACTTAAAAATACTGAATTGAAGAGATCAATTGGGGTCTCTCATCATGTGATCATAAAAGATAAGTATGATAAATTTAGAGATCATACCCCAACATAATAAAAAGTAACTTGAAATACTTTACATGAAAATAGATCTTGAAAATTGAGAAAGTAGAAAGAATCTGTTACAAAAATTTCGGCATCCTAACGGCGCCACTTAAAACATCATAAAACGAAATAATGAGAGTAAAAAGGGGATCTCTCATTATATGAACATGAAAAGGGAATTAAGAGGATTATAAAAGAACATCCTCTAACATAAGAACATGGAGCATAAAATAAATGACATAAAAGAGATTTCTTGAAAAGAAAGAGAGAGATCGGATCCCTTACCTTAAAACGTAACTCTTAAAACTCAAAGGTTTAGACCTTGGGGGCTTAGGGGCACCATGGGAGGACTCCTTGGGAGGTAAGGAGACCAGAACTTCGTTGGAGGAGAGTGGGGAGTCAAATGGATGAGAGGATGGCTTGGTATTTACAGGGAAAGTGAGGGGACAAGGCATTAATGGAAAAGGGACACCTTATTAGTGGTTTTGGCAAAACCATGGGCTTTCCCATGGTATTGGCCACTTGGGACACCTCATACCTTATCTTACTATTCATAAGTCGAACATATTGATTAAAAACTTAATACATCATTTAATGATGTCATTAAATACTTGTAACTTAAAAACTGTATTTTCACTATTAATCGAAAATTCAACTTTCTCAGAATAATCCCAAAATTTCACCTTAACCAAATATCAACGCTCTGATTAAAAATATGAACTCCATTTTATAAAAATAATTTTCTAAATATTTTTAATTTAATTTTTAAATAAAAACACTATTCACCGAAAATTCATTTTTTCAGAAAAAACCCCAAAAATTACCATAGCATAATATCGGTGCTATGAGTTCAAAAATGAAATCCGTTTTATAAAAATAATTTTCTAAATATTTTTAATTAAATTTTAATTAAAATACACTACTAACCTGAAAAAAAATAATACTTGAATAATAATTTATGAAACCGTTATTTAACCATTTTATTGAATCACATTACTTAATCAAGGTGCCTAGATTATATTAATACTTTCTTTAAGTGAGTTTACTAATCCATTTGGACACATTACTAATCCTAATCATAAAATCACTATTCATAATTTACTATTCATCAAAATTTAAGTTGATCTTATTAGACTCTAAATTTCATACTGAACATAATTGTAGAATACCATATTTCGAAAATCATTACACATTTTTAATTATTTAAGGTTTACACAACCATTTTTAAAATATCCTTTTTCTAAAATCCATCAAAAATATGCATACTATATTTATCCAGTCATTTGAAAATTCATAAACTTCATCATAAGAAGAAATCCCAATTTTTATTTAAAACAAAGGATTACACAAGGCAGTTACGGTCTCCTTACATAGTCCCTTATCACACCAGCATAGGACCTAAGTGTAAGGTGTGCTAAGGTGAGAGAATCTGAGGGAGGCTCAGCCAACATCGCACGAGTAGTAATTTCTATCAGTTTGAACTTCTCACGAATACGATCCCGTTCTAGCTTTATACGATGAAGTTCAGCCTGGGTTTGGTCAATAGCATAGCCCAGTGGTGTTACCTCCCTCCCAAGTTCTGTTAGATGGGCTTCTATAGGTTCAAGACTACTTGGTGAGGCCATCGAATCTTCTTTCTAGATTGATTAACCAAGATTACTTGTATTTAGAGACAATAATCAAATCTTTTAGTTTCCAGCGGTCATATTGACCAATGGTCATATAACAGTCAAAAACCAATGGTATCATTTTAATTATACTCATGTTATCAAATGAAATATTTTTGTTGAGTATAAAAATAAAATAAAATAACACATAAAATTAGGAAACAAGATTTATTCAAAATTTTGGGTCGTTACAATCTTCCCCCCTTAAGAAATTGCGTCCTCGTAATTTTTAAAAATTGGTTTTTGAAATTTCATTGAAAGTCCCACATCGAAAAAGGAGTCAGTAAAACTATTACTTTAAAAGAATGAAAGGGAAGTACGAAGGTCACCCGAGTTATCCCACACTAGGATTCCATGTAGGAAAACATGGACATGGAGGAGAAAACAAAGGTTCAAGTTCTGAGGGAGAGTGACAGAGAACATGATTAGGAGAAAGTTAACCATAAGAAAATCCCAAACTTATGATGTGTGTAAACGATCTATGATTACCTAGTAGGAAACTTAAACCAACAACATTTTTGTTTTACGTTCCTTTTCATAATTTTGAGGAATTCATTTACAACATAGAACAAAAACATAAGGAAATATATATACCTTCATGTAGAGTTTCACCCTTTAATAAGTTTCTACCAAAACTAATATTTTCTCCCAAACGATGAGCATTCAAAACTACTTGGTCTCATCAAAACAAAAGAATCATCTTCTAAGGAATCACATAATCCACAAAAGATTAACTATCTATTTCTTCTATCTTTAAACATTATCCCAAAAATAGAAAGGGTAAGGTTAAACAACTCTTCAAAAAGTAAGAATCCCATAGGAATGGAAACTGATTTTAAATCATCAATGTTCCATGGTAATACCCAAAGTTCATCATAGACCATTCCATAAATAACGGTCCTTAAAATTCCTCAAAATAAACCAAACTAAGATTGAAACCCAAATACAAGAAGGATTTGATAACATAGTCTTCCAAAATAAACTTCATTGTTAATCTCCAAACAACATCAACCACTCCTAACATCTTATAACAAAATTATCTAAACTAAACATATTTTACCCAAGACAGGTTAATCATTCCCATAAGTAACCTAAATTACTATAAGTCCACCATAAATTCATCGATTCTTCAAAATATAAGTCAACCTTACTCCTCAATGAAAATACCGTAGTAATCTATTTACCTCGATCATATAGGGTCCCCAAAATAGTGAACATATTCCAAAATAATAATCATTTTTTTAACCCCTAATCATTTCTATCATATTAATATAGAAATCGTTGCATTTTCTATCACATTGGTTGTTGGGACACGTTATTCCATTTCCCACCATTAACTAAGAAGAGAAAGTATAATTATGGGCTTAAATACTTAACAAATAATCATGAAAAGGAACTTAAAGCATATAAGGATAACTTGTAGAAGAAAAGTATACCCTAACTTGTGATCTCCTAGGTTACCATCTAGGTTATCCATGATCATATATTCTTATGTGAATCTTTATTTTATTTTACCTTTGTTCCTTTAACAATGGTTCATACCAAGCTTATTAATTTACCAAAGCATATCCCCCAGGAGTGTCGTAACCAAGAGTGCAGTAAGGCCCGTTGTCGTGTACCAGTTCCCGTTCGAGTCTAGCTCAAAGCGGTGTTTTCGGGTTTTACCCCTATGTATATATGTGCCAGAGCCACCTCTACCTTCTCGTATCCAGACAGGGATGTATTTGCTTGGCAACCCCTTACTCAATACTCACCAAAATACCAGGAAGATTTCCTATATTTAACTTTTCTATAGGGTTCTTCCTAGATTTTTCATGTCCTAATTCCCACAAATAACTAAACCATCCTTTGATACCAACTATAGCATCCCTCCTATTTATCACATAAACTTTCATTACATTTTACAAAACCGAGGATCTTTAAGGTTTAGTGTCTTGGAAACCAGAAACTTTAAACATGAAAACATAAAACATTCTTCTAAAACACTTGAAACGATTCTCCTCATGTTCACCCTAGGCTCATTAATGCATCTCATAACCTGGGGATATACATTAAAAGAAAGGGTGAGCAGAAGGCCCAGAAAGGGAAACAAGTGAAACATTTTACATATGAATTTGAGATACATCAATAAAGTCATGAAAAGAACTTTAAGGCATGAAAATGAAATTATGAGGCATATCATAATAAAAATAAAACTTTTTCATAACTTGAAGTTGTGGCTGCAACATTTAATATTGAAAATCATGAACATATCACCAAGGTCCATCCCCAAGGTGTCATTTGAAAATTACCAAGGTTATTCACCAAGGTATCGTGAAAATTGTAATCTCTAGTGGTTACATCATTACCCAATGCATTGGAGCGCTATCAGGGAGCACCCTTAAACTTGACATTATTATCATGTGAGACACATATATCATCATCAAAAATTTCATAAATAACCCATATAGCATAAAATAAATGGATTTCATTTCATAATCATAACGTTTTAAAAACTGCTTTAAAGACATGATCTTTACGTCACTTTAAACCCACGGAAGGGGAGAGCGGGTTTCATGTATATAAATCCCAGAATTTAAAATAGAACATTTTAGTATATATGTGAATACCCCTGTAGAAATAAGAGCTTCGAGCATTCACTTTATAACATAAAATAATTTTGAGAAAAGAGAGAGTCATTTTGAGACGAAAATTCTGCAGCATAACGGCTATGTTACAAGGTTTTTAGAAAACATTTAAAAGAGAGGGGACATGGGTAAAACATTCATAAATGACCCAAAAAACAGTAGAGGGACAGAATATAAGGGATTTAAGAACATGGTAATGAAATTTGAAAATATACCATATGAAATGAAGAACATGAAAGGAAGACAAAAATAATATTTCTCTTATGAAAATTCGTCAGCCTAACGGCGTTACATAAACTTCAACAAAAAATGAACTGATGAGATCAAATAGGGTCTCTCATCCTATGAACATAAAATATCAGTATGATAGATATAGAGATCATACCCCAACATAATAAAAATGAACTTTCAAGACTTGACATGGAATTAGAACTTTGAAAAGGGGAAGGGTGAAAGAATCCCTTAAAAATTCGGTATCCTAACAGCGTCACTTAAACTTCAACAAAAATGAATTGATGAGATCAAATAGGGTCTCTCATAATATGAACATAAGAGTCTAGTATGATAGATATAGAGATCATACCCCAACATAACAAAAAGGAACTTGAAAGAATTGACATGAAAGTAGAACTTCAAAACGAGAAGGGTGAAGAACCACTTAAAAATTCGGCAGCCTAACGGCGCCACTTAAAACTTCAAAATACTGAATTGAAGAGATAAATTGGGGTCTATAGTCATGTGATCATAAAAGATCAGTATGATAAATTTAGAGATCATACCCCAACATAATAAAAAGTAACTTGAAAGAATTTACATGAAAGTAGAACTTCAAAACAAGAAGGGTGAAG
Organism: Viscum album; assembly: GCA_963277665.1. Lineage (NCBI taxonomy): Eukaryota > Viridiplantae > Streptophyta > Magnoliopsida > Santalales > Viscaceae > Viscum > Viscum album. The sequence continues at coordinate 1,233,462,974 of OY728162.1, read as the reverse complement.
AACCACTTAAAAATTCGGCAGCCTAACGGCGCCACTTAAAACTTAAAAATACTGAATTGAAGAGATCAATTTGGGTCTCTCATCATGTGATCATAAAAGATAAGTATGATAAATTTAGAGATCATACCCCAACATAATAAAAAGGAACTTGAAATACTTTACATGAAAATAGATCTTGAAAATTGAGAAAGGAGAAAGAATCTGTTACAAAAATTCCGGCAGCCTAACGGCGCCACTTAAAACATCATAAAACGAAATAATGAGAGTAAAAAGGGGATCTCTCATTATATGAACATGAAAAGGGCAGTAAGAGGAGTATAAAAGAACATCCTCTAACATAAGAACATGGAGCATAAAATAAATGACATAAAAGAGATTTCTTGAAAAGAAAGAGAGAGATCGGATCCCTTACCTTAAAACGTAACTCTTAAAACTCAAAGGTTTGGACCTTGAGGGATTAGGGGCACCATGGGAGGACTCCTTGGGAGGTAATGAGACCCGAACGTCGTTGGAGGAGAGTGGGGAGTCAAATGGATGAGAGGATGGCTTGGTATTTATAGGGAAAGTGAGGGGACAAGGCATTAATGGCAAAGGGACACCTCATTAGTGGTTTTGGCAAAACCATGGGCTTTCCCATGGTATTTGCCCATGGTATTGGCCACTTGGGACACCTCATACCTTATCTTACTATTAATAAGTCGAACATATTGATTACAAACTTAATACATCATTTAATGATGTCATTAAATACCCGTAACTTAAAAACTGTATTTTCACTATTCATCGAAAATTCAACTTTCTCAGAATAATCCCAAAATTTCACCTTAACCAAATATCAACGCTCTGATTAAAAATATGAACTCCATTTTATAAAAATAATTTTCTAAATATTTTTAATTAAATTTTTAAATAAAAACACTATTCACCGAAAATTCATTTTTTTCAGAAAGAACCCCAAAAATTACCATAGCATAATATCGGTGCTATGAGTTCAAAAATGAAATCTGTTTTATAAAAATAATTTTCTAAATATTTTAAATTAAATTTTTAATTAAAATACACTATTAACCTGAAAAAACTAATACTTGAATAATAATTTATGAAACCGTTATTTAACCATTTTATTGAATCACATTACTTAATCAAGGTGCCTAGATTATATTAATACTTTCTTTAAGTGAGATTACTAATCCATTTGGACACATTACTAATCCTAATCATAAAATCACTATTCATAATTTACTATTCATCAAAAATTAAGTTGATCTTATTAGACTCTAAATTTCGTACTGAACATAATTGTAGAAGACCATTTTTCGAAAATCATTACACATTTTTAATTATTTAAGGTTTACACAACCATTTTTAAAAATTCCTTTTTCTAAAATCCATCAAAAATATGCATACTATATTTATCCAGTCATTTGAAAATTCATAAACTTCATCATAAGAAGAAATCCCAATTTTTATTTAAAACAAAGGATTGCACAAGGATGTTACGGTCTCTTTACATATCCCCTTATCACACCAGCATAGGACCTAAGTGTAAGGTGTGCTAAGGTGAGAGAATCTAAGGGAGGCTCAGCCAACATCGCACGAGTAGTAATTTCTATCAGTTTTAACTTCTCGCGAAGACGATCCCATTCTAGCTTTATACGATGAAGTTCAGCTTGGGTTTGGTCAATAGCATAGCCCAGTGGTGCTACCTCCCTCCCAAGTTCTGTCAGATGGGCTTCTATAGGTTCAAGACTACTGGGTGAGGCCATCGAATCTTCTTTCTAGATTAATTAACCAAGATTACTTGTATTTAGAGACAATAATCAAATCTTTTAGTTTCCAGCGGTCATATTGACCAATGGTCGTATAACAGTCAAAAACCAATGGTATCATTTTAATTATACTCATGTTATCAAATGAAATATTTTTGTTGAGTATAAAAATAAAATAAAATAACACATAAAATTAGGAAACAAGATTTATTCAAAATTTCGGGTCGTTACAATCTTCCCCCCTTAAGAAATTGCGTCCTCGCAATTTTTAAAAATTGGGTTTTGAAATTTCATTCAAAGTCCCACATCGAAAAAGGAGTTAGTAAAACTATTACTTTAAAAGAAAGAAAGGGAAGTACGAAGGTCACCCGAGTTAGCCCACACTAGGATTCCATGTAGGAAAACATGGACATGGAGGAGAAAACAAAGGGTCAAGTTCTGAGGGAGAGTGACAGAGAACATGATTAGGAGAAAGTTAACGATAAGAAAATCCCAAACTTATGATGTGTGTAAATGATCTCTGATTACCTAGTAGGAAACGTAAACCAAAAACATTTTTGTTTTACGTTCCTTTTCATAATTTTGAGGAATTCATTTACAACATAGAACAAAAACATAAGGAAATATATCTACCTTCATGTAGAGTTTCACCCTTTAATAAGTTTCTTCCAAAACTAATCTTTTCTCCCAAATGATGAGCATTCAAAACTACTTGGTCTCATCAAAACACAAGAATCATCTTTTAGATAATCACATAATCCACAAAAGATTAACTATCTATTTCTTCTGTCTCTAAACATTATCCCAAAAACAGAAAGGGTAAGGTTAAACAACTCTTCAAAAAGGAATAATCCCATAGGAATGGAAACTGATTTTAAATCATCAATGTTCCTTGGTAATACCCAAAGTTTATCATAGACCATTCCATAAATAACGGTCCTTAAAATTCCTCAAAATAAACCAAACTAAGATTGAAACCCAAATACAAGAAGGATTTGATAACATAGTCTTCCAAAATAAACTTCATTGTTAATCTCCAAACAACATCAACCACTCCTAACATCTTATAACAAAATTATCTAAACTAAACATATTTTACCCAAGACAGGTTAATCATTCCCATAAGTAACCTAAATTACTAAAAGTCCACCATAAATTCATCGATTCTTCAAAATATAAGTCAACCTTACTCCTCAATGAAAATACCGTAGTAATCTATTTACCTCGATCATATAGGGTCCCCAAAATAGTGAACATATTCCAAAATAATAATCATTTTTTTAACGCCCTAATCATCTCTATCATATTAATATATAAATCGTTGCATTTTCTATCACATTGGTTGTTGGGACACGTTATTCAATTTCCCACCATTAACTAAGAAGAGAAAGTATAATTATGGGCTTAAATACTTAACCAATAATCATGAAAAGGAACTTAAAGCATATAAGGATAACTTGTAGAAGAAAAGTATACCCTAACTTGTGATCTCCTAGGTTACCATCTAGGTTATCCATGATCATATATTCTTATGTGAATCTTTATTTTATTTTACCTTTGTTCCTTTAACAATGGTTCATACCAAGCTTATGAATTTACCAAAGCATATCCCCCAGGAGTGTCGTAACCAAGAGTGCAGTAAGGCCCGTTGTCGTGTACCAGTTCCCGTTCGAGTCTAGCTCAAAGCGGTGTTTTCGGGTTTTACCCCTATGTACATCTGTTCCAGAGCCACCTCTACCTGCTCATATCCAGATAGGGATGTATTTGCTTGGCAACCCCTTACTCAATACTCACCAAAATACCAGGAAGATTTCCTATATTTAACTTTTCTATAGGGTTCTTCCTAGATTTTTCATATCCTAATTCCCACAAATAACTAAACCATCCTTTGATACCAACTATAGCATCCCTCCTCTTTATCACATAAACTTTCATTACATTTTACAAAACCGAGGATCTTTAAGGTTTAGTGTCTTGGAAACCAGAAACTTTAAACATGAAAACATAAAACATTCTTATAAAACACTTGAAAGGGTTCTCCTCATGTTCAGCCTAGGCTCATTACTGCATCTCATAACCTGGGGATATAAATTAAAAGAAAGGGTGAGCAGAAGGCCCAACAAGGGAAACAAGTGAAACATTTTACATATGAATTTGAGATACATCAATAAAGTCATGAAAAGAACTTTAAGGCATGAAAATGAAATTATGAGGCATATCATAATAAAAATAAAACCTTTTCATAAATTGAAGTTGTGGATGCAACATTTAATATTGACAATCATGAACATATCACCAAGGTCCATCCCCAAGGTGTCATTTGAAAATTACCAAGGTTATTCACCAAGGTATCGTGAAAATTGTAATCTCTAGTGGTTACATCATTACCCAATGCATTGGAGCGCTATCAGGGTGCACCCTTAAATTTGACTTTATTATCATGTGAGCCACATATATCATCATCAAAAATTTCATAAATAACCCATATATCATAAAATAAATGGGTTTCATTTCATAATCATAACATTTTAAAAACTGCTTTAAAGACATGATCTTTACGTCACTTTAAACCCACGGAAGGGGAGAGCGGGTGTCATGTATGTAAATCCCAGAATTTAAAATAGAACATTTTGGTATATATGTGAATACCCCTATAGAAATAATAGCTTCAAGCATTCACTTTATAACATAAAATAATTTTGAGAAAAGAGAGAGGCATTTTGAGACGAAAATTATGCATCATAACGGCTATTTTACAAGGTTTTTAGAAAACATTTAAAAGAGAGGGGACATGGGTCAAACATTCATAAATGACCCAAAAAACAGTAGAGGGACAGAATATAAGGGATTTAAGAACATGGTAATGAAATTTGAAAATATACCATATGAAATGAAGAACATGAAAGGAAGACAAAAATAAGATTTCTCTTATAAAAATTCAGCAGCCTAACGGCGTTACATAAACTTCAACCAAAAATGAACTGATGAGATAAAATAGCGTCTCTCATCCTATGAACATAAAAGATCAGTATTATAGGTATAGAGATCATACACCAACATAATAAAAATGAACTTTCATGACTTGACATGGAATTAGAACTTTGAAAATGGGAAGGGTGAAAGAATCCCTTAAAAATTCGGTAGCCTAACGGCGTCACTTAAACTTCAACAAAAATGAATTGATGAGATCAAATTGGGTCTCTAGTCATATGAACATAAGAGTCTAGTATGATAGATATAGAGATCACACCCCAACATAACAAAAAGGAACTTGAAAGAATTGACATGAAAGTAGAACTTCAAAACGAGAAGGGTGAAGAACCACTTAAAAATTCGGCAGCCTAATGGCGCCACTTAAAACATCAAAATACTAAATTGAAGAGATCAATTGCGGTCTCTCATCATGTGATCATAAAAGATCAGTATTATAAATTTAGAGATCATACCCCAACATAATAAAAAGGAACTTGAAAGAATTGACATGAAAGTAGAACTTCAAAACGAGAAGGGTGAAGAACCACTTAAAAATTCGGCAGCCTAACGGCGCCACTTAAAACTTAAAAATACTGAATTGAAGAGATCAATTGGGGTCTCTCATCATGTGATCATAAAAGATCAGTATGATAAATTTAGAGATCATACCCCAACATAATAAAAAGGAACTTGAAATACTTTACATGAAATAGATCTTGAAAATTGAGAAGGGAGAAAGAATCCATTACAAAAATTTCGGCAGCCTAACGGCGCCACTTAAAACATCATAAAACGAAATAATGAGAGTAAAAAGGGGATCTCTCATTATATGAACATGAAAATGGAAGTAAGATGAGTATAAAAGAACATCCTCTAACATAAGAACATGGAGCATAAAATAAATGACATAAAAGAGATTTCTTGAAAAGAAAGAGAGAGATCGGATCCCTTACCTTAAAACGTAACTCTTAAAACTCAATGGTTTGGACCTTGAGGGCTTGGGGGCACCATTGGAGGACTCCTTGGGAGGTAATGAGACCAGAACATCATTGGGGTAGAGTGGGGAGTCGAATGGATGAGAGGATGGCTTGGTATTTATAGGGAAAGTGAGGGGACAAGGCATTAATGGCAAAGGGACACCTCATTAGTGGTTTTGGAAAAACCATGGGCTTGCCCATGGTATTTTCCCATGGTATTGGCCACTTGGGACACCTCATACCTTATATTACTATTCATAAGTCGAACATATTGATTACAAACTTAATACATCATTTAATGATGTCATTAAATACCCGTAACTTAAAAACTGTATTTTCACTATTCATCAAAAATTCAACTTTCTCAGAATAATCCCAAAATTTCACCTTAACCAAATATCAACACTCTGATTACAAATATGAACTCCATTTTATAAAAATAATTTTCTAAATATTTTTAATTTAATTTTTAAATAAAAACACTATTCACCGAAAATTCATTTTTTCAGAAAAAACCCCAAAAATTACCATAGCATAATATCGGTGCTCTGAGTTCAAAAATGAAATCCATTTTATAAAAATAATTTTCTAAATATTTTTAATTAAATTTTTAATTAAAAAACACTATTCACCTGAAATAACTAATACTTGAATAATAATTTATGAAACCGTTATTTAACCATTTTATTGAATCACATTACTTAATCAAGGTGCCTAGATTATATTAATACTTTCTTTAAGTGATATTACTAATCCATTTGGACATATTACTAATCCTAATCATAAAATCACTATTCATAATTTACTATTCATCAAAAATTAAGTTGATCTTATTAGACTCAAAACTTTGTACTGAACATAATTGTAGAAGACCATTTTTCGAAAATCATTACACATTTTTAATTATTTAAGGTTTACACAACCATTTTTAAAATATCCTTTTTCTAAAATCCATCAAAAATATGCATACTATATTTATCCAGTCATTTGAAAATTCATAAACTTCATCATAAGAAGAAATCCCAATTTTTATTTAAAACAAAGGATTACACAAGGCAGTTACGGTCTCCTTACATAGCACCTTATCACACCAGCATAGGACCTAAGTGTAAGGTGTGCTAAGGTGAGAGAATCCGAGGGAGGCTCGGCCAACATCGCACGAGTAGTAATTTCTATCAGTTTGAACTTCTCGCGAAGACGATCCCGTTCTAGCTTTATACAATGAAGTTCAGCTTGGGTTGGGTCAATAGCAAAGCCCAGTGGTGCTACCTCCCTCCCAAGTTCTGTTAAATGGGCTTCTATAGGTTCAAGACTACTGGGTGAGGCCATCGAATCTTCCTCCTATATTAATTAACCAAGATTACTTGTATTTAGATACAATAATCAAAACGTTTAGTTTCCAGCGGTCATATTGACCAATGGTCATATAACAGTCAAAAACCAATGGTATAATTTTAATTATACTCATGTTATCAAATGAAATATTTTTGTTGAGTATAAAAATAAAATAAAATAACACATAAAATTAGGAAACAAGATTTATTCGAAATTTCGGGTCGTTACAATGTTCCCCCCTTAAGAAATTGCGTCCTCGCAATTTTTAAAAATTGGGTTTTGAAATTTCATTGAAAGTCCCACATCGAAAAAGGAGTCAGTAAAACTATTACTTTAAAACAAAGAAAGGGAAGTACTAAGGTCACCCGAGTTAGCCCACACTAGGATTCCATGTAGGAAAACATGGACATGGAGGAGAAAACAAAGGGTCAAGTTCTGAGGGAGAGTGACAGAGAACATGATTAAGAGAAAGTTAACCATAAGAAAATCCCAAACTTATGATGTGTGTAAACGATCTCTGATTACCTAGTAGGAAACGTAAACCAACAACATTTTTGTTTTACGTTCCTTTTCATAATTTTGAGGAATTCATTTACAACATAGAACAAAAACATAAGGAAATATATCTACCTTCATGTAGAGTTTCACCCTTTAATAAGTTTCTACCAAAACTAATCTTTTCTCCCAAACGATGAGCATTCAAAACTACTTGGTCTCATCAAAACAAAAGAATCATCTTCTAGAGAATCACATAATCCACAAAAGATTAACTATCTATTTCTTCTATCTTTAAACATTATCCCAAAAATAGAAAGGGTAAGGTTAAACAACTCTTCAAAAAAGGAAGAATCCCATAGGAATGGAAACTGATTTTAAATCATCAATGTTCCATGGTAATACCCAAAGTTCATCATAGACCATTCCATAAATAACGGTCCTTAAAATTCCTCAAAATAAACCAAACTAAGATTGAAACCCAAATACAAGAAGGATTTGATAACATAGTCTTCCAAAATAAACTTCATTGTTAATCTCCAAACAACATCAACCACTCCTAACATCTTATAACAAAATTATCTAAACTAAACATATTTTACCCAAGACAGGTTAATCATTCCCATAAGTAACCTAAATTACTATAAGTCCACCATAAATTCATCGATTCTTCAAAATATAAGTCAACCTTACTCCTCAATGAAAATACCGTAGTAATCTATTTACCTTGATCATATAGGGTCCCCAAAATAGTGAACATATTCCAAAATAATAATCATTTTTTTGACCCCCTAATCATCTCTAATATATTAATACAGAAATCGTTTCATTTTCTATCACATTGGTTGTTGGGACACGTTATTCCATTTCCCACCATTAACTAAGAAGAGAAAGTATAATTATAGGCTTAAATACTTAACCAATAATCATGAAAAGGAACTTGAAGCATATAAGGATAACTTGTAGAAGAAAAGTATACCCTAACTTGTGATCTCCTAGGTTACCATCTAGGTTATCCATGATCATATATTCTTATGTGAATATTTATTTTATTTTACCTTTATTCCTTTAACAATGGTTCATACCAAGCTTATGAATTTACCAAAGCATATCCCCCAGGAGTGTCGTAACCAAGAGTGCAGTAAGGCCCGTTGTTGTGTACCAGTTCCCGTTCAAGTCTTGCTCAAAGCGGTGTTTTCGGGTTTTACCCCTATGTACATCTGTGCCAGAGCCACCTCTACCTGCTCGTATCCAGACAGGGATGTATTTGCTTGGCAACCCCTTACTCAATACTCACCAAAATACTAGGAAGATTTATTATATTTAACTTTTCTATAGGGTTCTTCCTAGATTTTTCATATCCTAATTCCCACAAATAACTAAACCATCCTTTGATACCAACTATATCATCCCTCCTCTTTATCACATAAACTTTCATTACATTTTACAAAACCGAGGATCTTTAAGGTTTAGTGTCTTGGAAACCAGAAAATTTAAACATGAAAACATAAAACATTCTTCTAAAACACTTGAAAGGCTTCTCCTCATGTTCACCCTAGGCTCAATACTGCATCTCATAACCTGGGGATATACATTAAAAGAAAGGGTGAGCAGAAGGCCCATTAAGGGAAACAAGTGAAACATTTTACATATGAATTTGAGATACATCAATAAAGTCATGAAAAAAACTTTAAGGCATGAAAATGAAATTATGAGGCATATCATAATAAAAATAAAACTTTTTCATAACTTAAAGTTGTGGCTTCAACATTTAATATTTACAATCATGAACATATCACCAAGGTCCATCCCCAAGGTGTCATTTGAAAATTACCAAGGTTATTCACCAAGGTATCGTGAAAATTGTAATCTCTAGTGGTTACATCATTACCCAATGCATTGGAGCGCTATCAGGGTGCACCCTTAAATTTGACTTTATTATCATGTGAGCCACATATATCATCATCAAAAATTTCATAAATAACCCATATAGCATAAAATAAATGGGTTTCATTTCATAATCATAACGTTTTAAAAACTGCTTTAAAGACATGATCTTTACGTCACTTTAAACCCACGGAAGGGGAGAGCGGGTTTCATGTATGTAAATCCCAGAATTTAAAATAGAAAATTTTGGTATATATGTGAATACCCCTATAGAAATAAGAGCTTCGATCATTAACTTTATAACATGAAATAATTTTTAGAAAAGAGAGAATCATTTTGAGATGAAAATTCTGCAGCATAACGGCTATGTTACAAGGTTTTTAGAAAACATTTAAAAGAGAGGGGACATGGGTCAAACATTCATAAATGACCCAAAAAAAGTAGAGGGATAGAATATAAGGGATTTAAGAACATGGTAATGAAATTTGAAAATATACCATATGAAATGAAGAACATGAAAGGAAGACAAAAATAAGATTTCTCTTATGAAAATTCGGCAGCCTAACGGCGTTACATAAACTTCAACCAAAAATGAACTGATGAGATCAAATAGGGTCTCTCATCCTATGACAATAAAAGATCAGTATGATAGATATAGAGATCATACCCCAACATAATAAAAATTAACTTTCAAGACTTGACATGGAATTAGAACTTTGAAAAGGGGAAGGGTGAAAGAATCCCTTAAAAATTCGGTAGCCTAACGGCGTCACTTAAACTTCAACAAAAATGAATTGATGAGATCAAATAGGGTCTCTCATCATATGAACATAAGAGTCTAGTATGATAGATATAGAGATCATACCCCAACATAACAAAAAGTAACTTGAAAGAATTGACATGAAAGTAGAACTTCAAAACAAGAAGGGTGAAGAACCACTTAAAAATTCGGCAGCCTAACGGCGGCACTTAAAACTTCAAAATACTGAATTGAAGAGATCAATTGGTGTCTCTCATCGTGTGATCATAAAAGATCAGTATGATAAATTTAGAGATCATACCCCAATATAATAAAAAGGAACTTGAAATAATTGACATGAAAATAGAACTTCAAAACGAGAAGGGTGAAGAACCACTTAAAAATTCGGCAGCCTAACGGCGCCACTTAAAACTTCAAAATACTGAATTGAAGAGATCAATTGGGGTCTCTCATAATGTGATCATAAAATATCAGTATGATAAATTTAGAGATCATATCCCAACATAATAAAAAGGAAATTGATATACTTTACATGAAAATAGATCTTGAAAATTGAGAAGGGAGAAAGAATCTGTTACAAAAATTTCGGCAGCCTAACGGCGCCACTTAAAACATCATAAAATGAAATAATGAGAGTAAAAAGGGGATCTCTCATTATATGAACATGAAAAGGGAAGTAAGAGGAGTATAAAAGAACATCCTATAACATAAGAACATAGAGCATAAAATAAATGACATAAAAGCAATTTCTTGAAAAGAAAGAGAGAGATCGGATCCCTTACCTTAAAATGTAACTCTTAAAACTCAAAGGTTTGGACCTTGAGGGCTTGGGGGCACCATGGGAGGACTCCTTGGGAGGTAATGAGACCAGAACTTCGTTGGGGGAGAGTGGGGAGTCGAATGGATGAGAGGATGGCTTGGTATTTATAGGGAAAGTGAGGGGACAAGGCATTAATGGCAAATGGACACCTCATTAGTGGTTTTGGCAAAACCATGGGCTTTCCCATGGTATTTGCCCATGGTATTGGCCACTTGGTACACCTCATACCTTATCTTACTATTCATAAGTCTAACATATTGATTACAAACTTAATACATCATTTAATGATTTCATTAAATACCCGTAACTTAAAAACTGTATTTTCACTATTCATCGAAAATTCAACTTTCTCAGAATAATCCCAAAATTTCACCTTAACCAAATATCAATGCTCTGATTACAAATATGAACTCCATTTTATAAAAATATTTTTCAAAATATTTTTAATTTAATTTTTAAATAAAAACACTATTCACCGAAAATTCATTTTTTCAGAAAAAACCCCAAAAATTACCATAGCATAATATCGGTGCTCTGAGTTCAAAAATAAAATCTGTTTTATAAAAATAATTTTCTAAATATTTTTAATTAAATTTTAAATTAAAAAACACTATTCACCTGAAAAAACTAATACTTGAATAATAATTTATGAAACCGTTATTTAACCATTTTATTGAATCACATTACTTAATCAAGGTGCCTAGATTATATTAATACTTTCTTTAAGTGATATTACTAATCCATTTGGACACATTACTAATCCTAATCATAAAATCAGTATTCATAATTTATTATTCATCAAAAATTTAGTTGATCTTATTAGACTCTAAATTTCGTACTGAACATAATTGTAGTAGGCCATTTTTCGAAAATCATTACAGATTTTTAATTATTTAAGGTTTACACAACCATTTTTAAAATATCCTTTTTCTAAAATCCATCAAAAATATGCATACTATATTTATCCAGTCATTTGAAAATTCATAAACTTCATCATAAGAAGAAATCCCAATTTTTATTTAAAGCAAAGGATTACACAAGGCAGTTACGGTCTCCTTACATAGCCCCTTATCACACCAGCATAGGACCTATGTGTAAGGTGTGCTAAGGTGAGAGAATCCGAGGGAGGCTCGGCCAACATCGCACGAGTGGTAATTTCTATCAGTTTGAACTTCTCGCGAAGACGATCCCGTTCTAGCTTTATACGATGAAGTTCAGCTTGGGTTTGGTCAATAGCAAAGCCCAGTGGTGCTACCTCCTTCCCAAGTTCTGTTAGATGGGCTTCGATAGGTTAAAGACTACTGGGTGAGGCCATCGAATCTTCTTTCTATATTAATTAACCAAGATTACTTGTATTTAGAGACAATAATCAAAATTTTTAGTTTCCAGCGGTCATATTAACCAATGGTCATATAACAGTGAAAAACTGATGGTATCATTTTAATTATACTCATGTTATCAAATGAAATATTTTTGTTGAGTATAAAAATAAAATAAAATAACACATAAAATTAGGAAACAAGATTTATTCAAAATTTTGGGTCGTTACAAATATGATTCACCAAGTTAATATTTTATGGAAAAACCATATGGTTGAAGAGGCAACATGGGAATTTGAAAATGCTATGAGGGAAAGATATCACCACTAGTTAAATAAGTGAATATAATTAAAATGATGTAATTTATAAAAGTGTAGGATTATTTAAGAACATAAGTAATGATATAACAAATAATTTTCATATTTATCAATATGAATTAGAAAGTTATATAAGAAATTTTTAATCAAAATGAAATTATTTCAATTAAACAATTTTATTATAAGGTTTTAGTTAAAAGATTAATTTCTAAGTTTTAGATTTCTAATTTTATAAAACTAATACAATTTTTGAAATAATAATATCAAAATTTACTTTAGTAGTAATTTTTATATTTTTTAGAATATATTGATTTTTCAGTGAATAGGGAAAAATACAAATTTTTATAAAAAATATTTTTTTAATAAATTAAGTAATTTAAGAGTCCCAAAATGTTTTTAATGTGATTTAAATTAACATAAAAATTATTTATGTTATATTTAATCCACTTAATTTATTTTAAATAAAATTTATATCTTTTTAATATAAGTTTATCTTTGGGTTTAAAGATTGATTTTTCTAAAACCTATTTTAAAATGCCTAATGTTTCACCTTTTTAATTAATTAAAATAATACATAATGGGGATTTTTTAAAATTAATTATATATAATATATTTCATTAGATATTATTTTATTTTCATACATGGATTATTATTAGTCCTATAGTTAATATAGAATCGTATTTTTCAAAAAAAAATACTCTTCTTAAAAACCTGTTAGCTCACCATGACTGTTGGATTAATATTAAATTAAATTATTTCACTTATGTGAATTGAATTTAGAAAAATAGATTTAATTTTTTTAATTAGAGTAATTTCTAATTTCTAATAAGTCCAACTTAATTTTTTACCAATTTTATTATTGAAAATAATTAAAATTAATCATAGCGATTAATGTAAAAATGAGTTTTCTAAGTGATTAAACTTCAATATTTAGGGGTAAATAACATATAAACATGTTTAGAACCCATTTTTTGGAACTATTTCATCCTTATACCTTAAATTATCGATAATTTACTATTATTGGGGCCTTATTACGTGAAAAAAACATGTGTGGAATTATCTCTTTCAATGATTTATAAGTTTTCCACTCACCCCACTTATAAAAGGCTACCCAGTCTCATCCTCTCATCACACCTTCAAAAAAAATTGGTTCATCCAATATTTACCAAAATGAATTCTTCACTTCTGAACTCTAATCCTAGTATCCTTACTTTGTTCAAAAATCCAACCAAGTAATCCCTTTGGTGCAAACCAAAAAGAGGCACCCAAAAATGGATAATACTCATCAATGAACATTTTTGTTTTATTTATTCCTAAAATCTATTAATTTATTTTTATATCATGATTATATAAAAATAATAATTATCAGAAATATAATTAAATTTTTTATGTAAATTTTATTACCTATAATCATACACACTTCCTTCAAATGGGTTACGAAATTGTCATTTGTGTGTACGGCGCACTACCGCCTCGCAAACTGATGTTGTTTGTTTTTACATTATCAACTCTCAAGATTGGGAATAATAATGGATATAAAGTTTATATGTGATATTTATAACATAATTATACCTTTTTATTCATTATATCATATATACCCTTCTATATTATAATACATAAGGGATGTGATAATGTCGCTCGTGTGTACGGCAGGCTACCGCCTCGCGAAGCGATGTGATTCATTTTCACTAACGCGTATCATGGAATGTAATAAGTGTAAATATATTAAATATATGTGATATAAATGACATATTTATGATATTAATGGACTATCAATCAATTATTAATTATAATATATCATTTTCTTTGTTACCTTTTCACTCACTAAAAAGGTGGTAACATCGTTTGTGGACGTGTGGACTATCGCCTCCTCAAATCGATGTGATTTCATTTTTTCATCACCACATCACAATAATGAAATATATAAATATATATAATTAAATATTATGGTATTTATGATATAATTATCATTCTATAAAGATAAATTTTACTTTCCTTCTTTCAATAATGATCATTGGAAAAATGGAAATGTTACTCATGTGTATGTATACCCTAGTCTCTCCATGATCGTAATGTTAGTTAATTTTTCATAAAAATATTTCATAATTGGTTTTAAAATTATAAAATATGTATAAATATTATAATTACTTCATTATTATTATTCTATATATTTTTAAATAATTACCCCTTTGATCGTAGTCGACCTACCAAATTTATTTCTGACACATAAACCAAATATGGTCAAAACATATGACTTAATCTTAATTGATTAAGTAATTTTATATAAATTGTTGATAAGTAAAATAAAATTAATAATAAACTTTTAAAAAATATCTCAAGAAATTTAATAATTAACATAAGTTTATTATTTAGGAAGATAAAGACACGCATGACGAATCAGACTCAAGGTAAGAGACTTTGTCTCAATCTCCTTTCATTGTTGAATATATTGATTTTATCCAAATATATTAATTTATAAGGTGTATATATATACCCTTTTACATTATATATCATTAATTTACCTATTATAATGATTTTAAATGTTTTTTATAATGTTATTATTACATGCAACTTATGATTCAAATATTTATAAGGTGATAAGGGACTTTTCGTTAAAAGAAAATAATCCTCTTTAATGCTTTCCTTCCAACTCTTACTTTTCCATATATATGTCTTTAATATGATTTTATGAATGTTTTTATAAGGAAATAAAGTATTTATTAATTACTATTTGTGTCTACTAAACTTTTTTAAAATTTTTTAAAAAATTAATCTTTTTACATGTTTTATACGGAATGTCTTGACAAATTATAAAAGAAATTTTATATTCTTAATGTACATGGAAATAATGACTTTTCCTCCAGCATGACCATTATATTATTTCAAGATTACTTTATACTATTTAACTTATTATTCAAATAAAACCCATTTTTTGTATTTTGTTATTGAATTTTTTTTCAAAAGAAAGGGGTATTATGTTATTGAAAATTGGGTTTTATAAGAAAAAGGTATTTTGATATCAAAAATTGATTGGATTATGAGTTTAAAAGAGTTTTATAAATGTTTTATAATAAAAAATTAAAATCATAAAAATGTTTTTTCCATGATTTGGTACTTGATAATTATATTATGGGGCAACCCATATAGCGTTGGGTGAGCCTATTACAGCTTATACGATGGGGCATCCCAACTAGCATCGGGTGAGACCATTACAACTTATATGATGGGGTGGATCAGATAGTATCAGGTCAACCCTTTATAGTTATATGATAGGGTGTCCAAGATATTTTTGTGTGATCCCTTTACATCTTATATAATAATGTGGCCCATATAACGATGGGTGAGTCCATTTTAGCTTAAATGTTGGGTGTGCCCATATAGCACTCCAATTTATTGGGTAATGATAATTTTGGAATTTGTCTATATGGTTATTCCAATTAAAAGTATTTTGAAAGGGTTTTATAAATATTATGCTCTAAATCACCAATAAGGTTCATTAATTTCTTAATATTGGTTTTAATGATTTTATTTAGGAAAATCTGTGTGTGATTTTCAAGGGAAAAGTTTTATTTCATATGCTCAAAGAACATTGACGATAAAGGTAAAAGTTATATGAGTTTTCATGTTTCCACTAAACTAATGGTTTACTTTATTTTATATCCCTTACTGATATTTTTTTTCTCATCCTATTTTTTAAAAAAAAATCACATGATGGGTATGGTAAAGGATTAAGTCAAGTTGAAAGTCACGATGATTTTTTATGAAAGAAATAATGTTTTGTTGTAAAAAGTTTTATATAGTGTAAAATGGATGCTGGTTATAAGTTTCCACTATGTATTATATTGTTTCTGTAATGTATGAGTTATGTACTAATTATATAAAACTATAAACCTAAGAATATTCTAAAAGTGAAAGAAAGTAAATTATTGAATAAAACTCATGATTATGTAATTTTTAAAGATGGGGCCTTATACTTTGAATATTCTATTGTGGTTTCTGTTTATTCTTGAGGAATTTTTTTCATAGTTACACATCTCCTTACAATTTAAATTATGAATATTATAGTTTTCTTTCTTCCTTTGCATTATTTTTTCATATTTCCCTTATCACCACACTTGTAACACACTCTCATTCCCTTCAATAACTTCCCATGAAGTTTCTTTCCACAATTTTCACATGATGGAAATTTCTTCAACCTTCTCTTCTTCATTGACACATTCTCTTTTTATTGGTTCTCAAATGAGCTATTATTATCTTGGTTCCCCTTGAATATATTTCATTTATAAAATTCTTTCCCTATTTTGATAGAACATAAAACTATTTCATTTTATAAAAAACATTTAGAGACCAGTGACCATCATAGACTTATCTTAAGTCCTTTAAAGAAATATCCAATCTTGCACTCCATCTTGTGTATGTAATTTGTAGAATTCCTAGATAACATTGTAAATGTATCCTTATACTCTGCAAAAATTTCTTCTTCCTTTTTCTTTAAGCTTAGGAATTTTCTTTTCATTTCAATTTTTTCTCATGGGGGAAATATTTGTCAAATAATGTCTTCTTAAAATATTTCCATTCGATTAGTTTATATTCTCTTCCTCCCTGGTATTCTGATCAATGGAAACCATTTATCAACATCTCCTTTGTTATAATAAACTACAAGTGTAACTTTTTCTTTTTCCATGCATCCTAAGGCTATAAATATATTTTTGAGCGACTTCATCCATTGTTCGACTACCATTGGAATAGTAGTCCCACAAAATGATGGATCCTTTTTCACATAAAGAGATCCAATATATGATAATATCGTTATCAAATATGTTTCTCTATCTGGGTAGGGTTATTTCTTATTACATGATTAAGCTTCTCTAATATATTCATTATTTTCTCGGTTATAATACTAGTTGTATTCGTTTCATGAGCAGGGAAATCTCTACATTGGGAAGGAGTATTGATATCATTCTTCCTTCTAGGTAACATTTATAAACAATTACATATACCACATTAGCTTGTCAAATTACAAATTTTAAATCATAATTTCTAATTATAAATATGGTGTAACATTTCTCAAAAATTAAAAAATCTATGCATCATAAACTTGTTTTATTTAGGGATATCTTTATTTTCAAATCCTTAAAAATTGTTTATAAGGAAAATGTGAATTATCCTAAGAATATCCCTCAATATTGTCAAAATAGGTGCACAATAATCCTTATTCTTATTCACTATGTGATAATTGGGTCAATATTAATGCACCATTTTCAAATTTATCACCCTTAGGTGCCTCTATTCCATAATTGTGTCCACTTGAAGTATCCAAACATGGATATATTGATAGGAGAAACCACATAATCTCTCCCTTACCAAAACATTAGGATGTTCTTATAACTTATCCTCAAATTATATTATAGGTTTATGTTCCTAATATATGTTTTCTTTAATCTAGTCCATATGGTTTCTACTAAAAATTCTCTAATACCAACTGTAATGACCCCAACTCTAGTAGCCCCAAGTCGATATCTTCTTTATTACATTAGCATGGATAAAAAGAATAAAATCACGAATAACTAATAATTATAGTAGTTTTATAAAACCAGATATATACGTGATACCCAATTTACATTGTTAATATAAAATAAAACATAATACATAACAATAGAAAATAAATTTCATCGATGAAATCTCATTCAAAGAATTCTTCTTTATATCCTAGGAAAAGGAAACAAAATAAGGGTGATGTCAAATGCTCAGTAAGGGTTAAGTATTTAAGGATCTATCAAGAATAAATAAGAATAATCAACATAGATAGGTAAATAACTAAACACACATTCCATTTAAATAACTTTAATATCATGAAAACATATTGCATGGTCAATATGAAAAGGTAAAAAAACTAAAAACACATGCCATTTAATCAATAAACTAGGAATGAAATATATCCAGAGATAATATCATGGTAAAAATCACTTTAATAATAGTATAAATGAATTATAAATTAAAAAAACTTAATTAATGGACATAATGTCTTATCCATATGATACATCTACCATCAAGATCATTCCTTAAGACAGTTTAAAACTACGGGTTAAAAACCCATCTAATTTGTCCAATTGGTTTGTCTCATGAGACATGTCGATGCATCAAGGGGCTATCTATATTCAAGACCCATCTGTATCTAAATTACTAAATCATTACTCATATATCAAATTACCCATTTATTTCATGAATCAATATACATTATCATCAAATATCTGTATTGATTAAATAATACGGATTTATCAATATTTCTCAAGTTGATCAATTAATTATCAAAGTAAACACCTTAAGTAAAAATGGTATATGGTTTATGAAATAATCATATCCTTTATAAAATAATATTTATATTTAATATAAATTTAATTTATAAGGAATTATTATCATAATAAAGTGATTGTTTTAATATAAAAGTTAACAATCACAAAAGAAAGTGAGATTGTACAATAACTTTTACCACTTGGAAATTTTAAACTCAAATCCCCTTGGATGAAATAAGTAAAATTGAAACTTAAAATACCATGAAGTTTGAATGAATAATTATATCACACTTAAAATTATAATTATATACACCATATAAAATAAACTAGGTGAATAACAATACAATATGACTCAATGAAGGGGAATTGAGACGAAGTCCCTTACCTTGGTCTTCCTTTTGGTTAAACGTGATTTAAACTATTTTATAGTGGTTTTGAACTCATTATTTACTTATAAAAGAACCATATTAATATTTATAATATCATATATGATCCTTTTATAGCATATTATCACATATTTGTTAATAATTATTCATTATTTTCATTGTTTCATGTGTTAATTGCTTTTTTTTCTCATTCATTCTTTTTCATGAAAGTTTATTTTATTGTGTATATTATATAGTTCCATCATATAAAGAATAATAATCATGAAATAAGTATAATTTTTATATATAAATTATACTTTTAATAATTATCATGAAAAATTATTTTGAGAAATGAAGTTTGTTACGATCATAGAGACGGTAGGCCATACCCACACATGGGTAATATTTACATTTTTCAATGATCATTATGAAAAAAAGGTAATTAAAATTTTATATTTAAAAAATTATTATAATATAATATATACCATATTATTTCTTTAAATGTGCCTATATATATTATACATGTGGCGTGTTGTTTAAAAGAGAGTCACATCGCTTCCTAAAGGTGGTAGTCCACACATACGTGAACGATGTTATTATTTTTCAATGTAAGAAATACAATGATATAATATATATTAATAATTATAAATATTTTATTAATATCATAATTATTTCATTTATATCACATATATTCATTAAAAATATCCTTATTAACTTTCATGTAAAGTGGTAGTGAAAGACAAATCACATCGCTTCATGAGGCAGTAGTCCACCGTACACACGAGCAATGTTATCATACCCCCTACGGAATGAAAATTAAAACAATATGCATTATATAATAACTATATAGGTATAATTATTTTATAAAAATTGTATATATGATTAATATCCATCATTATACCCAACCATGGGAGTTGGTAATTGAAAAACGAATGACATCAGTTCGTGAGGCAGTAGTCCTCCGTACACATGAATGATAGTTTCCTAACCCGTTTGATATAAGTTGGGATGGTTATATGTAATTACCTAAAATTAAAAACATATAAATATATTTAATATACTAATTCCATTATATGAAAAATTTTTAATTAGAATTGAAGGTGGTAGAGAAAGAAAGAAAATAAAAATGCTCGTTGAAGAACGTTACCTCTTTTTCAGGTAACCACCATAAGTTTATACCAAAATCCTTCCTAGGATGGCTTTATGCACAAAGTAAGTATTCTAGGATTGTTTTAGGCACGTTGTACATTTTTTTTTGTGTAGGATTGGTCAAGACAAATGTCCTGATATGTGGGAATAATTGAGGGGAGTGAGTGCCCTTTTATAATTGAGGAGTAGAATTTTATAATTACACAAAAGTATTTGATAATGGGAGGTCACTCTCACCTCATGTGGCTCCAAAATTGATAACTAATGGATTTTAAGGATTATATTCTCCATAAATTCATCAACTAGAAAAAAAACACATGTTTTAAACATGTAATTCATTAGCCTTTAAGTTTACTCCATGTTTAATACATTAGTTTTCACCATAGTAATTAGTTTTTCTAACAAAGGTAATTAAATATTTATTTCTAAAATAAAATGAGCCCTATTATATTATTTAAACCTAATGGTTATAAATATAAAACCTAATTTATCAAATAAAAATATTATGTGTTTTAAAAATTAATTTTATCACAAGTGCATATAACATGCAAAAACATCGCTTTTAACCATAACTGTGGTAATTAATTTTTTATTATATTTACTAATTATTATGACCAAAAACATAGTTGAAATTATTAAATAATATTAATTATTATGATTCAAAATATGGAATAAATTTTATGAAATTAAATTCATATAATTGGAATAATTAAATTTTAAAGTAATGCCTCAGACATGATAAGAAATCGGGTTTTCAAAGAGAAAATATTCCAAAGTTCACAAAGTGTTTATGTAAAAATTCAATTTAAAAATGATTATAATATCTTGAATTTTAATAAGTAATATTATATTTAACTAATTTTACTTTAAAAACAATTTAATATATAATTTATCCTTATAAATAATTTAAACGAAAAAATACAATTTTCAATTAAAAATCAGTATTTTTTACTATTCATCCAAAAAATGAAACTTTTCATAAAAATAAAAACAAATAACCATAAGATATTTTTTATATTATAATTTCCAAAAATAATTTTATTTTTTAAAATAAAATTAATATAATTTGTAAAAATTAATTTTAAATTATGTGTGTGAAGCGTCACAAAACCATCTTTTAGAAAAAATATAGTTTTTTCGAAAGACACTTATTTTTCTTTTAGATGATTCTTATTTTTATTTATAATAAATGGATAAAAAATATAATTTTTAAAATATATATTTTTCATAATTTATTTAGTTTTATTCATACCCTCTAATTTAATAGCTATGTTATTATGGTCATGTTTAAATAATATTTTAATAGAGTATTGTGTTTTTTTAAATTGACTATTTAATGCATAGAAAGCTATAGGAAAAAAAATAAATTTATTCTAAAAGAAATATATTATAAAGTATTGGGGTGATACAGAGACTATTAAATAATATATA
Source organism: Viscum album (assembly GCA_963277665.1). NCBI lineage: Eukaryota > Viridiplantae > Streptophyta > Magnoliopsida > Santalales > Viscaceae > Viscum > Viscum album. The sequence continues at coordinate 1,233,441,084 of OY728162.1, read as the reverse complement.
CATGTCAAGTTTTATGAGACAGATCCATATGAACCAAATACCTCATCATAAAATATGGAGGATGGTCTTTCCATTATGGAATTAATGTTAAACCTAATGACAATTACACCAGACCTCATATAGAAAAATATAATAATTCTAAAGAATATCTTAAACCCAAAAATATAGTTAAAAATTAATTATAAAACACTTTTATTCATAGATTTATTAGGACTCATAAATATCACCCATTATATATAGTTTTATTAAATATAGATAAATGAAACCATAATCAAGCCTCTCATAGAAAACATGTTAAACATTAAGAATCCTTATCACATATTTAACATATGATCATCAATAAAGAAATCAATGATGAATTCTTGGTAATTTAAATGAAATAATTTTTAAATAATTTTTAAATAAATAGTGTCTAGGAACTAGTTGAAAGTCCTAATGACTACATAACTATTAGAACTAAATGGGTGTTTAGAAACAAGGATGATGATTCAGGCACAATGATTAGAAGACATAAAAATATTTCTTGCCTATATAGTGAGTTTTAATTTCAAATTATGTCAAATGTATGTTAAGAATTAATTTTTAAATTGTTATATAGTTGAGGATGTTTTTGTGGATCAACTCCCTAGATTTAAAAATCCTTACTTTTCAAATCATTTTTTTAAATTAGAAAAATATTTATACGGTTCAAAAAAACTTTTTGAGCTTCTTATGATAGGATTAGATTATTTTTTATTTGAAACGGTTTTATTAATGGAATAGATCACAATTTTTTATTTCATAAAATAATTTTGAAATGTGTTTTGGTTGAACAAAACTATATTTATGATATTATTTTGGGATCTTTAGGAAACTCTATGTGTACTAAATTTTTATAAACAATTAAATGTGAATTTTAAATTATTTTTATCAGTGACTTAAATTATTTCTTAATTTTTGGATTTTTAAAAATAAATATGGAGTTATTTTAATTAAAATAAATTATAATAAAGATATTTTAAAATATTTGGTATGGATTATAATAAAGGTAGTGATACTCCCATGATAACATGTTGTAAATTGGATCTTGATAAAACTGGGAAACTAGTTGGTCAAACCACCTATATAGGTACGATTAGAATATTACTATATTTAATTTCTATCCAACCTGATATAATTTTTAGTGGGTATATGTGTTCCTATTATCAAGAAAATCTGAATGTGTGGCATTTACTTTATGTCAAAATAATTTTCAAATACCTCAAAATTATGTCCAATTTTGGATTGTTCTATTCTAGAGGACAATAATTTGATCTCATTAGTTTTTCAAATGAAAACTTTTTTTGTTGTAAGGTAGATAAAAAAATAACCTCTAGAACATGTCACTTTTTTGGAACGTTTCTAGTTTCATGGTGTAGTAAGAAACATAACTTTATTTAATTATCCATTGTTGAAGTTGAGTACATGGATACAAGGAGTTAATGTGTATAGATTATATAGATGAAAAACACTTTAATATAATATGGATTACAATTTCAACATGAAACAATAAATTGTTATAATAAAAGTTCTATAAACATTTCCAAGAATCCTGTGTCTCACTCTAGGAAAAAAATATTAATCTAAGACATCACTTTTTAAGTGACTATTTTGAAAAGGGTGATATAATTCTTGAGTTTATTCATACTGAATATTAGATTTCGGAAAAATTCACAAAGCCTTTGATTTTTTAGATAATTAATATATCAGAAATGATCATAGAATGATAAGTCTTATTTAGTATTTTATTCATAGATTTATTTTGGTTTTGGTAGAGAAAAATCCCAAGACCAGTACTACCATTGATGATCTACCCTTCGTACCTACCATAGATAATCTACCATTGGTATCTACCATGAATTATCAATCATTATTAATTCTATTTTAATTATCAACCATTTCATACTACCATTGTTATGCTACCTTATGAATGCTTTGGTGACTTGGTATTGTAACATTCTACCATTTGAATGTATCACGAAAAACTACCATTGTAATCTGTCATGATAATCTACTATTAGGACCTTCCATTTCTAGTAATACCATTCCTACTATCTATAATTAAAACTTATTATCAGTTTTATTTATTTTTATTCATATTATAATTATTTAATTTCTAATTTTGAAACCCTAAATGATAATGTTTTACCAAAAATTAGAGTATGAGGAACCCTTTCTCTCATATTCATCCTTTATATACATTATCTATACCTCTCTTAACCTATGACATTACATATCCTTACTTAATCCCTCTAACTAGTATGAAAATGGTGTGAGTGAATTTTCTTAGTGGATAAGATGATGATTCACATCCCTTGAAGAAAGAAAGAGTTGAATCTAGTCGGCCAGCAAAACTGAAGAATCCCCATCTCATGTCTCGATCTATTTTCATCGAGAAATAAATATTTTCACATGTTTTTCTTTAATAATATATCTTTTTTTGAGTGTTATATAATACCAAGGATGAGATGAATTTTCCTTGAGTAATGATCAACCATTATACTCTATGTTGGTTAACAAGTTCTATCATTTTGTATTGAATGATTTTAGAGAAAATAATGATATTATCAAGTTGGTGATAGATAGAAAGGATATTTTCATTTCTTTTAAGGAGTCGTATATATGATTAAATGTTCCTTAAAAAGTTATATATGAGGACTATAAAGGCCCATTTCCTATTAATTGTGAGAATTTATTTTGGGGATGCTTTATTTTAGTTGACAGGTAATGACACTATGTGAAGGCCTAAAACTGTAGAGCTTGATGGAGAATGAAGATTTTTGTTTAAGTTTATATATAATATGATATGTCCCAATAATGGGTATTTTATCATAATGAGGTGTTAAAAATATTTTTATTATTTTTAATTAAAATAGGAGAAAAGATTAATTTATGGAGATATCTCATAGTTAATATAAAGGATCTAAACAATCCATCTTTGCGATCAAACTCTTTCGCCTACCCTAAGTTTATATATTATATTTTTTAAGTTAGAGGTTTTGAGCCTAAATTAGAACCTAAAATTACTAAATTTGGGGGATTTTTTCTTATTCAAGTAACCTACAAAAGGGTGAGGGTGAACTATAACCCTTGGATAAAAAGGTGAGTGGTTGAAAATGATAAACTCAGTGAGAATTTATATACAGTAAAGAAGCATATTGAACCAAGAGATATGGATGAACTTAGCTTGGAGTTATATGAGGTTGTGGGGTATTCTTAAACTGAAGAAGTTGGGTTTGATGTGGAAGAAGATGTGATTGAGGAAGAGGAATCAGTGTCTAGTTCAGTGAAAGAGGGGAATGACCCTGATGTGGCTAGGATCCCTAATTTATCCTATAGATCTACCATTACACCTCTTTCCCTTAATAATAGATGAGTTTACTAAGATAATATGATGAGTTAGATGATAATAAAGTCTCTAATGGTGATCAAGTTGAGAGGTTTTCTTTAGATACTCTTAAGGATGGGTTGTTCTTTCTAATGATTCAGAGTGCAGTCATGGTGGAGGATATGAGGATGAAAATTATAACCCTTTTCAGACTATCGTTGAGTTCATAAGGTCTAGTAGTAGTGAGTAGAAGGGTATATCTCCAACTAATTCATCTATCTATGAATTTAGTTATAGAGTTGATCTAAATGATTCAAATGGTAAGGATTTTGGAATCCATATTGACCTAGTTATCTCTGATAGAGATAAGGATGTATCACTAGCTAAGAGGGAAATCCAAAATATATTATAATATTGATTTAGAGTATTCTGAGTTCTATGTTTATGATGAATATGATCAAGGTGGTTTGCCAGATCTTGGTGTACCGACCTTCTCAGTTGATAAGAGAGTTCTTAAGGGATCCCTAGTATCAAAAATATATCAGGTATGGGTTTGTAAGTTTTTACTTCTAGTGATCTTAATGTGGATACTAAACATATGGATGATTCCATGCCTAGCCAGGAGAGGACTCCTCCTGCTTCTTCTCCTCCTCATTCCAGTTATTTTACAAAATATGATATACATTCCTTTAAGTCATGATTTTTAATAGATCTATATAGGATGTGTTGGTCCTCTTTAGTTCAGGAAATTAGGCTCAGTGATGTTTACACAAGAATTATAGCCATTTTTTTATTTCTCATATCCAACCCAAAATTTTCATAAAAATTGAAAGTCTAGAGATATAGAATAATGGTTAATGTAACTAATGGATATTATTTAAATAACTATAGAATACATGAGTAATAGTTTTACTTGTGGAGAGCGATCTCTTTTAGAGAGACAGGAGTCCTTATCTACTATTGGAATACCATCTTCTAGAGATCCTCCTCTTTATACTCCTACTTCGTTGGATATCGAAATAATAAAGGACATGGTGAAAGAAGAGACACATGTTAAGATGGTTTATATCTCTTATTCTCATTATTAAGTGTTTCACCAAATAAAATCTCATTGTGAGAAGATTTATAAGTTGTTTGAAGAATGATTAAACGAGGCTATAAGTGATAAAATATTATCAAAAAATCTATTAAGAATTATCTATCAAGGATTTGTAAAAATAATGAGCTTAATTATAATTATATGTCCTTGTATGAGAATTCTAGAATTCCTCTTGTGACTAGGGACTTTAGGGATGAAGTGACCTAGTTGAAGACATTGTCACCCCATCTCAAGTTATTCATTGAATATAAGGCTTATTTCTTTAAGGATATAGATCATGGTGGTCATGTGACCACTTAGTTTGTGGAGTTGATGGAACCCTTTTTGTACACCACTAGGATTTATTTCATTGCACCTTCTTCCATCCATTTGATTACAACCCTTTTCCCCCTTTATCATCACCTTATTAGACTCCCTCCATTTTGGTCAATCCTTTTGGACTTACCCCTAATGAATCCATGAGGTTGCTCGGTCCATTAGAATTTTATATAGTGTTTTAGTCACTGACACCTTCATCTCCTCTTTCCCTTCTTATTACTGCAAAAGGAAAGGACCCAAAGGATCCTACTTCTAGTCATCCTAAAGATGGTTCTTCATACTCTGATTAGAGTTTTGATAGTGATTTTTCCCTGTAATGTCTTTTGTGATGTAATATTTTAACATTGATATATAATGACAAACCTATTTTATTTATCTTTATGTATTTTAATATATTTTCCATTCTTTCTATCATTTTTATAATTCTAAAAGGGGGAGTAATTGAGTGAAATTTCATATGAGTAATTCAATGGAATATCATATGATTAATTTTATATAATATCACATGAGTACCTGTATAGAATCAATAAAGTATGAACTTTCATTAACCAATATAATAAGATTATATTCACTCTATTATTATATTTTTCATTTATTAAACATTTTCTATATAGTTATGAATTATATGATTTTTGATCATCAAAATGGGTGATATTGTTGGCTAAGTCTAAGCACCTTCTTATTTTAATGATCAGAAAATCATGTTTATTATGTTTCTAAGGAATATAATGTTTTATGATATTAAACCTTTTTTGGATAAATTTTGAAAATTGGCTATGTCTTGATCTACCATCACCATATACTATTGGTTATTATGATCAACTATTAGTTGAAGTAACATACCACTCCTATCTATCATTAGTTTAACAAGCTACTACTAGTTCAACTCTACAACTGTTAGGATCTATTGTTATGTTTTGCTACCATCTAGTGGAGCTACCACCACTTCTAGGTATAACTACTGAAATTATCTACTACCATTTCTCTATTCTACTACCATTTCAACGGTTCTACCATCAGATAAATCTATCATTCCATAGAGCTATCACCAAGTAAAAGATAGAGCTACCATTATAAGGATAAACCACCAATAATTTATAAATCCATTAGTATCTACCAACACATGAAACTACCATTAAGTGAATCTATCACTAGTTCACTACGTGGTTCTACTGTTATATCATCTAACGTTAGGAGAGTTACGACTAGTGAATATACAACCTAAGATCTACCGAAGCTATCTAGACAAAATCTAAAAATTAATACTCTAATTCCAAGTTTATGAATTTAATATTTTATAGAATCAAGTGGATTGAAGAATGATTATTATTTAAAAAATCCATAGATTTCTTAAATGAAAATTCATACCTTTCTGGATATGTATCAAAGTATAAGGATTCTAGTATTTTATTATTCTTTTTCTATAATGGATAATTGGACCTGGAATGCTCTAAATTCAAAATAATATCCCTCATGTTCATGTAAAAGTGTGTTAGATGCATGGACCCAGAAATATAGTCAATCATATGCTAGATCAAAAAATACATACAAAGAAACATGTGTGTGTGGAAGAACACTATATGGTAAAAGACTTAAAATAGAAGGATTTTTACGATATCCATGACCCCTATTTTTATGTATTTTTTTAACTTGTTTGAGTGACTTTCAAAAATAAATTTAAGGGATCCTAAAATAATAAAGATATTTGGTTTGACCAACACTTCATTTTATCATCTCAAATATCTTTTACTTTTGTTTTAGAATTATTTGTCTTGTGTTTTTGTTTTTCTCTTTTTATCTATAAAAAGGTCTTCTATACTAGACTAGATATTTCTTGACTCTCTATATCATTTTTTTCATTTTTATTCCCAAATAAAACTATGGAAGAGTTCATATTTGAATTGTATCTATTTTATCCCATGTATACCTGTGGAATGATCCTTTGTGCCTAGATATCCTTATGTGTTATTGTTTCTAAAACTTGATCCTGGTTGTGGGTCAGTTTATTTTATAAATAATTTTTTGGAAGTAGGTGATTTCCAAGTGGATGAGATTCATCCTCTTTTTGAAACTAAAACCATTTTTTTATTATTTTGTGAATTATTTACTTATTTTGTTTTCTTTTTTTTAAATAAAACAAGTTTTCATCTAAATTATTAAACAAAACATCACTCAGATAGTTAAGATAAATTAATTTTTTATATAATTTGTTTAGTACGAGTAAATTAGTTTTAAAATTTAAAGTATTTTAAAAAAAATAACTAAGATGTGATTATGAAATTGATAGATTTTCCAATGATAAAATTATATATTTCTACTATCTTTTATTAACTAAGTTTTTTATCAAATTAAGGGATATATATTTAAAAAAGTTAAGAGAAATTTGATTAGAAACTAAATTCACCCCCTCTTGAGTTTCCCACTATGACCAATAAAAACCTAACATTTTTTATAATCCTTATGTTTGAGTATCTAGTGCATGGTTAGTTAACCCAACATTTAGAATCATATGTACATGTTGTACTATACGTTTTGAGTTATCCATATGTAGAACAATCTCTAAGTTGAAGTATTCATATACATAATTTTAATTTTAGATATTTTTTTATATTTTAGAAATGGATTCACTGGAGTAAATATCACATTAAAATCTACTCAAAGACTGGTTTAAAGGAACTTCAAAAATGAATTAAATAGTTACTACTACTAAGGGGTGTTATGATTTATAGTGGGAGTTTAAATTAAAATTTCAATAATTCTAGAAGTTTTTAAATATCATAATTCATCCATAGATATATCTATATATTATTGATAAGAACAAAATTGGTTATATTATTTATTCTCAATGGAGTTATCAAGTTTTTATAGGGATTTCATGAATACATAACTGGTAAAATAATCAAATCTATTTTAATAACTCTCTATTTATCTGGATCTCCAAAATTTGAATCACTTTTTATATCTTATCATTAAATAATAAGAATATTATTATTGATACTACTACTATACCTATTTATTGATACTCTTCTGTAGTTCTTCAAATCATTTTTTGTACTAAAATTTATATATATATATATATTTATATATAGGTTTTAATATGATACTATGTATTTTTTCTCCTACAGAGAAGTTAATTTTTTTTAATTTTTTTTAAATTACTTTCTACAACAGCCTAGGGTCTCTTTAGAAGGATTTTTCTATGAATTCATTATTCTATTCCTCAGAAGATATTTCCTTTTATCAATTTTGGAAGAAACAATGTACTAGTCATGTATTCAATAATCATCATATATTTTTTTGGAGTGTCATATTCTCACACTAAGATGTGTTTGTATGGTTCCTTGTAAAATAACCATAAGGCCCTATAAAATAATTTTTGTAAGGATTCAACTTTCTGCACACATTTTTAGAGGTCCCTAGTGAAAGGATATATTTAGTGAATATAACTAAGCTCATTGGGAAAGCATTGGTGGAGTGAGCTAGGATATCATTGTTCCCTAAACCACAATAAAAATATTTATGTTCTCTTATAATTTTTTTTATTCTAAATATAATTGAATAAAATAAAACTTCACTTATTTAGAAATCACGAATGGTGGTTAATTTTATGTTATTTAAGTGTTTTTAAAAGGACACAATTCACCTCATCTTGTGTCTTTGTGTTTATTCGGACCAATAAAGTAGTCATTATACTATGATAAGATTTTATGAACATTTATAGTTACCTAGGATAATATTTCTAGTTTTTTGTTTTGTGATATGTTCAAAGAACCCCCAAAACTAACCGAAAAAGGTATGGTCACACCCATATGACTATGTAATACTAGAATCCATAGATTATTTAGTATTATCACCATTTCTTATTTACATTTTTACAGATCATATCATGATATAAGTTCACTTTTGTTTACTAGATATGTTTAGGTATACTGTTGGTGGTGGCCTACTGAGTTGAATTCACACCCTAATCAGGTTCCTAGGTACCCAAGACGATTTTATGGGTTATAATCCAAGTAAGTAAAAGGGAATAATTATTGATAGATGAGTTATGTAGATTGGTTAGAGATGGGATATGGGATTGGTCATAGACTTGGGACGAGATTTTTTGTTATATAAAGTATTTTACATATTTTTGGATATATATTATATGATCTTCCCCTAAAAGATCATGTTTATATATATATGTGAATGTATTTTGTTACTACTACTCATTCTCTTATAGAATGAGAGTTATTATTTATTTACAGATGGTATGTAACTATGTTGTATGATTTTATTTGGTTTATTTTTTAATGAATATTGACTTTATTTCATTTGATATGTTCTTGTATCTCTATACCAAATAGGTTATAGTATCCCCACCTTATATACATACCCTCACTACTAGTCATCAACCTCTAGTTTATAATGAGGATCACTTGAGGTATGTGGAACTTATTTTTTCCACAATTAAGGTGAACTAAATTAGGGATACTAAAACTAAGCATTTAACTGATTAAAATAATATTTATTGATGCTTAGAACATTTGAAAATAAGTTTTACAAAATATATTATTGATCACATAACATTTGTTACATGAAACAATAGATGAGAAAATATAATGAAAAAATATTTGATGAACACAAAATGTTTGACAAATAAAACTTATATTTAATAAGATAATGTCATATGGTGATAAAGATAATGTAACTATAATTAAAATAAATATTTTTTATGTTTTTTTATATATTGAAAAAAATAAAATAGAAATAAAAAATATTTCAAATTTAAAATTTTATTATAAACAAACTAACAAATAATTTCATAACATTGTACAAAAAAATCATTCAATAAATTAAAAAATCAGAATACTCATACCATTATTGGGAATTAGATCTATGAGAGAAAATTTCTATAGTGACAATAAACCCCAAAATTATCTATTTAATACCCTAAAAATAATACCCCTAAAACCTAGGGTGAAATTGTAACCCTTACTAAAATAATCATTAAAGAATGATAGAAAATAAATTATACGAAGTGAGTGAAAAATAAATTCATTGTTTAGAAAAGAGTTCAGCTAGCTCATATAAGGAATGAGAAAGAGATATTGGTATATCAACAATTTTCTTGTAAGATAAGGATATCTTGAGAGGGTTTAGGGAGAGAACATGTGGTGGTCGAGTGAGAAATGGATAAACTTGAGGGTGATACATCATGAGATTTATGTAGTGAAAGATTTAATTGAAAAAACTTGGATTAAAAAAATATGAAATGTCAACACACTTAGAGACTCCTTTATTTAATGAATGGGTGTTATAAAATGAGGGACACAACTCATTGAAACAAAACCATCTTTATTAAACTATTATTGAGTTGAATCACTATCATTTTTTTATTTTATATTGTTTTTAAAATGTGTTAACATTTCTTAGGGTCAAAGTGATGTATTATTGTCTTAAATCATGATTATATAAATTTCTGTATCACCTAAGGAGGTCAATTTCTTCTAATTATGGTTAATATATGTTTACAAAATATATTATTTACGAGTAAAACACCATAAATATACAATAAGTTTTTCATTTAATATTTACTTGGTAATTTTTCTTAATTTTCATTTGGATATTCTATGACTAAAATTTATTTTTCCATCATACATTGAAAACATATTAAATATATAAAAATTCAAATAAATAATTATAAAAATAGATCATGAACATCAATACTGATTATCAAAACATCTTTCCCATATCATAATAGTCATCGTTAAAATTATATGATTAATCGGGTTATAATTTTTTTATACTATATAAATTTACTCATCAGAAAGAATAATTGTTTTTTAAATATCTTTTTTGTAATATTAATGTTTCAAATAGTTTTTAAAAAGGTTATATTTATTTATTTCAGATGTTATACATTTTTATATTAGTTGACATGTTTTTTAATATAGGGGTTCTTTTGACGAGTGATTGTAAAGAAACAACTAGTGTACAGTGCACTGGGTGAGACACTTTCCTCTACCTTCTCTTATAGATTAAATTTTAAAATTTATGTTACTTTTTATATTTTTTACCAAAATAATGGTTTAAGAATATATTTATCAAAAATATTTCTCTATATAATGATCAATGTGAGGGTTATGATATGTGATTGGGAGGTCTTAGACCACACCTACATGGATTTTTATTTATAAAGGCATTGTCCACGACCAAATTTCATGATGAATATTTACTATTATATATTTCATATTTTAAATTATTTATAGAAATAATTTATAATAAATAGATAATAAAATTTAGTAGTAAATAAGAAAAATTAATATAATAAATAATTAATTTTTTATAATTAATAAATATTAATTGATAATTAATTAGTAATAATTTTTAATAATTAATAATAAATTGTAATAAATAATAATAATTAACAATAATAAATACTAATTAATAATAACTAATAATAATATTCAAAAAAATATATGGTTATATTTACTTTATATTTAAATTATATAATATTATATTAATGTGATGTACACATTAATAACAATTATTTATAATATAGTTAGGTAAATAAAATGATTTTTACATTATATGTGTGTTATATAATGTTATATTTCATTTAAATTAACATTGTATAACAATATATTTATGTTATGTTTACTTTATATTCATATTATATAACATTTTATTTATGTTAAATAACATTTTATTTATATTTTATCTACATTATAAAACATCATATTTATGTTATATAATGTTATACAGTGATATATTTATGTTTACGTTGCATCATATTTATGTTAAATAACGTTATATTTATGTTATCTAACATTATATTGACATCATATTTTAATTATATTTACATTATCTAAAATATTTATAATATTATATAACATAGATATAATGTTATATATTTTTTATACAATTTCATATTTATGTTACATGTTGCTATATTCAGGTTATATTTTAATTATTTTTATGTTTTAAAATGTTTCATTTAAGTTATAATTACATTATATTTAATGCGTATATAATGTTATATGATGTAAAGATAACATAAGCATAACATTATATAATATTATATTTATATTATAGTTATTATATATTTAATATATATATATAATTATATAATGTAAATATAACATAAATGTAACATTTTATAACCCGAATATAATATAAATTTAACATAAATATGTCATTATATAAATCTATATAATGTAAATATAACGGTATATAATGTCAATATAAAGTAATTATAACATAAATATAATGTTATATAATGTAAATAAAACTAAAATATAAAAAAAATCATATATAATTGTATATAGCATAAATATAATGTTATAAAACATGAATATAAGGTGACTATAACTTGAATATAACACAATTATATCACAAATATAACATAAACATATTATTATATAACAGTGCATAATTTAAATATACCAATATATAATGTATATATAATGTAATTATAGAATAAATATATAATTATATAATGTAAATAAATCTTGAATATAACATAAATATACATAATGTAAATATAAACATTAATATAATTTTATATAATGATATATAATGTAAATAAAAAATTATAAAATGTGGATATCATGTAATAAACATAATATTTATGTTATATAATGTTATATTTATATTGTATTTATGTTGTATTTATATTGTATTTATGTTATATTTACATTATATTTATGTTATATAATGTTATATTTACATTATATGGCATTATAGTTGTGTCATATTTATGTTTTATTTATGTTACATAAAATTGAAATTATGTTATAATTACATTGTATCTAGCTTATATACCATTATATTTATATTATATAGTGATATGTTAATGTTAAACCTATGTTACATTCACATTATATATACATTATATCTATGTTATATTAATGTTTTATTTGATGGGTTAGAAACCACCGATCTTGAAGAACCCCTTAGAAAATAAAATAGGGAACAAAGTTTGAAGCTTCTAAAAATGGATGCATAGAAAAAAATTATAATAGAACTGAGAAGAAAACTCAATCGGGCCACCACACCAAAAAACCTCACGCTGAAACTCTCAAAACTCCCAAAATTGAACGATAAAAAGAAACAAAAGATCTAAAAGAAATAAAATAAGAGATTATTTAGTTTAGACTTATTATTACTCTATGAGAGAACATTTCCTTGTTCTTTAAACTAAATAGAATAGGAATTTTATAATTAATTTCTTCACATTACTCTATTATAATGTTACCCCAACCAACTTATTTATAGCAGGTCCCAACTGATTGAACAACCATCTGATCTTCACAGAGAACCGACCATTGAACATGTCCACTTTTGGTGGCTCGTACATTGTACCACCTTAACTGTTATCTTTCAATGAATAATTTAGACTATTATTACATATAATTTTGAGGATTTATATATAGCCCTTGAAAACCACCATGAAAACCCTATGTAGATAATAATTTAAATCTTATGTGAGTCAACTAATACACTCCCATCATATAGACATGTTCACTTAAAAATTGGATCCAGAACATTGCCTTTTAGACCATGCCTACCTCCACTAGTCATCCACTACCACAAGCCTCCCTCCAGATAAAAATATAATGTTCCAAATTCTCTAATTCTAGAGTTAATGAAATAGATCATGGAAGAAGTTTTCACACTTTCTACAAGTCTCCTACTTAAATACTTTAATCAAGGATTCAAGGCATTCTCCAACACATAGGTAAATTTTGAACACTTTAGAATCTGAAGCAATTGTCATTATCTCTATTTCTTATTCTATTCACCTAATGCACGCTAAGGAATAATATGTTTGGGTTGGGAGGGATGTATGACCTCAAAAACACAATGGAATAACACTCTAAAACCAGATTAAATCTTGAAACAATATTTACATTAGGAACAAATAAAAATAAGAACAATAAGAATGACATACCTTACATTAGTCGATCTGGTCATTCAATGATCATCACAATAATTTTATTGATATCATTGAGAAATTTTTAAAATACTTCTTCCTATGGAGGTATTCATGGATCATGGGAATCACCTGACACATGGTAATGACCTATCTCAACACCACAGTCTACTAGAACCTTAGTTAAAGTTGTGAGAGAATCAACATCTAGATAATGATCTCAAGTTCAAGGAGTTATACATAGAATTTAAATACAATTAAAAGTCCCAATTATCATAAGAACCAATAGATTAATATTTTCCATCAAGAACTCAAAACATTATTTCAATATCGATTGGAATTTTTCATAAATGTATCAATTCTAGTGAAGTGATTGGTTTAATATCTACAATGAAATATTAAACATTAAACATTATTATTATTCATTTAAACTCCTCACTATCATTATCATATGAGTAAAAACCAAATATCATAGAATTTAGAGATGAATCAGGTTTATTCCCATCAAACAACACAAAATGCGATAATTCCACACAAGAACAACCATGGCCTAGTGTATCACACTATGTTGTGGTGAACTCAAGGATAGACTATTATGTGGTCTAAACCACCACACCATGGTGGTTCCTTTAGAACATATATCCATCAATATCCCACTTACACTATATCCTCAAAGACTTAGTTCACGTTCACCTTATGTCACATCATAATTAAAAACTCATGAAACTATATCCAAATATCATTTTTTAGATTTAAAAAACTATTTTGTAAAAGAAATCATTGATTCAACATATATCACATCATAGGAAATACCTTGTGAATAGTTATCTAGAACTTCTTTTTGATATCCTCTAAAATGGTTTTTGGGTATCTCTAAAACTTTTACAAACCCAATCCTCATTCACACATCCAAAAAGTGTGACCCCATGGGACATTATAGAATTGAAAAAAAAAGATCATTAATTCCCAAATACATAAATTTAAGAAATGTGTATCCCCTAAAAAATCATTAATAATACTCAAGATATAAAGGGATATAATGTGATCTATATCAAAAACATGTGTCAAAATACTTGTTTCTACTAGTTTTATCATATTAAAGTATCCAAAATCATATAATCCCTATTTCTAAGACACTAAGTTACCATGGGACATTGAGTATGCAAGTAATGTATAACTACTCATACTTTTACAATTCTCTAAGTATACACTGATCAGGTTGATTAATACATTATATGACATTATTCATAGTGAATGATCATATCACATACCTCTCACCCATTTAGATATAGATATCATATGAACTATTTAGTTATGTCATACACTTCCCAATATATCTTAATCAATGGCCTATATTCCATACTTTTCATATGATAGGACAAACCCTATCTTGGTTAGGTTCCCACTGATGACATGATCAACAATTTACCCAAAAATCCCTTAATTAGCTAAGACTAGAATATTTCATAAGAAAGGTATCAAAGTATGAATACTCACATGCTATGTATCTTTCCAACCTTGGGTATAGAGATTCAATATAAAACATGAACCCATGGTATACTAATGACATAGTGTATAACACTCCATACGATATATACTTGGGGGATCATCCAGTGTACGACGTGTATTTTATGTCTTATGGTCATATTTTGTAGCTCTATAAAAAATAATACTCATGTAATCCATAACATTTCATCATAACCATTAATATTTCATAAGTAATTTCATTTAAAATAACTCAAAGTTATACATTGGGAGGTTAATTATCCCTTCAATTAAAAAAATATATATGTTTCTAATGTTAAGGGTGATAAATTGAATATTCCTTTTATATAATATAATAAATTTTATATTCTTAAATAATTTTAAGAATTATTAACAAACAATAAATAAATGTATGTCTAACCATGTCAGATATGATAGACTACTCGAACAACATTATATTTTCTACACATTGGATTTTTTTTAAACTCATTACAACTTTATGTAATTTCTTCCATATCTATATACGAAAATTTCATAAAACTCTCCCACTAAACACTTTTAGTTATTAATATCTATGAAGAAAGTAAGTTTCAGTAATAGTGATTCTTAATAATATTATTACTAATTTTCGACTCATTAAATTTGTTTTCAAACCCATTTACTTAATAACAACAAATGTTTTGATGATAATAACTTCTATTGAGTTAGTATTAATAGACTATATGGTTAGACTGAGAGAGGGGGTGATTCAGTGTATAATTTATATCAAAATTTCTTCTTGTAAAATAAATTAACCCTTGTGACCAACTATGATATAAATCTCACAAATTTATATATTTTAGTTTCTTGGGTGTATAATTACATCAAACACACACACCCACACACCAAGGCCAAATCCATTTCATTTCCCCCAGGGATACACAAGAAATACCCTAAACTTATTTATATTTATTATATATATATATATATATACTAACCTCACCATTGGTAAGGTAACACCCCTCCTTTCAAACCATGAAAACTATGAACCCTCATCACACTAAACGAATTATGTAGATACCTCCTCCCTTAGTCTGCCTATAGGCACAATGGATCATGTACCATCCTGATGAGAAAGGTGATCCTATATTGTCGCCACCTAGTGAACACCACCACCATAGAAATCATGACTTTCCCCCTTAAACATATTTTTACCTCCATAATGATCACATGCATCTTCATTGTCATACCCATCATCACTTAGCATCACCAGCACTAGCATTGCCCCCAATGATGAGTTGGACCATCTCACACCACCCATGTTGAGCACTCCGAGCTTCCTAAAAATCCAACTATGCAAAAACACTATTAGGAAAAAATAATTTTCCTCCAAGTGAAGGTCCCCTTTACCATTATCACTTTTGTCTAGAATCACTAAAGAGTCACTGCACCCTACCCTCAGTGTCACCATCATCGTGTTGTGAACTCCACTGCATTGTCACCATCGGTCCAACACTATCATGTAGAACCACTAGCACCACCACCCCTTCTATAAAAGGTCCTTTCACACCACCTTCACTAAGTGTGATACAAATCATTGCAAAAATTGTATACACTAGGCACAAAAAAAACCCCCAATAATTACATGGGAGTACAAATGTGTATGTCAATGTGTTTTGAACCTAGCATGCCTAGATGTGGTTCCCATTCCAGTACCACACGGAAATGAATTTGTATAGAACTCTCAAATGTATATTTTATGCTCATCCTTTCATGGAAATATTGATAATGAATATAATAGGGAACAAAATGATTTTTACAAGGCTCAAATATAATGCATGCTCCTGCTTCTTGTTGCATCTAGTTATAATTTTATCTATTGATTATTCATTATGAATTAATCAAAAATTTACAATGGGAAGGGATGAATCACCCTTCATTTACAATTTCACAGAATCCCAATGTAATAATTTTATAGTATTTCATACTCATCATCCCATTGGTTATACTCAGTATTATTCTAGCCATAATTAATTAGAAAAAATGATAAATATCACTTGATGCTCTAAGTTGCTTCAACGACTAATGAAGATACTTCTCCTGATCTAATTGGATCATCAGAACTGAATGTACCTAATATCACTATAATTACCCTAACTCCAATAACCCAGAGCCAATTTTTAAATTATTACACTTTCATATATATATGGAGTTAAATCCAAAAATAATGATTAGTTTAGTGGTTTTGAAGAACCATATACATACAAAATACCCATTTTACATTAAGAAAAGAAAATAAAACATAACAAAAAAATTATTATCATAATTGAAACTCATTCAAAGGATTCATATATATAACATGGATAAAGGAAACAAAATAAGGGTGATATCAAATTCTCAGTAAGGGTTACTTACAGTGTAAACTATCTTGAATCAATAAGGAATAATCAATATGGAATGATAAATAATTGAACACACTTATCATTTAATCAATAAAATAACTTCAATGATTAGATAAGGAATGATCAATATGTCTAGATAAATAAATAAAAACATATTCCATTTAATCAATACATGGAGAATAAAATGAATCAAGATATAATATCATTGAAAAAATATCATGGATAATAATAATAACTAAATTATCAATCAATGAAATGATTAATTATTGGATGTCATGATCTATGGAATCATGATACATATACTATAAAGGTATTTCACAAGACAATTTAAAACAATAGGTAAAACCATATTTAATTTGGTCAATTTTTTTTTCTCACTAGACATGTCAATACATTGAGGAGCTATCAATAACTGGGGCCCTCCATCACTACATGTCCAAAGCATTCCTCGTATATAGAATGATTTATTTAATTCATCAGAAATATTACATATCAAAAATATCCATATTGAGTAAAGAATATATATTTATAAATATATCCCCAATTAATCAAATAACTTTCATTGTAAAAACGGTATGTAAGAATGAAATATGGTTTAAGAAATAAGAATATCCATGATAAAGAATGGATATTTAATAGAAATTTATTGTCTAATGATAAAAATAAAGTAAATGTTTCAAGATACTATAAATAAAAACAAAATAAATTATTGATTACTATAAATTAATTAAAATTATATTTTTTTTATTGAATCATATCTTTTAGAAGTTGGAAGAATATATTTCTGATCGAAAGACAAATAAGACCACAATTTCTTTTAAACATTCATCTTGAAATAATAAATTGAATTGAGTAATAAATAATAATGAATAAGTATATATTAATTTTAAATACCTTAAAGTTCTATTATATACACCCCATATAAATAAATTGCTGCATAATTTCAAATAAGTCTCAATGGAGTGGAAATTGAGATGAGATCCATTACCTCATGCTTCCCTTTCATTGAATGGGATTCAAAATCTTGTATAATGTTTATAATAATTTTATAAATTTATAATAGAACCATATTCATATTTATAATATCATATATGATCCTATTATAAAATTTTACCACACTTTTTAATAATATTTCATTGCTTTCATTGTTTCAGGTTTTAATTGTCATGTTTTCTCAAGCGTGTTTTGTTATAAAAGTTCTTATTCTTGTAAATAAGATATATATATATATATATATATATATCATCTCCATAATGATATTAAAGTTATAAATATCATATTTACTCATTATATTCATTTTTATAATCATTCTTTATGTTTTTACAAGGAAAATGTATCGCATTGCTTCGTGGAGATGGTAAGTTATACTTATGCACGAGTGATGATATCATTCCCTTAATGGATGAAATGGTAAGGAAGTAGATGATATATTAATTTTACAGAAACTATATCATTTCATATAAATAACATATATTCATTAAATTTATCCTTATTAACTTCCATGTAAATCATATGTGAAAAATGAATCTTCGTGAGGTGGTAGTCCGCCGTACAAATGTACGACATTATCATATTTTAATAAAATGGAATGTATGAAATTATTTGTGATAATATATTTAAATAAGTAAAATTAAATCATAAATATTATATATATACATTATATCCATCATTATATCCAACTATGGGAAGTTTTTTTAGAAAATAAGTTATATTTGTTTGAGAGGCAATAGTCAGTCGTATATACGATCAGTGACTCCATTTCTCATTTGATGGAAGAGGAGATGACTAAATATTATGAAATCAATATAATAAAATATCATTATATGGTGTATAATGATACTATTATAATTTAAGTGTTAATTAATAATTTAATTTTGTAAAATAAGAAATAAAATGAAATAGATTTACTAAGATGATTAACTATTCCTATAGAAACCACCTTTGGATATCCTATTAAGGACCCTTGGTTTTGTATTTTGGGAATACCATAAGCTCTATAATTTGTATAAGGATGTTTTGGATATATTTTATCATGTTTTGGTCAATCTAAAGGCCTTGATATTTTTTAATAAGGGGAGTGAGTGACCTTTTATAATTGATGAGGAGTGACATTTTTGTAAATACTAAAAAATATTCAATTATTGGAAGTCACTCTCAACCCAAGTTCCTCAAAAATTAATAAATAATGTATTATAAGGAATTTTTGGTTGATAAAAACCTACAAAATATTAAAAAAACTTGTTTTAAACATTTTATTCCCTTATCCTCTAAGTTTACATATTTTTACCATTTTAGTTCTCACCATGGTAACTAGTTTTTATCCAAGTAAATTAATCCTTTTAAGTATAAAATAAAATGATCCTTATTGGATAATTTGTAAAAAATGATTAAAAATATTAAATCCAATTTATCAAATAAAAATTATATATTTTTTGAAAATTTATTTTAACACAATATCATGTAATGCGCAAAACATTGTTTTAACCTTAACCGGCGTAATAAATTTTTAATGTCCTTTCTAATCATTATGGAAAAAAATTAAGATGAAATTATTACCTTATAGTAATTATGATGATTTATAATACGGTATCCATTTTATTAAATTCAACTCACATAAGTGGAAAATGTTATTTAATAATAAACTCTTAATTCATGTTGAAAAAACATATTTTCAAGAAAAATATGGTCTTATATTAACTATATAGATAGTAAAAATAATTATATGGATTTAAATTTAGATATTTATATATATAATATGTATTTGTTTAATTAAAATCATTCACCATTAAATAATATTTTAATTAATTAAAATTGATAGACATTATGCCTTTTTAAACAAATACAGTTTCATGTAAAATAAACAGTTTTCAAAAAATATCTTTTTTAACTCTAAATGTTATTATCTCTATTATCATAAAATTTATAGTCAATAAATTCTTAATTAAAAATATTATAATAAATTATTATAAATAAAGTTATGAATAGTTAAATACTATGTTTCCAATTATTCGTAATTGATTATTTTTAAAAGAAAATTTCAAAATTGCATTCTAGGCTTATTTTGACCAAGTAAGTTGAAAATTGATATTAATTATATAAAATTAGAATTTTTTTCCCTAAAATATTAAAATTTTTGTTATATTATAGTTTTTTTTAAAATATAATGTCCACTTAGTATAATTGAGGCTCGGGGTTATGTGTACCACAAGCTAAGCTAATGAAGAGCTTGAAATTATTTAAAAGTAAATATATTGTAATGTCTCGGGGTGTTACATTATTCCCTCCAATAAGAATTTAATCCTAAAAATTTCATTTATATTACCTTATAAAAAATTAGGTTATAACCTCTTTATAACATCCTCTAGTTCCCACGTTACTCCCTCTATTTTAGGATTTCTTCAGATTACCTTTACCAGTCGAGCTGTATGATTCCCTAATACTTTCTCTTTGGTATTGAGAATATAGATGGTATATTCCAAGTAAAATTCATTAGATTCCAATTTTATCTCTTTAGAGGTGATAAAATGTGTTGGATCTGGCATTTACTTCCTTAACAATTATATATGGAACACATCATGTACTTTATAGAGGCTTTTTGTAATTTCTAATCTATAATACATGGCTCTAATTTTTTCTAGTATTTAAAATTTTATGATGTAATTTGGGGTAAAATTTCCCATTTTAATCAACCATATGAAACCCTTCCATGGATATAATTTCAATAAAACACGATATACCACTTATAATTCCAAGTCCTTACTTCGACTATCACCATAACTCTTTTTCCAACTTTGAGATATTGTAATATGATACTGAATAATATTTACCTTTATTATTGTATCTTCAAAAGATTATTTTTCTATAAGTTTCCCTTCACCTACTTCATCCCAACAAGTTGGAGTATGGAATCTCTTGCCATATGAGGCTTCATAAAATGTCATTTGAATACTTAAATAGGAACTATTATTATATGAAAATTATACCAAAGGTAAATGTTGATCCCACAAACCTTGAAAGTTGAGTAATAATGACCTCAATGTGTCTTAAAATGTTTTAATACTCCCTTTATAATGTCCATCAGTTTGATGATGGTAGGTGGTGCTCAAATAAAGATCAGTATCAAGAGCCTTCTGAATGCCCTTCCTTAATTTTGATGTAAAATAGTGATCATGAGTAGAAATAGTCAAAAGAGGTGTTCCATGATTTCTTAAAATGTCATTAATATAGATACTTATGAGGAACTAAAGAGGTAAATATTATCTAATAGTAAGTAAATGTGCATATTTGGTTAAGAAATCTACAATAACACAAATTTCATCATTCTTTCAAGGCGTATTTGGTAGTCTGGTGACAAATTCCATTATAATGTCATCTCATTTTTAAATAGAAATTGGAAAATTTTCAATAACTTCTATATGATGTTATCTCCCAACCTTCAGCTACTGAAAAACCAAGTAACATTATACATAGCCTATAATTTTCAACTTCATGTTTTCCCCCAAAGAATGTTCCCTTAAATCCCTAATCATCTTGTTGTTACCGGAGTATATAAAGCAATTTTATCTATGAGTATCATCCAATAATTCTCTTTTAATCTCAGGTATAGATAGAATATATAATCATCTTCCAAATTTTAGAATTCCATCTTCACAAAATAAGTCCTCTGAAATCCCATCATTCATAGGTTCAATTTTCTTCTGAAAATTCTCATCATCATATTGAGAACTTTTTATCTTTTCTAATAAATATGGTTTCTAAAACATTTTAAAAACTATTAATGTCACTCCTTCCTTAATAATTCTCATATACATATTTTCTAGATCCATGTACATATGACCCCTCTCAATCCTCATTTGGGTCAAAACTCTATAATCCTTCTTGTTCAAAGCATCTGCTACCTTATTTTCCTTCCCTAGGTTGTAGTGTATTTAACAATTATAATCCTTGAGTAGCTTAAACCATCAAATTTACCTCATGTTGAGCTATTTTTTTGTGAAAATATTTATTTAAATATTGTATGATATTTATATATCTCACATATTTCACCATATAGATAATATCTTCATATCTTTAAAAAAAATATTTTTCAACTCCAGATCATGGGTTGGATAGTTTTATTCACGAGTCTTTAACTTACTTGATGCATATATAATAATATAATCATTTTTCGTGAGGATATAACCAAGTCCCAACTTCAATGCATCACTATATATCAGAAACCCATCATTTATTGATGATATATTTAAAATTGGAGAGTTTAATAATCTCCTATTCAATTATTCTAACCATTCTTCACTTCCTTTGTCAAACTTAAATCCTTTACTTATATTATTGTTTAATGGTTTTTCCAATCTGGAAAAATTATGGATGAATTTCCAATAGTAACATACCAAACCAATGAAACTATGTATGTAATTTATGTTCATTAGTTTATTTTATTATTTGAATGAATTTTTCTTTATAGGATCAACTGATATTCCAACCTTGGAGACTATATCCAAGAAAATATACTTCTTAAAGCCAGACATCAAACATCATAAATTTTCCATGAATCTCTTTTCTTCTAGGAGTCTCAAGAATGGTTAGCATGTGATTCTCATGATCCTTATAGATTTTATAATACACCATGTTATCATTAATGAATACCAAAGAAGTTATCAAGATATACCTTAAATACTTTTTTCATTAAATCCAAAAAAAATAGAGTGTGTATTAGTCAATATAGATGGCATTATTATAAAATCATAATGTTTATACCTCATTCAGAATGGTTTCCTCACAATATATTCCTTCTTTACTCACAATGGATTATACCCAATATAAAGGTAAATCTTTGAAAAATATTAATCTCTATAAATTTGATTGAATAAGTCATAAATGTAAGGAATAATATATTTTTTCATTATCATAATAGAATTTATTTCTCTATAATCAGTGCACAACCTCATAGATCCATATTTCTTCTTAATGTAGAGAACTAGTGCTCCCCATTGTGAAAAAATAGGTTGAATACAAATCCTTTATTTTATTTTCTTCAAACCCACTAATTTCTTATTTTTCATCCTATAGGGAGTCATTGATATGGGTCTTGCATCAGGGATTAAATCAATAGAAAAATCAACCTCATGCTTTATTGGATGGAAAGGTAATTCCTTAGGAAGTACATCAATGTATTATTATAAAATAGTTACATCCTCAATTTTAATATTACCTTCTATATACAAATATATTTTATACTCTTCTACCCCAATAATCTCATTCAGAAGAGTTACTGAGGGTGTCTTTATACATGACTCAGATAATGAAGTCCCAACTCTAAAGATAAGGAATTTTATATCTTCATCATGAATTATAACTTCCTTTAACTTGAAGGAAATTTTTTCATCATATTTTAAAATTCAATCCATACTAAGGATTATATCAATGTAAACCATAGGTATGATAAAAAATATAGTATATATATCACTTTTATGTTTCATAATGGGAACCACCTAAAAATCCTTATTATAGTGAGACTTACACTTGTATTTTTAACTGATATCTCCCATATTAAGTTGAATGTTAAATATATAATAATATTTGAAAACATAGATGATATAAAAGAGTGTGAGGATACATAATTGAATAAATCATTAGCTAAATTTTATGATATGATTGTCGTGCCTACACACCAAATCTTTGGGAACTTTAACCTTGGTTGTAGTGATCACATAAGCATAGCATTATTCCCTTAGCCTCTTTTATAGTAGGTTCCCTTGATGATTGTGACATTTGATTGAATAATTTCCCATTTATTTATAATTTAAGCACTGGATAGTAGTTTTTTATTTTTTCCCTTTTTAATACATAGCCTGGTGATCTTTATCTTCACACATAGAAAAAAACTCTCATTCCTTTTAAGTATTTCCTAGGATGATTCTTTCTAAAGTTCTCAAAAGATATAAATTTCTTTATTGTCTTCTTATTATTTGAAGCATTCACTTTTTCTTGGAGCTCATTCGACCTCTTATTTTCTTTATTTCCCTTGAACATATGGTCTTTAGAGAATTCTTTCTCTTTTTTAATGGAACATAAAACTATTTCATCATATGATGAAAAAATTTGGGAGATCAGTTCCCTTTGGAGATGTGGCTTAATCCCTTCAATAAATTTTCAGTCTTTCTTTATGTTTCATGTATATAATTTTTATCATACCTATATAGCCTTGTAAAGGTAGACTCAGAATTAGCAACACTTTCTTATTCCATTTTCTTTAATCTAGGTAACTTTCCCTTCATTTTCATCAATTATTAATAAAGGAAATATTTTTTAAGGAATTTTTCTTTAAAATAATTCTATTATATGTGTTTTATTTCCTCTTAATAACTAGTATTTTAGAAAATGACACTAGTGATCAATATCTTCTTTGATAAAATACAAAAAAAAGTGTAACCTTTTCCTTTTCATCACATCCCAAGGCTAAAAATATCTTTTTAAGGGATTTAATCTATTTCTCTACTACCACAAGATTAGTAGTACCAATAAATGATGGGTTATTCTACCATATGGAGCAATACAACATAGTAGAATCACACTATGGAACAATAGGTTAAGCTATCTGGTAAAGGTTATTTTTCATAACCTTGTTAAGTTGTTGTAATATACCTATGATTTACTCGGTTCCAATACCAACTATATTGGATTGCACAATAAGGAAATATCTATACTAGCCGTGAGTATTTATACTCTTCTTTCTTCTAGGAACCATTTATAAAAAATGGAATATACTTGATTCGATTATAAAATTATTCTTTTTAAATCATAATATATAATTCTAAGCATGGTGAAACACTTAAAATAAATTAAAAAATTATGAATTATTAGTCTAGGAATCATAAAATTTGTATTTTTGGAAATAATATCACATATTTCAAAATGGTTTATAAAGAAAATGTTAATTAACCAAATAATATCCCCCATGAGGGTCAAACCGTCTGAGTAGTAAGGTTCATTTTCATGAACCAGATAACACACAAGTCAAGATCGACACACCTTCTTCATATTTATTACCCCTAGGTACATCTGTTCGAGAACCATGTCCACTTGTAGTATCCATACAGATATATATTTTTAATTAAACCAGATAATCTATTTCTTACCAAAACATTCATTATATATTTCTAAAATTAGAAAAATCCATAAATTCTATCATAGGGTTATGTTCCCTAATATATGTTTTCCTTAATCTAGTTCCAAATGTTTTTTTACTAAACTTCCTCTGATACCAATTGTAAGAACCCCAATTATTATAGTGACACAGATACATGGGTTCAAATCCCAAAAGACCGATTAGTTTATCAATTTTTGATAAGAAAATATATAGATGATACCCAGTTGAAAATGTGCATTGTATTATAGTTTTATTAAAATATAATGTTCACTTAACATAATTTAGGCTTGGGGTTGCATGTATAGAAAGATGTCAAAGTTATTTAATTTATTTAAAATGAAATATATCATAAATAATAAGGGTGTAGCAATATTAAATTAATATAAATAAAAATAATAATAATGGAAGTTCCAGTCATTTCTTGATCACTATATTCAAACCCTTCGAGGGTATTTCTTCTTTTTTTTTCTCAAAATTGTAACATTAGGTGAAGACATATATTTATATTCACATTTATATGACTTTAGCTTCTCTATACACCTTCTTCTCTTATCTATGTATTCACTTTTATGTTTCTTAGCCACACCAAATCTCTATTTTAGAAAAAATAATTTCATTATAGACACACATTAATTTCCAACATCTTTATCATATACCAAATTGGTATATAATGTGATGTTGCATGCCTACTAAAAAAATAATCTTGAGGATAAAACCATTTTAATATTACTGGATCTTTCTTCTATATACCAATTAAAAACTATCATGTGGTTCTTATCCCCCATGTTCCCTTTAAAATACAAAATCTTTTCTATTATTCTTCCTTACGGATATATCAATTTTGTTATCCACTTTGAAAGTACTAAGAAAAAATGTATTTTTGGATATCTCAAATTCCCAATAGTTGTTTGTTATTCAATTAAATTTCTTAGCTTGATTCATAGCTTCTTCAACCCACTTGTGGTGTGAAGGAAACATTTACATCACAAAAAACCTCAAATCATGGCTTAATAGACCATATCTTACATTCAAAATGAACTTATATTGAATCACTTCATAGACTAAAATTGATTTCATGAATTAAGGGAGACTAAATAATCATCACACTGATATCTACATTATTGTTTAAAATCGAATATCACATTACATCCTACTAAGATACAAAAACTCCTTTATTTAAAGAGATAATATAAAAACCATCATCTCATATTGTTTATACCAAATCTTTATTAAAAACTAAATTCCTTCATCATATAAGATAAATAATATGGAATATTCATCCTTTATTAAGATCCAAATAAGCATAAAATATTCCATTATATTTGAATCCATGATTTAAAAACACTTTGACTCATCACTTGAATACAAACTATAAAATTAATTAATTATTAAATAGATTTTTAAATCCATTATATTTACAATATTTTTTAAACATATAGTAGGAATCATATAACCTACAAAAATAATTAAGTGATTTATATAACATCATTACCTTAAGTTGAATTTACATGGAGTTTATTCAAAATTCTTTAGGGATCCTAGATAATTCCATCATATAGAAACATTTCCCTTATTATCGACACCCATTTTAAAATCATTATATAGATTAGTGGGTCAAGATTCATATTTCACTATACAATGAGTTTTCTTTTTCATTCCTCTCAACACTTATTTTTTAGGTAGAGATTCATCACAATCATATCATATATGACTCTTGGATTGTTGGATGAACAACTCTTTATAACCAAAATATCATAGCAGGATTTGGTTACCAAATATTTGTGGTTATCCATTTCCATCATGCCTTGCACAAGATAATTCATTGGAACCCATATTTAGAACTATCTTCTTGATTGAATGATTGATGTCTTCACCAAAAATTTATTTAGAATGAATCTCATAGTTAGTATTATTTTAAATGGGATTTAATATCACCATTATATATCATGTTATTCCCTTTGTATGTATGCATTATTCTATTGATTTATCTAGGAATCGTATTCTCTCCACCAAATTAATATATTCAAACTAATTTATTTGTAACTATTTAAAAAAATAAAAGATTTTGTTACCAAAAAAAATTAAAAGTTAATAATATTTATACATATCCAAATGCATCCCATTCATAAGGTACATACATCACTTTTAAGCAAAGGTTTAGATTAATATGAATTCAACAATCCCCCCTAGAGTAATCCTGGATAAACTGGTATCCAACACCCACTTTTCTAGATAAGATATACTCCTCCAAGATAGTGATCAGTCCAATCTAATGCCCCTCTAACCATGGATACTTTAATCTAGAGAGGTTATTATTTTATCCTAATTCTACACCTAATTTATATGAAGTATAATTAACTTATAGATTTAAGCTCATAACCAAGAACATAACCCAGTACAAGATGAGGTCAATTTAAAAAAACTAAGTCATTTATCATTCTTTACTTTAATATCCTTTCATGAATGTGTGGAAAAATATATAATTAGTTTAACTATAACACCTTGAGATTTTATGCTATATTTATTTTCAAATAAACTCAATTTCATTGATAGCTTGTGATATATGCAACCTCATTTTTAAATGAATCATGATGCAGTATACCATAATAACCTAGCTATTAAATTAGATGGTATAAATAGGAATAACTAAATTATAAAAAAATATTATTTAAAATTATATAAAATAAATTCATTGGTTATTGGTTGATTAGAAATGAAATTAAAAATCATTTGTAAGTAAACGAGAAAAAAATTTTAAAACAGTTTTCATGAGAATAATGTGTTTTTATAAATTAAATTGTTCACTATTTATGAATTATTTTAATAAAATTTATATATTAAAAATACAATCAAATGTTTTAACCTTAATCTATTTTTTCTAGTAATGGGATAAAAATAAACAGAGTTTGATCTTAAAATTTATATAAAAAATGGGATTCATCGTGATTTTCACACATATTTTAAAATGAATTTCTGAAACTTATAGAGATTAAATATTTAAAAATGGATTACATATTTTGAATTAAGAGGATAAAATTAGTAAATAGGTCCCTTTTATTTTTTATTAGTATTAATAATAACTATAATAATTTTTGTTACCTTGGAAAACATAAAACAAGTAAAATTGGGTTAAAACACTGGTATAAGGCTTTAAAATTTATCTAACAATTGGATTTGTACTATTGGATGTGTATATTTCATACATGTCCATCCATTTCTTGAATATATAGCCACGTGGAACCATATTTCTTTTAATATGACATTTATATTAATCTAAGAAAATAATAAATTCACAATGTCACTCTTTTGACTTTAATATCTCTAAAATTTTTATATATAGATAAAAATAAGATAATTTTGGTTCTATATATTTATTTGAAAGTTAAATTATTTTTTATTATAGTAATTTATTTCTAATTTTTAGTGATTAAAAAATTACCTAAAATGTTTTTGCAACATCGACACAATATTTATTCAATTAATAGAAAAATAAAATAAATGATTTTAAAAATATTAAAATTAATAAAATTTAAGTGAATTATTATGTTACATGAATTGTTTAGATACATATTACATATTATATATGTATAAGGAAATTAAGTCCAATTGGTTCAAGCTGGTTTTTAACAATTTTGTAATGTTCTATAGTGTTTGATGGCTCGGTTATACTTTTTGGTTTCACACATTCTCCATAAAAGTGTATTTTCAATAGAAAATATATATGGATGGATTTTACCGTGGTTATGGTCAAAAATGATTAAAAAAAGGGTTAATAAAAAATATAATATTTAAAATAACACAAAAATCTGAGTAAATTTTTTTGGATGATATTATTTTGAAGATATAATATTTTTATTCAAATTCACATAAATTTTTAATAATTTGGCTTCATAATTACTTTATTATATTTTAATAAATTAGAATATTTCAACTGTGTCATTTGCATGACTTATAATAAGACACCCCTAATTTCACTTCTTTACACAAATTTGATACCTCTAAATCAACAAAACCTAGGAAACTTATCTTATAAAATTACTTATTCATGTTAGGGAGGTTATGGTATCCTAAAAAGGTCAGACCTAGGGTTTTTAATATGAGATTAAAAGGAGTTCTTTCAAAGAATAGGTTACATCCTTAACCGGTCATATTATTTTTAATTATTTGTTCAAATCCTATAAATAAGTGGTATTTATCATAAAATAATAACTTTATTTTCATAAATATACTTATATTTTATTATTATTATTATATCATCATTATATTACTTATTTCCCATCAATTTGGAAGTGAAAGTATCCCTCGTATGTTTGTACGGCTTACCGTGTCAACATAGCGATATAATTCATTTTTCATCACCATATTTTATTAATGAGTATCATGATAGTTTTAATGTTTATATAAGATATTTATGAATTAATTATTCTTATAGAATGATAATATAATGTCTAGATTCTTACCTTACAATATTTTTGAAAACAATAACGTTTCTCATGCATACGTGTGGACTACCACCTCCACAAAGCGATGTGATTTTTTTCATTTCCATTTTACTTAGATGGTAATAAGATTTGATTAAATTAATATATATGATATTTATCATACAATAATGATTCTATAAAGTAAAATTATTATTTAACTTTCTCTCATTCCATCCATATAAAAATAAAAATATTTTCCATGTGTACATATGGTTAACCATCTCCATGAATGGTGTAATTTATTTTTCTATCTATAACTTTTATGAATGAATATAAAAATGTATTTAGTGAATATATATGATATATATATCATGATTAACATTATATATATTATTTAACCATAATCTAAGAAAATGAACCATAACATATAAACTGAAATACTCATAAATAATGAAATAATTAACACCCTAAAATGATGATTTTAATAATGAATAATTAACAAATGGGTGTAAAATGTTAAAATTGGATTATATATGATATTATAAGTATTTTAATTACTATATTACATAATTATAATAAATTTTAATTTATTATACATAGTTTAGGGAACTTTTACAGTATGTGTAACTTGAGGTAAGTGTTTGTTTATCGGTATTATTTATGATTAAGTTTTCTGATGATGAAATTTCATGATCTACCATTAAAGAAACTAATTAATTTTCTTATCCTATGATTATTTCTATAGAATTCATGTTTTCCTTTAATTTTCCTCTCTTTAAGTAATTATGATAACGAATGAATGTTTTCAAGTAAAATTGTCTTTATTTATCTCTTCAATCTAAAATCATTTTTCTTCCTTCTACATGTTCCAAAATGAGGTAATTTTTTACTTTTTCATAATGGTATGAAATGAATGTTCTATTTTAACATATATAACATTAATGAAATTTATCACCATCATGACCACTCAATACATTGAATCTTCCTTCACAATTTTTTAAGGTTATTTTCAAAGAAAATATTTTTAATTTTATTTTGGAAATTTTAGATTTTATAGAAGTTATTTCAAATTGAAAATGGTGTTTTCCTCTTAAAATTTTCTAATTGATCTTTTAAATCAATTTTTCATCTAAGATGACAAAATTTGATGTTACTTAATATTTTCTGAGATATTTTATAATAATATTATCCTTATTCATTATATGGATGGTTTATGATTTTTATGAAAAGATGTTTATGAAACCCATTCCTTTTTCACTGGTTGTGTTATGAGTAATTGATGAAATATTTATGAAACCTATTAATTTTTCAGGGTTATGTCTTGATAAAAATTTTATGAATCCTTTTTTTACATGGGTTATTATATGATGCATGTTTTATGATCTTTTGTTACACATCTATATGATTTTCATTATGTGATAGGTGGGACTATAATTATATATTCCTCTAATTAATTGGGTAAAAATGGATATCTCATGAGATAAATATGTCTACAATGGGGTGTGAAATGAGTTTATTAAGGGAAATTTTCTACTTTGACAGTCATTGGATTAAAACTTGACTAAAATGATGCTATGAGGGATAACCCAATAAACTAGGATAGTCTTTTCAAGTATCTTTAACTACTGAGGAAATGATTATTTCTACTTGTTTGTATACCACAAATAAATGTATCATTCCAATGTTATTATCTCTTGGATTATAATTATTTATTACTTTATCATTCATGTCTTATGAACTAAAAATATTTATTCCATGACTTAAGATTATGATCAATGATATGTGTGGTATGGCTTTCAAATGTAATTCTCATGTTTTAATGCCTTTATGCTTAGGTTTTATTTAAGTGTTCATTGATATCTCCCATGTTTATCCTTACTAATCATCTGAGATCATCTTTTCTTATTTTTTATTTCCCTCGGTTAAGAGGAAAGGATATGGTTACGATATTTCTAAGAAGGGTTCTAGTTATGAAGAACTGTGTGGGAGTTGATGTGGCTTAATTATGAAAATTTTCATTATTTTTTAAGTTTCCAAAGATATTAGAGCTATATGATTCTGTTTTAGATCATTATGTTATGTTATAAATATTCATCTAATAAGATGTAATATTTATGTATAAAAATTATGGTTCACTATAGTTGGTATCAAATAAAGGATTAGTTACCTTTGGAAACTAGGATGATAAAAATTTAGTAAGAACCCATATGATAATCCTATGTATAGGATAACATATGAATTTATTGTAATTAAAGGTGATGGGTTTTACTAGAAAAACATCCCTTTCAGTTACTACAAGTGGAATTAATTTTAGAAAATATTTATAGATGGGTAATAACCCCCTAA
The DNA here is from genome assembly GCA_963277665.1 of Viscum album. Taxonomy (NCBI): domain Eukaryota; kingdom Viridiplantae; phylum Streptophyta; class Magnoliopsida; order Santalales; family Viscaceae; genus Viscum; species Viscum album. The sequence continues at coordinate 1,233,408,622 of OY728162.1, read as the reverse complement.
AAAGTTGTTTGGGTGTATCTTGACCATCATTCTAGTGAAAGGTGAGCATGTCCTTATTTTGCATTTGGTTGGACATTCCTAATGGATATTATTTTGTTAATTCACATTTTATTTATGAACCATCAAGAAGGATTTGTATAGATAGTGATCATGAATTACATAGTAAAAACCTCATGTGCATAATTTGAAAATAAGGTTTCATTATTTATACAACTTATAAATTATTTTTCATGATTATATGGTTTTCCACTATGATTATTGTTACTCACGCTATGATTTTTAGTTATAGTCAATGTTTGGAACCTAAATTAATCGTGTTAAAGATTAATGTGATAGATAATGAAATTATTTTATTCCAGATAAACCAAATGTTATGGTATATGGAATGAAAAATACTGCTTTTATTCATATAAAACAATCCCAAGATATGAATCATGATAAAATTCCAATTGTAAAAAGGAGGTAACAATGTTTTGTTGAGTCCTTCATGAGGAAAGTCCCACCTTAATTTAGTTGGTCTCATGATCCATTAGTTACTAAGCAATGTATATGAACTATTAAAAATATATTTTCAGTTCTATAGTGCTTAGAACATGATAAATTCATTTTAGTTGTCTACAATTTTTAAGGAGAAACAGAACAATGTTAGACTCTTATCAAGAATACAAGGAAACGTGAAGAAACTGACACGATGGAGTGGGATGATTTTAAGAGATTATTTTTTAGTAAGTACATTCCACATATTATTCATATGAAAATGGAGAAATAATTCCTTAATCTAAAGTAGAAGTATGATGAATCTATTGGTAAATATGAGGAACATTTTACAAGACTGGTGAGGTACGCTTTTGGTATTATCAACTAACATAAAAATATGGTTTATCGATTCTTCATTGGATTAAAATAAAGTCTCTAAAGGGTTTTTTCCATAAGGGTATTTATTGTCTATAAAGGAATCATTTGATTTTCTTTCAAGGTGGAAATTTATATTGGATATTTCCATCAATCTCATTGTTTTGATAAGAATAAAAATATGGAATTCAAATAAAACTATAGAAACCATAGAGAGAAGAATATTATATTTCTTTTATGATCGATGTGTAGAAGGAAATATGGAGGAAATTGTCTTAAGTGAATTGGTAAATGTTTTATGTGTGGAAAGGAAAGTTAGAGGGAAATAAAATGTTGAACTGATGGTAATAAGTTATTTAATTATGTAAAGAGTGAGAAATATATACGGAATTCACAACCCACACTCCATTGTTTCATATGTATAGAGGTTGTAAATTATTCTTATAAGTGATCAAATACAAATTTTTATGACAATGATCGATGTTAAAAACCTCTTAAGCCTAGAGAAAAAGGATAATCACATTCAACCAATGTTTCTAATGAGGGGTACGATAACAACGTAGTGAAAGGTACACCAACCATCAACTCTAGAAATGTTGATGTCTTATTTGACTTTGTATATACTCACTCTTTTTTACATAAATAATCTTAAAGGGTATAAAAATTCCACCCCAATGACTAAATCTTGAATTATAATTGAAAACACCTAATGGAGAGATGATTACATCTCAAATCTATGATTATTCATCATTTAAATTTTATGGGAATTTTCTTCCTGAAAATATTGTTATTATCCCTCTTGTTGAATTTTATATTATCTTATTCATGCATTTTATTTATCTAAATAAATACCACATAAATTTTCATAGAAGGGAATTTAAGTTTGATATTCTGAACCAACCTATGATTATTTATCCATGTGATGATAAATATGAACATCTGATGTAAATCATGTCTATTGTATCGGTCTTGATTCCTTTTTAAAATTGTTGTTAATATAATATGGTTGGGGAGAAACTCAAAATAGATTATATTCTTGTTTTTTAGGTGTTTTTTTATTTATTTTATAAATAGTTTCATAGTATTCCACTAAATATTGAAGTTTTTTTCTTGATAGTATTCATTTTTGGTACTGCACCAATTTCAGATATACCATATAGAATGGCCTCGGTTGAGTTGTAATAATTAAAGAAACACTCTAGGGGAATCTAGAAAAGGGATCCATTAGGCCAAGTTCATCACCTTTGGGTTTACATATTCTTTTAGTTAAGAAGAAATATGGATAAATGAAACTCTATAATTATTATTGGGAACTTAACAAGATCACAATCAAGAATAATTATCCTCCTCATATTGATGACTTGTTTGATCAACTTCATAGAGCTCGATACTTTTCCAAGATTGATATTCATTATAGGTATCATCAATAGGGGATCAAGAAGAAATATATACCCATGATAGAATTTTTTTCAAGGAAGGGATACTATTAATATATAGTTATTCCATTAAGTACTATTAATTCTACAACTATCATTATAGATTTAATGTATAGAGTATTTACAGATTATATTGATTAGTATTTGGTAATATTTATAGATGGAATTGTTATATATTAAAAGAGTAAGGAAGATCATAAATATAACCCAAATATTGTACTAAAGACCCTAATGGGGGATAATTTGTATGAAAAATTTATAAAGTGTAAATTTTAGGTATAAAAAATTTTATTTTTGGGTCATATAATCTCAAGATATGGTATATTAGTGGATCCACTAAAGAAAAAAGTTATTAAATGTTAGTCCATACCAACCAATATGACTGATATCTATAGTTTTATTAAGTTGTATGGATATTATCATCACCTTTTGGTGAATTTATCATGTCTATATAATTCACTCTACATGTTAAATTGGAAGGGAGATAAGTTTATTTTCATAGATAAATGTAAATAAAATTTTAAGGAAGTGAATAAAAGGATAGTAAGTGAACCTGTGATTACATTACCCTAAAGTGAAAAATGATTTTTAATTTATATTGATTCATTTAAGAAGGGATTGGGATTCATTCTCATGAATAATTATATGGTAATAGCTTATGCATCATGAAAATTTAAGTTCCATGAGATAAATTACCCACCTCATGATTTGGAGTTATCTATAGTAATTTTTACATTAAAGATATCGATGAATTATTTTTATGGAGGAAGGTGTGATATATATATACAGATCACAAAAGATTAAATTATATATTCACTCAAAATATTTGAATATGCACCATAGAAAATTAATGGAGTTGATTAAATATTATAACTTTTCAATACATTACCACCTTGGGATGGTGAACAAGGTGGCTGATGTTCTGAGTTGAAAAGACCACACCTGTTTTTCTATGATGTGGATTAAAAGAGATTAGATAAATATGGATTTATATAAGATGTAAATTTAAATATTGAGGAAAGGGTAAATATTAAATCTTTTTCAGATTAATTTTCAACCGTTTATCCATGTAAAGATTAAATAGGCCTACATAAATGATGTTGAATAATAAAGGAAAGTGAGAAGTGTTCTTGATTTCAAAAATGATTATGATGGAATGATAAGGATTCAAAACTCTATATGTTTCCCATCTACACCAGATTTGATAAAGGATATATTGGATGAATCTCATAATTCATCATTCTCTTTTCATCCTAGAAGTAAAAAATAATTATAGAGATATAAAATAATATTTCATGTGGGACAACATGAAAATGGATATTGAAAATTATGTATCAGGGTTTCTAGTATACCAGCAAGTTAAGATTGAGAGATACAAGTCTAAGGGGATTATAAGACCATTAACCATACCTAAATGGAAATAGGAAAACATTAACATGGATTTCATTGTAAGGTTACCCAAAACATCTAAAGGGAATTAATCTATATGGGTTGTAGTTGATTTCCTTATAAATTCATCACAATTAATTTATATCAGAAAACATTTCACTCTTGATCAGATTTCTATAATATACATTAAGGAAGTTTTAATATTTCATATAGTAATATATTCTATTATATCTAATTGGGATCCAAGTTTTACCTCAATATTATATGAAACTCTTTAGCGGGCTCTGGATATAGAGTTGAGTTTCAGTGCATCATATCTTCCTTAGATAAATGGTTTGTTTGATAGAACCAATAAAACCCTAGAGTATAATATAATATCTTATTCTAGGGATTCCAAAGGTTATGGGATCAATACCTTCCACCGGTTGATCTTTAAAACAATACTATCTTTCACTAGAGTATTCTTATGGCACCTTATAAACCCCAATATGGAAATAAGTGTAAAACTCCAAGGTTATTGGATAATGTTGGAGAAATAAATCTATTAGGACCAGAACTAGTTGAGGAAACGGTATAAAAATTTAGAGATATTCCACAATATATCAAGGAAGATATGATTCGATAGAAAAGTTTTCATGATAACTGTCAGAGAGATTTGGAGTTCGATGGTGGTGATAAGGTGTTTCTATAAATTTTCCAATTAAAGAAGGTTATTAGATTTAGGAAGAAATAAAATATGGTCCCTAAGTATAGTTTCAACTTCAATATTCTTGATCAAGTAGGGATATTACCTTATCATTTGGATCTTCTATGGGACCTATCTCAAGTTCATGATGTGTTCCATATATCTCTCTTGAGAAAGTACATACCTAATATTTCACATGTTCTAAAATTAGATGTCATACTATTGGATCATTATCTTTCTTATGGAGAAAAGCTGGAGGAAATAATAGATTGTAGAGATAAATATTTATAGAACAAGACTACTCATTGGGTTAATGTTCTATGGAGGAATCAAAATTTTGAAGAAGCTAATTGGGAACCACAAGTTGTAGTGAAATAGAGATATCCTCATTTGTTTGTATTGAAGTAATGGAATTTAGAGGGTGAATTTTATTTTAAGTCAGGTAGAATGTAAAATCTTAAATTTTATGATATGTTTATTTTAAAATAAATTTAATTTCTTGGATAGCTTACGATACATGAAAACCCTAGTCTAACTGAAACGTAATGTGATATACCATTGTAACCTAGTAGTAAAATTGGTGGGTATGAATCAATAAAAATAAATTATGAAAAATTTATGTTTTACACTTGTATAAAATTAATTCATTGGTTATCAATTGATTATAAATGAAAATCAAAATCATTTTTATGTAAAAGAAACATTTTTCTGAAAAAAAAAACTATTTTTATATATCTAATGTGTTTTTCAAAAATAAATTGATCACAATTGATGAATGATTTTAAAGAAATTTATATATTATATATTCAATCAAATTTTTTAACATTGATTTATTTTTTCTAGGTAAGGATAAGAATAAACTGAGTTTTATGCTTAAAAATGTAATTTTTTAAAAAAAAGGTTATTATAACGTTTTTCATGGTAAATTTAAAATGGAATCCATATTTTTTAATTATTATGATAAAATTTGGTAAATTGGACCCTTTTATTTTTGGTTAATTTTAATTGCAACCATTATAAATTCTCTTCATCTTAGTAAAGGTAAAAATGGGTAAAATAGGGTTAAAACATTGAGATAAATCATTAAAATTTATCAAACGCTTTATTTTACCCAATTTTATGAGTTTATTTTTTCCATATCCAACCAATTATTGAATATATTGTCACTTGGTGGCGTATTTCTTTGAATATGACCTTTATATAAATTTAAGATAAGAATAAATACAAAATGTCCCTCTCTTGACTTTAATATCTATAAATTTTTTACATAATGAAAAAAGCGGATAAGTTAAGTTATAAATTTTTATTGGAAAGGAAAATTATTTTTTATTATTTTAATTAATTTCTAATTTTAGTTATTGAATAATTACCTTAAAATATTATGCAATATCGATATATTATTTATTCAATTAATAGAAAAATAAAATACATGATATTAATTTTTTTAAAATTAATTCAATTTAAGTGAATTATTGTGTTCAAAAAAAATTTGTAGATACATATAAAATATTAAGGTTGTTAGAAAATGTTTTATTTAAATTCCATATTTTCCATGGTGTATATAAAGTCAAATTAAATGAATAGTTCCAAAATTGGAATTAATGATCTTTTATGATAAATTATATTTTATTAAATGATTTAAAATTCATAAAAATATTATCCACATCCAAGTTAATAAAATATGGTTCTAGATATCATCCATTATCCATTTATGATTCATTTTTTCATTTATGGTAACATACTAAATCCTTAAAATTGAAAAATTAGTTATTATGGTTAAGGTAGAAAATGATTAATAAAGGGGTTAATAAAAAATATAAGTTTAAAATGACACCAAAACCTTACGGAATTTAATATGATGTTATTATTTCAACCAAATAATATTTTTTATTTTAATTAATATCATTTTGAATCATTTTTCTTAATATTTAATTTATTATATTTTAATCTTTTATGAAATTCTATGTATATCCACTCTCTCCCTAATAATAGGACCCCCCCCACACACACACACATATACACACACTTATTTACAAAACATTGATCCTTTTAGCTCAACCAAACCCTAGAAAACTCTCATATAAAATTCATTATCCATGTTCTATAGGTGATGGTCTCCAAAAAATACCCACCCTAGGGTCCTTAACTGGAAATTCAAAGGAGTTCTTTTAGAGAAGTGGTAATCACCTTAACCAATCATTTTATTTTTAATTATTCATTTTTATCCTCAAAATATATGTTATTTATAATAAAATAATAACTTTAGTATATTAAATATACATAAATTTTATTATTATTATTAAATCATCATTATCCACCTTCTTTCCCATCAAATGGGATGTGAAAGTAACCTTTGTGTGCACGTACGATTTACCGTGTCCACATAGCAATAAAAATAATTTTTCATCACCATATTTTTTATGGGTATTATGATGGGATCAATGTTTATATATAATATTTATGACATAATTATGATTCTATAATGATAATATCATGTCTACCTTCATACCTTTTAATATTTTGGAAAACAATAACGCCGCTCGTGTGTACATGTGGATTTCCCCCTCCACAAAGTGATGTGATTTATTTTTAATTTATATTTTAAGTAGATGGTAATAAGGATATATTTATATAATATATGTACGATATTTATGATATGATATTATAATTATTATTTAATTTTTAATTATTATTTACCTTTCTTTAATTTCATCCGTTGAAAAATGAAAAAAGTGTTCAAGAGTGCGTATGACCTACCATCTCCATAAATTTTGTGATTCAATTTTATATATAAAAATTTTATGGATAAAAATTAATATATATATATATATATATATATATTTAATATATATTATATTCATATCATTATTAACATTATAGATATGATGTAACCATGATCAATGTACACGGATCGAAACTTCTAAATTGAAATTCCCATGAAGAATGGAACAATTAACACCCTAAAATGACAACATTAATAAGGAATAATTAATAAATCCAAGTTTAAATGTTAAAATTGGATCATATATGATATTATAAGTATGTTCATGACTCTATTATACAAGTATAATAAATTTTAATTGATTATACATGAGGTTATATCACTTTTATTTCATATGGTACTCAAGGTAAGAGTTTTATGTTACAATCTCAATGTTTATCAATATTGTTTATTATTATAAATTTTATAATAAAATATAATAATATAACACTCAATAATCACATGAATTTATTTCTACTCTAGTTATTTATATAGAATAAATTATTTTATTTCATTTTCCTATATTTATGTACTCAAGATACTGAATGAATTATTTTAAGGAAAAAACACTTTATTTATCTCTTTGATCGTCAATCCTTTTTATTCCATATCCATGTATTTATTTAAATGTCTTCCAGAATGTATTATTATTATTATATTATAATTTAAATCCATATTTACCCATCATTAAATTTTTGAAAATTTTTTAAGGGAATCTTCTTTTCATTTTAAAAATTGAGGTTATTTTTCATTTTTTATACAGGTATGAAAGTGATTTTTTATTTTAAATTAACCAAAAGGAACAAAATTTACCACCATCATGATGAATCAATAATTTAAATCTTAATTTACATGTTTCCAAAAAAAGAAATAAAAAATTCCATAATATTTTGGAATTTTTTTATTTTAAAGAAGTGATTTTAAAGGGAAAAGAATATTTTCTTCGAGAATTATTTCAAGTTATCTTTTAAAGGAATTTTTCATCTAAGTTTAAATCAATTGATTTTAGATAAGATTTATTGGGGGTATCATCCAATTATATCATAATTATTATTTTTCTAGATAGTTTATTATTATGAGGAAAATTTGATTATGAAACCTCTTACTTTTACATGGGTTATGCTCTGTGGAGTTGATGAAATGTTTATGAGTCTCACTTCATTTCCATGGGTTTTTCCATGATACAATGTTAATAAAATCCATTTATTTTTCATGGATTTTGATATCATGAATGTTTTATAATATTTTCAAACACATATATATGATTTTCATTATTTTATGGGTGGTCCTAGAATTGTATAGGTCTCTAATGCATTGGGTGAAGATGGATATCTTATGAGATAAACAGGATTGGAATGTGGATGGAATCTGGTTTAGTAAGGTACTTTATCTACTAGTATAGTATTGGAAGTGAACCTCAACCACTATGATAGTTTGTGGAGAAAAACCAATTCACTATGATAATCTTGGAAATGATCCTTGACAACTAAGAAAATTATTTTTTCTACTTATGTGTATACCAAAAATCATAGTCTTATGTCAATGTTATGCTCTCATAGATCATGTTATTTGATTAATTTAATATTCAGGTATTATAAACAACTTATCGTTATGCATGACTCAAGATTATGATTTATGATATGAAGGGTGTGGTTTTAAAATGTTATGCTCATGTTCTCATACCCTTATGCCCATATAATGTTTATGTGATCATTGATATCTCCCATGTTTATCCTTACTGAAAATTTCAGTTCACCACTTTTATGTTTCCATTCCTCTAGTTATGTATAAAGTAATTAAGTATGATATGTCTAATAAGGGTGTTTGTTTTAAAGAATATAGTGGAAGATTATGGGGTTCAATTATGATCTAGTAGTTTATGTATCTAGGTATCCAAAGATAATAGACCTATATGATTCTGGTATGGATAATTATGTTATGTAATGAATAATGATATAATAAGATGTAATATCTATGTATTAAAATTATGGGTCTTTATATTAACACTATAAAGTAATCATACTTCCCAATTCATAATATAACACTTTATATCTTTGAAAAATTAATATATATAAGTATGAGATAAACATTTATGAACAATTAATATATAAAGAAATTATAATGGATTTCTAATTTAGCATATATAAACTTGAACTGTATAATTTTATCCAATATGAGAAATTCATATTTTTATTTAATTGTAATCAATACAAACACTTTTTATTTCATAGTACGAGATAATTTATGAACACTTTTATTATTGAATAATAAAAATTTCTTAATCATATAAACAATACACATAAATTTAATACCTTATATTATACTTTATTTAAATTATTGATCATATCATACAAAAAAACTTATCTTCAGTTCACAAAAATCTTCATGTATTCCCTAAATATAAATTTTTTTATTTTCATTTATGAACTATTCATAAAAATTTATAAAAACTATTATATTTGACTTATTTTAAAATCATAAACACATCATAAAATTTTTAGCATTGAAATTCACATTAAAATTTAATAAAATCTAGGAAAACATTTTTGGTATGTTTTAAATACCACCTTTGATTCAGTACAGACCTAGTGGGCCCTCGTTAGTGAAGTTTTTTAATAATATTAATGGAAATATAATTTTATTTAAAATTATTTTCAAATGTTATACACTATAGCATGGTATTACCCACAGTGAAAAAACATTAAAAATTGTGGACACTACCATTTTATAGGTAATTTTAGTCTTGTCGTTATGGGAAACATGTCTTTCTATATAGGATTTCACAATTAAAAATATTTCTTGGCATATTTAATTTACAGTCCTCATATTGAAGGCCACTATGACATGTATATAGGTTCACCATGGTGTAGATAAACACTATATGATGCTCTATTTTTCAGGATTTTATATCAATACCTAAAATAGTCCTTTAACGTTTTCAATGGCATGGTGTTATATATTTTATAATCACAATGTTTGTTTTACACTAGTATATGCTATGGAAAAGTAAAATTGAGAATTTAAATGTATTTTATAAAGGGGTTATGTTGTGGAACCTATAAAATCATATTTTATAGTTTTTTTAATTCTATTAGAAATAAAATAAAACATTAATAGATTTTCTATAATACCAAGATTGGGTTTTAGAGGGATGTTTAACATCTAAAGTACCACTGAAGAACACTCTAAAACACTATTAAACACGGTTTCTCTATACATTTATAATGAATATAAATTAGTAATAATAATAATGGTGTACATTACATCAATCAATCCAGCCTATCAAACCTCTTTAAAAGTTTTTGATTGAGATCACTGAGAATCAATCAAAGGAATCCTTCCTCTAGAGGTATCTAAATATCATGGGAATCATCTATTTCTTGATAATGACATCTCTTAACACTGCATTCTACTAGAATATTTGTTAATTATGGGAGAGAATCAAGAGATATATAATCATCTTTATTTATTGGAGTACGACACAATATTTTGATATAATTAAAAGGCACAACATGCATGAGAACCAACTGATTTATATAGGCTATCATGAACTTAAAAAAAATAGACTAATGTTGATTAGAACATTTCATAAATGTTATAATATTTCAAATCCCTTGAATTTCTTAGTTTAATCCCCAAAATGAATAATTAATTGTAAAAAAAATAATTTTATGTATTTATACCCCTCACAATCATTATATTATGATGGTAGACCAAATATGATATCATCTTGAGATGATTTGGGTTCATTCCTACATGAAATCATAAAATGATATAATCCCATGGAAGAACTGCCATGGTATTATTTCTCACACTATTTCGTGGTGCACTCAAGGAAAAACCAAGAAATAGTCTAGATAATCATTTCATGGTGGTTTCATCACTGTGGAAATATATCAAAATATTTCCTCATAATTTCCCAATATATGACCTTGGTAAACATTATTTCCAGTTTTTGACTTTTCGTGGTCTTATGTAGTTCTAGAAATCCATCCTCTAATAGCTTTCTAATGAGATGATACTTGATATCAATATGATTTTTCCATGAATTATACATGGTATTATTTTCTAGATGAATCACACTTTGAATATCATAGGAAAACAAATCACTTTCATGACTCCTTTTGAGTTTCTCAAAAAATCAATTTAACCACATTTCCCAGCTTCCATGAAAATTATATACTCTACTTCCATATTTGAAATTTAAAATACTAGATACTATATTTACATCTAACTAATGGTTTTCCATATGAAATTGAACACCAAAATCAAGGTACTCTTTCATGTATCCATATCCCCTCAATGTTATGCATCAACATGGCTTTATTATGGTTCATTTGGTTTGAAACATAGATATTTTTTATTCATTCCTTTGAGATATCGGAGAATCCACTTCACATCTTCTCAACATTCTATTATAATATTATCCATATATCCACTAGAAACACCCACTATACAATAAATGTTTGACCTTTTATAAACCAAAACATTCATCAAAATTCTAAAGACTAATGTATATGGTACATTTACCATGGAATTAAACTCATCTTCCATTTTAGGTTTTTTTCACTTTGGAAGTGTCTCACTAACGAGGTGGTCATAGGTTTACCTTTGATCATTCTGAATCATTCAATGATCTTCTAGATGTTCTCCCTTATAGAAGAGACTAATGTTTTCCACTTCCTATCCCTCTTAATCCACATAAATAAAATATAATTGGTTTATTGAGAACCATTATCTCAGCATTTTTGGAAAATCGTATTTTTATCTCCTTAATTTGATCAATATCTGGACCATCAAGGAGCATATTATCCATGTAAAAGATAGGTATGAAATAACATCCATCATTTAGAACCTTCTAATAACAAAAATGTTCAACATTTCTATAAACAAACCCCTTCTCATCTACAAAGGAATATAAATTTCACTTCTGCTACCTTGGCACTTGATTCAAGCCATACAGGCTCCTTTTCAGATTGTAAATAAGGCATTAATTCTGTTTATTAATGAAAGAATATGATTTCTTTATAAATATTTACTCCTCCAAATCACTAATAAGGAAAATAGTTTTTATATACAATTTTTTAAGATGTAATTTTTATACTGCTACAATAAATAACATCATCTTAATATCTTTTGGTTTACAAATAAATGAAAAAAAACAAGATAAATATATCCCCTTTTTATACTGAAATCCTTTTAAAAATTACATATAATATAGCTATTTCTAACATATTCTCCATCCTTAGATATGTATACACATTTATTTTGTAATTATTTCTTTCCTATAGGCAATAACATCATCTCATAGATTCTTTTTGCATGTAATGAATCACTTTCATCTATCATAATTGACTACCACTTTCCATAATAATTGAGACACACCACTTATTATGATATCTTGGGTTCTCCTCCATTTTTTAGAATAAATTAGTGAAGATAATTTATAAAACTTTCAACCCATCATTTTATCCAAGTATAATTCCTCAATTTTACCTAATGTTTCACAAATTCTAAAATTGAAACTTTTAGAACACTTCCCTATGTACCCATTATCCTAGATATATCTGATACATCAGGCCTCATTAGATATTTTGGATATGAAGTATTTTCTAAACATCTCAGATCTTCGGGTAAACCATTAAGATAAACTTTGATATATTCAATTAACTTTGTTCTCTCAACTACATCATATAAAAGGTTCTGATCATTTAACAAGATTTTTCAATTAAAGATAATATTTCATCTTCTAATGACATTGCATTTGTTATTTTTATAAATCAAAAACCCAAATTTTTCATCGTGATACTCTAAAATAAACATGATTTGTAATCTATTTAAATATTTTCCCTATCGTTTAAATCAATGTGAATGTATGTGAATGAATTTAAAACATTGAGGTGAGATACATCCACTAGTCTTTTGGACCCTGACTATTATGGAATCTCTTTCCCCGTAAGTAGAAGGAATACTCTAAATGAGATAATTGACACAATCAATAAATTAGTCTGAACACTATTTTTGAAAGAATATAACCTTACACATTGATTTTTATCATTCAACATATGGTTTATCATCTCTGACACACCATTTAGTTCTAGATTCCCAAGTATATTCATCTTGATCCTGATTACTTTTCTCTAGTAAAACCTATGGAAATCCTTGCTACTATACTCACCTCTATTGACTGACCACAATCACTTCAGATATTTTTTGACATCTTTACCCACTATAGATCACTATCAAAAAACACTATAAAGAACTTATATTTTTGTTTTATGAAGAATACTTATACAGTTGAAGTTGAATCATTGATGAATATAACATAGTACAATGACCCACCATGAGAACAGACCATAGAAGGCCCCCAAACATATTTATGTATGAGCTCAAATTTTTGAGATTAAAGTGCCCTTCTATTGGTGAAAAATGAAACATTTCTCTACTTTCACAGAATAAAACACTGACATGTTATGAAATCCATGTAACTGATATTTGGTAACACTTTATCACCTAAAACTTACATATTCATCTCAGTTACATACCCAATATAGTGATGCCACAACTCCAGACATTCTGACGTTGATGTTCTAACAATATTTTCTCCATTTGAACTACTCACCAGGTACAACATTATGTATTTGACACCTTTATCCACCACCATGGATTAACGAGTGATCTATCACACTCCTTCCACAATGGTTATTCAAAATCCTATTCCATCCAGCTTTCCTATGGATATTAACATCTTTCATAATTCTTTCATGTGTCAAACACTCTATAACTCTAGAAATATATTTTTTTCCATTCAGACATTAAAATCTCTTTTCCCTTTGATCTCTATAGTTCAATATCACTATAGGAAAAATAACATTTAAAGACAGTTTTGAAATCTACTACTAAATAGTTCATTTTTTATTTTTTAGAGATGGTTTTAAAAAACCACCTTTAAATCCTAAATTTTATTTTTTCCAATTATTTATTTAGTCATAGCTCTATTTTTTCAAAAATCATTTTGAAATTAATGATAATAAATACTTAATTAAAATTTTGATTACTTTTTAATTATTAATGATTAATGATTATTTATTATTTATTATTTAATAATTGTTATTTTTTATTAATAACCATTTATTATTTATTAATTTTATTAGTTGATAATTATTTATAATTAAAATATAGTAATTATTTAAATACTAAATATATTATTCATTATTAGTTATTAATTATTTATTAAGTATTAATTATATAATTTTTATTAATTATAAATTATTTAAATGGGGACATATTTACATATAAACACACTCAAACACATACATACATACATGTATATGTATATGTATTTATAATTATATTTTTTTATAAATATTTATGAGTATTTAACTATATTTATATATATTTATAAATATTCATGTGTATTTATATTTATATTCATATACATATATTTACACACACACATATATATATATATATAGGTGGGTGTGTGTGTGTGTGTCTATATATTTAAATTTATATATAATTATATTTCATTATATATTTTTTATTTATATATATTTATATATGTTTGTATGTATATCTATTTGTATTTATATGTTTTTATATATGTATATATATCTATATTAATATATATTATGTCGGTATAAATAAATAAATATATATATATATATATATATATATTCGTGTGTATATGTGTATTTATATGTGTTTGTGTATGTATTTATATAAATTTTTGTTTATATAAAATTTTAATTAATTATATATGTGTGTGTGTTTTGATATGTATTTATATGTATTTATGTATTATGTGAGTATATATATGTATGTATTTATGTATATATGTATATTTATATGTGTTTATATATATTTATGTTCACATACAATTATATTTTATTGTATATATATTTGTATATGTTTTTGTACATTTATTAATATTTATAGATATTTAAATATAATTTTATATATTTTTATACATCTGTATATATATATTTATTTATTTATTTATATGTGTGTATGTATATATATATATATATAATTTTATAATATTCTCTATAAGTATATATATTTATTTATTTATTTATATACATTTATGTAAAATTGTTTATATTCATATATACTTAATAGATATTTATATATATTTTCATATATTTATAAATTTACATACAACTACATTTATATAAATTTATATTTATTTATATTTTTATATGGTGTATTTATAAATTATGAATATATATATATATGAATATATATATTTACTTGTCTTTATCTATGTGTGTGTGTATATATATATAAGTACATTATATTTTTTTTAGTCTCCACATGAAGGATTTGGTGGAGCGGTAAAGAATATGGAGAATAACCAAGAGGTAAGGGGTTCAAATCTCACTCAATACATATTAATGCTTATATAATAAGTAATATTCTCTCATGTTTCTTCTCTCAGACATATAGTTAAAGGACACTCCATTATCAATGATCCATGATTCCAATAGAATATTTACACTCAATAATAAACTACTCTCTCTATTAGCTATAGTATTTGTCGAAATTATAAGAAAATAGTGAGTAATAAGTAAAAATTAATACCCTATCATGCTTCCTCTCTCATACATCGAATGAAATGATGCTCGTAAATCAATGATTTGTGATTCCAATAGAATATTGAAACTGAGTAGTAAACTACTCTCTCCCTTAATTGTAGTATTTGTGAAACTTATAGAAACTCCCCTTCAGGAATTAACTTTTCAATCTCTGTAATCTTTCTGTTAAGTGTCCATTTTTCTTGTATTTCTAATATATAGGTTTGAAATTAACTTTTCAATCCTGGAAATCCTTTTTTAGGCGTCTCATCTTCCACAGTGAGAATAGTTCTAATAGATGCATGGTGATGCGACTTAAATCTATTACATGATTGTTGCATCATAGTTATGGGAATAATGTTTTTTAATATCGAAATATTATTTATATGATTGAATATTGTGTTTGGAGATTCAAGAGTTAAATATTTAATTCATTGATTTTTGGATTAAAAACATCAATTTTTAGTTTAATTGAATTATTTTTCTTTGCCAAGAGATTTCATATATTTTTTAGGAACAATTTCTAATGATTTTTAATAGATTCAACACTTAAGTGATTTTGAATGTTTTGGAAGTTAATGTTCAAAATTCGATGTGTTCATGCTTTTTCAAATTTAATTTTTGGAATAAATTTTAGTTTTTTTATATGTAATAGAAATATACATTTTGGAAATTTTTCATTGAAAAATGATTTTTAAGTTTGAAAACCAATTTCATCAAATTTTAATTAATTATATTTTCATCACTAATAAAGATAGTGCTTTTATCAATTCTAGAAATGTGTTGTTAATATCAGTGAAGATAAAGGGGGTCCCCTTTAACAATACTAAAAAAGCACTGATAAGTGCTAATAAAGGACTCCCTTTATTAGTGCTTTTTTAGCATGGATAAAGGACATGTTTTATCAACGCAAATTTTAGCACTGATAAAGGACAATTTTTTCGCATTAATAAACACCTAGATATATGTGATGTGTTGTTTATATAATAGCACACCCACCAGTGGCACCTATACATATAAATATCACACCCACCAGTAGCACCTGCACAACACACACACACAACCTACACAAAACAGCACATGCATAGCGCACACAAGAAGAAATCAGTGTATACAGTAGTGAACTTAATAAAAAATCAGCACACACAAGGGTTTTTCAAACAATTCTATATACATTTTAAATAATGTTTTATATAATTACATTTACAATTATCCAACAAACAGTTAAAAACATTAATGTTTCATCTTTTGACATCTGTGATCCCCTCTCAAAAATGTCCTTCAATGGTATTAGTTGCTGAAAAAATCATCCCAACTCAAGAAAAAGGTTCCACCTATATAAGAAAAAAATATGTCAGTAATACTATAAATAAATGAATTAATCATTAATATGAAAGAATACATTAATAAAATGTCAATTTTTAATAAAAATTACACATTTTGAGTTATAAAGGTCACATTGTGTGTCGTATTGAGGTGGGGTTTATTCCTACATGTCACAAATCAGTTATGGATTGTTGTCCTAAAATATAAAAACAATTTGAATGGGTTTTCTTGGTTTTGAGTATGTCCCTTTTTTCTTACTAAAATTAATATCAAATTTAAATGACATATTTAAATTTATGTTGGTTACATCATTCATTGGATTAAGGTGTGTTTGATTCTTACACATTATAAATGATTCATGGATCATTGTTCTAAAGTATCAAAACAATCCGAATGGGTTTTCCTAGTTTTCAATATGACAGTTGTGTTTTTTACTAAAATTTCATTTCAAATCGAAAAAACACATTTTGATTCATACTTTTTGAATAGTGCATCAATTTGAGGTGAGACTACTTCATACATGTCACAAAGGATTTACGAATCACTCTCTTAATTTATGAATACAATCAGAGGGTATTTTCTTGCTATTTAGTGAGTGAAACATTTTGAGCTAAATGTCAATTTTAAACCGATAACAGACACTTTTAGTCATACTGCTCACACTGTGCATCAGATTGAGATGTGGATGATTTATACACATCAAAAATGACTCATATATCATTGTCTTAAAGTATCAAAACAATCCGAATGCATTTTCTCAGTTTTCAATATATCACTTGTTCTTTTTTCTTAAATTAATGTCAATTTTAAATAAAAACACATTTAGATTTGTATCAGTAACATCGTTCATTGGATTGAGGTGTGGTTGATTCCTACATGACATAAATGACTCATGGGTTATTTTTATAATGTATCAAAACAATCCAAATGTTTTTTCTTGGTTTTCAGTATGTCAGTGGTGTTTTTTACTAAAATGTCATTTCAAATCGGAAACACACTTTTTGAGTCATACCGGTCACAACATGAATCTATTTGATGTGACACTACTTCATACATTTCAGAAAGTACTTATGAATCACTGTCCTAAAATATTAATACAACTGGAAATCATTTTTTTGGCTTTTAGTGAGTGACACATTTTAAGAAAAAATGTAAATTTTAAACTGATAACAGACACTTTTATTCATACCAGTCACACCGTGCATCGGATTGGGGTTTCG
The DNA here is from genome assembly GCA_963277665.1 of Viscum album. NCBI lineage: Eukaryota > Viridiplantae > Streptophyta > Magnoliopsida > Santalales > Viscaceae > Viscum > Viscum album. The sequence continues at coordinate 1,233,390,377 of OY728162.1, read as the reverse complement.
TTGATTCCTACATGTCACAAACAACGTATGTATCATTTTCCCAAAGTATCAAAACAATACAAACGCATTTTATTGGTTTTTGAGTATGTCAATTATTCTTTTTACTCAAATTAATTTCAGTTTTAAATAAAAATATAGAATTGGATTTATACCGGTCACATCATATATTGTATTGAGGTGGTGTTCATTTCTTCACGTCAAAAATGACTCATGTATCATTTTCCTAAATTATCAAAAAAATCTGAATACGTTTGTTCAGTTTTCAGTATGCCAGTTATGTTTTTTTTTACCAAAATTAATATCAATTTTAAATAAAAAGAGATACTTTGAGTCTTACCGGTCACACCATGTGTTGGATTGAGGTTTAGTTGATTCCTAGATGTCAAAAATTACTTATAGATCATTTTCCTAAAGTATCAAAACAATCCGAATGAATTTGTTTAGTTTTTAGTATGTCAGCTGTGTTTTTTTACTAAAATATCATTTCAAACTGGAAACACATATTTTAAGTCATACCGGTCACATTGTGTGTTGATTTGATATGAGACTACTTCATACCCATCACAAAAAACTTATGAACTGCTTTCCTAAATTATGAATAAAATTGGGTCAAGTTTTCTTTTTTTTTAGTGAGTGACACATTTTGAGCAAAAATGTAAATTTTAAAATGATAACGGACAATTTTAGTCATATTGGTCACACCGTTCATCAGATCGAGGTTTGGTTGATTATTACACATCACAAATGATTGATGGATCATTGTCTTAAAGTATCAAAACAATACAAATTCGTTTTCTTAGTTTTCAATATGTCACTTGTTCTTTTAGCTAAATTTACTGTTAATTTAATAAAAAAATATACACATAAATTCATAATGGTCACATAATGTGTCGAATTTAGATGCAGTTGATTCCTACACATCACAGATGACATATGGATCATTTTTATAAATTATCAAAATCTATCCTAATGTGTTTGCTCAGTTTTCAATATGTCACTTGTTCTTTTTACTAAAAAAACTAACAATTTTAAATAAAAATAGACACTTCAAGACATACTGGTCACATATTCATGTTGTTTTTGTACATTCTTCCATCAGGTATGCTTCTCATACATTTCTAAACAAATCTATATCATCTTATGAATTGGAGCCTTTATGAAAATAATAGTAGTACTGAAAAAATATAAATAAACAAATATTAATAAATATTTTAAATGAAATAGTAATTATCTTTGAAAATAAATCTTTAGGGATGTTGGTTTTTTCATGGAATATGATCTCTTTCATAAATTTAAAAACATAATAACCACAGTATTTTCTTTTTGTTTGTTTCAGACACTGCAGAAACATTAAGAAAAATAAGTAGTTTTTTTATATGTGTTTGGATAGTGAAAAATTATTATATATAACCTGAATTGTATCCAGTCATAGTACTTGTGATTTTCCTTTTTCTTTTCCCGTGGACCCATTCCATGATGTAGAAGATATTCACGCACTTCCCTATCATAACATAATCCTCATTAAAAGATAATATAAATTATATAACTAAATTTTTAGTTTTAAAATGTTGGATTTAGTGTATTAAAAGTTGACAAATTCCATCATGTGTGGTCAGTTTGTTGGATAACCATGCATTGAATCCAAGAAATAAGTATTTAGAGAATCCAAATTAACTGCAATGAGCATCCAATGCTACCTAGAAACACAAAAAGGAATATGTAATGAAATAAATTAAAATATATTTGATATGATTAAATTGTAGAGTTTTACCCCTACATCATTGGTATTAAGGAGATTCTTTCATCCATAATTTTTTTGTTAAACTATTTGAGTAGGCTTTCCACTATTTCACCCTATTTCTTGAATTCTATTTCTTTTTGTTCTGTAGAGGTGACGTGAGGACTAACGAGTCAAAATTTTTGTTCATGGGGAAATACCTTCAATTTGTTTCCAAATATACACATGAGAAAAATATAAAATGTACATAGTCATAATTATGATAGTATATCAACTTTTGGAAAATAAATTCATGAAAAAATACCTCATATATACATTTACAACTAAGCCACCTAGCCAATCATACTCCAAGATTTCACTTTTATTGTCAACACTAATGAAATATGAATCTTCCTCATTGTACATATTTTCATTAAAAATAATTGTGTGAACCCCACCATCTTTTAACTTCATATTCACAGGAGCCTACAATTATAATAAATTCGGATATAGAATGGGTGGGTTTAAGGTGCTTTTGGTACATCATTTTGGTCAGTAGGCTGATCCTTGAGATGGTTTTGAGACATTCTTTCTTTTCACCCCTTCCTTGTGCACATCTGTAATAACATTCATCATTTAATACCTTTTTTTATTAAATGATAAAGTTTTATCTTGAAAAATAAATTTGAAATTAATACCTCCTTGTCGACATGTTTTTTACAATATGTGATGGCCATGTGATGAATGTTCTAAGATCTTGTTCAATCTTATTAATATCCTAAACATTAATTAGAATAGGTAGCTCAGTGCTCGGATCATGGGCTACATTAATCAACACTTTGACAAGACCAGTTGTAAGTGGTTTGTTGTGTATCATGGTGTTCTGGATATTGAACACCGTATCCCTTGCTACAATGTGATAGTAGGGTGTTGATATATATAAATCAAATTAATTTTCACCCTATTCAATATCAATACATGAAAATTATCAGTGTCTATCTGATTCATAATTCATAAAAAAAATTATTAGAATATTGATTACCTCAGGTAAGATAGGTTTTTTAGGGGAATGGCTTTCCTCAAAGCTAGTGGGGGTGGGGTGGGATATTCACGTGTTGGTTGTTCTTGAGATTTTTCTTCTCTTTTCCCCTCCACCATCAAATTTTCCATGAACCATCTCTACAATTTCATATATTCTTAAAGGATGGATATTCTTTCTCTCATCAATTTTATTTCTTCACTTTGATCCCCATCTTTTTTTGTCTCAAAAAATGTTCAGGGTGTCACCTCAAAACCAAAACCTCTAATGTGGCCATACTTTTCTATCTACTTCAAGTCCACTGAAAGTATGTATGCATCTGGTTTGGGTGTTTCGGATTCCTATGAGTATGTCAGATAGAAAATATTGGAAAATAAGTAATCATTTTTATGTAATATCAATTTAAAGAAAAAAATGTATTTATTATTTCATACTTACACATGTTTCCCAAACTTTTTGTGTGTTTTCATCTATTAGTATCCCATCTTTATTTACATGCACCTTCTTCTATAACACATGGTGTGGGATGGAAGTGACTTTGGATTTGGATTCATCAATGTGTATATAAATATAGGAACATAGTTATGGTGTTGTTTTATGTCACATAAAAGTATTATGATAGATTTAAAATATGTACCAATGTTTTTCAAGTGAAGCATACCCCATTCTTGATTTATGGTAGGGGTATGCTGGTTTGGTTGCTCATTCCTTATTTTCAGCACTCATTTGTTGTTTCATAAATAAAAAAATATCAATCAAAGTAATGACTACACATATCATCAATCAACATATTACCAAACACAATGTACCAAAAAAGAATGCTCCGCGTGACGGGTAGTAAATGCATCCCACCCTCCTTGGGTTATCTGGTATGCATAAATAGGAGGTGGGTGTGGGTTTATATTCCCTTCAGCATCTTTAAGATAACATTTCATTAAAATTGTGTAAAATCCTCTATGAATCCTTCTATAAACCCTTAATTAATAGTCCTTGTGTGAGTCATACGCTATAAATTCACTCTACAAGGGATGATGAAGAGTAAGTCCATGTTTCATTAATTTATTATTTTAGTAAGTTAAAGAAATGATATCATAATATTACTATAATATCTCCCCAAATTAGTGTCTTAATCCTGATGACAACATGGTTCTTTGACTGTACATCAATCGTTATATGTTGTTGAGTGACGATTCCAATGTAACTACTAAGCATGGCCTTGTTGGGGTTAACATGCTAGCCTCACTTATTCAATCCAACCTTTTATTTGATGTCTTTCGCTTTTTCCTTAAGGATTTTTGCTAACACTGTCAAACTACGATGCTCCTGATTTTTCTATGCCACCAGTGTTTCATTGTCTACCATTTTTCTTGGTTTCAACAACATCAATATGTTCCTTCAGAGTGCTAGAATCAGAATGTGTAGATGGTGGTTGTACCTCTTCACTGGGAGAAGAAGCAGCAACATGCTGAGAAACATGTTGGTCCTCTGCACTGTGAGCAGCGGTAGGTTGAGAGACCTATTGTGCCTCAAGATTGGGAGCATCATCACATTAAAAAGTCATTATCTACAAAAGTGATTTAACATTTAATTTATATTACATAAAATCAGCAGCGAACAGATAATAACATAAGGTAACATGATGTATATTACAAAAGATGTATAACCTGATCATTGAACTCCATTTTTTTAATGGTTGAAAGGATTTTACCCCTCTATTGAAAATCCAAATCCCTTCATTGTGGTCTCCTTTAATATAAAAACCACTATCAACATTGGGACCACTGTGAAATGATTGTGACGTCCCAATGAAATGGTCATCCTCTGTTTAATTTTCATCTGGCCCTTTAGTGGTTTTTCTCGATAGCAGAAAAATTGACAACTTTTGGTTTGTGGTATCTATAAAATAAAATATTTATACTGCATTTGATGCCATTATAAATAGTTTATCTATATACCCTTCTTTACTAAAATCAACATTCATGAATCCCAACTCATCTATTTTAATAGCACTCCAATTATCAACCCACTTTCATTAAAAAAAATCACTTAGAATTTCATATAATCCAACTCCCATATTTTTTTGGCGATGCAAAAGTATGAAATATTTTCATAAATTATATTTTTGTTCTTAACATCGGAAACATACATCGCTTTAGCCAAAAGTGTAACTCCACTATTCTGCATGGTATTGTCTTCATCAAGTTCATTAGTATAGAATTTATAACCATTAATTACATAAGCATTATAAGATAATACATACACACTTGGTCCTCCGTCTATCCATCAATATTGTTCTGAAATTGAGTCCAAATGTTCATCTGACTCCTTAAAAATATGGTCCTAAAACCATCCTATAAATTATCGATTATGTGTATTTGATATCAATTTTTCATCCCTTAATGCATTAGAATTATTAATAATTTCTTTGTGTGTTTTGACATATGGGACAACCTCCAAACTATTATGTAAAACATAAAGTTAGGCCTGCTCTTGATCTGTAATATTTATTGTGATAGCCTCTCTTCCAAAAATTACTTCACCAGCAAGCCGCCCACTGTAATGAGATTTAAGTAGACCAATGCTTTCCACACCGAATAGTTATTTGGTACAGAATTCCACAGCTTCCTCAACAATATATCACTCTATAATACAACCCTCCGGCTGACTTCAATTTTTTGTAAAGACCCGAAAATTGCATATATTTTTTTTAAAATTATTTGGGATTATTATGAGCCTACGAAAATTGACGGCACATGATTTTGAGGCCTGGTGTGACCAGAACGTATTTTTGAAAAAAAATTATGTACGTTCAGTAAACGTACGGGAAATGTTTCCTATCTTTCGAACAAGTACTCATAATTGAAACATGAGGGCATCGTTGAACTTGTAACGCCGAGATTCACTTAGAGAGGCTTAATTTCAACCATAGAAGGTTGTGTAAAAAATATAGTTTTACGGACCTTTTTAAAAAATAATAAAATAACATAATATGTTTTTTCATTTTTCTACCACCTCTTGAGTGATGGTGGAGGGGACCACGGAGGTGGTTGGGTATTTAAAGAGGGACATTAAATGTCTGGTCACATATAGGTTGTGTAACCACCCCTCATATAATTAATAAGGTTCATTAATTACACCAATTAATGAACCATTAATTGAAAAGGGAATTAATATCTTAACTCCTAATTTGTTTTTTTAAAGAAACATTAGAAAAGCGAGAGGATGGTGAGATATTGTGGGAGAACTCTGACGAAGCGCTAATTATCAACCCCTCCAACAAAGAACGTAGACTTGGACCACATCATTGGGGAAAACAATTTGGAATCGATGAAAGTGGGTGGCTTCAAAAAACATGGATTATTCTCCCACAACCATGACATCTCCTACGATTCCGATGTAGGGTTTTTTGTTTAAATTCAAGTGATTTTGTTTCAATATATCTCCCTTGAATAATGTGACTAATGTGGATTAACCAAAAATAAGTTTATCTACGATTCATAAATTTTTGTGGGTGGTCGTTGCGGGAGTTTTGAACGGGGTTTAGTCTTATCTCAATGATATTTGAACTCTCACCCTTGTTATATTACTAACATGGAGGGCACAATTCAACTGAACATATCCCAAACCCTCCGCCTTTGTTTCTTTGATTGTGTTCTTCATGAGTAACAGGAAAGAATGGGGGCAAGATGAATCTGGGAGCCATGCAGTGTTAAAAGTATCTCAGGAGGCATGTAGGCATAATCGGAAGGGAAAACAGACAACCAGAGCTCACCTGGTGGCCCTTAGAAGCCCCGTCGGCATAGCACCGGTGCCGACGAGCAGCGGCAGTGACTGGATCTCACTAGCCATAGTGGAAGGTGGAACCCGAAGGCATCACAGCGGATTGTAGGGGTGAAAAACCCTTGGTCGATTGTATTGGCAGTAGGTGGCGCGTTGTCGCACACCACAGAGGGAGGTCTCGGTTTTGACCTGCGATGGAGGGGGACCCACACCCTTCGAGTCCCGCTAATAGAGGGGGCGGCACCATGTGGCACTGCCATTGCAAAATGAACGGCCAAAATGTTTGTTCTGGAGGGGAACCGACCCCCACGCGAGTCATGCCTAGCCGGCGGGTAGGGCTGGTCCGTGTCTCAGCAGGCTGAGCTCGCCTTGACCCTACCCACTCGGGTCATCCAAGCCAGTTCAAGCCAGACCAGGGTGACCTGGACCGAGTCGTATCAGCCCAGGCTGGATCGGGTCAGACTGGACCTAGACCCTTTTTGACCCTAATTTGCTTAAAAGGCCATATCTCACAAACCAGATGTCCATTGATGAACTGTCTATAGAGATAGAATACTTGAAACAAGATAGTAATTTTGAGATAATCCACCTGAGTTATGGAGAAATTTGGAGTATGGCCGGGTTGGGTCGAACCCAAATCCAACCGGCCCCTCAGTACTAAAATTCTTATTAACTCACAAACCGGGCTTATGTTTGATGCGCCGTATATCGCATTGGAACCCTTAAGACATTTTGGTCCTTTGGGTTACTCATTTTTGGAACTTATTGTAAATTTATGCATGGCCAATATCTTGATTATCAAATTCTATAGAACATAAGCACACTAAGTGCAGAGAATCCTATGGCTGGTTGTCAATTGGAGATCAACCCTATGTGGATCAACATCATAGTGACCCTATGTGGATCAACATCATAGAGACCCTATATGGATCAGAATCATATCGACCATGTATTGATCAGAATCATAGTGACCCTGTGTGGATCAGCATCATAGTGACCCTATGTGGATCAGCATCCTAGAAACCCTATGTGGATCAGTAGTGCGTGACCCGATGAGGACCAACCTTAGAGCAGCCCTTCATGGATCATCGAAATACGACCCTGTGTGGATAAATAATGGAACAAATTCTTCATGGTTCAGTTGTGGAACTTCCTAATGGAATAAAATGATATATCTTAATACTAATAATTTTTATTTCTGATCTATGAGTTGTATACCTATTGTAAGCTTAATTTTATTCATGATTTGTGTTTGAGATCATGCTTTTTGGTTTTTCCTTTATAGAGTTCTGGGAGGCCTTTGGGGGTATCGAGGTCCCTACTGGTTATTTTTATACTCACCCCTACACGAGCTTTGCCCACACCTTGTCATGTCTTGTGCATATGGTGAGAATCTTAGCTGAGACTTTAGGGAGTCTGGACCAGGCGGTACACGGAAGTGACTGGTTGACGTGGAGAGCTATGGAGATGAGTTTTACCTACCCTTCAGGTAGGATCCTTTTTGGAAGATCTCAGGAGCTATTTTCTATTGTAGTTGTATCTTTCAGTTAGGATTGTATTCTGGACCCCTTTATATTCAGAACACAATTTTACTTCTGCAGTTTTACTACGTGGTTTGCAACTTGTCATGTTCTTGGTTTGTGTGTTTGTAGGATTCAATTAAATGCCTTACCAATTTTAGGGAAATGTCATTCTGGTGCTAGTCACCAACCCTTGGCCTATAGAAGGAGGGGTTGGGGTAGTCATGGCACGGGCCCCGGGGGACGGGTCATGACAAAGTGGTATCATAGGAGTTGGTTCTATCAAAGAACTAGGACTCTAATATTTCTAATGGAGTAATAATGTTAAGTGCTTTTAGTGTGGTTTTCAATTTGGGGAGTCCAGTTTTGGTGCAGAGGCTAACGTATCCATACACCAAGACCCTAAATTTTGATTTCCAACTCGGTGCATGAAAAAACTGATTGTGTGTGTTTTGGAAATATTTACTTTTGATCTCTTTTGATTTATCTCACCAGGTATAACTTATTTACCATGGCACACCAATTTCTTTTCAGGATTCCTCCACATAGATAGTCATCCATGATTCTAGATAGAGTTCACGATGAAAGCCCACCGAGCAATGAGACTTCGGTGTAGGGCCCACTTAGAGAAATAGCACCTTCGGTAGGTTCACTAGCAGCACCACTACCTGTTGGGTATCAATTTCCACCAGACCTACTAGCGGACAGTGCATACTGACTAAGAGCATTGTATAAGTTCCAGTGGTAGAGGCCTCTGAGATTTCAAGGTGAGATAGATCTACAGGTAGCTGAGGACTGGTTGGAGGCTATGGCTAGAGTTTTTCTGCCTATTTGGGACACCAGTAGAGAAAATAGTGATCATATCTACTAGTATTTTCCAGGGCATGGTAGGGAGATGGTGGAGCCTGACGCTCCAGTTACACAACGAGGTGACCCCCATCTAGACAGACTTTGATAGACTCTTCACGGCGGAATTTGTTCCAGCGACACTATGCTCTTTGTGTATTTAGGATCTCCTACACTTTCAATAGGGAAGCCTGACAGTGGCCCAGTACTCTGTGAGATTCACTAACCTCTCTCACTACTCCACAGACCTAGTACAAGACCCTTTTTTCAGGGCCTTGACCTTTTACCAAGGTCTCCAGCGGGTGATCAGATTGTTGATGATATCACTCAATATCCCAACATAGGCTCGAGTACTCAAGTGATTATTATTTGTGTAGAGTTTCATAGATGAGCAGGCACAGATGGTGAGAGCCACCACTGGGCAACAGGTAGCTGAGTCATCTGCAAAAGGTGGTAGGTGGTTGAAACAGAGGTCCAAGTGGTCCAAACCATCCGAAGGATGACCCTGGGTGCAAATATGGAGTTGTGGAACTCACAAGGTAGAGAAGGTCTGCAGAGGAGCAGACTATGCTTCATGTGTTGCAGGCAAGGACACATGGCTCGCGACTGCTTGATCTGCCATACCGACGATAAACAGAAAGTCTAGGGACTGCCAAGGCAGAGGCATATATTCAAGTGAGGAGGTCCATAGGGTGGTGGACGTGGCAGAGGACTAGGTCATACAACATGTGGTGGGTGGTGATTTTAGGTTCTATAGCCACCAGCTCTAGATAGTCCACCCCAACCTCCAGGAGCAGGTAGAGAGGGACAAGTTTAGCTTCAGTCAGCTGAGGCCTACGAACATGGTTCTCTATAGATGATTTGAGATATGATCTGTGTCTACTCCACCCTAGCTGCAGTACTTATAGACACAGGTTCCAGTCACTCTTTCATTACCATGACTCTCGTTCGGAGACCAAAGATTCTGATAGATCCATTGTCTCGATCCTTACTATTGGAGACTCCTACAAGAGAGGATTTGACTATTACACATTGGTTCCAGCAGTGTGATCTTACTCTAGGAGGTGAGAGCTTTGGCTGGGATTTCATAGTATCAGCGTCAAGACCTTACAATGTCATCTTGGGTATGGCATGGTTATCCACATTCCATGCTCAAATTGACTATTTTAGGTGAAAAGTGTGGTGTTTCCATGAGGATGGGACCAGGTTTTCCTTCACCGGAGAGAATGGAACCTTTACCGCTCAGGATGGAATTTCCCAGAGGAGGGTGTAGCCGATCACACATCAGTTGGATAGCCTTACCCTTTGATTGGTTGATGAGAGGAGTCCTAGATATCCTATAGTGGTGGACCAGTATGCTGATTTCTTTCCTGAGGATGTTCTAGGACTACCTCCTCGCAAGGAGGTAGACTTCTATATCGACTTGTACCTTAGGACAGCACCGATATCTAATCCAGCATATCAGATGGCTCCCGTAGATATTCATGGGTTTCGGGTACAGCTAGATGACTTATAGAGTAAGGGTTTCACAAGGCCCAGTGTTTATCTATGGGCAGCCCTGATTTTGTTCACCAAGAAGGAAGATAAGAGTTTGAGGCTTTGCGTAGACTATCATCAACTCAGGGTACAATATGAGGATGTACCGAAGACGGCATTCAAATGCCTGTATGTCCACTATGATTTCTTGGTAATGCATTTCGGCATGACCAATGCCCCATTAGTGTTCATGGGACTCATGAACAGGATCTTCCAGCCTTACCTCGATTGCTTTGTGGTGTTCTTCATTGATGAAATCTTGGTTTACTCAGTGATAGAGGAGGATCATTCCACTCACCTACAGATAGTTTTGGATACACTCCGAGAGAACCAGCTTTATGATAATCTCTCAAACTGCTAGTTCTGGATATGAGAGGTCCACTTTTTGGGACACGTTATCTTGGAGGCTGGAGTTGCAGTGGATCTGATGAATATAGAATCATTACTTTCTTGGGATGCACCCATAACTATAACTGAGGTTTGGAGTTTCCTAGGGTTGGCAGGGTACTACATGAGGTTCGTACTTGACTTTTCTAGAGTTTTGACGCCCTTGTCATCCTTGACTAGGAAGGAAAAACCCTTCATGGGGATAGAGAGATACCAGTAGAGTTTTTAGGAGCTGAAGTAGAGACTGAAGAGTGCCCCCATCTTGAAGTTACCAAAAGAGGCTTTTGGGTATGTGGTCTATTGTGATGCATTAGGCACTGGACTAGGATGTGTTCTTATATAGGAGAAAGCGGTGATCGCCTATGGATCATGTTAGATGAGATATCATTAGACAAACTACGCTGCCCATGACTTGGAGTTAGCAGTAGTGGTCTTTGCCTTGAGGATGTGGAGACACTACTTGATGGGCGAACAGTTTACTGTCAACTCTAATCACAAGAGTCTCAGGTATATCTTCTCATAGAAGGACCTAAACCTGAGATAGTGATGATGGATAGAGTTCCTCTAGGACTATGACTTTGAGATAGTCTACACCCATGGGAAGGGGAACGTGGTGGCAGACATGCTCAGCAGGAGTTCTGGTCTATATTTGTTGAGTGAGGTGATAGAGCAGCTAGCTACATTGCAGTTATCCTTCATGAATAGTGATGGAGCAGCTTACCTCTAGTCTATGTCAGTTACTCCCCCACTCCTTCAGCGAGTCAGGGAGGAACAGCTTTGGAACGTTGACTGTGACGCCTGACGAGCTTAGATATCCTTAGGACAGGCTCCTAAAGTATTTTATGATGGTGGGGAGTACATCATCCTTTTCAGAGGGAGTACCATGGTTCTAGTGACGCTATGAGAGGAGGTGTTGAGGGAGTTCCACACATCACCTTTGGCAGTACATTATGGTGTGAAAAAAATGTACCAGGACCTCTAGCATCATTACTGGTGTTCAGGGATAAAGAAACTAGTGGTGAAGTTCATTTCATGGTGCCTCACTTGTCAACAAGTGAAGGCAGAGCACTAGGTTCCAATAGGCTTGACTCGTCCACTTAAGGGGCTAGATTGTAAGTGGGATGGAATCTAAATATACTTTTTAAGAGGTCTACCACATACGACCAGGGGCCACAATTCCATCTGGGTGATCCTTGACTGACTCACCAAGTCGGCCCACTTCCTACCCATCCGAGAGCAGGGATCAGTAGAGGGTTTGGGATGCCTATACATACAGAAGATTGTATGGCTTCATGGGGTGACATTAACGGTCTTTTCATATCCTGACACTTGTTTTACATCTTGGTTATGGATGCGACTGCATTAGGCATTTGGGACTCAGCTACACTTGAGCACTGCCTTTCACCCTCAGATAGATGACCAGATAGAGTGGACCATCTAGACACTTGAGGAAATGCTTCGTGCTTGTGTCCTTGATTTTGTCCGTAGTTGGGAGGACCGCCTGCCACTGGTGGAGTTCACATACAATAAAATTTATCCCTCCACAATTGGCATGGCACTGTTTGAGGCGTTTTATGGGTGACCATTCAGATCATCTCTATGCTAGACAGACCCAAGGGAGTCAGCACTTATTGGTCCAGAGTTGGTACGGGCTACCACTGAGAAGGTGCAGATCATCCAATAGCAGATGAAGACTTCACAAAGCCATCATAATTCTTATGTCGATAGGAGATGGAGGCCCTTGGAGTTCGAGGAGGGAGACCATGTCTTCTTATAGGTCTCACCCCGACGAGGATTGTAGATATTTGGCTGGGGTGGCAAGTTATCCCCAAGGTTCATTGGATCTTTCCATATCCTCAGTAGAGTAGGCAAGGTGGCGTACCATCTACCTCTTACCCAACAATTTCACCAGTTGCATAATTTTTTCCATGTGTCGCAGCTAAGGAGGTACATGCATGATCCATCACACATTATCGACTGGGGAGAGCTGGACATCAATGATGGGGTGATGTTTATGGAGTTCCTGGTGAAGATAGAGGATAGACAGGAGCGGGTCCTTCATGGGTGTTTGATTCCTCTGGTGCGAGTTCGGTGGCAGTATGGGAACCTCCAAGATAGAACTTCGGAATGGGAAGATCATATGTGTGATCAGTACCCCCAATTGTTTCCCTAGTTTTGTTATAGATTTCAGAGACAAAACGCCCTAAGGTGGGGAAAATGTAAAGACCCAAAAATTCCATATAAATTTTTTTAAATTATTTGTGATTATTATGAGTCTGCCAAAATTGACGGAACGTGATTCTGAGACCCGGTGTGCCCGGAATGGATTTTTGAACTTTTTTTAGGTATGTTCAGTAAATGTTTGGGCAGCGTTTCCTATCTTTTGAGTCGATGCTCAGAATTGAAGTCCAAGGGAACTTTTGAACTTTTCGCACTGGGATTAACTTAAGGTAGGATTAACTTCAACCGTAGAATTTCAGGTGAAGAACATAGTTTTATATACCTTTTGAAATAATAATAAAATAACATAATATGTTATTTTATTTTTCTACAACCTCTTGAGTGATGGTGGCAGCGACCACAGAGGTGGTCAGGCATTTAAAGAGGGACATTAAATTCCCAATTACACATAGTTTGTGTAAAAACCCCTCGTATAATTAATAAGGATCATTAATTACAACAATTTATGAACAATTAATTGAAAAGAGAATTAATCTCTTAAATCATACTTTGTTTTTTTAAGAAACATTGGCTAAGGGAGAGTGTGGTGAGATATTGTGGGAGGACTCCAATGAAGCACCAATGATCAACCCCTCCAATGAAGAATGGAGTCTTAGATGACATCGTTGGGGAAAACAATCTGGGATCAATGAATTAAGGCGGCTTCAACGAACATGGATTCTTCTCCCACAACCATGACATCTCCTACAATTATAAGGTAGGGATTTTTTTTTAAATTCAAGTGATTTTTTTAATTTATCATCCTTGAAAAACGTGACGAATGTGGATTAACTAAAATAAGTTAATTTGTGATTCGTACATTTTTGTGGCAGGTTGTTGTGGGAGTTTTGAATGGGGTTTCGTCTTCTCTCAGTGATATTTGAAATCTCACCCTTGTTATATTACTAACGTGGAGGTCACTGGCCTACCGAACAAGGAATGAACCCTCTTCCTTTGTTTCTTTGATTGAGTTCTTCATGGGAAATTGGAAAGTATAGCGGGTTGTCCTGCATCTTTGCATGTGTTTTCTTCATTTATTGATTCCCACTCAAGTAGGATTCTTCAAAAGGGTTCAGAGGTTCATTTTGATGTTAGTCTTGATATATTTGAGGAGAGGATTACAATTGGAAAGAATTATCTAATTGCACATCTTGTTCTACCGAAGGGTGTGATTTCCTAGAATTTTGATGATCTAGTTAGACAGGTTTTGTTTTTGTGGGGCTCCTCTGATTGGCAGTGTGTTTCTCTTGGTCATGGATTCTTGCATTGAATTTTCCCAAAAAATGCTTTCAAATTACTTGCGTGGAGAATTGGGTCCCTATCTTTGAAACCTGGATGGCTCCATCATCATGAATGGTCCCTTGATTTCAATGCCTCTCATGCAAGGAATGCTTTCTCTTAGGTCTGGGTCTGGTTTCATGGGCTTAATTGGGTCCTTTGGCATCCAAAGATTCTTCATGACATCGGCATGGAAATTGGGTCCCCTATTAGCCTTGACAAGGAAACTGAAGTTGTTCGGTTTGGCCACTTTACCAGAATGCTAGTGGAGGTTGATTTGAGTTCCACCTTAATTGATAAGGTAACTCTTTCCACTCCCACTGATAATATCAATATTGATGTTGAGTATGAAAGGAAGCCTCTCTTTTTTACTGAATGCATGTCTGTTGGGCACTCATTGGAGTTATGTCAGAGGAAGATCTCTTGTGAGAGATGTGGGATTAAGGGTCACCCAACTACTATTTTTAGAAGGAAATTTGAGGGGAAGCATGTGGACTTGTCAAATCATGATAGAGACTTTCTCAAAAATTCATCTATCACTCAGGATGAGATGTTGGATTTAGGTAAATCTGTTTCTCATGTGCATAATTTGAATGGAAAAAGACCGATAGTGGACAATTCTCCGATGAGTGGTCCCTCTAATGCTTGAGCTGATTTCTCCAAGGAGATTACATCTAAATATGGTCATGTTATTACTCCTGCTGAGTTAGTTGAGACTGGACATACTCATAGTGTAGAGACCCGAAGCTTAACGTACATGGACATTACATTACATTTGCGGAATACTTAGTACATAACAAAAACACACACACAAGGATCGTAATAGTTTAGTGTCTTTGGAAACTCGGAACGTAATCTTCTAATCGTGGTGAAAGATCTTCAATATCTCCCATAAATATCTTCCTTTTTTTATACCTAAAAACTTTATTTATATCCTGGGGAAAAGAAAACATAAAAGGGTGAGCTCAAATGCTCAGTAAGGGTAAACAAAATAAATATCAATCACATCATATTCATAAGAACATAAAATTTTGGAAATCTTAACCTGCAAAAGAGAGCATAATTTCATAACATGGGATAAATCATGGAAGTGAAATGTAATCACAATAATCATAACTTAAAACATGAAACATTGTGGCATACACACATAATCATAGAGAATCATTTCTTGTTAGTCAAGACTCATTTCCAAGACTATCTTAGTGGACAAAGTCCCTTTCTGAATCGAGTCACCCTCGTTTCAGTCCTGTTTCACTGAACCAGTATAACCTACCATTCCAGCCATGTCTATCTCATGAGAGATGAAATCTTTACCCAATTCATTGGAGGGAGATATAGGTCCCACCTATCTTATAATGAATCCTTTCTTATGTGTGCCACATAATCATAAACCATACATCATAGCGTAACCCATGTAATAAAAATGGGATTCTTAAACAACATGACATCATAAAACAATTCATATAAGATAAATGAATTCATAAAAATATTTCCATCACAACATAATCAAATCCATGTAATAATAGGGATAAAAACATAACCCTTTTATTATCTTAGATGGAAAATAATTTTGATAAAATACTTGAACTTCATTCTTGAGGAAAATATCCTTTCTACTTCAAAAACACTTTTCCTTTCTTAACATGTCATACAATTTTAAACTAAAAGAAGTTGATTAAAAATCAACTTGAATACTTGTAAAGGAATATTCTTGGAAACAATGTTTTAGAAATCCATTCATGCCGTATAAGTTAAAAAAACATTCTTCGTACTTTTTTCGGAAAATTCAAAAAGTACCTCGTACGAAAAAAACGACAAAAGATTACTTTCATATTCTTTACTAAAAACTCACCAAAGCGTAAAATTGGATTTAAACTAGTGTAAGTGGATGGAAACAATATTACATATTGAGGGAACATGGATGTGGATGATAAAATACAACCCAATAAATACTTACGAATAAACAATCTCGGATAAAAATGAGATTGTGATATTTCTCTTACCTTAGGTCCGATTTGCTTCGTATGTGTCCGAACCTCCTGTATAATGATTTAAATAATGTCATTGACTTATTAAAGAATCATATTCATTGTTATGATATCATATATGGTTCACTTATGACTTTATATTACCCGTTCTTTTGTAAATTCCATGTTAAAGAAGCGTTTTGGGTAAAATTGTTTCATTTATCGTAGGTGTTTTGACTTGTTGTTCTTGACATTATTATTACTTATATCATGATTAACTTACTTCCAGAATATAAAATATGATTTATATATCATATATATTCAGTATATATATATATAATAGATATATAAATGAAATGAAAAAACACTGTTCATGGAGACGGTAGTCCGTACGTACGCATGAACGCTGTTTTCCTTTCCTTATTGTCTTCAATGGAAGTAAGTAGATGACATACATATACATATATACATAAATCCAGTAGCTTTATAATTTCATATATTTCATTATTATTTCTTATATATACTTTTTAATCATTCTTAAATGGTTAACATGGAGAATGAATCTCATCGCGTCGTGGAGACGGTAGTCCGTACGTACGCATGAGCGATGATATCGTTCCCATGGTCGTGGAATTGTGTTTAAGTGTATGTATAATATTTAAGTATCAATATAAATTTATAATAATCATGTATAGTTACTCATTACATCATTATACCCATCCAATTAAGGTGGTGACGGAAAATAGATTACACCACGGCGTGGAGACGGTATTCCGTACGTACGCACGCGCGGTGATTTCCTTTCTCCGTAGGATGGATAGAAGGTTAATTAGAGTTGTTTCATATTTATAATAACATATCAGTATATAAGAAATACTTATTTTATTAATTTATCATGAAACAACTAAAGAAGAAGAATTTGAATAAGAAAGAAATTGAAAAGATCGGTAATGGATATTACCTCTTCTTTGGAACACATCTTTGAATCCTCCACTTAGGGAACTAAGATTGGTCTTTGAAGAAGAGAAGGACCTCTAGGATTATTCTAGGGAAGTGTAGAAGGGATTTTGTCATGGGTTGGCCGAGCTTGAGTGCTCAAATTGGTGTGAGGAGGAGGGGGAGGAGGTGCCCTTTTATAAGGGAGGAGAGGGGCACCTTAGGAATATCTCAAAATATTATTTTATACTAAAGTCAAAATCGGTTTATAATGGTTCCAAAGGGTCTTATTTCGAATCTAAAGTGGGTATGGGTAGAAATCATATCAACCAATATGATTTAGACAAGTTTGGGGTATTATTTTAACCTTATCAATTAGATTTAACTCTAAGTTAAATAATTTAACTTTTACCGTGTCTTTTTGTTTTCTTCCACTATATGGTTAATACACTTACTATAATATGCCAAACGAACCCCAAATTATTTATTATTAATATATATATCCTTATCTAAGTCATTTGGACGAACCTTAGATTTTTTGGAATAAAATAACAATTAATAATATAATATTTGATTTAAAAACTATTTTGTGTCAATTTTGACACTATTTGATATATGATTTTTGTGAAAGTCATAACAGAATTATATGTTGGAACCAAGTTGATTAAATCAACACTAATATATCATAGTAACCTAGAAAATTAGTGGAATTCATAAAAAGTCTTAAATTACATTTATTTTGGTATTTATAATATCAATTATGTCAATATTTCATTAATAAGATAATTACTCCATCATCTTTGTGTCATAAATAAATTAAATTCTTTGATGTCTAAAAATTACAAATAAAATACCATTATGTAGGAAATCTTTTTATCTTTCTAATGAATATTTACAATCGAAGTTATCTTATGTACAACCCTATATTAAAAATGTTTTAGTAAATAAACTTTGATTTTAACTCTTTTAACTCTTCTTTGAATTAAATAATAATAAATGTCCTAATCTAATCCAAGTGGGCCTAAATGATAATATTTTACACTTAATGTTGTTTTTGGTCGAGATACACTTTTCCAATAGAATTAGTACATGTGTTAGGGTAATATTATTATCATTCTTACCCTTAATTACCCTATTTACTTTTAACCGTGGTAAATAAAAGTAAAAAGTTACTATTCACCAAAAATTATTTTCATCTCATTGAACCAAATTTTACTTACTGACATCAACCGTGTCTCTCGGATTTTTGAAATTCCATTCACAGAAGCGGTAAAATTAAGTTTTATGAAAAATTCAGTTTTTTAACTACCACTTAGTAGTTTCACTATTCATCAAAAATTGTTGTTTTTCAGAACAATGCCAAAATTTCATCCTAAGCTATATTTCATATTCAGAATTCAAAAATGAAGTCTATTTTACCAAATTCATACCATAGAAATTGCATTAATTAATTGTATAATTAAATCCCGCTGTTAAAACAAATAGCGTGTTTTTAAGAAACAATATCTATCAAAAGATTGACACTTGATTATGTCTGGTTTAAATGTGAAATTACATCCAATGACCAACATTGTATTAAATTGTAAAAATATATTCTAAATATACTTTAAAACCACTCAAATTAATGATTTATCACTATTAATTATTTCGATTAAAAAAGTTGTTTTTAATTATAATTTAGTAATTTTCACTATTCATCAGAATATGAAAGTTATCCGAAAAGTACCAAAATTTCACCTTATGCTAAATTCGATACTCCGAATCTAAAAATGAAGTCCATTTTGAGAGCTAAAATTTCTAAAATTTTAAAAGGTGGTTATTACTATTCATAACGGCTAGTTATAATAATATTTTAATATCATATCGTTGTTTAGTGAAACTCGGTATTGCGTACTACACATGCTATCGAGGAAGGTCGCGATTGCGTGTAATGCAAGGCAAGTCAAGGATGTGTGTTGTGCAAGCTCCTTTTGGTGTAGAGTACAACACAAGACATTAATACAATTAAAAAGAATATTTTTTATAAAATCTCGGGTTGTTACATTCTACCCCCCTTAAAATGAATTTCTCCCTCGAAATTCGTCGGGGTTATAAATGGTTTACTATTCGAAAGTTTCTTTAATAGAAACCCACATCGTAAAAAAAAGAATACCAAAACTTGGTTTTAAAAACTAAAGTATGAAATGTAACGATTACCCAAATAAACTAATCATTGGGTTTCCACATAGGTGAAAATATGGATATGGAAGAGAAATCTAACCATCATGTTCTGATGGAGAGTGGTAGAGAACATGGCTATGGAAAATCCAGCAATCACAAATCCATAGATTTGTGATGATATAAGGTACCATCTGATTCATCAGGTATAAGATCACTAGGACAACATTTTTGGTTTTCAAGATCATTTCCCTAAAGTTGAAAATTTGCATTAGAATAAATACTTACTTTATTTTTGGTACAATCTCACTGTTGTTCGTGCCTTGAACAATTTCCACTTCATCTCTTAAATAAATGAAGTTGAATTTGTTATTCGTGAAGTGTTAGCAGATCATGTGATTTAATGACGGGTCATTCCATCTGTCTCAAACAAAAGGTTAGCAAAAATTATATACATAAGTCGATCTATAGTGAAATTAATCATATATGGTTCCTAAAATGGACTTTATACTTCATATATCATACTGCTTAATATAATAAAACTAGTTTCTAATAAACAGGGACTTCTTGTAGGCCAGTGGTAGGTGATAAAGGCCAGTCGCACTTCGGTTGTGGGTTCGATTCCCACATCCTTGTCCGACGCGATGGGTTGTCGCCTGTCCTACAGGTTGTCCTTTTTCTAAAACTATATTACTATAACATCCCATCAATAATATCTAGAAAACTTAGATCCTTAAACAATACTAACTTATGTCCAACATAATCCATTCCAATCTTTAGGCTTATCCATAATACTGAAGTCCACTCTCATAACATAGTGAAAACGATTACCAGAGATTTAACACCATCGTCGATCCCCATATATCATAAGATATGTTTTGTTGGTCACATTCCAAACATTCAAAGTCCTTAATCATGTATTCTCTTGAATACCAATTGAACCTTAATGAAAGCATGAATGCAGTTAAAAGTTAACACTTTCCACATACCAAAATCCAAAAATTCTATATACTCAAACCATGATATAACCTTCTCCTTATATCAGTCATGAGCTCATGAATACTATCAAACATTTAATTTTCTCTTTATCCCTTCATTATGCGCATATCATCTACATTCCAAAAATATCTGAATAACCTTTCATGGATACTGGTAACATTAATCATACACTTTCAAAACTCAAGGAAATACAATAGTGTAACAATCCATAGATGTCTCTTTATTCCATAGTATCATGAGATTACTTATACAAAATTACACATGATAAACATGTAATCATTCCACTACATTCTTAAACCATTGAACGAGCTTCAAAAATTCTTTCATCTCACATATCATTTGTAGTCTCTTCATCATCATCCACATAAATACTACCCATATGACCATACTGATTTTCTTCATGAGTCTTTCCCTTAGGGAATTTGTTTGCATAATGCCCATACATTCCACATTTAAAACACTTAACCATTTTCGATGTCGTAGCAATACCATTATCCTCATCCATGGTGTTAACCGACCCTTTTCCTTTGCACTTAATTGCTTTGTGTCCTTATTTTCCACACCCAAAGCATCTTCCAGTTCCCTTGAAACATTCTCCTTGATGCCTCTTCCCACATTATTTACATAGGGGAAATTGAAATTTCTTTCCTCTATGATCATCATAAAACTCCATCTTTCTCTTATTAGCCGATTTAGGAAACTTACCAAATTTTACTTTATTAATCATATTATGAGATTGCTGGTTCGGCATAATAATGATGTTTGGACTTCCAAATCCCATTTAATTTGGTTTCTCATGAATAATATCATTCCATTGTCCATCATATCCTCCATTATTTTGAATCATCTTGTTTCCAGCCATTTTCTAAAACCCAAAAAGAATAGTGTGAGAGGCAAAATAATGCTAGGGAAAACTACATAGTAAAGGGGGAGTACCCTTAATATCTAACATCTTAGGTTAAATTATAAGATCGTTATCGTAGTTCTAGGATTATATCCTATACGTATACTTATCCTTAGGGAAATCCCTAGACATACCTTAGAAATATCTCTAGGGATCTTACTAATGTTTTCGCATCCAAGTTTCTAAAGGTTGACTAAACTTTTGCCTCTGATACCAACTGTAGCGGTCTGGAATTACTTCCAGTGGACTATAATTGATACCTATTAGGGCACTCCATGGGCGGTTACACCCCCGGGGCGGGACACACCACCATCCCCAGTGGCAGCCATTTCCTCATGAAGCCCTTGGGCGGAGAGCCATGCTTCGTCCAACGCTCACATGTGAGAGTTCCCAAGGATCGGATACATTCCTACCTCCTTTGCCTCTGATACCAACTGTAGAGACCCGAATCTTAACGTACATGGACATTACATTACATTTGCAGAATACTTAGTATATAACAAAAACACACACACAAGGATCGTAATAGTTTAGTGTCTTTGGAAACTCGGAACGTAATCTTCTAATCGTGGTGAAAGATCTTCAATATCTCCCATAAAGATCTTCCTTTTTTTATACCTAAAACCTTTATTTATATCCTGGGGAAAAGAAAACATAAAAGGGTGATCGCAAATTCTCAGTAAGGGTAAAAAAAAAATATCAATCACATCATATTCATAAGAACATAACATTTTGGAAATCTTAACCTGCAAAAGAGAGCATAATTTCATAACATGGGATAAATCATGGAAGTGAAATGTAATCACAATAATCATAACTTAAAACATGAAACATTTTGGCATACACACATAATCATAGAGAAACATTTCTTGTTAGTCAAGACTCATTGCCAAGACTATCTTAGTGGACAAAGTCCCTTTCTGAATCGAGTCACCCTCATTTCAGTCCTGTTGCACTGAACCGGTATAACCTACCATTCCAGCCATGTATATCTCATGAGATATGAAATCTTTACCCAATGCATTGGAGGGAGATATAGCTCCCACCCATCTTATAATGAATCCTTTCTTATGTGTTCCACATAATCATAAACCATACATCATAGCGTAACCCATGTAATAAAAATGGGATTCTTAAACAACATGACATCATAAAACAATTCATATAAGATAAAGGAATTCATAAAAATATTTCCATCACAACATAATTAAATCCATGTAATAATAGGGATAAAAACAGAACCCTTTTATTATCTTAGATGGAAAATAATTTTGATAAAATACTTGAACTTCATTCTTGAGGAAAATATCCTTTCTACTTCAAAAACACTTTTCCTTTCTTAACATGTCATAAAGTTTTAAACTAAAAGAAGTTGATTAAAAATAAACTTGAATACTTATAAAGGAAGCTTCTTGGAAATAATGTTTTAGAAATCCATTCATGCCGTATAAGTTAAAAAAACATTCTTCGTACTTTTTTCGGAAAAGTCAAAAAGTACCTCGTACGAAAAAAACGACAAAAGATTCCTTTCATATTCTTTACTAAAAACTCACCGAAGGGTAAAATTGGATTTAAACTAGTGTAAGTGGATGGAAACAATATTACATATTTTGGTAACATGTATGTGGATGATAAAATACACCCCAATAAATACTTACGAATAAACAATCTCGGATAAAAATGAGATTGTGATATTTCCCTTACCTTAGGTTCGATTTGCTTCGTATGTGTCCGAACCTCCTGTATAATGATTTAAATAATGTCATTGACTTATTACAGAATCATATTCATTGTTATGATATCATATATGGTTCACTTATGACTTTATATTACCCGTTCTTTTGTAAATTCCATGTTAAAGAAGCGTTTTGGGTAAAATTGTTCCATTTATCGTAGGTGTTTTGACTTGTTGTTCTTGACATTATTATTACTTATATCATGATTTAATTACTTCCAGAATATAAAATATGATTTATATATCATATATATTCAGTATATATATATATATAATAGATAGATAAATGAAATGAAAAAACATTGTTCATGGAGACGGTAGTCCATATGTACGCATGAATGCTGTTTTCCTTTCCTTATTGTCTTGAATGGAAGTAAGTAGATGACATACATATACATATATACATAAATCCAGTAGCTTTATAATGTCATATATTTCATTATTATTTCTTATATATACTTTGTAATCATTCTTAAATGGTTAACATGGAGAATGAATCTCATCGCGTCGTGGAGACGGTAGTCCGTACGTACGCACGAGCGATGATATCGTTCCCATGGTCGTGGAATTGTGTTGAAGTGTATGTATACTATTTCAGTATCAATATAACTTTATAGTAATCATGTATAGTTACTCATTACATCATTATACCCATCCAATTAAGGTGGTGACGGAAAATAGATTACACCACGGCGTGGAGACGGTATTCCGTACGTACGCACGCGCGGTGATTTCCTTTCTCCGTAGGATGGATAGAAGGTTAATTAGAGTTGTTTCATATTTATAATAAAATATCAGTATATAAGAAATACTGATTTTATTACTTTATCATGAAACAACTAAAGAAGAAGAAGTTGAATAAGAAAGAAATTGAAAAGATTGGTAATGGATATTACCTCTTCTTTGGAACACCTCTTTGAATCCTCCACTTAGGGAACTAAGATTGGTCTTTGAAGAAGAGAAGGACCTCTAGGATTATTCTAGGGAAGTGTATAAGGGATTTTGTCAGGGGTTGGCCGAGCTTGAGTGCTCAAATTGGTGTGAGGAGGAGGGGGAGGAGGTGCCCTTTTATAAGGGAGGAGAGGGGCACCTTAGGAATATCTCAAAATATTATTTTATATTAAAGTCAAAATCGGTTTATAATGGTTCCAAAGGGTCTTATTTTGAAGCTAAAGTGGGTATGGGTATAAATCATATCAACCAATAGGATTTAGACAAGTTTGGGGTATTATTTTAACCTTATCAATTAGATTTAACTCTAAGTTAAATAATTTAACTTTTACCGTGTCTTTTTGTTTTCTTCCACTATATGGTTAATACACTTACTATAATATGCCAAACGAACCCCAAATTATTTATTATTAATATATATATCCTTATCTAAGTCATTTGGCAGAACCTTAGATTTTTAGGAATAAAATAACAATTAATAATATAATATTTGATTTAAAAACTATTTTGTGTCAATTTTGACACTATTTGATATATGATTTTTGTGAAAGTCATAACAGAATTATATGTTGGAACAAAGTTGATTAAATCAACACTAATATATCATTGTAACCTATAAAATTAGTGGAATTCATAAAAAGTCTTAAATTACATTTATTTTGGTATTTATAATATCAATTATGCCAATATTTCATTAATAAGATAATTACCGCATCATCTTTGTGTCATAAATAAATTAAATTCTTTGATGTCTAAAAATTACAAATAAAATACCATTATGTAGGAAATCGTTTTATCTTTCTAATTAATATTTACAATTGAATTTATCTTATGTACAACCCTATATTAAAAATGTTTTAGTAAATAAACATTGATTTTAACTCTTTTAACTCTTCTTTGAATTAAATAATAATAAATGTCCTAATCTAATCCAAGTGGGCCTAAATGATAATATTTTACACTTAATGTTGTTTTTGGTCGAGATACACTTGTCCAATAGAATTAGGACATGTGTTAGGGTAATATTATTATCATTCTTACCCTTAATTACCCTATTTACTTTTAACCGTGGTAAATAAAAGTAAAAACTTAATATTCACCAAAAATTATTTTCATCTCATTGAACCAAATATTACTTACTGACATCAACCGTGTCTCTCAGATTTTTGAAATTCCATTCACAGAAGCGGTAAAATTAAGTTTTATGAAAAATTCAGTTTTTTAACTACCACTTAGTAGTTTCACTATTCATCAAAAATTGATGTTTTTCAGAACAATGCCAAAATTTCATCCTAAGATATATTTCATATTCTGAATTCAAAAATGAAGTCTATTTTACCAAATTCATAACAAAGAAATTGCATTAATTAATTTTATAATTAAATCCCGCTGTTAAAACAAATAGCGTGTTTTTAAGAAACAATATCTATCAAAAGATTGACACTTGATTATGTCTGGTTTAAATGTGAAATTACATCCAATGACCAACATTGTATTAAATTGTAAAAATATATTCTAAATATACTTTAAAACCACTCAAATTAATGATTTATCACTATTAATGATTTCGATTAAAAAAGTTGTTTTTAATTATAATTTAGTAATTTTCACTATTCATCAGAATATGAAAGTTATCCGAAAAGTACCAAAATTTCACCTTATGCTAAATTTGATACTCCGAATCCAAAAATGAAGTCCATTTTGAGAGATAAAATTTCTAAAATTTTAAAAGGTGGTTATTACTATTCATAACGGCTAGTTATAATAATATTTTAATAGCATATCGTTGTTTAGTGAAACTCGGTATTGCGTACTACACATGCTATCGAGGAAGGTCGCGATTGCGTGTAATGCAAGGTAAGTCAAGGATGTGTGTTTTGCAAGCTCCTTTTGGTGTAGCGTACAACACAAGACATTAATAAAATTAAAAAGAATATTTTTCATAAAATCTCGGGCTGTTACACCTAGCCTCTCTGTGGATGGATCCCCTACGTTCACTGACCCTCCAAATATAAGTATGCATGGTAGTCCCGATGCAGGCTAGATATGTGATGAGATTATTGAGTTGGATCCTAAATCCGAGCCTCCTCAAAATGTTGATTGTCATCAGGAAATTCAGAAGCTTTCCTCTAAGATTTCTAGGAAGTGGGGTGATATCTCTGAGGCTGAAGAGATAGCGGTGGGTTGCGGTCATCCTAACACTTTCAAGGATGCGCTACTTTCTGGGAAAGGGAATGTTGATGATTGTTTATCCTTCACTCCTTCTCCATCGAAGAGACGGCCAAGGAAGGATTATTCTAACACACCCTGGTTGTATCTACCCGATCTTCTAAGCTTGCAGGAAAGTTCAATTATTATATTCTTAAGATCCTCAATCAAGGTAAGTCCCACTATGAATGGGAAACTGCTGATGACTCTGATTATGGGAATGACATGTCTTATTATGATTTGTAATGTTGTGTTTGACGGATGAAGGCATGTTCCTTTGTTTGACCCCGCCTGTCTCCTCTGTACCTTTTTCTTTTATTTAATAAATAGTCAGAAGCTTAGATTCTGGCTAGTTTTCCTGGTAAAAAAAATGAATTCGTGAGCCACACAGTGTTAACATCATCATGGGAGGCCTATAGGCACAATCAAAAGGGAAAACGGACCACCGAAGCTCACCCGGTGGCCTGCGGAAGCCCCGTCGGCATGGCACTGTTGCGGTGGTGGCCATCTCTCACTAGCCGTGGAGGGAGTCTGTGGCTTTGAGCCTTAGCGGAGGGGGACCCATTCCCTATGGGTCCCGCTGGCAGAGGGGGCGGTGCCACGTGGCACCGCCATTGGAAACCGAATGGAAAAAATGTCTATACTGGAGGGGAGCCGACCCCCATGCGGGTCACGCACAGCCAACAGGTCGTGGCCTAGCTGGTTTAGGCTAGAATTGGTTGACCCGGACCAAGTCAGTTGGCCCAGGCTAGGTCGGACTAGGTCGGACTAGACCCGGACCTTTTTCAACCCATCTTCGCTTAAAATGTCGTATCTCACAAATCAGACATCTGTTTGAAGAACCGTCTACTACAATGGAATCCTTGGAACAAGAATGTTTTTTTGAGATACTCCACCTGAGTTTTGGAGAAAGTTTCAGTATGGCTATGTTGGATTGAACTTGAATCCAACTGGGCCCTCGGTACTAAAACACTTATAACTCACAGACCGATCATCTGATTGATGTGTCTTCTATCGCATTGGTAGCCTTACAACATGGTGGTCCTTTGGGTTACTCCTTTGTGGAACTTCTTGGTAGTTGAGGCATGACTGATATCTTGAGTAGAAGATTCTATGGAATTCAAGGTCACCGAGTGTGGAGAATCCTATGGCTGGATTTCAATTGAAGAGTGACCCCGTGTGGATCAGCATCATATCGACCCTATGTGGATCAGCATCATAGTGACCCTATGTGGATCAGCATCATAGAGACCCTATGTATATCATCATCATAGAGACCATGTGTGGATCAGCATTATAGTGACCCAATGTGGATTAGCATCATAGCGACCTTGTGTGAATCAACATCATAGAAACCTTGTGTGGATCAGCATCCTAGCAACCCTATGTAGATCAACAGTGTGTGACCTAATGAGGACCTACCTTAGAGAATCCCATCATGGATCAGCGACATATGACCTTCTATGGATCGACAATGGAACAAATTCTTCGTGGTTCATTTGTGGAACTTCCTAACGGAATAAAATGATACATCTTAATACTAATCATCTTTATTCTTGATCTCTGAGTTGTATACCTGGTGTAAGCTGAATTTTTTTTTGTGATTTTTGTTTTAGGTCATGATTTGTGGTTTTTCCTTAATAGAATTCTGGGATACCTTTGAGGGTCTTGGGGTCCCTACTAGTTATTATTATACTCACCCTGCATGGTATTTTCTTACTCCTTGTTGTGTATTCTGAAAAGACGGGTAGCTTGGCTGAGACTTTAGGGAGTCAGGACCAAGCGGTACACGAAGGTGACTAGTTGATGTGGAAAGCTGTGGAGATGAGTTGTACCTACCCTTCTGGTAGGATCCTTGGTGAACAATCTCAAGAGTTGTTTTCCGTTGTAGTTGTATCTTTCAGTTGGGCTTCTTTTCCTACCCCCTTTACTTTCAGTACACACTTCTACTACTGCAGTTTTACTATGTGGTTTGCATCTTGTCATGTTATTGGTTTGTGTGTTTTCTAGTTTAAAGGCAATTCCTTCCAAATTTTAGGGAAATTCCTTTCTGGTGCTAGTCTCCAACCCCTGTCCTATGGAAGGCAGGATTGGTGTAGTCACAGCACGGGCCTTGGGGGATGGGTCGGGACATTTTTGGCATGCCCTTTCAAAATCATCATATACCATTAAATGGGGCACATCTATCTATAGTGTATAGGACCACATAGTCGAATATATCTCACCAAGTGAACCATCAAATTAACCATCATATCAAACAATGTCGGTGGGAAGAATATTTCCAATTCACATAATATGATAATAATTTCTCTTTCCATACTCAGTAATTTAGTTGGGTCTATAACATTGTTGCATATAGCTTTGAATAATAAACAAAGATTTGTGAATATATAATGGACATTCTTGGGTTAAATGAAATGTAAAGTTATAGGAATTAGATCTTTCATAAAACTGTTTCAGTCAAGTGATTACATACCCTTTAACTTTAAATCAGACATTGACACAATGTTCTTGATATTTGATGAATACCCCTATAGAACCTTTACATCATTCAATAAGTTGAAAAACTGATATCACTCCTACCATGAAAGAGTGTAAGAAGCTAGAGGAAGAAAATTTCATATTTTACCCTTCACTGGCGACAACTCTTCTTGTATTCCCATATCAACCATGTTCAACCTAGCCATAATTACATCCTTTGTTTTTTCAGGTGAATTTTGCAATGTGATGATTAAACAGTCACATACATTATTTTCAATATGTATAAAATCAATAAAGTGTATGACGTACAGACAATTCCAATATGGTAATTCAAAAAAAATGGATCTCTTCTTCCAACTTTTTTTCATAAGTTTTTTCGAAAATGGTTTACCAAAATCAATGTCCATATCTTTTACTTTCTCAAACATTT
This sequence comes from Viscum album, assembly GCA_963277665.1. NCBI lineage: Eukaryota > Viridiplantae > Streptophyta > Magnoliopsida > Santalales > Viscaceae > Viscum > Viscum album. Next base: position 1,233,361,286 of record OY728162.1, on the reverse strand, counting down.
GATCACCTATTAGTAGAGACGGTGTTGTACGTTCTTATAAACCTCCATCGTATGATGTCATCCAATATCAATACATATTCCATCGGGGTAGAAATATACGATGTCCTAGAAACGTAGTTTTTGATGAATGCTTCAACCTAATTGACTATGTACCTTGTTCGTAGACAGGAACCCCATGAATCACTTTAATGCTATATCCTAAAAAATTTCCATAAGTAGGAAATTCATTTATCATCTTGTATAACATGGCTCTCAACATGAAATATTCATTTCTATAAGCATCATACAATGTAACACATGAATCCCCCAATAATTTCGAATCCTTGATCAATGAATCCAAATAAACATCAATATCATTATATGGTTGTTTCGGTCCTGATATAAGCATAGATAACATGATTGTTTTCGTTTCATGCATAAACATGGTGGAAAGTTATAATTTACCAACATAACCAGCCATGTACTATGAGTTATTCTTTGAAAACCAAAAGAATTCACTCTATCTTTAGATAATGCAAGATGAAGGTTTCTCATCTAATTTCCAAAATTAAGATACTCATGATCGATTCTCTTCCACTGAGGAGTGTTTGTTGGGTGACGTAGTTTCAAATATTTATTTCTTATGTCTATATTCCATGTCAATTTCCCTGTAGTCTCCTCGCTTATATATAGGTTCCTAATACTTGGAATGATTGGAAAGTACAATAAAACTTTCATAAGATCAGATTCATCTTTATTCTATCGAGAAGCACCAGACATTGGGAATTCTCTAAGTGATTTTTAGACCTTAATAAATAATATACAGTCATTCAGGCAGGAGTGTATTCATTCAAAGATCATACCCATTGAACATAGCATTTTTCTGGCATCGTATGTTTGGTTCAAGAGCTCATTATCTTCTGGGATCATGTCATTCAAAAGAGAAAGTAATTTTGTAAAACCGGTGTCACTCCATCTGTTGCCTGCTTTCAAATTATACAACTTCAATTTGGTTGACAATGTTGTATATTTAGTGCAACCACTATACAAATGCGTCTTTTCACAACTCATTAACTGCTCAAACAATTTTGGGTAATCACGAAGTTCAACTTCAACTTTCCTTGTCATTTCCTCAATATGATCTTCATCATCATTCACATATATAATCACATCCTCGATACATTCTTCTTCACTGTCCACACTTGTAATTATATCAGATTATCCTTAAAATGCACTATTATCCCATCCACTAGCTACATTTTCTTTTTCCCCATGTTTATTCCAAAATTTATAACTTTGATCTATTCCATGATACATAGAGTGTTCTTCCAACTCCTCTAGACTAATTTGTCTTGAATAACAACAGCATAAACATGAAAAAAGGATTTTAAAAGGTTCATATGCATGATCTTTTGCAAACTTCATAAACTCTTTCATGCCATCTACATACTCTCTTGTCAAAAGATTGGAATCTACCCATTCTTTATTCATATACATCATATTTGATTTTGTGATATTAGTATTTAACAAAATAAATACACAAAATATTGATATAATGTATTGGTTTTTCTAATTCTATAAAAATATAAACATAAAATATAATGAAAAAATTATATCTCAAATGTACATTGAAAAATATTTAAAAAATCAAACTTTAAATCCCATTAAAAAAACCAACCATTTACACAAATTCCTCTTTAAAATAACAAAACCTTTTTAAAATAAATCAATCAGTTCCAAACACTCTTTCACAAAACCATAATTCTTTTTTTTTAACATTCAAGGAAGCTTCCTGACCTAACAATCATAATCATTTAAAATGAGTGAAAAACCTATAAAAACATTTCAAAGCACTTGAATAATTTTAAAAGAGTATCTTAGTCATTTTCACAAACACTTGAATTAGATTCATGACACAACAATCTTAATCATTCCTTTCACAAAAATAATTTCCATATGTCACTCATCACTATAAGAAGAATCATGTTCTTATTTTGCAATCGAATCTTTCTATTATAGATTGGTCAGTGTGCCCTTCCTAGGGGTGAAATTAATACACCTTATGGGTTTTAATTGTATGTGTTTTTTTCACCTCGTATACCCAAATCTGACCCCTGTGTTCCTATTTCAAATTATAGATCTCCCTCCTAGTCTTTAAATTTCTCCCATCTATATCACTTTGATTTGTCAATCTTTAACCGATCTGGTGGCATTTTAGTGGTAAGTTCTTCTTAGATCCATGCCATTTATATCTTCTTCTTTGTTAAATGATTATAGATATATATTGTATCTATGTTTTCCTTGAGGATATGATGATGAATTCCTCTTTTCTTTATAGATCAGTGGAGATTCTATCATGTTGTCATAATTTCTTGATCAAATAGGGATCTATCATTAACAACAAGCATTCAATTGGTAAGTTTTATTGAATCGTATTACTAGACCTTTTATCATTGGAGGATTTATGATATAACCTTTTATCATTGGAGGATTGATGATATAACCTTAATCCATTGATAATGAGGTGCACATGAGGTCTTATGGATATTTATATCAAACCTGATGGTTTGAGTTGTGGTGTTATGGGTAACTTAATCCTTAATATCCAACCAAATAAATAAATATCATGAAAATTTCAAAATTTTATACAAAATAAATAAAATTTTCTAAACCCCTAACTCAATAGAATATTTTATCAACCATTGTGAAAGTACAAAAAAATAGATAATCACTGATCTAAGATCACGTAAGAGAATCCTCAACAACCTAGACCCCAAAATTTTTTATCAACCACTCACCCCAATATTACTTGAACCAATAAATTTCATTGCTTATTCCTTCTTCAGATGATGAACATAGAAGAAAACAAGGATAAAAGAAGATAAACTTTTCATGGATCACCATTGATTGATCTCTTTATTCTAATAGATTAATCAAACAAATAGGGGATGAAGGGTATCTGAAGATGAAACACATATCACCAAAGGATTAGGGGAAATGAATGAATAATGAAGGATTCATATTATAATTTGTTTTAATACTTAAAATAGAATTTAAAGTCATCATAGTGTGATAAATCAGGGTCATGTCACAAGGAAGCTATCTCCAGCAAATTTTTGTGATCCACATCGTGATCTCCTATATCTATCCCCATTTAAATATCATTCAATATTATAATCTAATATGACCCAAGATGGGTTATAAAGCAATAGGTGGATCTCACCATGAGAATGTTTAAAAGAATGGTATTTTTTAGTTGTTACATTGTATGTGTTCTTCCTTCCCTAAATATCAATCATCTTGGAATCTCCATATTAAAGGATAATGGGATAGTACTATTCTGGTAAGTGTCGGGCAGAGCATAGAGAACATATTGAATGGGGACCCACATTAAGATTTTATTATGACCTTGTTTTTGGGGGCAGGGTAGCATGGTACTAAGATAAAAATATGCAACAAGGTTTATGTTATGGTGTGTTGGGTTCTTTGAGAGGAAAGGAACAATGTGATAGAATGAAGGCATAGCTCTTGAACATAAATTAGGGTTTTCCTAAAATAAATTATGGAAAACCATGGTGTTGTCACCCCAGTAAGGGTGTCATCAGCCTCATTTAAGAGAATGCTCTTGAGTATTGAACATGACCCTTGGGGAGAAGGTAAGCCTAACCAAGGGTGATGGGTTAGACATAGGACACCTAGTATAGGTCTGAAACTAAATGTGGAAGGATATTTTATGATTTGGTGGTATTTGTGTAGGATGAAAGGGGCTATGTGATATTTGTATTTCAATCTTACAATGTACAAGAAACCTCGATTTGGCCATAGAAAAAGGTGATATTCAGTTCTATCATGTTTTTAAGGATTTAAAATATCGATAATTATATAGTGGAGTTTGAATCAACTGTTTTGGTTAGGTTCCATCGAGGGAATTATGGCACCATATGGGATCTTTTATAATATATCAAAAAGTGTAGGATAATCATGGATTAGTGTATCATGGTTTTTCACACTTAGAGGGGGAATTTTACAATATAAATCTTAACAAGAAAAGGGAGGTCGAGTGAAATTATCATTCTTTACCAAGGTACTAGTTAATTTCCATATGATTGTTACCTCATCATAAGTGGTGATTCCCTAGGACTCCACAACATCCACCCTATAACATCCAAGGTTTTTGAATAAAAATATTATATTGAATGAGTGAATTAATATTTGTAAATAGAAATTATGATTAGTTCCACCATTTTTATAATGGGAAATGTTAAATATTTGTTGAATTTAGTTTCATTGAAAAGTGAGGATTTAAAGAGAAATTGATTATATGATATAATAAAATTTATTCTCTCACTGATAATTGTTTTATGGTATTTATAATAGAATTTTAATAATTGTATGATGGTTGTTCCTTTTTGAATGAGTTGAGATTTTGCGCTTTGGGACAAGCAATGTTCTAATCTTGGGGGATTTAATAGCTATAATTCATGCATTAATGTTTTTATATTTCATTCACTGATCATATTATTCGAGAATTTTTTTTCTTACCTAATTTTTAACGTTTTGTGTATTTCATGAAAAGGGACACTTTGTAGGAATTTGGAGAAAATATATGAAAATATAAAGGAGGGATCTGGATAAGTCAAAAAAAATTAAATGGGAAATTCATTCATTTCCTAAACAAATGTTCCAACCCTCATAATAGAATCGTATGAGATAAAAACTTCATCAGGTATCTAGATGCTCAACAGCAGCACCGATGATGGTTCTAAGGGAAAAAGAGTGCACTGATGTTGCAATAAGGGTTAGAAATACTCACTGGGAGATATTAAATATAGACTAGGCTATTGCGGGCCAGTACTGGGAAAGATGACTAATGTGGGTGGGCACTAGTGTTTCTCATTGGGTGAGTGCATAGAATATCTTTTGTAATATAGTAAAAACCACAAAAAATAGATTGTGGATCAAGGATATATGTAAAATTTAATTTTTAAAGTAAACCCATGTGTTGACCTTATATGATGTCACTCAAATCATTGTACACATGGGGCTTCTAGGGATTGTTTTCACCTCTATCATAGCCCACTAGACTACCCCAAGGACTGCCATAGACATTGGTGTATCCTGAGCTAACTCATCAACATGAAGGAAGCCAACATCACTATAAAATAGAATATTTTTCCATAAAACCTACATCTTATCCCAACACGTGGAATCTGGTAACCAAAGCAGAATTGATACCATTTTTTCATGAAACAGAATTGGTTTACCTAACCTATCACCCGATCTAGCATGAGGAAAAACCTCTAAAACAAGGAAAACCAACATGCAATTCATTTAGTGTGCAAATAAGAACCATCAATGGCCATGATTTTAAGTGGGGCATTTAGCCCATACAATTCACAACATCACCTTCAATATCAAACTATAATAAACTGAGAAATGAATGAGAAAGATGAGAAAACTCCCTGTTGAGGTTTGGTTCAGCACGCAGAGGAGGTATGTTCTTGGTGGAGGAGATGCACATGGTATAGGAGTCCTCAGATGGAGGATATGCGCATAATAGAGGATTCGGCAGTATAAGAGAGTCATGCGGCAGATGATAGATGTGTGGAAAAGGGAATCATAGTGGCGGAGGAGAGGCATGCGGCAGAGAAAATCACGGTAGAGGAGAAGAGGCAGATGGAGGAGGAGATAAATGTAGGGAAGGACGGTTCATAGTAGAGGAGTCAGTGGGAGAGGAGGAGGAGGAGGAGAAGGCAGTGGCGGCAGTGATCGGCTTCCCTGAGAGCTTGATGGGTGTTACTGAACCTTTTATCAGTGCTAGCTAAAAAGCATTGATAAAGGTGAGTTTTATCAGTTCTAAAATAGAAAGCACTGATAAAACATGCATTTATCATCAGTCTTTTAGTGTTGATAAAGATAATCCTTTATCAGTTCAAAAAAAGAACTAATAAATATATAATATTAATAATTTGTTTCTATAATTATATATATATATATATATATAATTATATACATGATAAACATATATATTTATATTTATAAAATTATAATTTAAATAATTATAAAATCATAAGAAATATACTTATTATATTTATAATCTTAGAAATATATATAATAAATATATAAATTATATATATTAATAAGATTATAGATGTATATAACTATATTTCTTCTAATTTTATAATTATTTATATAAAAATATATTTATTTATCTAAATAATTATAAAATTATAAAAAAAATAATATTTCTAATATTTATAATTTTAAGAATATTTATATTTATTATATTTATTATAATTTTATAGTTATTTAAATATATTTGTATTTATTTATAACTATAAATATAAATATTTGTATTTATTTCTCAATCATTCTATATATTTATTTAATTATATAACATTATATATGAAAATAATAAATATATTTTTTATGAATTAATGGTTATTTAAATAAATATATATTTATTTATATTTAAATCTAATAAATAAATATATATTTATTTGTAATTTAAAATTATAATAAATAAATTATTTATCATTGTATTTATAAATATATATTTATATATAAATAATTATAAAATTATAACAAATATATTTATAATTTTATAAATATGTATAATTAATATATTTATTATAATTTTTTAATTATTTAAATATATCTACATTTGTTCAGAATTATATTTATAACTATTTGTATTTATTTATAGATATTTGTATGTAAATATATATAATTAATATATTTATTATAATTATTTAATTATTTAAATATATCTATATTTATTTAAGAATTATATATATTTGTATTTATTTAAAAAAATTGTATATATTTATAATTATATTTATTTAATTATATATTTATAACTTTATAAGTAGTATAATAAATATATTTATTATAATTTTATAATTTTTTACATATATATATATATTTATTTATAGTTATAATTATAACTATAAATAAATATATTTATAAATATATTTATATAAATATTTATATGTATATATATATTTATATATTTATATATTTATATATATATATATATTTATTTATAAAATTATAATATATATTTATTTTTATTTTATAATTATTTAAATATATATAAAGAGAGAGTTATAATTATAATTACAAATAAATATATTTAAAAATTATTTATATATACTTAAAATTTTATAATTATAAATATAATAAATATATTTATTCTTTAAATATATTTAATGTAATTTTATACGTATTGAGAACATAATATAGTATATGGGTAACATGAATTAATCATATATGCCTAGCAAAATATACATAATAAAAAAAGATCCATCAATGGACAACCTGAATAATATGAAGAGTGTAATGTATAAATAAACATTCATGATGATGCATAACATATATACACATATGATCAATATATTAATTTACCAAATTCAATGAAAACACATATATATTTAATTATAATCTTATACATTTTTTAAAACATTATATATATATATATATTTGAATTATTAAAAAATATATATTAATTATAAACATGTGTTTTTAATTAATATATATAAATAAACATTATTTTTGAATATAAATATAATAACTTTATATAAATTATTTTTTTAAAACTTTTATCAGAGCTAAAACTAGTACTGATAAATATATCCTTTATCAGCGCTAAAAAAGCTCTGATAAAGAGTAGATTTATCATCACTTTTAGCTAGCACTGATAACCCCCCCCCCCCCTTCAACTCTTTTTGTTTAGCACTAATAAAAAGAGGCACTTCTCTTACCCTATTTTGGGGTAGTGCATCGAGTTCTAATCTCTGTACATATTGGGTACATAGAAAGTTGCCTATATGGGATCAAATCATATAGTCATTTTAAAGTTCCAGTCACGTGGCGGAATTTAAAGATTCATCAGTGATGTATCCAATTCTAAAAAAACATTATCTGGAATTCATGTATAAAAATATGAGAACCTTATACTTAGACAATATTTTTCCTAGACCTATGTAGCTGATTTGGTAAGTCCATAACAAAACCATTTTTCTAAGTTCATGTATCCCATTAGGATCCCCTTCACATATGTGTTTCTGGAATCCCCCACGTACGCATTTTCTAAATTTTCATATCACCGATATGGAAGCTTTGTGGTTGACTGAAGAAAGTGAGGTGCATTTGAAGCCAAAATCTATGACTCAATCAAACAAGATTGAGCCCGCTAAAGATTGTAGTGGTTGTTTGGTCTGTGATTGTTTTTGAGGTTTTTTGATTCCCATTATGCGGTTTTTGAAGTAGATAAGTTGATCTGACGTCTCTAGAACCAATTTCCAGTCGAGCTCAATAATGATGCTAAACCACTATCTCAAATTGAAGAACTCATGTGGCCTAATTATTGAATATGCATGATGTACCAATCAATGAAGAAAAAAATAGGATTAACCAAAAATGATATATGGTTCATACCCATTGATGACTGACGTCGTCATGGGAACTGATCTCCGACCAAGATCGATGAATATTGTTGAACCACTGCCACCATACTGACACCTCATAGACTAGTAGATCAAAAAATAATTTAATAGTGTAATTAATCTTCATTATTGAAATTAGTCAATAATAAGGATTAATTACACCATTATTTCAGTTGCGGGATTTTTTCCTATTGTTCACTAATTTCAATAATTAAGATTAATTTCACTATTATTTTTCCCTCTACACTCATTATTTTCCCTCATTTATAGATCAACATGGTTTAACCTCATTAAGGCTTCCATGTGATTTTAATTACGTTGTAAATACATCTATATTTTATGTGTTTATATAATGTAATAAAAACCTCTCCAGAAAAGTATCCCACTTGGTGGTGCGCAAAACTTATCTTATGTTATAGAATTTCCCTTCCATCTTTTCAAGACTTTTTCTTGTGTTTCATGTTTATTGGTTGGGTATTTCCAATATTTTGTATCAAAGAGAGGTTTAATTGATCCATGATGCCTCACTCTAAGCCATCATATCCCGAAATATCCCAAACATCATTATCACGTCCCATATCCCTCGTTCACAATGGTAGTATCCCTCTTGTGGTGCATCAAATGGTTAAGGAGGTCGGGGAATCAACAACATTTCTGATCCTCAAAAAATCTAACTATAGTGACTCATCCTTGATGATGAATATTATGCTCCAAGCATGCAGACTTTGGTATTTCATCGACACCGGTGGTGTTGAACTCTAGGAAGATTGGATGATGCTAGAGTCCATCCTCTATGTTATCCCTCCAAAGATGATCTCCATACTCATCATCAAGGAAACTTCCAAGGAATCATGGGACAGCATCAAGACCATGCACATTCTCATTGACCACGTACTCAATCCCAATGCTCATAAGCTTCACAAGGAGTAAGAAATATTTTTTGTTCACAAAGGTGAATTATTAAATGACTTTTTGATGCTGGTCATTGGGTTGGTCAACTAACTCACAATCCTTGATGATCTAGAGCTTCATGACAAGTTCATTGATAATTAACTATCCATCATCCCCTCTAGGTTCTCCCAATTTTATCTTTCCATTTATATGCTTCTCGATGTCTCGATACTCTCTATGGATGATGTAAAAGAGATACTCAAAGCAACATAAGACTATTTTGAGTTGGTGCCCACCACTGACTATGGATAAAATTTTATCTACACTAAGTAGGAGTGGGTTTCATGGATAAATGAGTGGTGGATGGGGGGGACCCATCAATGATTCCATGACCATCCACTGACACCACTAAAAACCATGAAAGGGTGATAAGGGATTCGATGGCGACCATAATGTCTCGGAAGTCTAATGTCGCTATTGAGGAAAAATGGGTCAACAGGATAAATATTTCCATAGAAAGATAAAATAGGTTAAGGCCCTTCTAACCCATGGCGACAACGATGATCCATCACTAATTATGAAAATGTATTTCACTGTGGTTCCTGATACCCAACCTCCATGATCCACCACTTCAAATTCACCGCTTCCGCGATGTAGTCCTCTCTGACTGGTCGAGGTGAAGGTATTTGTACAAAAAGCTCAGAAGGAGGCATGAAATTTCAACATATGGTACCTCGACACTGGTTCCACAAATCACATGACTAGTTCTCTCACTATCTTCTCTAACATGACTCTGGGATCTACGACACCTTCATGTTTGGTGATGGATATGTCATCAATATCAAGGGTTGTGGGAAGATCATGTTCCCATGAAAGAATAGTGAGAATAACATGATTTTGAGGGTGTACTTCATCTCAAGGCTCACTACAAACATCATATTCATCATATAGATTGAAGATAATGGTTTTTAGGTACTAATCGATGGAGGAATCATGAAGATCCAAGACAAGAAATGGAACCTACTGGCCGGGCTGAATCAATCCCCCGATAGGTTGTACGAGCTAAGACTCAACATTCTATAGCCTACATACTTATCTGTAAGGGGGTTGGAGGTGGAATGTCACTAGCATGCAAGTTAAGGCCACCTAAATTCTAGGGATTTTTGTAGGCTCTAAAAACGCGATATGGTGTGAGGGCTTCTGTGGATTAATAAGGTGGATAAAGTCTATGAAAAATTCCTCACAAAGAAATAGCGATGAGTGTATTTCCCCATGAAATCAAATCATCATGTGGATCAAGTCCTTCAGAGACCTATGTGGTCCGATAACACTGATGATGCCAAATGGTAACCAATACCTACTGCTTGTGGATGGAATGAGCCTCTACGTGTGGATTAATAAACTCACGAGTAGAGACCAAGATCTAATAGTAATCAGATGCTTTCAGGCCATAGTGAAGGTGGAGATAGGGTGAAAGCTAAAGGTACTCATCACCAACTACAATGACGAGTTTACTTCAATGGAATTCAATGAAAACTGAACCGAGTGTGGTGTACAACAACAACTCATGCCTCCCTATTCAAAATAATAGAATGAGTTCATTGAACAACATAATTGGACTATGGTTTCCATGGATAAAATCATGTTTAAGTATAATGTCCTTCTATGGATGTTCTCGGGTGAGGCTTCCTCCACCACCATCTTCATCCATAACTGATCTCTAACACAAAACATTGATAGGATGACTCTTTATGAGGCTTTTCATGGAAAATGACATATGGTGCACTTTCTCTACACCTTTGGTTTCATTGAACATGTCAAGAATTTTAAGCCTCTCCTGAAGAAGTTTGATGAATGGAGTATATAGATGATCTTATTTGGGTATGAGTTTGGGTCCAAAGAATACTGTGTGTAAAACCCCATCATCAAGAACATACATGTAATATGTGATGTCATCTTCGATGAAGTAGAATAGTGGGATTGGAGTGCTCATGATGAACAAGGTGTGTTTATTAGTAAGGATCTATTCACCATCGAACACATAATGGAAGGTATACTAGGGATGAAATAGAAAAATAACTCTACTGGAGACCAAATATCATCACCCACACCCACTAGTGCACACTTTGCAGATGTTGCAACACCAGACATGGTCAAGGTGATTCACATTCCATCAGTTGTAGTGAATTTCACTTAACCACCATCTAATATGGAAAAATCATTAGATTTTGATCATGGAGATACCCCACATCGGTTTCACACAATCAAAAATGGTTTTGGAACAATAGATCCACTTGGGTTTGTACTATGCTAGCTCTTATCTGGTGAGTTTCACTTCACTATATCCAATGATCCAACCTCCTTTGGTGAAGTAGAACAACATCTATGTTGTATCCAAATAATGCTTTAAGAAAATCTAAAAGGCCCAAGAGTATGTCGGCATCTTCCATGGCCAAACCTATAAATGCCTCAGCCACCAAGCCCACCCTCCTTCATTCCATGTTCATTGAAGAGAATATTATGGAAAGAGATGAGAAGGATTAAAGGAATTAATAGTCCACAGACATTCTCACAATGTCACTTGGGTGTGGCATGTTTCTAGAGATTTTTAGAAATTTTGACATCATTGATATCTGGTGAATGCGACAAAAATTAAGGGGTGATTGTTGACTAATTTCAATAATGAGGATTAATTACATTGTTATTTTTTCATCAACTCATTATTTAAATTATTCAAAAAAAATAGGTGAACACAGATGAGCTTGATGAATATCACCCAAAGTCATCTCCATTTTTTCTAGCCACAATTTGCAGAAGATTCGAGCTTGATGAAGATGATGATTCCAAATTCAAATGATTTATCCTAGATCATTGAAGAAGATTTGAGATATATTTAGGTAATATGACACCAAACTATATGCACTACCTCCATTCATTTCCTTCATTTAATATGGAATAATATGACACCTGAGGTCAAATTCTTGTTGAAGAATCAATAGATAAGTATGATTTAAAGAAATTGATACTGATCTGTTGTCTAGGTCAAAGAATGATAAAGGAGTGGTGGTTGTTCCAATGATAAAAAAATCCTTAGGCATTAAAAGAAGATCTATGAAGCATTTTTAAATTACCCTGATGATCTAAGTGTTGTATTTAACAAGTATGATTGAGTATGAAGATCTATTTTCTAGGTTCATTCAGGAAAGAGATGTTCATTTTGGGAGATATGATGAATGTGAGATCATTTTGAATCAAATTTTATGGATAAAAAATGAGGATAAGGTGCTAAAGTCAATAAATTCCTATTATTCTTTGTTTTTTTCTATTTCATGGCTGATAAATTCAGAGGTGACTTCATCCCTCTTGATTACTCCAATACAGGTTTTCATGTGGTTGTTCTCTAAGTGTTTAATAAAATGTTTTAATGGACTTTTCTTGGTTGTTGAACTTTTATGATTGGATGGATTTTGATAAAATCAAGCATTCCATAATTGCAATAGGAGAAGTGAATTACTTTTTTGAGAATTTAAAATTTTTTTGGGGGGTTTTCTACAATTACATAAGAGGTGACAAAAGGCTTTGATTTGTAAATTTTGTGACTTCCAAGTTACTTTCAAAAATTAAATTCAGTGGTACTCTAATGTTTTTAAAAGATAAAATGAATTGGAAATATTGGTGTGACCTAGTGAGTAGAAATACATTCTATATTTATAGATCATGGGATATAGTGGAGAGAAGTATAGGAATGCAGTCAATGAATACATCCAAAAATCAAGAAAATATAGTGGAAAGCGAAGATGGAGATCAGAGTTTGGAATTGAATCATTAGAGAAGATTCCTCACTTAATTCTATTATTTTTCTTGTTTTATGATATAGAATTATAATGTAATAATTTCACTAATATTATTGATTAAAATATTTAAAGGGGAAATAAAATTATTCAGTTGTTCATCTATTTATTAAGTTCTTTATCTTTTCCTTTTAATTGGATTTATCTTCTTCAATACCAAGTGAAAACTTGATCTTGCCGAATATTTATTCAACCTTTTCTATGACCCAATGATTTTAAATAATTATATATTTTTAAAATCTTTAATTTTATCACTTTTAAAATTGACATAAGGTTTAGTGACTACTATGAATATTGAAAAATCCAATTGTATTTTATTAAAGAAAGAATCAATTTAATAACCAACAATGAAAATAATTCAATATCGTATCCTTTGCCTTTATGTTATTATTAATGCTTGAAATCCATCAGGTGTTATTTTATGGATGATATTATTAAACTATTTCTCACACTTTGTTTCACATCAATTCACCATTTTACCATTTTCTTATTTGTTTGTTTTATTTTTATTTCTTTTATATGAAGCTTTCCCAGGGGTTCAGCCCTACTGCCACTGCACTGGTTTTAAAGGGAATAAAAAAATAGTCAAGGTCAATGATACTTGGATTAAATGGATGTGGGAATTTTTATTACATGGGATCAAATGTTTAATTCATTTGTGATGAAGTTTTATCTCATAAAAATGAAAAATGATATTAGGTATAAGATCACTAGATTTCTTTAGGATGATAGTGAGTTGTTTCGTGAAGCTCATGATGGGTTTATAAGTTTAATTAGATAGTTTCCTAATCATAAATTCAATCCAAAATTCCTCATACATACCATTTACAATATTCTCACCCCTTATCAGAAAACCTTGGTTGATCAATATTATCAAAATGATTATATTGAAAACATTGCAGAAGTGTTGAATCACGTTTCAATATACTTGCACAAAATTCTCAATATAAAATCTGCAGGAGAAGAAACATAGTTATAAAAGAGAATAATTACATTTAACAAGATTAATTTAATTTTGGTGTATACTTTAATAAAAACCAATAGAGTTATCTTAGAGAGAAATTCAACTATTGTGGTATGTTTGGGTATTCCAATTCATACAGCCCAAATTTTTATTTTCCTTTCTAAAATCCGAGAAATGCCAATTTTTTTGGTTACAAAAATAGGATCCAGACAAGGGATTATACTCTTTCTATTGATTTCAATCATGGTTATCAAAACCATCCTAATATTTCAATGAAATAGCATGGGGTTTTTAGACTATTTGTTCCCCCTGGTTTCAAATATAGATCCCAGAATCCATTCTAAAACCAATCAAGGGCGTATAATTCTAATACTCAAGGAAAATTTAGTGACCAAATTTTTTCCAAGATAGATTGAATTTTAAATAAGATGTATTATAAAGATTAAAATTTCAAGAATCAAATTGATAAAAAAATCCCAATATTATTTTTAGAAAATTCAATTTTATTTTAGGATGCACAATTTAGAAATTTAAATTGTTTAACTTGTTAGGGGATTGAATCAAAGAGAAAATGGGAAATTATTAAGTACTAAGGAAGGAAATCCTATGAAGAATATTGGGGATATAACTACTAGTAATGTTATTCAGACTAACTAAGAATCCTAAAACTACTGTAACTGAAAATATGGGAGATAATGATGACTAAAATAATGAAATATCAAAAAAAAAGTCTGGACAGCCACATTTAATTTTCTATACAACATGTTGTACCACCAATCAACCAAGATGACAAATATATGAAAATTAATAAAAATAAATGGAAATAAAATATTGATAATGAAAATAAATATATTCCTATCATTTTAAATAATTTGGCTTCACACATCCATTTTTTAGAAATAATTAAGAATAATAATCATGAACCTGAGCTCCTCAAATTTTTTGAGTTGTTTAAAAATATTCATATTAATATCCCATTCTTATCATCTTTAATTTAGGTTCCTTAATATCTAAAAATTATTAAAAAATCAAACAAGAAACTACTTGAGGAGAATGTAACTTATTATCTTACTAAGGATTTTAGTACTGTAGTTCAGAAAAGGATACCTCTTGTGCTTAGTAATCCTAGTAGATTTGTGATTCCATGTAACAATGTAAATAATAGACTGTTCAAATTCCTTTTTAAATGTGGATCTAGTATCAACCTTATCCCTTACTCACTGTTTTTGTAGTTAATATTGGTATATATTTTTCCCACTATTGTTGTCTTATAGTTGGCTGATAGATCCATCACCTTCACTATGTAAAGGGTTGAAGATTTTATTGTATGGGTAGGAAGCTATTTTTACCTGTAGATTTCTTATACATGATATGGAGTGTGAAAAATAATTCCTTATCATTATTGGTATAACCTTAATTACCAATTAAGGAGTTTTCTTAGTTGTTTCTAAATAAAAATTTATTTTCAATATATTAGAGAAAAGTGAATATTTTAATGTTTTTGAAAATTGTAAAGTGTCTCTATAATATGGAAATTGTTCTAATGATAATCTATATGAATATGAAGAAAGTTTTGATTAATAAGAATATTAATTTTTAAGAATGATTGAAGAATGATTGGTAACACCACACAAGATGAAACATGCATGGGAATCATCTATAGTAAATAATAAGTACTATTAAATGAGTGTGAAGGAGAGTTTTTAGAACACCTTTTCTAAATAAAAAATTTTAATCCCCTTTAAAAAATTTGAAAGTGAGGATCAATTTTCTAAGGATATTTTTTATTATAAAGATTATTTTTATATAACTTTATTTAAGAGAAAAATTGAAGAAATTGGGCCTCCAAAACCAAATTTCTACCCTTTAGTGAACAAAAACATGTTGTAGATCTCAAACCTCTTCTATCTCACCTTAAATACTCCTTTTTTGGATGGAATCATTCATTACATGTTATCATTTCATCTAAGTTGGAAACCACTCAAAATGAAAAACTTTTTTGTGTGTTGAAATGTTTTAAAACAACTATAGGTTGGTCCATTACATACATCAAAGGAATAAACCCATCATATTTCATGTATAGGATCTCAATGGAGCCTTATCATAAACTGAGGGTCAAGGGCCAAAGGAGGCCCAATCTCAATATAAAATAATTTATTAGGGAGTAACTAATCAAGATTTTAGATGTTGGGATTATTTAACTACTTTTAGACATCCCTTGTGTAACACCCCGAGCTTCCACGATACGCTTCTCATTCAATAATACAATAGCTTGCATTGTACGCAACTTCGAGTTCTAAAACATCGCGACAAATCAAAATAGCCGTTATGAATAGTAATAACCACTTTTTAAAATTATAGAAATTTTATATTTCAAAATGGACTTCATTTTTGTATTCGTAATATCGAAATTAGCCTATGTTGAATTTTTGGTATTTTTCTGAAAACTTCTAATTTTTTATGAATAGTGAAAAATACATAAAAACAACTTTTTTAATCAAAATAATTTATACAGATAAATTATACTATTTAGTGGTTTTAAGGTATAATTAGAAAATATTTTTACCATTTTATCCAATGGTGGTCATTAGAATTAATTTAACATTGAAATTGGACATAAACAATTGCCAAACTTTTGATATAAATTGTTTCTTAAAAACACGCTATTTGTTGTAACAGCGGGAATTAATTATGAAATTAATTAATACAACTTATATTTTTGGAATTTTGTAAAATAGACATCATTTTTGAATTCGGAATATCAATTATAGCTTAGGGTGAAATTTTGGCCTTATTCTGAAAAACTTCAATTTTTGATGAATAGTGAAACCACTAAGTGGTAGTTAAATAACTGATTTTTCGTTTAAATGAAATATTACAACTTCTGTGATTTGATTTTCAAAAATCCGACATACATGGTTGTCATTAAGAAGTAAAATGTGGTTCAATGAGATTATAATAATTTTTGGTGAATAGTAACTTATTAAGTTCTTAATCGCGATTAGTGGTAATTAGGGTAGTTTAAGGTATAAATAATACTTTAATAATATGAAATGACCTAGACACATGTCCCAACCTCATTGGTTGAGTCATGGACGACCAAGACAAGCCATGGCCTAACTTGGGGACCCCATGGATCCACTTTTGTTGGGAAATAACATAAATTACTTTTTATTTAATGTTAAAGTGAAAATGACACTAACATAAATTGTTTTACTAAAACAATATTTAATTAGGGTTACACAAGTCCAAATTTTGACTATAAATATATATTAGAAAGATAAAAAGATTTCCTACATCATAGTATTTTTTTATAATTTTTATACATTAAATAAATTAAATTATTTATGACATCATTATGGTGTGGCGATGACCTCATTATTTAACGATTTAAATAAAATGAGAAGATAATGCAAAATCCAAGGCTTAAACTTGTCCAAATCCTATTGGATGAGTGGATTTCGATGCCTTATCACCTTATCCACGAATTCTATCAATGTGGGACCTTTTAAAACCGAAACACATTTTCAAATAATGTAATGTTCCTTTACTTTCCAAAAGTGCCCCTCCTCTCCTCTTATAAAAGGCCCCCACCTCTACCTCATTTCACACACTCTTCAAGCCATTGGCTCGGCCAACCCCTGCCCATTTGCTCTCTCCACATCCCTCTCCTCATCCTAGAGGATTCCCTTTGGGCAGAATCCTTTCAAAGGAAGCCTTTAGGCTCAACTCAAAAGGAGTTACACTTTTTAAGGTAATTCATTCTCTCATGTTCTTTTGTTTTATTTTGCTTCTCCAACCCCCTAAACTCTTTTTATTTACTTCTTTTGTAACAACACCAGTATCTTAAATATACTAGGATGTTGTTATAAGATTTATTTGAGCTACACTTCCACACAACTACATCAAATGGTTAAAGAACATAAGGTTTCCGTGGATGGCGAAATTCTGCCTCCCGAAACGATGATTGTTCAACACTCATTTAACACCTTCAAAGGTGGCCATTATGATGTCACTATTTTTATATATGATATATAATATGTTTATGTTTTCCTTAAGCTTCTGTTTTTTTCATTTTGGGCATACCTTTATGGTTTCCATTATGGGTAAAACACGATATCTTCATTTTAGGAAGCGCGGACTACCGCCCCCTGAAAGTGATTTGATTCGTTAATACCATATGTGGGATGTGTGAAGGATAAAGTTAATGATATTATATATGTTATTATACTGGAATTATAATATACTCTTATATCATTATGATTCCATTCCAGAAAATATGAAATAGAAATGGAAGTAGCGTTCATGCGTACGTACGGCTTACCGTCTCCATGAACGGTGCATTTCATTTCTTACCTCTAAATGTGATGTAATATTATAAATGAATGTATGTACTGGATATATATGACATATATGATATCTACATCATGAATACCATTCTGGATATAATGAACCTTTGACCAAATTAACAACATGTAAGTGTAAGAAGCCTATTTTTGACTTTAGAACCAAATACCGACAAAATGAACATTATTAACTTAAATAATTACATAATGTTCATATCATTGTAATAAGTGATATAATAAGGATAATGAAGTTGAAAATGGTTCTTAATAAGGTATATATTAACTCTAGTTTATTATTCAGGAGGTTAAAGAACGGTTGAGTCAAGTCAGACACGAGGTAAGGGAACTTCTTAACCCAACTTCCATTCTTTAGGTTAATCTCCTACTTTCAAATTATGTCATGATATTATTATGTCCTATCTTATACTTTTACTTTATTTATGTGTACTTATAGTAAATACTCATAATAGATCTATTTCATTTACAAAATGAACTTTGTAAGGGAACTTCTTAACCCAATTTCCATTCTTTGGGTTAATCTCCTACTTTCAAATTATGTCATGATATTATTATGTCCTATTTTTTTATTTTTATGTTATTTATGTGTACCTATAGTGAATACACATAATATATCTATTTTATTTTAAAAATGATCTTTGTATGGGACTTCGTCTCAATCTCCTTTCGTTGAGGCATATTTTATTTTATACACAACTTTCTTTTATACGGTGTATAAACCCCTTTGACTTTTACATTTATTCAAAAGGAATCTTTTTACACGAAGCGTTTTACTAAACGACAAAAAGGGAATGTTTTTCTTTCCGTACTTATGCGGCGACAACGACTTCTCCGCCGCCGTGACCATTATTTGAGTTTCGGCTTCCTCTACAAGCCATCATTTTTTTAATGAAAAATAAATACAAAGTTTTAACTTACTTTTATTTTGGTATTGAAAATGGTTTTGAAAGCGTTTTTATTATATCAATGTGTTGTATTGATATCTTGTGATTGGAATGTGGAAATGTTATGTTTCCTTTATGCATGTTTTATGTGATATGATTATGTTATGGTTTATGATATGTTTAAACCTATTCATATGAGGAATGTATTGGACTTAATAAGTGACGGGTGGGGCCCGCTATAGCTCCTCGATGCATCGGCAGGTCTCATGAGACAAACTAGTGTCTTGGCACAAGGCCTTGACAAAATCTTATTTGTGGTCTTGGCACGAGGCCTTGACTACGTGGTTATGATAGTCTGGCATTATGCATTCCATCATTATGAAAGTGGTTATTGATATTGCATGTGATTATTCGACCAGTAGAATATCCATGTGAAGAAGTAAATGGCATTATCTCATTTTACTTTTGCCATATTATGTTGAAGTTCATGTTTAAAAGGCTTTTGTTTTAGTTATACATTGCCTTAAATGTTAATGTTTATTTATGAAAGCTTCCGCATTATTGTTATCCTTACTGAGCATCTGAGCTCACCCCTTTCAATGTTTTAATATTTTCCAGGATGTGAAGAAGTATTTTATGAATGACCTGCAGGGATAGTCAGAAGAGGATATGAGTGTGGACTATGGAGACTTTGTTATTGTAGTTTTTCACTTTTTGATGTAATGAAAGACTTATGAATGTATCTAGTGTTTCCAAGGCTACTAAACTAATCGGTCTTTCGAGACTTGATCTTTTGTGATCATGCCTATGTTACGAAGTAACGCACCGGCTCTGGGTAGCTGGGGTCGGGGCGTTACAGTTGGTATCAGAGGCAGTTTAGTACTAACCTTGGAAGCTAGATTTAGATAAACTCTGATTAGAGCACATAGCCCAAGGATAAACTTTGAGGATTAGTATAGAAGAGTTTCCTAGAATTTTGTTATTGTAAGAGATTTTGTGAGTTTTCCGAGCAATACATCCCTGTCTGGATACGAGCAGGTAGAGGCGGCTCTGGCACAGATGTTCCTAGGGGTAAAACCCTAAAACACCGCTTTGAGCTAGACTCGAACGGGAACTGGTGCACGACAACGGGCCTTGCTGCACTCTTGGTTACGACACTCCCGGGGGATATGCTTAGGATAATTCTCATTTTATTTACAAACCACTATGAAGGGTTATGAGTATATACTTTCTCAAAGAAAACATTTCTTTTTATGATTATGGATTATATCCATAAATAGTTCAATTTATGTTAAGTATTTTACAAGTATGGAATTATGTATTTTGATTCATAAACTAATCTAGTTTATGCCATTGTTTAGAAATGGCGCCTAGTAGAAGGAATGGAAACTGTATCAATGCACGAACTCCGTGTAGGGATTGCCCTCCGGCTCAAGATAATTATTGTGGACCTGGAGATACAACTGGTGCTGATCAACTTATTACCATACTGGGACAACTCACGCAGGTTATGAATAACAACCTTACTCGTATGGAGCACCCTGATCCGCAACGTGGAGGATCAATGCTAGACCGTTTCATGAGGCAACAACCACCAACCTTTAATGGGAGTACAAATCCTATAGTAGCTGAGCAATGGATAAATTCCTTAGAGAAAATATTCCATGCCTTGGGGAGTAGTGAAAGGGAGAAGGTTGTCATGGCAGTTTACCGCCTCACTGGAGATGCCGATCAGTGGTGGTCGCTGATTCAAAACACAAAGGAAGATGATGACGTATCGAATATGGAATGGAGGGAGTTCAAAGAGATTTTCTTTGAAAAATACTTTCCTCGTGACCATCGAGCAGATATGGAAAGGCAATTTCTGAGTCTGAGGCAGAAGGAGGATGAGAATGTCGCAAAGTATGAGGCTAACTTTACAAGGTTAGCGAGGCATGCTGCTGATTATATACGTAACCCAAGGAGTAAGATTGATCGTTTCTTTGATGGGTTAAAACCATTTCTCCGTCGAGCTTTAGTATCACAATCCTTCTCATCATACGAAGATATTGTCTCGTGTGCTATCAAGACAGAAAAGGAATTCTCTAAGTCTTATGACAACAAAGTAAAGCAAGAGAAGAAGAGAACGGTGGAACAAGAGACAGATAAAGGGAAAAAGGGAAAGAAGGATTTTCCATTATGTGATAATTGTGGGAAGAATCACCCTGGTACTTGCCTAAAAGGAATGGGAGTTTGTTATAAATGTGGAGAAAAGGGTCACCAGGCTCGTGATTGCAAGGGAAAGAAAGAGGCTGTCAAAGTTGAATGCTACAATTGTAGAGAAATGGGTCATTATGCAAATGAATGTCCTAAGCGTCAAGGAAACTTACCTCAGAAAAGGCCAAGAGATCAAGGACAATCTTATGCTATTACTACAGTTGAAGCAGAATAACTAATGTATTGGTTCTTTTGAACTCATGGATTATATTCTGGTTATTAGAATAATGTGATCTATATAAGGATTGTACTGCAGTACTTGTTGATTTCAGTAAGGTTTTAATATGATTAAGGTAATCATATTTTTAGTATGTGACAATAAGAGAAACTTTTCTTTGTTTGGGGAATCTGATGTTACAATTGATTTTGGAATTAAGAGACCTTTTAGAGAAAGTTTGGACAGAGGTATTTTGGATAACTTAAATATTGGGATGGATTAAGTTGAACTTTGAATAGTATTGTTTAAGGTTAAAACTTTTCTGAAGATTATTTCTGGAATACTATAATACTATATTTTTAGAAAAAGGACAACCTGCAGGGTGGGGAATAACCCGTCGCGTCGGACACAGCTGCAGGAATCGAACCCACAACCATAGTGCGACAGGCCTTTATTTCCTACCACTAGCCTACAGGAAGTCCCTGGTTATTAGAAAATAATTTTACTAATCTAAATGGTATGTGTTAACATTTTGAACCTTATACAATTAGGATAAATAGAATATTTTTGAGTTCCGTTACCATTCGGAGTAAAAGTTGGGGTTGTGGTAAAAAAAAAATTTAACGAATGAAAGTATACATAACAAGTATGTATATTCCCTTACGTTCTTAGTAAATCTCCTAAATAAATTCCTCAACATTATAAAAGGTAGCTTAAAACAAAAATGTTGTCGGTTAACTTTTCCAACTGGGGTTTAATGACCGTTTAACCAATCACAAGTTTGTGATTTTCTTGTGGTTAAACTTTCTCCTAATCCTGTTTTCTGTAACTCTCCATCAGACCTTGATGGTTTGTTTCTCCTCCATATCCATATTTTCATATAATCCTAGAGTGGGCTATATCGGGTGACCTTTGTACTTATCCTGCTTTCTTTTAATGTTATGTATTTATTAACCTTATTTCCGATGTGGGTTTTCCTCAAAGGTATTTTCTCTTTTCAACCTTTTATTTTCCAAGAAAAATTTCAAATTGCGAGGACGCAATTTATTGAAGGAGGGGAGAATGTAACACCCCGAGCTTCCACGATACGCTTCTCATTCAATAATACAATAGCTTGCATTGTACGCAACTTCGAGTTCTAAAACATCGCGACAAATCAAAATAGCCGTTATGAATAGTAATAACCACTTTTTAAAATTATAGAAATTTTATATTTCAAAATGGACTTCATTTTTGTATTCGTAATATCGAAATTAGCCTATGTTGAATTTTTGGTATTTTTCTGAAAACTTCTAATTTTTTATGAATAGTGAAAAATACATAAAAACAACTTTTTTAATCAAAATAATTTATACAGATAAATTATACTATTTAGTGGTTTTAAGGTATAATTAGAAAATATTTTTACCATTTTATCCAATGGTGGTCATTAGAATTAATTTAACATTGAAATTGGACATAAACAATTGCCAAACTTTTGATATAAATTGTTTCTTAAAAACACGCTATTTGTTGTAACAGCGGGAATTAATTATGAAATTAATTAATACAACTTATATGTTTGGAATTTTGTAAAATAGACATCATTTTTGAATTCGGAATATCAATTATAGCTTAGGGTGAAATTTTGGCCTTATTCTGAAAAACTTCAATTTTTGATGAATAGTGAAACCACTAAGTGGTAGTTAAATAACTGATTTTTCGTTTAAATGAAATATTACAACTTCTGTGATTTGATTTTCAAAAATCCGACATACATGGTTGTCATTAAGAAGTAAAATGTGGTTCAATGAGATTATAATAATTTTTGGTGAATAGTAACTTATTAAGTTCTTAATCGTGATTAGTGGTAATTAGGGTAGTTTAAGGTATAAATAATACTTTAATAATATGAAATGACCTAGACACATGTCCCAACCTCATTGGTTGAGTCATGGACGACCAAGACAAGCCATGGCCTAACTTGGGGACCCCATGGATCCACTTTTGTTGGGAAATAACATAAATTACTTTTTATTTAATGTTAAAGTGAAAATGACACTAACATAAATTGTTTTACTAAAACAATATTTAATTAGGGTTACACAAGTCCAAATTTTGACTATAAATATATATTAGAAATATAAAAAGATTTCCTACATCATAGTATTTTTTTATAATTTTTATACATTAAATAAATTAAATTATTTATGACATCATTATGGTGTGGCGATGACCTCATTATTTAACGATTTAAATAAAATGAGAAGATAATGCAAAATCCAAGGCTTAAACTTGTCCAAATCCTATTGGATGAGTGGATTTCGATGCCTTATCACCTTATCCACGAATTCTATCAATGTGGGACCTTTTAAAACCGAAACACATTTTCAAATAATGTAATGTTCCTTTACTTTCCAAAAGTGCCCCTCCTCTCCTCTTATAAAAGGCCCCCACCTCTACCTCATTTCACACACTCTTCAAGCCATTGGCTCGGCCAACCCCTGCCCATTTTCTCTCTCCACATCCCTCTCCTCATCCTAGAGGATTCCCTTTGGGCAGAATCCTTTCAAAGGAAGCCTTTAGGCTCAACTCAAAAGGAGTTACACTTTTTAAGGTAATTCATTCTCTCATGTTCTTTTGTTTTATTTTGCTTCTCCAACCCCCTAAACTCTTTTTATTTACTTCTTTTGTAACAACACCAGTATCTTAAATATACTAGGATGTTGTTATAAGATTTATTTGAGCTACACTTCCACACAACTACATCAAATGGTTAAAGAACATAAGGTTTCCGTGGATGGCGAAATTCTGCCTCCCGAAACGATGATTGTTCAACACTCATTTAACACCTTCAAAGGTGGCCATTATGATGTCACTATTTTTATATATGATATATAATATGTTTATGTTTTCCTTAAGCTTCTGTTTTTTTCATTTTGGGCATACCTTTATGGTTTCCATTATGGGTAAAACACGATATCTTCATTTTAGGAAGCGCGGACTACCGCCCCCTGAAAGTGATTTGATTCGTTAATACCATATGTGGGATGTGTGAAGGATAAAGTTAATGATATTATATATGTTATTATACTGGAATTATAATATACTCTTATATGATTATGATTCCATTCCAGAAAATATGAAATAGAAATGGAAGTAGCGTTCATGCGTACGTACGGCTTACCGTCTCCATGAACGGTGCATTTCATTTCTTACCTCTAAATGTGATGTAATATTATAAATGAATGTATGTACTGGATATATATGACATATATGATATCTACATCATGAATACCATTCTGGATATAATGAACCTTTGACCAAATTAACAACATGTAAGTGTAAGAAGCCTATTTTTGACTTTAGAACCAAATACCGACAAAATGAACATTATTAACTTAAATAATTACATAATGTTCATATCATTGTAATAAGTGATATAATAAGGATAATGAAGTTGAAAATGGTTCTTAATAAGGTATATATTAACTCTAGTTTATTATTCAGGAGGTTAAAGAACGGTTGAGTCAAGTCAGACACGAGGTAAGGGAACTTCTTAACCCAACTTCCATTCTTTGGGTTAATCTCCTACTTTCAAATTATGTCATGATATTATTATGTCCTATCTTATACTTTTACTTTATTTATGTGTACTTATAGTAAATACTCATAATAGATCTATTTCATTTACAAAATGAACTTTGTAAGGGAACTTCTTAACCCAATTTCCATTCTTTGGGTTAATCTCCTACTTTCAAATTATGTCATGATATTATTATGTCCTATTTTTTTATTTTTATGTTATTTATGTGTACCTATAGTGAATACACATAATATATCTATTTTATTTTAAAAATGATCTTTGTATGGGACTTCGTCTCAATCTCCTTTCGTTGAGGCATATTTTATTTTATACACAACTTTCTTTTATACGGTGTATAAACCCCTTTGACTTTTACATTTATTCAAAAGGAATCTTTTTACACGAAGCGTTTTACTAAACGACAAAAAGGGAATGTTTTTCTTTCCGTACTTATGCGGCGACAACGACTTCTCCGCCGCCGTGACCATTATTTGAGTTTCGGCTTCCTCTACAAGCCATCATTTTTTTAATGAAAAATAAATACAAAGTTTTAACTTACTTTTATTTTGGTATTGAAAATGGTTTTGAAAGCGTTTTTATTATATCAATGTGTTGTATTGATATCTTGTGATTGGAATGTGGAAATGTTATGTTTCCTTTATGCATGTTTTATGTGATATGATTATGTTATGGTTTATGATATGTTTAAACCTATTCATATGAGGAATGTATTGGACTTAATAAGTGACGGGTGGGGCCCGCTATAGCTCCTCGATGCATCGGCAGGTCTCATGAGACAAACTAGTGTCTTGGCACAAGGCCTTGACAAAATCTTATTTGTGGTCTTGGCACGAGGCCTTGACTACGTGGTTATGATAGTCTGGCATTATGCATTCCATCATTATGAAAGTGGTTATTGATATTGCATGTGATTATTCGACCAGTAGAATATCCATGTGAAGAAGTAAATGGCATTATCTCATTTTACTTTTGCCATATTATGTTGAAGTTCATGTTTAAAAGGCTTTTGTTTTAGTTATACATTGCCTTAAATGTTAATGTTTATTTATGAAATCTTCCGCATTATTGTTATCCTTACTGAGCATCTGAGCTCACCCCTTTCAATGTTTTAATATTTTCCAGGATGTGAAGAAGTATTTTATGAATGACCTGCAGGGATAGTCAGAAGAGGATATGAGTGTGGACTATGGAGACTTTGTTATTGTAGTTTTTCACTTTTTGATGTAATGAAAGACTTATGAATGTATCTAGTGTTTCCAAGGCTACTAAACTAATCGGTCTTTCGAGACTTGATCTTTTGTGATCATGCCTATGTTACGAAGTAACGCACCGGCTCTGGGTAGCTGGGGTCGGGGCGTTACACCTTGGGTTAGTTCGGTATAATTTGTTCCCAAGAAGGTTGGTGTCATGATTTTTACCAATGAAAATAATGAACAAATTCAGACTATAATAGTAACTAAATCAAGGGTATGAAATGATTACAGGAAACATAATTATTCTATAAGAAAGGATCACTTTACCATGCCATTCTTGGATCAAACTCTTGAGAGGTTGTCTATAAATGAATACATTTATTTCTTGTATGGTTATTCTAGTTATAAAAAGATTTATATTGCTCTGTAAGACCAGGAAAAAAATACATTCACGTGTCTATTTGGAACATTTACCAACCAGAAAATTCCCTTTGGATTGTGTGGATCTCCATATACCTTTCAAAGGTGTATGATGGAAAGAAATTCTAATATGATTGAGAGAATTATTGAAGTGTTTATGGATGATTTTTTAATCATTAGAAGTTTATTTTAATGTTTTTTATATAATCTAGAAATAGTTTTGCAAATGTTCCAAGAGATAAACCTTGTTCTTAATTAGTTAAAGTGTCAATTTATGTTAACCAAGGGAATTGTTCTTGTCCATAAGGTAAAAAAGAGGGGGATAGTAGTTGATAATGATAAATCAAGGTTATTTAAGTGTTACCCCCTATTGGAAATGTTAAATCAATTACGTTTTTTGGGTCACATTGGTTTTTACTAAAGATTTATTAAGGACTTCTCAAATATCATAATACCCCTTAGATACATTTTGGTTAAATTCACACCCTTTATTTTTTATGAAGAGTACTTCGAATCATTCGTCCTTATCAAGAAAAACTTACCTATTCTCCCATAATCACCGCTCTGAATTGGAATATCCCTTTTTATGTTATATGTGATGTAAGAGATATTGTTTTATAGTGTGTTTTAGGGAATATAAAGGAAAGGAAGTTTTATATGGTGTATTTTTCTAGTTGGTTTCGTAGTGATGCTAAAAAAAATTCCCCAAAATAGAGAAAATAATTGTTGGATATTATATTTTATCTTGAAAATTTAGGAAATATTTGATAGGGTCTGGGGTTAAAATATTTTCTAACCATGCGTTTCTTAAGAATCATATGAATATGAAAGATTTTAAACCAAGATTCATGATATTGACCATTTTTTTAAGAATTTGACTTAGAAATAAAGGACAAACAAGGGGTTGAAAATGTTATTTATGAAAACCTTTCTAGTCTTTCCCATACCAAAAATTGTAACCCAATAGGGATTAATTCCACATTTCTAGATGAAAAAATGATTAACATATTCATTATAAAGTCTCCATGGTATCAAAATTTTTTGAACTTTTAAGAAGCGGGAATGATACCTTGTGGTACGTCAAAATACCAGTGGAAAAATTTATTTCAAACCTTAACTTTTACTTTTGGGATAAACCATTATTGTTCAGGAGGTGTGCTTATGGAATATTTAGAAGGTTTGTTCTTGAATAATAGATGTTTTCCATTTTATAAAATGTTTAATATTCACCTTGTGGAGGAAAAAATGGGGGAGAAAGGACTACCCAAAGGTTTTTTCAAGGTGTTTTATATTTTACTACACTTTTTATGGATTCCTAGATTCTTTTTATAGGGTTTGATAAGTGAAAAATGATGGGAAATTTTGGAATGAAACAAGATCTTCCCTAAAAGGTAATTTTAGAAGTTGAAATATTTGATGTGTGGGGGCTTGATTTTATGGGAACTTTCTCATCATCATGTGGAAATAAATACATCCTAGTGGATATTTATTATGTTTCCAAATGGGTAGAGGTGATTGTTGGACCTAAATGTAGAAGAAGCGTGTGGTGGTGGGAAATATATTAAAATTTATTATAGTAGTCCTTTCCCAAAACCAAGAGTAACGATCTTGTATGTCAAATTTATAATTAATTTATTTAATATTTGAAGAGATAAATACTTGGTATTAAGAAATTTATTCATTGGTGAATGTTTATCACCCAAAAAGAACCTTTTATTTTACCTTCATTGCATTGTGAGGATCCAAGGATAGAATCCCTCTAGTGGTGATTCACACGTGCTCCTATGATCTTCAAGAAATATCACTTGATCTCCAAGTGATAGCGTGGTGAGTCTAATGTCTTTCATTATTCATTATTGATCATTTGTTCTTCAATCTTGAATAAATATCTCTTTCACTTATTGTTATTAAGAGGGGGAGATAAGAAGGGGTCAAGAGAGAATTTATTGGGCGTAAAAATTGTCTATTCTCTATTTTGGATACTCTACATAGTAGACATAGCCGTCTATTTATAGAGTCCAGATTTAGGTTAAAATATTATTTAATTTCATGTCTGCCATTAAATAACATTTATTACCTCTAATAAATCCCATGATTCATAATAATAACATAATTAATATTATTGTTGTAGAGAACACCACCTTGAACAATAACAAATATTATTTAACCAGTTTGTTAATTAATATTTTTCACCAAACACAGTCTTGGTCCTTTCAAACTCCTATTACATTTACTAAACACCCAAATAAAAATTATATTAATAAATAAACATTTAATTCACATACCAATGAATAAATATTTATTATATATTAAATATAATAAATATATTTATTTATTTATTCACATGTCGATGAATAAATATTTTTTTAATTTATGTGATCAATATAACTTGAATTAAATTATTCCATGTAATTGAGAATAATATTTATTATATCAATTAAACTCAAATATAATTTAATCAAGATCAACAGAAACACTTAGTGTGTGAACCTCTAGTATTATTTCTCATTAGTATTAGGTAGACTTGTCTAAAGTCTAATATTACTATCTGGAAATGGTTCAAGGAACCCAAGAGAAAGAACTTAATGTCACAATATCGAAAACCACATAGGAATGATCATTGTGTAATATAATACATTTTTTTAATATATCATCAAGCAGGTTACACGATGGTGACATCAATGTATTTACTTGATACATCATTCTTTGACTATCTAAAATAAACATGTCATTGCACCGTGGTCATAGAATTTAATGCATCAGTTCTATTTAAATCAAAGGGACGAGATATTAGTTTCCATAAATATGGAATGGACAAATCCTTTCTTCCCTTATCCCTTAATGTCCTTTCAATAATGACTCACCCAATGTAACCTACTTCCTACCAACATATGGTGTAATGGTTTTGGTCAATAAATATAAGTGTGTGAGTCATTACATACATTAATGATAATCTTAAAGTCTAAGTACCTTTACACGTACTCGTGAATAGGAATATTTGATGACATAAAAACATACAGAATACCTACTAATAGGTTTGTTCTCATAATCTCACATCTTGGAGATTACCAAGTGTGGACTTCATGAGAAGAAGCCTCATTTTCTTACGAGCACTTTCACTTTATGGTCTAAATACTATGTGCCCCATCATAGTACATTATCCAACTTCATAACTATATTAAGAATATTTTCATAGTAATTCAAGGTTCTCATCATAGAGGGGAACTGGTATGACCTTATTAATGAAAAACATACTCTATGACATTATAAAATTAAATCTATGAGTAAACAATGAAAAATATGTAATCAGATATTAAATTAATATTCAATACATCGAATATATATGTAATAAATGAATAATCAGTTAGTCCTAGGATACCAACTCTAGAAAAATCCCACTGGGACTAGAGGCAGTTGCCTGCGGCTTTTAGTTTGATAGACCTCACATGATAGTCATGTTTCTATTGAGTCAAGGATTTAGTCAAGGGGTCCTCTATATTTTCTTACATGGAAATATTTCTCACTAAAACCTCACCTATCAATGAAAAATAACTCAAGATATGATACTTACAAAGTATTTACTTCATCTATTTATGTGATCTAGTATATTTTTCAAGATCCACCACTACAATATTATCATAATAGAATGTGATATGATCTTTACTACTAGGTACCACATAAATATGTTAGTTGAATTTTCAAATCCATACTACTTAATTAGCTACCTCGGAAGTTGCAATATACTCAGAGTATATTATAGAATTTGTAACCATAGCCTTCTTTGATCTCTTCCAACTCACAAAACCTCAATTAAAGTGAAGATGTATCCCATTTGTGACTTCATTCCATCTTGATCAGTTTGGAAACTAGCATTTTTATATCCTATGATGACTAGTTCTTCATCTACTCTATAGAATAGGAACATATCCATAGTTCACCTCAGATGCTTAAATATAGTATTGACTATCATCCAATAGTGGTCACCTAGATTAGCATGATATCTACCTACCACACTCAATGCGTTGGAAACATCTAGCCTAGTATGTATCATAGAATATATGAATGACCCATTCGTTGATGCATATGGAATCCTTTGCATTCTATTTTTTTACTCATGTGTCTGAGGACACATTTTCCTAAAAATATAAATTCCATGTAAAGTTGGAAACAATACCTTATTAAATTATTCCATACTGAATCTCTTTAGTATTTTGTCAATGTATGAACTTTGAATTAGGCCAAACAGTCTCTATGATCTATCACGATGTATCTTAATCCCAAGAATATATGCTTCTTCAGTAAAGTCCTTCAAGGAGAAGCATTTATTCAACCATGTTTTAACATACTATAAGACTGGTATTTTTTTTCTTATGAGTAATATGTAATCAACATATACTATTAAGAAAAATGACTGCACTCCCACTAAACTATTTGTAAACACAAAAATCACACTCATTCTTTATGAAACTAAATTCCATTATGGCTTCATAAAAATGAATGTTCCATGACTGAGATTCTTTCTTTAATCCAAAAATGAATTATTTAAATTTTTATATCTTAATATCATCCTTTGTAGTCACAAACCTCTGGGCTTTGTCATATAAACATCTTCCTAAAGGTTACTATTAAGGAAGGATATTTTTACATCCATTTTCTAAATATCATAGTCACGGTAATCCAAAATGGAAAGTAGAATTATGATGAATTTCAAAATTGTAAGTGGTGAAAAGGTTTCATCATAATAAATTTCTTGACACTATTTAAACCATTTATAAACCATTAATGCCTTATTAGTACTGAATTGTCCTTTCATGTCCAATTTCTTCTTGAATACCCATTTGTTACCAACAATCTATACATCCACTAGAGAATCTACCAAAATCTAAACTTAGTTTTAGTACATGGAATCCATTTTAGAATTTGTGACTTATTTACACTTGGAAACATATATACTACTTACTACATCAATGTAAGCTACACTTGGAAACATCTATACTACTTACTACTTTATTGTAAGCTAGATGATCATTATTATAAATTAATAATGAGTAACCATCCTCTTTGACTAGAAAACCATAATGTTCTGGTTCTCTAATATCCCTTTTATACATAGACAATACTTTTGTCTCCAAAATATTTTCATCTTTGATGAGTATTTTTATAATGTGTTCCCATACCAACTCTTTTATACCTTGAGCCTCATCTTTGTTGAATATTATCTCTCTCCCACTATCTCTTTTAGATATTTTATACCTCTCGATGAATATGGTAGGTCTTTCCACTATAACCTTCTTATTTAAGGGTTAGTATAGTCAATATCCCCTTGTTTCCTTGGGGTATCCTATAAAGGTAAACTTTGTGCATTTGGGTGAAAGTTTATTTACTAAATAGTCCTTAACAAACACTTTACTTCGCCACACATTTTAATTCGATAACATGGTTTTTCTTCTACTCAAAAATTTATATGGAATACCGTTTATTGATTTAGTTAGTACTTGGTTTAGTATATGTGTTGTTTATAACATGTATCCCATAAAGAATAATGTAAGACTCACATGAATCGTCATTGATCTCACCATGTCCAAAAGGGTGTGGTTCCTCCTTTTGACTACACCATTCCACTAAGGCATACAAGGAAGAGTGAGTTGGGATAAAATCCCAAACTCCTGTAAGTAACCAACTAAGTCTTAATTAAGATATTATACACCATAGTCTGAGTGGAGTTTCTTAATATTATTACCAAAATGGTTCTCAACTTCATTCTTGTATTATTTTAATTTATCAAAATAATCTGACTTATACATCATCAAGTAGACATATCCATATCTACTAAAATCATCAATAGACGTTATGAAGTATGAGTAACCACCCCTTGCTTCAATAGAAAATGATTCATACACATTAGTATGAACTAATTAAAGAATCACTTTATCCCTTTCACCATTCCCACTAAATGAGTATTTAATAATTTTTTATTATAAACATGCATGACATACACCAAGTGGTTTTATCTCAAAAGAATATAAATATCTATCTTGATGTAATTTAATCAAGTTATTTTCATTTACATGACCTAGCTAGTGATTCTAAATTTAGGTTTATTATGAATGTGGATTAACATTGTTATCAATCTCCATTACTTGGTTCATGAAATCCAACACTTAAATACTATTATTTATATTTTAATTTTCAAAACAAATAATATCTTAATAAAATAAGATACATTTATTTCCAAATTTGAAAAAAATCACATTTTATCAAGTCTAAATATAGATAAAATGTTTTTGGTAATAGATGGCACATAATAAAAACATTTCAAAACCAATATCATCGTGGTTGGTAATGTGAAGTGGTAGTCCCCGATAGATATAGCAATGAGTTTAGATTAATTGGATGCTTATAGAACTACCTCCCCTTGGTAATTTTTTATGAATATGATTGGTTACTATATTTGAATACATATATGAGAACAAAAATTTGTATCTAATACCTAATTTTTAGAAATAGATAAATTTAACTTGATAACAAACACACCTGAAGTTTCCCCTTGTTTCTTTGGTTGTTTGTAGTTTTTTCTTCTAGTGACCATTCTTACCACATGTGAAATAGACAAAATATTGTTCCCTTTATTGCCCCTTGATCTTCCTTTTCTTGTAAGTGCATTAAGAATATTTATTCTTAAAGATATTTTCTTTCCCTTTCCATTTTTTCACCACAAGGATGGAAGGATTTTCACACTTTATATCCTTATCTACTTGATTAAGAGGAGTGAGAAGATCTGGAAGACACTTCTCAATGTTTTTCATATTAAAATTAAAAACAAAGCTATATAATCTCTATGGGAGTGATGCTAAAATTATTTCAGTTCCTAGTTCTTCAGGGATTTTAAACCCTAGAACCTCTAGGATCTCAATGTATCTGATGAGTTTGACTATATGAGACCCAACTAGGGCACCTCTCCAATATTTCTTTGAAATAGTACCTTGGAAATATCAAATTTTTCCTATATATATATCTCTCTCTAGGTAAGGACCATAGAGGTTCTCAAGATTGTTAGATGATCCATGTTTTCGTGAGACTACATCAGTTTACTAGACATTTATGAAATCATCAAACATAAAACTTTGACCATATCGCTCAAATGTTTTTTCATCGATAAGAAACTCTTAATCCCTCACCTCCTTAGCAGGAAGATTAGACATTGAGGATTCTAGCACATAATATTTCCATTCATGGCATAGAACAACCTCAAGATTTCTAAACCACTCCTAGAAGTTACTTCCAATTAGGAGGTTGTCTTTCTCCAATATTAACCATAGGGATAATATTGATGAACAGATTTTCATTTTATTTTATAATTAAAAGATCATATTATTAGTACTTTTTATTTATTATAAATTATGTGAGAAATAATAAATTAATTTATTTTATTAAATCTCTAACTATTTTATCAAGTCTTAATAGTCCTACCCATTGAACTCAAAATTTATAGTCGCTTTAACATTATAGTGGCAGGGATCCATATTCCCCTTTTAATAACCCCAAAAATGGTTGGTAAAGGTACTTGAAGGTATTTAGGTAAGTAGGTATTTTCCAATTGAGGGATTGCAGTTGCTTGATCTGTTTGGTGGATTCCCCAATCCTAAAATCCTAACTTGGATTTCCACAACACTTGCCTCCAAATTACACAAAGTCTAGAAAGGGATACTCTTCTTGTTGTAAAATGATTAAGTCAACCCAAAACCTTCATAACAACTCCCCTTATAAAAATTAAGTGTCCCAATAGGGGTTGGTAAAATACATAGTTCTATCGTGTTTTGTTTCTAATCAAGTAGCAGAAGGCTCAGTCTGACTTAATATTAGGTTGTGTGATTTTAATTAATTATACATAAATTTTATCGTGCTTTATCCTTTGCATGTTTTTTTAATATTAAGTGTATGTTACTTAATTAATTAACCATGTTGGATAAAACATTTATGCATAATTAATTTATTTAATTTATTAGGCATAAATTTTATCTTTTTTTATTATTTACATGTCTTTTTAATATTAAGTGCATGTTACTTAATTAATTAATCATGTTGGATAAATCATTTATGCATAATACATTTATATAAATTCTATATTTTCACATTAATTCATTTATTTATGTGACCATGACCTTTCATCTATAAAATAAATAATTGCATAGATAGAAATATATAAATAAATAAATGATCCATTCATGATATTAATCTAACAATTTATTTAATGAGCAGACACAAAATCAACCTATGACTTATGGGAAATAACTCATATTTTTGGTCTTTTCATGAGTTACAGTATTCCACCCATCCAGTTATGCATCACCGAGTTAGCATCATCATGGTTCCATCTTGAACCACCTCCACGTGACTTAGGATGCTCTATTAATTACAAAATTTATTACTCACATGCAGGTGAGGGGAACCAAAGGATTGGTTAAATGGGATTACATAAATATCCTTGTATACATAGGTGCTACATAATAATGGAGGGAGGGATGACATGTAGGCCATCATATTTAATTTAACAATAAATAATTGAAAACTCATGCAATAAATTAAATTAAAATATCCAATGTATACACAGGTCTTGGTCAAGCTCAAGAATGGTCATTCATGAAAAAAATACACAAAATTAACTGGATAGCATTCATTTATTTATTCGTTCCTTATTATTAAAGATAAATTTTCTTTCTTTAATTAATTTATTACCTTTCATCTTAATGATAATCTGAACTTAATTGGATGAACTCATCATTTATTACATTCATTGAAAAGAAATGATAGAACCAATAATGAAATATTAATTACAATAAATTAATTTATCATCTATTGTTCTTTAAAACCATTATTAAATTATCAAAGACACATTGGTGTGAAAATAAATAAAATATAGTTTTAATGATGTAATTTTTAATTTGATGTAATTTTTAATTTTTTTCATTTAATGGGAGAATACACTATGTGTACAATACAACTACACATTGTGTACCTTAGTTGTCGTGTATCTGAGTTACATGCCTTGGGCTTCATCGTGTTAACTACGCCATATTATAGGACATCTATATGCTAGTTATATGCAATGTATCTACTTGTTGTGTTCTAGACTGGCTCGATCAACACCCGATGTGTAATAAATGCACCATGTGAAATTAACCACTTGTAGCATCCATGTACAACATGCATGAGTACATGGAAAGTTCTTCAGCTACACGCCACATAACCCAGTTTTACTAGCAAAAGATTTGGCACTTCTCGATGGCATATCTAGTCATTATTTATTTGTTTTTAATCCTTTAGGAAAATTAAACACTAAACGAACATGATTAATATGTTGATAACCAGTTAATTCAAATCAGATTAAAGAAAAAATAACATGAAATGAAAGTATAATCACAATTGCGCATGGATCAACAATCAAAAAAATAATTATAAATTTAACTGTGATTTCTATGATACCATTTTTCAGTTTCAGACGTAGCGGAAGCATGTGATGGTGGATGATATATTAAAATTTATTTTAATAATTTTTTCTCTAAACCAAGATCGAGGATATTGCATGTAAAATTTATAACTAATATATTTAATATTTTAAGAAATAAATACATGTGGTCAGGAACTTTATTCATTGGTTAATCTTGATCATCTAAAAAGACCATTTCAGATTACCTATATTGCACTATGATGATCCAAGTATAGAATCCCTTTAATGGTGATACTAACATGCTCCTATGATCTCTGAACAACACCACTCGATCTTTAGGTGCTATCATGGTGAGACAAATTTTTTTCATTGTATGTTCTTGATCACTCATTCTTTAGTCTTGAAGAAATATCTCTTGTGCTTTTCATTCTTGAGATGAAGAGAGAAAGAGGTGTCCAAATAGAATTATTTGTGCACAATAATTCTCTATTCTCAATGTTGGATACTCTATACAATAGGAATAGACATCTATTTATAGAGTTAAGATTTAGGTTAAAATATTATATGATTGAATGCCAGCCATTAAATAACATTTATTACCTTTAATAAACCTCATGATGCATAATATTATTATTATTATTATTATTATTATTATTTGGTGTGTTCCAACTTATGAAGTAAATAATATTGTTTAACCGGATTATTAATTAATATTTGTCACTGAACATGGTCTTGGTATGTTCAAACTCCTCTAGCATTTATTGAACATATAAATAAAAATTGTATTCATAAATATATATTTCGTTCACTTACTAATGAATAAATATTTATTAAATATTCAATAAAATAATTATATATTTATTTATTCAGATGAAGGTGAATAAATATTGATTTAATTTATGCGATCAATATAATATGAATAAAATTATTCCACAGAATTGAGAATAATATTTATTAAATTAATTAAACACAAGTATAATTTAATCAAGATCAATGGAAACACTTAGTGTGTGACAATATATGATTATTTCTCATTGGAATTAGAAGGGTCTTCCTAAAGTTCAATATTTCTATCTAGAAACAGGTCAATACACCCAAGAGAAAGAAATTATTATCAAAACATTTAAAACCATATATGAATGATCACTATTTAATATAACCTCTTTTTCACAACAAATCATCAAGTAGGTCGGACGATGGTTTCATCAATATATTTTCTAGATATGTCTTTATTTGACTATCTAAAATAAACACACCATTTCACCATGGCTATGGAATTTATGTGATGGTTTTATTCAAATCAAAGGTCCAATATA
The DNA here is from genome assembly GCA_963277665.1 of Viscum album. Classification (NCBI taxonomy): domain Eukaryota; kingdom Viridiplantae; phylum Streptophyta; class Magnoliopsida; order Santalales; family Viscaceae; genus Viscum; species Viscum album. Next base: position 1,233,323,530 of record OY728162.1, on the reverse strand, counting down.
TCAGCTTCCATAATATGAAAGTGAAAAATTCTTCCTCAACATATCCATTAATGACAATTCAATCATGATATACCCAACATACCCTACCTCCCACCAACATATAGTTTGACGGTTTTGATCAATAAATATAAGTGTATGAGTCATGACATGCATTAATGATAGTATTAAACTCAAAGGACCATTACATAAAATCATATATAGGAATATTAGATAACACCAAAACATGAAGAATTCTTACTGGAAGTTCTGTTTTCATAATCTACAATCTTAGATATTACCAAAGGCAAATTTCATGAGAATAAGCCTCATCCATTTATGAGAACTCTGAAGGTTTCGGGAATAGTGGAATCATGCAATGGGTCATACCCAAATTTTATTTTTTTCATGATTGTTGATCAATCTAATATTTACATGGTGATGAATATTGTAATCAACAGAATTGAATCAATGAAAACAGACAAGGTAAAGAATGCTATAATCAAGAATAGGATCATCACATATTATTTATAATTAATTTAATAAATTAAATAATAAACATACATGAATTATTTCTTAATTGATGGATATAAAAAAAATATCTATGTTGTACAGTCATTTCATTGAATTAATTAAGAGAAGATTCCATCTCGTAGTGATCTACATGTGTTCCTATAATCTCCAGCCTTCTTCATAGGAATATCTGGGTTCTATCATGACAGATCATATCTCTTGCATAATTTGCATTTGATCACCATGAGAATCGCTTCTAAAGAGTTCTCATTAATCTATCTAGATTCAAGAGTGGGAGGCAGAGGAAGATCACTCTCTATTCTTGGGCGAATTCTTGGAGATATAGACCTCTATGGCTTGATATTATTCTCTTCGGTTGTCATTGTACACAACACAAAATGAATTGACTCTTTTGGAAAAATAATATAATTGGGTTTAAATACATCTAGGGTATAGAAATAAATATTTTCACAAGTTCTCTTTAATATTTATTTAATCTACTATGGAACCCCATGTATAAAATAATAATATTATTATTATTTCCTCAACATGTGCTTAACTTGTGATTTAAATTAAATATTATTTAATAAGATAATATTTAATATGTATTAATTCTCACCGAACCCAAAAAATCAGTCTTCCATTCCTCCACAATATTTATCAGGCCTTGAATAATTAAAATTTATTTAATAAATAAATATCACTACATAATTCTACAATAAATAAATAAATATTATATTCACTAAATAAATAAATATTTATAAAGTAATTTTCTCATGTTATATTCTCTCGAATAAATAGCGACAGAATATATTTGATCAACCAAACATGAATAATTATTAAACTACATGCTTGAATAATATTTATTCAACTTGTTAAATAATAAATTATAATATATTATTTAACTGAGATTCTAGATACACTTAATGTGTGACCCTCTAGGCCTCTTTCTCAATGGAATTAGGTAAACCATCCTAAAGTACAAGGTTAGAATTTAGCAACATGACGATGCACCCATAGATAAAGAAGTGAATGTTTTAATGACATAATACCTCATACAGACTCTTACTATTTAATATAATCCCTTTATCATGATATCTAAAATCAAGCAGCTTACATGCTAGTGTCAACAACCTATATGTTCGATGTCTCTTTCTTTGACTTTTTGAAAATCAAAACTTGCCTATTGAACACCATGGTCATGGATTTATTTAGGCTATATCATTTACATCAAAGTTCTATAGATATAAACTTACATTAAATAACATAAGGGACAAGTCATTTCTTTCATTATTCATTAATTCAATATTACTCATGACGCACTCAACATATACTACCTCACCATGAACATATGTCATCAGAGTTTTCATTAATACATCAAACTAAGTGACTCATAATACACATTAATAATATTATTAAATTATAAGGACCAATAAACACATCAAAAAATAAGAATATCTAATTACAAAAATAAATGTAGATTTTTTACTGGCGGGTCTTATTCTCATAATATCTTACACTAGATATTACCAAGGGAATACACCATGAGAAGGTGCCTCAAAGTCCTATGAGTCTCCTCCCATGATAGAATGTATCATATGTGTCACTAAAATATTGTCATCAAGAAATATAATATATATTTAAGAATAGTATCATAGCACTTTTGGGTTCTCATCATAGTGGGGAACTGTTATGACCTTTCAGTTTGACAACTACTCTTAGGAAATTATGACATACTACGTTACACAAAAGAACATTAATGATGTGATAAAAATATTATTAATATTAAAAACTATGAATACAGGTTATCTTAAAGTATTAAAAAGTTATTTCTTGGACACCAACTCCAACAGACTCTCACTTGCACTAGATCCAACTGCTAACAACATTCAGTCTTCTAGCTCTCACATGATACTCGTGCTTCTTATAATAAAGGCCTTTAGTCAAGGGTTATTCCATGTTCTCTTACATGGGTAATCTTCTTACTTTGAATTCACCCATTGGATAAAAATCCCTCAATATGTGATATTTTTAGGTTATGGGTGCAGTATAAGCATACGATGGGTGGTTCCCAACTATAATTTTCTCTATAATCAAGGATCAATCCAAGATATATATGATGATGAAAGTTGTGATACATGGAATTTATTCAAATAAATAGAAAAAATAATAATTGCACCAGAACCGAGAGAGAATGATCAACACATGTTTTTTATAATTAATTTAATTAGATAATGAATTACCTTTAAGGAATTATTTCTTTGTTGATGTGTCTGGCGATAGGTCTACAGTGCACCGCTGTTGTGTTGTAGAAACCAAATGTATATTTCCTCTAGCAGTGATCTAATAGTGTTCCATGAATCTCCGGATGTGGTTGAAGGATTCTCTGAGAACTATCACGGAAGATCTTTCTGCTTGTGTCATCCACCTTAGATCGCCTCGAGAATCTCTTTCAAATAATTCTCCTTGATCTGGTGGAGAAGGATTTCTCTCTATTATTGAGAGTGTTCTTGGATTATAGAGCTCTATAGGGTTGAGAGGTTTTCTCCAAATCCATTGTGCACAAGCGAATAGGATAATGAGAAATTAACATGATTGGGTATTTGTATTGCTAGGGTTAAAATAAAATAATTTCACAAGTGTCCTTATTATTTATTGAATCCTAGAAAAACCCCATGTCAAATAATAATAGTTTTATTATTATTTCTAGACATGTGTTGAACTTGTGAATTAAAATTAAATATTTTTTAATTAAATAATATTCAATATTATCATTTCTCATAGGACCATTAAAGCCAGTCATCCATTCCTCCAAAATATTTATCGGGCCTTGAATAATGTCTATTTAATTATTAAATAAATATCACTAAATTATTCACTAATAAATAAATAAATATTATATTCACTAAATCGAAAATAAATTTTTAGTAAATATTCCTCTCACAATATATTCTCTCGAATAACTAGTGATAGAATAAATGAAATCAAGCATTCATGAATAATTATTAAACCACATATAGGAATAATATTTATTCAACCTGTTAAATAATAAATAATAATATGTTATTTAACTAATATTTTGAATACACTTAGTGTGTGACACTATGGGCCTCTTTCTCAGGGGAATTAGGAAAAGAAGCCTAAAGTCAAAGGTTAACATCTAGAAACATGTCAAGGAACCCCTAGAGAAAGAAGTTAATGTTGCAACAACATGTCACATCATACGAATTCTTACCATGTAATATAATCCCTTTATCATAATATCTCTAATCGAGTGGGTTTCATGCCAGTGTCATCAACTTATGTGCTCGATATCTCTTTATTTGACTATTCAGGAATAGAACTTGCCTATAGAAAACCATGGTCATGGATTTATTTAGGTTATATGATATCCATCAAAGGGCCTGAGATATTAACTTTCTTTAATGAATATAAGGGTTAAATCCTTTCTCTCATTATTCATTAATGAAATATTACTCCTGATGTGCCCAATGTATCCTACTTTACTGCAAACATTTTTCATCACGGTTTTCATCAATACATCTATGTACATGACTCATAATACTCATTAATAATAATCTTAAAGTCTAAGGACCAATAAACATATCTGAAGATAGGAAATTCCAATGACACATAGAAATTTTTATTTCTTACTGATGGGTCTCATTCTCATAATATCCATACTAGACATTACCAATGGTATACACCGTGAGAAGTTGCCTCAAAGTCCTATGAGTCTCTACCCCTAATAAACTATATCATTTGTGTCTATAAAATGTTATCTTCTGGGTATAGAACATATATTCAAGAATAGTGTTGTAGTAATTCTGAGTTCTAATAATAGTGGGGAACTACTATGTCATTTTAGTTCGACAGTTACTCTTAGGAAATTATCACATACTATGTTACATAGAATAACAATCATGATTTGATAATAAATTTATTAATATTCAAAAACCATGAATACAAGTTTATCATAAAGTATAAAGAATTTGGTTCTAGGGAATAAACTCCAGAAAACTCTCACTTACACTAGAGCCAACTGCTAACAACCTCCAGTACACAAGATCTCACATGATATTCATGCTTCTAGTGAGATAGGCATTTAGTCAAGGGGTCTTCCACATTATCTTCCATGGGTACTCTTCTCACTACAACTTCACCCCTCTTATATAAATTCCTCAAGAGGTTATACTTTTGGATTATATTATTTGTCCTTTGGTGTGACATTTGCAAGATTCACCACTATAGTATTATCAAAATATAATGTGATAGGGTCATTATTGTTAGGTATTACACCAAGATCTTGGAAAAAGTTCTAAATCCAAAATAATTACTTAGAAGCATTAGAAGCTGCTATATACTCAGAATCCACTATAGAATCAGTGACAACTGGCTACTTTGAACTCTTTCATCTCACATCTCCTCTATTGAGAAAGAAAAAATAAATTAATTGTGAATTGAGATCATTTTGATATGTCTAAAAACCATCATAAGCATGCCCTCTGATGAAAAGATCCTAATCTCCTCCATACACTAGGAATATATCCTTAGATATTCTCAAATACTTAAGGATATTCTTAACAGAAATCCAATTTTTTTCTCTTGGATATTCTTGATGTGTGCCTACCATGATCAATGTATAGGCAACATCAAGCCTAGTACATAACATGCCATACATGATTGATCTTATCGCCAAAGTGTATCTTACTCATTCTCTCTTTCTCATGTTTTGTCTAAAGATTCATTTTCTTAGAAAGATGTAAACCATGTGTCATTAGAACCAATCCCCTATTGGATTATTGCATACTAAATATCTTTAGTATCTGGTCAATATATGTACTTTGACTTAGTCTAAGAAGCCTCTTGGATCTATCATGAATGATCTTGATCCCAATAATATAGGTTATTTTGCCTAAGTCCTTCATGGAGAAAAACTTGTTTAACCAGTCCTAAACTGATTGTAAGACTGGAATTTCATTTCTAATATGTAATATGTCCTTAATATACACTACTAGGATAATGAATTCATTCTCATTAAACCTTTTATAAATACATGGATCAAATTATTTCTTAATGAAACCAAATTCTTTTATGGGTTCATCAAATCAAATTTTCAATGACATGGATGCCTACTTCAATCCGTAAATGGATCTTTGTAAATTTTAAATCATTTTTCCATAACCTGAATTCAAAAACCCTTCTATTTGTGTCATATAGACATCTTCCTAAAGGTTCTTGTTAAGGAATGCAGTTTTGACATTCATCTTAAAAATATAATAGTCATTGTAAGCTACTATAGAAAGTATGATTCTGATGGATTTAAACATAGAAACGGGTGAAAATGTTTCATCGTAGTCAATAACTTGACGTTTTTTAAAACCTTTTACCACTATCCATGCTTTATAGGAAATTAATTTACCTTCCATGTCTAATTTTATCTTGAATACCCATTTACACCCAAGAGTCTTTACATAAACTCGTGCATCGAGCAGAACCCAAACTTGGTTCTGATGAATGGAATACATCTCATAATTCATTTCTTATAGCCATATTTCATCTTTGGAGCTCTATACTACCTCCTTGTGGAACATAGGTTCTTCATTGTCAACCAATAATGAGTCACCATCCTTGGTGACTAGAAAATCATATCTCTCTAGTTATCTTACCTCTCTTGATCTCATACACAGTACTTGTGTTTCAGGAACTAATTCTTCCATGGGGACCAAAGGAATCTATTTCTATACTAACTCATTTATATTTTGAGCATCAACTTCTTCAAATTCAATATTTCTCCCACTATCCTTTTTGAGAATGTGATCCCTCTCAAGAAATATGGCTTGTCTGGGGACAATCACTTTCTTGTTTGAGGGGTTGTATAGGTAGTATCACTTTGTTTCCTTAGGATATCCTATAAAGATACACTTCGTGTTCTGTGGTGCTAGTTTATGGCCTAATAAGGCCTTAACAAACACTTTTCAACCCCATACACATGTATTCAAAAAAAAGGGTTTCTTTCCACTCTATAGCTCGAAGGGAATTCCATTTACCACTTTAGTTAGAAATCGGTTTAATGTGTATACCACAGTTTGTAATGAATATCCCCTAAAGGATAATGGAAGATCTTCGTGACTCGTCATCAACCTTTCCATGTCCAACAAGGTATTACTCCTCCTTTCACTAACACTATTCCATTGTGGTGTATAAGGTGGAGTGAGTTGAGATAGAATCCCAAGATCCTGTATAAATTAGATGAAATATTGGTTAAGATATTCACCACCTCGATCCGATCGAAGCTTCTTTATCTTCATACCAAGATGATTCTCTACTTCATTCTTAAATTCTTGGAATTTCTCAAAGGACTTGGACTTATACCTCATCAAGTAGATATAACCATATCTACTCAACATCCACCTCTATCTTCTACTAGAAATGGTCCACACACATCAGTGTGAACCAATCCTAGAGGCTCTATGTCCCTTTCACCCTATCCACCAAATGGTGGTTTGGGCAGTTTTCTTTGTAAACAAACATGACATCTATTAATTGATTTTAGCTCAGAAGAGTCTAAATAACCATCTTGATATATATTTTTCAAAAACTTCTCATTTACATGATCAAGATGGTGATTTCAAATCTAGTTGTTATATGATTCATGTGAACTTGATTCATTATCAATTGCCAACACTTGGTTTTCATAATTTAATAGATACAGACCATTATTTAAATGTGTAACTCCATAACATATGTTTTTCTTATAAAATAAACAACTTTTATTTCTAAACTTGAAAATAAACCCATATGTATCTAAAATTGATACATAAATTATGTTTTTGGTGATAATAGATACATAATAATAATCACGTAAAACAAAAATCATTCTCATTGGAAATTAAATGTGGTAATCACAAGTTGTAAGAGTATCTAGCCTCGTACTATTAGCATCTCACAGATCCACCTCTCCTCTGGAAATTTTCTAAAATCTACTTGTTTCCTTCATTTGGATATATATGTGAGCACTGAAATCTGTATCTAATACCCAATGTGTATAAATGGAAATATTTTACTCGATAACGAATGCACATTTAGCTTCCACTTGCTTTTGTGTGTAGTTACTATTCTAATTTCCTGGATTGCCACAACAAAAACATATTTCCTCCTTTTCCTTTCCCTACCTCTGGATCTTCTTCTTCTGGGCAGGACAGTGCTTGGGAGCTTTGTACTATTTATAAGACTTGGGCCCCTTTACTTTTTTTACTTCCTCTTATTATTCTCCATAAAAACTGTGGGTTTGTCACACCCAATGTACTTATCCACTTGGAGAATCAAGGACAAATATTCTGAAAGACAATTCTCATTATTTCTCATATTATAATTCACAATAAAGATAGAGAAGGTCTTAGGCAGGGATGAAAGTGTGAGATATGTACACAAATCATTCAATAATTTAATCCCTAAGATGTTCATGCTTTCAATGTATCCAATTATATTGACTACATGAGGCCCAGCTAGCACACACACTCCAAGATTAGTGATAAACAAAGCATTGGAGATCGCATACTTCTCTTGTATCACCTTCTCTTGATAGATATACCGAAGGTAATACATCTTGTTATATGCTTCCATTTACTCATGTTGTTTTAAAATATCATTGGACATGGATGATATCATGAAGAAATTAACATCTATATAAACATTTTTATGTTTCTCATAGGGATATAGTTCTTCATCACTTGCCTCATTTCCAAGAACAGCTGGTAAAGGTTCTTCCAGAACATATAATTTTCTTTCATGGTGAAGGATGACGCATAAACGCCTCTTCCATTCTTGGAAATTCATGCCAATAAGAAGGCTTTTCTTCTTGAGCATGGATTGAAATTATATGTTTGATTTCATTTTATTTATGTTTATAGAAAATGGATAAGAATAATTTTAGTGCTTTACCTGATAAAATTTAGAAAAACAAATAAATATTATATTTATTAGTCTCCCACTATTTTATCGAAACTCATTGTCCCTCACCATTGCCTTAAAAATATCATATTTATTGGAAATTCAAGTGTAAAGGATCCATATTCCCCATATCATTACCCCAACTTTGGTTGGTCAAGAAACTTGAATGGTTTTTGGTAGTTTTTCCAAATTCCAACTGCATTAACTCACAGTTCCTTAATCTGCTGAGTGGACTCCCCAATCCAAAAATCATTAATTTAGATTTCCTCAACTGTTGCATCTCAGTTACACTAAGTCCTAATTTTTAAATCAACCCTTTATGTGAACCAAGTTAAGTCAACCCAAAACCTCATGTTATAATTCCCCTATAATTTAAATCACCCTAACTTTTTTTGGTCAAGAACTTTGAACTATGGTTCAATTCTAACCGAAGTAATGGAAGGCTATACTAACTTAATATTTTATTGAGAGATTTTATCCTTTATGCATAAATTTCCAATTATTAAATTTATTACATGCTTTTTAATATTAAGTGGGGTTGCTTAAGTGATTAACCATGTCTTAGGTAATATTTATGCATAATCTAGTTTATTTTAGTTCCTTCTTGAATGTTTGTTACTTCAATAATTAAGTGATCATGACAATACATCCATAATGAAATAACCATACAACTAATAAAATAAAATAAAGGGTATGATCATGAGAATATACTAATGGTTAGTTTATCTAGTAGTTGATAAACTAACTGTTGACATAGAGGAGTAACACCTTGAACCAATTGAGGTTCATGTTTACAGTTTTCCACCTATCCACCTTTGTATATCCTTGGATTGGTTTCTCCTTGACTCTTAACTTGAACAGCCTCCACTATCTTGGGATCTCTATCCATTACACATTCCTTTTACTCACCTGCAGGTGAAGGGTAAAAGGGGGTTTACATAAAAGAAATAATGGGAATGTAGGCCCTATATAATAATGAGGAGAGAAGGAACACATGCCAACAATTTAATTTAATAATAAATTAAATGAACCCAATCACATACAAAAGGTCTGGTCGATCACATGATCATCCACATGCATGAAACGTATTACTCATTTAATAAAACTAGAATTAAATTCTTTAATCATTCTTATTTAAGATAAATCATGCTCGAATTGATTAATTATTGTCTTTAATTAATCAATCATTTTATTTTAGTTCTTATTTTAATTTCCTTGAGATTCTATTCCATTATAATTTTAAACAAATTAAATAAATTCATTTAAAATTAACCTTGTACATAAATGTACCTTGTAGGAAACACGGTGAATACCTGTCCAAATCTACCCAACATGTATTATACTCGTACACTATTTTACCCTTGTGACATATGGAATACATAAGTTATCACAAAATTTCACAACATGTACTTCACTAATGATTACATGAATTACATGACTTTTTGGTTATGTGTTATGATTTAATGTACATAGAGTAACAACTTGTAATATGACTCATACATGATATGCAGATATGAAACATTACATAGATATTAATTAAACATTTAAATATTTATGTATATTAAAACCTATCACATGGTGTGTCCTATCTTTATGACAACACGCAAGTACATGTCTCAAGGTTGTCATATTAAATTAAATAAATTTTAAATTTTCATAACTTGGTATAAGTACACGGCATGTAGATCCTATATACGTGGAATGAACACCTCTCACTATCTATCTAAGACACACACCTAGGGACTCTATGTATAGTTTGTGCCTCAGAAAATTTGGAGTACATGGTGTGTCCAATGGACTACACACTGTGTTGACTCCATGTTACATAGTCACCTGTCAGGTAGGTTGTGTATTGAATACATGGATTATCTTTGATGAAAATGGACCACACACCGTGTCTAATAGGCCACACGGCGTGTAGTCTGGCTGACAGTTCATTAGTCTGTCCCGGTCAATATGCAATGTAATAATTAACTACACTATGAGTCATTAATACACATGGGTTGAGTAATTTCCAAATTAACTCCTATTGAAACACAACTACAAAAAATCCTTGAAAAAAACTAGGAAGAACACAACAAAATGTGAACATAACTACATGGGTTGGTGTACACCACATGAACACAACTACACAATGTGTAACTTCAATTACACGATGTGTACTAATGTGTTATCCAGGAAGAATCCTTGGCTCCTTCAGATGAGTTCCTTGATTTTATTTTAATCAAAAAATTAAATGTCTTGATTAGATATATGAGAAATGAAAGAAAAAGAAATATATCTCATAATTCAAATTAAAAGAATGATTAAGCTTGAAATGAAAAAATAAATTATAAATGCGTAAATCACCAATTATCTTAAATAATTATAAACAATTATGTGCCCCCTATGATACCACTTGTAGGTTTTGGGTGTAGCGAAAGTGTGTGATGGACGGTGCCCAACTTAAATTTTTTCCATAATCAATGATCAATCCAAGATCTATATGATGATGAATGTCGTGATCCATGGAATTGAGTCAAATAAATAGAAAATTAATAGTTTCATTGAAACTGATAGAGAAGGATCAACACATATTGTTTATAATTAATTTAATTAGATAAAGAATTACCTCTAATGAATTCTTTCTTTGTTAATGTGTTCGGTGATAGTTCTTTAATGAGTTTTCATTGCATTGTAGAAACCAAGCGTATATTTTCTCTAGCGGTGATCCACACATGTTCCATGAATCTCTAGATGTGGCTAAAGGAGTCTCTAGATGATAGCATAGAAGATCCTTGCACTTGCATCATCCTCCATTGATCACCTCAAGAATCACTTCAAAAGAATTCTTCTTGATCTAGTGGAGGAGGATTGATCTTCGTTCTTGAGACTGTTCTTGGAGAATAAATCTCTCTAGGCTTGAGAGGTTTCTCAAAATCCATTGTGCACAATCGAATAGGCTAATGATAAAATAACATAATTAGGTATTTGTATTGTTAGGGTTAAAATAAAATAATTTCACAAGTGTCCTTATTATTTATTTAATCCTATAAAATCCATTTCATATAATAATATTATTATTATTATTTTTATACATACGCTGAACTTTCAAATTAAAATTAAATATTATTTAATTAAATAATATTCAATATTATAATTTCTCACCGGTCCATTAAACTCGAACCACCATTACTTCAAAATACTTATCAGGCCATGAAAAATGTCTATTTTTTTATTAAATAAATATCACTAAATTATTCTCCAATAAATAAATAAATATTATATTCACTAAATATAAAATAAATAATTATTAAATATTCTACTCACATTATATTTTCTTGAATAACTAGTGACAAAATAAATGTGCTCAAGCATACATGAACAATTATTAAACCATGTATGATAATAATATTTATTCAACCTATTAAATAATAAATAATGATATATTATTTAACTAAGATTATAGATACACTTAGTGTGTGACCCTCTATACCTCTTTCTTAGTGGAATTAGGTGAAGCATCCTAAAGTCCATGGTTATCATCTAGCAACATGCCAAGGAACCCATAGAGAAAGAAGTTAATGCTACAGTGACATGTCACCTCCTCCAATGGCCCGAAGGCCATCAATTTTTATTGATTTTGATAATCCATCTTTCAAGGGGTGAGGGGGAACCCTTATAAGGCTCGTAGGCATAAGTATTGCATAGCCCATAGGCCTTAGAGGAATCATGTTCCCGTAGGCTTCATTTTATCGACCAATGTGCTCGATATCTCTTTCTTTAAATTTCAAGAAATAGAACTTTCCTATAGAACACCATGGCCATGGATTTATTTAGGCTATATAATTTCCTTCAAAGGAAGTGATATATTAACTTCCATTAATGAATGGAATGGACAAATCCTTTATCATATTATTCATTAATGCAATATTACTCATGATGCGCCCAACATATCCTACTTTTTCGTGAACATCTATCATCACAGTTTTCATCAATACATCTAAGTACGCTACGAATAATACTCATTAATAATATTATTAAAGTATAAGGAACAATAAACAAGTCCTAATATAGTAACATCCAATGACACATAGAAATGTGGATTTACTACTAGCGGGTCTCGTTCTCATAATATCCATACTAGACGTTACCAAGGGTGTACACCATGAGAAGGTGCCTAAAAGTCCTATGAGTATCCACCCTTAATATCAGGTATCATTTGTGTCCCTCAAATGATATGACCATATATAGAAAATATATTCAATAATAGTGTCGTAGAACTTTTGGTTTCTTGTCATAGTAGGGAACTATTATGACCTTTTAGTGTGACAGCTACTCTTAGGACATTATCACATTCTATGTTATATAGAATAACAATCATGATGTTATAATAATTTTATTAATATTCAAAAACCATGAATACAAGTTTATCATAAGTATAAAGAAGTTGGTTCAATGGAACCATCTCCAACAATATTTCTAGAGTATATGCTTTTTCCGTTGGTTTGACCTTATCTCTTTTTCAAGATCCACCACTGAGCTATTATCACAATAAAATATGATAGGGTCTTCAATTATAGGTACCACATCAAGATACTAGAAAAATTTTCATATCCAAATGGATTCCATGGCTGCATTAGAATCTTCTATGTACTCAAAATTCATTATAAAATCAATGAAAACAAGATACTTGGAACTCTTCTAACTCACATCTCCTCCATTGAGATAGAAAAAATATCTTTACTGTGACTTCAGATCATTATTATCTATTTGAAAACTATAATATAGGCTGGTTAACCTAATTCCTTTATGGAGAGACACTTATTTAACCAGTACTTAGAAAACAGTATGAATTGTATGTCATTTCCAATAAGTAATATTTCACCATCATATACTACTAGGATAATGACTAAATTTCCAATAAGACTCTTGTAAAAAAATGACTCACATTCATTCTTAATGAAAACAAATTAATTTATAGCTTCATTAAATCAAATGTTCCATGACCTGGATGCTTGCTTCAATCCATAAATGGATCTCTGCAACTTACAAGTATTTTTGGCATCAATTGGAGTCACAAAACTTCTTAGTTGTGTCATATATACATCTTCATGATGGTTCCCATTAATGAATGAATTTTTCACATCCATATTCTAAATCTCATAGTCACGGTAAGATACTATAACAAGTATAATTATGATTGATTTTAAACCTAGAAATTGGTGAAAAGGTTTCATTGTAGTCAATTAGTAGACATTATTTAAACCCTTAATCCACTATCCTTTATTTTTAAGTATTTAATTTACCTTCCATGTCGAGTTACATCAATTGGCGCATCGAACAAAACCAAAAAATGGTTTGGATACATGGAATCTATTTCAGAATTCATGGATTCTTTCGATCTGAAAGCTTCTGAGCTCTCTACATCATCTTTGTAAGAGAGAGGTTCATCATTTTCAACCAATAATGAGTCACCATACTTGGGTACAATAAAACCATATTTTTCTGGTTTTATTACCTCTCTTGTTCTCCTATATAGTACTTGTGTTTTAGGAATTACTTCTTCCATAGGGACTTGTGGAATCTATTCTTATACCAACTCTTCTGTATCTTGAGCATCAACTTCATCAAAGTTAATCTTTCTCCCACTATAATTATTTAGGGCGTGCTCCCTCTCAAGAATGAATGATTATCTGGTGACAGTCACTTTATTTTCTAAGGGGTTTTATAGATATTATCCCTTTTATTCCATTAGATACCCTATAAAGATACACTTTGTTCCCTGAGTTACTAGTTAGTTTCCTAAGAATACCTTAACAAATGCCTCATAACCCCATACATGTGTATGAGACAAAACGGGTTTCTTTTCACTCTATAACTTGCAGGGAATTCCATTTTACACTTTAGTTGATACTCAGTTTAATTTTTATGTTGTTGTTTTTAATATATATATCCCCAAAAAAATTATAGAAGATCTTTATGACTCATCATCGACCATACCGTGTTTAACAAGGTACGGTTCCTCCTTTTACTAACATCATCCCACTATGGTGTGTAGGTGGAGTGACTTGAGATAGAATCCCAAACTCTCATAAAAAGCTAATAAACTCTTGGTTAAGATATTCACCCCCTCGATTCGATAAAAGAATATTTATCCTCATTCCAAGTTGATTATCTACTTTATTCTTTAATTCATTGAATTTCTAAAAGGACTCAGACTTATACCTCATCAATTATACAAAACCATATCTACTCAATTCATCAATAAAATTTATGAGTAATAATTCCCACATATAGCTTCAACTATAAACGGTCCATACACATTCATGTGTACTAATACTATAAGATCTGTGGCCCTTTCACCCTATCCATTTAATGGAAGTTTGGCCATTTTTTCTTGTAAAAAATCATGATATCTTTCAAGTTATTTTAGCTCAAAAGAGTCTAAAAAACCATCTTGACATACATTTTTCAAATGATTATCATTTACATGACTAATATGGTGGTATCATGGTTGGGTGTTATATGAGCTACATGAACATGATTCATTATCAATTTCCAATACTTGGTTTTCATAATTCAATAAATAAAGATAATTTTTTAAAAGTGACATACCATAACATATGTTTTCTTTATAAAAGAATCAAATTTTATTTCCAAACTTGAAAATAAACTCATCTGAATCTAGGAATGACACAAAAATTATATTCTTGGTATCATTAGGTACATAATAATAAACTTTTAAAACAAAAATCATTCATGTTGGAAATGAAATGTGGTAGACACCAATGGCTTGAGAAATCATCCCTACACCATTGGCATCTCTCAGATCCACCTCTCCTATAGAAATATTTTAAAATATAATTTGTTCTTATATTTGGATAAATATGTGGGTACCACAAGCTGTATTTGATACCCAATGTATATATATTGAAATATTACACCTGATAATGAACACTCCATTAGGTTCCCCTTTCATTTTGGTTAAGTTCTTCTTCTAGTGGCCTTGTTTGCCACATGCAAAACATACTGCCTCATTTTCCTTACCCTACCTCTATATTTTCTTCTTCTTAGAAGGACTATTCTCAAGATATTTATAATTATTATGATTCTTGGTCCCCTTCACCTTTTTATTCCTTTTCTTATTTACTATAATGATTGTGGGTTTATCACGCCCCAAGTCCTTATCCACTTGGTGGATCAAAGTAAGAAGTTCTGAAAGACACTTCTCATTATTGATCATATTTTAATTAACAATTAAACTCTAGAAGGCTTTGGGAAGTGATAAAATTATGAGATCTGTGTGAAATTCATCTAGTAATTTAACCCTTAAGATGTCTAAGCATTCAATGTAGCCAATAATATTGGCTACATGATTCCCAACTGACACATTCACTCCTAGCTTAGTTGTAAACAAATAATTAGAGCTCTTGTATCTCTCTTATATCTCCTCTTGATATAGATCTTTAAGGTGAGATGAAGCATGTCTATAGTGGGGTGTGTTCAAAAGAAATTATATTTTTCCTAGTTTAGCATAGTGGATGACTAGGTTCATCTCACTTGAGGAGCCTCTCAATTTGTTCACTCACTTACTCTAAATCATCTAAAATAATTTTTGTTGTTTATTTGAATAATTTATGAAAGAAATAACAATTATTTTTTTAGTTTTTAATATTCAAAACAATGACATGAAAAATAATATTTTCTAATTTTATACTAACATGAATTATAAACAGAATGGGTAAAGGAAGAAAACACTTGGTCTTGAGTTCGGTTTTGGGTTCAATCATTATTATCCTTCATAATATTGATTTTATTTTTATAATACCAACATGAAATTTCATGTTTGAACTACTATTATTTATTTAGAAATTGTATAATATCATTGAATTCTTAAGCACTCTCAATTACACCCCCTACTTTGATCAAGGTTGATGACACTTCTTGGTCTAGGTGTTGCCATCTTCGAGGACCGAGCTTTATTAATGTTGTTTCATATATTGATTAGCTCAACTCTAATGTGTGAAGAACTAATCAATGTATAGAGGGAAAAGTGATTAAATAAAATAATATAGATAGATTGAGTTTCATCTCATTGGGGGAATTCACCACATTGGGGAAATTCATCACACTCATGCATGCTACTCAATTATATCTAAAAATTTAAAAATAAACTTTAAAAAAAATTCAAGAAAACCTTCACTACCCCCTAGGAAAAGCCTTAGGGTCAATATCTCATTTTTGAGAGTAATAGATTACTTGGTGGATAGGGTGGAAGAGTGGAAGAAGAAAACGAAAAAAGAATAAAGTAAAAAAGAATACTGGATGAGGGAAGTAAAATAAAAATGGAATAATGGGGGGTAAGAAGATAAAGAGAGAGGGGGGAGAAAGAGAGAGAATAAAATAAAATTTATAATTTATAATTTATAAAGAATTTTAAAATAATAATAATTATTATTATTATTATTATATTTAAGTGAATAATTTTTTTGAAAAAGGATAAGATAATAAGAAAATAATAAATGAAAAATAAATTTTAAAATAATATTCTTAAAATATTATTATTATTATTATTATTACTAATGATATTAATTATAATAATTATTATTATTAAAAAGAAGAATAATTAAAGAATAGAATGAAATAGGAGGAAATAAAGTTAAAATAAATGCTTTATTTTATTAAAAATTGAAATTAAAATTGAAAACTAAAACAAAAATAAAGAAAAAGTGAAGAAGAACAAATGGTGGATATTTTTAGAAGGACTCATACTTGGTGGAGATCTCCTTCTTGGTGGTTTTGACCGATGATTTGGAAAGGAGGGGTTTACCTCATTTTATAGGAGAGGGGGGAGATTTTTGGCTCCAGATTTCTTCCTCTAATAGATTGCATGTGGTTGATCCTATTAATGGATAAATAAGAGAATTTATTCTTCTAGAAAGTTGTTCCAAAATATTTTATGTGATTTAGTAAAAATTTTAGATCCATCCTCCATGTGTATTAGTAGATATCATCAATTTACTTCAATATATTTTCTTAGATTAATGATTCATAAATTTTTCTTCAATTTTGTGCATCCAATGGATGACGTAATGCGTTAATAAATCCATAAAATTGAATTTTTAAATTGATATATGAGTCCACTTTAGAATAAAATTTTAATCCCCTTAATTGGAGCTATATAGCATGATTTATGTCTCTTTTCCAGAGTGGGGTATACTCTATCCACCCAAATACTTTTTCAAATTTATTAATAATTTAGGACCTTTGTATAGTCTAATTAGATCTTGGTCATTAAGAGAAGTTTATATCACAAAAATCAAGGAATAATAAAGAAAATTAATCACATAAATTGGATATATATTTTAAAAGTTATGATCAAAACACCAAAGTGATTAAAATTTTTCAAAATTCCAGAATTAACCAATTTTTACATTTTAGCCCATTTTCATTCTATAATTAAAATTACCCAATATTTTAATAAAACATTAAAATGCATTGGTTCTATCATTGAGAATAATTAATAAATCATTATAATTTTAATAATATATTTCACTTAATTTTTCTCTATCAAATACCCCCACACTTAAATCATGATTGTACTCAAGCTTAAATTCTCAACAAGGAGTTAAATAGGACAGAAATGTTATCAATATTCAAATTTCAATTCAATAAAATAAAAAACTTAAATTTTAAATCAAATTTTAAAATTCCAAATAATATATCAATTCAATTTCTCTTTTGGTAAAGAAAAAAACAATCCATGTATTTTACTTTTCCCCTTTGAAAAATGATAGAGCTTCTCATTTCATTCATTCAAGATCTTTGATTCATTATTATCAAACACGTCAAGTCCTGATTTACCTCACTTTTGATTCTTTTCTCTCATCACTCATGATAAAATTAAAGTATAGTTATTCTCATATAATGAGAATATTCTCCCTATCCATAGGCTTATAAAGGAACTACTTTCTCCTACTTGTAAAGACAAAAAGCACATCAAATCATGAGGTTTATTAATCAAGGATTGAATGTCTCTGAGCCTTAATGTTGGTAGGACTTGATGTTAAATATTAAATCTCAAGGAGGAGGTTTATCTATTAAATCATAAATCATGATATTAAAATTAAAATTTTAATGACATTCTCCCATTCAATTTATATCAGCTCCCAACATCCCCAAAAGTCCAAAGTAAAGATTGTTATGATTTTACTCATAATTAATGATTTCTTCCCTCTCTCGAATATATATATATTTATTTATATTTATATTTTTTATTTTTTATTTTTTTATTTTTTTCTTTTTTTCTTTTTTTCTTTTTCAAAGAAACTTTTGATTTTTTTTCTTTTTTTTTTGATTGTTTATGATTAGAATAAACCTCACATCCACCACCTAACCACATATGATAAAAATCATAGGTCTAAGTAATGGTGATTTTTGTTCTACCCAAATAACAACCCATTTTCCTCATTTTTTTGGTGCCTTTTGTCATTTTCATTTTTTTATATTCAAGAGGGGAAAACAATAGAGTATAATGAATGACTCCACAACCTTTTACAATTCAAACAATAAGCACCACAAAACTTCTTCCTTACAATGTAAATCATCCCATTTACAATGATTCCCTTCACCCCCACACTTCAACTTTAAAATATCATTAAATTAATAAGAGTAGGTTAGGAATGGATAAAAATGACTTGAAATATAGATCATACCTATAAAGTTCACTCATGTTCTCTATGGGCTAAATAATGATTTATTTAAATGTGGTATTTTAAGGATAAGTGGTTTAAAAAAAGATTCCTAGATCATTTAAAATGTGTTTTTGCAGATTCATGGCTTTGAAAAGTTAAAATTAAATTTCTAACATGTGGTATTCTCCAAGATCACTCATGAAATATGCTCAAGGATATAATATAAATTACTTGGTATAGAAATCCTATTTGGAATGGGGCATATGATTTGGGAAAATCACTCAAGTAATGATTAATAATAACAAATCAATTCACATGAATTTTAGAAAAAATAAAATTATGAAAAATTGTTGAGGAATTTCATTTACATTAATCAATTAATTCCTTCAAATCATGAGTCCTTATTTTTATATCCATACATCATTTTAAAATTTTAATTCTCCATTTTACTCATTTAATCAAATAAACATTGAAATCTAAAACATGGAATCACAGGATTCTTAAGAAACTCATGTCTCCTAGATTAGTCAAGTAAAGCATATTTTAAGTGTTGGAATTCAATTTTAACTTTAAATCTCAAAACATTTTTTTGGAAAAAAATGTAAGGATTTTAAAAGATAAAAACTAAAAGTGAACTCCCTTTTGAAATGATGATTAGTCTTCTTCCTTAAATATTTGGGACTACCTTCTGCCATCATAAACCAATAAAATAAAACAACACAATTAATCACAAGAATCATGTCATTGATGCTTAAAAGGATAGGAGGGAGTGGGATACATGCTGAACTACTTACTAATAAATGAGATTCAAACATAAATTATGAGAAAGCATGTAAAGATAAATCTTGGTAAAATTCCCCAAGTGGGCCCTGAATGTTTACTACTTCTAAAAGGTAGTACTAACTGTTATCTAAAGTCTGATATTGGTTGGGGATTATTTGACTTGAACTAGAACATATTGATTTTCCTAGAATCCACCTCTTTTTTCTTGAGGAATGATTTATAAATAAATTATACCAAATCCTCCCCCTTCACAATTAGGTATAGCTTGCATTATAGGGGTAGTATGAAGTAGGGATAATCCTCCATCTTGGTTGCTACTTGTGAAACCTCTTACATTATTGACTTTACATGGGATTCTTGAAATGAATGATAAAAGGGGAAGTAAATAGGTATATTTACATGAATAAAATTTTAATTTTTAAAATTTAATTTGTCACCTTTCATAAAAGTGGCCTCTTTCCTAATTTACTCATGCTCAGTAACTTGGGTCTCTTCATGATGGGGATACTCAAATGTATGTTCATAAAAATCAAGGAGCTAAATGTGTTCCTCAACAGGTGCACATTCAAATTATTATTCTTCCTCCAAGTCATAACAAATATTGTATGATTCTGTACAATTAAAATAATAAGCATTGATGCACGATTCAGATTCAAAAATAATAAGAAGAGGTAGAGACAATGAAAGGTTCAGCTCCCTGAGTTTTTTCAGTTTCAATCAATTACTTAGTGGTAAGTGCCTCTTGGAGTAGGTTCTCAGGGGATAGAGTTAGGTAGTCCGTCTCCTCTATTTTCACTTCAAATTCCACCACTTGGGTGGTGTCTTCGATCAATTTTGTTGGATCTACTTATTTGAATGGTATGGGGTGATCAAGAATTTCTTCACATTCATTCCATAATTCATCCGATTATTGTTGATATCTTACATGTAGATCAGAAGGCAAGCCTTCCTCCTTGGCCCCCTCAAGTAAGAAAAGTGTATAATATTCTGGTTAAATCTCATATTGCTTTAATGGTTCTGGGAAATATACAGTTATCCAATCTATTTTTCCTTATAGATCCTCCACTATTATTTAAGCTCTTGAATATCATATTTGAGTTTGTGTTTTTCCACATGCTCCTAAAAAAATCTGGGGGACTTCTTTAAAATTATTGGAAGGAATTTAGTAGCACTCTTCTTGTGTGTTGGCCTCTTATTGATAGAATTCTGGGAAATACTCCTAGAATTCAGTGATCTATCTGGCCAATACTTCAACCAGTGATTGCTAGAGAGTCTCCTTCATATCCTAGATGAGGTATTTGAATTCCTCCTCTATAAAAATTTGGCTTTGGGCTCCCTTGATCTTTCTACCCCATAATGAAAAACTTTCTTCTATAGATTGTGTAGATTAACTTACTAGTTCTGGAACCTATGAGTAATCTTCAATCCATGTAGAATAATAATAATTTGAATTCATCATGGAAAGAATTTTTTATGGGTTTTTTTAAGAAATTAAAAACTATATAAAATGTGAAATTAGAAAAACTAAAATGAATGACTGATTGGATCCCTATAAACAGCACCAGTTTTGACGCATTCCTGCAATGGGGCATGGTCAAAAAAATTATATTTTTTCTAGTTCAGCATAGTGGCTAACCAAGGTCGTCTCAATTGAGGAGCCTCTCAATTTTTTACTCACTTATTTTAAATCACCTAAACTAATTTTTTACTATTTTGATTAATTTATGGAAGCAATAATAAATATTTTTGGGTTTTTTAATATTTAAAACAATGACATGAAAAATAATAATTTCTAATTTTACACTAACATTAAATTCTAAATAGAATGGGTTATAGAAGAAAACACTTAGTCTTGGGTTTGGTTTTGGGTTCAATAATTATTCTCTTTCATAGGTTTAATTTCAATTTGATAATACAAAAATGAAATCCCATGTTTGAACTATTATTATTTATTTAGAAATTGTGGAACATCATTGAATGCCTAATAACACTCAATTCCACCTCCTCCTTTAATCAAGGTTGATGACACTCCTTGTTCAATGAGGTTTCATCTTCTAGGACCTAGTTTTATATATTTTATTTCATCCATTAATTAGATTAACTTCAACATGTGGAGAACTAATCAATGGAGAGAGGTAAAAGTGATTAAATAAAGGAACCAAGATAGATTGAGTTGCATGTCATTGGGGTTATTCACCACATAAGGAACATTTACCTCGCTCATACATGTTACTCAATTCTATCTACAAACATAAATTTAAACTTTAAATAAAATTCAAGAACACCTTCACCTCCCCCTAGTCCAAGTCTCAGGGTCAGTTTCTCATTTCTGAGAGTAAGAGATAACTTGGTGGAGTGGTTGGAAGAGGAGAAGAAGAAAAAGAAAGAATAATAAAGTAAAAAAAGAATGGTGGATAAGAGAAGTAAAATAAAAATAGAAGAGTGGGGGAAGATAAGATAAAGAGAGGGAGGGAGAGAGAAAATAAAATAAAATAAAATAATTTATAATTTATAAATAATTTTCAAATAATAATAATAATTATTATTATTATTATTATTATTATATTTAAGAGAATAATTTTTTTGAAAAAGAATAATAGAATAAAGAAATAAGAAAAGAAAAATAAATTTAAAAATGAGAATCTTAAAATAAATATATTATTATTATTATTACTACTACTAATGATATTAATTATGATAATACTAAGAAAAATTAAAAAGAATAAAAATTAGATAAGATGATGAAATTGGTGGAAACAAAATTAAAAGAAATGCATGATTTTATTAAAAATTGAAATTATAATTGACAAATAAAAGAAAAGAAAAGAAAAAAGAAGAAGAAGAAATGGGGGAGATTTTCAGGTGGAATCCTCCTTGGGGGATATATCCTCCTTAGTGGTGTTGATCGATAATTTGGAAAGGAGGGTTAACCTCCTTTTATAGGTGAGGGGGGAGTTTTTTTGCTTCAAAATTCTTCCTCATAAATTTTTCACATGGTTGACTCTATTAATGTCCTAATAAATGAATATTGTCTTCTAGAAAGTTGTTTCCAAATATGTTAAGTGTATTTATTCAAAATTTCATCACCATCCTCTATATTTATTAAAAGATATTACCAATTTAACCCAAAACGTTTTCCTATATGAATTATTTATAAATTATCCTTCAATGTTGGGAATCCAATGGCC
Organism: Viscum album; assembly: GCA_963277665.1. Classification (NCBI taxonomy): domain Eukaryota; kingdom Viridiplantae; phylum Streptophyta; class Magnoliopsida; order Santalales; family Viscaceae; genus Viscum; species Viscum album. The sequence continues at coordinate 1,233,300,441 of OY728162.1, read as the reverse complement.
ACCATACTGATTGAATAACTCTGCCAAATTTAATTTGTAAATAAATCTATGAGTCCTATTTAGAATCCATTTAAAATCACTTCAATTAGATACATGTATCATGATTTATGCCTCTTTTATAGAGTGGGGTCCACTTTTTCCACCCAAACACATTTTCAAATTGATTGATTTTTTCAGCCTCTATATGGATTAATTATCTCTTGGTACATAAGAGATTTTTTTATCCCACAAATAAATGAATTATAAAAAAATTACGTCAATTGGATATATATTTTAAAAGTTATGATCAAAACACCAAAGTGATTAAAATTTGTCAAAATTCCAAAATTAATAAATTTTTATATTTTATCCATTTTTTCAAATAGTTCAAATTACCCATTAATTTAATAAAACTTTGAAATACATGGGTTTTATCATTGAAAATAATGAATAAATCATTATAATTTGAATAAAAATTTCACTTAATTTTGTTATGTCCTGAGAAATCATGCAATATGCATCTAGGTCCTCATGTTGCTTCAAAATCTCAATGGTCATGGATGATAGAATGAAATACTAAAAATCTATATCATCATCCAAATGTTTCTCATAGAGAGACAACTCTCCATCACTAGCCTCATTTCCAGGAACTTTAGGAATTTTTTCTTCTAGTATATATAATTTCCTTTTGTGTTGAAATATAACGTGTAAGCACCTTTTCCACTTTTGAAAATTTGTGCCAGTGAGAAGGTTATCCTTATCAAGTATGAATCATGGTAATATGTTTGATTTCATTTTAATTACTATTTATATAAGTAGTATTAATAGATATTTAGTACTTTATCTGATTAAATTTAGGAAAATAAATAAATATTATATTTATTAATCTCCCAATATTTTATTGAAAACCTATAACTCTCACCATTGGATTCAGAATATTTTATTACTTAGATATTCTAGTGGAAAGGATCCATATTCCCTTTCTCATTACCCCATCTTTGGTTGGTCAAGCAACATGAATTGTTTTAGGTAGGCATTCCAAATTCCAACTACATTAACTCACAATTCCTTGATTTGTTGAGTGGACTCCCCAATTCGGAAATCCTTAAATTGGATTTACTCAACCCTTGAATATTAGTTACAACAAATCCTTATTTGGTAGTCAACCCTTTATATAAACTAAGTTAATTAAATCCGAATATTCATATTATAATTCTCTGATAATTGAAAACACACCAACTTTGGCTGGTAAGTACTTTGAACTATGGTTCAATTTTAACTGATGTAGTGGAAGGTTATACCAACTTAATATATAATTGAGATATTTTATATTTTAGGCATGAATTTCCAATTATTATCTTTATCACTTTTTTGATAATATTAATTGTATTTAATTAAGTGATTAACCATGTCTTAGATACTATTTACACATAAGCCAAGTTATTTTAGTTCTATCTTTCATTCTTATTAATTCATTAATTCATGTGATTGTGAAAAAACATCCATAATTAAATAACCATTAAACATGATGAAAATATAATAATAAAGTAGTATGATCATGAGCTTTTACTAATGGTTAGTTTATCTAGAGGTTGATAAAATAACTATTAACCTAGGGGAAAAACACCTTGAACCAATTAAGGTACATGCTATATCTTTCCACATATCCACCTATGTATCTATCTTAGATTGGTTTCACCTAGACTCCAAAATTGAATTTTCTCCACTAGATTGGGAAATTAATCCATTAAATATACTTTTACTCACACGCAGGTGAGGGGAAAAGGGTTTACATAAAAGAAATCATGGAAACACAATCCCTTACATAATAAGAGGAGAGAAATCATGTAGGCCAAAATTTTAATTTAATAATAAATTAAATGAAACAAATCATATACAAAGATATAGTCTATGCTCATGATCATCCACATGCATGAAAATAATTGTGCATTTAATAAAACTAGCTTTAAATTCTTAATTGTTCTTATTTAAGATAAATTTCACTCTAATAAATTAATTATCTTCTTTAATTAATCAATTATTTTATCTTAATTCTCATCTAGATTTCCTTGAGATTCTCATCCATAATAATTTTAAACAAATTAAATAAATTTATTTAAAATTAATTGTGTACATAAATATAACTTGGGGGAAACACATTGAATACCCGTTAGAATCTACCCAACATTTATTATACTCATATACTATTTACTCTTGTGACATATGGAATACATGAATTATCACATACTTTCATGATGTGCACTATCAACTTAAAGATTTCACAAATTACAGTATTTTTTATCACATGTTATGCTTCAATGCGCATAGATTAATAACTTTAATACGACTCACACATGATATGCAGATCTGAACATTACTTAGAAATTAATTAAACATTTATATATATATATATATATATATATATTAAAACCCATCATATGTAGTGACCTATCAACTTAATTACCACACTCAATCACATTTTGATAAGATTTACACAGTATAATTAATTAATTTTAATTTTGTATAATTTAGTATAAGTACACGGCATGTACAAGTGAGTTACATAGTGTGTACTTCTCTCACCGTCAATCTAAGGTACATGCCTAGGGACTAGGTGTGTAAATCGTGCCTTGGAAAAATTGGAGTACACTTCATGTACATGGGATACATGGCGTATGGTCTCCGAGTTACATGGTAACTAGTTAGGTAGGTTGTGTATAAAAATACATGGCCTGTCTATGACTTAAAGGACTAAATTCCATATATGTGGGCTACATGGTGTGTACTCCGGCTAACCATGCACCAGTATGGTCTAGTCAACATGTGGTGTAATAAATTAAATTCACCATGTGTATTCAATTTATGTAGTTTGATTTAATTATTAATTAATTCCTAGTGCATTGAACACTAATACATTACATGTAACTCTAGTTACATGGCATGTACTCTTGTGTTATCTAGCCAAAATCCTAGTCATCTTCAGATGAGATCTTTTATTTTATTTCATTCATAAAATTAATCGATTTTATTAGATCTATAAGAAATGAAAAGGAAGAAGTAGATCTCATAATTAGGTTTAAAATAATGATTAAACTTGAATTGAAAACTAAATGAAAAAATCATAAATCAATCAACGATATTTAAATAATTATAAATAATTATTTGACCACTTTGATATCACTTGAACCTTCCAGGTGCAGTGGAAGTGTGAGATAGGTCATGCCCAATTTTTCTTTTTTTCATGTTCGTTGATCAATCTAAGATTTACATGATAATGAACATCACAATCAACAGAATTGAATCAAATAAAATAGAAAAGGTATAGAATTCCCAAACCAAGCATAGAATCATCACATATTATTTATAATTAATTTAATAAATTAAATAATTACCTTGCATAAATACTTTATTCATTGATGGGTCTGACAATAGATCTACGTTTTACCATCGTTGCATTGAAGGAATCAAGAGTAGAGTCCATCTAGTGGTGATCCACACATATTCCAAAAATCTCTAAATATCACTGTAGGAAAATTTGGGTGCTAGAATGAAAGATCATATTTCTTTCATCATTCGCCTTTAATCTCCATGAGAATAACTTCCAAAGTGTTCTCATTGATCTCTCTAAACTCAAGAGTGGGAGTTGGAGTAAGATTGATCTTCATTCTTGGAAGTGTTCTTGGAGAGGGGACTCTCTAGGGATTGAGAGAATTCTCTCTGGGTATCGTTGTGCACAACACAAAATGAATTGGATCCCTTGAAAAAACAATATAATTGGGTTTAAATACCACTAGGGTTTAGAAATAAATATTTTCACAAGTTCCATTTAATATTTATTTAATCCATTGGGGAACCCCATGTCTAAAATAATAATATTATTATTATTTCATTGATATATTCTTAACTTGATAATTAAATTAAATATTACTTTATCATATAATATTCAATATGTATTATTTTTTACTGGACCAAAAAAAATTGGTATGTTATTCCTCCACAATATTTATCAAACCTTGAATAATGATTATTTAATAAATTGATAAATATAATTTTATTATTCACTAATAAATAAATAAATATTATATTCACTAAATAAATAAATATTTAAAAAATATTCCACTCACATTATATTCTCTTGAATAACTGGTGATAGAATATATGTGATCAAGAAAAGATGAATAATTATTAAACCATGTGTGATAATAATATTCATTAAAATTGTTAAAAAATAAGTAATAATATATTATTTAATAGAGATTTTGGATACACTTAGTGTGTGACCCTCTATGCCTCTTTCTTAGTCGCATTAGGAGAAGAAATATAAATTCCAAAGTTAGTGTCTAGAAACATGCCATGGAACCCATGTAAAAATAATTTAATTCTTCAACAACATAATACCTCATATGGATACTTACTATGTAATATAATCCTTGTATCATGATATCTCTAATCAAGCAGGTTTCACACTGGTGTCATCAGCCTAAGTGCTCGATGTCTCTTTCTTTGACTTTCCAGAAATTGAACTTTCCTATCGAACACCATGGTTAAGGATTAATTTAGGCTATATCATTTTCATCAAAGGGCATGAGATATCAACTTACATTAAATAAACAAAGGGGCAAAACCTTTCTCACATTATTCATTAATGCAATATTACTCATCAAAGACCCAACGTATCCTACCTCACCACAAACATATGTCATCATGTTTTTCATCAATACATCAATGTATGTGACTCATAATACTCATTAATAATAATCTTAAATTCTAATGACCAATACACATGTCTATAGATAGGAACATCCAATGACACATATAAATATGGATTTTCTACTAGCAGGTCTCGCTCTCATAATATCCTACACTAGATATTACCAAGGGAATACATCATGAGAAGGTGCCTCAAATTACTATGAGTCTCCACCCCTAATATCATGTATCATTTGTGTCCCTCAAATGATGCCATCTGGCTATAGAACATATATTTAAGAATATTATCATGGAACTTCTGGGATCTCGTCATAGTGGGAAACTACTATGACATTTTAGTGTGAAATATACTCTTAGGACATTATCACATACTATGTTATGCAGAAGAAAAATCATGATGTGATAAGAAGTTTATTATTATTTAAAATTATGAATAAAAGTTATCATAAAGTACATGTAATTTGGTTATAAGGCACTAAATCCAATACACTCACACTTTAAGGTCTAAATATTATGTGTCCCATCATAGTACGTTATCCAACTATAGAACTATATTAAGAATATTTCTATAGCACTTCAAGGTTCTCATCATAGAAGGGAACTGTTATGACCTTATCAATGTGAAAAATACTCTAGTAAATTATTACATTAAAATCATGCATAAATAATTAAAAATATTTAATAGGACATTAAATTAATATTCAATACATAAAATATACATGTAATAAAATTATAATAAGTTGTTCCTAGGACACGAACTCTAACAACAATGATATTACCAAATAACCAAGAAAATAATGTTGTTAAATTAATTATGAAGAAAATTTCCTCTTGATTTGGTGTGCCTAAATCCATTATCACTGATAATGGAACCCACTTAAAAAACATAAAATTCAAGTCTTTAAGGGAAAAGTGTGGTTGTGTGCACAAATAAAGACAAAATACCATCTACAATCAAGTAGACAAGATGAAATCTCAAATAAATAATTAAAACTGATTTTTGAGGACTGTGAGTAGCTCAGGAAAAGATTGATCTTTAATGTTGGATGAGGCATTATGCACTTATAGGACTACCTTCAAAACACCCTTAGTTATTTCCCCTTATAGCCTTATTTCTATGAAATCATTCACTTTTCCTATTGATCTTCAATATAAATCCAATTGGATTATTGAGGCATTAATCTTTGGTTCTAAATCTCTTAGAGAAAGGAGATTACTTGAGCTAGGTTGGTTGAATGAAATATAGAGAAAGTTATATGAGAATGCTAGAATTTACAAGTAAGGAACAAAGGCCTTTCAAGACTCGATCATTAAAAATAGAAACATTAAGGTTGGGGAAAATGTGATCTTGTTCAATTATAAACTCAAACTTTTCATTGGGATACTTAAAACAAAGTTTTATGGACCCTTTACCATCCTTAGAGTCTTAGTTAATGGAGTTTTGGAGCTGGTTAGAGAAGAGAACTGACTATTTTTGTTTAATTTTCAAAGGATAAAACATTATTTATAAGGGAATCCAAAAGTATTGGAAACCATCTTTGTACTAGAATATTAATTTTTCACTAAATTCTAATAAAGACTATAAATTCAGGGCTTCATGCAAGTCTACCCATGGTCATTTTTGGGTGTTTGTTTTTATATTAATAATAAAATTGTTGTTGTGATACACGTGTTACTCATTGTTCCCTTTTGGATAGAGTTCTTATCCACACTATCTCTTTTCAAAGAAATTTGTTGGTGTGATGGGGAAAGATTAGATGAATCCCAAATTTTTTTTGGTTTCATATTCTTTTAAGCTTAATTGGTTGAAATCTAATTCTTTTCTACCTAACTTATAGGTGATGGAATTTGAATGACGAGAGGGAATTTCACTAAAGAAAAAGGGAAGAATTTGTTCTTTACTTTAAGGGGAAAATGCTTTTTAAACTAAGGGAGTACTAGTTTCAATTCCTATATTTTTATTTTTCTATTTTCTGATGAAAGTTGAGCTTCAATAATTTTTAAATTTGTCACTACTCATAATTAAGTGAGAGGGAAACTGTTTTCTAAATAAATTTTTTCTTTTCAGTCTATTTAAAAATGTTGGGCATCATTTTGTTTTTGAATATTTCTTATTGAAAATCATTTTGAAACAAATAGAAAACCTTTTTTGTACACTTTAAAAATATTGTTTTACTTCTCACCTTGTTTGAGAATAAATCATTATTTAACATGCTACTTGTTTGATATTAAGTAAAAATCATTCTTTCTATTTATAAAATATTTATGTGTATTTTCAAATTTGATTTAAAAAAATTACTAATGTTGTGGAATTATATTGTTTGAACCACATTGTTATACTTCAATATGTCATTGAATTGGTATATTGAAAATCTTTTTTGATCGAAATTATCTAATTTTTTTCTCCCACTTTAAAATTCACTACCAAAAATCAGCGTAAGGACAGCACTGAATTTTATCTATGCTAAGAAAAATGAACAAATGAAAGGGGAGCCTATATCAGCACTAGCTAAAAGCACTGATAAATCTACCCTTTATCGATGCTAAAAAAAGTTTTGATAAAGGTGTACCCTTTATCAGTGCTTTTTTTAACACTGATAAAGGGTATATTTATCAGTTATATTATTAGCACTAATGAATTTTTTTAACAAAAAATATTATTAAATTATTTAAAAATATTATATTTATATTAAAAAATAATGTTTATTTATATAAATTAAATAAAATATTAATGTTTATAATTAATATATATTTTTTATCAATTCAAATATATATATATAATGTTTTAAAAAAGGTATTTATAAGATTATCCAAAAGGTTCATAAGCCCGGAAAACCTGATCCTACCAAAATTTATTGAAAAATAAAAGACAATACATAAAGGGGAGAGAGGATAGGAACAATAAAGGAAAAGTCCTCATCCAGAAAAGAAAACTACAAAAGGGAAGAACCAGGATCATCCCCATAGTCCTGATCAGCAGAGTCATCAGCAAACTCCCATTCAGACTGTGAATTTTACTGATTAAAAAGCACAGATTACATTTCATTGATTTTTGACCTACTCCAAAGTAAGACCCTTGTAAGAAGACCTAGTAGACCACCCATGCCCATGTTCTACCCAGTCACCACACCCTCGTCCATGAATTTTCAGATTCTGACCATGTTTCTAGGTCTTTGTTTGATTATAATCCCCTTTTGGTTCAGACAGGTTAGGAGGCTAGTCCATAGAGTCTTTAATGGATATTGAAGCATCATCTACATTAGCATGAACCGCAATATCATGTTCAACCAGCTCCATTCTATCCATGACATGTGGTAAATTCTTATCAATTGCATGCATGTTACCTGTCTCAATGGATATTTGAGCAGCTTGATTAACCAAACTACCTTTCCCTACAGTCTTCTCACTCCTAACAATAACATCTAACCATAGTTTCTTTTTACTAGGGCCCTGTAAATTGTCATCAGTAACCCCTATCTCCACCTGGATCAAAAGGTTAGGGTGATCATGTTGTTCACCCTCAGTGGTAGGATTGTGATCTTTTAGATCTCCTTATTCATTCACCTTGTCAATCGGGTCCTTTTCTAGGATATGAGTAGGAGCCTGTATAGAATCCATTAGCAGATTATCTTGATCTTGAATGATAGGATCCAGGTTACCCTGTTGCCTTTCATCATCATTAGGATCCTTATCAGAGATTCCATTGACCATAACATGCCTATAAGTATTAGATGAATGACCTTTTACCCCACATGAGTAGAAAACAAGTATTATTATGCATTTATCAAAAGTATGTCCAATGTTGTAATAGCCCATAAAAATAAATCACTTTTTCATAATCAATCGTCAGATCAAACTGGAAATCATCAGCCGAAAGAACCACTAATTTGATCAAAGGAGAATAAATATAAACATCCAAAAGAAAATGAGAAAAATGACCAAATATTTTCTTTTCTGTATCCATGTCCATCTTAATTGGGACACCAATAGCCAATGAAATTTACCACAATATCTAGGGATTCTATAGAAACCATCTCAAACCATGAATTCATAGCCAAATCTGATTAAGTGAATTTTTCACATTTATCAAATTGAAAGAGGGATCCCAGCCTTTTATCCTGAGAAAACCAGGCTTTATATTCACAAGACCAAACCCCCGTGTCCTGGATTTCATAGTTTCACTTGGAACGACAATATGAAAAAGAAACCATTTCCCAACAATGTCATCTTCCAACCATCAAATCCCTAGATATCAATAAGCCTTTTCTTAAATCCAGACAGACTCCAGCAATTTTCTTTTCCTTGCAATGAAAAATGCATAATGATAAAATGATTACAATACCTAACCTTTTCTACGATGATACTTTGATGGCCTCAACAAAAGTAGTTTCACCAATATTTTTGATTTTATGTGCTGAAGATCTAAAGTTCCCATGGATATCATCAAAATATCGAGCAAGAATTATCAATATAGGGGGAGTACCTCCATTAATGGTTTTCATCGGTGTAGGTTTTGACAGCCCAGTAATCACAGGCTGATCATAGGAGGTTTTGTGCAAACTGTCGGAGGAATCATTTGGATCCAATCTCATCTTATTCAAGAGACCACTGGCAGTATCCTCCATTAAAGATGCATCTATAACCAAAAAAACAACATCCCCTGGAACCGGAGACACATCCAAAAGACATACACCATATACAGACACCGCCTTTGGGTCTACCGAAGAAGTCGAAGTTGCCTTCAGACCCACCAGAGATGCATCCCGATCAACACCATTAGCCAACACCACAATCAGATCCACCGAAGATGCATCCAAATCCATACCATCAGCTGACGCTGTAACAACCCAAAATTTTGAATAAATTTTGTTTCTTATCTTTGTGTGTTATTTTATTTTATACTCAACAAAACTATTTAATTTAATAAAATGAGAATAATTAAAATGAGACAGTTGGGTTTTGACTATTATATGACCGTTGGTCAATATGATCGTTGGAAACTAAATATTGTGATTATTGTCTATAAATACAAGTGATCTTGGTTAATTAATATAGAAAAAAGATTCGATGGCCTCATCCAGTAGTCTTGGGCCGATCGAAGCCCATCTGATGGAACTTGGGAAGGAGGTAGCACCTTTGGGCTTTGCTCGGGAACAAACCCAAGCCGAACTTCATCGTGTGAAGCTGGAACGGAATCGCCTTTGCAATAAGTTCAAGTTGATAGAAATCACTACTCGGGCAATGTTGGCTGAGCCTCCCCATGATTCTATCACCTTATCACACCTTACACTTAGGTCATATGCTGGTGTTATAAGGAGCTATGTAACGAGACCTTAGCTACTTTATGAAATCCTCTGAGATAAATAAATTTTCATTTATTTTTATGGTGAAGTTTGTGAATCTCAAGTGTGCGGATAAATATGGGATGTATGTTATTGATGAGTTTTAGAAAAAGGATATTTTAAAAATATTTATGTAAACCTGAAATAATTAATAATGTGTAATGATTTTCAAAAAATGGTCTTCTATAGTTATGTTCAGTAAGAAACTTAGAGTCTAATAAGATCAACTAAATTTTTTATGAATAACAAATTATGAATAGTGATTTTACGCTTATGATTAGTAATGTCGTCAAATTTATTAAGTAACTTCACTTAAGAAAGTATTAATATAATCTAGGTACCTTGATTAAGTAATGTGATTCAATAAAATAGGTAAATAATTGTTCCAAAAAGTACCGGTTAAGTATTAGTTTTTTCGGGTGAATAGTGTTTTTTATTTTAATAAATCATTAAAAATATTTAGAAAATTATTTTCATAAAATGGAGTTCATTTTTGAAATTATAGTATCGATATTTGGTTAAGGTGAATTTTTGGGATTTTTCTGAAATAATTGAATTTTCAGTGAATAGTATTTTTATTTAAAAATTAAATTAAAAATAATTAGAAAATTATTTTCATAAAATGGAGTTCATTTTTGAAATCAGAGCATCGATATTTGGTTAAGGTAAATTTTTGGGATTTTTCTGAAACAATTGAATTTTCAGTGAATAGTGTTTTTATTTAAAAATTAAATTAAAAATATTTAGAAAATTATTTTCATAAAATGGAGTTCATTTTTAAAATTATAGCATTGATATTTTGTTAAGGTGAATTTTTGGGATTTTTCTGAGAAAGTTGAATTTTCGGTGAATAGTGAAAATACAGTTTTTGAGTTTCGGGTGTTTAATGACATCATTAATGATGTAATAATTATGCAATAATTCTGGTCTACTTATGAATAGTAAGATAATGTATGAGGTGTCCCGAGTGTCTAATACCTTGTGAAAATACCATAGTCAAGCCCATGGTTTTTCCAATACCACCGATGAGGTGTCCCTTGGCAATTAATGCTTTGTCCCCTCACTTCTCCTATAAACACCAAGCATTTCCCTCATTAATTTCACTTCCAAATCCTCCCCCAACGAAGTTCTGGTCTCTTTACCCCCCACGTAGTCCTCCCAAGGTGCCCTCAAGCCTCCCAAGGTCCCAACATTCAAGCTTTCGAAGTTACTCTTCAAGGTAAGGGATCTTACCTCTCTCTTTCTTTTCAAGAACTCTCTTTTTTGTCATTTCATTTAAACACCGTGTTTTTATGTTGGGGGTGTTTTTTTATATTCATACTACTGTCCTTTTCATGTTAATATTATAAGAGACCCCTCCTTCTCTCATCAATTCATTTTAAGAAGGTTTAAGTGGCGTCATTAGGCTGCCAAATTTTCGTAAGGGATTCTTTCACCCTTCTCATTTTCATAATTCTATTTTCATGTCAAGTCTTTCAAGGTCCTTTTTCTTATGTTGGGCTATGATCTCAATATCCATAATACTTTCCTTTCATGTTCATATGATGAGATACCCTATTTTATCTTATCATTTCATTTTTCGATGTTTTAAGTTACGCCGTTTGGCTGCTGAATTTTCATAAGAGAAATCTTATTTTTGTCTTCCTTCCATGTTTTTCATTTCATATGGTATGTCTTTAAAATTTCATTACCATGTTCTTATATCATTTATATTATGTGCCTCTACTTTTTGATGGATCATTTATGAGTGGGTGACCCATGTCCCCACTCTTTTCAATGTTTTCTAAAACCCTGTAACATAGCTGTTATACTGCAGAATTTTCGTCTCAAAATGTCTCTCTTTTTCTAAAATTATTTTATTTTATTAAGTGAATACTCAAAGATATTTATTCTAAAAGGTTATTCACATATATATCAAAATGTTCTATTTTAATTCTGGGACTTACATACATGAAACCTGCTTTCCTTTTTCTGTGGGTTTAAAGTGACATAAAGATCATGTCTTTAAAGCAGTATTTAAAATGTTATGATTATGAAATGAAACCCATTTCTTTTATGCTATATGGGTTATTTATGAAATTTTGATGATGATATGTGTGGCTCAAATGATAATAAATAAAAATTAAGGGTGTGACCTGATAGCACTCCAATGCATTGGGTAAAGACTTAATCTCTAGAGATGACCATTTTAACGATACCTTAGTGAATAACCTTGGTAATTTTTTAATGACACCTTGGGGATGGACCTTGGTGATACAGAGATGATTGTATAATTTAAATGTTTTAGACACATCTTCAAGTTATGAAACATGTTATTTTTATTATTATATGCCTCATGATCTCTTTCTCATGCCTTAATGTTATTTATCAAGACTTTATTGATGTATCTCAAGTTCACATGTAAAATGTTTCTCCTGTTTCCCTTACTGGGCCTTCTACTCACCCTTTCCTTTTATGTATGCTCCCAAGTTATGAGATGTTGTAATGAACATAGGATGAACAATGAAGAAGCCTCACAAGTGGTTTAGAATAATGTTTTTGTTGTTTTCATGTATTATGATCCTAATTTCCAAGAAACTAGACTTTAAAGATCCTCTGTTTGTAAAATGTTATGAAAAGTTGTGTATTAAAAAGGTCGGATGTTATAGTTGGTATCAAAGGATAGTTTTGTTATTTATGGAAATTAGGATATTAAAACTTTTGGAATAACCCTATAGATAATTTTAAATATAGGAAATATTCCTGGTATTTTGGTGAGTATTGAGTAAGTGGTTTATTAAGCAAATACATCCTTGTCTAGATACGAGTAGGTAGAGGTGGCTCTGGCACAGATGTACATAGGGGTAAAACCCGAAAACACTAATTTGAGCTAGACTCGAATGGGAACTGGTACATGACAATGGACCTTGCTACACTCTTGGTTACAACACTCCTGGGGGATATGTTTGGTTAATTGCAAGCTTCTTATGAATCATTATGAAGGAATTATAGAAAAAGGTAATTGTCTAAACATGAATTTTTAAGACATAAAATTATTTTTAGTTAAAAGATTCATAAATTAAATAATTCTCTCACGAAGGATTTATTCTTTTAGAAACTATCCCCATCGTCTAGGAATATGTTGATGTATTTCCTGAGGAGTTACCCAGACCTCCCCCAGAAAGAGAGGTAGAGTTCTCTATTGAACTCATACCCAGATCTCATCCGATGTCAAAGACCCCCTATAGGATGGAAAATGTGGAGATAGAGGAATTAAAGAGACAACTCCAAGATCTTTTGAGGGATGGGTTTATTCGACCAAGTGTGTCTTCTTAAGGAGAACCAGTTCTCTTTGTGAAGAAGAAGGATAGATCGATACACCTATGCATTGATTATAGAGAATTGAATGGGATCACATTGAAGAACAAATACTCTCTTCCAAGAATTGATGACTTATTTGACCAACTTCATAGGACTCAATTCTTCTCTAAGATTGATCTTCGTTTTGGTTATCATCAATTGTGGGTGAAGAATGATGATATTCCAAAAACTGCCTTCTAATCAAGATATGGGCATTATGAGTTTGTTGTTATGCCCTTCGAACTGACTAATTCACCTTCTATTTTTATGGATCAAGAATAAGTTGATTTTGGAAACTTATGTTTTATCAAATGGATATTCTTTGTATAGAAAAATTATTTAGTGATTAAATGATAAAAGTTATTTTGGAAGATGTTTTCTCTTTTGGAGTACAATATGCCTAAGGGAAATAGAATACTACAGGATTTAAATTGGGGAGGAATGGTTGATTTTTTTTAGAATTTATGTAATTATTGTGGACATATAGTGATTTGGGTTATTTCTAGAAAATTATGAACCTAGCATAGAGAATATTTGAATAGGTTAATTACACTTTAGTATGAGACTTTAATAGTAGTCGATGTTATTTGGAGATAAATGTTAAGATTTATTGGCAAAGACTATGTGATTAAATCCTTGTGAGTTTTGGGTTCCAATCTTAGTTTGGATTATTCTAAAGGATTTAAATGATGATTGTGTATTGAATGGTCTTTCTGGAACTTTGGGTACTTTTTGTTGAATTTTGGAGATTAATAGTCATATTTCTTTTTATGAATGATTATCCTTTTTTGGGATTATATGATCTCGTACTAACCTTTTTAGTTTTAGTTGATGATTAAAGAAAAGGGAAATATATAGTTATTCTTTTTTGTATTATGTGATTCTCTAGAAGATTATTCTTGTGCTTTTTATGAGACCAACTCCTTTTGAATGCTCATTTTTTGGAGAAAAGATTAGTCTTGGTGGAAACTTATTAAGGGATGAAACTCTACTTTAAGGTAATTATATTTCCTTATGTTTTTATTCTATGTAGTAAATGAATTCCTAAAAATTATGAAAAGGAATGTAAAACAAAAATGTTGTTGGTTTACGCTTCCTACTGGGTGATCAAAGACCGTTTAACACATCTTAAGTTTGTGATCTTCTTGTGGTTAATTTTCTCCTAATTATGTTTTCTATCACTCTCCATCAGAACTTGACCCTTTGTTTTCTATTCAATATCCATGTTTTCCTACATGGAATCCTAGTATGGGTTAACTCAGGTGACCTTTGTACTTCCCTTTCTTTCTTTTAAATTAATAATTTTACTAACTCTTTTTCTGATGTGAGACTTTCAACGAAATTTCAAATCCCAATTTTAAAATTGTGAGGACGCAATTTCTTAAGGGGGGAAGATTGTAATGACCCGAAATTTTGAATAAATATTGTTTCCTATCTTTGTGTGTTATTTTATTTTATACTCAACAAAAATATTTCATTTAATAAAATGATTATAATTAAAATAAGACTGTTGGGTTTTTACTGTTATATGACCGTTGGTAAATATGACCGTTAGAAACAAAAATGTTGTGATTATTGTCTATAAACACAAGTGATCTTGGTTAATTAATATAGAGAGACGATTTGATGGCCTCATCCAGTAGTCTCGGGCCGAGCAAAGCCCATTTGATAGAACTTGGGAAGGAGGTAGCACCTTTGGGCTTTTCTAGGGACCAAACCCAAGCTGAACTTCATCGTGTGAAGCTGGAACAAAATCGCCTTAGCGACAAGTTCATGTTGATAGAAATAACAACTCAGGCAATGTTGGTCGAGACACCCCAGGATTCTATCACCTTAGCACACCTTACAGTTAGGTCTTATGCTTCTGTTATAAGGGGATATGTAACGAGACCTTAGCTGCTTTATGAAATCCTCTGAGATAAATAAATTTTCATTTCTTTTTATGGTGAATTTTGTGAATCTCAAGTGTCTGGATAAATATGGGATGTATATTATTGATGAATTTTAGAAAAAGGATATTTTAAAAATATTTATGTAAACCTGAAATAACTAATAATGTGTAATGATTTTCAAAAAATGGTCTTCTACAATTATGTTCAGTAAGAAATTTAGAGTCTAATAAAATCAACTTAATTTTTGATGAATATTAAATTATGAATAGTGATTTTACGCTTATGATTAGTAATGTGGTCAAATGGATTAAGTAACTTCACTTAAGAAAGTATTAATATAATCTTGGCACCTTGATTAAGTAATGTGATTCAATTAAATAGGTAAATAAATGTTCCAGAAAGTACTGGTTAAGTATTAGTTTTTTGGGGGGAATAGTGTTTTTTATTTTAAAAATTAAATTAAAAATATTTAGAAAATTATTTTCATAAAATGGAATTCATTTTTGAAATTAGAACATCCATATTTGGTTAAGGTGGATTTTTGGGATTTTTCTGAAACAGTTGAATCTTCAGTGAATAGTATTTTTATTTAAAAATTAAATTAAAAATAATTAGAAAATTATTTCCATAAGATGGAGTTCATTTTTGAAATCAGAGCATCGATATTTGGTTAAGATGAATTTTTAGGATTTTTCTTAAACAGTTGAATTATCAGTGAATAGTGTTTTTATTTACAAATTAAATTAAAAATATTTAGAAACTTATTTTCATAAAATTGAGTTCATTTTTGAAATTATAGCATCGATATTTGGTTAAGGTGAATTTTTGGGATTTTTCTGAGAAAGTTGAATTTTCAGTGAATAGTGAAAATACAGTTTTTGAGTTTCAGGTGTTTAATGACATCATTAAGGATGTAATAATTATGCAATAATTCTGGTCAACTTATGAATAGTAAGATAAGGTATGAGGTGTACCAAGTGGCCAATACCATGGACAAATACCATGGGCAAGCCCATGGTTTTTCCAATACCACTGATGAGGTGTCCCTTGGCAATTAATGTTTTGTCCCCTCACTTCTCCTATAAATACCAAGCCTTTCCCTCATTCATTTCATTTCCAAATCCTCCCCAATGAAGTTATGGTCTCTTTACCTCCCAAGGAGTTCTCCCAAGGTTCCATCAAGCCTCCCAAGGTCCCGACCTTCAAACTTTCAAAGTTACTCTTCAAGGTAAGGGATCTTACCTCTCTCTTTCTTTTCAAGCACTCTCTTTTTTTTCATTTCTTTTAAGAACCATGTTCTTATGTTGGGGGTGTTCTTTTATATTAATCCTACTTTCCTTTTCATGTTCATATGATAATATAACCCCTCTTTCTCTCATCAATTCATTTTAAGAAAGTTTAAGTGGTGTCGTTAGGCTGCCAAATTTTCGTAAGGGATTCTTTCACCCTTCTCATTTTCAAAATTCTATTTTCATGTCAAGTCATTCAAGTTCATTTTTCTTATATTGTGGTATTATCTCTATATCCATAAAACCTTCCTTTTATTTTCATATGATGAGAAACTCTATTTTATCTCATCAGTTCATTTTTTGAAGTTTTAAGTGACGCTGTTAGGCTGCCGAATTTTCATAAGAGAAATCTTATTTTTGTCTTCCTTCCATTTTTTTCATTTCATATGGTATGTCTTTAAAATTTCTTTATCATGTTATTATATCCTTTATATTTTGTCTCTATACTGTTTTATGGATCGTTTATGAGTGGGTGACCCATGTCCGCGCTCTTTTCAATGTTTTCTAAAACCCTGTAACATAGTCGTTATGCTGCAGAATTTTCGTCTCAAAATGTCTCTCTCTTTTTCTCAAAATCTTTTATTTTATTAAGTGAATACTCAAAGATCTTTATTCTAAAGGGTTATTTACATATATATCAAAATTTTCTATTTTAATTCTGGGACTTACATACATGAAACCCACTTTCCTTTTTCCGCGGGTTTAAAGTGACACAAAGATCATGTCTTTAAAGCAGTTTTTAAAATGTTATGATTATGAAATGAAACCCAATTTTTTATTCTATATGGGTTATTTATGAAATTTTGATGATTATATATGTGGATCACATGATAATAAAGACAAATTAAGGGTGTTCCCTGATAGCACTCCAATGCATTGGGTAAGGACTTAATCTCTAGAGATGACCATTTTAACGATACCTTGGTGAATAACCTTGGTAATCTTTTAATGACACCTTGGGGATGGACCTTGGTGATACAAAGAATATTTTCTAAGTTAAATTTTTTATCCACATCTTCAAGTTATGAAACATGTTATTTTTATTATTATATTCCTCATGATCTCTTTCTCATGCCTTAATGTTATTTATCATGACTTTATTGATGTATCTCAAGTTCACATGTAAAATGTTTCTCCTATTTCCCTTACTGGGCATTCTACTCACCCTTTCCTTTGATGTATGCTCCTAGGTTATGAGATGTTGTAATTAACTTTGTATGAACAATGAATAAGCCTTATAAGTGGTTTAGAAGAATGTTTTTGTTGTTTTCATGTATTATGATCCTGATTTTTAAGACACTAGACTTTAAAGATCCTCTATTTGTAAAATGTAATGAAAAGTTGTGTATTAAAAAGGAGGGATGTTCTGATATGCCTCATGATCTCTTTCTCATTATTTAATTTCATTTATCATGACTCTATTGATGTATCTCAAGTTCACATGTAGAATGTTTCTCCTGTTTCCCTTACGGGGCCTTCTGCTCACCCTTTTCTTTGATGTATGCTCCCAGGTTATGAGATGCTATAATGAACTTTGGATGAACAATGAAGAAGCCTTACAAGTGGTTTAGAAGAATGTTTTTGTTGTTTTCATGTATTATGATCCTGATTTCCAAGACACTAGACTTTAAAGATCCTCTGTTTGTAAAATGTAATGAAAATTTGTGTATTAAAAAGGTGGGATGTTATAGACGCTACCTTCAAATCCACTGGAGGTGCATCCAGATCTGGAAATACCTCCATAGATATCATATTATCCACCGCCTTCGGTTATACTAGAGATGCCAGAACTAGAAAAATCATGCCATCTGGGTCATGATTTTGTTGTGACCTAGATTCCGCCAGCATAGACAGATTTTAGCCATGGGAAACCTTAATAGGGTCACCAGACTTTGACCACCTCACACCCTTTGAATCTGTAGTTGAAACAACGACCCCAGTCCCCTTAGAATCAGCCATCGTAGTGAATAAACCCTTGAACACCTCACTATCTCCATGGTCGCGAGGTGTTGCATCCATCTCCTCTATTTATAAGATTATAATTAAATAAATTTATATTTAAATAATTATAAGATTATAATAAATGTCATTAAATGAGAAATATATTTATTATATTTATAATTATATATAAATACCTTTTTAAATATATATATTTATAATTATAATTACAAATATATATATATATATATATATTTAAATAAATATAGGTTTCCAATAAATTTGGTCAATAAATATATTGATTCATAAGTATAATTGACATGAATATGTTAGGTATTCATCATGAATGTTCATTTATATATTACACCCTTACATTTTTTCTATATATGATGACTCGTTTTTTATTATCTATACTTTACTAGGTATATGATTCATTCATGTTATACCCATGAATCTATTATATTCTCAAAAATACTAATAAAATTACAATAAATATATTAAAATAATAATTATATTTATTATATTTATAATTATAAATTTTTAATTATATATATATATATATATTAGGTGTTTAGGGGTACAATTACTTTAAACACACACACACCACACACAAAGGTCGGAAAGGAAGACCATACCCCCCCCCCCCAAGTGATAGCCCACCCATCAAGCCTTATTTGTTCAATACATGGCTCGAAGGCTCAGTGGGCATGAAACCCATTACATTGCCCAAAGGCCCACAAATTGGCCTGAAGACCCAGTGCAGTGTCATGCCTCCATCATGATTGTGTCATTTCCTACTAGTAGAAATTCTCCCCCATTCGGATTTGAACTCGGATCTGATGTAGGATTACGGAGAGCCTTTACCACTCAAGCAAGTCCCCAACTGCTAATTAAATATAAATACATTTAAATATATTTATTTATAATTATGATTATAACTAAATATATATATATTTAAATATTTATAAAATTACAATAGATACATCTATTATAATTTTATAAATATATATATAATTATATTTATAATTATATAAAAATATTTATAAATATATTTATTTATAGTTATAATTATAAATAAATATATGTGTGTGTGTGTAAATAATTATAAAATTATAATAAATATATTTATTATACTTATAAAGTTATAAATACATATATTAGGTGCTTTGGGGAATAATTACATTAAACACACCCACACACCACACACACAGGCCGGAAAGGTAGGTCATAGCCCCCCTAGGGATAGCCCACCTATCAAGCCTTATTTATTCATTATATGTCTCAAAGGCCCAATAGGCATGAAGACCATTACATGGCCCAAAGGCCCACAAACTGTCCTGAAGGACCTATGCAGGGTCATGTCTGTATCATGCATATGTCATTGTCTGCCCGCAGAAATTTTCTCCCACCCGGATTTGAACTCAGATCTGATGCAGGATTACGAGAAGTCTTTACCACCCGAGCAAGCCCCCAACTATTTATAAAGTTATAAATATATATAATTAAATAAATATATTTATAAATATATATAAATATTTATAAATAAATACAAATAGTTATAATTATAATTCTAAATAAATATAGATATATTTAAATAGTTATAAAATTATAATAAATATATTAATTATATATATTTATAAAATTATAAATATAATAAATATTTTTGTTATAATTTTATAAATATTTATATATATATGTATTTATAATTATATCTATAAATAAATATTTATTTATTATAATTTTTAATTACAAATAAATATTTATTTATTTATAGTTATAACTCTAAATAAATATATATTTATTTAAATAATTATAAAATTATAAAAATTCTTTTTAATTCTTATAATTTTATAAATATATATAATTAAATATATATATATATATATATATATATATAATTTTGATTATAAATAAATACAGATATATTTCAATAATTGTAAAATTATAATAAATATATTAATTGTATATATTAAATCGTGGGACACAAGCGATTTGCACCTACAATAGACATGAAATGAAGATGAAATCGTGGGACACTTTGAAATGTTTGCGACATGCTGTGCTAATTGGTGTCAAGCTAATGGCATTTTGGAATCCGGTGGATATCCCGAAAATGGATCATTTTCATTAGATATATCCTTAAATCTGCCTCTTAAGGGTGATTTCCACTCTAAGGATTTGGAGGTTTTCAATTTATATTCGACCCATGACGGTTGTTCTGTTAAAGATGCTCAGAGATGACCAGGAGTCCTCGGCCGGTGGTAGGAGCTGGTGACATAGGTGATTTGTGGCGCGGTGGGCTTGCGGTGGTGATGGAAGAAGCTAGATGGTGATGGAGACTTACGTGAGATGCTTGTTCTCGGCTGGGTTGATGGAGGCTAGTGTAGCTAGTGACGGTGGAGTGTTGGTGATCGTATCGGTGGCGACAGGGGTTGTCATGGTGGCATTCACTATTCTGGCATGAGGGTGTGAAATCGGTTTCAGGATTCTTCGATGGTGACTCGGTGATAGCCAGATCTATAGGTCTTGATGAAGTGGGGTACAAATCGAGTTTGGGATCCTGGTGGCGAGTCAAATCAATGGCTGGTGAGAGTTTGGGTCTGGCGATGGTGGTTTGATCTAGAATCTTACGATGGAGGCTTTATGGCATTGATGGTCATGCTGGAAATGGCGCATAATGATGATGATCTCGGTGATGGTGTTGATCTTGGGATGCAAGGTTGTGACTTTGAGATGTGGATAGAGACGATCTTGGTGGAAGGACGGTGAACACAGTGGGGCACTTGGAGCTCGGTTGGTGAGGGTTAAAAGACTCTGATGATTGTGTGGTGGTACAACTATCCTGTGATGGCGTGGATCCTGATGGTGGTCGTGCTGTAGTGGCGGGTGGGATGGTTGGTTGGAATGACTGCCAGCAGTGTTTTCTATGTGATTGGGTTTTTGGGTTTTGTGGCTTCGGATGGCTTCGGGATGGCTTTCCCGATGGCAGTGATCGGGTATTGGCTGGCTGGTTATAGCAACATGCGATGTGATGACCATAGTGAAGACCTTGGTTTGCGGGTTTTCTCGGGATGCACAGTGGAGACTTTGCGGTGTGGACAAGCTGGAGATGTCCTGGTTGGTTGCTGACTGTGGCGTGATCTGGTGATATGGTGGGTACAGTTTGGTATCCAATGCTGGATATAGAATTTGGGACGATGGGCTGTGATTGAGGGTTTGTGTGGACCTAATGGGTTGTGCTTTTTGGGGTCTCATAGAGCACTTTTGTGTTTCGGGGTATTTGTTATACTCCTTCGTTGTTCTCATTGTACTTTACTTTTTTAATAAAATTTGAAGACCATGAGTGAAAACTCATGGTCTGAACTATTTTGGTATATTAATAAAATTATAAATATGATAAATATATTTGTTATCACTTTATAATTATTTAAATAAATATATTTATTTATATATTTATAATTATAACTATATACATATATATTATAATTTTTTAATTATATATAATTATTTATTTATTTATACTTATAATTATAAATATATATAATTATAAAATTATAATAAATATATATTATAATTATAATTTTATAAATATATATCAATATTTATAAATAAATACAAATAGTTATAATTATAATTTCAAATAAATATAGATATATTTAAATAATTATAAAATTATAATTAATATAATAATTATATATATTTATAAAATTATAATTATAATAAATACATTTCTTATAATTTTATAATTATTTAAATAAATATATATATATTTAATTATAGTTATAATTATAAATAAATATTTATTTATTTAAATAGTTATAAACATATAATAAATCTATATATTATATTTATAATCTTATAAATATATATAATTAATATATTAATTATATATATTTATAAAATTTTAAATATAAAAAATATAGTTATTATAATTTTATCATTATGTAAATAAATATATATAAATTAATAGTTATAAATGTAAATAAATATATATTTATAATTATTTATAATAAATATAATTGTTATATATATTTATTATATATATCTATAAATATAATAAATATATTTATTATAAATTTATAATTATAAATTAATATATGTTTATTTATAATATTTATAAATATATATAATTATATAAATATAAGTATTTATTTATTTATTTATAGTTATAATTATAAATAAATATTTATTTATTTATTATTTATATAATTTTATAAATATATATAATAATATAAATAAATTATTAACATTATATCTTTATCAGCGCATGATAAAGATCGGCCTTTATCAGTGCTTAAAAAGTGCAGATAAGTTGTGTCTTTATCAGCGCTGTTATTTTAGCTCTGATAAAGACACATTTTATCAACAATTTCTTAGCATTGATAAAGGCCTATTTTTATCGGTGCTAAAAAAGTGATAATAAAGGTATGTTTTATCAGCGCTTTCTATTTTGGTGCTGATAAAACATACATTTATCAATGCTTTTTAAGTAGCACTGATAAAAGTTTTACCTGATTTTATAAATAAACCCTAACAATCCACTTCTTCTCTTGCACACCTTAAACTCTCGCAAAAGCTGACCTCTGTCGCTGATAAACCCCTCCTCTGCCACCGTGAACCCCACCTCCACTATGAACCCCACCTCCGCCACTGAACCCCACCTCCACCGCCATGAACCCAATGTCCGTTGCGAACTCCACCTCCACCGTGAACCCCAACTCCATCACGAACCCCACCTCCCCCGTGAACCCCACCTCTGAAATGAATCCCACCTATGTCGTTGAACCCCTCCTCTACCACCGCAAACCCCTCCTCTGTCGTAGAACCCTTCCTTTTCCACCGTCATTGTCACTTCCATCGAACCCTACCACTATCGCTAAACCCCCTCCAAGCTAAGGTATCCCCCTTCCCTTTCTTGTGGGACTTGTATACATCATCATCACCATTTTTTGAGCTCCTCGTGTTATAGGATATTAGTTCCTCTTCATTATAAGGTATGTGTTTCTATGTAATCCATTTTCATGACATGTCTTGGATGTTTTAGTTTCTTTAAAACCATTTCCTATCAAATTATAACTATAAAATATGCCCCTGAGGAGTTTCAAATGTTTTTAATAAAATTTATCACTTGTAACATATGGTTCTCTATGGTTATATGTTTTAAATCTTAAAATTGTTTGTTTTATAATGCCAAGTAAATATGTAAATTCCCTAGGGGTTGTTTTAAAGTGAATATATAATTTTAAAGGGTTGTTTGGAACTAGTGTGAGTTTCTTAACAAATTGTTTAAAAAAATTAAAGATAGGTTTGGTTTTTGAATGAACCTTCAACGGGGGAGATTATTTATTTCAAAGTGGTTTTTGTGTTTATTGACACTTCATTTTCATCACATGGATGAAAAATGGAAAAGGAAAATTCCTTAGAAAAAGGAAGATAAGGTAGATGAAGAATGCCAAATAATCACAATGCCTCAGAAAATGGTTCTCCCAAGGTATCCCCAATCACCATTGATGAACAATCACTTGTGTGCCACCCCACTTGCACAACTAGACCCCTTCACCTAGGGTCCCATATTTTCCTATAAATAGACCCTTTGGGTCTTCATTTGTATGGACAAATTTCCCCGAAGGCCGATTTCTGCTCTGATCACCCTAGTACTTCTCTCAAGTCCTTTGAACTCTCCAAGGTAGTTTCCTAACACCTAGAGAGAGAGAATAAAAGGGGGATAGTGAAGATTAAGTCACATGGGGTTTAAAGTAAATAACAATTTCACAATTTATTCACACAATCCCCTGATTTAATAGGACTGGCACGACCGCCCTTCCTCAAATAGGAACTTGCACTGCTCACTTCTGGGAATACCTGTAAATATCCTTGAAGGCTTGAGCCAAGTCACACCTGATTGTAATCACATTGGTTATTCATCACCTAAGGTGCCACCAATTCTCCAAATCCCACTTGCACAATGCACCCTTTACATGATCTTTCTTGGTTTTCCACCCCTTCCAGCCTGTACGATCCATCCATGAGGCCTTCCTCAAATCCACTCATGGTAGGGCCTATTCTCCTTTGTCTCCCTTTTCTAAAAGGGACCTTGTTGAAACCTCCACCAAGACCTCTTGATTTAAAAAACCTTAGAGAAAGGCACATTGGCATGTCTCCCATTTGGATTTGGATTTCTACGGTTAGAGGTTTCCCACACTTGTCCTACTAAAGGGTAAGGATCCTCAAGGTTTCTGTAGATTTGGATATCTATGGTCATGAAAATCCTTACCCCAGGGATAGTGTTAAGGAGTTCTGATATCATATTTTAGGGATAGGAATCCATCCACCCTTTCCCATCCCTAAGATCTGGAGCCTCTGGTCTAAAATAGAGAGGGTGGGTATTACACTTGCATTTAACTTTGATAGGTAATGAAATCCTCCCCACTCACTACACGACCAATTTTAGGGCATCCATCCTGGTTTAATCCCCTATATTTTCTTTCATGATGTTTCACCATTTTTCTCCTCTCTTCCTCTTGGCCACTGAGTTAGAAAAGGGATGGGTACCCGAGCCCTCTCCCCTCTCAACTCGACATCCTCGACCCTCATTACTTACTTTCCTTGGACTCTCATCAAATGTAAATTGAAGAGAGGGAAGTGTCGTATCCCCGAAATCTTCTACCACGGCACTGACCTCTTCCACGATCGTCTCGGCCTATTTTTCTATCATCCTCTTCCTCTTACATCATTGAAGAAAGGAAAGTGTGTGGTTTGATAAATATTTCACACCCTCTATTTTCTCACACCAAGAATGAATCACGTGATCTTAGAGGTTTTTAATGATCATGACACCCATACAATCCACCTAAAGGGATGAACTATGAGAACTCTGATTCCCATCATAACTGGGATACATAGGAATCCTTCTTAAGGCCCAATATCTACATCATCTCATCCATGAAATGAGAAATCACTCCCCCTCAAATGGGCCTTCTCCTAGGCATAAGCCCCAAACCAAATTGAACTATAAGAACTATGATTCTTATTAATCAAGATATGTAGGAAACCCAATTAGGGTCTGATCTCAATGGTCATCCTCTTTAGGAATAATCCCAAATTATAATTCCCTTAATTTGGGTATCCTCATTAGGAGTAAACCCCGAGTTAAACCCCCAAATCACCTTGAGAGAAAACATCCCTCATGGTTCCTTCATAAGGGATATCCTTCTCAGGATTAACCCCCAACCTATCATCTCAAAGGGTTATACTCCCCTACAAGGAATACCCTTGAGGGAATCTATAGGTGTAGGTCCTCACTAATGAACTATGTGGGCTTTGATTCCCATTCAAATGGGATTCATAAAAAACCTCCCTGAGGTTCAAACCCAACATCCTAAACTAACCCTATTCTTTTGAGCCACATCCCCAGTTGGGGATAATTCAACTTGTAGACTCATATCCCTTCCAAGTTCCTCGGGATATTTCGACATAAGTCTCACACCAAACTTTGACTAGGCACCTTCCGCCTACACGTCCTTTCCACATGAAGTTAAACTATATGGTTGGGTCCTCATCACATGAACTTAAAAGGTATGATATTCCCCATTAAGAGCCACTAAACTATGTGGGTTCTGATTCCTTTCACAAGGATATGTAGGAATCCCATTTATAGGTTCGATCCCAACATCATACAATTCCCATCTCCCTAGATGACGATAAATTATAGAGTGGTATTAATCTACCTGGATGAACATAAACTTCATAGTGCCCCACTGTGTGGATAGAAAACTAGAAACATCATAATAATGAACAAAGAATATCTAAGTAGTATATGAGTATATTCCATTTATAGAGAACCTTAGATACATACAAATATCTCCAATCAATGAATATCCTTGAATACATACAAATGATTCTGAATTCCACACATGATAATAATTTATTACTAATATTGGGATAACTCACATCATACTTGGGAATTACTGAAGGATTCATGAACATATCTTAAATTTATAAGAGAGTCCCAGAGTAGGAAATAATTCCTCCCAAAAGGGTCTGATGAGCCCAACCTCGCATCCTCTCGACCAATACGAGTTCTTAAGCATCATGGGTAAAAATACCTAATGAGAAACTACCTTTAGAAAGCAGGTCCCTATGGATATGGAACCATTGGGTGTTTCCAGTCCATGAATTAACCCATTGGAAACCATTTGGAAATAGCATACCATTATGGGGTACGAAATCCGAAGGAAACAAAAAATAGTGAACCTGACATTAATCCTTAACCAAGATGATAGCATCACCTACCTATTAGGCCCCTTCAATTCTCAAAGGAAATAAGGACCAGATAGGTAAATCAATCATGTATGTGTTCATCCAAAAAGATGTTGCTTTAATAGGGTTTTCTTGCTTATTTCTGCTATATTTCCTCAAGAACTTCCTTCCAAGAACTCCCTTCGATCCAATGTATTCCTTTAATTTTTCCCCAATGAATGCTCTGGCTACTACTTAGGTTGTATCTTCATCCATGCGAAGGACTTCATCACCAACTCAGTGTATTAAATGTTGGGTCTCTAATGCATTGGTATGAGAGTACTGTCAGAATTGTATGATCCCAACCTTGGAGGCCGCCCGACATGCCCTCCAACTCAATCAGCACCACCAATCATCTGGTTAGTGATGACCAATGGTCCAGAAGTAGATGGTGCCAAACACCATCTTCAACCATTTTGGACCTTATCCCTAGAATGCAACAACCAATCCCTCTCATATTTTAGGGAGGTGGGTCATGGGGCCACCTACGACCTTATCCCAAAGACACGGGGTCCCTTATCAAGGGATCCTTCCAACAATCATCATCATTAACATTGTGTGGAAATGAAACCTCAACATGATGAGGGTGTCACCATCGAATATCCAGCCCAGGTCCCTCAGACTCGAGCATGCAAGATGGCCCATTGGGGATGAAAACCATCTAATAGGGAGTAGGTTCACACCTTTTACTAGTCCGGAGAATCCCACTAACCTATTTTGGTGGAAAACATATAGAGGGCACATACACCCATTCGCCTTCACATAGCCAGCCAGTAGACTCATCTGGTGGCATTCAAAGAAGCCCTCCAACCAAACACGGTGCTAACCTGCAAATAAGAATATACACAATCCTACATCCACTAAACCTCCCAGTACACTCATCTTAGAGCACTCAAATAATTCTATTGACTATGTTTATTGGAAAACCGTGAGTAGGAACACACACCTTCCAACATTTATCAGACCTGCTGGTAGCCTCGTCTGGTAGTACATGGAGACTTTATTCAAAAAGTCCTAATAATAATTAGAGGGAAGACTGAACTCTCTTCCCATGAGTTCAGTCAGTGTCCAATGGTAGGAAAGGGAGGATAGTAGTAGGCACATGCACCTACTCTAGATAAAGAATCGATGTATATCCCCATTCTAGCCACTGAAGTCACCAATAATATCTTATCAATGGTAAAAGGGAAAATGATAATCCCTACCCACATCCTATAGACTTATTAGGATAACATCATGGAGATGAAAGTAGTTTCTGAGAGATAGACACATAACTCCTTCCCCATAAATGGCCTGGCTAATTAGTATAACACCCCAGAGTAGATACATACATCTGCTCTCATCCAAGACGTTCGTGGGGAAAACTCCCAAATAATTTATGAACAGTAGGATTGGGAACAAACACATGCTCCAATTGTAGATAATTTTCTTATTCTAATAGCTACTCCAAAGCAGGGAAAAACACCTATCCATGATAACCACTTATCATAAAAAGTGGCCCCAACTGTTTGTAAGAAGACTCCCAAGATGTCTCATAAATCACAGTTGGGGAATCAAGATATGACATGTGATATGGATCCACTTAATTATGGAGTTCTTGAAGACCTCAGACATGTATCTATTGTATCTCAAGATCCTACCCTCTCGTTACCAAATTATGGGAGTAGTAGCAATAATTCTAAAGGTCCTCATCAGACACTTCACCATGAAGGATTGATTCATGGAAACAATTTAGTCAATCTCGAGATCCTATCTCTTGATGAGTTCTATGAAAACCCTCTGTGTGGCCAGGAGACCAAGGAGAAAGTGGGTCTTCCCCTTACTGTAATCCACCATGATATTCCTCCCCATGATGGCGATCTCTATGAAATCTCTATCTGCAGTAGTGATGTGCATTGTCAAAAGAATCCTCTGATTGAAAATTTAGTGATGGGAAAGCCCTATAATCATGAGGTACTTGTGAATAAAATGGAATTCATATATGATGCCTTGTCACAGGTAGGTGAAATCATTTCTTAACAAGAAGACAGAACAAGGTGATGGTCATTCTCTGAACCTCCCTTGGGTCATTTTCCTTCCAATATAGTAGAGGAAATCCCAGCCAATCGCATTGATTTTTTTAAAAAAATCAATAAGCGTCCACTCTGGTCAGACCAGGTTTAGGAACCTCTTGTGAAAGATGAAAAATATCTGCTAAAAATGAGGAAATAGCTAGCTAAAGATGAAATACCGGTCATGTTCTAGCCTTTATCCACTACTCAAAACAACATTCTAGACATGTTGGTGGAATATTTTTTGCATTAAATCCATATCAATATATGGAAAATTATTTATCGCCTAAAATAAAAGATATTACCCTATGATGAGTAACAAACTCATGTCAAGGTAATAGAAGGGTTGCAGTACCAAATTAAATTGGCATCACTCTTGGATTCCCAACATCCAAAAATTGAGAAGCAATAGGGAGCCTTTCAATGCGCACGCCTTGATGCATTAATGAGGTTACAAAAGATGATCACAAATACCCCATCTAGTGTTTATATCAGAGGATGGGGTGTACATGGAGAATTGCATTTCACTGGTCTCCCAAGCCAGTAAATCCTGCCAAAGGTGGAATCATGTAATTTAATTTTCCTAGGCTGGATGCAATAGAGGGAATCTTTTCATGACTGGAGATATGCTCAACAATAATAGGCCTCAACTAACTCTCATCGATGGTAGGCCAGAAGAGAGTAAGTTGTTGAGATACTTTTGCGTCAACAATATGAAAACATTGAGTGGGCATCCCACCTAGAGGATGTTATCCATCATATTGATAAAATGTTAGAAATATCTCAATGATCATCCAAAACGAATGATTTAAGTGAGTACTGAATAATATACTCAACCCACGTTTAGACTAGAATTTATAAAATCAAAAGAGCAGATGTGGTAATATTATCCATAGTAGTTCAGGAAAAACCCTAGTCCAGAGGGCTAGGGGACATTTTAACCCTACCCTTGGGATCAACCAACCAATCTCAAAGGGTTACAAAGGTGGAATAAGAATAGCCCCAGCCCTCGGAGATGGGGGTTTTCTCACACCAACAATCCCCTCCTTAGTGAGAATTAGTCTTCTCCTAATTAGTGAAGATACCACAGAGTAAATCCTCTCAATTATTCACATCTTCTCATATGGTGAAATCACTTGGAAAGTGTATGACTGACCTCTTTGGTAATTCCATTTAGGTCATTGTTCATTAAACAGACCCTAGGTAACCAACAAAGAAGAGGATAAGGTCTCATGGAGGGTTCAGAAGAAGGCTCTCTTGCAGAAATCCCAAAAGAGTACCTACGATGCACTACGCATCTGTGAATGTCATCAATTCCGTCATTGAATACCCTCTAGAACATAAGGCCAATTCAAAGGATTCAGGAGAATAAGTTTATGTTCCTAAGATGATCCACACCAAAATCAATATTGAAGGTGTGTGTACCCAAAACCAGAGTCTCATAAAAAATTTGGGTATCCTCTCAAATAATCCAACTCTACCTCCTCAAAAGGCACCTAATAGGGGAAAAGGTAATGGTCATACCATGTCTCACCCCCCCCCCTAGATAATTCAAATCCCTTTCACTAGAGGAAATATTTTCTTAGCAAGAGGATAAAATGAGAGAGTAGAGAAGACTCAATGCATAGTTACTCTGAGGCAATTTTCCTGCTACATATGCTTCGTAAGAAAATCCTAAAATCCCACTTCCAGTTGGCGTACCTCCGCAAATAAGGTTTTCCCAAACAACTAAAGCATACAAGGAACATCTGCTCAATGTGGTACATCAACCACCAATATATTTGAATCCTGCAATAGTAAATCAATAATTCCCTCCATTGGGTACACAGCTATAACATGGTCAAGCACATCCTTACAGGCCTTCCCCTATTGGTTTCCCATGATAGATACTAGAAATGTCATCTCCAGTGGTCCTGCCAATCATCTCACCTGTTTAAGCTCCATCTGCCGCACCTATTCAGGTCTTGGCTCAACTAAACATATCTCAAATTCTTATGAACACCATTGAGTCATTAAAAACAATTTTGGAAGATATAGAAGTACATCATATTCCAGTACAACAAGAAAATAAGGCTTATCCCGAATGGGTGGATCCTACTCCTCCTCCGCCAAACTTTTAGGAATCCTACATTTCAAATTTTCAATATCTTGGGTGATCCGAAGAATCACTTGATGAATTTTGTCTCTTTCTATGATCCCATGATGGGGACCCATGAACAACAAGAATCAATAAAACTCAAATTCTTTTTATAATCGTTATAGTGGACAGCCATTGTATGGTACACAAGTTTTTAGTCTCGATTGATCATTGGATTGGAAGATATCCATTAGAATTTCCTCTTCAAGTTCAGCTCAATGATGAAAAAGATAACAACCTTTGATCTCACAAACTGCAAGCAAAGGGAGAATTTAGAGCCTCATAATTCATTGCTCAGTGGAAAGGATTGAATTACACCTTTAAACAATCACTCCCTCGAGAATGATTGTTGCCTATCTATATATAAAATCTATATGATGAGTTGTGTGCACCATTGATCTCTTTGAAATACATAGGAGGGTTTTGAGATCTAACCGCGATTACTCAATAGTTGGAAAACTCCATCAGAGAGACCAAAGCTAAGTCTTGGGTAATCCCATTAGCTCAGGGAAGGAGAATATGAAAGGTAGAGGTTTCTACAGTTAAACTTAATCAGTCCCATATACCCACTTCTACCTAAAATCTCACATCATACCATAGGGTTCCACCTCCAGATCATCAGAAACAAAAACTTCCACATCAATATGATCAAAGAGATCAGAGGCAGAAATAGTTTGAGGATTTTAAAAACAAGGTCTCTTCCATTCTAAATGACCAAGTCCCTGACTACTTCATCTTATCTTTGGAAAAAAACTTTGTCTAGTTTCCAAAGCCCAAGAATCCTAACAAAGTGGTTGATGAGGATCTCTCAAAATATTTCCCTTTCCATCAAATTTTGGGGCAACCCATCGAGGATTGTTTTGTTTTCAAGGACCTCCTACAAAAGATAGTGGATTCTAGGAAAGTGAAACTGAAAAAAACATCATCCCAGGTGGCATATGTTCTTGTTATCGATCTAGAGGAGGAAGGCAAGTGGAAGGAATTTAAAAGTAATAATGCATAGAAATTTTAGATTATATGGTCAAAAAAACAATCAATCAGACTCATGACATTCTAGAAACACATTTGAAACAACCAACTATGCCTCCTATCGCTTCCTCTATAGAAAATACATCTTCATCAAAAGACCCATCCTCTAAAATCCAATATTCAAAAAAGTGACATGGCAAGAAGGATAAGGAAAAGGAAGAAGAAGATGATCTCATTTCAAGAAAAAAATTCCTTGACCTTAGCAGATTTCATTCTGAACATCTCAGAAGCATAGGCACCACCCCACAAAATAGTACAACAAGTGTTGACCCCAAGAAATAATATTCATCGGATGAGGATTTGATATTTGGTTCCATTAATATTATTCATTTAATGGATCCCTACTCAAATGATGATTATGATTATGAACCTAATTTCCCTACACTTGATTGGGGAACTAGGGGAAGAGTTCATCAAGGTTAAGGATACAGAGGAATATATAGTTGTGCTAGAAATCACTATTTCAACCAAACCCCTACTCGAACCATCTATATGGCCAAAACTCATGGGAAATATCTCTAGAGAGATCAACAGGAACAAGGGAGTTCTTCCTCCACACATGACAGGGTCTTCCCTAACATAATTATCTTATAAGACCAGTTAGAGGATACGCCACCACCTCCTCAGTAGGTGGGCAGACCTATCCAGCCTAATCTACCAATATCATGTGAAATTCCAATTCCTTCCCCAAGATATAGTCCATCCACATCAAGAACATTAACTCCTAAGGTTCTTATAAAATATAATCTTCATTCTAGAAATTTAAAACCTTTAGTCCAAAAATATAATGTCTTGAAGCAACTAGACCAAGTTTCTAATAAGTTATCAATCATGGATGCTCCGAGTCTATCAAAAGACCTTCGAGAAGCACTTATTGAGGCATTGTAAAGCCCTAAAGGATTTGAAGTTGAGGTCACTACTGCTTAAGTATATAATCTGGAGAATGATCCTTCAAAATACCATGCAGTCATTTCCTTCACCGACCAAGATGATGATGTTTTCATATAAGGACATGTCAAACCCTTGTATATATTCATCATGTTAAATGACATTGATATCTGATGATCCTTAATTGATAATAGCTCAGGAGTCAACCCCATCCCAGTTTTAACACTTCATCAACTAGGTCTCAATGAATCTCACATGTATCCCTCCACTCTCATGTTACAGGGTTATGACAAGAATGATAAATAACCTCTCATAAAGATCACACTTAGGACTCAATTCATAGATATTTTTCCCAACTCAAGGTTTATGGTAGTTTGGCAGGACACAACATTCAATATTCTGTAGGGAATACCTTGGCTATATCAGCATGCATCCATTACTTCTTCATACCACCAATGTCTCAAATATTATATCAATGGTCAAATTGATACATTATATGGTGACAAATCCTTGTTCAAATCTTACAAAAAATAATACATTGATGCAGGGTTCTATTAAAATTACAGGAAGAAATCAATGACTATTGTTATCACTGGAATCAATGACCCAAATGGATTGGAGATGATCTTATATAACCCTTTCAAGTAGATTAGTGTGGATTATGTTTTTCCTATTAATAAAATTGAAAGGGTGGGCCAAAATTCAAGAATTCATTCGGTAGCTTCTGTAATTTCAATCATGACAGTTGATCCTGATGGCACTGAAGAAGTTATCAAACCTCAAAATGATAACAAAAACATGAATGAAACTTCATTCATTATATTCCCTAAGCCTCAACAAATCCCATTTTTTCTATATAAACTAGAAGAATTCTTCATTATTGTAGGATAAAGTGAATAGATTCAATCCTAGTCCTTCATTTCCCCTTCAGGACTCCAAAAAGTCTTCATTCCATCAAGTGAGCCTAAAATGATTGCATCGTCCTCTAGATGTCCAAACGGTGACTCCCCTATTCCCTATAAGAAACTTTTTTTATAATCTCCTCCCCATGAAGAGGCACAAACAGTGGAGCATGAGTAAGAGGAAGAGGAATAAGAAGAAGATATCAAGAATTCCCCTCAAACATTTGTGGAAGGAGTCTCCACCACTATAGATGAACTCGGGGAAATAAATCAGGGTACATAAAAAGATCCACTCCCCCTCTAATTAGTGCGGCCTTGATTCCTGAAAAACATGAGGATTACACCTCCTTCCTAAAGTGGCATTAGGTTTTGTTTTCCTGGAACTACATAGAGATTTCAGGACTTGACCCTAAAGTGGACACCCATCACTTGTGTTTTCCAGAAGATCATAGAGGATACAAGCAAGTAGCCAGGAGGAAACACCCAACTCATGCCTCTGAGATTGAGTCTTAAGTGGAAAAACTCATCAAGGGTGACTTCACCTGAAATAGATATCCAACATTGTCCCTGTGAAAAAGAAGAATGGGAAAATCGGGGTTTTCATTTATTTCAGATATCTCAATCGGCATTGTCCCAAGGATGACTTCCCAGTTCCAATCACAAAACTCTTTATTAATGCAATAGATTTCTACCAAGCACTATACTTCATGGTTGGATACTCTAGGTACAATAAAATCTAGATGGCCCTATAAGATGAAGAATCTAAAACCTTTAGAGAACCTCAAGGAATATTATGTTATTGGGTAATTCCCTTTGGCTTCAAGAATGCCAGTGCCACATATCAACATTCTATGCATCACATCTTACAACCCTTCTTGGGAAAGTTTTTCAAATTCTATGTTGATGATATAGTTCTCAAATCCCAAAAATGATTTGATCATTTGGATAACCTAGAAACCATATTTAGCAAGATTAGATGGCATAATCTGAAGATGAAACCCTTGAAATGTGCTTTTGGGGTAACCTCGGGAAAATTTCTTTGTTATGTTGTATGCCATTGTGGTATCGAAGTTGATCCTAAGAAGACTAAAGATATCCTTGGCATGTCACCTCCTTAAAACATGAAAGAGTTAATAGGAATTCAAGGAAATTTTACCTACATTTGGTGCTTCATATCCAACCTTATAGGAAACTGTTTACCCTTCACCAAATTGATGAAGAAGGGGGTCACTTATTAGTGGGTCAATGATTGTTAAGAAGAATTTCATTCCCTAAATAAATACCTCTTGATCCCACCAATATTGGTGCCACCTATTGAAGGAAAGCTACTCATTCTATACATAACATCCTTGAAGTGATCACTGGGTGATTTCCTCGCATAAAATAATGATGATGGGAATGAAAACTATTTTTACTATCTCATTCAAACCATGATCGATGCAGAGACTCGATATTCAGATATTGATAAGAGCTTCCTGGCATTAATATTTGTAGTTTATAAGATGAGTCACTACCTACATCACCACGAGATCCACTTGGTTTCTTGCAATAACCCACTAAAATTTATCCTTAGTTGTCCTGTTCTCACAGAATTCCTGGCAGGGTTGGTAGTTATCCTGCAGCAGTTTGATATAGAGTTTGTGCATCAAAAAGTAGTGAAATTCTAAGCCCTAGCAGACTTCCTCACGAATCACCCATCTATAGAAGATACATAATTAAATATAGAACTAACTGATGAAGAAATATTCTCTATTTAGGATAGCCTCTGAACATGGGATATTTATTTTGATAATGCTTACAGGAGTCCAATGGGGAAAAGAATGGAAGAACCTAAGATTAACAAAGTCAGGTTGGGAATTGTGCTGATCTCACCAGAGAAGGCAGTGTTTTCATACTTCTTCATGTAATTAGAAGGTGGTACCAATAATGATTCAGAATGTCAGGCTCTCATTACAGGTCTGGAGTTGTCACTCCAAGTACCAGTGAACCACCTAGAGGTGAAGGGTGATTCAGAATTGACAATCAAGTAGATCAATGGGGATTATGTCATCATAAAGGAAGAGCTAATTCCCCTGTGTGATTATTTCAAAGGGTTAATGACATAATTCTACTTAGATCCAATATTTACTCATGTCATGTTATCACAAAATGCCCATGCAGATACATTGGGAAATGTAGCTACATCTTTGGCAGATCCAAATATGGAAAAAACAATTATCATTTTTTCTCATCATCGAATGGTTTCATCTTTTATTAGGATCATATATGAATAAATCAATGAAATAATTCCCATGTTGTAGTTGGTGGTCTATAACCAACTACTTTGTACTTTATTCATTAATAAAGGCCTTATCACATCTTGACAGTTCTTCTGCATGAAAATGCTTGTGATAATGTCCTAAGGATAGTTGTCGCATTAAAGGGTCATAGCAGATCCCTGCTATGATGAGAACCCAGAAGTTCCATAACATTGTTCTTGAATATATTTTCTATGGTTGGATGATATTATTTGAGGGAAACAAATAATACAGGTCATTAGGGGTAAGGACTCATAAAACTTTGAGGCACCTTCTCATGGTGTGCGCCCTTGGTAATATCCAGGAGGATATTATGAGAACGAGACCCACCAGTAGGAAATCCACATTTTATAGTGTCATTAGATGTTCCTATCTGCAGACATGTGTATTGGTCCTTAGACTTTAAGATTATTATTAATGGGTATTACAACTCGCACACTTAGATGTATTGACAAAAACTGTGATGACACACTATTCGCAGTGAGGTAGGATACGTTGGGTGCATCACGAGTAATACTACATTAATAGATAATGCGAGAAATGATTTGTCCCTTCTGTTCCATAACAGAAGTAGATATCTCAGGCCCTTTGTTGGAATTGATATAGCCTAAATTAATCCATGGCCATGGTAAGGTATGGGTGAGTTCAATTCTGGGAATTCAAAGAAAGAATAATCGAGCACATGGGTTGATGGTGCTAGCATGCAACCCGCTTGATTAGAGATATCGAGACAAAGGTATTATATTACACGGTAAACGTTCATAGGAGGTGAAACGACATTTCGGCGTTAACTTCTTTCTCTATGGGTGCCTTGGTGTGTTGCTAGATGCTAACATTGGACTTTAGGCAGGCTCCACCTAATACCACTGAGGAAGAGGCCTAGAGGGTCACACACTAAGTGTGTACATATATCTCAGTTAAATATTAATTTAACAAGATAAATATATATTATTACCGACTGTGGTTTAATAATTATAAGGATTTCTGATCGCATTTATTTTGACACTAGTTATTCGAGAGAATATATTTTGGGAAAAATAATATATTTATTAGCGAGTAATGCAGTTACATTTATTTAAGAAATAAATAGCCATTACTCAAGGTCTAATAAATGTGGTGGAGAAAAATGGAAAATAAAAGTACACGCCATGTATATTAAATATACATGCCGTGTAGTTTTATGGAAAACAAGTACACACCGTGTATTAATTATTACACGCCGTGTAGTTTTCCAGTTGGTATTTTGAGGATATAATACTATTTTATTAAATGATATTTATTATAATCAGTGTGGGCTCATGTCAAGGAATTAATGATTCGACATGGGGGTTTTCAATAAGAGTTAATGAAATAAATAAAACACGTAACGTGTTTATTTATTGTCATAAATCTATTAACCTCAAACCCGATTATAAATATCCCCACAATCCCAACACATTTGAATATCCATTGTTGTGCATAACGGATTTGGAAAAACTCTCAAGCCAAGAGAGAATTCCCTTTCCACCAAGAACACCCTCAAGTTACGAGAGTGAGATCCTCCACCAGATCAAGGCATCCGAAGGCGGACATTGCAAGCGAAGGTTCTTCCACGCTAGCACCTGGAGATCCCTTCGGTGACATCCAGAGATACGTGGAGCACGTGTGGATCACTACTAGAGGAATCCTATACTTGGATTCTACGACGTAACAACAGATCACAGAATCGTGACCGGAGACATCGATGAAGAAAGAATTCCACCGAGGTAATTCTTGTGAATTAATTAAATTAATTATAACCAACATATGATGATCCTATCTCAATGGTTTTGGGACTCTTCTTTTCTTTTTCGTTCTTTATTCCATTATGAATATCTGGCGCTTTATATCATGATGGATCTCGGATTGAACATTGTTTAACGCTAAAATTAAAGTTGGGAAAACCCACCAACGCACTTCCGCTGTGCCCGGAACCTACAAGTGGTATCAGAGGGGTCATATTGTTGATTATAATTATTTAGTTTTTCATTGCTGATTTACGCATTTAATAATTTAGTTATTTCAATTCATGTTTAATCATTCTAGAAATATGAATCTTGAGATCTGTTCCTCCTCCCTCATTTCTCATTCACCTCACAAAAACGAATTTTTCTTTTAATTTTGATTAAAATAAAATAGAGGAACTCATCCGGAGGAGCCAAACATTTCTGGTCGTACAACACCAGAATACACAGTGTGTATTCAGAAGTACACACCGTGTAGTCTTGGTTCAATGCATTGACTAATCCACCAAATCAAGTCATGTATTGGATTCTTTCTAAGAATTTAAGACACCGTGTGTTGACCAGAAATAGGTGGCACATGGTTTCCGGATTACACATCATGTGGTCCAATGAACACAGCGTGTAGTCCCTTCGGGTTAGGGTTGGGCCGTGTACCCCGTACATGGCTTTCCCGGCTAGAAACCGAGTAACACAAAAACTACACGGCATGTGTCCCATAGAACACGCCGTGTACTCTGAAAATTTACAAAGTACATAAACAAGCCATGTCCCCGGGCGTGTACTTCAGATGGATGGTGAAGAAAAGTACACACCGTGTAGTCAGAACTGCATGCCTTGTACTCACCCAAATTAAGCGGATTTATTAAAATTTATTATTATATTATAAAAAACCTTCAGACGTGTACCATGGTGCAGGCGTAAAGCTAAGGCACAACACGTGATCGGTGTTTTATATATATGTGTTTAATTTAACATCTACTTAATGAACAGGAATTCATCGGGTTGCCTGTAAGGTACAAGTTACGTACAAGGATAATTTTAAATGAATTTATTTGTTTAAAATTATGACAGATGAGAATCTCAAGGAAGTTCAGAAAATGGTTTAAGATAAAAGTATTGATTAATTAAAGGCAAATAATTAATTCGAGCGTGATTTATCTTAAACAAGAACGATTAAAGAATTGAATGCTAGTTTTATTTATGTGTAAATATTGTTGCATGTATGGATGATCATGAGCTAGACTAAGACCTTTGTATGTGAATGGATTCTTTTAATTTATTTATTTAAATTAAATTTGTTGGCCTGCGAGCCATATCCTCATTAATATGTAGGGTCTACGCACCCAGGGATTCTTTTATGTAAAAACACCTTTTTACCCCTCACCTGTGTGTGAGATAAATGCATATGTAATGGATGGAGCTCCCAAGATAGTGGAGGCAGCTCAAGTAAGGATCCAAGGAGAAACCAATCCAAGAAGATACAAAGGTGGACAAGTGGAAAGATGTAAACATGACCCCAAAAGGTTTAAGGTGTTTTCTCCCCTAGGTCTTGGGTTAGTTTATCAACCGCTAGATAAACTAACCAATAGAACAAAGCTCATGATCATACCATTTATTTTATTTCTATCAGTTGCATGGTTTATTTATTGTGGGTGTGTTGTCATGTCACACAATTAATGAATTAAACAAGAAAGAAAGATGGAACTAAAATAACACTGGATTATACATAAATATTATCTTATACATGGTTAATCACTTAAGTATATCCCATTTAATATTAACAAGCATGTAATAAAATATAAAAAATTGGAAATTTATGTATAAGGATAAAATCCCTCAAAAAAAATATTAAGTCGGTATAGCCTTCCATAATATTGGTTAGAATCGAACCATAGTTCAAAGTGTTTGACCAACCCTAGTTGGGGTGCTTTCAATTATCGGGGAATTCTAATTCAAGATTTTGGGTTAACTTGACTTGGTTCGCATTAAGGGTTGACTGCCACAGCAGGACTTGGTGTGACCAAGAGGCAAAGGTTGAGGAAATCCAAAATAAAAGGATTTTAGGATTGGGGAGTCCACTCAACGGATCAAGGAGATACGAGTTAATGTAGTTGGTATTTGGAATGCCTACCTAAAACCCTTCGAGTTACTTGACCAATCCTAGTTGGGATAATGCAAAGGGAAATATGGATCCTTGCCACTAGAATATTCAGGAAACAGAATATTCCAAAATCAATGGTGAGGGATATTGGAATTTGATAAAATAGTGGGAGACTAATAAGTATTAATTTATTTATTTGTCTCAGTTTTTTAATAAAGTACTAAACCTTTTCTCATCTTAATTTGTAGAAACGGCAAGAAACTGACTTCAAACATGTCATTGCGAACCATACTCGAGAAGGAAAACCTTCTCACCGGCACCAATTTCCAAGATTGGTATAGGCGTTTACGTGTTATCCATCGCCACGAGAGGAAGTTGTATGTGCTGGAAGATCCTGTTCTAGTTGCGCCTAGATTGGAACTTCTACCCTTAACTCACCAGGTAGATAAGGACATGGGGCATGACAAACCTAAAGTCCTTATGGTGAACAAGAAAAGGAAGGACAAGGAAAAGGGGCCAAAGACTTATAAATGGTCTGAAGCCCCCGAGCATCGTCCCTCCAAGAAGGGGAAGATCCAGAGGCAGGGCAAGGAACGGGAGGCAATGTGTTTTTCATGTGGAAAGAAAGGCCACTGGAAGACGAACTGCACCCAGAAGCGTCGGGAGGCTAATGGTGAATTCATTATCGAGTGTAATCTTTCTATTTCTACACATTGGGTATTATATAGAGCTTATGGGGATCACATATGTATTCAAATTCAAGAACCAATTAGATTTAGAAAGATTTCCGGAGGAGAGGTGGATCTTCAAGCTGCCAATGGCGCAAGGCTGGCTGCGTAGGCTATTGGCGACTACCACCTATCATTACTAACTGGGATGATCTTGGTTTTACATAACTATTATTATGTTATTAGTGTTACCAAAAACATAATTTATGTATCTTGTTTGGATATTGATGGATTTATTTTCAAGTTTGGAAATAAGGTTTGTCTCTTTTATAAGAACAATGTATGTTATGGTATGGCACATTTAAATAATGGTTCATATGTATTAAATTACGAAAACCAAGTGTTGGAAATCGATAATGAAACAAACTCACATGACTCATACATCACCCAGTTGTGGAATCACCGTCTCGATCATGTAAATGAGAAGCGCTTGACAAAGCTCTGCCAAGATGGATATTTAAAATCTACTAGCTAAAACCACTTGATAGATGTCACACTTGTTTACAAGGTAAAATGACCAAGCTGCCATTTGGTTGATAGGGTGAAAGGGCCACAGAGCTTCTAGGATTGGTACACACGGATGTATGTGGACCATTTCCAGTAGAATCTAGAGGTGGATATTCTTACTTCATTACTTTTACTGATGATTTGAGTAGATACGGATTTATCTACTTAATGAGGTATAAGTCAAAAGCCTTAAATAAATTCAAGGAATTCAAGAATTAAGTAGAGAATCAGCTTGATAAGAAGATAAATAAGCTTCTATCAGATCGAGGTGGATAATATCTAAACCAAGAGTTCATCGATCTTCTACGAGAGTCCAGGATTCTATCTCAGCTCACTCCTCCTTATACACAACAGTGGAATGGTGTTAGTGAAAGGAGGAACCGAACCTTGTTGGACCTGGTGAGGTCGATGATGAGTCATGCGGATCTTCCATTATCCTTTTGGGGATATGCATTACAAACTACAGCATACACATTAAACCGAGTACCAACTAAGGCAGAAAATGGAATTCTCTCTGAGTTATGGAGTGGAAAGAAACCCATTTTGTCGTATACATGTGTATGGGGATGCAAGGCATTTGTTAAGGCCTTCTCAGGAAACAAACTAGCATCCTGGGGCACGAAGTGTATCTTTATAGGATATCCAATGGAAATGAAAGGATGTTGCCTATATAAACCTCAAGACAAGAAAGTGATTGTCGCCAGAAAAGTCGTCTTTCTTGAGAGGGAGCACATCCTCAAGAAGGATAGTGGGAGCAAGATTGACTTCGACGAAGTAGATGCTCAAGATACACAAGAGTTGGTACAGGAACAAGTTCCACAAGTTCCCGTGGAGGAGGTTTCAAAAACACAAGTACTGCGTAGGAGCTCAAGAGAGGTAAGGGAACTAGAGAGATTTGGTTTCCTAGTCACTGAGTATGGTGAATCATTATTGTTGGACAATGATGAGCCTCTCTCCTAAAAGGAAGCAGTAGAAAGCTCAAAAGCTGCAAGATGGCTAGAAGCTATGAATTCTG
Source organism: Viscum album (assembly GCA_963277665.1). Lineage (NCBI taxonomy): Eukaryota > Viridiplantae > Streptophyta > Magnoliopsida > Santalales > Viscaceae > Viscum > Viscum album. Next base: position 1,233,258,236 of record OY728162.1, on the reverse strand, counting down.
AGATGGATTCCATGTATCAGAACCAATTCTGGGTTCTGGTCGATGAGCCAGTTGATGTAAAGCCTGTTGGATGAAAATGGGTATTCAAGAGAAAACTGGACATGGAAGGTCAAGTTAGAACCTATAAATCAAGGCTAGTGGCTAAAGGATTCAGACAACATCAAGGAATTGACTATGATGAAACCTTATCTCCAGTTTCTATGTTTAAATCCATAAGAATCATACTTTCCATAGCATCTTACCATGACTTCGAGATTTGGAAAATGGATTCCAAAACAGCATTCCTTAACGGGAACCTTCAGGAAGATGTCTATATGAAACAACCAGAAGGGTTTGTGACACCAGGTGAAGCCAAACGACTTTGAAAGTTTAAGAAATCCATTTATGGATTGAAGCAAGCATCCAGGTCAAGGAAAATTTGATTTGATGAAGCCATAATGGAATTTGGTTTCATTAATAATGAATTTGAGCCATGTGTTTATAAGCGGTTTAATGGGAATGTGATCGTTATCCTAGTAGTATATGTTCATGACATATTACTTATTGGAAATGATGTACCAGTCTTACAGTCAGTTAAGGACTGGTTGAACAAGTGTTTCTCCATGAAGGACTTAGGAGAAGCATCCTACATTCTAGGGATCAAGATCATTCATGAAAGATCCAAGAGGCTGCTTGGACTAAGTCATAGTACATACATTGACCATATACTAAAGATATTTAGTATGGAACAATCCAAGAGGGGATTGGTTCCAGTGTCACATGGAATATATCTTTCTAAGAAAATTTGTCCTCAGACACAACAAGAAAAAGATAGAATGAGTAACATCCCATACGCTTCGTCTATAGGATCCATCATGTATTCCATGTTATGTACCAGGATTGATGTGGCCTATGCACTGAGCATGGTAGGCAGATATCAAGAAAATCTAGGAGAACAGCATTGAACTGTTGTTAAGACTATCCTTAAGTATTTGAGAAGAACTAAGGATATGTTCCTGGTGTATGGAGGAGATGAAGAGCTTTTCATCATAGGGTATGCTGATGCTGGTTTTCAGATAGATCAGAATTATTTGAAGTCGCAATCTGGATATGTTTTCTGTCTCAATGTAGGAGTTGTTAGCTAGAAGAGTTCAAAGTAGCCAGTTGTCGCTGATTCTACAGTGGAGTCCGAATATATAGCGGCTTCTGATGTAGCCAAGGAAGTCATCTGGATTTGGAACTTTGTCCAGGATCTTGATGTGGTGCCTATCAGTAAAGATCCCATTACATTTTATTGTGATAAAACTACAGCAGTGGCTCTTGCAAAATAACCAAGGTCACATCAACTGACAAAGCGCATACTCCGGAAGTATCACCTCTTGAGGGATATCTATCAGAGGGGTGAAGTTGCTGTGAGAAGAGTGTCTATGGAAGAGAACGTGGCAGACCCCATGACTAAAGTCCTATCTCAGCAGAAGCATGAATATCATGTGAGAGCAAGAGGGTTAAAAGTTGTTAGCAGTTGGCTCTAGTCCAAGTGGGAGTCTGTTGGAGTTGGTGGTCTAGAACCAACTACTTTGTACTTTATTCATTAACAAAAGCCTTATCACATCTTGATTTTTCTTCTACGTGACAATGCATGTGATAATTTCCTAAGGACAGCTGTTGCATTAAAGGGCCATAGCAGATCCCTGCTATGATGAGAAACTAGAAGTTCCATAACACTATTCTTGAATATATGTTCTATGGCCGGATGATATTATTTGAGGGAAACAAATAATATTGGTCATTAGGGGTGAAGACTCATAAAACTTTGAGGCACCTTCTCATGGTGTGCACCCTTGGTAATATCCAACAGGATATTATGATAACGAGACCCACCAGTAGGAAATCCACATTTCATAGTGTCATTGGATGTTCCTATCTGCAGACGTGTGTATTGGTCCTTATACTTTAAGATTATTATTAATGGGTATTACAACTCGCACACTTAGATGTATTGACAAAAACTGTGATGACACACTGTTTACAGCGAGGTAGGATACGTTGGGTGCGTCATGAGTAATACTGCATTAATAGATAATGCGAGAAAGGATTTGTCCCTTCTGTTCCATAACGGAAGTAGATATCTCAGGCCCTTTAATGGAATTGATATATCCTAAATAAATCCATGGCCATGGTAAGGTATGGGCGAGTTCAATTCCAGGAAGTCAAAGAAAGAATAATTGAGAACATGGGTTGATGGTACTAGCATGAAACCCTCTTGATTAGAGATATCGAGACAAAGGGATTATATTACATGGTAAACATTTGTAGGAGGTGACACGTCATTGCAGCATTAACTTCTTTCTCTATGGGTGCCTTGGCGTGTTGCTAGATGCTAACCTTGGACTTTAGGCAGGCTCCGCCTAATACCACTGAGAAAGAGGCCTAGAGGGTCACACACTAAGTGTGTCCATGTATCTCAATTAAATATTAATTTAACAAGATAAATAAATATTATTACCGACTATGGTTTAATAATTATTTAAGGATGCCTGATCGCATTTATTTCGACACTAGTTATTCGAGAGAATATATTGTGGGAAAAATAATATATTTATTAGAAAGTAATGCAGTTACATTTATTTAAGAAATAAATAGCCATTACTCAAGGTCTAATAAATGTGGTGGAGAAAAACAAAAAATAAAAATACACGTTGTGTATATTAAATATACATGTCGTGTAGTTTTATGGAAAACAAGTACACGCCGTGTATTAATTATTACATGCCGTATAGTTTTTCAGTTGGGATTTTGAGGATATAATATTGTTTTATTAAATGATATTTATTATAATAAGTGTGGGTGCATTTCAAGGAATTAATGATTCGACATGGGGGTTTTCAATAAGAGTTAATGAAATAAATAAAACGCGTAATGTGTTTATTTATTGCCATAACTCTATTAACCTCAAACCCGATTATAAATATCCTCACAACCCCAACACCTTTGAAGAGTCATTTTTGTGCACAATGGATTAGGAAATACTCTCAAGCCAAGAGAGAATTCCCTTTCCACCAAGAACACCCTCAAGTTACGAGAGTGAGATCCTCCACCGGATCAAGGCGGTCGAAGGCGGACATCACAAGAGAAGGTTCTTCCGTGCTAGCCCCCAGAGATCCCTTCGGCGATGTCCAGAGATACGTGGAGCATGTGTGGATCACTGCTGGAGGAATCCTATACTTGGATTCTACGACGCAACAACGGATCACATGATCATGAACGGAGACATCGACGAAGAAATAATTCCACCGAGGTAATTCTTGTAAATTAATTAAATTAATTATAACCAACATATGATGATCCTATCTCAATGGTTCTGGGACTCTTCTTTTATTTTTCATTCTTAGTTCCATTCAGAAGATCTGGCATTTTATATCGTGACTGATCTCAGATTGAACGTTGTTTAATGCTAAAATCAAAGTTGGGCAAACCCACCAACGCGCTTCCGCTGCTCCCGGAACCTACATCCCATTCCTGATTCATATATCCATACCACAGGATGAATGACACCCATCATAGAGTATCTCCAAGATCGAGTACTTCCATTAGACAAAGTTGGAAGAGAATAGATCTAGTGGTGAGCAGCTAATTTCACTCTTTATAATAGCCCAAATCACTAAAAAGTGCTCTATAAGTGATGATTTGATGGATTAATTCTTAGATGTTTTTATGGATCAGAGACTACGAATATTATGGAAGAAGTATAAATAAGAGCATGTGGTTCCCACCAATCAAGGTATACGATTTCTGATAAAATCTAAAGGGTTGGATACTTCTGGCCTTCGATGATGCAGGATTCCACATAATTCAATAAGAAGTTTCATCCCTAAAAAATGCATGCCAATTTCATCCATCAAACCCTAGATCTACTACATACAACTAAATACTCTTGGCCATTTTCCAAATGGGGAATGGATGTTGTTGGACTATATCCTCTAGTTATGGCTAAGCAGTTCAGTTACATCCTTATCATTATCGATTTCTTCTCCAAATGGGATGAGGAAATACCTCTCAAAGAATTTAGAGCCAAAAGAATTTTTATTTTTGTTAAAGATGACATAATTACCATATTTGGTGTCCCTCATACCATTTTGACGAACAATGGCACCAATTTCTGTTTTACTGAGGTGGAGAAGCTATATTAGGAATACAATATCAAATCCAACCATTCATCCCTCTATCATGCATCAACTATTGGACAGATAGAGGATTTTAACAAGACCCTATCAAACATACTCTATAAGATGGTGGAAAAAGATAAGAAATCTTGTCCTGATAATCTCTTGCATGCCTTATGGTCTTATCGGACTACAACCTATACTACTACATGAGAAACCCCATACTCATTGGTGTACGTAACATAAGCAGTATTTTCCATTGAGGTTTAGTTGACATCAATCCATATTTCCATTTGTGACCAGCTATCCATATATTAGAAATCCTAGAAATGATTGGATGAGCTGGAGTGACACTACACCAAAATTTGTATTTAGTGGCGGTTTTTTGTTTCGTTTAGCAGCGGTTTAAACCACCGCTAAATCATGCTTCGGGAAATAAATAGCGGTGGTTTAAACCGCCGCTATATTGTTTTAATTTTTTTATTTTTTTTAAATTTTATTAATTTTTTAATTCACTACGATTTAAACTGTCGCTAAATCATTTTTATTTTTTTATTTTTTTTATTTTTTTTATTTTTTTTTTAATTTTTTCTTTTTATTTCCACGCACATACTCATCCATCTCCATGCATAAGACTATGCCCATGCACATGCTCATGCCATATATATAAATTCTGCGTTGGGTGAGATTTGAACCCCTTACCTCTTGTTTGTTCTCCAAAGACTTTACCACTCCAGCAAGCACTTCATGTGGTCAATAAATCGAATTTAATATACTTATATATATATATATATTGGAAAAACAAGTAATACATAACAAATAGATACAAACTAAATAATTATTAATCAATAATTATTAATCAATAATCAATAATTAATAATATATAATATAATATAATATATATATATATATATAACATATAATATATAACATATAATATATAATACATAATATCTAATACATAATATCTAATATCTAATATCTAATATCTAATATCTAATATATAATATATAATGTATTATATATAATATATAATATATAATATATAACATAATATATATATATATATATAAGTAATGTATAAATAATAAATTAATTAAAAAATAATTTAATATATAATAAATTAATAAATATTAATAATAAATTAATAAATAATAGATAAATAAATAAATAATAAATAAATAATAAATAATAAATAATAAATAATAAATAATAAATAATAAATAATAAATAATAAATAATAAATAATAAATAATAAACAATAAATAATCAATAATCAATAATTATTAATCAATAATAAATAATTGATAATATATAATATAATATATATATATATATATAATATATAACATATAATATATAACATATAATATATAATACATAATATATAATACATAATATCTGATATCTGATATCTAATATCTAATATCTAATATATAATGTATTAAATATAATATATATAATATAATATATAATATATATTTTATATTTTATATTTTATATTATGTATTATATAATAGATAATATATAATACATAATATATAATACATAATAGATAATATATAATATATAATATATAATATATAATATATAATATATAATATATAATATATAATATATAATATATAATATATAATATATAATATATGATATATAATATATAATATATAACATAATATATCTATATATAAGTAATGTATAAATAAATAACTATTAATAATAAATAATAAATAATAAATAATAAACAATGAATAATTATTAATTAATAATTAATATTTTAATTTTAATATTTAATATGTAATATTCAATATTCAATATTTAATAAATAATTAATATTTAATTAATATTTAATTAATATTTAATTAATAAATAATAAATAAATAAATACATAAATAAATAATAACTAATTAATAATTAATAATTAATAATAACTAATAATTAATAACTGATAATTATAAAATTAATAATTCTTGATTAATAATTAATATTTTAATTTTAATATTTAATATGCAATATTCAATATTTAATATTTAATAAATAATTTATAATTAATTAATAATTAATTAATTAATAATTAATAATTAATAAATAATTAATAAATGAAAAATAAAATAATAATAAATAAAAAATAAAAAATAAAAAAGATATAAATATATAACTAAATAAATAGATAAATAAATAATTAATAATTAATAATAACTAATAACCAATAATTTATAATTTATATTAATAAATAATAATTCATTAATTAATAATAATTAATTAATTAATAAATAATGAATAACGAATAAATAAATAATAAATAAATAATAAATAATAAACTAATAAATAATAAATAATAAATAATAAATTATTTAATTAAAGATAAATTAATAATTAATGTGTACATAATAACTAAATAATAAATAAATAAATAATAATAAATGTTAAATAAATAAATAAACAATTAAATAAATAAATCATAAAACGTTGAGAACCTCTTAAAACCCTAAAAACACTGAAATGGTCATAAAATATGATTCGATGCTCATTTTCTAGTGCCACAACCAGTCAAATCGAAGATCGTGAAATAATCTTTGATATGATATGTGGTATAGGCCGAACAGAAACCTGGATCGAATGTTATAACCGTTTGAATTTTAAGAAATCAGTGTCTGCAACTAAAACCTCTGTTTCAGAGGACTTATGGGTCTTTATGGTGGAATAAAAAGGGGTACAATACTCTAAGAGTTAGTACCAGACTTGAGCAGTATAGAACTTGTCACAGGCTTCGATTTGATATGTGGTAGAGCCCAAACGGACACCCGGATTAAAAGTTATGGTCGTTTGAAGTTTGAGTTCGATTTTCGACTTTTGAATTTTGAATATATATTTTTTCCTTTGATTATCATGTGATTTAAATCTCACTTGGTTTTTTCTCATTTGATAAAATTAGATTTGACTGGTTGTGGAGCTAAAATGGACTCTCAAATCAGAAGTTATGGTCATTTGATGTCGAAGTCTGTTCTTCTACTTATTTAATATTTTCTTTCCATTTAAAAATATTATTAACTAATAATTATAAATATTAATTAATTGACACATTATAAATATATAAAATTATAAATAATAAACTATATTTTATTGTAAATAATAAAAAAATAATAAATAGTTTTTTAATTTTTTAATTTTTTAATTTTTTAAATTTTTTTAAAAACAAATTCCTAAATTTTGCGGCCGTTTTCAAAAAACCGCCGCTATTTCACGGTGGTTTTTTTAAAAACCACTGTTAAAAAAATTCAATTTTTTTTAGAAGATATTTTTAAAAAAATATTAAAAAATATTAAAAAAATTAGTAGTGGTTTTTTCTCGGTGGTTCTAAAAATCGCCGATAAGTTTTTGTTCGAAAAATATTTAGTGGCAGTCATTCAAACTTCCGCGAAAAAACTGCTGCTAAAATATTGTTTTCTTGTAGTGTGACTAGACAATAATAGATTGTACACCTTTCATCACCTGGAGGTCTATCAAAACCGGATAGCATGGGCCTTTAACAAGAAGGTCCATCTTCATTCATTCCTCCAAGGAGAATTGGTATTGGTCCTTAGGACTCCGATGATACCATGAAATAAGATTCTGAAGCTTGAGCCAAAGTGGAAAGGACCTTACTCCATAAATAAGTTCTTCTCTAACGGAGCTTATTACTTAATCTCAATAGATGGAGAACTCACTATAACTCTAACCAATGCAAGGTTTCTGAAGAATTACTTTGTGTAATCACATAATGTTCATCTTAGATATAGGACCTTAAACTGCATAGAACCATTTGCATCCATGTTGTACGACTTTAAACTGCATAACATCATCGTCCTTGTCACATTATGACAAACTTCACAGCATGTGGTCTAAGTTGCAAGACGTTAAATTGCATAGTACCAATTGTCCTCATCACATGACATTAAACTACATGGTTAATGTATCCCTTATTTGAAATTAAGAAATCCCCCTTATTTGTAATATTTGGTGTCCTAGAACCAAATGGTTGTACTTTGATTACATTAATATTTAATATATTTAAATATTAAACATATTATTACATATTGTTCATTGTTTTGTATGACTATAGTGTAATAATGTCCTGGAGTATTTTTTTCATTGACAAGGTCATAAAAGTTCCCTGTTATGATGATAACCTTGAAGTGCTATGATGATACTATTAAATATAGTTTCGCAGTTGGATGACATACTATAATGGGATACATAATATACAGATCATTAGGTGCGAGTACTCATAATTAGATGAGACTTCCTCTCATGAAGTTCAAACTTGGTAATCTCCAAGATAGGATATTATGAGAACATACCCTCCAGTAGGAATTCCTCATGTTTTGGTGTCATCGGATATTCCTATATGCAAGCATGTGTAATGATCCTTAGACTTTAAGATTATCATTAATAAGTGTCACGACTCACGCACTTTGATTTACTAATGAAAATCATCATGCAAATAGTTGGTGGGAAGTAGGGTATGTTGGGTTCATCACGAGTGGTATGTTAGTAATGGATAAGTTGAGGAAGGATTTGTCCCTTCCATTTATGGAAGTTGATATCTCAGTCCTTTAATTAAAATAGAAACATCGCGTGAAATTACATGGCTATGGTGTAATGAAGAGTTTATTTCAGATAGTCAAAGAATTATGTATCAAGCATAAAGTTTGATGACACTATCATGAAACCAGCTTGATGAGATATTGAGACAAAGGGATTATATTATACAGGGAGATTTTGTATGTAGATTTCATTGTTGTGACTTTAAGTTCTTTATCTTGGGTGTCTTGACCCATTTTTAGACAGTACTCTTGGACTTTAGGCAATCCCACCTAATTCCAATGAAAAATAATCCAAGAGGGTCACACACTAAGTGTTTTTTGTGGTCTCGATTAAATTATATTTGAATTTAATTAATAAATATTATTCTCAAGACATTGGAATAATTTTATTCAAGTTAAAATGATTATATAAATTAAATAAATATCTATTCACCAGATTGTGGGTAAAATATATTTATTTATTTTATTGAACATTTAATAAATATTTATTTACTAGTTTGTAAATAAAATATTTATTTAAGAGAATAAATTATTTATTTATTTATTTAGGTGTTCAATAAATGGAAGTGGAGTTCAAGCAGACCAAGGTTGTTCTGGTAGTAAAATTATTATTTTCAAGATGGTGAATAATTATTTAACTAGTTTTCACAAATTAAAATAATAATAACGTTGCTATTATTTTCTGACGCGGAATTTTATTTATTTTTTTTACACAAGTTGGTGCACCATAAATAATTACGTGCTATTATTATTAAAATAATGGGTCTTCTCTAAGGTTATGAATGTATTTAATTTGTGTTACGTAGTTAAATATTGTAACTGAATCCCCATATCAACAAATAAACATGTACGTCTATTGTGTCATGTACCGAACTGCATGCTCGGTGAATTGAGAATTGTTGAACTAAACAATTTATCTCTCAAATCCTCTTCCCACCCCTCTCAAGAAATAGATACATTCTTCAAGACTGAAGAACAAGCGATCAATAATGACAGACACAAGACATAATCTTCTCTACATTAGCACCTGGAGAACGATAGGTGTCAATCAGAGTCCATCGGAGTATGTGTGGATCACCACTAGAGGGATTCTAGTTTAGATCCTTGTAATCGCAATGATATAATTCAGAAGGTTCATTTCGAACAATAAAAAACATCAAGGAATAAAATACCGAATATCCAGGTATTATTTTCTTTATGAAATTAATTAAATTAATTATAAACATTATGTGTAAGATCCTCTCTATAGGTTTCAGGCCTCTTCCTTATTTACATAAATCTTTGATTCTATTCTATGGAGATTGGCGTTCATCGTCGTATTGATCCCAAAATAATCATTGATCATGGTAAAAATTAAATTTGGGTGATGGCCCAACTGCGCTTCCGCTGTGCTCGGAACCTTCAAGTGGTATCAGAGGGGTTACATCATATTTTATAATTATTTAAATAATTTGTTTATGATTTATGGTTTAATAATTTAGTTTTTCAATTCAAGTTAATCATTCTGCAAATCTGAATCTTGATATTTTTTTCTCCTTTTTCGTTTCTCGTTCACCTTACAGAAATGATCTTTTCTTTTAATTTTAATTAAAATAAAATTGAGGATCTCATCTAGAGGGGACAAAGGATCATGACCATACAAAACTAGAATACATGGCATGTAGTTGGATTCAGATGTCGTGTATCAAGGTTCAATGCATCGGGACTGGTACGCTAAACCAAGCTGTGTCATAGGAGTTTGTCTAAGTCTTAAAGACTCTATGTGTTGACCAGGAACAGTTGGCACATGGTTTCTGGATTACACACCGTGTGGCCCACTGGACACAGCGTGTAGTCCCTTCAGGTTAGGGGTGGACCATGTACCCTATATATCGCTTTCCCGGCTGGAGACTATTTAACGTGGATACTATACAGTGTGTGGCCCACTGGACATGTCGTGTACTCTGAGGATTTCCGAATTACATATATACATCGTATCCCTGGGCACGTACTTTAGATGGATGGTGAATGATAGTACACGTCATGTGGTAGGAACTACACATTGTTTACTCATCCAAATTACACATATTTATTAGAATTTATTATTTTATTATACAAACCCTTGATAAATGTACCATGGTGCAGGTGTAAAGCTGGGACACAACATGTGATAAGTGTTTTATATATATATATGTTTAATTTAACATCTGTGTAATGTTCATTCCTACTCATTGGTTATTTATGAACAAGAATTAACAAGGTTGTTTCCAAGGTACAAGTTATGTACAAAGATAATTTTAAATGAATTTATTTGTTTAAAATTATGATGGATGAGAATCTCAAGGAAATTCAGAAAAAGGCTTTAAGATAAAAGGATTGATTAATTAAAGATGATAATTAATTGATTTGAAAGTGATTTATCTTAAACAAGAACGATTAAAGAATTGAATTCTAGTTTTATTAAATGTGTAACTAGTTGCATGTATGTGGGTGATCATGAGCTAGACAAAGACCTTTGTATGTGATTGGTTTTATTTTAATTTATTTATTAAATTATTTATTGTCATGCAAGCCATCTCTCCTCATTAATATGTAGGGCATGCATGCTCATGGTTTATTTTATATAAACCCACCTTTTTACCCTACACCTATACATGTGAGTTTAAAAGCATATGTAATGGATGGAACTCCCAAGATTGTAGAGACATGGTTAATCACTTAAGTAAGTTCTATATAATATTAACAAGCATGTGATAAATATAATAAGTAATTCATGCATAAGATATAAAATTCCTTAAATAAAATATTAAGTTAGATCAAGCCTTCTGTTACATGATTAAGGGAAAAACTCAATAAAACTATGTGTTTAACCAAACATTTTTTGGAAACTTACTTTTATACAGGAATTCCTTATGAAAGGTTTTGGGTTGACTTAACCATTTTACATCAAGAGGGGTATCCCTTTCCAGACTTGGTGTAATATTGGAGGAAAGAGTTGAGGAAATCAAAAGTCAGGATTTTAGGATTGGGGATTTCGTTCAACAAATCAAGGATCTACAATCCCACAGCTAGCAAAGACCTACCTACCTAAATACCTTCAAATAGCTTAACTAACCCTTGTTGGGGTTATGAGAAGGGGAATATGGATCCTTTCCACTATAATTTCATGGAAACTAGACATTCTGAGTTCAATGGTGAGGGCCATTGGGACTTGATAAAATAGTGGGAGACTTAATAAAATTAATTTATTATTTCTCATAAAATGTAATCAAGAAAGTATTATTGATATTATCTTTTAATTTTAGAATAAAAATGACAAGCTCGTCAACCACACTGTCCTTCTGATCTATTCTGGATAAAGAAAACATCCTCACCAGTAGTAACTTCTGTTAATGTTTTAGTCACGTTCTGGTTATCCTATGCCATGAATAGAAGTCTTATTTGTTGGATTTATTATCACATGATTCGCCTACCAAAGAGGAGAGTGATGAGTATTTTCTGGTCTATGAGAAACATATGAATGATTTGGTCAACATTCAATGTTTGATGCTATCATCAATGTATAGTGAGCTCATGAAGTCTCATTAAAACATGGATCCTTATAGCATGCTCGAGCACCTCCATCATCTTTACCAGGAGAGAGAAAGACAAGAAAGGTTTGAGATCTCCAAGGAACTCTTTCAGAGTAATATTGGAGAGGGTTCCCTAGCTGGACCTCTTGTAGTCAAGCTCATTGGCTGCATTATGTGACTGGAGGTTCTAGGGTTTAAACTCCCGGAAGAACTGGTCACCGATCTCATTCTCGCATGACTCCCCCATAGCTTCTCTAGCTTTGCGGTTAATTTTAATATGAACAACATTGAGAAGTTTCTATTTGACCTTCTTATCCTCATTCTACAAGTGGACAAAGATATGAAGTGTGATAATCCTTTTTTCCTTATGGTTAATAAGAGGAAAGGGAAGGAAAATGGATTTAAGCCCAAATCTTCTTCACACCCTTCTAAGAAAATGAAGATCAAAGGGGAGGTAAGGGAATAGGAAGCTGTTTGTTTTTTATGTGGTAAGAAGGGCCACTAGAAGAAGAACTTCACCCAGCCTAAGAAGCAAGGGGAAGCTTCAGGTGCATTTGTTATCAAATGTAATCTATATATTTCTATAAATTAGGTATTATATATAGATTTTGGTTCTTACATATGTATCTTAACATAAAAACCAAGTAGATTCAAGAAGATTGACTGAGGGGAGGTAGATCTACGAGCAGCCAACGGATCTAGACTCACTGTTGTAGCTGTCAGGGACTACTACCTCACATTGCCAATTGGGATGATCTTGGTGTTAAAGGGTTGTTATTATGTGTCATATATTACTAAAAACATTATTTCTGTATCTATATTATATAAAAATGGATTTATTTTCAAGTTTTTAAATTAATGTTGCTTCTTTTACAAATATAGAATTTGTTTTGCGAGGGCACATTTATACAACGGTCTTTACGTGTTGGATTACACAAACCAAGAAATGGAAATCGATAACAAAGATACTTTACATGACTCATACCACACCCAACTTTGGTATCACCAACTTGGTCATGTAAACAAGAAATTCTTGACAAAGTTACATCAAGATGTATATTTAGATTCTTTCGAACTAAAACCACTTGGCATATTTCATGCATGTTTACAAGGAAAAATAACAAAAACCCCATTTAGTGGGAAAGGTAAATGGGATAAATAGATTCTTTAATTGGTTTACACTGATGTGCGTGGACCATTTCTAGTTGAAGGAAGAGGAGGGTACTCATACTTCATAACTTTTACTGATAATTTTAGTAGATATGGATATATCTACTTAATGAGGTATAAGTCAGATTCTTTTGATAAGTTCAAAGAATACAAGAATGAAGTTGAGAACCATCTTCGTAAGAAGATTAATAAACTATGCTCAAACTGAGGTGGAGAATATATTAATCAAGACTTAATTGATTACTTATGGAAGTTTGGGATCCTATCCCAAATCACTCCTCCTTACATAGACCATTGGAATGGTGTGAGCGAAAGGAGTTACTGCACCTTGTTTTAGATGGTGAGATCAATAATGAGTCATGCGAGTCTTCCATTATCCTTTTGGGGATATGCATTACAAATAATGGAAAAAATAATAAACCAAGTACCAACTAAATTGATAAATAGTATTCTATATGAGTTCTGAAGTGGAAAGAAAGCCATTTTATCGAATTTACATGCATGGGGAAGTGATGCATTTGTTAAGGCCTCTTCAGGTAACAAACTTTCACCCCAAGGCATAAAGTGTACCTTTATAAGATACCCTAAGGAAACAAAAGGATATTACCTATACAATCCCTCAGACAAAAAAGTTATAGTGGCAAGACATTCCATATTCCTTAAGAGGGTGAACATCTCCAAAAGAGATAGTGAGAGAGAGATAGACTTTAATGAATTTGAGGCTCAAGGTATACAAGAGTTAGTACATAAACATATTCCACAAAGCCCCGTGGAAGAAAGAACTATTCTAGAGACACAAGAATTGTGTAGGAGTACAAGATAGGTTATAGAACTGAAATGGTGTGATTTTTTAGTTACCAAGGATGGAAACTCATTATTAGTTGATAATAAAGATCCTCTAACCTATAAGGAAGCAGTAAGTGGCACAGGTGTTTCCAAGTGGCAAGAAGCCATGAATTATGAAATGGATTCCATGTACCAAAACCAAGTTTGGATTTTGGTAGATCCTCTTGTTGATGTAAAACTTGTTGGTTGAAAATGGTTATTCAAGAAGAAACTATACATGGACGGACAATTCAGTACCTATAAAGCACAACTAGTTGCAAAAAAGTTCAAGCAGCATCAAGGCATTGACTACAACGAAGCCTTTTCACCAGTTTCAATGATAAAATCTATCATAATTATGTTATTAATTACCTCTTAACATGACTATGATATTTGGAAAATGGATATCAAAATATCATTCCTTAATAGGAACCTTTGGTAAGATGTCTACATGACACAACCAGAAGGGTTTATGACTCCAAAGGATGCCAATAAGGTATGCAAGTTTCATAAATGCATTTATGGATTAAATCAAGCATCCAGGTCATGGAACATTCATTTTGATGAAGCCATAACAAAATTTGTTTTTATTAAGAATGAATGTGAGCCTTGTGTCTATAAATAGTTTAGTGGTAGTTCAATATTTTTCCTAATAGTATATGTTTATGACATATTAATTATTGGAAATGAGATACCAGTCTTACAGTTTGTTAAGGAATGGTTGAATTAATGCTTCTATATGAAGGAAATGCGTGAGATAGCTTATATTCTTGGGATCAAGACCCATTGTGATAGATCCAAGAGATTGCTGGGCCTAAGTAAAAGTACATACATTTATAAGATACTGAATAGATTCAGTATAGAACAATAAAATAGGGGATTGTTTCTAGTGTCACATGGCATTCATCTTTCCAAAAAAAATGTGTCCTTAAATACACAAGGAAAGAAAGATAATGACAAGGACTCTATATTCATCAGTGATTGGGTTAGTTATGTATGTCATGATATGTTCTAGGATGGATGTTTCCTACACATTGAGTTTGGTAGGCATATATCAAGTTGACCCAGGTGACCTTCATTGGATGGAATTCAAGACTATCCTAAAGTATTTGAGGCATACTAAGGATATGTTCTTAGTTTATGGAAGAGATTAGAAACTAGTCATCAGAGGATATAAAGATTCTAGTTTCCAGACTGATCAAGATGACAAGAAGTCACAAATAGGATACAAATTCACTTTGAATGGAGGTGTAGTGAGCTGGAAGATCTCAAATAAGAGTGTGGTCAAAGATTATACCGCAGATTCCAAGTATATCACAGATTCTGAGGAAACTAAAGAATCACTTTGGATGTGAATTTTCATCCAGGAGCTGGATTTTATACCTAACAGTAAAGATCCCTTCACACTATAGTGTGATAATACTACAGAGGCGGACTCAAAAAAGATCCAAGGTCCCATCAGTGGATAAATCACATACTTTAGAAGTATCATCTCTTGTGGGATTTTTCTCAGAGAGGTGAAGTTGTAGTGAGCAGTATTTCCACGGAATAAAATGTGGTGAAGCCCTTGACTAAAGCCTTGACTTAGTAGAAACATGATCATCATGTGAGGTCTAGTGGACTAAAATTCATAGGCAGTTAGCTCTAATCCAAGTGAGATTTAGTAAGAGTTGGTTCACTAGAACCAACTAGTTGTACTTTGATTACATGAATATTTAATATTTTAAAATATTAAACATATTATTACATATTGTTCATTTTTATGCATAACTATAGTGTAATAATGTCCTAGAGTATTTATCACATTGACAAGGTCATAGTAGTTCCCCACTCTGATGAGAACCTTGAAGTACTATAAAAATATTATTAAATATATTTCTACAGTTGGATGACATACTATAATGGGACACATAGTATACAAATCTTTAGGTGTGAGTACTCGTAAGAATATGAGACTTCCTCTCATGAAGTTCAAACTTGGTAATATCCAAGACAGAAGATTATGAGAACAGACCTGCCGGTAGTAATTCCACATGTTTTAGTGTCATCGAATATTCCTATCTGTGATCATGTGTAATGATCCTTAGACTTTAATATTATCATTAAAAAGTGTCTCGACTCACACACTTTGATTTACTAAATAAAACCATCATGTAGACAGTTGGCAGGAAGTAGGGTATACTAGGTTCATCATGAGTGGCATGTTATTAATGAATAATTTGAGGAAGGATTTGTCCCTTCCATTTATGGAAGTTGATATCTCTTCCCTTTGATTGAAATATAACCATCATGCGAAATTCCCTAGCCATGGTGTAATGATGAGTTTATTTTAGGTGGTCAAAGAACAATGTATCAAGAATAAAGGTTTATGACACTATCATGAAACCATCTTGAAGAGATATTGAGACAAAAGGATTATATTAAACAGTGATCATTCGTATGTGGATGTCATTGTTTCAACTTTTAGTTCTTTATCTTGGGTACCTTGACCCATTGCTAGACAGTACTCTTGGACTTTAGGAAATCCCACCTAATTACAACAAGAAGGAATCCTATAGGGTCACACACTAAGTGTTTATGGTGGTCTCAGTTAAATTCTATTGGAATTTAATTAATAAATATTATTATCAATATAGTGGAATAATTTTATTCAAGTTAAAATGATTTTATAAATTAAATAAATATCTATTCACCAGATTTTGGGTAAAATATATTTATTTATTTTATTGAAAATTTAATAAATATTTATTTACTAGTTTGTAAATAAAATATTTATTTAAGAGAATAAATAATTTATTTATTTATTCAGGTGTTCAATAAATGTAAGTAGAGTTTGAGTGAACCAAGGCTAGTCTAGTAGTAAAATAATTATTTGCAAGACGGTGAATAATTATTTAACTAGTTGGAACAAATTAAAATAATAATAACACTACTATTATTTTGTGACACGGAATTTTATTTATTCTATTTTGCACAATTTGGTGATAAATAATGACATAGTATTATTATTAAAATCAAGGGTTTTCTCTAAGGTTATGAATTTATTTAATCGCTGTTACACAATTAAATATTGTAACCAAAGCCTCATGTCAATAAATAGACATGTACGTCTATTGTTCCATGTACCAAACTGTACGCCTGGTGAAATGAGAATTATTGAGATAAACTATTTCTCTATCGAATCCTCTTCCCGCCCCTCTCAATAATGAGAGACGTTCTTCAAGGCCAAAGAACAAGTGATCAAGAACTATTGACACGAGACACTCGCTTCACTGTGCTAGCACCTGGAGAATGAGAGGTTTCGATCGGAGGCCATTAGAGCACGTGTGGATCACCTCTAGGGGGATTCCAGTTTGGATACTTTCAAGCGTAATGAGATAATCTGGAAGGGTCATTTCGTACAATAAACAATATCAACGAAAAAAATACTGAAGATCCAGATATTATTTTATTTATAAAATTAATTAAATTAATTATAAACATGATGTGAAAGATCCTCTCTAAAGGTTTTGGGCCTCTTCCTTGTTTATCTAAATCTTTGATTATATTCTGTGGAGACCAGCGTTCATCATCGTATTGATCTCAGAATAATCATTGATCATGGTAAAAATTAAATTTGGGTGATAGACCAACTACGCTTCCGCTATGCCCGGAACCTTCAGTACTCACCACATAACATTAAACTGTATGGTTAATGTATCCTTTATTTGAAATTAAGAAATCCCTAAGATACCATGAGTGGACACTCCTTGTAGTCCCTCAAAAGATGAGTAGCTCCCATACGTAAACCTCACTCACCTCATTGCCACTCCCTAGTGGCACTTGAGCCCTATTTCTCTATGTTTTAGGATCATACCTACATAGGGAATAACTTTTAACAACTACGTGTGGCTTGATTCTTTCCTCAGTAAGATACTTAGTGACACTTAGGTCGTATCCCCTATTCTGTCCACAATTTTTCTTTCACGTTAGGTGACCTCACGTCCTTGATGCATGACAATAAACTGTCAAATTCACAAAGAACTACATGTATCTTGATTCTCATTTCAATGAGATATGTAGTGATACCGGGATATCTAATCCAAGGTCCAGTCGTGACCATAAAGAAAAAATTTCCTATTTCCTTGTGTATGAACTAAATCTATACTGGTAATTCCTCTAGAACATATGGCTTGATTCTCATACCATATTGTGTCTTGAGCCCAACCATTATTCTAGAAAATATATGAAAAATATTAAAGCTCCTTCCTCACATAAAACCTCAATTAGTGTGGGAAACGTTTCCAAGAAATATATGTGGATTGATTATTATCCTAGAAAGATATGCAGTGACACTAAGATCTCTTATATTGGGTATAGCTATAATGTTTTAATAAAAAGTCCCTTCGCACCTTATGTGTATGAATCAAACCTGCATAGGGATCATTTTAAAGAACTACGTGTGGCTTTATTCTCATCTTATTGAGATATGTAGTGATTCCTAGATCTCCAATCCTGGTTCCAACCATGATTTTGGAAAAGAAAATCCTCATTCCTTTTCCCCGTGCATGAACCAGATCTACATAGGGAACCTTTACAAGACTTATGCCTTGATTCTCATTACAATGATATGAAAGGTGATACCTAGACATAATTATTTAGGCCCAACCATTAGTCTGGAAGTTATAAAAATTCCCCTTTCCCACATCAAATTATGATTGGTGTGGGGAATACATTTCAATAACTATGTGTGGCTTGATTCTCATCCTATTGAGATACATAGTGACACCCAGATCTATAATCCTAGGTCTAACCACGATTAAATCATAAATCCCCTTTACTTCTTGTGCATAAATTAGATATACACAGGGACCCTATCAAGGACCATGTAAGGATTGATTCTCACCCCTATGAGATACATTGTGATTACTAGACTTTCATTCTTGGGATCAACTACAATATTTCCATCACTTCATGTCAGTTCACCTTCATCCTTACCGTATGATGTTAAATTACATGGAATTCCAAGAACTACTTATGTCTTGATTCTCATTCTATTGAGATAGTGACACTTGGTTCATATCCCCTGGTCCAACTGTAATTTAAAATCCCCCGCTCCTTGTGTATGGATCAGACATTCATGGAGAACTCCTTCAATAACTATGTGTGGCTTGATTCTCATTCATATGAGATATATAGTGACGCCCAAAATCTCAGTATTAGTCCCAATCATAGTATGATGAAAATAATGCCTCTTTTATCCTATGATGAGTCAGATCTATGTGAGGAGGTTCAACATGATTTCTCATCTTATGTATGAACTCGTATTCAAAGAAAACCCCATTATCCTCTACTTATAAATTCAGTCAGGTTGAGGGACCTTTATTTAAGAACTACATGTGGCTTTATTCTCATCCCATTGAGATACATAGTGATATCTATATCTTCAATCATGGGCCTAGATACATCACAACATAGAAAATCCCCTAATCTTCCATGTATAAGTCATATTTACATGGGTAGATCTAGTACGAGTTCTCACTTTACACATAAACCTATATCTATTTGAACTACATATGGCTTGATTCTTTCCCCCAAAAAGATATGTAGTGATAATTGGGTCCTACACCCTGGTCCAGCCACAATATTCCTTTTTACGTTGGAATCACCCACATCCTTTTCATAACACATTAAATTGGATGAACAATGTCCTCACCACATGAATTAAAACTACACGATATCTCTAGAACTACATATGGCTTGATTCTCATCCTATTTAGATATGTAGTAAAGCCTAGGACATAAGAACTAGCCCCAAACATGGGGAAAATGAAAATCCCCCCTCTCTTACATACAATCAAAAATCTACGTAGGACCTTTTATTTTGGATCCTCTCATTAGAGATCCCACCAAGGAGACAAGAGATGTCCCAATTTTACATGTGAGTTAGATCTATGCAAGGGACTCCAAATTCCTAGCCAATATTGGTCCAAATACTTCCCTTATGTATTTAACATTGCACCTTTAGCATGTCATACTCTTAATCTTGAATACTTTCATATCTTCATAATATTTTCTTAGCTTCTAGTGGTAGAATGTCTGATACCTGAGAGCTCATTTACCTAAAAATGTAGTATGTTCCCCAGTTTTCCTTGCATAAGTCACCCACATAACAGGCATGTCATCCTAAGAATGCTAGTGTTTGACTATATAGTATGCACCCTAGTTGTCCTTACATAAAATAGCCTCCATAATGGGTTTGTCAAATAGTGGTACCTTTGTTATTGGGAGAATACTCTTTTGTACCTTTAAACTTTGATGACGTTATACTAGAACCTATAAATTATTGGTCATCCCTTATATATTTTTCACATATCCCTTATCTTGACCTGAAAGTCTTGAAGACCCTAGTTTACACTTTCCCCCTTCACCTGTTTAAAGTATACTGGAATAACCTTGGACCATTTGAGCATATATCATACATTGTTTCCATAAAATTTTGGACCTAGTTGTATGACCTAAAACTACATGCACCATACTTCATGTGTTCAGTTCAAGCCTTCATTGAGATCATATTCCCCCAATTATTTGGAAATCATGACTTGAAATACCCCTTTTGTATTCAAGAACTTTTCTCTACAAACCAAACTCTATGCCTGGGAAATCCGAATCTCTATAAACTTTTATCGACTTTTAGTAATAAAATGTCAGAATTCTTGAGATCTCCTTTACCAGACTATGCAGTATGTTCCCCAGTTGGCCTTGCATAAATACACCCACATAATGGGCTTGTTATCCTATGGATACCATTATTGACTATGCATTACGTTCCCTAGTTGGTATTTCATAAAATAGACCCCATAATGGATTTTTCAAGCAATGGTAACTATCTTCTTCGGAGAGAACTCCTCTAATACCACCATCCCTTTTTCCCATATCATTATTTAGGTATGGGAATCCCCAAACCATATATTAAAACTCTATCCTTTCATACCTGAATATAATAGCACATTTTGAGATGAATTATCAATAACGGGGAAACCATAAAACCTTTTTTCAAAGATAAAGACCTTAAATTAACAACCCCTAATGTCCTTTCTTCATGACTTGAAACTGTATAGGCCTTAATGTTCTTACTTCATGACTTGAAACTGCACAACCCCTAATTTCTTTGCTAAATGACTTGAAACTGAATAGCCTCTAATTTCCTTATTTCTTGAATTGAAATTGTAATACCCCTAATTTCATTGTTTCATGACTTGAAACTACAAAAACCCTAATGTCCTTGTTGCATGACTTTAAACTGTACATCATAATATTAGAAAACCCCTTTCTGAAAAAATGTACCCTCATTCACATGTCAAATTCATGTAGGAGTGGTTTCCCATTCGTAGCCTATGCCAACACAGATATTCCTTTCAATTTTAGACATATTACCTTAGAAAACCCACCCCTTATAGTATTGAGAAATCTAAATTTCCATAAAATTCCTTCACCTAAGAGAAATAGAATGTCAAAATTCTTAAGAGATCCATTACCTAACTATGCAGTAAGTTCCCTAGTTGGTCTTGCATAAGTTTTCCCCATAATGGGCCTGTCAACCTAAGGATGCTGCTACTTGACCATGCAATACATACCCCAGTTTTCCTTGCATAAAACAGCCCCCATAATATGTTTTTCAATTAGTGGTAACTTCATTCTTAGGAGATATATCTTCTATACTCAAATACCATGTTTTAGATTTGGGAACCATATAATCATTTCTCAAGATTCCCCTTGGAAATATCTAAAGAATATTAGAACATTCCTAGTCACCAGGACTTTTTTGGGTTATCATCACTAGCCCTTTTAGTCTGACATGCATGACTTTAAACTTCCCAAAAAAAGATGCATTACTCACTATGTTGAAAACTCACAAAGGGAACCCTCTATAAAACTCAATCCTTATCTCTCTAGACCGACACTCTATACAGTTTAGGAAAAATTGAGAAATGAAAAGTTAAAAAACACAAAGTTTTAGGTTTGTCTATATGACCCTAGTAATAGTCAAACTACACTCACTAATCCCATTGGCTTAGGAAAAATTTTAGAGCACCTCCCATCCCTATCATTGTAATTATGATTATCTGATATAAAAATGTAATTCTATGAAAATAATCTTTGACATTATGATTACAAGAAGAAAGTAATAATGAATAAATATATGATTGGAAACAAAATTCTTTTCTTTTACGGATCAAAATCAGAG
The DNA here is from genome assembly GCA_963277665.1 of Viscum album. NCBI lineage: Eukaryota > Viridiplantae > Streptophyta > Magnoliopsida > Santalales > Viscaceae > Viscum > Viscum album. The sequence goes on along the minus strand of OY728162.1, from coordinate 1,233,235,735 downwards.
TAACATACACAAAATTGAGTTTCTCTGTCTTATACTATAAAAGGCTTTTGACATAGTTCTTCATCTGTTGAATGGCCTCATGATCCCCATTAGCTTCTTGTTGAAGTTAATTCAACTAACCAACTTTAGCCTCCCCATCCTGATGAAGCACTTCCTTAGCAGTAGAAATATCAATTGTTCCTTCTTCTTGGGATTATCCTAATGAAAAGTGAAGTTGTTCAAGTTATCCTTGAGTGGTATCCAACTCTTGTTGGAGATGTGACACTTAAATAGACTTCTCCTTAATTTTTTGTTTAAATCCTGCCAACTTTGTGTTGTGAGTGGTCTCTACCTAGGATAGTGTAGCTCAAAAATTATCAACATTGTTAATTAGTTTGACCTTTATAAGGTATTGCTGAATTTTATGCTCTTATTCCCACCGATGAATAATCTCTTTAACCACAGTGTCGATTGGATGGTAATTTAATCCACAGAATCCCAACATGATAAACAGATCTAAAATCCATGGGATTCGTGAAGGAAGTTCCCCAAGGGGTACCTCATAGATTATCTTCCATATATATCACCAAGCTTGGAGATGTGAAATACATAGAGCATTCTACAACTCGGGATCCAACTCAGATTCACTATCATAAGGAGGAATATACTTTGGAATTAATGCACTCAAAGAATTTCCATGTTCTACTCCCTCTTGAATAGTGGAAACCTTCCCTTTTAATGTTGGTCAAGATGATGCAGAATCTTCAGTCTCAAACCCAACCATGGAAGCTAATAATCTTAGATGATGAATCGAAATCATTGTTAACTTCAAAAGAATAGAAAGAGTGGGGCATAGTGACAATAGTTGATGATCCTTACCCAATAGTAAGTTAGAATCTTGAGAAGATTCATCCTTAGAATTCATATCCTCAATAGTTTGGGTTGGAACTTCTTGTTGAGGGATACTCCCCTAGTTCTGCTCAGGATCTTCTAGATTAGCCTTAGGGAGGCTTACCATTTCAGGGACTACCTGAGTCGGTTCCCCCTCAATAGTGCGATTGAGAGTGATTTCAACATCTTCTACCTACACCATCATTTTAGTAGTTTACATGGATGAATCTATGCATTACAACCAATCATGATTATATAATAAATCATAATAAGATTCATTGAACAAAAAATAAATACTCATGTCCATTTGGATCTATATATAGTTTTTTAAAATTCTTCTAAAGTAGTAATAATATTATTATATTCTAATATTTCATCAAAAGACATGACAATATTCATCATGGATTCTATTTACATCCCAATACATTTGTTAATATCCCTTATGGGAACACTTGGAGTGGTTTGTTCATAACCCTCTAACAATGAATTGGGACCCTAAATAGCCTCCTCAGTGACAGCTGCAGGGTCAGCATTAGTCGTCGTAGGGTTCTATGGTGAATGAGATGAACCTAAAACATAATATAAATTAAATTCATTCATTGATATATATCCTATTATGAAGTAATTATAACATACCATATGCCACCTCTCTCTTTGCATCAGTGATAGGAGCAGTGTTAGGAGTAGATGATATATTCTCTGGACTAGACGCCTCTTCGTTCAAAGGAGTTGTTACATTGGAAGGAATTTTTGATTGGTTTGAAGCTCCATCTTTATTTCTAGAAGAATCATTCATAACTTCTTTAAGGGAAGAAATATAAGGAGTTCCTACAATTCCAAGAAGTTTAAATACTTGCTCTGGATGAAGCCGAAATTAATGATGTCAAGAAGACTTACCAATACTGAAAAAGCATTTATCCATAGATTTCACTCTTTGGAATCCCTGTTTCTTCACTTTATTTGAAATAGGACTAATTTTAACCTCTTAAAAAATAGATATTATAGGTGGGAATCCTCCCACTATCTTATCCGCCATGGATTGTAGGCCTAGAGATACTTCTCCTGATTTGGGGGTGATTCAATAACCCCAATCAGAGTGCCACCAGGGCTATACCATGGCGATGAAACCTTATTTGATTTTCCTTTATCCAGATTCAAATTAAAATGGTATTTCCCTTGATTAATAACACATTGGATAAAATATAAATGCAAAGTAGAAAATAGTTTGAGAAGAAGATAACTTACATTTTTAGGATTGACAAAGTCATGCCATTCCTCAAAATACGAATGATTTATCCCCTTATCAACACCATGATCTATCATATCCTTAACTAACCTTATGGAAGGGAACTGATTGTTAGTTTCATAGATGAGCATCTCTATCTCCCTGAAATCACGGCCAATTTTAGCCTATCGATTGGTCAAATTTCTGATTCTCTGCTAATGTGTATAGTAGTACTCGGGTCAAATCCTTGACGATGATACTTTTTTTAATAGTCAATTGTTTTTAGTTGATTGTTTTTTTATTGGGGGTTTTTTTGAAGAGATTATGAAATAATTTATGGATGATGCTTGATTTAAAAAATTGATAAATATTGGGGTGAGTTCATTTTTAGGGAGTTAAGCTTGAGATATCCTTGATCTTTTCATTATATTTCATTTAAATTAACACCCACTTCACAATATAACATTGATTGAAATTCCTAAGTATTAAGGATTTAATCCAAGCCTTAAATTAAATTAGGGTTATAATATCAATAATATATAGATTATGATAGTGTATTTATGGTTCCAATGATCCATGGAGACCACACGTTAAACAAAACAATTCATTAATCCATGAAATGTTAAGTCTAATAAACACAATGTTAATTTGAAGAATATTCATCGAGAAAATACTCCCAATCAGTTAACATACCTAAATTATAACTCACCCAAATGAAATATTTAATAATCCGTTGAAATGGTTAGTAATATGGTTATAATTATTATGATGATAAATTAAGAATATAAGAAAAATAAAGGGATAAGAAAAGAGTGGTGCGTCGAACACACACACAAACGATGATGATAATTAAAAAATGAACTTTAGATTGAATGAGAAAGAAAAAGAAAGGAAGCAGATTCAATTATATTTAAACTATTTTAATAACATAAATATTAAACTACATAATGTGTAAGATAATAATAGATATTTAAGAAGAAACTTGCATTAAAATAGAATTACAGAAAAAAGACTTACAAGATTACAATAATGAAGAACACAAAAGTAAAAGGAAAAAAAGAGGGGAAGAAGGGTATCTAAAGTGAAAAATTGAGTATAGAAGGACCTCCCAAGACCTTGGAAATGATTTTTTAGTTCCAATATATGCTCCTCACTTCTAAAATTACAACTCCTTTGAAGGAGAGGAGGGAGATGTATTTATAGACCAAGGAAGCGGACTGTTTTCATTCCCAATATGTCCCTCCACATGGCTCGACTATTTGGACATCAAGACAGCCGAATAGAGAGATATCTCCTTCTTAAAAGTTGTAGATACTAATTTTTTCCAACTAATCTAAACATTTGGAGGAATTTTGACTTATGGATCCAAAGTTATGGTGGTTTCAATAAACAATGTTAAACTGTCCATTTCTATCCATGCTTTTTCAATGGTCAAAATGTGAATGGATTTTGGAATATTAAGATTCCATAAAATTCGAATGATTTATTAAAAAAATTATTCCTCCTATATCTCATATTTCACACTACAAAATCTCAGCTTTATTTGATTATTACATCATGATATATGTCAGGAATACTGTACTGATTTTATTTCCCAACCAGAATGGTGAGCTGAGTTTAAATGAATCAGTTTGGCCCCTTGTATTTAGATTTGGGCCTTGAAATTTTTATCAAAGACTCCTTACATTGTACTAAAAACCTTTAAGGAGAAAGAAGAAATTTTCACTTCTAGATTGATCCCATAAATTAAATCTTCATGGTTGGTCCAGTTTCTTCACAGATTCTATATGCCTTCTTATGTGGTCCATATGGGCCTTCAAATGGAAGAATTGGACCATGATACCTTCTAATGAAATGTTTTATATTGAATTAGGAATCCTAAAAAATAATAACCACACAATTTTTATTAGTAGGGAGAGAGTTATCAATAAAATAGTAAACTGACTCAATTGGACTACTTCTAAAAATGCTCAAAAATTGTAATTAGTATTAAAACATTAATATTTCACACAAATTATGCACATTTCATATAAAATAAGTAAAGGTATTATATAATAAGTCATGAAAATATTAATAACATCAACTCCCCCACACTTAGTCTTGTGCATGTCCTCATGTGCAACAAATATAAAAGGATGAAAACAATCATTTTCACTCACCATCAAATATTAAAATTTTATTTTCCAAAATCAGGGAGCTTTAGAAAATATCACTCATCCATATTGAATTCCACCATAAGTTGTTATATAAACAATTTTCAAAAAATCAATTCATTTTTTTCATGCTCAAAATTAGAAATGGAAAATTGTGTCACACAAAACTTACTCCTCTCAAGATGATAAAATTAATTTATGGAGCTTCACTCATTCACCAACCAAAAGTGAAAATCTTAGAGTTTGAAAGAGATATCAGCTTTCACTCCATATCCAAAGTGCAAAAGAATCAAGAGGTCTTTTGAATGGGTTTTTCTGTGGCTATGGTATGGTAGGAATATAATGTCTAAGAGAGAGAAGAATAGGGGTAAAACACCAATAGAGAAAAAGAAATGCACACTTTTTTTTTGAAATAAAACATGGAAGGAAATGAAAACACATATTTACAAGGGAATGATTGTGTGAAGAAAGACACAATAGAGGAAGTAAATATGAAGGGAATGAGAAGATGGAATATTTACAAAACACAAAACGTCTCCCAATGACATAATAATATAATGCAAGTGTTCTTTTTTTCTCTTTTTTCGAAAGTTGAAATTGAAACAGATCTCACACTCATATCCCAACCCATGATTGATCTCATCACAACACTAATTATAATATTTATAACAAGATCAGAGGCTGAGAAATAGTGATTTTTGACCTACCCAAGACACAACTCTTTTTTTATTTTATTTTTTTGAGTTTTTTTCAGTTTTTTTTAATTAATTTTTTTTGAACACCTTTCATTAAAATTTGAACAATATGTCATATATAAGCATATATATATTCCCAAACCCTACTGAAGGAAAACCTATCCACCCACACTAAAATGGATGCTTTCCCTTAAGAAGATGATAACTCGTTGAAAATCAATAAAAGGGCACCCAAACAATGAAATCCATTCCCCCCACACACGTAAATTTCAAAAAATTATGCAATGAAAATCCATGTTGATAATGGGTGGGATAAGGTATTGGTCTTGTAATGTGTCTATCAAAGAAAAGGTTTGCATAGGCTTTAAGGGGCTTTCAAAAAGAGGATTAATGTAAGGGAAATGGGAGGCTATTTGGCTATTGTGATTCTCATGTTGTTCAGAAAATGCCTCTAACATTTTAATGTACACTAAAGTAATAAATTCAGCTTGAAGATCCAAAAACTCAATATTCACAGATGTGGGTGAAAAAAAACACTCATTTTGAAATGATTCCCATAGGTGGCCTTAGCATGAAAGCTAATTTTGTTCCTCACGGTTGGGTAAAATCAGTTTCCAAATCAAAAAGTGAGCATTAAAAATTCATTGGTTTTGAAACAATATTCTTAATCCAAATTTATGAAGAAACCACAAAAATTTTTAGATTAAACCATGTATTTTGACTCCCAAAAATGGTTGGAAAAATTTTGAAAATTGGAAGGTGAGTAAGTATAACTCTTGTTTGTTCATTTTTTTAAATTTTTAGGTTTTTTGTGTTTTTAAATTACACACCCACACAAAAGATAAAGAGTAAATAAAAATGTGATGAGGAAAGTGGTAAAAAAAATTAGAAGGAGGGAGGAAGAATATATATATAGAGAGAGAGAGAGAGAAAGAAGAGAAGTTAAAGGGAGAGAGGTGCCCCCTGGTTTGGATTTAGTGGGTTGTCATCTCCATCTAGTGGTGGGTAGACGGCAGAAGTTGGGGATTAGATGGAAGTTGATGTGGTTCTAGGATTGTGTTTCCTCTCATGGTGATACTTTAATCGATGTCTATAAACCGTGAATTTCATTTTGGAAGAGGGTTCATGGACTTGCACTGCACCAAATGGGTAAACATGAGAAACAATAAAAGGACCTTCCCAATGAGAATTAAGCTTACCTGGGTGAAACTGAAATCGAGAGTTGAAAAGCAATACCTTTTCACCTTTATGGAATACCTTTCTCAGGATGTGTTTGTCATGGACTACCTGAGCCTTTTCTTTGTATAGATTAGAACTCCCATAGGATTCAAGTCGAAGCTCCTCCAGTTCATCCAATTGCAAAAATATTTCTTCACCATATTTTTCACAATCAAAATTATAGGTTTTCATAGCCCAAAAATACTTATGTTAGATTTCAACTAGTAAATGACATGCTTTACAAAAAACTAGCCTAAAAGGATACATCTCAATGGGTGTTTTATAGGCAGTTCGATAAGACCAAAGTGCTTCACCAAGTCTTTCAGGCTAGTCTTTTCTGGTGGGTTTTACAATTCTCTCAAGCACTCTTTTCACTTATCTATTAGAAATTTAAGCCATGCCATTTGTTTGGGGGTGATATGTAGTTGAAGTTTTATGTACAACACCATTCTTTTTCAAAAGATATTCCATGGTTCTATTAAAAAAATGGGTTCCTAAGTCACTTATCAAGGCACGTGGTGTGCCAAATTTTTGGAAGATGTGTGTCTTTAGGAACTCACTAACAGTATGTGAAACATTCTTTCTAGTGGGTTTGGCCTTGACCCACCTAGAAACAAAATCAGCTTTAATAAGAATGTATGAGAATCCATTGGAAGGGGGGAATAGTCCCATGAAATCAATTCCCCAAACATCGAATATCTCACCGAATATTAAAGGATTTTAGGAAATTTCATTTCTTTTGGAAATTGTGCCAAACTTTTGGAAAGTGGGACATGATTGACAGAACTCATGTGAGTCCTTGAAAAGTGAAGGCCAGAATAATCCAGAGTCTAGGAACTTTCGAGAGGTCCTTTGTGGTCCAAAATGGCCACCACCAAGCATTGAGTGATAGAATTCTTAGATGGAAGAATGTTCATTTTCATCAACACATCTCCTAATTACCATTTCTGCCCCAGTTTTCCAAAGTTTATTATCTTCCCAAAAATAGAATTTTGAATCACTTTTCAACTTCATATTTTCTTATTTTGAAAAAATTTCTGGAAAAACACCAGAAACCAAATAATTTACAGTTAGGGAATACCATGATATTTTTGGAGTGAGAGATGAAAGGTGCTCAGTTGGAAATTCTAGATCAATTATTTCCGAATGAGAAGAATTAGAAATTATACTCAATTGATCATCCATAGGGTTTTCTTTTCCTAGTCTATCTCTGATTTCAAGGTCAAACTCTTAGAGCATTAGGATCCATCTTATTATCCTTGGTTTGGAATCACTTTTCTTAAGTAAGAACTTTATATCAGAATGGTCCATGAATATGATGATTTTGGCACCTAAGAGATAGGGCCGGAATTTATCTAAGGCAAAAACCACTATTAAAAGTTCATTTTCAGTCACAGTATAGTGAGATTGAGTTTCATCCAAAGTTTTTGAGGCATAATAGATGACATGAGGAATTTTTTCTCTTCTTTGACCAATAACATCCCCAATGGCCCTATCAGAAGCATCACACATCAACTCAAATGGTAAGGACCAATCTGAGGATTAGATTATTGGGGCAGATGTAAGAGCAGTTTTGAGTTCAACAAAGGCTCTCTTGAAAACATCATCAAAATGGAAAGTGACATCATTTTGGATCAATTGAGTGAGTGTGAGGGAAATCCTACTGAAGTTATAGATGAATTGATGATAGAAACTGGCATGACCAAGGAATAAACGTATGTCTCGAACAGAGGTGGGTTCTAGAAGTGATTAGATCACTTCAATTTTGGAAGGATCTACTTCAATACCATCTTGTAAAACTATGTTCCCTAGAACAATCCCATTTGCAACCATGAAGTGACATATTTAAAAATTTAACACAAGGTTACACTTGACATAATTTTGAAGGACTAGAGAGATAGAAGTCAATAATGATTCAAATGACTCACCATAAATGGTAAATTCATCCATGAATACTTCCATGTGGTGTTAAATGAATTCAGAAAATATACTCAGCATACACCTCTGGAATTTTGCAGGAGCATTGCAAAGGACAAAAGGCATTCTCCTATATGCATATGTTCCAAAGGGGCAAGTGAAAGTAGTTTTTTCTTGGTCCTGAGGTGCGATTGGGATTTGGAAGTAGCCATTGAATCCATCAATAAAGTAATAGTGTGACTTTCTAGCTAATATTTCTATCATTTTATCAATGAATGGAATAAGGTAGTGATATTTTTGTGTTTCAACATTCAATTTTCGGTAATCAATGCACACACGCCATTTGTTCTTCACCCAAGTTTTGATTACCTCGCCATGTTCATTTGTGACAATAATCATCCCACCTTTATTAGGTATAACTTGAATTGGACTAACCCATTCACTATCAAAAATTGGGTAGATAATACCAGCTTGAAGAAGCTTGGTGATCTCTTCCCTAACTACCTAAATTATGAGTGGATTGAGTCTTCTTTGAGGTTGTCTAATTGATTTGGATGATTCCTAAAGATGGATGTGATGCATGTAGAGAGTAGTGTAGATTCCTGGTATGTCATCTAGGGTCCAACCTAAGGCCTTTTTGTTTTCCTCTAACACTTGAACAATTTTGGACTCCTTAGTTTTGGTAAGTGAAGAAGATATAATGATAGAATAAGAGTGATCATGGAAAAGGAATGCATATTTCAGGTGTTCAGGAAGAGGTTTCAGATCAGTCTCATCTTTCATTTGTGGGTTAGACAACTCAAGAATGGATGAAGGGACTTCAGTTGCTTCAGATTCATTTTTCTTAATATTGTCCAAGGTGGAGCATTAGATATCAGAGTTGATGTGGGATTCAAGAGAGCTTTCAATATCCTCTAGGTTGATGGAGTGTATGAATGAGAGGTCCACATCAACTTCACCATTTATGACTTGGTTAATCATGGTGAAGATTTCACAAGATACTTTATCATTTGAACATGAATAACAAGATGGATTGGGGTTCAATTGACTCTTAGAAGTGTACTTGGAAGCATGGATTGAGAATGTAGAGTGATCCTCAGATGTGTATTACATGGCTTGTAAAATGTTGAACTTGACCAGCTGGTCACCAAATTCCATGGATAAGATGCTTGAATAGACATCAATTTTGGTTCTTATTATCATTAGGAATGTTCTTCCTAGAATTAAGGGAGATCGAGAAGAGTTTTTCTCACCTTTCATGTCAAGGACATAAAAATTAGTAGGGAAGATAAGATCATTCACATGAACAAGAACATTCTCAATTATTCCCTCAGGACTGGATGTGCTTCGATTGGATAATTGAATGACAACACCCATTGGATGTAAGGGACCTAGACAAAGGTTTGAGAATATGGATTTGGGCATGACATTAATTGAGGCTCCTAGGTCTATGATTGCATCATCAAAGTTGGAACTTCCAATTTGTCATGGAATCGTAAAGGTCCCTAGATCTTTTCACTTTATGGGAATAGACAATTGGGTGGAAACATTTTCAAAGGTTATAAGTTTCCTCTTATGGGTACACAACTCCTTGAGAAACTTGGCATACTTAGGAATTTGTTTAATGGAATCTAAGAGGGGAATGTTGACTTCAACACGTCTAAACATGTCAAGCATTTCAAGATCGGGTTCAAATGACTTCTTTGGCTTAGAAATGGATTGAGGAAAATGAATTTGGTTCCTAAGTAGAATGGAAGAAGTTGAGGGAATGGATTCGGATTCCTTTTCAAGTTTATTTTTCTTTTCATTTTCTATATCAACATTTAAAGGAGGTTGGAGGACTTGTCTTGAGGCATAGCAGTTTGCTTCCCCGATCAAAGTGCAATTTCACATAAATTACCCTTGGAGTTGGGTAATGGTTGAGCTGGGAGTTATGAAAAAATTTATTGTTGTTGATGTCTTAGGTGGGATTCAAGTCGACCAATTTGGGTTTCAATGTTTTTGAAGCTGGAACGGATGAAGGAGGCAAGATCTTCCACTGCACTTTCCCATGGTTTCTTGGAAGAAGTGACTTGTCCCGAATTGGGATTACCTTGATTTTGGTTCTTGGGAAAGCGATTGTATTGGTTTGGGAACTGGTAAGGCTCACTGGGATAGTAGAATCTTTGAGGAGGAATGTTTCTTTGAGGTTGAGGAACAAAAGTATAAGGTTGATGGAAGTTACCACCATCTTGACCATATTGAAATTGGTTTAGGTTTTGATGAGGGTATTGAGGGGGATGAGAAATCAGATTCCCATATCTCAAGTCAGGGTTATATGTAGAAGAGAAGGTCTCATAATGGGGTTGGTTTAAGTTTCTAACAAACCGACCTGATTGTTATGGGTTAGGGTTCCTCTGAGCATATACTACATTGAGCTCCATTGGTCCAAATGAATCAGATTGATCCTATTAAAGTTGTGGATATGTGTCTGTTGGATGATCTGGTGAGTTCCATATTCCATAGTTTTTGACAGGTCCAAGAAACATTAATTGTGGAGAAGATGAGGTTGGGGCTTTGGATTCCACAACTAGTTGTTGCACAAGACCTATAAGTTCACTTATCCACTCGGTCATCTTGTTTGGATCTATGGACTGATTGTCTTGGACTTATTTTAATTGATCATGTTATCGAATATGTAATTTTTGTGTGTTTTTAGCCATGTTGATTATAAGATCACTTACAGTTGCAGTATTTTTATCAACAAGAGCACTGTCACTTGCGACATCAATGAGAGTTCTCTACATAGCCAATAAACCCTCATAGAAGTATTGGATCAAGATTTGGTTAGGTATTTGGTGGTGTGGGTAGGTTGGAAAAATATTTTTGAAACTCTCCCAGTATTCATGGAGTGATTCACTTGGGAACTGATGGATACCACTTATTTTCTTTCAGATAGAAGTAGTCGAGAAACAGGAATGAATTTCTCTAAGAAGATTTGTTTCATGTCATTCCATGTGGTTATGGAACCAGGAGGAAGGTAGTATATCCATGACTTAGCAGTGTCATCTAGGGAGAAAGGTAATGCTCAGAGTTTGATTTGCTCCTCAGAAACCCCTTGAGGCTTCATGGAAGATCACACCACTTGGAACTCTTTAAGATGAAGATGTGGATCCTCACTAGCTAGCCTGTGGAAATGAGGAAGAAGATGAATCAAACCCGATTTGAGTTCAAATTCAGCCTATATTTTTGGATATTGAATACCAAGATGTTGGTAATTTATATCAGGGGAAGCGAGTTCTTTAAGTGTTTGTTCCCTATGATTGGACATATCTAATTCAATTGGTTGGACAAGGATTGGTTCTTGAATTATTTTATTATCTCTTATTTTCCTCCTATGTTGGATAAGTGTTCACTCAATTTCAGGGTCAAACAAATCAGAAGGATTTTTTGGGAGGATATGGGGCATTCAGAGAGATTTTGGAAGAAATAGGAAGATGGTTTTTTCTTTGTATTTTTTTTGTTTATAATTTTTATGAGAAGGAGGGTTTTTCTTTGTGTGTTTTTCAATTTTTTTTAAAAAAATTGTTTTTTTACAATAACTAGAAACTAATGACTATATAAAGCACCATCCCCAGCAATAGTGCCATTTGAAAGAATGTCCAATTGTCTCCTATCGATCGGTTAAATTGCCTATGCTCTGCTAATGTGTATAGCAGCACTCGGGTCGAATCCTCGATGATGATACTTTTTTTAATAGTCGATTGTTTTTAGTTGATTATTTTTTTGATTGGGGGTTTGTTTGCAAAGACTATTAAAAAATTTATGGATGATGTTTGATTTAAAAAATTGATAAATATTGTTGTGAGTTTATTTTTAGGTAATTAAGCTTGAGATATCCTTGAGCTTTGATTTATATTGCATTTAAATTAACACCCACTTCACAAGATAACATTGATTGGAATTACTAAGTTTTAAGGCTTTAATCCAAGCCTTAACTTAACATAGGGTTCTAATATCAATCATATCTTGATTATGATAGTGTATTTATGGTTAAAATAATCCATTTAAACCACACGTTAAACAAAACAATTCATTAATCCAAGACATGTTAAGTCTAACATACACAATGTTAATTTGAAGAATATTCATCGAGCAAATACTCTCAATCACTTAACATCACTAAATTATAACTCACCCAAATGAGAGATTTACTCATCCATTTAAATGATTAGTAATATGGTTATAATTATTATGATGATAAATTAAGAAGATAAGAAAAAGAAAGGGATAAGAAAAGAGTGGTGCGTCGAACACACACACAAACGATGATGATAATTAAAAAATGAACTTTACATTGAATGAGAAAGAAAAAGAAGGGAAGGGAATTAAACTGTATTTAAACTATTTTAAGAATATAAATATTAAACAATAGAATTTGGAAGAGAATAAGAGATATTGAAGAAGAAACTTTCATTAAAATAGAATTACAAAAAAAAGACTTACAAGATTACAATAATGAAGAACACAAAAGTAAAAGGAAACAAAGAGAGGAGGAAGGGAATATCAAGTGAAAACTTGAGTATGGAAGGTCCTCCAAATCCCTTGGAAAGGATTTTTTTATTCCAATATGTGCTCCTCTATTCTGAAATTCCAACTCCTTTGAAGGAGAAGAGGGGGATGTATTTATAGCCCAAGGAAGTGGACTGTTTGCATTCCCAATCTGTCCCTCCACTTGGCTCGACGATTTGGACATCAAGACTGCTGAATATCAAGATATCTACTTCTTAAAAGTTGTATATACTAATATTTTCCAATTAATATAAGTATTTGGAGGCATTTGGACTTATGTAGTCAAATTTATGGCGGTTTTAATAAACAATGTTAAATTGTCTATTTCTATCCATTCTTTTTAGATGGTCGAAATGTGAATGGATTTTAGAATAGTAAGATGCATTCAAATCCTAATTATTTCTTCAAAAAAGTCAGACACCTATATCTCCTCTTTCACACTTCTAAATATAAACTTGATTTTATGATTAAATCATGAGATATTTCATGAATACTGTACTGATTTTATTTTCCATCCAGAATGGTGGGCTGAGTTTAAATGAATCATTTGGGCCCCTTGTTTTTGAATTTGGGCCTTCCAGTTTTTATCCAAGACTTATTAAATTTTCCCCAGAACCTTTGAGGATAATTAAGGAATTTTCACTTCTAGATTGAGCCCAGCAATTAAATCTTCATGGCTGGTCCAGTTTCTTCACAGATTCGGTTGGCCTTCTTGTGTGGTCCATGTGGGCCTTCAAATTGCAGAATTGGCTCATGCTCCCTTATAATAAAATGTTTTATATTGAATTATAAATCCTAAAAAATAAGAACCACGCTATTTGGATTAGTATGTAGAGAGTTATAAATAAAATAGTAAATTGACTCAATTGGACTACTTCTAAAAATACTCAAAAATTATACTTAGTTTTAAAACATTAATATTTCACACAAATTATGCGCATTTCATATAAAATCAGAAAAGAGAGTATATAATAAGTCACGAAAATATTAATAACATCACTCCTGAATATGGATTCCCACTTCAGCAGGATTATCCTCAAAGAAAATACCAGATGGGGCACGTAGATCTCCTGTCCTTGGAATATAAAAACCATCACATAGGATCTCCCACATGGTTTCAGAATAAAAGGACAAGTTCTACCACATTTGGAACACCTCTAGCTATACATATTTAGAATAAATCCTAGCCTAATGAGTGTATGATTCTATATCCCTATATTTTATGGTATTCCCAATTCCTTTTGTCACATATAGTGGATGAGAACATGGAACCCAATTCTATTCTTGGAGATTATGACTAGACCACCTGGGTGTAGCCTCAGTTGGTGATGATGGTGTAGCCCTCATGATTCTGGTAGGTGGATTATATCTTTCATGAGGTTATTTCGATGAACCAGGATCCTCTTCATCCTCTCTCTCCAACTCTGATGACTCAACCTTTGAAGGAGATGAATCACCTTCCAAATTAGAAGGTTCTTTCCTCCTCTACCTCTTTATTCCAACTCGAGGAACAACATTTCCTATCACCCCTGCGGGGTATGATGAAATCCAAGATTCATCATACCAGGTAGTTAATATGATTTCTGCATCAGATACAGGTAGATTAATCACCACCCTTGTCAGTTCCATAACTTTAAGCAACCATAGTTGTTGATACACCATTGGATGTTGTTCTAATATAACATGAACCATAGGGGATATAGTAATTAGTTTTAGGCATTTTAATTGGTATGTAAATTGATAATGTGTATAGGCCTCACATATTATTTCATCGTCAATCCTAGTTTTCATCAAACCATCCTTGAAGGCTAGCATGTATGACCTTAGATCTATACCGGTTATCCTATCATCAAAAAAACTTTCCATGGGTGGATTATCATAAGGAAAGAAGTTTAACTCCTTAAATAAACCCAATATTGTTCTAATTTCTTGAGTTTTTAAGGATAGGGGTGAGATACCATAGAAATCCTGGACAAATGGTCAGAATGAGCTCTTTAGGAACAGGATCCCACTATGCATATCATAAGTCCTAAAATGAGTTGCAATCCATCCCCAAAAAAAGTAGAATGGTTCTACAATTCTGAAAGGAGCCTTACCACCATGAATGTGCAACAAGCTCCTATGGATTCTTACCAAAATAGGGGTGGCCAACCCCACCATTTTCTTCTCTACCAGTTTGGTCACTACAAAAAATGTTATAGGCCTTATACAGCCTTTGAATCATGGATAGGTAATAGATAAATACTAATCCACATAGCTAGAAAATCCACGAGACCTATCCTGGAAATAATTTTGGGGTTAATTTAATATCCCCACTTTTCAAACTCTCCTTTTTCTAGTGTAGCCCAGAAGTTTTCCAGTGTGATTATATTTACTTCCATGGAACAACTCGTTGTAAGCTTTCACTTGGGTCCTTCCCCTTCTTCTTTAAGAAAATTCCCATCCATGTCTCTAGATGAATATCCCCTCTTGCACGTGGATTTTACTTCTTGATATTGTGGGTTATTTTCAGTAGCTTATGTACTAAAAATGGAATTGTGTCAGTGTCATTCCACATTGCCTTTGGAGGAATGAATTCATCATACATGTCTCCAAGGATCGGAGCCCCGAAGATCTTATGGATGACCTGAAAACTGATGCCCACTTCTCCATGCATAAAATGGGAAGAATTAGTCTTTGGACTCCACCGGATCAGCAGTTCTGGCACAAAATCATCATTCCTATATACATAGGTCTTCCCTACACATCCATACTCATAAATTTGGATGCTTTCTAGATCTTTTTTGAACTCTACATGGGTTTTATATACCCAGTATTCCCACATCAATGTGGGCTTAATACCCCCTCCTGGGTGAAATTCCCAACCTTTATTTCAACCCTTCGATTGATCAATCTATGAATCTTGAAAAATGGAACAATAATAGTGAAGATTGAGTTTGACTGTATGTGGTTTTAGATCTGGATCACATAGGCTATGATGCATAAAATAGGCCTTGTCTTATATCTCATCATTAATATATGTTCCTGTGTCAGAAATGTTGGTGGATGAGAAGTTCTTATGGTCTTGATACCAATAAACTGGGAGATAATTCTATGAATATGTTGTATGAACTTCTTACAGATGGCCATAACTGTAACACCCGAGACTTTTATAAGAAATATTTTGTTTTTATTTTATAGAAATCAATAAAAGAATCTTTCACTACACACAACACTATCTTGGCTTGCTTTACACGCAATCGCGACCTTCCTTGATAGCTTGCGTCGTATGCAATACCGAGTTTCACTAAACAACGATATGCTATTAAAATATTATTAAAACTAGCCATTATGAATATTAATAACCACTTTTTGAAATTTAGTAAATTTTATTTTTTAAAATGATCTTCATTTTTTAATTTGGAATATCAAAATTATCATAGGGTGAAATTTTGGTTTTTTTCTGAAAACATTTAATTTTTGAGGAATAGTGAAAACACTGGGTTACTATTTAAAAACCAACTTTTTATTTAAATAATTATTTATTTTATTTAAATTTATTTTAGGTCAAAATTGATATATAATACCTATATAAGTTCAATGCAATTCATTGGAGTAATTTTATAATAATTTTAGATATATAAAAATTTTATTGAACGTTTCACCGTCTTTTACCCACCTCCTAGAAGAATTTGAAAATTTAAATAAAACTTAATTTTACCAATTTTTTGAATGGAATTTCAAAAAATCTTAGAGACACAATTAATGTCAGTAAGTAAAATGAGGTTCAATGAGATGAAAATATTTTTTGGTGAATAGTAACTTTTTACTTTTTTTACCACGGTTAAAAGTAAATAGGGTAATTAAGGGTAAAAATGATATTATTATTACCCTAACACATGTCCTAATTCAATTGGATATGTGTAATTCGACCAAAAACAACCTTAGTAATAAAATATGGCCATTTAGGCCCACTTGGATTAGATTAGGACATTTATTATTAATTTATTTAAAGAAGGGTTAAAATAGTTAAAATCAAAGTTTAATAAGTAAATCATTTTTAATATAGGGTTATACATAAGATAAATTAGACTATAAATATTAATTATAAATATAAAAAGATTTCCTACATAATGGTATTTTATTTTTAATTTTTAGACTTTAAATAATTTAATATATTTATAACACAATGATGATGTAGTAATTATATTATTAATGAAATATTGACATAATTGATGTTATAAATACCCAAATAAATGTAATTTGAAACTTTTTATGAATTAAAATAATTTTATAGGTTAATATGACATGTTATTATTTATTTAAGTAACTTTTTCTAACTAATATTTCTGTTATGATTTTCACAAAAATCAATTACCAAATAGATTCAAAATTGACATAAAATAGTTTTTAAAAAAACTACTATATTATTAATTGTTATTTTATACCCAAAAATATAAGGTTAGTCCAAATGACTTATATAAGGTTATATATATTAATAATAAACAACTTGGGGTTCGTTTGGCTTGTTATGGTAAGTCTATTAACCTTATAGTGTAAGAAAAAAAGAAGACACGGTAAAAGTTAAATTATCTAACTTAAAGTTAAATCGAAATGATAAGGTTAAAATAGAACCCTAAACTTGTCTAAATTCTATTGTATGAGATTATTTCGACCCATACCCACCTTATCTTCTAAATAAATAAATTTGGAGCTATTAAAAACCGAATATGACTTTATACTAAAATAATATTTTTAGTTTTTCCAAAGGTGCCCCTCTCCTCCCTTATAAAAGGGCACCTCCTCCCTCTCTTCCTCACACCACTTTGAGACTTCAATCTCGGCCAAACCCGGCAAAATTCTCTTCTACACTTCCCTAGAAACATCATAGAGGTCCTGGTCTTCTTCAAATACCAATTTCAGTGCCCTAAAAGGAGGTCTCAAAGAGGCGCTTCAAAGAAGAGGTAATGTCCGTTACCGATTCATTCAACTTTATTTCTTCTTCCACTTATTCTTATTTAGTTGTTTCATTATGAAGTAATAGCATAATTATCACTCATATACTGATATATTATTATAAGTATGAAACAACCCTATTTCACCATCTATCCATCCTATGGAAAATGAAATCATCGCGTGTGCGTACATACGGAATACCATCTCCACGTCGTGGTGTAATCTATTTTCCACCACCACGTTACTTGGATGGGTATAATGGTTCAAATAAATAACTATATATGATTATTTTAAAGTGTTATTGATTATGAAATAGTATACATACACTCCAATACAATTACACGATCATGGGAACGATATCATCGCTCGTGCGTACGTACGGAATACCGTCTCCACGATGTGATGCGACTCGTTCTATATGATCTTCATTGTATAATTTTTATATAAATGAATTGAATTAATTAATATGATATATATTACACTAATACCATTCTATAAATGAGGTATCTATAACCTAAAAATAAGAATAAGAATTTATTCGACAAAACATGCATAAGAACAAAAAAGCAATAAACACCTGAATAACAAGTAACAATGAAATATTACTAATAAGAAGCTAAGAATATGACCATATATGATATCATAAAAATAATTATGATTCTTTAATAAGTCAATAACATTATTTAAATCATTATACAGGAGGTTTGGACACTTACGAATCAAATCGGACCTAAGGTAATGGAAAATATCACAATCTCATTTTTATCTGAGATTGTTTATACTTTGGTATTTACTGGGGTGTATTTTATCATCCACATCCATGTTTCCCCAATATGTAATATTATTTATATCCTCCTACAATTTTTTAAATCCAATTTTACCCTTCGGTGAGTTTTTAGTAAAAGATATGAAAGGAATATTTTTTCGTTATTCGTGCGAGGTACTTTTTGACTTTTCCGATAAAAGTACAAGAAGAATGTTTTTTTAACTTATACGGAATGAATGGATTTGTAAAAAATTATTTCCAAGAAGCTTACTTTACATGTTTTCAAGTTTATTTTTAATCAACTTCTTTTAGTTTAAAATTGTATGACATGTTAAGAAAGGAAGAATGTTTTTGAAGTAGAAAGGATATTTTCCTCAAGAATGGAGTTCAAGTATTTTATCAAAATTATTTTCCATCTAAGATAATATAGGGTTCTGTTTCTATCCTTGTTTTTACATTGATTTGGTTATTTTATGATGGAATTGTTTTTATGATGTCCTTTTATCTTATATGGATTATGTTATGATGGCATGATGTTTAGGATTCCCATTTTTATTACATGGGTTATGCAATGATGTATGATTTTTTATTTTGTGGCACACATAATAATGGTATTATTATGAGATGGGTGGGACCTATATCTCCCTCCAATGCATTGGGTAAAGATTTTATATCTCATGAGATAGACATGGCCGGAACGGCAGGTTAAACTGGTTCAGTGAAACAGGACTGAAACGAGGAATGAACTCTATTCAGAAATGGACTTTGTCCACTAAGATAGTCTTGGAAATGAGTCTTGACTAATAAGAAATGATTCTCTATGATTATGTGTGTATGACACAAATCTTCATGTTTTAAGTTATGATTATTGTGATTACATTTCACTACCATGATTTATACCACGTTATGAAATTATGATCTCTTTTGTAGGGTATGATTTCCAAAATGTTATGTTCTTATGAATATGATGTGATTGATATTTCTTTCGTTTACCCTTACTGAGAATTTGAGCTCACCCTTTTTTATGTTTTCTTTCCCCGGGTCGGGAAGAAGGTTATTAAGTAAGATATTCCAAAAGGGACTATAGATATGATGAAATAAATGGGAGACAGTGTAGATGCTTTATGAACCAGTTGTTTATGATTACCAGTTTCTAAAGACACTATACCTATACGGTCCTTTCATGGTTTTGTTATATGTTGTAATAAGTGTACTTCAATTTTGAAGTATTAACAATGTATGTAAATTATGGGTCGCTATAGTTGGTATCAGAGGAAAGGTATAGTCAACCTTTGGAAATTAGGATATGAAAGCCTTATTAACAATCCTAAGGATAAGTCTAAGAATAGAACCCAATCTTAGTAATTTCCATGAACAACCTATGATAAGACCTTAAGTGTGAAATTTTATTCTTGATTATGTGTTTTTTCCTATTATAATTAGTGTTTATCACACTATTATTCTTGTTTTTATTCAATGGTTGGAACCCAAAGGAACCGTGTTAATGCGGAATGCGACGGGCAATGCAATGATTGTCCCCCTGAGCAACCAAACGTTATGGGAGCTGGAATGCAAAATCTTGTAGCCATGATCACACAACTTTCTCAAGCTATGAATCATGCAGGACTTCCAAACGAGCAAAGGAAGGAGCAACATTCTATTGAATCCTTCATGAGGCAGCATCCACCTTCATTCAGCGGGTCTTCTGATCCATTAGTGGCTGAACAATGGATCAGTACCACTAAAAAGATATTTTCAGTTCTTCAATGTTCTGAACATGATAAAGTCATCTTAGCAGTGTATCTTTTAGAAGTAGATGTTGATCAATGGTGGAATCTTATTAAGAATACGAGTCAAAGGGATGAAATTGAATCCATGGAATGGGACGAGTTCAAGAACTTATTTTTCAATAAGTACTTATTTTTCAATAAGTACTTATTTTACAAGACTTGCAAGGTACGCTTTTGGGATTATTATCCAACCCGAGAGTAAGATCGATCGATTCTTTAGTGGCTTAAAACCAATTCTTCGAAGGGGGTTATCCATAAGGGACTTCAATAGCTACGAGGAAATCGTTCAATGTGATCTCAAAGTTTAGATGGAGATTGGAGTAACTTATCAGTCATATGGGTTTGATAAGAAGAGTAAAATGGAATTCAAAGGAAAATATAAAGAGCACACTGAAAAGAAGATGAGTTTTCCCTTATGCTCAAAGTGTGGAAAGAAACATGGAGGGATTTGTTTTAAAGGGACAAGTAAATGTTTCAAATGTGGAAAGGAAGGTCATCGGGCATTTGAATGCTGCAATGATTGGAAGAAGATGTCTAGTGATGCAAACAAAGAAAAGGCTACACAGAGTGCACCTCCTAAAATTCAATGTTACAAGTGCAAGGAAATGGGTAATTATGCAAATCAATGCCCTAATCCAAGGGTTGTTGATGATGATCGACTTCAACAAACTCTTAAGGCTAAAGACAAAGGAAAGTCACATGCAATTTCTATCAGCAATGTGGAGTACGATAACGATGTGGTGAAAGGTACACTTACCATCCACTCTAAAGTAGTAAATGTTTTATTAGTTTCTGGATCCACCCACTCTTTTATTTAAGAAGAATTTTCTAAGGGTATCGTCGTATTACCTCAACAATTAGACATTGAGTTAGCTGTGACAACCCCTAATGGCACAACAGTCGCATCAAAATTTTATAATTCTTCTCCGATTGAAGTTTGTGGGAAAGTTCTTCCTGCAAATATTGTGATCCTTCCTATAGTGGAATTTTAGGTGATTCATGGCATGGATTGGCTTTCTCTATATGGAGCTCATATCAATTTCCAAAGAAGGGAAGTCACATTTCATATTCCAGATCAATCTATGATCGTCTATCGATGCAAGGATGAACATAACCTTCCAGGGGAAATTTCTTCCATCTTATGGGTCTTGATTCCACTAAATGAGGGTTATTTATCTCAAATGGTTGGAGAGAAACTCACGATTAATAATATTCCCATTTTACGGGAGTTTGATGATGTCTTTCCGGAGGAATTTTCGGGTCTTCCACCAAATCGTGAAGTAGATTTTTTAATAGAACTCGTACCGGGTGCTTTGCCTATTTCAAAGACACCTTATAGAATGTCCCCAATTGAGTTGTAGGAATTGAAGAAGAAACTCCAAGAGAATCTTGATAAAGGATTCATACGCCCTAGTGCATCACCTTGGGGAGCACCTGTTTTGTTTGTTAAGAAGAAATATGGATCAATGATACTCTGCATTGATTATTGAGAACTTAACAAGATCACTATCAAGAACAAATATCCTCTCCCACGCATTGATGACTTATTTGACTAACTACGCGGAGTTCAATACTTTTCCAAGATTGATCATCGTTCAGGGTATCATCAATTAAGGTTCAAAAGAGTGGATATACCAAATACGGATTTCCGTACAAGTTATGGACACTATTAATTTATAGTGATGCCATTTGGTCTTACTAATGCCCCTACTATCTTCATGGATCTAATGAATAGAGTCTTTAGATACTATCCTGATCAGTTTGTGGTAGTCTTTATAGACTATATTCTTGTCTATTCAAAGAATAAGGAAGAACATGAAGATCACTTGATAATTATATTGAAGACCCTGAGAAAGGAGAAGCTTTATGCCAAATTTACCAAGTGTGAATTTTGGCTTAAAAAATTTTCATTTTTGGGTCACATAATCTCAAAAGAGGGGATATCTGTGGATCCAGCAAAAACAAAGGTTATCGAAAGATGGTCGAGACCAACAACAGTAACTGATATCCGAAGTTTTCTTGGTTTTTCTGGATATTATCGATGTTTTGTGAAAGATTTTTAATGATTATCTAATCCACTCACCAAGTTAACTCGGAAAGGATTTAAGTTCATGTGGATGGAGGAATGTGAAGAGAATTTCAAGGAGTTGAAAAGAAGGTTATCCAGTGCACCTGTGCTCACACTTCCTTGTAGTGGAGAAAGGTTTGTGATCTACATTGATGCATCCAAGAAGGGATTGGGGTATGTTCTCATGCAAAAAAGATATGGTGATATCTTATGCCTCACGGCAGTTGAAAATCCATGAGAAAAATTACCCAACTCATGATTTGTAGTTAGCTGCGGTAATCTTTTCATTAAAGATATGAAGGCATTATCTTTATAGAGAAAGGTGTGATATTTATACTGATCATAAAATTTTAAAGTATACTTTCACACAAAAGGATCTGAATATGCACCAAAGAAGATGGTTGGAGTTGATTAAGGATTATGACTGCTCAATTCATTACCACCCTGGGAAAGCAAACAAGGTGGCAGATTCATTAAGTCGACAAGACCATGCTAGCTTATCCATGATGAGGATCACAAAAGATCCAATATTTATGGATTTACAAAGGATGGATCTTGGAATTATAATGAAAGGGGAAAATCATATCTTTCTCAAATGAATGTTCAACCATATATACATGTGAAGATTAAAGAGGCGCAGAAAGAAGATGTTGAGTTACAAAAGAAGGTGAGAAATGTTCCTGAATTCAACCTTGATTGTGATGGAATAATAAGGTTCAGAAATCGGGTTTGTGTTCCTCCCATACCCGAATTAAAGAAGGAGTTGTTGGATGAGGCTCATAGTTCTTCATTCTCTATTCATCCTGAAAGCATGAAGATGTATAGGGACCTGAAAGAGTACTTCTGGTGGGATGTCATGAAAAGAGATGTTTCTGAATATGTCTCTCGATACTTGGTTTGTCAGCAAGTTAAAGCTGAGAGACAGAAGTCTAAGGGGATGTTACAACCATTACCCATACCTGAATGGAAATAGGAAAACATCACTATGGACTTTGTCACTGGAATTCCTAAAACATCCAAAGGAAATAATGCTATATGGGTCAAAGTTGATCATCTTACAAAGTCTACACACTTCATTGCTATTAGAGATGATTTCTCTCTAGATCAGTTTTCCAGGATATATGTAAAGGAAGTGGTAAGATTTCATGGAGTACCACTTTCTATTATATCTGATCAGGATCTGAGGTTTACCTCAAAGTTCTGGCGAAGTCTTCAACATACTCTGGATACAGAGTTGAGTTTCAGCACTGCTTATCATCCTCAGACAGACGGTCAGTCTGAGAGGACAATTCAAACTCTAGAAGATATGTTGAGAGCTTGATCTATGGATTCAAAAGGTATTTGGGATCAACACCTACCTTTGGTGGAATTTTCTTATAATAATAGTTTTCACTCCAGTATTCAGATGGCTCTTTATGAAGCTATCTATGGAAAGAAATGTAGGACTCCAACTTGCTGGGATGAAGTTGGGGAAAGAAAGCTATTAGGACCTAATCTTGTTGATGAAATGGCAGAAAATGTCAGATCTATTCAACAACACATTAGATCAGCTTAGAGTCGACAAAAAAGTTATGCCGACAACCGAAGAAAAGACTTAGAGTTTGAAGTGGGTGATAAAGTGTTCTTACGAATATCTCCTTGGAAGAGACTAATGATATTTGGGAAGAAGGGAAAGCTGAGCCCTAGATATATCGGTCCTTTTGAAATTATGGATCGTGTTGGGAAGGTAGCTTATCGATTGGCGCTTCCACCGAATCTTTCCCAAGTTCACGATGTGTTCCATGTATCTCTCCTGAGAAAGTACATACCTAATCCTTCACATGTACTCAGCTCAGAAGTTGTACCGCTGGAACAAGATCTTTGTTATGAAGAACAGCTAATAGAGATTCTCGATCGTAGTGAAAAAGTACTACGGAATAAGACCACTCTCTTGGTGAAAGTTTTATAGAGGAACCACCAATTAGAAGAAGCTACATGGGAGCTTGAGGATATGATGAGGGAGAGGTATCCTCATCTGTTTGTTACAAGTGACGAATTTCAAGGGCGAAATTCATTTTAAGGGGGGTAGAATGTAACACCCGAGACTTTTATAAGAAATATTTTGTTTTTATTTTATATAAATCATCAAAGGAATATTTCACTACACACAACACTAGCTTGGATTTCTTTACACGCAATCTTGGACTTCCTTGATAGCTTGTGTCGTACGCAATATCGAGTTTCACTAAACAACGATATGCTATTAAAATATTATTAAAACTAGCCGTTATGAATAGTAATAACCACTTTTTGAAATTTTGTAAATATTATTTTTCAAAATGGACTTCATTTTTGGATTTGGAATATCGAAATTAGACTAGGGTGAAATTTTGGTTTTTTTCTGAAAACTTTCAATTTTTGATGAATAGTGAAAACACTAGGTTACTATTTAAAAACCAACTTTTTATTTAAATAATTATTTATTTTATTTAAATTTATTTTAGGTAAAAATTTATACATAATACCTATATAAGTTCAATTCAATTCATTGGAGTAATTTTATAATAATTTTAGATATATAAAAATTTTATTGAATTTTTCACCGTCTTTTACCCACCTCCTAAGAGAATTTGCAAATTTAAATAAAACTTAATTTCACCGCTTTTGTGAATGGAATTTCAAAAAATCCAAGAGACATGGTTGATTATAGTAAGTAAAATGTGGTTTAATGAGATGAAAATATTTTTTTGGTGAATAGTAACTTTTTACTTTTCTACCACGGTTAAAAGTAAATATGGTAATTAAGGGTAAAAATGATATTATTATTACCCTAACACATGTCCTAATTCTATTGGATAGGTTTAATTCGACCAAAAACAACCTTAGGAATAAAATATGTCCATTTAGGCTGTAGAGACCCGAAGCTTGACGTACATGGACATTACATTACTTTTGCGGAATACTTAGTACATAACAAAAACACACACACAAGGATCGTAATAGTTTAGTGTCTTTGGAAACTCGGAACATAATCTTCTAATCCTGTTGAAAGATCTTCAAAATCTCCCATAAAGATCTTCTTTTTTTTTTACCTAAAACCTTTCTTTATATCCTGGGGAAAAGAAAACATAAAAGGGTGAGCTCAAATGCTCAGTAAGGGTAAACAAAAGAAATATCAATCACATCATGAACATAGCTTTTGGAAATCTTAACCTGCAAAAGAGCTCATAATATCATAACATGGGATAAATCATAGAAGTGAAAATGAGATCATAACATAAAACTTGAAACTTTGTGGCATACACACGTAATCATGGAAAATCATTTCTTGTTAGTCATGACTCATTGCCAAGACTATCTTAGTGGACAAAGTCCCTTTCTGAACCGAGTTCACTCCTCGTTTCAGTCCTGTATCACTGAACCGAAATAACCTTCCGTTCCAGCCATGTCTATCTCATGAGATATAAAATCATTACCCAATGCATTGGAGGGAGATATAGGTCCCACCCATCTTATAATGAATCCTTTCTTATGTGTGCCACATAATCATAAAACATACATCATCGCATAACACATATAACAAAAATGGGATTCTTGAAACATCATGACATCATAAATTCATATATGATAAAGGAATTCATAAACATAATTCCATCACAACATAGTCAAACCAATGTAAAAATATGGATAGAAACAGAACCCTTTATTATCTTAGATGGAAAATAATTTTGATAAAACACTTGAATTGAATTCTTGAGGAAAATATCCTTTCTTCTTCAAAAACATTTTTCCTTTCATAACATGTCATAAAACTTTAAAATAAAAGAAGTTGATTAAAAATAAACTTGAAAACTTGTAAAGGAAGCTTCTTGGAAATAATGTTTTAAAAATCCATTCATGCCGTATAAGTTAAAAAAAACATTCTTCGTACTTTTGTCGGAAAAGTCAAAAAGTACCTCGTACGGAAAAACGACAAAAGATTCCTTTCATATTCTTTACTAAAAACTCACCTAAGGGTAAAATTGGATTTAAACTATTTCAAGTGGATGGAAACAATATTACATATTGAGGGAACATGGATGTGGATGATAAAATACACCCCAGTAAATACTTACGAATAAACAACCTCGGATAAAAATGAGATTGTGATATTTCCCTTACCTTAGGTCCAATTTGCTTCGTATGTGTCCGAACCTCCTGTATAATGATTTAAATAATGTCATTGACTTATTACAGAATCATATTCATTGTTATGATATCATATATGGTTCACTTATGACATTATATTACCCGTTCTTTTGTAAATTCCATGTTAAAGAAGCGTTTTGGGTAAAATCGTTTCATTTATCGTAGGTGTTTTGACTTGTTGTTCTTGACATCATTATTACTTATATCATGATTTACTTACTTCCAGAATATAAAATATGATTTATATATCATATATATTCAGTATATATATATATATAATAGATAGATAAATAAAATGAAAAACACCGTTCATGGAGACGGTAGTCCGTACGTACGCATGAACGCTGTTTTTCTTTCCTTATTGTCTTGAAATGGAAGTAAGTAGATGACATACATATGTATATATATATACATAAATCCAGTAGCTTTATAATGTCATGTATTTCATTATTATTTCTTATATATACATTATAATCATTCTTAAATGGTTAACATGGAGAATGAATCTCATCGCGTCGTGGAGACGGTATTCCGTACGTACGCACGAGCGATGATATCATTTCTATAAATATTGAATTGAATTGGAGTGGATTATAAAATATATCAGAATCATTATGATGTTGTAATAACTATGTATAGTTATTCTTTATACCATTATACCCATCCATGTAAGGTGGTGGTGGAAAATAGATTACACCACGGCGTGGAGACGGTATTCCGTACGTACGCACGCGCGGTGATTTCTTTTTCCGTAGGATGGATAGATGGTGAAATAGGGTTGTTTCGTACTTATAATAACATATCAGTATATGAGTGATACTGATGTTATTACTTCATAATGAAACAACCTAAGAAGAAGAAGTGGAAGAAGAAATAAAGATGAAAGAATTGGTAACGGTAATTACCTCTTCTTTGAAGTGCCTCTTTGAGACCTCCTCTTAGGGCACTAAAATGGGTCTTTGAGGAAGACCAGAACCTCTAGGATTATTCTAGGGAAGTGAAGAAGGGATTTTGGCAGGGGTTGGCCGAGCTTGAGTGCTCAAATTTGTGTGAGGAGGAGGGGGAGGAAGTGTCCTTTTATAGGGGAGGAGAGGGGCACCTTAGGAATTCTTAAAAATATTAATTTATAATAAATCTAACCCCACTTAAAAACCTCCAAAAATAACTCATATTCGAAGCTTAGATGAGATAGGGTTGTAATCTCATCAACCAATCAAATTTAGACATGTTTGGATCTTATTTTAAACCTTATCAATTAGATTTAACTCTAAGTTAAATAATTTAACTTTTACCGTGTCTTTTTGTTTTCTTTCACTATATGGTTAATACACTTACTATAACATGCCAAACGAACCCCAAATTGTATATTATTAATACATATATCCTTATCTAAGTCATTTGGCCGAACCTTAGATTTTTAGGAATAAAATAACAATTAATAATATAATATTTGATTTAAAAAAACTATTTTGTGTCAATTTTGACACTATTTGATATATGATTTTTTTGAAAGTCATAACAGAATTATATATTCGAACCAAGTTGATTAAATCAACACTAATATATCATAGTAACCTAGAAAATTAGTGGAATTCATAAAAATTCTCAAATAACATTTATTTTGGTGTTTATAACATCAATTATGTCAATATTTCATAAATAAGATAATTACTGCATCATCTTTGTGTCATAAATTAATTAAATTATTTGACGTCTAAAAATTACAAATAAAATACCATTATGTAGGAAATCTTTTTAGATTTCTAATGAATATTTATAGTCGAATTTATCTTATGTATAACCCCATATTAAAAATGATTTACTTATTAAACTTTGATTTTAACTATTTTAACCCTTCTTTAAATAAATTAATAATAAGTGTCCTAATCTAATCCAAGTGGGCCTAAATGGTCATATTTTATTCCTACGTTTGTTTTTGGTCGAATTTCACTTGTCCAATAGAATTAGGACATGTGTTAGGGTAATATTGATATCATATTTACCCTTAGTTACCCTATTTACTATTAACCGTGGTAAAAAAAAGTAAAAAGTTACTATTCGCCAAAAAATTATTTTCATCTCATTGAACCACATTTTAGTCCTTGATATTAACCGTGTCTCTCGGATTTTCGAAATTCCATTCACAGAAGCGGTAAAATTAAGTTTTATGCAAAATTCAGTTTTTAACCTACCACTTAGTAGTTTCATTATTCATCAAAAATTGATGTTTTTCAGAACAATGCCAAAATTTCATCCTAAGCTATATTTCATATTCCGAATTCAAAAATGAAATCTATTTTACCAAATTCATAACATAGAAGTTGCATTAATTAATTTTATAATTAAATCCCGCTGTTAAAATAAATAACGTGTTTTTAGGAAACAATATATATCAAAAGATTGACACTTGATTATGTCTGGTTTAAATGTGAAATTACAACCAATGACCAACATTGTATTAAATTGTAAAAATATATTCTAAATATACTTTAAAACCACTCAAATTAATGATTTATCACTATTAATTATTTCGATTAAAAAAGTTGTTTTTTAATTATAATTTAGTAATTTTCACTATTCATCAGAATATGAAAGTTATCCGAAAAGTACCAAAATTTCACCTTAGGCTAAATTCGATACTCCGAATCCAAAAATAAAGTTCATTTTGAAAAATAAGATTTACTGGATTTCAAAAAGTGGTTATTACTATTCATAACGGCTAGTTTTAATAATATTTTTATAGCATATCGTCGTTTAGTGAAACTCGGTATTGCGTACTACACACGCTATCGAGGAAGGTCGCGATTGCGTGTAATGCAAGTCAAGTCAAGGATGTGTGTTGTACAAGCTCCTTTGGGTGTAGCGTACAACACAAGACATAAATAAAATTAAAAAGAATATATATTTTTTTTATAAAATCTTGGGCTGTTACATTCTACCCCCCTTAAAATGAATTTCGCCCTCGAAATTCATCGGGGTTATAAATGGTTTACTATTTCAAAGTTTCTTTAATAGAAACCCACATCGTAAAAGGGAATACCAAAACTTGGCTTTAAAAACTAAAGTATGAAATGTAACGATTACCCAAATAAACTAATCACTGGGTTTCCACATAGGTGAAAATATGGATATGGAAGAGAAATCTAACCATCATGTTCTGATGGAGAGTGGTAGAGAACATGGCTATGGAAAAGCCAGTAATCACAAATCCATAGATTTGTGATGATATAAGGTACCATCTGATTCATCAGGTATAAGATCACTAGGACAACATTTTTGGTTTTCAAGATCATTTCCCTAAAGTTGAAAATTTGAATTAGAATAAATACTTACATTATTTTGATACAATATCACTGTTGTTCGTGCCTTGAACAATTTCCACTTCATCTCTTAAATAAATGAAGTTGAATTTGTTATTCGTGATGTGTTAGCAGATCATGTGATAGAATGACGGGTCATTCCATCTGTCTCAAACAAAAGGTAAGAAAAAGTTATTAAATATACATAAGTCATTCTATAGTGAGATTAATCACATATGGTTCCTAAAATGGACTTATACTTCATATATCATACTGCTTAATATAATAAAACTAGTTTCTACTAAACAGGGACTTCCTGTAGGCTAGTGGTAGGCGATAAAGGCCAGACGCACTTCGGTTGTGGGTTCGATTCCTACAGCCTTGTCCGAAGCGATGGGCTGTCGCCCGTCCTGTAGGTTGTCCCTTTTTCTAAAACTACGTTACTATAACATCCCATCAATAATATCGAAAATCTTCTATCCTTAAAAAAATACTAACTTATGTCCAACATAATCCAGTCTAATCTTTAGTCTTATAATACTGCAGTCCACTCTCATAATATAGTGACAACGATTACCAGAGATTTAATACTATTCGTTGATCCCCGCATATCATAAGATATGTCTTGTTGGTCACATTACAAACATTCAAAGTCCTTAATCGTGTATTCTCTTGAATACCTTAGTGAAAACATGAGTGCAGTTAAAAGTTAATACTTTCCACATACCAAAATCCTCAAAATTCTATATACTCAAACCATGATATCACTTAGTCCTTATATCAATCATGAGCTCATGAATACTATTAAACATTTCATTTTCTCGTCTTCATTATGCGCATATCATCTTATTTCCAAAAAAAAAAATATCTCAATCACTTTGAATACCACATCAATAAATATTGCAATACTCAATGATACAACATTATTTTGGAATCCCATTACATAAACACTTAATAATTCCACCACATCGTTGTCATATTCAACATTGCCAATAGTGATCGCATGTGATTTCCCTTTGTCCTTTGCCTTCAGTGGTTGCTCATGTTGATCATCACTAACCCTTGGATTAGGGAAATTATTAGCATAATGCCCCATTTCCTTGCACTTGAAGCATTGAAGTGTTGGCGGTGCGTTCTCTGCAGTGTTTGCTTTATCATTAGAAACCCTTTTTCCATTACTTCGACACTCAGCTGCTCGATGACCTTCTTTTCCACACTTAAAACATTTTCTAGTCCCTTTTAGACAATCTCCACCATGCTTCTTTCCACACTTTGTGCATAAGGAAACATTCATCTTCTTTTCACCATTATTCTGAGATTTCTCCTTGAACTCCATCTTTCGTTTCTTGTCAAAACCATGAGATGGATATGTAACACCAACTTCCATTTCTACCTTGATAGCACAACGCACAATTTCTTCATAGCTACTGAAGTCTCTTATAGCTAATGCCCTTCGAAGACTTGGTTTTAAGCCACTGAAAAATCGATCAACTTTACTTTCAGGTTGGATGATAATTCCAGAAGCATACCTTGCAAGTCTTGTAAAATTTGCTTCATAGGTACCAACAGATTCATCGTCCCTTTGCTTCAGTTCAAGAAACTCTTTCTCCATCTTTGTTCGAAGAATACGAGGGAAGTACTTATTGAAAAATAAGTTCTTGAACTCGTCCCATTCCATAGACTCAATTTCATCCCTTTGCCTTGTATTCTTAATAAGATTCCACCATTGATCAGCATCTCCTTCCAAACGATACACTGCTAGGATGACTTTATCATGTTCATAACATTGAAGAACTGAAAATATCTTTTCAGTAGTACTAATCCATTGTTCAGCAACTAATGGATCAGTAGACCCACTGAAAGAAGGTGGACGTTGCCTCATGAAGGACTCAATAGAATATTGTTCCCTTCTCTGCTCATTTGGAAGTCCAGAATGATTCATAGCTTGTGTAAGTATAGCAATAAGATTTTGCACTCCATCTCCCATAACATTTGTTTGTTCAGGAGGGAAATCATTGCATTGTCCATTGCATTGATCAACACGGTTCCTTCGGGTTCCAGCCATCGTCTAAAACCCAAAAAGAATAGTGTGAGAGGCAAAAATCATGCTAGGGAAAACAACATAATAAAGGGGGAGTACCTTCAATATCCAACATCTTAGGTTTAATTCTATGATCGTTAGCGTAATTCTAGTACTATAACTTATACGTCTACTTAACCTTAGGGACATCCCCAGACATACCGTAGAAATATCTCTAGGGATCTCACTAACGTTTTCGCATCCTAGTTTCCAAAGGTTGACTAAACCTTTCCTCTGATACCAACTGTAGAGACCCGTATCTTGACGTACATGGACATTACATTACTTTTGCGGAATACTTAGTACATAACAAAAACACACACACAAGGATCGTAATAGTTTAGTGTCTTTGGAAACTCGGAACATAATCTTCTAATCCTGTTGAAAGATCTTCAAAATCTCCCATAAAGATCTTCTTTTTTTTTTACCTAAAACCTTTCTTTATATCCTGGGGAAAAGAAAACATAAAAGGGTGAGCTCAAATGCTCAGTAAGGGTAAACAAAAGAAATATCAATCACATCATGAACATAGCTTTTGGAAATCTTAACCTGCAAAAGAGCTCATAATATCATAACATGGGATAAATCATAGAAGTGAAAATGAGATCATAACATAAAACTTGAAACTTTGTGGCATACACACGTAATCATGGAAAATCATTTCTTGTTAGTCATGACTCATTGCCAAGACTATCTTAGTGGACAAAGTCCCTTTCTGAACCGAGTTCACTCCTCGTTTCAGTCCTGTATCACTGAACCGAAATAACCTTCCGTTCCAGCCATGTCTATCTCATGAGATATAAAATCATTACCCAATGCATTGGAGGGAGATATAGGTCCCACCCATCTTATAATGAATCCTTTCTTATGTGTGCCACATAATCATAAAACATACATCATCGCATAACACATATAACAAAAATGGGATTCTTGAAACATCATGACATCATAAATTCATATATGATAAAGGAATTCATAAACATAATTCCATCACAACATAGTCAAACCAATGTAAAAATATGGATAGAAACAGAACCCTTTATTATCTTAGATGGAAAATAATTTTGATAAAACACTTGAATTGAATTCTTGAGGAAAATATCCTTTCTTCTTCAAAAACATTTTTCCTTTCATAACATGTCATAAAACTTTAAAATAAAAGAAGTTGATTAAAAATAAACTTGAAAACTTGTAAAGGAAGCTTCTTGGAAATAATGTTTTAAAAATCCATTCATGTCGTATAAGTTAAAAAAAACATTCTTCGTACTTTTGTCGGAAAAGTCAAAAAGTACCTCGTACGGAAAAACGACAAAAGATTCCTTTCATATTCTTTACTAAAAACTCACCTAAGGGTAAAATTGGATTTAAACTATTTCAAGTGGATGGAAACAATATTACATATTGAGGGAACATGGATGTGGATGATAAAATACACCCCAGTAAATACTTACGAATAAACAACCTCGGATAAAAATGAGATTGTGATATTTCCCTTACCTTAGGTCCAATTTGCTTCGTATGTGTCCGAACCTCCTGTATAATGATTTAAATAATGTCATTGACTTATTACAGAATCATATTCATTGTTATGATATCATATATGGTTCACTTATGACATTATATTACCCGTTCTTTTGTAAATTCCATGTTAAAGAAGCGTTTTGGGTAAAATCGTTTCATTTATCGTAGGTGTTTTGACTTGTTGTTCTTGACATCATTATTACTTATATCATGATTTACTTACTTCCAGAATATAAAATATGATTTATATATCATATATATTCAGTATATATATATATATAATAGATAGATAAATAAAATGAAAAACACCGTTCATGGAGACGGTAGTCCGTACGTACGCATGAACGCTGTTTTTCTTTCCTTATTGTCTTGAAATGGAAGTAAGTAGATGACATACATATGTATATATATATACATAAATCCAGTAGCTTTATAATGTCATGTATTTCATTATTATTTCTTATATATACATTATAATCATTCTTAAATGGTTAACATGGAGAATGAATCTCATCGCGTCGTGGAGACGGTATTCCGTACGTACGCACGAGCGATGATATCATTTCTATAAATATTGAATTGAATTGGAGTGGATTATAAAATATATCAGAATCATTATGATGTTGTAATAACTATGTATAGTTATTCTTTACACCATTATACCCATCCATGTAAGGTGGTGGTGGAAAATAGATTACACCACGGCGTGGAGACGGTATTCCGTACGTACGCACGCGCGGTGATTTCTTTTTCCGTAGGATGGATAGATGGTGAAATAGGGTTGTTTCGTACTTATAATAACATATCAGTATATGAGTGATACTGATGTTATTACTTCATAATGAAACAACCTAAGAAGAAGAAGTGGAAGAAGAAATAAAGATGAAAGAATTGGTAACGGTAATTACCTCTTCTTTGAAGTGCCTCTTTGAGACCTCCTCTTAGGGCACTAAAATGGGTCTTTGAGGAAGACCAGAACCTCTAGGATTATTCTAGGGAAGTGAAGAAGGTATTTTGGCAGGGGTTGGCCGAGCTTGAGTGCTCAAATTTGTGTGAGGAGGAGGGGGAGGAAGTGTCCTTTTATAGGGGAGGAGAGGGGCACCTTAGGAATTCTTAAAAATATTAATTTATAATAAATCTAACCCCACTTAAAAACCTCCAAAAATGACTCATATTCGAAGCTTAGATGAGATAGGGTTGTAATCTCATCAACCAATCAAATTTAGACATGTTTGGATCTTATTTTAAACCTTATCAATTAGATTTAACTCTAAGTTAAATAATTTAACTTTTACCGTGTCTTTTTGTTTTCTTTCACTATATGGTTAATACACTTACTATAACATGCCAAACGAACCCCAAATTGTATATTATTAATACATATATCCTTATCTAAGTCATTTGGCCGAACCTTAGATTTTTAGGAATAAAATAACAATTAATAATATAATATTTGATTTAAAAAAACTATTTTGTGTCAATTTTGACACTATTTGATATATGATTTTTTTGAAAGTCATAACAGAATTATATATTCGAACCAAGTTGATTAAATCAACACTAATATATCATAGTAACCTAGAAAATTAGTGGAATTCATAAAAATTCTCAAATAACATTTATTTTGGTGTTTATAACATCAATTATGTCAATATTTCATAAATAAGATAATTACTGCATCATCTTTGTGTCATAAATTAATTAAATTATTTGACGTCTAAAAATTACAAATAAAATACCATTATGTAGGAAATCTTTTTAGATTTCTAATGAATATTTATAGTCGAATTTATCTTATGTATAACCCCATATTAAAAATGATTTACTTATTAAACTTTGATTTTAACTATTTTAACCCTTCTTTAAATAAATTAATAATAAGTGTCCTAATCTAATCCAAGTGGGCCTAAATGGTCATATTTTATTCCTACGTTTGTTTTTGGTCGAATTTCACTTGTCAAATAGAATTAGGACATGTGTTAGGGTAATATTGATATCATATTTACCCTTAGTTACCCTATTTACTATTAACCGTGGTAAAAAAAAGTAAAAAGTTACTATTCACCAAAAAATTATTTTCATCTCATTGAACCACATTTTAGTCCTTGATATTAACCGTGTCTCTCGGATTTTCGAAATTCCATTCACAGAAGCGGTAAAATTAAGTTTTATGCAAAATTCAGTTTTTAACCTACCACTTAGTAGTTTCACTATTCATCAAAAATTGATGTTTTTCAGAACAATGCCAAAATTTCATCCTAAGCTATATTTCATATTCCGAATTCAAAAATGAAATCTATTTTACCAAATTCATAACATAGAAGTTGCATTAATTAATTTTATAATTAAATCCCGCTGTTAAAATAAATAACGTGTTTTTAGGAAACAATATATATCAAAAGATTGACACTTGATTATGTCTGGTTTAAATGTGAAATTACAACCAATGACCAACATTGTATTAAATTGTAAAAATATATTCTAAATATACTTTAAAACCACTCAAATTAATGATTTATCACTATTAATTATTTCGATTAAAAAAGTTGTTTTTTAATTATAATTTAGTAATTTTCACTATTCATCAGAATATGAAAGTTATCCGAAAAGTACCAAAATTTCACCTTAGGCTAAATTCGATACTCCGAATCCAAAAATAAAGTTCATTTTGAAAAATAAGATTTACTGGATTTCAAAAAGTGGTTATTACTATTCATAACGGCTAGTTTTAATAATATTTTTATAGCATATCGTTGTTTAGTGAAACTCGGTATTGCGTACTACACACGCTATCGAGGAAGGTCGCGATTGCGTGTAATGCAAGTCAAGTCAAGGATGTGTGTTGTGGAAGCTCCTTTGGGTGTAGCGTACAACACAAGACATAAATAAAACTAAAAAGAATATATATTTTTTTTATAAAATCTTGGGCTGTTACATAGGCCCACTTGGATTAGATTAGTACATTTATTATTAATTTATTTAAAGAAGGGTTAAAATAGTTAAAATCAAAGTTTAATAAGTAAATCATTTTTAATATAGGGTTATACATAAGATAAATTCGACTATAAATATTCATTAGAAAAATAAAAATATTTCCTACATAATGGTATTTTATTTGTAATTTTTAGACTTTAAATAATTTAATTTATTTATAAAATAATGATGATGCAGTAATTATATTATTAATGAAATATTGACATAATTGATGTTATAAATACCCAAATAAATTTAATTTGAAACTTTTTATGAATTAAAATAATTTTATAGGTTAATATGACATGTTATTATTGATTTAAGTAACTTTTTTCGAACTAATATTTCTTTTATGATTTTCACAAAAATCAATTACCAAATAGTGTCAAAATTGACATAAAATAGTTTTTAAAACAAATATTATATTATTAATTGTTATTTTATTCCTAAAAATCTAAAGTTCGGAAAAATTACTTAGATAAGTTTATATATATTAATAATAAACAACTTGGGGTTTTTTTGGCTTGTTATGGTAAGTTTATTAACCTTATAGTGTAAGAAAAAAGGAAGACACGGTAAAAGTTAAATTATCTAACTTAAAGTTAAATCGAAATGATAAGGTTAAAATAGAACCCTAAACTTGTCTAAATTATATTTCATGAGATTATTTTGACCCTTCCCCACCTTATCTTCTAAATAAATCAATTTTTAGCTATTAAAAACCGAATATGACTTTATAATAAAATAATATTTTTAGTTTTTCCAAAGGTGCCCCTCTCCTCCCTTATAAAAGGGAACCTCCTCCCTCTCTTCCTCACACCACTTTGTGCCTTCAAGCTCGACCAAACCCTGACAAAGTCTCTTCTCCACTTCCCTAGAAACATTCTAGAGGTCCTGGTTTTCTTAAAAGACCAATTTCAGTGCCGTAAAAGGAGGTCTCAAAGAGGCGCTTCAAAGAAGAGGTAATGTCCGTTAACGATTCTTTCAACTTTATTTATTCTTCCACTTCTTCTACTTTAGTTGTTTCATTATTAAGTAATAACATCAGTATCACTCATATACTTATATGTTATTATAAGTATTAAACAACCCTATTTCACCATCTATCCATCCTACGGAAAACAAAATCACCGTGCGTGCGTACGTACAGAATATCGTCTCCACATCGTGGTGTAATCTATTTTCCACCACCACCTTACTTGGATGGGTATAATGGTTCAAATAAATAACTATATATTATTATTGTAAAGTTTTATTGATTCTTAAATAGTATACATACAGTCCAATACAATTACACGATCATGGGAATGATATCATCGCTCGTGCGTACGTACAGAATATCGTCTCCACGATGTGATGCGACTCGTTCTACATGATCTTCATTGAATAATGATTATATAAATGAATTTAATGAATTAATATGATATATATTACACTAATACCATTCTGTAAATTAGTTATCTATAACCTAAAAATAATAATAAGAATTTATTCGACAAAACATGCATAAGAACAAAAAATCAATAAACACCCAAATAACAAGTAACAATGAAATATTACTAATAAGAAGATAAGAATGTGACCATATATGATATATTAAAAATAATTATGATTATGGAATAAGTAAATAACATTATTTAAATCATTATACATGAGTTTTGGACACTTAGGAAGCAAATCGGACCTAAGGTAAGGGAAAATATCACAATCTCATTTTTATCCGATATTGTTTATACTTTGGTATTTACTGGGGTGTATTTTATCATCCAAATCCATGTTTCCTCAATATGTAATATTATTTATATCCTCCTACAATTTTTTAAATCCAATTTTATCCTTCGGTGAGTTTTTAGTAAAAGATATGAAAGGAATATTTTTTCGTTATTTGTACAAGGTACTTTTTGACTTTTCCGACAAAAGTACAAGAAGAAAGTTTTTTTAACTTATATGGCATGAATGGATTTTTAAAACATTATTTCTAAGAAGCTTCCTTTACATGTTTTCATGTTTATTTTGAATCAACTTCTTTTAGTTTAAAATTGTATATCATGTTAAGAAATGAACAATGTTTTTGAAGTAGAAAGGATATTTTCCTCTAGAATGGAGTTCTAGTGTTTTATCAAAATTATTTTCCATCTAAGATAATATAGGGTTCTGTTTATATCACTATTTTTACATTTATTTGATTATGTTATGATGGAATTATTTTTATTATGTCCTTTTATCTTATATAGATTATGTTATGATGGCATGATGTTTAAGATTCCCATTTTTATTACATGGGTTATGCAATGATGTATGATTTTTTATTTTGTGGAACACATAAGAATGGTATCATTATGAGATGGGTGGGACCTATATCTCCCTCCATTTCATTGGGTAAAGATTTTATATCTCATGAAATAGACATGGCTGGAACGGTAGGTCAAACCGGTTCAGTGAAACAGGACGGAAACGAGGACTGAACTCGGTTCAGAAATGGACTTTTTCCACTAAGATAGTCTTGGAAATGAGTCTTGACTAATAAGAAATGATTCTATATGATTATGTGTGTATGCCACAAAGATTCATGTTTTAAGTTATTATTATTGTGATTACATTTCACTACCATTATTTATCTCATGTTATGAAATTATGATCTCTTTTACAGGGTAAGATTTTCAAAATGTTATGTTCTTATGAATATGATGTGATTGATATTTCTTTATTTACCTTTACTGAGCATTTGAGCTCACCCTTTTGTATTTTTTTTCTTTCCCCAGGTCAGGAAGAACGTTATTAAGTAAGATATGCCAAAAGGGACTATAGATATGATGAAATAAATGGGAGACAGTGTAGATGCTTTATAAACCAGATGTTTATGTTTCCCAGTTTCTAAAGACACTATACCTATACGGTACTTTCATGGTTTTTTTATATGTTGTAAAAATTGTACTTCAATTTTTAAGTATTAACAATGTATGTAAATTATGGGTCGCTATAATAACTATAAAGTGGCAGATAAATACTCTTCAGAAAATTTCAATGATATTTTTTCAGATACCCTGCCAGGTCAAGAATGATGGTATCCTAGATGTTGTAATAATCATTCCCTATGATCTTTCTCATTTCCTTAGTTCACTTGATAGCTAGTTCATCAGTAGTTGTGATCCTATTGGGATCCATTGAACATGAAAATAAATATCAAGATTATTTCAAAATAGGTTCATTTAGAAAATGTTGGTAAATAAGGAAACTTTGGAAAAGAAATTTTTAAATGCAAGTATATGCGGTGTGAAAGTGTCTTGCTCAAGGTTTTTCATGCAAGTATCTGATTCAAATGCATACAGTATCTGTGCGAGAATAATATTCAACATAAAAAATAATTTGTGTGAAAGACTTGTATGGGGAGAGATCAAATCTCTGAATCATGAGAGTTTTTCATAAAATTGAAGGCCCAATTTATAGATGAGTAAGCCTTCCTATGCGACTATCTTGCATGGAAGACTTTCATGATCAATTAAATGCGGATTCATGTGTAATCCATCTATCATTTTTCATCCCTTTTACCTCAGGATTAGACCCGCTTTCTTCGATCAGATCTAATCTTGAGAGGGGTATTTTTTTAACACTCTGTTTTCATCACATGGATGAAAATGTGACAAAGGTAAATGCCTTAGAAAAATTAAGAGAAGGTATATGAAGAATGCCAAAGAATCACAAAGCCTCATAAAATGGTTTTCCCAAGGTATCCCCAGTCACCGTCGGTGTGTAAGAACTTGCATGCCACCCCATTTGAATGACCAAACACCTTCAACCAGGTTCCCATGTTTTCCTATATATAAACCCTAGAGGTCTTCATTTGTAGGGGATAATTTACCCGAAGTCCAGCTCTGATCACCCTAGTACTTCGCTCAAGTCCTTCGAACTCTCAAACATAGTTTCCTAACACCTGTAGAGAGAGAATAAAAGGGGGGTAGTGAATCTTAAGTCTCATGGGGTTTAAAGTAAATAAAACTTGTTTGATTCATTTTCCCAACCTCATGATTTAAGAGGACTATAAAGATATCCCTTCCTAAAATAATAACCTTCACTACTCACTTATAGGAATACCTGTGAAGATCCTTGAAGGCCTGATCCAAGTCTCACCTAAGTGCAATCACACAGGTTTTTCATCACCTAAGGTTCCACCAGTTCACCCAATCCCACTTGTGTAGTGTACCCCTTGCATGATCCTTCTTGGTTTACCTCAACTTCCAACCTGTATGATCCATCCATGAGGCCTTCCTCAAAGCCACTCATGGCGGGGCCTCTTCTCCTTTGGATCCCTTGTCTAAAATGGACCTTGTTGAAACCTCCACCACGACCTCCTGATTTAAAAAAACCTTAGGTAAAGTCACATCAGCATGTCTCCCATTTGGATTTTTATTTCTATGGTCAGAGGTTTTCCACACTTATCCTAACATAGGGTAAGGATCCTCAAGGTGTTTGTATATTTAGATATCTATGGTCACGCAGATCCTTACCCTAGGGACAGTGTTGAGGAGTTCTTGATCTTGGATTCTAGGGATAGGACTCCATACACCCTTTCCCATCTCTAATATCTAGATCCTTCGGTCCACAATAGGGAGAGTGAGGAATACACTTGAATTTACTTTTGATAGGGAATGACATCCTCCTCCATCACTATGCAACCAATTTTAGGGCATCCATCCAGGTGTAATCCCATAGCTTTTATTGTAGGAGGTTATACCTTTTTTCTCCTCTATGCCTCCTGGATACTGAGTCGGAAAGGGGATAGGTACTCAATCCCTCTCCCCTATCACCTTAGTGTCCTCGATATTCATTCCTTCCTTACCTTGTACTCTCGTCCAATGATAAGTGAAGTGAGGGAAGTGTCATAGCCCGATCCTCTTCCATCGTATCCCAAACCTCTTCCACTATCACTAATTTTATTCATTTATTCATAACCTTTTTTATACTCCCTTTAGTAAATTTCATGTAAAAGTGAATAATTGGTGTGAGATATTCATGTTTTAATACTAAATATAATTTTTGAGCATTATTTGAAGTAGACCAATTGAGTAAATTTAATATTTTAAATATAAATCTCACCCTACTTATAAAAATTAAATGGTTCTTGTTTTTAAGGCTTTAAAATTCAATATACAACGGTTCATTAGAAGGAATCTTGGGTCAATTCTTCCATTTAAAGGGTTATATGGACCACATAAGAAGTCCCACAGAATCTGTGAAGAAAATGGATCAACCATAAAGATTGAATTACTGGGCTCAATACAGAAATCAAAAATATTTTATTCTCTTCCAAAGGTAGGGTAAAATACAATTCATCTTGGATAAAACTTTTGAGTCCCAACTCCACAAAAAAGGGGGGCAACTGATGAATTTAAACCCAGCCCACCATTTTGTCCAGGAATTGAAATCAGCTCACCATTATTGATTTTTATCCTAATATAGACATTCATTCGAGTTGATATTTTTTAGTGTGAAAGGGAATATATAGGCGTCAAAAAAAATTTAAGAAACTTTTCAAATTTGAGGGAATATTCCTGTTCAAAAACCCATTCAAATTATAGCCTTTGAAAAAGTGTTGATGAAAATGGACAGGTGAAAAATGTTTAGTAAAATAGCCATATATTTGGATCCAAAAGTCTAATGGCTACAATTTTTTAAGGTATAATAGTAAAAACCAATTTAAATAACTTTAAATAAGATAATATATCTATATTTAGCTATCTATATGGCCAAATTGGTGATATACTCACGTTTTAATACTAAATATAATTTTTTAGCATTATTTGAAGTAGTCCAATTGATTCAGTTTACTATTTTAATTACAAATATCACCATAATTATCCAAATTTCATGGTTATTATTTTCTAGGATTCCTAATTCAATATAAAACAGTTTCTTATAAGGTATCTTGGGCTAATGTTTTCATTTGAAGGGTCATATGGACCACACAAGAAGACTCATAGAATCTGTGAAGAAAATGTACCATCCATGAAGATTGAATTACTGGGCTCAATAAAGAAGTCTAAAATATTTTATTCTCCTAAAAAGGTTAGGGGACAATGAAATTCATCTTGGATAAAAATTTCATGGCTAAAATCCACAAAAAAGGGTCCTAACTGATGAATTAAAACCCAACCCACCATTCTGTCTGAGAATTGAAATTGGTACACCATTATTGATTTTTCTCCTGATATAAACATCCATTCAAGCTGATATTTTTCATTGTAAAAGGGAATATATATATGTCCAAAATTTTTTAATAAAGTTTTCAAATTTTAGGGCATATTCATATTCCAAAACCCATTCACATTATGGCCTTTGAAAAAGTGTTAATGAAAATGGACAGGTGAAAATTGTTTAGTAAAATAGCCATATCTTTGGATCCAAAAGTCCAATGACTGAAAATTTTTGAGGGATGATAGTAAAAATCAATATATAAAACTTTAAAAAAGATAATATCTCTATATTCAGATTTATGTATGAACAAATTGGCAATACAAGTGGAGGTACAAATTTGGAAAGCAAACAGTCCACCTCCTTGGGCTATAAATGAATCCCCCTCTCCTCCTTGCATGGGGTTGGAAATTCATAATAGAGTAGGATCAATTTGAATGACCAAGGCTCTGAAAAAATCCATTGAGGATAATCCAAACTCAATTTTTCATTTTATATGACCTTCCTCTTCTCTTTGATTTCATTTTCTTTTGTATTTTTCTTTATTTGTAAACTCATAAGTGTTTGTTTATGTAATTCTCATTTAATGAAAGTTTATTCTTCATATTCATTTTTAATTATCCACCCTATGTTATTAAATATTAATACTCTTAAAATATTTTAAATAATGTTTAATCCCCTTCCCTTGTTTCACTTTCTCATTCAATCTAAAGTCCGTTTTTAATTCTCATCATTGTTCGTGTGTGTGTGTTCGACACACAACTCTTTTCTTATCCCATTATTTTCATTCTATTTATAATTAATCACCATAAACACATATTACTAGATTAATAAACATATTAATTTATGATTAAATATACTATTGGATTGATTCTTTATTTGGGTATGTTAAGTGATTGAGAGATTTTGCTCGATGAATATTCTTTAAATTAACATTGTGTATGTTAAACTTAAAATGTCATGGATTAATGACATGCTTTGTTTAACATGTGGTTTACATGGATTATTGGAACCATAAATACATTACCATAAACAATATCTGATTAATATTAGAACCCTAAGTTAATTTAAGTCTTGGATTAAATCCTTAACACTTGGTAATTCCAATAAAAGTCATCTTGTGATGTGGGTGTTAATTTAATGTAATATAAACAAATCTCGAGGATATCACAAGCTTAAATCCCTAATAATGAACTCACTGTAATCTTTATAAAATCGTTAAATGAAACACCAGCCATTAATCACTTCATTTAAGCTCTGCAAACAACCCCACCCCCCAATCAAAATATAATCAATTAAAAACATTCTAATATACAAAGTATCATCACTAATGATTCGACTCGAGTGATGCTATACACATTGGCAGAGAACTGGAACCTTGAACGGTCGATATTCGATAATTTTTCTTTCTTCAAATGGATAAATTGGACCAATATCCCTTCTAACTAACTATTAGATATTGAATGAGGAATCTTACAAAATAATAACCATGTAATTTGGATAAGTAGGGTGAGACTTATAATTAAAATAGTAAACTAAATCAATTTGACTACTTAAAATAATGCTCAAAAATTATATTTAGTATTAAAACATGAGTATCTCACACCAATTAGTTTTTAGTGTGTTTAAAATAAAAACCCACACAAAATATAAAGAGATAAATAAAGAAAAAAAATGTTTGAAGATAAAAGTGGTAAAAAATGAAAAAGAGAGGAAGAAGAAGAAAGAGGGGGAGAGAGGAAGAGTTAAAGGGAAAGAGGCTCCCCTTGGTTTGGATTTGGTGGGTCTCTATCTCCATCTAGTGGTGGGTCGATGGAATTTTTTGATCTTATGGAAGTCGAGGTGGTTCCCAAGATTTGTGTCCTCTCATGGTGAAGCTTTAACCGATGTCTATTAACCGTGAATTTCCTTTTGGAAGATAGGTCTTGGACTTGCACTGTACCAAATGGGTAAACATGAGAAATAATAAAAGGGCCTTCCCAATGAGAATTAAGCTTAGTTGGGTGAAGCTAAAATCGAGAGTTGAAGATCAATACCTTTTCACCTTCATGGAATACCTTTCTCAGGATGTGTTTTTCATGGAGTACCTTATCCTTTTCTTTGTACATGTTGAAATTTTTATAGGAATCAAGTTGAAGCTCCTCTAATTCAGTTAACTGCAACAATCTTTCTTCACCAGATTTATCACAATCAATATTACATGTTTTCACAGCCTAAAATGACTTATGTTAGATTTCAACTGGAAAATGACATGCTTTACCAAAAACTAGCCAAAAAGGAGACATCCTAATGGGTGTTTTATAGGAAGTTCAGTCATCCAAAAGTGCTTCACCAAGTCTCTCAAGCTAGTCTTTTTTGGTGGGCTTAACAATTCTCTCAAGCACTCTTTTCACTTCTCTATTAGAAAGTTCAGCCATGCTATTTGTTTGGGGGTGATATGCAGTTGAAGTTTTATGTACAACACCATTCTTTTTCAAAAAT
Source organism: Viscum album (assembly GCA_963277665.1). Classification (NCBI taxonomy): domain Eukaryota; kingdom Viridiplantae; phylum Streptophyta; class Magnoliopsida; order Santalales; family Viscaceae; genus Viscum; species Viscum album. Next base: position 1,233,190,837 of record OY728162.1, on the reverse strand, counting down.
ATATTCCTTAGTTATATTACAAAAATGGGTTTTTAAGTCACTGATCAAGTCACGGGGAGTTCCAAATCTATGGAAGGTGTGGATTTTTAGGAACTCACTAATAGGTTTTGAATCATCTTTTCTAGTGAGTTTGGCCTCAACTGTAAGGACCTAACCCCAGTTTCCCGGAGTCAGTGCCTTATTTGATTAAATTGTAATATAAACAAGTAATATGCATCCAAAAGGACCAAGTAGTTTAGTATTATTGGAAACAAGATACATACATAAGTTCAACATTACAACTTGAAAATAAATACAACATAGAAACTCCTTAGACAACATCCATAACTCCTAGGTTATTTCATCATTTAATTCATAATAAAATTCTTCATGTACTAGGAAAATAAAACATAAGAAATGGGTGAGATCAAACTCTTAGTAAGGGTAAGTAATACAGCATAATATATATAAACATTAGGCAAGTTTAATAACTAAAAACATATGCCTTTAACAAAAACTTGAACACGCTATGGAAGGAATGAGAGTTGAGTAAGTAATTCCATAATAAAACATAATCATGGGTATTATAATATCAAAATAACCACATGAACCATCAATACTATTTTCATAATGATGGAATTCATAATGCGTTACATCATCACCATACCATCAAGGACTTGTTCCAAGACCATAAATAATCATTTTGTCAAGGACTTGTGCCAAAACCGTAGTTGGTCTCATGAGACGTACCGATACACCAAGGGTCTATAGAGGGCACCACCAAACACTTAATATGTACAATTAATTCCTCATATGAATGAGGATAAACATAAACAACATATAAATTCATATTGAAACAAATATATAAAATGTAAATAACTTTCCCCAAACATTAATCATAAATACTAACCATTCAGAGTAATTGGTGAATGGTTTTATGATAGAAAATCCAAATACAATCTAATAATAAACCATTAAATTAATTATTTTATATGATAAAATTAAATATTAATCCCAATAATACATAATAATCAACAATAGTGTTGAAATTGATTAAGATACTCTTATAAAATCTTTGAATAATTCTTGAGATAAATACTTTTTTACTTTGAAAAGAATAGTTATTTTCAAAAAATCATTATATAAAACCATAATTGAATTAAGATATTATTTTCATAATAATAAGAGTTATTTTATAAAGATAATTATTTCTAAAAACATAATATAGAGTGACCTTGAATATAGGTAAGAATTTGAGAAATTCCCTTGAATTGGGCTTGTATTTCGGAAACAATTTTGAAAGTTCCTTTTAAAACATGTAACTATCCATAAAATAAGGAATGATTATGGTTGGTGAATTTATATAGAACACTCAAACAGAATTTATTAGGAGTAAATAATAATACAATATAGTTTAATTTAGGTAATTTAGACAATAAAAGTAACCCGAATGAAAATGGAGGTTTGGGTAGAAAAACCCTTACCTTAAGTCTGAATGTGTTCCACTCTTGAACTTAAGGTCATGTAATATGAAATTATAATTATTAAAAAATTATTTCATAACCAATTAGACATGATTTTATTTTACCATAATTATTTTTAGTTCATTTATTTCCTTATTGATAAGTTATTATATTGAATTCTGTCGTTCCAGAGTGTTCATTTTCTTGATTTTCATAATTGTTTCACTTGTTGTTAAGTAAGGGAGTTGATATAGAATGGATTTAAATATCTAGAATTGAAATTAAATAGTATTTATGAACATCCAGAAGTTTTAATGGTCATTTCTACCATTTTTTTACATGGAAATAGGATGAATCATTAGATGAATTATTAATGACATTCGCTTAGATTATTTTAGCGGTATTTTGATTATTAGGAACTAGTTTGGTCGTATGATTTAATAATATGTACATATACTGGTTATTTAATATTAATTATGTTATAATACATATATTATAGTATTTTTAAATCAACAATATGGTTTCACGACTAGTAATTAATGAGAAATTGAAGAAAAAAACTTCGTCATCCACGAAGGTTATAAATTGGAAACTCATGGATGTTGATTTTGTTTATAAAATAAAAGGGATGGATTAAGAATATTGAGGATGGTTCTTCAATTAACATTATATAATTCTAGTATATATACAATACTAGAATTATAAATTTTATTTGGATAGAGGAGGTGAGGAGAGGATAATAAAAGAAGATAAATTGAAATGAAACTAAATGAAAAAGAAGGGTGTTTTACCTCTTGAAATAGCCTCCTTGAGAACCTCCTTAAGGGAAGGGGTTTTAGTATTTTAGCAAGACCAAGAGCTTCTTGGACGTGGGGAGTGACTAGGGAAGGGTATTTGGGCATATCTTTTAGGGGCTGCAATTCTTAGAGGATAGAAGAGAAGAGGGAGTGATGGGGGTTTATAGTGGAGGAGAGGAGTGAGTTTTGAATATTTTATTCATTATTTTATTAATTCCCTCAAGAAAATCAATAGTGTTGTTTCATGTGACCAATAATAGTAATAAATTCATGTGAGTTTGAACCAAGTGTCCTTGGATCACTCATGATTTCATAAATAGTGTATTTAACTGATAATTTGTATATACGGTATTTTACCGTATTTCACTATTCATCAAAAATTCTAGAATTCCAGAAAAATCCCAAAAATTCACCCCTAACATTTTTCGACATATAGAATTAAAAAATAAACTCCATTTTTTAAAAATAATTTTCTAAATATTATTAATTTAATTTTTAAATAAAATCATAGTTAATTCGAAAAATAACAATTTTAAAGGTATAATTAGTTTTATATCACATTGAAAAATTAATTAAGATCTAATTATATTATTACCTTAATAAAATAAAATAATATCATTATTTACTATTCATAAGGTTCATATTACTATTCATAAGGGTATGTTACTATTCACCAAAAACCAAGTTTGTTCTATCAGACTCCAAATGACTTACTAATCACAACTCTAGATGACCATTTTTTGAAATTCAAAACATGGAAGATGAAAAGTTGTGTTTAAAGGATAGATTATGAAATGTGTTGTTTTGTAGGGACACAGTGTTTCATGCATTCAATATTTATTTTCAAAACCTTGGGGTGTTACATTCTCCCCTCCTTAGAAAAATTTTGTCCTCAAAATTCAAAAAATGTTACCTAAAAAGATTCGAGTATGTCTTCTACATAAGCTCCTCAGGCTCCCATGTTGATTCCTCCATCTTATGGTTCCTCAGAAGAACCTTTACTAGAAGAGTCATCCAATTTATCAATACTTGTTCTCTGGTATCAAGAATCTTGATAGGCTCTTCACAATAAGACAGATTGGGCTCAAGTTCTTTTTCTTTGTAGGTGAGTACATGTGTTGGGTCTGACATGTATTTCCTTAACATTGATACAAGAAACACATTGTAAACTTTGGAGGTACTTGGAGGCATTGCCAAATGGTAAGATATGACTCTAATTAGATCCAAAATTTCAAAATTTCTAATGTACCTGGGACTCTTCCTACTGAATCGTATAATACCCTTCAATGGAGATACCTTTAAGAAAACATGATCACATTCTTGAAATTCCAAATCCTTCCTTCAGTTATCAACATATCTCTTTTTCCTACTTTGATATGTTTGGATATGGGTTTAGATAATCTTCACCTTTTTCATTTTTTCCTCAACAAGTTCTAGGCCTACGAGCTTTCTTTCACCAACATCATCCCAGCAAGTTGGTGTACGAAATCTCTTTCCATGTAACACTTCATATGGTTCCATATGAATACTTGAATGGAAGCTATTATTATAGTAAAATTCTATGAGAGGTAAATATTGATCCCACAAACCTTAAAATTCAAGTGAACAATAACTCAACATGTCTTCCAAAGTTTGAATAGTTCGTTCTGATTGTCCATCAGTTTGTGGGTAGTAGGCAGTGCTCAAACGAAGATCAGTATCTAGGGCCTTCTAAAGACTTCCAGAATTTTGATGTAAAATGGGGATCACGATCAGAAACAATTGATAAGGTTACACCATGAAGTCTTAAAACTTAATTAATATATAGTATTTCTAAACGTTTAAGTGGTAAATTTTCTCTTATAGTAAGAAAATGTGTTGATTTTGTAAGATGATCAACAATGACCCATATCGCATCATTATTTCTTGGAGTCTTTGGTAGACCCATGACAAAGTCCATCGTAATATCATCTCATTTCCACATAGGAATATAAAGGGGTTGTATGACTCATCTAGGATGTTTTCTTCCATCCTTAACCTATTGAAAAACTAAACATCTCTACACATAATCAGCAATCTTCCTCTTCATGTTTTCCAACCAAAAATATTCTTTTAGATCTCTATACATCATTGTGCTACCCGGGTGTATAAAACAATTAGAGCTATGAGCATCATCCAATAATTCCCTCTTTAGATTAGGAATAGCGGTAACACAAATACTCCTTCTGAATTTCAAAATGACACCTTCATATACTAAGTCAATCAAATTCTCATCATTTATATCTTTAATTTTCTTTTGAAACTTCTCATCATCAACCTGATAACTTTTTTTCCTTTTCTATAAAGAAGGTTTGGAAACCATTTAAAAAAGTAGTGATGTGTTACATTCCATGATAATTCCTATATCCATATTTACTAGATCCATAAACATATGATCCCTTTCAACTCTCATCTTGTTTATAATTCTGTGGTCCTTTCTACTCAAAGCGTCTTCCACCTTATTTACCTTCCCTGGGTGGTAGTGTATTGTGAAATCATAATCCTTGAGTATATCAATCCATATTCTTTGTCTCATGTTGAGTTCTTTTTATGTGAATATATATTTAAAACTCTTATTATATGTATATATCTCACATTTTTTTCCATAAAGGTAATGTCTCCAAATCTTCAAAGTAAGGATTACCACTTCTAACTCAAGATCATGAGTTAGATAGTTTTGTTCAAGAATTTTTAGCTACCTTTATGCATAGGAAATCACTCCATCATTTTGCATAAGTAAATTACCAGGTCCTTTATTTGATGCATCACTATAGATCACAAATCCATCATTCCCTGATGATAAAGTCAATATTGGAGCATCCACTAATCTTCTCTTCAATTCACATTCCTTTGTCCATAAAAACTTAACCCCTTTTTGTGTGAGATTGGCCATTGGGTTGGATAAATAGGTGAATTTCTGAATGAAATACTGATAATAACCTGCTAAACCAATAAAAATACATACCTCAGTTACATTCATTGGAGTAGGCCATTCTTAAATACCATTTGTCTTCGCCGGATCAACAAATATTCCATCCTTAGAGACAATGTGTCCAAGGAAGTAAATTGATTGAGGCCAAAATTTATACTTTCTGAACTTCCCATATAATTCATTTCTTCTAAGAGTCTTCATAATAGTGCGCAAGTTATTTTAATGATCTTCATAGCTTTTAGATTATACAAAGATATCATCAATAAACACCACCACAAATTCATCAAGATATTCCTTGAAAACTTTATTCATTAGATCCATGAAAACAGATGATGCATTAGTTAGTCCAAAAGGCATTACTATAAACTTGTAATGCCCGTACCTGGTTCGAAATATTTTTTTGGAATGTCTTCCTTCCTCACAAGAAACTGATGAGATCCATATTGAAGATCAATCTTTGAAAAATATTTGGATCCATGAAGTCAATAAAATAAATCATCAATGCGAGGTAGATGATACTTGTTATTTATTATTATAGCATTGATCTCCCTATAGTTAATTCACAACCTCATAGACCCATCATTCTTCTTAACTAAAATAACATGGGCTCCCTATAGAGAAACACTAGGGTGAATAAATCCTTTATCACTCAATTACTCTAATTGTTTATTTAGTTCCACTAACTCCACAGTGTCTATTCTATAAGGGTTCTTTGATATGGGCCTTGAACCAAGAATTAAGTCAATATAAAACTCAATTTCCCACTCTGGAGGATATCCCGGTAAATCCTCTAGAAAGACATCAACATATTATTACACCATAGGTACATATTCTATTTGAACATTATTTTCCTCACCTATAGTTATTTCATTCCTTTCCTCCCCAATAATTGAATTTAGTAGAGCTATTAGGGGTGGATCTAGATGAGAATTAGATGGTTATGTTTCATCCCGAATGATAAGGGATTCCACATTATCCTAAAAAATTGTAACCTCCTTCTTCTTGTAATAAATTTTCACATCATGGTTTGAAAGCCAATACATACTGATGATTATATCAAATTAAATCATGGGTATAACAACAAAATCAGTAGATAATGCACGTTTATATGCCATAATGGGGACTGTCTGACATAATTTTTTTCCAATGATACTTCCCTTAGGAGTTTTGACTGATAACTCCCTTAATAAATCAAATTGGAAATATCTTATTTTCTTAGAAAACTAGAAAGATATGAAAGAATGCGATGATCTAGAATAAAATAAATCATTGTCTAATTTTGATGAAATGATTAATGTACCTTCCACCACTTCGTTAGGAACTTCAACCTATGCAGTTGTGATCGCATAATCTTGGCCTTTCTCCTTTGGACTTCTTTAGGAAATGTTTCTCTGAAGCTTAGGACATCCATGTTCATAATGTACCATCTCCCTGAAATTGTAGCATTGAAAATTGGTATCTTCTTTATTCCCCTTACAATCCCGATATAGGTGTCCTTTTTCTCCACACTTGTAACAGACTCCAATTCCCTTCAAGAAAGTGCCATGGAGTTTCTTCCCACAATTACTGCAGGATGAAAGTTCAACTCTTCCCTTCTTCCCCACTTCCTTATTTCCTTTTCTAGAGTTTTTGATATCCCTATTATTCTTGTGTTTTCCTTTAAAGTCATAAGACTTAGAAAATTCCTTTTCTATCTTGATAGCACTCAAGACTATATCTTCATATGATGAGAAACTTTGGGAGACTAGATCCCTTAGGAAGAATGGTTTTAAACCATCAAAGAATTGATCAATTTTGATCCTTGGATTACGTATGTAGTCCGCAGCATGTCTTGCTATCCTTGTAAAGTTTTCTTCATACTTGGAAACATTTTCCTCCTCCTTCTACCTTAGATTCAAGAATTTCATCTCCATATCTTCTCACTTATCAGGAGGGAAATATATTTCCAGGAATATTTCCTTAAAATACATCCATTTTATTCATTATATTTCTTCCTCCTCCTTTGTGTTTTAGATTAACGACCACCACTGGTCTGCATATCCTGATAGACAATAAACTTTTATGACAACCTTATCTCTTTTGTTACATCCCAAAGAGAAAAATATCTTCTCTATGGAACATATCCACTACTCTGCTACAAAAAATTTTGTAGTCTCATTGAATTATGGAGTCTGTTGTCATATAAAGTGATCTAATATATCTCCTCCACATGGTGGATCTAAATGCTCCATATAGGTAAGGTTATTATTCATAACCTAAGTAAGTTGTCTTAGTATAGTTATAAGTTGCTCAACACCAGAGCTAACATCATTATCTTACATCAGAGGGAAATCCCTATATGGGACATGCACATTCATGTGGTTTACATTCCTTCCACTATGATCCATTTCTAAATATTTTCATACACTAGATTAGGGTATGAATCATAATTTATAATATCAATGTAGAAAAAAAATACTTAGCATAAATTGAAATTTTATACATAGCTAATCTCTTAATCATAAACATGGTATCTTTGAGGAAAAATTTACATTTAAATCCTTCATAATGGATTGTAAATAAAATTTGAATTATCCAAAGCATATCCCCTAGGAGTGTCAATACCAAGAGTGTATCAAGGCCTGTTGTCGTGTACCAGGATACCCCGGGTCAAGCCCAAAACTCCTTGTCGGAGTTTTCACTCCCATGTATATCTATTTCAGAGCCACCTCTACCTGTTTGTATCCAAACAGTCATTTATTTGATATAAATATCCACATAATCTATTATTTACCAAGATTCTAGGATGTTGTTGTATGTTTATCCTCAAATACTACCTTAGGGCTTTATTCCCTAATCTATATTTTCTAATCTAGTTTCTAGGTTAGCTACTAAACTTCCATTGATACCAACTATAAGGACCCGACCACAGTTGACCGGATCTAGTGCCTTATATGATTACATTGGAATAAAAACAAGGAATATGCATCCCAAAGGACCGATTAGTTTATTATTACTGGAAACAAGATACATACATAAGTTCAACTTTATAACTTGAAAAGAAATGCAGCATAGAAACTACATAGACAACATCCATAACTCCTAGGTTATTTCATCATGTCATTCATAATAAAATTTTCCATGTCCTAAGAAAATTAAACATAAGAAAAGGTTGAGCTCAAATTATCATTAAGGGTAAGAAATATAGTGTAAGATATATAAACATTAGGAAAGTTGAATAACTAAAAACATATGCCTTTAACAAAAACTTGAACACATTATGGCAGAAATAAGATCTAAGTAAGTAATGCCATAATAAAACATAATCATGGGTATTATACTAGATGAATAACCACATGAACCATGAAATTCATAGACTATTGTTGCCTATCGACCAGTCAAAGTTCCGATGCTCTGCTAATGTGTATAGCAGCACTCGGGTCGAATCCTCAGCAATGATACTTTTTAATAGTCGGTTGTTTTTAGTTAATTGTATTCTGATTGGGGGGTTTGTTTGTAGAGCTTATGAAATAATTTATGGATGATTTTTGATTTAACAAATTGATAAAGATTGGGGTGATTTCATCATTAGGTATTTAAGCTTGTGATATCCTTAATCTTTGCTTTATATTGCATTAAATTAACACCCATGTCACAAGATGACGTTGATTAGAATTCCTAAGTGTTAAGGCTTTAATCCAAGCCTTAACTTAACTTAAGGTTCTAATCTCAATCAGAGATTATTGATGGTGGTGTATTTATGGTTCCAATAATCCATGGAAACCACATGTTAAACAAAACAAGTCATTAATCCATGACATGTTAAGTCCAACATACATAATGTTAATTCAAAGAATATTCATCGAGCAAAAGCTCTCAATCACTTAACATACCTAAATTATAACTCACCCAAATGATAGATCTACTCATCCATTTGGGTGTTTAATAATCTGGTTATAATGATTATGAATATAATTTAATAAGAGAAGAAAAATAAAGGGATAATAAAAGAGTGGTGCGTCGAACACACACACAGGAACAATGATGATAATTAAAAAAACGTACTTTCGATTGAATGAAAAAGAAAAAGAAGGGAAGTGGATTCAACTATATTTAAACTATTTTAAGAACATTAATATTAATCTACATAATTTGGATGAGAATAAGAGATATTGAATAAGAAACTTTCATTGAAACATAATTACAAAACACAAACTTACAAGATTACAAATGAAGAACAACACAAAAGTGAAAGGAAACAAAGAGAGGATGAATGGTATCTCAAGTAAAAACTTGAGTATGGAAGGTACTCCCAAGCCTTTGGAAAGGCTTTGGTCATGCCAATTGATACTCCTCTCTTCTGAAATTCCAACCCCTTTGAAGGAGAGGAGGGGGATGCATTTATAGCCCAAGGAAGTGGACTGTTTTCATTTCCAATCTGTCCCTCCAATTGTCTTGATGATTTGGACATCCAGACAGCCAAATCTCGAGATATATCCTTCTTCAAATTTGAAGATAATAATTTTTTCCAACCATGCTCAAATTTGGAGTCATTTGGACCTATGGAGCCAAAGTTATAGTCGGTTGATTAAACAATTTTAATCTGTCCATTTCAATCCAATCTTTTTGAACTCCAAAATGTGAAAGGATTTTTGAATAGGAATATTCCTTCAAATCCGTATGATTTATTAAAAAAAGTAGGCCTCATTTATCTCCTATTTCACACTGAAAAATCTCAGATTTATTTGATGATTACATCATGAGATATGTCATGAATAGTGTCCGGATTTTAATTCTCAGCTAGAATGGTGGGCTGGACTTCAAGGCATTAGTTGGGCCCCTTGTTCTTGTATTTGGACCTTAAACTTTTTATCCACGATTCCTTTGGATAATATCGAACATATTGTGGAGTTTCATAAAATTTGGGCTTTGGTATTTAGACCAGTAACTCAATCATCAATGATGGTCCAATTTCATCACAAATTCTTTGGGTCTTTTTGTGTTGAACATGTCAGCCTTCAAATGGTATCATTGGTCCATGATTTATTCAAATGATATGTGATAAATTGAATAAGTAATCCTAAAAACCAATAACTATACAATTTTAATCAGTAGGGTAAGAGTTATTAATAAAATAGTAAACTGACTCAATTGGACTACTTCTAAAAATGCTCAAAAATTATACTTAGTATTAAAACATTAATATTTCACACAAATTATGAACATTTCATATAAAATCAGTAAATGGGGTATATAATAAGTAATGAAAATATTAATAACATCAAATACCCCACACTTAGTCTTGTGCATTTCCTCATATTCAATAAATATAAAAACATAACAGTATCATTTTCACTCACCAACAAATATTAAAATTTTGTTTTCTCCAATCAGGGGTGGTTTGGACTATTTCACTCATCCATTTTGAATTCCAAAAGTTTTTACAGAAATAATTTTCCAAAACTAATTCATTTTTTCATGCTCAAATTTAGAAATGGAAAATGTGGACACTTAAAACTCACACCTCTCGGGATGATAAAATTCATTTGTGGAGGTTCACTCTTTCACTAACCAAAAGTGAAATTATTAGAGTTTGAAAGAGATCTCAGCTTCCAATCCCTATCCAAAGTGCACAAGAATCAAGAGGTCTTTTTAAGGGGGTTTTATGTGGCTATGGGATGGTAGGAATATAATTTACAAGAGAGATAAGAAGAGGGGTAAAACACCAACATAGAAAAATAAATGCACATTTTTTTTTAAATAAAACATGGAAGGAAATGAAAACACATATTTTACAAGGGAATGATTGTATGAAGAAAGACACAATAGAGGAAGAAAATTTGATGGGGATGAGAAGATTAAATATTTACAAACCACAAAAATTCTTCCAATGACATAAGTATATAATGAAAGTGTTCTTTTTTTTTCTCTTTTTTTTCTTTTTTTTCAAAAGTTGAACATGAAACAGATCTAACACTCATATCCCAACCCATGATTGATCTCCTCATGACACTAATTGTAATAGTTATAACAAGATCAAAGGTTGAGGAAGAGTGATTTTTGACCTACCCAAGAAACAACCCAATATTTTGATTTTTTTTTTTTTGATTTTTTTTAACACTTGTCAATAACATTTACAAAATTACATAAATGAAAGTATATTACATTCCCCAAAACACACTGAATGAAAACCTCTCCCCCACACTGAAATGGATTCTTGCCCTCAAGCATATGATAACATGGTGAAATCAACAAAGGGTACCATAATGAAATTTGTTCCCCCCACACTTAAATTTCATAAAAATGCAATGAAAAATCTATGTTGATATTGGGTGGGAAAATTTATTGGTCTTGTAATGTGGCTATCAAAGAAAAGGTTTTCATAGGATTGAAGGGGATTTCAAAAGGAGGATTAATTTAAGGGAAATGGGAGGCTATTTCGCTATTTTGATTCTCATATGGTTCATAAAATGCCTCTATCATATTAATGCACCCTAAAGTAGGAAATTCAACTCGAAGTTCCAAAAACTCAAGACTCATAAATGGGGGTGAAAACACACATTTTGAAAATATGGCCATAAGTGGCCTTGCCATGAAAGTGAATGTTGTTCCTCACAGTTTGGGAAAATCATTTTCCAAATAAAAAAATTGAGAATTCAAAATTTGTTAATTTTGACACAAAATTCTTTATCCAAATTCATGATGAAAATACAATATTTTTGAGATGAAAACATTTCTGTTAACTCCCCAAAATGGTTGAACAAAATTATAAAATTGGAAGGTGAGTAATCATGACTCGTGATTTTTTTGTATATTTTTTAAGTTTTAATGATTTTTTTTGTTTAGGTTTTTTTAGTTTTTAATAAAGATACACCCACACAAAAGAGAAAGTGAAAAAGAAAGGGTTTGAAAAAGAAAGTGGTAAAAAAATGAAAGAGAGAGGAAGAAGAAGAAAGAGGTAGAGAGAGGAAGAGATAGAGAGAGAGTTAAAGGGAAAGAGGTGCCCCCTGGATTGGATTTGTCAGGTTATCATCTCCATCTAGTGGTGGGTTGACTTAAGAAGTCGGGATCAAGTGGAAGTCGATGTTGATCCAGGATTGTGCATCCTCTCATGGTGATGCTTTAGCTGATGTCTGTTAACCATGAATGTTCTTTTTGAAGAGGGGTCTTGGACTTGCACTGCACCAAATGGGTAAACATGAGAAACAATAAAAGGACCTTTCCAATGAGAATTAAGCTTACCTAGGTGAAGCCAAAATTGGGAATTGAAGATCATTACCTTTTCACATTTATTAAATACTTTTCTCAGGATGTGTTTATCATGGAGTGACTTGGATTTTTCTTTGTAGAGATTAGAATTCTCATAAGAATCAAGTCAAAGCTCCTTCAGTTCAGCCAATTGCAACAATATTTCTTCACCGGATTTTTCAATATCAAAATTACAAGTTTTCACTACCCAAAAAGACTTATGTTAAATTTCAATGGGTAGATGAAATGCTTTACTAAAAACTATCCTGAAAGGATACATCCTAATGGGTGTTTTATAGGCAGTTCGATAAGCCCAAAGTGCTTCACCAAGTCTTTCAGGCCAGTCTTTTCTGGTGGGTTTTTCAATTCTCTCAAGAACTCTTTTCACTTCTCTATTATAAATTTTATCCATTCCATTTGTTTGGGGGTGATATGAAGTTGAAGTTTTATGTATAACCCCATTCTTTTTCAAAAGGGATTCCATGGTTCTATTAAAGAAATGGGTTCCTAAGTCACTTATCAAGGCAGGTGGTGTGCCAAATCGGTGGAAGATGTGTGTCCTTAAGAACTCACTAACAGTATGTGAATCATCTTTTCTAGTGGGTTTGGCCTCAACCCACCTAGAAACATAATAAACTGCAAGAAGGATGTATGAGAATCCATTGGAAGGGGGAAATGGTCCCATGAAATGGATGCCCCAAACATCAAAGATCTCATAGAAAATTAATGGTTATTGGGGAATTTCATTTCTATTTGAAATTGTGCCAAACTTTTGTAAAGTGGGACATGATTTTAAAAACTCATGTGAGTCCTTAAAGAGTGAAGGACAGAAGAATCCAGAGTCTAGGACCTTTCGAGAGGTCCTTTTTGGTCCAAAGTGGCCACCTCCGGGAAATGAGTGACAAAATTTTAAGATGGAGGAATGGTCATCTTCATCAACACATCTTATAATTACCATGTCTGCCCCAATTTTCCAAAGTTTATTTTCTTTCCAAAAATAGTATTTTGAATCACTTTTCAACTTCATTTTTTGTGCTTTTGAAAATATTTCAGGAAAAACACCAAAAACCAAGTAATTTACAATTGGGGCATACCATGGTAACTTTGGAGTGAGATATGAAAGGTGCTCAGTGGGGAATTCAGGATCAAGGATTTTTGAATGAGAAGAATTAGAAATTCTACTCAAGTGATCAGCCACCGGGTTTTCTTTTCCTGGTATATCTTTGATTTCAAGGTCAAACTCTTGGAGCATTAGGATCCATCTTATTAGCCTCATTTTGGAATAACTTTTCTTGAGTAAGAACTTTATAGAAGAATGGTCTGTGAAGATGATGATTTTGGCACCTAAGAGATAAGGTCGGAATTTATCTAAGGAAAAAAGCACTGCTAAAAGTTCCTTTTCAGTGACAGTATGGTGAGATTGAGTTTCATCCAATGTTTTTGAGGCATAATAGATGACATGAGGAATCTTTTCTCTTATTTAACCAAGAACACCCCCAACGGCTCTATCAGAAGCATCACACATCAACTCAAAGGGTAAGGACCAATCTGGGGGTTGGATTATTGGGGCAGATGTTAGAGAAATTTTGAGTTCAAAAAAGGCTCTCTTTAAAACCTCATCGAAATGGAAAGTGACATCATTTTGGAGCAACCGAGTGAGTGGGATGGAAATCCTACTGAATTTATGGATGAATCTCCGATAGAAACCGGCATGATCAAGAAATGAACGGATGTCTTGAACAAAATTGGGTTGAGGAAGTGATTGGATCACTTCAATTTTGGCAAGATCGACTCCAATACCATATTTTTAAACTATGTGACCTAGAATAATCCCATTTGCAACCATGAAGTAACATTTTTCAAAATTTAACACAAGGTTACACTTGAAACACTTTTGGAGGACTAGAGAGAGTGAATTCAAAAAAGATTCAAATGACTCACCATAAATGGTGAAGTCATCCATGAGGACTTCCATGCAGTGTTCACTGAATTCGGAAAAGATACTCATCATACACCTCTGGAATGTTTCAGGAGAATTGCAAAGGCCAAAAGGCATTATTCTATATGAATATGTTCTAAAGGGGCATGTGAAAGTAGTCTTTTCTTGGTCTGGAGGTGCGATTGGGATTTGGAAGTAGCCGGTGTATCCATCAAGAAAGCAATATTGTGACTTTCCGGCTAATTGTTCCAACATTTGATCAAGGAATAGAAGAGAGTAGTGATCTTTTATTGTTTCAAAATTCAATTTCCTATAGTTGATGCACACACGCCATTTTTTATTCATTTGAGTTGTGACTATATCTCCATGTTCATTTGTGACAACAGTTATCCCACCCTTCTTAGGTACAACTTTAATTGGACTAACCCATTCACTATCAAAAATTGGGTAGATAATACCAGCTTGAAGAATCTTAGTGATCTCTTCCTTAACTACCTCAATTATTAGTGGATTGAGTCTTCTTTTTTGTTGTCTAATTGGTTTGGATGACTCCTCAAGATGGATGTGATGCATGAAAAGGGAAGGGTTGATTCCTGTTATGTCATCTAGGGTCCAACCTATGGCCTTTTTGTTTTACTCTAACACCTGAACAATTTTGGACTCTTCAGTTTCAGTAAGTGAAGCAGAGATAATGACATGATATGAGTGATCATGGAAAAATAATCCATATTTCAGGTGTTCAGGAAGAGGTTTTAGATCAGTCTCATCTTTCATTTTTGGGTTATACAACTCAGTAATGGAACAAAGGGACTTCATTTTCTTCAAATTCATTTTCCTTAATACTGTCCAAGGTGGAGCAGTAGAGATCAGAATTGATGTGGGATTCAAGAGAGTTTTCAAGATCCTCTAGATTGATAGAGTCTATGAATGAAAGGTCCACATCAACTTCACTATTTATGACTTTGTTAATCATAGTGCAAATTTCATAAGATCCTTTGTCATTAGAACATGAATAACATGGTGGATTGGGGTTCGATTGACTCTTAGAAGTGTCCTCAGAAGCATGGATTGAGAATGTAGAGTGATCCTCAAATGGGTATCGCATGGCTTGGAAAATGTTGAACTTGACCAATTGGCCACCGAATTCCATGGATAAGATGCTTGAATTGACATCAATCTTTGTTCTCGTAGTCATGAGGAATGGTATTCCTAGAATTAGGGGAGATCGAGAAGAGTTCGTCTCACCTTCCATGTCAAGGACATAGAAATCAGTAGGGAAGATAAGATCATTGACTCGGACAAGGACATCCTCAATTATTCCCTCAGGATTGGTTATGATTTGATTGACCAATTGAATGACAACACCCATTGGATGTAAGGGACCTATACCAAGGTTAGAGAATATGGATTTGTTCCTGACATTAATTGAGTCTCCTAGGTATTTGATTGTATCATCAAAGTTGGAACTTCCAATTTGGCATGGAACCGTAAAGGTCCCTGGATCTTTGTACTTAATGGGTATGGACTCTTGGGATGAAACATTTTTGAAGGTCCTAAGTTTCCTCTTGTGGGTACACAACTCTTTGAGAAACTTGGCATACTTAGTAATTTTTTATGGCATCTAAGAGGGGAATGTTGACTTCAACACTTCTAAAAAAGTTGAACATTCCAAGATCGGGTTCAAAGGAATTCTTTTGCTTATAAATGGATTGAGGAAAAGGAATTGGGTTCTTATGTGGAATAGAAGGAGGTGAGGGAATGGATTCAGGTTCCTTTTCAAGTTTCTTTTTCTTTTCATTTTCTAGGTCAACATTTAAAGGTGGTTTATATGACTTATCTTGAGGTATAGAAATTTGCTTTCCTGATCTAAGTGCAATTGCACTTACATTACCCTTGGGGTTGGGTAATGGTTGAGCTGGGAGTTGGGAAGAATTGGATGGCTGCTGCTGACTAAGGTGGGATGCAAGTTGACCAATTTGGGTTTCAATATTCTTGAGGATGTAATGGTTGAAGGTGGCAAGATCTTCCACTGCACTTTCCCATGGTTTCATGGAAGAATAGGCTTGTCCCGGATTGGGATTACCTAGATTTTGATTCTTGGGAAAGTGATTGTATTGTTTTTGGAATTGGGAAGGCTCACTAGGATAATGGAATCCAGGAGGAGGATTGTTCCTTTGAGGTTGAGGAATAAAAGGATAAGGTTGTTGGAAGTTACCAACACCTTGACCATATTGAAACTGGTTTGGGTTTTGAGGAGGGAATTGAGGGGGATGAGATATTGGATTACCATACCTAAGGCCTTGGTTATAGGAATAAGAAAAGGGCTCAGAGTGAGTTCGGTTGAAGTTTCTAACAAACTGACCTGATAGTTAAGGGTTGGTGTTCTACTGAGCATATGCTGCATTGAGCTCCATTGGTCCAAATGAATCAGATTGATCCTCTTGAAGTTGTGGATATGTGTCTGTTGGATGAGATGAAGAGTTGTAGATTCCACAGTTTTTGACATGTCCAGAAAACATTGATTGCTGAGAAGATGAGGTTGGGGATTTGGTAGCCACAGCTAGTTTTCACACAAGACTTGTATGTTCACTCATCCACTCAGCCATCTTGTTCGGATCAATTGATTTATTATCTTGGGCTTGTTTGACTTGAGCATGTGCTTGAGTATGGAATTGTTGTGTGTTTTTATCCATGTTACTTATGATATCTCTTAAATCTACAGGAGTTTTACCAACAAGAGCACTTCCACTTGCGGCATCAATGAGAGTTCTCTCCATATCCAATAACCCCTCATAGAAGTATTGGATCAAAAGTTGGTCAGGAATTTGGTGGTGTGGGAAGGTTGCAACAAGATTTTTGAACCTCTCCTATTACTCATGGAGTGATTCAATTGGGAACTAACAGACACCACATATTTCCTTTCGGATAGAAGCAGTATGAGAAGCAGGAAAGAATTTCTCTAATAAAATTCACTTCATGTCATTCCATGTGGTTATGGAACCAGGAGGAAGGTAGTAGAGCCATGACTTAGAAGTTTCATCTAGGGAGAAATGGAATGCTCAGAGTTTTATTTTTTCTTCAGAAGCCCCTTTGTGGCTTCATGGTAGAGCACACTACTTGGAACTCTTTCAGGTGGAGATGTGGATCCTCACCATCTAGCCCGTGGAAATGAGGAAGAAGATGAATCAAACCCGATTTGAGTTCGAAGTCAGCTTCTATGTTTGGATATTGAATACCAATAGGTTGGTAATTCATATCTGGGGCAGCGATTTCTTTAAGTGTTTGTTCCCTAGGATTGGCCATATCTAATTCAATTGGTTGGACAAGGACTGGTTCTTGAATTATTTGATTGTCTCTTATGTTCCTCCTAAGTTGGCAAAGTGTTCCATCGATTTCAGGGTCAAACAAATCCGAGGGATTTTTTGGGAGGATATGGGGAATTCAGAAAGATTTGGAAGAAAGATGAAGATAGTTTTTTTGTGTGTTTTTTTTAGTTTATGATTTTTATGAGAAGGCAGGTTTTTCTTTGTGTTTTTTTTCAAAAAAAAATTCAAATTTTGTTTTTTTTTTATTTTTTTACAATAACCAAAAACTAATGACTACTTAAAGCACAATACCTGGAAAAATTTCCATTTGAAATGCATGCCCTATTTTCACCCATAGAATGTTCAAAGTTCTGATGCTCTGCTAATGTGTATAACAGCACTTGGGTCGAATCCTCAGTGATGATACTTTTTAATACTAGGTTGTTTTTAGTTAATTGTATTCTGATTGGGGGTCTTGATTGAAGAGATTATGAAATAATTTATGGATGATGTTTGATTTAACAAATTGATAAATATTTGGGTTAGTTCATCATTATTTATTTAATCTTGTGATATCCTTGAGATTTTCTCTATATTTCATTAAATTAACACCCATGTCACAAGATGATGTTGATTAGAATTCCTAAGTGTTAAGGCTTTAATAAAAGCCTTAACTTAACTTAAGGTTCTAATATCAATCACAGATTATTGATGGTGGTGTATTTATGGTTCCAATAATCCATGGAAACCACATGTTAAATAAAACAAATCATTAATCCATGACATGTTAAGTCCAACATACATAATGTTAATTCAAAGAATATTCATCGAGTAAAAGCTCTCAATCACTTAACATACCTAAATTATAACTCACCCCAATGGGAGATTTACTCATCCATTTGGTTGTTTAGTAATATGGTTATAATTATTATTATTATAATTTAAGAAGATAATAAAAATAAAGGGATAAGAAAACAGTGGTGCGTCGAACACACACACATGAACAATGATGTTAATTAAAAAAAGGGACTTTCGATTGAATGAGGAAGAAAAATAAGGGAAGGGTATTAAACTGTATTTAAAATATTTTAATAACATTAATATTAATCTATATAATTTTGATGAGAATAAGAGATATAGAAGAATAAAATTTCATTAAAATATAATTAGAAAACACAAACTTACAAGATTACAAACGAATAACAACACAAAAGTTAAAGTAAACAAAGAGAGGAGGAAGGTTATATCAAGTAAAAAATTGAGTATGGAAGGTCATCCCAAGTCTTTGGAAAGGATTTGTTCATGAAAATTGATGCTCCTCTATTCTTAAATTCCAACCCCTGTGAAGGAGAGGAGGGGGATGCATTTATAGCCCAAGGAAGTGGACTGTTTGCATTCTAAATATGTCCCTCCACTTTTCTCGATGATTTGGACATACAGATAGCCGAATCTAGAGATATCTCATTCTTAAAAGTTGAATATAATAATTTTTTCTGACCTCTCTAAAAAATTGGAGTCATTTGGACCTATGGTGCCAAAGTTATGGCTCGTTGATTGAACAATTTTAATCTTTCCATTTCAATCCAATCTTTTTGAAGTCCAAAATGTGAAAGGATTTTTGAATAGTAATATGCCTTCAAAGCTGAATTATTTCTTCAAAAAAATCATCCTCCTATATCTCCTCTTTTACACTGAAAAATCTCATATCTATTTGATGATTACATCATGAGATATATCATGAATAGTGTCCAGATTTTAATTCTCGTCCAGAATGGTGGGCTGGACTTCAAGGCATTAGTTGGGAACATTTTTCTTGTATTTAGACCTTAAAATTCTTATAAATGATTCCTTTGGATAATATAGAAAATATGGTGAAGTTTCATAAAATTTGGGCTTCTTGATTTAGACAAGTAACTCAATCATCATTGATGGTCCAGTTTCATCACAAATTATTTGGGTCTTCTTGTGTTGACCATATGAGCCTTCAAATGGAAGAATTGGCCCATGATTCCTCATAATTATATGTGATAAATTGAATAAGGAATCCTAAAAAACAATAACAATACAATTTTAATCAGTAGGGTAAGAGTTATTATTAAAATATTAAACTAATTCAATTGGACTACTTCTAAAAATGCTCAAAAATTATACTTAGTATTGAAACATTAATATTTCACACAAATTATTCACATTTCATATAAAATCAGTAAAGGGGGTATATAATAAGTCATTAAAATATTAATAACATAAAACCATCAATACTATTTTCATAATTAGGGAATGAATAATGGGGGACATCATCACCATACCGTCAAGAACTCATGTTAAGACCATAAATAATCATTTTGTCAAGGACTTGTGTCAAGACTGTTGTTTGTCTCGTGAGACCTACCAATGCACTACAGGGTTATAGAGGGCCCCAGATGAAACTTACTATGTAAAATTAATTCCTCATATTAATGGTTATAAACATAAACAATATATACATTCATATTGAAACAAATATATGAAATGTAAATAACCTTCCCCGAACATTAAGCATAAACACTAACCATTTGGAGTAAATTGGTGAAAGGTTTTATGATAGAACATCCATATCCAAACTAATCATAAACCATTAAATTAAAAATGGTATATTATAAAATGAAATATTAATCCCAATAAAACATAATAGTCAACAATAGTGTTGAAATAGATAAAGATACTCTTACAGAATTTTCAAGTAATTCTTCAAATAAATACTCTTTTACTTCGAAAAGAATAGTTCTTTTAGAAAAATATTTGTATAAAACCAGAATTGAATTAAGATAGAATTTTCATAATAAAAAGAGTGATTTTATAAAGATAATTCTTTCCAAAAACAGATTATATAGTTCCTTTGAATATATGTAATAATTTGAGAAATTCCCTTGAATCGGGCTTGTATTTCGGAAACAATTTTGAAAGTTCCTTTTAAAACATATAACTATCAATAAAATAAGGAATTATTATGGTTAGTGAACATATATATAACACTCACACAAAAGTTATTATATGTACATAATAATACAGAAGAGTTTCATTGAGGTAATTTAGACAATAATAGTAACCCGAATGAAAATGGAGGTTCGGGTAGAAAAACCATTACCTTAAGTCTGAATGTGTTCTGATCTTAAAATTAAGGTCCTGAAATATAAAATTAGAATTGGTAATAACTTATTTAAGAACATATTATACATTATTTTATTTTATCATACTTATTTTTAGTTCATTTATTTCCTTATTGATAGGTTATTATTTTGAATCTTGTCATTCCAGAGTGTTTGTTTTCTTGATTTTCATAATCGGTTCACTTGTTTTTAAGTAATGGAGTTCATGTAGAATGGATGTAAATATATAGAAATGAAATTAAATATGATTTATGAACATATAGAATTATTAATGGTCATTTATATCATCTGGTTACATAGAAATAGGATGAATCATTAGATGAATTATTAATGACATTCACTTAGATTATTTTAGCGGTATTTTGATTATTAGGAACTAGTTTGGTCATATGATTTAATAATATGAATGAATACTAGTTCATGAATATTAATTAGGTTATAATACATATATTATAGTCTGTTTCAACCAAAAAAATGGTTTCATGACCAGTAATGAATGAGAAATTGAAGAATGAAACTTTTTCATCCATGAAGGTTATAAATTGGAACCTCATGGACGTTGATTTCATTTATAAAATAAAAGGGAGAGAGTAAGAATATTGATGATGGTTCTTACATTCACATGATATAATTACAGTATATATATGATACTAAAATTATCATGTTAATTTGGACATAGGAGGTGAGGATAGGGTAACAAAAGAAGATAAATTGAAATGAAACTAAATAAAAAAGAAGGGTGATTTACCTCTTGAAATAACCTCCTTAAGGGAAGGGGTTTTGGTATTTTGGAAATAACAAGATCTTCTTGGACATGAGGAGTGACTAGGGAAGGGTATTTGGGAAAATATTTGAGGATATTCAAGGATTAGATTAATGAAGAGAAGAGGGAGTGATGGGGGGTTTATAGTGGAGGAGAGAAGTGAGTTTTGAATATTTTATTCATTATTTTATTAATTCCCTCAAGACAACCAATAGTGTTGTTTCATGTAAACCCTAATAGTAATAAGTTCATGTGAGTTCGAACCAAGTGTCCTTTCATCACTCATGATGTCATAAATAGTATATTTAACTGATAATTTGTATATACATTATTTTACCGTATTTCACTATTAATCAAAAATTCAAGAATTTCATAAAAATCCCAAAACTTCACCCCTACCATTTTTCGACATGTATAATTAAAAAATGAAATCCATTTTTCAAAAATAATTTTCTAAATATTATTAATTTAATTTTTAAATAAAATCATAGTTAATTCGAAAAATAACAATTTTAATTGTATATTTAGTTTTATATCACATTGAAAAATTAATTAAGATCTCGTTATCTTATTACCTTAAGAAAATAAAATAATATCATTATTTACTATTCATAAGGTTCATATTACTATTCATATAACTATTCATAAGGGTATGTTACTATTCACAAAAAATCAAGTTTGTTCTATAAGACTCTAAATAACTTACTGATCACAACTCTAGATGACCGTTTTTCGAAATTCAAAACATAGAAGAGGAAAATTTGTGTTTAACAGCTAGATTATAAAATGTGTTGTTTTATAGGGACACAGTGTTTCATGCATTCAATATTTATTTTCAAAACCTTGGGGTGTTACATCAACCCAACTGGAAACATAATCTACCGCAAGAAGAATGTATGAAAGTCCATTGGAAGGGGGAATGGTCCCATGAAATCGATTCCCAAAACATTGAAGATCTCGCAGAATATTAAGGGCTTTTGTGGCATTTAATTTCTTTTGAAAAAATTTCCAAACTTTTGGCATGTTGGACATGATTGATATAACTCATGTGAGTCCTTGAGGAGTAAAGGCTAGAAGAATTCGGAGTATAGGACCTTTCAAGAGGTCCTTCGTGGTCCAAAGTGGCCACCTTTGGGAAGTGAATGACATAATTCTAAGATGGGGGAATGTTCATTTTCATCAACACATCTCCTAATTACCATGTCATTCCCAGTTTTCCAAAGTTTATTTTCTTCCCAAAAATAGTGTTTTGAATAACTTTTCAAATTTATTTTATGTTCTTTTGAAAACTTTCAGGAAAAACACCAAAAACAAAGTAATTTAAAATTGGGGAATAACATGGTGACTTTATAATTTGAGATTAAAGGTGCTCAGTGGGAGGATCAATGATTTCTGAATGAGAAGAATTAGAAATTCTACTTAGGTGATCAGCCATTGGGTTTTCTTTTCCTGGTCTATCTTTGATTTCAATGTCAAACTCTTGGAGTATTAGGATCCATCTTATTATCCTCGGTTTGGAATCACTTTTCTTGAGTAAGAACTTTATAGAAAAATGGTCGATGAAAATAATGATTTTGGCACCTAAGAGAGAAAGCCAAAATTTATCTATGGAAAAAATCCCTACTAAAATTTCCCTTTTCAGTCATATTGTAATGAAATTTAGTTTCATCTAATGTTTTTGAGGAATAATAGATGACATGATGAATTTTTTTCTCTTCTTTGACCAAGAACAGCCCCAATGACTCTATCGGAAGCATCACACATCAACTCAAAGGGTAAGGAACAATCTAGGGGTTGGATTATCAGGGCATATGTAAGAGAAGTTTTGAGTTCAATGAAGGCTCTCTTGAAAAACTCATCGAAATGGAAAGTGACATCATTTTGGAGCAACCGAGTGAGTCGGAGGGAAATCCTATTAAAGTTATAGATGAATCATCGATTAAAACTAGTATGACCAAGGAATGAATGGATGTCTCAAACATAGGTGGGTTTAAAAAGTGATTAGATCACTTTAATTTTGGCACAATCAACTTCAATACCCTCTTTTGATACTATGTTCCCAATAACAATCCCATTTTCAACCATGAAGTGACATTTTTCAAAATTTAACACAAGGTTACACTTGACACACTTTTAAAGGACTAGAGAGAGTTAATTCAAGCAAGATTAAAATGAATCACCATAAATGGTAAAGTAATCCATGAAGACTTCCATGTAGTTTTCAATGAATTCAGAAAAGATACTCATCATACACCTCTGAAATGTTGGAGGAGAATTGAAAAGGACAAAAGGAATTCTCCTATATGCATATGTTCCAAAGGGGAAATTGAATGTTGTCTTTTCTTAGTCTTGATATGCGATTGGTATTTTTAAGTAGTTGGTGTATCCATCAAGAAAGAAATAGCGTGAATTTATAGCTAATCATTCTAGAATTTGATCAAGGAATGTAAGAGGGTAGTGATCTTTTCTTGTTTAAACATTCAATTTCCTATAGTTTATGCACACACGCCATTTGTTATTCACTCGAGTTGTAACTACCTCCCCATGTTCATTTGTGACAACAGTTAACCCACCCTTCCTATGTATAAATTGAATTGTACTAACCCATTCACTATCAAAAATTGGGTAGATAATACCATCTTGAAGAATCTTGGTGATCTCTTCCCTAACTACCTCATGTATGAGTGGATTTAGTCTTCTTTGTGGTTGTATAATTGGTTTGGATGATTCCTCAAGATGGATGTGATGCATGAAAAGGATAGAGTTGAT
This sequence comes from Viscum album, assembly GCA_963277665.1. NCBI lineage: Eukaryota > Viridiplantae > Streptophyta > Magnoliopsida > Santalales > Viscaceae > Viscum > Viscum album. Next base: position 1,233,166,496 of record OY728162.1, on the reverse strand, counting down.
TCTTGGTATGTCATCTAGGGTCCAACCTAAGTCCTTTTTGTCTTCATATAACACCTAAAAAAGTTTTAACTCCTCAGTTTTAGTAAGTGAAGAAGAGATAATGACAGGATAATAGTGATCATGGAAAAGGAATGCATATTTCAGGTGTTCAGGAAGAGTTTTCATATCAGTCTCTTCTTTAATTTGTGGTATAGACAACTCAATAATAAAGGAATGTATTTCAGTTGGTTTTGATTCATTTTCCTTAAAAATTTCCAAGTTAGAGCAATAGATATCATAGTTTATGTGGGATTAAAGACAGTTTTCAAGATTCGCTAGATTGATAGAGTCTATAAATGAGAGGTCCACATCAACTTCACCATTTATAACTTGATTAATAATGGTGAAAATTTTACAAGATCCTATCTCATTAGAACATGATGAAAATTATAGAATGGGGTTCAATTGACTCTTAGAAGTGTCCTCAGAAGCATGGATTGAGAATGCAGACTGATCCTCAGATGGGTATCGCATGGATTGGAAAATGTTGAACTTGACTAGTTGGTCACCGAATTCCATGGATAAGATGCCTGAATGGACATAAATCTTGGTTCTCATTTTCATTAGGAATGGTCTCCCTATAATTAATGAATATTGAGAAGAGTTCGTCTCACATTCCATGTAAAGGACATAGAAATCATCAGGTAAGATAAGATCATTCACACGAACAAGGACATCCTCAATTATACCCTTAGGACTAGCAGTGCATCGATTGGCCAATTGAATGATAGCACTCGTTGGATTTAAGGGACCTAGAATGAGGTTGGATAATATGTATTTGGGCATGAAATTAATTGAGGATCCTAGGTCTATGATTTCATCAATGAAATTGGAACTTCCAATTTGGCATGGAACTCTTAAGGTCCCTGGATCCTTACACTTTATGGGAATGGACTTTTGGGTGGAAACATTTTTGAAGGTCCTAAGTTGCCTATTATGGTTTCACAATTCCTTAAGAAAATTTGTGTAATTAGGGACTTGTTTTATGGAATCTGAGAGTGTAATGTTGACTTCAACACGTCTAAACATGTAGAGCATTTCAGGATCAGGATCAAAGGACTTCCATGGATTTGAAATGGCTTGAGGAAAAGGAATTGGGTTCCTAAGTGGAATGGAAGAAGGTGGGGGAATGTCTTTAGGTTCTTTTTTTAATTTTTTTTTCTTTTAATTTTCTAGTTCAACATTTAAAGGGGAGTTGGAGGACTCATCCTGAGGCATAGAAATTTTTTTCTTGATCAAAGTGAAATTTCACTTACATTACCCTTGGGGTTGGGTAATGGTTGAGCTAGGAGTTCGAAAGAATTTGATTTTTGTTTCTATCTTAGGTGGGATTAAATTTGACCAATTTGGGTTTCAATATTTTTAAGTCTAGAATGGTTGAAGGAGGAAATATCTTCCACAGTAATTTCCCATGGTTTCTTGGAAGAAGAGGCTTGTCCTGAATTAAGATTTCCTTGATTTTGGTTCCTGGGAAAGCCATTGTATTGTTTTGGGAATTTGGAAGGCTCATTAGGATAGTGTAATCTAGGAGGATGAAGAGGAGGACTGATCCTTTGAGGTTTTGGAACAAAAGGGTAAAGTTGTTGGAGGTTACCAACACCTTGACCATATTGGAATTGGTTTGGGTTTTGAGGAGGGAATTGAGGGGGATGAGAAATGGGATTCCCATATCTCAAGCTAGGGTTATAGGTAGAAGAGAAGGGATCAAAGTGGGGTTGGTTAAAGGTTCTAATGAACTGACTGGATTGTTTAGGGTTGTTGTTCTTGAAATCATGGTCGATTGTCGACTATCGACTGTTCAAAGTTCTAGTGCTCTACTAATGTGTATAGCAGCACTCGGGTCAAATCCTTAGCGATGATACTTTTTATAGTTGACTGTTTTTAATTGATTGTATTTTGATTAGGGGGTTTGTTTATAAAGATTGTGAAATAATTAATGGATGATGTTTGATTTAACAATTTGATAATGGTTGGGGTGAATTCATTATTGAAGATTTAAGATTATTATATCCTTGAGATTTGCTATATATTTTATTAAATTAATACCCACTTCACAAGATGACTTTGATCGGAATTTCCAAGAGTTAAACCTTTAATCCAATCTGTAACTTAACTTAGGGTTCTAATCATTACCATTAATTGTTTATGGTAATTTATTTTTTGTACCAATAATCCATGTAATCCACACTCTAAACAAAACACATCATTAATCCATGACATATTAAGTTCAATATACACGATATTAATTTAAAGAATATCCATTTAGCGAAGGCCTTCAATCACTTAATATCCTCGTATTATGAATCACCCCAATTAAATATTTACTCGTCCATTTCGGTGGTTAATAATCTGGTTATAATTTTATGATGATTAATTAATAAGTGAAGAAAAATAAAGGGATAAGAAAATAGTTGTGCATTGAACACACACACACGAACGGTGATGAGAATTAAAAACAAACTTTAGATTGAATGAGAAAGCAAAGGAAGGGAAGAGGATTGAACATGATTTAAACTATTTTAATAGCATTAATATTAAACTACATAAGTTTGATGATTAAAACATAATATTAAGAAGAAACTTGCATTAAAATTCAAATGAAATTGAAAACAGCTTACACAAATACAATTGAAAACAAACGAAAAGAAGAATGAAAATAAAAGTGGAGGAGAGGTATCTCTTGTTGAAAAAAGATCAAGGCAAGTCCTCCCAAGCCCTTAGAAAGGCTCTATTCATTCCAAACCTCCTTCTTAAGTACTTAAATTCCAACAACATTCAATGCAAAGAGAGGGTTGTATTTATAACCCAATGAGGTAGAGTGTTTTCATTCCAAATCTTCCCCTCCACTTGTATTTCCAATTTGGCCATCCAAAAAGCTGAATATCATGATATTATCTTATTAAAAGTTGTATATAATAATTTTTTCCAGATACTCTAAAAATTTGGAGGAATTTGGACCTATGGATCCAAAGTTATGGCATTTGTCATAAATAATGTTAAACTGTCCATTTCTATCCATGATTTTTCAATGGCTGAAATATGAATAGATTTTTTAATAGTAAGATACCATCAAATCCAAATTCTTTATTCAAAAAATTCGAACACCTATATATTTTATTTCACACTAAAAATCTTAGCTTTATTTTATAACTAGATCATGAGAAAAGTCAATTTTAGTGTGCTGATTTCATTTCCGGGAGAGAATGGTGGGCTGGACTTCAAAGCTTCATTTGGGGCCCTTGTTTTTGGATTTGGGCCCTGAAATTTTATCCATGACTTCTTAAATATTTCCCAGAACGTTTGAGGAGAATAAAGGAATTTGGACTTCCTGATTGTGCCCAGTAATTCAATCTCCATAGATGGTCCAATTTCTTCATAGATTCTATGGTCCTTCTTGTGTGATCCATATGACCCTTCAAATTGTATAATTGGACAATGGTTACTTCTACTGATATGTGGTAAATTGAATAGGGAATCCTAAAAAACAATAACCACACAATTTGGATCAGTAGGGTGATAGTTATTATTAAAATAATAAAATGACTTGAATCTGGATGAATTATAATAGTGCTCAAAAATTATATTTAATATTTAAACATTAATATTTCACACAAATTATGCAAATTTCATATAAAATCAGCAAAGGGAGTATATAAAAATATATGAAAATATTAATAACATAAACTCCCCCACAATAAGTCTTGTGCATGTCCTCATGTACAAAAAATATAAAACCATGACAAAATCATTTTCACTCACCAAAAAATATTAAAAAAATCACAAATCAGGGGAGGTTTAGAATATTTCACTCATCCATATTGAATTCCATCTCAATTTTTTACAGAAAACATTATCCAAAAATAACTATTTTTTCATGCTCAAATTTATAAATGGAAAATGTGGACACTCAAAACTCACACCTCCCAAGATGATAAAATTAATTTATGGAGGTTCACTCTTTCACCAACAAAATGTAAAAATATTAGAGTTTGAAATTGATCTAAGACTCCATTACCTATCCTAAAGTGCACAAGAATCAATAGGTATTTTTAAATGGTTTTTCTATGGCTATGGGATGGTAGGAATATAATGTCCAAGAGAGAGGATAAGAGGGGTAAAACATCAGCATGGGTAAAACAATGCACAATTTTTTTTGAAATGAAACATTGAAGGAAATGGAAACACATATTTACAAGCAAATTATTGTATTAATAAAGACACAAGAGAGGAATAAAATTTGAAGGGTATTAGAAGATAAAATATTTACAAAACACAAAACTTCTCCCAATGACATAAGTGTTCCTTTTTTTTCTTTTCTTTTCTTTTTTTTTGAATTTTTCAAAAGTTGAACTTGAAAAATATCTCACACTCATATACCAACCCATGATTGATCTCATAAAGAGACTAATTGTAATATTTATAACAATATAAAAGGATGAGAAAGAGTGATTTTTGACCTGCCCAAGACACAACCCATTTTTTTGTTCTTTTTTTTAAAAAAAATATTTTTTTTATTATTTTATTTTATTTTATTTTTGAACACTTGTCAATAAAATTTATAAAATTACATAAATTAAAGTACATTACAATCCTCAAAACTCACTAAATGACAACCTCTCCCCCACAATAAAATGGATTCTTGCCCTTAATCATATGATAACTTGTTGAAAATCAATAAAAGGGCACCTAAAAAATGAAATCCATTACCCCCTCCCCCACACACTTAAATTTCAATAAATAATGAAATTTAAATCCATGTAGATATTGGGTGTGACATGTTATTGGGATTGTAATGTGGCTATCAAAGAAAAAGATTTCATAGGCTCGAAGGGGTTTCAAAAGGAGGATTAATGTAAGGTAAATGAGAGGCTATTTGGCTATTGTGAATCTCATGTGGTTCAGAAAATGCCTCTATCATATTAATGAACACCAAATTAGAAAGTTTATCTAGAAGATCTACAAACTCAAGACTTGCAAATGGGGGTAAAAAACACATTTTGAAAATATGGCCATAGGTGGCCTTGTCATGAAACCTAATTGTAACATCCTCGGTAAATAAAGAATAATAAATTTTCGTATTTATTAATATTTTTGAATTAAATTCCAATTTTAATTTAAAGGGTATGCTATGTTCTATGTCTTACCTGATACACAACAACAGGTTTCTTTGACATCTTACGTTGCACACTAATAATATAATATTATTATTTTAAATGGTACTTAACGCCGAGTCATTGTATTGGTGTAAATGAATAGAACTAACTAAAATATTATTATATATGTTTGTTAAATGTTTTTACATTTATCCAATAAAATTTAGAGGCTTAAAATAAGAAAGGAATTCGATTTTAAGCATAAAACTCTAATATTCATTAAAGGGCCGATTTACCACCTTTTGATGGAGAACCCTTTTTAAATATAGTTTTGATCATTTTTATATGTTATATTTTACAAAATAAAATTCTTCTTTAGAATAGGGACATCAAAATCTACTTTGGGTAAAATTTTGGTATTTTTCTGATAAAATTCATTTTTTTGATGAATAGTAAAAAATACTTTATTTTAATACAAAACTGTGTTTTAATATAATTTATTTATATGGTTATATTATCTTTGTAACTTGTTTTAAAGGGTAATTAGAATATATTTTTACCATTTAATCCAATGTTGGTCATTGGAATTAATTTCACTTTGAAATTGGACATAAACAAGTGTCAATCTTTTAATAGTTATTATTTCTTAAAAACACGCTATTTGTTTTAACAACAGGAATTAATTATAAATTAATTAATGCCACTTTTATGTTTTGAATTTGGAAAAATAGACATCATTTTTCAATTCGTAATATCAAATAATGTTTAGGCTGAATATTTTGTATTTTTCTGAAAAACATCAATTTTTGATGAATAGTGAAACCACTTAGTAGTAGTTAAAAAAGTGACTTTTACATTTAAATGAAATTTTACCGCTTCTATGAGTTGAATTTCAAAAATACGAGAGACACGGTTAATATAAAGAAGTAAAATGTGGTTCAATAATATGAAAATAATTTTTGGTGAATAGTAACTTTTGACTTTAATTTACCGCGGTTAAAGGAAAATAGGGTAATTCAAGGTAAAAAATATATTATAATAATAAAAAATTACATTAACACTTGTCTTAACCTTATTAGATGAGTCATGGCTGACCATGGGCATCCTTGGGTCTATTTTGGCACCCCATGGAGCCACTTGAGAGTGATAATGACTCTTTAGATTAATTAATTTAAAGTAAAGCCAAAAATGACACAAACAAATATATTTCAGTAAATTAATTTTTACATAGGGCTATATAAGCTATGTTTTTTATTATAAATATTCATTGGAAAGATAAAACGATTTCCTGCATCATGGTATTTTATTATAATTTCTAGGCATCAAATAAATTAAATTATTTATGACACAATAATGATGTAGTGTTTACCTCATTAATAAATGATTTAAATAAATAAGATTATAAAGATTAAAATATTGTCCAAAACATGTCCAATTCTGATTGGATGATTTTATTTCGAATATTAGTCATATTATATTAGACTTTAATGTGTTTTTTACCTTTTGAAATCGAAGATAAGTTTATAATAAAATAATAGTTTCACACTTTCCTAAAGAGCCCCTCCTCTCCCTTATAAAAAGAGACCACTTCTAACCAATTCTTCAAACCTCTCAAGCCTTTTGGCTCTTCCAAACTCTGCCTGATTAAGCTCCCTACATCCCTCTACTCCACCTATAAGCCTTACCTTAGGCATAAGTCACTTCAATAAGTCCTTTTGGTTCAAACCAAAGGGAGTTACCCAAATTAAAGGTAACGGTTTCTTTTAAATTCATTTCTTTTATTTTTCTTCTCCAACCCCATGAACTCTTTTTATTCCTTTATTTTGTAAAAAAACAGTATATTAAATATACTAGGATTTTTTTATAAGAAATTTTTGATCTACACTTACACGCACCTCCATCTAATGGGTGAAGAACATAATGTTTCTGTGGATGGAAAACTAACGTCTCATGAAATGATGGTTGTTCGATTATCTTTTACCGCCTCTTATGGTGGCCATTATGATGGAACTTTATTTATATATTATGTATGTTATGTTTATGTTTTAGCTATTTTTCTGTAGTTTTCATTTAAAAACACACCTTTATGCTTTCTAATATGTGTGACCACGATAATTTCATTTGAGGAAGTGGGGACTACCGCCCCCTCAAGGTGATATGATTCGTTCATGAAATTCATGGAACGTATAAAGGATATAGTTAATTAAATTATGTAAAAAATATATCATATGATATTATACTGGAATTATAATATACCTATGTATCATTATTTTTTAATTCCATTAAAATAAAAAATATAAATGAAAGTAGCGTTAATGCGTACGTACGACTTGCCGTCCCCATGAAAGGTGCATTTAATTTATTATATCCAAATGTTATGTACTGTAATAAATACATATATATACTGGATATATAATATATATAATATATAAATTATTTATATCATTCTGGAGATAATGGACTTTTCACCACATGGAAAAATTGTAATTATAACAAGTTCATTTTTGACTCAAGTTCCGAACATCAATAAAATATCCAATATGAACTCAAATAATTAACTAATTATTATAGAAAGATAATAAGTGATATAAAAGGAATAATAAAATGGAAAAGTGTTCTTAATCAAGTAGAAATTAACTTAAGTTTATTATTCAGTAAGAACAAGGAACACACAAGACAATTCGGATTTGAGGTAAGGGGTTTCTTATCTCACTTTTAATTCCGTGAGATTTCCATTGTTCACCACTTATTTATTGCATGTGGTGTGTGTACTTACCATGATTGTATTCATTGAGTAATATAATTTAATTTATGGATATTTACATCATCATTGTATGAGCCTTCTTTCATGGGTGTATGTTAAGTAAGTTACCCAATCGATAAGGGAATTTAAAATTTCAATTTCCACTCATTCGACTTTACGCACACTACAGTGATTATTTTACTCCAAGATTATGTATGGAATCACTATTCATTTTCTTATGTCATAATTTCCACTCCCCTTTCTGTGTATATACTTTTGATACACATAATCACTCCATTGATATATTTTCAAGTCATTTATATGAACTTGATAAGTGTAATTTTAACTCTATCTCCATTTATTGAGTTAAACATCCAATTCATTGGTGTTGTTTTTAAAAGAATATGTGTGAATGTCCTCTTATTGATTTACAATGAATATCCAATCATATTGAGTTTATTTATATTTTTCACACATAAATATGTCATTTATTTATCCTTAACCTAAGGATACAGTCTTTATAAGAGATTTCATCTCAATTTACATTCCATTGAGACTTCTTTGTTGTTATACACCAATTTACTTTTATATGGTGTATATAATGTACTTTGACATAGTATATCATGAATCCCTTTATTCTCATGATATTATAAAGTTTTTATTACCTGAATTATTTGTATTCAAGTGTCTCTCTTTTTGTTAGAAACTCTAACTAAAATATCATTTTAAATGTTTAAAAGATTTATTCTTCTAAATCTTTATCATTAATGTCCTTGTTTTAAAAATGGTTTTAAGGATTTATTTATATGGACATTAATGTTTTCAAATTAAAATTCCTTTTAAACGTTTCAAATTGGTATGGGACACTTTGATTCAAAAAAATCTATTTTTAGAACGGATTCTTGACAAGAAGTGTGACTTTTAAATGTTTTCAAGAAAAAGGGGGGATATTTCTCTCAAATAGTTTTGATGATTATTTTCATCTATGTCAATATAATTCATTATTCTCTATTGAGTTTGATCTATTATAATACAATCTTCCATATTGTATTGAATGAGTTATGTTTGGAAATGGATGTGCTATTTTTATACCATTCATGATTTGTGGTTAAAATATTGAAATTTCGTATGCTAATTTTAATACGAATGTTCAGATTATGTTTCAAACTTTTCATATGAGGAATGCATTGGACTTTGTAAGTGATGGGTGGAGCCTGTTATATCTCCTCAATGCATCGGTAGGTCTCATGAGACAAACTAGTGTCTTGGCATATGGCCTTGACAAAATTATATTTGTAGACTTGGCACAAGGCCTTGACTATGTGGTTATGATAGTCGGGAATTATGCATTCCATCATTATGAAAGTGGTTATTGATATTTCATTCTATTATTCAACTATTAGAATATCCATGTGAATAATTAAATGACATTATTTCATTTTTTTCCATATTATACTGAAGTTCAAGTTTAAAAGGCTTTTTTTAGTTATGTATTTCCTTAAATTTTTATGCTTATTTATGAAAGTTTCACCTATATTGTTATACTTTATGATCATTTGAGCTCACCCCTTTCTATGTTTTATTTTTTCCAAGATGTGAAGAAGTTAGTTATGAGTGACTTGCAGTCATAATCTAGGAATCTTGGATGTTTACAATGGGATAATTTAGTGTTGTTTTTACTTTCAAGTTGTAATGTTGACCTTATGAATGTATCTAGTATTTACAAGGCTACTAAACTGATCGGTCCTTTAGGACTTGATTCCTTATAATCATGTCAATGTATTAAAATAATGCATCGAATCTGGGTAACTGGGGTCGGGGTGTTACAGTTGGTATCAGAGGAAGTTTATTAAAAACCTTGGAAACTAGATTTAGATAAACTCTGATTAGATCACATATCCCTAAGATAGACTTTTAGGATTAGTATATAATAGCTTCCTAAAATTTTGGTATTATATAGATTTTGTGAGTTTTCCAAGCAATAAATCCTTGTATGTATATGAGTAGGTAGAATCGGCTCTGGCACAGATGTACCTAGGGGTAAAACCTAAAAACACCGCTTTGAGCTAGACTCATACCGGAACTGGTGCACGAAAACAGTCCTTGCTGCACTCTTGGTTACGACACTCCCGAGGGATATGCTTAGGATAATTTACATTTTCTTTACAAACCTATTTGAAGGATGTTAATATAAGATGAGAATAAATAATATCGGTTAATACTAGGGTGTTTTTGATTGAAAATAAGGTGTGATGATATTTTCTAAATAATTTTATGACTATTCTTACTCACACAATTTTTTCTGGTTTTGGTCAATGGCTGCATTCCAAGGAAGTCATGGAAACTTTGAGAATGATGTATAAGGTCGGAAAGATGGTGGAAATGAGAATAAAATGGAATGTTTATAGGCGTAAAAGATATCATGTTCATGCCAAATTAGTTTTCCAAAAATATGATCAATAACATATATATTAACCAACTCCCAGAATCAACAAAAAAGATAAATGTGATGAATGATAAGAGCTCCGGCAGTGGAGACCATAGAGAAAAGAATCCTCAATTTCCATCATGCAAGAAATGTGGAAGGAGACACCCAGGAAAGTGTCTCAACGGAATAAATAAATGCTTTATGTGTGGGAAATAAGGACATAAAGTGAATAATTGCCAAGGAAAAATGAAGAGTACTGTGGAAGAAAATAAAAATGGTCCTAAGAATCCATTTACAGTCATTTTCCATAAATTTAGGGGACCTGGACATTACCTGAGTGAATTACCTATTCTATAAGATATTTTCTTGTTCAAAGAAGAAGATATGTAGAAATAAATGGTTGGAGAAATTTTTAAAAGTATTACTACTCCTTGTTGATGGGATTACATTGTAATAATTTTCTCTTGTATATGTAACCCTGCAGTTTGTCATGTGAAAATGATATTTGAGGAAGAATTATCTTTTCTCTTGTGGATATAGTTATAAATATCCATTTGGTTTTATATGATCATTGGGTTTGAGGAAATTACAAGTTATTGTATTTTGGGATGAAAATGTAAGGTATGAGATAACATTTGTGGTTAAATTATTTTATGGTTATTTTGAGGAATTTATCTTATTTTGGTAATGTTATAAAATATAGTTTTTGAAAAAGTACAACAGGAAGACTGTGTGACAACCCATCATGTCAGACAAAGCTGTGGTAATTGAACCCACAACCAGAGGGCAATTGGGATTTATCACCTACCACTGGACTACGTGAAGTCCCCAGTTAGTGTGACTAATTATTTTTAGTTAAATGATTTTATTGATCAATAATAAGTTGATTTTGGATATTATTTATTATCAAATTAATACCCTTAGTATAGGAAAATGATTTAGTGATTAAGTGATAAATGTAATTTGGAAGACGTTCGCTTTGTTGGGAACACTATATGCCCAAGGAAAATAGAATACTATGGGATTTTATTTGAGGAGTAATGGTGGATCTTTATCTATGTTTTTATTGAGGATTTGTAGTGGTTTGGGTTATTTATGGAAATTATTAACCTATAATATAGAATATGTGATTAGGTTAATTACTTTTAAGTATGTGACTTTAAGAGTAGTTGATGTCATTTGGAGATACAATTTAACGTAGAAGTCTGTGTAATGAAATTCTTCTATGTTTTGGGTTTCAAAATTAGTTTAGATTATATTGATGGATTTTAAGGACAATTGTTTATTTAATGGTATTTATTGAACTTTGGGTATTGTTGTTTTAATTTTAAAAATTAAGATTAGTATTTCTTTCTCTAAAGGATTATCCTTTTTGGGGATCATCTGATCTTGTACTAACCATTTTGGTGGTGGTTAGTCTCTAAAGACGAGGTAAATATATTGTTTATCTTTTGTGGATCATGTGATTCTCTAGGAGTTGATTCTAGCTCTTTTGGTGTGACCATGTCATCTTTAATACTCATCGTTTGAAAAAAAAGAGATGAGTTGGTGGTAGAAATTTATTAAAGAATGAAACTCTACTTAAAAAGTAAGTATATCTATTTATGTTCTTAGTAAATCTCATAAATAAATTCCTCAAATTTATTAAATGGAACTTAAAAAAAAATGTCAACCTTTTACTACTGAAAAACTATTTACCATTTATCCCATCACAAGTTTGTGATTTACTTGTTGTAAACTTTCTCCTAATCATGTTTTTTATCCCTCTCCATCAGAACTTGACACTTTTTTTTCTCCTCCATATCCATGTTTTCATGGAATCCAAGTATCTGTTGTCTCGGGTAACCTTTTCACTTCTCTTAATTTATTTTAAATTGATAGTTTTATTGACTCTTTTTCTGATGTGGGGCTTTCAATGAAGTTTCCGAGCCCAATTTTAAAATTGCGAGGACGCAATTCCAAAAAGGGGGAAGGATGTAACATCCTGGGTAAATAAAGAATAATAAATTTTCATATTTATTAATATTTATGAATTAAATTTCAATTTTAATTTAAAGGGGATTCTATTTTCGATGTCTTACCTGATACACAACAACAGGTTTCTTTGAAATCTTACGTTGCACACTAATAATATAATATTATTATTTTAAATGGTACTTAACGCCGAGCCATTCTATTGATGGAAATGAATATAACTAACTAAAACATTATTATATATGTTTGTTAAATGTTTTTACATTTATCTAATAAAAGTTAGAGGCTTAAAATAAGAAAGGAATTCGATTTTAAGCATAAATACTCTAATATTCATTAAAGGGCCGATTTACCTCCTTTTGATGGAGAACCATCTTTAAATATATTTTCAGTCATTTTTATATGTTATATTTGAAAAATTAAAATTCTTCTTTAGAATCAGGACATCAAAATCTACTTTGGGTAAAATTTTGGTATTTTTCTGATAAAATTCATTTTTTTGATGAATAGTGAAAAATACTATATTTTAATTCAAAACTGTGTTTTAATATAATTTATTTATATGGTTAGATTATCTTTTTAACTTGTTTTAAAGTGTAATTAGAATATATTTTTACCATTTAATCCAATGTTGGTCATTGGAATTAATTTCACTTTGAAATTGGACAAAAACAAGTGTCAATCTTTTGATAGTTATTATTTCTTAAAAACACGCTATTTGTTTTAACAATGGGAATTAAATTTAAATTAATTAATGCCAATTTTATGTTTTGAATTTGGAAAAATAGAAATAATTTTTGAATTCTGAAAATGAAATAAAGCTTAGGCTGAATTTTTTGTATTTTTCTGAAAAACTTCAATTTTTGATGAATAGTGAAAACACTTAGTAGTAGTTAAAAAAGTGACTTTTACATTTAAATGAAATTTTACCACTTCTGTGAGTTAAATTTCAAAAATAATAGAGACATGGTTAATATCAAGAAGTAAAATGTGGTTCAATAAGATGAAAATAATTTTTGGTGAATAGTAACTTTTGACTTTTATTTACCGCAATTAAAGGTAAATGGGGTAATTCAAGGTAAAAATTATATTATAATAACAAAAAATTACATTAACACTTGTCTTAACCTTATTGGATGATTCATGGCCTACCATGGGCATCCTTGGGTCGATTTTGGGAACCCATGGAGCCACTTGAGAGTGATAATGACTCTTTAGATTAATTAATTTAAAGTAAAGCCAAAAATGACACAAACAAATATCTTTTAGTAAATTAATTTTTACATGGGGCTATATAAGTTATATTTTAGACTATAAATATTCATTGTAAAGATAAAAATATTTCCTACATCATGGTTTTTTTTATAATTTCTATGCATCAAATAAATTAAATTATTTAAGACACAATAATGAGGCGGTGTTTACCTCATTAATTTATGATTTAAATAAATAAGATTATAAAGATTAAAATATTATCCAAAACATGTCAAATTATGATTGGATGATTTTATTTCGAGTATTAGTCATATTATATTATACTTTAATGTGTTTTGTAACTTTTGAAACCGAATATAAGTTTATAATAAAATAATAGTTTCACACTTTCCTAAAGAGCCCCTCCTCTCCCTTATAAAAGGAGACCACTTCTAACCAATTCTTCAAACCTCTCAAGCCTTTTGGCTCATCCAAAATCTTCCCAATTAATATCCCTACATCCCTATCCTCCACCTATAAGTATTACCTTAGGCAGAAGACACTTCAAGAAGTCCTTTTGGTTCAAACCAAAGAGAGTTACCCAAATTAAAGGTAATGGTTTCTTTTAAATTCATTTCTTTTATTTTACTTCTCCAACCCCATGAACTCTTTTTATTCCTTTATTTTGTAACAACACCAGTATATTCAATATACTAGTATGTTTTTATAAGAATTTTTTGAGCTACACTTACACATACCTCCATCTAATGGGTGAAGAACATAATGTTTCTGTGGATGGAAAACTAACGCCTCACGAAACGATGATTGTTCGATTATCTCCTACCGCCTCTTATGGTCGCCATTAGGATGGAAATTTATTTAAATATTATGTATATTATGTTTATTTTTTCTCTATTATTCTGTAATTTTCATTTAAAAACACACCTTTATGCTTTCTAATATGTGTGACCACGATAATTTCATTTGAGGAAGTGCGGACTACCACCCCCTCAAGGTGATATGATGCGTTCATGACATTCATGGAAAGTATAAAGGATAGAGTTAATTAAATTATGTAAAACATATATCATATGATATTATACTGGAATTATAATATACCTATGTATCATTATGTTTTAATTCCATTAAAATAAAAAATATAAATGAAAGTAGCGTTCATGCGTACGTACGACTTACCGTTTCCATGAAAGGTGAATTTCATTTCTTATATACAAATGTTATGTAATTTTATAAATACATATATATATATATATATACTGAATATATAATATATATGATATCTAAATCATTTATATCATTCTGTAGATAATGTACTTTTGACCACATGGACAAATTGTAATTATAACAAGTTCATTTTTGACTTAAGTTACGAACATCAATAAAATATCCAATATGAACTCAAATAATTAACTAATTATTATAGAAAGGTAATAAATAATATAAAAGGAATAATAAAATTTAAAAGTGTTCTTAATCAAGTATAAATTAACTTAAGTTTATTATTCAGAAATAACAAGGAACACACAAGACAATTCGGACTTGAGTTAAGGGGTTTCTTATCTCACTTTTAATTCCGTGAGATTTCCATTGTTCACCACTTTTTTATTTCATGTGGTGTGTGTACTTCCCATGATTGTATTCATTGTGTAATATAATTTAATTTAGGGATATTTAAATCATCATTGTATGATCCTTCTATCATGGGTGTATGTTCAGTAAGTTTCCCAATCGATAAGGGAATTTGAAATTTCAATTTCCACTCATTCGGCTTTATGCATACTTCAGTGGTTATTTTACTGCAAGATTATGTGTGGAATCACTATTCATTTTCTTATGTCATAATTTCCACTCCCATTTCTGTGGATATTCTTTTGATACACATAATCATTCCATTGATAGATTTTCAAGTCATCGATATGAACTTGATAAGAGTAATTTTAACTCAATCTCCATTTATTGAGTTAAACATCCAATTCATTAGTGTTGTTTTTACAAGAATATGTGTGAATGTCCTCTGATTGATTTACACTGAATATCCAATAATATTGAGTGTATTTATATTTTTCACACATAATTATGTCATTGATTTATCCTTAACCTAAGGATACGGTCTTTATAAGAGATTTCATCTCAATTTACATTCCATTGAAACTTATTTGTTGTTATACCCCAATTCACTTTTATATGGTGTATATAATGTACTTTGACATATTATATCATGAATCCCTTTATTCTCATGATATTATAAAGTTTTTATTACCTCAATTATTTGTATTAAAGTGTATCTCTTTTGGTTATAAACTCTAACTAAAATATCATTTTAAATGTTTAAAAGATTTATTCTTCTAAATATTTTTCATTAATGTCCATGTTTTAAAAATGGTTTTAAGGATTTATTTATATGGACATTAATGTTTTCAAATTAAAATTCCTTTTAAAATTTTCAAAGTGGTATGGGACACTTTGATTCAAAAAAATCTATTTTTATAATGGCTTCTTGACAATTAGTGTTACTTTTAAACATTTTCAAGAAAAAGGGGGGATATTTCTCTCAAATAGTTTTGATGATTATTTTCATCTATGTCAATATCATTCATTATTCCCTATTTAGGTAGATCTATTATAATACAATCTTCTATATTGTATTTAATGAGTTATGTTTGACAATGGATGTGATATTTCTATACCATTCATGGTTTGTGGTTAAAATATTGACATTTCGTGTGCCATTTTTAATACAAATGTTCTGATTATGTTTCAAACTTTTCATATGAGGAATGCATTGAACTTAGTAAGTTATGAGTGGAGCCCACTATATCTCCTCGATGCATTGGTAGGTCTCATGAGACAAACTAGTGTCTTGGCACAAGGCCTTGACAAAATCTTATTTGTAGTCTTGGCCCAAGGCCTTGACTATGTGGTTATGATAGTTTAGAATTATGCATTCCATCATTATGAAAGTGGTTATTGATATTTCATGTGATTATTCGACTAGTAGAATATTCATGTGAATAAGTAAATGACATTATTTCATTTTTTCCATATTATGCTGAAGTTCAAGTTTAAAAGGATTTTTTTTAGTTATGCATTTCCTTAAATGTTTATGCTTATTTATGAAAGTTTCCACTATATTGTTATCCTTACTGAGCATTTGAGATCACCCATTTCTATGTTTTATTTTTCCTAGTATGTGAAGAAGTTAGTTATGAGTGACTTTCAGGCATAATCTAGGAATCTTGGATGTTTCTAATTGAATAAATTAGTGTTGTTTTTCTTTTTAAGTTGTAATTTTGACCTTATGAATGTATCTAGTATTTCCAAGGATACTAAACTAATTGGTCCTTCAGGACTTGATTCATTATAATCATGCCAATGTATTAAAATAATCCATCGAATCTAGGTAACTGGGGTCGGGGCATTACACTAATGTTGTTCCTTACGGTTGGAGAAAATAATTTTCCAAATCAACAATTGAGCTTTAAAATTTTTTTGGTTTTGAGACAATATTATTTATCCAAATTCATGATGAAAATACAAAATTTTTGAGATTAAAACATGTCTTTTTACTCCCCAAAATTTTTGGACAAAATTTCAAAACTATATGGTGAGTAAGTATAACTCTTTTTTTCATCTTTTTTATTTTTTTATTTTTTTTAGTTTTTTAGTGTTTTTATAATAAACACCCCCAAAAAAGAGAAATAGAAAAATAAAAGGTTTGATGAATAAAGTGGTAAAAAATTAAAGAGAGAGGAAGAATAATAAAGAGGGAGACAGGGGAAGGGATAGATAGAGAGTTAAAGGTAAAGAGGTGCCCCTAGTTTGGATTTGGCGGTTTGTCGTCTCTATCCGGTGGTGGGTCTACTATAGAATTTGTGGATTTGATGGAAGTCAATGTGGTTCCCAAAATGTGTGTCATCTTATGGGGATGCTTTAACTGATGTCCATTAACCATGAATGTCTTTTTGGAAGAGGTTTCTAGGACTTGCACTGCACAAAATTGGTAAACATTAGTAATAACAAAAGGACCTTCCCAACGGGAATTAAGCTTACTTGGGTGAAGTTGAAATCGAGAATTGAAGATAATTAACTTTTCACCTTCATGTAATACCTTTCTTGGGATGTGTTTATCATGGAGTGCCTTGGATTTTTCTTTGTAGATATTAGAATTCTCATAAGAATCAAGTCGAAGCTCCTCCAGTTCAGCCAATTGCAACAATCTTTCTTCTCCAGATTTTTCAAAATCAAAATTACAAGTTTTCACAGCCCAAAATGACTTATGTTGGATTTTAACTAGAAAATTACATGCTTTACCAAAAACTAGTCTAAAAGGAGACATCCTAATTGGTGTTTTATAGGCAGTTAGATAAGCCCAAAGTGCTTCACCAAGTCTTTTAGGCTAGTCTTTTCTGGTGGGTTTTACAATTCTTTCAAGAACTCTTCCCACTTCTTTATTATAAATTTCATCCATGCCATTTTTTTGGGGTGATATGAATTTGAAGTTTTATGTACAAACCCATTCTTTTTCAAAAGAGATTCCATGGTTCTATTACAATCATGTGTTCCTAATTCACTTATCATGGCACGTGGTGTGCCAAATCGGTGGAAGATGTGTGTCTTTAGAAACTAACTAACAGTATGTGAATCATACTTTCTAGTGGGTTTGGCCTTAACCAACCTAGAAACATAATCAACTGTAAGAAAAATGTATGAGAATCTTTTGGAATGGGGGGATGGTCCCATAAAATTGATTCCCCAAACATCTAAGATCTCACAGAAAATTAAAGGCTTTGGGGTAATTTCATTTCTCTTTGAAATGGTGACAAACTTTTGGAAGGTGGGACTTGATTGAAAGAACTCTTGTGATTCCTTGAAGAGTGAAGGCTATAAGAATCCAGAGTTGAGGACATTTCGGGAGGTCCTTTGTGGTCCAAATTGGCCACCACTAGGAAGTGAGTGAAAAAATTCTAATATGGAAGAATGTTCATTTCCATCAACACATATCCTAATTACCATGTCTGCCCTGGTTTTAAAAAGTTTATTTTCTTCCCAAAAATAGTATTTTGAATCAATTTTCAACTTCATTTTTTTGTTATTTTGAAAAAAATTCAGTAAAAACACCAGAACTCAAGTAATTTACAATTGGGGAATACCATGGTATTTTTGTAGTGAGAGAAGAAAGGTTCTTAGTTGAAATTATAGATCAATTATTTTAGAATGAGAAGAATTAGAAATTATACTCAAGTGATCATACATAGGGTTTTCTTTTCCTGGTTTTTCTTTGATTTCATGGTCAAAATCTTGGAGCATTAGGATACATCTTATTAGCCTCGGTTTGGAATCCCTTTTCTTGAGTAATAACTTTATAGAAAAATGGTCTGCGAAGTTGATGATTTTGGAACCAAAGAGATAGGGCCGGAATTTATCTAAGGTAAAAACCACTTCTAAAGGTTTCTTTTGAGTCACAATGTAGTGAGATTGAGTTTCATCCAATATTTTTGAGGCATAATAGATGACATGGGGAATTTTTTATCTTCTTTGACCTATAACAGCCCCAACGGCCTTATCAAAAGCATCACACATCAACTCAAAGGGTAAGAACCAATATGGGGGTTGGATTATTGGGGCAGATGTAAGAGAAGTTTTGAGTTCAATGAAGGATCTCTTACAAACCTCATTGAAATGGAAATTGACATCATTTTGGAGAAATTGAGTGAGTGGGAGGGAAATAATACTGAATTTTTGGATGAATCGATGATAGAAACCAGTGTGACCAAGGAATGAACGGATGTCTCAAACATAGGTGGGTTCAGGAAGTGATTGGATCACTTAAATTTTGGCAGTATCAACTTCAATACCATGTTTTGACACTAGGTGACCTAGAATAATCCCATTTTCAACCATGAAGTGAAATTTTTCAAAATTTAACACAAGGTTTTACTTGAAACACTTTTGAAGGACTAGAGAGAGTAAATTCAAGCAAGATTCAAATGACTCACCATAAATGGTAAAGTCATCCATGAAGACCTCCATACAATGTTCAATGGATTTAGGAAAGATACTCATCATACACACCTGGAATGTTTCAGAATCATTGAAAAGGAAAAATGACATTCTTCTATATGCATATGTTCCAAAGGGGCAGGTGAAATTAGTCTTTTCTTGGTCCTGAGGTGTGATTGGGATTTAGAAGTAGTCAGTGTATCCATCAAGAAATCAATAGTGTGACTTTCCAGATAATCGTTCTAGAATTTGATCAAGGAATGGAAGAGGGTGATGATATTTTCGTGTTTCAACATTCAATTTTTGGTAATCAATGCACACACACCATTTGTTATTCACTCGAGTTGTGACTACCTCTCCATGTTAATTTGTGACAATAGTTATCCCAAATTTCTTAGGTACAACTTGAATTGGACTAACCCATTCACTATTAGAAATTGGTTAGATAATAATAGCTTGAATAATCTTGGTGATCTCTTCCCTAACTACCACAAGTATGAGTGGATTGAGTCTTATTTGTGGTTGTCTAATTAGTTTGGATGATTCCTCAAGATGGGTGTGATGCATAAAAAGGGAAGGTTTGATTCTTATTATATCATCTAGGGTCCAACCTAAGGCCTTTTTGTTTTCTTCTAACACCTGAACAAGTTTGGACTCCTCGGTTTCAGTAAGTGAAGAAGCGATAATGACAGGATAAGAGTGATCATGGAAAAGGAATGTATATTTTAGGTGTTCAGGAAGAGGTTTTGGATCAGAATCATCTTTCATTTGTGGGTTAGAAAACTCAAGAATGGAGGAAGGGACTTCAGTTGCTTTAGATTCATTTTCCTTAATATTGTCCAAGGTGGAGTAGTAGATATCATAGTTGATGTGGGATTCAAGAGAGTTTTAAAGTTCCTCTATATTGATGGAGTCTATGAATGAAAGGTCCACATCAACTTCACCATTTATGACTTGGTTAATCATGGTTCATATTTCAAAAGATCCTCTCTCATTAGAACATGATGAACATGATGGATTTGGGTTCAATTGACTCTTATAAGTGTCCTTTGAAGCATGTATTGAGAATACATAGTGATCATTAGATAGGTATCGCATGGCTTGGAAAATGTTTAACTTGACCAGTTGGTCACAAAATTCCATGGATAAGATGCATGAATGGACAACAATCTTGGTTCTCACTATCATTAGGAATGGTATTCCTAGAATTAGGGGAGATCTAGAAGAGTTCATCTCACCTTCCATGTTAAGGACATAGAAATCATCAGGGAAGATAAGATCATTTGCATGAACAAGGATATCATTGATTATACCCTTAGGACTTGCAGTACTTCAGTTAGCCAATTGAATGAAAACACCTATTGGATGTAAGGGACCTAGACCAAGGTTGGAGAAGGTGGATTTGTTAATGACATTAATTGAGGCTCCTAGGTCTATGAGTGCATCATCAAAGTTGGAACTTCCAATTTGGCATGGAACTGTAAAGGTCCCTGAATCTTTACACTTTATGGGAATAGACTATTGGGTGGAAACATTTTTGATGGTCCTAAGCTTCCTTTTATGGGTGTAAAACTCCTTAAGAAACTTGGAATACTTTGGTATTTGGTTTATGGAATCTAATAGGGTAATGTTGAATTCAACATGTCTAAACATGTTGAGCATTTCAGGATTGGGTTCAAAGGACTTATTTTGCTTAGAAATGGCTTGAGGAAAAGGAATTGGGTTCCTAAGTGAAATGGAGGGAGGTGAGGGAATGGATTAAAATTCCTTTTCATGTTTCTTTTTCTTTTTATTTTCTAGGTCAACATTCAAATTGGGTAAGAGGGCTTATCTTGAGGCATAACAATTTGCTTCCCCAATGTAAGTGCAATTTCACTTACATTACCTTTGGGGTTGGGTAATGGTTGAGCTAGGAGTTGGGAATAATTTGATTGTTTTTTCTGGATTAGGTGGGATGAAAGTTGACCAATTTTTGTTTCAATGTTTTTAAGGATAGAATGGGTAAAGGAGGAATGATCTTCCATTTCACATTCCAACAGTTTCTTGGAAGAAGTGGCTTGTCCTGGATTGGGATTAAATTGATTTTAGTTCTTGGGAAATTGATTGTATTGGTTTGGGAATTGAGAATACTCACTAGGATAGTAAAATTCAGTAGGAGGAAGAGGAGGATTGATCCTTGGAGGTTGAAGAACAAAAGGGGAATGTTGTTGGAAGTTACCAACACCTTGACCATATTGGAATTGGTTTGGGTTTTGATAAGGTTATTAAGGGGGATGATAGATGGGATTATCATATCTCAAGTTAGGGTTATATGTATAAGAATAGGGATCAGAATGGGGTTGGTTGATGTTTCTAAGGAACTAACCTAATTTTTGAGGGTTGGTGTTCCTTTGAAAATATGCTGCATTGAGATCCCTTGGTCTGAATGAATCATATGTATCCAATTGAAGTTGTGGACATGTGTCGGTTGGATAAGATGGGGAGATATAGATTCCACAATTCTTAATAGGTCCAGGGAAAAGATATTGTGGAGAATATGAGGTTGGGGATTTGGATTCCACAGCTAGTTGTCACACAAGACCTGTAAGTTCACTCATCCACTCTATCATCTTATTCGTCTCTATCGATTAACTATCTTGGGCTTGTTTGACTTGAGCATGTGCTCAAGTATAGAATTGTTGTGTGTTTGCAGTCATGTTTCTAATGATATCTCTTACAGCTGTAGGAGTTTTATCAACAAGAGCACCGCCACTTGAGGCATCAATGAGTTCTCTCCATAGACAATAACCCCTCATAAAAGTATTGGATCAAGATTTTTTCAGGTATTTGGTGGTGTGGTAAGTTTTCCAAAATCTTTTTGAACCTCTCCCAATACTCATGGAGTGATTCACTTGGGAATTGATGAATATCACTTATTTATTTTCGGATAGAAGTATTATGATAAGAAGGAAATAATTTTTCTAATAAAAGTCATTTCATGTCAATCCATGAGTTTATAGAACCAGAAGGAAGGTAGTAGTGCCAAAACTTTGTGGTGTTGGATAGAGAGAAAGGAAATTCTTAGAGTTTGATTTGTTCCTCAGAAACCCCTTGAGGATTCATGGTAGAGCACACCACTTGGAACTCTTTAAGGTGGAGATGTGGATCCTCACCAGCTAGCCCATGGAAATGAGGGAGAAGATGAATAAAATACGATTTGAGTTTGAAGTCAGCCACTATGTTTTGATATTGAATACCAAGGGATTGGTAATTCATATCAAGGGTAGTGAGTTCTTTAAGTGTTTGTTCCCTAGGATTGGCCATTTCTAATTCAACAGGTTGGACGAGGACTGGTTCTTGAATTATTTGCTTATCCCTAATGTTCCTCCTAAGTTGGTGAAGAGTTCGCTCAATTTCAAGGTCAAAAAAATCTGAAGGATTTTTTAGGAGGCTACATGGAATTCAAAGAGATTTTGTAAGAAAGAGGAATACGGGTTTTTCTTTGTGTTCTTTTTTCCATTTATGATTTTTTAAGAGAATGAGGGTTTTTCTTTGTGTGTTTTTTCAATTTTTTTTAATTTTTTTTAATTTATTATTTTTTTACAATAACAAAAAACAAATGACTACTTAATTGAACCATCCCCAACAATGGAACCATTTTAAATCATGGCTGATTTTCACATATCAACCATTCAAAGTTCTGGTGCTCTGCTAATGTGTATAGCAGCACTCGGGTCGAATCCTTGGCAATGGTAATTTTTATAGTTGATTGTTTTTAATTGATTGTATTTTGATTGGGGGGGGGGGTTTGTTTGCAGAGCTTATGAAATAATTAATGGATAATTTTTATTTTAAAAAATTAATAATTATTGGGTTGAGTTCATTATTGGGGATTTAATCTTATGATATCCTTGAGCTTTGTTATATATTTCATTAAATTAATACCAACTTCACAAGATGACTTTGATCATAATTCCCAAGTGTTAAAGCTTTAATCCAAGTCATAACTTAACTTAGGGTTTTAATCATTACCATTACTTGTTTATGGTAGTGTATTTTTTGTTCCAATAATCCATGGAATCCACATTCTAAACAAAACATGTCATTAATCCATGCCATATTAATTTCAACATACACAATATTAATTTAAAGAATATCCATTTAGTGAAGGCCATCAATCACTTAATATACCCAAATTATAAATCACCCAAATGATAGATTTACTCACCCATTTGGGTGTTTAATAATCTGGTTATAATTTTATGATGATGAATTAATAAGTGAAGAAAAATAAAAGGATAAGAAAAGAGTTGTGCGTTGAACACACACACACACGAACGGTGATGAGAATTAAAAACGAACTTTAGATTGAATGAGAAATCAAAAGAAGGGAAGAGGATTGAACATGATTTAAAATATTTTAATATAATTAATATTAAACTATATAAAGTGGATGATTAAAATATAATATGAATAAGAAACTTGCATTAAAATTCAAATGAAATTGAAAATAGCTTACACAAATACAATTGAAAACAAACGAAAAGGAGAATGAAAATAAAAGTGGAAGAGAGGTATCTCTTGTTGAAAAAAAGATCAAGTAAAGTCATACTAGGACATTTTCAAGGATCTATTCATTCCAAACATCCTCCTTAAGTTCTGAAATTCAAAACACATGCAAGGAGAAGAGGGGGTAGTATTTATAGCCCAAGGAGGTGGACTGTTTTCATTCCAAATCTTCCCCTCCACTTGCATCGCCAATTTGGCCATCCTGACATCACAATATCAAGATATCCTCTTATTAAAAGTTTTAGATAATAATTTTATCCTAATAATCTAAAATTTTGGAGGAATTTAGATTTATGTAGGCAAAGATATGGTAGTTTTCATAAACAATGTTAAACTGTCCATTTCTAT
Organism: Viscum album; assembly: GCA_963277665.1. Classification (NCBI taxonomy): domain Eukaryota; kingdom Viridiplantae; phylum Streptophyta; class Magnoliopsida; order Santalales; family Viscaceae; genus Viscum; species Viscum album. The sequence continues at coordinate 1,233,142,108 of OY728162.1, read as the reverse complement.
CCATGATTTTTTGATGGCCAAAATGTGAATGGATTTTTTAATGGGAGAATGCCTTAAAATGATAATTCTTTATTCAAAAAAGTAGTAATCCTATATCTCCTATTTCACACTGCAAAATATCAGCTTTATTTGATGACTATATCATTAGAAAAGTCAATTTTGGTGTGCTGATTTCATTTCTTGGACAGAATGGTGGGATGGACTTCAAAGCTTTATTTAGACCCCTTGTTTTTGGATTTGGGCCCTGAAATTTTTATCCATGACTCCTTGAATTTTACCCCAAAATTTTGAGCAGAATAAAAGAATTTGACTTCCTGATTGAGCCCAGAAATTCAATATTCATGGCTAGTCCAATTTCTTCACAGATTATGTGGGGCTTCTTGTGTGGTCAATATGACCCTTAAAATGGTAGAATTGGATAATAATTCCTTCTAATGATATGTGGTAAATTGAATAAGGAATCCTAAAAAATAATAACCACACAATTTGGATCATTAGGGTGATATTTATTATTAAAATAGTAAACTGACTTGAATCTGGATGAATTCAAATAGTGCTCAAAAATTATATTTAATATTTAAACATTAATATTTCACACAAATTATGCATATTTCATATAAAACCACTAAAGGGAGTATATAAAGAGTTATGAAAATATTAATAACATCAGTTTCTTTTAGAATATGTTTCATTGATCTCCATTGGTCCTGATAAATTAGATAGATCCTCTTGAAGTTGTAGACATGTGTGAGTTGGATGAGATTTGTGAGCTGCAGATTCCACAATTCTTGATAAGTCCAAGGAATAGAGATTGTGGAGAATTTGAGGTTGGGGATTTGGCTACCACAAATAGTTTTCTCACAAGACCTGTAAGTTTTCTCGTCCACTCGGTCATCTTATTTATCTCTATCGATTGACTATCTTGGGCTTGTTTGACTTGAGAATGTGCTCAAGTACGGAATTGTTATGTGTTTGCAGCCATGTTGATTATGAGATCTCTTACAACTGTGAGAGTTTTATCAATAAGAGAACTGCCACTTATGACATCAATGAGAGTTCTCTTCATATCCAATAACCCCTCATAGAATTATTGGATCAAAAGTTAGTCAGGGATTTGGTGGTGTTGGTAGGTTTCCACAAGCTTTTTGAACCTCTCCTAGTATTCATTGTAACATCCCGACCCGGCTTACCACTAAACATATAGCCGTACTAGTTCACCACATGGATTCAAGCACATTTTTTCAAATGCTAGAGGCTGCCGACTAGTAGCGAGGGCCTAGGGTGTGATAGTGGATAAAATATGCCCTCATTGGCAGAGTGTAACACAACAGAATAAATAGTAACAAATAGCGAAAGTAGTAAACAACATACAACTAAAACAAAACAGTGTAAGTCTGATAAATAAATATCCAAGTCTCAACCATACAAATGATAATTCAGCATGTTACATGTTCTAAGAAAGCATCGAAAACAGGATACACTTCAATCAAGTACAATACAATACCAAAGTATAGTAAAAAAATGAGACTCAGCAACATTGCATGACAAGGCTTGGTCTCATTCTCTCCTGCTCCTAAGAAACAATCAAGTACCCATAAAAGGAGCCTTACCCCTATCGACACCTATACAAATATAGTCTATTTTGGCTCAAAAAAATGACCCAAATAGGGTGTGATAAATGAATCCCAGTAGGAAACCACCAAAGGTCTGTGCCAATCTGTTAGTGAGTATATACAACAGTTGTGTATAGTAAAGAAATGCAGTAATTAGTATGCACTAAAAAGTAAACAAACCTAAAAATAATGGTATTAATTTATAGAATTTACTATATTAATTTGCAGTTAATTTACTTAAAGTATTTAAATTTCAGAATCCAACCTAAGCCTAACATCCCCCTCATAGCAAAGTAAGAACAATAGAAGTCTTAGAAGACCTCCTAATAAGTAAGTAAAGTTTGAACTCAAGCTTGTGCTTTGACTTGGAAGACAAGTCACAATTCCTTCCATTTAATCATTTATAAATAACCTAAGTCTGTTCTTGAGATTTCTAAGTCAGAATTCAAGTATCACTATAGGTTTAATTCTATCGTCATCCTACGAGTCTATTCTTAGTGGTCCTACTAGGGAGCCCGAGTATTCCTCTCAATGTTAGTATTAGTTCAAGAGAGTCTGTCCTCAGTGGTCCTACTAGGGATCCCCATGGAATCACTCTATGTATAAGTTTATGTCAATTTATTTTGTCTGTTGTGGTCCTACTAGGAAGCCCAAGTGTCACTAATGACATGACAACAAAAACCTCTCGAGTTCATCCATGGCGTTCTAAGCTAAACCCATGTATCACCCAAGGTGAAAGGTACAATAGTCATGTGAGTCTGTTCACAGAATTCTAAACTAAACCCATGTATCACCCATTTCTATTTACCATTTATCCATTTAAATTTCAATAAAACATTCCAACCAGCTTAACAAGTAAAAACACTGCATGGAAAATAGGCAAACACAATCCCAAAGCCATAATCAAAAGCTCATAATTCTAACACAATTTCAATTTCAGATATAATCAATTTCATTTAAACAACACAAAAAAGGAAAAATAAATCATTCCCATTGACATCCTTGGTGAAACATCCAAACTAGTTATCTAAGGGAAACACACCCACTGGGTGGCCCTTAACCAATCAACAATTCCAAACATGATTCAATTAATTGAATTCATTATCAAAACAACATTTAAATAATAAGAAGGATCAATTTCCTTTTAAGGTAACACCCTATAAATGGGTGAAAGGAACAAATAAATGTATAAACACCTCAAAAATTAATGAGAGGCATGAGACCACATACCTTAATGTTGTATAACTGATATAATTCGACGTCATCCCTTGAATCGGCCTAGAATGGCGTAGATATAAGAAAATAGGTAAATAATTAAACCTTTAATAACTTCCTCAAGAATAGAAATCATCAATAATTGATCAAGGTGAAGAAAGATCTTACCAAGAGGAATCAAACGAGACTGACAACACTTGAATCGGGTTCCGAATGATGAAACGGGAGGATGAAACGTTCTCACGACTCCTTCTTCTTCACCCGGCATCTCCTCTATCCAGAAGAAGAGAAAATGACACTACTGCTAGTTTTAAGCCAAATTTTAGTAGTACATGGCATGAAAATTCATATACACAGTGTGTATATCATTTTACTATTCACTAATTCACCGACTTACTTTACACATCTCGCACCGACCTTGCCGACATGACTACACGGCCTGTACTTAGGAGTACATGGCATGTAGTGTCTTTCTCATCTCTCCTAGGCCAAAAAAATCACACACCATGTATCCCTATCCTATACAGCCAGACTACATGGCATGTACATAGGATTACATGACGTGTTCTACTAAAACTTAACATTTTTTCCAGTTTTCCCCATTTTTTCAAAAATAACTCAAAGGAAAAATGGAAGGTAGAAACAATGCCTCATAAGAAGAACTAAGTTCTTACAAACTTCCCCCCATTAAATTAATTCATCCCCTAATTTCCCTTGCGAGGGTGGTGAATGAATGTATGATACTAACTCCAGACACTGAGCATGTACATCGGCCTCCCTCTCCCAAGTCTCATCCTGTACTCAGTCGTGCTTCTATAGCACCTGTACGAGAGGAACTGACTGGCCTCGGAGAACCTTTTTTCTCCTATCAACTATATGAATCGGATTCTCCTTAAAGGATGCATCAACCTAAATCTCAACCTCCACATGTTGAAAAACATGAGATGAGTATGAGTGATAGTGGCATAACTGAGATACGTGGAAGATGTCGTGCATGGCTTGGTACCTCTGAGGCAACTGTAACCGATAGACAACCGACTCGACTCACTCAAAAATCTCAAATGGTCTGACATATCACAGTGAGAGCTTATCGTGTCTCCTGATCCTCATGTGTCTCAATATAGGTTCAACACGTAGGAAAATCTAATCTCTAACCTTGAACTCAAGAGGTCATCTCCGTCGATCAGTATAAGATTTTTTATGAGACTACACTGTAGACATTCGTCTCTGAATCAAGTGAACCTACTAAGAAGTATCCTGGACAAGACAATGTCCCAGCATAGCTGCCTCTCCTGCCTCCAGCAAAAATAGGGGTGATCGGCATGTCCTATCATACAAAGCCTCATATGGAGCCATCTAAATAGTAGTCTAGAAGCTATTATTATAGGCGAACTTGACCAGAGGTATATGCTTCTCCCAAGAACCCCCAAAGTCTTGGACACATGCACGCAACATGTCCTCCAGCACCTGAATAGTGCACTCTAACTGGCCATCTGTCTAAGGGTGGTAAGTTATGCTCAGAAGCACTTGTGTACCCAACGCCCTCTAAAAACCCTACTAGAAATGAGATGTGAAGTGGGAATCCCTATCTAAGATGAAAGAATGAGGAACCCCATGAAGTCGCAGCACCTCTTAAATATACAACTTTCTGAGTTCATCAACACCAAAGGTCTCCTTGATCGATAAGAAGTGAGAAACCTTCATAAGCCTATCCACTAAAACTCACACAACATCCTTGCCTCTAGGAGACCTTAGTAAACTTGTCATGAAATCCATCGTGACATCATCCCATTTCCACTCAGGAATGGATAGCTGCTGTAAAAGTCCAGTCGGTCGTTGATGTTCTACCTTCTCCTGCTGATAGGTGGAACACCTAATAATAATAAAAAACTATTTCTCACTTCATTCCTAGCCACTATTACTAATGACATAAGTCACAGTACATATTGGTGACTTTGAGATGTACTGCCCAAGCTGAAGCATGAAACTCTCTCATTAGATCCTCGCGTATATCCCATCGAACCCACACATTTCCATGGACATACAGAACTTAATCCTCACCTATCATCCATCCAAGAGGAGGGTCCTCACCTAACATACTCTCCCATAGAACTAGGCCTTTAGAATCAGCTAGCTACCTCATTCTCACTATGTCCAGTAGGGTAGAAGTAACAGCCAAAGATGAAAGATAAGTATGACCCTGTCTGTTGTGCACCTCTAAATGCATCTCAGAGAACAAAACCATTAGTTTCCATTCACCACTATCCTCCTACACTACCTATATCTGAGTCCTATTGCTTAGTACATCAGACACAACATTTCCTTTTCTAGGTGTATAGCCAATCTCAATGTCAAATGACTGAAGGTATTCCACCCACCATCACTGTCTTAGATTTAAATCACGTTTAGTGAAGATGTATTTGAGACTTTTGTGGTTTTTATATGCCACAAAATGATCTCCCAATAAATATGTATCCAGTAGCGCAAAGCATGAACAACTACATCTAGACCGAGATCATGTATCGGTTAATTTCTCTCATGTGGCATCAAATGCTGATACCCATATGAAACTACATGATCTACCTACATAAGCAATGCTCCCAGCCCAATACCTGATGCATCACAGTACACAGTGTAACTCTTGACCAGCTCTGGAAGTATCAGTATCGATACTAAAGTCAAATTTCCATTCAACTCCTGAAAGGATGTTTCATAAGAATCTGACCATTCAAACTTCACACCTTTCTTAGTCAAGCCCGTCATCGACATTGCTAAGTGTGAGAAGTCCTATATAAAATGCATGTAGTAACCATCTATCCTCAAGAAACATGTACCTCAAAAACATTCTTGGGATGCTCCCAGGTAACTACTTCTCTCACCTTCTCTGGTTCCACTGATACTCTAGTCTCTGAGATGATATGACTTAGGAAGTTAATCTGATCCATCCAGAAGTGGCATTTTTCAAGCTTAGCATATAACTAATGCTCTCTAAATTTATTCAAAACAGTCTCAAGGTGTTTGGAATGGTCATGTTGATTTTGATAATACACCAAGATATCATCCAAGAAAGACACCATAAAAGAATCTAGGTGAGGATGGAACACTCGGTTCATCAGTGCCATGAAAACTATTGGCACGTTCGTGAGACCAAACGGCATAGCCAAGTACTCATAGAGACCGTACCTACTACAAAAAGTTGTACGAGGTATGTTTTCAGGTCAAACACGTACCTGGTGATATCCTAACCTTAATTTAATCTTCAAGAACACTTGATCTCCTTGAAGATGATCAAACAGGTCATCAATATGTGGCAAGGGATACCAATTCTTAACCGTCAACAGGTTCAGTTTCTGATAGTCCACACATAGCCTAAGGGTATCGTCTGCCTTTTTCACAAAAGGACCAGTGAACCCCAAGGTGAAGTACTGAGTCGGATAAAACCCTTAGCTTCCAAATCTTCCAAATTCCTCTTAATCTCTTGCAACTTCATCATAGCCATCCTGTAAGGAGGAATGGATACTGGTATAGCTCTTGGCACTAGATCGATATTGAACTCCACCTCTCTAATCGGAGGTAAGCCTGAGAAGTCATTTGGGAAAATGTCCCTAAAATGATCAACCCCTAGAGTAAAATATTCCAAACATGTTCCCTAATCATCCAGATATAAACTTTTAATATGGGATATTATTCTTCCCAACCCATGATGCTTGGGTCCAGCTCGGCTTGCCTAGACATCCCATTCTCCCTTGTATAGAAAAGATTTTCCATCTGGTGATGTAAAACTTTCCCTTCAGTGATAGCAGTCAATGAAGGCCTGATAGGATACCAGCCAATCCATTCCAAGGATGACATCAAACCCATTCATCTCTAAGACGTAGAGATCCCAAAATAAGTGGCACCCATCAACCTCAAGGGGGAACTTTTTGCACATACGCACACCTTCCATTCTAATCCCTAACGGAGTTTCTAGCTTCATAACATTCTCCGAAATATAAACACAAATCCCAAGGCTATCCACAATGAGAATAGATATAAAACTATGCATTTAACCAGTATCAAAAATTGAAGAAGATAAAACATAGGCAACTAGAATAGTACCTCTGACAGTAGAAGGTCCAGGATCCTGATCTTGTTGGGTCTGTTGAACTGCATATGTCTGACCTATACTGCATCCATGTGACACAACCTGGCTACACTGAGTTGACCTACCCTATTGTCACTAGGATCTGGGGTTCTGGATACCACAACCACGCCCACCACCTTGTCTTGCACACCCCGACATATTCTAGTTTTCAGATTGGTGAGAAGCTACTGACCCTGCTCCTATACGTGGATTTTGTACAGAACCTCTCTCACTATCCACTGGTGGAAACTTCCTATGGAAGTGTTGTAGATGGCCCATCTTGTTGCAATCTCGACACTCAATTGGGTCCTTTGGGCACTAGGGTTGTAGATGTCCTAGCCTAACGCACTGGTAGCATCTCACTTGACTATCGGAAGAAAAGTTCTTGCTGCTCATATCCCCATGAGAAAACTCCATACGACGCTTCTTGCTTCTTGTTGAGATAGTACCAGATCTCAGTGTTGAACCTCCCTGGCTCACACCCCAAGATTCCTAGAGGTTGCACTCGGTAATCAGCGCATGATTTAAAATAGAAGAGACAGAAGGTAACCTGAAGACATTCACCTAGGATTGAATGTCAAACCTAAGACCATCCTCACATCATCTAGCTTTCGATATGTCATCACCCATCAGAATAGTTTTGAATCGCTAAAGCTCAGTAAACCAGGATGAATAATCCATAACTAATAGTGTGCCCTTCTTTAGGTGCATGAACTCATGGGCTTAGTCTGCCCTCAGCGTCTCAGGAAAATGATAATCATAGAAGGTCGTCTAAAATATTTCCAATGTCATATCTCGATGACTCCCTACATTAGTGATAACATCCCACCATATCTTGGAAGAATCACGCAACATATATGTCGTGAGATTAACCCTCCTCTCAAGAGGCATATACATATGCTCAAATATAGTCAACATTGACTCCATCCATGATTCTGTGGTTTGTTTTCTACAATCCCCTGAAAAAATAGGTGGATGTTGTTGCTGGAATATATGTGTCAGCTCTGCCATAGATATGGAAACATGCAGTTCTCCCTGGAAGGTTTGCATGAACCTCACAAAACCTTCTCTGAACTTTGCATCTGCACTCGTGTCTAGTATGATGGATGGTGTTGTAGTTGGAAAAAATAGAGGATCCATTGGTAGGCCATGTCCTACCACCTCCAGGGTATACTCACCACCACTCTCTTAGCGCACTGCTCGAGGTCTTCATAGTGGCATTGCTCTATAAAGTCCATCATACACACCTCATCACAAGTTTAACAAAGGTAAAACTACAACTCAGAAGTGAAAAGCGGGACAGAGAAGGAAAAACACTCAAGTTTTCCAAAATAGGAGTACACGGCATGTATAACTCCTTACACGGTGTGTTCTCCTGGGCCTTTACATGGGCGTGTACCTCTGCCCCACATAGCCGTGTAACACCCCCTGTACATGGAGTGTTTGTAACATCTTGGGTAAATAAAGAATAATAAATTTTCATATTTATTAATATTTGTGAATTAAATGTCAATTTTAATTTAAAGGGGATTCTATTTTCGATGGCTTACCTGATACACAACAACAAGTTTCTTTGAAATCTTACGTTGCACACTAATAATATAATATTATTATTTTAAATGGTACTTAACGCCAAGCCATTGTATTGGTGGAAATGAATAGAACTAACTAAAATATTATTATATATGTTTTTTAAATGTTTTTACATTTATCCAATAAAAGTTAGAGGCTTAAAATAAGAAAGGAATTCGATTTTAAGCATAAATACTCTAATATTCATTAAAGGGTTGATTTACCGCCTTTTGATGGAGAACCCTCTTTAAATATAGTTTTGGTCATTTTTATATGTTATATTTGATAAAAATAAAATTATTCTTTATAATCGGGTCATCAAAATCTACTTTGGGTAAAATTTTGGTATTTTTCTGATAAAATTCATTTTTTTGATGAATAGTGAAAAATATTGTATTTTAATTCAAAACTTTGTTTTAATATAATTTATTTATATGTTTAGATTATATTTTTAACTTGTTTTAAAGTGTAATTAGAATATATTTTTACCATTTAATCCAATTTTGGTCATTTTAATTAATTTCACTTTGAAATGGGACATAAACAAGTGTCAATCTTTTGATAGTTAGTATTTCTTAAAAACACGCTATTTGTTTTAACAACGAGAATTAATTTTAAATTAGTTAATTCCACTTTTATGTTTTGAATTTGTAAAAATAGACATAATTTTTGAATTTGGAATATCTAATAAAGATTAGGCTGAATTTTTGGTATTTTTCTAAAAAACTTCAATTTTTGATGAATAGTGATACCACTTAGTAGTAGTTAAAAAAGTGACTTACATTTAAATGAAATTTTACCGCTTCTGTGAGTTGAATTTCAAAAATACGAGACACACGGTTAATATGAAGAAGTAAAATGTGGTTCAATAAGATGAAAATAATTTTTGGTGAATAGTAACTTTTAAATTTTATTTATCGTGGTTAAAGGTAAATAGGGTAATTCAAGGTACAAAGAATATTATAATAACACAAAATTACATTAACACTTATATTAACCATATTGGATGAGTCATGGCCGACCATGGGCATCCTTGGGTCTATTTTGGGACCCCATGGATCCACTTGAGAGTGATAATGACTCTTTAGATTAATTAATTTAAAGTAAAGCCAAAAATGACACAAACAAATATCTTTTAGTAAATTAATTTTTACATGGGTCTATATAAGTTATATTTTCAACTATAAATATTCATTGGAAAAATAAAAATATTTCCTAAATCATGTTATTTTTTTTATAATTTCTAGGCATCAAATAAATTAAATTATTTATGGCGCAATAATGATGTAGTGTTTACCTCATTAATAAATGATTTAAATAAATAAGATTATAAAGATTAAAATATTATCCAAAACATGTCCAATTTTTATTGGATGATTTTATTTCGAATATTAGTCATATTATCTTAAACTTTAATGTGTTTTTGACCTTTTGAAACCGAAGATAAGTTTATAATAAAATAATAGTTTCACACCTTCCTAAAGAGCCCCTCCTCTCCCTTATAAAAGAAGACCACTTCTAACCAATTTTTCAAACCTCTCAAGCATTTTTTATCCTCCAAAATCCTCCCAATTAATCTCCCTACATCCCTCTCCTCCACCTAGAAGCCTTACCTTAGGCAAAAGGCACTTCAAGATGTCATTTTGGTTCAAACCAAATGGAGTTACCCAAATTAAAGGTAATGGTTTCTTTTAAATTCATTTATTTTATTTTACTTCTCCAACCCCATGAACTATTTTTATTCCTTTATTTTGTAACAAAACCAGTATCTTCAATATACTAGGATGTTTTTATAAGAATTTTTTGAACTACACTTACACACACCACCATCTAATGGGTGAAGAACATAATGTTTATGTGGATGGAAAATTAACGCCTCACGAAACGATGATTGTTCGATTATCTCCTACCACCTCTTATGGTGGCCATTATGATGACACTTTATTTATATATTATGTATATTATGTTTATGTTTTCTCTATGCTTCTGTAATTTTCATTTAAAAACACACCTTTATTCTTTCTAATATGTGTGACCGTGATAATTTCATTTTGAGGAAGTGTGGACTACCGCCCCCTCAAGGTGATATGATTCGTTCATGACATTCATGGAACATATAAAGGATAGACTTAATTAAATTAGGTAAAACATATATAAAATGATATTATACTGGAATTATAATATACCTATGTATCATTACGTTTTAATTACATTAAAATAAAAAATAGAAATGAAAGAAGTGTTCATGCGTACGTACGACTTACCATCTCCACAAAAGGTGCATTTAATTTCTTATATCCAAATGTTATGTATTGTTATAAATACATATATATACTGGATATATAATATATATTATATCTAAATGATTTATATTATTCAATAGATAATGGACTTTTGACCACATGGACAAATTGTAATTATAACAAGTTCATTTTTGACTCAAGTTCCGAACATCAATAAAATATCCAATATGAACTCAAATAATTAACAAATTATTATAGAAAGGTAATAAGTGATATAAAAGGAATAATAAAATTGAAAAGTATTCTTAATCAAGTATAAATTAACTTAAGTTTATTATTCAATAATAACAAGGAACACACAAGACAATTCGGACTTGAGGTAAGGGGTTTCTTATCTCACTTTTAATTCCGTGAGATTTCCATTGTTCACCACTTATTTATTGCATGTGGTGTGTGTACTGCCCATGAGTGTATTCATTGTGTAATATACTTTAATTTATGTATATTTACATCATCATTTTATAAGACTTCTTTCATGGGTGTATGTTAATTAAGTTACCCAATCGATAAGGGAATTTGAAATTTCAATTTCCACTCATTCGGCTTTACGCATACTCAGTGATTATTTTACTCCAAGATTATGTGTGGAATCACTATTCATTTTCCTATGTCATAATTTCCACTCCCCTTTCTGTGGATATAATTTTGATACACATAATCACTCCATTGATAGATTTTTAAGTCATCGATATGAACTTGATAAGAGTAATTTTAACTCAATCTCCATTTATTGAGTTAAACATCCAATTCATTGGTGTTGTTTTTACAAGAATATGTGTGAATTTCCTATGATTGATTTACACTGAATATCCAATCATATTGAGTGTATTTATATTTTTCACACATAATTATGTCATTGATTTATCCTTAACCTAATGATACGGTCTTTATAAGAGATTTCATCTCAATTTACATTCCATTGAGACTTTTTTGTTGTTATACACCAATTCACTTTTATATGGTGTATATAATGTACTTTGACATAGTATATCATGAATACCTTTATTCTAATGATATTATAAAGTTTTTATTACCTTAATTATTTGTATTCATGTGTCTCTCTTTTGGTTAGAAACACTAACTAAAATATCATTTTAAATGTTTTAAAGATTTATTCTTCTAAATATATTTCATTAATTTCCATGTTTAAAAATGGTTTTAAGGATTTATTTATATGGACATTAATGTTTTCAAATTAAAATTACTTTTAAAAGTTTCAAAGTGGTATGGAAATCTTTGATTCAAAAAAATATATTTTTAAAATGGCTTCTTGACAAGTAGTGTGACTTTTAAATGTTTTAAAGAAAAAGGGGGGATATTTATCTCAAATAGTTTTGATGATTGTTTTCACCTATGTTAATATCATTCATTATTCTCTATTAAGGTTGATCTATTATAATAAAATATTCTATATTTTATTAAATGAGTTATGTTTGACAATGGATGTGCTATTTTTATACCATTCATGGTTTGTGCTTAAAATATTGACATTTCGTATGCTAGTTTTAATACGAATGTTCAGATTATGTTTCAAAATTTTCATATGAGGAATGAATTGGACTTATTAAGTGACAGGTAGAGCCCGATATAGCTCCTTGATGCATCGGTAGGTATCATGAGAAAAACTAGTGTCTTGGCATAAGGTCTTGACAAAATCTTATTTGTAGTCTTGGCACAAGGCCTTGACTATGTGGTTATGATAGTCTGTCATTATGCATTCCATAATTATAAAAGTGGTTATTGATATTGCATGTGATTATTCGACTAGTAGAATATCCATGTGAATAAGTAAATGACATTATTTCATTTTTTTCCATATTATGCTGAAGTTCAAGTTTAAAAGTCTTTTTTTAGTTATGCATTGGCATAAATGTTTATACTTATTTATGAAAGTTTCCGCTATATTGTTATCCTTACTGAGCATTAGATCTCACCCCTTTCTATGTTTTATTTTTCCTAGGTTGTGAAGAAGTTAGTTATGAGTGACTTGAAGTCATAATCTAGGAAGCTTGGATGTTTCCAATGGAATAATTTAGTGTTGTTTTTATTTTCAAGTTGTAATGTTGACATTATGAATGTATCTAGTATTTCCAAGGCTACTAAACTGATCAGTCCTTCAGGACTTGATTCCTTGTAATCATGCCAATGTATTAAAATAATGCATCGACTCTAGGTAACTGGGGTCAGGGTGTTACATTTGGTATTAGAGAAAGTTTAGTACAAACCTTGGAAACTACATTTAGATAAACTCTGATTAGAGCACATAGACCTAAGATAGAATTTGAGGATTAGTATAGAAGAACTTCCTAAAAAAATATTGTAGAGATTTTGTGATTTTTCCAAGCAATAAATCCCTATCTGGATACAAGCAGGTAGAGGCGGCTCTAGAACATATGTACCTAGGGGTAAAACCTGAAAACACCGCTTTGAGCTAGACTCAAACGGGAACTGGTGCACGATAATGGGCCTTGTTGCACTCTTGGTTACGAAACTTCTGGGGGATATGCTTAGGATAATTTAAATTTTCTTTACAAACCGATTTGAAGGATGTTAATATAAGATGAGTATAAATACCCTTGGTTAATACTAGGGTGTTTTTTATTGAAAATATGGTGTGATGATATTTTCTAAATAATTTTTTGACTATTCCTACTCACACAATGTTTTCTGGTTTTAGTCAATGGATGGATTCCAAGGAAGTCATAGTAACTTTGAGAATGATGTACAAGGTGGGAACGATGGTGGAAATGAGAAAAAAACAGAATATTGATAGGCATAAAAGATATCGTGTTCATTCCAAATCAGTTTTCCAAAAATATGATCAACAACATATATATTAACCAACTCCCGGAATCAACAAAGAAGAGAAAGGTGGTGAATGTTAAGAGCTCCAGCAGTGGAGACCATGGAGAAAAGAATCCTCAATTTCCATCATGCAGGAAATGTGGAAGGAGACACCCAGTAAAGTGTCTCAATGGAACAAAGAAATGATTTATGTGTGGAAAAGAAGGACATAAAGTGAAGAATTGCCAAGGAAAAATAAATATTACTATGGAAGAAAATAAAAATGGTCCCAAGAATCCATTTACAGTCATTTTCCGTAAATGTAGGGACCTAGTAATTACCCGAGTGAATTCCCTATTCTATAGGATATTTTCTTGGTCAAAGAAGAATCTATATGGAAATAAATGGTTGGAGAAATTTTTAAAAGTATTACTGCTCCTTGTTTATGGGATTACATTGGAATAATTTTCTCTTGTATATGTAACCTTGTAGTTTGTCATGTGAAAATGATATTTGAGGAAGAATTATCTTTTCTCTTGTGGATATAGTTATAAATATCCATTTGGTTTTATATGATCATTGGGTTTGAGGCAATTACAAGTTATTATATTTTGGGATGAAAATGTAAGGTATGATATAACATTTGTGGTTAAATTATGTTATGGTTATTGTAAAGACCAGGAAATTTCAAGGAAACGTTTTTCTTAAATACTTTGGAATTTTACGAGTCTTTGTCTTCTGATAGCACTTTATTTTGAGGCCTGGTGTGCCCTGAATCAATTTATGAAGTTTAGCTCAGGTACGTTCAGTGAACGAATGAGTGGGTTTTTCTATCTTTTGAATCAGTGCTCGGAATTGAAATCTGAGGACACCGATGAACTCACAGCACCGGTAATTTCTTAAGAGTACTTTTACTGTATATGCGTTTGCGCGGGAGGAGAAGTTAAAATTTGTGGATTAAATGAGAAGTGAATAAAATTGTGGGACAATTTTATTTTTATATCTAAGGTGGTTATATCCTACATGGGGGAGTTGGGGTGGGACCCACAATCTCCTAACTACCCATGTGAGAATAATTGTGAGGTGGGGCCCACATGAGCCCCAACCTTCACATTCCATAACTCCTTAACCCCTTTGAACTCCCATGTTAATTACATGGAAACTCCCTTTAAAATTTTATAACCTTTCCACTTCCCCACTTAAATTTATGCCAACACAAACCTTAATTAATTAATTGAAACTCTTTCATTAATTAATTAAGTGTTTGAAATTTGTATTTTGAAATGCATGACATGTTCTATTAAAATAATGGGTGGCCTTATTTTATTTTTGGTTGTCTTGTTGTGTGGGGATTTGGGGAGAGAACTCTTGTGAAGAAGAAAGGGGATTCCTACTTTTTTGAAGAACGCCAACTCAATAACGAAGAACATCGACTCGGCGACCACGGTTCTTCATCCTCTTCCTCCTCTGTGGCAAGGGAGGAGACACCGATGTGGGAACTCTCTAACAATGGGGTTCCTTCTATTCTTCTCTCTGTGATTAAAGAGTAGACGTCACTTCCTCGGGTGCACTGACGATGACGGAAACAATGCCATAATCCATGGTGCTTGACAACCGCGAACTTCTTTTTGAGGTAGGGTGATTAGATTCAATTTTATTGAAAATAAAATTGTCGTTGTGTTTCGTCAACCTCATGCATTATTGGATATGTGTTACCGCCTAACGCATAGGATGCGGGCCGAACGAACACGGCCTGATGACCCTCCGCTAGAACTTATTCTTTTGGAAATGGCAACTGGAGGCGGAGGAAGCACGACGTCGTCGCGCCGTGTCAGGAACATGGAGAAGGAAGCTGAAGTCATCGCACCGGCTATGTAGGAGGAACCATGGCCCTCATCTCAGGCCGCTTCAGTGAAAGAACCGATCGGCCCATCGGTCGGCCGGGTGGAGGCGAACCGCGGTGCCAGGAGGGCGCCGTGCTAAGGAACCGGCCGGTCCATCGGCCGGCCGGGTGGAGCTGGACTGCAGCGCCATGAGGGAACCATACTGAAAGACCGGCGGCCCGCCCATGCGGGCCGTGTGCGCAGAAGGTCATCCAGTCTAGCCGGCCGGTTTGGGGAAGGGAAGCGCCGCCAGTGTGGACAACCGGGCCCCCCCCACCGGAACCCACTCGGCCTTCGGCCGAGCCGCGCTGGGCCGAGCCAAGCTGGGCCACGCCAGGCCGGGCCGCACAACTAACCGGGCTAGTCCAACCCCTTTGCCGGGTCAGACCCGCCAAAACCAAGTCGACCCGATCCGTCAGCCCATCGGGCCTAACGGACCGGGCCTGTTATTCACTTAAACGTGAATAACTTAAGGACCGCATGTTCGATCGATGCGCCGTCTACGGCACTGGGACTCTTTTGATGAGACGGTCCTTTTTTGATACTCTAAGTGAGTTTCAGATGAATTTGGATATCATCTTGGTTAGAAATGAGCGTATTTATAACCGGGCCCCTGGGACGGAAAAGCCAATATCTCTCAGACTGGGCATCCGATTGACGTGTCATCTGTTGCGTTGAGTTCCTATTGACGAGACGGAGCTTCGGGATACATCAACTCTAGACTTTGTGACAGTTGATGTATCAAACCCCTTGGCTCGTGGAGCGGACCCTCCCGGAATCGAGCGTGCTGTGTGCGGGAACCCTAGAGCTAGCTGCGACTACAACGACGATGACGACTGTACTTGGATCATACGTGGGTTTGGCGGTGAAGATGGCTATACTTGGATCCTATATGGGTTCGGCAGCGAGGACGACTGTACTTGGATCCTCTGTGGGTTCGGCAGCGATGACGACTGTACTTGGATCCTACGTGGGTTCGACAGCGATGGTTACTATACTTGGATCCTACATGGGTTCGGCAGCGATGAATTCTGTACTTGGATCCTACGTGGGTTCGGCAGGGGAGATGATTCAAAGGCTACATCTATCATCTACACCCCTCTTCGTGAGTAGTATACCTATGTGAGCTGAGTCTTGACTTTCAGTCAATATCATCGATGTGATTGACTTGCTTTCCTATGTGGATTGGGTTGTGCTTTCCTGTGTGGACTGGGTTGTACTTGGGCTCGTGAGTTGGAGCCGAACTGGAATTGATGACTTAGGTATATGTATGGTCATATACTTAAGTAGAGTTGGTTGATACTTTGTGTTTGTATCTTTCCTTTGTGGTTTATCCTTTGTGGATTCTGGGAGACCTCCGGGGGTCTCGGGATCCCTACTGAGTGTCGTATACTCACCCCATCATGGGATATGCCCGCACTACGTTGTGTTGGATGCAGACGACAGACAACACTGATCGAGGTGGAGTCTTGTGGAGCGGGATGGTACCCGGAGGTGGACCACTTGGCGGGACCTACACGGAGCAGACAGCCAGATCCAAGGAGCTGAAGAGACCATTTGTACCCACCCTTCAGGTGGGATATCCAGAGGATGACTCAGTGGTTGCTGGTTTACTTTACTACAACTGTTCTTTCTTTACTGTTGTACTGTAATTTCAGTTGGGTTTAAATTCTGGCCCATTTACTTTCCATCACTTACTTTTGTACTCAGTTTACTTAGTGTTTACTTCATCTTGCATACTTTGTTGAGTTTGTTTACTTATATAAAGGCAATGTCTTCCCTTTTATCGGGATTCACGCCTTTGGTGCTAGTCGCTCTCCCCTAGCCTATGGAAGGAGGGCATGGGGTAGTCAGGGCACGGGCCCCGAGGACGGGTTGTGACAGTTATTTTGAGGAATTTATCTTATTTTGGTAATTTTATAAAATATTGTTTTTGAAAAAGGACAACATGCAGACCGTGTGACAACCCATCGCGTCGGACAAAGCTATGGGAATCAAACCCACAACCAGAGTGCGATTGGGATTTATCACCTACCACTGGACTACGTGAAGTCCCTGGTTAGTGTGATTAATTATTTTTAGTTAAATTATTTTATTGATCAATAATAAGTTGATTTGGGATCTTATGTCTTATCAAATAAATAGCCTTAGTATAAAAAAATGATTTGGTGATTAAGTGATAAATGTTATTTGGAAGACGTTCGCTTTGTTAGGAACACTATATGCCCAAGGAAAATAGAATACTATGGGATTTCATTTTAGGAGTAATGGTAGAGTTTTATCTATGTTTTTATTGTGGATTTGTAGTGATATGGGCTATTTATGGAAATGATTAACCTATAATATAGAATATGTGATTAGGTTAATTACTTTTAAGTATGTGACTTTAAGAGTAGTTGATGTCATTTAGAGATACAATTTAATGTGGAAGACTATGTAATGAAATTATTCTATGTTTTGGGTTTCAAAATTAGTTTAGATTATATTGATGGATTTTAAGAACAATTTTTCATTAAATGGTATTTATTTAACTTTGGGTGTTGTTGGTTTAATTTTAAAAATTAAGATTAGTATTTCTTTCTCTAAAGGATTATCCTTTTTGGGGATCATCTGATCTTGTACTAACTATTTTGGTGGTGGTTAATCTCTAAAGAAAAGGTAAATATATTGTTTATCTTTTTTGGATCATGTGATTCACTAGGAGTTTATTCTATCTCTTCTGGTGTGACCATGTCATCTTGAATACTCATCGTTTGAAAAAAAATATGAGTCGGTGGTAGAAATTTATTAAAGAATGAAACTCTACTTAAAAAGTAAGTATATCTCTTTATGTTCTTAGTCAATATCATAAATAAATTCCTCAAATTTATTAAATAGACCTTTAAAAAAACTTTAACCGTTTACTACTGGGAAACTATTGACCATTTATCCCTTCACAATTTTGTGATTTTCTTGTTGTTAACTTTCTCCTAATCATGTTTTCTATCTCTCTCCATCAGAACTTTACACTTTGTTTTCTCCTCCATATCCATGTTTTCATTGAATCCTAGTATCTGTTGTCTCAGGTAACATTTTTAATTATCTTAATTTATTTTAAATTGATAGTTTTATTGACTCTTTTTCTGATGTGGGGCTTTCAATGAAGTTTCCGAGCCCAATTTTAAAATTGCAAGGATGTAATTCCCAAAAGGGGGGAAGGATGTAACATCCTGGGTAAATAAAGAATAATAAATTTTCATATTTATTAATGTTTGTGAATTAAATGTCAATTTTAATTTAAATGGGATGCTATGTTCGATGTCTTACCCGATACACAATAACAGGTTTCATTGAAATCTTACGTTGCACACTAATAATATAATATTATTATTTTAAATGGTACTTAACGTCGAACCATTGTATTGGTGGAAATCAATAAAACTAACTAAAATATTATTATATATGTTTGTTAAATGTTTTTACATTTATCTAATAAAATTTAGAGGCTTAAAATAATAAAGGAATTCGATTTTAAGCATAAATACTCTAATATTCATTAAAGGGCCGATTTACCGCCTTTTGATGGACAACCATATTTAAATATAGTTTTGGTCATTTTTATATGTTATATTTGAAAAAATAAAATTCTTATTTATAATCGGGACATCAAAATCTACTTTGGGTAAAATTTTGGTATTTTTCTGATAAAATTCATTTTTTTGATGAATAGTGAAAAATACTGTATTTTAATTCAAAACTGTGTTTTAACCTAATTTATTTATATGGTTAAGATTAACTTTTTAACTTGTTTTAAAGTGTAATTAAAATATATTTTTACCATTTAATCCAATTTTGGTCATTGGAATTAATTTCACTTTGAAATTGGACATAAACAAGTGTCAATCTTTTGATAGTTATTATTTCTTAAAAACATGTTATTTGTTTTAACAATGGAAATTAATTTTAAATTAATCAATTCCAATTTTTTTTTAATTTTGAAAAATAGACATCATTTTTTAATTCGGAATATCAAATAAATCTTAGGCTGAATTTTTGGTATTTTTCTGAAAAACTTCAATTTTTGACGAATAGTGATACCACTTAGTAGTAGTTAGAAAAGTGACTTTTATATTTAAATGAAGTTTTACCGCTTCTGTGAGTTGAATTTCAAAAATCTAAGAGACATGGTTAATATCAAGAACTAAAATGTGGTTCAATAAGATGAAAATAATTTTTGGTGAATAGTAACTTTTGACTTTTATTTACCACGGTTAAAGGTAAATAGGGTAATTTAAGGTAAAAAGTATATTATAATAATACAAAATTACATTAAAACTTGTCTTAACCTTATTGGGTGAGTCATGTCTTAACATGGGAATCCTTGGGTCTATTTTGGGACCCCATGGAGCCACTTGAGAGTGATAATGACTCTTTAGATTAATTAATTTAAAGTAAAGCCAAAAATGACACAAGCAAATATATTTTAGTAAATTAATTTTTACATGGGTCTATATAAGTTATATTTTCGACTATAAATATTCATTGGAAATCTAAAAATATTTCCTACACCATGGTATTTTTTTTATAATTTCTAGGAATTAAATAAATTAAATTATTTATGATACAATAATGATGCAGTGTTTACCTCATTAATAAATGATTTAAATAAATAAGATTATAAAGATTAAAATATTATCCAAAACATGTCCAATTATGATTGGATGATTTTATTTCAAATATTAGTCATATTATCTTATACTTTAATGTGTTTTTGACCTTTTGAAACTGAAGATGAGATTATAATAAAATAATAGTTTCACACTTTCCTAAAGAGCCCCTCCTCTCCCTTATAAAAGGAGACAACTTATAACCAATTCTTCAAACCTCTCAAGACTTTTGGCTCATCCAACCTCTGCCCAATTAATCTCCCTACATCCCTCTCCTCCACCTAGAAGCCATACCTTAGGCAGAAGGCACTTCAAGAAGTACTTTTGGTTTAAACCAAAGGGAGTTACCCAAATTAAAGGTAAAGGTTTCTTTTAAATTCATTTATTTTATTTTACTTCTCCAACCCCATGAACTCTTTTTATTCCTTTATTTTGTAACAACACAAGTATCTTCAATATACTAGTATTTTTTTATAAGAATTTTTTGAGCTACACTTACACACACCTCCATCTAATGGGTGAAGAACATAATGTTTTTGTGGATGGCAAACTAACGCCTCACGAAACGATGATTGTTCAATTATCTCCTACCGCCTCTTATGGTGGCCATTATGATGGAACTTTATTTATATATTATGTTTATTATGTTTATTTTTTCTCTATTATTCTGTAATTTTCATTTAAAAACACACCTTTATGCTTTCTAATATGTGTGACCACGATAATTTCATTTGAGGAAGTGCGGACTACCACACCCTCAAGGTGATATGATTTGTTCATGACATTCATGGAACGTATAAAGGATAGAGTTAATTAAATTATGTAAAACATATATCATATGATATTATAATGGAATTATAATATACTTATGTATCATTATGTTTTAATTCCATTAAAATAAAAAATAGAAATGAAAGAAGCGTTCATGCGTACGTACGACTTACCGTCTCCATGAAAGGTGCATTTCATTTCTTATATCGAAATGTTATGTACTATTATAAATACATATATATACTGCATATATAATATATATTATATCTAAATTATTTATATCATTCTGGATATAATGTAATTTTGACCACATGGACAAATTTTAATTATAACAAGTTCATTTTTGAATCAAGTTCGGAATATCAATAAAATATCTAATATGAAATCAAATAATTAAATAATTATTATAGAAAGGTAATAAGTGATATAAAAGGAATAATAAGATTAAAAAGTTTTCTTAATAAATTAGAAATTAACTTAAGTTTATTATTCCGGAAGAACAAGGAAACTACAAGACAATTTGGACTTGAGGTAAGGGGTTTCTTATCTCACTTTTAATTCCGTGAGATTTCCATTGTTCACCACTTGTTTATTTCATGTGTTGTGTGTACTGCCCATAATTGTATTCATTGTGTAATATAATTTACTTTACTTATATTTACATCATCATTTTTTTATCCTTCTTTCATGGTTTTATGTTAAGTAAGTTACCCAATCGATAACGGAATTTGAAATTTCAATTTCCACTCATTCGGATTTACGCATACTTCAGTGATTATTTTACTCCAAGATTATGTGTAGATTCACTATTCATTTGCTTATGTCATAATTTCCACTCCCCTTTCTGTGGATATACTTTTTATACACATAATCACTCCATTTATAGATTTTCAAGTCATCGATATGAACTTGATAAGAGTAATTTTAACTCAATCTCCATTTATTGAGTTAAACATCCAATTCATTGGTGTTGTTTTTACAAGAATATGTGTGAATGTCCTATGATTGATTTACACTAAATATCCAATCATATTGAGTGTATTTATATTTGTCACACATAATTATGTCATTGATTTATCCTTAACCTAAGGATACAGTCTTTATAATAGATTTCATCTCAATTCACATTCCATTGAGACTTCTTTGTTGTTATACACCAATTCACTTTTATATGGTGTATATAATTTACTTTTACATAGTATATCATGAATCCTTTTATTCTCATGATATTATAAAGTTTTTATTACCTCAATTATTTGTATTCAGTTGTCTCTCTTTTGGTTAGAAACACTAACTAAAATGTCATTTTAAATGTTTTAAATATTTATTCTTCTAAATTTTTTTCATTAATTTCCATGTTTTAAAAATGGTTTTAAGGATTTATTTATATGTAAATTAATGTTTTCAAATTTAAATTCCTTTTAAAAGTTTCAAAGTTGTATGGGACACTGTGATTCAAAAAAATCTATTTTTAAAACGGCTTCTTGACAAGTAGTGTGACTTTTAAATGTTTTCAAGAAAAAGGGGGGATATTTCTCTCAAATATTTTTGATGATTATTTTAATCTATGTCAATATCATTCATTATTCTCTATTTAGGTTGATATATTATAATACAATCTTCCATATTTTATTTAATGAGTTATGTTTGACAATGGATGTGCTATTTTTATACCATTCATGGTTTGTGGTTAAAATATTGACATTTCGTATGCTAGTTTTAATACGAATGTTCAGATTATGTTTCAAACTTTTCATATGAGTAATGCATTGGACTTATTAAGTTACAGGTGGAGCCCGCTATAGCTCCTCGATGCATCGGTAGGTCTCATGAGACAAACTAGTGTCTTTTCACAAGGCCTTGACAAAATCTTATTTGTAGTCTTGGCACACTTCCTTGACTATGTGGTTATGATAGTCTGGAATTATGAATTCTGTCATTATGAAAGTGGTGATTGATATTTCATGTGATTATTCGACTAGTAGAATATCCATGTGAATAAGTAAATGACATTATTTCATTTTTTTCCATATTATGCTGAAGTTCAAGTTTAAAATTCTTTTTTTAGTTATGCATTGCCTTAAATGTTTATGCTTATTTATGAAATTTTTCGCTATATTGTTATCCTTAATAATCATTTTAGATCACCCCTTTCTATGTTTTATTTTTCCCAGGATGTGAAGAAGTTAGTTATGTGTGACTTTCAGGCATAATCTAGAAGCTTGGATGTTTCCAATGGAATAATTTAGTGTTGTTTTTCTTTTCAAGTTGTAATGTTGAACTTATGAATGTATCTAGTATTTCCAAGGTCACTAAACTGATCGGTCCTTCGGGACTTGATTCCTTTTAATCATGCCAATGTATTAAAATAATGAATCGACTCTGGGTAACTGGGGTCGGGGCGTTACAGTGTTCCCGAAAAGACACAGCATGTACTTGAGTTTCCTTCCTACCCAAATACTTCCACACAGCTAGAACTACACAGTTCTGGCAGTGTAATACTACACGGTGTGTTTAACCTAGACACGGTGTTTAGGTTTAAATTTTTTCATCCACCCATGTTGTTAGTCACACGACTGGATACATGGTCAACTTCTACATGGTGTGTACTCAAGGTACATGACATGTTCTAGGAGTAAACGGTGTGTATAACTCCTTATAGGGCGTGTTCTCCTAGGACTTTACATGGGTGTGTACCTCTTCCCCACATAGTAGTGTAACACCCCATGTACACAGCATGTTCCCCAAAAGACATGGTGTGTACTTGAGTTTCCTTCCTACCTAGGTACTTCTACATGGCTAGAACCACACAGTCCTACCGGTGTAAGACTACAAGGCATGTTTAACCTAGACACAGTGTGTACATTTAAAATTTTTCATCCACCTGTGTCGTTAGTCGCATGTTCGGATACACAGTCAACTTTTATACGGTGTGTAATCAAGGTACATGGCGTGTTCTAGTAAAATTTCAACAACCGGTGTTCCCTCCTCACACGTCATGTTACACGGTCAAACATTACACAGTGTGTACATAGGGTACACGATGTGTTCTTTTTAAATTTTTGAACACATTCTTCCCCGAACAGGAATAACACATGGTGTGTTTAGGCTAGACTACACACCGTGTATACTGGGTTTTTCAGGTCAGAAACTCTATATTTCCCATAAAACCCCTGCTTTGTAGAAAAACCAACCAGCGGGATGCCAAATTCCAATCTTTGAGGGCCCATACTCCCCACGAATCAAAGTTTGGAACCCAAGAAGAACATATCATAATACAATTATAGATAAAAATATATATATGTCATGATCCGCCAAATTCCAGTCCAAGAGGGCCCATACTCCTCAGTAACCAAAGTTTTGCATCCATTTAATCCAAACCATATCACGTACCAATACACCTATCACAAAAGCAAGCATAGCTACCCCATCATCTATCACAACAACATGTGATAACTAATTCATCCTAGATGGCATGGCATAATGCATGGCATGTGATTCTAACAAGTGCATATATGATGCATGTGATAGAATACCCTCATCTCATCAGGTTTCAAAAAAATAAAACCCCAATTTCATCAATAATAATAGTTGAAATCAAGTGTGTCACCCAATGGTGAAATCGAATCAACTATAATAGCTCAAAATCTAAAGATCACAAGTCAATTCGAGGCAATTTGGATTTACCCTATACACGGGTTAGCTACTCCAAGGTACATTTTATTACCAAATCCCTTTTTTCCTTCCTATCCAGTCTATTGGCTCTAAATAGTAAGTCAAAGAAGAAATAAATCCTTTGATACCACTTTGTAACATCTCGACCCAGCTTACCACTAAACTGATAGTCAGACCGATTCGCCACATGGCCTCAAGCACATTTCCCCAAATGCCAGAGGCTACCGACTAGCAGCGAGGGCCTAGGGTATAATAGTGGGGAAATTATGCCCTCATTGTAAGAGTGTAACACAGCAGAATAAATAGTAAAAAATAGAATAAGCAATAAACAACATGCAATTGAAACAAAACAGTGGAAGTCTGATAGATAAATATCCAAGTCTCAACCATACAAATGATAATGCATCATGTTACATGTTCTAAGAAAGCATCCAAAACATGATACACTAAAATCAAGTACAACACAATACTAAATTATAGTAAAACAAAATGAGACTCGGTAGCATCACAATCCAAGGCTTGCTCCCATGATCTTCTACTCCTAAACAACAATCAAGTACCCATAAAAGGATCCTTTCCTCTATCGACACCTATAAAAATATAGTCTTTTTGGGCCCAAAAACATGACCCAAATAGGGTGTGAGAAATGAATCCCAATAGGCAACCACCAAAGGCTGTTGCCAATTTATTAGTGAGTATATGCAGCTGTTGTGTATAGTAAAGAAATGCAGTAAGTAGTATGCACTCAAAAGTAAACAACCCTAAAAATACTGGTATTGATTTATAGAGTTTTCTATATTCATTTTTAGTTCATTTACTTGAAGTATTTAAATTTTTGAATCCTTCCTAAGCCTAACACCCCCCCCCCCCTGTAGTAAAGTTGGAACAACATAAGTCTTAGAAGACCTCCTAACAAGTAAGTAAAGTATGAACTGAATCTTGTGATTTGACTTGGAAGATGTGTCACAATTCCTTCCATTTCATCATTTAATTATAACTTGTGTTGATATTCCTAAGTTGGAATTCAATTATCACTCCAGGTTTAATTCTACTGATATCCTACGAGTCCATTTTCAGTGGTCCTACTAGGGATCCTGAGTATCACTCTTGATGTTGGTATAAGTTCAAGCGAGTACGTCCTCAGTGGTCCTACTAGGGAGCCCCAAGGTATCACTCTATGTATAAGTTTATGTCAATTTAGTCTGTCCCTGGTGGTCCTACTAGGAATCCCAAGTGTCACTAATGACATAACAACAAAAAATTCTCGAGTTTTTTCCATGGTGTTCTAATATAAACCCATGTATCACCCAAGGTGAAAGGTAAAATAGTCATGTGATTCTGTTCACAAAGTTCTAAGCTAAACCCGTGTATCACCCATTTCTATTTACTATTTATCCATTTAAATTTCAATAAAACATTCTAACCTTCTTAACAAGTAAAAACACTACATGGAAAAGAGGAAAACACAATCCCAAATCTATAATCAAAAGCTCCCAATTTTAACACAATTTCAATTTTAGATATAATCAAGTTCATTTAAACAACCCAAAAAGGGAAAAAGAAGGCATTCCCATTGACATATTTGGAGAAATGGATAAACCAGTTATCTGAGGGAAACGCACCAATAGGGTGACCCTTAACCATTCAATAATGCCAAACATGATTCAATTAATTTAATTCATTATCATAACAACATTTAAATATTAATAAGGATTGATTTTCTTTCAATGAAACACCCCATACATGGGTGTGCATCACAACGACACATATAAACACCTCAACAATTAATGAGAGGCATGAGACCACCTACCTCGATGTCGTATAACTGATACAATATGACGTCAGCCCTTGAATCGGCCTAGAACGGAATAGATCTATGAAAAGAGGTAAATAATTTAACCTTTAATAACTTCCTCAAGAGTAGAAATCGTCAAGAACAACGTGACTACATGGAATTTACTTAGGAGTACACGGCGACATGACTACACGGCATGTACTTAGGAGTACACAGCGTGTAGTGGATTTCTCATCTCTCCCAGGCCAAAAAAATCATGCACTATGTATCCCTATCCTACATGGACAGAACATATGGCGTTTTCATAGGATTTCATAGCGTGTTCTACTAAAACATAATATTTTTTCCAGTTTTCCCCATTTTCTCAAAAACAACTAAAAGGAAAAAAGGAAGGTACAAAAAGTACCTCATAAGAAGAACCATGTTCTTATATTCATGGACTGACTTATTTGGGAATTGTTAGATAGCACTTATTTCCTTTTAGATAGAAGCAGTATGATAAGAAAGAAATAATTTTTCTAAGAAAAGTTGCTTCATTTCATTCCATGTGGTTATGAAACCAGGATGGAGGTAGTAGAGCCATGACTTGGTAGTATCAGCTAGGAAGAAAGGAAATTCTTGAATTTTGATTTGTTCCTCATAAACCCCTTGAAAAGACCTTTTTATTCTTGTTCACTTTAGGATAGAGAATGTAATCTGAGATCTATTTCAAACTCTAAGATTTTTACTTTTGGTTGATGAATGAGTGAACCTCCAGAAATAAATTTTTATCATCTTGAGTGGAGTGAGTTTTGAGTATAAAAATTTTCCATTTCTAATTTTTAAACATGAAAAATGAATTTTTTTTTGAATATTATTTCTGTAACAATTTGTTGTGGAATTCAATATGGATGAGTGAAATGGTCTAAACATCTCCTGATTAGGGAAAACAAAATTTTAATATTTGTTGGCGAGTGAGAATGATTTAGTTATGTTTTTTGTTTAACATGAGGAAATAAACAAGAATAAGTGTGGGGGAGTTGATGTTATTTATTTATTCATACCTTTTTGTATACTCTCTATAGTAAATTTCATGTAAAAGTGCATAATTGGTGTGAGATACTCATGTTTTAATACTAAATATAATTTTTGAGCATTATTTGAAGTATCCCAATTAAGTCACTTTACTATTTTAATTATACCTCTCACCCTTATTATCCATATTTCATGGTTATTGTTTTTTAGGATTCCTTATTCAATTTCCAACATATCATTATAAGGAATCATTATCCAATTATTCAATTTGAAGGGTCATATGGACTACACAAAAAGGCCCACAGAATCTGTGAATAAAATAGACCAGCCATGAAGATTGAATTACTGGGCTCAATCCAGAAGTCAAAAATCTTTGATTCTACTCCAAAGGTCTGGGGACAATTCAAATCATCTTGGATAAAAATTTAAATGCCCAAATCCACAAAAAAGGGGCCCAACTGATGAATTTAAATCCATCCCACCATTCAGTCTGTGAATTGAAATCAGCACACCATTATTGATTTTTCTCCTGATATAGATATTTATTCGAGCTTATAATTTTCAGTGTGAAACGAAATATATATGAATCCAACATTTTTAAATAAAGTGTTCTAATTTGGGGGAATCTTCCTATTCAAAAACCCATTCACATTATGGACTTCGAAAAAGTGTTGATGAAAATGGACAGGTGAAAACTGTTTGGTAAAATAGCCATATCTTTGGGTCCAAAAGTCCAATGGCCGCCAAATTTTAAGGTATGATAGTAAACATCAATATGTAAAACTTAAAAGCAGATAATATCTCTTTATTCAACTCTTTTTATGGCCAAATTGTCAAGCTAAGTGGAGGGGAAGATTTAGAATGCGAACAATCCACCACCTTGGGCTATAAATGCATCCCCCTCTCCTCCTTGCATGGGGTTGGTAATTCAGAATAGAGGAGGGTCAATTTTAATAACCAAGGATCTTCCAAAATCCTGGGAGGACATTCTAAACTCAAATTTTCACTTGATATACCCTTCCTCCTCTCTTTGATTTTATTTAATTTTTTGTTTCTCTTCATTTGTAAACTTGTAAGTGTCTATTTTTGTAATTCTATTTTAATGAAAGTTTCTTCTTAATATTTTATTTTAATCATTAACCCTCTATTATTAAATATTAATACTCTTAAAGTGGTTTAAATCATGTTAAATCACATTCCCTTCTTTCACTTTCTCATTCAATCTAAAGTCCATTTTTAATTCTCTTCACAATTTTTGTGTGTGTTTGGCGCACAACTCTTTTCTTATCCCTTTATTTTTCTTCTATTATTAATTCATCATCATAAATATAATAAACTAAATTACTAATCATCTAAATGGATGAGTAAATATCTCATTAGGGTGAGTCAAAAATTAGGGTTGTTAAGTGGTTGAGAGTATTTTCTAGATGAATATTCTTCAAATTAACATTGTGTATGTTGGACTTAACATGTCATGGATTAATAACTTGTTTTGTTTAATGTGTAGTTTCCATATATTATTGGAACTATAAATACACTACCATCAATGTGTACTGATTGATATTATAACACTAATTTAATTTAAGGCTTGGATTAAATTCTTAACACTTAGGAATTCCATTCAATGTCATCTTGTGAAGTGGTGTTGATTTAATGAAATATAAAGAAAATCTCAAGGATATCACAAGATTAACTCCCTAATAATAAACTCACACCAATATTTATCAATTTGTTAAATCAAACACCAACCATTAATCACTTCATTTAATCTCTTCAAATAACCACCCCCCAATCAAAATACAATCAATTAAAAACAACCGACTATTAAAAAGTATCATCACTGAGGATTTGACCTAATTGTTTCCTATAAACCATTCAAGGTTCTGGTTCTATACTAATGTATATAGCAGCACTAGGGTTGAATCCTCAGTGATGATACTTTGTATAGTTGATTGTTTTTAATTTATTGTATTTTGATTGGGGGTCTGTTCACAGAGATTAAATAAAGTGATCAATGGTTGGTATTTTATTTAAAATTTTGATAAATATTGGGATGAGTTAGTTATTATGGAGTTAATATTTTTATATCCTTGATATTTGCTTTATATTTCATTAAATTAATATCCACTTCACAATATGACTTTGATCGGAATTCCCAAGTGTTAAGGCTTTAATCCAAGCCTTAAATTAACTTAGGGGTTTAATCTTAATCATATATTATTTATGGTAATGTATTTATTGTTCCAATAATCCATGGAAACCACACATTAAACAAATCATGTCATTAATCAATGACATTTTAAGTTTAATATACATAATATTAATTTAAATAATATTCATTGAGCAAAAGATCTCAATCACTTAACATCCCCAAATAATGACTCAACCCAATGGTATATTTACTTAGAAATTAAGATGTTTATTAATATGGTAATATGTGTTTATGGTGATTAATTATATATATAATGAAAATAATGGGATAAGAAAAGAGTTGTGCGTCGAACACACACACACGAATAGTGATGATAATTAAAAATGAACTTTAGATTGAATGATAAAGTGAAAGAAGGGAAGGGGATTCAACATGATTTAAACTATTTTAAGAGTATTGATATTTAATAATAGAGGGTAGATAATTAAAATATAATATGAAGAAGAAACTTTCATTATAAGAGAATTACAAAAACATACACTTACGAGTTTACAAATGAATAAAAACACAAAAGTAAATGAAATCAAATAGAGGAGGAAGGGTATCTCAAGTGAAAAATTGAGTTTGGAATATCCTCCCAGGATTTTTTCAGAGCCTTGGTTTTTAAAATTGATCCTCCTCTATTCTGAATTTCCTACCCCATGCAAGGATAAGAGGGGGTTCATTTATAGCCCAAGGTGGTGTACTCTTTACATCATCATCAACGATTCCATTTTTATTAAAAGGGAGAAAGATACAAGAAAGGGAGAGACAATCAAGACGGGTGACAATATCTAGGGGGCCTAAAGTAATGCAAGCTGAGGGATGTCTATAACAGGAGAAAAATCAATAATGGTGTGCTGATTTCAATTCCCAGATAGAATGGTGGGATGACTTTAAATTCATCAGTTGGGCCCCTTTTTGTGGATTTGGGCATTGAAATCTTTATCCAAGATGAAATGCATTGTCCCCAAAAATTTTAAGGATAATAAAAGATTTTGGACTTCTGGATTGATCCTAGTAATTCAATCTTTATGGATGATCCATTTTCTTCATAGATTTCATATGTCTTCTTGTGTGGTCCATATGACCCTTCAAATGGAATAATTGTCCCAAGATCCCTTCTAATTAACTGTTGGATATTTAATGAGGAAGCCTAAAAAACAAGAACTAAGCAATTTGGATAATCAGGGTGAGATTTATAAATAAAATAGTAAACTGACTCAATTGAACTACTTCAAATAATTCTAAAAAATGTGATTTAGTATTAAAACATGATTATCTCACACCAATTACGCACTTTTACATGAAATTTACTAAAGGGATTATACAAAAAGTTATGAATAAATGAATAACATCAACTCCCCCACACCTAGTATTGTGCATGTCCTCATGTGCAACAAAAAACATAACTAAATCATTCTCACTCGCCAATAAATATTAAATTTTTGTTTTCCCCAATCAGGGGAGGTTTAGACCATTTCACTAATCCATATTGAATTACTCCACAAATTATTAGAGAAATAATATTCAAAAAACTATTCATTTTTCATGCTTAAATTTAGAAATGGAAAATTTTGGCACTCAAAACTAACTCCTCTCAAGATGATAAAAATTTATTTATGGAGGTTCCCTCATTCACCAACCAAAATTGAAAATATTAGAGTTTTAAAGAGCTCTCATCTTCCATTACCTATCATAGAGTTCAAAATAATCAAGAGGTATTTTTAAGGGTTTTTTTTGTGGATATGGGACGGTAGGAATATAATGTCCAAGAGAGAGGACAAGAGGGGTAAAACATCAGCATAGGTAAAACAATGCACAATTTTTTTGAAATGAAACATGGAAGAAAATGAAAAAACATATTTAAAAGGGAATGATTGTGTGAATAAATACACAAAGGAGGAATAAAATTGAAGGGGATGAAAAGATGAAATATTTACAGAACACAAAACTTATCCCAACGACATAAGAATATATAATACAAGTGTTATTTTTTCTTTTCATTTTTTTTTGAAAGTTGAACTTGAAAAAGATCTCACACTCATATCAAAACCCATGATTGATCTCCTCATGACACTAATTGTAATAGTTATAATAAGATCAAATGTTGAAGAAGAGTTATTTTTGACCCACCCAAGAAACAACCAATTCATTTTTTCATTTTTTTCATTTTTTAACACTTTTTAATAAAATTTGTACAAGATGTAATAAACATATATACATTCCCAAAACTCACTAAATTAAACCCACCCCCCCCAACCCAACACACACACTAAAATGGATGATTTCCCTCAAGAATATTACAACACATTGAAATATTAAGAAAAGGATACCCAAAATGAAATCCATTCCCCCCACACTTAAATTTCAATAAATTATGCAATGTAAATCCATGTAAATATTGGGTGGGACAAGGTATTGGGCTTGTAATGTGGCTATCAAAGAAAAGGTTTTCATAGGCTCAAAGGGGATTTCAAAGTAGGATTAATGTAAGGGAAATGAGAGGCTATTTGGCTATTGTGATTCTCATATGGTTTAGAAAATTCCTCCATCATATTAATGCACACCAAAGTAAGAAATTCATCTCGAAGGTCCACAAACTCAAGACTCACAATCGGGGGTGAAAACATGCATTTTGAAAAGATGGTCATAGGTGAACTTGGCATTAAAGCTAATATTTTTCCTCATGGTTTGGGGAAATCATTTTCCAAATCAAAAATTGAGAATTCAAAATTTTTTGGTTTTGACACAAGATTATCTATCCAAATTCACAATGAAAATACAAAAAAATTTGAGATGAGAACATGTATTTTTTACTCCCTAAAATGGTTAGACAAAATTTTAAAATTGGATGGTGAGTAAGTATGAATATTTTTGTTTTTATGCATTTTTTTTAGTTTGTTATTTTTTTAGTGTTTTTTTTAATACACACCCACAAAAAAGAGAAAGAGAAAAAAAGTTTTGATTAATGAAGTGGTAAAAAATGAAAAATAGAGGAATAAGAAGAAAGAGGGAGAGAGAGGAATAAATGGAGAGTTAAAGGAAAATAGGTGCCTCCTGGTTTGGATTTGGTGGGTCTTTGTCCCCATCTAGTGGTGGGTCTACTATAGAAGTTTTGGATCCAATATAAGTCAATGTGGTTTTCAAGATGTGTGTCCACTCATAGTGATGCTTTAACTCATGTCTATTAACCGTGAATTTCCTTTTGGAAGAAGGTTCTTGGACTTGTAATGCACCAAATGGGTAAACATTAATAAAAATAAAATGACCTTCCCAATGAGAATTAAGCTTACCTGGGTGAAGTCAAAATCAGGAATTGAAGAGGATTACCTTTTAACCTTCATGAAATACCTTTAGTAGGATGTGTTTGTCATGGATTACCTTAGCCTTTTCTTTGTACATATTGGAATTCTCATAGAAATCAATTTGAAACTCATCCAATTCAGTCGCAATAATCTTTCTTCTCTAGATTTTTCATAATCAAAATTACAAGTTTTCACAGCCCAAAAAGTCTTATATTGGATTTCAACTGGTAAATGACATTCTTTACCAAAAAATATCCTAAATGGATACATCCCAATGGGTGTTTCATCATCATTTCGATAAGCCCAAAGCACTTAAATAAGTCTGTCAAGCCAGTCTTTTCAGATGGGATTTACAATTCTCTCAAGTACTCTTTTTTACTTCTCTATTAGAAAGTTCAGCCATGACATTTTTTTGGGGGTGATATGTAGTTGAATTTTTATGTACAAACTCATTATTTTTCAAAATAGATTCCATGGTTCTATTACAAAAATGGGTTCCTAAGTCATTGATCAAGGCACAAGGAGTTCCAAATCTATGGAAGATGTGGGTTTTAAGGAACTCACTAACAGTATGTGAATCATCCTTTCTAGTGGTTTTGGCCTCTACCCACCTAGAAACATAATCAATTGAAAGAATTATATATGAGAATACATTAGAAGGGGGTAATGGTCCTATAAAATTGATTCCCCAAACATTAAAGATCTCACAAAAGATTAAAGGATTTGGGGGCATTTTATTTCTTTTGGAAATTATGCCAAACTTTTGGAAAGTGGGACATGATTGACAGAACTCATGTGAGTCCTTGAAGAGTGAATTCCATAAGAATCCTGAGTCTAGTACCTTTTGGGAGGTCTATTGTGGTCCAAATTGCCCACCACCTGGCATTGAGTGACAGAATTCTAATATGGAGGAATGTTCATCTTCATCAACACATCTCATAATTACCATTTCATCCACAGTTTTCCAAATTTTATCTTCTTCACAAAATAGTATTTTGAATCACTTTTAAACTTAATTTTTTTTTCTTTTGAAAAATTTTCAAGAAAAACCCCAGAAACAAAGTAATTTACAATTGGGGCATACCATGGTGACTTTGGAGTGAGAGATCAAAGGTGCTCAGTAAGGAATTCAAGATCAATGATTTTTGAATGATAAGAATTAGAAATTCTTCTCAGGTGATTAGCCATAGGGTTTTCTTTTCCTAGTCTATCTTTGATTTCAAGGCCAAACTCTTGGAGAATTAGGATCCATATTATTATCTTTGGTTTGGAATCACTTTTCTTGAGTAAGAACTTTATAAAAGAATGGTCTGTGAAGATAAAGATTTTGGCACCTAAGAGATAGGTCCAGAATTTATTTAAGGTAAAAAACACTATTAAAAGTTACTTTTCAGTCATAGTGTAGTGATATTGAGTTTCATCCAAAGTTTTTGAGGCATAATAGATGAAATGGGTAATTTTTTCTCTTATTTGACCAAGAACATCCCCAACGGCTCTATCAGAAGCATCACACGTCAACTCAAAGGGTAAGGACCAATCTGGGGGTTGAATTATTGGGGTAGATGTAAGAGCAGTTTTGAGTTCAATTAAAGCTCTCTTTAAAAACTCATCAAAATGGAAAGTGAAATCATTTTGGATCAATTGAGTGAGTGGGAGGGAAATTTTACTAAAGTTATGGATGAATCTCCAATATAAACAGACATGACTGAGGAATAAACGGATGTCTCGAACAGAGGTGGGTTCAGGAAGTTATTGGATCACTTCAATTTTGGAAGGATCAAATTCAATACCCTCTTTTGAAACTATTTTCCCTAGAAAAATCTCATTTTAAACCATGAAGGGACATTTTTCCAAATTTAACACAAGTTTACACTTGACACACTTTTGAAGGACTAGTGCGAGTGAATTTAAGCAAGATTCAAATGACTCACCATAAATGGTAAAGTCATCCATAAAGAATTCCATGCAGTGTTCAATGAATTTATAAAAGATACTCATCATACACCTCTGGAATGTTGTAGGAGCATTGCAAAGGCCAAAAGGCATTCTCTTATATGCATATGTTCCAAAGGGGCAAGTGCATGTTGTATTTTCTTGGTCTTGAGGTGCAATTGGGATTTGTAAGTATCCATTGTATCCGTCAAGAAAGAAATAGTGTGACTTTTCATATAATCGTTCTAGAATTTGATCAATGAATAGAAGAGGGTAGTGATATTTTCTTGTTTCAACATTCAATTCCCTATAGTCGATGCACACACACCATTTTTTCTTCACTCAAGTTTCGACTACCTCCCCATGTTTATTTCTGAAAATAGTTATCCCACCCTTCTTAGGTACAACTTTAATTGAAATAACCCATTCACTATCATAAATTGGGTAGATAATACTATCTTGAAGAATCTTGGTGATCTCTTCCCTAACTACCTCATGTATGAGTGGATTGGGTCTTATTTGTGGTTGTCTAATTGGTTTGGATGATTCCTCAATATGGATGTGATGCATGCAAAGGGAAAGTTTGATTCTCAGTATTTCATTTAGGGTCCAACCTAAGGCCTTTTTTTCCTCTAACACTTGAACAAGTTTGTACTCCTCAGATTCAGTAAGTGTAACAAAGACAATGACAAGATAAGAGTGATCATGAAAACGAAATGCATATTTCAGGTGTGTAGGAATATGTTTCAGATCGGTATCATCTTTCATTTGTGGGATAGAAAACTTAGGAATGGAAGAAGGAATTTCAGTTGGTTTTGATTCATTTTCCTCAATATTGTCTAAGGTGGGACAATAGAGATCAGATTTGAGATGGTATTCAAGAGAATTTTCAAGATCCTATAGATTGATAGAGTTTATGAATGAGAGTTCGACATTAAATTCCCCATTTATGACTTAGTTAATCATGGTACAAATATCACAAGATCCTCTCTCATTAAAACATGATGAACATGATGGAATGGGGTTCAATTGACTCTCAGAAGTGTCCTCAGAAGCATGGATTGAGAATGTAGAGTGATCCTCAGATGGGTATCGCATGGCTTGGAAAATGTTGAACTTTACCAGTTGGTCACCAAATTCTATGGATAAGTTTCCTTAATGGACATCAATCTTGTTTCTCACTATCATTAGGAATGGTATTCCTAGAATCATGGGAGATCAAGAAGATTTCATCTCACCTTCCATGTCAAGGACATATAAATAAGTAGGGAAGATAAGATCATTCACACAAACAAGGACATCCTCTATTATTAACTTAGTATTGGAAGTGCTTCGATTGGCCAATTGAATGACAACACCCATTGGATGTAAGGGACCTAGACCGATGTTGTAGAAGATGGATTTGGGTATGACATTAATTGAGGCTCCTAGGTCTATTAGTGCATCATCGAAGTTGGAACTTTCAATTTGGAATGGAACCATAAAGGTCCCTGGATCTTTGAACTTTATGGTAATAGACTATTGTGTGGAAGAATTTTTGAAGGTACTAAGTTACCTTTTATGGGTGCACAATTCCTTAAGAAACTTGGCATACTTAGGGATTTGTTTTATGGAATCTAAGAGGGTAATGTTGACTTCAACACATCTAAACATGTCGATCATTTCAGTATTGAGATCAAAGGACTTACTTGGATTAGAAACAGCTTGAGGAAAATTAATTGGATTCCTAAGTGGAATGGAAGGAGGTGAGGGAATGGCTTCAGGTTCCTTTTCTAATTTATTTTTCTTTTCATTTTATAGGTCAACAGTTAAAAGTGAGTTTGAGGACTCATAATAAGGCATGGAAATTTTCTTTCTCAGTCTAAGTGAAATTGAAGTTACATTACCCTTTGGGTTGGGTAATGGTTGATCCGAGAGTTGGGAATAATTTGATTGTTGTTGCTGAATCAGGTGAGATGCAAGTTGAGCAATTTGAGTTTCAATATTTTTAAGGATGGAATGGGTGAAGAAGGAAAGATATTCTGTTGCACTTTCCCATGGTTTCTTGGAAGAAGAGGCTTATCCTGAATTGGTATTTCCTTGATTTTGGTTCTTGGGAAATAAATTTTATTGGTTTGGGAATTGGGAAGGCTCATTTGGATAGTGTAATCCGAGAGGATCAAAAGGAGGATTGATCCTTTGAGTTTAAGGAACAAAAGGGTAAGGTTGTTGAAAGTTACCAACACCTTGAACATATTGAAATTGGTTTGGGTTTTGAGGAGTTAATTGAGGGTAATGAGAAATTGGATTCCCATATCTCAATCTAGGGTTATAGGTAGAAGATAAGGGATCGAAGTGGGGTTAGTTGAAGTTTCTAATGAACTAACCTGATTGTTGAGGGTTAGTGTTCCTATGAGCATATGATGCATTGAGCTCCATTGGTCTGGATGAATCAGATGGGTCCTCTTGAAGTTTTGGACATGTGTTAGTTGGATGAGATGGGAAGCTACAAATTCCACAGTTCTTGATAGGTCCAAGGAACATAGATTGTAGAGAAGATGAGTTTTGGGATTTAGCATCCACCGCTAGTTGTCTCACAAGACCTATAAGTTCACTCATCCACTCGGTCATCTTGTTTGGCTCTATCGATTGGATATCTTGGGATTGTTTTACTTGATCATATTCTCGAGTATGGAATTATTGTTTGTTTTGAACCATGTTTATTATGAGATCTCTTGCAGTTGCGGGAGTTTTATCAACAAGATCACCACCACTTGCAGCATCAATGAGAGTTCTCTCCATACCCAATAACCCCTTATAGAAGTATTGGATAAAGAGTTGGTTAGGTATTTGGTGGTGTGGGAAGGTTTCCACAAGATTTTTGAACCTCTCCTAGTATTCATGGAGTGATTTATTTGGGAATTGACGAATACCACTTATTTCCTTTCAGATAGAAGCAATATGAGAAACATGAAAGAATTTTTCTATGAAAATTTGCTTCATGTCAATCCATGTGGTTATGGAACTAGGAGGGAGGTAGTAGAGCCATGACTTGGTAGTATTAGATAGGGAGAAAGGGAATTCTTAGAGTTTGATTTGTTCCTCAAAAACCCCTTGAGGATTCATGGCAGATCACACTACTTGGAACTCTTTAAGATGAATATGTGTATCCTCACCGGTTAGCCTGTGGAAATGAGGAAGAAGATGAATCAAACTCGATTTGAGTTTAAATCTAGCCTCTATGTTTGGATATTGAATACTAAGGGGTTGGTAATTCATATTAGGTGTAGTGAGTTCCATAAGGGTTTTTTACCTAGGATTAGTCATATCTAATTCAATTGGTTTTACAAGGAATGTTTCTTGAATGATTTGATTATCCCTAATGTTCCTCCTAAGTTGGCGAAGATTTCACTCAATTTCAGGTTCAAAAAAATTGGAGGGATTGTTTAAGAGGCTATGGGGAATTCAAATATATTTTGGAAGAAATAGGAAGATGAGTTTTTCTTTTTGGTTATTTTGTTTATGCTTTTTATGAGAATATGGGTTTTTCTTTGTTTTTTTTCATTTTTTTTTAAATTTTGTTTTTCTTGTTTTTTTTTATGATAACCAAAAACTAATGAATACTTAATGAACCATCCATATAAACAGGTCCATTTGAAGCATGGTCAATTGTTACCTATTGACCATTCAAGGTTCTGGTTCTATGCTAATGTATATAACAACACTCGAGTCAAATCCTCAGTGATGATACTTTGTATAGTCGGTTGTTTCTAATTGATTGTATTTTGATTGGGGGTTTGTTTGCAGAGATTAAATAAAGTGATAAATGGTTGTTGTTTGAATTAAAAATTTAATAAATATTGGGGTGAGTTCATTATTAGGGAGTTAAGCTTGTGATATCCTTGATCTTTGCTTTTATATTTCTTTAAATTAACATCCACTTCACAAGATGACTTTGATCGGAATTCCTAAGTGTTAAATATTTAATCCAAGACTTAACTTAACTTAGGTATCTAATATTAATAATTTATTGTTTATGGTAGTGTATTTATGGTTCAAATAATCAATTGAAACCACGCATTAAACAAATCTTTTCATTAATCCATGACATTTTAAGTTTAATATACACAATGTTAATTTAAAGAATATTCATCGAGCAAAAGCTCTCAATCACTTAACATCCACAAATAATGACTCACCCCAATGGTATATTTACTTAGAAATTAATATTTTTATTAATATGGTAATATGTTTTTATGGTGATTAATTATAAATAGAATGAAAATAGTGGGATAAGAAAAGATTTGTGCATCAAACACACACACGCGAACGGTGATGAGAATTAAAAACGAACTTTAGATTGAATGAGAAAGTGAAATAAGGGAAAATAATTCCACATGATTTAAACTATTTTGAGATTATTGATATTTAATAACACAGGTTGTATGATTAAAATATAATATGAAGAAGAAACTTTCATTATAAGAGAATTACAAAAACAAACACTTACGAGTTTACAAATGAAGAAAAACACAAAAGTAAATGAAATCAAAGATGGAAGGAAGGGTATATCTAGTGAAAAATTGATTTTGGAATGTCCTTCCATGATTTTTTAATATACTTGGTCATTCCAATTTATACTATTCTATTCTTAATTGCCAACCCCATGCAAGGAGGAGAGGGGGATGTATTTATAGCCCAAGGTGGTGGACTGTTTGCATTCCAAATATTCACCTCCACTTGGATCAACAATTTTTACATACATATAGTTTAATCTAGAGGTATTATCTTATTTCAAGTTTTATATATTTATGTGTACTGTCATCACTCAAAATTTGGAAGCCGTTGTACTTTTGGAGGCAAAGATATGGCTATTTTACTAAATAGTTTACACCTGTCCATTTTCACCAGCACTTTTTCAAAGGCCATTATGTGAATGGGTTTTTGAATAGTAATATGCCCTAAAATTAGAAAAAATTATTCAAAAAAGTTTTCAGCCTATATCTTTCCTTTCACACTGAAAAATATCATCTCTAATGGATGTCTATATCAGGAGAAAAATCAATAATGGTGTGGGGATTTCAATTCTCAGACAGAATGGTGAGATGGGTTTAAATTCATCAGTTGGGCCCCTTTTTGGGGGAGTTGGGACTTAAAAGTTTTATCCAAGATTAATTTAATTTTTCCCTAACATTTGAAGGGGAATCAAATCTTTTTTACTTTTTGATTGAGTCTAGTAATTCAATCTTCATTGCTGATCCATTTTCATCACAGATTCTATGGGTCTTCTTGTGTGGTCCATATGACCCTTCAAATAACATAATTGGCCCAAGATCCCTTCTAATGAACTGTTATATATTTAATTAGGAACCCTAAAAAACAAAAACCATGAAATTTGGATTAGTATGTTGATATTTATAATTAAATTAGTAAACTAAATCAGTTGGACTACTTTAAATAATGCTCCAAAATTATATTTAGTATTAAAACATGAGTATGTTGCCAATTTGGCCATACAGACAGCTGAATATCTAGATATTCTATTCTTTAAAGTTGTATATATTTATTTTTACTATCATCCCTCAAAATTTGGCGTCCATTGGACTTTTGGAGCCAAATATATGACTATTTTACTAAACAGTTTTCACCTGTCCATTTTCATCAACACTTTTTCAAAGTCCATAATGTGAATGGGTTTTTGAACAAGAATATGCCCTCAAATTCAAACAAATTTTTCAACAAAGTTGTCCACCTATATCTTCCCTTTGACACTGAATAATCTCAGATCGAAGTAATGTCTATATCAGGGTAAAAACCAATAATGGTATGTTGATTTCAATTCCCGAACAGAATGGTGGGCTGGATTTTTCTTCAACAAAGTTTGTCACCTATATCTTCCCTTTCACACTAAAAAATATCAGCTATAATGGATGTATATATCAATATAAAAATAAATAATAGTGTTCTTATTTCAATTCCCAGACAGAATGGTGGGATGGATTTAAATTCATCAATCACCTCGTCCTCTTCCGCCATCGTCCTCCTCCTCTTCCATCATCGAAGGAAGAAAAGTGTGTAATTTGTTGAATATTTCACATCCTATTGTTTCTCA
This sequence comes from Viscum album, assembly GCA_963277665.1. NCBI lineage: Eukaryota > Viridiplantae > Streptophyta > Magnoliopsida > Santalales > Viscaceae > Viscum > Viscum album. Next base: position 1,233,101,192 of record OY728162.1, on the reverse strand, counting down.
CACTGAGCATGACTCACGTCATCTTAGATTTTTATAATGATCACAAAACCCACACAATCCACCTGAAGGAATGAACTACAAGAACACTGATTCCCACCATAACTGGGATATGTAAGAATCCTTCTTAAGGCTCGAGCTCTACATCATCTCATCCATGAAATGAGAAATCATTGCCCCCTAAAATGTTCCTCCTCTTAGGTGTAAGTTCCAAACTAGATTGAACTATGAGAACTCTAATTCCTATTAATGAGTATATATAAGAATCCCACTTAGGGTCTGAACTCAATGGGAATCCTCCTTAGGAATAAGGCCCAATCATAATTCCCTTAATTCGTGTATCCTCCTCAGGAGTAAACCCTGGGTTAATCCCCCAGATCACCTTGAGTGAAAACATCCCTCATGATTCCTTCACTATGGATCCTTCTTAGGATTAACCCCCAAACTATCATCTCAATGGTCCATACTCCCCTACGAGACATACCCTTGAGGGCCTCCATAGCCATAGGTCCTCACTAATGAACTATGTGAGATTTGATTCCCATTCAAACAGGATACATAAGAATACTACCTAAGGTTCAAACACAACATCCTGAACCAACCCTGTTCTTTTGGTCCACATACCTAGAAGGGTCTAATTGAACTTAGAAACTCATATTCCTTCTAAGTTCCTTGGGTTGTTTTGACATAAGTCCCATGCTAAACTTTGACTAGGCACCTTCATCCTAGAAGTCCTTGCCACACGATGTTAAATTGTACGGTTGGGTCCTCATCACATGGCCTTAAAATGTATGATGTGCTTCATTAAGTAGCACCGAACTACATGGGTTATAATTTCATTTCACAAGGATATGTTGGAAGTCTATTTACAGGTTCAATCCCAATATCAAAAAATCCCCATCTCCTTGGATGATGATAAATTCTAGAGTGAAATTTGTCTACCTGGATGACCATAAACTCCAGAGTGCCCCACTGTGTGGCTAGAAAACTAGCATCATCGTAATAACAACCAAAGAATCTCTAATTATTATATGAGTAGATACCATTGATGGAGAACCTCGAATACATACAAATATCTATAATCAATGAAGAACCTCGAATATATACGAATGATTCTGAATTCCACGCATGATAATACTTGATTGCTAATATTAATATAACTCACATAATACTTGGGAATTAATGAAGGATTCATGAACATATCTTAAATCTATAATATAGTCCTATAGTAGGTATTAATTATCCCCAAAAGGGTGTAATGAGTCTGACCTCTCATCCTCTTGACCAATGCGAGTTCTTAAGTATCGTGGGTCAAAATCCCTAATGTTAACCTGCCTTTAGAAAGTAGGTCCCTATATATATAGAACCATTGGGTGTTTTTGGTTCTACTAATTAACCCATTGCAAACCGTTCAGAAATATAAAACCATTATAGGGCGTGAAATTCAAGAGAAGCAGTATTTGAAATGGTTTCCATGGGAGGTTTTCATTTCTAAATTTTTATTTAAAGTATGTTTTAAAGAAATATATATATTTAAATCTTGGTTTTATAACTTATCATCCCAATATATATTTCTAAGGATCATTTTTCACTTCCAAAAAGGAAGTTAAATTGATGTTTTTTAAACCCTAAAAACTGGTCACCTTGTTTGATATGTCTATTTAGTAATTTTCCCTCAGAGGGATGTGATTGATTATTAATATGAAATGCTTGATTCTTATTCATGGATGTGAAAATAGTCTCTTTATTGTGAGGGTGTTATAGTTGAGATGTGATTTACTACTTATATTATATTTATTCATGTGACGATCATTGGATTTTGGTTTCTCACTTACACTTGTTTGGATGCATGGAAACCCTAAGAATTAAGAAATCGGTCGAGATATATACTACACTGGTTAGCTCACACACTAGCTAGTTTCCCCTAGTTTTATGGTTTTCTTAGTCTATATGAGTGTCCCTAATGAGGCATGTGTGTGTAGGTTAGGTGGATTTTCTAATTTTTTAGGATTCAACATAGGTCGACTGTTGACCTCATTGTAGTGTGAGTACAAAATGAAGAAATAATTGAATTCCCTCTATGATTTTGATGCATTTAAAATAATAGAATTAGAACCAGGAAAGAGGGATCTATAGAAAAATTAAATTTATCATCTAAAGGAGAAAATTGATTATAGGAAATAGTTCAATGTGTCTCTAGTTATAAATGTATTTCAAAAATTATAATGATTATATTTCCGTTAGATTCTTTATCCTATTGTAAAGCATATAATAATTCAGATGGTTTTTTACTTGGTTTCCATTGAAGGTTTATTTCTAGATCAAATGGATATCTAGATTATATTCTTTCATATAGATTCAGAGGAAGGGATCAATATAGATCAACTAAAAGGTTTCATGCTAAATGGAATAAAAGGTTCGGTTCTAGTCTCAAATGGATTTTTTGTGGGATTAAGTAGGCACCAAGATAGTGTGAATGGAATTTCAATGCTTTCATGGTAGAATTAATGTTCATGCAGTGTAATGTAAATAATTTCTACTATATAAAGGTGTATTAAGATGGGATTTTTGTTATTTTACTTATTTATATGGATAAATTTCTCTTAGTTGGACCGATGAAGGAAAGGTTTAAAGAGATAACGATTGATTTGTCTAGAAAATCCCAAATAAAGGACATTGGTTATGGAAAGTGAATATTGGGGATAAATATTGAAAGAGGCTTAAAGTCTATAACTTTTTTCCTAACTTAGTTGGAGTATATTTAGAAGGTGTTGAAAATATTCAAAATGAGTGAGTTAAAACCTGTGAGAACTTCCTTAGATGGACATTTAAAACATTAAAAGGAGGAGTAAACTAAAATATATTATGAGTTCAAGTTAATAAAAAAGGTTCTATATGCATTATTTATATAATTTCTGATGTACATCATGGTGTGTATAAGACCTGATATCATTTATGAGGTTGTTTTAGTTAAAATATTAATGGTAAATCTAGGGAAGGAGCACTGGAAAGTTATTAATTAGTTTTTATGATATCTTAATGGTTTAGTGGAGATATGATTAGCCACTGAATGAGGATAATATTCATTGTTAATATATATAATATTCATTTTCTTTATTATTCATAAACACCATTTTAGTGCATTTTATATTTTGAACATCATTTCACATTATGATTGTAATTCCTTCTTAAAATGCACTATTATATGGTACATTTTTTAACATCATTTAAAGTACCAAATGATATTGATTTTATTTTAATATTTAATTTTAAGGTTTCTAATTATATTGGGAACAATTCATAATTTTGTAGTGTTGGAATATTCACATTGGAAGACCACCAAAATGAGATTTCATGCAAACAATTCTGGAGAAGGCAGATTGGACACCATTCCACTGATGAGAATGTGGGTCCCAAAATACAGGCCCAATGAAGCCCAAAGTTTGTGTGATTATAGAAGACATATATAAGAACATATAATTATTCATGAGACAGTGCTAATTCGTCTCCATTATGGTTATTCAGGCATCCCAAGTTAGAGATAGAATTCTGGGCCAGATTCTGCGGCCAAGAAACACAACTCACATATTTAATCATATCTCGGAAACCACAAATTAATTTGGATTGAAATTTTACAGAGAGCTATAAGACATCCGGAGATTAACTTTTTTCTTATATGTCCCACTCTAATTCTACCATATATAAGGCCATATAGGCGTGTCTGTTCGGTGGATGTAAGTAGGATGCCATTTCGGGTCAAGGATAAAGAAGTCCACTCTCCCTTACTTTCCACCACCCTAGGCCTACCATAATCAAGTGGGATTCTTTTTACTATTGTAGGATCAAACCAAGTCTCCCAAAATGACTATTTAAGGCATTATTTGTAGAGTATTTTATCATATTTTGATCTTTCTTTCATTATAATGTTATGTTGTGATTTTGTTGTCTCAAGTTTATCTTTCACATGTAATTTGTTCAATTAACTTTAGTTTCTTAATAAAAGTTCTTCTTATCCTATTATTCTATTTTTATTCATATCACTTTGATACCTTTTGTTCAAGGTGTGAACTCTTTCACACCAAACCTTGTGATATTATCACACAACGGTGGAGTGATCGTTATTTCATTGTTTTTTTTTACTTCTCCAATTCCTCTCTCATGAGTCTACTTCCCGCTTCCATTGAAACCATATGATCAATAGAGGGCTAACCCAATTATGGTTTTATCCAAGGGAGTATCAAGGGGATGGATTGTATTTTATTTCTCACTCTATTAATGGCTAATCACTTCTTTTAAATGATATTTTTATTTGATGATTTTAAAACCTCTTCATCCTTATTGAATTTAAGGTCACACATTTCAAGTGCTAATACGAACCTTTACCTTGGAGTGATCAAAACTTTTATCCTTCAAGTGTATAAGTGATTAGTATTAGGGTATGTAGGAATTAAGCTAATAAGTGATGATTCTATTTTATCACCTTAAATGAACTCATCTCAAATATAAGAAATTGAAATATTTTAAAAGAAAAAGAATGCATCCAATTCACCCCTTGTAATAACCTAGGATCAACCCTTCTCATAATTTTAATTCACTTAATAATTCTATTTTTCACTTAAACCCATCTAAAATAAACCCAAATTTGGACACTTAATAGCCAAAAACAGTCCATATAATGTACGTGTCTGTAGGTTACTTCTTAGGTCTCTGAGGAATCGACAACCCAAGCTAAACTACAAGAGACCGCTTAACCCTAAAATCTTGGGTAAATTTAGGCGAGACCAAATTTTGGCACCTTTGATGGGGACCCAAGTAAATAATCTAAACACACATTCTATTCTCCCTAATTTCTTCTATTCTCATCCAAATTCTCTTATCTTTTCTCTTTCTCGCTTTTTTTTCTTTTAGTGCATGTCCACCTACACTCGTGATCAATCAAACCATCTAGTTAGGGTGGATAGTCCTGGGGTTGGGGAGTTAAGTACACCAAGGGAACTCTTTATATTAGATCATAATCTTCCTAATACTCCAGAGTTAAAAATTGATCCCATTTCAAAGGAGGTTCTTCAAAGAAACCAACTCATAAACCCAGTTGGGAACCAAAATGGAAATCCAAATGAGGCAGTCACAAACTTAGGGAATACAGTCGATCAATCCATGAATAACTACCTCACACATGCCTGGAAAAATTCCCCCTCATGCATTAGACACAATTCCTTAGGAGATGACAAATAAATCTTTAAAACTCATGTCCTAAACCACCTTCCCACATTCCATGGAATGGAGTCCGAGATGCCCTACCTTCACGTCAAGGAGTTCAATGACATTGTAGAAACCATGTGTCCCCCACATCAACTAGAATCAGCTAAGATGAGGTCTTTTCCTTTTTATTTAAAGGATCGAGCTAAAAATTGGCTAAATAATTTGAGACCATCATCCATCAACTCTTAGGACCAATTATAAATAGAATTCTAAAAAAATACTTTCCCCACCACAAAACAATTGAACTTAAAAAGAGCATCCAAAACATTTTTGAAAAAGAGGGAGAGTCATTCAATGAAACATGGGAGAGGTTCAAAGACTCCCTAAACATGGTTCCACATCATTTTTTTTCTATACCTAAACAATTGAGAATTTTTTATGAAGGGTTGGGAATAGGGAACAAACAATTCATTGACATGATGTGTAATAGAACCTTTAAAAATAAAGCCCCAAATGATGCTTACGAGTATCTAGAAATCCTTGCTGAACAAAACCAAACATGGGGAACTTCGCCTTATTCTAAAAAGACACAATGAACTATGTGAATTCATACACTTAGAGAAGATTAAAGCCTTAGGGATAAACTCACAGCACTCTCTAGGAAAGTTGAAGAGATAGATCTTAGAAAAGTCCATGAAATCCAAACTGTAGACCATGTTTGCACAATTTGTGACAAACATGACCATAAGACAGACAACTAACCAACAATTCTATCCATCACGAATGTTATTTTAGTAGGACCTCAGTAAAATTAAATGCTTTGAACTTTCAAAAGCCTCAATACCAAAACACCTTCAACCCAAGGTATAATGACCACCTAGGCTTCTGCTGGAAAGATAACCAATAACCTGGCCAACCACAGGGACAAAATCCTTACCCCCATTAGAACTACCAAACCCATAACTAGTTACAAACCCAACCTATCCAATACCAACGGCCACCAGTCCATTTTCAACAAACCATCCCACCTCTAAAATATCCCTCTGGGATAAACCAATCTTCTCAAGCACTAACCCAAACTGTTCCACAAAGCCTACTAGAACAACTATGCAAAAAAATGGAAAGGATGAACTTGTAAGTCTCTTCCCTTAAACAAGAACTTCAAACCATCAAAACTAGAAAGGCACCCATGCCTACTCAGGAAGTACCATCCTCAAATTTAAGGGGAGAGTCAAGTTGCACTCAAACAACTCATGAACAACTAAAGTTTGTGACAGTTTTAAGTAGTGGGAAATCAATTGAGAAACTTGAACAAATAAGTTAGGAACCATGTGAATCTTAAAACTCTAATGAAAATTCAAATGAACCACAAGATCAAACTGAGGAAACTGATTACAATGTGAAAGAAAAAACTCTTCAACAAACAACCTTACAACCTGCACCATTTCCTCAATGAATGAGGGGAAAACCAAGCCTGAATTGAGTGAAACATTGAGGGAAATATTCTCCCAAGTCAAGTTGAACATTCCACTCCTAGATTCCATTCAAACCATTTCTGCATACTCAAAATACCTTAAGGACCTCTGCATATTTAAAATAATATTTTCACATAAAAACCAAGTCCTTTTGGCTACTAATGTGAGTACCACCATTCAATTTACCATTCCTCCTAAGTTGAAAGACTCGGGTTTCCCTTACATCAATGTTGAACTAGGAGTGAGAAAATTTGTCAAGGCCTTGTGTGACCTAGGTGCTAGTTTCAATCTCATCCCCTATGATGTGTACTACTAGTTAGGCCTATAATAACTCTAACCCACATCTGTCACACTTCAACTTGCTGATCGTATCATTAGGGTTCCAAAGGGGATTTTAAAGGATGTTCTGGTAAATGTTGAAAACTTTATATACCCTACTGACTTCATTATCCTTGAAAACCATCCAAAATTAGGAAATAAGGAACAATCCCCAATCATACTTGGTTGTCCTTTCCTTGCAAAAATCAACTCTATTATCCAAGTTCAAAATGGGAACATGACCATCACCTTTAGAAACATGAGTCTAGACTTGAACATATATAATGCAAGCTCACAAATAGAAGATGATGAGGACATTCATGAAGTAAACATGATAGTAAGCATTGATGATGAATCCATAGAACATCATGGAATATTTGATAGATGTTTAAGTCAGGATGGGATTGATTTCCTTTGTTCACGTGAAGGAATTTTATCTCCTTGGATTGAATCATTTTCAAATTGCTCTTATGATGAAGTCTTAGGTCCAACAATTAGTGAAACCTTTCAGGAAACCACTTTCATGGAGACCACTATAACTTCCTTCCCTAAATCTGATCAAGCCAATCTAGTAGTTTAAACTTATACATGTGGGGAATCAATCCTATCTAAAACTCTAGGAAACAAAATTGATCTTGATCTAATGTCCCAATATTCTGTTGAAATTATAAACCAACCTGATCTTGAATTGAAAGAACTTCCCACTGCACTCAAGTATGCCTTCCTAGGGGAAAATCAAATATATCCTATTGTCATTTCTTCTTCTCTTGAATCCAATCATGATAGGATGCTTCTAGATGTCCTTAGGAAACATAATAAAGTCATTGGTTGGATCCTATTTGATATTCCTGGGATTAGCCCACTTATCGGGACTCATAGGATTGTTCTGGAATCTGATTCAAAGCCATGTCGTCAACCTCAATGGCGACTCAATCCTAATCTCATGGAAGTAGTGAGAAAATAACTTCTATAATTGTTAAAAGATGGAATCATATATCACATAGCTGAGAGTGAGTGGGTCAGCCCAATCCAAATGGTTCCTAAGAAGGCATGAATCACAGTGATAACCAATAAGGATAGAAAGATTATTCCAACTAGGGTGAGTAGTGGATGGAGGGTCTTCATTGACTATAGGAAGCTAAACTCATTCACCAAGAAGAACTGTTTCCCCTTACCATCCATCGACCAAGTCCTTGAGAGAGTGGCAGGTCATGCCTTCTACTATTTCTTAGATGGGTACTTGGGGTATAATCAAATTGATTTATCCCTAGAGGATCAAGGGAAGAGTACATTCACATGTCCATTTGACACCTTTTCTTTCAAATGCATGCCCTTTGAGTTATGCAATGCCCCTGGAACCTTCAAGCGGTGCATGATGGGAATATTCTCAGACATGGTAGGGGATTTTCCATAGGTATTCATGGATGACTTCTTTGTTTTTGGGGATACATTTGATGGATTTCTGAGGAATGTGGAGAGAGTCTTTTCAAGATGTGAAGAAAATAATCTAGTCCTAATCTAGGAAAAATGTCATTTCATGGTTAAATAGGTACTAGTTCTAGGACATTTGGTCTTAGGTAGGGGGGTTGAAGTTGATAAAGCCAAGGTTGACATCATTTGTCACCTTCTATCACTAAAAACTATCAAGGAAGTGAGGTCTTTATTAGGACATATTGTTTTCTATAGAAGATTCATCAAGGACTTTAGTTCAATCTCCTGTCCCCTTTGTGCTCTCCTAGTAAAGGATACTCCATTTGTTTGGACAGAAAGCTGTGAGGGTTCATTATCAACCCTCAAATCCTCTCTCACCTCTCCTCCCATTATTAAATATTCAAATTAGCTTACTTTTGAACTTATGTGTGATTCCAATGACTTTTATAAAGGATCTGTGTTAGGACAACATTGTGATAAAACTCCTTATGTAATTTCTTATGCAAGAAAATCCTTAAATTATGCCTGAATAAACTACACCACCATTGAAAAGGAGTTGCTTGCTATTGTGTTTTCCTAAGAGAAGTTTAGGTCCTACCTCTTAGGGTCCCCCATCACTGTGTTCACTGACCATTCTGCACTAAAATACCTCTTCCAAAAAACAAGATGATAAGGCTAGACTTATTAGGTGGAACCATCTCTTACAAGAATTTGACCTCACAATCAAGGATAAAAAGGGTGTTGAAAATGTTTTAGCTGATCATCTCTCTAGGATGGAATTCAAAGACAACTCAAATCACCTTTCTGTGTCTGATTCATTTCCCGATGAGAAACTCTATTCAGTGAGTGACTACCCATGGTATGATGAAATAGAAAACCATTTGGTGACAGGTGACATTCCAAAATTATTAGGGACTCAAGCTCGAAGTAAATTCCTTTTTGATGTCAAACATTATGTGTTTGATGATCCTTACCTCTTCAAGTTCTTTCCTGATCAAATCATTAGGAGATGTGTTCCTGAGTCTGAGAAAGAGTCCATTCTAAAATTTTTTCATGGAGAGGCATGTGGAGGTCACTTTTCCTATAAGAAAACTTCTACTAAGGTCCTCCAAAGTGTTTTCTACTGGACTAACCTCACTAAGGATTCCTTCCAGTTCTTCAAAAGTTTCCCTCAGTGTCAACAATTAGGATCCATTACCAAAAGGAATCAAATGCCCCTCACTCCCATTCTGGTCGTTGAAATCTTTGATTATTGGGGAATTGATTTCATGGGACCCTTCCAAAACTCTAGGGGATACCTATACATACTCTTAGCTGTTTATTATGTCTCAAAATGGGTTGAATCCATTCCCACCAAGTCTAATGACCATCATGTTGTTATCCGATTTCTGAAAGAGCACATATTTTCTCAATTTAGAATTCCTAAGGCTATAATAAGTGACCGAGGAACACATTTCTGCAACCTTCCATTCTCTTCACTCATGTCTAAGTATGAGATTTCCCATAAAGTTTCCACCGCATACCATCCTCAAACCAATGGTCAAGCTGAGTTAGTGAATAAAGAGATTAAGAAAATCCTTGAAAAAACTGTGAATCCCTCTAGGAAAGATTGGTCTGAGAAACTCTTGGATGCTCTTTGGGAATATCGTACAGCATTCAAAACCATCCTAGGCATTTCACCATATAGGTTGGTTTATGGAAAATATTTCCATTTACCTATTGAAATTGAGCATAAGGCATTTTGGGCAATCAAAAAAATGAATTTTGACATTTCTTTGGTCGAATAAAAGAGGAAATTAGATCTTAATAAACTTGAGAAACTTAGGATGGAGGCTTGTGAAAATTCAAGGATAAATAAATCTAGACTTCAAGCCTACCAATCCAGGAATATCAAAGTCAAACATTTTGAACCAGGAAACTGTGTGCTCTTGTATAGTTCAAAACTTCATTTACACCTGGGAAAGTTAAGGTCTAGATGGTCAAGTCCTTTCATAGTGCATCATGTGTACCCCCATGGGGAAGTAGAGATTCAATATCCCACAAGTGGTCACATTTTCAAGGTTAATGGTCATAGGTTAAAACTGTTCATTAAATCATTCAATAAACAAGAAACAGAGGTTGAGTTAATTGAGCCAAACTATCAACCAAGAAAAAATTGATAGATTTAGGATCTATGTCGAGCTAGCGATGTTAAACCAAAGCGCTGCATGGGAGGCAACTTGTGGTTTCCATGTTTCCAATATTTTTGAATCATCTTTTTTAAGTAGGATTAATTAATCATTTTGATATTTAAAAATAATAAAATAGATTGATGACTTGTTATTATATTATGAGTATGTATGGGTATGAAAGGGGGGCACCATATTCATCCATGTCACGTGGTGTGATCCTTGAGTAATATCTTACCCATAAATTTAAAAAGAATATAATGTTTCATCAGTTCGTTTTATTTTTTATGTGTTTGTAGGTTAAAATAAAAATAAAAAATAAAAACAAAAATATATTAATAATTAAAGAAAAGGACACGTCATAGGTTGTGGGTCAAACCCCGTCACAATCGGCAAAGCCGCGGGGAATCGAACCTAGGACCATAGGGAGACAAGGGCGTGCACTTACCACTGACCTATGGCTTATAGTGTTCCCTTATTCTATAATTTTTTCATATATACTTATATTTTACTTTCTTTATTATATAAATATATATATATATATTGTTTTGTTTTATTTGTTTGTTTTTTTTCCTTTTTCCACTAGGTGATTCTCTGAGTGACATGGAGATCAAGGGATTAAAAGGAAGCAACAAGAATTTCAACTTCAACCACCAAGTGACTTCATTCCATGATCCTCATTTTCAATTTCCTTTTTGAACTCCCCTTATCTACCTCTACCCCTTCTAAATTTTCTTTTCTTTAAACATTGGGGATAGTTTTATTTTAAGTTGGGGGGGAGATAAAAAAAATTGTGTAAAAAAATGAATGATTTGAAAAAAATTGTGCCTTAATGGAAGGAAAATTTTCTTTAACCACGAACATGATAATAGACATTGTACACTTTGAAACTGAATATCAAATAATTTAGCATGCCCTAATTCTGATTTTAATCCAAGTATATTTTATGAGCATAGATTTTGGAAAGTGTGGCTGTCTAATGTGATATTTAATTGTTTATATTTTCATCCAAATAAAAAAAGAATCACAACGCACGTCCTTTGGATAGTGGGGTATTAGTTTGAGTTCATGGGTCCTATAAATAAATATCATAGGTTTGGTGATCATTTTAGTTTTAATATGAGTATTCAAAAAAACAATAAATGTGCATGTAGAGTGATTAAATGACCTAATGCGTGGATTTCAACACTTGGGGATCGTGACTCCATAGTTTTATGGCCCAGAGTTAGTAATTTTATCTCTATTTATGATAATTTGACTTTGTTTTTGAATGAGTTAACTTGAGATGATGTCCGAGTAAGTGGTCTTCACTTGGTGCCCTAAGTTCTTTAAGCTTGGGAGTCATCGGCAAAGTCTCGCTACAGGGGTTGACTCTTTTGAGTGAAATTTCAATTACCATGGAAAAATTTAAAAAAAAAACAATAAAAATTTTGAATACTCATCTTAATATTTAAATTTGATTCCACCTAGAGCTTTCATCATTTCACCCTTGAATAAATATGAACCCTCATGTCTAATGCGATGCAGAACACATCATCACGCATAATTGATATTGAATGAAATATGGCGATGAATTTGAACAAAGGAATGGGATTTGGATTGTGATTTGATTATTAAACTATCTTTTATTAAAATATTTTGATGGGTTTCATAGTTGTTTGATATAAGGGTTTTTGGAGATCATTGTTTATTAAAATGTTTGGAAAAGGGAATTCGAATTTCACATTTTTGAGATATATTTTTCTCGGGACTAGAAAAACTCAAGTTGGTGGGTGTGATTATCCACTGAATGAGGATAATATTAATTGTTAATATATATAATATTCATGTGATTTATTATTCATAAACACCATTTTAATGCATTTTACATTTTGAACATCATTTCACATTATGATTGTAATTCCTTCTTAAAATGCACTATTATATGGTACAATTTTTAACATCATTTAAAGTACCCAATGATCTTGATTTTATTTTCATATTTAATTTTAAGGTTTCTAATTATATTTGGAACAATTCATACTTATGGAGTGTTGGAATATTCACATTGGAAGACCACCAAAATGGGATTTCATGCAAACAATTCTGGAGAAGGTGGATTGGACACCAGCCCACATATGATAATGTGGGGCCCAAATTATAGGACCAATGAAGCCCAAATCTCATGGGATGATATAATACATATAGAGGAACATATAATTCTTCAGGATCCAGTGCTAATTCGGTCTCCATTGTGGTTATTCAGGTGGCCCAAGTTAGAGATAAAATTCTGGGCCATATTCTGCGGCCCAGAAACACAGCCCACAAATTTAATCATATCTCGGAAACCACAAATTCATTCGGGCTGAAATTTTATAGAGAGATAGGATAAATTCTTATATTCACTTTTTTCTTCTATGTACCACTCTAATTATTCCATCTAGAAGGCCATATAGGCATGTTTGTTTGTTGGATGCAAGTTGGCTGTCATTTCGAGTCAAGGATAAAGAAGTCCACTCTCCCTTACTTTCCACCATCCTAGGCCTACCATAATCAAGTGGGATGATTTGTACTGTTGGAGGATTGACTCAAGTCTCACAAAATTCCTATTTAAGGTAGTGGTGGTGGAGTTTATCATCTTTTGAGCTTTCTTTCATTGTAATGTTATGCTGCGATTTTGTTGTCTCAAGTTTGTCTTTCACATGTAAGTTGTTCAATTCACTTTAGTTTCTTAATAAAAGTTATTATTCTCCTATTATTATGTTGTTCTTCATATCACTTTGATACCGTTGGTTCAAGGTGTGAACTTGTTCACACCAAACCTTGTGAGATTATCACACAATGGTGGAGTGATCGTTATTTCGTTGTTTTTTTTACTTCTCCAATTCCTCTCTCACGAGTCTACTTCCCGCTTCCATTGAAACCATATGATCAATGGAGGGCTAACCCACTTATGGGTTGATCCAAGGGAGTAGAAAGGGGATGGATTGGATGTTATTTCTCACTCCATTAATGGCTAATCACTTCTTTTAAATGAGATTTTTATTTGATGATTTTAAAACCTCTTCATCCTTATTGAATTTAAGGTCACACATTTCAAGTGCTAATACAAACCTTTACTTTGGAGTGCTCAAAACTTTGATCCTTCAAGTGTATAGGTGATTAATATTAGGGTGTGTAGGCATTAAACCAGTAAGTGGTGATTTTGTTTGATCTCCTTAAATGAACACATCTCAAATATAAGAAATTGAAATATTTTAAAAGAAAAAGAATGCATCCAATCCACCCCTTGTAATAACCTAGGATCAACCCTTCTCATAATTTGAATTCACTTAAGACTTTTAGTGTTCACTTAAACCCATATAAAATCAACCCAAAGTTGGCCACTTAATAGCCAAAAACAGTCCATATAATGTACGTGTCTGTAGGTTACTTCTTAGGTCTCTAAGGAATCGACAACCCAAGCTAAACTACAAGCGACCGCTTAACCCTAAAATATTAGGTAAATTTGGGTGAGACCAAGCTAGAACTCTATTTCAAAATAGATGATCCATTAAAGGGGTTTTTTGGATTTGAACTTTAGATGATATAAAGACTCACATTTTAGTTTAAAACCTATCAGTCATTGAAAACTAAGAAAACATGCTCCGATGGTCTTGATAATTTAGGACATCGATTCATAGGTCATTTGTGACATGTATGAAGTAGTCTCACATCAAACCAACGCACGATGTGACCAGTATGACTCAAAATACATATTTCTGGTTTGAAATGACATTTTAGTAAAAAAACAAATGACATACTGAAAACCAAGTAAACACATTCGGATTGTTTTGATAATTTAGGAAAACAATCTATGAGTCATTTTTTATGTGTAGAAATCAACCACGGCTCAATATGATGCACGGTGTGACTGGTTTAACTCCATGTGTGTCTTTTTATTTAAAATTGACATTAATTTAAGAAAAAAAAGAACAAGTGACATACTGAAAACTGAGAAAATTCCTTCATATTATTTTGATACTTTAGGACAACGATCAATGAGTCATTTGTGACGTTCGGGAATCAACTCCACCTCAATTCGACGCACGGTGTGACTGAAATGACTAAAAGTGTTTGTTATCAGTTTAAAATTGACATTTTAGTTCAAAATGTGCCAGTCATTGAAAACCAGGAAAACACGCTCTGATTATATTGATAATTTAGGATAACAATTCATAAGTCATTTGTGACATGTATGAAGTAGTCTCATGTCAAACCGACGCACGATGTGACTGGTATGACTCAAAATGTATGTTTCCATTTTGAAATGACATTTTAGTAAAAAAAACACAAGCGGCATACTGAAAGTTGAATAAATGCATTCAGATTGTTTTGATACTTTAGGACAGCGATCTATAAACTATTTTTGACATGTAGGGGTCAACCACACCTCAATACAATGCAAGATGTGACCGGTATGACTCCAAGTGTGCCTTTTTATTTAAAATTGACATTAATTTTAGTAAAAAGAACAAGTGACACACTGAAAACCGATCAAACGCATTCGGATTGTTTTGATACTTTAGAACAACGATTCATATGTCATTTATGACGTGAATGAATTAATCACACCTCAATACAACACACAGTGTGACTGGTATAACTCCAAATGTAACTTTTTTATTAAATACTATCATGCGCGGACATTTTTGAGAGGGAATCATGGGCGTCAAAAGATGAAACATTGATGTTTTTAAATGTTTGTTGGATAATTGTAAATGTAATTACATAAAACATTGTTTGAAATGTATATAGCAGTGTTTTTTTTGTATATACCACAGGCTGATATTTTTTGTATCCACGGTGTCACATTAAATGTATATAGCATTATTTGAAATTACATGTTTTTTTAAGGTTGGGGTTGAAGCGTCAATTTATTATTAAAGCAAAGACCTCTTAAAGACTGGGTAGAGGGAGACCCATTACATAGCCCGAAGGCACAAGGCCAAGTGGCCTAAATACAAGGTATGAAAGCCCATTTTTTGGCCCAAAGGACCCTCAGTGAACAGTACTGCTACAGCCCCACGCTGCTACAGTTCCTACTACAGTATCACCACCTCTACAGTGCCGTCACTGCTACAGTACTGCTACAGTGCTCTGCTACAGTACCGAAAAAATTCGTCTCTACCCGAATTTGATCTTGGGTCTTTTGGATGCCAAACAGGAGCCTATACCACTTGGGTACATGCTCGTTGGCTTTGAAATTACATGTTTTTGTTGGGTGTGTTGTTTTATTAACAGCATATTGCAGTCAGCTAGGCCTTTATCAACACTATTGCGAGCGCTGATAAAGGGTTCCTTTTATCAGCGCTGCGATTAACAGTGTTTTTTTAGCAATGTTAAAAGCCATTTTACGCGCTGTTAAAGGGCGTATGTGTAGTAGTGATTCGACAATGGGGACATTGTTAGATTTTAAGTGTGGGGGAGGGGACTTGTTTTTTCTAAGCAACACTTGAATGTTTTACACATCAGAACCACCCCCTAATTTTTTTTTCAAAATTGATTGATTATCAAGCCTCAATTTTCTTATCCAGTGAATTAAACCTTTTTTTTTCTAAAGTTGAGATATGAATTGCCACTTTGAGAAGGTTAATATTTTATACTTTCCCATGGATTTAAATCGATCCATCAATTCATTGCACTCTTGATTTGTTTTCTATTTTTTGATGAATTTTGGGACTAGGATTTACAAACATCATTGGTTTTTAACTTTTTGGCCAAACTTTTAAATTTTATGTTATGCTTTTTAAATGAGTTATGAAACAAAAAATCTAATACAGGTTGAGCCTTTATTATTTCATTCTTTCATTCTTTTATATTAAAGATGTTGGATGAGTTATTTATGGTGCTTGTAATTATTAAACCTGTTCATCCAAACACAATGTCTAATTATTATTCCTTTTAATTATGCGTGTTGGTTCTATTACGAGTAAAGAGAAGTTTGAATAATTTTTAATTGAGAGAGTTGATGAGGGAGAATAATTTTTGACAAGAGGAACTTTGCTTTTCACTCTTTTGAATATATTTATTCCACTAAATGTGTTTTACTCTGTGTTTGGTGAGATTTTAGTAAAAGAAAAGAAATAATTTGATATTTTATAAAAGAAAAGAAAATAAATGAAATGATTATGATTTCTCTCCTTGCGTTTGGATTATTAACTTAGTAAAAGAAAAGAAATGATTTAAATTTCTCTCCATCTTGTTTGGTGAATCTTTTTAAAATAAAAGAAAAGAAATTTCATTGTGATACATGTAGAAAATAGGGATAAAATTGGAATTTTAAAATATTAACAACCTCCCACCATCATTTCTTTCCAAATCATCCCAATTTTGGGGTGATTTAAAAACAATAGCAGAAGAAATCTATTTCTCTCCATTTCTCCTCTTATCATTTCTTTCCCCTTAAAATTATCTCGCCAAACACGAGAAACCAATTTCTCCTCTTAGTATCATTTCTTTTATTCATGTATCATCCCTACCAAACTAGCCCTTAATGTTTGCTTGAGAACAATCGAAGTCTGAAGTGTGGATATTGTTTGCTCGCTGAAGCCGACGGTGCCGAATACTGAGGATTGGGTCAAGATTGTTGAAGAAACTTCGAGATCCGATCGAAGAAGAAGACGCCGATCCCGAGCCACCGCCTCCTCATTTCCTTCATTGAAGACGGATGAAGCCGACACCCGAGATTTAATGCTTGTTGAAGAATGGACGGCCGAGTCCGATTTGAAGAAATCGACACCGATCCGCTATCTAGGTCAAAGACTGACGGAGCTACAGAGAAGACATCTGAAGCATGATTGGATCAGGATGATGATCGAAGTGTTGTATCGAAGATGGCCGATTGAGTATGAATATCTATTTTCTAGGTTCGCCGAGGAAGGAGGTATCGAGCTTTGGAGATGCGATGAACCCGAGATCATCTTGAATCTGATTTGAAGGGGAAGAACCGAGGCTGAGGTGCTAAAATCAACGAAGTCCTATTTTGCTGGGTTTTTCGCTGTTGCAGGGCTAATAAATTCGGAGGGGACTTCATCCCTCTCGATTTCTCCTGTTATGGTTTTGCATCTGGTTGCGCTCCAGGTGTTTGATCAAATGCCGATGGACATTTCTGGGTGGTTTGACATTTATGATTGGCTGGATTTTGATAAAATCAAGCATATCAGAATTACTGGAGGAGTTAATTACTTGTGCAAAACTGTAAAAATTGTTGTGGAGATTTGGTTCAAATACAGGGGATATGACAGAAGGCTTTGATTGGAAATTCTATCAGTGATGGCTCCCAGTTTCTTTAGAAAATTCAAGGGGTGGTACTCTGATATTTTTAAAAGAGAACATTGTTGGGCTGCAGCGGAGGTGCATGGTACCGCAAACACACAAAAACGGGAATCAAACGGAGCAACACAATTTTTAACGTGGTTCAGCTTTAAAGCCTACATCCATGGAAGAAGGGGGTGTCACTTTTATTTCTCTCCTCTCTGGATCTCTTCGGAGGATCACAAATACACATACATTACAACCATACACAGCAAGGGATTTGATCCCATTAAATAGAGGAATTAAAAATATCAATCTTCGATTGTTGGAGGGTAGCTCATCTACCCCTTGGACTTCCTCCCGCCGCCTACTGTAGTCCACGAAAGCTGATGTCTCCTGGGTTGGCTGACAACCAAGGAATGATGCTGCAGCCCATTTCTCCTTCCGCTAAAAAATTCACCCCACATTGGGAGTGACCCCCACAAATCTCCTTCTCACGACCAATTTGGGGTAGAAGTTAGACCTGCAATCTCTTTGCAGGTGTTGAAAACTTCATCAGCAAATCGAACATGCTTCTTCACGCTAGATTACGTGACACTTCCACCATCTTCACTCGATCTCGGGCTGACTGTGGTCCCCATCAAATGATACAACCCTTGGGACTCCTTCCCAGTAAGCATTGTTGCATCCCCACATGAGACTTCCAATACTCCACTTGCTATGAAAATCTTGAACCCTTTCGCATCGAGCCTACTTAATGATATCAGGTTATGTCTCATCCTTGGAACGAATTTCATGTCAGCCAATTTACGAACTGCTCCATCAGGTGTCTTCAATTTCACCATCCCGACTTCTCGAACCTCGCATGTTGATCAATCACCAAGTCTCACCGAGTCTCGCACCTACTGAAAAGTATCAAATGTACCTCTCGTCGTACATATGTGTGTCGAGCTCCCCGAATCCAGAACCCATCCGATTTCCTTTGGATTTTGAGCCCGCTCGTTCTTCCTCTTTAGAAATCGACATTCCCGCTTCATGTGCCTGTATCTTTTGCAGTAATGACACTGCACTTCTC
Organism: Viscum album; assembly: GCA_963277665.1. Classification (NCBI taxonomy): domain Eukaryota; kingdom Viridiplantae; phylum Streptophyta; class Magnoliopsida; order Santalales; family Viscaceae; genus Viscum; species Viscum album. The sequence continues at coordinate 1,233,082,251 of OY728162.1, read as the reverse complement.
CCCGTTCAACCCTCTCATCTGAGTGCGAGCTTCCCATTATCACGTAGACTAAAGGTCCCTGGTGCAGCGGAAGCTCGTGGGTGGATGTGCCCACTTTGCCTTTTGTCATTAGCAATGATCAATCTGAGATCAATACGACGATAGACGCCAGACTCCATGGATCGAATCACAGAAATAGACAAAGAAAAAGAACAGTCCCAGAACCACAAAGGAGGATCATCACATGTTGATTATAATTAATTTAATTAATTGACAAGAAGTACCTTTTATGGCGTTCTTTCTTCATTGATATTTCTGATCACATTCCGATGTGATTCGTCGCTGCGTCGTAGAAGCCAAGTGTAGACTTCCTTTAGCGGTGATCCACACGTGCACTACGTATCTCTGGACGCCGCCAAAGGAATCTTCGGGTGCAAGCGTGGAGAAGTCTTTACTTGCATTGCCCGCGTTAAATCGCCTTGATCCGATGGAGGCAGATCTATCTCGGTCTTGAGAGCATTCTTGGAGGAAGAAGTTCATTTGGCCTTGAGAGAATTCTCCAGAATTGTTGTGCACAACGATTAGGGAAAAGTGTTGGGGTTGTGAGGATATTTATAATCAGGTTTGAGGTTATAGAGTTATGAAAATAAATAAACATGTGACACGTTTTATTTATTTTATTAACACTTATTGAAAACCCCCATGTCGAATCATTAATTCCTTGACATGTGCCCATGCTGATTATAATAAATATCATTTAATAAAACGATATTATTTTCTCAAAATCCCGACTGGAAAAACTACACGACGTGTAATCATTAATACACGATGTGTACTCGTTTTTCATTTCCTTTCCAAAATGAAAACTACACGACGCGTACATTCAATGTACACGACGTGTATATCTTGTTTTCATGTTCTTTCCAAAATGAAAACTACACGGCGTGTACATTCAATGTACATGGTGTGTATATCTTGTTTTCCTTTTATTCTTCCTCTAACATTAAAACGATTTAGGGTTCCTTGAATAATTATTTAACCACATATGGGAATAATCTTTATTCTACTTGAGATACTTGGATACACTTAGTATGTGACCCTCTAGGCCTCTTTCTCGTTGGCATTAAGCGGGCTTTCCTAAAGTCCAAGATTACTGTCTAGCAACGGGTCAAGGCACCCAAGAGAAAGAAGTTGACACCGCATTGACGTGTCACCTCATACGAACGCTTACTGTGTAATTTAATCCCTTTGTCTCAATATCTCATCAAGCAGGTTTCATGGCAATGTCATAAACCTATGCTTGATCCTTCATTCTTTGACTTCCAGAAATAAACTCGTCATGACACCATGACCATGGAATTTGGGCGACAATTCTATTTAAATCAAAGGGCTCAAGATATCTACTTCCATAAATATGGAAGGTACAAATCCTTCCTCGACTTATCCATTAACAACTTTTCATTCGCGACGCACCCAATGTACCCTACTTCCCGCCAACTGTCTTCGTGATGGTTTTTGTCAGCAAATCTAAGTGTGCGAGTCATGACATGAGTTAATGATAATCTTCTAGTCTAAGGACCATTACATACGCTCGTAGATAGCAATGTCCGATGACACCAAGACATGCATAATTACTACTGGCAGATATGTTCTCATAATCTCCCATATTGGAGATTACCAAGTGCGAACTCCATGAGAGAGAGTCTCGTCTTCTTACGAGTACTCGCACATGACGGTTTGTATACTATGTGTCCTATCATAGTATGTCATCCAACTGTAGAATTTTATTTAAGAATATTGTTATAGCATTTCAATGTTCTTATCATAGCGGAGATCTACCATGACCTTATTAATGCAACAAATATTCCAGGACATTATTATATTATAGTAATGCAAAACAATGAATAATATATAATAAGTGTACATTCATGTAATCAAAGTATAAACAGTTGGTTTTCAGGACACTAACTTTAACAAATTTTAACTTGGACTAGATCCAACTACCTACGACTTTTAATATGCTAGACCTCACATGATGATCATGTTTCTGCTGAGTCAAAGCTTTAGTCAAAGGGTCTTCCACGTTGTCTTCCATGGAAATACTGCTCACTGCAACTTCACCTCTCTGAGAAAAATCCCTCAAGAGATGATACTTCCGAAGTATATGCTTTGTTTGCTAATGTGACCTTGGCTATTTTTCAAGTGTCACCACTGCAGTATTTGATGTTGTTAATATTTTCATGACTTATTATATACTCCCTTATTTATTTTATATGAAATGTGCATAATTTGTGTGAAATATTAATGTTTTAATACTAAGTATAATTTTTGAGCATTTTTAAAAGTAGTCTAATTGATTCAGTTTACTATTTTATTTATAACTATAACCCTAATGATCCAAATTGTGTGGTTCTTGTTTTTTAGGATTCCTAGTACAATATACAACATTTCATTAGAAGGGATTATGAGATAATTCTGCCATTTGAAGGGTCATATGAACCACACAAGAAGGCCCAATGAATCTGTGAACAAACTGGACTAGCCTTGAAGATTGATTTACTGGGCTCAATCCAGAAGTTGAAAAACAATAATTCTCTACCATAATTCTGGGGACACTACATTTCATCTTGGATAAAAATTTCAAGGCCCAAATCCAAGTACAAGGAGCCCAACTGATTCATTTAAACTCAGCCCACCATTCTGGCCGGGAATTGAAATCAGCACACAAATGTTGACTTTTATCCTGATTTAGACATCCATGAAAGATGAGATTTTTCAGTGTGAATTACAAGATATAGGCGGCCAACATTGTTGATGAAATTATTTTTATTTGAGGGTATATTACTATGCAAAAATCCATTCACATTTCGGCCATTGAAAAGTCTTGATTGAAATAGACAGAATGACATTATTTATTAAAACCACCATAACTTTGGCTACAAAAGTCTATAGGAGGCCAAATTTTGAGGGTGGACAGAAGAAATACATATCTACATCTTTGAAGAAGAAACCAGCTCAGGATTCATCTGTCTATATTGGTAAATCTACGGTTCAAGTGGAGGGACAGTTTTAGAATGCAAACAGCCCACAACCTTGGGCTATAAATACACCCCCTCCTCTCATTACAAGGGGTTGGAATTTCAGAAGAGAGGAGATAATATTGGCATGACCAAAGTCTTTCCAAAGTCTTGGGAGGATCTTCCATACTCAAGTTTTCACTTAAGATACCTTTCCTCCTCTCTTTGTTTTCATTTACTTTTATATTCTTCATTGTTGTAATTTTGTAAGTCCTTTCCTTTGTAATTCTGTTTTAATGCAAGTTTCTTCTTCAATATATCTTATTCTCATCCACCTTCTGTAGTATAATATTAATGTTCTTAAAATATTTTAAATACAGTTTAATCCCCTTCCCTTCTTTTGCTTTCTAATTCAATCTAAAGTTCGTTTTTAATTCTTATCATCGTTCGTTGTGTGTGTTCGGCGCACAAATCTTTTCTTATCCCTTTCTTTATCTTATCTTCTTAATTTATCATCATAATCATTATAAAAAGATTATTAATCATTTTAATGGCTGAGTAAATCTTTAATTGGGGTGAGTTATAATTTAGGTATGTTAAGTGATTTAGAGCTTTTGCTCGACGAATGTTCTTTAAATTAACATTGTGTATGTTTGATTAGCCACTGTAAGAGGCTAATATTCATTGCTAATATATGTAGTTTTCATGTGCCTTGATATTCATAAATACTATTTTAGTGCATTTTACATTTTGAACACTCATTCTCATCATTTGTGCACTTCATGCCTAATGTGCACCAATTTAGGCCCAATGTTTCATCTGATTTTAAAGAATGTAACTCTCTATGTTTTAATTTGATATTTTTTTAAATGGATATTCACTTAATTATTAACATTTTTTATTCAGGGATCAATGGATTATTAATAAATTATGATGGAGATATTTGGCGATTAAAGAAAACAATTCTGGAGAAGACAGATTGTATATCATCCCACTGATCGGACTAAGGGGCCCACAATACACGCCCAATGAATCCCAAAATTTATGTAAGTATAGAATACATATAGGGGAACAAATACTTCTTCTGGATCCAGTGGTAATTCTTCCTAAATGGTGGTGATTAAGGCGGTCCAAGTTGAAGATTCAATTCTGGGCCAGATTCTGTGGCCCAGAAAAACATCCCACTATTTCAATCATATCTACCGAACCACAACGTATTGTGGGCTGAAATTTTACATGATGTTAGGGGACAGCCGGAGCTTCATTTAAGTCTTTTAGGGCCCACTCCAATTCGGCCTTCGAGAAGGTCCTTTAGGCGAGTCTTTCCGGTGGATGCAAGCTGACTGCAACTTCGGGGCAAGAAGTGGAAAAGTCTCTCATCATTAATGTTCCACCCCCCTTTCCCCAACATAATTAATTAAAGGCACATGGGATGTTAGAGGCTCGGCCAAGGCTTCATTTTGTCCTATTTAATGCAGGAGTGGTGGTGGATTTAGGGAGTTTGGGTGCTTTCTTTTCATTGTAATGTTATTATGCCAATTTGCCTTTGTAATGTTCTCCCTTCTCATGTAAGTTGTTCGAATCACCTTAGTCTTCAATAAAAGTTCTTTATCTTCTCTTGTTATGTTCTTATCCTTATCACCTTGATACTGTTGCCTAAAGGTGTGAATTTATTCACACCAAACCTTGTGATTTTGTTCACACAACGGTGGAGTGATCGTTATTTTTGTTGTTTTTACTTCTTCAATTCCACCCTCATAAGTCTACTTTCCGCTTCCGTTGAGAACTTGTCATCAATGGAGGGCTAGATCTTTTATGGGTTGATCCAAGGGAGTAGCAAGGGGCTGGATTGAATGTTATTTCTCATGCCCTAAATGTTATTAATTTCTTTTAATTGAGTTTCTTTCATTCAATGATTTTTATTCTTCCTCTTCCTTATTGAATTTATTCACCCCACTTTCATGTACTAATTACATCCTTTACCTTGGAGTGATCATGAAAATGATCCTACAAGTGTATAGGTGATTATCATATGTTTTGAAGGTGTTTAATCAGTAAGTGATGAGGTTAGTTTGAATTCATTGCATGAATCTTTCTCGAGTTAATGAAATTAAAATCGTAAAAAAAAGGAATTCATTCAATCCACCCCGAGCAATAACCTAGGATCAACTCATTTTCTCATAATTTGAATTCACATAGATATTTTAGTGTTCTTTCAAAAAAATCTAAAATCAACCCAAGTTGGCCACTTCATAGCCAAAAATCCATCTCTTTTTATTAAGTGTCTAAAGGTTCTTCTTAGGTCTCTGAGGATTCGACAACCCAAGCTACACTACAAGCGACCGCTTGACCCTTAAAACTTGGGTAAATTTGGGCGAGACCAAATTTTGGCGCCGTTGCTGGGGACCCAGTAAGTACCTTAGATTCAAAAAAAATCTTCTTTCCTCACCTCTTTTCTTCTACTCTCACCCAAGATCTCTTATCTTGTCCCTTTCTCGCTTTTTTTTTGGCGCATGTCCGCCTACACCCGCGATTTCTCAAACAGACTAGTTAGGGTGGATAGTCCTAGGATAGGGGAGTCAAGTGCACCTAGGGGATTGTTTAAATCAGATCCAAATATTCTTGAAACCCCAAAGTCAGGACTTGAAACAAGTCCAATAGAGGGTCATCCACAAAATCAAATTGTAAACCCTGGGGGGAATCAAATGGGAAACCAAAACCAAGAAGCTCCAAACTTAGGGAATGTAGTTGATCAAACCATGAATGACTACCTCACTCCTGCTTGGACCAATGACCCCTCATGCATTAGACACAATTCCATAGGAGACACCAACTACATATTCAAACCCCATGTCCTAAACCACCTTCCAACCTTTCATGGGATGGAGTCAGAAATGCCATACCTTCATGTGAAAGAGTTCAATGACATTGTTGAAACCATGTGTCCCCCACATCAATTAGAATCTGCTAAGATGAGGCTCTTTCCTTTTTCATTAAAGGATCGAGATAAAAATTGGCTAAACAACTTGAGACCTGCATCAATCCACTCTTAGGACCAACTGCAAATAGAATTCTACAAAAAATACTTCCCTCAACACAAAACAATTGCACTTAAAAAGAGCATCCAAAACTTTTTTGAAAAAGAGGGAGAGTCATTTTATGAAACATGGGAGAGGTTCAAAGACACCATAAACATGGTTCCACACCATGGTTTTTCTATTCCTGAACAGGTAAGAATTTTCTATGAAGGTTTGGGCCCGGGGAACAAACAATTCATTGACATGATGTGTAATGGGACCTTTAAAAACAAATCCCCAAATGATGCTTACGAGTATCTAGAAATCCTTGCTGAACAAAACCAAACATGGGGAACATCACCTTATTCTGAAAAGCCTCAAAGAACTACTGGAATGCATACACTTAGGGAAGAGGAAAGCCTTAGGGCGAAACTTGAAGCACTCTCTAGGAAGGTTGAAGAGATAGACCATAGAAAAATCAATGAAATCCAAACTGTAGACCTTGTTTGCACAATCTGTGACAAACATGACCACAAAATGGACAACTGCCCAACCATTCCATCCATCAAGGATGTTATTTTAGGAGGACCACCTGCTGAAGTCAATGCCCTAAACTTTCAAAAGCCTCAATATCCAAACACATTCAACCCAAGGTAAAATGACCACCCAGGCTTCCGATGGAAAGATAACCAACAACCTAGCCAACCACAAGGACCAAAACCCTACCCTACACAAAATTTTCAAAACCATAACCAATTCCAACCACAACCAGTCCAATACCAACATCCTCCAGTCCAATACCAACAACCTATCCAACAACTAAAGTATCCCCCTGGGATAACCCAACCAACACAAACCCCTTCCCAATCTGTCCCTCTCCCAATCCTTGAACAACTGTGCAAACAAATGGAAAGGATGAACTCAGAAGTCTCGTCCCTTAAACAGGAACTTCAAACCATCAAAACTGGAAAGGCACCCATACCCACACAGGCCATTCCACAACAAACATCAAGGGGGGAGACAATTTGCACTCAAACAACTCATGAACAACTAAAAGCTGTGACAGTTTTGAGAAGTGGGAAATCAATTGAGAAACCTGAACAAATAGTTCAAAACCCACCTGAAGATTCAAACTCTAATGAAAATTCAATTGAAGAACATGAACAAACTGAAGATACTAATAAAAATGTGAAAGAAACAACTCTTCAAAAAACAACCCCACAACCTGCCCCATTTCCTCAACGCATGAGGGGGAAAACCAAGACTGAATTGAGTGAAACATTGAGGGAAATATTCTCACAAGTCAAGTTGAACATTCCACTCCTCGATGACATTCAAACCATTCCTGCATACTCAAAATACCTTAAGGACCTCTTTACATTTAAACGGAAATTCTCACATAAGAACCAAGTCCTTCTGGCAGCAAATGTTAGCACAACAATCCAAGGAACCCTTCCTCCAAAGATGAAAGACCCGGGATGCCCTTACATAAATGTTGAACTAGGAGAGAAAAAAGTTGTCAAAGCCTTGTGTGATCTAGGAGCCAGTGTGAAACTCATTCCTTATGCTATGTATTGTCAGTTAGGGCTCGAAGAACTCCAACCCACATCTGTCACTCTTCAACTTGCTGATCGTAGTATTCGAGTTCCAAAGGGGATCTTAAAGGATGTTTTGGTGAAAGTTGAAAATTTCATTTACCCAGCTGACTTCATTGTTCTAGACAATCACCCAAGATTAGGTCCTAGGGAGCAAACCCCAATCATCCTTGGTTGTCCCTTCCTTGCAACAATCAACTCTGTTATCCGAGTCCAAAATGGGAACATGACCATCACCTTTGGAAACATGAGTCTAGACTTGAACATCTACAATGCAAACTCTCAAATTGGGGATGATGAAGAGATACATGAGGTTAATTGGATAGGTATTGTTGATAGTGAACTCAAGGAACATCAAGGAATTACCGAAGGATGTTTAAGTCAAGAAGATATTGATTTTCTTTGTTCACATGAGGGAAATTTGTCTCCTTGGATTGAATCTCTTTCAGATTGCTCTATTGATGATTTTCTAGAATCACCAATCAATGATACCATGGGTGAAATCAATAACATTGAATCCATATCCCTTCATGAAACTACTCTAGCTAATTTAGTGGATGAAAATTCTCTTCACAAGGAACCAATTTTGTCAAGAAATGTAAAAAAAGAAACTGAGTTCAATACAAAGTCTCATCCGTTCTTGGAAAGTGATAACCACTCTGATCTTGAATTTAAGGTTTTAACCTCATCACTCAAGTATGCGTTCTTAGGGGACAATCAATCCTTTCATGTTGTCATTTCTTCCTCTCTTGAAGCCAATCATGAGAGGATGCTTCTAGATGTCCTTAGGAGACACAAGAAAGCCATTGGATGGACTCTATCAGATATTCCTGGGATTAGCCCACTTATCGGGACTCATAGAATTATTCTAGAATCCGATTCAAAGCCATTTCATCAACCTCAGCGACGAATCATTCCTAATCTCATGGAAGTAGTGAGAAAAGAACTTTTGAAATTGTTAAAAGCTGGTATCATCTATCCTATAGCTGAGAGTGAGTGGGTTAGCCCAATCCATGTGGTTCCAAAGAAGGCTGGAATCATAGTAATAACCAATAATGATGGAGAGATGCTTCCAACAAGGGTTAGTAGTGGATGGAGAGTCTGTATTGACTATAGGAAGCTCAACTCTTGTACCAAGAAAGACCATTTCCCCTTTCCCTTTATTGATCAAGTCCTCGAGCGAGTGGCGGGTCATCAATTCTACTGCTTCCTAGATGGATTCTCAGGGTATAATCAAATCGAAGTCTCTTTAGAGGATCAAGGAAAAACGACCTTCACTTGTCCATTCGGCACTTTTTCCTTCAAGCGAATGCCCTTTGGGTTATGTAATTCCCCTGGTACCTTCCAGCGGTGCATGATGGGAATCTTCTCGGACATGGTGGGGGATTGTTTAGAGGTCTTCATGGATGATTTCTCCATATTTGGGGATACTTTTGAGGGATGCCTTCTAAATGTTGAAAAGGTTTTGTCAAGGTGTGAGGATAAGAATCTCATACTAAATTGGGAAAAATGCCATTTCATGGTAAGGGAAGGACATGTTCTAGGTCATCTAGTATCTGGTAGAGGGATTGAAGTTGATAAAGCTAAGGTTGACATCATTCGTCACCTTCCCTCTCCTAAAACTGTTAAGGAGGTGAGGTCCTTATTAGGACATGCTGGTTTTTATAGAAGGTTCATTAGGAATTTTAGCTCTATTTCTCGACCACTTTGTGCTCTATTAGTAAAAGATGATCCATTTTTATGGACAGAAATCTGTGAGGAATCATTCTCTACACTCAAGTCAACTCTTATATCTCCACCTATCATGCAATCTCCAAATTGGAAACTTCCTTTCGAGCTCATGTGTGATGCAAGTGACTTCGCTGTAGGAGCAGTCTTAGGACAACGGTGTGAGAAAACTCCATGTGTCATTGCTTATGCAAGAAAATCTTTAAATGATGCACAAATAAAATACACCACCACTGAGAAAGAGCTGCTTGCTGTTGTCTTTGCTTTAGAGAAATTCAGGTCTTATCTCTTAGGATCACCCATCATTGTCTTCACTGACCATTCAGCCCTAAAATACCTTTTCCAAAAACAAGATGCCAAGGATAGATTAATTAGGTGGGTCCTTCTTCTTCAAGAGTTTGATTTAACCATTAAGGATAAAAAATGGTGTTGAAAATGTTGTAGCTGATCACCTCTCTAGGATGGAATTCAAAGACAACTCACACCACCTCTCTGTGTCTGATTCATTTCCCGATGAGCACCTCGATTCAGTGAGTGATTTCCCTTGGTATGCTGACATAGCAAACCATTTGGTGACGGGTGACATTCCAAAATTCCTGGGGACCCAAGCTAAGAGGAAATTACTTTCTGATGTCAAACACTATGTGTTTGATGATCCTTACCTCTTTAAGTTTTGTCCTGATCAAATCATCAGGAGATGTGTTCCCGAGTCTGATCAAGAGTCCATTCTAAAATTTTGTCATGGAGAGGCATGTGGAGGCCACTTTTCTACAAAGAAAACCACTGCAAAGGTCCTCCAAAGTGGTTTATACTGGCCGAACCTCAATAAGGATTCCTTCCAATACTGCAAAAGTTGTCCTCAGTGTCAGCAATTAGGATCCATTTCCAAAAGAAATCAAATGCCCCTCACTCCCATTCTAGTCGTTGAAATCTTTGATTGTTGGGGAATTGATTTCATGGGACCCTTTCCAAACTCTAAGGGATACCTCTACATCCTCTTAGATATTGATTACGTCTCAAAATGGGTTGAGGCCATTCCCACCAAGACTAATGATCATCAAGTTGTGATCCGATTCCTAAAAGAGAACATCTTTTCTTGATTTGGAATTCCGAGGGCTATAATCAGTGATCGTGGAACCCATTTCTGTAATTGCCCATTCTCTTCACTCATGTCTAAGTATGGAATTTCTCATAAAGTTTCCACTGCGTACCATCCTCAAACCAATGGTCAAGCTGAGTTAGCAAATAGGGAGATTAAGCAAATTCTTGAAAAAACTGTCAACCCCACTAGGAAAGATTGGTCTGAGAAACTCTTGGATGCTCTTTGGGCATATCGTACAGCATTCAAAACCATCCTAGGAATGTCACCATATAGGTTGGTTTATGGAAAAGCATGCCATTTACCTGTTGAAATTGAGCATAAGGCATTTTGGGAAATCAAGAAAATGAATTTTGACATTTCTTTAGCCGAAGAAAAGAGGAAGTTAGATCTTAATGAACTTGAGGAACTTAGGATTGAGGCGTATGAAAATTCAAGGATAAATAAAGCTAGAGTTCAAGCCTACCAATCTAGGAATGTCAAAGTCAAACAATTTGAACTGGGAAAACCTGTGAACTTGTATAGTTCAAAACTTCATTTACACCCAGGAAAGTTAAGGTCTAGATGGTCAGGTCCTTTCATAGTGCATCATGTGTACCCCCATGGGGTAGTAGAGATTGAGGATCCCACAAGTGGTAACATTTTTAAGGTCAATGGTCATAGGTTAAAACCATTCATTGAATCATTTAATAAACAGGAAATAGAGGTAGAGTTAACAGAGCCAACCTATGAACCAGGAAAAAATTGATAGATTTAGGATCCATGTCGGGCTAACGACGTTAAACAAAAGCGCTGCACGGGAGGCAACCCGTGGTCTTCATGTTTCTAATCTTTGTGACTCATTTTTTTTCTTCTTCTTTATTTCCTTCTTCTTCATTTTGTTATTTTAAATATATATATATATATATATATATATATAGACTGTTGAACTGTTCTTCTTTTATGAGTAAGGATGGGTACGAAAGGGGAGCACCGTATTCATCCGTGTCACGCGGTGTGATCCCTGAGTAATACCTTACCCAGAAAATATAAAGAAGACAATGTATCGTCAGTTTATTTTATTTTTATTTTATATTGTTGTTGGTATTTAAAAAAAATAGATTGTTGACCTGTTCTTCTTTTATGAGTAAGGATGGGTATGAAAGGGGAGCATCGTATTCATCCGTGTCACGCGGTGTGATCCCTGAGTAATACCTTACCCAGAAAATATAAAGAAGACAATGTATCATCAGTTTATTTTATTTTTATTTTATATTTTTGTTGGTATTTAAAAAAAAAATAGATTGTTGACCTGTTCTTCTTTTATGAGTAAGGATGTGTATGAAAGGGGAGCACCGTATTCATCCGTGTCACGCGGTGTGATCCCTGAGTAATACCTTACCCAGAAAATATAAAGAAGACAATGTATCATCAGTTTATGTTATTTATACTTTTTTTTAGGTTAAAAAAAATACAAAAAATATATATATTAAAAAAAATTAAGGCATGTCATAGGTCATTGGGAAAAGCTGGTCACAACCGTCCAAGCCATTGGGAGATAAACCAGAACTGAAGGGAGACATGGGAATGCATTTTCAACATCAACAACCAGGTGACTTCATTCCATAATTTTCATTTTCAATGTCTTCGTTGAACTTCTATCCTGCCACTTCTATGTTTCAATTCTTTAAACACTGGGGACAGTGTATTCCAAGTTGGGGGGGAGATGAAAATGTGTGGAAGGAAAAATACCATTAACCTTGAACATGATAACACGCATTCCAAACTCTGAAATTGGATATCAAATAATTTTGCATGCCTTGATTCTGATTTTAATGCAAGTTTATGTTCATGTGCGTAGTTATTGGAAAGTGCGGTTGTCCGATGTGATTTTTCACTGTTATATTTTCATCCATTTAATAAAAAAACACAATGCACGTCCTCTAGATTGTGGGGTATTAGTTTGAGTTCTTGGGGACCCATAATAAATAGCATAGGATTGGCGATCATTTTAATTTTAACACGAGTATTCAAAAAAAAAAAAAATTTGCGCGTAGAGCAATTAATTGACCTAATGTGTGGATTTCGGCACTTGGGGATCGTGACTCCATAGTTGTCTGGCCCAGAGTTGGGAATTTTTATCTCTATTTGGGGTAATTTGAATTTGTTTTTGATTGAGTTAACTCGAGATGATGCCCGAGTATGTGAGCTTCACTTGGTTCCCTAAGGTCTTTGAGCCTGGGAGTCATCGACAAAGTCTTTCTACATGGGTTGACTCGATTGAGTTCAATTTCAATTACCATGGAAAAATTGCAAAAAAAAAAAAAAACCAAAAAAAAAGAAAATAAAAAATGATTACTCATCTTATTATTAAAATTTGATTGCTCCTAGCGCTTCCATCTTTTCTCCCTCGAATGAAAATGAACCCCCATGTCTATTGTGACACACAACACTTCATCATGCTTAATTGAATTTGGATGAAATATGGCAATGAATTTGAACAAAGGAATGAGCTTGAGATTGAGATATGCCTATGGACATAGCTTGTTTTAAATGATTTTGATGGGTTTGATAATTGTTTGGTATGTGATTTTTGGGTGAGAAATGTGTATTAAAATGTTTTTGGAAAAGGTCATTTGAATTTCATTTTTGTGAGATATATTTTTCTCGGGACTAGCAAAACTCAAGATGGGGGGTGTGATTAGCCACTGTAAGAGGCTAATATTCATTGATAATATATGTAGTTTTCATGTTCCTTGATATTCATAAATACCATTTTAGTGCATTTTACATTTTGAACACTCATTCTCACATTTGTGCACTTCATGCCTAATGTGCACCAATTTAGGCCCAATGTTTCATATGATTTTAAAGAATGTAACTATCTATGTTTTAATTTGATATTTTTTTAAATGGATATTCACTTAATTACGAACATTTTTTATTCAGGGATCAATGGATTATTAATAAATTATGATGGATATATTTAGCGATTAAAGAAAACAATTCTGGAGAAGGCAGATTGTATATCATCCCACTGATCGGACTAAGGGGCTCAAAATACAAGCCCAATGAAGCCCAAAATTTATTTAAGGATAGAATACATATATGTTAACAAATACCTCTTCTGGATCCAGTGCTAATTCGTCCTAAATGGTGGTTATTAAGGCGGTCCAAGTTGAAGATTCAATTCTGGGCCAGATTCTGCGGCCCAGAAAAACATCCCACTATTTCAATCATATCTCCAGAACCACAACGTATTTTGGGCTGAAATTTTACATTATGTTAGGGGACATTCGGGGATTCATTTAAGTCTTCTAGGTCCCACTCCAATTCGGCCTTCGAGAAGGTCCTTTAGGCGCGTCTTTCCGGTGGATGCAAGCTGGCTGCAACTTCGGGGCAAGAAGTGGAAAAGTCTCTCATCATTAATGTTCCACCCCCCTTTCCCCAAAATAATTAATTAAAGGCACATGGGATGTTGGAGGCTCGGCCAAGGATTCATTTTTTCCTATTTAAGGCAGGAGTGGTGGTGGATTTAGGGAGGTTGGGTGCTTTCTTTTCATTGTAATCTTATTATGCCAATTTGCCTTTGTAATGTTCTCCCTTCTCATGTAAGTTGTTCGAATCACCTTAGTCTTCAATAAAAGTTCTTTCTCTTCTCTTGTTATGTTCTTATCATTATCACCTTGATACCTTTGCCTAAATGTGTGAATTTATTCACACCAAACCTTGTGATTTTGTTCACACAACGTTGGAGTGATCGTTATTTTTGTTGTTTTTACTTCTTCAATTCCACCCTCATAAGTCTACTTTCCGCTTCCATTGAGAACTTGTCATCAATGGAGGGCTAGCTCTTTTATTGGTTGATCCAAGGGAGTAGCAAGGGGCTGGATTGAATGTTATTTCTCATGCCCTAAATGTTATTAATTTCTTTTAATTGAGTTTCTTTCATTCAATGATTTTTATTCTTCCTCTTCCTTATTGAATTTATTCACCCCACTTTCATGTGCTAATTACATCCTTTACCTTGGAGTGCTCATGAAAATGATCCTACAAGTGTATAGGTGATTATCATATGTTTTGAAGGTGTTTAATCAGTAAGTGATGAGGTTATTTTGAATTCATTGCATGAATCTTTCTCGAGTTAATGAAATTAAAATCGTAAAAAAAAGGAATTCATTCAATCCACCCCGAGCAATAACCTAGGATCAACTCATTTTCTCATAATTTGAATTCACATAGATCTTTTAGTGATCTTTCAAAACAATCTAAAATCAACCCAAGTTGGCCACTTCATATCCAAAAATCCATCTCTTTTTATTAAGTGTCTAAAGGTTCTTCTTAGGTCTCTGAGGATTTGACAACCCAAGCTACACTACAAGCGACCGCTTGACCCTTAAAACTTGGGTAAATTTGGGCGAGACCAATGTTGGACTTAACATGTCATGGATTAATGACTTGTTTTGTTTAACATATGGATTCCATGGATTATTGGAACCATAAATACACTACCACAATCAAGTTCTGATTAAGATTAGAATCCTAGTTAAGTTAAGGCTTGGATTAAAGCCTTAACACTTAGGAATTCCAATCAACGTCAACTTGTGACATGGGTGTTAATTTAAATGCAATATAAAGAAAATCTCAAGGATATCACAAGTTTAACTAACTAATGATGAACTCATCCCAATATTTATCAAATTATTAAATCAATCTTAATCAATCAACCATTTCAATTAAGCTCTGCAAACAAACCCCCCAATCAAAATAAAATTAACTAAAAACAAACAACTATTACAAAGTATCATCGCTGAGGATTCGACCCGAGTGCTACTATATACATTAGCAGAGCAACAGAACCTTGACCGGTCAATATGTGATAATAGGCTGCGTGTTTCAAATGGCGCCATTTCCGGGGATGGTGCTTTAAGTATTCATTAGTTTCTGGTTATTGTAAAAAAAAGCAAAAAAAAAAAAAAAAAAAAAAAAAAATTTGAAAAAAAACACAAAGAAAAACCCGTTTTCTCATAAAAATCATAAACTGAAAAAATAAAAAGAAAAAATCATCTTAATCTTTCTTCCAAAATCTCTCTGAATTTCCTGTAGCCTTCTAAACAATCCCTCGGATTTGTTTGACCCTAAAATTGACCGAACACTTCACCAACTTAGGAGGAACATAAGAGATAATCAAATAATTCAAGAACCAGTCCTTGTCCAACCAATTGAATTAGATATGACCAATCCTAGGGAACAAACACTTAAAGAACTCACTTCCCCTGATATTAATTACCAACCTCTTGGTATTCAATATCCAAACATAGAGGTTGACTTTGAACTCAAATTGGGTTTGATTTATCTTATTCCTCATTTCCACGGGCTAGCCGGTGAGGATCCACATCTCCACCTTAAATAGTTCCAAGTGGTGTGCTCTACCATGAAGCCTCAAGGGGTTTCTAAAGAACAAATCAAAATTCGAGCATTCCCTTTCTCCTTAGATGACACTGCTAATTCATGGCTTTACTACCTACCTCCTAGTTCCATAACCTCATGGAATGACATGAAGCGACTCTTCTTAGAGAAATTCTTTCCTTCTTCTCGTACTACTTCCATTCGAAAGGAAATAAGTGGTATACGTCAATTCCCAAGTGAATCAATCCATGAGTACTGGGAGAGGTTCAAAAATATTGTGGAAACATGTCCACACCATCAAATCCCTGACCAAATCTTGATCCAATACTTCTATGAGGGGTATTGGATATGGAGAGAACTCTCATTGATGCCGCAAGTGGCGGTTCTCTTGTTGATAAAATTCCCACAGCTGCAAGAGATCTCATAAGTAACATGGCTGCAAACACACAACAATTCCATACTCGAGCACATGCTCAAGTCAAACAAGCCCAAGATAATCAATCAATTGAGCCGAACAAGATGACCGAGTGGATGAGTGAACTTACAGGTCTTGTACGACAACTAGTTGTGGCTACCAAATCCCCAACTTCATCTTCTCCACAATCAATGTTTCCTGGACCTGTCAAAAATTCTGGAATCTGGAACTCTTCATCTCATACAACTCACACATGTCCACAACTTCAAGAGGATCAATCCGATTCATCTGGACTAATGGATCTCAATACAGCATATGCTCAGCGAAACACCAATCCTCAACTATCAGGTCATTTTGTTAGAAACTTCAATCAACCTCACTCTGACCCCTTCTCTTCTTCCTATAACCAAGGCCATAGGTATGGTAATCCCATATCTCATCCTCCTCAATTCCCTCCTCAAAAACCAAACCAATTCTAACATGGTCAAGGTGTTGGTAACTTCCAACAACCTTATCCTTTTCTTCCTCAAACTCAAAGGAACAATCCTCCTCCTGGATTCTATTATCCTAGTGATCCTTCCCAATTCCAAAATCTGTACAATCGCTTTCCCAAAAACCAAAATCTAGGCAATCCCAATCTGGGACAAGACTCTTCTTCCAAGAAACCATGGGAAAGTGCAGTGGAAGACCTTGCCTCATTCACCCGTTCCAGCCTCAAAAACATTGAAACCCAAATTGGTCAACTTGCATCCCACCTTAGTCAGCAGCACCCATCCAATTCTTCCCAACTCCCAACTCAACCATTAACCAACACCAAGGGTAATGTAAGTGTAATTGCACTTAGATCAGGAAAGCAAATTTCTATGCCTTAAGATAATTCCTCAAACCCTCCTTTGAATGTTGACCTAGAAAATGAAAAGAAAAAGAAAACTGAAAAGGAATCTGAATCCATTCCATCACCCCCTTACATTCCACTTAGGAATCCAATTCCTTTTCCAAAAGCTGTTTCTAAGCCAAATAAGTCCTTTGAACCCGATCCTGAAATGCTCGACATGTTTAAACGTGTTGAAGTCAACATTCCCCTCTCAGATGTCATAAAACAAATTCCTCAGTATTCCAAGTTTCTCAAGGAGTTGTGTACACACAAGAAGAAACTTAGGACCTTCGAAAATGTTTCAACCCAAGAGTCCATACCCATTAAGTGCAAATATACAGGGACCTTTACGGTTCAATGCCAAATTGGAAGTTCCAACTTTGATGATTCACTCATAGACCTAGGAGCCTCAATTAATGTCATGCCCAAATCCATATTCTCCAACCTTGGTCTAGGTCCCTTACATCCAACGAGTGTTGTCATTCAATTAGAAAATCAAAGCACAACCAATCCTGAGGGTATAATTGAGTATGTCCTTGTCCGAGTCAATGATCTTATCTTTCCTGCTGATTTCTATGTCCTTGACATGGAAGGTGAGACAAAATATTCTCGATATCCCCTAATTCTAGGAAGACCATTCCTCATGACTATGAGAACCAAGATTGATTTCCATTCAGGCATCTTATCCATGAAATTTGGTGACCAACTGGTCAAGTTCGACATTTTCCAAGCCATGCGATACCCATCTGAGGATCACTCTGAATTCTCAATCCATGCTTCTGAGGGAACTTCTGAGAGTCAATTGAACCCCATTTCATCATGTTCATCCTGTTCTGAAGATATAGGATCTTGTGAAATCTGCACTAGGATTAACCAAGTCATAAATGGTGAAGTTGATGTGGACCTTTCATTCATAGACTCCATCAATTTAGAGGATCTTGAAAACTCTCTTGAATCCCATCTCAACTCTGATCAAAACTACTCCACCTTGGACAGTATTGGGAAAAATGAATCTGAAGCAACTGAAGTCCCATCCTCTATTTCTGAGTTTCCTAACCCAAAAATGAATGATGAGACTAATCTGAAACCCCTTCCTACACACCTAAAATATGCATTCCTCTTCCATGATCACTCATATCCTGTCATTATCTCTGCTACACTTACTGAAACCGAGGAGTCCAAACTTGTTCAAGTGTTAGAGGAAAACAAAAAGGCCTTAGGTTGGACCCTAGATGACATAACAAGAATCAACCCTTCCCTTTGCATGCATCACATCCATCTTGAGGAGTCATCCAAACAAATTAGACAACCAAAAAGAAGACTCAATCCACTCATACTTTAGGTAGTTAGGGAAGAGATCACCAAGCTTCTTCAAGCTGATATTATCTACCCAATTTCTAATAGTGAATGGGTTAGTCTAATTCAAGTTGTACCTAAAAAGGGTGGGATAACTATTGTCACAAATGAACATGGAGAGGTAGTCACAACTCAAGTGAAGAAAAAATGGCGTGTGTGCATCGACTATAGAAAATTGAATGTTGAAACCCGAAAAAATCACTACCCTCTTCCATTCCTTGATCAAATGCTAGAATGATTATCCGGAAAGTCACATTATTGCTTTCTTGATGGATACACCAGCTACTTCCAAATCCCAATCGCACCTCAAGACCAAGAAAATACTACTTTCACATGCCCCTTTGGAACATATGCATATAGAAGAATGCCTTTTGGCCTTTGTAATGCTCCTGCAACATTCCAGAGGTGTATGATGAGTATCTTTTTAGAATTAATTGAACACTGCATGGAAGTCTTCATGAATGACTTCACCATTTATGGTGAGTCATTTGAGTCGTGCTTGAATTCACTCTCTCTAGTCCTTAAAAAGTGTGTCAAGTGCAACCTTGTGTTAAATTTTGAAAAATGTCACTTCATGGTTGTAAATGGGATTTTTCTAGGGCACATAGTTTCAAAATATGGTATTGAAGTCGATCCTGCCAAAATTAAAGTGATCCAATCACTTCCTGAACCCAACTCTATTTGAGACATCCATTCATTCCTCGGTCATGTTGGTTTCTATCATCAATTCATGCAGAACTTCAGTAAAATTTCCCTCCCACTCACTCGTTTGATCTAAAATGATGTTACTTTCCATTTTGATGAGGTTTGCAAGAGAGCCTTCATTGAACTCAAAACTGATCTTACATCTACCCCGATAATCCAACCCCCAGATTGGTCCTTACCCTTTGAATTGATGTGTGATGCTTCTTATAGAGCTGTTGTGGCTGTTCTTGGTCAAAGAAGAGAAAATATTATTATGTCATCTATTATGCCTCAAAAACATTGGATGAAACTCAATCTCACTACACTGTCACTGAAAAAGAACTTTTAGCAGTTGTTTTTGCCTTAGATAAATTCTGACCCTGTCTCTTAGGTGCCAAAATCATCATCTTCACAGACCATTATGATATAAATTTCTTACTCAAGAAAAGTGATTCCAAACCAAGGCTAATAAGATGGATCCTAATGCTCCAAGAGTTTGACTTTAAAATAAAAGATAGACCAGGAAAAGAAAACCCTGTGGCTGATCACTTGAGTAGAATTTCTAATTCTTATCATTATGAAATAATCGATCCTGAATTCCCCACTGATCACCTTTCATCTCTCACTCCAAAGTTACCATGGTATGCCCCAATTGTAAATTACTTGGTTTCTGGTGTTTTTCCTGAATTTTTTCCAAAAGAACAAAAAATGAAGTTGAAAAGTGATTCAAAACACTATTTTTGGGAAGAAAATAAACTTTGGAAAACTAGGGCAGACATGGTAATTAGGAGATGTGTTGATAAAGATGAAAATTCCTCTATTTTAGAATTTTTTCACTCAATGCCTAGTGGTGGCCACTTTGGACTACAAAGGACCTCCCAAAAGGTCCTAGACTCTGGATTCTTCTGGCCTTCACTCTTCAAGGACTCACATGAGTTCTGTCAATCATGTCCCAGTTGCCAAAAGTTTGGCACAATTTCCAAGAGAAATGAAATGCCCTAAAAGCCTTTAATTTTATGTGAGATCTTCGATGTTTGGGGTATCGATTTCATGGGACCATTTCCACCTTCCAATGGATTCTCATACATCCTTCTTGTGGTTGATTATGTTTCTAGGTGGGTCGAGGCCAAACCCACTAGAAAGGATGATTCACATACTATTAGTGAGTTCCTAAAGACACACATCTTCCATAGATTTGGCACGCCTCGTGCCTTGATTAGTGACTTAGGAACCCATTTCTCTTATAGAACCATGGAATCTCTTTTGAAAAAGAATGGGGTTTTACATAAAACTTCAACTTCATATCACCACCAAACAAATGGCATGGTTGAACTTTCTAATAGAGAAGTGAAAAGAGTGCTTGATAGAATTGTAAAATTCACCAGAAAAGACTGGACAGAAAGACTTGGTGAAGCACTTTGGGCTTATCGAACTGCCATACTCCATCCAAACAATGGCCCAAAGGCCTTAATTTTTTTATTATAATATAATCCCCCTTTTAAGGGAATAAAGAGGGAACTGCCTATAAAACACCCATTGGTATGTCTCCTTTTAGGCTAGTTTTTGGTAAATCATGTTATCTACCAGTTGAAATCCAACATAAGTCATTTTGGGCAGTAAAAACTTGAAATTTTGATATTGAAAAATTTGATGAAGAAATATTGTTGCAATTGGATGAACTGGAGGAGCTTCAACTTGATTCTTATGAGAATTCTAATATCTACAAAGAAAAATACAATGCACTCCATGATAAACACATCCTAAGAAAGGTATTCCATGAAGGTGAAATGGTAATTCTCTTCAATTCTAGACTTCGGCTTCACCCAAGTAAGCTTAATTCTCGTTGGGAAGATCCTTTTGTTATTACTAATGTTTACCCATTTGGTGCAATGCAAGTCCAAGACCCCTCTTACAAAAGGACATTCACAGTTAATGGACACAGGTTAAAGCATCACCATGAGAGGACGCACAATCCTAGATCATCATTGACTTCCATTGGATCCCCAACTTCTCCAGTCGACCTACCACTAGATGGAGATGGCGACCTGCCAAATCCAAAATAGGGGGCACCTCTTTCCCTTTAACTCTCTCTCTCTCTCTCTTCCTCTCTCTAACTCTTTCTTCTTCTTCCTCTCTCTTTCATTTTTTTACCACTTTCTTTTTCAAAACCTTTCTTTTTCACTTTCTCTTTTGTGTGGGTGTATCTTTATAAAAAAAAAAAAAAACCTAAAAACCTAAAAAAACTAAAAACACAATCACTTAAAAAAAATACAAAAAAATAAAGAGTCATGCTTACTCACCATCGAGTTTTAAAATTTTGTCCAACCATTTTGGGGAGTTAACAGACATGTTTTCATCTCAAAAATTTTGTATTTTCATCATGACTTTGAATAAATAATTTTTTGTCAAAATTAACAAATTTTGAATGCTCAATTTTTGATTTGGAAAATGATTTTCCCAAACCGTGAGGAATAACATTTTCTTTCATTCCAAGGCCACCTATGGCCATCTTTTCAAAATGTGCGTTTTCACCCCCATTTGTGAGTCTTGAGTTTGTGGACATTCGAGCTGAATTTCCTACCTTAGTGTGCATTAATATGATAAAGGCATTTTCTTAACCACATGAGAATCATAATAGCCAAATATAATCCCATTTCCCTTACATTAATCCTTATTTTGAAATCCCCTTCAATCCTATAAAAACCTTTTCTTTGATAGCCACATTACAATACCAATACCTTTTCCCACCCAATATCAACATGGATTTTCATTGCATAATTTTTTGAAATTTAAGTGTGGGGGGAATGGATTTCATTGTTTGGGTACCCTATTATTGATTTTCAACGAGTTATCATCTTCTTGAGGGAAAGAATCCATTTCAGTGTGGGTGAGAGGTTTTCATTCAGTGTGTTTTGGGGAATGTAATGTACTTTCATTTATGAAATTTTGTAAATGTTATTGACAAGTGTTCAAAAAAAATAAAAAATGATCAAAAAAATTGAAAAAATGGGTTGTGTCTTGGGTAGGTCAAAAATAACTCTTACTCAATATTTGATGTTGTTATAACTATTACAATTAGTGTCGTGAGGAGATCAATCATGGGTTGGGATATGAGTGTGAGATCGGTTTCAAGGTAAAATTTCGAAAAAAAAGAAAAAAAAGGAAAAGAAAAAAAAGAACACTTGCATTATATTCTTATTGGGAGAAGTTTTTTGTTTTTTAAATATTCCATCTTCTCATTACCTTCATATTTTCTTCCTCTATTGTGTCTTTCTTCACACAATCATTCCCTTGTAAATATGTGTTTTCATTTCCTTCCATGTTTTATTTCAAAAAAATGTGCATTGCTTTTTCTATGTTGGTGTTTTACCCCTCTTCTTATCTCTCTTGGACATTATATTACTACCATCCCATAGCCACAGAAAAACCCCTTAAGAAGACCTCTTTATTCTTATGCACTTTGTATAGGGATTGGAAGCTGAGATATCTTTCAAACTCTAAGATTTTCACTTTTGGTTGGTGAAAGAGTGAACCTCCACAAATGAATTTTATCATCTTGAGAGGTGTGAGTTTTGAGTGTCCACATTTTCCATTTCAAAATTTGAGCATGAAAAAATGAATTAGTTTTGGAAATTTTTTTTGTAACAACTTGTGGTGGAATTCAAAATGGATGAGTGAAATAGTGTAAACCTCCCCTGATTGGAGAAAACAAAATTTTAATTTTTGTTGGTGAGTGAAAATGATTTTGTCATGTTTTTATATTTGTTGCACATGAGGACATGCACAAAAATAAGTGTGGGGGAGTTTATGTTGTTAATATTTTCATGACTTATTATATACTTCCTTTACTTATTTTATATGAAATGTGCATATTTTGTGTGAAATATTAATGTTTTAATACTAAGTATAATTTTTGAGCATTTTTAGAAGTAGTCCAATTGAGTCAGTTTACTATTTTATTTATAACTATCATCCTAATGATCAAAATTGTGTGGTTCTTGTTTTTTAGGATTCCTAGTACAATATACAACATTTCATTATAAGGGTTCATGAGACAATTCTTCCATTTAAAGGGTCATATGTACCACACAAGAAGGCCCAATGAATCTGTGAACAAAATGGACCAGCCTTGAAGATTGATTTACTGGGATCAATACAGAAGTCCAAAAAAATTAATTCTCCACCATAATTTGGTGGACACTACATGTCATCTTGGATAAAAATTTCAAGTCCCAAATCTAAGTACAAGGGGCCCAACTGATTCATTTAATCTCATCCCACCATTCTGTTCGGGAATTGAAATCAGCACACACATGTTGAATTTTCTCCTGATTTAGACATCCATGAAAGATGAGATTTTTCAGTGTGAAATCAAGGATATAGGTGGCCAAAATTTTTGAAGAAATTATTTTTATTTTAGGGCATCTTACTATGCAAAAATCCATTCACATTTCGGCCATTGAAAAGTCTGGATTGAAATAGACAGAATGAAATTATTTATTAAAACCTCCATAACGTTGGCTAACAAAGTATATAGGCGGCCAAATTTTGAGGGTGTATAGAAGACATCCATATATACATCTTTTAAGAAGACACCAGATCGTGATTCATCTGTCTATATTGGTAAATCTTCAGTTCAAGTGGAAGGACAGTTTTAGAATGCAAACAACCCACAACCTTGGGCTATAAATACACCCCCTCCTCTCATTCCAAGGGGTTGGCATTTCAGAAGAGAGGAGATCATATTGGCACGACCAAATACTTTAAAAAGGATTGGGAGGATCTTCCATACTCAATTTTTCACTTGAGATACCTTTCCCCCTCTCTTTGTTTTCATTTACTTTTATGTTCTTCATTGTTGTAATTTTGTAAGTCCTTTCCTTTGTAATTATGTTTTAATGTAAGTTTATTCTTCAATATATCTTATTCTCATCCACCTTATATAGTATAATATTAATTTTCTTAAAATATTTTAAATATAGTTTAATCCCCTTCCCTTATTTTGCTTTCTAATTCAATCTAAAGTTCGTTTTTAATTCTCATTATCGTTCGTGTGTGTGTGTTTAGCACACAAATATTTTCTTATCCATTTATTTATCTTATCTTCTTAATTTATCATCATAATAATTATAACCAAATTATTAATCATTTTAATGGCTGAGTAAATCTTTAATTGTGGTGAGTTATAATTTAGGTATGTTAAGTTATTGAGAGCTTTTGCTCGACGAATGTTCTTTAAATTAACATTGTGTATGTTGGACTTAACATGTCATGGATAAATGACTTGTTTTGTTTAACATATGGATTCCATGGATTATTGGAACTATAAATACACTACCACAATCAATTAATGATTGATATTATAATCCTAGTTAAGTTAAGGCTTGGATTAAAGCCTTAACACTTAGTAATTCCAATCAACGTCAACTTGTGACTTGAGTGTTAATTTAAATGCAATATAAAGCAAAGCTCAAGGATATCACAAGTGTAACTACCTAATGATGAAATCATCCCAATATTTATCAAATTATTAAATAAATCTTAATCAATCAACCATTTCAATTAAGCTTTGCAAACAAACCCCCCAATCAAAATACAATTAACTAAAAAATGACTATTACAAAGTATCATCGCCGAGGATTCAACCCGAGTGCTGCTATACACATTAGCAGAGCACCAGAACCTTGACCGGTCTATAGGCGACAATCGGCCATGTGTTTCAGTATTATCACAATAGAGTGTGATAGGATCTTTACTACTAGGTACTACATCTAGATCTTGGATGAAGCTTCGCATCCATACTGCTTCTTTAGCTACCTCAGAAGCTGCGATATACTCAGAATCTTCTGTAGAATATGCGACCACACCTTTATTTGAGCTCTTCCAACTCACTACACCTCCATTAAAAATGAAGATGTATCCATTCTGCGACTTCATTCCATCTGTATCAGTCTGGAAACTAGCATCTACATATCCTCTGATGACTAGTTCCTCATCTCCTCCATAAACCAGAAACATATCCTTAGTACGCCTCAGATACTTAAGGATAGTCTTGAATGCCATCCAATGATGGTCTCCCGGATCAGCTTGATATCTTCCAACCGCACTTAATACATAAGCAACATCTAGTATTGTACATAGCATAGCATACACGACTGAACCAATCAAGGATGCGTAAGGGATCCTTGACATTTTCTTTCTTTCCTCATGTGTCTGAGGACACATTTTCTTGGAAAGATGAATTCCATGTGACACTGGCAACAATCCCCTCTTGGACTGTTCCATACTGAATATCTTCAATATCTTGTCAATGTATGTACTTTGACTCAGGTCCAACATTCTCTTGGATCTATCATGATGGATCATGATCCCAAGAATATATGCTGCCTCGCCCAAGTCTTTCATAGAGAAGCATTTATCCAACCATGCCTTAATTGACTGTAAGATAGGTACTTCATTTCCAATTAGTAATATTTCATCAAAATATACTATTAGGAAAATGACTGCACTTCCTCTAAACCTTTTGTAGACACAAGTCTCACATTCGTTCTTAACAAAGACAAATTCTGTTACAGTTTCATCAAAATGAATGTTCCATGACCTTGATTCTTACTTTAATCCATAAGTAGATTTCTGCAACTTTCCTTTAGAGTCACAAACCCTTCAGGTTGTGACATGTAGACATCTTCCTGGAGGTTCCCATTAAGGAATGCTATTTTGACATCCATTTTCCAAATTTCATAGTCATGATAAGAGGTAATGGACAATAGAATTCTGATGGATTTCAGCATCACAACTGGTGAAAAGGTTTCATCATAGTCAATTCCTTGATGATGTCTAAAACCTTTTGCAACTAGTCGTGCCTTATAGGTGATGACTTGTCCCTCCATGTCCTGTTTCTTCTTGAATACCCATTTATTACCAACAGGATTTATATCAACTGGAGGATCTACCAAAATCCAGACTTGGTTTTGGTACATGGAATCCATTTCAGAATTTAGGGCTTCTTGCCACTTGGAAATGTCTATGCCTTCAACTGCTTCCTTGTAGGTAAGAGGATCATCATTGTCAACCAATAATGAGTCACCATCCTCAGTGACAAGAAAACCATATCATTCCGGTTCTCTTACCTTACTCATGCTTCTACGCAGTTCTTGTGTCTCTGGAACAGATTGTTCTTCCACGGGGCTTTGCGGAATCTGTTCTTGTACCAACTCCTGTGTATCTTGAGCCTCAACTTCATCAAAGTCTATCTCACTCCCACTATCGCTTTTAGAGATGTGCTCCCTCTCAATGAATATGGAATGTCTTTCCACTGTAACCTTTTTATATGAGGGGTTGTATAGGTAATATCCCCTTGTTTCCTTGGGATATCTTATAAAGGTACACTTCGTGCCTCGGGTTGCAAGTTTGTTACCTGAAGAGGACTTAACAAATGCTTCACTACCCCACACATGTAAATTTGATAACATGGATTTGCGTCCACTCCATAACTCGTATGGAATACCATTTATCGATTTAGTTGGTACTTGGTTTAGTATGTGGGCTTCTATTTGTGACTCATATCCCCAAAAAGATAATAGAAGACTCACATGACTCATTATTGATCTCACCATGTCCAACAGGGTGCGGTTCCTCCTTTCACTTACACCATTCCACTAAGGCGTTTAAAGAGGAGTGAATTGAGATAGAATCCCAAACTCCCGTAAGAAATCAATAAAGTCCTGATTAAGATATTCTCCTCCTCTTTCTGAGTGGAGTTTCTTAATCTTCTTACCAAGATGGTTCTCAACTTCATTCTCGTATTCTTTGAACCGATCAAAAGAATTTGACTTATACCTCATTAAGTAAATATATCCATATCTACTAAAATCATCAGTAAAAATTATGAAGTACAAGAACCCACCCCTTGCTTCAACAGGAAATGGTCCACACACATCTGTATGAACTAATTCTAGAAGCTCTTTATCCCTTTCACCTTTCCCACTAAATGGGGCTTTGGTCATTTTTCCTTGTAGACACGCATGACATACACTAAGTGGTTTTAGTTTAAAAGAATATAAATACCCATCTTGATATAATTTTTTCAAACATTTCTCATTGACATGACCTACCCAGTGATGCCAAAGTTGAGTGTGGTATGAGTCATGTGAATTAACTTTTTCATCGATTGCCATTACTTGGTTTGTGTAGTCTAAAACATAAAGGTCGTTATATAAATATGTCCTACTAAAACAAAGGCTATATTTATAAAAGTAGAAACATTCATTTCCAAACATAAAGATGAATCCATCAGTATATAATATCGATACTGAAATAATGTTTTTCGTTACAGAGGGTACATAATAACATCCTTTTAATACCAAGACCATCCTAGTAGGAAATGTGAGGTGGTAGTCTCCGACAGCTACAACAATGAGTCTGGCTCCGTTGGCTGCTCGCAGATCCACCTCACCTCAGTCAATCTTTCTGAATCTACTTGGTTCTTATATTTGGATATAGATGTAAGAACCACAAGTAGTATCTAATACCCAATTGGTAGAAATAGATAGATTTCATTCGATAACAAACGCACCTGAAGCTTCCCCTTATTTCCTTGGTTGGGTGTAGTTTTTCTTCCAGTGGCCCTTCTTGACACATGAGAAACAAACAACCTCCTATTCTCTTGCCTCCCATTTGATATTTCTTTTCTTGGAAGGCCTTGAAGAAGATTTGGTCTTAAATCTCTTCTCCTCTCCTTTCCTTTTATTCACCATAAGGACAGAAGGCCTTTCACGCTTCATATCATTGTCCACTTGGAGAATGAGGATAATAAGATCAGATAGAGACTTCTCAATGTTGTTCATGTTGAAATTTACAACAAAGTTAGAGAATCTCTATGGGAGTGATATAATAATGAGATCGGTACCCAGTTCTTTAGGAAGTTTAAACCCTAGAACCTCCAAGCGCTCAATGTATCCAATGAACTTGACTACATGAGGCCCACCTGGGGTGCCCTCTCCAAGCTTGCTCTAAAATAGAGACTTGGAGATCTCAAAACATTCCTATCTTTCTCTCTCTTGGTATAAACCATGGAGGTGATCAAGCATGCTATAGGCATCCATGTCTTCATGAGACTTCATGAGCTCACTAGACATTGATGACATCATCAAACATTGAACGTCGAGTGCATCATTCAAATGTCGATCATAGACTAGGAAATTTTCATCACTCGCCCCATGGGCAGGCGAATCAGGAAGTGAGGACTCCAGCACGTAAAACTTTATTTCATGGCGTAGGATGACCTGAAAGCGCCTAAACCATTCCTGAAAGTTACTTCTAGTGAGGATATTGTCTTTATCCAGAATTGATCGTAGAGAAAATGTGGTTGACGAGTTTTTCATATTTATTCTACAAATTAAAAGAGTAGATTTATCTGTACCTTTTGATTACATTTTATGAAAAATAATAAATGAATTTATTAATTCTCCCACTATTTTATCATGTCCCAACAACCCCCACCACTGAACTTGGAATGCATAGTTTCTATGACATTCTAGTGGAAATGATCCATATTCCCCTTCAATTAACCCCAACAAGGGTTGGTCATGCTATTTAAAGGTATTTAGGTAGGCAGGTATTTTCCAACTATGAGCTTACAATTCCTTGATATGTTGAGTGGACTCCCTAATCCGGAAATCCTAACTTGGATTTCTTCAACACTTTCCTCTATTTTATAAAAAGTATAGCAAGGGATACTCCTCTTGATGTAAAATATTTAAGTCAACCCAAAACTTTCATAAAAGATTCCTTTATAAAAGTAAGTGTCCCAACAAGGGTTGGTCAAACACATAGTTTTATTGAGTCTTTCCTTTAATCATGTAACGGAAGGCTTGGTCTAAATTAATATGGTATTTGAGGGATTTGAATCATTTATGTGTAGTTTCACATTATCACATGCTTGTTAATATTAAGTGATGCTTGCTTAAGTGATTAACCATGTTCTGATAATGTTTACGAATAGTCTGTTTTTTATTTTATTCCATATTTGCTTGCTTGTTTCCGATGGTTCATGTTTTGCATCTCCCACCTATCCACCTTTGTATCTTCTTGGGTTGGTTTCACCTCAACTTCGGATTTTGAACCGTCTCATATAGCTTGGGAGATCCTCCATTGCATGGAGTTTACATTAAAGAAACCATGGGCACGCAGGCCCTATATTTTATTGGAAGAATGCTCACAGGCCAATGAATTTAAATTAAATAAATTTAAATGAAACCATACACACACAAAGGGTATTTGGTCTATCGCATGATCATCCATAGCATACAACGACATTTACGCATATTTAGTATTTAAATTCTTTTAATCATTCTTTTATTCAAGATAAGTCATGCTTGAATTCAATTAATTATGATCTTTTAATTAATCAATTCTTTATCTTAAATTCCTTTCTGAATTTCCTTGAGATTATTCTCATCTATATTCCTTGTACGGGTCTTTTTACTTTGGAGGAAACCTGGTGAAATTCCATTATTGGAAAGTACACGACGTGTAGGATATATTACACGGCGTGTATTTGTTTTCACCCTTTATCCAAATTACACGCCGGGGGATTTGGCATGTTTTCTATACTTTGGAAATTTTGGAGTACACAACATGTAGATTAATCTAACATGGCATGTACTTCCTTGTTATGCGGTTACCGGCCTGGCAATCCCATGTACGCGGTTACACGACTTCTCCTTGTACATGGTTTCACTTGGGCCAGATTGGAATACACGACATGTTGATTCAACATACACACCGTGTATTCCAGTTTCGACGTGCTATTCAGTTCTAGTCAACATGGTTTATTAAAAAACTCAGGTATGCTCAATTCACATGACATGGTTTGGCGGACCAGTACCGGTTAGTTAAACCTAAGTACATGGCGTGTAGATTTCAATACACGCCGCGTATTACTGTGTTGTACATACAGAATGAGCGGCTCCTCCGGATGAGTTCCTCATTTTTATTTTAATCAAAATTGAAATTAAAAGGTCATTTCTGTGATGTGAATTGAGAAACAAAGGAGGAAGAACATATATCGTTCATTTAGTTTTATAGAACGATTTATCTTGAATTGAATCAAATATAAATGCGTAAAATATCATTGAAAATTAAATAACTATAATCAACATTGTGATCCATCTAATACCACTTGAAGGTCCCGGGCACAGCGGAAGCTTGTGGGTGAATGTACCCACTTGGACTTTTGTCATTAGAAATGATCAATCTGGGATCAATACGACGATAAACGCCAGACTCCATGGATCGAATCACAGAAATATACAAAGAAGAAGAATAGTCCCAGAACCACAAAGGAGGATCATCACATGTTGATTATAATTAATTTAATTAATTGACAAGAAGTAACTTTTATGGTGTTCTTTCTTAATTGATATTTCTAATCATGTTCTGATGTGATTCATTGTTACATCGCAAAAGCCAAGTGTATAATTCCTTCAGTGGTGATCCACACGTGCACCACGTATCTCTGTACGTCGCCAAAGGAATCTATGACTGCTCGCATAGAAAAGCCTTTGCTTGCGTTGTCTACATTAGATCTCCTTGATATAATGGAGGAGGATCTCTCTCGGTCTTTAGATCATTCTTGGAGGAAGGATTTCTTTCGGCCTTGAGAGAATTCTCCAGAATTGTTGTGCACAATAATTTGGGAAAAGTGTTGGGGTTGTGAGGATATTTATAATCGGGTTTGAGGTTATAGAGTTATGACAATAAATAAAAATTTTACGCGTTTTATTTATTTCATTAACTCTTATTGAAAACACCCATGTTGAATCATTAATTCCTTGACATGCGCCCATGCTAATTATAATAAATATCATTTAATAAAATGATATTATTTCCTCAAAATCCTGACTGAAAAAACTACACGATGTGTAATCATTAATAAATAGTGTGTACTCATTTTTCATTTCCTTTCCAAAATGAAAACTACACGGCGTGTAAATTCAATGTACACAGCGTGTATATCTTGTTTTCATTTTATTTCCAAAATGAAAACTACACAACGTGTACATTCAATGTACACGATGTGTATATCTTGTTTTCATTTTATTCTTACTCCAACATTAAAAGGATTTAGGATTCCTTTAATAATTATTAAACCACATATGGGAATAATCTTTATTCTACTTAATATACTTGGATACACTTAGTGTGTGACCCTCTAGGTCTCTTTCTCGTTGTCATTAAGCGGGCTTGCCTAAATTCCAAGATTACTATTTAGCAAAGGGTCAATGCACCCAAGAGAAAGAAGTTGACTCCACATTGATGTCTCACCTCATATGAACAGTTATCGTGTAATTTAATTCCTTTTTCTCAATATCTCATCAAGCAGGTTTCATGGAACTGTCATAAACCTATATTCTTGATCCGTCATTCTTTGACTTCCAAAAATAAACTCTTCGTGACACCATGTCCATAGAATTTGGGTGAAAATTCTATTTCAATAAAAGGGCCCAAGATATCTACTTCCATAAATATGGAAGGGAAAAATAATTCCTCGACTTATACATTAACAACATGTCATTCATGACGCACCCAACGCACCCTACTTCTCGCCAACTATCTTCATGACGATTTTCGTCAGCAAATCTAAGTGCGTGAGTCATGACATGAGTTAATGATAATATTCCTGTCTAAGGACCATTACACACTTTCATAGATAGAAATTTCCGATGACACCAAGACATGCGGAATTACTACTGGCGGGTCTATTCTCATAATCTCCCATCTTAGAGATTACCAAGTGCGAACTCCATGAGAGAGAGTCTCGTCTTCTTATGAGTACTCGCACATGACGGTCTGTATACTATGTGTCCTATCATAGTATAACATCCAACCGTTGAACTTTATTTAAGAATATTGTTATAGAATTTCAAGGTTCTCATCATAGCGGGGATCTTCCATGACCTTATTAATGCAACCAATATTCTAGGACATTATTATATTATAGTCATGAAAAAAAATGAACAATATATAATAAGTGGTACATTCATGTAATCAAAGTATAAATAGTTGGTTCTCAAGACACAAACTCTAACATAGAATTAATAATCTGCAGATAATTATGTGATGTTTGCATCATCCTTTTCAACTTTCTTCTTCCCAGCAACGTACCATTTGCGCTCTCCATAATCACTTTTATAGTGACCCTTCTTCTTGAACCAGAAACACATGAATTCACTCGAATCACATCCTCTTGATTTTGGTCACCATTCTTTACCTCCTGATTGACGATGTCGACTCCTCCCACATTGATCATCTTTCATCACCATTATTTGCTTTCCTGAATGCATCACGGGTCTTCGGAATGACTCTGAATATTGAAGTGATGCCATCAATTTTTCTAGATTCAATATCTCTTTCCCCATGAGAAATGTAGTCACAAGACCATAAAATGAGCTTGGTAGGGATGATAAAAGCAAAAGTGCTTTATCTTTCTCTCCAACCTTCACACTGAGCATCAATAATTGCTTCAGAATCTTGTTGAATTCATTGGTGTGATCCAACAAATTCGTTCCCTCATCCATGCACAACTGGTACAATTTCTTCTTCAGGAATACTTTGTTGGTGAGTGACTTCTCCATATACCACCTCTCCAAATTCTTCCAGATCTCCTTCAGTGATGTTTAGTCCAACACTGAGTATTTTACCTCATTTTCCAGACACAGTCGA
The DNA here is from genome assembly GCA_963277665.1 of Viscum album. Lineage (NCBI taxonomy): Eukaryota > Viridiplantae > Streptophyta > Magnoliopsida > Santalales > Viscaceae > Viscum > Viscum album. The sequence goes on along the minus strand of OY728162.1, from coordinate 1,233,049,374 downwards.
ATTATGCTGACGACCCGCATCTCGAGCTCTTCCCAATCATCTTTACTGGTTGCCTCGGGCTTTTCTATGATAAACGGTCTGATCATGCCCTACTTAACCAAAATATATTTCATTGTTCTTTTCCACAATCCAAAATTGTTTCGACCATCGAACTTCTCATTCTCAAATCTTGGTAGTGGTCCGCCACCAGCCATCGTCATTGTCGCAAACCGCGATCACCACCGTCGATGTCGCACCCTTCTGAAATCGACTAATAGATTGAGAATTTTAAAAAATTAACCATACAGATACATTTGGAATGGTCTAAATAGTTGGAATCGACTCATGGATCGCCAAAATCGGACACCAATTGATCGAGATATGGTCAAAACACGTTCAACGGTCCAAATCTCCCGCTGATGTGGCACTGACATGGCGCTGATGTGACATTGACATGGCATGCTGGAGTTTCTACTGGAATCTCGCCGGAATTTTCACCGGCGGCATGAATAGTTCCGTCTTCTCCGGCACGGTGGTACTGTTCACCCGTGATTTTGACCAAAGTTTGACCGAGCTTACCGGGCTCGTTTCAACTCTGTTTTCTTCACCGCTTGTGCCGTTGGAATCGTCTTGACGTCCTCTTTACAGATCTAGGCTCAGAAAAATTTTTACAATCAACTTCAATTTTCCAGTCACCGGAAAATTCACTGTCACCACGCCGATTCAACTTCGCTCGCTCCGACTCACCTATGATACCACTTGTTGGGGCGCAACAGAGGTGCATGGTACCACAAACACACAAAAAAGAGAATCAAATAGAGCAACAAAATTTTTAATTTGGTTAGTCTTTGAATCCTACATCCATAGGAGAAGGGGGTGTCACTTTTATTTCTCTCCTCTCCGTATCTTTTCGGATGATCACAAATACACACCCATTACAACCATACACTGCAAGAGATTTGATCCCATTAAATAGAGGAAGTAAAAACATATATCTTTGGTTGTTGGAGGGTAGCTCATCTACCCCTTAGACTTCCTCCCGCTGCCTGCTGTAGTCCATGAAAGCTGCTGTCGGCTGGGTTGGCTGCTAACCAAGGAATGCTACTGCAGCCCATTTCTCCTCCCGTTGAAAAATCTGCCCCACATTGGGCGTGCCCCCCATAAACATGTATTGAAAATAGTGGGGGTGGTATAGAGATTAGAAATACATTATATTTTTGGGGTGCATGAGATCCAACATAGAGAAATAGCAGGAAGGCAGTCAATGAATTCATCGGAAAATCAAGATGGAGATTTGAATTTGGAGTCGAATCATCAGAGGTGATTCCTCTCTAATTTGTCTAATTTCTATTATTTGTTATTAATGAATTCTCATGTTATATTTTCACCAATATGATCAACTGAAATATTTCAAGGGGAAATAAAATTGTTCGTTTGTTCATCCTTTTATTACCTTCTTTATCCTTTTCTTTTAATTGTATTGACTTTCATCAAGACAAAGTGACAACTTGATGCAGTAAAAAACTTATTCAACCTTTTCTCTGTGATCTAATTATTTCAATTGATTGAAATATCATTGAATTCATTCAGTTGAGTGCCTTTAGCATCAAAAGAAGGTTTAGTGACTACCATGAATATTGAAAAACCAATTGTATTTTCTTAAAGAACGAACCAATTTAATAACCAAAAATTGAAATTTCCCCTATCATCTCCTATGCTCTTATGTTGCTATTTCTGCTTGAAATCCATCCTATTTTCTTTCCAGAATATTCTTATCACACTATTTCTCATACTTAATTTCACATCACTTCACCATTTTCTCATTTTCTTGTTAGTTTTTTTTCTTGGTTCTGCACGCACGTTCCCTGTGGGTTCATCCCTACTTCCACTGCACTAGTTTTAATAGGAATAAAGATAAATGATTTCTTCAAGGTCTACAACAATTGTATCACAAAGACTTTTCTACATCAGATATCCTCATTCAAAAGGAGATCATGAACATCTTCAAATAATATATTGGTCTTACCAAAAGAATTGATGACAATGGTAACCATTGTGCCCGAAGATTCGGGTAGTGATGATAGCAACAACAAAACCAACCCTGGATCCAAAAACTTCAGCCCTAAAAATTTCAACAGTCATTGAATGGTGTTGAAGTCATCAAAATAATCCATTTTTGTCCGTCCTTTCGACATTATCATGAAAAATAACTTCTGTATCATTACTAATTTTTTCATTGCAGTTGGCTTGTCATACATATCAGCCAGAGCCTTCATCAATTCTTTAGTGGTCTTCACCTCCTGAATATTGTAGGCAATATTATTTTTCAATGACATTAATATCACACAAAGTTCCTTCCTATCAATACTTCATCATTTTTTTTATATCCATTACTTTCAATTTTTCTCATTTCAATGGAATCTCGATGTCCTTTTGGAACATATAACCCCCCAACTACATCCTCAAGAATATGATGTTCATCCAATCTAATTTTTCTAATCAGACCTTGAATTATTCTAACCCCATTCCTTCTTAAATAGATATATCCCACTAAAATGAAAAGACATAAAGACAAGAAAACTATTGAAGTGTTTGATAATGAGTGCATTGAGCCTTACTAAACCACAAACTCTGATACCACTTGTTGTGTCTGGAACCACCGATCCAGAAGTACACACTAAAACATAAAATGTAGAACTGAATTTGGTATTTATGGAAATGCATGCACCAATGAAATGATGTTCCAAAACTGAGAATAAAAAACATACTAGCCAAAAAACTGAAATTACTCACACTCAAACTCTCAGAACTCCTAAAATGAAACAATCAAGTAAAATAAATGAAATAAAGAATGTAACGCCCCGACCCCAGCTACCCAGAGTCGGTGAATTACTTCGTAACATTGGCATGATCACAAAAGATCAAGTCTTGAAAGACCGATTAGTTTAGTAGCCTTGGAAACACTAGATACATTTGTAAACGTTACATTACATCATAAAGTGAAAAACTAATAATAATGTCTTCATAGTCCACACTCATATCCTCTTCTGACTATCCCTGTAGGTCATTCATAAAATACTTCTTCACATCCTGGAAAATATTAAAACATTGAAAGGGGTGAGCTCAGATGCTCAGTAAGGATAACAATATTGCGGAAGCTTTCATAAATAAACATAAAAATTTAAGGCAATGTATAACTAAAACAAAATCCTTTTAAACTTGAACATAAACATAATATGGCAAAAGTAAAATGAGATAATGCCATTCACTTCTTCACATGGATATTCTACTGGTCGAATAATCACATGCAATATCAATAACCACTTTCATAATGTTGGAATGCATAATGCCAGACTATCATAACCACGTAGTCAAGGCCTCGTGCCAAGACCACAAATAAGATTTTGTCAAGGCCTCGTGCCAAGACACTAGTTTGTCTCATGAGACCTGCCGATGCATCGAGGAGCTATAGCGGGCTCCACCCGTCACTTATTAAGTCCAATGCATTCCTCATATGAATAGGTTTAAACATATCATAAACCATAACATAATCATATCACATAAAACATGCATAAAGGAAACATAACATTTCCACATTTCAATCACAAGATATAAATACAACACATTGATATAATAAAAATGCTTTCAAAACCATTTTCAATACCAAAATAAAAGAAAGTTAAAACTTTGTATTTATTTTTCATTAAAAAAAATGATGGCTTGTAGAGGAAGCCGAATCTCAAATAATAGTCACGGCGGCGGAGAAGTCGTTGTCGCCGCATAAGTACGGAAAGAAAACATTCCCTTTTGTCGTTTAGCAAAACGCTTCTTATAAAAAAAGATTCCTTTTGAATAAATGTAAAAGTCAAAGAGGTTTATACACCGTATAAAATAAAGTTGTGTATAAAACCAAATATGCCTCAATGAAAGGGGATTGAGACGAAGTCCTTAAAAGATCATTTTTAAAATAAAATAGATATATTATGTGTATTCACTATAGGTACACATAAAGAAAGTAAAAAATACAAAATAGGACATAATAATATCATGACATAATTTGAAAGTAGGAGATTAACCCAAAGAATGGAAGTTGGGTTAAGAAGTTCCCTTACCTTGTGTCCGACTTGACTCAACCATTCTTTAACCTCCTGAATAATAAACTAGAGTTAATATCTACCTTATTAAGAACCATTTTAAATTTAATTATCCTTTTTATATCACTTATTACAATGTTATGAACATTATGTAATTATTTAAGTTAATAACGGTCGTTTTGTCGATCTTTGGTAACTTGAGTCAACAATAAACTTCTTATAATTACAAGTTGTTCATGTGGTAGAATATCCATTATATCCCGAATTATATTCATGATTTATATTTCATATATATCTTATATATACAGTATATACATTCATTTATAATATTACGTAACATTTAGAGGTAAGAAATGAAATGCACCGTTCATGGAGACGGTAAGCCGTACGTACGCATGAACGCTACTTTCATTTCAATTTTATATTTAATGGAACTAAATCATAATGATATAAATGTATAATATAATTCCAGTATAATATAGTGTATAATACCATTTACTCCATCCTTTATACATCCCACATATGGCATTAACGATTCAAATCACTTTGAGGGGGCGGTAGTCCGCACTTCCTAAAATGAAATTATCGCGTTTTACCCATAATGGAAATCATAAAGTATGCCATAAATGAGAAATACAGAAGCATAAGTAAAACATAAACATATTATATATCATATATAAAAATAGTGTCATCTTAATGGCCTCCTTTGGAGGTGTTATATGAGTGTTGAACAATCATCGTTTTGTGAGGCAGAAATTCGCCATCCACAGAAACTGTATGTTCTTTAACCATTAGATGTAGGTGTGTGTAAGTGTAGCTCGAATCCTTCTTATAAAAACATCCTAGTATATTGAGTATACTGGTTTTGTTACAAAAGAAATGAATAAAAAGAGTTTAGGGGGTTGGAGAAGAAAAATAAAACAAAACAACATTAGAAAAGACATTACCTCAAAATCGGGTAACTCTTTTTGATTTGAGCCAAAGGATTCCTTGGGAAGAGTTCTGACCAAAGTGAGGCTTCTAGGAGTAAGAGGGGAAAGTTGGGAGAGTATTTGGGCAGAGGTTGGCCGAGCCAAATGGCTTGAAAGTGTAAATGAGGTGGGAGAGGTGGGGGCCTTTTATAAGTGGAGAGGAGGGGCTCTTTTGGAAAGATTGAAATGTTACATTATTACACTATGCTTTTCGGATTCTAAAGGTCCCACACTTATATAATTCGAGGATAAGATGATAAGGGTTCTAAATATACTCATCCAATAGGTTTTTGACAAGTTTAAGCCTTGGATTTTGCATTATCTTCTCATTTTATTTAAATCGTTAAATAATGAGGTCATTGCTGCATCATAATGATGTCATAGATAATTTAATTTATTTAATGTATAAAAATTATAAAAAACTAATATGATGTAGGAAATCGTTTTAGATTTCTAATGAATATTTATAGTCAAAATTTGGACTTGTGTAACCCCACTTAAAAACTGTTTTAGTAAAACAACTCATGTTTGTGTCAATTTAATTTTAACATTAAATAAATATATATTAATGTAATTTTCCAACTAAAGTGGCTCCATGGGGTCCCCAAGTTGACCCAAGGGTTGTCTTGGTCGGCCATGACTCATACAATAGGAGTAGGACAAGTTTCAAGCTCATATCATATTATTAAAACATTATTTTTACCTTAAACTACACTAATTACCTCTAATCGCGATTAAGAACTTAAAAGTTACTATTCACCAAAAAATTATTTTAATCTCATTGAACCACATTTTACTTATTAATGACAACCATGTATGTCGGATTTTTGAAAATCAAATCACAGAAGTGGTAATATTTCATTTAAACGAAAAAATCAGTTATTTAACTACCACTTAGTGGTTTCACTATTCATCAAAAATTGAAGTTTTTCAGAACAAGGCCAAAATTTCACCCTAAGCTATAATTGATATTCCGAATTCAAAAATGATGACTATTTTAAAAAATTCCAAACATATAAGTTGCATTAATTAATTTTATAATTAATTCCCGCTGTTACGACAAATAGCGTGTTTTTAAGAAGCAATTTATATCAAAAGATTGGCAATTGTTTATGTCCAATTTCAATGTTAAATTAATTCTAATGACCACCATTGGATAAAATGGTAAAAATATATTCTAATTATACCTTAAAACCACTAAATAGTATAACTTATCACTATAAATTATTTTGATTAAAAAAAGTTGTTTTAAGTATTTTTCACTATTCATAAAAATTTGAAAGTTCTCGGAAAATTACAAAAAATTCAACATAGGCTAATTTCAATATTAGGAATACAAAAATGAAGTCCATTTTGAAATATAAAATTTCTATAAATTTAAAAGGTGGTTATTACTATTCATAACGACTACTTTGATTAGTTGCGGTGTGTTAGAACTCGAACTTGCGTACAATGCAAGCTATTGCTTTATTGAAAGAGAGGCGTATCGTGGAAGCTCGGGGTGTTACATTCTCCCCTCCTTCAATAAATTGCGTCCTCGCAATTTGAAATTTTTCTTTGAAAAAAAAAGGTTGAAAAGAGAAAATACCTTTGAGGAAAACCCACATCGGAAATAAGGTTAATAAATATATAACATTAAAAGAAAGCAGGATAAGTACAAAGGTCACCCAATATAGCCCATTCTAGGATTATATGAAAATATGGATATGGAGGAGAAACAAACCATCAAGGTCTGATGGAGAGTTATAGAAAACATGATTAGGAGAAAGATTAACCACAAGAAAATCACAAACTTGTGATTGGTTAAACGGTCATTGAATCCCCAGTTGGAAAAGTTAACCGACAAAATTTTTGTTTTAAGTTACCTTTTATAATGTTGAGGAATTTATTTAGGATATTTACTAAGAACGTAAGGGAATATACATACTTGTTATGTATACTTTCATTCGTTAATAAATTTTTACCACAAACCCAACTTTTACTCCAAATGGTAACGGAACTCAAAAATATTCTATTTATCCTAATTGTATAAGGTTCAAAATGTTAACACATACCATTTAGATTAGTAAAACTATTTTGTAATAACCAGGGACTTCCTGTAGGCTAGTGGTAGGAAATAAAGGCTTGTCGCACTATGGTTGTGGGTTCGATTCCTGCAGCTTTGTCCGACGCGACGGGTTATTCCCCACCCTGCAGGTTGTCCTTTTTCCTAAAACTATAGTATTATAATATTCCAAAAATAATCTTCAGAAATTATTTAACCTTAAACAATACTATCCATGGTTCAACTTAATCCATTCCAACCTTAATAGTTATCCAAAATACCTCCGTCCAGACTTTCTCTAAAAGGTCTCTAAATTCCAAAATCAATTGTAAAATCAGAATCCCCAAACAAAGTAAAGTTTCTCTTATTGTCACATACTAAAAATATGATTACCTTAATCATATTAAAACCTTACTGAAATCAACAAGTACTACAGTACAATCCTTATATATATATATCACATTATTCTAATAACCAGAGTATAATCCATGAGTCCAAAGGCACCAATACATTAGTTATTCTGCTTCAACTGTAGTAACAGCATAAGATTGTCCTTGATCCCTTGGCCTTTTCTGAGGTAAGTTTCCCTGACGCTTAGGACATTCATTTGCATAATGACCCATTTCTCTACAATTGTAGCATTCAACTTTGACAGCCACTTTCTTTCCCTTGCAATCACGAGCCTGGTGACCCTTTTCTCCACATTTATAACAAACTCCCATTCCTTTTAGGAAAGTACCAGGGTGATTCTTCCCACAATTATCACATACTGGAAAATCCTTCTTTCCCCTTTTCCCTTTATCTGTCTCTTGTTCCACCGTTCTCTTCTTCTCTTGCTTTACTTTGTTGTCATAAGACTTAGAGAATTCCTTTTCTGTCTTGATAGCACACGAGACAATATCTTCGTATGATGAGAAGGATTGTGATACTAAATCTCGACGGAGAAATGGTTTTAACCCATCAAAGAAAAGATCAATCTTACTCCTTGGGTTACGTATATAATCGGCAGCATGCCTCGCTAACCTTGTAAAGTTAGCCTTATACTTTGCGACACTCTCATCCTCCTTCTGCCTCAAACTCAAAAATTGCCTTTCCATATCTGCTCGATGGTCACGAGGAAAATATTTTTCTAAGAAAAGCTCTTTGAACTCCCTCCATTCCATATTCGATACGTCATCATCTTCCTTTGTGTTTTGAATCAGCGACCACCACTGATCGGCATCTCCAGTGAGGCGGTAAACTGCCATGACAACCTTCTCCCTTTCACTACTCCCCAAGGCATGGAATTTTTTCTCTAAGGAATTTATCCATTGCTCAGATACTGTAGGATTTGTACTCCCATTGAAGGTTGGTGGTTGTTGCCTCATGAAATGGTCTAGCATTGATCCTCCACATTGCGGATCAGGGTGCTCCATACGAGTAAGGTTATTATTCATAACCTGAGTGAGTTGTCCCAGTATGGTAATAAGTTGATCAGCACCAGTTGTATCTCCAGATCCACAATAATTATCTTGAGCAGGAGGGAAATCCCTACACGGAGTGCATGCATTGATACGGTTTCCATTCCTTCCACTAGGCGCCATTTCTAAACAATGGCACAAACTATATTAGTTTATGAATCAAAATACATAATTCCATACTTGTAAGATACTGAACATAAATTGAACTATTTATGGATATAATCCATAAAAATGTTTTCTTTGAGGAATTATATACTCATAACCCTTCATAGTGGTTTATAAAGAAAATGAGAATTATCCAAAGCATATCCCCCGGGAGTGTCGTAACCAAGAGTGCAGCAAGGCCCGTTGTCGTGCACCAGTTCCCGTTCGAGTCTAGCTCAAAGAGGTGTTTTCGGGTTTTACCCCTAGGTACATCTGTGCCAGAGCCGCCTCTACCTGCTCGTATCCAGACAGAGATGTATTGCTCGGAAAACTCACAACATCTCTACAATACCAAAATTCTAGGAAGTTCTTCTATACTAATCCTCAAAGTCTATCTTCGGGCTATGTGCTCTAATTAGAGTTTATCTAAATCTAGCTTCCAAGGTTAGTACTAAACTGCCTCTGATACCAACTGTAACGCCCCGACCCCAGCTACCCAGAGTCGGTGCATTACTTCGTAACATTGGCATGATCACAAAAGATCAAGTCTCGAAAGACCGATTAGTTTAGTAGCCTTGGAAACACTAGATACATTTGTAAACGTTACATTACATCATAAAGTGAAAAACTAATAATAATGTCTTCATAGTCCACACTCATATCCTCTTCTGACTATCCCTGTAGGTCATTCATAAAATACTTCTTCACATCCTGGAAAATATTAAAACATTGAAAGGGGTGAGCTCAGATGCTCAGTAAGGATAACAATATTGCGGAAGCTTTCATAAATAAACATAAAAATTTAAGGCAATGTATAACTAAAACAAAAGCCTTTTAAACTTGAACATAAACATAATATGGCAAAAGTAAAATGAGATAATTCCATTCACTTCTTCACATGGATATTCTACTGGTCGAATAATCACATGCAATATCAATAAACACTTTCATAATGATGGAATGCATAATGCCAGACTATCATAACCACGTAGTCAAGGCCTCGTGCCAAGACCACAAATAAGATTTTGTCAAGGCCTCGTGCCAAGACACTAGTTTGTCTCATGAGACCTGCCGATGCATCGAGGAGCTATAGCGGGCTCCACCCGTCACTTATTAAGTCCAATGCATTCCTCATATGAATAGGTTTAAACATATCATAAACCATAACATAATCATATCACATAAAACATGCATAAAGGAAACATAACATTTCCACATTTCAATCACAAGATATAAATACAACACATTGATATAATAAAAATGCTTTCAAAACCATTTTCAATACCAAAATAAAAGAAAGTTAAAACTTTGTATTTATTTTTCATTAAAAAAAATGATGGCTTGTAGAGGAAGCCGAATCTCAAATAATAGTCACGGCGGCGGAGAAGTCGTTGTCGCCGCATAAGTACGGAAAGAAAACATTCCCTTTTGTCGTTTAGCAAAACGCTTCGTATAAAAAAAGATTCCTTTTGAATAAATGTAAAAGTCAAAGAGGTTTATACACCGTATAAAATAAAGTTGTGTATAAAACCAAATATGCCTCAATAAAAGGGTATTGAGACGAAGTCCTTAAAAGATCATTTTTAAAATAAAATAGATATATTATTTGTATTAACTATAGGTACACATAAAGAAAGTAAAAATACAAAATAGGACATAATAATATCATGACATAATTTGAAAGTAGGAGATTAACCCAAAGAATGGAAGTTGGGTTAAGAAGTTCCCTTACCTTGTGTCCGACTTGACTCAACCGTTCTTTAACCTCCTGAATAATAAACTAGAGTTAATATCTACCTTATTAAGAACCATTTTAAATTTCATTATCCTTTTTATATCACTTATTACAATGTTATGAACATTATGTAATTATTTAAGTTAATAACGGTCGTTTTGTCGATCTTTGGTAACTTGAGTCAACAATAAACTTCTTATAATTACAAGTTGTTCATGTGGTAGAATATCCATTATATCCAGAATTATATTCATGATTTAGATGTCATATATATCTTATATATCCAGTATATACATTCATTTATAATATTACGTAACATTTAGAGGTAAGAAATGAAATGCACCGTTCATGGAGACGGTAAGCCGTACGTACGCATGAACGCTACTTTCATTTCAATTTCATATTTAATGGAACTAAATAATAATGATATAAATGTATAATATAATTCCAGTATAATATAGTGTATAATACCATTTACTCCATCCTTTATACATCCCACATATGGCATTAACGATTCAAATCACTTTGAGGGGGCGGTAGTCCGCACTTCCTAAAATGAAATTATCGCGTTTTACCCATAATGGAAATCATAAAGTATGCCATAAATGAGAAATACATAAGCATAAGTAAAACATAAACATATTATATATCATATATAAAAATAGTGACATCTTAATGGCCACCTTTGGAGGTGTTGTATGAGTGTTGAACAATCATCGTTTCGTGAGGCAGAAATTCGCCATCCACAGAAACCGTATGTTCTTTAACCATTAGATGTAAGTGTGTGTAAGTGTAGCTCGAATCCTTCTTATAACAACATCCTAGTATATTGAGGATACTGGTGTTGTTACAAAAGAAATGAATAAAAAGAGTTTAGGGGGTTGGAGAAGAAAAATAAAACAAAACAACATTAGAAAAGACATTACCTCAAAATCGGGTAACTCTTTTTGATTTGAGCCAAAGGCTTCCTTGGGAAGAGTTCTGCCCAAAGTGAGGCTTCTAGGAGTAAGAGGGGGAAGTTGGGAGAGTATTTGGGCAGAGGTTGGCCAAGCCAAATGGCTTGAAAGTGTAAATGAGGTGGGAGAGGTGGGGGCCTTTTATAAGTGGAGAGGAGGGGCTCTTTTGGAAAGATTGAAATGTTACATTATTACACTATTATTTTCGGATTCTAAAGGTCCCAAACTTATATAATTCGAGGATAATATGATAAGGGTTCGAAATATACTCATCCAATAGGTTTTTGACAAGTGTAAGCCTTGGATTTTGCATTATCTTCTCATTTTATTTAAATCGTTAAATAATGAGGTCATCGCTGCATCATAATGATGTCATAAATAATTTAATTTATTTAATGTCTAAAAATTATAAAAAAAATACTATGATGTAGGAAATCTTTTTAGATTTCTAATGAATATTTATAGTCAAAATTTGGACTTGTGTAACCCCACTTAAAAACTGTTTTAGTAAAACAACTCATGTTTGTGTCAATTTAATTTTAACATTAAATAAATATATATTAATGTAATTTTCCAACTAAAGTGGATCCATGGGGTCCCCAAGTTGACCCATGGGTTGTATTGGTCGGACATGACTCATAAAATAGGAGTAGGACAAGTGTCAAGCTCATATCATATTATTAAAACATTATTTTTACCTTAAACTACACTAATTACCTCTAATCGCGATTAAGAACTTAAAAGTTACTATTCACCAAAAAATTATTTTAATCTCATTGAACCAAATTTTACTTATTAATGACAACCATGTATGTCGGATTTTTGAAAATCAAATCACAGAAGTGGTAATATTTCATTTAAACGAAAAAATCAGTTATTTAACTACCACTTAGTGGTTTCACTATTCATCAAAAATTGAAGTTTTTCAGAACAAGGCCAAAATTTTACCCTAATCTATAATTGATATTCCGAATTCAAAAATGATGTCTATTTTACAAAATTCCAAACATATAAGTTGCATTAATTAATTTTATAATTAATTCCCGCTGTTACGACAAATAGCGTGTTTTTAAGAAGCAATTTATATCAAAAGATTGGCAATTGTTTATGTCCAATTTCAATGTTAAATTAATTCTAATGACCACCATTGGATAAAATGGTAAAAATATATTCTAATTATACCTTAAAACCACTAAATAGTATAACTTATCACTATAAATTATTTTGATTAAAAAAAGTTGTTTTAAGTATTTTTCACTATTCATAAAAATTTGAAAGTTCTCGGAAAATTACAAAAAATTCAACATAGGCTAATTTCAATATTAGGAATACAAAAATGAAGTCCATTTTGAAATATAAAATTTCTATAAATTTAAAAGGTGGTTATTACTATTCATAACGGCTACTTTGATTAGTTGCGGTGTGTTAGAACTCGAACTTGCGTACAATGCAAGCTATTGCTTTATTGAAAGAGAGGCATATCGTGGAAGCTCGGGGTGTTACAAAGAAAAAAAAACATGAGATTACATTTTCCAAACTTAGTCCTACACCATGAGAGAATAGTGATAAATTATTTATACTAAAAAAAACAATAATATTACAATGTGTTGGACTCATCTTGTTTTAATGCTCACAAATCATGTAAATCATGTAAATCATGTTTAAATCTTATAAATCGTGATTACTTTTGTTCTATTATTATTATGTTTATCCTTAATCCATTCTGAAAGTATTACTTCTTAAAATAGATGACTGATATTTGAAAAAGTATGAGACATTGTTTCTGTGACCAAACTGTCTCACAATTTAGTTTGGAAATTGGCAAAGTCAATGACACCGTTCCATGACATCGTTTCTCACAAAGGACTTGACACCATTGTATCACCAACCATTCCAGAATTCTCGCAAAGTCAGTAACACCATTTCTATGAAACCCTAACAAGACACCATTCAGAAGTTTGACAAAGGACAATACACCAGTTCTATGATGCTGTAATCATGCTATCGATTCCAGAAATCGTAAAGGACCATACACTGTAACCGTGCTACTGGTTACAAAATTCACAAAGATCCAGACACTGTAACCATGCTAGCGATTCCAAAACTCGTGAATGATAAGTCACCGCTGACTGTGGCACCATTCCTATCTCACCACCAACTGTGACACCACTCCTTAACAATTTTTCTATCTTTTTCAATTAAATTTAAAAGTTGATTCTAATAGTCATATTTGAGTTATTTAATGACACTGACATAATTAATGTTTTTTTGTAGATATGACACCTGACAGTATGAGGTACGAGGTGTGGAGATCATGCTTCTTTTCAGCCAAAACACAAACACTTGAAGATTAAATACAAGGTGGCACACGAGCTAGGAAAGGGACTGAAAGAGGTGTTATAGAAGAACATACATGCATGCAATAACACACATAAGAACAAAGATAGTCCATACTGCTTTCTGTGTAACATCCTACGAACATCCTTGTAGTACCAACTCAAAGAAAAAGAAGTGATATGAAGAGTTACACAAAAAAACACTGGAAACCAAAACACAGAGCTCACGATACTATGTTTCTGAGTTTGCTTTCAGAATAGGACCCAAAAATCAAATCTGCTACATCGTAAAAGTTCAGAGCTGCCTAGAACAACACTCAGATCATTTCTAATCCCTTTATATTATATTCTTCTCTATTGTGTACTATTTTATTAATATTTCAAATAGTGTGTGCATCTGTCTATTAAACACACATCGTATCCTACACTGAACTGGAGGATACAAGATATCCTCATAGAAATATCTTTTTACACCTGTTTTCACCCACGTATAATTGTGGAAGAGGTCCAGTGTGTACTGACTGTTATATTTCCCACATTGAACTGTGGTTGAGGTCTTGTGACCTAGACAGTCTTGTGTACTATTGTGTAAACCCCAATCCAGAGTGTGGATCAAAGCTTTATATATATTTTTCTTGGTGGTAGGTGATCACCAAGTGGAGTGTATTAGGTCTTGGCTTGATACTGGACCACTTTTTTTAATCCTTTGTGTTTTCAAATTTCAATTACTTTGTTTTAACTCATATTTCAGAAAACTAAGTTTCATTTTGATAGTTAGTCTTGGATAATATTTATAACTGTTTTGATTTAGTAAATTGGTTTCAAAATTTATTTCAGTCTTTTAGGTTGATATAACTAAGAAGTAATCAATCTCTTGAGAAATTAATTGAACATTCAAACTGTTATAAATTTACTACTTTGATTAATTGACTTGTTTTATTTTTAAATTGGGGGATTTTCAAATAAAGTTTTTAATAGAAATTTTTATAGGAACTCAATTCACCCCCTTTTGAGTGTCCTACTCCGACCAGCATTTGGTATCAAATATTGTTTTTAAATTTCTATTTTCAATTTTTTCAAAGATTTTTCAAATCTTTTAAACTGTGATTTATTTGTGTTTTAAAGATCTATAAATTTCTGTTAGTTCTAAATTTCTATCTCTTTAAAATCTAGCTTTTATTCTTTTTTTATGGATAATAGACAGGTAGGTGTTGCTACCAATAGACTGTAAGAGTTGGTGTTCTAGAACCAAATGGTTGTAATTTTATTACATGGATATTTAATGTATTTAAATATTAGACATCTTATTACATATTTTTCATTGTTCTGCATGACTATGATGTAATAATGTCCTAGAGTATTTTTTTGCATTGCTAAGGTCATGGAAGTTCCCCACTATGATGATAACCTTGAAATGCTATAATAATATTCTTAAATATAGTTCTATGGTTGGATGACATACTATGATGAGACACATAGCATGCAGACTATTAGGTGTGAGTACTCATAAGTAGATGAGACTTCCTCTCATGAAGTTCACACTTGGTAATCTCCAAGACAGGAGATTATGAGAACATACTCGTTAGTATGAATTTCGCATGTTTTGGTGTCATCAGATATTTCTATCTGCAAGCATGTGTAATGATCCTTAGACTTTAAGATTATCATTAATACATGTCACGACTCCTTCAATTTGATTTACTGATGAAAACAGTCATGTAGATAGTTGGCAGGAAGTAGGGTATATTGGGTGTGTCATAAGTGGTATGTTATTAGTGGATAAGTTGAGGAAGGATTTATCCCTTTCATTTATGGAAGTTGATATCTCATCCCTTTGATTGAAATAGAACCGTCAAATGAAATTCCATGGTCATGGTGTAAAAATGAGTTTATTTCAGGTAGTCAAAGAATGACGTATCAAGCATAAGAGTTGATGACGCTATCATGAAACCTACATGATGAGATATTGTGACAAAGAGGTTATATTATACAGTGAGTGTTTGTATGTGGATGTCGTTTTTGTGACTTTAAGTTCTTTCTCTTGGGTGCCTTGACCTGTTACTAGACATTACTCTTCGACTTTAGGCAAGCCCACCTAATGCCAACGAGAAAGAATCCTAGAGGGTCACACACTAAGTGTTTTTGATGGTCTCGATTAAATTCTACTTGAATTTAATTAATAAATATCATTATCAAGAAAATGGAATAATTTTATTCAATTTAAAATGATTTCATAAATTAAATAAATATTTATTCACCAGATTGTGGGTAAAATATATTTATTTATTTTATTGAACATTTAATAAATATTTATTTACTAGTTTGTAAATAAAATATTTATTTAAGAGAATAAATTATATATTTATTTATTTAGGTGTTCAATAAATGGAAGTGGAGTTTGAGCAGACCAAGACCTGTCCGGTAGTAAAAAAATTATTTGCAAGACAATAAATAATTATTTAATTAGTTGGCACAAATTAAAATAACACTACAATTATTTTGTGACACGAGATTTTATTTATAATTCCATTTTGTGTAAGTTGGCGAATCATAAATAATGACGTGGTATTATTATTAATAGCATAAGTTTTCTCTAAGGTTATGAATGTATTTAATTGCTATTACACAATTAAATATTATAACCGAAGCTCTATGTCAATAAATACACATATACGTCTATTGCGCCATGTACCAAACCGCACACCCAGTGAATTGAGAATTGTTGAGCTAAATAATTTCTCTCTCAAATCCTCTTGCCGCTTCTCTCAATAACAAGAGACATTCTTCAAGGCTGAAGAATAAGCGATCAAGAATGAATAACACAAGACACTCACTTCACCACGCTAGCACCCAGAGAATGAGTGGTATCGATCAGACGTCATCGGAGCACGTGTGGATCACCATTAGAGGGATTCTAGTTTGGATCCTTGCAAGCACAACAAGATAATCTGGAAGGGTCATTCTAGACAATAAACATCATCAATAAATAAAATACCAAAGATCCGGGTATTATTTTCTTTATGAAATTAATTAAATTAATTATAAACATGATGTACAAGATCCTCTCTAAAGGTTTAGTTCCTATTCTTTCTTTATCTAAATATTTGATTCTATTCCGTGGATATTAGTGTTCATCGTCGTATTGATCCCAGAATAATCATTTATCATGGTAAAAGTTAAAGTTGGGTACTAGCCCAACTGTGCTTCAGCTGCGCTTGGAAACCTTCCTACTTTAATGGAAAAAATTATGCACAATGAAAAATTAAAATGAAAATGCACTTAGAAAGTATGATCTTTGATATCTGGATAGTAATAGAAGATAAATATGACATATCAGACACTCTAAGAACTGCATGGATTGGTGCAACAAAAACTACTTATAATAATAATTGTAAAGCTATGAATTCCTTATTTTGTGCTTTAGGAGATGAGGAATTTTATATAATTTATACATGTAAATCTGCTTATGAAATTTCGGATACCTTAGCTATTTCACATGAAGGAACTACTAATGCCAACAAAATGAAACTTAATACCTATACTATTAAATATTTTAACTTTAAGATGAAGCTTGATGAGCATATTTATGATATGTATCTCATGTTTAATTAAATATTCAATACAATGAGCTCTCTTGGAAAGCCAGTGGGTGCCAAAGAACAAATAATGCTTATACTCAGATGTCTCCTAGAAAGGTGGAGAGGAACCTCAATGTCAATTAGAGAATCTTGTGACATCAGTAAGTTGAAAATAAAGGAGATGATAGGTAAATTGATGATGTATGAGGAAGATTTAAAAGTCAACAAGGAAGAATAGGATGAACCAAATAGAAATTAAGTGGATTTGAAAACCACTATTTCAAAAAATAAAGAAAAGGAAAGGATATAAACTCATTCTGACAGTACAAGTAATGATGATTCACTATCATAAAGTGATGAGGAACTGGATTAATTATCCATAAGGTTTAAGAAGTTTTATAGAAGGAAGAAATTCTTCAGGAAGTCCAACTACAAAGTAAAATATAACAATAAAGGTAATTGAAAAAATGATTGGAAGAAAAGTGACAACTCTAATGAAATAGTCTGTTATGAATGTAAGAGAAAGGGTCATGTAAAAGATAACTATCCCAAGATAAAGTATAAAAAGAAGTATGGGGACAAAGATAAAAAGTACAAAAAGGAAATGAATGAAACATAGAGTGCTTCTGAAGATAGCTCAAGTGAATCAGAATATTAACATGATGAAAATGATGACAAAGCCAATATGTGTTTCATGAAAAACACATCTGAGGTAACCCTTGAGTCTCCTGTAAAAATTACTATTACTCTAAAGATGAAAGTGATTATGAAAATATGACTAGTGAAGAAATGTTTGAGTACTGTAAAATGATAGAATATATATGCAATGAATTAAAAGATAAATACAAATCTTTTAAGAAATAACATGCTCTTACTTCTACTGTTAAATATGATCTTACTATAGAAAAGGAAAAGAATGCTCAATTACTTAAATAGAATAATAAACTTAAATTATATAATGATCAATTGAAAAAGGAATTAGAAAAAATTACTAATTTTAAGAATACTCTAACACAAATTCTTGGTAAAAAAGTATCTTCTAGGTATACTACTAGTATAAGATACCGACTTGGATAGAGAAACGTATCTAAAAATCATTTTATAAAAAAATCTGGAAAATTTGTTTTCATATCTAGAACTGAAAAATCTTCTAATTCTAACTCTGGGAAGCCATTCACTACATCTAGTTTTTCAAGAGAAAACAAAGTTTACTTTTACAATACATTACAAATTGTTTATAGGAAACCCATGAAGCAAGTATGGGTTCTCAAATCTCTTATCACTAATGTTACTAGACCCAAAACAATCTGGGTACCAAAATCATCTATTGCTTAATTATTTTGTAGGAAAGTTGTTTAAAGAGATCCTATAGGATTTTATGGTACTTGGATAATGGATTTTCAAGACACATGATAGAAGATTATTCATGCTTTAAGAATCTGATAAAGATTGATGGTGGACATGTCACTTCTGGTGACAAAGGAAAAATAACTGGCCTCAACCAGATTGGTAACTCTAACTCAGTTTTAATTTCTAAAGTACTTTTTATTGATGAATTAAAATAGAATCTTCTTATTATCACTTAGTTATGTGATGATAGTTTCGATTTTAAATTTTAAAATGATGCTTGTAATTTTTTTAATTCTAAAAATGAATTAGTATTTTTTTATTTTAGAAATGAAAATGTTTATGCTGTTAACTTAGATTATTTAGTTTCTCAAAATGTTTCTTATTTGAGTGTATTTCACAAAGAGTCTTGGATTTAGAATAGAATACCAAGACATTGTAACATACACTTATAAATATTACTAGGAATGGTTTAGTTAAGGATCCACCTAAGCTTGAGTTTCCAAATGAAAAAGTCTGTAATCCTTGTCAAAAGGGTAAACAACACAAAATATCTTTCAAAACAAATAAAGAAGTTTTAACTTCTCAACCTATCAAGTTGGTTCATATCGACTTTTTTGGACCATACAAAGTTTCAAGTCTAAATGGGAAGCACTATGTCTATGTTCTTGTAGATGACTATTCTATATATACTTAGACCTTTTTCTTAGCTTACAAAAGTGAAGCTTGTTCTCATTTCACCAAGTATGCTAGAACAGTAGAAAACCTAAGTGGTTTAAAATTAAATACTTAAGAAATGACCATGGTCATGAGTTTGAAAACCATGAGTTTGAATATTTTTTCTCACAAAATGACTATAGTCATAACTTTTATGATCCTAGGACACCTCAACAAAATTGTGTTGTAGAAAGAAGAAATAGAAACTTACAAGAAATAGCAAAAAAAATTCTTAATGAATATTACCTACCTATCTACTTTTTGGATAAAGCTATCAATAAAGCTTTCTATATTATTAATATAGTTTTAATCAGACAAATTCTTAAGAAAACTCCCTATGAGTTGTGGAACAATAGAAAACCCAAAGTTAATTACTTTAATGTTTTTTGTTGAAAAGTTTATATTCTAATTACTAAGGACAATCTTGAAAAATTTGCATCCAAAAGTGATGAAGAAATTTTCCTAGGTTACTCAATAAATAGTAAAGCCTATAGAGTCTTTAATAAAAGAACCAAATATGTGAAAAAATATGTACATGTAAAATTTGAAGAAACAAATCCACACAAGCCTAATACCTCCCTATAAAACATTGAACATGATGTGTCAAATATGGATATAAATGCAAAATCTTTCGACCCTACTGTCAAAGAACCTGTTAAATAATATGGTACTAGAAATTCTCTAGACTCCAATCATGATGAACCCGAACCTATTGAAGAACCAGAAATTACTATCCCTTCATTTTCTAGATCAATTAGAACCCTTAAGAACCATCCTTTAGATGCTATGTATGGAGATTTAGATAAAGGAACTCAGACTAGAGATTCTCTAAGAAATTAGGTTGAACATCAAGACTTTTTGTCATAGCTTGAACCTAAGAATGTCAATGATGATATCAATGATGAATTTTGTGTAATGGCTATGCAAGAAGAATTAAATTAGTTTGAAATAAATAGAGTCTAGAAACTTGTAGATAGACCTAAAGACACCTTAACAATAGACACTAAATGGGTGTTTAGGAATAAAGTAGATGAAGTCAATTATATTATAAGAAATAAAGCTAGATTGGTTGCACAAGGTTATAGTCAATAAGAAGGGATAAGTTATGAGAAAACTTTTTCACCAGTTGCCAGACTTGAAGCCATTAGAATCTTTCTTGCATATGCAGCACATATAAATTTAAAACTATATCAAATGGATGTTAAGAGAACATTCCTAAATGCATATATAGTTGAGGATGTTTTTATTGAACAACCCCTAGTTTTACAAACCCGCATTTTAAAAATCATGTTTTTAAATTAACAAAATATTTATATGGTTTAAAACAAGCTCCAAGAGCTTGGTATGATAGACTAAGTAGTTTTCTTATTTCTAAAGACTTTACAAAAGATATAGCTGATCCTACTCTCTTTATAAAAATAATTTCTAAAGATGTTTTAGTTGTTCAAATCTATGTTAATGATATTATTTTTGGATCTTCTAAAAATTATTTATGTGTTGATTTTTCAAAAATGATGCAAAGTGAATTTGAAATGAGTTTGATGGGTGAACTAAAATTCTTTCTTGGATTTAAAATCTTTCAAAATTAGGAAGAGATTATTTTGAATCAAATTAAATATACTAATGATCTTCTAAAAAATTTGGTTTAGATAGTAATAAAAGTAGCGATACTCCTATGAGTACCACCTGTAAATTGGATCTTGATGAGAATGGTAAATCTGTTTATCAAACCACTTACAGAGGAATGATTGGGATTTTACTCTATTTAACTGCTAGTAGGCCTGATATTATGTTTAGTGTGTGTATGTGTGATCATTTTCAAGAAAATCCTAAAGAGTCACATCTTCTTGTAGTTAAAAGGATTTTCAAATAACTCAAACATACTACCAACATAGGACCGTTCTATCCCGGAGGATAATTATTTGACTTAGTTAGCTATTCATATGCTGATTTTTGTGGTTGTAAGTTAGATAGAAAGACCACCTCTGTAACATGTCACTTTTTTGGGAAAGTTACTAGTATCTTGGTATAATAAAAAGCAAAATTCTATTACATTATCTACTTTTGAAGCTAAATACATAGCTTCTGGTAGTTGTTGTGATTAGATTTTTTGGATGAAACACACTTTACTAGATTATAGATATCAATTTAGACATGTCCCTATAAATTGAGATAACACAAGTGCGATTAAAATCTCTAAGAATTATGTTTCTCATTCAAGAACAAAACATATTGATGTAAGACATCACTTTTTGAGAGATCATTATCAAAAGGGTGATATTACTTTAGAATTCATTAGAACTAAACATCAGCTTGCTAACATTTTTACTAAGCCTTTAAATTCTGAAAGTATGAGTTACATTATACATGATATGGGAATGATCATCCATGAGTGACCAATTTACTATCTCACAGTTATTGTCTCTCAGTTAATGTCTCTCAGCTTGTTGTATCATGTTTGATGTATCATGTTTTTTGTCTCATGTTTTCTGTCTCACTAGTTATAGTCACACCGTTTAGAGTCACACCGCAATTTTGACACCGTGACTGCCTATTCTGATCTCACCGTTATGACTCAGAATTATATTTTAAAAAAATATTTTTTCCTGTATCATTATATTGATTATTTTATTTTTTTATATACCGCGTATTTGTGTTTTGTGACATTTGAACTCCCTAAATGATAAAAACCCATATTTTTCACTTCTCTCTTCACTCATACTCTCTACTCCAGAAGCTAATCTCTTTTCTATCGAAATCCTCATCTTTCTTGAGCTTGAGTGAATTCACAGGTTGAAGCGTCCATCTTCATCACCTCCTGTAAAGCATCAATATTCAAAGAAATAGAAAAAGGAACCAACTACCATGCCAGAGAAACCACTAAACCCAGGTCTTGCGAATCGTACAGTTGTTACAAAGAAAGAAATATGTGTGAAGTGGCTCCTGTTAAGTAAGCCACTTGTTATAAAAGTATTGGAAGAACTAGGATGGTTATAGTGGTTTATAAAAGATAAAATACCTATCTATACAAAGCTGGTTTTCGAATTTTATCAGTATGTTCAGTTCTCTTTCAACTCTAAAGATGATTTTGTGGTAAGAAGCTGGGTGAATGGATAGAGATGTACCTTTTCATTGAGGTTGTTGGATGACTATTTAGGAATACCACATGAAGTAATTTTTTAGGACTATCAAAGAGGTACTCCTCCTTCAAGTGACATATTTAGTTTAGAAGAGGCTCTGGGTAGTTTGACTAGAAACAGAAAAGAAAAGGCTTATAACTGCTGAACTAGATGGAGAGAATATATTGTTGTTCAAGTTTATTAAACACCTAATATGTTCAAGTAAAGAATAATTTTCCACTCTCAAGTATCAAGATGTTTTTTTGATACATATTTTGAAGAATGGTCACAAAATCAATTTGTGTAAGAATATTATCCTTCACATATGTGACATGATCAAGACAACATCAAAGTAAACTTCTCTTTTCTATTCACAGTTTATCTCATCTATGCTATTCGCCAAAGGTGTGGTTGGTAAGAATGAATAAGTGGTTTAAGATTATGAATTTTTGATATCTAAGGATACATGCAGATGAATTAAGATCAGTTGGAATCCATGGAAGTGATCATAGGTTAAAGATAATAATAGTATGGGGATTTTAATCCTTTTGATAACCCTTCAAGACCTAAGAATGTAATTGACCCTGGTTTAGATTCATATGAGATTGTAGAATACTCAGATGAAGTATAGATGTTGATATACCAGAAGGAGAAAAAGATACTAAAGAAGAAAAAGCTTCAGATGGAGAAGACAATAATTTAAAGATTCCTTGAATAACTAGAGAACCATCTCTTGAATCTCCTGGACAACCTCAAGATGTTCCCTCTAGAGAATCTTATCTCTCTAAAGGTGATGAAGATGCTAGAAAATAAAGTGAAGTTGTTTATAAGAGTAAAGATATTGAAGAAGAAGATGCTTCTGTGAATGAGCATGCTGCTACTAAGGAATAGATAGAAGAACATGTAGAAATAGAAGTCATTTTATCTATTGAAGAAATAATGGAGCAAGATTTTAAATTATCTAGTGATGTGGCTGAATCTGATAGAGCAGAGGGTGTGGAAACTGGTCAAGATATTGATTATCTTAGTCCTCTAAGAGATACATCTATTTAGGGGGAGAAAAACATCAGCTTAGAAAATATTGAAGTTCCAAACCCTATGGATTCAAGTTCTATGGATACCTGGTACAAGTTTCCAAGGTATTTTGATATTGATGAGTCTCAAGGAACCTTAGTTCAGGGATTGGATCTTTCAAATGTGTTTTAGATCAAACCAATCACTGATAAAGAAGTTGTATCTACTAAGGAGCCAAAACCTATTTCTGTTCCTACTCCTAAACCTGATCAAGAAACTCTTAGTTATGTAATTCAAGCATATCTGATTTTTTTGGAGAAAATTTTTTGTTTGGTTTTGAGAACCTCATGAAGTCTCAACATGCTCCTGTAACCAATCTCATTGAAAGGGATGCTGAATTTCTTCTGGAGATAATCATATGGCAGATCCAACCCAAGATTCTTCATGAAATTCAGGAAGTCCGGATTGAGAAAAGATAGTTGAGTGATGAGGTTAAACCTTTAAGATATATGGTTGAGGAAATGAAGAAAAAATTGCAAGTTACTCAAGCCCCTATTGCTCGTCTCAGTGAGGATGATGCTGATAAGATCCCAAAGAAGATTGTATCTCTAATTTAACCCAACTTGATTACTGTGTATGAAAAGGTGGTTGAGAACAACACCAAAATAGAAAACGAGATGTGTGAACTTATCTCAGGAATCAATAATCCCACCCCTGAGTATAAAGGATATTTATAGACTATTCTAAAATAGCTTAATTCTCTTACATCAGCTAATTATGCTCATCCATCTCATCCCTTGGATAGTGAAATGGTCAGATCTATAATTATAGAAAAGTTTTAGTCTTTGAATGAAGGTTTTGATAAGGAAAGTCTTTATAAAGTTGTTAAGAAGAGTGACCATGTTCTTTACTTGGTAAGAGTTCACTAAAAAATTGACACTGATTCTCAAGAAGAAATCTCTAAGAAAGTGGATTACTACTTCAAGGGGATCTATTTCAAACATGAGTTGACCAAAAATTTCAAGTATCTTGTGGAGAATTTAAAGCTGTCTCCTGTAACTCAAGCTTTCAAAGATCAAGTTCGGAAGCTAAAGGACTTCACACCTACTCTGGATAAATTCATGGAAAATAAAGATGAATTTGAGAATGCCATGGAGTATGGTGGTGAAATCGTTAAGGATTTCATAAACTTTTTGAAACTGTATCTGCATGTTCAGAGCACAACCATCGTGGCTCCTACAGTAGCTCCTTTGAGGACTGGTCTACCTCCTTCTACCGATCCTTCTTCCTCCACTTCATTTGCCCCTACTATAATGTCTATTTCTCATGATTTGAGCTAGATCAGACCTATTATTATTGAATAACCTTTGACTTGGTCTTCCTCTAGACCAACCCTTTCCCCTTATATCATTGAAAGAGTTCTATTACCTTTCCTTACTACTGATTCTACCACCTACACTTCTGCACCTCTTACTTTTACTCCTATTATCTCTGATAAGGATAATATGAAGGCTGTAGAATCTGAAGAGAATTGAAGGATAATTTTTGATAGGGCTATGATGTATTCTCTTTTTATGATTATAAATAAAATCTATTTGTATATTCAATGAAACATACTCTCTATTTTATTCACTTGTTGGTTTCATTTAGTGTTTTCTTTCTTACTCTCTTTTTGATAATCCCAAAGGTGGAGAAGAGTTGGCATTAGACACACTCCTTTTACATATATGCTCTAATACGTTGATATGATAAGAAATCTGTTTATTACTTTCTAAAATGTATGTCTTGTAAATGACATGATTTGTGATCACCAAAAAGGGGGAGATTGTTGGAATCCTCTTGTTTTAATGGCCACAAATCATGTAAATCATGTAAATCATGTAAATCATGTAAATCATGTAAATAATGAAAATAATGAAAATCATGTTTAAATCTTATAAATCATGATTAATCTTGTTATATTATGATTATGTTTAACCTCAATATATTCGGTGAGTATTACTTCTTAAGATAGATAAGAGATATTTAACTAAGTATGAGACACTGTTTCTGTGCCCAAACGGTCTCACCGTTTAGTCTAGAAATCACCAAAGTCTATGGCACCATTTTCATGACACTGTTACCTGTGACACCATTTCTCAAAAAGGACCTGACACCATTACATCGCCATCTGTTCTAGAATTCTCACAAAGTAAGTAACACCATTTCTATAACATTGTAAAATACCATTTAGAAGTTTGAAAAAGGACAAGACACTAGTTCTATGACACCGTAACTGTGCTACCGGTTCCAAAAATAACAAAGAACCAGAAACTATAACCATGCTACTGATTCTAGAACTCATGAAGGATAATTCACCGCTGATTGTGGCACCATTCCTATCCCACCACCAATTGTGACACTATTCCTTAACAATTTTTCTATTTTTTCAATTAAATTTAAAAGTTTATTCTAACGGTCATATTTGAGTCATTTAATGACACTGACATAATTAATGTTTTTTGTAGACATAACACCTGATAGTATGAGGTATGAGGTGTGGAGATCGTGCTTCTTTTCGGCCAAAACACAAACACTCGAAGATTAAATACAAGGTGGTGTACGATCTAGAAAAGGGACTGAAAGAGACGTTAGAGAAGAACATACATGCATGCAAGAACACAGATAAGAACAATGATAGTCTATACTTCTTACTATGTACTATCCAATGAACATACTTGTAGAACCAACTCAAAGAAGAATAAGTGCTACAAAGAGTTACACAAAAAATCACTGGAAACTAGAACACAGAGCTCACGATACTTTGTTTCTAAGTATGCTTTTAGAAGAGAACCCGAACATCAAATCTGCTACATCCTAGAAGTCCATAGCTGTATAGAAAAACACTCAGAGAATTTTTAATCCCTTCCTATTTTATTCTGCTCTATTGTGTACTATTTTATTAATATTTAGAGTAGTGTGTGCATTTGTCTATTAAACACACACTGTCTCCTACACTGCACTAGAGGATAAAAGATATCCTCACACAAATATCTTTTTACACCTTGTTTCACCCACATATAACTGTGGAATAGGTCATGTGTGACCTGGATGTTATATTTACCACATAGAAATGTGGTTGATATCTTGTGACCTGGACACTCTTGTGTATTTTTGTGTAAACCCTGATCCAGGGTGTGGATCAAAGCTTTATATATATTTTTCTTGGTGGCAGGTGATCACCAAGTGGAGTGGATTAGGTCTCATCTTGAGACTAAACCACTTGTTTTAATCAGTTGTGTTTTCAAATTTAGTTTACTATGTTTTAACTCATATTTCAGAAAACTAAGTTTCACCTTGATAGTTAGTCTTGGAAAGTATTTATAACTATTTTGATTTAGTAAATTTCTTTTAAAAGTTATTTTAGTCCTTTAGGTTGATATAATTGATAAGTAATAAATATCTTGAGAAATTAATTGAATAGTCAGACTGTTATAAATTTACTAATTTGATTGACTAGCCTGTCTTATTTTTAAATTGGGGGATCTTTAAATAAAGTTTTTAACAAATTTTTTTAGAGGAACTCAATTCACCCCCTCTTGAGTCTTCTATTCTGACCAACACAATTAATTGCTTGAAATTACTCCATTCTAAAGTCACCCCACCCCACCTATTTATAGTGGTGCACATATGTTGAAATTGGTGCCGCATCCATCAAATCTTCACAAAGAACACACCATTAAATCTTCACAGAGAACACACCATTAAATGTGGCCACCTTCAGTTGACTATAGGCTGCACTACCTTAATCATTGTCCTCTAATAAACAATAAAAACTATTCCCATGTAGACCTATGATGATTCTTATATAGGCTTTGAAAAACATCATGTGATCCTTATATAGCCATTAGAGTTAATCCTACACGATTCAACTTGCACACTCCTATCATTCAGATAAGGTCACTTCCCAACTAGTTCTAGAACATTTCCACCAAGACCATGCCTGCCACCACTTGTATCTTAATACCATAAGCCTCCCAACAGACCCAAATACCATGTTCTGGATTCTCTCATACCAAAATCAATGAAACAAATCATTAAATATGTCTTCACACTTATTTTTTTTGAGTAATATAATGTAATATTTATTTTATATTTGTGTTATATTTACATTATATTCATGTTATATAACATTATATTTACATTATATTTAAGTTTTATTTGTGTTATACAACATTAAGTTTTTATAATTACATTATATTTATGTTATTTACTTTTATTTTTACATTATATGGCGTTATATAATGATATATTTATGTTATATTCATTTTTTTACGTTATGTTTACATTATATAATGTTAAATTTATATTTTATTTTCATTATGTAACAATATATTTACGTCCTAATTATATTATATCAACATTGAATATAATTATATTTATATTATATATCCTTGTAAAACAATAAATTTAAGTTAAATTTACATTATATTCATGTTATATAATGTTATATTTATGTTATATATACATTATATATAATTATATTTTCATTAAATATAACATTATTATAACACAAATATAATGTTATATGACATTAATATAACATAAATGTAATAGTATACACCATAAATAAGAAATATTATAACACAAAATATAAAATTATATCTATGTTAACCCATTGGAAACTGTTCAGAAATAGAAAACCATTATGGGGTGTAAAATCCAAGGGAAACAGTGCTTCAAATGGTTTCCATGGGAGGTTTTAATTTATAAATTTTCTTTTAAAGGAAATTTTAAATAAATATATATTTTAATCATAATTTTATAACTTGGTATCCCAAGCTATATTTCTAAGGATTATTTTTCACTTTCAAAAGGAATGTAAATTGATGTTTGTCAAACCCTAAAAATTAGACCCCTTGTTTGATATGTCTATTTAGGCCTTTTCCGTTAGAGGGATGCAATTGATTATTAATATGAAATGCTTGATGATTATTCATGGATGTGAAAATGGTCTATTTCTTGTGAGGGTGTTAGAGTTGAGATGTGATTTACTACTTATATTATATTTATTCATGTGATGATCATTGGCTTGTTATTTATCACTTTCACTTATTTGGCTGCATGGAAACCCTAGGAATTAAGAAATAGGTCGATATGTATACTACACTAGTTAGCTCACACACTAGCTAGTTTCCCCTAGTTGTATGGTTGTCTTAGTCTATAGGAGTGTCCCTAATGAGGCATGTGTGGGTAAGTCAGGTGGATTTTCTATTTTGTTAGGATTCAACATAG
Source organism: Viscum album (assembly GCA_963277665.1). Taxonomy (NCBI): domain Eukaryota; kingdom Viridiplantae; phylum Streptophyta; class Magnoliopsida; order Santalales; family Viscaceae; genus Viscum; species Viscum album. The sequence goes on along the minus strand of OY728162.1, from coordinate 1,233,020,606 downwards.
GTCGACTATTGATCTCATTGTAGTGTGAGTACAAAATGAAGGAATAATTGAATTTACTCTATGATTTTGATGCATTATAGATAATAGAATTTTAAATAGGAAATATTGATCTATATAACAATTATATTTATCATCTAAAGGAGAAAATGGATTATAGGAAATAGTGAAAGGTGTCTCTAGTTATAAATCTATTTCAATAATTAGAATGATTATATTTCAGTTGGATTTTCTCTCCTACTGTAAAGCATATAATAATTCAGATGGTTCTCAGCTTCATTTCCATTGAAGGTTTGTTTCTAGAACAAATGGATGTTAGGATTATATTCTTTCATGCATATTCATAGGAAGAGATCTACATTGATCATCTGGAAGGTTTCATGCTTAATGGAATAAAAGGTTTGGTTCCAGTCTCAAATGGAGTTTTTGTGGGCTTAAGTAGGTACCAAGTTAGTGTAACTGGAATTTCAATGCTTTCATGGTAGAATTAATGTTCATGAAGTGTAATGTAAATAATTTCTACTATATAAAGGTGTATTATGATGGGAGTTTTGTCATTTTACTTATTTATGTGTATGTCTGGACTAATGAAGTAAAGGATATAAGAGCTTAAGATTGATTTATCTAGAAGATACCAAATGAAGGACCTTGGTTCTGGAAAGTGGATATTGGGGATAAATATTTAAAGAGACTTAAAGTCTATAACATTTTTCCTGACATAATTAGAGTATATCCATAAGGTGTTGAAAATATTCAGAATGAGTGAGTTAAAGCTTGTGAGAACTCCCTTAGTTGGACATTTAAAACATACAAAGGAGGAGTAACCTAAAATAGATGATGAGTTAAATTTAATAAAAATGGTTCTATATTAATTAGTTATATCATGTCTGATGTAAATCATGGTGTGTATAAGACTTGATATCATTTATGAGGTTGTTTTTGTTAAAATATTAATGGTGAATCTAGGGAAGGAGCACTGGAAGGTTGTTAATTATTTTTTATGATATATCAATGGTTTAGTGGAGTTAGAACTCTTTTTCAAAATGGATGATCCATTAAATGGGTTTTTGGATTTAAATTTTGGATGATATAAAGACTTACATTTTAGTTCAAAACCTGTCACTCACTAAAAACCAATAAAACACACTCTGATGGTCTTGATAATTTAAAAAATTGATTCATAATTTATTTGTGACATGTATGAAGTAGTCTCATGTCAAAATGACGCACGATGCAACCAATATGACTCAAAATGCTTGTTTTCAGTTTGAAATGACATTTTAGTAAAAAAACACAATTGACATACGGAAAACTAAGTAAACACATTCAGACTATTTTGATACTTTAGGAAAAAAATCCATGAGTCATTTTGTGACATGTATGAGTCAACCACACCTCAATACGATTCACAGTGTGACTAGCATGACTCCAAGTGTATCTTTTTATTTGAAATTGACATTAATTTAAGTAAAAAAGAACAATTGACATATTGAAAACTAAGAAAACACAATTAAATTGTTTTGATACTTTAAGACAATGATCCATGAGTTATTTTTGATGTATAGGAATCAAACCCACCTCAATTTGATTCATGGTGTGATCGAAATGACTAAAAGTGTCTCTGATCAGTTTAAAATTGACATCTTAGTTCAAAACGTGTCACTCATTGAAAACCAAGAAAACATGCTCCGATTTTTTTAATAATTTAGGACAATGATTTATAAGTCATTTTTGACATGTATGAATAATTCTCATGTCAAACCTATGCATGATGCGACCAGTATGACTCAAAATGTTTGTTTTCAATTTGAAATGACATTTTAGTAAAAAAACACAACTTACATACTGAAATACAAACAAATACATTCATATTGTTTTGATACTTTAGGACAACAATCTATAATCCATTTTTGACATTTAAGAGTAAACCAAACCTCAATAAAACACACGGTGTGACCGATATGATTCCAAGTGAGCCTTTTTATTTAAAATTGACATTAATTTTAGTAAAAAGAACAAGTAACATATTGAAAACCAAGAAAATGCATTTAGATTGTTTTGATACATTAGGAAAATGATCCACGAGTCTTTGTGACGTGTAGGAATTAACCACACCTTAATTTGAAGCCTGATGTGACCTGTATAACTCCAATATATATATTTTTTTATTAAATATTGACATTTTATTAATGTATTCTTTAATATTAATGTTTAATTTATTTCTTTATAGTATTAATAATATAAAATTTGTGTTCTTATAAAGTCAGAATCTTTTACTTGAGTTGAGATTATTTGTTTGGAAACTGATACCTTGCGTGGAAATTTTTGAGAGTGGATAACGAGTGTCAAAATATAGAACATTAACGTTTTTAAATTTTTGTTAGATAATTACAAATGTAATTATTTAAAATATTTTTTGAAATGTATATAGTAGTTTTTTTGTATATACCATGGGAAGAAATTTTTGTATCCATGGTTTCATATTAAATGTATATTTCATTGTTTAAAATTACAAGTTTTTGTTAGGTGTGTTGTTTTATTAACAGCTCATTGTAGCCAGCTAGACCTTTATCAGCACTGCGATTAACAACATTTTTTAGCACTGTTAAAATCCATTTCACATGCTATTAAAGGGTGTATGTGTAGTAGTGATTCGATAATGGGGATATTGTTTTATTTTAAGTGTGTGTGTGTGTGGGGGTCTTATTTTTTCTATGCAACACTTAATGTTTTACACATCAGAGCCACCCCCTAATTTTTTTCAAAATTGATTGATTATCAAGCCTCAATTTTATTATCTAGTGAATTAAACTTTTTTTTATGAAGTTGAGATATGAATTTCCACTTTGAGGAGGTTAAAATTTTATAATTTCTTATGGATTTAAATTGATTCATCAATTCCTTTCACTCTTGATTTTTTTTTTGGATGAATTTTGGGGCTGGGATTTACAAATATCATTGGTTTTTAACTTTTTGGCCAAGCTTTTAAATTTTATGCTATGCATTTAAATGAGTTATGAAACAAAAATTCTAATATAGTTTGAGTCTCTATTACTTCATTCTTTTATTTTTAAGATGTTAGATGAGTTATTTATGATGTTTTTAATTTTTAAATATGCTCATCCAAGCACAATGTCTAATTATTACTTCTTCTATTTATGTATGTTGGTTCTACTGTTGGTAAATAGAAGTTCGGAAATCATAGTCGAATGAAAAGTGATTATTTGTTAAACTCTTGAAATTTTAAATTTCAACCATTTTTGTAAAATGAAAAATAGTTGACTAATCCTAGAGTGAAATCACATTTTTCAATTGAGAGAGTTCATGAGGAAGAATAATTTTTGACAACTAATTTTTAGTGGCACTTTAATTTTCACCCTTTTGAATATATTTATTCCACTAAATTTCTTTCATGTTTTATGGAGAATAATAAAAATCTTCACACTGTGTTTGGTGAGATTTTAGTAAAATAAAATAAATGATTTGATATTTTATAAAAGAAAATAAAAGAAAAGAAAATATTGTGATTTCTTTCCTCGTGTTTGGATCAATAACTTAGTAAAAGAAAAAAAAATGATTTTTATTTATCACCATATTGTTTAGTGAATCTTTTTAAAAGAAAAGAAAATATTTTTTTTGTGATACATTTAGAAAATAGGGATAAAATTGTAATTTTAAAATATTAACGACCCTCCACCATCATTTATTTTCAAATCATCCCAATTTTGGGGTGATTTAAAAACAATATCAGGAGAGAAATCTATTCCTCTCAATTTTTCTCCTTATCATTTATCTTCTCTTAAAATTATCTATTCAAACATGAGAAAACAATCTCTCCTCTCAATATCATTTCTTTTCTCTCCGTATCACCTCTTCCAAACTAGCCCTCACTGTGGGTATTGTTTGCTTGATGAAGCTGACAATGCCGTATGCTGAGGATTTGGTCAAGATTGTTGAAGAAACTTCAAGAACCATTTGAAGAAGAAGATGCTGATCCCATGCCAATGCCTCCTCATTTACTTCATTTAATATGGATGAAGCCGACACCTGAGATTTAATGCTTATTGAAGAATCTATGGATGAGTCTGATTTGAATAAATCAATACTGATCTGCTATCTAGGTCAAAGACCAACAAAGCTACAGTAGTTGTTCCAAAGCATCAACTTGACCGCCAGATTTCAAATAATATCTTTGAAGCATGATTGGATCAGGATGATTATCTAAGTGTTGTATCGAAGATGTCCTATTGGGTATGAAGATCTATTTTCTAGATTCACCGAGGAAGGAGGTGTCGAGCTTTAGAGATGCGATGAACCCGAGATCATTTTGAATCTTATTAGAAGGGGAAGAAATGAGGATGAGGTGCTAAAATCAATTAAGTACTATTTTTCTACGTTTTTCACTGTTTCAGGGATAATAAATTCGTAGGGGACTTCATCCCTCCTGATTTCTTTTAATTGTATTGAATTTCGTGAAGAAAAAATGACAACTTGATCTGGTCAAAATTTTATTCAACCTTTTTTCTCCAACCTAATTATTTCAAATGATTGAAAGATCATTGAATTAATTAAGTTGAGTGAATTTATTATTGAAATAAGAATTAGTGACTGCCATGAATATTGAAAATCCAATTGTATTTTCTTAAAGAACGAACCAATTTAATAACCAAAAATCGAAATTTCCCCTATCTTCTTCTATGCTTTTATGTTTTTATTGTTGCTTGAAATCCATTCTATTTTATTTCTTGAATATTCTTATCACACTATTTATAACAATTCGTTTCACATCACTTCTCCATTTTCTTATTTTCTTGTTAATTGTTTTCCTTGGTTTCGTATGCACCTTCCTTGTCAGTTCATCCCTACTGCCACTGCACTGGTTTTAATAATAATAAAAATAACTTATTTGTTCAAGGTCAATAACTCTTGTATCACATGGAATTCACTCCATCATATATCCTCATTCAAAAGGATATCATGAACATCTATAAATAATATATTGTTCTTACCAAAATAATTGATGACAATGGTAACCATCGTGCCCCAAGATTCGGGGAGTGATGATAGCAACAAAAAAACCAACACTGGATCCACAAACATCAATCATAAAAATTTTGATTGTCATTGAATGGTGTTGAAGTAATCAACTTAATATATTTTTGGTAGTCCTTTCTACATTCTCATGGAAAATAACTTCCGAATCATTAATAAATTTTTCATTGCAGTTGGCCTCTCATACATATCACCTAGAACCTTCATCAATTCTCTAGTAGTCTTCATCTCCAGAATGTTATTGGAGATATTATTTTTCCATGAAATTTATATCATATAAAGTTCCTTCCTATAAATAATTCATCATTTTTTATCCATTACTTTCACCTTTTCTCATTTCAATGGAATATCGATGTCCTTTTGGAACATATAATCCCCCAACTACATCCTCAAGAACATGATGTTCATCCAGTCTAATTTTTCTACTCAGACCTTGACTTATTCCAACACCATTCCTTATTAAATAGATGTATCCTTCTAAAATGAAAAGGAATAAAGACAATAAAACTATTGAAGTGTTTGATAATGAGTGCACTGAGCCTTGATAAACCACATATTCTGATACCACTTGTTGGGTCTAGACCCACCGATCTAGAAACACCCACTGAAACATCAAGTATAGAACCAAATTTTGTACTTCTAGAAATGCATGAACCTATGAAATGATGTTCTAAAATTGATAATAAAACAAATATCAGCCACAAAACTAAAATTACTCACACTCAAACTCTCAAAACTCCCATAATGAAACAAGAAATTGAAATAAATGAACAAAACAAAACAAAACATGAGATTACATTGTCCAAACTTAGTCCTACACTATGGGAGAACAGTGATAATTTATTTATACTAAAAAATAATAATATTAGAATGAATTTCTTGAAATTAATCCATCCTAAAGTTACCCCACCCCATCTATTTATAGTTGGTAACATATGTTGAAATTGGTTCCACTGCCATCAAATCTTCACAGAGAATGCACCATTAAATGTGGCCACCTTCTGTTGACTGTAGGTTGCACTACCTTAACCATTGTCTTCCCATAAACAATGAAAACTATTACCATGTATCCCTATGATGATTCTTATATAGAATTTGAAAACCACCATGTAATCTTCATGTATCCATCAGAGTTAATCCTACATGAGTCAACTTCCACACTCCCATCATTCAGATAAGGTCACTTGCCAACTTGTTATGGAACATTTCCACCACGACCATTCCTACCACCACTTGTCTCTAACTACCATAAGCCTCCCAAGAGACCCAAATCCCATGTTTTGGATTCTCTCATACCAAAATCAAAGAAACAAATCATTAAATATGTCTTCACACTTAAAATTTTTAAGTAATATAATGTAATATTTATTTTATATGTGTGTTATATTTACATTATATTCATGTTATATAACATTATATTTACATTATATTTAAGTTTTATTTGTGTTATTCAACATTATTTTTTTTATAATTACATTATATTCATGTTATCTACTTTTATTTTTTACATTATATAGCGTTATATAATGATATATTTATGTTATATTCATTTTTTACGTTATGTTTACATTATATAATGTCAAATTTATGTTTTATTTTCATTATGTAACAATATATTTATGTCCTAATTATATTATATCAACATTGAATATAATTATATTTATATTTATAGAATTGTAATAAATTTATGTTAAATTTATACTATATTCATGCTATGTAATGTTATGTTTATGTTATATCTACATTATATATCGTTATATTTACATTAAATATAACATTATTATAACACAAATATAACGTTATATGAAATTAATATAACATAAATGTAATGGTATACACTATAAATATGAAATATTATAACACAAAATATAATGTTATATCTATGTTACATAATGTTATATCACTATAGGAAAAACTACTTTATGCGGATGAAGATTTTAGTGACCACCAAATGATGGTTTCTAATAATAAAAAAAACTAGAGGGAATTTTCCCACTTCCCACTTCCCCCATTACTGCAAATGACCCTGTTGCCACTTGCAACCACCGAAACACCCCAATCACTACTGGTTTCCCTCAACACACTTTTTATGGCCCTCTGGTCACCCTCACCTCCTCCTTTCCGTTCAACATACCTCACCACCCTCCGATCGTCGTCCATGTGCCTTGTCTAAGAATTAGGAGCTTCTTTATCACCCTCTGCGTCCCCATTCCCCTACACCATGGATCATGTCTAGAACCTAAAATCACATGTTTTGGGTGTTATCTTTAGATAACCAGCCAAAAGTGGTCTCCATTTGGCGGTCACTATAGAACTTAATTATGATAGTGTATATACGTTATATAATGTAAATATAATGTTATTTAACATAAAAATAATTTAAAATTAACATAAATATATTACCATATAATATTATATAATGTAAATATGATGTTTATAACATATATATAACAAAAATATCATGCTATTTAATGTAAATAAGATGTTATATAATGTGAATATAATGCAAATTTGATATAAATATATTGGTATATATTTTTATATAAAGAAAATATAACCAAAATATAAACATTATATATTGTATATACAAAGTAAATATAACATTATTATTTGTTGTTAAATATTATTAATTGTTGTTAATTAATATTTATTATTATTAATAATTATAATTTATCATGAATTATTACTAATTAATTATCATTTGTCATTCAATCTTCATTAATTATCATTAAATAATTATAAATTATATTAATTATTTACTATTTATTATAACATATTTCTATTATTAAATGATAATATTAAATATATATCAAAACAATTTGGGTCAATAAATAATATGAATTATATATTAGTAGATGTAAAATAATAATAGAGTGATAAATAAAAATATTCAAAAAAGTTGACGTCCTCTGATTCCGAGAAGGAGCATGAGTTTGGAAAATATATAAGAAAACATGTTATTCTAGTAAAAATTATATAAAATAACATTATTTTCAAAATTCAATATTGTTCATCTTTCCACCTCTGCCCCTCTACTACCCTCATGACGCACATTAGTTGTGGTCTCCCCTCTTTCTAAAAAAAAATGTGTTACCACTGAAGAAGTTTCCCGATCCCTCTCCCTCCAAGATGGTGTCACCATATCTCATTGAACCTCATAGTCACTTAACCCCCCCCCCCCCCAAAACCATGATAAGATCCCTCCCTCTCACACTGAATCCATTCAACACCTCTCTTTTTTTTCCAATGCTTTCCAATTCGAACCCTCCCTCTCCTACTGAACTGAAGCTACCCGAACCCTTGTTAGGTTAGAATGATTATGAAGAAGACAAAAGAGCGGGGGGGGGGGGGAGTGAATTGTGATTATTTAAAACCTTTAATAAATTCAAAATAATCCGTTTGATATGCAATGATTATTTTCTTATCTATTTAAGATGAGTGAACAATAAAAATAAATATAAAAAAGAACACAATGATATATAATGGTTCAGGGCACAAAGATCCTTTAGTCCACTCCACCAATGCTCTCTCAGTGAGTTTGGTGATTTTCACTAGTAGTTCTTTTGAAAGGGAATTCTAATAACTTAGTAAAAATAGTTGATACCTTTACAATAAGTCTTTTACAAGGACTTCTGGTTATTTTACAGGGAGGCATAAATATATAGTTTAGTATGAGATGCTGATACTTCTTCACCAACATGACTGAGTCTGAGCAGCTGATACACCAATAAACCAATAGAGATTTATTTTCTTGAGAAAAATGTTTCACTCAAAATTGAAACATGAAACTAATAGATGTTATTGATATTCAATAAAGCACAACAGAAGCAAAAATAATCTTCAATATTTTCACAAGATTTCTTCAAATAGTGACCACTACTACAAAACTAGGTTTATCCAGCACTAGGGTTTTAACAACACTAGTTAAAAGCGCCGTTAAAACCCCCTTTATCAGCGTTAGAAAATGGATTGTTAAAAGGGGTCTTTAAAAAAGTTTTTAGCACTATTAAAGGTATTCTTTGACAATGATATTAAAGGGGTATTTTTATCAACATTTGTAAAAAATCACTGATAAATCCCCCCCTTTTATCAGCACTAGTAAAAAAGCACCGATAAAAGGGTTCTTTATCAGTGACTCTAAAAAAGTGCTGATAAAGGGAGGTCTTTATCAGTTCTTGTAAAAAAGTTCTGAAGGGGGGGGGGGGTATTTATGAGTGATCTTTTAAAAGCGCTGATAAAGACCCCCCTTTTATCAAAATTTTTTACTAGCACTAATAAAGAGTATATTTCAAAAAAAATCATTAAAAAAATCTATAAATATATAAATATATAAATATATTTATATTGATATAAATATATAAATATATTTATATTGATATAAATATATAAATATATTTATATTTATATAAATATATAAATATATTTATATTTATATAAATATAATATATATATTTTTTAAATATGTTTTAGATAAGTCCAAATAGACATTTACAAATAATATATAAGATATTTAGTAAAAAAAGACTTATAAAATAAATAAAAAATAATTTTAATTAATATTTTGCTAATTATTATTGAGTAATAGTTAGTTAATGAAAATTCGAAGATAAATAAAATCAAAAAATTAATAAGAGATTTAAATTAAGTTGAAAACGTAGCACGAACTTCAAACAACCATAACTTTTGATCCGGGTGTCTGTTTGGGCTATACAACATATCAAATCGAAGCCTACGATGAGTTCTACACCCTAGTGACACAAAGAAATCATTTGTCACATTTTTCAAGGCCAAAAGGCCTATAAGACCTCCAAAAAAGAGTTTATAGTCAGGGTATGCCATTTTTTTTTAAATTCAATGGATTTTCTGCCTCGTTTAATGAGGTCATTTTTTCCTTTTTCAGTGGGGACTAATATTATTCTTAGGGATTACATTCATATTGATATTATGACTTTGAAATTTTATCATTTTTCAAAATGTAATGTTATTTATAATAAAATATATAACAATATATACATATTTTTTATATATTCACACATAAAAATTTAATTTTATAAATAAATAATTAAACATATTTATAAATAAAATACATTTCTCAATATATAAAACCTATCTAAATGAAAACTAATATCCACTTTATTTAAAATACAAAGGTATGGATATTTATATACCTATATAATTAATATATATATATAATGTTTATATATATATATATATATTTGTGTGTGTATTGACAAACAAATATATATTTATCTAAATATTCTAATATATATATATATATATTAATATATAATATATGTTAATAAATATAAAAATGTATAATTATATTTACAGATGCACACACACACACACAAATATATATAAATGATATATGTATGTTTGTATGCATTATTTTATATATGTATTTAAATATATATATATATATAGAAATATATATATAAACATATATAAATATATATATAAACATATATAAATATATATATAAACATATATAAATATATATATAAAATATATAAACATATATAAATATATATATAAAATATATAAACATATATAAATATATATATAAACATATATAAATATATATATAAACATATATAAATATATATATAAATATATATAAATAAAAATATAAACATATATATAAATATATGGATAAAAAAAATAACAAAATATATAAAATATATAGACAGATCATAAAATGTAAAACAAAACAGGATAGGGTAGTGGAAAAGGCGCTGATGTATAAGCTGGAGGTCTCAAGTTTGAAATTCTCTGGAGTCAGGGGCACGCACGGGAGGGTGAGACTATATAAAGCACTGATAAAGGGGTGGGGGAAGTGCTGATAAAGGGGCTAGGGGTGGGAAGCACTGATAAAGGGTGGGGGGAGAGGGTGGGGTGTGAAAAAAAATTATACCCTTTATTAGTGGAGCCTTTATTAGCACTAATAAATTCCCCTTTATCAATGCTAAAAAACACATATAAAGGAACTTTTATCATCGTTTTTAGCGCTGTTAAAGGGGGAATTTATCAATGTTTTTACAAGAACTTTTAAAGATAACCCTTTAACATCACTTATATTATCAGTGCTTCTATATTGCTAATAAATCCATTTTACTAGCGCTGTTAAAGGCCTAATTTTCAGTAGTGGACAAAGAAAACACTAGACAGATGAATAACATGTATGTCTGCAATGTGTAACTATGACGAGTGCTTTTTCAAATTTTGCAGAAGAAAATTTAGCAATAAGGTTCGACATCAATGACAACAACAACAACAAATCGATCAGCTAGATCAAAATATGCATGTCCCCAAAGTGCAGTTTCTTCAGTATAAATGAGACATTCAATATTTTTTCTTTTACAATACCTATGTATATAAAATGACGTTACACCTATAGAGGATGAAAATAATATTTCTATTTATCAAGAGAAACTTGGATTTCTATCAGTTGAATAGATCTAGGAATATCACCAAATAAATAACAATCATTTGAATTTCAAAAGTTCACAGAGAGTCATAACTCCCATTAGAAATAGGAACAATTTAATCCATTGAGTACAAGCCTTTGAATCAGTAGTAAAATAGCTTTAAAGATATATTTACTTCTGGAGAAACCAATTCAGAAAACAAGATAATATCTTTAATTTAAAACTCCATCGTAGACCAGTCAAACGTAGGGTTCCTTTAAATAACAACAAAATTTGAAAGTAAAATTGACAATGTAGGGTTTCTTACAAAAGTAGGGTTGATGAACCCTACATTTGTTCCTCAAACGTAGGGTTTCTTCCAAATGTCGGGTTATTGATCCATAATTTTCCAACAATGTAGGATACATGATACACACATTTTCTTATAAACATAGGCTTTCCAAACCATATATTATGCTTACAAATGTAGGGTATGAATAATGTTTCCATATTACTTTCAAACACATACAAAATAATTAAAAAATATATTTTCCCAAATATTAATGACTTGTGTACGATTTTAGAATAAATATTCTACTGAATATCATCTTCCTGAAAGTCAATTAAAAGAAACTTTATTATTAACATAAATGTGGGTGTTTGTATCATCAAAATCAAAAATAAATTAATGAATTTGTTGAATGAACACATACTAATCAATCTACCCCTTTTTGATGATCAAAAAACCCATAAAATAAATATTAAAATGAAAAAAAATTTGAGAAATTTTTACAAATATAAATAAATAAATTGTAAGAACATTTCTCAAATTTATCCTTGTTAATATAAATTTCTCCCACATAAATTTCTCCCCCTTTTTGTGACATCAAAAAGACGAGTTTTTGGGGAAAAAATATCTTATGAATACATGTAGCAATAAAACCCCCTTACATTCATGCTTCCTTTTTAAAAGATAAAAATATATAATCAAGGAGCCATGAAAACATGTAAAATACTATTTAATAAATAACAAGGGTTTATAATGAATGTATTAAACCATTTAATTCATGAAATAAAATATTTAAAATAACTCTCTCTAAGACCTAACATAATTGTAAAAGATATTTAAGGTATTAAATATCTTCATAGAAAAAAACTTTTTCACATGTCATAAGTGAATATAACATTGTAATAAATTAATATAATTATTTATTACTTACAATAATAGAATAATTTATCATGTGTAATTAAGTTAAAGTAGTTAAACATTGATCATATGTTAACAAATAAGATAACTGTATATATAAAAACTTAAGAGCATACAAATTTAAAAAGAAACTGTAGAAAAATTTATAACACATATTTTTACTAATCACAATATTTTTAAAAAAATATATAAGATATTAAATTTAAATAATAGACAGGTATAAGGAAAATTCAGGGAGTCATAAAGTATTATACAGATCATCCAAACTTTCCTAACTTCAAACTTTTTTTGCTTAAATCTGATAATTTTTTTAGCAGCTGTTCTATTATTTTTTGAACATCTATAGATATTTGATACAGTGAAGAGAATGAAAAATATTTGACCAGAAACTTCTTTAGTTCATCAAGATACATTTTAGTAACAAATTCACTTCTGAGTAACTCCATCCATTTTAACATTTCTATTTTAAACACTTCAAAGTCTTATTTTGAAATCAATTTTTCTTTCACATTATGATATTCCCTCTGTAGTGTATCAAAAACTATTTTCAAAACTATTTATTTTTTCATCTCTTCATTGGAATTTTTAGATGCATTCATATCAGTATGAATCTTAACTATTTCTTTATTCAAAGTACTAACCTTAAATAAAAGTTCTTCATAAGACATTCTATTTTTAAACATTTGAGATGAAGAAACTTCCAGTTCATCATAACCATAAACCTCCTTATATTTTTCAGAAGGTTTTTCAAATGAATCCTTAACATATGAAATAGAATTTTATCATAATAGATTAGAAGAATGATTACCTTTCATTTTATTTTTAGAAATACTTTCCTCTAAACATTAAGTTTTTGATCGCTTCATTTTACTCAAACAGATTTCACAAGTCTTTGAAAAAACATTTTTCAAAGAAGAAGAATAAAAAATTTAATAGGTTTTGAGAAGAATAATCTAGGGTTCTATAAAATAAGATGATATTTTTTGTTCTACCAATTTTTTGACGATTCTTCACATTCTTGAGAAAAAAATATAGGATAATCATTTCATAGTTTAAATTTTGAAAAGTCATTTTATGTAAGAAAAATATTTTGATTAAAAATGTTATGTAAATGAATAACATTTTCTAAGAACATGAAATTTAAGGATAAAAATAGGTTTAAAAGATTAAATAAGGAATATAGTTTTTCATAAACCTATTTTAAATGATTTACTATATTTTATAAAGAGTGTTATATTAAAACAATGTTTCTAGAAATTTGTATTTTTAACAATTCAAATTTTTAATAGTTAAATTTAAAGAGGTAGGATTTAATAGTTAAAAATAAAGGATCCCTCTCCTCATATATAAAAAATTATTTCAATAAAAACACACACACACACAAATATATATATTATTGAAATAATTCCTAGATTATTGGTTCTAATTTTAATAATTTTTTGATAATGAACTACTTCCGATTTGATCACTCCTTTGTTAAGATAGAGATTTCCATATACTACTTAGATGACCACTTTAATAATTTAATGATATAGTTCAATGGTTTTTTCCTAAAAAACATTAAACATAAGTTTCTTATGGTACCCGTATGCTTTTGGGTATGGTAGTGTTAGCAAGTGAAGTTTTGGGTAACCAAATCTGTTTATTTTGTGTAGAGATTCTACTATTCAAGTTAAAAAATTATTTTAAACAATAAACATTATTAACACAAAAAATTGAGGTTTTATAAAGTAACAATCATTTTCATAATGTCAATTAATACCATAATAGAAACATTTAGTGATTGGCATACGTTTTTTATTTGATCCAAGAAAAAAATATTTCATATATAATTTTTGACGTTAACCATTACTATATATACCATGTTTTCCTTTGCGAATTTTATTTTTACCAAGAATTTTATTAAAATAATTTCATCCTTTGATAAGCATACTATATTCTAGTTTTAAAGTTTCAACTTTATCCAATAATTCTTTAATTTTAGTTTCATGCAGATGATAGGAAATTTTTTAAGAGTTAGATTTTAAATATGTAATTTGTTTTGACAAACTACATTTATATAATAAATAAAATCATAATATTTTCTAAGTTTTTTATAATCTTCCTTTAATGATTAAAATTTTTATTGAAGCATAAAACAATACTTATTTAATTAATTATAAGAATGTTTTTCTGAATTAGAATTTTGAGAGTAAGAATACTGTACCACATTAGCATGAGTCATAAGACATAACAATAGATTTTTATATTCAGATTTAGATCTTGTATAAGATTCATCATTTGAACCAGAAGAATCACTCTAAGTAGCCTTTATTTTATTTGATCCATTTTTTAATTTTTTTATAGTTTTTCAAACCCTTTTAAAATATTTAATAAATATTTATCAAAATTTTCTTGACTTGAATCAGATGATTCTTGTTTTGAGAGCAACTTCTTCATATTAGATATGATTTTCTGCTTCAGTCTGCATCTCAACTTCATACAACATCAAGTTTTGAATCAGTTCTTTCTTTGATAATTCTTTAACTAGTGTAGATTAATGAATAAAAGAGTATACTCCATTCCACTTAGATAACTACAAAAAAATCGATGCTTAGTGGCAGTTTATTAGCAGTGGTTTTAGTAACCTCAACAAATTAAATCTGATTTAAAAAATATAATATAGTGGAAATTTTATAAAACTGCATCTTTATTTTTATTATTTTAATAATTAGCAGTGGTTTTAATTAAACCACCACTATTTTTTCGAAAAAACCACAATTCCTCCACCGCCCCCGCTCCCTTTGCACAAACTCGACCCATTTCAACCCCTCCTCTTCATTGCCCGACAGTGACCCCGATCCCATGACCCCCTTCCCCCCAACCCTCTGACCCACCTCTTACCTTCTCGATGGAGACCCTGACCCCTAAAACACCTCCTTCCAAACCTAACCCCCGCAACCCCCCTCTAGCCTCCCTCTCCTAGGCTCTCTATTTCTCTCCTCACTGGTGATGCGGACCCCTCTCTCTGACCTCCCTCTCCCCATGTTGGTTCCCCTCCTCAGCAGCAATGTAGACCCCCTTATGACCCCCTCTCCTCTAATTGGATCCCCTCCTCGATGAAAATACATAAAACCCTTAAAGGATTAATCCATATATATTAATTAATAATTTTATTATAATAAGTCTATATCTTACATTGGATTATGTAGTCACTAATTCTAATTTGATAATAAATGTTTTATGATTTATTTATTATAGTTTTAGCCTGTTATCAATATTTCATAATCATAGTATATTTTTATTACAATTGTAATGCAATAAATATGATTTTATTCAATGAATGTTTATTAAAGTTATATGATTTTCCTTTATGGTTTACTTATTGTGTAATTACTCTATATTTTACTTTTGGATTATGAAATTTATAATTAATATATTTTTTTAATCATTATGTTGTTTATTTCTGGATTATGAGGCTTTTCCATGAGAGACTATGAAACCAATATGTTGAACAAGAAAATGATTCATATGAAAAATAGATGAGGTTGTCCAACAATCTAACTGGGCTTCACATCATTTATATGATAATACAAGATGAAAAACATCTATTTTGGAAACTCACGACTTGATCTAAATTATCATCATGCCTATTTGATGAAAATTATGTTTAATAAGTCATAAATTCTTCAAATAAAATTCATTAATCCTTTTTGGAACATCATTTTATGTCCTATATTTTATTCTCCCCTCCCAAATGAAAACAATTTACTATTTGTATCCTTCAACATGCTCCTTATATAATATATTTGTCCGCCCAAGGTGGTTTGTGCTCTGGGTTTCATAATTATAACTATTTCTACTTCTCAGTCCCAAATTTTATAGTTTAGAATAAACATGTAATGCCATAATTGATCTTCAATTATAGATGAAATATATTAATGTAACAAGTTTAACTGCTTATATAAACACCTTATACTTCCATTATATTTTGAAATGAGATTTAATTTTTCAAATTATAAGATGAAAATTATTCTCTTAGCATGATATGGATTAATTATTTTATAATTTGAGTTCTTTTTATTTTATTTCATCCAACCATGTCTGGTCAATAATGAAATATATTTATAATTTGACAATGTCATCAATTTATATAGAGATAAAAATATTTTGAAGTAATATAAATCTTCAAAATACCATAATTATAATTTTACTTAATTATTCAAAAAATTCTTGTCATTTTCATTTGAACCATTAATAAAACAATATTTTAATTACCGTAACTATATATCTCATGATTTAATTTATTGCATATTTACTTATGAAATTTTTCATTGATATGAAATATTCAATTTTTGAGTAACAAATGGTTTTGTTTGATTTTTTTGGATTGAGATCTAGTATGTTAGAGATATAGAGACAAGGTATCTAAATACACACACCTTCATCTTTCATATTATACAATTCCATGTATAAGTAAAAGAGAAAACAAAATGCATGTTTTAGGAGGCCTTTTGAGGGTTCTTGTTATTACTTCATCGGGTAGCTTGCAATTCAGGTATAAGTTTTTTCATATTCAGATAAAATAGTAGTTGAAGTATTTATGGTTAATGCTAAGAAGATATTTTGTATAAGATTTTGAAATCCATGACCAGTATTCATTCTTAATATGTTTTATTGAAGTAATTAATTTTAATACCCTTACATACATGATACTATATGGTTTCATGTTTTTCCTATCTTTGAAAATGCATAGATATACTCACTATGATTTTTTCCTCACTCGTATCATAGTTTCATTCCATGTTTACTATATATTATTTTAATCTCATGGTTTCATTCCATGTTTACTATTTACTATTTTAATTTTTTTAATTCATACTCAAAACCTCATTTTTAAGAATAAAAAAATCTAACCTTGTGCGATTGCATGGGAGGAAATACTAGTCACTGTAATGGAAGAATGAAATAAATTTTTTTGAAGCCTTTTTATATTATAAATATATATATAATAAATCAAAAAACATACTTTATTGTATTTATAAAACACTTTTATATAATCTTTCAAACATATTTAATATTTTAATCAAAATACCGATTTAGTCGATTACATTAAAAAATTAGTTTTCTTCTCCTATTTAAATCACATCCATAAAATGTATATTTTATTTCAGATCAATATTATCATATTATCTAATGATTCTAGTGTCTTTTTTGGGAAAAAAATTATAATTACTATGATTAATATTGATGACCATGATAATGATAAAAAAAAATATTTTTAATGAATTGTTTTATTAATGTTTTGTAACATTTAGCTAATAAATTAAACTGATATATTTAAAATAATGAAACTATAATTATGTTTAAAAACATATATTATTATATTTAAAGACATTTTATCAGTAACCAATGCATTATAATATTAATAAAAAATAATAGTAAAAATATCATTTTTCTACAGAAAATAGTTTTCCAATATATAAAATGTTTTATTTTAAATGTATGTTTTATCACGATTATAAATTTCATTACATTAAATTCATAAAAATGAAGGATTAACACATACAATTTAGTTATAGGGGTTATTTTATATGTTTAGTAAAACATAATTTATATAGGTAAAAAATATCATCGTAGAAAAAATTAAAAAGTAAAACGTAAATATATAAGAACAAATAATTTTATCTTTATTGAGAAAGACGCTTCATATTACAACTATGAATTTAGGAAGACCTATTTTATATCTTTTAGAATTTTTATGGGTTTTCTTTTTTCTAAAATGTATTGTTTCATATTTGTGTTTAATTTATTTCTTTTTAGTATTACTCATATAATAATTGTTTTCTTATACAGGTGGATTATTTTATTCAAGTTGGTGTGGTTTGTTAAAAGCTTCTCATGCTCATGAGATATTGAACTTTGATCCAACAATCGAGATAATAGAAAAAATAAAATGCGTCAAGAATGCATAAAACCATCATGAAAAGGTGAATTCCTACTACTTATTTAATTAATTTTGTCATTATTTTACCTACTATTTATAATATAATTTCCTTGTCATTTTTATCTAATACTTATTTATTTTTTTCATAGATATTTTTGGAATTCATATTTTTTATTTCCACTATCTGCAACAAGAGAGAAAAGAGATAAAATGTTTCTTTCTACCAATGTTACCACAATTTCTATTTTCATTGCCTTTCTTTATTAAACTGCTGACACTCTATATTGATTCGATGTTATTATCAAAAAACCTTTCTCATTTATGAAATTCATAATATTAGGTGAATCTAATGTTCCCATTATGGTGAATTCTCATGATATAATTATCACATGATCTTTATATGCCCTTTTGGATTTCAACAATGAGAAAAGTTTTTTCAGGTAATAACATCGAGTCGATATGAAGTATTGACAGTTCGATAAATAAAGATAATTTTAATCATGGTAAAATTGATATTTAGAATTGTTTTAAGACTTCGGAACATTTAGTAATCAACCACACCTCAATCCGACACACGGTGTGACTGGTATGACTCCAAGTGATTATTTTTATTTAAAATTGACATTAATTTTAGTAAAAAAGACAACTGATATACTTAAAACCAAGAAAACATATTCCGATTGTTTTTATACTTTAGTAAAATGATTTTTACGTCATTTATGACATTTAGGAATCAAGAACACCACAATATGATACATGATGTTCCCAGTACGACTCAATGTGCTTGTTATCAGTTTAAAATTGACATTTTAGTTCAAAAAGAGACACTCACTGAAAACTAAGAAAATGTGCTCATATTTTCTTGATAATTTATGAAATCTATTAATAAGTAATTTTTGATGTGTAGGAATTGGTCTCACATCGAACTGATACACGATGTGATCGGTATGATTCAAAGTGCGTGTTTCCAGTTTAAAATGACAACTTAGTAAAAAAGACAAGTGATATACTCAAAACTGAGTGAACACATTCATATTGTTTTGATACTTTAGGAAAATGATCCATAAGTCATTTGAGATATTTAGGAATCATTGAAACAAAAATACAATGCATGGTGTGACTGATATAACTCCAAGTGTGTCTTTTTATTAAAAATTGACATCAATTTTAGTAAAAAGGACAAATGACCTACTAAAAACGGATCAATCACATTAAAATTGTGTTTATAATTTAGGAAAATGATCAATAAGTCATTTTTGATGTTTAGGAATCAAACTCAACTCAATCCAATACACGATGTGATTAGTATGGCTCCAAGTGCATCATTTTATTTAAAATTAACATCTATTTTAGTAAAAATTACAAATGACCTACTCAAAACCAAGAAAATTCATTCATATTGGTTTGATACATTATAAAAATGATCCATAAGTCATTTGAGACATATAGGAATCAGTATCACCTCAATCCAATGCACAGTGTGATCGGTATGACTCTAAGTGTGTATTTTTATTTAAAATTGACATCAATTTTAGTAAAAAGGACAAATGACCTATTCAAAACTGAGAAAACACATTCTTATCATTTTGATACTTTTGAAAAATTATCCATAAGTAATTTGTGACAAGTAAGAATCAACCAAACCTTAATATGATACATGATGTTCCCAGTATGGCTCCAAGTGCATTTTTTATTTAAAATTGACATCTATTTTAATAAAAAGGATAAATGAACTACTCAAAATTGAGAAAATGCATTCATATTATTTTGATACTTCATTAAAATTGATTCATTAGTCATTCATGACTTGTATGAATCAACCAATCATCATTATGAATTATGGTTTTCCTTGGATGATGGTAAGCACATTTTTAGTATTTTAAAACACTAAAACATATGTGGAATGATAAAAACCTTATAAAAAACCATAGATAGATGTGAAATCATGGGAAAACCACCGTTGATTTTTTTTTGACTTGTACATGCATAAAACCCATTAATCCGACATGCGGTGTGGTTATAATTTCCTAGTAAACACTTCTCAAAGTTATAAATGCCTTTAAAAACAAGTGTCGGGGGGGGGGGGAACCAAGAAAAAAATGTTGGATTTCCCTAAAATTTGGGGAAATAGACCTTAGATTTAATTTTGAAATGTAGGAACCGAAGAAACCTCATTTAGAATTACGGTTTTCCCATGATGGCTGTAAACACATTTTAGTGTTTTAATACACTAAAAATGTGTGGAATGGTTAAACCCATATAAAAGGACCTTAGATTGATGTGAAATCTTTGGAAAACCACCGTTAAGTTTTTTTTGAAATATAGGACATGCTATTATATCAAATTATTTAATTTTTTTTATTAATTCAAATTCAAGCACACCACACATCACTTTAAAAATAAATTAGAATATTTACCGATCCCTTTTTAGTTTCAAGTGTTTAATCTTATCTTAAATATGTAATTTTATTTTTTCAAAGTATTTTGAATTATATATTATTTTTTTGTGTCAAAATTTCTTCTTTTTTATTAAAAAAAATTAAAATTTTATGTGTAACATTCTGAATATATTTCATGTCATTTTTCTTTCATATTTCTTTTCTTAAATGTTCTAGTTTTCATTATAGGTGGCATATGCTGACAGTAGGTAAGAGGTTGACCATTCCAATCCACAACATTCTTATGGTTTTCTACAATAATTATGATTTATTATGTTTAATTGTAATTTTTGTTTTCTTTTTTGCTACAGTTGATGAGATGATGTGGAGGCAAATAGATGCAATGTAGGTCATGATATGGATGTATATTGGGCATCAATTGTTGTTGGAAATATTATATATATATATATATGTATATATTGATGACTGAGGTATTGGTTGATATATGTATGAGTTGTCTGAGATTGAGGTTATGAAGATTGTGGATGTTTGTATATATGACTATGAATGTATGACATGTATATGATGGGTTTATCATATATTCATGTTTTAGTTTATTTTATGTCATTTTATTATTAAATAATTTAAAAAAATAACAATTTATTGGTGGTTTTTAGTAATCACCACTAAATATGTTAAATAAAATATGTTTTAGAAGTGGTTAATTAAAACCACAACTAAAAAAACTACTACTAATATTTTCTACGATGGTTAGTTTCATTTTATTTATTTTGCACCAGATTGTTTTTAAATTAAAAGAACTGCTACTAAATGAACATAAAACAACCACTAAATTTTCCAAAAATTTCATATAAGAAAACCATCATGAAATAAAAAAACCACTTCTAAATGACTGGCGACCATGTAATATACGGAGATTTTATTAACCCCTACTAGTTGAAAAAAAAAACCACTACTAATGACATTTTTTTATAGTGGAGGGTAAAAATATAAGTACTTTTAACACTTGATATAATTTCTTAATTGGATCTCCTAAAGAAAAAATATTATTAAAAATTTATATCAATATCCCATTTATCTGAGTGATATTATCATGTTCATGCATTTTAAAAGTATCAGATTTTAACTTTGTAGTATTGTATCTCAGTTGTCTGATATTTTTAGTTCCTTCACAGACAACATAAATAGTTTTCAACATATCACATGCAGTAACACATTGAGAAACTTGATTAAACTCATCAATCCCTACACTAGAAACAATGGAATTCATTTCTTTTGAATTGAGGTCATATTCTTTTTCTTAATCTTCATCCCATTTCTTGAGATCTTCTTTAGGAATTTCATAAAATGTGATAACCTTAAAATAAACTTGTAATACAGGTTTTTTCAAATAAATAATCATTTGAGTATTCTAGCATCCATAGTTATCACCATTAAAGTAAGGTTCATGGATCATCAACACACTTTCTCTAAGATCAACCATTTCAAAATTTCCCTTTATCTGAATCCTTAACTCAGGCTTTCTAGATCCAAAAGATACCTTTGATATTGCACAAGATTCCAAAATTTTAATGCACTTGTTAGATTCAAATATAATATTAAAAATAGAAAAAATCTTGATATTAGTTTTTGGTATCAGATAAAAACAAAATAATTCTCAAGGATTTACCAAAAGGGAAACATATTAATAGACCCCTTCCTCTGATACCACTTGTTGGGTTAGAATGATTATGAAAAAGACACAAGAGGGGGGTAAATTGTGATTATTTAAAATCTTTAATGGATTCAAAATAATCCTCATTATATATAATGATTATTTCCTTCTCTCTTTAATATGAGTGAGAAGAAAAAATAAAAAAATAAAAGAACATAATAATATATAGTGGTTTAGGGAATAAAGATACCTTAGTACACTCCACCAATGCTCTCTTAATGATTTTGGTGATTTTCATTAGTAATTCATTTTACTGATGACTTCCAAAATTGAGTACAGGTAGTTGATACCTTTACAATAAGGCCTTTACAAGGCCTTTTTTCTCTTTTATAGGGAACCATAAATCCATATCTTAGTCTGATAAGCTGATACTCATTCACCACTATGACTGAGTCTGAGCATCCAATACTCGAATAAATAAATAGAGATTTATTTGATTGAGAAAATAGGTTTCACTCACATTTGAAGAATGAAATAGACAGATATTTATAATATTTAATAAATCACAATATTTTTAAAAAAAATATTTAATATTTGAACATGATTTCTTCAAATAGTTATAGAGAACACACCAAACATATGAATAACATGTATGTCTCTAAAGTGTCACTAGTGAAAAAATGTATTTCCACATCTATTTTTTTTATATTTTGACATCGATTTTTAATCGAAGTCTATAAAGGAGACATTAAAAATTTCAATTCCAATGTCGGTTTTTATAAACCGACATCTAAAATTCAATTAAAAATCCATTTATAGGCATTTTCAGCATATATTTTTACAAAAAATGATGTCAAAACATGGCCCATGGGGGTCTTCAGTGTCATTTTTCATATAAACTAATGCCAAAAGTCAGGCCTCAGTGATCTTAAACATCATATTATATAAAAAATGATGTTGGAAGTGAGGCTATGTCGGTCTTTGATGTCAGTTTTCAAATAAACTGACGTCAAATGTCAGTCCTCGACGATCTTCTACATCGGTTTATATAAAAACTTATGATGAAAGTCAGGATCCGTTGTTATTAAATGTTGGTTTTTATAAAATTATGTTAAAAAATTAAATATTTACCTTTCAATTTTGTTTTTTTGAAAACCGACGTCTAAATTTTGATTCTACATGGTTTTTAACGTCGTTTTTTGATAAAAATTGACGTGAAAATTATGCTTTTGAAAAAAATATATTTTTCACATCATTTTTAGTAAAAAATAATGTTAAAACATTGAATCACATAATACTAGAATATATTTGGTTTCCCAAGCTTCAATTTTTCTGATCATGGAGCTAAAACGTACTTACAGATCAAAAGTTATGGTTATCGTAAGTTTTACCTCTTTATGTTTCGATAGATACAACTCGCTTCAAAGAAAACATGAGAAAAAAGAATAAAAAATTATACACCAAATGACCAAAAAAATAATAAACATAAAGTTTCAGCCTAATTTTAATTCTTTTTTTGGTTTCCTTTGAATCGATATGCTATATGTCGTTATTTCTCTTATTTTTAAGGAAGAACTCACTTGGTAATGAAAATAGTGATCGATAAAGAATTTTACACCTCAGTTGATGAATCTCATGCATAAGTTTTATCTTTGTATCTTGATCAAAACAATTTTAATCATCCTAATAAAAGTTACAATTACTTTTAGCGATAAGGAAAACAATAATAATGAAATTAAATTATGAGAATAAATACCATGTAAAAATCATCGATTGAAGAATTATTGAAATTTTGATTGGATTGAAGATGTAAAAAATGTTGAAAGAAAGTGAATGAGGATTTATATATTGTAAATAAAAATATTTATGGTGGGGATTCATTAAAATTTAGGTGGGATTTTGAAAATAGAAATGTGTGTTCTGAAAAAATTGAAATACTGAACCCCTGTATTTGAAATTTTAATTTTAATGTTGGGTAAATGTATAAAAGATTTTAAAATTTTATCATGTTGGAATATTAACATCAGTTACTAAAAAAATACACAAAAAAGTGAATTTTAACATCTATTATTTGAAAAAATTATGCCAAATAGGGACTTTTAACATCGGTTGTTGAAAAAACCAATGTTAAAAGTTAAGTCTTATAATGTTCAACTTCCGACATCCATAACTTTTGATCCGTAAGTCCACTTTAGCTTCATGAACTGTAAAAACGAAAATTTAAAAATGATCTAAAACTTGTTAATTTTTTTAGGCATCAATTATTTTAAAAAATGATGCTAAAAAGTGAATTTTGATGTTAGTTACTGAAAAAAACTGACATTAAAATTCTATTATTATAATTTTCAACATTTTATGTCCATAACTTTTGATTCGTAAGTCCATTTTTTATTTATGACCAGTAAAATAGAATCTTGAAAAATTATATAAAGGTTTTAAATGAATTTAGGCATTGGTTATTTGAAAAAAATATGTGAAAAAGTGACTTTTATCATCAGTTACTACAAAAATTAATGTTAAAAGTCAAGTCTTATAATATTCAACTTATGACATCCATAAAATTTGATCCGTAAGTCTATTTTAGCTTCACGAATAGTCAAATCAAAGAATGAGAAATTAAAAACAACTTGGTAATGATTTTTGGTGCCATTTAATTGAAAAACCGATTCCAAAAATTGACTCTTAACATTAGTTACTGAAAAACAACCAATGTTAAAAGTCTTCGATGAGGACATTTAACATCAGTTTTTATAGATCCGACATTAAAAGTGATATTCTAATGTCAGTTATGGAATAAACTATGTCAAAGTTCCATGTGTAAAACATTTCATGTCGGTCTTGAAGAACTGATGTTAAAGTTCTAACTTTAAAGACCATTTTTCTACTAGTGTGTAACTCTGATGAATTCTTTGTTGAACTTTACAAAAATAAGATTTAATAATAGGGTTTAGGAGTAGTGACAATAATAGTGAATTGATTAGCTAGATCAAAAAATTCATGTCTCCAAATTATAGTGATTATTCACTAAAAGAGGCTAATATTCATTTTATATATTATAATATTCATGTTCTTTATTATTCATAAACACTATTTTTAGCGAATTTTATAATTTGAACATTATTTCACATTATGATTGTTATTCTTTCTTAAAGTGCACTATTAGTTGGTACATTTTGAAACACCTCCTAAAAAACCAATGATCTTGATTTTATTTCCATATTTCAATTTCAATTCTTCCATGATATGAGGATCATTATTCCTTCTAGAGCTATTAAATATACAATTAAGAATATAGCCAATGTGGGCCTTGAACCAAGAATATTCTGGGAAAAGTGAACTAAACAATGGCCTAATAAAAAGACTATATAAAATAATATACAAGACCAATTAAGCTAAAAATTTAATTGGAGATATATAACATCATGATGAAGATTTAATACAATAGTTACCAGAGCTAATTAGGAATTTTGAATAGAGTTCTAGGCGGCACATGTTGTAGATGAAATTCTAGGCTAGATTCTATGGCCTAGAAAAGAAAACCACCATTTCAATAATATCATGAAAAAACATCCATTTGGGATCAAATGTTTTATACTATTAGGGAAAATATGTATCTTTATTTTCTTCTTATATGGCCCACCACAATTTAGCCATCTAGAAGCTCTTTTTGGCACATCTGTTTATTGGATGTAAGCTGGATCAAATTTTTTTCAAGGGTATAAATGTATCATATCAATTAACTTTATACCCAGATAGGCCTACCACTATTAATTGGGGTGACTTTAAATGTTGGATTCTTGACCCAAGTATTACAAAATTTCTATTTATGGTAGTGGTCTTGGAGTATTTTGGGAGTTTTGTGTTTTGTTTCATTGCAATGTTATGGTGCCTCTTTGTCTTTGTAACATTATTCTTTCAATTTTAAGTTATAAAAATCACCTTATTATCTTAATAAAACCTCTTCTTATTCTAATTTTCTATTATTTTTGTAAACATGTTTATACTTTTACATCAAGGTGTGAAATTATTCACACAATGAAGATATAAATCCCTCAAAAAACGATGGAGTTTTCATTATTTTATTGTTTTTCAATTCTTCAATTCCATTCTCATGAGTCTACCTCCCGTTTCCATTGATAGAAGAGCATAAATGGAGGGATAACCCTCTTATGGTTTGATCCAAGGGAGTATAAAGGGTCTGTATTAGATGTTATTTCTCACTCTATTAATGTTTAATCACTTCTTTTAATTGAGAATTTCATTTAATGATTTAAATAATTCTTCATCCTTGTTTAATTTTAAGGTCACACACTTCAAGTTATAATAAGAACCTTTACCTTGGATTGATCATAAAAATGGTCCTTCAAGTGTATAAGTGATTAGCATTAGGTTTGTGTTGTTATTAAACTAATAGGTGATGAGGTTTTTTATCTCCTTAAATGAATCACTCCTGAGTCTAATAAATTGAAATAATTAAAAAGGAATTTCATCCAATCCATCGCTTTTAATAACCTAGGATCAACACTTTCTCATAAATTGAATTCACCTAGGTCTCTTAGTATTTTTAACCTTTTTTCCAACACTTTCACTGAGGTGTGAATCGTCTATAAGGATGTGCTGATTGTTTCGCCTCATTCCTACTTTACAAAGGTGGGAGACATTCATCACTTCTTCGGAGATGTTTTATCCTTGACCAAAATTGGATGATGGGATGTCGGTTCCTCCTTCCATAGATTCCTCCTCATAATTAATCACCTAGTCTGGTTCTCCCTTAAGATTAAGACGTTGTTCGTGAAACTCTTCTCGGTGAAATATCTTTTTGGATGCAGGTTAATTGCACTAATTCTATGAGGAAATTCCCAAGGGGTTTAAGTTAGGGAAGCAACCTTTAGTCAAGAGAGTAGTCATGTTGGGGCATCGTTGGCATGTCTGGATATTGAAACACTAGTACACCTATATTTTCCCTTATCAGAGGGATTCTTGAGGGTGTGGAAGCCTGAGGAATCCCACATCGAATGCATGGGATTATATGCTAGATAAATGTCTCCAAGTTTTTCCTCGGCTTCCTGTGTTTAACACGGGGGTATTCCATGAGTTTAACATTTAGTGGAGATGAACCATACTGACCAGAACACTAATGAGAGTGGATCAGATAGGTACCTCCCTAGGAGGGAGAACCTAGAAAGTTTACCAGATGGATGGGTCAAAATGACCAATGAGGACAGAACCAGAGTAGCGTGTCCCACAAAGGGTAAGGTTTCACACTATAAAGAATGATTTGGACACCAAAAAGGGTGGATATGAGAAGAGGATGGGTACACACAAAGGGGACACCAAGGTTTACCATTGCCTAGGATTGAGACTCAAAGAGGCTTCCTATATACCCAGTTTAGAAGGTAGGGATCAAAACCCACATATTTTGAATGGGTGGTTGAGATTGGGGTATACAAAAAGGAAAACAACCCAAAGATATGTTGGGTATTACACATGGTTAGCTGCTTATATGGATGGAATCATTTTACCATGAGGTTGCGGCCCATGTAAAATTAGGATGAATATAGATTAAGTGTATAAGGATAGAATAAATATGGATAGAACTGACGTGAAGATGTCAGTGTTGGTCTTTAAACTTAAGGAGTTTTCCTATGTATCCCTATGGATGAGATCAAATTACACATAGTTATGGAAATGGGGTGATGAGTCACCTGAGGAGGCATCTTGTGAGAATGGATGTGTGGATGGGGGTCCAAAATGAATAGAACCAATGGGTTAAGGCATGATCTTTTCGAGACACAAAGGCTCGAGGGAAGGACCATTATGGGACATAGAAGATGGGCTTGAACCTCAGGTAGGCTTATTACGTATGTTTCTCAAAAAGGGAAAAGATCAAAGTCCACGTATTAAGGATATGGGGGCATAGTATCGGGGTGTACACAAAAGACAATAACCCAAATACATGTTGGGGCTTACGCATGGTTAACAACCCAAGAACTGGTCTGACACCACTAAAGGGGAGACCAAGGATGTTGGTCCCAACAAAGGGGACTCTAAAATTTACCAGTGTTTGGGGTTGAACCTCGGGGAGGCTTTCTACATACCCTATCTAAGAGATAGGGATCAAAACCCACATAGTTCGTAAGCATATAGTTTATCATCATGTGGGATGAAAGGGGAATACAATTTAACATCATGTAGGATGAGGGTGAACTGACATGAAGTAGTTGAGGCCGATGGGTGATGGGCTTGAACCTCATAGAGTCTTCATACACACCTTGCTTTAAAGGGGAAAGGATCAAAGTATATGTAGTTCCGTATAAAGGGGAATGGGGATTACACACAATTAGAGGCCCAAAGAATATGTCATGGTCGATGCCCCCTCTAAGCTCACGTGTGATATGCTTGGTTTGGGAAACAAGAGGAAGCTAGGGATCTAATTATTGTGTCCTGAGATATGAGAACATGAGAGGTGATGTGGGGCTTATGCATGGATAGCATCCCAAAGAGGAAACATGGGCTTACTCTGAGAGGGAAGTCCGAATAGGGGTTCATATGTACAAGGATGATATGACCATCGTACATGGAGCACCCTATCAAGGGGGTCAGGGCTTACGCAAGGGATACCCAGGGTTCACATGGTGACAAAGTGTAGCAGGAGAGGAGGATTGAGAGGGCGCTTGTTCCCATCCCATTCATAGTCCTCTCGGGTCTTGTCACTTATGTAGTGTTCACAGTTTAACATCATGCGTTGAGGACGTGAGATTGATTAGCATTTTAATGTCCTATAGCTCAAATGATGAGGACTTTATCCTCACCCCTATAAATTACATAATTGGCACACTTTAACCCTTAGTTAAGGGAAGGAACCAACATTGATGTGGATTAACTAGTTTGTGGAGTGATCCATTGAAGGGTCCATGTTAGCTTGGATATGCTAAGAACAAATATCCATTAGCATGCCTATATGAAGAAACATGAGGCAGGGAAACACAACATAAAGCACCACTTGGGGGATCATAAAATCACTACGTACTTGCTTGGAGGGCCACATGGAAGAGGGTTTCATGAATCAAAATGCCTCATAGAGAGAGGCTTCATGAAGTTCTAGTACTCCATGATAGACAAAAGGCTTCATGAAGGGAATCCCCACTTGAATCAAAGGTAAAATAAAGCAAGAGGAAAGTGATTTCATAAAGTTCAATTACCTCAGATGATTCATTTTCTTAATGAATCACAAAGTAGAAGATGCTTCATGATTTGAGAATTTGTAAGAAGAAAGGTCAGGGTGTTGATATTTTGGATTGAGAGGATCTGGGTATTTATAGGCTTGGGGGGGGGGGGGAATGTGCTGAGGGTGCACCGTGATGAAATTCACGCTTTGCAACCGAAGGCCAATTTTTCAAGTTTCTCACAGTCACAGAGGAGTCCATCATTCCCTCTGCAGTGGTCACATATGATCCTGACTCCTGTCAATTTCCTTGGAATCATAGAGGAGTTCTTCACTTCCTCTACGGTGGTCACAGAGGTGGAATCCAGACGGATCGACAGCTTTGCGGTGCTAGAGGTTTTGCGGAGGAGCTTCATGGGGAAGCCCTTTTTTGGAAATTTTTCTTGTTCCATTGCTGATTTATTTCAAGGATAATATTTTTACACCAAAAAATTCCCCCCCTCGGAATGGGAGCCAAGGATAAAATGAGGGTTGGATTCTAGGGGTATATCTCCAAAATTAGGCAGATCACAAAGCAGAGTTGAGATGCAGGTAGGCGGAGCGTAGGTTGAGAGCACCGTGAAGCTCTCCGCAACGAAGAGCGGTGTGAAGCTTGGGGGTTCATCACCTATAAATAGATCGTGATGACCCCTATTTTATCCAAATATCTCATTAAGAAATCATGTTTTGAGCCCTCAATTCATGATGCTTCAACACTCCGTGAATGCTCCTTGTGAGTCCTTAGGCTCTGCGATCCCTTTTGGCTCTACATAGTGCAGTGAGTCCTTAGGCTACATGATTCCTTTTGGCTCTACGCTATGTAGAAAGTCCTTAGGCTCTTTGACCGTGCACTTCATGAGTCTCGATTTTGAAGACGCACTCTATGAAGTAGCTCTGCGACCGTTCTCTGTGATTGGTCTCTGCGATTGAGATTTGTGATTAGGTAAGAAAAATACCAAAGTATTTGGAGAGGAATGCCCAACCAAGAAGCTTCTCAGGAGGTCCTTGCAAATGCTCCTCGAAGGTAAGAGATGATAGAAAATCTAGGGATTAGGGAATATGTGTGAATCCATTCTGATCACAAGTCCCTAGTGGCATTACTATCGTAAGGGAGATAGAACTACCCCCTCTATAAGAGTCCACCACTGTATGGGTTTGGTCTGAGGGTTTGTGTTCTCATCCCTAAATCAAGTAGGGATGAACTATCTTACTGGTTCAGGAGTACGCCATGTCAGTACCAGTGGTTCAGGGATGCCAACAGTCATACATAGGAAGACCACATGTCTTCCAATGATGACTGCATGTAAAACCATGTCAACAATGTTGATGAGAAGGTGATGTATCTTGAGGTATCTCCCCTATAGTACTACTCCATACTCAAGGAAGCCTTAGGGAACCTAGAGAAGGGGTGGACCGATTATTGGGACCTAGTCTAGGGCAGAAACTTCACAGATGATTGGACCCAGGCCTATTGGGTTTGTGCATCCTACAAGAAATTCGAGGTGGAGCTAAAGTGGGTAGGCCTCTATGAAGCTACATGGGATTCCCAATTCTATATCTACTAGCCGAAACATATGATGCCAGTGTATCTAAGTAGGTGGTCATCGAGGACCAAAACTTTCCATCTTCATCATGGGGAGCTTAGAATCAGCCTCTAGGATCTCCATCAGATATCAGGGATTCCCATTTTGGGGGATATGTACAGTGAGTTTCTCCCTACATAGAACACTTGGGAGGATCTGGAGCAGATTCCATGGCTAAAAAAGGAACTAATGGACTTGGTGTTGGGTGGTGAAAAAAAGGCAGTGAGGGAAATCCATTTTAGGATGTGGTCTGGACATTTCATAAACATCCCACCAAATCATGCTGCTTAAGGGGAGGAGGAACCTAAGAAGCTACCGGTAAGGCCTACCACCTATCCCAAGCAAGCTCAGTACAACAAAGAAAATTCCTATTGAAGAATTCTGGAGGATATCCAGTGGAATCTATGGGGGTGCAATGTCAGCACCGAGCAACAAACAATGGTTAGACTGGCTGGATTTATCTCTACACTTATTTGAGGATGGATTCTTCTAGTCAGGGATACAAATATGGGTGTATGACTGAACACGTTTGTTATGGTGTCCATGATAACAATGGGGTAATGTATCAACCTTGCGATCCCAGTGTTGGATAAATTATACAAGGTGTTGTGGCACATCAGTGATGGGAAAAATCCCCAAAGGGTGTGCAGACCGTTGCATTTTTTATATTTATGGATTGAAACACAAATGGGAATCTACAAATATCCGAACCCTATTTCTCCCCCAGGTTAAACTTATGACCAGATATTATGAATGTGGTGGTGAGATTTCCATCCAATATGACTCCACTGCTGGTGTTTAATAGAGTTTGGAAGGTGAATGAATTCAACTTCCATCCATTTCTACTACCGACAGGGGTATTCCCTGATGATGGATAGGGAATCGAGAAGCATAAATCCTATCTCTTGGCATTATGGGGTGGAGTTATGGTGGAATGGGTCGATCTCAAGCCCATTTGTGATCCATATACCCTGCACCACATTGTGAGGCAGTTTTGGTGCATGCAGAGATTGAACCCAAAAGTATACATGGGGGTACACCACGAGGATAATCCGTATGTGATGAGGTAGATGTGGCTCATGTTTACACATGATGATGGAAAAATAAAGAATGAGATGCCTCTTCCAACATCTTTCTATGGGATATTCAAGCAATATACCAAGAGCTAGGAGGTAGGCTACCTAGGGGAAATGTTGAAGTGACGAACCATCTGTGCTGATGAAAGGGTGCCTCCTCAACCTTGAGGACAGGGTTAGAAAATGGAAAGGACACACCGTGGTGGTGGGGCTATGGAAGTGACAAGTTAAACAACTCTAGGGCCTACACTGAGTAAGAGGAAAGTGTCAGTAGTGGACCCAATGATCCTAGATGAGCAGAGCCAGCAGGAAGGGATGCCACCAAGGGGGTTCCGTAGGATATCCACTGAAGCTCTAGGGAAGCGGCTGTGACACATATAGTTGCCTGAGGGTGCTATTTTTATGAGGTCTTGGGGCACTTGGGAAGTCAATAGAAAATTTCTCAGTACTTCCTAGATGTGGGACTGCCTCAACCATATTGGGATGTATCTTTCAAAGATCAGCCCTGCTAAGGCCTACTTCCTGGCATCTTAGGTGGAAGGGGAGAGATACATCATAGACCTGGAGGAATTCATGCATTCTTGGGGTACTTTGTGTCCAATGATAGGTCGGGTGAATGTATTTCTTGATCAAATAGTCCCACCCCAACTTTTTTTGTTGAGATAAGGGAACGTTTCCCTTTACCTGAAGAATCCAAGGGGTCCTCCTAGGGAGAGGAGGCTAACTGAGAGAGCCCTTTGGAGGAAGGTGATGCTGTGACCTCAGAGATGTAAGATCTTGTTGAGAATCTTGAGGTAAAATTCAGAACATTATGCTATGACACTTAGTTAGTTTTTACAGGATTTCTCAACTGACATTTGTTATATACAGGAGAACCTTATATGAAAAACCCGTTCCCACATGAAAATGGAAATAGCTTTGGGGTCTACACCTGGTACGATGGTGAGCACAAAATTCAGTAAGGCTGTGATAACCAGGGTGACCCTTCAAAAAATTTAGGATCTTCCAACCATATAAGGGGGTCCATTTCTTGTGGTTCCAATGAAAACAACTCGATAGTGAGACCAATTATTTGATCTCTATAAGCCCTTTCACTCACATAGTCTGCACAATTGTCCATTGAACCAGGACAACTGAAATTTGTGTATTTATGTATGAACATTTCTTCAAATGGTATGGGATATACTAGAGAGGATTTTTGGCGATCCTGGCACTCTTCTCCCAAGGGGAATTCCAACTGTCATGGAAATGAATGCCCAAGATAAACAAATTACGACAACTATAACTGCGGGTAGGGTGACTATTAGGATGGAACCAGAGGTTATTGAGGTGGAATCCAATGATGAAGACCATCCACATTATATGGATCCCATCATATCTAACAAGATGCTAGAGTTATACCCTATTAATGAATTTCTGGAGACATTACAAGAATATGAACCTCTTGACTTAGGAGAGTTGGATAAGATCGCTTCTGATGAGGAGGATAGCAAGGATGTCCGTCATCGTTTATGGAAACTGATCAAGCACTTCATCAAGGAAACCCTACAAGTAGAGTGGGTAAAATAGATGGGGAAAATTCATTCTTATATGCGCGAAATATACACTAGAGGAGTGGATTCCCGATTCCCTCATATGATCATTCGAGATTACATGGTGGATAAAATATGAGAATATGACCATGGGCTTGATGTCGACTGGTAGCGGAGGAAGTCTATCAATATCAAGAAACTTTAGGAGGATGAACAAGAAATCCAACTCTTGAGGGTGTGGGTGAATGAACACTTTTCCTTCATCGATGCACAATCAGAACTCATATCACTATTGAAGGCACAATTGGTAGAGGTCGAGGTGCAGATGAGGCGAGCATCCCAAGAGATGGCTAACATCCAAGCTGCTGAAGATTGGGCATGGATCATGGATGATAAACTATGCCCCACAACCATCAAATAAGAGAGGGATATTAGCAGGCAACAACAAATCCTGGAGTCCACAATCCAGAGAGTGGTGGAGTTGGGATGCTCCATTGAAGAGGTCAACCCATCTATTAGAGGGGTCAATCCATAGGGGTTGTAGTTTTTATGAACTCACAAACATAATTTTATTCATGATTTCTTATTTTGGTTTCATGCGTGAGTCTTGTTATCTACTTATATTACTTCATCTCAATCATATCTATAAAATAACTAGTGATCAATCCCAAATATCATGTAGGTCGTACCTAGTGTGAGAAAAAAGGGATGACCATGTAATTATTCACCTTGAATATGAGAGTGCCAACCAATCATTGGGTGTCTAGAGTTTGAATGAACACTCCATGTTTCTGGGAGAAAATAAGGGATCTGTATTTAGAGAATAGATTTATCAAAAAACACCAAACTTCCATTTCCCAACATGCTCTAGCACACAAATGGGGTAACACTAGGGGAACTGGAATAAATTAAAACAAATGGGAATGGAAAGTGTGAATTGAGATACCAAAAAATTCAGAATACAATGAGGGTGGCATGATGATAGAGGATAACTATTTACCAAATTAAAAACACAACATCCACATCATGTGATCTTAAAATGGGAACAAGAAAACACGGGCCAACCGCTGATCGTATTAAAAAACATAGAGCCAAACTCAAAGCGTTGTCCGATGTCTTCTGGAATTTTGACATAGGATGGTAGGCGAGCCTTAAGGCTAATCATCCTAACCATTAGGGGGTTCCTTCAAAAGTTAAATGGAATGAGGATCTGAAATAGAGGGCATGAAAAGTGTGGTGATGGAATGATGGGTTATTAAAATAAAGTCCAACACTATTTCAATTATGTCATCCTGATGAAAGTACATTGGGTGAGTGTATCGGTCTGAAAAAAGATAAAATTTACTCCATATAGGACTTCTTTGACGAGGTCCAAGAATGAATTGCAATTTTATGTCATGAAATGAGTAAGATAGATTCATAGTTTTGAATCGGATGGTGGGGATGATATACAGAATAATTTAACATAATATGACTAGGACATTATATATAGTTTAAGGCCACACTTCTTAGACCCTGGTTAATAGTTTAAAGTTGCATCACACAGACTAGGGATTCCTATTTTAGGTTCATATATTTTGGACCGTAATTAGGGGAGGATATTTGGAAGGGTTGATGAACTTGTGGCTAGGTTTGAGGCGAGGTTCCCAAACGCCTCTATATATCCTTCAAGAGTAGGAATCATGCTACATGTAGTTCTTGAATCACAACTTGGTTAAAAACCAACATTGGTTGGGGAAATCCTCTCTGGCAAGGAAATTGAAGTGTCCCATAATTGTTATGGGGTATCCTAAACTTATCTCGGGTGGGGCCACAGTTTAAGGGCATGTGTTAAGGACATGGGTATCCCAAAGGAGAAATGTTTGGTGCAGTACCTAGCTTGACGTGAATGAGTACCAAGTAGGTCCGCACCACACCACATGTTCCTGAAAGGGGGGCTAGGTCTAAGAGGCCATAAAGATGAAGAGGGTTGTAGTTGAATCTTAGATGAAGGGTATAGGTGTCACTACGTATCTCATGATAATGATAATCAAGCCACACATAGTTATTGAGGATGGTACGAAAGATGGAAAATACCAAAAAGAACAATATCCTCTGAGGTGAGGAAAATCATAGTTATTCTGCAGTTTAATGTCATATGAACTAGGAAACTAAAATTATTAGTTTAAAGGACATAGAGTTCAGACCAAATGGAGAATATTCCTGAAGCAAAAATATGTGATGTGGAACCATAAAGTAACTCAGTGTGAATGAGTACAAATTAGTCTAAACCACATCACAAATTTCCAGGAGAACACACACATTTTAAAGTTATGATTCCTGGACTAGGGGACTAGATCTACTAGTTTTTGGTCATAGAGTTTGGACCAAAAGGAAGTGTGAGTCTTCCATATAGGCAAAAACCTTACCCAAACCACTAAGGTCACATGATCCATGCTCGGTGTGGGAGATAAGGGCAAATAAGATCTTTACAGAACTTGGAAGCACACTGTAGGGGATGAAGGTGTAGAGTTAAAGATGACCCACAACACTGGTTCTCCCTCTCAATGCACAAAGGTGCACAGAGGGATAACACTAAGGATGTTGAAGCTTTGTCTGAACATGAAGAAATGGAAAGGTATGTGAATCATGAAACCAGCATTCAGGGTGTTATGGAGTTGGAAAAACTATGGAGGATAACTATTGACCATATTCGAAGCATAGTATACATACCGTTTGACCTAGTATGTGAATAAATGAGGGTTGACCATTGACCATATTCAAGATGTGAGACTTATTTCAAATTTCATTCAAGATCTTTAGATATGTTTTCCTAAAATGGTAGGTGAGCCATAAAATCAAACACCCATACCATTTAAGGGTCCTTTTGGATATTAAAGATGATGGAAATCCGAATAAAGGGACTCATGAAGCATGGAAATGGAACGAAAGCATGTCCATGCAGAATCCAATACTCTAAATCCTAAAACTCAATATATGTGAGTGCATTTATGGGAATAACAAAGGTCAAGGGGTCCCATTAAGAATGGATGAATTGATAAGTAGATTGGATAAAGGGGGAAAAAATAGGCTGATGGACCTGGGGTTGGACCCGAAGACAAAGTGTCTGGGTGTTCCTATGTATCCCATAAAGATAGGAATCAAGCCATACATAATTCTTGAAATTCTGTGTAGTTTAACATCATACAGTAAGATGAAGATGAAAGGGAAAATACCATATGGTGAGTACATGGAACGACTATTATAGACCTAAAGTGAATGAGACAAAATAAGCAAACATGACACACCACGTAATCCCATAGGAATCATGGACGAGGGGCTAAACAAAAGAGATAATTTGTGGAGCCTAGACTAGAGCCAAGGAAAAAATTCCTAGGAGTTCCAATGTATCCTATGAGGGTAAGAATCAAGCCACATGTATTTCTATAATTCCATACAGTTTAAAATCACGTGGTAAGGATGAATGCGAAATATCGAGGTTCTAAAGGGAATGCACATGGTGTGATAAAGGATACCTAACGTAAATGTGGATAAGAGAAGTCTATACCACACTGTGCGCAATCCCTAGGGGGAACCTTAGGACAAGGGGTTTGAAAAGATTGAGGGACCTAGGGTTGGACCCAAATATGAAATACCTGGGCATTCCTACGTATCCCATAAGTATGAGAATCAAGACATACGTAGTTCTTGAAATACCATGCAGTTTTACATCATGTGATAAGGACGTAGATGAAGGGAATTTATTTCTAAGGGAGGCATATGGTGTGGCTAGTGTAAACCCAATGTGAATGGGGATGAAAGTATTCCACATCTTGACACATGCTTCCAAAAAGGAATTTCAGGCCATAAGACAAAAAATGAGGAACTTGGGGTTGGACCTGAAGACAAAATGTATGGAAATTCCTAAATATCCCATAAGGATGGGAATCAAGCCATAAGTAATTATTGAAATTCTGTAAGACAAAAAATTGGGAACTTGGGGCTGGACTTGAAGACAAAATGTCTGGGCATTCCTACGTATCTCATAAGGATAGGAATCAAGAAATATTTAGTTCTTGAAATGCTGTGCAGTTTAACATCATGCGATAAGGATGTAAGGTAAAAGAGGAGATCCCTAAAATGGGGGAAATGTGCCAAGGTAGTTTCAAGAATGATGTGAATGGGGAAAATAGTTGACATTGCACCATGTGCTTTCGGGATACTTAGGCCAAGAGGCCAGAAGGAAGGCATAATTTGCGGTACCTAGGGATGGACCCAAAGACGAAATGTCTGAACATTTCTACATATCCCATAAGTATGGGAATAAATCCATACATAGTTATTGAAATTACATGTAGTTTAACATCATGAGGTAAGGATGAGGGAGATCTTAGTTTAAGGTCATAGAGCTCGGATTGTAGATGCCCAGTTTAATGCTGTGTGCGTGGGATAAAAGGACAGAAAAAAATGAATCACCATTCCTGATATTTGGGAGACCATGGGGATGGAGATAATGATAGAGGATAACTAATAACCATGTTCGCAACACATTATCCATATAGTGTGACCTAGAATGGGAACAAACAATTGATCATCAACTGCTGACCATATTTGCAACGTGAGACTTTTATCAAATTGTCATTTGAGATCCTGTAGGATGTTTCCCCAGAACAGTTGGTGAGCCAAGGTGGCATGAGACCAGGCTGCTAGGGGAGTCCTTTTGGATGTGAAATATGATGAAGACCCAAATGAAGGGATTCATGAAGTGTGATGGTAACCATGCAGTTTAAAGTCTTATGGAAAGGATGAGAGAGATCTTGGTTTAAGGTTGTAGAGATCAGACTATGAGGTATGTTTACCGCTTGAATTTTATCATCATGAAAGATGAAAGGGATATTAGTTTAAGGTCTTAGATATTGGAACATATTTATTTTATCATCATGAAGGAAAAAATGAATCTTAGTTTAAGGTTGTAGAGCTTGGACCGTCTGCAGTTTATCGTCATGCAGGACAAAAGGGATCTTAGTTTAAGGTCATAGATCTTGGACCGTCTGCAGTTTATCATTATAAAGGATGAAAGGGATCATATTTTAAGGTCATGGAGGTTGGACCATCTACATTTTATCGTCATGAAGGAAGAAAGGGACCACTCATGTGAAGTACTACTTGAGGAATCTGGCATTGGTGGGAGGATTAATGCACTCACCATTCATAGTGACCAGAGAGTATGCATCATTGGGGTAAACCTTATGAATGAAAAAAGGTCCCTCTCATTTGGGATCTATATTTTGTGCCTTCCTACCAGGTATAATTAGCGTTATTAGGGACAATACCATGTCACCTTGTAGGAAATAATGGAGATGAACCTTCTTATTGAAAGCTCTGGATATCTTGTTCTTATGCCTCTCTAGATTGTGCAGGGCATGAAGCCTGTTCTCATCGAGGGCTTCCAGTTCATCTAGGAGGAAATATTCTACCTTGTATGACATCTGTTGATCATATATGACAGTGCGGAGTGACAAAAATTGAATCTCAATGGGTAGGACTGCCTCTGTTTCGTACACCAGGGAATATAGGGTCACCTAGGTGGAATTACGAGTCATTGTCTGATAAGCCTAGAGAGTGTTAGGAAGCTTGTCTGGAAAACTCTTTTTGTTCTGAACAACCACATTCTATAAGATGTTAGAGAGAGTTTTTTTAATGCATCTATTTTCCCATTCACTTGCGTGTGATAGCGAGATGTATAGTTAGAATGGATATTGTACTTGACATACAATTTCTTCAACTTGACTACTCGGAAGTTGGTGCCATTATTGGTGAGAATGATGTGAGGTACTTCAAATAAGTGGATGATATTGGATCCCAAAAAATAAACAATAGAATGGTCCTTAACTTCCTTAAGTATAATCACCTCAGTCTACTTGGAAAAGAAATTGGTAGAGATCAGGATGAACCAGCACCGGCGAGCTGTTTCTGGTGGATATGGTCCCAAGACATCGAGCCCCTAGACTGTAAAGGGCCAAGAGTACTTGGTGGTATGGAGAGGATCTGGCAGAGGATGAAAAAAATTAGCATGGATATGGAATGCATGGTACCTCTTGGAGAACTTGATATAGTCATGGATCATGGTGGGCTAGAAGTAACCCAGTCTTTTAATCTGGTGGGAGAGCTTCGACCCTGCCTAATGAGCTCCACAGAAACCAACATGGACTTCCTACATAACCTAGGGAATCTCATCTCCTTGAATTAAATGGAGGATAACCCCATCAAAACCGCATCTATAGAGGATCTACTCAAGACTAGGACCGATCTGGAGGGTGGACTGCACTGCATGCTGATGGATTCATTCATGTTCAGCTCGATCTATCAAGATATTACCATGTTTTAGATACTAAACAAAAGGAGATATCCAACAAGGGGTTCCTTTTAACACCACGACAGGGGGTCCTAGAGGTCCTGATGTGGAGGCATTAGTGGTAAGGTGGCTTACCTGATGGTTATCGTCATCATCTTAAGTGATGAGAGTGATGAATATTTAATGCACCACATAGATAATCAAATCATCCTGGTCAGGCTCTGCAAGAGACATAACAAGTATAGACAGGGGATCGACTTTACTATTCTTCAAATGGGGAACATGAGTATTTTCTACCTAAGAAGGGAACTAATCCATCAGCTAGCAAGTGTTCTCTAGAAGGGGCATCGGTTCTGGATTCCTAATGAAATAATTACCATTGATCTGTTTGATGACCAGTTCAGAGTCCCCTTTCACATGTAGGTGGAGAACATAATTATCAAGGGCTAGTTCAAGACCAGTGGTGAGGGCTTGATACTCAGCCCCATTATTGGTTCAGCCTTCTGAAAACAGGAATGAATATGGAAATAAATCCTATGTATGTGTGGTGAATATGATACCCATACCCACTTTGTTAAGTTTGGGATCATTGAGTCTCTTTCCCACAGGGCTTTAAGAAGTTCCATCGAAGTGAATCTTCCAACATAGAATGTATTGGTCCACTAAAAAGATTGCATCATCTAGGAAATCATGATTTAGAGAATGCTTCATAGGAGCCAGATGGTTGGAAAGGAAGTCTGCCAGTGCCTAACCCTTGACAACTTTATCGGGAACAAACCTGATGTCAAAATATTGAAGGATAACTGCCCACCAATCTTAATTTCTTGTCAATATAGGGTAGTTCAAAA
This sequence comes from Viscum album, assembly GCA_963277665.1. Lineage (NCBI taxonomy): Eukaryota > Viridiplantae > Streptophyta > Magnoliopsida > Santalales > Viscaceae > Viscum > Viscum album. The sequence continues at coordinate 1,232,979,387 of OY728162.1, read as the reverse complement.
TATACTTTAGTGGGTCCACACAGGATACTAGTTGTATTTCATGGTACTTCAAGTAATGTCGCAACTTCTGGACTGTGAATACTAGTGAAATGTAGCTTCTCTCGATAGAGGAATATCTGTTCTCTATATTGAGGAGCATGCGACTGAGATAGTATAAAATATTCTCTATCCCCTCATTTTTCTTCTGAGTGAGAAGGTCACCGAGGGATCATTCCAGGGTGGTCACATAAAGGACCAACAGATTTCTAGAGACAGGTGGCATCAGGACTTGAGGCTATAGTAGGTACTGCTTGATCTCTTCAAAAGCGGCATGACACTCTTCATCCCACTAGTAGTAGACACATTTTTTCATGATTCGTGAAAAGTTACTACACTTTTCGGCCATATTCTCAATGATCGACGTATTTAGGATAAGTGTACTTGAAATACTTGGATATCTAGAAGGTTTCTCTGAGGAGGCATCTGACTGATGGCCTTGATCTTCTTTGGATCAATCTCAATGCCTCTGTTTCTAATGATAAAGTTGAGAAACTTTCTAGAGGTAACCCTGAAGGCACACTTAAAAGGATTCATCTTCATATGGTAGGAGCGGAGGAAAAAAAAACTTTCTCAAGATCTATGATATGGTCATGATGCTGGTGAGATCTGAACACCAAATCATCCACATAGCATTCCACCAATGTCTTGAGGATTGGATTGAATATGCAGTGTATAGTATGCTGGTAGGTGGATCTTGTATTCTTCATACCAGAAGGAATTAACTGATAATAGAAGGTACCCTATGGTTCTATGAAGGCTATGGAATCTTCATCCTTAAGGGCCATTCAAATTTGATTATATTTGGAATACCCATCCATGAAGGAGAGAACTTGGAATCTAGTGGTAGCATCGATCAAAAACTCTATCAGATGAAGGGGGAAATAATCCTTTGGGAAGTGATGGTTGAGATCCCGGAAGTCGATAAAGACTCTGATTTGTCCATTATTCTTCTTAATGGGCACAATATTGGCTAGAAATTTTTGGATATTAGACTTCCTTGAAGAAGTTAGATTTAATTATCTTATCAACCTCGGCCTCAACCATGGAACTATGAGAGGGGTGCATCTTTCTTGGAGGATATTTAAACCTGTGATGGTTTATCCGGAGAGCAAGGTGGTGAACGAAGAGCTAAGGATCCAATCCTAGCATTTCTTCATAGCTCTAGGAAAATAAATATTGATTCTGCTTCAGTAAATCCACATACTTTTGTTGTTCCTCTATAGGCATAGTTGTACTAATCAGTGTTGGTTCCAGATCTATCTCAGTACCGAGGTTTACCTATAATAACTCATGAATGATGGTGGAGACACCATAATAAAATTCCATAGGAGCACCTTCCAAATCCTCTTCATCATCCATGGTTAGAGGATCATCAACAAGGGGAAATCCTTTTGAGTTGGCTGATCCTTAAGGAATGATGGTGCTAACCTAAGCAGCTATGGAATCTTTGTTGGGGGATTTGTGTCCTGCTGAAACCTTAGCGATAAAATATGTTCATCTAATTCCATCAGGCCTTTGACCTAAGGGGACACGTTTGATAATATCAAAGTAGTAGTGGCACTTTGTCTTGAGTCGGTTCAACCCATCCTAATAGAAAAAGAAAGTATGACGTATTTTTGTTTCCTGGGGTGAACATCCTGATACCTTATAAGGGTAAGGGGCTCTAGAATCACCTGATATTGATTCGTATAGGAGTATGAAGTAATATTCCAACATTCCTTATAATTGGGAATTTGATTTTTTCTTTTTCCATAAATGATGGAGGAGTGCCCTAGGTTAGGGGTCGTGGCCTCCAACTAGTGGATTGGGAGAATGAAGGTATCTTCCAAGTCTGTCCATGGGTCGACCGCAGTAGTAGCGTGGTAAACCTCATTGGCTTGAACCTGGTTATACTTTATCTTATAATAGTTGGTATCTAAATAGAGGGATTATAAAGAATAAAATGGAGATGCATCACCTTGGAGCACACCCACTCAATCATTGAGGGAGTACTTAAGGAATTGGTGATATGAGTAAGGGACTGCCGCATGTAGGTGGAGCCATGGTCTACCCATCAACGCATTTTAATAGGTGTCCTATGAGACAACCATGAACTCAGTTCTAGAAACTAGGCCACTAAACTATTTATTCTAGAGGATCTTTCTAACTGGTGTCTACTCCATCCTATCATAACCTTGAATCTTAAAGTTAGAGGGACTCAAATATGTTTCAAATAGTCCCAGCTTGTGGAGTATCTGGGTTGGGATGAGATTGATCCCTAAACCCATGATGAAAAGAGAGTGAAATTTTTTCACGCCATTGAACTGACCAGTGATGTATGTATGGGGGAACTTTAATGTTCCCCATATAATGAAATGATGTCCTGACATTCCTCATGCTTGACTTCCTCAGCATGGAAGGCTTCTATGGATACTATCTCTATCTCAAACTGGAGGGGGATTATTAAATCCTATGAAAGATCTTCAGACATGTATGATAATAGGAGGCTATTATCGAGGTTCAAGAGCCTTTCAAGAATGCTAGAAAGGTTCTTGAGTACATCATACTTCCATGCAAAACACACACTTCTTTCGACAGGAGGTTGCTTCATGGCAGGAGGCATGATGGGTGCTGTTGGTCGAACTGGTGGATTCTGACTAGTGCTGGTGATATCCCGCTGATCACTAGTCAAACCATGTAGAGTGACCACCAGGTGATGGACAGATGGCTGAGGTTTGTCCACAACTAAATGTGGATGGTCATGTCATGGTCATGGTGTCTCTTCCTAATCAAGAAATATGAACTACAATGAGGGTGAATATGAAGAAACAGGATGAGAAGGCTGCGTGTACTAAGCTCTATGTTGGGCCTGCTATCTAGTCTCGATGGCATGCATGACTTGGCTGGGAGCATTGGCATGAACATTTTGGTGATTCTTATACCCACGGCTCCATTGATGATAGAGTTGACTGGGGATGTCAGGAGATCCTTCCTGGAACTCTTCGTCATTGGGTACCATGTAAGTGTCCACCAACTCGACAGTATTCACTAAGGCATACTCCTGATCATCACTTTAAGAGTCCTCCATTATTTGGAGGATTATGGGGAAATCCCCATCTTTGAGAGCATAAAGTATCCAAGAGTACGAGATGGATTTGGTACTGGCAGAGGGATTTTATTTCCCTTTAGCCATTGACGCTTGCTCTCCTAAGAGGGATAAGGCTAAGATGGAAATGCAGAGGTAGTAGATCAAGGTAGTATAGAGACTTCTAAAGGATTAGGATGATTTAAACACGCAAAAGTAATACCATGGGAATGACCGACTACCTTGTGAGCTATCTCATCATCATACTTTTGAGACTCATGGCTAGAAACCTACTGTCATTCACCCTCACTATCTGGATTTATGAACACACACACCACCTGTGCCGGGGCCAGACTAAATCTAACTATGTTGTTATTGAATTGTTCCTAGAGATAGTATTTGAACTTATAAAACTACTTGAGAGTGTTTCCAAGGAATCCGTGATAAGGGAAGTAATTGGGGTGATCAGTGAGATCTTCCTCTTTGGGCCTCCAGAATTTTGGCAACCGAAGGATTCCTTGATCCAAGGCACTCTGGAAATAGACGAGGACCTCAGCCTCATTGAAATGTAGGTCTTGTTTCTTTGATCTTGGAAAGGGAATTTTGAATATTAGCCCCGAAGAGGGTCTGAAAGATCTTGATAAGGAGGTGGAACCTAGTTATATTGCCTAGGTGGTGGCATTGCGTTACGTGACGACGCCTGCCGATTCTGAGGAGGGAGATTCTGAGCCAGAGGCTAAGACTAAGGCAGTGGCCCTCAGTAAGGATGTGGAGTGGATCTAATGGTAATAATTATAGCTATATAGGGTCTTCTATCTATAAAACAATAGCAGTCTCAGCCTTGGTGACCCTTCTTGTGGGAGCTGCGAGAGGTAATGAGCATGATTGCTTGGCTTGCTACAAGGCTTCCTCGGGACACTGAGTTTTTTCAGAGAAGTCTTGAAATCTTCCTAGGAAGTTCTGAGTGATGAGGGAAGGGACTAGTTCAGTATTCAAATTTCATATGCACATCATTAGCAGTTGTTCCTGAGTAAGCGGCATATCGAGTGAATACGTGAGGACCTTCCACTTGGAGACAAAGTCCATGACTTGATCATATGAACTTTTCTTGCACTTGAAGAGGTTGAAAATACTAGTCTTCTAGGTGGTAGAGCTGAACTGGTAGAGAAACTGGCTATGAAGATCCCCCCCAACAGCTATAGACACTATGGGAAATTTCCTGCACCAGAAAAATGTGGGTCCTTCCAGTGTCTGTATGAAAAACTAGAGCTTAATAGCTTCCTACTGTGTTGGATTATGTAGCATGGGTCCATACCTTGAAATAAAGTGATCCAGATTCTGTAGAAGATCTCCTTTCCCATTGAAAGGGGTGAAGGTAAGATTTTTGAAACCTAGGGGTACTATCATATCATCCACCCATGCCATATATGGTTTACCATTAGGCGGGATATCCACCTATCGAGTTTCAAGAGTTTTGAGAAAATAAATAAGAGAAGCCATCTAATTATCCTAGTGAGGATTACTATCTTTATGAGGGTCCCTAAACACCAATGCATTGGTAGGTTCTTTAACATGGTAATATAGCTGAGTGTCTAGTGGAGCGGCTGGTGGGATGACTCGAGGGGATGCCGGATGAATCTGCGGAGCACCCAGTAGAACTTGAGGAGCAACCGATAGAACTTGAGCCGGGTCCTGAGGAGGATTCTTACACATCTCAGGTGGATTAGACGACAAATACCATGCTCAATTGACATAAAATCCAGCTTATACCTAATTTAGATGATTAGGGTTTTCAAGTTCACTAGGAGGCACCTTGTTGAGGGGGATCTGAGCCTGCCCCTACTTCCCCGGTTGCGGGTTACCATAATCTGGTCGTTGTGCCGCTACATGTTTGTCAAGTAGTTCATTAACAACATTATTATGTTCAGTGATCTATTGTCACAATGCAACCTTTTCAAGATCATACTTCATATTATGCACTAAACTAGATAGGTCAAGGTGTTTGACAGTCCCATCGTACTCTTTACCCTTGCTGGGGTCTTGACTGAGAGACAACGACTTAGAAGGTGCAGGAAGGCCAAGCGTCTGCATTTGTTGGCGAGTGTGGACACAAGATAGGTCTGTCGGGTGTTGTGCTTCCTCAGTGGGATGTTTATCTTCTACAAATACTGTGATAATGATCCTTTCAGGGTATATCTCAGGAATGACCATGTTCACTGTGACGACGTCCGAAGGCATATCCTCAATATCACCGGGTAAACCAGATTGGTGCAGGATAGGACTAAAATTCAGGGCAACATACTACCCCAAATATGGATCTAGACATGCGGGGAAGACTCCTTAATAACTCTATGGAGTACTGTAAAGTTCTGAACACATCGTTGCAGGAGGGTTCGATGATAAATAGGTGATGCAGGGTGCTGATCCATAGGGAGTGTAACCAACTTAAACAGGAATAACTACTGCCCAATGTTGTTGAAGTGTTCCCGACTCTTGGGATAAGATAAAAATCAATGAAGATGATGAAAATGAATCATACCTAAGGTTCTGTGGAAGCACATAACCTCATCCTAGGTGTGGGACTCTGAAATGTCGAAGATTGCAGTTACAACTGGCCAGAAAATCTTAGGGAGATGGTTCGATGTGATAAGGTCCCATAAAAGTTTTGGATCAGACTCGGGATCTAGAACTTGGTTTCCCCATTCACCAACTGGTGGAAGTTGGGGATCTGGTAATGGCACTGATGTAGACCGTTGCAGCGGTAGACTTGTCAGTAGAGAGTACAGTGCATGATCTGAAAAACCGCTGCATCTTGGTCAATCTTCCAGATAATGCACTTGCTGTATCACCACATCCCTGTAGGATGGGGTACTAACCATTTCTTATCGTACAGGGTTGGTGGTCTTTGTTGGTGGATCATGATGGTGCTTATTGTCGACTGGTACCCAGAACAATTCTCTGGGATCTCTCATCGAAGTGGAGAATAATCCTGGTGACGACAGGGAGGATTGAACAAAAAGACCTTGGAAAGGAGCCAAATATTCCTCCTCCTATATGTATCCATAGAAGGATTTAAGGATTTTATGAAAATAACTTTCCAAGAAGAAAAGGATGATATGCCTAGTTCCTACTCCAATCCCCCTACACAAAGGATCAGGGTAAAGGTTCCATCATCGAATCAAACTTCACTTCAGATTTTGAAAAGTTGATGGATTTGATCAAGATTCAAGGTTTTTCAGGGTTCTTCTTCTGGAGACGATGAACCTCCCCCCTACCCCAAGACGGTTCTTTAGAGTAGGGTAGATCTTTGACATGGGAAGGACCTCCATGTGGGTTGGTATTGGAGCGGGGAGGACCTTCGCTTGGATGAGTTGGGGTGTAGGGAGAACCTGGAAAAATGTCGAATGGGACATGGGGATGAACTATGTGAGTGAGAGTGTTGGAGTGGGGAGGACCTCTGCTGGAGATGGTAAGTTCATGGAGAGGACCTCCATGGTAGTCATCTGTAGTGCGGAGAGGACATTCATGTTTATAACCTAGTATGTGGGGGAAATTTTCATACTTGGGATCATGAGAACGGGGAGGAACTTTATGATGGGTGTCAACAAGATGAGGATGACCTCCACTTGGACTGATGATGGTGGAATGGGGAGGACCTCTATGTTAGATTTGGGAATAAGATGGGCCTCCACTCTGTCTAGTGGTGATACAGGGAGGACTTCTATACTGAACGCCATCATTGCGGGTTGTCCCATGATGAATTTTTCTCATGCCAGCGGTCAGGGGAGTAAACCCAACCTGACCATGGGGTCACTGGTGCCTCAATCCTGAATGGGAATGGAAGTCCCACTGATATTTTTTATTAGGGAGTTGATATCTTGCGCCAGTGGTGTCTTGGGCCATTGATGCCTTAGAAGATGATTCCTCCTGCCAGGAAACCTCTTAGGCTTGCACCCGGCATTGGTGTTGGGTCAGCCGAACTAGAGCCAGTTGTGCAGGGGTATAAACCACCTACTCCTCAGCCTATGGGACCATTTGGTGGCACTAAAATGGTTTGATGGGAGCCCTCATTGGAGGCTTCCTAGATAAAGTCAAATCTGGGATGACTCGAATATCCCTTACCTCATCTATGTAAGGGAGTGAGTCATAAGATTGTTACAGGGAGGGGATCCCAAAACAATTGAAGATCATAGTGGGGAGCAGTGGCTCCTTATGCGTCCCTTGGGGGTGGTGACGTCGGTGGGGCACAGAAGAATTAAAATCTTGATGGTCCATATCCCTTGTTGGGATTACACCCTCATGTTCGTATCATTGAACAAGAGTATCAATCACCCTCCTTTGAATAAATTTGGAGGGTGATATGGGGTGTGGGTTCCTAGTAGCTGTGGTCATGGGAGATATTGTAGAAGAGGTGAAGCCATGAAGGGTTTCCACATTTGTATTGGCCCTTCCCGTGCATCTGTGGGTGGGAGGTGATTAGTTTACTCCAACTGCATCATGGGTACTACAAATTAGAAAGATTTTTCCATCATTACAGATAGTAGGAAAGTGATGGCCAGTTCCCCAGCTCCATTCAGTCTTCCATGGATGGATAGAAAAATCCACACTGACAACATCGCAGACCGGGATGCCCAATGATTAATTGTGCCAAATCTTAGTGAGTTTCACACCATGATCACTATTTTCTTGGTGGGACCTAGAACCAGATAGCTGGATCCGGTGACACACTGATATGTTGATTCCCCAAATGATACTAATCCCCATATTTAGGAGAATAAGTTCACGTCGGGTTCGCCATTTCTATATCCGAAGCTTTCTCCAGTGCACACGTCACTTTCGAGGGTGCATTGATTGTTGTACTGCATTCCTTCTTTCCAAAGGCGGGTGAAATCCATCACTTCTTTAGAGATGTTTTATCCTTGATCAGAATGGGATGATGGGATGTCGGTTCCTCCTTCCATGGATTCCTCCTCAAAATTATTCACCTATTCTAGGTCTCCCTTAATAGTAAGATGTTGTTTGTGAAACTATTCCCGATGCCATATCTTTGTGGACACCGATTAATTACACTACTTATGTCAGGACATTCCCAAAGGGGTCATTCAGAGAACCAACCTTTGGTCAGGAGAGTATTCACATTGGGGCATCGCTGGTGTGTCTGGATGCTGAAACACTGGTACACCTGGATTTTCCCTTATCATAGGGCTTATCGAGGGCATAGAATCTTGATGAATCCCATTTTGAATGCACATAATTATATGATAGATTGTAACACCCAAGATTTTATATTATGTTATCTCATTAAAGTAATTCAATAGCTTGTGCTACACACAACACCGAGTTCAAACGCACCATAACTTACCAAACTAGCCGTTCAAAAAGCTTTTATGAATAGTATTAACTATATTTGAATCTTATATACTCTATATAGTTTTAACACCCATATTATGTGTTTCTTAGACATAATATAAGAACAAATTCAATTTTTTAGATAAAGGAAGTATTTTTCAAAAATGCAATTTTACCACCTACTAAGGGTGATTTTTTTAAATGAAATATCTGACACTTTTATATTAAATTTGACAAAATACACTTCTTATTTGGAAGCAGGACATAAAAATTTAGTTTAGACAAATTTTTAGTACTTTTCTGATAACTTTCATATTTTGATGAATAGTGAAAAATACTATGTTTTAATTGAAAACAAATTTTTGAATCAAAATAATTTATAGTGTTAAATTATGTATTTGAATAGATTTGAAGTACAATTAGATTATATTTTTATCATTTAATACAATTAAGTCATTATAAGTAATTTCACATTTAAATTTGACATAAACACATGTTAATCTTTTAATAGTTTTTACATTTTTAAAAACCCACTTTTTGGTTTCGACAATGGGAATTAATTTTATATTAATAAATGTAACTTCTATATTTTTAATTTGGTAAAATGGACTTAATTTTTGAATTTGGAACATCAAAATTATCTTAGGATAAAATTTTGGTATTTTTCTGAAAACTTTCAATTTTTGATGAATAGTGAAAAACTCTACGTTATTATTTGAAACAGACTTTTTATTTAAATAATTAAATATTTTATTTAAATTTATTTTAAGTAAAAATATATTTATAATACCTATATAAGTTCAATGTAATTTATTGGAGTCATTTTATAATGAAATTAGATGTAGAAAAGTTTATTGAACTTTTTAACATTTTTTTACCCACCTTCTTGGAGCATTTGCAAATTTGTATAAAACTTAATTTTACCACTTCTGTGAGTTGAATTTCAAAAATCCGATAGACACGGTTGAAATTAGTAAGTAAAATTTGGTTCAATAAGATGAAAATAATTTTTTGTGAATAGTAATTTTTGACTTTTTTACCGCGGTTAAAAGTAAATAGGGTAATTAAGGGTAAAAATGATATTATAATTATCCTAAAACATGTCCTAATTCTATTGGATAAGGGTAATTAGACTAAAAAACTTAGGAATAAAATATGATCCTCTTTGGTCCAATTGGATTAGATTAGGACATTTATTACTATTTTATTTAAAGAAGAGTTAAAAGTGTTAAATTCAAAGTTTAATAACTAAACCATTTTTTATATAGAGTTACACACAATATAAATTCAACTATAAATATTAATTATAAAGCTAAAAATATTTCCTACTTAATTCTATTTTATTTATAATTTTTAGACAAAAAATATTTTAATTTATTTATGACACAATGATGATGCAGTAATTACCTTATTAATGAAATATTAAAATAATTGATATTATAAATATCCAAATAAATGTGAATTGATACTTATTATGAATTAAAATAATTTTCTAGGTTAATATGACATGTTAGAGTTTATTAGATATTTTTTTTTGAATTGATAAGGTTGTTATGACTTTCACAAAAAAAATACCAAATAGTATCAAAATTGAAATAAATTAGTTTTTTAAAAAACATACTATATTATTGGTTGATATAATATTCCTAAAAATATAAATTTCAAAAAAAGGGCTTAAATAATATTATATATGTCATTAATGAACCACATGAGGTTATATTGTATGTTTAGAGTAAGTTTATTAACCATATAGTGTAAGAATATAAGAAGACACGATAAAAGTTAAACTACTTAACTAAGAGTTAAATCTAAAAGATAAGGTTAAAATGGTAACCTAAACTTGTCTAAAACCTATTGGTTGAGAGTATTTCGACCCATAACCACCTAAGTCTCTAAATAAATTCATTTTGAGCCATTATAAACTGAATATTATTGTATAATAAATTAATATTTTAATCTTTTCCTAAAGTGACCCTCACCCCTCTTATAAAAGGGCACTTCCCCTTATCTCAAAATCACACCTCCAAAGCCATTTTTCTTGGCGAAACCCTGCCCAAATATCCTCCCAACTTCACTAAAATCAACCTAGAGTCCTTAATTTGATAAAAAATCCAACCTAAAAAGCCCTTTTGATCAACTCAAAAGGAAACACCCGAAGAAGATGTAATAATTTCACCACCCTCTTTCAAGTTCTTTTCTTCTTACACTTCCCCTTTCTTTGTTGTTTCCATACAAAAATAATAAACCCAGTACCTCCTACATACTATGATTTTATTATAAATATGGTAAAACTATATTCATTATTCTATCCATCCTATAAATGATAAAGTCACCATATGTTCATACGTACGACTTACCGTCTCCACGTCGTGGTGTAGTTTGTTATTCAAAGACTTCATTATTTGGATGGATATAATAATGAGTATAACTGATGTAAATAATAAATATAACATGTTAATTATTATTTATATATGACATACTATCCAATTTCATACTATTTCACCATAAATATAATGATATTGTCGCTCGTGTGTACGTATGGATTATTGTCTCCACGACGCGATGAGTTTCATTTCCACACTCACCATTGAACGATGATTATAAAAATATATATTATTAATAAGTATGTAATATATTAAATAATAATTCTACTTAATATATATATATATATATTCACTTACATATATCTTATTCACTTACTTCCATTCAGTACGATATGAAAACGAAAACAACATTTATGCGTACGAATGACCTACCGTCTCCATAAACGGTGCCTTAAATTTCATATATCTATATATTATAAATATTTATATTCTAAATAAATATGATATATAAACCAAGGTTTATATTCTGGAATTATTTAAATCATAATCTAAATGATACAATCAAGAATAACAAGTTAAAACACGTACGATAAAGAAAGCGATTATTACCCAAAATGTCAATTTAACATGGAAATCATTATTAAATGAGAAGTATAAAGTCATAAATGAATAATTTATGATATAATAAATATGAATATAGTTCTGGTATAATTTAATAACATACTATGGTCATTATATAGAAGGTTAAACGTACCCTCGACAAAAGGAAAGTGCAAGGTAAGGGTTAATTTCACAATATCTTTATTATCCGAGTTTGTTTTTATGTAAGTATCTACTAAGAAATATTTATTATCCATGTCCATGTTTCATAAAAGAGTTTTTAAAAGGATTATTTTTAGGGTAATTTTTATTAAAACATCATTTTAAATGTTTTAAAGATTTATTCTTATAAACCTTTCTCATTAATGTCTATGTTTTCAAAATGGTTTTAAGGATTTATTTATATGAACATAAATGTTTTAAAATTTTAATTCCTTTAAAAATTTTCAATGTAGTATGGGACAATTTGATTAAAAACTATCATTTAAATGAATTCCTTTATAAATTATGTGACTTTTAAATGATTTCATGAAAAAGGGATATTTCTCTCAAAGATTTTTACTGATCATTTTCAACTATGCCAACATCCTTTACGGGATATTATTCTTTATCAAGGTTGATTTATTATGATAAAAATATTCCATATTGTATTGAAGGTTTTGTGATATATTTGACTATGGATGTGTTATTTTTATACCATTCATGGTTTAGGGTTAATGTATTGAAATTTCGTATGCTAGTTCTAATACAAATGTTTATGTTATGTTTCAACCTTTTCATATGAGGAATGTATTGGACATAGTAAGTGATAGGTAGGGCCTGCTATAGCTCCTCGATGCATCGTTAGGTCTCATGATACAATTAGATATGGAATTGGATGATGCCTTTCCAAATTTGATATATGGTTTTGGCTGAGGCCTTAATCATTTTTAGACGTCTTGTCAGAGGCCTTGGAAAAATGTTTCAGAATGTCTGGCATTATAAATTCCCTCATTATGAAAATAATATTATTGGTTCATGTGGTTATTAGACTAGTAGAATACCCATGAATATGTTTTATTATGGAATTATTTACTCATATCATATTTCTTCCATAAAGTTTTCATATTTATTATTTGTAAAGGCTTGTATTTTCAATTATTCACCATGCCTATTGTTTATGTTATCTTCCGCTAAATTGTTTACCCTTAATGAGCATCTGAGCTCACCCCTTTCTTATGTTTTATTTTACCAGGATTTCCAAGAAGTGTATTATGATTTATATGAAGGGTTAAGCTAAAAGGGAATAATTATGTTCTCAAAGAACTATTTATGTTGTGTTTTATGTTTGAAATTGTAATGTGAAGTTGATATATGTAATATATTTCCAAGACTCCTAAACCGATCAGTCTTTCGGGACATGATTTCCTTGTATCATGCCAATGTATTAAAATAACGCACTGACTCTGGGTAACTAGGGTCGAGTAATTACACAAATGCATGTCTCTGAGGTTTTACTCAGCCTCTCATGTTTAACACGGGGTATTCCACAAGTTTAATGTCTAGTAGAGATGGACGAGACTAATCAGAACACCAATGAGAGTGGATTAGATAGGTACCTCCCTAAGATAGAGCACCTATAAAATTTACCGGATGGATGGGTCAAAATGCTCAATGAGGAAGAACCCAGAGTGGTGTGTACCACAAAGGGGAAGGTTTCAAATCATGAATACTAATTTGGACGCCATAAAGGGTGGATCAGATAAGAGGATGGGTCCACACAAATGGGACACTAAGGTTTACCATTGGATGGGATTGAGCCTCAAATAGGCTTCCTATGAACCCTATTTAGAATTCAGGGATCAAAACCCACGTAGTTCGAATGGGTGGATGTGATTGGTGTGTACAAAAAGGACAATGACCTGGAGATATGATGGGGATTACACATGGTTAGACTTTCGTATGGATGGAATTATTTCACCGGGATGTTACGACCTGGGTAAAATTAGGATGTATATGGATAAAGTGTCAAAGGATGAAACAAATGGTGATAGAATTTAAGTGAAGATGTTAGTGTTGGTCTTTAACCTTAAGAAGGTTTCCTATGTATCCTCATGGCTGGGAATCAAAGTCCACATAGTTTTGGAAATGAGGAGATGATTCATCTGAGGAGGCAGCTTGTGAGAATGGACGCGTGGATGGGGGATCAAAGGGAATGAAACCAATGGGTTAAGGCATGATCATCCCAAGACACAAAGGCTCGAGGGAAGGACTAGGATAGGACATGGGATATGATATTTAATCTCAATGAGGCTTCTTACATACCTTGATTAAAATGGGAAAAGATCCAAGTCCATGTATTTCAAATATGAGGGAATAGTATTGGAGTGTACAAAAAGGACAACAACCCGAATACATGTTGGGGCTTACACATGGTTAGCAGCCCAAGAACTGGTCAGACACCACTAAAGGGAAGACCAAATATGTGGATCCCAATAAAAGGGACTCTTAAAATTTACCAAAGTTTGGGGTTGAATATTGGGGAGGATTCCTATGTACCCTATCTAGGAGACAGGGATCAAAACTCACATAGTTCGTAAGAATGCAGTTTAATGTCATGAAGGATGGAAGAGGGATACCGTTTAACATAATGTGGGATGAGGGTGAACTGACGTGAAGTGGTCGGGATCAATGGGTGATGGGATTGAACCCCAGGGAGGCTTCCTACATACCTTTCTTGAAAAGGGAAACTATTAATGTCTATGTATTTCTGTATAAAGGGGCATGAGGCTTACACATAGTTAGCATCCTAAAGAGGATGTCATGGTTGATGACCACTCTAAGTTCATGTGAACTATGATTGGCGTGAGAAACAAGAGGTAGATAAGGACCTAATGATCGTGTTGTGAGATATGTGAACTTGATAGGTGATGCAGGGATTACACATGAGTAATAGGACAAAGAGGAAACAAGGGATTTCTCTAATAGGGAAGCCCGAGTAGGGGTTCAGATGTACGAGGAGTATTTGACCACTATACATGGATCAACCTATCAAGGGGTGTTAGGGATTACACAAGGGATTCTTGGGGGGTGTACATGGAGACAAAGCACAGTAGGAGAGTAGGAGTGAGAGGGAGATGGTGCCCATCCCCTTCATGGTCCTCTCAGGGATTGTCACTTATGTAGTGATCACGGTTTAACATCGTGTGTTGAGGACGTGGGATTGCTTGGAATTTTAACATCCTACATATCTGATGATAAGAAATTTCTCCTCACCCCTAGAACTTACATAACCAGCGCACTTTAACCCCTAGTGAAGGTAAGGAACTAGAAATTCCATGGATTAATGGGGTTGTGGAGTGATACATTGAAGGGTCCACATTATCATGGATATGCCAAGAAGCAATAGCCACTAGTGTTCCTATTCAAAGATGTATGAGGCAGGGTAACACAACATGAAGCACCACTTGGGGGATCATAAAATCACTACATACTTTCCCGGAGGGCTACAAGAAAGAGGGGTTCACAAAGTAGAAGGCCTCACAGAGAGGGGCTTCGTGAATCTCTAGTGCTTCAAGAAGTGAAGGGTCTTCTCAAAGGAGGGTACTTCACAAAGTATAGTGACCCGAACTAGGCGTAGAGTCTACATGTGCCTGGAGGGTGCTTTGCAAAGACTAAGTGCTTTATAAAGACTGAGTGCTTCAAGAAGTTACAAGAACCCAATGGGGTATTATTCTTTTGCGATGGCTAAAAGGATTTTTGAAGGGCATCCTCACTTGAATTAGAGGTAAAATGGAGTAAGGGGAAAGTGGTTTCACAAAGATTAGGTACCTCATATGATTCATTTTCTCAATGAATCATAGAGTAGAAGATGATTCGCGGTTTAATAATTTAGAAGGTGAAATGTCAGGATGTCGATCCATTGGAGTGAGAGGAGTCAGGTATTTATAGGCGCCAGGGGGGGTGATGTGATGAGGTCATTCCACGAAGCAATTCATGCTTCACAATCAAAGTCCGATCTATCAAGTTTCTTGTAGTCGTAGAGGAGTCTGTCACTCCCTTTATGGTAGTCACTATAACACTCGAGAATTTTATGAGAAATATTTTGTTTTTATGTTATATAAATCATCAAAGTAATCTTTCACTACCCACAACACTATCTTGGCTTTCTTTACACGCAATCACGACCTTCCTAGATAGCTTGCGTCGTACGCAATATCGAGTTTCACTAAACAACGATATGCTATTAAAATATTATTAAAACTAGCCATTAAGAATAGTAATACCCACTTTTTGAAATTTTGTAAATTTTATTTTTCAAAATGGAATTCATTTTTGGATTCGGAATATTGAAATTAGCCTAGGGTGAAATTTTGGTATTTTTCTGAAAACTTTCAATTTTTGATGAATAGTGAAAACATTGACAAGGAAGGTGCAGGACTAGGCTGAATGCCCAGTCCCGTAGAAATTTATTAATAAAAAGAAAGTACAAAGAGCAGAGGAGAGAAAAAATAAAAAGACAGCGTACCACAAAACCTTACAGCCTCATACCTTAGAAAGCATCAAACACATCATCACCACCACCTTCTGAGAACTCATCTGGATCTGCCGACTCCCATTCAGATTGTGGAGCGTATTGATTTAACATGTGGATATACTACTCCCGTAGACGTAACTTTGCTGGGGACATTGGCTCTTTGCTTTGTCGTCCCTTCTTCTGATCCAAATCTTTCAGCATTCCATTTTTGGTAGATGATCTGGTGGATATGGTCCTCAGCGTGTTGGAGTAGTCTTTCCTGGGTTTCCTCTTTGGTGGAGCAGTGGAAGCCCCAATACTCTCATCCCTCTTCTACCCTTTCCTAAGAATGTCACTATATGTTTCCTTCAAAGAACTCGTTAGTCTGCCTCCTTGATTTTCTTTCCCCTCATCCATCCCTAGAGTGCCTTCATGCACCAAGGAGGGTGCAAACTTGGAATTTTGCTTGTTAACGTCTACAGGTGTCAGACGCGGATAAAGGTCCCTGCTATTCTGATTTTTGCAGCTTGCCGCTACAAATTCCTGTCTGTTCAAATATCTCTCCCTAACCTTCTGATTCTCTGAATTATTATTTCCATTCAACACCCCCTCTGAGATTTTTTCAGCATCCTCCTCAGGACTTTCCTGCACCATGTTCAACAAATCACTCCCTTGTGGCTCACCACATCCCTTATCCAGTTCCACCTGAAGCATGATGACAGGAGCTCCAGCAGCCCCTCCTATTTCCCCATTCCCAATGTTATCAGATATAACAGCACCAGTAGTATCCCTATCCTGATGTGGGTAGGGTGCTTCCTGGTTATTGGAGTCCAGCTCAGTCAAGCTTGCAAATCTGTTATCCGGGGATACATCACTGCCTTGCTTCAGAAGATTCTCACAGCCTCCCTTAACCAGCTTCCATTTGCCACAATCAGTATCTGAACATCCCTTTGTACTTCCTGAATCAACACCAGCACCATAATTGAGATCATGTTTCAGCCTTTTAAAAACATCCCCAACCGAGGGATTGACACCCTCATTGGTTTCCTTCTTCTGAACAGAATCAGTAGCATTGGCTCTCGGGGCCCCGGTGCTTGCATCCTTCACAATTGTAGTAACAGCAGGCTCCGCTGACCCACCTATCTCTAGTGGCATACGTCGACCAGGAACCTCCTCCCTTATCGTAGCAGAATCCTTTCTACAGAAGTAATTCCGGCGACAATGAAGGTCTGAGTGTCCAAGGCGATGACAATTCGTACAATAAGGAGTCCATGACTCAAAGAAGACAGACTGATGCCATCTGATCTCACCCTCCACTTCAACTCAGACCGATTTAACTGGTTCCTTCGAGACATCTACTTCGACACAGATGCGCAGAGCAACAGGATGGCAGGAAACACGGGTTCTCATGTCCATACACAGGAAACGCCCGATCAGATTTCCAATGACACGGGGGATAGCAGGATTCTGAAATGGTAAAGCAAGACCGGGGAGCGTGACCCATAACGCAGTGGTAGGAGGATCACGGTGGAGATGGAAATCAAAGGACCAGCGAAAAAGAGAGAATCTGGAACCATTAACCACCCTCAATGCAGAAGACCAGGCATAAATTAAGTCATCCTCACAGGAGAAACGGATTTGGAAATGCCTCATGTCTAAAATCCCTACAACCGCCTGTTCTTGAAGCAACCAGGTAGAGGAGACAAACCTGTGAAATCTTTCCACTGAAGGTCGAGACTTGCCAAACCTTGCGACAAGGATGAGGTCCAACCGCGACACCGCCTTCGCGAACTCCAAAGAGGAAATCGGAACTGATATCTCACCATTCACCCGATTCGGCACCTTAGGGAAAACATCAATCTCCGTGAAGTCAGGGAAGGAGGAGGGATCCACACGCTGTGAATATAAAGTACTAAAATGTGGTTCAATGAGATGAAAATAATTTTTTGTGAATATTAAATTTTTACTTTTTTTTACCACGGTTAAAAGTAAATAGGGTAATTAAGGGTAAAAATGATATTATTATTACCCTAACACATGTCCTAATTCTATTGGATAAGTGTAATTCGACCAAAAACAACCTTAGGAATAACATATGACCATTTAGGCCCACTTGTATTAGATTTGGACATTTAATATTAATTTATTTAAAGAAGGGTTAAAATAGTTAAAATCAAAGTTTAATAAGTAAATAATTTTTAATATAGGGTTATACATAAGATAAATTCGACTATAAATATTCATTAGAAATATAAAATGATTTCATACATAATTGTATTTTATTTTTAATTTTTATAAATTAAATAGTTTAATTTATGTATGACACAATGACGATGCATTAATTATCTTATTAATGAAATATTGATATAATTGATGTTATAAATACCCAAATAAATGTAATTTGAGAATTTTTATGAATTAAAATACTTTTCTAGGATAATATTACATATTATTACTTATTTAATTAACTTTTTTCGAACTAATCTTTCTGTTATTATTTTCACAAAAATCAATTACCAAATAGTGTCAAAATTGACATAAAATAGTTTTTTTAAAAAATATTATATTATTAATTGTTATTTTATTCCTAAAAATCTAAGGTTCGGAAAAATTATTTATATAAGTTTATATATATTAATAATAAACAACTTGGAGTTCTTTTGTCTTGTTATATTAAGTTTATTAACCTTATAGTGTAAGAAAACAAGAATACATGGTAAAAGTTAAATTATCTAACTTAAAGTTAAATCTAAATGATAAGGTTAAAATAGAAACCTAAACTTGTCTAAATTCTATTGGATGAGATAATTTAGACCCATAACCAAATTATATTATAAATAAATCAATTTTGAGCTATTAAAAACTGAATATGACTTTATAATAAAATAATATTTTTAGTTTTTCCTAAGGTGCCCCTCTCCTCCCTTATAAAAGGGAACCTCCTTCCTCTCCTCCTCACACCACTTTGAGCCTTCAAGCTCGGAAAAACCCTAAAAATTTCTTCTCTAAACTTCTCTAGAAACATCCTATATGTCCTGGTCTTCTTAAAATACTAATTTTAGTGCCCTAAGAGGAGGTCTCAAAGAGGCACTTCAAAGAAGAGGTAATGTCCGTTACCGATTCTTTCAACTTTATTTCTTCTTCCACTTCTTCTTATTTAGTTGTTTCATTATGAAGTAATAACATCAGTATCAATCATATACTAATATTTTATTATAAGTATGAAACAACCCTATTTTACCATCTATCCATCCTATGGAAAACGAAATCACCGCGCGTGCGTACGTACGAAATACCGTCTCTATGCCGTGGTGTAATCTATTTTCCACCACCACCTTACTTGGATGGGTATAATGGTGTAAATAATGACTATATATTATTATTATTGTAAAGTGATATTGATTCTGAAATAGTATACATACACTCCAATACAATTCCACGATCATGGGAACGATATCATCGCTCATGCGTACGTACGAAATACCGTCTCCATGATGTGATGCGACTCGTTCTACATGATATTCATTGCATAATGATTATATAAATGAATTTAATGAATGAATATGATATATATTACACTAATACAATTCTGGAAATGTGGTATCTATAACCTAAAAAGAATAATAAGAATTTATTCGACAAAACATGCATAAGAACAAAAATTAATAAACACCCGAATAACAAGTAGTAATGAAATATTACTAATAAGAAGATAAGAATATGACCATATATGATATCATAATAATAATTATGATTCTGTAATAATTCAATAACATTATTTAAATCATTATAAAGGAGGTTCAGACACTTACGAAGAAAATCGAACCTAAGGTAAGGGACAATCTCGCAATCTCAATTTTTATCCGAGATTGTTTATACTTCAGAATTTACTGGGGAATATTTATCATCTGCATCCATGTTTCCTCAATATGTAATATTATTTCCATACACCTACAATTGTTTAAATGTAATTTTACCCTTTAGTGAGTTTTTAGTAAAAGATATGAAAGGAAACTTTTGTCGTTTTTCGTACGAGTTACTTTTTGACTTTTCCGAAAGAAGAACGAAAAGAATGTTTTTTTAACTTATACGACATGGATGGATTTTTAAAACATTATTTCCAAGAAGATTCCTTTACAAGTTTTCAAGTTTATTTTTAATCAACTTCTTTTAGTTTAAAATTGTATGACATGTTAAGAAAGGAAAATGTTTTTGAAGTAGAAAGGATATTTTCCTCAAGAATGGAGTTCAAGTGTTTTATCAAAATTATTTTCCATATAAGATAATATAGGGTTATATTTATATCCCTATGTTTACATTGATTTGATTATGTTATGATGGAATTATTTTTATGAATTCCTTTTATCTTATATGATTTATGTTATGATGGAATGATGTTTAAGAATCCCATTTTTTATTACATGGGCTATGCAATGATGTATGTTTTTTGATTTTGTGGCACACATAATAATGGTATCATTATGAGATGGGTGGGATCTATATCTCCCTCCAATGCATTGGGTAAAGATTTATATCTCATGAGATAGACATGGCTGGAACGACAGGTTAAACCTGTTCTGTGAAATCGGACTGAAACGAGGGGTGAACTCGATTCAGAAATAGACTTTGTCCGCTAAGGTAGTCTTGGATATGAGTCTTGACTACTAAGAAATGATTCTCTATGATTATGTGTGTATGCCACAAATTTTAATGTTTCAAGTTATGATTATTGGGATTACATTTCACTACTATGATTTATCCCATGTTATGAAATTATGATCTCTTTTGCAGGTTAATATTTCCAAAATGATATGTTCTTATGAATATGATGTGATTGATATTTCTTTTGTTTACCCTTACTGAGCATTTGAGCTCACCCTTTTGTATGTTTTCTTTTCCCCAGGTCAGAAAAAATTATATTAGGTAGGATATTCCAAAAAGGGACTCTAGATATGATGAAATAAATGGGAGACAACGTAGATGATTTATGAACTAGTTATTTATGTTTCCCAGTTTCTAAAGACACTATACCTATATGGTACTTTCATGGTTTTGTTATATGTTGTAATAAGTATGATTCAATTTTTAAGTAATAACCATGTATGTAAAGTATGGGTCATTATAGTTGGTATCAGAGGAAAGGTATAGTCAACCTTTGAAAACTAGGATGTGAAAGCCTTAGTAAGAACCCTAAGGATAAGTCTAAGCATAGAACACAATCTTAGTGTTTTAAAAATGTCCATGAAAAACCTATGATAATACCTTAAGTGTGAAATTTTATTCTTGATTATGTGGTTTTCCTATTATAATTAGTGTTGGTCACACTATTCTTCTTGGTTTTAGTCAATGGCTGGAACCCGAAGGAACCATGTTAATGCAGAATGCGACGGGAAATGTAATGATTTTCCTCCTAAGCAACCAACCATTATGGGAGCTGGAATGAAAAATCTTGTAGCCATGATCACACAAATTTCTCAAGCTATGAATCATGCAGGACTTCCAAACGAGAAAAGTAAGGAGCAACATTCTGTTGAATCCTTCATGAGGCAGCGTCCACCTTCATTCAGCGGGTCTACTGATCCATTAGTTTCTGAACAATGTATTAGTACTACTGAAAAGATATTTTCAGTTCTTCAATGTTCTAAACATGATAAAGTCATCTTATCAGTGTATCGTTTGGAAGGAGATGCTGATCAATGGTGGAATCTTATCAAGAATACGAGGAAAAGAGATGAAATTGAGTCCATGGAATGGGATGAGTTCAAGAACTTATTTTTCAATAAGTACTTCCCTCGTATTCTTCAAACAAAGATGGAGAAAGAGTTTCTTGAACTGAAGAAAAAGTATGATGAATCTGTTGGTACCTATGAAGCAAATTTTACAAGACTTGCAAGGTACACTTCTGGTATTATTATCCAACCTGAGAATAAGATCGATTGATTCTTTAGTGGCTTAAAACCAAGTCTTCGAAGGGCGTTGTCCATAAGGGACTTCAATATCTACGAGGAAATTGTTTGATGTGCTCTCAAGGTTGAGATGGAGATTGGATTAACCCATCATTCATATGGGTTTGATAAGAAGAGGAAAATGGAATTCAAAGGAAAATCTAAAGAGCACACTGAAAATAAGATGATTTTTCACTTATGTTCAAAGTGTGGAAAGAAACATGGATGGAGTTGTCTTAAAGGGACAAGTAAATGTTTAAAATGTGGAAAGGAAGGTCATCGGGCATTTGAATGACGCAATGATGGGAAGAAGATGTCTAGTGATGAGAACAAAGAAAAGGCTACACGGAGTGCACCTCCTACACTTCAATGTTACAAGTGCAAGGAAATGGGGAATTATGCTAATCAATGCCCTAATACAAGGGTTGTTGATGATGATCTATGTTAGCAAACCTTAAGGCTAAAGAAAAAGGAAAGTCACATACAATTTCTATCAGCGATGTGGAGTACGATAACGAAGTGGTGAAAGGTACACTTACCATCCAATCTAAAGTAGAAAATGTTTTATTTGATTCTGGATCCACCCACTCTTTTATTTTTGAAGAATTTTCTAAGGGTATCACCATATTACCTCAACAATTAGATGTTGAGTTAGCTGTGACAACCCCTAATGGCACAACGGTCGCATCAAAAGTTTATAATTAATATCCGATTGAAGTTTGTGGGAAAGTGCTTCCTGCAAATCTTGTGATCCTTCCTATAGTGGAATTTGATGTGATTCTTGACATGGATTGGCTTTCTTTACATGTAGCTCATATCAATTGCCAAAGAAGGTAAGTCACATTTCATATCCCAGATCAATCTATGATCATCTATCAATGCAAGGATGAACATAACCTTCTAGTGGAAATTTCTTCCATCATATGGGTCTTGATTCCACTAAATGAGGGTTATTTATCTCAAATGGTTGGAGATAAACTCATGATTAAGAATATGCCCTTTGTACGGGAGTTTGATGATGTCTTTCCAGAGGAATTAATGGGTCTTCCACCAAATCATGAAGTCGAGTTTTCAATAGAACTCGTACCGGGTGCTTTACTTATTTCAAAGACACCTTATAGAATGGACCCAATTGAGTTGCAGGAATTGAAGAAGAAACTCCAAGAGAATCTTGGTAAGGGATTCATACGCCCTAGTGTGTCACCTTGGGCAGCACCTGTTCTGTTTGTTAAGAAGAAAGATTGATTAATGAGACTCTGCATTGATTATCGAGAACCTAACAAGATCATTATCAAGAACAAATATCCTCTCCCATGCATTGATGACTTATTTGACCAACTACGTGGAGCTCAATACTTTTTCAAGATTGATCTTCATTCAGGGTATCATCAATTAAGGGTCAAAAGGGAGGATATACCAAAGACAGCTTTCCATACAAGGTATGAACACTATTAATTTATATTGACTCCATTTGGTCTTACTAATTCCCCTGCTATCTTCATGGATCTAATGAATAGAGTCTTCAGAGACTATCTTGATCAGTTTTTGGTAGTCTTTATAGATGATATTATTTTCTATTCAAAGATCATTGAAGAACATGAAGATCACTTGAGAATTGTATTAAAGACCCTGAGAAAGGAGGAGCTTTATACTAAATTTACCAAGTGTGAATTTTGGCTTCAAAAAGATGCATTTTTGGGTCACATAATCTCAAAAGAAGGGATATCTGTGGATCCAACAAAAACATTGGTTATCGAAAGATGGTCGAGACCAAAAACAGTAACCGAGTTCCGAAGTTTTCTTGGTTTGGCTAGATATTATCGATGTTTTGTGAAAGATTTTTCATGATTATCTAATCCACTCACCAGGTTGAATTGAAAAGGAGTTAAGTTCGTGTGGACGGAGGAATGTGAATAGAATTTAAAGGAGTTGAAAATAAGGTTATCCAGTGCACCTATGCTCACACTGCCTTGTAGTGGAGAAAGGTTTGTGATCTATAGTGATTCATCCAAGAAGGGACTGGGGTGTGTTCTTATGCAAAATGATATGGTGATAGCTTATGCCTCACGACAGTTGAAAATCCATGAGTAAAATTATCCAACTCATGATTTGGAGTTATCTGTGGTAATATTTGCATTAAATATTTGGATGCATTATCTTTATGGAGAAAGGTGTGACATTTATACTGATCATAAAAGTTTAAAGTATATTTTCACACAAAAGAAGCTGGATATGCGCCAAACAAGATGGTTGGAGCTGATTAAGGATTACGACTGCTCAAATCATTACCACCCTGGGAAAGAAAACAAGGTGGCAGACGCATTAAGTCGACAAGACCATGCTAGTTTATCCATGATGAGGATCACAAAAGATCCAATATTTATGGATTTACAAGGGATGGATCTTGGAATTGTAATGGAAGGGAAAAAATCTTATCTTTTTCAAATGAATGTTCAACCATCTATACATGTGAAGATTAAAGAGGCACAGAAAGAAGATGTAGAGTTATAAAAGAAGGTGAGAAATGTTCCTGAATTCAACCTTGACTGTGATGGGATAATAAAGTTCAGGAATTGGGTTTGTGTTCCTCCCATCCCAGAATTAAAGAAGGAGTTTCTGGATGAGGCTCATAGTTATTCATTATCTATTCATCCTGGAAGCACAAAGATGTATAGGGACCTGAAAGAGTACTTTTGGTGGGATGAAATGAAAAGAGATGTTGCTGAATATGTCTCTCGATGCTTGGTTTGTCAGAAAGTTAAAGCTGAGAGATAGAAGTCTAAGGGGATGTTACAACCATTATCCATACCTGAATGGAAATGGGAAAACATCACTATGGACTTTGTCACTAGACTTCCTAAAACATCCAAAGGCAATAATTCTATTTGGGTCATAGTTGACCGTCTTACAAAGTCTGCACACTTCATCGCTATTAGAGAATATTTCTCTCTGGATCAGCTTGCCAGGATATATGCGAAGGAAGTGGTAAGACTGCATGGAGTACCACTTTCTATTATATCTGGTCGGGATCCGAGGTTTACCTCGAAGTTCTGGTTAATTCTTTAGCATACTCTAGATACAGAGTTGAGTTTTAGCACTGCTTATCATCCTCAGATAGACGGTCAGTCTGAGAGAACAATTCAAACTCTATAAGATATGTTGAGAGCTTGCTCTATGGATTTCAAAGGTGGTTGGGATCAACACCTACCTTTGGTGGAATTTTCTTATAATAATATCTTTCACTCTAGTATTCAGATGGCTCCTTATGAAGCTCTCTATGGAAATAAATGCAGGACTCTAACTTACTGAGATGAAGTTGGGTAAAGAAATCTATTAGGACCTAATCTTGTTGATGAGATGGCAGAAAATTTCAGATCTATTCAACAACACATTAGAGCTGATTAGAGTCGACGAAAAAGTTATGCCGACAACCAAATAAAAGACCTAGAGTTTGAAGTGGGTGATAAAGTGTTCTTACAAATATCTCCTTGGAAGAGAGTAATGAGATTTGGAAAGAAGGGAAAGCTGATCCCTAGATATATTGGTCCTTTCGAAATACTGGATCGTGTTGGGAAGGTAGCTTACCGATTGGAACTTACACCGAATATCTCCCAAGTTCACGATGTGTTCCATGTATCTCTCCTGAGAAAGTACATACCTGATCCTTCACATGTACTCAGCTCAGAAGTTGTACCGCTGGAGCAAGATCTTTCTTATGAAGAACAGCCGATAGAGATTCTGGATCGTAGTGAAAAAGTCCTACAGAACAAGACCACTCTCTTGGGGAAAGTTTTATGGAGGAACCACCAATTAGAAGAAGATACATGGGAGCTTGAGGATATGATGAGGGAGAGGTATCCTCACCTGTTTGTTACAAAGTGACGAATTTTGAGGGCGAAATTCATTTTAAGGGGGGTAGAATGTAACACCCGAGACTTTTATGAGAAATATTTTGCTTTTATGTTACATAAATCATAAAAGGAATCTTTCACTACACACAACACTATCTTGGCCTACTTTACACGCAATCGCGACCTTCCTCGATAGCTTGCATCGTACGCAATACCGAGTTTCACTAAACAACGATATGCTATTAAAATATTATTAAAACTAGCCGTTATGAATAGTAATACCCACTTTTTGAAATTTTGTAAATTTTAGTTTTCAAAATGGACTTCATTTTTGGATTCGGAATATCGAAATTAGCCTAGGGTGAAATTTTGGTATTTTTCTGAACACTTTCAATTTTTGATGAATAGTGAAAACACTGGGTTACTATTTAAAAACTGACTTTTTATTTAAATAATTATTTATTTTATTTAAATTTATTTTAGGTCAAAATTGATACATAATACCTATATAAGTTTAATTCAATTCATTGGAGTCATTTTATAATAATTTTAGATATATAAAAATTATATTGAACTTTTCACCGTCTTTTACCCACCTCCTAGGAGAATTTCCAAATTCACATAAAACTTAATTTTACCGCTTCTGTGAGTGGAATTTCGAAAATCCGAGAGACACTATTAATATCAAGGACTAAAATGTGGTTCAATGAGATGAAAATAATTTTTGGTGAATAGTAACTTTTTACTTTTTTTTACCACGACTAAAAGTAAATAGGGTAATTAAAAGTAAAAATGATATTATTATTACCCTAACACATGTCCTAATTCTATTGGATAAGTGTAATTCGACCAAAAACAACCTTAGGAATAAAATATGACCATTTAGGCCCACTTGGATTAGATTAGGACATTTAATATTAATTTATTTAAAGAAGGGTTAAAATAGTTAAAATCAAAGTTTAATAAGTAAATCATTTTTAATATAGGGTTATACATAAGATAAATTCGACTATAAATATTAATTAGAAAGATAAAATGATTTACTACATAATTTTTTTTTTTTTTAAATTTTAGACATTAAATAATTTAATATATGTATGACACAATGATGATGCAATAATTATCTTATTAATGAAATATTGACACAATTGATGTTATAGATACCCAAATAAATGTAATTTGAGACTTTTTATGAATTAAAATAATTTTCTAGGCTAATATTACATATTAGTACTGATTTAATTAACTTTTTTCGAACTAATATTTCTGTTATAATTTTCACAAAAATCAATTACCAAATAGTGTCAAAATTGACATAAAATAGTTTTTAAAACAAATATTATATTATTAATTGTTATTTTATTCCTAAAAATCTAAGGTTCGGCCAAATGACTTATATAATGTTATATATATTAATAATAAACAACTTTGGGTTCTTTTGGCTTGTTATAGTAAGTTTATTAACTTTATAGTGTAAGAAAACAAGAAGACACAGTAAAAGTTAAATTATCTAACTTAAAGTTAAATCTAAATGATAAGGTTAAAATAGATACCTAAACTTGTATAAATTCTATTGGATGAGATTATTTAGAACCATCCACACCTTATCTTCGATATAAATTAATTTGTATCTATTAAAAACCGAATATGACTTTATAATAAAATAATATTTTTAGTTTTTCCTAAGGTGCCCGTCTCCTCCCTTATAAAAGGGCACCTCCTTCCTCTCCTCCTCACACCACTTTGAGCCTTCAAGCTCAGAAAAACCCTGACAATTTATCCTCTCCACTTCTCTAGAAACATCATAGAGGTCCTGGTCTTCTTAAAATACCAATTTTAGTGCCCTAAGAGGAGGTCTCAAAGAGGCGCTTCAAAGAAGAGGTCATGTCCGTTACCGATTCTTTCAACTTTATTTCTTCTTCCACTTCTTCTTCTTTAGATATTTCACTATGAAGTAATAACATCAGTATCACTCATATACTTATATGTTATTATAAGTATTAAACAACCCTATTTCACCATCTATCCATCCTACGGAAAACGAAATCACCACGCATGTGTACGTACGGAATACCGTCTCCACACCGTGGTGTAATCTATTTTCCACCCCCACCTTACGTGGATGAGTATAATGGTGTAGATAATGACTATATATGATTATTGTAAAGTTATATTGATTCTAAAATAGTATTCATACACTCCAATACAATTACACGATCATGGGAACGATATCATCGCTCGTGCGTACGTATGGAATACCGTCTCCACGATGTGATGCGACTCGTTCTACATGATCTTCATTGCATAATGATTATATAAATTAATTGAATGAATTAATATGATATATATTACAATAATACAATTCTATAAATGAGTTATCTATATCCTAAAAATAAGAATAAGAATTTATTCGACAAAACACGCATAAGAACAAAAAGTAATAGACACCCGAATAACAAGTAGTAATGAAATATTACTAATAAGAAGCTAAGAATATGACCATATATGATATCATAAAAATAAGTATGATTCTGGAATAAGTCAATAACATTATTTAAATCATTATACAGGTGTTTCAGACACTTACGAAGCAAATCAGACCCAAGGTAAGGGAAAATCTTGCAATCTCAATTTTTATATGAGATTGTTTATACTTCAGAATTTACTGGGGAATATTTATCATCCACATCCATGTTTCCTCAATATGTAATATTATTTCCATCCACCTAAAATTGTTTAAATCCAATTTTACCCTTCGGTGAGTTTTTAGTAAAATATATGAAAGTAATCTTTTTTCATTTTTCGTACGAGGTACTTTTTGACTTTTCTGACAAAAGTACGAGAAGAATGTTTTTTAACTTATACGGCATGAATGGATTTTAAAACATTATTTCCAAGAAGATTCCTTTACAAGTTTTCATGTTTATTTTTAATCAACTTCTTTTATTTTAAAATTGTATGACATGTTAAGAAAGGAAACTGTTTTTGAAGTAGAAAGGATATTTTCCTCAAGAATGCAGTTCAAGTGTTTTATCAAAATTATTTTCCATCTAAGATAATATAGGGTTCTGTTTATATCCCTATGTTTACATTGATTTGATTATGTTATGATGGAATTATTTTTATGAATTACTTTTATCTTATATGATTTATGCTATGATGTCATGATGTTTAAGAATCCCATTTTTATTACATGGGTTATTCAATGATGTATGATTTTTGATTTTGTGGACAACATAAGAATGGTATCATTATGAGATGGGTGGTACCTATATATCCCTCCAATGAATTGGGTAAAGATTTATATCTCATGAGATAGACATGGATGGAACAACAGGTTAAACCGGTTCTGTGAAACCGAACTGAAACGAGAGGTGAACTCGATTCAGAAATGGACTTTGTCTGCTAAGATAGTCTTGGCTATGAGTATTGACTATTAATAAATGATTCTCTATGATTATGTGTGTATGCCACAAATATTCATGTTTCAAATTATGATTATTTGGATTACATTTCACTACTATGATTTATCCCATGTTATGAAATTATGATCTCTTTTGAAGGTTAAGATTTCCAAAATGATATGTTCTTATGAATATGATGTGATTGATATTTCTTTTTTTTACCCTTACTGAGCATTTGAGCTCACCCTTTTGTATGTTTTATTTTCCCCAGGGCAGGAAGAAGGATTTTAAGTAGGATATGCCAAAAAGGGACTCTAGATATGATGAAATAAATGGGAGACAACTTAGATGATTTATGAACCAGTTGTTTATGTTTCCCAGTTTCTAAAGACACTATACCTATACGATCCTTTCATGGTTTTGTTATATGTTGTAATAAGTATGCTTCAATTTTGAAGTAATAAACATGTATGTAAAGTATGGGTCATTATAGTCACAAAGGTTCCCAACTCCCATCAAGTTCCTTGGACTCATATAGGAGTGCGTCACTTCCTCCAGGTTGGTCATAGAGGTGGCATCATAGAAGCTTAACTGCTTTATGGTGCTAGATGTTTTGCAGAGGAGCTTTGCGGTGCAACCTTTTTTTGGAAATTTCTCTTGTTCCTTTGCTAATTTATTTCAAGGCTCAGATTTTGGTGCCTACAAAACCAAATCAATTAAACACCAAATTTATCCACTTCATATCAAAAAACAATCCATATAATGTATGTGTATGTAGGTTTTTCTTAGGTCACTAAGGATTCGACAACCCAATCTACACTACAAGTGATAGCTTCAACCCTAAAAATTTGGGTACATTTGGGAGAGACCTAATTTTGAAATCTTTTCTAGGGACCCAAGAAATTAACCTTAGAAATTCATTATATTCTCCCTAATTTACCTTTTCTGAACCCATTTATATTATCTTTTACCCTTTCCCTTTTCCATTTTTCTGGGTGCATGTCCGTTAATACCCATGACCAGTCAAATCATCTTGTTAGGGTGGATAATCATGGGGTTGGGGAGTCAAGAACACCTAGGGGTATCTTTACATTAGATCCTAATATTCATAATACTCCATAATCGAAAATTGAGCCCATTAAAATGGAGAATCTTCAAATAAAATAACTCATAAACCCGGATGGGAACCAAAATGGAAATCTAAATGAGGTAGGCCCAAACATAGGGAATGTTGTTGATCAAAACATTAATTACCACATCACACCTTCTTGAAAAAATTTACCCACTTGAATTAGTTATGATGACCTAGGAGAATCACACTATTTATTCAAAACCCATGTCCTAAACCACCTTCCAACCTTCCATGGGATAGATTCATAAATTATGTACCTTCATGTCAAAGAGTTCAATGTCATTGTTGAAACCATGTGCCCACCACATCAACTTGAATTAGCTAACATGAGGATATTTCCTATATCACTTAATGATTAGAAAAATAATTGGTTAAAAAATCTAGGACATGCATAAATCCACTCCTAGGACCAATTTAAAATATAATTGTACAAAAAATAATTACTCTATCAAAAAATAATTTCACTTGAAAAGAGTATCCAAATGTTTTTCAAAAAAGAATAGGATTCATTTTATGAAACATGGGAAAGGTTCAAAGACACACTCAACATGGTTCCTCACCATCTATTTTCAATCCTAGTACAAGTTTGAATCTTTTATAAAGGGTTAGGTATGGGAAGAAACAATTAATTAACATGATGTTTAATGGAACCTTCAAAAACAGAGCCTTAAATAATGATTATGAGAATCTTGAAAGACTGGGTGAACGAAAATAAACAAGGGGAACATCACCTTACTATGAGAGGTAAACCAAATCTAGTAGAATTAAAACTCTTAGGGATTAAAAAAGTCTCAATAAACAACATTATTCACTCACTAGAAAGGTCGGGGAGATCGATCTTAGGAAGATCCATGAAATCCAAACCGTTGACCATGTTTGCACAATTTGTCACAAACATGACCTTATTACCGACAACTACCCAAACATATCTTTCATTAAGGATGTTATTTTTGGAGGACCACCACAAAAGATCAATACACTTAATTTTTAGAATCCACAGTACTAAAAATTTTTCAATCCAAGGTATAATGACCATCCAAGATTCTATTGGAAATATAAACAACAACCAATCCAACAACCCAGTCAGCCACAAGGAACACACCCCTACCCTCCACAAAATTTACAAACCTATAGCCAATTCCAACTGCAACCAGTACAATACCAACATCCACCTGTCTAATACCAACAACCCATCCAAAAAACCATTCATCAACCGATAAAACAACCAAAGTATCCTCTTAGGATAAACCAACCAATTCAATCCCCTTCTTAATCTTTCCCTCTCTCATTCCTTGATTAGTTGTGTAAAAAATAGAAAAAATGAACTCATAAGTCTCAACCCTTAAACAAGAATAAAAAATAATTTAAACTGGAAAGGAACCCAAGCATAATCAGGTGGTACCAGCCTCAACCTTAAGGATACAATACAATCACACACAAACCTCTCACAAACAACTAAAAATAGTTACTATCTTAAGAAGTGGGGAATCCATTGAAAAACATCAAAAAACCATTCTAAAACCATTAAAATCTTCAAAATCACATTAAAATTATGAAAAAACACCCTTAGATTCTAAAACATCCAATGAGAATGTGAAATAATCACAACCTCCCCAAACATTCAAAGAACCTACCCCCTTCCCTTAACACATGAGAGGAAAATATAAACCAGAACTGAATGAAATATAGAGGAAAATATTCTCTCAGGTTAAGCTGAATATTCCCCTTATCAGTGGAATCTAAACCATTATAGCCTACTCAAATTATCTTAAGGACTTATGCACTTATAAAATTAAATTTTCACATCAAAACCATGTTCTTTTGGATGATAATGTGAGTAAAACTATTTAAGGGACCATTACTCCTAATTTGAAAGACCTCATATGTCCTTAAATTAATGTTGAGTTAGGGGGAATATAGTTTTCAAATCCATTTTTAATCTAGGATATTGTGTGAAAATCATTAAATATGTCATTTATTTTCAGTTAGGGATTGAGGAACTCTAAACCACATCTGCCACTCTTCAACTTGATGACTGTAGTGTTCAAGTTCTTAAGGGGATCTTATAGGATTTTTTTGGTGAAATATGAACATTTAATTTACCCTGTTGACTTCATTGTTCTTGAAAATCTCAAAATATTAGGTCCTAGGGATAAAACCCCCATCATCCTTGGTTATCCCATCTTAGAACCAATCAACTCAATGATATGAGTTTGGAATGTGAACATGACAATGAACTTTGGAAACATAAACCTCAAGATGAACATTTATAATGAAAACTCTCAAATTAGGGATGATAAAGAGATATATGAGTTCAATTGGATAGGTAGAGTTGATAGTGAAATATAGGAACATCAATAAATTATTTAAGTATGTTTAAGTCAAGATGAGATTTATTTCCTTTGTTCACATGAGGGAAATTTTTATCCTTATCTTGAATCTATTTTAGATAGATCTTTTGATGATTTTTTCGAATCACCAATCAATGATACCATTGGTTAAATCTAAAACATCGAGTTCATACCCATTCCTAAAATTGATCCAGATAATGTGGTGGATAAAGCTTCTATTCAAAAGGAACCAATTCGGTCAATAAATTTGGTAAAAGAAATCAATCTTGATGTAAAGTCTCATCCTTCTTTTGATAGTATTGACCAACCTAATATAGAAATTTAAGTTCATTACTTCGTCACTAAATTATACATTTTTATTGGACAATCAAACCTTTCCTATTTTAATTTCTTTCTATCTTGATTCCAATCAAGATAGGATGGTTATAGATTTACTAAAAAATCATAAGAAAGAAATTGGATGGACTTTTTCTAAAATTATTAGGATTAGACCACTCATTGGACCTCATAGGATTTTTCTAGAATCTAACACCAAACCATATCATCAACCTTAGTATAGAATCAATCCCAATAATATGGATGTGGTAAGGAAATAAATTCTAAAGTTGTTGAAAGAGGGTATCATCTACCCCATTACTAAGAGTGAGTGGGTAAGCTCAATTCAAGTTGTTCCAAAGAAGGATGGAATCACTGTTATCACCAATGAGGATGGTGATCTTCTCCCCATAAGTGTTAGTAGGGGATAGAGATTGTTAATTGGATATAATAAGTTAAAATCATGAACCAATAAATACCATTTAACCCTTCTCTTCATTGATCAATTCATTGAGTTAGTGGAAGGTCATCTGTTCTACTACTTTTAATATGGATTCTCAAGGTATAATAAAATTGAGGTCTCCTTAGAAGATCAAGGAAAAATAACTTCACCTTTCCATTTGGAACTTTTACCTTCAAGAGCATACCCTATGGGTTATATAATTCCTCTGGAACCTTATGGCAGTGTATGATGAAAATCTTCTCTAACATGGTGGGGGATTGTTTAGAGGTATTTATGAATGACTTCTCCATATTCAGGGATACATTTTAGGGATGAATTATAAATGCTGAAAGGGTTTTTTCTACATACGAGGATAATAAAATCATCCTAAACTATGAAAAATTCTATTTCATTGTAAAGGAGGGACCGATTCTATTCCATATGGTATATATTATAGGGATTTAAGTTTATAAGTTTAAGGTGGATATCATTCATCACCTTCCCTCTCCAAAAACTACCAAGGAAGTGAGTCTCTTATTAGGACATGCTTGTTTCTATAGAAGTTTCATTAGAAATTTCAACTCCTTTTCCCGACCACTTTGTGCTCTTTTAGTGAAATATGCTCCATTTTTGTGGATTGAAAGTTATGAGGAATAATTTTTGACACTAAAGTCATCTCTTATATATCTTCATATTATGAAAGATCCCAATTAGAAGATCCCATTAAAACTAATGTATGATGAGAGTGACTTCATTGTAGGATTTTACTTAGAGAAATATTGTGAGAAAAATCCATGTGTCATTGATTATTCAAGTAAATCATTAAATAATGCACAAATCAACTACAAAACCATTGATAAAGAGTTACTTTTTATTTTCTTTGCCTAATAGAAATTAAATTCCTATCTCTTATAACCCCCCATCATTTTCTTCAATGATCATTCTGTTATGAAATACATTTTCCAAAAACAACTTGCCAAGGATAGATTGATTAGGTGAGTCCTTCTTATTCAAGAGTTTTATTTAACCATTAAGGATAAAAAGGGTGTTGAATTTTTTTAGCTGATTACATTTATAGGATGGAATTAAAAGATAATGCACATCACCTTTCTGTGTCTAATTCATTTCCCAATGAGCACCTCTATTCTACGAGTGATTTCCCATGGTATGCTAACATATAAAACCACTTAGTTAGGGGTTCCATTACAAAAATACTTGGGACCTAATCTAAGAGGAAATTTAATTATGATGTAAAACACTATGTGTTTTATGATCCATACCTCATTAAGTTTTTTCCCGATCAAATCATTATGAGATGGGTTCCTGAGTCTGAGCAAGAGTCCATTATAAAATTATGTCACAAAGAGGCTTGTGGAGGAAACTTTTCCACAAATAAAACAACTAAAAAGGTCCTACAAAGTGGTTTCTACTAGCCTAAGGTCCCAAATGATTCCTAAAAATTCTACCAAAGTTGTCCTCAATGTCAACAATTAGGATCCATAACCATAAGGAATCAAATGACCCTTACTCCCATTATGGTTGTCAAAATATTTTATTGTTCAGGAATTTATTTCATGGGTCCCTTATAAAACTCTAGGGGATATCTATACATCCTCTTAGCTATTGATTATGTCTGAAAATGTCTTTAGGACATTCCCACCAAGTCCAATGACCATCATGTTGTGATCCTATTCCTGAAAGATAACATATGTTCTAGATTTGTAATTCTTAGGCCTATCATCAGTGATCATGGAACCCATTTTTGCAACCATACCTTATAATAACTCATGTATAAGTATGATATTTCTCATAATGCTTCTACTACCTACCATCCTCAAACCAATGGTCAAGATAAGTTGGAAAATAGGGAAATTAAGAAAATTCTTGAAAGAAAATGTCAATCCTTCTAAGAAAGATTGGACTAAGAAACTCTTTAATTCCCTTTGATCATATCATACTGTGTTCAAAACAATCTAGGAATGTCACCATATATATCATTTTATATAAAATCATGCCATTTAACTATTAAAATTAAACCCAAGGCCTTTTGTGAAATAAAAAAAATGAACTTTTACATTGTTTTGGCCAAAACAACATGGAAATTAGATCTTAATGAACATGAGGAACTTAGGGTGAAGACATATAAAAATTCAAGGATCAATAAATATAGAGTTCAATCCTTCCAATATAGGAATATCAAAGTCAAACACTTTGAACTAGGAAAATTCATGATGTTTTATAGTTTCAAACTTCATTTACACCCGAGAATGTTATGGTCTAGTTAGTGAGGTCCATATATAGTGCATCATGTGTACCCTTATGGGGAAATAGATATTTAGGATCCCACTAGTGGTCATTTATTCAAATTAAATGGTCATAAGTGAAAACCATTCATTGAATCATTCAATAAACAAGAAATAGAGGAGGAGTTAACTACGCCAACCTTTGAACGAGAATTTTTTTTGATAGATTTAGGGTTCATGTCGAGCTAATGAAATTAAAATAAGTGATTTTTGGGGGGAAACCTGGCTTTTGTGTTGATTTTATTTTATTTTATTTTTGTGTGTTTGCAAGTTTTCAAAAAAAAAAGATTAAAAATTAAAAAAATTATAAAACAATATTTTTTTTCAAAAGGCCACACCATGGGTCATGGGGGAAACCTTGTTGCGACCAACAAAGCTGCTAGACTCAAACCCATGACTGAAGGGAGGCAGGGGAGTGTGCCTTCTAGTGACCTATGGCCTAAAGTTATTATATATTCAATTTTATTTTTATATATAATTATATTTGAATATATATATATATATAGATTATTTTAATTTTTACATGTTCCTATTATCAGTCTTTGGAGTTATAAAAGAAATAGGTACATTTTTTTACTTTTACTTTTATCTTTGGTTTTAGTTAAGGAAACCTCATGGTGTTTCCATTGTATTTTAACTTTGTTGGTTTGTAATATTCAAGGTGTGATGAGGTTGACATATTTTTAGAAAAAATATATTTCTTTCAAGAGTTGAACATAATATTTAATTATTACTGAGGTGTTTATGAGTCCTATAGAGATCAAAGGAGTAATCAGGAGCATCAATAACTTCAAATTCATTTACCAGGTGAATTTTTTATATGTTTCTTATTTAAATTTACTTAGGTATGAAATAAAAAAATTTGTGTGCATAAAAAAACAACATTTTTTTAAATAATTGTAATAAAAAATGTATGTTAATGAAAAATAATTCTTTAACCTTGAACATGATAATAATCATTTCACACTTTGAAACTAAATATTAAATAATTTTTCCTAACTTTATTATAATTTTAATCTATTTTTAAGTTCATGATCATAGATTTTGGAAAGTTTGGATGTCTAATGTAATTGTTCACAATTTATATTTTCATCTAAAAAAATAAAAATTCACATCCATTGGATAGTGGGGTATTAGTTTTAGTTCTTGGGGTCCCATAATAAATGGAATAGGTTGGTGATCGCTTTAATTTTAACATGAGTATTAAAAAAATAAAAAAAAAGAAAACTCAAAAAATACAATTGTGCTTAGAGAAATGGGTTGACCTAATGCATGGACATCAACACTTGATGATTGTGACTCCATAGTTTATTGGTCCAGATTTGGGAATTTTATCTATATTTTTGGTAATTTTAATTTTCTATTGGTTTATTTAACTTGAGATGATTCCCAAGTATGCGAGATTCACCTGGTTTCTTAAGGTCTTTATTCATGGGAGCCATCGAAAAAGTCTCACTATATGGGTTGAATTACTTGAGTGCAATTTCAATTACCATGGAAAAATTGAAAAAAAAAGCATAACAAAAAAATAATAATACTCATCTTGATTTTAAAATTTCATTCCAGCTAGTGCTTCCATACTTTTCCCTTGAATAAAAATGAACTCCCATGTCTATTGTGATGTACAAAACATTATCATGATTAATTGAAATTTGGTGAAATTTGGTGATGAATTTGAACAAAGGAATGATCTTGGTCTTGGGATATTCTTGTGAAACTTTCTTATGTTAAAATATTTTTATGGGTTTCATAATTGTTTAGTATGAGGTATTTTGGTGATCATTGTATATTAATTTTTATGGAAAGGGAATTAAAATTTCATATTTTTGAGATACATTTTTCTCAAGAATAGAAAAAATCAAGTTGGGGGGGGGGTGTGATTAGCCTCTGAAAGAGGCTAATATTAATTATATATATTATAATATTCATAGTCATCATTATTCATAAACACCATTTTTAGTTCATTTTACAATTTGAACATTATTTCACATTATGATTGTTATTCATTATTAAAGTGCACTATTACTTGGTACATTTTTGAAAACCTCATAAAACAACCAATGATATTTATTTTATTTTAATATTTAATTTCATATCTCCCATTCTATGAGGAACATTTTATCCTTCTGTATCTATTAAAGATAAAATTAGAAATATGAACAAAGTGGGCCTTGAACCAAGAACATTCTGGGTGAAGTGGACTGAATAGTAGCCCAATAAAAAGACTACAGTGGCCAATATCCAAGCATAATTAAGCTAAAATATGGATTGTATATATATAACATCATCAGACACATTTAATAAAATAGTGACCAAAGATAATTATGAGTTTTTAAGGGAGTTATAGATGCCCTACGTTGAAGATGAAATTTTGGTTTAGATTCTATGGTCCAAGAAAATATCCCACCATTTCAATCACATCTAAAAAAAATTCATTTGGGATAAAAATTTACATATTATTAGGTGAAATCTATTGATTAATTTTTTTATTCTAAGTACCACTATAATTCGGCTATCTATAAGCTCGTTTTGGCACATCTAGTTGGTGGATGCAAGCTAGCTTGAATTTTTTTCAAGGGTGAAAAAGTCTCCTCTCCATTAAATTTCCACTCACCAAGGCCTAAAAAAATTAATTAGGGTGAATTTAACTATTTTATGCTCTACCATTGGAATCTAAAAATCCTATTTCAGGTAGTGGTGTCTGTGTATTTAAGGAGCTTTGTGTTTTGTTTCATTGTAATGTTATGTTGCTGCTTTGTCATTGTAACATTATTCTTTCATTTGTAAGTTATTAGAATCACCTTAATCTCTTATTTTTTTTCTTCTTATTTGATATTTTATATTATTATTGTTAACAAGTTGACACATTTTCCTCAATTTTTGAATTTATTCACACATAGAAGAGATATATCCTTCATAAAAAGGTGGAGTGTTTTTTATTTTATTGTTTTTCACTTCTTGAATTCCATCCTCATGAGTATAATCCCCACTTCCCTTGATATAATAACATTAATGGAAGGAAAAACCTATAATGTGTTTAACAAAGGGAGTATAAAGGTTCTG
The DNA here is from genome assembly GCA_963277665.1 of Viscum album. Taxonomy (NCBI): domain Eukaryota; kingdom Viridiplantae; phylum Streptophyta; class Magnoliopsida; order Santalales; family Viscaceae; genus Viscum; species Viscum album. The sequence goes on along the minus strand of OY728162.1, from coordinate 1,232,940,710 downwards.
TATTAGAGGTTATTTATCACTCTATTAATTTTTAATCAATTATTTTAATTGAGAATTTTGTTTGACGATCTTAATAATTCTTTATCCTTGTTGAAATTTAAGGCCAAAAACTTCAAGTTATAATAAGAACAATTACCTTGGAGGGATTATAAAAATTATCCTCTAAGTGTACAGGTTATTGGAATTAGGTTTGTGTTGTTATTAAACCGATAAGTGATGAATCTATTTTGATATCCTTAAATGAATCACTCTCGAGTCTAAGAAATTAAAATTGTTTAAAAGGAATTTCATCCAATCCATCCCTTTTAATAACCTAGGACCAACCCTTTCTCATAAATTGAATTCAGTTAGGTATCTTAGTATTTTTGTAAACCACATAAATTAAAACCCAAATTTTTCCACTTCATAGCCAAAAATAATCCATAGAATTTACATGTATGTAGGTTTATTCTTAGGCCTATAAGGATTTTACAACCTAAGCTATACTATAAGAGACCACTTCAAACCTAAAAAATTGGGTAAATTTGGATGAGAAATTTTTTTGGAGCTGTTTCTAGGGACCCAAGTAAGTTACCTTAGAAACTCATTCTATTATCCCCCATTTCTATTTTATCACTTCATTTCTCTTGTCATACCCCCTTTTTTTTCAGTTTTCTTGGCGCATGTCTGCCTATAACCATGACCAATCAAATCATATTGTTAGTGTGGATAGTCCTAGGGTTGGGGAGTCAGGATCACCTAGGGGTATCTTTCCATTAGATCCTAATATTGGTTATACTCCAGAATAAAAAATTTATCCCATTCCAACAGATGGTATTGAAAGAAATCAACTCATAAACATGAGCGGGAACCAAAATGGAAATCCCAATGAGGCAGCCCCAAACATAGAGAATGTTGTTGATCAAACCATGAATGACTACCTCACACATTATTGGATATATGAAACCTCTTATATGAGACATGATACCCTAGGATAATCCCACTATGTCTTCATACCAAATTTACTAAACAACCTTCCAACCTACCATGGGATGAATTCGGAAATGTCGTACCTTCATTTAAAATAATTCAATGGCATTATTGAAACCATGTACCCACCACATCAAATTGAGTTAGCTAAGATGAGGTACCATCCTTTCTCACTTAAGGATCAAGTAAATAATTGGTTAAAAAATCTCATACCTACATTAATCCACTCTTGGGACCAATTAAAAAAACAATTCTATAAAAAATACTTCCCCCATCACAAAAAAATTTCACTTAAAAAGAGCATCCAAATTTTTTTCAAAAAATAAGGGTAGTCATTTTATAAAACATGGGAAAGGTTCAAAGACACAATCAACATGGTACCTCAACATGTATTTTCAATCCCAGAACAAGTTTGAATATTCTATAAAGGGTTGGGTTCAGAAAACAAACAATTTATTGACATGATGTGTAATGGAACATTAAAAAATAAATCCCCAATTGATTCTTACGAGTATCTAGAATGAATTTATGAACAAAACCAAACATGGGGAACATCACCTTAATTTGAGAGTCTACCCAAATATGGTGGAATTAAAACTCTCTGGGATTAAGAATGTATCAGGGAAAAACTTGCTGCACTCACTAGTAAGGTTGAGGATATCGATCTTAAGAAGGTCCATGAAATCCAAAATATTGACCGTATTTTAAAAATTTGTGACCATCATGACCCTAATACTGACAAATACCCAACCATACTTTCCATTAAGGATGTTATTTTAGTAGGACCACAAATGGAGGTCAATTATTTGAACTTTCATAATCCACAGTACTAAAAAACTTTCAATCCAAGGTGAAATAACCATCTAGGATTATGTTGGAAAGATAACCAACAACCAATCCAACAACCCAGTCATCCACAATGACCAAACCCCTGCCCTACAAAATTTTTTCAAACCAATAACTAGTTCCAATAACAAATAATCTAATAGAAACATCCTCTTATCCAATACCAACAACCCATCCAACAACCCATATAAAAACCCATTCAACAACTAATCCAATAACCAAAGTATCCTCATGGGATAAACCAACCAACACAAGACCCTTTACAATATTCCCTTCTCTTAATACTTGAAAAATTGTGTAAAAAATGGAGAAAATTAAATTATAAGTCTCATACCTTAAACATGAACTACAAACCATTAAAACTATAAAGGCACCTATACCTACTTAGGAAGTACCATCCTTAACCTTAAAGGGAGAATCCTGTTACATACAAACCTCTCATGAACAACTAAAATAAATGACTATATTAATAAGTAGTAAATCTATTAAAAAACATGAAAAAACCATTATTAAACTAATAAAAGATTCAACATCACATGAAAATGATTAAGAAACACCCTCAGATTCTAAAAAACCAAAGAATAATGTGAAATAACCACAAACTCACCAAAAGATCAATTAACCTACTCCCTTACATCAAAGAATGAGAGAAAAATATATTCTAGAACTTAATGAAACATTGAGGGAAATATTATCTTAGGTTAAGATGAACATTACCCTTATCAATTCAATCGAAACCATTCTAGAATTCTCAAATTACATTAAGAACTTGGGTATATTTAAAAGGAAATTTTCAAATCAAAACAAAGTACTTTTGGATGTTAATGTGAGTACCACTATTCAAGGGACCATTCCTCATAAGTTGAAAGAACCAAGATGTTCTTAAATCAATTTTGAGTTAGGAGAGAATAAATTTTTCAAATACCTTTGTGATCTTGGAGATAGTGTGAAACTCATTCAATATGACACATATTTTTAGTTAGGGCTCGAGGAAATACAACCCACATCTATAACTCTTCAACTTGATGATCGTAGTGTTCGAGTTTCTAAGGGGATATTAAAGGATGTTTTGGTAAAATTTAAAATTTAATTTACCTGGATGACTTATTTTTTCTTGAAAATCACCCATGACTAGGTATAGGGAGTAAGTCCCCATTATCCTTTGTCATCCATTCTGAGAAACAATCAAATCAGTAATCTGATTTAGGAATGGGAACATGAAAATAACCTTTGAAAAAATGAGCCTCGATATGAAAATTTATAATGAAAAATATCAAATTAGAGATGATGAATAGATACATGTGGTAAATTGGATAAGTAGTGTTGATAGTGAAACATAGGAACATTAAGGATTTATTAAAGGATGTTTAAGTCATGATGAGATTTATTATCTTTGTTCACATGAGGGAAATTTGTCTCCTTTGATTGAATCTAATTCAGATAGCTCTTTTGATGTTTATATATCACCTATAAATTATAACACTAGATAAATCCAAAACATCAAGTCCATACCCATTCCTGAAATTGATCTATCCAATGTGGTGATTGAAATTTCTATTCAAAAGGAACAAATTTTGTCAAGAAATTTGGGAAAAGAAACCGAGTTTAATGAAAATTATCATCTTTATTTTGAAAGTGTTGACCAAAATGATCTTGAACTTAAGGTCCTACATTCATCACTCAAGTATTAATTTTTAGGGGATAATATAACCTTTATTATTTTCATTTCTTCCTCTATTGAATCCAATTAAGAGAGGATGCTTCTAGATTTCCTATGAAAGCATGTGAAATCAATTGTATGGACATTTTCTGATATTTCTAGGATTATCCCACCCATTGGAACTCATAGTATTGTTCTATAATTTGACTCCAAACCATGTCATCAACCTCAGTGGAGACTCAATCCCAATCTTATTGATGTGGTAAAGAAAGAACTTCTAATGTTTTTGAAAGAGGGTATCATCTACCCCATTATTGAGAGTGAGTAGGTAAGACTAATTCAAGTTGATCCAAATAAGGTTGTAATCACTGTGATCACTAATGAGGATAGTGATATTCAGCCCACAAGGACCAGTAGTGGATGGAGAGTGTGAATTGACTATAGTAAGTTAAACTCATGCACCAAGAAATACCATTTTCCCTTTCCCTTCATCGATCAAGTCCTTGAGTGAGTGGTAGGTCTTAAGTTCTATTACTTCCAAGACAGATTATCATGGTATAATACAATTTTTATCTCCTTAGAAGATCAAGTAAAAATAACCTTCAACTATCCATTTGGAACTTTTTCATTCAATCACATTCCCTTTGGGTTATGTAATTAACCTGGTAACTTCTAGCGGTGCATGATGGGAATATTCTCTAGCATGGTGGGGGATTATTTAGAGGTATTTTTTAATGAATTATCCATATTAGAGGATATATTTTAGGAATGAATTCTAAATGTTGAATTTTTTTTCTATATGCGAGGAAAATAATATCAATCGAAACTAAGAAAAATGACATTTTATAGTAAAGGAGGGACTGGTTCTTGGCCATCTGGTCTCTAGTAAAGGGATCTACGTTGATAAAGCTAAGGTTGATATCATTTCTCACCATACTTATCTAAAAAATAACAAGGAATTGAGGTACATCTTATTATATTATGGTTTCTATAAAAGGTTCATTAGGAATTTTAGCTCTGTATCCTGACCACTTTGTGATCTTTTAGTGAATGATGCACCATTTTTTGGACAAAAAGATTTGAGGAATCATTCTCAACACTCAAATCATATCTTATATCTTCATATATAATGAAATATTCCAATTGTAAAATCTCCTTTGAACTCATGTGTGATGCCAGTGGCTTAACTATATGAGTTATCTTATAAAAATATTGTGAGAAAACCCCATTTGTCATTGCTTATATTGGAAAATTATTAAATGATGCAAAAATAAACTAAAACACCCTTGAGAAAGAGTTAATTTATATTTTATTTTCATTATATAAATTTAGATCCTATATTTTAGGATCCCCCATAATTGTCTTCACCAATCATTCATCTCTAAAATACATTTTCCAAAAACAAGATTCCAAGGATAGATTGATTAAGAGGGTACTTCTTCTTCAAGATTTTGATTTAACCATTACAGATAAAAAGGGCTTTGAAAATGTTGTAGCTGATCACTTCTATATTATGTAATTCAATGACAACCTACATTGACTTTCTATGTCTGATTCATTTTCCAATAAGCACCTATATTATGTGAGTGATTTCCAATGGCATGATGACATATAAAACCACTTGGTTATGTGTGTCATTTCAAAATTCCTTGGGATCCAAGATAAGAATAAATTACTTTATGAAATCAAACTCTATGTGTTTTATGATACATAAATCTTCATGTTCAGTCCTAATAAAATCATTAGGATATGTGTTCTTAAGTACGAGGAAGATTCCATTATAAAATTCTATCATGGAGAGGTATATAGAGGCCACTTTTACACAAATAAAACCACTGAAAAGGTCATCCAAAGTAGTTTATAATATCTTAAAATTACTAAGGGTTCCTAAAAATTATGAATAAAATTGTACTTGGTGTCAAAAACTAGGATCCATAATCAAAAGGAATCAAATGCCCCTTACTCCCATTCTAGTCATTAAAATCATTGATTTTCAGAAAATTGATTTCATGGGAACCTTCCCAAACTATAGGGAATATATCTACATCCTCTTATCTGTTCATTATGATCAAAATGGGTTGAGTCCATTCTTACTAAGTCTAATGACCATCATGTTGTGATCTGATTCCTGAAAGAGAAAATATTTTCTAGATTTGTAATTCCTAGGGCTATCATTTGTGATTTTGGAAAACATTTATAAAATTATCGCTTCTCGAAACTCATGTATTAGTATGGGATTTATTAAAATGTTTCCACTTCCTATAATACTAAAAAAAATGGTCATGACAATTTGGAAAATAGGGAAATTAAGAAAATTCTTGAAATTTTTTCAATCCCTATAGAAATGATTGGTGCGATAAACTCTTGGATTTCCTTTGGGTATATTGTACAAAATTCAAAACCATCCTAGGAATGTCACCATATAGGTTGGTCTATGGAAAATAATTCCATTTAACTTTTTAAAGTAAACACAAGTCCTTTTGTGAAATAAAAAAACAAACTTTGACATTTCTTTGGATGAAATAAAGAGGAAATTAGATCTTAATGAACATAAAGAACTTATTATGGAGTCTTATGAAAATTCAAGGATCAATAAAGATATATTTAAATCCTAACAATATAAGAATATCAAAGTCAAACACTTTGAATGGGGAAAATTCATGCTTCTGTATAGTTCCACACTTTATTTACACCCGGGAAAGTTAAGTTCTAGATAGTTGGGTCCCTATATAGTAAAATATGTGTACCCTCATGGGTAAGTAGAGATTCGAGATCCCACTATTGGACATGTCATTAAAGTAAATGGTAATACATTAAAACCATTCATTGAATCATTCAATAAACTATAAAAATATGAGTTAACTGAGCCAACCCATGATCTCAAATTTTTTTGATACATTTAGGGTACATGTAGAGCTAATGAAATTAAATTAAGCACTTTTGGAAGGCAACCCGGTTTCTGCATTGATTTTATTTTATTTTATTTTATATTTTTAAATTTTTTTATAAAAAATTAAAAAAAAAATAAAATTTTTAAAAAATAAATCTTTTTTTCAAAAGGCTACACTATAGGTCGTGTGTCAAACCCTGTCACAACCATAAAAGCAGCATGACTCAAACCCGTGACTGAATGTAGACTGGGGAGTGAAACTTCCACTAAACTATGAATTATAGCACTTCTATATTTTATTTTATCTATATATATACTTATATTTGAATATATATATATATATATATATTATAATTTTTACATGTTCCTAGTATTAGTCTATGGTGTTCTAAAATAAACAGATATATTTTTTTACCTTTACTTTTGTCTTTGGTTTATGGTAAGGGAACCACATTGGGTTTCAGTTTTGTTCTAATGGTTGTGGTTTGTAAGATTCATAGGATGTTGTGGTTGATGTATTTTTAGGCAAATCATATTTCTTTCAAGACGTAAAATACAATATTTCGTTATTTATGATATTTCTTCAAGTCCTATAAAAATCAAAGGAGTAATCAAGAGAATCATGAACTTCAACTTCAATTACCTAGTGACTTTGTTCCATGTTTCTTATTTCAATTTTCTGGGTGTTGAAATATTTTTTGTGTGTGTATAAAAGAACAAAAAAATTTAAAAAAAATTGAAATGAAAAAATATGAGTTAATGGAAAAAAAATTAGTTGACCCTAAACATGATAATACTCATTTCCAACTTTGAATCTGAATATCAAAATAAATTTTCATGCCTTTATTATTATTTTAATCCATGTTTAAGTTCACGAGTATAGATTTTGGAAAGTGTGGTTGTCTAATGTTATTTTTCACCATTTATATTTTCATCCAAAAGAATAATGACACACATCCATTGTATTGTGGGGTATTAGTTTGAGTACTTGGGTCCCATAATAAATGGAATAGTTTTGGTGATCGTTTTAATTTTAAAATGAGTATTAATAAAAAAACCTAGAATTGCACGTAGAGAAATGGATTGATTTAATGTGTGGATTTTGAGATTTGGGGATCATGAATCTATATTTTTCTACCTCAGAGTTGGGTATTTTATCTCTATTTTTGATAATTTTAATTTTTTATTGATTGAGATAACTTGAGATGATGCCCAAATATGTGATCTTCACTTGGTTACTTAAGGACTTTGTGCTTGGGAGTCATCAACAAATTCTCTCTATAGGTGTTGAATTGATTGTGTACAATTTCAGTTACCATAGAAAATTTAAAAAAAACAAAACAAAATATGAATACACATCTTAATTTTAAAATGTTATTCCACTTAGCATTTCCATATTTTCCCCCTTGAATAAAAATAGACCCTCATTTCTATTTTGATGCACAATACATCATCATGCTTAATTGAAATTGGATGAAATGTGGTGATAAATTTTTCAATGGAATGGTATTGGGTTTTGGATATTATTATGAAACTTTCTTATGTTAAAAGAGTTTTATGGGTTTCATAATTATTCGGTATGAGGTCTTTTGGTGATAATTTTATTTTATTTTATTTTGTAAAAGGGAATTCAAATTTCATATTTTTGAGATAAATTTTTCTTGGTACTAGAAAAACTCAAGTTGGGAGGGGGGGGGGGAGTCTGATTATCCACTAAAAGAGTCTAATATTCATTATATATATTATAATATTCATGTGATTTATTATTCATAAACAATATTTTTAGTACATTTTACAATTTGAACATTATTTCATATCAGGATTGTTGTTCTTTCTTAAAGTACACTATGAATTGGTACATTTTTGAACACATCCTAAAACACCCAATGGTCTTGATTTTATTTTGTTATTCCAATTTCAGGTCTACCATTATATGATGAAAATTCCATGATAAAAAAACTATGATGAACATTATATCCTTCTGAATCTATTGAAGATTCAATTAGGAAGATGTCCAAAGCGGACCTTGAACCCAGAACATTCTAGGTGAAGATAATCCCAATAAAAAGAATGTATAACCCAATATTGAATCCCAAATATGCTAAAATTTTAATTGGAGAAAGATAAAATCATGATCAACATTTAATCCTATAATTACCAGAGATAATTATGAGTTTTTAATGGAGTTATAGGTATCCCAAGTTGAGGATGAAATTATGGGCTAGATTCTATGGCCTAGAAAAACATCCCACCATTTCAATCATATCTCAAAAAAACATTGATTCAGGATCAAATTTTACAGAATTTCAAGGTACATCCAGATATTAATTTTCTTATTCTATGTTCAACCCCAAATTTTCTATCTAGAATCTCTTTTTGGCATATATTTTTGGTGGATGAAATTTGGATCTTATTTTTTTTCAAGGGTAGAAAAGTATCCTATCTATTAACTTTCCACCCACCTAGGCCTACCACCATTAATTTGGGTGAATATTACTATTGTAACATTGATCTAAGGTTTCAAAAATTCCTATTTAAGGCTTTAGAGTTATAGGATTTTTGAATCTTTGTGTTTTGTTTCGCTGTAATGTTATGATGTCTCTTTATCATTGTAACATTATTCTTTCATTTTTAAGTTATTTGAATCACCTTAGTCTCTTAATAAACCTATTATTATTCTCATTTTACATTCTTATTGTTTAACACATTGATACTGTTTCATCATGGTGTGAATTTATTTACACCTTGAAGAGATAAATCCTTCAAAAAAATAGTGGAGTGTTTATTATTTTATTATTTTAACTTTTTCAATTCCATCCTCATGAGTCTGCTTCCCGCTTACATTGATAGAATAACATTAATTATGGGATAAAACTATTATGGATTGATATAAGAGAGTATAAAAGTTCTGTATTTTAAGTTATTTCTCACTATATTAATGTTTAATCACTTCTTTTAATTGAGAATTTAATTTTAGGATCTTAATACTTATTCATCCTTGTTGAATTTTAAGGCCACACAATTCAAGTTCTAATAACAACCTTTTCCTTGGAGTGCTCATAAAAATGATCCATTAATTTTATAGGTGATTTGAATTAGGTTAGTGATATTATTAAAACAATAATTGATGAAGTTGTTTTGATCTCCTTAAATGAATCACTATCGAGTCCAAGAAATTGAAATTGTTAAAAAGGAATTTCATCTAATCCATCCATTATAATAAAATAGGACCAACCATTTATCATAAATTGAATTCAATTATGTCTTTTAGTATTTTTGTAACCCACATCAATTAAACCCCAAAGTTTCCCACTTCATATCCAAAAAACATCCATAGAATTTATATTCCTGTAGGTTTCTTCTTAGGTCTATGAGGGTTCGACAACAGATGCTACAATACAAGCGACCACATCAACCCTAAAAACAAGGGTAAATTTGGGAGAGACCATGTAGCTTCTTCTAAATAACATATATAACCTGAAAATTAAAGATAATTTGAATTTAAAAGGTTCATAGAGAGTCATAACTCCCCTTAGAAATAGGAATTATTTAATCCCTTGACTATGATCCTTTGAATCGGTCTTAAAAGAACTTTAATGTGATATTTAATTCTGGTGAGACCATTATAGAAAACACAGATAATATCTTTAATTTAAAACATTATCATTGATCATTCAAACATAGGTTTCCTTTAAATTACAACAAACTATGAAATTATGGTTGAAAATGTATAGTTTTTTTTATAAAAGAAGTGTTAATGAACCATAAATTTTCTCCTCAAACATAGGGTTTCTTCTAAACATAAGTTTTTTGATCCATAATTTTCCAACAACATAGGGTATATTATCCACACATTTTCTTCCAAACATTGGGTTTCCAAATAATACATTATGATTATAAATATATGGTATGATCAATATTTCTATATTACATTAAAACACATTCATAATACTTAAAAAAATATTTTCCCATGGATTAAGAACTTATGCATGCTTCCAAAATAAATATTCTAACAAATATCATCTTCCTAAAATTCACTTAAAATAAAATTTATTATTAAATTAAATGTGAGTATTTGTGAGAATAAAAATAAAATAAAAATTTGATTTTTTTTGAGTCAACACTTGATCAACAACCCTCCCTTTAACCATTAGAATCCAGTTGATTCCATCCACTATAGGCTGCTACAAATTCTACTCCAAACAATTAAATGATCCACAATATATTTCCCTTTAAATTATAATATATATTTTTACCCTATATCCACCATTAATTATCTAGTTGATGATGGTGAATCATTTGGATATAATTTCATTTTCTTGAAATTATTAGGCTTCTTCATTGTTTATCAAAATTTATCTACATCTATCTTTTTTAATAAATCATTAAAATAAAAAAAAATTACATTCCATTTTCTTTAACATTTTTAGTTTCAAAATATTGATTTGTTTTTCTGTGATTTTTTAACCTATATTTTAATTTTATATTGTTATTTTTTAAGGTATATTTATAGTTATGTTTTGAAAAAATATATTTATTTCATGTTGTGACACAATTTTATAGAATTAATTTTTTTTATTATTCATAATGGGGATTTTATGATAGTTCATGAAGCCATAAAAATATTTCCCATTGTTTTTAATATACTAACTTTATTACTAGTTTTCAAAATATGTTCAATTTATAACCATTTTATAATTAATCTTGGTTTATTAATATCAATATCTTATTATTTTCATTAAACATGTTCATAGAATTCTAACTTTTTATTTTATTATTAAAACCAGAGACACCCTAGGACAGTGAATGGGGGGGGGGGGGGGGCTAATCCAGGCACATTGAAATTTAATCAATTTTATTTTTACATGTTAATCTATTTTATGATATTTTTACCACATTGGATAGAAATATGTTTGACTTGTTTCTTGATTAATCTTTTCTCTTGACCTCACAGAGAGATACATAAATATGCGGGAAAGTAAAACATCCATGTGACACAAAGATTTTTACTTGGTTAACCACTAAGGGATAATCCAAGGAGAATACGACAACATGATTCAATCGTACCCAAATCCACTAATCTTCACATGTTTTGGTGGGTTTCATGTTTCATTCATAGTAAATCCATTCCAAACTCACTAACTTTATAAGTTTTAGGGTTTGGTAACTTGTCACACAAGGGTCACTCCCTCCTTTTCACATCTGAGAATTTTTTTGATGAAGGTTTGATCTCTGTATATATTTGAGTGTCTCTTCAATAGATAAAGCACATGAAGGTAAGTATATATTTGGTATGATAATATAGTTTCATCATAGATTATGATTTTATTCCTTGATTAAATAGCCTTTATTAATGTTTTTATGCAATATGAGATCTACACCTTGATCTGATAGTTGATTCTATCCCTTCTTTAATATAACACTAGTAAGAAACCAATCAAGATGGAGGAAATTCCAAACTATAACAATCTATATTTTTCTTTATCTTCTATTTCTCAATGTGCCTAATATATAAATGAAATAAAATCCTCTTATTTATATATATTACCCACTTTCATGCTATTTTTTACTTTTATGCAACATTCTTACTTTCATGAAACTTACTAATTTCACATAGTGTTAAATTCCGTGTAACTTTAAATTTTTTTAAAGTGTGTTTTTTTTCCATTCCATCACATGAAATTTTTTATGAATGTTCATTACCACAATATTACCTTTACAAAAAACATAGGTATATGAAAATAGTGCATTCACATAAGTCAGTGATTTGTGGATGTTACCTATAAAGCTTAGTGGTTCATGTAACTTCTTTTACACAACTATGACTTTGAGGGATTCATAGTGTTTTTCTCTCAAGAATATCCCTCAACCATGTGTCACACTTTCTCATTCAACACAATCTTATATGATAGTATTTTGGAATTGAGACCCCCCCCTGATTATTTCCACATCATCCAAATATGCAATTAGATTCCTAAACCACAAACCAGGTCCTCAATATATAGAGATATCAAGGAGTATCTATGCATTTATACATAAGTTATTCCATGAGAAAATCACATAACCATGACTTTAAGAACAAAAAAAAATTTATAAAAGAGACTCCTCACCTTCTATCAACATTATAATAAATTATTGTCAATAAATACAACACAAATACCCATGGGTGCACCATTTTCCTGCTTTAGATTTTATTAAAAATGCTATCATAAATCCTCTTTCACTTGTAAGCTCTATACCCTTCAAGACTATGGAAGGATTTATGATGCATACATATATCTCTCCTACCTTATCAATTAAATACAAATGGTTTTGATATTAATTTTACCTTTTTATATTCTCCACTTTATTACTAAATTCCACTAGGGTATATTTTCTATAGACCATACTCCATTTTTCTGATACATTCTTTGCATCAGTATTTCAAAAATCTTATTAGAGTAAGATTATCCTCTTTAATTAAAAAAGGTGAGATTATTATACCTTTTATATAAACTTCATCAATTTCTATGGGATACAACATATTTACATTCAAAATCCTCATAGATTTTTCATCCATTTGAATTATATCATAAAAAACATTAGGCTCAATTTTATATTATCACTTAATTAGGATGAATTCAAAATTGTTTAGATAGCATAAATTTATTTTTTCATCTAAGATTTGAGAAAATTTATTTGTAACACAACATCACTTTACACATATATTTCAACAAGTGAAATTACCACTTAGAATTCGAATCATCAACAAACACTCTATGCTTACTCAGCTGAAACTTGGTGTTGGATATAAGATTTTATGTTCATAACATCAAATATATCCATGAAAATTACTTTTAATACCTTTTAGTTTCTCAATATTACTTAGAGTTCAAATAATCAGTTAATATATAAGAAAAAAAAGTGTATGAGACATATGACATGTTGAGAATATGAATACCACTTGTTAAAAATGACCTTGTGAGACCACTTGGTATGCATGATATTCAATAATTAATATAAATTGTTGAATTTATCATCCAATAAGGGAAAATACTTGTTGGTTTAAAAAAATCCTTCTACGTTTTCTGAAATTAACCAGTTGATACCACAAAGTTAACACAATAATATATAAAGATAAATTTCACAAGAGTTTCTTCTTTTAAACTTGATAATTCTTAATCCTATAAAGTTTTTCAAATACCACTCGGAATCTATGTTCTAATATAAAATGATATATTTTAGATATGGATTTTATACCTTTTCAGATCAAATTGGTTTCTAGATAAAACATAATGATTCTAAAACCAAATGTGAATTTCAAAAATAATTAATCTTCATTTTGAATTTATCTCTATTTAGCTTGATAACCTGTGAATTTTCAGCATAATCACACAATCCATTTAATACACATATTATTTAAGCTCCTATACACCTCATGTATTATTTATCACCCTTAATACTATACTTATTCCAATATATATTAGAAAAAATTAACACATGGGGAGTAAGGTATGTAAATGATCCTCATGCAAAGGATAATGGTTAGTCATGATGAACCAACCCTTTACTTATATATTTTACAATCCTTCACTGTAGCGCATCTTTGAATTTGGTCCAAGTTCATTTTATTGTTCTTATTTTATCTCCCTATCCAATTCTAGTTTATCTATCCATATGATTAAACACTATTTCTATATATACTCAATATTTTTTATGTAGGTTTTGTAGGCTTCATTTTCTTTATAGTTGGAGGCTTAAACCAATGTGTACATGTTTTCTTCATTGATGCACCACTTGTATTCTACACATGATTCATTCTACATTATATGGTTCTTCCGCTTACATTATATTTATTCTTGGAGGCATGAATTGTGAAATCACCAAGGAATTATTCATGTTGTTTCTCATTAGCAACCACATGTAGCACTTTGTAATTTTTCATCCTTGGTGAGTCTTTTTGTATGTAAACTTTCTCATCCCTCCCAACTTGAGTATATTCCTTATTTTTCCTCAATATTAGTTTAAATTATTTCCAAGAGAGATATTATGAGTGTAACATAATTGGTACTTATTTCCCTCTTTATTGATATTTGTGTATTTCCTCTAGAACATGGAACCCATTTTCTAGATTAACAGGTCTATTTATAGGATACGCTCTTTCCTTATATGTTGTAGGACTTGAGGACTTCCTAATGGTTTCTTTTTTTACTTATTTAATTTATTATAACTATAATTACTTTCCATATAAATTTAGTTAGAAAAAATATGGAATTTACTATAGAAACCATACCTCATTTGACCATTGTTTGGAAACTCTTTTGATGCTGTTAGTTCTATTCTACTAGTGATCACTTGGTCTTATAAACACACACTCATTATGTTCCCCATTAATACAAATTAGTACCATCATTTATATATTTTCCTTGTAAAAATTTTCTTCTAGATTATTAAAAACCTTTATTATAATTCTAGACATGAAATTTGATCTTTCTTTCCTCTCTCCTATTGAGGCTGCCACTATGGGAATATTTACATTTTATTTTCCATTAGAGGAACTAAGCTTTTTATCAAGTTACATGATCCCCATCATTCTTATTTAACTGTACAATCATAAATTTTAGACTCGAGGGGATTTCCATTCAATATTTTCTACTCTATTAATGAAGTGTCTTGAGAGGGAGAATATTTCCACTCAATTATTTCTCCGTAATCATCCAATTCATTATTTCTTGGGAAATTTCTTTAAGTAGGACACTTTGTTCATTCATTTAACTACCCATATTATTTATGTCTATATCCAGGGACACCTTAAATTTCATGATCATGTTTTTCTATATGCATAGATATACAATGATTCCACATTCCATATAATGACCCATACTTTTCATACATATATATTACAAATTAATAGATGAATATTCATTACATAACATTACAATACCTTCTAAAATTGTATAGGTTTAGTGTCTTTGGAATCACGGATATTGAAACAAATGGCTTATAAGATATCTACATCATTTTACACAAATTTCTTCATAAATGAAACCCTTATTAAACATATCATACATAAAAACTTTCTTCATAACATGGGTAAAAGAAACATAAGAAAGGGTGAGTTAAGATGCCCAGTAAAGGTATACTAGGGAGATATCAATGATGAATTTAACATAACATGACCATAAGTGTATGATAATATGATATTCACATTAAAAAATGATACAATATATATCATACATCGTAATATTTAGTCATAAAATAAATATTGACATTTCATAAGACATGAATCATAAAATAATCAAAGAAAATAATCCATGAGAGCACATAATGGGAATATGACATAAGTTTTTGGAATAAAAATAAGAATGAAATATCATTTTAATAGTCAAAGATCACTACAAATAATATCACAATGGATTGTCTTCACTCCCCATTTAATCATAACCTTATTCAAGGTTCACTCCCAATACTATCATAACGGACATAGTCCCCTATTGAACTTGGTTCAATGACCATAACAATCCTTATTATATCATGAGATATCCATATTTACCCAATGAATTAGAGGGATATGTAATTTCAGAACCACCCATAGAATAATGATAATCATATATATATATATATGTGTGTGTGTGTTCCAAAAGATCATAGACCATTAATCTTAGTATAATCTATGTAAAGGAAACAAGTTTCATAATAATTTAATGATAACTTAATTAACCCATAGAAAAGAGATTGTTTTCATATAATCATATTTAAATCATCATCATCTTAGGGAATTTAAAGAATGAAAGTGGATGGTTACATTGAATCATATCCCCAATAAAGAATATTTAACATAAAGGGATGTTATCATAGATGAAAAATTCCTTTAAAAGATCACTAGAACATTTCTTTAGGAAAATATCCTTTCCACTTCAAAATATCTTGTTTAAAAATATAAAAATTTTATAAACATTAAGGAAAAAAATTTCCTTGAAAAGAAACATAGAAACTTTTAAATGGATATTAAAAGTATTGAGTGACCATGAAGGAAGGAAATTATATTCATTATATGTATATCAAAACATATATTCCTTGAAATTATTTGGTAGAAAGTTAAAAGTACCTCTTTCTGAGAACGATAAGAAGATTATTTTTAAACCATTTTTTAAAAATTCAGCCTTGTCTTAAAATGACTTTAAGAAATAATAGGGTAATATTAAATTAATTTTTGAATATTTTTTTAAATCATGGATATGTAAGAATAAATATTTTTGATTAAAGACAAAAATGAAGTTGTATTTCATTAAAAATATATTTTTTAGTCTCTTGAGTACTTAAAGGGAGGAAAATGAAAGGAAACTTTATAATCTCTAGAAATAACAAGAGGAGAAGAAAAGTAATGATTTTATTGAGTGGTAGGGAAATTAATTTTATCATCATAAAATTAATCACAAATAATTATGATTAAAATTATATTTTAATATAAATCCCTTACCTCAAGTTTTACTTGCTTCGAAAGTGATTTAACCTCTCTTCATTGGTAGACCTCCATTATATCCTTTCATAAGGACATTTTGAATGGTATTTTAAGAATATCAGTACCTATAATTCATTTATAAGATGTTTAGAAGATAATTGGGTAGGATTTGGTCAAACTAGATGGCTCAAAGTGATGTGAAGAAGGTAAATGTGGGGTGTCCTTTTATAAGAGAGGGAAATATCACACTTGGAATTAAAAAAATGATCTAAATTGAATCAATTTATTTTTCAAGTATAATGATTACAAATAGATTTAAATTAAAATAAATAGATTCTATGTTTGAAATATTATTATCCAAATAAATTTAGATAGGATTTGGTGTCATTTTAAACCTTATATTTTAGTTTAACCCATTCGTTAACCGATTTTAACCTTATCTTTAGTAACGAATTTTTCAATATTAAATGGTTTTAATTTTACTTATATTGTAAAAATTAGCTCATAAATTTACAAGTTATGAAATTTTATACCATTTCTAATCCTATGTTTCTTCTTTTAAATATTTCTATGATTTTTAAATAATTTTAAAAAATATTAACTAATATAAAATTTCATTAATTTCATTTTTGACGATATTCATTTAATTTGAATTTAAAACATGAATACATGCATGAAAATAAATATAACTTATTTTAACATCAATTAAATGTTATTATTTACCATAAAATTCTTGTTACATTATATTTCATCCAAAAAATATTACATTTGTTTTTTAATTTCATTTACTTTGATTTTTCTACCGCTTGTACAAGAACTTTTTCGGTGTTGTGTAAAAATTTAAGTAAATTATTTCACCTATAAAAATTAAAAATAAATTACCACGATAAATAATTAAATTAATATATCAAATAAAAAATTATAACTAGTAATATCCTATTTTTATCCTTATGTATTTTTTTGAGATATTAAAGTCAAGAGAGTGACATTTTGGAATTTACTTTACTTAAAATAATATAAATTTCATTATCAAGGGAAAATGAAAAAAATCCCTTATACTCGAATTTGGGATCTTTATGGTATAATATATCCCATCCAATGAAATAAAGGAATTTATGGGGTTGATTTTGAGACCATATCTCATGGTGTTTACCATGTTTTACCCATTTTACCCTTACCAAGGTGATACATATTTACCATGGTTAATACTCATAATGAACAAAAATAAAAGGTACATATTTATGAAATTTCAATATCACTATTCCATATTTGGGATCCATTTTCATGATTCAATTCCTAAAAGTATAAAAACTCATTTTATAATAAGTGCAAGAAACACAAAAAAAACCTTTTAAAAAAAAATGCATATCTAAACCTAAAAATAGATATATTCTTATTCCATGTCTTGTAAAAATAATTCAATGAATAATAAAACATTTTATTGAATATATAATATTTAATTTTCAATAAAATCCTTAATCAACAGTGATTAATTAATTTATTTAAATAAAAACACACTTTGTGCATAATTATTTTTCTGAATAACATCATAATTTACATTCAATCACTTTTATCTTCGTTTCTACCCATTTGATGACCAATGAATATATTTTACACAAGTGTAAAAATTATTTTATTATTATTTATTTTTCACAATTTATAATTGCTAATTTAATGACTAGGTTATAAGGGTATACTAGATTATAGTTCATTTAAACTCAGGGTAATGTGTATCCAAAGCTATCGAAGAAATTAAATTATTTTAAAGAGAAATATATCATAAAATATAGGATTGTTACATTCTACCACCCTTAAAATGAACTTTTACCTAGAAATCATATCACTATATTAAAAAAATGAGGATATCTTTGTTTTATCACATCCTTGGGTTCCCAATTTACTTCTTCAAATTTTTTATTACTGAAGAGAACATTAACCAATTGAGTAGTGTTGTTACATAGTACTTTATATCTATGATCTAAGATTTATAATTGATATTTCACACAGGAAACATCATTAAATAGTGGTAAAACCTCTATGTTCAGTACATGTGAAGGAGTAGGTATGTACGTCTTCAGAAGAGAGGTTCGATAGATAACCCGAGTGATAAGCTACTATCACCACTCAATAAAGAATTTAAAAGGGTCCAATATATGTAGATCTAAAATTTATATTATTTTTTAATTTCACAACCTTCTTCCATAAAGTAATTCAAAATAATAAATTCTCACCAACTTCAAATTCCTTATTTCCTTGATGATTATCAGTATAACTTTTATGTCGACTCTAAGATGACTTGATGTGATGATGAATGGATTAGAATTTCTATTCCATTCCTGCACCTATCTCAGGTCCTGATATCTTTATTTCTCAACCTTAATCCCAACACATTGGATGTTTACTATCATATCCATAGGGGTCTTCATAATGAGCCATCTAAATTCACAAGTGAAAGGTATTGTTTTAAGAAAACTCAACTAGAGTAAGGCATTGATCACAAAACCATTAAAATCCATAGAAAAAGATCTCAACATATCCTCCAATGTTTGAGTGATTAAATCAAACTACTCATCATTTTGAGGAAGATAAGAATTAATAAACCTATACTCTATATCCTGAGCCTATTGAATACTTCTCTATAATATTGAAGTAAACCTTAGATCCTAATAAGATACAATAGAATGTGGTACTATATGCAACCGTACCAGTTATTTAATTAATATTATGGAAATATAATCATGAGATAAACCTTTTATAATATTAATTAAGTTCATTAATTTCATAAGGTGATCAACTACATCCCAAATTTCATTACTAAATTTTATCATTTTTAGGAGTCTAAAGATAAAATTCACAGCGATGTCTTCCCTTTTCCATTCTGGTACATGTAATGGTTATAACATCCCTTTATAATTTTGTCTCTCAGCCTTAACTTTATAATATACCATACAATAAGATACATAATCTAAAATATCTAACTTCATGTTTTCCCACTATAAATACTCTTTTAGGTTTCAATACATCTTCATACTTCTAGGATTAATAGAGAATGTTGATATTTGAGATTAATCCAATAATCCATTCTTCTAATCTGTTATTAAAAAAAAACAAATGTAAGACTCCTGAACCATATCATTATGTCATAATAAATGTTGAATTCAAGAACATTTCTCACTATCTATTGTAGTTCTACATCTTCCTTTTTTGACCTTTTAATCCTCACCTGGATATATGGTTGAAAAATAATTCGAGAAAGATAATATTTATCCCTTTACTTCAATATTTCTAGATCCAACCTTTTTAAATTGATAAACATTGGATCTTTTTTTGATCCTCATTATAGATAATATATCATGATCCTTTATACTAACAAAATATTCCCCCTTTTTTGCTTTCACAGGGTGGTAATATATTAAGGAATCATAATATTTAATCAACTCATAACATCATGTCTAGAACATATTTAACTATTTTTGAGTGAATATATTCTTTAAACATTTATAATCAGTATATATATCACACCTTTATCCATAAAGATAGTGGATTCATATCATTAATGAAAAAATTAACACAGATAACTGAATGTATTGAGTTTTTTAAATTTTATAATGAATATTTAATTCTCGTGAGGCAAAACCTTTAAATATATCATTGTGAACGAGGGAAAATCCCAATCCCTTCCTAATTGAATCACTATAAACCAAAAACCTATCTCCAATGTAGGGTAGTGTAACCACCAATGAATTGATATACCTTCTCTTTAGTTCCTTTAATTTTTCCTCAAATTTTTCTATACAATGGAGCATGTATCCCTTTAAAATTTACATAATGAGTGGATTAAAAACCATGATAAATTATCTATATATCATTGATAATATCTAGAAAACCTTGCAAACTATTAAAAAAAATCATAGTGGTTGGTCTGGGAAAATTTTCAATAAGTTCTATCTTTGATGGATCAACAAATATACCATTTCCTGATGTCTTATGATAAAAAATGAAACCTCTTATAGAAAAAATTCAAACATGGTAATTTTTTCATATATATTCTTTTTTAAGGTCTTCACTACATTATTTATATTAACTCTGTTCTCTTATACACTATTTTAATATATATGAATATCTTATATAAATACTACCCTAAAATGATTAAGTTAATATCCAATAGATCTATTAATTAAATCCATGAAGATAACAAGGGATTAATAAAACCAAATGGAATCACTATAAATTTATAGTGTCCATACATTGTATGGAAGGAATCCTTCGGTATGTCTTCAGTTTTAACCCTAAAATAAAAGTATCTAGATTAAATATCATTCTTAAAAAATATTTTTCTCCTCATAATTGATCAAAAAAATAATCAATATGAGGATGATTATAAATATTATTGATTACAATATTGTTAAGTTTCTGATAATAAATGATGAGTCTCATTGATCCATATTCCATCTTAACAAAAAATATGTGCACCCCATGATGACTAACTTTTTCAAATGAATACCTAATCAATATTCTCCTAGAGTTTCTTATTTAATTCCCATAACTCAATATGGGTCATTATATATGGAGTCTTTAAAATAGGGGTAACACCAGGTATGGGCTATATTGAAAACTCAATGTCATGATTTGAATGAATTCTAGGAAACATTTATAGAAAAATACCATCAAATTATAGTAAAATAGTCATTTATTCAATTTTGAGTTTCTCCCCAAACATATGAGATAAACACACATTTTTAATTGGAATAAACGACTACATAATGTATGTAATTTCCATTGGATGTTCATATTTATCGTCACACAGATAGATAATTGTAGATGCCGAAAAAGTCCGTAACTCCTAGAGGAAGTTTCGAAATGACGAAGAGAAGTCATATTCGGACTCGGAGGCCCGTTCCGAAGGACCAAGAAGTGGTGAACGAAATTAAACTTCACCCACGCGAAAAAATGTTGTTCGCGCGACGGACTCCTGGGATTTGTGAAAAGGTATCGGCAAGGCGTGCAATTTTGCACGCCCGGTTCTGTGCGGTGAGGCCTTGCGCGCCGACAGGCCCTGGTGCGGAAGATTTCACGCACCGCCCTATTTCCGCGACGTCGAATGCCTATAAATAGAAGGAGAACCCAACCATTTTGGGGTTGAGGAATTCAGACAAGCTTCAGTGCGCGCAATTCGGCTTCCCGTGTGTGCAAGATGACTTCCAGGTAATCCCCCTTTTCGCGCAACCTTGCCCCGGGGTTCACCTTTGCGCGCAACCCCACTGTCTTAAGTGAATTTTCTAACTCCTCCGGGTTCGTCCTTTGCGCTCAATTATTTAACCTTGCACGCAATCCCCTCTAATTGCGTACAATCCCTTCCAAATTGTGTGCAATCCCTCTATTATGTTTCTCCATGACTTAGGGATCAGCCATTGTCCCCGCATGCAATCCAAGCCCTTTGCACGCAATTCCCTATTCATGTGCTATCCTTCTACCCCAATTGCACGCCATCCTGGTGTTTTGCATGCAAACCTTATCTTTACGTGCAAAACCTAGGACACCTCACCTTGACGCCCCTTGGGTGCCTCTCTACACCGGCGCCCGATGTCTTCTATACCGGGCATGCACGCCATGCGTTGTTTTCCCGTACGGCCTTCCAGGCTCGTATGAAGTAACCTCAAGGTCCTTTGGGTGGTGTTTCCTGTTGCGTTGCTTTGTCTCATGCTTCTTTGAATAGGCACGATAATGGATATTTCTTCTTCGCATAGCCACGCTAACGTGGACCCCTCAATGGTTCGCCCTGCACCCCACCTTCACTACGGATTTTTGGATGCCTTCCCTCCCACAAGGGGTATAGGGTGTTGGGCATGTAAGCCCTAAGGGTGTGGAGCGAACCCACCTCGTCCGAGCTGCAGGACGTTAAACTGCCGAGCACCTCATCATTAACACATGACATTAAACTGTGGTCCGACCCCGTGCTTCGCACGCATGGTCCCCCCAGCTCGGAAATTCTTTACGCCTCTTGTCTCCATGGGAATGGATTCTTCCTCACATGGAATGATATCCTCCTTTTGGAGTGGCGTTTGTCCACTGGGGAAGGGATGCCTTAGAGCGTAAGCCCCTAGCCTCTCTTTCGGAAGGTTTCACCCATGCACCACCATACTTCCCCACTGCCAAGGCCAGTGGAGTCCCTTTCCCACTGCGCTTTGTCACACCACATGCCTCCATCCTAGAGTAAGCCCCGACATCAAGGGCTGCAAACCACGCGTAAGCCCCGACATCAAGGGCCAAAAACCACGTGTAATCCCCTGTTTCCTCTTTGAGCCACTCAACGCGTAAGCCCCTTTCCGCTTCTCACGGACACACCCTTTACGACGTGACCATCTGGTCCTTTCCACCTCTTGTTTCTCACACCGAGCATGACTCATGTGGGATTAGAGCAAGCATCGACCATGAAATATTCTTATGGGCTGCCTCAGAGCGTAAGTCCCATCCCAGCGAACTACGGGGACTTTGATCCATGCCAACGCATGGTACGTAGGAAGCCTCCACGAGGTTCAAGATCACCACCTGGTCATTCCGACTTCTTCACGTTGGTTCGCCAAAACTTTGGGATGCCTCAGAGCGTAAGCCCCAAATTGCTCATCCCGCATGATGTTAAACTGTATGCCCCGAACTATGTGGACTTTGATCTGTGCTAACACCCGGTACGTAGGAAGCCTTCACGAGGTTCAAGCCCGTCACTCCATCACCCATCCAGATCCTTACCGAGGCTGCCACATCCCGGTGGGATCATGCCACCTCATTCCACTCCATAATATCCGGGAAGCCGCCCATGCACTGGCCCCAACATCGGTGTTCCCCCTAGGGGGTCCTTCAATATGATCCACTCTCAGTGTTCCGATCAGTCTGATCCATCTCTTCCAGATGTTAAACTCACGGCATACCCCGTGTTAAACATGGGAAGATGAGGAAAACCTCAGATGGTACACAATTCCCCGCGTTCGATGTGGGATGCCTCGGGCTTCCGTGCCCTCAAGAAGCCCTACAATAAGGGATATAAGAAAAACATTCCAATCCCCTATCATCAAGGTGCGCCAATGACACCCCAGCATGACCATTCTACTCATCGATGGTTGCTGCCCCAACGAGACCCCTTGGAGCGTCTCAGCAGAAGCAGCGTAATTAACTAGCATCCATGAAGATATGGCACTCGGAACAAGCTTCACGAACCCGTCTTAAATCTATTAGGGAGACTTGGACTAGGTGATGAGCTCTGAGGAGGAATCCACGGAAGGAAGAACCAACATCCCATCATCCCGGTTTCGATCAAGGAGCAGACGTCCCTGAATAAGGAATGAATGTCGCCCACCTTTGGAAAGCAGGAATGCGGGGCAACAAGCCGCGCGTCCTCCCCTGCGTGACGGATGCGCATGCGCCCTGGTGTAAAAGTGTCGGAAACAGAAAATGGTGAACCTGACGTGAATCTCTTCTCGTCAATATGGGGATTGGTAGCGTTCGGGGTGTCGGAAGATTAGCATGTCACCAGGTCCGGGCACCTAGCACCGGGACGTGAAACCCGCCAGGGGTTGAGGCAGTTAGGACGTTGATCACTCCGTTCTACAACGTCGTCAGCGCGGATCCCTCTTACCGACCATAGAAGACGGAATGGCGCTGGGCTATTGGTTGTCTATTTCTTTTACTGTTAGTGTTAATGGGTTCATCTCCCTTCTTCCAGGAATCAGATCACTACATCCGGAGCTCGATCACCACCTTCCCACTGGCGCAGGGGTAGGGGTAGTACCGACGTGGCCACCCCGCGTGGCCCCACCTTTTCCACAACTGCTCCGACTCCAACTGCCGCGACTGCCAGGCGCTCATGCCCCCTCTCCCTGTCAAATATCATCCAACGAAGGGTGATCAATGACCTGGTTTGTAGGTATGAGGAGTAAGGGGTCATCCCCACCAGGGGCATGGCCCGTTTGGATCTAGAGGCAGCTGCGCCTCACCACCATCGCCGCCCCCGAGGGCTGCGCCGGGAGCCATTGCTTCCCACACCGACATTTAACCGGTTTGGGAGCCTATCCCCGGAGCACCTTGACACCTCCCTTCCCTACACCGATGAGGTAGGGGATGTTCGGGTTCGCCCGATCGGAGACCCATTCCAGGGGTTCACGACAAGGGACTCCACCAGGCTGCGTCGATGCCGTCTCCTGACTCCCCGGGCCGAGGAGTAGGCAATCTCTATGCCCGCACCACCGGCTCTAACCCATCTAACCCGACGCCCGCGTCGGGCATGAGCGGAAGAGAATGTCCACCCTGGGGCACCAACATCAGCAACCACCATGGACTGAGCCACTGCTAACTTCTGTTATCAGACTCCCGCACATGCTGAGCAGGGGCAGTTACATGCCCGACCCAGATCGAGGACCCAACCGTCCCACCGACAGGTTGGGCCGACTCTCTCAGTCGCTGGCACAGGAAATGGCCACCGCAAACCAATTCGTGGTAGTGCCATCCAGCGTGAAGGCCCACTCTGTGCCACTAATTTGGAAATAAAAAGACTTCCCCATGACAGCTACGCTCTGGGTATGGCTCTTTCCAGCGCCCACTGCACGGGGTATGGGGTCACTTCCGCTGTTGCTGGCCGCGAGTATGGAGCCGTTGCATGTCTGGTCGCTCACCCACATGGAGGTCCTCCTCATGTCCCTTTCGACATCTGCGATTCTCACACCCCAGCCTTCAGTCCTCTCTTCCCCAGCACTATTACGGCCACAAGACTCCATGAAGGAGATCAGCCTTGCCCTGAGGAGCCACCCAGGGGAAGGAAGGTGGGACGTTGTCCCCGTAAGAGGAATGTCAGGGAAGTCTGTACGGAAATCAAACCAGTTAGTTTCTCAGACTCTGAGGCGGATTACGACTCGGCGATGGAGCCCTCCCCCCGGTCCTATGAGTCTAGGGCAAGGGTGGGGACGTGATGTGTCATCCTCGTACTTCCTGAATTCAAGACCCGTACGATCCCTGCCTCCCTCCGGAGGTATATCCAGGAGGATGAGGACTTGGCGTACTCATAGGGGTCAAACTTGCAGTTACCGCTAGCCTCCCCGGAAGCACCTTCCACCTCTGTCAGAGAAGGGGGAGAACTTTTCTGGGGACCTACGGAAGAGTCACGACATGAAACACCCTCGACAAGCACCGACACTATGACAGGAGGCCCATTCGTCGGCCCATCCTATCGTGACATGGCAGCCAGGACACTGCAACCCTTGGAGGACGAATTAGGATTCAGCTGCCAATCGGCCTGCTCACCGTATTCTCCATCGGCCAGCCCACTGGCCCGACGGCCTGCTTCGGCACCACTGCCAGTTCCCCAGCCATTCTCGGTCGATGTGAAGGGGCAGCAAGGGCCGGATCCCGAACCAGAGTCATGGAGCTTATGGTCCGTCCTCGCAGCATGCCACTTCCCCGAGAAGTTTTGGCCGGCCACATGATCTGATTTTGATATGCCAGAGTCGCTCACCTGGGATAGTTTGAATGTTTCCGCCAGACTCTCTGGGTGACTCACTCCCATATTTGCCATCATCTAGTGCCTTATCCCAGGAGTCAAGCACATCTCGAGGATATCGGTGATCAGTGCCGCCGAGTCAACTTGGTCGCGCTCCCTGTGGTTCGACACCCCGAGTCACTTGGCCACCACATGGACCTCCAACAACAATGCGTCCAGAGTTTTCAAGTACTCGGAAAATTTATTGAGGAGGACACCCCCACGCGCACATCCGTGGATGGGGGCAGTACGCTTCCCTTCTTTTCATTACGATTCGCCGACAGCCCGACTCACCGGGCGGCTCTGAAGGAATTCCGCCTAGGGCAGTGGCGGCCAAAATGGACGAACTTTCGGGTGAGGGAAACAGTGTGTAACTCCTCAATGGGGACTCACCCCCTGAGGAAAAGCTACTACTGGACCCATCTGGGAGGATTACTCACCAACAGAGTAGCCTCCTAGGTCTCCCCACACCCACCGAGGCATTAACACTGAGCCGAAACATCGGCAAGGGTAATGAACACATTGGGGTTTTCAAGCTCGCCGACCCATCTTCCTCGGTACAGAAGGCATAAGATTATCCCGAGAAGTCCTCGCTGCGCCAATAGCTTGCTGAGAAGAAGAGGTTGGTTGATGAGCTCTTGGCCGAATGCATTGCAGAGCTGTGGCCTGACTACGGTAATCCTAGGCTGGGACATAAGGGCAGAAGCAACTACCCCTTGATGAGATTCTCCCGGGCAACCGCGATCATGCTGTGTTCATCGATAGAGGATAGGCTGGATCTCACGGTAAGAGGGAACGATACGTTTTGCCGAACCCTCCTGAGCGGTGTGATCACCTAAGGGACCCCACTCGGTTTCCTCTCGCTGCCCCGAGAGTCGCTCTGCCTGCCGCCCCGCAAGTTTCTGAGCTTGACTACCAGATTGAAGAGCCCGACAATGCGATTGTGGTTAGGGATCCCCATCAGGATAGGAACCCGCATCTGGACGATCTAATGGAAGCACTCATTGCCCGCTTAGAGGCTTTGGAAACTCAACAGGTGGAAATCCCACCAGATGGAAAGCCTTACCCAGCAGGGGTGGATGACATGCCGACCCTTCCAGGATTTGGGAACCCCACTTTTGCCCCATTTAACGGGACCAGAGACCTGCCGCAGCACCTGGACCACTTCAAATCAAGGTGAGGGCCTATGTTAGGGACTCTGGCGCAGCAGGAGGCCGCCAAGCTCAGTTTCTTCGTTCAGACGCTAGAAGGACCAGCATTCGTCTGGTACAGCCAGCTCCCTGTCAGATCTGTGACTAGTTGGGAGGACCTTCGTAGGAAATTCATCTACCAGTTCAGTTTCACAACTCGAAAGATGAACATCGTAGACCTCTTCAGGTGCAAACAGAGGCCCGACGAGCGAGTCGCGGATTTCGTTGCCCGGTGGAAGGGGCTCACATACTGCATTGACATGCCACTAACTCAGGAGAAATTACTAACAATGTGCATAGAGAACGTCAAGGTAGAGCTGGTTCATTCTATGATCACTCATAATTACCCTAGAGGCTTTCGAGACTTATCAGACAAGGATCAACGCCTCAAAGAAGCCCTGTAACAGGCCAGTCAGGCACGCCCACTGCCTCCTGTAATCCCTACAAGAAGAGCCTCCAGAGCTGAGCCCGCTGCTGTGGCCCAGATAGAGGCCCCCAGGTAGCTAGAGTTGCTACCAATGAGGCCAGCTCCGCATCCCCATAGGGTTCCACCCACCACGGGCACAGCCTCCGGTCGACCAGCGACTGCCTCAGAATCGGTAGGCGCCTCCACATAATGAACCGCCACCACCTAGGCGAGATAATCAGGCTCCGCCTCCTCATCATGCTCCTCTGTCACCTCATCAGGGACAACCTCCAAGAGTCTCCTTTCCAGATAGAAGGAATCAGACTTACTCATTCGATGAGGACCTGGTTCCCAGTTATTTCCGTAGTGCCTTGGAGCAGAGAATCGTGCGGCTGCCTGAGTGCCGGAAGCCAGAAGAGGCACGTCTCACTGATCACACTAACTACTGCCCTTATCACCAGACCCTGGGGCACACCATACAACGATGCTATGTGTTCAAGGACTGGCTCCAAGACTAGATTGAAAACAATATAGTCAGGTTGGGCCCATCCCCGGTGCAAGTGGAAAGTGTCTTCGTGATACCAGAGGGTGGTAGTGGCAATGAGGATGAGTGGCAGTAGGTTTTCGACTGTAGGTCCCAGAATTATAACGATTGGATGGCCTGCAAGACGGTCGCCCGTGCCCATGACATCATCTGTGCCCGCCTAAATCAGCCAGAGCTCTCAGAATCTACGAGCGCTACCTCGACATCGTCATCCCAGCCTAAATCTTCCCAGAAGAGAAAGCGGCGGTGCATGAAGAAAGAACGCACCCTGCCAATACCGTCATCACCCCGCACTCTTGGCAATTTTATACCCCCAGAAATGGGGATCCTTCCAAGAATCCATCCAGTAGTGGATGAATCCTCGAGTGACGGTTCGGGGTACGCTTTAGTTAACACCGTGGAGTTGGTAAATCCATTTTTGACTCCCGATGATGAGGAACGCCAGGTGGACCTTCCCAATGTCCCCAGCTGTCACCAACATCGGCGGAGCCGCAGTTACGTGAATCGCCGGGGCATGGTAGTTGGAACCTCTAGCCAGGCCGTGCACCCCACTGAAACCAGGAAGTAGGCCCAATACAGATCTCAGAACATACAGCCTCTTCACCCGGTATCGACAGGTTCACCTATACCACCGTTTGTGTTGCTGGATTAGGCGGAACCACCTCGACCGTGCAGCGACCAGCTCTGCCTTGCCACCAGCCGACCCCAACCTTCTGGTCTTAATCCGGCAGCCGCTCTCCTGGCTTCGAATAGTGAACAACAAGACATGTCTAGTACCAGTCATCCACTGGTCCAGCCGACAGGGCCCGTCATGCCTCCAATCGCAGAGCAACCTCCTGTAATCATAAGCTCACATTTGTCCAGAAAGCATGATGTCTTGAAGCACCTAACTAGTATTACAGAAAGGATCTATATCCTTGAGGATCTTCTCCTGTCGTCCAAATGTGTGAGGTGCTTGCCGAGGCCCTAAGGAGCCCCCTCCAGTTTGAGACGGAGGTAGCGGCTGCAGAAGCCTTCCACGCCGAGGTGATTGAGAATGCCGAATATCAGGCAGTTATCTCATTCTCAGGTGAAGATGAAGACCCTCCCATATAGGCACACATTCTCCCACTGTACATCACTGACCAATTCAATGGCATGGAAGTCCTACACTATCTTGTCGACACGGGTTCTAGGATTAACCTAATCCCAACTCGGACACTGTGGAAGCTGGGGTTGTCTGAGGATGATCTAACTCCCTCCAACCTCAGGATCCATGGGTATGATAGGACCTAGAAAACTCCACTCGGTAAGATTCGCTTGAAGACCCAGTTCGGTGGCCTAATTTCCATCACTGAATTCATTTTTATCTCTCAGGACACCACCTACAACGCGTTGATGGGAAGGCCGTGGCTCCACTTTCACACTGCGGTCCCCTCATCGTATCACCAATGCCTAAAATACTCCCTTAATGGTTGAGTAGGCGTGATCCAAGGAGTTGCATCTCCTTTTGCATCTTTCGAAGCCCGTTATATGGATGCCAACTATTACAAGAGCAAGGACAAGCAGATCCTGGCAGGTGAGGTCGAGCCCCCCACTGTTAAAAGTGATACCTGGGCAGGTTTGGATGATGCTTATGTCTTTCCAATCCATCGGTTGGAGGCCACAACCCCTGACATGGGGCAGTGCTTTGTTGTTTCGAGTACCAGAGGAAGGCATATTTTCGAGTCCAAGCAACGGCAGAAAATCACCTCATACTCCTACACCAACCAGGCCCAGGTAATTCCCGAACCTCCTACCCCTATACGATATTGGGACGTCAGGCTCATGGAAATGACGGTATGTCATACATGTCTATTTCGCTGGACCGGAATTGACCGACTCAAGATGACGTGCCACTACTTCTTTGATGTCATAAAGCGTGGCCCCTTGGGCAGAAGACCAGATGGGATCATATCTACCGCCTTTGTCGCCATGGTCTCCGTAGTGCATGAGTCTCCTAACGTGACAACCACTGCCGCCCAAGCTGACACAATCTTCCCATCAGGGCCTGGTAGCCCCAAAACGGCTCCCCCCATGGATGATACCTCTACAAGTAGAGAGGAGGACATGTAAGATGCTCCCCCTGCCTTTGAGGAGGGCGTATCCACCACGGTCGATGAGTTAGTGCAGGTGAACCTCGGTAGCGAGGCAGACCCAAGACCCACATTCGTCAACACCGATATGCCCCCCGAGGAGCGGCAACATTACATAGACTTTCTTAGACAGCACCGTGATATGTTTGCTTGGAGTTATGACGAGATGCCAGGATTAGATACTTAGGAAGCCGTCCACCGCCTTGGCCTTCCGGAAAACCATCGCGAGTTCAAACAGGCTCCCAGAAAGATATGCCCATCTCACGGTGCCCTGGTTGAGGCCGAAGTTGATAATCTCATCAAATCCAACTTCATCAAAGAAGTTCAATACCCCCTGTGGCTAGCCAACATTGTGCCAGTCAAGAAGTAGAACAGACAAATCAGGGTCTGTATTGACTTCCGCGATCTCAATCGCCACTGTCCGAAGGATGATTTTACCCTTCCAGTGACATAGCTGTTGATTGATGCCACGGACGGGTTACAAGCCCTCTCCTTCATGGATGGGTATTCTAGGTACAACCAGATTCGGATGGCCCCTGAGGATGAAGAGGTCACTGCCTTTAGGGCCCCCCAAGGTACTTTATGTTACCAGGTTATGCCCTTTGGCCTGCAAAATACAGGTTCCACCTATCAACGGGACATGCACCACATATTCATTCCAATCCTCGACACACTGGTGGAATGCTACGTAGACGACCTGGTGGTTAAATCTCACTGGCGCCAGGACCATCTCAAAGGCCTTGAGAAAGTGTTCGACTTCCTCCATTCTCTCCAGCTAAAGATGAACCCATTGAAGTGTGCCTTCGGAGTCACCTCCAAAAAGTTTCTTGGATTCGTTGTCAGATACCGAGGCATCGAGATCAACCCAGGGAAGATCAAGGCCATCAACCTGTTGCCTCCCCCGAGTAATATTCGAGAGCTCAGAGGACACCAAGGCCACTTAGCCTATATACGCCGATTCATTGTGAATCTGGCCGGCAAGTGTAAGCCCTTCTCCCGGATCATGAAGAAAGGCACCACCTACGAGTGGGATAAAGAGTGTCAGACTTCCTTTAAGGAAATCAATCAGTATATACTCCAACCTCCGGTCTTGATGCTACCCATTTTTGGAAAGCCACTGGTCCTTTATGTGACCGCCCTGGAACGATCCCTCGGCGCACTTATCGCCCAGAAAAACAACGAGGTAACAGAGAATAGCCTATACTACCTCATCCGCATGCTCTTCAATATGGAAATTAGGTATTCTCCCATCGATAAGAGCTACCTGGCGCTCGTATTTTCCATACAGAAATTGCGGCACTACTTGAAGCACCACAAGGTACAACTGGTCTCTCGGGTAGACCCATTGAAATACCTCCTGAGTCAACCTATGTTGACTGGATGACTAGCGCGGTGGGAAGTGATCCTCCAGCAGTTCGACATCAGGTTTGTACCTCAGAAGGCTATCAAAGGACAGGCGTTGGCAGACTTCTTAGCTGCTCATCCGACCTCTGTGGATCAGCCACTGGATCCAGGCTTTCCGGATGAGGCAATCCTCTCAGTCGATCATGCCGTCCCATGCTGGCAGATGCACTTTAATGGTGCCTCTCAGAGCCCCACTGGTAGAAGGCTCAATTATCCTAGGCTCAATAGAGTGGGCCTGGGTGTCATCTTCATCACCCCAGAGCAAGCCGTTCTACCATATTCATTCCTATTGTGAGAAGGCTACACCAACAATGAGGCAGAATATCACACCCTCATCACTAGACTCATCACTGGCTCTCGAGATTGATGCACCCCATCTGCATGTGAAAGGGGACTCCGAGCTGGTCGTCAAGCAGGTCAATGGTGACTATGTTGTCAGAAAGCCAGAACTCGTGCCATTGCTGGAGTGCACCCTCCATCTAATGGCTAAGTTCCCCTCTCATCCATAGGTCGTTCATATCCCCCGGTCATAGAATAGTTGAGCATATGCTTTGGATAGCCTGGCCACATCACTTGCGGAGCCCAAACAGGATGACCTAATTATCCACGTGACACATCGGAGAGTCATTTCTCCTGTTATTCTGGAGGATGATCATGGCCTGCGAGTGAACCATCTCACCACTGGTGCCCCTACGCCAGGATCCCCAGGGACTTCAGATGCAGTAATCAAGATAGTTCCTGACTGGAGGGCGCCCTTGGTTGAATATCTCCAACACGGAAATCTCCCGTCGGACCGAGACGAGCGCGAGCGAATACGACTCCACACACTGCATTTTACCCTTCAGAGCGGTCCCAGACTTGAGTAGCTCCTTTAAAGACGCGGATTTGATGGGGTTCTCCTCCATTTCCTTCAAGTATTCAAGATCCCACAGGTCATAAAAGAAGTTAATGCTGGTTCTTGTGGCACCCACCAGGTCGGGTCAAAGTTGTCCCACCAGATTCAGAGGCTGGGGTTTTTCTGTCCCTCCATGATCTACGACTGCATCGAGTTTTCCAAGAGGTGTCATGCATTCCATGTTCACGCTAACTTTGTGCACTGGCCACCGGAGCCTCTCCACACTACCAAGTATTCTTCGCCCTTTGCAGTCTGGGGGTTGGATGTCATAGGACCTTACCCGCTGGCGATGGCCCGCCAGTGCCGGTTTATCTTGACCACTACGGATTTCTTTTCCAAGTGGATAGAGGCAATTCCACTCAAGGAGGTCAAATCTTGTTCTATCACTAACTTCGTGAGCTCCAATATCATCTATCTATTTGGAGTCCCTTACGCTATTCTCACGAACAACAGAACCAACTTCCGAGCAGCCGAGCTGAAGAAATTGTACGCCAAGTACAACATTCACTCTAACCACACCTCACGCTATCATGCGCAGGCGAATGGACAGATCGAGGCATTTAACAAAACCCTCTCTCACATTCTACAAAAAATGGTTGGTCAGAACAAGAAAAGTTGGTCGAACAAGCTCCCCAACGCTCTCTAGGCTTATCGGATGACGAATCGCAATTCCACCCAGGTGACTCTGTATTCCATGGTGTATAGAGATGAGGCCGTCCTGCCTATCGAGATTCAGTTTCCCTCATTGCACACAGAGGTCTACGACCAACACGCACCAGATAGAGTTGCCGAAGTCCGCCTAGCTGAATTGGAAGCACTGGACGAGAATAGGCTTCACGCTTTACATAACCTGGAAAGGCATCAGAGTAGGATGGCTCGAGCTTTGAACAAGAAGGTTCACCTTCTATCTTTCCTGCAAGGTGACCTGGTACTGGATCTCAGAGTTCCAATGATTCCTGGAAGGAAACCACCCAAGTTGGAGCCCAAATGGGAGGGGCCTTTCATTGTCCATAAGGTCTATCCCAATGGCGTATATTCCCTGATGACTATGGATGGTGAGCGTGTCACTCCTCCCACCAATGACAGGTCCCTCAAATAGTATTTTGCCTAAATCCTTGGGTCAGAGTTCTAAGACCTAAAACTAAGATCCTTTTGCAGTCCCGCATGAACCTAAACTGCACCTGGTCTAGCATGAACCTAAACTGCAACCACGGTCCCCCATGACCTTAAACTAGATTGCGGTCCAACACGACCTTAAACTACACTTTTCCCCATACTTGGGCCCCTTTTTTTCCGAGTTCTAAGACCTTAAACTAAGACCCTTATGGTCTAGCATGACCTTAAACTTCATGTTCGTCCTCACTGCAAGACGTTAAACTGTAGGCTAGTTAGGCATCCCTGATCAAGGCCCAGCCTCAGGCCCCTTGGCCTTCTCGGGCCTCTCAGCCCTAGCCTTCACCTAGAGCATGTGGTGCGGGATTATTCCCTCATTCACAATGTGTTACCCACCGCGCTATGCACACTCCTTGGAAGAAATACTTCTTATTGTCCTACATGACGTTAAACTGTACTTCAAGAACTACGTGCGGCTTGATTCCCATCCTTATGGGATACATAGGACCACCTAAACGTCTAGGTTTCAGTTCCAGCCCCATCTATTAGGAGATCCCACGATCTCTCGGTCACCTCGGTCTCTGGCCTGTCCCTCCCAGTGGGGGGATATATAGGTGTGATACAGGGTCTTTGGCACCATTCCCCCCTCCACCCGAGAATCCACCAGCTTTTGGCCGCTCTCAAAATGAGCCCTTCAACCCTTTCCAGTAGTCCACTAATGTGCTCAGAGTACTCTGGTCTAGGACCTGGAGTGTCATATTCGACTTAGACAAGTTTTCGTCAACTTTCCAAGCTTCATGATCCCTTTCATCCAGGCCCCCATTATCTCTCACACCCGGAGGGACCCCCAAAAAACGGCCTAGATACAACGCCTAAGGGCTCTCCAACATTCACAGGACAACACCCCTGAGGGTTTTAGGAAACAAATTTATACAAATACCGCATTGTGAATATGGTTAGTGGTTGATGATCATTTGTTTTCCCCTATCTTTAGGCTAATGTGACAGGATGCTGTGTTGCGAACATGGTCAGCAGTAATCCTCAGTCGTCACGTCGGTTCCTTCAAGCCCTGAATGTTGGTTGCATGATTCGCATTACGTTCCAACCCACCATGTAAAGGTGGAATCTCGACACTCCTTGCACTAACCCTCAGTGCACCCCCACACATCATACAGACCAAGCTGCGTAATGGTGTCTCTCGGGGCTCCTGCGATCTGAGCGCTAGAGTATGTGCTTGGGTTTTTTCTTTAAGGATTGTGTGCAGCTTGACCCTCATCCCCATGGGAAACAAGGAGTCTCCCAAAAATTGTGTTTCGGGACCAACTTAGCTGGGAGATAGCATCTTCTTCCCCCCTGATTGTTGAACCCTCGCCGACCCCTTGGCCCGAGGCTCATCTCTCGGAGTCGCACATAGTAATGGCATGGGATTGTGCCCTCGTTCACATCGGGTATGCCTCATCGCATCATGCGTATTACATAGGTCCAAACCATACGACCTTAAACTGTGCTGTTTGTTCCTACCACATGACCATAAACTGTGATGATATCATCCTGGCCGCACGATGAAAAATGGAACTGCCTTGTGATGACCTCCCCATGGGGGACATCACGTCGGGTATTGGTCAATTTCCATACCATTTTTCAATGCTTGTTACGGATTGATTATTATGGAGACACCAGGAATTTCTACCCTAGTACGGTCGCTCCACAAAAGAAAAACAATTCACCTTCAAGGACAAACAAGATATATCAAATGCCACTTCTTTTGGCGCGAGGGCTAGACCCGCACGTCTCCTTCGTCCTTTGCACATGCATCATGTCGTGCCATGCTACCTCTCAAGAACTACGTATGGCTTGATTCTCATCCTTATGAGATACGTAGGAGCTCCTAGGAACTTCCCCATGGGCCCATCCTAACTTTTCGTGTTTGGTCCCTCGACCTAAACACATCCCCAGGAGCACATAGTAAGTAGGGCCTTTCCCTCATTCACGTCGGGTTTCAAAACCGCTTTACCGTGTGTCTCTCATTCCCCTTATCCTTGGGTCCGAGTTCTAAGACCTAAAACTAAGATCATTTTGCGGTCTTACATGACCCTAAACTGCATTTTTCCCTATATCTGGGCCCCTTTGGTCCGAGTTCTAAGACCATAAACTAAGATCTCCTAAGAACTATGTCTGGCTTGATTCCCATCCTAATGGGATACGTAGGAATGCCCAGACCTTCTATCTTTGGGGTTTAGATAGAGTTCAGCTAGTTCTTCTCTTCGGCCCCACTTTCGGGACCCCAACTACGGGACTTCATGGCGTAGTGCTGGATTATGTCCTCATTCATGTCGGGTTTGCAACAGCTGCACCTCGCACACCCCATTCTAAGAATTATACTTCTTGTCTTATCGTCCTAAACAATGTTAAACTGTGCTTCAAGAACTAAGTGTGGCTTGATTCTCATCCTTATGAGATATGTAGGAACACCTGGACATTTCATCTTGGGTCCATCCCCAGGGATTACCAAATCCCATCCCTCCTTACTGTCGGCCCCTCGGCCTGACTTCTCGGGGAGTGGTGTAATTGCGACATCTACCCCGAATAAGTTCCGGATACACCATAGTGATGGTGGGAAGCAACAATTCTCTTGCCAAAGAGGTCCTGTATGAAAATTGGGACGATCCGTGACTAGGTTGGTACGTTCTCTTAATGCACCTCTGCCACGGTGGCACAATTTTGGGAGTGTTGGAATCTATTCGAACAAACCACCACTCCACTTTCCACACTTTTCATGCCACTTTATTAGGATCCTCATCCTCTTTCATGTTTGATGGGACCCCCTAATGGTATGGATGATAGACTTTGGTCCGCCTACTGCGACAATATGGATGATAGACCTTTGGTCCTCCTATTGTAGCAATATGGACGATTGAACTACGGTCCGCCTACTGTCCTGGGCCAATGTCTCGGAGGACTGTTCATGTTTGATGGGACCCCCTAACGGTATGGATGATAGAATTTGGTCCGCCTACTGCGACAATATGGATGATAGACCTTTGGTCTTCCTATTGTAACAATATGGATGATTGACCTACAGTCCGCCTAATGTCCTGGGCCAACGTTCTGAAGGACTGATCTGAGATATTTGAGTTTGGCCCCATGTTTCGAACATGGTCAGTGGACAACCCTCATTTATTTCCCCCATTTCAGGCTAATGTGATATGGATGCTGTGTTTCCGCCACGGTTAATAGTTATCCTCCATCATCGCGCCCCTATAGTGTTCCAAATTTGGGTAACGTGATTCGCCTTTTTCATCTCCCTATGTTCAGATAGATTTCAATGCCCCCGACATTGCCCCGCTCGTGTGTTATGGAACGTTGAGGAGATGATACGTCGATTGGTCTGAGGCCCCCCATCGGCTGGACCTCCCTCTCCTCCTCAGAAATCCAGGCCCGATTTCGGATGCCTGAAGCCTGGTTAATGGCCCACAGTTGGATGGAATGATAACACAAGCACACTTTATTCCTCACGTTGGGTGCGAACCATAAGAGTTTGGGGTGAGTTGTTATTCGATTCAGAATTATGGCGAGCATGTTAAAACAAAGGTGAAAATAAATAGATTGGTCCATACATCGGATCAAAATATTGAGCAGTGGAAGAAAAAATTTCATGAGATGGCCAAAAAAGAGACCTTAGGGATCAGCGTGCTGGATTGATCTTTCCAACGATGCTACCCATTGGATAGTAGCCTCCAGGACTGCTTCTCACTCCTTGAAGACCCTCTCTTCATCAGTAGCTGTAGAGCGCAGCTCGCCAACCCTAGCTTGTGCCTGAACCCGCTCGTTTTGAAGCACAGTCATCTGGTGACTCGCCTCCATCAGTTGTTCTTGGGCGTCAGCCAGTTGGGCCGCCAATTGTTCCACGAGCTCAGAGCATGTTGCAATGAAGGCCTCCTTCTCTGTCGACTCCCCTTAGAGGCGCCGGACCTCCCGCTCTGCCCTCATAAACACTCGGGTGCTTGCTGATCTTTCCGGACACTGGGCAACGTCGGTGCACCGGCTGTTCTCACGTACCTTCTCGGCCATGTAATCACGGACCATCGAATGAGGGCATTGAGCATCATCCCCTTCGGAGCACAGGAAGCGCAGCCAGGTCTGAAGTGATCCCATCTGCCTCATCCAATCCGACTAGTGCTGTATGAGAAAGCGTTGGATACACTTCCACCCTTTGCGCCATGTCATCTGGCTCTCCTCGGCCACTTCTGAGTCCGAGTCATCTACCTCCTCAGGATCAGCGGGACGATACACAGGAAAGGCAAACAGAAGGTCGGAAGCAGGATCTTCCTCAGGGATGTCTTCACGAGGAATATGACCCTCGACGTCCGGGTGACCTTCCTCTCTCGCCCTGATAGCGATGGTGCCTCCGTCAGCCTCAGACCTCGCCTCAAGGACAGCGCCGCTGATGTCCTCCGCCCCCTGCTCACCAATTTCTGGAGCCGAATCAGTGCAGGGAGAATGTTATGAATGAGGTGGTATGTCCACTACTGGTCCGCTCACGGACGGCCCGGGCTCAGTAGCCCGACAAGCCTCCAATGTTGAGATCACTACGCAAGGCGTACCCTGATTAATTGTGATCTTTTGATGAAAATTGCCAGTAGTGAAGCATGGGACTTATAGGAACCCAGAGGGTCGGCCTCCAGTGTTATGGACGCTACAGGAGTTGCCATGACAGGACACCCCTCTACGCTTGTCAATTCAATGATGGGCGTTAGAGCCCCATCCTGTCCCACCGGTCCCTCTCCTCCCTCCTCTATTGGGGATGCCTGATCAGCACCTAGGTGCTCCCGAGTGAGATAGAGAGATGAGTTAGAAATTGCAGAGGATAATGGACGAAGAAGGAAACTTAATGAAGATAGAGACAGACCTCGAGTATCTCGGTTATGTCGAGATTAGAGCCAGAAATCTCGCCACTCTACCGGAGACTCCCTTGGTTGGCCGCCCCCTACGACCCCTCACCTTCATGTTCTCCTTCTCCTTCACATTATCCTTCATCTTCTCCTTCTCTTTTATCTTATCTGGTCTCCTCCTCCCCCTCTGACTCCTCGTCACTGTCACATTCTCCCGGCGGCATCACTTCCGGATCATGCTCTTGGTCGAGCATCACTTTCACTAGGAAAGGTGGCTACGCACGCCGAACCCTTTGCCACGCGTATGTGTCCATGGCCGTGAGATAAGCATGTCGCCGATGGAAGTTCACTCTATCGGTAACTCGAATGAGCCCGACCTCCAGCAGCTGGATCCCATTCTGCAATATCTTCTACCAGATGACTTCAACACCCAGTGATTGCCGCAGGGTCATCCAGGCTGACCATAGTGCTGGGGAAATTGCATCTTGAGAAGGTTCGAGCAGGTATCTTATCTGATTCTTGGGCAGTTCCCTAGCCACCTCATGTGACCCCCCTGCGGGCAACGAGGTCATGGCGGCACCGTGCAATGTTCCCACCACTGAGGTCCCAGCCTACGCAGGCCTCGCTGCCTGACGCGCCCCTAGTTCCCCCCTTCTAGAAGCACCTTGTCTGCTCCCCCATCACCTGGTTTCCGCGCGGGTAGTTTCGAGTTGCCGGAATTGCTTGCGTAAAAGCTCCTCAGGGTACACAATGGTCCAGTGCTCGTCATACTCAGTTTCTAGGCCAGCGTTGACCCCAGTGGGAGGAAGAGTAATGAAATCGCTGGAGCTGAAAGTGGTGAACATCAACCACATCTGGTGCAGAACGCAGGGATTCTTCTCCTCCCAGACAGCCGTGAATACCTTCTTCGACATTCGTTGGAGGCACCCGAATTTCCTGGAAAATCGGGATGGCATGTAAGGCTCGTAGATCACCTTCCCGTTGATCCGAGCCATGAGAACCTCACCCCGGATGCTCTGAAAATACTCCTACTGTTCCTGTGAGCCTTTCCCATTGTCCACCATCTGGCCGACCGGGGTGGGGAACGGGATGAAATTGAAGTTGTTGTGGTTACCAATACGGATCCCCATGCCCTCCTCATTGAGCGTCATTGACGCCACCCTGGTGATGTT
Source organism: Viscum album (assembly GCA_963277665.1). NCBI lineage: Eukaryota > Viridiplantae > Streptophyta > Magnoliopsida > Santalales > Viscaceae > Viscum > Viscum album. Next base: position 1,232,900,651 of record OY728162.1, on the reverse strand, counting down.
CAGCAGGGATGGTTGCAGGTCGTTTCCCGGAGGACGGATGGCATTTGGGAAAGTGTACCCACCAAGATGAGAAGCCACCCAGCCGTGAAAGATTTGGAAGGGGCCACATACCCTCCTAGGCGACCCCCCTCATGAGATTCATCCCAGAATGTCATAAAACATGGCTAGAACAGGGACCCCCCAAGTTGAACCATTTTTTGGCGGCCATGGTGCCCGCCATCACCAGTGTTTCTGGATGGATGCCCATCCTCACATCCCGCACCGGCAGGAGCCACCTGCTCAGGAAGGCGGTGAGGAACCCGGTGTATCGGACGTTCAGGTCCCAGGCCTCAATGACGTGATAGCCCCACGATTGGTATTTCCCCACCTTCAGGGTCCTCCAATATGACCCATCCTTTCTCATCTGAGCCGCGGTTGGGCACCGTTTACCCTGTCCCGACATCTTGATTTCCGGATCCTTCTCTAGGAACTGGCTTAACCAGCCCTTGTAGGAGATGTCCTTCAGGAATTCCTTGACCCCCAACCTCTCTTTGTCCAGCTCCAACAGGTGCCACAACAGCATGGGGGTCCATGACCCATCTTCCCAGGTGTTCTTTGGAGGAATGAACTCATCGTATTGGTAGCCCTCTAGTGGGATACCTTCGATGCAGTGAACGTCCTAGAGGATGATGCCAACTTCCTCGTGGTGAAGGTGGAATATGTTGGTATCATGAGACCACTGGGTGAATAGGTCCGGCCCGAGTTTGGGTTGATGGTGGAAGTGGAAATGCGATGTCCATACCGCCTCGAATAGGCCAATATGTCATAGCTCAGCCCCAAACTGGTCGTAAGTATGGCGAACCCAGAACGCCCAGGCCCACTCACTGGTAAAGTTTCCCTCGGACCGTAGGTCCCAGTCTTTCAGCCAGCCCTTAATGTCATCCGTGATACTTTGACGGAACGTGCTTGCATAGAGGGCTGGAGAATCCTCTACGGTAGGTTCATCCCCAGTAATGGTCCTGGTCCTCGGGTTCAGGACATATACATCTATGTGCCTAGTTTTCCTGGAAGGATGGCCGTTGTTGGTGAAGTTTTAGCAAGGAATCTTGTCCTTCCGGGTCACCCATGACCGCGGTGTGTCCACCTCGAAGCCCGACAGAGGAACCTCCTCCAGGATGCCAAAGTTCCAGAGCAGGAGGTTGTCAGATAGAGGATACTCCTTCTGGGCTGGGGTCAGCAGGTTGAACAAGGTTAGGTTGTTGGAAACGACCACCTTGGTGCCATAAACCTATTCATTCGCCACCATTTAGGCTCTACGAGCGGCGGCTTCCCCCTCATCAACTTGGTTTGCAGCCATATCGAATATTTCGGGAGTTGCGTGAAATCAAGAAGGAGTGTGCAGAATCGGGGAGAGTTGTGAGAAATCTGAAGCTTCGGCGCGAAATCCCAGAGTTGGGCATGCAATCGACACACTATGCACAGAATATACCAAGTAGGAGCGCAAAGGAGGCTGAAATTCAGAAGGAATTACGCACTGCCAAAGCATTTTTACGCGCAGCCGCGGAAGCAATTTCGTGCACAAGAGTGGTATGCCTATCACGCGGAAAAGATTGAGTACGGAACTTAGGACCCAACACCCCTTTTTTATAGTAAAGGACAGGGTTCTGCACCACGCGGAAAGAGAATTCCGCGCCGAGACAGAGTTTTGCGCGCCCGTCGGATTTTTGCGCACAAAATTCCTAGAGGATGCACTACTTCGGCATTTCAGCGTTTCCCTCAGAATCCGATCGTTACAACCTCTCGTCAATCCAATTCCGAGGGGGGCATTTATAAATGCCAAAAAAGTCCGTAACTCCTATAGGAAGTTTCGAAATGAAGAAGCGAAGTCATATTTGGACTCAGAGGCCTGTTCCGGAGGAACGGGAAGTGGTGCGCGAAATTAAACTGCACCCGTGCGAAAAAATGTTGTTCGCGCGAAGGACTATCAGGATTCACGAAATGGCACCGGCATGGTGCGCAATTTTGCGCGCCCGGTTCTGCGTGGTGAGGCCTTGCACGCCGATAGGCCCTGGCGCGGAAGATTTCGCGCACCGCCCTGTTTCCAAGACATTGAATGATTATAAATAGAAGGCGACCCCAACCGTTTCGGGGTTGAGGAATTTGGACCAGCCCTCGTGCACGCAATTTGGATTCCCATGCGTGCAAGATGGCTTCCAAGTAATCCTCATTTTCGCGCAACCTTTCCCTGGGGTTCGCCTTTGCACGCAACCCCACTGGCTTAAGTGAATTTTCTAACTCTTCTGGGTTCTTCCTTTGCGCTCAATCCTTTCCCCTCCAATTGCGCAAAATCCCTTCCAAATTGCGCGCAATCCCTCTGTTAGGTTTCTCCATGACTTAGGGATTGACCATTGCTCCCGCGCGCAATCCAAGTCCTTTGCGCGCAATCCCCTATTCGTGTGCTATCCTTCTGCCTCAATTGCATGCCATCCCAGTGTTTTGTGCGCAAACCTTATCTTTGCATGTAAAACCCAGGACCCCTCACCTTGACGCCCCTTGGGTGCCCTTCTGCGCCGGCGCCCGATGTATGCCATACCGGGCATGCACGCCATGCGTTGTTTTCCCGTATGACCTTCCAGGCTCGTACGAAGTAACCTCAAGGTCCCTTGGGTGGTGTTTCCCGTTGCGTTTCTTTGCCTCATGCTTCTTTGCATAGGCACTCTAATGGCTATTGCTTATTTGCATAGCCACACTAACGTGGACCCCTTGATGGTTCGCCCTGCGGCCCCCTTCACTACGGCCTTGCTGATGCCTTCCCTCCCACAAGGTGTAGAGGGTGTTGGGCATGTAAGACCTAGGGGTGTGGAGCAAACCCACCTCGTCCGAGCTTCAGGGCATTAAACTGCTGAGCACCTCATCCTTAACACATGATGTTAAACTGTGGTCTAACCCCGTTCTTCTCACGCGGGGTCCCCCCAGACCAGACATTATTTATGCCTCTCTTCTCCATGGGAATGGATTCTTCCTCACATGGAATGAGATCCACCTTTTGGAGTGGCGTTTGTCCGTGGGGGATGGGATGCCTCAGAGCGTAAGCCCCTAGCCTCTCTTACGGAAGGTTTCACCCATGCACCTCCGTACTTCCCCACTGCCAAGGCCAGTGGAGTCCCTTTCCCACTGCGCTTTGTTGCACCATGGGCCCCCATCCTGGAGTAAGCCCCGACACCAAGGGCTGCTAACCACGCTTAAGCCCCTATTTCCTCTTTGGTCCGCTCAATGCGTAAGCCCCTTTCCACTTCTCACAGACGCACCCTTTGCGACGTGACCGTCTGGTCCTTGGCGCCTCTTGTTTCTCACACTGAGCATGACTCACGTGGGCTTAGAGCGAGCATCAACCATGACATCCTCTTATGGGCCACCTCAGAGCGTAAGCCCCATCCCAGCGAACTACGGGGACTTTGATCCATTCCAACACATGGTACGTGGGAAGCTTCCCTGAGGTTCAAGCCCACCACCCGGTTGTTCCGACTTCTTCACGTCAGTTCGCCAACACTTTGGGCTGCCTCAGAGCATAATCCCCAAATTTTTCATCCCAAATGACATTAAATTGTATGCCCTCGTCCCGAACGACGTTAAATTATATGCCCTGAACTACATGGACTTTGATCTGTGCTAACGCCCGGTACTTAGGAAGCCTTCACGAGGTTCAAGCCCGTCACTCTATCACCCATCCTGATCCTTACCCGGGCCACCACATCCTAGTGGGATTATGCCACCTCATTCCACTCCACAGTATCTGGGAAGCCGCCCACGTGATGGCCCCAACATCGGTGTTCCCCCTAGGGGGTCCTTCAATCTGATCCACTCTCAGTGTTCCGATCAGTCCGATCCGTCTCCGCCAGACGTTAAACTCGCAGCATACCCTGTGTTAAACATGGGAAGATGAGGAAAACCACAGATGGTACACAATTCCCCGCATTCGATGTGGGATTCCTCGGGCTTACGTTCCCTCGAGAAGCCCTATAATAAGGGACATAAGATAGACATGCCAATCACCCAGCGTCAAGACGCGCCAATGATACTCCAGCATGACCATTCTCCTCACCGAAGGTTGCTGCCCTGAGTAGACCCCTTGGAGCATCTTGACAGAAGCAACGTAATTAACTAGCATCCATACAGATATGGCTCTGGGAACGAGCTTCACGAACCCATCTTAAATCTATGAGGGAGACCCAGATTAGGTGATGAGCTCCGAGGAGGAATCCACGAAAGGAAGAACCAACATCCCATCATCCCGATTTTGATCTAGGAGCAGACGTCCCTGAATAAGGAATGAATGCTTCCCGCCTTTGGAAAGCAGGAATGCGGGGCAACAAGCCGTGCGTCCTCCCCTGCATTATGGATGCGCGCGCGCCCCGGCGTAAAAGCATCAGAAACAATAATCACAAGTTGTTTTAGAATATCAAATTTGACTTCCATTCCTCAGAAATCAACATTAGATTTATGTTAATAAAGCTAATACATTCCCAAGATAACCTAAAAATAAACTAGAGGGAGAATAATAATATTTTTAGGAAACACATTCCCCCAAACTATAATCATAGAAGAATTATTGACTTGATATATGATCATCGTACCATTAGGAATTTTCACTACTAATTCAAAATCTAACAATTAGGGTTGAATTTTGAAACCCTTAAAAAAATTATTTAGATATAAAATATATCATTGATCCATAATAAATATGAAATTAGCAGTTCTAGAGTGAATGGTATGCATACCATTTAATACTTATTCATAATACCCTACATTGGAAACAATGACCGTGTGAGAATTACCTTTGTCTATGGGATTAAGTGGTTTCTGAAATCTATAATCTTAATTAACATTTGGATTTGATTATTTTTTAGCATAATGCTGATAATCCATGAATTTTAAACACTGGAGTGTGGGTGGTTCATTCTATGGTGATTTCTCTCTATCATTAGCTGACTTTTTCTTCCCATCACTTCAGGATTTGATTGCCTTATGATCTTCATTTCGATACTTAAAACATTTAATAGTTCCCTTCAAATAATTTATTTTATGTTTCCTTCCACACATAGAGTATATAGGAATTCTCATCTTCTTCTCTCTATGGTTTTTTAAATTTCCTTTGAATTCCATATTTCTTTTCTCATCACAACTATGAGATTGATGGGAAACTCCAATCTTCTTTTCCACTTTGATATAAAATCAAATGTTTTCATCACAGAAACTAAATTCCCTTAAAATTAACACCATTTGAGAATTTTTTTCATTAAATAAAATATTATATTAACTTTACTTGTAGGTTGGATGATAATACAAAAAGCACTTCACAAAAAAACCTATAAATTTTTCTTTTATGGGTTTTAATGGATTCATCACCCCTATTATTTAGCTCAAGGAATTCTATTTCCATTTTCATATGAAGAATATGAAAAATTACTTATTGAAAAATATGGTCTTAAACTCATCACACTCCATGGAGTAATTTTCTTTCCATTGCCTCATGTTCTTGATAAGAGTCCACTACTGATCTACTTCTCCATCCTGATGATAAACAACCAAAATAAAATTTTTATGTTCTGAACATTCGAGAACAAAAAGTATATTTTCAATGGTATTGATCCATTTCTCATAAGATAGTGGATAATTAGACCCACTAAAATAAGGTGGATGTTTCCTTATATTTGACTCAATAGAATATTGTTTCATCCTTTTCATGTTGGAATGATCAACATGATTCATAGATTAATAAATTTATATAATCATATTAATGATATTTTTCAGTCCATCTCACATAACATTTGGTTTCATATGAGGAAAATCATTTCATTTTCTACCACATTCAACATTAACATGGTTATTTTGGGTTCCATCCATTGTATAAAACCAAAAATAATTGTGTTAGAAACAATAATCTTAGTGGGATACTATATAATTGTAAAAAATAATTTATAAGATATCTAAATTATGACACATTTTTTTATTCCTATGACAAATTTGGTTTAACCTAGGTCATATATATTCATAATCTATTGAAATCCTTCCTAATGGTTCATAAAGAAAATGTTAATTAGTACAAGAATATCTCATGGGAGTATTAAATTAGGTGTGTAGTAGGGGAACACTCACCATACACCAGAACGATGGATGATATATACAAGAAAAATATTTTTGGGTTTATTACCCCTATATGCATCTATTACAAAACAAAATCAACTTTTACTATCAAGACAAATATATTTTTCTAGGAAAACCACAATCCTTTATTTATAATAACATAGGAAGTTATTATATATATAGAATTATATTAAGGGTTCTAACTAATGTTTTCTCATCCTAGTTTCTAAATTTAACTAAACCTTTCTTTGATGATAATAATAATGACCCATAATTTTCATACATAGAGAGTACATCTTAATAGTTCAATATTCATTGCATCAAATTATGATCCTTGTCATAATTTTATACATTTATTTTATTTGGATAATTAGATAAAAAATTGGTTAATAAGATATCTACTTCATATCCAACTAATTTCTTCATAACTAAAACTCTTCTTAGACATATAATATGAAAAACATTTATTCATTATATGGGGAAAGGAAACATAATAAATGGTGACCTTAGATTCCTTGTAAGAGTAAACATGGGAGATATCAATGATCACATAAACATAACATGAGAATAAGGGTATGAGAATATGATATTAACATTTGAAAACCATACCTTGTATATCATATTTTATAATCTCAAGTCATGGAATGAAGTTTCAAAGTTCATAATACGTGAATCAAAATGGAATCATAGAAAATGATCCATGTGAGAATAACATTAACATATGACATAATTATTTGGAATATACATAAGAATGGAAAATAATTTCCTTATTCAAGGATCACTTCCATAACTATCATATTATATTGGGTTCAGTTCCCATTCTATCATATCCTTAGTCAGGGTTCACTCTCAAGACCATAATAGTGGATAAAGTACCTTACTGGACTAGGTTCACTCCCCATTCTAATCCTTATTATCATATGATATATCCATATTTACCCAATGCATTAGAGGGATATATAATTCTGTTCCCACTAGTTACATAATTTAAAACATATATACATGTTCCACAATATCATGAATTTTTTATAGAATAACCCATGGAAAGGAAATGAGCTCATAAATATTTCATCATAAATTAATTAACTCATGGGAAAGAAATCCGCATCATTAATTCATCATCATATAATTCACTCCAAAAAGGAAATTTGTTGGAATATGTCAACCTCCTTATTTTAATGATCAAACAATCATGTTTATTATGATAATTATTAGTTTTATGTTTTAATTATGGAAAAGACTCACCACCAAGTATGAGACACTTCCACTAAAGTGTCACTGCCAAGGATATCTCATCATAACCAAAGTCTTAACATCACCTTGAGAAACCATCAATAAGTCTCACCACTGGGATCTAAAATAGGATAAGTACTAGGATGACTCACCATCAAAATGAGTCACCACTAGAACATAAATTTGAAAATGTAAGGAAAAGAGTCACCACCAAATATGTCTTATCACCATAACGAAAAATTGGATATGTGTCAGAAAGACTCACTACTAGAGTGGAGTCACATGTCTCACCACTGGTCTAACCTACTACTAGCCTAATACACTGCCAAACCTAGAAACCTCCAGACCCTAACTCACTGCTAGACCCTATCTAACCACCAGATCAAGATATAAATCCAATCTATCATATCCATATTTATACACTTCCAGTGTCACCATTCAAAAGACTCATCTCTGCTATTTCTTATTCTTATGTTTTTGAATTAAATATTTTTAATTGCTAGTTTATCGAATTTAATACTAAAACATATTTTAATGATTGTGTATTAACTATTTTAGAGGATGGATTTAAGAATATGTTTGCTTTGAGTATGAAGAAGAAGGATATCCATATGATTTCATGGATACTCATGTAGGAGCTGTTAAAAAATGAAGCAGACTCCCTCGTGTGGATATGCGATGTGCAGTAGAGTGTACGGATTCATAAACAAACAAACATAGAGATATTCAATTGCATGAGAGTTGGGACCTATTGCAAGAAAATAAAGAAATATTACACAACTATGCTTGAATGAGGAATCTTTAGCATAAATTACTTCCAATTCCTTCCTATAATCAAGAATAAGGAGTTTACAACACTTTTTTCTACTATAAATTTCAAAAATATGACTAGAGATACATTTCAAAGAACACTCATGGAGTCAGAAACTGAAGATCATATCAGACCAAGAAACACTCTCTTTACATATTTTATTTTCTCAGTATTCTTATTTATGTTTACATTACAACTAGCATGAATTACTTTATTTATCCCACACTATATCCTGATTTAAACCATAAGATACTTAGATATCTTCCCAAAACATTTTATTCTTGTTTCCCACGTGTTGTGGTAGAGTTTCAGTTTTGACCTATTGTTTATCGGTACTCCCATTAATTCTATGGAAGAGGTCTTTTGTGTCCTGGATAATTGGTATACTATTGTAATATCCGATCTAGGTTGTGGATAAAAGTTTATATTTATATAAATTGATTGTAAGTAGGTGATTTACAAGTTGAGAGGACTAAGTCTCAACTTTATATTGAACCTATTGTATTCAAATTACACAATGTGTTTTGTTTGTTTTATTTCTATGATTTAAAACCAAATCTATTTTAAACTACAAAAAACTCATTTCTTTGATTATTCATCTTAATTAGTTTTTATATGTGATTTTGAGTTAGTAAATTGATTTCAAAGGTTATAGTAATATCATATATTGTTTTAACCAAGAGGTAATCAATATTTTGAAAAATATTTTAAATGATTAAAAATTATATGGATCTTCTATTTTGATAAAAATATTTTTATTTAAATTAATTAGGGGATTTTATTTAAATATATTTTAAATAAAATTTTTATTGGGTACTCAATTCACCCCCTATTTAGATACTCACTCCAATCAACATATTTTATCTAAGGATCTCATATTTGGTATCAAAGTTTGTAAAAACATTTTCAATAGTGCTTTTTGTTGTTCTTTAACGATCTTAAATTTATGTTAGTTCTAAATTTAATTCTTTAAATGGATAATATACAAGAAGGATATGTTACCAACATACCTTATTTTTTCAATAGTAATAATTATTCCCAATGGAAGATAAATATGAAAATGCATATAGAGAGTATGGGTTTTGAAAGTTGGACTATTATAGAGGATAAATATGAATTACTTGCAACTTCTAGAGCTACTTGGGATGAAGTTATGACAATCTCTTATAATAAAAATTGAGAATCTATAAATTTACTATATTTTTATTTAGGATATGAGTAATTTAATATAATTTCTACTTGTAAATATTCCTTTGATATTTTTGACACACTAACTATTTCACATAAAGGAACAACTAATGTTAAAGAAATGATATTGAACATATGTAATATTAAGTATGATACTTTTAAGATGAAGCCTCATGAATTAATTTATGATATGTTTCTCAAGTTTAATGAAATTTTGAACACCATGAGCTCACTTGGAAATCAAGTGTCTAATAAAGACCAAGTTTTGAGATTTTTAAGAATCCTTATAGAAATATGGAGAGGCACACATACTTCAATTAGAGAGTCATGCGACACCATAAAATTTCCATTCAAAGAGCTGAATGGGAAACTGATGATGTGTAAAGAAGAACTGAAAATTGACCAAGAGAAAGATGATGAGAAAAAAATAAATTTAGTAGCATTCAAATCTACTGCATGAAAATAAATGGAAAAAATAAAAGATACAAGTTTCAAGTTCTAGTGATAGTGAATCATGACCAAATAGTGATGAGGAGATGATCCATCTGGACATAAGATTTAAAAAGTTCTATAGGAAGAATATATTTTTTAGAAATCCAAACTATAATGGAATGTATAAAAAAAGTAAAATGGAAAAAGTATTAGAAGAAGGATGATAATGAAATTACTTATTATGAATGCAAAAGAAAAGGAAATCTTAAAGTATAATATCTAAAACTAAAATAAAAAAAGAAATATGATCACAAGGACTAAAGGTATTATAAATATATGAAAGAAATGTGTTGTTAAAATAAGGATAGATATAGTGATTCTAAATCTAATCATGAAGAAAATCCTAATAGATCCAATATATGCTTCACGACCACTATATCTAATGTACCTTCTCTATCTTTAGTATATATTTATGATAACATTGAAAATGAATATAATGATGATGAAATGTCTCAAGAAGAAATTTTGGAATATTTTAATATTATTGAGGACACTTTTAATGAACTAAGGGATAAATATAAATTTATTAAGAGACAATATGATCTATCTGCCAATATAAAATATAATTTTTCTTTTGAGAAAGAGAAAAATGATCAGTTGTTAAAAGAGAATACTAAACTTAAATTATCCAATGAACAACTTAATAAGGATTTAGAAAACTTTACCAATGGTATAAAAACTCTTAATCAGATTCTAGGTAAAATAATTTCTCTAGAATATGTTATAGGTATAGAATATCAGCTAGGATAGAGAAAAATAGCTAAGAGTACTTTTGTATGAAAATCAAATTCCGATAGTTTTACTTCCACTTATTTTATAAATGACCAATTTTTTTTCTTATTTCAAATATATTAAATTATATTTATAGGATACCTATAAAATAAATATGGGTTCCTAAAGCCTTGATTACTAAGACATCTGGACCCAAGAAACTATAGGTACCAAAATCATTTATTGTATAAATTTTGGTTTATAGGAAAACTACTTGAAGACCACTTGTAAAATTTTATGGTACTTGGATAGTGGATGTTTAAGGAATATTATAGGAGAATAATCAAGTTTCAAGAGCCTAATAAAGGTTGATGGTGGTCATGTCACCTTTGGTGATAAATCTATAGGGAAAATCATCTGCCTTGTCCAAATTGGTAACATAAATTCAATTTTAATTCCCAAAGTACTATTTATTGATGGTTTAAAGTATAAATTTATTAGAATCACATAATTATGTGATAATTTTATTCATGTTAAATTTAAAAATAATTCATGTAATTTTTTTTATTCTAAATAATATTTAGTTTTTAATAATTTAAGGAATGAAAATGTTTATATTGTTGATCTTAATTATTTAATTTCTCAAAATTTTTAATTGTTGAGTGCCTTTCATAAATAATCTTGGATTTAGAAAAGGATCCTAGGACATTGTAATATTTAATCACCAAGTAATATTACTAGGAAAGTATTATTCAAGGATCTACCAAAACAAGAGTTCCCAAAAAAAAATTTATAACCCCTGTCAAAATGGTAACAAAATAAGATTTATTCTAAATCAAAGAAAGAAGTTTGAACTTCTCAACCACTTGAGTTGGTTAATATGGATTTATTTGGACAATCTAGAGTTTCTAGTCTAAATAGGAAGAAATATGTTTATTTACTAATAGATGAATTTTCTAGGTATACTTGGGTGTTCTTTTTAGCTTAAAAAAGTGAAGGTTTACCATATTTTACCAAGTATTCTAGATCTGTAGAAACTTATGTGGAATTAGAATTAAGACCCAACTAAGTGATCATGGTCATTAGTTTGAGAATCAAAATTTTTAATTCTTTCACTCACAAAATGGATATATTCATAACTTCTCTTCTCTTAGGACCCCCCAACAGAATGGAGTTGTAGAAAGAATGAATATAATACTTTAAGAGATTTCCCATACTATACTTAATGAATACAAATTACCTATATAATTTTTTTAAGAGGCTATAATTATAGACTGTTACATAATCAATAGAGTTTTAATTATACCTATCTTGAAGAATAAACCTTATTAGCTTTGGAATAATTGAAATCCTAGGGTTAACTTCTTAATATTTCTTGGTTGAAAAGTCTTTGTTCTTAACAATAAGAATAATCTGGACAAATGTTTTTCCAAGAGTGTTGAAGGAATTTTCTTGGGTTATTCAAACTCTAGTAAGGACTATAGAGTTTTCAATAAAAGAACCAATATTGTGTAATAATATGTTCATATAAAATTTGATGAGACTGAACCTCACGAGTCCAATAACTCTTTAGAAAACCTTGAGGTTGTTATATCTTCTCTAAACTTAAATTCCAAACCAACTGATTCTGCTATGAAGAAATCCAAAAAATCATATAATTCTGATGAATTTCTTAAACTTGAACCTAAATATATAGAAGAACCTAAAGTGACCGTCCATACTTTTTCAAGAGTTATTAGGACCATTAAGTATCATCCTTTAGATTCTATAGTTAGAGACCTAGATAGAGGCACACAGACTAAGAAATCAGATTGAACATCAAGAATTATTATCACATCTTAAACCAAATAACATCAATGATACAATTAATGATGATCTATGGGTAATGTATATGAAAAAAAAATTAAAGCAATTTGAAAGAAATTATTTGTGGGAACTTATTGATAGACCCAAGGTCACCTTAACTATAAGCACTAAATGGGTGTTTAAAAACAAGGTAGATGAATTGGGAAATATATTAAGGAACAAGGATAGACAAGTTGCACAAGGGTATAGTCAACAAGAAGGAATATAATATGAAGATACATTTTCACCAATGGCCAGACTTGAACCCATTAGAATACTACTAACTTATGTAGCTCATCTGGATTTAAAAATTTACCAAATATATGTTAAGAGTGAATTTTTAAATAGGTATGTAGTTGAAGATGTTTTTGTTAAACAACCTATAGATTTCAAAATACCAATTCTCTAAATAAAGTTTTCAAATTAATAAAATATTTATATGGTTTGAAATAAGATCTTAGAGTATAGTATGATAGGATTAACACTTTTCTTATTTCAAATGTATTTTAAAAAGGTATATATGATCCTAAATTTTTTATAAAATGAATTTAAAAATATGTTTTAGTTGTAAAAATTTATGTTAATGATATTATTTTTGGATCTTCAAGAAATTCTTTATGTAATGAGTTTTCAAAAATGAAGCAAAATGAATTTGAAATGATTTTAATGGGTGAACTAAAATTCTTTTTTGTTTTTTAGATTTTCCAAAATAAATAATGAATTGTTTTAAATAAATGTAAATATACTAAGGATATTTTAAAATTTTTTAATCTAGATATCACTAAGATTAGTGGTACTCCAATTAATACTACCTATAAATTGGATCTTGATCAATTTGGGAACCCAATTGATCAAAATAGTTATAGTGGTATTATTGGATGTATTATCTACTTGACTACTAGTCAACCTAATATTATGTTTAGTGTATTTATGTGTGATAAATTTCAAGAAAATATAAAAGAGTCACACATGGTTGCTATAAAGAGAATTTTCAAATACCTAAAATATACTACGAAATTAGGATTGTTTTAACAAAGAATAAAATCATTTGATTTAGTTAGATATTATGTTGTAGATTTTGGCGGATGTATGTTAGATAGAAAAAGAATCTCGAGAACATGTCACCTTTTATAAAATTCTATATTTTCTTGGTGTCTTAAGAAAAAAAATTATGTTTCACTATTTATTACTGAAGCTAAATACATAACTACATAAAGTTTTTGTGCACAAATTATGAGGATGAAACACACATTACTAGACTGTGGATATAAATTCCAACATGTCCCTGTAATTTGTGATAACACAAGAACTATAAAAATTTCTAATAATCCTATATCACATTCAAGAAAAAAACATATTGATGTAAGACATAACTTTTTGAGAGATCATTTTCAAAAGGGTGATATAACTCTTGAATGCATATTTATAGAACACCAACTTACTAATATATTGACTAAGACTTTGAATTTTGAGAGAATGAATTACATAAAAAATGAGTTAGGTATGATTAATTTCAGTTGAGTTTAATTTTTTGGGACCCACCATTTGGTATGTCTCACCATTGGGTATGTATCACCGTTGGGTATGTCTCACCATTGGGTACTTCTCACTGTTGATACTTGTCACCATTGATGCTTCTCACCATTGATACTTCTCACCATTGATACTTCTCACTGATGATACTTCTCACTGTTGATACTTTTTACTATTGATACTTCTCACCAATGCTACTTCTCTCAATTGATAATTCTCACTATTGAAATTATCAATGCTGAAAACTTCTCACCATTTTTTTTCTTTTTCCTTGATTTATTTTTTCGTGATGTTAAGTTTATAAACCACTAGTTTTATTTTTACTATTTTTTTTAATTTTTATTCAACTCAATTCAAATTTTTTCCATGTTTAAATTTTCATGTATTATTTCTATTCTGATTTGTGAATACCTAAAACAAAAATGATATAAATTTGGAATGTTGTTTAATTTCAATGATCACTTCTCTCATACCAAACTTGTGGTGACCTTTTACCTCAAGACTATTTTCCTTCCTTTGACTTCTCCCAATCCAACCAAGCTGATCTCCATGGATAGAGTTAAGTGACCTTTAGAGTCTTATTCATATGAGTCTCAATCACTAAAAATTAGAAAGGGGAGCTGAGTAGTTCTGATGATATAGAGCCTATAAACCCTGAGCTTGAAAAGGATGCAATTATACCTGAGAAATAAGTTCAAGATGTCTGGATTCATTGAATTACATCTTTGGTGCTTTGAGTTATTCAAGATCAAGGATGGTTGGAGTGGTTATCTTAAAGTGAGATACCATTTTAACCTAAGATGGTAAACTAGTTCTTTCAGTATGTTGAGTTTTCTTTTGAAAAAAATGAATATTGGGGAATAATAAGGATCAATGGCCACAAGTTAGTGTTTTATTCAAGATAGTGGGATGAATAATTAAAAGTTTCACATGAGGGTATTGTAAAATATTATCAAGGAACCATTCCAAATTATTGGGATGATTTCATCTATGAATAATCCCTTGTTAGGTTGACCAGAGATAGAATAATTTGAAGGCAGATTGCCTCTGTGTTAGATGGTGAATGTCAACTACTCTTAAAATTTATCTATCACATGTTGTGTCCAAAAAAGGTTGATTTTTCTACCATGAGATATCAATATTTATACTTATTGTGTTTGATGAAAATATGTGAAAAGATAAACCTTTGTAGATATTTGATGATTCATTTTTTAGAAATAACCAAGCCAACTTCAAGATCCAATTATCTGATTTACACAAATCACATTTCTTCTATATTGGAAGTAAGAGGTCTGTTTAATAAAGATGACGAGTCTGTAGTAGACTATGGTGTTTTTTTTATCATAAGAATAATCTACATAAGAATAAAAATCAGTTGGAACCCTTGGAAGAAGAAATGGTCAAGTTATAATGAAAATATTTATAATGAGTTTTAACCTAGATGGACACCCATCCAGACCAATAGATCTTGTTGATCCTGGACTAGAACCTGATGAGATTATTTATTACTTTGATAGTGACAAGGAAGAAGAGGTTGCTGCCTCTTGATAAGAAGAGGAGAATGAATTTTCTATTGATTAGGTAAGTAACCCAGACCTTCATCCTAGATCTTATACTATCACATATGGAGCTATTAGGACACCTAAGACTCTCCCTAAAAGAGATAAATTGGAAAATAATGACGAGGATGAGACCAAAGTATACGAATAAGATCAATTCAAGAGTAGTTTTAAATCAGATGAAGATAATGGTGATGATGTATATGAAGAAGTAAATGGAGATGCTGATGATTAAGGATTATATCTTGATGGTTCTAGTGGGAAAATTATAAGATAGGATGTTGAGATTCTTCATGTTCTGTTTACTTAACCTGTAGGTTCTGTTTCTAGATCAGAGGAGATGCCTAGATTTTTTAGTAAAGTGGGTGTTGCTTCCATAAAAGAGGTAGATGCATCTTTTGAGGGGGAGAAATTCCCAAGTCATGGAATCTATCTAGTGGCCGATCCTACTAATGGATTTAATAATGTATTTATTCTTGATGATCAGACAGTTTATAATTCAGTTGTTTTTGTGAAAATGAGAGTTTTTTCTACTGTTGAGCAGTTAGTTAATGAATAGAGTGTTGATGAATAGATGGAATATGAGCTTATTTTTGGTGAGAAAAATTTTTATTTACATTTTAATTATGTGGATTCTACAATTGAGCCTTCATTTGATGAGCACATGGAGGATACTCATACTTTTGTTGAGTAGAGAACCATTGAGACCCCTTATATTGTACCATCTGTGATTATGTATACATATGTAAAACCTATTTTAGTTGTACCTATATTTTCAGAGTATTTTATTTCTATGTCTTATAATATTTGGATGGATCCAATTTATGAGGAATGAGGTAAGTTTCATGGGAGTCCACCAATGAATGGTGGACCTAATATTTAAGATGCAAGAGATCCTAAGGGATCCCTAGTTGGTGAGATAGATATTGATGGTATTTTATAGAGATTTGTTTCTAAGAGAGTGCTTGCACCATCTCCTACTGTCCCGCATCTTCATATTTATGTGTTCACAAAAGGTGAACTAGATTATTTTAGTGAAAAAATTATTTCAGAGTTTTATGTGATGTTTAGAAATTAGGAACCTGTTGTCACTAGGTTGATTAAACAGGATGCAAGATGCTTTCTTGAATTGGTGATTCAACATATTCAACCTAATATGATGCATCATATTCAAGAAGTAAAAATTGAGAATATAAGTCTTTCTAGGGAGTTGGAGTCTCTAAAATATGATTTGGAGGAGATATAGATAGCCTCTACTGCCTCTATGGATGATATACTTGAGATAATTGAGAAAATTACTTCTCTAGAATCTATTTCAAGTGATCCCCCTCCTCTTGAATTAAATATATATTTTTTCTGGTTAGTGGTTATATAATAGCTTAAAGATACTTCAGATAGTACTTCAAGTGATGCTACTGAACAACATCAAGAAACCTTAAAAAAATAAGTTATAATAGTGATCATGTTCTCAAGTTGATTACAGAATATGATAAGAACATGAAGTCCGAGAAAGAGACTGTAACCAAAGTAATAAATTATTCTCTCTCAAGGATATATTCTTAGCATTCCATGGATGTCAATTTCATGTTTATGGATGAGAATTCGAGGATGCCTATTGTCACCTGAGCCTTTAAGGAACAAGTCGATCAATTTATGGTCATGAATCCTTTATTGAATATTTTTATAGAAGAGAATAAATACTTTTTAAGTGTAATGGAGATAAGTGGAAACATCATAATGGAATTTATTAATATGATGAATCCATTTATGTATGTGTATGGTACTACTATTGTAGCACATGAAGCTATCCCTATTACTACCCATATAACTCCTCCAGATACAAATCTAGAGTTTTCTAGGGATGGTGTAACACAAGAGCCTCTTGAAACCTTACCATCCAGATTACATCCTCTCCCTCTATCTCTCTCTCTTCTAGAGAGGATGTTCAACACATATGAACCATAATAATCAGAGAAAATCCTAATTTGACTGGTGTTCCTTCAGCTGTCCCTTAATCTCCCTTAGGTACTACTTCACCTTCTTCCTCAAACAAGGATATGGGAAAATATATAATGTTTCCTTATACCCAGCCTAAGAGGAAGCATTGATGACTAGATTTTTTTCTTTTTATGGTAATTAAATTGTAACTATTTTTTGAACATTTTTTTGGTATTGTAAATGTTTTTTCTTATTGGAAATATTTCTGATTAATCATATTCTATTTTTTTATGAATTTAATATTTTATTATGCAGTTTTTAACAATCCAAAAAGGGGGAGAAATATTATATGGAATTTATTTCTATTCCTTTACTATTTTCTCTGATACCGTAGTGTTTTCTATTAATGATTACCATGTCCATACCTTTGATACAATAACATGATTTCCAGGATTTACCTTTGATAACTTTCTTTCTTTATCCCTGCTACCATCTACCTAATATCTTTGATACCCTATGTATCCTCTATAATTTTTATGCCTTTATTTATCTTTGATATCATGTACATAAAATTTCATGATTTGTGATCATAAAAAAGGAATATATTGTTGGGATACTTATTTTAATGATCACACAATCATGTTTATTTTGATATTAATGAGTTTTATGATACCATTTTATGTTATAAGACATATTAGAAAGAAATTTGGTTAAGTCTGGAAAAGACTGACCACCAAGTATGAGACACTACCAATTAAGTCTCACCACCAAGGATATCTCACCATCACCAAAGTCTCACTGTCGACTTGAGACACTATCAAGAAGTCTCAGCACTAGGATTTAAAATTAGCTAAGTACTAGGATAACTTGGTGTCAGTATGAGTCACCACCAAAATGTAAATTTTACTAAGTATTGAAAAGAGCCACCAACAACTATGTCTTACTGCCAGAATGAAAAATTGGATAAGTGTTATAAAGACTCACCACTAGAGTGGAGTCACATGTCTCACCACAAGTTTAACCTATCGCCTGATTGACACACCTCTAGGCCCTGAATCACCACCAGATCAATACACCGTTACAATGTCTCACCACCAGGTTTAAATACTTCCAGTGTCACCATTCAAAATAGTCACTACCACTTTTTCTTTTACTTATGTTTTTTGAAATAAATATTTCTAGTGGATAGATTATTTAATTTAATGATGAATCCTATTTTAATGATTGTGTATTAACTATTGTAGAGGATACATTAAAGAATATGTTAGCTCTAAGTAAGAGGATACATGATATCTGGATGCTCATGTGGATACTCTTGAAACTAATATTAAAAGATAAATCATAATCCCTCATGCAGATATATGATGCGTTTTAGAGAATGTTGATGCATAAGTGAACATAAATAGAGTTATTCACTTGAACAAGAGTTGTAACCTATTGAAATAACTTGAATAAAGCTTACTCGACTATGAATGACTGAGTAAGACATATAATAACTTACATCTAGTGCCTTCCTACATTCAAGAAAACGGATTTTACGATACTCTGTTCTACTATGAATTTCAGAAACTCAACTCGATCTACATTTCAATGCACATTAAAGGAGTCACGATAAACAAAGCATATAGGACTGAGCGACACTATATATTACATCTTTAATTTTCTCAATATACTTATTTATATTTACATTACGAGCAGTGTGGACTACTATGTTTTTACCAAACTATATTATTCTTTAAACTGAAAGATACTTAGATATATTCTTAACATATTTTATTATTATTTCCCACATGTAGTGGTAGAGGTTTGGTTATGTCCTGTTTTTTATTTTTACTCTCACAATTACTATGGAAGAGGTCATATGTGGCCTAGAAAGTTTTTATACTATTGTAATAACCAATCCATGTTGTGGATCATACTTTATATTTATATAAACTGCTTGGCAGTAGGTGATTCCTTAGTCGAGAGGAGTAAGTCTCATCTTGAGATTAAACCTCTTGTATTCAAATTCCGTTACATGTTTTGTTTGTTTTATTTTTAAGATTTAAAACCAAATTTGTTTTAAATTTCAAAAAAAAACCACTACTTTGATAATTTATCTTAATTAGTGTTTATATATGATTTTTAGTTAGTAAATTGATTTCAATGGTTAAATTAATATCATATATTTTTTTAAATGATACCTAATAAATATTTTCTAAAATATTTTAAATTATTAAAACTTATATCAATATACTATTTTTCTAAAATGTTCCATATTTGAATTAATTGGGGGATTTTATTTAAGTATATTTTAACAAAAAATTTATTGGGTAGTCAATTAACCCCCCTCTTGAGATACACACCTCTAACAATAGTATCATTGAATCATATCCCTAGTAAAATATAAGTAACATTAAAGGATGTCATTATAGATGAAAAATTCCTTTAAAAGCCCAATAGATCATTTCTTGAGAAAAATTAAATTTTCACTTCTAAATCACTTATTTAATATCTATTTTTTTTAAATATTAAGGAAGATATTTACTTTAAAATTAAACTTGGAAACTTGTAAATGAATCTTCAAATCATTGTGCATTAATGATGATGAGAAATTATATTTATTCCATATATGTTAAAACAAATATTCATTTCACATTTCCAGAAAAAGTCAAAAGTACCTTATTCTGAATGTGATAAGAATATTTCATTTATACTATTTTGTAAAATTTCAATCATGGGTAATAATGATATTAAAAAACCATATTAAGATATTAGAATAATTTTTGAAAACATTTTTAGAATGTATGGATATTTAATAAAAAATTATTTTTTACCGAAGAGAGAAATAAAGTGAAATATCTATAAAAATGCTGTTTTTGATCTCTTAAGTACTTAAAGAGATGAAAATGAAATGAAAACATGTAATATCCACAAATAACTAGGGGATAAGAAAATTCATGTTTTTATTGATATTTAGTTCATAAAATTTCATCATAATAAAGTTAATAAAAAACGATCTTTAAAAAAATGAAATTGTAACTTAAATCACCTACCTCAAGTTTTACTTGCTTCAAAATGACTTTAACATCTTCTTCATAGGCAGACCCCCTTTAAAACCTTTCTTAAGGACCCCTTGGATGTAATTTTAAGAATACCAACACCTATAGTTAACTTCTAGAGATGATTATTGGAGAATTAAACATGGTTTGGTTGGGGTAGATGGATCGAAGTTGTTTAACGGAGACAAAGGAGGGTTTTCCCTTTATAAGGGATAAAATAGACACACTTGGAATTAATAAAAATATTAAGATATATTAAAGTACTTGTAAATTAAAATGCATCCAAATATATTGGAATTTGATGAAAAACTTACTATTGATGAGATATCATCATCCAATAAAATTTAGATAGGCTTTGTTGTCATTACAACCATATCTTTTGTTTTAACACCTTCATTAACTAATTTTTACCTTAATTGTGTCAATGATTTTTATAATATTGAAGGGTAATAATTTTATATATAAGATAAAAATTATCTCATTAATGGCTAAGGAATGAAATTTTAGACTATTTATCTTTCTATATGTTCTCTTCGAATATGTTTAAGTTTTTTAAATAATTTAATAAAATATTATTTGACATAAAATATCATTAATTACTCTTTTTACACAATTAATTTAATTTGACTTTAAAATAATAAATAAAGGTATATAATTATAGTATAACTTATTTTACCATAAATGACAAATTATTATTAAATTTTTTTGTTAGATCACCAGTAATAATAAAATATTACTTTCAGTGTTTTTAAAATCATTTTCATTGACATTTCTACTATATGCACAAGCACTATATCGACATGGAATAAGAATTTATTGTTATTATTTTATCACAAAAAATTAAAAATAAATTTCCATGATAAAAAATCTATTAATATTTCAAATAAAAATTTATAACCAAACTTATCCTCTTTTTATCTTTATGTAATAATTTTAGAGATATTAAAGTCAAGATAGTGACATTTAGAACTTTTCTTTACATAAAATAATTTAAATTTAATAATCAAGTAAAAATGGAACCAAAATGAAAAATATTCTAATTTGGGATGGATATTATGTAATTTCTCCCATCCAATGAAATAAATGAAAGTTTTGGGTTGATTTTGAGACCATATCTCATGTGCTTAACCCTATTTTATACATTTTACCCTTAACGAGGTGATATATATTTACCACGATTAATATTTACAATGAAAAAAATAAATGGAAAATACTTAAAAAATATGAACATCATGATTGAAAATATGGGATCTATTTTTCATAATTTAATTCCTCTAAGTGTAAGAAATTCATTTTATAATAAGTGCACAAAACACAACAAAACTATTTTTTAGAGAAACACATATTTGAATGTAAAATTGGATTTATTATTTTTTCATGCATTGTAAAAACCATTAGATGAATTATAAAACATTTTACTAATATATAATATTTACTTTTTATTAAAATCATTTATCAATAGTTATTAATTTAATTTATCTAAATAAAAACACATTATACACATACAAACAAATTTTCAAAAAAACATCTATATTTACCTTCAATCAGGTTTATTTTCATTTCTAACCATTTATTAGTCAATGAACTCATTTTATAAAAATGTAAATAATATATATTTTTGATTTAGTTTTCTCTATTTATGCCTGATAATTTAATGACTAGGTTATAACAATATACTATTTTATGGTTCATTTAGACTCAGGTAAATGTATCACAAGCTAACAAAGTAATTAAATTTATTTAAAGATAAAAATATCTTCAAATATTAGGGTTTTATAGTCCAAATACTACATGATATCATCTTGATCCATTCTTCCATGATGTTATTAAATATTTTATTAACCTATACATGTACTTTCACAGAAATGAAGACCGTATGACACTTTAACTTCTTCCTTACACTATTCAATTCCTTAATTCCCTGATGATAAATATGAATTATTGAATGTACAAGTATCATCTAATGAAATGTCAGTAGTATATTTTTCATGCATATTAATCCTAATTACCTTAGTGTGTGCATTCTTCTTGTGAGTCCTCCTCCTCCCTCTCTTTATCCTCCTCTCCACCATGTTCTTCTTTTTTCCTTTAATCACAAGGCATTCTTCAACATCCTTGTTAACTACTTTCTAATTTTCACAAGTTGTGAAACATTCTATTGAGGTAGAAATCAAAACCTATTTTTCCACTATTAATTTTCCATAAATATCTTACAGGGTCTTACATATATCAAAGGCAATGTCACATTATATATTATTCATATAATCCTCAGCATATAATTATCTTTTCATGAAATTTTCTATATTTACATTTCTAACTCTTTCAATGTACTAAGTTTTATTTGAATCTTAGAGAATGTACTATATAACATCCTTATATCAATATTATTAGAACATTAGCATTTCTTTCTTCCAAACAAAAAAATTAGTAACTCTAAATAGTGGAGTATTTATCATAGGATCAATAATTCAAAAAATCCAAAAAATATCTTATAAGGTTAAACAAAAATATACAACCTTTAGGATCCAATATTAATTTTTACAACTAGAAACACCCTTAAAGGGTATGATGGGTGAATCTAGGTGTATTCCAATATAAAATTTCATTATTTACTTTTTAATCTATTTTAGTATCATTTTACAATGTTAGTGGGAACTAAGTTCAACTATTTTCTTGATTACTCTTTTCTATAAACCTCACAAACTGATAAAAAAACATATAAGAAAGTAAAATATCCATGAGATTTTTTTTAATATAGTTTATCACTAAGGGATAATACAAGGAGAATACATTGTCATTATATTAGTCATACCTGAATACAATTAACTTTACTAGGTTTGGTGGATTACATGTTTTGGTCATGGTCATCCCATTCTAGGATCACTACCTTTAAAAGTTTTAGGGTTCAATCACTAATCACCTAAGGGAAACTCCATCTTCTTCACATTTTTTCATTACATTAATGACAATAAAATTTGTTTATAGTTATTAGGGTCTCTTCAATACATAAGAAACATGAATTTCAATCTTTTTTTATAATGATACACTTATTTCATCATATATTATGATTGATTTCTTATTTCACATCCCTTTTCATCCCTTTATTTTTCCTATTCTAGATGAGATCAACACCTCTATTTGGTAAAAATCTTAAAAAAAGTTTCACAAAAAAGAATAGGTAATGTAAATAGAGATGAAACAACTATATTTTCTAAAATGTAGAAGTAAATTATTAAATTAGGAGAGGAATTATAGAAGGATATAATCAATATATGTAGAAAGAGACAAATTTTTAGTAAGGTTAAACCAAGAGAGACCACATCTAGATCAAAATTATTTCTATAGGAGGAAATAACTAGTGAGAGACCACGTCACCAATTATTTACTACCAAAGATACATCATTTGTAATTTTGTTATCATGAGGTCCCAAACTTACTACCTTTCCACATTTATAATCCCTTACCTACAAAACTAATATAAGAAACTATTACCTATCACTTAAAGAACCACCTTGTCCTCAAGGTGAATAATTGTATCCATAGAAAGCAAGACTAGAGATTTATTAAACCTGCTCCAGTTTCAAAAAAAATATTTGTTAATTTATTAATTGATAGAGACACATTATCTCTAGTTGATAAGAATGTGTTATATCCACACATTCAAATTCACCCTCATAGAATTTTTAAAGTAACTTGTAGCTAACATAAAATAAAATTAAATTATTAGTAGATAGAAATATCCTACCATTAGA
Organism: Viscum album; assembly: GCA_963277665.1. Lineage (NCBI taxonomy): Eukaryota > Viridiplantae > Streptophyta > Magnoliopsida > Santalales > Viscaceae > Viscum > Viscum album. The sequence continues at coordinate 1,232,876,425 of OY728162.1, read as the reverse complement.
ACTATTTTATGAAATAATTCAATATAACATTCCAAAAAAAGTTTTAACTAATGATATGTCATTTATTTAATTGAAGTAATAAGATTAATCTATGTAGTAACAAGGATATACACTTTTTCAGCAACTGTATTGTCCACACTACCCAAGACATCATCTTCCAAACATAGATCTTCCCAAGCCTCCCTACCTATAGGATCCTATAAAAGTTACAAATTTAAAAATTGATCCTCCCTCCTTTTCTAATAATAATAAAAAACCCCCAAAAGATATATTACATTGTCGATATCAGCTATTAGATAGTTACCAAAAAATGTAACCACTTATATTGCAACAAATAGGATCTTGTTCCCAGTGTCAATGCTACCGGTAAATGGAATAATGTATGTATTAGGATAAGTTAGCAATGTGGAACTAGTTTTATGACCTAAAAAAATCTAGAAATATTTAAAATAAATTGGTAGAAAAAATTCTCTACACACCCAAGCCCACTTAAATATGGAATGAGATTTGAATTCGGGAAGCTTTGATGTAGGTGTTTCCTCCCTTGAAAACATCTTCTATGAGTAGTGACACATTATTGGAAAAAATGATTAGATTTAAAATATTTTTTTTGTTGGAGGAAAATTGATTACTTTATAGTGAGAATTATTGTCAAATAATTAAGTTAAAGTATTCTTCTTTGAATATTTATTTTACCCCGCCTCCCTCTTCCATGAATATAATATTTGACCAAATAAGTTGCACAAAAAATGGGTCCTAATTTTTTTTCTATAATAATACGTAAGTTGTGAAAATTAGTATTCGAGCATGAGAAAAACACTTTACCTCCATATGAAACTAAAAACCAATAGTTTCACTAAAACATTCCCCCCATTGAGAAGATACGTATGCAATAATAGATTGGGAATTTATACCCTAAGGCTGAGAACATACTTTCCAATATTCAGTACCATGGAAACAAATTTTTGGGGAGTGTTCACAACCATACTTCATAGAAACAAATAATCCTTAATTAATAACAAAATTTTCAACCATGGATATCATAATAAAAACCTAATTCTTCATAGATGAAACTTTATCAATCACAGCTACTTTCTGTTCACTGTATTGAAATAGAGCACCCCATAATTGTAAAAAATCTCCCTAGGTAATACAAAATCATTTAAACTTATGAAAAAACTATAATTTTTATTTTAAAATTCATGAATTCTAGAATCACATACCATATTATATCAGTCTAGCTTCCCCATTTGAAAACACTACGATCTAAATCAAATGATAAAAATTAAAGTCTAGATCTCTTGTATTTCAAAGTAATTACAAACGACTATATATAACCATCAACAGCACACTTTTAAAAACTCAAATTTATCTACCCTAATTCTAGGAATCATTTCATCCATGTAACAAATGTAATGACCAAGAAAACAATATAGAGGAGTATCAATTCTATCTCAAGTAACAACTATAATATTTTCACTCACCATGTGGTTCAACTCATTCTCATTTGACCTTACTATATATAGAGTGTGTAAATCCATGAATAATGATGATTTTACTAAATTAAAATGGTTTCAAGAAATAATAAATTTCATAATTTATAAATAAAAAAAACTATTGTGAATATTAAGCACTGAACCTATATGTAAACCACTTAACAATGGTATCTAGGCTACATCAACACTCTCACCATCGCTATACCCCATCCCCACAATAACCATGGTATTATAATACAGTAATGTACAAAATATTTATCAAAGTAATTGAGCTTATTGAGTAGTATTTGGATAAAAAACCAGTATTCCATGGTCTAGTAAGTGTACAATAGTAATTTGAATTCTGCTTAACAAACACCCACTACATGAACAATAGAAATTTCTCTATTCACTTTCTATGTATCATTATTGAAAACTAAAGTTAGGATTGATTTTTTTAAATAAGAATGGGAAATATACATTTTAGTTTTAAATCATTCCTGAGTAGCTTGAAGTACTCTTGGAAAAACTTCCTTCCCAAACAGAGATTTCAAAACAAGTCTGGGAACAAAATCTTCCCACTCAACATACCTTTTGTGCTAGTCCACAAATGAACTTGGAAAAAAAATTACCTTCTTAGGAATATATTACAACTTCACCTACAGATCATGAAATTTCTTACCTTATATAAAAATCTAATCCTATTCAATTTATTCTTCATGATTTGAACTAGACTCAAACTAGACCGCACTACTCATAGACTAATATCATTTAGCATAATAGGTTTCATACATAATCTAGGAATTAACTCTTTTCACTTTATAGATAAGAGAAAATTTGAAACTCATAAGTACCAACTTTTAAAAGTTCTTTAAAACTCTATGATGGACCATTTTCCAATTCATTATCATGCACTAATAAGATATCCATCTTTAGCTTCTCTCTATTAGAGTCTACATTATGCCTTAGCCATGGTAAGAACCATAACAAAACTATGTATTTCATAGAAATATGCATTGAATGTAGTTTTATGTATTCATTTATATGATAAAATTAGAAATCTGTTTCTACTTTAGTGATTTATCCCTAAGTATCATCCTATTGAAATAATGGAAACTCCACTCTCTTCGATGTTCTCTCTAATCAACTCTAATATAAAACTATAGTTCACAACATCATGCATGTATTCCCAAATATTTTCATCCCTGTATAATTTTCATTCTCATATATGTTTCTAAGATGAAATTAAGTATATGAGAGATAATGTCCTATACAATAGTATTTTTTTTCAAGAAGTGATCATGTATTCCAATGCTGACTGTGCTTTCGCAACTACGTCTTCACTCATTGTCTTACCCAGTGGCATGTACCAATATTAAAAATAAAAAATAGCTTCTATGATGATGACGAATCTATTTCTAGAGTTTTCCAATTGAGATTTATCATTCCTGATTTCTATCTCAATTAAGACACCAAATTTTTAGATAATGATCCTAAAAATGCTCAAATAACAAATAATAGGTAGTGGAAATAAAAAAGAAACAATTATATTCACTATATTATTAGAGAAAAGGATTCATACAGGAGATGAATTATAGTATGAGATAAAAATTATAAGGAGAAAGTGATAGAGGTAAAAGATGGGTAAACCCAGAAAAAAAGTCTCTAGACCAACCTTTTTTACTATAAGAGTAAGAAACTAGTGAGAAACCACTATAGAAGAGATATTATCTAACTGAGGTTCTTTTCCAATAAAATTACAATGAGATCCAAAATCTATTACCTATGCACATTTATTATCCTCTACCTAAACAATTAATACAAAAACTATTAAAAAGAAAATGAAAATACTTCCCCTTGATAGTTACTCCTAACCATACATATATAGCCCATGATCTTTCTAAATATCCCCCCTTTTAATGTAAGAAGAGAAGAATAATTATTTCCATCCTTGAAAGTGACTCCCTTGTAATCCCATACACTAATATCCCTCACCTTGTATAGCTAACAACCTCAATGTGAGGGATGATTATGTTCTATCCACAATATAACAACGATAACAACCCACTCGAGATAAAGACAATTCCAGACTAGAATTATATCTATTATGATCTATATCTTATTATTCAAGGTGAATTATATATTAATGAAACTCAATCCTTCCATTTTCACAAATTACTCACATTTGTACAAACTTTTCACTTTCACACAACTTTTTTACTTTCATATAAAATTATTATATTCACACAACTTACTAATTTCATGAAACATTAATATTAATGTGACTATAGAATTTATAAAACTATATCATTTTTAGTTCTAATTCATGAACCATGTTCAATATAGTTATTTTTTCCAAATATTTATTTTATACAAAACTATTTTTCACAAAAATAGTATGTTCATGGAACTCAATTATTAGTGAAAGTTTCTCAGAAATCTTAATGATTCAAATAATTCCTTTTAAAAACTAATACTTTGGTGAATTTAGAGTGTTTTTCTATTAATAATCTTCTTCATCCATATATCCCTATATTTCCTTCTAGGCATGGGTATTTATAGGAAAATACTAACCCTTTACACAACTTTGAAACAACTACTTCACATAAAATTAGTTTTCATAACTTTCATCAATATTATTCATTCATGAAACTATGATTCTTATACCATTACTCTTTCATGGTGCCTTTGATTCCCAAACATGTACTTATTTTTAGAACATATAGTTTTATAAAACCTTGAAATTTTTGGAAACATGTATCATTACTAATTTTTCGTTTTTTATTTGTGGAAAATTATTTCAAGAAACTTTTGGACTTTTTAAAACTTCCTTTTTCAAATTTATTCCACCTATTCTACACAATATGCTTCATTCAACATTCTACATGAAATTTTTTTTTATAAAACTTCCCATGAAATTTTTCCTTTATGAAATCGTTGATGCTTCTAGTCATACAACCAATTTTTTTTACAAATCTATACTTATGTGAAATTTTCAACTTCCAAATGGGTGTGAAAAATTACTGATAATCTCATCATTCTTTTATAAACATTCTTTTTTACAGATGAAAAATTTATCTAAAATTTGGTACTAAAAAATATAGAAAACTCTAGGAAATAATTCCATTATTTACCATATAATATGATCCATAAATTCTATGCTTATTCATTCTCCAATTCAAAATATTCAATTAATTCCATACCCCTCCCACATTAATCAGTCTTATTGCATTTAGTTTATCATACCCTTATTCATTCAAAACACATGGTCACAAAAAAATTGGTTTATTTATATTATCCTTCTATATTTATGAAAATACACATTCAATATTTCCACTAGACTTCACAATATAACTCCCATTACATATATTCAATTTAATATTTAGTGCTAGTATTTGGGAATCCAAAACTCCCCGTTATCATTCTATAACATTAAGATAAGGAATCAAGTCCTTAATCCCCAAACTGGGTCCTTGATATACATATATATCATATATTTTGTGTGTATTTCTATAAAAAATGATTCCATGAGAACCTCACATCACCATGTCTTCAAGAATAACTCATAATTTTATATAAAACCATATCATATATTTTCAACATGTTCAATAACTATTGTAAACAAATACATCACCCAACCTCTTGGGTGAAATATTTATGATTATATATAATGATAAAACAAAATTTCTTATTATTTTATAAATAATAAATTTTTATTAATTTATTTTAAATCATGTTAAATTTATATCCATTCCATGACCAATTTTGGATTTATTTTTTATAATTTTTAATCTCTTTCATTATTAATATTGGTTATATTTTTTTTAAAATTTTTATCCCTTTTATTTTTCAAAAATAAGAAATAAAATTAATTTGATATGATTAATTTAAATAAATTTCTATCATAAAACAATTATATATCAACATTACCACTATTTTAAATAGTTTGGGTGAGTCTTAGAGAAGAATACAGACATAACAAGCGGTTTTTTTTCATGCCAAGTTGACACGAGCCAAATCTAGTGTGATATTCCCCCATATATTTTATAGTACTAAGAACCAATAAATCCTATATCCTCACCCCCAGTATCCTTAATTTAGATGTTTATTTTTTTAATTCAACTCAATAAAGAAATTTCATGCATTTTTTAATATCAAATAGAGGTTAATAGTTTAAATATAAATTACATAATGAGTAGTTAACATGAATTTCTCATTAAAAATTTAAATATAAATTATCATGAAGTCCCAAATATTTAAATTGATGGTAAAATTGATTTTTTTATAATAAGGTCAATTAAACCTTTGAATTCTCCAAATTAGTGTTTAGTTGGACAAAATAGACTCTCCAAAAAACTTTATTATAATAAACATTGAAATAAATATTTGGGTCAGTTTCTTGTATTTTTTGTCATATAATGGTAAAATTTGTTTCATTTTTGTGGTTATTTATATAGGTTTAGTTTCATTTTAGATTTAATATTTTTTTATTTAAGTATTTATAAATTAATAGTAGAAAATTATTTTGTATATTGACATAGAAAAATATTTTTGTTTTTGATAACATATACTCAAAACTATTTTAAAGTTATAAAAAATAATTTAAATTTTTTTAGAATAAATTCAAGGAAGTAAAAATATACTATTAGTTATATATATAATTTGAAAATGAATTGATGTCCTTTTAATTTATTTTGTATACCCATAAATTATTTTAATTTTTTTATTATAAACCAATCAAATGTGGATACAATGTGTTATAGATTTGGATGTGGATATTAATAGTGTAAAATAACACATTATCATTAATTCATTTGATGATATTAATGAATTAATTGTTGTGTAAAGTTAATTTAATTAGGTTTTAAAGATGATTTATATCATAGGGTAGGCCATAAGTTGTCTCTATGAATCATTGAAGGTTTTAGAGTGGGTATTTTTGATAATTTAAAAAGAAACTTAATGTGTGTGTGTATGGGGGGGGGGAGATTTTGTAATGGTTTGAAGTAGAATAAAAAAAATTGAGTTGAGTGGTGACTTTTGTGAAATGAATTGGGTTTTAAGAGAAGTTATAGAAAGTGTTCATTACAATATTAATACACATAATGGAAATAATATTGTTTTAAAAATTATATTTTTTTAATAATATTATTTTGTTGAGGGTATCAAAGATCTTGATTCCCCAAATTCCCTTGTATAATGGTGTACCTTGAACCAACCATTTAAACATTATTCTTGTTAATGTTTGGATCTTATATATATAATGAGTGCTTAAAAAATATTTATATTTCATGTATGTGAGAGAGAAAAATTACCCTTTTGTTTTCTAATTAGAATAACACAATATCCTCCCCCCTAAAATCTCAAGCTAATCAATTATGAATGAAAAATGTTTCATTCAATCATAGAAAAACAATGCATTATAAGTATAAACATATTGAGATAAAACTAATAGAAATGTTTCAAACAATAATTATAGTAAAACAATAGAAAAACATGTTTTGGAACCCCCTCTACATGTGTGTAGCACCCTTATAATAATCAAGCACTCTTTATCTCCCTATTATAGTAGGAGGAAGCTCATGTGAAATGAATCTTTTATCATTTACACCCCCTAAGAGGAAATAGTGCCCCAAAATATTGATTCATAAATTCTATTTCTTCCTTTTATATTCCTCTAGTTTTGTAAATCACAAACACATACTTAAAACATGTTTAATAACTTTTTATGACCCTAATGTTTTAGAATATTTTTGTAGAAAACATAATATTTTTCCATACATAGAATAAGTTCTAAAGTATTATGACTATAAACATATATTTCTTCATTATGATAATCGTAAATTGTATGGGTTTGATACATCATACGTAACATAAATCATACAATGTGATATAATGTTTTCTTATGTATCTTACTGAAAATAGTATTCATCATCAAAATGATCATGGTACTGATAAAATCAGACTGACTCACATTAAGATAATCATATTAAAATTTTTAAGGAAATCTATCATATTAAATTATGTTTATAATATGAATATAGAATACTTATTTCTATCATAAGGAAAATATTTGACACTATAATGGTGTTAACCAATATGATGTTGGACATTCAGTTTTGATAGATCTTTATGAGATATCAAGTTCAAGTTGTTTGAATCCATTTAAAAAAACTTGGAAAAATTTGACCGTTCGGAGATCAATATGACTGTTGGATGGATGCATATAAATACCAAGTTATTTGAAGAGTTTAGAGCTGGTAGATTACATTCTCTCTCAAATTGTTAGAATAATACTTAGTGTGAGTATCTCATTCTTAATATTTTTATTTCTTTAGAGAGTTTTTTTCTTAAGGAAACCTTGTTAGGTCTTCTCCTTAAGAAAATTTGTAATTATTACTTCCATCCAATCATTGTTACGACCGATGGATTATGGGGATAAGAAGGTTAAGAATTGAATCATTGGATAGAGGGATTATGGGGATAGTAAGACATAGTTGGTCATCATATCAATAGATTTCAGGGATAGTAGGACAAAGCCATTCCTATCATCATATAGAGGGATTTACTTGTAAGGATATAAAAACTTTGTTGTAAGAATAAAATAATGGATACCTTTAGTTAGGGTTATTGAAAACCTTACTCTTAAGGTTAAAAGAGTTTTATCTTTTAAATAGATTGTAAGTCATTATTACATTTTATAGATATTGTATTACTTATTGTTTAATAGTTTTATATTCCACAACACATTTAATAAAAATTGGGTCATCGTATTCATATTTTTATTCTGCTTATTTTATCATATTAACTATGATTACAATACATAATTTAATTAATCAGATCCATTATGATACCAATATTTTACTCTGATTTAATCATACTATTTATGATTATGATTTTTAACTTTTTTAATTAGAATAATGGTCAAGTCTGATAACCTTAATTTAAGAGGATTGTGTATTGTTTAGTTTAATTTTTTGAACTATGTTTTTTATACTACAATTCAAACCCTATTGTAATTTAGTTATCTAAGTAAATTATTGTGATCCTAATCAGTATTAAAGATATGATGATATAATAAAAATGTATAGTATTATGAGAGGAACCAAATATGTATCTAAAATAGAGGTACTTAACCCCATTGTATGAACATACAAACAAGGTTTCCAATTTACTAATTTATAAGCAATTTAGAAGGTGGGTATTGTTCCATGTTTTCATAATACCACTTGGAACTATTATTTATGATAGGTGATAGTCTTATATCACTTTCTAAAATAATATTAAAAGATGTTTCCCCACTTATTGAATATCCCCACATGAAAGGTTTTAGAAATTTGTGGTCTAAAACACCTGATATAATGAAATTGATGAGTTAGTTATGATACCTTGAACCATCAACATTCCATATAATATATTAATATTTTGGGCCATAGAATTAATGAATTAGGATTATTTATCTTATAAATTTTTTTATCACACACATTTATGGATAATTATAATAAATTTGAGGCCAATTGGTTTGAATGATATTTCAAAATGTGGATTTTAGTTCAAAATTTTGATTAGGCTTCGATTTAGTTTTGACTGGTTTTTCTCAAATTTCACCATGTTCTCCCTAAATCACCTCATCCTCCTATAAAAAATTTAAAAAAGTAAAATTCTAAAATTTAAAATTATTTAACGCGAATTAAATGAATTTTATATATAGTAAATTTTTTTCTAATATTGATAAATAATAAATAATAATCAATTAAAAATATCAGTATAATGGTGGAAATAAATAGTAAATCGCAATGAAATTACACCCCCACACTTGAACCATATAACTCATAAGAAATTAAACATTACAAAAAATGATAATACATGAAGATATTCTGTATACCTTGAAGATTTAACAAATAAATATAAGGTAATTCATAATGAAAAAGTGACCAGATCAAGAACCACACTATGTAGTCAATCTAAATAGGCATGGAATGAAGAATTTAATATATTGTATTATAAATAAATTTAGGGAGATAATTATAATAATATTATTAAATAAATTATCGAGTTAACCATTCCACTAAATCCTCACATGTTTTTTTGAAAAAGTTTTCTTGTTTATCTTTTTTACTTTATATTAAACAAATAAAAAGCATTATAAAAATTTACATATCAAAGGGTTCATTCCACTAATCCTTCCCTATAAAATTTAAAAAAAATTCAAAACCTACTCACTTACGTATTCCGAGTCATAGAACCATTTTCATTTCTTCCTATATGATGTGTTGTATTATTATTATTTTTGTTGTTTTTTATTTTTTAACAACCTTAGGCATAAAATGTAGATTAATCCATTATAGTAATGGAAATGATTGGATAAGGAATGTTTTTTGGAAAAAACATTTTGTAAATATGAATAAAATTTAACTAACTTATATATACATAAATTATGTATAAATTAAGTAGAAAAGATTTACATTTCCTAGATGGGTGTAATGATGTGTGAAAAAATTAGATGAAACAATTTCTATATAAAAAACTCATACATTGTGTATCAATATTTCAATGGTTTTTTTAAAGATACAACAATTTATATCATTTAAAATGACCAATTTTAATAAATTCAAACATCAATGATAAATATATTCTCACACTCACATTCCATTAATGAATTAAATTTTCCTAAAATATTTAAAAAACATAAAATAGGGAAATTAAACATGAATTCTCAATAAATTCAATTATTAGATAGGCATTTAATATTAGTATTATGGAACAAAAGTTCTAAAAAGGAAACATAGGAATAAAATAATCATAAAAAATATCATGCGATAAGAAAAAAAGAGAGAAAAATAAGAAATACGATAAAACTCATATTTAACTCAAGAATGTATTTTACCCCACAATTAGAATTTTCAGTGTTTTCACTTTAATTAAAGAGAAGGCATGAGAAAAGGATATAACCTAGTGGGTTTTCTTGATAAATTGATTCTGTGGGCTCTAAAATGGTTTCATGGAAGTGAATTAGCCATTTACCATTAATGGTTAATGTTTGTTGGGTTTATTAATTTTTAATCTACACAATTTGAAAATGATAGAAATTAGTGATAGTGTATGGGCCTGTACAGTGGTAATGAAGCTTACCTAGGTTCCAATTCAACTGTTAATTATAATGTAGGAAATTCTAACCAATGTGAAACTAATGATAAAGGATTAGGTGTTCATGGGAATCCTTGGTTCATTCCTAATAGATTCATAAGTTCTCATCTGAAAATATTTTTATTTCCTCTCACTCCTAAATTTGAAAGTTTATTTGAGCTCCTACTCCATAAAAATTAAAAAATTTCTTTTTCATTTCCCAATATACTTGGTTCTCTATCTCAATATAGAGGTGACACATTTTTTTAATACAAGCTTATAAGGTGACATTCCAATGAGAGATTTAAAACTAGTGCAATCAGAACACAATGCATCATCAAGTCTAAGACTCAAATATATTTTTTATATTAAAATATTATGTCATGAATTTATTTTAAATCTATATTAGTCACCTCAACATTCTCATTGTTTTGGGTTAATAATCTGTATAGATTCAATTTCTGATCCCATACTAATGTAGAATTTCTTACAGTACGAGATTGTAGAAACGAAAACCCTTGCCACTAATAATAACCCAAACAATCCAAACATTTTAAATCTTTGGGTTTTCCAAAATTGAAAAACTACCTCAAAGTCATTATCACTTGTGGATCACAATTCTACCCATTTAGACACATAATCCACTACTAGAAGAATTCACATGTTTCTAATTGAATTAGGAAAAGACCCTATAATGTCAATGCCCCAAACATTCAAAATTCCATGGAAGAGAAAAGGTTGTTGGGAAAATTAATATATTTTGGATACAATATATATTCTTTGACAATGAGGATAAACTCAAAAATAATATGGGCACATTGAAATGATTTTGTCCAAAATAACATAGAATCATGTAACTTATGATTAGTCTATTGGGGTTTGAAGTTTCCCTCACATACAAGAGTGTAAAAAACCCGAGGATAGACTTAAACTTGATAACAATAACTGAATTCCATAATACATGGTCACTACATGTGTGAAAAAAATTAGCTCTATCTGAAATGTACCAATGAGACTCATATTTAAGATTCCCAACTGAATTTTTTATTAAAACCAACTAGAATGTGTGATGTTAATAAATAATTTACAATGTTGGTATACTAGGGAATAACATCTTTATATTGATATAATTGATCATCATGAAACACATCATTTATGGGAATTCAAGAGGATGAGTAAATTTTTATGGATGGTATGATCATACTCATATGGATTGAAACCAAATTATGTGAATTGTTTTATCCCTAATTTCTAAATTAAATTCATAAAGGAGGAGCATGATAATTAACTGGACTGGGGTAACCTGACATGTTAGCTTACTTGAACTTCCACAATGCTTGAATGATGTTCTTTATCCCCATGGGTTGGAAAATAGTGGATGGGTATCAATAATGACACATGAAATGGTTTCACCCTCATAATAATAATAAAACTATTAGTAGAAAATCTACTAAGAATATGGCATGGGGTGTTCATACAATATAACTCCATGAAATTAAAATAAAGAGATACATATAATGAAAAATATAATCATGAAATAAAAGAAATACACATCCAAATGAGACATAACCAATGAAAGTGATTATTCTCATTTGATACAAAGGAAATTTAAATAATTAAAAAAATATAATAATATACAATAGAATAATTTATTTTCAAAAAATAAATTAGGAGAGATAAAAATAAATCACAACTAACTGATCGGGCAGATAGGAAACCTCCCCAAATGTTAAATACACATTAAGCCTCAAAGTTTAAAAACAATCTCTATGTGACCCACGATCACCACCATAACGCAACACGTCCATCATCGAAAAAAACCAAATATAAATCCTAAAATTAATGGTATACTAGGAACCTAAAAGAAAAAAATGAGGAATTTATACACCCATTAGTTTATATGGGGTGCAATATAACCATGATCTATGGGATTCCATCATAGAGTTTGTACAATTCCTTTTAAGAAAACATATCACTAATTTATGTATGAAAAAAATTAGAAAATAGTTTTTCCCATTTGAGTATAATGAATCCAAATAACATTCCATGAACTTTTTTTTCAAAACACCACCCCTTCTTTGATAAAAAGGTTAATAGAATATTATTTATTAAATCACATCTAAACTATGTAAAGAGAGTCCTTTATTATGTCGATGAAAACAAGACTACCTACCTTTCCTCTTTCCAAAAATTATTTCTTTAAATCCCATTTTTTGAAATAAAAATCACTTCCAATTTTAAATATAACTTTATATGACATTATGAAAAATAATTTAAAAGAAAAAAAACATAACTAAAATAGAGTATAAACACATACAGAAACCAAGATGCAAATACGTAAACAATGAAAATATAAAACAAATAAAATAATGGTTCTATATATTTAAATAAAGAGTTAATGGATATAATAAAGGAAAATAAAGGGATCCCTAAAGTAATCCTCAATATAATATAAACCTAACGGGAAACTCAATATGTTCTAATCATAAGGATATTATACCCTGCTTAAGGAACACCAAAAAATGGAATTGGCCGAACCTAGGTGAACTCAACTACACTCAAAACTTACCCTATTTGTCTCTTTAGGATGAAACCCATAGTAAAATATAATAATATACCCAATGAACTAGAATATTTTTAATCTATTATAGTGTAAAACTCATCCAAATATTCTACATATCTTCATAGTTTTCCCATGAAATAAATAAAATGGGGTTAAGTAAACAAGTAGATCTCATTATTTCCACACAAATATTCCATAAATAAATAAATATAAATATCACCTCACCTAAAAAAACCTATGAAAACCCCTTTTTACATCATCCATATCATAAATAATATACATGTAACCCCTAATGTGGAATAATTCATATCACGAATATTAAAAAAAGGGGCACAACTAGGGGACTCATACTTAGGATGAAAACCACACTCATAATGTTCTAAATAGGACTTATTAAAAAAATATTGAGATATTATTAAAAAATTAGATGATTTATTTAGTATATAAATAAATAATTATATGTAATTATAGATATGGTGGTTGAAAAAGACTGAAATAAGAGAAGATGACTGAGATATCCCTTCCACTATTTCCCAAGATTATACCAAATCAATGCCTCACCAGTGAAAATAATAAATCATTTCTCCATCCCTCACTCCTAACCTCCACTCCATACTTATAAAAAAATACATCCTATCCTTTAAGAAACCAACATACCCTCAATTATATATGTGGACCAGATTCGCTCATCCCCTAACATAATCACCTAGAAATTCATATTTACCCTTTTTGAGTCCTTATCAATCACTAACCCTTGAAAATAGTATTGTATTAAAGACTGAATAAAGAGAGAAGGTTATTCTTAGTATCATTCTACTTATGTTCCCCCCTTATCTTCTCCATATTTATTTCCTTAATCATCTTCTCCTAACATCATCACCAACTGTTTGGGATAAGAACACTAGTGTAAGGTGATATAAGGCCACCCACATTGGTAAAATAATCCCTTGGTCTAGAAATCCTCTCATCATTTGGTATTGAGGTGTTGAACACCTCTCCCACAAGGAGGTATCTAATTTGGATCCTCCTATCTAACTCCCAGACTAATAGTATCCCCAAATATGACCAGTTAAGGAGTAATCCAATGTTGTAGGTGTGACTCTGAATGGTCAGGTGGCTACCAAGAATCATCTTGGTGTGTATAATGAGAATTCCCCAATATTATTCCATTGTACACGTTTTTTATACCTATCATGATGGTGGGATCCACATAGAGAGATCTAGATAAATCAATTGTTGTCATGTGTTGATGTTGTGGACACATAAAAAAATATGAATGTCTCAATAGAGATAATTCAAGAAATACCTTTCATATTAAAGATTATGTTGGTGGGGTAACAAATATGCAAAATATTAAAATTCCTCAATATATTCCTAGACTGGTAGTTCCTTATTTAGAGTAGTTAATTCTTTATAATGATTTTGGATATCCATCCCACTAAACTGTTACACGATCTACTCTTTGAAAAATCATAATGACACTCAAAGATGAGTCTCATGCATAATGTTGAACGAATGGATCACCAAAATTCCATTATAATCTATAAAAGTGGTATATTAACATAATATGACGTCTATTAGACTCAAAAGTACAAATTAGTGTGTGTAATCTAGACCCTAGAGTCCCTTCCCTTGAATATAAGGAGTGATACTAAATTTTCAGCTGTGTGTTGATTGGTTCCCATATCAATGTGAGTTTTGGGGAATCTAATTTTCCATTGGGTTTTTAGGACATCATATTAAACTGCAAATGAGGATGGGAGATTCTTCAAACATGTTGTACATTATGCTGAAAACCGTTTCTCCTTCTCCAAGTGGTGCATCACTCCTTTAATAATATGGTTGAGATTAGATTGTTCCATCCAAAATTCACCCATCTCTAATATATCTAGCTCCTAATTTTTTTTCTTCAAGTGGATACCCTTCCGTGACCTCACTAAGTTTGGTTTAAGGGATTCAAGATGACACAACCTTTGGTCGATGTAATCCTAGCGGGCATGTTTCTAAGTCTCGATCGTGTGGCCAACCTTCCAGTGAAATTGTTGGTGGAGTGATGGTATCTATAATTATATTCACTATTTAACCTGAGTATGGTGAATTAATGGTACGTAGATGAAAACCTATGAAAAAGTGATATAAGTGTACCCATATGAAATAGTATCTGATGATTGAGATACCATTACTGGTGAACATTGAACATGTGCCTACAAATCACACTACCTAAAAAACCAAACCAGCAGTACATGTTACCTCTGTGTGATGTCTTAGTAGTGAACACCTCATCAAAAAAATATGAGAACTCATCATGTTTTATCAGAACATATGGCGAAGAAGAATGATAATAAGAATAATATGGTGGTTTCAATCATGTATTAAGGCGATTCGAGAGTGCATAGTGTTATAGAGATGAAACCAATAATGCATGTTGTCACATAGCATAATCTGATAACACATGCATGAGATGAAGGTTGGAACAATTGTAAAAAATACATTTAATTGGTTTAGTATATAAATGAATAATCAATATAAATTTCTAATATTTTGGAAGAATAATGCTTAAATATGATATGATGATTAAGAGGCCCCTTTTACTCTCACCCAAGCTTCCTCTAAATCCATGCCTCACAGCCAAATAAAATAATTCCTTTCTCCCCCTCTCACTCTCACCATCCACTCCATACTTATAAAAAACCCCTTCTACCCTATAAATAACCAATATAACCCTGATTCTCCACATGTTACATATTAAACCCTCCCCTAAAAAACTAAACCATAATGACATATTTACTCTTTACTTGGTCTTTATCATATACCAAACCATTTAACCATCCTTAAAATACCATTATTAAAAAATAATTTTTATAAAATCCATGTAAAACCACATTTAAAATGTATTAAGAAACTGATTATTATTTCATTTTAATCATGAGAAAGTCTACAATATCCCTTTTATTTTTATTGTATTCTTTAGAAATGGAACTTTTACTTATTTCAAGACCTGATTGAGGTTAAATGATTTTTTTCATCAAAATTTTATTAATGAAAGACATAGGTGAGACTCCATCATGAGCACTAGGTATCAAAAAAATAAATAGGGTTATAAGGGAGGCCAAGAACCCCTTATAACTGATATGATCAATTATGAAAATTCAATGTTTTAAGAAATAGGGTCAGCCTTATGGTGTACCAAACCATACCCCAACTGTATAGGAGGCATTGGTTGTAACCGATATAACTCCCAAGGTTTGGATAAATGGTTTACCAAATCATTTTTTAACCTCGATGAATTCACTACTTCAAACAAAAAAACTACACATAGTTACCTATCATGGTTTTCCATAACCATGTGAACTCTATCCACCAAAACCAAAAGCATAAAATAAATTTCATAGTTTGTATTGTACATTTCATAATTTAAGCCCAAACCATTAACTACCCATTCACAATGACCATGACCTAATAATTTTAACTAGAATGAACCATTTAAACGACTTTATATATAGTTCACCTTAACTATGTGTACTAACCGTGAATCTGAGGAAAAATCTATAAATTGGGAAATTCAAAACTAAACCTCTCAAAAATATAAATTATCCCATATTAATATAAAATAATAAACAATAATGACATGAGGGTGTCATAATTACCTAATTAATGATAAGTGGTTTTGATTATGGTTTATTAAGAAGACAATGAAGGGATACATAGTTAGAATACACAATTACTTTAGACACAAAATGATATGACCTACATTTATCTAAGGTATACATAATATCGTGAAATTATTTTTTTAGTTTGGGTGTTATTTTCCTAGTAAAGGGACAATTTTCATGAGGCATATACAATGACATGTGGAGAGCTATTGACTCATTATGATAAGACTTCACAAATGTATAGTTGGAAGAATCACACTTGGGTTCAAAATGTAAAACCCACTGAGGTGGTGTGATTACCAAGTGTGATGGGAGACTTTATTTCAATTCATTAAAATAAGCCTAATAGTTTTTATCAATTTTGTTTTTCCATTTTGGAGTTACTTGGAGACATGGAGTGAAATCTTACTAAAGTCACGAATGAAGTGATGGTAAAATACCACATGAAATATGAATGGCCATATATATTACACATTTCTAGAGAATAGTAGGATCAAATGGTATATAGTTTTGATTTATCAACTTGGATATAATCCAAAAAAATCACATTTCCATGTCATATCCCTTGTATTACCATGAAAATACTTTTCTCATAATTTAATAAAAGATTCATTTCAATACAATGATGAAGTAAAATGCCAAATCTACTCAAACACCCATCAAAAGAGAAATCACATATCAAGAAATCATACATGAACACTTCCATGAAATTATCCTAATAAAATGATAATAGAGAAACCATGAATTTATATAAAATACCTAGGGAATTTCATAGACCAAATGACATCCTCTTATATGAAAATGTTCCAAAGGGTCAAGTGAATGTGTTCCTTTTCAGATTCTTGATTGAAATATAGATGTGAAAACATCTTGAATACCCCTCTAGGAAATATTTTTGGGACTTACCCTCTAAAATCTCTAGAATATGGTCAATGAACAACTATAGGAAATGATCCTTCCTAGTGTACTTGTTTATTCAGTGATACTATATACATACACACTAACTATTTTGAACACACGTTGGCACCGATTAATTATTTTCATTATTAATTATTATTAGAACAGTTTTTACAGGAACCACATGAAATAGCGTTACCCATTGGACCTTAGATATATGATAAATGATTCCAACAACCAATAATTGTGTTACTTAATCTTTTATGACATTAAGGATGTTTGGGCTCAGTTGGCGTTGTGCCTACCTTACTATTTTAGTATCATCATTTAATGATATATTATTTATTCAAATTCATGGGATAATACAAGTATTTTTAGAAATTTTATACCCTAATTCTTGTTTATATTCCCTAAAAATGTCAAGAAGTCACAATTCATGATCCTAAGGGAGTGAACATCCAATGATGATAAGAATATTTCTTCTATTCTCAAGATATAAATATTTAAATATTTAGGAAGTGGTTTGAGTTAAAATTCTAGTGTATTTTATATTTAAGGGAGGTAATGAGAAAGAGAGAGGTCTATTATCTCATAAGACTACATAATGTTAACATCCCTGAACAAGGATTAATCTTTTACAAGTTTAATATAATCATTGGTTGTCAATGTATCCTTATTGTAGAAGAAATCATTAATTAATAAAAAAGATTTGAATTTTTCCATACCATTATAAAATTTAACACATGAAATATTACCTAAAAATTTTATGAGTGATGGAAAATAAAATAGGGGGTTAGGGGGAAAAATAGTAATTTTTATAGGGATATGGAGTACAATAATAAAATTATTTGAAGGACATAAATTATTTTTTGATGGGGTGATTTATGGCATCAATGATGATAAAGTGGACAATGTAACCTCTAAAATCCATATATAATTTACCATTTTGTAAATTAATTATGTATTTGGAGGTTTTTATGAATGTACTCCCCAATATAATTATTGAATGACCATTAATCCTATCATATTCTATTTTAGGAACATAAAAAATCATTAAGAAAAAATAAAATATTTAACCCTCACAAGAACATCCACTAACATACTGATGGGGTGTGTGGTACTAAAATTTTATAGTTAAAAAACTATTTATATAGTCATCATATCCCAAACCTAAAATAGAGAAAAATGGAGTGTGATATCACATTTATAAAGGCACCCAAATCAATCATGGAATCAAAAACTAAATTCTCCCTTATAGTGCAAAGAATCGAGAATCTTATAGAATACTTATACTTGGTGGGATGTGATGGATGGATCAATACTGAGAAAAACCCCATCAAAGTTCACCTCTTCATCATCTTGAATTCATCTTCATAGCGTACACACATCCTTCATAAAATTGGGATATAATGGAATATGATTAACAAAATCAATCAAGGGAATCTTGACTGATACTTTGTTGAATGTTTCCAATATTTCCTTATCAAGTTTAGTTTTTTTGTTTTCCTTGGTTTGGTAGTTCTTTGTTTGAATATAAGATAGATGGTTGAGTTAGGTGGAAAATCATAAGACACCCTCTTTACTATAGAGTAAATTCTATAATATTAAGTCTTTTCCTCTTTTGTATCTTTAGGGATTGTTTGAATATTGGCTTCATTGGGTTATTATGAATCTAATATAAGGGTCATATTGACTTTTAAATGCATAAAAGTATAAAGTCAAATGACACTAACATTTCATTTTCCAATTGGGTTAACTATAGGTTGAGAAGGATGTTTACCTAGCCATTGAATTTGTATTTCTCTCACTGAGTTGATGAGTTTTCCAAATTGATTATTTAAGCCATGTATGATAGCTTGGGTTGTTTATCAATATTATAGATTATTTGAAGCTATTTGAGTCATTATGACCTACATTCAAGGTTTATGTTTTGAAGTTGATTATTGGAAAGGAATTTGTAGTGGTTGATGATGACAAACCAACCATATATTGTTCCATTATTTTTGAGATTGGTTGGAATAACCACTATACATAAAGTATTCGATACCTTTCCATTCAGAGTTGGGTGGATAGTATAGTTCTTTTAAGGTTCTGGGGCCTGCAGCGAAAGTCAGCGGGTCAGGGATTTTAAAATTTTCATTGGCGGGTCGATGATACTTATTGACACCAACGATCTGAACCCCGAAAAGGTCTGAGGATCTAACGTAAATAATTAGAAGCACAAAACTAAAATAAAAACGTGCCCATTTAAAATCTGAAGCCGTGTTCTACTACAACTAGTCAATGACGATCGTCACTTGAAGGATCCAAATTAGGATCCCTCTAGATCATCCACACACACTCCAAAAATCCACTGGAATGTTGATCGTTGAATTCTAGGTGCTAGCACAGCAATCCAACGATGCTTTCGACGTCCCGACGATCACCACATCAAGATGACTTAGATTCTTAGGGAAGATCTTGATCCAAGCTCCATGTATCAAGAGCTTATCTCTATAGAGAGTGGGAGGAGAGAGAAGCTCTGTATTTCACTCCATGAAATGAGTGAATAGTGAATTGAAAACCAAGGGAGAGATCCTCCTCTCTTATTTATAGTGGAATTCCATAATATCCGGTTGGGTTCCCCGACCCCCGTTTATTTCAACATCCACTAAATAAATAATTTTGAAAAACTAAAATACACCAATATTATTTATTATTTTATCACATACTTATAATATATATAAAATATATTATGTGATAAAACCGAATCATTTAACTCAACTTGTTATCCCACTTAATATTAAACGAACCTTGAATATTAAAATAATATTTGTTTGATTAATATTTTTTCTCCTATTTACTAAAATTTTAAATACATTAAATAAATTCAATCCAAAATATTCATAACTTGAATATTGATGAATTTATTTAATTCCTTTGGTGATTAATAACTTGGGAAACGCTTGGAACCAATGGCGGGGCCCACTATGTCCATATACCTATTCAAATGAATAGGTTGGATCATTTAATATGCTATTGTGTGTGACCCACTGGGCCCTTATCTCGATAGCAGTAAATGAAATCCACAGACTAAGAGTGAATCCTAGGAACCCATCATGGCCCCTAAAGAGAGAAGGATTGTCAGAACAACGACTACCATCCTAAAAACACTGACTGTGTGCTATAATATCATCTTCATTAAATATCTCATAAAGCAGGATGCAGACTTGTGTCATTGTCCTTTCTTGATTTATTATTTTTTGATCTATCCATATGGATTTAGCTTTGTACTGCTTGGGCCAAAGAATTATAAAGGCATCACCATCCTGATCAACCAAGCCTGAGATTTACAACTTCTTGAACTTGGAAGCGACAAATCCTTTTTTGACCATTCAGCTAATGTCATACCACAAACGACACACCCAACACAAACTACCTCTCCATTAATTCATTTCCATGTTTTTCATCTAGCATCAAATTACGTAATCAAATAGTACGCATTGGCAATGGTCTCAAGTCAAGAGACCAATACACATGTCCGTATATAGGAACAACCAATGACACCCAAAAAAATGTGGTGTTCCTATTGGCAGGTCTGTCCTCATGATCTCACTACTAGAGATCACCACGTGCGAACTTCATGAGAAGAAGTCTAAATGCTTATGAGCCCCCAACACCTGATATTCAAACATCTACTATGTCCAGTCAGTAAGATGTATCTAGACTATAGAAATTATATTTATGATTAATGTAATAGTATCTTGAGGTCCTCATTATATCACAGGATCTTCTATAACCTCTCGATAAGACAATTAATCTTTGGAAATTACAATTATAATTGTGGATGCAGAAAAGTCTACACTATAATGGTAAGATAACATCATGAATAACTAACTATACACATGTTATGGTAATCTGAAGTACTACATAGTTGGGTTTAGGGAACCCACTGTTTCAACACTTCCAATTGCACCAGATCCAACTTGCTAACTAAACGCGTTAGTTATTGACATGATAAATATCATTCTTCTGTTGAGTAATGGCTTTAACTGTTGGGCTTGCCATGTTTTCACTGCATGGAATATTTGATGTATGCTACCTCATCTCGTTGAGTAAAACTTCTCAAGATAAGGTATCCCCAAGTATATAACTTTTTTCCATTTCCATAACTTGACAACATGGTTAGTAAGAATATCATAATTCACATTATGATAATACTTTTCTTAATAGGCGAGAATCCAAGAACTGGAACAAATTTTTGTGATTTATATCTTCTTTTTAACTTCCTTAGAAGCTACAATGTACTTGGTATTTGTTGATATGGATACCACTATATTTTATGATCATGACTCACTCATAAACTTTTCCTAATTGTGATACTATATCATATTGATATAATGATTACTAGTATTTGTCCCACCCTAACTAGTATACCTTCTTCTCCTCACACCAAGAATATATCATCTGTACTCACCGAAGTACAAAATGATAGCTCTGACTGCATCACTTGCAGTGCTCCTAGATATAATTGACATTTTCCTACTATAAAGTATATCCTAGAAATATCAATTATTGTACATAAAATGGTATATGTGATTGATCCATCGCTGAATCGTATGGTTTGATTCACAATTTTAATCTCTTCCAATGTTCCGAACATGTTAACCTTGAGAGATTAAGACATGTGACATTGGAAACAATTCTGAACATGAATTATTCCAACTTGTATTTTTCAATAAAATTTCACTTTATTTATGATTGACTAGGTCTAATAAACCATTAGATCTACCTCAATAGATTCTGTTCCCTATAACTTGGGTTGCTACTTTAAGTCAATTATTAGAGAATTACTTTTAACCTGGTCTTATCTAACAGTAAGACTAAGATCTGTTTTCCATATGTTTCCGAACATATTTCACTTGTAAAACTTTAGCTCTCCCAATAACCTTTGCTAGACACAAGGAAAAGATTCATTTATAATGAATTCTCTATGATATTGTTTCTTACATTAATCTAGAATTGGATTTCAGTAACTTACAACCCTTATTGGCATCATATGATGTCATCATCCCTTTTTGGTTGTTTCATATAGACACCTTCCACAAAAGATGATCTTGAAATCCAATGACCAATAAAATGATCTTAGAAGTTAGCTATGACAAGTAAAATTATAATTAATTTTAGGCATATCGACTTGGTATAAACAATCAAGCCTTATTGGTAACAGGATTGTACCATCCATGTATCATTTCATTGGAAAACCCACCACAATATTCAATTTATAAGACCCTTTTCAATTTTATACATGTAATCCATTATTGAATTTTAATTAATCTTGTCAATCATAGAAAATTTCCATATACTACTTAATTTTAGGATTTATTATTCTCAATGAATAATTTATCACCAACCGTGGTGAACCTAAAACCATCACCATGGTTTCATTCTTTCTGCGCAATATGTGTCTCTAGAAATTGCCTATTCCACATGTACTTGTGGAACTTGTTCTTAAGTCAACCATTTGTGCATCTCGAGCATTGAATATGTCCATGTCAATTTATCTCCCTCTATCTCTAATAAAGATGTTCACCCTTATATAGATATGTAGTCTAATTCTTGCCTACATCTTTTCTATCTTAGGGATTTATGTAATATCCTAAGAAACTATTAGGATAATTACTTAGATTCACCATGTGTTCAGATTGATGCATGTTTGTTTATATCTTAACACACTCTTTGCATCTAAACACATGATCTATGACATAATGGATTTTCATCATAATATGACTATTATGATATCCATTTTTCATCTTAATTGGCATAGTTATGGGTTTACACCATTATTTGGATAGCACATTTTGAAATATAATAGAAGTTACAGTAGGTTATAACATTGATACTACTTACATCATAACTTTGATGTATAAAATGTGCATTTAGGAATATCTCTACACTACATTTTGTTGATAAATGTAAACATGTAAGACATTATCATCGATCCTCCTTATGAACATCAATACGGTGATGTAGATAAGGTAACATGCATTTAGGAATTACTCCACACTACATTATCATGATCAATGATTGCATAGTCAAGATATTCTTCAGCCTACCGATCTGAAGCAACTCATATCTTTTGACCGTAGAAATACTTCACTATTACATTCCTTAATAACTTAAAGTAATCTTATGAATTATTTTTACCTCTATATTTATTTGGAATAGTTCACACTGTCTTGTTGAACTAACCTCAGAAGCTTTGTGGCATACCTTTATTGCTAAAGGTTTTTTTGTCTACACTAGGGATGTCAATAATACCAAAGAAATTTAGCTATACTGAGCCTAAATACCATAATGGGTAAATTCTTGAAATCAACTTTTAATTTTACGTGACAAAGAACTATATTTCCACCACTGGGTAGGTCTTACATTTTATATTCATCATGTATTTCCTATGATTCCAGTATGTATGAACTATTTGTTGAATATGTTACCAGAAACAACATTCATTCCAAAAACTTAGAATAATGTCTCATTACGACCAAATGGGTACATGGGATAAATGTTTTTGTTATACTCAACAACTTGTTCAACTTCAATCAATCACTTGGCAATTAGAAGTTATGTGTTTCTCACCGTTGACTTAGGAATCACCCTTTCTCAGCTACTTAGAGAAGATAAATTACTTCTAGTAATGTTTCCCTACCCACTTGGTTAATATATTTCAATACATATATGTGAAAATAATATTGTATTTAATTCCCAATAAGTATGTGAGAAACAATACTCTATATTGATGAATATAAACTGAACAAGAAGCGGGTACTTGATTTTAGTATTTCAGTTTTAAAAATTCCATGAATTTATTTTAATATGTGATGAAAATAACCTCCTATTAAGTAACCATCCACTTTTCTTTGAAGGAAATGATGAAGGTGACTTTGACATAACTTTCCATAGGCCTTTTCTCCTTTTCATTCAATTTATTATCCATAAGAATAAAATATGGTGTTATCTCTAATATTCTTATTACTTGGAGAATGTTACCTTAAAGGTAATGAAGTGATCAATCTATACCATTCGTTTGTACCCTTTAACAAAACTAGATTAATTGGGTGTAAAAGGTATAAGAATGGGAGGACATGAATGATTGTGAACTGTCTTTCACTTTACACAAATCGAGTGTGACCATCACATTCAAATCTTGTTTCTCTTTATCCTCACAAATTTCTTGGAGATGAGACTTCACGTAACATCATCCGTGCCATGATGTAGAAACCAAAAATATCATCAGACTTTGATGATATAATTATGAAAGAACCATCATATTCTTGATTCATGAGTCTCCTATAAGCAGTTTTACACCCTCGTTTGCTGAGGTGGCTTAACAGGTTGGGAATCAAGCACATTGAATTTCCATTATAGTAGTAATGTACCCAAGCACCTATACTACACTTGAAATTTTGTTCTTGTTTAGACATTAATTTTGTCCAATATTTATCACAGTTTTTTGTGGAATTAATTTCCATTCTCTACAAATAAAATTTAGCAGATTGTACTTTTAATATTGATTACCAAATGTGACATTACTGATTATTTAATCATTAAATATCTCACACTAATTTTTTGATTCTAGGAACCCTCTATACTAGAATCAGAATACTCTTGAGTGTTATAGTGGAAAGGATCCCTGAAACCCTTTATAGTCTACAAGCTATGGCAATGCCACCACACAAAGGGTCCAAGGCAGGCTTTTGGCTGGCCAACCACATTAACTCGCGGTTCCTTGATCTGTTGAGTGAAGTCCCAACTTCAAGAAAATCATAATTTGATTTACTCAACTCTTGACTCTAAAATTACAACAGGCTATCTATGTCTATTTCTTTTCTACAATTTTAGTTAAGTCAACCCACCACCCTAATAAGAACTCCCCAGTATTAAGAGCACCCTCAGCTACGGCATGACCGACACCCAAACAACTGGTTTTGTTCAAACTTAAATGATGGAAGGTAGTTAAAACTTAATATTTTCTCTGAGGGTTTTATTGTTTTCTCTTGACAAATGTGATCCATTTATATTAAACTTGTCCATCTATGTTATTGTGCTCACAACTGAACTTTAATAGAAAAACATATTCCACTTCTTTATGAATTTTATTATTTATTATTTTATGCATTTTCCTACTATTCTAAAATGCATAAAATAATAAATAAATTCATAAAGGTTAAACTACTACCAGACTGGTCTTGAGCATCTAAATAACCTAACGTCATCATACGTGAGTCGAAGCCTGACTCATAATGCAGCTATCCCTTTCTTTTTTATGTTAGTGTCTCTTCTACAACATCACCTTGTCTTAGCGAGGTCCTCATCGCATCTTGGAATATTGTCTCATCTTGGTAAAATCCATGTGTCGTCTTGCATCGTCGTGCACCGCCTCATCTTAGCGGGGTCCACATCGTTCTTCTTCTTCATCCGATGTACAAAATTACTTGCGCGCAGGTGAGAGAAACTCAGTTATAAATGTACATTAGGTGGATTGGACATGCAGGTCCTTATACATTTTAACCAAAAAATGAAAGACGATGTGCATACCTTCTATTTAATTAGTTAAAATCATTGCATTTAGTTAAAATAATTAATTAAATAAATGCGACATACACAGTTCGGTGCTCAAGACCAGAATATGAGTAAAATAAAGCATGGTAAAATTAAAATGCATTAAATAAGTACAAGGGTTATTGGATTAAATTAAATGAATTAAATAATTCAAATAATTTAATTAATTATTGGTCCACTAATTAATTTAATTTTAATGCCAAAATTAAATTAATTTAACTTAATTAAATTTAAAAATTGAATTATTTTTTAATCTGGGTATTAAAAATAACTAACGAGAATTAATTTTAATTAATTTTATTTAAAAACTAAAATTAAATTAATTAATTTAATTAATATATGATTAATTTAAATGGTTGGTCCTCGAAACGTGATTGCAGGGCCTTTGTGGGTCGGACCAAACCCACACAGGTCAATACCAGGCCATGCAGGGCCAAACTGGACCAGGCAGATCCGCCCAGACCGTTTCAGGTCGTATTTTTCCATGTATAAGAAATTTGCAGACAAAATAATGGAGTACCTCCCTGAATGATGTGGATCCGTTGGGATGTATGACCCCAGGCAGCGGCCATGCCGACAACCTTGGAAGGTCTAGCTGAGAGTGGAGGAGCTACACTGTGCTTAGAAAGGCAGACAGGGTCATGGCACTACCGCATGCTGGTTCAGAGACCCGACAGGAGGGGGACGGTCAGTGCCGCTACGTGCACCGCAGATCTGTATGCAGGGTGGGACGACAGTGCTTTCTAGGAAGAGGTGTTGTGGGATGGACACTGGTTTGAAATACTGAGGAAGGTTGGCCCTGTGCGAGGAAATACCTGGGCGGTGTGCGAGATCTACAAACGAGGCCGAAGGTAGAGGCACGGGCCAGTGGTATGCTGAGAGCCGAATAGGGTGCTGCATGTGGTGCGGTTCGTGCCGGCGTCTTGGAGCTGGGCTCACCTGCAGGAGGAGGCACTGAAGCTAGGGAGGAGGTGGCAGTTCTGCACTACTTGGGTGGTGCGATTTCTGGGTGAGGGGTTGACAGCCTGGGGAGCTTAGGCAGTGGTGGAGGGCTTCGGGGTGTCCTGGTGCGCTGCATGTGGAGTGGGGTGGGAGCAGGACAACGGTCCGATGCCAGGTCGAGTGGGAGGAGGAAGGTCCCGCGACGGCTGCTGGAGGATATGTAGGAATTCTTCACTATAGTGGGTGGCCCGATGCACGATGAGACTGGAAGGAGAGCAGGGGCTCCAGCGGCGGCGTGCAGAGACTGGTGTGGGTGCAAAACAGCAAGTGGACGCTGGGACCTTGGTGATTTGGAGCTGTGCGGCTTCCAGGAGGAGGTCTGCATGCGAGGCTAGGGAACTTGGATGACCAAACCTGCTGGGTGGCACAGGGATAGGGGAGGAAGCCGGCCGGGGTGTGACACGCGGAGCAGGACCTCACGACAGTGGAGAAGCACACTGAAGCCGACGGGACGATGAGGGCTGGCTGTGCGTGGTAGCCCGACCGCCTGTGCGATGTGCTACATGAGGTTTTTTACCTCCTTCTTGGTGGCGTCCTAAGGAAGGAAAACTAGTGGGTCCGCCGACCCCCTTTTTCTTTTCATTTTTTTTATTTTTTATTAATCCACCACCCAACCCCCCTTTTTAAAGACTTCTTTTGAAGTCTTCCTCCTCTACCCCCCTTTTTTAAAAGTCATGATCTCCCACTTTTATTTTTTCCACACAAAAAATATCTAAAATCTATTTAGCCTTTAAATTTAATAATAATAAAATTATTATAATAAATTAATAATTTATTATTATTACACTATTATAATAATAAAATAATAATAATTATAATAATAATACAATTATTATCCAAATCATAAAATAAAATTATAATTTGAACATAGTTTTATTTTTTATATGATGAACTAAATCAATTCAAATGAAACTTGTTTAGTTGTTTGGGACGGAAAAATTTAATACATGATATTAAATCACATATTCGATCCAATCTAAAAAATTAAACTGACCATAACTTGGGAATTCAACATTGGATCGATGTGCGGTTTAAATCGTTAGGACCGTCTTTGAACTCTCTACTTAATAGTAATACATATTTAATTTTATAGTCTTACAAAATTTATGTGATCCCTCTGATACCACTGTTAGGTTCTAGGGACTGCAGCAAAAGCTGGAGGGCTGATGATTTTAAAATTTTCATTGGCAGATCAATGATACTTGTCGACGATGACAATCTGAGCCTTAGAAAGGTTTGAGGATCTCACATAAATCATAAGGGGCACAAAACTAGAAAGAAAATGTACCCATTTCAAATCTGAGGCCGCGGTCGACTGCAACTAGTCGATGACGATCATCGCTTGAAGGATCTAAAGCAAGATCCCTCTAGATCGTCCACACATGCTCCAAAAATCCACTGGAATGTCGATCATCGAATTCTAGGTGCTAGTACGGTGATCTGACGATGCTTTCGACATCTTGAAAATCACCACATCGAGATGACTTCGATGCTTAAGGAAGATCTTGATCTAAGCTCCATGGATCGAGATCTTCTCTCTTAAGAGAGCGGGAGGAGAGAGAGGCTCTAGATTTCACTCCATGAAATGATTGAATAGTGAATTTCACACCAAGGGAGAGAGCCTCCTCTCTTATTTATAGTGGAATTCCAAAATACCCGGTTGGGTTCCCCAGCCGCATTTATTTCAACGTCCACTAAATAAATAATTTTGAAAAACTAAACTATGCTAATATTATTTATTATTTTATCACATAATTATAATATATATAAAATATATTATGTGATAAAATCAAGTCATTTAACTCGACTCGTTATCCCTCTTAATATTAAACGAACCTTGAATATTAAAATAATATTCGTTTAATTAATATTTTTTCTCGTATTTACTAAACTTGTAAATAAATTAAATAAATTCAATCCAAATTATTCATAACTTGAATATTAATGAATTTATTTAATTATTTTGGTGATCTAGAACTTGGAAAACGCTTGAATCTTATGGTGGGCCCCACTAGGTCCATCTACCTATTCAATTGAATAGGTTGGATTTTTGAATATGCTATTGTGTGGGACCCTCTAGGCCCTTATCTCGATAGTAGTGAATAAAATCCACAGACCAAGAGTGGAGTCTAGCAACCCATCATGGCCCCTAAAGAGATAAGGATAGTCATAAAAATGACTACCATACTACGAACACTGACTGTGTACTATAATATCTTTTCCATTAAATATATCATAAAGTAGGATGCACACTTGTGTCAACAACCATTCTTGATTTATTATTTTTTGTTCTATCTGGATGGATTTACCTTTGTACTGATTTGGCCAAAGAATTATGAAGGTAGCACCATCCTGATCAACCAATCATGAGATATACAACTTCCTAATCTTGGAAGAGAAAAATCCTTTCTTGACCATTCAGCCAATGTCATACCACCAATGAGGCACCCAACACGAAATACCTCGCCAAGATTTCATTGAAATGGTTTTCATATTGCATCAAAGTATATAATAAAATATCATGCATTGGTAATGGTCTCAATTCAGGAGACCAATACACATGTATGTAGATATGAACAACCAATGACACCTAAAAACATGTGGTGTTCCTATTGGTGGGTCTGTCCTCATGATATCACTTCTAAAGATCACCAAGTGAAAACTTCATGAGAATAAGTCTCAATTCTTATGAGTTCCAACACCTGATAGTAAAACATCTACTGTGTCCTGTCAGTAAGATGTATCTAGACTATAGAACATATATTTACGATTATTTTCATAGCATCTTGAGGTCCTCATTATAACCTGGGATCTACTATAACCTTTCGATACAATAATTAATCTTTGAACATTACCATTATCATAGTGGACGTAGAAAAGTATACACTATAATGGGAATATAACATCATGCATAACTAACTGTACACATGATATGGTAATCAAAAGTACTGCATAGTTGGGTCTAGGGAACCCACTATTTTAACAGTTCTTTCCTAATGGGTTTGTTGTATGGATGGAGTTGGAAAATGTATACAAAACTCTTAGAAGTTTATCTTAGATGTGGGCATTGGTCAAAATAGTTGGTGATGTTTACACAAATACCATAGTGAAGTGGAAGAGAAGGTGTTGATTTCCCATGGGAATGTTCAATTTGATAGAGTATTGTAATTACCTCTTAAAATATTATGTGACACCTAAACATAAATTATAGTATGAAAAATTTTCATTCTAATGAAAACATAGTGAAAAAAACATTTTAATATTTTATAGAAAAAAAAATTATAATTTGATCGGATGAATATTACCATTGAACTTACAAAGTTGAAATATGCCTAGAATGAATTTTTGAAAATTTCCCTTATAAATAAATTTTGGTATAATATTTAACTATTTTTTCTAATTTTTTTTAACATATATAACTAATCATACATTGATTATCAATTAGTTATAAATAAAGATAAAATCATTCAAATGTAAAAGGAGTTTTTTCTCTGAAAACTATTTTTAGGGGAAAATTATATTTTTATTTTAATATATTAAAATAATCTCTATTAATGAATTATTTTAATGAGAAATAGAGATTATATATTTAATTAATTAAATTGAAATTCATATAATGGTGGTTACTATTAAAAGAATTAGAATAGATTCATCTTATGTATGAAAGATGAATTTTCTAAAAATTGTTTTATCCTATTTTATGGGGTTTTTAAAATTAATTTCTACCACTTATTGAAATTTAATTTAATAAAATTGTTTGAAAACATAAAATTATAATATCCAAAGAATTTAAATAGTAAAATTTCATTTCTTCTCATATTGAATAGTAACCTAGGTAAAAATTCATTACCAAGTTAATGGGTAATATGATTTATTTAAGGTATGACTATAGGATAAGGTCATAAAATCAACCCAACACTTGGTGATATAATTAATTTGAACCTAGTTATAAAGAAGAGGTTTAAATATGAACCATTTTATTTCATTTTATTTATTCTTCTACCTCATTCTATTATATTCTTACCATGAAGATATAATTATATATTTATCTTCCATATACTTAAATTTTATTATATTGATGGGAAAAACCTTATTCGTCTCCATTTTCATCTCATAGAAAATCAAAGCATTGCTCGTGTGCACATAAGGACTACCATCTCAATATAGTTATTTGGTCAATTTTCTATCACTTCCTATCATAGATGGATATAATGATTATATATGACAATTATGATATAAAAATAATTATAGAATTACAAAATACTTGTCACACCCTGACCTGTGTGATCCTTTTTTTCCTTCTTGGTGTTGAATAATTTTTTTGGGGGTTTGGGTTCAGTCCCAGATGAAATTTTTGAGTTTATGTTAAAAAGTGCACATTTTTGAGTTGACTTTATTAGGAGCATGAGTAGAGCACCTTTTGGAAAGTGCGTAGCTTTTCCCAGAAGACTGTCCGACCTGTCCGTATTAAAAAAAATAAAAATGTGTAATTTTTTTAATTTAAAACGAATGTTAATTATTGTGTCATTTAGAATTTTTATTGTCATTATTAAAGTTATTATGATTATTTTGAATCTTATTATTGTTATTATAGATAATATAAATATTATGAATATTAACTATTTTAATTATTATTATTAAGATATTATTATTATTATGACTATTTTGTAAACCTTTTAATTAATTTTTTTTAGGGTGTTTATTATTATTTTTTAAAAGGAAACCCAAATTCTACCCCTTTCTCATGCAACACCTCCCCCCCTCTCCAATATCCTCTCCCTACCTTCCTATTCAGTGTGAATTGACCCCCCTGGTGCGATATCTCCATCCTGACTGGCTCCCTCCCATGAAATAGCCCCGACGTCGCCCCCTCTCCCTACCAGCGAACTATCTGGATAGCGCGCCTCCCCTCTGCTAGTGGTGAAGCCCCACCGACTGACCCACCTCTGGCTGCGTGGCCCTCTCTCAGCCGGTGCGTATAGAACCAACGCCGCCCCTACCACTCGCGAACCCCTCTCTGCTCTCGTTTCTGGATGGACCTCCTATGGCCACCCAAGCTAGTGCCGATCCCTCATCCTATTTTCCCAACCGACAAGCACCCCCTCTACTCGGAATAAGTTTTTTTTTACATTTTTTCAATTTTTTTTAAAAATACATCTAGGTAAAAAAAATTATTTTTTTACCCTTCAAAGGCAGCACCTGGTGTGCCGCCTTTGGGGGTTTTTTCACCCAGGGCAAGGAGGCACATGGTGTGCCACTTTTAACAAAAATAAACTCCAAAGGTGGCACACCATGTGACGCCTTTGCATAAATATTTTTTTTAAAAGTTTTTATTTTTATTTTTTTTGTTTTGTTTTGGTTTATATATATATATATATAAAACAAAACTTTTCAGCAGAATTTTTCTACTATTTAATATCCAGCAGTACTTCCATTACAACAGTCTAGATTCTAATAGAAACCCTCACCCTGGACTCCCTTTTATAAGGGGGATTGCCCTGGAAATCATACTGCATTTCCGATGTGGGATTCTGGTTCTTTTTTTTCTGCGCAGTATATTCTGTGTTTATGATGTGGAATTCTGTTTCAAGTACGTGACTTTGAAAGACTATAAAACATAAAATATAAGACCAACATAAATGAAACTTTAAACATTTATTAAACATATAAGTAATAGTTGAAAACAAAAATAATTTCATAAAAAATGTTGATATAAATTAATTTATAATCTTTCAAAACCACCTACTTGAAACTTAAAAATATTTAAAGTATGTGACTTTGAAAGCTTATAAAAGATAAACTATAAGATAAATATACATAAAACTTTAAAATTTTATTAAAAATATAAGAAATAGTTGAAAAAAAAATAATTTCATTAAAAATTTTGACCAAAAATAATTAATAAGCTTTCAAAACCATCAACTTGAAACTTAAAAATGTTTCAAGTTCCCGACTTTGAAAGACTATAAAACATAAACTATAAGACCAATACAAATAAAACTTTAAAAATTTATTAAAAATATAATAAATAGTTGAAAACATAAAAAACTTTCTAAAAAATTTCCATAAAAATTAATTTATAATCTTTCAAAACCGTCTACTTGAAACATAAAAATGTTTCAAGTATGTGAATTTGAAAGACTATAAAACATAAAATATAAGACCAAAATAAATGAAACATTAAAAATTGATTAAACATATAAGGAATAGTTAAAAACCAAAATAAGTTCCTAAAAATATTGATGAAAATTAATATATAAGCTTTCAAAACCGCCTACTTGAAACTTAAAAATATTTTAAGTACGCGACTTTGAAATACTATAAAAGACAAACTATAAGACCAATATAAATGAAACTTTAAACATTGATTAAACATATAAGAAATAGTTAAAAACAAAAATAATTTCATCAAAATTATTGATTATAAATAATTTATATGCTTTCAAAAGCACCATCTTGAAACTTAAAAAAGTTTCAAGTATGCGAATTTGAAAGACTATAAAATATAAACTATAAAATGAATATAATTGAAACTTTAAAAATTGGTTGAAAAATAATAAATAGTTGAACAAAAAATAATTTCATAAAAAATGTTGACGAAAAATAATTTATAAGATTTCAAAACCGTCTACTTGAAACTTAAAAATGTTTCCAGTGCGTGACTTTGAAAGACTATAATTATATTATTAATTAACTAATTAATTATTACATAATTAATAGTTATATTAATAATTAACTAAATAATTTTTATATAAGTAATAATTATTGAGTAATAATTAATAATTAATAATTAATAATTTCTTATATGTTTAATTATTGTTTAAAATTTCATTTATATTGGTCTTATAATTTATATTTTATAGTTTTTCAAAGGCATGTACTTGAAACATTTTTCAGTTTCAAGTAGGAGGATTTGAAAGCTTATAAATTATTTTTCATGGATATTTTTTACAATTTTGTTGTTGTTTTCAACTATTTATTATATGTTTAATCAATGTTTAATGTTTCGTTTATATTTGTCTTATAGTTTATATTTTATTGTCTTTAAAAGTCACGTACTTGAAATATGTTTAAGTTTCATGTAGGTGGTTTTGACAGCTTGTAAATTATTTTTTATCAACATTTTTTATGAAATTATTATTTTTAACTATTTCTTATATTTTTAATCAGTTTTTAAAGTTTCATTTATATTGGTCTTATAGTTTATATTTTATAGGATTTCAAAGTCACGTACTTGAAATATGTTTAAGTTTCAAGTAGGTGATTTTGAAAGCTTATAAATTAATTTGTATCAACAATTTTTATGAAATTATTTTTGTTTTCAACTATTTCTTATATGTTTAATCAGTGATTAAAGTTTCATATATATTGGTCTTATAGTTTATGTTTTATAGTCTTTAAAATTTGCGTACTTGAAACAAAATCGCACATCGGAAACGCAGAATCTACTATGCCGGAAAAGGAGAACCAGATACCACATCAGAAATGCAGTATGGTTTTCAGGGAAAACCCCCTTATAAAAGGGAGTCCTGTGTGAGGGTATCAGTCAGAATCCCGACTGCTATAATGGAAGAACCGCTGGATATTAAATAGCAGAAAAATTATAGTGAAATGTTTTGTTTTATATATATATATATAACAAAACAAAACAAAATAAAAATAAAAATAATTTTTTCTTTAAAATATTTATGCAAAGGAGGAACCTGGTGTCCCACCTTTGAGGTTAACACCATTCCCTCCTCCTGCTACCCCTGCTAGCATACACCCCCTCTACTCGGTGTAACACATCAGTGGAGTGGACCACCTTCATCTGCACAGTCCTCCTCCAACCAGCAACCTTGTCGTCCAGTACGGCTCTAACAAGCACATCCTTCACACATTTGATATCCCCTTTTCTATTTATTTTTCCTTGTATGTGATTGGGGTTTTGATTGTTTAGGGGTTATTTTTGATAGTTTAGG
This sequence comes from Viscum album, assembly GCA_963277665.1. Classification (NCBI taxonomy): domain Eukaryota; kingdom Viridiplantae; phylum Streptophyta; class Magnoliopsida; order Santalales; family Viscaceae; genus Viscum; species Viscum album. The sequence continues at coordinate 1,232,841,147 of OY728162.1, read as the reverse complement.
GTTGTTCTTCATAGGTTAGGGGTTTTGAAACCCTCACTACGTGGTCTCAAGTTTTCATTGTCATCACAATTTGAATTTGTGGTAGGATTCCCCTTACCCATACCCTATTAATTTAAGATTCTTTTTTTCATGATATTTTCAACTTCTATACATTCTGAATATTATTTTTTTATCCTTGAATAATTATATGGTGTAAAAAATGGTTATTTGTACCAAGTCTTTTGTTAAATTTCATTATTTTGTAAAAATTGTGCACATTTCATGTCTGATAAATTGTTGATTGACAATTTTCAAATGATTTGTGATATTTTAAACATGGTACAGTAGCTGAAATAAAGTGAAGGAATGCAAATTGGTTTTTATACTTTATTTTTTATTAAATATAATTTTTTTTGGAAAATATTAATGTGTGTATTTTATATATATATAAAATTCCTGGTTGGCCTTTATGGCTTAAGTGAGATTTTAAAAAATGGTTTCTTTGGATTTATAAATGTGGAGGCATCATGAAAATGGTTTTTGGGGGGTCTTTATATGATTTCTGAAAGGGTTTGGGATTTATAAAGAAATGAGTATCAGTTTTCAAGGTGTTTTGGTGTGTTTTTACCCATTTATAAAAAAGTGCGTGTGTATATTGATAAATGTGGGTTTTGTGAATAGTTTTTTAAATGATTTTAAATTAAAAGAAATATTAATTATGGATTTTAAACCAGTTTGACATGGAATGTTGAATTAGGGCCCGGTTGGCAGTTTTGTGTAAATTGGTTTTGTTTTAAATGAGGTATGTAAATGTTTTAAAGAATGTTTATAAGTGTTTTTGAGTGTAAATGGTGTTCTTGGAACCATTTTTGAAAAGTGATTGTATTTTGAGATAAGGATTTTTTTGAATGTTTAAGGGATCATTTGGCCATTTCATGAAATTAGTGAAAAGTGTTTATTATGAAAACCCTCAATGGTTATTTCTCATGCCTTTATTGAATGAAATGAGTGAGAGGTCCTTTTTGGGGGATTCTTAGGATCCATTATTGGGGTTCTTTAGTTAGAACCCTTTATAATTGTTTTTTTATTTTTAAAGCATGATAATAGTCCTAAGGGAGACTCAGGGTAAGACCTGTTGTGCATTATTATTATTTATATGTGATTTGATGCTCGACTATCATAAATTAGATCACCCCTTTAATACTTGAGACATTAGAACCTAGAATATTGAGAGAATTGTTTGAGACAAGTGATACACTGGTAGGTTATGGTACAGACTAGTGGACCATAATATGTGAATATATTGGGTTCATGTCTATGGGATTTTCCTTCAGCCTTTTCTGGGAAAGGGTGGATGAGCATATAGAGCGTTAGATTTCATCATATATGGCATGATAATATATATGGGGTCATAGGTATTGGTGTAGTCTAGATTATTCTAGATATCCTAGTTTCACCTCTTTATAACTACTTTAGTCACTTTCAGTGTTGTTTAGATACTTGTGTAAAAATTTTATATTTCCCTTATTGGGTGACCGCTGTAGTGTTTTTCATGAGAATAATTTTAATATAAAGTGATGTGTGGTTTTAACATGGATTATGAAAAATATTTTTAAAGAAAAGTTTTTTATTCTCTTTTTGAATGTTTTAAATGCAAACATCACTTTCCCCTTGAAAAATGATAATGTATCACTAGTGGATTAGACATGGTTTTGAAAAACACAAAGGGGAAATGAGTTCTAATTTTCATTTAAGTAAAAAATATATATAAAATTACTTTTATAAATTATAGTTCAAACATGAAATTTATGTTTCTTTAATTTTAAAGACAATGCATTGGGGAATAGATATCGGGCTATTCTAATGAGTTTTAATACTCACGCCTATAGTTATTTTCTATTTTTAGTCCTTGTGTAGGTTAAAAATTGGGTTCATTTGCCTTGGGATATGTTTGATCATTGAGTTGGAGAGTGACCTATGAGGTCACATGGAGTTAGTTCGGTTATTAGGTTCGGTCAGTTTAGTTGTTTGTTCTGTTGGATTTTTTATTCCATTGAACCAATGATGTCCAGTTGTGTTATATTTATATGTTGGGATATTTTTTTTATTTTTGTTGTTGGTTATTACTATTTTAATGGGAAAAATTGTTCCCTTATGTACTCTAATGATGCCCTGGTGCTTGTCGCCATCTCGGAAGGATCATGAACGCCTCCCGGGACTTGATGTAGATAGACTCAGATAACCAGTTTAGGGTCAACCTAGGTTGGTTCGGGATAATACTATTTACTCTTCTTTTTTTACTTCCAATAGAAAATGAAAATAATGTTCATGAATACATAGGAACTACTATCTCCAAGAATGGTGTATTTAATTTTTATGTAACTACCTTTTATGGATAGTTATAAAACTAAATATAATGAATAAACATGATATATATATATATATAAATATATATATATATATATATATATCATGATTAAGATTATGGGTATTATAAAACCAAGATGGAGATTCAAGATCCCAAATTGATGAACCAACAAATATATGAAAAAAATTACATTTAACACCCAAGATAATGATGTTAATAAAGAATTGTTAATTAATAGGTTATGATATGTTATAATTTAATCATAAATTGTATGATAATTATGAATATTACTCTTTTTTAGTGATTTAAAATCATAAAATCATTATATGTAAGGATTAAAAAAGTATGAATAAGCAGAGACCCAAGGTAAGGGATTTATGTTATAATCTAATTATATTTTAGGATTGTTTATGTTAAGATTTCATTTAGGAAAATTATATTATATTATACATTAAACCCAAAATATTTTCATATACTATTTTTTATGTTTTTGTCTTACATGTTTATTTTCTATTTATTCTCATGTTTGATCATGAATTAACATGTAAGGTACAGGTAAGGGATTTTTGGTTACAATCTAAATTTTTTATGGTATTGTTTATGTTAATATTTCCTTTGGGAAAATTATATGATCCTAATATCTTAATAACCATATCTTTTATTCTTGTATGATCCCAAATTTTTTATCAATTATAGATTATTGTAACTTTTGGTTTAACCCTTATGGAGATTCTCTTTTGGATTAAATCTAAATCCGTACCTTTAGGACAATAGGTTTGTCTTTGTAAAGAAGGAAGTATGGGGCTTAAGGTTGGGTGTTGGACAAGTAAATGACATGTATTTGGAATACATGGTGTCTATTAAATACACGACATGTATTATCCTAGTATTAAAATTCACAACGTGCAATGAACTTTCCCCAGAAAAGAAATCCCAAACATTACATGATGTGTAAAAAATTTACATGCCATGTAAATGTCATGAAATGTTTTTAAAGAGGATAAACTCCATTTATTTTTCTTACCCTCTTTAATCTATTTATCTTAAATAGCATGAGATATCCTCCCTAGAAGCTCATTTTTTTGCCTAAATCTAGACATTGTTCCAATTTTACCATCCAACCTTGGAATCAAGATCTATTTGGCTCATTTGATTCCTATAGGTAATCTCTTCAATCGTTAGGGTAATTTTATTGTTCTTATTCGTATCAGATATTCTATTTTGATATAGTCTCATATGCCCTATTTTCATGGCCTTGATCTATTTTTCCATTTTCTTATAATTCGAGAAAAAACCAATGGCCAATAATGAACGAGGAGAGTTCAATAGGAATAAGTTAGGCAGTCTATGAATTTTCCCTAAAAGTATCATCATTTATAAATTTCCTTCATTGTACACACATCGGTTTCACCAGGAGTTTCCCTTTAAATTCATATTCTATGATTATAGTTGTTATAATTTGATTATACGACCCATTTTCATATGTTCATCACATCATTGGAGGTTTTGACCTCAACACTGACCCACCAAGTAGGCTATTTACTCATTTATACCTTAGTGACCCATGCGGGTCTATCCACAACACTGTTTAGTTTCACTTGGACTTGACCTTGACAAGATAAGTGTTTTTAATTAATTAATTAATTTTTAATGGAAGGTACATTATATATATCACTTTTCATTGACTTATACAGTTGACTGAATTGGTTTTATGTACTGATTTACCATGTAAGTCCCAATAAAATGAAATGGGATGAACCTATTAAATGATTATAAATTGAAATGGGAATTGGTTTCATGTCTTATATTACCTTGTCACCTTGTATGAAATTCAATGGATAAACCTAATGAAATATTAATTGGATGGTGTATATGTATATATATCATTTGGACCTTACTCTTGTAATTAATTTAATTTGTTGGATGACCCACTTAGCCATGTTACTTTATATTAAAGGAAATGGAATGAACCACATGAATTTTTAAATGTAATGAGTATTGAATAGACTTAAATGAATAATGATATATGTAACACCTGATATTTTTATGAGAAATATTTTGTTATTATGTGATATACATCATCAAATGAATCTTTCACTACATACAACACTAGCTTGGCTTGCTTTACACGCAAGCACGGCCTTCCTCGATATCTTGCGTGGGACACAATACCGAGTTTCACTAAACAACGATATGCCATTAAAATATTATTAAAACTAGCCGTTATGAATAGTAATATCCACTTTTTTAAATTTTTTAAATTTTATCTTTCAAAATGGACTTCATTTTTGGATTCGGAGTATTGAAATTATCCTAGGGTAAAATTTTGGTATTTTTCTGAAAACTTTCAATTTTTGATGAATAGTGAAAACACTGGGTTACTATTTAAAAACCGAATTTTTATTTAATTAATTAATTATTTTATTTAAATTTATTTTGGGTAAAAATTGATACATAACACCTATATAAGTTCAATGTAATTCATTGGATTCATTTTATAATAATTTTAGATATATAAAAATTTTATTGAAATTTTCACTGTCTTTTACCCACCTCCTAGGAGAATTTAAAAATTTACATAAAACTTAATTTTACCACTTCTGTTAGTGGAATTTCAAAAATACAAGAGACATGGTTAATATCAGGGACTAAAATTTTGTTCAATGATATGAAAATATTTTTTTACGAATAATAACCTTTTACTTTTTTTTACCACGGTTAAAAGTAAATAGGGTAATTAAGGGTAAAAATGTTATTATTATTACTCTAACACATGTCCTAATTCTATTGGATAAGTTTAATTCGAACAAAAAACAACCTTAGGAATAAAATATGACCATTTAGGCCCACTTGGATTAGATTAAGACATTTAATATTATTTTATTTAAAGAATAGCTAAAATAGTTATAATCAAAGTTTAATAACTAAAACATTTTTAATATAGGTTAATGCAAAAGCTAAATTCAACTATAAATATTTATTAGAAATCTAAAAATATTTCCTACATAATGGTAGTTTATTTATAATTTTTATACATTAAATAATTTAATTTATTTATGACACAATGATGATGCAGTAATTATCTTATTAATGAAATATTGACATAATTGATGTTATAAATACCCAAATAAATGTAATTTGAAACTTTTTATGAATTACAATAATTTTCTAGGTTAATATGACATGTTAGAATTGATTTAATTAACTTTTTTTGAACTAATCATTCTGTTATTATTTTCATAGAAATCAATTACCAAATTGTGTCAAAATTGACATAAAATAGTTTTTAAAACAAATATTATATTATTAATTGTTATTTTATTCCTAAAAATATAAGGTTAGGCCAAATGAATTATATAAGGTTATATATATTAATAATAAACAACTTGGTGTTCTTTTTTCTTGTTATAGTAAGTTTATTAAACTTATAGTGTAAGAAAACAAGAAGACACGGTAAAAGTAAAATTATTTAACTTAAAGTTAAATCTAAATGATAAGGTTAAAATTGAAACCTAAACTTGTCTAAATTATATTGGATGAGAGGATTTTGACCCATCCCCACCATATCTTCGAAATAAATCAAATGTTAGCTATTAAAAACCGAATATGAATTTATAATAAAATAATATTTTTAGTTTTTTCCAAAGGTGCCCCTCTCCTCCCTTATAAAATGTAACCTCATCCCTCTCCTCCTCACACCTCTTTGAGCCTTCAATGTAGAGACCTGAAGCTTGAAGTACATAGATATTACATTAATTTTTCTGAATACATAATACATAACAAAAACAGACACACAAGGACCGTAATAGTTTAGTGTCTTTGGAAACTTGGAACGTAAACTTCTAATAGTGGTGAAAGATCTTCAACATCTCCCATAAAGATCTTCCACTTTTTGTTTCCATACCTCAAAACTTTATTTTAATCCTGGGGTAAAATAAAACATAAAAAGGGTGAGCTCAAATTCTCATTAAGGGTAAGCATGGATAAAATAAAACATACCACATACATTTGAACTTAAAAACATGAACATAATGTTTAAACATCAAAATCTTGAGCAACGACTTAAAACATGGAAGTACATAAGGCATAGATCATAATGGAACATAAATCATGATAACGTAGCATGGGAATAAAACATGTAATTGTGGCATCCATTAAACACATGAAATTATTTCCATAGTATCCAAGGCATTGCTGCCAAGACCATCTTAGTGGAAAAAGTCCTTTTCTGAATCGAGTTCACTCCTCGTTCCAGACCTGTAATATTGAACCGGATTAACATACCATTCCAGCCATGTCTATATCATGAGATATAAATCTTTACCCAATTAATTGGAGGGAGATATAGGTCCCACCCATCTCATAATGAAATCATTCTTACTTGTGCCACATAATAAACATACATCATTATTAATAACCCAATAAATAAAATCGGTTTGATAAACACCATCCCATCATCACATAATCCATATAAAAGAAATGGATATAATTTCATAACAAGAAAAGTTAAACCATTTAAATCATAGAGGCATGTTACTTGAAACATACACATATGAAATAATGTCATCTTTGATGAAAAATGGTTTTTATAAAACACTTGAAATGAACTCCTGAGGAAAATATCCTTTCTTCTTCAAAATAACTTTCTTTTCACAAAATGTCATGCAATTTTCAAAGAAAATGATTTTTTTGAAAATAGTCATGAAATCTTTTGGAGGAAGCTTCATGAAAATAAGGCTTTATAAAACCGTAAAAATCCGTTCGTGCCGTATATGTTAAAAAACAGATTCTTCTCGTACTTTGGTCAGAAAAGTCGAAAAGTACCTTGTAGGGTAAATAAAAGAACGATTCCTTCCATACCATGGCCTAAAAGTCAAAATGGGTAAAAATGGCTTTAAACATACATGAATAAAATTTTATAAAACATGGACATGAATGATAGCAATAACCCTAGTAAATACTTACAAATAAGTAATCTCAGATAAAAATGAGATTTGCAGAATTATCCCTTACCTTAGATCCGATATGCTTCGTACGTATCTGAACCTCCTGTATAATGATTTAAATAATGTCATTGAATTATTACAGAATCATATTCATTGTTATGATATCATATATGGTTCAATTATGACTTTATATTACCCATTATTTTATAAATTCCATGTTAAAGAGCGTTTTGGGTAAAAGTGTTTCATTTTTCGTCCGTGTTTTGAATTGTAATTATTCATATGATTAGTTAGATCACGATTAATTAATTACAGAATATAAAACATGATTTATATATAATATATATTCAGAATATACATATATATAATAGATCGATAAATGGAAAGAAATACCCCGTTCATGGAGACGGTAGGCCGTACGTACGCATGAATGTTGTTTTCGTTTCTCATTGAATTGAATGGAATTAATTGGATGACATAAATATATATACAAATAAATAGTATCATTATTATGTAATATATTTCATGATTAATTATTATATATACTTTATAATCATTTATGAATGGTTAATCATTGAGAATGAATCTCATCGCGCCGTGGAGACGATATTCCGTACGTACGCACGAGTGATGATATCGTTCCCATGATCATGGAATTTTATTGGAGTGTATGTATACTATTACAACATAAATATCACTTTACAATAATCATATATAGTTATTATTTACACCATTATACCCATCCAAGTAAGGTGGTCGTGGAAAATAGATTACACCACGGCGTGGATACGGTATTCCGTACGTACACACGCGCAATGATTTCATTTTCCATAGGATGGATAGATGGTGAAATAGGGTTGTTTCATACTTATAATAACATATCCATATATGAGTGATACTGATGTTATTACTTCATAATGAAACAACCTAAGAAGAAGAAGTGGAAGAAGAAATAAAGTTGAAAGAATCAATATCAGACATTACCTCTTCTTTGAAGCGCCTCTTTGAGACGTCCTCTTAGGGCACTAAAATTGGTTTTGAAGAAGACCATGAACTCTAGTATGTTTCTAGGGAAGTGGAGAAGAGAAATTAGCAGGGGTTGGCCGAGCTTGAAGGCTCAATGTGGTGTGAGGAAGAGAGGGATGAGGTTCCCTTTTATAAGGGAGGAGAGGGGCACCTTTGGAATAACTAAAAATATTATTTTATTATAAAGTCATATTCGGTTTTTAATAGATCCAAATTGATTTATTTCGAATATAAGGTTGGTATGGGTCGAAATACTCTCATCCAATAGATTTTTTACAAGTTTAGGTCATTATATTAACCTTAACTTTTAGTTTTGACTCTTAGTTAATTAGATTCACATTTAACATGTAACATTGTATTTTTATATTATATAGTTAATAAACATACCATATACATCCAAGAGACCCCCAGGTGGTCCATTAATGATACACCTATCATGATATAAGTATCTTGGCAGAACATTATATTTTTAGGAATATAATAACAATTAATAATATAATATTTGTTTTAAAAACTATTTTATGTCAATTTTGACACTATTTGGTAATTGATTTTTGTGAAAATCATAACAAAATGATTAGTTCGAAAAAAGTTAATTAAATCAATACTAACATGTCATATTAACATTTAAAATTATTTGAATTCATAAAAAGTCTCAAATTACATTTATTTGGGTATTTATAACATCAATTATGTCAATATTTCATTAATAAGATAATTACTGCATCCTCATTGTGTCATAAATAAATTAAATTATTTTAAGTCTAAAAATTAAAAATAAAATACCATTATGTATTAAATTGTTTTATATTTATAATGAATATTTATAGTCGAATTTATCTTATGTATAACCCTATATTAAGAATAATTTAGTTATTAAACTTTGATTCTAACTATTTTAACCCTTCTTTAAATAAATTAATAATAAATGTCCTAATCTAATCTAAGTGGGCCTAAATGGTCAATTTTTATTCCTAATGTTGTTTTTGGCCGAATTAAACTTATCCAATAGAATTAGGACATGTGTTAGGGTAATAATAATATCATTTTTACCCTTAATTACCCTATTTACTTTTAACCGTGGTAAAAAAAGGTAAAAAGTTACTATTCACCAAAAATTATTTTCATCTCATTGAACCTAATTTTAGTCCTTGATATTAACCGTGTCTCTCAGATTTTTGAAATTCCACTCACATAAGCGGTAAAATTAAGTTTTATGAAAAATTCAGTTTTTTAACTACCACTTAGTGGTTTCACTATTCATCAAAAAAATGAAAGTTTACAGAAAAATACCAAACATTAGGCCTAAGCTATATTTGATATTATGAATTCAAAAATGATGTCTATTTTACCAAATTCAAAACATATCAGTTTCATTAAATTATTTAAAAATTAAATCCCGTCGTCAAAACAAATAGCGTGTTCTTAAGAGATAATAACTATCAAAAGACTGACACTTGTTTATGTCTGGTTTAAATGTGAAATTACATCCAATGACCAAAATTGTATTAAATTGTAAAAATATATTCTAAATATACTTTTAAACCACTCAAATTAATAATTTATCACTATTAATTATATTGATTAAAAACGTTGTTTTTAATTAAAATTTAGTAATTTTCACTATTCATCAGAATATGAAAGTTATCCGAAAAGTACCAAAATTTCACCCTAATCTAATTTTGATATTCCGAATCAAAAAATGAAGTAAATTTTGAAAGATAAAATTTATAAAATTTCAAAAAGTGGGTATTACTATTCATAACGGCCAGTTCATAATAATATTATAATAGTACCTCGTTTAGTGAAATTCGGTATTGCGTACAACACACGCTATCGAGGAAGGTCGCGATTGCGTGTAATGAAGCCAAGTTAGGGTTGCGTGTTGTGCAAGACTCCTTTATTGTAGCGTACAACACAAGACATCAATAAAATTAAAAAGAATATTTTTTATAAAATCTCGGGGTGTTATATTCTACCCCCCTTAAAATGAATTTTGCCCTCAAAATTCGTCGAGGTTATAAATGGTTTACTACTCGAAAGTTTTTTTTATTAGAAACCCACATCGTAAAAAGGAATACCAAAACCAATCTTTAAAAACTAAAGTATGAATCATAACGGTTACCCAAATTAACTAATCACTGGGTTTCCACATAGGAGAACATAGGTGAAAATATGGATATGGAAGAGAAACCTAACCATCATGTTCTGATGGAGAGTGGTAGAGAAGATGGCTATGAAAAAGCCAACAATCACAAAGCTATAGATTTGTGAAGATCTAAGGTACCATCTGATTCATCGGATATAATGGAACTAGGACAACATTTTTGGTTTTCAAGATCATTTCCCTAAAGTTGATGAATTAAAAGAAATACATACATAATTTTGGTACAATCTCACTGTTGTTCGTGAATTGAACAATTTCCACTTCATCCCTTAAATAAATGAAGTTGAATATTTTATTCGTGATGTGTTAGAAGATCATATGATAGAATGATGGGTCATTCCATCGGTTTCAAACAAAAGGTTAGAAAAAGTTATAAGTCCATCTTGTGGTTAGATTAATCATATATGGTTCCAAAAATGAACTTATACTTCATATATCATACCGCTTAATAAAATAAAACTAGTTTCTACTAACCAGGGACTTCCTGTAGGCCAGTGGTAGGCGATAAAGGCCAGTCGCACTTCAATTGTGGGTTCGATTCCCACAGCCTTGTACGACGCGATGGGCTGTTTCCCTTCCTGCAGGTTTTCCTTTTTCTAAAACTAAATTACTATAACATCCCATCAATAATGTCAAAAAAGTTTTATCCTTAAACAATACTAAATTTTTTCCAACATAATCCATTCCAATCTTTATGCTTATCCAAAATACTGTTGTCCAATCTCATATTATAGTGAAAACGATTACCAAAGATTTCATATAACAAGCATTTTAATACCATTGTTGATCCCCAGATATGTCTTGTTAGTCACATTCCAAACATTCGAAGGCTTTAATCATGTATTCTCTTGAAAAATTAATACCCATTGAATCTTAGTGAAAACATGAGTGTTGTCAAAAGTTAACTCTTTTCACATATCAAAATCCTCAAAATTCTATATACTCAAACCATGATATCACTTAGTCCTTATATCAATCATGAGCACATGAATACAATCAAACATCTCATTATATTCTTATCCCTTCATTATGTGCATATCTTCTACTTTCCAAAATATTTGAATCACTTTTCATGGTTACCAGTACCATAAAATTATTGAAAACCACAATAGACTAATACAAAAATATTCTAATACACCATAAAAGTACCTCAACAACATTATTCTTGAATACCAATACATAAACACTTCAATCCATCCTCTTCAATGATTGTCCTGGAATAAGTCCTTCCTTGATTTAGAAGTAACTTTTTAGGTCAGGGCATTGAGTTGGGTAATTCCCATGTTCTCCACAAATAAGACATTGAACTCCATAATAGTCTGTCACTCTATGAACCTTTTATCCACACAGATAACATCTGTCCCTCCATTTGAGGAATTCCTCAAGTTTCTTATTCCCTTATTTAGAAATCTCAATCTTCCTTTCTTTATGCTCCTCAACAAGCGAACATGCATAAAAGTCTATCTTCCTCTTATTTGATGAATTAGGCATACCACTAAATTTCACCTTGTTAATCATATATCACGATGACTGATTCGGCATAATCACAATATCTTTCTCTCTAGGCATTACACAATTTTGTTTCTCATAGTCACCAATTTGTCCATTGGATTCAATGTTAACCGAATTTCTTCTGGTTCCCTCCATTGACTAAAACACAAAAAGAATTCTGTGAGAGTAAAAAATCATACAAGGAAAATAACATAATAAAGGGGGAGTACCATCGACATCTAACATCTTAGGTTAAATTATAAGATCGTTACAGTAGTTCTAGGACTACATCCTATACGTATACTTATCCTTAGGTAAATCCATAGACATACCTTAGAAATATCTCTAGGGATCTCACTAATGTTTTCACATCCTAGTTTCCAAAGGTTTACTAAACCTTTCCTCTGATACCAACTGTAGATACCCGAAGATTGACGTACATAGATATTACATTACATTTTCGGAATACATAATACATAAAAAAAACAGACACAGAAGGACTGTAATAGTTTAGTGTCTTTGGAAACTTGGAACGTAAACTTCTAATAATGGTGAAAGATATTCAACATCTCCCATAAAGATCTTCCACTTTTTGTTTCCTTACCTAAAACCTTTCTTTTAATCCTGGGGGAAAATAAAACATAAAAAGGGTGAGATCAAATGCTCAGTAAGGGTAAGCATGGATAAAATAAAACATACCATATACATTTGAACTTAAAAACATGAACATAATGTTTAAACATCAAAATCTTGAGCAACGACTTAAAACATGGAAGTACGTAAGGCACAGATCATAATGGAACATAAATCATGATAACATAGCATATGAATAAAAAATGTAATTTTGGCATCCATTAAGCACATGTAATGATTTCTATAGTAGCCAATGCATTGTTGCCAAGACCATCTTAGTGGACAAAGTACCTTTCTGAATCGAGTTCACTCCTCATTCCAGTCCTGTAATACTGAACTGGATTAACATACCGTTCCAGCCATGTCAATCTCATGAGATATAAATCTTTACCCAATGAATTGGAGGGAGATATAAGTCCCACCCATCTCATAAGGAAATCATTATTACTTGTGCCACAAAATAAACATACATCATTCATAATAACCCAATAAATAAAATGGGTTTCATAAACATCATCCCATCATCACATAATCCATATAAAGGAAATGAATATCATTTCATAATAAGAAAATTGAAAACAAGTAAATCATAGAGACATGTTACTTGAAACATACACATATGAAATAATGTCATCTTAGATGAAAAATGGTTTTGATAAAACACTTGAAATGAACTCTTGAGGAAAATATCCTTTCTTCTTTAAAATAATTTTCTTTTTTACAAAATGTCATGAAATTTTAAAAGAAAAGGATTTTGTTGAAAATAGTCATGAAATATTTTGGATGAAGCTTCATGAAAATAGAGCTTTTTAAAACCGTAAAAATCTGTTCATGCCGTATAAGTTTAAAAAACACATTCTTCTCGTACTTTTGTCCGAAAAGTCAAAAAGTACCTTGTTGGGTAAATAAAAGAAATATTCCTTCCATACCATGGGGTAAAATTCAAAACAGGTAAAAAGGAATTTAAACATACATGAATACACTTTTATAAAACATGGACATGAATGATAGCAATAACCCCAGTAAATACTTACGAATAAGCAATCTCGGATAAAAATGAGATTTGCACAATTATCCCTTACCTTAGGTCCGATATGCTTCGTACGTTTCCGAAACTCCTGTATAGTGATTTAAATAATATCATTGAATTATTAGAGAATCATATTCAATGTTATGATATCATATATGGTTCACTTATGACTTTATAATATCTATTCTTTTGTAAATTCCATGTTAAAGAGCGTTTTGGGTAAAATCCTTTCATTTGTCGTCCGTGTTTTGACTTGTAATTATTCATATGATAACTTAGATCATGATTACTTAATTACATAATATAAAACATGATTTATATATAATATATATTCAGAATATACATATATATAATAGATCGATAAATGTAAAGAAATACCCCGTTCATGGAGACGGTAGGCTATACGTACGCATGAACGTTGTTTTCATTTCCTCATTGAATTGAATGGAATTAATTGGATGACATAAATATATATATAAATAAATCCAGTATCATTATTATGTCATATATTTAATTATTACTTATTATATATACTTTATAATCATTTATGAATGGTTAATCATTGAGAATGAATCTCATCGCGTCGTGGAGACGGTATTCCGTACGTATGCATGAGCGATGATATCGTTCCCATGATCATGGAATTTTATTGGAGTGTATGTATACTATTAAAGAATCAATATAACTTTACAATAATAATATATAGTTATTATTTACACCATTATACCCATCCAAGTAAGGTGGTCATGGAAAATAGATCACACCACGACGTGGAGACGATATTCCGTACGTACGCATGCGTGGTGATTTCGTTTTCCGTAGGATGGATAGATGGTTAAATAGGGTTATTTAATACTTATAATAACATATCAGTATATGATTGATACTGATGTTATTACTTCATAAGGAAAAAACCTAAGAAGAAGAAGTGGAAGAAGAAATAATGTTGAATGAATCGGTAACGGACATTACTCTTCTTTGAAGCGCCTCTTTGAGACCTCCTCTTAGGGCACTGAAATTGGTCTTTGAAGAAGACCAGGACCTCTAGGATGTTTCTAGGGAAGTGTAGAATAAAAATTGGCAGGGGTTGGCCGATCTTGAAGGCTCAATGTGGTGTGAGTAAGAGAGGGAGGAGGTTCCCTTTTATAAGGGAGGAGAGGGGCACCTTTGGAATAACAAAAAATATTATTTTATTATAAAGACATATTCTGTTTTTAATAGCTCCAAATTGATTTATTTTAAACCTAAGGTGGGTATGGGTCGAAATCCTATAATCCAATATAATTTAGACAAGTTTAGGTCATTATATTAACCTTAACTTTTAGTTTTAACTCTTAGTTAATTAGATTGACATTTACCATGTCACTTTGTATTTTTATATTATATAGTTAATTAACATAACATATACATCCAAGCGACCAAAAAGTGGTCCATTAATGATATAAGTATCATGATATAAGTATCTTGGCCGAACCTTATATTTTTAGGAATATAATAACAATTAATAATATAATATTTGTTTTAAAAACTATTTTATGTCAATTTTGACACTATTTGGTAATTGATTTTTGTGAAACTCATAACAGAATGATTAGTTCGAAGAAAGTTAATTAAATCAATACTAACATGTCATATTAACATATAAAATTATTTTAATTCATAAAAAGTCTCAAATTACATTTATTTGGGTATTTATAACTTCAATTATGTCAATATTTCATTAATAAGATAATTACTGCATCATCATTATGTCATAAATAAATTAAATTATTTTAAATCTAAAAATTACAAATAAAATACCATTATGTAGTAAATTTCTTTAGATTTCTAATGAATATTTATAGTCGAATTTATCTTTTGTATATCCCTATATTAAAAATGATTTAATTATTAACCTTTGATTCTAACTATTTTAACCCTTCTTTAAATAAATTAATAATAAATGTCCTAATCTAATCCAAGTGGGCCTAAATGGTCATATTTTATTCCTAAGGTTGTTTTTGGCCGAATTACACTTATCTAATAGAATTAGGACACGTGTTAGGGTAATAATAATATCATTTTTACCCTTAATTACCCTATTTATTTTTAACTGTGGTAAAAAAGGTAAGAAGTTACTATTCACCAAAAATTATTTTAATCTCATTGAACCACATTTTAGTCCTTGATATTAAACGTGTCTCTTGGATTTTCGAAATTTCACTCACAGAAGCAGTAAAATTAAGTTTTTTGAAAAATTCAGTTTTTTAACTACCACTTTGTGGTTTCACTATTCATCAAAAAATGAAAGTTTCCAGAAAAATACCAAAAATTAGGCCTAAGATATATTTGATATTATGAATTAAAAAATGATGTCTATTTTACCAAATTCAAAACATATCAGTTGCATTAATTAATTTAAAAATTAAATCCCGTCGTCAAAACAAATAGCGTGTTTTTAAGAGATAATAACTATCAAAAGATTGACACCTGTTTTTGTCTGGTTTGAATGTAAAATTACATCCAATGACCAACATTGTATTAAATTGTAAAAATATATTCTAAATATACTTTTAAACAACTAAAATTAATAATTTATCACTATTAATTATTTTGATTAAAAAAGTTGTTTTATTTAAAATTTAGTAATTTTCACTATTCATCAGAATATGAATGTTATCCGAAAAGTACCAAAATTTCATCCTAAGGTAATTTTGATATTCTGAATCCAAAAATGAAGTCCATTTTGAAAGATAAAATTTATAAAATTTCAAAAAGTGGGTATTACTATTCATAACGTCTAGTTTATAATAATATTATAATAATATCTCGTTTAGTGAAACTCGGTATTGCGTACAACACACGCTATCGAGGAAGGTCGCGATTGCATGTAATGCAGCCAAGTTAGGGTTTCCTGTTGTGCAAGACTCCTTTGTTCTAGCGTACAACACAAGATATCAATAAAATTAAAAATAATATTTTTCATAAAATCTCGGGGTGTTACATTCTACCCCCCTTAAAAGGAATTTCACCTTCAAAATTCGTCTGGGTTATAAATTGTTTACTACTTGAAAGTTTCTTTAATAGAAACCCACATCGTAAAAAGGAATACCAAAACCAATCCATAAAAACTAAAGTATGAAACATAACGGTTACCCAAATTAACTAATCACTGGGTTTCCACATATGAGAACATAGGTGAAAATATGGATATGGAAGAGAAACCTAACCATCATGTTCTGATGGAGAGTGGTAGAGAACATGGATATGAAAAAGCCAACAATCATAAAGCTATAGATTTGTGATGATCTAAGGTACCATCTGATTCATCGGATATAAGGGAACTAGGACAACATTTTTGGTTTTCAAGATCATTTCCCTAAAGTTGATGAATTAAAAGAAATACTTACATGATTTTGGTACAATCTCACTATTGTTCGTGAATTGAACAATTTCCACTTCATCCCTTAAATAAATGAAGTTGAATTTGTTATTCGTGATGTGTTAGTAGATCATGTGATATAATGATGGGTCATTCCATATGTTTCAAACAGAAGGTTAGCAAAAGTTATAAGTCCATCTTATGGTTAGATTAATCATATATGGTTCCAAAAATGAACTTATACTTCATATATCATACCACTTAATAAAATAAAACTAGTTTCTACTAACCAGGGACTTCCTGTAGGCCAGTGGTAGGTGATAAAAGCCAGTCGCACTTTGGTTGTGTGTTCGATTGCCACAGCCTTGTCTAACACGAGGGGATGTTGCCCGTCCTGAAGGTTGTACTTTTTCTAAAACTACATTACTATAACATCCCATCAATAATATCGAAAAAGTTCTATCCTTAAACAATACTAACTTATGTCCAACATAATCCATTCCAATCTTTAGGCTTATCCAAAATACTGTTGTCCAATATCATATTATAGTGAAAACGATTACCAAAGAGTTCATATAACAAGCATGTTAATACCATCATTGATCCCAAGATTTGTCTTCTTAGTCACATTCCAAACATTCGAAGGCCTTAATCATGTATTCTCTTGAAAAATGAATACCCATTGAATCTTAGTGAAAACATGAGTTTTGTAAAAAGTAAACTCTTTCCACATATCAAAATCCTCAAAATTCTATATACTCAAACCATGATATCACTTAGTCCTTATATCAATCATGAGCTCATGAATACAATCAAACATCTCATTATCTTATTATCCCTTCATTATGTGCATATCATCTACTTTCCAAAATATTTGAATCACTTTTCATGGTTACCAATACTATAAAATTATTTAAAACCACAATAGACTAATACAAAAATATTCTAATACACCATAAAGGTACCTCAACAACATTATTCTTGAATACCAATACATAAACACTTCAATCCATCCTCTTCAATGATTGTCCTGGAATAAGTCCTTCCTTGATTTATAAGTAACTTTTTAGGTCAGGGCATTGAGTTGGGTAATGCCCATGTTCTCCACAAATAAGGCATTGAACTCCATAACAGTCTGTCACTCTATGACCCTTTTATCCACACAGATAACATCTATCCCTCCATTTGAGGTATTCCTCAAGGTTCTTATTCCCTTCTTTAGAAATCTCAATCTTCCTTTCTTTATGCTCCTCAACATACGAACATGCATAAAATTCTATCTTCCTATTATTTGATGAATTAGGCAAACCACTAAATTTCACCTTGTTAATCATATATCGCGATGACTGATTCGGCATAATCACAATATCTTTCTCCCTAGGTGTTACACAATTTTGTTTCTCATAGTCACTAATTTTTCCATTGGATTCAATGTTAACCGAATTCCTTCTGGTTCCCTCCATTGACTAAAACACAAAAATATTTATGTGAGAGAAAAAAATCATACAAGGAAAATAATATAATCAAGGGGGAGTACCATCGACATCTAACATCTTAGTTTAAATTCTATGATCGTTACCGTAGTTCTAGGACTACATCCTATATGTATACTTATCTTTAGGGACACCCCTAGACATACCTTAGAAATATCTCTAGGGATCTCACTAACGTTTTCGCATCCTAGTTTCCAAAGGATGACTAAACCTTTCCTTTGATACCAACTGTAGAGACCCGAAGCTTGACGTACATAGATATTACATTACTTTTGCGGAATAAATAATACATAACAAAAAAAAGACACACAAGGACTGTATTAGTTTAGTGTCTTTGGAAACTTGGAACGTAAACTTCTAATAATGGTGAAAGATCTTCAACATCTCCCATAAAGATCTTCCACTTTTTGTTTCCTTACCTAAAACCTTTCTTTTAATCCTGGGGGAAAATAAAACATAAAAAGGGTGAGCACAAATGCTCAGTAAGGGTAAGCATGGATAAAATAAAACATACCATATACATTTGAACTTAAAAACATGAACATAATGTTTAAACATCAAAATCTTGAGCAACGACTTAAAACATGGAAGTACATAAGGCACAGATCATGATGGAACATAAATCATGATATCATATCTTGGGAATAAAAAATGTAATTGTGGAATCCATTAAGAACATGTAATGATTTCCATAGTAGCCAAGACATTGCTTCCAAGACCATCTTAGTGGACAAAGTCCTTTTCTGAATCGAGTTCACTCCTCGTTCCAGTCCTGTAATACTGAACTGGATTAACATACCATTCCATCCATGTCTATATCATGAGATATAAATCTTTAACCAATTCATTGGAGGGAGATATAGGTCCCACCCATCTCATAATGAAATCATTCTTACTTTTGACACAAAATAAACATACATCATTCATAATAACCCAATAAATAAAATGGGTTTCATAAACATCATCACATCATCACATAATCCATATAAAAGAAATGGATATCATTTAATAATAATAAAATTGAAACCATGTAAATCATAGAGACATGTTACTTGTAATATACACATATGAAATAATGTCATCTTAGATGAAAAATGGTTTTGATAAAACACTTGAAGTAAACTCTTGAGGAAAATTTCATTTCTTCTTCAAAATAATTTTTTCTTTTCACAAAATGTCATGGAATTTTAAAAGAAAAGGATTTTGTTGAAAATAGTCATGAAATATTTTGGATGAAGCTTCATGAAAATAAGGCTTTATAAAACCGTAAAAATCCGTTCGTGCCGTATAAGTTAAAAAAACACATTCTTCTCATACTTTTGTCTGAAAAGTCAAAAAGTACCTTGTAGGGTAAATAAAAGAAATATTCCTTCCATACCATTGGGTAAAAGTCAAAACAGGTAAAAAGGACTTTAAACATACATGAATACACATTTATAAAACATGGACATGAATGATAGCAATAACCCTAGTAAATACTTATGAATAAGCAATCTCGGATAAAAATGAGATTTACACAAGTATCCCTTACCTTAGGTCCGATATGCTTCGTACGTATCCGAACCTCCTGTATAGTGATTTAAATAATGTAATTGACTTATTAAAGAATCATATTCATTGTTATGATATCATATATGGTTCATTTATGAGTTTATATTACCCGTTCTTTGGTAAATTCCATGTTAAAGAGCGTTTTGGGTAAAATCGTTTCATTTGTCGTCCATGTTTTGACTTGTAATTATTCATATGATTACTTAGATCATGATTACTTAATTCCAGAATATAAAACATTATTTATATATAATATATATTCAGAATATACATATATATAATAGATCGATAAATGTAAAGAAATACCCCATTCATGGAGACGGTAGACCGTACGTACGCATGAACGTTGTTTTCATTTCCTCATTGAATTGAATGGAATTAATTTTATGACATACATATATATATAAATAAATATAGTATCATTATTATGTCATATATTTCATGATTACTTATTATATATACTTTATAATCATTTATGAATGGTTAATCATTGATAATGAATCTCATCGCGCCATGGAGATGGTATTCCGTACGTATGCACGAGCGATTATATCATTCCCATGATCGTGGAATTTTATTGGAGTGTATGTATACTATTAAAGAATCAATATAAATTTACAATAATCATATATAGTTATTATTTACACCATTATACCCATCCAATTAAGGTGGTCGTGGAAAATAGATTACACCACGGCGTGGAGACGGTATTCCGTACGTACGCACGCGCGGTGATTTCGTTTTCCGCAGGATGGATAGATGGTGAAATAGGGTTGTTTCATACTTATAATAACATATCAGTATATTAGTGATTCTTATGTTATTACTTCATAAGGAAACAACCTAATAAGAATAAGGGGAAGAAGAAATAAAGTTGAAAGAATCGGTAACGGACATTACCTCTTCTTTGAAGCGCCTCTTTGAGACCTCCTCTTAGGGCACTGAAATTGGTCTTTGAAGAAGGCCAGGACCTCTAGAATGTTTCTAGAGAAGTGGAGAAGAGAAGTTGGCAGGGGTTTTCTGAGCTTGAAGGCTCAATGTGGTGTGAGGAAGAGAGGGAGGAGGTGCCCTTTTATAAGGGAGGAGAGGGGCACCTTTGGAATAACTAAAAATATTGTTTTATTATAAAGTCATATTCGGTTTTCAATAGCTCCAAATTGATTTATTTCTAAGATAAGGTGGGGATGGGTCGAAATACTCTCATCCAATAGAATTTGGACAAGTTTAGGTCATTATATTAACCTTAACGTTTAGTTTTAACTCTTAGTTAATTAGGTTGACATTTACCATGTCACTTTGTATTTTTATATTATATAGTTAAAAAACATACCATATACATCCAAGAGACCCCAAGTGGCCCATTAATGATACACCTGTCATAATATAAGTATATTTTTCTAACCTTAGATTTTTAGGAATATAATAACAATTAATAATATAATATTTGTTTTAAAAACTATTTTATGTAAATTTTGACACTATTTGGTAATTGATTTTTGTGAAAATCATAACAGAATGATTAGTTCTAAAAAAGTTAATTAAATCAATACTAACATGTCATATTAACATATAAAATTATTGTAATTCATAAAAAGTCTCAAATTACATTTATTTGGGTATTTATAACATCAATTATGTCAATATTTCATTAATAATATAATTACTGGATCATCATTGTGTCATAAATAAATTAAATTATTTTAAGTCTAAAAATTATAAATAAAATACCATTATGTAGGAAATATTTCTATATTTCTAATGAATATTTGTAGTCTAATTTATCTTATGTATAACCCTATATTAAAAATGATTTAATTATTAAACTTTGATTCTAACTATTTTAACCCTTCTTTAAATAAATTAATAATAAATGTCCTAATCTAATCCAGGTGGGCCTCAATGATCATATTTTATTCCTAAGGTTGTTTTTGGCCGAATTACACTTATCCAATAGAAATAGGACATGTGTTAGGGTAATAATAATATCATTTTTACCCTTAATTACCCTATTTACTTTTAACTGTGGTAAAAAAAGGTAAAAAGTTACTATTCACCAAAAATTATTTTCATCTCATTGAACCGCATTTTAGTCGTTGATATTAACCATGTATCTCGGATTTTTGAAATTTCACTCATAGAAGCGATAAAATTAAGTTTTATGAAAAATTCAGTTTTTTAACTACCACATAGTGGTTTCACTATTCATCAAAAAATGAAAGTTTCCAGAAAATACCAAAAATTAGGCCTCAGCTATATTTGATATTATGAATTCAAAAATGATGTCTATTTTACAAAATTCAAAACATATCAGTTGCATTAATTAATCTAAAAATTAAATCCCGTCGTCAAAACAAATAGCCTGTTCTTAAGAAATAATAACTATCAAAAGGGTGACACTTGTTTATGTCTGGTTTAAATGTGAAATTACATCCAATGACCAACATTGTATTAAATTGTAAAAATATATTCTAAATATACCTTTAAACCACTCAAATTAATAATTTATCTCTATTAATTATTTCGATTTAAAAAGTTTTTAATTAAAATTTAGTAATTTTCACTATTCATCAGAATATGAACGTTATCCGAAAAGTACCAAAATTTCACCCTAAGCTAATTTCGATATTCCAAATCCAAAAATGAAGTCCATTTTGAAAGATAAATTTTTTAAAATTTCAAAATGTGGGTATTACTATTCATAACGGCTACTTCATAATAATATTATAATAATATCTCATTTAGTGAAACTCGGTATTGCATACAACACACGCTATCGAGGAAGGTCGCGATTGCGTGTAATGCAGCCAAGTTAGGGTTGCATGTTGTGAAAGACTCCTTTGTTGTAGCATACAACATAAGACATCAATAAAATTAAAAAGAATATTTTTCATAAAATCTCAGGGTGTTACATTTTACCCCCCTTAAAATGAATTTCGCTCTCGAAATTCGTCGGGGTTATAAATGGTTTACTACTTGAAAGTTTCTTTAATATAAACCCACATAATAAAAAGGAATACCAAAACCAATCATTAAAAACAAAAGTATGAAACATAACGATTACCCAAATTAACTAATCACTGGGTTTCCACATAGGAGAACAGAGGTGAAAATATGGATATGGAAGAGAAACCTAACCATCATGTTCTGATGGAGAGTGGTAGAGAACATGGCTATGCAAAAGACAACAATCACAAAGCTATAGATTTGTGATGATCTAAGGTACCATCTGATTCATCGGATATAAGGGAACTAGGACAACATTTTTGGTTTTCAAGATCATTTCCCTAAAGTTGATGAATTAAAAGAAATACTTACATGATTTTGGTACAATCTCACTGTTGTTCATGAATTGAACAATTTCCACTTCATCCCTTAAAGAAATGAATTTGAATTTTTTATTCGTGATGTGTTAGCAGATCATGTGATAGAATGATGAGTCATTCCATCTGTTTCAAACAAAAGGTTAGCAAAAGTTATATGTCCATCTTATGGTTAGTTTAATCATATATGGTTCCATATATGAACTTATACTTCATATATCATACCGCTTAATAAAATAAAACTAGTTTTTACTAACCAGGGACTTTCTGTAGGCCAGTGGTAGGCGATAAAGGCCAATCGCACTTCAGTTGTGGGTTCGATTCCACATCCTTGTCTGATGCGATGGGCTATTTCCCATCCTGCAGGTTTTCCTTTTTCTAAAACTACATTACTATAACATCCCATCAATAATATAGAAAAAGTTATATCCTTAAACAATACTAACTTATGTCCAACATAATCCATTCCAATCTTTAGGCTTATCCAAAATACTGTTGTCCAATATCATATTATAGTGAAAACGATTACCAAAGAGTTCACATAACAAGCATGTTAATACCATCATTGATCCCCAGATATGTCTTGTTAGTCACATTCCAAACATTCGAAGGCCTTAATCATGTATTCTCTTGAAAAATGAATACCCATTGAATCTTAGTGAAAACATGAGTGTTGTCAAAAGTTAACTCTTTCCACATATCAAAATCCTCAAAATTCTATATACTCAAACCATGGTATCACTTAGTCCTTATATCAATCATGAGATCATGAAAACAATCAAACATCTCATTATCTTCTTATCCCTTCATTATGCGCATATCATCTACTTTCCAAAATATTTGAATCATTTTTCATGGTTACCAGTACCATAAAATTATTGAAAACCACAATAGACTAATACAAAAATATTCGAATACACCATAAAAGTACCTCAACACCATTATTATTGAATGACAATACACAAACACTTCAATCCATCCACTTCAATGATTTTCCTGGAATAAGTCCTTCCTTGATTTAGAAGTAACTTTTTAGGTCCGGGCATTGAGTTGGTTAATGCCCATGTTCTCCACAAATAAGACATTGACCTCCATAACAGTCTGTCACTCTATGACCCTTTTATCCACACAGATAACATCTGTGCCTCCATTTAAGGTATTCCTCAAGGTTCTTATTCCCTTATTTAGAAATCTCAATCTTCCTTTCTTTATGCTCCTCAACATGCGAACATGCATAAAAGTCTATCTTCCTCTTATTTGATGAATTAGGCATTCCACT
Source organism: Viscum album (assembly GCA_963277665.1). Taxonomy (NCBI): domain Eukaryota; kingdom Viridiplantae; phylum Streptophyta; class Magnoliopsida; order Santalales; family Viscaceae; genus Viscum; species Viscum album. Next base: position 1,232,816,503 of record OY728162.1, on the reverse strand, counting down.
AAATTTCACCTTGTTAATCATATATCGCGATGACTGATTCAGCATAATCACAATATCTTTCTCTCTAGGAATTATGCAATTTTGTTTCTCATAGTCACGAATTTGTCCATTAGATTCAACGTTAACCGAATCCCTTCTGGTTCCCTCCATTGACTAAAACACAAAAATAATTCTGTGAGAGGAAAAAATCATACAAGGAAAATAACATAATCAAGTGGGAGTACCATCGAAATCTAACATCTTAGGTTAAATTCTAATATCGTTACCGTAGTTCTAGGATTACATCCTATACGTATACTTATCCTTAGGGACATCCCTATACATACCTTATAAATATCTCTAGGGATCTCACTAACGTTTTCGCATCCTAGTTTCCAAAGGTTGACTACACCTTTCCTCTGATACCAACTGTAGAGGCCTGAATCTTGACGTACCTAGATATTACATTACTTTGGAGGAATACATAATACATAACAAAAACAGACACACAAGGACTGTAATAGTTTATTGTCTTTGAAAACTTGGAACGTAAACTTCTAATAATGGTGAAAGATCTTCAACATCTCCCATAAAGATCTTCCAATTTTTGTTTCCTTACCTAAAACCTTTCTTTTAATCCTAGGGGAAAATAAAACATAAAAAGGGTGAGATCAAATGCTCAGTAAGGTTAAGCATGGATAAAATAAAACATACCATATACATTTGAACTTAAAAACATGAACATAATGTTTAAACATCAAAATCTTGTGCAACAACTTAAGACATAGAAGTAAATAAGACATAGATCATAATGGAACATAAATCATGATAACATAGCATGGGAATAAAACATGTAATTGTGTAATCCATTAAGAACATGTAATGATTTCCATATTAGCCAAGACATTGCTGCCAAGACCATCTTAGTGGACAAAGTCTCTTTTTGAATCGAGTTCACTCCTCGTTCCAGTCCTGTAATACTGAACTGGATTAACATACCGTACCAGCCATATCTATCTCATGAGATATAAATCTTTACCCATTTCATTGGAGGGAGATATAGGTCCCACCCATCTCATAATGAAATCATTCTTACTTGTGCCACAAAATTAACATACATCATTCATCATAACCCAATAAATAAAATGGGTTTCATAAACATCATCCCATCATCACATAATCCATATAAAAGAAATGGATATAATTTCATAATAAGAAAAGTGAAACAATGTAAATCATAGAGACATGTTACTTGAAACATACACATATGAAATAATGTCATCTTAGATGAAAAATGGTTTTGATAAAACACTTGAAATGAACTCTTGAGGAAAATATCATTTCTTCTTCAAAATAATATTCTTTTCACAAAATGTCCTGGAATTTTAAAAGAAAATGATTTTGTTGAAAATAGTCATGAAATATTTTGGAGGAAGCTTCATGAAAATAAGGCTTTATAAAACCATAAAAATCCGTTCGTTCCGTATAAGTTAAAAAAACACATTCTTCTCGTACTTTTGTCGGAAAAGTTAAAAAGTACCTTGTAGGGTAAATAAAAGAAATATTCCTTCCATACCGTGGGGTAAAATTCAAAACGATTAAAAAGGACTTTAAACATACATGAATACACTTTTATAAAACATGTACATGAATGATAGCAATAACCCCAGTAAATACTTACGAATAAGCAATCTCGGATAAAAATGAGATTTGCACAATTATCCCTTACCTTAGGTCCGATATGCTTCGTACGTATCTGAACCTCCTGTATAGTGATTTAAATAATGTAATTGACTTATTAAATAATCATATTCATTTTTATGATATCATATATGGTTCACTTATGACTTTATATTACCCGTTCTTTTGTAAATTCCATGTTAAAGAGTGTTTTGGGTAAAATCGTTTCATTTGTCGTCCATGTTTTGACTTGTAATTATTCATATGATTACTTAGATCATGATTACTTAATTCCAGAATATAAAACATTATTTATATATAATATATATTCAGAATATACATATATATAATAGATATATAAATGTAAGGAAATACCCCGTTCATGGAGACAGTAGGCCGTACGTACGCATGAATGTTGTTTTCATTTCCTCATTGAATTGAATGGAATTAATTGTATGACATATATATATATATAAATAAATCCAGTATCATTATTATGTCATATATTTCATGATTACTTATTATATATAATTTATAATCATTTATGAATGGTTAATCATTGAGAATGAATCTCATCGCGTCGTGGAGACGGTATTCCGTACGTATGCACGAGTGATGATATCATTCCCATGATCGTGGAATTTTATTGGAGTGTATGTATACTATTAAAGAATCAATATCACTTTACAATAATCATATATAGTTATTATTTACACCATTATACCCATCCAAGTAAAGTGGTCGTGGAAAATAGATTACACCACGGCGTGGAGACGATATTCCGTTCGTACACACGCGCGGTGATTTCGTTTTCCACAGGATAGATAGATGGTGAAATAGGGTTGTTTAATACTTATAATAACATATCAGTATATGAGTGATACTGATTTTATTACTTCATAAGGAAACAACCTAAGAATAATAGGGGGAAGAAGAAATAAAGTTGAAAGAATCGGTAACGGACATTACCTCTTCTTTGAAGCACCTCTTTGAGACCTCCTCTTAGGGTAATGAAATTGGTCTTTGAAGAATACCAGGACATCTAGGATGTTTCTAGGGAAGTGGAGAAGAGAAATTGGAAGGGGTTGGCCGATCCTGAAGGCTCAATGTGGTGTGAGGAAGAGAGGGAGGAGGTGCCCTTTTATAAGGGAGGAGAGGGGCACCTTTGGAATAACTAAAAATATTATTTTATTATAAAGTCATATTCAGTTTTTAATAGCTTAAAATATATTTATTTCTAAGATAAGGTGGGTATGGTTCGAAATTCTCTCATCCAAAAGAATTTAGACAAGTTTAGGTCATTATATTAACCCTAACATTTAGTTTTAACTGTTAGTTAATTAGATTGACATTTACCATGTCACTTTGTATTTTAATATTATATAGTTAATAAACATACCATATAAATCCAAGAGACCCCCAAGTGGTCCATTAATGATACACCTATCATTATACAAGTATCTTGGCCAAACCTTAGATTTTTAGGAATATAATGACAATTAATAATATAATATTTGTTTTAAAAACTATTTTATGTAAATTTTGACACTATTTGGTAATTGATTTTTGTGAAAATCATAACAGAATGATTAGTTCAAATTAAGTTAATTAAATAAATAATAACATGTAATATTAACATATAAAATTATTGGAATTCATAAAAAGTCTCAAATTACATTTATTTGGGTATTTATAACATCAATTATGTCAATATTTCATTAATAAGATAATTACTCCATCATCATTGTGTCATAAATAAATTAAATTATTTTAAGTCAAAAAATTAAAAATAATATACCATTATGTAGGAAATCGTTTTATCTTTATAATTAATATTTATAGTCAAATTTATCTTATTTATAACCCTATATTAAAAATGATTTAATTATTAAACTTTGATTCTAACTATTTTAACCCTTCTTTAAATAAATTAATAATAAATGTCCTAATCTAATCCAAGTAGGGCTAAATGGTCATATTTTATTTCTAAGGTTGTTTTTGGCCGAATTACACTTGTCCAATAGAATTAGGACATGTGTTAGGGTAATAATAATATCATTTTTACCCTTAATTACCCTATTTAATTTTAACCGTGGTAAAAAAAGGTAAAAAGCTACTATTCACCAAATATTATTTTCATCTCATTGAACCACATTTTAGTCCTTGATATTAACCGTTTCTCTCAGATTTTCGAAATTTCACCCACAGAAGCGGTAAAATTAAGTTTTATGAAAAATTCAGTTTTTTAACTACCACTTAGTGGTTTCACTATTCATCAAAAAATGAATGTTTCCAGAAAAATATCAAAAATTAGGCCTAAGATATATTTGATATTATGAATTCAAAAATTATGTCTATTTTACCAAATTCAAAAAATATCAGTTGCATTAATTAATTTAAAAATTAAATCTCGTCGTCAAAACAAATAGCGTGTTCTTAAGAGATAATAACTATCAAAAGATTGACATTTGTTTATGTCTGGTTTAAATGTGAAATTACATCCAATGACCAACATTGTTTTTAATTGTAAAAATATATTCTAAATATACTTTTAAACCACTCAAATTAATAATTTATCACTATTAATTATTTCGATTAAAAAAGTTGTTTTTAATTAAAATTTAGTAATTTTCACTATTCATCAGAATATGAAAGTTATCCGAAAAGTACCAAAATTTTACCCTATGCTAATTTAGATATTCTGAATCCATAAATGAAGTCCATTTTGAAAGATAAAATTTATAAAATTTCAAAAAGTAGGTATTACTATTCATAATGGCTAGTTCATAATAATATTATAATAATATCTCATTTAGTGAAACTCGGTATTGCGTACAACACACGCTATCGAGGAAGGTCGTGATTGCATGTAATGCAGCCAAGTTAGGGTTTCTTGTTGTGAAAGACTCCTTTGTTGTAGCGTACAACACAAGACATCAATAAAATTAAAAAGAATATTTTTCATAAAATCTCGGGGTGTTACATTAAAGCTCGGCCAACCCCTGCCAAATTCTCTTCTACACTTCCCTAGAAACATCCTAGAGGTCCTGATCTTTATCAAAGACCATTTTTAGTTCCCTAAGAGGAGGTTAAGAAGAGGTGCTTCAGAGAAGAGGTAATGTCCGTTACCGATTCTTTCAACTTTATTTTTTCTTCTACTTTTTCTTATTTAGTTCTTTCATTATGAAGTAATAACATCAGTGTTACTCATATACTGATATGTTATTATAAGTATGAAACAACCCTATTTCACCATCTATCCATCCTACGGAAAATTAAATCACCGCGCGTGCGTACGTACGGAATACCGTCTCCACACCGTGGTGTAATCTATTTTCCACCCCCACCTTGCTTGGATGGGTATAATGGTGTAAATAATAACTATATATGATTATTGTAAAGTGATATTTATTCTTAAATAGTATACATACACTCCAATACAATTCCACGATCATGGGAACGATATCATCGCTCGTGAGTACGTACGGAATATCGTCTCCACGATGTGATGCGAATCGTTCTACATGATCTTCATTGCATAATGATTATATAAATGAATTGAATGAATAAATATGATATATATTACACTAATACCATTATGGAAATGGGGTATCTATAACCTAAAATGTAACACCTCAAGCTTCTATGGTATGTTTCTCTTTGAATAATGCAATAGTGTGTGTTGTACGCAACATCGAGTTCTAACACACCACAACCAATGAAACTAGCTGTTATGAATAGTAATACCCACTTTTTGAAATTTATAAATTTTATTTTTCAAAATGGACTTCATTTTTGGATTCAGAATATCAAAATTATCCTAGGGTGAATTCTTGGTATTTTTCTGAAAAACTTCATTTTTTGATGAATAGTGAAACCACTAAGTGGTAGTTAAAAAAAACTGAATTTTTCATAAAACTTAATTTCACCACTTCTGTGAGTGGAATTTATAAAATCCAAGAGACACGGTTAATATCAAGGAGTAAAATGTGGTTCAATGAGATGAAAATAATTTTTGGTGAATGGTAACTTTTTACTTTTATTTACCACGGTTAAAAGTAAATAGGGTAATTAAAGGTAAAAATGATATTAATATTACCGTAACACATGTCCTAATTCTATTGGACAAGTGTATATCAACCAAAAACAACCTTAGGAATAAAATATTATCATTTAGGTCCAGTTGGATTAGATTAGGACATTTATTATTATTTAATTCAAAGAAGTGTTAAAAGAGTTAAAATCAATGTTTATTTACTAAAACATTTTTAATATACGGTTATTCATAAGATAAATTAGATTTTAAATATTAATTATAAAGATAAAACGATTTCCTACATAATGGTATTTTATTTATAAATTTTAGACATTAAATAATTTAATTTATTTTTGACACAATGGTGATGCAGTAATTACCATAATAGTGAAAAATTAAAATAATTGATATTATAAATACCCAAATAAATATAATTTGGGACTTTTTATGAATTAAACTAATTTTCTAGGTTCATATGACATGTTATGAAGGATTTAAATAACTTTTTTCTAAGTAATCATTCTGTTATAAGTTTTTAAAAAATCAATTTTCCAAATAGTGTCAAAATTGACATAAAAGATTTTTTAAAACAAATATTATATTATTAATTGATATTCAATTCCTAAAAATATAAGGTTCGGCCAAGAGACTTATATCATGATAGGTGTATCATTAATGGACCACTTTTAGGTCTCATGGAGGTATATAGTAAGTTTATTAACTATATAATATAAAAATACAAAGTGACATGGTAAGTGTCAAACTAATTAACTAAGAGTTAAAACTAAAAGATAAGGTTAATATAATGACCCAAACCTGTATAAATTCTATTGGTTGAGTGGTTTTGAACCATAACTACCTTAAAATTTAAATAATCCACTTTGGAGCCATTAGAAACCGAATATTATTTTATTATAAAATAATATTTCTAGCTTTTCCAAAGGTGCCCCTCACCACTCTTATTAAAGGTCACTCCCCCTTCTCATTAATTCACACCTTCAAAGCCATTTTTATCGGAACAAATCTGCCCAAATACTCTATCAACTTACCTAAATTCATCTTAGAGGCATTATTTTAGTCATAAATCCAACCTAAGGATCCCTTTTGATCAAATCAAAAGGAATAACCCGAAGAAGAGGTAATGATTTCACCACCCCTTTTCAAGTTCCTTTCTTCTTCCACTTCTTATTTCTTTGTTATTCCCATTATAAAATATTAAATCCAGTATCTCCTATATACTGTAATGTTATTATAAATATGGTACAACCATATTCAGTATTCTATCCATCCTTTGAATAACATGTCACCATACGTGCGTACGTACGACTTACCGTCTCCACGTCGTGGTGTAATTGTTATTCAATAAATTATTATTTGGATGGGTATAATAATGATGTGTAATTCATGTAAATAATAAATATAACATGATAATTATTCTTTATATATATGATATAACATCAAATTATATATTATTTTAATATCAAAATAATGATATTGTCGCACGTGCGTACGTACGGACTACCGTCTCCACGAACGTGATGAGATTCATTCTCCATCGTACGCATTCAAGTATAATTATCATTCGATGATTTCAAAATAATGTCTAAGGAATTGATATCATTCTGGATATGAATAATATACAACCTATCCATGACAAACACGGCTTACGTAACAAAACATATAAAAGAAAACGAGTAAGTTAACACCCGAAACAACGATAATTCTAAAATATTATTAACAAAGAAATATTAAAAGATCATATATGATAACATAATAATATATATGATTCTTGTATAATTTAATAACAATTATTTCACCATTATACAGGAGGTTAACCTACCCCCAACCATGGAAAAGTACAAGGTAAGGGTTTATTTCGCAATCTCTTCATTATCCGAGGTTATTTATACGTAATAATCTACTGGGATTTCTTTATCATCCACATCCATGTTTCTTAAAAATGTATTGGAAAAACATTTTTTTTACTATTTACTAGAATATGGGTTAAATTCATTTATACCCTTGTTGACTTTTATAAGTGGTTTATAAATGAATCTTTCCGTCATTTTCCAAACAAGGTCCTTTTTAACCTTTTCGACAGAATTAAGGTAAGAATGTTTTTTTAACTTATACGGCGGGTGCGGCTATTTTCTGCCATTATAAAATATTCGAAGCTTCCCTTACAAGCTTATAATAAAATTTTCAAAGTAAATGTTTTATTTTATATTTTTTTGACTTTTAAATGATTTAAAAAAAATGGATATTTCTCTCAAATAGTTTTGATTTCATCTATGTCAACATCCTTTGATGGATTTTAAGCTTATTTTAAGTTGATTTATTATGATACAAAACTTCCATATTGTATTGAAGATTTTGTGATTTGTTTGACTGTGGATGTGTTATTTTTATACCATTCATGGTTTATGGAGAAAGTATTGACATTTCTTATGCTAGTTTTAATACGAATGTTTATGTTATGTTTAAACCTGTTCATATGAGGAATGCATTGGACTTAATATGTGACAGGTGGAGCCCGCTATACCTCCTCATTGCATCGGTAGGTCTCATGAGACAAACGAGTGTCTTGGCACAGGGCCTTGATAAAATCTTATTTGTAGTCTTGGCACGAGGCCTTGGCTATGTGGTTATGATAGTCTGGCATTATGCATTCCATCATTATGAAAGTGGTTATTGATATTGAATGTGATTATTCAATTAGTAGAATATCCATGTGAATAAGTAAATGGAATTATTTCATTTTATTTTTTCCATACTATGTTTAAGTTCAAGTTTAAAAGGCTTTTGTTTTAGTTATAAATTGCCTTAAATGTTTATTCTTATTTATGAAAGTTTCCGATATATTGTTATCCTTACTGGGAATTTGAGATCACCCCTTTTCTATGTTTTATTTTTACCAAGATGTGAATAAGTAATTTATGAATGACCTACAGGGATAGTATGAGGGGATAAGAGTGTGGAATATGGAGACTATATTGTTCTAGTTTTCATTTTATGATGTAATGTAAACTTTATTAATGTATCTAGTTATTCCAAGGCTACTAAACTAATCAGTCTTTCGAGACTTGATCTTTCTTGTGATCATGCCAATGTTATGTAATAATGCACCGACTCTGGGTAACTGGGGTAAGGGCGTTACAGTTGGTATCAGAGGAAGTTTAGTACAAACCATGGAAGCTAGATTTAGATAAACTCTGATTAGAGAACATAGATTTAAGATGGACTTTGAGGATTAGTATAGAAGAACTTTCTAGAATTTTGGTATTGTAGAGATTTTTTGAGTTTTTCGAGCAATACATACCTCTCTGGATACGAGCAGGTAGAGGCGGCTCTGGCACAGATGTACCTAGAGGTAAAACCCGAAAATACCGCTTTGAGCTAGACTCGAATGGGAACTGGTGCACGACAATGGGCCTTGCTGCACTCTTGGTTACGACACTCCCGGGGGATATGCTTAAGATAACTCTCATTTTCTTTACAAATCATTATGAAGGGTTTATGAGTATATACTTCCTCAAAGAAAACATTTTTTTATGATTTTGGATTATATCCATAAATATTCCAATTTATGTTAAGTGTTTTATAAGGATGGAATTATGTATTTTGATTCATAAACTGATCTAGTTAATGTCATTGTTTAGAAATGGTTCCTAGTGGAAGAAATGTAAACCGTATCAATGCACGCACTCCATGTAGGAACCACCAATTATAATAAGCTACATGGGAACTTTAGGATATTAAGAGGGAGAGGTATCCTCATCTGTTTTTTACCAAGTGATGAATTTCGAGGGTGAAAATTCATTTTAAGGGGGGTAGAATGTAACACCTGATATTTTTATGAGAAATATTTTGTTTTTATGTTATATACATCATCAAATGACTCTTTCACTACACACAACACTATCTTGTCTTGCTTTACACGCAATCATGTCCTTCCTCGATAGCTTGTGTGGGACGTAATACCGAGTTTCACTAAAAAACGATATGCTATTAAAATATTATTAAAACTAGCCGTTGTGAATAGTAATACCCACTTTTTGAAATTTTATAAATTTTATATTTCAAAATGGACTTCATTTTTGGATTTGGAGTATCGAAATTATCCTAGGGTGAAAGTTTGGTATTTTTCTGAAAACTTTCAATTTTTGATGAATAGTGAAAACACTGGGTTACTATTTAAAAACCAACTTTTTATTTAATTAATTAATTATTTTATTTATATTTATTTTAGGTCAAAATTGATACATAACACCTATATAAGTTCAATGTAATTCATTGGAGTCATTTTATAATAATTTTAGATATATGAAAATATTATAGAACTTTTCACCGTCTTTTACCCACCTCCTAGGAGAATTTAAAAATTTACATAAAACTTAATTTTACCGCTTCTGTGAGTGGAATTTAGAAAATCCAAGAGACACAGTTAATATCAAGGAATAAAATGTGGTTCAATGAGATGAAAATAATTTTTTGTGAATAGTAACTTTTTACTTTTTTTACCACGGTTAAAAGTAAATAGGGTAATTAAGGGTAAAAATGATATTATTATTACCCTAACACATGTCTGAATTATATTGGATAAGTTTAATTCGACCAAAAATAACCTTATGAATAAATTATGACCATTTATGCCCACTTGGATTAGATTAGGACATTTAATATTTTTTTATTTAAAAAATAGTTAAAATAGTTAAAATCAAAGTTTAATAAATAAAACATTTTTAATATAGGGTTATACAAAAGATAAATTTGACTACAAATATTAATTATAAAGATAAAAATCTTTAATACAAAATGGTATTTTATTTATAATTTTTAGACATTAAATATTTTAATTTATTTATGACACAATGATGATGCAGTAATTATCTTATTAATGAAATATTGACATAATTGATGTTATAAATACCCAAATAAATGTAATTTGAGACTTTTTATGAAGTCCAATAATTTTCTAGGTTACTATTACATGTTATTATTGATTTAATTAACTTTTTTCGAACTAATCATTCTGTTATTATTTTCACACAAATCGATTACCAAATAGTGTCAAAATTGACCTAAAATAGTTTTTAAAACAAATATTATATTATTAATTGTTATTTTAGTCCTAAAAATCTATGTTTTGGACAAACGACTTAGATACGGTTATATATATTAATAATAAACAACTTGGGGTTCTTTTGGCTTGTTATCGTAAGTTTATTAACCTTATAGTGTAAGAAAATAAGGAGACACGGTAACAGTAAAATTATTTAACTTAAAGATAAATCTAAATGATAAGGTTAAAATAGAAACCTAAACTTGTCTAAATTATATTGGATGAGAGGATTTATACCCATACCCACCTTAGATTCTAAATAAATCAATTTTTATCTTTTAAAAACCGAATATGACTTTATAATAAAATAATATTTTTAGTTTTTCCAAAGGTGCCCCTCTCCTCCCTTATAAAAGGGAATGTCATCCCTCTACTCCTCATACCACTTTGATCCTTAAAGCTCGGCCAAAACCTTCCCAATTCTCTTCTTCACTTCCATAGGAACATCCTAGAGGTCCTGGTATTCTTCAAAGACCATTTTTAGTGCCCTAAGAGGAGGTTAAGAAGAGGCGCTTCAAAGAAGAGGTAATGTTCGTTACCGATTCTTTCAACTTTATTTCTTATTCTACTTATTCTTATTTAGTTGTTTCATTATTAAGTAATAAAATAAGTATCACCCATATACTGATATGTTATTATAAGTATGAAAAAACCCTATTTCACCATCTATCCATCCTACGGAAAATAAAATCACCGCGCATGCGTACGTATGGAATACCGTCTCCACGCCGTGGTGTATTCTATTTTCCACCACCACCTTACTTGTATGAGTATAATGGTGTATATAATAACTATATATGATTATTGTAAAGTGATATTGATTCTAAAATAGTATACGTACACTTCAATACAAATCCACGATCATGGGAACGATATCATCGCTCGTGCGTACGTACGGAATACCGTCTCCACGATGTGATGCGACTCGTTCTACATGATATTCATTGCATAATGATCATATAAATGAATTGAATGAATAAATATGATATATATTACACTAATAAAATTCTGTAAATGAGGTATCTATAACCTAAAAAGAAGAATAAGTATTTATTCGACAAAACACGCATAAGAACAAAAAGTAATAAACACCCGAATAACAAGTAGCAATGAAATATTACTCATAAGAAGCTAAGAATATGACCATATATGACATCATACCAATGATTATGATTCTTGAATAAGTCAATGACATTATTTAAATCATTATACAGGAGGTTTGGACACTTAAGAAGAAAATCAGACCTAAGGTAAGGGAAAATCTCACAATCTCATTTTTATCCGAGATTGTTTATACTTTGGTATTTACTGGGGTGTATTTATCATACACATCTATGTTTCCTCAATATGTAATATTATTTATATCCTCCTACAATTTTTGAAGTCCAATTTTACCCTTTGGTGAGTTTTTAGTAAAAGATATGAAAGGAATCTTTTTTCGTTTTTCGTATGAGGTACTTTTTGACTTTTCTGGCCAAAGTACGAGAAGAATGTTTTTTTAACTTATACAAAATGAATAAATTTTTAGAACATTATTTCCATGAAGCTTCCTTTACAATATTTCAATTTTATTTTTAATCAACTTCTTTTAGTTTAATATTATATGACATATTAATAAAGGAAAATTTTTTTGAAGTAGAAATGATATTTTCCTCAAGAATGGAGTTCAAGTGTTTTATCAAAATTATTTTCCATATAAGATAATATAGGGTTATGTTTATATACATATTTTTAAATTACTTTTATTATGTTATGATGGAATTATTTTTATGAAATCCTTCTATCTTATATGGATTATGTTATGATGACATGATGTTTAAGATTCCCATTTTTATTACATGGGTTATGCTATGATGTATGATTTATGATTTTGTGGAACACATAAGAATGGTTTCATTATGAGATGGTTGGGACCTATATCTCCATCCAATCCATTTGGTAAAGATTTATATCTCATGATATAGACATGGCTAGAATGGCAGGTTAATCCGGTTTAGTGAAACAGGACTGAAACGAGGAGTAAAATCGGTTCAGAAATGCACTTTGTCCGCTAAGATAGTCTTGGAAATGAGTCTTGACTACTAAGAAATGATTCTCTATGATTATGTGTGTATGCCAAAAAGTTTCATGTTTTAAGTTATGATTATTGGGATTATATTTCACTAATATGATTTATCCCATGTTATGAAATTATGATCTCTTTTGCAGGTTAATATTTCCAAAATGTTATGTTCTTATGAATATGACATGATTGATATTTCTTTTGTTTACCCTTACTGAGCATTTGATCTCACCCTTTTGTATGTTTTCTTTCCCCAGGTCAAGAAGAAGGTTATTAAGTAGGATATTCCAAAATGGACTCTAGATATGATGAAATAAATGGGAGGCAATGTAGGTTCTTTATGAACCAGTTGTTTATGTTTCTCAGTTTCTAAAGACACTATACCTATACGGTCCTTTCATGGTTTTGTTATATGTTGTAATAAGTGTGCTTCAATTTTGAAGCAATAACAATGTAAAGTGTGGGTCTTTATAATATATGTATAAGGTGACTATTGAATATGGATCTTTTCATCTTTATAGGAATGGTTATACTTGAGCCAGCCTTGGATTAACGAGGGAATAACTTATGCAATCAGAGGATGTCATTCCGATTCAATGAGATAGTTTCCAAGAGAGATACCCACCTTTGAACAATGTACTTGTATACTAGTGTATGCTTGAAATGATACCATATGATCCCATCACTATCTCTTTATATATTAGGATGCCTTGGATACACTCCTTGGATCAAACTTGATGTTTTTGGACATTTGGTGCCATGGATCCACCCCATTGGGCCCAATCCTTCATAGCCCATGCTTACCATTGATGAGATACTTGGAATAAGTTATATTCATTTAAAATGGAATGCCTTGGGAACATCCCTTGTATTACAATAATACCCCTTAATTTCAAGACTATATGAGTTCTACTATGAGTTGGCCAACCTATGATGCCAAGTATTCTTTGGTTATTACCATGGATCCTATTTATCATTATTATGATCTAATTTAGTGTTGATGAAAAATTCACATGATTTATTTATATAAACTAAACTTAAATGAATTAATTAAAGTATCCAATGTTCATATACATTACCAGATGAAGAAGAATTAGGTATGAGTTATTATTCTAGCACCGTTTTACATTTATATATGCCTGCACACTACTCAATTTATATTCTCAGAATGGATTCTATAGACACTATTGGTGGTGGCCTACTGAAATTTATCTCACACCCTATCTGAGATTCTAGTGGTACCTAGGAAAATTATATGTATGTAGGTCTTGATAATGATAAGTGTCTTGCATTGGATACTTGACTTTATTTCTTACTTTAGGATGAGATCATGGTATAATATGACTAAGAAAGTACACATTATGATTGGATAGTTTTGTTTTTTTAGATTCCTTTTTATAAAATTTATGGTATTGCTGGATACTATTTTTTATCCATGTTTTCCTTATTTGTAGAGATGTGACATGCCACCACCATTTTTTATATGGCACTATTTAGCTTTTGAGTTTATTATTATCAATTGATTATGATTATCTTTCATTGATAGTTTTGTTGATCATTATTATGATTGTTATCCATATTTTATTATATATATATATATATCCACTATGCTATACTAAAAAAAACGTAATAGTGTCCCCACTATCACTCCCCAAGCCCTCACTTCTATACAGTAGCCTCTGAAATACAAAGAGGTGCACCTGAGGCCATGCGACCCACTAGCTTGGGGAACCTTTGAGTGGAATCTGGGATGGGACATCACAAAGTGGTATCATAAATTTTTTCTTTTATTTTGTCTTATTGTTTAGGTAATTTAGACATGAGATTAGTAAAATGTTTGAAATTGGATATAATCCATGATTTTGAGTAGCTAACCCACATCTTGGGTAAATACCAAGTTTCCTGGGAATGATAAATTTTTTTTATGTATTTTTCTTATTATAGTTGATATCCTTTAACCATTGCATAATGAACATGAATTGTGGATTTGATATGCCTTATGGACATTTTCCTAGACCTTATACGGTAAGTATAAATGTTACAAGCATTATTATAGAAACCCAGAATTCACATTACATGCATATGCCATTCCACATAGGTTCATTTCACCGTTTGAATTTGTTATGTTGCCTGTGATTTTTGAGTGATCCGTGGTTGTTATATTTATTCCTGTGCTGTTAAAATCTTCTATAGGGAAAGATAATTGGTTATTTAAAGTTTCATAATCAATCTAAATATTTTTTTCTTGTATAGGTTGATGGTGGCATCCAAAATAGCTAGTTTATACCCATTCTATCTATGTACCTTTTTTTACATGAGATGAGATTTGATTCTGATTGAGTGACTAATGGTTTAAATTTATGAGGTGTATTGTCACTCATGAATTGGAATGGGTAATTTACTGATCCGATCCATCGTATATTACCCACTACATTATGATACCAAATTTTATAGGGAATATAAATTAAATGGGTTTCACTTTTAGTTATAGAGTGTATTTACCTTTATTAACTAGGAATAAAAATCCATTTAATTGAACCTTGATATGTGTATATAAGAAAATATAAACTTTAAATATAATTTCTAACTTATTAAATGAAATGCGTTCTAGTAAATGAATTTTCATGGTGTGGTTGAACCTTTTCCTACTGGAACCCCTGTAAATTAATTTAAATACTTACCAATACCGCGACCTTCTATGCGGGTAGTTAGGGTAGTATACCTTGTGTAGTGAGTCCTTTTATTTATGGTCTTATTTTTTCTAGTGTTTATATTGGTATCAAAAATATTTTAAGGAATGTTCTTTCTATTTTTAGATCCATACCACCATGAAGTCCTCTAGTCATGCCCCAGGAGGCGATAACCATCATGCTCTGGAAGTGGTGGGCCCTGAACCACTAGTGATACATCCAGTACTGCCACTGGAGGCCTTGTATTTTATTCCAAAATTGGGAATTGATACACATATTTGAGAGATATTTGTTCATCTGATGTAGTCTATGTAGGGTGTTCTATGACCTGACCCTACTATAGATGTTCTCACTCATGAGTTCCAGCAGCTGCTTCCTCCCATATTTTTGGGGGATGGTGGTCCACTGGTTGCTGATTCTTGGATAGTGGAAATTATATCTATTTTAAAGCATCTAGATATTCTTCCACAAAGGATGGTAAAAAATTCCCCCAAAATGATTCACGATTCGGCCAATTGCTGGTGGGATGTGACTACCAAGACTTGTCATCATTAGGGAATTGTCTCAACTAACTTACAAACTTCCTTTTACAATTCCTTTTTCCTTCACATAATGAGAGTTGACCGAGATAGGGAGTTCATTAACTTGGAGAAGGGTGATATGTTCATCATGGAATATTCATCATGTTTTACTAAGTTGAAATGATTTGAATCACTTTTGGATGGTGATGAGTTATTGTGAGTGAGATGATTTGAGGATGGGATCAAGTATTGCATCTTATTGCAGGTGAACCTTTTTAACCTACTTAACTTTTTTGAGATCATTAATCAGGCTATTATGACTAAGTGAAATCTGAGAGAAGCTGGCAGTACCAGTCATAGAGGTTTAGTGGTGAGATAGTGTAGTAGTTATTTTGGTAGTAAGAAGAATAACCTGGAGGTTTCTTGTCAGAGTAGTGGAAACCAGCGTATCATCACTGAAAGCTTTGTTATATTCCATTAGAGTGGATGAAAGGGGCCTTGTAAGAATAATTATGATAGATATCCACTTGATTTCCATTATTGAAGATGTATAGAACATCGTTAAAGATTATTATGGACCTTTCAACCTACTTCAAGTGGAAGATGATCCGAACCAGCTCCACCTTTAGGGGCAGGATCAGTTGCGCCGCATCGGGAAGAAAGTTAGAGTAGCACTGACAGGATATGCCAAAAAGGATGTCATGGCCATGGTAGAAAAACTTCCGATTATAAGTGACAAACGAGAGTACCTTCTTAGGGTAGTTGAGCTATAACACATGGCTGTGGATCAGCCTAATTTCATGCCTTATAGCTGATACCTGAGGATCAGAGTGTAGTTCCATTGATAATACGAGGTGCTATTATTATAGCCTATACTATTGTATCTACTATATTTGATACAAGTGATTCTCACTCATTTATCTCCTTATCAACCATAGAAAGGATTGGGTTGGAAATTCAGTACTTCTGTGGGGTGATAACCATGGACACACCAGTGGGAGTGTGTTTAGAGGGCATACAAAAATGCAGGGACTATCCCAAGAGGTAGGTAGTTATCCTTTCTTATGAAACCTCTTCATACTCAATAATATGGGTTTCAATGTCATTATCAGAATCAATTGGATATTTCCATATCACATCTACGTGGACTGCTATCACCAAAGAGTGTTGTTTACATTACCATAGGGAAATAGTTATCTCCACATGGGTGAGTGGAATGTCCAAGATGATAGATATGGACCCGAGCATCATGGGGTGGGTAGGATGGAAACACAAATTACTAGTATTTATCTAAATGAGCATGGTTTATATATGATGTACTTTCTTTCATTAGTGGATCATTTTAGGGAAATCATTCCCAATGATTTTTCTGGATTACCTTCTGTGAGAGAGGTAGAGTTTAAGATTGATCTTGTTCCAGGAGTAGATCCTGTATTTATTCTTCCATACAGAATGGAACTTATTGAGCTAATGGAGGTCAAGAGATAGTTGGAGGATTTAGAGGCTTAGGGTTTTATCTGACCTAACACTTCTTCTTGGGGTTCACCCATTCCTTTCACCAAGAAGGTGGATGTGACCCTTCTATTATGAGTGGATTACCAATGGTGAACTAGCTTATAATTAAGAAATAGTATCTAAAAACTTGAATAGATGATTAATTTGACCATCTCTAAGGATATAGGGTATTCTATAATATAGAACTATGACTGGGATACCATCAGGTGTGATTTAGGAATTTAGATATTCCACGCACAACTTTCCAAATTCGGTACGATTTATATGAGTATCTCGTTATGCCATTTAGTATAAAAAATGTGTCTGATGTTTTCATGGTCATGATGAATAGGGTTTTTCACCCCTATCTGGATTCCTTTATCTTAGATTTTATAGATTACATCTTGGTACATTCTCATACTCGGAGCGACCATCCTAAACACCTTGAGATCTTTTTGAATACACTAATAGATAATTATCTATTTTCTAAGCTTTATAAGTGACACTTATGGATAAAAAAATTCACTTATTAGTTTATATTATCTCAAAATCTGGGGTATCCATTAATCCCTAGATTGTTGGAACTATCATTTTTTGGTATCATCTCAAGAATGTGTTTGATATATAGAGTTTCTTGGAGTTGGAGTGATATTATAGGTATTTCATAAAGGACTTATAATTACTTTATTCATATTTTACCAATATTACAAATAAATATGTGAATTTACTTTGGTCTGAAACATATTAGAAGTAATTTTAGGAGCTAAAAGAAAGTCTTACCATGATACTGATTCAATTTCTTCAAGATCTTGGCAGTGGCTACAATTTTTTTTGTGTTTCATAAGGCATAAAGATGGGTGTAATGATGATGTACTAGTATAGAGTCAGTAAATATGGGTATCACCATTTGAGACCCCCTAAGTATAATTACACGATTCATGACCTTGATCTTGCATTTTTTGTCTATTCCTTATGCTATTAGAGACACTGTCTACTGGGTGATCTCTTTGGGGTGTATACAGACCAAAAGATCCTTTACCAAGAATAAATTGAATATTATAAAGTTAATATGGGTCTAATTTCTCCAATATTTTAACTTTGATCTTTCTTATATTCTATTAAAGGGAAATGTAATCGCTGATGCGCTGAACCATAAAACTCAGGCACATGCCATACATGAATCCAGTGGTGAATAGAAATTTATGGAAATATTTTTTGAGATACATTTGTATTTTTAGAATATTCATGATCAATATTATATTATATACTTATCAGTTAAATCTTCCCTTCTAGATAAGGTAAATAGCATGTAGTTTACAAATCCTGATGGCTAGGTTCTCTAGGTGATTATTTCTAGTGAGGAACCACCTCCGTATTGGTCTATTGATAGAGATGACATCCTATGTATACATGGGCATGTATGTGTTTCTAAAGATATGAAATATGAATTTATTTGAGAGTCACATACTTCTTAGTGGACATTTTATCTAGTCATATCCAATATTTATCATGATATGCGTCGCTAATATTTGTGTCATGGGTTGAAATGTTAGATAATAGGTTTTATCACTAGGTGTTCTACCTATCAGCTGGTGAAGGTGGAGCACCAGTGACCTTATGGCTTGTTACAACTGTTACCAGTCCCATAATGGAAATGAAAATATGTCACTATGAATTTCTTATTCGACTTATCAAGGTCCCCTTGAAGCAGTGATGCATTTTGGGTAGTTGTGGATCGACTGAAAAAAGTAGCTCACTTCCTTCCCAATCGGGAGACTATCATTTAATGAGATGGGAAGAATACATGTATGTGAGATTATATGACTGCACGGGGTCCCTCATACTATTTTTTTAATATAGATATTCTCTATTTACATCAATGTTCTGGAAGGGGTTATAGATATTTATGGGTACATAGTTTCTTTTGAGTATATCTTTTCACTTTTAGACCGATGTCTAGTCAAATGGATGATATAGTTGTTAGGGGACATACTCTGAGCATGTGTCCTTTATTTTAATAGTTGTTGGGAGAAACATATCCATCTCTTCAAGTTTTATTTAAATAGTATCTTTCAGGAGACGATTTAGATGGACTCATATGAGTCCATGTATAGTGAGCCTCTCTTTTCATACATTGAAATTACATTACTTTTACAAAATACTTAATACTTTACACAAAAAAGGCCCAAATACCATATTAGTATAGTTCCTTTTGAAACATGAAAAAATAAACATTGGTACAAAAGTGAGAAAAATTATCTCCTACTAGGTTCTTCTTGAATAGAACCCTTATTAGACACATCAAACATTATACATATCTTCATAACTTGGGTGAAAGGAAATATAAAAATGGGTGAGCTCAGATGCTCAATAAGGGTAAACAAGAGATACATGTAAAAATAATCATGATAATAAGGGTATGAGAATAAGAACATAATAATATAATATCATACCCTACATATCAAAAATCATAAAGAGGATCATTCCATAAATATTGAAAGTTCAGAAGAAATGAATCATAAGGAAATAAATAACATGAGCCATGAAAGCATAACATAGGAATAAAACATGGAACTGTGTTAGAAACATAATAATATAATAATTATTACCATATTATTCAAGGTATCACTCATAAGGCCATCATGGTAGTATGGGTTCACTTACCATACCATATTGGTATTCATGGTTCGCTCCCATGAACATCTTAGTGGAAAAAGTTCTTTATGTATATCTCATGAGATATAAATTTTTACCCAATGCATCAGAGAGATATATAGGTCCCACCCATTTCATAATGAAATCATACATACATGTTCCACAAGATCATTAAAAATAATATCATAACCCATAAAATGAAATGGGTATCATAAAAATGTAATCATATCATAACTTGTGGAAAAGAGATAGGTTTCATAATCTATTTCACCATAACCCTTGAAAATAAGCTGGTTTCATAAGCATATAACCCATGAAATAGAAATAGATTTCATAAAAATTAGATATAAAATGTAAAAAATTTAGAGAAATAATATGAATGGATCCTATGGATCATTTCCTTGAAGTGTACTTGTAACACCAATGGATTGCATCTTATATGACAAATAATTTGGAAATATCTTTTAAAAACATTTTTAGAGGAAAATATCCTTTCTTATTTAAAAAAATTTCCTTTAATAAAAATGACATGAAATATTTAAAGAAAAAATTTTCATTAAAAATAAAATTGAAATATTATAAGGAAATACTCAATGTAGTTTTATCTCATAAAATTAGAAAAATTCAATCATGTTCTATAAGTTAAAAAACTTTCTTCTCATACTTTTTCTAGAAAATTCAAGAAGTACCTCGTTAGGAAAATGAAAAAAATAGTCCTGTAAAACTATTTAATAAAAAGTCATACATGGGTAAAAAATTACTTTAAACAATTTTAGAATAATAGTAATAATATTTTGTAATATTGTTTTAATAAACATGGATTTGTAGGATAATATACCTCAGTAAATACTTATGTATAAACAATCTAAAATAATAATGATATTGTGAAATTAACCCTTACCTTAGGTATAATTTATTTTATACGTATCTAAAACTCATGTATAATGGATTAAATAATTTTATTAACTTATTCCAGAATTTTATTCATTTGATATCATATATGATCATATTATCACCCATTTCTTAATAATATTTCTTTATTAATCTTCTTTTGGGTGTTAGCTACTTCCTTTTCTTATGCATGTTTTGTCATGTAAGTCCCAGTTTTTGTAGAAAGGATGAAGTTATATCATTTATAGAATAATATTAAGGTAATATATAACATATTAATACACTATATAAATTCATATAATCATTATTTATTTTTTATCATAGAGAATGAATCACATTGCATCGTGGAGATGGTAGGCCGTATGTACGCATGAGCGACAATATCATTCCCTTAATTGTAAAATTGTATGAGAGTGGATGATATTTT
This sequence comes from Viscum album, assembly GCA_963277665.1. NCBI lineage: Eukaryota > Viridiplantae > Streptophyta > Magnoliopsida > Santalales > Viscaceae > Viscum > Viscum album. The sequence goes on along the minus strand of OY728162.1, from coordinate 1,232,794,946 downwards.
TTCCATAATAAATATAATGTTATAATTATAGTATATATTAATTATTTCAATCATTATACCCATACAAATAAAGTAGCGATGAAAAATAGACTACACAACAGCGTGGAGACGGTAGGTCGTACGCACGCACGCATGGTGATTTTATTTTTCATAGGATGGATAAAAGGTGAAATATGGTAGTTATATAATAATAATAACATATAAGAATATAGGTGATACCATAGTTATTTATTTATAATTGAAACAACACCTGAAGAGTAAGTAGAAGAAGAAATACTCTTGAAAGAGCAAGTAAAGGAGATTACATCTTCTTCGACAATCTCCCTCTAGATCTTCTCTCTGGGACACTAGAGTTGGTATTTTGAGATTCTCGGAAACACTATAATGTATATAGGGAAGTTTATAAGGTAAATAGTTAATGATTGGTATATCAAGAATACTCAATGTAGTGTTAAGAAGTGAGGAAGGAGGTTCCTTTTTATAAGAGATGTGGGCACTCTTAGAAACTCTCAAAATATTAAATTAATATAAATTGATTTTCAATTTACAATAGATCCAAAATGAGTTATTTCAAATATAAGATGATTATGGGTATAAATAATCTCAACCAATTATTTAAATACATTTTTAGGTCATAATATTAACCATATAGTTTTTCTTTAACCCTTAGTTTAACCCTTTATTTTTTACCAAGACAACATGGCCTTTTTACTCTTTAGGGTTAATATAGTTACTATAAAATACCAAAAGAACCCCAAATGGATAATTGATTAAATTTTTAACCTTAGTATAGTTATTTTGACAAATTATATATTTTTATGAATTTTATATAATCTAATAAAATATTATATATTTTAAAGTATCATTTATGTTAATTTCAACACTATTCAATATTTATCCTTTTAAAAATATCCTAAAAACATGATAACTTTGAAAAAACACATTAAATATATCACTAAAATATCAATTTAATCTATTACTTTCATATATGTCATTAACTATGTTAAATTACATTTATTTTAATATTTTGAATATAATTTATTTGATATTTCCATTAATTAAACAATTACTACAACATCATTAAAAAAGCCCTTAATTAACTTATTTATTCTCTAAAAAATAAAAATAAATTTTTATAATGAAGATAATTTTATTATATTTCAAATAACTATTTATAGTATAATTTATATTTTTTATAACCCTATATTAAAAATTATTTTATTATTAAAAATATGTGATTGACATTTGAAACTTATCTTTAAATAAAATATAATAAATGTCATATTCTCACACAAGTGGCTTAATAAGGTTATAATTTCTTATTAATGTTTATTTTTTCTAAAAAAAATTATTCAATGTAATTAGGACAAGTGTTTGGGTAATTTTATAATATTATATTATTTTTACTTTTAATTACCTGATTTACCCTTAACTGTGGTAAATAAAAATTTACTAAAGTTACTATTCATAATAGTAAAAATTAAGTTGATCATATTAGACTCTTAATATCATAATAATTACAAAACTGTATGTCAGTTTTTCAAAATTAAATTCACAGAAGCGGAAAAATTAAGTTTAATGTTGATCCAACATACGTGGCAGGAAAGTGGGTAAAAAGAATGTTCAAAAGTTTAATAAGTTTTTATATCTAATTTCAATAAAAAATGATTCCAATGAGTTAAATTGGATTAATATATGTATAATTTATCTATTTTTACTTTTAAAAATAAATTAAAAATATAATAATATATTTAAATGAAAAGGTAGTTTTTAACTACAATATAGTATATTTTACAATTCATCAAAAAAATGAAACTTCTTAGAAAAAAATCAAAAATTTACCCTAAGATTATTTTGAAATTATTAATTCAAAAATGATTTTTATTTTATTAAATTAAATTTAAATATGTGTCTAAAATTAATTTTACTATTTTTTATAGAAGGACATAAAACAGTTCATTTGAGTGAATAATATTTTTAAACATATAATGACTTTACCAAAAAATTATGTTTTTCAATATCAATATGTTTTATTTATATTAAAAAATTATAAATAATATTTTAAAATTAGTTATTACTATTCATATTACTAAGTTTAATGGATAGGTCATAACCATATTATTTAAAAAATTATAATAATAAAATAATATTTCATGGAAACTCGATGTTTCATGTGACATACACCAAGACAGTGTGGCATGTAGTGCATCCAAGTAGGTTCCATGAAAAAGGATTATTTGAGTTAGTTCAATTAAATACATTAATGAAAATTAAAATATTTTAAAAAAAAGTTCACAAAAACTTTGGGTGTTACATTCTACCCCCCTTAAAATGAATTTCTCCCTAGAAATTTGCCATTCTGATACCAAAAAATGAGGATACTTATACCTAATCATATCTTAATGTTCCTAAGTTGCTTCTTCTAACTGGTGATTTCTCCACAAAGATTTTACTAGGTTAGTGGTCTTGATTCAGAGAACTTTCTCTGTACGATCTATAATTTCGACTAGTTGTTCTTCGTAAGAGTGATCCTGCTCCAATAGTATGAACTCTGAGTTCAGTACATGTGAAGGGTCGTGTATCTACTTCCTGGGGAGAGATACATGGAACACATATTGGATTTGAGAGAGATTTGAAGGAAGTGACAAGCTATGGGCTACTTTCCTAATATGGTCAATAATTTCAAAGGGACATATATATCAAGGACTTAATTTTACTTTCTTCCCGAATCTCATAACATTATTCTATGGAAAAAAATTTATAGAAAAAAATTCTCACTATATTAAAATTCTAGATCATGCCATCAATTATCTACATAACTTTTCTGCTAATTTTGTGCTTTCTTGATCTACAATTGAATTATTCTAACATTCTCAACCATATCTTCAGTGATCTCATGTCCCAATATATTTCATTATCTTACTTCATCTTAGTACGTTTGAGCTCTACATTTTTTCCCATAGTGGGATTAATAATGATCCATCTGAATTCTTGAGTGAAATCAATTATTATGAGAAGACTAAACTAGAGAATGGTGTTGATCCCAACCACTTGTGAAATCCACAGAACAAGATCTCAACATATCCTATAGGGTTTGAATTTTCATTTTAGAGTGACCATCCGTTTGAGGATGATAAGTAGTTTTGAAACTCAATTCAGTATCATGTGCTTGCTAAATAATTCACCAAAATTTTTAGGTAAACCTCATGTCCCAATTAGATACAATAGAACGTGGTACTCCATAAAAACTTACCACTTTATTAATATATATCATGGAAAGTTGATCCAAATAGAGGTATTCTCTAATAGAAATGAAGTGTTCTGACTTAGTAAGGAGATCAACTTCCACCCATATAGCATTAAACCCTTTAGAGGTTTTGGGGAGTCCAACAACAAAATCCATGGTGATTTTCTCCAATTCCACTCTAATATGGGAATGAATGCAACATCCCATTAGATTTTGTCTTTCATCCTTAACTTGTTGGAATACCAAGAACCGAGATACAAACTCTATAATATCTCTCTTCATGCCATCCTAATAGAAGTATTATTTAAAATATCTATACATCTTCATACTTCTAGGATGAATAGAGAATAAAGAGCTATAATATTCCTCTAACAACAAATTATTCAAAACATGTACGGAAAGAATACATGCATGGTTCTAGAACCTTATAATTCAATCCTAATCAAGGTTAAACTAAGGAACATTTATGACCTTATTCTAAAGCTCTACATATTCCTTCTGTTCCTCTTTAATATTCACAATTATTGAAGGTTGGACATTCAAATGATCCTGATAAAATTTCCCCCTTCATTCAAGATTTCTAGATCCATCCTTTGAAAATCCAAAAATGTTTGATCTTTTTTTATCCTCATCATGGAAAATCAAGCATGATCCCTTTAACTCAGAGCATCAACCACCCTATTTTATTTCCTAGGGTGGTAATGTATTGAGTAGTCATAATTATTTATCTTCTCTAACCATATTCTCTTGAACATGTTCAACTCCTTCTGTGTGAATACATATTTCAGACCTTTTTGATCAATATATATATCACAATTTTCACCATAATTATAATTACTCTATATCTTTAATGAAAAAATTACCACATCTAACTACAAATCAAGAGTTGGGTAATTTTTCTTATGCATCCTTAACTATCATGAGTCATAATCAATAACATTATTTTTTTTTCATAAGAACACATCCCAATCCTTTCATGGATGAATCACTATATATTACAAATCCATCACCACTATAGGATAATGTAAGCATAGGTGCACATACTAACATTCTCTTTAGTTCCTTGAAATTTTCCTCACATTCATCTATCTATAGGAACTTAGAACCCTTCCGAGTTAACTTGGTCCAAGGATTAGATAGTCAGGAGAAATTATCTCCAAACCATCAATAATATCCTGCAAAACCAAGAAAAATATAGATCTTAGCCACTATGGTTGGTCAAGCCCAACATTCAATAGACTCCATCATTGATGGATCTACTGTTATACATTCTCTTGAGATTATATGACCCAAAAATGAAGCCTTTTGCATCCAAAATTAACACTTTGTAAATTTTTCATATAGTTTCTCCTTTCTTATGTTATTTAGTACAACTCTCAAGTGGTCTTCATACTCTTATATCCCCTTTTAATAGATAATAATATCATCAATAAATACTACCACAAACCGATCAAGGTAATCTCTAAATAATCTATTCGTCAAATCTATGAATATACTAGGGGGATTAGTAAGACCAAATGGAATCCTAATATACTAATAGTTTCCATACCTTTTTCAGAATTCCATTTTGGGTATATCCTCCTTATTGACTCTTAATTGATGATATCAAAAACAAAGGTCAATCTTGGAAAATTATTGAGCTCCACATAGTTGATCAAACAAATCATCAATACGGGGAAGAGAATACTTGTTCTTGAATATGATCTTGTTCAAATCCTGATAATCAATGTAGAGTAACATTTTGATCGATATTTATTCTTCACAAAAAGAATTAGTACACCCCAAGATGAAACACTTTTCCAAATTAATCCCTTATCAAGTTTTTTTTGGAGTTTCTTCTTTAATCCCTATAACTCTACTGGGGCCATTATATAGAGAGTCTTTGAAATTTTTATAGAACCAGATATGAGATCTATAGATAACTCCACTTTGAATTTTGGTGAAAGATTAGGAAATTATTCTATAAAGACATAAATGAATTCAAAAACAATAATAATATCATCAATTTCAATTTTTTACCTAACCATTTGATATAAACAAAACTTTTGAATGGGAATTAATACCTATACATTGTATGTAATATCCATAGGAAGTTCATACTTATCATCACATTGATAGATGATCATAGGTTGGTTTGAAACATCAAACACATCTTCACTTCCTTGAAAATTTAAGTGGGATATATATAGAGAAAGAAAATACATGCCTAAGATGACATAAAATTCTAACAAAGGAAGAATGATAAGTTTTCCATGAAACACATTCCCTATAAACTTCAATTGGAGAGGAATCCTAGACATGAGATTCTGTCATCACACCATTAGGGGGTTGTACTAGTAATTTCATATCTAATTGTTTGGATTGAATCTTAAGACCCCTAGAAAAATCATTAGATATTAAAGAGTATGGATATCTAGAAAAAAATAAGACATTTTCAGTTCTAGAATGGATGGTTAGTGTAGCTTTTCGAATTTTGTTATCGTATCCCTCATCAAAAATAATGATCACATGATATTTCCCCTTTTCCACAGGTTTAAGAGGATGATAACGTTGATAATCAACACCATCCCTTGGGGTTGGGAACTGGTTATAACAATTCCCATTATCCTTACACTTGTATCACTGAATCATGGGAGGTTTATTCTATGCCGATTTCTCTCTATTCACACCATTAGCCAACTTTTTCCCATCACTTAGGCAATCAAAATCCTGATGACCTTCTTTTATGCACTTAAAAAATTTATTAAACCCCTTAAGATAATATCCTCCATTATTCTTCCCACAAATATTTCATAACGGAAAAATACTCTTTTTCTCTTCATGGTTTTTATATTTCCCTTTAAAATCAATCTTCCTCGTCTTTTCAAAACCATGAGATTGGTACGTGACTCTATACTCCATTTCAACCTTGACTTCACAATGCACAATATCTTAATACCTACTAAAGTCTCTTATGAACAACACCCTTATAAGACTTGTATGTAAGTCACTAAAGAACCTATCAACTTTACTTTTGTGTTGGATTATAATTTCTGAACCATACCTTAAAAGTATCATGAGATTATCCTCATAGGTACAAACAGATTCATCATCCATTTTTTTTCAAATATAGGAATTCTTTCTAAACCTTGGTAAAAATAATACCAGGAAATTACTTATTAAAAAACATGTTCTTAAACTCATCCAAATCCATGGATTCAATTTCATATTACTATATCATATTATTAATTAGATTCTACCACTGGTATACTTCAACTTCTAACCGATAAACAACTAGAATAAATTTATCATGCTTTGAACATTGGAGAATAGAGAATATCTTTTTTGTAGTACTGATCCATTTTTCTGAAAAAAGTGGATCATAAGACCTATTGAAAGAATGTGGATATTTCCTAATGAAATAAACAAAAAAAAATTTTCCCTCCTTTTCTCATTTGGTAGTCTACCACGATTCATTACTTGAGAAAGACTCATGAGTATAGAAATAATATTTTTCATTCTAGCTCCTATAGAATTTGGTTTATTAGGAGGAAAAGCACTACATTGTATATCACAATCACCATTAATGTGGTTTCTTTAGGTTACAACCATTGACTAAAACCAAAAGCATAGAGTAAGAAACAATTATCATAATGGGGAACCACATAATCATGAAAATTTTCTTATTAGATGTATAAATTATGACACATTCTTTAATCAATGAAACATTAGGTTCATCCTAGGTTATTGAAATTAAAATTATATTAAAATCCTTTATGATGGTTTGTGAATTGTTTTTTAATTCCAAAAGCATATCCTCTAAGAGTGTTAAACCATATGTACAGTAAGGCCCATTTTTGTGTACCATGTTACGATTGAGTTAGGCCCGATGAACCTTGTCGCAGTTGTAACCCTAGGTACTTCTATTCTAGATCCATATTCACTTTTAGTATCTAGACGTGGATGTTTTTTTTAAACCAATTGCTTTATCCTTTACAAAAATTCCATGACATTTTCCTATAATTTTCCTTATCCTTAGACATGTCCTTAGGGTTCTCACTAAGGTTTTCTTATCCTAGTTTCCAAAGTTTAACTAAAAATTTCCTATAATACTGACTATAGTGACCCTTTCTTTTCATACATTGAAATTACATTACATTAATGGAATACTTAATACATCACACAAAAAATTCCCAAAGACTGTATTATATTTAGTGCTTTTCGAAACATAGAAACATAAACACTAGTACATAAGTGAGCTAAATTATCTCCCACGAGGTTTTTCTTGACTAGAACCCTTCTTAGACACATTAAACATAATACATATCTTCATAAACTGTTTCAATGGAAACATAAAAAAGGTTGAGCATAGATTCTCAGTAAGGGTAAATAAAATAGATATGTAAACATAATCATGAGCATAAGGGTATGAGAATAGTGTCATGAAAATATAAGATCATACCAATCATATCAAATATCATAAAAATGATCATGAAATAAATATTGGTAGTTCATGAGACATGAATCATAATGAAATAAAGAACATCAACCATGAAATCATAACATGGGAATAAATCATAGAACTATTTTAGACACATAATCATATAATAATAATTTCTATAATAGTCAATGTATCACTACCAATGACATATTTGTAGTATGGGTTTACTTCCCATACCATCTTGGTAGTCATGGTTTTCTCCCATGGCCATCTTAGTTGAAAAATTCCTTTATGTATATCTCATGAGATATAAATCTTTACCCAATACATTAAAGGGAGATACAGATCCCAAAAATTTCATAATAAAATCATATATACATGTTCCACAAGAGAAAAAACAATCGTATCATAACCCATGAAATAAAATGGGTATCATAAACATGTAATCATATCATAACCTATGTAAAATAGATATGTTTCATAATCATTTCATCATAATCCATGAAAAGAAGTGGGTTTCATAAGAATATAAACCATGAAAGAGAAAGATATTTCATAAAAATAATTCCATAAAATGTAAACCATTCAGAGAAAGAATATGAATGGATTATATAGATCATTTCCCTGAAAGTACTGAGTAACACCAATGGATGTCATCTTATATGGGAAATAATTTAGAAATATCTTAAAAAAATCTTGTGGAAAATATCCTTTCTTCTTTGTAAACCTTTTCATTTATAAAAATACCATGAAATATTAAAAGAAAAAATTTTCATTAATAATAACCGTGACAGATTATAAGGGAATACTCACATAATTATGATTTTATTAAAGAGGAAAAATCCACTCATTATGTATAAGTTAAAAAATCATTCTTCTTGTATTTTTGTAGGAAAAGTAAAAAAGTACCTTTTTAGGAAAAAAAAGATTCATTTCAAACCATTTAATAAAAAATCATACATGGGTAAAAAATGACTTTAATTTTTTTTAATAATATTAATAACATTTTGGAATATATTTTTAAGAAACATGGTCATGGAATATAAATATACCCCAACAAATACTTATGTATAAACAATCTCAAATAATAGTGAGATTGTGAAATTAACCCTTACCTTAATATGATTTCATTCAAACATATCAGAAACTCCTGTATAATGGATTAAATAATGTTATTAACTTATTCTATTACCATATTCACATTATATCATATATGATCATATTATCACTAGTTTTTTAATAATATTTCATTATTACTCTTCTTTCAGGTGTTAACTGCTTCCTTTTCTTATGCATGTTTTGTTGTATAAGTCCCAATTTATGTAGATAGGATATACTAATATAATTTATAGAATAATATTAAGGAAGTAGATAAAATATTTCTACATTATATATGAAAGAGAGCTATCGTGGGCGCCCTCAAATGATTAATGTGATTTTGGGGTACTTAGGTGCAACAGAGTGGCTGACCAAGGTCATCTCTCAAAGGAGGAAGTGAATTTAAAAACTTATTAAAGGTATTCTAAAAATAAAATAAAAGAGAATAAAATAAAAAAAATACTTTAAAGGATTGGGGTTTTTTTAATATTTTTTGAATCTAGAAAAATTTTTCTGGAAGAAGATTGTATATATTTTTTTGTTTTTAGTTTTGAAATGAATTTTGCTTAAAATGACACAACAAGAAGATGTTTTTTTAGAAATATATTTTAAAATGTGTAATCGATATAACTCTACCTCTTCATTCACTTATTAATCATTATATTTTAAATCAATATCCACTTAATTATGATCCCCTAATTTGTTATCCCTCGAACCCTATGAGAGTTAACTTAACCACAAAGATGAAATTACTTAAACCCTAGGCTAGCTTCGGAACACGCAATCGCATCACCCTGCTTTGATTGTTGTTCTAAGGATAGCTTATGGTCAGTGGTTAATTAGAGCACATATCCACTCTGGAAATGAGGATGAATTGTGTTTAGGGATTATATTTGAACTCTAAAAATTTATCCTATGTGGTCTTGTATTACCGATTAAGATTACGCTCTCACAATTTACACAAAATCCTGACCTCACGTGTTTTTGTGTTAATTGTTTAATTGATTGATTAGTTTCTTTTAATTTAAAAAAACAATTCATGGATCATATTATGTGAATTATAGTAGCTCATTGATTCAAAATAATTAAATTAAGAAGGTAGAAGATAGATCAACTACTAAAAGACTACTCTTCCATGGATGGCGTAATCATCATAGAAGCGTTTTGCATGTGCAAAGGTTTATAATGGGTATAACCTAATAACGCTTCTACTCAAGAATTCCAGCCCAAAGAGGAAGATTAAGAGAAGAATAAATTTATACAAAATATAATAAAAGAGAAGAATTAAAAGAAGAACAAAGAAGTTTATTACATAAATAAAATCATTACAACATGAAGGAGAAGAAGAAGGCTTTGTTGAAGGGATCCTTGCTTCAAGAGCTACCCTTATTGGAATGGTTGGATAATTGGAGTGGATCCACTTCTCATCTTCCCTAAACTTCCCAATTCACGTCCCCAACCCCTACAAATGAGAAAAACTCTAATTTATAGAGGGGAGGGGAGGAGAGGTTACAAGTGGTTTCAAGTGTGAATGTGGAAATTCGGCCAAATATTTTAATGAAAATTTCACCGCCCATTGACCACAGAAACGCGTGAATTGTCCGACCTTCCAGAAGGATAATATGTGCCGATATGGTTCCTCTATCTCATCTAAAAATTTTGGCTTAATCTAGGCCCATATGAAGGAGTTATGGCGGAAATAAAGAAGCTTCTCCATTATGGAGAGTCCAACACAACTTTGACTTCATGGCCCATTTTCAACAACCAAATTCACTCTTTAGCTTTAGTGTCCTGAATTAAAGTTGTAAATAATTATGTCAGGAACACTGTTACAAAATTTCAAATTCACAGAATAAATATAAAAATATTTATCTTCGAAATACAACAATGAACTATATGGGGTAAAACTGGAATTTTCATCAAATATTCAAATGAATGATCTAATCCCAAATACTTTCTAATTAAACATATTTAACAAAATGTGAGGAAATTATATCATTTATAATCAATAAAATATTCAATAAAATAGTGTTTTATCAACTACCCCACACTTTCCCTTTTCCACTCTTGAGCAAAACCTCATATCAAGTAAACATCAATATCAAATCAAAACCAATTTTAAAACACATATTCTTGAGATCAAACAATTACACACCAAGAAACAAAAGATATCATGCCTCATAAAAAACCATTATTTCAAGTTCTTCATTTATATCATTCATTATATTTACACTTCATTTATCCTCCCATGCAAAAAACACTTAACTTGCTTGAATTTTCTCTCATCACTCAAATATCAATTTTTTTTGCAATGTCTTTCTCATCCAAACTCATAAAAGGGTCACCATAGGCTTGATATATTCCTACATCGCTACTTGATGTGAGTCAAGGAAATATGTTTATCATGAGTACTTTTTAGGGTTGTTCTGTGGCTTTCGGTTGGTAGGATTTAGATGTGGAAAATTATGAGGCTAAATAAGGAGGGCTTGACTCTTTTTGAAGAAAAATTGCATTAATCTAATTTTCACTTAAATATGGTCTCCTCATTAATCCCCATAGTATCAATTCAGCTCCATCATCATGAAAAGTCATGAAACTTTTACACCATTCATCATTTTAGTATCGAAAATGTCAATATTCTCAAACATGATTTTCTTGAAAGCTCTAGATAGGCACAACTTTCCACCTCAATTAGAAGCTCCAGAAAAGGCACAGCTTCACTTGTCTTGAAAGCTACAGAAAAGGCACAACTTTCAATATAATGAATTTCTTCAGTAGTAAACACATCTCTTCAGAATTTAATATTCCACCCAAAGTTTCACAGAATGTGGTAGCACAACACAACATAGCTTCCCCTATACTTAAGCTCAACTAGATTATGCAATTTCACTTCAAGAGTTGGTTGGATAGGGAAAATTGGCTTGTAATGTGGCTAACCTGACAGGCTGTGCATGGATTCTAAGCTCTACAAGGATTAAATGTTCAAGGTAGGCTATTATAAAAAAGGATTATTTGAAATAGGGGATTTTAATACTAAAAAAATGCCTCAATCATTTAAACATAAGTACCTCAAACCCTCAAGTTTTTACAGGAATAGATCAAATTATGGTTAAATCAAACATGGTTTGGTTCTCTCAAGAATTGAGGTGAATGTAAAGAATATGAAAATAATGGTTTAGAAGCCTCACAGGAAAGTGATTTAAAATATAAAGATAGTGAGATGTGGCATGGGATTCAAAATTCAGTGTACTTTTCATGAAATTAATAAATATTTGAACTTGAAACAAATTCATTTTCAGCATTCATTTAAGCTCAGTTTCATGGGATAAATTGTTTCACTCATTGATATGCATTTCAAAATTGTGAGGAGAATAATTTTAGCTCAGAAATTTCAAAAAAAAAAGAAAATTGAAAAAATAAACACACAAAATTTGAAAAAACACACAATTTTTTTGGTTTTTTTTAAATAGGAAAACAATTGAAATTACTAAACTAAAAGGTTCCCTCCCCCACACTTAAAATATTGCATTGTCCTCAATGTGAACCTATGAGATGATATATGCACATGAAATGCAGAATTTTTAAATAGGACAAATAATATAAAAGTGAGAGGGTTAGGAACAGCCTGATGTGATCAAGTGATGATGGGGTCATGCAATGTGATAAAATCCACTGCATCAATAGGAAGTCCCTCAATGTATCTCTTCAGACGTTTCCCATTTACTATAAAGATCCTTCCAATGTCCTCTTGTGTGATCTCCACTGCACTATAAGGAAAAAAATTAGTCACAATATAAGGACCTAACCATCTGAAACGCAACTTACCAGGCATCAACTTGAGTCGTGAACTATAGAGAAGGACTTTCTCTCCAACATGAAACTACCTTTGTTGGATCATTTTGTCATGAGCTGCTTTTGATCTTTCCTTGTAGATCCTTGAGTTCTCACATGATGACAGTCAAATATCCTCAAGCTCTTAAATTTGCATCTTCCATTGAATTCCATATTGTGCCAATTCCATGTTGCATTTATTTATAGCCCAATATGCCCGATGCTCAACTTCCACTGGGAGATGACATGCTTTCCCAAAAACAATCCAAAATGGGGACATACCAATGGGGGTCTTGTATGCTGTCCTATAAGCCTACAATGCATCATCCAAGCGTTTGCTCTAATCCTTCCTATTTGGCTGCACGGTTTTCTCTAATATTTGTTTCAGCTCACGATTTTAAACCTCAGCCTGACCATTTGTTTGGGGGTGGTATGGTGTTGATGTTTTGTGTGTCACCCCATACTTCCGAAGGAGGGAAGAAAAATTCCTATTGCAAAAGTGTGTCCCTTGGTCACTGATGATGGCCTTTAGTACTCCAAACCTGCAAAAAATCTATGCTTTGACAAATTCCACAACAACATGAGAATCGTTAGTCCTGGTGGCCTTGTCCTCCACCCATTTACTCACATAATCAACATCAACCAAAATATACAAAAATCTAAATGAACTAGGAAAAGGACCCATAAAATCAATGCCCCATACATCAAAAATCTCATAGAATAGTATGGGTTGTTGGGGAATCTCATGTCTCGTAGAAATATTCCCAGTGTGTTGGAAACGAGAGCATGACTTACATAACACATGGGCATCATGGAACAAGCTAGGCCAATATAATCCAGAGTCCAAAACCTTCCTAGCTATCAGTTGGGGTCCAAAGTGTCCACCACAAGCAAGTGTATGATAGAAATGCAAAACAGGCTCAAACTCATGATCAGGAACACACCTCCTAATGAATTGGTCACTACACATGCGCCAGAGGTAAGGATCATCCCACACATAATACCTAGACTCACTTTTTAATTTTTGGACTTGATGCTTCTTTAAATTTTCTGGGATTTCAGAGAAAACGATGTAATTAACTAAATCAGCATACCAAGGATGTGTACCTGAGATGGTATAGAGATGCTCATCGAGGAAAGTGTCCTGAAGTGGTACATGGTCCATGGTGTCATCCTCTAGTCTGTGAGTAAGCCTACTCATGTGGTCTACCACCAAATTCTCTGATCCATTCTTATCCTTTATCTCAATATAAAATTCCTGAAGAAGGATCATCCAACAGATAAGTCGTGGCTTTGCATCTGGCTTCTTTAGGAGGTACCTCAAAGCTGCATGGTCAGAAAAAAACAACTACTTTAGAGCCCAATAAATATGAACAGAATTTATCTAAAGAAAATATGACTGAAACAAACTCCTTTTCCGTGGTAGTGTAGTTTGATTGGGATGAATCCAGTGTCCTCGATGCATAGGCAATCACATGTGAACGTCCCTCCACCCTCTGAGATAATAGAACTCTAATCGCGAAGTTGGAGGCGTCACACATAAGCTCAAATGGAAGGTCCCACCGCGGGGGCTGTATGATTGGTGGAGTGGTCAGACACTTCTTCAGCTCATCAAATGATACCCTGCATGAATCATCAAAATTGAAGACAATATCTTTTTTAAGCAATCGAGATAAGGGTAGAGCGATATTAATAAAATCTCTGATGAAGCGTTGATAAAATCCAGCATGTCCAAGGAATTATTGAACCTCACGCACACATGTTGGATATGGGAGGGATGAAATAATGTCTACCTTAGATTTATCATCTTCAATGCCACGTTGTGAGACTATATGACCTAAGAAAATTCCCTTTTCGACCATGAAATGACATTTTTCAAAATTTAAGACCAGATTATTCTCAATACAACAATGCAACACATCTCCCAAACTGGAGAGACATTCATCAAATGAGGATCCATAAACTATAAAATCATCCATAAATACCTCCATGCAGGTCTCAATGAAATCTGAGAAAATAATCACCATGAATATCTGGAAGGTACCTGGGGCATTGCAAAGTCCAAATGGCATCCTTCTGTAAGCAAAGGTACCGAATGGGTAGGTGAATTTCGTCCTCCTGGTCCTCTGCTGCAATGTGAACCTGAAAATAGCCAGAGAAACCATCCAAGAAGCAATAAAGCGTCTTCCCAGCTAGTCTCTCAAGCATCTGATCAATAAATGGGGGGGGGGGAATGGTATTTGCGAGTGGAATGATTTAGTTTCCTATAATCAATACACACACGCCAACTGTTTTGTACCCTCATTGGAACTAATTCATCTTTCTCATTTTTAACAACAGTAACACCAGTTTTCTTAGGTACAACCTGGACCAGGCTAACCCATTGTGAGTCGGAAATAGGGTAAATTATACCTACCTCGAGCAATTTTTCAACCTCTTTTTTAACAACATCCAGAAGGGTTGGATTGAGTATCCTTTTTTGTTGCCTCACCGGTTTAGCCCCATCCTCCAAGAGAATCCTATGCATGTAAATGGATGGGCTAATACCTGATATGTCTGCCAATGTCCAACCAGTTGCCCTAATGTTATTTCTCAAAAGATTCAAAAGTTTTTCTTCATGTTCAAAAGAGAGATTGTTAGAAATGATAACAGGTAATCTATCACCACTCAACAGGAATGCATATTTAAGATTTGGGGGCAATGTCTTGAGTTCCAATGTAGGGGGGTGATGAATAGATGGAGAAATTAATGCAACAGACATATCTTCACAATGAACATCAGTATCAGAATAAAAATCATCACAATTAGAAAACAATGCATCAAATCCATCAGCATACTCAATAGCCATGTCATAATCAGAGTTAACATGATCAAAAACAGAATATGAATCCACATCAAAATCAAATACAAGAGAGGATTGTGTATCAACAACATGTGTGAAAGTGCTCTTAGACATCAAACTTGAACCAATACTCATAATATCCCTAAGCATAGGACAATAAAATTCTATGGAGTTTTTATTTGGTGGTTCAAAATGGGAGATAACAAAAGCAGAATGGTCCTATGAGGGGTACTTCATGGAATCCATAACATTAAATATTACTACTTCATCTCCAAAATCCATGGAAAGTGTACCCTCATTGACATTAATGATAGTTTTTATAGTCTTGAGGAAGGGCCTACCTAAGATAATGGGGGAATGAGAACTTACCTGATCATCCTCCATGTTAAGCACGTAGAAATATGCTGGAAAGATCATGTCTCTTACCCGGACAAGTACATCCTCAAGAACTCCCGCTGGATATGCTGTAGCTCTATTTTCCAACTGCACCACTACTCTTGTTGGATTCAACTCACCAACCTGTAAAAAAGAGAATACAGAGTGAGGCATCACATTTATTGAAGCTCCTAAATCATAGAGCATCAGAGAAGTGAAACTCCCCTATGGTACATGGGATGGTGAATGTCCCTAGATCCTTGCACTTTGATGGCATTGCTAGAGTTGGTGTAATGAGTGGCAAGACATTCCTTCCAAGTTTGATCCTCTCATTTCCCTTGAGCCCTCTTCGATTGGTGCAGAGTTCTTTTAAGAATTTGGCATACCTTGGGATTTGCTTAATGGCTTCAAGTAGAGGAATGCGGATCTCCACATGCTTGAAGGTGTCCAAAACCTCCTTTTGTATTGCTTCTTCAGCCATATTCTTGGTTTGAACAACCCTGTTTGGAAAAGGAAGGGGTTTAGGAGGAACACCATCAATATTTTTCTTACCTCTATCTTTATCCTTGGATTACTCATAAGTTGGTTTGGAATGCGGATTCTCCGGAGTTGAGGTGAATCCCGGTGGAATGGTAGGTACAGATGTATTGTTCATTTGCTTCCCACTTCTCAATGTGATGGCACTGACATTCCCATTTGGATTTAGAGTGGGTTGGGAAGGTAGATTTCCAGAATTCTTACTCACAAGGTCATGGAGGGCGGTGGAAATCTGGCTCATTTGAGTCTTCAACTCCCTCAGCTCCGAACATTGACTCTTCAACTCATTCTATTGATTAAGAACAATTTTCTTCAAAAGATCATCAGTATTAGAATCTACCTTTGGTGGAGGATTCCCTTGTTGCTGACTTGTTGATGTTTGAGCTTCAAATCTCCTTTGGGGTTGTTGGAAACCCTATTGGTAAGGTGGAGGCTGCTGGAAGTTTGGTTGAAAAGGGGTCCTTTGTTGTTTTCCAGAGCCATACCTCATGTTCGGATGATCTTTCCACCCTTGGTTGTATGCTGGATGAAACTTATTTTGGGGATATGGTTGTTGTTGTTGCTACTGATATGGTCTCCCAGGGAACACTGCTGCATAATCTTCTGTTTCTTGGAGTTGTGGGCAACAGTCAGTTGGGTGGCTTGTCTCAGTGAAAATACCACAAGGCCTTGAAAGAGGGGGTAGAGATGTCTTTTGTGCCAAAGCAATTTTCCTCACCATAGTGGTCAATTCTTCTAACTTAGTATCAATCAAATGACTTTCAAGATAAGAAGGACTTACCTGATGTACTCCCATGACATGTGGTGTACCTCTATCACCAAATTGTTGGGAGTTTTGGGACATCTTGTCGATCAACGCACGTACAGCTACTGGTGTCTTGTCCACCAATGCTCCTCCACCCGCAGCATCTACCATTCTTCTCTCCATAGGTGTGATTCCTTCATAGAAGTACTGGATGAGTAATTGCCCACTGATTTGGTGATGTGGGCAGATTGCACACAACTTCTTGAATCGCTCCCAGTACTCATACATTGACTCCCCTTGGGCTTGCTTGATCCCCAATATCTTCTTTCAAATGGATTTTTTCCTTGATGCTGGAAAGAATCTTTGCAAGAAAAGATGTTTCAAATCATTCCAACATGTTACATCTTCAGGTAGCAAATAATACATCCAATCTTTTGCAGCTCCATCAAGTGAGAATGGGAATGATCTTAATTTAATTTGATCTTCAGAAACATTTCTCGGTTTCAAGGTTAATAAAACCACATTAAATTCTTTCAAATGTTTATTGGGATCCTCAATAGAGAGGCCATGAAACTTTGGAAGTAAGTGAATTAATCCAGATTTCAGTTCAAAGTCCGATTCGAGATTTGGGTATGCAATACAATTTGGTTGATAGTTAATATCAGGCGCAGCCAATTCTCGAATGGTTCTATTTATCTCATTGTTATTATTCCCATCCATTGGTTCCTCTTTTATGTTTGAATTTGAATTTCTTCCAATTTCAATGTTTCCAGAATAGAGGAATTTACCAACTGGTTGAATATTGAAACTTCTCATAGACTGAGAATGTCTGATTCGAGCCCTAAGGCTACGTTCAATCTCAGGGTCAAGATCTAAGAGATCTTTGGGATTAGTTCATGTTATAAATAAAATAAAAATGTAAAGAAATAAAGTGGACCATAATAAAATAAAAATGAGAATTTTGAGTTGATGGTCCAAAAAAAGTAGAAGAAAATAAAAGAAGAAGAAGAAAAATCAGATTTGGTAAAGAAGGAAGAAAGAAGAGAAGAAGAGAATAAATTGTAAAATAAAATAAATACCTCTAATTGGTTCAAATAATTACTTGCCTCCCTAGAGAAGACGCCAATTTGAAAGAGCTCTGTTGTGGGCGCCCTCAATTGATTAATGTGATTTTGGGGTACTTAGGTGCAGCAGAGTGGCTGACCAAGGTCGTCTCTCAAAGGAGGAAGTGAATTTAACAACTTATTTGAGGTATTATAAAAATAAAATAAAAGAGAATAAAATAAAAACACTACTTTAAAGGATTGGGTTTTTTTATAGTTTATGAATCTAGAAAAAGTTTGCTGGAAGAAGATTGTATATATATTTTTTGTTTTTAGTTTTGAAATGAATTTTTATTAAAATGACACAACAAGAAGATGTTTTTTTAGAAATCTATTTTAAAAGGCGTAATCGATCTAACTCTACATATTCATTCACTTATTAATCATTATCTTTTAAATAAATATCCACTTAATTATGATCCCCTAATTTGTTATCCCTTGAACCCTATGAGAGTTAACTTAACCACAAAGATGAAATTACTTAAACCCTAGGCTAGCTTCGGAACACGCAATCGCAACACCCTTCTTTGATTGTTGTTCTAAGGATAGATTATGGTCAGTGGTTAATTAGAGCACATATCCACTCTTGAAATGAGGATGAATTGTGTTTAGGGATTATATTTTAACTCTATAAATTTATCCCATGTTGTCTTGTATTACCGATTAAGATTACGCTCTAACAATTTACATAAAATCCAGACCTCACGTGTTTTAGTGTTAATTGTTCAATTGCTTTCGTAGTTTCTTTTAATTTAAAAACAAAATTCATGGATCATATTATGTGAATTATATTATCTAATTGATTCTAAATAATTAAATGAATAGGGTAGAAGATAGATCAATTACTAAAAGACCACTCTTCTATGGGTGGCGTAATCATCGTAGAAGCGTTTTGCATGTGCAAAGGTTTATAATGGGTATAACCCAATAACGATTCTACTCAAGAATTCCAGACCAAAGAGGAAGATTAAGAGAATAAGAAATTTATACAAAACAGAAGAAAAGAGAATAATTAAAAGAAGAACAAATAAGTTTATTACATAACAAAATCATTACAACATGAAGGAGAAGAAGAAGGCTTCGTTGAAGGGATCCTTGCTTCCAGAGCTACCCTTATTGAAATGGTTGGAGAATTGGAGTGGATCCACTTCTCCTCTTACCTAAACTTCCTAATTCACATCCCCAACCCCTACAAATGAGAAAAACTTTAATTTATAGAGCATAGAGGAGGAGAGGTTACAAGTGGTTTCAAGTGTGAATGTGGAAATTCAGACAAATATTTTAATGAAAATTTCACCGCCCATTGACAACGAAAACGTGTGAATTGGCCGGCCTTCCAGAATGATAATATGTGTGGAAATGGGTCCTATATCCCCTATAAAAAGTTGGGCTTAATCCAGGCCCATATGAAGGTGTTATGGCCGAAATACAAAAGCTTCTCCATTCTGGAAATTCCAGACCATCTTTGATTTAATGGCCCATTGGCAACAACCAAATGCACTATTTAGCTTTAGTTTCATGAATAAAGGTTGTAGATAATTATGTCAAGAACACGGTTACAAAATTTCAAATTCAAATAATAAGTATAAAAATATTTATCTTCGAAATAATACAATGAACTATATGGGGTAAAACTGGAATTTTCATCAAATATTCAAATGAATGATCTAATCCCAAATACTTTCTAATTAAACATATTTAATACAATGTGAGGAAATTATATAATTTATAATCAATAAAATATTCAATAAAATAGTTTTTTATCAATATACATTCATATAATCATTATTTATTTGTGATCATGAATAATGAATTGCATCACGTCGTGGAGATGGTATGCCATATGTACGCACGAGTGACGATATTATTCCATTAATTGGGAAATGGTACGGGAGTGGATGGTATATGTTTTTTATATAATAAATATCATGTTATAATTATAATATATATTAATTATTTACAAAATTATACCTATCTAAATAAATTAGTGATGAAAAAAATATTACACCACGGTGTGGTGACAGTTGGCCGTACGCATGCATGCGTGGTTGTTTCATTTTTTGTAGGATGGATAAGTGGTGGGGTATGGTTGTACCGTAATTATAATAACATCTCATAATGTAGTTTATAATTTATTTATTAATTTATAATATAAATATCACATTAATAGTAAGTATAAGAAGAAATACTCTTGAGAGAGTTGGTAAAGAAGATTACCACTTCTTTAGCGAGCTTCCTCTAGATATATTCTTAAGGACACTGGAGTTAGTATTTTGAGAATTAAATCATATATAGAATGTGTCTATGGAAGTTGATAAGGAAAATGGTTAGGGTTTTTTCTAGATATAAGGGTCAATGTTTTATGAATAAGTTCGATAATAGATGCCTTTTTATAAGAGATGAGAGAGTAACTCTTGGAAACTCTCAAAATATTAAATTAATATAAATTGATTTTCAATTTAAAATATCTCCAAAGTGAGTTTTTTATAATATAATATGATTATGTGCTGAAATACTATCAACAAATTATTTTTAGACATGTTTATATCACAATATCAATTTTATCTTTTGGATTTAACCTTTAGTTAAACCCTTTTACCATGACACCTTGGCCTTTTTTACTCTTTTGGTTTAATATAGTTACTATAAAATGATAAACGAACCTAAAATGGAGAATTGATGAAATTTTTAACTTTATTAAATGTGTTTATTTGAATATTAGTTTCTTAGGAATTTTATATTATTTAATAAAATATTATTTATTTTAATGTATCATTTATGTCAATTTTGATACTATTCAAAATTTTACTTTTTTAAAATATCCTAACAACATAATAAATTATAAACAATAATTATAATATATAACTAAGATATAAAAGTTAAATATTTTTTTTATTTCATTAATTATGTTAAATTATATTTATTTTAATATTTTTAATATAATTTATTTTAAATTTTCATTAATTAAACATTTATTGCACCATCATTAAACAAGAATTTAATTGAATTATATATTATCTAAAAATTAAAAATAAATTACCAAGATGAATATAAATTTATTATATTTCAAATTACTATTTATAGTAAGATTTATCTTGTGTATAACCCTATATTAAAAAATTATTTACTTATTAAAAATAAGAGTATGACATTTTTAACTTATCTTTAAATAAAATAAAATAAATGTTATATTCTCACCCAAGTGCCATAAAAGGTTATAATTTTAGCCTAATGATGATTTTGATCAAACTCCACTTATCCAATGAAATTAGGACAAAAATTAGGACAATTTTATAATATTATAATATTATTTTTACCTTTAATTACCCAATTTACCCATAATCGCAGTAAATAAAAATTTACTAAAGTTACTATTACTAATAAAAAAATTAGTTTGATCCTATTAGACTCTAAATATAATTCTGATTACAACTTTGTATTTCTTTTTTTTTTCATAATTCAATTCACAGAATCAGAAAAACTAAGTTTAATGTTGATCCCATAGAGGTGGTGAGAAGGCGGGTAAAAATAATGTTCAAAAGTTCAATAAGTTTTTATAAGAAATTTCTATATAAAAAATGATTAAAATGAAATAAAATAGATTAATATATTTATAATTTATGTATTGTGAGTTTTGAAAATCAATTTAAAATATAATAATTATTTAAACAAAAAATGACGTTTTTAACTACAATGCATTATTTTTCACTATTCATCAAAAATGAAATTTCTTAGAAAATTACCAAAACTTTACTCTATGATAATTTTGAAATACTGAATTCAAAAATTATGTTTATTTTATCTAATTTAATTTCTATAATAATAAAAAAATTAATTTTACTATTGTTCATATAAGGACATAAAAATTAGTTCATTCGAGAAAATAGTATCTGTAAACACCTAAAGACTTTATAAAAAACTATTATTTTCATTATCAATATATTTTATTTATATAAATCTATTATAATTAATATTTTAAAGGTAGTTATTTTTATTAATATTACTATGTTTAACAGCTAGGTTATGACCATCTTATTTAAATAATTATAACTATAAAATGATGTTTCGTGGAAACTCGATGTTGTATGTAACATACACCAACTCGGTGTTGCGTGTAGCACAAGACAAGTTGGTTCCATGTGAAATG
This sequence comes from Viscum album, assembly GCA_963277665.1. Lineage (NCBI taxonomy): Eukaryota > Viridiplantae > Streptophyta > Magnoliopsida > Santalales > Viscaceae > Viscum > Viscum album. The sequence goes on along the minus strand of OY728162.1, from coordinate 1,232,772,601 downwards.
ATTTTTTGATTTAGTTAAATGAATGAATTCAATGAAAATTAATTTATTAAAATAGTTTTGTTTTTTGAAAACTTGGGGTGTTACACCTTGTATTGTAGGAAATTTAATTCACCCCTATGCTGGATAGAGGTAAGAGAGACATCACTAATAGGTCCTCATATCATACATAAGACTTAAAAAAAGATACAAATGACCAGAATTTGGATTTCTACTACTCAGTCTAGACAAAAATCTTATACCGATCTCCATCAATGACCTCTGGAGTTTGAGTTCGGGGATCATGTTTTCTTACGGGTATCACCCAAACTTGGGAATAGATAGAAACAAAGGAAAGGGAATCTATCACCTCATTATGTTGGTCTGTTTGAGATCTTGGATAGAGTTATGATGGAAGTCTATCAGTTGCTATTACCTCATAGGTATCATGAAATTCACAACGTCTTCCATGTTTCATAGCTTCACTGTTATCATACCGACCCGTCTCATAATTTTGATCCTAAGAATGTTGAACTAGATGATAATTTTATTTTGAGGACTATCCCATACACATCATCGATCAGAGTAAGAAGTCTCTCTAAGTATGATATTTCCTTTTAATATGGGTGTTAATATAGCACATCCATGTATAATATGAGTCTTGGGAGCAGGAGTCCAATGTACACGATCAGTGGATGGAGTTATTCACAGATGATGTTTCACCACCCTAAGAAGAGAAACTCGAGGATGAGTTCCTTTAAGGGGGTAAGAGTATAAGATCCAGAATTTTATATCAGGTAAAAATTCATTTAACTTTTGGTTAAACCATTGTTGATTTTATCTTTTGGATTAAATATGAAACCATACCTTTAGAACGATTGGTTTTTATTTGGAAAGAAGGAAGTAGGGGGATGAAGGTTGGATGCTGGCCTAGTACATGATGTATATTTGGAATAAAAGACATGTATTCCATACATGAATTTTATTTTCCTTGAAGTCCAATTCATGGCGTGTAATGAACTTTCCCCAGAAGGGAAATCCCAAATATTACACAAAGTGAAAAACATTTACACACAATTTAAATGTTGTGAAATGTTTTTAAAAGGGAAGAAACCCATTTCTTTTTCATAACCTCTCTCCTAAATTAATCTACCATATTAATATCTCTCCTCCTAGAATGCTCATTTTTTCCTAAATCTAATTTTTTCTATCATGTTATCATCTGACATCAGAATGAAGATCTATTTAGACTGTTGTATTCTTCCAGGTAATATATTTAGTCCTTAGGAAAATTTCATTGTTCTTCATCCTATTGGATATAATATTTTGATTAAGGATCATGTGACATATTTATTTGGCATGGATCCATTATTTAATTTTATTCTGATCTAGGCAAAACTAAGGGCTGATACAAGTTTAGGAGAGTGATACATGCATAACTTTTATGGTTTATAAATTTTCCATAAAAGTATCATAATTTATAAACTAATATCATTGTGTGTATACCGGTTTCATCAAGAATTTCCATTTAAATTCTTATTCCTTTTTTATCATTGTTAGAATTGTTTTCTAAGACTCTTTACATATATTTTCATCACATCGTTGAAGGTAATTATCTCAACATAGACCACCCCATGTTTGGTGTTTCCTTATTTATGCCTTGGTGACCTATGAAGGTCTATCTACGACACCGTTTGGGTGTGATTAGGATTGACATTGACAAGGTAATTGTTTTTAATGAATGAGTGTATTATTAATGGAAAGTAAATTATAGATATCACTTTTCCTTGACTTATATAGTTTATCTGATAAGTTTCATGTCTCAATTTACCTTGTTATTTCTAATAAAAGGAAATAGAATAAACCTATTAACCGATTATAAATTGAAACGGGGCTTGGTTTTATGTCCTATATAATCTTTTCACCTTGGATGAAAGGTAATGGATATAGCTAATGAACTATTAATTGGAAAGTGTATATTTATAGATATCACTTGGCCCATATTCTTGCAATTACTTGATTTGGTTGGATGACTGAATTATCATTATCACCTTTTATGAAAGGAAAAGGAATGGACCTACTAAATTATTAAATTAAATGATTATTACATTGCCTTAAATGAATAATGATATATTTATAATGTTACTATTGAATATGTACCTTTTAATCTTTATAGGAATGTTCAAACTTGTGCTATCCTTGGATTCTTAAGGGAATTCCTTGATCTCTCAATGGATGCCATTCTGATTCAAGGATCCAATTTCCATGGGAGATAAGAACCTTGTGAAATGGTCCTTGTATACCAGTGGGTGCTCGATATGATTCTTTAGGATCCACTTTTCAAGGATTCCTTGGTTACTACCTTGGATCATCTTTTATCATTATTATGGTCTAATTCAGTGTTGATGAAAAATTCACTTGATTTATCTATATAAAATGAAATTAAATGAATGAATTAAATTATATCATATTCATACAAGTTACTAATTGAGGATGAAGTAGGTATGAGTTATTATTATAGAATTTATTTACATTTATATATACCTGCACACTACTCAGTTTATATTCCCAAATTGGATTTTATAGACGCCGTTGGTGGTGGACTACTAATATTTATCTCACACCCTATCCAGGACAACATTGGTACCTGAGAAGATTATATGTATGTAGGTGTTTATAGGTGGAATAATCCCACTTCGGACACCTGACTTTCTTGCGTGATTTTGGATGTGATCTTGGTAGCATATAACCAAGCCATTTCTCGAGATTCTTGGATTGTTTTGGCCTTTTAGATTCTATTTTTATAGCATGTACAATACTAATACATGATTCTTTGTATCTATATTTCATACATTATAGAGACATGAAATACCACCATCATTTTGTATATGATACTATTCAGCTTTTGAGTTGATTATTATTATCTGTTTGATTATGCTTATCTTCCGCTTCCAGTTTTTGTTGTTCATTTTTATTTTACATCATTATTATCCATATGTTATATATATATATATCCTCTATCCTATAAACTTACCATAGTGTATAGTCTCCCCATTGTCACACCTTATTCCCTCACTACTAGTCAGTAGTCATTAGTGTACGAGGATGTGCTCTTGAGGCCATGTGGGCCATCAGCTTAGGGAACCTTGGTTGGGATGTCATAATTATCCATTAGTTATATTTGGGGTTTACATGTTTTTCTCCATTTCATCTATTATTTTGATCAATAATTAATATGTAAGTTATATGTAAGGGATTTTTCATTAAAATATTGTTTTAAATGTTATTTACTCTTATTCTTCAATGTCTATATCTTAAATATCTTGTATCCATGTGGTATCTATTGATGAAATATTACTATGAATTTTATTTCCATTAGTGTAGAAATCATGATGTTCTATATAATTGATTCAATAAGTATTATTTTTGATTTATAAAGAATTTTAAGAATGAATTTTATCAATCATTCAAAATATGAGGAATGTATTGGATGTACAAGATACATGTGTTTCCAAGTTATAGAATATCCACTTGATGAATTGAAAAGTCCCACAAGACAATGTTATGCATTCTATATTAGTTGGGTATTTGGTTTACAACTATATATTTATTAATAATTTTTTCTTGGTTGAGGCCTTGATAGTAAGATTCTTGATAACATAGATGAGGCCTTTATGGTATGATCATGAATGTGTGTATTTATTTATTTCTGTTATTGATAATAAAATTTTCAGTGTCCATTTGATTTCTATATTAATATTATCCATGGATTTAATTTGAAATAATGTTTTTAATTGAATGAAATGTGTTTTGATTATCCACTATTCCTCATTGATTATGAATTATTTTCACATGGAAGCTTCTACTGTATATAACATTTACTGAGTATCAGAGATCACCCTTTATTTTCTTTCCTTTCCCTAAGATATAAAGAAGGATTCTCTAAATGATTTGAAGGATACAATAATTTTTCTTATTCTATGTATTTATGTATCCAATATAATATGGGATTAATTTATGTATTTATTTTCCAATACTACTAAACTAATCGATCGTAGGAAATAAAATCTCTTGTATTATTTACGAAAGTAATAAAGTAAACATAGAATTTGGATTTCTAGAGTCATGGTTATTATAGTTGGTATCATAGTAATTTTAATAGGATCATTGGGAACTCAATTTTAAATGAAAATATATAACATGAGAATTATCATAATCACTTAGGGTATTTGACAACATTTACCATAATAGGGATTTTTATTTTATTGCTCAATATTCATGATGATTATAAGATAACTCATTGTGTGTCATTATATAGTTATAACACCTAGAAGAAGAAATGGAATCAACACCTTTAGTGAATGTAGGGATTATATTATTAATCAATTAAATAAAACTGGTGTTGGAGATGAGTATATTATTTCCATATTAGGACATATGACTCATGCTATGATGATTAACCTTGCTCATATAGAGACACTTGTTGGTCTACAATGTGATTCACTTATATAGTTTATCTCTTCATGAGATAGAATCCTCAATATTTTAATGGAACTAATAATAAATTGGAAGCTAACCAACTAATTATGTCCATTGAAATATATTTTTGGCTTTAATTTGTAATGAAAGTGGAAAGGCTATTAATTAAGTGTATTATATTAAATAATATATTGATCAATGGTGGTCATTAATCCAAAATACTAGAGAGGAAGTTGGAATTTTATGTGTGGAATAAAGAAATTTTAATGTGATATTATTTGATAAATACATTCATCAAGGGATACAAGCTAAAATAGAGATGAAATTCATCACATTAAAGAAGAAGGAAGAAGAAGGTTTTTCAGAGTTTGAGGCTAATTATATAAGATTATCCTGTCTGGATCTAGAATATATATGTATCTCAGTAATGAAGATTAATGAATAATTTTATGGACTTCATTCGAGTCTTATAAGGGAACTGTATTGTCAAATATTTTCATCTTATGATGGCATATTATCAAGTTCTATAAAAACAAAATGAATTCACTATTTGTTATAACTTCATAGGAAATTAAGAAAATAAGAGAGAAGATTAATACAATGTGAAAATAAATGTCTCAAAAAAAGGGATTATGAGATATATGGTATATGATAATTATGGAATGAAATACCCATGTACATGCATAATGAGAACACAAGTCTATTTAATGTATGAAAAAGGTTTATATGGCTCATTAATACAAATTATAGAATTAACCGACCACTATCTAGTGATTTAGAAATAAAAAATGGAGTATTATTGAATCCATGGCCCCAAGAATCAATGGAACCTCCTGGATAAGTGTCTAAGAGTAAATTTCTCATCTCATGAGATTACTATAGTGAAAGTTGAAATTCATAAATATGTGGTAATGAGTAAATTTATTTTAAAATAAAATTTAGATAATTCTTGTTTTTATTATGTATATATGAATTCTATTATATATTCCATTTTCCATTAATATTACATCATATCATTTCACTATAAGAAGAGAATTATGAATCAAAACACCTGATGTAAATCTTATTTCATTAAGGATATGACAACTTGTTCCTATTATGATTCATATTTATACCATATTTTTAAAATTGGATATTACACCTATGAATGAATTTGATATAATCCCATGTATGGATTTTATTTCAAATTATAATGAAAAAATTATTTCCAAGAGAAAGTTATTATGATTCATGAAGGAGATGTGGAATCACTTTTCATTATAGGCGAAACTTCAAAATCTAAGTTGTGTTTTGATCCTCCACTAGAAGATATAATTAATGTAATTATTATAGATGAAGAGAATATATAACCTATTAATGAGAAAGTTATAATAAGAATACATTATGTACATATTATGAAGGGATACATTAATGTGTTTGTGGAAGAACTACCTAAACATCCATCTAGGTGTGAAGTTTATTTTTCATTAATCTCATCCCAGATGAAAACCCAATATATAAGACTCCCAAATGATATACATAATGAAATTAGTGGAATTGAAAAATAAACTATATGAAATATGGGATAATGGATTTATCCACCCTAGTGTTTTACCATGGGGAACCCCTATTTGTTTTTAAAAAGAATTAGTGGTTTATGAGGTTATATATCGATTATAGGGAAATCAATGCCTTTTCAATGATAAACATGTATCCTATACCTCATATTGATACATTTTTTTCAACTTCAAGGATCTCAATATTTTTCAAAGATTTATCACAATTCTAGGTCTCATCAACTATATATGATTATATTATAAAGATGAAATTCCTCATGCGGAATGGACATTATGAATTTAATATTACTCCCATCAGATTGACTAATGAACCCTTTATTTTTATGGATACGATAAAAAAAGTATTCAAGGATTATCTCAATATTTTTTTGGTATTTATTAATGATATCATGGAATAATCTAAAATCTATTTTGAGCATAATATTAATTTATGAATCATTAGCTAGACTGTTAAAGTAAAGAAGTTTTATAAGAAAGTTTTCATTTATATTTTTTGGCTTTAGGATGTTTCATTTTTCGTCCATATTGTATATATGGGTAGAATATTAATTTATATTTCTAATAAAAAGTCATGATATAATAACCAATTCGAAAGAATAAAAAAATCTAGATTGTTTCTTTGGATTAGTATGTTATTATCAATGATTTGTTCAAAAGTTTTCTCAAATATCTAACCCATTAACCATGATGACATGTAAATTGGTTATGTTTATAAAGTTAAAAGAATGGAAATAATGTTATAAATAATTAAATAAGTGGCTAGTCAATACACAAATTTTTATATAACTATTGGTAATATGTGGTTTTCTGATATAACATGATTCATCAAAGAAAGAACATTGATATATCCATATACCCAATGATATAATTTTTTCCTATGCATCTAAAAAAATTAATGATCTATGAAATTAATTATCCAAAACATGATGTTGAGTTTATAGACCAAATATCATCATTGAATATATAAATAAATTACATTTATAGTGAGAGATGAAATGTATATATAGATAAAAAATGTTTGAAATAAATATTATCATATAAAGAGATCAATTTAGGTAATGTAGATGACTATAACTACTCAAGGATTAAGGTTTCTCAGTACACTTCCACAAAGGGAAGGAAAATTAAGTGGATTATACATTAATATAGAAATATCATGAATTTTTGACTAAAATTAGGATTAATAAAGATATTTTATTCATGGATTTTGAAAATATGGATATGGGAATCATTAAGGGAGGGAAAATATCTTATCTATTTAAAATGATGATCAAACCATCCTTACTAGAGAAAATAAAAAGTTTATAGATCTGTAATAATATTGTACAAAATAAAATCAAACCCATCAAAGATTGGAATTTGGTAGAAATAATCTATGAGGATGGTATATTGGAATTGGGAAAGAGGCTGTGTGTTCCATATATTCATGAGTTAACCATGAAATTATAAGATGAATCTCATAGTCTCAATTTTTCCATACACCATGGTAGCACCCAAATTTATTGTGATTTGTATGAAAATTTATTATTGTAAAATATAAAGCCTAAAATTTCATAATATCTATCATGATGCTTAGTTTTCCAATAGGAAAATGCTGTGAGATAATATCCTAAAGTAGACATGTGTATGATCCCATGTTTGAATGAGTTGAAAATTTTATAAAGAATTTTAAATTATTAATTACTAGATATGTTAGTTTTGGATCAGTGGTTCGTAATGGAATTACAAAAGATGCCACATCAAAAAATGATATTTTTAATACATGGAATGCGGCTTGGAAATTATCTCATATGATTCAGGAGCATATTGGGGGGGGGGGGGGGGTGTGTTTAGTACTAGATATTGGGTTTTTTAATGATGCATCCTAGGTCACATGGTTGGAACATAGTTAGTGCTAACCATGAAGCCTAAATTTGTGGACCAGATTGTATAGGCGCATGGGTTGGGAAACTATGTGGTGGGATCAAGGAAACCATGTAGTTTTCTACTATTAACGGTAGACATGTTGCACGGTTAGTGCATGGTCTGTTAAACTACACACCCCATTCCTATGAAAGGTGGATGTGCCTCATACAATGTGGAATTTCAATTGGTGAACCATTTGGCCAACTGTGAAACCATACCATGTGAATCATAAAAAATAGGGAATAAATAAATTTATACTTGAAAGATTTAATGGGTATGGACACATTTTCTTCCTCACTATCCCGTTTAAAATCCAAAAAGTTCCCCACATTTAATTCCCTTCTTCAACCACCTTCAAGGGGTGTTAATTGTGGTTCTTGAAGTCATTTTCTAATGATTTGTGGCGACTCTTCACATCATATTCCTTCATTGTGAATTTCTAATTCACCATTTAACTTTTGGTTCACCTATTAGGTTTTTAGTTTTCGATTCCAACATAGCATGGAGGAATTAAATAAAAATGATGGAACTTTCTATTTGGTTTAGAATAGGATGACCCAGGAGGCCGTTTTAATTTTGACACACACCATTTCATTATGGTATGCCACTATAGTGATTTTACAAAGATTTAAATAATAAATTAAAATGATTCAGTGTTTTTTGAACCTACCATATAGAGATTATGATGGGTTCGAGGTTGAAGATATGCCACGTGCTATTGGTAAGTGTTCGATTGTGGTTCTAGTGTGATAAAATCATCCATTAAGGTTTTGGGATTCATGCCTTTGTATTTTATCCTTTATTTATTATTTAGTATTTATTGAGGTTAAATAACTAATTATAATGAAATTAATTAATTTTTGATAGTTTGGTTTTGAGACAAGGCCTCGTATGTCTCAGACAAGCTCAGAATTTCCATAGAAGTTTTTTCCGACCATTGGGAAATAAACAAAAATATATTTAAGAGGTAGGTGGTCTATAGTACTTTCCCTATGAAATTTATTCATTCTTATAGTAGTAATGATCAATATTTCCCCTAAGGGTGATTCCCCCTTATTAAATTATTTTAATGATTCATTTAAATAAATTAATTTAGTTAAATGAAATGGATAATACTAGGGGTCACTAACAACCATTGTGCTCTAGTATATTATCTTAGCCTATTGTCATAGAGACTGAGATTATTGAACACTGATTATCCTCTAAAACTCTTAGGGGTGTGTCTAGACCAGGTAAGGCATGTAAGATCTTATAAAAACCTCAGTGTAAGAACTTAGGTAGGCCGAGACCGGGTTGGTTGCATTGACTATCCCAAGGTGACCTTGGTATTGAGATGGGTCATTTCCACACTCTTGATGGTTTTCATAGTGGAAAGGCATCATGTAATCAGAAAGGATGTTCTTCCCTATTCATGATGCCATGGGATGTGAAATCCTGGTGTGTCGTGTGTTAACCCAACACTACAACTATGAATTTGGAACCACTGCGGGATGACATTGCTCACGTGTTACCTCAAGGATCCCAAAGGCAATTCCACTCCTATATTTTATCATGGGACTATAGTGGTTGACCTAATGGTTGACCAATATTGAGTTAGTGCATTATGGTTGTGGGTAGAGATATAAGTGGGTATCATCTTAGAACCCATACCTAACATGTGATCCCAAGGTGTTTTGGTAGTATATATGTGTTTAGCCATTAATCCATACTACTATTTTATTTATTATTTCACTTAGTTAACATTGAAGAATATTTAAAGTCCATAAATACTACTTGAAATTAAACTTATGAGCCTTATTCATTGAATATTTATTTATTATTATGAATAATGTCACTACGATATATCCCTATATTGGGTACACATATAAGATTTTTAAGTGGTCATAATTCACCCTGATTAATGGATACTTGTGATTTCCCTAAGGATTGATGAAGACCTCCTCAAGTGATGCCTGAGATACTCCTCATGATCGAGTGGACACACCTTATTGAATTTACCATATCTATATGTGAATGGAATTTTGAGCCTATGATTAAAGGATTCCCAATTATTATCTTTTATCCATGAGTGTATTCTACACAGATTTCATAAGGGTAATCTCCCTTATAAATCATCCTATTTTGAATGTTTTGATTGATTACAGATCAAGACCTAGGAATTCCACCTTAGACATGATTACAACCATCTTCAGTGGTATGATTTCCAACTCTATGCCTTATTTACAAGATGTCTAGTTAATACATGGAATCCTTATTTATATAATGGAGGTGAGTACATGAGATCCTAGGGATAAGATGTGTATCCCCATGTTGTTAACTAGATTTATTAGAGACATGTCTGACAATGGTAAAAGAATGTATTTTTTTATCATGATCGTAAAACCAAGGATCTATAGTGAATTTATTTTATTAATTTTATTCTAGTTTTGTCTCGTCTAGGTTGGGTATATTTCATGATCATGTGCTTATGGAAATAGGTTATAGGTTCACCATTAGGGTGGCCTACTAATATTTATTTCTCAACCCATGTATGTGCACCTTGGTTTTCATGTACACATTTTGTCTACTTTAAGGTTGATCATTAATGCATGATATATTGGTTGGAGGCCTAGGGTTTTATGATCAAGTGGATCTATTCACACAAATTCCTATGATCAGGCTAGAGTAGCTCGAAAGAGTCTTTGGAGGCCTTGAATATGGTTCCTATCAGAGTAGCAGAATATCCTTGTGTATTTATTTTCTTTTTTATGTTTAATATATGTGATTTTACTAATGGGTGATAAATTTTTTATGTGTGACATGGTTGTTTGAGACTTTTAAACATTTCATTTATCATAACCATGTTTATACATATTACTTCCACAATATGATTATTTATTTATATAGATGTTTTTTGGTTATTCTTGATGTTTTATTACTTTAATATATAGGAATAGTCTCCAAATAGAGACCACCTAGGCCCTCACTATTAGTCAATATCCTCATTCATATGGGAAGGCATTCATGATGATACATTTTGAACTGGTTTGACTACTATTCATAGAGTGATTTAGGTCGGGTTGTGAAAAACTAGTGTCAATGTAGTTCCTTTCCTTTTATTTTACTATTAGGGACATGGTAGATATAATGTTTCGGAATGCGTCAGAGCCTATGATTGATATTGGGATGGTGTATCGATAACACTTTTTTCGAAAAGAAGTAAATGTTTCTAAGGATATGGGGTTACTGTTCTTTATTTGTGTTGTTACAATTATTTATAATATTAACTTTGGGTGATGCATAGTTTTTGTGGATTTTATGATTTATTATGGATTTATAGATCTTATCTTGTTGGGGAGAGGCCATTGATTTATTTTTAATCTTATCTGGAAGAGGAAATAGAAATTTTTATACATCATATTTGGAATGTAGGTTCCACATGTTATAAGCATACTAGTGTGTGATTTTTTTGATGATAGTGTCCAACTATTTAATGTTAAAAAATATTAAATTTTATTTTACTATATAGGATATTTGTGTAATTATACTATGTTATACCACCTTGATTATGCTTCTTTATGACATGCTATGTGGACTACATCGTGATGCGATTTGGTGTTGGTGAATCTGATACAGTACCCACTGCACATGAGGTGCATTCACCCTTGATAGGTTAGAATGGGTTCTTAGTATCTCTTTTTTAACTCTAATAATTCTCTATGGGCATGTGATTTTGTATATAGGAACAATTAAGAGAACATTGTTGACCTAGGCAGCTAATTCCCTCATTGTATAATGTTTTTTAGTGTATCCTTTTTTAGGTGTGGTTAATTAAATATTAGTAATAGCTGATATGGAGATTTACTATCTATATTGATAACAAATTTTACTTAACTAATAATTTTTTTTGGATATATTGTCATCTTTTCTAATGAAATACTAAAAATACCTTAAACATTTATTGTTAACTGGGACTATAAAGGGGGTATTATTGTATACCAATGCTCAATGAGGATTAGTTCATTATCTTCCTTCCCTTTGACATCATGACCTCCTAGAGAGCACTCCTATACAAGGATTCTTAAAAAAGATCTGGACCGTGTAGGGAGATGATCAGAAGGATATGATTTAAAAAATTAAGAAATTAAAATCCTCCCTTAAGTTAATAGTTACTAATTGATTTCACTTAAATGTGATTCCATTTAAAACTTAAAGGGAGTTTTCCTTTATAACATGGAATTAAAAAATTTTTCAATTTAACCCAGGCTAATAGGTTTTAAGCATATTAGGTCAATGGTCTCTTTACCTTCCCCCTGTTTTACCTCTTTTAGAGAGAGTTTATAAGAGCATTAGATGTTGTGTAATAGTCAATATGGGAACAATAATATTTCCCATGTATTGTAAATAATATGGGTTATGCTTATTTTGTGAGGGATCTAAGGGAAATATGGCTATATCTAGTGGAAAAAATTGAGAAATGATCAGTAGGGCTAGGTGGGAGACCTAGAGGACCATAGTTTTTACTTGGACCATAGTGATTTAGTGGTTGGTATCATTGAGGTAGACCTATGAGAGGGATTGTCTTAGGTTGATAGTTTCTTTTTTAAGAGGTGAGCATAGTGGTATGATCATGACGTGTTCTGTAAACATGATGTTTTACTGAGTATTTTTCATAGGCATGCTGATACCTTTATTTCAATGGATCATCCTAGGGTGATTAGGTATAAGTAATAGCTTTGATAGAAATAAATGTTCAGGTTCTTGGCCCGGTTGACTAGTAACTGTGTGGTTAACAACATGGCCAGAGTGTAGAATAGAACTGGGTGATGGCTAAGTGTATAGATGAAGTTGAAATGATTTATACCAAGGATTCATAGCTATGGTTATATGATGAAGATGTGTGATAATAGGCCATTTAATAAATCACAGCATGGGTGATGTGCCCAATTTTGAAGAGGAGTTAAAATGGTTCTCCTGGAATGATGAAGATGATATGTCATGTAGCATACTCAGTTTAGACTTGGTAAAATTCCAATCATGGGAGTCTGGGTTAGGTGGTATAGTCTTATACACCTAGTAAGTATGGAGAGTTTATTTTGTGTTAGTTTCATGTTGTAATTGTTTAAAATGAAACATCAGTGAGTAGTCTAGTGCGGGATGAGGATCGATGGTTTCAGATCAGATGCTTATAGGCATGGTGACCTAGATCATGGGTTGAAATAAATGAAAGTGACTTATGATGAGGGTTATATTGAAAATAAATTGGGTTCCACTAGAATATTTACATGAGGTGGGACCTTGATACACACTATTCGGAGAAGTGTTGCCAGAGGTTTGTTAAGGAAAAGTGAAGATTAGCTTGACATGGGCATGGCTCTATAGAAGTGGAATACATACAATGATAGAGTCTTTTGAGCGACAACATAGGGGTGGTGGAACCATTATAAGTTGAAACATATAGAATTCCATGGATCCCATTCCCTTATATTTTGGAATGGGTTTTTGTGATGTTTAATTTGGCACTAAATAATGAGAAGGTTTCTTGAATTTCTAGTCACTATTTCCAAAAATGGATGTTGTTAAGGGTTGTTGTTTTTCTATAATTTGTTTTGATTATGCAAATATATGTATTTTACTATGGTGGGGAGTAGATAATTGGTCTCTAGTGTGTGCCCTCAAGTGAAAAGTGTTATACAATAGCAAGGCTAGTGATTCAATATGTGTTTTCTCTTTCATGTTGTGGCATGACAATGGAAATGGACATGAGATGGTGTTCTTGGGAAATTTCAGAAGAATTCATGTTTGGGCTTCGATGAATATAATCACAATGGTCATGATTTTGGGAAAAAATCCCTCAAGGTAACATTGCAGTATTTTTGGGTTGATTGTGTTTGTTGACAAAGAAGGTTTTCATGGATATTTGTCGAGTTTCCAAGAAGTTGTTGACAATCCTTATTGACAAAAAACGATGAAAAAGGAAAGGATGATCTGAAGGCAGTACAAAAGAGCAGTACAAGGTGGCACCATTTCCCAGTGTTTGCCAAATTTTTGGGGTCCAAAATTTGGAATTTGGTGAGCATCGTGAAAAGTGAATTTCCATGAAGATCATATTTTTATATGGAAAAGGCATGAGTTTCGTGAAGATGGGATGTATGGATTGGATTTCGCGAAGGCCAGAAAAATGGAGGTGGTGATGCTTCGCGATTACGTCAAAGCTTCGCGAACGGAAGAGTTGAAGCGCATCGCGGCGGTGAAGGGCTTTGTGAGGGAGCTTCGCGGCGAAGTTGTGAAGGAATGTTGATGGTGATCCTTCGCGATTACGATGAGATCCACGAACAGAAATTTTCCATGGTGCTTCGTGATTTGGAAAGAATTTCGGCGGAAACTTTGGAGCTTCGCGATTTGAGATGATGTGGCGTTGACTTCACGCGGAAAGTTGGAGGGTCGGCGGAATCGCCTATAAATAGAGGCCAACCACCTCGAGAGAAGTAGGGAGAGAATTTTCAGAGAAGATCATTTGCTCTTGATTTGGGAAGGTGGTTCGCGGAGCCAGTGTGCTTCGAGAAAGAGGTGCTTCGTGGCGGCTATTGTAGCTCCGCAAAACCTGTGAGCTCCATGTTGGATTAGTAAGCATCGCGAGGGATGTTGCTTTGCGACAGCTTGAGCTTCGTGAGAGTGCTTCGCGAAAGTTCTTCGCGAAAATGCAGGAGCTTCGCGAAGGCTTGTTTGAGCTTCGCAAAATTGAGAGCTTCATGAAGTAGGGTGATTTGTGAAGGTACTTTCCATAGGTTGTTGCCCAGTGGTTAGGGGAAAATAGGTATTCATCAGTGGATGGAAGTTGGTCTTCAACAGAGCATCTATCAACAGTTAAGGATGAATTCATTAGTGATAATGAAGAGACCTAGAGGTCTATAAACTGTGAGTGGATTCCCTTCTAGAGCAGTGAGCTTAGGAAGAGGAAGAAGGTGATCCTCTCCATCGGCAGTGAGCCAGAGAGAGAGAAACAGGGAGTGACCCTTGGTAAAGCAAGTGATCTGACCCTAAACTTTGTAAAGGCAGTGAGCCTGGGCATAGAAGTTATCTAGCCCAAATTTTGTATCCACATCTTATGAAGACTATTGGGATTTGGTACGCACGACAACTTGTCGACGTATGCTCCTTGGACGTAGTCTAGTGAGGGTGAACCAAGTAAAAATCTTTGTGTCTGCCTACTTACTTCCCTGCATTGCATTTGAAGCATCATCATTAGATAAAGAATAAAATAAGTGATCATAATAAACACACATGTGCAAACAAAGTGAACCTTGTAATAAAGAGGTCATGATCCAGTGGGGCAGGAAGAATTTTGAAAAAGAATATCCACACCCTGATTCACCCCCCTCTCAGGGTATATAGACCCCTATTGGTCCTAACACATGACATGACTTGGGATAAGGGAATTGAAATAGGGTTTTGGTGACATGTTGGCTGCCATAGCCATGAATTTTTGAGAGCTTTCAGTCAAAGTTTTTTTGAATTTTGTTTTTTTAAATAATTGGATGATGTCGATGAGTAATCGAATCAAGCCTATTGTTGGGATGTGATGGGTGTAGTTCTGGGGTCATCCAATGATTATTGGGGAAAATATTACATGAATAGGTTAATCTTGGTCAATTAGAATTCTGTAATTTATATCAATCTAAGAACAAGAGCATTACACTCATATGAGATTGGGTGTAGTGTGTATAGAAACATGACAAGAGTGTCATTGGGATGAAAGTGGTGTGTTTCTTTAGGGAATTCAAATAGTGGAAACACCATGGTTTAAAATTGGTTATTAAAAGTAAGAGACTATAGCTTGGAGAACCATTGGTTAGTCTACTAATCTACTAATAATGTGGTTGTAGTTTAGTTTATACAGGATCGAGTAAGAACCTTCTTGATGTTTCAATATTGGTAACGAGTTTTGGATTGGTTTTAGTGGGTTAAGTTCTATATGAACAACATGGTTCTTAGAATCATCTTGGTACTTCAAAAAAAAACAACACAACCATTTTAACAAAACTTAATGACCCAGATAGGTTAGTTTTATCACTTGGATTCCCACCAATACTTCTTGAGTATGAGAATCATTAAAGTGGGGATGTTATAACATCACATATTTGTACATGTTGTATATTTTAGAAGGAATTATAAATTTTCAACTACCTAATGGGTTGGTTTTTTATTAGAGTTTTGGAATGGTATTATAAAGGTTGTAAAATCATAAAATGATGTTTTTAGATATAGAATGAGGATTAGAAGGTATTTAATAGGTTTTAGGAGAATTATTGGGGATTGTATCACAATGTTAGGGTTTTGAAAAATTGAATTATAGGGCACACGGCTGGTCCAATGTTTTTTCTAATCATTCATCCTAATCATTCCACCTAGATTATAAATCTGCACCAGTTGGGAAACTGTGAGGAAGGCCATGGGAAACTATGTAGGTGTTTTTAATAAATTTTTTTATGTGTTTCATGGTTAGATAATGGTATATTAAACCATATTCCAGGACCATCAAATGTGTATGTGTCTCCTCCAGTGGAAGTATATGGTTGGAACATGGTTTTTATAACTATAAAACTCATTAAGAAGGGGTAATTTCTCCCTTTTCCCCAATGGTATTTAAGAATAAAACACCATATTTTCTTCCTCTCTCTTCCGCATGCAACCTAGGTAGGCCCTTCCTATCCTTCCATTCTTTAATTCCCTTTAATGTGGTGTTATAGATGGATTTTGAAGCAATTTTCTAGTGTTTTGTGGTAAGTATTTGATATGTTGGCCTTAGTTGGGTTTTTATTCTTCATCATCTAAATTTCAGTTTCCTTCTTTAGGTTTTTTATTTCCAATTGCACTAAAGAATGTAGGAATCATATACCAATGATGGGAATTTTTATCTACCTAGGAAGAGAATTGTCTGAGAGGCCATATTCACTTCACTATGTTCTATTTATTTAAGGTATGTCACAAAAGTGATTTTCCAAAAATTTAAAGCATAAATTGAATTTATTGGTTGTTTGTTTTGTCTCCATCACTTAGGGATTATGATTGAATAAATTTTGAGGATGTACCATGGGTTATTGATAAGCGTTAGGTAATGGTTCTATTAGAATGGAATCAGCTAGTGATGACTTTGGATCTATTCCCTTTTATGTTTTTCATGTTTTTTATTTTTAAATTGATGATATTAATTAATTAATTAAAATTTAATTGTAATTAATAATTTTATGAAGGTTTGGTTTTGAGACAAGACCTTATATGTATCAGATGAGCTTGGATGGTCCTTTGTAACTATATCTGACCCTTGGGAAATAAATGGAAATATTCTTAATAGGTAAGGAGTCTTCCATAATTTCACCAGGTAATTTATGCATGTTTATGGTAGTATGTGAATACTTGGGCTCACCTATAAGGGATGATCCCCTATTTAAATTCTTCCAATGATTATTTTAACTAAATTTATTGTTTTTATTATACTGGATGACTCAATGGTTCACTAAAAACCCACATGAACTTGTATCATTCCTTGTACCCTAGTGGCCAAGACCGAGATTCATAAACACTGAGTAGCCTCCATACCTTTTAGGGGTGAGGCTAGACATGTGGAAGCATGTTATCCCTTACACAAGATAAGGTTGAAGGTTTGAGGTTAAACATGATCGGGTTGGGTGTATAAACAATCCCAGAGAGAAATTGTCACGAATATAGTTCATCTCCCATGTCCTAACAATTTCCATAATGGAAAGACCCCATGTATCCAGTAATTATATGCTCCTTTGTTCATGATACCATGGGACGCGACATCCTGGTGCATTGGGTGTTGAAATAAGACTACAAATATGATTGAGGAACCCTTGAGGGATACATTCTCTTCCATGTGATGAATATCATGTGCTTGACCAAGAGGAACCCGAAGTGTGACATGGTGGTTGAACAACCCCAATCTAGTGTGTTACGGATTTGGGTAGAGATAATAGCAGGTGGAATCTTAGAAAACACACCAAACATGTGATCCTAAGGATTTTGGCAGTATAGATGGGTTTGGGAATTCATCCAACCAACTATTTTATTTATTCTTTCACTAATTTACTGTATATATAGCTGTGGAGTCCATATATACTTGTTGAAATTCATCCCATGAGCCTGATGTGATGGGGTGGTATGGTGGGAATAACAATAAATATTTATTGGGATATGTCTTACGATACTTATTTGTTGAATATTACCTTATTAGGATTACTAGTGTCACTAGGATTATCATAACATCTCGTTACATTGACTGGATACATTTTACTTTTTTCTAAGTTCCCTTCTTGTTTTAAAATCCTTAGATTAAATTTAATGGATTTATTACAGGTTACAGAATAGGTACAAATCATTTACTAAGTTCTGGATATACGTCGTGAATGGGGAGATCTGGTTGTGACCTAGTTCACATCTTGTACATGAGGTAAATGTCATGTAGGGGTTAAATAGAAGATTCTTAACACTAGGAGATGAGTTTTTTTGGAATACTTATCTAGCGTGGCCACCATGTTGTGAACAAGGGGTACACGTTGTGTCCCAGCCCCTTCCTAGGTTAAATTCATGCATTCAGGGGTCGTTTCTTGGCCCTTTTCTCTCCAAAATCTGTAGTTCTATACCTAAGGTAGTTCTAGTGAGTTTTTGAGAGACTCAACATCATCCAGATCAATCTATCGACATTGGATCTTACTTGCGTTTTCAGTGCGTCTCACTGGGTAAGTGTTCTTTTTGATTCTTCCTTTCTTATGATAATGGTAGCACGCTAGCCTTGCATTATTCGATCTGATGATCCAAGTTGGTTTATTATTTTCATCTTCTTCTATATCCACTGTGTGATCTCATTCCAGAGGCCTTTTTTCCTTCGTTGGTTATAGTGCACCAAGCATCCTTCTTTGAGGTATGTGGGTTTCCTCTATTCTGCTGACCTTTTGTGTTTATATATGAATCAATCTTGTTGTGGATGGGATTCTAGGGTCTCTGTTGGTGTTTTTGGGTTTTGTTCTTGGATTTGGATTCTATTCTAGGTGTGTGCGAATCTAAATTTGAAGTAGGTGGTTCTGTTTTTAGCCTATGATAATGATCTTAGTTGCTATTTCTTTTTAAATTGATTTATGAAATTTTAATGCTTGTTTGTGTGTATTGAAAAAGGGTTTTGAAAGAAAAATTGTTTTCCCTATATTTTGATAAATGGATTGTGAAATGGGTTTGAATGATTTTAAAAGCATTGAAATGGATTGTGAATGGTTTTGAATGGTTTTCAAAGCATTGAAATGGGTTTGTGAAAAAGAGAAAATGGGTTACCTTGGGTACTTAGGTGGAAGGTTTAGCTTAATGCCATCATCCATTATTTTTTTATCAAGGAGGTTTGTTTTGAGGTTTCCTCTATTTCATAGACCCATTGTTCTAGAGAATTGATATTGAAATTTTTGGGGGTTTACTCATGGGGCATTCCTCTATTTTCACCGAATGTTGTTCTAGGATAAATTTTGCACACTTTATTATTATGGTACAATTGTTCTGCTTTCTAGACTATAGTATTCCTTGGTGTGTGATACCTTTGATTCTATTTTTTATTTCTTGGATTTATAAGTTAACCATGATATGCCTGCTTATGATTGTGAAAAATGTTATGGAAACTATTATTTGAAACTGTTATACCTGATTTTGTTTAGAATAATATAAAAGGGAAATGTTTACCATGTTTTCTATAAAACTTCATTACTGATTATTATGCAATTTTTACTTTTAAAAATGAGCATATAGGATTTTTTATATAGAGACTTGTTATGGAACACCTGGGTGAAATCCTACTGAGCCTATTAGCTCACAACCTGTGCACTGCTTTGGTGGTGCATAGACCATTGTTTGTCTCCCAATGTAGGGAAAGTAAAGGATTTGTAGTGAGGTGGTGAGGTTCGTTTCATCTAGGATGGGTAGCTAATGGTGTGATGGTTGGATTTCGTCTATTCCATCGTTGGAGTAGCTATTTTTTCGGAGTCCCTTGCTGTAGGAATTTTTTTTGGAGTTTTTAGCAACTGTTTCAGTTGTTTTGTTTTCGATGTTTTCTTATAGTTATGGATATATTTTTTTAGTCTTCATCTATTACTTTCTTTCCTTGTATATGTATGTCATGTGGTTATTTATGTTGGGAGAAATTATTCCCTCAATTTTTTCGTTCGATGTCTTGGTGCTTGTTGCCAGCCCATGGGGATCGGGAACTCCCTTTGGGTATGTGAAGGACCAGGTCAAGTGACGATTTTAAGGGTAACCTGGGTTGGTTCATTACATTTTGGTATCATAGGAAAGTCTGTCCTCCAGAATCTTTTCTTGGGATGTCTGTTATACTGGAGATAGGATTGTTGGGACTTGTGAGGTATGTTGTGATGAGTTTTTGGCAAGCTCTTGTTGTAACGAGACTCGAGTTACCATGGGATTTCATGATATGTGTCTCTAGTTTTGGTTTTTTTCTTTTAAAATCTCAGTTTTTGCTTATTGGTTTTCTATTTGGAACTGAGAATTGTTCTGTGTTTGATCATTCATATGTTTCAGTGTGTATCAATATGCCTCCAAGATGTCTTCCACAGGTTCCTTAGGAAGTTTCAACTGATGCTCCTCAAGGAAATCCACCTATGGATCAGAATATCATTGAGAATATTGTTTGAACAGTCTGTGCTGGTGATCAGGACATGCCACGAGTTCATAACACAATGGTTTAAGTACAACCAGGATATTTATGAGAAAGAGATCGATCATGGGAGTTCTTGTGTGAAAAGCCACCATTCTTTAAAGGTACGACTAAACCTAAAGAGGTGAAGTGTTGGCTAGATAAGATCTATAAAATAATATAATTACTGGATACACCAGATAATATTAGGGTGAAGTGCGCAATGCTCAGACTCAAGGGTTCCGACAAGAATTGGTGGGCCTCCATGGTCTAGGCAGGTAGATATGTGGTCTTGGATTGGATGAGCTTTAAAACCCTGTTCTATCAACAGTTTTTTCCAGAGTCTCTGATGTTGAAAAAATATCTAGAGTTCCTATCATTTTATTAATGATATAGTTCGGTGTCCACCTACACTTACCAGTTTGCTGATCTTGTCTGTTTTACTTCAGACATGGTAAGGAATGACCAACTGAATGGGTAAAAGTACCTTCAAGGTTTGCGACTGGACATTAGATTACATGTGTTTTTGTTGAAGCTTTCTACCTATGTGGAGACAATGGACAAAGAAATGGTGGAAGATATGGACATGGCATGTAAAGTTTTCTTTATATCCACTTCTCTTCTAACTAGTGATAGCTTCAGTCGTGTGCATGGGAAGAAGAAGAAGTGGCATGACCATCACAAGAGTGATGGAGGTGGGTTCACAAGCGAAACTCCTCTGCACCGTCCGTTGCAGCTGGCGGTGTGCCTATGAATTTCTACTGGTGTGGTAAAGGGGGTCACACCAGACATTCTTATCCTATGCTCACAAAGATGTGCAATAGCTATGGATGTGTTGGTCATCTTCATTGTTTCTTTTAGGCTAAGAATATGCCTCGTTATAGTCAGAGTTTGTCGACTCCAAAGGATACTGCAGTGCATTTAGAAGCTTCAAAGCCTACCAGGCTCTAGCCACAGGACTCAAGAGTAAAGCATTTACATGTAGTAGATGAGTTTCCAATGGAAGTTGATGTAGTTCTGGAAATATTGAGAGGTACAATATTTATTACAGATTCAGTAGCTATAGCTTTCTTTGATACTGGTGCCTCCCACTCATTTATATCTGCATGTTTTGTTGATATTCTTAAACTTCCAACAGAAATTATGTCCTTTATAATGGAGTTAGTGATGCCTCTTGGTAAGAGGAAAGAACAGTGGTTCCAATGTCCTTTTTTTCTCATGATAGGTGATAGAAAGTTAGTTCGGTATTTTCTCATTCTTGATCTAGATATGTTTGATTTCATCATCAGTATGGATTGGATTATCACTCATCAAGAAAAGGTTGATTGTTATCATCGGTGTGTTTCATTTCTTTCTGCTGATGGGAGATATCGTGTGTTTTACGGGGAGTGGGATCTGAGATCAGGTCATGCAAGGCCTTCCAACCTAGAGCTTAGAAGTTTGTTATCTTCCATTGTATTTGAGCCTGATGACATTTCTTCGATTAATGATCATCCTATTGTGGTTTAATAATTTTCTGACGTTTTCCCAGATGATTTCTCTAGTATTCCTATACAGAAATAGGTAGTGTTTATGATTTAACTAGTGTCGAGAACCCAAACAATATTGATTCCTTCCTACTATATGGAACCAATGGAGTTGAAAGAACTCAAGATTCAGTTGGAAGACCTGTTAGAGGATGGTTTTTTTGCCCTAGTGTTTCACCTTGGACATCCCCTGTGCTCTTTTCCAAGAAAGTGGATGGTTCAATTTGGTTATGTGTGGAATATTGGAAGTTAAACTGGGTAACAGTTAAGAAAAAATATCATTTTCCTCATGTGAATGACTTGTTTAATCAGTTTAAGGGAGAAAAATGGTTTTCAAAGATTGATCTTCGGTCGGGTTATCATCAGATCAATGTACGAGGGTCTGATATACCAAATACAACCTTCAAGAGTAGGTATGGACATTATGAATATCTTGTGATTCCTTTCAGTATGACTAATTCTCCTAAAATTTTTGCAGCCTTGATGAATCAGATATTCTACAAATATCTTGAAACTTTTGTGGTAGTGTTTGTGGATGATATTTTGGTTTATTCAAAATTCGAGTGTGAGAACTATATGAGTATGGTTTCAGAGAATCTGATAAATCACTGTCTATATGGAAATATTTCAAAATATATTTTCTGGATTCAATAAGTGAAGTTCTTAGAGCACATAATTTCTGATCATGGATTATAATTTGATCCAGAGAAGGTAAAAGCTATTTTTTCCTAGAAGTAACCACAAAATGTCTTTGAGATATGAAGCTTCCTTGGTCTTACTAGATACTAACAATGGTTTGAAAAGGATTTCTCTAATTTGGAATGACCTTTGAATACTCTTACAAGAAAGTAGTGAAATTATCTTGGGATGAAAAGTGTCAGTCTTTCATTGATAAACTGAAATGACTTCTGACATCGACACCTATTCTGATCTTACCTGAGTCTGTTAAGGGGTACATGGTGTTTTGTGATGCATCTGGTGTTGGTTTGGGAAGATTTATGATGTAGGATGATCATTTGGTAGTTTAAGGCACTCTTAAACTCTAAACTCATGATAAGAAATACCCCACTCATGATTTAGAGCTTGCGGTAGTGATTCATGCGCTTAAGTTCTGGAGGCACTATCTCCTTGAGGAGAAGTTCATGGTTTTCTTCAATACTAAGAGTATGATCTATATATTTTCCCAGAAGGAATTGAATATCAGATAGAGATGATGGGTAGAATACCTTCAGATGTTTGACTTCAACATCACCTAAACTCTGAGGAAAGGGAATGTAGTTGCAGATGCTTTAAGTAGAAAGGTACCATCACAGGCTGTTCTGGAATCGAAGTAGGAGTGGAATATTATGGGGATTTTCACTCAGTTGCACTTGGATGATTAGGAGGATGTCTAATGTATGCTTCTGACTAGTTTTCAGCTGTCATCATCTCTCCTAGAGTCTATCTTGCCAAGTCCACAACACGATAATGAGTTTTAGAAGATTCAGAAAAACCTTTATGGTGGGGAGACAGTTTCTAGTTGGTCTCTTTCTTTAGATGGAATAATTCCCTTTGGGAAGCAAGTTGTAATCCAAGTACCATTGAGAAGTTATGTCTTGTTTAATTGTAAAAAATATTCATGGTCCATTCATCCAGGCACTATAAATATGTATTATGACATGATAAGACAATTTTGGGGGCTGGGTATGAAGCGTGACATTGCAGATTATATATCCCACTGTTATACCTACCAACTGATAAAGGTAGAGCACTTGAAACCTTCTGATATGCTCCAAACTATTCTAGTGCCGGTTTGGAAGTGGGACGAGGTGCCCATGGATTTTATTGTTGGTTTACCACGAACAACATGAGGAAAAAATTTTATATGGGTGGTTGTTGATCGGTTAAAAAAGTCTGCTCATTTCATTTTGATCAAAGACACCACTAAAGTTGAATATTTGGGTAATCTGTATGTGTAAGAGATTGTGAGGTTATAGGGGAGTCCTTCTACTATTGTTTTATATAGGTATCCTAGGTTTAACTTAAAGTTATAGAGGAGTCTTCAAGAGGAAACGTGGACTCAATTCAAGTTTAGCAGAACTTACCATACATGGACAGAAGGCCATATGGAGTGTGTAATTCAAATCCTAGAGGATATGATTCATGTCTTCATCTTGTATTTTTGTGGATCATGGGATATCCATATGAGACTGGTTGATTTTTTTACAACAAGAGTTACCAGTCATTGATTATAATGGATTCTTTTGAGGTGTTGTATAGTCACCCATATATATTAGCTCTCTGTTGGGAAGAGGTGGGATAAGTATCTTTGGTTGGAACAAGTCTAGTTTAGGAGACGTTGGCAAAGATTCATGAGGTGCGACAATATCTGGTTACAACCTAGAGTCGACAGAAATCGTATGCATATCGGTGGGGTTTTTCTTTTGAGTTTTCCATTGGCGACTGGGTCTTCTTGAATGTTGCTCCTCAGTTGGGTCACCATCGACTTGGAAAATAGGGAAAGTTGGCTTTGAGATATGTTGGAACATTTGAGATCACTGAATGACTAAGGAAAGTTTCTTATTGCTTAGCATTTCCAGCTTAGTTGATAGGAATTAATGATGTTTTCGACATATCTCATCTCAGGAAGTATCACCCTGATCCCGGTCACATTCTGAGTTGGGAAGAAATTAATTTATAGCTAGATAATTTTATTTTGGAAAACCAGTTGAGATCATTGAGTTTTAAGATAAAGTCTTCTATGGTAAGTTGATTCCATTGGTTAGAGTTATATGGAAATAAGGATCGAATACTCATGAGACTTGGGAATGAGAGTCATTGATGAGGGAACAGTGGCCTCATATTTTTCTAGGGAGTAAATATTCCACATGAATTTTCGAGGACAAAAAATCCTTATGGTGGAGAGATTGTAACATCATGTTACCTTGATCTGGTATGCTTATCCTTTTTCTAAGTTCCCTTCTAGTTTTAAAATCCTTATATGTGATTTTCTAGATTTAATACAGGTTACAAAATAGTTACACATCATGTACCTAAGGTACACATCGTGTACTGAGTGATGGATATATGTCACGAATGGGGAGATCATGTTGTGACCTAGTACATGTCGTGTACATGAGGTACACATAATGTAGGGGTTAAATAGTGGATTTTTAACATAATGAAATAGGTTTTTTGGCATACTTATCTTGCGTGGCCTACACATTGTGACCATGGGGTACACATCATGAGATATCCCTTGCCCATTTTAAATTCACATGTTTGAGAGTTTTTCTTGGTCCTTTTATCTCTAGACTTCATGGATCTTGACCTAAGGAATATCTGGTTCATTTTTGAGAGAATCAATATCTTCCAAGTCGATCCGATCATCATTGGATCTTGGTTGTGTTTGTAATGCATCTCACCAGGTAAGTGTTCTTTCTGTTCTTCCTTTCTTATGATCAAGGTAGCACCCTAGCCTTGCGTTATCAGATCTAATGATCCAAGTTGGTTGATCATTATCATCTTTTTCTAGATCCGTTGTGAGATCTCATTCCAAATTCCATTTTCCTTTTTTGGTTGTGGTGTAGTGGGCGTCCTTCTTTGAGGTATGTGAGTTTCATCTCTTCCACCAACCTTTTGTGTTTATATTTGAATCTATCTTGTAATTGATGGGATTATAGGGTCTCCATTGGTGATGTTGGGTTTCATTATTGTATTTGGATTCCGTTGTGGGCGTTTGTGAACCAAAATTTGAGGTAGGTGGTTCCATTTCTAGACTATGATAATGATCCTGGTTTCTATTTATTTTAAAATTGATTTATGAAATCATCATGACTATTTTTGTGTGTTGAAAAAGGATTTTTTAAGAAAAATGGGGTTCCCCGGTTTTTTTAAATGGATTTTGAAATGGTTTTGAATGGTTTTCAAAGCATTGAAATGTATTGTGAATGGATTTTAATGGTTTTCAAATAATTGAAATGGGGTTGTGAAAAATAGCACATGGGTTACCTTGTGTACTTAGTTAAAAGGTTTAGCTTGAGGCCATCATCCATTGTTTTGTTATTATCATGGATGTTTGTGTTGGGTATTTCCTCTGTTTCTTAGGTCCGTTGTTCTAGGGAACTGATATTGAAATTTTGGGGGGTTTACCCATGGGTTATTCCTCTACTTCCTTTGCCTATTGTTTGAGGATTAGTTTTTGCACTTAATTATTATGTTATAAGTAGTATGCTTCCTAGACTTGTAGTATTCCTTGGTGTGTGATACCTATGATTCTGTTTTTTATTTCTTATCTTTCTATGTTATCCTTGATATGCATGTTTATGCTTGTGAAAAAATGTTATTAAAAATATGATTTTAAACTGTTATAACTTCTTTTGATTAGAACTATGGAAAAGGGGAATGTTTACCATGTTTTATATAAAACTAATTTACTACTTGCCATGTTTTAAAAAAAGAGCATATATGATTTGTTATACAAATACTTGTTATAGAACACCAGGGTGGGATCCTACTATGCCAGTTAGCTTACACTATACACACTGCTTTGGCAGTGTGTAGACCATTTTTGGTCTTCCAATGCAGGGAAAGGCAAGGTGTCACAGTGAGGTGGTGAGGTTCATGTCAGTTGGGATGGGTAGATGATAGTGATATGGTTAGTGTTTTTTCATTCCATCGTTGGAGTAGCTGTTGGTTTTGAGTCCCTTGCATTCAGACTTGTATTTCGGAGTTTTTAGCTACTATTTTATTTGTTTTATTTACCCAATTTTATTACAGTTATTACATATATATTTTTTAGTCTTCTTCCATTCCTTTCATTACTTATATATGTATTCCATGTGGTTGTTCAGGTTGAGTGAAATCGTTCCCTCGATTTTTTCATTTGATGCTTGGGTGCTTATCGCCAGCCTGTGGGGATCGAGAACGTACTTCGGGTATGTGACAGATCAGGTTGGGTTCCAGTTTTGAATGTAACTTAGGTAGGTTCCTTACAATTACTACCTTCACATGGTACACATAGAAGTTTCTTTGGTGGCCATAAATCTCACACACATTGCATGCTTTTGGTATCCCTGAGGATTAATGATGACCTCCTCTATCAAAGCTTCTTATAATTGGTTGAATGCACTATATTGAATTTCATAGCGCCATACTGGAATGAGATTTTGATCCACTAATATAAAGAATAACTATTATCTTGGATCCAATATAGCATTCCTTACACATTTCCTAAGGGTTATCCAACATTGAAATCATCACATTTTGAATATCAATATTTCTTACAGACTAGGACCAAGGAATCCCACATTAGACTAGATTACACCCATCTTGAGTGGTATGAAATCTATCTCTATGACTTATTTAATGTATTTCTAGTTGATACTTAGAATCAACATGTATCAAGATACAAAAAATATGAATACCATATTTTATGGGTATTCAATTTACATCTACCCATCTATTAAAAATGATGTCTTGGTTGAGGCCTTGATGATAATATTCTTGATATAATAGTCAATGAAGTGATGGTAAGATCATTAATGTTCAAATGTATAAATTTAAATTACTGATAATTAATTTTTCATCACCCATGTGACCACTATATTGATATTCCCTATGGATGTACATTGAACTCATGTTGCTGAATTAATGGTATGTGTTTGTATTATCCACTTTTCTGTATTTATTATCCCTTATTTTCTCAGAATAGATTCCACTATATGTAATTTTTATTGATAATTTTATCTCACCCTATATTTTTTTCTTTCCCTAATATATTAAGACGTATTCTTTGAATGATTTCATGGATGGAAGAATGTTTTTTATGCGATGTTTTTATATTTACAAACTGTCCTAAGAATCATGTATGTATTGAGTTTCCAAGAATGATAAACTGATCAATCCTTGGTAGTGTGATATCTTGTATCTTTTACTAATGAAATAAAGTAAGAGCCGACTCTAGGTTTCTGGAGTCTATAATTCTCTACTTTATGTCCAAATTATTCATCAAACTAGAACCTTTTGATCTTAGACACCTCTGACGTGTACAAAGGACCTCAAACTAAACTAATGAGTGTTCTATGTGATGTTTTCAATTAAGTTCCTTGTAGTGATTAATATCTTGTCCTCTAGGGAACCACCTATGTTAGTTTCAATAATATTACAATAAATAGGAATTAAACCTTCATAAAAATATTGTATTAAATGTTGATCACTTATTTAGTGGTGTGGAATATTTTCCCAATGTCTTTTAAAATATTCCCCATATTCATGAAGTGTTTCCCCACTAGATTGTATTATTACACAAATTTCATTTCATATTTTTAGAGTTTAGGGGTATAGGAAATATTTTTTAAGAAAAAAGAACTTTATATATAAAAACATATAATTTGGGTGTTCTCATAGTTCAACCAGTCCTTTGTAGTTTCATCTAAATAGAATAGAAAATACATAAGTGTTAAAAGTTACTCAACCCCACCTACATGTTTTAATGTTGAGAACATAGTATGAAATTTCATTATGTGTTTGTATGGGTCTCTTTCAGAAAGTCCATGGATTTTTGGAAATATAATAAATAGACTAGATTTTAGTTTGATGTTTGGTACTTCAATTTTCATTTGAATTTAGCTAGGTTGAATATCAACATTAAGTAATGTTAGTTACTTTAATGTTCGATTATTTTCTACCCTATTATATAAGTTTATTTCAGTTTCAACTTTAGTTCCAGAAGAAGGGTTGAGAGGAGTCTTGATGTATTGTGTACCATATTTAAAAGGATCATTTTGTGTTTTTCAATTTACGTGAAAACCCCCTTCCACTGGTACCCCTCTTGAGAGAATATTGAATAAAGATATGACATCCAAAGCTCACCTCCAATAGGCTATGAATCAATGATTAACAATTAGGGTATAAAATGCATAAAAAATAGAGACAATTACCATAAAATATAATTTTAAGGATAAAATATAGATAATATCAACTAATCCTCTCTAAGGCATAAATGAACAAGAAATCCTAGCTCATGATATGTAATGTTATACAAGTAGAAACAAATGAAAATACCAAAAACAAATACTAGGTAGCGATCATAAGACTCCAATAGATCATGAACAAATCCATGAGATAGTATCACCAAACACAATCACCAGCCAGTTTCCAAATACCTAAAAAATATCTTATATATAGTGAGAGTGTATAGGTATAATTAGTAGGATCATCCCTAAAACCTTTCATAAAAATTTCAAAGAAGCATACTAAAAACAGTTGAATAAACAAATGAAACTAACTCGTTACCTATATCAGGTGAATTATATCCAAATATAACTAAATATCTCCCCCAAGTCATGCACTAAAATTGTTAGCATAATATCAAAATCATAAATATATGAAAGTTATATCACAACTGATTCCACCTGGTCTATTTTTCTCATACCCCAAAACCAAACAACTTATTCTACCATCCCTCCATGATTCATCATGCCTCTCAAGAAACCATATCACAACCATATCATATCCTATACCATATTCACACATATGTTAGTCATTTCTCTTAACTATTAATAATTATGAACTCTATTACTACCCATGTATCCTGTATTATACCATAAGACACTATAAATCATGAAGGTATAACTATAGTTACCAAATTTACTACAATAGAGATACATTTATATGTTATAATATCAAACCTATATAGCCCTAAAAAACATGTATGGTAAAACCTAGATTTATCATAGCCTCTATAGGTATGTACCCATTCCATTAATGGAAACTATTAGCGTTAAACTCAAACCGTAGTTGTTTTCTCACATGACACCTGACTACCACTACTATGTTCAAGAATTCTAGATCTCATATAAACATAAATATAATAAGGTCCAATATTATAAAAAATCATTTAGTAATTTATAAAATTACCCATAATTTATTATCCCCATAATCAGTTCTGATCTATTCATATTTATATCATCAAAATCCAATGTTCTTTTGTTTTCAATATTAGAATTTCTAGATTTCTAAATCACGATCTTTCATAATTCATTCCAAAAGATTATCAGTTGTCATAACATTTAACCATTACCATATTTAATACTAAATCCCAGGAATTCATTTAACAAGTTTATTTTTATAATTATGGAAAAAACCACCATTACTAGCTAATTGAGAACCATTACAAATCATACCAAAACTAGAAAACAAAAAAGTTAAACCCCACATTATTAATTCCAAAGGGAGAATACTCAGATCAAGACTCTTCCACTAGCTTCAACCAATTAAGATTGATTAAGCTACATCATTCAACTTTGAACACTCATTCTTATTTGAACACCTGAGCCAACAAAAACACATTATTTGAGGGTAACTTTCTCCAAGAATTAGACAACTACAAACACTGCATAAGTAACAAATATAAATATTCAAACATCCCATGAATGTATTAATTATTTATTTATCATTCCGTAATTTCATGGTATTCTATGTATCAACTTAAGCTACCACAAGAGATATTTACTTGAAGAGTATGTGGCTAATAAAAGTAGGTAGTTGTAAATTTCAACAATTGGTTATCAATAAAACCAATAACTGAGAAGAAATCAAATAATAATAATAATAATAATGTAATACCAAATATCAATCCATACCAATATTCTAATAAATAACCAACCCTATGAACCTTAAATAGGAAATCCCCAACTACCAACATGTTCCATCTATCCTATCACCATCCACATCGAACCACTACAATAACCAATAGGAAACAAGCAATCCCAAATCTCAACTTATTCCATCCATCCCTCACCTAATATCCCAACCATACCATGTTTTTAAAAGAACCATAGTATGGGATCTATCATCCTATAGAGTAACATTTCATAAAAAAATTTATTTCTAACAATAAAAAATGAGGGGGGAAAACAAGGCCATAACCCCATGAACACAAGCATTAACATACAAGGTTGAGATCATATTAACTCCAAACAATTTAATTTCAAAAAAAAACTATTCATTATCTTATTGAATTAAAATATTTATTATGGGTGGCTTTACAAAACAATAAACCATAAATTAAGTAACTATTAGTAGTTATAAATCATCTATAAAATGATTCTTTCATGCTTAAAAGATTTTAAGAAGTATAATAACTAATATCATAAGAATAATTCATTGTTCACATATTTTTTATGAGTTTTAAATTTTTTAACCAATTTAAGCCATATCTATCATGCCATGGAAAAATAATAATTATAGAAAATAGATATCACACTATCTATAAAATATAAAGAGGATTTATCATCATAGAATCACTATATATGATCACAATATCCTTCCAATGTATTCTTATTTTTAGTTGTTATATATATTTTGATTATTTATAACAATAAAAAAATAAGCTGAAGCATGTTAATCCAAAATATACACATAATAAAATAATGGTCTCAAATCCCCTACCTCAATACAAAAATTTTATTATTTTTTATGAAATAATGAAAGATCAATAGTAGATATTTGATCACCACTCTCATAGATTTAACGATCCCAACATTAGTAGCCTTGAGTCGATGGTTCATATTTTACATTAGCACTAAATAAACAAAATTTTATATCAAAGGACAGAATAGTTTAACAGTCTTGGAAAACTAGATACATAATTGAATTTATCATTACATTTGAAAACATAACATACAACATTTTATTTTATTTGAGAACACTATTATTCCCTTTATTATATCCATGCATATCAATCATAAATCACTTACTAGAATCATGGGTAAAGGAAACATAAGATTGTGGTGAGATCATATGCTTAATACATGAATTCTTAAAGTAGAATATATTATGAATACATAATGAATAATCAATATTCCAAGGTAAAACACTTAAAAAAATTCCATTTAATCAATAAAGTGATCAAGAATAATAACATGGAAGGAATAATTGATAATGAATTGTTCCATATAATCAATCACATAAAATCAAAACTTATCCATGGATACCATAACTAATAAAATAATCACATGGACATCAATAAATAATCTCATAATGGGGGAACTTATAATGTTGGAAAACATAAACATAAATTCAAGGCTATTTTCGAAGACATATTACAAAAATGGGAAATGCATCGAATAAAAACCCAATCTAGTTTGTCTCATGAGGCCTACTAATGCATTGTGGGGCTATAGAGGGACCCTATTATCACTTACTAAGTCCAATTAATTAATAACATGCAAGGGTTGAAACATTATCAACATAAACATTCATATTTAAAAACTAACATATGAAAGTTTAATACTTTCCCCAATTAATAAACATAATCATAAACCATCTGAAGTAATATGAAGAATGGTATAAAAATAGTACATCCTTAGTTAAAATGGTTATACATAATATGGATAAATAATAAGGATGGTATAATTACAACATAAACCCAATAGAGTTTAAGTAAAATAAGGTTTGTTGTCAATGATGAATAAAAATACCATAAAAAATACATTAAGAACATTCTTGAGAAAAATACAAATTTAATATTGAAATAAAATTTAAAAAAGTTTCCATAATATTAGAAAGAAAATTTCATTGAAAAGAGTTATGGAAATAGGTATTGGTGTTTCAATTCAATGATCAATGATGATTCCAATAAATTTTGTTCATGTCGAGTACATTAAAAACAAATATTCTATTCACATTTTCGTTATCAAGTGAAAAAGTACCTCTTTCAAAAAATAATAGGAATATTACTTTTAAACCATTTTGAAAAATGTAAAACATGGGTAAAAATGAATTTTAAAATTAATATGAGAATATTATAAAAATTTTCTGAAATATATTTAGAAAGCATGGACATAGAAGATAAAATATTTTCGACAGACGAAATAAATGGTGTTGATTTTATTTAAAAAAATTATTTTTGTCTAATGAGTACTTAAAAAGAAAAAATTTAAAGGAAAAATTAATTAATAGGAATAAACGGAGGAGAATAAAATATATATTTTTTAATATATAAAGATATAATCCCATATCAAGTGGTGACTTAAACATAAACAATATCAAATAATGATGAGATTGTAAAATAAACCCTTACTGCTTTCGTTACTTTTGAATCATAATCCCCATGAAATAGATAACTTAGAATGAAAATTAAAAAAAAATGAAGATATAAATATTCATGATATTACATATCAAATGGGTAGTATATATACCACATAAAATAAATAATCTGTGAATATCAGATATGTATCACAAAAGTATAATTGAGATGAGAAACCATTACCTTAGGTATGATTTCCATCATAAATGTTCTGAACTCCTCTATAATAAATATATATTTATTATAACTTTATGATATAATGATAAGAATTTATATTATACTATATATGATTTTATTATAACTTTCTATCACTTGTTTATTAATATTTATTTATTAAAAACTCTATTTCAGATGATAACTCCAACAACGTTTTTCATATATGATTTGGATTGATAGCTTATATACTTGTATATTGATCATGGTTACATAAAATACAAAAGTTTAATCATGATATAAATATCATATATATTAATTTAAAATTTATTTAGATTAATACATAATAGTAATATAGATAAATGAATTAAGCTGTTCATGGAGATGATATGATGTATGTACACATAAATGTTCATTCCATTTTTATTTAACAGATGGAATGAAAGAAAGGTTTATAATATTTCACCATTATAAAATCATTATTATATCATATAATATATATATATATATATATCATATATATTCATTAAGTATATCTTTATTACTGAACATGTCAAAATAAAATGAAAAACATATCGCACCACTGTGTGGAGGCGGTAGTCCAAACATACGCATGAGAAACGTTATTTTTTTCAAATGGATTATAATGTAAGAAATTATATGATATATTATAATTTAATAAGTATAATTATATAATAAATATAAAGTATAAACAATATATCAATCATTATATCTATCTGTGAGAGGCTGTGATGTAAATGAAATTACATCAATTTGTGAGGTGGTAGTCTGCTGTACACATGATTGTTGAGTTCATTTCCCATTTTATAGAATAGGGGGTGGATATAGAAGATTAAATTAAAATAATAATATATAAGTTCATTTAATATAGTATTTTAGTTGTTTTATCATAGTTTTATAATATTTTAAGTTGGTAGAGGAAGAAATAAAATAAATATGCATGGTTAAGAACTATACCTCTTCTTCAGAGAACCTCTTTAGTATTATACCTAAAGACTTCCTAGAATAGTTATTTGATAAAATTAAAGACTATAGGTAATTATAAAGTATTTTAGGAAGGTATTTGGATAGGTATTGATTTAAATAAAGGTCTTTTGAAGTGTAGAGAGGAGAGAAGAATGAGTTTCCTTTATAAGTGGGGGAGATGACACACTTGGAATTTTTGAAAAGAATAAATTATACCCACATTTTTCACACAAAAAATGGTCAAAAAGATACCATTAACAAAACTTACATGATATAATGTCAAAATATTCCCATAAAATATAAACTATAATAGTTCTTATGTTATTCTATCACTTGTATTTTTAGTTTAACCATTGGTAAACCCATTTTAACCGTAACCGCAATAATTAATATTTTACTCTAATTACTATCCATTATGATAAAAAATTATCTTTACCATATTAAATAGTATTATTTTTTTATTCCATATTTTTAATCTATTTTTTTCAAATTTGAATCATAGAATTTGTAGAATTTAATTTAAAATTAAACCCATAATCACCATGAAAAAATAGGCTTCGAAAGAAAAGTTTTCTTAAGTATGAAATGTTTTTATATAAAAATTAAACATGAAATTTATTCCAATTAACTAAATTGTATTAATAATAATATAATGGAACTAATTTTATTTTTAAACCATTTATAAATAAAATTTAACTTTGTTAATGCTTTAAAAAAGAAGAAAGTTTTCAATAAAAATCACTATTTTCACTATTCATCATAAAATTAATGTTTTCCAAAAATTCATAAAAATTCACTAAAAATATTTTTTTACATGAATATTTAAAAAATTAAGTTCATATTTTCAAGAAATGTTTCTAAAATTGGTAAAAATAAAGTTTAAATTAAGGGTGAAAAACTTGACAAAACCACTTTTTATAAAAATATAGTGTTTAAGCATAAAACTGGATTTTTTCTTATCATTAAACTAAAAAAAATATTTGATGAATAATAAACAATTTTTTTGAATATATATTATAAATATTTCATTATAATCATTAAAAAATAGTGATTAATTTAATTTATTAATATAAACACACATTGCGCTCATAAAAATTGTTTTTTAGAAAAACATTTCTTGTCTTTCAAATTATTATTTTTACATTTGTAATAAATTTGTAACTAGTAAATTTATTTTATATGTGTGTAAAAAATATAATTTTCATGACTTATTTAATTCAAATTATACCAAATAATTAAAAATCTAGTTTATAATTATATACTATGTTACAGTTCATTTAGATTCGGGATTTCTTGTCTCACATGTTATCAAAGAGGTTAAATTTATTTAAAAAGAAATATATCATAATGTATTGTGGTGTTACATTCTCCCCTCCTTCCAAACAATTTCCCCCAATATTTATAGAATGTCACCTCATGAAAATATTTGGTTCATTATTCATTATAACTTCCTCAAGTTACAACATCACCTCTTTTATATTATGATTTCTCCAAATTACCTTTATCTATTTTGTCACACGATTCCTCAAAAATTGTTATCTAGTATCCAAAATCATGAGAGTTGCTTCATAGTAAGATAGATTAAGATCCAATTTTAGTTATTCATATGTGATCATATGTATTGGGTATATCTCATACTTCCTTAACAATGATATGCAAAACACATCATGTACTTTAGAGACACTTGGTGGCATTGAAAAATAGTAAGACAAAAATCTAATTGTTTCCAAGATTTCAGAAGTTATGTTGTAACTCAGGGTCAGTTTACCTTTCTTACCGAACCTTATATCACCCTTCCATGGAGATAATTTCAAGAAAACATGACCTCCCACATGAAATTCCAAATCTTTACTTTGGTTTTTAGTGTTGAACTTTTGCCTTCTTTTATCTTCTTTGATATGGGCTTGGATGGTATTTACCTTTTCCATTTTCTCCTATATAGGTTGTAGGCCTACAATATTCTTTTCACCAACTTCATCTCAATAAGTTTGAGTATGAAATCCATTTCCATAGAATTCTTCATATGTAACCATTTTAATAATTGAATGGAATCCAAAAACCTTAAACATCAAGAGATCATGACCTCAACATGTATAATAATGTTTGAATAATACTTTTTTTTTCTATCTATCAATTTGAGGGTGACTAGTGGTGCTCAAACAAAGCTTGGTATCAATATCCTTCTAAATTCTCTTAATTAATTTTTATGTAAATCATAGATCATGATCAGACAAAATTGAAATAGGTTCACCATGAAGTATTAAATATTCATTAATATAGATTCATGTAAGGTTATCTAGAGGTAAATACTCTCATATAGTGAGGAAATGTTCTAATTTGGTGAGGTGATCAATAATAACCAATATTATATAATTATTTCTAGGATTATTTGTTAATTCAATGAAAAATTAAAAATTAATTTGATCCAATTTACACATAAGAATAGGTAGAGGTTTCATAACTCCTCTAGGATGTTGTCTCATAGACTTCTCCTTATCCCAAACCAAACATCATGTTATATAATTAGTGATTTACTAATTCATATATTCCTTATAAAAGTTTTCCTTCAATTATATATAAATATTGGTTCTACCAGGGTGTATGGAGAAATTATAGCTATGAGAATCATCCAAAAATTCCCTCTTCATTTCAGGTATAGATGAAACACATCGTATCTTTCAAAATTTCAGAACACCATCCTCACAAATAAGTATGCCAATTTTCAATCATTCATGGCTTTATTTTTCCATATAATATTCTCTCTATTAGGCTAATAAAATTATATCTTTTATAAAAATGATGGGTATACAATAATTTGAAAAATGAATGATTCCTCCCCTTACATAATAATTCCCATATCCATATTTATTATATCTATAAACATAAGATCCCATTAATCTTTATTTTGGTCAGAACTCCAAGGTATTTTCTACTCAATGAATTATATACCTTATTTCCCTTTCATGGGTGTTAGTTTATTGTGAAATCATAATATTTGAGTAGTTATAGCCATCACCATTCCCTCATGTTGATCTATTTTTATGAAAATATTTATTTCAAACTCTTTTGAATTGTGTATATCTCTTGTCTTTCACCATAGAGATATTGTATCCATATATTCTAATAAAATATTACAAATTCCATCTCAAGATCATTGTATGGATAGTTTTTTCTCATGAATCTTTATCTACTTTGATGTATAGTCAATAATTTATCATTTAATATAAGGAAACAACCAAGTCCATTTATCGATGCATCCCTATATATTACAAATACATCATTTCCCGATGGTAAAGTCAAAATCAAGGCATTCCCTAACATCCTTTCAATTCACAAAAACATTCTTCACATTACAATATACATATAATATTAACCCCCTTTATTAGTAAGATTGGTTAACTGGTTTTCCAATTGGGAAAAAATTTCAATAGATCATCTATAATAACATGGAAAACCAATGAATCTATGTACCTTAGTTATGATCATTGGTTTATTCCACTCTGGGAGTTACATTTTTATCACATAAACAATTGATATTCCATACTTGGAGACAATATGGCCAAGAAAAGAAACATTCTAGTTCCATAATTCACACTTTCTAAATTAATTATAGATATATTTTCTTCTAAGAGTGTCAAGGATGATTCTCCAAGTGATTCTCATGGACCTCATAGAACTTAAAATACACCAAGATATCATAAACAAATACCACAAAACAATTATCAAGATATTATTTGAATAATCTGTTCATTAGATCTATGAAGAAAGAGGGTGAATTATTAAATCCAAATGGAAGCATTGTGAAATTTTAATGTCCATGCCTCATAAAAAATGATCTATTATTAATATATTATTTATTTACTCACAATTAATAACACATAGAATTAAGGTATATCTTCAAAAAGTATTTAGATTCATTCTATTGATCAAATAAGTCATCAATGTGAGGTAAAGTATACTTTTTATCTATTAAAATAACATCAATTTCTCTATAATACAAGTACAATATTATAGATACATATTTTTTCTTAATGAAATGAATATAATATTCCTATGGAGAAATAGTTGGTCATATAAAAACCTCATCTTACAACTCCCTTAGTAGCTTCTCCAACTCCAATAATTTTATAGTGTCCATTCGATAGGGATAATTTGATACTATTCTTGCATCGTAGAATAAATCTATATAAAACTAAACTTTGTGCTCTAGTGGATGACCAAGTAATTCCTCAATAAATACATCAATGTATTCTTGTAAAATAGGTACATCCTCAATTTGAAGATTACATTTTACATCTATAGATTATGCCTTATAATATTCCCCCAGAATCTCATTCAAATGAGCTACTGGGGTGGATCTAGACATGAATCATATGATGAAGTATCCTCTATAAACATGATGAATTATACATCTTCATTACAAATCATAATTTCCTTCTATTTTCATTATATTTTCACCATATTTTGAATGTCATCCCACACCATGTATTATGTCAGAATGAACCAAAAGTATAATAATTATATTAGAAAATAGTTCATTCTTATGTGTTATAATGGGAACTGACGGGCACATCCTTGTTTTAGCAAGACTTTCACTAAGAATTTTGAATAATAACTCCCCTCTTAAGGTTCTAGGGAAATATCTAACACTATTGAAAAAATTTGAAGATATAAAGGAGTGAAAGGATCTATAATAAAATAAATCATTTTCAAAATTTTAGGATATTATTAAATTACCTTACACCACATAATCAAGTACTTCAACCTAACATTTTATAATTCCATAATATTGGCCTTAACCCCTTGGCCTTTTATAAGGAAACTTCCTTTGACTCATAGTATAATTATTTTTATAGTTTCCCATATCATTATAGTAGAATAATTGTAGATTGGTAGCTTCTTTATTACCCATGGAATCTTGATCATGTTGGAATTCCTCTCCAAAATTGTATCCAACTACAATTCCAAGAAATCTTGTTCCATGATGTTTCTATCCACAATTATTACATGATAGAAATTCAACACTTACCTTATACTATTTTTTCATATTTTCTTTTCGTAGATAGCTCAACCTCTGTTTTCATATCTTTATTTCCTTAAAAAACATATGAATTTGAGAACTCATTCCCTATCTTGATATCACATGATACTATGTCTTCATATGATGAGAATGTTTGGGGGACTAGTTTTCTTTGAATAATTGTCTTAATCAAATCAATGAAACTGTTAATCATGGTATTTAGATTATATACATATTCCACAACATGTCTTGATAAACATGTATAGTTGAATTAATACTTAGAAAAAATTATATCTTCCTTTTTCCCTAGACACGAGAATTTCCTCTTCATATGCACTTGTTGATCGTTAGGAAAATATCATTCCAAGAAGAGTACCTTTCAATTATTCCACTCCATATTTTATTATTTTATTATTAATCTTTAGTGTTTTGAATCAATGGCCATTATTGATCAACATGCCATGAAGGATTATAAACTTCCATGACAATCTTCTCCCTTTTAATACTTCCCAGAGTGAGAAATAACTTCTATAAAAAGAAAATCCATTTCATAGATATAGATAGATTTTTAGTCCCATTAAATGATTGATGTTTCTTATGCATAAAGTTGTATAAAATTGCTACACTTAATTGTAGATTAGTAGGATTATCCATATGGGCATGGTTATTGGTCATAACATGAGT
The DNA here is from genome assembly GCA_963277665.1 of Viscum album. Taxonomy (NCBI): domain Eukaryota; kingdom Viridiplantae; phylum Streptophyta; class Magnoliopsida; order Santalales; family Viscaceae; genus Viscum; species Viscum album. The sequence goes on along the minus strand of OY728162.1, from coordinate 1,232,732,556 downwards.
TAACTTCCCTAATATAGTTATAATTATTTCATCTCTACCTATATCACTAGCTCTAAATTCATTATCTTTACCTAGAGGGAAATCCCTACATGGATTACATAAATTGATATAGTTTTCATTCACTACACTTGGTGAAATTTCTAAATAATGGAATACAATATATTAGATAATAAAATTTTGAATCATAATATATAATTCCAAGACTAGTGAAAAATTAATATCAAAATTATAAACATGGAATCTTTGGGAATATTCTAAAATCCTAAAAATATATTCAAATCCTTTATAAATTTTTAATGAAAATGTAAATTAACCTAATAATTTCCCTTTAGAGTGTCAAAAAAAAGTGTGCAGCAAGGCCTGATGTTGAGTACCAGGTGAAGATCGAGTCAAATCCAAATATGACCTTTTTGGAGTTATTACCCTAAATAAAACTATTTCAGAGCCACATCCACATGTGGTATTCAGAAAATGATGTATTTCAAGGAAATCCATATAATATCTACCTTAAAAAACATTAGGATGTTATCTTATACTTAAAATTATCCTCAAATTCATTCACAGGGTTAAATTCTGTAACACTCTAAGATTTTACGGTTTGCCTCTTTTTAAATAAAATTTCTTCAAATGATTATAAGCAAGTAAAATGATTTAATATTGTTATTTAATTATTATAGTTATATCATAGATTTTATAAATAGCGGGGATGAATGATATTAATTAAATTATAAAAATATAGATTACACATGATTATTAAATTAATTCAATGGTTACAAATTAATTATAAATGAAAATCAATTGAACATAAATAATGTATTTTTTATAAGAACTATTTTTATGGAAACAATTAAATTTTATATGAATAATTAAATTAAACACTATTAGTGAAAGATATTAATAAAATTTTTATCTTCTATATTCAATAAGTTATCTTTACATTCATCCAAATTATTTTTAGAGGCATAAGATAAGAATAAATTCAACTTTACACTTAAGAAGGCCAAATTTTTCTAAATGTAGTTTCTACCATATTTTAATGAAAAAAACATTTTAAATATAAATTTTGAGACTTTTAAAAATTATATTTGAAAAAATATACATTATTTTTTAATGAGTAATATCAAAATATACTCTAGATAAATGTTTTCTATTTTTCTGATAAGTTTGATTTTTGATGAATAATAATGTGACTTTTGGAATAATAATGTGACCGTTAAGAATAGTAATGTGTCCATTAGAAAAATAACCTAACATATTAAATTATAAATAAAATTTAAGCATATTATAAATTGAAATATGATAATATTATATCATAATATAAGTAAATGAATATTTTAGAAATTATTAAATAAGTGTTGGTATTTTTGTAAGTTATAAATATTTAATTACAATTTTATAATTAATAAAATTATTTTAAAGAAAATTTATTTTCATAAAACTTATTCATAGATAAATATATTTCTGTCTTATGGTTTTATGATAATTTTATGTGAACTTAGTTAATTTTTCAGAGTGTTATAAAATCATTTATTAATTTAAAATCTATATTTTTCGGGTAAATGATGATTTTAATTAAATATTAAATTCATCTTATTTTTAAAATTATTTTCATAAAATGGATTTAAAATTTTAATTCTACATGTTAAAAAATGGTTAGGTTGAATTTTTTTGATTTTTCTAAAGTACTTTATTTTTTGGTGAATAGTAAAAGTATGATAATTTACGGTAAATGTAAAATACATGAATTATTAAGTCATATGTGATTTATGGATGATTTATGCCCATAATATCAAAATATACTTAATTATTTTAATATATTTAGTGATAATTCTCAAACTATTCATAGTTTTGAGCCAAAATAATAAACAAATGAATAAAATATTCAAAAAACACCCATCTCCTCCACTATGAATACCACCCTCACAACCCCTTCTCCTCAAACCTTCAAAGCATTGATCCTTGTAAACTTTTACCCTAATAATCTTCCCAATACCCTCCTTGAAGTCCAAGAGCCATTTTTCTTTTCAAAATAGAAAACCAATTCAATTAAGGAGGCTCTCACAGAGGATAATTCAAGAGGTAAAAATCCTCTTTCTTTTATTTTATTTTCATTTCAATTTCTTTTATTTTCTTGTCCTTACATCACATACCCTATTAAAAGTGAAATTATAACTCCAATATATGATATATACTGTAATTATATCATGTTAATGGAATATCCATCATCAAAATCTCTTTTCCCCTCTTTTTTTCTATAAATGAAAACATTACCCGTGTTGTGTCAATTTACCGACATCATGGAGAATGAATTTTCATTTTCTTTTAATTACTTAGAGGCTGATCATAATTTTTTTTTTATTTTTAGAAAAATTATATTATATTTATTAAAACATATTTATTATTCTATAACCATTATATATACCTGATATTAATTAATGAAACAAAAATAGTATGTGATGATCAAAAAACCACAAAAATAATCTAAATGATTATCACTAATGCCTTATCTAATGATTCATCCTCAACCCAAAGAAAAAAATGAATTATATTACCATTTAATATTATGTATTTTTATTAATAACAAATAACATACATTCTAGATATCTATTCCCATTTTAAATGTACATCAATACTCTTATACAAGTAAACTGATCATGAAAACCAAGGAAACAAACACTTCCAAATGATAACATTGTATCTTATAAATCATCAAAAATACCATAAATAAACTTAATAAAATTCTAAGAAATCAAATACATGTATAAATTTTTATTAAATAATTTATTAATTGATTTAATTTAATTATCAAGGACATTGAGGTCAAGGGAAGAACACTTTCGGACATAAGGTAAGGGGTTTTTCATCTCACTTTTATTTATATGATATTTCCATTATTCGCCACTTATTTTTTATATGTGGTGTATGTATACTACAATCTGATATTTAATATCATGAATATATATATATTAATGGTATTTAATTATTCATTTTATGATTATTAATTTTTGGTTATACAATTCGATTGATTACAAAGTGGTAAGAGTTTCTTCCCCAACCTCCATTTTCAATTCGAGTTACGCTTTCTCTCTCTTTACCATAATTTAATTATTAATTATTTTTATATAATTATTCTAAATTATTTTTATACATTTTAAAATCATATATCATGATCAGTTCATCTTTATTTTTAGGGGATATACATGTTTTATAAGCTTTCCTTCTCAGTTCTTCCCGATAAGAAAACCCGATTAAATGGAACTTCCTGATTTCTTACCCATTTTCAAGTACCATCCATAATCTATTTTAAGACAAAATTATTTTTCTAAAATCATTAATTTAGTCATGAAAGACTATATTTTTTTATTTCTATTTTTATATGAACAATTATGATAAATAAAAATTAATTTTTCCAAAAAAACTCTTCCTTGCAAAGTAAAAGGGTTATTTCTCCCAAGAATTACTCGATGATATTGTTAGAGTATATTCATCCATTTCAAAAACTCTATTTAATTTTTTATTTATTGAAATTGATATCTTATTATTATCATATAATATATTTTATTAAATGGTTTATGATCAGTTTTACTGTGTATATACTCTCTTGATACGATTAACCATACTACTAAGAAAGTTTATTGATTATGTTTATAGATTAGGGAAAGTTATTTACATTTGAAATGTATATGTTGTTTATGTTTAACCGGATTCATTTTAGGAATGAATTAGAATCAATAAGTGATGGGTGGGTCATGCTGTATCTCCATGATTCATCGGTAGGTCTCTTGAGAAAAAACATAAATGGATTTTGGTCGAGGCCTTATCCATTTATTTTCAGGTGCCTTGGTCAAGGCCTCGATGGTATGTTTATTATTTACAACATATGAATTACCTCATTATGACTATTAGTTAATTATCCATGTGAATATTCAACTAGTATAATATACATGGTTAAGATTCATTCTCATGTTATTATTTCTATGGCATTATTTATTAATCTTTTAATCATTCCATATTTTACTCTAGTTTATGTTCTAATAGAATGTGTTATAATTCATTCACCATTACATATAGTTTATACAATCTGACACTTTATTAGTTATACTTACTGAGAATTTTATATCACCCCTCTATTATGTTCTATTTTCTCCAGGATGTGAAGGTGTATATTACGAATGAATTATAGGGATAAACTATTAGTTTATGGGTGTTTCTAATGGATTTTCTACGTTTTATTTCATTTCAAGTTGAAATATAAAGTTCATGTATGAAAACTGTCTTCCAAAACTACTAAAATTATTGGTCCTTTTGTATTCAAGTCTTGTATCTATGATAATGTAACAGTGTAAGGAACTTTCTCTGGGCTATTGGGGTTGGGGTATTTACAGTTGGTATTAGAGGTAGTTTAGTAGAAACTTTGAAAACTAGATTTATAAATCATAAATTTTGGAAAATAACCCTAATATTGAAATTTAAGATAATAATAGGAGAAAATTATAGAATTTTGGTAAGGTAGAGGTTATGTGGGTCTTCCTAGCAATACATCTCTATTTAGATACAATAAGTGAATGTGGTTCTGGCACATATGAACCTAGGGGTAATAACTCCGACAAGGTGTCCCGAGCCTGAATCTGGGTAACCTGGTACATAACAATAGGCTTTAGTACACACAAAGTTTGACACTCCCTAGGTATATTATTAAGATAATTCACATTTTCATTACAAACCATTATGAAGGATTTAAAAGGGAATATGTCCTCAATGAAACCATGTTTATTATTATGATATTAGCTATGTATAAAATTTAAGTTTATGTTAAGTGTTTCTCTAGATATAAATTATGCAATATAATTCATAACCTAATTTAGAATATTACATAGTATATAAATGGAGCCTAATGGTATTAATGGGATCTTCATTAATGCACGTGATCCAAAGTGTAAAAAGGATCATGTCTTTTATGATCATATGCCAATTTTTTGAAGGGATCAATTCTTAAAAACATTCTAATCATATGAGGACATAATATCAGGTGATAAGGAGATAATTAATTAATTATCTATGTATTATGACTTTAGAGGGAATCATGAGAACAATTGTAATTCAAGGAAAAATATGGATAAAGGAATAAATAGAAAAAAGTATTTTCCCACATGTGGTAACTCTGGAAAGAAACACCTTGGTACATTCTTAAAAGGGATGGGAGTTTTCTATAAGTTCAGAGAGAAAATACACCATGATTGTGATTTCAAGGGAATGAAAAAGGTTTCCAATGTTCAATGCTTCAACTACAATGATATTGGAAACTATGAAAATAAATGTCTCAAGCTTCAAAGGAATATACCCTAAAATAAGATAATGAATAATGGTCAAGATTTTGTAACTACATCAAATGAAGAGAAATGATTAAAACATATGTGTTTTTGGATTCTTGAATTATGTTATGATATTTTGGTCATAAGAATCATGAAATATATAATGATTTTACTATATTACTTTTTTATTTAAGGATATGAAAGCATGTGTTGAATGAGACAAAAAAATTGATTCAATAGAAAGTGGAACATTTGAGAAAATAAATGGATGAGGGAAAGATAACCCTTTCCGTGTTCCTAATGATGATATAATAATGATAAATGAATTTTTATGGGAAATTATTGGTGACCAATAAATTGTTTAGTAATTTTATGGTTTATGCTATCTTTTCAAGGTTTATTAAATGTTTGAATAGAAGGAATGTATTCGATAACTTGAGATTTTACTATTGGAAGCATATATGTTTTCATAAATATTTAAAATATATTAAGGTATTCATATATTTAGTATGTGATAATAATATCTACATTATTTGTGGAAATATTATGTTAAGTTTATTTTTCATATTGAGTGACCTTCCTTCTAATGTTTTGGTTGTTGAATGTAGATATACACATTTTAGGTGAGTACTAATATTAACTACTTGTATAATGGATCAAGTTAAACTTTGGAAAATTTGGTTTGTTGATAACTTTTTCTAACCTTCATGGTTTCAGTAAAAATTTAAAGGTTAAAGGAATTAATTAAGGACCATATAATTTGTTAAAAGTGCATCAGGCGTGAAATGTTTATTTTGAACTTCCATTTCCAGGTGTAAGGGATTAAGTAAAAATAGATCAAAGCACATAAAAAGGATTAGATTATTCTTATAGAATGTAATAATGTATGTTTATTTTCTCAAGTGATTTTATGGACAGTAAAAAAAACCTTATCTCTAGAAAAATTATTTTAGAATAAAAACATCATTTCATTATTTTTATTTTTTAAAAATCAATGGAAGTTTAAACGATAAAAAGATTTAAGGTTTCATGATGGTTAACTATATAATGAACATATTATATATCACTATCCATAAATACATGATATTTATATTTATCATCCATGTCCATGTAATATATTTCTACAAATGATTTTCTACCCAAAATCTATGTTTTATGGTAACCTCTAAATTTCCATTTCCCTCTTATTGAGAGGCTATTATATTGACCCTATTTTTGATTTGGGTTTCCTAAAAAATAAATTTAAAGTATAAAACAATGATTTTTGAAGTACAATTTCAGATTGTGATGACATAATTTATTGTAGGAGGGGAGAATGTAACACCCCAAAATTTTACAATATGCCTCTTTTTAAATTTAACTTCTTCAATAGTTTATGAGTTTTGAAAATAATTAAATATCATTAATTAATTATTATAGTTATGTATTAGATTATAGGAATTATGGAAATGAATGAGATTAAGTAAATTATGAAAATATTCATTACACATTCTAATAAAATTAATTCAATGGTTACCAATTAATTAGAAATGAAAATAAATTAAACATAAATGTTGTATTTTTATAAAATTTATTTTTATGACCGCAATTAAATTTTATATGAATAATGAAATTTAAAACTATTAGTGAAATATATTAATGAAATTTTTATATTGTAGAGTTAATATAATATGTTTACATTCATCTAAAATATTTTTAAATGCATAAGATAAGAATAAATTCAATTTTACCCATAAGAAGTCTATGTTTTTATAAACCTGGTTTTACCACCTTTTAATGAAGAAATTTTTCTAAATATCAATTTTTACACTTTCATAAATTATATTTTACAAAAATAAACATTATTTTTGAATTATTAATATCAATATTTACTTTGGTTATATTTTTGATATTTTTCTGATAAGTTTAATTTTTGATAAATAGTAATGTGACTGTTGGAATAATAATGTGACCGTTAAGAATAGTAATGAGTCCATTAGAAGAATAACCCCCCTTATTAAATTATAAATAAAATTTAGGCATCTTATAAATGGTAATATAATATAATTATATCATAATATAAGTAAATTAATATTTTAAAAATTATTAATTAAGTGTTGGTTTTTTATAAATCATAAATATTTAATTACAATTATATAGTTAATAAAATGGTTTAAAATATTTTTTTTTCATAAAATGTTTTCAAAAATTAATATTTTTTTGTATTATGATTTTATGACAATTTTATTAGACCTTAGTTAAATTTTCAGAGTGTTATAAAATTGGTTGTAAATTTAAAATCTGTATTTTTTGAGTAAATGATGACTTTAATTAAAAATTAAATTTATCATATTTAGAAAATTATTTTTATAAAAATGATTTAATATTTTAATTCTACACACTGAGAAATGGTTATGGTGAATTTTGGAGATTTGTTTAAAATACTTTAATTTTTTGTGAATAGTAACATATGATAATTTATGACAAATATTAAATACACAAATTATTGAGTAATAGGAGATGGATGGATGATGTAATACCATAATATCAAACTATAATTCATTATTTTAATATATTTGGTGATAATTCACAAACTATTCATAGTCTTGAGCCAAAATAAAAAAAATGAATAAAATATTAAAAAAACACCCCTCATCTCCACTATAAATACCACCCTCACCACTCCTTCTTATCACACCTTTGAAGCTTTTATCCTTGTAAAATTTCAAGACAATAATCTTCCCAAGACACTAAACCATGTATCTTATCCCTTGGTCTCATCAAAATTCAAAACCAACCCCCTTAAAGAGGTTCTCAAAGAGGAGAATTCAAGAGGTATAAATCCTATTTATTTTATTTTATTTTATTTTCAATTTATTTTATTTTCTTTTCCTTCACTCAAATCTCCTTTACAAAGTTATGTGATAACTCCATATCATTTATATAATATAATTATATCATGTTAATGGAATATCCATCATCAAATTCTTTTCTCCATCTCTTTTATTCTATAATTGAAAACATCGCTTGTGATGTGTCAATTTACCGACATCATGGACGATGCATTTTCATTTTACATTAACGACTTCAAGGGTGTTCATAAAACTTTTTATGGAAAAAATTACAATATATGTATCATATCCTATGTTTTTTAACCATTATATATACATGATGTTAATTAATAAAACAAAACTAATTTTTGAGGATCAAAAAACCGCCAAAATAATCTTATCGATTATCACTAACGTCCAATCTAGTGATTAATCCTCACAAAAAATAAAAAAATTAATTATATAACCATTAAATGTTTTTTATTTCAATTAATAACATATAAATTCAATTAAATATATCTATTCCCATTTTACATGAACATACATACCCATATACAAGTAATCTGATCATGGAAACCAAGGAAACGAGCGCTTCTGAATGATAAAATTTTGTCATATAACTCATCAAAAAGACCATAAATGAACTTAATAAAATAATAATAAATAAAATAAATGTATAAAAAGTTATGAATTAATTAATTAATGTATTTAATTTGATTATCCAGGACATTAAGGTCATGTGAAGAATAATTTAATACATAAGGTTGGGGGTTTCTCATCTCACTTTTATTTTCATGAGATTTCAGTTATTCACCACTTATTACTTGTATGTGGTGTATGTATAATTTAATTTGATATATAATATCATGAATTAATATATTTTCCTACTATTTAATGATTCATATGATGATTATTAATTTTTTTTCTTATAATTTGATTGATTACAAAGTGGTAAGGGTTTCTTCCCCAACCTCTATTTTCCATTCGAGATAATATTTATCTCTCTTTATCCAAATTTAATTCATAATTTTTTATATACTTCTTATAAATTATGTTTACATGTTACAAATTCATATATCTAGATCATTTTATCTTTCTTATAAGTTTAAATAATGTTTTACAAGTTTCCATTCTCAATTCTTTCTAATAAGAAAACCCGATTAAAGGGAAATTTCTGATTTCTTACCCATTTTCAAGTACCATACCAAATATGTTTTAAGACACCATTATTTATCTAAAATAACTAATATTTACATTAAAAAATATATTTTCTTAATTAATTTGTTTATATAAACAATTATGAAAAATAAAAAATGAATTTTTGTAAAAGAACTCTTCTTTGTAAAGTAAAAGGGGTATTTCTATCAAAAAATCCTCAATGATTTTGTATGAGTATTTTCAACTATATAAACACCTTTACTGAATTTTATAATTTATTAATATTAATATATTATTATTATAATCTAATATATTTTATTAAATGGTTTATAATCAGTTTGAATATGGATGTGCTATATTGACACCATTCACCATACTACTAGAATGGTTGTTGATTATATTTACAGATTGGAGAATGATATTTACATTTCATATATATATATATATATATTATATTTAAATGAAATAATATGTGGAATGAATTTTACTTATTAAGTTATAGGTGGGGCCTTATATAACCCCTCGATGAATCGGTAGGTCTCATGAGAAAAGAACATAAATAGATTTTGGACGAGGCATTAACCATTTATTTTTAGGTGTCTTGGACGAGGCCTCAATGATATGTTTATGATGTCCAACTTATTAATTCACTCATTATTATTAGTAATTGATTATCAATGTGTATATTATACTAGTATAACATCCTTGGTTAAGCTTCATTCTCATATGATTATTTTTATTTCATTATTTATATAGCTTTTATTCTTTTCAATATTATGCTCAAGTTTATGTTATAATATCATGTGTTAATAGTCATTCACAATGAATTATTGTTTATATTATCTTATTCTATATTAATTACCCTTAATAATAATTTAATATTACCCCTTTATTATGTTTTATTTTCCCCAAGATGTGAAGATGTATATTATGAACAAATTTACGGGATATACTAGGAGTTTATGGGAGTTTCCAATGGAGTTGCTACATTTTATTTCATTAAAATTTGAAATGTAAAGTTCATGTATGTAATATGGATTCCAAAAATACTAAAATAATTGGTCATTTAGGATTTTAGTATTGTATCTATGATAAATTTAAAAATTAAGGCACCGACTCTAGCTACTCGGGTCCGGGTATTTAAATTTTATTTAATATATATTTTCCTAAATCTAGATTCCAAGGTTTCTAGTAAAGTTTATTTGATACCAACTATAAATAACACAATCCTTATAGAACAAATCAAGTTGTTACTTTATTATATTGGAACTAGATACAAGTACTTCCATCCCAAAGGACAGAATATTTTAGTTGTATTTGAATACAAGATACATAACTTAATTTCATATTACATATAGAAAAAGAAAATAAAAAATACTATTTTATTTGAGAACACCATTATTACCTTTAGTATATCCCTCCATATAAATCATAATACACTTCTTGGAAGCTAGGGAAAATGAAAAATAAGAAATGGGTGGGCTCAGATGCTCATTAAGGGTATGTGTATAGTATAATCTATCAAACATATATATGGAATAATCAATATGGAAAGGAAAATATCTAAAAACACATTCCAATTAATCAATTACTTGAGAATGAATAATAATATGAAAGGAATAAATGACAATAAAATAATGCCATATAAATAATCACATGACCTTGAAACTTATCCATGTATATCATAACAAATCAAATAATTTCATGGTCTTCAATAACTAATATCACAATGAGAGAATTAATAATTCTGGATATCATATACATACCATCAATACATTTTTCCAAGACTTCTAACATAAATGAGTAAGGCCTCAGATAAATACCCAAGCTAGTTTGTCTTAAGAGACCTTCTAATGAATTGGGGGGATATAGAGTCCCCCACACATCTATACTAAAGAAAATTCATTACTCATATAAAATAGGTGATACATCATAAATATAAGCATTATTATTAAACAAATGTTGTATGAAATGTCAATAAATTCACAAATAAATAAACATAATCCAAAACCATATTGATTAATATGGAGAATGGTATAAAAATAGTATTTCCCTATTCAAAAAGAACATAAATCATATGAAGAAATAATTATGATAATATCATTACAATATATCCCCAATAGATTATAGGAATACCATACAAAGGCCATTAAGAATATTTTTGAGGAAAATACCCCTTTCACTTTGGAAATAATTTTTAAAAACTAAAAATTTATAAAAATATTAGGAAAAAATTATTTTAAATGAATATTGGAAACATGTAAATTAATAATTAAATAAATTAGTGTTTATATATTTTTGAAATTCCATTCATGTTGAGTTTGTTAAAAATGAAAATTCCTTTCACATTTTTGATAAAAAATCAAAATGTAAATTATTTAGAAAATAAAAAAGGAAAATCCTTTTAAACCATTTTATAAAAATTAAAACATGGGTAAATATTTATTTTAATAGTCATAGGATAATAGTAAAAACATTTTGGAAAATATTTTTATAAAATATAGACATGGAAGAGAAACTATTTTCGACCAAGAGAAAAATAGAGTTGATTTTCCTTAAAAAAATATATTAGTATCACGATTAATTAAAGAGATGAAACTAAAATTAAAACTTGTAATTAATAGAAATAAATATATTATAATAAAATATATTCGGTTTAGGATATAAAAATTGGATGGTTTCCCTAGTGGTGACATAAACATAGAAAATTCGAAATATTGATAAGATTGTAAAATAAACCCCTATCACTTTGGTAAATTTTAAATCATAGCCCCAATGAAAGAAAAAAATTCAAATGAAACTATAAGTATCATGAAGATAAATATATTCACGATATAATATATTAAATTTTCATTATATACACCACAAAAAATAAATATGTGGTTAACATAACACACGTCTCATGAAAGTAAAAGTGAAACGAGAAACCCTTACCTCAGGTTATATTTCCTTCATACATGTTCAAACCTAATTTATAATAAACAAATATTCATTATAAAATTATTAAATGAAAACAATCATATATATCATACCATATATTATTTTATAATATATTTTTATTAATTATTTATTAACAATTTGTTATTAAAAAAACTATCTCGGATGATAATTGCTTCCTTTTTCAAGTATGTTTTGGTTAGGTAGTTTTATTTAATGTACACTTATCATGGTTCCATAATCTTAATAATTTTAATAATTATATAAAGAAAATATATATTCATTGTATATTTTTTTAGATAAATCCATAAAATTTAGATAGAAAAGAGAATTACACCGTTTATGGAGATGATAGGCCGTACGTACCTATAAACAATGTTTTTGTTTTTTAATAGTTGAAATGAAATAAAGGTAAATAATATTTATCCTTAAAAAAATTATTTATATAATATTTATATCATATATTTTCATTAAATATCTACTTATTTCCATCCATATCAAAACAAAATAAAAAACTAATCACTTAACTATGTGGAGGCAATTGTCCACATGTACAAACAAGAGACGTTTTCATTTTCCAACAGATTAGAAGGTAAAAATGTTAATGTGATATTATAATTTCATATTTATAAATTTTATATTAATTTAATATATATACATTAAATCCATCATTAAACCAATTAGTGAGTGGTGGTGATGGAAAATAAATTATATCGGTTCGGGAGGCGGTAGTCCACCATACACATGATTGAAGGTTTTGTTTACAATTTGTTGGAAGAGGGGATGGATATATGTTATTACATTAAAAAAAATGACATATAAGTATATTTTATATACTATTGTTAATATTTTATCATATTTTGAGAACATTTTATGGAAGTAGAGGAAGAAATAAAACAAAGGTACACTATTAAGAACTATAACTCTTATTTAGAGAACCTCTTTAGGTTTATATCAAAAGAATTAATAGAATGGTTTTATAATAAAAAAATAGACTCTATATCATATTTAGGGATTTAATTAAGTGATTTGGGTAGGTATTAGTATAAAATGGGATCTTGATTATTGAAGAGAATAGGAGATGTGTAGTCCTTTTATAAGTGGTGGAGATGACATACTTAGAACATTTGAAAATAATAAATTACAACCACAGTTTCACACACCAAATGGATCTAAAATGATCCATTACAGAACATTATATATGATAGTGTATAAATATTTCCATAAAATATAAATTATACAAGTTTTTAGGTCCCTTTAGTTTTTATCTTTTTTTGTTTAACAGCTCATTAAACCCATTTTAACCAAACCACTGTAATTATTTTTTCATTGTTCTGTTATTAATTATTCAAAAAATACATTAAAAATATTAACTAATATTAATTATGATAATTATAAATTTTAATCTATTTTTTTAAATTCAAATCACATAATTGGTAGAATTTAATTTAAACTCAATCCCATAATTATGATTCTTAAGTATAAAAATGTTTTTTTATATAAAAATTATATATAATATTTATTAAAATGAAATAAAAATAGAATAATAATAACATAATTGAACTAATTTTACATTAAAACCTTTTTAAAATAAAAAATATCATTTTAAATTCTTTAAATGAAAAGGGAGTTTTCAATAAAAGTCGATATTTTGCAATATTCATTGGAAAATTGATCTTTTAAAAATATCTCTAAAATTAACTATAAGATAATTTTAACTATATTTTTTAAAAATAAATTCAATTTTTTCAAATAATGTTTTTAAAAGTGGTAAAAATATATTTTAAAATAAGTTCACAAAGCATGAAAAAACTGTTTTTTAGAAAAATACAGTTTTAAGCATAAAATTGGATTTATTCTTATCTTATTCCTGATAAAAATCTTAGACGAGTGATAAAAAATATTATTTAATATATAATATATAAATTTAATTGAAACAATTTTTCAATTGTGTATAGTTTAATTTATTTAGAAAAAAAATACGTTGCGCGCATAAACACAATTTTTAGAAAAACATTTCTTTTACATTAAAATTGTATTTATTTTCATTTATAATTAATCAGTAACTAGAAAATTTATTTTATAAATGTGTGAACTATATAATTTTAAAAATTTAGTTATTTCTATTAATACCTATAAATTTAGTATCTATGTTTTTATAGTATAATATATCACAGTTTCTTTAGTCTTAGAGTTTCATGTATCACAAGCTATTGAAGAGGTTAAATTTATTTAAAAATAAAAATATCATAAAGTATCGAGGTATTATAGAAGATTACTAATGATCCTTTAGTATATTATCCCATTATTATTCTATCATATATCATCAAAATAATCCTCATGAAAAACAATGAAAGAAAAGGTTCCATAGCACGGAAAGAGAGAATATGAGAGAGTAGAACCAATAGAGTAGAAGAAACTATCCTTGAATCGCCCAAACATTTATTTCTAGAAGTCAATGGTTAAATCCTATTAAAGGGTTTAAAAAATTTGTAAAAGGGGTCCTTAGGTCACCAAGGTTTTTCTGGATAAGGGAGTATATAAGATAAATTTGGGAGGAGTTCCACATTTATATAAGTTGGGTTTCTAATAGGACCACATCACAACACCCATTACCATGCTACAAAAATTATGGTTTTAACAAAAAATATGATGAAACAAGAATGTGACACAAGATTCCCCATTCCACCCCATCCAAAAAACATGATACAATCCCCACCAATCCTCCCCTTTTAACCCTTTATCAATGTCACAACCCATCTTACGGGGCCCATGATGTGACTCCCCAAAGCCCGCCTCCTGAAGGCCAGGGGTTGGAGACTATCACAGATGACATCAAACTTCTGGTGGGAGGTATTTCCCTGAGTACCTATACACATGCACATACAACCACATCCTAATAAAACTAGAAAATAGAACATTAATGCTACTAAAAAATATCTGAGTGTAAAGGTACAATTGAAAGTAAATGGGCTAGAATACAAACCAAACAAAAGACAACTACAACAAGAGAAAGTAAAAGATCGATGGCAATCCATATGCTGAAAACCCCACCTAATGGGTAAGTATAGAGTAGCTGTCAGATTCTGTAGAAGTAATTCCTGCCTGCCTGATCTCACTAGGAACTACCTAGTCCTGGGACACCAAGTCCTCCGCCAACTCATCGGTCATCTACACCGGACACAACATGTGTGGGAAAAGCCCGTGCAGGGGTGAGTAACAAAATACTCAGTAAGGACCCCAAACCATGAAGGACAGAAGGAAAACCAATCCACAAGTAAATTGTGAAGCATGATCATGAAGCATGATGACAAATCACGATAAAAAAGAAAGATAACTCACACCATGTAAAATCTAGAGTAAAAAAAGTAAGACTATAAGTCTTATCACTGAACAACTTGGGCTGTTGGAGTACTCCACCCTAATTGGTACTGTTTTTATGCTGGGTCACACAGAGCTTCTCCCCATTGTGGCCCTGACGGGTCACAAAGAGCCGCTTCCTGTTAACCTTGGACTGTTGTGGTATTCATCCTTGATGAGTACCATGAGTTTTCTGGGTCACACAGAGAAGCTCCCCACCATGGGCATACTGGGTCACACGTAGATGCTTCCCACCTTGGCCATAATACTGAGGTACTCCTACCCGTCGAGTATCATGGGTCTGCCGGGTCACACAGAGCCACTCCTCACCATGTGCCTACCGGGTCACACAGAGACACTTCTCACTAGGTCATCATAGCTGATCCAGACAGTGTCTCTTGTCTGCAGTCATCAAGTCTGAGTCAGCCATAGGATCTCCTCATGTAGTGAAATTGATTCTAGTAAAACCTCTCCTCAAGAAATTCTTCACACCTTCCATGAAAGCATCCTTAGATTATTCCAAAAGGTCTGCCTTATCGCAAGTGTTCCAACACCACAAAAAGCTCATCGATCGGACGCCTGATTTGTATGTTATTGTATTGTTTATGAAAAGGGGCCAGTTGGGTCCGAGGCCGGTCCGATCTGTCTTGACCCGGCCCGAGGTCCACCGAACCGACCCGGGTCTACCAACCTGACCCAGGTCCAACCCAACCTAGATATGGCTCATCCCACTGGGGTGGCCCCCAACCTACCTAGATGCGTGGTGCATCCAGGATTTCCACCTTATGTTTGACACAACCAGCTACCCGTCACCCCCTCACACGTGGTCAGAGATAGTGTGCCATGTGAATCCGTGGACCCTGGATGCAGGACGCATCCCTACCGCCAGCCTTCAACATAGAGGCTGGTGTCTTCTGACTCTTTATTACGGCTTGAGCCTTCTGTGGCCTCCACCTCTGACGCGCCATCGTGGTAGGCCACCGCCCACCCTAGGCCACTGCCTTCCCATGGCCGCCATCGTGGACCACCTACGATGATCACTGTTGTGCTGGCGGGTTCTCTCACAGACCACTGGGTTTTCTCTGGTGGTCCGTTCTTCACGCCGCTTGCGCCTATGACCTTCGAGGGATGCCATCTTCCCCACAATGGTCTCAGATCGTCCTTGCCACCAATTTGAATATGAAACCAAAAAATAACGCACAAAAACACACAAGACAGAGGGGATTGGGCCTTATTCATGTTGGCCCATGGCCTCTATGTTAGAGACATAGAAACATGGGTTAAATATTTGAAGTTTAATCACAAATAATTAATAATCCTGGTGCAAAACCCCAAGAACAATACCCTCCCACAAGAACAAGTGATCTGAAAATCAACCTATTTGTGGGTTGATCCACACTCATCATTTTAGAATAATGAATGTGGAAACTTAAAACAAAAACAAACCCCTACCTCATTAGTGTTCTTTATTGTAGTGATCTATCTGGGGGTATTCATGTTCCGTTATCATTCGACACCCTCCGGTCCCGTTCTATGAGGTGCATCGATGTTGATGGTGATTCGCCAGTATTTTTCATTTTCCATTGGAGAGAAAATCACTGTAGGTTTATCAAATAAATTCAACCGTTTTATCATGATTTATAAAACATATTAAACCATTAAAATAAAACCTGTGGAAAAATTTCTATTTCGCTACGTCATCATGTTGTTATGCTGTTTCATTTATGAAACAACATATCTGGTACACTTCATTTAATTTGTTGTTACATTGCAAGTTTATGAGACATTAATGAGCTTCATTTAATGTGACTCATCATTTCTTTTTCACTTCATGACAGTGCCATCGTGCCACCACCCAACAGTTGAAAAAAAATACAATAAATTTTTAAGTTATTTTAATTTTTTTATGGAATGTCTAAAAATTTACTTTTCTGGTCAACCCTTACCGGTCTAAGTTAGGTCAATTCTAAGAAAATACCACTCTTCTAAGTTCAACAGTGCCCTCATATTTTTTATTCGACCAATGGTTTAAAAGTTATAAAAACTTGCTCCCACGTTTATTCAAATAAACTAAAAAAGGATCAAAATTATACCAGGATCAATAAGCATCTAAATTAGGTGTCGTCAGAGAATTTAGTCTCAAAATAATTCTATATAATTTGAAAAAAATTTACATGGAATTTTCAGGACATTACATTACCCCCACCTTTAAGGATTTACGCCCCCATAAACCAAAACAATGCTCAACGAACAAATTGGGGTACTGAGAATGAATCTGAGCCTCATGCTCTGATGTGCTCTCTTGAATATTCCCGTGCTTCCACCGAATTCAAACTATATGAATCAAACATCCATGAATGACCCACTCCAGTTGATCCTCTATCTCTGTTGGGAACTTCACAAAGGTTTCTCCATCCTCAATTTCCAGCTCGCCCAGGTCGATGACGTGCGATGGATTATGGACTTACCTCTTCAGCTGTGACACATGGAAAACTTCGTGCACCCAGTGTATCTATGGGGAGAGAGCTAGGTGGTACACCACCTTTCCAACTCTACTAAGAATCTAGAAAGGTCCGATGAACATTAGAGATAATTTGACGCCCTAACCAAATCTCTACAATCTCCATCAGGGTGAGACCCAAAAGAACACATGGTATCCCTCATCAAACTCTAAGGTCCTCTATATCCTATCAACATAAGATTTATACCTACTTTGTATAGTCCTCATATTCTATTAGATTATTTTCAACTTCTCAATGGTAGCACGTACCGACTTTGAACTCATTGGTGCTGACTCCCCTAGGTCTGTCCAGCATAGAGGTGATATACATGGCTGCCCATAAAAGGCCTCAAATGGTTCCATGAAATTGGTGGAATGATAGATGTTATTGTATGAAAACTCCACTAGTGGAAGATGGTCCTCCCCATTGCAACCAAAATCAAGGATGCATGCATGAATCATGTCCTCCAAGGTTTGTACGGTCCGCTCCATATGAAAATAAGTTTACGGGTGAAAGGATGTGCTCAAGAGCAACAGAGTCCCAAGCACCTCCAATAATCCCTTCCAAAACCGGGATGTAAATAAAGTGTCCCAGTATGAGACAATTGTCGAATTAACCCCATGTAGTCGCACTATCTCTTAGATGTATAGGAGTTCCAATCCCTCTACCGATCCCTTCTCTTGAATGGGTATTAAATGAGCCAACTTGGTGATTCAGTCAACGATCAACCAGATAGAATCATGGCCCTTGGACGTGTGTGATAATACCATCAGGAATACCATTTATATACCATACCACATCCACTTCGGTACCTCGAGTAGATGGGCTAAGCCTACTGGAATCTGATGTTGAGCCTTCACTTACGAACAAGTGAGGCATCATGAAATGAACTCTACCACCACTTTCTTCATTTCTGGCCACCAGTACTAACATCATAGGTCCTAGTATATCTTTTTAAAACCAATATTTACCAACAAAGGGGATGTATATAACTCCTTTAACACCTCCTCCCGCTACATCACAGGTACTACAGTGCATCATCTTAAAAGGATGACGTGGTCCATACCTATAAAAAATCCATCAAGAGATTTTCCTGAGTATAACTGAGAAAATTGAGCATCTCAGTCAACAATAAAAGCAATGCCTCCCTAAATTAATGTAAGAGTGGACGAGTGAAAATAATCTACTGAAGGTAAGCTGCTCTATCATAATATCTAAAGGATATTTGCATCGCGGCTAACTACTTCGTCACCTCACTCTATAGCTATAAACCAGACCTCCTATTGAGCGCGTATTCCATTAGGTTCCCCTTCACAGGAGTATAGACTATCTGAAAGTCATGGTCCAAAAGGAACTCCATCCATCACCACTATCTCAGGTTTTGGTCCTTCTATGAGAATATATACCCAAGATTCTTATGGTTAACGTAGACGGTAAGCTGTTCACCTATCAAGTAGTGCTACCACATCCTCAAAGAAAAGACCACTACTACTAACTCCAGGTCATGATTCACATAATTTTGTTCTTGATGCCTCAACTAACATGATCCATATGAGAGCACCACTAACTCTTACATCAGTACAAAACCCAGTCTATTCCCTGATGCATCGTTGAAAATTACATACCCAACACCCTCCTCTAGTAGTCTCAAGATAAGGGAACTCGTCAGTCTCCACCTCAGCTTATAGAAACTATACCAGAACTTCTGCATCCACATGAAAGGATGTATCTTCTATGTCAAGGATGATAAAGGTGCTTCTTGTCTGGAAAAGTTAGGAACAAACCTCCATAGTATCCATCTAACCCCAAGAAACTCCACACCCCAGTCATGCTCCTAGGTGGCTCCCAAGACATCATTGACTCTATCTTTTCTAGATTCACTAAAACTTCAGCCTCTGAGATGATTTGTCCTAAAAATTGGACCTACCAAATCCAGAATTGTAACTTTGAGAGCTTCCCATAAAGCTGGTGCTCTCAGAGTGTATCCAGGACTATTTACAGCTGTGTAACATGCTCCTCCTCCGACACCGAGTACACAAAGATTTCATCAATGAATACCACCACGAAACGATCAAGGGAAGGATGGAAGATCTTGTTAATGAGTCCCATGAACACTTCTTGGGAATTAGTTATTCTGAAGGTAATTACCAAGAATGAATAGTGGACATATCGACATCTTAAGTCCATATTCGGTATGTCCTCATCCCATACCCAAAGCTTGTGATAGCCTGACCTAAGGTCTATCTTCGAGAACCACCTTTCTCTCTTAATCTATTCAAAGAATTCATTAATTATTATAAGTGGATATTTGTTCTTCATGGTCACCTGGTCTAGGCGCCAAAATTTCATGTACAACCTCAAACTTCCATATTCCTTCTTGAAAGACAAAATTGGGGCTGCCCATGGTGAAACACTTGGCCTCACAAAGCCATCTCCCTACAAGTCCTCTAATTGTACCAACAACTATTGAAGCTCTGCGAGAGCCATCTGATATGCTGGTGTGGATATATTTGTTTTACTGGGGTACAGTTCGAGGCCAAAGTCTACCTACCTCTGAGGAGGTAGTATTGGAACATCTTCCGGAAAGACATCCTCATACTCATTCACCACTACAGGAAAGATAGGAATCCTCTCATACACTCTGACTAGGGTGAGGCTAGACAACTGGTGAGTGATTGGATGCACCCTCCTCTAAGAAAGTTCATCCTATTCTGCAAGAGTTCTCTTCTCAACAAGGAAAACCTAGCCCCATCTTCATGGATACACCACAATGTATACCTAATATAGTCGATCTGAGCATGAACTATGGATAACCAGTCCATACCCAAGATGACGTCGTATGGCCCTGACGCCACTATTAGGAGATCCCAACTAAAGCTCTCTCCTCCATGAGTAAGCTCACACTACCAGAAATAGTGTTTAATTGTTGAATCCCCTCATGTATGATTCTATCATTATAAGGATTGAGCCAATGACTTCATAAGAATCTCCAAGCTCCTAACAAGATCTGTGGTAATGAAAGTGTGAATGGAACCTGTGTCTATAATAACTATAGATAAGGTGGAGAATACATAGATCATACCTCTAATCATCTCTGGTGCACCGTGGTCATAATCTTCTGCTGCTTAAACCTGTGCTCTCACTATTCCACATGCTCCCTAAGGTTGGGTAGAGCACCTGAGGGTGGTGGAGGTAGTACCTAAAACCATATCCCATTGCCTATAGCTCGACCTGCTCCTCTTCCACACCTACTACCCTACAGAACTACTCCCTCGAACCTCTACCACCACCTCAGCAGTCCCTCAACCGTCTTTTGATCATCTATGTGGTGGGTCAGGCAGTCATGATCCATGTTCCCCTTCCCGCCACATGTTAATAAAATCCTGAGTCCCTACTATAGGTGAAGCTGATCCTGTATGCATAATAAGCGTGAGGTCATGGGGAAAAAATCCTCCCAAAAAAGTATCTAGAAGTCAACCATAGATAATTTCCCCTCATCATGAGTCTAAATCATCAAACTCCACCACCAACATACCAATCCATGAAGAAGGCTCATGACTAAGATCACCATATAGTCAAGTGGAGTCTTCACTAAGTTGAAGTCCCATGTCACCGTCTCCATCCAGTCCTCAATGACATGAGTATCTATCTCTCCCTTGAACCTAGGAAGTATCTATCTCTAGAACTCATGCAAGGGGATGAACCTTCGTGCGTCCTCTACCAGTAATTCTGGTAGTAACTAACAATCAACGGGTAGTGGTAACGCTGGTGCACCACTCAATAGGGCCATATATAACACTGGTCCTTGAACAGATGCCTCATCACTAGGCATGATGTCCTCATAGTTAGGCATCAGAATCCTAGCTGGCTTTCTATATGGAGGCATCCTGATACAGATCAAGATGTACCACGGTCAATAGATTATACTTGGTGAGTTGACTCTAATTTAATAAGAACATGAGGAAACACTCAATTCCTATATGATGCATGAAATCAGTGTTTTTATATATAGAGTTGAAAAGTAGAATTCAAGGTATAGGTGAATCAAAATGCCAGAAGCCACACTAACATTGGACTCCCAAAATCTAAAAGTAAAAGTCAAAACATTTAACACTGTTTCCGAAACACAAAAGAACAGACTCCCGACCTTTGAGGCAGAACCGACCACCTCAGATACCACTTTGTCATGACCCGTCCCCTATAGACTAGGCTATGACTCCCCAAAGTCTTCCTTCCGAAGGCTTGGGGTTGGAAACTAGCACCAAAGGTGTCAACCTTCTAGTGGGAGGCATTTCCCTAAGTATCTGTACACATGAACATACAACCATGTCCTAAGAAAACTGGAACAGAGAACATGCATGCTACTAAACAACCATTGAGTGTAAAGGTACAAATAAAAGTAAATGGGATAGAATTAAAAAAAAATAAAATTGCAACAAGAGAAAGTACAATATTGATGGAAAGACTTTTACTGAAAACCCCACCAGATGGGTAAGTATAGAGTAGCTTCCAGAAGCCTTAGAAGCACATCCTTCCAGCCTGATCTCATTGGGAACTGCCTGGTCTTGGGACACCAAGTCCTCTGCCGCGTGGTCAGTCATCAATACCAGACACAACACATGTGGGTAAAGGTATTTTAGGGTTGAGTAACCACATACTAATTAGTTACCCCAAAACAACAAGTAAAGACAAAAAACTAATCTACAAGAAAGACACGAATCATGATCATGAAGAATGATCACGAAGCATGATCATGAAGCATGATCACGAAGTAAGACATCTCACACCAGGTATAATCTAGAGTAAGAAAAGTAAGAATATTAGTCATATAAATATTCACCTTGGGATTCTAGATTACTCCTCCCCAACGATTATTGTGGGTATGCTGTGTCACATAGAGCCACTCACCACCGTGGGACTGCCAGATCACATAGAGCCTCTTTCCGTTAACCATGGACTAATGTGGTAATCATCCAAGATGAGTACCATGGTTATGCTGGGTCATGCAGAGCCTCTCCCCACTATTGGCATGCTTGGCCACATAGAGACGCTTCCCACACTAGCCATCTTACTGAGGTAATCCTCCCCGTTGAGTACCATGGGTTTACCGGGTCACATAGAGCCACTCCCCACTGTGAGACTACTGGGTCACAGAGAGCCGCTTCCCACTGGGACATCATAGCTGATCCACACAAGGTCTCTTATTAGCAGTATTTAGGTCTTAATTAGCCGTATCATCTCTTCACATAGTGTGATTGATTCCTATAGAATCTCTACTCAAGTCATTCTTCATATTTAAACTTCCATGAAATCCGAATTAGAGTATGAAAAAATATCATTCTCATCACAAGGGTTCCAATGCTACAAACAACTTGTCGACTAGATGCCTGGTTTATAAGTCATTAGCATTTTTCTAAAAAGGGACTGATCGGGTCCATGTTTGGTCCGACCCAGTCAGACCGACCTGACCGAACCAAGCCTAGGTTTGACCGATCCAACCTAGCCTGGGGTCCATCGAACAAACCTGAGTCTGCTGACTCGACCCAGATCTGGCTCGGCCTACTGGGGTGGGTCCGACCTGCTAGGGTGGCCCACACCCTCACAAAATGCACAGTGAATTAGGGTGTTCCACCTCAATACTAGAAAAACCGATCGCCTGTTACCCCCTTTCACATGGTCGGAGACCGCATTCCACATGAATCCACAGATCGGAGTTTTGGGCCACAGCCTTACCGCCAGCGGCCGGCATGGAGGCCAGCTGATCATTTCGCTTCACCGCGGCTCGAGATGGTCATGGATGACGCGTTCAACACTAGTTTACAACCCCTGGAATTTGAGAGGTGGGGTTGGTGAGTCATGACATGGGCCCTGGGGGAAGGTTCATGACAATCAAACCCTAATCCTAAGGCTATAACCCAATCTAAATCTCTATGCTATAGTAGCCCCCAAATCGGTAGAGACAAAGTCTTGACCTTTGAGATTCCAAAACACAACCTATTTCATATTCCAAAATATTATTCATCAATGTAGAAAAAAGAAACCTGCCCTGAGCTACATGACCCTACCTATGGAAATACACCACATGGTTCTTTAAAAATGTAGAACCACAGAAATACCCAACTAGGATCCTCCATGGAGAGACCATGGATACACTGAAAAAGGAGAAATTTATGGAAATTCAATAAACTTTAGAAACCGCTCCACACCACAACCCATGACTTTACACTACAATGAATCTTGCAACTATAATTATTACTTCAAAAAAATTCCACTCATCTATCCTCCTCCCAGACACCTCAAATTACTCGTAAACACAATGGAAGGGATCAAGAAACATAAGTCCCATATATTAGAAAACCATGAAATAATTTTCTTCACTAATTATTAAAAATAAAACTTAGGATTGAAAGAGAGGGATCCCAAAAAATTACTACAAGAGATACCTCTCAAATATACTTCCATAAAAAGAACACAATATTTTAGGGGAAGTAGGTATATAAACAAACAACATCAATAATCATATCACAAATCATGAAATGGTTATACAAATCATCCAAAAAAACAAAAAATCAAATAAATTGGGATACTAAACACACATAAATGAATCAAAATCCCAAGTAAACTCCTCCATGCCACTATTTACCCACCATATATGAATTAAGAAAATAACATACCCACACTTCACCTTCCCTAAGTGGTCTATAATCTCAAAATTTTATTCCTTGAGTTTCACATCATTGTCAACATCCATCTCATCCCAGTCAATGATGCGGGAATCATCATAATGATTCAGGTGAAGTTTTAATACATGAAAGATTTCATAAATCCAAAACATGTATGGTGGTAGTGATAAAAAATACTCCAAATCTCCAACATGTTAAAACACCTCAAAAGGTCCAAAAAATGAAAAAATATTAACCTCATGTCTAAACCTATGCTTCCAATGAAGAAGGGATAAATCGAGAACATATGATCACCAAATTAAAAATCCAATGGCCTCATACTATGGTAAATGTAGGTTTTTAATGATTCTGAAATGCCTTCCTCCTCTCATGAATCACCTATAACTCTTCTTTCATTCTCTATACCAATCTTGGTTGTAGAGTTGAAAAGTCTAAAAACTTAGCCCAAAATAATGGAGATCAGCAAGGTATACCATAAAACATTTCTAATGGAGCCATAAAAATACTAGTGTGATAAATTTTATTTTAATAATAAAACACTAAGGGTAGGTGCCTCACCCACAAACATCAAAAATATATAACACATGTGTGTAATATGTACCCTAATGTTTGGATGGTCTGATTGGTCTAACCATCCATTTATAGATGAAAATTAGTGATAAAGAATATATATTATCCAAAATCATGTTGGATACCTCTCTTAACTATATACATGAATTGGGGATCAAAATTATATATGATCATATTCAAAACCACATGAAGTATCACCTCCTCCTCCCTAAACAATCTAGATAAATGTTCTACTAAGCTTGAATCCTTAATTTATAGGGAGTGAGAAAACTTTATCAATCAATACATAATTTATCAGATGGAATCTCATCCACCTTGAGCTTGGGGAAAACCAATTACGAAGTCCATAAATATATCATACAAAATTTCATGGGGAACATAAAGCGGCTAAAGCAACCCATTATGAAAATAATTATAGGCTATGAGCTTTTATAAAATCAAACATCAATAGACAAACTCCATAACTAATATCTTCATCCTAGACCACCAAAACTGACCCCTCAAGGCATGAGAAATCTTAGAAACACAAGGATGTATTGCCAATGGAAAACTGTGGAACTCATGGAGAACTACACCATGCATTGCTGAAGGAACACAGACTCTCCCCCAAAACATAATTTTAAGCTGAACATCCTTAGACCAACCCCTATAATCATTTCATAAAACAACCTGATCTTTATAATCCTCCAACTCAAAATACCTGAACTAGGATTCCTCTACATGCTACACTAATGACGAGTTCACCATCATCTGATAAGGATATCACCTACCATAAAAAACTAAAATAATAAGGGGAAATATAGCCCAATCTTCCATAACAATTCACGATTCTTGAGATTCATTCCCAACAACCACACATGACTTCCTACTCAGTGAATCAGCCACAAAATTCCATTTCTCCAATGTATAAGACATCTTAAAGTCATAATCCTATAAAAATTATATCTACCATTGATGTTGAAAATTCAAATCACATTATGAGAAGATATATATTGAACTCTTATGATCCATAAAGACTAAACAATAGTATCTTCTAAGGTAATTCCACCACAAATCATGATTTTAGGTAAAATAGTAATTCTTATGAGGTCATAACTACTATGAATCATAATGTATAACTAATTTTCATGCATAAAAATTTATCTTATTACAAGATGAAAAATTTGGTAATAAAACTAAAACACAATACCTTTCATTAGAAAATGAATAAAAGTATCCATAATATGCTTCATTAAAATGATCAAATGTTGTTTTACAATGGTCAATCTATAAAAAATCCCAAAAATTCAAGGTCAAAGCTATTATAAGATTCGTAGTCCAAGATAATTTTTCCAGAAACCTCCTGTAATAGCACAGAAGAATAAGAAAACTCTACATGTCTAAAAAAATTCTAGGGGGATACCTAAGAAATAGCTAAATTAAACATATAAGGATAAAAAACTACTCAACCATGAGACACAACATGCCTCAATAGATAAACCTTCTAGGAAAAAAATATACAATTAGACACCTTCCGAAATAGTTGATGATGGTAAAAAATTCGCAAAATAGCTTATAGATTATCTATGTGCTCCACCTCAGTAAAAGAATTCCCAAGGATAAAATTGATTCACATCTCCACAAAACAATTTAGAAAATCATAAAAATAACTAATTCATTAGTCCCATGAACATGGATAGATCATCCATGACACCAAAAAATATTACAACAAACTAATAATTTTCATAAAGAAATCTAAAATTAGTCATCAAAATATCCTCCTCATTCACCTACATCTAATGATATCTTAGCCACAAGAAAACTATCGAGAACGATCTAGATCCTTTCAACTCATCTGATAAATCATTAATCTGAAAAATTAGATAGTAGTTCTTCACTTTCATCTGGTTCAATAAAATATAATTAATACATATAGTAGAATTTCATCTTCCTTCTTCATAAACCGAACTGGTGCCCCTTAGGTGAAACACTATTCCAGAAAAAAACCTCTATATAGAATATCATCAATCCAAATATACATCTACCTATACTCAAAATGAACCATCTTATATAGATACATTGACATTTATGACAAACCCATATAAAACTCTATCCCAAAAAAAATATATCATTGAGGGATTAATGTCATAAACCTTTATGGAAATTCATCAATATACAATTCAATAACCCTGGGAAACACCTATTGATGACTCTCCGATGAACTAAGCATCCACTCAAACATTATCTAGGAAAGGGACTTAACACACCTTTGACCATTCTAAGGATCTTTCTTACCCAAAGAAGTAGAATGTTTTCCATTGACAATATAAAATATATTTCACCTCTTAAATCAATTCATAATAGCATTCATCAAAAACAACCAGTCCATATTGAGGATGTTATCATATTACTATGTCTATAAACATAAGAAATATCCCTAGGAACAATGATAGGTGTGCCCAAAATGGACCCAACATGATCAAACCATGATTTCCTGATCAGGTTGGTCCAGTTTCAATCAGGTTACATGTGGGATATGGTCAGGTTGGGATATATTGGGTTGGGTTGAGATTGGGTCGGGTCAGGGTCATAGGTTGGAATAATTCTTACCTTTCCTGACTTGAACAACCAAAATATATATATATAACAAATAATTTAAAAAATTAATGTATATTTACTAATAATTAATAAAAATTAATTAATAATTGATCATAATTAATAATTATTTCTACTAAAAATAAATAAAATTTCAAAAAATCAATATTAATTAAAAGTAAATAATAAGGTTATCTAATAAAAATATAACATTTTATTTATATTATATTGATGTTATATTCGTGTTATATTTACATCATATTTAAATTATTTAATTTTATATTTATGTTATATATCATTTTTTTAAAGAGGTGGTGCCACATTCAAAAACCAAGGCATGATTTTTTGAAAAAAGAGAAAACAATTTACAAAAGTATGAAATATAGAAGTTTCTAACAATCTTTATCATAAAAAGGGAGAAAATCGCCAGAAAAATCATCCTACCATGTAATGTTCGGGTTGACCCG
The DNA here is from genome assembly GCA_963277665.1 of Viscum album. Lineage (NCBI taxonomy): Eukaryota > Viridiplantae > Streptophyta > Magnoliopsida > Santalales > Viscaceae > Viscum > Viscum album. The sequence continues at coordinate 1,232,704,184 of OY728162.1, read as the reverse complement.
CTTTTTTGAAAGACCATAAAAAACCATGTTCCTTTCATGAAAATCATATGTGGCAATGTACTTGATATTTGGGAGCGAAGGAAGGAAATTCATCTATCGAGAAGTAAGCGACCAGGCAAGATGCGTCACCCCCTTACAAATAGCTTAGAATATTGTAGTTGAATCACTTTCAATCCAAAGTTTCTTCTAACCTTTTTGTCTGGCCAAGTCCAAGACATGTATAACCCCCAACATTTCTACTTCCAGTGACGAGGCCATACCACAACCTGCAAAGAAGAAACCATGACACCTACCAAGATAAACCCTAAAAATTTCTCCACATCCAAAAGGTCCTCGGTTTCCTTTCGAAGCACCATCAAATTCACTTTGATCCATCCCGAAATCAGAGATTTCCAGAATACTTCAAAAGTGCATCTCGGTTTCCTGTAAGAACCAGCAATTCGTAGACGTCAAAGTATCTCCATATCACCAATAGTGTTGTCACTATAAGATTTTTGAATTAAGTCAGCATCTCGTATGGAAATGAAGATCCGTGCCTTACCTACATTAAGCCTAGATGAGTAGATATAAAAAATAATATTATTTCTATCATACCATATCACATGTAGGAGTTTAGCCACCACAGTTAGGAAAATATTCTTGATTTGTTGAGAAGAATTATAATCAACACAACGCTGCAATTGAGAACTGATAGAATTATAAAATAACCATATGCAACCAAAAACATCAATGATGTAATTCCAAAGGGCTGTAGCTGTATCACAAGATAAAAAGAAATGATTATCATCCTCTCTGTGTTGGTTGCACATGTTGCATCTAAATCCAAGAGAAATCCCAAAATATTGTAGGCAAGCTTCTGTAGGGATCCTATTATAGGAAATACGCCAAATAAGAGAAAATCTCGAGGGTTTGATCCTAGGTTTATTAAAGGCTTTCAACCAACATAGATCAGAGTCTGAATTTTTGAAACTGTTGAGGTAAAAAATTTTAGAGTCTAGAACACCATTGCAAGCAAGTTCCCAAATGAGGAAATCCCTAGAGTTGGAAAATGGATAATTGTCGATAACCTAACTGATGTTATTAGGGATAATGGTGCTATGGGAGTTAATGAAATCCCTAATAGTGAAGTTGATGTTGTCCGAAGGAGTAGTAGAAGAGTGCATGGAGATTAAAGGCACCATAGTCCAGTTATCAAGCCAAAATTTCATTGAGGAATTAGTACCGACTATCCATTGAGAATTGTTTATAATGTTGGTGAAGGATTGTATAATGGAAGACCAGATGGAAGAGTTGATGTAGCAAAAATTACCATTCATAAGTTTAGGAATGAATCGTTTTTAAGAAAATCTATGGAATCAGATTTAGTATGAAGCAACCTCCAAGTCATCATTGCTTTAAAAGAGTTATTAAAAATCATAAGATTTTTGATTCTAAGACCACCTTTGTCCAAGGGTTTACAACAGGTGACCCACGAAATGGTCACAAGCTTCCGTTCAATCATACTGTCGGTCCAGAAAAAATGTTTTATGTAAACATTGAGCTTCTTAAGAAGACCAGAAGGCCACTTGTAAACCATCATTGAGTAAACCATTTTGGAGATAATTGTAGATTTCACAAGGAAAATTCTGCTAGCCATAGAGGGAGATTTAACTTTCCAAGAAGAGATATGATTGGTAATATTATCAATAATGTTATGGAAATAACTGGATTTAGGAATTCCCCAAAATATAGGAACCCCAAGATAAGTGTAGGGGAAGGAACCTTCCTTGATACCTAAATAATTGATGATGTAGCTTTTTTTTAGAAGAAAACTTCTTCCCAAAGAAAAAAAAAAGACTTTTTCCAGCTGATAGACTAACCATAGATTTACTCATAGTGAGATAAGGAATTTTTAAGGTTTTGGATATTCGTTTTATCACCTTGTAAGAACAGAATAATGTAGTCTACATATAAGAGATGGGTGGGAACATTTAAGTTTATAGAGGACTGGATAGGATTTATCTTATTTTGATCCACAAGGCTAGTGAGAAGCCTTCTTAAGTAATATTAGGCAATAACAAAGAGAATGGAAGAAAGAGGATCACCTTGTCTAACTCCTTTGGTGAATTTAAAGTATCCTTTGGGTGCACCATTGACTAGGACGGAGATAGAAGCCGAGTTGAATGAAGAACTGATTATACTAGTGAAAGAGTCATTGAACCCAAAGTTTTTCAGAACCTTTATAATGAAACTCCAATCCATGGTATCAAAATATTTTCTAATGTCAACTTTAATGGTTACATTACCCCCTCTAGTGACTTTGTTTAAGGTATTAGTGAATTCTAAAGCAAGACAAATGCAATCTTGAATATACCTACCTTTGATGAAACCAAATTGGTTCCAAGAAACAATTCTATTGAAAATGTAAATAAATATATTAGGAAGAAGTTTTGAGATAATTTTGTAAATAGTATTAATAAGAGAAATAGGTTAGAAGAGGTGAATCTCAGAGGCATTTTCCACCTTAGGAATAAGAGAAAAGAATTGTTCATTTATCCCATGTGGGAGAACACTGTTAGCGAATAAAGTTTTCACAATCTTGCAAAAATCTGTATAAATGATCTTCTAGTAGTGTTGAAAGAAACCATTTTAGAAACCATCAGGTCCCGGGGCACTATCAGTGTTCAGGCTAAAAACAATATCCCTGATTTCATGATCTAGAGTAACGCTTAAAAGGATATTATTGTCCTCCATAGTCACCATATTCGGTATGATATTAAGCAAAATATATTTACAAACATTTGAACCATTAAAAAAATTGTGAAAATATGAGACAACATGATTTGAAATAGCCTCCTTAGATTCAAGAATGGTGTCCCCAATTCTAAGAGAAGCACAAGGTCTACTGGCCTTTTTTATTATTTGGAGAGATTTGTAGAACTTTTTTATTTCTGTACCCATCCGAAAGCTTTTTGGTTTTGAAAATTTTCTTTCTCATATTGTCCTTAAGTTTCAGAAGTGAGTTAAGTTTCAAATAGGTAGTAATTTATAATTGAGGATCTAAGGAAAAATAAGAGCAAGTATCAGTGCTTTTTAATTTATTGAGATCATTCTCCAAGGAGGATATGTCCTTGTCAAGCTGTTTAGATTTGGAGCTACACCATCCCTTCATACACTGTTTAAGGTGGTTAAGTTTAGTGATGCAAGAGAAAACATCCTTGTTGTGACTCATGCCATCCCAAATGGATTTAATAGTTCTCATACATTCAGGATCCTCATACCAAGCATTATTAAATTTAAAAGGGAGAGAGGATTTAGATTTTTTTAACAAGACTAAATAAAATAGGATGATGATCAGAGTTAATCTTAGGTAACGTAATACTCGATATCGATTCCCAATTATCAAGGCCATAGATATTAGTGAAAGCCCTGTCAAGTTTTCTAGACACAAACCTATTGTGATGTCTTCTATACCAGCTGAACTTTTCTCCTATGAGATTGATTTCCATTAGATTACAATCTTCCATTGAATATTTAAATCCTCTTAAGAAGATAGAAGAGTGGGACAGACCAATTTTTTCACTAGTGGTAAGAATATCATTGAAATCTCATATCACATACTAGGGATCTTGTATAAGGTTAGATAGGATATTAAGGTCATGCCAGAGGGGTCTACGATCTTGATATCTGTTCTTAGAATAGACCATAGTGCAATAGGAATGTAGACTATCATAAGAAAAATCACAGGTGAACATATTCTCAGAGACTTTAAAAACACTAACAGACTGCAAAGAGGAATGATAAAAAACCAAAGTGATTCTATGGAAATCCAACCTTGCAAGCACCAAGAAAATTATAGGCATTAGAACATAGATACATATACCTCAAAGAAAAATTAGTCTTAGGCTCAGATATAGAATTTTTTTTGGTTTATGAGTTAAAATAAATATCTTAAGAAAAATATAAGTGTCAGAATTAGCAATACCCTGACAATTCCAAAATAAAATATTCATTTAAACCTGCGTTTAGAGTTAGAACTCCCTTTTTTTGAGCCTCCTAAGCCCTTCTTCCTCATTGATCTTCGGGGAATTCGAGAAGGAGTTAGGCTGGATTTATTTTTTTTGTTAATTCATCTATGGAACAATAGATAAGTTATCATTATTAAATATTATATTAAAATTATATAATTGTCATATTTATAGTAAAAAACATTTTATTTTTAAAAATTTAATGTTATATAAAATAAATCTATCATTATTTTTATGTTATATATTGTTTTACTTATGTTATAAAAGTTTATAAAACATTATATTTACAATATATTTATGAAATATTTATTAATAAATTTAAATTTTATGTAATTATTTTTGTTTTAATTTAATCAATTTTTTTAAAGTTTTTGTTATTATTTACTATATTTTTTTACCAATCCAGATTAACATGACCCGACCCAACCCAACCCAACCCACTTTAGGTCATTTTTTGTTAGGTCATTATGGAAAAATATCTAAAACCTAACATAAACTAACCGCATTTTCTTGGATAATGTTTATAATACACCTAGACTTGACCTCACATAACCCATGACTTCCCCTAGGTGATGTTACCCTAGTATTAACTCACAATATCTAAAATCATGAAACCTTCTAGATCAGCCTCCTACTAGAATAGTCACTGCGAAAGGTGTTGGAAACCTCTATAGCTCATTTCCCAATGTAAGTTCTATGGTGGGTGTAATAAAAGAGTTCCTAGTTTCTAAATCAAACAAATCATACACCTGGTAGAATATAATCACAAAATTGTTCACATGATGTCCAGATTTGTTGGTGAAAATAAATCTATGGTATACATCCATCCACACCTGGATTATAGACCTCTCCATTATTATTGGTTACAATCTCTATATTCGTGTTCTACTCATTGTCCATGAGGATGAAGGGCATTACAGGATTTTCCTTTTCCTGCTTTTTCCCCTCTTTGCTGATCCAAAGTTTGAGCACCATGCTGCTGCCACTACTTCGGAGGATACTACTATAATGACTAAGACTAAAGAGGGATTACAACCACATTCTAACTATAAAGGAAGATTGGGAACTCAATATTTACATAGAAACAGCCTCCATATGAAAAAAAACATGCCCAATCCATTGGAAGAGTTTCGAGAACTACTAGCCCCAGTGAAGTGGAATGAAGAAGGATGAAATTAACTCCCTACTGTTTTAATCTTAATTTGACAAGGAAAATGACAACTTTTAGCCATATATGTACTCTATGGAGAGTCCAAAACACTCCCCCTTTTTAGATGATATGGTCCGAGATAGTACCCTATCAACAACCTGTACCTTCATCAACACCTCAAGATATGTATGCAATATGAAGTGTGTAAACTTATGCTAGATATATGGTTGAAAATACTTTTAAACCATATCCTACTCATTAGATATACTTCTTGAAGCACAAATCAATAGGTTCTTAAACCGTATAAAAAATTCCTTCACACTAATATTCTCTTTGTGGAGAGTAATGATATTGGCAGCAAGATGCCTTCATGTTCAATGAGAGAAACTGAACAATAAACTAATCATAAAAGTACTCCCATGAAATAGATGACTCATCATGATCCCTGAGGAATAAGAACCACTACTTCATAGGTTCTCCTCACGAAATAGTAATAACCAGAGAAACTTAGTGCTCCTTCTATATATGGATCAAATTGAAATAAATAACTACATTTACCAACCAATTTTCAGCCTCATGATATGATAAAGATCCCTCATAAATCTTAAACCCCTAATGATTAAAATATCATAGTGAATTCCTCTAAGTATCATGGTCATATGATTTATCACCATAACAGTTTTATAGAATATATTGCTTAACATTTTATGCACAAATTCATTGAGGGAGTCAACCTAGAGGCAAAATTAAAAAATATGAAACTATTAGGGACTTTTAAACTCAAAATATGGAACATTTAGGATTAATTAATTAATATTTACCACAATTAACATCATATAATCAATTCAAACATAGTCAAAGACAATCATGACACATTATCATTACCTAGGTCTCTACCCTGCAATTAATATCACTTTTCTTTGCTCATTTAGTAAACAAAAGTTCCTTATATCAGATCAAAGGTTCCCTAAATTCCCGTGTATTAGACAAAATCCCTTTCTTATATTACATACTAAGTAAAGATGATACTATTTCTCTAGAAACCCCTGAAATTTTAAATATTTTGTATTTATAAAATCTATCTTATATCTCAAACATATACTTTGATATTACTATGTCATCACCCACCCTTCACCAGTACTACCTCTGGACTGAAACTGAAGATGGGGATGGCCCCTGAAGCCCACCTCTAATAGGCCAGGGATTGGAGACTACCTCCAATGGTATTTAATGCACACAAATGTGAGGAATTACCCTTAATATATAAATTTAGGGATAATTGGTAGATAATATCTACCAATTATCTCTAAGTAATAAATAAAATAAAAATAAAAATACATGACATATAATGTCATACAAGAAAAAACAACTAAAAATAACAAAAATATCCTAGGTAGTGATAATTAAACACCAATAGATTCTAAACAAATTTATGATATGGTAACATCCAAAAAGACCACAAACTATATCATGTAGAACTAATATATATATATATAGGGGTAAGAATACATGAGTACTCTATAGTATCTACCACAAATGTTCCCACGAAAATATGAATATATCATACCAAAGGCCAGTGACCAAAAAATTAAAACCCACTCATTACCTTAATTAGGTTATTTAAATACCAATATCATAGAGTCCCACTCAACAAGTAATGTATAGAAAAAGGTATCATAGTATAAAAAATATAAATCCATGAAAATTACCCTACAAAAACTTCTACACATGTTTTTTTTCTTACATGCCCTAACAATAAATATCCCATGCTTATATCTATGAGTATTCCTACCCCTTGGAAATTGTATCACAACCATCTTTAATCCCACTCCTCATGCACACCTTTCTAATCCACATATCATAACCCATAGTAAATCTTAAATCCATTACAAATCATGTAAGTTTCATTATAACATAATCCACTACAGTCCATGAAGGTATCACCATAAATCTTTTTAAATTTTCATAAATTGCTTTATGGTTGAGTGAGAACAAAATGAAGGTTACACTTATGGAAGTTAAAAGACATGGAAAAATAGTTATAACAAAAAAACATCATCATACATACCATCAAAAGAATTCATTTCCCTCATAAAATCAAGATATAAATCATCAGGCATGAAAAAATAATGACAGCCGATGAAGTGAGTACACATCCTGCCCAGCATGTCAACTACGTTCTATTACTACAACTGGGATACATGTATATTCTATAACGTCAACCAACCTTTTTCTGCATATACATGTATTGTAAAACTATTATCCATCACAACCTATGTAGATATATACCGTTTACTTCATTCCATCATTTCATGGATAGGCCTACACATCACATTACATCTAAAGGGTGAGTGAGGAAGTGTGGGAAATCTTCCATATATTCCCTCACCAACCTAGATATTGGTTAAAATACTCAAAACCCAAAACATGTGGGAAACAACTACTCTTCTAAATTGGGTGGGGTTTGTATAAAATCATAAAACATAGGGAATATAAAAAACACACAAAATAACCAAGGGAAAATATCTAGACCTAGACTTAAAATGTAGAAAAAATCCCACATGATACTCATCTTCCACCACAAATGTGTTGAATGATAGGTCACATATAATCATACATGAAATAAGGCCCAACATGAACCAATTAATTTAACAATTTAGAAAATTTTCTATAATTTATTATCCCCATAAATCATACTCATTTAATTTGTTTTTCATCATTATAATCCAAATGGATTTTTAGTTTAGCATTGCAATTTCAATATTTATAACCCACGATATTTTTGAATTTATTCCAACCATGTATTGGTTTTCATTATATTTAACTATTACAATCCTCAACACCAAATACCATGAATTTAATCAATTTTTTATTAGATCTATATAATTTCTTGGAATTCTATGTATCAGCTTAAACTACCACAAGAAAGATGATCTTAAAGTGAATTTGACTAATTTCATCAGAAAATTGGAAATTGGAATAATCATCCATCATGAAAACCATCCACCCAAAATAAAACCTCAAAGAAATCAAAAAATACATTTTAACAAACCATACCAATCAACTAATAAACATCCAACTAAACAATGTGGTAACAAGAAAACCCATCTCTCAACCTGTGCTATCTATCCTAAAACCATCCACACCAAACCACTTCCACAAACAATAAGATAAAAGAAAGTAATACTCTTAAATTATGTTATACATCCCTAATATAATATCCTAACTATTACTAGATCAAAAAACATCACAAAAATGTCCCAAATTATTTTTCATAAGTTGGAAGTAAAAACATGTAATTATAGCACAAACAATTCCAGGGGAAAACAAGTACACAACTCCCAGAAGAAAAGATTTATAAAACCTGGTTCAATATTTAAAATTCCTACAAATATTAATTTCCACAAAATAAAAATTTTCATTATCATCTATAATTAACTGATTCAATATGAGTAGGTTTCCAGAAAAATTACCCATAAATTCAACAAATATCTATTTTGAAGAATCAATAATAAATTTTCATTGAGTAATATATTCTTGTTTTTCAGATTTTTTAGAAGGATAAAAGCTCATATCATAATCCTCCTTCATTATTAAATTCATATTTACCTACTTTACAATGTTTAACAATTTCAATAACATCAATCATGATAAGGAACAAAAATAATCACAAAAAAATATAACACAAAATATTAAAAATATAAGAATGCATATTCAGCATAACATCAGTCCATGTGATTATGATATCGATAAAATTAATTCATATTTCTAGTTATTAACTTTATTTTGGTCAATTAAACCAATAACCAAAGAAAATAAATGTTGTTAATCCCATACTAGCACATAACAAAATTTTGGTCAAAATTCCCCAACCTTAGTATGAAATATTCAACATTCTCTACAAAAGAATGGAATATAAAGATCAAATTTATGATCACCTTACCCATGGATAAGTTCTAGTCTCTAATGATATCATTCAACTTTGATCCTATCACCAATCATCAATATAAACCTCATAGAAATATATATAATAAATTTTATTGTAGCGGGGATATATAGAATAGAAGATATAATAACCAAGGAATAAGAAGAAACTAACCTCGGACCACCTATGAAATTATCTCTAGAAGCGAGGAGTTAAATTTTAGAAAAGGGGCTCATAAGCCTATAAAAGAGGACCTTAGGTCACCTGGGGTTCGAAGTGGAAAGTAAAAAATAATAAAAATTCAAGAGGAGTTATAAATTTATAATTATTGGGGTTTTCATAGTTCCATGACTCAAAAAACCTAAATATGTCACCTCAATTGGGGTTATCATAAATAATATTGAGTGATAATGAAGGGTATATTAATAGGGGTCTCGGTAAACCCCTAGTTCAAATACATGAATAAACCCATGATATATTCACCCTTAAAACCATATGTAAAACCTTGATCCCAAAATACTAGGACAGGGCTATGGAACAACCTAAAATTACATGCCAAAACTATAACCAAATAGGTAGAGACAGGGTCATGACATCTAGGGCTCTATGGTACAACATGACCCCTATAACAAAATATTCAACACAAATATAGAGATAATAATCTTTATGTTGATCTCCATGATGTAGAAAAAGGCTCTACACCACTAGGGTCTTTGAAAAGGAAGAACCCACAAAATAGCCAATAGGGAACTATGACTTTGAGATCATGGATATGAAAAAAGGACCCATAAATCAAAATTTCAACAAAACTTGACATCCTAACCACACTAAAACTTCTCCCTCCATGACACAGTTCCTCTACCAATTAGAATTCCATCTTCAATAGCACCTTCACTCATTAATACACCTCCTGAACACCTCAAATTACTAAGAAACACAGAGGAATGGATCAGGAAAAATAAAGAATTTATAGTGTCAATGATGTAAGATACTCTCTGGTTAGATTTTTAAAAGCTATATTTCACATGAAAAGGAACACAAAATGAAAAAACCTAAAAAAATAGGTCATAAAAAACATTATATATAATAGATTAAGAGAGAACAAAATAAATAAGACAATATTTATAGAATTTAACTATGTTTTGAAATCACACAAGAGTATCCATGATCATGATACTATAGAGTGGAGTGATGAACTACAACTCATGGTTTCATATCTTACTATGATCATGATGGAATTAACTACATTGAATTTCGGCATCCAAAAAGGATTTTTTCCATAAACCCTCCAAAAACCCACTGCATAACCCACTCTTTCTCCCTCACTAGAGTGGATAGACCCCAATTCTTGGACCACTGTTTCTCCCTCAGTGTATTTGATACCCCCCACCTAGCCTCTCCCACCCTTTCTACCTAGTGATACTACTATACCATTCCCATACCAATGAACTAGGAATAGTCTCACTTGCTTCAGCTGATAAAACAAGCATGGATCTCCCTCAATGTAGAATAACTATTTTCTTCTATCATTGATCCAAATAGTTATAATGACCCATACATTTCATACCTAAATATCAAATATTATTAGATGAATATTCAATTCACAACGTTTTGATTCATTATAGAATCATATATACAGTGACTCGTACATTTCATAAATTGATATTACATCTTATTAGATGAATATTCATCACATAATATAATGATCCATGCTAGAATCATATAGGTCTGGTATATTTGTAAACATGGATACATAAATTATAGTTTCATAAGTGAACTTCATAATCTCCCACTAAGTTCATCATAAATATAACCGATCTAAGAAATATTATACATAATAAATTTCTTCATAAATTAGGGAATGGAAGAATAATAAATGGTGAGATCAGATGCTCGGTAGGGGTAAACATGGGATATATCAATGATCCGTTAAACATAACATGATAATATGTGTATTATAACATGAGAATAACATTTGAAAACCATACCACGCATATCATAGTTTATAATCTATAGTCATGGAATAGAGTTTGGTAGTTCACATGATATGAATCATAAAGGAATCAAATAACACTAGACATGAGAGAATAAAATTTTAATAAGATATATATTTTCATAGTAAAGAAAATAATTGAAAATAATTTCATTATTTGTCATGGAATACTTCCAAGACTATCATAGAGGATCAGTTTCACTCCAAAAATAATTGTAGTAATAAGGTTCCACTCCTAAGACTATCATAGTGGATATAGTACCTTAATAAACTAGGTCAATTCCCCAATCCTCACCTTTTTATTAGATGCGATATCCATATTCTCAAAATGCATTACACGGAGATATAATTCCGAGCCCACTCATCACATAATGAAAATCATACATATGTGTTCCATATGTTATAAAAAATTCATCCTATCACAACCCATGAAAATTAAATGATTTCAAAAACACTTCATAACACATGGAAAAGAAACATGTCTCATAAAAATTTCATCATTTCATTATATCATAACCTGTGGAAAAGAAATGAGTGTCATAACTTAATTAACCCATGGAAAAGAAATGGGTTTCAAAGAACCATCCTTATATAATAATAATCACAAGCCATCCAAAAAAATTAAAGTGGATGGTATCATTGGATTGTATCTCTATAAATTAAAAATTAACATCAAAGAATTTCATCTTATATAAAAATACATTTGAAAAAAATATGAAACATTTCTCAAGGAAAATAAACTTTTCATTTTAAAATAACTTATTTAAAATGTATAAAATTACCAAATTTTAAGGAACAAAGTTTCTACAAAAATACCTTATAAAATTTTAAATCAATATTTAAATCATTTAACGACCATGTTAGTGGGAAATTATGTTCATGTTGGGTATGTTAAAACAAGGATTCCTTTCATATTTTCATTAAAAAGTGAAAAAGTACCTTATCAAGTAAACTACAATAAGATTCCTTTTTAAAAACCCTTTTTAAAAGTGAATAATTTTTAAAATGAATTTAAAAAATCATATAATAATATTAAAATATTCCTAATAACACTTTATTGAAAACATGGACATGTAATAATAAGGTTTTTTGACCAAAGAGAGAAATAAATTCGATTTTCCTTAATAATATATTTTATTCTCATAAATACTTAAAGAGAGAAAAATGAAAGGATAACATATATTCTATATAAAAAATAAGTGTACAAGTAAATTAATTATATTATTTAGAGTTTTATCATGAAATCTAAACATTGAAAAGATAATCTTAAACAATCCTAATAAAAAACGAGATTATAACATAAAACCCTTACCTAAAGATCCAATTTCTTAGAAAGCACTTTAAACTCATTTATAATATATTTAACTTTATTATAATTATATACTAGAGTAATTAATACACTTATAATAACATTTATGATAAACTTTTAACATTTCAACAACCATTTATTGAACATTCATTATTAAAACTGTTGTTTTAGTGTGTTAAGACTTTCATTCTTCAAGGGAATTTTTTTCAAAACATCCGATTCTTGTAATTTGATAATGGTTAAATAATATATATAATTTTAGTCATTATATATATAACATATATATTCATCATATACATATTTTGAGTCATCTATAACAGTTTCAGATATAAAATTGAATTACACCATTAATGGAGACAGTAGGTCATACACACGCATGCACACGGTATTTACATTTTGATGGATGGAATAAAAGAAAGGTAAATAATAATTAACCATTATTGAAGCATTATTATATCATATAAATTATATATATTTATAAAATCCATCTATTTAAATAAAAAATGAAAAATAATCACATCGCTTTGCGCAGGTTTTAGTCCACACATACACATGAGCGATGTTATAATTTTTCAAAGGATTTGAATGTAAGAAGGTTGATATGGTATTATAATTAAATAAAAATTATTATTTCTTATACATACTATATAAAAATTAAAACCAACATAATAAAAATCCATAATATATTATTACAAAAAATTAATTATATCACTACGTGGTGATGGTAAGTTGTATGTACAAATGAGCAATAACTTAACATCCCATTTTATGTTAAATATGGTGGATAATGGTGGTATCATAATAAAAATAATAATTTAATACATTTTGGATAATTAATATATTATTTTTTTGTTAAATACCACATATTTACTAGAGTTACAAGATGATGTAAAATGAGTGTTATCAGTTAAGGTGAGTACATCTTCTTTGAATGCAATGAATTTTATATCCTCTCAAGGACCCTCAGATTTTTCATTTGGGGAGACAATGAACTATAGAAAATTCTTAGGGATGTTGATAAGATAATTCTAAAAGATTTTTATATTCTATAATGTTCAATAGAGTGTAAAAAATAGAAAGCATTGGTGTCCATTTATAAGGGAGGGAGAGGAGAAACATAGAATTTCATAAAAGATTAAAATATATTAAATAAATTATAAATAAAAATGATTAAAAATGGAAATTAATTATATAAAAAAGAGTATAAGATTTAAATAACACTGAATAATAAAATATAGATAGGTTTTTGTATTTTGTAAACCTTAATTTTTATTAACCCCTTCATTAATAGTTTTTGACCATAACCATGATAACAACAATTTCATTCTTAAAGGGATATGAATTTACAATAAAAAAAATGAATCATAAATGGAACATGGTTGATATTTTAAACCATATTCCATTAATTTGGACAAGGATATGATTTTTATGGAAATTAAATAATTAAATAAAGTATTATTTATTACAAATTTTCATTAATGTGAATTTTGGAACTATTTATTTAATTTGAATTTAAATACACCAAGAAATTTTTTGAATTTGAATATAATATTTTCACACATACCTAATAGTTCATATTTATTTATAAATTTTTTGTAACATAATAATTCACTTAAATTGTATTACATTAAATATTTTTAATTAATATATATTATTTTTCCATTAATTGAATATATACTATGTCAGTGTTGAATATGTGTTTAAGGTAATTATTCAATCAAGAAAAATTTAGAAATAATTTTATATGATAAAATATAATAATTTTTATTTCAATGAAAAATTTATAATTTAACTTATCATTTTTTATCCTTATATTTTTTTCTAGAGTTATTGAAGTCAAGAGAGGGACATTTTTTGTATTTATTCTTTTCTTAAATTAATAAAAAGGTTATATTCAAAGAAATATGGATCCGAGTTTCTTTATATTCTATAATTTCCTAGAAAATTACAAAAACCAATCATTCAATAGGATAAAGTCAAGTGTTAGATAAATTTTAAAGCCTTATCCCAATATTTAAACCTAATTTACCCATTTTACCCTTAATGAGGAATTACAAATTTTCTATGGTTAGTTTTCATATAAAAAATGAACTATTTACCATGTTATATCCTACTTATTCCAAATATGGAATCAATTTTTCAATATTAAATTTATATAAGTGATATAAATTCATTTTAAAATAAGCATACAAAATATGAAGAGAACCACTGTTTATAAAAGTACACCTTTGAGCATAAAATTGGATTTATTCTTATCCAATTCCTTGAAGAAACATTATATTAATGTTAATATGATTGAATGTATAATATATATATATCATTAAAATCATTCACTAGTATTAATCAATTTAAATTATTAAATTGGAAACACATTGTGTGCATAAACACATGTTCTTAGAAAATTAATCTCTTTTACATAAAAATGTTTTTTATTTTATTTTCTAATCAATTGATAATAAATGAATTTATTTTCTAAAATTTTAAAGAATAAAATTTTCATAATTTAGCTACTCCTATTGATATACTCTAATTTAATAGTTAGGTTATAATGATATATTATATTATAGTTCATTTAGACTCAGGGTTACATGTATCATAGGTTATTGAAAAAATTTATTTAATATGAAATATATAATTAAATATCATGGTGTTACATTCTAGTACACTTAAAATTTATTTATACCATCAAATTATATCACTCTAATAAATACAATTGATGATATCTATTATTTTTTACATCATCAGGTTCCCAAGTAGTTTCTTAAAATTTCTAATTTTCTAGAGAAATTTAACTATGTGATTAGTCTTGTTCTATTGTGATTTATCTTCATAATACATGATTTCTAATGATTATTTTTATTAAAAATACCATGCTTCAGTGGTATGAACTGAGATTTTAGCACATTTGATGAACCAGGTATGTAAGCTCTGAGGAGAGATATGTGGAACACATTGTGAACTTGAGAGAGGTTCAGTGGAAGCACCAATTAATAAGATACAGTCCCCAACCGATCAAGAATATCAATGGGTCCAATATACCTAGGGATCAAAATTTATTTCTTATTAAATCTCATAAACTAATTACATGTATAAATTTTCAGAAAAACCTTCTAAAAAATTTCTATGTCACTATCTCATCGATGATTATGAGTGAAACATTTCTATAAAATCTGAGCTACCTTGATGTGCTACTAAACAACATCGACTTTCTCTGTCATTTAATTATCTAGATCATATCCCAATATCTTCACTTATACAGTTTAATTCCCAAATAATGGAGTTCAAAATTTATTTCCATATAGGAATTTGTAAGGATCCATCTAAATTCTCAAGTGAAAGCTATTATTGTATGAAAAATAAACTAGAGGAAGGTGTTTGTCCAAAATACAATTAAAATTCATTGAAAAATATCTTAAGAAATCTACTAGGGTTCGAATGGTTATATAAAATTAACAACTATGTGATCATGAAACTTCTTACAGAAAATATAATCTGTATCCAGAGCTTATTAAAGACATCTTCAGAACTCCGAGGCAGACCTCTAATTCCGATCAGATGCAATAGAATTTGGTAATACATGAAACCTTACCAATTCCTTAATATATATATTTTGGAAAGATAATCAAGATATAAATCATCTCGGATAGTAATGAAGTGTGATCAAATTGTATACTGACCAACTGTAAATATAAATTGAATTATTTCCTTTATATGTTATGTCCAGTATGATGAAAAAATCTATAGTGATGTTTTATAATTTCTATTCTGGTATAGTTAATGGTTGTAAAATTCCTTTAAATTTTTGTCTCTCATCCTTATATTTATATTATATTGGTAATTGAGATAAATACTCTAAAATATATCTCATATAAAACACCTTATTCAAATATTCTATAGATGAAACACACACATAGTTCCTTAACCTTAGTATTCCATAATAATCAAGGTTTAATTATAGAACATTTATGACTCTCTTCTATAGTTCCACATCTTTCTTCTATGACTCTTTAATTATCATTGGGATAAATGGCTGAACACTACTTTTAGAATGATAATATTTCTCATATTTCTTCAAAAATAACATATATATCCTTTTTAAATCATAAAATATTGGTTATTTTGTGATCCTCATCATGAATAAGATAGCATGATCCTTCCAACTCCAAGAATGAAACAACTTGTCCACTTTCCCAGGTTGGTAATGTATAGAGTAGTTATAAACATTAATCAGCTCCAACCATCCTCTCTAGAGAATATTTAACTCTTTCTATGTGAATATATAAGATTTTATGATTAGTAATTATATCACATAATTCTATATAAAAAAACTTTCTCTATATCTTCAAAGAAAAAAATTACCGAAATTAACTCGAAATCACGAGTTGGATAAATTTTCTCATGAGCCATAAATTATCATGAGGCATAAGCTATCACTGTACCATTATACATAAGAACACATCCCAATAACTAATTTGATGAATCACTATATATTAAAAACAATTATACACTAAAAGGTAGATTAATAATAGGTGAACTGACTAACATTCTCATCAGTTCCTTGAAATCTTATTCAAATCCATTTTTCCAGAGGAAATTACCTCCCTTTCGAGTTAACTTGGTGAGTAGATTAGGTAGCCATGAAACATTCCCCAGAGAGAATCAATAATATCCAAACAAACAATGAAAACTATAGATCTTAGTCACAATGGTTGGTCTAGGATAATGTTTAATAACTTCAGTCTTTGATGGATCCACCAATATAACCTTTTTTTTCATTTTATGACCAAAAATGAATCTTTTTATAGCCAAAATTCACACTATATATGTTTCTTATAAGATCATCATTTCTTAGGGTATTTAGTACAATACTCAAGTGACCTTAATCCTTTTATTTTCTATTTTAATATATAAGAATATCATATATAAATACTAGTAAAAACTAATCAAGGTAATCTATAAAGACACTATTAATTAAATCCATTAAGATTGTAGGGGAATTAGTAAGACCATAAGGAATCACTTTGTTTTTGTAGTTTCTATAACATATACCGAATGTTTTCTAGGGTAAATACTCCTTATTTAACCTCAACATATGTTATCTAGAATGAAGTAGAATATTTTAAATGTATTCTTCACTACACAATTTATCAAAAAAGTAATTAATCTGAAGTAAAGGTTAATTATTCATGATTTTTCTCTTGTTAAGTTACTGATAATAAATTCAGAGTCTCATTGATCTATTTTATTTTTAAAAAAATTAAAAAGTGGTTCACAAGGTGATTAACTTGGCCAAATAAATCCATTTTGAAGATTCTCCAAGAGTTAATTATTTTATTCCTACAAATCAATTAGTGAAATTCTATATGGATTCATTAAAATAGTACCACCAAGTATGATTTCTATTGAGAAATCAACTTCACCATTCAGTGGAAGACTAGGAAACTATATCATAAAGACATCAAAAAAACCCCACAAAATAATAATATCATCAATGATGAGTATACACCTAACCATCTAAGATAAACACACCTTTTGAGTTGGAATCAATACCAATAAAAGGTATTTAATTTCCATTTGATGTTTATATTTATCATCATACTAATAAATGATCATATGTTGGTTCATAATATCAAACATGACTTTCCTTACTTGGAAATTGATATGGGATTTATATAAATAAATCCAATCCATGCCCAAAATATCATCAAATTTAAATAGAGGGAGAATATTGAGATTTTTAGGAATCATATTACCACAAAAATTCAATCAGAGAAGAACCATATACTTTTGATTCTATCATCATACCATTAGTCATTTTCAATTCTAATTAAAAATAAAATCATTGAGGATATTAATTGACATTCATTTACACTTTTCCCAATATAAATGATTTAATATAACTAATCTGAAATAGGATAATTCAATATTTTATCATACCAATTACCACCTCACATTTATCATTATATCATCAATAAATTAGTAAAAAAATGGTCATCACACCATTAGAATTATTTGATTAGAGTGATCGATCATTAAAAATAATTAATGTGTTTGAAAATTGTTGAAACCTAATTTTAAATCTATGAAACCTTATATTTAAACTAGTCCATCCATGATCATTACTAAAACATTATAATGTTATCAAATACTTAGACCTATCCCTAGGGTACACTCTAATGTTCTCTCACAGTGATTATCAAAGGAAACAAAACCTTTCTCTGATACCAACTATAGTGACACAAAAATTTCATATATAGATATTACATCTTATTAGATGAATATTAATTACATAATATAAATATCAACACCAGAATATTATAGGTATATTATATTTGTAAACATATATACATTTAAAAATGGTTCATAAGAAAACTGAATCATCTCCCACTAACTTCTTAATTACTAGAACCCTTCTTAGACATATCATACTAAATACCTTTCTTCATAACCTGGGTAAAGGGAACATAATAAAGGGTGATCATAGATTCTCATAAAGGGTAAGAAAGGGAGATATCAAGGATCACTTAAAAAAATAATGAGCATAAGGGTATGAGAATATGAGCATAACATTGGAAAAACCATAGCCTTTATATCATTGACATTAATCTTATGTCATGATATATATCCTGAAAGTTCATAATACATAAATCATAAACGAATAAAAAACTAAGCCATGATAGAATAAAATTTACATAAGACATAAGATTGTGTCATACACAAAAGTAAAAAATTCATTTCCTTAGTAGTCAAGGCTTACATACAAGACTATCATGGTGGAATGGGTGTATTCCCAAAACCATTGAAGTAGTCAATGTTTTCAACCAAGACTATCATAATAGTACACTAACCCCTTGAGTCCCATTTATCTCACGGGTTATCCATATTTTCCTAATAAATTTGGGGATATATAATTATGGTCCCACCCTTTACGTAACAAAAATCATATATATGTGCGAAAAAATCATAAAACATTTATCATATCATAAACCATAAAAATAAATTAGTTTCAATTAGATATTATAAAAAATTAAAATTAAAATGGTTTTATATACATTCTTCATCACACTACAAACCCTTGAAAATAAATAGTATTTATAACTTAATTAACTCATGGAAAAGAAACAAGTTTTATAAAATCATGTCTAAAACATCATCATTATAATTCATCCAAATAATTTAATTGAATTATATCATTCAATAATATTCCCAGTAAATCATAAGTAATAATAAATTATGTCATCTTTGATGTAAATTCCTTTAGAATATATATGGAATATATGTTTGGGAAAAAATCCATTTTGAAATTAGTTCTTTAAAATCTAAAAAATTCACAAATTTTAAGGAAAAAAATTTCATTGAAAAGAACCTTTGAAACATGTAAAGAAATATTCAAATAATTTAATTATTAGAAAGTGGGTATTAAATTATTTTAGTGTATATTAAAACAATGATTTCTTTCACATTTTTTATAAAAAGGAATAAAGTTCCTCATTTAGAAAAAAAGTGGATTACTTTTAAACCATTTTTAGAAAGTGAAACATGGGTAGTAATGAATTTAAAAAATCATATAATAATAATAAAACATTCATGAAAACATTTTAGTGAATACATTATCATGGATAAAAAGTTGTTTTCGATTGAAGAGAGAAATAAAGTTGATTTTCCTTAAAGAGATTCTTTTGGTCTCATGTGTAATTAAAGAGAGGAAAATGAAATAAAAACATGTATTATCAAAATAGAATTATATGAGAACAAAATAAATGATATTTTTGAGAGGTAGATCATGAAATTTCATAATCGTAAACATAATAATAAGCAATCCAGGTAAACATTGATATTGAAACATAGAACCCTTAACTTAAGTTCTAGTTATTTTGAAAGAACTCTAAAATCCTGTATAATATTGTTAAATTTATAATAATTATTTAATATATAAATTAACATACTTATAGTATCATATATAATCCAATTTTAACATTTCAACCCCCATTTAGTAATTATTCCTTGTTAAAATCGTCATTTTAGGGTGTTAATTATTTTGTTGTCTATGAGAATTTCATTTTAGAAGCTACGGTCCTTATTCTTTGATCATGGTAACATCATCACCATAATTTTAATCAATATATATATATATATATAGAATTCATCCATAAAATTTAGATATTGAGAAATAAATTACATCATTCATGGAGAAGGTAGGTCGTACATATAAATGAATGATATTTTCCATTTTTTATGGACAGAATGAAAGAACATAAAATAATAATTAATATTTCTAGAATAATTATTATATCATGTAAATAATATATTTTAATAAAACTATCCTTATTACCACCTTTTTAATTGATAAATGGAAAACAGATCACATCGCTTTGTAGAGGTGGTAGTCCACACATACACACGTGCAATGTTATCGTATTCCAAAAGAATAAAAGGAAAGAAGGTATATATGATATTATCATTAAATAACCATAATTATGTCATATATATCATATATAAACCTTAAAACCTTCATAATACACTTCCATAAAATATTAGTTTTAAAAATGAATTGTATATCAATGTGGAGACGGTGAGCCGTATGTACGCATGAGTAATACTTTTACTTACCATTTGATGAGAAAAAGGATGGATAATGGTTGTTTAAAAATAATAATAAAAATTAATTATATTTAATAAACTAAATTAATTATTTAATTATAAATACCATATATTTAGATGAGGTAAAAGGAGAAGTAAAAAAAGAAAGCGATCGGTTATGGTGATTACATCTTGTTTGAAATAAATCCTTTAGATATCATCTTAAGGGTTATAGGGTTGGTATTTTAGGGAGAAAAGAACCTATATAAATTGTATAAGGATGTTTATAAGACAATATTAAAGGTATTGTCCAATTTATAAAGATTAATTTGCTTAAAAAAAGATAAATGGAGAGTTTCATTTTATAAGGGAGGGAGACAAGACACTACAAATTTCTTAATAGATTAAAACATAATACAATTATTTTCAATACAAGAACATCCAAATGGACATGGATTAGAATAAAATGAGTTTAGTTTAGAAATAAAAAAATCCAATTATATTTATATAGGTTTTAGTTTCATTGTAAACATTATATTTTTGTCTAACCCCATTATAATCATTTTCATCCATAACCACGGTAACAATTATTTCAATGATAAAGGGTTAAGAATTTTAGAATAAATGGAAACATTACTCATAAATGGGACTTGGATGATATTTTAGACCATATTCCTTCCAATTATCTCATTATAAATTTTTTTATGAATTTAAAATCATTTCCTAAAATATTATTTATTATAAAAAACTTTTAATGCCAATTTTTGAACTATTCATTTAATTTGACATTAATGACACCAAGGAAAATATGTAATTAAAATATAATATTTTCAAACATACGTAATATTACATATGTATCCTAAAATTTTGTGTAATATAACAATTCAATTATTTTTTTTACTTTTAATATTTTAAAGATCGTTTATTTTATTTTTATTTTAACTGAATAAGTACCATGTTCATGTTTCATAAGTGTTTAAGGTAATTATACAATCACCAAAATTTAGAAATAAATAGAAATAAAAAATAATTTATCTCTAAATTAAACATTTAGACATGATCCTATCCTCATTTTGTCCTTATATAAAAATTTTATTGATAATGAAATCAAGAGAGTGTCATTTTCTTTTTATTTTTTTTCATAAAATAATATAAAGGTCATAGTAACATAAATATGGAACCAAGTTGCCATATATTTGAGACATTGATGGAAATGGATCATATAATATAATATAATAGGATAAGTTCGAGCGGTAGATAAATTTTGATGCCTTATCCAAAATTTTTAAACATATTTTACCTATTTTACACTTGGTGAGGTATTAAAAATTTTCTATAGTTACTGTTCATATTGAAAAAAATTAAAGAGATTATTAAGAAAAATCTGATCCATATAATTCATAATATTTAATCTATATTTCAAGATTCAATTCCTATAAGTGACAAAAAATCATTTTAAAATAAGTGAAAAATATGATGAAAATGTAATTTTTATAGAAAAACAGTATTAAGCATAAAAAATGGATTTATTCTTATCCCATGCCTTGAAAAAATATTATATGAATATAAAAAAATTATTTAAAACATATATTTAATTATAATAATTCACAAATAGAGATAAAAATAATTTATTAACTTAATTTTTTTGTGTGTATAAAAGCTGTTTTTCATAAAAAATGTCTCGTTTAATTAAAAATGTTTATTATTTTCGTTTATAATGAAATAATAATTATTCAATTTATTTTTTACAAAAAGAAATCCTAAATGTTTCATAATTTAGTTGTTCATATTCATACCAACCAATTTAATAGAGAGGGTATAATGGTAAATTTTATTATAGTTTAATTAGGATAGGGGTTGCATGTGTCACATGCTATCAAAAAAACTTATTTGTAAAGAAATATATCATTAAATATCATTGTGTTATAATATAGTTCTAGTGTCTTTGAATACATGGGTATATAATTTTTTTATAATAAATATATGTCATCTCCCACTGTGTTCTTAATAACTAGCACCCTTATAAGGCATACCATACTTAAAACCATTCTTCATAACACTGGGAAAGGAAATATAATAATGGGTTAAAATTGATTCTCAATAGGGGCATAAAAGGGAGATATAAATGTTAACTTAAATATAAAATGATCATACAAGTATGAGAACATGAGAATAAAATTTTAAAACCATAACCTTTATATTATAGATCATAATCTTGAGTCATGGAATAAATATTGACAGTTCATAATATATGAATAATAATGGAATCAAAGAACACGAGCTATTAAAGTCTAACATTGGAATAAGACAAAAGTTTGTGGCATACACATAATCACAGAAAATAATTTCCCTTTTAATGATTACTTCTACAACTATCATAGTGGATTGGGTTGAATCCTTATTAAATTATTTAATTAGTCATCATTCACTACCAAAACTATCATAATAAACCAAGTCCCATACTAGACTAGGTTTAGTCCCCATTCTAGTCTTTATTATCTCATGAAATATTTATTTTTACCCAATACATCAGTGGGATATACTTTCTAGGCCAACCGATCACATAATAAAAATCATACATATGTGTTCCATAAGATAGTAAAACATCCATTGTTTCATAACCCTTTGTAAGTAAACAAGTTTCATTAACATTTCATTACAACAATATAGCATAATCTATTGAAAAAACGAGTTTTATAAAGATTTCATCATATCATCATTGACATGTGGGAATGAAATTGATTTCATAGAATTATCCCTAAATCATCATCATCGTCATAATCATCATATTCAATCCAATGAATGAAAATGGTTGGTATCAATAACATCCCACACTTTTCATACATATATATTACATCTTAATATACTTATATTCATTATATAACATAAGGATCCATGCCAAAATCATATAGGTGTTGTGCATTTAGAAACTAGGATACATAAAAAAATGGATCATATGTAAACTACATCATATACCTTGAAGTTATTCATAACTATCACACTTAATATAAATATAATGCATAATTCCTTTATTCATTACCTGGGGAATAGAAATATAAGAAATGGTGATCTTATATTCTCTGTAATGGTAAAAAAGGGAGATATCAACATAACATGAGCATAATGGTATGATAACATGATAATAACATTTGATAAGATGTACCATCCATATAATATATCATAAACATGATTCATGGAATAATTCTTTGCATTTCATAAGATATGAATCAAAAAGTAATCAAAGAAGATGATCCATTAGAACATAACATTAGAATAACATATAGATTTTTGGAATATACACAAGAATAGAATTTTTTTTAGTCAAGTATAATTACCAAGGTTATCTTTAATAACCCCAAATCCATTAATCTAGAGCCGGTGTCTACATTATTACAATGATATAGATATAAGGGGTCAATTCCTAAAGGATCGATTTGTGAAGTAGTTTTGAAGAACACAATACATACATGATTCCCATTTTACAATGGGAATATAAAATAAAACATAATGAAAGAAAATTCTCAGCATCCTTGAAACTCATTAAAGTGATTCATCTTCATAATATGGGGAAAGGAAACAAAATAATGGTTACCTCAAATAATCAGTAACAATTACTTACAGTAGAAGTTATCATGAATCAATAAAGAATTTTCAATATGAAAAGGTGAATAATTGAACACACATTAAATTTAAAAAATAACATAACTTTTATGATTAAAAAATCATAATCAATATGGAAAGGTAAATAACTGAAAACATCCTATTTATATATAAAGATAGAATGAAATTCATCTAGAGATAATATGAATATAAAAATATCATCAATAATAATAATAATAAAAGTATCAATGAAGTAAATTTTTAATTATTGGACATAATTATCTGAGGAATCATGATAAATCAACCATAAATAACTTTAAAAAGATAGTTTAGAACTATGGGTAAAACCTATTTAATTTGGCCATCTAATTTTCATCATGAGACCTGTCGATGCATTGAGTGGAATTCTATAACCGTCCTCACACATCAATACTTGTCCAAACAATTCCTTATATATAAGATGACTAATTTATTTAAAAAAATATTCCGTATAAAAAAATAACTATATTGATTAAATAATATATATTTACCAATATTTACTATGTTAATAAAATAAATTTCAATGTGAACACTATACAAATGAATGATATACAGTTCAAGAAATAAGAATTTCCATGATAAAGAATGAATATTTAATGAAAATTTAATTTAAAATGATAAAAATAAAGAGAATGTTTCAAGATAAAGTAAATGGACACAAAATAAAGGATACATGTATTTCAAATTACAAGAATTATAGGTTTTTTGGTAAAATCATTTTTTTGGAACATGGAAAGAAATATAATTGGTCGAAAGAAAATTAAGATCAAATTTTATATTAAATATTCCTCATAAAAGGATAACATTAATTGAATATTAAATAATATTTAACATATATATACTCATTTTAAATATAAAAAGTGGGTAGTATGTACATCACATGAAAATAAATAACTCCACAATTTGGAATTAGACCCAATAGAGTATAAATTTAGACCAAATCATATTCCTCACACTTCCTATTGGTTAGAAGTTATTTATCCTCATGTAAAGTGGTTTTATCTATTTTATTAATTTATAAAATAACTATATTCATAATTATCACAACATATATTATCGTTTTATAACATTTTACCACTTATTTATTATAAATATTTCATTATTTTCATTGTTTCATGTGTTAATTGCCTAATTTTTTCATGCCTGTGTTATTATGAAAGTTCCAATTATTGTATATAGGATATAAATACATCATATCCAAAAAATTATATTGATCTCATTAATATCATATTTTCTCCTTATATTTATTTTTATAATAATTCTCTAAGGTTTTACATGGAAAATGAATCACATCGCTTTGTGGAGATGGTAGGCCGTATGTACACACGAGCGATGATATCAGTCCCTTAATGGGTGAATGTGTATGTAAGTGAGTGATATATTAATTTTACATGGTAAATATCATGTTATATATATGACATATATTCATAAAATGTATCCTAGTTTCATTCCATGTAAAGCATAAGTGAAAAACAAATCACATCACTTCGTGTGGTGGTAGTCCACCGTACACCCGAGTGAAATTATTTTATTTTAAATGAAATTGAAAGTAAGAAGGTACATGTGACATTATAATTATATAAAAATAATCATATCATTAATATTATATATATATAAATTAAATCCATCATTATATCCAACCATGAGAAGTTTTTATAGAAAACAAGTTACATCAGTTTGCGAGACGATAGTCCGTTGTACACATGATCAATTATTTTATTTCCCATTTTATGGAAGAGAAGATAGATAAAAATTAATCCATAAAAATAATAAAATATAAGTATATGATATATAATTTTGTTATTATATTGTATGTTTTACCAGACAATTTAAGGTTGAAAAGAAGAATGAAAAAGATATAGCTTTGTTAAGATGATTACATTTTCTTAGAGAAACCTCCTTTGGATATCATCTTAGGGACCATTGGATTGGTCTTTTGGGAATATCAGAAGCTATATAATGTGTCTAAGGATATTGGGGAGATATTTTTGCATTTATTGGTTGATAAAAATGGATTTATTGGTATGAATAAGTGATGAGAGTGAGTAATATTTCATAACTGAGGATGAGTGGTATTTTTGTAAATACCCAAAACTATTAAATAATGGGAAGTCATTCTCACCCATTGTATCTAAAAAATTGATAAATAGTGTATTTAAGTGAATTTATGGTTGATTATAACTTCCTTAATGTAAAAATATATATGTTTTAAACGTTTTCTTCCCTTATCCTCTATGTTTACATATTTTTACCATTTCAGTTTTCACAATAACTAGTTTTTAACGTAGGTAATTAATAATTTAAGTACAAAATAAAATGATAAATATTATATTATTTAGACACAATAATTATAAATAATAAATAAAAATTATTAAAAAATATTCTTCATGTTTGGAATATTATTTTTAACACAAGCGTATGTAACATACAAAACCTCCTTTTAACCATAAGAGGTGTTATTTTTTTTGTATTTTATAATAATCAAGGAAAAAATCAAGATGATACTGTTAAAAAATATTCATTATTATTATTACAAATATGTATTCTATTTTATTAAATTCCACTCATATAAGTGGGAAAATTTAAAATAAAATATATCCACAATTCATTTCGAAAAACATATTTTCAAGAAATTCATTTTTATAGCATAACATTATCTTATGTTAACTTTATGGATTGTAATAATCAATCTATGGATTTAAATTATAGTAGCTATATATAATATATACATTTAATATAAATAATTATTCATTAAAAATTATTTTTAATTAATTAAAATGGATTGACATTATGCCTTTTTGAACAAAAATAGTTTTCTTGAAAATTAACTGTTTCAGGAAAAATATTAATTTACCTCTAAATTTTTTGATCATTATTTCAATAAAATTTATATATAATAAATTTTTAAATACAAATATTATAATAAATTATGAAAAAAATCAGTTATAGTTAAATATTAAATTTTTGATTGTTCATAAAGCTTATTTCAAATGGAAAATTTCAAAAATTCATTATAGGCTTATTTTGACCAATTCAATTCAAAATTGAATTCTTCCTAGAAAATTATAATATTTTTCCATTAAATATTAAAATGTGAATTTTATTATAGTTTTTTAAAATATAATTTTTACTTATTGTTAATGAGGCTCAGGGTCTAATGTATCACAAGATATAAAAGTGCAAAATTTATTTAAAGGGAAATAGATTATAATGTCTCAGGGTGTTACATTATTTCCTATTATAATTTCATCCTCAATATTTCATAGATATTACCTTATAACAAATTGAGGGTTTTTATTCTTTATAACATCCTTTGGTTCCAATATTGATTCCTCTATTTTATGATTTCTCTAAAGTACCTTTTCTAGTTAGGGAATTCAATTCCTTAATTCTTATAGTATGGTTTCACGAATCTAGATGATAACTTCATAGTAATATAGATAAGGTTCTAATTCTATAATTTAATAAGTGAGAAATTGTTTTGGGTCTAGAATGAATTCCCATAAAAAAGATATATGGAACACATCATGTACTTTAGAGAGGCTTAGTGGAATTTCCATTCGATAACCCATAGCTCAAATTCTTTATGGAATTTAAAATTGATCAATGGACATGGGAATAAAATTTACCTTATCAATATTCTTTATGGAAACCTTCCATTGAGGTAATTTCTAAAAAACCTCATCTCAAACATTAAATTCCAAATCCTTCCTTTGATTTTCAACATAACTCATTTTCTTACTTTGATCTAATTTAATATGTGCTAGGATATTATTTACCATTAATATTGTCTCTTAAACATTTTTTGGTCCTACAAGTTTTGTTTCACTAAATTTATCCTAACAAGTTGGAGTATGACATCGATTTCCATATAATGATTCATATGACACAATTTAAATACTTGAATGGAAGATATTATTAGAGGGAAACTATACCAAATGTAAAAACTAATCCCCCATACCTTTAAATTCATGTAAAAAAGACCACAACATGTCTTCTATGTTTGAATAATCCTTTATAGTATCCATCAATCTGAGGATCATAGGAGGTTCTCAAATGAATCTTAGTATCATGATCCTTCGAAATGATCTTCTATACTATTGATGTAAAACAGGGATAACTATTAGAAAAAATGGAAAGTGGTTCTCCATGAAGTCGTACAAAATTATTAATATAGAGTCATATGAGGCACTCAATATGTAAATATTCTCTTATAGAATGAAAATGCATATATTTGGTTAAGCGATAAAAATAACCCATATTGCATTATCATTTATTGGTGTCATTGGTATTCCTATAACAAATTATATATAAATGTCATTCCATTTACCCATAAGAATTGGAAGAGGTTTCATGTGTCCTTTAGGATGATGTCTCTTAGCATTAACCTATTGATAAACCAAGAATCTTGATACATAGTACAAAATTTACTGCTTCATGTTGTCTCACCCAAATTTTCCCAAAAATCCTTATTTATCTTGGTCCTACCAAGGTGTATTGATATGTTCATGTTACAATCTTTATATCATCCTCCAATATATCACTCTCTCACTTGGATGGAAAGGGTTGGTTTTATGACCACATGCATGCCTCTCTATACGCCATAAGCTACCGATTATCAGTGGGGGTGTGAAATTTATAGTGTGGAGACTATACCACATGGTATGAAGTTTAATAGTAGTAGAAAAATTCACATTAAAACAAAAATAATCAAAGTAAAGACAAAGAGTAAGGCAATAATAAAATATATATAAATAATATAATAAATAAATAAGGAAATATTGTAATAACATGATGGAATATAACTAAATGTCATGCTATAACAATATAATAAAAATACTAGCAGAATAAAATAAAATACTCAAGTCCTGGGTCCTAAAACCCACATTGATCCCATCTCTAAACTCCAGCCCAATAGAAAACAAGCAATCAATATCAAGGTCCGTTTCCCTTATCCAAAACAACGTCCATGAAATCTACTCAAGTGCCAAACAATGACCCAAATAGGGTGTGAGTTTAACTCAATAGGTCGAAACCATCATGCCTAAAAAAACCATTCTTAGAAGAAGTGTATTAAATATAGCGATACACATGTATATTAAAACATTAAACAATTAATAAAATAAAACAACAACCTTCTCCAGATTTGTGATATAATAGCTCTTAGCAATTCTAATAACTATGCCGACAATAACCATATAACCAATGTAAAATAACATGCGTCAGTGCCATGCGATAATATCTATGATCATGTCTTACGACCATTCCAACCACAACCATATAACCATGGTAAAGTCACAATAATTTGGGTTAAAGACCCATAGGCATTACAAATTTCTAGGTCAAATCCCTATAAGCATTATAGAATTAAAGGTTAAAGACCTATAAGAATTACAACATGAGACTAGGAATAACCCTCTCTCTATAATCATTACAGCATGGGACTAGGCCAATCCCACTCAATATCAGCATTACAACATATAAGTGTGCATGTGCCAGGGCCGAGCCTGATATATATGAATTATAACATAGAACACATTCCCTGTCATACAACATGGATATCATAATATCACATCACAATTCACAATGGTTAATTATGTGAATTACCATTATTATTTCATAAAACACTTTAAATTCATTTCATAATTGATTAATAATGATATAAATAAGCAATAATCCACAATTTAGGGATTCTATAATAATAAATAACCGTACATCACATGTCATGCTAAACATATTTTAATCAATTAGCCAATAAAAAATCCATTTGAAACCAAAGGCAATCAAGGAATAATATCATTAAATTATTTAATTAATTTGGGCACATGCATCAATGGTGCAATCATGATATTACATAAAATTGGAAATTATCCAACCATAGGGTTAATATTTAGAGGTAAAACTTTAACTGATGATCAAATAATGATTATAATAGCCAATTCTAATGAGGAAGAAGGTGAAGATGACTGTAAAGATGTTTCTAAAAAAAGGATCAAGATAAAAACAAACCATGAAATCAGCTAAAGGATATCACCACAAAAGTTATAGAACCAAAGATAAGAAAGAAGAAACCTAACCAAAAGAATAAACCTGGGATTGAAGATGCAAAAAATGCATCCGAAAAGGAGGTTTGCACCCAAAAATACCCTAGAGAATGACCTTGGATCGATAAGAGAGGATCTATAGTGAAATGGAATGAATTTAAGTTGAATAACATGTTTAAAACTACATATTAGGTATTTACTTGTAATTGATTGAGGTTAGATGTTGTGTAAATGTTTTTAACAGAATTCGATGAAATAACCCTCATATAAGATTTAATTTATTAAAACCCTCAAATAATTACCGAATGTGTAATCCATTTACATGAAATGTAAATATTTTGCAGTTTATTTTTCATCCCATTTTACATTTAAATAACCCAAATCCCCTTTAAAGATTATCACTTTCTATGAAACCATAAAAAACATAACCCATTTATACCTATAATATATTTACTCAAATGAGTATACATCCTCTTACTTTATGTCATTTTCTCCAACAAAGGATCTCCTTCTCTAAAATAAGACTCATCCACCAAGGCTAAATCAAAAAAATTACAGATATTCATACCTGGAAAAAGAATGATCTTACAAAATCCTAAACATATAATTGCTCATCCCCGAGATGCTCCAAGAGTCACTTTGAGGTCTTAGTGAACAATTATGGACATCGTATTTACATATCAGACTCCGCCTCCTAGGTCTCCTCTTGAAATCACCATTGCTACCACAACACTCAAACCAATGGTATAATACGACAATAAAGATATTTCTCACTATGATCCAGAAACCATATTAGATTATCATCAAAGGAAAAATCAAAAAAAGATCAATTTCTAATACATATATCACATAGAAAGTGTCTATATGACATCTTCGTAGTTTTGATAAATGGAATACATCGTTCATGAAACTATAACATTATGGGAGGGATAAATGGTAGGCCACTGGACCGACCCTTAACACTATTTTAAATGTCCCAACAAACCTGGGTACTATATTTCTCTAATTATTAATATGGAACTGCGCCAAACAATTAGACACAGTAAAGAAATCATGATGACCAAAATCGAATTCTAATGGTCGTCTCTGATGGTCAACATATGATTTATTCCTTTTCTTTTCTGTCACAAATCAATGTCTAATCAACGGAACCCATTTAAACGTATCTTTCATGATACTAGGCCGAACAAGTGTTGAATCACCTTCTTCTAGGAAATGAATAGTCAAACAACATAGCCTTTCATACAAAGCCTCAAAATGTTTCATTTGGATCGATTCCTGGAAGCTATTATTATATTTTAACTCCATGAGTTCTATATGTTTCTCCCATGAAAAAATAGAATCCAAAAGAAAGTCTTATAAAAAATTCTCTAGAGCTTTAATAATCCACTCAAATTGACCATCAATCTTTGGATGATAGGATGTTCTTAAAATAACTCGTGATCCTTGGGATTTTTGGATACCATTCTAGAACTCAATTTGAAATGAGGATCTCTATCTAAAATAATATTCCTCGGAACACCGTGAAACCAAACCACCTCATGCATGTAAATATTTCCCAAATCTTTAGCTGTGAAGGTTTCTATAATAGGTATGAAGTGGTCTACCATAGTCATTATATCCAAAATAACCCATAAAACAAAATTATTATAGGCCTTACTAGTTAATACTGTCACAAAATCCATCATTAAAACATCCCATTTCCACTTCAGGATGCGTTACGGCTGTAAAAGTGCATCATACCTCTAATTCTCAGCTTCCACATGTGGATAAGTGAAGTAGGTAGCCATGAATATTTCCACCTCATTATTAATTCCTAAATACCAGTACTATCTAAACATATCATGATACATATTTGTTAATCTAGGATTCAACACCCATCTAGAAGCATAAACTCCCTCATCATCTTCTCACACAGACCCATAGGAACCCATAATCAGACATAGAAAAGAAGATAATTTCCACAGCCTACATAAAATCCTGATAGTGTCTTAGCACTATATAAGTTTTCTCTCAAAACTGATCCCTCCAGATCAGACCACTGCTCAGTCTTAATCTAGTCCAAAAGAATGGGTATAACTGATGTCAAAGTGATAACTAATAACCACTAATATTCCTAACCATCCAGATGCATGTATGCAAAAAGGGCCATTATCCACCACTAATTACAGGACTCCCGTACTACCTCTTTCTAGTACATTTAGTTTAATGTTTTAGAAAAAATGCCTCCCTTGTGTGGTGTATAATCCGATTCAATGTTGAAAGAATATATATACTCGATCCACCACCTTTTCCAGAGGTTAAGGTCTCCCTGAGAAAATATGTACCTGATGCTCTTATGTGCCATGTATACCCCAAACCTCTCACCCATGATACATTGTCTCCGAAATCTTAGGGAATGTACCACTACATCTTACTCTAGTTCATGAGTAGGGTAATTACTCTCATGTTGTCTCATATTCCAGGAGAATCAATGACATGACCCTCACGCATTAAAACTGCTCCGAGTCCAACTATGGATGTGTCATAATGCACGATATATGAATTACCCAACATAGGTGAAGTGAGGTTAGGTGTTGAGGTTAGCCTACATTTCATCTCTTGAAAATATATCTTACAAGAATCAAACCAAAAAACTTCACTCTTTTCTTGGTTAGCCCAGAAATAAGTGCTACCAAATGGGACAAATCTTGGATAAAATATTGGTAATAACCTTATAAACCTAGAAATATAAACATTTCAAATTCCTTCTTGGGATATTCACTAGAGATCACATCTAAAACTTTCTCTGGGTCCAATTACACTCTTACCTCTAACATGACATTGACTAAAAAGTACACTTCATTTATCTAGAAACTGCATTTGGTTTGACTGACATAAAACCGATGTTCTCTCAATGTACTCGAAAATACAACATGATTTTTCACATGATCATCTACTGACTTTAAGTGCACTAATATATCATCGATGAAAAATTATACAAGATGATCTAGAATTGGATGACATATACTACTCATTAAGGCCATGAATACCGAATGTGCATTAGTCAACCTAAACGACATCACTGAGAATTCATGAAAAACACACGTACTCCTAAAATAATTATAAGGTATGTTTGATAGGATCAACATTAACTAATGATATCATGATCTCAAATCAATCCTATAGAATATCTTAGCACCTATCAAAAGTTAAAAATGATTATCAATTCATGGAATGGAATAACGATTCTTAACCATCATTGGGTTCATCCTATGATAATCTACACATATGTTAAAAGATCTATCATAATTTTTGTATAAGAGAACTTGAGAACCCCAAGGAGATGTTCTCAGCCATTTAAAGCCTTTAGATTCTAGATCTTCCAATAATACCTTCAACTCCTGAACATCTACTGGTGTCATTTAGTAAGGTGGGACATAAAATGGATCTGATCTTTACACCATATCGATCAGGAATATGGTCAATCACTCAGGTGGTAAGACATATAACTCATTGGGTAAAACAACCCCAAAACGGTCTTCCATTGTAAGAAAATAATCCTACTAAATTACACCATTATCTAGAGTAAGACCAATGATTTGATCCATAAGACAATCCAATATGTACTTAATTGGTACTTCCCGACCATCCTAAATATCCCACTCACCCAGGTTAGAATATCTACTTCCTTCTTGAGATAGGAAGGTAAATCTCCTCCTACTGTAGTCAATATGTTCCTAGTATAGAACTATCCAACCCATACCAAACATTAAGTTGAATCCTGTCATTTCTAGCATGAATGGTTCCCAAATTAAATGGTGACCACCAATATCTAGATAAAAAGACTTGGAACATTTGATTTTTTTGGACCACACTCCCAATGGTATATCAATGGTTAAAACACCATATAATATTTCCACATTCAAACCCAAACTATTTGAAAAAAGTTGATAGATAACAATGTGATACTCTCATATTAAAAAAAACACAAGATAATGTAGATGATATAAAAATCACACCTCTAATGGTAGACGGTCCTGTATCCACATTAGCTAGAGTAGTTTTTATAACGTGAAACTAAATTTTCCCTCTTATCTAGGTTATAGTATGTCAAACCAAATCTATTTCTCTTTCACAGTACTATTTCTCATGCACTAGGGTAGCACACCCCCTGCCTCAGCCTGAGTGGCCTATGGAACTCCAGCTTCCAGCCTATGAAGGAGTAGTAGATCTCCTTTCTGACTTTGGTTCCTATCCTAATACTTTTTCATTGGCCTACTATTTAAAGTTCACACAAAACATCTAATGATGGGCCAACCTTCCATTGATATGACACTCGACTATGTGTAAGGACACTACATGTGTGTGTGACCAAAATTTCCACACTGATGGAACTAGAACCGAACATGTTCTTGATATGGTATCCCACTACCATAACTTATCTTCCCACTATTAAATTTTCAAAAAATTTCATAATAGATATTCTTACCACTCAAAGAATAACTCTAGGATCCCATTGTTAAAACAACCTAACTACTGTTCTAGGTTTCTCTAAGATTCCCTTCTCTGATGAGTGCCTAATTCAATACATCATCAAAGATTCTTAAATGAGAAACATTTACCTATGAACTGATCTGATAATAAAGACTGTTTTGGAAACTTCTATCTCTAGAGATCTCATAATATTCCAAAGATGGCTCAAATTGGTGTAGGATGGTAAAAAATCCAGTTTAGTCAATCACTAAAAATACCTCTTATGTTAGATTCATGAAATCACGAATTTTCCCTACCTCAAGGTCTTGGGATAGAAATGGATCAATAAAATCATCTCAAATTCCTTCCAACATAGCTCATATTTCTACCCAACTTCCTCTAGAATTCCCACCAATTCTTTGAAGGTCCATGAAGCATATAGGCAACAAGAATCACAATTATATCAATTGGTGTCTTGAGATGATTGAGGAGTTTATGGACCAACTGAATCCATAACCCAACTACCTAGGGTTCCCCTTACCCAGTAAACAAAGGCAGATGCTGAAGCTGAAACTCCCTTTTCAGCTCATAAATTGGGGAAACAGTATAAACAATCTCCCTTTCCAAGGACCACATGACCCTCCGAGAGATATTGTGAAGCATAACATCTATATGGTCCTTAATAACTAAAGGATTTTTTGGTTCAGATGTGTTAGGAGCATGCTGATTGTCACTCTCTTTACGCTCAAGTTGAGGTTCACGAGGATACATTTTCTCAACAAGACAAAAATACACCTTAGAGAACTGTCTAGAAACAAGGTCAACACTAGAAGGTGACTACAACAGATAACCACTCACTCTTGGTCTATGTAGAAATGTCTTATAAGTATTTTAGAATGACCTGAAAATCATTTAATTTTCCTAGTGAAATAGGAAAGTATATATCACCTGAAAAAATAGATATGTCCCTATCAGGAATAATGAATGTAAATATATCCCTATGTGCCTATTATGATGCATGTATTCTTAGTTCATTCCATTTCGTACCATTAGTACAAACCACACGAAATTGTAAGATCATAAAACAACAACCTCACATAACCTGTGAATCACCCACGGTGAAATAACATTAACTGTAATAATCACACAATACAAACAACAATCCCATCCATGGGTACTCAGATTTTCTCACATACATGGGTCAGATACTCCCATACACAAGCTCAATTCAATATCTTGACATATCCTAGTATCCTTTCAACCTTTCCCAAAATTGGGATGAAAAAAAAGAAAACATTTTTCCTCTGATACCACTTTACAACATCCCCCAATCTGGCACTCTCTCATGTGGCTGAAAAGGGTTGGTTATGGGACCTCAATCACACCTCCCTGTATTCTAGAGGCTACCAACTAGAAGTGGGGGTGTGAAATGTATAATGGAGAGACTATACCCCCTTGTATTAAGTGTCATATAATTAGAACAATTCATATTAAAAAGGAAGTAATCAAAGTAAATACATAGTGGAAGACAATAATAAAATCCAACTAAATAATCCAATAAATAAATAAGTCAATAATGTATTGATGTGATGGAATGTAACTAAATTTCATACTAGAAAAATAAAAGAAAAATACTAGCAGACTCAAATAAAATACTGAAGTCCTGAGTCCCAAAACCCACATTAGACCCATCTACAAACTCCATCCCAACAATATAAATTAAATCAACAACAAGGTCCTTTTACCTTATCCAAACCTATATCCATGAAATATTCTCAAGTGTGAAATAGTGGCCTGAATAGGGTGTTAGTATAACTGAGTAGTTCTACACCACCATATCTAAAAAAATATAGTATGAAAATAAGTGTATGCAATAAATCGATAAATTATTGCATCATTTAATTAAAATATTAACAAAATACAACAACAAACTTCTTCAGCTTCATGATGAAATAACTATTATCATATCTTATGACCATGCCAAATACAACCATATAACCAAGTTAAAATAACTTTCTTTGACACCATGCCAAAATATATTTGAGCATTTCTTATGACAATGAACATATAAACCTTATAACCATTGTAATGTCACAACAATCCATGTAAAATCCCTATAAGTATTATATAATTACGGATTAAATACCTATAAGAATACAAAATTATTGGTCAAAGACCTATATGTATTATGACATGGGACTGGGAATTTCCTTCTCTCTACAAGCATTACAACATGAGACTGGGATGAGCCCACTTAATATTTGCATTATTGCATATAAGTGTGCATGTTCCAGGTCCGAGCTCAATATATAAGCATTACAGCATGAAACACATTCCCTATAATACAACATGGATATCATAATATCACATCAACATTTTCAATGGATAATTATGAAAATTACCATTCTTCTTTCATAATACACTGGTTATTCAATTCAAAATTTATTAACAATTATATCAATTATCAATAATCCATAATTTATGGATTTAGTAATAAGAAATCACCCTACATCACATGTCCTGCTAAACATAAATTAATCCAAATTCCAATTAAAAATCCATTTAGAACCAAATAAAATCAAGGAATAATCTTATTCAATTATTTAATTAATTTGGATGCACAAAACAATGGAGAAATCACTGTATTTCATAAACATAGAAATTATCAAACTATATTGTTAATATTTAGACCCCCTACCTTTAACAGACGATCCAACAATGCTTTTAATGACCAAATACCACAAGGAAGAAGGTGTGGAAGATTTAAAAGAGGTTCCTGGATCAAAACTGATCAAGATCAAAACCAGTAACACAATCAGAAAAAGGATTTCACTGCAAATGTTGGAGAATGAAATGGAAGAAAGAAGAAACATAACAAAAATAACTATAAAATGATTGAAGATGCAAATCAAATGTTCATAAGGGAGTTTGGCATTGTAAAATAACCTAGATAATACCCTATGTTTGGGTGAAGAGAAGCTGCAATGAATTAGAATAATGTTTTACCACATAGTATGTTTAAAAGTGTAGGGAAAGAATTTACAAGATGTTTAATCTAGTTACACATCAAGTAAATGTTTTAATGGAATTATCTGAAAAAACCCATCAACTCATATTTAATTTATTAAAACTCTCGAATAATTACATGACATAAAATCCATTTACACAACATGTAACCGTTCTGTATTTTATTTTTCATCGCATTTTCATTTTAAACAACACAAATACCCTTTAAAGATTTTCAACTTACCAAGAACACATAAAACACTTAACCCATTTATACCCAGACTCCATTTACTGAAACGATCATACATCCTTGAACATTAGGTCAGTTTATCCAATAAAGGTTCTCTATCTATGAATAATACTCGACCACCAAGGCTAAAATAATAAACTCAAAGTGTGACATACCAGAAAAAAGATGGGATCCTACAATAATCATAAAGTAAGTCCCCTTTTTAACTTAGGTATAGATGGAACACATAATCTCTTTACAAATTTCATAATGTTGTCTTCACAAATGAAGTCTTCCAAGTTACCATCATTTATAACTTCAATTTTCATTTGAAAATTATTGTTATCACATTGATAACTTTTTACCTTTTCTAATAAATATAGTTTCATGACCATATGAAAAAGGAGTGATGTATATCCTTCCTTAATA
Source organism: Viscum album (assembly GCA_963277665.1). Lineage (NCBI taxonomy): Eukaryota > Viridiplantae > Streptophyta > Magnoliopsida > Santalales > Viscaceae > Viscum > Viscum album. The sequence continues at coordinate 1,232,665,418 of OY728162.1, read as the reverse complement.
GTATTAAATCCATATTTTTTAGATCCATGAACATATGATCCCTCTCAATATTCATTTAGGTATAAAATCCATGATGATTCCTTCTCAAAACATCCTCTACCTAATTTTCCTTCAACGAGTTATACTGTATTGATCAATCAAAAACCCTTGAGTACATAGAGCCATTTGCATATCTTCATATTGATCTATGTTTTTGAAAGTATATATTTTATGCTTTTTTGATCTGTGTATATCTCATATATTTTATTATACAGATAATTTCTCAATATATTCAATGAAAAGATTAGAACTACCATATCAAGATAATGGGTTGAATAGTCCTATTTTCATGTATTTTACATACATGATGAATATTCAATAACATTATCATTTTTAATAAGGACAAAACTAAGTTCATTCTTTGATGCATTACTATAGATAAAAAACCCATCATTTACTAATAATAGTGTCAAAATTGGACTGTTAAAAAATATTCTATTAAAATATTAAAAACATTTTCAAATTCCTTTGTACATATGAACTTAACTCCCTTACATGTATACTTGGTTAATGGTTTCTAAAAATAGGAAAAATTATAGATGAATCACCAATAATAACCTACCAAACCATTGAAACTACAAACCTCAATTATTTTCATTGGTGTAGGTCATTATTTGACTAAATTTATCTTTCTTGGGTAAAATGATATTCCATCATTGGAGAAAAATAGTCTATGAAAAGATTCATATTTTATCCAAAAATCAAACTTACTAAATTTTCCATACAAATCTTTCAATCTAAGAGTATTAAGAATAATAAGAAATTTATTCCCATGATCTTTAAAATTTTTAGAATACACCATCATATCATTAAGGAATATGAAAAAAATCATCAAGATATACCTCAAACACTCTGTTCGTTGGATCCATTAAAATAGAGGATACATTAATCAATCCAAATGGAATTACTGTAAACTTGCAATGTCTATACTTCATTCAGAATGCCGTATTTAAAATATCTTCCTTCTTTACTAAGAATTGATGATACTCAGAATGAAGGTCAATATTTTTTAAAATATTGTGATCCATGAAGTTGACCGAATAAGTCATTAATGTGAGGTACACGATATTTTTTCATTACTGTAATATAATTAATTTCTATATAATCAATGAAAATCCTCATGAATCCATATTTATTCTTAATAAAGATAAAAAAGGTTCCCCATGGTGAAATAATGGGTTGATTAAACCCCTTATCACAAAAAACCTCTATTTATTTCTTTAAATCAACTAATTCCTCAATGGTTATTCTATAGGGTGTCTTTGATATTTATCATAAATCAGGGATTAAATCAATGAAAAACTCAACCACACACTCTAGTGGATGTCTCGTTAATTCTTGATAACATTCATAAATGTATTCCAGTACAATAGGTAAATCTGTAATTGAATATTAACTTATCCACCCAAAGATTTTTTTGACCATATTCCCTAAGAATCTCATTCAGAAGAGCTACTGGGGGTAGATATAGACATGAATCAAATGATGAAGTGTACTCTCTAAAGATATTTAATTCCACATCTTTATCATTAATTGTAACTTTATTTTCCTTATAATATTTTTTTTGCCTCATGTTTTGAATGACAACCCATGAAAAGGATTATATCAAAGTAAACCATATGTGTAATAATAGAGTTAGAAAATAGATTATGTATATGAATCATAATGGGAACTACCTAACACATCCTTGTTATAGTGAGAATTCCACTAAGAGTTTTATCTAACATCTCCCTTCGTAATGTGAAAGGGAAATATATAATTTTCATGGAAAACATGGAATATATAAAAGAGTGAGAGGATCTAGAATCATATAAATAATTAAATAAAAATTATGATATAATTAAAGTACATTCCACTATAACTTTACGAAATTCAACCTCAATGGTTGTGATCACAAATGTTTGGCCTCCTCCCCTTAGTCTAATATACGATAATTTCACTTGATACATGGTACATATATTTGGATAATTCCCCATTTATTTATTGTTAAATAATAGTATAGAAGTTTTTTATTTATTACCATTATATTCCTCAGCTTGATTACCCCTATCTGTAAACTTATAAAAATTGTATACCCTTCAAGAATTTTCTTGGATGATTCTTTCCATAGTTCTCATAAGATGGAAATTGATTTGTTCTTTTATTCTTATTTGAAATATTACCATTTTATTGGTTCTAATTCAACCTCTTATTTTCATGATTTACATTTATTATATATAATATAGAGTGTCCACTCTCTTTTTTTATGGAAAATAAAACTACTTTATAATACGATTTTTTTAAGAGACACACCCATGAGAGACCTGCCTTAAATCATTAAAAGAAATGTAAATTTTGGACTCCATGTTGCATATTTAATATATAGAACACCTAGATAGACTTATAAAGGTAACCCAATACTGTTGAGCAATTTTTTCTTCCCTTATCTTTATGTTGAGGAACCTTTTATTCATTTTAGTATTTTTACCATGAGTGAATTATTTTTGAAGAATGTTTTTAAAAATATTATTATTTCATATGTTAAATTTCCTCTACCTTAGAAGTATTATTAATAAATTACCACCATTAATCAATTTTTTTGAGACAACACAAAAAAGTGAATCCTTTTCCTGTCATAACATCATAACGACAGAAATATATTTTTAAGGGAATTAATCAATTTATATACTAGAAAAGGATTATTAGTACCTCTAAATGATGGGAGATTCCATCACATGAAGATTTATAATATAAGAGAATCACATTATGGTACAATAGGTATCTACATATGGAAAATGTTATTTTTTCTTAACCTGATTTAGATTCCAGAATATATCCATGATCTACTCAATTTTAATAACAGCTATATTGGCTTACTGAGAAGGGAAATATCTACATTATCCATGATTATTGATAACATTATTTATTCTAGAAACATTTATAAACATTAGAATATATATTATTATCTCATGAAATTTTAAATTTTAAATCATAATTTATAATTTTAAATATGGAGTAACACTCAACATAAATTGAATATTTATGCACTGTTACTCTAAGAATCATAAAATTAGTTTTATTGGTAATATTATCATATCTTTTATAATGGTTCATATATATAATGTGTATTAATCAAATAATATACCCATTGAGTCATGTTTCATCTACTATGTTATTCTCAAGTCAATACTTATACACATTTTCAGGGTTATTACCCTTAGGTACATATTTTCCAGAACCACATCCCCTTGTAGTATCTATACAGGTATGTATTTCTAAGTTAACCACATAATCTATTCCATACAAAAAAATTCCTGATATTTTCCTAAAATTAGACTTATACTCAAAGTCTATCATAGGTTATGTTTCATAATGTATGTTTTCCTTAATCTAGTTCACAATGATTATAATAAACTTTGTCTAATACTAACTATAACAACCCCTATTCTAGTAACCTAGAATTGATGTCTACATTATTATAATGGAATAGATATAAAGAGTCATATCCCAAAGTACCAATTAGGTTAGCAGTTTTAAAGAACTATATAAATACCTAATATCACACACACACTATAAAATTTTATTGGACAAGAAGAGATACACAAAAAAACCACCATGGGGGCCATAAAAAATAGATTTCATGGGAGTCTCCAACTACAATGTCTCCACCACTAGGGAGAGGGAACCAGTATTGGAAAATTTCATTAGAGAGAGATCCTATGAGGCCTGTGATGCCAAGAAGCCTTCCACATGATTGCCTTCATGACATGTATGAAGAATCTTTATACCCTAGGTTAAGAGATAAATGCATTTTAGGACAAAATAAATAATTCACTAAGGTGTAGAATTGGGGTCTCTGAGGGAGTTCAAGAGGATCTTTATGTTAGACTCCATCGATGATAGGGGAATATTTTTTGCGTGGTACAATTTGAGACCCTGGAGCATGATCCTTCCTTCATCTCCAAGTGAGTCCCCACTCCCATTTAATGTATTGAATGCGAGTACCACCGATCCTGGAGAATAAATCATCACACCACTTCTTGTATGCTGACTTGTGTGTAAGAACCATCTACAATAAGGTTAAGCCCCAGGGGAGGGGTAGACAAGCACACCCAGTGACCAAATAATGGAGGGTGTGTCCAACTTATTTATTTTCCAAGAGACAAGTAACATTTTAGAGAGGTCACCTTATATCCATGCTCAAGAAGATAATAAAGTTTTATGAAGAGGAATTGTTTCCTCAGAAATAATTCCTAAACGGTCAAGAAAGGTCCTTTATGTTGGGACTAGTTTTTAGCTTCATAGATTCACCAACACCTCACTACCTGGAGGAGTGAGTGAGCATTCATTTTGGATTTTTGGATATTGATACCAGTAAACCACCCTATGATGAACTATTAAATGGACTCTACTACAACCTAAAAAATAGAAAACTGACCTAGAACTCCCCAAATGAGTGAATCCCACATGAAACAGTAAAAAATTTGTTGGGTGGATTCCTCCTTGCATGACGAGAAGCAAGAAAATTTTAATGCTAGGCGAACTCCCTTACCCTGAACAATTTTTTCTTTTGAGAGTACATGGTTATAGATTATCGAAACCAATTTTTTTAATTTAAAAGGGATTTATTTTCACCATAAAATTCCACCACACTCATATCTAGGATGATAAAGATTCATCATATTGTTATATGCCTTCTCTAAAAAACATAAGACAAGTTAACTATAAAAAAACAGCTATTCAGGATGTCCACTATCTTAATATCATCCAAAGAACCCTTTTTGGATGGGTCCAATATCACTTGGAAAAGGGTAGGGTGGCTATTGGCTTGATTAAATATCAGGCCCTACATTGGGAATCCTAGAAAGCTCAAGACCTGGATCACAGAAGTTCAATCCAAAAAACTGGTATTCTCATGACTCATAATCCACCTGGAATGATTTTTAGGTATAGAATAAGGAATTGGATATAAGTCCATAGCCTCGTGGGATGATAAATTCTATTTCTCAAAACATAACCATTAATAATTTTTATTAACCTACCCCAGAGGGATCGACCTTTAATCACCTCCCACACCAGTTAACCCTAGAGGTAATACATTGTATCCCTCACGTTCCTAACTTTGATTACCCCATGATCAACCATCATAGCTAGTTTAAACTAGGATTCCCAATTACATATCCCCTCTCTATGAGATTACCAAAGGAAGTTACATTATAACTTCTCGATATCATTGAATGTATTCTTGGTCACCTTGATCATCACTATAATATGCTTGTAAATCAAGTACAACATGCAATTGATGAGGATAATTCTCCCACAAATGGACAAGAAGTTATTTTTCTAATTGGTAATGTTATTGGTGATTTTGTTTAAAATATTTTCAAATTTCTTGCTCTGGACTCTTCTCGGAGCCAAGGGAGCTCCCAAATAATCCATGGGGAAGTTATATCTATGAATTCCAAGGTTGTTCTCTATTTTATTCTTTTTACTTTTTGGGAATGGGGAAGGAAGAAAAATACCGCTTTTTTCCTTTTTGATTCCTTGTCCACTCAATTTTAAAAAAGTATCCATAATATTTCTAAGAACCCTGACTGATGAGTTATGACCATTGATAAAAAAAATACCATGTTATCAGCAAGCATAAGGAATGACTCCCTTCTGAAATAGGCTCTGCAATGATAGGGCCTGATCACCCTATGCTGCATATAGAGATCCACATATCTATAGAGTGCATATTGATCCATGGTGAAAAAGATGGGATAGATTGGGTGCCCTTTCCTTATCCCTATCATAGATTTAAGAAAGCCTCATTACCTACCCATTGATAATAAGTTGAGCCAGGCCATGCTGTAGTAGTAGAAGAGTAAGTACATAAATCATTCTAAACCCCTATGCATCTCATAACCCAAAGAATAAAATTCCAATTCATATGATCATAGGATTTATCAATATCAATTTTAACAATAATATTAGAACCCATCACCTTATTTTTGACCTCTCTAACTATTTCGCGAGCTATTCCAATAGCTCCTTGAATCATCCTATATTTAATGAAGGCATCCTTCTCCTCAAATACCCAATTCAAAATGAGTTGGGAGAGTCATATGTTCATGATGGATGTAAGTAAATTGTAAGGAAAATTTAACATACTGATCGGCTATAATTTTCTGATAACTAAAGGGTCATTCACTTTAGGAATTATGCCCATAGTGGTGGTTAAGGAAACCTGAAGAAAATTTTCTAGATCCATGAATCCGGTTCAATGGTTTTATCTTAATAACCTAGGGAAAGGAAAAAAATAAGGGTGTGTTAAAATTCCTTGAAAGGGGTACTTACCATAGAATGTACCATGAATTAATATGACGCATTCAATATGGAATGGTAAATAACTAAAAACACATTATATTTAAAAAATAACTTAACTGTTATGATTAGATAAGGCATAATCAATATAGAAATTTTAAAAAATTAAAACACATTCCATTTAACTGAAAGACTAACAATGAAATGCATCCATATATAATACTAAGGTGAAAATATAATGTATAATAATAAAATAATTCTCAATGAAGATAATTATTAGTTATTTGACATCACAATCTTAAGAATAGTAATACCTCTACATTCATGAACATTTAAAATATAGTTTAAAACAATGGTTAAGAACCTATTTAATTTAAAGATGATTCATATTATGAGACTCATCAATTCATTAAGGGGATATCTATAACTGATACCCACCCATAACTACATGTCCAAAGAATTCATCATATATCTAATGACCAATTTATTTCATGAAAAATATTCCTTATAAAAAAATATTAATATTTTTCAAAGAATACTTATTTATCAATATTTCCCCATTTAATCAAATAACTTTCAATGTAATAATAATATGTAAGAATGATATATAGTTTAAGTTATAAGAATATCTATGGTAATGATTGTATATTTAATGGAAATTGAATGTGAAATGATTATAATAAAGATAATGTTTCAAGAGAAATTAAATGACCACAAAATAAATGATAAATGACTATTAATACATCAGAATTATATGTTTTATGGTAAAAAAATTTCTTCTAGAAAATGGAAGAAAATATAACTGACCAAAAGAGAAATAAGACTGAATATTCTATTAAAAATTCCTTTTGAAAGATTAACTTGAATTGAATAATAAATAATCATGAATAAGTATAAATTAATTTTAAATACCTTATATAAGTAGTATATACACCACATAAAAATTAATAGGTGCATAATTTCAAATAAGTCCCAATAGAGTGAAAATTAAGATGAAATCCCCTACCCCATGATTCCCTTTGGATGAAAACCATTTAAACTAATATATAGTGGTTTTAAGTTGGTTATTTATTGAGTCAATAAGGTTTCCTTATGAATTTTCCATTCCTTTATGTTTTGAAAATCACAAAACTCTATCTTAAGGAAAATTGTATTTCCCCAAAGATTTATCTTAATAAGGAAAATTTTTCTTTCCCAAGTAAAATTCATCCTTACCTATATTTTCATTGTTCATGTTGTAATTTCTCAAAATCTAACTCTTTTTATTTCTAAGTGTAAAATTTGGTTTCATATAGAAATGCTTGGAAACCTATAAATACTTAGATATAGAAAATTCTGTTTTCATGTTCTGAATTCAGATTATGAATTCCTATGAATTCAGATTCTGAAATCTCTAAAATTCAGATATCAAATCCTCTGAATTCAGACTCCGAATTCTCTAAAATTCAGATTACGATTTATCTGAAATTCAGATTCTGAATTCTCTAAAATTCAGATTCTGAATTCTCTGAAATTCACACTCTGAATTCTTTGAAATTCAGAAACTAAATTCTCTGAAATTTAGATTCATAATTCTCTAAAATTCAGATTCCGAATTATCAGAAATTTAGATTTCGAATTCTCTAAAATTCAGATTCCGAGTTCTCTAAAATTCAGATTTGAGATTCTCTGAAAATCATATTCTTAATTCCTCAAAATTTAGACCATGAATTTCTTATAATTCAGACTTTGAAATCTATAGAATTCAGATTCTGAATTCCATGAAAAACAGAATTTATATATCCATGTAATATAGGCTACAAATGTTTATTTTCTTAGACTCCAAAATTTATTTTTCCTTAGACTCTGAAAAACTGATTTTCTTAAGGAACCATATTTTTATTAACCTTGATATAGTTATGAAACGATGTTGTGAAATTTGTTTCTAACTAACCGTTGTTTGAATGACACATGTATAGGTCCTTTCGAGATTCAAGAAAAAATATGATCGTTGGAGGAGGGAGCTGACTGTTGGAGAAATTCCTATAAATAGAAGATCATTTGAATGAGCTTGACAAAAATCTATCAATAAACAGATTAAATTCTACTGAAGTGATTTCTAGAGAGAGAGAGAGAGACTCTCAAGCATTGTTCTTACTGAACATCTTGTTTGGCTTGCTTCGTTCGACTTCGATTATTACCGTGTACAATCGAGGACTTCCAGGGATAGGATGACCTAGGTGCCGACTACCATAATGTTTGAGGACTTACCTGATAAGGAAGATAGAGGTTATGAATAACTTAATGTTCGAGGGCTTACAGGGATAGCAAGAAAAATGTTTTAGAGACAAAATATAGTGCTAAAATTGATGTTTTTGAGGATAAAAACTTACTTATTAAACTAAAGTAAGAAATATTATCCTTGAGAAATTTTTTGTCAAACTTTAACTTAGGTAATGAAAACTTTGATAAGATGTATTCACAAACTCGACCTCTAAAGAACAATTCTAGTTTGGGCTATACTTATTCTAAACCAGTTTTTAGTAGTAATTATTTTGTTCCTCAAAGTGATCCATTCTGCACTAAATGTCAGTGTGGTGTAAATTGGGAAACAAATTATTCCTTAAACAATACTCAGTATTTAGGTTTTCATAAATATCATTTTCAATGAAAATGTGGATTCCTAAAATTTTTCTTTATGAAGTTTCCGGATCCAAGAAAGTTTGGTTTATGAAAGTCTAACTCTCTTATTTTCAGGAATGTAACGATAATACAAATAGAAATACTTATTACTTGGATAGTGGTTATTCCAGGAACATGATTGGTAACAAGAACCTCTTTGAAAATATTATCAATAAGAAAGTAGGAAAAGTAACATTCAGAGATAATGCTCCGGGAGAAATTATTGGTATAGGTAACATTATTCTTATTGAAAAAACCTTGATTTCAAATGTATTATTTGTTAAGGGTTTTAAGAAAAACCTTATTATCATATGTCAGTTATGTGATGAAGGTTACCTTGTGAATTTTTGGAATGATAAATATTTAGTACATAATTCCAAGGAAGAGTTTATTCTTTCTACCCACAAGCAAGAGAATGTATATACACTAAACATAGAATACCATAGAAGACAAGACCTACCTTGTCTTAGTGAAATGGAAGATCATTCATGGTTATGGCATAGAAGGGTTGGACACTGTAACCTTTGAAACCTTTGTAAACTCTATAATAAAAGACTTTTGAAGGATCTACTGGAGCTAAGATTTAATTTTTCAAAAGTTTGTGATCATTATCAATATAGTAAGAAACATAAATAATGTTTTAAATTAGTCATTGAAGTATCAAATACTAATGAATTGAAGTTGGTACATATAAATATTTTTGTTCTGACACAAACTGGAAGCATTGGGGGAAAATATTTTGTATTTGTCTTAGTTGATGATTACACTAGATTTACGTGGTTCTACTTTCTAACAATGAAATTTGAATCTTTTTCTAATTTTAAAAACTTTATATCCCAAGTTAAAATTGAGAAAAACCTTCCTTTTATAACTATTCATAGTGATCATGGAGGATAATTTCAAAATTCTGATTTCGAAACTTTTTGTAGTTGAAAAGGCATTACTCATAACTTCTCAGCACTAAGAACTCCTAAATAGAATGGTGTTATTAAAAGAAGAAACCAACTTATTCAAGAAATAACAAGAACCATATTGAGTGAATATTCGACATCCAAAAATTCTTGGGCTGAAGCTATAAGTACCGCTGGTTACACTATAAATGCAGTGTTGATTAGAAATTTTCTTAACAAAATCCATTATGAGTTATGGAATGGTAGAAAACCTAGACTTTCCTACTTCAAGGTATTTGGTTGCAAAGAATTAATTCTGAATGATAAAAATAATTTAAATAAATTCACACCCTAATATGATGAAGGAATTTTCCTAGGCTACTCCACAACTTCTAAGGCTTATACAATTTTTAATAAAAACACTTGTACTATTGAAGAAATAGTACATGTCAAGTTTGATAAAACTGATCCATTTGTTTTTAAAAATGCTCAACCTATATCTTCGGATGTGTTTTCAAAATGCAATTATCAACCCTTGATAGAAGATCCTTATTATATGGAAAATGATCAATAAAATGTTTTTGAGACATTTACCCCAGAAGATTCCCTACCATATATTGATCAACAGGTTTTACCAAAGCCAAATCAGTTTTTTCTCAAGAATCATCCTAGTGATAATATCATTGGTGATGTAAATTAACCTGTAAGGAATAGAAGTTCCTTAATAAATAAAGTCTAACAAGTATAATTCCTTTCTTAATTAGAACCTAAAAGAATTGATAAATCTTTAGGTGATTATGATTGGATAAAATCTATGAAAGATAAGCTAAATGAATTCGAAAGGAATAAAGTCTGGACCTTGGTTGATAGACTTAAGGAAACGTCTATTATTGGAGTAAAATGCATCTTCAAAAATAAGTGTGATGAAAATGGAATCATAGTAAGAAATAAATCTATATTAGTTGCTAAGGCTATAATAAAAAAAACGAATAGACTATGAAGGAACCTATGCTCTAGTAGATATAATTGAATCTATTCATATTCTACTTGCCTTTGCAGCATTCTTTAACTTCAATCTTTTTAAAATGTACGTTAAATGTTATTTTCTTAATTTTTATGTTTAAGAGGTAGTTTTTGTTGAACAACCTCCTAGTTTTGAAGATACAAAACATCTTGGATATGTTTTCAAACTTACCGAAGATTTATATGGACTTAAACAAGCTCCTAGAGCCTGGTATGATAGAATTATAGGATTTTTGTTACAAAACAATTATGTTAAGGGGAATGCTAATCCAACCCTTTTTAGAAATAAAGATAATAACATTTTTTTGATTTTTCAAATCTATATTGATTACATTATATTTGGTTTAACTCAGAAATATTTAACTGATTCGTTTGAGAATCTAATGAAATCTGAGTTTGAAATGAGTATGATGGGTGAGTTAACATTTTTACTTGGTTTTCAAATTTCTAAAAAACTATAAGGAATCTATATATCTCAACATAAGTATATTAAATATATTCTTAAAAATTATGGATATGAAAACACTAAAAGTATTAGTACTCCCATTGGTACCTCAAATTCACTTGATCTTGATGAAGCTAGGAAACCAGTGAATCAAACATCGTTTAGAGTTATGATATGAAGTTTACTATAGTTGATAGCTAGTCATCTAGACTTGTTGTTTTCAGTATGCTTATGTACAAGATAACTATCCAATCCTAAGGAATCTCATTTAAAGGTAGTGAAAATAATTTTTCCCTACTTAAAGGGAACCATGGATTTAGGACTATTTTATACTTCTGAAAATTATTTTGTCTTAAAAATATTTTTGGATGATGATTTTGGTGGATATAGATTGGATATGAAAAATAAATCCACAAATTTTAATTTCTTAGGAGATTCATTAGTTTCTTGTTAATGAAAAAAATCAACACTAAGTAGCACTTTCTATTACTAAAGCTGAATATATATCAGTAGGAAGTTGTTTTGTTCAAGTATTGTGGATGCAACACACACTCACAGACTATGGTATGAGTTTTACCAAAACAAAAATATTGTGTGATAATACTAGTGTCATTTCCTTATGTAAAAACACTATACATCACTCTTGTGAAAAATGCATAGATATTAGGCATTACTTTATTAAATATCACACACAAAAAGGAAATATCATTCTTCAATTTATCAGAATGCACGATCAACATGCTGATAATTTCAAAAAATATTTACCCTCTGATATATTTGAATTTATTAAATAGAAGTTAAGAATGATAACCACGAGTTGATATTCCATTTTAACTTCTTGTTGAAACTTATCACCTTAGAGTAAGAAACTTCTTTTCATAGGGGGAGTACATTTACTTGTTAGTCAAAAATTTTCGTAGTCAAAATTTTTCACAGTCAAAATTTTTTGTATTCAAAATTTTTCATGGTCAAAATTTTCGTAGTCAAAATTTTCGTAGTCAAAATTTTTTGTAGTCAAAATTTTTCATAGTCAAAATATTTCGTTGTCAAATTTTTTTGCAGTATATTTTTTTCGTAGTTAGAATTATTCATAGTCATTCTATGGAATCTAAAGTTCTTCAAGAAGAAATATCCTCATTATAAATACTTTTCTCGAAGTAATATGAAAGGAATTTTTCCTTTCCTATGTTTTTGTAATCATCTTTTTAATTGTCGGTATTTTTATTTTGTTTTAAGTTTTTTGGATTCACATTTACTTAAATCTAAATGTTCTTCTTAAAAAACCTCAAAATATCGGAACCTATCAAAATCATTATTCAGTTATCATCTCAACTTTCAGATCTGATCATATGTTTTTCAACCATTGGAGAAACCAAGGAAGTTGAACCATTGCCTCAACTGCCTATATAAATCCCCTCCAATGATTTTCCCATATTGGTTTTTCAAGGTTTTTCGTGTTGAAGCTCTATCTCTATACTTAAGTCCATTATGAATCTCTAAAGATACCCTAGTTCTGAATGACTTATGAAGCCTCTCCTCATAATGATATGTCGGCTGTTAAGGAAATCTAGGAATGACATATATACCAAGAAAGGTTAGTTAATCTAAAACTCTTCAACATATATGATTCTATTATTTCTAAGAATATTAAGTTTAATGGCTTGGAGATTCTTTGTATTTCAAAACCGAAGGCACAAGATCCGGTGTATCCAGACTTGTTGATTGAGTTCTACGAGACAACATGTTTCTTTGAGGAAGAAGGCAGAGACAAGTTATATTTTAAGTGTTATAGAAAGACCTAATCTCTTTATTATAGCAAGGAAACATGTCTGATTAGAATTCCTTATGAAGGAGAATTAGAATTCTGCACTCACAAATTGCCCGATGTATTAGGATCTTTTGATAAGGAAAATGATATACAGTGTCTTGGCTTGAAAGGAGTGAAGACTCTGAAGATTGTTCATCTGTATACAAACTTATGGATTCTCGAATTGTGGGTTCAAGGATTTATAATTCCAAGGAAAGGGGATAAGGATACTTTGATGAAGAGTGATATCTATATATTGGATTTCTTGGTGAACATTAAGAAGATAAACTTGGTTAAATATATCTTGTTGACAATTTAGAATATCAAGAATATAAATCTGAAATATCAAATCATTATGTATCCATTTTTCCCTCAAATATTATAGTTCTTTGTTTATAATATTTCAAAATTTTATGTATTTCCAATCCTAGAAATTACAAGGTAATGTTTTCGAGTGATGATACCATAAGGAGGATGAGGGTTGACATCTCAAATGAATCCAGAGAATTTTCTGATCTATATGAAGAAGAAGAAGTAGAAGCTTTATCAAAGAAGAAAAAAGTGGCTAAAACCTCTAAGAAAGGTGGAAGGAAAAGAAAGTCTAAGAAACCGAAAGAGAAAAGAAAACCCCTGTGGCTAAAGAAACTCAATCAGCACCACTGAAGCCAAAGAGGCAAAAGGTATATTCTGATGAAGTAGTATCCAAGTGGATATAAGACAAGAAGAACATAAGGGAAGGGGAGCCTAAGTTTGGATTTGAGCCTACTGATGCAAAATCCTTAAAAATTAAGGCTACTGAAGATATTGAGAATCAATAGAAAGATAATATGCAAAAGAAGAAGATGTCTGAGGTTGAAATAGTACAATATCTTCTCAAAGATTCTTAGAAAACATCTTAAAAAATTCCAATTCCAGAATATTTTTTCCTATAATCACTTCATGTGACTCCGGGAAAGAAAGTGGTGATTCTGGAATCACATCATGAAGAATAAATAGTTGAAGAAGAAGAAGTTGATGAATAAGGAGAAGAATAAGGTAGTGGTGAAACTAAGGACGTAATAAGGAAAGTAGAGGATTATCAGGATAAGGAGATTCTTTCTGAGAAATTATCAATCCAAACATCTAAAGACGAATCTTTAAAATATGATACTATAGGAAAAGATGAGAAGGGTGAGGAAGAAGTGAATAAATTTTCTGAAGAGGAAAGTAGTAATCATGATTTTATTCAGCCATAGGATGTTGTGGTAGGAGCCAAGAAATAAGAAGTAGATAAAGATAAAATTGTTCAGCTATCAGATAGTGAACACAAATATCCAAAATCACAAGACATCATTTTGAGAGCTGATAAGGGAAATTAGGTGGCAGTAGATACACCTAGTAAATCTGTGGTGCAGAAGAAAGATGTTGTTGCTTCTTTAAAAAGGAAACTTGAAGACATAGAAGAATAACCCTCACAAACCAAACACTCGGATTCAGAATAAACTTCCCTTGGACATGATCTTGTTGTTTAGTCATTGAAAAAGATGGTTGGTACTATTCCCTTATTCCCAAGCATAGACTAAAGATTCTAGATGCTTTAGCATATGATAAATTATAAATCAGATTCAGTTTCCATGGTTATGAACAAATGTGTCGGACTAGAGGTAGATTTCAAAACCTTCTTCATTGGTTATGAGGCTCATAAACGATCTTGCATGAAGATTACAAGCTGGTAAAATAATACAATCTAAGATATGCGTATCCTTGAATAATTTTATGAAAATTTCAAGGATTATTTTAACACTGAATATGGGAAGACCAAGGATCTTACAAATAGTTTTCATGAAAAGTTAAACCTAGAACAGACTAATCGGAAGCAAGAAGTTAAGAATCTGAATGGAAAGATTAATT
This sequence comes from Viscum album, assembly GCA_963277665.1. Classification (NCBI taxonomy): domain Eukaryota; kingdom Viridiplantae; phylum Streptophyta; class Magnoliopsida; order Santalales; family Viscaceae; genus Viscum; species Viscum album. Next base: position 1,232,650,378 of record OY728162.1, on the reverse strand, counting down.
ATGTGGCTATGAATTGGAAGAGGGAATGAGATTTCAGAATTGAGATTGAAGAGGAGCTTGTTATGTAAGAAGAAGTGTTGAAAGCTCAAGCATAATGTCTTATGGCTCAGAAAGAAGAAATTAAATCTTTGGAGAAGAAAAATGAAGATCAAGATCAGCTGCTCAAGTATATGGAAGAAGATCATAATGAGATCAAGAAGCTAAAAACCATTGTGAAGAAGCCGATGCCAAAGGATAAATAAGGACAATTTCTTTCCATTCCAATATTTTTTTTGTAATTTTCTTGGTACAAATTATTTCAATACTAATAAAATTCTAGTTTTCCTACATATATTTTCTTTTTTTATTCTAATTTTTCATGTACCATTAATTTTCCATTCCCTCAATTTCTTTTTGAAAATCCTAAAGGGGGATAAAGGAATGATAAAAAATAATGTTAAGAAAGAAGAAATTTCCCTATGTAAGGGGGAGTTCATCTAAGGAAAAGTTATTATCAAAGAATATTTTCTTATACAAGATAATGTAAAATCACATTCAGGAAATCAAGAATACAATCCTTGGAGATTCTGAAGCCTCAGGAGGAGTTATTCGTATCCACTTTGATCCATAAGTAAAGGGAGATAAGTTTTTATTTTCAAGTGCATAATGTTTCTAAGTCCTTATATTCTTTTTAGTAAGGATGTTTGTGCCTTCTAAAAAGGGGGAAATTGTTGAGTCAAAAAGGTTTCCTTATGAATTTTCCATTCCTTTATGTTTTGAAAATCACAAACACTCTATCTCAAGGAAAATTTTATTTACCTAAAAATTTATCTTTATAAGAAAATATTCCTTTCCCATGGAAAATTTCTTCTAACCTCTGTTTTCATTGTCCATGTTATAGTTTCTCTAAATATAAATATTTTTATTTCTAAGTGTAAAATTCAGTTTCATATATAAAACCTTAGAATACTATAAATACTTAGATATAGATCATTCAGTTTTCAGGTTCTGAATTCAGATTCCAAATTCCTCTGAATTCAGATTACGAATTCTCTAAAGTCTCTAAATTCAGACTCCGAATTCTTTGAAATTAAGATTCCAAATTCCCTAAAATTATTATTCCCAATTATCTGAAATTTAGAATTAGAATTATCTGAAATTCTATCACCAAATTATATGAAATTTAGATTATGAATTATCTAAAATTCAGATTCTAAATTTTCAGAATTATAGATTTTGAATTCTCTGAAATTCAGATTCCGAGTTTTATAAAATTAAGATTCCTAATTCTTTGAAATTCAGATTCTAGATTCTCTGAAAATTAGATTCATAATTCCTCATAATTCAGACTCCGAATTCATTAGAATTTAGACTCATAAATCTATAGAATTCCGGTTCTGAATTCCATGGAAAATAGAATCCGAATATCCATGTAATATAGAATTTGAATGTTTATTTTATTAGACTCCAAACATTATTTTTCCTTAGACTTTGAAAAATGGATTTGGTTAAGCCACCATATTTTTCTTACCCTTATTTTAGTTATAAAATGATGTCGTGCAATCTATTTCTATCAAACCATTGTTTGAGTGACATGTGTATAGGTCCCTCCGAGATTCAAGGAAAAATATGTTCGTTAGAGGAGGGAGATAATAGTTGGATAAGTTCCTATAAATAGGATCTCATTTGAATAAATCAACACTGATCTATCAATCTAGAGATTACATACTGCTGAAGTGATTTCTAGAGAGAGTGATTCTCATGCTTTGTGTGTACTGAACATCTTGTTAAGATTGTTTCATGCGACTCTAATTATTGCTATGTACAATTGAGGACTTCCAGGGATAGGAAGACAGAGGTGCCGACTACCTTAAAGTTCAAGGACTTCCTTGATAAGGAATAAAAAGGTTTGAACTACCTTAAAGTTTGAGGGATTCTGGGGATAACAAGATAGAATCCAATATTCCTATTGAGGGATTATCCTGGTGTGGGTAAGACATATTTTCTTAGAAGTATAAATCAAGGTACCTTTATCCAAGTTTGTTGGATACCATTCTCTTTGGGATAAAAGATTTCATACTTGTTCTTGTATTATTTCAAGTTTATTTTCCACAGAATTTTGATTTATAAAAAAATTATAATTATCTTATCCTTTATTATACTTGTATACTATTATTAGTAAGATTCTATATTCTTTAAGGTAGAATCTTTTTCCTTCTAAACTTTACTTAAGTTTCATTTCCGAAACCATATTTTCGAAACCTAGAAGGTTTGTAGAACTAAGATCTCTAGTGAATTTACCTTGTTTAACTTTGTTAAACATTGTTTTCTCAAGGTTAAAAATGAATGTTTTATACCAACTTTAAAGGTTCCAAAATAATTTTTAAAGTATAAAATTCACCCCTCCTCTTGTATATTTAGCATCTACATTCATATTTTTATCCAATATTATTCATTTATAAAATAACCATATTCATATTTATAATATCATATACGATCCTCTTATAATATTTTATATCCAATTTTTTAATTTTTTAATTTTTTATGCGTTAATTTTATTATTTTCTCATGCATGTTTTATTATGAATATTTCGATTCTTGTATATAGGACATAGAACTATAATATCTAGAATTATATTAAAGCTATAAATATCATATTTACACATTATATATATTTTTATAATCATTCTAGATGGTTGTACATAATAAGTGAATCACATCACTTCATGGAGATGTTAGGCCTTACGTACGCACGAGAGACGATATGATTCCATTAATGGGTGAAATGGTATGTAATTGGGTGATATAATAAATTTATTAATCAATATAATTTTATATATATCACATATATTTATTAAATTAATCCTTATTATCTTTCATGTAAAGCCTAAGTGAATAAATAATCACATCTTTTCGCGAGGTAGTATACCTCTATACACACAAGTGAAGTTATCTTGTTTTAAAAGAAATGGAATGTAAGAAGGAACATGTGTTATTATAATTATATAAGAATAATTATATAATAAATAATATATATACATTTATACCATAATTATATCTAACTATGATAAATGTTGATTGAAAACAAGTTACATCAGTTTGTGAGGCAGTAGTTCACTGTACGCATGATCAATTATTCAATTTTCCATTTGATGTAAGAGGATATGGATAAAATTTTTTACATAAAAAATATCATATAATTATGTGAAATACAATTTTTTTATAATATTTTAAGTATTAATATGTAAGTTATAGTAGTAAAAGAAGAAATAAAAAGAAAGAGCTTTGTTAAGATGATTAACTTTTCTTAGAGAAACCGCATTTGGATCTACTCTTAAGGAACATATGGTTGGTATTTTGGGAATAAAAAATCTCTATAATGTGTATAAGGATGTTTTAGAGATATGGTTTTAGGGTTTAGTTGATCTAAATGGCTTTATAAGTGTTAAAACGTGAGGGGAGTGAGTACCCTTTTATAATTGAGGAGTGACATTTTAGAAAGCTCCCAAAACTATTCAACAATGGAAAGAAAATCTCACACAAAGTGAATTTAAAATTTATAAATAATGGAATGGAGTGAATTTTTTGTTGATAAAAACCTCCACCACATAAACAAGAAACATTTTTTAAAATTTTCTATCCTTATCTTCTAGGTTTACATATTTTTACTATTTTAGTTTTCACGATGGTAACTAGTTTTGAACCTAGTAAATTTACCCTTTAAGTATAAAATAAAATGACATGTATTATATAATTTTGTCCCACAAATTAAAAAAATTAAATCCAGTTTATTAAAAAAATTATCCATGCATGGAAAATTAATTTTAACACAAACACATGTAAAGGGTAAAACCTCATTTTAACCTGAACTAGGGTAATTAATTTTTAATTCATTTTCTAATCATTATGAAAAAATAAGAAAAAATTAATTACTAATATTAATTATTATGATTAAAAATATGGAATCCATTTAATTAAATTAAACTCATATAACTGGGAAAATGTAATTTAAAATAAACCCATAATTCCTATAAAAAACTGGACTTTCAAAAAATGCATTTTTGAAGATTAAGAAGATCATATATTAACTATATAATAATTAGATGTATTTAAATTATTATATTTATATTTATAATATATAAATTTAATATAAATCATTAAAAATTTAATAATATTTTAATTTATTAAAATGGATATAAATTATGTCTTAAAAAACAATTTATTAGAAAATGAACAGTTTTTTGAATAATTTTTTTTCCAGATAATGTTCTTATATTTATTTATATCAAATTAGTATTTAATAAATTTTTAATTAATCATATTATAATATATTATTATAAATAAAATTAGGAATAATTAAATACTATATTTTAATTTTTTATAAAATCTTATTTCTAACGGAAAATTTCAAAAATTCATTCTCGAATAATTTTTCCAAAGTAAGTTCAAAATTAATATTCAACCTATAAAATTTTAATTTCTATGCAAATAGATATTCATATTTTAATTTTATTATAGTTCTTTTAATATATAATGTTCACTAACTATAATTGTGGGTCATGTTTTCATGTATAACAAACTATCGAAGAGTATGAATTTATCTAAAATGAAATATATCATAAAGTATGGGGTGTTAGAATATAATAGTGGAATTTGTTAACTATAAAAACTATTATAGTAGTCATGGTTCAATACCAATATTATAATAGTGAACATAGTTCTTTCTTGAAATGAGCTCATTCCCCATTCTGATCCTATTTATCTCATGAGAGTTAATCTTTACCCAATGCGTTGGAGAACTATATAATTCTAGGACCACCCTTAAAATAATGAAAATAATAAATATTTGTTCCAAAATATATTATAATATTCATCATTTCATAACTCATGATAAGAAATAGGTTTCATAAACATGCCATCATTGCATAACCCATGGAAAAGAAATGTGTTTCATAGTCATTTAATCAATTCATTATAGTATATTCCATGGAAAAGGAACAAGATTCATAAAAAATTATCCTAGTAATAATATAAAATCCATTTAAAGGATAATTATGGTAGAATAAGGTTATATACCTAGTAAATATTAATTAATATTAAAGTATGTTATCTTATATGGATTTTTTTAAAAAAAATCAATTTGGACCTTTCTTCAGGGAAATAACTTTTTCAATTTCAAATCACTTATGTAAAATATAAAATTTATAAAATATTAACTAAACAATATTTATTGAAAATAAAATTTTAATATTTTAATTTAATCCTTAAATCATTGAGTGATCATGATAGAGGAAAATACCATTCATTTTATACATGTTAAATTGAAGATTTATTTCACGTTTTTGGTATAATGTAAAATTATCCTTGTTCGAAAATGGAAAGGAAAATTCATTTTAAAATATTTTTTAAAAATTAAAACATGGGTAAAAATTTCTTTGAATAATTATTTTATAACAATAAAAAACTTCTTTAGTATATTTTTTGAAAACAAGGACATGGAATAAAAAGTGTTTTCAATTAAAGAGAAAAATAAAGTCAATTTTCCTTAAAAACATTTTGAACTCTTGAGTAATTAAAGAGCATAAAATTAAGAAGAAAATTTTATTCTTCATAAATAACTAGATTAAAATAAAACTCATCATTTTACTGAAATATATTTCATAATAATTTATCATCAAAAAACTAATCATAAACAAACCTGATAAATAAAGAGAAGGTAACATCAAACCCTTACCACTTTGGTATATTTTGAATTGTGTGGTCCATAAAATAAAAACCCTTAGATTTATTTTTAAATCCCAAAAAATTTAATATAAATCATAAAAAATAAATTAATGGTAAGTATATACAATTCATAAAATAAACAAGATGCGAATATGGCATGTGTCTCACTAATATAAAAGTGAGATGAAGATCCCTTACCACTTTGGAAACTTTTGAATCATATGAAATATTAAAGAAAAACATAAAATGAAAAATTAAATGACATTATATTAAGTATATTTATGATATAATATGTAAATTGGTATGTATATACACAAAAAAACAAGTGGTTAATATGACATATGTCTCCATGAAATAAAAGAGAGACTAGAAATCATTTACCTCAAGTATTGACTTCATTTGTATACATTAAAACCAAATATATATTAAGTATAAGATTATTATAAATCAATTAAATGGTAGGGATAATATATATCATATAATATATGATTTAGTTTTTACCTTTTATTACCATTTTATTGACAACACCTTGTTAATATTTTATTTAGGGTAATATATGCTTCAATTTTCATTTATGTTTTGGTTTGGTAGCTTCGGTCCTTGTTCTTTGATTTTCGTTCCATCATCAACAAAGTTTTAATTTTTATATAAATGTAATATATTCATTATGTACATATTTATAGTTATATATCAATTTTGTCGATTGAAAATGGATTTAAAAGTTCATAAAGATGGTAGGTCGTACATATGCGTGGATACAGTTTCCATTTTGTTGACAAAATGAAAGAAAGAAAGAAAAATATTAGTTAAACATTACATAATGATTTTTTCATTTCATAAGTATAATATATATTTAATTATTATATCCTTTTTACAAACCTTGTAAAAATAAAATGAAAATAACATGACATCGCTTCAAGGAGATGGTAGCCCACACATACTCATGAGTGACATTATCATTTTTCAATGAATTGGATGGTAAGAAAGTAGATGTGATATTGTATTACAAAAAGTATAATTATGTTATAAATGTCATATATATAATTTTAATACACTATTATATCCATTCATGATAGGCATTGATTCAAAATGAAGTACATCAGTTCATGAGGCGGTAGTCAGCCATACACATGATTGAAAGTTTCATTTTTCAATTGATTAAGATAATATGGATATAGCCTATTAAACTAACATAATAATATATTAGTATATGGGTGATAGTGATTTTTTTAAATCATAATATTTTTATAATATTTAAATAATGCATAAGAAGAAATAAAATGATAAAACATGGCTAAGAGCTATACCACTTCTTTGGAGTGCTTTTTTAGGTTTATACCCAAGGCCTTCTTATAAGGGTTTCCTAATCAATATATGGACTATAAAATATTGAAAGGTAATTATTTAATGGTTTTGGGAAGTTAATGTCTTATCCAAAGTGATCTCGAAGTTTAGAGAGGAGTGGAGAGAATATGTCCTTTTATAAATTTTGAATGGAATCCACTTGAAAACTGCTTGGAAATTTCCCAAAATAATCCTAAGGGATAAAATCCGTACCAAGAAAAATGATTCCAAATAACCATTGATTCAAAATTTTTATATGATATATTTGAAATTTATCTAGAAAATTTTATTTATACAAATTTTATTTAAAACTAACCGCTATATTTTTGTTTAACCCTGATTAACCATGTTTTAACCTTAATAGTAATAATTAATATTTGTTATTTTTACTATTCATTATGAAAAAAATATGTTATACTTATATCATAATATTAATTATACTAATTTTAAATATGGAATCAATTTTACTAAATTTAATTCACATAAGTGTTATAATTTTATTTAAAATTAAACTCAAAGATGTGAAAAAAAAGCGGTATTTTAAATTAAAATTTTTAATAAGTATATAAAGATTTTATGTAAATACAAAACATAAAATTATTAAAATGACCTAAATTTGGTTAATAATAACATATTTTAACTAAGTTAACTTTTAAAACATTCTATTACAAAGAAAACTCTGTAAATGTTTTAAATTAAAATGTGGTTTTCAATAACAATCAGTATTTGTCACTATTCATTAAAAAAATGAAACTTGTAAGAAATGTTTCAAAATTTCACCCTAGGATAATTTTGAAATGTTTATTACAAGAATGTATTTAAAATTTTAAAATAAAATTTCCAAAAGTAACCAAAATTAATTTAATTATATTTCAAAAACAAACAAAACATTTTTTGAGAAAGTAGTATTTTCAAACTATTTTAAGAATTTACTAAAAATTAAGTAATTTTTATTCATTATGTTTTATTTATTTTAAAAAATTATAATTAATTTGAAAAATGTGTTTTTTACTATTCATACCACAAAATTTTATATATAGTTTATAGTTATCTTGTTTAAATAATAATACTAAGAGTATATTTAAGTTCATTAAAACATGTTGTTGTGTATAATGGAAGATATCAATGAAATTAAACTTATTAGGAAGATATATTTCATAAAAACTCAGTGTGTTATAGAATCAATTGATAATATCCCTAATAAATCATAATTAACATCAATTTCCATTATCATAGACAAAAAATTCATTTAAAAGATCACTAGAATATTTTTGGAGGAAAATACCCATTTCACATTGAAATAACATGTTTAGAATATAAAAATTTCAAAATCAATTAAGGAAAAAATTTTATTTGAAAAGAAATTTGAAAATTTTAAATTAAGAATAAAATTATTGAGTAGTCATGAAGGTGATAAATTATATTCATACAGTTTATCTTAAAAAACATATCTTTTATATTTTCAGTAAAAATTCCAAAGAACATTTTTTAGAAAAAAAGAAGATTACTTATAATTTTTTTTGTAAAAAACTAGACATGGATTTTAAAAATAAATCGGTAATATTAAAAATTTTATTGAGAGTTTTTTAGAAAACATGGACATGTAAGAAAAAGGATTTTTGACTGAAGATAGAAATAATGTAAATTTTTCTTAACAACATTGATTCAGTAATTTGTGTTCTTAATGTGATTAAAGTGAAAGAAAAAAATTTAATATCCATAAATATCCTACAAAGAAGAAAATTTATTAATTTATTGAGTGAAAGATCCATAAATTTATTCATAATAAACATAATTATAAACAATACCGAGGAACAATGACATTATAACATTAGACCCTTACCTCAAGTTCTAATTGGGTCGATAGTGATTTAAAATAATTTATAATAAATTTAAATTTATTATAATTTTATGCAAGAATAATTTACATACTTATAATATCATATATGATCCCATTATAACCGTTCACCACACATTAATTTATATATATAGTAATTTCTTGGTGGTATAATTACATTAAACACACACACACACACCACACACACATGCTAGAAAGGCAGGCCATAGCCCCCAAGTCATATCCCACCCATAAAGAATTATTTATTAAGTACATGGACCAAAGGAATAGTGGGAATGAATCCTATTACATGGAACAATGTCCCACAAACTAGCACAAAGACCCAATGCAACATCATGCTTGCATCATGTCTACGCCACCATTTTCCCTTATCATGCCTGTGTCATGCCTGCATCACCTCTTGTGTCATTGCCTTCCTACATCATGTCTATATTACTGCCTATCAATAGAAAATATATAACACTCGAATACAAACGTTGGTATGAAGTAGGATTAAGGGGTGAATTTAACAGTTGGGTAAGCCCCCCACAACAACCATTAATTTATAATTCCTTATTAAATTCATCGTTATCAAGTGTTTACTATTTTTTTTCATGAGAATTTCAGTTTGGAAGTTCTGGTACTTGTACATTGATCTTGGTTACAAAATATCCAGAATGTTAATCATGATATAAGTATCATATATTTTCCTTATATTTATATTTATATTCATCCATAATATATATTAATAGAAAAATTAATTTCACCATTAATGGAGATGGTAGACCATATGTACACATGAATTCCTTTGTTTACTTTTCGATGGATGAAAAGCAAGAAAGGTATGTAATAATTAAACCTCATTGAATAATTATTATATCATATATATTTTATATAATTATTAAATCAATATTTATTTCTATACATTTAAATAAAAAATGAAAAACAAATCACATCTCTTCGAGGAGGTGCTATTCCATACATACAAATGAGTAGCGTTATCATTTACAAAATGATTACAAGGTAAGAATGAATATATGAAATTATAATTATATCATGAAAATTAAATAATATATATCATGTAATATAAATATTTAACCCATCATAATAACCATCCCAGAATGATGGTGATTGAAAATTAATTTTCTCACTACATGGAGGATGTTGTTCACACTTATGCACAATAAATACTTTCACTACACATTTGAAGCGATATACAATGTATATTAGTGGTTGAATATGTTGGTCGGAGTGGAATCCCAAGAGGGGGTGAATTGAGTTCTTACTTAAAATTTCTATTAAAAATATTTTTATAAAGATCCCCCAAGTACAAAAGTGGCCATGTTAATTAAGTAAGTAGAGATATAAATGTTTAGTTGGTCAATAGGTTTTCAAAGAGTGATTAGTAATCAGTTAAATTAGTGTATAACACTTATTCTTATTTTGAAACAATTTTACTAAATTAAATACATACACACACTAACTAGAACTAACTATCAAAGTCAATGCAGAACAATTTTATGTTTTAGCAATTATAAGCAGCGAAAAATAGACAAAAAAGAGTATTATAAAATATAGTACACAGTAGAGTAAAACAAGAGGTTCAGTCTAAAGATGAGACTTAATCCTCTCCACTAGGTGATCACATTCCACCAAGATGTTTATATGAACAATAAATTTGATACAAAGATGGTTTTAGGATTTATAATAGTTTTCACAAACTATCCAGTGTTCACACCCTCTACCACAGTTCTTTGTGAAAAAAAAACAATACAGACCACACATGGTCTCTTCCATAGTTATACGTGGGAAACAAAATGTAAGAGAAGTTTGATGTGAGGATTTTCGGTATCATCCAATTCAATCATAGGAGACAATGTGGGTAACAGAAAAAACGCACTTCATAGGAATGTAAAATAAAAGAACACAATAGAGCTAATATTATGATATTGAGTTTAGAAAGCTTTATGTGTTTTAAATTCATCACTTGACTCCTTGAAATGAAGAATTTTCATTTTGAGTCTTTCTTTGGAAGTTGTCCTCGAAATAGAGTGTCAAAACTCTAAGTTCTAGCTTTCAGGAACTGAGTGTTCTGTCATTTTGTTGATCTAGAGTCAATAAAGAACAAAAGGCAGCCGTGAAATTATTCTCTTGAAAATGAACTTCTTGAACTGCTTGGGTTCACAATGTATGAATTGAATGGTTCTTCCATGTTATCGTTGATCTAGTGAGTAAGATTTTGCATACGCTCTCTACTCTTTTTGTTATCTCATAACTTCTAGTTTCTTCCTTGGTCTTCTCTTTTATATTTGAGGTCCGACAATAGGAATAAATAAACCATGTGCAATCCTCCTCATACCTCGTATTGTCACTAGATGCGGTTTCTTGATATGTCTACAATCAACCTTAATTAATGTTAGACGCATTAAATTTACCAAATATGACCCTTATAATAATTTTATGAATTTGGAAATGTATGGATGGGTAAGCATTAGTATACTGGGAATGATATCCTTCACAATGGTAGGTTTCAATAGTAGGATTCATCGGTAGCCTTTAGTGGTAGGCTTCATTGGTGACCTTCGTCGGTGACGTTCATTGGTGACCTTCATCGGTGACATTCTCAACTGTAGATTTTAGTGGTAACCTTGAATCGGTGACCTTTGAATAAGTGAGATTTGCATTGGTGACCTTTGCATCGGTAAGATTAAAAAATAAAACAGTGAGATTAAAGATACATCGGTATCACTAGATAGAGATTATAAATATCAATGAAACATGATTATTCTATAGTATAAATATTATTATCACATAAATGACACGTGATTTGGGAGTATCAGTACTTGATTTGGGATTATCAAAATAGGCGAGTCCAACAATCTCCCCCTTTTTTATAATCACAAATTATGTCAGTATTTTCGCAATCCAGGTTAAGTGAATTTTCTAATATCTTCAGAGATGTGCATACTTAAAACTAAAAACTTCTCCCCAAAATAGATATCATATACATGCAAAGATTTCAGAAACATAAAATGTCTCCCCCTTTGTGATTAATAAAAGAATATAAGATAAATAGTGAAAAAGAGGTTTTTATTATGAATGAAGCAATAACACAAGATACAGAAAGTATAAAAAAGATCCCTATCAACTAAGACATCCCAGAGTCAATCCACATCATATATATCCAAGAGAGATTTGGATTTTGAAGCTGAGGAGTCAGAGTCTAAAGATGGAGGGATAGAGCTAGGTATGGTAGCCATCAGGGTTAGAGGAGATACTATAGTGGCATCAAAATACCTATAGTGAGTAGATCTCTAAGGAATCATAGGTAATAAGCTTCTGATGTCCTGTGCATGAGCCATCATTGGTGTTGTACTAGTAGATCCTAATGTAGTTGAGGAAGAAGGCAAGGGTGGAGGAGCAATGATGTGAGTGCAGTCCTCATGGAGGAAAGGTAAAATAAGATTTCTGAAATCCATAATGATACTTCCTCCTCTTTCTATGGCTGAGATAAAGTCATCCTTATTCTCCATGAATTTCTCCAAGGCAGGAGTTAATTCTCCCAGCTTGCAAACTTGATCCTTAAATGCCTGAGTGACAGATGAAATCCTCAAGTGTTCTAATAATAACTTAACATGGGAATTCATCTAATGTTTAGTGTACAACCTTTTGTAGTATAAATCAATTTTCTATTTAATGTCATTCTGATCTTGAGTAGCTTCCCTTAAATAATTCACCCCAAGGTTATGAATTTCTCTGGTAGTGAAATAACATGTGTCATAGACTGATGCTCGGAGGTAATAGAACCAGGGAACTACTCCACTTCTTCTCTAATAACAGACTTGAAGGATTCTAGATCAACCAGACGAGAGGCTGAAGATGAAGAAGATCCACATAGAGGTTCCATAGTGAAATCCACTTTCTCCTTAAACGATTTTGTCAGCCCAATGATCAGACTTTTCACATCATCATCTGGGCCACTCACATGTGTCTCCATAGACTTATTAATGTCCTCAAACACATTGACCATTTGATGAACCACACTTTTAACATATCTAAGATATATTTCCACTTGAACAATTGAATCCATATAAGAGTCTAAATTGGTAATAAACTACTTCACAGATTCCATAGACTCTACCAATGCTCTGACTTGATTCATACATTCCTTGACTTTAGGTAGCACAGTTGTGTGAGAGGTAGAAATAACTCTCTCTAAGGAAAATGCCACCACTTCTTGATTTAGGTCCACATATCTTTTTATCTCAACATATTTATCATCAAAATTTCTTTTCAAATCTGACTTGAAGGATTCCAAATCATCCTTCTTCACATAGTCTCGAGGCAGAAGTACTATTGGCTACACAATAGTAGTCTCTTTAACTAAAGGGATTCGAGGACTTCTGATAGGCTGGTCATCATCAGAATATCCATAATCTAAGCCTAATACCATAAATATAGGGTCTTATGACCAATAGTCTATCCCATGAGCAACAAAAAATGAACCAGTAGAAACACGTTCCTCCCGCTCACTTAGATCATTCACATAATGAACCACATTTACTTCAGCTATACCTCCTTGAGAAACTGCATCAACAGGAGAGTTCAATTTCACTTCCTCTATAGAATCTTAAACTAAAACCATTGATATTATAACTTCAATATAATCAAGGACCTCTTCCTTCACATTTTCTACCATTTTTGTGTGTCCAATTATAGGACTAAGACTGAGACATTCCTCTTCACTCTCATCAGCAGCTGTCTCAAAGTCATAATGACTAGATTTAGTGTCCTCATCCTCATCTGAGGTCTCTCTAATGTATCTTAATACATTTTGATCTTCTTCTACTTCACTAGCTTTCTCATAATCACTTTACCTTAGAACTGTATCCCTTCTAGGAAACCTATTTGGTGGATTGGGCTCACCAAAGGATATAGTATTAGTATGATGATTTGAGGGAATGTCAAGATCACTCCAGTCACTTATAAGAGAATCCTCTATTTCTTGTACAATAACAACTTATTCTTCTTCATCCCAATATAATGGTTCTACTTCATTAAGATTTAGACTAGGATCTCTCTTATCCTTAGACCTATTAGGATGATTAACAGGGTTGAATTCCTCATATATCTTAGCCTCATCTTGCACCCATCTACTTTTCCAAGGGTTCCAGTTTATCTTCATCAACTTGAAAATAATATTATTAATGTAGAAGTTGTCCCTTACTACCACTATTTCCTCATTATTTCTAGAAACTCCTTTCACCTTTAACATCAAGGATATCAATCTGTCATGAAACAATGCATTGGACTTGGAACTGGGCTTTGTCAGATCCTCTAATTGAATCATCAGTAGCCTACATAAATTTATCTTCTATCCATGATTCAATCGATATAAATGAAATACATCATGATATTTCAAGGTAGAAAATTCTCTTCTCCTGGGACTCAAGACATGCTGAACAAACTTAAAAAACAACTTTTCTTCTCCTTCCATTTTAGAAGCAATGAATTTCCTATGGATCCCATTCCTTGTTAGTTTGGCTAAGCTTTCTTCATAACAGAATAACTCACTAGTGGGAGGCACCACTCCTATGTAGTAATCATAAATCATTTAATGTGTTACTCTCAGACACTCATCCCATTAAATAGAGGAGAATCTCATACTCACTCCATTTACCTTTGAATACATTCTGTTCTCAACCTCAATCTGCTCAAACTTCAGTGATTCATAAAACTCCTTCACTAGATTCGGATAATAGGGTCTGTTGTTATTTGAAAATAATTTGACCCAACTTTGAGCTTCAAATGCCTTCAACACTAAATACCTATGTGGAATCATCCATTCCGAGATTAGTTTCTTCTCAACCACGATTTCCCTCTTCGATAAATGTGGGTTGACTAGCTTTTCCACTACTTGGCTTTCACTACTAGACTTATCTTGAAGAGTTTTTGGATTCAGCACATCTCCTTAATCACTGAACAAAATTTTCTTCAATCTTTCTATTTCAATATATAGCAGTTCGAGGGTTTTGGTAGAAGGTGAGGTTCTTAGTCTAGGGAGAAAGAAGTTCAAGAGAGAGTAGAAGTGGATCGAAATGTGGTGTGTTCTTTATTTTTATCATTTAGGGATTGAAAAAAATCAAGTAAAGGAAATAAGTAATACAGAAAAGTTTCAGATTCTGGTAGAGAAATTGCTATGTCCCAAAAACATTGACTATCAATAAGGTAACAACGGCGAGGTCTATCGGTGAGGTTATAATGGTGAGGCCTGTCGGTGAGGTTTTAATAGTGAGGTGCATCAGTGAAGTCTATCGGTGAGGTCTATCAGTGAGGTCTATTGGTGAGGTCTATCTGTGAGGTATATCCGTGAGGTCCTTAATGGTGAGGTTTATAACAGTGAGGTATATCAGTGAGGTTCAATGGTGAGTTTTCTAATGGTTAGGTCCAACGGTGAGGTTTCTAATGGTTAGGTCCAATGGCGAGGTTTCTAACGGTGAGGTCCAACTGTGAGGTTTCTAACAGCAAGGTCTAATGGTGAGGTTTCTAATGGTGATGTCCAGGAGTGAGGTCTATAACGGTGAGGTCTCTAATAGTAAGGTCTAATGGTGAGGTTTTTAATGGTGTGGTCCAACAGTGAGGATTCTAATGGTGAGGTCCAATGTTAAAGGTTTATCATACCTAACTCATGTTTTATGTAATTTAACCTCTCAGAATTAAAAGGCTTTGTGAATATATTGGACAATTGATGTTCAGTGCCAATGAATTCAAGAGTGATATCACCTATTTGATAATGATCTCTCAATAATTTATGTCTTACATAAATGTGCTTTGTTCTAGCATTAAATACTAGATTTTTATAGAAGTTAATAGAACTTGTATTATCAAAGTTTATAGAGACATGTTTGAATTGAAATACAAAGTCTAGTAAAGTGTGATTCATCCACATAATTTGAGCACAACAACTTCTAGCAGCTATATATTCAGTTTTAGCAGTAGATAATGTATCAAATTTTTTTTCTTACTACACCATGATACTAGTGGCTTGCCCAAAATGTGACATCCTCCAGAGGTGATCTTTCTATCTAACTTGAAACCAGTAAAGGCATCATTTAAATAACTTGTTAAATAAAATGATTGTACTCTTGGATAAAATAGTCTTAAGTTTGTAGTATACTTGAGATATTTAAAAATCCTTTTAACAGCAGTTAAATGAGACTATTTGGAATTTTCATGAAAATGATCACAGATGCATACACTGAACATAATATCAAGTCTGCTAGCAGTAAGATAGAGTAGACTCCAAATCATACTACTATAATTGGTTTGATCCACTGGTATACTAGTTTTATCAACATACAACTTACAAGTGGTACTCGCAGGTGTATCACTACCTTTATTATTGTCCAAAACAAAATGTTTCAAAAGATCCTTAGCATATTTAATTTGATTTAAAATAATAACATTTTTATTTTTAAAAATTTAAAATCCATGGAAAACTTTAACTTCCCCATTAAGCTCATTTCAAATTCTTCTTTCATAATTTTTGAAAAATCAGTACATAAAGAATTTTTAGATGATCCAAAAATAATATCACCTATATAAATTTGTAATATTAAAACGTCTTTGTAAATTCTTTTAATAGAAAGAGTAGGATCCTATATTCCTTTTGTAAAACCTTTTGAAATAATAAAATAACTAAGTCTATCATAGTAAGATCTCAGAGCTTGTTTTAGACCATATAAAGCTTTAGACAGTTTAAAGACATGATTTGAAAGATGGGGATTTTTAAAGCTAGTGGGTTGTTCAACAAATACATCTTAAACTATATACCCATTTATAAATAAATTTTTTACATCCATTTGATAACGTTTGAAATTCATATGAGCTGTATAGACAAGTAGTATCCTAATGGATTCTAGTCTAGAAACATGTGAAAATGTTTCCTCATAGTTTATTACTTCCTTTTGAATATATCCTTGTGCAACTAGTCTAGCCTTATTTCAAACTATCTTTCCAGATTCATCAACTTTATTTCTAAACAACCATTTGGTGCCTATGGTCAAAGTGTATTTAGGTCTTTTTACTAATTCCAAAACACTGTTTCTTTCAAACTGATTTAATTATTCTTGAATAGCTATCACCAAAAAATTTTCATTGATTGCATCATCAATATTTTTAGGTTCAAGCTGTGAATGAAAAGCTTGATGTTCAACCTAGTTTCTTAGAGAATCTGTAGTTTGTGTTACAATATTTTGATCACATACTACATCATCTAAAGGATGATTCTTGAGAGTTCTAATACCTCTAGAAGATTTTAATTAGACTTCTCATGGTTGTCTATGAGTTTAGATTCACCATGCATAGATTTTGGAAAATTTCCAGAACTAGTTTTTTTTACTAAGGGTTCACTATCTTTATAATTAAGATCCAAAATTGATATATCTCCCTCAAGTTGTTAAAAAGAGGTTTTGGGTTTATTTGGATCGGTCTCATCAAATTTGACATGAATTAATTCTTCCATGCATTTGGTTCTCTTATTGAATACTCTATAATCATTAGTAGAGACTGAGTAACCTAGGAAAATTCCTTCATCACTCTTAGATGAAAATTTGTGAAGATTATCCTAAGTGTTATGGATAAATACTTTGCAACAAAAACTCTAAAATAATTAACCTTTGGATTCCTATTATTCTTGAGCTCATAAGGGGTATTCTTAAGAACATGTCTAATTAAGACCCTATTGATGATGTAAAAAGCTGTATTAATAGCTTCATCCCAAAAATATATAGGTATATTATACTCATTTATCATAGTTTGAGAAATTTCATGAAGTTTACTATTTCTTATTTCTATAACTCCATTTTTTTGAGGTGTTCTAGGACTAGAGAAATTGTGAGTATAGCCATTATGTGAGAAAAAAGATTCAAACTCCTAATTTTCAAAATCATGACCATGATCACTTCTCAAGGTCTTAATTCTAAGTCCACTATGATTTTTTACAGACTTGGAATATTTAATGAAGTAAGAAAAAGATTCACTTTTGTGAGATATAAAGTATAACCAAGTGCATATAGAAAAATAATCTACATTAACATAAACATATTGATTACAATTTAGACTTGAAACACTATATGGTCTAAAAAAATCCACGTGAACCAACTCAAGTGGTGGATAAGTAGAAAATTATTTCTTTGGTTTGAAAGAAATTTTTTGTCGTTTTACCTTTTGATAAGGATTACAAAATCTTTTAATAGGGAATTCCATTTTAGGCATGTCTCTTACTTAACCTTTACTAGTTTTTTTCCTATGTGAGTGTATAATGCAGTGTACTAATCTTCTGTGCCATAACCAAGATTCCCTGTGAAGAAAATTTAAACAAGTAACATTTTTCTTAGCTAAATAATTTAAATCAACAACATATACATTTTCATTTCTAAGAGCAGTTTATATTAAATAATTTTTAGAATTAAAAACATTGCATGAATCATTTTAAAACTTAACATTAAAACAATCATCACATAACTGAGAGATACATAGTAAAATGTACTTTAACCCATCAAAAAAATTACTTTTGAAATTAATACAGTATTAGGGTTAGCAATTTGGCCTAAGTCGATAATATACTCTTTAGAATTATCACCAAATGTGACATTTCCACCATCTACTTTAATTAGCCTCTTGAAGCATGAATAGTATCCTTTTATATGTCTTGAACATCCATCATCCAAGTACTATAGAGTTTTATAGAATCTATTCAGACAATTTTCCTGAAAAACAAATTAAGTGTAGGGTAACTTTTGTACCCGTATTTTATTAGGTTCAAAGAGGTTAGCAAGTAAAACTTTAGGAACCCATACCTATCTCAAATTTTTCCTATAATTAGTAGATATTTTTTGAGACATGAACATTTATTTGGGCCCTTTAGAGAATTATTTTTAAAAATATTTTCCAGAACTTGAACTTGTAGTGAACTGTCCAGATTTTGGAACAAATATATCTTTTATAATCCTTCTATTTACTGGTTGATATCCTATACCTGTTTTGTATTTTGGAGAAATTTGTTTCCCTAACAACTGAGTAAAGGTATCTCTACCTTCAGTAAATTTATCAAGATCACTTTTTAGTTGCTCATTTGATAATTTAAGTTTAGTATTTTCTTTTAACAACTGAGCAAATTTTTCTTTTTCAATATATATAATAGACTTATAATTAGCATTTAAAGCATGTTTTCTTTTCAATAATTTATATTTATCCTTGAGTTCATTAAAGTAATCCTCAAGAATTCCAAAATTTTCAAATAGTTCATACTTAGTCATATTGTCATCATTATTTGAATCACATTCATTCCCAAAATAATATGCATTACTTATAGGGGAATAGAGTGTTACCTTAGATGTTCCTATCATGAAACCCAGGTTTTCACGTTTTTCCATTTCAATATCAGAAGCATCAGATCCACTAGAGCTATCTTATAAAGCACTCCAATTATCTTTTATAGATTTTTTGTATACCTTTCTCTTATCTTTTTATTTCTTCTTGAATTTCATCTTGGGGTAATCAGCCTTTACATGGCCTTTTCATTTACACTCATAGAAGACTATCTCATTTGTGTTGTTATTCCATTTTCTGTCCCTTTTCAACTGTCCTTTATGATCATACCTTCGTTTATAGTTTTACTTTCTAAAGAAATTATTCTTATGGTAGAAATTTTTGAATATCTTAGCAAGATGATCCATCTCATCATCACTATCAAAAGTTGAGTCTACACTTATGGAAGTGTCTACAATATCTTGAACTTTTTATTTTTCTTTTCTATTTGAGGTAGTAGTCTTGAATGATACCGATTTTTTTCTTGGTTTTTCATCTCCTTATTGATTTAACTTAAGCTCTTATTTGTACATTATAAGTTTTCTAATTAGTTACTTAACTTAAATCTTTCCTATGTCACATGATTCTCAGATATAAATAGAAGTTACCCTCCATCTGTTAGGTAGGCATCAAAGAAATATCATAATCTTATCTTTGTTGTCCACTGGTTTCCCAAGTAGACTCATGGTATTCACTATTTCATTGAAGATGAGATACATTTCAGATATAAGTTTGTCACTATTATTTTTAAAATTATCATATTTAATAGTATAAGTATTTACTCTCATTTATTTAACATTGGTTGTTCCCTCATGAGAAACAACCAAAGTATCCCAAATTTCATAAGCAGTTTTACAGGAAGATATTATATTGAATTATTCATCACCTATGGAATAGTTCAAAACATTAAATGCTTTACAATTACTGTAATATGTATCTTTAGTCAACTGAGACCATGTGTCCCTAACAGTAAGATGTAATGCATGTTGCTCTTCAATTGTGTCCCAGATTTCAGGACCCATTCTCTCTAGATACATTTTCTTTTTTAATTTCCACTGAGCATAGTTATTTCCATTAAATAAAGTTGGACTATTTGTAGAAGCACCCTCAACACTATTATCTATAGTTAATTATAATTTTAAATAATTGAAAATTTAGATATGAAAGAAATTTTATGATCTTTAAGATAAAACTAAAATCACAGTTGAAAAGAATTTGAAAAATTGAAAAACAATTTAGATAGTAGAAATAAAACAAACAACCTATGATACTAAATGTTGGTCGGAGTGGAATCAAAAGAGGGGGGTTAATTGTGTTCCTACTTAAAATTTATATTAAAAACATTCTTATAAAGATCCCCCAAATATGATAATAGCCCAGTTTATTATAGAAATAGAGATATAAATGTTTAGTTGGTCAAAATGTTTCTCAAATGGTGATTAGTCCTTAGTTGATTCAGTGTAAAACACTTCTTCAACTTTTTAAACAATTTTACTGAATTAAACATATACACACACTAACTAGAACTAACTATCAAAGTCAATGCAAAATAGTTTTATGTTTTAGTAATTATAAGAATTGGAAAATAGAAAAAACAGAGTGTTACAAAATATATTACATAGTAGAGTAAAACAATAGGTTTAGTCTCAAGACGAGGCTTAATCCTCTCTACTTGGTGCTTACCTACCACCAAGCAGTTTATATTAACAATAAACATGATACACAGCTTGTATCGGGATTTACAACAGTTTTCACAAACTGTCTATGGCTCACACCTCCTACCACAGTTCTTCGTGGGAAAAAACAAACAATACAGACCACAAATGGTCTCTTCCACAATTATATGTGGGAAACAAAATGTAAGAGATGTTTGATGTGAAGATTTTCAGTATCCCCTAGTTCAAGCACAGAATACAGCGTGTGTTACAGAAAAACACACACATCTCAGGTATGTAAAATAAAAGAACATAGTAGAGATAATATTATGAGATTGATTTTAGAAAGCTCTATGTGTATATAGTTTAGCTCTTGAATCCATGAAATGAATAATTTTCAGTTTGAGTCTTTCTCAGGATGTTGTCCTCAAAAAAGAGTGTCACAACTCTAGGTTCTAGCTTTCAGGAACTGAGTGTTCTTATTGTTGTGTTGATAAGAGTCAATCAAGCATAGAAGGTAGCCTTGAAATTCTTCTCCCGAAAATGATCTTCTTGGAGTTATTGGGTTCACAATGTAAGCATAAAATGTTTCTTCCTTGTTCTCTTTGATCAAGAGAGTGGGATCTTTCATACGATCTATTCTCTTTTTGATATCTCAGTACTTCTAGTTTCTTACTTGGTATTTTCTATTATATTTTATGTATGAAAATAGGAATAAGTAAACCACATGTGATCCTCCTCATACCTCCTACTATCCCTAGATGCAGTTTCTTGATATGTCTACAATCACCATTAATTAATTTCAGTCGCATTAAATTTACCAAATATGACCATTATAATAATTTTAAGAATTTTACAATGTATGGAAGTCTTTGAATCTATAGACTAGTAATGGTATCCGTCACAAATGTAGACTTCAACAATAGGATGGATCAGTATCCTTCAGCGGTAGCCTTTATTGGTGACCTTTATCAGCAACCTTAATTGGTGACCTTCATCGGTGACATTCTCAACAGTAGCTTTCTGCGGTAAACTTGCATCTGTGACCTTTGCATCGGTGACTTTTGCATTGGTGACCTTTTCATTGGTAACCTTTTCATCATTGACCTTTGCATCGGTGACCTTTTCATAGGTAACCTTTGGATTGGTGACCTTTGCATCAACGACCTTTGCATCAATGACCTTTGTATCAGTGTCCTTTACATTGGTGACCATTTCGTTGGTGACCTTTGCATCAGTAAGCTTAAACAATAGAACAATGGTATTAAAGATACATCAGTATCACTGGATAGATAATATAAATGTCAATAAAAAATGATTATTCTATAGTAGAAATATGATTATCATATAAAATACACATGATTTGGGAGTATCAAAACATGATTTGGGATTATCAAAATAGGTGAGTCATATAGAATAATAATAAAGAATTTCATAATATTTGTGATAATTAATTGTTTAGTTTATAATTAATACCATAGATTTAAAATAAGTATAAGAATAATGAAAATGAAAGAGGTCGGGTAAAATGATTATCTCTCTTTCAGAATGCCTCTATTAGATCATTTATTAGGTCCATTTAAATGGTCTTTTAAGAATAATAGAACATCGAAATCATCTATATGGATTTTTATAAATTATTTTTTATGGTTTTGGTCAAGATATAAAGATCAATGTAGTGTAATAAAGAGAAAGTTGGGGTGTCCTTTTATAATTAGGGGTGAGGAAACATGTAGAATTTATTAAAAAACAAAAATATAATAAAACCATTCTTAATAAAAAATATTAAAAATGGTATGATATTTGAATGTGGGATATGATGAGGTAGAAATATTTCCAAAATATTGTTCTTAGAAAATATTAATTACTGAATATTCCCTTATCTCTAGGATTAACCCCCCGTAAACACATTTTAACCTTAACCATAATGAGAATTTTTTTATATTTTTCTATTCATTATGATGAAGAATAAATGTTAAATTATTAAAAAATTTATAAATTATGATAAAAAATGTGGAATCTATTTTTGAAATTTAATATCTAAATTTTCTATTAATTATATTTAAAATAAACTCATTAAACATGATGAAAGATAGGTTTTGAGAAACTTTTTTTTGTCAAGTATATAATGTTATTATACCAAAATAAATATAAAATTAATTAAAATTATAATAATTGTATTATTAATAATATTAATGTAGTAATGTTACATTTAAAAAAATTTTAAATTAGATTGAAAAGTTTTAAATCCTTCGAATGAAAAGACACTTTTCAATAAAAATCATCATTTTTTAGTTTTATTCAAACAATTATTCTTCTTAGAAAATTTTTAAATTTGAACTATAAGTTAAATTTGACATGTTTATTTCCGAAATTAATTTCCATTTTTCAAATAAATTTTATAATTTCATCTAAAATTAAATATATTAATTTCTCACAAAAAACAATAAAAACAATTTTTCAGGAAAAAATATTTTTTTAAGCATATAAATACTTTAAGAAAAATTATCTAATTTTTAAAAAATATATTCGATTTATCTAATATATATTTATATATATTTAAAATGTATTTATTCCTATTCATACAACCAATTTAATAGTTATGTTATTACTGTATACTATTTTATAGTTCATTTATACCTAGGGTTGTGTGTATGGTTAGATATCGAAGAAATGAAATTTATTTAAAAAGAAATATATCATAAATTTTTTGGGAGTTTTATTTCACCACCCTTAAAATGAATGTAAACCTTGAAATTATATTGCTTTGATACAAATGTTTTATTATATATCTATTTCATCACATCCATAGGTTCTAAATTAGCTTCTTTAAATTTCTAATTCCTCTAGGGAACATTAACCAGGTGAGTGGTCCCGTTTTATAAAACACTATCTCTATGCTTCAAGATTTCTACAGGTTGTTATTTATCGGAAATATCATGCTCCAATGGTATGATATCTAAGTTCAATACACGGGAAATATTAAATATGTGCTTCCTCTGGAGAGATACATATAACACATCTTGAACACGATAAGGGTTTAATGGAAGCACCAAGTGAAAAGATATTATCCCAACTAGATAAAGAATCAATAAGAGGCTTATATACCCGTGGATCAATATTACATACATTATGAATATCATAACAATATTCAATGGATAAATTATATAGAATACTTTTTAAAAAACATTTAATTTTATATTTTATCAATGATTATCAATATAAATTTTACATTGACTATGAGATATGTTATTATGTTGTTGAATTTATTTGACATTACCTATTATTTATCATCTACCTTAGTTACTAATATATTTATTTCTCAGAATTCTTCCAATAAATTTGGAGTTCAGTACATATTTCAATACAGGGATTCATAAGGAGCCATCTAAATGCTCATGTTATAGATATTATTGTAAGAAGACTCAACCAGAGGAAAGTGTTGATCCCAATAACCATTGAAATACACAAAACAATACCTCAATATATCCTCCATGGTTTGAATGGTTATCTCATATTGATCAAATGTATGACTATTATAAGGATCAATGAAACACAACTCAAAATGAAGATCTTATTGAAGACTTCACTAGAACTTTGAGGTAAACTTCATATCTCAATTAGATAAAATAAATTATAGAAGTACATGCAACCTTACTTATTACTTAATATATATGTTTAAAAGACAATAAATATAGAAATATTCCTCAATAGAAATGACGTTTTATAACATTGTGTATCGATCAATAACATCCCAAATATCATAATATCCTTTAAATTTTTTGGGGAGTCTGATGAAAAAAATCCATGGTGATGTTTTCTCATTTATATTCTAATGTATCTAATGGATATGACATCCCCTTATAATTGAATCTGTCATACTTACTTCTTAACTTAATAATAAAAATGTTACATATCTCTCTTTATCTTTTCTTAATATAAATACACTTTAATATCTCTATACATGCTCGTTTGTACTTGGTGAATAAAGAATATGAACTATGAGTTACATCTAATAGACCCATACTAAATTCTTTTATTTATGGGTATTTTACATGGTTACCAAATTATAACATTTTACCCTAATCAAAGATGATCTCAGGAACATTTTTGGTATTCTTTTATAGTTCTACATATTTCCTTTAGGACTCTGTAATCATTAGTTTGACATATGGTTGAACAATCATTTGAGAAAGATAAAAATTTAGAAATTCATTCAATATTTATAGATTGATCCCTAAAAATCCATAATAATTGGTTATTTTTTGATCCTAATCAAAAAATAAGCTAACATGATACTTTTGACTCAAATCATTAGCGACCTTGTTCACTTTCACAGGGTGGTAATGTATTGTGTAGTTATAATATTTAATTAATTGTAATAATGTTCCCTGGGGTAATTAAACTCTTTATAGAAAAATATATGTTTCAAAAATTTATGATTAGTATATATATCACACATTTCTATATAAATAAAATATTTCTATATATTTAATGAAACAATTTCTACAGTGTACTCCAAATCATGATTTGGGTAATTTTTCTCAAGACCCATCAATTGTAGTGAGGCGTAATCTATCACCAAAACATTTTCATGAAAAATAATCATATTCCCTTTATCAAAGCTTAAATTTATATTAAAATATCTTCCCACTATAGGGTTGTGGAAGAAAAGGTTAACTGAATAACATTCTCTTCTTTTCCATTAAATTTTAATCAAATTAATTATCCAATGGATCATGTCTAAATCCTTAGTTAACTTAGTATGTTGATTAGATAAAAGTAATAAATTTTCAATAAAACATTGATAATATAAATATAAACGAAGAAAACTAAATATCCTAGAAAAATTAGTTGATTTGGGATAATGTTCAGTAACATTAATCTTTGATGGATCCAACAATATACCATCCATTGAAATTATATAACCTTAAAATGAAAATTTTGTGTATGTCAAATTCACACTTGGTAAAATTTTCATAAAACTTCCCTTTACCAAGTGTTGTCAATAAAATAATCATGTGAGATTTATGATCATTATTACACTTTGAATATATAAGAATATCATTAATAAATAATACCAAAAACATTTCATGGTAATATATAAATATAATATTCATTAAATACCTAATGTTATAAGGGGAATTAGTGTATTATCACATACCTTTAATCCCGTTATTTTGTGGTAATTATAGTAATGGAGATGTGTAGGGGAAGTCTAAAGGAGTTTGGAAAGGAAAAGGTGGAGGTGGCTGGGAAATTCATTTTGGGAGATATCTATGGTTTTGAACATGAGTATGTGTTGTGGGGGTGTCCATTGTGGCATCAGAGGGTCAGCTACTATGTAGCAGGCAGTTGGATGTGTTTTTAGTGACACTTCCAATTCTAGCATAGGTGTAACATGAGGAAGTGGCTGTGGCACAGTGTCACGTGGTTTGGTTTTGATGTTTTTGGAATTTTTCTGGTAGATTCACCATGGAGAAGAGCTACAGTATAACCCCTTTCATGGTTCTTGAGTCCAAAAGTATAGTGATCTTGGCTACACCATAGTCCTTTTCCTAGTTATTGGGGGAATTTAGTGTAGTGTCCTTGGCTTCACCATGGTGTATTGAACCCATTTTATAGATATGTTTCATGTATATTGTGATGGATATCAGAGATCCTTTGACCTAAAGGGATGTGACATGGTGAACAGTCCTCCACCACAGTCCCTTTGGTTTTCAGTAGCTCTGCGGTGTGGTCCTAGTGGTTATTCCACATTCTTATGTATTATTTAATGATTATAAATTATTTAATCAATTCAGACATCACCACTTTACCAATATTTATTTCATTTTATTATCCACCCATGGTGCATCCAAAAGTGTTCATTCAGCCCCCTATCGGTTTCATTCAACTTTGATCTTAGGAGATCAATCTATGATGGATTAGGAAAGTTCCTCTCATCCAATCCACCTTTCTTCTATTTTGCTTCTAGTTCAATATATGTGAATGATACAAGTCAAGTGAAATATATGGTTTAAATGTTTTTTTATTAAGAGAATTATGTTGTTTGAGTGTTCTATCCCAGTAAGAGTGTACACATTCATTGTAGTGCTCATTATTGGCCTCCCTCCTATTCTAACTTTGGGTAGCAGATCATAAATCTCCATTTGAGCTATGGGATCCTTCATATCTCATCCAATAAAATAGTTTTCATCAACTTAATTATTAAAAAATAATTGGTTAATTGAAATTTAATGTAGAAGGGGAATGAAATTTTATTCTTTTTTTATTTTAATATTTTTTGATTTTATAATATTATTGGCTTGATGCCTCACTAAAAATTATGGTTTTTGGTGGATTTTCATTTGCAATGTAGTTGATGTATTTTTGGATCCCTTATTGGGTGATTATTGTCATAACATAAAATGAAATTATTTAACCACTTATATTGGGTTAATAAAATTGATTCTCCAAAAAATATGGATGCTGTTATAATTTTCCTAATATAATGAAGTGAATGTGATTTAAATCACCTTGGTAAATCTCAAAATTGATGAACAAATGTGATTTGAAAATTTTTGTGGTGTGTGGTTATGATGTGGGGAGTATGTTTTGTGATGTGGTGATGGTATGTGGTTGTAATGTGTGGTTGTGATTTGGGATGGAGATGTGATGAGAATCGGTTGTGGTATGTGGTGGTTGAGGTATATAAAAATGTTTTTATGTGGAAAGGCGTTATATACATGAAAGGTCAGTGATATTGGGTTGTTATCATGAGGATGATAGGATTTTTTTTGTATGGGGTTGTGCGGCAGCAGTGTTCCAATTAATTAAATGTAAATGATTCATTGTAATGGAATGTGTGGAATGCATAATTAATAATTTAATTAAAATGGTTTTTGTGGTCTAAATGATATATGATTATATATGAAATAGTGTTCTAGAATAATGTAATTGGTTGGTAATGCGAAGTATTGAAAATGGATTAATTTTTGAATAAAGATGAAATATGATATGGGAAATGTGGCTTGTACCTTAATGTTTGTTGTTGTGCAATTTTTGGTGGTAGTGAAAGTGGTAGTGTTGTGAGGTTTGGGGATGACGTTGTGAGTTTTTTATGGATTGGTTGTGAACCCATATTTTGATCATGGGTTTGGATATATATATATATGCACATTGTATTTTTATTTTAATTAATATATGCAACCCACTTGTATTGAAAACCATGTTCTAACACCCTTATATTTGGTTGATATTTTTCCTAATATCCCAAAGGCATGGATGACTTTCCGGTTTCCCCATCTTTCATCCTCTCTCTTCAAGGTTATGTTGACATGCATGTGATGTGATGGCCCGAAGTCAAATGTGCACTGTGTTAATGGTTGAGGATATGAATTATGGTGAGCGTCCTTCATGGTAGGAGGAGGGCTTGTGGTTGATACCCATAATTTTCACGATACCTTACTTTTATGGTTATGGTATTTTTTGAGATGGTATGTGATATCCCTAGTGTATTTGAATGAGATATGATGTGATGGTCCATATGTCTTTATATGTGATGTGTTGTGATGTGATTTGAGGGATTAAGTTTTTTTGGGTGAGACGTGATGGCCAGTAACACATGGGGTGATTAGTATGATGTGATAAACTAGGTGTGTTAGTGTGGTGTTTCTATAGAGAATATATGGGAGCATCATGATGTACGACACTGAGATTTGAGATTAGAAAAAAATTGAGAAAAATTATAGGATGCCCTTTTATCAATATGATTCTTACTACTTTAATATATTTTGATGTGTCATTTGTTGAGTGTTCCTTAGTGAGGATGGGATTGTTGAATTTACTCACTTAGGTGTTTTTGTTTATACTATTTGATCATGAGTGAATTAGTATGATCCTTTTCACATGTGTAATTGGGACTTCGGTATTACCCTACTCAGTAAACTTATTGTCTTACTCTATGAATATACAAACATTTTTATGTTTCTAGGAGGGCTTCATGGACCAATCTGGCCACTTTTATCTCTATCATTGGAGTTGTTGCTGTGTTCCAAACTTAGATTTGTTTTTGAGTATTTATTTGGAAACTTTTATCTATATCTATTTTAATTATAAATGCACTGTGGGAAGGTTTTTTTCCTTATCTTATAATTTTCATGGATTTTTATTTTAGTTGATATATCATTTTTCCCGATCCTTTTATTATATAGGGTAATGCATCCCATTTGTGAGTTTTTATACCTTTAATGCTAGTTACCAACTCAGGGCCTACATGAGGTGGGACTCAAGGGCCATTATCAATCTTACGTCATTTTAGGCCATGATAGGTACATTTGGAGGTAAGGGGTCATGATAAATTTTTATCAGAGGTATGGTTGTGTGTTATGATGGAGTTCATTCTTAGGAAATGTGAGGATTTCATGGGTCGGTAAGGAAATGACATAAGTTGTTCTTAGTTCAGGACATTTTTCAGAAAATACTAGTTATGAAACTTTATTTTAGATCCCCCCATGATCCGATGTAAGGACTCTAAGCCTACCAAACCACCTTATGATGATGCACTAATTTTAGGGTAGAGACCTAGGAGAGGTAAATATCTCATGGATGACTTGTATTATTGTTTTAATTAGGTGGTTTTTAGGATTCTAAAATTAATAAAAAATATCCTATTAAAATTCCATACTATTGGGATTAAGAAATATTTATTTCCCTTTCAACTATGGATCCTAGTCATCATGTTTCCATGGTTCAGGTAGTGCAAGTTTAATAGGTTGATACAGATGATCGTTAGAGTGTTGATCTATTTTAGAAGGCTGAACCATGCATGAAACTTTTGCACTACATTTAGCAAGAATATTTTAGGAATTATGAGGGTAGCATTTTTTTTATCTGAAGGCAGAGAGGTGGTTGGAGGAGCTCAAGATTTCCTTTAGTTTTATCAGGTCCCCGATAGAGTACTAGGTCCCATTAGTAGTAAAATGTAATGGGATACATGTTATTGGTTGATGCTATATCTTGTTGAGTACAAAGAGTTAGATGTTTTTTGGGTTGAATTTTATAAGGAATTTCAAGAATAGTTCCTCTCATTGAAAATGAAGGCAATGGGGAGGTATGATCTACTCTCTCTTCAGTAGGTGGGTTTGTCTATGCAGGAGCTAGGAATCAATTTCATAGACCTTTTATATTTTCCCAAGATAATTTTCCTTATGAGGAGTCCCATGAATGGAATCTTGAGTAGGAAATCTGTCCTTCAATCTAGTATGTGAATACACCCTTTATGCAATGAAATTATTTGTAGGTATAGAAAAAGGAGAAAGTTAT
Source organism: Viscum album (assembly GCA_963277665.1). Classification (NCBI taxonomy): domain Eukaryota; kingdom Viridiplantae; phylum Streptophyta; class Magnoliopsida; order Santalales; family Viscaceae; genus Viscum; species Viscum album. The sequence goes on along the minus strand of OY728162.1, from coordinate 1,232,620,162 downwards.
CAACAAAGTTCACTCACAAGGAGGTTTAACAAGATAGTAGAACCAAAAGTTTTTCTTAGGTGGTAGAGTTGTTAGTGTAATGTCTGAGGCACTAGGGATTTCTAGGTTTCAACTAGTGGGGAGTCAACAACAAAATCCCAATTTTTAGATTTTTGGGGCCCATAGTTTCCATGATTTTCCTAGGATATATGGGATGGTTTTTTATATAGTGTTCATGGTAATGATTAAAATTAGTACCGAGTGGTTCTATAATTTTATTATGGTGGAGGTCGACAAATTTAGCATCAGCCTTAGTAGTAGCTGCTATTGAGACCTTTTTAGGAGTAGGGGAATAGGCTTTTTCACTACAGAGATGAGATGGAGTAGGTAGATGTGAAACTCCAGATGTTCTTCATGTTCAAGGACCTTGAATTAAGCATGGTTATAGAGGTTTACATTTATAGATATTTATAAGTGATGGGAGTGCTCATTTTTTTGCCATAGATGTAGAAATTAAAGAGGAGATATAGATTTTTAGAGGTATAATTATTTTATCTTATAATGTTTTGTGTTTTATTTGATTAAGAAGATTCACAATCTATTGCTGAACCAACTCTATTATATGATCTTGGTCTATATATAGAGAGGATTCCCATTCGTCTGGTGTGGACTATAATAGTTGTAGCCTAGATTAGCATGTTTGATGTGTCCTAGGGGTTTAGAATGATATTTCTTCCACATCAATGGTGCATAGATATTTTCTTGCTATAGATGAAATCATAAAACTTAATTCTTGACATAAATTGATTGTATTCCTTGTACGCTGTTATCATGTTCTTCCATAGAATATTCGTGTTCTTGAATACAAATTTGTGGTTTTCATTGGTTAACAAAGTTGTTAATTATGTATTAGAATTGTGGACCCCCTTTTTTATTTGATGACCAATATTTCTATAGAATTAGTGGGTTTTAAGATGGAGGAGGCTCCTAGGGTTTTCATAGAGTTTATGTATTTTTTTAAGAAGGTTGTAACATTACCCTTCAACATGATATTGATTTTAGAATAGATATACTGCTATGTGATAATCTAATATTGATGGATCCTTACCAAATATCACCTTCTAAGTTGCAGTATATGAGGATTCTAATAGATGATCTAATTTATAAAGGTATAATATGTCCTATGGTGTTTTTTTGGGGTGATCTAATGTTATTCATCAAGAAGGTGGATGGTAGTCTAAGGTCATGTATAGAGTACTAGAGGTATAATCAAGTGGATATCATCAATCGTTACCCTCATACAAGGATCGATGCTGTTTTATACCATTTTAGGGGGGATAATTATTTTCCGTTGACCGATTTGTGTTTTGGGTATCACCAGTTGACGATGAAGGATGATGATGTCCTACATAATTCCTTTAAATGTACTTATAGTAACAAAAAGTTTATGGTCATGTTGTTCGATGTCATTAAAACCCAATATGTGTTCATAGGTCTCATAAACTCCATGTTCCATGAGTTCCTAGACCAGTTTGTAGTATTGTTCATCAATGGAATCTTGATCTACTCAAAGTCATAGGATGATTATGTGTATCATATCAGATAAGTCTTGTAGGTTCCTTGACTCCACTAGCTCTATGGAAAGTTTTCCAACTTCTCATTTTAGACATGATAGGTTCATTTATTTGGGCATGTGGTGCCACAATAGGGTGTGGATGTTAAACTTTCGAAGGGTGATGTAGTTGTTTATTTGGAATGACCTAATAATGTGGCATAAGTTTATAGATTCCATGGTCTTATAGGCTATGACCAAAGATTAATGTCCAATTCCTCATGGATTTTAGTCCCTTTGATAGATTTTTCAAAGAATGAATATGATTTTATCTAGAATGATTAGTTCAAGAAACATTCAACTTTCTTAAGGGGAGGTTTATTGGTGCCCATATTCTTTAGTTGTTAGATAAAGGGGTGAAGTTTGATGTGATTTGTGATGCTTTCGATTTGGGATTAGGAAGAATTTTGATGTATTGTGGAGATTTTATCTATTTTGGGTCATGGAAGTTATATCACCATGGGAGTATCTATTTCACTCATTAGCGGGAACTACTAGAGGATATGTTTACATAGAATCTGTGGTGACATTACCTCATTAAGGAGTGCTTTGTGGTCTTCACGGATCACAAGAGTTTGAGGTATATATTTCCTCAATGTGACCTAAATATGCAAAAAATATATGTACAGAGTTTCTATAGAATTTTAAGTTAGAGATATCCTACCACATATGAAAAAGGAATTTAGTGGTTTATGATTTGAGAAGGAATTCATAAAATTATGTTTTTAGGAGTCTATATATTATTGAAGAAGGATGGATGAGTTATGCACCCTACTCCAAGATATGAGGATGGTTGATAGTAGAGTTTTCATACTTTAGATTGTGGTGAAGTATTCTATGATGTAGTAGGTGGATGAGTCTTAATGGGGATAATTATAGGAATACGTGATGCACAATTGTGTTGGCTATAGTGATGCAATGGAGGTATGGATGGAAGATGGTCAAAAGCATATGTTGTATCAATGTAGGATTCATTTTCTAATAGAAATGTTCAAGACAGTCCTTCATGAGTATCATTTTTTACCCTTTTCAGTAAAAAAAAGGATATCCAAGATTTACCATGGATTGAAGATATAATTTTGGTGGCCAAGGATGAAATGGGAAGCGACATAGTATATTTCTTGATGCATGGTTTTCAAATAGGTAAAGGAAGAGAATCATTTTCCTAGATGTTTGTGGTAGCCCTTGGATATTTTTGATTGTAAGTCGGATGAAATATTATTGTAATTAATTACTAGGGTACCCCAAGCTTAAATATGTTGAAATTATATTAGGGTAACTATGGGATAGTTGATGAAATTGACCCACTTATTGCTGAATAAAGATTTGGGTTCCATTGATATTTTAGTGAGGAGGTTTATAGATGATGTGGTGTGGTTTGATTGAGTAATGTTTTCTATTTTCTCAAATCAGGATGCTAATTTTCCTTTATGATTATTTTGGATATTGTATTATGATTTTGGATCACAGTTATACCTAAAAACTACTTTTAACCCTTATATATTTAGGAATACAGAGCACATTATCAAACAATTATGGATATATTATGAGTGTGTATCCTGGAATTCGACATATGCTGAGAAAAATACTTGACTTTGATTGATTTTTCTTATAAAAAAACTATCATTTATCCATAAACATTTCCCTATTTGAGGCCTTTTAGGGGAATACATGTAATTATCCAATGTACTATTTTGAAGTTGGAGAGTCATCAGTTCTTGGTCCAAATGTGGTGTAGAGATTGACAAAATAAGATTCAGTTTATTTGCTAGAGGATGAAAGTAGAGAAAGAGTAACAAAATGATTATGCCAATCATAGTAGGAATACCTTGGAGTATGAGGTTGAAGACCATCTGTTTATAAAGGTCTCCCCTTGACATGGGTAGTGGAGGATTGACAACTGGAGTAAGTTCTTGCCTCAATATTTTGGGCCTTTCAAGGTTTTGGGGTATGTTTGAAATGTTGAATATTAGTTTTAACTTCATCCATGACTAGACTATATTAATGATGTCTTCAAAATATCTCACCTCCATTGGTATATTAATGATTAAATCCATCTCATTTACTAGGGAGAGTTGGATGTTGTAGATGACATGACGTTCATAGAGACAAAAGTGGATATCACAGATTATTTGGAGGGGTTGTTGGGAAGATACAATATTCCTATGGTCTGTTTATTGTGGAGGTATGGTGTCCAAGAAGAGATTATTTAGAAGTATGAGATAAAAATGTGTTCCCAGTATCCATAGTTGTTTTTAGTGTTCCCTTGATATGTTTTTACTTGATGATGTGTTGTTTGGATCTTGATGTTTTAAGAGATGTTCTTTTCCTAGCTGATGTGATATGTGTTTCAGAACATCAAGAATATGATGAAGGGAAACTATAATTTATAATCAGGTTATGTTATACCATTAAATTATTAAAATAGTGTGGGTGAGTCAGTGCTACTCAAAGAGGATAATATCTTAACATGGATATTATAATTCCATGATATGTGTGCTTGGGGACTTGGTTGTAAGATGGTTCTGGTGATCGTTAGTTGGGGCTCTATAGAGGTTGAGATGGTGTTGCAAGTGGTTATGTGAACAATAGGTGGTTTGTGGCTAGTATGAAATGGTATGGTGTTTCGCCTAGTTGTGAGGATGGTAAAGTGTTGTGTTCAAGTGGTTGTGTGGGATGTTTTTGGATGTATTTTACAGAGTTTGGTGTCTTTGTTTCATGGTAGTTTTTTTTCAAAGAGATATATGATATGAATCTCGTGGGGTGGTTATTTGAACCCCTTTTTCCTTTTCATTTGAGGGTATGGATTTGATTCTAGAGGGAGCGAATAGTTTGAGAGGTATAAAATGTAACAGAATGGACCTTACAACCCATTATGTTGTGTAAATTATAGTGATGGATATATCTTGGGGAAGTATATTGGAGCTTGGAAGATAAAATGAGAAGTTTGCTATAAAATATAATTTATGATATAACTATGTCATGGAGCATGGGGATTCACCATAGGGGGGTAACTATAGTGTAGGAGGTCTAGCTATAGCATAGTGCGTGGTTAAAAGTTTTTTAGTGCTACTTCTAATTTTTCCATGGTTGCAACAGGGTGAAGAGGCTACAATTTATTGGAAAGAGGTTTAGTTTTGGGGTTATGTACTTTTCAAGGTATCAATTCCATGGAGATGATTTTTAGTATATCCACCTTCTTGGTTCTTGGGCCCTATAATTTAGTGACTACAGACCCACCATGTATAGGTTTCAGGCATAGTAGAAGCATGTGATGGGTCATTCCCATTTTCTATTTTTTTCATGATAAATGATTGATCTGAGATTTACACAATGATAAACATTGGGATCAATTTAATTTAATCAAAGAATATAGACAATGGATAAGCACTGAGACAAAAATGAAGTATCATCACATATTAATTATAATTAATTTAAGCAATTAAATAATTACATTATGATAAATTCTTTATTGGTTGATGGTTCTAAAAATGGATTTACATCATACTATTTTTGTGTCATAGAAATAAAGATTATATTCCCTCTAGAGATGATCCACATGTTTTCCACAAATCTACAGACGTCTCCATAACAATCTATGGGTTCTATATTGAAATATCCTATCGATTTCATTGTTCACCTTTGATCACCCTAAGAATCACTTTAAAAGGATTATATTTGATCTATATTGACTTGAGCGTAGAAGGTGGAGGAATATTTATCTCCATTCTTAGGAGTGTTCTTGAATAAGGGATCTCTCTAGGGCTCAGAGAGGATTCATCGTATTTCTTTGTGCATAACAAAAAAATGAATTGGCACTCTTAAAATATAATATAATTGGATTTATATACCTATAGGGTTAGAAATACGTAATTGAATAAGTTCCCTTTAATATTTAATTAATCTTTGTGGAACTCTATATCTATAATAATAATAACAATATTATTATTATTATTTATTGACATGCGCTAAACTGACGAATCAAATTAAATATTATTTAATAAAATAATATTCAATATATATTATTTCTCATCAGACCATTAAAATTGGTTATCTATTTCTCCAAAATATTAATCAAACCTTTAATAATGAATATTTATTCAATAAAAAAACATCCTTCATTATTCACTAATAAATAAATAAAAATTATATTAACTAAATAGAAAATAAATATTTACTAAATAATTAGCTCATATAATATTCTCTTGAATAACTCATGAAAGAATATATGTGATCAATAAAACATGAATAATTATTAATCTATGTGAAGGAATAATATTTATTCATCTTGTTAAATAATAAATAATGATATATTATTTAAATGAGATTATGGATACAATTAGTGTGTGACCCTCTAGACCTCTTTCATAGTGGAAGTAAGAAAAATAGCCTTAAGTACATAGTTAGAATATAGAAACACACCAAGGCACCCATATAGAAATAATTTAACACCACAATTACGTAATAACTCATAATGATATTTACTATGTAATATAATTCCTTTATCATGATATCTCTAATGAAGAAGGTTTCATGATGGTGACTTCAACGAATGCCCTCAATGACTCTTTTATTGAATTTATAGAAATGAAAATTTCCTATTGAACACCCTGTCCATGGATTTATTTAGTCTATATAATTTCCATTAAAGGGCCTAAGATATCAAATTCCAATAAATAACATAAAGTAGAAATCTTTTCTCACATTATTCATTTATGAAATATTACTAGTGATGCACACAACATAGCCTACCTCACCTTGAACATATGTCATCCCAATTTTCATCAATACATCAAAGTAAGTGGATTATAATACTCATTAATAATAATATCAATTTCAAAGTATCCATACACATATATTATGTTTGTAACATCTGACAACACATATAAATATTGATTTATTACTAGTGGGTCTCATCATCATAATATCCTACACTGGATATTACCAAGGGCGTACACTAAAGAAGGTGCCTCAATGTACTATAAGTCTCCACTTCTAATAGACTGTATCATTTGTGTCCCTCAAATGATATTTTCTTGATATAGAACATATATTTAAGAAAACTTGTGTGGAATTTTTGGGTTCTCATCATAGGGGGTAACTTCTATGACATTTCAATGTGACAACCACTATTAGGACATTATCACATATTATGTGACATAGAAAAACATTCATGATTTGATAAAGAGTTTATTAATATTAAAAAAATGAATTCAAGTTACCATAAAGTACATAGAATTTGGTTCTATGGTACCAAATCCAATAGAATCCCACTTTCACTAGATCAAATAGCCAACAACATTTGGTCTACTACCCCTCACTTGATACTCATGATTTTTCATAGATAGGACTGTATTCAAGGGGTCCACCACATTCTATTCTATGGTAACTCTTATTATAGTAGCTTCCTCACTTGATAAAAATCCTTAAATAGATGATACTTTTAGAGTATGTGCCTTTTCGATTAGTGTGACCATAGATATTTTTCAATAGAAAACATTGTAGCATAATCAAAATAAAATGGGATATGGTATTTATTGTTAATTACTACCTCAAGATCCTATTTCTTTGTATCCAAATAGATTACTTGACAACATTGGAAGCTGCTATATACTCAAACTCCATAGTAGAATATGTGATAAATGGATGATTTTAATTCTTCAATATCATTGCTCCTCTATTGAGATATAAAACATATCCTAACTATGAATTCAAATCATTCTAATATATTTGAAAACAATCATCAGTATGACCCATGAGGACCAACTCCTTATCTCTTCTATATGCCTCGAACATATCCTTAGTTCTTCTTAGATACTTTATTATAGACTTAACAGTAGAAAAATGATATTCTCCTATATTTTCATGATATCTTCCTACCATTATCAATTCATAGGAAACATCAATTCTATTACATAACATAGAATACAAGATTGATCCAATAACTAAAGCATATGTGATCTTACTCATTCTATCTTTCTCCTATTATTTATGAGTAAACATGTTCTTGGAAATATGTATACCTTTTGACAGTATAACCAATCCCCTCTTGGATTGTTTTATACAAAATATATTTATTATTTTGTAAATATATGTACTTTTACATTGTCCAATTAGCCTCTTGGATCTATCACAAATGATCTTGATCCCTAGATTATATGCCACTTCACCCGAGTCCTTCATGGAGAAACAAATGGTGATCCTAGTTTTAATAGACTATAATAATGGTATGTCATTTCCAATTAGTATTTTTTTCATCAAAATATACTAATAGGGTAATGAAATAATTTACAATACACCTCTTGTAAATACATGGCTCTAATTCTTTCTTAATAAAACAAAATTCTATTATAGTTTCATCGAATCGAATTTTCCATGACCTATATGCTTTATTTAGTCCATAAATGGATCTCTGTAACTTGAAAATCATTTTGGAATCCCCTAGAATCATAAAACCTTATCGTTTTTCATATAGAAAAATTCATTAAGATCCCCATTAAGGAAAGTGGTTTTGACTTCCATCTAAATTTTTCTATAGTGATGGAAATATACTATATAAAGTATAATTTTAGGGATTTTTGCACGAAAACTAGTGAAAAATTATCATCATAGTCAATTTATTGATGTTGTTTAAATCCATTAGAAACTATCCTTTCATTATAGCTATTTACTATACCTTTTATGTCCATTTTTCTCTAAAATACCCATTTTCATAGTACAATCATTACATCAACTGGTGCATCGAATAGAACCCAAACATTGGTACGATATATGGAATCCATTTCAAAATTCATGGATTATTTCTATATTCTAGCTTATGACCTATTTACTACCTATTTTTATGAGAGATATCCATCATTTCCCACCAATAATGATTCACCATCTTTTATGAAAAGAAAACCATATATCTCTAGTTCTCTTTCCTCTCTGGTTCTCCTACACAATGCTTGTGTTTCAGGACCTACTTCTTCCAAGAGATCCTATGAAATCTATTATTATTAAAACTCTTTTGTATCATGAGTATGAACTTAATTGAATTAAATATTGATCCCACTATAAATTTTTAGGATGTTCTTCTTCTCTAGATATATCATTTGTTCGGTGAAAATTACTACCTTTTTGAGGGGATAAGTTGATATTTTGTTTCCTAATAAGGCTTTAACAAATTCCTTGAAACCATATACATGTTTATGTGAAATTTTTTTCTTCATTCCATTCCATAACTTTAATGGAATTATATTTTCGTCTTTATTTGGTACTAGATTTAGTGTGTATACTAAAATTTGTAATAAATATCCCCAAAAGGATAATAAAAGATCTATATAACTCATCACCGACTATACCATGTCTAAAAAGGTACAATTATTCATTTCACTAACACCATTCCACTATGGAGTGTATGGTAGAGTAATTTGAGATAGAATCCCAAACTACAATAAAAGGTAAATAAACTTTTGGTGAATATATTCACCCAATAAATCCAATAAAAGATCCTTTATCTTATTTCCAAGTTGATTGTCTACTTTTTTCTTGAATTATTTGAATTTCTCAAATGGATCAGAGTTATACCTCATCTATTAGATATATCAAGATCTTTTCAAGTAATCATAAAAATTTATGAATTAATAATACCCACCTTTTGATTCTACTGGAAATGGTTCACATACATAACTGTGTATGAATACTGGAAGCTCTATGGCCATTTAAACCTATCCACCAAAGGGTGGTTTGGTCATTTTTCATTATAAATAAGCATGTAATATTTTTAGTGGTCTTAGATCAAAAGGGTCTAAATAACCATCTAGACATAGATTATTCAAATGGTTATTGTTTACATGGCCAAGATGGTGGTTCTAGAGTTGGGTGTCATATGAGTCTTGTGGAGAATATTTGTTATCTATTGAAAATACTTAGTTTTTTTAATTTAATACATAAATACCAATATTTATTTTCTCCAAAACATAACATCTATTTTATTTATAAACGAAACAAATTTTAATTACAAACATCAAAATAAAATGATCTAAATTTAATAATGATATATAAATTAGGTTTTTGGTAAAATTTGGTTCATAATAACAATCCCATAAAACCAATATCATTTCTGTTCACAATGAAAGGTGGTAGTCACCAAGGACAAGAGCATTCATCCTCACACCATTGGAAACTCTCAAATCCACCTATACTCGAGAAATATTTCATAATTTTCTTGGTTCTAGAATTTGGATATATTTTTTATTACCAAAAGATGTATCTAATACACAATGTGTAGAAATTGAAATATTACACTCGATTAGAAATGAATTGTTAGCCTCCCATTTCTTATGGGTTCATTTATTTTTCTAGTGGATTTTCTTTCCACATGAAAAACATACTTACTACTTTTCTTTTCCCTTTCTCAACACCTTACTCTTCTTGGAAGGATGGTTCTCAAGAGATTTAGACTTGTTATGAGTCATGTTCCCCTTCACATTGTTCTGCATTTTCTTATTCACTATAAGGACTATGAGTTCCTTCCCCATGTCCTCATCCACTTATAGAATCAGAGTAAGACATTTTCATAGTATCTTATCATTATTTCTCACGTTATAATAAATAATAAAAACATAAAAGGTCTTAGGTAATTAATAAAGTATGCAATATGTGTGCAACTCATCTGGGAATTTGATCCCCAATATGTCTAAGATTTCAATGTATCCAATATGTTTTATTGCATGAGTCCCCACATGCACCGACTCTCCATGCATTGTTATAAACAGAGCATTGGACATTTCATATATCTCTTTTCTTGGCTTCTCTTGATAGATATACCAATATTGATACATCATGTTATACACATCCATGCCCTCATATTTCTTCAAAAGATCATTGGTCATGGATGATAACATGATACAATAAGGATCTATACGATTGTTCAAATGTTTATCATATAGTGAGAAATATTCCTCACTTGAAACATTACCAGGAACATCAAGAATATGTTCTTCTAGAACATATAATTTCCTTTCATGGTGTAGGATAACATGCAACCACCATTGTGACTCTTGGAAATTTGTTTTGGTGAGAAGATTATCCTTATCATGTATAGAATAACAGTGATATTTTTGAATTAATGTTTATTTCTATTTATAAAATTATGATGAGAGTAGATTTAGTAAATTGTGTAATAAAATTTAGACAAATAAATAATATTATATTTATTAATCTCTGACTATTTTATTGAAACCTAATAGCCCTCACAACTGGATTCAAAATATCATGTTTCTTTGACATTCTAGTAGTAAGGATCCATATTCACATTATTATTACCCAACAAGTAGTTGTTTAATGAATTTTAAGGGTTGTTGGTAGTTATTCACGAAATTTCATCTGATTTTCGCCTATCAACTGGTAAAGGTTCTGGTGCTCTTCTAATGTGTATAGCAGCACTCGGGTCGAATCCTCAGCGATGATACTTTTTAATAGTTAGATGTTTTTAGTTGATTGTATTTTGATTGGGGGGTTTGTTTGTAGAGATTATAAAATGATTGATTTATTAATATTGATTTAAAAAATTGATAAATATTTGGGTGAGTTAGTTATTAGGGAGTTAATCTTGTGATATCCTTGAGATTTTCATTATATTGTATTTAAATTAACACTCACTTCAAAAGATAACGTTGATTGAAATTCTTAATTGTCAAGGATTTAATCCCAACCTTAACATATCTTAGTGTTCTAATCTCAATAATATGTTGTTGATGGTAGTGTATTTATTGTTCCAATAATCCAGGGAAACCACACGTTAAATAAATCATGTCATTAATCCAGGACATTCTATGTTTAATATACACAATGTTAAATTAAAGAATACTCATCAAGCAAAAGCTCTCAATCGATTAACATACCAAAATTATAACTCCCCCCAATGAAATATTTACTCAGAAATTTGGGTGGTTAATTATCTGGCTATAATTTTATTATTATTAATTAATAAGTGAAGAAAAAGAAAGGGATTAGAAAAGAGTTGTGCATCGAACACACACACACAAAAAATGAATGGAATTAAATACCAAATTTAGATTGAATGAGAAAGCACAATAAGGGAAGTTCAATAAACTATATTTAAACCATTTTAAGAACACTAATATTCTTTAACAAAAAGAGGATGAGAATAATATTTTAAGAAGAAGAAAATTTCATTAAAATAGAATTAAAAAATCAAAGACTTGCAAGATTACAAAAAAGAAGAACACAAAAGTAAATGAAAAGAAAGAGGGGAGGAAGAGTATCTCAAGTGTAAAATTGAGTATGTAATTTCCTCCTATTCCTTTGTAAATACATTTTTCATACTAATTTATTCTCCTATCCTCTAAAATTCCAACCAAATGAATGGAGAAGAGGGGTTTGTATTTATAGCCCCATGAGGTAGACTGTTCGCATTCCAAAATTACCTATCCACTTGTCTCGACGATTTGGACATCCAGACAGATGAATATCGAGATATATCCTTCTTAAAAGGTGTAAAAAATAATGTCCTCCGACTAATCTAAAAATTTGGATGCATTTGGACTTATGAAGCCAAAGTTATGGCTGTTTTATTAAATAATTTTAATCCGTCCATTTAAATCCATACCTTTTAGAAGGCCAAAATGTGAATGGGTTTATCAATAGAAATATGACATAAAATCCAAAAACATTCTTCAAAAAAGTCTTCCTCCTATACCATCTCTTTCACAATGAAAAATTTAATCTTGATTTGATGATTACATCTTGAGCTATGTCATGAATAGTTTCGTGATTTTAATTTCTGGACAGAATGGTGGTCTTGAATTCAAAGCATCAGTTGGGCCCCATTTTCATGTAGTTGGACCTTAAAATTTTTATCCATGATTCTTCTGGAGAATAAAGAACATATGGAAGAGTTTCATAAAATATGGGCTAAAAGATTTAGACCAATAACTCAATCATCATGGCTGGTCCAGTTTCTTCACAGTTTCTTTGGGTCTTCTTGTGTGGACTATATGACCCTCCAAATGGATGATTTAGACAAATGTATTTTCTAATGAAATTTTGGAAGATTAGTAATGAACCCTAAAAAACAAGATTCATGAAATTTGGATAAGTAGGGTAAGATTTATTATTAAAACATTTAACAGACTTGAATCTAGATGAATTCAAATAGTGCTCAAAAATTAGAATCAATATTTAAACATTAATATTTCAAACAAATTATTCACATTTCATATAAAATCAGTAAATGAAGTATATAAAAAGTTATGAAAGTATTAGTAACTTAAATTCCAAATTTAATCTATATTAACTCATAGTTCCTTGATCTCTTGAGTTGAATCCAAAATCCTGAAATCCTCAAATTGGATTTACTCAACCCCTACCTCTTAGTTATACCATGTAATGATTTGGTAGTCAACCCTTTATTTGAATTAAGTTAATTCAACAAAAAATTTAATGTTATAATTAACCTATAATTTAAATCACCCTAACTTTGGATTTTCAAGGACTTTGAACCATTGTTCAAGTTTAACTGATGTAGTGGAAGGATATATAGAATTAATATACATAATTGAGGGATTTTACCATTATGTGTAAATTTAAAATTATTAACTTCTTTACATTCATGTTAATATTAAGTGGATTTACTTATGTGATTTTACATGTCTTGTATACTATTTACACACAATACAATTTATTTTAGTTTTATCTCACATTCTTATTAGTTCATTAATTTCTGCATTCACAACAAAACATCAATAATGAAATAACCATGAAGCATGTTAGAAATAAAATAATAAATTGTGTTATGATAATGAGATTATATTAATCTTTATTTTATCTAGTGGATGATAAAATAATGATAGATCGAGGTGGAAAAACTCCATGAACCAATCAAAGTTCATGTTGTCACTTTCTAGATGTCCATCTTTGTATATCTAATGGATTGGTTTTTCCATAGGTCCAAAATTGAACTGCCTCCACTAGTTTAGTAGGTACATCCATTAAAAATGATTTTACTCAAATGTAGGTGAGGTTAAGGGGTTTACATAAAAAAAAACCATGTACATGTAGGTCCTTACATAATAATAGGAGATATTGTAAAATGTGAAAAATTTAATTTAATAATAAATTAAAAAAAACTAATCACATACAAAGGTATGGTCTAAGCTCATGACCATATATATGCATGAAAATATTTATGCATTTAATTAAGTTAGATTTCAATGCTTAATTTTTCTTATTTATTATAAATCATGATCAAAGAAATGAATTATCTTATCTAATTAATAAATTCTTTTATCTTAATTATCATCAAAATTTCCTTAAGATTCTCATCCATCAAATTTTTTGAAAAAAAACAATTTATTCAAAATTAACTGTGTGAAATAAAAAATGTACCTTGCATTCAACACGATGAGTACTCATCTAAACTACCAAACATGTGTTATACTCATGTACTATTTACTCTTGCAACATGTGGCATACATTAATTATCACAAAATATCATGACATGTACTATCAAATTAATAATCACACAATTTACATGATTATTTTTTAACGTAGTGTGTAATGCTTCGATGTGTAGAGTGGTAACTATAAAATGACTTATACATGTTATGTAGATTCAATTATTACACATGAATTAATTAAGCATTTATATATATAAAAAATTTTCTCTTGGATTGTCCTATCAACTTAATTGTCACACGCAAGAACATTTTGAAAATGTTGACATAGTATTATAAATTTAATATTTAATATGCATAATTTGGTACAAATACACGATGTGTATAATCCATCTACACAACATATACTATTATAAACATCTATCTAAGGCACATTCCTTGGGACACGATGTGTAACCATGACACAAAAAATATTATGGTACATGTTGTGAACAATGGATACCTGGTGTGTGTTCTCTAGGTTACAAGATCACCAGTGGAGTAGGTCATGTATGAAGATACATGACCTAGATTTCACTTAAGGACAAAAAATTGTGAAATTAAGTTATACAATGTGTACTTCGACTAACTGTACACCAATTTGTCTTGGTGAACACATGGTGTATAAATAAATTCACCATGTGTAATCAATATACATGCCTTAAATTAAATCTTATTTTTTCTTGGTGAATTAAAAACTAGTATTTATCATATTCCTCTGGGTTACATGATGTGTACTCCTGTGTTATCTATTGCGATTCCTTAGAATCTCCAGATGATATCTTTGAATTTATTTTGTTCATAAAATTAATCTATTTGATTATATTTACAAGAAAAAAACGAGGAACAAGAATATGTTGAAATTTTGATTTAAGAATGATCAAACTGTAGTAGAAAACTAAATTAAAAATGCCTAAATTAATGAATGATATTTAAATAATTATAAATAAATAAGTGATCTGCTTTGATTTATAGGTTCTGGGTGCAGAGGAAGTGTGTGATGGGATATGGCCAAATTATCATTTTTTCATGATCGATAATCAAACCATGATTTACATAATAATAAACACCGTGATCAATGGAGTTCAATAAAAAAATACACACAATGGATAAAACGCTAGCACAAAAGTGAAGAATTCTCACATATTAATTATAATTAATTTAATCAATAAAATAAATACCTTACGAGAAATTATTTCTTCATTTATGGATCTGACAATAGATATATGTCATACTGTCATTGAATTGTAGGAATCAAAAAATATTTCTCTCTAGCATTGATCCATAGATATTCCAAAAATCACCGAACATCGCCATAAAAATCTCTGGGTCCAAGCATGATATATCCTATCACATTCATTTTTCACCATTGATTTCCATAATAATCACTTCAAAAGTATTCTCTTTGATCTTTCTTGAATCGAGAGTGTAAGGTGGAGGAATATCACTCTATCTTCCTGGGAGCATTCTTGGATAAATGAGATCTATAGGGATTAATGAAGATTCTATGGATTTATTTTTGAATAATAAAAGAAATTAATTGGATATATTAAAATAATAATATAATTGTTCATATATACCACTAGGGTTATAAATAAAAAATTATAAAATTGAGCTTTAATATTTATTTAATATCTGCAGAACCCAATGTCTATAATAATAATTATATTACAATTTATTGATATGTGCCAAAATCATGAATGAAATTAAATATTATTTAATAAAATAATATTCAATATATATT
The DNA here is from genome assembly GCA_963277665.1 of Viscum album. NCBI lineage: Eukaryota > Viridiplantae > Streptophyta > Magnoliopsida > Santalales > Viscaceae > Viscum > Viscum album. The sequence continues at coordinate 1,232,604,387 of OY728162.1, read as the reverse complement.
ATTTCTCATAAGAGCATTGAACTCATCCTTCCATTCATCCAAAATATTTATTGGTCCTTGAATAATGACTATTTATATAATAATTAAATTTCACTACATTATTCTCTAATAAATAAATAAATATTATATTCTCTATATAGAAAATAAATATTATATTCACTATATAGAAAATAAATATTTATTAAATAATCTGATCATATTATATTCTCTAAAATAAATAGAGATAGAATATTCGAGATCATGACAAAGACTCATAATTATTAAACCACATGTGGGAATAATATTTATTCAATTTTTAAATAATAAATAATAATATAATATTTTACGGAGATTCTGGATACACTTAGTGCATGACCCTTTAGGCTTATTTCACAGTGGAATTAGGAGAAGAATGCTAAATTCTATGGTTATCATCTAGAAACACCTGAAGGAACCCATAGGTAAATATGTTCATACAACAATGACATAATGCCTCATACGTATAGTTATTTGTAATATTATACCTTTATCATGATAAATCTAATCAAGCAGGCTGGATGCTGGTGCTATCAACCTATGTACTTGAGGTTTACTTGTTTGGATTTCTAGAAACATAACTTATATATTGAATACTATGACCATGGATTTATTTAATATATATCATTTCTATCAAATGACCTGATATATCAACTTCAGTTGACGAATATAAGGGAAAGATCCTTTCTCATATTATTCATTAATGAAATATTACTTGTGGCCCAACCAATGTATCCTACCTCACTTCAAACATATTTCATCATGTATTTCATCAATACATAAAAGTATGTGAATTATAATAATCATTAATAACAATATAAAAGTCTATGAATCAATACACACATCAACAAATTGGAACATCCAATGACATATATAAATGTTGATTTAATTTTAGCCTCGTTCTCATAATATCCTATAATAGATATTACTAAGGGAATACACCATGAGAAGGAACCTCAGTGTCTTATGATTCTCCACCCCTGATAGAATATATCATTTGTTTCCATAAAATGATTTTATCTAGATATATAACATATATTTTAGAATAATATCATGTACCGTTTCGGTTTTCATCCTAGTGGGGAACTTCTACAACCTTTTAGTGGGACATCTACCCTTAAGAAATTATCACATACCATGACATTAAAATAAAAATCATGATGTGATAAAGAGTTTATTAAAATTAAAAACAATTAATATTTTTTACCAAAAATATTACTTAATTAGGTTCTAGGGAACTAACTCCATCACCATGTTGCTTTTCTCCATTGTTGGGGCTCTGTATTGTTGTGTCCTTGGCTATGCTGTGGTGTCTTCTCCCTTTTCAAGATCTATAGTGTGTGGATAACTAAGGATCATAGAGTCTCATTTCCCATTAAGAATACGTTTTTTTGTTCTATCCCCATATTCCATTTTTTATCCTCTTAGTGGTGTAGTCCTAAAGGCTACACCATGGTCTTATATTTTATAGATTGGGTATAAATTATTAAATCCCTTCAGACCCAATCACATTTCAAATATTTATCTTATTTCCCAGGAGATGCAAGTGTATCCCAAGGTTTCCATTTATCCACCTTTTATTATAATTAAACCTTAATCTTGATAGATCAACCCATGGTGTTTTTGGGGGAGTTCTCTCTGAACGTTTCTAGTTTTACCCTACTTTTATTATAGTTCTTTATATGTGAAGGGTCAATGTCAATAAAAATCTCTAGTTTTTGTTTTTCTTTTATAATACAATGGTATGATTGCTATATTGTAGGATAAAGAGGGAATTATTATTCTTTATGGTGATAATTAGTGGCTTCCCTCTTATTCCAACCTTGCATAGTAGATCAGAAATATTTGGTTGAGGTAAGGAATCATTTGTTTCTCATCTAGTGTATCCTGTAGGAGTGGTAATTCTATTATCATATTTTGGAAAGACAATTTTCTTATAATTAATTAATGATAATTTATTGGTTAAATAAAATTGAGATGGGGAAGTGGAATGAAATTTAATTATTTTTTATGTTTTAATATGATTTGATATTGTCATTGTATGCGCTAGATTCCACAATAAAAATTGTGGTTTTTGGGAGTTTGTTTTCACTATGCTTGATTTATTTTTGGAACCCTTATTTTATATCAGATTTTTATCAACATAAAGTGAATTGGATAACCCCTTATATCTAATTAGTAAAATTATTTCCCCTAGAAATATGGGTTTTGTGGGACTAATCCTAAATTAAATAAGTGAAAGTGATGAAAAGATCCTTGTTATATATGAATATTGATCTATGAATGAGTTGTGAACAATTTTGTGGTATGTGGTTGTAATGTGGGGAGGATGTTTTGTGAATTGGTTATGGTATGGGGTGATAATGTGTGTTTGTGATGTCGGGTGGTGATGTGATGAGAACTGGAAGTGGTACATTGTATTTTTGATGTGTAAAATAATTTTGATAATGAAATTGGTTGTGGCTATTTAAGGGATATGATATAGGCTTGTGGGAATGTGTATGGTGTTATATTTGTTTGGGAGGCATTGATTGGTGGTAATTTATTTGGTAGTAATGGAATTAAATGAAAATAATTAATTTTAATGGACTGGGATGAGTGGATAATGAATAAATGAATTAAAATGGGTTGTGTGGTTTAAATGGTTGATGCTTATTTAAGAAATAACAGACTGTAATAATAGAATGGGTTAGTAATGTGAAATCATAAAAACGGTTTAATTTGTGAAATAAAGTGAAAAGTGAAATATGAAAGGTGTAATATTGGTTATCATATGGTGTTTTTCATATAGCGGTGGAAACAAAAGTGGCAGTATTGTGAGGTTTGGTGTAGATGTTGTTAATTAGTTAGTGCTTTAGTTGAAAACCCATTGGTTGGGACTATGTATGGATATATATATATATATATATCTCTATGTGTGTGTGTGTATGTAACTTTTATTTTCCATGTGATTTATATATGAACCCCACCCATGTCAAGCACTATGTGATGATAACCATATATATGGGGGTTATTTTTCCCATTATCTCAGTTGTGAGGATGGATGTATAGATACCCCCTCTTTCCCAATATCTCTTCCAAGCATTGTTGACATGCAGTATATGTAATTTCCAACATGGAAATAGTGCACTATAGTGATGTTTGATGAGTATTATAGTGGTGTTTATTCATTTTAAGAGGAGGAAATTATCTTGATAAATTTCATATTAATGATATCCTACTATTCTGGTTATAGTAGTGGTTGAGGTGTTATGTGATGGACCATGAGTCTTTAGGAGATATGTGATGTAATGTGATAACCCAGATGTATTTGAGCAAGATGTGATGTTATATCCCCAGTTGTTTTGGATCATATGTGATTTCCAATTTCATATGGGGTGTTTGGTATGATGTGATGTCCCATGTGTTTTTGGGAAGGGTTTCTATAAGAAATATATGAGAGACATATGAAACACAATGTTGGGGGTGTGAGAGCAGAAAACCAATGGGAAAGTGGTGTGGGGTACCCTTTTATCGATATGATTATTTCAATGTTACTATTTTTGGATGTTCTATTTCATGAGAGTGTGTTGGTGTGGGTGTTGATTAGTTGAACAACTTAGGTGTTGCTGGTTCTACTATTTTCTTACAGGTGTATTAATTTACTCTTTTCATATGTACATGAGATAATTTGGAATGACCCTACTGATTATACTTATATGATCACCCTATATATATACAAACTATTTTTTGGTTTCTTGGAGGACTTCATGGACCACGATGGCCATTTATAGGTTGGAATTGGTGGTTTTACTATCACTGGCTTAGAATTTCTTTTAGATATTTATTTAGGGACATTAATATATATATCTTTTGACATATACATGCATTGTGGGATTGTTTTTCCATTATTTTATGTTATTCCTTAGATATACTTGTGTTGGATTTATCAAATCTCCCAATTCTATTATTATTAAGGGTAATGCCTCCCATTTGTGATATTTTAATACCATCGGTGGAAGTCACCAACCTAGAGCCTACAATATATAGGAATTAGGGGTCATTGTCTATCTTCCTTTATTTATGGCCTTGGAGGTGCACCATTGGATGGAGGGAGACATGAAAATTACTAAGAAAAATGGTATAATTATAAATTCATTGTTTACATATCTTGTATGGAATGCTGTCTTGGGTATATCCTCATTCTTGACCCTCAGTTAATGATATCTAGAATGAAGGTTAGTCTTAGAAAAGTATTAAGATCCATATAGTTTATCAAAAGATTCATCAATACAGGGTATATGATAGTTGTTCTTGATTATGACCAGGTTAAGTTCCAAATAATCAATGTAGAGTTTCATTGATCCATATTTCTCCTTAACAAAATGAATAGGTGAACCACAAGGTGATTCACTTAGCCAAATGAACCCCTTTTCAATAATCCCCTAGAGTTTATTCTTCATTTATTATAACTAAATCAGGTCCATTTTATATAGATCCATTAAAGTAGGTGTTACACAAGGAATGAGTTATATTAATAACTAATCTTCACGATTCAATGAAACATTGTGAAACACTTCTAGAAAGACATCAAACAACTTCTACAGAATAGGACTATCTTAGATGTTAAGTTTCTCCTCAAATATATAAGATAAAAAACCATTTTAAATAGGTATAAAGAAAAATATAATGGATTTTATTTCCATCATAAGTTCTTATTAATTATTACAGTAATATATGATCATAGTTTTCTTGATAATATAAAACATGACTAATAATTGAAATATTTTTTATAAAAAAATAACAAAAAAATTAAATAGACAAATAAAAAAAGTAATTGAGGCATAAATTGATGGAGTCTAGGGGAATCCCTTCGAACAATCAAGACACAAGAAACTTAATGAGTTCCAAGAGTAGAAAACACCTTAATACTCTCTTCCTGACTACCATACGAAGCTAAACAATTAGCCAATATATTCCCTCCACCAATTATAAATAACCCTCAAATCTGGATGGAATAAAGACCGAAAATTCTTGATATGATAAATGAGATTCCAATAGAATTCTAGCTGAGCATTAAAATTGCTAATCATGATGGAAGAATATAACTCTAATGATGATATAAAAATTGAGTTCACCTTTAAAATATTCATCCCTTAAAAAAAATACAAAGCCTTCACCACAATAGAATATCCCTTAAAAAATGAGTCTGAAGGAATAATGATCGATCATTAAGAGTCAAAAATGGCTACCCCACAGTGCATAATATTGTACATTAAAGATCTATCGGTTTTCAACTTAAACCCATGAGTAGGAATCTTCGAACTAACTCACATACCAGCGCTCCTCTGCCAACATAAATCAACACATGTATATATAAAATTTTAAATTAATAGTTATTGTGCTATATATAATATAACATCCCTAAACATCTTAAAAAATGAAGAAATAATATCCATGAACTTATTCTTGAGGTACTAGAGATAATTCCAAAGACCATGATTGAAAACACCATTCTGAAAATACTAGATGGTCCAACAAATAAAATTGATGCAAAATAACTTCCCCTTGGCTTGCGCATGATAAAGGACAAAAGAAACCTAACCTTCCTGAAGAAAAACATCTATAACACACTCCCTAATAGAAGAGAAAAAAACATGAAACCTAGAACCAAAGATGAATAGACCATTTTCTATGGAAGAATTAGTTGGAACTTGATTTTAATTTTTCATTAAAGAATCATTTTACCTTTGAATATAATGGAATACTTAAAGGTTGAATATTATCACCAGTAGGAATGATATTGTTGTGAATCCTCCAGAGAAGAACAATATTTTTAGAAGAAATTTCTTTACACCAGATATTCAAACCCAAGGTTCCAGGGTAGAAATAGGGAGGACCATAGTATAAAAATAGAACATGTGGGTTTCCCAGAATGAGATGAAGAGATAAAGCACTTATTAGGGTCCTCATAAAGAGAAATATAACACATAAAATCCTATTGATCCTCATTGATAAATGCATCAATGAACTTAGGATGGGTGCATACCTAAAGAAAGTTGATGTTTGGGAATGGATATCCTAGGAAGAAAAGAGTATATCCAACCCAATTGGGTTTCCAGAAAGACATTGCTCCATGCCCAATAATCCACTAGGGATTCCCCATAATAGGTGGAATAAATTTACTCAAGGAAGTCTGAAGATGGGATCCATCAACACTATTAATCCAATCTATTGGGAACTCCCCATACACACTTCTGATAAAGTAATACCAAAGAGAATCCCCTGATAAGAACTCCCAAACCTACTTTACCTACAAAATCCACATATTATATCCAATTCTTTTGAGAAAAATACCCCCTATGGAAAGGGTTTAGAAAGAGGTTTACATCTACCCAATGGTGAAACCCTCCTAGATGCAAATACCAAATAAAACTATTGAGAAGAAATTCAATTTTCTTGGTCACTGATTTTGGGGGATTACACACTAATAAAACATGCATATGAATAGAGGAACGAACAATATTAACCAGAGTGATCCTCTCCCCAAATGAAAGAAATTGAATTTTCTAACTCATGATACTCTCCATATTTATTGTAATAATGGGATCATAATTCTAGATTCTAACCCTTCTATTAGAAATAGAAGAACCCAAATATTCAATAGGAAATTTTAGAACTGAAAACCCAATCCTCTCTAGAATTAGCCTAGATCTCCTAGAAGGGAATTTTTTTTGGAAATGAAAAAACCATTTTTTTGCATTGAAACATTTTCCCGCTTTCTATCAATAACAATAGAGATTCCAATTTAAGTTTCTAACTAAATTTTCACTTCTATTGATAAAAAATAGCATGAACTGGATTTGAGTTCATCGATCATCATCATTAACCATCATATTTGAGCACGAGATTTCATAATTCTTGTATTCCTTTCATTTGAAACAGTGAAGTATTGGTGGATCATTTTTTTCTTTTTTATCTATTCACACCACTAGTTAAATTCTCTTTATCCCTTCAACATTTGATTTATGAATGACCTACCTTTACAAACAAAAAATTTAAACAATTACCTTAAGAAAATTTACTCTATATTTATTTCCAAACATCAATAATTTAAGGAAAGATCATATTATTATTTCCATATTCTTTATAATTTTCATTCAATTCCATGTTTAGTTTCTTATAAAAAGTATGTGATTTATGGGTAACTCCAATCTCCATATCCACTTTGATAGAACATAGATTTATTTCTTCATAGATACTAAGGTCCCATGGGGATAACAATCTTAATTAACTTGGTTTTAATCCAATGAAGAAACCTTACAAGAATGTGGGATTATTATACAAGAAGCTAGACTCACAAGTACTGTAAAAATTTACTCATAGGTTATAAAAGATTCATCATCCTTAAAATTTATCTCAAATAATTATTTTTCTATTTTGTACAACGAATATGAGGAATATACTTATTGAAAAATAATATCCCAATATCATCCAATTATATAGAGTAAATGTTTTCATGTTGACTTGTGTTCTTGATAAGAGTCCACTATTAATATTATTCACATTATAAATGGTAAACTACTTAAATAACTTTTTCATGTTCTAAACACTAGAGAAAATAAAATATATTTTCAATTGTATTGATCCATTACTCAATAACTAGTAGATTATAAAACCCACTAGAAGATGTCGAATGTGGCCTAATGAGGGACTCAACATAATATTGTTTCATCATTTTCTTATTTGGAAGCTCAACAAGATCTATAGATAAAGAATGTTTTATAAGTATATAAATTTGAATTTTCATTTTAGGACCCATAACATTTGGTTTATCATAAGAGAAATCATTTCACTATCCATCACACTCAGCACTAAAATTATTCTTCTAGGTTCCATCCATCGACTAAAACCAAAAATCATAGTGTATAAAAAAATAACCATATTGAGAAACTACATAATCATGAAAAATCATGTATAGAATGTCTAAATCTTGTAAAATTCTTTTATATCTATGAAACATTAGGAATAACGTAGGTCATTCATAGTAATCATTTATAATAATCATCCATAATGGTTTATGTATAAAATGATAATTATCCATGAAAATATTTTTGTAGTGACAAAATAGTTACATAGTAAGGGCCCACTCAATGTTCACCAGAATGATGGCCAAGATATACTCAACATCGTCTTTCCATGGTTTGTATACTTATGAGAGTGATTTATTATGAATCTCACACCCATAAATTCAATGTTTTTTTTAATAATTCATCCCAATGAAAACCCTATAGTCAATCTCTTGAGGATGGAACTCGAACACAATAATAATCTATTATCACTCTTTAAAACTAGAATATAATACTATAATAATGTACTAATATAATGTTGGAATTTTTGAAATTAATTTCATATAAAAACATTTAGATTAAATTGAAAAAAAATGTTAAAAATATTAAAGAAAAAACACAACGATATTAGTGAAGAAGAATGAAGTCACTGTTCTTGGGACTTTATGACAATGCTATAATAATTCTTAAAAAAATTTATTCTCAATATTCTCATCAATTTTTAGATCAACCCCATCACTCAATAACCACCCATTGAATTGTTATTTTCCCATAATGAAACTTACATGTGGGATAACACTCCCTCACATATCACCACAATGATACAATACCTTGTATGCAAAATTATGATGATGAAGGAGAGGAATAAAAATGAATGAAAAGAATTATACAATAGTAATAAAAGAGGGGTGAACTATATAAAAAAAATAGTTTCACCACTACTGAAATTATTAAGATAAAATAATGAAAAATCATTGATGAAAAATAAAATAAAAATATTATCGCACCCCTTAGAATAATAATGAGTATTAGTTCTCAATTTTTAGGAATATTAGAAGAATTAAATTGGAGGGAATCCAGAATGGAGAATAAAATAGAATATAGGAATATTAAAACAAATTTATTAAACACATAAAAATATATAAAAACATAATCTATCATATTCTTCAAAAAATTGGGAAACCTAAGTTTCTAACCCTTTAGAAAGGAGTGGAGGTGAAAATATTTAGGAAAACAATGTGGATAGATTTTCCTACAAAAATTTCCTCCAAAAGATTTATTATTTTGGCCCAATTAATGTCTTCATGTGGGAATATTTTTAATAATAACATTTTTTCCATTATCTTTCTCATGCACCCAAAAATTTTAGATCCATTAGACTTGTGTATCCATAGTTATGATAGATTTACTATGAATATATTTTATACCATGATTACTATTGGAATTCTAAATAATTGAATTATAATGGATTTATTTACTTGAAAAATAGAGAATATAGAGGTTCAAGAATTATGAAAACTATTCAATAAAATGTTATCTAGCATCGTGTCTAATTTCATTTCATTTGGGTTGGTAATATAGGATATATTGGACCATAATTAAAGGTCAAACATTCTAGAAACAGATTTTATGGCCTGGATTATGAGTTGGTGTTTGGCCCTTAAGATGTAGGATTTGGATTTAGAAGTAGTTGACAAAAATTCAGGCCAACACATATGGTTGTTGATGAATGTTAATTTCATAATTATAATTAGTTTATAAAATTTTATGTTTGAAATAAGAATATCACATAAAAATATTAAAATTCCAAAATTAGCACATTTTTACAATTAAGCTCCAAATATTAATAAAATGTAAATTTTTTAAAATTACACATAAAATATGAAATTGTTTGGATTAAAATATTTAATTAGATAATAATATATGTGAAATTATGTGTTTCATCAATCCCCCAGACTTAAGAATTTCACTAATGGGAAAACATCAAATATCTAAATCAAAATAAACACTATCATCAAAAGGGAGAAACATTCCAAGGTCATTTCCCAAATAAAATTTCTTTATGTCTCATCTAGGAAAAATAATTCCATTTCATTTTCATATTTCTCATTTAAATATATTCAATCTAAAAAAACCATCAATGATAGTATAAGACCCACTTCACATTGAAATTCAAGTGACTCTTCAATGAATAGAAATTAAATATGGAGCTATGATCATAGTTATAAAGTTTATGTGTCACCATAATCTTTTGAAAATCATAATTTCTATGCATAATGAGACATAATTTTTTTCAATATTGAGGAATTTTTCAGGGTGAATTATGTGGTTACGTGTTGGTGGTTAAAATATTTAAAAATTAGATACTAAAAATAAGAGGTTGAACACTTAAATATAAATACTTGAGTATTAAACTAAAACCCCATGGAATATACATCACTAAATACCACTTAAAAATTAAACATAAAACCCCTTTTTTGATACGAAATATGAGTCAAAAAATTGAATACAATGAATGATTTCATCTCGATTCTCTATTTTTTTTTTCATTTTTTCATTTTTTGTAGGGAGGATGAGATGAAAATAAAATAAAATAAAGTAATGAAAGTCAGATTATTTATTTATGATAGGTTTAGAAGTCAAAAATGTATGAATAATGAATAACGCAATCACATATCAATTTTTTATTCTTCTAATTTTTCATATTTTTATATTCATTTTTTATTTTTAGGATAACCCGATGAATGAAATGAATTAAAATGAATGAATTTAACTCATAACCATTGTTCTAAAGATCCAAATAATGAAAATAACCTCACACACACAAAAATGAGCTTCTTTGTAATTAAAAAACATGAAATACCTCCGCCCACAGTAAAATATAAAATATTCATACAAAAAATATATTAAGATAGAAGGTAGTTAAAAAAAATTGGATTATAATTTAGATATAACCAATAAGAGAATTTAAGGATTATATGTGACAATAAAAGGTAAATGTTATGGTCGGTATCATGTTAAAATATAACATGGAAAAAAATTACACAATCATATAAACAATATTATATAAATTCCAAGGAATTGAAAAAGAATAATCAAAAGTTTTGGTTTAAAAAAAATCCATGTTTCTCTCAAGAAAGTGTGGATATTAATAAGAATATAAAAAAGGGTTCCGAATACAACATATGATGGGAAAAATTTGAGTCAAAGTTTCATGGGCATGAATTTTAAAAATTGATCAATTTTGAAAAAATTATTGAAAATAAAAATCCAATAAAAAGTTTTAACATCAACAGTAATTTGAAATCCATTTTACCAAAAATCAAGAAAAATCACTCAAAATAAATTTATGTGTGAAAAATGAAAAAAATATTCGGTTTGGGTGAGTGTTTCTAAAAAAGATAGAAAATTTAAAATACACAAATACTATTAAGCATTTTAACAGTCCCCACAATTAAATTTCACTACCCTTCATTTATGATCAATAATAAAATAAGATTAAAAAACAAATGAAATGGAAATATACTACCTTAATTTGTTTTCCAATGGAAGCATTTAGTTAAATTCTTAGGTTTAACCACTTATCCTAGAATGAAAGAACGAAATAAAATACAAGAAAAATAATGTTTATAAAAGAGAAATCGAAAATATTTTAGAACATGGTTTTACCCCCCAACTGGGTACTAGGTTTTTACTTCCTCTAGTCAGATAGTTGAAACACATTATCCCCAATATGATGGTCCATATAGTTTATTTCTTAGAAACCACCACTAGTTTTTTCTCCAAACATCCATAAGTGGATTCCAATTGTGGGAACCCCAATAAGAAATAAAAAATGTCCCAACCCTTGAAGATAATAAATAGAGATTTTTTGGTGTAGAGGGGGAGGAAAAAGAATACAGTGGTGTTCCCTATCAAATATCACAGTATCCTACTCCTTAATATATTACTGTTGATATAGAGGATGCAGTCTCACCATAATATTATAATCAAGTTTTTCATATTATTATTTATCAAATTCTAATACAATCTTCTCCGAAATAGTGTCCAACTCATCCTCAACACAAAAACTCTTTAGGGAAAGCATTTGAGATAATTATGAAAAATAAAATTGAGGGTAGTGAATTGAAATTAATAATAGTGTAAAATATAAATAATGATAATTCATTGTTAAGTCCACTCCCTTAAACTGATAAGCTTCATGTGTTGTATCTTATAGAATGTCCATTAAGATAATTATATAATTTTTAGTAAATTAAGGTTGTGATGTTTTATTTCATCCTCTATGATGTCATATTAAAATTTTTAAATGATAATAATTTTTTCCCTTGTAATCCTCTTAATGGAACTATAGTAAATATTGTGGGAATTCATCAATCTCTTATTCTAATGCTTCTAAAATTGGATTCAATACATTTTTTCCCGATCTTATATGATCTCAGTTAATTACTTCATATTAAAAATTAAAACATCATATTATTTTTTCTCTAAAATTAAAACTATTTTAATAAAATAAGTGGATAGTTCATCATCAATTAATCTAATTTTTTTAAAAATTGTAAAATTTCATAATTTTTGGATTTTTTTATGAAGAATTTCTGGAAATGAAATTTGAAGTCATAGAAATAGATTAAAATTTATCAGAAATTTTTTTCATGAATCCATTAGTAGTACATTCCCATTTTCCTAAGAATGTAGAATGTGCACACCCTATGGTCTATCTATTGAGGGTCCACTCACACACACTAATTTTCTATTATCACTATAAAAAAATATAATATACTATATTGATACTCTACTAATATAATGTTGTATTTTATCAATGCATGTTATATATAAATATATAAATGAAAATGAAAAAAGTGAAAACTATAAAGTTAAAACATAATTATTTTAGGGAAGATGAAATAATTAATTGATCTATGGACTTTTTTAATGATGCTACTATTATTTGTTAAAAATTTGATTCTCAATATTATAATCAATGTTAAGATTAACGATATCACACAACACCCTCCCATTGAATTTTTATTAAACCACATAAAACCTATAAATTTTAGAAAATACATACCCACATCATCATCACAATGATACCTCACTCGATATGCATCATTTTAAAAATTAAGGAGTGGAAGAAAAATGATCATGAAAAATAATAAAATATTATTTAATATATGGTGCACCCAAAACCAAACCAGTTTCACTCATACTAATACTTATAGAATAGAGTAATGAAAAATAATTGAAACTAAATGAACTAAAACATCATTCCTCCCCACCTCAAACAAACACCAAGGTTATGTAACAACCCTAACTATAGTAGCATAAAGTTAGTGGTTACTTTATTACATTGGAAAATGATACAAGTAATCACATCCCAAAGGACTTAAAAGTTTAGTAGTCTTGAAGAACTATATGCAAACATGATTTCCATATTCTATTGGAAACATAAAATTCATGGCATAAAAAAATTATTACATTCTTGATATTATTCATAATATCCTTCTTCAAATACTGTTGAAAAGGAAACGAATAAAAGAGTGAGATCAGATGCTCAGTAAGGGTTATGTATAATAGAAGTTATCATGAGTAAATAAATAAAAATAAAAATCTAAAGGTAAATAAATGGAATATCCTAACATTTAATCAATAACTTAATAAAAAACTGATTCCATGGATAATATCAATGTAGTAATATCATGGATAATAATAATATTATTATATATATGAAGGAAATGATAAATATATATTCCATGATCTCATAAATTATGGTATCTATACCATCCATGCCTCATTCAAGGAGAATTTAAAACATTGGTAAGTCATACACCAAAAATCCATTTAATAATAGCTTACTAATTTTTCTCATGAGACTTATCGATGCATCGAGGGGATATATATTATTTTTTCCCACCTGTCCATGTGTGTCAAATGCATTCCTCATATATAAAATGATCAATTTACCGAAATGATTAAAGAATGAGTTGGTTACCCAATCCACAAAACATAAATTTATTAAAATAAAAGTCAAATACATGGTGAAGAAATGAGGCACAATGTATTTTCACCAACTGGGGATCAGGACATTACAAAATGAGAGTAAAAAATTAGAAGGCATCTATGTCATCATGTAAAGAAGTAATACTACATTGTATTTGCCCCTCCCATAAGTTTTGGTTGTGTTGAATATAATCCAACATTATATCCATGGGAAACCATTCTCCAAATATTGATTTATATATACAAGGATGAAAATAGTTCTTTAGGTCATCAAAAAAGAGTCACGAAACAACCATTCTTCCACCATTTTGTGCTACTTCCATAGTTTCTACTAGAAAAATTTGTCCTAGAATTTTGTTTTTCAATAAAATATTATTACATTTGATAGTAATCAGTTGGAATCACTACCCTAGGCCAATATTTATATTCTCCTACAACCACTACATCTACAATAACCTATCAATCATAGAAAAATTCATTATCCTATCTTTCTCTGAGATCTTTCCTAAGAAAATAGAGTAATAAACTAGTTGGTAATATAGTATAGGATCTCCTCCCTTATGAAATAATAATTTCATGCTACCATAAGCATGTTTTCATAAAGTAGAAATTAGAAATTAAATTCTGTAAATATCTAAACAAAAAGGCCATGAAGTAGAACAAAAGAAGTGTGAGATGAGACACCAATGTTATACCACCCCATTCCACTCCAGACTACGCAAATGTACTATTCCACAAAAAATAGAATTTGAAAACTCAATAGGATCCAAAAAACCCTTTACGTTAGTTATATGAACACTATAAACTGTCACATCACTTCAGATCACCATTTTTATGTCATTGAAATCTATAAAAATCAATTTTATGATCTAAAAATTATGGTTGACAACAAAATATTCCCGCATGAATAAGTGAGATAAGAAGTGAATGAAGGAAACATATCAAGCAAGAAATTAATAATCACATCTAGGGATACACTCCTCTCTAATGATCCAATATGGGAGAGAAGGACCCATGACCATCATGGAAGCAACCAATTCATTCTCTCTAAGTACAACTATTCCCTAGGAAGTTGTGAAAAATAAAAATTGGGGCTTCTATAAATTTCAAATTACACCCTATAAATCATATTCTCTCTATTACTTAGATACGAATCTATAGTTATTTACTTATTTAGATACATTTCAAAGGGTGATTCCCTTTTTCCTAAATCCAGGGGTAGAAGTACTTTTTATAAACCTCATTAATAAATCTATTGAAATTCTTAATATTAATGAATTCCTACGATTCCTCTCAATCCTAAGATGATGAGTAATCCTTATCATTTGATGGTATAGAGGGATCCTTGATAACTTTTGGCTAAGTATAGGTTTCAAATTAAATCCCTAAGGATCTGGTGAAAATATTTCCCTCAAACATAGAGTAATCTATATGTTTCTAGGTCTTCCTGGGGAGTGGAGTAATAAATCCTTCCGTATTGACAATTTTATTATTAACCTTTTAGAAATAAATTGTAGGTATTCATAGTGAATTTGAATAACATGATCAAGTGTATGTTGGTTGGATTCACTAGAGTTAGATTGAGTCTCATGTTTTTCTTTTTCAATAGAAGGTGCAACTTTATAGTTAATAAAATAGGGTTGAGTATTAATAAATGTGTCCAGAAATCCATAGAAGGAATAAAAAAATAATTATATGATGTGACTATTGATTATGACCAACCAAATCCTTATTTGGTTCAATCCTCATTGGAGTCCCATTAGTCATCACCTCAAGGCCTGATTGAGCATTATATATCAAAACATTTTTCTAAGGAGGCTTGGTATCAATAGGTTCAACAAGGGACATAGGTTTCCTTGAGTTAATATCATTATGATACATAAATTTTTCCGGAACTATTATGTGTTTTCCCTTTTACACCCATAATTAATTGTTAGGGTTAGAGGGCATAGGATAGATAGTTTCTGATGAAAATATTTGGAGGAATGGCCAATTTTCATGATAGTTGTTGTTGTGGGATGGTATATTTTCATAACATAACTCTCAAAAATATCTATAATCAACATTTTGAATACAATAATATAAAGGAAGAGGTTGAGATATTTTAATTTCTATGAAACCCCTTGAAACTGAGGGTCTTGAATGATTTTTGGCATCATATTCCAGTTTAAGAGGTTTTCCAATTAAGTTAGAAATTATAATAAGGTCCATTCATTTGAAAAGATAAAGAGAAAGTCCCTGAAATCCTTACTAGATTGGAGTTATGGGATAGTCAAATATAGGATCTAAATATGGGGTCCATTTACTGAATTTCCTGGAGAATCCCCCAAACAACCACTAACCCATCATCCAAAAAATGATAGTAATTATTTAAATAAGAAAAATAAAAGGGAACATTCAAAGATTTAACCAATACAATGTAAAAAAAATGTATCCAATAGATTAAAGTGTTTTTCTTAATTAGTTCAAAGAAGTACTATGATTAAAACATTTCCCAATAATCACCAATAGTAGATCCATGGGGAGTAGTTGTACCTCATTCATAGAAAATAATATTACCAAGTAACCAATATGTTGAAATGTTTTTAGTTAAATGCTAGGACCCGTGTTCAGTTAACTGGGAGGATCCTTTTACTTGACAGCTTGGCTGAAAACAACATCCACACATGATCAAACATCGACATTAGGGTTTCTTGAGTGATCTACTTAAGGCTCCCTCTATAGAACTCACCTCATCTCAATCATCTATCAAATGATAGATTTAATTCCCGATAAAATTTCCTTATAAAAAATCCATATTTTATACATAATATATATTTATCAATAATTATCCAGTCAATCATATATATTAAATTATAACAACTTACATATAAATGATATACTATTTATGGAATAATCATTTCAATGATACAAAGATATGGATATTTAAGAGATATAATATCTAATGACCACATGTAAGTGAATGTTTCAAAGGATGGTATCATTACAACATATCCCAATTGGTGACCAATTTGAATAAAGGGGTTTTTCATTAATCAATATAAATTCCATTAAAAAAGTATAAAATAATTTTGGTGAAAATAACCTTTTCGTTTTTGAAATTACATATTTAAACGAAAATTGTGTAATTAAAAAGTAAGAAATTTTAATGGAAATTGTCGTTATAAATATTTAAAGGAATAATTAATGAAATTAATATTAATGATGGAGGGAAATACCTCTCTTTATATATAAGTTGAAACACATTCCTTCCATGCTTTTTTCCATAAAAGTCACTAAGTACATCATTTAGAAAAGCACAGAAAGATTCATTTCAAACCATTTATTAGAAAGTCAGAAATGGATAAAAATGTATTTTGGAAAATAGATTTTGAAGTATAATTTTTTTGAAAATATTTCATACAAAATTTTTATATGGAAAAAAATATATCTGATCATATTATAAATAATATTGGGTTTTCTTTGAAACATTTCTTTTCTTAATTCAAGTTCCAAAGGGAGGAAAAGTTGGAAAAAATATAGAAACTCTTTATGTGAGTAAACTTGAAATGAAGTTAAATACTTATGAGTGAATATAAATTAATGTTAAAAACATCAAAGGGGTAGTATAAAAATTATATAAAAATAAGAAAGAGAATAATACCAAATGTGTCTCAATGGAGTGAAAAATGAGATGAAATACCTTACCTCAAGTCCATATTGTCACTTAGTGCTATAAAATCATTTAAAAATACATTTAAATTTATTATAATTATATAATAGAACTATATTCATATCTATTATATCATATATGATCAATTTATAAAATTGTATCATCTATTTGTCAATAATTATTTTTTATTATAATTGTTTCTGGTGTTAACTACATTATTTTTCAAGTATGTTTTGATTTAGTAATTATGGTACTTGTTTAATTATTTTGTATCCATCATATAATTAATTTTTAATGTAATAAATATCACTACTGGAAAATGGACCTATCCCGATGGTTTTCCCCAAAATTGTGGGGATAGACTACCCCCCCCAATACCCACGGTTTTGGAAAACCATGGGTATAGGTGATTTTTCAAGACCTATACCCATGGTTTTGGCAAACCGTGGGTAAAAGTCATTGACACCATGTAAGCTGGCTATGTTTTGGTGACACGGTGGCTAGACACCTATACCCACGGTTTTGGAAAACTGTGGGTATAGGCTGGGGACCTATACTGACGCCGTTCCAGCCCACGGTTCCCAAAACCGTGGGTATAGGCTATAACCACGGTTTTGGGGGCTATACCCATGGTATTGAACCGTGGGTATAGGCCGTTTTTCCAGTAGTGTATCATATATGTTCAATATATTTATATTTATATTCAACAATAAAATATTGAGATAGAAAAATGAATTACACAGTTCATGGAGATAATAAGACATACGTATATATGAATACTGTCTTCACATGTATGTTAAATAGAATAGAAGAATAGAGAATAATAATTAATAATTAAATAATAATAATTATAAAATATATATAATAAAAAATTACTAAATTCATCCTTATTACTAGCCTTGTAAAACACAAATGAAAAATAGATCACATCACTTTATGGAGGTGGTTGGCCACACGTACGCACGAGTGATGTTACTATTTTCCAACAGATTCGAAGGTAAGGTGGTATATATTATATTAATGTTAAAAAATCACCATAATTTTATAAATATCATAAATAATAATTAGATACATATTTTTAACAATCCATGTAAGGTGGAAATGAAAAATGAATTACACCACTATGTGGAGATGATAAGCCGTACGTATGCACATGCGATGTTTTCAATTTTTTTAGGATGAAAAATAGATGGAATATGGTTTAAAAATATCTATAATAAAATATAAATATATTTATTATAATTTATTTATTACCTTCGCAATTTTAAAACAATATAAGAGGAATTAGAAAAAAAATAAAATTGAAGGACTAGGTAAAGACGATCACCTCTTTTTTTGGTAGAAGTCATATAGATCTCTCCTTAAGGGAACTACGGTAGGTAGTTTGGGGATAAAATCATCTAAAGAACCTTCATAAAGATGATTATAAGAGGAATGGTTAGGTATATGTTGGTTTATATTAATATGTGTGGTTTAAATAAGTGAAGGAACAAGTTCCCTTTTACCATTTAGTTCAGAGATACTATTGGAATTTTATTTAATATATAAATATAATAAGACTATTTCAGATCCAAATGATTCAAAATGGTAATTAATTATAATAAAAATTTTATAGGTTTTATATAAAACCATATATTTATAATTATAAATGTTTTTAAATAATTTTATTCCTTATATTTTTTATTAACCTATTGGTTATTTATTTTTAACTTTAACCACAGTAACCACTATTTTAATCAGAAAGGGTTAATAATATTATTATAAATATCCAAGTTACTAAGAAATAGTCCAAGAATACTGATATAAAAATTTTTCCAATAAAAATATGATAATAATATTTTTATAAAATTTAAATAATTATATAAAATATTGTTTTGTTAAAATATCATTATTGTCAATTTTGAAACTATTCATTTATTTTTATTTTAATTACATCGAGACAAAAGGGGAATTCAAATATAATCCTATAAAAATATCCTAAAATGTCATAATGGTTTATAAAATTCATGGGACACATTATATAATTCAAATTATGTCAATTTTAATATTTTTAGAATTTTTTATTTTATTTTCTATTAATTAAATAAATATTGTATTAGTGTTTCACCAGAATTTAGGGTAATTAAATAGTTTATAAAAATTATAAATATATTAATATAATGAATATAATTTCATTAATATAAAAATAGAAATATAGTTTCATTTATATATTTAATTTTCCCCTATGTGGATAAATAATAAATATTTTAAACTAAGAGAGTGACATTTTGTAACTTTATATGGATTAAATATTATAAGGGTCATTTTCATTGAAAAGTGTAAATTAAATAAATTTTTTTTTGAGAATAATATGAAAATGGTCTAATTATATTCAAACATTAATAAATAAATAGAGAAATAATGGCCACATCACAAAGTTTTATACTAGAATAATCGAATTTACCCATTACAAGGTGTTAAATTTTACCATGGTAACGATTCATATTGACCAAAACTAATATGTATAATATTTACCAAATTTTTACCCCATATTCAAAATATGGAATAAAATTTTCCAAATTAAATACCAATAAGTGAAAGAAATTAATTTCCAAATATGTACAGAAAATGAGACGAAAATCACTTTTTAGAAAAAAAGGTAGTTTTTAAGCACAAACTGGATTTATTCTTATCATATTCATAGTAAATAATTTATATTAATTCTAAAATATTTTATATAATATATAATATATAAATTTAAGTAAAATAATCAAGTAATATTGATTAATTTAATTTATTAAGATAGAAAAACATTGTGCACATAAAAATAATTTTTTTATAGATTAATTTCTTTTTATGTTTTTAAAAAAAATTTAAACATATAATTGATTAAAATTTACTTTTTTGATTAATAATAATATAATATATATGATTTTAATTTGAAATAATTTTAAAATAATATTTCACTTTTCAAATTATTGAAACAAAAATACAATTCTTAATAAAATAGGTATTTTTCAATAATCATTGGAAAATAAATCTTTTTAGAAAATGATTAAATATTCACCATATAAAATTTTTATATGATGATTTTGAAAATGTTATTATATTTATAAATTAAAAGTTATAGATTTTTTTGAAATTAATTACAATATTTTCTAAAAAAATCCATTAAAACCAGTGTTTGAAGAAAATTAATTTCTAAAGATCTAAATAACATTATATAATATTTAGTATTGATTTACTAAGAATTATGGAATGATTTTTTATTGATTAGGTAATGTATATACTTTATATTTTTTTAAATACTATTCATACCCACCAATTCAATGGCAAGGTGATTATAATTGTTTAATAGTATATTTGGGCTTGATTAGACTCGGTGTTGCATGCTCTGTATGCTATCAATCACATTGTTCTTATTTTAAATTCTCATAGTGTAAAATTTTACCAAATTAAATAAATTTCATCTTAAAAATTTTAACATTAAATTTTTAACCATAGGATTTAAATTTACATCTTAAAAAGTGTTTATAAAACATCCTCTTGAAAAGAGGAAAGGGGAAATAAAACTGTCATTACAAAGATGTATTTCAAAATAGGTGAACATAACCCAAGGATTAATGAAAATTAATAGATAACATGATCTAGAAAATTTTAACCATCCCAAAACCATAAATCTGTGATGGGTAAAAAGGCCATTGATTTCTCGATAAGAAAGCTAAAAAATAATATTTTTATTTCAAGTTCATTTTCTTAACATTGAAGGATTATTCTACTAAATAGTTAAAATACTCAATAAAATATACTTAATTTATTTATTTCCATGTTTTAATAACAATATCATACATTGGTTATGCTTAGATCAATTTCCACTTCATCTATTACATCAATAAATGCATATTTTAGTTGAATTTCTTTTTTCTGATGTACATATAACGAGTCATCATATCCCTATGTCATTCATTAAACCTGAATATATTATCCAAAATAAAAAAAATTAATATAGGTTATCCATTATGATAAATCATACTTTAACCTCATATAATAATATCCAATGTTCAAATCAATCCATCCAATAATTAATTTACATTAAGAAAATTTTGAAATATTTGGAACCAAATTAAAAAAATGAAAATTTGAAATATTTGATCAAGTAGTTCATAATGTCACATTACAAACATGTGAATACCCTTATTAAATAAACCGAGAAACTAAATAACCAATACCGTTATCATTTTTTGATATTTCCCCTAAATTTAGTAAACTGCATTAGAAATTACATTGTCATCAAATCACTAACCATTTTCAAGGTCACCTATATGATCAAAAACACTTCATCATTGTCAATATACACTTTATCTCAACTAATCATTACTAACTAAAAATTAGAAACCAATTATGTGTTATTTTTACCTTATTAATATATTCTATAAAAAAATTTGTTTACCACTGACCACTTTTCTTGGTCATCGATACCAGTCAACATATTCTTTAAATTCCACAATGAAAACTAATGTTCCAAAATCCTAATATATACTATAATTCTTATAACCAAAATATCACTGAAAAAATATTTATATGTAACTATTGAATTTAAATCATAGATAAAGTTTCTCATTGTAATTTTGATGTACTAATAGCATAATCTTTTCCTTATCACATTTGATTCTTCTATGGTAGGTTCCCTTGATTATTAGGGATATGGTTTGACCAATGCCCCATATCTTCACAGTTAAAGTATTGTATTGTTTTTTATAATTTATTTATTTTTATTCAATATCCTTATGACTCTTATCTCTATAATTGTAATAAACTCCAATATAATACAAGCATTTCCATGATTTTTATTTCCATAATTTTCGTATGATGGAAATTGTTTAATTTTTTTCTTATCCTCTAATGATTTCCTTATTCTGGGTGCTTAGTCGGCCTACTCTAATCATCTTTTCCATTAATGCTATATGATCTATAAAATTATCTTATATATTAATGTATCTTGATATTATATCATTATAAGATGAAAACATCTAAGAAACTAGTTCCCCTAGTAGAAATGTATTAAGACCATCAAAGAAATTGAAAATCTTGCTTTCTATATTTTGTTTGTTTTCTAAGGCATACTTGGATAATTTGGTAATGTTATCCTCTTAATCTATAAAATATTCTTCTTCATTCTTCTTTAAAGTGATAAAATTTCCCTATATTTGAGCTCATTATTCTTCATAGAATTATTTGTCAAAGAAACTTACATTAAAATTTCTTTATTCCAAACATTATATTTCATTATCCTTTTTAGTATTCTAGATCAATGACCTCCATTGATTGACATCTCCTTTAATAAATTATAGAATAAGCTTTTCTATTTCATTACTTACCAAATACAGGAATACATTTTTTATATAATTAATCAATTTCACATTTTTTAATGTATTAGTAGTTATATTAAATAGTGTATGATTTTTTCCCATGAAGAGATCCATTATAACAAAATCACACCATGGAAAAATAGGTTGTGGCCTATGGGATATATTTGTTTCATAACCTAAGTTAAATGAATTTATATATCCATTATATACTTTGTTCCAACACCATATATATTGGTTTGGTCAGCATAGAAATTAGTACATTGTCTATGGGTGTCCATCCCATTCATTCCATCAAGCTTCATAACAAAATAATGTCACACACTAAGTTATCTGATAATCATTATGATTATTTAGGTACAAAATAAAATCCCTATAATTGTAAGAGTTATCAAATATTATAATGTTTAATTATAATTCCCATTTATATATGTTTATTTAAAATCAATATCCAAATGTTTCCACTAAATTTTCTATGATACCAACTGTAATAAACCAAAATACAGTATCAATGAGTCAGTGGTTACATTATTATATTGGCACAAGGTAAAAGTAATCACAACGAAAGGGCTAGATAGTTTACTTTTATTGAAGAAATAGATACATAAATAATTTGAATATTTTGTTGGAAATACAAAATACATACAATAAATATATACTTACTTCCTTAATATTATTCATAATATATTTTTCATATCATAGGGAAATGAAAACAAATAAACGTGTGAGATCAAATGTTGAGTAAGGGTTATCTACAAAAAAAGATATTTTGAGAAAATAAGGATTAAAAAATATTTCAAGCAAAATAACTAGAAAAAATTACATTTCATCAATAAAATTGGAAAAAACTGAATTCTTGAATAATATCAATGCATTAATCTCATGAATAATAATAACTAAATTCTCAATGAAGGAAATGATATATATAAGACTCCATGATCTTAAACATCATTGTATTTATACCATCAAGGAATTGTTCTAAGAAATTTTAAACCTATAGTTAACCATATGCCAAAAAATTATATAATTCTAGCTTATTGATTTGACTCATGAGACCTAGTGATGTATTGAGGGGATATATAATTATATTCCCACACATCACTATATATCCAATGCATTCGGTATATATCTAATGATCGATTTAATTAATGAATAATATGTATTATCAAAAAATATACATATTTTGTAAATAAAATGGATTTATTATAAATTAATTTTTAAATATAATACATTAATATCATAAAAAAATATGTACAAATGGAATACTATTTAGGAAATAATCATATCCTTGATAAAAAGGATATGGATAGTTAAGATAATAGTAATATCCAATAAACACACATATGTGAATGTTTTGAAAGATGGTATCATTACAACATATCCACAATAGTGATTATGTAATAAAAGGGTTTTTTCTTTTATTAAAATAAATTCCATTAAAAATTATGAAAACATTATTGAAGAGAATAAAATTTTCTCTTTTAAAATCACATATTTAAATTAAAACTGCACAATTATAATGTAAAAAAATTTACCATGTAAACATGTAAAGGAAGAATCAAAGAAATTATTAGCCATGATGGAGGAAAAATAAAATCATGTTGTATATGTTTTAAAAAATCATTAATTTTGTACTTTTGATCAAAAATTCATAAATAACCTCATTCAGAAATTGACAAAAGTACTTATGTCAACCTATTTTGTAAAAATTCCAACATGGGTAAAAAATCCCTTTGATAACACATTATAGAAGCGTAATTTTTTTTAAAATTTTTCATAGGATATATATGGAATAAAAGTATATCTGATCAAAATAAATATAAGATCTAATTTTCTTTAAAAAATTACTTTTTCGGAATTTATGTTCCAAAGTGAGGAAACATTGGAAGAAAATATGGAAACTCATTAAGGGAGTAAACTTGAAATGAAAATTAATCGTCCTTATAAATATTTTTTTATTTACATAAAAGGGTATGTATATACAACACAATAAAAATAGGTAGGTGCATAATACCAAATACGTATCAATGGAGTGGAACTTGAGATGAAATATCTTACCTCAAGTATGACTTGTCACATAGTTTCTATAAGCTCATGCATAATAAATTTAAATTTATACAAACATACAAGAACCATATTAATATCTATTATATCATATAGATTCCATTCATTACATTTTATCACCCATTTGTTAGTAATCATTTATTATTATTATCATCTTTTTCATGTGATAAATGCATTGTTTTTCAAGTATATTTTGATTTAGTAGTTATGGTACTTGTACATTTTTTGTGGTTACATCACCTATATGATTTTAAAATGGTATAAAGATAAAATATATTCAATATATATATATATATATAGTTATCCATAAAATATAGATATAGAAATATGAATTACACCACTCATGGTGATGTTATGTCATACGTACACTTGAATACTATAAAACTGTTTTCACTTTTTTACAGATATAAGGAAAGAAAGGTGAATAAAAATTCACATTTTAAATAATAATTATTATATATTAGGTGATTGTGGGTATAATTAAATTAAACACACACATACAACACACATAGTCTGGAAGGGTAGGTTATAGCACCCCAAGGGATATCCCACCCATCAAGCCTTATTTATTCAGTACATGACCCAAAGGCCTAGTGGGAAAGAAGCCCATTACATGAACCAAAGTCCCACAAACTGGCCTAAATTACCAGTGAAGCGTCAAGCCTATATCATTCCTATGTCACCGTATAACTGTGTTACACCTACATCACCACCTGCCTGTGTCATAACTACATCACCCCCTGCCTGTGTCATCGCTTGGCTGGGGAAATTTGCTCCCACCCAGATTTGAACCCTAGTATGATGCATGATTACAAGGATCCCTTACCACTTGGGAAATCCCCCAACTGAAATAATAATTATTATATCATATATATCAATTAAACTTATTTAATCCATCCTTATTACCATCCATGTATAATAAAAATGTAAAACAGATCACATTGCATTGTTGAGGTGGTAGTCCACACATATACAAGAGCCACATTACCATTTTCCAACATATTGGGAGGAAATAAAAAATATATGATATTATAGTTTTAGAAATTTTTTCTCATATATATAATAAATAATCATTAGTTTAACCTTTATAACCATCCAATTAAATTGGTGATTAAAAATTAATTACACTGCTATGTGGTGACAGTAAGGTGTATGTACACATGAGCGATGCTATTTATTTTTGTAGGATAGAAAAAAAATGGAATACGGTTTTACCACGATAATAATAAAATCTTAGTATATTTATTATCCTAGAGTAATTATTTTAGGAAATGTAAAATAATTTAATATTATGAAGAAACAAAATAAATTTGATGGCCTCAGTAAAGAGGATCACCACTTCTTTAGTACAATTCCTCTAGATATCTTCCTAAGAGACTTATGGTATGTATTTTTTAGATACTATAACCTCAATAAATTTTATAAGAATTTCGATAAGTGGAATTATTAGGTGTTGGTCATGCTAGATTTCTCAATGTGGTTTATACATGTGAAGGAAGGGTCGCACCTTTATAATTGAGCAGAGGGGAAATTTTGGTATTTCTTAAAAAAATTAAAATATAACATGATTATTGTAGATCCAAATGCTTATAATTCCCATTTATTAAATGATTATGTGTATAGGGTTTTAATAAAATCATTCAAAAAATTTATAAATTTTTTGTATCATTTAAATCCTGTTCATTATAATTATACCCATGGTTAATTATTTTTGACCTTAACCATGATAACAATTATTTTAATCGAACATGGTTAGAAATGTTTTCATAAATGGAAGAGTTACTATTAAATAGAACATGAATGTTGTGTTAAACTTTTATACATTGACTTGACTGATGATAATATTTTTATGAATTTTAAATAATTTAATAAATTATTATTTTTTAAAATATCAATAATGTCTATTTTGAAACTGTTTAATTAATTTTATGTTGAATACATCAATTAAAAAAGTGTATTTAGAATCTAATACTTTTAAAAAACCCTAAATTTTCATATATATATATATATATAATTCATGGGAATCATTATATAATTCAAATTATATCATGTTTAATATTTTTAATATCATTTATTTTATTTTTTTGTTAATTAAATAAATAGAATATTAGTATTTCCAAAGAATTTATGGTAATTATATAATTTATAAAAATTAAAAGTAAATTTACATCATGAAAATAATTTCATTAATTTCAAAATATAAATTTATTTTATTTCATATTATGATTTTTCCCTATGTGAATGAATAATTTATATTTTAAACTAAGAGAGTGACATTTTGCAACTTTCTGGGATTTAAATATTTTAAAGAACCTTTTTATGTAAATGTGATCATTAATAATGTAGTTTTCTAGAAGAATAGAATAAAATTTAAAATAAATTCATTAAGTTATAATTAAGATGAAAACTATGGCCTTACCACTTAGTCATAACCTAGATTAACTCGATTTACCCATTACGAGGGTAATAAATTTTACCACAGTTTTATTCATATTAAAAAAAGTAAAAATTGGAATATTAGTAAAATTTTAACCTACCAATCAATAATATAGAATAAAATTTATCAAATTATATACCAATAGGTATCTAAAATTAAATATTAAATATATGTCACAAATGAGATGAAAATCTCTTTGTAGGAAAATGTAGTTTTGAAGAATAAATTTGACTTGTTCTTATTGAATGGAAAGTAAAAATATTTTATAAATGTTAATGTATTTTTTTGACCATATAATATACAAAGATCCTTAAAATAATAAACCAAAAGTGATAAATTTAATTTTTTAAGATAATATCACTTTGAACACATAAATTTTTTTTTCCAAATAAATGTATTTTTAGGTTTTTATAAACAAATTAATCATATTGTTGATTCGAATGAAATTAATTGAATTAATTTTTATATTATTGAACTAATTTTACTTTTAAACCATTTTAAAAAAAATTGTATCTTTGAAAATAGTTGAAACAAAAACACCATTTTTATAAAAATATGAATTTTTCAATATTAAATGGAAAATTAATCTCTTCAGAAAAAAATAAAAATTTACCCTAATAAATTTTTGATATTAGTATTTAAAAATTATTTTATTTTTATAAAATAAAATTTTATATTTTTAATATTTTTTTGTAAAATGTTTCTAAAAAAATGAATAAAAGTTATTTTTGATGAAAAATTATTCCTACAACATAAAATAAAATTATAGAAAATTAAGTACTAATTTCTGAATAATTTATCATTGAATTTTTATTTTTTATTTCCTCTCTCTATATATAAATTTTTATTTGGATAATAATATTCATACCTACCAATTTAATGGTTAGGAGATAATAAAATTTTGATTGTATTTTGGTATTCGTTTAGACATGGTGTTTCATATTGTATACGTTATAGAACATAGTATTATTATTTTAAATTTTCAAGGTATTACTAGTTAGTTATCTATTTAAATAGATATTATAAGGAATATTATGGGGTAAAAAATTAGAAAATAAAATAAAAGAGAGGAAGATGAAAAAAAATATATTGGCCATGGAAAAAGTGTTACAACATAACATTTTTATTCCACCATAAATGGAAAACCTAAGTTTCTATCCCATTAGAAAGGAGTGTAGGTATTTTTGTATTGGAAACAAATGTGGCCATATTACCCTAAAAAATGTCCTTAAAAAGTTGGATTCATTTTGGAGCACTTATTGTCATAATAGCAGAAATTTTTTGACTAAAAAACTGTTCTCCTTTTTCTTTCACATTCACCAAAAACATTTGAGCTCCATTGGAAATGTTTAACAAATATTATGATACATTTACTATGATACTATTTTCTATCTTGGAGACTGTTTTAATTCCATAGAACTAAATTCCCATGCATTTAAAGCCTTGAAAATTCCAAAATATAAAGTTTCTATAGTTATTGATACAATTCATTTGTATGTTATCTATCTCCATGTAAAATTCTAGGTAATTTGTGTATATAATTTAGTATATATAGGCCCATATTTATAAGTCAACCATTCCATACATTGATTATGAATTCCATATTTTGAGCTATTTTCGGGCCTTAGGATGCTGTATTGATATTTTTCCCTAATTGAATGAAAATAATCCCAACATGTATAGAATCCTTCAAAAAAGAATTTAAAATTTAAAACTAATTTTGAAAAATATATGGTAGAAATTTATATATAAATTTTAAATATCCAAAACTATGACCATTTTAGTATCCAGACATGGATAGTTTTCTAGGATAACCACCCTCCTTTTTTACAATAATATTGGAAATTATCCTATACATAAGATTATCCTAAGGATTCTCACTAATGTTTTCTCATACAAAATCCTAAAGGTAACTATACATTTCTATGGTACCAACTATAACAACCCATAAATTTCATATATAATCACCACATCTTATTAAAATAATATTAAATAAATAACATTATGATCCATGATAGAATCTTGTAAGTATAGTATAATTTGGAACATGTATATCTAAACAACCTGTTCATAAGAGTTATAAAACTTCTCCAACTATAGTCTTTATAACTAGAACCTGTCTTATATATATCAAATATAAAACAGTTCTTCATAACATGGGTAGAAAAAATAGAAGAAAGGGCGTGATGATTATCATTAAGGGTAAACAAGGGAGATATTAATGATATCTTAAACATAAAATGATAATAGAGGTATGAAAACATAAGAATACCATTTTAAAACCATATTCTGTATATCATAGATCATAATATTTAGTCATGGCCTAAAACTTGGCAGTTCAAAATAAATGAATCAGATAAGAATCAAATAACATGATCCATGAATTCATATCAATGTCATAAGACAAAAGTTTATGTATTACATATAAGCATATAAATTCATTTCCTTATTCTAGGATAATTGAAAAGACTATAACAATGTTTTAGGTTCACTCATAATTCTATCATATCTTTTATCAATATGGAGTTGCAAGACTATATAGTGGAAAAATTCCATTATTGAGATGGGTTAACTCCCCATTCCAGTCCTTATTATCGCATGAGATATCAATCTTTAACCAATACATTGGAGGTATATATAATTTTAATCCCACTTATCACATAATGAAAATCATATATATATGTGTTCAAAAATATCATAATATATTCCTCATTTCATAAACCATAGAATGTACATAGGATTCATAAAAATTTCATCATAGCATTATAGCATAACACATAGAAAATAAATAGGTTTCATTGTGGTTTCATCATATCTTATTTAACCTATGGAGATGAGAAAAGTTTCATATAATCATCCTAAAATAATAATCATCATAAAATATACAAATAATTAAATAGGACGTTATCATTGGATTATATCCCCTATAAAGAAAAAGTAACATTAATGGATGTTACTATATATTTCTCATGCAAATGTGTTAGAAGGACCTTTGTTAGAAAATGAAAATAAGTTTCCATTTAAAATATATTTTTAAAAAGTCAAAAATATATTTAGATAATCATTAAAGAATATTAAAAATATTCTTGAGGTAATTTCTAGAAAACAAAGCAATGGAATAATTTTTTTTCTCTCGAATAGAGAAATAAAGTCAATTTTCCATAAAAACATTATTTCTATCTCATGGGTTCATAAATAGATGAAAATGAAAATAAAACATAAAATACATAAAAATAATCATAGGTTATAAAAGTTTATGATTATATGAGAGTTATATCATTAATGTTCATCATCAGAAACATAATCATAAATAATCCTGATAAAAATGGGATTGTAACATTAATCCATTACCTTATGTTTGAATTGATTCGAAGAATATTTAACCTCCTATATAACAAAAATTAAATTTATTTTAATTATATATAAGAATCATGTACATACCTATAATAACATATACTATCCCATTAGAACATTTATGTGCTGATATATTAATAATTCCTTATTAAAATCATCATTTATAGGTGTTAACAATTTCATTTTTCATGAAAACTTCAATGTAGTAGTTCTGGTACTTATATGTTTGATCATGGTTCCATAATTTATATAATATTAATCATTATATAAAAATCACATATATTAATTATATGTAAATTTAGTGTTATTAATAAAATATAGAGATAGAAAAATGAATTACACCGTTCATGGAGATGGTAGGTCGTACAAATGCATGAAATATTTTTTTTACTTTTCTACGTTTAGAAAGAAAGGAATGTAAATAATAATTTTCCATAATATAATAATTATAATATCATATATAGAATATATATTCATTTAAAATATCCTTATTACAATTTATGTAAATTTGAAATGAAAAACGGATCACGTCACTTCATGGTAATGGTTTTCCACAGGTACATACGAGTGATGTTATTATTTTTCAATAGATTGTAAAGTAAGAAGGAAGATATTATATTTTTTTTCAATGATTCATCAATATATCATAAATATAATTTATAATAATAAAACCCACATATATAATTATCAATAAAATATGGTTTTGGAAAATGAATTGTAGTACTACATGGAGGTGATAGTCGACACATATGCACAGGCGATACATTCACTTCAAATTTTGTTGGATAGAGAGTGTATATTTGCAGTTACATAATCAAAATAAAATTTCAGTATTTTTAGGAAAAATTTTTATTATTTTATGTTGAATACCATATATTTATTGGAGGTTGATAAAGAATGAAATTGAATGTTTCCAGGTAAGGCGATTACCTCTTCTATGGTAGGCTGTCGTTATAACCTTTTTTAGGGAGCCTTGGATTGGTCTTTTAAGAATAAAAACATTTATATTTTGTGTATATTACATATTATAGGTTATTTTTTTAGTTTTTGGTCATGATAAATGGCCGAATGTGGTGTAAGGTAGAGAAAGTAGGTGTGTCCTTTTATAAATGGGGGATATGATACACTTGGAATTTATTAAAAGATAAAAATATAATAGTCAATATCAGCCCAAATTATTTCATATTAAAAGTTATTAAATTTTTGGGATAGTTTTAGGCATATCTATATCAGGAAAATAAGATTTAGACATGTCTAATTTGAAAATTTACCCGTCTCTATTGGTTTAACCATTGGAAAACTTGTTTTAACCATAATTGTGATGACAATTTTTTTAACTTTTTTATACAATTACTTATAATAAAAAATGAAAGAGTAATAATTATAAAATTTATACATTGTGATTCAAAATATGGAATATATTTTATCAAATTAAATATCTAAATTTGTCTGAACATACATTAAAAATAAATTCACAAAAGGAGATAAAATTAGATTTCTGGAAAAAGATGTTTTCTAAAGTATAGAAAGATTTTGTACAAAATCCCTGAAAAAACTAATTAAAATTACTTTAATTATATTATTTATTATATAAGTAAACTAATTATTCTATTTAAACCATTAAAAAAGGAACTTCATAAATTATTGAAACAAAAATACAGTTTCTAAAACAATTACTTCTTATCACTATTCATCAAAAATTAATATTTTTAGAAAATTATTAAAAATTAACTCTCAGTTAATTTTGACATTTTGAATACATAAAATTATGATCATTTATTAATGTATTTTGTATAAAAGTAGAAAAAATAAATTATATTACTTTATTTACAAAATTTAATTAAATCCTTTTTTGATGAAAAGTATTTTTTGATGCATATAAAGACTTTTCTATAAATCAATTACTTATTTATCGATATTATTTTATAAAAATTTTATTCATATTTTTTGAAATTTGGTTTTCACTATTAATAACACCAATTTATGATATAGGTTATAAAAATATACAATATTAGGATTAATTTAGACTCTGGGAAACGTGTATCGTAAGCTATCAAAGAAATGAAATTTATTTAAAAACATTTTTTTATAAAAAATTTTGGTGTTAGAAAAATTATGTATTAAACTATTTTCTTCCAAAAAAACACTATAAAACATTCCTCTATACTCTTTATTCACTCTCCACAATAATGGGTTCATTTTCCGAGCAGTGAATTACACAAACTGATGCTATAACCGTATAGTATTTTACACCACTAGTGAAGTGTCAATAAAACAACTTAGACATTTATTGATAGTTTTATTCATTGAGAGTCATTAAAAAAATTTCAAATGTTAGTATTGAATTATAAAGATCAATTTTTTTATTAATCAAGCCAAAGAAAATCAAATGTTATTATAACTGATTGTTTATAAGTTTATGAGGACTCCTAAATAATTGCATGAAAAGCTTCTTAAAAAGCAAGAAAAGAAAAAATCCAATATATAAGAATGGTATTAATTACTATTATGATTATATAAAGGAATATTTTAAATAAATTCATGATGATGATATTAGTAAAAATAATTGAGTCACATATATTTCTGGAAAACATCATTTCATTATTTAAGTGCCTAAAGAGTGAAAATTTTGAATGGAATAATTGATATAAAATTCAGAGAATATATAAAAAAGATTCAAAAATATGTAAGGATACAAAATAAACAAATAATTAATGGTACTTGTTATAATAAATTAAGATATTTAATGTTTTAATATATAATGTGATTCATTTTCGCAAGTGGAATTTGTTTTAGTGTTTTTTGATCAAGAAGATTTAAGATGGTCATGGAACCAATTGGTCAATATGGACCACAATTGAATGCTCTAATAAACTATGAGTGTAGTGTTCCTCTTCATAAAAAGGATATAGAGTATACAATGTAATTATTAGTGTTTCATCAAATGGAATGATAGAATTAAAATTTTTGAATCACGTTTAATGGTTGGATGAAGAATAAAGGAATAACCTCGATTATTTTCTTAGTAAATTTTTCATTTGTTCCCTTATTTATAAATAATATTGATTCATAATGTTACTTGAAAACTGGACAAGTAGTTTTTATGTTATTAGATTAATTTTTTGAATGATATATAAGAATTAAATGTTGATCAATAATTTTTTTGACAACAAAATAAATTTCATGTTTGTCGATAAGAAATAAATTTTATTTCATGTATCTAAAAATCATTTTCATATATAAATTTTATGTTAATCACTTTATGATTTATTTTTCATTGATATTGTATGATTTTCGTAATGATGTTGATTGATATGAGTCAAGGAATATTTTGGGCTATTTGGGCCTTATATTGTCTTGATTTGATCGTTGGAAACATGGGCATTCTTAGTAGGGTGAAAAGGTCTATAAAAAGTAGAACTAATCTTGTGTGATTCATTTACAATAACTCATTATAATTGAACATTATGAGGAGGTTCAGAAATAAAATTGTGTTAGGGATATATGAATTTTCATGATTTGAAGCAATCATTTCAACATTATAAAGGTTGTATTTGAAAAAATAATCATAGAATGTTGTTCTCATTAGAATAGTTCTTGAGGTATCATAATGAAAAATAAGTAAATGGAAAGAGAGTTGTGGACACCATGTTGATTCCATTGTTTTGAAATGAATTTGTTTATAGTCGGAAATATATGAGGCCCCTTGTAGTAGTTCTTATACTGGTTGATAATGAGAAGAAATATATAGTAAGATTTAGTTATATAGATATAGAACAGAAAGAATATACCATTAAAAAATTATAAACCTTGATGAAAAAATTTATATTGATATATTTTGGATAATTGATGGGAGATGGCACTATTACCTGAATCATTTTTTTATGCGACTAGTTATTATTTGAATCATCGATTTTTTGAAAAAATTAAAAGTTTAAAAATATATATTTAGGCGATGAATGGTTTATATAAATTCATTGAATATTATCTATTTCCAGTGAAAAAATACATGATATATTTAGAATTGACAATATATAGAAGTTCACAAGGCCTTATTGGTGGGAAAGGTGGTATAAGAAAATATATTATAAAATATCCTCAAAATAGAGTTTATTTTTTAACTTGATTATTTAATTAAATAATCCATAATTTATATAATGAAAAAAATGTTAAAAAATAATAATTTCACCTAAATTGGTCAATAAGTAAGGATTAATAACCCCACCATTAATAAAAATTTCCATCAAATTTTTGAGCTTGAAATGTATCTCATCATGAAGTGAGAGGAAGTAGATTAACTTTTAGATTTTATATAATGTTAAATCAATTATCATCTCACTTTCATTTGAGTTATAAAAAATTATTAGTTATAATATTTTTTTTCAATTATTATAATATAGATTCATTATTAAAAAAATAAGTTGTCTAGAACATCGAAGGCTTTATAAATTGGTTTTAATCAAATAAAACCAAACATTAAAGGATCAGTTGGATTCCAATGATTTCATTGAACTAATTATACTAATGAGTATTTATGATGATATTAATGATTGGTTCTTATAAAAAATTAGTGACAATGAATATAGCACTGTAGATGAGTTAGTGTTTGATGATAAGAGCACAATGACTCGGGGATTAGTTAAGGAAGATATAGGGTGAATTAATCCTTCTTGTTATACAAGGAGGAATACTATAGGAGAAGGACGTACACATGATTCATGTTCAAGATCAAAAAAATGAGTATGGTGATTGAAGAAGAAGATGATGAACATGGAATATATGATAGTGATGATAAAGAAACGAATGAAGAGAGGACTTATAAAGGTGATAACAATCAATGTGATGGTGAGTAATAAATGTAATATCCATAAAATAAAGATGATTATTGATAATTGGTTATTCATATGGTTATAATTTATAGATAATTGGATGGATCTTGTATTTTACTCATTATGAATTCTTCTAATTACGAATTAGGATATATTTCTTAGCTTTTTTAAAATTTTCTTGATATATATTTTTCTGGAATTTTGTAATTTAAATTATATTAACTGGATCATGATTGGGTATAAAAATTATTAATGAGGTTATAAACATTTCTTTGATCCTTTGTCATCCTAGGATTCGAGATTGACTGCTATGGAATTTACACAGATCTTATAAAAAAACTCTAAACATGTATTGATCCCCAAAAAGTCCAAAATTTGAGTACATAGTCAATACACAACAAATTAATTAGGATTTTAAAGTTTATTTCTTTCAATCAAAAACCCTAGGTCATCTCTCAAGTATAATTGAAGGTTTTATATTGAAAATATAAATAAGGTAAAAAAGAAACTAAACATGGGAAAATTTTGATACGATTTTAAGTAGAATAAAAAAATTGAATTGAGTTAATACATTTGTTAAATGAAATAATTTATAAGAGGAGTAGGATAAATTTATCATTTCAAGTTTACTACATATAATAACCAATTCATTGTTATGAAAATTACATTTGGTTTGATGAAATTATTTGGTTAAGGGTAACTAAGATCTTATTTTCCATTTCTACCCATTCAAATTGTGTACCTAAAACTAATCCTTGACAAAAAAACAACCTTTTTAGTGTTTGGTGTTAGGGACATAATGGGGGATACATACTCATAATTATATCTCATGTAACTCTGAGATAAAAAGGACCCCACTATTATCCAATCAGTAAAATATTAGATTCCCATATAAAATCTCAGTCCCATTGGTTATAGAATTAATAGTGTGTCATTTAATAGTAAAAAAATAATGTATTCCATGTATAATCATGTTAATATATAATAAAAATAATTTTTTTGAACTCAGATTACACAAAAATAGTATAAAAACAAGTATTGATACTCCCTCTTCATGTGTGTATCTCCCTCTCAATGATTGGCCTCTATTTAGATCTCCATTGAGAGGTAGATGATCATAAGGAAATAAAATTTCATCCACGACCTCCTTATGAAGATTGGGAGGTCCAAAAAATATAGTATGATGAAATGAACCTTTTAACTCTCTAAATGGACGAACTTCATTCGACCTATAATTCGTCTCTTTGATCAAAATCACTAAAAGGGTTTATAACCTTTGTTTCAGGTGAATTTTATTGATTACTAACTCAAAAATTACATTATATTCATATCCAACCTGAAACTTAGGTTGGGGGGAGTGAAAGTGATGGAGTCCAAGAAAAAAAACCCCTAAGAATAATATTACTATCATGTGGTAGGGACCCAACATAATTTCTTAAAATGATACTGTCATTAGAATCTATTTACCAGTGAGGATATTGGTCTCAAAGTTCCCTTACCTCTATTTTTGGATAACTTCAATTCCATTTTTAATAATATATTTTAAATTCCTAATGTTGAAATATTGATCATATAGGTTTCCTAGAATATCAAAAATAAAGAAAACATGAATTTTTGAGTCATATACCACCATATAAAAACTGATGTTGTAGATCCTATATAGTAAATTTCATCGAGGTATTCACCGTGTCTCGACCCTAATAGAGTTTCCTAGTCCATAGTGGGAACTGATGATAATGATCACTGAACCCCTATCATCCCACACTTACCCCCTCTTATCACTCAAAGAATATAATATACATCTACATTCATATGTAGAAATATTTTTGGAGGTTTACATATAACCCAATACCCTTGGTTTCCACTAATAACTATTTCAGATATTTAAACATCAGTTTGAAGGATACCCATCAAGGAAGTCGAGGAACCCCCTTATCGAATAAGACAATAAAGATCCACCATAAGAGATTTCATTTGTACTTGAATGATGAGGTGGGAGAAATTATTTCACTCTCACATGTTATTCCTTTCCTCTCATAACACCCATGACACCACTATGAACACAATGCCTCAAACCTTAACATTAGTACCATGAAAACCAAAACCTAGGAATTTGTTTTGTTGAAGTTAAAAAATGAATCCCCTCAGACTCTAAACCCCATACACTGGCTGATGGTCAATAAGATTTAGTTCACCAATTGCAATTTGAAGAATATATTACATTCTAATTACAAACATAGAGAGTCACAACATAGGAAATGTGAGTCTTGGTAAATCCTTTTATTTTGCACAATATCATCCATGGGTATGGATTTCTTCCTCAGTAACCACACTATAATTTTTTTCTTCACTGGTATGTATTTTCACTATGCATTCTCTCCCACTAATATATTTCTTAATTTTTATGTGACCATGAGAATACAACTCACCCACTAAAGAGGCAAGGAATTAAATTTGAAAAAATGATCCTTCCTGGTCTGTCCACAAGGAAGATGTTTCTAAGGTGGATCTACTGCTGCTCACTATGGGTCATGTTGGTAACATTGTGATGTATTCTTGCTTCCTTGATAGAGATATATTGGGTCAGGAACCCCAGGAGGATGCATGTATTTCTATACCATGTATCCTTCCAATATTTGATGCTACTATATTCCACCACCAACCAAACCTTTTCCTCCAGGATAGCCATCTATTTGGTCCTAAAATGCACTATATTCTATGTTCTCCAAACTCATTCTGTCCAGTCTTCCCATACTTCCCCATACCCATATCTCATAAATCTCACCCAATATGATTTCCCATTTATAATATCCCAAGTAAGTCTCTCCCTCCTTCACTACATGTATTCTATTACATTACATAAGTTAATTACCATGTCCTCTGCCGGCTTTTCCATCATCTTCCAAGAAGTTAGTACCAACTTCCTCCCTATTTAGGAACACATATAAAATCCGTCATTATTTTTTCATGATCATATTTTCCCCTTTACATTATTTGATTAATCAATTAGTTTTCATTTGTATGGATGTAATGAAACTTTCTCTAGTTTTATTTCCCCCCTAGAAGATAAGAAGCACTTTTCTAGTTACTGATTCATACAGTGATGAATTCGATGATTCCTTCAAAAAAACCTTCCTGATTTTTCCACCTAAGATGGGTGCCTCAAGATAATTCATAAAGACATTACTCCTATGTATTCCTAGATTATATTGTATGATTTTTTCTGTTATTCTATATGTTTTTAAATATATATGTATTTTACTATATTTTTTCGATCTATTGGTTTATCTAGTTTTAATAGTATTTTATAATCTAGTTTATTATATTTATGTATATTTTATTTTAATTAATAAAGAATATGATTTCATCAACAAAAATAAGACGAGACATAATTTAGTGCTCAAAACCATTTCTCTATGGTAAGATATTCCTCTCATGTATAATGAATTTTAATTTCATAGTGAGTGCCTCTTATTCCATGATGAAGAGGTTGTAGATATTAAATCTACAATGACCCAAAGTTTTATTAGTGGAAATTCCCTTATTATAATTATGTCATATAATATAATCACATAAAATCACATTAGTAAAAAAATTCCACATTATGCTTAAATGAAATAATAAATATTATGTGACATTTAAACATGATTTTTCTAGTTGTGTTATTTGAATTTTAAAAATCTGACATACACGGTTGCTATCAGTATGATGTCTGAAGTCCGATATGAAAAATTTAATTTTTGGTGAATAGTAAAATACCCTTATGAATAGTAAAGTTATCCTTATGAATAGTAATATGACCTCTATGAATAGTAAATTGGCCAAGTTAATAGTAACCTTACTAATAAATGTATAAATAAAATTTTTTCTTCTTGTAAGTGATAATATAATAGTGTTAGTATTTTTGGTAAGTCATTAATATTAAATTAAAATTTAATAATTTAAATGAAAATTTATTTTGATAAGATATATTCATAAAATAACATTTTGATGTCTTGTGATTATAATATAATTTTTGAGTCCCTAGTTATTTTTTCAATGTGTTTTAAAATCAGTTATAATTTTAAAATTTGTATTTTTTAGGTAAATTATGATATTAAATAATAAATAAATTTACCATATTCAGAATATTATTTTTATAAAATGGAGTTACTTTCTAGATTCTACACATCAAAAAAAATTTAGGGTGAATTTTTGGGTTATTTTTTGAAATACATGAATGTTATGTGAATAGTAAAATAAGATAATTTATGATAAATGCTAAATACATGATTTATCGAGTCATGGATGATTTTATACTAAGATAAGAACCTTTGGTTCTAAATCATAGGAACTTATTACTAACTTTGTTGTCACGAATCCATACTATTTCTTGTCTTGAGAAAAATGACAAACTAATGAATTAAATATTTAGAAAACTCCCCTCTCCTCCACTATGAAAATCACCCCTCACCACCTCTTCTCCTCACAGATCTCAAGACTTATTACCTTTTCAAATTATACCAGCATATATCCCTAAGCCTCTCTTCCACGTCCAAGATATATTGGTTTCATCAAAATAAAAAACATCTTCCCTATAGAGGTTCTCAAGAGGAAAGAATCAAACGGTAAAACCCTTTTCCATTTTCATTCAATTTCTTTTCAACTTCATTTAATTTATTTTCAATCCTGAACTATCCTCATAAAAAAAGTATGAAAAATCCAATACCATAAAAATAGTATAATCTTTTCTGCTAATATAATAATTCATCACCGTCTCCCCTTTCTCCTCCTTTTATTCTAGAAATGGAAACACCATCTTTGATGTGCTAACTTTTTACATT
The DNA here is from genome assembly GCA_963277665.1 of Viscum album. NCBI lineage: Eukaryota > Viridiplantae > Streptophyta > Magnoliopsida > Santalales > Viscaceae > Viscum > Viscum album. Next base: position 1,232,564,039 of record OY728162.1, on the reverse strand, counting down.
CAAGGATGATGAGTTTTAAATTTCTATTACCTCTTCAATTATGCTCAGGAAACCATTTTTATAGTTGAAACATATTAATATGTATATAATATATCATATTTAATTTTATATAATTACCATTAGTTTTATTTTATAAAATAAAATGAGTTCATTGTGATAAACAAACATCAAAATAACCCAAATAGATATCATTAAATTGTTATATAATAATTATTTCTCACTAAAAATAAGAAAATTAATTTTATAAAAATATAATATTCTAGATGTTATCTAATAACATATAACGTCAATTTTGTAAAAACATCCTCATCTTACATGATTATCCACACATGTATAAAAGAAAACGGATCATGAAAACCAAGGAACAAAATGCTTCTAAACAATGAAATTAAACCTATTAACCCATCAAGATGTTCCATTCATCAATCACTTTTGGGGGTATAAATATTTTTAAGTCGTCCCATTCTCAATTCTTCCTGATATGAAATCCAGTTTTAAGTGAACTTATTGAATTCTTAACCACTTTCAAGTTCACAATGTCATCTATTTTAAGGAACCATTGTTTTTATAAATTCATTATTTTTAGTATGAAGATATTCTTGGTTCAATTTTGGTTTTATATAAAATATTATTCCCTTTTATATTTTAAATTCTTTTCTGTATTTTCCATAAAACCTCACTAAAATGTTTTCATACTAAAAATTATTAAGTTCCCTTCTTACACTTTATCACTTATGTTTGACATAAATTACCATTATATATTCCTATTTTCCCTTATGAATTCCCATGTATGTTTTAATTCCTTTATTTCATGGACACTTTTATGATACAAATATTTATTATTCTTTATGACATGATTATGATACCCATTTATTTCCATGGGTAACATTATATTGATGTGTGATTGATTATGTATGAATCTTTATATAGAAAACATATTCATAAACATGTTAATATTGGTGTTCCCAGATAGTTCTCCAATGCACTGGGTAATATTTAGTCTCACGAGATGTTATGTGAAATGTTCTTAGCGGCCAACCTTGACTCCTGCTTCATGTGCAACAATTTTAGTTGTTAACCTCAACTTGTGCTTCTCTATGTGAAAAGAGATAGGCTCATGCTAACGTTATGTTTTATGTTTCCACTACATTCCTATGATTATGTGATTATATTATCCCATGTTCTAAATTTTATGATTCCTTATGCTTAATCATGCACCATTCCTCTTTATATAATTTTTTTATTCCTTCTATCCTATGTACTAGGATTTATTTTTATGTTTATTCCCTTACTAGTCTTTTTTTCTCATCCCTTTTCTCATTTTATCCCCAGGTTATCCTCTAATGCTTTATGAGAATAATGGAAGTTTGGATCACAATATGAATTTTAAATAAATAAATGTTTTATTTAGACACATGTTTTAATTTTATGTACCTAGTCTTCCAATACACTAGACTTTATGATCTTTAGCTTGTAATATGATGTTGAAATATTTTTGAATTCATCTAATGAAATATGTAAATGGATGGGGTCTCTATAGAACCTTTGTATCTTAATCTTTTCAACATCATAAAATAACTAAAAACTCTTTAGATTATTGATATATAGATCTAAAGAGATTCATGTAATCTTAATAACATGGCACAAATCCACTACTTGAAACCAAATTACCACATGAACTTTATAATGAAACCCCATTCCACATGATCATATGCTTTATCCATATCAACATTTATCATGATGATGGATCCAAGTGACATTTGGTTAATATAATCTATTATCTCTTTATCAATCCCAATCTCTCCTTTAATGATACCTCCTGGAATGCAACAATGATTTTAATTCGAATTGAGTTTTGGAATTAATTATTCAAGAATTCAATTCACGGGGAAGTGAGGATCTTTTAATAGATGTTTTAGAGGAATATAGGAAAATAATAGATAATTAAAGTGGGATATTATATTTTTAGGATCAAGATAACCATGGATTCACACACTAACCTTGTAAGTGATCATCCTCTATATAATTCCTGGTGAAATTATATTAACCATTCCTTGATAATTTTTTATGCAGTCATATAAAATAAGCTAGGGGTATCGTCGAGGCTTGATTCACTTTTTTTGGTCATACTTGTGATGGATTCCTTTTTCTCATTCTCTCCTATGATAGACACCAAGTCTTGACTAACCCTATCCTTTACCAGTATGGGTATGTTATACAATAAATATTTCTCTAGAATTTCCCATGGATATATCCCTCCATTATTGTAGAGAATACAATCCCGAAGTACCACAAAGTGTTTCACAACCAGTTCCCATACCACGTCTACATATCCCATATCTAAACCATCCACATGCCTCAAGTTAATCTTTTTATACACCTTCCTCACCTTCAAACTTGATATTATGTAAGATGTGTTTCTATCCCTATCCCTGATTCACATATCACTTGACCTTTCCCAAAAAATTCTTCGATTTCCAAGAGCTTCACAGATAGCAAGTTTTATTTACTAACCATATTGGAAAAAGGAGTTGGCATCCCAATCCACCTAATTACTCTTTCAAATAAATTTTTATGAATCAATTAATATCATGCACACTAGATTTGTTTTTCAATTCTACTGGAGTTCAACTCTTATAAATCCTTCGTAAGCCGTTACCCAGTTTGTTAACATATACCATGATAAAGTTGCATGAATCCTCCAAAGAACTCTTAACCATATGAATAAATTCTTCACATTAATACCATAGGGATGAATATAAGAAAAAAATTAAATCTCCTTTTATCATTATTTAAATGAACCACTTTGGGTGGATAATCTTGTAGTGAATGAGTGAGGTGTGTAATAGAGGATTGGGGGAAGGAATTGAAACATTGTAAATTAGAAATACATCAGTACAGTCTTCCCCAGATTCCTCATCTTCCATTATAATTATTGCAATAGGAAAACATGCCTCCTAAAAATCCAATGTCCCTAAGATAATTGTGAGTAAAAAATTCCCTTAATTACTTTATTTCACTATTGGAGTACACCATTCCTTCATTCTTTTCTGATGTCTCCACTATCATGTTAAACTCATCTCTGAAGAACCTTACCAAGTTCCATAGTTTTAAGTTATATAAAATATACAATAAGGTTATCGTTTTAATTACATCACATATTTTATACAAGAATGAGAATAGAAATCCTATTTCCATAGTATACATTATTATAGTCAATATGAAGATTATGGATGAATAAATTCCACTATAGATCTATTTTTTCCAGAAAATCCACATACTGTTGTTGCATGTATTTACATGAATGTATTTTAAAAACCCAATTAGTTTTTTGAAATTGGAAATCAGGTTCACATTTTTTTCTTCCAAGAAATCTAGGGTGGAGGCTTGATTCCTGTAACCTTCATTAGAGAATAATGAACTATTTACCCAATCCCCAAGGCATATATGATTCTAAATAATGTTGTAGATCATTGGGAAGTTGGTGTGGTGGATTTGTGGCATGAGGACCTAATATATTTTTAATTTAATCACAAAAAATGTTTTAATACTAGGCTTTGAAATTTTTGATTCAATGAACACCTATTGATGATGTGGTTTTCATCATTAAATCCCATTTCTTAGATGTTGTGGATGCTAACTTCCCTAGATCAGTCTCTAAGGCACCCAAATCTGAAAATAAGTTCGGCATGAAAAATTGATGGGTTAGAGAAACAATATCATCCTATAGTATGATAATAACTAAGGATAAAATATAATCTAATACAACCCCCGATAGTAGGATAAGTACCGATGGGATGTCATTTGGGACCACCTCTGACCAAGAGATCAACATTGCCTAAGGATCCAACAGGGATGAAAAAACTTCTACTATAACATGGATGGGAGATTGAACCTTGATGGAGTCAGTGAAATTTGGTTCACTAGACATGCTCGGTTATGTGATAGGTGGTGATAATAAAAAGATCTTCACTAGATTAAAATGAAGTTCCTTATAAGTATTGGGTAAGGTAGTAGGAAAAGTATAATGGGTTTTTGCAATTGTATAGGCCATGCACCAAGGACCCATCACAACCACTGGTTATGAGGGACACATTGGAGGGACAAGGGTCTTTTTAACACCAAAACAAGAGACACTTTAGTTAGAGGAATCAATTGGAAATTGTTATACAAAGGATTTTCCATCTGGAAACCAACACAATTATTCCTAGATACATATGTGGAGTGGCCCTATAGTTATAATCCCTTAGAAAAAAATGGGAGCGCATCATTGAAATCTCTTTTCCACCATGTGAAGAGATCAAACACTCTAATGAGAATATGTGAGACAAATGTGAATGATATATCTAGTTCCATAAATATGAAAGTTGAAGAGGTAGTTTAACACCTCTAATTTTCTTCATCTATAAAGTGAAATAAACCCCATGCATCATCCACAGTTTATAAAATCGATAGATTCTAATGCTGAAATTATATAACTAAAAACCACAACCAAACCATCATTATGATCAAATCATTCAAAATATGTGAATCCGAAGATGAATTGGAATGTGAGAACCTCCATTCTCCACACATCTGAATCTTTTGAGGTTAATATTCCATGAAATAATTTCTTGAGGATAGATGAATATATAAGGCACTCTATGAGATCAACGATACCACCATTAGATAGATGAGACCCAACAATATCATGAAGGATATAGAGTAGTAGATAATAATCTTTTCATGACCAATCATGTCCACCAAGGGAAATTGGTGGAAATTTGTGGTTGTATTGAGTTTGGTGACTAAAATATTCACTACTGGAAAACTATTCACCCGTGTTATTCACCAAGGAATTGAAGAGATGTTTGAGATCCTAGGAAAATAGAAAGAGGGGGGGGGGTGAATAAGGGGAGGAATAAGTAAGATAATATTTTAGTTAATATATATCAATGAAATAAACCATAGTGGGAGCAGTGATCTATGATGGTGGAAGCACAAAAATGATTATGATAGATCCCTGGTGACCTTAGACAATGATAGATAGGGAAGATCTATAACTACACAACCTTGCAACCAGGTGTCGAAAAAGGGAAAAACTAGTCGGGGAGGGAAAGAAACATGACCATGTAGAATTTTATAAAAATTTTACAAAATAATATGTTTTATTTATTTGGATTGAGAAGTAATTTATTCTATGTTAAATGGAGAATATTTGGAAAACGTTATTGTTTTTTGAATGAAGAAAAGGGGTTTGAATCCTAAAAGATATATATGATATCATAGAAATGATATTTATAAATATTTTATATTTTCCCCCTTTTACATTATTTTATTTCTTATAATTTCTTCACATATTTCTTATCATATAATTCTAAACATAAAGGAGTGTTTATGATGATTAAAAAGGTGGATATTGTTGAACCTATAATATATTGTTTATCTTAGTAATCATTGTCAGTGTTTTTTTATCTTTTACAGTGAATTATGGTGGTAAATATTACCATTGAATTCATATAAGTTTTTGGGAAAGAGAAATCCATGGAAAAGAGTGAGGAGGCCCTATCACAAATACTAACAAGTTATCCACCACCAGATACCCAGTGGAGTGTTACTAGCCATCTGGAAGTAGTGTAAAGAGTTTCAAAATATGAAAAATCCAATTTATTAAGCCGTGGATCTCACTATATTGTTTTTATATATGGATAGAAGTGAAAACCCATAGGAACCCCACTAGATAATAAGTGGAGTCACCTGGCTAGCCAATATATTTGATGCACTGAGTAAGAAATATCTATTTTAGTGGGACATAGAACTCTTACAATGATGAATAATGGCTCAAAATTGTTCTAAAATATTCTTCAAGTCTTTAGAGACTATAAATAAGCCCCATTTAATATTGAATGATAATAAATTTTATAATTAATACTAATGACATGCCAATAGAGAAACTATATTAATATTTTTTAATCATTATATCCTCTAAATTTCAAATTTATATTTTCTAGATATTGGGATATCACTTAACAGACCTTTATATATATATATACACCCTCAATTGTACTATACAACTTGAGAGATAAATAGAGTTTCATTATAACAGATTTATGCCTAGAAGATCTCTATTATACTCACTTACATTATACATGGTTTCTTGATTCACCATTAAAGTAAATGGGAGATAAGTTTTGTTATTATTTGATAATGATTAATGGTTTTGGTTTCATCCATCTTTGAAAAAGATTAATATACATTTTGTTTATAGTAGTCCATTAAAACCAAGGGGTTGGTTCGACACTCTCATATATTATTAAGGGGATGATATATAGGGGCACATCCAAGATATTCCCCAAATCCATTATTAAAGTGTGTATATTCTTTATTTATCTACACATTTTTTTTAATTTTCATATTTAATCTCATAATTTTCTCTCTCTAATTTTTACTATTCTTAAACTTTAAATTTATGCTACTCACTTTTTTTTAAATTGATTATTTTATTTCTAAATCACATAATTTTTTATTAATAATTTTTAATTTATAGCATCAATTTAATGTTTTTAAAATATAAATTTATCCACACTTTTATTTTCTTATCATATCTACACACTTTAACTCCTTTTTCAAACATATAAATGAGGTTCTTAAAGTGCTAATTTATAAGTATAGAAGAAGATTTTTTGACACAATGTTTTTGTAATTTCATTTGGAACACATATTTGTGCTTGAATATAGTCTTATAATAATTTTCACAACACTAGAATGTTTCTCCCCACTTATTGAATATTTTCACATGAAATTTATCTATATTTTGACGTCTATAACTCCAGATATATCCAAATTATTGAAGTTCCAATGAGACTATGAACAATCAAGATTGCGTTGAATGCTGTAACATTTTAGGCTATAAAATGGATGAATTGAGCTTATATATGTTATAAAATATTGTATCCCACAAGTAAAGTGATTTCTATACCAAATTTAAGATGAATATGTTTGAATTTTATGTGAAATGTGTATTTTAGTTCACATGTCATCTTGGGATTTCACACTGTTTAGGCATGTTTTGTTCAAATTTCATCGCACGGTCCTGAAATCTCCTCGCTTTCTATTAAACCATTATGAAAAGTTATGTTTTAACTTAAAATAGTATTAAACATATAAAAATAAATTTCACATGGTGTAAAAATTACTCTAAAGTTGATATTTAATAACCCACAATTAATTAAAAAGATCGGCATAATGGTGGAAATGAAATGTGATCCATAATACAATAAATGAAAATACAATTTTAAACAAAGTATTAGCCTATGATGGGATATATATTATAGTGTTATGAACCAAATATAGTTCTAATATGATTTTAATATATATTTAATTACCATATTCTGACTGATGCCTTATTTTAATATCACTCTGATTAAGGTTAGGATATCTAATATGCCTGATGAACTTATTTATTAAACCCAACCACAATCATGGTAATGTTTTTTATATAATAATTTTTATGATAATGTTTTATTTTAATATTAGACTTATGATAAGTTAATTTTAAATAAATTTTAAAATTATATATTTTTAAAATATTCCATGATGGGACTAGTATACTAAAATAACCTCAGATATCTTATCTGATATGCATGTCAGCCTCCTATAGAGCCTAATGTGGATTCTTAATCACTATAGACTAAAAAATAGTATCGTATCATCAATACATGATTGAATGGGAATACATTTCTCCAAATTAATCAATAATCAAATTAGAATATCCACCTGGATGTTTCTCATGACCACTTACTATGTCGAAGAATCATAAATGTTGAATAATTTATTTCCAAAATAATGAAAAACTCAGTAAGGAATTATTAAATAATATAACTCCCAAAAAAAATTGAACATGATAAAAAATATCCACAACAACCTAAAAACATCACAACTAAATTCTTATACAATAATAAACACATATATAGAAAAGTTAAAAAGGAAAAGGAAGCCTGATGCTGCATGATAAATGAGATGAAACAAAATAAATAATGGAAAACCCCAAAATGAACTATAACTATGTAGAATAAAATAACATATTAATTTTAACCTCATCCATAACTCAAACCAAAAATCTGAGGATCAATCACTATCCTACCATTGCTTCACCTGAACCTGTATTAAAAATAATGAAGCCTATATTTATAGAAATCGTGTATGTAGTATATGAGAATAATAAAACAAGTAATATCCCACCATGTTATCCATGCACTAAATTTAAAAATAAATCCAATGCATAGAAGTTTTAAATATATATAAAATCATGTTATTTAATTATCATAAACAAGAAACATGAGAACATCAATTGTGATATCATATTTTGACAATAATTAGGAATTTCATTTAACTCTTTAGTGAAATCACGAGTAAACGTTAATTGTGTTTTCAATGTGAAAAATAATTCATGAATTTAGAAATAAACTAATTCAAAAAAAAATTAAATTTCAAATCATTCATCACTAATTTAGAATAAATTTTACAAATAATGGAATGAAAATACTGCTTTGATTCTATTACATAAACCAATCCTCTATGAAAACATATGTGAAAAGACAAACAATAATAGTTAATATAACCCAGGTAATTATAATCAATAATTAGAAAAATCATTTAGGAAACAGTTAGGAGAATTAGATATGATATATGAAAACACAATTTAGGAATGAATATAAATGGTATGTTTGATGATCCAACTGCCTAAATATTAATTTTACCCTTTTTGGAATGATCGAGAGAAAAAATCCTTTAACCCATAAAACTTTATAATATAAGAACACTAATTGGTGTATAATCATACACTAGATCTGTACACATACATAGATCTCCTACCAAGATACCCAAATATCTCCCTAAAATGTAAATGGGGAAGATAAAAGTTTGTATATGTAACAATACTTCGATAAAAAAAGTAAACGTACCAATCATAAACCCCCCATATAACCTAAAAAAACCATTTAAAAGTGAAAAAATAATATCAATGAAATGATAATAAATAATTATTAACAATTCATATAAAGAGTGAATTCCATATTCCTATAATCAAAATTAATGATGTATGTTCTTAAGTCTGTCATAAAAAATAAACAACAGTATAAGTTTAAAAGAATGAAAAATAAATATAAATTATTGAAATAAATAAAAGAAAAAAATATCAAAGGGGTAAAATAAGAGGATCCCATATTATGTAAAAATAGAAGAAAAATTAAAATTTGAAATATAAGGATGGATAGATGTTTTGGATACATGGGTTGTGTCTATAAGAATTCTAACGTGCGATTCACAATCTTTATGGATGGTTAAGGAGGACATAAAAAATAACCATGCATTATAATTTTTTTTGAAAAACATGATAATTATCCTATAAAATTAATGTAAATCTATAAAATAGATAAATTATAAAAATATTTACAAAAAGTGACACTTTGGATGTTTCAATTCCCCATACCATATCACTTTCTATCCCAAGAAAGTATTTATGGAATTGTTGATCAATGGGTGTATGTGGATTAAGTTACTCATTTAATATAGAAATCCAACTTCTGAGAAAATATAATTATACTAATATAGTAAATTACTCTCAATATAATACAATATATTGTAAAACATTAAGATGAATTTGAATTGGATAAGTAAGAAAAATTATGGGATTCATAAGTAAATTCTTCCATGAATAATCATCAGTTAATGAATACCACATTTTATATTGGTAATCAATCATCATAAATAAGCACATAGAGACATTGTACCTCTATAATCACATAGATTTATTTCTTACATAATAGATCAATGGGCTTATACAATTTTATTCCCTAACGAATATGAAATACACAATGATACATAAACAATTTTCATCATTTTAAAGTGAGGTAATTATCTAATAGATTAACCACCATTTAGATACTCTTCAACACTCTAACACTTATATTCATATAATTAACCTTTAGGAATGAAAATATAAGGATAAAATCAAATATTTGAATCTAATTACATGGTTATTTCATCACATGAGCATGAAATGACTAGAAAAATATATCATTTAAAGAATCTGGTTAAGTAATATTTCACAAATGATATTTAATTTATTATGTTGGACTATAATATAAAAAATATATTAAAATATTTTGGAATAACAACATAATTAGGGACTTGGAAATTACATTTTAATGAAATTTTATTTTATTAAATAGGAAGAAACTTAGAAGAGGTCATACCAAACAATTCTTAACATAGGATATAATAAATATTCTATAAAATATAGGGAATACCTTTAGATACTGTAATATTGAAATTATATCTATTGGGTTGGATATAGGGATCCTTATGAAGGAAATAATTTGATTTAACTTTCTTATATAACGATCTTCCCATTGAGGATGATCAACTAGCCACAACCATGGATGTTTTTAGGAGCCTCTTGAAACAAATGATTCTTATACACTAACATACCACATTGATATTGAATGAAATATTTTATATTATAATAAATAAGAGAGATGATAGTAGATGGTCTATTAATACCACTACTCTCCTGGCTAGATTCAACATGTCTCCACTTTTCACCACATGAACTCTATTCACCACTCAGAGGTATAGAGGATACATTTCCTATCTCAGGCACTGTAACCATAATTTACTCAACTATAATATCCTACACCACCACCTCCACATAATAATATAATATTAATAATTCATAATATGATAGGTTATGATGGATATATTTTTTAAATGATTGATCTTCCAAGGCATCATTTGAGACTAATTTAATTAGAGATGACATCATCTAATAAAAGTTACTATTGTTCCCCAATACTGACTGATTATTTTAAAAAGGTAATAGAATTAAATTCCCTTTGAAACTTCTATATTATCAAGAAAATTGTTTTAATTAATAACGCCGTGAAATATTCCATTAAACCACCTCATAACAGCTTAATATGAATAATACACACTCCATGCTTCCAACCTAAACTATCGAGTATGAATATGAAGAATTTGATATTAGGGGCCTCAAGAATTTTGATATGATTTAATATCCTCTAAAAATTATTTATACAATCATATAAATTATGGTAACCTTATTATCCACAATATATTTGAGGATTCAAATTTTGGAACTCCTGATCCCAGTCTCCATCATGGACTAGGTTTAAAGGTATAATATGCCCAGTAATTGAAGTAGTAGGGATAATCAACTGAGATAGAATTTGATATATCATAGAATTTACAAAAATTTATTCACACATAATTACCTCATGGGATTCCACATGGACTTGATTGTGGAAACAAATAGCATTAAAAATTAAGTTACACTACTATTGGAATAGTGCATTCCGATCATTTTGATGAAGTTGGTCCAATTTCTATCTACCTATAATGAATACCAGAATTCAACTTCAAAAAAATATTGAAACATTTCACAATGATAACATAGTTTACCATTAAGAAAGATAGTGATACTATAATAGTAAGGGAGTTGACAAATTAATATAATAGCTTGGAATTTAGAGACACTGACACTATAACTTCATAGGTTTCTTAACGTCGGTTACTATATAAAAATGAACATAATCTTTTAATGTGACAGTAGAAATATAGTTAACTACATAATCATGTTTCATTATGATCTCATTTCATTCATGTGCATCAAACTTTATGATTTTCCTTGTATTATAGCTTTTAATTTAATAAAATAATTTTATCACTCCATATACATTGGGACTATTTAAAATCTTTGTAAATCTATATTTATGTGTTCTTATTCTTGTTTATAATATTTTTTCCATTTTAATCATATATAAAAAGTGACTGTTATTTTTTTCTCCCTACGTTTTGGTATACTGTTATCAAAGCCTATACTTAAAATTTCATGTTTAACTTTCTCGAAGTGAACATTGTGTTTAGAAGAAGTAAAGGTAATTATTAATCACTTCAAAGGATCTAAATTCAGTTACTAGAGAATATAGATTAAATATTATCCTTATAACAATAGAATTAAGTGATACCATTGAAGATTGAAATGATTTAGTGGGAGATATTGGATTGGTTAGTTTTGTAAGTTTGGAACCATATTGGAAAAATGAATTTTTCAACATTAGAGAAGATAATAAGGAATATATATGGGTGAATGATCACATTAATATGTATGATAGCACTTATGTGTCGAAAAACGTGTACCATATGTGATTTAAATTCATTATAAATATAATTTTAAATAAAAATTTATCCATTTACGTGAATGAATTCAACACCATCATAGGTTAGTTTCTATCAGTAATATTTTGAATAGATGATGAGGTATGTGAATATATTTATTATTTTTATTATATAATAGTTTTAAAGAAACTATAATAGAAATGATTATTTGTTTATGTAATATAATTTTTTTTCAGAATAAAGCGTGAGACCTAGTCTACACTGAGGATATCAAGAATGTAGAGTGTTGAATATTATCGGTTACACTCTAAATGTGAATGGAAGAGGCAGATATGTGTGTTCATAAAATTTAAGTGAATTATAAAAATCTAGATGAAAGTGTTGATACATGAAATAAGTAACTAGTCTCACCTTTTGGAATTGGGAAAATAATGGAAATGTTATAAAGGATGTAGAGAAAATATAATGGAACTTGGAATACATATAGAAAACACCTCAGTTGATATAACTAATGATGTGTAGCTAGTGATCATTTATAGACCTATGGAATCTTGGATCTTAAATTTAAATCTATCGTTCTATTCCTCTTTGGATAATGGTTTCATGAAAATTTCTGTTTTTGGAAATATTGGCAGGGTACATCATATTGATGATGAATCCCTGAAGCTTATAGGGAAGGTAGATGCATGGATTAAAACAAAAGTGATAGTTTTCTTATTCTATATAATGATATATGTATCCATGAATTTAGAAGTTATGACATTTTCATTGATAAAATTGATGATATAATTTTTATCACCATATTCACAGGTGGTCTATAAAGGGTTACTAAGGGATCTATGGTCATACCTTGCCGAGTAAATAATAGAACCCTATATAATATGATTGAAAATTTCACATAAATTCTTACAATAATAGGGTTTTAGGGTTTAAAACTTTATCATTACAAGTTAGGTTACAAGAGTGATAAAGGAGTGAAGATTCTAGAAATAGAAGTAATTATATCAATTTATAATTACTGAAAGTATTCATATTTGTAGATTTTTTTTTGAAAATTAAAAGAGATTATATTTAGTGAAAGGAGAATGAAAAGGAAATGTTCTGAAGATGGATCTGACACACATTAGTGTTTAGTGTCCTTCACCTATACACTCTCTTGGAGGCTCACTATACTACAAGAAATTTATTAATGAATCAACCTAGAAGTTATGGGTTTATATTCTAATTTTATTAAACATGTTACATAAATGGAATTCTATAGTGTAAAATGAGTTAAGATCATAGATGAAATATTTTAGGTTTTAAAATGGTTAAGATTATGGTATCCAAGAGTTAAGGGAATTATGTTTTAATAATATAATTTGGTGAGAGAATACATTTCAAGGTATAAAAAAATTAATGTTATAGTTGAAAGGATGAATAATAAATTGAATAAATTTAAATTATGTATGAGGATTCCCTTAGGGTTACCTAAGTCCTTCTAGGTAGACACAATGAATATGACAATATATCTCTTCAACATGAGTCTATGTGTACCCACATGAGAATGGATACTCAAGGTGCTATGGTTAGGAAAGGATATAAGACTATCATATATATGAGTATTTGGCTATTTGAAATATGTACAAAAATACTAATATAAGGGGAAAACATGATACTCTGTATGAAACATGTATCATTATTGGATATATTGTTGGGGGAGTTTAGTTATCAATTTTGTAATGATAAGAACTATATGATCCTTAGATCCCAAAAAATGATAATTAATTAAATTTCCCTTTATATGAACTATCATGTTGTTAAAAATGATGGTGGGAATAAAGAATCAAAGTTCTAGGAGTAAGTGGAGAGTGAAGGTATACCTGATCAAGTGACATCTAATCCAATGGATCCTACTTTTCAAGTTTATTTGAAGAGATCAACAAGGTTCGGATAGAGCACGTGATGGTATTCATCATCCTTGTACTTTTTTATTGACAGATAGTGGAGGGAAGTTTTTTAATAGGAAATGAAATTAAATTTGTCGAAAAAGTTATAGTTGAATATGAAGTAGGATATTTCATAATTTCATGACAATAACACTTGGTAGATGTCACCTATTACACAAGCAAATAAATCATGAGAGAAGAAATGGTTATATTGATTCAAGGAAGAAAATGATAATAAGAGGAGATATATGGTATGGATAATGGTGTAATTATTTCAGTAGAAAGAAGGTGTGCATTTTATTGAAATTTTCACACATATAGTGAATCTTATCATTATGCAGGTTTATCTTAGTATTATGTTTTTATAGGACTTTCACTTGAGTATCTAGATGTAAATACTACATTAATTTATAGATATTTAGAGGAGTCTATTTAGTTGCATCTACTAGAGGGATATATTGGATTAAGAATTAAAGGCCTGGTGTGAAAACTCTAGAAGATCTTATATGGGTTAAAATAGAAACCCGTGTAGTACATGCATGAGTAAAATAAACAAGAAGTAAAAAAAAATATTCATTTTAGGTTGTAATGTTTTAATAGGGCCACAAAACAAAAACATACATACTCTGAGCCATGCCAAAAATCTATACCACCTCATGACATAAAACCCAAACCATACCCAAACACTGATGGTTTAGTGTGAAAATCTCCCAATAACTTCCCAAATATGTTGGTTAGGGTCATACATCCAAGACCAAGACCATCCCTGATCACTCAAAAGATGCCAGCTATTATGTTCAGACCTTTACCTTATCAATTAAGTGTGGTCCCTTTATCACATTTCATACACTATATTATCATAGAAGGCGGTGTCCATAATTATCCCGTGGACCGTATTTCCAACTCAAGGAGGTCAATCCCAATTCCTTATCACTCACATTGTGTCTATTATTATGTATCCTAGAGGATTATGCTGTCACCCTGAAGGGGGGTGGGGTTAATCAATAGAGGACAACCTTTATTGATTAAGATCAAATTGAATTCTAACTTCATTTATATTGTATGATCAATTTTATTTGGTTAAAATGTATGAATTTTAAGTGTGATAACCCCCTAATATCCCTTTATTATATGTAGTTAATAGAATATAAATTTCATTAATGTATTTTTACAAGGTTTGACCTCAATGTGAGAAATGAATCCTTATGTTCCTTGATAACATTAGTAGTTTTAAATATTTTCTCATCAGTATTTACACTCAATTAATGATCCTATATTATATGTCAATTAATTATTTTAAAAATTTAGAGAATGGTTATTCTCTACCTTGAAACTCTGGCTCACTACAAGTATTTGGTCAAAAAACTTGAATAGATTCCAAAGATAATGTTGTTTGACCTTTTCAAATCCTCCTAAAAACATAGTATCATCATTCTATAACTATTCCATATATATTATCTTGAATTAGAAACATTATTTGTTGAATATTATAAATTTAATATCGTGCTTAATATCATCATAATTATTGGGAATTCATAATTTTTATGTGAAGTCACTTGGAAATTGTTATTGATATTGCTTCTAAATTATATAATTCAATTTATTCCAATCTTTAGTTCATATGACCTTTACCCTCTATCATTAAATGCTATAGATTCCCTCTTATCTAGACTAAACTCAAATATTTCAGTTCATCCTTTTTTCCTCTTTCTAGATATATCAATATCACATAATTCTTCACTTGGTGTTTACATAGGATAGATATTCCAATTATTCTTTCATTAGTCTTTATAGGAACCAAATTATCTACAAAATTTTCAAAACTAGACCAGTTCCTAGTTACAGAAGGATCTTCTACCAATTATATCACATTCTAGATGTAGTTATTCTAGTAATATACAATATTAATGGATTCACTTTACTATATAACTAATAATTATTTAATTAAACCTTCTTCCAGTAATGTATATCATGATTGTACAGAAGAAATTATGATACACCATTCGATCATAACCACTATTTCAATGTCATCTTCACAATTTTTTATTGTATCTTATTCAAATGGTATCCCATATTTTCTCATCTTTTGGTAACATAGAAATGGTTTCTTTTGGTATCATCACAGATCCCATATTCTCTTAAACTCACAAATATTATTTTGGTGAAAAAAGTATTCCTCATGCAACCTTTATTAAAATATTCTACATTGTGGGATATTCAACTTCTTCTAGTCAACATAAAATTTTGCCAGTATAACTATAAATTTTTTTATATTATATTAAATGTGATTTTATTTCGGTGAACGTACAGGATAATATCATCTGAAATAACTCAATATTTTTCTGGTTTTACCTTAGTACCTTAAATAATAAATCATCTACACTCTTCATTACATAGAATATCATATGACATGATTCTATTTCTCTCAGTTGTCTCCATTTTTTGCACATCAATCTTTTTATAATATCAAAAAAAATCTTATTTTTTGATCCACTCATCTCTTGGTCATCAAATATTATGATCAACTAAAACTTTGGGATCTAATGATTTCTTACACATTTTCAAATCTATAATTTCAAATTTATATTCTCAATAATTCAGGATCTTTATAGGAAACTCATTTTTCATTACTCAAACCTACTCTTTAATCCTTTCATGTTAGCCCTAGATTCTATCTTGACACTTTGGAATCATTTTCTAGAGAACATCTATTGTTTTACATTAATTGTATCATCTGGTGATACTAAATTCATATGTGTATATAAGAATATTCTTCACTTTATACATTTTACAATTTCTTTGGAAGAAACTCATATTACACTAAAATTATAGTGTGTAAAATTTGGTAAAAAAATTATAGACACCCTTTAATTATAAATTCAATCAAACAAATTAGACCTTAAATCTTCCCATATGACGTATTAATCACTCAATGGTATCTTTATAATCTTTCATTGAGCATTAAATCCATTTAATCATATATATTGTGTTATTTTATCAATTATAAAATTTTCATTATCTTTAAGAATAGTTCATCAATTGTCATATATAATTTCTATCTTATGGTTCAATACCTCCATAAAACTTACTCTTAAACCTTATATGTTTTTGTCAGTGATTTATCATCTTTATAAATAGGTCATAAATATACTAAATTTCTTCTCAATAAATATGGAGACATGATCCTTGTATCATTCAAAATATCTTCTATGAATTCCAGAGTTTCATATTAAGGTAGAAGATCTTGAATACATGATTTTTCTAAATTTAACTATTGGATCATCTATATTATGTAATTATTTTGGAAAAACATCTATAACACCCATATAAAATATAATTTTACTTCAACATAATCATTTAAATTTCTATAATATATTTATATAAAAAAAATTTCAACATCTTCACTGGATGGAAAATTAAATATCCCATTTTATTTTTTTCAATATCAATTTCTAATTAATTTCATTGAGTTTTATTTCCACTTATTTATAATTAATTATATTTTTTATATGTGAGGTATTTTATTCATAAATTTTCTTCCCCCATAATTATTTGAATTGAAATCGTATTTTTTGACATCCTTGGGCGAGGGAGGAACATTCTTCATACGTTTTCTTTTTCTGCCATTTTCTTCCATTAAATTGAATGTAACCATTTAATATTTGTAGAGATGGATAAAATATCTTTTATTAATGTAATTTTACACATGTAAACCACCAATATGTCTACATGATCCATTATTGGTGTAGAGAAGAAGAGTTTTTAACCTTTATGGAAAAGATGTAAATAAAATTTACCATGTGACCCCATCATTTATTAAATCTACTTTTATTGATGAATTTATCATATTTTATTTCATCTTAATATCCTATGCCCATACCAATAAATTAATAAAAAAAATTCATTCATAATATATTAATTTTATCCCCCTTTGTAATATGTTTTTTTATCAAAAAATCATATTCTGAAATTGCATTTAATATTTGGTTTTTATATAAGAATGGGAGAGAAAAGAAAATTTACCACATAGATGACTTGAACATCAATTCTCTAATTTTTTGTTTCAGAACATCCTCATCATCAATAAGAGTTTCTTCCTTCAAGTACTTCAAAATTCAATTTATCATAAGATTAAAACCCCATTTCTTAAATTTTTTATAGATTTTGTCAATTCATTTTAACTTCATTAATCCCACAGAATCACAAGGTTCATTTTCTTGTTAAAACTCCCTAGAGACTTCATCACCTTAATTTTTCTTTTTTATTTAAACTCATCACAACATATCTAAGAATTTGGTGGATCTTACATTTATCAGTAATTATAGAAATAATTCTTGGGTTGTTTTCTCAACCATGAAACTCCCTTCATATTAATGTTGTTTTAATTTTTCCCTTAATAGTTAATATTCCAAGAATAATTATTATTGGGTGGAAGAAAATTATTTTTACCTTAACTATTTTATTTTTATGGGGGTTTAATTTTCAAAAAAACTAATAAGGACAATTTATTTTAAATTTTATTTTTCCCAAATTCATTTCTTTATCCAATTGATGAGGCCATATTTCTTGGATAATCATTTTAACATTTTCATCTTTCTTCATGATTTATGTATATTTCATTGTAAATATATATTATAAATAATTTATCATTTTAAACAGTAATATATCTTGTTTAGGTAAATATTTAATTCATATTTTAGTAGTGTTTCTACCCAATATACACCTTCCACACACATTCTTATCAGCCAAAAAATACTCTTCCAAGGAAAAACATTATGAAACTTTCCATATTTATTAGATATTTCTTCTACAAATCCAATATTCTTGTTTCTTTATCATATTTATTGAAATTATTTTTTCTAATTGATTTATTTATTTTAACATTAATGGAATTTATATAACATTCCATAAATTTTCCTTTCATCCATTGTAGAAACAAATTTTATTTGGTGTTACATCTTCTTTTATATTCATCCTTTGTGTATTATTCTTTGTATATTTGTTTACATTAGACCTCATGTTTGAATAAAATTTTACCATCCATTAATTTTAAATTATAATTTTTAATAGTGTTATGTTAGTTGAAACTAATTTGTTGTTGGTAGATATAAAACATTAACCGCCATCAAAAGAACCACTTCTTCCAAAACATACATAGAAATTTTCATGACATTCAAATATATTTTATTTCAAAAATATTAAAATATTATATATACTCTTTTTGGAAATAAATGTGTTACTATTTACTTCCCCTTGACTCCTCCTTATTTTATGATTTACCTATTTTATGGAAGTTGGAAAATTATCCCAAAAATCCATGGCCTTGTGTTTTAATTTTTCATAATACCAAAAAAATAATTCAAATATTATATTCTTACATTTAATTATACTTTGGATAATGGAGGTTCCAAACCTTTATTAGATGTTTATTCCTTCCCTATAAACTCCTTCTGGGGGATATTATTTCATTCGTACTTTCTTTCACCTTTACTGAAGTAGTAGGTTCTTAATCATTTTTTTATAATCTTTTTTTCTTATAATATGTTTTTTTCCTATAGCATTTAATGAATCAATTTTTTTACTGAATTTAGTTTTGATCATTGGTTTACATTATTCTTTAAATTATTGAAATATGACAATTTCAATGATTTCATATTTCTTATGTCGTTCAAAATATTATTTCTAGAAGTAACTCAATCTTGTGAAATGTTATTGATAGTGGAAATTTTATCAAATCCATGTGAATATTAAATATGAAGGTCTTTTATGTTTTTTAGTATTATAACAAATTTTAGTAAAATTAATAATAATATTTTTTTTGATCTTAATGAAATTTTATCTTCTCTACTCTCTTTTTAATTTTTTAAATATTTTATTCATTCATGGTCTATTCGTTATGTATTGAATTGTAACATATTTTATTCTTCTAGATTTAATTTTTGACAGAGAGTTATTTTCTACAATGGTAGCTATTGATGCATGGAATAAGTATTTTGATACATTCTTAAATATTTATATCATATAAACACTCCTCTTTAATTCTTATTACACATAATATAATCAATCATTTCAATGTAAAACTAATTTAAATTTTAATTCCTCTAGTTCATTGAGAGTTCAATATTTTGGAAACATTATAGCCAATGGATCCTCCATCACATTATATTCCTCTTCTAGTTATGAATTTTTATCTTATGTTCACTTCAAGTATAAAACTATGTATCAGAATACCTTGATTGGGACATTATTTTTATAATATCAGATTATCATTATTGACCAAGAAATATAATTTATAGAAACATACAATACATTTAACAATTCATTGACCAATTCTTATTTTAATATAAAATAATATTTTACTTAACTTTTACAACTTACTAATTATTTCATAGAAATTAATCAATGGGTTTTCTTTAAAGAATAATTGTATACATTCATTTTATAATTTAATTTTCCCTATTCATACTCACTAATACAATGATTATATTATAAGATATAGATTTAATAATAATTTCTCAACAATATATCAATGTAAATTTATACTCAATATAGAATAAAACTACAGATATCAACCACATAAAATTTATTTGAAACAAAATGTATTATTAAAAATTGGGATGTTATATGGTTTGTGTAAAATATCATAAAAATCATAAATTTCATATTTCAACCTCTTCCTATTTCATATGGGGAAATGATCGATGATAGGATGGGGAAAATTTAGTAGAGATTATACCAATAGACCTCTCAATAATGGGAATTATTAAAATAGATTGATAAAAATACATATTGTGATTGAAACACAATGAATTGGTTCCCCCATGATTTCAATTGCATTTGATGCTATGAAATATAGGTGTATACATGGGTCTTCTCAGAGAATCCCCCCCATTGTGATACACCAGATTTTGTGATTTCTTAATTATAAGGGATCTTGTGAAATGATCATGCTTCCACCAGATTATTCTATAACTATAATTACCTATAATTATGAGACCATATATGTAGAATCTTATCCTAGAATAGTCTAATGGGAATAGATAAATCAGGTTTCATGATTATAGGATGTATAGAAGAGTCAACATAGGATGGGGGTGTCCTTCTAGGGAACTCACTAAGAAAGAGACACATCAGTCATGGGAATTGATGAGGTAATAGGGGAATCCATTAGGTCCTCTATACACTATATAGGTTTATTTCATATATATTACACACATAAAGGTGAGGGGTCCCTTGGAAGTGATGTGAGAGAAAGTAGAAATCTCCAAGTCTACTTTTAAAATTTCAGAAAATTACCTAGGGATGTGTTAGTGTCACATAACTAAAATAATTAATGTTGTTATATTCCATGATATATATATGACATGGGATGAAAAATATCTTTCTATAATGGAGGAGTATGGATGAAACTTTTTAATACATAGGTGGAGATTCCAATGATTAGGATGGTCAGACTCCATGGTTAGGCCAATATCAAAGAGAGGCTTGTAAATATCTCATAGATGGATTCCCTGGACCAATGGATTGTCATGGGAGAACCTTATATTTTTATGATTATCACCATTTATGGTGGGGTTCCTTTTTTGTTACTGACCAAAGAGGTGGTAGAATAAGAGAATTCAAATTGGGATGTATGATCGAGGGAATCCATTGATTGGGATTCTTGGGGAACATCTGCAGAACTATATGATTCCCTAGAAATTGGGGAAGTCATACATAATTATGAATAAATGCACATAATATTTAGTGAGGTATGTCTTAAGACTATTGTTTATATGTTACAACCATGATTTGATTTTTTCAAAATCATATTTTATGATGTGTGTATGAAATTTAAAATGAGGATATTGAATACATAATAGGTGATTATCATGAAACCTCTAAAAATGATGAGGGTAAAACCTATGAATTTTCATTTGATTAATTTATGGTGTAGTTGATAGAGAAAACAAGGGTAGAAATTATAGGCTTCCCAACCCTCCCTTTCAATTTAGGGAGGCCTGACATTAGATTCCAAGAGGTGGATCCATCATCCATTGAGTTATGTTGTCTAGGGATTAAGTTAATTTGAATGCATTTATATTTTAGATTTAATTTTCTAAATATTATTTTTATTTCCACACACTCTAGAATATATTCTTAGTACCTCATCATGACTAGTTTGTTTTATTTTCTGAACAGATTATACACACTTATCGTTATAATATCTCCCTACAAAAAGTAGGGTAATTGATTAAAAATAAAGTCTCTTAGAAGTGGGGTAGGAAATTGAGGTCCTGGGGTTATATAGATTGACCATGGTGGTGGATAAAAAGGATATAGAGGTTGAATGGATAATAGAACTTGGTATCATTATAACCTTTAGATAATGTAATTTTACTTTGTTGTAACTTGTGTTTATAATTGATATATATATGAGTGGAAATTAATCTTGATTCTATATAATATTGTATGATTAAGAGTTCACTCATACACAAATAGTTATACTAATTCATGATGCTCTAATCCATGTCCTTGTGATTAGAATGGTGGAGAAGACAATTTAGATATCTATTATTGTTGTGAGAAAACCTACTGATAATAAAGTTGTGGTGTCAAGATCTCTAGAACCGCTACTCGATAAGTGATATGTGAGGTTTTATTAGATCCATTTATCATATAGGAATTTATATTATAGGTAAATTCCATTTCTACACTATGAAACATGTTGATTTATCCACTCTATAAAAACCCTTTACACTCAGCAATAATTATAGTGGATGATCCTACAGTCAAGGTGCTCAGGACCTTCCTAAGATATAAGACTGTACCTAAATAGATGTATGATACAAATTTATATATTATATAAGATAATACAGAAAATCATTTTAGGAATTTTGGATCATCTGGAACCTCATTACCCAGTTCCTAGGGGCCAACATGGTAGGCTAAATGTGGTCTCTCCTCCACTAGTTTTTTATATCTAGACCAAAGGATTAGAATACAATTCTATCAACAAACTAAATTCAATGTTCCTAGATGAGTTGGTGTATTGAGAGTTGAATGATTTTATTATTGTCCTATATAAGAAAGTATCTTAGTCCACAAATTTTCTTTTGGTGGATAAACATGTGGTTTCTCTCTCGAGGTAAGAGGCGTGTTTTCACCAGGCCTTCATCACTGCTTGGGATGAATCCATCATCCAACTAATTTCAAAGTTGGAATCATCCAAATATATTATTTTTAATGAGGAATATATGGTTTTAATGTGGAGGATGAAGAAAATTTGGGTATATGTCTGGGTGGATGAAGTATGACCCCAGGAAGAGGAGGATGTGGTAGTGGTTTGGTGGTGGTGGAAGGATCCTAACACAAATCGCCAAAGGTATGACCAGTTAGAGAAAAATGAATCATGGGTCAAGTCACCGGGGAATTTTATTTTTATAGGGGAGAGGATAAAATATGTGGATGGACCTCCCTTTTTTGGTGAATTAATAAAAATATCACTTTCTTGTCTTCCCTATGGTGAAGTTTTAGCATGAACAAAATAATAAAATAAAAAATTATAAATAATTAAGACCACATGAGTCATTATTGGTTTGATAAACAAGAGATGAATAATTCCATCCAATTATGTGTGATTTATGGACATGGGGAAATGATTTGGGATCATAATATTATGCCACTCAGAATTAGAAATTCACAATTATGTAAGAATCAAGATAGTGAAATATCATTAGTTTTATTCCAAAAAATGTGCAAGGTCTATAATACTGCAACACTAAGGGTGTTTTGAATTACAATTTATCAAAGGGAATGTCGATATAGTTAAATTTTTTCATAAAGAGTTTTTACTAATAGATGGATTAGGTAGATGGTTTTAGGATGACTATTCATCATTTTTAGAAAACAGGTTCAACAAATACAATTCATAGAATATATCTTCCAGAGCATATTCCCTGAATGGTAGCCTAGTCGTTTTTAGCTATGTATAATCACTACAGGTGAGGGTTTTCATAGATAAGGATGTTTCCTCCTTGGTCATGTCCCATAGATGAAGTACAAGAATATTTATCCAAGTTTCTTTACCAGAGGGGATCCAATTTAGAAGAAAAAAGGGTACATATCCAAATTAATTGAGCACATTGTTTGTTGATAAAGTAGAATAATGATCAGTAATAGTTAAATCACCTTTAAGGTTACACCAACATGAATTAAGAATATCAATTAGACATACCGAATAGATTAAATTTTGGATAGCTTAAAGAAAAAATTCAAATGCGAACTGAACGAGGGATGTGAGGAAAATGTTTAACAATGTTCTAGATATAAGATTGATGATCTCCAAGGAAGATTTTTTATGACTCATAGTTTTGACCTAATAGGGACTAACGGTGTAATGTCACATATCTTTGACTATAAGATTCACCTTTTATTGTCATGAATCCAAGACTATTGGGTATTCCTTTTATAGTTGTGCACAACAAACCAGATGGGTATTGATATTAATACATTTCACTAAGGAACAAATACACATAGTTTTAGGTCATGATTCTAGGATATTGGTGGGTGAGATTGTCTTTCTTGGTGGAGTAGAGAAACATCGATGTGAAGTGGAATTGTATGGGGCTAATTCCTTTATATATGGTCTCAGTATTGGGGGATGATATTTTTATTAGGATAAATATCAGGGTATGGGTGTTAGTACCTATCCCATGTAATGGAATTAATACACGTATAATTCTAGAAAGGTTGTGTGGTAGGATACCAACAAAGAAAAATGGCACAAGACTTTTGTACAAAAATGAATGATGCATAGAAAGGGTGATAGAGGTGGTTGAACTATCTAACGAAAATATAGGCCAAATTCTGATTACTATTGACTAAAGTTTCATCATTAATTAAAATTATATAATTTGTGAAGTTAATGTGGTTTTATCCAAAATAGAGAATCTATACATCACTATATATATTATGAAATGGAAATCATAACACATTTATTTTTAGTGGGTTTTGTTGTAGGATACCATCACTAAAAAGGGATTTTACACTAAGGTGATGATCCTATGTATTCTATAGTATAATGTCATTTTCTAGGAATAATGCTACATAGTTTAACATCCTATGGTAAGGGTATATAGTGAGGGGATTAATAGTTTTCATACCATAAAAAATTAACACCTAGAACCACACAATCATATTTTTGGGAAAATGAACATAGTTTATGGTCATTATTTTTAGAAAAACGGATTTATACCAGTTTCATGTCATGGATATTGGACTAGTAGAATAACAAGGGAACCTATTAAACATGAATTATAAAACAAACATAACTATATTGTAAGGACATAGTAGGCCAAACACCCCATAAATATCATTATTACATAACAAAAAAAAATTAGGTCATGATTCATGGACAAAGGGTGATAGACTATATCTAGATAGATCATAGAAAAATTAACATGAAAGGAGGGATGTAGGGTCCCAGATGGATCAATATTAGAATAGGTCATCAAATAGAAGTAGGTGCATGCATTTTAATATCATTATGCATGGAATAGTAGGGTGTTGTGAAGAATAAAGTCATATACCTAGGGTCTAGGGTGAGAATGATTATATACCACTAGGTGGATGGAAATAGTGATGTTAATATAGGGCCTAATGTCAACATGGAGAGTCTCAGAAGGGGTTATTTAGTTTATATTCATGATGTTTGGACTATTAGTGACTTCTTGATTATAAATTTAGGGTGACTCAATATAATCGGGAAAAAATAAAGAAACATCTAGGACACTATGTGCTATGCCCAATGTGTAAAACAAAAAGTATACATATACAAAAACTTCCATTTGGGAGAACACAATATAGGATAAATGGTGGGTGTTATAATGATACTTCGACCTGTGGTAGTGTCCAAAGAAAAGGAAGGATGGTTCAGGAAAGTCCTCACATGGAAAAATTTCCATATCAATGGGAAAAAGTGAATGATTGGGGAAACCCCAATAGAATTGGATTCCACAAGAAATGTAGAAATGAAGGAAGTAAATCATGAAATCCAAAATCAGAATAAAAAATTATAGTGAAAAGTTTATTTAGGATGGATGATATCGATTTTTTTGTTTGGAAGGTTCCACTACATCAACATATAGGATATGAAAATAACATTATAGATCAACTATAAACCATTTTCAGAATATGGGAACCATCATGTTTTACATAAATTCCTCCAGGGTGAGTACATTGGATGACTTTAGGTACTATTTAAAAGTGTGTCATCACTATAAGGGAGATTATTTAGACATGGATGGTGATGAGGATCCCAATTGTGGGATTCCCAAAGTGTGATGATGAATAAAATGGATATTCAAATAGAGTTTAACACTATTAATGTCACACTGATGCATGATTGTGCACATGAATGACACATATCATCATATGTGAGGGATAAAATACTCTATTGATAATAATTTAATCTCATTGACCCTTGAGGGAATATAACACAACAAAAGGGATTTTCTCATTGAAACAAGTTAAGGACAATGAGATTTCAATGATAATGGTAGCGGTGGATGGACCCAAGATAAGATAACCAAAAATAAATATTTATCCCTTGCATTGGGAATCAAGACACATTTAGTTACTAGAATTGGTTTAGTATAAAGATGGTCACCTTAAAATGAGGTCTTTCATCTCGAGAAAGGTTTATGATCCAAATTTGTAATTAAAATGTTATATTAGAAGGTTTTACCTATACAGTTTAATGTTACAAATCATAGAAATTGTTTGGTTTAGTTTAAGGTATTATAAAAAAGATGATGATAACCCATTTTAACATTATACATAATAGAAGAGGAGGGGAATACAGTTTAAATTCATGATTCTTTTTCTGGGACCAAGTAGTTTATCATCTTATGATAAGGATGTGAATGGGTTATTTATAAATATCAAGGTCATTTAGCTTACTTCAAATAGGAGGATTTAGATGGGCTATTCACTTTAAAGGGTAATGAAATCCTAACATGAATTAGATTCCAAGGATATTGAAACATCATTGTCATCCTTTAAAGGTTATAAATTAGTTTTTGGGTGTGAATAATAGACCAAGTGGGTGCTACTAGTTTTTTAAGGGATTCAACCAATGGTTTTTTGATATAGCTCATGATATATGAATAGTGATATAAACCCAATTTTAAGGGAGGGAATGAGATTTCTATTACCATACAAGCATCCTTAGAAATAAAAATACCAAGTCTATTGTCATAATGTTTGGAACAAAATAAGTGAGATGATTTATCCAGATGGATAATATAAAACCAGACGTAAAGGGAGGGCCAATGGAAGCTCCAAAAATTGTTTCTAGGATATTTTATCCCACATATTGGATGTTCACAATTTTTATGGTCAAGACACATAGGCTACTAAAATTTTGTTTAATGGCATATAAAAAAGTCATTAGGGTGGTTTTATAATGTTTATGGTAACATGAAATTGATTGTGGCCTGAGGCATCCCAACAATAAGAGGGTAAAATTGAGCCTGATGTAAATTTGAGATTCTAATTCCACTTGAAGGAATTAGAATGTGAATAATGGGGATTATAATTTAATTAAACATGTTCTTAAACCAATGGGTTTAGGAATCACATATAGGATTTTTATAGGGCTTGGTGATGAACACTGTAAGCTTTCCACCTTTTCTATTTTCACTGAAACATTTTCCCATGTCATTAAAGGGTGACTTGGAATAGAGAGGATTGAAATTTGATCTAGTATCCATTTGTAGGATTTTTAAGAGACACACCTTTACATATCTTTACACAATTAGTTTGGAGTCATACATGTTATAAAATCTATGTATAGAGTTTATAGTCACACAACTTCTAACAAAGAAGATGCTATAATTTTAATGTCATGATGTGTCGATCCATAAGAAGTGCCTCTTAAATATGTGAAATATGATGAAAATATTTTGAGTGAATTTCATAGGAAAAAAGGTTAACATAAAATAATAATTACTGGAGGAAAAAATGTGGCTCAGTTCTACATAAATTCACTTAGTATAAAATGATCACAATTTAAATTCATTATGCATTGACCGCTTGGTGCTACCAATTTACAACCATTGTGAATGATACAATGATGTTTTGGGGGATTTTTGGTGAATTAATGATAATATTAACCCAATGAGAATAGATAGAAGAATAATATTATATCTACATAGGCATTTCTAGGATAAAGTGACATATTATTATTATCATATTATTTGCCCAAGACCATGCAGTTTAATATCATACCATGAATCCAGTTGAGAGGTTTTCAAGTTTTTTGGTATTTATAAATTTATGAATGAGGGTTTCATGTATTCATATGTACTGTGTCTTGATGCTGTTGAAAATAATCCTCCAAAACACCTATTCCCACATGATTTATGCTCAGTGTGGGAAATGAGAGGTGGAAAGAAACAACACATTTCATATGGGAGTACATGAATAAGGAAAATGAAATCCAACTTGAGAAGGTCCTCATGATTATGGGGTGATTAATTAATGTGATAAGATACATAAAGACATAATTATAATGGAATTGAACTTACCCCAACACAAATTAGGGCGTAAAGAAATAAAATCATGACCTCTACGGTCTGAATCATGATGGGGAAATAAATGAGGGAGTATGATTGTTGAAAATTCTCAGATTGTATGTTCCATCACTATATTATATTGGATAGTTAAAGTAACATTATAATTGATCAATGGACATGAATTCAAAATATTATACCTATCATATTAATGAATAGAGTCTACCAGGTAATGTGACCTCGATGGTATGAAGAACATTGAATCATTGAGATATCATTGTTGGGGAAGTTTTTCAAACATAAATGATGATGGAGATCCAATTCCAAGAAGGCATAATATTTAGAGTTGATCGTGAGGAAAGTTTCCATAGGGTTTTATACTCTATGTTTTAATATTTTCTACATTTGATCATATTTATAGGGTGCATTGGTGAGTGAGATTTAAACTAGTTTCCTATGTAATAGAAAATCCCCCCAATATTCTGTGAGAATAAGAAACCTAATAGAAGGATCGTGGTTACTATGAAAATATGGGGTGAGAATAGGATCTTGATACTAATAAAAGGATAAGAAATATAATAATATCTATGTTTTTCATGATTTAAATCCATCCACATATAGTTCTAGTAGGCTAGTGTGGTATAAGACTAGAAAACAGCATGATTACCCCCTTGGGTGATTGTGAGAAAACATGTAGTTTATTCACAATAGTGTAAGATTTTATGTTTGTAGTTTATTGTGTTGTATCTAGGAATAATATCGTATTGTTTAGAGTCTTGGGAATAGGACAATGAATTTGGAGTTAAATGTTATACATTATTGATGATAAATTTTCCATTTAGAATCTTATGTTAAGGATGTATAACTGATGCAAAGTAGTGAAATGTAATTATTAAGGAACATTACATTAATAGGTGGTGTTATTCACTCACTCTCCATTGTGATCTATGAGTATATAATATTGGAGTAGAATTTGTGAGAGGAAAAATTTCCTTCCTATTTGGGATCCTGCTAAATTGGTTTTCTTCATGGAATCAGTGGTTTCAAAATAGGAGAAACAAAACAATATAGAGGAAGGAATATAGGTGGAACTTAATATTGTTTTACTAGGACAAATGATTCTGATAAAACTGAATGTTTTTCTGTTCTTAGAGCCTGTTATTGTTAAGGGATTCTAACTCATTGATGTGGACATGGGGCCTTTTTGTTTTCAATCCGTAATAAATGACCATCCAAAGTGTTGGTAGATAATCCTTGAAGGGTAGAATGACTTTTTTACGTTTTCCTAAGAGTATGAGGTCACTTGGGTGGAACTGTGAGTAATTGTTCAATACGCCCACTATAAATAGGATATATTATGATGATAGTTCTTCTTTTTTTGGTCTAACATTTACTTCAAAATGTTTGTGAAGGGCATGTTAAATGCTCAGATATTTTTATTTTCTTATGTATGATAGCATGAAGTATCGTTGGACCAAATTTTATACTTAGAATATAAATTTAGTATCTTAGTGGATAAAAAACTAGTCTCATTCTCCTTGATAATATATTAGGGTGTGATAAACTAATGAACTAAATGTTATTTTATGAACTAAATCATAGACTAGATCTTGAATTCTTTGAGGGTAAATTATTTATCTAAAATAGAGGAGAATTTAGTGGTGAAGAATGTTCCTAGACTGGCCAGATATGAATGGTTAATATAGACCAATGATATTAATTTCCCATAAGGAAAGGGAGAATAATACTTCATACAATGAAGAATCTATGATAGATTATATACAACTATGCATTAATATTGCATGAATGACAAATGTTTTGAAATTTCACGCTATCATAAACTATGTTGGTCAAGAAATATCCCATCCATAAGGTATAGTTAGAGAGATTAATTTCTAATAGATGGGTCCCATATGTTCTGACATGAAACTCTTTAAAAACATAAGGTATTTAATTTCATTAAATAAAATTAAGGTGGTTTCCATTAAAGATATTTTTATATGGGACCTTCACAGAGTCTGGGCCTTCAAAGATGGAAATTATCCATGTATCAATGAGTTTTCTCATTATTATATCAGTTTAATTATATATTTCAATATTTTAGCTACTTTATCAAATGAATCATCCATTTAGATAATTATTATTTCATGGGCACATTAGATATCCCTACCTAAGAAGTGATAGAGATGGGTCTATTCACTTCTCTTTTACAATCCTTAAGAGTGTTAGAGGTGATCTATTTTCTATCATCCATATGGAAAACTATATATTATGTGAAATGATCTATGAAGGATGGTTCTAATATCACTATATTTTCCACACAGTCGTTATTAGATCATCATATGTGAGTTAACTTCAGATTCTATGTAATATGGGACATCAAATCATATGTGTGTTCACGTTGAGGGATGAACACTTGTATTATGATAATTTAAATAACATTCATTTTCTTGAATAATATATATGAGTTTCCAAACATTCAAATATAGGTCCATAATATCAAGGTCTAACAAGATAACATTGATCAAATCCTTGGACACGACCTTATTATTGGCACACTATTATAAAAAGATGATAGATTACAACATGAATGGACACTCCAAAACTATTGGTTTCATGAACATAAAATTTTCATAAACCTAACCCCTGAAAACCAAATGAGTGAAAAAACTAATTTCAAATGATTTAAGTATCACCTTCCACCATGCTAGTCACTCCATAAACATGGGATGGTTGAAGAAACACGTTGTATTGTTAACTTGAGAGACCTATTTGTTCTCATTGATTTATAGGTAATTTTGGAGCTTTATGACCAAGATTACTATGGGGAGGTAGTTATACTCAATGAGATAACATCTAGTATGAGTATTAAGAAACATATGACTGAGGTAGTATAGAACTTTCTTATTTCCTTTATTGTTTTTCTACGCCAGGTGGGAACCATGTGAACATTCCAAGGTGGTCACATAGAGGAAAAATGTTTTTCTTTAGAAGAGTGGAATCAGAATTGGATGATTTAGAAAATTATACTTGATGTCATTGAGTATGGGATTACACTCCTCATCTGATGGATAAGTGACACTTTTCTTCATGATCATGGAAAAGGGATTATATTTTAATTCCAAATTATCAACAAAGCACCATATATATTCTATGTAGACTTAGAGGATCTATAAATCCTATAGGTTACACAGAAGAAAAATATTACTATTAACTGTGGCCTACTCTAATTCAATATTGATTCCTTATGAAATGATAATGAATATATGAAACATCATATAGGTAACCCCTGATTCAAAATAAAATAAGATCATATTTAAAAGGTCAAAATAAAAAATCCTAAATAAATTCTCAAGATCATTGAGATAGTCCTATAATTGGTGGTATTTTATTATCAAGTTATTTACATAGAATTACACTTGCATCTCATGGATAGGCTTGATGATGTGATATAATGACCAATAATTTTCATACATTGATATTACATTTTAATTGATTAATATTAATTATATAATATTATGATCCAAGGAAGAATAGTACTGGTTTAGTGAATTTTGAAAGATGGATACATATCCACTAGTTCATAAGAGATATACATTATCTCTCACCAAGTTCCACTTGACTAACACCCTTCTTATAAAAATTATACTTAAAACTTTTCTTCATAACATGGGGAAAGGAATCATAATAAAGGGTGATATTAGATGATTAGTAGGGTAAATAAGTGATAAATCAATGACCAATTAAACATAACATGAACATAATGGTATGGGAACATGAGTCTAACATTTAAAAATTTACCGTATAAAACATAGATCATAGTCTTGAGAAATGGAATAAATCATTATAGTTCCTAAGAAATGAATACTAAGAAAATAAATGAACATGATCTATGAGAGTATAACATTGTTATAAGAAATAATTTATTTGAATAAAATAATAATAGAAAATCATTTTCCCAATCAATGATCACTTTAATGAATATAATAGTGGAATAGGTTCACTCCCTATTCCATCATATCATTAGTTAAGGTTCACTCCCAAGAATATCATAGTGGAAAGTTTCTCTTACTAAATTAGAATCACTCTATATTCCAGTCCTTATTATCACATGAGATATCTATCTTTATCCAATGAATTATAGGGATATATAATTCTAATCCACCCATTTCATAATAATAATACATTCATATATGTTACAAAAGATCATAAATCATTCATCATATTTCATAACCCATGTAAAGGAAAAAAGTTTCATAAATATTTTAACAATTAATCTTAACATAACCCATGGAAAATAAACAAGATTCATATGAATCATTACATAAGAATCTTAAACTATATAGAGAAAGAATATGAATGGAATAATTGGATCATATCCCCAATAAACCATATGCAACATCAATGGATTCAATCTGAGATGAAAATTCCTGTTATAAAATTACATATGATATTTCTTGTGGAAAATACAATTTTCATTTTTTGCATCACTTATTTAAAATTAAAAAATATTCAAAATATTTTTGAAAAACTTTAATTTGAAAATAAAAATGGAATCATTTAATGGAATCTTTAAAAAATTTAATTTTTATGACTATGATAAATCTAGATCATTCCATATATTTAAAAATAATGATTCCATTCTCATTTCTGTGGAAAGTCAATAGTTTACCTTAAAAAAAATGAAAAGTTGATTCTTTTAAAAAAACATAAAATGAAATTATTAGAAAACTTTACTCCAAATAATAATAAAATAATTCTAAAAACATTTATTAAAGTATTTATAGAAATCATGGATATGTAAGAAAATGGATTTTTTTTTCTGAAGAGAGAAATAAGGTCAGTTTTACTTAAAAATATCATATTTGTATCTTTAGTACATAGGGAGAATAAAATGAAATAAAAACATATAATATATATAAATAACTATAAGAGAATAAAATTCATGAGATTATTGAGTGTTATATAATAATATGTCATCATTAGTTATATAAATATAAACAATACCGAAAAATAAAGAGATTGCAATAGTAAACCCTTACTCGAGTTTCACTTTCTTAGAAAGCACATTAACATCATGTATAATTAATATTAATTTAATATAAGTCAATACTAGAGTAATTTTTCTACTTATAATATCATATCTTATCCAATTATAAAATATGAAGACCCATTTATTAACAATTGTTTTTTATAGTGGTTGTTTCAAGGTGTCTACTGTTTAATATTTCATTAGAATTTCATTTCAGTAGTTCATGTCCAAGTTGTATGATCATGGTTACTTAATATATATAATTTTAATCATGATATAAATAAAATTTATATTCATTATTTATATATATATATTTTTATACATACATAAATTATTGAAATAGTAAAAGGAATGACAGCATTCATGGAGACAGTAGGCCGTATGTATGTATGAACACTGTTTTCACTTTTTGAAATATGTAATAAAATAGAGGTTAAAAATGATTTAATATTATAGAATAATAATAATATAACAAATAACCCATATTTTTTTAAATGCATCATTATAAACACCCATGTAAATTGATGATGATAAATGAATTACATAGCTACATGAAGATGGTAAGTCATACGTACACATGAGCGATGTTTTTTATTTTCAAAGGATAGAATAAAAGTCGATAATGGTTGTTCCATAATCCTAAAAAAAATTAATTATATATAATATATTTAATTCATTATTTTATAATGGAACGGTGGATTTAGGGGAGGTGTAATAATAAATAAAATTTAAAATTCTCAGTTAATTGTTATACATTTTTTTGGATAATCCTCTTATGGATTACTCCTTAAGCCATGAAATAATTTTCTTTTAAAAATAATAGAAGATCTAGGATATGATGGTGAAATATAGGATTTTTTAATGATGTAGAGTTTCTAAGACTCATGTTACAAAATTTTTCGGTAAGAGAAGACGAGTGGTACCCGTTCATATGTTAAGGGAGGGGAACTCTTGGAATTATTAAACTATTCAATTAGTACGAATTTATTTTCTAGTTGAAGAGGAATATATTTTATTTTTTTAGAATATAGAATTAATATTACCTAAAATAATATCATTGAATATTATTTATAAAATTTTTAGTTGATCTTTTGACCCTTATCCTTTATCTATTGTTTTATAAAATGATAATTCCTCTAAATTATATTACATTTAAAATTTTAAAACCACTTATTTTATTTTTCTATTAATCGAATAAACACTATGATAGTGTTGAATTAGCATTTAAGGAAGTTAAATGACCAATAAAAACAAAATATATATTACTATGGTAAAAAAAATTAATTAAACATTCAAACTAACATTTATAACATAATGTAACCTCTTGTAATCCATATGAGAAAATATTAGAGACATTAAGTTAAGAGTGTGACATTTTGTATTTATCCTTTTTCCTAAAAAATATAGTAGTCATAATCAAAGATCTAAAGAACAAAGTGACAATATTATCTTCTTTTGTCTATTAATGGTGCACATACACTAATTAAATAAGTTAAATTCATGTTTTTGAGAAACTATAAATCTTTAAACCAATTATTTAACCCTATTTTACCATTTTTACCCTTATAAAGGTGAAAAATATATACCAATGACTCTATTCATAACAAGAAAAAATAAAAGGGACATATTTATAAAATTTTACTCTCAAGATTCCAAATATAGATACCATTTTTCAATATTCACTGAAAAAATATGGGGAATTGTAATTTGAAATTATACGAGAAAAACATGATGAAAAATATTTTTCCAGAAAAATGTTTTCAGATGTATTCAATGTTTTTATACAAAAATAATTCATAAAATTAATTAAAATGAACTTAATTAGATTATTAATAAAATAAATTGAGTGTTTTAAATTTTAATATAATTTTAAAATAAAATGTAAATTTGGTAATGCTTCAAATGAAGACATTATTTTAAAAAATAATTATTTTCACTATTTAGTAAAATATCAATCTATTTGGAAAATTATAAAAATTCTCTAGAAGTTAAATTTTAAATGATGATTTCAAAAATTAAATTCCTTCTTCAAAATAAATTTTCTAATTTTTTATAAATTCATTATATTATTTTCTCACAAATAGAAATAAAAACATTTTTTTAGGGAAAATATATTTTTAAATCATATAATGGATTTAATAAAAATATACTTGCTTAATATAAAACCATTATACATATATTTTTTATAATGTGGTTATTACTACTCTAATTCAGATTTAACATCTAGGATATAGTGGTATACTATATTATGATGCATTTAGAACTAGGATTGCATGCCTCACAACCTATCGAAGAAATTTTATTTGAAGAGAAAAATGTCAAAAAAATATTAGAGAGTAAAATTATACTCTCCATTAAATTAATTTCTACCTCAAAATCATATAAATTTGATACAAATGAATGATGTTATTTCTATTTCATAGCATCCTCAATTTCTCATGTAGCTTCATCGAATTTCTGATTCCCTCTGAGAAATTTAACCACTTGAGTTGCCTTATTCTGTAGCACTGTATCACTATGATATAATATTTTTAATAGTTTTTATTCAAAGGAATGATCATGTTCCAGTAGTACAACCTCTGATTTCAGCACATATGAAGGATAAAGTATTTACTTTTTAGAGGGTGGTACCTGGAACACATCATAACATTAGAGAAGTTTGGTGGATGTGCCAAGTGATAAACTACCATCTCAACATTCATTCTCCAAAATCATCCCAAAATATTGATTTTATACACTTATATCCATATAGGGATTTATAAGGATCCATAAGAATGCATGATTTTAAGTTATTATTATAAAAAAATAAAATAGATTAAGGTGTTTATCCCTATCACCTTTGAAATAAATAGAATAAGGTATCAATATATACACTAGGTTTTGAATTATTCACTAATACAGACTATCAATTTTAGGATGATAAAAAGTAATGAAACTCAACTTCGTATCCAAAGACTAATAAGTAATTACCTAAAACATGGATGTAAACTTCAGATCCTAATGAGGTAAAAGATAATACATTACTATTTGTGTCATTACCACTTCCTTGATATATATTATAGCAAGATGATCCATGGGAAAATATTCTCTGGTAGTAAAAAAGTGTGTTAATTTTGTAAGGACATTGAGTTCATCCCAAATAACATTATGGCCTTTAATCATTTTTAGGTGTCTCGTGAAAAAATACACAAGTATATTTTTCCATTTTAATTTTTGGAATGGGTAATGGTTGTAACATCCCATTAAAATTCAATATCTCGACCAACAATTTCTAATATACCTAGTACTGAGACACATGATCTAGAGTATCTCTCTTCATGTTATCCCACCAGAGTACCCTTTTATATCACTAAACATTTTCAGAATTTTCATGATTAATATATAATGATAAACTACAATCTTCATCTAATAGATCCTTCTTCAATTATAATATTAATCAGAGACATACTCTATTCCTAAAACATATTATTCCATCATACTCAAGGTTGAACTAAGGAAAATTTATTAAATCCTTTTGTATGTATAAATATTCCATATTAACCTATTTAATCATTCTGTGTATGGATAGTTTAAAACTCATTTTATAAATATCATATTTCTCCCCTTAATGATTTCATGGGCCATCTTTTTCTAATATAGAAATATTGGATCTTTTTTATACTCATCATAAATAATATATCATGATCCTTTGGACTTAGGGCGTATACCGCGTTGTTCGCTATCTCAGGGAGGTAATTTATTGAGCCAAAATAATGTTAAATTAAATAAAACCATATTATCCAGATCATATTAAATATTTTTAAGGGAATATATACTTTATTATTTTATGATTAGTATATATGGAAAAAATATCCCATAGATATAATGCCTCTATATCTTTAATGAAAAAAGTAAAGTATCTAACACCAAATCAGGTGTCGATTAATTTTTCTCATGAATATTCATATTTTATGAGGCAAAAACTATAAATATATAATTATTCATAAGGTAACATCACAATCCCTTCTTCGATACGTCACTATATATCACCAAAATGTATCGACTAGAGGGTAGTGTAAACATAGGTGTACTGACTAACCATCCATTTTCCCCTTAAAATTTCACTCACATTCGCTCATCCAAAGGAACTTAACTATAATATGAGTTAAATTATTTATTATATTACATAGTTTGGAAATATTATCCAAAAATAATCCATAATATCCAGACAACCAAGAAAACTATGGATATCAGTCATTATGGTTTGTCTTGACCAATATTCAATTTATTATATCTTTGATATATCAACTGATATACCGTCACTTGAAATTATAGTCCCCAAAAATGAAATTTTTTGTATCTAAAATTCACACTTGGTAAATTTTTCATAAAAATTATCCTTCCTTAGGTTCATTAGTACAATCCTAAAATGATCTTCACACTCTTACATTCTCATTTAATATATTGTAATATCATCTATAAAGACTTCCAAAAACCGATTAAAGTAACCACTAAAGACTCTATTCATTAAATCCATGAACATATTGGGTGAATTAGTAAGAAACAATGGATTCACTATTAATTTATATTTTCCATAAAATGTATGGAATGATATATTTGATATATCCTCCTTCTTAAACCATATTTTTTGATATCTATAATGAAGGTGAATCTTGGAATGTAATGAACTAAAAAATATTTGATTATAAAAGTAATCAATTTTGGTATATGATACTTATTCTAGATAGTGATTTTATTAACTTATCGATAATAAATGAAAATTCACATTGATTTATCTTTCTTCTATAGAAAATAAATAGGTTTACCCCATATTGATGCACTTGGATGAATGAATCCTATCTTGGTATTCTCTCAGAGTTTCTTTTTCAACTATTCCAACTTAGTGGGGTCTATTCTATATGGATTCTTTGATATAGTATAGTACCAGGTAATACATATAATTAATATTCAACACCATGATTTTGTGGAAGATGTGGAAACTATTCCATAAAAATATTAACAAAATTTATACAATTAGTATATCTTCTATGTTGAGTTTCTCTCCAACCATCTGACATAAAACCACTTTTGAATTGGAATCAAGACCCATATAATAGATTTAATTTCTATTGGAAGTTAATTTTTCTCATTTCAATGATAGATAACTATAGGTGAGTTCAAAATATCAAATGTGTCTTCCATTCCTTGGAAATGGATATGTGATTTATTAAAATAATGTCAATCCAAGAATATGATTAAATGAAATTCACCTGGAGGGAGAATAATGAAATTTTAAGGATTTAAATTCCCACAAACATCAATCATAGAAAAGACACACACATGATATGTAGTGATCTAGACACAAAAATCCTAGATCTGATTCATGTTAACTTTAAATTAGAATAAGACAAAAGAAATTACATCCCAAATGATCGATCGGTTTAGTAGTATTGGTAAACTAGATACATACATGAGTCATACATTACATTTAGAATGAATTAATTGCAACATATTGTTTTTAAAACAACTTTATACCATCTATAATATCCTTATATAAAAGTCATAGTAAAATTCATGGATTCCTATTTAAAGGAAAAAAATAAGGGTGAGATCAAATACTCAGTAAGGCTTAAGTACAATGGTATCTTTAATGAATAAATATTGAATAATAAATATTGAATTCTAAATAAATGAAAAAATGACATTTAAATAACTAGGTCAAGAAAAATTAATATATAAGGTAGATAATTAAAAAAAATTCTATTTAAATAACAGGATAAGTCATAATCAATCTAGAAATTAAAATTACTTAAAAAACATGCCATTTAATAAATAAATTAAGAATTAAGTGCGTCCATATATTTTTTCATACTGAAAATCTCATTGATAATTATAACTTAATATAAATAAAGAAATGCATAATTAGTGGACTATGTTTCCCAGGAATATGGAACCTTTATTGTTAAGAACATTCATAAGAATATTTGAAACTAATGGGTTTAAACCCATTTAGCCAAGTCTAACCAATTGATTCATCCCATGAAATTACTAATGAATTGAGGGGATTATATTAAATGGTACCCAAACCATGTCATTCAATTCAAAATCATTCTTCATTTATCAAATAATCGATTTAATTCATAATCAATGTTCCTTATCAAATACCCATATTGGGTAAAGAAATCAGATTTATCAATATTTCACCATATGATCAAATTAATGTCAATATAAATACCGTATGTGAAAAGGGTATATAATTTTGGAAATAATCCTATCCATGTTAAATAATTTTCATATTTACGTGAAATTTTATGTTTAGTGGTCACTATAACGTGAATTACTGATGGAGATATTAATTAATTCAAAAAAAGATTCAAGTAAGTCAATTTAAATTATATCCTTGGTCAAAATAATAATAATCCATCCACATGGATTACTATTATGGTACCAATATGATGTATACCCATTCGAGTAAGAATTAGTGTAGTTGTTATCAAGGAAATAAAAATATATTTAAAAAAATATTGAGACAAATATCCTTTTAATTTTGATATTTTTTAAATCCTTTTCTTTGAAAATCAGTTTTAAAAACAATTTATTTAAAAATATCTTTATTAGCATGAAAATAAAGCTTTAATAAAATGAATATGGGTAATTTTGTATATACTTTACATAGTAAAAGAAAATTTATTTAATAATATAAAAAGGTAAGAAAAGTTTCTTGATCAGAAAGAGAAAAAAATATTCCTTTGAAAAATTTGGTAAATGAAAAAATGGGTAAAAATTTCTTTAATAAAACATTTTTAAATGGTTAAAAATGCTTCTGAAACCATTTTTAGAAAACAAAATTGGTTTTTGACCGAAAAACGAAATAATGACAGGTTTTCTTTAAAAACCTTTCTAAAACATTTTATATTCCAAATAATGGAAAAACAGTACTATTAATTTAAAATAATCAATAATTAAAATGATCATATATCTTTCTTTAATGGAAATTAAAGAATAAATAATCTTGAATATAATAAGATTGTGTAATAAACCAATTAAAAGACCCCAATATTGAAGTGATAATTTACCAATGAATTGATTTTGTGTATCAACTATAAATACTCATAAATAAATTATAAATACCACAATATATATTCAAAATTATTTATACACATAATCTTAGTATATCAAAATCAATAAAGTGTAATTTTAACCCAATGAACATAAATTTAGTTAATAAATTGTTTACCACATGGTAACTTTTAATTCAAACCTTATTATATGAAATTATTAAAATTGAAACATAAAATATCATGATGAATGAAGTATTTATGATATTAAATATAAATGTGGATGTATATACAACATATAAAATAAATTAGGTTTATAATAATACAATATGATACAATGAATTGAAATTGAGTTGAAAACCCTTAACTCACACTTTTATTTTGGTTGTACTTGCTTTAACATACAATATCGTTGTTTTAAATAAGTTATTAACATATCCAAAAACCATATTAATGTTTATTATATCATATATAATCCTTTTATAACATATTATTGGCTTTTCTTTAATAATATTTCATTACTTTCATCTTTTTGGGTAATAAATTACTTTGTTTTTCAAGTCAAATTTGACTTGTTATATTTTATTCATATCACTTTCATCACGATTTTATCATAGAAATTTTTTAAAAAATTATTTAAATTTAATATATATCATTATATATGTTTTTTGATTAATCTATTAGTTTTAGTGATAATAAATGAGATACACTATTCATGGCAATGTCATGTCATACGTACACATGAACACTCTTTCCATTTTCTTATTGTATTGAAAGAAAGAAAATTAAATGATATAAATAAATAAAAAATGAAAAATAAAAAATACATATTATAAATATGGTATCATTTTTATCTCATATATATTTATATATCACATATTTTTATTAAAAACATCCATAATACATTCCATGAACATCATGAACGGATCACATCACTTAGCAAGGTGGTAGTCTGTCTTACACACGAGTGATGTTACCATATTCCCGCCAAATGGAAAGCATGAAGTTATATGTCATATAATAATTAAGTAAGCATAAATAAATCATAAATATCATAAATATCATATATAAATATAAATTACACCATTATTCTCAACCTTTAATGGTAGTAAGGAAAAAACAAACAACATCAGTTTGCATGGTGTAGTCCACCGTAAACATGAATGACGATTTCATAACCCATTTTATGAAAGTGTGTGTGGTTTTAGGTAGTAAAATTAAGGTAAAATAAACTAATTATATTAAATATACTAATATTATAATATTATTGTTGTATAAGAATAATTTAATGATGTGAAGAAAGAAATAAAATAAAACACTTTTAGAAAAACATTAACTCATATTCGGACATCCTCCTTAGGATTGCACTAATACCTTCCTAAGTTTTCTTTATTCATAAGATAAAATTATATGATTAAGGTATGGAAGTTTATAATTTATTTGGACAGTTATTTTTAGATCCCAATGGATTGATATATGTAAATAGAGAAATACATGGGAAGATTTTTATAGGTGGAGTGAGTGGAAAACTTTTAAATTTTTTAAAGAGGGAATTCCACCAACATTGTTTACATATAAAGTGGTTACAATAGTTAACCAAAATATATAATATAATGTATAACGTATAAATATTTCTATATAACTAGTGTTTGATAATTCTATAAGTCATTTCCCCCCTTAAAATTAATGATTTATCCATTAATAAACTCGTTTTCCTCTTAATCATGGTAATTAATTTTAACTACTTTCACTAATAATTTTGGTAAAAAATAAATTTCACATTATTATAAATTATAAATATTTTTATTTATAAAATGGAATCCTTTTTTCATAATTTAAATAGAAAATTGGTAAAAATTAATTTCAAATTAATTCGACAAATGGAACAAGAAACTCTATTTTTAAATTGAAAATGTTTAAAAGTTTACAACATATTATAACTAATTTCAATATGAAATTGATTGAAATGACCCAAATTTTATTAATAGAGGTATTATTGAAATATTGTGACTTTAAAACTAATTAAAAATCTAATTAATCAATATAAATTATTTAGATAAAAAATTGGTTTCAATTAAAATTCAATATATTTTACTATTAATTAAACAATAAAACATCTTAGAAAAATAAAAAATAACTCACCCTAAGAAAATTATAAAATTAAAATTTCAAAAATGATGGTTATTTTTTCAAATAAAATTCACAAAAGTGGCCAAATTTATTTTTAAAATAAGTGCACTATTAAAAGGTGGAAAACTACCATTTTAAAAGTACATCTTTTATATGTAAAATCAAATTTGTTCACATATTTTGCCTATAAAATCCATTTTATGAATTTAAAATATATTTATTTAAATTATTACATAAAAATTTCATAAATATTATCCAATAATCATAATTAATTTAATTTATTAAGATAATATTCTTTTG
Source organism: Viscum album (assembly GCA_963277665.1). Classification (NCBI taxonomy): domain Eukaryota; kingdom Viridiplantae; phylum Streptophyta; class Magnoliopsida; order Santalales; family Viscaceae; genus Viscum; species Viscum album. The sequence goes on along the minus strand of OY728162.1, from coordinate 1,232,520,880 downwards.
GGTGCATAAAAATAGTTTTTATAAAAACGTTTCCTTTCTATTTAGTTGGTTTTTTTGTTTATTTCTAATTAATGGGTAACTAATGAATTTAAAAATATATTTTATTATATTAATTAATCCTATTTATGACCACAAATTTAATTTTTATGAGGTAACTTCATTAAAAATAAATAAAATTAATAGTATTTGGTAAAACTCGATCATGTGTGCAACACAAGCTTTTGAAGATACTCTTTATTGCGTGCGACACAATATAACTCATTATTGAGTGAATTATAATATATAGAGTGGATTTAATTTATTTAAAATAATAAATATATCATAATGTCTCGAGATTTTATATATATTTATATTATTTTTGTTTCATGTCATACACACTATCGAATAAAATGTTATTATTTTATAATTTTTGAGGTGTTACGTTCTCCCCTCCTTAAATAAATTCATTTTTAAAAAATTAAACATGATCATTGAAACCAAGGTTATGGTATTTGAGAATTAATTTTTTTAAATCCAAAATTATAAAATATTTAATAAAATATATTTTTAATAAGAGAAAATGAGAAGTAGAAAGGTCACATGAAATAACACATAACAGGGTTTCCAAGTTAGAAAAACTTAGTTGTAATTGAAGGTATGGATATGGAGGAAAAGTGTAAATATTTATAGAGAGTTATTGATATTATTTATCATAAAAAAGTGAATTATCAACATAATGTTGAGGTGTTCAAAACCTTAAATCTAATAGGCGTGGAAAGGCCATTGAAATCATCAGAAATGATGACAATATGACAATATTTTATTTCAAGATCCTTATTTGAATGTAAAGGAATTATTTTATTATCTAATAATATAAGTAAATACACTTTCTATATATATTTTTACTTCATAAGAACAATTTCAACCTTTAGTCTAGATTCTATCAATTTCCAATTCACTGATTATTCCATGAAATTAGTATCCAAAAAGGATTTTTTATGCTTGATTTACAAAAATTTACACTTAATAGATACATAAAAGAGTGAAATGTATTTTTTCTATTCCTAAATCGTTCGAAAACAAATATTTCAGATATATTAATATCTAAAACAATAAATTAATACTACCGGTTTATCATTATTATTTATTCATCAAATTTTATACCTAAAAACAACGACACATTAAATAGGACATCACATAGGATAGTGGTATGCGTGAAACCCTTATTGTCCTTCAATCATGGGTTCAGGTGCCGCCACCTTGATAGACATGATGGGTTATCACCCAAAATTAATGTTTTCCTTTTTCTAAAACTATGTAAATATAACTCTTTCAACGTCACAAAAATAAATAAGACGGACATCATTGAAATAAAATTAATCATTAAATAACATTTTTATTAATTTTTTCAACATAATTTTTTTACAATGTATAATAATTTTATTTGACTATTATTAAAATGTAATTAGTTATTATATGAACCCTAAATTATGTAAATACCTTTAAAATTATGAATATAAAATATAAATTATTAATTCCTCAAATAAATTTTCCATTAAAACATATTCTTTCCATAAATCTCTTCAAACTTTCCTTAGTATTAAAAGGTTTCTATGAATTGGTTTTTATAAATGTGAACATATTATCAATTTTGAACTCATTAACCATAAAGGTATCCATAAATATTGTGTTAATGAATGCAAAATTACTTCAAAAATTTAATAGAATACATAGATGTTTCATGATTCTTATAACCAAAATGTTATTGGTAAAATGATTCATCAATTTATTCCTTGAATCATAATACATAATCACTTAATCAATTTTATTCCCACTTCGGTACTTCCTTGTTCTTGTGGTTACCCTTTTGATGATTTCATTGACTTGGGTAGTCCCTAGGTTCCCCAAATTTAAGGAAAATAACTATAAATGGATCCTCATGATGAAATTTATTTCCTTCCATAATAATTTTCATTTTTTATTAGAAATTATTTACTTTATTCTCTTATTTTCAACACATAAGGCATTTTTCCATTCCATTGAGACACTTTCCTAGGTGTATCCTTCCACATTACTAGCATTATGGAAATTTATCCTTTGATTCTCTACGGTCTCCACCAATTGAGCTCTTAGAAAACTCTATCATTCTCTTATTTTGTGAGTTTGAGAGTTGGTAAAGGTATATGTTTTTAATCATATTTCAGAAAAATAGATTTGTTATAAAAATGTTATCTTTAACTCTATCAATATCCTATTTAGTTTATCACTTTAACTACCTTGTCCATATTGTTCTATATTAAAATGGTTCCTTTGGGTTTTATCTATTTACTAAATAAAAAAAACATAGTGTGATAAATAATTATCATAGTTGGAAGAACATATAATACTTTATAGGATGCCTAAATCATGACACATTATTTTCAATCTAATATACCTTAGGTTTAATGTAGTTCATATTTCAATTTTCTATTCAAATCCTTTATAATGGCTTATAAATAAAATGTGAATTATACTAGGAACATCCCCCAAGAGTGTCAAAAATATTGTGAATTGAGGCCTATTTTCATACACTAAGTGATGATTAGGATTAGACCAATACAAATTTTTTTCAATAACTACCCCTAGGTACATTTTTGCTAGAACCAATTCTACTTATAGTATCCAAACATAGATATATTGAAAGGAAAAACCACATAATCTCAATCATACTAAAACATTAGGATGTTATTCTATACTCATCCTCAAATTCTACAACAAGGTTTTGTTCCCTAATCTATTTTTTTCCAACATCAAGTTCCCAATGATTCTAATAAAAATCTTTTGATATGAACAATAGAGACCTAGAACCCACAATCCAAAATCTAGTGAATTCTACCATTACACTAACATAAGATATAAATAATCATACCCTAAAAAACTAATCATATTAGTAGTCTTGTTATACTAGATACATTCACTAGTCTTATATTACATTAAGAATGCTTAAATTAAAACATTTTCTTTAAAATATCTTTATTCCATCTAGATAATCCCTATATATCCTTCATAGTGAACTTTTTGGATTCTTAGGGAGAGGAAACAATGAGGGTAATCTCAATTGCTCAGTAAGGTTTCAGTATAGTGGGATCTATCATGAATCAATAATCAATAATCGATATAGGAAGAAAGATAATAGGATAAACAATATATTCAACTAACTAGATAAGGGATAATAAAAATGGAAAGATAAATAACTAAAAACACATGATACTTAAATAAACGGATAAGGCATAATAAATATGGAACAATAAATAACTGAAAAATAAATTCCATTAAATCAATAAACTAAGAATGAAATGAATCCACAGATTTTATCATAGTAAAAATATCATTGATAATAATAAATTAATATGAATGAAGAAATGATTGATTATTTAATTCCTTGTTTCCCAGGTAAATGGAACCTTTACCATCAATACCATTCAAAATATGTTTTAAAATTGATCAGTAGAAACCGATTTAGCTAAGTCTTGCCAATATTTTTATCCCATGAGATTACCGATGCATTGATGGGATTACTTTAAATGGTCCCTAAATCATTTCATACCAATCCAAATGATTCTTCATAGATTAAATAAAAATGTACATTATCAAATATTTGTATTTATTAAAGAATAAAAATTTATCAATATTTCCCTAGATTATCGAATAAATATCAATGTAAACACCATATTGAAAAATGATATAAGGTTTATTAAATAATCATATAGATCATAAATAAGTTGGATATTTAGGGAAAATTTAATGTTCGATGGTCACTGGAAAGTGAATGACTCAAGGTAAAGTTAATTACTACAAAACAATGATACAAGAAAGTGAATTTCGTTACTATACCTGGTAAAAATAATCATAATCCATCTAGAGGAAGAAAAAGGATGGTATAAATATTATTTGTACCTAATGGAGTAAGAATAAGTGTTGTTTCCATCTTTAAAATAATAACATATTTAAAAAAATTCATGAAAAAATATCCATTTCATTTTGAAAAAAAGTTTGAAAACATTTTTCTTTTAAAATTAAATTTAAAAAAATTTTATTCAAAAATATCTTCATGAACACGAAAATGAATATTTAATGAAATGATAGCAGGTAATTCCATATATTCCATACAAGGTGAAACAAAATTCTATTGTCATTTGAAAATGTTTAGAAAAGTACCTTATTCAGAAAAATCTATGAAGATTCCTTTAAAAACAATTTTGAAACACAAATGGGTAAATATTTCTTAAATAAATCATTTTTAAAAGGTTAAAAAAATTTAAAACATTTTTTAAAACATTTTTAGAAAATATGGTTTTGGAAGAAAATAAATTTTTGATCGAAGAGAGAAATGAAGTCATGTTCCCTTAAAACATTTTAAGAACCAAAGAGTAGGAAAATGATAGTGTTAAATGAAAATAATCATGAATAAAAATGATAATATAATTTCATTTAATGAAAATTCTACAATAATAAATCTCGATTAGAATGTGATTTTGGAATAAAACAATAATCTATCATAACGTTGAAGTGAAAATTAATCAATGAAATGTTTATTTTTATTATCTATAAATCCATATAAAATAAGTATAAATACAATAATATATATTAAAAATTAATTATTCACATAATAAAATAATATAAAAATCAATTAATTTGAAGTTTAACCCAATGAACGGAAATTGAGTTAAAAAATTACTTACCACTTATTAACATTTAATACAAATCCCCTTAGATCAAATTATTAAAATTGGAACATAAAATACCATGAATAATGAATTATTAATGGTTTTAAATGTAAATGTTTTAGTATGTACATCATATAAAATAAATTAGGTTCATAATAATAAAAAATACCTCAATGAAATTAAGTTGTTATAAAAACCCTTTCCTTACACTTTCAATTTGGTCGTACTTGCTTCAAATTATTATATAGTTGTTTTAAACATGTTATTATCTTATTTATAAATAATATTAATATTTATTATATCATATATTATCCTTTATAACATTTTATTACCCATTAATTAATGATATTTCATTATTTTTATCTTTTCGGGTAATAACCTGCACTGATTTTCAAGTATGTTTTGAATTTTTAATTTTTGTTTCTATTATGTTGATCCTTATTTAGTATTCTATAGAATGTTTTCCTAATTTAAATATCATATATATATTTATTATATATATTTTTAGAGTAATCCATTATATTTAGTGTTTGTAAGTGAAATACATCATTCATGGAGATAGGTAGACCATTCATACGCATGAATGTTGTTTCAATTTTATTAATGTTTGGAAGGAAATAAAATAAATGGATATATATATTTATCTATATTATAATTCTAGTATCATTTTTATGTCATATATAAAACATCAATTTTTTAATCCCATTCTTAATACATTCTATGTAAAGCATGAACAAATCACATCATTTTGCATGACAGAAGTCAATCATTCACAAGAGCGACATTACTGTCTTCCCACAATAAAAGAATATAGGTACATGTTATATAAGAATTATTTAAGAATAAATACATCATTAATAATAAAAATATCATATATAAATAGTATATAAATCATTATTCCAAACCTTCAGTGGTTTTAATAGAAAAATGAAGGACATCAGTTTGTGATGCAGTAGTCCTCTATACAGACAAATGATGATTTCGTAACACATTTGATTGTAGTGTGTTTGGTTTTAGGTTTTAACCTTAACATAAAAACATATCAATATGTTTAATATAATTATTTTATTAAAAAAATAATTATATGAGAATAATTTAAGGATATGGTGAATAAATAAAATAAAAAACCTTTTAAAATAACATTACCTCTTCTTCAGGTATCCCCCTAAAGTTTATACTAATGAATTATTAATTTAGATTTATACCCATGAAAATTATTCTAGGAAGAAATTAGGGAAGTGGATATATGATTTGTTTAGGTATAATTTGATACAAATGGACTGGGAGGTGTGAAGATATGGTGATAAGGGTATTCTTTTATAAGTGGGGTGAGTGAAAAAATTGTAAATTTTTGGAAGAGTAAATTTCTACAACATTTTATACTGTTAATGTGAATAAAATAATGAAAAAACTATATAATAGCTATGGTGTAAAAATATTTCTCTAAAATTGGTTTTGAAAATTCTTATAGGTCATTAAAATCCTTTATTTTATAGTTTAGTCTCTTAGTAAACACATTTTTTCTCTCAATCCCTATAAATAATTTTAATTTCTTTCACTAATCAATTTTGTAAAAAATAAATTTGGCCTTATTATATATTATAAATTATTATTATTAAAAATATTTAATCCATTTTTAAAAATTTAAACCACCATAGTGGCATCAATTAATTTAAAATTAATCCTTCAGATGAAACAAAAAAATGGTTTTAATGTGAAAATGTTCAAAAGGCTATAATGTTTTTATATCCAATTTATATATGAAATCGATTATAATGACCTAATTGGATTAATTTATGTATAATTGACCTATTTTTTACTTTATAACAAATTGAAAATATAATTCAACATTATAAGTTATTTAGATAAAAAAATTGTTTTAAATTAAAATTCAATATTTTTCTCTATTAAATAAAAATGAAACATCTCATAAAAACACAAAAAACCCTCCATAAGATATTTTTTTACATTATTATTTCAAAAATTTAGTTTAATTTTTCAAATAAAGTTATAAAAATGTACAAATTTATTTTTAAAAAAGTCATCTTTTAAAAGAAAGAAAAACTAACTTTAGAAAAATAATACTTTTTATGCGTAAAATTAAATTTCTTCTAATATTATGTCTATAAAAAATATTTAATAAATTGAAAATAACTTTATTTAATATAAAATACATATATTTCATTAATATCATCCACTAATTTTGATTAATTTAATTTATTAATATAAAAATCATATGGTCACATAAATAATTTTTTATAAAAAAATTTCTTTTATATTCAATTAGGTTTTATATTCGTTTCTAATTAATTGGTAAACAATTTATTCGACCATTTATTTTCATAATTTATTTAATACTATTTATAACCACCAATTTAACTTCTATGAGTTTATTTTCATTTTTAATAATAATATTAATAGCTTTTGGTAAAACGAGGTCTTACATGTAACACAAGAAATCATCAAAACTAATTTTTATATGAAACACAAGATAACTCAGTATTGTGTGCATTGAAAGACATATAATAGTTTGAATTTATTTAAAATAATAAATATATATTAAATTATTGTGAGGTTATATTACTTTATATTCTTGGTGTTACATGTCTTACACATTATCGAATAAAATCATATTGGTTTAGAATTTTGGAGGTGTAACAAGATATGAAATAATCATAACATTATTGGGCTTAATTACTATTTCTAAATATAATAATTGTGGATAATAATTATAATTCATATAAAATTTTAATTATATAATATAATTCATATAACTAAGCTCAAATATGATACTTCAATATCTGAGAAAACTTGTCACCAACTGAACTTCCTTATTCTATCGTTAATATCGTACTAAAACAAAAATGTTTTTCATGACCACGAATCATTGTTAATTAGATAAATCAATAATAAAAAATAATACATTATATTTCTATCTCATGAATCCTTATTATCAGTCTATGGAACCTTAGGTTTAACCTAAGTCATTTATGGTCATCATTTATTCAAATCCTATATAATGGATTGCAATGAAATGTGAATTATCCTAATTATATCCCATCAGAGTGTTAAATCAATTGTGCAGTAAGAATATATTTACCATGACCTAGAATAATTTTATATATAAAGTAAACCAACTATATTTTGTGTTATTACCCCTAGACGAATCTATGAACACCATGCCCACTTGTTGTTTCTAGAAAGAGTAATTATTCTAGGAAAACCACTCATCTTTATTTACCTTAACATCGGATATTCTCCTATACATAGGACTATCCTAAGTGTTATCACTATAGTTTTCTCATACATTTTGAAGTTAACTAAACAAATCTTCAATACCAACTATAAGGACCCATATCTTTCACACGTAGATATTACATCTTAATAGATGAATATTCATTATATAAAAATACGATCCATGTTAAAAATGTATAGATTAAGTATCATTTGACTCATGGATACATAAAAAATAGGTTAATAATGGATCTAAATCATGAACCACTACATTATTCTTAATTGAAAACCTTCTTTTACATGTCATACATTAAACCTTTCATACTAAATTTTGGGAAGAACACATAGGAAATGGTGATCTCATGTGATCAATAAGGGTAAAAATGGGAGATATCAATGATAAACTAAACTTAACATGATTATAAGTGTAAAATAAAATGATATTGACATTTTAATACCATAACCTATATATTATAGATCATAGTGTTTAGTTTTGGTACAAATATTGAAAGTTCAAACAACGTGAATCATAATGTAATCAAAGAATATAATCCAAGATAGTATAATATTATCATAAGATATAAGTTTTTGGATTACACATACTCATATAAAATTACATATTTACTCAAGTATCACAACTATTACTATCATATTGGAGTGGGTTCACTCCCCATTCCATCTTATCATTAGTCAAGGCTCACTCTCAAGATGATCATACTGGATAAAGTCACTTACTAAATTAGGTTCACCCCCATTCCAGTCCTTTTTATCTCATGAGATAAAAATCATTACCTAATTAATTATAGTGATATATATTCCAAGACAACCCATTACATAATAATAATCCATTCATATGTGTTCCAAATAATCACAAATCATTCATTATATATCATCACCAGTGTAAGTGAAATGATTTTTATAAACATTAAAACATATCATCGTAATTATAAAATTTGTAGGGATATAATATGGATGTTTTAATTTAATCATATCCCTACTAATACACAATTAACATAAAAATATGTGGTCTTATATGGAATTTCATTTAAAATATTACTTGGAATATTTATTGAGGAAAATAACCTTTTTATTTTGAAATAAAATCATTAAAATATGAATATATTAAAAATATAATAGAAAATTTTTCTTCCAAAAGAATCATAAAATATTAAAAAGAAATATTCAAATACTTTATTATTCATGATGATATAAAATTATATTAACCCCATGTATGTTAAAATAATAACTCCTTCAATTTTTCAGTAAAAATTTAAAAGTACATCATTCAAAAAAAATGAAACGAATATTCCTTTTACACCATTATTTAAATGTTTTTTCATGGGGAAAAATAAAATTAAAAAATCATATGAGAATATTAAAAACAATATTCAATGTATTTGTAGAAAATATTGATATGGGAACAAATGGATTTTCAACCAAAGAGAAATAAATTCAATTTTCTTTACAAATGTTTTATTAGTAACGTGAGTAAATAAAGAGAAAGAAATGAAAGAAAAAAATGTAATTTATAGAAATATATAGTAGATAAGAAAATTAATAAGTTTCATGAGAGGTATATAAAAAATGTTCATCATGATATTCTCAATAATAAACCTTCGTCATAAAAACTTAGATTGAATCATAAAACCCTTACCTAGACTTTAACATACTTAAAATGAACTTTAACCTTATATATAATAAATTTTAATTTGTTATACTTCTAAAACTGAGTCATTTACTAATTATAATATTATATATGGTACACTTATAACATTTCAACACCAATTTATTAATATTTCCTTATTAAAATGGTCAGTTCTTGGTGTAAATGTTTTCATTTTTCATGGGAATATTAGTTTAGTAGTTCTAGTCCATGTACAATAATAAAAGTTCCATTATCAATATAATACTAATAATTATTTAAATTTAATATCTTTTCATTATATATATATATATAGTAATCTATAATGTACAAAAATATCAAAATTAATTAAACCATTCATGGAGACAGTTGGCCGTATATCTGCATGAATATTATTTTCACTTCCCAATGGATAAAACAAAATATGGATAAATAGATATTGAACATTTTAAAATAATAATTATATAGTAAATTAAATATATATTTATTAAAATATTCATTATAACTATCTATTTTAATTTTTCATGAAAAGTTAATTACATTGCTATGTGATGACGATAAACTATACATATGCATGAGTGATGCTTCCATTTTCCATGGGATTGAAAGAAGTTTGATAATATTAGTTCCATCAAAATAATAAAATTTTATTATATTTTACATATTAAATTAAATATTTTATAATGGATACTATATATTTAGTGGAGGTATAAGAAGAAATAAAATTAAAAACACTCAGTTGAGAGTTACACATCTTCATTAGGAAACCACTTTTAGATTAATCCTTTACCAATGAATGAATAGTATTTTTTGAAAGAAAAAAAAATCTATTGTGTCTTTTATTTTTAAGCGTATCAATCTATAACATTGTGTTTAAAGAGTTAGGATCACCCTTTCGGTATGTTTATACATAAACATGCATGTAATGGGTGTTTAAACAACTATGTGTTTAATACCTCATGTGAAATATTTCTTTTACCATTAAATTAATTATGTAGTCAATCCATGATGAATTACCATTATGAAATTTGTAATATATGTTGTTTAGTTTCATAATAAAATGTTTGTAATTTCATGGTTATTATTTTATGTGACAAAACCTATATTTATGTGTATTAGTTATCATTACATGTGATATAATCTGCCAACCATACATGTAATTTATTAAATTTCCATAACCATGTAGTTGTTAGTTTTTTTGTTTAAACCTAATGCATGAATCACTATGTGTATTTAATTTATAAAGAATGTATTTGAATTATTATGACCTTTTAAAAATTAAGAACGGAATTATTCAAAGTGTTATGGGACACTTTGAATAATGTGAAATGAGAAATTAAATATTTCAAGTAATATGAGACACTTTGAATAATGATTAATGAGTAATTTCAAAAATAAAAGTGGAATGAGGGAATTTGATTTAAATAAATTAGGAATGTATTGAACTTAGTATGTGATGAGTGGGGCCTGCTATAGCCCCTCGATACATCAGTAGGTCTCATGATACAAATCAGGCCATGGCACGAGGCCTTGGAAAAATAACGGACTTAACCCGAGTCCTTGACAAAGAGTTTATGGTCTTGGAACGAAGACTTGACATAGTCGGACATATGCACTTCCCTCATTATGTTTATGATATTTAATTAATGATGTGAATATTCAACTAGTAGAATATACTTGGTTAAGAGCATATACTTATGAGTATTAGAAGAAGTAAATGCTTATGGAATAATGTTTATTGAACACTCAGAGATTTGTCATCCAATTTATGATTCAAAATAAGTAATATAAGAAGTAAAAGTTATTATATTATATGAAACTCTGATCATGTATTACTTTCATTTGAAAATCATGTACTTGAACTTTCACATGTCACACTTATTATATCAGAATAACTCTTGCTTTATATGACGTACACCATACATTTTGTATAAGAACTCTTTTGATTGGATCATGTTTTATTGTAACTTTGGGAGTTATCCTTGAAAATTTCACATGCAATTTTTGGAAAACATGTTGTGTTATGCTTTATCTATTGAAACCTTTTTTAAGAGAATGATTTATGAATAATTTTAAATGAATGTTTTCAAAAGGATTCAATTGAAATATTATCTTATTTTAAAACCCCCTTACTGGGAATTTGTATGATCACCCAACATTTTAATTTAAGTTTTGAAGGTTTATTAGATTTTAGTTACACTGATTGGTGGAAACATTATGGAGTTATTTTCTATTTTAGTTTTCAAGGATTGTAATATTTGTATATGGTTTTCTAGAATCTAAACAATAATGATCCTCTTTATTGGAACATGATGTGTAATTCACCAATACTTAAGTTCTTTCCAATGTTTTTTGTTATGATATGTTTTAGGAGAATGTTACATTTCTATTCTATATGACTATGATTATGCTCTATGAAACATGTTTATTATCTCATTAATCCAAACTCTTCTAGTATGGTATATATTTTTCATTTGAGATTACATGTCCTATCATAACTTCTAAACACTATTATTGTTTAATGTTCTTTTTAAAAATATATTCTCCTTTTATGATGTTTTATCATATGCTTATGATCTAACCATTGATGGCATGTTGTAAAGTTTTCCCTTACTTAGTGTTTGAGCTCACCCATTTCTTATGTTTTCATTTACAATATTATAAATATTAGTATAACTTATGGGAATTCTATAAGGGAGTTTAACATGACTCAAATATAGAGAAATGTTTACAAATATCATAAAATAAGATTCTTATATAGGTGATCCTAAATGTAAATAAACCATTCATTCTTGGAATTGTGTGATTATTATAAGATTTAATTTTTAACTTATGAGAATGATGTAAAATAAATATATGAATTGTTCCGTTCACCTCACTTGGTATTAAGCCATTGTGTAAAATAAAACTTTTTAGCATCAGATTCAAGAGTATGGGTCTGGGGTTTTTCAATTGGTATCAGATTATGATTTAGTTATTTTTAGGGATTAATTTAGTCATTTTTGGGTATTAGGATAATAAATTTTAGTGAAAACCCTAGGGATAAGTTTAAAATTTTGATAATATCTTGATGTTTCAGTAAATTTGGTATTTTTTGATTTTCCTAGAAATTTCATCCCTTTCAGGATACCTGTATGTGGATATTACTCTATCACAGATGCACCTAGGGGTAATCACCTTGAAAATGGAAAGTTGAGTATCAACTCTATCTTCAATCAGTGCATGATGAGTACGCCAATGGCTGCACACTTATCTAGACACTCTATGGTGATATTGTTTGGTTAATCACATTCTCTTTACAATCCATTACGAAGGATTTATTATGTTATGGAATTAGGTCAAGGATTATAAGATATCCCAACCTAAAGAAACCTAGATTGAAGAGAAAGTGGTTTAGGTTTAACTGAAAACTAATGTGATAGTTTGAAAGACTAAGAAATTTGGAGGTTGTGTTTTTCATTTATGATAATTCTCTTATGATGTTAATTTTTCATCACTCAAAATAACCCCTTTTTGGTTTTATTAATGGATAAATTCCAAGGGAACCTAGGTAACAATGGTTTTCAAAGACAATACAAATATTGTCCCATCTAGCAATCTAACATGATAATATCTAGAGTGAGAAATATTGTAGTTTTGTCTTATTAGTTATTATGAATTATGGTTAACAATGTGAACTTAGTTGAGTTTCCAAAAACACCAAATAAGATAAAGATAGGGTATCATGAAATTGGGAATAACTCAAGGATGGTTATAGTTATAAATACCATCACCATAACACTAAAATTACATCATTTGTATGAATGATTTTCTCCTAACTGTGGCTTGTAGATTTTTATAGTCTTAAATATCATCACCACCAGCACTAGTGTTGGTCCATTTTTATGAATTATTTCTTCCCGGGAGTGGATCACAAATATGTATTGGTAGAAATACCATTATTATAGAACTAGATTTGGTATATTTGGAAGAATTATTTCCTCTTGTGCATGGCTCACAAATGGGTATAGGTAGAAACAACATCACCCTAACACTAATGTTGTCCCATTTAGATGAATTATTTGACTCAATGTGATGTGGATCATGAAGAGTTATTTTTAATAAGGATTCCAATGTTTATAAGGATTCATGTGTCTCAAAGTAATGTCTTTACCCATCTCACATGGATCCTCTGGACTAATATCATATGGATGAGAGAATAAATGAGTGCACTGAAATTTTCCTAATACAATGGGCCTAGTGAGTAGAGATTGACTTTTGTTGGGGTCAGATTGTGGACCCCACAATCACAGAGACTTTTATTTAATTAAATTAAATTTTTCATAAGACTTATGTGGGGGAATATTATTTAACAAGAAATCTTGTTTTCATTCAGTTTTCCTTTACCAGTTTTCAACATAGAATGTTTTATACTATTTAAATTTCAAACAATCAATTTTTCTTAAATAACATGAGGAGTGTATCTAGCGTGGAGATACTCAGAGTTTTCTAATGTTTACCTTTCTATATTTTTATCTTGGAATGTTCTATGTCTCTTTTCTTGGGTAGTTTTAAGGTCATGCAAGTCGAGCCATTATAGATGATGTTAAAGGTTGGATAAATTTGACCATGTTGGGGTGGTTTGAATAGAAACAGGGGAAAAGAAGAACATAATGTCAATGAAATATTGATATCACTATTGTGGTTAGTCTTGACAGATAGTGTATGTAATTTAAGTTCATAGTTCCTAGAATAGAGGTTTCAAAAATTTTAGGTCAAAACTCTTTGACCACATAAGGTGGGGTGAATGGTGTAACAACATGAGCAAGGAAAAATTCAATGTGAATGAGGGAATGGTTCCCTCACATATTTGGATTAGTGTACATAGTGTAAATTATTAGTGTTTAGACCATATATTGAATATGTTTTAGGTAAAAAAATATTTGACCAAATACATGGGACAATCCATTTTGTAAGGTAAATGAAAATACCTGATGTGAATTGAGATCTATAATGATAAAATAGGCTATAATAAAAAAGTACATTTAGTTTATGGTCATGAATCTTGAATTTTTGTGTCATGTGGTTTAGGGTCATGTGACAAAGAAAAATTAAGGGTTTAAGGAAGATATGTTTCATCCTTTATTTGAATGTAATAATTATTCATAGATTTATCACATCTAGGGTACAAATCCACATGAATATTTGGATTATGGATTGTGTGAATTATAACTCATGAGTTTGAAACACGAGTGATGAGATAAAGGGTGACATGAGGGAATCATAGTAAGTATTTTCTAAGCATGAAGGCATGAATGGTTTGAATAATAGAGGAGAACTTGTGCCCTTTTACACGTTAAGGTAGGGTCACTCTTTGAATTTCTTAATGTGTTAAATAAAAATAAATTAATTATCAGTTTCATGTGGATCTATGTTAATGAATTTCAATGATAAGACTAATATTATTCTAAATAATCTCATATAATATAATTTGGACATGTTTTTTGGTGAGTTTTTAACCCTTATATCTTAGATTTGACCCCTGATAAACATTTTTACAATTATCATAACATCAATGATTTCTACTTTTTTATAGTCCAGAATGTTACTATAAAAAACACGTGTCCTATTGATGGATAATGGTTGATATTTAATACAATATCCTATTCACATAGAGAAATATTTGTTTTTAATAAATTATTATTGATTATAGAATACTATTAACGTCATTTTTGGAACAATTAATTTAATTTAATTTTAAACTCAAAACGATAGTTTGGGAAATAGAATATAAAACATTAATGGAATCATAATATGTTATATTTATTGAAAAAATTTATGGAACACAATAATTTAACCATATATTATTACTTGGAATATTTTTAAATTCATTTATTTTATTTTTATGTTAATTTCATAAACACGATGTTGGGATTTAATAGGTGTTCAAGGTAATTTTTATATTACTAAAATTTAAAAATTAATTAAAATTACTAAACAAATTAGTTATATTTCATATAGGAAATTATAATTGAACATAACATCTATTTATCTTTATGAAAAAATATTTGATATCTTACAATCAATAGATTTACATTTTTATTAATGATTTTTATAAAGTATTATAAAGGGTTTAATCATAGTGAAATGTCACCAAGTGGCCTTATTTTAGAGATTTGGATGTTAATGGTTGAACGAAACTCATCCAAGAGGATAATGGAAAGTGTTTGAAAAATTTTAAAATCCTATCCAATTTTTTTAGCATTATTTATCTTTTTTCCCTTATCATGGTGAAAAATATTTACATAGAAACTATTCATAATGACCAAAAATTTTATCTCCATAATTAGAAATATAGTATGACTTTTTCAAGATTTAATTCTAATAATCAAAATAATGTAATTTAAAACATAACTCTCTTAAAACAATGAGAAAATGTTTTGTAGAAAAATTATATCTATAGTATAAAAATATTTATACCAAAATTCAACATTAAATAAATTTTAAACACCTTAATTTTATTATACATAATATAAAAGAACTTTTTTTAAAATAATTTTAAAATAAAATTTATCTTTGTGGCTTTATGAAATGAAAAGGAAATTAAAAAAAAGAGTATTTTCACCATCCATTAAAAAATAAATATTTCCAAAAAATTATCTAAAATTTACTCAATGTTAATTTTTAAATAATGACTTCAAAAATAAATTCAGTATTTCAAATACATTATTAATAAGTGAGAAAAAATAATTATATTAAATTCAAAAAAAAGAAATAAAAACCATTTTAAAGGAAGAATGTATTTTTAAAGAATATAACAATGTTACTAAATTTTTTCGTTCATATAAAATAATTATACATATTTTTGTAAATGTGTTTATTCCAATTCATACCCTGAATTTAAAATTTTGAATATAATGACATACTATGAAACGGTTTATTTAGACTCATGGTTTTATTTATCAAAAGATATCAAATAAATTTTATTTGAAGTGAAATATACCATAAATTATCAGGGTGTACCATGTGTTGGCTTCCACATATTTAAGATCTATTCAAATTTGGTTATATATTTAATACCCATAAATGAAAGAATAAACCTTAAAGATGTTGTTTTGTCAAGAAATATCTATATTATTTTGATGTGTAAGTTATCATTCATATAATGGAGAATGATTTCCTAGAAGTCATTATAGACTTATATCTTTCCATTTTTCTTCCTGATTTCGATGATGTCGGATATCCACTTAATGTACCAAACCAAACTGGTTATTCTACATATGCTCCGCTTATCAACATCAACATCCAACATGGAACTATGTTAAGTTTGAGTTTTACAAGGCTCCATTTTGAATTTATGATGGTTGATTGGAAGAACACGATGGTGGTTGATAACATGGGGATGAATCTCTGATATATCTACGAAATTCCTAGAAAATACATCAAAGTAATATTATAATAACGCAATATATTGTTGTAGTTTATCCAAAGGAAGGACAATACATTCTTCCTCGGTAATGATATTGTCTTATATTCCGTCACAAATGGCTTGGGAGAAAAATTCTTTAAATATAAGTAAATCATTACTCTTGATCCTCTATATTAGAGTGAGGGGAGGGCTATTAGGAAATAATAGTCTATATGCAATCACTTTCATATACCACCACAAGTGAAAGATATTCAGTAGTGGATTTCAATTATTTTTTTATCAATATAGACCATGTAAGTTATGTTTTAGTACCTGATTCCATGTGGATTTCACCAATGTGTTCTGCAATTGACATTGAAGAAATAATGTTTGGATAACTTCCAATTGGTCAAACCCTCCATTATCTACCTATAGTGAAGATTTAATTTGGTTTCTGGGGATTGTAATTTTAGGTATATAACTAGAGTTTTCTTTTCTAGATTCAATGGTACCTATGATTTATAAGAGTATGAGGAAATTTGAGAGCACTCCTTCTTCTCAGACACAACAAAGTGGTTCCCAATATATAGAATTTTCACTTATATGTGGGGTTTTTTTCAATATGATCTTATTTTTTATATCCACATAGGGATATATTGAGGTGGATTCATGTAATTTGGATAGGAACACACATGTATTTAATAACAAGATATTTAATCCCTTCCCTCTTACAACACCAATCATCTAGCTAGAAGGATTTATTAGAGTCAAAGAGAGAGACATCATTGTGAATCATCCCCACATAACCCTTGAGGGAGTACATGAAGTACTAATGATAGGATGAGTGGAACAAATCATTATGTAGTGTAAGGGCCTTCCTAGTATGTATTTATAAGAAATTTATTGAAATATGACCATTAATTAGTTATTTGACACCAAATTTAAAAATCAAGTTTATATCTAAATTGCGTCACACAACATTTGATCACAATTCTCATATATATGGAATTTCATGTTAGATGGGTTCAAATTAACTGTGACAATTACCAACTTGTGAAGTTTCATAATTAGGATATGGTTGATCTTGGATATACTGACTTCCAAGTACTAGAATATTTCTATGACATTAAATTTTCCAAATACATAGAGAGGGATAATTTTTCTATAAATAATGTCACCCTAATCCTCCCCTAGGAAGATGATGCTAGCCAATAATTCCCCACGGTCAGTTTCCTATAAACTGTAGGATTCAGTAGTAGCTACCTAAATTTCAAACTCTATATGGATATTTATGGAATTAATAATATCATCACATATATTCTTTGATAGATAGTGTAAATATAGGATTATGAGACATACTACCAGAACAATTAGGGATACAGACATCAACCTACTCCCTTTATATTAAACCAAATGAATAAGTACTATAAAAAGAGTTACAAAACAGTCTTACACAAGTGGGTAGAAACCTTGCCATAATAATCATCCTTAACAAGATGGCTACAAAAATCTGGAGCTCTGAAAGACCTACCAGAGCTGACCTCTGTTATTTCTTTTTTCAAAAGTGCATCTGCCACTTTATTGGATTCACTAAGAGCATGCATGAAATCAACAAAGAGCCGGCGCAAAAGTTGTAGACAATAATCCCATACTGATACCATCCTCTAGGGAACATTCCTTGATGAATTTTTCAGAATTTGAACAGTAATAACATAATCTGATTCTAACCATAAGTTATTCCAGCCATAATGGACTGCGTACCTTATAACTTTAATCACTGCCCATAATTCCACCTCAATGGCAGTACCATTTCAAATATAGTGAAAGAAGCATCATTTTACTAGACCCCAGCATGTATGTAAAATACCACCACATCCAGAAGGTCCAGGTGAACCACAGGCAGCTCCATCAACATTGACCTTCAACTACCGTGGCAGAGGTGGGATCCAACGAATATATTTCACCATTAGAGGCTTCTTTGACCTTTCATTAACACCAAGAGACTTCAAAATTACAAGGTCAGAAAAATCATTATTAATGGGATCGGTTTGAAAATGGGAATCAAATCGTATGGCACACTGCACGGCCAGACCAGCAGCATGTAATAAAGGCTTCTTATTGCTGAAGATTAGGTCATTTTGTGCCTTCCACAGATAAGAGAAGACAGAAACAGTTGCAGTAATAAGGAAGGAGTGAACCTACTCACTACCAGTATATCGACAGATAGAACCTAACAAAGACTAAACAGAATGGAACTCAAGCGAGTACCGAAAAGAATCCTACACTTGATACCAAACACTGCAGAAAAAACAGCAGTTTGAAAATATATGCAACATCGACTCCTCACCTTGCAGGCATAAAAGACAGACGGAGCAAAGTCTCATCCCATATAGTTGTATGAGGTGTTTCATAGGGAGTCCTTTCCTCCAAATCCACCATAGTAATAAAAAATCAGATGGGGAAACAAATGGGTTACACATTCCAGAAATCCATGATGGGGGAGAAGCCGAGTTACCACAAAGGAGACGATAACATTCCTTTGTGGTGAAATCACCATTTAGATTATTTACTCAAGAAAGAGTGTCAAAATCATAAAAAATGTACCTAGATATTTCAATACTTATGTTATTAGAAAGGATCTCCTGCAAAGATTGATCAGCATTGAGATTAGAAATAGTTTTAGCACTTAAAGAACTCAGCACATTCATCTCAATGCAGATCAGTCGAGACAACCAGGGAGTCATCCAACAATATAAAGTAGACTACCTACAGACAACCCATCCTTAGAAAGCCATGAGATCAAAATATTCTGGCTTCAATGCAGGCCACACAGAAGAATCCATGTAGCCACAATGGCCATTGTGCAGCCTTTCAACAAACCTTGTATTTAGAAGCTCTAGTTACATATCATTGTTCGATAGAAGCTTCCACAAGAATTTCTGGATAAGAGAATCATTGAAGAGTATGATATCTTTAACCCCCATTCCCCCCATGTAAATAGGTCTAACACACTCTTTCCAAGAAATTGTGATCGGATTATTATTAGAAATAGAACCAGTCCAAATCAAATTCCTAATTTTACTACTCCTCTCTTTTACAAGGGTTCTAGGCCATCTATACAAAGAAAATGAGTATGAAAACATTGATGTAATAACTGAATTAACCAAAAATATTCTGCCTACTTGAGAAATAGTTCCTCCCTTCTAATTTGCATGCTAATTGGTAATTTTCAGAGCAATATTCTCCAGATAACACCTCTTCACCCTTCCCCAAAATATAGGAACTCCAAGGTACATGAACGGTAGAGGACCCCTCTTAATACCAAGTTTCCGTGCAATTTTGTTCTTCCTGGAATTAATGACACCATCTCCAAACATGACTGATGACTTTCTCCAGCTTATAACTTGACCAAGAACCTCTTCATAATGTGAGAATATTCTTTTAATACACGAAATAATGCTTTTATTAGCCTTTCCAAACAAAAGAATATCATCTGTATATAATAAATGTGAGGGAGAAAAATGATTCCTTCCAACACTCATCCTCTAATATAAACCAATATTGGTGAGGTATATAATAGTATATTAGGTATATTCTTGAGAACACTATATTTTCCATATCGGGGCATATTACAACTATATAAGAGTCTCTACTTTATAGGAAGAGTAATAGGCATGACTAGATGAGGTGTAGGGGATTGAAAAGCACTTAAAATTTTATTTTATGGATTAGTCATCTAAGTTTGAGTATGTAATGAATGTGGCTAATCCTTGGGTTTCTTTGGATGAAACATGTGGTTTTCAGGTCAATTAGGCCATAAAGGTTTACATGAATATGTGTTTGTATAATATATTTCCTATAAATCATTTAGAAATGTATATCTCCTAGTCTCAATAACACATGACATAATTACTATGATGTACCTATATAAATTTTTAGTTATATAATGACATTTACCTTTTTCTCAAAATAACATTGGATAGGTTATTGAAAGAGTATATGGGAAAGGTTGATTACTCAACTCTGCAAAATTTGACTACAGTCTTCTAAAATTGATAGTGGAACACGACTTATCTTCATCAATGTTTTCCTCCAACATAGGATGGCTCCTAAGACCTCCTCCTAGTGTGTATAGAATGATTTCCATGATGTTTTAGATAATCATTAGTACTAGAGAGATATCTTCATTTACCTTACACTATATTTCATAAATTGCCTAAGAAATAGAAAGATATAAAGCAAATTATGCCACTGAAGGATACCAAATTGACCTAGGGTACTTCATTTTCCCTTGTATGAATTATTTCATGGCTACAATAACCGATTTTGAAGGTATCAAGTCATAAAACATCTAAGATCCCTTGTTGAGTAGGTGTTTCTATTATCTAGTGTATGCATCATAATCACTAGTGGATAATACATATATGAATAATACCATAGGATCTATATATTTTATTATACCATGGTATACCTTGTCTGTGTACTATTAAATGAATACAAATAACCACTATATGGTATTTCGAAAGAGTTTATTGTAGTGAAAGTAGTTTTAATATTTCGTTAAATCAATATATTATAGATTTTTAATTTCTGAGTGTTTGAAAAAATTATTCTCCATAACATAGATGAAAAATCGTAGACCCTTCTCATCCATGAAGAATAAGAAAATTTATATACTTTTTTGATGGGATCCCTTGGTGCAAGGACTTGATGGTGGCCTGAGGAAACATTTTTATATATAGGTTGTTCCAAAATGGGCCTATTTTATGGGGCCACCTGGAGATTGATTGGCCCAGGAAAAAATTCTATGTGAGGGTATCCATATCTACTATATATATGTTTTTTATAGTATTTGGAAGTGGTAATGGGTGATATAGATTCTTTTCATGTTTCATGGATTCTAAATGTTCTTGAGAACTCTCAAAAAAATACTAAAATCTACCTATATATTTCAAAGATATGGGGGTCAAAATCAGATCATATTAGAAAATATCCACACACATTATAAGTTTTTTATTTCAAAATATATAAATTTTAGTAATATATCGATACCATTCTATGATAAATGAACTTAGATACAGAATCATTATCCTACCCTGTCCATTAAGAGCGGTCATAGACACTCATCTAGAATATGATCAAGTTGACTTGAATTAAAAACTGACTACAAAGATCCTGCAAGTTAGTGATAGATACCAGTTCCAACTAGCTATAATATATAAAGTTAATTCCATTAAAAATTAAATAAGAAACATTGGATCTTAGTAAAATCATGTTTCTCTATATTTCTATGCATCATGCTAAATCAGAGGCAATGTGGGAAATGCATCACTCAATGTCACATGTAGCATTGAATGATTTTATGCTCCAGTTACCAAAATCTAGGGGTATAAGAGTATAATACACCAATGAAAGATATGGATTCCTATTATAATCAAGAGATTATTGATGCATCTATATGGATTTTAGGTGAGTAGTAGGAGAAATGATCACATCATATTTGGGGGATCAACATGTGTCTACCCCCTAACTGGTCTACTTATTCTTGGAGAGTTGGAGCTATGATCCAAAGTGTGGAACAAACATTAGTCTACATGATAGGTAACAAAAATAAAAATCATGTGGTGTGTTTGAAGAGTGACAAAACCATCTGTATACATGATTGGATGAGTAAAACCACTTATATTATCCTAGGATAATCGACAAAGGATTATGAGCTACAAAGGATTCACTGAAAGCACAAAAATATAGTTTTAGATATCTTACATCTCAGTATATCTCATAATGAGGTGTTTTCAAATAATTCCACATTATCCCTAAACCACAGGAAGAAAAGTTGAAACTCATACAACAATTTCTAGGAGATTCCACCCTGTATACTCAATGGGTGAATGAGGTCTTCATCTCAACCAATAGAAAATGCTACCCTTGTTTTTAGAATGGATGGATCTAGATGCATTAGCAGTGGAACATACCATGAAAGATATCATAAGGGAATTCCATCTAGAAAGGATGATGGATTCCCTAATCGTGGGTTATATATGATTTTGACTAGGAAAATGGAACTTGGATGGAATTCATATGTTTTTATGTTAGTGTGGTCATATTTCATTTTTTAGGTTTACCAATGTGTGTGAGGTATCATAAGAAACTCCACAGTGGTGACTATAACTAGCTCATCCTAAACATCCCATTGCACATTGATATAGGGTATGCGACCATTGTAGTGTTATAGGGATAGGTTACAGTAATGGCTGACAGTGGTAATGGTAGGGGGATTCCCATCGATGGAAATAGAAATATTATGCCACATCCTCCATGTATTCATAAGCCATCGTATTGGTGGGGATGAGATCTTCCTCCCTATACTAGAAGAAATGGGAAGTAATAGCCCATTCTAAGATTATATTTGATGGGTATACGAGGATAGGGAGCCATAGATCGATGGGATATGTTTTTATTAGTGTCAGAGAATTGATGTGAGGTATTTCTTCATGGTTGGAACTACAACCCCCCACATGTGACACTGTCTTGGGAATATTTTCTGAAAATTATTGGTGTCTGATGTCCAATTGGAACATATAGAACCAAATAACTATTAATGTCTAATGAAAGTGATTCCCAACCCACTCAATGTTACCCATCTTATCTCAGATTAAAAATAAGGTATTCATACTAATGAGTCTTGAAATGGGGACACACAACATTCACCATATTATCACTATTACAATAGAATAGATTCATGTTATTTTCCCCACCCTATTTTTATGCTTTTATAGGTAATTTGTTTGTATATTATTTTGAGTCCTCTGATTGGTAATGATCCAATGGCCTTAAATTCCCTCTTTCCAAAGTAGGGACACCTTCAACACCCAGGTTTATGATCTCATCCCATTATTAGAATAAGATGATGGGATTTTAGATCTTTAATCTAAGGATTCATCCAGGTAGCTTATCACCTTGTCCAAATATCCATTTTAGATCTAATAAATTTTTTAAGATATCATTCTTAGTTCCATCTAGTAGTGGAAACTAGACAATTACATGTCATACTTCTATGAAAGTGTTTCTTCCTATAGTTGGAATTGCTATGGGTGTTGAGAATATTAGGAATCTATAACTATCTCCCACAAGTGTGGTTGTGAGGATAACATATGATTATGAATTAAATCATTATAGGTGAAAAAATTATAGGCATCCAAGGATCTACATGATGCAACATATGCTCATTATGTAAGACCTCCAAGGAATACTTCCACAGAAATACAATGCTATTCACACATAGAAGTTAATAATAAACATATTAGAAATGTGATATTTCACATATAATAAATTTAATATTTTCACATAAATCATCCTTGGATCACTAACTAGGTCATCCCATACAAATCACACTGGTTAGAATAGTAATCTCATCACGTGAGTAAAGTGTGGTGAGATACTATGCTCAATACATAAGCTTCTTAGGCTCACCATATAACAAGTTTCATGCTCATCACTTGGGGAATAATTTTACTTTCATCAGATCTATAGATATAGAATAGATACTTTTCATTCCACATATGCTTCATAGGTTTATCATCTATGGTTCTCTATGATTTTTATTGAGGGATTCATTTTGGATGCATCAAGTTGGGAATTGTGGCTTTAAAATTTTTCTAGGGTGAATCCCATATACAATCACCAAATACTAGGACAGTGAAATATTTATAGTATAATATAGACAATCCTACATACTATTTTCATGCATGGTTTGATATAAATTTACATTCTACTGTGGTTGGTATGACTAAAAATAACCACATATGGGTTGATTCAAAGGTCTAAAGCTGAGTGATGTTTCTTAAAAAATCAATGTCTTGTGAAGGGATGCATCCCATATATGATCATATTGTATTTGGTTGGGAATAGGTTTTCTTTAGGTGATGATTCCAAAATATAATGGGGAATTGGTTTTTTCCTGGAGTGAGGTTTGGAATACTCTTGAATGCTAATCAGGCTTCAAAGATATTATCTACTAATGGGGAAATAAATAGAAGTGGGATATTTATTTGGAGATGATGTAGTCATATCAGGATCATATATTGTGTTATACCATTTTATAGGGGAACATGGTTATTGGTAAGTCGGTATTAAACATCTAAGATGTGTCCTATGTATCCCGTATGAGGATAAGAATCAAAACTCAAGTGGTTTAAGTTTTTAGTTTTAGGGTCTTGTAAGAGAACCATTCTAGGTATTTTAACTTATTTTAGTAAGTATGATTTCATCATGATAGGTTTAATAAAAAGGGATGGTGTGGGGATTTCACATTTGTTTTTATTTAAGGATGGGGGCATCATCTCATTCTCATCATATGAAGTATCTCCTTCTCATCGTATGCGACTTTCTAGGATCATCGCTTAGGGAATCCCAAGATTGTTGTATTAGGAATGTCAAGATCCAAAAATATTATGTTTAGAATGTTTTCATATAGTTTAATTTCATGAAACAAAGATATTATACAATACAATTTAATGTCTTTAAACATGAATTAATCATGGGTCTTATATGTTAGGATTCATTTTCCAAGTTATAATGGTAGGGGAGAAGGATACATAGTTCCTTTATATGTTCATCAAGGGTAATGATGGATGGTTCCACATGTGAGGTAGCTTGATAGTGGTCCCATATGAGAGTTCCTATGTTTAGGAGTGTAATTCAAGGAGACTTCCTAACCCATGCAGGGTGCAGTGGTCTTATGCGTAATAGTCCATGATACTCATTTTTGGTTCGAAATATGAAAAATTAATCCCTGACCGTATAGACATGGGTGTAGTGAGAAATAATCTTCTATAGGGTAATGATATGTTAAGGATGTGTAAAATGGGTCTTCTGGGAGTATGGGACAGATAACATTTATATTGTTCCAAATAGTGGAGATTCACAAGTCATGATCTCTAGAATATGGATGAATCTAGGATAGAGAATACAGGGTTTCATGATTCATTTTGTGTCTAAAAGAACAAGTTTCATGGATGATTTAATATTATATGAACATGGACCATCATCAAATAATGTTATATGAAAACATCTTGATCACTTTCCAATAATATGAGGGACATATTCATGGTAATTCACCCATGTTTGTCACGTGTGGGAATCGATGAGATTCTATAGTTGAGTGAATTACTGAATATAAGAGTTTTATGAGTTGAGAGAACACCACAATGAATTAATGTTTTTTGTTCTAACAAATTGGGGTTTTATGGTAAATTTATAGGTATTTAATCATAAGGAACATGTTTTATCATTCAACTGTGATTGGAATGTGCATATTTATCACAGTTTCACTACATTAACTTGTTCATGGAACTTTGAGTTGCAAGAGAACTTTTATTTTCATATTGTAGGTCCACTCGAGAGTGAAAAGTGAATTATCCACTTGATATCACCTTTCTCATGGAATGCTTAGTGTTATAACATTCTTGATGTGGTATATCATTTTCTTCATTAGCACACAAAATTAGAAATTTTCAAAAAAAAATTCTATTATCATGAAATCACCTAGGGAACCATATTTCCCATTAGCTTGGTGTAAACCTGAATCTAGATTCCATGGATAAATTTTTTGGGGCCAAAAACAATTATTTTAAATTCATATTAGATAATTTTATGGAAGTAAAATCATTTCCTAGTGATGACGACATTATTGATTATTTATATCATTGTGATTGACAGTATGGTAAAATTTTATATCATACTATATGTTGGTAAAATTACCAAGATGTTTTTTATGTTTCCAATAATGATGATCTATCAAATCTCAAACAAAATAAGTTCACAACACATATAAAATATTAACTTTAGAAAAAATAAATGGAGATAGTAACATAGTTGTTTAAAAATTTAGATGTTCATGAAATTAAAAACATAATGACATGTTAAATTGACGAGTGTTCATGAAAAATTATTACCTGATTAGATCGTACCAATTAAAATAGAGGTAAATTAGAAAGAGAGTAATGAATCATGATAATTTGGGTCATTTCCTAATGTTCATAATAAAATCTATATAAAATTGGTCTTATAGAATAACCTCAGTGACAACTTAATTTTGGTATATAAAAAAGATAATATATTTTTTAAAGGATAATATCCAATTTATTATATAGTCCTTTTTTCTTTTTTAATGTTTTAAATTAATATAAAATTTAAATGTGATATGTGTGAAATGAATTAAAAAGTCCATTCAATAGATAAGAATTATTTTTTCATAAAAAGAGAACTTGAGGAAGATGATTACATTAAATAACAAAGTTGGTTTATCCTTCATGCTAATGATTGTTAAGATTGGAAGAATAAATATAAATTATATAGATATAAATATGTAACCTGATCATGTTATTTAGAGCCAGATATAAGTATTTTTTTCAAAACAATGAGGGGAAACCCCTTTTATTAACCAAAAAATGATCTCTAATTTAAGGCTTGGAAAATAAGGAACCCATTACAATGACCAAATGTGAACAAAATCACCAAACGAGGAAAAATGACTTTCATGAACCAAACTGCCAAATGAGAAAAAAACATCAAAATAAGAACAAACCAAGAGTATTTTTTCCACCAGTCAGAACCTACAATATCAAAATCAGAAAAAGATAATGCACCGCTCCCCTTTCCAGGAAATGAGTCTTGCTGACAACACATTCAAGTAAAGGCACTCCTCTATCACACACTAAAGTAGGAAGAGTACTGGACGATAGATTCCATCACACATATTTATCTTATGAGCCACCCACCAGACGATGAAAGTGAGGAATTCACTACATTGTCAACCTGATGTAGCACAAAACTAGATAGAAAACACTATGCAGAAACCAATAGAGTAACCATCCATCCAAAATAAAGTCGATAACTAAGTGATGGGTGTCAGAACACCCATCCGTATTTTGAGGTCACCCACTCAAAACCGTCTGTATGAAAATACATGCATGACAAATTGAAAGTGAAATTTCACCAATTCTTACAACAACTTTTTTATCTCATCCAGCCTTCATATCCAAAGCAACATACAGAAAAACTACGAATCCCAAAGTAGAGAACAATAGTTGAAAAACAAAAAGGTTTCAACAAAAACACAACAAAAGTGCAGAAAAAAGACTAAACCAAAACTATTTCAACAAGATTATGCATTGAATATTCATCCAAAACCAAGACATTGAATGGAAGAAAAGTCACCCAAAAGCAGAAACACCATCACATCCTGAGCAGGTATAAACCAAGGCATCTCGATAAGTATGAAGAAACTGACCCCTATAAATTTGAGTCTGCAACCCACCCCTAATACATCACAAAACACCACATGAAGGATTGATCCCACTCTAGATCCTTTATTGTTTCATAGAGGACACTAGAGATGCCGCTTGATGAAGTGACACAACAGTAAACATCATGGTGTCCAGATCTGAAGACAGAACCGATGGTAGAGATGATAAGTCGGTCCACTGCAAGATGACTACCGCCCATAAGTCCCCAGAAATAGGTCGACCCGAAAGCGCATCGAAACCATCCGTAAATCAAAGAGTCGGCCAGACCAAAGAGAAGAATAAGGACACATGTGAGATTATCTATTCATAGGGAGGATGAAAAGGGTTATCAGATAAAGGTGAAACGATTAGAGAAAACCATTGAAGAATTGTGGAGACAAGCAAGAGCCATGATGAAAAAAACTGATGAAGATAGGACCACCAATGGGTGATGATGATGATAGATCAAATAATCAACGCTTGGTTGGGGTAGCCGTAATCACAGAAACCCTATTTCTGCTACTCTCCAAGAGAGTGAAACGCCATCTTATCTGGGAAGCTATATGTAAGTATAAATAGAACGATCATAATGAAATGTAACATAGATATATATCTTAATGTAAGTCAACATGACATTAATGTGATAATTGAGATTATTTAGGTTGATTTCATTATTATTTTCCTAAATAACGATGATTCTTTTTAGGATTTTCCTTCTCAAATTAAATTTCTTTTTGAAGTTTTAATTAATGGGGAAATGAAATATTTTTTTATATTTTATATCTTGATTCGAACTAGATCTATCATTCTTATCACGACCCGAACCAGTGGGTCTCAAGTTGTAACACCCCAATCCCGCCTCCAATAGGCTAGGGGATGGTGACTAGAACCATTTAGGCATATCACCAAATGGGAGACCTTTTCCTGTGATACATGTACACACGCCCCAAAAAAACCTCGATGTAGTAGTGCAAAGATATAAAAAGATGTATACTAAAACAAAATGCATATATTTATCCCAAACCATAGTACAATAGAAGTAATGAAATATTTAAAAGGGAAAAAAACATTCCCACCAATGAATAAGTATAAATGAATCCAACCTGCTGAGAAGGAGGGGATCACTATCAAATGTAACTTCCAGAAAGCTCAACATCCCATCTCTTGTAAGCACCTCAGTCGGTCTAGATCACTATGCTTTTCCTACCTCAGGTCCTCTGAGGACTCTTTCAAAATTCATGTGTTCTACAAAAGATAGAAAAAATGGAGGAAAAGTCTATGAAGGGGTGAGTATAACAGTACTCTGTATTCACCCCATAAAACAAAAAGAAAAGGGAGCAACTAAAAGGAAACTGTCATCTCAACCTTGCTAGAGGGAACCTAATTGAGTGTAAAACTCCATCTCGATCCATGATAAACTATACAAGACTAGTTAGCCCAGTCCACATTGAGTGTTATCCCATATACATGACAACACCTCAATGACCCCCAAAAACACCTAGATATAGTCATCTTAGACACCATGTCTCTTGAGGCACTAACCTCATAACCAACTATAGGATTGCACTCAAGGATATAAAGGTAACATAACTAGAAGAAAATAATTCATGAGCTCATCAATCCCTTATGTCACTCATATTAGAGATAAAATCTTTTAGGAAAATCTCTATCATCCCTGATAGTACATGCAAGAGAATGCACTCCATTGGGAACAACTCACCAGTTCAAACTCTAGTACCCATCATCGAAGGTCCTTCCATCGCTAACATGAACCCTACACAAGGATGTAATAATAGAATTAGAGAGGTCATCCCATCACCACAAAACATAGTTTAGGGATAAATAAATAAAACTATGTACCACATGTATCCTCTATAATGAGAGAGAATAGAGGGACCCTCACCGTGACACTTCCCCTTTATAGAGGGAGTACTAATCTCCCAATGATCCTATAGAACCTCTATCACTCATGTATGGAGTTAACAAACCTAAATCCATAAAGGGGAAAAAATCATAAATTGGTATGACATGTAACTAGCAGAGGATTCCTCTCTACCTAAATATGATCCAGAACCAAGGGAGCTCAAAAATCCCGTAGAGGAGCTGCTCCCTACCGCTACTAGAAGATAGGGGAGTACTACTGCATATATTAGGAACCACATCATAGCATGATAGTGGTGTAAATATTGATAGATAGAGGACCTGAAAGGTGATATAATAAGAGATTATAACTACATGGATCGAAGACCTGTACCGTGGCACAATAGTGGATTACCACTCTGTGGTTAGAGGACCCAGACACTGTTATGAATGTTGAGTAACTCTCTACCAACATTATCACTATGGGGGACCTGAACCCTAACATGGTAGGGGTACCAAATAGAGGATAGAGAAATGTTTCCCTGACATACATGGGAGTAAAGAATCCCAAGAAATAATACATATAGAGGACCCAAAACCTAGAATGACTGGGGAGTTCTAAATCCATGTTTGTGGTTCTAGACCCTAACTAAGGTTGGGGACTACCCACTATATCAATAAATAACATATGGAGGACCCACTTCCTAACAAAGTAGGGTGTACTGACTCCATGGATAATGGACATAAACCTTATCCCAATTCGGGAGTACCCACCTAATCTGTCCAATGATAATGGAAGGCCCTCTCCCTTTCAAAGTAGAGGGGCACTATCTCCAAATTCATGAATGAAATGGGAAACCTATGCCCTAGTCCATATGGGGAGTACCAACCCTAGAATAACTACCCCTTTGGTAAAAAACCCATAAAAAATTTGTGTAGTCCCATTTCTACAAAATCAGAAAGGTAAGGGAAACCTACACCCTAATGCCACAGGGGAGAACCAGTCCCAACGTCTCTCTCTATGAACCACATTTATATCCAACATCATTCACGATCCACTTAAAGGAGATTCATGTTTGTCATACCTTAGGTAAAAACCCACTGTGGGTAGGGGACCCACACCATGATACCATATGGTATCAAGGTCTTATCCGCCCAATGAGTCAAGGGTACCCACATCCTAATATGATAAGGTAGGGTTCCATCCCCGATGTAAACCCATAGATCCACCATGATCCTTACACAAGGTTTACCACTTCTACTACAACAACATGATTTAACCACTCTAAATTGTATCTCATTCGACACCATAGATGCTAAGATCATGTTCTTTGTCAAAAAATACTCAGGATAGGAAACTCACAATCCTGAATCTAAGCCCTAGAAAACTAGATATGTAAGGAGAAAGATCCCAAGATCTCAAGAAGGGTCACGAAGTGCATTGAGGTTTAAAGGATGTGTGAACCTACCAGAGAAGCTAGCCATGTACCCTTATACATGGCTCATATAGCCATGTTTTCATACACAATGTGTACATGTGGTATATGGTGTGTTTATTCTCACCCTTTCCTCTAGTCGTGTCTCTCCTCCACACAACTAAGCCATCCATGTCACACATACAACATGTACCATAGGTACACAACATGTTAAGGGTAAATGGACAATTGGACATGTCATTTTACTATTATCATTCCTATAACATTGTTTCCATCTACTTTGGCTATTTACTTTTATGCAATAATGTACAGTCACATGGCTACCCTAGCTATGTCCTCTGGCCACACGACATGGGTTCACTACATGGTGTATAGTCCTGATACACATTATTTTGTCCCCAAAACTCATATTCCTCAAACAGGAATAAGTCATGGTGCATCTCACTCATTTAAACATCATGTAAATGGGAATTATTATGGGAATTTGATTGTGAGTCACCTATTTCACCCCCTTTTACCCCAAAACATACAGATCAGCCAAGGAAAGTTCTCTAGAAATTGTAACAGCATTCTACATCCTTAAAAAATGAATGAAAAATGAAATCAAGGCTGAAATTAAAATCCACCTACCTCATGGAGAAACCCCAAATATTTGGGTCCAAAATGATGCCTATATCATGATGCTCAATGATCTGATGATGATCGACAACAAGAATGGAGATCAACAATAACTAATCTTCTTGATTCAGCCTTAGTTTCATCCAATGGATCAAAGGGGGAGGAGGTTTGTGCCTGTACTTTGTTTCATGATCACCAATGTTATGAGGGAGGGGTAATTTGTTTTAATTTATTAAAATAATGGACTCCATTTTAACACCCTACCATTAACTCGCCTTCAGTTAACACCCGTCACTAAAAACAATTATGTCATACCTTGGGTATTCATGATTTTTTTGAACTGAACTATAGTCTCAAAATTGAAATCCAAGAGTCTTATCAGGAGTTAAATAAAATACCAATAGAAACTATGTGCATGTGACAAAATATATTTAATATTTTTAATACCACCATGTTGAGGCTCTTTCGGCCTTATAATCATACACTGACATTAAGGATGGATATAAAAATATTCCTAGGAATATTATAAAATATTCTGGTAAAAAAACAAGTCACTATATTCTCTTTATGTTAAGGTTTTTATTCTCTAAAAATTAAAATCATAACAACAAGGGAAATAATGTGAGATCTCCACTATAAATCCCACACCAGTGTTCTATCCAAGGGTTCTCATGGAACTTACAAGCACACACTCAAGGTAACCATCAAGGCTAAACCACACTCACGTTCTGTTCTAACTAGGCCGATTGTGTGAAACAAATGGGGAATGTATCCTTAGATAAGAGAGATGGAAAAAAACCAGGAACCATGGTATATATGTATTTATAGGGTCTAGAAGAAAAAAAAATTCTAACCTCACACATATATTTTTGTAACCCCACAGTAGACATCCACCCCCAGATAAACTGATCAATTTCATCCTAAAGCATATTACACACAAGGTTGAATCTGAAACCATAAGGGTACCTATGAACAAAACTATGCTACCAAAGTGTAAACAATGGGTCTTATAGGGCCCTTCAACTGAAAACCTTGTAACACTACTCTCTAAATAAGAAACATTGCCATACCCTCTAGTGGAATCCCAAAAGATTATAGATGGTAGGAAACTAAACCACATCAGAGAAAATTTACAGGGTATAAATCTTCTGCTATGGAAAGTTTCTATATAAGGAGCCCCCTTCACTAGTGCTTCCACGCACTAGGTTTAAACATAAAATATCCCCTACACATTCCAGCACCTGCTATGACACTCCAGCGCATAACCTTTCCCCGAATAGAAAAGTTTATAGAACTCATTCACCACACCTCTACAAAATATACTTTTGGTGAAACTAACTCACCTAAAGAGTTTTCGTAAAATCTGAAAAATGTATCTCAGTGGTGAAAGCATCCCTCTTTCTCATGTGTCCAATGCTACATTAACAACATCAACACATGGTTATATTGATACCGCAATTACCATTAGTTAAATATTTGACAAGAACTAGAAAGAAAAGGGTATGTCACATCATTTTCTAACAATTACTATTATATAATGTTGAAAGGAATCAAAGTGTACCACAATTTATCCTCAGAGCTTCTAGGTTAAAGGCCTCTACAACCTATAACTATCCTCACTATCATCCTCCATCTCCTTGAGACTACTACAGGCCACCTACAGGTGGTGGTTGGAAAACCTCAAACCATTTAGATCCTCATAATTATATAAATGCTCCTATTTCATATCCTCTATTAGGTGGAACTCCCTACTCCAAATTATACCTTTACCAGGGTTGTCCGTCTACTAGCTCCAACTCGATAGCATAACAGGTCAGATAATCTCTCGCAAGATGTACCTAACCATCGCTATCATAACACCAAATCTCATGCAGCTGACCAGATCCCCAATCCAGATCCTATTCTATGGGACCATGTGTCTGGATCTAGGTATGGATATGCCTCCTACGTTGTGATCTTTTTATCTACCATATTTTAGATTCTACAGAAATCTCAGCCACATGACCAATACTGCGGGCCGCATTCTCCAATACCTTGGAAAGAAAGCCATTTACTACTAGAGATTGTTCCATTAACCCCACGTAAGGGGGAATTCCTAAGGATACCAAACCTTCACATATTTATCTACAAAGGCCCTACTCAAATGTCCGAGCTATGAAAAAATGGTCTTGAACCCTTTCTTGAGAGTATCGTAAAAGGGGTTTCAACCTCTCCAAGTACTCTTCCACGATCAAGCAATGATTTTGAATCTATCGAAGATCCTAGATATGAACTAATAACTACATGTCTATTTAAAACTATTCCATGAAGATCCACTCAAACTCCTCCAAAGTGAGTGCCACCTCTTCGCAGGTTTGTGTAACTACACTCCACCATCGCTTAGTCGAACCCTATAGAAGGTTTTCCACTAGGACCACTATCTGAGTGAGAGGTGTCCTCACAAGTGAAAAAACATGTGTGACTACCTAAATCCAATCATAAGAAGCCTAGGGGTTAGGATAACCCTAATACCTCATAGGTCACTCCCTCTGGAACTTGTGTAGTGCACATAGACTTTGTTCATCCTCACCCTGAACTTCCAGCACTACTAGCTGGTCAATTGGTGGTGGCTCAATCAGAGGACTGCTCAAAGGTACCTCTTTGGATATAGTTCCCATAAATAAAGTCTCAACATAGGGTAATATCATCATCATAATCCCTCTATGTAACATTTTCTAACTCTCATAATGTTGGAATCCTAAAATAGAACCACGACCCACCATGATCAAAGAGTATATTTGAGTAGCTGACTCAAGAAGGATAAATAAATCAGAACCCATTCCCACATGATGCATGTACATTTTTTTACAATGACTTGTTTATTAATATACCATGTATAAATGTATGTTATCAGAGTCCCAGTGAATGGAAATATTGGTTGTTGCACAAACATTGTAACCTATGGCTCATGTTTTGAACTACAAACACCCTAACACAATATCTATGCAACCCAATCCAAGATCAGGACACTACAGTCTAAAAGTGGAACTTTCTATGATAACACTCTATCATGAACCAACCCAATGAGGCCAAATCCATAAATCCAAAATCCCACCTCCGATAGGCCAAGAGCTGGAATCTAATTATGAGTAGGCATATCACACAAATGGGGGGACTTTTCTTAAGGCTCCTATATGTACACACCCACAAACACCTCGATGTAGTAGTGTAGAGATATAAAATGATGTAAAATAAAAATGCATGCATACATATATCACAATGTAGAGTAAAACAGAATATCTGAAAGTTTTAAAAGGTAAAAACACACACCCACCAAATGAAAACATTAAAAGAGTTAAACTTAATTAGGAGGAGGGGATTGTTGTCAAATGAAACTTCTAGAAATCTCATCAGCCCAGCTTCAATAAACACCTTGATCAGTATATCTCACTAAGATCCATCTACCTCAGGTCCTCAAGGGAATCCGTTGAAAGGGATTTGATTTATAAAAGACACAACACACATGGGAAAATTCTATACATGTGTGAGTATAGAAATACTCAGTAGGAACCCCAAAAACCCTAAAATAAAAGGGAAAAACTAAAAGTCAATAATCATATCAACCTAGCAAGAGGGAACCCAATTGAGAGAGAAACTCTATATCTAAACATACATAGCTGTACATTACTAGTTAGATCATTTCATAAGGGGTGTTATCCAAGACATGTGAAAACACCAGAAGGAATCCCAGTGACACCCAGATATACTTGTCTCAGACTCCACATCCCATGAGGTCCCAAAGTCATAGATATCTCAATATTTATACTTTAGGATCTTATAGTAACAAATAATGATGAGAACACACTCCATGACCTCATACACCTCATGTAGAATTATTCTAATAAATAATGTCCATTAATAACATCCCAACCATCCCATATATTACATCTGAGAGAGCACACTCCATCGAGAATAAGTCACTTGGTCAAACTGTAGTTCCCAACCCCATAGGTCTTTTCATCTCTACCTTACACCCTGCTCAAGGCTATAATAACCCAAGTATAGAGGTACTCACCTCACCACTACACATACTTGAGGGATCACTACTCTCGACTATGCATCACATACACCCTATCTAATGAGAGAGAATGGAGGGACCTGCACCTCACCACTGCCCTGTAATCAAGGAAGTAATAATCTCGTAAACATCCCAAAAAACCTAAATCGATCATATATGAAGTTTCCCATACCTCAATATATCATGGTAGAACTAACTTCTAACTATGTATTATATGTAACTAGTGGAGGGGCCTACTCCTATTAACTTCTCTCCACAATTGAGGGAGCTCTGAATCTAATAGTGGACTCGTTCCTTGCTACAATTAGAAGTTGGGGGAGTACTAATATGAATTTTAGGACCCACACCCTTTCTTGGGGGCACACCACTCAATAGATAGAGGTCCAAAAGCCTAATAAAACAGGGGATTAAAACACCATGGAGAGAGGATCCACACCCTGTCATGATAGGGGATTACCACTATGTATCAAGACGAACCGCACCCTGCTACATCAGGGAGTACTACTCTTTCAGCATGATCATTATGGGGCTCCCATACCCCGACACTATAGGGGCTATTGACCCTAGTCTAGAGGTCTAATTCCCTGACACAACATGGGAGTAAGGACTATACCAGAACAATACATATCATAGGACCACAACTTGGAACGACATGGGAGTTATGACTCTAAGTATAGAGGACATGTACCCTAAAATAGTAGAAGGGTTCCCATTCTATCTATACATCACATATGGAGGTCCCACTCCCTGAAACGAGATGTGAGTAAAAAATACATGGATAGAGGACCCACACCATGGTCTAACAAGGGAGTACCTATTCTTTCTCACCAACGAGTATGGAGGGCCTGCTCCTTGTCATGAATAGGGGCACTAACTATAACTATAATAACAACATGAGGAACCTGCGCCCTGGTCCATCTGGGGATTATTGACCCTATGAGAACTATACCATGGGTATAGAACCAACACCCAAGGTGTGGAGTGTACTATTTTAACAAAATCAAATTGGTAAGGAAAACATGTGCCCCAATTCCACAAGGGAGAACCCATCACATCATCTCTCTCTAAGAACCACACAGATCTGCAGCATTGGTCAAGAGCTATAGAATGGATTTTCACATCCATCATACCACACATAAACACACCACCTTTTCTTGAGAATATATTCCCTGATACCACATGGTGGTTCCATTATGCATAGCTTTATTGGCCTTTTGGTCATACACAACATCTAAATGTGGTACACGACATGTCTGGCCTCACCCTATCCCTTAGACATGTCTCACACATGACGTGTACCCAATGTAAATAGAATGTCTAGGATAAATTTCCATTTGGCTATGCTTTTTTCTCAAGCCCATGTCCTGCACCCTATACCCATGTACATTGGCCATGAACGTTTACATAACCATGTTCTATGTACCACCCAAATTGTTTTTATGAAATATTTTATTTAAATAAATTTTATTATTCAGTATCTTGATTTTCATGAAATCCTGTGTTTAAACAAACCACAAGATGCCCTTAATATAAAATTACCATTATATAATAGTTGTTAAGTTATCATGAACTGTTATAACTAACTTAAGAAAATGCACTATGAATTCATTGGCAATTAATTATTTATGAAAAACATAAATCAATTAGATTTTTTTATTTTCAAGGGAATTACATTTTCTAATGAAATTAATGAGATATATGTGTTATATACTAAATAAAATATTTTTTATATTCATCCAATGGATATTTTAGTCACAGGGTATGAATAAGACACTACTTTAGGTATAAGAACCAATTTTTTAATGTTAAATTTACATCTTTGAATAGAGAACACATTTTTAAATTATGATTTTGGCACATAATAATTTATATTTGGAAACATAAACATGTTATTGTTATGTGGGATATAAAAATTTACTTTGGATAAATTTCCTATATTTTTCTGATAAATTTCATGTTTTGATGAATAGTAAAAATAAGCTAAATTTTAATTAAAAACAACTTTTTTCATTGATATAATTTATGTGATTAAAGTATAATATATAATGGATTGAAAGTATTAATATAAAATATTTTTACCATTTAATATAATATATATCATTATCATTAACTTTACATTGAATTCATGGGTAAAAACATTTCATTCTTTTGCAATGTTTTAACTTTTAAAACTCGTTTTCTCATTTCAACAATGAGAATAATTTTAAATTAATTTCTGCAACTTCTATGTTTTAAATTTGGAAAAATGGATTCCATATTTATAATCATAAGGTCCAAATTTTGTGAATATGTGCCTTTTAGTTTTGGACATTATGAATAATTACATCAATAATTACTTTATTTATCATGGTTAAAAGGTAAATCTGGTAAATAAGGGTAAAAAATAACACTTTAATAATATAAAACTACCCTAAAACGTGTTCTAATCCTATTTTATGATATATTTAGAACCCTGGGAATCCTTGGGTCTATTAAGGGACCCCATGAATTCAAATGGATATGAAAATGAAATTTTATAAAAATTAATTTTATGTAAAGATAATTATAACCTAAACACATATATTTTACTAAATAGATTTTAATATATGGTTTTATAACTTGTCTACATGTGAATAAATAGTAATTATATAGATAAAAATATTTCATACATCATGGTATTTTATTTATAATTTTTATACATTAGATAAATATATATATTTGTGACACAATAATGATGTAGTGATAATCTCATTAATGAAAGATACTAATTAATGAATTTATAAATATTCAAAAAAATATAAATTGGTTATTTCAATGTCATCCAAGAATTTTTTGGATGATATTAAAATATTATCTTTGCTTTAATTTATTATTTTTGAATGAATTAGTTTCTTATAAATTGTTTAAAAAATGTCAAGTATGAAGTGTCCAAAATTGAAATAATTCATAACTTAAAACATAAAATATATTATTAAATGATATTAAATTCCTAAAAATATAATATTCAGGTAAATGGTTAATATAAGTCCAATTATATCATAAATTGTTTTTTGGGTCTTTGTACATGATATTGTAATTACACTAATCCACATTGTGTAAGTAATATGATATCATTGTAAGATTTTAAAGAGTAAAATAAGGGTTAAATAAAAAAGATAAGGATAAAAAAATTCAAAACATGTCTAAAAATTATTTTATTATTTTTATTAAAACCCAAATCATACTATATTATAATTAAATATGTTTTGGATCATTCTCAGTTGAAATTAAATTTATAATAAATTAATATTTTGAAAGTTTCTTAAAGTGCCCCTCTCCTCTCTTATAAAAGGGCACCACCTCCCTCTCCTATTAACTAAATTTTGAGCGTTCAAGATTCACCAAAACCATTCCATTTATCATCTAAAATTCTCAAGTAACATTATAAAGATGATTTTATTCTCAAAAGACCAACTCTAGTTCCCCAAGAGGAAATTTAAAGGAGGAATGTCGAGGAAGATATAATCTCTTTTTTCGGATTATTTCAAATTTATTTCTTCTTCTAATTCCTCTTATTTAGTTGTTTAATTATAAATTAATAAAATAAGTATCATTAATATATAGATATATTATTAAAAATATGAAACTACCCTATTTCAACTTCTATCCATCCTACGAAAAATGAAATCACCACAAGTGCGTACGTACGGCTTACCATCTCCACGCTATGGTGTAATCTATTTTTCATCACCACCATAATTGGATGGGTATATGGTATAAATAATAACTATATATGATCATTATAAAATTATAACAATTATAAGACACTATACACCATCTTCTTCAATACCATTCCACAATTATGGGAACGCTATCATTGCTCGTGAAAACATATAGCTTACCATCTCCACAGTGTGATGTGATTCGTTATACCAAATCATCATCAAAACATGATTATATAAATGAATTGAATGAAAAAACATTATATAAATTATACTAATACCATTATGGAAATGATATAACTATAACATAAAAATAATAACAATAACTTATCTAACAAAACATACATAAGAACATAAAGCGGTTAATACCTGAATAACAAGTAACAATTAAATATTACTAACAAACAGTTGAAAAAATGATCATAAATGTTATAAAAAAATTATTATGATTCTAAAATAAATCATTAATAATATTTAAATCATTATATAAGAGATTAGGATAATACGAAGCATATCAGACCTAAGGTAATGGATAACTTTTCCAATCACATTTTATCTGAGTTTGTTTATTTGTAAGTATCTATTGGGGATATATTTATCATCCATGTCTATGTCTCCCAAAAAATATTTTCATGAAATGTGTACTATTATTCTATGTATTTTTAAATTCATTTTTATCCATTTTGACTCTTACTACATGGTTTTGATGGAATCTATCTTTTGTTTACCATATGAGGTACTTTTTGAATTTTCTGGAAAAAGTACGAGGAGAATTTTTTTTAACTTATACGGCATGAATGGGTTTTTAAGTACTAATAATTCCTTATTTACACGAATATTCTTCTAAAATTTTGCATGTTTATTTTCAATTCAATTATTTTATTTTATAATTTCATGACATTTTGAAAAAAGAAAACATTTTTAAAAAAGAAAAAATATTTTCCTCAGGAATGAAGATCAAGTGTTTTATCAAAATTATTTTCCATCTAAGATTTTGTATATTTATTTTTCTATCCCTTCTATTAATAATTTTTTTTATTATGTTATAATGGAATTCTATTTTGGAAATCCATTTTTTATATCAATTATGATGGAATTATGTTTAAGACACCCATTTGATTTCATGGGTTATGATATGGTAAATGTTTTAATGTTTTTGTGGAACATGTAAGAATGGTTTCATTATGAGATGGGTGATACTAATATATCCCTCCAATTAATTGGGTAAAGATTTTAACTCTTGAGATAGACATGGACGTAATGGAATGTTAATCCGATTCAGTGATATAGGGCTGGAAAAAGGATAAAACTCAGTTCAGTAATGGATTTTGTCAGCTATGATAGTCTTCAAAAAGAGCCTTGACTAATATTAAATGATTTTCTATGCTTATGTGTGTATGCAAAAAAAATTCATGTCTTATGTTATGAGTATTGGGATTACATTTCACTTTTATGATTTATCCAATGATATGATATTGTGATCTTTTATATGCATGATAAGATTTTGAAATGTTATGTTCTTATGAATATGATATGATTGCTATTTCATTTTTTACCCTTACCGAGCATTTGAGCTCACCCTTTTATATGTTTATTTTCCCCAGGACATGAAGAAGGGTATTAAGTATGATATTCTAAAAATGAATCTAGATATGTTTAAATAAACGAGAGATAATGTAGATGTTTTGTGAACCATTTTTTTATGTTTTCTAGTTTTTAAATATGTTATACCTATTGGGTCTTGTCATGATTTTGTCATATGTTGTAATAAATATACATCAATTCTGAAGTGATATCAATAAATTTAAAGAACGTGTCTCAATAGTTGGTATCATAGGAATAGTATAGTTAACCGTTGGAAACTTGGATGAGAAATCCTTAAGGATATGTCTAAGTATATGATACTATTATAGTATTTTAGAAATGACCATGAATAACCTAGGATAAAAACTAAAGTGACATAAATTGAAATTTTATTCATGGATATGTGGTTTCCCTATTATGATTAGTGTTTCTCACTCTATGCTTATTTGTTTTAGTCAATGGATGGAACCCGAAGGAACCATGTTAATGCTGAATGCGATGGACAATGCAATGATTGTCCCCCTAAGAAACTAAATTTTATGGGAGCTCGAATGAAAAATATTATATCCATGCTCACACTACTTTCTTGAGCTATGAATCATTCTAGACTTCCAAACAAGAAAATGTGGGAGCAACATTATGTTGAACCCTTCATGAGGTAGCGTCCACCTTCATTTAGAAGGTCTTCTGATCCATTAGTGGATGAACAATCTATTAGTACCACTAAAAAGATATTTTCAGTTCTACAATGTTCTAAACAAGATAAATTCATCTTAACAGTATATCGTTTGGAAGTTGAAGCTGATCAATGGTGTAATCTTATTAATAATACGAGGGAAAGAGATGAAATTGAGTCCATGGAATGGAATGAGTTCAAGAACTTATTTTTCAATAATTAGTTTCCTCATATTCTCTGAAAAAAATATGGAGAATGATTTCCTTGAACATAAGAAAAATAGTGATGAATTTATTGGTACTTATGAAGAAATTTTTACAAGACATGAAAGGAACACTTTTGGAATTATTATCCAACATGAGAGTAAGATTGATCGATTCTTTAGTGTCTTAATACCAAGACTTTAAAGAGAATTATCCATAAGTTAATTTAATATCTATGATGAAATTTTTCTATGTTATCTCAAGGTTGAGATATAGATTGGAGTAACCCATCAGTTATATGGGTTTGATAAGAAGAGAAAAATTGATTTCAAATGAAAATCTATAGACCACACTAAAAAGAATATGAATTTCCCTTATTCTCAATGTGTGGAAAAAACATGGAGTGAATTATCCTAAAGGTACTATTAAATGTTTTAAGTGTGTAAAATAAGGTCATTGGGAAATTTAATGCCAAAGTGATGAGAAAAATATTTCAAATGATGTGAACAAAGAAAAGGATACATCGAATGAACCTCCTATAGTTCAATGTTTCAAGTGTATGGAAGAAGGGAATTATTCCAATCAATGACCTAATCCAAGGGTTATTGATGATTATCGACATCTAAAAAAAATTAAGGCCAAATAAAAATAAAATTCACAAGAAATTACTATCAGTGACGTGGAGTACGATAATGAAGTTGTGAAAGGTGAACATACCATCCACTCTAAATTAGAAAATGTATTATTTTTTTCTGGAACCCCCCACTCTCTTATTTCTAAATAATTTTCTAAGGGTATCACATTATTACCTTAATAATGATATGCGAAGTTTGTTGTGACAACTATTAATGGAACAACAGTCACATCCAAAGTTTACAATTCTTCCCCAATTAAAGTTTGTGCGAAAGTACTTCCTGAAAATCTTGTGATCCTTCCAATAGTGGAATTTTAGAAGATTCTTGGAATGGATTGACTTTCTTTATATGGATCTCATATTAATTTCCAAACAAGTAAAGTAACATTTCAATGTCCAGATCAATCAATGATCATCTATTAATGGAAGGATGAATACAACCTTCCAGTAGAAATTTCATCCATCTTATGGGACTTGATTCCAATAAATTAGGGTTATCTATCTCATATGGTTTTGAAAAAACTCACTATTAAGAATTTTCCCATTGTACACGAGTTTGATGATGTCTTTCTGGAAGAATTTTTGGGTCTTCCACCAAATCAAAAAGTTAATTTTTCAATAGAACTCATACCAAGTGCAATGCCTATTTCAAAGAAACCTTATATAATGGACATAATTGAGTTGTAGTAATTAAAGAAGCAACTCCAAGAGAATCATAATAAGGGATTCATATGCCCCAGTTAATCACCTTGGAGAGCACCTGTTCTATTTGTTAAGAATAATGATGGATCAATGAGACTCTGTATTAATTATCGAGAACTTAACAAGATCACTATTAAGAAAAAATATCCTCTCCCACACAATGATGAATTATTTGACCATATAAGTAGAGCTCAATACTTATCCAAGATTAATATATGTTTAGGGTATCATCAATTAAGTTTCAAACGGAGGAAATACCAAATATAAAATTTTGTACAAGTTATGAAACCTATGAAATTATAGTGATTCATTTTGTTCTTAAAAATTCTTATGCCATATTCATGGATCTAATTAATAGAGTATTTATATATTATCTTGATTAGTTTGTGGTAGTCTTTATGGATGATATTCTTTTTTACTCAAAGGGAAAGGAAGAACATGGAGGTCACTTGAGAATTGTAATGAAGACCCTGAGAAAAGAGAATCATTATGAAAAATTTACCAAGTGTGAATTTTGGATTAATAAAGTTTAATTTTTGAGTCACATAATCTCAAGAGAGGGGATATCTATAGATCCAGCAAAAACATAAGTTATTTAAAGATGGATGATACCAAAAATAATAACTGATATCTGAAGATTTCTGGATTTGGATGGATATTATTGATGTTTTGTTAAATA
The DNA here is from genome assembly GCA_963277665.1 of Viscum album. Taxonomy (NCBI): domain Eukaryota; kingdom Viridiplantae; phylum Streptophyta; class Magnoliopsida; order Santalales; family Viscaceae; genus Viscum; species Viscum album. Next base: position 1,232,476,515 of record OY728162.1, on the reverse strand, counting down.
TTTTTCACAATTATGTTATACACTCACCATAGAATGGAAATTTATTAATGAAAAAAAGAAAACAATACAAAAAAATACAAAAAAGAAATGCCAAACAACCATAAAGTATGGTTATGGTGAAAAAGATCAAAAACCAAAGCAACAAGAAATACCCATTGAAATAAGGTGAGCTATGGATGTCAAACAGAAAATCATCCTATCTATGAAAATAAAGAGGAACTCCCAAAACACTCAAATCCTAAAACAACAACAATGCAGTACACTCTAGGCCGACACTCCCTGAACTACAATGAACGAGGAGGCCTGCTAATATAAAAACTAGAAACCATCCAGATACAGAAATGAAACCTCATCAGCAACCCCCTGTAAAGGGAATCATCCACCATATGTGCTCATAGATGCCCCAAAAAAATATTCCTGGATATCCCATGCAATAAAAAAAGGCCAATACATACAAGACAACAACAGACAAAAAAGAACAAGAATGAGAACAGTTGACTTAAGAAAAAATAGATATGAAGAATCCCATTAAAAAAGAGGAAGCTTGAAAAAAGATAGGATTTCACCACAAGAGGCCCCATCCGATACATAAACCTAAATGCAATCAAATAGATACACCTTGAAAACTAGAGCAGAAATTAACAGAGAACTATAGACCTGCTAATTCATTCCTGTAGAATAACAAAGAAAACAAACCACTCCAAATAATAATAAATAATTAAACTAAACAAACAAACCCCAGATTAGTAAAACGGAACTCAAGGATGTAAAATAACCTTACAAAACAGCCTCAAACAGAGAAAAGAGATAGCTTACAGAATTCTAAAAATGGGAGACTTGTCAGAAACCCTTTTAAGAAAAGGAATAAGATCATCAGGAACTTGATCATACAAAACAAAATCAACTCTATCAACACCTTTATTTGCAAGGCCATCAGAAAAAAATTGGATTTCCTATAAATGTGAGTGATAATATGATTCAAGGAAAATAGATTATCCAAAAAATTAATCCAACAATTAGTTAGCTTCCAAGACAAGTGAGAAAGTTCCATCCATATAGAAGAAACAACAATAGTAGAATCAATATTGATCCACAAATTATCCCAACCATGCTTCAAAGATTGATCCACAAAAATGATAATGATAATCATTTCAGCCTCAAGTAAAGAGGAAAGTCTACAAGGACCATGAAAACAACCAATGACATCCCCTTTATGATTTTTGAAAACAACACCATATTCAGAAATCCCGAGATTACCTCTAGAAGCAATGCCAGAATTAACTTTTAACCAACCAAAAAGTGGTTCCTTATAAATAACTTCAAAAGTACCATACAGAGGCTTGAAGTTTCTATTAACACCTATCTGGTTCAGAACTGATAAATCATGAACTGAGGTGAAGCAAAAATGATTCATTGGAATATCAACATTACACATATTAGTATGAATAGCTGATAAAACCCCACTAAATGAGAAGGAAAATCTATCATGAATAACCTTATTCCAAGAAAACCAAATAAAATGAAGGAGTTTAGTAGCAGCGACCATGAAAAGATCCATCAATTTCGGAGAAAGCGAAATAAAATTCTAGCCTTGAAGGAAATGATAAATTGAAGACATTCCAGGAATTGGGATTTCAAAAATATCATAAAACAACATTCCACATTGATGAGGCATTAACATAACTAAGAAACAAATGATCAATATCTTCCCTATGTTGATGGAAAAACACACATGAATAACAATGAGTAATGCGACATTTTTTAAGGAAACAATCAGTACGAAGATTTCTATGTGCCAGTATCCAAGAACATGTTGTCTGAGAAGACCTAATAAAGTTCATATGAAGATCTATAATCCACTTATAACCTATATTGAAATATAGAGAATGGATATAAAATTTTTAGAGGTTAGAAATCCATTTATAATAGGTTCCCAATCCCAAAAATCCTCTCTGTTGAAGTAGCAATGACTATTGATAATATTAACAATATGATTAGGGAGACCACCCATATTTTCAATCTAATTTTTAATCATAGAATCTAGATCAACATTAAAATCATAATTCATCAAGGCATAAAATAGGGGATGATCAGGCCCATTGTCTATCCAAAAGGATAAAGATGAGTTCCTTGAAATAATCCATCTAGAATTAGGGTCAATGGAAGAAAAAATGGATTCAAAAGCCGGCCAAACCAAAGAATACAGATGATTAAAAAACCCCATTCCTGAGCATATCCCTAAATTTAATAATTAGAAAGTCTAGAGACTCATAATTACTAATGAAAAGCTTCTAAATGAACGATTCCTGCAAAGAATCATTATACACCTCAATATTTTTAATACCCAGACCCCCTGAATCATGTGGTTTACATCAATTATTCCACGAGACCGTAGCCAATTTCCTCTCAAAAATATTACCACTCTTAGTGAAATTTTTAATAGAAACATTAACTCTCTTGATGAGAGAGATCCGATAGTTATAGACCATGAAATAATAAAAAAACTTAGAAATAATCACAATCTTAACCAAGAAAACACGACCCGCCAGAGAGAGGGACTTACCCTTCCAAGTAGCAAGATGCCTTTTTATTTTACAATGAACATCAGAAAAATAACATGCTTTAGGCCTCCACCAAAATATAAGAACACCAATATATTTAAAGGGAAGAACTCCTTCATGAATACCCTAATCCCGGATAAAGCATTACTTCGTAGAAATAGGAAAATTCCTACCAAAATAAACAAAGGACTTATTCCAACTAATCTCTTTCCCATATACTTTTTCATATTTCAAAAGGGCACACTTAATATTTTTTACATTTATCTTATCCCCTTTAGAGAACAGAATAATATCATCAGTATACAACAAGTGAGTGGGAGCAACAAAACCTCTACCGACATTAATAGAATTCAGTTTCCCATTTCCAGCCATAATTGAAAGTAATCTACTATAATAATCCTCTACAATGGAAAAAATAATGGTCGAGAGAGGGTCACCTTGTCTAACACCACTAGAAAAATAAAAATATCCCTTAATGGACCCATTCACAAAGACATAGATACGAGATGACTCAAAAATAATTTTAACACAAATAATGAAAACATCATCAAAACCAAAAAAACACAGAACCTTATAAATGAAATTCCAATTTATAGTATCAAAAGCTTTCCTGAAATCCGACTTGAGAGAAATATTACCATCCCTTGGGTATTTCTTAAGAAGGTTAACACATTATATGGTAGTAATAAGAAAATATTTAATAGACATACGCTTAATAAATCCTAACTGATTAGAAGAACCAATCTTACTAGAAATAGAGGATATCCTCATGGCTAAGATTTGGAAAATAATTTAAAAAATTGTATTGATCATGATGACTGGTCCAAACAAATTAATCTCTTTAGCATTATCTATCTCTGGAATTAGGGCAATGAATTGAGAATTCAAACCCTGAGTATGTGAGTCTTCTTTAAAAATGTGAGTAACCAACCTGTAAACATCATCATGAATGACGTCCTAATATATCTAAAAGAAAAAATTCCCAAAACCATCTGGACCAGGGGAGCTGTCAGACATTAGACTAAAGGCTATATCCTTGATTTCAAAGTCTAATGGGATAGATGTAAGGTTGGAATTTTCCTCTTGATTAACAGGAGTCAGAATAATACTCTACACTAGATCTGCAAGAGGGACATGACCAGTAGAGAGATCCTTAAAATAAGTAAAAACAAGCTTAAAAAGATCCTTTCTGATGTCAAAGACATTGTTCCCATTTCTATCCCAAGAATTATGCCTTGATACTTCCCTAATATTTTGTCATGTGTTGAAAAATTTAGAATTTCTATCCCCATATCTCAACCAATTGGCCTTAAAATTGTCTCTTTGTATAGCATCTTTGAGATTCAACAAATTTTTAATCTTGGAAACTAACTGAGTCTCACCCAAAAATTTGTTAGAGAAGTCATTTGAAGAATTCTTCTATGGTATTTATTGAAGAGATTTCTCAAGATAAGAAATTTTAGAATCAAGGGAACAAAAATGAAATTTACTCCAGAATTTAAAATTTCCTTTAAGGTGTTTTAGATTGATGACATAAGTAAAATAATTGACCCTAACATTATAAGAACTATAGGTTTGTTCAACAATTGTTCTACACTCAGGATGATTAACCCATGCTTCATTAAATCTAAAATGAAAAGGAGGATTTGGATCCTGACACGTGCCTATCGTGGTGTGTGAGAAAAACAAATATTAATCATGTTAAAATGTATTATAGTGGTTAACCTATGTTGTCTCCAGAGAGGAGTGAAAAATAATTACGTTTGTCACGTAATTTGAGGAAAAAATGGGTGGTTTATGAGATTTAATTGGTTTTGGAAAGAAAATTAAAAATGGAATGAAACAAATTAACAGAAGAAAATTTTGAAAACTATGATATGAGAAGTTTGATTAGGTCGGGGAAGTTTTCAAATTGTAATTATATCCTTGTTTTGTTTTATTCTAGCCTCTTCTACTATGTTATTTAAAGTGAGATTCCATCATCGTTTCCTCTCACTCCTTTGGTCGAATGGTGATGGTGAGAGAATTTCATACCAAGATGCCAGTTTGTTCTACTCTCCTTCCTTGTGCATGAGAGTTGTAGAAAATTTCCTTAATTGACTTAGGCAATACCCGACCGGGTCTTGTTTATCCCAAGAAATAAAAAAAATTCACCACAACTTTCACACGTACCGATGATCGATGAGTTCTTCAACAATAAAAATTAGTCTATTCCATTATATATAAACCAAAACCTAGTGGAGGGAGATAATGATCATTTACCAAAGAAAAAAAACAATAACATAATCAAAAATCAAATACGATCTCACATGATAATAAAACCCGCTATATGAAATTGAAAACAACGTTGCAGAAAAGAGATATAATTTTTATTCAATAAAGTGTATAACTAAAGAATTACAAAATAGAAAACATACCATTCCCGAATCACTCATATTTTTACCCCACCATGGTAAAGGTAATATATATTTATTGGGAAGAATATGGCATTACGAAACTATGAAAAAGAAAAGAAATAAAGAGAAAAGAAGAAAAATTGTTCAGCCGATTCTATCCTATGAATGTTTCCTCATGGTCGGAACCCTCTCTTCTTGAATAACCCAAAGGTACCTTCTTATATAATTATCCAAATCAAATTTCCTTTCATTCCTCCAAATCTCAAATTAATTGTATAGTTATAAGAAATGATATGAAATATTTATTGAGGATTCTTTTTTCTCAGTGAGATTTCAAAAAATCTTCATTCAATATTTTCCATCCAATATCCGACATAATGAATCTCAATCTCCATTATATTAAACAAATATACGAATATCTAACTTGGCTCCCCATTCCAATTTGCATCCCCTCAATTGGAGCTATTATGACCGATTTATGATGGATCAACTGATGTGGGGTCCACATGGTCATCCAGAATATTTCTCCACATTAATTGATTTTTTTGGGTCCCTTGATGGCTGAATTATATCATACCCCAAAAGAAAATGATGTGTCCCGAAACTCTAGGGTTCCTAAAAAAATAATCACATAAATTGGGATTATATTTTAGAAAATATGGTCGAATTACCAAAACATATAAAATCTGTTAAATTACGAAAATTAGGAAACTTTCCAATTTTAACAAAAAACATACCATAAATCCAAAAATGATGTAATTAAACATAAATTGATTCATTTGGGGGGGGGGGTTAAATATTTGAAATAAATATAAATTTTTTTAAAATATTAACTCTATCAATTCCCCTACACATAGCACTTGGACTCTCGGACAAGTAAACATTAGAATCAAATCAAAGAAAATTCAAAACACTGGCCAATGAGATCAACCAATTTTAGACCAAGAAATAAAAGATATCATGCATCATACATAACCATATTCCAAGTTCTCAAATCAGATCATTCAATATTTTTCATCTTCATATCTCCTCCCATGCACACATGACACCTACCACTCATTAATTTTCTCTCATCTCACAAATATCAATTTTCAACATGGGTTTTCTCATTCAAACCAATGCAAGGGTCCCCATAGGTTTCAAAAACTCTTAATTCTCCACCCTAAGTGAGTCAAGGATATTTGTTTCTCATTAGGACTTTTCAGGGTTGTTCTGTGGATTCTGGTTGGTAGGATTTAGATGATAAAAAAAATTCTGAGGACGAAAAAGTTGGGCTTGTCTCTTTTTGAAGCAAAATTGCAAGATTCTAATTTTCACACAGGCATGGCCTCCTTATCTTCCCCTTTGTATAAAATAGGCTCCACCATCATGATAATAGTAGAAAAAATATCATTCTTCTCAATCATGATATTTTCTAGAAAGATCCAGAAAAGGCATAGTTTTTCCCCCATTAGAAGCTCCAGAAAAGGAACAACTTCTCTTATCATGAAAGCTCTAGAAAAGGCACAGCTTTCAATAGAATGATTTTTAACAGCACACTCATCTATTAAAAAATTTATTTTCCACCCAAATATTCACCAAATGATTTAGAGAAACACAAGATAGCTTCCCCCACACTTAAGTTCAATTAGATCGTGCAATTTCACTTCAAGAGTAGGTTGGATAGGGAAAATTGGATTATAATGTGGCTAACCTAACAGGCTATTCATATCTACTAAGGGATACAGGGATTAAATGTACAAGGTAGGCTATAATGAGAGGGATTATCTTGAAAAGGGTCTTAAAAATGAATAAATTCCTAAATCATTTAAACCACATGTACCCCAAAACCTTAAGTTTTAAATGGAATAATTGAAATTCTGGTTAGAACAAGCACAATATAGTTCTCTCAAGATGTGAGGTGAATGTAAAGAATATGACAAAAATGTTTCATAAGCCTCACAAGAAAGTAATTTTCAATGATATAGATTGTGAGATGTAGCATGGGTTTAAAAAATAATAGTACTTTTCATGAAATTCCCAAAGAACTGAACTTGAAACAAAATCATTTTCAACATTCATTTAAGATCATTTTCATAGAATAAATTGGTTCACTCAATGGAATGAGTTTCAAAAATGGAAATGATAATCATTTCAACTCAAAATTTTCAAAAAACGCACAAAAAAAAAATGAAAAATAAACACAGAAAAAATTTAAAACACACAATTTTTTTTGAAAAACAGACACAAAATGAAAATCCTAAACAACAAAGTTTCCATCCCCCACACTTAAATGATGTAGTGTCCTCAATGAATTCAAGTTGATTTGACATGTAAGAAAATTTTAAAATGAATCAAAACAACAAGAAAGTGTGAAGGAGAGGTACAACCTGATTTATTGGTTTTGCAACATTTAGTTAAGCTCTTAAGTGTTGCACACTAATAACTTGTAAGAAAAAGAAAACAAATAAAAAATAAGGAATTTATTGAAAGAAATTAAAATAGAAATAGATGTGAAAAGAAGGATAGATCTTGGATTAATCCCCCAAGTGGGCCCTGGGTTTTGACTTCCTCTAGATGGGCAGTTCCTGTTGCTTATCCCCAATCCGATAGTGGTTGAGTTTCTTTGTGATGAAGAAATAAAAATTATTCTTTTCATCATGTGCTTCATTATTTTTATTGAGGAAACCATGGGTATAGTACAACCAATACACCCCTAGGATAATAAGATACAACTTTCTTGGTGGGGGTAGGACAAAAAATGAGTCCTCATCTTCCTTGTTTTCCAATTGTACAACTTCTTCTTCATCCTCCAGTGGTTTCAAAAGGTATGATGTATCATTGAAAAAATCAAAGGGAAAGTCAAAGAATAATTCTATTTGAACAAAGTTAAAGCATGAACTGTTAATATCAAATTATTCATTTTCAAAGTAATCATCTTTCATCCCTTTTTCCTCAGGTAATGCCTCTTGAATCATCTCATGTACTCCCTCCAATAAATGATCAACATGTTTAGGGAGCTCCAATTGTTCTTCATCAGCTACATCATCTTTTTCTTCCTCACCCACTAAGGCAATATAAGAGTTATCTGAATCTTAAAATTTCATGAAAGGGGAAGTAGTACATAATTCATCATCTATAAAATCATAATGAAGAGATTTTAGAAAAATATTATCTCCAATAAGTGGATCGACTTCAATTTATTCTTCAGTGGAAATATCTTCATTGTGTTAAATTTCATTGGTTAGAGGTAGGTAGTCAGGCTCCTCTATTTAATGTATGAGTGGTGAATTCACTTCCACTACTAGTTCTGATTCTGGTTCAGGTTGAGCTTCTAGATCCAATGTATCCTTCTCCACATAATTCAGTCTTTGATAATCAGTATTGACTTGATTCACCATGTCAATCAGTTCTTGAAGCGAGATACTTATGACATGTCCATTCATCATTTTCTTGGCCAAAATAGTGAGTTCATCAAGCCTTTGAAAGAGTTATTCATCATCATTATGAAACATTTGTCTATGCAACTATGAGTAAACAAACCAAGAAGAATAATTGCAGTTAGAATACATCATAGAAAATATTTTTTTTAAAATAAAAGAATTTAAAATATTTACAAAATGTTAGAATTAGATTGTTGGAACAACCTCCCCGGGAATGACGCCAAGTTTTTACACGTGCCTGTCATTGGGTGTGACAAAAAAATATTACCTAAGTTAAAATGTAGTAAAATGGTTAACCTAAGTTTTCTCTAGAGAGTAGGGAACAACAATTATGTTTGTCGCGAAATTAGAGGAAATGATGGCTGGTTTATGTAATTTAATAGGTTTTGGGAAAAAAATTAAAAGTGGAATGAAAAAAATTAATAGAATAAAATATTAAAAACTATGATATGATATGGGTGATTAGGTCGGGGTTTGTTTTCAAATTGTAATTCTATACTTCATTGGTTTTATTCTAACCTCTTCTGCTATGTTGTTTAAAGTGAGATTTGACAATCGTTTCCTCTCACTACTTTGGTCGAATGGTGATGGTGAGATAATTCCTTACCAAGATCCCAATTTGTTCTACTCTCCTTAAATGTGCATGATAGTTGTAGTAAATATCCTCAATTGACTTAGGCAATACCCGATCGGGTCCTATTTATCCCAAGAAATAAAAAACATTCACCACCACTTTCACACATACTAACGATCGCCGAGTAATTCACCACTAAGAATTGGTCTATTCCATTGTATATAAACCAAAAACTAGTGGAGGGAGATAATGATCATTTACCAAAGAAAAAAATCAATAATGGAATCAAAAATCAAATACGATCGCACTTGATAATAAAACCCGCTATATGAAATTCAAAACAACGTTGTAGAAAAGAGATAGAATTTTTATTCAATAAAGTGCATGAACTCAAGCATTACAAAATATAAAAACTACCCTAACCAAATCAATCAAATGTTTACCCCACCATGGTAAAGGTAATAGATATTTATGGGGAAGGATAAGTCATTACCAAACAATGAAGAAGAAATGAATGAAAGAGAAAAGAAGAAAAATTGTCCAGCCGATTCTGTCCTCTGAATGGTTCCTCCTGGTTGGCACCGCCTCTTCTCGAATCACTCAAAGGTCCCTTCTTTTAGAAATCTAGAAATGAAATTTAATTTCCTCCCTCCAAATATGAAATTAATTGGACTGTTATAGAAATAAATATGCAATATTTTTTGAGGATGAATTTTTCTCAGCGAGATTTCCAAAAATCTGCATTCAATGTTTCCCATCCAATATTGAACTTAATGAATTTAAATCTCCCTGATATTCAACAGAGATACGCATATATGACTTGTCTGCGCATTCCAATTTGAATCACTTTAATTGGAGATATTATGACTGATTTATTGTGGATTAACTGATGTGGGGTCCACATGGTCGTCCAGAATCTTTATCCACATTAATTGATTATTTCGGGTCCCTTGATGGCCGAATTATATCATACCCTAGAAGAAAAAGATGTATCCCAAAACTTCAGGGTTCCTAAAAAAATGAATCACATAAATTGTTATTCTATTATAAAAAATATGGTTGAATTAACAAAACATATAAAATCTGTTGAATTCCAAAAATTAGGATACTTTCCAATTTTAACACAAAACATACCATAAATACAAAAACGATGTAATTAAAATTAAATTGTTGCATTTAGGGGGTTTAAATATTTTAAATACATTTAAAAAATGTGTAAAATATTAACTTTATCAGATCCTTACTCACAAGCTGAACCAAAATAGAATGATGATCAGAGTTAATTCTAGAAAGAGTCATACAAGAAATAGAAACCCAGAAATCAAGACAATCCTCATTGACAAAATCCCTATTAATTATACTTAAAATACATCTATCCAAAACTTTCTTTTAAAAAGAATAATTAACGCCAACAAGATTAACTTTAAACAACCCATTATCATCAATACAATATTTGAAATCTCATGAAGAAATGGCATTAGTCATGGCTCCAATCTTCTCATCAGAATTAATGTTGGCATTAAAATCACCAAGGATAGACCACGAAGTAGAGATGGAAGAGTTGATAGATACAATATCCATCCATAAACTCCTACGTCCCTGATAACAGTTGTGGGAAAAAATAAAATATCATAAATGTTGGATCCCTTGAAAAATTAAGGAGCATGTGACATGCTGATTAGAATTAGCTATCAGGGAAATATGAGATAAATAAAAATGATCTAAGACCCCTAATCATTTAATATCTGATGAAGATCTATTAGATTCCACAAAAATAAAAACCAAGATTTTTTAAATTCTAAATATTGAGAGAGAAAACTGTTTTGGGTTTGGACAAACCAATAAGAAGGGGCCTATGTTTTAGAATGAAGAGCCTAAGGGACCTCATGGTCTCATGATTGGATAGTCCCTGCCAATTATAGATTATAATATTTATTTAAATCTAAGACTGGGACTATTTAACCCTTTTTTGACACCCACAATTATCTGTTTTCTAGACTTAGGAGGCCATCCAGCATTTCACGTAGGACTGAAGGACCCTTGTAAAATATCCATTATATCCAAATTACTGGTTGTTCCTTTTCCATTTTTAACACCAACAGTGAGAACATCAACTGGACCTCCGGATGAATCTGGGACACCCATATCCTATAATGTCACATCAAGACTGGATGAAATAGAAGCCTCTATTTCCTCAACTAGTGCAGCAGTGCCACAAATTGAAAAAAGGACCCCATTCACACCTTCCACAGAAGCAAAATATGACTTTAAAGAAGCATTTTCCACTCCCTTTGTAGCATAATCTTCATTGAGAGAAGGAGGAACCACGATTAAGCTATCTAAAACCACTATATCATTCCTGGAAAAAAACTCATGCCACCTGAACTAGGGAAGTGATGGGTGCAATGGAGGACATAACAGGATCAACAAGGGCTTGGGAAATCCTAGTACTCTCACTATCCTAAAAAGATACAACAAGATCAAAAATATTATCTTCCAAATCCTACCTCAATACACAATCATAAATCTCTTTTTTTGAAATAAATCTAGGTCATAAATCTCAGAAGATATATTCTGATCCAAAATGTTATCCTCTATGCACGTGTATCCACCACATTAACACATATCCTGGCCAATCTTAGAAAAATGACTATGCAGATTAGGAACCCTAACATTTTCAGCATCTTCAGAGATATCTGCCCAAGATTTATTAGAATAAATATAAATCTCAAAGGACCAGGTGTATCCTTTGAGGGACCCTCCTTCTCCACAAAAACCTTCTTATTTTTTTATTCTGATTATCCTCTTTCCAATCCTTATCTTTGGGAACCTCATTAAATTTATTTTGAAGCATCCTACAATTCTCCACAAAATGAAAAACAATCTTCCAAACCTCAAAAAATAGTGAAAACACTCATATTCTACTTTAACATCAATCTTATTACCACTAGCAATCAAGGTGACATTATCCGGTCTTTTATTTTCCAAATTAACATCAACAAGAATTCTAGAAAAAAATCCATGACCCCCTCCAATGTATTGTAATCCATTCTAATATGAGTTCCAATACATTAGTCAAGTTCATTAAGGATCTTAGGATGCCAATACATCCAATTCAACCCATGAAGTCTGATCCAAATCTATGCATTGGTTTGCTTAAGGTTAAAGTGATTAAAATTAACATTCCATTTGGATAATCTCAAAGTACTAGGTTTGAGATGTAGGTTTTCAAAATTTCATAATCTATTAAAATCATCCCCTGATTGAAAAATGAGATGAAAAAAACCCATCCTAATAGGAATCAATTTCCAGTTACTAAAACCCCAACAATGAGATATTCTATTTTTAAGATCAAGGTAAAAGCATGGTTTATCACCCTTGGTATAAATTACGTGACAACGAATTGAAAACATAAAAATATCAATACGTTTTTTCAAATCCTTTAGATCTAATACTACAGAAAAACCACAATTCTCAAGTCTGGTAATGTTAGAGGAACGAGACATACCTATTTTTCTCATGATTTTCTATTATCCGTGGTGATATTTTCATTAAAAATATGGAGGCATTATCTTTATGGTGAAAGGTGTGATATTTATAATAATCATAAAAGATTAAAGTATATTTTCATAGAAAATGAGATGAATATGCTCCAAATAAGATGGTTGGAGTTGATTAAATATTATGACTACTCAATACATTACCACCCTGGGAAACCATACAAGGTGGTAGATGATTTGTGTCAAAAAGACCATGCTAGATTTTCCATGATGAGGATAAAAAAATATCTAATATTTATGTATTTAAAAAGGATGGATCTTTAAATTTTAATGGAAGGGGATAAATCTTATCTTTCTCAAATTAATGTTCAACCATATATACAAGTGAAGATTAAAGAGGAAAAAAAGGAAATGTAGAGTTACAGAATAATGCGAGAATCGTTCCTGAATTCAACCTTGATTGTGAGGAAATAATAAGGTTTAGGAACCTGGTTTCTGTTCCTCCCATTCCATAATTAAAGAATGAGTTATTGGATGAGGATCATAGTTCTTCATTCTCTATTCATCCTCTAAGCAAAATTATGTACAGGAACCTGAAAGAGTACATCTGGTGGGATGGTATGAAACTGATGTCACCAAATATGTCTCTCAATGCATGGGTTTTCAATAAGTTTAGGCTAAGAGATAGATGTATAAGGGGATGTTACAACCATTTACCATAATACAATGGAAATGGAACAGAACCCAGACACATCCCTAGGATGAGCTCATAAGTGGCTATGTGAGTCTAGGGTTTTCCACTTCCATTGCCTTTATTCTATCTATCTTTGTTCGATGGAATCCCCTCCTTAGCTTCCTTCTCAGTGACTTATGGAGTGCGGCTCACGAAATTGTTGGATCGACCCATCGATTAAACTACTGGCTGCCTCTTCCTTGCCCTACTACTGAATCTAATAGGGATTTTCATGGTGGAGTGGTGAAGGTTCATGATCGAGTCTCGTCTCTTGTAGGATTGCATCTCTAGCTCGTGTTTGGGACCTTTTTTCAGCTTGTTGGAATTTGGGTGGATTGCTAAGGTGACTGTTTTCTTCCCTTGTATTCTTGGATTATTTTTTAGTTTTGGATGATTTGTTATGGGGATCTTGCGATGTGCATCACGTTTCTTCTCTTTGAAGCTGATTGTCTTGGATATATATTTTTTGGTTTGGTCTATGATTTTTGATTTTGGATATTTGGTTCGTAGTTCTTGAATCTCCTGATTGTTGAGTTGTTCTGTGGGTAAGAAAGTGTATATTAGGGCCTGAAAATGTGGAAGGATTTTATGTTCTATCATTAGAGGAGCTATGAAATGCATGTCTAAATTTGGTGTTTTTTGACTAATATATTGAAGGCTCGGGATAGGTGGATAGGCTGGTTGAATGTGTTGAATCAGTAGAAAAAAAATTTCAATGTAAATCTTTGGGTCTCAATGGATCAAGGTTTGTGGGTGCTGCATCTGTCTCACAAGGGGTTATAGTTGGCATTCAAGGTTGGGCTGCGTTTCTTTGTGGAATAGTATGTAGTGTCAGAACAATATTGTCTTCCTTGATCTAGATTTTTTATTGGCCTTCTATGGATGTGTTCTTCCTGGAGGATTTCTATGAGTCCATCTCACATCACTGGAGGGTTTGGGTGACCTCCAACTGGAGTTTTCTAGAAGGTTGGTGGATTTGGGCTGGTGTCGATGGCCAAATCAGTGGTGTTCGAGGAGGCCGGTCCTGAGGTTTGTTCAAGCTTTTCCAAAGTTTATGATGTCTACTTCCTGGTTGTTTATTGGCCTTCTCTTTGGTGATTCTGTCTCCGACTATAATGACTGATAGTTTGAATGATTGTGTGGTTGATTTTATTTTTTGATTGATTTTTTTGGTTGTCAATTATATATTGGTCAATGGTATTTGAAGTTGGTTTGTTGTGAATTCATGTATGGTTTTCCACTATTCCTAAAATTGTTTTGTTGGTTTCCCACCTTTTACTTAAAAGTGTTTGGAAAATAAAAATATTAATTTTTAAAAATAATGGAAATAGGAAATATCACTATGGACTTTGTCATCGAACTTCCCAAAATATCCAAAGGCAATAATGCTACCTAGGTTATAGTTTATTGTCTTACGAAGTCATCACAATTCATTTCTATTAGAGAGGATTTCTACCCTAAAACGTGTCCTAATCCTATTGGATGTGATATTTCTGACCACAGGCATCCTTGGGTCGATTTTGGGAAAGTATGGATTCACTTAGATGTAAAAAATGATATTTTATAAAAATTAATTTAAAGTATAGATAATTATAACAAAAAATATATCTTTTACTAAATCAATTTTAATATAAGGTTATATAACTGGTAACCATGTATATAAATAGCCATTAGAAATAAAAAATATTTCTTACATCATGGTAGTTTATTTATAAATTTTATACATTGGATAAATATATTTATTTATGACAAAATTACGATTTAGTGATTACCTTATTAATGAAAGATTCAAATAAATGAATTTATAAATATTAAAACAAATGTAATTTGGTTATTTTTATGCAATACAATAATTTTAAGATGATATTGACATATTATCTTTGAGTTAATGCCTTGGTTTCAAAGGAATCTGGTTGTTAAGATCTGTTTTAAAAAAATTCAAGTATGAATAGTGTCCAAAATTGACATAACTCATAACTTAAAATATAAAATAGTTTATTAAATGATATTAAATTCATAAAAATATAATATTTGTTCAAATGGATAATATAAGTCCAATAATGTAATAAATAACTTTTTTTGGGTCATTTGACATGATTTGATAATTACACTAACCCACAAGGTGTAAATAACATGATATCATGGTAAGATTAAAAAGGGTAAATTAATGGTTAAACCAAAATGATAAGGATAAAAAAATATTCAAAACTTTTCTAAAAATTATTGGATTATGGGTATTCAAACTAAAATAATCTTATATTCTAATTAAATATGTTTTGGACCATTTTTAATAAAAATTAAAATTATAATAAATTATTATTTTGAGAGTTTCCTAAAGTGCCCCTCCCCTCTCTTCTAAAGAGCACCATCCTCCCTATCCTATTCACTCCATTTTGAGCCTTAAAGATTAGAAATAACATGTCCATTTATTTTCTCAACATCCCCTAGTTACATTCTAGAGGTTTGGGTCTTCTCAAAAGACCAACTCTAGTTCCCTAAGAGGTAATTTAAAGGAGGCACGTCAAGAAAGAGTTAATCTCTTTTACCGATTTTTTCAAATTTATTTCTTCTTATAATTACTCTTCTTTAGTTGTTTCATTATAAATTAAAAAAATCAGTACCACTAATATACTTATATTTTATTATAATTATTAGACATCCCTGATTCACCTTCTATCCATCCTATGAAGAATGAAATCATCACGCATGCGTGTGTACGGATTACCATCTCCATGCCATGGTGTAATCTGTTTTTCATCACCACCTTACTTGGATGGGTATAATGATAAAAATAATAACTATATATGATTATTATAACATGATACTAATTCTGAGATACTATACACCATACACTTCAAAACCATTCAATAATAATCGGAACGATATCGTTGCTCGTGCATACGTACGACTTACAGTATCGACGGTGCGATGTGACTCGTTCTATATAATCATAATTAATCCCTAATTATTTAAATGAATTTAATGAATAAATATGTTATATATTATTCTATTACAATGATTTAAATAATACGACTATTACCTAAAATTTTTAATAATAACTTATCTGACAAAACATACATGAGAACATAAAGGAGTTAATACCCAAATAATGAGTAACAATGAAATGTTACTAACAAATGGATGAAAATGTTATCATAAAAATGATTATGATTATGAAATAAATCAGTAACATTATTTAAATCATTTTACAGGATGTTTGGATGCATATGATGCATATCAGAACTATGGTAAGGGATAACTATTCCAATCTCGTTTTATCTAAGATTTCTTATTCGTATATATTGGGGATATATTTATCATCCATGTCGATGCTTTCTGAAAAACATTATCCTGAAATGGGTACTATTATTATATGTATTTTTAAAGTAATTTTTACCCATTTTGACACTTACTATATTTTTTCAAGAGAATCTTTCTTTTATTTACAATATGAGTTACTTTTTTGAATTTTTTGGAAAAAGTACAAGGACAATGTTTTTTAACTTATACGACATGAATAGGTTTTTACGTCTAAATAATGCCTGATTTACATGAATCTTAATCTACATGATTACAAGTGTATTTTAAAATCAATTATTTTCTTTTAAAATTTCAAAACATTTTGAGAAAAGAAAACTTTTTTGAAGAATAAAGGATATTTTCCTTAGGAATGAATCTCAAGTGATTTATCAAAATTATTTTCCATCTATGATTATGTATGATTATGTTTCTATCCCTATTATTACTATGATTTGACTGTTTATATGATTGAATTTTATTTTTGAAATCAGTATGTTTTATATCAATTATGGTGGAATGATGTTTAAGAAACCCATTTGATTTCATCGGTTATTCAAGGGTGAATGTTCCTATGTTTTTTGAAACATGTAAGAAATGTGTCATTATGGGATGGGTGGGACATATATCTCCCTCTAATGCATTGGTTAAAGATTTATATCGCATGCTATATACATGGATGGAAAGGAAAATAACTTCGGTTCACTGATACAGGGCTGGAATGAGGAGAGATCTTTGTTTTTTAATGGACTTTGTCTGGTAATATGAAATAATTTTCTATGATTATGTGTGTATGACACTAAATTTCATGTATTATTTTACGAATATTGGGATTACATTGCAATTTTATGATTTATCCCATGATATGATATTGTGATCTTTTATATGCAGGATAATATTTTCAAATGTTATGTTCTTATGAATATTATATGATTGTTATTTCATTTTTTACCCTTACTAAGAATTTGAGATCCCCCTTTTATATGTTTATTTTTACAAGGACATAAAGAAGGTTATTATGTATGATATGCCAAAAAAGATTCTAGATATGATGAAATAAATGTGTGATAATGTAGATGTTTTATGAAACAATTGTTTAGGTTTCCCAGTTTTTAAAGACACTATACCTATACGGTCTTGTCATGGTTTATTTATATGTCGTAATAAATATACTTTAATACTGAAGTGATATCAATGTATATAAAGAATGGGTCACTATATTCTGTCACATGGATACCCTTTCCATGTCCTCTCTACACACGACATGGGGTCACTACATGATGTGTAGCCCTAATAAATGGTTTTTAGTAACCCAAAGTCATCTTCCTTTAATTGGAATCACAATCGGCATGTATCACTGATTTACATGCCCTATAAATTGGAATTTCGAAAAACAATTCCCCACGAGTCTCACAATTCACCCCCATTACCCCATAAACCTATATATTGTACTATATAAGATATATAGATATCATAACAGGGCAGTGAAACTACTAAACAATGTATAAAAAATGGTATTGGGAAAAAACTGAAATCTTCATACCTCATGGTGAAATAACAAATTTTTTGGTCCAAAATGAAACCTGGATCGTGCTTCTCCTTGTTTAGATGATGATAGGTGATTAGAATGGAGATTGGAATAACACAATCACCTTGATTACAACATAGTATAATCCAAAACCTAATTTGGGAAAAGTGGTGTGACTATCTTCTGTGTAATTTACATTAAATGGGTTGGGACGGTTTAATTCATTTTAGTTTGTTAAATCATTTAACACCCTTTTAACACCACGCGACCATCTTTCCATCAGTCTAACACCAAACACCTTCAAATTTTATTTCAAACCTATTATAAAGACCCAAGAACGAAATACATTGTATATACTCTATAATTGAAGTATATTTATTGCAACATATAACAAAACCATGACAAGACTATTTAGGTATATTGTCTTTAGAAGTTGGAAAACATAAACTACTAGTTCATAAAGCATATACATTATCTCCTATTTATTTGATCATAACTAGAAACCTTTTTTCCATATCACATTTAATACCCTTCTTCCTAACATAGGGAAAAGAAACATACAAAATTGTTTGCTCAAATTCTCTGTATGGGTAAATAAAGGAAATTCCAATCATATCATATTCTTAAGATCATAACATTTGAAAATATTATCCTTCATAAGAGATCATAATATCATGTCAGGGGATAAATCATAGAACTTCAATGTAATTATAATGAACATAAAATAAGACATGAATCTTTCTAGAATACACACATAATCATAAAAAACCATTTCATATTAGTCATGGCTCATTTCCAAGACTATTGTAGCAGACAAAGTCAATTACTGAACCGAGTACACTCCTCATTCCAGTCATGTATCACTAAACCGGGTTAAAATTCCATTCCAACCATATCTATCCCATGAGATACAAATATTTACCCAATTCCTTGGAGGGAGATATAGTTCCCACCCATCTCTTAATGAAACCATTCTTATGTGTGCCACAAAATCATAAACCATACATCATAGCATAACCCATGTAATAAAATGGGATCCTTAAACATCATGCCATCATAACATAATCCATATATAATAAAAGGACTACATTAAAAAAATTTCATCAGAACATAATCAAATAAAAGTAATAATAAGGATAGAAACATAACCCTATATCATCTTATATGGAAAACAATTTTGATAAAACACTTGAACTTAGTTTTTGGGGAAAATATCCTTTCTTCATCGAAAAAATTTTATTTTCTCAATATGTGATGAAATTTTAGAATAAAAAAAGTTATTTTAAAATAAACATTAAAACTTGTAAATAATTATTATTAGAAACAATTCTCTATGAAAGCATAAAAATCCATTCATGTTGTATAAGTTATAAAACATTCTTCACGTACTTTTGCTGGAAAAGTAAAAAAGTATCTCATACTGAAAACAAAAAAAGATTCCTTTCATACATTTTACTAAAAATTCACCAATGGGTAAAATTGGATTTAAAAAAATGTAAAAGGATAGAAATAAAATTACATATTTATGAAACATGGACATGGATGATAAATATGCCTCAATAAATACCGAAGTATAAATAATCTCAGATAAAAAATGAGATTGTGAGATTTTAACTTACTTTAGGTCTGATATTCTTTGTACATAATTGAACCTACTATATAATGGTTTAAATAATGTCATTGACTTATTCCAGAAGCATATTAATTGTTATGATATCATATATGATCATATTATATCTGTTTATAACTAACATTTCATTGTTACTTATTATTCAGGTGTTAACTGCTTTATGTTCTTATGCCTGTTTTGCCGAAAAAATTCTTATTCCTATCTATAGGTTATAGTTATGTTATTTAAAAAATGTTATTGTTATAATATATATCATATTTATTCATTAAATTCATTTATATAATCATTCTTCGATGAAGATCATGTAGAATGAATCACATCACATCGTGGAGACTGTAGGTCGTACGTATGCACGAGCGACGATATCATTCCCATGATTGGGGAATTGTATTGATGTGTATGGTGTATAATATTTCAGAATCAATATCACTTTAAAATAATCATATATAGTTATTTCATACATAATTATACCCATCCAAGTCTGTTGTTGATGAAAAACACATTACACCACGGCGTTGAGACGGTAGGCTGTATGTACACATGGGTGGTGATGTAATTTTGTGTAGGATGGATAGAAGATGTAATATGGTTGTTTAATATTCATAATAACATATCCGTATAAATGGGGTACTGAAGTTATTAATTAATAATTAAACAACACATATAGAGGAAGTAGAAGAAGAAATGAGTTTGAATGAATCGTTAAAGGCTATTACCTCTTCTACAACATGCCTCTTCTAAACCGCATCATAGGGCACTAATGTTGGTCTATGAAGAATAAAAGGAAATATAGTATGTTTCTAGGGATGTTGATAATGTAAACGGGAAGGGTTTGGCCGAGTTTTAATGCTCAAAATATAGTTAAGGGGGAGAGGGAGGAGGTTCCCTTTTATAATAGAGGAGAGGGGCACTTTTGGAATCCTCAAAAATATTAATTTATAACAAAAGAAAACCCCACCTAAAAACCTCCAAAATGACTAAACATTAAAGATGATATGATCTAGGGTTGAAATATCCTCAAACAATAA
The DNA here is from genome assembly GCA_963277665.1 of Viscum album. NCBI lineage: Eukaryota > Viridiplantae > Streptophyta > Magnoliopsida > Santalales > Viscaceae > Viscum > Viscum album. Next base: position 1,232,455,846 of record OY728162.1, on the reverse strand, counting down.
AATTTAGGCATGTTTTGATTTTATTTTAACCTTATCAATTTTATTTATCCTTATTTAATCTATTTAATTTTATTTGTGGTAACAATATTCTAAATTTTTAATGGTTATAAATAATTACATACATGTTTTAAATTATCCATAAATAGATAAATTTTGAAATTTTAGACCATATAAGTATCAATTTGTAAATTTTAAATATTTTGTGTGATTTTTAAACAAATTAATAATATGTTATTTTTATAAAATATCAATAGTGTCAATTTTGACACTATTCATTTATTTGAATTTAAATAAAATCCACACAGAATATATATTCAAAATTTTTTTTACAAGATTTCTAACATGTCCTATTCATCCCTAAAATTAGCATATAATGTTAAAAAGTTCATATAATATTTATTTTCATATTTTTAAAACCATTTATTTGATATGTCACATAATAAAATAATTAATACAACATTTATGTACAATTATTAAATATTAATATTTGTTGCATAAAAATAAAAAATAAAATTATACGATGAATAAAAATATAATATATTTCATAATAATACTTTTATTCGAATTTATCTTTTAAAAACCCATCATTTAAAATGTTATATTTATTAGATTATGAAGGTGACAAGTTTGACATCATTTAAAATAAAATAAAATAAGTGTCATAATCGCTTTTATAAGGCTCAAAATGATAAACAAGTCAACCATTGTATGCTTATAGTTTATATATAAACGAAAAATAAGTTTTTGTCAGGTTTTTGGATCTTTTTTTGGGTATTATTATTTTAATAAAAACTATATTATTGATTTTTCATGAAATAAATAATTTCTTCAACATTAATGTATAAGCTATGAAGGTAATTATATATTTCTTAAAAATTACAAATAAATTACCATGATAACGAAAAAAATTTATATTTCAAATGATTATTTATAATCAAATTTATATTATGTATATCCTTATATTAAAAATGCTTTAATTATTAATGTTTGAGTGCGACATATTTCAATTTCCTTTAAATAAAATAAATTAATTGTCACAATCTCATCCAAGTGGGTTCCAATAGAAAATATTTCGACCCAAGTATATTTTACGATGAAATATAATCATCCAATTATATTAAAACAATTGTTAGAGTAATTTTATAATATTATTTTTACACTTAATTACAAGATTTACCATTATGCGTGGTAAATAAAATTTACCGTAGTTACTATTCATAATGCCCAAAATATAAAAGATGCATATTAACATAATATGGACCTAATGATTCCAAATATGGAATCAATTTTTCCAAATTAAAGACTCATAAGTATTAGTAATTAATTTAAAATTGACCTCGTTGTTGAAAACAATAGATTCTTGTTTAAAACATTACAAAAGATTGAAATGTTTTTACCTATGAATTCAATGTAAAATTAATGTTAATGACATGAATTATATTAAATGGTAAAAAACTATTCTATTTATAATTTAAAACTGTTAAATTTTATAATTTAACCATATAAATTATCTCAATGAAAAAAAGTTATTTTTAAGAAAAATTGAGCGTATTTTTACCGTTCATCAATATATGAAAGTTATCGGAAAAATATCAGTATTCGAACCAAAGAAAATTTTTATATCATGATTCCAAATAAAAGTTTTACATTGTCATACTAAAATTATTAATGTTTCTAAATCTCAAAGAAAAAAATGTTCGCAATTAAAAGGTAGAAAAACATTCTTCTAATATCTATTTGATGAATATCACAAATATATTTTTAATTATATAACATACATATCTCATTAATTTCATTCACTGAAATAACTAATATGACATTTAAGGAATTTATATTTATCATATACTTTTTTAAAAGTTAGTTATATTCATTCCCACTGACATAACTGCTAGGTTATAAAAATAATTTATATTAAGGGAATCTCATAGTGTGTTTAAACTCACGATTGCATGCAAAACAAGCTATTGAAGAATAAAAAATATTTACATATTTCATAAAAATTATGTGTGTTAAATTCTAACCCCCTTAAACTGAATTTCTCCCTCTAAATTAATTTCTTGGAAATAAAAAGATGAGGATACATCTCCCTCATCATATCCTCAAGTTCCTATATAATTTCTTCTAATTCGTGGTTCCTCTATAAAACTTTAACCAATCGAGTGGTCTAATTTCATAGAACATTTTCAATGTGATCTAGAATCTCTATTGGTTGTTCTTCATAAGAAATATTTTTCTCTAACAGTATGACTTCTGAGCTTAGTACATGTTAAGGATTAGGAATATAATTTCTGAGGAGGGATACATGAAACAAATCATGAACTTTAGAGAGATTAAGTGGAAGTGCCAATCGGTAAACTACCTTCCCAAAAAATCCATAATTTCAAAAGGACCAATATACCTAGGGTATAACTTTCGTTTCTTTCCAAATCTCATTACTCACTTACAGGGAGATATTTGTAAGAACACATTATCTCCCACTTCAAATATTAGGCCTTTTCTTTGGTTTTCAGCATAACATTTTTATCGACTCTGAGCTACTCTTATATGTTTTCAAATAGATATGAAATTTTATGTCATTACATCAATAAGATCAGGTTCTAATAGATTTATTTCTCCAACTTCATCCCAGCATGTTGGGGTTCTGCACTTCTATCTATAGAGGGCTTCATAAAGAGCCATCTGAATACAGGAATGAAAACTATTGTTGTAAGAAAATTCCACCAATGGTAGGCGTTGATCCCAATAAACTTTTAAATCCATAAAGAAATCTCACAACATGTCTTATAGAGTTTGAATTGTCCTCTCCGACTAACTGTCTGTCTAAGGATGATAAGCAGTGTTGAAACTCTACTGTCTATCTAGAGAATACTGAAGACTTCCCCATAACATTGAGGTAAACCATGGATCCTGATCAGATATAATGGAAAGTGGTACTCCATGAAATATTACCACTTACATTACATATATCCTGGCAAGCTGATCAAGAGGGAAATCCTCTATAATAGCAATGAAGTGTACCAACATCACAAGACAATCAACTATAAACCGGGTAACATTATTTCATTTGGATGTTTTGGGAAGTTCGGTGACAAAGTACACAGTGATATTTTTCAATTTCCATTGCGGTATGGGTAATTGGTGTAACATCCCCTTATACTTATGTATTTCAGCCTTAACTTGCCGACAAACCAAGCATCGAGAGACATATTCAACGACATCTCATTTCCTTCCATCCCACTAGAAGTACTCTTTCTGGTCCCTATACATCTTCCTGCTTCCAGCGTGAAAAAAGAATGAAGAACAATGAGCATCATTCATTATTTCTTTCTTTAATTCTGGTATGGGAGGAGCACAAACCCGATTCTTGAAACTTTTTATTTCCTCACAATTAAGTTTGAATTCAAGAACATTTCTCACCTTCTTTTGATACTCTTTATCTTCCTTCTATGCTTCTTTAATCTTCACATGTATAGATGATTGAACATTAATTTGTGAAACACAATATTTCTCCCCTTTTGTTATAATTTCAAGTTTCATCCTTTTCAAATCCATAAATATTGTATCTTCCGTGATCCTCGTCATGGATAAGATGGAATGGTCTTGTCAGCCTAATGCATCTTCCACCTTGTTTGCTTTCCCAGGGAGGTAATATATGGAGCAGTCGTAATATTTAATCAACTACATCCATCTTTTTTGGGGAATATAATTCTCCTTTTGTGGGAAAATATAATTTAAAATTTTAGTGAATGTATAAATATCAGACATTTCACCATAAAGATAATGCCTCTATAATGTTAATGCAAGGATTAACATAACTAACTGCAAATAATGAGTTGGGTAATTTTTCTCATGGATTTCCAATTGTCGTGAGGCATAAGATATCACTATATCATTTTTCATGAGAACACACCCCAATCCCTTTTTGGATGCATCATTATAGATCACAAAACTTTCTCCACTACAAGGTAGTGTGAGCACAGGTGCACTGGGTAACCTTATTTTTAACTCTTTGAAATTCTCTTCACATTCCTCCATCCAGACGAACTTAACTCATTTTCGAGTCAAATTGGTGAGTGCATTAGATAATCATGAATTTTTTTTCACAAAACGTTGATAATAACCATCCAAACCAAGAAAACTTCAGATCTAAGTTACTGTTGTTGGTCTCGACCATCTTTCAATAACCTCTATTTTATATAGATCCACAGATATCCCGTCACTTGAGATTATGTGACCCAAAAATGAAACTTTTTGAAGCCAAAATTCACACTTGGTAAATTTAGTAGAAAGCTTCTCCTTTCTTAGGGTCTTCAATACAATTCTTAAGTGATATTCATGTTATTACTTGTTATTTGAATAGAAAATAAGATCATCTATAAAGACTACCATAAAGTAATCAAGATAGTCTCTAAAGACTATATTCATTAGATCCATGAAGATAGAAGGGGCATTAGTAAGACCAAATGGCATCACTACAAATTCTTAGTGTCTATACCTGGTACAGAAAGTCGTCTTTGGTATATCCTCTTTTTTGACCCTTAATTAATGATACCCTGAACAAAGATCAATCTTGAAAACATATTGAGCTCTACGTAGTTGGTCAAATAAGTCATCAATGCGTAGGAGAGGATATTTGTTCTATATAGTGACCTTGTTAATTTCTTGATAATCAATGTAGAGCCTCATTGATCCATCTTTCTTCTTAACAAACAGAACATGTGCTCCCCAGGGTGATGAAATAGGGCGTATGAATCCCTTATGCATATTTTCTTGGATTTTATTATTCAAATCCTGGAACTCAATTGGGGCCATTCTATAAGGTGTCTTTGAAATAGGCATATAAACTGGTATGAGTTCTATTGAAAACTCAACTTCACGATTTTTTGGAAGACCAAAAAATTCTTCTGGAAAGACGTCATCAAACTCGCTTACAATGGGGGTATTCTTAATCCTGAGTTTCTCACCAACCATTTGAGATAAATAACCTTCATTTATTGGAATCAGGACCCATAAGATGGAAGAAATTTCCACTGGATGGTTATATTCAACGTTGCATCGATAGTTGATCATAGATTTATTGGGAATATGAAATGTGATTTCCCTTATTTAGAAATTGATATGATCTCCATATAAGGAAATCCAATCCATGCCAAGAATCACATCAAATTCCACTATAGGAAGGATGATAAGATTTACAGGAAGCACTTACCCACAAACTTCAATTGGATAAGAATTATAAACTTTTTATGTGACCGTTGTTCCATTAAGAGTTGTCACAGCTAACTAAACATCTAATTGTTGAGGTAATCGACAATACCCTTATATAAATCTTCTGAAATAAAAGAGTGGGTGGATCCAAAATCAGATAAAACATTTTCTACTTTAGATTTGATGTTAAGTGTATCTTTCACCACTTAGTTATCATACTCTACATCACCAATATAAATTGCTTGTGACTTTTATTTTACTTCGGACATAACAGTTTGTTGACGTCGATCATCCTCAACAACCCTTGGATTAGGGAATTGATTGGCATAATGCCACATTTCCTTGCACTTGTAATATTGAAGTGTAGGAGGTGCATTCTGTGTAGTTTTATCTTTGTTTGTGTCGTTAGAAATCTTGTTACCATCACATTGGCATTCATTTTCCCGATGACATTTTTTCCACACTTAAAACATTAACTTGTCCCTTTAATACAATTCCCTCCATGTTTCTTTCCACACTACGAGTATATGGGAAAACTCATCTTCTTTCCAGTGTGGTCTTTAGATTTCGTTTGAATTTTTTTCCTATTCTTATCAAACCCATATTATTGATGGGTTACTTAAATCTCTATCTCAACCTTGAGAGCACATAGAACAATTTCCTCTTAGCTACTGAAGTACCTTATTGCTAATTTTCTGCATAGACTTGGTTTTAAGATACTAAAGAATCAATCGATCTTACTCTCAGGTTGCATAATAATTTCGGAAGTGTACCTTGAACATCTTGTAAAATTTTCTTCATAGGTACCAATAGATTCATAATCCTTTTACTTCAGTTCAAGAAACTCCTTCTCCATATTTGTTTGAAGAATATGATTAAAGTACTTGTTGAAAAATAAGTTATTGAAATCATACCATTCCATGGAATTAATTTAATATATTTGCCTCGTATTCTTAATAAGATTCCACCATTTATCGGCTTCACCTTCCAAACGATATACTTCAAAGATGAATTTACCATGTTCAGAACGTTGTAGAATTAAAAATATCTTTTCAGTGGTACGGATCCATTGTTCAGTTACTAATGGACTGGAAGACCCAATAAATAAAGGTGGACGCTTCGTCATGAAGGATTAAATAGAATGTTGCTCTTTATTTTTCTCGTTTGGAAGTTCTACATGATTCGTAGCTTTAAAAAGTTGTGTGAGAAGGGCTACATGATTTTTTATTCCAACTCCCATAACATTTGGTTTCTTAGGGGGAAATCATTGCATTTCTCATCACATTTAGCATTAACACGATTCCATCAGGTTCCAAACAATGACTAAAACCAAGAAGCATAGTTTAAAAAACACTAATCATAACAGGAAAACAAAATAATCATGAATAAAATTTCACACTTTAGGTTTTATCATAGTTTATTCATGGATGATTCTAAAACACAAGGATTGTGTCCTATGCTTAGACATATCCTTAGGGTTCTTACTAAGGCGATCACATCCTAGTTTCCAAAGGTTAACTATACATTTCTTCTGATACCAACTATTATGACCCAATCATGACATACATTTTTTATACCCATGAATTGATGTATATTTATTACAATATATAACAAAACCATGACAGGACCATACATGAATAATGTCTTTAGAAACTGGGAAACATGAACAACCGGTTCATAAAATATCTATGTTTTCTCCCATTTATTTGATCATAACTAGAATAATTTTTGGAATATCATATTTAATACCCTTATTCATGACCTAGTGAAAAGAAAAATACAAAAGAGTGAGCTGAAATGCTCAGTAAGTGTAAAAAAATGAAATTTCAATCATATCATATTCTTAAGATCATAACGTTTGAAAATATTATCCTGCATAAGAGATCATAATATCATATTATGGGATAAATCATAGAATTGCAATGTAATCCCATTAAACATAAATTAAGATAGAAACTTTGTGGCATGCACACATAATCATAGAATATCAATTCATATTAGTCATGGATAATTTCCAAGACCATCATAGCGGACAAAGTCCATTACTAAACCGAGTTCACTCCACGTTCTTGTCCTGTATCACTGGACTTGATTAACTTGTAATTCCTTCCATGTTTATCTCATGAGATATAAATCTTTATCCAATGCATTGGTGGGAGATATATGTCCCACCAATCTCACAATGAAAAAATTCTTATGTGTTAACCAAAATCATAAATCATACATCATAGCATAACCCATGTAATAAAATGGGATTCTTAAACATCGTGACATCATAACATAATCCATATAGGATAAAAGGAATTCATAAATATAATTCCATCAGAAAATAATCAAATAAAAGTAACACTAGGGATAAAAACATAATTCTATATCATCTTAGATGGAAAATAATTTTGTTAAAACACTTGAATTTAGTTCTTGAGGAAAATATCATTTCTTCTTCGAAAACATTTCCTTTTCTCAATATGTCATGATATTTTAAAATATAGAAGTTAATTGAAAATAAACATGAAAAAATTTGAAGGATGCTTAATGTAAATAATTCTCTATGAAATCATAAAAATCCATTCATGCCATATAAGTTAAAAAAACATTCTTCATGTATTCTGGTCTGAAAAGTCCAAAAGTATCTCTTACTAAAAATGAAAAAAGATTCGTTTCATACCTTTTAATAAAAATTCACCAATGGGTAAAATTGGATTTAAATAATTTTAGAAGTATAGAAATAATATTACATATTTAGGAAACATGGATGTGGATGACAAATATTCCCCAGTAAATACTGAAGTATAAACAATCTCGGATTAAAAATGAGTTTGTGAGATTTTCCTTTACCTCAGGTCTGATATGATTTATACATATCCGAACCTATTATATAATGATTTTAATAATGTCATTGACTTATTCCAGAATCATATTCATTGTTATGTTATCATATATGGTCATATTCTAATCTGTTTATTACTAACAATTCATTGTTACTCATTATTTAGGTGTTAATTGCCTTATGTTCTTATGCATGTTTTGTCGAATAAATTCTTATTACTATTTTAAGGTTATAGTTATATCATTTAAATAATTGTATTAGTATAATATATCTCATATTTATCCATTAAATTCATTTATATAATCATTCTTCAATGAAGATCATGTAGAACGAATCACATCACATCGTGGAGATGGTAGGCGGTACGTACGCACGAGTGACGTTATCATTCCCAGGATTGTGGAATTTTATTGAAGTGTATGGTGTATAATATTTAATAATCAATATCACTTTACAATAATAATATATAGTTATTTCTTCTATCATTATACCCATCCATGTATTTTTGTGATGAAAAACATATTATACCACGACATGGAGATGGTAGGCTGTACGTACGCACGCGTGGTGAATTCATTTTTCATAGGATGGATAGAAAATGGAATATGGTTATTTAATATTCATAATAAAATATCAGTATATAAGTGATACTGCAGTTATTACTTAATAATGAAACAACACATATATAGGAAGTGGAAGAGGAAAGAAGTTTGAATGAATTGGTAAATGATATTACCTCTTCTTTGACGTGCCTCTTATAAACCTCCTCTTCGAGCACTAAAAATGGTCTTTGATGATGTCTAGGACCTCTAGTATATTTTTAGGGTTGTTTATAAGGGAAAATTTCGGGGTTTGGCTGAGTTTGAAATCTCAAAATAGAGTGAATGGTAAGAGGTAGGAGGGTCCCTTTTATAAGAGAGAAAAGGGGCACTTATGGAAACCTCAAAAATATTAATTAATAATAAAAGAAAACCCCACTTAAAAAATCCAAAATTACTCAACTTCAAATATGGGATGAGATAATGTTGTAATATCTTCAACAAAAAAAAATTTATACATGTTTTGATTTTATTTTAAACCTCATCATTTTGATTTATCCTCATTTGATCTATTTAATTTTATCTGTGGTAATAATATTCTAATTTTTAAATGGTTATAAATAATTACATATGTGTTGTTAATTGTACATAATTGGATAATTTATTATATTTTAGACCTTATAAATTTCAATTTGTAATATTTAAATATTTTTGTGATTTTTAATCAAATTAAAAATATGTTATTTGTATAAAATATCAATAGTGCCAATTTTGACACTATTCATTTATTTGAATTTAAATAAAATCCAAAAAGAAGATATATTCGAACAAAAATATTTAATAGATTCCTAAATTTTCATATTAATATATAAAATTAGTTTATAACATTAATAAGTTAATATAATATTTATTTTAATATTTTTAAAACCATTTATTTTATATTTATATTAATAAAATAATTACTACAACATTTTTGTATAACTGTTTAATATATATATTATTTGCATAAAAATTAAAAATAAAATACTATGGTGAATAAAAATCTATTCTACTTGATAATAATACATTTATTCAAATTTATTTTCTAAAAAACCCAACTTTTAAAATGTTATATATTTTTTTTTGATAAAAGCATATAAAACTAATGATAAAGATCAGCAGAAGTACATGCACAAAGCCATGAAGGGAAATTGTCCAGCCAGAAGTGGTTAGTACCGAATGGGCCTGAGGATTCCATTTGATGGGCCGCATTGTTTCCTTCCCTTTTGGTGAATGAGGAGGTGCACAATGAGAAGCGTTGGCAGAGTGAGAGAATTCTACTGACAATGGTGCCAAATGACTGGAGTCCTCCGTCATTGTGATTGATAGCATCGATAATGAAAAGACAATCAGACTCAATGATGATGTCACCCCATCGACATTCAATAGCGAGCATCATACCAGCAAGGATGGCCTTGGCTTCAGCAACTGTCGGTTCCCAGAATGTCTGATGTGTCACAATCGCTTTTATAGTGCTTAAAATGGTCAAAGAGTAGACAATTTGATGCTTAAGGTTTATATATACATGAAGAATAAGTTTTATTCATGTGAGTTGATCTTTTTTTGGGTATTATTATTTTAATAAAAACTACATTACTAATTTTTCACTAAATAAATAATTGCTACATCATTAAGGTATAAGATATTAAAGTAATTATATATTTATTAAAAATTACAAATAAATTACCATGATAAAAAAAACATTTTAGCATTAAAATGAGTATTTATAATTGAATTTATATTCTGTATAACCTTATATTAAAAATACTTGAATTATTGAAGTTCGAGTAAGACATATTTCACTTTCCTCTAAATAATATAAATTAAATGTCTCAATCTCATCCAAGTGGGTTCCAATAGATACCATTTCGACCCAAGTATATTTTATGATGAAATATAATAATCAAATTATATTAATACAAGTGTAGGGTAATTTTATAATATTATTTTTACCCTTAATTATCAGATTTACCTTTAAGACTGGTAAATAAAATTTTTCTGTAGTTGTTATACATAATGCCCAAAAACTCAAATAGACATATTAACATAATTTGGACCTACTGATTACAAGTATGTAATCTATTTTTCTATATTCAAGACACAGAAGTTACATTAATTAATTTAAAATTAATCCCATGGTCGAAAAAATGGGTTTTTGTTTAAAACACTACAAAGGATTGAAATGTTTTTACCTATGAATTCATTGTAAAATTAATGATAATGAAATAAATTATATTAAATGGTAAAAGTATATTATTTTTATAATTTAAAACCATTCAATATTATAATTTAACCAAATAAATTATCTTTATGAAAAAAAGTTGTTTTGAAGTAAAATTTAGGGTATTTTTACTATTCATCAAAATATGTAAGTTATCTGAAAAATATCAGAATTTTTACCAAAATAAATTTTTATATCCCTCCCAATGAAAAGGATTACATTGGCATATTAAAATTATTAATTTCTCTAAATCTTAAATATAAAAATTTTTTCCATTAAAAGTCAGAAAAACATTCTTTTAATATCTATTTGACAAAAATCAAAAACATCTTTTTAATTATATAACATACATATCTCATTAATTTTATTCACTAAAATAAATAATATGACATATAATTGATTTATGTTTATCATAGAGTTTTTTTAAAAATTATTTATATTTATTCCCGCTAACATAACAACTAGGTTATAACAATAATTTATATCAAGGGCATCTCACAGTTTGTTTAAACTCGTGATTTCAAGAAAAACTCACCATTGAAGTATAAAAATTATTTAAATATTTCATAAAACATACGGGAATTACATTATATTCCCATTAAACTGAATTTCACCCTCAAAATTCATTACGTGGAAATAAACATATGAGGATACCTCTACCTCATAATATCTTCAAGTTCCCATATAGCTTCTTCTAATTGGTGGTTCCTCTATAAAAATTTAACCAATCAAGTGGTCCTATTTCATAGTACTTTTTTACTATGATCTAGATTCTCTATCTATTATTCTTCATAAGAAATATCTTTCTCCAATGGTACAAATTCTGAGTTTAGCACATGTGAAGAATCAGGAATGTACTTTCTCAATAGGGATTCATGGAACACATCATGAACTTGAGAGAGATTCGGTCGAAGTGCCAATTGGTAATCTACCATCCCAACATGATCCAAAATTACAAAAGAACCGATATACCTAGGGCTCAACTTTCATTTTTTTCCAAATCTCATTACTCTCTTCCAGGGAGATATTCGTAAGAACACCTTATCTCCCACTTCAAACTCTAGGTCTTTTCTTCGGTTGTCAGCATAACTTTTTTGTCAACTCTAAGCTGATCTTATATGTGGTTGAATAGATATGGCCTTTTCTATCATTTCATTAACAAGATCAGGTCCTAATAGATTTATTTCTCCAACTTCATCCCAGAAAGTTGGAGTTATGCACTTCTTTACGCAGATGTCATCATAAGGAGGCATCTAAATGCTGCGGTGAAAGATATTATTGTAGGAATATTCAACCAATGGTAGGTGTTGATCCCAAAAACCTTTTTAATCCATAGATAATTCTCTCAACACGTCTTATAAGGTTTGAGATGTCCTATTAGAATGACCGTCTATATGAGGATGATAAGCAGTGCTAAAACTCAACTATTTATCTAGATCATGCTGAAAACATGTCCAGAACATCAAGGTAAACCTCGGATCCCGATCAGATATAATGGAAAGTGGTACTCCATGAAATCCTAGCACTTCATTTACATATATCATGGCAAGCTAATCAAGAGAAAAATCAACTCTAATAGTAATGAAGTGTGCCGGCTTCGTAAGACGATCAACTATAACTCAGGTATCACTATTTCCTTTGGATGTTGTGGGAAGTTCAGTGACAAAGTGCATAGTGATGTTCTCCCATTTCCAATCTGGTATGGGTAATGGTTGTAATATCCCCTTAGACTTCTGTCTTTCAGCCTTTAATGATGACAAACCAAGCATCGAGAGACATATTTAACAACATATCTTTTCATGCCATCCTACGAGAAGCACTCTTTCAGGTCCCTATACATCTTCGTGCTTCTAGGGTGAACAGAGAATTAAGAACTATGGGTCTCATTCATTATTTCTTTCTTTAATTCTGGTATTGTAGGGACACAAACCCGATTCCAGAACCTTATTATTTCATCATAATCAAGGTTGAATTTAGTAATATTTCTCACATTCTTTGGCAACTCTTTATCATCCTTATGTGCCTATTTAATCTTCACATGTATAAATGGTTGAACATTAATTTTATAAAGATAAATTTCTCCCCTTCCATTATAATTTCAAGATCCATCCTTTGGAAATCTATAAATATTAGATCTTTCATGATCCTCATCATAGATAAGATGGTAGGGTCTTATTGGCTTAATGCATCTACAACCATGTTTTCTTTTCTGGGGTGGTAATGTATAAGGAATTCATAATCATTAATCAACTCCATCCATATTCTCTCCCACATATTTAGCTCCTTTTGTGTGAAAATATACTTTTAACTTTTAGGATCAGTACAAATATCACACCTTTCACAATAAAGATAATGCCTCCATATTTTTCTTGCAAGGATTACCAAAGATAACTCCAAATCGTGAGTGGGGTAATTTTTCTCATGGATTTTTAATTATCGTGAGTCATAGTATATCACCATATCATTTTTCAGGAGAACACACCCCAGTACCTTCTTGGATTCATCACAACAGATCACAAACCTTTCTCCACTACAAGTCAGTGTGACCATAAGTGCACTGGCTTACCATATTTTTAACTCATTGAAATTCTTTTCACATTCCTCCTTCCAAACAAACTTAACTAATTTTCGAGTCAAATTGGGGAGTGTATTAGTTAATCGTGAATTGTTTTTCACAAAACGTCGATAATAACCAGCCAATCCAGGAAAACATTAGTTCTCAGTTACTGTTTTGTGTCTCGACCGTCTTTCAATAACCTCTATTTTTTCTTGATCCACAGATATCCCCTATCTTGAGATTATGTGACCCAAAAAATGAAACTTTTTGATGCCAAAATTCACACTTTGTAAATTCGGCATAAATATTTTCCTTTATCGGGGTCCTCAATACAAATCTTAAGTGATCTTCATGCTCTTACTTTCCCTTTTAATAGATGAGAATATCATATTTATACACTACCAAAAACTGATCAAGATAGTCTCTAAAGAATCTATTCATCAGATCCATGAAGATTTCAGGTGAATTCATAAGACCAAATGACATCACTACAAATTGATAGTGTCCATACCTTGTATGGAAATCCATCTTTGGTATATCCTTTTTTTGACACTTTATTGATGATACCTTGATTGAAGATCAATCTTGGAAAATTATTGAGCTCTGCATAGTTGGTCAAATATGTCATCAATGTGTGGGGGAGGATATTTGTTCTTGATAGTGATCTTGTTAAGTTCTTGATAATCAATGCAGAGTCTCATTGATCAATATTTATTCTTAACAAACAGAAGAGGTTATCCCCATGGTGATGCACTAGTGAATATGAATCCCTTATCAAGATTCTCTTGGAGTTTCTTCTTCAATTCCTGCAACTCAATTGGGGCCATTCTATAATGTGTGTTCGAAATAGGCATAGCACCCAGTATGAATGCTATTGAAAAATAAACTTCATGATTTGGTGGACGACCTAGAAATTCCTCTGGAAATACATCATCAAACTATCGTACAACGGGCGTATTCTTAATCATGAGTTTCTCACCAACCATTTTAGATAAATAACCTTCATTCATTGGAATGAAGACCCATAAGATGGATGAAATTTCTACTGGAAGGTTATATTCATCCCTGTATCGATAGATGATAATTGATTGATCTAGAATATGAAATGTGACTTCCCTTCTTTTGAAATTGATATGATATCCATATAAGGAAAGCCAATCATTTCTAATAATCACATCAAATTCCACTATAGGAAGGATCACATGTTTTACAGGAATCCATTTCCCACAAATATCAATTGAAGAAGAATTATAAACTCTTGATGTGACTGGTATGCCATTATTAGTTGTCCCAGCTAACTCAACATCTAATTATTGAGGTAATACATCGATACCCTTAGAAAATTATTCAGGAATAAAAGAGTGGGTGGACCTAGAATCATATAAAAAAATTTCTACTTTAGAGTGGATGGTAAGTGTACCTTTCACCACTACAATATCGTACCCCACATCTCCAATAGAAATTGCATGTTACTTTCCTTTATCTTTGGCCTTAAGTGTTTTTTGACATCGATCATCATAAAAAACCCTTAGATTAGGGCATTGATTGGCATAATGACCCATTTCTTTGCACTTGTAACAATGAAGTGTAGGAGGTGCATTCTGTATAGAATTATCTTTGTTTATGTCATTAGAACTATTTTCCCATCACTTCAGCATTAAATTGCCCAATGACCTTCTTTTCCACACTTAAAAAATTTACTTGTCCCTTTAAGACAATTCCCTCCATGTTTATTTCAACAGTTTTAGGATATGGGAAAACTCATCTTATTTTTAGTGGGGCCTTTTTATTTTCCTTTGAATTATATTTTCCTCTTCTTACCAAACCCATATGATTGATGGGTTACTACAATATTCATCTCAAACTTGAGAGAAAATAGAAATATTTTCTCATAGCTATTGAAGTACCTTATGGCTAATGCTCTTCGGAGACATGGTTTTAAGATACTAAAGAATCAATCAATCTTACTATTAGGTTGGAGAATAATTCTAGAAGGTGACCTTGAAAGTCTTGTAAAATTTGGATTATAGGTACCAACAGATTCATCATCCTTTTAATTCAATTCAATATACACTTTCTCCATCATTGTTCGAAGAATATGTGGGATGTATTTATTGAAAAATAATTTCTTTAACTCACCCCATTCCATGGAATTAGGTTCATCTCTTTTCCACATATTCTTGATAAGATTACTCCATTGATTAGCTTAACCTTCCTTGTGATATACGTATAAGATGACTTTGTCTTGTTCAAAACTTTATTGGTCCCACCCATCTCATAATGAAACCATTCTTATGTATGCCACAAAATCATAAATCATACACCATAACATAACCTATATAATAAAATGGGATTCTTAAACATCATGCCATCATAACATAATCGATATAAGATAAAAGGAATTCACAAAAATAATTATATCACAACATAATCAGATCAATGCAATAATAGGGATAGAAACATAACTATATCTTTTCTTAGATGGAAAATAATTTTGATAAAACACATGAACTTAGTTCTTGAGGAAAATATCCTTTCTTCGTCAAAAACATTTTCTTTCTCAATATGACATGAAATTTCACAATTAAAAATGTTAATTGAAAATAAACCTGAATACTTGTAAAGGATTATTTATGGAAATAATTCTCTATGAAAGCCTAAAATTTTTTTCATGTCGTATAAGCTAAAAAACATTCTTCTTGTACTTTGGTCGAAAAATTCAAAACGTTTCTCGTACTGAAAATGAAAAAATATTCATATCATAACTTTTACTAAAAATTAAAAAATGGGTGAAATTAGATTTAAACAATTTTATAAGCATATAAATAATATTACATTTTTAGAAAACGTGGATGTAAATGTTAAATATGCCCTAGTAAATACTGAATTATAAAAAATCTCGGATAAAAAATGAGATTGCGAGGTTTTCCATTACCTTAGGTCTGAAATGATTTGTACATATCTGAACCACCTGTATAATAATGTAAATAATTCCATTGAATTATTATAGAATCATAGTCATTAAATGATATCATATATGGTCATATTCTTATCTGTTTATTACTAACATTTCATTATTACTCATTATTTATGTGTTAACTGCTTTATGTTCTTATGCATGTTTTGTAGAATAAATTTTTATTCCTATTTTAGGTTATAGTTATATCATTTAAATAATGGTATTAGTATAATATATAATATATTTATTCATTCAATTCATTTATATAATCATTCTTAAATGAATATCATGTAGAACGAATCACATCACATCTTGGAGACAGTAGGCCGTACGTACGCACGAGCGACGATATCATTCCCATGATTGTGTAATTGTATTGAAATGTATGGTGTATAATATTTCAAAATCAATATAACTTTGAAATAATCATATATAGTTATTTCTTCCATCATTATACCCATCTATGTATGTTGGTGATGAAAAATATATTACACCACGATGTGGAGACAGTAGGTCGTACGTATGCACCCATAGTGATTTCATTTCTCATAAGATGGATAAGAGATGGAATTAGGTTGTTTCATATTCATAATAACATATCAGTATACAAGTGATACTGGATTTATTACTTAATTATGAAAAAAATCATATAGAGGAAGTAAAATATGAAATACATTTGAAAGAATCAGTAAAGGATATTACCTCTTCTTCGACGTGCATTTTCTAAACCTCCTCTTAGGGCACTAAAGATGGTCTTTAAAGATAAATAGGAACTCTCTGATGTTCCAAGGGATGTTGAGAAGGAAAAAGGGAAGGGTTTGGCTGATATTGAGTTCTCAAAATGGAGTGAAGGGGGAGAGGGAGGAGGTTCCCTTTTATAAGAGGAGAGGTGCACTTTTGGAATCCTGAAAAATATTAATTTATAATAAAATCATACCCCACTTAAAAACCTCCAAGATGAATAAAATTATAATATAAGATGATATATTGTGTTGTAATCTGCTCAAGGAATAAAATTTAAACATGTTTTGATTTTATTTTAAACCTTATCATTTTGATTTATCCTTATTTAATCTATTTAATTTTATCTGTGGTAATAATATTCTAAATTTTAAATGGTTATAAATACTTACATATTTGTCGTGAATGGTCCATAATTGGAAACTTTATGACATTTTAGACCATATAATTATCAATTTTTAGTTTTTAAATATTTTTGTAATTTGTAATCAAATTAATAATATGTTATTTTTATAAAATATCAATAGTGTCAATTTTGATACTATTCATTTATTTGAATTTAAATAAAATTCACACAGAAGATATATATGAAAAAAATATTTAATAGATTCTTAATATGTATTATGCATCTAAAAAATTCATGGAGAACATTAATAAGTTAATAAAATATTTATTTTAATATTTTTAAAACCATTTATTTGATATTTTTTTAATAAAATAATTACTAAAACATTTATGTATAATTATTTAATGTACTTATCTGTTTCATAAAAAATAAAAATAAAATAATAGGATGAATAAAAATATAATATATTTTAAAAGAATAATTTTATTCTAATTTATATTCTAAAAAATACACCTTTTAAAATATTATATTTATTAAATTATGAAGGTGACAAATTTGACATCATTAAAAATAAAATAATATTAGGATCATTATCGCTTTTATAAGAATAAAAATGGTAAAAAATTAGACCATTGGATGATTATGGTTTATATATAAATGACCAATACATTTTCGTAAGGTGATTGGATCTTTTGATGGGTATTATTATTTTAATAAAAACTATATTATTGATTTTTCACTAAATAAATAATTTCTGCATCATTAATGTATAATATATTAAGGTAATTATATATTTCATAAAAATTACAAATAAATTAACTTTATTAATATGAACATTTTTGCTTTAAAATTAGTTTTTACAATCGAATTTATATTTTGTGTGTCCTTATATTAAAAAATAATTTAATAATTAAAGTTTGAGTGAGACATATTTCACATTCTATTGAATAAAATAAATTAAAGGTCTTAATCTCATCCAAGTGGGTTCCAATAGATTCCATTTCTACCCAAGTACATTTTAGGATGAAATATAATCTTCCAATTATATTAAGACGATTGTTAGGATAATATTATGATATTATTTTTATCCTTAATTACATGATTTACCTTAAAACATGTTAAATAAAATTTACCATAGTTACTATTCATAATGCCCAAAAAATAATAGAATCATATTAACAAAATTTGGAACTAAAGTTTATGAATATTTAATCCATTTGTTAAAATTCAAGTCATATAATTTTGAGAAATTTATTGAAAATTAACCCCGTTGTCGAAAAAATGGGTTTTTGTTTAAAACATTGCAAAAGATTGAAATGTTTTTACCAATAAATTCAAAGTAAAATTAATGATAATGAAATAATTTATATTAAATGGTAAAATATATATAATTTTTATAATTTAAAACCATTAGATATTATAATTTAACCATATAAATTATCTCTATGAAAAAGTTGTTTTAAGCAAAATTTAGCATATTTTTACTATTCATCAAAATAGGAATGTTATCCGAAAAATATCAGAATTTCAACCAAAGTAAATTTTAATATCCTGTTTCCAAATAAAAGGTTTACATAGTCATATTAAAATTTTTAATGTCTCTAAATCTTAAATAATAACTGTTTTCCATTAAAAGGTGGAAAATATTTTTTTATTATATAACATACAAATCTCATTAATTTTATTCAATCAAATAACTAAAATGAAATATAATTGATTTAAATTTATCATAGATTTTTCTTAAAAGTTAGATTTATTTATTCCCACTAACAGAACGTCTAGGTTATAATGGTAATTTATATTAATGGCATCTCACAATTTTTTTAAACTCACTATTGCGTGCAAAAAAAGATACTGAAGAATAAAAAATATTTAAATATTTCATAAAACTTATGGGCATTACACCTAGGGTAAACATTAAGTTATGAACTCAACCAAAATATTATAATTCTGATACAAGAATATTATTAGGGGTTATTCCACATTTAAGAGAAACTATGTGTGCATGACAAAATATAACTAATATTTTTAATATCAGAGCTCTGAGGCTCATCTGGCCCCAAAATCCTATCCCAACATAGAACCTATATTCTAATATATTCTTAGAAATATTAAAAAGTCTTATAAGTCAATTCTCGAGTCACGTCATTTATCTCACCGAAAAAATGTTGTCCTAACACAATACAATTGTTTGAAATTAAAGAAAATATAGAGATCACTAGTCATATTTCACTTGAGACAATGTTTTACATAGATAAATGTAAGTGTTTTTAATGTGAACATTATTTTACTATATTTATTCTATTCATTTTATTTTCTATTATACTATTTACATAATTCCAAAGTTGTCTGGGGAGTTTCATATCTCTAAAGAAAAATTCTTCATGTGTTACATAATAATAATACCATGTTTTGGCCCAAAATATGATAGAAATCATCATTATAGATGAAGGAAGTTTTTATATCGATTGGGGAGTTCGTATTGGATATTATATATCAATATCTGAAGGTAAATTCTTTATTAGATATAGATAAGATTAATTGAAATCCCTGATGAAACAATTATAAAAATAAATTGAAATAGAAGATGAGTAAAGTATAAAATAATAATACATAAAAAATATTTTTATATAGTCACAACATGATGGAAAGTGGGTGAATTTATCATAACGTCTTGATAATTTTTCCGGATAATTAAAAGGAAATATTTTTTTTAGAAAATCTAGTGAAACATAAATTTATAAAACCTATTAACATCTTCACTAGTTCATAGAGAATAATGTTTAATATGGAAATATAACATATAATAATATATAGTTTTTTATGTGCCTAATATAATGTTGACCACCTTAAAAATTATGTATTTCATTAGATAAAATAATTTCTAGGAGTTCATTATCGCCAAATTTTCTAGTTATTTTTACATACTTTTTCCATGTTTATTTTATTGCATATGATGATGGTGTTTGTGGGGGGGGGGATATTTGATAGCTCTTATTGAAAATTGTGAGAGATCCTAATTGATTTATGAAAATAAAAAATGGGAAATAAAATTTCATATAAGGGGGAGACTGGATATTTATAGGGAGACATTAGTTATTTCTTGCTAAAGGATTAGAAAATTAAAAACATTTTTTTTCATGTTCCCAACAAATAGAAATGTGTAGATTAATGGACCTTAAATATTAGGGACATTAAAAATAATGATGAATTATTTTTTAAAAAGGATTTTGGAGATATCCTTATTTTATAATGGGATAATATAGTATTTATCTTTACATTGATGATGTGAAAATTCTCAAAATCATTGTTACTTACAATGGTGGGATATTTAGATAAATCTCACATTATGATATTTCTAAAACATGTTTCCTGATATTATCATTCATGATATTTTTATATGGATTGATATTATTTTATTTTTAATATTTCAAATATATAGATAAAAATATCTATATTGTTAAAATTAGGTTGAAATGAAAATTATTTTTAAGGGAGACCCAAACTACAATATAGGGACATTAAAAACACAAATTGGTAACTATATAAAAAATGATAATGATAAAATTAGAAAACTTAATCAGTATATATGAAGGATATGTTTAATTATAATGAAATATTGAAAAAATGATCATTCATTTCTTTTTAGGACATAATTAATGGAAATAATTATCATGGTGGATGTCATTGTTGAATTAAAAAATCCATGTATGTGATACCGTATAAACAAATACTATGGGGATTGATCAATTTTGATAAAAATGAGGAATTTATTAAGTGATTATAGGAAATAAATCATAATGTTTTTTAAGACTCATTTTATTATTTAAAGAAAAGACCTTTTTAGACTGGGTAAAGGGAGACCCATTACAAAGCCCGAAGTCCCAAGGCCAAAGTGGCCCGAATACAAGGCTTGAAAGGACATTTTTTTGCCCAAAGGGCCCCTCGGTCAATAGTATTGCAACAATACCCTGAGCTGCTATAGTACCTAATACAGTACCACCACCGCTATTTTTCTTGCTACAGTGCCTCTGCCGCTATAGTGTTGCCACCGCTATAGTTCTGCCACTGCTACAATCCTGCTACAGTACCCAGAAATTAGTCCCTACCCAAATTTTATCCTGGGTCTTCTGGATTCCAAGCAGGAGCCTGTACCACTAGGGTACATGCTCATTGGCATCATAGTGGTATTTATATATTTGTCATTGGGAGAAATTAACACCTTGTTTTGACTAGTTTAAATGTGTGATGCCACATTATTATCCATGAACATGCATAATACATTATCTTACACACATCACTAAACTCAAATGAAAGAAATACAATATTTTATTAAAATAATACAATATATTGAATTTTAAAAAATCATTCACTGTTATAATTCAATCTCAATCAAAATTATGATAATTATTAGAGTAATAAAAACAAAGGTTAATAATAATACCAAAAACATGAAATCAATATCCTCATGGTTTTTTATAAGGACTATACCGCTAATTCTAATTATCAAGAGACTTCCAAATAATAGAAATATAATATATTTTTTATAACATATATAATAAAACCCTGTTATTCAATTTTAGAGAAGTATGTAATCTAGTATATTAGATAGAAAATGGGTAATCTGGACATTATATGACTATTTAAATTAGATATGGATTTAGGAATTCATATAACTAATGGGTATATTAAAGATATTATAATTTAAATATAAATATTTTGTATAAATTAATAGTCCACAATAATTAATATATTAAACATTTATAATTTATAATTAATATATTTTAAATAAAATAAAATTTTAAATTAGTAAAATATTTTAATTAATTATATAAGATAATTTTTTATTCCAGAGAAATTATTTTTTTGAAGTAAAATATACATAATTTTTAAAAATCAATTATAATTATTTATAGATTTAATATGATAAAAAGGGTTTTTTAAATTAATGTATCAAATTTGGATAGAGGTATACTTTAAAAAAACATTACTATGGTAAATTGTAAATGATATCAGTACACTATAGAAAAGATGAAATACAATATATAGTTAAAATTATTTATAAAAAATAAAAATAATTTTTGAAATTGAGTTAGTGATGGTCATACATTGAGTTTTTGAACTTATGTATAACAATTCATATAAAAATTAACTTTTATATCCCATTTGAATTGAGAAATTATAGAAATGCTGCTCAAAATCATCCATAAAAGGACACCTTCTCTACCAATCCCAAACCAATACTATCCTTTGGTTTCTACTTAATATACATACAAAAATTATATCTTTCAATTCCCTAACCCATTTTCGGTATCACTTTGTTTGGATATGATCTTTAAATCCATCATTTTGTAGTAACAAGATATGATAAATTGAGGTTCTATCTATGTATCATGCTCTTGTCTATACTCTCTCTCATTTAGCAGTTTAACAAGTTCTTATTTTTGTGGGTTCAACGAAATATATAAATAATACATTACTATATTCAAAATTTACATCATGTATGATGATGAAGACATATGTGTGTTAATATATGATAGTAAGGAGTAATTCATGTTATTATTATAGTTTTATAAGGGTGTGAAATAAAAAAATTATAATTTTAAAGTAACAAATTGTAATTATTAATGTTACATAAATAATGAACTTTGTGAATTCCGGTTATGAAAAAATACATTTTTTTCCTAAAATTATATTGAAAATATATAAATTATTACAATTTTATTATTTCACTATGTTTTCTAATCAATTTATGATGATAATTTTATCGATGAATATGGATCAACATTTCAATACATAAACCAATACAAGATAATTTTTATATAAATTATATCTAAATATCATATTGTTTTCTTTACCAGTGGTCATTTATGGTGTTTAAATGTCTTTAATCCGTTTTCCCTCTCATTTATTCACAAATAATAAAAAATACATTCAAATGTTGAATGATCATTTAATTTCATTTTTTTATATGGAATCCTTCTTCTCTATACACATATTTATTATATAATTTCAAGAATGTCATTCTATATAATTATAATATTTCTTTTTTGAACTTATTTTTTGTTTTAATTTATTTACAAATATGATATTGGAATATTTTTATTGTTTCCCTATTATCTTTCTAGATCCTTCTTTTATCTCATAATTTTCATCTATTTTCTAAAAATATATTATTTTCTTCTTACAAGGATACATAAAATTAATTTTCATTTATTAAGATATTGTTTTTAAAACAATAGATTTATATATTATATCATTTTCAATTTATTTGAAATAAAATAAATATTTCACCATTTTTTGATTGTTTTAATTTTTTATAATATATTTTTTATATATGTTAGCATCCTTTTATTTTTGATATGTTCCATAATGAATGTGTTTCAATATATTCATTATATCACATTATCTATATGAAGCATTTTTATATCAATTGAAATTTTTATAAAACCTATTAAATTATAATCAGTTAATTATGCTATGAAGGATTTATGAATTCCACTTCTTTCTTCTGGTAGATATATATCTAGTTTATCAATATGTGTTAGCACAGATTTATATATCCCTCCAACGAATTTGGTAATGTTTTATATCTAATAAGATATTATATTTTATAACATTGGAGGTTATCCTACATTATTTTGATTGAAGATATGTTTTTCTATAATGTAATTCTGTTCGTGAAAGTTAGACTCAATATATGATCTGATTATCTAAACTTATGCATGTCATACATTTGGATTTCAGCACACATTCACATGCTTCAGTTATTATTATGTGAAAGATTACTTATTCTATAATTATTGGATTTGTTTTAGGATATATATTTTATTGGGTTGATGTCGCTTATTTTTATCTTACAGAATAATATTCTCATACATGTATGTTCGTATGATGCTCACGTTGGATAGTAATTATGGTATCCTTTGTGGTTTTGACTAATATGCCATAATAATTACCAAAATCGAGGCTCAAAATTTTCCAAATTTTCAAATTGTAATATTATGATAGAGTATATAATATTTCATATTCCATGGGAAGATTCATTTGTATTATAATCATAGATGGAATATATAATCTATGTTTGACTTGTCATTTATGTATCTAATATCTATATCCACTAAACCATTGAATTATAATTATGTTATTTATTATCATATGTTGTGGTTCATTATATATAATGATTTATTTTTTATATACGTCAAGTTTATTTCACCTTATTCATTTTCATATTAAGGATTAATGATTTTTCAGTGATTAAGATATAAATAAAAAGATGATAAAACTCAAATCAACCATGGTTGAATCAATGGTGTTATTGTATGAAGTTGAGTTTTCATAAGTTGAAATTAATATTTCAATGGTTAGAAAATGTTAATTTTAATTTTAATTATTATATGATTTCTTATAGATTATTTTATTTTTTTAATAATTAATCTATCTATTATATTTTATTCAATAATTTTAGAAAAGATAAACCAAATGAACTAATTGTGAAATGGACGATACATTGATTTTACCAAAAATAGACTAAATGAGATATGATATGGAGTAAAAATCACTTTTTTATTCTCAAACAACACTCCCTTTCTTAGAAAAATCTTATAGACCATGTTCAGTTCTCAATTATTCAAGAGAATGAAATAACTACCTCTTAATTTATTAATTTAAATATATTCACCATACATAATTGGTTCCTTTGATAATGTAATTATTAATAAATTAATCAACATAATAAAAAATATATTCTTATTACACAACACATAAAGTAAGAGTTGGTTATTTTAGTTCTTTATTAATTAAATGGTGTAGAAAATCGATGGTAACCAATATTCAAAATCATGTTAAAATGGAAGATATTAACTCCCGGGTATTTGGGGAGTTTAAGAAAATAATTTACAAAATAATATTTTCCCTGAACACTTTCCACCAAAATAGAGAGTGAATTTTTTAAGCTAAAAAATAAAGTGGAAATCAATTATATGTTATTGAGAAAACATCATTAGACATACATTCTATGATACCGACTTCTTTACTGACCCTAAAATCAAAACACAACCTTTCTATATTCTTTTAAAATGATGTATTTAAAAAATATTAGATATAACAGACATCAGTTGTTGTGAATAAATATTCTAGTATACACTATTGTTTTAATTAGAAATTAGACACTTCCATTATTCTCACGTTTTCTGGGTGAGGTAGAAAATAATATTTTTTGAATACATAGATGATAAATATCATTGTATAAATAATATTAACATACTATATGTAAAAAATAATGGAATAAGAATGGTATAATGTCAATAATAGAATTAATAAATGTTTCATGTGTAAAGAATAATTTTATCCAGAACTTGAATTCTGAATAGATATGAACTAACTATAAAAAATTGAAGAGATTAATGTCCCACCCTATGATACACCCAACCATTAGTGAAACAGTGATAAGGATTTTGGGAACTATGATAGAAAATACACTAACCCATGGATTAATGATTACAATAAACACCAAATAATAATATCACATTACATAGACATTTAAATGTTTTAAGAATAATACATGTTACTACAGAGGGGAAAACATATCACTAAAATTCAAGATCAAAATTATAAGATATAATATCATAATATTAAACTCTATATTAAAATAATCTCGTAAAGTAATGTAGTTAAACATTAACTAGGATTTATATAGTGAAAAAATCATAATAGTTCTAAGGTGTGATAGTAACTAGTGGATTAATATTAGAGGAGCTGAAATAACTTGTTAGAGTCACTAGTCAAACCCAATTAATATCACCATTAAAATTCTCTATAATACAATGTAAATTTCCTCACTTTATTTTCAAACCATGAGAGTCATATTATTATTTATATGATGGGACACTAGGAGACATATAAATATAAAAAAATTGGACATGTTATATAATTTCTATAATCTTACACCTGTACCCTAATCAAACTGACCGTACCACGATTCACAGTTTTATTTCACCTTTATACCGATGTATTAAACTTATTTTTTATTGAACATTACATGTATAATAATAAATTTCAATCCATATTTGATTCAATTATTTTGTGTTTAACACTTTTAAAATGGTAAATGTTACTTGTTTTGATAATTATATTGTAGGTGGGGGTGATTTTGAGGACCTATGACGAAGTCTATGAAAAATGATCCATTCTGCACATGATCCAAGAACACCAATAGCCTAAAACGTATGATTCTACTAATCCATGATTTCCAATGGGCTGAAACTTTGTGGGTCGGTTCAAAATATAATGATCTACATTTCTTATGAAGGAATCTAAGCCCAATTTATAACGACCCACACATTACACTGTTATTGCTTCAAAATTGAAGCACACTAATTACAACATATAACAAAACCATGAAAGGACCGTATAGGTATAGTGTCTCTAGAAAATGGGAAACATAAACAACCGGTTCATAAAGCATCTACATTTCCTGCCATTTATTTCATCATATCTGGAGTCCCTTTTGGCATATCCTACTTAATAACCTTCTTCCTAACACGGGGAAAGAAAACATACTAAAGGGTTAGCTCAAATGCTACGTATGGGTAAACAAAGGAAATATCAATCACATCATATTCATAATAACATAACATTTTGGAAATCTTAACCTGCAAAAGAGATCATAATTTCATAACATGGGATAAATCATAGTAGTGAAATATAATCCCAATAATCATAACGTAAGACATGAAACTTTTTTTCATACACACATAATCATCTAGATTCATTTCTTAGTAGTCAAGACTCATTTCCAAGACTATCTTAGCGGACAAAGTCCATTTATGAACCGAGTTCACTACTCATTTCAGTCATGTTTCACTGAACAGGATTAACCTACCATTCCAGCCAGGTCTATCTCATGACATATAAATCTTTACCCAATGCATTAGAGGGGGATATAGGTCCCACCCATCTCATAATGATACCATTTTTATGTGTGCCACAAAATCATAAATCATACATCATAGCATAACCCATGTAAAAAAATGGGATTCTTAAACATCGTGACATCATAAAACAATTCATATAAGATAAAGTAATTCATAAAAATAATTCCATCACAACACAATCAAATCAATGTAATAATAGGGATAGAAACAGAACCGTATATTATCTTAGATGGAAAATAATTTTGATAAAACACTTGAACTCCATTCTTGAGGAAAATATCTTTTCTACTTCAAAAAACATTTTTCCTTTCTTAACATGTCATACAATTTTAATCTAAAATTAGTTGATTAACAATAAACTTCAAAACATGTAAAGGAATCCTCTTGGAAATAAGGTTCTAAAAATCCATTCATTCCATATAAGTTAAAAAAACATTCTTCTCGTACTTTGGACAGAAAATTAAAAAAGTACCTCGTACGAAAAAAAAGATTCCTTTCATAACTTTTACTAAAAACTCACTGAAGGGTAAAATTGGATTTAAAAAATTGTAGTAGGATAGAAATAATATTACGTATTGAGAAAACGTGGACGTGGGTGATAAATATTTCCCACTAAATTCTGAAGTATAAACAATCTCGGATAAAAATGAGATTGCGAGATTTTCCCTTACCATAGGCTCGATTTGCTTGGTAAGTGTCCGAACCTCCTGTATAATGATTTAAATAATGTCATTGAATTATTCCAGAATCATACTCATTGTTATGATATCATATATGGTCATATTCTTAGCTTCTTATTAGTAATATTTCATTGTTTTTTGTGTGTTTATTACATTTTGTTCTTATGCGTGTTTTGTCGAATAAATTTTTATTCTTCTTTTTAGGTTATAGATACCTCATTTCCAGAATGGTATTAGTTTAATATATATATATCATATATATTCATTCAATTCATTTATATAATCTTTATTCAATGAAGATCATGTAGAACGAGTCGCATCACATCGCGGAGACGGTATTCCGTACGTATGCATGAGTGATGATATCGTTCCCATGATCATGGAATTGTATTAGAGGGTATGTATTCTATTGTAGAATCAATATCACTTTACAATAATCATATATAGTTATTATTTACACCATAATAGTCATCAAAGTAAAGTGGTGGTGGATAATAGATTACATCACGGCGTGGAGACGGTATTCCGTACGTACGCACGCGCGGTGATTTCATTTTCAGTAAGATGGATAGAAAGTGAAATAGTGTTGTTTTATACTTATAATAACATATCATCATATGAGTGATACTTATGTTATTACTTAATAATGAAAAAACTAAAGAAGAAGAAATAGAAGAAGAAATAAAGTTGAAAGAATCGGTAACAGACATTACCTCTTCTTTGAAATGCTTCATTTTAACCTCCTCTTAGGGCACTAAAAATGGTCTTTAAAGAAGACAAGGAACTCTAGGATATTTCAAAGGAAGTGGAGATGAGAATTTAGCAGGGTTTGGACATGCTTGAAGTCTCAAAGTGGTGTGAAGAGGTGAGGGATGAGGATCCCTTTTATAAGGGATGAGAGGGGCACCTTTGGAAAAACTAAAAATATTATTTTATTATACAGTCATATTCGGTTTTTAATAGCTCTAAATTGATTTATTTCGAAGATATGGTGGGGATGGGTCGAAATCCTCTCTTCCAATAGAATTTAGGGAAGTTTAGGTTTCTATTGCAACTTTAACATTTATATTTAACTTTAAGTTAAATAATTTTACTTTTACCGTGTCTTCTTGTTTTCTTACACTATAAGGTTAATAAACTTACTATAACAAGCCAAACGAACCCCAAGATGTTTATTAATAATATATATAACCTTATCTAAGTAATTTTACCGAACCATATATTTTTAGGAATAAAATAACAATTAATAATATAATATTTTTTTAAAAACTATTTTATGTCAATTTTGACACTATTTGGTAATTGGTTTTTTTGAAAATCATAACAGAATAATTAGTTCAAACAAAGTTAATTAAATCAATACTAACATGTCATAGTAACCTATAAAATTAGTGGAATTCATAAAAAGTCTCAAATTACATTTATTTGGGTATTTATCACATCAATTATGTCAAAATTTCATTAATAAGATAATTACCGCATCATCATTGTGTCATAACCCTATATTAAAAATGTTTTGGTTATTAAACTTTGATTTTAACTATTCTTTAAATAAAATAATATTAAATGTCCTAATATATTCTAAGTTGGCCTAAATGGTCATATTTTATTCCTATGGTTTTTTTTGGTCGAATCTAACTTATCCAATAGAATTAGAACATGTGTTAGGGTAATAATAATAACATTTTTACCCTTAATTACAATATTTACTTTTAACCGTGGTAAAAAAAGTAAACAGTTACTTTTCCAAAAAATTATTTTCATCTCATTGAACCACATTTTAGTCCTTTATATTAACCATGTCTCTCGTATTTTCGAGATTCCACTCACAGAAGTGGTAAAATTAAGTTTTCTGTAAATTTTCAAATTCTCCTAGGAGGTGGGTAAAAGACGGTGAAAAGTTCAATAAAATTTTTATATATCTAAAATTATTATAAAATGACTCCAATGAATTAAATTTAACTTATATAGGTGTTATGTATCGATTTTTACATAAAATTAATTTAAATAAAATAAATAATTAATTAAATAAAAAGTTGGCTTTTAAATAGTAACCTAGTGTTTTTACTTTTCATTAAAAATTAAAAGTTTTCAGAAAAATACCAAAATTTCACCCTAGGCTAATTTCGATACTCCGAATCCAAAAATGAAGTCAATTTTGAAAGAAAAATGTAAAAAATTTCAAAAAGTGGATATTACTATTAATAACGACTAGTTTTAATAATATTTTTATATCATATCGTTGTTTAGTGAAACTCGGTTTTGCGTATAACGCAAGCTATCGAGGAAGGCCGCATTTGTGTATAAATCAAGCCAATCTAGTGTTGTGTGTATTGAAATATTCCTTTGATGATGTATATAAAAACAAAATATTTCTCATAAAAATCTCGGGTGTTACATTCTACCCACCTTAAAATAGAATTTCCCCTCAAAATTCATCACTTGGTTACAAAAAGATGAAGATACCTCTCCATCATCATATCCTCAATCTCCCATGTAGCTTCTTCTAATTGGTGGTTCCTCCATAAAACTTTCACCAAGTGAGTGGTCTTGTTCCGTAGGACTTTTTCACTACGATCCAGAATCTCTATCAGTTGTTCTTCATAAGAAAGATCTTGCTCCAGCGGTACAACTTCTAAGATGAGTACATGTTAAGGATCAGGTATGTATTTTCTCAGGAGAGATACATGGAACACGTCATGAACTTGAGAGAGATTCAGTGGAAGTTCCAATTGGTAAGATACCTTCCAAACACGATCTAGTATTTTGAAAGAACCGATATACCTAGGGCTCATCTTTCCCTTCTTTCTAAATCTCATTACTCTCTTCCAAGGAGATATTCGTAAGAACACTTTATCACCCACTTCAAACTCTATGTATTTTCTTCGATTATAAGCATTAGATCTGACTTTTCTTCCATCTCATCAACAAGATCAGGTCCTAATATCTTTCTTTCCCCAACTTCATCATAGCAAGTTGGAGTTCGGAATTTCTTTCCATAGAGAGATTCATAAGGAGCCATCTGAACACTGAATTGAAAGCTATTATTATAAGAAAATTACACCAAAGGTAGATGTTGATCCCAACCACCATGGAAATCCATAGAGCAATCTCTTAACATATCTTCTAGAGTTTGAATTGTTCTCTCAGACTGACCGTCTGTCTGACTATGATAAGTAGTGCTGAAACTCAACTCTGTATCCAGAGTATACTGAAGACTTCTCCAAAACATTGAGGTAAACCTTGGATCCTGATCTGATATAATGGAATGTGGTACTCCATGCAATCTTACCACTTCCTTTACATATATCCTGGAAAGCCGATCCAGAGAGAAATCATATCTAATAGAAATGAAGTGTGCAGAATTTGTAAGACGATCAACTATGACCCATATATCATTATTGCCTTTGGATTTTTTAGGAAGTCCGGTGACAAAGTCCATATTGATGTTTTCGCATTTCCATTCGGGTATGGGTAATGGTTGTAACATCCCCTTAGACTTATATCTCTCAGCTTTAACTTGTTGACAAACCAAGCATCGAGATACATATTCAGCAACATCTCTTTTTCATACCATCCCACCAGAAGTAATCTTTCAGGTCCCTATACATCTTCGTGCTTCCAGGATGAATAGAGACTGAAGAACTATGAGCCTCATCCAGCAGCTCCTTCTTTAATTCAGGGATGGGAGGAACACAAACCCAATTCCTAAACCTTATTATCCCATCATAATCAAGGTTGAATTCAGGAACATTTCTCACCTTCTTTTGTAACTCTACATCTTCTTTATGTGCCTCTCTAATCTTCACATGTATAGATGGTTGAACATTCATTTGAGAAAGATAAGATTTTTCCCCTTCCATTATAATTCCACGATCCAACCTTTTTAAATCCATAAATATTTGATATTTTGTGATCCTCATCATGGATAAGCTATCATGGTCTTGTCAACTAAATGCGTCTACCACCTTGTTTTCTTTCAGAGGGTGGTAATGAATTGAGCAGTCGTAATCCTTAATCATCTACAACCATCTTCTTTGATGCATATTCAGATCCTTTTGTGTAAAAATATACTTTAAACTTTTATAGTCAGTATAAATATCACAACTTTAAACATAAAGATAATGCCTCCAAATCTTTAATGCAAAGGTTACCGCAGCTAACTGCAAATCATGAGGTGGGTAATTTTGCTCATGGATTTTCAACTGTCATGAGACAGAAGCTATCACCATATCATTTTTCATAGGAACAAACCTCAACCTCTTTTTGGATGCATCACTATAGATCACAAACCTTTCTACACTACAAGGAAGTGTGAGTATAGGTGCACTGGATAACCTTCTTTTCAACTCCTTGAAATTATCTTCACATTCCTCCATCCACACGAACTTAACTCCTTTTCGAGTCAACCTGGTGAGTGGATTAGATAATCGTGAAACATCATTCACAAAATGTCAATAATATCCATCCAAAACAAGAAAACTTCAGATCTCAGTTAATGTTGTTGGTCTCGACCATCTTTCGATAACCTCGGTTTTTGGTGGACCCACAGATATCCCCTCTTTTGAGATTATGTGACCAAAAAATGCAAATTTTGAAGACAAAATTCACACTTGAAAAATTTGGCACAAAGCTTCTAATTTCTCAGGGTCTTCAATACAATTCTCAAGTGATCTTCATGTTCTTCCTTTCTCCTTGAATAGACAATAATATCGTCTATAAAGACTACCACAAAATGATCAAGATAGTCTCTAAAGACACTATTCATTAGAGCCATGAAGATAGAAGGGGCATTAGTAAGACCAAATGACATCACTATAAATACATAGTGTCCATACCTTGTACGGAGAGCCGTCTTTGGTATATCCTCACTTTTGACCCTTAATTGATGATACCATGAACGAAGATCAATCTTGGAAAAGTATTGAGCTCCATAATGTTGGTCAAATAAGTCATCATTGTGTGGGAGATGATATTTGTTCTTGATAGTGATATTGTTATGTTCTCGATAATCAATGCAGAGTCTCATTGATCCATCTTTTTTTTAACAAACAGAATAGGTTATCCCCAAGGTGATGCACTGAGGCATATGAACCCCTTATCAAAATTCTCTTGGAGTTGCTTCTCCAATTCCCACAACTCAATTGGGGCCATTCTATAAGGTGTCTTTGAAATAGGAAAATCACCCAGTATGAGTTCTATTGAAAACTCAACTTCACGATTTGGTGGAAGACCTGGAAATTCCTATGAAAATGCATCATCAAACTCTCACACAATGGGAATATTCTTAATAGTTAGTTTCTCTCCAACCATTTGAGATAAATACCATTAATTTAGTGGAATCAAGACCCATAAGATGGAAGAAATTTCCACTGGAAGGTTATGTTCATCCTTGCATCGATAAATGATCATAGATTGATCTGGAATATAAAATGTGACTACACTTATTTGGAAATTGATATGAGCTCCATATAATGAAAGCCAATCCATGCCAAGAATCACATCAAATTCCACTATAGGAAGGACCACAATATTTTCAGGAAGAACTATCCCACAAAGTTAAATCGGAGAAGAATTATAAACTTTTGATGCGACTGTTGTGCCATTAATGGTTTTCACAGCTAACTCAACATCTAATTGTTGAGGTAATATGGAGATACCCTTAGAAAATTATTCAGAAATAAAAGAGTGGTTGGATCCAGAATCAAATAGAACATTTTATAATTTAGAGTGGATGGTAAGTGTACCTTTCAACACTTCGTTATTGTAATCCACATCGCTGATATAAATTTCATGTGACTTTCCTTTGTCTTTATCCTTAAGAGTTTGTTGATGTCGATCATCATCAACAACCCTTGGATCAGGGCATTGATTGGCATAATACCCCATTTCCTTCCACTTGTAACATTGAAGTGTAGGAGGTGCACCCTGTGTAGCCTTTTCTGTTTTCACATCACTAAACATCTTTTTCCCATCATTGCGGCATTCAAATGACCGATGAACTTCTTTTCCAAATTTGAAACATTGACTTTTCCCTTTTAGACAACTCCCTAAATGTTTCTTTCCAAACTTTGATCATAAGGGAAAACTCATCTTCTTTTCAGTGTTCTCTTTATATTTTCTTTGGAATTCCATTTTCCTCTTCTTGTCAAACCCGTATGACTGATGGGTTACTCCAATATCGATCTCAACCTTGAGAGCAGATTGAACGATTTCCTCATAGCTATTTAAGTCCCTTATCGATAACACCCTTTGAAGACTTTGTTTTAAGCCACTAAAGAATCGATCAATCTTACTCTCAGGTTGGATAATAATCCCAGAAGCGTACCTTGCAAGTCTTGTAAAATTTTCTTCGTAGGTACCAACAGATTCATCATTATTTTTCTTTAGTAGAAGAAACTCCTTCTCTATATTTGTTCGAAGAATACGAGGGAAGTACTTATTGAAAAATAAGTTGTTGAACTCTTCCCATTACATGGATTCAATTTCATCCATTTACCTCGTATTCTTGATAAGATTCCACCATTGATCAGTTTCACCCTCCAAACGATATACTGATAAGATGACTCTATCATGTTTAGAACGTTGAAGAACTGAAATTATCTTTTCAGTGGTACTGATCCACTGTTTAGTCACTAATGTATTAGTAGACCTGCTGAATGAGGGTGGACGCTGCCTCATGAATGATTCAATAGAATGTTGATCCCTTCTTTGCTCATTTGGAAGTCCTGCATGATTCATAGATTGATAAAGTTGTGTGAGCATGGCAACAAGATTTTCTATTCCATCTCCTATAACGTTTGGTTGCTCAGGGGGACAATCATTGCACTGCCCGTCACATTCCGCATTATCACAGTTCCTTCGGGTTCCAGCCATTGACTAAAACCAAGAAGAATAGTGTGAGCAACACTAATTATAATAGGAAAACCACATAATCAATAATAAAATTTCACACTTAAGTTCTTATCATTGGTTGTTCATATACATTTCTAAAACACTAAGATTGTGTTCTATGCTTAGACTTATCCTTAGGGTTCTTACTAAGGCTTCCACATCCTTGTTTCCAAAGGTTGACTATACCGTTCCTCTGATACCAACTATAACAACCCACACTTTACATTGTTTCTGCTTCAAAATTGAAGCACACTTATTACAACATATAACAAAACCATGAAAGGACTGTATAGGTATAGTGTCTTTAGAAACAAGGAAACATAAACAAATAGTTCATAATGCATCTTCATTACCACCCATTTATTTCATCATATCTAGAGTCCCTTTTGGAATATCCTACTTAATAACCGTCTTCCTGACCTGGGGAAAGAAAACATTCAAAAGGGTGAGCTCAAATGCTCAGTAAGGGTAAACAAAAGAAATATCAATCACATCATATTCAATAAGAACATAACATTTTGGAAATATTAATCTGCAAAAGAGATCATAATTTCATAACATGGGATAAATCATAGTAGTGAAATGTAATCCCAATAATCATAACTTAAAACATGATACTTTGTGTAATACACACATAATCATATAGAATCATTTCTTAGTAGTCAAGACTCATTTCCAAGACTATCTTAGCGGACAAAGTCCATTTATGAACCGAGTTCACTCCTCGTTTCAGTCCTGTTTCACTAAACCGGATTAACTTGCTGTTCCAGCCATGTCTATCTCATGAGATATAAATATTTACCCAATGCATTGGTGGGAGATATAGGTCCCACCCATCTCATAATGATACCATTCTTATGTGTGCCACAAAATCATAAATCATACATCATTGCATAACCAATGTAATAAAAATGGGATTCTTAAACATCGTGACATCATAAAACAATTCATATAAGATAAAGTAATTCCTAAAAATAATTCTACCACAAAATAATCAAATAAATGTAATAATAGGGATAGAAACAGAACCCTATATTATCTTAGATAAAAAATAAATTTGATAAAACACTTGAACTCCATTCTTGAGGAAAATATCCATTCTACTTTAAAAAATATTTTTCCTTTCTTAACATGTCATATAATTTTAAATTAAAATAAGTTGATTAAAAATAAACTTGAAAACATGTAAAGGAAGCTTCTTGGAAATAATGTTCTAAAAATCCATTCATGCTGTATAAGTTAAAAAAACATTCTTCTCATATTTTGGCTGGAAAAGTCAAAAAGTACCTCGTACGAAAAATGACAAAACATTCCTTTCATATCTTTTACTATAAACTCACCAAAGGGTAAAATTAGATTTAAAAAATTGTAGTAGTATAGAAATAATATTACATATTGAGAAAACAAGGATGTGGATGATAAATATTCCCCAGTAAATTCTGAAGTATAAACATTCTCAAATAAAAATGAGATTCTAAGATTTTCTCTTACCTTAGGTCTGATTTGCTTCGTAAGTGTCCAAACCTCATGTATAATGATTTAAATAATTTCATTGAATTATTAAAAAATCACACTCATTTTTATGATATCATATATGGTCATATTCTTAGCTTCTTATTAGTAATATTTCATTGTTATTTGGGTGTTTATTAATTTTTTTCTTATGTGTGTTTTGTTGAATAAATTCTTATTCTTCTTTTCAGGTTATAGATACCTCATTTCCTGAATGGTATTAGTGTAATATATATCATATTTCTTCATTAAATTCATTTATATAATCATTATTCAATGAATATCATGTAGAACGATTCACATCACATCGTGGAGACGGTATTCCGTACGTACGCACGAGCGATGATATCGTTCCCATGATCGTGGAATTATATTGGAGTGTATGTATACTATTTTAGAATCAATATCACTTTAAAATAATTATATATAGTTATTATTTACACCATTATACCCATCCAAGTAAGGTGGTGGTGGAAAATAGATTACACCATGGCGTGGAGACAGTATTTCGTATGAACGCACGAGCGGTGATTTTGTTTTCCGTAGGATAGATGGATGGTGATATAGGGTTGTTTCATACTTATAATAACATATCAGTATATGATTGATACTAATGTTATTACATCATAATTAAGAAACTAAATAAGAAGAAATAGAAGAATAAATAAAGTTGAAAGAATCGGTAACATACATTACCTCTTCTTTGAAGCGCCTCTTCTTAACCTCCTCTTAGGGAACTAAAAATGGTCTTTGAAGACGACCCGAACCTCTAGGATGTTTCTAGGGAAGTGGAAAAGATAATTTGGTAGGGGTTTGCTGAGCCTGAAGGATCAAAGTGTTGTGAGGAGGAGAGGGATGAGGTTCCCTTTTATAAGGGAGGAGAGGGGCACCTTTGGAAAAACTAAAAATATTATTTTATTATAAAGTCGTATTTGGTTTTTAATAGCTCCAAATTAATTTATTTTGAAGCAAAGGTGGGGATGTGTCGAAATCCTCTCATCAAATAGAATTTGGAGAAGTTTAGGTTTTTATTTTAACCATATCATTTAGATTTAACTTTAAGTTAAATAATTTTACTTTTACCGTGTCTCCTTATTTTCTTACACTATAAGGTTAATAAACTTACAATAAGAAGCCAAACAAACCCCAAGTTGTTTATTATTAATATATATAACCTTATCTAAGTAATTTGACCTAACCTTATATTTTTAGTAATACAATAACAATTAATAATATAATATTTTTTTTAAAAACTATTTTATGTCAATTTTGACACTATTTGGTAATTGATTTTTCTGAAAATCACAACAGAATGATTAGTTCGAACAAAGTTAAATAAATCAATACTAACATGTCATAATAACCTAGAAAATTTGTGAAATTCATAAAAAGTTTCAAATTAAATTTATTTGGGTATTTATAACATCAATTATGTCAATATTTCATTAATAAGATAATTACTGCATCATCATTGTGTCATAACCCTATATTAAAAAGGTTTTAGTTATTAAAATTTGATTTTAACTATTCTAACTATTCTTTAAATAAAAAAAATATTAAATGTCCTAATATAATCAAAGTGGGCCTAAATGGTCATATTTTATTTCTAAGGTTGTTTTTGGTCGAATTAAACTTATCCAATAGAATTAGGACATGTGTTAGGGTAATAATAATATCATTTTTACCGTTAATTACCCTATTTACTTTTAACCGTGGTAAAAAAAGTAAAAAGTTACAATTCAAAAAAAATTATTTTCATCTCATTGAACCACATTTTAGTCCTTGATATTAACTGTGTCTCTCGGATTTTCGAAATTCCACTCACAGAAGCGGTAAAATTAAGTTTTATTTAAATTTTCAAATTCTCCTAGGTGGTGGGTAAAACTCGGTGAAAAGTTCAATAAAATTTTTATATATGTAAAATTATTAGAATATTACTCCAATAAATTACATTGATCTTATATAGGTGTTTTTTATCAATTTTGACCTAAAATATATTGAAATAAAATATATAATTTTTTAAATAAAAATTCAGGTTTTAAATAGTAACCCAGTGTTTTCACTATTCATTAACAATTGAAAGTTTTCAGAAAAATACCAAAATTTCAAACTAGGATAATTTCGATACTCTGAATCCAAAAATGAAGTCCATTTTAAAAGATAAAATTTACAGAATTTCAAAAAGTGGGTATTACTATTTATAATGGCTAGTTTTAATAATATTTTAATAGCATATCGTTGTTTAGTGAAACTCAGTATTGCGTACAATGCAAGCTATCGAGGAAGGCCGTGGTTGCGTATAAAGAAAGCCAAGATAGTGTTGTGTGTAGTGAAGGATTCTATTGATGATGTATATAAAAACAAAATATTTCTCATAAAAATTATGGGTGTTACATTCTACCCCCCATAAAATGAATTTCACCCTCGAAATTCGTCACTTGGTAACAAACAGATGAGGATAACTCTCCCTCATCATATCCTCAAGCTCACATGTAGTTTATTATAATTGGTGGTTCATCTATAAAACTTTCACCAAGCGAGAGGTCTTGTTCTGTAGGACTTTTTCGCTATGATCCAGAATCTCTATCGGTGGTTCTTCATAAGAAAGATCTTTCTCCAGTGGTACAACTTCTAAGTTGAGTACATGTTAAGGATCAGGTATGTACTTTCTCAGGAGAGATACATGGAAATCATCATGAACATGAGAGAGATTCGGTGGAAGTTCCAATCAGTAAGCTTCCTTCCCAACATGATCCAATATTTAGAAAGGACCGATATACCTAGGGCTCAGCTTTCCCTTCTTTCCAAATCTCAATACTCTCTTCCAAGAAGATATTCGTAAGAACACCTTATCACCCACTTCAAACTCTAGGTCCTTTCATCGATTATCGGCATAAATTGTTTGTCGACTCTGATCTTCTCTAATGAGTTTTTGAATAGATCTGACCTTTTCTGCCATCACATCAACAAGATCATGTCCTAATATCTTTCTTTCCCCAACTTCATCCCAGCAAGTTGGAGATTGACATTTCTTTCCACAGAGAGATCCATAAGAAGCCATCTGAATACTGGAGTGAAATATATTATTATAAGAAAATTCCACCAAAGGTAGATGTTGATCCCAACCAACATTGAAATCCATAGAGTAAACTCTTAACATATTTTCTATAGTTTGAATTGTTCTCTCACACTGACTGTCTATCTGAGGATGATAAGCAGTGCTGAAACTCAACTCTGTATCCAGATTATGCTGAAGACTTCGCCAAAACTTTGAGGTAAACCTCGGATCCCGATCATATATAATGGAACGTGGTACTCCATGAAAGCTTACGAGTTCCTTTACATATATCCTGGCAAGATGATCCAGTGAGAAATCCTCTCTAATTGCAATGAAGTGTGCAGACATTATAATAAGATCAACTATGACCTAGATAACATTATTTTCTTTGGATGTTTTAGGAAGTCAAGTGACAATGTTCATAGTGATGTTTTCATATTTCCATTCAGGTATGGGTAATGGTTGTAACATCTCCTTAGACTTCTATCTCTCAGTTTTAACTTGCTGGAAAACCAAGCATCGAGAGACATATTCAGCAACATCTCTTTTCATGCCATCCCACCAGAAGTAATCTTTCAGGTCTATATACATCTTCGTGTTTCCATGATGAATAGAGAATGAAGAACTATGAGACTCATCCAGAAGATACTTCTTTAATTCAGGGATGGGAGGAACAGAAACCCGATTCCCGAACCTTATTATCCCATCACAATGAAGGTTGAATTCAGGAACATTTCTCACATTCTTTTGTAACTCTACATCTTCTTTCGGTGCCTCTCTAATCTTCACATGTATAGATGGTTGAACATTCATTTGATAAAGATAAGATTTCTCCCATTCCGTTATAATTCAAAGATCCATCCTTTCTAAATCCATAAATATTGGATCTTTTGTGATCCTCATCATGGATAAGCTAGCATGGTCTTGTTGACTTAATGCATCTTCCACCTTGTTTTCTTTCAAAGGGTGGTAATGAATTGAGCAGTCATAATCCTTCATCAGATCCAACCAACTTTTTTGATGCATATTCATCTCCTTTTGTGTGAAAATATACTTTAAACTTTTATGGTCAGTATAAATATCACCCCTTTCACCATAAAGATAATGCCTCAAAATATTTAATGAAAATATTACCGCAGCTAACTCCAAATCATGAGTTGGGTAATTTTGCTCATGGATTTTCAACTGTCGTGAGGCATAAGCTATCACCATATAGTTTTGCATAAGAACATGCCCCATCACCTTCTTGGATGCATCACTGTAGATCACAAACCTTTCTCCAATACAAGGAAGTGTGAGTATAGGTGAACTGGATAACTTTCTTTTCAACTTCTTGAAATTCTCTTCACATTCCTTCATCCACACGAACTTAACTCCTTTTCGAGTCAATCTGGTGAGTGGATTAGATAATCGTGAAAAAACTTCCACAAAACATCGATAATATCCAGCCAAATCAAGAAAACTTCGGATATCAGTTACTGTTGTTGGTCTCGACCATATTTCGATAACCTCTGTTTTTGATGAATCCACAGATATCCCCTCTTTTGAGATTATGTGACCCAAAAATGCAACTTTTTGAAGCCAAAATTCACACTTGGGAAATTTGGCATAAAGCTTCTCCTTTCTCAGGGCCTTCAATACAATTCTTAAGTGATCCTCATGTTCTTCCTTTCTCTTTTAATAGACAAGAATATCGTCTATAAAGACTACCACAAACTCATCACGATAGTCTCTAAAGACTTTATTCATCAAATCCATGAAGATAGCAGGGGAATTAGTAAGACCAAATGACATCACTATAAATTCATAGTGTCCATACCTTGTACGGAATGTCGTCTTAGGTATATCCTCCCTTTTGACCCTTAATTGATGATACCCTAAACGAAGATCAATCTTGGAAAATTATTGAGCTCCGCATAGTTGGTCAAATAAGTCTTCAATGCATGGGAGAGGATATTTGTTCTCGATAGTGATTTTGTTAAGTTCTCGATAATCAATGCAGAGTCTCATTGATCCATCTTTCTTCTTAACAAACAGAATAGGTGCTCCCTAAGGTGATGCACTAGGGCGTATGAATCCCTTATCAAGATTCTCTTGGATTTGCTTCTCCAATTCCTGCAACTCAATTGGGGCCATTCTATAAGGTGTCTTTGAAATAGGCAAAGCACCCGGTACGAGTTCTATTGAAAACTCAAATTCACGATTTGGTGGAAAACCCAAAAATTCTTCCAGAAAGACATCATCAAACTCTCATACAATGTGCATATTCGTAATAGTGAGTTTCTCTCAAACCATTTGAGATAAATAACCTTCATTTAGTGGAATCAAGACCCATAAGATGGAAGAAATTTCCACTGGAAGGTTATGTTTATCCTTGCATTGATAGACGATCATAGATTGATCTGCAATATGAAATGTGACTTCCCTTCTTTGGAAAATGATATGAGCTCCATATAAATAAATCCAATCCATGCCAAGAATCACATAAAATTTCACTATTGGAAGGACCACAAGATTTTTAGGAAGCACTTTCGCACAAACTTCAGTTGGAGAAGAATTATAAACTTTTGATGCGACTGTTGTTCCATTAGGGGTTGTCATAGCTAACTCAACATCTAATTGTTGAGGTAATATGGAGATACACTTATAAAATTATTTAGAAATAAAAGAGTGGGTGGATCCCGAATAAAATAAAACATTTTCTACTTTAGAGTTGATGGTAAGTGTACCTTTCACCACTCCATTATCATACTCCACATCACTGATAGAAATTGCATGTGACTTTCCTTTGTCTTTATCCTTAAAAGTTTGTTGAAGTCCATCATCATCAACAACCCTTGGATTAGGTCATTGATTGGCATAATTCCCCATTTCCTTCCACATGTGACATTGATGTGTAGGAGGTACACCCTTTGTAGCCTTTTCTTTATTCGCATCACTAATCATCTTCTTCCCATCATTTCGGCATTCAAATGCCCGATGACCTTATTTTAGATAGTTGAAACATTTACTTATCCCTTTAAGACAAATCCCTCAATGTTACTTTCCACACTTTGAGAATAAGGGAAAACTCATCTTCTTTTTAGTGTGCTCTTTAGATCTTACTTTGAATTCCATTTTCCTCTTCTTATCAAACCAATATGACTGTTGGGTTACTCCAATCTCCATCTCAACCTTGAGAGCACATCGAACGATTTCCTCGTAGATATTTAAGTACCTTATGGATAACTCCCTTTGAAGACTTTGTTTTAAGCCACTAAAGAATCGATCAATCTTACTCTCAGGTTGAATAATAATCCCAGAAGTGAACTTTTAAAGTCTTGTAAAATTTTCTTCGTAGGTACCAACAGATTCATCATCCTTTTTCTTTAGTTGAAGAAACTCTTTCTCCATCTTTGTTCGAAGAATACAAGGGAAGTACTTATTGAAAAATAAGTTCTTGAACTCATCCCATTCCATGGATTCAATTTCATCCCCTTGACTCATATTCTTGATAAGATTCCACCGTTGATCAGCTTCACCCTCCAAATGATATACCGCTAAGATGACTTTATCATGTTCAGAACATTGAAGAACTGGATATACATTTTCAGTGGTACTGATCCACTATTCATCAACTAATGGATCAGTAGACCCGCTGAATTAGGGTGGACGCTGCCTCATGAAGGACTCAATAGAATGTTTCTCCATTCTTTTCTCGTTTGGAAGTACTAAATGATTTATAGCTTGAGAAAGTTGCGTGAGCATGGCTACAAGATTTTTCATTCCATCTCCCATAACGTTTGGTTGCTCAGGTGGACAATCATTGCATTTCCCGTCACATTCCTCATTAACACGGTTCATTCAGGTTCCATCGATTGACTAAAACCAAGAAAAATAGTGTGA
Organism: Viscum album; assembly: GCA_963277665.1. Taxonomy (NCBI): domain Eukaryota; kingdom Viridiplantae; phylum Streptophyta; class Magnoliopsida; order Santalales; family Viscaceae; genus Viscum; species Viscum album. The sequence goes on along the minus strand of OY728162.1, from coordinate 1,232,412,442 downwards.
GCAACACAAATTATAATAGGAAAACCACATAATCAAGAATAAAATTTCACACTTAAGGTCTTATCATAGGTTGTTCATATCCATTTCTAAAACACTAATATTGTGTTCTATGCTTAGACTTATCCTTAGGGGTTTTACTAAGGCTTTCATATCCTAGTTTCCAGAGGTTGACTATACCTTTCCTCTGATACCAACTATAATGACCCACACTTTATATTGTTACTGCTTTAAAATTGAAGCACACTTATTACAACATATAACAAAACCATGAAAGGACCATATAGGTATAGTGTCTTTAGAAACTGGGAAACATAAAAAACTAGTTCATAAAGCATCTACATTGCCTCCCATTTATATCATCATATATAGAGTCCCTTTTGGCATATCCTTCTAAATAACCTTCTTCCTGACCTGGGGAAAGAAAATGTACAAATGAGTGAGCTCAAATGCTCAGTAAGGGTAAACAAAAGAAATATCAATCACATCATATTCATAAGAACATAACATTTTAAAAATCATAACCTACAAAAGAGATCATAATTTCATAACATGGGATAAAGCATAGTAGTGAAATGGAATCCCAATAATCATAACTTAAAACATGAAAGTTTGTGGCATACACAGATAATCATAGAGAATCATTTCTTAGTAGTAAAGATTCATTTCCAAGACTATCTTAGCTGACAAAGTCAATTTCTGAACCGAGTTCACTCCTCGTTTCAGTACTGTTTCACTGAACCGGATTAACCTGCCGTTCCAGCCATGTCTATCTCATGAGATATAAATCTTTACCCAATTTATCGGAGGGAGATATAGGTCCCACCCATTTCAAAATGATACCATTCTTATGTGTGCCACAAAATCATAAATCATACATCATTGTATAACCCATGTAATGAAAATGGGATTCATAAACATCGTGAAACCATAAAAAAATTCATATAAGATAAAGGAATTCATAAAAATAATTCCATCACAACATTATAAAATCAATGTAATAATATGGATAGAAACAGAACCCTATATTATCTTAGATGGAAAATAATATTGATAAAACACTTGAACTCCATTATTGAGGAAAATATCCTTTCTACTTCAAAAAACATTTTTCCTTTATTAACATGTCATAAAATTTTAAACTAAAAGAAGATGATTCAAAATAAACTTGAAAATTTTTAAAGGAAGCTTCTTGGAAATAATTTTCGAAAAATCCATTCATGCCGTATAAGATAAAAAAACACTCTTCTCATACTTTGGTCGGAACAGTCAAAAAGTACCTCATACGAAAAACAAAAAAATATTCCTTTCATATCTTTTACTAAAAACTCAACGAAGGGTAAAATTGGATTTAAACAATTGTAGTAGGATAGAAATAATATTACGTATTGAGAAAACATGGATGTGGATGATAAATATTTCCCAGTAAAATCTGAAGTATAAACAATCTCGAATAAAAATGAGATTGTGATATTTTCCCTTAGCTTAGGTCTGATTTTCATCGTAAGTGTCTGAACCTCCTGTATAATGATTTAAATAATGTCATTCACTTATTCCAGAATCAAACTCATTGTTATGATATCATATATGGTCATATTCTTAGCTTCTTATTAGTAATATTTCATTGTTATTCGGGTGTTTATTACTTTTTGTTCTTATGCGTGTTTTGTCGAATAAATTCTTACTATTCTTTTTAGGTTATAGATACCTCATTTCCAGAATGGTATTAGTGTAATATATATCATATTTATTCATTAAATTCATTTATATAATCATTATGAAATGAATATCATGCAGAACGAGTCGCATCACATCGTCGAGACGATATTCCGCACGTACGCACGAGTGATGATATCGTTCCCATGATCGTGGAATTGTATTGGAGTGTATGTATACTATTTCAGAATCAATATCACTTTAAAATAATCATATATAGTTATAATTTACACCATTAAACCCATCCAAGTAAGGTGGTGGTGGAAAATAGATTACACCACGGCGTGGAGATGGTATTCCGTACATACGCACGCGCGGTGATTTCATTTTCCGTAGGATGGATAGATGTTGAAATAGGGTTGTTTCATACTTATAATAACATATCATTATATTAGTGATACTTATGTTATTACTTCATAATGAAACAACTAAATAAGAATAAGTAGAAGAAGAAATAATGTTGAAAGAATCGGTAACAGACATTACCTCTTCTTTGAAGCGCCTCTTCTTAACCTCCTCTTAGGGCACTAAAAATAGTCTTTGAAGAAGACCAGGACCTCTAGGATGTTTCTAGGGAAGTGGATAAGATAATGTCTTAGGGTTTGGCCGAGCTTTAATGCTCAATGTGGTGTGAGGAGGAGAGGGATGAGGTTCCCTTTTATAATGGAGGAGAGGGGCACCTTTGGAAAAACTAAAAATATTATTTTATTATGAAGTCATATTCGGTTTCTAATAGCTCAAAATTGATTTATTTAGAAGTTAAGGTGGGGATGGGTCAAAAACCTCTCATCCAATAGAATTTGGACAAGTTTAGGTTTCTATTTTAACCTTATCATTTATATTTAACTTTAATTTAAATAATTTTACTTTTACTCTGTCTTCTTGTTTTCTTACACTATAAGGTTAATAAACATACTATGACAAGGCAAACAAACCCCATGTTGTCTATTATTAATATATATAACCTTATATAAGTCAATTTTCCTAACCTTATATTTTTTAGTAATAAAAGAACAATTAATAATATAATATTTGTTTTAAAAAACATTTAATGTCAATTTTAACACTATTTGCTAATTGATATTTGTGAAAATCATAACAGAATGATTAGTTAGAAAAAAGTTAATTAAATCAATAATAACATGATATAGTAACCTAGAAAAGTATTTGAATTCATAAAAAGTTTCAAATTACATTTATTTGGGTATTTATAACATCAATTATGTCAATATTTCATTAATAAGATAATTACTGCATCATCATTGTGTCATAAATAAATTAAATTATTTAATGTCTAAAAATTATAAATAAAATACCATTATTTAGGAAATATTATTATATTTCTAATGAATATTCATAGTCTAATTTATCGTTTGTATGACCCTATATTAAAAATGGTTTAGTTATTAAACATTGATTTTAAATATTTTAACTATTATTTAAATAAAAAAAATATTAAATGTCCTAATCTAATAAAAGTGGGCCTAAATGGTCATATTTTATTCCTAAGTTTGATTTTGGTCGAATTAAACATATCCAATAGAATTAGGACATGTGTTAGGGTAATAATAATATCATTTTTAACCTTAATTACCCTATTTACTTTAAACCGTGGTAAAAAAAGTAAAAAGTTACTATTCACAAAAATTATTTTCATCTCATTGAACCACATTTTAGTCCTTGATATTAACCATGTCTCTTGGATTTTTCAAATTCCACTCACAGAAGTGGTAAAATTAAGTTTTATGTAAATTTTCAAATTCTCCTAAGAGGTGGGTAAAAGGCGGTGAAAAGTTCAATAACATTTTTATATATCTAAAATTATTATAAAATGACTCCAATGAATTATATTGAACTTATATAGGTGTTATGTATCAATTTTCACCCAAAATAAATTCAGATAAAATAAATAATTAATTAAATAAAAAGTCGGCTTTTAAATAGTAACCTAGTGGTTTCACTATTCATTAAAAACTGAAAGTTTTCCGAAAAATACCAAAATTTCACCCGAGGTTAATTTAGATACTCAGAATCCAAAAATGATGTCCATTATGAAAGATAAAATTTACAAAATTTCAGAAAGTGGGTATTACTATTCATAACAGCTAGTTTTAATAATATTTTAATAGCATATCGTTGTTTAGTGAAACTCGGTATTGCATACAACGCAAGCTATCGAGGAATGACGCAGTTGCCTATAGATAAATCCAAGCTAGTGTTGTGTTTAGTGAACGATTCCTTTGGTGATGTATAAAAAAAATATTTCTCATAAAAATCACGGGAGTTACACAATTCGTCCATTAAGAGGCCCATACAAGCGGATCTGTCCAGTAAAGTGGATCTGCACAGGGTAAAAACATTGCCTTTGTATTTTGGAAATATCACTTATTATATTCCATATCTGGAAGCCACATTTGACATGTAGGTATAAACAGTGTTTTCCAACAACTAATTAGGTTTTTCTAAAGCGAGTTAAGGCATTCTGACCTGCCAAAACATTGGACCAAGCATATTCGTGAAATCAGGCTGCCCAAATACACTTCCCACTTTTCTTATAAATTAGAACCTTGGGCACCCCATTTTAGAGTTCGAACCAGAGGCAAGGTGATTCCATTTTGGAGTCCTAAATAGGTCTTTTCATCATCCCTATAAGTTCTGGAGAATTTGGGAAGTGTTAATTCAACATATTTTTCTTTCTCCCCTCCCATGGGGTTTTAAACCCCCTGTGATCACATGGGGAGGAATGTGATGTAATCCCGAGCATAATGTTTGTATTATATTCAATGATATTTTTAATTCCAAGTGTTATGTTTTTTTTTCTTCATCATCTATTTTAATTTTATAGATTTATGTACGGGTATATCATGGTCAACTCATATGATCATGTTTGGGGGTACCCATTCTTGTGATGTTTCACACATTGTTTGCGGTGTTTGTGTAGTTCATATTGGTCAATTAAACTCACATAAGAAATGTAAAGCCGATGTACATTTATGTCATGTTATAAAAAAGAAATAATATACAAACTCGGATAGAACATCGAGTTCTTCATGTGTTTCCTCGGTGTGTTTCAGTTATGAAGTCAAACACAAATCACCCAATCATCGGTGTTGTCCGGTGAATCATTGTGTGTTTTTTACTGAACCCTAAGAGGTATCCTAGTATAAACTCAGTAACAATTTGGTTCTAGGTGTTACAAACCAGGGATTAAAATACCATGACCCTATATCATGAAATGATGAAGGATGAACATCATGAGAGTACCCCGGGTTGATCACGCTTAATTAATTCTGTGAATTTCTACTTTGTTTCACCACTTTCATTTTCTATCGTCATATTTAATCATCAAACCCAATTAATATAACACCCCATTTCCATTTATACTTTCATAATCAGAACCACATGTTGAAATTAATGATCAAAGGCTCTGTCAAGAGACGACCTAGGGTTGCTACTCTACTACAGAAATTCTAGTTAAAAATAAACATCTAATTTGATGCGCTCGACAACGCGATCAAATTTTGGAACCATTGTGGGGGATCCATGATCATTTATTTTCATTATTTTGTATTTATTTATTTATTTTACTTCTTAATTAGTACTCCTTTCAATACCCCACCCCCATTTCATTGTTTTTGTTTTGGGGTTTTGACTTTATTTTTGGTTGTTTTTGGTGTGTTCTTTCTTTCTTTCTCTCTCTCTCTCTTATTCTTCTCCATATCCCCCACTATAATTCTGTATTATAAAATTATATTCTATTTTCACCCTTCTTAAGTGATTTTATCCAGATTAAAAAAGCAATCTTCGCAACTTATATGCATGACCTGATCTGGTAAAGAAACAATACTTGAATTTGACCCTAAAATTGAAAAGTCACTTCACTCACAAATCAATGCATCTAGAGAAGGTCAATAAAGTAAAACTAAGGAACCCATTGTGGAACCTCATGTGTTACTAAAACAATAAAAATTTGAACCCAATATTATTAAAAAAATATGCCTACAAATAATAGAACATTAAAAGAAATGACCACCCCGAATGTCGAGTACCAACCAACATACATCCAATATCATGAGGAAGCAACCAACTTTGTGCTGAGATCAGGCCTCATCCACCTACTTCCCAAATTTTATGGTATTCCTAGTGAGAAACCTCACAAACAACTCAAAGAGTTTCATATACTATTCTCCACCAAGGAACCCCAAAATGTGCATAAGGACCTAATTATGTTTAGGGCCTTCCCTTTCTCCCTTGATGTTGTAGCCAAAGATTGGATATATTATATACCTACCACAATTGGGGGATGGAATGACATTAAATGACTCCTTCTAGAGAAGTTCTTCCCAGAATCCAAAACTGCATCAATTAGGAAAGAAATATGTGGAATTAGGCAATCACGAGGAGAGACCCTTCATAAATACTGGGAGAGAATCAAGAGACTTTGCTCAAGATGCCACTACCACCAAATTAGTGAACAACTATTAAACCAATTATTATATGAGGTATTTTTCCCCAAGGAACATGGAATGATAGATACTCTAGCTGGTGGAGCCTTAGTTGATAAAACTCCTTCCTTCGCTTGTGACTTAATAGCCATCAAGGCTCAAAATGCACAACAGTTTGGTACACGAGCAATTTCACCAACCATAGGAGTCCATGAGGTAAGTCATTCATCCCTAGAATAAAATCTAGATAATAAACATGATGAGATGCATACCCTTTTAATGAAATTATCTCAAGAACAAGGTACCTCACAACCTCTTCATGTTACATTACATTGTTGTATATGTTCTAACAATACTCATTTTTATGACCAGTGCCCACAATTTCAAGATTCACCTGAGTCTTGTGCAGTCATATTCCTAGGGTGTCTTTTCCAATAAGAACCTCCCTTAAAGAAAGAACAATACATGCCAAATCCAAACCATGTGTGGAAAACGCAACCCCAGTACCAACAAGGAAGAAACTCAAGCTACCCCATGCAGAATTGGTATGCACAAGACCAAGGTACGCCACCTTATTATCCTTCAAATTCTCAAAACAATCATACTCCTCCTCCCAAATCTTAACCAATCCTCGAGGATATGGTGAAACAAATGGTATCCCAGAACCTCTAGTTCCAACAGACCACACAATCGGCAATTGAAGACCTACAAACACATGTGGGACAACTGGAAAACACCATCGGTGAGCTTAATATGCAAGGTTTTGGACAACTACAATCCCAACCCATTTCCATTCCAAAGGACATAGGTAATTTATGTGCAATTACACTTCGTAGTGGTAAAGATGTTTATCCTTATACCGATTCTACACAATAGGTATATCCCCCTCTTGAAAACATTCTTTCTCCACCCATAAAATATTACAATGAAGAAAAAAAAGGGCAATCAAATTATCATTAGGGATTCCCATGAACAATCCATTCCTCTTCCAATCCCTCAGAGACTCTCTAAATCTAATACAAACTTTAAAAATGAGAATGAAAATGAAATAATTGATACATTTAAAAAAAGTTCACGTTAATATTCCATTGTTGGATGAAGTCAAGAATATTCCCCATTATGCCAAACTTCTAAAACAACTTTGCACCCACAGACAGAGGCTGAAGGGGAATGAGAGAGTCAACATGGAGAGGAATGGATCGACCTAGATTCAACTAGCAATGCCAACCAAATTCAAGGATCTAGTAACATTCACAATACCTTGTACCACATGCGAGACGTTCTAATCTGTTGCAATGATGGAATTAGGTGCTTCCATTAATTTAATGCCTCACTGTGTGTACACTTCTCTATAGGTTGGAGAGCTTTAACCAACAATAATTTTAGTAAAACTTTCCAACCGATGTACAATGCATCCAACAAGAGTGATTAAGGATATCCTTATAAGAGTAAAGAATCTCTTCTTCACTGCTGATTCTACATTATTAAGATGGAAGATACCTAAACCCAAGGACATTCTCCTCTCATACTTGGGTGGCCATTCCTCAAAAAAGAAAATACAATCATCAACATTTACAATGGTACATTGTCCATGGAATTCGGAGGAGAAAATGTCAGTTTTAACATCCTTGAGGCTATAAAACACCCATGTTGAAGAGAACTCCACTATTCCTATATATTTTAGGGAAGTTCTCTCAAACGATGCACACAAACACAATTCACTCCTTAACCCAAATTCTAATTCATTTTCCTTGTCATCACCTTTGGATGATTTCAGTTTTGAGTCATGTTTTTAGTGTTGTGTGGGTTCTTTAAAGTGTAAATTTTGTAAATTAAATTATAAGTGTGTGTATTCTGAGGTACCCATGACCTTCGATGATTTTGAAAATATCATTTCAATAAATTATAGATATTTAGAGAAGAAACATGAGATGATAGACAGTTTTATGGACCTCACTTCCCCTAAATCCCCTCCCTCTGTCCAAAAAACCTCAGTGTTGGAATTAAAACCACTTACTTATAATTTAAAATATTCCTATCTTAAGGGTATTGACCAATTACCTATCATTATTTCCACTAACCTCTCTCAATAGTAGGAATAAAAACTACTTGATCTTCTAAGAGAGTCTAAAAAGGCAATAGGATGGACATTGGATGATATTCTTGGGATTAGACCATCTATTTGTATGCACCATATACTTTTGGATGATGATCCTAAGCCTCTAAGACAATCTCAACACCGGTTGAATCCCACTCTCATTGAAGTGGTAAAATTGGAATGAATTGGTTCCAACACGTGGGAAAAACAGTTGGCAAGTCTGTATTGACTACTTTCGACTGAATCAAGCCACACGGAAGGGAAACTTTCCTCTACCTTTCATTGAACAAATGTTAGAACAATTGGATGGTAATTCCCATTATTCTTTCGATTATGGCTATTTGGGTAATCTCCTAATCCATATAGCTCCTGAGGATCAATAAAAGACAACATTTACCTGTCAATTTTTCACATTTTCTTACATAAGGATGCCTTTTGGTATTTTTAATGCTCTAGGTACTTTTTAGTGTTGTATGCTGAGTATATTTTCAGAGTATCATGAAAATTGCATGGAAGTTTTTATGGATGATTTCACAGTTTATGGAACTTCCTTTGATGATTTTTTAGCTCACCTAGGTTCTATAATCCGTCATTTCATGGAAAAAGATCATGTATTAAATAATGAGAAATGCCATTTCATGGTTGAACGAGGGATAGTTCTTGGGAATGATATTTCAAAAGAGGTAATTCAAGTGGATAAATCAAAAATTGAATTAATTTCAACCATTCCATATCCAAAATGTGTTCATGATGTGCGATCTTTCTTGTGTCATGCTGGTTTTTACTACCGATTCATTAAAGAATTCAGTAATATCGCACTTCCCTTTTCTTGATTATTACAAAAGTATTCTGAGTTTGTGTTTTATAAAAATTGTGAGGATTATTTCAATTAACTAAAAAAGAGTATCACATAACCTCCCATCATCCAACCACTAGGGTGGGATATCCCATTTGAACTTATGTGCGATGCCTCTAACTTTGCAGTTGGGGCGGTTTTATCACAAAGGGTTGAGAAGGCTCCTCATGTCATTGTGTATGCCTCACGTACCCTTGACCATGCCCAAGAAAACTATACAACCACTGAAAAAGAGATTATTTCTATTGTGTTTGCCTCGGAAAAATTCTGTTTATATCTTATTGGGTCAAAAATCATTGTCTTCTCTGATCATAATGCCCTTTATTTTCTCATAAAAAACCTGAAGCTAAGCCCTGCCTCATTCGGTGGATGCTCCTCCTCAAGGAGTTTGACCTTGAGATTAGAGATAAGAGAGAGTGAAAATGGGGTACCTGACCACATTATTAGGATTTTCCCACCAGTGGACCATCATGTTGACTCAAACCTCCTCATTAGAGAATTATTCCCTCATGAGACCCTTTGTGATGTTGTGGACCTTCCCCCTAGTATGCAGACATTGTGAACTTTCTAGCAATATCCGTGGTCCCCTTGGATTTTAGCACATCACAATTCCAGAGACATTATAATGATTCAAGGTGTTACATTTGGGATGACCCATACTTGTGGAGAATTTTTAGTGACCAAGTAGTTCGTCGGTGTGTCCCTGACCATGATTTCACCTCTGTTTTGACCTTCTACCACACCCTGGCCTATGGGGGCCACATTGGCTCTCAACGTGCAACTAGAAAGGTTCTTGAATCATGACATTATTGGAAAACATTATAGAGGGATACCCATATATTTTTCATGTCATGTAGTCATTGTCAATTCAGATGGAATATCTCCAAGATGAATGAAATTCCCCAACAACCCATGTTATTATGTGAAACTTTTGATGCATGGGGAATTGAATTCATGGGGCCTTTTCTGAAATAATATTGATTTTTATACATTTTATTGGCTGTTGACTATGTATCTAAATGGTTTTAAGCAAAGGATACTAGGACCGATGACTCTCGTGTGGTTGTTGATTTAGTGAGGTATCACATTTTTAGAAGGTTTGGTTTAGTGAGATTCATCATTACTGATCAGGGTTTACATTTTTGCAACTGAAATAGGAAAATTTTTATTCGTAAGTATGGGGTTGATCATAAAGTCTCCACTACATATCAGCCCCAAACAAATGGACAAGCAGAAATCTCAAATCAGGAAGTTAAACAAATCTTGGAAAAAACGGTACAACCCAGTAGGAAAGATTGGAGTTTGGGCTTGGGTGATGCACTTTGGGCGTACCGTACAACTTTTTAAACTACATTTGGAATTTAACCATATAAAATTTTGTTTGGAAAGGCTTTTCACCTCCAAATGGAGGTAGAACACCATGAATATTTGGATCTTAAACAATGTAATATGAATCTTTCATATGCAGGTGCACATAGAAAGCTGCAGATTCAAGAGTTGGAAGTAATTCGATGTGATTCATATGAAAACTCTCAAATATAAAAATATAAGACAAAGGATATCCATGATATAATGACACAAAAGTGAAAGTATCATATTGGTGAGAAGGTTCTCATGTATAATTCTAGGTTAAAGCTCCACCCAGGTTAGCATCATTCCCGATGGCTCGATCTTTATACTATTACTAATGTTTAACCTTTTGGTGCTATATAGGTTTTTCATGAGAATAGTGGAAAAAGGATTACTATCAATGGGAAGAGGCTCAATCACTTCTATGAGGACTTTCTAAAGCATCTCGTGGCGGAAATCCAACTATTATATGCCACATATGACACTATTTAGCAGGCTGTCCCTTCTCCCAACCTTTATTTAATTGAATATTTATTTAAAATAATTTCATTGAGGGCAATGTAACTTTTAGGTGTGGGGGAGGGTGATATGTCATTTTTAGGATTAAAAAAATAAAAAAATTTAAAAAATGTGCATTCATGTTTGATTTCTCTTTCCTTATTCTGTTTTTTAGATATAGATTGATCTTAAAAAGAATATCCAAAATCAATTTTCAAGTTTGTGTAGATTGTGTGGAAAATTCCATTGTTTTCGGAAAAATGTTTTTCAAATGAATGTTGATATGGAATATTTTTCTAGAATTTGTATTTTCAAATCATTTTTAGGTGTTTAATGGATTTTTGAAACCCATGCCTCATTAAAATTGAACAATATTTTAATCCCATACTCGAGAGATATTATACACCCTTTATTATATATTCATCCTTTTAATAACTTTCTTGAGAGTCTTGGGAAATGTAGAGAAACAATAACTTTCCTTGATTCTATTTTAATCCATAAGATTCAAGTATTCTATATTAATGATAGAGGCAATTATTCATTGAAAATCCCTTTTTTCAATTATACTGTATTTTTGGACACCTTTACATTTTATCCTTCTTAAGCCTTAGAGACCATGAAATTCATGTTAGGTAGCCACATTAAAAGCTTATTTATCCCTACCTACACATCTCTTGTGTATATTCTTGTTTTATTTTCAACAAGTCTGGGGAGAGAATCATTGTTATGGGTTGATATAAAGGGTGCCTGCATTTTCTTTTGGAAATGGGTTCACAAGCCATATTACATCATTATTTTACACATATTTCCCTCTTTATCTAGAAAAAAACTATATATAAAATAGTTCTGTACATTGAATAAATTAGAACAAATGGAAAAAAGAAATTTTTTACTCATTATTATTCATTGCCTGGTTGTGACCCAAAAAAATGGACAATGAAGAGAGTGAGTTAGAGGTGATACACTTTGTGAGGGGTTGAGTGTGTACATTCGTTGTGAACACTTGATGAATTTTGACATGTTTTGTACATAAGTGATTAAACAATCCTCTTCTGCATCATATTTTTAAACATTAAATCCTACTAACCCTTGCACCTTAGAACAACCTATTGGAAGTCCTCTTGAGTAGAACACTAATTTCTGCTGGTAGAGAAATGAGAATATTGGCTAGCATATGGTAAGATCACTTGAACTCTTGGAAATGAGAATAAATACACTTTCATATGTTCCTTGATTGAACAGGAAAAATTATAAGGTGAGTTAGGTTGCGACATGTTTCATGGGTGCACAAATGAAGTTCAACAAATTTGAATGTGAGAAAAGAAAAATGATAAGAATATTGATTCAATAGAAAAGGCATGATGAATTTAATTTCAAAATAATATTGGATATTTTCACCCCTTCTATTTAGTAATGGAACATGATTTGGATATTATACTTCGCCCAAGATTGAAAATTTTTAAGTGGTGGGGTGTGATCGTACCATGATTCACTGTTTTACTTCACCATTATACCAATGTATTAAACTGATTTTATATTGAAAACTATATGTATAATAATAAATTTCACTCTATATTTGATTATATTATTTTTTTAACAATTTTAAAAAGATAAATGTTACTTGTTTTGATAGTTATATTGTAGGTGGAGGTGATTTGGAGGACCTATGATGAAGTCTATGAAAAATTGTCCATTCTCCATATGATCCAAGAACACCAGTAGAATAAAACACATCTAAATACTAATCTGTGCATCCAAACGGGAAGAAACATTGTGGGTGGATCCAAAATTTAATAAGATCCTTTTAATATGAAGGAACCAAATCCCAATTCGTCCATTAAAAGGTCCATAATAGCTGATTTTTTTAATAAAGTGGATCTGCACGGGGTCAAAACATTGCCTTTGTATTTTGGAAATATCTCTTATTATATTCCGTATCTGGCCGCCACATTTGACATGAAGGTAGAAACGGTGTCATAAAACAACCCTATTGTTTTTTACAAAGTGATTTAAGGCTCTATTACTGTCCAAAACTATGGACCTAGAGGATTCATGAAATCAAGGTGCCTAAATCCACTTCAAACTTTGCCTATAAATTGGCACATTGGGAACCCCATTTTGGAGTTCGAACCAGAGGCAAGGTACTGCCATTTTGGAGTCCCAAAGAGGTATTTTCATCATCCCTAGAAGTTTTGGAGGAAATGGGAAGTGTTACTTACACATATTCTTCTTCCTTCCCTCCCATGGGTTCTAATCCCCTTGTGATCACCCGGAGAGGCATGTGATGTAGTCCCGAGCATCATGTTTGTATTATATTGAATGATATTTTTAATTCTAGGTTGAATTCTGTTTTTAATCATCATATCGTTTAATTATATTGGGTTATGTAATGATATGTCTTGCTCAAATCATATGGTAATGTTTTGGGGTACCCATTTTTGTGATGTTTCACACACCGTTCACCACTTCCTTTTCCCCCTTTCAGTTGCGGTGTTTGTGTGGTACGTAGTGGTCAACTGAACTCACATAAGAACTGTCAAGGTCATGTACATTTATTTCATTGTATTACAATGAAATAACATACAAACCTGGACAACACATCAAGTTCTGCGTGTGTTTCCTCGATGAGTTTTGGTTATGAAGTCAAACATAAATCACCCAATCATCGGTGATGTCCAATGAATCATTGTGTGTTTTCGACTGAACCCTAGGAGGGATCCAATTATAAACTTGGTAAAATTATGGTTCTAAGTGTTAAAAACTAGGGATTAAATGATCATGACCCTGTATCATAAAGAGATGAAGGATAAACATCATTAGAGTACCCAGGGTTGATCACACTTAATTAAATATGTGAATTTCTACTTTGTTTTACCACTTTCATTTTCTATCATCGTCTTTCATTATCAAAACCAAGTAATATAAAACCCCATTTCCATTTTTTACTTTCATAATCGGAAAAACATGTTGAAATTAATGATCTAAGTCTCTGTTGAGAGACGACCTAGGGTTGCAGCTATACTGCAGAAATTCTAGTTAAAAATAAACATCTAATTTGACGCGCTCGACAATGCGATCACCAACAAACCAAAATCCATCCAGTGTTCCAACCTAGAAAAAATACTTAATCTCCTAGACACCACTTATCTACTCATTTATAAGATCATCCCATCAAATCTTCAGTTTAATGATAATGATTTACCAAATAGATGTTTTTTACTTCCATGATCCAGAAGAGTTTTCCCATATTATTCTTTTCTCCTTAAGTCTTGAATTTAAAAAAATAGAGGTGAATTATTTCATGAACATCTCAATCACAATAAAAATTGTCCAAACTATTTTCCATATTATTGGTTGAATTTTTTTTTTCAATGTTAACAGCCTTCCTAAATAAAGAATTTTATGAAATTCTAGTTTATGTTAGTGTGATTTTCTGTGGAATGACCCACATGATTCGACACATGATGAGTTGTGCAATAAAAATCCAGGTGCAATCCATTTTTCTCTCACTTTCTATCTGGATCTTCCAAGATATTATTTTTCTAAACTATACCATTATAAAATTTTATTATAATAATGTATTTTTCTTATTTGGTTGATAGTTTGACAACCTTCTATAATTGATATATCCAACTTATTGTAGTTCCTCCATAGGTAAGAACATAACATGTTCTCCTCCTCCTATAATCAAAATTACCTCCAAGGTCAACATTCACATACACCTACAATTAATTTAATTTCTAAATTATAAATGATTCATCCTTTAATCTCTTTAACTACATTAGTATCCACATCATAGAATCTAAATGTTTATTTTTAGGGTTCTCTAGTTACCTAATCAGAACACCCACTGCATGTGAAATATTTGGTTGAGTATAGATAATGGCATACATCAATCATTCTATATGTGATTCTCATAGAAAATTTTCCATATATCAATCCTATTTTTCTATCTTTGGTGCAAACCCATTTGATAATTTAAAATTTATTTCTTGGGATATAGGATATATCTTTGTTTCCAGTAGACTAAATATACTCAAAGACATTAAAATGTTGTAAGGTTATGATAACATGATGTTTATAACTACATTTTCTCTCTTGACCTTTATCCCAAAAACCATACAATCATCTTCATGATCTATTGTCTCAAACTACTCATCTAGATTCACTTTCATGTCAGCAATCCTTTATATACGTTATCATGGAATGAACATGTCATGAGAAAATAAAATTAGTACAATGTATCCATTACAAAACGACTTCAAATAGAATCATAGATCCATGAAACTCCATTTTAATTCATATTTTTTCATCAATGCTTCAAAATTGTTCTTCAACCATTGGGGATTTCTTGGACCCATATAAGATCTTTTGGTGTTTTCAAACAAGGTATTTATTTCCTAACTCAAAATTTATTTCTAGATGGTGCTTATAAATATACTTATCTAGATCTAGATGATGATAATTAGTCATTACATGATTCTATTGAAAATATAAATCCCCTAATGTAACAATACTAAAAACAACCAGAACTGTGGTAAGTTTAACTATATGTGATTAATTTTTTTTGAAATCCATGCATTAATTCCATTTAAATTATTTCAAAATGATCCATTCATTATACATCGTCATAATATAATTTTCTTCTATATTTTATTATTACAAATTTCACGTAATTATTTCCTTTATTGTGGTGAAGGTGTGATCTCAAAAGGATTTTTATCATAAAATGAATAAATATCCTCCTTCATTTCCAACTTTAAATTTTCCATCACATTTAGCTACATTTTTTTTAAGAATATATATCCACTTTGAGTTAATAAAAAATAATGTAATGATGATTAATACCTATACACATTCCTTCTTACACATGTTCAGCTCCATAACTATATATGATGAGTAGGCTCCACTGGATTTGTTTTCATATTCTTAGGTACACCATCATTTTCCACTTTCTCTTGGAACTTTTATTCTTTATTCACAACATTATTTTCAACTATTTGATGGTTTTTATATGATTAATTTAGTAAATATAAAGCTCTTTTGTCTAATGATCATCTTGTTAGTATAATCTATAAGGTTATGACCAAAATCCTAAGAAGGAAATCTAGAAAAGAAACATGATGTTTACTTAGCATAATGTATGTTCCTTTTATCTTAGTATATATGTACATTTGTCAAACATAAAAATTATCATAAATTGGATTTTCTTACCCCATTTCCAAAACAGATATCCTTAGGTATACATTTATCCATGGGTATAGATAGACTCCAATTGATAAGATATACTACCATGTTCACTGCTTCTTCCTAGATTGACTTGGGTTACACTGGATGTAGCCTCATACTCCCAGAACATTCATTTATTATCCTATTCATACTTAATAACATCATTAGTTTTTGTCGAATCTAGATGATTATTTTTCCATCAAACTCCATTATTGAAACAGAATTAATTAATCTCTTTAGAGACACACTCTACTCTTTTTTTAGGCCTCAAGCATTAAAGAATTCATCATGAATCATTTTCTGATATTGTATTTTTTGTAAAAAACATAGAAAATAAATTAGATTTTTTTAGAATGAATACTTTAATGTTCAATTTTTAGTAATTAACAATTTTCATATAATATATAGACACTATAAGGGAATGTATTAGTGTAGGCCCCAAATATTAGTGTGAACAAGGTCCAAATTCTCAGTCGTCGATGTTCTTCATCCATTTAAAAATGATACATTATTTTATTTTATAAAGAAAAAATCTCTGTAAATCCAACTTCCACCAACATCAGCTTAAGTAATGTTCTTTTTATTACCCACATATTCATCTCCTTCTCACTCATTTTGAAAACCCATAATGTCAAAATTTTTAGTCCCCCTCAAAATTTATTATTTCAATCATGTGTAAAGAATTTCATTCTATGCTTAATAGGGTACAATTAATTACCCCATTAGGTCTAATCAATAATCATTTAGTAATATTCTAGGAATAACCTTTTAAGATGATGATAAATACTAAATCATTAAGAAAACTAATAGAGATTATATTCCTACTCATTATAGGGATATATCCCACATTTTTTCAGAATGAGAATTCTTCTACAATTGGAATTTATCAATGCATCAAACATTCCATGAATTTATAATGGTTCATTGTCTAGAATATGATCATTCTAAGAATACTATGAACAAAAATATTCATGAATGCATTATATTATTTTGAGTGGAATGATACTACTATGAAAAAAATTTGAGGCTCCATTGTGTTATCCATCTCAACAAAATATACATCATTACTTCATTTTGTTTTTTTGTGTTTGTTTTGTTGGTTCCATGCAAAGTTTTTTCTTCAATCCCTCTTGATGATTATTTTTACCCTGCAAATCATTCTTCTTGAACATTTTCATGTATCATATTATCAATTAAGATATTTTTTACTTCAATAATCCTCTATGTAAACCTCAATACAGGTATTTATATATTCATTCCATGTATAGAGAATAAAAAAGAGAATATACCATACTAACTTATTTGAATTTCCTTACCGAGGATCAATACCTCACATAATTTAGCTTTAAATTTTATTCCCCAATGAGTAGTTTCAGGAGTATCCCAAATTTCAGGTAGTGAATACAATAAAAAAAATCACCTACCAAATAATTTAGAGTAATTCCTATGATTTATGTCACAACCCCCTCTCTTGAAAGGTATTATAATAATGTAATGGAGGTAATTATTCCCGATTCCTGCTTCCTGTGGGCCCTAATATGTCTACTAGCACTAATAGTATGAATATATCATAAAAGGGATGAGTTACCCCTAATAATAATATATGATCCCGAGATAAGATAAATTAACTGCATGAAACTCTATGAAATAATATAAAAGGAAAATAAAACAATCCCACATGAATGTATAAATAAAAAATATAAAGAAAAAATTCCCCAAAATTATGCTAAGGCAGTGACACAACACCTATCAAATGGCTCTAGCATGTAATGCCCAACACGGTCCACATAGTCCTCATGGAAATCTAAAAACTGTTTATATATGTTGGGTGATCATACATGTATAATCAGTATGAAAAAAAGTATCTTGTGCATATGTGAAATAATCATACTAATTCACCTATGAGAAAACAACAAACAAATAAAACCTAAACAGTTCAACTATCCATCCCAACCTCACTAAGGCACACTCACCAATTAATGAAATCCATTTAATATAATATAACTTGAGTCACATTGATAAAAAGGGTACCCCACACATCTTTCCCACTAGTTTGAATCTCTCACACCCCAACATAATATTTCTTAGAGATCCCATCTATTTTGAATACCACACCACCAAAAAATCATAGTCCCATCACATCTCACCTGTAGACACCTCAGAACCCAATAAGCTCGGTCACATCACATCTTTCCCATAGAAAGCTAGGCCATAAAATCTAAATCAATTCCATAAACATAGTAGTAGGGTATTATAAAAATGAAGGACATAAACCTTGATCCCTCCTTCTACCATGCACGACCCTCACCATTAGCTTCCCAACAAGCCTGGTCATAACACATCACACTCAAAAAAACCAGGGCTATGTCACATCTTTCCTGAAGACACCTGGGCTCACCACCTCACAAGCACGACCACAATACATCTCACCCGAAGGTACATGGGATATCAAAACCACCATATAGTGCACTAAAAGGCCTTCTTCTATCATTTCATGTGTAGTACCGACCTCGATTAGAAGAGGGAGAAGTAAAGAGCTAGTACCCAGCAATCCATCCACTAAAACAATGTCAGGAAGAACACCCCCATTTGATTATGTGGGTTTTAGAACATTGTTGTATATATGGGTGGTGTGTGAATAGAAATATAAAAGAATATAAAATTATATAAATATAGCCACACATAAGACCAACCTATCGGTTCAAAACCAAGACATAACAAACTCACAACAACATTATCACTTTTCCTCCCACCTCTAAAATCATAACACCACACAATTAACATGCCACATAACAATTTCATCTAATTACATTATACAACCCATTCATTTCGTTATTAATCATCACTCAAATTTAACCAGACAACCCATTATTTATCATTTCATTATCCATTTCCATCCCATTAACCGAACCAGACCCTAAACATTACAAATTAACATTACCAAACAATTCCATTACTACCTGAGAATATAAAATAAGACAACCTCACATCAAAATAATACCATATTCCCCACAGTACCATCACATGACCTTCCCACAAGCATGGAAGGAAAAAGGCTTCCTCTCCACCCCAAAATCATGATAAAACGACCAACACCACACTACCCCAAATGCATGTCAAAACAAAAACCTCCTCACTACCCCATAAGAAGAAAAAAAAAATCACCACCTCACCACTCTAAAATTATTACCAAGCAACAATATATCAACCACACCCCATTAAACCAAAAATTTTCACCCCATAATCAAAACCATGCATCACAACAGATCAATGATCATTTTGCAGATTTAGCAAGTGTATTTTATCACTTGTTGCTTTTTTTGGGGAGTTATCACCGAATCCATAAATCTCAGGGTATCCATTTCATTTTCAAAATATAAGTTTCTATTAAATTTATATTTTATGGTGATATCACATAAAATAAAATAGGTATAATAGTCACAAAACATATAAACCATTTCAATCAAATCCCCCAACGACTATAATTTTCACTGGGGAATGAAGCCTATACAATACAAAATTATATAATAATATCAAGGATGTAAAATATTTAAAATCAATCACATTTACCACTAAATATAAATTTAATAAATTATTTATCTTCTATTATTACAGAACAACCATAAAAATAGATAAACTAGATTAAACCCCTCCATCATGAAATATAATAATGGGAAATGAAAGATTCTATTCCTCAAAGAAGCATTTCCTACTTGCTATGCATCACAAGGGGAAGAATAAATGATCACAAACCACGAACAAGCCAAATGAAATTGTAGATCAAACTACACTGCACACAATGATCATAAATAATATTCCCATCTTACACCCCATTCCAAAACAACATCATCATGGTGAATCACAAAGAGAATAATTGTATACACCCACAAAAAAGGGAGAATAAATCACCAACAATTTTCAACAAACAACCACCAAAAACAACAGATTGAAGAGTGGATTTGAGGGATAAAAGGTCTCCTTAAGAAACCAATTTTTATGCCAAAAATATAGAATTTGAGGTGTGAAAAAAATAATGAGAATCACCTATGAAAAAGAACTTAAAATGTGGAATTCCAATAGTCTCTCATAGTGTAATCACTACAAAACATGTAATACTTAAATATTTTCAAAATAAAAAAATTTGATATTTTTTTTCTCCTTGACATTTATTTTATACACATTGTGAATCTCACTTATTCTATGTTTAATCATATTAGATGATACCTTCTTGAAAATTTATAAGCTATAGATGTAATGTCCCAGATCCAGAGCCCCTCCACTCGTGCCCCGTACCCGGTTCACCACATGACCTCAAGCACATTTCCCCAAATGCCAGAGGCTTCTGACTAGCAGCGAGGGCCTTGGTGAGTCAGTGTGGAAACTATGCCCTCATTCGGTAAAGTATACAATGGTAGAACAACCAGTCACAATAACGGAAATAGTGAACAACATACAACAACTGAACGGAAAGCGGAAGTAGTGTATAAAATAATGATGATGCAACATGGTACATATGTCTGTGGAAAGCAGTAAAAAAACCAATGTGCTGAAGTAAAACTAAAAAACAAAGTGAAAAAGAAAACAAAGTAAACTCCTCAGCATCGCAAGCCTAAGCTCGGTCCCTTGCTCTCCAGCTCCAAGCAATCACGTACCAGAAGTCGAAGGGCGCTTTCCCTTATCTGTTCCTGCAACAACAAAGTCTAATTGAGCCCAAAAGCATGGCCGAAACTGGGTGTGCGATACAATCCCAATAGGAAATCACCCAAAGATCTGATCCTAACAATCAATGAATACAAGGCATGTAAAAGTGCAGGAAGCAGTAAACAGAAAATCACCCAGCAGCTAAAAACCACAATTCTAGCATATAAGGTAGACCAGTAATAATCGAAGCAAGA
Source organism: Viscum album (assembly GCA_963277665.1). Classification (NCBI taxonomy): domain Eukaryota; kingdom Viridiplantae; phylum Streptophyta; class Magnoliopsida; order Santalales; family Viscaceae; genus Viscum; species Viscum album. Next base: position 1,232,391,358 of record OY728162.1, on the reverse strand, counting down.
ATAAAACAGGTAACCCTCCAGGTAGCTCTTACAGCCTAACCCCTCTGGTTCAACCTTTAAGTACTAGTAACCCTCTAGGAGGTACACACAGTCTCACCCCTCTGGGTCAGCTAAGAATAGACTCTTTGAGGAAGCACTCATCGTCAATTCCCCCTATAGTCTTGTATAGTGCTAAAGGCTATCTGGGGAAGCACTCAACGTCTCATTCCACCTGTGGCCCGCGTCGAGGAACTACATACTCTCTAAGGAAGAACTCATTATCCATTCCCCCCATGGTCTCACATCGTATTAAAAGACACTCCGGAGAAGCCCTTACGTCTATTATCTCTGTGGTCTACTACACTAGGTTCTCACCATCCTGTGTGAAATAAACATGATCATCACGCATGCAACGTCCAAGTGAACCTCAAGAACTACTTGGCTATTAATCTAAGGCTTAACAGCATAACATGGACACAGTTCCACTTTCCTACAAATGGGCATGGCAACTGGAAACCGCCAAAAGGTAAAATAAGCATGGAAAAGAAACATGAACACAAAAAATTTTACTCTACTCACAAGCATAAACCTCTACTACAACAATCAAGCAAAGCAGGACAACAGCAGGGAAAAAACAAGAAACCCACAATTCCCCGACCAAGGGAGTTTTTGTAAATTGCACAAAATACTCAATGACTTTCTACAGAAAGGCACAAACCACCCACCTCGATTCTAGGAGAATGATATACTTGAACCACGATGACTGATTCTTCCTAGAACATCGTAGATCTGAGAAAATGCACAGAACGCTCAACCCAAGATAACTTGAAAAAGAGGAGGAATTGGAAAAAAAGGCTCGAGTGGAAGGAAGAACTCACTATTGCGCTTCCAATGCAATCAATAGAGATCTAATCAGAGAAAAGACGAAGAGGTGGGGGGTCGGGGAAGATTCGGCCGTACGGGTCGCCTTCAGACGAAGAATCTGGAGAAGGGGTGTGTTCTATCTGTTAGGCGTGACCCTGGTGAGTTTAGTGGAAAAAGAAAGAAAAGTACATGGCGTGTATTTTTAAAGTACAAGGCATGTTGTAGTTTTTTCCATACTCTGCCAAAATCAGCCTCCACATCACCCCTACACCCCGTGTGTGTGGCCCGAGCAGGGCGAGCACATGGCTTCGAGCCTGAGAAGATTACACGACGTGTACTCAAAATGTACATGGCGTGTACTTCAAAATTTTCCAGAAACTCCATTTTTCTTAAAATCTCTAGAAAAAGTAAAATTGTACCTGAAACAAAGATCCAGGTTCTTACAAACTTCATCCCTTAAAGAAATTCATCCCTGAATTTCTCAAGCGAGGCATAGAAGAAGAAACCCCGAACAGCTCCGGCCACTACGATCGTACATCGACCTCCCTCTCCCAAGACTCGTCCTGTACTCGCCCATGCTGCCATAGCACTCACAAAAGAGGGACATATCGCCCATGGAGAACCTTCGTACTAAAATCAAAAATCTGGATAGGATGCTCCTCGGATGATGCATCCGCTTCAAGCTCAACCTCCTCGGGCTGAAAGACATGAGACGGGTCCAAAAAGTAACATCGGAGCTGATAGATGTGGAAGACTTCGTGCATGGGCTGGTACCTCTGGGGTACCTACAACCGATAGGAAACCAGCCCAACTCTCTCCAATACCTCTAATGGTCTGGCATACCACGGTGAAAGCTTACCCTATCTCTGAATCCTCTTGTGTCCCAGCCTCGATGCGATACGTAGGAAAACCTGATCCCCGTCATCGAACTCCAGAGTTCGTCTCCACTGATCAACATAAGACTTCTATTAAGACTATGCTGTAGCCATCCTCATCCGAATCAGTTCTATCGGCTCTAAAGTTTCGTGAACAAGATGAGGTCCCAACAAGGCTGACTCTCCTGCCTCCAGCCAGCATAAGAGTGATCGGCATGGCCTACCGTACAAAACCTCATATGGTGACATCTGAATGGTCTCCTGGAAACTATTGTTGGAGGGGAATTCCACCGGAGGAATATTCTTCTCCCAAGAACCGCCAAAGTCTAAGATGATATCTCGGATATATCTTCAAGCACTTGGATCGTGCGCTCGGACTGATCATCTGTCTAGGGATGGTATGCCGTACACAAAAGTACCTGGGTACCCAAGACCTTCGGAATCCCCTACCAGAATTGATAAGTAAAGCGTGCATCCCTGTCTAAAACGATAGAGCGTGAAACTCCATGCAGACGAATGATCTCTCTTATGTAAAGTCATCACAGATCATCGACACTGATGGTCTCCTTGATCGGCAAGAAGTGAGAAACCTTTCTGAGCATGTCGATGACAACCCAAAAAACATCATTCCATCAAGGTGACCTCGACAACCCTATAATAAAGTCTATCACAACATCGTTCCACTTAATCTTCGGAATGGTTAACTGCTGTAAAAGGCCTTCTGGTCACTGATGCTCCGCCTTCACCTACTGACAATTAGAACACCGCAAGATGAAACCAGCAACATATTTCTTCATACGTGGCCACCAATACTGGAGATGAAGATCCTGATACATCATGGTGATGCCAGGATGAACTGCCCAAACTGATGAATGAAAATCCCGCATCAACTCCTCGCGTATGTCTACCGGCACCCATACGCGTCCCTGGAAATGCAAGATCTCATCCTCGCCCACTGTCCATTCGGGAAGAGGGTCCTCTCCTGACACGCTCTCCCACAGGACTAATCCTTATGAGTCTGATATCTGCCTCATCCATACTCGATCAAGTAGTGTAGAGGTAACAGCTACAGAAGATTGGAAAGTTTGTCCCTGTCTATCGTGAACCTCCAGATGCATCTCAAAGAACATAGCCATAAGCTGCCACTCACTGCTAGCCTCCTGAACTGCTTGAACCTGAGTTCTCCTACTCAACGCATCTGCCACTGTGTTGCCCTTTCCTGGCATATAGGAAAGCTCGAAATCAAAATAATAAAGATACTCGACCCACCCGCACTATCTTAGATTCAGATCACGCTGCGTGAAGATATACTTGAGACCATTGTGGTTAGTAAAGACCAAAAAGTGCTCTCCTAGAAGATAGTGTCTCTAATAGAGTAAGGCATAAACAACAGATGCTAACTCCAGATCGTGCGTAGTGTAGTTCCTCTCATGTGGCCTCAACTGCTGAGACTCGTAGGAAACGACTCCATCTCCCTGCATAAGTATTGCTCCTAGACCAATGACTAAAGAATCACAATAGACGATATAGCTCTTTCCTGGATCTGAAAAGACTAGTATCAGTGCCGACGTCAATCTCCTCTTCATCTCCTGAAAGGCTGACTCACAAGAATCTAACCATAAGAACTTCTCCCCCTTATTAGTCAGACCTGTCAGAGGTGCTCCTAGGTGTGAGAAGTCATGAATGAAGTGTCTATAGTATCCAGCTATCCCTAGAAAACTCTTTACCTCAAAAACATTCTTCGGATACTCCCAGGAAACTATAGCTCTTAGTTTCTTTGGGTCTACAGATAATCCTGCCTCTGAGATGACGTGACCCAAGAAGTGAATCTGATCCATCCAAAAGTGGCACTTCAAGGTTTTAGCATAAATCTAATACTCTATCAGTGTACTCAGAATGATCTCAAGAAGTGTGGCATGGTCTTGTTGAGTGTGAGAGTACACCAAGATATCATCCATGAAGACCACGGCAAATGATTACAAGTAAGTATGGAACACTCAGTTCATGAGTGCCATGAAAACTGCAGGCGCGTTCGTGAGACCAAATGGCATGACTGTATACTCGTATAGACCATACCTTCTCCTAAAGGCTTTCAAAGGTATATTTGATGGTCTAACGTGCAACTACTGATAACCAGACCTCAAGTCAATCTCTAGAACACCCGGGATCCTCAAAGATGATAAAAAAGGTCATCAATCCTCGGCAAGGGATATCAGTTCTTGACCGTCAACTAGTTCGGCTTCTGATAATCCACACAAAGCTGAAGGGTACCATCTGAATTCTTAGCAAACAGGTGTAAGAACCGAGATCTATGTTTCAGGTACGCTTTTCCTTTTTTTGGAAATTTTAAGGAAAATGGAGTTTTTGTAAAATTTTGAAGTACACGGCGTGTACTTTCTGAGTACACGACCACACACAGGGAGTATATGGGTGATGTGGAGGCTGATATTGGCGGAGTATGGAAAAACCTACTACACGCCGTGTAATTTAAAAATACACATCATGTACTTTTCTTTTTTTTCCACTAAACACACTTGGGTCGCGCCTAACGAAAAGAACACACCCCTTCTCCAGGTTCTTCATTCGAGGGCAACCCATATGAATGGATCTTCCCTGAGCCCCCGCCTCTCCGTATGTTCTCCGATTCGATCTATGTCAATTGCGTTGGAAGCGCAGCGGTGAGTTCTCCCTTTTTCTTGAGCCTTGTTTTCCAATTCGTCATCTTTTTCAAGTTATCATGGGTTGATAATTTTGTGTGTTTTCTCAGATCTATGACGTTCTAGGGAGAATCAGTCGTTGTGGTTCAATTATATCATTCTCCTTGCATCGAGGTGGGTGGTTTGTGCCTTTCTGTAGAAAGTATTTGAGTATTTTGTGCAATTTCCACAAATTCCCTTGGGCGGGGAATTGTGGGTTTCCTGTTTTCCCCCTACTATTTTCTTTCTTTTCTTGATTAATGTAGTAGAGGTTTATGCTTGTGAGTAGAGTAAAATGTTTTGTGCTCAGGTTGCTTTTCCATGCATGTTTTACATTTTGGCGGTTTCTAATTTCCATGACTAGTTGTAAGATAGTGTAACTGTTGCCATGTTATGCTGTTGAGCCTTAGATTGATATCCAAGTAGTTCTTGAGGTTCACTTGGACGTTGCACGCACGTTGTGCATGTTTATTTCACAGAGGACGATGAGAACATAGTGTAGTAGACCACATGGAGAATAGACGTAAGGGCTTCTCCAGAGTGTCTTTTAATACAATGCGAGACCACAAGAGGAATTGACGATGAGTGATTCCTCAGAGATTCTTTAGTTCCTCGACGCAGGCCACATGGGTAATGAGATGTTGATTGCTTCCATAGAGAGCCTTTAGCATGATACGAGAATATAGGGGGAATTGAGGGTGAGTGCTTCCTCAGAGAGTCTATTCTTAGCTGAACCAGAGGGGTGATACTGTGTGTGCCTCCTAGAGGGTTGCTAGTACTTGTAGGTTGAACCATAGGGGTTAGGCTATGAGAGCTACCCAGAGGGTTACCTGTTTTCTTCTTGCTGTGGTTGTTTTTGGTGTAACTTATATGCTAGAATTGTGGATTGTAGATGTTAGGTACACTAGGCTGGATACCCTGAGAGGGGGGGTGAATCAGGGTATGGCTAATTGAAAATTAATGCCAGTTCTGATCTTGTTTCGCTGTTAAGCAAAACACTCTTCTCTCTTTTTCCTGCTGTGCGATATAAACAGAAAGTAAAGCAAGCACAGGACACATCAATTTTACTTGGTTCACCGCTAAGGGCTACGTCCAAGGAGCATACGCCGACAGGTTGCCGGTAGTACAAATTCCACTAATCTTCACTGGCTGTGGATACAATGTTTGGGCTAGATCACTTTTATGCCCAGGCTCAGTGCCTATACAAGGTTTAGGGTCAGCTCACTGCTTTCCCAAGGGTCACTCCCTGTTTCTCTCTCTCTGGCTCACTGCCGGTGGAGAGGATCACCTTCTTCCTCTTCCTAAGCTCACTGCTCTTGGAAGGAATCCACTCACAGTTTATAGACCTGTAGGTCTCTTCATTTTCATGAAGGAATGCATCTTCCTCTGTATGTAGATGCTCTGTTGAAGTCCAACTTTCACCCGCAGATGAATCTCACTTTTCACCGGATGTACCGGGCAACCTGATGTTTTACGCGCAACCCTTACGGTGTGTTGTGCGCAATTTCTATGATTTGCGGGAAATTCCTTTTTCGCACAACCTCCAAATCTTACGCGCAGCCTGGAAACTGCCTTGCGCGCAATTCACTGCTTTTGCGCGATATCCACTTTTCGCACACCCTTCCTTTTACGCGCCAACAAAAACTTTCTGCGCAGCCTTAGCTTTTCGCGCAACAGCTGACTTTACGCGCAAACTTTAAGTTTACACGCAACACCCTTTCTAACTTCAATTTCGCGCACCAGAGCTCAGGTATTTTCTATGTCTTGAACGCTGCTAAATGGGGGAGGGTCACTTCATATTTATAGGCAAAATCGACCCCGCGCGAAAAAACCCTCCTTGAGCGCGTAATCTGCTTTGATCGCGAAATACAAATCTTCCGCACACAACCATTTTCCGCGCACTGCTCCATAATTTCGCGCACCTCATGCCTTCGCCATTTTCCGAGCTTCGGACCTCGAAACACCTCTTGCACGAAAAAGTTCATCCCTTTATTTCGCGCAATCCGCACGAATTTCGCGCACCGCATAATTATTTCGCGCAGGTCTCCAAAATTGCGCGCGCCTAATGCCTTTGCTGATTTTCAAGCTTCCGGCCTGGAAACATCTCTTGCGCGAAATACAATTTCGTGCAACCCGCTGTTTTGCGCACCACACTTCAAGATTTCGCGCAACCCGCTAATTTTGCGTGCCATGCTTAATTTTTCTGCGCACCTCTTTCATTTCTCTCTCCTCAACCATTGCCAAAATCATATCACTCCATTTTCCATTGGCGATTTTCAGGCCCATAAATTTGGCAAACACTGGGAAACGGCGCCACCTTGTACTGCTCTTTTGTACCGCCTCCAGATCGTCCTTTCCTTTGTCATAGTTCTTTGTCAACATGGAATGTCAACAACTTCTCCGGAACTCGACAATTCTCCATGGAAACCTGCTTTGTCAACAAACAAAATCAACCCAAAAATACTGCAATGTTACCTTGAGGGATTTTTGCCCAACAATCTCCCCCTTTGGGTTTGTTGACAACTCTTCACAAATTTGCTCAGAATTATTTTCTGTACGTTGATACCTCATTGAGTCTTCTTCCAGCTGCTACCACCATTCACCTCTTGCGATTATGATAGAGTTCAAGGATTCACTTAACACGTACTCTAAGCCCACATGAGCAATGCTCGGCGTGAGAAACAAGAGTAGTATGAAAAGTTCATCAATGAATCACTTCATGTCAGACCCCAATTGTTGATTCCACCCTGATACCAATTCTTAAAATAAAACCAGTTGTTGAACCACACTGATACCAATTGGTGATAGCTAGACACCGTCTCACACCATTCCAACACCACTGTTCTGCTTTTATCACGATCCTCAGCTGTCATGATTTCTATGATTTGATCGATCACTTCTAGCATCGTCAGATTTAGAATTCTCTCCCCCTTTCTCATTGCTCCCCCTTTCTGGATGCTCCACCTGTCAGCTTCTCCCCATATCAATTATGTTTTATCAAATCTCCACACTGTCTCCCCCGTGAACAATCACAAATTTTTCCCCCATTATCAAACACTTTTCTCCCCCTTTGTCAACGAACCCAAAGGTCACTCCTTTGTAGTCTGTAACATAGTAGAGAACACATGTCAGCACATTAGGGAAAACACGCCATACCTCGGGGAGAGGGGGGGGGGGGATTCCACATCCACACTATTTCAAGTGCGGGGAATCGACTGAACTCCCAGAGCTAGTCGATGCCTCTCAAAAGCTTCCTTGGGTAAGACCTTTGTCAGAATGTCTGCAACCTGTAGCTCTGTAGGCATATACTCCAACTTCACGATTCCCTGCTCAACCTTCTCCTTGATGAAATGATACTTGATCTCAATGTGCTTTGTCCTTGAGTGATGGACGAGATTTTTGCTAAGATTTATAGCACTTGAGTTGTCACACTGGATTCCGATCGGAGACTTCACTTCAACTCCCATATCATCAAGCTGCTGCTTCATCCACAATAACTGTGTGCATGCTTGAGTGGCCGCAATATACTCAGCTTCTGCGGTGATCAATGAAATGCAATCTTGTTTCTTCCTTAGCCAAGAAATACACAATCCACCAAGATAGAATGCACCACCTGACGTTGATTTTCTATCATCTGCTAAACTGGCCCAGTCTGCATCAGTATATCCCAATAACTCTGTCTGAGATTTATCGTTGTATGTCAATCCGAAGTCCACCGTGCCCTTGATATACCGAAGTATTCTTTTCACTGCAAGCATGTGACTTTCCTTGGGATTACTTTGATATCTCGCTGCTTGGCATGTGGAGAAAACAATATCAGGCCTTGTCGCGGTCAAGTACAACAGACTTCCGATAATTTGCCTAAATTCTGTGATATTAACTGCCTTGCCTTCCTCATCTTTTGATAATCTCATCCGGGTAGCAACCGGAGTCTTCATCTCCTTGGAATTATCCATTACAAACCTTCTTAGAACCTCCTTGGCATATTTGGATTGGGAAATAAAAGTGCCATTACTTCCTTGTGTCACCTGTAGACCAAGGAAAAACGTTAGCTCTCCAATCATTGACATTTCATACTCATTTTTCATGAATTCGGAAAACTGTCTGCACTGAGCTTCATCTGATCCGCCAAAAATTATGTCATCGACATACACTAGCACCATCATCCTTTGATTACTGTCATTGCTGAAATAGAGGTTGTAGTCAACTCCTCCACGCTGGAAACCAAGCTTCTTCATGTACCGATCAAGCCGTGAGTACCATGCCCTTGGTGCTTGTTTCAGCCTACACAACGCCTTCTTCAGCCTGCAAACTTTGTTTTCATCCTCATGAATGAGAAAACCATCTGGCTGCTCAATATACACCTCTTCTTCCAGAACCCCATTCATGAATGCAGATTTGACATCCATCTGGAACACTTTGAACTTTCTTTGCACTGCTATGGCCAAAAATAATCTGATTGTCTCCAGTCTTGCAACCAGTGCAAATGTCTCATCAACATCTATTCCCTCTATCTGGGAGTATCCCTTGCACACTAGTCGTGCTTTGTTCCGAATCACTATGCCATCTCCAATCATCTTGTTGCGATAGACCCATTTAGTCCCGATGACATTCTTGTATGATGGCCTCGAAACAATCTCCCATGTCTGGTTCTTCTCAATCTGATCAAGCTCTTCGTTCATGGCCTGAACCCAGTTTTCATCTTCAGCTGCATCAGAAAAACATTTCGGCTCCACTTGAGACAAAAATGATACTTGCTGTGATGATTTCATTCTTCGAGTCTGAACTGGAGCTGTTTGATCACCAATGATATTCTGCCTATCAATTTCAGCTCGACTCTTTGGCTTTCTCGCAGACACCGACTTGACACTTTCTACTTCATCATCAGTATCTTCTTCTGAGTCAGCTTCTGCCACTTCTGCTCCCCCTGGGTTGCTTACCTCATCATCACTTTCATCCAGGAACTGTTCATTGGATCGTTGAGTATTATGCTCATTTTCAACTATAGTTACATCATTGCTTTCAATTATTTTTCCCACCCTTTTGTTGAAACATTTATACGCTTTGCTTTTCCCAGAATAGCCAAGGAATATCCCTTCATCTCCCCGTGCCTCAAACTTCCTATGATGTTCTTTGTTGAGAATGAAACACTTACTTCCAAAGATTCGAAAGTACTTCAACGTTGGCTTCTTTCCGTACCACAGTTCATATGGAGTCTTCCCTTGCTTCGGACATAACAGGGACCTATTTGAAACATAGACCGATGTCAAAACTGCTTCCTTCCAAAATTTCTCTGGCAGGTCCTTATCAATAAGCATTGTTCTGGCCATGTTGTTGATGATCCGATTTCTCCTTTCAACTACTCCATTCTATTGGGGAGTTCTTACTGATGAAACTTGATGCCTTATCCCATGTTTCTCGAGATAGTTTTCAACCTGACTGTTTGTAAATTCCATACCGTTATCAGTACGAAACTTCAGATTTTTCTGCCCAAGCATCTTTTCTGATTCCCTCCTGTACTACTTTATGCAACTGAACACCTCTGTCTTATGGGTAATGATGAATACCCAGGCCATTCTGCTATAGTCATCAATGAAAAGAACATAGTACCTTTGCCCATCTATAGCTCGTGGTGAGATTGGTCCACATACATCAGCATGCAGCAATTCGAGCACTCCAGTTGCTTTTTGTTCCTTTGGCCTATATGTCTTCTTGATGATCTTCCCTTGTTGACAAGCATCACACGTATGAGTGCGATCACGTGATAGTTTTGGAATGTCTCTAGTAGCATCACACTTACCAGATCTTCCATAGATGGTTGACATAGATGACCAAGTCGCTTATGCCACAACTGATTTTCTTCTTTTCTGGATAAAAAGCATGAATCTTCTTCCCTACCTACCAGGTAAAGATTCCACTTTGTTCTTTTTCCTTGTAGAATGACTATTCCATCTTTTCCTTTAACAATACCCATCTTCTTGGTAAAAAGGATAGAGTTCCCAGAGTCGCATAATTGACTGACGCTAAGCAAATTATGACTGAGACCCTCTACCACCAAGACATCATCATGTCTCATTTCTTTGCCCCCAAACATGGCTTTCCCTGAGCCAACAATATTCAGGCCTTCAACATTTCCAAATTTGACAACTCCTTCTTTGTCATATCTGATGCCTGTAACAAGATCCTTATTACCTGTCATGTAGGATGTGCAACCACTATCAAGGATCCAAACACCAGATCGATCTGATGCTTTAAGGGCAATCTCTGCCACCACAACCTTCTCATTTTTCTTCTTCTTGATCCATACTTTTTCTTTCATACTCGGAATAGATTGAGACTTCTGTTCTTTCTCAGAGTATGATGGACCAGCTTCATCTTGTAGAGAAACAAATATATTCTGAATTTTTAACTCACTTGTTGGTTCATTGATTGGATGCTTGAGAACATCCTAATTCTGCTTCGGCACATTTCTCTGAATGGTCAAAGTGAAATACCTAGCCATGTGTCCAAATCCTCCACACAAAAAATAGTGTCCTTCAAAATATGTTCGAGAAAATCGTCCTCTGTTTGGCTGCCATCTATGTTGCTGTTCCCTTCTATATCTCTTGGCTATGGAACACACATACTGTGAATGCCCCATCTTTCCACAACAATAACACCTGATATAAGGTGCATTTCTCCGTGTTACTTCAGCACTACATGTTTCCCCTTGGGATCTCTGAGTATTCTGATTCTGCTTTGTGCTCAAATCCACTTTCAATCTCGGGACTAGTGCTTGCGGTCTGACTTCAGCTGCCACAGATTTTTGTTTCTGATTAAGCCATGACTCAGCCTTATCATCTGAGTTCAATTTATGCTTCTTTTCTGCTGAACTACTAGGCTCTTCTTTCTTCTTTTCAGTCTTCGTAACGACCTGATTCCCCAAGAATGTGTTGGGATTCAATGGTTTTTCCTGGTCTTTAACTTTTCTCCACAGACCGACAACTTCCTCTTCAAGATCTTCAATACGCTTGACATGATCTTTCACTTTTTGACTCAAGCAATCAATCTCCCTTTTCTGCTCTTCAATCTTGAGCTTATGCTCATCACCCTTTTCTGTGCGCTCTGGCCTGGAAGACTTAAGATTTTCAATTTATTTCTCAAGCTCAGACTTCTCTTCTACTTGTTGTTGCATGTAGAGTTTGGCACCACGTACTATCTTGTTGGCTTTCTTTGTTTTTGCTCTCCACACATCTATCTCTTCAAGAGATGCTTCTAATTCAGCTTCCATGTCAACTCTCCCTTCAATTTCTTCTTCTTCTTCATCAGTTTCGGTTTCTCTCTTTTCTAGAGCACTACTGGCAACAGCCACCATCGCATTTTGTCCACGATCTTTGCAGTTTTCTATCTCTTCAAATTCTTCACTCTCAGACTCAGCTGAACTGTCTATTTCTTGTGAAAGTAGATTCTTCTTCTTAAAGAAATTTCTCTTGAATTGTTTCTTCCCTTTTACAAAAGCTGAAGTCTTCTTTTTGGGAATTTCATCGTCATCATCATCATCATCATCTTGAAACTTCTTGGGGCATCTTACCGCAAGATGACCAACCTTTCCACATCTAAAGCATGCTAGTGGAAGTTTACCTTTAAAATTCCCTCTTCCTCTTTGTAGATTTGAAGAAAGGAATGACATCACCTGATCTATCTCTTCTTCTTCATTAGAATCTTCAATGGTGAGCTTCTTCATGGCCTTAAATTCCACCTCTTTAGACTTCCCCTTTTCCACAGCCTCATTATCATCGTTCCTCATTTCATATGCAACCAAGGTACTGTTCAAATTGTCCAATGTCAGCTCTTTTGGATCTTTATCTTCTAGTACTGAAACTTTTGGATTGAACCGAGGTGGAAGTTTCCTCAAGATGCGCTTTACAATCTTTATGTCTTCAATGACTTCTCCAAGACCTCGCATATCTTCCACAACAATGTTTACCCTGTCAAAGAATGTGTCAACAGACTCATTCGGGTTCATTTTCAGATCTTCATATTTGTTCCACAACACCTGCAACTTTTCCTCTCTGACCTTTGTGTCCCCTTTATATATATTTAAAAGCTTTTCCCACATGGCATGTGACGTTTTGCATGACATCACCTTCGTGTAGATGGGATTGGAAAGGGCTCCCCCTAAGGCATTGATTGCTTTGGAATCAGCATCCAACTCTCTATGCTCAGCTTCTGATAAAGCACCACTGTTAATATCAGCTGTGATACCATGCATAGCTGCTGAAAACACATCCATTCCCAAGGATCGGAAATAGTGTTGCATCCGATTCTTCCATATCTGAAAATTATATCCGTCGAAGATCGGAATCCCTTTATGATTGGTTACCTCCATTGAGAGAAGAACAACTTTTAACCTCCCTCTGATACCACTTGTTAGGTCCACTAGGCTAGATACCCTGAGAGGGGGGTGAATCAGGGTATGGATAATTGAAAATTAATGCCAGTTCTGATCTTGTTTCGCTGTTAAGCAAAACACTCTTCTCTCTTTTTCCTACTGCGCGATATAAACAGAAAGTAAAGCAAGCACAGGACACAACAATTTTACTTGGTTCACCGCTAAGGGATACGTCCAAGGAGCATACGCTGACAGGTTGACGGTCGTACCAAATTCCACTAATCTTCACTGGCTGTGGATACAATGTTCAGGCTAGATCACTTCTATGCTCAGGCTCACTGCCTATACAAGGTTTAGGGTCAGCTCACTGCTTTCCCAAGGGTCACTCCCTGTTTCTCTCTCTCTGGCTCACTGCCGGTGGAGAGGATCACCTTCTTCCTCTTCCTAAGCTCACTGCTCTTGGAAGGAATCCACTCACAGTTTATAGACCTGTAGGTCTCTTCATTTTCATGAAGGAATGCATCTTCCTCTGTATGTAGATGCTCTGTTGAAGTCCAACTTTCACCCGCAGATGAATCTCACTTTGCACCGGATGTACCGGGCAACCTGATGTTTTACGCGCAACCCTTACGGTGTGTTGCGCGCAATTTCTATGATTTGCGCGAAATTCCTTTTTCGTGCAACCTCCAAATCTTACGCGCAGCCTGGAAACTGCCTTGCGCGCAATTCACTGCTTTTGCGCGATATCCACTTTTCGCGCAACCTTCCTTTTACGCGCCAACACAAACTTTCTGCGCAGCCTTATCTTTTCGCGCAACAGCTGACTTTATGCGCAAACTTTAAGTTTACGCGCAACACCCTTTCTAACTTAAATTTCGCGCACCAGAGCTCGGGTATTTTCTATGTCTTGAACGCTGCTAAATGGAGGAGTGTCACTTCATATTTATAGGCAAAATCGACCCCGCGCGAAAAAACCCTCCTTGAGCGCGTAATCCACTTTGATCGCGAAATACAAATCTTCCACGCACAACCATTTTCCGTACACTGATCCATAATTTCGCGCACCTCATGCCTTCGCCATTTTTCGAGTGTCGGACCTCAAAACACCTCTTGCGCGAAAAACTTCATCCCTTTATTTCGCGCAATCCGCACGAATTTCGCGCACCGTGTAATTATTTCGCGCAGGTCTCCAAAATTGCATGCGCCTAATGCCTTTGCTGATTTTCAAGCTTCCGGCCTTGAAACATCTCTTGCACGAAATACAATTTCGCGCAACCCGCTGTCTTGCATTCTACACTTCAAGATTTTGCGCAACCTGCTAATTTTGCGCGCCACGTTTAATTTTTCTGCGCACCTCTTTCATTTCTCTCTCCTCAACCTTTGCCAAAATCATATCACTCCATTTTCCATTGGCAATTTTCAAGCCCATAAATTTGGCAAACACTGGGAAACGGCGCCACCTTGTACTGCTCTTTTGTACCGCCTCCACATCATCCTTTCCTTTGTCATAGTTCTTTGTCAACATGGAATGTCAACAACTTCTCGGGAACTCGACAATTCTCCATGGAAACCTGCTTTGTCAAAAAACACAATCAACCCAAAAATACTACAATGTTACCTTGAGGGATTTTTGCCCAACAGTAGATGCTGGGTGCTTTTCTATTTTCAGCTTCCTGCAGTTTTACATGCCTTGTAATCATTGATTGTTAGGCATAGATCTTTTGGTGATTGCCTACTGGGATTGTATCTCACACCCTATTTGGTCCATGCTTTTTGGCCCAAACATACATTGTATTTGCATGAATAGAAAAGGGTAAGCGCCCTTCGACTTCAAGTACGTGATTGCTTGGAGCTGGAGAGAAAGGGACCGAGCTTAGGCTTGCGATGCTGAGGGGTTTAGTTTGTTTTATTTTTCTCTTTTTTTCAGTTGTAATTTAGAAAATTGTTTTGTTAATTGCTTTCCATAGACATTTTTACCATGTTGCATCATCATTATTTTATACACTGCTTCTGCTTTCAGTTCATTTTTTATATATTGTTCACTATTTCCCATATTGTGATTGGTTGTTCTACCACTGTATACTTTAAGAATGAGGGCGTATTTTCCCCCACCGAATCACCAAGGCCCTCGCTACTAGTCGGAAGCCTCTGGAAGGAAACACGATTGAGGTCATGTGGCGAACCGCGTACGGGGCACTATTAAAGGGGCTCCGGATCCAGGACGTTACACAGAGGTATCAAAGGGAGGTTTCAATCCTCCGACCTATGGGTTATGGGCCCAATTGAATAGGAAATTAGTGGATAATGATCTTGTTTTCTCTTGTCGATGTCTGTAGGAGATACCAAGAGTTGATTCACGGGGAGTGTGGGTGCTCACGGATCAAAATTTGGGACCTCTTTGCTATGTTTTCAGTGTTTCTAGGCTTCTGTGCAGTTTATGAGATACTTCCCAGAAAAACACAAAATACACGGCGTGTACTTTTCGGATACATGCCGTGTTGTTTTCAAGCCGTGTCACTGACCGTGTGAGCAGAAACACGATGTCGTGAGAGTAACTTCAGGAACACGCTGTGTACGGAAGGTACACGCCGTGTAGTAGTGAGCCATGTACCTGGCCGTGTCACTAACAACATGAGTCGGGTTAGCTCGTGTCATACACACCGTGTGTTTTATGAACATGATGTGTATCTTTATCCTAAGTACCCGGCCGTGTCACGAACAACACGGGATGGTGTTCTCTCCTCTTATAAATGCTATGTTTTTTCAGAACACGCCGTGTAAGGGTCAGCTGTGTACTTGGCCGTGTCGCCAACAACACGGGCCGGGAAACATCTTTGAGTACACGTCGTGTTTGTTTGGAACACTCCGTGTAATATCAGCTGTGTAGGCGGCCGTGTAACTAACAACACGGGTCATTGACACCTTGTCAACTGCACACCGTGTCCACAGGGAACACACCGTGTAGTCTCTGTTTAAGAAGACCGTGTGGGTCAGCCATGTAAAGAGACTCGGGTAGGGGAGTAGAGTTCGAGTACATGCCGTGTGTGGGGACAACATGCCGTGTAGTCTGGGATTTTACACGACTAGTGGTGGAAGAACCACACGCCCATTTATATGGTTTAAGTGAACATGCCGTGTAGTTTTTATACATGTCGTGTAGTCGTGTTTTGTTAACTTGTGTGTTTTCTTCCCTGTTCCCATTTTTTACTCTTGTGTTCTCTGGCTTAGTTAATTCTGATCTAAGGTTTTCTTTTGATATTTCAGAGATATGCCTCCTAGACGTCCTCCGGTTGTACGTCTGTCGTCAGGCAGTGATCAGACGCCAGATATGGCTGATCAGAGACTTCTTAGAGATCCTCCAGTCAGGCCAGTCTTGGCACCGGCTTTCATACTAGTTGCAGGCATTGATGCGCAGTTTAGGGAAGGTTTTCTGAGGATGATGCAGACCTTTCAGGGAACACCGCCTCCTACCTCGACTATGACAGATTTGACATGGGTTTTCCAACAGAAGTATCCTCCCACGTTCTGTAGAGAAGGAGGACCAAATGTTGCAGAGTCATGGATGGAATTCATGTTGACCATCTTTGAGCATCTGGAGATGCCCCCAGAGAGGCGGGTCAATCTTGCTACCTACATGCTCCGAGACTCCTCCAAGAGGTGGTGGGACATGATCTCACAGGCGGGTCATCAGCAGGTTATGGCTTGGGAGGAGTTTCAGCACTTCTTTTATGACTACTTCTACGCATAGACCCTGAGGGCTGACCGATCCCGGGATTTCATGATATTAGAGCAGGGTATTCTTTCATTCATGGATTATTCATCTCGTTTCACTGAGCTGTATCATTTCACACCCCTCTGGGATGGGAGTGGTGTGTTCTTCGCAAGGATTTTATAGGATGGTCTCAGGAGGGAGATCCTCTTGTAGGTGAATCTCTTACTACTGACTTCCATCACTTCCATCATCAACCAGGCGCTGATTGCGGAACGCAATATGAGAGACTCCAGAGCTGTGAGCCATGTCGGTTCTGTTTCCATAGTTATTTTTCCTATATATGACAAAAATAATCACCATAGGGAGTCTACGCGCTGTGATCCGGGGAAGTGAGATGCATTGCCAGGCAGCCAGGTGATATGCTACCAATGTGGCCAGTCAGGGCACACAAGGCCACAGTGCTAGAGAGACCCCGTGGAGTGCCGAGCTTCCGACAAGATGGGTCACCTTCAGCGTTTCTTCCAGGCTTTCTCACGAGCGGCTAGTGACCAATGTTCTTCCATGACTCCCCATTCAGGAGCAGCCCCACCAGTTTCTCACCAGTCGGGGAACTCGAGTTCTTCCAGCTGTTCGGGCCGAGGTGGAGTTTGAGGTCGTGGTAGTCAGCCACCCGTACCTTAGCACCAGCAGGGAGGTTCAGCTCAGAGTGGTCAGCCAGGGGCACAAGGCAGCGGTGCATGCCAGTCTTTCTCCATGGATCAGGACTATCAGGAGCAGGATCCCGACCCTTCTACAATTCGATGTACAATTTTAGTAGCCTTAGTTTTATCTTCAGCTATTTTCGATACTGGTGGTACACATAGTTTTATTTATGTTTCTTCTGTGGAGAGCGTTGGGCTCTGTGTCTTTTCTTCTACAGACTCATTGACACTAGAAACACCTTTGGGGACGAGGACATCTATTGTACGCTAGTTTAGAGAGTTCCCTCTCGAGTTTTTAGGCTATCGTTTCTTGTGGGATCTCTATGTACTAGAGATGATATGATATGATTTCATCCTCGGGATGGACTGGTTGATTCCCTTCCAGGAATTCATCGACTGTTATCGCTGCAGGGTGAGTTTTATCTCACTAGAGGGTGAATATTTTCTTCATATAGGTGAATGGGATGTTTGGAAAGTCTAGCAGGACTCGAGCATCATGAGCTAGGAAGGGTGACAACCCAGATTGCTAGTCTTTATCTGGATGATCATGGGACTTAGTAGCTAGACTTTCCTCCAGCGGTGGATCATTTCAGGGACGTCTTTCCAGAAGAATTTTCGGGTTTGCCTCCAGATCTTGAGGTAGAATTTTCTATTGAGCTCCTGCTAGGAGAAGCACCGAAGTCCATTCCTCCCAATAGGATGGATACACCTAAGTTGCATGATCTCAAGAAGCAGTTGGAGGAGTTGCAGGTAAAGGGTTTCATCTAACCTAGTAGTTCTCCTTGGGGTTCGCTTGTCCTGTTTGCGAAGAAGGCAGACGGTACCTTTTATCTTTGTGTGGATTGTCGGAAGCTGAACCAGTTCATGGTCAAGAACTGATATCCCTTGCCGAGGATTGATGACCTCCTTGATCAGATTCAATGAGCCCAGGTGTTCTCAAAGATCGACTTGAGGTCCGGTTATCATCAGTTGCGCATTAGACCATCACATATACCTATAACAGACTTCAAGGGAAGGTATGGTCTATACAAGTATAGAGTCATGTCGTTCGGTCTCACGAACGTGCCTGCAGTTTTCATGGAACTAATGAACTGAGTGTTCCATCTTTACTTAGACTCCTTTGTCATTGTCTTAATGGATGATATCTTTGTGTACTCTCACAGTCAACACAACCGTGCCACAAATCTTGAGATCATTCTGAGTACACTCATAGAGCATCAAATTTATGCTAAACTCTCTAAGTGCCACTTTTGGATGGATCAGATTCACTTCTTGGGTCACATCATCTCAAAGGCAAGAGTATCTGTGGACCCAGAGAAAGTGAGAGTTTTAGTTTCCTGGGAGAAGCTGAATAATGTTTTTGAGGTACATAGTTTTATAGGGATGGCTGGATACAACAAACGCTTCATTCAGGACTTCTCATTCCTAGTAGCACCTCTGTCAGGTTTGACCAAGAAGGGGGAAAAGTTCTTATGGTCAGATTCTTGTGAGTCTGACTTTCAGGAGATGAAGGGGAGATTGACGTCAGAACTGATACTAGTCTTTCTAGAGCCAGGAAAGAGCTATATAGTTTGTTTTGATGCATCAGGTATTGGGCTAGGAGCTGTGCTTATGCAGGGAGATGGAGTCATTGCGCATGAGTTTCGGTAGGTGAGGCCACATGAGAGGAACTACCCTATGCACGATCCGGAGTTGGAAGCTATTGTTCATGCCTTACACTATTGGAGAAAATATCTTCTAGGATAGTACTTTGGGGTCATTACTGACCACATGAGTCTCAAGTATATCTTCACGTAGCGTGATCTGAATCTAAGACATCGCAGGTGGGTCGAGTATCTTCATTATTTGGATTTTGAGCTTACCTATATTCAAGGAAAGGGAAACGTAGTGGAAGATGCAATGAGAAGGAGAACTCAGGTTCAAGCAGTTCAGGAGGCCCCCAGTGAGTGGCAGCATATGGATCTGTTCTCTGAGATGCATCTAGAGGTGCATGAAATACATGGACAGACTTTCCTATCTTCTGTAGCTGTTACCTCTACACTACTTGATCAGGTACGGATGAGGCAGCTATCAAACTCAGAAGGCTTATTCATGTGGGAGAGCATGTCAGAGGTGGACCCTCGTCCTATATGGACAGTGGGAGAGGATATGATCTTGCGTTTTTAGGGACGCTTATGGGTGCCGACAGACATACGCGAGGAGCTGATGCGGAATTTTCATTCCTCATTTTGGGTAGTTAATCCTGGCGTCACTAAGATGTATCAACATCTTCATCGCCAGTATTGGTGTCCAGGTATGAAGAAAGATGTTGCTAGTTTCGTCTTGCGGTGTTCTACTTGTCAGTAGGTGAAGGCAGAGCATCAGAGAACAACATGCCTTTTACAGCAGTTACCCATTCCGGAGTGGAAGTGGAACGATGTTATGAAGGACTTCATGACCGGGTTGCTGAGGTCACCTCGAGGGAATGACGCTATTTGGGTTGTTGTTGACAGGCTCACGAAGGTTTCTCACTTCTTTCTGATCAAAGATACCTTCAGTGTCGATGATCTGGGATGACTTTACATCAGAGAGATCGTTCATCTACATGGAGTTCCACACTTTATCATTTCAGACAGGGATGCATGATTTACTTCTCGGTTCTGGAAGGGACTTTAGAAGGGCTTGGGTACCCAGGTACTTCTGAGTATGGCATACCATCCCCAGATAGATGGTCAGCCCGAGCGCATGATCCAGGTGCTTGAGGATATGCTCCGAGCTTGCAACTTAGACTTTGGCGGTTCTTGGGAGAAGCATATTTCTCTGGTGGAGTTCTCCTACAACAACAGTTTCCAGGAGACCAATAAGATGGCACCATATGAGGCTTTGTACGGTAGGCCATGCTGATTACCCTTATGCTGGATGGAGGTAGGAGAGGCAGCCTGGCTGGGACCTCATCTTGTTTAGGAGACTTCAGAGAAGATATAACTGATTCGGAAGAGGATGGCTACAACACAGTCTCGACAGAAGTCTTATGCTGATCAGCAGAGACGACCTCTAGAGTTTGAGGTCGGGAATCAGGTTTTCTTGTGTGTAACACCGAGGCTGGGAAACAAGAGGATTCGGAGATAGGGTAAGCTTTCACCATGGTACGTCAGACTTTTTGAGGTATTGAAGAGATTTGGGCTAGTTGCATATTGGTTGAAGCTACCCCAAAGGTACTGGGCCATGCACAACGTATTCCATGTCTCTTAGCTCTGACATTACTTTTCGGACCCATCTCATGTCTTTTAGCCTGAGGAGGTTGAGCTCGAAGTGGATGCATCGTTCGAGGAGAATCCTATCCGGACTGTTGATCGCAGTACGCAGGTTCTCCGTGGGCGGTCTATCCCTCTTGGGCGAGTGCTATGGCAGCATGGGAGAGTACAGGACAAGACCAGGGAGAGGGAGGATGATGTACGATCACAGTGGATGGAGCTGTTCAAGGTTTCTTTTTCTATGCCTCGCTAGGGAAATTCGGGGATGAATTTCTTTAAGGGGGGGAAGTTTGCAAGATCCCGGATCTTTGTTTCAGGTACGATTTTCCTTTTTATGGAGTTTTTAATAAAAATGGGGTTTGTGGAAAATTTTTAAGTACACACCATGTACATTCTGAGTACACACAGTGTACTCTTCTCAGGCTCGAAGCCGTGTGCTGGCTATGCCCAGGCCACACACAAGATATGTAGGTGTGACATGGAGGCTATTTTTGGCGGAGTATAGAAAAACCTACTACACACCATGTACTTTAAAAATACACACTGTGTAATTTTTTTTCACTAAACGCACCGAGGTCTCTCCTAACGGACAGAACACACCCCTCCTCGAGGTTCTTCGTTCAAGGGTGACACATACAGCCGGATCTTCCCCGAGCCCCTACCTCTCCATCTGTTCTCCGATTCAAGCTCTGTCGATTGCGTTGGAACCACATCGGTGAGTTATTCCTTCTTACTGAGCATTGTTTTCCAATTACTCTTCTTTTTCAAGTTATTGTGGGTTGAGAGTTTTGTGTGTTTTCTTAGATCTACGACATTCTAGGGAGAATCAGTCATCTTGGTTCAAGTAAATCATTCTCATAGAATCAAGGTGGGTGGTTTGTGCCTTTATGTAGAAAGTCTTTGAGTATTTTGTGCAATTTCCAAAAATTCCCTTGGGTGGGGAATTGTGGGTTTCCTGTTTTTACCCTACTGTTTTCTTGCTTTGGTTGATTGTTGTAGTAGAGGTTTATGCTTGTGAGTATAGTAAAATGTTTTGTGCTTAGGTTGCTTTTCCATGCTTATTTTACCTTTTGGTGGTTGATAGTCTCCATGCCTAGTTGTAGGATAGTGGAACTGTTTCCATGTTATGCTATTGAGCCTTAGATTGATATCCAATTAGTTCTTGAGGTTCTCTTGGAAGTTGCACGTGTGCTGAGCATGTTTATTTCACACAGTACGGTGAGAACCTAGTGTAGTATACCACATAGATAATAGATGTAAGGGATTCTCCAGATTGTCTTTTAATACGATGTGAGACCACATGGGGAATTGATGATGAGTGCTTCCTCAGAGTGTCTGTAGTTCCTCGACGCGGACATAGGGGGAATGAGACATTGAGTGCTTCCCTAGAGAGCCTTTAGTAGGATATGAGACTATAGGGGGAATTGACGGTGAGTACATCCTCTGAGAGTCTATTCTTAGCTGAACCAAAGGGGTGAGACTGTGTGTGCCTCCTAGAGGGTTGCTAGTACATTTAGGTTGAACCATAGGGGTTAGGATGTGAGAGCTACCCAGAGGGTTACCTGTTTTCTTCTTACTACTGTTTTTACTGGTGTACCTTATATGCTAGAATTTTGGATTGTAGCTGCTGTGTGCTTTTCTGTTTACTGATTGCTGCACTTTTAATTGCCTTGTATTCATTGACTGTTAGGCACAGATATTTGGGTGATTTCCTAATCAGATTGTATCTCACACCCTGTTTGGGCCATGCTTTTAGACCCAAGTAGACTTTTTTGTTGCAGGAATAGAAAAGGGAAAGCGCCCTTCGACTTCCGGTACGTGATTGTTGGAGCTGGAGAGCAAGGGACCAAGCTTAGTATTGCGATGCTGAGGAGTTTACTTTGTTTTATTTTGCACTTTTTTTTTCAGTTTTACTTCAGCACGTTGGATTGTTTACTGCTTTCCATAGACATATGTACCATATTACATAATCATTATTTTATACACTGCTTCCGCTTTTAGTTCAGTTGTTGTATTCTGTTAACTGTTTCCATTATTGTGACTGGTTGTTCTACCACTGTATACTTTACCAAATAAGGGCATAGTTTCCCCACCGACTCACCAAGGCCCTCACTGCTATTCGATAGCCTCTGGCATTTGGGAAAACGTGCTTGAGGTCATGTGGCGATCCGGGTACGTGACACTAGTGGAGGGGCTGCAGATCCGGGATGTTACATCCGGACATGCAAACCCCAAGGAAAAGTATTGGGTTGGATGAATCCCTTTTCCTACAACTCTTCCAACTACTTCTTGAGATCCTACAACTTAGGTGTAGCCATCCAATAAGGAGGAATGGACACTGGTGCTGCTCCTGGAACGTGCTCAATAGAAAATTCTACCTGACGCTCCAGAGGCAAACCCGAAAATTCCTTTGGAAAGACGTCCCTAAAATGATCCACCACTGGAGGAATGTCTAGCTACGAAGTCCGTTGATCATCCAGAGAAAGACTAGAAATTTGGGTTGTCACACATCCTAGCCCATGATTCTCGAGCCTAGATCGACTTTCCTGAACATACCACTCACCTCTATGAAGAAAAGATTCACCCTATAGTGAGATAAAACTCACCCTATAACGATAACAGTCAACGACTGCCTGGAAGGGAATGAACCAGTCCATCCTGAGGATGAAATAATAGCCTTTCATCTCTCGGACATAGAGATTCAATAAGAAACGACACTCTACAACCTCAAGAGGGAACTCTCTACACTGGCGTACACTAGATGTCCTCATCCCCAAAGGTGTGTCTAGTGTCAATGAGTCTGCAGAAGAAAAGACACAGAGCCCAATGCTCTCCACATCAGCAACAAAGATAAAACTATGCATAGCACCGTTATCGAAAAGAGATGAAGATAAAACTGAGGATACTAAAATCATACCTCGAACTGTAGAAGGGTCGGGATCCTGCAATTGATAGGCCTGCAACACGGTGAAAGCCTGGCATGCACCATGGCCCTGCGCCCCTGGCTAAGCACTCTGAGCTGAACCTCCCAGCTGGTGCTGAGGGACTGGTGGTTGACTACCATGGCCTCGACCTCCAACTCGGCCCAAACGGCCAGAAGAACTCCCGTTCCTCGACTGGTGAGAAACTGGTGGGGCTGCTTTTGAACAAGGAGTCATGGAAGAACCTCAGTCAATAGCCGCTGGTGAGAAAACCTGGCAGAAACGCTGAAGGTGACCCATCTTGACACAAGATCATCACTCCATGACGTCTCTCTAGCACTTCGGCCTCGTGTGCCCTGATCTACCAAACTGGTATCATATCACCTAGCGCCTGACGACGCATCTCGCTTCCTCGGATCACCGCGCGTAGACTCCCTATGTCACTTCTTGCTGTCATCTGGAGGAAAAAAAGCACTGGAAGCAGAACCTCCCTGGATCACAGCTCTAGAGTCTCTCAGATTGCATTTGGAAATCAGCACTTGGTTGATGATGGAAGTGATGGAAGTCAGCTAGAAGAGATTCACCTACGAGCAGATCTCCCTCCTGAGACCATCCTAGTACTTCCTTGCTAATAACACCCCACTCCCTTCCTTGAGGGGTGTGAAACGATGCTGCTCGGTGAAAAGAGAGGAATAATCCATGATAGAAAGAGTACCCTGCTCTAAGATCATAAATTCTTAGGCTCGGTCGGCCCTCAGGGTCTCCGGGTAGAAGTAGTCATAAAAGATGCGCTGAAACTCCTCCCAAGCCATAAACTGCTGATGACCTGCCTGTGAGATCATGTCCCACCACCTCTTGGATGTTTTTCAAAGAATGTAGGTAGCGACCTTGTCCCACCTCTCTGTAGGCATCTCTAGATGTCCAATGATGGTCAACATGGCTTCCATCCATGACTATGTAGCATATGGTCCTCCTTCTCCTGAGAATGTGGTAGGATGCTACTGCTGGAAAACCCACGTCAAATCTTCCATAGTCGAGGACGGAGGAAAATATCCCTGAAAGGTCTGCATCATCCTCAAAAAACCTTCCCTAGACTGCACATCAGCGCCTGCAACTAGTATGACAGCCGATGCCCAGGCTGGCCTGACTAGAGGATCGGCAGGAAGTCTCTGATCAGTCATATCTAGCATCTGATAACTACCTGACGACAAACGTACAACTGGAGGACGTCTAAGAGGCATAGCTCTGAAAGATCAAAAGCACACCTTAGATCATAATTAACAAATATAGAGAATATAAGAGTACAAAATGGGAACATGGAAGAAAACACACAAGTTTACAAAACACGACTACACGACGTGTATAAAAACTACACAGCATGTTCACTTAATCCATAGACATGGGCGTGTGGTTCTGCCACCCCTGGTTGTGTAAAACCCCAGACTACACGATGTGTTGTCCCCACACACGATGTGTACTTGAACTCTACTCCCCTACCCGAGTCTCTTTACATGGCTGACCCACACGGTCTTCTTAATCAAATACTACACGACGTGTTCCCTATGGACACGACGTATAGTAGACAAGTTTTCAACATCCCGTGTTATTAGTTACACGGCCGACTACACGGCTGAGACTACACAGCGTGTTCCAAACAAACACGGCGTGTACTTGAAGATTTTTCCAGACCACTATTGTTGGCGACACGACCAAGTACATGACTGACCCTTACACGGTGTGTTCCGAACAAACATGGTGTGTATAAGAGGAGAGAACACTATCCCGTGTTGTTCGTGACAGGGTCGGGTACTGAGGATAAGGATACACAGTGTGTTCATAAAACACAGGGTGTGTATGACACGAGCTTCCCTGACTTGTGTTGTTAGTGACACAGTCGGGTACACAGCTCACTACTACACAATGTGTGCCTTCCATACACGGCATTTTCCTGAAGTTACTCTAACGACACCGTGTTTCTGCACACACGGTCAGTGACACAGCCTGAAAACTACACAACGTGTATCCGAAAAGTACACGCCGTGTATTCTGGGTTTTTTCTGGGCAGTAGCTCAGAAACTGCACAGAATCCCAGAAACACCAAAAATATAGCAAAGAGGTGCCAAATTCCGATCCGTGAGGGCCCTTAATCCCGACGAATCAATGCTTGGTATCTCCTATAATCATAGACAAGATAAAACAGGATCATAATCCACCAATTTATGATTCGAGAGGGCCCATAACACCTCAAGAATCAAATTTTGGTGTTCATTTAAGCGAGGTAGGAAGCAATCAATCCTCTAACAAGGAAGCAAATATTCTATCAAACATCTACCACAACAGCATTCATAATCTACAAAAAGTCTATCGCAACATCATGCAATCGCTAATGCACCCTAGATGGCATGGCAAGAATGCATGGTATGTGATTTCTACAAGTGCCTATATGATGCATGAGATGGAATACCCACATCTCATCGGGTTGCGACAGAATTAGAACCGCAATCGTCAAGAAAATAACCACACAAATCATGTGAATCACTTTAGGTGAAATCATATCAATCGTAAAATCTCAAAACCAAAAAACTGCAATTTAATGAGGTAGTATGGATTTTCCTATACATGGGTTAGCTACTCCCGAGCACAGCTTAATACCAAGTACCAAATCTATCCTATCCCTGGCTAAAGTCTTTAAATAGTAAATCAAGTGAAAAGAATTGTACTGATACCACTTTGTAATGTCCCGGATCCGGAGACCCTCCACTAGTTCCCCATACCTGGTTCGCCACATGACCTCAAGCGCGTTTCCCCAAACGCTAGAGGCTTCTGACTGGCAGCGAGGGCCCTGGTGAGTCAGTGGGTAAACAATGCCCTCATTCGGTAAAGTATACAACAATAGAACAACCAGTCACAATAACGGAAATAGTGAACATCATACAACAACTGAACTGAAAGTGGAAGTAGTGTATAAAATAATGATGATGAAACATGGTACATAGGTCTATGGAAAGTAGTAAACAAACCAACGTGCTGAAGTACAACTGAAAAAAAAGTGCAAAATAAAACAAAGTAAACTCCTCAGCATCTCAAGCCTAAGCTCGGTCCCTTGCTCTCCAGCTCCAAGAAATCACGAACCGAAAGTCGAAGGGCGCTTGCCCTTATCTATTCCTACAATAATAAAGTCATCTTGGGCCCAAAAGCATGGCCCAAACAGGGTGTGAGATACAATCCCAGTAGGAAATCACCCAAAGATCTGTGCCTAACAGTCAATGAATACAAGGCAAGTAAAAGTGCAGGAAGAAGTAAACAGAAAAGCACCCAGCAACTACAATCCACAATTCTACCATATAAAGTATACCAGTAAAAACATGAAGCAAGAAGAAAACAGGTAACCCTATGTGTAGCTCTCATAGCCTAACCCCTATGGTTCAACCTACAAGTACTATCAACCCTCTGGGAGGCACACATAGTCACACCCCTCTAGTTCAGCTAAGAATAGACTCTCTGAGGAAGAAATCACCTTCAATTCCCCCTATAGTCTTGTATCGTGCTAAATGCTCTCTGGGGAAGCACTCAACGTCTCATTCCCCCTGTGGCCCGCGTCGAGGAACTACATATTCTATGAGGAAGGACTCATCGTTAATTCCTCCTGTGGTCTCGTATCATATTAAAAGACACTTTGGAGAAGCCCTTACATCTATTCTCCATGTGGTCTACTACACTAGGTTCTCACCGTCCTGTGTGAAATAAACATGCTCAACATGTGTGCAACGTCCAAGTGAACCTCATGAACTACTTGGCTATCAATCTATGGCTCAACAACATAACATGGAAACAGTTCCACTATCCTAAAACTAGGCATGGAAACTGGAAACCGCCAAAAGGTAAAACAAGCATGGAAAAGATTCCTGATCACAAAACATTTTACTCTACTCACAAGAATAATCCTCTACTATAACAATCAAGCATATCAGGCAAACAGAAAGGGAAAAAAATGAAACCCACAATTCCCCACCCAATGGAATTTGTGGAAATTGCACAAAATACTCAAATAATTTCTACAGAAAGGAACAAACCACCCACCTCGATGCTAGGAGAACAATATACTTGAACTATGACGACTAATTCTCCAAAGAACGTCATAGATATGAGAAAACACACAAAAATATCAACCCACGATAACTTGAAAAAGAGGAGTAATTGGAAATCAAGGCTCAAGTGGAAGGAAGAACTCACCGCTGAGCTTCCAACGCAATCGACAGAGCTCGAATCAGAGAATAGATAGAGAGGTGGGGGCACGGGGAATATCCGGCCGTATGGGTCGCCCTCGGATGAAGAACCTGGAGAAGGGGTGTGTTTTTTTACGTTAGGCACGACCTCGGTGAGTTTAGTGAAAAAAATGAAATGTACACGACGTGTATCAGGTTTTTTCGTACTCTGCCAAAATTGGCCTCCACGTCACCCCTACACCCCGTGTGTATGGCCAGGGCACGACCAACACATGGCTTCGAGCCTGAGAATAGTACACGACATGTACTTAGAAAGTACATGGCATGTACTTCAAAATTTTCCATAAACTCCATTTTTCTTAAAAACTCCAAAAAAGGAAAATCATACTTGAAACAACGATCCGGGTTCTTACAATAAACTAGATTGCTACACAAGCTTTAAACCACTATTTCACATTGTGTAAACAATACCCAACATGAATTCACTGTAGTAGCTTTGCTACACCTCTAGTATAGATTAAAAACTCTCAAAAATCCCCTAAACACCCCCAACCAACAAAAATGGAAATGTAATGGACCACGAGGGAACATACCATTACATAAGATACCTCTCAATCAATTCTCTCCCTCAAGAATTCAAAATCAATCCTAGAATGACATGGGTCTGAAACCACCCTGTGAGATACCTCTTAAGGATATCATTATACCTCAAATGCAACCACATGCCAAAATGCACAAAAACAATTTGCACAAAACATCTTGCACAACCTCATCACCACTCGTCCACAAACCTCATCCTTTCACAAAACCAAACCTCCATACAACCATCGACTCTAGAATCTATGTTCCAGGATTAAAACTCCTCCATTTCTCTCAATGTATACCCAAACTCCTAGACAACATATTTTCCTGACATTATTCTCAAACCATTGGCCACCAAAGAACACTTTCTTAATGCATATGAGATCTAAAAATCATATTCTTGAGGGAACACCATCCAAATATGCTACCAAAAATTATAATCACATTAATAAAAGTTCTAAATCAAGATATTTTGATATATTTAGACCAAAAATCACTCCTTAATGATGTAATTACACCACAATTTGAGAAAAATAACAAGCACTACCAAATCCAGATCATGGGTGGCATAGTTACAGTAATGGTTACATAACATCCTAGACCCATAAGAGATCACATCACTATGTTTCATCAAAATAAATCCCAAAACCATATGGGAAGAATAAAAAAACTTGTCAAACATCACACCCTCATCAATAAATTTAATCTATAACTAACTTCCCCGTCATGTAACCGAATTCCTCCTAGAACTAATCAATCTACAAAAAATCTTGGTCCTTCTGAGTCAATTATTTCAATGGGGCTGAAAATCAAGGAAAATTAAGCAAAAACCTTTTATAAAAGAAAAAAATACAAAGTAAACATAAAAAATCTGACACTTTCTTGTGTGCTACTCAAGAAACAACCACCTCAACCATTGACAGGTCCACTGGAACACCCTACAGAGATACCTGATTCTTAAAGAAACAAACCTCTCGTGTCTACAACATATACTTCAAGAACATTTTATGGACACGGTAGTGTTGAAGGACCTACAAAATATATCTGATATGATTGAAATTATCCTCATATAACCTTTATTATATCAAAATAACACTGATGAATATGTTAATGTGATGATCCAGGAACTCATTGAACATGGAGTTCATAATCCCCATGAATACTCATGGTGTGTTCATAACATTAAATGTCATGAATACAAACACTAATTACCCATACATGCATCTAAATAAATTCATTGGGATATCACCCTCCATCACTCTCAAATCATGATATCAAAATCACTGATCGACCATAAAAAACCAAATCAACCCTCATAGCTAGTTGAAATGGTTTTCCATCCCCAGATGAGGGTAATCTTCTTGACCATAACTTGATTCAACCACAATTAGTCTGTGCCCAACCTCATACTACCACCCTCTTTCTTTGAGAAAAACATTGGATCTCCCCATGGAGACACACCAGGAGGGATAAAACCCTTCTCCATCAGACCAAATACCTGAGTCATCAACTCCTATAACTCATAAGGTGTTATCCAATAATGATATTTTGAAATTAGAGTAGCACAATGCTGCAAGTATATCCTGAAATCAAAATCACATCGAGGGTGTACCATTAAAACCTCCTAAGAGAAAACATCAAGAAACTTTCCAATGACTATGGGGACCTTGTAATGATTCAATATTTTTTTAATGATAATTTTTTTTGATCTAATTAAATGTTTTATTATGTAAAATAGTTATATAAAACATATGAACTTACATGGTTTTATGTTTTTGGGTTTTAAAATACCGTTAAGAATTTTTACCATTTCTAATATAGTCGTTGAACAGTGACCACATTATTAGTATAAATATAAGGCTTTAACGAATCCAATTTACTTTGACAAACAAAGGGATGACCTCATATAGTTGAATTTATCCATAGGAAGCCCATTTTTTTAGAGCTCAGAAATGAGGTAGCATCACTTGACTCCACTCTTTACAAAGCCCAAGACGAGCTTCAACATGTTAAGCTTGAATAGAATCGCCTATATGATAAGTGGAAGTTAATTGAGATTACCACCTGAGCAATGTTATCCAAGTGGCCCCAAGAGTCTGTCACCATCATGCACCGTACCCTTACGTCTTATGAGGGTGTTTTAAAGGGTTATGTACCAAGACCCTATCACTATTATTATGTCCATTATTTTTTTATAGAATAAAGAATATGAGTCCATTTTATTGTTGTTACTTTGTAAATAGTTTTTAAATCACAAACAGTTTTTTAGTTAATATTCAAATAATAAATCTATTTTGATGAATTAATGTTTTTTTGAATCAAATAATTTTTTAATAAAATATTATTACTAAATTACTTTTTATTTAATATCAATGGTCGTATAATTTATATAAATATAATTGTAATTTTTTGTGGTTTCAAAGCTATTTTTGTCGAAACCCATTAATTTTTAATAAATGTTAGTCTTTATTTTAAAAGTAAAAATTCACATATTTAGAAAACTATTTTGATAAAATGAATATTATTTTTGGAATCAAGATGTAAAAATTATCCAATGGTAAATTTTTCATAATTTTCTATGACCATCGATTTTTTGGGTAAATATTAAATACCATTTAAATATATAATTTGTTTTTTGAAATCTTAATGACCTAATAGTGATGTAATAAAATACTATAAAGAGGATTTTTTAAAAATATATATTTTAACTTAAAAATAATGTAATTTTATTTTAGTTTTATTTATATTAGAAATCCTTAGTTGACTCTCCAAGACTTATAAATCATTTCAACTTTTAAAAATGATTTTCCTTGAGAGTGTGACTCACATCCACATAAGAAAACCTAATATTTTAATAAGTAGGACATTTTAATTATAAAATAATATTTTAAGCTATCATTTGGAAAAAAACATGGGAAAAAACATGTGAAAAAACCATGGGATGATTTGTGGTTTTGATTAGTTTAATGTGTAGTGTCCAAAACCTAAATAATAAAGAGTTGCCTAAACTTTCCTATATAAACCCACTCAATATCCCATTCCTATTCATTAAAATTTTTTTGATCTCGACCAAACCCTACCCTAAAATATCTATAATCCTCCTAAAGCATATCAAGATCCCAATAATCCTCTCTCAAGCCTCTTATAATCCTTTTGGATCACAGTTCCAGGTAAGGGGTTTCATCCTTTCTCATTCTTTCCCCATTTTTTTATGATGTTATACCCACTTATTTTCAATTAAAAACATTGAGGTTTGATTTCACACCTACCCCATACTTCTCTACTTTTGTTTTAATGATGAGATACATCTTTCTCTCTCATTAATGCCTCCCATGTACACCTGTTACCATGCTGAAATTTGGTAAGGGATCCTCAATTTCCTTCCTTATTTATGTCCAAGTTTTAGTATATTTTTAAAACCTTTTGTTGTGAATAAATAATGTTGGGGTCTAATTTATCACCTCCCATATAGTTCCCTCATTATTTTTGAATGATGAGAGACCTCTTTATCTTTCATTAATTCCTCTCATGTACACCCATTATGATACCGAAATTCTATAAGAGATTTTTCTCTCCCCATTTACATTCAATTAATTATTTTATATTATGAATATAAATTCCATAAATATGTTGGGGTATTTTGTTTCATGACCCACTTACCTTCCATTTCATGTATAAATGATGAAAAACCCATTTCTCTCTCATAAATCCATTTTTCATTTTTATTTGACGTTGTTATGCAACTGAAATTTACCATGCCAAAATCATTGTGTAAGTGAATACCATACCACTTTATCTATCAAGGATATTTACCTTTATGCACATGTAATTGTTGATTTAGGACATAAATTTATTTATTCTATATATATTATTCATGGAATAAATTATGATGTTTAATGAATCCATTTTGTATGATCCTTGTGGCACACTTTGCATGAAATGAATTGATTAAGAAGTGTGCGCCCTGATAGCTCTATAATGCTTTGGGTAAAGAATAATATCATGGTACATCATGTGCAATGAGTGTTGAATCATGCCAATTCATATGAAGTTAGGGCTTAATCATCCTAATTATAGTGCAAAGAGGGTTTACTCATTCTCTATGTGCAACGTGCCTTGTCTCATGCTAATATAATGCTAAATGTTTTAGCCACATTTCCATGTTATGATAATCATGCTATATCATTCCTTTATGTTCGTGTTTATCTTATAATCCATTTATATACCTATTTACTAACATGAATTTTATTCTTCATGTTCTTCCTTATTTAATCTCTTACTGAGCTTTATAACTCACCTTTTACTTATGCGTGTCCTCAGGTTATCCCGTGAAATTCTAATTACTAAGTTATAATGTGGTCATGTTAAAAAAGTTTTCAATAAAGTTGTTTTATTTTATGTTTTAAGTTGTTATGTAATGTCCTAATTTCCCAATACACTAGACCTCTCAATCCTCATAGTTATCTTCAGTGCATTTTTATTTAATAAATATTGATTATGTGTGTAATAAATATCTGAATTGTTATAAACCTCTACCATCATAGCATCTATTAAATACAATGATATCTTAGATAATAAAGAAAGAAGGGGCTCCACACGCCAACTGACCACCTAACAAACTTGGTCAACAATGAAATCCACACGATGGACATTCACATATGAGAACATGAATCTTATCCTGAATCAATCTACAATATCATGTAAATAATAAAAATAGTCGATGGTAAGGATAAATTATTATGGCTACATCTATAAAAAGAATAGATCTCAATGGGATTTATTTGGCCCCATAATCAGTCTACACCCCTATAACACATAAAAATATGCTATGGAATCTGACTAGAATGGTCAAAACTAGGGGAAGGAGAAGCATATCTATTTTTAGTCCCATAGAACATACTGTATTGGGTGAAACATGGAGTGAAAAGATCTTGAATCAAACAAGTTATAAACAAGGGTACAAGATAAAATAATCATACTTTTGAAAATCTATACCCCTTTGACATTGTCACATGTACTATATGAAAGTGAACATGCCTAGATCCTCAAACTATCTTATGAAAACCTCCTCCATGAACATTCTTGGGTTGAGGTCCCTAAACATGATGAGAATCCTATGGATGACCTTTGATTTCTCTATATCCTATTGGAGTAACATAAGACTATTTCCCCTGATCCGAGGATATTGTCACTAGAAATTTCTGTTGGGGATAAAATCGAACCTGTCCACATCCACCAAAATAATATTAGGGAACCCTAGGGCACTGTTTATGGTATGACCATGAACCCCATAACCAAAACACACTGGTAAAAATCATGCAGGAAAAGAAATAAAACCACATGCCTAAGAAGTTGGGAATGGAAGCTGATGATTTCAACTATATGTTGGTCAAATCCTCTAAGGTCCTAGATCAATAGACCTATAACTGATAACCCTAAACAAAAAGGAACCCTGATAGATAATCTATCATGGTAATCCTCCTCATGAGTGCTTCCTCTTGATCACATAGCCCTTCTTCTGAACCTCTTAATACATTGAAAACATATATTGAGTAACATTATCCTTGATAGAAGGATAAAGTGAGTGTTCATGATTTCTCTCATAAGACTCCACATATAGAAAAATATATGGTAAAAAACAATGAATGTATTTAAATTTGATTCCAAACTCTTTCACTGAAATAATCCACTACTAAAGTGAAATAAGCTCTCACCTATTCACTTCCTTCATTGTTGATTCCCATAACATTTTTTTAAATATGTCCCATAAAACATATTCTTATATCCCCTATCCTAGATACATTATCCACCATTGACACATAACTCCTCACATCAAACTAAATTCCAAAGGGACCTGGTACTCTGTCGGTGACCTCATCTAATCAAAAACAATCTTGATATCCTCCATCAAGGTATCCATCTCGCCATGAAAAACATTCCCTCATACTTCCTGAAAGCATACTACTAGAAATAATGAAACACCCTCTACCAATCATCATCCTAATCCTCTAGCTAAACCCTATGAAAATTAACCAGATCAGCCTACTGAACCTTAAATTCTTGATCCACAGATAGACGTTTAATATGATACATATATGAAAAGTAAACAAGATTTTTATAATCATGATAGTATGTAATTTTTTTTATATTAATTTTAATTCCTTTATATATTTTAACCTTCCCAATACAAACCAATTCAGTAGGAACAGAAGTCATTATGATGCATGTACATTTCCTAGGTCTCTGCCCTGCTAACAATTCCACCTAACTTGGTTGTTAAATAAGCCCAGAATTCATGCACTAGATCATGAAGGGCCCTAAAATCCCCTATCCAAACAGTATCCATGGACACTATCACACATTAAGTTCAAATGGAATAAATTCCATACAAACCTATGCCATCCTCTATATTCCAAACTCTAAACTCCATCCCATCTTTTATCTATCACCTTTGATGCCACAATATCATGAACCCCTCAATATAATTATATTGTAATGAAGGAAGATAGATAATAATACCTAAATCCCACCTCTAGTATGCCTTGGGTTGGTGACTAGCACAATGGTATAATAATCTCATTAATAGGAGGAATGACCCTGTATAATAACATATGATCAGAAGATAAGATAAATAAATGACAAGAAACACCATGAAATAAAATAAAAAGAAACAGAATCCATCCCACATGCATGTATAAATAAAACTAATGGAGATAATATTCCCCAAAATAAATCTATGGAAGATACATAATAACTATAAAATGGTCCAAGTTAGTAATGTCCAACATGATCCATGTAGTCAGCCCAGAAACCCAAAAATTGTTTATATATGTAGGTTGAGAATATAGGTATGCTCATTAGAAAATACAAAGTCTCTTGTAAACATTTTAAAGAAGCATACTAATGCACCATTGTAAAAATAGAAGAGACAAAAGATCCTAAATAGGTCGACTATCCTTCTCAACCTCAACAAGGAACATTCAATAAATAACGCAACCCGAGTATATAATATAACATGAGTCACATTGATAAAATCGGAACCCTTAACTGCTTTATTAATAGTATTACACTCTCAAACCCTATCATTGTATTTATTGGATATCCCATCTCTTTAAAATACCACACTGCCTCGCATGCATGGATACATAACCACTCACTCGAAGACACCTGTTCAACCACCCCAAAATCACGATCACATCACATCTTGCCCTCAAACACCCGAGCCATTACATCAAAACGACTTCCATTAGTAGAGTAGTAGGGTATTATGAACATTAAAGATATAAACCTCATTCCTTCCTACAATTCATGACCCCTACCATAATCTTCCCACACATTCTTAATCAAAACACATCTCACCAAAAAACACAAGGGCTACGTCACATCTCACATGAAGACTCATGAAATCACTTCCCCACAAGCCTGACCACATCAAACCTCACCCTAAAACCCTAGGGATTTCAAAACCACCATATTTTTCACTAACAGACCTCCGACCATCACAACATGTGTAGTAACTACCTTTCAAAGAAGAGATAGTGGGAAAGAGTGGGGTTTCCCCCACCCATCCTCCTCTACAAATTTTCGAAAAAACTCCCCACATGACTATGTGGGTGTCCCCAAATAGTGATCGGCATGGGTGAGGTGAATATAGAAATAAGAAATAATAAAAAATATATACATATAGCCACACAAAATCCTAACCCATGGTTCAAAACAAAAATAAAAGAAACTGACAAAAAAATTTCCACTTTTTCCGTGACCTCTAGATGCATAAAACCAAGAAAGTCGCAAGTCACATAACACAAAAAACCAATTCTATAATCCAACCAATTCATTTAATTATTAAAATTCATCAATATTTTACCACTTAGCCCATTATTTATTTATTTACAAGAAATTTCCATCCTATTAACCAATAAAAACCCCATATATTTAAAATTAACATTATTAAACTATTCCATTACTACTTATGCATATAAAACAACAAAACCACACAACCAATGCACTATATCATCTCCCTCATACCATCGCGTCTCCTCCCCATAATATTGAGCAAAATACTACCACCCCAAAACCCTGAAATATTGAACAAACAATAACACCCTCAACACCACAAATGAATGACTGAACAACCAACACCTCATCACCCTAAAAATATAGAAAAAAAATCACTGCCACAAAATCACAGCCAAGCAACCAAATATCACCCCAAACCCCATAAAAACTACACATATCCTCCCCCAAAGGACATCCACACATCATAAAAAATCAAGTATCATTTTACAGATTTAAGAAAAAGATTTTTTTAGTTTTCACAATATTTTAGTGGTGTTATCACACAATCCATAATCTTAGGGAAGCTGTTTCATTATAAAAATATAATTGGTTAGTCAATTTACATTTTAGGGAGATATAACTACAATCACAATAGGAATAAAAGTCCCAAAACATGTAATCCAGTGGAAAAAATCCCTCATCGACCACAATTTATACCAGGTCATCAAGCCCATAGAATCCATAATATCATAATAATATCAAATATATAAAATAATTATAGTGAAATCCCTTTACCCTTAAATTTAAATTTATCAAATTCTTCATATTTTATAAATCCATAAAAACCATAAACCACAAATAAAAAAGATTAAACCTATCATGAATGATACACAATAAAGAGAAATATGGGATTACCTACTTCAATGAATATTTTCGGACTCACTGAACACCATAAGGTGAGAAATAAACACCCAAAAAACACAACTGAACCACAAAAAACCTTGGAAAAACCTACAACACACCCAAATATTAAAAAATAGATTCCTAACATAAAAACCAAAAAAAAAAAATCCCACAACGAATCCCTGTTAGAAGAACAAGTGAACACTACCCTAAAGGGAGTATAACTTAGTACCAACCATCAACAAACAATCATAGAAACCAACAAATCAAAAAGGGGACAAGAGGGATAAAAGATATTCTCAAGGTACCCATGGTTCTTCAAAAACTAGAGGGGGAGTGGCAAGATTTAATGAATGAGAATCATCCAAGAAAAAATCATAAAACCTAAAATCCCATAGGTTTCATATCATGTAAGCATTACACAACATGTAATCCTTGGGTTTCTAGAGAATTATAACTTTTTCAAAAAAATGAACAACTTCATCCATTATTTAATACACATCATCAAGACCACTTAAATGAATTGTAATAATTTAAAAATATAACCATTATCTGATTTACAAACTATTAAACAATCGTTGAACTACCATTTGATTTCGTGTAAACAATACATAACATTCATTCCCTGTAGCAGTTCTACTACCCCTCTAGAAACTGCGAAAAACTCCTAGAAATTCCCCTGAACAACACTGACCAATAATATTGTAAATTTAATGGTCCATGAGGGAAAAGAACATTAAAATTATTAATAAATTATAATGGTGTTCAATTAATTAATGTGATTTGAAACAATCATCAATTAAATCATATTTAGATTGAATACTCACGAAATTTGGAATAAATTTTTTTTGACAAACATGGTCTCTATAAAAAATTTGAGAGAGGTTTTGTCAACCAAACTATTATCTTATCTAATATAAAAGTTGAATTCCATTTTCCCAATGAAATATATACAGCTTAATAATCCTATTAATCTAGTAGGCTCCACTTGATCTTCTCCATCACCATTTTTTTCTTCAAAAAGAGACAAGTGTATATTTTTATTGATAAAGATATTCCTGGATCTATGTTCACCATTAACTGAATTAATATCCATAAAACTGGATACTTAATATCATTAAATATTCTATTTCCATTGATCAATTTAAGAAATCCATCTTTTATCTTCCAAACTGAAGATTTAATACTAGTTGTTGAGAAATATTACGGAGCTCCAATAATAGTCTATTTATGAAGTGGAGTCAAAGGGAGTAAAAAAATATGAATTAGACCATATTAAATAAATATTAACATGGTTTGGGAGTAATAACTATTTTTCATGGAGAGGAAGAACATATCACTAAAATTAAAGAGCTTAATCATAGGGTTGTTGCTTCTGGAAATGTGGATGTCCTTGTTGGTTTAAGGTCTAAACTTTCCAATCGGTTTCTAATGGGTTTATTCGTAGAACCAAAAACATCCAATGATTCTATATACATTTGGACCTAATTTCCAAAGGTAGGTTCCCGTTAGTTGTGAACTGATGAGACTTAATAATGTGCATTGGTCGAGAGGATGGGAGGTCAGACTCATCAGACCATTTGGGGGGGAATTATTGTCTACTCCGAGACTCTCTTATAAATTTAAGATATGTTCATGAATCCTTATTAATTTACCAAACATGAAAATGAGCTCTTCCTTTAGATATTGCAATCAATTATTGATATATATGGGATTTATAAAATATTTTATATGTATTTTAGGTTCTTCATCGATAGATAATAATTCGTATTTATTAGATATTCTTAGTCAATGGTATCCTTCAACACATTATATAGACATATCGTGGTCATTATGATGACCATACTGGTTTTAAAGCCACTCAATGGGGAACTTATAGTTTATTTTCAATCAGAAGGACAAGGATTATTTCAGAGTTGGGATCGTACCCACATATGGGCTACCAATGTTTCCTTGTTAAATAGGAATCAAAAACCACATAGTTCGGGAATTAAGATATAGTTTAACGTCATTTGGGATGGATGAGAATTAATGGATGATAGGTTTGAACCTCAGAAAGGCTTCATACATACAATAATTTTAAGGCAGATATCAAAGTCCAAGTTGTTCGATTAAGAATTGTGGGGCTTACATATGATTAACAGCCCAAAGAGATGTGTCGTGGTTACTTTTACACTCTAAGCTCACGTGAGATATTCTTGGTGTGAGAAACAAGAGGTATCAGTAAACCTGATGATTTGTTCCATGAAAGATGCAGTCACAAGGAATGATATGAGACTTATGTATGTGTGACTGCCCAAGTAGGTGAAGACTAGGATTTACTCCTGGAAAGATGACTAGGAACAAGGTCCATAAGAATATTCATGATTTATGGAGATTTGGATACTCTAAATTAGGGCCTACACTTGAGGAGGATTCCCAAACAAGGTGGGACTTGGGGCTTACTCTTAAGGAGGATTCCCATTAACAGGGTCCATAAAGGTATTTGTGCTTTCTAGAGATTTAGATTCTTAATTTAGGGCTTACTCGTAAGGAGGTTGCCCAAATCAAAAGGAAATTATGATTTGGACTTATTCATGAGAAGGAGGCCCAATGTTTATGGAGATTTGTAACATGGGACTTAATCTTGAAAAGGAGGCGCAATTTAAGGGGACTTATGTTTGGGTTTTATTCCTAAGAAGGATGACCAAATGAAAAGATATTAATACTGGGGCTTACTACTAAGGAGGATGCCCAGTTTAAGAGAAAATTATGACTAGGTCTTACTCTTGAAAATGAGCCCCAGGTTAAGAGAAATTATGATAGGGGATTACTACTAAAAAGGAGGCCCAGGTTGAGAGAAATTATGACTGGGTATTACTCTTGAAAAGGAGGCCTAGGCTAAGGGGAATTACGACTGGGGATTACTCTTGAAAAGGAGGCCCATATTAGGGAACTTGGGGCTTACTCATAAGGAGGATTCCCAGATTAAGAAACCTCTAGTCTTAAAGGATGAGTTTGAATGAAGGAACTCTCTATCCTTAGTGACATAAAGTTATGTAAATCACTAGGTTTTGAGATATGTTCCATAAAATTCATTTCAGATAAAGAATCCAACAAAGGAACCATGCCATAAATGGATTTGAAAACGGTTTTGAAGGCAGAATCTTGAAGTGGAGAGGTAAATTTGAAGAAAGGAAGTGAATTGGAAGGAGTCACACAAGTATTGGTCTGGAGTGCAAGTCCTGGCCGCACAAGTATACTTGTACGACATGAGTTCACTTGAGCGATGAAGAACCTGTGAAGTGATACTTGGGCGTCTTCGGATTGGAGCCCTTAGTATCATCTCTAGAGGCTTTCAGATGGGTGACGCACAAGTTTCTTTGAGAGGGAAAGGTGACATGCAAGTATCATCACTTCCCTTAAAGGTTGGACACTTCGGAGCACAATTATTGACGAGTTCTAATACTTAGTCCTTATTATTCATCTTTAGAGCTTCTATTCTAGGTAAATAATTACCTTAGAAGTGTTCGGAAGACTTCATACGGAGACTTGGGCGACCAAAACTTGAATATGAGTTTTGGATTTTTCGTCCTCAAAATGGGGGGCCCTCAAGGGGTATTTATAGGCCACCTGAGGACCTTGGGGGAAAAAATAATAGGGCACGCAAGTGACTTGCATGACTTATAGGTGGCGTGCAATTATACTTGCACAACCATAATAAAACTTGCGCGGCCCTTACTTAAAGGATTCCTTGTTCGTGCCTTTGTCAATTTTTTATGTTCTTCAAACAATGACTCTCTTTGAGATTATGGTATTCCCCTTTTTCATTCATAAGACTCTGTGATGGAAAAGAGTATCAACAAAAGTCCCCCCCTTAGAGTTGGATTCGAAAAAGGAAAGAGGTTTGGACTCTGAGTAAAAAAAGAAACAAGGCATTGTGGCACGCAAGTGGTAGGCACACAGGTATGATTCTGGAGCATAGGGTACGACGCACAGGGGTATGACCTCACCTATAAATATGGGAGTCACTCTCATGAAAAGAACCCGACTTCCATTGCTTCGAGCTATCATCACGCAAGTGAGCTTTTGTCGCACAGGTTCTGCTGTTCGTGGTTGATTACTTCTTCTAAATTGTGTCGCACTTCTATAGAGGTATTTTGACTTGCGCAGCAATACCTGAGGGCCCTTACTTGCACGACCGACTTCAACTTGTGCGCCAAGATTAGACTTGTGCACCATAATGAATTTCCCATTTTTCCCAATTTCTTCATAAATTGTATGAAAATGAAACTAACTTAAAATTTAATTATTTGATCTTTGTGCAGATTCAATGGCTCCTAGAAGAATTGGACTAGCTGATGACCTTACTAGAAAATTGATTGATGATATGATGAACATTTTTTGCCACGATTACTATGATAAATGCGACATCACTCTATCATATTTGTCAAATTACTTGAAGATGTATCATTTTAATTTCCCATAGAGAATTTACTTGCCTCGGTATGGCCATGGTCATCTAGAAGGAGTCAACATTCTAAATCCAAAGAACTATCTCCATCATTCTTGGTTTCAAACTTACACCAACTTTTCTTTAGAAAATGTTTCAGTTGCAGGATCATTTTCTAATGATGGAACAATGGAGATGGCCTACATAATGCATCGTAGAACTTGTGCCCCAGATCTGAAACCTCACAAGCCTGAGCTACAACCACATCGTTATCCCTCAATCTTCCAAAATTCTCAGATGGATCAATCAAAAGGCTGGAAGAAGAGTTGGGACACCCATCCTGGAGGAGGTGTGAATCCAACTTGGATGTGGGAATATTGGTTGCGACAAACCTGTGCAAATTTTGTTGAATATCTTAAGGGAACTTCAATATATGAAGACATCTAGGCTGGGCAGACATATGTCTATAGAAATGATAACTTTGTGCCAGAGCTAATCATCATCTAGAGCCCAGAAACCAATTATTTCCATTTGACTCGTGGAGAAGTAGGTATCAGTTTGTGGGATGT
This sequence comes from Viscum album, assembly GCA_963277665.1. NCBI lineage: Eukaryota > Viridiplantae > Streptophyta > Magnoliopsida > Santalales > Viscaceae > Viscum > Viscum album. The sequence goes on along the minus strand of OY728162.1, from coordinate 1,232,349,515 downwards.
CAAAAAGATCTCGGGGGGCTCCAATTTTAGGCAATATGTATTATGAACTAACCCCCAAGGTTACTTGGAATGATTCAGAGAACAATCTAGCTTTGGCTCGAGAATTATTGAAAATTTTCCACAAGCTCAAGAATTCAAAGACCACCAAAACTCATTCTTGAAAGGATATTCATCCATAGGAGTGGATGGAGTTGTTTCTTACCAATAATAAGGAGAAGGGTCCCCCCTGTACCCATCCTACTAGCTGCCCCAGGACAGAGAAGAGGAGTGCTCTTGGCACATTATGGCCAACCCTGGAAGCGGGAGAGTTTGAAAAGTGTGGATACAAAGTGGATCAAAGAGTCCCAGAAAAGACCCATCTGGCAGTCTTCTTAGCCCTGTGGCTCAGTGTTTATCTTATACCATTTAGATATTTGAAGGGAGGCATTAGGCCAAAGACCTTCGTTGTTGTAGCCATGTTGGCTAAGAGGAAAATGGTTGTATTGGCCACCCTGATTTTTTCAAAGATTCATAGAACCATACTTCATGTTTATATGGGTAAATATCCTTTGAGAATAGTGGGACCATTCCATGTTTTTTTGGTATAGATCACCACTAATTTCTGGACATATGTTGTACAGAGCGAAGTACAGGTTCCTGGAAGATCTTTCAGCCAATCAGTTCAGGCATATTCTGGAATTTTTCCATTGTCCTTCAACCAATATGATATTAATGTGAGGCTGAGCATGTTCAAGGAATTGCATTTCTTTCCTTATGGAAACCGTCTAACTAGGCGGTTTGTTGATGATGGAACAACCAGCCTAGAATTGAGGCCTTACATGCTGGCTTGCAGAGATGGTGTATTGGACACCATAACTTACTGAGAGGTTATATGAAAGGCTTATGCTCAATATATATTTGGACGCAAATTAAAATGTCTGCAATAGATTGTTGTATCCCTTCCTGTGCATGTCAGGATAGAGAAGCATCTGATGGTTTCCTGACAACATTGGTTACTAACAACTATAGAGAAGACCAGGGCAGTGTTTGATCCACAAGTTGCAGGAGTAGTGAGTAACTTGACTACAAGGTATGCCGAGAACTGGGTAGAATCATACCCAGAAGGGGTACTAAATTATCCGGTTCCTCTTGTGTGGAAAAAGAAGAGAACTGTTTAGAAAGAAACCCTTAGTCTAGAAGGTGAATCTTCCACACCCAGAGCTGATTCAATAGGTTCCTCACCTAGGGATAACTCGCTGAATTCTAAGGATGGGGATGATGAGGAACGACATGCGTCAAAGAGGCCTCGTGCCATATATAATCCTCCTGTCAGAATCAAGAGACCCACTCCATCGACTCCTGGTGAGTTACTACATTGGGGAAATTTAATCTCCATTATTTTATTGAGTAACAAGTTTCATTTTATTATCTTTTATCTGTGATTGCATGAGCTGGGAAGAAGTTGATCTCCCTAATTGTAGGACCTTCCCCGCAGCCTTTTGGTACACATGCTTAATATATATGACAAGTGGCTGTCTAGACATGGCGGAGTTTATATTGCGATGTTGAAACCTCCTATCTAGACCTATGTGAAGGGATACACTTCCCTGGAGTAGGGAATCTTCAGGCTACTACTGATATCTGTTTCGAGGATAACCCTGATGAAGTGTGGGATTACATTAGAGATATGGAGATGCTCGTATATGAAACTGATGATTCCATTCCTATCACCAAGCAGGTGAAGGGAATGATGGATCATGGCACCACTGAGGGGGCTGGTGCTTCCGCAGATGAGGATGACATGATTACATGGCTCCTGAAGATGTAAGTCACTTTCCTTATTTTCATTGCAACTTGACTTCAGTTAAATCTTTGTTACTCAAGGAAATTACTTTCTTCATCATGAATCTTGTAAATAAAGGAACTGATGAGGTTCCTTCACCAGAGTACAGCCCTGGTGCACTACCATCAATGCTACAAAATCTCCTCGCGATCCGGGCGAGGTATCTCCAGGCCGTCAAGCCATGGACAAGGAGTTAGATAGGGAATTTCATTATCCAATTCCTATATTTGTAGATGATGTTGTAAACACACACAAAAATCCAAAGAAGCAATGACATCGTAGGAAGAAGTCTACAGCTAAATGCTTCATCAGCAGAGGTAGTCCTTCAAATAGTCATGAATCCTAACTCATGAAAAATATTGCTCATACTTATTAGGATTACATGGGATTCTTCAATTTCCCCTTTGAGGGAGAGGATTGACCCTCCTCAGAGGATGAGGGAGGGTGGTGGTGAACAGTCACAAATTCATGCTGACTTTGCTGCTCCTGAAGAACAACCAGTGTCTTTTCCCAGTACTGATCCTGATAATACATCAAGGAGAGAAGAGCCCGCTTCTGGTAATTTAACAATAATTTATAGAATGTTGAATGAAAAAATCAACTGACTTCCATTCTATGATACTTTTAGGTTCAACACCTACACTAGAACATTTGGAGGCCACTACAACTAACTCCACAATTTTCTCTGAAGAATCTTTCCAGGGTCAGAGGCTGCAAGATGAGGGTCGCCAAGAAGACATATCAATTACTCCCACTGGTGAGACTAACCATGAATCTGAGATATCACTGGATGAAATGATGAATCTTTTCGCAATTTTTGAAGACATTTCAGATCATGTTAAATTACCATGTTATTTAGAAGACTTTGGACGTTAGTATTATCCTTCCTCCTGTTAAAAATTTCTTATTACATCTCTGACCATGATTTGATGAAATGTACAGTTCCTTATGAGCAAGCTTCTGAACTGACAATGCCTGAAGGAGGTAGAGACAATGCTATTATTTCATAGATGCTAGCTCAAGTGGAGCTTAACCAGGTAGAGCTTCCCGATACCCATCCTAAAAATCCTGCTGAAGCTAGGAAAGACGGGGAGGAGCCTTCTTATGCTGCAAATATACCGTTGGGTAAGAGATAATAATATTTGTGGCTGTACATAATTTGCAAGATAGCTGAATCAACTTTTGTTATCCATTGAATCTAACCAGAATATTCAATTGACTATGGATGGCCATCAATTTAAGTGGCTAGATCTGGAGGTGAAGCCTCATCCTCCGCCCCAATGGGAATATAAAGTGAAGTAACAACGGTCAGGTGGGAAAGAGAAAAACATGCAACTTCTCTAAGTGCATTAATCTCAGACTATATTCCCCCCATGTGATAGTGATGCTGAACTAGACCCGAAGGTACAAAAGGCGCTCCAATTCTCATGTCGCAAGGCATGGAAGAATATATAGAAAATCATATCATAAGTGAATCTTAAAGAGCTATCTTTGAAGATCCCACGACTGTCATAAATGTTTATCATGTTAGGATTTGGAGGTTTTGGATATCAAGAGATCCATGCCGCCGTGAAACAAGTCATATTGAGGAGGTAGAAGGAGTAAAAATATCATCAAGATCTAACCATAGCAAGTATGTTGACCAATATTATCGAATTTGAGGCTATAGTGTCCTGAGCTGAGGTAGATAATGTTACAAAGTTGAAGGAGCTGAAGCATAATATCAAGGAGAAAGTTGTCTAGTAGATGCACCTTCAACAACAGTTAGATGCTGTTACTGGGGAACTTGACCAGCTTAACAATTCACTGGAAGGAGTACAATAAAATGGTATGAAATCTATCACAGATGCCAAGAAATCACTCCATAAAGCTGAAAAGATTAAAGTTGGTCGAGTGCATGAACATCAAGTGGCTGCTGATGAAGCTCGGGATGCCGTAAATCAAATAACGAGTTATGTTGAAAGACTCTTGTAATTCATGAAAAACAGAAGAGACTCCAGTTTGTGGATGTCCTTCTAACTCTTGTGCATTAATGAAATACACTTTCATATTCAATCATTTGGGTCGGTATTCTTTTGCTGCCTGCTTTAAATTTTAACCTAAGCCAATGGTCCTAGTAATCATAGTTTTATTGTTTCTAGGATTATAAAAAATAACCATACAAACTTTGAATCTTTTTATTGTTCAATATTACCTAAATCATTCAAAATGTATGTTTAGTGATCTGGGACTCAACTTTTGGTCAGAGTTCCCTTGTCTTTTGTGGAAAGTGTAATGTTATGAATGTCAGACATAAAAAGGCTAATGTTTAAGGTCAAATAGATTTGATCGAATGTATTAAAATTGACTCAATTCCTTGATAATTTATCTAAAAACATATTAACATATTCAAGTATTGGAGAAAACGTGTAAACTATGACGTAAGAAATTTTGAATCTGAGGAATGACATGAAAAAAGTGTTAAAAGGCATTAGAGTAAGTATTTCATAAGAGTGAAGTTACCATTATTTAACAAACCCATTAGAAGGTTGAATTATACAGGGACATTTAAGGGCATTGGCTGCATAGTCAAATAATAGCATCTTTTGGCTGACAAGTCCGTTATGTAGACTACATATGCAAGGCCACCTAGGGGAACGTGTTGAATAGTTAGGAAAAAGAACTCTCAGAAATTTTACTTTTCTATTGCTAAAAGCTAGTGAAAGTTTATGGAGATTCAAATTTTCCAAAGTATAGAGTCTGCTGTATGGAGACAGGTACTTGAATATGGAGAGGGTATTTCCAATCAAGAATGTCAAAGAATCGTATGAATGTCACTCCTGTGAAGGTCTTACCCAAACATAGGGAATGAAAATATAAACCAAAAACTTAAATACTTTTAGATCATGAAAAAAGAGTTTGGGACAAAATATTACGAATGGCTATTTTTTGTGGATCCCTACCTATCGTTGTTAAGAAAAATAAGTAAAAAAGAGGTTTTCCTCCCAAGAATGAAGTTACCACTATTTGAAAAACCCGTTAGGGGGTTGAATTATGCAGGTCCATTTAAGGGCATTGGATTCATAGTCAAATAATAGTATCTTTTGGTTGACATGTCTGTTATGTATACTACTTATTCAAGGCTTCCTAAGGGAATATGCTGCATAGTTAGGCAACAGAACTCTCAGGTATCAACCATTTTGTAACCAGATGTCATGAAAAGGGTTATAGAGATCTAGAAGTATTTATGGTTTGGAGTATGAAACATCAAATTGGTAATTGTACAATCCATGAATGAGATACACAGACCAATTCTAACCATAATCAGGTAGTGGATGGATCCTGAAATGAGGTGCTGGAATTCACTACATATCCCATAAGGATGGGAATCAAGCCATTAATAGTTCTTGAAATACAGTTTGATGTCATGTGGGAAGAGAGAGTAAGAGATCTTAGTTTAGGGTCATATATCTCAGACCATAATGAGTAATACACATATAAACCTGATGTGAATGAAGACAGGGGTTTTTATACTACATTCATGTTTTCACAGGGGGACTTTTCAGCCAAGGGACTGAAAGTGGAATTTGGGGTTTGGCCCAAAGGCGTGGTGCTGGATTCGAGGGATGCTCGAACGTTCCTACATATCCCATAAGGATGGGAATCAAGCAATACACAGTTCTTGTAATACCTTATGTAAAGATTTGGATCGTACAAGTGAAGGGTGAAAGGGGACTTTAGTGCAATGATGGTTTGACCCAAGATTAAATGTTTGGGCATTACCATGTATGCATGTAGTCATTGAAATATGACATGATTGGAGATCAATGTCAATGATGATTCCCTCTCTGGTGAGGAACAATGCAGGGCTGTATTGTTTAACATCATATTTCAAGGACAATGGTATTGCACAGTTTAGTGTCATGTAGCAGGGACTAAAGGGACACACACAGTTTAATGTCATGTGGGACGAAGGTGAACCGATGTGAAGAGATTGGTTTTGGGATGCTTCACGGATCAACATCGTATGAGACGAAGGTGAACCAATGTGAAGATGTTGGTTTTGGGCTTGAACCTAAGGAGGTTGCCTACGTACCCAGCCTATAAGTAAAGGATCAAAGTCTATGTAGTTTAATTGAAAATCAATTGGTGATCGAGTTGTATTTGAGGAAAACAACCTAAATATGGTGTTGGGACTTACACATGGTTAGCGACCCCAAGAAGGTGTTATGGTTTGATTTTTACACTAAGATCACGTGAGTCATACTCGGTGTGAGAAATAAGAGGTAACAACAACCCTAATGATGTAAAGTTTAATGTCATGTAGGACATAAGGGAAAAAACACAGTTTAACGTCGTGTTGGATGAGAACACTGTTTAACGTCATGTTGGACGAGAGGGACACTATGTAGTTTAATGTCTTGAAGTAAGGACTAAACAGACTCTATTATAGTTTAAGGTCATATTCATGGACCAGTGCATCACATTTTAGCATCATGTAGCTAGGAGAACACAATTTAACATTATGTTGGATGACTGTGTAATTGTGGTATAGAAAATACTTTTTCAAGAATCATGCATTGGTTGGAGTCGTGATGAGTTCTCCATCCATTTAGATTAAATAATAAGCTCCATTGAAGTAGACCTTATATATTGAGTATGGTCCTTACCATTTTGGCTCAAGCTTTGGAGGTTTCTTTCCTGGTATCATTGGAGTTCTAAGAACCAATACCAATTCACCTTGAATGAATGAACTAAGAAAAACTTTTTTGTTGAAAGCTCGTGTTATTTGATTCTGAAAGACATCCAAGTGGTGCAGGGTACACAATATTTTTTCATCTAATCATTCCAATTCATCCAATCACTTTTGAGATTGTTCAATTATAGAAGACAGCTCACAAATGGATACTCTAAGTGAATTAAATTTAATCTCAATGGGCAAGACTACTTCTGTTTCACATACAAATGAATATGGAGTTGACCCCGTAGCAGTGGGGGTGGTGGTTCGATAAGCCCATAAAGCATGAAAATGTTTATTAGGACATTATTTCTTATCTTTATCCACTATCGTTTGAAATATATTTGAAAGAGTATTATTGAAGGCTTCTATTTGGACATTGGCTGCTGAATGATACTGAGATGAATGGTTGGATTTGATGTTGTATTATTGATACAACTTCCTTACATCAGATGAACAGAAGTTGGTGCCATTGTCTGTAAATATGGTATGAGGGAAACCAAATATGGTAATGATGTTAGACTTGATGAAGCGAACAATGCTTTTAGAACTAACTTCATTGAGAGGTATTTTCTCTGCCTATTTGGAAAAGAAGTCAGTAGCTGTAAGAATATACTTAAACTGTTTGGATGTAGCAGAAGGGTATGGTCCTACTACATCTAATACCCATGTGGAAAATGTCCATGAGTATTTATCTATATGGATCAACTCTTGGGGTTGATGAATGAAATTGGCGTATACTTGGAAAGAATGAAATTTCTCATTGAAATCAATGCAATATTGTATCATTTAAGGCTGGAAGTATCCAAGCCTTTGAATTTGATAAGATAGTCTATGTTCAGACTGGTGGGAACCACAGACTCCTGCATGTACTTTTTTCATGAAAACCACTGTCTCTTCAACATAAATACATCTGAAAGGAATTCCATCCAAACATCACTTGTAGAGAATTTTTTCTAGGTGACCTGGGCTATCATAAAGTGTAAAATTGACCAAACGTCTTCGGACTTGTTCTTTCTCGGCTCTATCAGGTGGGAGTGTTCCATTACGAAGGTATTCCTTGATAGCTATAATCCATCCTATATAATGAACATATGGTTCAGAAATGGGACTAATTACACTGATTTCCTCTATTATGATTTGAACATATAGTGAAATGTATGACGGTGGGCAATACTGATGATTGTCTCGTCCCGATTTGGATCTGCCAGAGCTATCACTACATTAGCCATTGCATCAGCATGAGCATTTTGGGATCGCGGTACATAAGAAAATGTCAGTTCCAAAGGAAATTCCACCATTAACTCTCTGATGTAATCATACAAAGCGATTAAATCTTCTTTTATGATGGCATAATCCCAATTGACTTTTTTGATTACCAGGTCTGAATCACATTTCACATTTAAGTGATTCACCTATGCTTGAAGCGCCAAAATCAGTCTTGTGATTAGAGCTTGATATTCTACTTCATTGTTTGTACCACCTCCCAACAATAAGAAGGAATAGGGTAGCACTGCCTTTTCTGGGGAAATTAGCACAATTCCTAACCCAACTTTGTTGAATTTGGGATTTTCCATTTTCATCCCTGTTAGACTTCTGGAAGCCCCATAAAAGTGCATTTCCCATGTTTGAAGATGATCTTGAATAAAAAATACTTCTTCATAGGGATGTTCAATATCTAAAGATGTATCTTCTACTGAAGGGTGTTCAGAAAGGAAATCAGACAGATCTTGGACCTTTTTTGCCTTTTGAGACGCATACTGGATATCAAACTACTGCAAAATAACCGACCACCTTGCCAGACGTCATGTAATCATTGGACGACTAAGAATAAATTTGAGCGGGTTATTGTGAGATACCAATTGGACCTCATGATGTTTCATGTAGTGTCTCAATTTCTGAAGTGCAAAGATTAAGTCTAGGAATCACTTTTCAATACTTGAATATCGAGTTTCTGCCACAAGAATAGTTTGACTGAGATTGTAAAGGTTGTTTTCATTCCCAAAACCATTATTTTGGGAAAGGAAGGAACCCAATGATCTCTCTAAAGCTGTCACATAAATAATAAGTGGTATTCCTTCAAAATGTGGCATTAATACTAGTGGACTTAAGAGATATTTCTTGAGAATATTGAGTGCCTCTTGACATTATTCAGTCCACTGGTAAGTGACTGCCTTCTTCATTAATTTGGTGAAGGGTAAACATTTGCCAGCCGGATTGGCGATGAAACGATGAATATAGGCCAAGTGTCCTTGAAGTCCTCCCAAATAATTCATATTTCAAGGAAGTGACATACCACGGATTGATTTTTCCTTCTCAGGATCAAAATCTATACCATGATGGTGTACAAAAAATCCGGGAAAATTTCTCGAGGTTACCCCAAAAGCACATTTCAACGGGATCATCTTCAAATTGTATTGTATAAGTTTGTGGAATATGATTTCCAAATCATCCAAGTGATTAGAAAATTGAATAGATTTAACCACCAAATCGTCCACATAACATTCAACAAATTTCCCTAAAAAGGGTTTGAAGATACGGTGCATGGCACGTTGATACGTTTCACCTGCATACTTCAGGCCAAAGGGTATTACCTGATATAAAAACACACCTTGAGGGGCTCTGAAGGATGTATATTCTTCATCTTCTGGAGCCATTGGGATTTGATTATACCCAGAATATCTATCCATGAAGGAAATGGCTTCATAGCCAGTTTTTTCATTAATTAATAGTTCTGGGATCAGGACTGGAACATCATCCTTGAGACAATGCCGATCAAGATCTTTGAAATCAATGAAAAATCTAATTTGTCCATTCTTATTTTTCACAGGGAGAATATTAGCCAACCTTTTGGGATATTGAACTTCTCTGACATAGTTAGTATTAGGATGGTATGTGACTAAGTATAATATACTCTATAATACCAAACTAAGGGTCGAAATAAGAATGACATTCTCAGATACAAGAGGTGGGGGGTTGAATTGTACCTTTCAAAAATTCTGTTATAACAAAGTTAAACAAGATAATTCACAAGACCTCTATATGTTCTATTGAATTTCTAGATTCTAGAAAAGTAATTCCAAAAATGAAACATAAAAAAAGTTAAAAATATTAAGATTCTACCTTAAAGAGTATAGAATCTAACTATATCATAGTACAAGGATGAGGAAGTATAAGAAAGTATACTTTCCTCAACAATACAAAATACAGTAGAAAAACTTGTAAAAAAACAAGTAATAGGGAATAAGTATTTTAACCCAAAGAGAAGGGTATCCAAAAACCTTTGATAAAGGTCCCTTGATTTATACTTTCAAGAAAGTTTGTCTTACCCACACTAGGGTAAGCCCTGGATACGAAGATCAGAGTCGGTCTTACTATCCCCGAAAGCCCTCAAATATTAGGTAGTCAACACCTCTGTCTTCCTTAGTAAGGAAGACCTCAACGTCAAGGTGTTGGAAGCTCTGTATTCCTATCCTCAGAAGCCCTATATTGTACATAGCAACAATCAGAGTCGCATGAAGCAATTTTGCACAAGGCAAAGTCTGAACAAGTTGTTCAATCTTTTTGCACGAATCTTGAGAGTTGATAAGAGCCTCTCTCTCTAGAAATTACTTCAGGAAGTTCTGTTCACCAAAAATTCCAAAAGTTCCAAAATTACTGAGCATGTTCAAATGAGCTCCTATTTATAGGTGAAGCTCCAATGGCCGGATCTCTCATCCAATGGTTTAATTCTTCCTTGAATTTCGGAGGGACCTGTACACATGTCAGTCAAACAATGGTTAGTCAATAACTGAAAGCACGACATCATTTTGTAATAAACATGCGTAAGCATAACTGAACTAAAATTAGGAATGGAGTAGAAAATGAAAGTTCCGAACGGAGAAGGTTAGAGTTCAGAATGGAAGTAAAAATATATTTGGAGTCTATAGACTTAAGATTATTCAGATTCTGTTTGGTATGAATTCAGAAGCTGAATTCTATATAAATACTAAGTCTGAATTTTAAGGAAATTTGGAGTCTGATTTCACTAGAATTCAGAACCAGAACATATGATGTTTGGAGTCTATGTTCATGAGAATTTGGAGTTAGACCTCATCAGAGTTCGGAGCCTGAATTTAGAGAACTCGGAGTCAGAACATAGAGAAGTTCGTAATCAGAATTTGGAGTGGAACTTTATGAGAGTTCATATCCATAATTTGGAGGGGAACTTCATGAGAGTTAATATCCCGAATTCGGAGTGGAACTTCATGAGAGTTCGTATCCAGAATTCGGAGTTTAACTTCATTAGAGTTCGTATCCAGAATTTGGATTTGAACTTCATTAGAGTTCGTATCTATAATTCGGAGTTAAACTTCATTAGAGTTCATATCCAGAATTTGGAGTTGAACTTCATTAGAGTTCATATACAGAATTCAGATCCTAAAATATAATTCTACATTTCTAAGTATTATACGATTCCGAGGTTTTAGATATGAATCTGATTTTTACACTTAAGAAAAATATTGATATGAACAATGAAAACAAGGTAGGGGTAAATTTACTTTGGGAAGGAAATTTTCTTTATGGAAGTAAAATAGGGGTAAAATGAATTTTCCTTAAGAAAAGGTGTTTCTGATTTTCAAAATAAGAGGAATCGTAAAGTCATAAAGAAACCATGATGACTTATCAATCTCCCCCATTAATGAAGGAGTGGAAAAAATCATAAGGAAATCCTTATTGACCCAATAATATCCCCCGTTTTGGAAAGAAAAAACATCCTTACGAAAAAGAATTTAATGACTTAGAATAAATTTCTAGACATGTAATTAAAACTTATAACCCTTTGTTTATGATCAATGGTGAATATGACTATCTCCCCCTTAGGATTTGAAACTATAATGATCGTATTCTAGATTTCCAAAATGGGATTTTCATTATGAATATGGAAGTCTTCGTAATGATCAATCCCCCATACATAGGGATAGTTCTTCTTATACTTATAAATTTTTCTCCTCCCTTTTAGTTTTTTCTTTCTCCATTTTGAGTTCCTTTTCCTTCTACGCCTTTTTGATTTTCAAAAATAATTTGAGGGAATAGAAAAAAAGTACCTGAAACATTAGTAAAACATAAAAACAATACAAAAAACCAATTTTTTCATTAAGAATGAAAATATTTTTACAAGAGATAACAATACAGAAAAAGATCGGATTGGTCAATTTGTCTTCTTTTTCATTGGGGATTAGCTTATTTAGAAGGTTTTTCATCTTATTTAAGTCTTTTTGGTCCTCCTCAGCTTGCTTTTCTAAGGTTTTAATCCTGCCATCTTCAGACTTCAAAGCCTCAGACTGAGCCTTAAAAACTTCATCCTACTTTGCAAGCTTGTCTTCGATCTCAATCTGAAGATCTCTTTCCCCTTTCCTGCTTTGAGAAATTGAGTAAAGATTCCCATTAAGGTCCTTCACCTATTGATTCTGAGTATTTTTCTCAAGGGTCAGCTTTTTTTGAAGATTATTCAACTTGGAATCCTTGGTATCAAAAGCTTCTTTTACATCATTCTAAAAGGTACCAAGCTCTATCAAATCCTCATCGATTTTCTTTGACCATCAAGTCATTTTTCTGCATGATTTTCTGTGGATCTCATAATTGATAAGGAAATTTTTATGTTCAGAATCAATCTTTACACATTTATCCATCACAATGGATACAAATTCAGACTTCTGATTTATGCTACGCTGAAGCATCTAGCATCTTCAGTCTACTGTATGAATGATCAGAATTGTATCCACTAATTTCTTCAGAGACTCAACAACAAAATCGTGTCCCAGTGCAGATGACTATGAATCTGACATCTTTCTAGGTGAATGTTCTTCTTCAATTTCCATAAGATCTCTTTTTGAAGAGCCACAAAAATTATTCTTCCTTATGATATCTTTTGTTGGGGTGTCTATAAGGACATTCTTACCCTTATCAACTTTCATAATAGCTTCCTCATTAAGAGATTCTTCCTCTCTTTCAAATAATTGAACTATCTTTACTTCTTCAGGTTTTTCCATCTCTGTTCCTTCCTCAACAAAGTGATTTTCATAACTTTCTTCCTTAGATAATTCATTAACATTATCTTCTTCCTTGTCTTAATCTTTCTTACCACCTTTATCTTCTTCCTTTCATGGAGTGACAAGCTTTGAGGACATGGCCTCAAATGTTCAGAGTGGTAATTTTTCTTATGGATTTGTCTTATCATGATATTGTTCAACTTTTGTGATCCGATCATCTAAATCAACACCTTCTTCTTCTAATTCTTATTCTTCTTCTAATTCCTATTCTTTTTCTACTCCTTTAACAACTTCTTTCTATTTAAATTTTTCCAGAGTGAAGAAATTATTCCCCAGAGTTTTAGGTAAAGACACGACTAGGAGGGTTTTCGGTACTGGAATATTTTCAGATTTGGCAACCACCTCATCCGGATAAGCTTTCTATTTTTTCAGTTTGGGAGGTACGGATTGAGCTTCCTTAGATTTAGGAGTTTTATCTATCTCCTCCACTTCCGTCAGCTTCATTTTCTTTCCAACTTTCTTCAATGGCCCACCTTTTTTAATCTTTTCCGGATTGGCTTCTTCCTCTTCCTCTGGCAGATCATAAAACTCTTTTGTCTCCTAGGAATAAGCCGTATTCATTATTTTCAGAGTGTCATCACTAACAATCATACATTTGCAATTCCGAGACGTAGATTTGCATGAAATTTTAAATGAATGAAGACACCGAACTATCATATTTGAAAGTAAGGTAGGAAACATGATAATTTGGGATCTTATATTCCCATCATTGATGTTCTTGATTGTAATAAGTACACGCCTCATCAAATTGATTTTCCTTAGATTTACTAGGATGTCTAAGAAATATATATCACTTTTCTTGAGGGTATATTTTTCACCTTTTCTCAGAACTACGAATCCTTGTACCCATAGCTGAAGGATCCGAGTTTTAGAAGATAGGTGAGCAATTTTGGCTATTTTGACATCATCAAGTCCATGAAATTGTAAGGCCTTTACCTTAACAAAACTACCTAGAACATCTGGGATTTTGTGTGAGCAAAACTCAGCTTCCCATTCATATGCCAGCCCCACCAAGATTGCATCCTTGGTGTAAGTAAATTTGTAGGTCTTTCCATAACTCTTAAAAGAAAATTTTCTTCTACCCTCTTCTTCGAAGAAGAAAACTGATTCATTGAACTCTATGAGAAATTCTGGATACACCATGTCTTGATCACCTGTCTTAGATATGCATCCATCTTCCAAACAATTTAACTTGATATTCTTAGAGATGATAGAATCATACATGAAAATGTTCAGATGGACCAACCTTTCCATGTATACATTCCATTTTGAGATTGGCTTAGTGGTAAACATTTATTGAGAAGTGGCTTCTACAGACATTAGGATTCTAGGAACTTCTGAGTGATTCAGAACGGGCTTTAAGAACAGAGGCAGAGCTTCGAGACGCGAGATCTTAGAAATCGATGTGGGACAACATTAGGGGTCCCCTTTATATAGGTGATGGTGGTGACCTTTCTACTTCCAAAAACAATATGACGGTTGAAAAATTCTCTGATATGATCTAATAGTTGAAAACATACCCACAAAGAAATATTTATTCCGATCTTTTGAGGTTTTATGAAAAATATTCAGATTTAAGGAGAAGTGAATCTGAAATATTAAAAGACAATACCAGCAAGTAAAAATGACTACGAAAACATAAGTAAGGAATTCATACCTTTTGGATTGGTTAGGATGTTTATTTGTAATAGGTGAAATTTTTCGTGAAAACATTTGACTACGAAAAACTTACTACAAAAAACATAAGAATTTTTTTTTTCAAAAAATCTTTGAGTACCAAAACTTGATTACGAAAACATTATGAGTACGAAAATTTATATTATGAAAATTCTCATTATAAAAATATCCATTATGTAAATTTCCAGATTAAAAATTTCTATTATTAAAATTTCCATTTTGAAAAATTCTTTTACCAAAATTTTTATTAAGAAAATTTTCCATTACGAAAATTTCCCTTACAAAATTTTTCCATTACGAAAATTTCCTTTAGAAAAATTTTCTTTATGAAAATTTTTCTTACGAGAATTTCCAGTATGAAAATTTCCTTTACGAAAATTTGAAAAAATTGAAAATGAGATGTACTCTCAATATGAAAAGGAGTTTATTACTACAAGGATAATGGTTTAACAAAAATTTAATCAAGGAATATTACCTTACGGTTATCATTCCTAACTTTTGTTTAATGTATTCAAATCTATTAGAAGGTAAAGATTTTGTGAAAATGTCAGCAAATTGATCTTGCATTCCGATTAACTAAAGAATAATATCTACTTTTACTGTGTGATTCCTAAGAAAGTGATGCCTAATAACTATGTGTTTTGCATGAGAGTGATGTGCAGGGTTTTTACTAAGGGAAATGGGACTTGTGTTATCACACAAAATTTGAGTCTTAGTAAAACTCAAACCATAGTCTGTGAGTGTGTGTTGCATCCACAACACTTGAGCACAACAACTTCGAGCTGCTACATATCCAGCTTCAGCAGTGGAGAGTGCTACTGAGTGTTTCTACTTGCAAGACCAAGAAACTAATGAATCTCATAAGAAATGAAAAGTTCCAGATGTACTATTTATAACTGTTCTACATCCACCAAAATCACCATCTGAAATTATTTTTAAAACAAAATCATTTCCAGAATTATAAAATGGCCGTAGATCCATGGTTCCCTTTAAGTAGCGAAAAATTCTTTTCACTGCCTTTAAATGAGATTCCATAGGACTGGATTGATATCTTGCACATAAGCATACTGAAAACATCAAGTCTGGTCGACTAGCTGTCAAGTAAAGTAGACTTCCTATCATACCTCTAAAATATGTTTGATCTACTGGTTTCCCAGCTTCATCAAGATTAAGAGTGTTTTAGGTACCAATAGAAGTACTTATACTCTTAGTATTTTCATATACATACTTTTTAAGAAGATCTTTAATATACTTATGTTGAGATATATAGATTCCTTCTAGTTTTTGAGAAATTTTGAAAACCAAGGGAAAATGTTAACTCACCCATCATACTCATTTCAAACTCAGATTTCATTAGATCCGCAAAGGAATCAGATAAATATTATTAAGTTGAACCAAATATAATATCATCAACATAAATTTGAACAATCAAAACATTTTTCTTATCTTTATTTATGAAAAGTGTTGGATCTGCAATTCTCTTGATATAATTATTTTGAAGAAAAAATAATGTAAGTCTATCATAACAAGCTCAAGGGGCTTGTTTAAGTCCATAGAAAGCATTGGTATGTCTAAAAACATGATTAGGATGTTTTGTATCTTCAAAGATATGAGGTTGCTCCAAAACAAACTTCCTCTTGAACATAACCATTAAGGAAAGCACATTTTACATCGATTTGAAAAAGCTTGAAATTGAAGAATGCTAAAAAGGAATGTAAAATATGAATAAATTCAAGTCTAGATATTAGATCATAGGTTTCATCATAGTCTATTTCTTCTTGTTGATTATAGCTTTCAGCAACCAATATAGCTTTATTTCTTACGATGATTCCATTTTCATCACACTTATTTTTGAAGACCCATTTTACTCCAGTAACAGAAGGTTCCTTAGGTCTTTCAACCTAGGTCCAGACTTTATTCCTTTACAATTCATTTAGTTCATCTTACATGGATTTTATCCAATCATCCTCACCTAAAGCTTCTTCAATGATTTTTGGTTCTAATTGGGAAAGGAATGCTAGATGCTCTACTTCATTTCTTAGGGAAATTTTAGTCCTTACTGGTTGATTTACATCACCAATGATACTATCACTTTCATGATTCTTAAGAAATGACTGGTTTGGGTTTTGTAAAACTTGTTCATTAACATAGGCTGGGAAATATTATGGGGTAAATGTTTCAGAAGTATCTTCTTGAACATTTTCCTTTTCAGAAATATTTACTATCAATGGTAGATTATAAGTTTTTGAAAACACATCTGAGGATGGAGGTTGAGGTAGTTTAAAAAAAAGGATCAGTTTCATCAAATTTTACATGTACTGTATCTTCAACAGTACAAGTGTTTTTGTTAAAAACTCTATAAGCCTTAGAAGTTGTAGAGTAGCCTAAGAAAATTCCTTCAACATATTTTGGTGTAAATTTTTGTAGATTATCTTTAGTATTCATAATGAATACCTTGAATCAAAAAACCTTAAAGTTAGAAAGTCTAGGTTTTCTACCATTCCATAACTCATAATGAGTTTTATTAAGAAAATATCTAATCAAAACTTGATTTATAGTGTAACAAGAAGTACTAACAGCTTCAGCCCAAAAATGTTTAGCTACAGAATACTTACTCAATATGGTTCTAGTTGTGAATTAATGAATTATATTTCTTCTTTCAAAAACACCATTTTGTTGAGGTGTTCTGGGTGCTGAGAAGTTGTGAGTAATACCATTTCTACTACAAAAAGTTTCAAAATCAGAAATTTGAAATTCTCCTCCATGATCACTATGAATAGTTTTCGATGGAAGATTTTTTTTCATTTTTGACTTGGGCTCTAAAACTTTTGAAATAAGAAATATCTTTAGGATTTTTTTCTAGAAAATAGACCCATGTAAATCTAGTGTAATAATCAACCAAAACAAATACATAATATTTTCCTCCAATGCTTCTAGTTTGTGTAGGACCAAAAAGATCCATATGCACTAGCTGTAATGCATCAGTTGTTGAGACTTCACCGATTGATTTAAAACATGATTTGTGTTTCTTGACATATTGACAAGGTTCACAGACTTTTTGAGAATCAAATCTAAGCTCTAGCAGATCCTTAACTAAACCTTTATTAGAAAGTTTCCATAAGTTCCTAAGGTTATAATGTCCTAACCTTCTATGCCATAACCAAGAACGATCTTCCATTTCACTAAGGCAAGGTAAGTCTTTTCTCCTAAGGTCTTTTATGTTTAGTGTGTTAACATTCTCTTTCCAATGGGCAGAAAGAATAAACTCTTCCATGGAATTGTGTACTAAGAACTTATCATTCCTAAAATTCACAACACAGCCTTAATCACTTAGTTGACTTATGTTGATGAGGTTGTGGTTAAGACCCTTAACAAATAAAACATTAGAAATTAATGTTTTACCAAGACGAACAATGTTACCTTTACCAATAATTTCTCCTTGAGAATTATCTCTGAATGTTACATTGCTTCCTTCCATTTTGATAATACTTTCAAAATAGTCTTTGTTACCAGTCATATTCCAGGAACATCCACTATCCATGTACCATGTATTTCTGTTGGTACATTCCCTATTTTCCTAAAAATAAGAAAATGTTATGTTTTAGGAATCCAGATTTTCATGGATCCGGAATTCTTAGAAAGTAAAATTTTGGGTACCCACATCTTCTTAGAAAAATTATCATTATAAAATCCTAAGGATTGCATTTATTAGTGAAAAATTATTTGCCCAGTGACCACCACATTGAGACTTATTGAAGAATGGGGAAGATTGAGGAACAAAGTAGTTGTTACTAACATTTGATTTTGATCTTGAGTAACCAAAACCGGAAGTATTCCTTCGAGGTCGAATTTGTGAATATATTTTATCAAAATTTTCCTTACCTAGGGTAAAGTTTGAAAAACACATCCTCAAAAAAAATATTCCGGATTTGAGTTTGATGACTAAGTTATTGTCTTAAAAAACATTTGATTTTGAGCAAGAGTTAGGCTCACAAACATTTTTCTTAGAAATTATGTTTTCTAGATCTTTAGAAAGTTTATTCTTCTCAGAAATTACTTCCTCAAGATTTTTTGAAATACTTTCAAAATCACCATTTTTCTTATCAAGTTATTCAGAAAGATCTGATATTTCCTTAGTAAGAATAATATTTATAGAATTTTCTTTATCAATTTTTTTCATGAGTATTGAATTCTCATTTTCAAGAAGTTTGGAAAAACTAGAAACTTCGTCATAGGTAGGTAAAGTATTATCTTCAATAGAAGAGGATTATTCATACGAAGAGTTATAATATTTACTATCATTATCACCTAAAGACACATTGGTCATTGATTCAGTGTTGTGTACCTTAGCCATTAAGAAATTATTATCAATAGGTATCCTGGATATAAGACCAGGATTCTTCTTTCCAAAAGATTAATAATCCGCTGATTCATCTGAGGAGTCTCCACCACTAGCACTCCAAGTGTCATTGTCTTTAAACACTTTCATAGCTTTGGACTTGTAATACATCTTCCTGTTTTCCCAGAATGCCTTTCCTTTCTTTCTTTTCTTTTGATCATAGGACAATCCTGTCTTATGTGTGCACCTATCTTGCATTCATAGCATGTAACTTCAGAATCTTTCTTGTCTTTACTTTACTTCTTCTTGTATTTAGATTGAAAGTTCATCTGTCCAGCTATCTTGTTCAACCTTTGACCAAGATTTTTTAATTCATTTTCTGAGACTTCACTCTCACTAGATTCGGATTGGGTAACAACCTTCATATAAATGGATATAGTAACTCTCTTAGGGGTCTTGGCTTTCATATGGTTTGAAGTTGTAGTAAAATATACACTACCATTCCCATTCTTCTTCTTCACAGTATCAGCATCTCTCTTCATTCTAGTGTCATGCTGAAGAAGAGTTTCACATATCTCATCAAGGGTAATCTGAGTAACCTTTCTATTCTCATCAATTGTAGTCCTTTTAGATTCCCACTCATTTGGCATGATGTTGATGATCTTGTCAACAAGGGCTTCACCATATAATCCTTTTTCACCCATTGATTGTAAACTATTCACAATATTCATGAATCTCTATTGCACCTTGAATATGAGTTCACCATAAGGAAAACTAAAACCATGATATTCATATCTAAGAATGGCTCTTCTTATCTCAATTACTTTTGAAGTTCCAAAGTGAGTAACTTCTAGTTTCTTCCATATAGAATTTGCTGCTTGAAAAGATAAAATTTGGCTATATATATTTCTAGTCATTGAACAAAGTAAAGTATTGAGAACCATATAGTTAAGTTGATATTCATGATTTTCTTGGTTTGTAAAGGATGTTACTTCTTTATCAGGAATCTTGTATCCACTGATAAGCGAAACAAAAATTTCAACCCCATTGTTGATAATGAAAGTCTTCATTTGATCCTCCAGTATTCGTAATCATTACTGTCGAAGATTGGTGGTCTAGTTGGATTAATATTGTCTATGGAAACAAAATTGATTCCTACCATATTTAATAAAAATCATTAAACAAAACATGTTAGTATAAAAAGATTATAAACAAAGAAAATATTCTAAGAAAGAAAATATAGAATAAAAGTATCACTAAGAAAAAGTGAATTCGAACTATGAGTCTGAAAAATAGATTCCGAAAAAAACTATGAATCTGAAAGTGTGAATCTGAAAATTGAATTTTAAGAATTATATTCTGAATCTAATTGTGAGATTAATTCAGATTGAACCAAATCCTCTAATACCAATTGTTAGATTGGTAGAGGGTATGGGTTTTCCAACCTCTGATACCAATTGTTAGGATGGTATGTGACTGAGTATAATATATTCTATAATACCAAACGTAGGATCAAAATATGAATGAGATTCTTAGATACAATAGGGGGGTGAATTGTACCTTTTAAAAATTCCCTTATGAAATTTTGAGGATGGTTATGTTTAACAAAGTTAAACAAGATAATTCACAAGACCTCTATATGTTCTAATGACTTGATAGATCCTGGAAAATTAATTCCGAAAATGAATCCTAACAAAAGTTTGAAAGATTAATATTCTACCTTAAAGCGTATAAAATCTAACTATATCAGAGTACAAGGATGAGGAAGTATAAGAAAGTATACTTTCCTCAACAATACAAAATGCAGCGGAAAAAATTATAACAAAAACAAGTAATAAGTAATAAGTCTTATAACCCAAAGAGAAGGGTATCCAACAACCTTGGATAAAGGTCCCTTGATTTATACATTCAAGAAAGTCTGTCTTACCCACACTAGGGTAAGCCCTCGATATGAAGATCAGAGTCTGTCTTTCTATCCCTGCAAGCCCTCAACTATCAGGTAGTCAGCACCTCTATCTTCCTCAGCAAGGAATCCATCAACTTCAAGGTGTTGGAAACTCTATCTTCCTATCCTATGAAGCCCTTGATTGTACACAGCAACAATCGAAGTCTCACGAAGCAATTCTGGATAAGTCAAAGTTTGAACAAGTTGTTCAAACGTTCTGCGTGAAGATTGAGAGTTGATAAAAGCCGCTCTCTCTCTAGAAATCACTTCAGGATGTTCGGATCACCAAAAATTCCAAAAGTTCCAAAATTACTTATCATGTTCAAATGAGATCCTATTTATAGGTGAAGCTCCAACAGTCGACTCCCTCCTCCAACAGTCGAATTATTCTTTGAATTTTGGACGGACCTGTACATGTGTCACTCAAACAATGGTTAGTCAATAACTGAAAGCATGAAATCATTTTTTAATAAACATGTGTAATCACAACAAAATTAATATTCAGAATGGAGTTGAAAATGAAAGTTCAGAATGGAAAAGGTCAGAGTCCGTAATTGAAGTAAAAATAAATTCAGAGTCAATAGACTTAAGATTATTTGGATTCTGTTTTGTAGGAATTCAAAACCTGAATTCTGTATAAATTTTGAGTCTGAATTTCAAGGAAATTCGAAGTCTGATTTCACTAGAATTTGGAACCAAAACTTACAAAGTTCGGAGTCTATGTTTATGAGAATTCGAAGTCAAACCTCATCAGAGTTCAGAGTCTATATTCAAAGAAATCGGAGTTAGAACATAGAGAAGTTCGTAATCAGAATTCGGAGTGAAGCTTTATAAGAGTTCGTATCTAGAATTCGGAGTGAAACATCATGAGAGTTCATATACAGAATTCGTAGAGGAACTTCATGAGATTTCGTATCCAGAATTCGGAGTTGAACTTCATTAGAGTTTGTATCCAGAATTTTGAGTTGAACATAATTAGAGTTCGTATCCAGAATTCGGAGTTAAACTTCATTAGAGTTCGTATCCAAAATTTAGAGTTGAACTTAATTAGAGTTTGTATCCAGAATTCAGATCCTAAAACAGAATGATTCATGTCTAAGTATTATACGATTTTTAGGTTTTAGATATGAATCCAATTTTTACACTTAAGAAAAATATTGATATGAACAATGAAAACAAGGTAGGTGTAAATTTCCTTTGGGAAGGAAATTTTACTTATGGAAGTAAAACAGGGGTAAAATGAAGTTTTCCTTAAGAAAAGGTGTTTGTGATTTTCAAAACAAGAGGAATGGTAAAGTCATAATGAAACCTTGATGACTTATCAATATCCCCCCATGAATGAAGGAATGGAAAAAGTCATTAGGAAAACCTTATTGACTCAAAAATTAGCTTTGATAAGATTATCCACTTCAGCTTCAATTTTGGAGGCATAAGTTGGGTGTGTTCTTCTTGCGGCTTGCTTGAATCCTCAATGTTCTTCTGGCAAACCCAAACGATGAGTAGCAACATCAAGATGAAGCCCTGACATTTCTGTATAATTCAATGAAAATAAATCTCGATTTTTCTTTAAAAATGAAATATACATTTCTTACTCTTAAAGAGTCACGGCCGTACTAATTAAAGTGGGCGCAGATCTTCTTTTGTCCCCATATTTATTTCTCTGAGTTCATCCACAGTGGTAGAGACACCTTCTTCAAATGATGGAGGAGCATCTCTAAGATCTTCCGCTTTGTCTTTGATATATGTTACTTCTTTTGTTTCTACTTTCATAGTAGATGATGAAAAATAATTTCCATGATCAGAAGAGAAGTTAAAATTTGATCATCTTGTAAAAGAGGCTACCATTTATTACCCTATTAATGATGAAGGGTCCTCCTTGGTCAATGAAGAGGAGATGATGGATTGTGAATTGACATCCTCATTCACCTCTGACATTGTTATAACTTCTTCAAGATTGATTGATAAAGTATAGAATTGCTGGATTTCTGTTGATTAAATGAAGAAATCTCCATTTGAGCTTTCATCATTTCCTAGTGAATCGAAAATTTCTTCCATGTTGTCTGGCTCAATTTCTGTAATTGACATTATGGAAGTTTCCATAAGTGTGTTTAGATTTGGGTCTATCCTGTCAATTTGACTAATAGGAAACACATAATATACAGTCACATTTATGAATGGGTTTACTGTAATCTTTTCCAAACCATATGGAGTGTTAATTTTGGTAACCTCCTTTATTGTGGATATCTCATTTCCCTGCATGTGATAGAATTCTACCTCAATTTATTGATATTCACATGTTTTTAATGGGGCTTTATCACCATACAATGTACCAATTTGACAATTGAAACAATATTTGAGACATAGATGGTATGATGAAGGGATAACTTCTTGTTTATGTAGCCAAGGTCTTCTAAGAAAAATGTTGAAAGAAGTTTCATGATAAAAAACCATGAAATATGAATTGGATATAAGGTCTCCAAACCACGTTCTGAGTGTAATCTTGCCCAGAGGTTCTTTTTCATTTTTATCATATCCTCGCAACATCAAAGTAGAAGGAGATAAATCAGATTTGGTGAGGCCCAATCGACGAAGTGTACGAATAGGGATGAGGTTGACTCATAAACCATTATCAGTGAAAGATCATCAGTTTTCTACATCATTGGCCATTATAGATAAATAAAAAGGTCTAATATTTCCATGCATGACATCATCTTTATCTTCATTTGTAAAAGATATCACTGCATGGAATTCTACAGGATCATTATCTATATGGTAAACTTCATCTGTAGAAATTTCCATTTCAAATTCATGAGGACATGACAAAGCCTCAATGAGTGCCTCCCGAAGATCCTTTGATAGATTCAAGGCATCTAGAATTGACAACTTGGTCATTACTTGGGCCCAATGTTTCAAGACATCATACTTTTGGTCTAAAGGTCAGCGTTTCCCAATAGGAACATGTGGTTTTGTATGTGCCTTAGAAGTTGATTCTTTGGAAGTAGATGTATCTTGTATCGGGGTAGGAGTTGGAAATAGTCCTGTATTTGGAAGATTAGATTAACTAAGTCTATTTACTTTCTGAGAGGTAGAAGGTGTAACCTCCAACCGATCCCCCAAAATAAATTTTCCAGGATTGAATCTTCCATGTGCGGAAGAACTTTCTTGTTCCTTTTGAGCCTGCATAAGGGCTCTTCCCCGAGTTTCTACTGCATATACAGTTTTAGTAGGGGTAGGGTTGGAGTAGTGGATTCTGAAATATCTATATCTTCCCCTGTATCCTAAACCTCTAGAACTCCCAATAATTACTCTGTTCGATACAGGGAACTCAAGCTCACCAAGATCGAAACTGTGACTGGCATATGGATCCGTTAATTGAATCATATTAATAGAACAAAAGATCAGATCTTCATATGATGAAGATTATGCCTGATTAACCAGTTTAGGCGGTGCTGTTCGGTGGGGTGGTGCCCGTGCTTTTGAAGTAGATGTCATAAAATATTCCAGAGTAAAACACAACTTGGGATTTGACACGATCTCATCATATTTTGATTGTTCTTCTCTCTTGGAATTATGCCGCCTCTTTGAGGATTTTCCTTCGGATGAAGGGGGTTTTGCTGTGGCATTCATAGTAGAAGACACAATTGGTTTCTTCAATTTTGTTCATAAAATGGAATGAGTTCGGTTGATCATTTTCATAACCATCCAATCATCATATCTTTGCGCATTTTTGTTTTTGAATTCGTGCCACTCACCTTCTTCCTCAAGATCTGTAGAAGTAACACATGCTACCTGGGATGAAGAACCTTTCAATTTTACCTGTCCAAAATACACCATCTTTTTCAGGAGGTCTTTGAAGAGAAAACACTGCTATATAGGATGACCTAAAATCTGATGAAATGAGAAATAGTTAGGAAGGTCTTCATATCCATCCTTATTTAGCCTTTTAGGCCATGGAAACTAAACCAAATTATTTTCCAGAGCCGAAATGAAGTAACCAGAAACATGTTCATTACGGATAGAATAATATTTGTTCTCTAACTCCTCAAATTGCTTCTGTTTTGATCTGTTTGATCATCTTGACGAAAAGGCCTTTGTTGTTGACGCTCAAGAAGTTGGGCCCTTCGATAAGATGAAGGTTTTAATGTGGAACCAGGTACAGGTGCTTGTTTATGTGTAACTATAACAGTCTCTTATCTACCCATTGTATTTCCTGGAACTGATGGAATTACACGAGTTTTAGCCTTAGTCTTTGTCAAAGAGTCTTCAATATGCTGAGTAATTGAATTAAGGTATTGAAACCCTCCTGTGTATTTCATAGGGATCAACAGTGTGTGTAATTCATCACGCAAGTTTTCCACATATATTGGAAAAAACTCTTCTTTAGGGAGTGCTAAGCATAATGAATATGTTAACCCCTTCATGCAAGAAATGAAATCTGAAACTCTTTTATTATCCTTTTTCATACAATTTGTATGATCAAAAACTGTTGTCTCTGGAAACGTTGAGCTGAATTGAAGTAGGAATTTTAGACAGAGATCCTCCCACCCAGTAATTCACCGGGATTGCAAGCTTGTATACTAGAAAAAATAAGGTCCTTGTAATGAATGTACAAAACACCTGAGCTTAACTACTTATTGTTGTTGATGACATCCCATAATAGGATTACAACAAGAAATAAAATATGTTAAGTGTTGTTCTGGATCTCCCAAACCATTACAATTGGGAATGTGGTACTCACAAAATTTTACAGGGGAGGAATTGCATCAACACATTTAGGGTAAGATCTCTTCTTCAGTTGAACTGGTGCACGATTTTCCTCCATAGCTTCCAACTAAGCTGTTAATGAATCAATGGTAGTTATTAACTTTTGAGAAACATCTGGTCAAGCTTGGGTCTAAGCAGATGCAATAATTGGAAGTTGCACACGTGTGGCGACTGGTACTGCAACTGATTATAGCACTATCGGTTGTTGTTGCGCATGACCCATAAGAGTAGACCTATGAGGGTGTATTGGTAAAGGAGGATATTCTTGATCCATATCAGTAGTAGCAACAAATTCCATTGACTGACTGACTCCAGCATGCTTAGGAGGAAGACTACGTTTAAGTAGTTCTTCATTCAACCTCCTTAACTCCGTCATTTCTTTTTCCTGCTGAGTGAAACTTTACTCTAATGAGAGTGATTGGAATTCTCCAGAGGAAGGGTGGAATGTTACATGACTTTTTTCCATTCCCCTTGTTGTACACCTTTCAGAGAGAGGGGAGTTGGTTATTTGAAGGAATACCTAAATTCTTGGTAAGCTTTTGATTTCGTGTACGCACACCTTCTTCATTAATTTCTGTGTATACAGCTTCTTGAATAGGAAATTCCTCATCTGATTCCTCTTAGTGAACCTCATGATCTAGGGGATTAGTGACAAAAACATTGATGACATTTATTGATGCATAATGCGTTGCATCCCTTCTATCGGAATTTATGCGATATTTCATTCTCCCATGTCCTTTATGAGAAATTACCCTCGGTTGATTTGATCCCTTAGGAACTTCTTGATGAACCGTAATTTGGATGGAATCTCCTAGTAATTCGGCTTGGCATTCCTCTAGTGGATTCTTCCCTAATCGAGAGAATATTGACTTTCAATGAGGAAGAGATTGAGGATTTGAAAAATTCCCCAGTCATGTGGACTGGGGTTTTTCCTGCTTTCCTTGCTCAACTCCTTAAATCCCATCTGTTGATCCCAAGGGTTGAGCTAAGTGAGTCCCCAGTCTGGCAAGCTATGGTTATTCTTAAGCTGCTACATCTGAGACTTTCTTAAAATATCTTATGATTTTGCAGACATTAGTCTTGAAATTGGTTGGATGCATCAATCAACATCCACTCAAATCACCTGGCTCAAATGAACGTTGTATGATTTCTGACACTTCTGTCACCTGATGATGCGCATGCTCTAAATGAGAATCATGTTTTATATTCTCATTTTCTTGATGCAAGAGTAATTCGAAAACTTGTTATTTGTACGGATGACTTTGGGAAGAACTAGTTGAGGCATGTTCCTGAGCAAGCCTTTGATTACATAAAAAACCAATTGGTTGTGGCCGGCCATGGACAATAACATTGCATGAGACTATTTTTGGTGGGCTTTGTTGATTGGAGAGTACAATGAAATGAAGTGCTCCATGAACACCCTATCCTCTGATATGAATACCAGATGGGGCATTGGTAATTAACTGGCACAATATTTTTAGTGCGCCAAAGAATGAATGCTGAAAGGCTCTCTTCTACTTTTCAACCATTGGATATAGGGAAACTGAGAGAGATGCCAAATCAATTTGGCGTTGTAACCCTTCAATTATCATAACATGATTTTCATATTCATCATAAGATAATATTTTCTTTTTCAAGTGACAAAAAGTTTTCCACATGTTTAGACGAATATCGTGAATATAATATTAAGTCAACATTTCTAGAATATCATACTGTGAGTTAGCCAATGGATGAAACATGACTGGTAATTCACCTTTCTCTAGTTGTTTTCTTATATTCAGCACTTCCTCCATATCATTCGATGAAGATTATTCTACCTGATTAGACCAAAGTTGGTGCTTCTTTGTTACTTCATCAGATTCAACAATATTGGTAGAGATTTACTTTATAAAACTAGAAGATGAATGACCTAGGGGTGGTTTAGAGAATGACCCTACACCCCATACTATCTTCTGATTGAGAAAGTATTTCTCCTGCTAGTGGTAAAGCATCAGACATGGATGGCTTCACATTTTAAAGTGCCTTAAGATAAGAGGGCTTTATCGTTACTTCATTGTCCTTTAAATAATTTTCCAGGAAATGCGTATTACTACTGCAGAGATAAACTTCGCATCTAAATTCATAATCAAGGAGAGGACCACCATGGTGGATTATAGCAAAAGATGAAACCTTTTTCTCCTTGATCTTCTGGCCACGGAGAGGTTTATAGTGGCTCTCATCTGAACATGATACTTCAAGATCGACTGAACTTTCAGAATCAAGCCTTCATGAGGAAGTTTCCGATAAAGACCTTGGGAATTATTGTTCCCACCATTGGGCAATGAGATAGTAGAATCTTGAATTGCATCATGTAATTGTCTGAGGGCTTCAAGAACTCCAGCATCGAGCAAGGCCTTATTGTAGATTAGCTCTTGATTTATCAACTATGATGAATGAGTCTTTTCCATAGACACCTTCTTACTCACTTGAGGAACCACTTGTTGATGAAAGTGACTATTATGGCTAGGTGTATGTGCCTACTCAAGGGAAATGGTCAGGTTAGACTGATTATCTCCATTCAAATCGGGTGTATGTGCCTAACTTGATTGTCCATATGACCAGGGGGAGTATTCCCCACAACCCTCATGGACTGGAATAGAGGTGTTTATCTGTTCCGGAATGATATGTTGATGAGTCACTCCACTGGTAGGGACAAATTTGTGTTTATTTCCCTGTGATGCTACTGAAGTTGTTATAATATTCTGACAGGCATCCAGAATATGGGTAGGGATTTGCTCTTGATCTTTCACCATTGTTAGAATGTTCTTGGTTAGTTCACCTACCAGAATGAGAATATACATCCAATCCATTCTTGGAGTAGGTGTGTATTCCTGCTTTTGTCCTCCTTTTCCTTTCAGTGAATTATGGCAGTACTCGTTTGTGGGGGCAGAGAGTTGAGTCTTCTCCAATGTTGTCGTCAGAGCTTTCCGAATGACTTCTCTGGGTGCTACCAATCGAGATTGTTTGTTAGCTTGATTAACATTGGTAGGTGTATGTGCCTGCTGTGTATTCTTCTTCAAGTATGGTTGATGAATTTCTTTCGATACTGGCAGACGATACTGCTAACATAATTGGTGATTGTAAACAGGTGTATGTTCCTACTTATCAGTAGCCACCATATTAAATTGGTGAGATTATTTAAGTGTATTCAAATGATCCTACTGACTGGTTGATGAATTATAAACAAGTTTATATGCCTTCCTATAATACTCTACTGGAATTTCCTGGCGGGAATGGCGTGTTACTACCAGATGAGTCTGATGGGCAGTAGTATCAGGACAGACGGGTGTATATGCTCGCTCATTGTTTTCCATCAAGTTGGATTGATGGAATTCTCCGGAGTGGGAAGAAGTAAGAACCTGCTCCCTGTTGACTGGATTTCACCTATGAAGGTTCATCTTGTGTGCTCGGGTATGTGGAACATGAGACAAACGCCTAGAGGTGATACCCTCATCTTGTTGAGGGTGCACTACCACACGAGTCTGGCGATGATTGTTGGAGCCCTTGGTAAGGACTCCTGTATTCTTTAATTATGGCCTTTAGTGACCTTCTCATTCACCTCTCCATAATATGGGAGGGACTGGTAATTGCGTTTCAAAGATAAAGACCCGAAACGGTTGGAAACGGTGGTTGGAACCACCTACTTCTTGATCACTGGTCGTCGCTGTCTGGACAACCAGGGTGAATTATTAACTTGGACGGCTTGTCGAGCACCTTCTAGAGTCAAAATGGTATCGTGTTGACAGTATTTCTTAACCAGTGAATTTGAGACCTAGCGTTGAAGATGCTGAGTAGGTGATGTCTTCCTCAAAGCGGATGAGGATCCAGCAGGAGTAGCGGTCGAGGCATTCACATGTGTGAACTTTAGGGAATCAATTTCTTTATCGTAGAGAGATCTTGGAAAAGAGTTCCTGTTTGATATAACTGACATAATCAAGATATGTTGGGCCACTAAATCTTTTTGATGAGAACATAATTTATTGATTGCTTTTTTGGCCCTCACATTAAGTTAAATAGGGGCCTAAAAAATAAGTAAAACACCATTTAACTTGGTTAAGGATTCACGTCGGGTTTACTATTTTTGTTTCTTCTAGAAATGGGGATGACCTTGTTTGTTTAAGGTTGAAACTTTCCAATCGGTTTCAAATGGGATTATTCCTAGAACTGGAAACATCCAATGATTATATATCCATTTGGACCTTCTTTCCAAAGGTAGGATCCCATTAGTTATGAACTGATGAGACATAAGAATTTGCATTGGTCGAGAGGATGGGAGGTCAGACTCATCACACCTTTTGGGGGGGAATTATTGTATACTCCGGGACTCTCTTACAGATTTATGTTATGTTTGTAAATCCTTATTAATTTACGAAGCAATAAAATGAGTTATTCCTTTAGATCTTGCAATAAATGATTGATATTTAAATGATTTAGAGATTCATTTAAATGTATTTGAGGTTGTTCATCGATATAGAATCATCCCTATTTATTAGAGATTCTTAGTCAATGGTATCCTTCAACACATTATATTAAAATATCTTAGTCATTATGATGACCATACTAGTTCAAAAGCCACTCAGTGGGGCACATAAAGTTTATTTTCATCTAGAAGGATAGGGATTATTTCAGAGTTGGGATCGTACCCCCAGATAGGCTACCTACGTATCCTTGTTAAAGAGGAATCATAACCCACGTAGTTCGCGAATTAATATATTGTTTAACGTCATATGGGACAGATGATGATTAATGGGTGATCGGATTGAACCTTAGAAAGGCTTCCTACATACTCTAATTTTAAGGTAGAGGTCAAATTCTACATTGTTTGATTAAGAATTGTGGGGCTTACATATGTTTAACGGACCAAATAGATGTGTTATGGTTACTTTTACACTATAATCTCACGTTAGTCATGCTCAATGTGAGAAACAAGTGGTATCAATAAACATGACGATTTGTGCCACGAAAGATGCGATCACAAGGAATGATATGGGACTTACGTATTTGTGACTGCCCAAGTAGGCGAAGACATGGATTTACTCATGGAATGAAGCCTAGGAACAAGGTTCATAAAGATATTTTTGCTTTATGGAGATTTGGATACTCTAACATGGGGCCTACTCCTGAGGAGGATGCCAAAATTAGGGGGTACTTAGGGATTACTCCTAAGGAGGATGCCCATTAACATGGCTCATAAAGGTATTTGTGCTTTATAAAGATTTAGATTCTTAATTTGGGGATTAATCCTATGGAGGATGCATAAATCAAAAGGAAATTATGATTGGAGCTTACTCCTGAGAAGGAGGCCCAATGTTTAAGGATATTTGTAACTTGGGACGTACTCTTGAAAAGGAGGCCCAATTTAAGGGGAATTATGATTGGATTTTTTTCCTGAGAAGGAATCCCAAATCAAAAGAAATTAAGAATGGGGATTACTCCTAAGGAGGATGCCCAGTTTAAGAGAAATTTTGAATGGGGCTTACTCCTGAAAAGGAGACCCATGATAAGGGGAATTATGACTGGGGCTTACTCTTGAAAAGGATGCCCAGATTAGGGAACTTGGGGCTTACTCCTAAAGAGGATTCCCAGATTAAGGAAATTCTCATCTTAAAGGATGAGGTTGAATGAAATAAATCTATAACCTTAGTGACATAAAGTTATGTAAATCACTAGGTTTTGAGAGATGGTCCACAAAATTCCTTTCAGATAAGGAAGCCAATAAAGTAACCATGCCATAAATGGATTTGAAAAGGGTTTTGAAGGGTGGATCTTGTAGGGAGTAGAGAATTTGAGTAAAGGAAGTGAATTGGAAGGAGGCACACAAGTATTTTTCTGGTACGCAAGTCCTAGTCACGCAAGTATACTTGTGCGACATGAGTTCACTTGAGCGATGAAGAACCTGTGATGTGGTACTTGGGAGACTTTGTATTGGATCCATTAGTATCATCCCTAGAGTCTTTTAGATGGATGGTGTGAATGTTTCCTTGATAGGGAAAGGTTGTGCGCAAGTATCATCACTTCCCTTAGGGACTAGACACTTAGGTTCACAAGTATTGATGAGTTCTAAAACATAGGCCTTATTCTTCCTCTTTAGAGCTTCAATTCTAGGTAAATAATTGCCTTAGAATTGTTCAGAAGACATCAGATGGAGACTTGGGTGACCAGATCTTGAATCTGAGTTTTGGATTTTTCATCCTCGAAATGGGGGTCCCACAAGGGGTATTTATAGGCCACTTGAGGACCTTGGGCAAAAAAATAATAGGGCGCGCAAGTGACCTGCGAGACCCATAGGTGGTTGCAAGTGTACTTGTGCGACCATAATAAAAATTGCACAACCCATGCTTAAAGGATTCCTTGTTCATGCCTTTGTCAATTTTTAATGTTCTTCAAAGGATTACTCTCTTTGTGCTTATGGTATTCCCCTTTTTCATTCATTAGACTCTGTGATAGAAAGGAGCGTCAACAAGGGTGCAATATCAGAATATGAAACCCTATCTCAAATTGAGCTCCTAATGAAATGTGTTGATATAGTAATCCACTTTGCAAAAGTGTTAAAATGCTTAATAAGTCTACTTTACCTCAATTATAAGTATTTGGAAGTCAACAAAACAGTATTAACATATTTATTTAATTGGTATATTACTACTAGAGTACAACGTCAAAGAGCACACTACCAAATAAAACCATAATAATAGTTTTTTGGTTTATAATAAGGGTGGTGAGCAGTTGTCCCAACCTCATCCAATGGATCTTGGTACTCCTTTTCAACAAATTTGTTTCCTATAAATTATGTTATTATTTTTTTAAATTATATGTGATTTTTGGAAATTATAAGGTCTCATGACATAGATGCCATATTATATTATAGGATATGAAAATCAGTTTTTATATCCAAAATCACTGATGATCATCAATGGATAATGGGATATTATGAACTCTATGTAGAAATTACATTAATTTTTGAATCATAAAAACTAATAATTAGACGTATTTGGTTTCAATAATAGTGGAAGGTCATGAAATTTTAGATAGTACCATTTTTAACTAATATGCTGATGTATTTCCAAGTTATTCTTGTGGTCTTCCCCCAAATATTGATGTTGAGTTTTCCAATGAACTAATACATAGAACAATAATAATATTGTTTTGTTGGATAAGAGGGGACCTCTAGATGAATTTGTTTCGTCCTGATGGTTTATTTGGGTTGGTTCATTTCTTTCCCAATGATTAAAATCGGGTCACTATTGTTGTTATTAATAGAAACTCCTAATGGTTCTGTCATCCTTAACTGGGTATTCACCTGATTTCAAAAGGTAGGTGGTCAAGTGGGGTTTTAGAACCAATAATTCCTAGAGACTCCCATTGGTTGAGAGGGTGTGAGGTCAGGCTCATCACACCCTTTTGAGGGGAATTGTTTCCTACTCTTGGGATCTATTATATATTTAAGATATGTTTTAGAATCTCTTTCTTGTCTCAATATGAGAACGGTTACACTAAAAAAATGATTATAGGTTAAAACTATTTTATTCTTTATAGAAATTAGGGATATCATCATGAATCTATATGTATATATATGAGATTCTTCATTGGATTCTCAGTAATGTATTTTTACTTATATGATGAAGCCGTATAACCAACTAATTCAAAATTTTCTACCATGTAGGTAGGTGGTTAATATTCTTAGGAGGGTATTGATCCATTAGGAGGTATCCAACATATATTGGTTATTAAAGGAAAAAAACCCACATAGTTTGTCACACATGTTATATTTAACATCATATGGAAAAGACATATGTTTTGGAACATGAGCACTAGATATATGATCTTAAGTCTTGAGGAGACGTCATATGTATCCTTGTTATTATATGAATCTGAGTTATCATCGTTCAATATTGTCATTGGGATGAAACACATTGTATATTCCTTTTATGAGGTATATTTATATCTTCACACTCATTTGGTCTCATATACTGAGATTTCCTTAGCTGCTAGAGACTCATGATGTCAATTATGTGTTCACTGCGACTCCCTAATCTCATCTGAGAAATGATCAGTGTGAGAAACAAGGGATAACAAGTGATGAACCTCATTTCATATGAATGTAGTGATTATGTGATGAGACTTTCCTTGGGATGTTTAATATGGATATTGGGCCTTAGGTAGGAGTCCTACATATCCAAGTAATGGAAGGATTCAGAGTCATTTTATTTTAATTATTTTAATCAATATGATAATGGATGAGTTATGATGGTTATCCCATGGAAATTATTGGGTCCTGATGGTTCAAATGTTGGATACATGAAAAGGTTTACACTAAGGTGGATTCCCATTTGGGAATCATCTTGGGCCTTAGGATGGTATCCTATATATCCTGGTTATGTTAGAAATTAGATTCTCCATAGTTGAATTAGGCAAGGCTTACACACTGACACAACCCCTATATGAAGAAGACATCATATTATGCCACTAGTTAGTGTTTAAACACTAACTCTACCCTTAAATGCAGAACATATCATATTATGCTACTAGACAGGGCTCACACATTGACACAACCGTTATACGTGGGACATTTCATATTATACTGCTAATTAGGGCTTACAGACTAAAGTTTCTGTTATATGTGGGAGATATCATATTATGTCACTAATCGAGGCAGACACATTATTGTTTCCATAGTCTTGATAGAGGATTATGTAGGACATCCTTTAGGAGATTAATATAGAAATCAGTGTTCAAAGAGATGTCCTACATACAGTAGATATTACAAGAATTAGAGTTTTCATAGTTGATTTTTTTCTTAAACACTGATGTCAGACTTATCATCAGGGCTTACAATATGAGGATGAAACATGGTTATTAAGTACTAGAATGCCCTTTTGACATGATATGCTGGTCATCCTAACATTCCTTGTTTGTATTATTGTCATGCGTCAATTTTCTACTTGAAATTTTAGAGAATGTATGTTTGACATGTCAAAAATAAATCATATGATCTAGTTGAATTTTCCAAGGGATATCACATATCCTAGATTCCATGTCCAATGGTTTTTAGGTGATCAAGGCTAACTTTTCTAGAGGACATTACAAGATCTGGTTGGCTTATCTTGGATTCCATCACATGATGAAGGCTGGCTTGTCTAGAAGCTGTCTCTAAATCCATTTTACATTCCTTAGTTCCTTTAAAAAAATGGGCTAAAACACTTGATGGGTGTTGTGAGATTCAATGTAACATTTCATAGATGGTGTCAAATGTCCTTGGTAACATGTCTGGGGGTCATCACAAGATCTGGTTGGCATGCGTGAAGGGCATCACGAGAGCCATTTTACATTCCTAGGTGTTATCTTGAGACTCATCCTACATATAACAATGTCTTCATATGAGTCACGCGACACATCTAAAGGAAACCCCAAGCCCTAGATGGAGACCCTGGAGGGAATTTTGAAACCTCCGTAGAAGGCCCGGGGGGAACTGTGTTACATACATTGAAATTTCAAGGGGAATTTTCATGATTCAAATAGTATGCCAAAGGATTTTTGTGAGATCTAAGTGACATTTTCTGGATAGTTCATGTGAATTACATGACGATCAACATATATGTTATTTATGTAAGTATCTCATCCCTTAGTCTTTGTTCTAGATTTTTTTCAAATGCCTTATATTTTTTAAAAGATTTCGCGACTTTTCACATTTATGGGATATAATTCATGTGACCCTCCAGAATTCCTTCATGTGATCTATGAGTGATCAGAGAAAGTGATTATTCTTACTACACAATTGCTTTAGTTGTTCCCGAAATCTTACCAGAATAAAATCATTATTGGTCATGTGATCAATCTCTATGAGAAATCTACTCTGATTCCAATGTGATTTCCCAAGATTTATTCCATCCACACAGAGTCATGGTGATTTTTTTATGATGGGGTTTAGGATTTAAAGGCCTCTACACCCTAGTTTTTTACTACTTTGTGCGGTGTGTATCACGTGAATCTATGCTCGGGTCAGTGGATGTATTAAACATCACTCATCTTTATTAGGTCCTTCTATGAATCACTATGTGATAATCACATGTATTTTAGTTATAAAAGACTATCCTATCAACACCCATTTATTTCGATTATAGACAATTAATTTCGTATTTGTTTTCTTACATAGACCAGCCGATGGACTTTCATATTGTTAGGTGTCCAGGTCTAGGTGCCTTTATGATATTAATAGGTCTACTGTAAGGCCTTTGAATGATCTGAGGTGAATTGTCTAGGAATTTCAGTGAGACAATGATGGATTTTTAGGCGGCCTTTGTGGGATCATAATGACATTGAATGTTTTTTACAAGACTATTCAATGGATAGTCTTAACACATAACATGATTTTTACGACCATGATAGGCTCATGTGTTCTCCCTCTTTTTATTTCCACTATTTATTTTGTAGTGGTCAGGGGTTTTGTGATATTTTTTTGGGTGTTCTGAAGGAAAATCACTTTACTTCTTGGTGATGCGACACATGACCAATACATGGCCTTATGAAGATGCACATGCATTTCAAGGACAATTCCATCTACTTGTATGTATGAAGCCAAATGGGGAGTGAAAGGTTTCACGTATATACTAGAGGCTCTTCATGAGATGAGGGAAACATGCCGGTGGTATTTCGTGAGATAAGGTGGATATGTCATTGTGTTCTCTTGGTGTCTTATTGATCACTACGGGTGCGTAACATGTCTTTTACTACTGAGAGAGGCTCTAAGATACTGTCTTTTTTATTTCCTTTGTTTATTTTACAAAAGGTGTGGATCTCCCGATATTGATGGATTTCATTAAAGAAAATCATTATCTGTATTAGGGATGTGTCATATAAATTTTATAAATGATATAAGATACCAAATTTTGGATATTTTCATAGAAATTTTAAATTACTTTTTAGATGGTTTGTTAGGAATCCAGTGGTTGACCAACTGTAGGACCTAGGAGAGCTTATATAACAACCTCTGCATGAACTATGATTTTCTAGGGAATATATATGAGAGTATGAGGAAATTTCTAAAGGGGATTCATGGGACCTTCTTATATGATATTCATTATGCTGGGATACTTCACTTAACCTAATAATGGTCATGAGACCACATGTATTTTAGGGGATTATGTGATTTGTGAGTCTTGGACACTATTATATTGTTTTTATCTTGTGGGGGAAGATAATACCCATATTCAGATATTTATTGCCTTGTGGTTTTTTCAATACTAATTTGTTCTAAATCAACATATTCAACCCATTAGGAATGATGTCCATGTGGACAAGGGCTCAGATCTAAGGAAAGTAAATTCACACTTGAGCCTTTGGCGTTGTCGCAAATCGGTGTCTTGGGTGACACATAATATATTGGGAGATGTTTGGCATTATGTGAAGTTCCCTAAAAATAAAGAGGGACAAAGAGGTTTATTTTTCTTGTTAGTGATCCATCAGGATATCTATCCCCACTTCCTTTTCATTTACCTTTCACATGACCTTTCCAAGAGACCTGATCATGATACCTGATCATGATCCTATTTCGTGAGAAACTCTTCTGCATGACTAATATCACCCAATTTACTAATCAAAACAATACCCAGAATTATAATTAATAATTGTTTGAACATTGGTTATGGGGATTATTTTTTATTTAGGGTTTCATGGGTTCATCAAGTCAGATCGTATGATCCTTTGAATATTTTGTGGTTCATGTGACCATGTCAAGGTGATGTGATCACAAGTCTATGAGGGATCTAGCAGTTGTGAGATGACTTATGGGTTCATGCGACCCATGAGATATTCATGGGTCAGACGATTCATGATTCCATGGAAGGATTCATGAATCCCTTGGTGGATTCATGTGATGTGCATGATGTTGTTGGTTCAAATGTTTTGATAAGACATTATTTTGTCTATAAAACATATGCCAATTAATTTTGGTTGAGATGGATTCTAGGTTTTTTCAATGATCCTATGCCATGGACAATAATATGGAAATGATTTCTAGAATCCAAAATGTCAACCCTTATATCACATCAATTCTGATTCTGAGATTTTGAATTGGTTACTCTTACTCAAGCTCTAGGATTATCCTCTGTCACACCAGCTTCCTCTATATAGGTTCATCTTGTTGGAAGATGTTTCCATTCCTCCTTTATACATTAATTTTATATCATGGTGGTTGTAAAATACTTTTGATGTTTTTAGATAACAATTTCCATGAATTATTGGCTAATTTAGGCTTAACCCCAGTATTTCTATTACACATTTCAAATCTCTAACTTAGGTCTGGATGGAAGTGAGTTTTCCCATTATCCTATTTCCTAGAGTTAAATGAGTATATTATTCTATTATATAAACAATACATGCAATATTTGGATCTTGAAATGGGACCTCTATCATGGTATTGATTTCTCTAATCAATGGTCATTTCCATTCTAGGTCAAGAAAAGCTGCTTGTAATTCACCAACCACATATAAAAGGTCCATCTTTACGAAGTAGTATGGATTTCCCAATTTATTATCTACCACCTTCTCGATCTTCTTCGAGTTCTAATCAACCATTGGTGTCCTCACAACAGCACATTCCATTTATCGGATGTTGGAGTGGGAATTATGTTATGGATCATCTACCAACTGGTTGGGATCACCCCTCTTAGATATATGTACAATGAGTTTCACCCTTCCACAAATTCCTAGGATGACCCTTTGTTGACTCTGTTCTTTATGTGGGAAATTTCCATTATTGGGAAGGAGAGGATGAAGAAGGAGCTGACCATACAATCATTTTTCTCTTTCAAAGACTGGATTGACATTTCATATATCTGTGTGGGGTTAAGAAAACCTCCATTATCCCCCATCGATTTCATTACTGGGAAGTTCACAACAATGCCTACTTATATTGGGCCATACTAAAAGATGAGGGGACACACTTCATTAAGATATCTATTGAGGGATATCTCTAAGGATTAGGTTGTCGGTATTTATGACCATGTTCTTGATCAAATGGATTTTCCCAACTGAGGATACAAATTTAGGTATCTGTGTCCTCAGGATAGTGATAGAAGCATAATCAGTGGAAGGAAAATTCCTCAATATAGAAGTGTTGGTCCATCCATGTATTTACCCACACTTATGACATATACAACAAGGTAGAACACCTAAAGGATTTATAGACCCTACCATTTTTTATTTGAATGGATAGGAGATAAAATCCATTTCTAAAAATATTACAATGCCACCAGGATTACAGACATATTATCTCATCCCATATTGATGAACATTTACAGGGTTTGGGTTATGTCACTGAGTTTGAGGATGTTACTGATGTGATACATCAATTCTAAATATGTTATTCCACCCTTTATCGAGAAACATCTAGACCTACTATTGAAAAGGGAAGTGACTATCTTAATGAGGGGTCATATAAGATATTTCTTTGGGATGGTGGTCTTGTAGCCAAGATATACTAGATGATCATATATGATCCATATATACCTTGTTGGTTTGATCATTAGTTTGACTTAACCCAAAGGGTCTCTCCTCCCATTTAACCAGTGTATGAGGAGGGAGACACATTAATATAATCTACCAGTTTTGGATGATGTTGGTGTGTGAATATATTGATTATGGGATCATTATTTCATCTGCTAGGTTTCTCACCTTTCATACCTAGGATTCTGCCCAGTCTTGGGTATCCGTTTATTTGGATGGTGTGATAAAACCACTATTCTATCATGCAGTAAAGTCATTTTCCTAACCAATCCCTATGTCTGTGGCAATGATACAGTTGACCAATGATTTGGGTGAGATTTAGAGAAAGATCCCTATTTATAAACATGACCATCCTAATAGTGCGACCAAATCTATCGATGAAATCATCCCCCCCCACATAAAAGTGAAGAATGATGTATCTTTTGAGAAGAGGGTATATGAGGCCTTGTCTTATGTTTCAATACCATATGATACAACTATTAATCATTTTATAATTCCTATCCTATTAGTCATAGAAGCTCCAACCCAACGTATGCTGATCTGGAAGCAGATTCCCAACTTGATTACATAGTCTCCATTAGAAACATTCTATTACCAAGGGGAAAAACTCTATCAGCTATTTCATGAATTTGGGGTACATGGGTTTCATTAACAACCAATTCACACAATCATGAAGAAACTTTTCGCAACATGGGAATATTTGGACACCAATGAGGGGGCCTTAAATGATTTTATAGATGAGGCTCGCCTTACTGAGAAGATGAAGGAGGCATCAGAGGCATTGGACCAGGGTCACCATTTGATATATAAACTGCAAGATCAAATGGATACCTGGACCATGAAAACATCTAGATTCAAGGGAAACATAACTCTCCGGATATCTAACCTTTTAACATCACCATCATCATTACAAATTGCTTGAATGAGTGTTGTGGAGCTAACTACTGTGGTCTAGACTATTTTTCCTATGAAAACAACATAAGGGGTAGGGTGAGCTGTAATTCAGCATTCAATTGATAATTCCTGCCCGGATATTTCTAACATGGATAACTTATATGACCAAATATTATTTTAGTTCAATCCGTAATATGAACCCCATTTTTATGAAATTCTTGGAGGGACTCTAAAATGTAGATATTCTTCTAATCACATGGTATTAATGAATAACTTTTCTGAACTTCTATGTTTTTTACATGTTTCTTTCATTCATGATGTGCATTATTATTTTTCAATCTAATATTTTGTGAATCATCAATGAAAACAATCCTTTTCATAATACCTACTAAACCAGAATTATGAAAAATGAATATTTAAATCATAACAGATTATTTTCTAAAAGTTCACATAAATTTACAATAACATGGAATTCTTTAATGATAAATTTATTCTAGATATCATGATATCACCTAATTTATAGAAGGATCATTTGGGTTTAATATATGTGCTGGAGGGAGAGCACCCTTTCTTTGATGAAACTGACAGGATTGGTGAGTGTAGATTGATTTTCAAAAAGGTTATATGGCTGACCTTACAAGATTATCCAGTCTTGAAGATAATATTGTTTTTGTGCTATAGTTTAAGGTATTTTATATTGTAAATTTAGTTACTTTAGTTTAGGGTCTTTTAACTCAGACCACTCCATTGATTTAGTTTATGTTATTTTAGCTCATAACTCTTATTTCTGTTGTTTAAGGTATTTTCTCTTAGGCCTGTTGTTGCTTTAGTTTAGAGTATTTTATCTTGAACCTCATATCACATTAGTTTAGGGTCTTTTAGCTTGAAACATCTATTTTATTAGTTTATGTTTTTTAGATTGGACCTTCTATCACATTACATTATGGTATTTTATATTAGACATGTTGTTGTAGTGGTTTATGGTCTTTAAGCTCATACCTGATTGATGATCATGAAATATGGTGAAAACATTCCAGGAATGACCCAAAAAACAATGGGGTGTTAGGTTCTACCATGGTTTTGTTGAGGATCATCCTGATTAGATATCCTTTCTTATAAGGAGGAGATGCATATGGTTGGTATGTTAGGTCCTTATGCATCAGAATCATTTCCATAAAAGGTGTATCCACTCTTTTCCAAGGCTCATGGAATAATTATGGGTGTAATATCGGCTGAGAATGAAATACTAGGTATTATAGATTCTCCTTGATTATTGGAATATGGTTGATGTAATTCATAACCTGAAAGTTTGAGTTTGTTAATATGGGATGGGGTAGATTTGTCGGGGATGACCCGTAACACCTCATGGCCACATGTTCCACTATAGTGATTCCAGAGCTCACAAGGATTGATGATCCATTTTTATGAGGAGGATATGTCTCTATTCGATAACTTAAAGACATTATGCATCAATATCATGGAAAAGAAAAGATGATCCCTAATCCTTTCTAAAGTCTATGAAATATTATGGAAGTCTCAAAAATCTAGATGACGAGGTTATGTATTGGAGGAAATCCATCCAGGAAGGGTTCTCGAACCCTATGTCAGTTTAGAATTAGATTATGAAGCCTGATCTATATGCACTATAGTTTCAAATGAAGATGTGTGGGCTGTCAATGTTTTGGGAATGAAGTGTCACATTCTGTCATTATGAAAGGGTATAAACCATGGTGACATAAAGTCAACTATTTGAAATCTACTCAAATAATTTTGCATGGATACTATAAATCATGGCCCAATGTTCTTAGATCAGGAGGATGATATGAGCGAATCATACCAAGAATGAAACAAAACAACTTAAAGTGTTGAGTTCCGCCGCATCGATGTCAAGTCTCACATGGATGCAAAATCCCTTTTTGTAGAGTGACACATTTGGTTGGTGACCATAGATGCATATGCATGAGCCATAAGAATACATGAATAGTCATGTAAAGGGTCACTTTAATCTAGGTATCATTTCCAAGGGACATGGAAGGTTTGTAGTGATCTTAGGTACCCCAAACCATAATGTTTGATTTGTGTAAATTTTAACGTCCAAGAAGTTTTTGAGCACCCAATAAGTTTTTTCACCACCTAGTGAACACATTATCACTATGAGAAGATATGAAAAAACATTACTATAAATTTTTACTGGAACAAGGGGTCCAGTGATCATTTATTTTTTTAGTGGGGATACCATGTAAGCCCTATGAGCTTTATGCATCATTTATTTGTGGGATATTTTTTTACTAAACTCTGTACATGAAGAGTTTAGTGACCAGAGACTTAAATTTTACTTTGGAAGGAATTTACGGATTTTCAACTTGAAAATCATTATGTCACATTCTCTAGAAGTTTATGGTCTTTATATTTTATCGATTATAGTCATGGTATTATGATCGTACAAATTTGACCAAACTACATGAATATTTTGGTCATGATGCACATGAACCTAATATGAGGATTGATATGCAAGAGCCTAATTAGAATAACTAGGGTTAAGAGTACCACACAGTTATTCCGAGTGGGATATGAAAATATTGTAAATCATCGATATAGGCTCTTAGGTCATGTGTAATGGCATGATACAATCATACTAGGAGTATTTTAGATCACTCTGAGGAGTTGAGTTCTGCCATGGTGATATCAGGGCTCACAAGGATAAGAAATCCATTTTTACAGAGTGATGAATTTTTTTGACAACCATATGCATATATACAAGAGACATATGCATAAATTAATAGTAAAAAAATAACATTTCATGATGGAAAGTATCTTTTACAAGGACAATGTAAGGTATTTGTGACCATAAGTACTCATGAAATGAACTATGATTTACGAATTTAGGTGCTTAAAATATGGAAAAAGCACACCTTACTCTAATTGACCGGGGTAAGAATTTTATGGTGAATTTTTGAGGGATGAAAAATGGATAGTGGTTAACATAGTTAAGACTTTTAGTAGGAATGTGTCTTCGTGTAGTTTAAATTTTTCGGGTGAGGACATTTTTCATTTAGTTTTACCATCATGTGGTAAGAACCAACTTGTTGTACATTTTTAATGTCATGTGACCATGAATTTTTCCATGAAGTGTAATGTGTTGTTGTAAGGATGTGGGAACCAACTTGAATTTTTTTAGTATATATTAAATGCACAAATAGATATTACATAAATCAGATCCGTATGTAAGAAACGTGTTGTTTTATGCTTCATCCACTATGAAATTGGGGTATATTTATTTTCTTGATTCTTGTATTTGGGCCCAGAATTGGAGATTCAGGCATCACTACATATCCTATTATGAAAGGAATCAAGAAAAAAGTTGTTCTTGAATGAGAAAATATCTATATAGGTATGACCAGTATGCATAAGTCATTTTTTTCTGTTTATTGTGTTAGTTGGGCCCAATATTGGAGATCCAAGAATCACTACATATCCTAGGATGATAATAATCGATACATATAATGTTATTGAGTAACCATTAAGTTTAATGACATGAAGAAAGGATGTAAGATTCCAAATATGGAAAGGGAATTATGGTTAGACCTAATAATGGAAATCAAGGTGTCACTATGTATCCTATGGTAATAAAAATCATGATAAACATAGTTCTTAAGGAATGAACTTCCTACATAAGTATTGATTATACTCAGATAGGGGAATTTCAATATTTGATTTCAATAGTCCTAGGATTGAAGATCTAGGACTCACTACAGTTACTTTGATGTAAGGAATCAAGTCCCATGTAGTTCTTGAGTATAAGTGTGGTAGAAGACCAACACCCACAATAGTGGTCCTCTCAGGTGAGGTCCACATGAATATAATCTTTTTATATCATGAAACAGACATCAACCATGAAGTTTATCATCGTGTAGTAGGGAATATCTCTATGCCTATTTGGCCTTTCAATAAGGATCATGACGAGCCTGTCATGAGATTTCATGCATTTCTTGTGTAGGGAATACCTTACTGAAAATACTAAGATCATGTGAGATATGCTTGGTATAATATACAATAAATTAAAAGGATCCCTATCATCATTCAGAGTAAATTTAGGATATGAAAAGGGACTCTTTCATCATGTAGTGGATGGATCATGATAAAGGATTGTGGTGTCCCTACATATCTCATTGAAAATTATATTCAACACATAAATAGTTCTAGAGAATTCATGAAATTTTGATTTCATGTGGAGAGGATATTATCCATGATGTTAACATCTTGTGGTTAGGATGGGGTCCACCCAACATGAAGGAAGATGAATGTTTCAGATTCGTTTAGTTTTTTGTCATGCAGTGACTAAATTTCCCTTATAGTTTAGCATCATATAGTAAGCAAAAGGATCACCAGGCCTGGAAGGAAATGAACATTATTTATTTGAATAATACTAGAGGTCCAGCTATCACTATGTATCCATTGATGGAAAGAATAAATCCATGTGTAGTTCTCAGATGGATAGATCCCCTATATGGAGTTGACTCTCACATGATGATGGGAGCATTTCATACTTCACACAGATTTTACTTGTGTTCAGTTATTCAATGGTGATATGGTGCTTCCCAGGTAGTTTAACATAATGTGGTGTGGACATTATTTGTATAGATTAATGTCTTGTAGTTTGGACAGAGGTTACCTCTTAGTTTAAAGTCTTGCTGCTATGACTTGAGGTGATGCATACTTTATTACCTTACTATCGAAATGGTCATGTGCATGTTAATGTCATTCAATTGGGATGAATCTTTTGATTTTATTTTCATGTGTCCAATACAGAAGACACCATTTAGTTTAATGTCTTGCTTCCAGGACATGTGGTTTTGCACAATTTATCATATTGCTTCCATGACATGAGTTTTTTTTCTATTTATCGTCTTGCTGTCGAGATGATCTTGTGTG
Source organism: Viscum album (assembly GCA_963277665.1). NCBI lineage: Eukaryota > Viridiplantae > Streptophyta > Magnoliopsida > Santalales > Viscaceae > Viscum > Viscum album. Next base: position 1,232,304,794 of record OY728162.1, on the reverse strand, counting down.
GTATAACATCATGAAACAAAGAAGATATTGTGTTGTTTTATTTCACATAATCTGAATGAAAGTTTATTTTAAGATCACTATGTAATGTATTTTTTCATAAATATATCATTTGTGTGTGTGGGGGGGGGGACATGCTTCCCATACATTGTATACAATAAGTACACTCTCTTGTGATAGAACTTATGTATGATGTAAGGACAATAACATTTGGGTTCCATATTTAGAGGATTGTTTCTTGGTATCATTGGGGTCCTGAGAGACAACACTAGTTCTCCTTGCAGGAATTAACTGAAGTGAATCTTTTTATAGAAGGCCCATATGATCTCATTTCAATGTAATTCAAGGTTGTGCAATGTATGAAACTTGTTCTTATTGAGTCTCTCGAATTCATATAGCTACTTTTGAGATTGACCATCATCTGACATTTTTCCAAAAAATGGATTTTCGGAGAAAAGGTAGTTGGAATTATATGGGTAACGCTACCTCATTGTCGTACACCAATGGTTATGGCATTTCTTGTGTAGTAGTACGCATGGTGGTACGGTAGGCCCATACAATGTGGATGAGCTTATCTGACCAAGACTACTTATTCTTATTCACCATCATAGGGATTATATTTTATAGAGTCTTATTTAAGGACTCTTTTTTCATTCTCCATTGCATGATAGTGAGATGAGTGAATATACTCGATATTATACTCCTGGTATTGTTTCTTCAACTCTGTATAATTGATGTTGGTGTTGTTTTACAACTATATTGATTGAGGGACCATGAACATGGGAATGATATTTGAATTTATGAATGTGAAAATATTATTTATCCTAACATCCTTGAGGGGTATTTTCTTAATCCATTTGGAAAATTAGTCGGAAGAACTAATGATGTACTTAAACTGCATAGCTGTAGTGGAGGGATATAACCCCACAACATCCATTCCCCAAACAGAAAATGAGAAGGAGTTTTTAGCTGTATATAGAAATTAAGAGGGTTGATGGATGATGTTTTTATGAATATGGAATGCATGAATTTTTTTATTAATTATACAAATACTTTTATAATGGTCATCCAATAATAACCTTACCTACTGATTTGGTGGGAGAGCCTAGTTCAAGACCGATGAACACTATAGGAGCCTGTATGGACTTCTTCCATAAAATACAAATCTATATTTTTTGATACGCATAAAAGGAGTATTCCATAAAATCCACTATTGTATATTATCTTCTTCTAATTTGGACACATCTGTAGGGTGAAGTCTGCTACACGATGCCAAATCTTTTTCCTACTAGCCCTTTCTATTGGGTGTGTCACATTTTGGTGGTAACCAATTATGGGCTTGATTCATCCAAGGGTGGATGATGGTCCATCACAATCCATGGGGGTGTTCTCCTGATTTATTTCATCCATATTATAAATTATGAATAATGAGGCCATTATTCTGTGCATTATAAGGATGATTAGTTCCACTTGATCAAGGTTAACAAGGACTATGGATGCATTATCCAATGTGTTAGTGTGAGAATTTTGTGATTAGGGAACATGATGAAATGTGAGATCAAAAGGAAAATCTACCATCAGACCCATGGAAAACCCAGTGAGAGGGTCCATTTCATCCTTTTTCATGGAATATTCCCCATTTATCAACTTTTTAACTAGTTTCAAATCCACATTGATACTTTGGTAGGCTATTAGTAATTGAAGGTCCAGTTCCAACTCAATGATGAGGTATTGTTATTATTCCTCGTTATACATTTAGCCTTCGAATTGTGACAAAGAGTATAGAAAAACTAGTTTTACTCGACAAAAAAATACAATCCCAAAGATTACCTTATTGAATCTCATATTTTCCATCTTCTTACTAATAGAACTTCAGGAGGTGATATAAAATTACATCTCCCATGTCTGAAGTGTATCATGGGTATTGAAGATCTCCTCATCTAGAACATCATTGTCCACCTGTGTATTATCTAAGGAAATATTCTCTATGATGGAATCATCCTGGGATTTCCATTTCACCAATTTCTTTGAGACTAACTAAATGTCGTATTTATGGAGAATGACCTCCCATAAGGCTATATTCCCATTCAATAGAAGAATTCCAATGATGTTCCTGAGTTGAGTGATACAGGATACTATATGGACTTAGTGGTGTTGTAGATAATGAATGATACTTTTCCATGGGAATATAAGTGAAAGGTGTTTGTTCTCTACATTAGGTTATCATGTCTCAGAACCTAGCATTGTTCGATTGAGGTAGTAGAAACTGTTCTCCTTCTATCCACAATTTTTCTATGTGAGGATGGTGCCCAATGAGTGTTCCATGGATTCCAATGAAAAGATGATTAGTCTTCCTTCCACCAAATTCCTCATGACTAGTGGGTGTAGTAAATACTGTTTAATAATTTCAAATTATTCTTGGCAGTCATCGTCCCATTGATATGTGATTACCTTTTCATTATCCTAGTTTAGGAGAGAGATTTTTTTTCAAACATGGATATGAAATATTGAATATAGTTGAGGTGACTCTTTATCCTCATCAATTATTTGAGATTTTTGGGGAGGGGTGACATTGATAAAATAGAACTAGTATTATTTATGTCGACCTCAAAGCCGAGGTGGGAACCACCAAGCCGAGGAAATTCCTTGATGTTACCCTAAAGGTGATTTTTGGAAGATTTATCTTTATACTATGCTATCATTGCTTTTCAAAGAATATTGGACGGTCCTTGATGTGATAAAATCACTATTGGAATTTTACCAACATATTGTCAACATAGAATTCCACTATTCTTCCATATAACAACATAATGATACGATGCATGTCACGTTGATAAGTGGAACTAACATTATTTAATCTGGAGGGCATGAAATAATAGAAAATGATCCCCTAAGGTGATCAAATGTTAGTGTATTTTTAATATTTAAGGGCCATATGTATTTGATTTTACCCAAAATACCCATCTTCGGAGAAAAGGAAGTGGGAAAAAAAGTTTCATCAATTAAGAGTTTTGTGATGGACAATGGGAAGTCTTCCTTTGGGTAGTGCCAAATAAGGTCTCTAAAATTGATGAATACCCTAATCTACCCATTATTTTTCCTGACATAGACGATATTGGCGATCCATCATGAATATTTCACTACTCAAAAAATGTTGGATTTGATATGTTTTTCAACTTCTACATGTACATTGATAGCATGAGAGGGATGCATCCTAGTGGATTCCCATTTGAATCCTCAATGCTCATCATGTATGCCGAGATAGTGCATTGAACCATCTATTACTAGTCTGGAAATTTCTTTGTAGTTATAAGAGAAAACATATCAGTGAAACTTTATAAATGAAATATAAATATCTTTCCATTCTAGGGACATGAAAAAACTAATCAGTGTAGGCTTCAAGTCATCTTCTATTCCCATATTTACTTGTTTAATATCATCAATGGTGGTGGAGATTTCTTCCTAAAATTCTAGTGGGGGATTATTGAGGTCAACCTTACCTTTTTCCTCTTATGTGTATGTGGATAAATTTATGTGTGGAAAAGGTAATATGGGGAATCATTATCACCGTTGAGGTGATAGAGGCCATAATAAGGGACATTATCATCCCCTGTTTCCAGATTAATTAAAGAGAGAAGTCAAAGATAATTTTTTTTCACAATCCCTAGTGACATGAGGAGTTTGAAAATATGGGGTCAAGATTATCACCTTGACTAGATTTATGGGGGGAACATAGTCACCGTCGAGAATACTCTTTGGATATATAGGTGTGTTTCCCAAACAATTGGTGGATGTGACCTAAATATCATCATCCACATTTTGATTTTCCTCCCTTTTTTTAATATGCTTCAACATATGTGGTTCTAAAAGCCTAAAAGGTGGTACTATCACTATTCAATATTCTGAACTTTCCATTGACGGGTTATTTCTTACACTGATGGAATTTTGAAGGTACCTAATAGTGGATATGGAGCTAGAGATTCCCAGAAGGACATTGTATGTGGTGTCTTGCTGGATAACCATGAACTTAAAATCAGATGTGATCTCCAAAAAACTATCCTCATGTTTTATCTTCATAAGAGGTATTTTATCATGCCTATCATACCCATGAGTTTCCTTCTTTGTGGGATTAAAATCCCCTTTTATATATCCCAAAAATTAAAGGGATGAAATAATGATTAGGGTGATACAGAAACCATTATTAATCAGACCCCTTTCAAAATCAACATTATTTATTATGAATGAAACATATAAGGGCCTGATGTTCCCTCTAATAACATCTTCTTGATCTTATTTAGTGAATGTGATTGAAGCATGTAATTTTAATGATAATTCCTCCTCTCAATAATCCAAGGGTACAGTGAATTCTATCTCGAATTCCCATGGGATTTAAAGGGATTCAACCAGTGCCTCCCTGGGTTATTTTGAATTACTGATCACATCGAGGATTGTGATCCTGGCTAGGATAACCACCTGCTTTTTTAAAATATTGTACTTTTGTTCCATAGGGTGGTGCTTCCAAATGTGGGTTTTCTCCAATACATGTGGATCAGGAGGAACAGAATTCATGCATGGTGGGTGTGTAGATGTCATGGGTGCTTCTACTAATAATGGAATGGGTCATTCCATCCTTCCTCTTTTCCTGGGTTGATCGGATAATCGAACCACGACTAGGTAGTGATGCAAGAAAACTGGGTGTGGATGGCCACTAGAGGGTTTTGGGATTCCATAATTCCTCTTATGAGCCCGCACTAATGTTATCCCATAGGCCTTAGATACATATATGTCCCCTGTGGGGACGTGATTGAAATATTGTGTTGAACCACATTTGAGTTTTCCCCTGGGCATACAGCCTCCTATTTTTCAGTTATATATGGGAAACTCATATTAAAAGGCATATTAATCATAATATAAGGGTTCTTACAAGTGAATCATGTACGAATAACCAAATATGTGATTTTATTCAGAAGATAATTCTATTTTATTGGGTGATTCTTGTTCTGTAGATGTCATAGGGAAGAAATATACAATTGTCAAGGTTTGTGTTGGAGTAGAACATGACTCTGAATCTTCTGTTTCTTCCTACTTCTAGCGGTCAATCCCACTTTTGTGAGAAATTTATGTTATCTACTTTTTAGGTGGTGGATATACTATGGATATGCGAAGCTCTTCTCCCAAAGTTTCATGTGATCCATCAACTAATTTTCTAGTCATCCAGTTGTTGATCTTCCACTCACACCTTGATAGAACTTTTTTCCCACCACCATCTTGTTCTAACTAGACAATGGTAATTCAATGAAACTACACTGAGGATTTATCTAACAAAACCTATCTAAAATTGACCATTCCTGAAAGAAATATTTGAATATAGTGTAGTATTGGATATTTTAACCCAGCATTCTATTGAAAGGGAATTAGTTGGGATGGTCGGTGAGATTGACCTCATCGAGCTTCCCAAGTTGCAATATATTGAAAAGGTTATTTCAAATGAATATAAATAAATAACCTTGGGAAATGTTAAAATTTTAAGGATTATGATTTATTCATCCATTCCACAAATACTGGGCAACCATAATTTCATTGTTCTTCTAGCCGAGAAGGATTCTGTGGTTTTCACCACTCGAAAAGAGGTGTTGTGTACTTTGGGACGTGGCTTAGTTCTAGGATGGACATTTCTTTTGGATTGAGAGTGAAATTTTCCAATTATGTTTCACCTATCTCTTTTCCTTGTGCAAAGGGAATGAGTGGTGTTTTGGATCAGGTTCACTGAATAGAGTCCATAAGACATTATGTCTTTTCTACAAACTCATGGAACCCACTAGGATTCATCATTGGGAACATAGGTGTCTGCTACTCATCCAATGTATTTTCAGCACACAATTGTATCCATTTATTCTATGAGATAAAGATATCAAGTGAATAGGTTAAATCCTTTCACTTAGTGATGATGTTAAAAACCCTCTCATTATTGTATTTTTATAGTTTATCAAGATATAGATCATCATTTTTCTTAGTGTAGAGATAAACTGATAAAGGAAGTGATGATTAAGGTATTCAAATCCTACAATGGAACATGCTGTAAGACTAATATACCAAACAAGGGCTGGCCTGATCAATGAGTGTATAAAAAATCATAGCTTTTCCATCTCCTATTAATCTTGAGGTCCCCTCATCGACCCACATAAGGGTGGAAAGTGGGTGATATGTTATTCAGGGTTTCCTTAACCCTCAAAGGTATATAATATAGGATTTATAGAATTTGGTGGAGGAGAAGTATCATCCACCCATTCAGGATATGGCTTCCTCTCAGGCTGATTAGTAACATGTTTCCCTTCCATTGATTATATTACAATAGCCAGGGATAGAATGTTGTTAATCTGATTTTGGGAAATTTCTATCTATGCCAGCTTCCATCTATATGGAGATGGTGTGAGTCAAGTAGGAGGCATCACCTTGATCTCCTATAGATTCTTTATTTTTTCTAATATTAAATGATTTCTCTAGAGAGGGATAGGATATCGCTACAATGGAGGAAAGTCATGATATTTCTAACTTCATTATTTATGTAGACCAGATTTCTAGATATTGAGTTAGTTTGATGCGTCGATACCACATTTTATGGAGGATCAACTATGGTATGGGGAATATTCATCTCTCCTAGGAGATAATACCCAATGTAAATATTTTCCCTGATTATCTCCTCGTTGATATTTTTTGAGAGTTTGTATCTCATTCTAATATTATGAAACTATTCCTCTATGGAAAAAACCTTAATTCTTTGGGGTGGTGACTGGGATATAACCACACCTTTCCCTTTTTCATTGGATGTTCTCTACCAGAGTGGTGGAATATTGATATTTGGAGGCACTTGATTTTGAGGCCTTATTTGGTTTTGGGTGCGTGCAGGCTGGATTGGTGTATCCATATCATCCTCCTATTAGGGTATATTTTCCACGATGGGTCCCTATGAATGTTTTTCATATTTCAAAATGTTTTTATGTTGATAGTGATTTCATTCATAGAAGCATATTAGGAAATGGAGGTTTCACCATTACTTTTGATTCAATAGGATGATTCTTCACTTCCTTCATTAGGGTTCTTATTCGAGCCCTTGGCCATATTGGGATTATTTATATTCTGACACTTATAGGGTATGATTTCCATTACTGTAGGATCCTCTCATTTTCATTTATGAATGGTGACCTTAAGGAAGTTTTCGATCATGTTTTCTGAAGTGGCCTCGACCAGTAGATGTTTCTATTGTGGTGGGAGGAATATGTTGGTTGGTGACCATTGATTTTTCCCTCCCAACATAGTGAATACTAATTCTCTCTATGGTAATGATGAAAATGAAAATGAACCTATCCATACATGGTAAGGGTTACTCAGGTCCACAATTGGTGTTGATTGATCCATTTTTTCAGGATACAATGATTCCAGTTGGGTATTTGATGATTCCTTGGACATAAATTGAGTTATTAATGTCGAAAGACTAGTAAAACGAGGTAGATCTGGAATCACCTTTGAATTTCCTAGGATACTCTCAGGGGTGGATGAACCTTAGGATGGTTATTGAGATATAAATTCCCCCAGACCAAAGAGATGGGGTTTGTTCATAGCTACTTCTTGTATGTCCCGAATCCTCTCAAGAATTGCTGATCCAAGAGGTGGAGAAAATGGTAGATAGTCCCCCAACTAGACTTGTTGGGGTTTCTCTTGGAAATCAACTACGATATCTTCTATTGTATCCCATTTTTCATGGAATATCAATTCTCACATATGTGATGAGTGGGATGTCATCTAATGATGGGAATAATTCTTTACGGGATGTTCTCTAGCTATCGCAACATTATCCTCCATGTATGAAAGGAATTTACATTTCTTTGAGGTTAACAGTCAAGGGGTGGATGAATATCCTATCCTTTTGTTCTTGATGTATATGCACGATTTATGTGGGATAATTCTATTTTAGTTTCTAACTGGATCGAGTGTTACCAAGAACCCTGCTTTCAACGGAGTGTATAAAATTATAGGACGTTGTATCTGAAGCATTATTCTATTCCAAGGGTGTGACAAAGTGTAATGCTCCATACTCTCAACATACTCTAATATAGAGGGATGGAGTGGCATCAGAGATCAGCTTCTAAATTGTTATTATGTAATTACGATAAGCATGTTGTAGGTTTTCATTGTTCTTTTTCAGTTTTTGATCTGGGGTCATGGAGATTTTGGTTAGGTCTAACTGATAATAGATTATATTGATGGTTTGAAGGAGACCCTCATATCTAGGATAAGAATGGTTTTTAGAAATTAGTTTCTAATGATTATCCCATATAATTTGTAATATATATGGCATGAATTACTTTTATATTTTATTTAGGACCTCATAGTCAGAAGGGGAGGGGTGAAGAGGATGATGTGGAGGATATTTTGGAATAACTCTCTATATATGTCCATGCCATCCTCATCTTTATTAGACTTAGACGATTCCATATGATCAGACTATAAAATATGATTCTAAGGGTTTCCTAGAGATTAGAGTGAAGTGTTGCAGGACATTCATAGGGAACAATATGCTGTTGATCACTATGTTTTTATCACCTCAATATAGGAAGGTATCTTAGTTTTGAATGACTTTCTATATAGAGGTTTCTCAGTAAGGGGAGGATTTCCTTGTCGTGGGATATATCGCTGTGGGGTGGTTGACCATGGTGAATGCCAAGAGTGGAGTCCCTGTGATCCATCTCCACTTTACCACAAGGAGAACTTTCACAATAATTATAATCTTCTTCTTAGGTAAAAGAGTTAATAGTCCCTTGGGTGGTTGATAATGTTTTTCACACTACCTCCAGGACACTGGCATTGAGATGATTAGGAAGATGTGTCATGTTTTGTGTCATGGTCAGAATATGTATACCTTAATTTTGGAATTTTTCATGGATATGAGCCTACTATATGATGGTTACTGTAAATATTTATAATTGTCTGATGCTATAAGAATGTTATGCCACTGATGAGAAGCTAATGGAATATTACAATGAGATTCCTCTCTATTGACGAGAATATGAGCCTATCATGAGGTATGATCCACTCTAATTTTGTGATCCTCTATTTGGATGAGATTTTGAGACTGATCATAATAATTTTGAATATACCACTAGTATTTCATGGAAGGAGTATGATCCTCCCCCTTGGCATGCTCCACACTCACTTGGTGTGCCCTAGTTTGAGTACGAATATGTACCTTGTAAGAATATTCATTCCCTAATGGAATATACTGATGGACCTCTAGATTAGAAGAAGGGATAAGAGAATCCTTCTATATTTCCCCTGAATGATGTCGTTGTAGTCATTCATTGGTATAAGTAGAAATATGTTCATAGCTTTTTTTAAATACTAGAATATTCCAGGAAGATTCAATGATAGAAGTATGAGCATGTCTCGAGGAAAGTTCCATTATTAATTTGTTATCTCCATCCATATTGGGGATATATTCCGTATCTTAGGCCTTTTGACGGTGCTTCTAGACTTCTCTGGCTAGATTATGAGCATTCCCCAAGACATGTGTTTATATCACATGGTGAGATCTGACCAGAACAAGGATATGATCCTGATGATGGGGCTTTTAAATATGACATCTAACTTTTTCCACAGGCAGGTGAACCTATCCTGAGGCTTGTTCCACTCTCACCTGGAGAGCCTCTATTGGAAAGAGAATATGAGCCTAGTCTAATGCCTTATCCTTTATCGATATATACTGATAATATTCCTGGATGGGAGTAAGAATGTGTGCTTGATCTGGTGAAACCACTTTTTCATAATGATCTAAGTGTTGAGTTAACCTGGATATAGTTATATAAACATCAACTTGTCCCTTAATCTATACTAGTGATGAAATATGCTGGTGGAATTCTTTATGCCTTTCAAATATGTATTGTCATTTTAGCAAAGTGCGTGTAGGGATATAAGCATGCATGTTTTCTGTCTCCACTATATAGTAGAATAAATATTGTATTGGTGGGGGGATATGAGCCTAATTGTTTCTTCCATATTCCATAAATATATTCATTGTTATTCAAGCATGGGTATAGGGATATATGACTACACCATGCCTGCTACATAAATATACATGCAGACTTGTTACGAGTGAGCATGGATATGAGCCTGATCACTGGTTGCTGCTAGAATATACTACTAGATATCATTAGTGGGATTGAGGATATGTCACCACTCATGGTTATTAATAATATTCCTCATCTGATGTGTCTTCCATACTTCTATTCCATGGGTGGTAGAGGTGGAAGTGTGTTAGGTGGTACCATCTGCAATCAACTGGTGGGTACTATTGGGATGGTTCTAGTGATGACAATTGATAGAGGCCCTTCTCAGCGGCCCTTGAACCAAAAGATATTCATATCTAACTCCAGGGTCTACCTTTCTTAGAGATTGAAGGAGGTAATTTTCATGCTTTGGGGATATTCTCCTGAAGTAGTTGTCTTCGGAAATAAGGAACACCAAATTACCTACAGATTTCGCTGGATGATGTGGACTTTTCTAATTTTATAAAAGGAGTCCCTCATAATAAATCATGAGGGCCAAAATTGTACCACGCCGACGATACTCCCACAACATCATGTTCTCTAATTGATATTTAACTTTTCATGTATTTGAGATCATTTTTTTACCTACAGTACTTCAAACCACAATTGACATACCAGAACGGTCGAGGGATGATGAAATTATCCTATATATGGATGTTTTTGATGAGAGCAGTATCCATAATCATGTAGAAAACATGGAACAAATTCATGGATTAGTAAAACATCGTAGGCATGATGTGGTCAACAATATATTCATGGTTAACACAATTTTTATTTTTATTCTCTATCTGAACATTCTTCTTGTTTATACTTATCAAAATGATGATGTACATATTTTATGAGAACACTGATTGTTGAGGATGAATTATGAGATTTATTTTAGGATATACCTTTTATTTATATGCCAAAAAGATTCTTGGTAAATTATAATAACCCAACCAATCTGTTATTTGAATGAATCACATCCATTTCACCATTTATTTTTCATATGGTGTACAAATAGAATAAAGAAATGGACAATAGCCAATAATTTTGTTATTAGAAAGATTCATGATGGTTTAACTATTTTTGTTCTCATATTAAGTGAAAAAGGGGCCCAATAGAAAATAACTTATCATTTTTTTATTATAACGATTAACATTGGGTTCACAATTTTTGTTTTGACGGAGAAGAGTTTATCATTAGTTGTGTTTGGTTGGTCTTGATGGTTGATTATGGGATGGGGGGATTCATTTCTTCAACAATCATTAACATCAGGTCACCATTTTCATTATTAATTGATAAATCCAATAGTTCTCTCCTCCATAACTAGGTAAATATTTTCTTTCCAAAGGCAAGTGGTCAATTTGGGTTTTAGACCTAATAATGCTTAGGGACTTTAATTTTTTGAAAGGATAGGAGGTTTGGGTCATCACACCCTAGGGGGGGGGGTTCCTACAATGATACTCTCTTATAGATTTATGACATGTTCAATAATCTATTCCTAATCATGATATGATATTAGTTACCCAAACAAATTGATTATCGGTTAAATTTTGTTTATTCTCCAAAGAAAGGGGGTTTCTCATCAGGAATCCATCTGTATGTATTCGGGGTTCTTTATCCATTTCTCAGTAATGACTTACTGATTATATGACGAAGCCTTATAATGAAGAAATTCACAATTTTCATACATGTAGGGAGGTAATTAATATTCAGAGGAGGGGATTGTGCTAGTATGAGGCATTCTACATATCATGATTATTTCAAAAATTAAAAACTACATATTTCACTAAAACAATAGAGTTTAACATCATTTTGGAAATAAAATTTATATAGGAGCTTAGGAACCATATATTTGATATAGTGTCCTGAGGAGTCATCCTACATATTCTAGTTATTGAAGAAATCATAGTCATCATTTTTCGATCATTCCCTTGAGACATGACCTAAAGTAAATTCCCATATATGAAAAATATGTACATCTTTCCACTTATCAAGGATTACATAGGGATATTTCCCTAGGTGTTGGAGATTAAGCATGCTAATGATTTGATTAATACGGCTCCCTAAGCCCATGTGAGCAATTCTTATTATGAGAAACAAGGTATAACATGTGATCAACCTCATTGCATATAGATGCAGTGATTATGTGTTGCGACTACCCTTGGGATTTTTCATATGAATCTAGGGCCTTGGGAAGTCATCCAACATATCCTGGTTATATAATGAATCGGATTCCTCAAAGATAAATTATTTTTCATAGTCTATAAAGGGATTATGTAATATGATCAACTCATGGGAATGGTTGGCTTCTGATGGTTGAAGTTTCAAAGAAATTAAGGGAATTACATTATGGTTGATGCCAATTTGATTTTTGTCTCAGGACTTAGGAAGGAATCATAAGTATAATAGTTATGCCATGAATTATATTCCCCATAGTTTAGTTAGTCATAGCTTAGACATTGACAATGTCCCTATATGCATAACATTTCATATTATGTCACTGGTTGGGGCCTACACACTGATATTTCCCTTATTTGTAGGACATATCATATTAGGTTGTTGGTCAGGGATTACACATTGATAATTCCCTTATATAAAGGACATATAATATTATGTCACTGGTCAGGTCTCACAAAATTACAATTCCCTTGTATGTGCAAAATATCATATCATTCAACTGATTGGGGATTACACTCTAAGGCTTCCCTTATCTTGATATAAGACTATGGTGAAAATGATATGATTATTGTAACTCCAAAATCCCATGAGAACTATACTCGACCTGAGAAAAAATGGATGAAAAATTATCATTCTCATTTGTTATGGATTCTAGACATATGCATTGGGAAAACCCTTTGAATATTAATATAAAACATATGCCTCTAAGAGACATCCTATGTATATTAGTTATAGATGTAATTAAAGTTTTTTTACTTTATTTAGCTTAGGTATTACACATAGAAGTTTCCCGTATCATATGGGATTACACACTATGGACAGACAAGGTTATCAGGTCTAAGTATTCCCTTTTGACCCAACATGCTGGTCTGCATATAACATGTGTTGATTGTCCCCTTTGTCATGCCTCCATTGTCTTCGTGATATGTTATAGAACATATTTCTGATATTTCAAATCAAAATCATGTGATCCAATTGAATTTTCCATGGGATGTCTCATATCCTTGATGGCATGTCCAAAGGTTTTTGCATGATCATGGTTGACTTGTACATAGGACATTGTGATACCTGACTATCCTTTACTGGAATCCAACACATGATATTAGTTATCTCTCTTATATGACATCTAATGATCTAGATAATAACCCCACTGCCATTGAAAAAGATGTATGACACACTTAAATGTTGTTGGGAGAGTCAATGTGACATGTATTAGTGGGTGCCTCGTGTCCTGGATGACATGTTCGGGGGTCATCGTGAGATTTGGATAGCTTTCCTAGAGGTAATCAAGAGATATTGTTTAAATTCCAAGGTGATATCATGAGACGGATCCGACAGGTTGTACTGTCTCCATATGATTCAGGTGAAACATCTAATGGACGCTATAAGGCCTGAATGGAAATCCCATAAGTCTTCGCTAAACAAGGGTGGAATTACCGAGGGGCACTGTGGGACTTGGTTTGACATGTCCATGAGACTTTTCAATATCCACAATGTATGGAAAAGTAGTATCATGTGATATGGGCGACATGTCTTGGTGTTATCACAATAATTGGGTGGTTTATGTGATGTGAATGAGGATCGACATATATGTTCTTTGATGAATTCTCTTGACTTTTTGTCTATGTTGTAGACATTATATCATAAATTTATTAGATTTGTTCAGTGTTATATTGTTTTAAATATCTCATGAATTACAACATGTATGTGATGTTATTCATGTGACTATCCAGAAGTCCTTTGTGGGATCTATGAGTGATCACAAAAAGTGTTTATGCTTTCGGTATGATTACGCTGATTGTTCCCTAGATCATACCTAATGGGATATTTTTCGGATCATGAGATTAACCATTCCACGAAATCATCTATAGTACCAGTGTAAGGTATCAAGTGTTCATCAATTCAAAGAGAGTTATGTTGAAACTGTGATACTGGGGTGGGAACTTTATAGGCCTTTCCACCTTGTTTTTTGCATCTTTTTGAAAAACAAATCATTAAAATATAGGATAGTGTTGGTGGAGGGCCACAACAACACATATGTTCACAAGGTCCTACCATGAATCATTTTAGTAGAATTACATGTCTTTTAGTGACTAAAATACCATCCCATAAACCCTGATTTATTTAGAGTGTATCCAATTAATGTGGTCTTGTTTTGTTAAATGGACATGATAACAGACATTCATATTGTCAGGTGCACATATCCAGGTGCCTTCATGAGATTATGAAATCAGTAAAAATGATTTCACATGATCTTAGGATAAATGTTCGAGGCTTTATATTATATAAGGATTGCTTGTTAGGGGGACTTCATGGGATCAGGGCAACTTGTCAAGGGGTCATGTGAGACTATACTGTAAAACGTATTTAAATATATTTAAATTTTTATGACCATGAGAGGTACCAACCACCTCCCCTTTTGAATTCCTATGTATATTTTTCAAAGGTTAGGGATTTCAAATGGTGTTTTTGTGTGTTTTCAAGGAAAATCAACATAACTCTTCATGATGTGTCACATGACCCATATAAGAACATATGAAGATGCATGATAATATCATGTATAACTCCATCTATTTGTCCCTATGAAGAGAAAAGGGGAGCGGAAGGTTTCCTAGACATACCCTAGGCCCTTAATGTGATGAGTAAGACATGCTGATAGACTTTCATTAGATGAGGCAGACAAGTCACTGAGGTCTAATGGTGACTTGAGGATCACCGAGGGAACATCAGATGACTTTTATGACTTTTAGCGGCTCCAGTCTCCTCCCTTTTTATTTCATTTTTTTATTTTAAAAATGCTGGGGATCTCATGAATTTTTCTGAATGTTGTTGAAGATAATCATTCTCCCCATTGGTGAAGCATTTTACGAATTTTATGGTTGAAAAAGGCTATGGAATATTTGGATATTTTCCTCTTATTTTTTACATAACTTCCAATGGTCTATCATGTACCAACTAATTGATAATCAGAATGAGTTGGGAGATCTTATATATCCACCACTGCTTAAACAACAATAATTTAGGATGTCTTCATGAGAGCTTAGGGACTTTTCAAAAGAGGCCATGCGAGACCTTATATAGGATATTTACTACACAAGGATCCTTCGGGTGACCTCATAATGGTGGTAAGATCATATGTTCCAGGGGAGATTATGCAATCCACGAGTCTCAGACACATATTTATTTCATTACTTTTATTTGGAATATAGTACCCATATTGAGATATTTCTTCGTTTATGGATTTGACAATGCTCATTTGGCAGGCATATAAAAGTATGAATGACTCAATATAAATTGACCCCTTATAAATTAGTGGAATTTAATAATATTTTTTTGTGATTCAAGATATATGTTTTATTTTACCTTTTGCTTCACCATGTGGTGAATTGTTCCTCATTATTATGGGAAAGGATGAATTAATTCATCCATGGGGTTGATTATTATGAACATAACACAATCATAACCAACAATATGTATCTTGTTCCATATAATAATTTCATGTTTGATCAACTATTGAGGGATTAGTAATACTTTAAGTTTTACCCATGATGTGGATATTATCAGTTATGGGTAATAATGAGAGGTTGTAACTATTATTTCATTCCTTAAATTACATCCTCACTAAAAATTCATAGTTATTCCTTTCATATATTAAAATTCACTAGATATCTTATTATATTTTATGAATACATTATTATGTCATTATCTCTATCAATATATTTTAGTCATTATTTTTTATATATTTTTTCTTCCAACAGAAAGGATGAACATAAAGAGAATTTTGTTATTGTGATAAAGAACTTATGAAATAAAACTTTTATGTTAAATATTTCATGTGAGAATTAATGATGCAAACAGTACCTATATTTTGATGTTTAACCAAAATATAGGGTATATTTTTTGTTCCTTTGAAGATATTTATGAATGATGTATGTCCTAGACCAAAACAATTATCTAATAACAATAATTATATTGGTTATTATAGATACTAAAAGCATTTGTGGAAACATTATCATGATTGCTTAATCCTAAAACCATGTTAACATGGAAGGGATTTAATATAACTAATAAATATAAATGCCAAGATAGTTTCGTAGAGTTCAATAAAATGTTGTTCACCACAACTATACACACACAACCCTATATTAGAGAAGGTAGTTTGATATAAAATAACATATCAATGAAATTTATAGGTTGTGTTCTAAAATAAAACGTCACGGTAGCTAATAATGCTTTATGTAAATTGATGGATTAAGAGTATAATTAATAGATACATGATTTGGAGTTTGAAATGGTAACATTTTTAACAGAAAATTAAATCCATAATCATTATTTAGAAAACGATAATATATATACTAATAAATAGTGCACAAATAATAAAATCATATAAAATGATTTGAACATAAAGAAATGGATACGGTTTGAGTTGGACAAGGAATTCTATAGCTCAATAAATTACCACCATTAGAAGGAAGAAAATGTGAATGATGAAATTAGATGGAAAGATCATGTTTTTATATCCATTATGTGACTTTAATATGACATGATAATTTATGATTTGTAAGTTATGGACATGTAATTCATATTGGAAGGTATAAAATTATACCATTTCCAATTTACTACTCAAAAATCCATTTATGTGATGATCAAGAATATATAGAAGGATGTTATAGAGATATATATGAAGTTATATAATATTGAAGAGTTATACGATAACAAAAATAGAATTACACGATTAGATAACTGCGTAATGGTTCATTCGATATTACAGTTAATGAATGATCTATTAGGTAGGGCCACATAACTAATCATAAACTATCCCTCTGAGAATCACAATGATTTATATAAATATCATAGAGAAATTTTTATAGGTAGAAATAAAGTGGGTGATTGAAAAATATATATCATGATTCTTGGTCCACAAACATGATACAAAATAACATTCAAATCCCAAGGGAATAATGAAGTTATTAGTCATAATTGTGTGAATGTAACAATATATTTAATTATAGGACTTACAAATAACTATAAAGGATACAATCCCATTAGTGTTTTAGTTGATTAACTTATAAAATCAATAGAATTTTTTTTATTCAATTAAATTTTAAAATTGATTATTTAATAAGGATTTACATAAAGGATGGTGTAATGTAATATGGTCTACAACATTAAATAATGTTAGATCGTGATATTAGATTCACTAAATAATTTTAGAGGACTCTTAAATAAACGTTTTTACATATAAAAGATTTATCTTAACTTATAAATATGAAACCAATGATCTATCATAATATATCATTCCTACATGATAACCTATACATGTATAATTATTAATTGATTTAAAACGTGGTAGGGGTTAACATCATCCACATGAATAGTTCTCATAAAACTATAGTTTCGTGTCAAGCCCTAAAAAGAAACCACATGTGGATCTATATAGAAATAGATTTAGACGACTCATATTCTTGGATGATTCTAGGAGGAAGTAGATAATAAATATATATCATTCCCTTGATATAAAAAAGAATATTAAAAAAATTTAGTGGCATACTATTGTATTACAATTTTTAAAACGAATTATAGTTCCTTGAAAAATTTCCATCTGACCATTGACATTGGGGAATTAGTTGTTGGTGTATAATATGAATAATTTTGATTCTTATCACTAACATTATAAATTTAACACATTAGGAGTTAATTCATGGATCATGTGTTAATATAAAAAATTATAGAGAGAAGGAAAATAATAGTTATTAATTGAAACCACATGACATATTTTTTATAGTAGATAAACATATTTTCTAGAATCTATCAAATACATTGGTGTATGATAACTAACAGTCAATTTTATACATCAATTTTTAATAAATTATGATGGACTCAATTGATATATCAAGGGAATATACATGAACTCATAAAAAAATTATTAGTTACAATTACCCAGAAAATGGATATTCAAAAAAAATCTCTCATGTCTTTGACTATTACTCCATCATCTTCAAGTTTAATTGTAATGAATAATTGTTTTTGATACTTATTATTATCTCAAGAAAAATCCTGTTTGGAAACTATCACATTCTCAATGATCTTTCAATGAGTATCTCATCCCTTTATTTCCTCAATTGTTAGTAACTCTTATTTGATTAAACTATTCTTAGTATCATGGATGATATTTTTAAATATATATATATATATATATATATATTCTATCTCACTATATTTATTAAAATTTCAATTGATCAATGATTTAAATATTTCCATATCATTATACATTTGATAACGTTCATAAAATCAATGTTAGATTCATATTATTGAGTACTATGATTTCACATTTTTTGTTCATGATTCATCATTAGATGATATGTATTAGGATATTCCATAGCCTTATTCTAATATCAAGTACTAATTCCCATTATTATTATAAATATATTAAAAAATTTCATGAAAACATGGAATATTTTAGACTTTATTTAACCAAAAATCATCAGTAAAATCTGTATGAAAATAAAATCTAATGGATCATGCTAACACACCATTGGTTTGGATAGTATTTATAAGAGATATACACCCCTTTATAGGGCGTAAATATTTTTTATGATTTATAATTCCTTAATAATTATAAGGAGTCACATGATTCATCTTATTCATTATACTCCATGTTATTCACTATTCATTAGATGTTCGTCATAAAATATTCATGGCGTTGTTTATTTGATGTCTTAGATTGAAAAGAAATCCGTAGATCCCCTCATAAATCTACACAATAACATAATAATGGAATGTGATAATATTTCATAACTTATTTTATCTTCTTTGACAATATATAATCTCATTATATATTTATCCAATAGAATATGCAAGAATACATGATTCCTATATTTCAATGTGGCTTCTCACTCTGTCTAAAATTTTATTATGATAAGAATATCTAATAAAATAATATCTTGCCTGAAAATTATGCC
The DNA here is from genome assembly GCA_963277665.1 of Viscum album. Taxonomy (NCBI): domain Eukaryota; kingdom Viridiplantae; phylum Streptophyta; class Magnoliopsida; order Santalales; family Viscaceae; genus Viscum; species Viscum album. The sequence continues at coordinate 1,232,285,572 of OY728162.1, read as the reverse complement.
ATTAAATTATATCTCGTTATGAATATAAATTACACATCAATCTCCCCATTTCATTCAATTTCTAACACACATGAATGGTTTCACTGTATATTAAAAAAAATCAAACACAACATAATTTTTTAATGGAAATTATCCTCATTAAATTTATGGTCCCATCAATTTCATCTTTATGATTTGTAGGATTTATGATCATATAAAATATTCCACAAATAAAAAACTGTATTTCTTTATGAAACACCAAGAATTAAACTAATGTACAATTTATACAAAAATATATTATATAATATATTGTCATTAATACCCTCTTTTTAATTTTAGTAAATTCATGTCAGGTTTATATGTTTCTTTTTCCCCTTTTAAAATACAATCCAAAGTCAAAAATAGAGGTTTAAAGAAATGGATTTTACATTTGTCTCTCCCCATTGACATGATTGAAAAAATTTTCCCACATGGAATGAGTGTGACTTATAAAATGGAGAAAACATCTACATAATTTCAATATTTTTATGATGAGGAAGTTCTCCCCCTTCAAATGAAATTTCTTTTAATATATTTCCATGTTTTCCTTAAATCCAATTTTCCATGTGTTATCTATCACTTTACACATTTCTATGTTTTTTATTTCACAGTCACATACCTATTGTGTTGTTGTCCTATTATTATCATTTTATTCACCAACATTGTCCCCTTAATCCCATTATAATTATAAGAGTTTCTCAAGAGGATAACTATATATGGAGTTATATCAATACTCATTTTTAGTTTTTGGATATGATTTTTCTTAGCATATAAATCCATTTATTCTCTTTTATGGATTGAACATGATAAAACATAAAATATGTATCATTGACTCTTTTTGATTCCATATTCCTATCTACTGTGTATTTGAATATATACTCATGATTTTCCTCAACAAATATAACATGAATATAATTATCAATACACTACACATGAGGATTTCAATCATAAAATAACATCAATTTCTCAGGTGGGGTAGTGAAACCATTTTTTTTCTTATGTGAATCTTTCATTTACACCATCCTCAAGTCTTTTTGGGTGTCATATTGTTAGATTAAATTCTGTGTTTGGTATTATATTTCTTTGTTAATAACAATGTCATATTGTATGACTAGTGTACTATAATGGTGATGTTCATTTATAGCTTAATGGTTATGTTAAATACATTTGGATATATCCCAATCCAGGAGAATGAAGTTCAAATAAATTCTTAGAAGATATCAGTTTCATATAAAGAATCTATTCACAATATTTATGATTGAAAAATAAGAAGGATATGGTAAAATATTTAGAATGTTTTTGAAAATACTATGTTGTTTTCATTTAATTGAGATTTTCTTCACTCAATATATAATGAGTGATCATTTCTAGATGATAAAAGATGAATGGAACATAATGGTTCTTATGGGTAATTAATCTCATACACAAGATGTTATTCTTGCTAATGTGATTTATAGAGAATATTTAAATAACCATCATCTCAAGGAGTTATTCTAATTTGGTTTTTTAGAAGAATAAGTATGCATACAACATATTAAATACATATAATTTATTTATTTTTCTAGAAAAAGAATATATATCTATTAATATAAAGTAGAAGTGTTTCCTAGAGTTTTTCAAAAAAATTGGGGTCTATATTTTTTGGGAAGTGGAAATTGAATATTTGGTAAATGAATGATTTTTTGAAAATAATAATGATTCATGGAAGGGTTAATGATTTTCATAATGTTGTGTGAAAGTAAATATTTTGGGAATGTTCATCAAATTACAATATAGGATTGTGTTTCAAAAAATTTCTATAGTTTCATGAATGTCAAAGTTATGTGATGTAGAAAACATATCTCCATCGTAGAAAATATTAATTAGAGTTTCATAAGAGAAGTGAGTTGCATTCTAATGGTGGCATCCAATAATAGAATTTCATTAAATCAGGAATGTTTCACATATGGTGGATATCATGAAATGAAGTTTCATGAAGGGTAATTTGCATCCATAAATAGGTCACAACCCCCCCCCCCCCCCACATTGGAAGTAGGTAGACATATTAAAGATCTGAAGGCTTTGAATCATGAATTTTTTTGATAAGTAATTTAATTCATGAAGTTGTAATGGAAACATATATTATTTGATGAAAATTATTGGTTCAGTTAGACCCATGGGTCTTTAAGAACATATTTATATAGACATGAGTTACAAGCAAGAACTTTCTACGTGACGAAGTAATTTTGAAATCATTTTCTTCATGAAATATAATTTTTCAAAAATATGATGTTAGATTCAAAAAATACTGAAAATCACATGATTTTTTTTTTGTTTTATTAAAACATGAATTTTTTGGAAAAGTATAGTGTTTCACAACTTAATGAACATTGTGCAAAAAAAAGATATGTTGTGTGAAAGTGAAAAAAGTGGCATGAACATAATTCTTACATGATACACTGTTTTTCATAAATGTTAGTATTTCAAGAAATAATAGTCCTAAAAAAATTTCATGTGTTTAAAACTAAAACAAATAATTTTCATTAAAGTTTTAGTTTCACGGATGTATGAATTTTTCAAAATCATTTGTTTCATGAATGGAGAATTTTTTGGAACATAAATAACTAAATATCTATTTTAATTAAATGGTGAATTAAAGGAGGATCAAATGAGGAATATGATATAGGTAGAGTATTAGGATAATTAAAGGAAAATATTATTTATTTTAGTCTATTTAAAAATACTTACATGTTTATAAACTAGGTATTTAACTTCATTAACATAATAAATAGAGGTGAGGTGGAGGAAATGTGTATTGGATGAAGAGTGTCCAATCCCAAAAACATGTAAAGGAAGTGAATCTAGAAAATAATGAGTATTGATGAATCATTTTTGTCCACTAAACTAGTGAAGTGCATGCGATTCTAGTATGAATGACAAAACTTCATAGTAGTATCATTATACTATCCATTTTTGGTAAACTAAGAAAAAATACCGAAGTCTTAATGATGTTAAAACTTTTAGAATATTTTTTTATTATGTCTTGAGGTCCATTAAAGGGAGTAGTAATATGACATATTGTAAATAGATACTCCCAAAGAGGAAATAATATCCTAAAATAATGTTAATGAGAGTATATAGAAGTGTTTAAATTTTGTCTAACCCATTATTCAACCCCATATCAGTTTTTATATGGTTCCAACAAGTGGTATCAAAGTATACAGGTTCGAACTCAATTTTCAAGCTCAGAAGCCTTGTTTTTTTACATGGATTCTATAATGAAGCCTAGATTTTTAATGGAACATACTTTGATAGATGGATGAAATACCTTATCATGTATTTAATGTATATGGTGAAGAGGTTCTAGAGTATATTTGAATATATACTGACATTAGAATGGATAATGAAAAAATTCGAAACGCAGAAATAGAAAAGATCCTGAATAGATCATTGTCAAATGAATACTATAAGAAAATTTCTCATTATGATACTAATTATGAGACTTATAATACTATGGAATATGTGTATGAAAAAAATTAAAAGGATAATCCTCTGGGAATAATGATGATGAGTTCTTTATGAAAAAATGCATGAAAAAAATGAATAAGAAGGAGACAATTAGAATATTGGATATAAGAATCGATGTGAATGATTCAAATTATATTATTTCCACTTATTATTACATTGATGTTGATGTTGATGTTGATGTTATATATAAATATATATATGAGAATAATAGGTCTATTAAAATAGTAGATAGAGTTAGAGGGTGTTTTTAAACTACTAGTAGATATGGAAGGTTATCTTTAAGAATTAAATAGTCAAAGAGATAATAATTAAATTTTTGATGGTCTATTGGAAATAATACACATAATATTTTAACAAACCTGATGTAGATATTGAGAGTCAATGAAATTATTTACAAGTTCATGTAAATCATAAATAATTAGTGACTCTTATGATAATTACTGAAGTAAAAACTGAATGTGATTGAATGTTTGAAATAATATTCTAAATAACAATACAAAACTATTGATTCACTTGAGGAACATTTTCTAGAAAGGAAAAACATTAATGATCTATTTGATGATGCTATGTTTTAGAAAAAATATATTTACTGCTTTTAGTGGTTATGATTAACCACTTTGGAATGATGAGAACTTTCAGAATGTTTATGAGGATCTAATAAATTGTAATAAATTTATAGATATTGTGTTATATGATCATGAAGTTGTAAAATCCTCTATAGAGTAGTTGGATCAATGATATATCATTCACGATGTAAAAGATGAAATAATTCAATTTTTCTCATAGAGAAAATGTGTTTTAAAAAATATGAGGTGGCCCTAAATGTTGAAAAATAGAAGATGGGTATCAATATGAAAACATAAAAGGAACTTATAGAATAAATTATAATTGAGATAAATCATAAATTTTTATGGAAACTATGTTAAAAGAAATTTTAACCCATATAACTATAATTTTTTGAAGGAAGAATAATTTTTTGAAGCGAAGATAATGATAGTTTAATGGTGATTTTAGAAAAACTAATTGAGAAAAGACAAAATATTAATGAGATATAGTCACAAAACACCTTTTCAAAGGGGAATGAGAAGGTAGATTTTCCCTCATAAAAGTATATATGTGTGGAATATTCAATGATACAAATATAAAATTAAAAGCACCATTGAAGAATATTACTTAATTGAAGAAAAACTACCCATGATTGGATTTTACTAAGGATGAATGAGACACACTATAAATTTGTATCAGGAATCCCAAAAGATTGATAGGGAAAAGTGAATGCATGCATCAAAGTATAAATTGAGACACAATGATGATGGGAAAGTGTTCAATGTAAATTGTTTCATTTTTTCTCTACTTAAACATATAGAAATGCAATAAAGTTGAAAAACTCAGGTAAGGAGTAAGTTTTAACAAGGAGGTCCTCTTCCCTAGGGGAATATAGTGGAATGGAAAATAATTTAAAATAACCTATTAATATAGAAAAAACCTACACTATTGTAAAGAAACAAAATGAATATTAATTCATTTTTTAAATGAGTATATCACAATGAACCCACAAAAAACCTATTGAAGATAAAAGAAAAAATTATATGGGAAAAGGGGGAGTATATTCCATTTTTGAGTAACGTTTTTTTTGCACTAAATAAGACTATATAAAAATGAAAAAGGGTGATATTTCTAACATTTTTACTAAAGTGAAACTATAATAAGGGATCCATGGTAAATAGTCAATAAATATATAAATATGATAAATTTTGGATAATAGAAGATATCTCTAGTGGAGGTAAAATAAAGAGAAAAATATCAAATGTAATATTCTTTTTCCAAAGAAGATTAATGTAAACTAGTGCATATGTGGTGCATAACATAATTAAATATATATGAGTGGGTTTGAATAGAAAAAGTAAAAATGGTCAATCTAGTAGTATATATATATATATATTAAAATAAGACTAAAAATGGGGGTAAATAATTATTAATTATAAGGAATTAATAATTTGGAGTTGGTTAGGATGTTATGAACAGCACATAAGGATCAAAATATTTTTTCTAGAAAATTTAAAATTGTTGGTCCATCCAGGATAACCAAAATTCACTTTCTTCTGATTGTAGAGGTACCCATATCCCCATTAATTTAAATATTTATAATATATGTTTTAATTGGTACATGGTTAAAGGGGGAGATACAATCTATTGTGTGTTTGTGTGCCAAAAGGTCAATGGTGTGTAAGCTAAATGGAGATACACATGAAAATAATAAATATAATTCTTGACAATGTCATATAGTATCATATTCAACAAGTGGTGTTATGTAACCACATTGTTTTTTATATATCTATCTGAATGTATCATTCTATTGAAATTGATGATTATATTATTAAGTGACTAATGTGAAACAAAAGATATGTTAAAGCTATATTTGATTGAAAAAATGGTTCCAAGTGACTTTGGATAATAAAACATTACTATAATACTATAGTTCATCTTGTATTTTACCACCCTATAAATATATATTTGTAGTTATGAATAAAAATTAATTTAATTCATGTTATTGTATTTTTTATAATGTGTTATCAACTAACTATTTTTAGGATACAAAGAATCTACTGACAACCCAAAATCATTCTAAAAAAGTGGCCTCCTAATACAGAATTGTAATTCAATATTTTTCAGTAGGTTAATGATTCATATTGATATGATGTACCTGTCTAAATAATGATATATTTAGGGGTAGTTTGTCACAACAACCATTAATACCATGTTGTACCACGTAGTAATATTCCACAAGGTGTGTTATTTGGATTTAAATTTGGTATATCTCACACACTTGTTCCTAAATGTTTGTTAACTAACTTTTTGGAATTATTATGATTGAGGTAACATGATTTTCTTTAAAAGAGATAAATATATGATAATAATATCTATAGATGTAAGAGAGTAACATGCAAAATTTTGGGGTTTATTTAATTAAACTCTTTTTTGTTATAGTGATTTTAAAATCTGAATGCCTATATTATTTTTTGATGACTTAGTAAAAAGTGTTAATTTCTCTTAATGAAAATATATCAAAAATGTTCATCAATATCAAATAATGGATTGTATTTTGAAAGGATATAAGAATAGAAATGTATTTCAGTATAATTTGATAGATGATCTCTATAGGAAATTATGGATTTCAATAGGGTAGAACAACCTCTCTATCTGTTTATCACACCATTGTAAGGGAACTATGTGCTCCCATATAATTATAATAACATTCGAAATCTGTTTAATATAGATTATTGATTAACCCAGAGTAAATATTTTATAAACAATCCACCATGGACTTCATAGTTTTATAAGGATGAGGCTTAAAGGAAATTTGGGATCACTACCTCCATATTAGTCATGATTTCATTGGCAGAGATGATATAAAAAATGTTATATGACCATAAGGGGAAGATATTAATTAACAAATTCTATTTCATAAGGCCCTTTTCACTTTGATTCCAAAGGGGTAGAGAGAAATCATCATTGAGGAAAATAATGAATAAAAAATCCATATCCATGAAAATTTTGGAGTATCTGGTAGAGGATATATTTATGATTGTATTGATAAAAAATCCAATGATGGAGAATTTTATACCCAAATATATGCCTGATATTAGATATTTTTTTAATTAGAGTTCTATTTTATATAACTAGGGTATTGGAATGGTAATGAGTGTTTTGAACACAATATAGAAATTGAATACATATAGATAATTCCCCATCTATGTGGATTAGGTGGTGTGAAATTCTCAAAAGATATTAATTTCATATCAAGAAGTTATTATCCGGAGTCATTATTTTATATGAAGAAGGAGGTTGTTGAATATCTGCAATGTTTTTGAATAGATAGAGTTAGTTAAATATTTTTCTGAAGTGTATCAATCAATCTATAGGGAGTGATAATTTATTGATGGTGAAAGATAAATTAAGTAGAAAGATACCATATATAATTATTCTCACCCAAATGAAGTTTCACATGTTGGGTGATTTATAAAATAAATAAACTTAAGCCACATCTGAATAAGATGGCATCTTATAGTTCTCTATAATAAACAAGAGTGTAATGAAGAAGAAAAGAATAGAGAATGAATTTATTATTCAAGAAGATATAATGAATTATTATTGTATATGATGTGGTTGTTTTCCATTATTTCCCTGTATTATTGGGGTCCAACATTTGGAGGAATATGAAGAGGTATTTTTTGAAAAACTAATGATTTTTTCATGTGAAAATGATTCACAAAAGGGTGAAGGAGTTTAGTGAAATTGTGGAAAAGCTAATATTTATCCCTCATCAAATAAAGTAACATGTTTCTTGAATGTTCTATAATTTTTATAAAATTTAGAGTTTCATGATATAGAAAAAGTTATGTGAACCCATGAAATTTAGATTGGATTTTCATAATGATAATGAGTTGCATGAAAAATTTGATATAAAATAATTACGATTTATAAAAGTATAGTATTTGTGGGATTTGTGTTCTAGGTAGGTTAATTAATGGTCTCACACATATATTATTTGGCCACCTCCCATTTATTTAAAGTAATTAGGCTTGTTTATTATTTCCAGGCACTGAATAAGGACATAGTTGTGAAAATGTGTTTCTAATGTTATGTAGTTTTGAAAACATAAGTCACATGAAAAAGAACATTGATCGGTTTTAAAAATTGAGTTTCAAAAAAACATTCACATTAACTTAGTTAATGAAAAATAAATTCCTAAGTGATGCAATAATGTTAACATTAGTCGTTTGTGAAATTTATGTGTGTCTATAAGACTAGGGGTGATCTGTAATGGATTGAAACTCTCTTGAAAGGTGAGAGTTTTTTTGAATATTTTGTAATAATTTTTATCATCCAAACTAGTGTAGCTAAGTAAATTTTGGATTGTCTAAAATAATTTTTGTGTATTCTCCAAGGAAATTCCCTTTTTAGTGAAATATGTAAAAATCCACGTGCCCTATTGATGTTTTACTTCCCATCATAATTGTTTATTTCTCAATGTGGTCTAGAAGAAAGTTGTAATCAAGTGATATATTGAACATAGTTCCTTCCAATGTGGGAAACAGATCTTAAATGAAATTAAAATAGATGACAAAGAAAATTTAAAATATATTCATTACCAAAATTCACCCATCAGGGTGTTTCTGATTCCAAAATAATGTTAGGTAGAAACATTCTTCTTCCCCTCCAACTTCATGATTTTTTATTCCTCTAAATTATCACCATAATAATTTTACGAAGAAGTTCATTAATAGGTTATATCATAGTAACAACTTTTACTAGAACCCTTTATTTTTTAATTCTATATAGAAAATGTGTTCCCATCATATTTCATTTTTTTTCTAGTATATCAACTCATAAATAATTTCATTCTTCCAAAATGAGGTATTTCATGACATATAGTAAACATGGAAGATTCCACATAGTATTTTTTAAATTATCCATTGGTGAGATATGTTTCATTAAATTAATTATGATCTTAAATTGTTCAATAAATAAATCACAAGGTCCTATATAATATTTTTAATATCATTAAATTATATTCTGTATTGGGTATCATCCTTTTTGGTTCATGTGAATTATAATCACTCTATATTACATTATAGTATATTTATTTATTGGGATTCATCATTTGAATATTGAGATTATGTTTTCTATGTTCGCCCCCTATTTCTTTTAGAGATCCCCATTGTTTTGATAATAAATATGATTGTGTGATTCTTTTATTGTGATTTCAATACATGATATTTCTATAATAGAAACTTGAATAGTTAATAGGGAGTAGTAAAAAATAAATTACAGTCTTTCCATGTAATAATAGTGTTTTAAATTTGAAATTAAATTTTTATCATTGAATCATCTACACCACATTGAGTTTATCCTATAATTGATAAATAATTATTTATTAGTGAAACTTTTTGATTTATAAAAATATATATCATCACATATTTTTTTATGTGTATATTTTCATGGAATATGAATCTTCTTACATTGAATAATAAATGTAACTAATAATTTATATCTTTACATTAATCAAATTGTTTACTTAGGAATGTTAATAACATATTTATGATGATCTATATGAGAATTTTCTCTAGTTCTCATCAATAATCCTTTTGGATTTTCACCAGTTTTTTATGATTAATTAATTATTTACTATATAAATCCTCTATTTTTCATTAGGAACATTTTCTTAATAATCATAGAATAGTTCATTGAAATTTTACATCAGGATGAAAGGATGAATATGATGAAATATTTGAAGAAACAATTATAGAAAATAAGAAAATGATATATCATGAATTATATATATTAAAAATAAATCCATTGATGAATAATTTAATACTTAAATTATCATATCATTTCATAATAGAAAATTAAAACTGTATAATCATGAAAATGAAATAATGGGTTTCAAATAAAAAATGTCAAAAACATGTAGTTAATCATAAAAACATAATGATTTAAGGGATGTAAATATAGAACCATTACATAAAATCTTGGAAGAATTTCTGATCCTTGAAATTATAATCACTCTATTAAAATTTATATGGTACAACATGAATAGAGTTATTGATTGATATTGGATAAACCTTACTCAAATACCAATTTTTTTGAGTGTATACAATATCTCTTATAATTTTTCTTGATAATTTTAAAAACCTCTTTATTTTTAATACTTAGTTAATTTTATTATTAAAATTATCTTGAATGAAATGAATTATAAATTCAAGTTTTTTATTATTCATTAATCTTTTTTAAGTAGAAATAATACATATAACTTTTTTATAATTATAGACAAGTATTGATTTATATATATACAAGGTGAATAACGTTTTTAAACATCTTATATAAATTGTTTTCATTTATTACTTATGGATTTAATAAAAATATATATATACTATCTTATAACACATTAAAAATTTTAAAGTTGAATCTTCTTACCTATGTTTTTTTTTCAATAAATTTTTAGGATGAATAAAAAATATATTTCATACATATTTAAAATAGATTACATATTAAATTTTTCTCCAAGTGTTCTATCATATATATCGATTCCTAAATATTTAAATACAAAATTTATATTATTTTTTTCTATTTATATGTATAATTTATTTAGGGTCCCGAACATTTTATAATGTAAAAAACCTATTGTTTTGAGATTAACATATTATATATGATTCTATTCCTTCATTGTAAATGTTATGAGTATTATGTTTTTTAAGGTCATGCACATTTATTTTAATTTTTTTAATCTTATGAATTTTCAAGCAGAACATCTTAGATTTTAAAAGAATGTCCTAATAGATTAAGGAATGTCTAATATGATTTAAAAGGTATTATAAAATAAATTTTAATTTAGGTATAATAGGTGAAGGTATTAGGAAATTTATTAATGTCTTATAAAATCAATGATAGATATAAATAAGTTAAAGTCTTATGAGATTCCATTATATGTATTATGATTTTTTAAAGATAAAAAAGATGCAATATATTTTACATAAGAATAAATTAAAATGATTCTTATGTTTCTATGATTAATCATATAAATTTAATACCTATCTTTTATAATTTTATTTTTTCTCCAATAAATTTTAAAAAACTCATATAAAACGTCGTTTATTGTTAAAAAAACACTATATTACACTTATGATAAAATTTATAATTTTTTTTGTATAGAATTCAATTTTATTTTAGAATTGGAATTATCAGAATAAGGATACAAAATTATATACTTTATATGTATAAAAGGGTAAACTATGAATTTTTGAGAAGATATATTATTCATGTGGTGACATATTTAATATCCCAATAATTTTCATCTTTGAGATGTTTTTCCCCATATTTAAATGAATACTCATAGTGTTTAATATGGAAATTATCATAATGTTCTAATCATCAAATTACATTTTTCAAAATGTGGCTGATTGAAATGTTGAAAAAATATTTTCAAACATCGTCCATTTACCATTAAAGATTTTAATGATTAAAAAATATTAGGGAAACTAGATTAGAAACCAATAAATTAAAAAATTAAATATAGTTATGACAACTGACATGTTGCAACAATCTACTATAAATTCTTTATAATATTAGAACAATGACAACCTATATCATTTAAACCCCATAAATAATGATTTATTACATGATAATACAAATTATTTAATCCTGAAATATTGAGATCCCTAGTTTATTTTAGATATTAGATACGTAACATAATATCTTGAAACATGGATACAATTAAATTATTTAAAAAATACACAACAGGCCCTTAATATCCATTGATCCTCATAAAATGTAATGGATAACTTGGTATGTTGATAAGAAATGGGTTATCTATAAATCCCAATGAGGCAACAATCAAATCATTTCATGATAAATGTATTACATTTTAGTCAAGGGTCATATCATGTTGACCTAAGAGGGGTGAGAATAAAAAAAATTAACATCATTACATGATATCGGATAATAACATAAAGACCAAAAATAAATGTGGAAACAACATAAATCACAAAATCATAATATTATGTTTTCAATAACTGCTGAGAAATCACAACATAGTGAACCTATGATAATTTCGGATACACCACATATGGAATATCATGAGATGAAAACATTAACTAATGCAATGGAGGGCTATATAATTTCAATCACATCCATCACATTAGTATCAAGTACATTCATTTTCGCGCCTCATAGATCATATAAAAAAGATGTATTTTATTACATTTAATTCAATGATTAAGGAGTATGGGGAACATACATGGAAGTCCACACTCAATTAAGGATAGGTCCATCTTGGTGAATACGCTTTTATGGAAATGGGGATGGGTATCCCCAATATAAATGTTTGGAAAGAAAATGCATGGGATAATTTTGATAGAATAATGCATTTACATATACATTATAAGGATACTAAAAAGAATGTGTAAAAAAATTACATCATGTAAAATTTGAATTAAAATGTCTTATTACAAGGAGAGTAATAAAATAAAAAAGGGAGAGAAGTATATACCATACATTTAAAGGGTGCCTATAAAATCTTCATAGAATCTTCTTTAGTCCCAAGGAACACATTGGGATCGATTTAGAGTGGGAGAGTCTGTGTAACATAATGCTTAATGTTTTTTGAGTGAATACGAGTGGGATAATGGGAGGTTATTTGTAGAAAAAGATGGGGGAATTATTAATTAATTTGAAAACATTGGTTTTAGACTTTAAATTATATAGTTATCAAAAGCAAAAACGTTCCCATGGTTTTTCAATATTTCTTACTAGCGAAGTGTGATTCTCAATATTTATTAAGGAAATTAATAGAAATACTAGAAACAATATCCGTAGTGTTATGAAATTCAATCACATATTTAAAGACATGATTTTAAAACACTAAAATAAATTATATGGTTTGGATGATTTATTAAGGGTATATGAAATTTAAAAAATAACTTAAAAATAAATTATTTTAAAAAATAAATATGTATATTTAATGTATTATTATAATTGAATTTATTTAATCACTTTTGGGAAATTATGATTTCATAATAAAGAACATATATTTAAACCACATTTAATTTTTAACCAAAAATTAATTATTTTAGAAAGATAAAAAAATCCCCATTGAATAATTTTGATATGGTGATTTCAAAAATAATATTTACTTTATTGCAATAAGTTTCTAATTATCATAATTATTACTTTTAATTAAAAATCTTTATTCTCTAAAAAATATTAGTGGTTATGATACTAATAGCTCTGTGACACTTATAAAAATTACAGTGCACCTTTTAAATTATATTAGAATATATATATAAATATATATTGTTTAATAATAAGATTTTATTAAAATTAAATTTATTTAAATCATTTTTGAAATTATTAAAAATATTATTTAATTATATATATATATATATATCCCAAAGTTTAATTATGATGACTTCATATCAAAATATGATTTCTATCGAACTCATTAGTAATTTACAAATAATAATAAAAATAAATAGGTTTAATCAATTATAAATTTTAAAATAAATTATAATAAATAATAATGCTAGGGTATATGTATATAACCACATCTTATACTAGCATACACCCAAAGGGTATAGTGTGCGATGGTGACACTTTCTTGTGTTGGTTTGAAAATATGGTGTGGGATGGGATGTCAATAATGTTAAACTTCTCCCATAAATAGTTTTATTCATGCATTAGTTTCTTAATAATTGGTTGGTATTTGTCAAGGGACAATCAATATGATTTTGTATCCCTTAGATGCTCTGATTAATGGGATTAAAGGGTTAATCTCATATTTCATGGACATCACTTCCTTAATATTTTTCAAAATGATTTTATCATAACTCATATTATATAGTAATAATAACAAACTCTATACAATGAGTATATTATGAATAGTTATGACTTTTATTGGACTTTTAAATATATTAGTTTTTATTTTTAACGGATGATAATATCCAATGTAGTGGATGTTGTTTCTACAACTACATTACATAATAATGAATTTATTCAATTAAAAGGTAATTTCATTTATAAATGTTTAGTTATTTACATCCATTATCCATTTAAAAATTTTACCCATGGAATTTCATTTCATACTCTAAAATTGATGAGAGTTCTTTTTTCATCATGTCTTATGTTTACCATCTTGCATTATGAAATTGTGGTTCCACCACAACACTTTGATCAGCTGAGTTTTAAATTTTTTTAGAACATTTTCTCTTTAATCTAAGATTTAAACTAGATAATACTCTTATTAATGATAATTCTCCATGGCTTCCACCTCTAGATTCAATACATGTTATTGGTATAATATATACTTCTTCAAGAAGGATATATAGTTCACATCTTGTATTTGGGATAGGTTAGGTGGGAGTGTTAGTCTAAAGGACACAACTTTGATGTGAAAAAAGATCTCAATAGGGATGATGTATCTTGGAATATGTAATACCTTATTCTTAATAATCATGACATTTTTCTATAATTATATAAAAAAGAAAACATCATATAAGATATCAAACTCTAGGTCTCATTAATGATGGTCTATATATATTCTATTTTGAATTTGTGAATATTGCATATGAAATATAATTATTTGAACCATAATTATCATATCATTGATAAGATCTTGTCCCATAATCTTCCACTCTATATCATCTTCCCAGTATGTTGGTGTCTGACACCTCTTCCCATGGAAATCCTTATAATGTGCTATTTGAATAGTAAAATAAAAACTAATGTTAAAAGAGATCTCTAATATGGGATGGTTTTGTTCCCAAAATACATTTAAATCCATTGAACATGATACAAATATATGCTATAGATTTTTACTTATTCCTTAGAGATGGCAATCCATCTATGTGTGACTGAAAATACTAAAACTCTTCCCTCTATCCAACAGTTGTCGAAGGCTTCTCCATAACCATAAGGTAAACCTTAGATCTTAATTAGATACAATAAAGAGTGGAAATACATAAATTCATACCAATTTACTTATGTAAAACATTTATAGTTGGTCAATATAGAAATATTTCTTGATTATAATGAAATTATATGATATTATAATTGTATATTGTATAATCTCAACCTTTATGAATATTTATTGCACCTTTTTAGGTATTATTTCACCCTTTTTGTCAAACTTTTGATAGGACTTTCTTCTGTGTTGTTTTGAGTGAATTTGGATAATATGGGAAGGCCATGGGGTTATGAATGTTTGGTGCATTATTAGGGTAAACCGTGTGGTTTTCCCTAGAAAACAATGCACCATATATTGACTCATAGGAAGGGGAACATAGTTTTACAAAACAGCATAACCAAACTCCCCAAATAGTGAACTCTTGGATGGGTGGGGGGGGGGTCATGGTTGGTGTAATGATTGGAAAATCATTATACCACTTATGAGAAACCATGAACCCTATATAGTTGGGTCACATGGTTTGGAAGCACCATTTTTCTAACAATACAACCCACCTAAGAAAATGTGCACATGGTTATTTAATGCCATGAAATTGTAATAAAAAATTACCAAACTGACATTCTATATCTATAGAGACCCACACTTTTCATAAATTAATATTACAATTTTTTTTATAATAATTAAAATATTATACAAAAAGATTTCCAAATACTGTAATACTCTAATGCCTTTAGAAACATATAATCATAATCACTGGTACATAAGTGTGCTACATTATCTCCCAATAAGTCCTCATTTATAAGAGACAATATAATATAATTCAAATATAATGCATATCTTCATAAACTAGGGAAGGAAACATAAAAAAGGGTGAGCTCAGATGCTTAGTAAGGCTAAAAAAGGGCGACATGTAAGTATAAACATGAGCATATGGGTTTGAGAATGTAGTCATAACATTAAAAAATCATACCTTTCATATCATAAGATCATAAACATGAATCATGGAATAAAGGTTCATAGTTCTGAAGACATGAATCATGAAAAATAATCTACATATTCCATTAAATCATAACATAGTAATAAGACATAGAAATCTAGAAAACATAGAAGCATTTAAAATGATTTCAATATTAGTCAAGGCATTTGTTTCAAGGACATATCAGTAGTGTGGGTTTAGTCAGCACACCATATTTTTTGTCATGGTTTACTCTATGGCGATATTAGAAGTTTGAGTTCACTCCCCATACCATCTTGATAGTCGTGGTTTACTCCTATGACTATATTCATATTTAATGTTCTCCCAAGACCATCTTAGTCTATCTCATGAGATATAAATATTTACCCAATAAACTTTAGGGAGATATAGATCCCAACAATCTCATAATGAGATCATACATACATATGTTTCAAGATCATAAAAAAATTATATCAGAACCGTTGAAATGAAATGAGTGTCATAAACATTTAATTATATAATAACTTATAGAAAAATATATTGTTATCATAATAATTTCATAAAAAACCTAACCCATTAAAGGAAGTGGGTTTCAAAATCATATAACCCATGAAATATAAATGGGATTCATAAAAATTATTAAATTAAAACAAAAAACAATTCAGATTAATAATATGAATGTAGACATTGAATCCTTTCCCCAGAAATGAATCAATAGAAACTGATGCCATCGTGGATGGAAAGTAATTTATAAATATATTTTTATAAGCAGTCTTTTTGGAAAATATTCAGTCTACATTGAAAAAACTTTTTAATACAGAATACATTTTTGAAATTATGGTTCTTTTAAAATATATTTCAAAACATATAAAGGAATATTTGAAAACCATGAAAAATTATTAAAATCATTTTCCAATGAAAATGATATTAAAATATCATTTTATTTTTTTAACATATTTTTTTAAATGGAATATATTTCTAACCAAAGGGAGAAATAAATTCAGATTTTTATATCAGCATTTTATTAATAATCTTGAGTACCAAAGTGTATAAAAATTGTAATAATACATGGATATATATTAAATAAATATAGGACAAGAAAACTAATGAGTATTCTTGATAATTGGTTAATAATATTTTATAAATTGATTAATAATCATAAATATTCCTTTTAATCGATGAGATTGTTTTAATAAACTTTTATCACAAGGTAACATTGGATAAAACACTCAATGTATGAAAATGAAATTACATGAAGTTGAAAATATAATGAAAATGAGTTTCATGATATAACATGTAAAATAGACCTTGGAAAATAATGTAGGTTCATAACAAAACATGTGTCTCGTAGAAGGTAAATTGATACAAAACTATCGTACTGATTTGGTAAAATTTTTAACATAAACCCCATGAAATAGAGATCATAAAATGGATATGTAAATACTCATAAATTTAATAATAATAATCATAGAATACATTCATGGGAAGTACATAAACCATGAAAAAAATAGTGGTGAATAAGGAATGTATCTCATTGAAATAATAAGTTAGATGAAATTACCTTATATTATGTCTTGAATATCTTCATACTTATAAAAACATCCTCTTCTGTGGGTAACTCATTTTGGTTTGCACCAATGGTATTCCATTAATGGATTTATTCCCAAAGCAAATATTCTAGGATGAGGGTATAGATTTTTATGATCTATTTTTGTAGATCACATTCAATCCAAAGTGGCTTGAGAGGTGTGAAAAAGTTGGAGTAGGGGAAGCCTTTTTATAGTGGTGGAGGAGTGGTACTCATATAAATTTGGGGAAAAGGAATTTCAACCACGTTTTACCATTGATATTGGATCCATTAATTAATGAAATTTGATCCAAGGGAGTGTAGGGTCCAAAAATATCCATCCAATGGATTTTGGGAAAGTGTCTAGGTTATTTTGGGACATAAGTTTACAGTTCAGTTCATTATGAAGGTAGTTTTTCTATTAATCACACTAAATAATTTTAATCACATTCAATGTTGTTTTGGGTAAGAAAATAATCTGAAATTATTAGACCTTATAAATTATTTCTATTCCAAATTAAAGTCACTGAAGTGGTAGAAAATTATTTCAAATTAGTCCCACAGACGAGACGACACTGCAGGTTATTAAAGTAATAAAAGTCAAAAGTTTGATAAGTTTTTATATTCAATTTAAGTTTGAAATTTATTACAATGACTTAATTTTTATTAATTGAAAAATAAGTACTACAATATTCCTTTAAATAAAAATCAAAATATAATTTAATACTATAAATAAATTAGATGAAAAAAATAGTTTGGAATTAAACATTAGTATTTTCACTATTCATCAAAAAATGATGTTTCTAAGAAAAATATGAAATTTTCAACCTAAGATAATTTTCAAATTATAAATAAAAAACGATTTTTTTATCAAATTAAATTTATATTTTTTTAAAATGAATTTTATTATTTTTCACAAAAGGATATTACAAGCAGTTCATTGTGAAAATTGTTTTTTTAAATATATTGAGTCCTTACCCAAATTTTTTTTTTCATTATCAGTATATTATATTTATATAAATCCATGATAAAAAATATTTTAAAAGTAGTTATTAATATCTATACCACTATGTTTAAATTCTAGGTTATAATGATATTGTTTAAATAATTATAAAAATAAAATTATGTTTCATATAAACTCAGTGTTGTGTGTAGCTGAAGCCAAGTTTTGGCCTTATGATAAGAAATCTTGACTTATTTAAATGAAAGAAAACAATGAAAATTAATTCATTCAAGGGAATAAGGTATATAATAATTAAAACGGTTACATTCTAACCCACATAAAATTAATTTCTCCCTTAAAAGTTTCTATTCAGGTAAAAAAACTAGGATACTTCTACAACAACATATCCTCAAGTTTACACATAGCATCCTCTAACTGGTGATTTGTCCAGAACATTTTTTCTAGGATAGTGGTCTTGTTTTATACAACATTATCTGTATGATCCATTATTTCAACTAGTGGTTCTTTGGAGTAAATATCCTATTCCAATGGAATTCCCTTTATATTTATTAAATGTGAAGGGTCAAGTATGTAATCCCACAAGATAGATACATAATATTCATCATGTCCTGAGTGATATTTTGGGGAAGTGCCAAGTGATAGGATACTATCCTGATATGATCATGTATGTTAAAGGGAATGATATACCTAGGGTTTAGTTTTTATTTATTTATGAACCAAATAACCTTATTCCAGGGAGATATACATAGAAATACCTTCTCACCATCCTCAAATTTTAGATCATGCCATCGATTATCAGCATTTTGTTTTTGCCAACTTTAAGATGCCCTGATATGATTTTGAATAGATCTATCATTCTCTTCCATTTCATCAGCGATCTCAGGTCCCAATATATTTATTTCTCCAACTTCATCCCAACATATTGGATCTCTAAATAACTTCATATAAACTTATTTATAAGGTATATATGAATGCATAAGTGAAATATATATTTGTAAGAAAATGTAACTAGAGGAAGGTGTTGATCCCAACCACCATTAAAATCCAAAGAAGAAGATTCCAACATATCCTCTAGATTTTGAATTGTTATTTTAGACTGAGAATATATTTAAGGATGATAATTAGTGATGAAACATAATTCCATATGATGTAATTACAAAAGACTTCACCATAAATTTGAGGTAATAATCATATCATGATCTGATACATTGGAATGGGGTACTCCATGAAACCTTTTAACTTCCTTAATTTATATCCTGGAAAACTAATCCATAGAGAAGTATTCTATAGTTTTGATGATGTATGATGACTTTTTAAGGAGATCGACTACCACCCATATTATGGTAAAAACATTTCAGGTTTTGGAGTGTCCAATGAAAAAAAATCAATTTTAATGTTATCTCATTTCCATTATAGTTTATGTAATGGATGAAACATGCCTTTATACTTTTATATTTCATCCATAATTTTCTATAATACCAAGAACCGAGATAAAAACTCGTTGATATATCCCTTTGTTACATCCCACCAAAAGTATTCATTCAAATGTCTATACATCTTCAAACTTCCAAGATAAAAAGGTAATGAATAACTTGGAGACTCCACTAATAGATCCTTATTCAAATATAGTGTGGAAGGAATACATACATGGTTCATGACCCATATTATTCCATGTTGATCATAGTCAAACTCATGAATATTTATAATTATCTTTCAAAGATCTATATATACCATGTGTGCCTTCCTAATATTAAATCGCATAGAGGGTTTACCATTTATTTGAAAACTATAATATTTTCCGCTTCCACCATGATTTCTATACACATCATTTGAAAATATATAAATATTGGATCTTTTTTGGTCCTCATCATGTATAAGCTACATGATTCTTTTGACTCAAAGCATCGGCCTCCTCAGTCACTTTCTTAGGGTGGTAACATATCGGGTAGTCATAATATTTTATCAAATCTAACCATGTTTTTTGGATCATATTCAAATACTTATGTATTAATATATATTTAATTATTTTATGATCAATATAGATCAGACGTCTCTATAAAAAATATAATTTCTCCATGTATTTAATGATAAATACCATTATTATCTCCAAATCATGAGTTGGGTATTTTTTCTCATGAATATATATTTCATAATTTTATGATCAGTATATATATCAATCTTTTCTCAAAAAATATAATTCCTCCATATATTTAAAGAAAAAATACAATTGTTAAATCCAAATCATGAGTTTGGTAATATTTCTCATGAGTCTTCATCTTCCATGATGCATAAGTGATAATAATTTAATCTTCATAAGAACACATACCAATACTTTCATGGATACATCACTTTAGATTAAAAACCATTCTCTATTATAGAGTAATATAAGCACATGTGTACTGACTAACCATAGCTTAAGTTCATTAAATTTTCCTCACATTCATCTATCCATTGAAACTATGCACCCTTTTATGTTAAATTGGTTAGTTGATTAGATAGTCATGAAATATTATCCACCAATTTTCTATAATATCCATCTAAACCAAGAAATATATGAATGGTAGAAACCATGGTTACTATTGGATAGAATTCAATATCCTCTGTCTTTGATGGATATACTGCAAAAATATCTCTTGAGATTACATTATCCAAAAAATGAAACATTTTTCACCCAAATTTCACACTTTGAAATTTTTTCATATAATTTCTCCTTCTTTAGGGTCTTTAGTAAAATTATAAAGTTGTTTTTGTGCTCTTAATTTCTCTTTGAATATATAATAATATAATCAATAAGGACCAAAAAAACTTATCGAGGTAGTCTCTAATGACCATATTCATTAAATAAAGGAGGATAATAGAGGAATTATTATAGATAAAAGGAATTACTATATATTTGTAGTGTCCATACATTTTAAAGAATGAAATATTGGGTAAGATTCCCATTTTGACACTCAATTGATGATATCAATAATGAAGGTCAATCTTGGAAAAGTATGGATCTCTATGCAATTGATCCAACAAGTTATCAATATTGGGGAGGGGATACTCATTATTGATTGTGATCTTGTTCAAATCCTAATAATCAATTCATAGTCTCATCGATTCATCTTTATTTTTCAAAAAAATAATAGTTATACGCGGAGGTGACACAATTTCCCGAATTAATACCTTGTTAGGGTTTTATTGGAGTTTCTTATTCAATTCCAACATCTCAATAAGGAAAATTCTATAGAGAGTCCGTGAAATTTGTTTGGAACAGGTTACAAGTTCTATTAAGAACTCATCTTAACATTTTGACAGAAGGATAAGAAGATCTTCCAGAATGTCATCTACAAATTCATGAACAATAGGAATATCATTGATGTCACTTTTTTCCTAGACATTTGAGATAAACAAACCTAATGAATAGAAATTAAGACCCATATAGATGATGTAATATCCTTAGGAATTTTATACTTATAATCACAATTGTGTATGATCGTAGGATGTTTTTAAAAATCTAATGAAACATAACTTCCTCGATAATGGATGTGGGATTTATGAAATTAATTCAAGTTATGCCTATGATAACATCAAATTCAACCAAATTAAGAATGATAATATTCTCAGGAACAACATTCCAACCAACATCATCTAGAGAGGAATCATAGAATTAGGATGAAATCATAATACCATCCAGGGGTTGCAATACTAATTCCACATATAATCATTTTGGTGGAATCCTAACACACTTATAAAATTCATTAGAAATAAAAGAGTGTGAAGACCAATAATCAAATAAGGCATTATCCATTCTAGAGTGGATGATAAGTGTACATTTTACCTTTTTGTTATCACACCCATCATTAAAAATAACAATTGCATGAGATTTTCCTTTTCCCCTCAGATTAAAAGGTTTATTAAATTAATCATCATCACCAGACCCTAGATTTGGGGAATGGTTATCATAATTCCCATTCTACTTACACTTAGAGAACTAAAGTGCAGGAGGTTCATTCTATGTTTCATTTTCTCTATTTGTATAATTAGCTAAATATTTCTATTACTTTGTAAATTAAATGCCTGATGGACTTACCTTCCACACTTAAAAATATTACTAAACAAATTGATGAAATTCCCTCATATATTATTCCAAAACTTAGATCATAATGAAAATTTCATAACCTTTTCTTTATGTTTTTTTGGTTTTCCTTTAAACTCTATATTCCTTTTCTTTTAAAAACCATAGGATTGATACATGACTCCAACCTCCATTTCAACCTTGATTGAAAAATTCAAAATCTCTTCTTAGCTACAAAATTTTGTTATGAAAAATTCCGTTTTATGGATTATATTTAAGCTACTATAGAACCAATCAACTTTACATTTTGGTTGGATTATAATTCTTGAATTGTACATCGCAATTTTGGTGAAATTGTCATTGTAGGTACCAACCGATTCATCATCCCTATTCATTAAATTAATGAATAATTTCTATATTTTGTATGAATAATCCTTGTAATGTACTTTTTTAAAAATATGTTCAAGAAATCATCCCAATCCATGTACTCAATTTCATCTTACGGCCTCTCATTCTTGATTAGTGTCAACCTCTAGTCCTCTTGTCCTTCTAAATAATGAATATAGAATGAATTTATCATGCTGCAAGGATATGATAACAAAGAATAACTTTTTACTAGTATTGATAACATTTTAAGAAACAAGTGGATTAGGAGACCCACTGAAGGAATGTGGATGTTTCTAATGAGTGACTCAATAGGCTTTTGTTCCCTCCTTTGCTCATTTGGAATTTCACCATGATTCATATCTTGAGAAAGCTATGTGAGTATAGTAAAAAGAATTTTTTATTCATTCTCCCATGGTATTTGGTTTCTCAAGAGTGCAATCATTTCATTGTCTATTTGAATAACCATTAACATGGTTACTTTGGGTTCCAAACATTGAATAAATCTAAAACAAACATAAATTAAGGAACAACAATCAAAATGGGGAACCACATAATCCTGAAAAGAAACTTTTAAGATGTATAAATTATGAAACCTTCTTTAATATATGACACCTTAATCTTACAATAGATTATTCATATCCAACTCTTATTTAAATCCTTCATGATGGTTCATGATGAGTTCATGATTTTCTAAGGAATATCCCCTAAGGGTGTCCAAAAAGATGTGTAGTAAGACCCATTGTCATGTACCTGGTTACACCGAGTCAGGTTCCACAGACCTTGTCAGAGGTGTTACCCCTTGGTAGGTCTATGACATATCCACATTGAAATATAGTATCTAGATATGGATGTATTTCTATGAAATCACACACTTTATATTTTAATAGGATTCTAAGACATTTTTCTATATTTTTCCTTATCCATATAATTTTCTTTATATGCGTCCTTAAAGATCTCACTTAGGTTTTCTCATTTTATTTTCAAAAGTTTAGCATAAACTTTTCACTGATACAAACCATATTGGACCTCACCTTTAATACATTAACATTACATAACTTTTTTTGAATTCTTAATCCATTATACAAATAGATTCCAAAAAACAAATTAGTCTAATGAATTTGAAAACATGGAATCATAAACACTAGTACATAAGTGTGATACATTATCTCCCCCTAGGTTATTCTAGACCAGATCCCTTATCAGAAACACCAAACATAATAAAAATCTTCATAACCCGGGGATGAAAAAATAGGGGTTATCTCAGATTTTTAGTAAGGGTAAATAAGGGTAACATTTAAGAATAAACACAAGAATAATGGTATGAGAATGTGATCATAACATTATAAGATAGTACCTTTCATATCATAATATCATAAATAGGAATCGTGTCATAAATCAGGGTAGTTCAGAAGTCATGAATCATAAATAAATAAATAACATAATCCATGAATGAAAAACATATGGATAAGACATGGAAATTTGGAAAACACATAAGCATATAAAATGATTTCTATTGTAGTCAAGGAATTAATCCCAAGGCCATCATAGTATTATGGGTTCCCCCATACCATCTTGGTAGTCATCGTCCACTCCCGTGGCCATCATAGTAGTATGAGTTCACTCCCTATGCCATTTTGGAAGTCATGGATCACTCCCATCGTTATTTTAGTAGTCAAGGTTCACTCCTAAGATTATATTTGTCTATCTCATGGGATATAAATATTTACCTTAAACATTTAGGAGAGATATAGATCCCACAATTCTCATAATGAAAGCATACATACGTTTCCCATAAAATTATAAACAATCATATCATAACACCAGAAATAAAATGGGTATCATAAACAATTAGTAATATCATAAGGTGTGGAAAATATATAGGTTTCATAATCATTTCTTAAAAATAATAACCCATCAAAATAAGAGAGTTTCAAAAGAAGATAACCCATGAAAGAGAAATAGGTTTTGTAAACATAATTAAATTATTACATAAACCATTTAGAGAAAGAATATGAATGGAAAAGGTCAATAATTTCTCTCTAAAGGAATGATAAATGAAAATAGATGTTATCTTTAATGAGAAATAATTTTGAAATATATTTTTAAAAAATTTCTTGTGGAAATTAATCATTTTTAATTGAAAAAACAATATAAAATATAATTGAATTTTCAAAATATTTTTTTTGGGAAAATATATTTGAAAACATATAAAATAAACATTGAAAACCATAAAAAAATTTAAATTTATTTTTATTTGACAATTACCTTCAAAGATCATTTGAAAACATCTTTGATAGAATTTATCATAACATGGTTTTTAAATTAAATATATTTATAACCGAAGAGTGTAATATGGTCATATTTTTAATAAAATCATTTTATTAATTATATTAAGTATGAAAGAATAAAAAAATGGTACTAATACATAGAGATATCTATGAGAAAAATAGGATATAAAAACTAATGTGTTCTTGAGATATAGATCATAATATTTAATTAATGGAAGCATAATAAAAAATAATCCTAACTAAAAATTAGATTATTTCAATAAAATATTATCACATGATAATGTGGGATCATACTCTCTATCTAAGAAAATGAAATTAAATGAAGCATAAAATATCCTGAGAAGAAGGATTTTCTTGATATAACATCTCAAATACACCTCAAAAAAATAATTCAGGTGCATAATAAAACATGATTCCCAAAGAAGGTAAAATGAGTCAAAACTATCTTACCGATTTGTGAGCTTTTTAAACATAAACACCATAAAGTAAAGATCATATAATGGATATATAAATACCCAAAAATTTAATAATAATTATCATAGAATATATTAATGGGAACTATATACAGAAAAATATGAGAAGAGTGGGTAGTAAGGCATATTTCTTATAAAAATAAAAAGTGATATGAAATTATCTTATAATGTGTTTTGTCATTTGTCATTCTAGTACAAACCTCCTCTTATTTGGGTAACTCGTTTTGGTTTGAATCAAAGGAATTAATTGGAAAGATTTCATCCCAAAGTGAGGATTATATGATCATAGTAGGGATTTTAATCATCTATTTTTGAATATCTTGGTCAATCCATAGTGGATTGAGATATGCGAGGAAGTGAGAGGAGATAAGGCCTTTTTTATAGTGGAGGACGAGTATCACTTTTTTAAATTTTGGGAAATAGAATTCCTTAAACGTTTTTACCATAAAAAGGTTCAAATAATGGACCCAATTAAATTAAATGGGATATAGGGTTGATATATGGACATCTAATGGATTATGGACAAGTGTATAGATCATTTTGGGCCTTACGTTTAAGGATTAGTTATCTGTTATGCTAAGTTGCCTCTTAATCACTACAATTTATTTTAATCACTTCCAAAAATATTATTGATAAAAAAATAATTTGAAATAATTAGATATTAGATATTATTCTTATTCCAAATATTAAATCTACATTTCAGAATTTCAGTCATAGTTTTGGTAGAAATTAATTTTAAATTAATACCAAACTGGATGACACTGCTGATTTTTAAAGTAAAAAAATTCAATTTTTTTTTGTTTTTATATAAAATTTAAATATGAAATTTATAACAATGAACTAAATTGGATTAATTGAAAATTAATTATAAAAATGTACTTTAAAACCAAATTTAAATATAATTTGACACATTAAATAAATTAGAATAAAAAAGAGTTTCAAATTAAAATTTAGTATTTTTCTATATTTATCCAAAAATGAAGATTCTAAAAAAACCTAAATATGAAGCCAAATATAATTATGACATTCTAAATTAAAAAAATGAATATAATTTTATCCAGTTAAATATCTCAATGTCTCTAAAATAAATTTTATTGGTTTCACAAAAGTACATGAAAAGCAGCTCATTTGAGAAAATGGTACTTTTAAACATATAATGACATTAACATATTTTATATTTTCCATTATAAATATGTTATATTTATAAAAATTAAATATAAAGAATATTTTAGATGTAGTTATTACTATTCATAATACAAAGTTTAACATCTAGGTTATAACTATCTCATTCACATAATTATCATAATAAAATGATTTTTTAGAAACTCCTTGTTGTGTGTAACATATATCAATTTGGTGTTGTGTGTAATAAAGGACAAGTCGGTTCTATGTGAGAGGAATGTTTGAATTATTCTAATGAAATACATCAATGAAAAATAACTCAATCATGAAAAAAATGTCCATAAAAACTCAGGGTGTTACAATATCCCTTATCACCCGTGCTTGATCTAAAATTTTTTCCATCTCTATAGTATGTGGTATCTTCATTGTTTAGGTTACTCTATATCCTTAAAATATATCCCTTTAGATATTGTTTAATCCTCCCATTGTTTATGGTTTAAATATACATTTAATGTATTTTTTTCACTAGATATTAATCACATGTTTTGATCCAAGATCTTCTTCACCCATTTGAATTTGATCATTATACATTGACTTGACGGCCAAGTTTTAGAGAGAATTCATAAACAATCCTAAGGTTCGTGGTATAATTTCTAATTACCATACTCTATATCATTATCTTATTTTTATAGTTTTTTGTTTTCATTTCAACATTGTGAAATTTATTTTAAATTACAAAATGATTTGATTCCCTTGTAATTGTGAGATCCTCCAGAGATCCCATTGGACCCATTGGATATTATGAGACCCGACATGTTGGAAACGCATGGGGTATGAAAATATCCTTGAAATAATTATTATTGAACTAGGAAATTTAAAATAAAGTGTATATGGAATTGAACTAATTCCTAAATATATGGTTTGATTATGGGATTTAAAGGGTTAACTGTCTTAACCATGAAGGGTTAATGAGATGAGTAATAAATTTTTATTATTAGGTCAATCAAGAATTTATCAGGTTGTTCCTTGTAATAAAATTAATAAACCATGGTTGTTCAGATGAATGAAATTTGAACCATGTTATAAATGGTTGATGAGTCTGTCATTGATGATGAACCTTTAATTATATATAATTTTGAACAAAGAGTTTTAGACGAGGGAATGATGCTCAAAGTAACCATGGGGTGAGAGAATGATGCTCTAGGCCCCCAAATCATATTTATATGCGAATGTAAAAACAAATTTTTGGGAGAGGGACTGAATTTTCATGTTCCAATGAGGTCCCAGACTGATGCTCTAGGAACCTGATGCATTAATGTGTGTTGATACTAGTATGGATGTCCAAGTATCCCATAATATTGTACTCAGACTAAAACTATAGGTTATCAAATGAAATTATAATTATTTTGAATAATTATAGAATTTAAATTAATTAATGTAAAATCCCTATGGTGTATGTATCAAAATATGACATGGGATAATATTGGTATTATTGCCTTAGATGACACATTGAACATGTGGCTGATGTGGTTGAATAAAGAGTAATAATATGTGAAAACTATTTAATTTCATATTTTTTTATTGTTTATACAATTATATTCATTGTTAGAGACTGGATATTTCATTATACATCATTGGTTGTGGCCTACTGAGTTTTAATCACACCCTAATTGAGCTTCTGATTAGTACCGACATAGATTTCATGTTTATTGGAC
This sequence comes from Viscum album, assembly GCA_963277665.1. Lineage (NCBI taxonomy): Eukaryota > Viridiplantae > Streptophyta > Magnoliopsida > Santalales > Viscaceae > Viscum > Viscum album. Next base: position 1,232,257,055 of record OY728162.1, on the reverse strand, counting down.
ATGATAAGGGAATGAGACATATGTTAGATGTATGAGTTATGATTCAAAATTGAGAATGGATGATGAAACTAAACATGATGTCAGGAAATTCATGAGAGATGCCATTGTGTCTTTACTTTGGGTTTTCATTTGATACTTGACACTTCTATGTGATGAAATATTTAATATATTGTTTTATGGTCATTTTAAATATTATGGGATTTTCCATGAGAAGTTGGACTTTATTGATTATTGGTTATTATCATTTGGATATTTTTTATTTATTTTTATTGTTGTATTATATTTATAATGACTGTATATTATCCCAAATCACTTATTAGGTCCTAGGTACTAGTCATTGGCCTTTGGAATATGGGGAGGTGTTCCTGAGGTCATGTGACAAATCAGCTAAGGTAACCGACATATGGAACAAGGGTCATGATGTTACAAAGTTGTAGTAGAGGTGGTTCTCTTTTAATTTGTTTTGTATTTTTAATTGGGAATGGTATACTAGAGAGTGGGATGAGTCATTCTTTCTTCATGAGTTATGAAAGGGAGTATCTAACCTATGTGTGTGGGAAACCCTAAGTTCCCATGGTAGGATTTTCATTCTCAATTTTTTTTATAGTTTAATGTTATTTCACATTGGGTGATGCACTTTTTTGGTGATGTTATTTTTTTCTGGGATTTTCATAATGGACTGGTATAAAAACATAGTTGTGTATGCATGAATCATTTTAGGCACTCATAAAGTTTTTTGAAATACATCATATTAGGCATGAATGAAAAAAGAATGTTATGAGTGGATTTTTGGAGTTGAAAATGTTTTATATTGTTTGAGTAATTTAAAATAAATCGTTAGTAATGGTGAATTATTTATAGATAAAAGATATTAAATGTGGAATTTTTAAATGGTTACAAGGGGGTTTATAATGGATAATTTATGATATGAAAATTTGTTCACCTTATGTTAGCCATGACCCTGTCTAGGGATGGTTGATGGGTTGTGATAGTGCCTCAGTTTTGACCATGGTGCGGTGTATAAGGGATGAATTATTATGATTTTATTGGAATCCCAATTATGTAAATCTGTTAATGATGTATTATGTGTGCTAAGACATGTGTTTGAAATTATAGAGACATTCCTCCACAATGATGTTTATTGGTAGGATGATACGAGGACATGGATGGAAATGTGCCTTCAGCAGCAGGATAAGTGGACCTGTTAAATCTGGTTGAAGGAGATGGATGCCAGTTCTATGAAAAATTCACTCACTTTATGCAGTTCATGGAGATAGATACATGGTGGAAAGTGTAGAATATTTCTGATCTGAATCAAGAGTTCCGGTTGAAGCACCCTCCAACATTCTCCAGATAGGGTGGACCTAAGGTAGTTTACTTCAATATTGAGTCTATCTAGAAATTTCATGACAAATTAGAGGGTCCTTATGAGAAAATAGTAAAATTGGATGATTAATTTTATGAGGTCAACAGAAGCATTGGTGGGATATTCCATCTTTATATGCACTATTGGAGGGTATAAGATTTATAGACTTCTAGGATATGTTTATAGAGAACTTTTACCTGGAATACTATGATAAAAGGGGGAATCATAGTTTAGGCGAATGACCAAGGGAAGTATGTACATGATGGACTATGTTGGCCTCTTCACCAATATAGAATTCATTTTCCCAAAACTGGAAGAAGTTGAGGAAACTACGAAGAGATGTTTTTAGGATTCCCACAAATATGATATTAACTCATAGAATAACAAATTTCGGATAAAGAAGTTTTATATAGTAGTGAATTAGGATCTCATTTCTGAGGAGAAGATAAAGGATGATTCTGATGGAGTATTGGTGGTTTATAATAGATTATGAAATATTACATCTTTATAGGGTAGAAAGCATTGATATGAGAATGATAAATTGTGTAGTGCGAAATAGAGTAGATATGGATGAGGACTAATTACCCAGGGTAATAACATAATGATCTACCATCAGTTTGGTTAGCCAATTTTCATTAAAATTAGTTTCCCTGATCATTTGTGGAGTGTGGAGTTTTCATCATGATGGTACACTTTATAGGAAGTGTAGGAAACCTCGATTGATGGGTACTAATTGATTAACTTGGCCGAACCCGAGTATAGTCTGGGGGTCTTCTACCCCATACTAACAATCAATTTGGAGTTCTACAAGCCATCTTAATCATGGTAGTGGATGTGGTACTTCTAAAATATCTCTTGTATCAATAGAATAATTGAGCACATGGGACTCATACTAGATCATAGTATATTGGACAAGATTGTTTCATGTAGTTCAGACTTCACTTGTGAACAGAAAGTCTAGACCATTGACAGTCAGAGGTAAAATTGGTATAGCTTATATTATTTCTAGAACATTAATTTATATAAAAGCCTCATATTATTTTATATCTTCTCATATTGTGAATGGTTTGAGTTTAGTGGTAGATTTTATGAGTGGGGTTATGATGATTGATACACCGTAAGGTGTACAGTTGAAAGAAATTTGTTTAAGAAAAGGATTATCTCTCATGGTGGGTGAGGATTGTGTATTTTTGATCTATATGAACATGATAAGTCTTTTTTTGACATTATTTTGGGTATGTATTGGTAGGTATCTTATCGATTCCACATCATTTCGCAGTGTAGGATTTTGATTTGCATGTCTCCTCAGGGTGATAGGCATGTTCATCACAGATAATGGAATATATAGGTAGGTTATGTAGGACTAGTTCATCAGCAACATTAGGATATCAACACCCACGTTTTGAGTCTTTCGATGGATAAAGGGGGAATAAAGCATAGTGTCTTTTCACCCGGTGTGGATCGATTTTAGGATGTATTTCTTAAGGACTTCTCAGGGCTTCCACCTAAGAGAGACATTGAGTTCTTAACTAAAATCATTCTTATATCTGAGCCATTTTCCATTCCCCCACACCGAATAGAACTAATGGATCATCAAGAGCTTACGAATCAACTAGAAAAATTGATGGATAAGGAATTTATAAATCCAAGCATTTCATCTTGGGGTTCTCTAGTTTTTTTTTCTAAGAAGACTAATGGGGCGTTGTGTGTATGTGTTAATTACCAGATGTTGAACTGGATGAAAGTAAATAAATGGTATCATTTTCTGCATAATGATGATCTTTTTGACTTGCTGAGGGGTGATTGTGTTTTGTAAAAGATTTATTTGAGGTTATAGTATCATCATATAAGAGCGATAAATTCATACCTACCACCTACAATAATAAGTAGTAGGTGTAGCTTGTATGAGTTTATTGTGATGTTGTTTGGATGAAAAAAATACCCACATTGTGTTCATGGAATTGGTGAACCAAATCAACAACCCAATTTTGTTCAGTTTTTGGTTGTTTTCATCGATAAAATGTTGGTACACTCTTAAAATCATGATCATTTTTCCAAAACAATGGAAATAACCCCGACTATACAGAGAGAGAATATGATATTCACCAAGATATCTATGTTTCAATTCTGGATTGATAGGAAACATTCCATGGATGACATCATCTCTATGGATGACGTGTCAGTATACCCAATGAAAATTTAAACAATTATTTCATGGAAACAACCCAAGAATGATTTTGATATCTGATGATTTTTGGGTTTATTAGGACATTATCAATGATTCATCAGAATAATTTTCTCTCTTAGAAGCCCCATTTTTTAGGAGTTACCATGAAGTGTATAAAATTTGAATGGTCTTGGGAATGTGAGAATGACTTATTAGAGATAAAGAAGAAATTGAATAATTCACTAATTTGGATCGTACCCAATTTGGGTGGGGTGTGTACCATGATTTGTGATGTGTATGGAATCATAATTGGGAAATTGTTATGAAAATCAATCAATTCATGAGTATGGATAACAAAAATTGAGGCCACATGAATGGAATTATCCTATAAATGATCATGAGTTATCTATCGTTGGGTTTCCATGATGTGTTGGAATCATTACCTTTGGATAAAAGGATTATTGTTTATACCAACCACATTAATGGAATCAAGTGAATGTCCGTGGCTTGTTTAGTGGAGGCAAGTCCTCCTTTGCAGGTTTTGAAGTGGTTTTTGATTACAGGGATTTAAGTGGCCCGATATGGATCTCTTTGATTCGCAGCCATTCCTTCTGTGTGGTGCTGGGGTCAGAGGTGGATTTTTATTGTTTTTAGGGAAATCATCCCTGACCCTTCGGGAAGTGGCATTTTAGCTTGTCCCTGTGGTCCATGGAAGCACACACGGGAAAGGAAAGTTCATGTGTCATGGTCTAGATGGGTCTCCTCGGGCTTCCCCTAACATTCCTAAATGGTGAGTTTTTAAGTGTAATTGAGGATTCTATTGAGGGATTTCTATGCACAAATAATCACACCATATCTTGAAAAGGAATCTTGGTTCCTCGGTTGTGTGTAGATTTGGATCTGTCCTAGCTGATTCCAGATATGATCTCTTTGAAGGTTCAAGATATGTTTAAAGGGGACGATGAAATATCATTCCTAGTTTATACCAAGTTATATTCCACATGTTGCCTCTAGGGACAATCTAGGATTTTTTACAGAAATAGAAAGAAAGGAGGGTCTCTTCAGGCTCAAAAGGCTCCCTTGGGTGGAAAATCTTCTCTATCCAGGCCAAGGGACTTTGAGTCTGTTCCTTCCTTAGAGACGATGGTCGAGATGGGAAATGCTTAGACCCCCCAGTTTGATATTGAGGGACTGAATCAGACCTCCTATACTTTTAATATAATGTATCCCCCTACATTGACCATTAATATTTTAATCATTGAGTTCCATCTCCTAGGATTTTATCCCTCACGACAACCTTGCTTAGGACTTTTCTATTGCCTGTAGTAGTCTAGTTGTCCGATCAGTTGCTTGATTTTTATTTGTTCACTCTTGACCACAAGGTGTTTCTTCCATTTGTTGTAGAGGGCCTTCCTGCTGATATTGAGGAGTTGGAGGATACAGTTGTCCACCCCTTCTCTCCTTCCATCCATGAGGCATGTCAGGTGGAGGGTTCTAATACAGTCTCAACCAATACTTTAGGCATTTTTTGTGATGCGGTTCCAGCCTTGGTTTCTCTATCCTCTTTCTCATCTCTAGGGAAGCTGGGTGGTGTGAAGGAACCAAGATCAGACTACAGAATCTTTATTACTTGAGAATCACAGCTACCATACACAAAGAAAATGATAAATTAATCTAAACCCATCGTGACATTCTATGTGATGAACTGATCACCCACAATTATAAAATTCAAAAAATATCCTTGTTCCAAAAAATACATATATGGTGGTCAATCAAGATTAATTGTGTAAGGGGACTTCAACATCATTTTTGACCCTAGGGAGAAGAAAGGGAGGGGTGGATTCCCTCAACATGATAGCATGGATATTGTGAGCTTCATGGAGGGCTCGGGCCTTCTTGACCTAGGGTACTCGAGAGCATGCTAAACTTGGTAAAACTACCATAAGAGAGGTTGGAGTAGCTGGAGTAGGCTCAAACATTTTCTAGCTAAAAATAAGGCTATCAACATGTTTCCTAATTCTAAGGTACATAATCATATCCTATTTATATCAGACCACTCTTCTCTACTAGTTTATCTACATCCTCAGAAGGATTTTTTAATGAATTTTAGGTTTTATCATCTATGGTCTCGAAGTCCTGGTTACCAGCTAAACATAAGGAATATGTGGGGTGTGCTAGCCCATGTCCATACCTGGGTTGCGCTATATAATAAAATCTATAATCTTATGCTTGGGTTCTAGTAGTTGGCTACGGAGATCCCTCTCTTTGACCATGACATGGAGACCTTAAAATAGAGAATTGAGAACCAGAAATCTAGCCACGAAGAGGCATGGAGCGAGTATGTATTTGAAGATTTTATTTCCAAGATGGCTTGATGGTAAAATATTAACTTCAAATTGGAGATACGGGATTGAGAGAGATCTTGAGTGAGATGGCTGCATGAGGGGGATAAAAGCATAGCAATTTTTCATGCATGTATCAGCGAGAGGAGACGCATGATCAAAAACAATATTTCACTCGAGGATGGAACATACACTAGGGACATGAAAATTGTTGGGAGATTGGAATTACCATTCTTGAGGGAACTTGTTTCGGGACCAAACCCGAGGATGGCCTGTGGATACCCAAGTGGCAATGTGACTCCCTAGGAGGTGATTCCCATGATTGTGTCTAGCCTGGAAAATTGGAGCATGGAGGTGATTCTGGAAGAGGATGAAATTCACTTGGCAATGATGAAACTGAATCCTAAGAGTGCACCTAGACTGGATAGCTTCCCAGGCTCATTTTATAGAAGAGTATAGTACATGGTGAAGGGGGATGTAATCGATGCTATACATGATTATTTCTGCGGAGGGAGTCTGCCCCGGGTAGCTAGTGCTACCTATCTGGTTCTCATACCGAATATCAAGGACCACTCTTCCATATTTCACTATAGACCGGTGAGTTTATGTAATTTCCCCTACAAGATCCTTGTGAGTGTAATTAATTAGAGAATTTCCCAACTCCACCCACGGTATCCATTGAGCGACATGGGTTCATTCGTGAGCGATCCATACAGGGAGATATCGCTCTTTCCAAGGAGGTGATGCGAGAAATTATCTTAAAAAAAATGGCTCTAATTGGTGATCAAGTTGAACATGAACAAATCTTATGATAAGATAGAGTGGAGTTTTATCAACAGGGTTCTCATTGTTATGGGGTTCTCGTTCTGGGTGGTGGATCTTCTTTTCAGGAGCTTTAGTTCTCCATGGTTCTTGATGTATTTATTTAGGAAGATTCATTGATTATTTAAGGATATGAGGGGCCTTCGGTAAAGAAAAACTCTCTATCCCAGTCTATTTGTCAAGGTTCAAGACTCTCTCAGTCATCTTATTAACTCTTGCTTATCAAATAGAGGTATATTTACATTTATAAGAAAGACGAACATTCAAATAATCTCCCACTTCTGTTTGTGTAAGACATGATCATCTTCACTAATGGAGGTAGGGGTTCTATTCAAGGAATCATGAAAATTCTAGATAAATACTACTTTTCAAGCTGAAAAGTTATCTGTAGCTCAAAGATATATTTCTTCATCTCTCATAGGGGTGCTCCTAGGTGGGTTTTCACACTCTTCAACTGCATCGTCATGAAATGTAGTGTTTTCTATATGAAGTACCTAGGTTTTCCTATTTCTTCAGGCTAGATTTGAGTTCATGGATTTGATAAAACATTGAATAGGATCATGAGATTCATCTTGAATTAGAATAACTGCTTCCTATCATTTGGAGTCTGTATTGACCTAATAAATAGTGTCTTATCCACATTCCCAGTTCATGCGATGGATTCTTCCTATGTGTCGCATGGTGTTATTCATATGATTGATAATGTGCTTTGAAGTTTTATCTGGGATTCAAAGTCTGAAGGAAAGAGGCACTGGGCCTCATGGGATAGGATGACACAACCCATCCACAACCGAGGGATCAACGTGGAGGGTCTTCAAGGCACACTCCATTGCTTTCTTGCTAGGCTATCATGGTAGATTCTTGAGGGACACGCTCTCTGAGGAAATTCCATATCTATGACTTTCTGGGCCTCTTGGGATCCTGTGAGGGAGTACACTTCTACCTTCTAGTAGATGATTTTCTATCTTATTTAGAATCTCTATTTGAACCCCGGATTGCTAGTTTTTGTAGAGGATATGTCATTATGGAACTGTAATTGGGAGGGATTGGTTCTTGGTTACCCTGGCTGTCTGGATCCCGTAATCATGTTGTAGGAAGAAATTCTATATCCCAGATTTATGATGGTTGTCCTAGATGGGGAAAAATTGGGCCTCATCGAATCCATTGTGTTAAACTCAGTGCCATAAAAATGCATGTTTACTCCTTCTTCATTGGGTGTCTTCTACTCTATGAATTTTTTCAGGATAGTCTCTATGTAGAACCTTCCAGATAGATGTAATGGAGTGATCTGGTAAAAAAACTCTAGATATGTACACTTTTTTTTCAAGGCGCATCATAAATAAGGCCTTAACTATGGATGAGAATATTAAGAAGGTAGGGATCCGTTTGGCTTCAAGGGTCCCTTGTTATAGTATAGAGAGGGTGGAGAGCTCTCAACAAATTTTATTCGAAGGGGAATGGGTAAAGGGAGTGTGGAATTTCATTGGTGGCCATACTGACTTTACCTAGAGAGATTTTAGGGATGCTTCTTTTCTGGTCAGTTAGTTTCTAGGCACGATGAATTCAGGTATGGAATGAATGGCGTGTAAAATTATTTTCAATTTTGGATGATAGTGTCTATGAAATGTCATGAACCGTGCGAGACTCGAGGTCCTTATTCCTTTGGTATAATCCATCATTACGAGGACCCATTTCCTACTGGTGGATATTGTTTCTCTCATCTCAAAATTGTGGTGGGATCCTTCATTAAGGCTTCTTTAGGTCAGAGTCTTGTCCTCATATCCCTCCCTTGACCATCTACATGAGAGATGGTTTTTCCTATATCCTCCAAATAGAGGTCTGAAATTGAATTCAGATGGGTCATGTATGATGGGTTCTATGAGTGGAGGCAGAGTCATTCATGGTCCCGGGGGAAATGTTGTTTTGTCCTAGTCTTCTTTCTATGGAAATGGAATATCAATATAGGATGAGGCCAACCTGATGCTTACTGGACTCACCCTCTGCATACAGAATAACCTTGGTATTACACAGGTGGAGACCGACTTTATAATACTTCATTATTCCCTACTCGGTATAGGTTCTTCTCCCTATACTATTGAATACACTTTTCAGAAATGCATAGTTCTTTTGGGAGACCACATCCGTGTGACTCATACATGGTGGAAGGGAAATTGGGTCGCTGGCCATTTGGCCTCTTTGGAAGACCACAACTCAGATTGCACTATTCTCCACACTAATAATTACCTGAAACTATAGGGCATGAATTTATTTAGAGGGGATTCTCTCAACATGCACTATTTCAGACCCCTTAGATTTGTATCCATGTTGTAATAATATTTTTGAATAAAAATCTAATTTGTATGGATAGAAATAATGTTGATGATGCTTTTAAATGAAAGACAAGTAGATGACGATAAACTTGATGGTTGAGATGAAAATATAGGTTCATGGGGGAATAAAAAAATGATCCTATTATATTTATTAGTCAAGTCCACACTTCTAAGACGGATCAAGCAGATGCATCATGAGTATTCAATGTGTTTTTCTTGGATGAAAATCCGAAAATGTGGGGAGTCACCATCCAATTGGACTATAGTCAAGAATGACATCATCTATGTTTGAGGGTATTTTTTACATAAATGTATGAAAGAGGCATTGATTCTTGGGTTCCATGAATAAAAGTGGGAAGTTCACCCTGGTTTGATGAAGATGTACCATGATCGTTGGAGACATCATTGGTTGTCATGTTTGAAAATTGATATTATTGGTTTCGTGACATGATGTTACACCTGTCTGTTGGTGAAGGCTAAGAATCAATGACCTGGTGGATTGTTAAAACTATTACCCATTACATAATTGAAGTGGGAAGAAGTTACCATGTAATTTTTGGTGGGCCTTACAGGTAAACCACAAAATAATGCTGTGATATATGTTACTGTTTACCTATTAAAAATAGTATCCCATTTCTTTAGAATTCATGAAAAAATCACAGTTAATCAGTTTGCTGATATACATATTCTATAGATAGCCCATTTAAATAGTGTTCCATGGAGTATATTTTTTGATAATTATTCATGTTTTACTTCCCAGCTTTTGAAAGGATTGTATAAGGATACTCGTACTCAAGTGTTTCTTTGTATATATTTTCACCCAAATACAGATTGGAAATTAGAGGATACCATCTAGGTGTTGGAAGACATTATATAGGGAAGTGTCCTTGATGTTTGTGGGTATTGGTAGAAGGACATTGAATTGGTTAAGTTCACCTATAACAATAATTATTTGGATATTATTCATATGAAACCATACCAAGTGTTTTATGGTATTCCATGAAAATCACCTTTCTGTTTCATAAAGGTGGGTGAGTATAAGTTGTTTGAATTGAGTCATGTGGAGGAGACATTAGAGTAGGTTAAGTTGATTTAGAAATGTATGGATACAACATAGATTAAAAAAATGTATTATTTTAATAAAATTTGATGACTAATTAAGATTACAATGGGTGATCATGTATTCTTTCCGGTGTTATAAAGATTGGGTCACTATAGGATAAGAAATTTGGGAAAGTTAGATCCAAAGTTTGTTGGACCATTAGAGACATTGGAGATGATCAGACTGATGGTATATTTATTGGATTTTATATATATTTATAGTGTTGTGTACGATGTTTTCATATGTCAAATCTTTAATAGTATCACCCTAACCCTTCTCATGTTATCAAATTCAATGATATTGTGTTTGAGGTTTAGGTTTCTTTTAAGGAGAACCCGATTCGTATTATGGAACATTGTGAGAATTTTTTTGTGAGGAAAGATAGTGTTATTAGTCTAAATGTAGTGGAAACATGGTTATGTTCAAGAGGAAACATGGGATATGGAAGCTAATATGCGATCCTAGTGGCATGACCTTTTCCCCACAGAAGTTTAAAGATGTTTTGGAGTACAAGTTGAGGATGGGCTTTAATAATGTGGTTAGATTGTAATATCCATACCATTCTTGAGATGTATTGTACTCTTTTTCATGTATTCGTCCAATTGTGTCTTGATAAAACATTGGTTTGGTCTTTCTTTAGGGTTTTTGGGTGAATTTGGTGAATTATGGATGCTGATGAGTTTGTTCATGGTTGCCGCATGGTTAGGGAAAACCATGTGGTGTTTCTTAGGAAACTGTGTGCCCCATTTTGAGCCACTGGAAGGGGACACATAGTTTGACCAAATCAAAAGGACACCCATACCAAATCATTCACCCACAAACTGAGGGGGTTTTCATGGTTGGTATACAATTTTAAAACTCATGATCCCACCCATGAGAACCTGTCAACCCCAGATAGTAAGGGGAGAATGTTTTTTAACTATGTGACCAATCTAAAAAACCATGCACACAATTAATTAATACAATCAAATTTTAATTTTTTTTGAAACCCGCCTTTTTATATACCGATCACCATAATTGACCTAACACACATTCATTTTCCCTTGGGGTCTCCTTAGAGGATTCTTAATCTCCCCGGGCTCCTTTTTTTTGTGAATCGAATACTTGGAAGAATAAATCGACACCACTACGGTATATTACCTGTACCTTATTTTTTTCATCTATATTTAATATTTATCTTCCTTTGTAAAGGGATGAATCCTCCTTTATTGATGGTATATATCTAGGTTTTATCGGATGTTGTTTTTTTGAATCTTTATACTAGGTTTTAAACCTAGGTTTTCTTCACTGTGGTGGATTCAATGATTCTACATAAAATTGATGGTGAAGTTTTAGCGAGAGTTAATAAATGATCCAATATAGGTGGTATAATTTTTAATTTCTATATTATTAATTATGATATTTTTCTTTTAGTTGTATTGTTTTATTTCCACATTTCAAAAGTAATTTTAAATTATAAAATTATTTTCTTCCAATGTAATTGTGATACTCTTCACAAATCCCATTGGACCTATTGAAGATTATGATACCAGGAATGTTGGAATCCAATGGTGTATTCCAATATCCTTGAAATTAATGTTAATGAAATAGAAACATGTGAATAATGGGTATATGGAATTGAACTAAATCATTATTATAAGGTTTTATTTTGGGATTTAAATGGTTGATTAGATTAACCTTGAAGGGTTATTGAGATGAGTTATAATTGATGATAAATGGGTTCATGAGGAATTGTTCATTTTTTCCTTATGATAAAACTAAATAATGTTGGTTGTGTTGATTAATAAAATGTGAATCATGTTGTTAATGGTTTATGATAAGGTCACTAATGAAAAACATTGATATATATATATATATATATATATAATTGTGAAATATGAGTTGTGGGTGATGGACTGATACTTCAATTACCAATGGGGTTTGAGACTGATTCTCTAGGCCCTCAAAGTATAATTATATGTGAATGTGGAAAATGCATTGTGGGTGAGGGACTGATGCTCTAAATACCCATGGGGTTCCAAAGCAATTCTCTATGCCCCCGATGCATGAATGTGAATTGATACAAGAATGATTCTCCATGTATCCATGAATATGTTACAAAAAATGATACTCTTAGTTATAGAATAAAATTGGAATTAATTTGGATAATTAAATCCCCTAAATTAATAAATATAAAATCCATATGGTTCATTGTTTAGACTCTATCATGGGAAAAAGTATTTAAGTCTATCTTGGGTGACACTTTGAAATAGAGGTCTAATATGGTAGATTAAATTATAATAGAATGAAAAACCTATTAACTCTGATATTTTTATATTCATTATGAAACTACATAAACTCTTGGAGAGTAGATATTTTTTAGAGACTTTTGGTGGTGGCCTTGTGAGTTTCACAGATAACCTACTCAGGTTGAAGATTGGTGCCTAAATAGAATTCAAGTTTTCAGGATAGGATAAGGGATGGAGAAATATTTTAGATATATATGTTGATTTTATGATAGTGTATGGAAGAGGGAAGAGGAGATTATTTAAGGACATTCTTGAAATATTTAGTTGCATATTTTTTTAGGTTTTCATTTGACACATGACCCTTTTATAGAATGACATATTTACTACAATTCTTTATGGTCATTTTCTTTATATTAGTATCCAAACTGAGATGTTGGTATTTATTTGTAATTGATTAATATGTTTTTTATATTTTGTTTAATTTACCAAGTTGTATCACTTTGATAAAGAGGGTATAGTTTGGCCACAAGACTTATTAAACCATCTCTTCAAGTCTGTAGCCTCAGGCGTATGGGTAGTGGAACCTGAGGTCATATGACAAACTAGCTTGGGGCACTTTGATGTGGCACTCTGGTCGGGATGTTACAGATAAACTATTCAAAAGATGGATTTATTTCCTTTATAGGTCTTGGGGAGTGCTCTGATGAAATCTCGGGTTATATTTTTCTACTTCCATGCTGCTATAAGAAATGATTTCTTCATACCCATAGACTTATGTCATTCAGACTTGACTTGTTGGCATACCAAGTATTGAGATATTAATTATACAATCTATCTCTTCATGTTTTCCCACCATATGTTTTTCATTAGATCACTATAATTTTTAGTGAATCATGGATTAATAAATAATTATAGGCTATTCACATCATCTAAAAATTTCCTCACTAGTTTATATTTTTATGGTATAAATATTTGGTTTCCAAACCTTATAAATTTGTCTCTATAAATATTGAACTCTTTAATATTCACAACCGTTTTTTTAACAACATCAATTTTGGGCCTCCTTGATCTTCTAAAGAGTGGATGGTTAATAATTAATTTATGAAAGGATGAATATATATCCTTTTATTATTCCCATGCCAGTTATTTTCATGTCCTAGATGATTAGATCCATTTAAATCATTATCATAGATAGGCATACAAGATCCTTTCAAATCAAATAATCTTCAACTTTTTTCATCTTAGAAGAAATAAATGGATTAAAAATCAAAATCCTTGATTATATCTAACCACTTTCATTGGATCATATTGATGTACTTTTTTTCAGAATATATACTTGAGAATTTTATGATCCGTACATATGTCCCACTTTTTCTCATAGTGATAATGTCACCAAATTATAATTATGATGATTAGTACATCAAATTATAGATAATGTATTGTGTAGTTATTCTTAGGGATTTTTATTTGGTGGGAGTAATAAGTAATAACTTTTTATCTTTCTTCAGTACAAAACTAAAGAAAATTTTGGAAACATCACTATAGATAAAAAATCCTTCCCCACTGGTAAGTTGGGTGAGAATAGGTATTGTGATTAACCTCTTCTTCAACTCTTAAAATCATTACTCTCATTTATAATTCAATGAAAATTCACCACATTTTAAGTTATATTGGTTAGTGGGATTGGAAATCATGATAATTTTCTCAAAAATGGATGATTGTACCAAGCTAATCCATGGAAAATGTAGATCTCCATCACATATGTTAGTATTTTCCGTCCATAAATTGCCACTATTTTTAAGGATATAATGGTATTTCATTACTTTTGATAACAATTCATATGAATATTAAATTTTCCATCAATAAAATTAACTTATTATAAATTATATATAACTTTTACTTTTTCTAGGCATCTATACATTATTCAAACACTTCTGATGTCCCTCCTTGATTTTGGAGTATATAAGAATACTGTCTATAAATACATCAAAATATTTAACAATTTAATACATTTAGACTCTATTAATTAAGTCCATGAAGATTTATGGATCATTAGTGAGTAAAAATGGAATTACTATGAACTTGTAGTACCCATTATTTGTAAGAAAATCAGTATTTGGGTTATCATTCTACATCACATTTACTTGTTAATATATATACTAATGATCCACATTATAGAATTACTATACTCTATATAGCTAGTATAAGAAGTCATAAATCCAATGAAAAGTATAATTATACATAAAGATCTTATTTAGATCATAATAATCAATACTTATGCCCATTAACCCATCTGTGATCATGATTAAGTGGACTACAGAACCAAATAGAGAATCAATTGGGTATATAAACACTTTACCAAGATTATCATACAAATTATTCCTCATATATTCATGTTTATAAATGTATATCCTATAATGAATCTTTGATATTGGAAAATCTCAGAGTATGAGATCATTTGAGAACATATCTTCATGGCTTATACGAAGAATAGAAAAATATTTTGGAAACACATCAGCATATACCCTTATAATGGGTAGGTCATTATGGATATTATTGTCCATTGTCTAAATCATTTGAGCTAGATATTCTTATTCATAATGTAACAACATTCATACATGGGATAATGATGTCAAAGGGGATTCATCTTCCTCATTGAACTTGTATAAAATCAGAGGGAGATTCCTGATATAATGAGAGATTACCTTCTCCGAAAAATTTATATGATCTTTATAAAAGGAAATCAAATCCATAACCATAATTGAATCAAATTACAATAAATATTGTTTCAAATGGTTCAATGGGAAGTTTAGCCCAAAATATTGATAGGGGAGAAGTTATATACTTTTCAGGTAATAATTTCCCCATTTTAAATTTTCACAGATCAATCCACTTCCATGTTTTCAATGGTGTTTGAATAGTTTTACTAAACATTCCTAATATGAAATAATTTGTAGAATAATAATGAAATAGTTCATTAATTTTTTTAAATAAATAAAAGACCTAACTATAATGACATCATTTTATAAATCCCCCTAAGATTTAATAATTATAAATGATCACGCTTCTTCTCTATGCCTTGATGATTTTTTTCATTAGTTATAATTGACAACCCATAGAATTCTTCATTTATTCACATAGTGTCCTTATTTCTTTTAGTTGAATCCTTAGATGACTAAAAAATGGTTGAATGGAGCATTCATTTCATCCATCACATTGGATGGCCTATCCCATCGGAATTATCTAGCTAGATGATTTTCTTTTCTTTCACTTAATGTATTTATTTTCCACTTCAACCAGTTTCCAAGATGCTTCTTCCCACAATTTTGACAATTTTTAGGTTAGAAATTTGTTCCCCCTTGATATTTCTGTATTACACCACCATAATTATATCCATTCTACAATACCTATCTCTATACCATTGAGATCCTTAATATGTTCTGATCTACATTTTGAATTTTATATCACATAATAAGATTTCATCGTTGTTTTCAATTTATCTAATCACCAAAGGTTTTCCTATACTCATTATTATCCCACAAAATAAGTAAGAAACATTAAATTTATAGGAAATGAAAAAGTCATATGAATATTATAAATGTCTTGTGATATTCTCATTATATACCCAAATGTATTTATAATTATTTTTCTTGAGTATAAGAAAAGTTTACTTTATTTTAATTCATAGATTGAAAAGATTATATTTATCTAAAAGTTTAGAAATTAATTCAAATATTCCGCTTTTATATCTTCTTATGGCTTTGTATTTTTGATCAATTCCTATTATTGATTATATTATACTTATATATGATATATTGGAAGCACAAACATCTAGTACTATTAGCATTAATGTTTGGATAATATATTTTCTTTGGTGTTGATCTATTGTTACATGATACATGATTGAAATCTGAACTAAAAATTGGAGTACCTTGTCCAATAAAGGGATAATTACTAATTTAGTTTTTTAGGTGGATCTAGGTTCTCTTCATGAATCACGTGTCTATTTAAAACACGAGTTAATAGATAATGCATCATAATTAAGTTTTTAACTCCATATCCCACCTGGATAGGAATATCATTTTTTAATATATTACATTTATCATCAAAATGGATATTGAATCATTTCCATCTATTCCCATACATCGACTAAAAAAGATAAAATTAAGGATGATAAATTTAAAACAACTAAACACATAAAATATAAAATATGAACATTGAAGGGGTAACATTGAATTGAAATATATTCCTTAACATATGAATTTATAGGTTTCATTCTATGTTATCCCTTATCTATATCACAAGACAAGTTTTTTTAGGATTTGTTTCTTTCATAGGGGTTCATAAATAGCTTGTGAATTTACTAAACATATCCCTTGAAAATTTCAAATGACATGTGCAAAAATACATATTTTTCATAAAATAGTTGATCATCGATTAAATGTCCAATTCTCCCTTTTCATGGTCTTTTCCCATTGGTACAAATTTTCGAAAGACACAAAAAATTATAGTATCCAAAATGCACTTTTGTTCATATGACTCAACTTAATCTATACTTTAGAAATATTTAGGGATGTTTTCTTAGGTTTTGTATTATTCATTAGGATTTCATTAATTGTTGCTAAAAATAATTCTCAAAAATCACTTGACCTTCCTCTGATACCAACTATGATAACCTATATAGTTGTTTCACCATAATTCAGGTTTTATTACATAAAACATAAAAAATACCAAATGATCTAGATGCGTAGTGTCTTTATGAAATTATATATATAACTTGATTAATTTAAACAAGGATACGATGAAATCATTTCGAAAATCCACAACATTACCTTAATATCATTTGATCTTATAAAATTGTATGAGATAACCTAGATATGTACATAAGAAAGGGGATTTCTATAAAGCTGGGTATGGGAATAATAAATGTATAACATGATGAATGCAATAAATTTAAGTCATGAAGAATATCGACTATTAGACTCCTCTTGTGTTAATGATGTTTTAATGATCAGAAATCATATACATTATATAAATATTGTTAATACACTTTAATCTATCTCAATTCATGTGTACACATGGTTGGTTTCTTTATACTTTAAATAAACCTATCCAAGATATTAAGTGCTATGTTTGATTAGTTTAGAATATATTTAACTTTGGTCTATAATGATTTATTTTATGAATGATTAATTCTAATTAACTTTGTTAATATTACTACTCAAGTATAAATACATATATTTGGCTAAGACTGAGAAACTGTGAGTCTGCCAGTAGTTCTGTTTTTTTGGAAATGGACCCAAACATTGTTTCCCAAACACCATGACCCGACACTATTAACCATGCACCGTGACCAGACACCATGACCCAGTCACCATGACCTAGACATTGTGACCAGACACCGTGACCCAGACACCGTTACCAGACACCGTGACTAGACACTGTGACTAGACACCATGACCCAGACACTATGACCAGACACCATGACCCAGAAACTATGACCTAGACATTGTGACTAGACACCATGACACAAGAACCGTAACCAGACACCGTGACCCAAATACCATGACCAAAACTATGACCAGATACCATGATCCTAACACCACATAAATACTACTGGTTCCTGATCTCTATAAAACTATTCCATCATTACTGTCTCACCGCTCCATGGAAAAGGACGAGACACCATTTCATTGTGAAACTGTTTCCAAGTGACATCGTTTCTAGACAGACTATGACAAAAATTTTAAATCTATTTTTTCATTATCAATTTAATTTCTAATAGTAATATTTCAGTATATTAAATGCACTGACATAATCGATATTTATTTATAGACATGTCATCTGACACTACGAGGTACGAGGTACATAATACATGCATCCTGTCAGCTCCAACACATGTACTCCATGAATAAAAAGGAAAAGTGTGGCCCAAAAATAGGGTGGTGAGATATAGAGAAGAAGCGTGAACCGACACATGAAAGAAGATAAATATGAAGAGAACATGAAGATTTATTGAATCAAAAATATGATATACCATTGATTAGAGTCAAGAGAATATTCTCAATACCATCTCCATGAATAATATGATCCAGAGCTAACTAGATACTAGAGCACCAGACTTGCGATACTCTGTTTTTTGCAAGAGGACCCGATTCTTACATCTGCTTCATCCTAGAAGTCTATAGCTACAGATAATAACACTCTTATCACAACTAATCATATATCATCTTCTTTTCTCTATTGTGTAATATTTTTTTCTTTAGAGTAGTTTGTGTGTCGGTATTAAATCAAACAGTGTCTTTTCACTAAATTGAAGGATACCAGATATCCTTCCTCTTATATCTTTTTAAATTTATTTAGTCACACTAATATGTGTGGAAGAGGCACCTTTATGACCTGGTAGTTTATACCCATGAAAAACTGTGGAAGAGGTCGTGTGACCTGGATAGTCCTGGGCACTATTTTTTACCCCAATCCAGGGTGTGGATCAAGTTTATTAATATAAACTACTTGGTGACTGGTGATCACCAAGTGGAGTGGATTAGGTCTCATATAGAGACATGAACACTAGTTTTATAACTGATATGTTGTTTAATATAGTCTTCTTTGTTTTAATGGATAATTCAGAAATCACTAGATTTACATTAATAGTTAATATTGGAATGAAGTTATATTTTTTTCTTTATTATAATGGCTTCAAAACTAATATTAATACCTTATAATATGATTACTAAGAAGTAATCATTATTTTTAGATTTATTTAAATAGTCAAACTTTAACAACCATATTACTTTGATTAACTGGACTGTATTTATATTTATTGGGGTACCTTTTAAGAAAAATTTTCAAATAATTTTTTTATAGATACTAAATTCAACCCCTTCTTGAGAACTCTACAATGACCAACATTTGGTATGAATGGATTTTGTTATTCCTGTTAAGAAACAATTTTTGAATATATTAAAATTTGATTTCAGTTTCACTTTAATGATCTGTAATTTTTGGTTAATTCTAAATTTCTATCTCTTTAAAATTATTTCCTTTTTATGGAAAATAGTCTAGAAGGTTCTGCAACAAAAATAACACCATTCTTCAATGAAACCAATTATGCCCAATCAAAAATTAAAATTAAAATGCATTTTAAAATTATGAGTTTGAAAATTGTTCATCAATTATAGTTGAGTATAAGATTCTTGCTACTAATAGATTCACTTAGGATGATCCAACCAAGACTGCGAACAATAAAAATTAAAATGCCATGAATGATTTATATTTCTCATTAGGAGATGATCAATTTAACAGAATATATCCATGTAAAACTACATATGATATTTGGGATACATTTTCTTTTTCATATGAAATAACTTCTACTATGAATGAAATGAGACTTAATACTTATACTATTAAATATTATAATATTAAAATGAAACATGATGAGCCTATTTTTGAAATGCATATCAGGTTCAATGAAATTGTCAACAAAATGATTTCTCTTGGTAGAGAAGTCACTCAGAAAGAACAAATAAAGAGTATTCTTGGATGCCGACCTGTTAGACGAAGAGGAACCTCTATCTCTATTAGATAATCCTGTAAAATTATCATTATACCTGTAAAATAAATATTTGAAAATCTAATGATGAATGAAGAGGAGATGAAAGTATACAAGGAAGAGGAGGATGAACCCAAAAAAATATGTTTCATTCAAGACCACCACCTCTAAACACATTGAAAAAGAGAAACTGGAAGACACTGTAGAATGTTCTAGTAGTTAACAATCATCACCAAATAGTGATGAGAAGATGGCTGAATCAAATAGATGTTTTAAGATATTTTACAAGAATAATAAAGTTTTCAGAAAGCCTAACATAAAAGGATGATATGATCAAAATATAATCTATATGAATGTTCGGAAAAGAAGTGAAAAGTCTGATGAGATATTATTATATGAATGTAAGCGAACGGGATATATAAAGGCTGACTATCCCAAGCTAAATTACAAAAATAAATATGTGGACAAATATAGAAAGTATAAAAAGGAAATAAAATAAACATTGAGTGCTTCTGAGGATAGTCCAAGAGACTCATAATTTTCACCTGATGAAGAGGCTAACAAATCCAATATGGGTTTCATGAAAAAAACATCCGTGGTGACACTGGAATTTCTTATACACAATTCCTATTATTCTGGAGATGAAAGTGATTATGAGAATATGTGGAATGAAAAAATGTTTCAGTACTGTAATATGATTTAAGATACTTTTTTTGAACTAAAAGATAAATAAAATTCTTTAAAGAAATAGTATGATCTTACCCACACTGTTAAATCTGAACTTACTATAGAAAAGAAAAAAATGTTCAATTAATCAAAGAAAAAAATGCACTAAAGTTATCTAATGACCAATTGAAAAAGTACATTGAATGGTTTTCTAATGGTTAAGATACTTTGGTACAATTTCTAGGAAAAAATATTTCTTCTAAATATAGTACTGGTACTCTCTATCAACCTGGTAAATGAAATTTTGGAAGAACTAAATTTATTTATAAATCTAGGACACACAACATTACTCCTAGTTCCGAAAAACATTCAGCTAGTTAAGATAATGATGCACTCTCTACTTTCTCTAGATTTTCGGGACCAAATAGAGTTTATTTTTCAAGAACATTACATAATGATTATAGGAAACCTATAAGACAGATATGGTATCCTAAAGCACTTGTCACTAATATTACTAGACCAAAACAAATATATGTACCATATTCTATTTTTATTTGAATAGTTTATATAAAAGTTGTGTAAGGAGATCCTATAAAATCTTCCGGTACATGAAATGTGGGTGTTCAAGACACATGACATGGAACTATTAATTCATCAAGAACATAATACAAATTAATGGTGGGCATGTCACCATTAATAAAAATTCCATAGGAAAAATCATTGGCCTTTTCCAAGTAGATAACTCTAAATTAGTTTTAATTTCCAAAGTTCCTTTTATTGATGGATTGAGATATAATCGGCTTAATATTTCATAATTATGTGATTATGTATTTCATGTTAAATTTAAAATTTATTCTTGAAATGTTTTTAATTTTAAAAATGAATTAGTGTTTTCTACATTTAGAAATGGAAGTGTATACTATGTTAATTTAGAGACATTAGTCTATAAAAATGCTTCATGTTTAAGTTTATTTTATATATAGTCTAGGATTTTCTATAGGAGACTAGGACACTATAATATTCACACCCATATAAATCATTCTAGAAAAATAGTAGTCAAAGATCTAACCAAACTCATGTTTCCAATTGATAAAGTGTGAAATCATTGTCAAAAGGGAAAGCAACACAAAATTTCCTTCAAACCAAAGAATGAAGTGTCAACTTCTCAACCTCTTGAATTGGTTCACATGGATTTTTTTACAATCTAGAGTTTTTAGTTGAAATGGGATGTACTATTTTTATGTTCTTGTAGATTACATTTCTTGATATACATGGACTATTTTTTGGATCATAAAAGTAAATCCTACTCTCACTTCACTAAATATAATAATACTATGGAAACTATTAGCAGACTTATAATATAATCCCAATGAATTAATCATGGCCGTGAGTTTGAAAATAATGAGTTTGAATCCTTTTGTTCACAAAATGGCTATAGTAATAATTTCTCTGCACATAGATCACCTAAACCAAATGTACTTGTAGAAAGAAGAAACATAACCTTGTAAGATACTACACAAACCATGATTAATGAATATTACATACCTATTTATTTTTGGGATGAAGCTATAAATAAAACATGATTTATTATTAATAGTGTTTTTATTAGAACCATTCTTAAAAAAACATAATATGAGTCATGGAAAAATAGAAACCTCAAAGAAATCTACTTCAATGTTTTTGGTAGCAATGTCTATATCTTTGATACCAAGGAAAATCAGGATAAATATTCATCCAAGAATGATGAAGAAATATTTCTAGGATATTCAATCTCTAGTAAAGCCTATGGAGTGTTAAATAAAAGAACACAATGTGTGGAAGATTATATCCATGTAAAATTTGATGAATTAGATTCACATGATCCTAAGACTACTCTAGAGAACTTGGAAGATGATGTTTAAAATATGGACATCAATTCAAAATCCTCAAACCATCCTGTAAATGAATCTATGAAAACTTAGAGTTCTGTAAATTCTTCAGATGTAGGTCATAAAGAACCCTAGCCTATTGAAGAACCTGAAATTAGTAGACCTTATTTTTCTAGAGTTATTATAATTCTTATGAACCATACTTAAATTTAGTTGTAGGCGATTTAGAAAAATGAACTAAAACTAGAGATTATCTTAAAAATTAGGTTTAACATCAAGGATTATTGACACAACGTGAACCTAAAAACATTAATGATTCTATTAATGAAGAATTTTAAGTGATGGATACGAAAGAGTAACTTAATCAGTCTGAATAGAACAATTTTTGAAAACTTATTGATAGACCCAAAGAAACATTTACTATAGACACTACGTGGGTGTTTAGAAGTAAAGGAGATGAAGCTGATAACAGATTTAGAAACAAGGCTATATTGGTTGCACAAGGCTATAGTCATGAAGAAGGAATTCAATATGATGAATCCTTTTCACCAGTAGCAAGACTTGAAGCCATCATAATTCTACTTATTTATGCTGCACATCTGAATTTCAAACAATATCAAATTGATGTTAAGAGTGAATTTCTAAATGGATATATAGTTGAGGATGCCTTTATTGAGAAACCCCCTAGTTTTTCAAATCCCCATTTTACAAATCATGTCTTTAAAATGTCAAAAGCTTTAAATGGATTAAAACATGATCCAAGATCATGGTATGATAGATTAAATACTTTTCTTATTTCCAAATGTTTTACAAAAGGAATAGATGATCCTACTATTTATATAAAACGAATTTCCAATGATGTTTTAGTATTTTAGATTTATGAAGATGATATTATCTTTGGATCTTCAAGAAATTTTTTATGTATAGAATTTTCTAAAATAATTCAAAAAAATTTTGAAACAAGTTTAATGGGAAAACTAAAATTATTTCTCATATTTCAAATCTTTCAAAATAATGATTGTATTAGTTTAAATCTAACCAAATATACTAGATATCTTATAAAACATTTTGACTTGGATAACACTAAAAGTAATGACACTCCAATGAGTAGAAATTGTATATTGGATCTTGATGAAGATGGAAAATTAGTTGATGAAACCACTTACAAAGGAATGGTTGAAAGATTACTCTGCTTTACTACAAGCCGACATGATATTATGTTTAGTGTGTTTGTGTGCTCTATTTCAAGCAAACCCTAAAGAATTTAATTTAAATTCTATTAATATAATTTTCAAATACCTTTGTCATACACCCAATCGAGGAATATTCTATCCCCAAGAATAATCATTTGAGTTAGTTAGTAATTCTGGTACTGACATAGGTGGTTGTATGTTTCATAAAAAAAGAACCTATGGAAGAAGTCACTTTTTAAGAAATTCACTACTATATTGGTGTAGTAAGAAACAAACTCCATTGTATTATCTACTACTGAAGCTAAGTACGTAGCTGATAGTAGTTTTTGTGCAAAAAATTTGTTGATTAAACACACATTATTAGATTATAGATATCAATTCAGGCATGAACCTATAATTTGGGAGAATAAAAGTGCCATTAACATCTCAGAAAATATTTTTCACACTATAATACAAAATGTATTGATGTAAGAAATCACTTTTTGAGAGACCATTATCAAAATGGTGATATCAGTTTGGAATTCATTGGAACTGAATATCATCTTGCTGATATATTCAAAACACCATTAAATTATGAAATAATAGATTACATCATACAATAACTGGGAATGATAAATCTTAAGTAGTAAGGGTACTGTTTCACAAGTTTCTGTTTCACGGTTTATGTTTTCACAAGTCACCGTATTAAAATTATTGTATAACTCTTATAGTTCTATAGTTTATTGTCTTAAAAGACGTTGTTTCACGTTTACAGTCTCACAGTTACTATATCTTAGTTACGGACTAGCACCGACTATTTTAAACAATACGGTTTCACTATTTAGATGTCACACAGTAGAGATCTCATCATGAAAAAATATTATGGTCTCACCGTGAAAACTTGTTATGGTCTCAACCTGAAAACCTGTTGTGGTCTCACCATGAAATTATATACCATTCTCACCATAGCGACACTTTATCATTTTATTTAAATATTCTGACCCGTATCACTATACTTAATTTTTTTCTTCTTTTACTTTCCCATTCTTTTGAATTTACGATGCGTGATGAACCGAAATAATAAAAATGAAAGAAGTTTCACTCCTTTTTTTACTCGATCCTTCTTCTCTCAAACCCGAAACCTATAAATCTCGAACCTTCGTTGAATTCCTCGAATGAAACCACCATCCTCATCAACTATTGAGAAGTGAAGATCAAAGAAGAAGATGAAAATAGCACCGAAGATAGCGCCTGAAGGTCCTTTGAATATGAAACCCAGTGAACAGAACAGTGGTACCTGAAAAGGAAATCTGCCCCAAGTGGCCACTATCAATTATGTATTTTGTATTGAATATACTACAAGAGTAAGGATGGATGGATTGGTTCACAAAATAGGAAAGACCGATTAATTCAAATCTTGTTTCTCATATTTTTCTGTTTGGTCAATTCCCTTTTGATAAAGAAGACAATTTTGTTGTGATATGAAAGATCATTGGCCAAAGATGCACTTTTTCTTTGAGGTTATGGGATTCCTACCTGAGGATACCTCAAGAGTGAATTTCTAAGGACTACCAGAGAGGTACTCCTCCTATAAGTGAAATCTTTTTTTTAAAAGAAGCCTTGGGAATCATGGATGGAATTGAAACAAATAGAACAGCTATTGCTGCTCAGCTTGAGGGTGAAACAAGAATATTGTTTATTTTTTTTAAGAATCTTATTAGTCCAAAGAAAAGATATTTTTCTACACTCAAGTATCAGGATGTATTTTTGATACATCTTATGAAGAATGGACACCAGATTAACCTATGAAAGTATGTTATACTTCATATGTGGGAGTTTATAAAGACAACCTCAAAGTAAACCTTCCTATTATACTCATGGGTAATCTCTACTATGCATCATGCTAAAGGGTTTGTTGGACCCGATGAAGAATTTATTAAGAACTATGAATTTTTTATCTTACAGGTTACAGTCAAAAGAATGAAAATAAGTTGGAATCTGTAGAGAAAAGCATCGGTAGAGGATAGTGAGAGGTTCTATAAAAAGTTCAACCTGGTTGAGCATTCTTCAACATCTAAGTACATTTTTGATCCTAGTTTGGAAACAGATGATAATGATGACTATCCTATTGAGGAGGAAGAAGATGAAGTTGTTGAACCAATAGGGGAAACTATCCTGGATAAAGAAGGCAGTAGAACTCTTCCTCAAGTCTTAATTGAGAAATAAGTACCTGTTGTTGGAGAAATTGTTGATCAGGAAGACAAAGAATCTTCTAAAGAAGAATTTATTGTTATTGAAATGGAAAATGATGTTTTGGAAGAGAATTTAGAAGATGATATTTTTTTAGAAAGAATTTTTTTCTATGGAATACCTAGAGGAACAAGTTGTTATTAAGATTATCCCATATTCTAAAGTATTAATGGATAAAGCCATTCAATTAGCTTGAAAATAAATGGGGGAAACCTTTGTGGATGAAATTTTGGAAGTATATCAATGATATAAATATATTAGTCCTATGAGAGATGCACCTGTTGAGGGGGAAAATTACCCTAATCTGGAAAGTGTTGATATTCTTAATTTAGTTGATCAAAGAACTATTGAAACATGGTGTAAATTACCTAGCTATTTTGATGTAAAGGATTCCCAATAAGCCTTTGTTAATGGTATATATCTTTCTACTATGTTTCAATTGAAACTGATATCTGATCTTGAAATTATATTTGCAATGGAACCGGAGCCTGTCTTAGCTTCTATTCCTGAACCTTCACAAGAAAATTCTACCTTTGTATGTAAGGATTATTTGAAAGCCACTGGAGCTACCTTATTAGCTGGAGTTGAAAATCTCAAGAACACTCCACCTCTTTCTATAACCAACATGATTGAAATAGATGCTACCCTTTTGTTTGAAAAGATCATTTGAAAGATTTAGCCAAAAATGATTCATGAAATTCAATAGGTCAAAAATGAGAAAAAAAATAAGTGAAAAAGTGAAGTCTCTCAAATCTATGGTTGAAGATATATAGGTATTGCTGAAATCAACACTAGAATCTGTTGGTGAATCTATTGAGGATGTTATTTGTTAGATTCCATAGGATTTTTCCTCCTTGATTCAACATAACCTAACTTCCTTAGCTGACATGGTGGAAGAAGGAAATAATAAAAGAGTTTAAGAAATGTGTGAGATTATTATTGGTCTCAAAAAATTAACTAAGGAGTAAACGGGATGTCTTCGGAATGTTCTATATCAAATTAAGTCCATTACTTCAGCTATAATAGCTTCTAGTTTCTCTGGAGAGTTATATCAGCCCTCCTTGGATAGTGATATTCTCAGAATAGTTGTGAAATTAGAAATTCAATTAGTGCCTAGGGGCTTTGACAAAAAGTCTATATCTATGGTTGTCAAGAATAGTGACATTGTTCTTTACCTGGAATGAAATAATTCCATGAATTCCAATGATGCTCAAGAAGAAATTACTATGAATGTGGATTTATACTTCAATAGGATTCTCTCTAAGCATTATATGACAAACCATTTCAATTACCTTGTAGAGAATCTGAAAATCCCTCCTGTCACTCATGATTTCGAAACACAAGTTCAATATATGAAGGATTTCACTCCTTTGTTGGATAGGTTCATGGAGAACAAATATGAATTTGAGAAATCGATGAAAATGTTGGTGATATTACTTCCAACTTCATCCAGATATTGAGTCCTTATATCCATGTGTGGAGCACTGATATTGTGGATCCTACAGCTACACCCTTGTAACCTGGTTTTCCTCATTCCTCATTCAATGCCTTTGCCTCTACATCTATGTCTGTCTCTCAGACTCTGAGTCAGATCAGAATAGTTATCCTTACAAAAACATACCTCAGTCTTCCACCAAACATACCTTGGATACCTCTTTTTTGGACGGTCTCCCTCTACCTTCTCTATTAGTTGGTTCTCTTCATTCTTCAAATTCTACCTCATCTCCTGTGGCTTCTCCAGATGATGTTTCCATTGGAAAAGAGAAGACAACTAGTACTGAAGACTAGTGAACACTATTTTTGATATGGTTATCTATATGGGTTTTTGAATACTATTTGTAATGACACATCTTTCTCAATCTAATGCACTATTAAGTCTTCTTGTCTAATCTCTTATTTACTTTTTTTCTCTTTTTCATAATCCCAAAAGGTGTAGAGAATGCACTCATGAACTCTAAATGCACACTAAGGGAGAGAAACTTCTACTAAGAATAGATATCTCTCTCACATGATTTGTGATCATCAAAAAGGTGGAGATTGTGGGACTCCTCATGTGTTAGTCACGTTTTAATGATAAAAAATCCTATATATTCATTAAATATTGTTAATAATGATTAACCTCTCTCAATGGATGTGTACCAATGGTTGGTTTCTTTATGATTTAAATAAACATATCCATGATCTTATGATCTATGTCCAATTATTGTAAACATTATTCAATTTTGGACTAAAATGATTTATTTTATGAAGGATTAAATATAATTCACTCTGTGAATATTACTACTCATGTATATATACAGATATTTGGCTAAGTCTAAGAAACTGTAATCTGCCACCGGTTCATTTTTTCTCGCAAAGGACCCAGACATCATGACCGAGACACCTTGACCAGACCCTATGACCTAGACACCATGAACAGACACCAAGAACCAGAAACTGTGACCATACATCATGATGTGACACCGTGTCGCAAACATCATGACCCAGACACTGAGACCCGCAATGACCATACACCAGGACCAGACATCGTGATCCTAACACCGCATCTGTGCTACCAGTTCCTGATCTCTATAAAACTATGCCATCATGACTATCTCACCACTCAAAAAAATGGAGACATCAAGTGACACTATTTCTAGACAGACCATGAATCTTTTCTTTAATCATTGTTGTTGTTTTCAATTGAATTTCTAATGATCATATTTGACTCTTTTAAATGCACTGACATAATTAATATTTCTTTGAAGACATGTCACCTGGAAGTACGAGGTCCGAGGTGTAGAATATATTCATCTTATCAGCTCCAACACATTCCCTCCATGAATAAAAAGGAAATGCATGGACCAAAAACATGGTGGTGTGATGTAGTGAAGAAGCCTAAACTGACACATGAAACAAGATACATATGAAAAACACACAAAGAATTCTTGAGTAAAAAATATGGGATACCATAGATTAGAGTGAAGAAAAATTTCGAAATTCCAACTCCATGAAGAACACAAGCCGGATCTAACTAGAAACAAGAGCACCAAACTTGCGATACTCTATTTTTCACAAGAGGACTCAATTATTACATCGGATTCATCTAAGAAGTCCAGAGCTACATAAAATAACACTGAGAGAATATATAATCTTATCCCATTATCTTTTCTCTTTTGTGTGTTTTTTTTAGCATTCACGCATTGTGTGTGATTGTATTAAAACCCAAACTGCCTCCTACTATCAACTGAAGGATACAAGATATACTTCCTATCATATCTTTTTACAATTGTTTACTTCCACAGATAAGTGTGGCAGAGGTCCCCTGGTGACCTAGTAGTTTATACCCAAGAAAAACTATGGAAGAGGTTGTGTGACCTGGAAATGGCTGTGTACTATTGTTTACCCTGATCCAGGGTTTAGATTATGTTTATTAATATAAACTGTTTGGTGGAAGGTGGTCACCAAGTAAAGTGGATAATGTATCTACTTGAGATTGAACCACTTGTTTTATATCCACAATGTTTTTTAATTTAGATTTATTTTTTTTGGATAAATCAGAAATCACTAGATTTACTTTGATAGTTAATATTTAAAAGAAGTTATACTTGTTTTTCATAATTACAATAGCATATAAAGTAATATTAAAAACTTATATTAAGATTACTTAGAACTAATCAATATTCTGAAAAATTATTTAAATGGTCAAACTTTTATAATCATATTAATTTGATTAGCAGGTCTATATTTAATATTATTTGGGATCCTTTTAATAAAACTATTCAAACAGAAATTTTTATTGATACTCAATTCACCCCCTCAATAGTACTCTACTCGAACCAACATAAACTTTACATAAAATGGGTGATAATAATAAACATGAATATCAAATAATGATATAAGTTGATAAAATCAAAGAAACATGTGGAACACAATAAAACATGACATCACAAGAATATGTCCAGGCTAACCAACGATACATCCCAGAATATTATTCTTAGGATAACCTCTCATTCACAATACATGGTATCTCATGTGATTAGAACATTTCTCATTGCATTGAAGGTTTATATAATTTCAATCTCATCCATCATATTCATATTATTTACATGAACTTGTGTTTGATATAGATCATAAAAAAAGAATGTATTCCATAAAATTTAATCTCATGATTAAGGAGTCTGATTAAAATACATGGAATTCCCTAACAAATTATGTATTGTTCCATCTTGGTGAATACACCTGCGTGGAAAAGGTGATGGGTGTTCACAATATACATGTTTTGCTGGTAAAATCATGATATAATTTCAGTAGTATACTAGGTGTACATAAATGATCATGTAAGGGGTTGATAATAGTTTAATGTGTTCTCTCATTGTGATGGAATCATGAGGATAAAAAAATTTATGTTTAAAAACAAATTATAATATGATAAATCATAAATAAAAAGACATAGTACAATGAGTGTAAAAGAATTGAAAAAAAGAGAGGAGAGAATCCCTTAACGTGAGGGGATTATTATAAAACCTTGTGAGGTGTATATTAAGAGATTAAGAACACATTTAGAGGGATATAGAGGGAGAAATATAGATTAATTCCTACTAAATGGGTTTTCTATGAAATTTAGTAAGACGATGGGAGAATATTTATAGAAATATTGGAGGGGGAGATGATTTAATAATCTCTAGACCTAGGTTTTGGACTCTATATGATAAAATCATCAAAACAAAAAACTATTACAAGGTTATCCCTTGGTTTTTCTCAAAGAGTTTTTTTTTTCAATATTTTATAGGGCATATAAAAAAATATTTCATATAATACTCTCAGTGAGGATGAAGCGAGTCATTTTTATAAAGAATTTCTTATTACACCTTAATATATAATATTGATGTTAGAGTATTCATTAAGAGTATAAATAATTAATAAATTAATTAAAAACCCATTAATTTAAATTAGAAATGTGTATTGGGTATTGTATTCCATTTATGGAATCTAATACATCACTTTTGGGCCTTTCAAATTTCATAATACAGGTCTTATATTTATAAATTTTTTTTTTCCAAAAATAGATTGTCTCTAAAAATTAATAAACATTATCCATTGGTAATTTTTGCTATGGTGATTTAAAGAGTAATATTTCTTTATAAAAATAATTTTATAAATATGAGAATCTAGACTTTTAAATAAAAATGATTATTTATAGAAACATATTAGTTTTAATGATTTAAACATATTTCTGGATTTTATAAAAATTTCATTAAACATTTTTAGGTTATATTATCATTTATATTAAAATAAAAATTAAATACCAAACATAT
Source organism: Viscum album (assembly GCA_963277665.1). NCBI lineage: Eukaryota > Viridiplantae > Streptophyta > Magnoliopsida > Santalales > Viscaceae > Viscum > Viscum album. The sequence continues at coordinate 1,232,225,893 of OY728162.1, read as the reverse complement.
TTTATTAAAATTATTTTTTTCATAAATTCAGGAAAATATTAGAAAGTGAATTGTATTTAATTATTTATATATATCTAAAATATGATATTGATTTATTCATATAAAAATTTAAATTTTTATCAAACTAATTATACATTTCAAATTTAATTATAAAAATATATAAATATAGTTATTATTTAATTTAAATGAGTATATAAAAATCATTTTCCTAGGGCCTAGATATATAAACCGTTATTAGATTTACATATTCTATAAGGATATGGTATGTGATGGTGACCCATTTTGGGTGGTTCTTCTAAGACAGGTTTGGGAATTATCTCAATAGCCTTGAAATTCTCTTATAAGTGGATTCATTCATTCTTTAGTTTTCTGATTCCCAGATTATGATTATTAAAGGTTAAATCCAAATGAGTCCATATCCCTTGAAATATCTGATAAATGAGTGTCATGTGTTATGGTCATACTCAGCGAGGTTGTCGCTTCTTCAATATGTGTCAATTAGATTTTCTAACAACCCTTAATATATTCTAATCATAACACTCACTATACACTGAATACATTATCAATGGTTAAAGGCATAATTGTTTTTTAATCTGACAGGATCTATTTTATAATGGTCCCAAATATCCAAATTATTTCATGTGTTTTCTATAACTATATCCCCTAACAATGAATTAATTCATTTAAAAGTGAATTTCATTTATTAAATTTTTTTATCATTATAGAAACTCATTTTCGATGTGATCAATCTAGAATATTAGTTAAAAATTAATCTATTTTAGTTAAAATTATTATCATGTTGTATTTTCGTTATATTTTTATATTTAATTTAATTTTTGACTAGTTTATTATTTAATCCTAAAAAAGAACATATTTCTTTTATTATTCCTCCCTAGAGAAAGGAGGTTTTTATATATTATTGGTAATCCAAATCTAAAAGTTATTATTGTATATAGTCATTACTTACTCAAAAAGGTATATTTTTTTGTGATGGTTATAAATCTAAAAGAATATATACATTTTAATTAGTGTTGTGACACTCATACAAATTTAATAGTTTAGTGGATACAATTTCTCTTGAAGGAAAGAGAGATTTGAAGAGTAAATGTAGGATCCCATTGGATCCAAATTACTATATATTCCAGTGTTCTAAATTTAAATTTGTTAATAACTTTTACATTCAATTTATTTTTAGTATGAATTTTAATTTTGTATAAATTTTATACTATTATATTCTCCACCTTCATGTCAAAATCACCCATATTATACTTTAATATTAGTTAATATCAAATAATTAAATTTTGTTCTCTATATAATTTATTTTTTTATCATGGATTATTTTCTAATATTAAAAATTTTCCTGTAATGATCATTGTTGAGATATAATATATAAATTTTAATGATAGATAATTTCTCTAACTAAAACATTCTATTGATAGTAACATCTACATATGTTGGAAATCAATAATGGAATCTTACCTCAATCACCCAAGTATTGATCATTGAATAATCATCATATAAATATAAAAACTACCTAATATTATACCAGATTACTCAAATGATAATTATGAAATAAAGTATGTGACTAATTAAAAATTTAATTATATTATATTTTTAATCTCTACAAGTGTGATGAAAAATGTATAATATTGTAAAAACTATCTTTACATTGTCAGATTTTTTAAGTCACACATATTTAACAGAGAAATTTAAGGGAAAAGAGAATCTAATGACATGTTCCAAATTACATGACTTAAAAATGGGATATAAATAGTATATTAAATATATATTCCATCTACTTATAATTATTATAAATGGAATTATATTTCCTGGTCAATATATTGAAAAAAAGTCTAGTTGAATGAATACATGGATCTCTACCATAGAAATTTCACACAAATAAGGATTTTATTGATAAATGAAAAACAATTAAAGAATATATTCTTTATTATCCCCTTAGTTTGTTACAATAACATGAAAAATATATAAATAATATTAATCATGAGGAGCCCATAAAAAATAATGGAATTAATTTTAAATCAAATAATAACATTTCAAATTATTATGGATTATGAAATTTGTGCCCATAGATGCTTCATAGTTGAATGATTTTTAAATGGAGTATATAAGACCATGAAAATTAAGAAATAATTTCCTAAATTTTTTGAAGAAATGTTTTGTTGGATAATCATATAGGAATAAAGAAATACAATATTAATCATTATTATTACAATTCTTTATCAGTATATTTTTGTGATTATGGAAATAAATACCACATTATGATTGATTATCCATGAATGAAGCATGAGATAAAAGATAAAAAGTATAAAAAAGTAAAAAATTGCTTAAGAAGATTTTTTATGTTTCAATAAAGAATCAGATTCATGTGATAAATCATTAAATGAGATAGATACTACTAATAAAAATATTATGGCTTCCCTAAATAGAGTAACTAGTGATTTTGTTTATATTTCTAACAAGGATACTTATTTTATGAAATGTAATATTTTTAACTAAATAAATCTATTTAAAATATATAATGATATATTATATGAATTATTGAGTTATATAAAGAGATTAATTTAGAAAATAAGAAACTATTTTTAGAAAATAAAATAATTACATATGAAAATTAAAAAAAAAATATCTTTAATAACTAATAAAAAACATTGTAGTGACATTGAATTTACTGAATATATAATGGAATTGTTGAAAAATAGGATTAAATGTTTAAAAAAATATTTGAAAATCTTTAAAATATAGTTAATTTAATGATAAAATAATTTATATAACCAATGTGAATAGAAAAAAATGTGTTGTTGAATATGATTGAAAATTACATAAAATATATAAAAAATCATTGTGAAATGTTTTAAAGTATATATTTCATATATAACATGTTTTAAATATTTAGTTAATGGTAAATATTCTAGTTTGATGTTATTTATTTTTTAAAAATAAATATAAGATATAAATGAGCAAATTTTAAAAAGAACACCTTCTATATTACTTAATTATTAATGGTTAAATTCTTTTTGGGTATCATTTTTTCTACTAAAACCACTGAATTCATAATTATATGGGAAGAACTATTTTTTTAATAATTTTACCAAGATAATTGGTTTATAATTCTCAATGATATGTATTATATTGATAATTTATTCCCTAAGAAGATGAATATAGACAAATAAAATTTCATATTTTACAAAAGATATGATAGACGAAATATGACATTTGGAGATATATCTAACAATAGAGATAATGATTTCAATTAAGTTGGTATTTATAAATAAATAATAATTTGTAATGTTATATATATTGAATAATTATTGAATAATATAATTATTGTTTATCAATAATCTGATAATATCATGTTTGTGAAATTTTAATGTTATAAAAGTATAGTTTTAAAAACGATTCTTTACTGGTTTCTTCTAGCTGAAAGAAAAATATATATTCTAATATTTTTGGTTAAATAAATGGATAAAATAAAAATTTACTTATTTATCATTATTTTGATTATATTTTATATAAATTTAGTACTTTTTACAAAAATTTCAATTTACTTCATAAGGTATAAAAGGTTTAGAAAATCCCATATCACAAAAAATAGAAATTATAAAAAAAACATTCATGTAGTTAATGGATGAGCCAAATGGGATGAAAATATAATTTGAAATACTTTGAAGATTAAAAAATAATAATCATCTGAAATATATTAATTTTTATTTAGTTATAAATTTTTTAACTAATATCATCACTAGTAAGATTGTTTTCATTACTCGTTATTTTAAGAGATTCTATTTGATTTTCCCAATCTCATAAAAGTGAAACCTTTTATAATTTTTCTTCTTACCATAAATTAGTTCAATATTTGAATTTTTAATTAATAATTTATATTAAAAGTTATAGTGGTGGAGAATTTTATAATTTATAATTTTCTAATTTATTTGAATAAAATTATAGTGTTTATTATCTCATGATACCTATATCACCTTAATAGAATCAAGTAGTTTAAAGGAAGAACAGAAAACGTCAAGAAATCTATAACACTATATTGAATGAATGTACATAGAAATATATTTAAAATTAGAATATATTATTACTACATGTTAGGTTTCCAATATAATTATTACTAGACCAATTTTTATGAAATCCTTGTAACAACAAGAAATTTTGAAATATGAACATAATATTTGATAATGTATTTGAAAAGAACCCAAAGAATTGAATTGAATATAAAATAATTATACATTTTGATATACATAATATTATAAATTGATTTATTATATTATATATGTTATAATAAAAACTACACTGATTTAACATTGTGTTTCACGCAATAATGAGTTTCTTTGATAGCTTGCATTGCATGCAACACTGGGTTTTACCAAAAAACCATATACTATAAATATTATTATGATATTTATCACCGTAGTTTCTTGAATGGAATGTATAAATATGATTAAATTAATTTTTAAAATATAAATTTTAGACAAATTTATTGGTAACCAATTTATTATAATTAATATTAAGAAATAAATAATTGAAAAAGAAATGTTTTCCAAAAAAAAAAACTTTTCTATAAGATGGATAAGTCGCGCTTCACACACATAATTTGAAATTAATTTTTACCAATTTATAAAATTTAAATAAAAATATAAACCTAATTTTTGAAATTTTAAAATCAAAATAATATTATGATGATTTTATGAGAATTTGTTTGAAGGAGTCATTTTTTTGATGAATAGTGAAAAATACTGAATTTTAATTAAAAATTTCCTTTTCATTTAAATAATTTATAATGATAAATTATCTTTTGAACTAAGATGAATGTAAAATTAGATCAATAATATATCATTTAATTCAATTTATGATGTTGTAATAATTTACATATTGAATTTATATATTAAAACATTGTAAGCTTTTGAACATTTTCACTTTTAAAAAATATTTTCTTTTCACGTATGTCGGATTAATTTTAAATATAATTTAGAATTTTTTTCCAAATTTAATGTATATAAATGGTTTAAATATTTTTAATAATAATTATATATAATTCCTAATATGGCCAACATAGGTTTTGACCAAAATAAATAGTTAATGCAGTAAAAATTAATTATCACAGTTAAGGTAAAAATGAATTTTCCAGGGGTTAAACAGAAAATATAAGAATACAAATTACCTAAATACTTGTATAAAAACTATTTTATGGAAATATTTCAAATAGTAAACCTATAATTTTATTTATTATCCAATTTTTACGATTTTTTCATATGAAACTTATGGTAGCACTCATTTCGTTTCATAAAAAACAAGTGAGTCCTCTCTCCTACTTATAAAAGGCCACCCACTCACATCTCTTTTTCAAATAATAAAAACTATTTGTTTCATAACAATTATTATAAAATAACATCTTATAATCCATAAACAGTTATTATAAGCTTAGTTTTTTTTGTAATAAGGACAACCTGAGAATGATTTACTGAAATATAATCGAAGATACCCAATGAAGAGGCAATGTTCTTCAATATCATGTTTATTTTATATCTTTATCCACCTCCATAAATTTATATTAAAAAATTATAATATAATAATATCATTATATTAAATATAATGGGATGTATTTATAATAATTTCATTAAATAAAAATATCTACACATCCATCAAATTTGTTACATAATCATCATTTGTGTGTACAGAGGACTACCGCCTCACAAACCCATGTTGTTTTTTTTCATATACTCCTCTCATGGTTGGGTATAATGATTATTATAAAGGGTATATATATATATATAAATATGATATTTATAGAATATTTATTCTTTTATAGTACCATTATCAATTATATATTATTTCCTTCCATTCCATAGGATATACGACAATGCCACTTGTGGGAGGACTCTCGCCACATGAAGTGATGTGATTCATCTTTCACTAACAATTCACATGGAAGTTGATAAAGATAGATTTAATAATTTCATGTGATAAAAATGATATATATATATATATGATATTTATTACATATTTATCATTTTTTAGAGATAATATATATCATTTTATTTCATTCCTTTTGTCACAGGTAAGGATGATAACATCGTTCATGTACGGGTGAACTACCACATTCACAAAACGACGTTTGTCTCTTTTCATCACCAAACCAAATTAATGACAGATATAAGTTTATAATATGTTATATATGATATTTTTATCAATATTTATAGGTAAAATATTACTTAGCACTTTTCAATTATGATCATTGATAAAAGGAAAAATTACTCATGCGTACATATGACCTACCATCTCCATGATCAAAACATACTTCATATCTCATAACCATAATTCATGAATATTGTTATTAGTAAAATTAATTTAAAATATGATAATTATGTCATGTTTATTATTATATAGATGATATGACTATATAATGAACGAATCAATGAGTTCTATAATGATGAAAAAGACATGATAAAACAAGGCAATGAAGACCCAAAACAATTAAAATAATGAAGTACTCTTAATATAGAGATAACACGATTTTATAAAAGGATCATATATGAAATTATAAATAATAACGTGGTTATATAATAAGTTAATAACGTTACTAAAACATCTATACATTATGTTAAAGAATGGTCAACCAAAATAAAGCGCAAGGTAATGGATTTCACCAATATTTCATTTTATTGAGGAATATTGTAATGTTATGTGACTAATTTCGTTTGTGTGGTGAATTCAAAGACCATTTGACACGATAAATCATTTTTACATCATACTTAATGGTATTTTACGTTCTAATTTGAATTATTTATTTTAAGGGTATTTTAATTAAATGTTTCTTTGTGGTAAATAATTTCATGACTCAATTTATTTTCATTAGGTTATATTACATCTTCAATGTCTTTTATATTATAAGATAATTTATTTTGAATTTAATATTATATATTTCCACTTTTTATGTGAATTTATATTTTATACACATAATCAATTAATTGTTTAATTATCGCTTCAACTTTCTAATCATTTCTAGGGTTCACTTCCCAATATAATTTTAATCGAGAATGTTTATTTTGGAATTTCAAATAAAGTAAATTGTTTTATCCATATTTAATATACCAATTCATTTTATTCTCATTTATTTATTAAGTATATTTTAAATTAATATGACCATTTTCCAAATATGTGGTTCTTAAAATAATTTGTAAAACATTTTTAATTATTTCTGATTTCATTTCTCTATTCTATCAGAAATTAGTTTTCTTCCAAAACCATATTTTATAATAATATTTTAATTTTTTTAATATTATAAAAATGATTTATCAATGTATGTTTCAACCATTTTACTATATATATAATTTTTTCAATGTATCCTTATCTCATTTAAAAAAATTCTATTTGGATTTAATCAAAACGTGAAAGGTATATTCTTATCGTTTTCTAAACAAGGAAATTTCCTAACCTTTTTTCTGTGAAAAAGGAATGTTCTTTTTTATGTTTATAGAATTTAAATAATTACACACCATAATGATTGTCATTTCTTTATACCTTACATTTCATGTTTACGAGAATATTTTTAAAGGAAATGATTTTAAAAGTTATTTTCAATGAATTTTTTTTTTAAAAACTATTTAAAAGTGAAAAGGTTATTTTCCTCAAGAATGTTTTAAAGAGGTTTTATGGTATTTTTATTTATAAATTAAAAAAAAATTCTTACTTTAATGGGTATATGTTTATACAATCCTTATTCTTTATCTAGATGGTTAATGATTATTTTGACTAAGGATAATATTTAAATTCACTTTCTTTTGTTCATTTTATTGTAATTAACTTCACCTATAAATATTGACATTATTATGTTAATTTGAAATTAAAATTTCCTTAAATATCCATATTATTAATCATGGGCATGTTTATTTCATAAAATATATGTCATATCTATATATTGTTCTCTACTTTTAATGAAATTGAATTTATTAGGGGAATATTGAAAAATCTGTATCCTTTACCCAATATGGATATTTGATGTTAAAGAATATTTATTTGTTAATTAAATATATTATTAAATATATTAGGATTGACTTAGACCTATAGATATGGGTGAGTCCCAATTAATGATAACCGCTCAATGCCTCACCTGTCGCAAGAGACAAATTTGTTGTCTCTCCTTAGTTAAATGTATTAATACCCATTAGTTTTAATCATTCCTGAGAAAAGATTTTTATATTAAAGGTGTAATTTTCCTAGGAAACATGACATCCAATAATTAATAATTTCTATTATTAAGAGTTCATTTATTATTATCCATTATATTTTTACTAGGATGGTTTCTCTAGATGCATTCATTTTAATTTTTTTGATTAAATGGAATGTTTTTTTGTTATTTACCTTTACCTATTGATTATGCCTTATCAAGTTATTTAAATAGAATGTTTTATCAGTTATTTACCCTATCATATTTATTATTCTTTATCTTGTTACTTAAATTTCATGCATTATTAGTTATTAACCTTATCATATTGATTATTCTTATTGATTCCTAATAGATTCTATTATACCAAACCCTTAATGAGAATTTTATATCACCCTTAATTTTTTATTTACCTAGGATTCCATGATGTGTACTATGAATGACCTCCAAGGATATATTAGTTGGAATAATGTTATTCTAAAAAAATATTTTATAATTTTTCTATTCAAATGTAACATAAGACTCGAGTATATAACTTTTTTACGAAGACTACTAAACTACTAAACCCTTCAAGATGAGATTACTTTTATCTTATACTAATAAAATAGTGTAGGATGTAGCTTCCAGATTTTTGAGTAGGAGTTTCTATAGTTGGTGTCAGAGGTCTTTATAAAAAACCATGAGAAATAGATTTCTAGAAACATTTATTATATATGATAACCATATAATAGAATTTTATGATAAGTATAGAAGAATGTGCTAATGTTTTTGTAAGGTAAAAATTATATGTTTTTTATTTTAAATACATACCAGTCTAGATACTAAAAGTTGAAGTGGTTGTGTAATAGAGGTTCCTTGGTGTAACATCTCCCAACAAGGCACATCGAGTTTGATTCAATTGTTACCTGGTACATGAAAATAGTCCTTATAGCGTACCTGGTTTTAAACTCCCCAGGGATATTATTAGGATAAATCATATTTTCATTACATAAGACTATGAAGGATTTGAATAGATAATGAAAATTATTAACCTAGGTCAATCCCAATACATAGGAAGGATATTTGTGGAAATAAAATAGAAAAGGTATTTATGTATTTAGATTCAAAAAATAAAATTCTTGATGTATTTTTACCAATGGTATTTTTGTTATAACAATCATTAAATATATTTGGATCTTGTTAAAATCATATAGTTCTCCATTAACTTAAGTGTTATGAATATCATAATGGGTTAATAAGTTTTGGATTGATTATAAGTTCAAAGTATTTAACACCTATTTTTGGGTTTTATGTGAATCAAGTCTATCAATATTAATTACATTTTAGATAAATTTATGGAATGTATATGTTTTAGTGGAATCAATTATTTGAGTAATAATGAATTTAAATTTTATAGACATAATTTTAAAATAATTGATATCATTTAGGGTAGATATGATCCTTAATGAAATTAAAATAATTGTCAAACAATATTATTAGACATTGTAAAAAAAATTATAATGAAGAAATTAATTAAAAATTTATTTAATGATAAACTTTATTTCAAGGATGTCTATAATATGTTATTGGGAACATTATCTCAGTTATATTAATATAGAAAAAGGACAACCTGCATACTGGGTGAAAACCCATATAATATGAAAAGGTCGCAAGGATTGAACCTATGGCCAAAGGGTGATAATAAATTTAGTGCATTCCACTGGCCAACATGATTTCTTGGTCAACATATCATTGTTTTTTGTTAAAAAATTTGAAAAATTATTATTAAAAATAAACAAGTAGTGTCACTTCAAAGGTTTCGAGATTAATGTATTGAGTAGATTTTTCTAACCATGATGGATTTGGAAAATAGATATAGATGGACATAAAGACTTTTTTATCAATATTACAATTAGAACGAAATTTATTTTAGTGATTTAGGCATGAGAAATTAATTTAAATATATTAATTTCTTATAGTAAGCGATGAATTGAATATTGATCGAAGCACAACCAAATGATGAAATTGTTTGTATGAAATAGAAACATATCAAATATGTATATCTACATACATTAAAAGGGTGTAGATTTATTCACTAATATTATGTAAGGTATCTTGAAAAGAAAATGTTGTCCTAATACCTTTATTTATGTTGAAATGACGATCTTTAAAATCATCATATATTTAAGGCTTTGAGGACTTTAAATTTCCATTGATCATTAAATTTACTATGATCAATGAACTCTCTAACTATCTATTAATCCTTGGAAATTAATATTTTCTTATATATCCTTGCTTTTACTTCTCAACCATGTTATCATATATAGAAACCTATTCATGTTATTATTCCATTTAACCATTGTATTTCCCATTATAAATTATTAAAAGGGTATTTTATCAACCCTTTTATTATATTGGTTTCATTTAATAAATGAATTTACAAATATCAAACAGTTTACTATTGAAATCACATTTAAATTATGAGGACACAATTTATTTAAGTTGAGGAGATTGTGACACCACTAAATTCTAAAATTTGATCCCAATATTTAATAGCATAAAAGACACGCAACACCATGAGTAAAACAAAATATAACATTTATAAAAATTACAATATATTTACTATTTTAAATTAATTAACTATATTCCATAGCTTTAAATTCATGGAAAACTGTGTTTATCCTGTGTTACATGTATCAATGAGTATCTTTGACAGATTGCGTTACATGCATGGTTGAGTTTTACCAAACAAAAATATACTATTTATTTTCTAACGATAATTATATACAAGCCGTTGGAATAGAATGTAACGCCCCGACCCCAGCTACCCAGAGTCGGTGCATTACTTCGTAACATTGGCATGATCACAAAAGATCAAGTCTCGAAAGACCGATTAGTTTAGTAGCCTTGGAAACACTAGATACATTTGTAAACGTTACATTACATCATAAAGTGAAAAAACTAATAATAATGTCTTCATAGTCCACACTCATATCCTCTTCTGACTATCCCTGTAGGTCATTCATAAAATACTTCTTCACATCCTGGAAAATATTAAAACATTGAAAGGGGTGAGCTCAGATGCCCAGTAAGGATAACAATATTGCAGAAGCTTTCATAAATAAACATAAAAATTTAAGGAAATGTATAACTAAAACAAAAGCCTTTTAAACTTGAACATAAACATAATATGGAAAAAGTAAAATGAGATAATGCCATTCACTTCTTCACATGGATATTCTACTGGTCGAATAATCACATGCAATATCAATAACCACTTTCATAATGATGGAATGCATAATGCCAGACTATCATAACCGCGTAGTCAAGGCCTTGTGCCAAGACCACAAATAAGATTTTGTCAAGGCCTCGTGCCAAGACACTAGTTTGTCTCATGAGACCTGCCGATGCATCTAGGAGCTATAGCGGGCTCCACCCGTCACTTATTAAGTCCAATGCATTCCACATATGAATAGGTTTAAACATATCATAAACCATAACATAATCGTATCACATAAAACATGCATAAAGGAAACATAACATTTCCACATTTCAATCACAAGATATAAATACAACACATTGATATAATAAAAACGCTTTCAAAACCATTTTCAATAAAATAAAAGAAAGTTAAAACTTTGTATTTATTTTTCATTAAAATGATGGCTTGTAGAGGAAGCCGAAACTCAAATAATGGACACGGCGACGGAGAAGTCGTTGTCGCCGCATAAGTACGGAAAGAAAAACATTTCATTTTTGTCGTTTAGTAAAACGCTTCGTATAAAAAAGATTCCTTTTGAATAAATGTAAAAGTCAAAGGGGTTTATACACCGTATAAAAGAATGTTGTGTATAAAACCAAATATGCCTCAATGAAAGGGGTTTGAGACGAAGTCCTTAAATAGATCATTTTTAAAATAAAATAGATCTATTATGTGTATTCACTACAGGTACACATAATGAAAGTAAAAATAAAAAATAGGACATAATAATATCATGACATAATTTGAAAGTAGGAGATTAACCCAAAGAATGAAAGTTGGATTAAGAAGTTCCCTTACCTTTTGTCAGACTTGACTCAACCGTTCTTTAACCTCCTGAATAATAAACTAGAGTTAATATCTAATTTATTAAGAACCATTTTAAATTTCATTATCCTTTTTATATCACTTATTACCATGTTATGAACATTATGTAATTATTTAAGTTAATAACGGTCGTTTTGTCGATCTTTGGTACTTGAGTCAACAATAAACTTCTTATAATTACAAGTTGTTTATGTGGTAGAATATCCATTATCTCCAGAATTATATTCATGATTTAGATGTCATATATATCTTATATATCCAGTATATACATTCATTTATAATATTACGTAACATTTAGAGTTAAGAAATGAAATGCACCGTTCATGGAGACGGTAAGCCGTACGTACGCATGAACGCTACTTTCATTTCAATTTCATATTTAATGGAACAAAATCATAATGATATAAATTTATAATATAATTCCAGTATAATATAGTGTATAATACCATTTACTCCATCCTTTATACATCCCACATATGGCATTAACGATTCAAATCACTTTGAGGGGGCGGTAGTCCGCACTTCCTAAAATGAAATTATCGCGTTTTACCCATAATGGAAATCATAAATTATGCCATAAATGAGAAATACGGAAGCATAAATAAAACATAAACATGTTATATATCATATATAAAAATATTGACATCTTAATAAACACCTTTGAAGGTGTTAAATGAGTGTTGAACAATCATCGTTTCGTGAGGCAGAAATACGCCATCCACAGAAACCGTAGGTTCTTTAACCATTAGATATAGGTGTGTGTAAGTGTAGCTCGAATCCTTCTTATAACAACATCCTAGTATATTGAGGATACTGGTGTTGTTACAAAAGAAATGAATAAAAAGAGTTTAGGGGGTTGGAGTAGAAAAATAAAACAAAACAACATTAGAAAAGACATTACCTCAAAATCGGGTAACTCTTTTTGATTTGATCCAAAGGCTTCCTTGGGAAGAGTTCTGCCCAAAGTGAGGCTTCTAGGAGTAAGAGGGGGAAGTTTGGAGAGTATTTGGGCAGAGTTTGGCCGAGCCAAATGGCTTGAAAGTGTAAATGAGGTGGGAGAGGTGGGGGCCTTTTATAAGTGGAGAGGAGGGGCTCTTTTGGAAAGATTGAAATGTTACATTATTACACTATGCTTTTCGGATTCTAAAAGTCCCACACTTATATAATTCAAGGATATGATGATAAGGGTTCGAAATATACTCATCCAATAGGTTTTGGACAAGTGTAAGCATTGGATTTTGCATTATATTCTCATTTTATTTAAATCGTTAAATAATGAGGTCATCGCTGCATCATAATGATGTCATAAATAATTTAATTTATTTAATGTTTAAAAATTATAAAAAAAATACTATGATGTAGGAAATCGTTTTAGCTTTCTAATTAATATTTATAGTCAAAATTTGGACTTGTGTAACCCCAATTAAAAACTATTTTAGTAAAACAACTCATGTTTGTGTCAATTTAATTTTAACATTAAATAAATATATATTAATGTAATTTTCCAACTAAATTGGCTCCATGGGGTCCCCAAGTTGACCCATGGGTTGTCTTGGTCGGCCATGACTCATAAAATAGGAGTAGTACAAGTGTCAATCTCATATCATATTATTAAAACATTATTTTTACCTTAAACTACACTAATTACCTCTAATCGCGATTAAGATCTTAAAAGTTACTATTCACCAAAAAATTATTTTAATCTCTTTGAACCACATTTTACTTATTAATGACAACCATGTATGTCAGATTTTTGAAAATCAAATCACAGAAGTGGTAATATTTCATTTAAACGAAAAAATCAGTTATTTAACTACCACTTAGTGGTTTCACTATTCATCAAAAATTGAAGTTTTTCAGAACAAGGCCAAAATTTCACCCTAAGCTATAATTGATATTCCGAATTCAAAAATGATGTCTATTTTACAAAATTCCAAACATATAAGTTGCATTAATTAATTTTATAATTAATTTTCGCTGTTACGACAAATAGCGTGTTTTTAAGAAGCAATTTATATCAAAAGATTGACAATTGTTTATGTCCAATTTCAATGTTAAATTAATTCTAATGACAACCATTGGATAAAATGGTAAAAATATATTCTAATTATACCTTAAAACCACTAAATAGTATAACTTATCACTATAAATTATTTTGATTAAAAAAAGTTGTTTTAAGTATTTTTCACTATTCATAAAAATTTGAAAGTTCTCGGAAAATTACAAAAAATTCAACATAGGCTAATTTCAATATTAAGAATACAAAAATGAAGTCCATTTTGAAATATAAAATTTCTATAAATTTAAAAGGTGGTTATTACTATTCATAACGGTTACTTTGATTAGTTGCGGTGTGTTAGAACTCAAACTTGTGTACAATGCAAGCTATTGCTTTATTAAAAGAGAGGCGTATCGTGGAAGCTCGGGGTGTTACATTCTCCCCTCCTTCAATAAATTGTATCCTCGCAATTTGAAATTTTTCTTTGAAAAAAAAGGTTGAAAAGAGAAAATACCTTTGAGGAAAACCCACATCGGAAATAAGGTTATAAATATATAACATTAAAAGAAAGAAGGATAAGTACAAAGGTCACCCGATATAGCCCATTCTAGGATTATATGAAAATATGGATATGGAGGAGAAACAAACCATCAAGGTCTGATGGAGAGTTATAGAAAACAGGATTAGGAGAAATATTAACCACAAGAAAATCACAAACTTGTGATTGGTTAAACGGTCATTGAATCCCCAGTTGGAAAAGTTAACCGACAACATTTTTGTTTTATGTTACCTTTTATAATGTTGAGGAATTTATTTAGGAGATTTACTAAGAATGTAAGGGAATATACATACTTGTTATGTATACTTTCATTCGTTAAATTTTTTTTACCACAAACCCAACTTTTACTCCAAATGGTAACGGAACTCAAAAATATTCTATTTATCCTAATTGTATAAGGTTCAAAATGTTAACACATACCATTTAGATTAGTAAAACTATTTTTTAATAACCAGGGACTTCCTATTGGCTAGTGGTAGGAAATAAAGGCTTGTCGCACTATGGTTGTGGGTTCGATTCCTGCAGCTTTGTCCGACGCGACGGGTTATTCCCCACCCTGCAGGTTTTCCTTTTTCCTAAAACTATAGTATTATAATATTCCAAAAATAATCTTCAGAAATTCTTTAACCTTAAACAATACTATCCATGGTTCAACTTAATCCATTCCAACCTTAATAGTTATCCAAAATACCTCCGTCCAGACTTTCTCTAAAAGGTCTCTAAATTCCAAAATCAATTGTAACATCAGATTCCCCAAACAAAGAAAAGTTTCTCCTATTGTCACATACTAAAAATATGATTACCTTAATCATATTAAAACCTTACTGAAATCAACAAGTACTGCAGTACAATCCATATATATATATATCACATTATTCTTATAACCATAATATAATCCTTGAGTCCAAAAGCACCAATACATTAATTATTCCGCTTCAACTGTAGTCACAGCATAAGATTGGCCTTGATCCCTTGGCCTTTTCTGAGGTAAGTTTCCTTGACGCTTAGGACATTCATTTGCATAATGCCCTGTTTCCCTACAATTGTAGCATTCAACTTTGATAGCTTCTTTCTTTCCCTTGCAATCACGAGCCTGGTGACCCTTTTCTCCACATTTATAACAAACTCCCATTCCTTTTAGGCAAGTACCAGGGTGATTCTTCCCACAATTATCACATAATGGAAAATCCTTCTTTCCCTTTTCCCCCTTATCCGTCTCTTGTTCCACCGTTCTCTTCTTCTCTTGCTTTACTTTGTTGTCATAAGACTTAGAGAATTCCTTTTCTGTCTTGATAGCACACGAGACAATATCTTCGTATGATGAGAAGGATTGTGATACTAAAGCTCGACGGAGAAATGGTTTTAACCCATCAAAGAAATGATCAATATTACTCCTTGGGTTACGTATATAATCGGCAGCATGCCTCGCTATCCTTGTAAAGTTAGCCTCATACTTTGCGACACTCTCATCCTCCTTCTGCCTCAAACTCAGAAATTGCCTTTCCATATCTGCTCGATGGTCACGAGGAAAATATTTTTCTAAGAAAAGCTCTTTGAACTCCCTCCATTCCATATTCGATACGTCATCATCTTCCTTTGTGTTTTGAATCAGCGACCACCACTGCTCGGCATCTCCAGTGAGGCGGTAAACTTCCATGACAACCTTCTCCCTTTCACTACTCCCCAAGGCATGGAATATTTTCTCTAAGGAATTTATCCATTGCTCAGATACTGTAGGATTTGTACTCCCATTGAAGGTTGGTGGTTGTTGCCTCATGAAACGGTCTAGCATTGATCCTCCACGTTGCGGATCAGGGTGCTCCATACGAGTAAGGTTATTATTCATAACCTGAGTGAGTTGTCCCAGTATGGTAATAAGTTGATCAGAACCAGTTGTATCTCCAGATCCACAATAATTATCACGAGCAGGAGGGAAATCCCTACACAGAGTGCGTGCATTGATACGGTTTCCATCCCTTCCACTAGGCGCCATTTCTAAACAATGGCATAAACTATATCTGTTTATGAATCAAAATACATAATTCCATACTTGTAAGATACTGAACATAAATTGAACTATTTATGGATATAATCCATAAAAATGTTTTCTTTGAGGAATTATAAACTCATAACCCTTCATAGTGGTTTATAAAGAAAATGAGAATTATCCAAAGCATATCCCCCGGGAGTGTCGTAACCAAGAGTGCAGCAAGGCCCGTTGTCGTGCACCAGTTCCCGTTCGAGTCTAGCTCAAAGCGGTGTTTTCGGGTTTTACCCCTAGGTACATCTGTGCCAGAGCCGCCTCTACCTGCTCGTATCCAGACAGGGATGTATTGCTCGGAAAACTCACAACATCTCTACAATACCAAAATTCTAGGAAGTTCTTCTATACTAATCCTCAAAGTCTATCTTCGGGCTATGTGCTTTAATCAGAGTTTATCTAAATCTAGCTTCTAAGGTTAGTACTAAACTGCCTTTGATACCAACTGTAACGCCCCGACCCCAGCTACCCAGAGTCAGTGCATTACTTCGTAACATTGGCATGATCACAAAAGATCAAGTCTCTAAAGACCGATTAGTTTAGTAGCCTTGGAAACACTAGATACATTTGTAAACATTACATTACATCATAAAGTGAAAAACTAATAATAATGTCTTCATAGTCCACACTCATATCCTCTTCTGACTATCCCTGTAGGTCATTCATAAAATACTTCTTCACATCCTGGAAAATATTAAAACATTGAAAGGGGTGAGCTCAGATGCTCAGTAAGGATAAAAATATTTCGGAAGCTTTCATAAATAAACATAAAAATTTAAGTCAATGTATAACTAAAACAAAAGCCTTTTAAACTTGAACATAAACATAATATGGCAAAAGTAAAATGAGATAATGCCATTCAATTCTTCACATGGATATTCTAATGGTCTAATAATCACATGCAATATCAATAACCACTTTCATAATGATGGAATGCATAATGCCAGACTATCATAACCCCGTAGTCAAGGCCCCGTGCCAAGACACTAGTTTGTCTCATGAGACCTGCCGATGCATCGAGGAGCTATAGCGGGCTCCACCCGTCACTTATTAAGTCCAATGCATTCCTCATATGAATAGGTTTAAACATATCATAAAACATAACATAATCGTATCACATAAAACATGCATAAAGGAAACATAACATTTCCACATTTCAATCACAAGATATAAATAAAACACATTGATATAATAAAAACTCTTTCAAAAACATTTTAAATAAAATAAAAAAAGTTAAAACTTTGTATTTATTTTTCATTAAAATGATGGCTTGTAGAGGAAGCCGAAACTCAAATAATGGACACGGCGGCGGAGAAGTCGTTGTCGCCGCATAAGTACGGAAAGAAAAACATTCCCTTTTTTTCGTTTAGTAAAACGCTTCGTATAAAAAAGATTCCTTTTGAATAAACGTAAAAGTCAAAGGGGTTTATACACCGTATAAAAGAAAGTTGTGTATAAAACCAAATATGCCTCAATGAAAGGGGTTTGAGACAAAGTCCTTAAATAG
Source organism: Viscum album (assembly GCA_963277665.1). NCBI lineage: Eukaryota > Viridiplantae > Streptophyta > Magnoliopsida > Santalales > Viscaceae > Viscum > Viscum album. Next base: position 1,232,207,533 of record OY728162.1, on the reverse strand, counting down.
ATCATTTTTAAAATAAAATAGATCTATTATGTGTATTCACTACAGGTACACATAAAGAAAGTAAAAATACAAAATAGGACATAATAATATCATGACATAATTTGAAAGTAGGAGATTAACCCAAAGAATGAAAGTTGGATTAATAAGTTCTCTTACCTTGTGTCCGACTTGACTCAACCGTTATTTAACCTCCTGAATAATAAACTAGAGTTAATATCTACCTTATTAAGAACCATTTTAAATTTAATTATCCTTTTTATATCACTTATTACAATGTTATGAACATTATGTAATTATTTAAGTTAATAACTGTCGTTTTGTCGATCTTTGGTACTTGAGTCAACAATAAACTTCTTATAATTACAAGTTGTTTATGTGGTAGAATATCCATTATCTCCAGAATTATATTCATGATTTAGATGTCATATATATCTTATATATCCAGTATATACATTCATTTATAATATTACGTAACATTTAGAGGTATGAAATGAAATGCACCGTTCATGGAGACGGTAAGCCGTACGTACGCATGAACGCTACTTTCATTTCAATTTCATATTTAATGGAACAAAATCATAATGATATAAATGTATAATATAATTCCAGTATAATATAGTGTATAATACCATTTAATCCATCCTTTATACATCCCACATATGGCATTAACGATTCAAATCACTTTGAGGGGGCGGTAGTCCGCACTTCCTAAAATGAAATTATCACGTTTTACCCATAATGGAAATCAAAAAGTATGCCATAAATGAGAAATACAGAAGCATAAATAAAACATAAACATGTTATATATCATATATAAAAATAGTGACATCTTAATGGCCACCTTTGAAGGTGTTAAATGAGTGTTGAACAATCATCATTTCGTGAGGCAGAAATTCGCCATCCACAGAAACCGTATGTTCTTTAACCATTAGATGTAGGTGTGTGTAAGTGTAGCTCTAATACTTATTATAACAACATCCTAGTATATTTAGGATACTGGTGTTGTTACAAAAGAAATGAATAAAAAGATTTTAGGGGGTTGGAGAAGAAAAATAAAACAAAACAACATTAGAAAAGACATTACCTCAAAATTGGGTAACTCTTTTTGATTTGATCCAAAGGCTTCCTTGGGAAGAGTTCTGCCCAAAGTGAGGATTCTAGGAGTAAGAGGGGGAAGTCGGGAGAGTATGTGGGCAGAGGTTGGCCGAGCCAAATGGCTTGAAAGTGTAAATGAGGTGGGAGAGGTGGGGGCCTTTTATAAGTGGAGAGGAGGGGCTCTTTTGGAAAGATTGAAATGTTACATTATTACACTATGCTTTTCGGATTCTAAAGGTCCCACACTTATATAATTCGAGTATAAGATGATAAGGGTTCGAAAAATACTCATACAATAGGTTTTTGACAAGTGTAAGTCTTGTATGTCGCATTATCTTCTCATTTTATTTAAATCGTTAAATAATGAGGTCATCGCTGCATCATAATGATGTCATAAATAATTTAATTTATTTAATGTCTAAAAATTATAAAAAAAATACAATGATGTAGGAAATTTTTTTAGCTTTCTAATGAATATTTATAGTCAAAATTTGGACTTGTGTAACCCCACTTAAAAACTGTTTTAGTAAAATAACTCATGTTTGTGTCAATTTAATTTTAACAGTAAATAAATATATATTAATGTAATTTTCCAACTAAAGTGGTCCATGGGGTCCCCAAGTTGACCCATGGGTTGTCTTGGTCGGAAATGACTCAAACAATAGGAGTAGGACAAGTGTCAAGCTCATATCATATTATTAAAACATTATTTTTACCTTAAACTACACTAATTACCTCTAATCGCGATTAAGAACTTAAAAGTTACTATTCACCAAAAAATTATTTTAATCTCATTGAACCAAATTTTACTTATTAATGACAACCATATATGTCGGATTTTTGAAAATCAAATCACAGAAGTGGTAATATTTCATTTAAACGAAAAAATCAGTTATTTAACTACCACTTAGTGGTTTCACTATTCATCAAAAATTGATGTTTTTCAGAACAAGGCCAAAATTTCACCCTAAGCTATAATTGATATTCCGAATTCAAAAATGATGTCTATTTTACAAAATTCCAAACATATAAGTTGCATTAATTAATTTTATAATTAATTCCCGCTGTTACGACAAATAGCGTGTTTTTAAAAAGCAATTTATATGAAAAGATTGGCAATTGTTTATGTCCAATTTCAATGTTAAATTAATTATAATGACCACCATTGGATAAAATGGTAAAAATATATTCTAATTATACCTTAAAACCACTAAATAGTATAACTTACCACTATAAATTATTTTGATTAAAAAAAGTTGTTTTAAGTATTTTTCACTATTCATAAAAATTTGAAAGTTCTCGGAAAATTACAAAAAATTCAACATAGGCTAATTTCAATATTAGGAATACAAAAATGAAGTCCATTTTGAAATATAAAATTTCTATAAATTTAAAAGGTGGTTATTACTATTCATAACGGCTACTTTGATTAGTTGCGGTGTGTTAGAACTCGAACTTGCGTACAATGCAAGCTATTGCTTTATTAAAAGAGAGGTGTATCGTGGAAGCTCGGGGTGTTACATAGAAGGTGTATATAGAATGAAATATCTTATTAAATTATATATTTACACACATATTTTGTAATATATGTTTTACAAATATTAATAAGTTTCAATTAAAAGAAAAAATAAATGTTTTCCAAAAACTACATTCTTTTAAAATACCGATTAATTGCCGTCTTCACACATAATTTAAAATTAATTTTTATCAATTTTAAAAAAGTTATATTAAAAAATAAAAATTATTGTTTTAAATCAAAATATTTAAATAACATTATGATGAAATTATTTATTTTTATTGGATGTTTCTTTTTTAATGAATTGAGAAAAATACTGAATTTACATTAAAATTTTCCTCTTATTTTAAATAAATTTTAATGCTAAATTATATTTTGAATTTATTTTAATTTAAAATTATATCATTTTTATATAAATTAATCTAATTTAGGCCATTTTAATCATTTTCATATTGAATTATGATAAAAAATCTTTATAAGCCTCTGCTACTTTTCACTTTAAAAACCCACCGTCTCTTAATGTCTACAAGATTAATTTTACTTACAAATTTTAAAATAATGAGAATTGAATTTGTAAAAATGGTTTTCATAATTTTAATAAGAAAAATTAATAATTTATAATATTTTCTACTTATGTTTTTAAAAAAATGAGTAGTGAATGGTATAAATATTTATTACCATGGTTAAGGTAAAAATTTGTTTATTGGGGGTTAAGCTAAAAAATAAAAGGTAAAAATAACCTTTTAACTTATCTAAAAACTATTTAAAGAAATTGGTTTGAAAATTAATCCTATAATTATTTATAAAGACCCATTAAAAACCCGTTTTATATATAGAAAACCTAAGAGTACTCAATTATTTTCAAATTTACGAAGTGTGTCCAATCCCCCAGTTATAAAAGGCCACCCACTATCCTCTCTAATTCATGACTTCAAACCACTTTTATTTAAAAAATATATTACAAATTAATATAAAAACATCCTTCAAATCATCCTAGAATCCTTATTTTAGGAATATATCCATTCTAGGAAATATTTTGTGCAAACATATGAAAGATATCCTTAAAATAGGTTATGTTCTTCAACTAGCATTTTTAATTTATTTATTTATCCACCTCCATAATTTATTTATTAAAACTTTATCATATAATAATAAAAAATCATCAATATAGTTTTATATGGTTATAATATGTTTATTACTTAAAACAATATAATGTTCCATCAAATGGGTTACGAAATGAACTTCCGTGTGTACAACAGACTACTGCCTCATGGACTGATGTCTTTGATTTTTCCATTTACACCTATCAAGGTTGGGTAAAATGTTATAACTAAAGTATGTATATCATATTTATAACATATTTATTCCTATAGAGTCAATATATAATATATATATTTAACTTCCTTTTTATAGGATATACAATATCAATGCCTGTGTGTACAAGGAATGACCGCCTCACGAAGTGATGTGATTCTTCATTCACTAACACTTAACATGGATGGTGATAAAGATACTTTTAATTATTATATGAGATATAAATGAAATAATTATGATAATAATAAAATATTTATCATTATGTAAATATGATTTATATCATTTTATTTCCTTCCATTTAACTCACGTAAAGATGATATCATCATTCGTGAATGAGTGGTCTACCGCTTTCCCGAAGCAACATGACACTGTATTCACCACAAAACCACATGGAGGATAAACATAAGTATATAATCTGGTATATATGATATCATGATTATTTAAAGTTATATCATTACTTACTTCCTTTCCATAATGATCATTTAAAAATGGAAATGTTTCTCCTATATATGTATAACGTACCGTCTCTATGTTCATAACTTAATTCATTTTACGTAACTATCATTCATGAAATTTTTAAAAGTAAAATTGATGTAAAATATGATAATTATGTCACTATTATTACTTTTAAAATGATATAAATATATAATATTCTCAATAATTTGATCTTTCATAATGAAACATGCATGGGAACACAAGGCAATTAACACCTGAAACAAAAAATGTAATGAAATATTATTAATGATTTGGTAATAAGAAGTTATAGAAGGGTAATATGTGATTTTATAATATTAATATGTTTCTGTAATTATTTAATTACATGATTAAAACCACTATATATTAGGCTAAATAACATTCAACCAAAAGGAAGGGCAAGGTACGAGATTTTGTCTCAATTTTAATTTATTGAGACATATTATAATTTTTTGCTCCTAATTACATTTATATGGTGTTTATACCACCCATTTGGAATATAATATCATGATTTAATAATTATTCAAGGTATTTTATGTTTTAAGTTTTATCAGTTAATTTAAGGGGAATTAAATTAAAAGTTTCCAAGTGGTACAAAATTTCATAACTCAATATCTTTTTATTCGGTTATATTACTTTTTCATTATCAATGATATTTTAAGATTTTGTGTATAATGACTTCTAATTATCTTATTTTTCATTTAAAAATATTTTATGAGGATTTAATTTAGATACACATAATCAATTCATTTGTTGGTTTTCACTTAAACCTTATGATATTTTCATAGGTTTACTTCACAATATCATTTTAATTGAGATTTTTTATTCATGAATTTCAAATGAAGGAAATTATTTTATAATTTTTTAATAAACCATTTTTTTTATTATACTCTAGTTATTCCTAATATTTTAATTTAATAGTACAATTTTTTTACACTTTGGAACTGAAAATAGTTGATAATATCTTTTAATAAAATATTACATAATTTCTCTCTTCAGTCAGAAATCTATTTTCTTCCAATACCTTGTTTTCAAAAAATGTTTTCAAAAATATTTTAAACCACTTAATAATGAATTTAAAAATACATTTTCCTTCATTTTAAATATTTTTTTTAAAAAAATTTAATCCTATGTTATTATAAAAACAATACCCATTTGGATTTTACAAAAAAATTAAAAGGAATCTTCTTATCATTTTCGTAACAAGGTACTTTCCTAACATTTTTATTGTGAAAAATGAATGTTCATATTTTCTATTATGGATTATGTGGAATTATCTAAATTTAGGTACATAATTAATTAAAATCCCCATTTTCAAGCGTATGTGGATCTTTTAAAAGGATATTTATTTAAAAGTGATTTAAAAAAATATTTTTATAATATTTTTAAATTTGAAAAGAAAATTTTCATAACGAATGTTTAAAAAGATATTTTCATGGTATTTATATTAATAAATGTCAAAAACCATTTATACTCACTTCAATGGGTATATGTTGATTTTATCCTTATTCTTTATATGGAGGGTTTATGAATATTTTGACCAAGGATAATATTATCATTCATTTCATTGTTTCATTTTGTAGTTATTAACATTGCCTTAAAATATTATCCTTTATGTGATCATTATATGTAAATGTTTTTCTAAATATACATATTAATTTTAATTGATTTGTATATTTGTCAATATATATGTCATTTATATATTTGGTTCTTTTCATTGAAATTTATTTCCTTGAATTGGGAAATTTAGAAAAATTTATACCATCTACCCAATATATATATTTGTTGTTTATCCAAATGAATTTATGAATTAAATTAATTATCTAATATACAAGGAATTATTTGGACTTGCTTATGTGGGTGGGGATTTTATAATCATATCCACTTAGTGAATAAGTATTCATATGGTAAGAATCAGTTGGTTAGGCATAGCTAAATGGGTTTCAACCCATCAATTTTAAACTGTCTTGAGAACATATCTTAATGGTAAAGGTATCCTGTGTATAGGAAACACAAAATCTAATAATTTTTCATTTTTTTCATTTAGATTTTAGTTAATATTATCCATGTTATTTTTACTATTATATAATCTCTAGATGCATTCATTTCCAGTTTATTGATACATGACATTTGTTTTTCCAATATTTATTATTCCTAACCCATTTATTTAAATGGAATGTTTGGATAATAATTGACCTTTCCATATTGATTATTTCTTATCAAGATATTTAAATGAAATGTGTGATTGACTATTTACCTTATCATATTTATATTCATATTGATTTATGATAGATTATTATATACTTATTCCCTATTGAGCATATGAGATCACCCTTATTTTTTCTATTCTATAGGGTTCCATGAAGTGTATTATGATTAATGTGAATGGATATGAAAGATATAATAATTTTATTCTCGAAAAAATTATGTTGTGATTTATGTTTTCAACTATATTGTAAGGCTCCTGTATATATCTAGTTAACTCAGACCTTTAAACTATTTGGTCATTTAGGATGTGATTTGTAGTATCTTATGACAACATAATAAAGAAGATACAAGCTCTGAGATTCTAAATAATGGGTTTGTACAAAAAACCTAATTTTTTTAAAGGAATGAAATCTAATTTTGTATATTTTGATGTTTTTTGTCATATTTTATATATTATAAATAATTATTATTTTATTCAAAACATTTGATGATTCATTTGATGATGAAATATTTTTAGGCCATTATAATAATTGTATAGATTAATTGGATTTCTGTAAAACAATGATGGTTCTTATTGTAAATATTTTTTAAATTCAATATTAAAATTTTAATGTAGAAAAATTAAAAATTTGAAATAAAATAATGAATATTTTATAGAATTATTTTTAGAGAAGGTGAAAATCAATATTAAATTGAAAATTTTAAAATAGAAAATCGTCCTAATTAATTATCTTGGATAAATTTTAAGGTTCACTCTATTGATAGTGTCCTTGAGGATTTTAACTCATGTGTTAACGAAAAATTATATATTGAGAATTTTTTTCTCACTATTATTTGATTTATGGAAGTGTCCATATTGATAATTTAGAATCATTAAATGATTATAATTAGAATTCACCCATGTATGTAGAACGTAATAATTATTTATAAGGGATTATTTAACATTATATAAGTTCTATAAAGATCTATAATTAATTTTAAGTATGTCAATTATCTAAAATAGGATTGATAAATCTTAAGATAACAAAAGGATTCAATATAGATTTGACGCTCAAGGTTTGTTCAGTAAAAAGGAAATGTATATGATGATGATATTTCACAAGTCTCCATACTAGAATGTATTTGTGTTTTTTTACTTTATTATGATTTTTAATGATTTTAAATTTATCAAATTGATTATAAAGGTTATTTTTTGAATGGACAAATTTCTAAAGGAGTCTGTGTAAAAAAACCAATTTGTTTTGAACATGAGATGTATCCTCTTAAATTCATTGAAATTTAAAAATATTTATTTGGAATTACAGAAGCCCCTCAAGAATGTTATGAAATATTGAATAAACATATTTTAATTAATGGTTTTGTGTATAATAATTTTCTTTCTAAAATTTCTAATATAAATAATTATGATGTTATATAGATTATTAATAATCTTGTTTATTAATTTTTCTTTAATCTAGATAATTTTTCAAAAATTAATTTTTATATTTGATAAATATTGAATTTTTATAAGTCTAATGGGACAATTAAAATTATTTTGTGGATATTAAATTTATAATATTAATGAATAAATATTTCTTAATAAGTGTAGATAATGTATGTAATATTTTGATTAATTTATACATCCTTCATGTCAACTTTATATTCCCCTATTATTAGTTCCTTTAAAATGTATATGTTTTTACTAAATATAATATTATTTAAATGAATGTAAAATGGATATGTTTCTATAATTACAACACACAACACTTCACTCTTATATTCTAATATAAGTAGAAATTGTTAGGAGTTTCTGGATATCATCCAACATGTAGAGTAACATGATAATTGATTTTATAGATTTCACAATAATGAAATCCATGACACCTAATTTCAAGAATATAGTTCAATTATAGAAGTAAGAAATAACAATGGGTAATTTTTTATGGTGAAATGTAATACAAAATAAATACTCAAATATTATATAGGTAATATGAAACATTTTATTGTGCCATATGTGGATGTATAATGTAATGAAATTAAATTGGATTCCAAATATAACCTTTTACTTCTTTCTAAGGGTGAGAAAAGTGACAACCAATTACTAGAGGGATAGCGGGCACACCATGTACTATGAACTCCTAGTAACCTAATAATATATTAGTTTTGAATTATAATAATGGAATACTATATCTTGGTGTAGTTTCACGGATCTTGAAGCTCTTTTATGGACGTCTATGTGTGCCATATATCAATATTTGTAGGATTTCTGGACATCTTGGATGACCCAAATAACACATAGTTTATTGAAACAACCACCTTCCTAAAATATATTAAAGTGAAATCATGATTTCATATAATATAATTAATACCCATGACCATTATTATGGGTCTATCAACATTTCTTGGGGAACTCAAACTAGAAATGGCAATAGAGGATTCTTACAACCCTCAAAGCTGGTGGTTGAGATGGTTCACTCTAACCCTACAGTTTAAAAATGTATTGATTGATTAGGTTCTCAATTAAACATTCATAGTGGCATTTTAATATAAAAATGAATGGGATATATTATCATGGACTCTTGTTTCAACTATTGGAATTTCAAGTACATTAATTTTGAATTAAAATCTATGCTCTATGGTCTATAATTATATAGGAAAAACAATATCATTCATTCAATGGTGGAAATGGACTCTATTATGGTGGTTAATATTTCAAGTATTAATTAAAAAATTCATTTCTACGTCACATATTTCCTCAAAAATAAATAAGAGTCAAATTAGCTACAAAATGGTAATCTTGCATTCATGTTGAGAGGGAAATATGGAAAATGATTACTTGGTCTTGAAATCAATGTAGGCTATCAATATAGTCACCCATGCTTGTACCAGTCCTCTTATTCCAAATGGTATGTATATATTCAAATGATTCGCCCTTAGGCCCAATTATTAATGAAAGACTCAATGGTCTATATTTTTCTATCTCATCACATCTATAATTTTAGGATCATATCTTAATAAAAATACAATTTTAATAGAGGAATGATAGGAATTTTTCATTGTAAAACATCATTTAGAACTAATTTTATATCCAATGTCTTCTTCTTTACTTGATGTCTAGCTCACTTGTTGTAAAGTTATATGAATCCTATAAATAGAATTTTAATTTATAATAATGTATATAAAACATGGTATGTTTTATTTAGAAATAAAATATTCCAATTTAAAGTGATATTCTTATTTGGAAATGAGAGAATATTTGAATTGATATAAAAATTAATTATTTTACACTGTCTAGGTATGATTTATATTTCATTATGCAAAATAAAAAAAATAAAAAATTTATCATTTACAACTATTTCAGAATACATCTCTCCATCCATATTTTTTGGTCAATATTTAAGGATAAGATTTAATATATATGATTTTGAAGATTAATTTGATAGAATTTCATTTATTTGAGATAATTGATTTGAAATTTATATTTATATGATTCCATTATATCATTCTAGAACTAAGTATATAAAATCTAGCTATCATTTTATTTAAGATTATGTATTGAAATAACATATATATATTTAATATATTTATATAAATAATTAATTGGATAATATTTTTAATAAACATTTGTATATAGTGATGTTTGAGTAAAATAACATGGAGTATTAGAAATTTCAATTTTTTACATTATGAGTAATTCATATTTACTATTGTTTTTTATTATTTTAAATTTATAACTATTTTTTTATTTTTTTAAAATATTTTTAATTGTCTATATTAATATTTTTAAAATATTGGATGTTAACTACAACATATATTTATGAAAGTTATTTGTAAATATTTAGGGAGGTTAACATTGTTTTCATATTTTTATGTTTTGTTTCATAATTTTTTATATTCATATAGTGGACTTTTTCTTTAAATATGTAATATTTTGGGTGGGCTTGTCATGATGATTTATAACATTATATTTATTATTATTATGGATTAAATTATTTTTACTATCCCTAATCTATGTTGAGTGTTTATGTTTTTACTCATATTTAACATGGTGAGTTAAAAAGAATAAATAATATGAAAATGAATTAATTTTTTAAATGTTTCATATTTTATGAAAGTGTGATATTATTGTTATGTTTTCAGATGATTGATATTAAAATTACCCAATTAGAAGAAATTTATGGAATTCCCCATTTACCAAATATTTTTTGTTTTGATAATTGAAAAACACTCTCTATATATTTTTTATAATTGTATAATTTTATTTTAAGATTTAAGTTGAAAAAAAAGAATTTAAAAGTGTTGATTATTACTATTTATTAAAATTTATACACTGGATATCATAGGGACAATTTTTTTGAATCTCGTTTATATAAAAAACATAAGTATATTAATAGATGTTTCTTTAGGAATCTTACAATTAAATAATAAACTTTTTATATATAGGTTTAAAATTCCAACATATGTATTATCATTTTATATATGTATATATGAAAATGTTTAAATTTATACATATATTTTTTTCGATAAATTTTAAATTCTATTAACTAATATATTGGGTTACCTAGTAAATATATACTACACTTTTAAATTTTATCAAACTATAACATCATACACTTTATTTTTCTATATTTAATTATCTTACATATTTTTTCTATTTAAATATTTCATAAATTAAAAATTTAGTTATAATTGGAAAAAAATATCTTATGTTTAGATATTAAAATATTACATATTATTATGTAGTTATTTTTATTATGTTTAAAGACCTATATTTTTTATGTCAAACATATTTATTCTATTTTTTTGAAGTTATGATTTTTAATGGAAATTTTCTTATGATCTAGAATGGATGTCATGTGAGATTGATGAAACCATTATAATATTTTTAATTAGATAAAAAATTTATGTAAAGTCATACATGGTTGTTTAATGACTAATGATGTTGAAGAAATTCTTACAAAATGATTATGTGATACGCTTCACATGCAAGGACCTAAAATTTTAGTCATAAAAAAAACTCCTATCCATTTTCATCTTACACATATAATAACGGATATTAGATTTATGAGTTTACCCTTATGATTTTAAAAAATTCCCCTTTAAATTTATAATTAACAATTTGATTTTATAATGTCACAAATAAAATATAGTATACAATTTCAAAATTTATTTTAGTCTTATTATTGATTTTTTCATTTCGTTGGTTGTGAAATTTTTATTGTTTTTGTAAATAAATTATTATAATAATGTTACTAAATGTCATTAAAAATATAGATTAAAAAATACAACATGAAGTGTTTGAAGGAAATATATTTACGGCAATGTGTATTTTATTTATATATATTTTATATTATTGACACATTTTTGTTTAATTTCATGGTGGTTTAAACTATGAATTTTAAATTAACATAGAGATACTATTATGATATTACAATGGAAAAATCGTATTTTGGAAGACATAACCAATCAATGCATTGAACATGAATTTAGAAACATCATGGATTAACTATTATATATATTATTTATAAATAAATATTAACAAAACTAGTTGAACAATGACGAGAGAATGAATTTTTGATACTATGATCACCACTTTCATATTACTGTAATTTACTGTGAATGATATGTCCAGTTGAAACTATTTTCTTAATATAAAAATGAAAAACATAAAAATTTAACATTCATTTATTGTGGATAATATTATAAATTGATTTATATTTATTATATTTTCTTTTTTATGTTTCATGTGAAACATGTTATTTTTTAACCCATAAAATGGATTTTTCATGTTTTGGTTTTTCATCCTTGGTAAAATCCATATTATCTATGTGGCTGTGCTTTCACATATAAAAGATTATATCGTAGCATGTAGTGGGCCCCCATTAAAATTAATTTTGCTCTATTATTTTTATAAATCCATTATAAATGGTTCGACATAATTTGAGTTGTGACTGTAATAAAAAATTATATTATTAATTGGTACCATTTCCATCTATGAGTATATAAAAGTATTGGCTATATTATTGATTCATTTTTATAAAAACAACTATAATAAATAATGCAAGAAATTTTTATTTTAGAAGAATACTTTCTTTTAATTCACTATATACTCTAAACACTCAAAATAAACCAACATATGATCTTCAGACTATATGAAAAAAAGTGAGAAAACTAGTTTTCATCAAAATTGAGATGATGAACCATAGGGGGTTCATAAATCAATGTCCAATACAAATATTATGCCTTTTTAAATTCTGTTTCTATGTTCCAAATGATATCCTTTAAAAAATGGATATCATTAAAATACCAACTCTAATAGTGATGATAATGATGAGAGGTGAAAGATGTAACATACATGGAAAAATGGTTTCAAGGACCATAACACTCAATTTATTAGTTTTTTATATCATTAGTGTGATGCATTGATGATTTTATTATACACATCACTTAATTTCTAAAAAATCTGAATAAATAGATAGATTAAGCATGAGGATAGAATCAAACACCTATATCAATTAAAAAAGAATTTTAAAGTAAAATAGATCACGAACAAGAATCACTTTGGATGGTGAAATCCTTCTTCCATATTCCAGAACATTCTTTAGAGTATAGCCTATGTTTGAAAACATCATATTCTCTCAACAATAACATATATGATAAGATACCCCCAATAAATGATATTAAAATGAGCATCCATCCCTCATTTTTCTAATTGGTTGAAAAATACTAGTTGACTACAACATTCTTAAAATTATATACGCTATTTATGAAAGATATATTTTATATCACCATATCTCTATTAAAGTTATTTTTTAATCCATGAGAACTGGACATACCCATCATTCTCTACATGATATTTTCATTATATTCAATGTCACATTCATTTAGTAGACAAATGGGAAATCCTAATATGAGTACTTATATCATCTCTAAATGACAGGGAATTTGATATCCTATTATGTATTCCAATTCTAGGGACAAATTCTCAAGAGTACAAATAAAACATCACAAAAATCATTTATTTGTGACACAAGTTAATCTATCATGAATTCGTAGATATTAGATAGAATACATATCCTACTCTACATAAGAGGTTTGTTCCACCAGATCATTTCATTGAGTTTTTTTTGAGATCTACATCATAGTGTGAGCATGTATCCATGTGGCCAATAAAAACATCCTTGTTCATTCGAAGGAGTCATAATGTTATACTGGTTCATCACAATTATTTTTGATTCTGTATAGTGAAGTCGTTCTCTAATTAATAGTCTTGTGATATATTATTTAATTCCATTTCTATAAAAAATTATCACACTTGTTTATTAACATACACACTAAAAAATTTATATGTTAAAAACTATCATCATATTCAATATTCTTGGTCATTATGGAATCTTTATATTTTGATGATTCTAGAATATCCAATTATATAATACTAAATCATTTTGTCATTTATTTATAGAAAACCTCATATTATGATGATACAATAAAATTCTATTCTTCCATACCAAATAAAACATGATGTTTCATCTATTTATTTCATGATGAAGAACATAAATCTCCAAAGTTCATTACAAATCCATCATGATTGAATGTTTTACATTTTTTTAATAAAATTTCCAAGAATACATAACATTTCATTCAAATTATTCATCATCATGGTGAAAATGGTTAGACAAAATATTATAATATTCAATAACATTTAGGGTTTCATGTTTTAAAAAATGCATTTTTTATAACTATGGATTAGTATATTGACATTCATGTCATAGGGTATATTGTGACCCTGATAAATCAAATATATTAAGACCCATTATTTCATTGTTATAATATATTATCTCTATGATCATGCATTAAATATATATAAACTATACAATGTTTTCTATGTATTGGTTTTGAGAAATTATGCAATAAAACTCTCAATGGTCATTAATTGTTTTGTAATTTTTTTCTGGAATTTTATGGAATCTTAATTGTTGGTATATGATTAGAATTAGGATAAAATTTGTTGATTTTTTTCTATCAGTTGATTTTTAAGATAAATTTGGAATTCCCTGATTTTGGAAGAATATTAGCGGTGGATGATAGAAACAATTAGAGTGGGTTTGGTTGTTTTGAAACCACTAAAAATCTCATTGGATTTTACTAGATATCTGGTGGAGGGTCACTATAGGTCAAGTGGAATCATAATAATATATTATAAAAAAATTACTTAAATTATAATTTTTAAAATTTTCACATCATCTTATAAAAGTCTCAATCCAACATACATAATCATTTATTTCTAATATGAAAACACTACAATATGGGCTCTTCCTTACCTCTATCAAAGGTAGTTTTCACAACAATTAAAGACAAATAATTGAGCATGGTTCTTCAATACATTAAAATACTAGGTATGAATTCTCTAACATGACAGTTATTCTTCTATTAGAATTATTTTTCATCCATTACATAAGCAAGATTATATAAATCAGTATTTCACTATGATTATATTGAAACACATTCTGATCGTTGAATTTTTCATCCTCGAGTTAAAAATGAAATTGGAGGGTAATTTATAATCTCTTTTACTCTATTATAATATTTTTATTTTTCATCACAAATTTAATGGTGTTTCATTGATTTGAGTCTTTGTTTTAGGGCCTCTTATATCTTATTTACTAGAGGATTTATCTAATTGTTCTCTAAAATAATTATTTTGACAATATACCCATTTCTCAAAAAAATTTCGCTTTAGTATACATATGATCATTTATGGAGTCATTTTTATGATTTTTAGAATTTTTATAGATTTAATATTTTTTGGATTTTTGAGGATGCTATGATTCCATTGCAGCTCGACGGTGGGTTTGTTAAGGGTATACCCAATGTAGACTATTCCAAACTATATGGAATACCTTTTCACTTATAATATTAAATATATAACTATTTTTCGTCACATAATAACTAAAATTCTTCCAATTTTCAATAGGAATAATTTTTTTTGAGTAATAGCTATATTGATATATCAAAATTCTATTCATTTAATTGGCCATTAAATATATGGAATAAAATTTTTAATTAGTAATTTTAACTTTAAATTTTTTTATTACATTGTGATGTACTGATAAATTTTTATATAAGAAATATTTATTATAAATAACTTTTTGGTTTTGATAACATCTATAATATAGTTCTCCTTGTTATATAAATTCATGATGCCCCAAAATTTTTCTTCATCACATTTTAATTTTAAAATTATAAACTGTAATGTAGACAATAAACATCAATTAGAGGAAACTATAAAAAAATGTAAAATATTTATGTTTTTATAGTACCTTGATTCATAATATTTTATAAACTTATATAACTTTCTTATATCTCATGTTGGGTTTTGGAAATACTATATAGAGGTCCCAACCTTTATAGGATTTACCTGACCAAGTTGTTAATAAATATCATGGGGGAACAAATAAATTCCCACAAATAATTAAAAATGTTCTACACAACCCATATAAGTTTACAAAGGATATGACAATAGAAACATTGATAGATTTATTTTTAAATAATGGGTAGTGTGGTAATTCTTTAACGTGTTGAATCATTCAAATGAAATTAAAACTTTTTAATAGTTAAATATTTTATTCATTCTAACAACTTTAAGATTTATTTTTAAATAAATGATACAAAACTACTAATAAGAGTTACATCAGTGAGGAGGTGACCACTAGTTAAAAATCATATTGAATAGATTATTTTGATATATATTGTTTATTATTATTATGTAGTGTTATGAGGAAAACTATAAAAAATTGAAAAAAATTATATTACACTTTTTCTTAATGTCTTTCATGGATTTTTGAGTTAATATAAAATGATTTAACCATAAATATAAATTTCTAATCCAATTTTCACTTTAAAATATGGTAAAATTATATTTTATAATTTCATATGGTTCAAAAGTTGACATGGTATAACATTAAATCCAATATGTATATTTTTCTAAATAACAATTTTGAAAATAATAAATCTGACCTTGAAAAGAATACAATATTTAAATGGTTATAGAAAAAATTTCACTTACATGAATAATTTGATTTTATCTAGTATGGTTCAAGTATGTATCACCTACAAGCCATAATATACCAGGTATATCACTTAACTATATTCTCATGCACACTAGTGTCTACCGGGTTATACACAAACAATTATTTTACCTTTGAAATGATAAAAACTAAATTGACACCACATATTCAATTATATATGAATACATGATTATGCACTTGATTATTACTTATGATAAAGTAATCATGGTATTTAAAACACTGTATATCATGTTATGTGAATCATTAATGATATAAATATATATCATTATTATATCATTTATATTTAAGATACATTTAATTAAGAATATTTTTGTTTGATTATAATTTCCATAAAAGTTTTTGTAATTAAATTATTATTTTACAATGAAAACCACATGTTATGATTAAAATCTTGTGTGGTAACTTACATGTGTTTCAAAATAAATATTTCAACTAATTTATAATAAAGAATACTATTTTTAATGGAGGTTAGCATATCATGTTTATATGATCTTGGGTTTTTCTATGATGAACATATCATTTGAATATCACTTTAATTGTGGAGTTTAGAAATACTTTATTGACTAATGAATTACCTGAAGTTTCAGGGGTGTTTGAGGCTTGTTTGGAGCCCAAAGAACTTGTTTATGGAATTTCCAACTAGGCTGAATGGTTAGTACAAACCATTTGACCCATGCTACATAGTTTGAGTAAACCATGTGAGGATGGATATATTGTAGAAAAGAGTGAATAATTTTAACAAACCATGATCCTAGTGCTGAACAACCATGTGGAATGATCTTTGTTTCTTAAAAGAGGCATGAATCATTATTTTCTCTCAATTTCTCAAACTGTGCGCATAAATCATGTGAGTTACCTCATGTGATAGACGCATGCACATAGGTGGTGCATGATTTGGCCAACTAGGTTTCCAAACGATGAACAACATAAAATTTAGGTAAATTATAGTTTATCCTAATAATTTAAGTGTTTATGTCCTAATTTCCTCAATTTATTCCAATGGAAAATAATCCAACCACTTTGATAGCTCCCCCATGGAATCATTCTATGTTCCTTGATATCTTCTCCATATGAAGTCCGATTAAAGAGCCAATGATCTCATTGGATCTTCACCAGTGAGTTATTCATTCAATATTCACATTTATTATTTCATATTCATATCAAAAGAGTTATTTTGGTGAAATGAAATATGCCTTATTTCCACGGTATTAATCAATTTCTCTATTTTCTTCTAATCCAGAATGAGTATAGAGTATATACTCGACAAGTGTTCAGCCATGGGTATATGGTAGGTAGTCTATACCATCCCCTTAATGTTTTTTTGTTTTATATAACTTTTTTATTTTTGTTCTAGATAATGTGAATTCAAGTGTTTTCTCTTAAATTATTTGACTATCTAGAATATTTTAATGGAACCTGTTTTAGTTTCTCATGAGTACTATTATATAGTAGGAGGTTGTTCACCTCAACCAGTCTGACCATTGAGGTGTGTTTATGTTTTTTTCCTTTAATATACCACCCATTTGGGTGTGTAAAAGCATTCCAATTTTATTTTGGGACTAAATGAGAATAGATTGAGCTTAGATAAAAGGCTTATAACTCCTTTACATGTGACGACGTATTCTGAAATTCATTACAATCATTAAACAGATTATTTAAAAAATGTTAAATGTATTGGTTTATTTCTTTTTTTTCTATAATTACAAAATGGGATATGATATGGGATGAAATGTTGATAATGGTAGTGGATTCCTTGGAAATTATTACTCCATGGATCCTAATTCCCCTTGATTCCGTAGAAATTTATACTCTATGGATTTGTTTTATTACGTTATTGGATGCTTGGGAAATTTCAACTCCTGGGATCCTTTTGCTGTAGGATTCCAAGGAAATCTCTACTCCTTAGATCCTTATTTATTATAGTCTTCTTGGACATTCTATATCGACATGATCATTAGGATCCACTCAAACAATAATCATGTTTCTAAAAAGAATCTATATAGACTAAATGAAGATTCCTTTCTCTTTATACCTTGGATCTAGACCTATTTGGTTCGACACTTGATTATATTGAAAAGGTCGGTGGTGATGGATTTGTATTTATACATTTGGATATTAGGGTCAGACTCTAGATTACTCAACATAGGCCACAATGGATGTATATCATGCTTTAAGGTTATCCCTAGAATGGGTATTCGATTAAAGAAGTTAGATTAGACAATATTACACATACTTTATCATGTATTACATTTTTTCTGTATTTATGGGTCCTTGATTATTGATCACAGGGTAACATGGTTGGATTAATAAGACCTCACATGATTTTGAAATGTAACATTTAGTACTTTTATACCTATGATACACTGCACTGAACTTCATTGTTTATGCCAAGAATATACTTGTTATAGACATCATTGGTGGTGTCCTACTAAATGTTATCTCACAAACAATTTGGGATGCCATTCGGTACCTGGACATACTTCACGAAGGGAGGTTGGGACTAGGGCAAGCACCGACTTTATGATGCTTGATTTGATCATTACTTAAGAGTAGGGGTGCACAAGACCGAGTTATGCTCATGATTCTAGATGTGGATAGTTCCTTTTGGTCTTTTTTATTTTGATACATGTATTAGAATAGATTACTATTTTTGTTTATTTCCTAATATTTTGTATATAAACTTAACATGTTAATCATATTATACATGACATGACTTTTGTATTTATTTTTATCATTATATTCTTTTGAATGTTTATATTCTATCTAAGATTTGTATTAGGCTTCTACTGCCTTATCGACTTGTGATACCACTATGTTACACTAATCCTGAGGGTAAAGTCACCCCAATTTACCACCTTATAACCTCACATATAGTCTGCAGCCTCTAGAATATAGGGAGGTGTGCTTGAGACTATGTAACCCACTATCTTGACACAACGCTTAGTGGCTCCTAGGTCAAGACACTGCAATGTGGTATCAGTGTTTTTTTTCATTTTTCCAATACTAATTTTAAATAATAGATGGAATTGTTTTTTGTAATTTGGTAATGACAAATGCCTAGTAGTATCTAACACCCTTATAGAAAAAATCAGAAATATCTTAGAATGGTCATGTTTTTTTTTGGATTTTTTCTATTATAATTGATTTGATTCCACTATTGAGTAACACACTTGATGTTTGATGTTCCTTATGATAATTGATTTATTGTGTCCAAATTAGATTATGGTATGCCCTCTCATGCATCATTTTATCACCTTACAGGATTCACATTCCATGAATATTCCATTCCATATATGATGCATTGCTTGACTATATGATATTTATTATGTGTTCCTCATGTTATATAATTGTTATAAAATAATGATTCTTATATGAAATTTGAATAAAAAATTGGTACTTAAAGTTCCTTCCATAATTTAAATAATTTTTTCTTGTATCAGTTACAACAAACACCCTACGTAGTCAATTTTGGAACATTGAGTCATGGAATATCGGTCACACGGTCTGGAATGCCTTATGGTTGGGATTGATTTGATTCCACACTTCAATTAATAAGCTCTATGGGACAATATAGGTTGGAACTGGTGATCTAATGGGTCTAACCATTAAAATATAATTGTAAAATAATAATAATTTAAATTAAATTATAATTATTAAATGGAATGGTCATAAATAAATTTAGTTTTCAAATATAATGGATAGATCATATACCAATACAAATTCTCCAAACCCAACATTAGAGAGTGATATAGGCAGTGTCTCTAGTGTTTTGTATGATCATTTTTATTACCCACTCATTATTATAATAGAATTCATAGGGGTGATTCTTGTTTATAAGAAGGATTTTACCTCTCCTATTAAATTATATTAATAATTTGTTCAATAAATCATTTCTTATGAGGGTTGTATTTGTAAATATAGAGACATACCACCACAATGTCCTCTAGTATTTCTCCCAGAGGGTGGATAAAATAATGCTACAGAGGAGGTGGTACCTAATCAAATATTATAACTTCCCATAGTGGCTATTTATTAACTAATAGTTTTATTGGATATAAGTGATGATGATTAATTATTTAAGGGTTTCTTACTCTTTTTAAGGACCCTTTATGAAAATGTTATGCCTACCTCATCTCTGTCTGATCTGATAGTTATGTTCCAGCAGTAATATATGCTCTCATTTTTAAGGAGCGGTCATCCACATGCAACTGATTTATTCCTTAAGACTACATTATATTGTTTTGAGCACCTAGAGACACCTCATAGTAGGAGAGTGAATTAATCAACATATGTACTTTCAGGAGCAGCTAAACACTAGTGGGATGTTTTGGACCAGGCTGATATGCTTTCAGATATGATTTAGAGGGATTTCCAATATATTTTTAATGATTAATTATTTCTAAAGACTCGATGGTTTGAGTTATCTAGTGAGTTTATGTTTATAGAATAGGAAATAATTACCGTTTTTTAGTATTTGAAATGATTTATAGATATTCATTATTTTTCATCAATATATATTACTCATGAGTTATCGAGGGAAAGTTGCTTTGAGAAAGGTCTGAAGATTGATGTTTGATCATAGGTAAAAAAAATTTAAATTTTATAAATATATATATATAGAGATCCATGTGCTTATTACTGAACATAACCCGCGGAAAGCTCGAGACACAGAGTAGAAAATTTCAGTTTCTTGACACAGGGATTATGTGTCAGCTGGTATGAAGTGTTGTTTTGAGGATTATCATGAAGGGAACACTATATAGAGTTCGAGTACTAGTAGTTATTTATTTTATCACAAGTGAGGGGATATGGGGGAACATGAGGAGTTAGTGTGACACAGGCCTAATCAGGTGATGAACATGTGGTAGGATGGGCTATGTACAACGATTCTGCAGGGCTTTATCTCTAGCAGTCAGTGGAAGGAGATTGACCACAACTCTAGGTTCAAGTGCGGGAGTTATAGCTCAATTCCATTCTAGGAGTTGGATTAGAATCAGTTGTTTAGGCCTAGGTGGTGGTCATGGCCATGTATTCCAAGAACCATTTGTACAAGGAAATTAGATTTGGAATGCTCTGGGTAGGGAGGATATTTCAAAAGGTCATGGTTTAGGCCACATGTATTCTTTATAGCCTACACCTAAGGAGAAGATCAAAAATTCATAAAAAATGAGAAGTATGATCTTAGTAGCCTATATTATGGTATATCCTAATTTTTATATAGGTTCTTCTCCTCATATGATATCCGTGCCTGTCGTGGATAGACCTGGTATCACATTGTAGTTTTATAATGGTGTTATAATACTTGATAGATCATTGGGAACCCGAATAGAGGTTATACACTAGTTTAAGGAGTTCACCTTGATGTAGGTGTGTGCCAATTAATATGGAATTTTTATCCTTGATATGATAGGGTTTTAACATCATACTCGATATGAAATGGCTAGTTTCTTATCATGCCTATGTTGACTATTATCGTTGAAGGTTGACTTTCACATCACTGGAGTGAGAGTTTTTTATTCACATTAATGAATGGGATATTCAGGTATGTAGAGGTGGACCTAAGAATCATTGGCTAGGTGGGATGATAGCCTAGATTTGTAGCTTGTATTTTGATGAACATTGAATGTAATAGAATGATTTCCTTCCAGTGGTTATTCATTTGAATGATCTTTTCTGAGAAACCAATTCATATTTACCTCCTATGAGAGTGTTAGGTTTTATCCGTTGATATAGTTCCAAGTGATACACTAGTATCCAATCCTCCTTATATGATAGATACTATAGATATGTACGATATTATGAATCAGTTAAAGGACATAGAAAAAAAGGTTTTATATAACCCAATATTTATTTATGGGGGTTCACTAGGTTTGTGTGTGAAAACATTAGATAGAAACATCATGCTATGTTTGGATTATTAAAAATGGAACCAGTTAGTGGTTAAGAACCATTATCCCTTGTCATGGATAGATGATATATTCAACTAGATATGTGGAGATCAAATTTTATCAATGAATTGTCTGATCTCTGGTTATCACTATGTGTGTGATAGGCCTAAAACATACCTTGTACAACATTTTTTAGTTGTTATGGTCCAAATGAATATCTAGTTATGTCGTTCTGTCTCACAAATACACCAATGGATTTCATGGAACTGATGAACTATTTTTCTATCAGTATCTATATTATTTTTTGGTGGTATTAAATGATGATATCTTGGTTTATTCTCACAATCCACAAAACCATTACAGATATCTTAGTTTCATTTTAGACACACTGATAGAGCATCAGTTTTATTCTAATCCCACAACGTTCCACTTTTAGATAGTTAAGATTCACTACAAAGGTCATATTATCTCCATGAAAAGTGTTCAAGTAGACCTTAAGAAGGTGAGATCTGAAGGTTTCTTGGAGCATCCCAATAACATCATTAACATATATAGTTTCTTAGATATAGCTAGATATTACATGCATTTCATATAGGAATTATAATTCTTAGTTTACCCTCCTAAAGGCTTGACTAAGAATGGTGTGATATTTTTATTATCAGATACCTATGAGAGACCATTTCAAGAGATGGAATGGATACTGACTTCAGTGTTGGACCTGATTCTACCAGATTCGGGAATAAAAAACACAGTGTATTGTGATTTATCATGTATCTGGCTAGGAACAGTTCTATTGAAGGAGGAACAATTCATGTGATTAAATTCTCATCAATTCAGACAAAATAGGAATAACTACTCAACACATGATCTCATAATAGTGAATAATTTTCATTCCTTTCAAATTGAAGGAATTATATATTGGGATATCATTTTTTGGTGTTCATGGACCAAAAAAGCCTCTCTTATATATTTAATTAGTGTGACATGAATCATAGGTAATGAAGGTGGATGGAACAACTATAGTATTTTGACATTGAGCATTCCAACATACCTGAGAAGGGAAATGGAGTAGTCTATTTGTTTAGTAGGAGGACACAGATACAAGATTTTTAGAAGGTCAGTACCATGTGGAAGCCTATGGACAAATTTGAAGATATTCACTTGGAAGTGTAGGATAGTACCATAAAAAATTTTCTTTTATTCTTCACAGTTACATCCATAGTTATATATATAGTTATTATGAGACAATTATAATACTCAGAGAGAATATTCCTATTAGAGAGTGTGGAAGGTGAGTACCCACCTCTTGATTGAACCACGGTGGAGGATGAAATTTTCGATATTCGTGGTCACATATAGGTTCTATTAGACATACAAAAAGATACTATGTTATAGTGTCATGCCTCATCTTGGTAATTACATCCTATAATTACTAAGATATAACATAGTTTATATAACGACCCAAAGTGTTATTAATGGAAATACCTCTTGATCTAATTAAATGTATCTTTATGGTTATATAAAATTTCAACTACTTTGGTTTTATGATAAGAATTTTGACCCTTGCTAATATAGTTTTTGAACAGTGATCACATGATTAGTATTAATATAGGACTTTAACAAATCTAATTTACTTAGAAAAGAGAAGCGATGGCATCATCCAGTAGAATTGCTCCATACGAATCCCATTTGTCAGAGCTGAGAAAATAGGTGGCATCCTTGGGATTCTTTCTTGACCAAGACCTAGCCGAGCTTTATCATGTCAAGTTCGAACTTGACCGTCTACGGGAGAAGTGGAAGTTGATAGAAATTACCACTCGAGCGATGTTATCCGAGCCACACCAAGAGTCTATCACCATCACACACCTTATCCTTAGGTCTTATGTGGCTGTTTTAAGGGGTTACATAACAAATAAATATTACTATCTTCATATAAATTATTTTTGTATATAATATTGAATATAATTTCTAGTCATTATTAATACACTGTAAATAGTTTGTAAAGTGAAAAAAGTGTTTTTAGTTATATTTTAATTAAGAAATATATTTTATTAAATTAAAGGATTTTTGAATTAAATAATATTTTAAGAAAATATTATTATTATTATTAAATTAACTTTTATTAAATATAAATGATCTTATAATTTTATGAATACAATTATAAATTTTATTAATGTTTGAAAGCCATTTTTGTCAGAACCCGTGAATTTTCGATAAATAGAAATTTTTATTTTAAAAGTGAAAATTTACTTATTTATAAAATTATTTAGATAAAATAAATGTTATTTCTGGAATCAGGACATCGAGATTATCCGACGGTAAATTTTTCATAATTTTATGAGATAATCAAATTTTTGGGTAAAAATTAAATATCGTTTAAATATATAATGTGTTTTATGACATCATAATGACCCAATAGTGATGTAATAATATAATATAATAATTATTTTCGGCCAATATATGTTTTACCATTAAAATAATGTAATTTTGGGTTTTTTTGACTTACTTTTCAACGCATTAATGGACCCCTCAAGACTTATTAAACACCTTGTCTTTTTAAATTAATTTCCATGGGAGTGTGACTCACCTCCACTTAATCAACCCAAATATTTTTAGAATTTCGGACTTTGTCCTTATAAAATATTTTTTTCCTCTTCCCTTTTCCAAAAAACCAGGGGTAAAAACTATGGGATGGTTTGTGGTTTTGATTAATTTAACATAAGGGCTACCAATCCTAAATAATAAAGAATTCCCTCACCTTTCCTAAATAAACCCACCCAAGCTCCCACTTCCTCCAAACTCAAAGCCTTTGAAGTTCATCCAACCTCTGCTATACTCTCTCTAGAATCCTCCCTAGGTGCCCCAATCTCCCAAGAAGCCTCTCACAAGCCTTTGGAATCACACATCCAAGTAAGATTTTTTTTCTTCCTTTCTCATTTTTCCCAATTTTCTTTAAGTTGTTTTTCCCATTTAACTTCAATTTTGAATGTTGGGGTATGGTTTTTCACCACCCTCATACTTCCCTCTTTATGTTTGAATGACGGGAGACCCTTTCTCTCTCATTAAATTCCTCCCATGTACACCCGTTACTATATTCTAAAATTTCGAAAGGAACTTCTCTCTCCTCTTTTATATTCAAGAAATACTTTTGTATCATGAATCTAAATTCCATTTAAATTGTTGGGAAATGTATCTATATAACCTCCTTACTGTCCATTACTTGTAAATATGATGAGTAACCCCTTTCTCTCTCATCAACCATTTTTATGAATTCTTATGTCGCGCCGTTATGCTGCCGAAATTGCACCGATTTTCTAAGCCAATGCCTTTGTGTAGTGAATACCATGCCCATTACTCCATCAAGGGTATTCACCTTTAAGAACATTTACATATTGATTATAAAGTTTCATGTATGAATTCCACATTCCTTTATTGTGGAATAAGTCATTATGTTTATTGAATCCATGTTTTATGATCCATGTGGCACACTTATGCATGAAATGAAATGTTTAAGAAGGGTGTGCCCTTATAGCGCTCCAATGCATTGGGTAAAGTATAGTATCATGATACGTCATGTGCAATGAGTGTTGACTTATGCTAATTCAAGTGCAATGAGGGTTTACTCATGCTTCATGTGCAATGAAGATTTACTCATTCCCTATGTGCAATAAGACTTGGGTTATGATAATTCCATGTTAAGTGTTGTTGTCACATTCCCATGTTATGATTAACATTTTTATCATGCCTTTATGTTCTTGTTTCTCTTGTGCTCTATTGATATGTCTATTGTCTAACATTTATTTTACTCCTCATATTATTCCATGTGTATTCCCTTACTATGCTTTATAGCTCACCCTTTTCTTATGCATGTCCTCAGGTTATCCCATGCAATGCTAAGTATGTGGGAATGTAGGGGTCATATAAAGAATTTTTCAATAAAGATGTTGTATTTCATGTTTTAAGTATTTTATGTAATGATCCTAAGCCCCAAAGGCACTAATCCTCTCGATCTTCTTTGTTGTATCAAGTGATGTTTTATGTAATAAATCATGTTTAAGTTTGTAATAAAAGCAGGGTTGTCATAGTTGGTATCAGATGATAAGTTTAGTTATTTTTGGGATTAAAAAACCCTAGTAAAGCCTTAGATACAAGACTATGTATAATAAAAACATCCCTAAGATTTGGTAAGTATTGATTAAGTAGTTTATGAAACAAATACATCCCTGTCTGGATACAAGTAGGTAGAGGCAGCTCTGGCATAGATGTATCGTAGGGGTAAAACCTGAAAACATTGCTTTGAGATAGACTCAAATGGGAACTGGTGCACGAAAATAGAACTTGCTTCACTATTGGTTAAGACACTCCCAGGGGATATGTTTTGATAAATTCACAAGCTTAGTATTAACCCTTATTAAGGGAATTAAAAAAAATTCCCCTACGAATATATGATAGAAAGTAGATCATGAAAAGCCTAGATTGAAGCATATAGACTCATGTGTTAAAGAAATAAAAGTTTATTTATGAGTCATCAACTTTTTTCTTTGGATTAGCCTTTATGTGTTACCCCCATCTTTCCTTTTATTCATGACAATGGCTGGTAATAGGAGGACTCGGGCTTACAAACGTTGTGAAGATCAGTGTGATAAATGTAATAATGAGATGCCAAATCCACTGGGAGATGGAATCGTGACCTTTTTCACGCTTCTCTCTCAGCTAACTCAAGTTTTGAATAGAAACATGGGTCAAGAGGATTGTTCAACCCCCCCTAATAAAGAACAAGTCTCTATCGAGAGCTTAATGAGAAAAAGGCCCCCTACATTTCATGGATCATCCGATCCCACAATCGCTGAACAATGGATCAACTCCATTGAAAAGATCTTCTCCATCCATCGATGTTCTGAAGAAGAGAAGGTTCTCCTGGTGGCTTATCGTATGGAGGGTGAAG
The DNA here is from genome assembly GCA_963277665.1 of Viscum album. Taxonomy (NCBI): domain Eukaryota; kingdom Viridiplantae; phylum Streptophyta; class Magnoliopsida; order Santalales; family Viscaceae; genus Viscum; species Viscum album. The sequence goes on along the minus strand of OY728162.1, from coordinate 1,232,180,026 downwards.
CAGATCAATGGTGGAAATTGATCAAAAATACTAAGCCTGAGGAGAAGATCGAGGTGTTGGAATGGAAGGATTTCTAGAAGATGTTTTTCGATAAATATCTTCTGCGCACCCTCTGGCTTAAAATGGAAATGGACTTCCTTTAACTCAAGAAAAAAGAAGAATAATGTGTTGGAGCGTACGAGGAAAACTTCACAAGACTTGGATGATACTCTTCTGGCTTTGTCATTACCCCCGAATGAAAATTTGATCGATTCTTTGGTGGGTTGAAGCCTTGCTTGCTGAAAGCATTAGTGATCCATGACTTTGACAGCTATGAGGAAATTTTCTGATGTTCCCTCAAGGTCGAAATGGAGATCGAGGAATCACAGGGGTTTCATGGGGACATGAAGCGTAAGTTGGAATTCAATGCTGGATGTCCGATGGATAAATAACATAGTGCTAAGAAGATACAACACCCCACTTTACAAAAGTGCGGAAAGAATCACCCTGGGAATTTCCATAACGGGATGAGGAAATGCTTCAGGTGTAGAAGGTAAGAGAACCTAGCTGTTAACTGTCAGCAAGAAAGACCCACGGCTGAAACAGAGGAGAAGAACGATCCTTTCGAACCTCAACGTGTTGTTCAATGCTACAAATGTAAAGAACTGGGTCATTTTTCAAATCAGTTGCCTAATCTAAGGGTTTTCAGAGGCATCCAACAACCTCCAAGGCAGGAAGGAAGAGCTTTTTCCATCATTTCTGCCAAAGTGAACCCCGACAATGTAGTGGTGACAGGTACTCTAGTTATTCATTCAATAATAGAAAACATACTTTTTGATTCAGGTTCTACGCATTCTTTTATATCTCGAAAGTTTAGTAGAATAATCCCAACACCACCACAAATCATGGAAGTGAAGATGTCAGTGAGTACAGAAAATGGGGAAATCATTGCATCCCATGAATATAAGTCCTCCCCTGTTTTAATCTATGTATTGAATTTCCCAGCGAACCTCTTCATACTCCCTCTGGTGGAATTTGACGCAATTATTGGCATGGATTGGATTTCCTTATTTATAGCCAACATAATTTGTCGGGAGAGGGAAATCACACTCCATATGGAGAATCGACCACCAATTCTTTACAAGTGTCAGGAGGAAGATGAATCTCCTTTAGCTCCATCATCTCAAGAATGGATATTACTTCCCTAGGAGCATGCGTATTTGGATCAGATGATTTAGTCCAAGGAAGAAACCATCCTTGAAGAAATTCCTATTGTGAGGGAATTCACAGAAGTGTTTCCTAAAGAACTGCCCTATCTTCCTCCTAGAAGAGATGTTGAATTATCAATTGAACTTATACCTGGGGCACTACCAATATCCAAGACACCATATAGAATGGCTGTCATTGAGCTTGAAGAGCTGAAGAAACAACTACAAAAGAATCTGGATAAAGGGTTTATATGCCCAAGTGCTTCACCATGGGGTGCACCGGTCCTCTTCGTCAAGAAGAAGGATGGGTCAATGCGGCTTTGCATCGATTATCGCGAACATAAAAAAACACGATAAAGAACAAGTATCCTCTCCCATTAATTGATGACTTGTTCGATCAGCTACGTGGAGAACAATAATTCTCCAAGGTGGACTTGCGGTCAGGATATTATCAAGTAATGGTGAAGAAGGAAGATATCCCCAAGACTACTTTTCGCACAAGATACGGGCACTATGAATTCATAGAAATGCCTTCTGGACACACTAATGCTCCAGAAATCTTCATGTACTTAATGAATAGAGTCTTTAGAGATTACCTCGACAAATTTGTGGTAGTCTTTATAGATGATATTATCATATACTACAAAACCAAGGAGGATCATGTGGAGAATTTAAGAACTTTACTAGAGACTTTGCGCAAGGAGAAGATCTATGAAATGTACAGAAAGTGTGTGTTTTGGTTGAAGGAGGTCTCATTCTTGGGATATATCATCACAAGCAATGGGATATCTGTGGACCCCTCTAAAACAAATGTAATTGAGGGATGTCCGAGGCCATCATCGGTAACGGATATCCGTAGCTTCTTGGCGTTAGTTGGATATTATCGACGATTTGTGAGAAATTTTTCCCGATTCTCCAACCATATTACCAAGCTAACTCTAAAGGGAGTATAGTTTTCTTGAAGTGATGACTGTGAGGAAAGCTTCAAGGAGTTGAAAAGGAGGCTTATCACTCTGCCCGTGCTCAATTTACCTACAAGTGGGGAAATTTTTGTGGTATTCAGTGATGCTTCGAAGTAGGGCTTGGGTTGTGTGCTGATGCAGAATGATAAAGTGATATCCTATGCCTCAAGATAGTTGAAAATCCATGAGAGAAACTATCCAACGCATGATCTGGAGTTGGCAGTAGTGATCTTTGCCATGAAAATCTGGCATAATTATCTCTATGGGGAGAAATGTGAGATATATACTGACCACAAGAGTCTTAAATATATATTCACACAGAAATAGCTTAATATGCACAAGAGAATATGGATAGATCTCATCAAGGATTATGATTGTTCAATACATTACCACCCTGGGAAAGCGAACAAGGTGGCAGATTCCCTATGTAGAAAGGATCCAGTGATTCTGTCAATGATGAGAATTGAGAAGGATCCAATCTTCTTAGAATTGATGAAGATGGACATGGGAATCATAGAGAAGGGAACATCATCAATCCTTTCACAAATGATTTCTCAACCGTCTCTTTTGGAAAGGATAAAGGATACTCAAAAGGATTATGTGGGAATTCAAGAAAAAGTGGATTCTATCAAAAAGGGGAAATCCTTGGAGTTTAATGTTAATGAAGAAATAATTGTGCTGTTTGGGAAAAGACTATGTGTTCCATAAAGTCCGGAGATGAAGAAGGAACTTTTGGATGACGCACATAGTTCAAATTTCTCTATTCACCCAGGGAGCACAAATATGTATCGAGATCTCCGAGAAAACTTTTTGTGGGATAATATGAAGAAGGAGATCGCTGAATATACATCAAAGTGACTGGTGTGCCATCAAGTTAAGGAAGAGAGGCAGATGTCTAAGGGGATGATGCAACCATTGCCCATACCAGAATGGAAATGGGAGGACATCACCATGGACTTTGTCACTGGTCTTCTGAGGACATCCAAAGGAAATAATTCAATCGAGGTTTTTGTGGTCATCTTACAAAGACTACACACTTCATTTATATTCGAGAGGATTTCTATTTGGATCAACTACCACAGATATATATCAGGGAAGTGGTAAGGCTACATGGTGTACCACTATCTATTGTGTCTGACTGAGATCCAAGATTCACCTCTATGTTTTTGAAGAGTCTTCAACATGCTTAGAATACTGAACAGAACTTCAGTACGGCCTATCAACCTCAATCTTATGGCCAATCCTATCGGACTATCCAAACACTTGAGGACATGTTGAGAGCATGATCGATGGACTTCAAAGGAGGATGGGATCAACATCTTCCTCTGGTTGAGTTCTCTTATAATAATAGTTTCCACTCAAGCATCCAAGTGGAACCATATGAAGCCCTGTATAGGAAAAGGTGTAGAACACCGGTATGTTGGGATGAGGTTGGTGAACGTAAGCTATTTGGACTAGAAATGGCCGAGGAAGTGGTGGAGAAGGTGAAAACCATTCAGTAGCATGTCAAGGAAGCCCAGAGTCGATAGAAGAGTTATGCAGATAATCATCGACGAGACCTTGAGTTTAAAGTTGGAGACATGGTTTTTCTACGCATATCTCCATGGAAGAAGGCCATGATGTTTGGAAAGAAAGGGAAGTTAAGTACAAGGAACATCGTCCCCTTCGAGATTCTTGATCATGTCGGGGATGTGGCCTATCGACTAGAACTTCCACCTACTATGGCCAAAGTACATGATTTCTTTCATGTATCCCTCTTAAGGAAGTACATACCAGACCCTTCACATTTACTCTCTTCTGAGGTGGTACAAATAGAAGATGATCTCTCTTATGAGGAGAAACCTGTGAAGATCTCAAATCATAGAGAAAAATTTCTATGAAATAAGACAATGCCCCTCATCAAGGTGTTGTGGAGAAACCAAAATTTTGAAGAAGTGACTTAGGAATCAGAGGAAGTGATGAAGCTGATTTACCCACAACTATTTTATTGCGGGAAAATGAAAATTTAGAGGGCGAAATTTCTTAATGGGGGAATATTGGAATGAAAAAAATTTCATTAATGGAAATCCCTCTAGATCTAATTAAATATATCTTTATGATTATATAAAATGTCAACTTCTTTAGTTTTATTATAATAATTTTGACTGTTGCTAATATAGCTATTGAACAGTGATCACATGATTAGTATAAATATAGGACTTTAACAAATCTAATTTACTCAGACAAAAGAAGTGATGACATCATCCAGAAGAATTGCTCCATATGAAGCCCATTTGTCGGAGCTCTGAAAAGAGGTGGAACCCTTGGGCTTCTCTCTTGACCAATCCCAATCTGATCTTCATCATGTCAAGCTCGAACGAGACCATCTATGGGATAAGTGGAAGTTGATAGAAATTACCACTCGAGCGATGTTATTCGAGCCACCCCAAGAGTCTGTCACTATCGCACACCTTACCCTTAGGTCTTATGTGGCTGTTTTAATAGTTTATGTTACCAATAAATAGTACTATTTTAATGTACATTATTTTTGTATATAATAATGAATATAATTTCTAGTCATTATTGATACATTGTAAATTGTTTTTAAAGTGCAAATAGTGTTTTTAGTTATTATTTAATTTAGAATTCTATTTTATTAAATTAAGGGATTTGTGAATTAAATAATATTTTAATAAAATATTATTATTATTATTAAATAAATTTTTATTAAATATAAATGATCTTATAATTTTATGAATGCAATTATAATTTTTATTAAGGATTGAAAGCCATTTTTGTCAACACTAGTGAATTTTCGATAAATAGAAATTTTTATTTTAAAAGTGAAAATGAACATATTTAGAAAATTAATTACATAAAATAAATGTTATTTTTGGAATCAGGACGTCGAAATTATCCAAGGGTGAATTTTTCATAATTTTATGAGACAGTCAAATTTTTGTGTAAAAATTAAATATCGTTTAAATATATAATGTTTTTTATGACATCATAATGACCCAATAGTGATGTAATAAAATACTATAATCTTTATTTTCGGACAATATATGTTTTACCTTTAAAATAATGTGATTTTGGGTTTGTTTGACTTACTTTTCAAAGCATTAATGGACCCCTCAAGACTTATTACACACCCCATCTTTTTAAATTATTTTCCAAGGGAGTGTGACTCACCTCCACATAAGCAACCCTAATATTTTACGAAGTTCGGACATTGGCCTTATAAAATATTTTTTTCCACTTCCCTTTTCCAAAAATCATGTCCAAAAAACATGGGATGGTTTGGGGTTTGTATTAATTTAATATAAGGGGTCCCAAACCTAAATAATAAATAATTCCTTCACCTTTACTATATAAACCCAGCCAAGATCCCACTTCCTCCCCACTCAAAGCCATTGGAGTTCGTCCAAAATCTTCCCTACTCTTTGTAGAATCCTCCCAAGGTGCCCCAAGATCCCAAGAAGCCTCTCACAAGCCTCTCTCTATCCATTGGAAGCACACTTCCATGTAAGGGTTTTTTTCTTCTTTTCTCATTTTTGTCCAATTTTCTTTAGGTTGTTTTGCCCTTTTAATTTCAATTATGAATGTTGGGGTATGGTTTTGAACCGCCCTCATACTACCCTCTTTGTGTTTGAATGATGGGAGACCCTTTAGATATCATTGAATGCCTCCCATGTACACCCGTTACTATGCCTAAATTCCGAAAGAACTTCTCTCTACTCTTTTACATTCAAGCAATACTTTTGTATCATGAATCTAAATTCCATTTCAATTGTTGGTACATATATCTATATGTCCTCCATACTTTCCATTACATGTAAATATGATTAGGAACCCCTTTCTCTCTCATTAACCATTTTTATTAATTCATATGTCACGCCGTTATGCTGCCGAAATTGCACCGATTTTCTAAGCCAATGCCTTTGTGTAGTGATTACCATGGCCATTACTCCATCAAGGGTATTCACCTTTATGCACATTTACTTCTTGATTATATAGTTTCATGTATTCATTACACATTCATTATCATGGAATAAGTGATTATGTTTACTGAATCCATGTTTTATGAGCCATGTGGCACACTTATGCATGAAATGAAATGTTTAAGAAGCGTGCGCCCTTATAGCGCTCCAATGCATTGGGTAAAGTATAGTATCATGATACTTTATGTGAAATGAGTTTTGACTCATGAAAATTTAAGTGCAAAGAGGTTTTACTCGTGCTTCATGTGCAATGAGGATTTACTCATTCTCTATGTGCAATGAGCCTTGGCTCATGCTAATTCCATGTTAAGTGTTGTTTCCACATTCCCATGTTATGATTATCATCCTTTATCATGCCTTTATGTTCATTTTTCTCTTGTGATATATTGATATGCCTATTTTCTAACATGTATAGTAATCCTCATGTTATTCCATGTGTATTCCCTTACAGGGCGTTATAGCTCACCCTTTTCTTATGCATGTCCTCAGGTTATCCCATGCAATGCTAAGTATGAGGGAATGTAGTGGTCATGTAAAACAATTTTTCAATAAAGATGTGGTATTTAATGATTTAAGTTTTTTATATAATGATCCTAAGACCCAAAGACACTAATCCTCTTGATCTTATTTGTTGTATCAAGTGAAGTTTTATGTAATAAATCATGTTTAAGTTTGTAATAAAAGTAGGGTTGTCATAGTTCACACCACTAGTATTGGTGTCCAGGTATAAAGTGGGTGTTATATAGTTCTTTCATGATATTCTCCACCTGTAGGTTGGTGAAGGTAGAACATTAGTGACAAAATATGATTTTATATAAATTACCAATTCTAGAGTGGAAATCATAAGATGTTATGATGGATTTTGTGACTAGGTTATAGAGGTCACATTGAGGTAGTGATACCCTATAGGTTATTGTACATAGGCCCTTGAATGTCATCAATTTAATGCTAATTTGGACGACCTTCATAGTGGATGAGTTTGGGAGACTGTATATCCATGAGTTGGTGTGACATAATTTGGTTACATATACTGGGGTATTAGATAGGGACATCTAGTTTACATATCATTTTTAGTAGGTCTTATAGAGTGCATTGGGTATAATGGTTCTTCTGAGTACAACATACCTCTCTCATACTGGTGGCCATTAGTTCACACTATATAGGTTCTACAGAACATTCTTAGAGCATGTGTCCTTGATTTTGGGGGCTCTTGGGTGAGGAATATATCCTTGGTATAATTTTCATAGAATGATAAGTATTAGGTGACTATACAGGTGTCACACTATGATGCGTTGTATGGTCGGCTATACTAATGACTGATGTGGTTGTTAGTAGTATTATAGGGAAAATTAATTAGACAACATCTTGCACATGAGACATTAAACTAGGTACAGTTGATCAGAAAAAGGGTGAAAACTCTATAGTCTAGACATAAATCCTACGCCGATCATAATCAATGACATATAATGATTGATGTAAGGGATCGATTATTTTTACGTATATTTTCAAGGATGGGGCATAGATGGATAACAAGAGTGGGTAAGAATTAACTTTGATATATTGGTCTATTAATTTTTCTAGGAAGAATCAGTCTATTAGCCTTTCAGTAGTAGTTGCCTCAGAGGTAAAAATCCATGTACAATATTTCTTTGAATATATATTGCACTATTATTACATATACCCTTACCATACACTATATTGAGATTATGTTGATCTAAAGATAGATGCATCCTTCTAGTAGAATCTTATTCATACTGTTGATAAGAGTAAAAAGGCTCTATGAGGATGGTTAACTCCTATAGTCGAGGTGCTATAGAAGCATAACTGTGTAAAAGATTGGACTTAAGAGTAAGAGGCAAACATAGATTCTGAGTGTCCAAAGTTATTCTTCGGTGATTTTAGAGTACCTTTGGTAGGGTAATATTGGGATGAATTGATTTAAGGGAGACAATTTTAGGATCCCTAATTTTTCTATGATATACAAATCATATGATTTTTTTAATTTCTTGGTTTTAACCTTATATGAATGACTAAAGTGGACATAAGATTTTCAAGGGTGTCTTAGGCCTATTTAGTGATTGAAGCCTAGGTTTTTTATAATGGTATATGGTCCACACTATATGTATTAGACATGTAATGAAGCCCACATGCATTGAGTAAACCATGTGGGGTTGAAAAAAGATTAGAAAAGTGATCACTTGTTTCTCAAACCATGCATCCATGGATGCACAAGTACGTGAGAACCTCTCAAGTTTTTAGTAGAGTTGTGCAACATAGTATGTTCATGGTTTCCCAAACAGTGCATAAGAATTGTGTGAAGTCCATTTTTAAATAGAATTAGACACATAGTTGGCCCTTGGTTTGGACAACAATGCAACCAAACAGTGAAGCAATTAAATTATGTGGAAATTACATTTCCCCCATAACTTATTTAAGTTTTTAAACCCTTATTTACACCTTTGTTTTTAATTCACATTGTTGACCTCACCTGTTTTGATAATCTCAATCATGTATTCATATGTGTTGAAAATCCCAATTATGTTTTCATTCTCTATGATATTTTTAAGTATCATTGATCTATACTTTAATTCTTTCAAATATGTGGTCAAACCAAAAATAAGTTTTAAAATAGTCATTGGAATATGTTAATCCTCATTTATCCATGTTCATACAAGTTATAAATTGATCCTAACACAATCGGATGTGTTCTGCATAAAACAGATAAGCAATCTGTCTATAGCTACTGATAAAGAGCTACCGGTAACCAGTCTACCGATAGACTTAACACAAAGCTACCGATGTACTTATAAATGTAAGATACTGACTTATAGACAGCTACCAATACAAACATAGAGCTACCGGTGTAAGTATAAACAGCTACCGATGGAATGAGTCACCGATGGACGAAGCTACCGATACAGACTCGCAGCTACCGATATCGACGCATGGAGCTACCGACGCATGGAGCTACCGACGCATGGAGCTACCGACGCATGGAGCTACCGATGCATGGAGCTACCGACGCATGGAGCTACAGATGCATGGAGCTACCGATGCATGGAGCTACCGAAGTATGGAGCTACCGATGCATGGAGCTACCGAAGCATGGAGCTACCGACGCATGGAGCTACCGACGCATGGAGCTACCGACGCATGGAGCTACCGACGCATGGAGCTACCGATGCATGGAGCTACCGATAAACAGTCACCGATACAAGCATGTACCAACCGACGTTCAAGCTACCGATGTTCAAGCTAACCGATGTCCAAGCTACCGATGATGATTACCTACCGATCACTCGACTCACTGTTTGAATTTCATTATTTATCTTTATTTAAACTATCTAACAGTCATATCATACATTTTAATGATTTGTCAAATATCTGATAAAAGTTGTCCGATGTCAGGAACCCGTACCTCGTACCTGCAGAAAGGAAATATTTTATGTCCCCTGTTGCACGTGACATAAATAATAGAAGACTATGCTGAAGAGTAGTGACAACACACACAGAGACAAGGAAGACATACGACATACTCAAGAAAAGCTCTGCGCATACAAGAAGAACCAAGCAAGACAGAATCACATACACAATCAAGCCTACTCAAGAAGAGTTCTGTGCATACAAAAGAATATCGAAGAACTTCATCGACTACATCTTTCACTCTGTGAACCTGGAGCATACGATACTCTGTTTCTCAAACAGAAACGAGAAGAGGACTCAAACTCACTTCTGATCGAATCCAAAGGAGTCCAGAGCTACACTGAGATCACCAGAACCACCTCTAAACTCTACATCTCTTGTTCTGTGATTTATTACTATACTTTTCGAGCAGTGTGTGTTATCTGCTGTATCCAACACATACACTGTCTCATGTACTCAAACCGAAGGATTTGTAAATCCTTATCAAACTCTTTCATTCTTTCTTTCCCACGAAGAACAGTGGTAGAGGTCGTGTGTGACCTGGACAGCTGGTTGCTGTTGTACTGTTTCCCACGAAGAACAGTGGTAGAGGTCTTGGACCTGGACAGTTGTAAACTGTTGAACCCTGATCCAGGGTGTGGATCATTTTTATATAAACTTTTGAGAGGACTAAGTCTCGGCTTGAGACTGAACCTCTTGGTTACATTTGTTGTGCATCTCTTTCAAAGTTTTATTCCGCTGCTAATCACTTTAAAACGAATACTGTTTTTAAAGTAACATTGATAATTAAATTAGAAAGTGTTTATGTTAAGTGTAGATTAGTAAGTTAGTTTCAAAAGATAATCACACACTCCTGTGTTGATTAACTGGGAATTAATCAATCCCTTGAGAATCTGACAGAACCTCTACTTTAATATAAATTCACTACAGTTTAATTTATTATTTTATTTGGGGGTCTTTAAGACACTGTTTTTAAATACAGAAATTTTAATTGGTACTCAATTCACCCGCCCTCTTGAGTAAACCACTCCGACCAACACTTGGTATCAGAGGATTGAAAATACTTTCTAAAAGTACTCTGCTTTTGAACTGTGATTTTAGTTGTATTTTAAAGTTCTTAAAATTTCTGTTATATCTAAATTTTTATCTCTTTAAAATTTTCTCATCATGGAAAATAGACTTGAGGGTGCTACTACTAACCGGCCGCCTTTCTTCAATGGAACTAATTATGCTCAGTGGAAACTGAAAATGAAAATCCATCTAGAAAGCATAGGTTTTGACATTTGGACTGCCATTGAATCAGAATAAAAAATTCCCACTACTGCTAGATCTACTTGGGATGAACCTACAAAGACTGCTTACAATAACAACTGTAAAGCTATGAATGCCTTGTACTGTGCACTAGGAGATGAAGAGTTTAATAGAATTTCTACTTGTAAAACTGCATATGAAATTTGGGATACCTTAGCTGTTTCTCATGAAGGAACAACTAATGTTAAAGAAATGAGATTGAACACTTATACTATCAAGTATGATAATTTTAAAATGAAGCATGACGAACCCATTTCTGACATGTATCTCAGGTTCAATGAAATTGTCAATACAATGATCTCGCTGAGAAAGGATGTCTCATCGAAGGAACAAATTATGCGAATTTTGAGATGTCTACCTGATAGATGGAGAGGCACATCTGTCTCAATCAGAGAATCATGTGACATTGCTGCTCTACCTGTCAAGGAATTAATTGGCAGGCTGATGATGTATGAAGAAGAGCTCAAAGTGAATAAAGAGGAAGAAAATGAACCTCCAAGAAAGTCTGTTGCCTTCAAATCCTCAACTTCAAAGAATAAGGACAAAGAAAAGCTTCAAGCTATAGTTGAAAGTTCAAGCTGTGAAGACAGTGAAAGTGATTCTGACAGTGATGCTGAGATGGCTCACATTGCTAGAAGATTTAAGAAATTTTATAGGAAAAAGAAGTTCTTCAGAAAAACAAACTATAAGGGTACGTATGATCACTAAGGTAAATGGAAAAAGGACTGGAAGAAGAATGACAAATCAGATGATGTTGTCTGCTATGAGTGCAAGAGAAAAGGACACATTAAAGCCGACTGTCCAAAGCTAAAGCATAAAAAGAAATATGAATATAAGGACAATAAGTTTAAGAAAGCCATGAAGGCTACTTGGAGTGCTTCAGAAGACAACACAAGTGAAGCTGAATCTTCAGACTCTGAAAGGAATCGAGCAAACATGTGCTTTATGACAAACACTTCTCAGGTAACTGCTGAAACTCCTGCTTTAAATTATTATTACTCTGGAGATAATGCAGAATATGATTCTGATTCTGGAACAATGTCTAAAAATGAATTGTTTGAGTACTGTAATATGCTGGAAGAGACATGTAATGAACTTAAGGATAAATACAAGTCATTAAAGAAACAACATGCTCTCACCACTACAGTTAAAACCGAACTCACTATTGAAAAAGAGAAGAATGCTCAACTGTTGAAAGAAAACACTGAACTGAAACTATCTAATGAGAAACTCAAGAAAGACATAGAGAAGTTCACCAATGGCAAAAATACACTAACACAGATGCTAGGAAAGCAAATTGCACCTAAATATACTACTGGTATAGGATACCAACCTGGACAAAGGAAAATTGCCAAAACTAGATTCATTTCTAAATCTGTACAGAATGAAAGTAATTCTGGAACTTCATATGCTTCAACCAGTTATATACATAGCTATGGATCTAATAAATTTTATATTTCAGAGCATATCAATTATACAAATTATATGAGACCCATTAGACAAATATGGGTACCTAAAGTGTTATTGGCTAACCTGTCTGGACCCAAGAAAATCTGGGTACCAAAATCATCTCCCATCTAAATCTGTTTTGTAGGGAACTTGTTTAAAGAGCTCCTGTAAAGGGACATGGTATTTGGACAGTGGATGTTCAAGACATATGTCTGGAGACTTTTCTTGTTTCAAGAGTTTAATAAAATTTGATGGAGGCTTTGTCACTTTTGGTGATAATTCAAAAGGGAAAATCATCGGCTTAGGCCAGATTGGTAACACTGATTCAATTTTAATTTCTAAAGTTTTATTTGTTGATGGCCTTAAATACAATTTATTAAGTATTTCTCAGTTATGTGATGATGGTTTTCATGTTAAATTTGAAAATTATTCTTGCAAAGTTTTTAATTCTAAGAATATTTTGGTATTTTCTGCCTTAAGAAATGAAAATGTTTATGCTGTTAATCTGAATTCTTTAGCTAAGCAGAATATTACTTGTTTGAATGATTTTCATAAAGAATCTTGGCTATGGCACAGAAGATTGGGACATTGCAACATTCACTCACTTAGAAAACTCTCTAGAAAGAACCTAGTTAGAGACCTACCTAAATTAGAATTCCCAAATGATAAAGTGTGTAACCCCTGTCAAAATGGAAAACAACACAAAGTTTCTTTTAAATCAATGAAAGAAGTTTCGACTTCTCAACCACTTTAATTGGTTCACATGGAATTGTTTGGACCATCAAGAGTTTCTAGTTTAAATGGGAAGCACTATGTTTATGTTCTTGTAGATGATTTTTCTAGATATACTTGGGTATATTTTCTAGCTCACAAAAGTGAAGCTTGTTCTTCTTTTGTTAAATACTCTAAATTTGTAGAGAACCGTAGTGGACTTAAGATTAAAACTTTGAGAAGTGATCATGGTCGTGAGTTTGAAAATCAAGATTTTGAATCTTATTGCTCACACAATGGCTATACTCATAACTTTTCTGCCCCTAGAACACCCCAACAGAATGGTGTAGTAGAAAGAAGAAACCGAACCCTTCAAGAAATTGCTAGAACCATGCTCAATGAATATGACCTGCCTATTTATTTTTGGGCTGAAGCTGTAAATACAGCTTGTTATGTTATTAATAGAGTCTTAATTAGACCTGTTCTTAAGAAAACCCCTTATGAATTGTGGAACAATAGAAAGCCTAAGGTTGATTACTTTAAAGTTTTTGGTTGCAAAGTATTTATTCTGAATACTAAATATAATCTGGATAAGTTTGATTCCAAAAGTGATGAAGGAATTTTTCTGGGTTACTCTATTTCAAGTAAAGCCTATAGAGTATTCAATAAGAAAACCAAATGTGTGGAGGAATCTGTTCACATCACGTTTGATGAAACTGATCCACATGAGCCTAAAACCTCTCTTGAGAATCTTGAAGAAGATTTGTCTATTCTAGACCTTAATGATAAATCTAAAGAACCTGTTATAAAAGCATCCAGTTCTGGATTTTTTCCAGAATCTGCTTCTGTTGAACCCGAACCTATAGATGAACCTGAAATTTCTAGTCCAACCTTTACCAGATCAACAAGGATTCTAAAGAATCATCCTTTAGAAGCTGTTGTTGGTAATCTTGATAGAGGAACACAAACAAGAGATTCTCTAAGAAACTAGGTTGAACATCAAGCTTTTATTTCCCAGCTAGAACCCAAAAATATCAATGATGCTATCAATGATGAATTCTGGGTAATAGCTATGTAGGAAGAATTAAATCAGTTTGAAAGAAACAAAGTCTGGGAATTAGTTGACAGAACTAAGGACACTTTGACAATAGACACAAAATGGGTTTTTAGAAATAAAGTAGATGAATCTTGAAATATAGTTAGAAACAAAGCTAGACTAGTTGCACAAGGATATAGTCAAGAAGAAGGTATAGACTATGAGGAAACTTCTGCACCTGTAGCTAGACTAGAAGCCATTATGATCTTACTTGCATATGCTGCACACTTGGATTTCAAGTTATATCAAATGGATTTGAAAAGTGCATTTCTAAATGGTTCTATAATTGAAGATGTTTTTGTAGAACAACCACCTGTATTTACTAACCCCCATTTTCCAAATCAAGTTTTTAAACTTTCTAAAGCTTTGTATGGTTTGAAACAAGCTCCAAGAGCTTGGTATGATAGACTTAGCAATTTCCTTATTTCAAAAGGTTTTACTAAAGGGATTACTGATCCAACTCTTTTCATTAAAAGAATTTCTAAAGATGTTTTAGTTGTACAAATATATGTTGATGATATTATTTTTGGATCTTCTAAACACTCTTTATGTACTGATTTTTCAAAAAGTATGCAAAATGAATTTGAAATGAGCTTAATGGGAGAGCTTAAGTACTTTCTTGGATTTCATGTATTTCAAAATAAAAATGGTATTATTTTGAATCAAAGTAAATATACAAAGGATCTTTTAAAACGTTTTGGTCTGGATAGTATCAAGGAAAGTGAAACTCCAATGAGTACTACCTGTAAATTGGATGCAGATGAAACTGGGAAACCGGTTGATCAAACAAATTAAAGAGGTATGATTGGTAGTTTACTTTATCTTACTGCTAGTCGACCTGATGTTATGTTTAGTGTGTGTATGTGTGCTAGATTTCAAGCTAATCCAAAAGAATCTCATTTGCTTGCTGTTAAAAGAATTTTTAAATATCTCAAACACACGGTTAACTTAGGTTTGTTTTACCCAAAAGGGCAATCCTTTGAGTTAATGAGTTATTCAGATGCTGACTTTTCTGGTTGTAAGTTAGATAGAAAAAGCACATCAGGAACATGTCACTTGCTTGGAAAATCCTTAGTTTCTTGGTGTAGTAAGAAACAGAACTCAGTTGCATTATCTACTGCCGAAGCAGAATATATAGCTGCTGGTAGTTGCTGTGCACAAATTCTGTGGATGAAACACACTCTTTTGGACTATGGATATGTTTTTAAACATGTTTCAATCAACTGTGATAACACCAGTGCAATAAGCATCTCTAAGAATCCTGTATCTCACTCTAGAACCAAACACATAGATGTAAGACACCATTTCCTAAGAGATCACTATCAAAAAGGTGATATTTCTATTGAATTTATTGGCACCGAACATCAATTGGCTGATATTTTCACTAAACCTTTAAGTTCGGATAGGCTAAGTTACATAAGACACGAACTGGGAATGTTTAATCAAAACCGGTGTGAAGATTCTCACTGATGTGAAATTCTCACCGATGTGAAAATTCTCACCGATGTAAGTTTCTCACCGACGTGAAAATTCTCACCGATGTAAGTTTCTCACCGACGTAGAAATTCTCACCGATGTACAACTCTCACCGATTTGTTTTTCTCACCGATGATTAACTCACACCGATGCAAGGTTTTGAAACTTCTGCCTGCCGCCAAGAATACGAATCGTTTTATTTTATTTTATTACTCTATTTTAGTTGTTTATTTGGAATTCCTAAATGATAAAACTCAGTCTAAGCCACTTCTTACCTCACCGAGCTCAAAATCTCTCACCTTCGAACCTTACCTCCCAAATCGGCCAAGAACCCTAAACCCGCGATGGCAAAAACCAAGCTTCTTATCGTCAGAGATGAAAGTGCAGAACCAAACGCTAAGAAGCAGAAGACACAGCATAAATCCAGTGTTAGTGAAGTTAGAACTAGATCGGGAAGGCGACCAGTGAATCCTCACTTGCAGAATAGAGACATAGTAATCGAGAAGGAACTGTGCGTGGAATGGCTACTGCCTAGAAAATCCTTAGTACTCGAGATTCTGGAAGACCAAAAATGGGTGGATTGTTTCTCGAATAACAATGGCCCATACTACCCGATGTTGGTAAAGCAGTTCTATGAGTTTGTAACCTTTGAGAAGTCTGAAAATGAGAATCGGGTAAGATCTTTTGTAAATGGAAAAGAGATGTCTTTTTCTTCAGTAGAGTGGGCTGAGAGTTTGAAAGTACTACATGAAGGTGTCTCTGGGTATGTATCAAGAACAATGCCACCTAGCAGTGACATCTTTGGTTATGAAACTGCCTTACAAGAGCTAACTGGTAATGGGAATCAAAGGCAAGTGGTTGCTGCTGAAATGGATGGAGAGAATCGACTGCTCTTCAAGTTTGTTCAGCATGTGTTGATACCTAGGCGAGGAGATTTTGCAAATCTGAGATATCAAGATATCTATCTTCTTCATTTGTTAAGACATGGTGTAAAAATCAATCTGTGCAGATTGTTGATGCTTCAAATGGAAGACATGATTAGACCAAAGTCAAAGACTAATGCTTTATTCTTTGCCAAGCTGATTTCAGTGATGATAAAAGTGAAAGAAATAGCTGAGTCTCAGGATGAGACGGTTGTAGTCAAGAACAATTTCTGCATCACCTCGACTGTTTGTAAGTACATGAAAATTAACTGGAACCCATGGAAGAGAGAATGGGTCAGTGATGATCAGAAGATATATGATAGGTTTAATCCTGTGGATCATCCCTCAAGACCAAAGGATGAGAGAGATCCGGGTCTGAGACCTGATGAAGAGGAACCTATTTGTAGTGATGAAACAGAAGAAGAAGAAGAAGAAACTCCTATGGATGTTGGAGGAGATCCAGAACTGCCCCCAAGCCCTGTTGCAGAATTGGTTTATTCTAGGAAAGGAAAGGTGGAGGAAATTGTGTCTACTCATGAGGAAGACCAGTCTGTATCTCACCAAGAAGAAGAGGAAAAGGAGAATGTATCTGATTTGTCTGCTTCTGGTAATTTAAGTATGAGTCCCTTGATTGGAAGCTCAGCTATGCCTGCTGTTGAAGTAGAAAGAGATACAGAAGAAGCTGTACCTGTTTCAGAAAACCTCCTTACTGCTGCTGAGATGGAAGTTGTTGTGGAAGATTCTGATGAAGAAAGGACATCAGAAAAGGCTGTTGTGATACATGAGAATGCACCCATTGAGGGGGAGCATCAGTATGTGCTTGGAAATGTTACAGTAGCTTTTGAGCTTGGAGATTGGGTAGAAGACCCAGGGTTTATAGTCTGTGGATTGGATTATCCGGATTCAGATAATGAGATGTCTGAGAATAGACCGAAGACCAATTATGATCTTGCTTCTGAGTTGTTTCCAGATGATGTGGTCAGATTTCATGATCTGAATAAGCTGAAAGAGGACCTCAAATCCAGTTTTATTGGAGAAGTAAAGTTAATGGAAACCTCTCTTGCATCCTCAATTAATTCAATAATGACTGATTCTGTAGTTAGTTTGGCCTCAGCAAAAGGATCTGCTGCAGCTGTCTCAAATGATTTTGTCTCTAAATCAGATCTTGAATCCATGAAGAATGAGCTGAAAGAATCATTCAGTGTATCAGTTGCTGAGATGAAGCAAAGATTTTATGAAGAAATGAAAATGTTAGAGA
The DNA here is from genome assembly GCA_963277665.1 of Viscum album. NCBI lineage: Eukaryota > Viridiplantae > Streptophyta > Magnoliopsida > Santalales > Viscaceae > Viscum > Viscum album. The sequence continues at coordinate 1,232,162,250 of OY728162.1, read as the reverse complement.
GATCCTTCGAGCTATCTCTGGCTTGTAATTTATCTTCCTTTGTGTCTGAGCTTGTGGAAGAAGTGAAAGAGTGCCAGACTTAGTCTTCTAGAATCGAAGCAGACCTTGAAGCTCTCAAGACATCAGTTGTTGCTTTGGATTCTTATATGAGCTCCAAGTCTCAAGCTGACAAGGACCTAGCTTATGTGAAGAGTGTAGTAAGCCAGTTTGTCTCAGTGTTTGAAAGTTTCAAAACCTCAGTGAAGGATCATGTTCAGTTACAAGACTCTCAAGTTCAAAGCCTAATCAGTGGTTTGTCTAAGAGTTTCAAAGAAACTGTTTCCTTCTCTCTTGGGCCTCTCACATCCAAATTATTAGTTGACCTGAATCAAGTTCGAGCAATGTTGAAGGAGGAGATTGGTTCTATTTCAACCAGTGGTTCTGTGGACTCGTCAGAGTTAAGCCGAGTGGTGCTTTCTACAAGAGACTCTGCTAGAGAAATAATGAAGATTGTTCAAGATTTTATGAGAGAAGCCTCTGCCTCTCAGGAAGCCATAAAGAGCAAAGTGGACCACTACTTCAGCAAAATTTTCACCAAGCATCAACTCGAACACCACTTCAAGCTAATGTTGGAACACATGAAGCTCCCTCCAGTCACTCAAGATTTCAGAGAACAAGTGAGCAAGATAAGAGAATTGACTCCTGCCTTAGAGAAATTTATGCAGAAAAAAGATGATTTCATCTCTGCTATGGAAAGAGTAGGAGGAATTATTATGGATTTTAGAAATCTGCTGCTGCCCTTATTGCATGTTGATGCCAGACCAGTCATCATCCCTCCTGCTTTGCCTGCTTCTGCCTCAGCTGCTTCCACAGTCCAGCTGACTCCTGCTCAAGCTATTCGCAGCCTCACACCAATGATAACCCAAAAATCTTCAACCTACAGGCCCGACTCTGTGTCAGTGGCTCAGCCTCCTTTGATCCATTCTGGCATTCCCAAACCTTCACCTGAATCCTCACCACCCGAGCCTTCTTCTGATCCCAAAGGCAAATATCAAGTGGAAGATGTGGATTGATCCAGTGGCCAAGATTTTTGATAGGAATTCCATTGTATTCTGTTTTGTTTTTGTACTTTCTGACTGATCTAATACAGAGGAACTCTTTTTACTTCTCATGTGTTATTTGTCTCCTATATATATATATGCTTTCCCACTTTTTGATTATCACAAAGGGGGAGAACAATAAGAATAATAAGGGGGAGAACAAAATAAGAGAATGAGAAATACTTTCAATGGAGAAAAATAATTTTTTTTATGTTTACCTCTGATACCTTATGTCTATTTAGTACCTTATGATTGTTACCTTTGATAACTTATGTCTATATCATACTATTTCTATTATCTCTAATGCTGTTTTTAATAAGAAAATTGAATTCAATATTATACTCTTTACTATTATATTTTCACTATGTTAAATGCCCATATCATAAATTGTGATTATCAAAAAGGGGGAGATTGTTGACCTCACCTGTTTTGATAATCTCAATCATGTATTCATATGTGTTGAAAATCCCAATTATGTTTTCATTCTCTATGATATTTTTATGTATCATTGATCTATACTTTAATTCTTTCAAATATGTGGTCAAACCAATAATAATTTATAAAATAGTCTTTAGAATATGTTAATCCTCATTTATCCATGTTCATACAAGTTATAAATTGATCCTAACACAATCGGATGTGTTCTGCATAAAACAGATAAGTAATCTGTCTATAGCTACTGATAAAGAGCTACCGGTAACCAGTCTACCGATAGACTTAACACAGAGCTACCGATGTACTTATAAATGTAAGCTACTGACTTACAGACAACTACCAATACAAACATAGAGCTACCGGTGTAAGTATAAACAGCTACCGATGGAATGAGTCACCGATGGATGAAGTTACCGATACAGACTCGCAGCTACCGATACCGACACATGGAGGTACCGACGCATGGAGCTACCGACGCATGGAGCTACCGACGCATGGAGCTACCGACGCATGGAGCTACCGATGCATGGAGCTACCGACGCATGGAGCTACCGAAGCATGGAGCTACCGATGCATGGAGGTACCGATGCATGGAGCTACCGAGGCATGGAGCTACCGATGCATGGAGCTACCGACGCATGGAGCTACCGACGCATGGAGCTACCGACGCATGGAGCTACCGATGCATGGAGCTACCGATGCATGGAGGTACCGATGCATGGAGCTACCGAGGCATGGAGCTACCGATGCATGGAGCTACCGACGCATGGAGCTACCGACGCATGGAGCTACCGACGCATGGAGCTACCGATGCATGGAGCTACCGATAAACAGTCACTGATACAAGCATGTACCAACCAATGTTCAAGCTACCGATGTTCAAGCTAACCGATGTCCAAGCTACCGATGATGATTACCTACCGATCACTCGACTCACTGTTTGAATTTCTTTATTTATCTTTATTTAAACTATCTAACGGTCATATCATACATTTTAATGATTTGTCAAATATCTGATAAAAGTTGTCGGATGTCAGGAACCCGTACCTAGTACTTGCAGAAAGGAAATCTTTTATGTCCCCTGTTGCACGTGACATAAATAATAGAAGACTATGCTGAAGAGTAGTGACAACACACACGGAGACAAGGAAGACATACGACATACTCAAGAAAAGCTCTGCGCATACAAGAAGAACCAAGCAAGACAGAATCACATACACAATCAAGCCTACTCAAGAAGCGTTCTGTGCATACAAAAGAATATCGAAGAACTTCATCGACTACATCTTTCACTCTGTGAACCTGGAGCATACGACACTCTGTTTCTCAAACAGAAACGAGAAGAGGACTCAAACTCACTTCTGATCGAATCCAATGGAGTCCAGAGCTACACTGAGATCACCAGAACCACCTCTAAACTCTACATCTCTTGTTCTGTGATTTATTACTATACTTTTCGAGTAGTGTGTGTTATCTGCTGTATCCAACACATACACTATCTCCTGTACTCAAACTGAAGGATTTGTAAATCCTTATCAAAATCTTTCATTCATTCTTTCCCACGAAGAACAGTGGTAGAGGTCGTGTGTGACCTGGATAGCTGGTTGCTGTTGTACTGTTTCCCACGAAGAACAGTGGTAGAGGTCTTGGACCTGGACAGTTGTAAAATGTTGAACCCCGATCTAGGGTGTGGATCATTTTTATATAAACTTTTGAGAGGAATAAGTCTCGGCTTGAGACTGAACCTCTTGGTTACATTTGTTGTGCATCTCTTTCAAAGTTTTATTCCGCTGCTAATCACTTTAAAACGAATACTGTTTTTAAATTAAATTTGATAATTAAATTAGCAAGTGTTTATGTTAAGTGTAGATTAGTAAGTTAGTTTCAAAAGATAATCACACACTCCTGTGTTGATTAACTGGGAATTAATCAATCCCTTGAGAATCTGACAGAACCTCTACTTTAATATAAATTCACTACAGTTTAATTTATTATTTTATTTGGGGGTCTTTAAGACACTGTTTTTAAATACAGAAATTTTAATTGGTACTCAATTCACCCCCCCTCTTTAGTAAACCACTCCGACCAACACACATCAATCGCCCCATGTTGTGAGTTCCTCCATTGAATAAATCTTGGTATCTTGATATAATTTCCTTACAGAAACTGATTCAAGAGCTGTTAGTCCTATTAGATCAATTCTTGTGATTTGATCATTCAACATTAACAGATATTCTATTTATCTTCACATCAAAGAAGTTATTTTAGTGTAAGATAATATGAGATATTTCCATGGTATTCATCTATAAATTTATTTTCATCCAATCCACCTTGATATTGGAGCTGATAATGGGAGAGTGTTCTGTAAATGGTATTTGTTTGGTGGTATATACGTTTCAGTTATTGTTTTGTGTTGTATATACTATGTTTCCATTATTCGACAAGTCATGCCTTCCGGTGTTTACCAATAAATTTAATTGACATATTGAATAAATGTTTTGGAACCAATTTAGGTTTCCCATGAGTAACATTATATGGTTACAGTCCATTCAAATAAACTTATTCCACCTTTGAGGTGTTTTTTGTTTTTTCTATTGATATATCATATTGTTGGGTGTGTCAGAGCTCTCTAACTTTAGTGGGAGCCTAAATGAGGATTGAATGAGATATAAAATAACGTTTATGACTCATTTAAATGTGATGAAATGTTATTAAATGATTTTATATTATTTAATAGATTATATTGAAAATGTTGAATGTGTTGGATGAACTCATATTTTGTCTATAATTTTCAAATGGGTTATGATATGACATGATGTATTGATAATAGAAGTGGATGCCTATGACATTTATACTCCTTAGATCCTAATTCAATTCGATTCTATGGATATTTCCACTGCATGGATCTATATTGATTATGAGAGTAGATGCCTTGGACATTTATGCTGATTGGATCCTGATTCCATAAGATTTCAAGGACATGTCTACTCATTGGATCCAGCATTCTTGGAATAACCATGTACATGATCCATGGAAATGATTCTTGGGATCCCCTAATGTTTTTACTGTGTTTCCATCAATATTATATGAGGAAAAGTTGAGGATTCCTTAGTCAATATACCATGGATCCGACCATTTTAGTTATGACATGTTATAAGACGACCTATGCCATTAAAGATGCATTGTTTTTTATACATTAGATCTACCCCTTGAGTTCTAAATTTTTATTACTCATAATTGGACACAATGGATGTTTACAATGATTTATAGATATCCCTAGTATTGGTATTTTAATATAGTTGTTAGACTAGATAGTATCACACATACTTTATTGTGATTTAATATTTTCCCATGTTTATGGTTGGATGGACATGATCACATCAACTTTTTACAATTTAAAATTAGTACTGTTCAACCATTGATATACCTCATGCTGCTTCATTGATTATACCTAGACTGTAGTTTTTATATACATCATTGGTGGTGGCCTAATGAGTGCAATTTTACACCTTCATTCATACACCGTTGGGTAATCGAACATACTTCATGGATGCAGGTTGAGAACAAGGAAATCACACACTTTATGATTATTTATTTGATCATTTCTTAGAATCATGGCATCATAGGAATGTGATGTTCTCATTATGATAGAGTGGGATAGGTCCTTTATGTAATTTTTATTTTGTTACTGGCATTGTACTAGATTCTTATTTCCATGTATTACATACCTTTTTTTATAAAAGCAAGACATGATCATCATATCATACATAACAATACCTTTTAATTTATTATTATCATTAGAGTATTTTTTCTATTTAACTTATATCTCATATTTACATTATGCATGAAATATATTATTTATTTATGATACCATTGTGTTACCTTACCCACAAGGTTATAGTCTCCCCATCACACCACTTTATACCTTCATTGCTATTTCGGAGCCAATGGTATATGGGGAGGTGTGCTTGAGGCCATGTGGCACAAAAGATCAAGGCACCATTTAATTGATCTCGGGTTGGGATATTACAATTTTGTATAAAAGGGTCAGTGGTACACCCAGTATTGGTAAACATGTTGATGGTATGGGATGGGTTCTCAATTCATTGACTCTATTATACTACTTCCCCTATCAGTGAATTGGATAATTATCATAGATAGTTTGAATCTATTATATTGGATTCTCTTACCCCTGAATTGGATTTTATGTTCACCAAACCATATGTTATTGTATGGGAATAAAGTATTTCTTAATAAGGCCAAATGAGATCTCAAGTGAAATGATCATTGATGGTATATCATGTATTTTCCACTAGATCTATTCAGTTATTATCATTCACAACTACTATTATAGTGTTCATTATTGTATTTTACTTTCACATAGTGCTGATTCACTTATGTGAACCCATTTTTCTATTCCAATGTAAATTAGTATATTAATATAATCACACAAATAATGTTATTTGATACATGTTTGAATAATGGTAATTTTTTAGAGTGTATATTTTTACCAAACCCACATCGTTCTCTTCGATGGATATGTTTCTATACAGGTTGATTTGTATATAAAAATAAGTATAAAAAATATATCGATTAATTTTTATCACTATGAAATCTAGATATCAATAGGACTCATGTTACATGTGTTCTATTATTTAGAAGATAGAATTTATATTTGGAACATAGAAAATTATTTTATAGACATATTTTATATTTTTATCTTTATGTGGCATGTTCTTATTTTTTTTAAAACAATTCAATTCATAAATATATATTACCCTTTTCTATATTAGTTATTATATAAAACAAGAAGGAAAAATATTCCCCATATGTTATTTGTGTCCCAAAACACCTGTATATAGCCTCTATGGATTAGAGAGCACTCTATTGGTTATTGTTTTGGTATAATCAAAGCACCCTTCATCTGATTCTAGTTGCAGTCATTAACATTTACTATTAATATAAGGGGACTGATTCCATTACTATCATATTCTAGAAGTGATGGTCAATATTGATAGTATAGAGGATCTAGGAGAGTAATGAAAAGTGCATGAACCCATTAAAATCCATTTTATACCTCATTATGGAGGAATATTATGTTAAAATAGAGGGCTAGATTATTAAGTAGGAATCAAAAATATTGAAGAGGTACTAGGTAATTTACCTCAATCGATGGTATGTTGAAATTTATAACGTTTTTAGGAATAATTCAGTATCCAACATCATTTGTTGTTTAATCATCATATATATATTTCCATTGATAAATATAATTGGGTAGCTTTACATATTATGTGTATCTATGTTTTCTTCAATAGTCAACAGAATCAATTATTGTTTTTAATTAAAATGTACATGAAATAAATGAAATAAATATTAAGTTCTTAATAGATATATATTTTCTATTATTAGATTTGTGTGGTTTTCCAATAGTTTCTTTTAATTATATGTATTATACACAATTATTTCTATAAGTTGTTTATCGTAAATATTTCAATTCAATCACACTGAAGTTAATCTTTAATATTTAATTTTTTTTACTGTCCCTCTTATTATTCTAATTAATGTTTTTTGTGAATATAAAATCATTATTTTATCTCTATAATTATATAAATAATTCTTGTTAGTAATTTGAAAATAATATACACTGTATTTATTACATATTGATAAACAATTTTATTATCTATGAATTGAGTGCTGTAATTATTTAAAGAATGAATTATTTACTATTTTGAAAAGTATTCCACTATTTAATACATTATGTTTATTACAATTATGTGTGATATTATTTATTTTCATATGATTAATTATTGAACTAAAAATTCATTCATATTTTATTATGACTTTACCATAATAAAATGATGGTTTTCCCTAAACATTAAATAAGAAATTATTTTTCAATAGTAGTTATGGGAATTGTTGTTTAATAAAATAATATTTATTTATATAATTTTAATCCATATATTTTTTTTCTATTTTTAATTTTGAAAATATATATTTATTGAAATAAAATTTCGGTATGGGATTTGATAACTATTAAATTGAAATATGGATATTAGTCATTATTGATCAAAAGTGTGTATATTAACACTATCTTGAATAAGAAGTTTCAATTTGGAATTTGACTGTTTGATTAGTTTAATGAATTGTTTTGTTAATTTTGGAATATGCTATATAATATTGTAACCAAAGATAAGTTAGTTCCAATGGTGGAAAGTATCTTACATTATATTTATCTTGATATCAGGTTTAGAGGATTATGTAGGTCATGAGTCAAATATTGTTTTTTATTTGAAACACTACTTAAGCGTGATTAATTTTAGTGTGTAATAGATTGAAATATTTAATCAATTTGGTATGTGTTTTTTTGAAATAAATTTATTAAAGGGGATTTTTATATAGATTTAATAATTTTAATTTTCCATTATGTATATAATGGAATGTTTTTAGGAGATATACAAATGATTCAGAGTGTTTTTATAAATTTTTGAGTTATTGATGTAGGTTTTTAATGTTACCATGATATTGTTATTTTTAATGAGTTATGCACGTTGATGATTTATTAATTTTTGGGGAATAGTTCATTATTGGTAAAATCGATTTTCCTAGGATTAAAAATGTTATATTTGGGAGTTTGTAATGTACTTTTCTTAGGTCATTATGTTTATAAGAAAAAATTATTGTGAAATTCATATGAAATTTAATTTATCCACAAATGTTGAGAATAATAAATTTTTTATAGGAATTTTTATTTTTCAGATGGCCTATTGAAGTTGAGTTGGATGATTTAAGTGTTTGGAAGAATACTGGGGAAGGATAATGTTGAAAATGTATAATTAGAGACCTTATGAACTCATATTTGAGTATACAATAATAATAATAGAAGAACTATTATTTTATTACTACTAAAGTTCCAATGACAATATTTAATAGGGGAATAAGAACTAGAGTTTCCTCATGGTGTGTTTATTATAAAAAAATAATTTAATGAATTTTTAAAAAATTTAATTTTCTCACATAATACATAACCCCCCTTTCTATAGCACATAACATCCCTTTTCCAAGTGCCCATTATTGGGAATTTCCTTCCCCCATTATGTAATTATACGATCTTAGAAAATTTTAGTTGTAGTATGCCATTTTTTCATTTCTAAGGATAGTAATGAATAATTGATGCTCACCTATATTCTCATTTCTTCCTTCCTTCCACTCCTTTATAGAAAGAGAATTTTATACTTGTATTTCTCTAATATAATGGCGAAACCCATTTTGAATCATGGATTCCAACTTTTTTTTTTGATAAATAAGAAAAACGAGGGTGATTTCTAACCACTTTATCACTTTTTAAGTGTAATTCAATGGAATTTAATATTTAATAAGGTTTAATTAATTTGGGTATTTATATTAGGGTATAATTTTACCAATTAATTAGGAATTAACTTTGATTAGAGATAGAGTAATTATTTGGGTAATCAATATGGGTCATGGGTAGGTCAAGTGTTTGTTTTAATATTCTCATATATTGATTCATGGTTATTTTTTGAATGATAAATTATATTTTTATTATATTAGGAATTTTTATAATTCCATAAATTTTCAATGTATATTTATTTAGTTGTTTTTTCTATGTTGGTGGTTTTGACCAATATAAAATTCCTTACGGATTTCTCTGGTTTCATATTCCACTATTTCTCTTATACTAATAAATAAATCTATATACTATTACCCAATGTATAAATATAATTTTATTTGGTAAATAAAATGATTATAAATTCAAGTTATGATTAAATAAAAAAACCATTTAATACGTGGAATTAATTCTTAAATTACTTTGCAGACTTTTTAATAATGTTTTAATTCATTTTTTTCAAAACAATATTTCTAATTTTTTAATTATCTATTATTTTGAACTTATCTATATTGAAAAATTGTAAAATATGATTATGATTTTAACGCATCAAGGATGTCTAAAAATAGAAGACTATAGGTTTCTAATTGTAGGGACATTAAATTGAAATTAAATAACAATCTTAAATTATAGCAGTTCATGGACTAAAATGGATCAAGTTATGTGATATTTTAGTTATAGCAAACGAAAATTTTCATAATTTGATATTAAGTATTTTTAGATGAATACTCATTATAATTCACATATATATTCTTGGAGACTATATCTTTTTAGTTTCTAGGGAGTTCAGATAGACAAGATTTTTATTTCTTGAATGACCTTCTACATCTCCCATAGAGATCATCCCACATAATATTGTTTTTAGGCATACCCTACTTAATAATTTCTTCATAACTTTTGGGATATAAATAATTATAATTGTTAAGATAATATTTTCAATAATAGTAATTAGGGGAGATATCAATATAATATAAATTTAAGGGTATGAGAATATGATAATAAAACCTCAAAACCATACCCTATTTCTCAATGATCATAATCCTGAGTCATAGAATAAATCACGGTAGCACATAAGATTTTAATCATAAATGAACAAAAGTAAATAAGCTATGAGAGGATAAAACTAGAATAAAACATGTATTTCGGTTTACACATAAGACTATAACATTTTAAATATGTACATGAAGGAAGATGTTCACTTATTAAATCATGGAAATGAAATCAAGAAATCATATAAAAATTATAGACATTATATCCAGGCCTATGCTTAATCTTAAGGACATGAAATTAAGACCAGTCATAAGTTGATGCACATCAGACCAGGTCTATACATAACCTTATAAACAAGAAACCTGGTACTTAAACAACCTTATAGGCTTAAAACCTAGTTCATGAAATACCATATGAACATGAAACTAGATCCACTAATTATATCGTGAACATGAAATATGGTCCCCATATAAAATTTTTACTCATGAGTTATTCATGTTTACCCAGTGAATTGGATGAAGATATAAGTCCCACACGTCACATAATGAAATTCAAACATATGCATGCACAAGATCATAAAACTATAATAATATCATAACCCAGGAAAATAAATTGGTTTTATAAAAATTTCAACATAGAATAACTCATTGAAAATAAATGGCTTTCATATACATATCATCATTTCATCGTAGCATAACCTAGGTGAAATAATGAGTAACATAAAAATATTTTCAAAATAATCCATCTAGAGTAAGAAAAAGCACGATATCATTGGATGATATCCATAGTAACTATTATTTAACCTCAAAGGACACCATAATAAATGGAAAATTATTTCTAAAGATTAAATAGACCATTTTTGGTTGACAATACCCATTTCACTTTGAAATATCATAATTAAAAAAATAAAAACCTCAAAAATCCTAAATAAACTATTTTATTTTAATATAATATTTAATACACATTTAGGTATTTTTATATCATTGATCATTCATGATATTTGGAAATATTATTCATGCCATATAGTTTAAAACAATGATTTCTTAAAAATTTTTAGATGAAAAGTCAAAATATACCTTTTTTGGAAATTACAATATGATTTTGTTTAAATCTCAGAATGGGAAATAATTAATATAAAAAATCATAAATAAATTATTGATAATTTTTTTAAAACATTGATTTGATAGAAATAGTATTTTTGAGGAAATAGAAAAATAAATTTGTTTTTCATTAAAAAAATCATTATAACTCATGAGTACTTAACAGGAGTAAAATGAAAGGAAATAATGAATTTTATAGAAAAAACCCTATTATAATTAATTTTATGGGTTTTTGATATATATATATAGTAATATCTCAACATCAAAAACTTAATCGTCAACAATAATGATAAATAATGAGATTGTAATATAAAACCATTACCACTGTGGTAACTTTTAAATAATAATACCCATGAAAGAAATTACCAAATATACACATTTATATTCCATAATATTCATTATAATAATCATCAAATTCATTCCTTTGATGCATATAAACCACATAAAAGAAACATGTTTTGAATATGACATTTTTTATATAGAAATAAAATATATATGAAAATCTATAAAAAATTTAGAAACATTAGAATCGTAATACTAATTAAATAATAACATAAAATGAAATTATAAATATAAATTAAATAAATATATTAATTATATAACATATCATTGGAGAATTATATACAACATAGAAATGAAACGGGTGGTGAACATGACATATGTCTCCCAAAACTAAGAGGGCGACTAAAAATCATTTACCTGATGTATTGAGTTCTTTTGTACACATTATAAAATAATATATAAAAAATATATTCTTGTTATAAAACTATTATTGAACCATATTAATATATTTCAGGACTCATTTTATTTACTTATGACATTTTATTACCCATTTATCCACAATTCCTTGTTAATATCATGTTTCTGGAAATAACTACTTTGATTTTCATGTTTGTTATTGTTTAGTAGTTTAGGTCCATGTAATATTTATAATTTTATAATCTATATAATTTTAATCATGATACAAATATCATAGAATTTATTTTTATACATATTTAAGTTAATCCATAACATATAGAGATAGAAAATTGAGTACATCGTTCATAGAGATGGTTGGCCGAATGTACAAATAAAAACTTTTCCCATTTTCTTAGTTTTTAGAATAAATATAAGGTAAATATTAATTAACCATTAGATAATAAATTTTATACCATATGTATATCTGATTTATTTTTTAAATATATCTTTAGTATCGTTAATATGAAAATTAAATGAAAAACATATCACATTGATTCATTGAGGTAGTTGTCGACACGTACGGATAAGTGATATTATATTCTTCCAACTGATTGGAAGGTAAGATGTTAGATGTGATATTATTATTATGAAATTATAATTATTTAATAAATTTCATATTAATATGTTAAATCCACTATTATATCCATATATGAGTTATGGTGATGGAAAACAAACTATATCAGTTCGTGAAGCAGTAGTCCACCATACTCATAATCGATATCTTTGTTTCCCATTTGATTGTATATGAAATGGATGCAGTTTATAAATAAATCACAATAAAATATCCATATATATGAGATATTTATTAAGTTATATCATATGTTTGGAATATTATTTCAATGATTTGGATGAATAAATTAAGCGATAACACATGGTTAAGAGAAATACCTCTTCTTCATAGAACCTCTTTATTATTATACAAAAATAATTATTTAGAGGATTTCCTAGTCATAATATAGCCTCTAGTACATGGTAATTTAATTAAGAATTGTTTTGGGTAGTTAAATTTTGATAAAAATTTATTTTGGATTGTGGAGATGATATGAGATTAGATGTCTGTTTATATGTGGGGAAAGTAAACCACTTGGAAACTATGTAGAAATTTCCTTAAAGAATCCAAAATGATAAATTTGTTCTCAAAAACAATTCATCGAAATAAATATATATTTATAATATTGGATATTATAAAGTAAAAAATTTTAAAAAAATTATTATTTACAATCATTTTATTGGAAAATGTACTTCAAAATTTTGGTTTAACCCCCAATAATCATGTTTTAACCCTAACCACAAAAATTAATTCTTTTATAATTTCCACAGTTAATAATGAAATAAAATTATGCATTTCATACTAAATAATATGAATTATGATGATAAAAAATATAAATTTCAATTTACTAAAACCAATTCTAAAAAGTGGTAAAATTAAATTAAATATTAAAACAATAGATGTGATGTAAACCTAATTTTCCAAAGAAAATATTTTCATAAGTATGAAAGGTTTTTATAAGGAAATTGAACATATAATTGATTAAAATGACCTAAATTTGATTATTAATAATATATTTTAACTAATTTCTCTTTTAAATACATAATATTATAATTCTTTTTTATAAATTATTAAATATAAAAGGTAGTATTCTATAAAAATAAGTATTTTTCACTATTCATTAAAAATTAATCTCCTCAAAAAATTACCATAAATTTACTATAAGATAATTTTTACTTGTTTATTTAGAAAAAGAAATTATTTTGTCTAAAAACATTTATATATGTGGTAGAAATTGTTTTAAAATAAGTGTATAGAATGCGATGAAACAATATTTTAGAAAAATATTTTTTTGTAAAACAAAATATGGATTTATTCATATCCCATGATTTGAAAAAATATTTGAGCGCCCCAAACCTAGTAAACTAGAGATTCTGTAATACTACATTACATTGGCATAAGATATAAGTAATATCAACCCAAAGGACTGAATATATTAGTTGTCTTGTTCTACTAGTTAAATAATTGAGCCTAACATTAAATTTGAGAACAGAAATTAGAAAAAAATATTTTTATAGAATAACGTTATCATATCTGACATGTACTTGTGTATTAAACATAGTATAATTTATCTATTCATGAGATATAAAAAATAAGGGTTATTATAAATAATTATTAATGGTTAAGTAAATATAAATCTATCATGAATCAATAAGAATAATCAATATGGTATGGTAAATAACTGATCACACATACTTTTTTAATAACATAAAAATACATAATTAATATTGAAAGGAAAATAAATGAAACACTTTCCATTTAATCATTAATCCGATAATGAAATTAATCTAAATATAATATCATTGTTAAAATATCCTATATAATAATAATAACTGAAATGAGGGAAGATCTTAACTATTGGATTCCATTTTTACTAGGAAAATGATACCTCTACCGTCAGGACACTTCAAAAGACCCTATAACATACTACTATCATGCCCTCTCATAAGAAAATTTAAAACAGATTGGTTAATAACATAAAGGGTTTTTCAAAATGATTTTGTCTCATAATACCATTGATGCATCATGGGTCTTGCATTAAGCAGTCCCTAACCCATATAATTCATGTCTAAATAATTATTCATATATAGAATAATTGATTTAATTCATAAATATTTTCATTATCATCAAATATTCATATTTTGTAAAGGGCACAAATTTATCAATATTTCCCCAATTAATAAAATAATTGTAAAAGTAAATAGTGTATTTAAAAATGGTATATGGTTTAGAAAATAGACATATCCACGATAAATAATATTTATATTTAGGGGAATTTAATGTTCACATGAATGTGAATATTTCAAGGTAAATCTAATGAAAACAAAAGTACATCAAGGAATTGAATGTCAATAATTTCATTTCTCAAAGTGATTAGAAACCATCCAGAGGAAAATTGGGGATGGAATCAATATAATATATATCCATTTTAGTGTAAACAAATGGTTTTATGAATTATGTATATAAATACTATAAAAATATATTTATTAACATTCCTAAAGAATATATCCTTTTCATTTTGAAAAACCTTCTAAAAATATTTATCTTTGAATATTACAATCAAAAAATAAAATTTCATAAAACATTTTTAATGTAATTTAATTTGAATATAACCATTTTATTTTATAAATTAATATTGAAAAAAAGTTTATTGGTCATGATGGTTGGAAAATCCGCATATACTATACATGTCAAGACAATACATCCTTTAATATTTTTAGTAAAAATAAAACATGAATTGATTTGAAAATGGAATAAAGATTTATTTGAAAACATTTCCAAAGAGTTAAAATAATTTATAAATATTTCAATAATTCTTTTTTTATTATTTTAAAATTATTTTTAAAATATTTTTAGAATAATAGGCTTTGGAAGAAAACATATTTCTGACCATAGAGAGAAATGATGTTAGATTTTCTTAAATAATAATAAAAACTTTTTAGTACCAATGACTGGGAAAATGTAATGTTACATTAAAGGGATGATTAATAATAATATTATAATAAAAGTAATGGTTTTATTAGTAAATTGTCAATTAATTTCCTTCAAATGATATTCAATAATAAATTACCTTGATTTGAATGAGATTGTGAAATAAATCATTAAAATGATCATAACATTGAAGTGAGAATAAGTCAAGGGAAAAATTATGTGTAACTATATAAAATCCAAATATATTTTTTAAATACAACATATGATAATCAAAATCCATTACCCACATAATCTTATCATGACATAATCAATTAAATATATGTTTAACACAATGAGTGAAAATTGATTTATAAAATCCTTTACGTTATGCTTTATATTAGATGAGAGTTAGTTAAACTTCTATATAGTATTATTAAACAAGTAATTAAATTAATACATATCCATATTAATATTTATAAAATCATATATTATCATTTAATAACATATTACTACATTATCATTAATAATCATTCATTATTTTCATCCTTTTAGAAATTAATTTCCAGGTTTTCTCATGCATGTTTCATCATGAATGATCTAGTTTCTACACATATTATATAGTTATATCATCTCAATAATAATAATTAAATAATTATGAAATTTTAATGTAAATTTTTTTTGACCGATAAAGAATGATTCTTTATGAAAAATAATGTACAATACAGTCATGAAGACAGTTGGTCGTTTGTACGCATGAGTAACATTTTCAATTTCCAATGATCATTGTTGAATAACAATTTGTAATGTATAATATTTTTATAATTATAATAATATCATATATACTATATCATATACTTATAAATATCTTAAATATTTTTTGCTGACAAAAACTGTGTCACATCTCTTCATGAAGGCAATAGTCCACACACACATCAACGATGTTATCATCTTTTTCGTAGAGAAAAAGAAATAATTTTTTTATATATTATCATTATATAAGGATAAATAAGTAATTAATATCATAATTATTTAACATATATTACATATAGTCATTTACATTATTCTTTATTACCTTCCATGCATAGCTTCAGTGAAAGACTAATCACATCACTTAACGAGGTAGTAGTTCGTCGTACACATGAGCGACATTATCATGTATCCTAGAAATTGAATACAAATATGGTATATATGATATAATGTCTCAATAGGTTTAATTATGTTATTTATATTTATATACTTTATATCCATCATAACACCCAACCTTGAGAGGTAGTAATGGAAAAATAAATGACATCGATTCGCAAGGCGGTAGTGCTCTGTACACAAGAATGATGATTTAATAACCCATTTGATAAATGTGGAGACTGTTTTAGGTCATGAAATTATTATAAAAACATCTTATTATATGGGTTACACTATTTTTATTATGTCATATTTTTTAATAAACATTTATGGAGGTGGATAATGATGTAAAATAAAGATACATGTTGAAGAACATTACCACTTCTTTAGTTATCCTCCAAAGGTTTTCACTAATTAAATCCCAAATTAGATTTATGGGAAAAATATTTTTTCTATGATTATGGGAGTGAAATTTTGAAGTTATTTGGGTAGTTATTTTTCCATCTAAGTTTGTTTTAAGGTCTGAATAATGGGGTAGAGTGAGTCCACGTTAATTTTGGAAGAGTATCGTTCTTGTATATAATCAAAAGTATTCAGTATTGGTAGGTTTTCATTACATAATGTTAATAAAAAATTGAATAATAATGTTTTTTAGAGTTTATGTGGTAGATAAAAAACTCCAAAACACAAAAATAAAATCTTTTTAATCTTTTTATTTCTAGGCCTTCATGTTTACTCAATTTTACCATTTCAGTTTTTAACATGGTAACTTGTTTCTTTTGGTTTACCTAGGTTATTTATCCTTAATTATTACATTTAAAATGAGTTTTAATAGATAATTACAACATATTAATTTTAATTTTAAATAATATTTATTAAATAAAAATCACGTGTGTGTAAAATTATGTTTAATACAAACACGTGTAATGCACAAAACTTCGTTTTAAACTTATTCACTATAACTACTTTTAACTATTTTCACAAAGAATTTTGGTAAAAAATTAATTTGAAATAATTATATAATATAATTTATTATTATTCCAAATTTTGAATCCATTAGGCCAAATTCGACTCACATAAGTGACATGATTTAATTTAAAATTAATCTTACAGACACCGTGAGTAACGTGTGTTTAAAGTACAAATGTTCAAAATTTTACAATGTTTTTAATATAAAATTTCAATATGAAAATTACTATTATGAAAATAAAATGTATTAATTAACATAAAACTCAAGTAATTTTACTATAAAACAAATTAAAAATGTAAATTTAAAATTATTATTTTTTTAAATGAATAGTTATTCTTGAATTAAACGACTGTACTATTCACTATTTTTTTAAAAAATAAAAATACCCATAAAAATAATCAAAATTCACTCTAATATAGATTTAGTATATGGATTTTAAAAATTAAATTTTATTTTTCCAATTTTTTTTTAAAATTGGTAAAATTTATTTTCAAAATACGTTCTTAGTGCATGACTAAATCACCTTTTAGAGAGACATAAATTTTAAAAAAACATATATTTTTAATTTATGTGATTACTGTTTTATTTATAATCAATAGATAGCTAATAAATGTGTTTCAATAATATATTTTCATAATTTTATTAATAATGTTATATCTCAACATTCCAATGGCTATGTGATAATGGTCATGTTAAATAATAATATTAATAATATATTGTTGTTCGGTAAAATTTAGCCTTGTATGTAACACATGATTTCAAAGAAAATCATTGTAGTGTGTAACATAAGATAAAATCGGCATTGTTGTAATGAAATCTAAACAAAACCTTTTGCATAATTCTTGATATTTAAAGTATTGAGTGTAATTCAAAAATATATATATCATAATGTATTAAAATGTTATCTTCCCTTCAATTGTTGGTGTTGAGTGTCATACACACTATCAAGTATAATGTCCATATTTTAGAATTTTTAGGCGTTACATTATACCCACCTTAAATAAATTGTAACATCATAATTTAAACATGATATCCTTAATCCAAGGTTTGATATTTGAAAATTATTTTGTTTAATATCGAACATTGAATATGGGTTAATAAGATAGAAAGAAAATTAAATTGGTCATATTGAATAACACATAACTAGGTTTCCACATAATAGAAAACTGGGGTCAATTAAAGACATGAACATAGTGGAAAAGCATAAATAATTATACAGAGGTACTAAGTTCATTAATCAAAAGAAATTGAAAGATCAAAGGAATGTTGGCAGGATTGAAACCATCCATCAAATAGGCATGGAATGGGTCATTGAATTCACCAGAAATAATTTTAATTGGATAAAATTTTATTTCAAGATCCTTTTTCTAAAGTTAGTGAACTTTCATGATAATATATACGTAGTAGATGTTATTAGATTTTATAATAAAATTTCAATCCTTTGTTTATACCTTGAACAATTTTCAATTATTCCCGTAATAAAATAAATGAATATCTAAAAATTAATATCTTATGCCTGAATTACTAAAATTTACTTTCAATGGATCATAAAATCCCAAAAAGAGTGTCATGTATTTCCATCAATCTATATCTATTTTCCAAACCAAATATTGTTAGAAAACGTTATCCAATATAATAATTTTATATCTAATCCTCAGGATTAATACCACTATTTCATCATTGATAATTAATTTTAAAATCATTTATCAAATGAAATATTAACCAGGACATCACGTAATCCAGTAGATAGAGAGAAACCCTTATAACTATTCAATCATGTGTTTAGGTCCAACTTCTTTTCCAGATGTGATAGTTTGCTATCTAGCATGTAGTTTTTCTATTATCTAAACCATTTTAATATAATTCCAATAATTTTCCCAATAAAACTTATGATATACATTGTTGAAAAATAAAATAAATCATTGAATAACCTTTTTTACTAATTTCTTTAATACTATATTTTTACAAAGTATAATATTAAAATATGACTATTATTATAATTTTATTAATGATCATAGTAACCCTGTTGGTTATAAATACCTTTAATCATATTCTATAAAATATAAATCCATTATTACTCAAATAAAATTTCTACTGAAACACATGATTTCAATCATATCCTTAATCATAGTAGACTCCCATCACATTAAACCTGAAAAGACGTGTTTATGAATCCAAAAATATGATCAAACATAAATTCATTTACCCATGATGGTATCTATATCTATTATTTTTAATAAATAAATATATGATTCTAATGCAATCCAAATATGATCTATGATTTTTATATCCAAAATAACATTGGTAAAAATACTACTATAATTTAATTCTTGATTCTGAATACCTTATTTATTTTGTTTCAACATAGGTCCATTCATTGTCTATGGGTTAATCTTTTTCAGAGGAAAATTATGTGAATAAATACCAGGTTTTCCACGGTTAATACAATTAACTATAAATGATAACTATGATGATATTAACTTCCTCCTATCATTCTATTAATTTCCCCTTGAAATTCATTTTCATTATCACTTTATTTTCAACAACAAAACACATTTTACCATTCCTTTAAGATACCTTATTTTCAATAGAATCCCTCATAGGTTTTATCTAGTTCATTTGTTATCATCTTCTATTCTTGTTTATTATAATTTCTTTAAAGTAAATGTGAATTATCTTTAGAAAACCACCAGGAGTGTCAAAATAGGTTTGATGTAAGGCCTTTTTAATTCACCGAGAGATGATACAACCAAGAAAAGTGCACACTTTTCATTTTAATTACCCATAGGTAGATTTTTTTTGAAAACCATGTCCACATTTAATATCCATGGTAGGATTTATTTCAATGAAAAACCACACAATTTTTTCCTTATCATAACTTTAGTATGTTCTTATATAATTTTAATCAAATTATATCATAGGGTTATGTTACCTAATATATTTTTTTCCAAAATCTAGTTTCCATGTTTGCTACCAAATTTACTTTGATACAAGTTGTAGTGACCCTGGATCTAGTATCATAGAGATGGTTCCTAATACAATTACATTATCAAAAGATGCAAGGAGCCACATCCTAAAGGACTGAATAGTTAAGTACACTTTGTAAAAATTATAAATACTTATGTCTTAGTATACATTTTAATACCAAAAAATAATGAATATTTTTTTTCATGAATACCATTATTAATTTACCATATCATCATATATAAAAAGAATTACACTTCATGGTTCCTTTATAAAAAAAATAAAGGTTAGATCAATTGTTCAGTAGGTGTTATGTAAAGCAGAAGATATCATGAATCAATAAGCATAATCAATATGTTAAGGTAAATCACGGATCACACAATCCATTTAAATAACATGAAAAGGATTCATCTATATGGAAAGGTAAATAACGGAATCACTTGATCTTTAATAAATGATATGAAAATGAAATGAATCCATATACAATACTATGTTAAAAATATACTAGATAATAATAACTGATTTAAGGTAATTATTATTTATTGTACACCATGTTTCACAGCTATATGATACAATTACCATCAATATCTTTCACAAAATGGTATATCATGATACTATGAAGACCTTTCACAATATAGTTTAATTCATAATGGTTACAAACCCATAGGGTTTGTCCAAATAATTTTGTCTCATGAGGTTACAGATGCATAAATGGGATTTCATTAACAAATCCATAAACCATGTCATACCTATCCAAATAAATACTCATATATATAATAATTGATTTAATTCAGAAACATTGATACTTATGATCTGGTATCTATATTGCGTAAAGGACACAAATTTGTTAATATTTCCCCCGTTAATTAAATAAAATTAAAACTAAACATCATATGAAATATTGTATATGTTTCAGAAAATAAACATATCCTTGATAAGGAATATTTTTATTTATAAGAAACTTAATTTCTATAGGAAGGTTAATAAATCAATGTATATTTAATGATAAAAAATAAATCATGGAAGTTAATTTCAATCCATTTTCTGGTCAAAGTGATTATAAACCATATAGAGGAAGATTAAGGATGTTATTAATAGATCATATATGAATTAATTAAAGATTTTTTAAATGGATGAATAAGCAATACTATAAAAATATATTTAAAAACATTCTTGAAAAAAGCATTCTTTTCATTTTGAAAAACATTTTTAAAATTATTTTTATTGAAAATCACTTTTAAAAACTAAGATTTCAGATTTTTTTAGAAAATAATATCCTTAAAAATAAAAAATTATTATTATAAGATAATATATAAATCATTTGAGTGGCTAGGATGGATGGAAATTCTGTTTATTCCAGACACATCAAAATAATGATTTCTTTCACATTTTCAGTAAAATCTAAAATAAATTGTTTTTGAAAAAGAAATAATTATTAAGTGTATTTTGTTAAAGTGTAAAATAAGTGATAATTCCTATAATAAATCCTTTTTATATTTTTAAATCTTTTAAAAACCATTTTTATAAAATATGGATTTTTTGTAAAACATATTTCCGACCAAATATAGAAATGATGTCAGAATTTTTTAAAACATTTTCTAAAATATTACAAGTAAAAAAGATTGTGAAAGGGTAATATAAATTGAAAGGGATAATTATTATACATATTAAAAGAAAATTAAATGTGTTATTATGAAGTTTTCATTTAATTTCCATCAAATTATTTTCAAGAATAAACAATCTCGATTAGAATTAGATTATGAAATAAACCATGAAAATGGTCATAATATTAAAGTAAGAGTTAGAAAATTGATAAATTTTTCATATCAACTATAAAAAAATAGAAAAATTGTAATTAAAACATAATATAATAAAAATTACTTACCAAAAAAATCTTATTATGATAAAATCAACCAAGAAGATGTTTTTTATAATGAGTATAAATTGAGTTATGAAATCTCTTACCATACATTTTGTTTTAGTTGAGGATTCTTTTACCTCGTTTATAGTCATTTTATACATGTTATTAACTTAAAAAATTACAAAATTAATGTTTATACTATCATATAATATTCTTATATAACACCTTATTATAATTGTTTTAAAATATTTCATTTCATTGTTTTAGGTTTTAATTGCCTTGTTTTTTATGCATATTTCATCAAGAACGATTCAGTTATTTTTATATTATACAACCATTTCATATAAATAATAATAATATTGTAACAATTACAATATTTTTACATTAATGTTACTTTTATGACCAATAAATTATGATGGATTATGAAAAATGAAGTGTGTTACGATCGTGAAGATGGTAGGTTGCACGTACGCTTGGGGAACATTTTCATTTACCAATGGTCATTATGGAAAAAAGATAAGTAATATAAAATATTTATATCATTATAACTATATCATATATACCATATTTTATATTAATGTTTCACATCAATATGTCATGGATCTGAAAAGAGAGTTACAACACTTTGTGAAGGCGATATTCTACATGCACATGAACAACATTATCATCATTGCATGAGAGAAAATGAAACAAAGAAAATGATATAAATATTATATTTATATAATGATAAATATGTATGTAATGTTATAATTATTTCATTTATATCATATTTATTCATTTACATTATTCCTCATCACCTCCCATGTAGTGTTTTTGAGAAAGAAGAATCAGATCACTTCGTGAGGAGGATGTCCCCCATACAGACGAGCGTCATTATTGTGTCTCTTTATAAATGGGAATAAATAATTTATATTTTAAATATTTAATCCAGATGATTAATTATTTTATTCTTATTATATATATACTTTATATTCCTTATAATAAACAACCTTGTTAAGTGGTAATGGAAAAAAGTATGACATCTATTCGTGAGGCAGTAGTCCACCGTTCACACGAACAATGATTTCATAACCCATTTGTTGTAAGTGGAGATCATTATAGGTACTGAAGTAATTATAAAAACGTACCAATATATTTAATAAACAAATATTATTTTATCAGCCGGGTTGAATAAAAATTGAAATATGTGGAGAAAAAATTTAAATAAAGACGCTTGTTGAGGAACATTACCTCTTCTTGAGGTATCCTCATTAGGTTTGCACTATTTACTTACATGGTTGGATTTTGTCAAAAATAAAGATTCTGGAAGGAGATTAGGGATGTTTAGATTTTATTTGGTAAGATATTTGATGTGTTAAATTGGTTTTAAGGTGTGAATATTTAGGAAGAGTGGGTTCCCTTTTATAGTTGAGGAGGAGTGACATTCTTATAAATACTCAAATGTATTCACTATTAGGATGTATCCCTTACATCATGTGGCTTAAAAATTGAATAATAATATATATTATACTTTATTTTTCAAATAAAAACCTCCCTCACACAATAATAAACATATTTTTATCATGTTTTTCCATGTATTTATGTTTTCTCACTTTAAGCCTTTTGGGTTTTACACGGTAACATGTATATTTTTATTTACCTAGGTAATTAATAATTTCTCTATAAAATTAAAATTTTATTAATTATATATTTTTAAAATAATTATTAAAAATTGGAAATCCTGTTTTTAAATAAAAATCCAATATATAGGTAAAATTAATTTTAACCAAAATGCATGTAATGTGCAAAACCATATTTTAACCTTAATATGGATAATAAGTTTTAATTGGTTTACCTAATCATTATGGTAAACAATTAAGTGAAACATAATATATAGTATAAATTATTATTATTTTAAATATTGGAATATTTTTCCATAATTATACTGAATAAGTGGCAGAATGTAATTTAAAATTAATCTCAAAGACATGGTGTGATTGCTTGTTTTTTAAGTGAAAATATTCAAAAGTTTAAAAATTTTTTATATGAAAATAAATATTAAAATTATTCAAATTACCTAAATTGAATTTATTTATATAATAATTAAATAATATTATTTTCAAAATAATCAAAAAAAATATTTTCATTATAAATTATTTAAATGAAAATTCAGTTACAATTAAAATGTAGAATTTTTCACTTTTCATAAACAAATTTGAAAAATAATAGAACAATCTTAAACCTTCATCTGAAGATAATTTGTTATTAAAATTCTAAAATCAATTTTTTTTCAAATAAATTTTCTAATTTTTTATATATTATTTTTAAATTATGTGAAAAATGTGCGACTAAACAGTTTTTATGAATTTTTTTTCATAATAAATTTTGTTTTTATATTAAATGATGATTATTTTTAAATAATCATCAGAAAGATAATAAATGTGTGTAAAATATATATTTTCATAATTTATTTAATAATACTCTTATGATTCATTCCAATGGCTAGGTTATAATTTTCTTATAAAATAATTATGGTAACAATATATTGTTGTTCGGTAAAACTGAACCTTGCATGTAATGAATGATTTTGAAGAAACTCATTGTTACATTAAAAAAATAAAAAATAAAAGATGTGTTTAATTCATGATAAACAAAAACTCGTACTAAATTCAACCTTCAAATAGACTGACTTTATTTGAAAACAAATATAGCGTAATATTTTGAGATTTTGTCTTCATTCCAATGATTGGTGGTGAGTGCCCAACACGATACCCAATATTAGATGAATGATAGAAACATTTTATGAATATATAATATATTAATTTCAATAAAATTGGTTACCAGTTGTTTTTAATTAAATTAATTATGATAAAATCAATTCATGTGGATAAATATAGATTATCATAATAACATTTCATATTTATTGAAATGATTTTTATTTTAATTTACAATCAATTTATAAAAAGTGACTTTATTTAATTCATTCATAAAAAATATTTTTTTTCATAATCCAGATATTCTTATTTATTCATAATAATTTAATGTTTATATTTTAATGGCTAGGTTTAAATAATATATATTCATAGAATATCATGGGTAGTTAAAACATGGTGTTGTATATAACACAAGATATCAATGGAATTAAATATGATTAATTTTTTAATAAAATCATGGGGTGTGTTAATATAGCCCAATTAAAATTAATTTTACCCTTGAAATTCTATCCTTTTGATACAATTAATTGATGTTACTTATGCCTCATTAGATCCTTAGGATCCCACATAGTTCCTTTAAGTTGGTAATTTCATAGCAATAATTTGACTACGTGAGTGGTCTTATTTATTATCACTTTCTCACTATGATCTATGATCTCTATGAGTTGTTCCTCATTAGAGAGATCCTTATTTTGTGGTAGAACTTCTATGTTCTTACATTTTTGGGTTCAGGTTTTTACTTATCTAATAGAGATACATGGAACACATCATGGACTTGTGAGAGGTTACATTAAAGCCCCATACGATAAGAAACCATCCTTACTACACAAATAATCTTGAAAGGGATAATATACCATTGGATCAAATTTCGTCTCTTTCTAAATCTCATAACACTATTTCATAGAGAAATTCAAATGAATAACATCTCAATAACTTCAAAAAATAGATCACATGGATGATTGAAAGCATTAGTTTTCCATTGACTTTGAGATATAATGTTGTGATTTTGAAGAGGAATAACATTATCTTCCATATAATTAGTTATATTAGGTCCAAATAGATTTATTTATCTAAAATCAGCCGAATAATATGGAGATCTACACATCTTTCCATAGAGGGACTTTTAAGGATCCATTTTATTTCCTAGGTGAATGATATTATTTCGTGAAAACTAGAATATATTAAGTTGTTGATCCCAACAACCCATGAATTCCATAAAATAAGATGTCATCATATCTTATGGGGTTTGAATTATTTTCTCAAACTGACCATCAATCTGAGGATAGTACACCATGATGAAACTAAACTCCATATCAAGAACATGATAAAGTCTTTTCTAGAACATCAAGGTAAAACATAGATCCTAACCAGCTATAATAAAATCTAATACTCATTGAAAACTTACCCATTCATCAATTTATATCTTGTAAATATAATACAAAAATAAATATTCATATATATTGATTAATTCTTTTTATACAATAAGTCAATCGAATCCAAACCATATAATATTGTTCCCTTTTGAGGTTTTTGATTGAAAAATGAAAAAAAATCTATAGTGATGTTTTCCCATCTCCATCGTAGTATGGGTAATGTTTATAACATCCCCTCATACTTTTATCTACCATACTTAACATTATACAATACTAATAATTGACATACCAACTATACAATATCTCTCTTAATTATATCAATCTATAAATACTCTTCATGATCCCTATACATATTTTTACTTATTGTTTGAGTAACTAATGAAGAAATATGTGAATCTTTTAACATATACTTCGTAAAATATATAATGGATGGAACAAAAACATGGTTCCTAAACCTTATATTCCCATCAAATTAAATGTTAAACTCAAGAAAATAACTAACATTATTTTTCTTAACTTTTCATCCTTATATACCCCTTTAATCTTCACTTGGATAGATTTTAACCCTTATTTGAGAATGATTATATTTCCCCACTTCATTAATGTTTTTTAAATTCGTACTTTTCAAATTAAGAAATATTTGATCGTTTTTATCCTCATCATGGATAAGCTTCCATGATCCATTAAAATCAAAATATTTTCCACCATGTTCACATTTCAAGGGTGGTAATGTACTAAACAGTCATAATCTCTAATTGGTTACAAACATTTCTTTTTCACATAATCAACTCCTTATATGTTAATATGTAATTTAAATTTTTATGATCAGTATATATATATATCCCATTTATCCATAAATATAATACTTCTATATTTTTAATTTAAAAATTACCACAGCTAAATCCAAATCACGAGTTGGGTTATTTTTTTGATGAGCCTTCTATTTTCATGATTCATAAACTATACCTATATTGTTCTTCACAAGAATGCATCCCAATCCCTTGTTTAATTAATCACTTTAAATTTGAAACCTTTATCCCCAATAGGGCAATGAATGAAAATGTATGTTGACTAAACATCACTTCTGTTCTTTGAGATAACCCTCACATTCATCTGTCCCGAGGAACATGGTTCCTACCAAGTTAATTTTGGGAGTGGATTATATAGTGCTGATAAATTCTCTAAAAAACATTGATAATATCCATCTAATACAAGAAAAACTTCAGATATTACTTACCATGGTTATTCTAGAGTAATGGTTAATATATTTAATCTTTAATGGATGCACTGATATACCCCATCTTCAGATTATATGACCGAAATTAGAATCTTTTGTATCCAAGAATTACCCTTTGTAATTTTTTCACATTGTTTATCCCTACTCAGGGTCTTCAATACAGTTATACATTGATATTCATGCTCTCCCTTTTTGATTGACAATAAAATAATATCATCTAAAGAAACTACCACAAACTGATCATGGAAATCTTTAAATACTATGTTCAATAATTCCATGAAGTTAGTTGGGGAACTATTACTACCAAATGGCATCACTATATATTCATAGTATCTATACCTCAAAAGGAATTTCATATTGGTTATATCCTCATTATTAAAACATAATTGAAGGTATCTAGAATAAAGGTAAATATTTGAATGGTATTGAGCTCAACAAATTTGAAAAAATATTTCATCAATATGGGGTATAGGGTATTTGTTCTTGACTATGATCTTGATTAGTTACTGATAATTAATAAAATTTGTCATTGATACATCATTATTATTGAAAAAAATAATATTCCTCCCCAAAATGATAAATATTTCTGAATAAATCCCTTTTTAAGGTTCTCACGATGTTATATTTTCAATTTTTTGAAATTCAATTGAAGATATTATAGAAACCTGTGTTTTTGGACTAGATGAAATTCCAAAGGGAATTAGAATTTGGAAATTTGGTGGATGGTCTATATAACGACCCATACTTTACATACATTGTTAATACATCAAAATTGAAGCACACTTATTACAACATATGACAAAACTACAAAGGATCGAATAAGTATAGTGTCTTTTGAAACGGGGAATCATAAACAACTGGTTCATAAATCTTCTACAGTGTCTCCCATTTATTTCATCATATCTAGGGTCCCTTTTAGCATATCCTACTTAATATCCATGTTCCTGACCTGGGGAAAAGAAAACATACAAAAAGGGTGAGCTCAAATGCTCATCAAGGGCAAATAAAGGAAATAAAAATCATATCATATCTTTTTGAAAATCATAACCTGAAAAAGAGATCATAATATCTTAACATGGAATTAATCATAGAAGTGAAAATGAGATCCCCATAATCATAACATAAAACTTTAATCTTGGTGTCATGTACACATAATCATGGAAAATCATTTCTTGTTAGTCATGACTCATTTCCAAGACTATCTTAGCGGACAAAGTCCATTTCTGAACCGAGTTCACTCCTCGTTTCAGTCCTGTATCACTGAACCGAAATAACCTCCCATTCCAGCCATGTCTATATCATGAGATATAAATCTTTACCCAATGCATTGGAGGGAGATATAGGTCCCACCCATCTTATAATGAATCTTTTTCTTATGTGTGCCACATTATCATAAATCATACATCATCGCATAACACATGTAACAAAAATGGGATTCTTGAAACATCATGAAATCATAAAACAAATCATATAAGGTAAATGACTTTTTAAAAATAATTCCCTCAAGACATAATCAAATCAATGTAATAATAGGGATAAAAACAGAACCCTATATTATCTTAGATGGAAAATAATTTTGATAGAACATTTAAACTCCATTCTTGAGGAAAATATCCTTTCTTCTTCAAAAACACTTTTCTTTTCATAACATGTCATACAATTATAAACTAAAAGAAGTTGATTAAAAATAAACATGAATAGTTATAAAGGAAGATTCTTGGAAATAATGTTTTAAAAATCCATTCTTGCCGTATAAGTTAAAAAAACATTCTTCTCATACTTTTGTCGGAAAAGTCAAAAATTACCTCGTATGAAAAACGACAAAAGATTCCTTTCATATTATTTACTAAACACTAACCTAAGGTTAAAATTGGATTTAAACTATTTTATGTTAATGGAAATAATATTACATATTTAGGAAACATGTATGTGGAGGATAAAATACACCCCAGTAAATACCAAATTATAAACAATCTCGGATAAAAATGAGATTGTGATATTTCCCCTTACCTTAGGTCCGATTTGCTTTGTACGTGTCCAAAGCTCCTGTATAATGGTTTAAATAATGTTATTGACTTCTTTTAGAATCATACATATTGATATGATATCATATATGGTCATATTCTTAGATTCTTATTAGTAATATTTCATTGTTACTTGTTACTCGGGTCTTTATTGCCTTTTGTTCTTATGCGTGTTTTGCCGAATAAATTCTTATTCTTATTTTAAGGTTATAGATACCTTATATCCATAATGGTATTAGTGTAACATATATCATATTTATTCATTCAATTCATTTATATAATTACTATGTAATGATGATCATGTAGAACGAGTCGCATCACATCGTGGAGACGGTATTCCGTACGTACGCACGAGCGATGATATTGTTCCCATGATCGTGGAATTGTATTTAAGTGTATTTATACTATTTCAGTATCAATATCACTTTATAATAATCATATATAGTTACTCATTACATCATTATACCCATCCTTGTAAGGTGATGGTGGAAAATAGATTACACCACGGCGTGGAGACGGTATTCCGTACGTACGCACGCGCGGTGATTTCATTTTTCCGTAGGATGGATAGAAGGTGAATTAGGGTGGTTTCATATTTATAATAACATATCAGTATGTAAGTAATAATTATGTTATTACTTTATCATTAAACAACTAAAAAAGAAGAAGTTGAAGAAGAAAGAAATTGAAAAGATCGGTAATGGATATTACCTCTTCTTTGAAACGCCTCTTTGAATCATCCACTTAGGGAACTAAGATTGGTCTTTGAAGAAGAACAAGACCTCTAGGATTATTATAGGGAAGTGGAGAGGAGAAAATGGCAGGGGTTGGACGAGCTTGAGTGCTCAAATTGGTGTGAGGAGGAGGGGGAGGAGGTGCCCTTTTATAAGGGAGGAGAGGGGCACCTTAGGAATATCTCAAAATATTATTTTATATTAAAGTCAAAATCGGTTTATAATGGTTCCAAAGGGTCTTATTTTAAATCTAAAGTAAGGATGGGTCTAAATCATATCACCCAATAGGATTTAGACAAGTTTAGGTTATTATTTTAACCTTATCAATTAGATTTAACTATAAGTTAAATAATTTAACTTTTAAAGTGTCTTTTTGTTTTCTTTCACTATATGGTTAATACACTTACAATAACATTCCAAATGAACCCAAAATTGTTTATTATTAATATATAAATCCTTATCTAAGTCATTTGGCCGAACCATAGATTTTTAGGAATAAAATAACAATTAATAATATAATATTTGATTTAAAAACTATTTTGTGTCAATTTTGACACTATTTGATATATGATTTTTTGTGAAAGTCATAACGAGTTATATGTTCGAAACAAGTTGATTAAATCAACACTAATATATTATAGTAACCTAGAAAATTAGTGGGATTCATAAAAAGTCTCAAATTACATTTATTTGGGCATTTATAACATCAATTATGTTAATATTTCATTAATAAGATAATTACTGCATCATCATTGTGTCATAAATAAATTAAATTATTTAATGTCTAAAAATTACAAATAAAATACAATTATGTAGGAAATCGTTTTAGATTTCTAATGAATATTTATAGTCGAATTTAACTTATGTATAACCCCATATTAAAAATTATTTACTTATTAAACATTGATTTTAACTATTTTAACCCTTCTTTAAATAAATTAATAATAAATGTCCTAATCTAATCCATGTGTGGCTAAATGGTCATATTTTATTCCTAAGTTTGTTTTTGTTCGAATTACACTTATCCAATAGAATTAGGACATGTGTTAGGGTAATAGTAATATCATATTTACCCCTATTTACTATTAACCGCGGTAAAAAAAAAGTAAAAAGTTACTATTCACCAAAAAATTATTTTTATCTCATTGAACCACATTTTAATTACTGATATCAACCGTGTCAGTCGGATTTTCGAAATTTCATTCACAGAAGCAGTAAAATTATGTTTTAAGCAAAATTCAGTTTTTAACCTACAACTTAGTGGTTTCACTATTCATCAAAAATTGAAAGTTTTCAGAAAAATACCAAAATTTCACCGTAGGATAATTTCAATACTACGAATCCAAAAATGAAGTACATTTTGAAAAATAAAATTTATAAAATTTCAAAAAGTGGTTATTACTATTCATAACGACTAGTTTTAATAATATTTTAATAGCATATCGTCGTTTAGTGAAACTCGGTATTGCGTACAACGCAAGCTATCGAGGAATGTCGCGATTGCGTGTAAAGTAAGCCAAGCTAGTGTGTAGTGAAAGATTCCTTTGATGATATATATATAACATAAATACAAAATATTACTCATAAAAATCTCGGGTGTTACATTCTACCCCCCTTAAAAGAATTTCGCCCTCGAAATTCGTCACTTTGTAACAAACAGATGAGGATACTTCTCCCTAATCATATCCTCAAGCTCCCATGTAGCTTCTTCTAATTGGTGGTTCCTCCATAAAACATTCACCAATCGAGTGGTCTTGTTTCGTAGGACTTTTTCTCTACGATCCAGAATCTCTATCGGTTGTTCTTCATAAGAAAGATGTTGCTCCAGCGGTACAACTTCTGAGCTGAGTACATGTGAAGGATCAGGTATGTACTTTCTCAGGAGAGATACATGTAACACATCGTGAACTTGAGAGAGATTCTGTGGAAGAGCCAATCGGTAAGCTACCTTTCCAACACGATCCAATATTTCAAAAGGACCAATATATCTAGGGCTCAACTTCCCCTTCTTTCCAAATCTCATAACCCTCTTCCAAGGAGATATTCGTAAGAACACTTTATCACCCACTTCAAACTCTAGGTCTTTTCTTCGGTTGTCGGCATAACTTTTCTGTCGACTCTGAGATGCTCTTATGTGTTTTTGAATAGATCTATCCTTTTCTGCCATTTCATCAACGAGATCAGGTCCTAATAGCTTTCTTTCCCCAACTTCATCCCAGCAAGTTGGAGTCCTGCATCTCTTTCCATAGAGAGCTTCATAAGGATCCATCCGAATACTGGAGTGAAAGCTATTATTATAAGAAAATTACACTAAAGGTAGGTGTTGATCCCAACCTCCTTTGAAATCCATAGAGCAAGCTCTCAACATATCTTGTAGGGTTTGAATTGTTCTCTCAGACTGACCGTCTGTCTGAGGATGATAAGTAGTGCTGAAACTCAACTCTGTATCTAGAGTATGCTGAAGACTTCCCCAGAACTTCGAGGTAAATCTCGGATCCCGATCAGATATAATAGAAAGTGGTACTCTATGCAATCTTACCACTTCCTTTACATATATCCTGGAAATCTGATCTAGAGAGAAATCCTCTCTAATAGCAATGAAGTGTGCAGACTTTGTAAGACGATCAACTATGACCCAGACATCATTATTGTCTTTGGATGTTTTAGGAAGTCCTATGACAAAGTCCATAGTGATGTTTTCCAATTTCCATTCGGGTATGGGTAATGGTTGTAACATCCCCTTAGACTTTTGTCTCTCAGCTGTAACTTTTTGACAAACCAAGCATCGAGAGACATATTCAGCAACATCTCTTTTCATGCCATCCCATCAGAAGTACTCTTTCAGGTCCATATACATCTTCGTGCTTCCAGGATGAATAGAGAATGAAGAACTATGAGCCTCATCCAGCATCTCCTTCTTTAATTCGGGGATGGTAGGAACACAAACCCGATTCCTGAACATTACTATCCCATCACAATCAAGGTTGAACTCAGGAACATTTCTCACCTTCTTTTGTAACTCGACATCTTCTTTCTGTGCCTCTTTAATCTTCACATGTATAGATGGTTGAAAATTCATTTGAGAAAGATAAGATTTTTCCCCTTCCATTATAATTCCAAGATCCATCCATTGTAAATCCATAAATATTGGATCTTTTGTGATCCTCATCATGGATAAACTAGCATGGTCTTGTCGACTTAATGCATCTGCCACCTTGTTTGCTTTCCCAGGGTGGTAATGGACTGAGCAGTCATAATCCTTAATCAGCTCCAACCATCTTCTTTGACGCATATTCAGCTCCTTTTGTGTGAAAATATACTTTAAACTTTTATGATCAGTATAAATATCACACCTTTCACCATAAAGGTAATGCCTCCAAATCTTTAAAGCAAAGATTACCGCAGCTAACTCCAAATCATGTGTTGGGTAATTTTGCTCATGGATTTTCAACTATCGTGAGGCATAAGCTATCACCATATCATTTTTCATAAGAACACACCCTAATCCCTTCTTGGATGCATCAGTGTAGATCACAAACCTTTCTCCACTACAAGGTAGTGTGAGCACAGGTGCACTGGATAACCTTCTTTTCAACTCCTTGAAATTCTCTTCACATTCCTCTGTCCAAACAAACTTAACTCCTTTCCGAGTAAACTTGGTGAGTGGATTAGATAATCGTGAAAAATATTTTACAAAACGTCGATAATATCCAGCCAAACTAAGAAAACTTCGGATCTCAGTTACTGTTGTTGGTCTCGACCATCTTTCGATTACCTCTGTTTTTGCTGGATCCATAGATATCCCCTCTTTTGAGATTATGTGACCCAAAAATGCAACTTTTTGAAGCCAAAATTCACACTTGGTAAATTTGACATAAAGCTTCTCCTTTCTCAGGGTCTTCAATATAATTCTCAAGTGATCTTAATGCACTTCCTTGCTCTTTGAATAGACAAGAATATCGTCTATAAAGACTACCAAAAATTGATCAAGATAGTCTCTAAAGACTCTATTCATTAGATCCATGAAGATAGCAGGGGCATTAGTAAGACCAAATGGCATCACTATAAATTAATAGTGTCCATACCTTGTACGGAAAGCCGTCTTTGGTATATCCTCCCTTTTGACCCTTAATTGATGATACCCTGAATGAAGATCAATCTTGTAAAAGTATTGAGCTCTGCGTAGTTGATCAAATAAGTTATCAATGCGTGGGAGATGATATTTGTTCTTGAGAGTGATCTTGTTAAGTTCACGATAATCAATGCAGAGTCTCATTGATCCATCATTCTTCTTAACAAATAGAACAGCTGCTCCCCAAGGTGACGCACTAGGGTGTATGAATCCCTTATCAAGATTCTCTTGGATTTTCTTCTTCAATTCCTGCAACTCAATTGGGGCCATTCTATAAGGTGTCTTTGAAATAGGAAAATCACCCGGTACGAGTTCTATTGAAAGCCCAACTTCACGATTTGGTGGAAGACCCGGTAATTCCTCCGGAAAGACATCATCATACTCCCGTACGATGGGCATATTCTTAATCGTGATTTTCTAACCAACCATTTGAGATAAATAACCTTCATTTAGTGGAATCAAGACCCATAAGATGGAAGAAATTTCCACTGGAAGGTTATGTTCATCCTTGCATTGATAGACGAACATAGATTGATCTGGAATATGAAATGTGACTTCCCTTCTTTGGCAATTGATATGAGCTCCGTATAAAGAAATCCAATCCATGCCAAGAATCACATCGAATTCCACTAAAGGAAGGATCACAAGATTTGCAGGATGTACATTCCCACAAACGTCAATTGGAGAAGAATTATAAACTTTTGATGCAATTGATGTGCCATTAGGTGTTGTCACAGCTAACTCAACATCTAATTGTTGAGGTAATATGGTGATACCCTTAGAAAATTTTTCATAAATAAAAGAGTGGGTGGATCCAGAATCAAATAAAACATTTTCTAATTTATAGTGGATGGTAAGTGTACCTTTCACCACATCGTTATCACACTCCACATCGCTGATAGAAATTTCATGTGACTTTCCTTTGTCTTTAGCCTTAAGATTTTGTTGACGTTGACCATCATCATCAACCCTTGGATTTGGGCATTGATTGGCATAATGCCCCATCTCCTTGCACTTGAAACATTGATGTGTAGTAGGTTCATTCTGTGTATCCCTTCCTTTTATTGCATCATTAGACATCTTCTTCCCATTATCACGGCATTCAAATGCCCTATAACCTTCCTTTCCACATTTGAAACATTTATTTGTCCCTTTAAGACAACTCCCTCCATGTTTCTTTCCACACTTTGATAATAAGGGAAAGCTCATCTTCTTTTCAGTGTGCTCTTTAGATTTTCCATTGAATTCCATTTTCCTCTTCTTATCAAACCCATATGACTGATGGGTTACTCCAGTCTTCATCTTGACTTTGAGAGCACATCGGACGATTTCCTCGTAGCTATTGAAGTCCCTTATGGCTAATGCCCTTCAAAGACTTGGTTTTAAGCCACTAAAGAATCGATCGATCTTACTCTCCGGTTGGATAATAATACCAGAAGCGTACCTTGCAAGTCTTGTAAAATTTGCTTCATAGGTACCAACAGATTCATCATCCCTTTGCTTCAGTTCAAGAAACTCTTTCTCCATCTTTGTTCAGAGAATACGAGGGAAGTACTTATTGAAAAATAAGTTCTTGAACTCATCCCATTCCATAGACTCAATTTCATCCCTTTTCCTCGTATTCTTAATAAGATTCCACCATTGATCAGCATCTCCTTCCAAACGATACACTGCTAGGATGACTTTATCATGTTCAAAACATTGAAGAACTGAAAATATCTTTTCAGTAGTACTAATCCTTTGTTCAGAAACCAATGGATCAGTAGACCCGCTAAAAGAAGGTGGATGCTGCCTCATGAAGGATTAAACCGAATTTTGCTCCTTCCTTTGCTCGTTTGGAAGTTCTGCATGATTCATAGCTTGATAAAGTTGTGTGAGCATGGCTACAAGATTTTTCATTCCAGCTCCCATATCGTTTGGTTGCTCAGGGGGACAATCATTGCATTTCCCATCGCATTCCGCATTAACACGATTCCTTCGGGTTCCATCCATTGACTAAAACCAAGAAGAATAGTGTGAGCAACACTAATTATAATAGGAAAACCACATAATCAAGAATAAAATTTCACACTTAAGGTCTTATCCTAGGGTATTCATGGCCATTTCTAAAACACTAAGATTGTGTTCTATGCTTAGACTTATCCTTAGGGTTCTTACTAAGGATTTCACATCCTAGTTTCCAAAGGTTGACTATACCTGTTCTCTGATACCAACTATAATGACCCATACTTTATATACATTGTTAATACTTCAAAATTGAAGCACACTTATTACAACATATGAAAAAACTACAAAGGACCGTATAGGTATAGTGTCTTTAGAAACTGGGAAACATAAACAATTGGTTCATAAATATTCTACAGCGTCTCCCATTTATTTCATCATATCTAGGGTCCCTTTTAGCATATCCTACTTAATATCCGTCTTCCTGACCTGGGGAAAAGAAAACATACAAAAAGGGTGAGCTCAAATGCTCAGCAAGGGAAAATAAAGGAAATAAAAATCATATCATATCTTTTTGAAAATCATAACATGCAAAAGAGATCATAATATCTTAACATGGAATAAAACATAGAAGTGAAAATGAGATCCCCATAATCATAACATAAAACTGGAAACTTGGTGGCATGCACACATAATCATGGAAAATCATTTCTTGTTAGTCATTACTCATTTCCAAGACTATCTTAGCAGACAAAGTCCATTTCTGAACCGAGTTCACTCCTCGTTTCAGTCCTGTATCACGGAACCGAAATAACCTTACGTTCCAGCCATGTCTATCTCATGAGATATAAATCTTTACCCAATGCATTGGAGGGAGATATAGGTCCCACCCATATTATAATGAATCCTTTCTTATGTGTGCCACATTATCATAAATCATACATCATCGCATAACACATGTAACAAAAATGGGATTCTTGAAACATCATGACATCATAAAACAAATAATATAAGGTAAATGACTTCATAAAAATAATTCCTTCAAGACATAATCAAATCAATGTAATAATAGGGATAAAAACAGAACCCTATATTATCTTAGATGGAAAATAATTTTGATAGAACATTTGAACTCCATTCTTGAGGAAAATATCCTTTCTTCTTCAAAAACACTTTTCTTTTCTTAACATGTCATACAATTATAAACTAAAAGAAGTTGATTAAAAATAAACTTGAAAACTTATAAAGGATGATTCTTGGAAATAATGTTTTAAAAATCCATTCTTGCCGTATAAGTTAAAAAAACATTCTTCTCGTACTTTTTTCGGAAAAGTCAAAAAGTACCTCGTACGAAAAACGACAAAAGATTCCTATCATATTCTTTACTAAAAACTCACCTAAGGGTAAAATTGGATTTAAACTATTGTAAGTTAATGGAAATAATATTACATATTGTGGAAACATGTATGTGGATGATAAAATACTCCCCAGTAAATACCAAAGTATAAACAATCTCAGATAAAAATGAGATTGTGATATTTCCCCATACCTTAGGTCCGATTTGCTTTGTACGTGTCTGAAGCTCCTGTATAATAGTTTAAATAATATTATTGACATATTCCAGAATCATACATATTGATATGATATCATATATGGTCTTATTCATAGCTTCTTATTAGTAATATTTCATTGTTACTTGTTACTCGGGTCATTATTGTCTTTTGTTCTTATGCATGTTTTGCCGAAAATATTCTTATTCTTCATTTAAGGTTATAGATACCTTATATCCATAATGGTATTAGTGTAACATATATCATATTTATTCATTCAATTCATTTATATAATTACTATGTAATGATGATCATGTAGAACGAGTCGCATCACATCGTGGAGACGGTATTCCGTACGTACGCACGAGCGATGATATTGTTCCCATGATCGTGGAATTGTATTTAAGTGTATTTATACTATTTAAGTATCAATATAACTTTATAATAATCATATATAGTTACTCATTACACCATTATACCCATCCTTGTAAGGTGATGGTGGAAAATAGATTACACCACGGCGTGGAGACAGTATTCCGTACGTACGCACGCGCGGTGATTTCATTTTTCCGTAGGATGGATAGAAAGTGAATTAGGGTTGTTTCATATTTATAATAACATATCAGTATGTAAGTAATACTGATTTTATTACTTTATCATGAAACAACTAAAAAAGAAGAAGTTGAAGAAGAAAGAAATTGAAAAGATCGGTAATGGATATGACCTCTTCTTTGAAACGCCTCTTTGAATCCTCCACTTAGGGAACTAAGATTGGTCTTTGAAGAAGACCAGGACCTCTAGGATTATTCTAGGTAAGTGGAGAGGAGAAAATGGCAGGGGTTGGCCGAGCTTGAGTGTTCAAATTGGTTTGAGGAGGAGGGGGAGGAGGTGCCCTTTTATAAGGGAGGAGAGGGGAACCTTAGGAATATCTCAAAATATTATTTTATATTAAAGTCAAAATCGGTTTATAATGGTTCCAAAGGGTCTTATTTAGAAGATAAAGTGGGTATGGGTTGAAATCCTATCAACCAATAGGATTTATACAAGTTTAGGTTATTATTTTAACCTTATCAATTAGATTTAACTCTAAGTTAAATAATTTAACTTTTACCGTGTCTTTTTGTTTTCTTTCACTATATGGTTAATACACTTACTATAACATGCCAAAAGAACCCCAAATTGTTTATTATTAATATAGATATCCTTATCTAAGTCATTTGGCCGACCCTTAGATTTTTAGGAATAAAATAACAATTAATAATATAATATTTGATTTAAAAACTATTTTGTGTCAATTTTGACACTATTTGATATATGATTTTTTGTGAAAGTCATAACAGAGTTATATGTTCAACTCAAGTCTCTTAAATCAACACTAATATATCATAGTAACCTAGAAAATTAGTGGGATTCATAAAAAGTCTCAAATTTAATTTATTTGGGCATTTATAACATCAATTATGTTAATATTTCATTAATGAGATAATTAATGCATCATCATTTTGTCATAAATAAATTAAATTATTTAATGTATAAAAATTACAAATAAAATACCATTATGTAGGAAATCGTTTTATATTTCTACGAAATATTTATAGTCGAATTTATCTTATGTATAATCCCATATTAAAAATTATTTACTTATTAAACTTTGATTTTAACTATTTTAACCCTTCTTTAAATAAATTAATAATAAATCTCCTAATCTAATCCAAGTGGGGATAAATGGTCATATTTTATTCCTAAGTTTGCTTTTGGTCGAATTACACTTATCCAATAGAATATGGACATGTGTTAGGGTAATAGTAATATCATATTTACCCCTATTTACTATTAACCGCGGTAAAAAAAAGTAAAAAGTTACTATTAACCAAAAAATTATTTTTATCTCATTGAAGCAAATTTTACTTACTGATATCAACCGTGTCTGTCGGATTTTAGAAATTCCATTCACAGAAGTGGTAAAATTAAGTTTTATGAAAATTAAGTTCTTAACCTACCACTTAGTGGTTTCACTATTCATCAAAAATTGAAAGTTTTTAGAAAAATACCAAAATTTCACCATAGGCTAATTTCGATACTCAGAATCCAAAAATGAAGTCCATTTTGAAAAATAAAATTTATAAAATTTCAAAAAGTGGTTTTTACTATTCATAACAGCTAGTTTTAATAATATTTTAATAGCATATCGTCGTTTAGTGAAACTCGATATTGCGTACAACACAAGCTATCGAGGAAGGTCGCGATTGCGTGTAAAGTAAGCCAAGCTAGTTTGTAGTGAAAGATTCCATTGATGATATATATATAACATAAATAAAATATTACTCATAAAAATCTCGGGTGTTATAGTCTATTTTGTAAATAGATATTTGGAATGAAATTACAGGAGTTTTAAAACATATAATCTTCGTTGTTGTGTCTTTCATGGATTGAGGGGTCCCTTGGGTGTTCTGTTGAGTTTAGATAGTGTCTGACCTCAAAAACCTAAAACATTTGAGGGAATTATTAAGGGGAATGTTGTTTGTTTGAAACAATGTAGCCCCAAACAAAACTATGTATCCTGATACACAAGAGCAAGAAGTGTTGAACAGGTTGACCAAGCCATGTGGGGGGATCATAACATATGTTCTACCAATTTAATGTTTTTTATGGTGTTTTTGAAAAATTTTCATATAGTTAGGAAAACTGTTTTCCTTAAACGTGCAGGGTTCTCTATGGGTTGTTCCTTAGCACATGGATGACACATGTTTTTGGAAATAGTGTAGACAAACCATATGTCCTATTTTTTTGGGTGAAATGAATATTTCACCCATAATGATTTTAAAAACATATATTTCTCCACCTCCTTTCTTCTCATCCGTGTGTAGCACCCCTCTCTTGATCGAGATCCACCGCTCCTCATCTCCGAATGGTGATACCATCTCTATTTTTGTTGGATTAAATTACCTTAATTTCCTATAGATTCCTTTGGTTAATATCCTTATTTCTATTTCCATTTTTATTCATTATTCTTTCCTCTTACTATGCTATTTTAGTGCGAGATAATTTTCCCCATTTCCACGGTGGTCATATTTTTCATCGATTTGTATCAAACCAGACCAAATCAAGACTTTATATTAGATGATTATAGAATTTGAATCATACTCTATGTGGCCATAGCTCATCCCTAATGTTTCATCACTTTTATAAAATTTAATCATTGTATCACACACTGGAATTACTCAGTGTAAATTTAAAATAAATATTTTCATTAAAATAAATTGTTTATATTAACTTTTTATATGTTTTAACCCTTATTGGAATGTTTTTAGATTATTATAGTGTGACCCTTCCTTTTCTTACATTACTATTACGTAATTATAAAGATAAAAAACATAATTTTATTACACCATGAGGATTAAAAGGTTTAGTTTCTTGGGAAAACATGGAAAAGCCATAACATTTGTAACATCAAGCATAATAAATTCTTTCTTATCTCGATTGTTATTTGATCTTGACCCCTCCTTAGTACATGTAGTCACCTAAGTATATAAATAAAAAATGGGTGAGCTAAAACCCCAGTAAGAGAATAGACATGAAAAATATAATAGTAAGTGAGCATAATCAAAACATAGGAAAAGGATTAAGAGCATGAGAGGAAGCATTAATAAAAGACTTGAAATGTGGCAATGCATAAAAATGAAACATCACATCTTAGTGGTTAAATAATAAACATATTTGTGAACAATTCTAGCATCATCTTCATATATAATTTAACATTTACTCATGAGATTCATCAATTTACCCAATAAATTCGTGCCCTATATAATTCTAAGTGCACCTACCACATTCAAACATTCATATTGCGCTATATAATTCAGGGTGCACCCATTACATCATAATATTTACATTATCATGCATGACAAATTAGAAATATGTCAAAAATTGACATAAAAACCCATAGAAATAAATGGGTTTCACATAATGAAGAATAATTTCTTAAAAATTTGATCCCCAAAATAAAGAGGGAATATCAATCTTCACATAGAACCATTAACCATGACTATAGTGTGAAACAATATTTAATAAGTAAAAATTGTGTGTTTATTCGAAAGAAGATTTATTTTGGAAAACATTGGGTTTTTTCATAAAATCATTTGATAAAATGTATATCTTTGAAAGGGGAAGATAATGATGCATAAATGATTTTTATGTATAACCCATACCAAACATGTAGTGAAATAGGGGGAACCCAAAGAAAGAATTTGGGTTCGAGAATTTCCCCTCACATTGTATATGAACAATTTATTCTTTTTAATGTATTGTATAACTATATTAGATTCATTAATTAATAATTCATGAACCTTTTCTACATTAATAAGTTTCATTACAGTTTTATTAAATTCATTTATGTGCTTTTGGGTGAGTTATAGAGTTTATATTCATTTTTCTGGAATATTTGTTTTTATAGTTTCTTGAATGGTTCACTTGTATTCATGAATTGAAGTTCATTTAAAACGCATATAAAAATAAATAATTTATATATATGTTATTGATAATATTAATGAAATTGAAATTTTATTATAAATATTATGTTAATATATCATGATAACAAATTATTAGATAAGAATTTAATGATGATCATTCGGGTTATTTCGTGATGTTTTTCGAAAAAATGAACTTGTTTTGTTTTATCATTTAGTAATATGTACATAAGTTTGTTTCAGAACATTAAATATAATATTATAAATTTAACACAATATGGCTCAACCATAAAAATCATTTCATGACCTAATCTAAAGGTGGTAATGGAAAATGAAAACATGTCGTTCTTGAAGAAGATAAATTAAAAACTCATAGTCAACATTTTCCTTTCTAAAATAAAAAAAAGAAGAGAAGGGGGATGGATGATATATTATCTAATTAGTATAAGAATGTTATATTATATGTAAGATACTAAAATTACCATACAATGTTTTTGAGGATATGTGGGGAGATATTACGAAAATAACTTGAAATTGAAATGAAATTAAAGGAAAACAGAGGGAAAGAGGAATTACCTCTTGAATCCTCCTTATGGGAGACGATATTGTTCTTTTGATGAGACCATAAGATCTTTAGACGTGGGAGAGGGATAAGGAATATCATTTTATAGAACTTAGTCAACATTTTAAGCTTTATAGCTGTGTTTTGACAAGGGGAGGGAGAGTTGTCATTTATACAAGAAAAGGGGTGTTTTTATAAAAAAATTTAAATAAAACAATATATCAAATGTAAGACATGAAATAGAAGTTTTTTGAAAACATAAATCATATATTAATATAATATAATTATTTTTATACATTAAATCATATTTATAATTATTATTCATTAATTTATTTAATGGAAAGTGAAAAGGAAGAGAAAATGATATTTTAAGCAATCACTTTTAGACTTTAACATTTGGAAAGTTATTTTTAGATTTGGAAGTTGATTTTATTGTATTTTATGGAAAAACATATGAAATTAAATATTACATGGCTGAATATAATGTTTTATAATGTTTATGTCATCATTACATCATGAATGATACAATTTAAGATATACCAGTTCTCTGAAAAATCGTATATTTACTCCTCACTTGAAAATTCATGTATTTATGAAAAATCCCAAAAAACCACTCTAACCAATTTTTAAAGTTCATAATTCAAATATTGAGTGAATTTTTCAACAATAATTTTCTAAATATGATTAATTTAATTTTTAATTAAAATCATAATTTTGTTGAGAAATACAATTTTCAAAATTAAAAGTTATTTTACAATGCTTTAAAAGATTACATATGGTCTTATAAAATTATCATAAAACAAGAAGACATAGAATTGTTAATCTATGAAAAAATTTTAGGAGAATAAATTTTATTTTACATTAATTAATAAATTTTAATTATTTATTTATGATTTACAAAAAACAAGAAATACTTTTACAATGGTCAAATTTTCTTTTATAAAATGCCTAAATTTAATTTAATCATTCATGGGTAAGGTTAATATTATTTTGGATGATTTAATATTCATAAGGATCATATTAATACTAATAATGGTATGTTACTATTGAAAAATATATTTTCATTCTATTAGACACGAAATATCTTACTGATCGCAACCATGTATGTCATATTTTTGAAATTCAAAACATAGATGTGAAAAAATTATGATTAATTATCACATAGTATTTAGCATAATATCATTGAGTCTCCTATTATGATTACAATTTATGGAATA
The DNA here is from genome assembly GCA_963277665.1 of Viscum album. Taxonomy (NCBI): domain Eukaryota; kingdom Viridiplantae; phylum Streptophyta; class Magnoliopsida; order Santalales; family Viscaceae; genus Viscum; species Viscum album. The sequence continues at coordinate 1,232,118,197 of OY728162.1, read as the reverse complement.
ATTATAATAATGGAATTAAATTGATAAAATAGTAGGTCACTAAATTCTTCCCCCATTATAAAATTTTTCCATCGAAATTTCCTTTAACACAAATTGGTGAGGGAATATCCCCTTCATCGCCACTTCTTGTTCCCAAGTCGATTTTTCAAGCTTATGGTTCCACCACAAAACATTAACAAGATGGGTTATATTATTTCATAGGACCTTATATCTCATGTCCATAATATTTACTGGATTCTCCTCATAAGTGAGATCATCTTCCAGCAATACCATCTATGATTTTAGTACATGCGAGGGATCCAATATGTACATTCTCAGAATTGATTTGTTAAACACATCATGAACTTGATCCATATTCGGTGGTAGTGCAAGCCTATAGGCCACATATCCTATAATTTTTATATTATTCATTTATTCAAAACATTTTGAATACTCCCTTTAGTATATTTCATGTAAAATTTCACAACTAGTTTGAGATACTCAGGTTTTAATACTAAATATAATTTTTGAGCATTATTTTAAGTAGAACAATTGAGCCAATTGTAAAGACCCTTAAATTTCAAGGAAATTTTTTTCTTAAATTTCTTTGGAATTTTTCAAGAGCGCAGCTTCTGACGGCACCTGATTCTGAGGCCCGGTGTGCCTGGAATCATGTTTCGAAGTTTGGCTCGGGTACGTTCAGTGAACGGACGAGCGGGTTTTTCTAACATTTGAACCGGTGCCCGGAATCGAATTCTGAGGGCACCGAAGAAATCGCAGCGCCGGGTTTTGCCTAGAAACGCCTCTTCCGGAGTTGCGTTTGCTCAGGTGTGGTTTTTTAAATTTTGGGACTTAAGGTTAAGAAATAAAATAAAGTTGTTACGACAACTTTATTTTTATTTCACTTGAAGCCACTTGAAAGCCACATTAAGCTGGTTAAGCTTAGTTGAAGCGGATAGGGTGCAACTGAAATATCCTATCCTCTTGATAGGATATTTGTGGGTGGGGCCCGCACGAGCCCCGTCGTTTCTTCCGCTAAGTAACGCACCCGCGAAAACCCGTCAAAGAAACTGAAAGTCAACTGACGCGGTTTCTTAGTTTCTTAACAGACCATTAAATTGGGCTGTTTCTTTCGTCCAATTAATTGGGCGGTTTCTTTGGTAAATTAATTCTTGGAATTAATTGTTCGTTTCTTTTTTTTATCGTTGCTTGTGCGTTAATAAAATAAGATTACTCTTATTTTATTTTGGGTGGAAGCTTGTGGCGTGGGGAGAATTTGGAGGAGAGCGTTCTTCTTCGGCGAAGAACGCGAAGAACGCCGGCCTCCGGCGAAGAACGCCGAAACCGCGGAAATCAACGACGCTTCTTCCGCGACGTTTCTTCCACGACGATCGTTCCTTTCCAAGCGACGTTCTCCCTTCGGACGCACCTCGACGACAACAGAATCAACGACGTTTCTCCGGCGACGTTTCTTCCGCGACGATCGTCCTCTTCCGCGACGAACTCGCGAGCGACAACGCCTGAGGTAGGGGTTTTAAACCTTTTTAAAGTTGTTGATCTTTCCTTCGATCTTGAAGGTTCTTTTTTTTTTGTCGGCCCTTGTTTCCGAATCTTTTTATTTATTTTTTAAAAAGATTGTGATGGATTATCGTTCTAGAAAGGCCGATTGTTATCAATCTAATGCGAGGGGGGTCGGGCCGCACAAACACGGCCGAACCCCCCCTCCTTTATTCTTGTTGTTTCTTGCGGATGGAGCGAGATGGCGTGGTGCCGTCGCACCACGCGGGAATCGTATGACAACTATTGAGCGGCGCTGTCGCGCCGCGCTGTGGAACGAAATCAAACAAGATCGAGACGCCTTCGCGCCACGCCGAGAAGTCGATCAAGCACGCGACGTCGTCGCGCCGCGCCAAAGAGGCCGCAGATTAAATTAATTTTATTTTGTTCTTGAGCGCAGATTGACGGGCGACGACAAATGAGGTCGCAAGTTAATTTTGAGGCCTCCGCAGTGAAGGTCGGGTCCCGGGATGACCGTAGGCGCAGACAGGAAGCAAATCGGACCACCGGAGCGTCTCCGGGTGTCCAGGGTGGCACCCCGCGGGTGCCGCGGGGTTGTCAGGCGGCACCCCGCGGGTGTCCAGCGCGACACCCCGCGGGTGCCGCGGGGTTGTCAGGCGGCACCCCGCGGGTGTCCAGCGCGACACCCCGCGGGTGCCGCGGGGTTGTCAGGCGGCACCCCGCGGGTGTCCAGCGCGACACCCCGCGGGTGCCGCGGGGTTGTCAGGCGCCACCCCACGGGTGTCCAGCGCGACACGCCGCGGGTGCCGCGGGGTTGTCAGGCCGCTCGTCCGAGCCGAGCCGGACCGGCCCTGGCCGGGCGGGGCCGGGCCAACCGGGTCGGACCCGTTTCGGGCCGACCCAGGGGGGGGTCGTGCCGGGTCGGCCCGGACCCGGACCCCGCCCCCCGTTTTCGGACCATTTCGGTCAAATTCACATATCTTGAGCTCCGGACGTCCGAATGACGTACCGTCAGCTTTGTTGAATTCCTCTCAGTGAGACAGAACTTTTGGCTTACTCTGCACGAGGTTTGGATGCCGACGGAGTACGGTCGGGTCGGTTCGTACACGAAACCAACCGGGCCCCTGGAACGAAAAAGCCAATAACTCACAGACCGGGCGTCCGATTGACGCGCCGTCTGTTTCGTTGACTTCCTCTTGATGAGACGGAACTTTTGACATACTCCGCCCGAGTTTTGGATGCATTCGGAGTATGGCCGGATTGGAGTGTACCCGAAATCCAATCGGGCCCCTGGAACGGAAAAGCTGATATCTTTCAGCCAGGACGTCCGTTCGACGAACCGTCAGCGGCGTTGGTGATCACGTTGAGAAATGGTCCCTATGTGCTTACCCTATGAGAGTTCGGGGTACAGTTGAGATATGGCCGGGTTTGGTTTGCTCACGAAACCAACCAGGCCCCCGGGACGAAAAGTCTAATAACTCACAGACCGGACGTCCGATTGACGCGCCGTCTGTTGCGTTGAGACCCCTGTGACGAGGCGGACTTTTGTGACACTTCTTTGCGGGACCTTGTGATACTTGGAGTATCGACCAGTAGCTCGTGGAGCAGACCCTCCCGGAGATGAGCGTGCAGAGTACGGAGACTATGTAGCCGGCTGAGACCTGACGACCGCTTGACCGACTCGACTTGGAGTGAGTCGACTAGCCCAGTGGACAGAGCGCCCGGTATTTGGCGACAGACCCACGGCGGACGGAGTGCCCGGTAGTTGGCCGCAAACCCGCGGTACTCGACAGGAGGAGTACCTCTGTAGGCTATTGGGGGGAGCGCCCGATATTTGGCGACAGACCCACAGCGGACGGAGCACCCGGTAGTTGGCTGCAGACCCGCGGTGCTCGATAGGAGGAGTACCTCAGCAGTCTTAGGTTAGTGAGCAGTACCTCGGAGTCGTGATAGGACCACTGTACACTCCAGAGACGGAGGTCTTCAGCAGTTACGGTTTCGATAATGAAAATCCTGGTTTGAGCTGAGTCAATGAATCTTTGCGTTTCCTCATGATTGAGATGGGTCGCTTGATAACTTAGGTATATGTGTGGGCATATACCTGGGTGATGGTTATCCGTTGATTTCATGATTTTTGTGTATCCTTGTGATTGGATGGGTTACTTGATGACTTAGGTATATGTATGGTCATATACCTAAGTAGAGTCTGATGTTACTTCGTGATTGTTGTCTTTACGTTGTGGATATCCATGTTGGATTTAGTGAGACCTTAAGGGTCTCGGGGTCCCTACTGAGTAGCTTATACTCACCCCTGCACGGGCTATGCCCGCACTTCATTGTGTTGGTTGCAGATGACGGACAGCGCAGATCGCAGTTGAGGCTTGCGGAGTAGGTCGGTACCCCGAGGAGGACCACTGGGCGGACGTACCCGGAGTAGACGACGGGACCCGAGGAGTAGAGGAGCTATCTGTACCTACCCTTCAGGTAGGATCCGTGGTGGACCATCCAGGAGCTGAGCCATCTATACCTACCCTTCAGGTAGGAATCGAGGAGGACGACCCAGGAGCCGCTTCGTTCTTCCAGCTGCTGTTTTTCCCTTTCGAGTTGTACTTTACAGTTGGGCTTGTATTTCCGGCCCTTTTACTTTTCTTCGCTTGTGTTTACTTTTCCGCTTGCTTACTCTGTGGTGTTTGTTTGCTTTTGTAATGGCAATGCCTTCCCAGTTATCGGGATTTACGCCATTGGTGCTAGTCGCCAGCCCCTGGCCTATGGAAGGCGGGCTTGGGGTAGTCACGGCACGGGCCCCGTGGTCGAGTCATGACAGATTGGTATCAGAGGTGGTCGGTTCTACCGTAGACTCTGATGTTTCCTTTTCTGTGAAGCAATAGTGTTAAGAGTACCGAGTATGGTTTTCAGTTCAGGGAGTCCAGTGTTGGTGCGGGCGGCCGACGTATCCATACACCAGGACCCTGACAACTGAATTCCGACTTTGTGCACGAAAACACTGATTGCGTGTGTGTTTCCAAAGTTTAAAAATGTCAGCTCAAACCAGGTCAGCTCACCTGGTTTAATCGTTTGACTGTGTTACGATGTTTCTTTCAGGATGCCTTTTCTCGGACGACCAGCTTTAGCCTAGAGGGATGTGCGTACTGACAGCCTGCCGGACGACGAGGCTTCGGTTCAGGGCCCTCTTGCAGTCGAGGCACCAGCAGAGGCACCAGCGGTACTACCATACGTTGGGCCACCGATGCCACCAGCCCCAGCAGTAGGCGATGCCCGCTACTTGAGCGCACTGCATGAGTTCCAGCGCCAGAGACCACCCAGGTTCGGGGGAGAGACGGACCCGCAGGCGGCTGAGGTTTGGCTGGAGGCTGTGGTGGGAGTCTTCAGGCTAGTGGGGACGCCAGCAAACTTTATGGCGATCTTTGCGGCTAGCCTTCTTCAGGAAGCAGCAGGCAGGTGGTGGATCCACTTGTTCCAGTTTTGCCGTGGGATGGCCTTCTCTTGGGAAGACTTCGAGACCTCCTTCAGGTTGGAGTATGTGCCAGTAGCTCTACACCCCGAGCGTGTTCGGGAGCTGCTTCCTTTGTCGCGTGCTTCTCGATCAGAAGCCGAGTCATCTGTGGGCAGTAGACAGATGATGCAGAGGCCCAGAAAGACCAGACCAGCAGTTAGACGGTCTCAGGTTTTACGACCGGTGGTGCGGGGCAGCCGGGGTGGGGCCAGAGCTAGGCGTGCCAGAAGCAGACTGTGTTACTCTTGCGGCGGAAAGGGTCACCTGGCACGTGACTGTCCGACGCCTCGTACAGATGATGCGCAGGTTTTGGAGGAGCCACTGAGGCAGAGGCAGCGTTGAGCGCTTGAGCAACAGCCGAGCAGTGGACGGGAGCGGAACTAGTGGATGCGTCCCTTGTACTTCTAGTTCCTTTATGCTGTTGTATTAGTGTCTTTGTATTATGAGCTGCAATAATAAATAAGACACTTATCTCTTTTATGTTCACTTCCCTGTCCTTTGTTTGGTTAATAATGAGTGGTCCCGGTAAAAAAAAACAAACTGTTGACTTGACCCTCACTTTCGAGATTTCTACTGGAGGAGACCCAGTGACCTCACATTGATGCCGACAGTGTGACTCGACCCTTGGAGGCGAGAGTGACAGTTGGATCTCTCAGTAGTTACGTCGAGGCCTTTCGACGTCGTCCATGGCATGAATGCGAAATTTATGTCAGGATTGATTGTATTAGGCAATGGGCGTGGTTCATCCAGGGGATTAGACCGGGTTTCTCTTTTTGTCAAAGGAGAAATTTTAGCAGCTCTTTCAGATCACAGGCAAAGAAGGTGCAGATCATCCAGGAGCGGATGAAGACTGCACAATGCAAGAAGCAGGGAACCGACTCCAGTCTTAGAGACTCGAGCGTGTTAAATGTTTAAAGATGGGGAAGCTTAAAGGACAGATGAATCTACGGAGTAGCTGACGTGGAAGTGGGGCCTTGAGAGCAGCAGGTGGTGGTGTACATCTCAACATGTTACAACCACCCGCCTTTGAAATCCCCGCCAGGCTCAGGGAGCAGGAGGGCTGGGAAGGAGAGTAGCTGCATGCGGTCAAGTAGTGTGACCCAGGGGCACTAAGAATGATTCGGGGTACGGGCTATGTCTACTATGAGCTGCCATATCTTTAGACATAGGTACCAATCATTCTTTCCTTCCACGAATCTTGTCCCAGACCTAGAGGTTCCGGGTAAGCCGTTGACTTGACCCTCACGTCTGGAGATACCTTTGGGAGGAGACTCGATAATCACACTTACGCCGACAGTGTGATCTGACCACGAGGCGAGAGTTTCGGTTGGAATCTCTTGGTGGCAGCGTCGAGGCCTTGGGACGTTGGTCTGGTTATGGATCAAATTCACAGATCATACCCAGGTTGACTGTTTTAGGCAAAAAGGTTGTGGTTTATCTACAACGTTGGGATAGGTTTTCCTTGGTCGGTGAAAAGGAAACCCTGGGCAGCTCAAGATAAACTCATGCACAGGAGGGTGTAGCCGATCATTCTTGGGTCGACCCACCTTACCTTCGTGGCAGCAGGTGTTTTGAGTTTCAGTTCTAATCAGGAAGTAAAGGCCTCTGGAGTTTGAGGGTGGCAGACCACGTTCTTATACGGGTCTCACCTCGACGAGGTTTATGGAGTTGTAGCTGAGGTGACAAGTTACTTCCGATGTTCGACGGACCTTCTGGTCTTTAACAGGGTAGGCGAGGAGGTTTACCGCTTGACCCTACCACTTCAGTTGCACTAGGTGCACGACGTTTTCCACGTATCCCAACTGAGGAGATACGTGCTCGACCCCTTCGCATATCATCGACCATGAGGAGCTAGACAGTGGCGATGAGTGTCTTATACGGAGGTTCCTGTGGAGATCGAGGATCGACAGGAGCGGATCCTAGGATTATGGTCGATTCCGCTTGTGCACTTTCTTTGGCAGCGCGGGAACCTCCAGGTGAGCACATGGGAGCGGGAGGCTCCGATGCGTGCTCAGTACCGCTTTGTTTCCCTATGTTTGTGGTGAAGCTTTACGGGGACGTAAAGCCCTGTGGTGGGAGTAATGTAAAGACCCGTAAATTTCAAGGAAATTTTTTTCATAAATTTCTTTGGAATTTTTCAAGAGCGCAGCTTCTGACGGCACCTGATTCCGAGGCCCGGTGTGCCTGGAATCATGTTTCGAAGTTTGGCTCGGGTACGTTCAGTGAACGGACGAGCGGGTTTTTCTAACTTTTGAACCGGTGCCCGGAATCGAATTATGAGGGCACCGATGAAATCGCAGCGTCGGGTTTTGCCTAGAAACGCCTCTTCCGGAGTTGCGTTTGCTCAGGTGTGGTTTTTTAAATTTTGGGACTTAAGGTTAAGAAATAAAATAAAGTTGTTACGACAACTTTATTTTTATTTCACTTGAAGCCACTTGAAAGCCACATTAAGCTGGTTAAGCTTAGTTGAAGCGGATAGGGTGCAACTGAAATATCCTATCCTCTTGATAGGATATTTGTGGGTGGGGCCCGCACGAGCCCCGTCGTTTCTTCCGCTAAGTAACGCACCCGCAAAAACCCGTCAAAGAAACTGAAAGTCAACTGACGCGGTTTCTTAGTTTCTTAACAGACCATTAAATTGGGCTGTTTCTTTCGTCCAATTAATTGGGCGGTTTCTTTGGTAAATTAATTCTTGTAATTAATTGTTCGTTTCTTTTTTTTTATCGTTGCTTGTGCGTTAATAAAATAAGATTACTCTTATTTTATTTTGGGTGGAAGCTTGTGGCGTGGGGAGAATTTGGAGGAGAGCGTTCTTCTTCGGCGAAGAACGCGAAGAACGCCGGCCTCCGGCGAAGAACGCCGAAACCGCGGAAATCAACGACGCTTCTTCTGCGACGCTTCTTCCGCGACGATCGTTCCTTTCCAAGCGACGTTCTCCCTTCGGACGTACCTCGACGACAACAGAATCAACGACGTTTCTCCGGCGACGTTTCTTCGGCGACGATCGTCCTCTTCCGCGACGAACTCACGAGCGACAATGCTTGAGGTAGGGGTTTTAAACCTTTTTAACGTTGTTGATCTTTCCTTTGATCTTGAAGGTTCATTTTTTTTGTCGGCCCTTGTTTCCGAATCTTTTTATTTATTTTTTAAAAAGATTGTGATGGATTATCGTTCTAGAAAGGCCGATTGTTATCAATCTAATGCGAGGGGGGTCGGGCCGCACAAACACGGCCGAACCCCCCCTCCTTTATTCTTGTTGTTTCTTGCGGATGGAGCGAGATGGCGTGGTGCCGTCGCACCACGCGGGAATCGTACGACAACTATTGAGCGGCACCGTCGCGTCGCGCTGTGGAACGAAATCAAACAAGATCGAGACGCCTTCGCGCCACGTCGAGAAGTCGATCAAGCACGCGACGTCGTCGCGCCGCGCCAAAGATGTCGCAGATTAAATTAATTTTATTTTGTTCTTGAGCGCAGATTGACGGGCGACGACAAACGAGGTCGCAAGTTAATTTTGAGGACTCCGCAGTGAAGGTCGGGTCCCGGGATGACCGTAGGCGCAGACGGGAATCAAATCGGACCACCGGAGCGTCTCCGGTGACCCGCGGAAGCCGGCGGCGGTGTGGGACGCCGGCGCGGCGGCGCCGGCGGCCGGAGGCGGCGGCACCCCGCGGGTGTCCAGGGTGGCACCCCGCGGGTGCCGCGGGGTTGTCAGGCGGCACCCCGCGGGTGTCGCGGGGTTGTCAGGCGGCACCCCGCGGGTGTCCAGCGCGACACCCCGCGGGTGCCGCGGGGTTGTTAGGCGGCACCCCGCGGGTGTCCAGCGCGACACCCCGCGGGTGCCGCGGGGTTGTCAGGCGGCACCCCGCGGGTGTCCTGCGCGACACCCCGCGGGTGCCGAGGGGTTGTCAGGCGGCACCCCGCGGGTGTCCAGCGCGACACCCCGCGGGTGCCGCGGGGTTGTCAGGCGACACCCCGCAGGTGTCCAGCGCGGCACCCCGCGGGTGCCGCGGGGTTGTCAGGCCGCTCGGCTGAGCCGAGCCGGACCGGCCCTGGCCGGGCGGGGCCGGGCCAACCGGGTCGGACCCGGTTCGGGCCGACCCAGGGGGGTCGGGCCGGGTCGGCCCGGACCCGAACCCCCCCCCCGTTTTCGGACCATTTCGGTCAAATTCACATATCTTGAGCTCCGGATGTCCGAATGACGTACCGTCAGCTTTGTTGAATTCCTCTCAGTGAGACGGAACATTTGGCTTACTCTGCTCGAGGTTTGGATGCCGACGGAGTACGGTCGGGTCGGTTCGTACACGAAACCAACCGGGCCCCTGGAACGAAAAAGCCAATAACTCACAGACCGAGCGTCCGATTGACGCGCCGTCTGTTTCGTTGACTTCCTCTTGATGAGACGGAACTTTTGACATACTCCGCCCGAGTTTTGGATGCAGTCGGAGTATGGACGGATTGGAGTGTACCCGAAATCCAACCGGGCCCCTGGAACGGAAAAGCTGATATCTTTCAGCCAGGACGTCCGTTCGACGAACCGTCAGCGGCGTTGGTGATCACGTTGAGAAACGGTCCCTATGTGCTTACCCTATGAGAGTTCGGGGTACAGTTGAGATACGGCCGGGTTTGGTTTGCTCACGAAACCAACCAGGCCCCCGGGACGAAAAGGCTAATAACTCACAGACCGGACGTCCGATTGACGCGCCGTCTGTTGCATTGAGACCCCTGTGACGAGGCGGACTTTTGTGACACTTCTTTGCGGGACCTTGTGATACATGGAGTATCGACAAGTAGCTCGTGGAGCGGACCCTCCCGGAGACGAGCGTGCAGAGTACGGAGACCGTGTAGCCGGCTGAGACCTGACGACTGCTTGACCGACTCGACTTGGAGTGAGTCGACTAGCCCAGTGGACGGAGCGCCCGGTATTTGGCGACAGACCCACGGCAGACAGAGCGCTCGGTAGTTGGCCGCAAACCCGCGGTACTCGACAGGAGGAGTACCTCTGTAGGCTATTGGGGGGAGCGCCCGGTATTTGGCGACAGACCCACAGCGGACGGAGCGCCCGGTAGTTGGCTGCAGACCCGCGGTGCTTGACAGGAGGAGTACCTCAGCAGTCTTAGGTTAGTGAGCAGTACCTCGGAGACGTGACATGACCACTGTACACTCCAGAGATGGAGCTCTTCAGCAGTTACGGTTTCGATAATGAAAATCCTGGTTTGAGCTGAGTCAATGAATCTTTGCGTTTCCTCATGATTGAGATGGGTCGCTTGATAACTTAGGTATATGTATGGGCATATACCTGGGTGATGGTTATCCGTTGATTTCATGATTTTTGTGTATCCTTGTGATTGGATGGGTTACTTGATGACTTAGGTATATGTATGGGCATATACCTAAGTAGAGTCTGATGTTACTTCGTGATTGCTGTCTTTACTTTGTGGATATCCATGTTGGATTTAGTGAGACCTTAAGGGTCCCGGGGTCCCTACTGAGTAGCTTATACTCACCCCTTCACGGGCTATGCCCGCACTTCGTTGTGTTGGTTGCAGACGACGGACAGCGCAGATCGCAGTTGAGGCTTGCGGAGCAGGTCGGTACCCGGAGGAGGACCACTGGGCGGACGTACCCGGAGTAGACGACGGGACCCGAGGAGTAGAGGAGCTATCTGTACCTACCCTTCAGGTAGGATCCGTGGTGGACGATCCAGGAGCTGAGCCATCTGTACCTACCCATCAGGTACGAATCGGGGAGGATGACCCAGGAGCCGCTTCGTTCTTCCAGCTGCTGTTTTTCCCTTTCGAGTTGTACTTTATAGTTGGGCTTGTATTTCCGGCCCTTTTACTTTTCTTCGCTTGTGTTTACTTTTCCGCTTTCTTACTCTATGGTGTTTGTTTGCTTTTGTAATGGCAATGCCTTCCCAGTTATCGGGATTTATGCCATTGGTGCTAGTCGCCAGCCCCTGGCCTATGGTAGGCGGGCTTGGGGTAGTCACGGCACGGGCCCCGTGGTCGGGTCGTGACACCAATTTTCTATTTTATTTATAAATCTTACACTGTTTAACCAAAGTGTAGGTTTCATGATTTATATTATTACTATTTCAATAACAAATAGTTAATAAGAAGTAATAATGGGACAATTATACCATTTAAAGGGTCATATGGACAACACAAAAGGCCAACTGAATCAGTGAAGAAAATGGACTAGCAATGAATAATTAATTATTGGGATTAATACAAAATTCTAAAATATTTTATTCTCCTCAAAAGTTTGGGGGAAAATTTAATTAATATTGGATAAAAATTTCAATTCCCATCTCCACAAAAGAGGCATAACTGATGTATTTAAATCCATCCAACCATTCTATCTAGGAATTGTAATCACCACACCATTATTGATTTTTATCCTGATATAAACATCGATTTGAGTGGATATTTTTCATTGTGAAAGGGATTATATAGGTGGAATTTTTTTTAAAAATTAATTCGAATTTGAGGGCATATTCATATTAAAAAAAAAATTCAAATTATGGCCTTCAATTGTTTTTGATGAAAATGGACTGGTACAAACTATTTAGTAAAATAGCTATATATTTTTCTCCAAAAGACCAATGGGCAGTTAATTTTGAGGAATTATAGTAAATATCAATATATAAAGCTTTAAATAATATTGTATCTCTATATTTAGATGTTTGTATGGCCAAATTGGCAAGAAAATTGGTGGGGATGATTTGGAATGTAAACAGTCCACCACTTAAGGCTATAAATGCACCCCCTTTCCTCCTTGCAAGGGGTTTCCAATTACGAATAGAGGAGGATCAATTGGAAAGACCAAGTATCTTTACAAATAATGGGAGGAAATTACAAACTCATGTTTTCACTTAATATACCCTTCCTCTTCTCTTTTATTTCATTTACTTTTGTGTTTTTCTTCATTTGTAAACTCGTAAGTGTTTGTTTTTTTGTAATAATATTTTAATGAATGATTATTTTTCATATTATATTTTACACATACACCCTCTTTTATTAAATATTAATAATATTAAAATATTATAAATTATGTTGAATCCCCATCCCTTCTTTTTCATTCTCATTCAATCTAATGTTTGTTTGTAATTATCATGATCATTCATGTGTGTGTGTTCGACACACAACACTTTTCATATATATTTATTTTTATTATATTTATAATTAATAACCATAAAAAATTTTAACAGAATAATAAAAATTTTAATGGAAGATTAAATATACCATTAGTGTGAGTCATTATTTGGGCATGTTTGGTTATTGAGATCTTTTTCTAGATGAATATTATTTAAATTAACATTATGTATGTTAAACATAAGATTTCATGGATTAATGACATTATTTATTTAACGTGTGGTTTACATGGATTATTGGAACCATAAATACATTACCATAAACAATATATATTAAATATTAGATCCCCAAATTAATTTAAGGATTGGATTAAAGCCTTAACAGTTGGGAATTCTAATCAAAGTCAACTTGTCATGTGGGTGTAAATTTAATGAAATATTAAAAAAGATCAAGGATATCAAAAGCCCAAATCCCAAATTCTGAAGTCACCCCAATCATTATCAAATTTTTTATATGAAAATATAACCATTTATGACTTCATTTATTCTCTGACCCCCCAAACAAAATACCATCAATTGTAAACAATAGACTATACAAAGAATCATCTCCTTGGATTCAACCCGAGTGCTTCTACACACATTATCAGAGCACTAGATCCTTGAATAGTGAATAGGAAAAAATAAGCCACATTAAAAATGGAGCTGTTTTCTAGGATGGTGCATTAGGAATTCATTTGTTTTTGGTTGTTGTAAAAAAACAAAAATAACAAAAATTAAAAAAAATTGAAAAAGTACAAAAAAACCCACAATCCTATAAAAATCGTAAACCGAATAACCAAAAAAGAAAAATAAACTTCCTGTTTCTTCAAAAATATATCAAAATGACTTTTATCCTCCCAAAGAATCCTTGAAATTTTTTTGACCCTGAAATTGAGCGAACTCTTTGCTACCTGGTGAAGAAAATTATGGATAATCAAATAATTCAAGAACCTTTCCTTGAACAACTAGTTGAAAAAGATATGGATAATCCTAGGGAAAAAATCCTTAAAGAAATTTCTTCCCCTAATATAAATTACCGAATTCATAGTATTCAGTATCCAAATATAGAGGCCGGCTTCGAACTCAAATAATGTTTGATTCATCTTCTTCCTCATTTCCACGAGCTAGTTGCTGAGGATCCACATCAACGTCTTAAAGAGTTCCAAGTGATGTGCCCTACCATTAAGTATCGTGGGGTTTCAGAGGAACAAATAAAACTCCATGATTTTCCTTTCTACCTAGATGATACTTCCAAGTCATGGATCTACTACATCACTCAAAGTTCCATAACTACCTGGAATGACATGAAGCCACTTTTCCTAGAAAAATTAATTCCTACATATCTTACTCCAGCTATCTGAAAGGAAATATGAGGTATTCATCAATTCCCAAATGAATCACTTAAGGAGTATTGGTATAGGTTCAAAAATAGTGTGGAAACCTATCCACATCACCAAATCCATGTAAAAATCTAAATCGAATACTTCTATGAGGTGTTATTGGCTAAAGAGATAACTCTCATTGATTCCTAAAGTGGCAGTGATCTTATTGATAAAAATACCACAGCTGGAAGATATCACAAAAATATCATGGCTTCAAACATAAAACAATTCAATATATGAGCACATGATCAAGTAAAACAATCATAAGATATTCAATCAATAAATCCAAACAAGATAAAAGAGTAGATGAGTAAACTTACACGACTTGTGCGACAAATAGTTGTGGATGCCAAAGCCCCAAACTCATCTTCACAGTAATCTCTATTCCCTAGATTTATCAATAAATCTGGAATCTAAAACACCCCATATCATCCAACAGACAAATGTACACAACATTAAGAGGATCCATCTAATTTATCCAGACTAATGGAGCTCAAGGCACCATATGCTCAGAGAAACACCAGCCCCCAATAATCAGGTTAGTTCATTAGAAACTTCAGCCAACCTCACATAAGATCCTTCCCTTTTACCTATAAACCTATCTTGAGACATGATAATCCCATATCTTATTCACCTTAATTCCCCCTTCAAAATACAAACCAATTCCAATATGGCTAAGGTGTTTGTAACTTCCAACAACCTTTCCCTTTTGATTCTCAACCTTGAAGGATAAATCTCTTTCTTTCTCCTCCAAGATTACAATATCCCAATGATCCTTCCTAATTCCCAAATCTATATAATCGATTTCCCAAGAACCAACATCAAGCAAAAACCCAATTCAGGACAAGTCTCTTCTTTCAAGAAACCGTGGGAATGTGAAGTGTAAGATCTTACCTCCTTCACCCATTCCATCCTTAAAAATATTGAAACCCAAATTGGTCATCATGCGTCCCACCTGAGCCAGAAACAACAATAAAATTATTCCCAACTCCCAAATCAACTTTACCCAACCCCAAGGGTATTGTATGTGCAATTGAACGTAGATTGGGAATGAAAATATTCATGCCTCACAATGATTCCTCTAACTCCCCTTTAAATATAGACCTAAAAATGAATGGAAAAATAAATCAGAAAAGGAACCTAAATCCATTCCTTCACCTCCTTCCATTCCACTTAGGAATCTAATTCTTTTTTATCAAGATGTTTCTAATCCAAGGAAGTCCTTTGGTCCCGATCCTGAAATGCTCGACATGTTTAGACGTGTTGAAGTTAACATTCCCGTCTTAGATTCCATAAAACAAATCCCTATGTATTCCATGTTTATTAATAAAATTTTCAACCCTAAAAGGCAACTTAGGACCATTTAATATTTTTCCACATATCAATCTATTCCCATAAATTGAAAAGTTATAGTGACCTTTATGGTTCACTAAGAAAATTGAAGTTACAACTTTGATAATGCACTCTTAGACCTAGGAGACTCAATTAATGCCTTTCAAAAATATATATTCTCAGACCTTGTTCTAGTTACCTTAAATCCAATGGGTGTTTTCATTCAATTGGCCAATCAATGCAATGTTAGTCTTGAGTGTATAATCAAGGATGTCCTTATTTGTGTGAATGATCTTATCTTCCCTGCTGATCTCTATCTCCATGACATGGAAGGTGAGAAGAACTCTTCTCAATCTCCCTTAATTCTAGAAAGAACATTTCTAATGATAGTGAGAACCAATATTGATGTCCATTCTGGCATCTTATCCATGGAATTTGGTGAAAACTGGTAAGGTTCAACACTTTCGAAGACATGCGATACCCATTTGAGGATCAATCTGAATTCTCATTCCATGTTTCTATGGACACATCCGAGAGTCAATTGAACCCCATTTCATCATTTTCATCACGTTCTAATGAGATAAGATCTTGTGAAATCTTCACCATGATTAACCAAGTTATAAATGATGAAGTTGATGTGGACCTCTCATTCCTAAACTCTATCAATCTAGAGGATCTTGAAAAGTCTCTTGAATCCTAAATCAACTCGAATCACTAGTTCTCCAACTTAGACATTATTAAGGAAAATGAATGCAAATTAACATAAATCCCTTTCTTAATTCTTGAGTTTTCTAGTCCAAAAATAAAATAAGAGAATATTCTAAAACCTTTTCCCGAACACCTAAAATATGCATTCATTTTTCTTGATCACTGTTAACATGTCATTATCTCTTCATCTCTTACTGAAACTGGGGAGTCAAAATTAGTTTAGGGGTTAGAGGAAAATAATAAATCCTTTGTTTGGAACATAAATGACATACCAGGAATAAACCCTACTATTTTCATGCATCGCATCCATCTTGAGGAATCATCAGTACTAATTTGAGAACCCCAAAGAAGACTCAGTCCACTCATAATTGAGGTAGTTAGGGAAGAGATCACAATGATTCTTCAAGATGGTATTATCTAATCAATTTCTAAAAGTGAATGGGTTAGTCAGATTCAAGTTGTACCTAAGAATAGTGGGAAAATTATTGTCAAAAATGAACATGGGAAGGTAGTCACAACTCGAGTGAAGAAAAAATTGCATGTGTACATTGACTATAGAAAATTTAATGTTGAAATATGAAAATATCACTACCCTCTCCAATTACATGATCAAATTCCATAATTATTATCTAAAAGTCACAAAATATATTTCTTAATTGATACATCAACTAATTCCAAATCCCAATCACACCTCAAGAACAATAAAAGAAATCATTCACCTGACCTTTCGGAACCTATTCATATAGGAGAATTCTTTTTGGCCTTTGCAATGATCTTGAAACATTACAAAGGTTTATGATTATTATCTTTTCTGAATTCTTTGAACACCGCATGGAAGCCTTTATGGACGACATTACAATTTAGGGTGAGTCACTTGAATCATTCTTTAATTCGATATCTTTAGTCCATCAAAATCATTTCTAGTGTAACCTTGATTTAAATTTTGAAAAATTTAACATCATGGTTGCAAAATGTATTTTTCTCAGGAACATAGTTTCAAAAGAGGGTAATGAAGTTGATCCTACCAAATTTGAAGTGATTCAATCACTTCTTAAACCCACCTCTTTTCGAGACATCCATTTATTCCATGTTCATGCTAGTTTCTATCAGTGATTCATTCATAAATTTAGTAGGATTTCCCTCCCACTCACTCGGTTACTCTATAATGATGTCACTTTACATTTTTGTAAGTTTTGAAAGAAATATTTCATTGAACTCAAAACTACACTGACATCTGACCCAAAAATCTAACCCCTATGTTGTTCCTTAACCATTGAGTTGATGTGTGATTCTTCTAAAAGAGCTGTTGGGGATGTTCTTGGTAAAAGAAGAGAAAATAATTCCTCATTTCATCTATTATGACTCAAAAACATTGGATGAAACACAATATCACCACATAGTGACAAACAAGGAACTATTATTAGTGGTTTTTTTTCATTTTTAACTTTCAGCTCTATATCTTAGTTTACAAAATCATCAACTTTATAGACCATTATTTTATAAATTTCTTAGTAAATATGTGTGACTCCAAACCTAGGATAATAAGATGGATCCTAACAATCCCAGAGTTTGAAATTAAAACAAAATGTAAACCGAGAAAAGAAAACCAAGTGGCTGATCACCTGAGTAGAATTTCTAATTCTTCTCATTCAGAAATTATGGATCCTGAATTCCCCATTGAGAACATTTTACCTCTCACTCTAAAGTCACCATGGTATTCCCTAATTAGAAATTACTTGGTTTATGGTGATTTTATTTATGTATTTTCAAAATAACAAAAAATTATGTTTAAAAGTGATTCAAAATACTATTTTTGGGAAGAAGATAAACATTGGAAAATGGAGATGACATGTCAAATAGGAGATGTGTTTATGAAGATAAACATTCCTCAATATTAGAATTATGTCACTCAAAGCCTGGTGGTGGAATCTTTGGACCACAAAGGACCTCCTAAGTGGTCCTAGACTTTGGATTCTTGTGGACTTCACACTTCAAGGACTCACATGATTTTTATAAATCTTGTCCCACGTGCCAAAAGCGTAGAACAATTTCCAAATGAAATTAAATTCGCCCAAATCCTTTAATCTTATTTGATATCATTGATGTTTGGGGAAACAATTTCATGGGACTATTCCCCACATTCTAAAAGATTCTCAAACGTAATTGTTCTAGTTGATTATGTTTCTAGCTGGGTCAAGGCCAAACCCACTAGAAAATATGATTCACATACTATTAGGGAGTTCCTACAAACCACATATTCTATAGATTTATAACTTCCTGTTCCTTAATAAGAGACTTAAAAACCCAATTTGTAATATAACTATTGAATCTCTTTTGAAAAAAATGAGTTTGTACATAAAAATTCAACAACATGTCACCCCAAAAAAATGGCATGACTAAACGTTTTAATAGATAAGTAAAAAAGAGTACTTGAGAGAATTGTAAATCCCACCAGAAAATAATGGCCTAATAGAATTTGTGAATCGCTCTGGGATTATCAAATATCCTATAAAACAGCCATTGCGATGTCTCCATTTAGGCTATTGTTTGGTAAAAAATGTCATTTACTAGTTGAAATAAAACAAAATACTTTTAGGGATGTGAACAATTGTAATATTTATTGTGAAAAATCTAGAGAAGAAATATTTTTGCATTTGAATAAATAGGATGATCTTCATCTTAATTCCTTTGAGAATTTCTATCTGTACAAGGAAAAGGGTAAGGTGATCCTTAAAAAACATATATGAAAAAAGGTATTTCATGAGTGTGAAAAGTTAATGCTCTTAAATTCTCAATTTATACTTCACCTAGGTATGATTAATTATCATTGGGAAGGTCCTTTTATTATTACCAATGTTTACCCATTTTTGGAGTGAAAGTCCATGAACCCTATTGCAAAAGGACATTCACGGTTAATGAACATCAGTTAAAGAATCACCATGACAGGACACACATCCCATGAACCACATCGTCTTACATTGGATCCATAACTTCCACAGCAGACCCACTATTGGATGGGTATGACAACTAACCAATTCCAAACCTGGTGCACCTCTTTCCCTTTAACTCCCCCTCTCTTCCTCTCTCTCCCCTTTCTTCTTCTTCCTCTATTTTTCAATTTTTTTAACACTTATTCAATCAAACAGTTTCATTTTCTCTTTCTATTTTTTGTGGGTGTGTATTGAAAAAAAACACTAAGTACTAAAAAACAATACAAAATGCCAAAAAAAAAGATTCATACATACTCACCATCTACTTTTGAAAAATTTTCCAACCATTTTGGGGAGTCCAAAATACATTTTTTCATCTCAATATTTTTTTCATCATGAATCTAGATAAAGAATTCTGTGTCATAACCAAACAATTTTGAATGCTCAATTTTTTGTTTGGAAAATTACTTTCCACAACCATGATGAACAATATTAGCTTTAATTACAAGGTCACTTATGGCAATATTATCAAAATGTATGTTTTCACCCATGATTGCGAGTCTTTATTTGGTGGTACATCGAGCTAAATTTCCTACATTGGTGTGAATTAATTTTCTAGAGGAATATTATTAACCACATGAGAATAAAAATATCAAAAAATTGTCTCATTTACCTTAAATTATTCATCCTTTTGAAATCCCCTTCGATCTTATGAAAACCTTTTCTTTGATAGCCACATTACATGATCAATACCATGTCCCACCCAATATCTACATGGATTTACATTTCATAATTTATGGAAATTTAAGTGTGTGGGGAATGTATTTCATTTTGGGTTTCCTTTTCTTAATATTTCAGCATGTAATCATATTCATGAGGGGAAACATCCATTTTAGTGTGTGGGGGGGGGGGGGGTTTCCATTTAGTGTTTTTTGGGATGGAATATCTATTATTACATCTTATTCAAATTTTATTGAAAAGTGTTCAAAAAAATAAAACAAAAATGAAAAAATAATTTGTTGCCTCTTGGGAGGGTCAAAAATCAGTCTACATAAACCATTGATATTATTATAACTCTTACAATTAATTTAGTGATGAGATTAATCATGGGTTGGGATATGAGTGTGTGATCTTTTTCATTTTCATATTTAGAAAACAATAAAAAAATGAATAGAAAAAAAGAACAAATTCATTATATATTCTTATATCATTGGGATATTTATTGTGTTCTTTAAATATTTCATATTCTCATCCCCTTTATCCTAATCCTCCTTTGTATCTTACTTCATATAATCATTCCCATATTAATATTTTTATTTCATTTCCTTCCTTGTTTTATTTAAAAAAACTTGTGCATTGTTTTACCCATGCTGATGTTTTACCCATCTTCTCCACTCTCATGGAGATTATATTCTGACCATCCCATAGACAAATAAAAACCACTTAAAATACCTATTGATTCATGTGAAATTTAGGATAGGGAATGTAATATTATATCTCTTTTAAACTCAATGATTTTAACTTATGGTTGGTGAATGAGTGAACCTCCAAAAATAAATTTTTATCATATTAAGAGTTGTGAGTTTTTATTTCCAACATTTTCTATTTCTAAATTTGATCATGAAAAATGAATTGTTTTTGGAAAATTATTTCCCAAAAAATTTGTTGTGTAATTTAATATGGGTGAATGAAATGGTTTAAACCTCCCCTAATTGGTTATGATAAAATTGTAGTATTTGTTAGAGAGTGAGAATGATTTAGTTATGTTGTTTTTTGCACATGAGGATATTCATAAGAATAAGTGTGGGGGATTATATTTTATTCCATTATTCATAATTTTATTTATAATGGCTTCAGGAAATTTCAAGTAAAAGTATATAATTTATGTTAGATACTCATGTTTTAATACAAAATATGAATCTTGAGCATTATTTGAAGTACTACAATTGATTCAATTTAGTATTTTAATTATAATTGTCAACATAATTATATAAATTTCATGCCTATTGTTTTTTTAGTCTTCTTCATTCAATATAATACTGTTTATTAGAAGGGATCTTTGGCTAATTCTATCATTTGGAGGGTCATATAAACCACACAAGAAGGCCCACAAAATCTATGAAGAAAATAGACCAACCATGAATATTAAATCACTAGTATTAATCTAGTGATATTAAATATTTTATTATCCTCTAAAGGTCGGTTACAAAGAAATTCTTCTTGGTCGACAATTTCAAGGCCCAAATCTGCAAAAAAGTGGCCCAAATGATGAATTTAAATCATGCCCACCATTCTTTCAAGGAATTTAAATTATTATATCCTTATTGTTTTTTCTCCTGATATAGAAGTCAATTCTAGCTGAAATATTTCATTTTCAAAGGTACAATATAGGAATAAACCATTGTTGAATAAAGTGTTCGAATTTGAGGTCATCTTACAATTAAAAAAACCATTCCAATTATATCCTTCGAATACGTGTTGATGAAAATGGACAGGTGGAAACTGTTTAGTAAAATAGGCATATATTTGGCCACAATAGTCCAATAGCTGCAAAAGTTGAGGGATGATAGTAAAAATCATTATCTAAAACCTGAAATAATATAATATATCAATATTCATCTGTCTGTACATCCATATTTTCTATCTATGTGTAGGGGAATATTTGGAATGAAAGTAGCAAACCACATTTGGCTTTAAATTCATCCCCTCTCCTCTTTGCATGCGGTTGTAAATTTATAATCACTATTGGAAATTTAGGCTATATCCATGGTTTCAAACCATGGTTATATGTACCAAAACCATGGATATAGGTTATATCCACGGTTCAACGAACTGTGGCTAGTAATGGCATGGCTATAGGACAAGACCTATAGCCACAGTTTGAAACCGTGACTATATGGTATTTCCACGGTTTGAAACCGTTGTAGAACATTAATCCACACAAATCCTATAGCCAGGGTTCAAAACCGTGGATATATAGCTTTGTATATGGTTTAAAACCGTGGCTTTAGGTCTACAACCACAGTTTAAAACCATGGATTTAGGGTATTTAATTCTCTTTTAAAAACATTTTTGCTTGTTAAGGAAGCCAAATATCAAAATAACTCTCCTAGTGGGGGAAAGGTCGTTGTCGCCACGTAAATTAAAAAAGAAACATTCCCTTTGTCGATTAGTAAAATGTTACGTAGAAAAAGTTTCCCTTTGAAAGAAATTAAAAGTCCAATGTTTTTATACACCGTATAAAATAAAGTCATGTATAAATCAAATTATGTCTCAATGAAAAGTGGTTGAGACGAAATCCCTTACCTCGTGTCCAACATGGCTCGTTCGTTTTTTAATCTCTTGAATAATAAACATAATATAATTTATACTTTGTTAATAACCCTTTTTCAAGTTTATTATTCATTTTATATTACTTTTTAACATGTTCTAAAAAGTTTATATTCATTTAAGTTACTAACAGTCATTTTTTCGATATTTGGTACTTGAGTCAAAAATGAACATCCTATAATTACTAGTTGTCTATGTGGTAAAAAATCCATTATCTAACGAATGATATTCATGTTTTAGATATCATATATATCATTCATATGTAGTATATATTTTTATTTATAATAGTACCTAACATTTGGAAATAATAAATGGAATACACCATTCATGGATACTGTATGTCGTACGTACACATGAATGGTACATTCATTTCTATTTAGTATTTAATGGAATGAAACATAATAATACATAGGTATATTGTTATTCTAGTATAATATCATATAAAATTTCATTAACTACATCATTTATAAATTCCATGTATGGAATGAATGATTCATTTCACTTTGAGGGGGAGGTAGTCCGCACATCCTCAAATAAAATTATCATATTTATCCATTTTGGAAAACGTAAAGGTATTATATAAATGAAATAGAAAAATAGAGACAATATAAATATAATATATATAAAATATTAGCACATTTCCATCATAATGAACACCATGAGAGGCAGTTAGATATAATTAAACAGTCATTTTTTAGAATGCAGTAGTTTGTCGTCCACTGAAACATAATGTTCGTATCCATTAGATGGGGGGTGTGTGTAAGTGTTGTCTGAATACTAATCATAAAAACATCCTAGTATATTTTTTATACTATATTTTTTATAATACAATGTAATAAATAGTGTTTAGGCTGTAGGGAAAGGAAAATAAAAGAAAAGATCTTAAGAGAAGACATTACCTTTTAATTGGGTAACTCCACTTGGTTTGAACCAAAATTCAATATTTATGTGTTTTCATCATATGTTAAGAATTATAGGTGGAATAGAGAGATTTTGAAATTTTATTTCGGGAGAGGAAGTATGAGACAGGTGTTCTTGAGAGGTGTGAGTAAGGGTTAGAGGTGATGGCTTTTTATATGGGGGAGGAGAGGCTCTCTTGGAATGTTTGAAAATATTATTTTATTATATAATGATTTTCATTTTCAAAAGGTCCAAAATATATTTAATTAGATGATAAAGTGTATATAAGTGTAGGTAATATCTTCAAATATTAAATAGACTGGTTTTGGATATTTTTTAATCCTCATTTCTTTTATTTAACCCTTTGTTAACTTATTTAACTTTTATTGCGTCCTCTTCTATATTCATAATATATTGTTAATATATTTACTGTAAAATGCTAAGAGGCATAAAATGGATCATTAATGAAATTTTTAATGTCATATATTTATTTTTTGATAATATTTGGTTTTTAGGAATATTTTATCATTTAATAAAATATTAATTGATTTAAAAACTCATTTATGTCAATTTATAAACAATTAATATTATGACATTTAATCAAATCTATAACTACTTGATTATTTCAAACACTATTCCTTAATTAAAATATAACAAGTAATACAAATCTATTAAATTTGTGCATGTCTTAAAAGGTTTTAAAATAAATTTATTTTAATAATTTTGATATCATTTACTTAAATCCTTTATTAATGAAGCAAATAATTCATCACAATTATGTCATAAATAAATATATTTATTTAGTGTTTAAAAATTATACATAAAATACCATGACATTTAAAATCATTATATATATCTAATTACTATTTATAGTAGAAAATATAACTTATATAAACCATTTTAAAAATTTCTTTACTATGAGATATATTTTCATGTAACATTTTCCTTAACATTAAATGAATTTTAATAATGTGTCATTTTCCCATCAATGTGGCTTCATGGGGTCGAAATATAGACTCAAGGATGTCCATGGTCAAACTTGTATCATCCAATAGGATTAGGACATGTGTTAGGTTAATTTAATATTATTATAATATTATTTGTTACACTTATTTACTAGATTTACCCTTTAACAATGGTAAATAAAATATTTACAGAAGTTACCATTCATAATGTCTAGAAATAAAAGATACAGATTTAAAAAATATGGACATATTGATCACTAATATGGAATCTGTTTTTCCATATTCAAAACACAAAATTAGCATACATTAATTTAAAATTAATTCTAGTTGTCAAAATAAAAGTGTGTTTCAAGAAATAAAAACAATCAGAAGATTTACACTTGTTTATACTCAATTGCAAAGTTAAATTACTTCCAATGACAAAAATTGGATTAAATGATAAAAATATAAACTAATTAGACTTTAAAACCAATTAAAAAGGTATTATAACAATAAAAATTAATTTTATTAAAAGGAAGTTTTGAATTAAAATGCAGTATTTTTCACTATTCATTAAAAGTGAACTTTATCATAAAAATTCTTAAATTTTATCCAAAGTAAATTTATATGTCCCAATTATAAAGAAAATTATGATTTTGTTAAATATAACATATAAAAGTGATAATACCAGATTTAAATAGGGTTCACCATCAAATGTTGGTAAATTGACCTTTTAATGAACATTAAAGTATTTATGCTTAAAATTGGATTCATTCACATTTTAACCCTCAAAATTTAATTAGATAAATGTAAAATCATTTAAATTTTTTTTTAATAATATTGTAGTTATTTTTGTTCATTTCCTCCAGTATAATGGCTAGGCGTTAACTACCATTTAAAATAATATTATATTTTTATATTTTTTTCTAGTATGCTTCAGCATTGCGTGCAAAATGAGATTTAAGAAAGACCCATTTTTGAGAGTTGGGTATCGCATCGAACATAACATACCATTTAAAGTAAAATTAATATCAAATTCATGAATATTAATAAATATGAAAAATATCATGGTATGTTGCACATCACCCCTAGAATAACATTAATCATGAAAAAAATAAAGAAATGAAAGATAATATTATTTATGAAATATTAATATTTTAGATGAAAATATATATAAAAATGAGGTAAAATATAATTAAATAAAGAATTAATACAAAAGAAAGCATTTATAAAAATTGTGAAACCTACATGACTCATACAAATATGACCATTGCAGTAATAATATTGTTTTTGAAATAATAATATGACAATCAGAAATAAAAATGTACTTGTAGAATTATAAAATATTCTATATAAATGTAATTTAATATTTAGGAATCTAATATAAAGAAAATTTATATTATTATAAAAGTAAACAAATCATTGAAAAATTATAAATTAGGTGTTTTTATTTTTCTAAAAAACAAATGATTTAATTACATTTTTATAATAAATATAATTATTTAAATTAAATATTACTTTCGTAATATTTATTTTTAAATTAATATTATTATTTTTAATATAATTATAGTATAATTTAATTTTACTATTAGTATTTTTTCAACCATTCATAAATTAAATCAAAATATTTAATTTAATATTTTTAAATATATTCAAAAATAAATTTTATCATATATAGAAAAAAATTTCAAAATGGATTATTTTTTAATATAAACATAAAAATGTCTAGGGTGTATTTTTGGAATGTTTATTAAATTGTTGATTTTTTGGTTAATATTGAAATACTGTAAAATACAATATTTAATATTATAAGATAAATCCATGAATTTTTGTGTCATGGATGATATAATTTTCCACTGGTTCGACTTACAAATCATAATTTACTATATGTAGTAAAATTAATCGATACTAAAGATAGTCTTGATCCAAAATAATATTCTAATGAACAACATAATAAAAAATTCCCTTATACCACCCTTATAAATACCACACATCACAACCATTTCTCCTCACACATTCTATAAAATGGATTATGACAAAATTATACCAAACATCATTCCCAATAGTCATCCCCATGACCTAGTGCTACTAGTATCATCCAAATAAATTTTCAAGGATCTTTAAGGGATTGAAAAAGTTGATGGGATAAAATAATGAGGTAACCATCTAGAAAAACATTTTTAATTTAATTATACTTTTACCACCATATATATTCTCTATACAGAAAACAAGAGAAACACATATACCATAAACATAAAGACATGTTACGTTTAGGGTATAATATTCTTCTTTTAACCCCTTCCTTTGTCTCATAAAAAAAATTGTTTACAAAAAGGTTGGTTCAATGCCACAATGAAGTACATCAGTCGTTTTTCGGCACTACCTTCATGGATGGCCATATAAATATTATTATTGTAAAATAATATGATAATAATTATATTATAACATATTTAACTATCAATAATGATTTTATATCCATAATAACAAATGGAATAGATGTAGTTCATGATGGTCATTAAAACCACATAAATGAGAAAACCATTTAATGCAATATTTTTTATTATAAGATTCCTCCCTATATAAGAAAAGATATGGGTATATAGGATAATTATAATTTTAATAAGTATATGAATTCTATTTCATATCACTTCTAGAGTTATAGTTCTATTTTACAAGATCACTAATAAATATCCACAATTGATCTGACCATGGAACAATGAAATGAACCCTCCTAGAACCATAAAATTTAACATTATATCTAATTAAAATAAATATATATGAACAAAACATAATTATAATTAATAAATTATAGATGTAGGTGGATTGAAATTAAGTAAATAATTAAACTAATATGATTATTTCTCACACTAAGTGGTATAATAGAATGATTCTCAAACATAAGAAAGGGATCTCTCAAACTACCCATTTTCTTTAGGTTATATCCTTTCTATCTCTAAATCATATTATCTATCTCTTTGTTGTTATAGAATGAATCTAAATTCTATACACATGTTTGTCACATATATAATAATCTTAATCTCCCTTCCTTTTAAGGGTTAAAAAATTTGATAAGTTTATTTATCAATTAAATCATTATGAAATATCATTTGATTATGAAATGTAGTTATTCAAACAATTTCTTTTAATAAATGATTATCATATCTGTTATTTATGATTAATTTTATTTTTCTTCACAAAAAATCATATATATCAAATTATGTGTGTCCTTAAATAGTGATCCAACTAATTTTTCAATGGATTTTTTATCATGATAATTTATATATGTGATTATAGTGTAAACCTAATCAATATAAGACTCTGTCAACCAAGCCATGTTGTCTTGGCAGTTAGCATGAACTTATGCCTATGTCATGTTATATGTTTTTTTTTCATTTTCGCATGTATAAATGATCATATTATACAATTTTAAGTTTGTTATTTTCCCCATACGATTATTCACAAGCGTAATCTTTCATTATATTATTTTTTGTCATTTGAATCGCATGTTATAATTCATTATTATGTTTATGCCTTTATTAGGCTTTTTAGCTCACCCATTTTGTTTATGTATTTTGTAGGTTATCCATTAAGATTGTAGGAGTTCAATGGGATCTATGAGATCACTATTTTGGTCAAAATATATATTTTTTATTTTATATTCACATTTAATTATTATATACCTTGTCCCACAATTAATCTAGGATTTTTGATTCTTTTGTTGCATTTAATGTATATTTTTGTTAAAAATATTATTATAATATCTATAAATGGATAGGGTCACTAATTTTTTCCTCATATAATTCTTTACTTATTTATGGTCATTAGTACTAGAATAATAATATGGTAACCATAAGGAATAATATATGTATTGGAAAATATTCTATAAAATTTTTGAAGTATAGAGCAAGTGGTTTTGCTTGAAATTAAATCCCTATGTGGATAATAGAAGTTTAAATGGCTATAAAATAGTTTTATCTATAGGTAAAAACACTAAAAAGATGCATGTAAAATTTAATCGACCATCACCTAGTGCATGATCAAAAGGACTTGCTGCACACCAGGTTTTAAAATCATGTGGGATATGCATCAGAAGATTCACTAACTTCCTATAAACCCTTTTAAATAACTTAAATAGATTTATATTAAACAACACCTAAAAGGGAAATTTCTATGGATAACCTAGTTGAAACCACATGGACAAAAAATTTAGTATTTATATTAAATTTATAATTTATTCTTTTTATGTTCATAATTTTCCCTGTTATACATTTACTAGTTATATTATTCTCATCAGGTTTCCTTTATTTTTTATTAATGGGGGGAAATTTTAATAACCATTCCAACAAAAAACATGATAGGAAATGTTATGATTTTCCTAATGATATGCCAAACCATCGGTGATTTGGGGCTAGGAACATCATGGTGGGTATATCTCAGCTGACTCGTGCTATGAATAATAACCGGAATTATGTGGAACCACATCCTTCTCTTAATAATAAGAAAGGTGTGGTTAATTACTTTATGTGATAAAGGCCTCTTACCTATTATATAAACTCGTATCCCCTCATCATGGAACAGTGGAATAAATCCATTGAGAAGATATTATCTATACTCCAATTCACAAAACATGTGAATGTCATTATGGTTGTCTATCTACTTTAAGGAGAAGTTGATCAATGGTAGAAACTAATCAAGTAATTTAAGTCAAAAGTATATATTGATTTCATGGAAAGGAAAATATTGAATAAAATAATTTTCAATAAATATTTTCCTTGAAATAAACTTCTAAATCAAGAGAGTGATTTTATCATAATAATGTAAAACGAAGATTTTTCTAGTCGAGCCTATGAGGAAATTTTCACAACTCTTTCATTGTATACCTCTTTATTTTTACAGTAGAATGAAAGCATGGTGGAATGAATCTATTGATGACTAAAAATGAGTCTATAAAACTCTTTAGTTATTTGAGCCTTTGAAAAATACGTGGTGTTTTTTAACTGTTCCCCTAAGGTCGAGAAGGAGATTTGTGTCTCTCAATGACCTCATGGGACAAGAGATAAGAAGTGGAAATTGGAGCTTAATTTCAGAGGATCAATATATTAAAATCATGGAGGATTGAAAACCCAACACCCAATGTGTCAATTGTACTAGAAGAATAATCTAGGGAAATATATATGGGAAATTGGGAGATGTCACAAATGATGAAAAGAGTGGCATTGGTGTAATTTATTCTAAATGTAATTGAAGAAACACACTAATTAGCAAGAAGAAAAGACAGATCAAATAAAAACTTATACTATGGTACCATGTTTTAATTTCAAGGATCAGAATAATTATTTAATCAAATTCACTAATAAAAGATTTTTTAGAGACACTTAATGTAAAAAACATCCAAGGACATGAAACAATATATGATCTTCTGCTACCCATATTATCGAGGTGGTTCTATAAAATGATATGCTAATCGGTACACTGGTTATTCATTCATGAATAGAAGATGTACATTTTGATTCTAGTTATATGAATCCTTTCATACCTTGTAGGTTTAATAAAACAATTAAAACATCATGTAGAATTATGGGGGTTGAGCTATTTGAGATACTAGAAAAGAGCGAAATTATTACACCCCAAGTATATAACTCATACATACTAATTGTTTATTAGATATACCTTCTAGAAAATATTTTCTTAATTCCTTTAGTGATGTTTGATTCAATATTGGTCATTGATTTTCAATCCTTATATAAATGAAACATCAATTGACAGGAGTGGGAGTTTACTCTTTACATCACGATTTACCCTCTAATTTGGAAAACGTATAAAGAGGATGATGAATCTACTCTGAAATAGTCATCTCATGTATGTTTATTATTTACTTATGATAATTAATATCTAGTCAAATTATTCGGACAAAAAAGAGGGTCATGTACAGAGACCTCTCATTATGAGGGATTATACTAATGTATTACCAGAATGTTTTATAGTATTTATTTTAACTCAGATGTTGAGTTCTCAATTACACATATACGTAGATATCTATATATATATCCATGACTAACTAAAAAATAGACACCAATGATTTTGAATAATTGAAGAATCATTTACAATATAATCTTTAAAATGGTTTTATTTACTCGATTACTTCACTATGTGTTGCACTGGTCCTCTTTATCTAGTAGATGGTTGCATCAATGAAGCTCTATATTCATTATACTATGATTAAAAAAATTATGATTAGGAACATGTATTTTTTACAATAGATAAATTATTATTTAATAAAATATACTAGGATCAATATTTCTATAATGTGGACATTTGGTTAGGATATAACAAATTATAAATCAAGGATGAGTATATCCCTAAAAAATCATTCGAACTAGTTATGAATGCTATTAGTGTATAGTAATGCACTATAGACTCAATAATTCCCTAGATATTTTTATTGTCATAATATATAGATACATTATAGATTAATTTGAAAAATTTATGGTATTCATTGTAGATTATATTATGGTATTATCCAAAAATAATGAGAATCACGAGGAGCATTTGAATAGTCTGGTAACAACATTTCAAAAGTAGAATATTTATGTAATGTTGTGTAAATGACTATTCTGGATAGAGGATTAATTCATATACAATGTAATCACCCAAAAATAAATATCTATTGACACTTTGAAGACATTAGAAGTTGAAGACTATCCAAAACCAATATCAATAATGGAGATCCATATTTTTCTTTAACTAGATGCGTATTATCGATGAATTGAGATAAACTTAACAGGATTTTAGAACCTAATAACCATGATGAATTTGAAGAGAGTTTTTTTGGGACTGATGAATTTAAAAAATTCTTCATGGAATTGAATAATAGAATTATAAATGTACTAGTCATCACACTACTCTTAAGTGGGGAACATTTTCTGGTTTCTAATGATTCTTTAAACAGGGTCTTCGGATGTGTGTAGAGGTGGAATGAAAGTGTAATAGACTAATCTTCAAGGAAGTATAATGTTCTTGAGTAAAACAGTCTAACACATATTATGGGGTATGCTATATTGATATTCATGTTTAATATGTGGTGAAATTATCTATATAGGGACATGTATTTGATATATATAGATTATATGTGTCTCACATATATATTCAAAAATATGAAGCTTAGTATGAACCAATGAATATGGTTAGATCTAATCAAATATTACAACGTATCAATCTAAAATAATCCTAGGAATCTAAATTAATTGGAAGATGATTTATGTATAAAGGAACATAAAATAATATTAGATGTGAATTAAAAGGATCTAATCTTTTTACAACTTTGAAGGGTGGAGATGGGGATGATAATGTATGAAACATCATTATTAATTTCTAAAACGGTTTCTCACCTATTTATTTTAGAGTCCATAAAAATCCACAACGAAATGATGTTTCAATTTACAAGAATATGGAATATATAAAAATGGTAAATCCTTAGAGTTATTTTTTTTTGAATAAAGTCATGTAAGATTTGGGTCATAATGATGTGCCCCGTCGAATTCTAAGATAAAGAAATAGTTTTAGAATGTTTGAAATGGATCCACTTTCTCCATACACAAAATGATCTGGGAAATGTATCATGATATTTGAGAGGACTATTGCTATGAAAATATGAAGAATAAGATCACATAATATACATCTAAATTCATAGTATTTCTGTAGGAGAAGAATAAAATACAATGGTATAAGGGGATTATGAAACCCTTACACATACCTATATTGAAATTGGAAAACATCACCCTAGGAATTTTAAATATACTTCCAATCAAGACAAAAATAATTATTGGGATATGTGATTTGTTGGATCATCTTGAAAATAAAAATTACTTCATCAAA
The DNA here is from genome assembly GCA_963277665.1 of Viscum album. Taxonomy (NCBI): domain Eukaryota; kingdom Viridiplantae; phylum Streptophyta; class Magnoliopsida; order Santalales; family Viscaceae; genus Viscum; species Viscum album. The sequence continues at coordinate 1,232,086,650 of OY728162.1, read as the reverse complement.
ACTCATTAGGATTTCTCACTTATACCAATTTTACGGATATAAATTAGTAAAGTGGTGAGGCTGCGAGGATAAACTCTACAGATTTTATTGGATTGAGATCTGTGACTTACCTTATTGTTATCGAAAATTCTCCAATATGATAAATAAACTATGTTTAAATTTGGAATTAATTATCACCCCTGAATGATGTCCAATCTAATCAAACTATCTATATACATTAGTGCATGTTAATATCATGCTTGATGGGATTAAAATGAGAGAGAGATGAACAAATTCCTATGGCAATGTTATCATAGAATAATAGTTTCCAATCTACCATCAAATAGATCCATAAGAAGGATTTTTTTGGGAAGACATAAAAATCACCATCATGTTAAGATGAATTTGTTAAAAAAGATATTGGGCACTGAAATTGTTATGGAGATGATAGAAAAAGTCAAGACAACTTAGTAGTACATTAGGGATGCTCAACGTTGAAATACATGATACGCTGTGATCATTGAGATCTGGATTTTGAGGATTGAGATATGGTATTCCTTTATATATCTCTATGGAAAAGATTCCCATGTTTTGGTAAGAGCGGAAAGCTAACTATCATGTACATCAGACCATTTTGTATTCCTGATAACATCTGTAACGACTGAAACATTCATAAATGGAAATCCCTCTTGATCTAATTAAATTTCTCTTTATGTAAAATTTTTTTATATAAAATGTAAAATTATTTTATTTTATATTAATAATTGTGACTTTTGCTAATATAGACGTTGACGAGTGATCACATGAATTGTATAAATATAGGGTTTTAACGAATCCAGTTTACTTAGACAAAGGAAGTGATGGCCTCATCTAGTAGAAGTACCCCATACGAAGCACATTTTTCAGAACTCAGAAAATAGGTGGCATCATTGGGCTTCGCTCTTGACCAAGCCTAAGACGGGCTTCAACAGTTTAAGCTCGAGCATGATTGCCTATGAGAGAAGTGGAAGTTGATAGAGATTACCACCCGGACAATGTTATCTGAGCCACCCCAAGTGTCTGTCACATCGCACACCTTACTCTTTGGTCTTATGCGTGTGTAATAAGAGATTATGTAACAAGACCTTATCACTATGGTAATGTACACTATTTTTTAGATAATAATTAATATATTTTCATGTTATTTTTATTACATTGTAAATAGTTTTCAAAGCTGAAATAGTGTTTTTAGTTAATATTTAACTATGAAACCTATTTTGATGAATTAATTTATTTTTGAATTAAATAATATTTTAATAAATTATTAATATTATTATTATTAAATTATGTTTTATTAAATATAAATGAATGTATAATTTTATGAATTAAATTATAATTTTTATTATGGTTTGAAAGCCAATTTTGTCAAAACCAATGAATTTTCGATAAATGTCAGTTTTTATTTTAAAAGTAAAAATTAACATATTTAAAAAATTATTTATATAAAATGAATATTATTTCTGGAATCAGGATGTCGAAATTATCAAACGGTGAATTTTTCATAATTTTTGGAGACTAGAAATTTTGCGTAAAAATTAAATACCGTTTAAATATATAATGTGTTTTATGACATCATACTGACCCAATATTGATGTAATAAAATACTATAACCCTTATGTTCGGCCAATATATGTTTTACCATTAAAATAATGTGATTTAAGTTTGTTTGAATCATTTTACAAAGCATTAATGGACCCTTCAAGGCTTATTAAACATCTTGCCTTTTTAAATTTTTTTCCTTGGGAGTGTGACTCACCTCCACATAAGCCACCACATTATTTTAAGAAATTCGGACATTGGAATTATAAAATATCATTTCCACTACCCTTTGGAAAAAACCATGGGCAAACACCATGGGTTGGTTTGTGGTTTTAATTAGTTTAATGTGAGGTGTCCCAAACCTAAACAATATAGAATTCCCTCACCTTTCCTATATAAACCCTCCCAATCTCCGACTTTCTCCTCAATAAATACCATTGATGATCGTCCAAACTCTTCCATCCTCTCTCTAGAATCCTTACAAGGTGCCCCAAGATCCAAATATGCCTCTCTCAAGCCTCCCTCAATCCTTTTGAGGCACACTTCCATGTAAGGGTTTTTTCTTCCCTTCTCATTTTTGTCAAATTTTTGTAATGTTTTTATGCAATTTTAATTTCAATTATAAATATTGGGGTGTGGTTTAACACCTCCCCCATACATCCCTATTTATTTTTGAATGATGTTAGAACCCATTCTCTCTTATTAAATTCCCTAAATGTGGACTTGTTACTATGCCGATATTCCGAATGAGATTTCTCTCTCTTCATTTACATTCAAGAAATTTTTTTGTATCATGACTCTAAATTCCATTTAAATTGTTGGGACATATATATATATGACCCCTTTCTGTAAATTTCATGTATATATGATGAAAATCTCTTTTCTCTCTCATCATCGTTTTTTATGAATTCTTATGTCACACCGTTACGCTGCCGAAATTGCACCGACTTTTCGAGCTAATGTCATTGTGTAGTGAATACCATGCCCATTTCTCTATCAAGGGTATTGTCCTTTATAAAAATTTACATATTGATTATAATATTTCATGTATGAATTACATATTCCATTGTCGTGGAATATATGATTATGTTTTATGAATCCATGTTATATGATCCATGTGGCACACTTATGCATGAAATGAAATGTTTAAAAAGGGATCGCCCTTACATCTCTCCAATGCATTTGGTAAAATATAGTATCATGATAAATAATTTTCAATGGGTGTTAACTCATGCTAATTCACAGAAACTTGTTTTTACTTGTGCTTCATGTGAAATGAAGATTTACTCATGCTCCATGTGCAATGATTCTTGGCTCATGCTAATTCCATGTTAAGTGTTGTTGCTACATTTCCATGTTATGATCATAAAGATTTATCATGACTTTATGTTTATCCTTATCTTGTGATCTATTGGTATTACTATTGTGTAACATGTATTTTATTCCTCATGTTATTCTATGATTATCTCGTTATTGGGCTTTATAGCTCACCCATTTCTTATGCATGTCTTCAGGTTATCCTATACAATACTAAGTATGAGGGAATGTCATAGTCATGTAAATCAGGTTTTCAATATAGATGTTGTATTTCATGTTTTAAGTTGCTATGTAATGATCCTAATCCCCAAAGACACTAGAACTCTAGATCTTCCATGTTGTATAAAGTGATGGTTTTATGTAATAAATCAAGTTTAAGTATGAAATACAAAGAAGGGTTTTCATTGTTGGTATCATAGGATAGGTTTAGTTATTTTTGGGATTTGGATTAGAAAACCCTTGTAAAGCCTTAGTGATAAGACTAAGTATAATAAAAACATCCCAATTTTTTTGTGGGTATTGAGTAAGTGGTTTATCCAGAAAATTCATCCCGGTCTGGATACGAGTAGGTAATGGCGCCTCTAGAACAAATGTATCCTAGGGGTAAAATCAAAAAACTCCTCTTTGAGCTAGACTCGAATGGGAATTGGTGCACGAAAATGGGCATTACTGCACTCTTGGGTATGACACTCCCGGGGGATATGCTTTGGTAAATTCACAAACATAGTATTAACCATTATTAAGGGACAAAAAAATTCCCTATGAATATATGTTAGAAAGTAGATCATTGATAACATAGACTGAAGCCAGTAGATTAATATGTTTTGGAAATAAGAGTTATTTATAAGTTATCAGTTTTTTCCTTGTATTACTCTTTATGTGTTACCCCTAACTTTACTTTTATTCCCACCAAAGGCCTCTTACATTTAATGGATCATATGATCCCTCAATTACTGAACAATGGATCAAATCCATTGAAAATATTTTCCCCATCCCTCAATATTCTGAACAAGAGAAGGTTACCCTGGCTGCTTATCGTACGGAGGGTGAAGCTGATAAATGGTGGATGTTGATAAAAAATAGGAAGCCTGAGGAGCATATAGAGGAGTTGGAATGGAAGGATTTCTGGAAGATTTTTTTGATAAATATTTTTTGTGCACCCTCCATCTTAAGATGGAAAGGGACTTCCCTGCCCTAAAGTGAAAAAACAATGAATATGTTGGAGCGTACGAGGAAAACATCACACATATTGCACGATACTCTTTCATCTTTATCGTTAACCCTGAATGAAAGGTTGACTGCTTCTTTTATGGGCTGAAACCTAGCCTGTGGAATGCATTGGAAATCTGTGACTTCGACATCTATGAAGAAATTGTCCGATTTGCCCTCAAAGTTGAAATGGAGATCATAGAATCTCAAGGGTATCATGGGGATAATAAGCGTAAGGTGGAACTCAATGCTGGTGGTCCAATGGATAAATATGAAGGTGCTAAGAAGATCCAACACCCCACTTTCCAATGGTGCGGATAGAAGCACCCCAGAAATTGCCTGAAGGGTACAAGAAAATGCTTTAGTTGTGGAAGAGAAGTGTATCTGACTATTATATGTCAGCAAGAAAGGCCCGCGACTACGACTGAGGAGACGAACACTCCATTCAAAACTCAACACATGATTCATTTCTAAAACTACAATGAACCAGGGCATCTTGAAAATCAGTTCCCTAATCCAAGGGTTTTCATAGGCAACCAAAAACCTCCAAGGTAGCAAGGGTGAGCTTTTTCCATCACTACTGCCAATGTGAACCCCAAAAACAATGTGTTGATTGGTACATTATTTATTAATTCAATAATAGTGAATGTACTATATGATTCCGGTTCTACGCATTCTTTTATATCTCAAAATATTAGTAGAAAAATACCATCACCACCACAAATCAGGGAAGCACAAATGTCGTTGAGTAAGAAAAATGGGGTGATTATTGAATCACATGAATATAACTCCTCCCCTGTCATAATATTTGGATTGAACTTCCCTTTGAACCACGTAATACTCCCTCTGGTGGAATTTGATGCAAATCATGGCATGGATTTTCTTTCCTTATATAAAGCCAACATAAATAGCTTTGAGAGGGAAATCAATCTCCATGTGGTGAATCAACCCCTGATTCTTTACAAGTGCAAGGAGGAAGATGAATATTCTTTAGCTCCATCATCTCAAGTGTGGATATTACTTCCCTATGAGCATGTGTATCTTGTATAGATGATTGATTCTAGGGAAGAAGTCATCCTTGAAGACATGCCTGTTTTGAGGGAATTAGCTGAAGTGTTTCCCGAGGAATTGCATGGTCTCCATCTTAGAAAATATTTTAAACTCTCAATTGAACTAATAATTGGGGAATTGCCAATATCCAAAAAAATCTATATAGAATGGATATTGTGGAGCTTGAAGAGCTGAAGAAACAGCTACAAGAGAATCTGGATAAGGGGTTTATACACCCAAGTGTTTCACCATGGGGTGCACCAGTCCTCTTCGTCAATAAGAAGGATGGATCAATGTACCTTTTCATCGATTATCGTGAGCTCAACAAAATCACAATAAAGAACAAGTATCCTCTCCCATGAATTGATGACTTATTTGATCGGATGTGTGGAGAACAATACTTCTCCAAGGTAGATTTTCAGTTGGGATATTATCAAGTTAGGGTGAAGAAGGAAGATATCCACAAGATTGTTTTTCGTACAAGATATAGGCACTAATTCATACTAATTCCTTTTAGACTCACTAATTCTCCAACAATATTTATGGACATTATTAATAGAGTCTTTAGAGATTACCTCGACAAATTTGGGGTAGACTTTATAGATGATATTTTGATACAATCTGAAACCAAGGAGGATCATTAGGAGCATCTAAGAACTGTACTAGAGACATTCCATAAGGAGAAGCTCTATGCCAAGTACAAAATGTGTGAGTTCTGGTTGAAGGAGGTATCATTCTTGGGCCATATCATAACAAGAAACGGGATATCTATTTATCCCTCTAAAATAGATGCAGTTGAGGGATGTCCAAGGCCAACATCGGTAATAGATATCCATAGTTCTTGGTGTTAGTAGGATATTCTCGATTATTTGTGAGAAATTTCACACAAATTTCCAACCATCTTACAAAGCTAACTCGGAAGGGAGTAATGTTTTCTTGGATTGATGAATGCAAAGAAAGCTTTAAGGAGTTGAAAAGGAGTCTTATCACTATGCCCGTGCTCACATTACCCACAAGTGAATAAATTTTCGTGGTATTCAGTGATGCTTCTAAGAAAGGACTGGGAAGTTTGTAGATTGAAAATGACAAATTCCTTGCCTATGTTTCACGGAAACTATGTGTTCATGAATATTACTATCGAAAACAGGACCTCGAGTTGGCTGCAGTGATCTTCACTTTGAAAATTTGGTGGCATTATCTCTTTGGGGAGAAGAGTGAAATATATACAGACCACAAAATCCTCAAGTATATATTCACATAGAAAGAGTTGAATATGCGCCAAAGAAGATGGATAGAGATGATCAAAGACTATGACTACTCAATCCATTTCCTCCCTGGGAAAGCGAACTGGGTGGAAGATGCTCTAATTTGAAAGGACCCTATAATTCTATCATTGATGAGAATTGAAAAGGATACAATCTTCTTAGATTTGGTGTGGAAAGACATGATAATCATAAAGAAAGGAACATCAACAATCCTTTCACAAATTATTTCCCAACCATTACTTTTATAATGGATAAAGGATTCTCAATAGGATGATGTTGGAATTCAGGAAAAAGTATAAGGTATCAGAAAAGGGAAATCCATGGAGTTTAATGTTAATGAAGATGGAATTGTGAGATTTGGGAAAATACTATGTGTTCCATCAAGTCCGGAGCTGAAGAAGAGACTTTTGGATGATGAAAATAGTTCAAATCTCTCTATTCACCCTGGAAACACAATGATGTATCGAGATCTCCGAGAGCATTATTGATAGGATAATATGAAGAAGGATAACGTTGAATATACATCAATGTGCCTGGTGTGTCAGCAAGTGAAGGCAGAGAGGCATAAGTCTATGGGGATGATGCAACCATTGCCTATACCGGAATAGAAATGGGAGAACATCACCATGGAATTTGTCACAAGTCTTCCGAAGACATCTGAAGGAAACAATGCAATCTAGGTTGTTTTGGATCGTCTTACAAATTCTGCACACTTCATTGCCATTCAAGAGGATTTCTCATTAGATCAACTGGCACTGATATATATCATGGAAGTGGTAATGCTGCATAGAGTACCACATTCCATTGTGTCTGATCGAGATCCATGATTCACCTCTATGATTTGGACGAGCATTCAACATGATCTGAATACTGAACTGAACATCAGTACGACTTATCATCCTCAAACTGATGTCCAATCCGAGCGAACAATCCAAACAATTGATGACATGTTGATAGCATGCTCAATGGACTTTAAATGACGATGGGATCAACATCTTCCCCTGGTTGAGTTCTCTTATAATAACAGTTTCCACTCGAGCAACCAAATGGAACCATATAAAGCCATTTAGGGGAAGTGGTGTAGAACACCGATGTGTTGGGATGGGGTCGGTGATCGTAAGCTGTTTGGACCAAAAATGGTTGGAGAAATGGTGGAGAATGTTAAAACCATTTATAAGTATATCAAGGAAGCCTAGAGTCGAAAGAAGAGTTAATGCAGATAATTGTCGATGAGCCCTTGTGTTTAATGTTGGAGACATGGTTTTTCTAATCATATCTCTGTGGAAGAAGGTCATGTGGTTTGGAAAAAAGAGAATTTAAGTCCAAGGTAAATCGTCCCCTTCGAGATTCTCAATCGCGTTGGGGTTGTGGCATATCGAATAGCAATTCCACCTACCATGGAAAATGTGCATGACATATTTCATGTATCCCTCTTAAGGAAGTACATACCGTACCCTTCACATGTACTCTCTTCAGAGGTGGTACAGTTAGAAGATGATCTTTCTTATAAGGAGGAACCGGTGAAGATCTAAGATCGTAGAGAAAATGTTCTAAGAAAGAAGAAAATGCCACATGTCATGGTGTTGTGGTGAAACCACATGTTTGAATAAGAGATGTGGGAATCAGAGGAAGTGATGAAGCAGAGTTACCCGCATTTGTTTTAGTGTGGTAATGGAGATTTCAAGGGCAAAATTTCTTAAGGGGGGAAGATTGTAACAACCCAAAACATTCATTAATGGAAATACCTCTTGATCTAATTGAATGTATCTTTATATAAAAAATGTTTATATAAAATGTCATCTTCTTTGATTTTATGTTATGAATTGTGACCATTGCTAATATAGCCGTTGAACAGTGATCACATGATTAGTATAAATATAGGTCTTTAACGAATATAATTTACTCAATCAAAGGAAGGGATGAACTCATCCAGTAGACTTGCCCCATACGAAGCCCATTTATCGAAACTCGGAAAAGAGGTAGCATCATTGGGCTTCGGTCTTGACCAAGACCAATCTGAGATTCAACAGGATAAGCTCAAGCAGGACCTCCTATTTGATAAGTGGAAGTTGACAGAGATTACCACCCGAGCAATGATATCCAAGCCACCCAAAGAGTCTGTCACAATCACACACCTTAATATTTGGTCTTATGCGGGAGTTATAAGGGGTTATGTAACAAAACCATAGAAATATGGTTATGTACATTATTTTTTATATAATAATGAATATATTTTCATGTTATTTTTGTTACCTTTTAAATAGTTTTTAAAGCACAAATATAATTTGTAGTTAATATTCAACTAAGAAACCAATTTTCATGAAATAATGGATTTTTGAATTAAATAACATTTTAATAAAATATTATTATTATTAATGAATAATTATTTATTGAATATATATTATTTTAGGATTTTATGAATGAAATTGTAATTTTTATTAAGGTTTGAAATCCATTTTCGTCAAAACCCATGAATTATCGATAATTGTCGTTTTTTTAAAAGTGAAAATTAACATATTTAAAAAATTATTTAGATAAAATGAATATTATTTCTATAATTAGGATTTAGAAATTGTCAAATAGTGAATTTATCATAATTTTCTGAGATAGTAAAATTTTTGGGTAAAAATTAAATACCGTTTAAATATATAATGTGTTTTATGATATCATAATGACCGAATAGTGATGTAATAAAATAATATAAGACTTATGTTCAGCGAATATATGTTTTACCATTAAAATAATGTGATTTTGGTTTTGTTTGACTTATTTTACAAAGCATTAATGGACCCTTCAAGACTTATTAAACATCTTTTCTTTTTAAATTGTTTTCCTTGGGAGTGTGACTCACATCCACATAACCCACCCCATTATTTTAAATATTTTGGACTTTGACCTTATAAAATATCTTTTTCCACTCCCCTTTTTATAAAACCATGGGAAAAAACCATGGGCTGGTTTTTGGTTTGAATTAGTTCAATTTGAGGTGTCCCAAACCTAGACAATAAAGAATTCCCTCACCATTCCTATATAAGCCCACCCAATCTCCCACATTCTCCTCACTCAAAGAAATTGGAGTTCTTCCAAACTATACCCTCATCTCTCTATAATCCTCCCACAGTGATCCAAGCTCCCAAGAAGCCTCTCTCAAGCCTCTCTCAAGCCTCTCTCAAGACTTTGGAAGCACACTTCCAAGTAAGGGTTTTTTCTTTCCTTCCCATTTCTCCAATTTTCTTAATGTTGTTATGCACTTTTAATTTCAATTATAAATGTTTGGGTATGTTTTTGAACCACCCCCATATTTCCCACTTTATGTTTGAATGACTTGAGGCCCCTTTCTCTCTCATTAAATTCCTCCAATGTACACCCGTTACTATGCTGAAATTCCAAAATAAATTTCTCTCCCTTCTATTACATTCAAGAAATTATTTTGTATCATTAGTCTAAATTCCATTAAAATTGTTGGAACATGTATCTATATGACCCCATTACTGTCTATCTCATGATAATATGATGAGACTCCACATTCTATCTCATCAACCATTTTTATGAATTCTTACATCACGTCGTTAAGCTGCCGAAATTGCACCGACTTTCCGAGCCAATGTCATTGTGTAGTGAATACCATGCCCATTTATATATCATGGGTATTCAACTTTTTGAACATTTAAATATTGATTTTAATGTTTCTTTTATGAATTAAAAATTAATTTTTCTTGGAATGAATTATTATGTTTTATGAATGCATGTTATATGATCCATGTGGCACACTTATGCATGAAATGAAATGTTTAAGAAGGGTGTGCCCTTATAGCACTCCAATGCATTGGGTAATATATAGTATCATGATAAATCATGTGCACTGGGTGTTGAATCATTCTAATTCAAGTGAAATGAGTTTTTACTCATGTTTCATGTGCGGTGAGGATTTACTCATGATCCATGTGCCATGAGCCTTGGCTCATGCTACTTCCATGTTAAGTGTTGTTGCCACATTTCCTTGTTATAGTCATCATTATTTATCATGACATTATGTTTATGATTCTATTGTTCTTTATTGATATGTGTATTGTTTAACATGTGTTTTATTCCTCAGTTTATTCCATTATTATCCCCTTACTGGGCTATATAGCTAACCCTTTTCTTATGCATGTCCTCAGGTTATCCAATGCAATGCTAAGTAAGAGGGAATGTAGTGCTCATGTTAAGAATATTTTCAATAAATATGTTGTATTTTATGTTTTAATTTGTTATGTAATGATCCTAAGCCCCAATGAAACTAGACTTATCGATATTCCATGTTGTATCAAGTGAAGGATTTATGTAACAAATCATGTTTAAGTTTGAAATAAAAATCACAGTTGTCATAAAATCATAGTCATGACTTATCTATATGTAGTCCCAACAACCCTCTCTCATATACATGTTGTATTAACCGTATCCCTCTTAAGGATGTACATAATAGATCTCTCAAACATATTGAATTCAGAGGTGGTATGGTAGAAAATGAGGTATCTTAAGAGGAGTAGTTGGTGGGGATTTAATACGAGAGTGAAAACATAATATTTTATGTGACAACCCACCCAGTCTATGTACTATAGAGAAAAAATACGTAAAATGGAGGATTCATGGGAGCTGGAGGAAGCAATGAACGAGAAGTTCCCTAACCTATTTTCAGCTTATTATATAAAAAATTTCAATTTTGAATTTCTCAATAGGAGGAAGAATATAACAACCCACAATTTTGTCTGTGTAATTTACCTTCAAAATAAAAAATTGTATAATATATGTTAATAAACTATTATATAATGTATACATATCAATTGATTAAAGAAAAAAAATATTATAAAAATTTGAATAGTACATTTAGAGATCAATTTTGTCTACAAGGATTGGATGTATTATAATGTGGAAAATAGAAAAAAAGACAATAACAATTAGAATATTTAGATCTTCTCAATCCCCTAGAATAATTCCACTCGGAAACAAAACTATAGAAATAAACCAGAATATTAGTAATGAAATATTTACCTTGAAAATGAAAATATATATAACCTCAAGATAAAATAGAAGATAATTATGAATGAATGAAATATGATTAATTTTTAAAATTTAGGGAACAAATATTACCATTACAATAATGACCATTAGAGTAGTAATCTATCCATTAGAATAGTAACCCAGCCATTGGAATAGCAGTCTGAAAATTAGGAATATTAAACTGATAGATAGAATAATAAAATAAACTATGGAAATGTAAAATAATATTTAAGAATCATATAAGATAAAAATATAGCATATTAATATCATGATAAAGTAAATAAGAGTTTCAAAAATGATAAACTAATTATTTTTAATTTTGTACAACATAAATGTTTAAATACCAATTTTCAATTTAATATAATTATATATATTTTTTATTTTTATCCTTATTATTTATAAATTAATATAATGTATTATTATAATAATTAGATTATTTTATTACAATATAATTAATTTTTAAAAGGGTACAAAAATTGAAAAAAATATTAATATTAAAATTATTCAATTAAATAACTATTTCATTTAAAAACTTAATTTATAAGCATAAAAAATATATATTTATTAAATATATTTAACTTTTATAATATACCTATATAAAAATTGTTAGGGTGAATTTTTTTTATTTTTCTAATATAGTTTTATTTTTGGTGAATAATGAAATATGGTACAATATGATATGTAACATTACAAGCTAAATACAATAATTTTTTTTTCACTGATGATGTAATCAAAAACTATCTTGAAATCACATGAACTATTTAAATTACATAGACACAATAATGAATTGTATTTATAGTCTTGATCCAAAATAATAAACTAATGAATTTAATATTCACAACACCCCTCTCCTCCCCTTAAAAATACCACCCTCACAATGCTTTCTCCTCACACCTTATAAGCCCTGATGATTGAAAACATTTGAGACATCTACATTTCTAATACTTTCACACAAGTCATAGTGTTTATATAATCATCCAAATACCATTTCAAGGACATTTAAAGGATAACCTAATAAGAGTTGACCAACGGAAGAGGTAAAAATATCGACTAACCTCTCCAATTTTATTCTTCTTCTACAACCCCAATAATCCACATACACCTAAAAATTGTAAAATAAGAATCCGAAATATACTGTTTTTTATTATTATTGGGAAATATTAACCTTCTAACATCATATTTTTTTTCTTAAATGATTTTTTTCATACTGGTGGGTTCACCGCTGCTAGGAAATATGTACTTTGTTTTTCACCACCACATTCAAGGTTAGTCATTAAAATATTATTATTGATAAACAAGATGATAGTAATTATATTATAACTTATTTCACATTATTGAATGAATATAAATCCGTAACAGTAAATATAAATAAATTAGTTTGTTATTGTTGGTAAAACATGCTAAAAGAACTGACCACATAATGTTAACTTCATTGTGAAATTAATTGTCCAAATATTAGAAAATATATGGTTATTTGGGATAATTATAATTTATGTAACTAAATTAATACCATTTAATCATACTTTATGATTTTAGTCCAATTTTAATTGAACATCAACAAACACCCACAAGTGATTCGACCAAGGAAGCACGAAACAACCACTTTCAGAACTATAATATTAAACATTATATCTCACTAAAATGATTAACAAGGAAAAATATAGAATTATAATCAATAATGTGAATATGGAAAATAATATGAGTTAATTAATTGATAAATCTGATTGATTATTTTTTATTTTAAGTGGAATAAAAAATCATTCTAGAACCTAAAGTATGAGATTTATCTAAACCACGCCTTTTCTCTAGCTCATGGATGTTATATCTCTGGATTAATTAATCTCTCTATTTATTGTTAGGAATGACTGTAATTTTTTATATATTTATATTATATATATACCAATATTTTAATAATTTATTGTTATGGAATAATATATGCATCAATTGTATTTATCAATGCCCCATTATGAAATATCATTTGATTACGATTTGTAGAAAGATTAATCCATCCATTTCCAACCATGACTAATTATTATGATTATTCATTATGATTAATTTTACATGTTTGGGAAACATAAACATTTTTATGAACCGATTTGTGCACTTAGATATCACTCAATTTCATTATTTATTATCTGTTCTCTCATGAGACGTTATGTATGGAATTAGAGAGAAAACCTATTCTGTTATACAACTTTGTCAACAATGTGATGTTTTCTTGGATGTTATCCTTGAATTATTCTTTTTTAATGTAATATATTTATACCATAATACTATATTACCATGATCATATGATACCATATTGAGTATGTTAGAACCCATTTGATTATTCATGAGCCCTTTAATTCATGATATCATTTTATGTTAATTACCTCACATGGAATGATTAATTATCATATTCATTTCATTACTAGTATTTTTAGATCACCCATTTTGTTTATATATTCCCCATTTTAGGGAATATAATTTTAGAATATCTAAGGGATTTTGGAGGTCACTATTTATACCAAAATGATATTTTTTTTAATTTTAGCCTCACATTGATGAACTGTATATCTAGTCATCAGATGAAAGTAGGATTTTAATGAATTGGTTTTATAAAATTTATTCATATATTAACAATCATGTAATAATGCTGGGGTTTCTTAAATTACAACTTATGTTTTTATTTTTATTCCATCATAGATTTGAAGTATGTATGTTAGAGGATTTTTCCAACTAGGTTCATGAACTAATACTCAACACATGGATGATTATTACTTGTGATCAGATTTAATCATTATCATGAAATAAATATATTATACAAGGGAAAATATATTATGGATTCATTTATTTTAAATTACTAGGAATGTAATAAAATCATAAATGGTAATCTCAGTCTGTATACAATCATCTTGTATAGAGATCTAGGAAAGTAGATCGTCTGAATGATAGAAGATATAGCAGATGGAGATTGGTGTTTTAAGGTTGTATAATATTGACACTAAATTATTGCAATATTGTATTAAATTATTTTAGTATTTCTTTTATATAATCTAGTTTGGCATTCCACATTGGGGGTCCTTGGAATCTTACTTTTTTTACTTGAGGTACTACCATGTTAGCTGATATAATATTGTTATTATTCCCTTATATTGAGCACTTATGATGTTATAATTCATTTATTTATATGATTCTGATATAAGAATGTTGATACTGAGGGTATACTCAACCCGCCACACAATTTTTATTCTCATTTCTATTCAACAATATGCAGAATATATGGAGGTGCGTATGAGGTAATGTGGAACTCCATCCCGAAAAAAGTTATTTGGTTCAGGGATTAAAAATTTGTGTCCAATATGGGGTTTTATTTTCATTTCTTCATTACTTTATTTGGATAATTCTTGAAAAGGGCTTGGATATTAATAATTCAATTTGTATTGTTATGTAAGTACCATTCCATATCTTCTGTGAAGTACCTAAGAGTAATATGTGATTGGACTACAATTACAGTTGTGGAATTATGAATTCATATAAATTTTTAAGTATGTCTTATAGTTATAGTTCATGGAAATTAGGGGACATAATACATCATATATAGGCACATATGATCACATTTCATGTATAACAGTTTCATTATATGTATGGTATATCATTTAATTAAATTTATTTATTTTCTCTCTGATGATATATTATCTTGAATGTTGAGTTATTTTTACATGATCAACATTATTCTTTTAAATAGATGATTATAACTAATGTGCTTGTTTATAGAGTCTAGCCGGATGCATTGGTAATACATTTAGGGGTCATATTTTTAATAATGGGCAGCCTACATTGTTTGTTTCTCTTATAGAAATACCATTTCCATTCCTATAAAAATCTTAGGTTTTTTTTTCATATGTAAAATTTTCTAATAATTTCAACAATTAATTTATTATTACATACAATAACGCCTAAATTTCATCTATGTGAAGCATTATTAAAATCAAAAAGGAATTCCCCTTCTAAGAAAAGTTCCCACATACCTACTCTATACATCATGTAGTATAACCTTTATAGCCTGTGTTCTTCTACATGTAACCTATTCAGGAAGGATGAGTGTCTAGGAATATGGTCGATTATCTATGGAATTCAAAACTTAAAATCCTCTAGCCATCCATGTATTTATTGGAAAACAAGTTTCTATGAATTGGATTTATATAATCAAGTGGATATTAAATATATTGGAGATAGAAAAGCATTGACATGTAAAGATGGATACTTCCATTCTTCAATGTCCTTATAGGATGATATGTGGTGTGTTTAATGAAGTACAAAGATGTTGTCTTACTATGGAGACCTTCACGAATTTCTTTGTTAAGGAAGTATTCCCATATATGATGAAGTTTTATCAAGATATGTATTTTATGGATATTTATAAATGGGCGATGATTGTGTATTTAATATTTTATTGTTTCATGGAGTTTATTTACGTCACTCCACCCAAGGATTTGGATAAGGAAGATAAATATAAAATGTTTGTGCCTCCCCATAGTTTTTATTAGACACATCATGTCTAGATTTTAAACCTGATAAGATATCTAAAGGTTGTTCGTAATTCCTTAATATTTGAGAAATGTAATGGGGTGGACGTAGCTATAAACCTTCATCATAATCTTAGTTTATTTCCTTGAGGACATACAAATATAGTAGTGAGTGTCACTTATAGTAACAAAAAGGGCAAGGATGACTAGTTATAGAAGGGATATAGTTAGTAATTGGAGTAGAGATGTTTTTTATAGACCCATCTATATGAGGAGGATTTACCTATTGTGTCTATAGTTGATAGTGTGGGAATTACTAGAAACCTTTCCCAAGAACTCAGATTATGTGTTTTTTGGTTGTTAATATGGGAAATTTTCAGTAATTCATTTCGAGGGTGTTACAAATAGGTTCTCAAATGGGTGTTGGGATGTGATCACTATAACCTAGGGATTTGGTTGGGATCCTTAGTGCTAGAATCTTACCCTCCCAATCCATTAGGTAACCATGCATGTTGTTCTCCTTATAGGAATGCCTAAGGAGATGAGGTTGAAAAACGTTATGCATTAGACCAATCCCCAACTAATGGTGGAAAAGAACCTGTGAAAATTTATGTTATGGTCTTGTAAACATCTACATTATATTCTTCCAGGTTTGATATGTGTTCGTCTAATTAATTTACAATTTTTTATGTTGTTTTGGGAGTTCACATGGAAGTCAATTTATCTTCATATTTTCTCCCTCCCAATACACCCTTGGGTAAGAAAGTGGATTATCTATAGATATTTCTATAATTTCATATCATCATTTAAATCTAAGGGAATCTAATGAATTTCATGTTTCATGTTATGATAGGAATTGATTTGACATTCAACATGGGTAGCTTTACTATTTACCTAATTAACGTTGAAAAATATAGGATACAAGCATCCCATTATATGCATAAGGGCCATAAAATTATTATGACTGGTGAATTTAAAGTTGGAGATGGAAACATAAGTATGTCTATGAGTTGGTATATATATTTTATTAAGAATTTAGGGGGAATTGTTCTTAATATAGATCCAGAAATAGTTCCTTCCACCTTTTCTACTATAGAATTTTTTATCAAAGATATAATTCCAAATTTTTTCTTTGGAATCCCCCGGACAAAGGAATTAAATTTGAGAACAAACATGTTCTTGGAGAACAACTTATATCAGTTCCTCCATATCTTATGGCACTGGATAAGTTCAAGTAATATATGGGGCAACTAAAGGATTTTGAGGTGAACAGATTTATTATAATGAGAAAAACTCCTAGTGGATCCCTGGTGAAATTCAAAATGATGGAATATGGTAGTATTAATTTATTATTTGAATACAAGAATCAATAGTAGGAGATAATGATGAATATAACCCCATTTATGAGGAATGATGTTTTGACTAATAAGTCATAGGCAACCCAATATTTTTTATGAATATAACATGATTGGGATACCACTTGTTTAATAATAGGGAAGATCATATTCCTATGATATTATTTAGGTGTAGATAATGACTATATGAGCCTTTCTTAATTTTTTTCGTGTTGAAAAATTTCCCATTGGTTTTTCTACATCTCGTGAAAAATATTCCATCAATATCTTAACTCCTCCATTATTGTGTTTGTTGATTATATCCTCAACTACTCACTGATTATAGAGATTAAATCTTGGAACCTCTAGATATGTTTAGATCACATTGAATAAATGGGATATATGCCAATATATCTAGGTTTCACTTCTATAACCATGAGGTATGTTTTCCTACGAATTTGATCATTGAGGTAGGATTTCTTATACACTCAGGGAAGGCATAAGTTGTGATGTCTTGGATACTAATTATAGTTCATTAAAGACTTATATATACCCTATAAGAACCTATGACTTGGATTAAATTTAATGGAGTTCTATTTGAATGGATTAATTAGTATTTAAATAAATTATTGATGTGGAAGATGAGAATTATGACATCTTGGATCCTAATATTTCCCAAGCCTAATATTGTTTATGCAGGTTGATGTGATCTCCATGGTGTTATTTAAGGGGTTTTCATTATGTAGAGGGATATGGAAGTAGCTTATGGGTCATTTCAATAATAACCCCATGGGATGAACTATTGTATTTATGGCATGAAGTTTTCATCTATGATAGATAATCTGTTGTATTGGGGCCTTTATTTATTTCTTGAGATATTATTCAAATATATGGTCCACAAGATCATGATTTACATTTTTTCTTAGTGGTGAATTAAAATCTATAAGTTTATTTGGGTAGAGTTTATATAGATGTTAAATTTTGAGATGGATTATGTTCTAGGGAATGGTAATTTCATTACATATATTCTCTATTTGAAAACACATTAGTATGTAGAGATACATTAAGTGGAATAATAATTGTAAATATGATTATTAGATGAATGGTTCATGGAAGAATTCGAGGATCAAGGGTTGATTAATGTTATCTCTTCGATATCTTATTTATCTTGGTGTTACTTGTAATGAAAAACTAGGAGTTTCATCCTAAATTCTTATTGGTGAGGGAAGGGTTGGCAAGAAGTGAACTATTTCCTTGATTGTCAATGGATAATGTCAATTTGATCTATTATTTTAGGTGATTTCTGGTTCATGGCCAAATCAGAGAAGATACTATAGGGGATTCCCATGAATCTCAGTGGGTGGCTCAAATAGGTTTGATAAATACATGTTAGGTTATTTTTTTGGAACTTATGGTGATTAGGAATTAAGAGAGATATCATTGGTTTTGTCTATCCTAGCATGAATATTTATAGGATAAAGGATGGGTATCAATGTGTTAGAGGAATCCCTTATCAATAACTTATGATTATGTTGTTGTTGGGTGATGTTATGATTGAATTCATGATGGGTTTATCTTAGACCTATAAAAGTCCAGATGTTTCTTGGGTGATAGTTTATTGGCCAATGAATTATGCACATTCAATTCCAATCCAAGAAATTCAAATAGTTTATGAGTTGGGAGAGACTAAATTTTTGGGAAATTTTAAAACAACACTGAGTTACTTTTAGTATCACATTAGGCATAGACACAGATTTTATGCCATGGTTTTCTATGCATTATGGAAGACCATATGGTCTATGTTAAAATCGAGTAAATCGTATCATCTGTAGGTAAATGGAGTGTTAGAGAGGACAATCCAAATATTGGAGGCCGTACTCATGCATTCATCATGAACATTGTTGGAAAATCAGATAATTATCTAGACATATTATAATTCACATTAAATAATTTTTAATTATAATCAATTAACATGTAACCCATTGAGGCTCCTTATGGTTGATCATGTCTCTCACTGTAGTGTTGTTATGGTCTAGGTGAGGAAACTATCATTGGGATGAGAATGGTTCTTGAGACCTTTAAAAGGGTGATGTTCATCATGATGTAGGTGGATACCACCTAGAATAAAAAATATCATATTCTAATTATAGGAGTCCACCAATTGTATTTTCCTGGGGACTCTATCTTTCTATAAGTGTCACCTTGGTTGGGGAATCATCATTTTTGGTGCCACAGTAAGAAAACACCATAGTTTGATGGGAATTGTAAAATCATTGAACATTTTAGATAAGTGGATTACTAATTGTATGTTCCATTATGGTATGACTATATACACAACATATTCCATTCATCTCATCTTTAGAGGCATGAAAATGATTTATAAATGTGACAAAAAACAAGGACATTAAGTTGGAATGTAAAGCATCATTCATGGAATATTTGATCTAGATCATAGAATCGAGTGTGGATGTTTTTAAAGGGAATATGGTATAAATTGACTTAATTATATGGAGTCATGGTATTATGCATTATGATAAAATGGAATGGATGTTGGATGCAATATGTTAATGGTCATGTTTTATTTTGGAGGAAACCCTAAAGAAAATTCATTGGGACATGATGTCATTTTAGGGGATATTATTATGGCTCAATACTTTTCAATGAATTATACCAAAAATGTATCAATTTATTGAGTGTGTTTGAGTTAAAAATTCCTGAGTAAATACTTAGGTATATTCATGATGGTTTTAGGATTTTAAATGGGTGTATGTTTTTCACCAGTTTAGGAGAAATTGTGTAGTTATCCCTTGGAAATATTGTGCCGTGTTAGAGAAGGACAATGGGAAGAACATAGTTGGTGAAAAATAATAGTAATATTTGAAATATTACATATAAAACCATTTTACCCGGGACAAATTCAAAAAAAAATAGTTGGCATATTGTTTACCAAACGGTGTGGCCAAACCATTTAGGTTCCCAGATGAAGTAACCCTTCCATTGTTACTACATTTATAGTAAACTATTCAACCAAACAAAAAAATGTCTTCAAACTTATACTATAATTTGGTTTTAAACTATAAAATATACATTATTTCCTATATTCTATGGGTTCTTGATCATAGGGACTTCTATGGTGGAACTTTTTCATTCTCCACCATTAAAATTCTAATTATAATGAATCTAGTGGCTCTAGTGAATAAGAATTCAAGATATGTTATCATTGTTCTCTTTTATTCTCAGTATCAGTATATTATTTCACTTTGTCAAAGTATTATTAATATATCTAGATATATGGATTCATATGTGGTATAATAAAGATTACTTGGGCTATTGAAGGACAATATCCCAAATCTTTTGATAATCACTTTATTTCCCTTGAATAGATCAGGATCTATAATTGAATGTAGATCTCAATATGTAAGCCTAATCTAATTCATTCCCTTATCATGTCTTTATTATGGAAATTTTTTCTAAAATCCCATTTTTTAATAATTGGTATTGGTTTATGGGATCCATATAGGGAATTCCTTATTTTGCTGATTAAACATGTGGGATATTATAATTTTACACTAACACACCTTTGTATGGATGTTCCTTATCATATAGAAAACATGGATAGATTTTAGCCTTGATATTGATAATATGTGGGTAATGGGTATCCTATGAGACCCAAATTTGATATGATATACTGTATGTGTGTGTATCCCATGAGAACCATGTTTGATATTGTTTCGATGTGTGGTCATGTATAGTCGATGAGAACCACAAATGATATTAATCACTCTGGTGTGTGTGTGTGCGTCCTATGAGACCCATGTTTGATATTGAATAAATGCATGTACCAACATAACAGGTGAGGTTCATGGTTGATATTGATCACATGTGTGTGTAGGAGTATCCCATGAGACCTATATTTAACATTGAACACATATGCGTGTGTCTGTCATTGATGAGAATAATTCTTAATATTATTTCTTTGTGTATATATTTGGGATAATTATTATGAATGATTATATAGTTTTTGATGTTTTTTAATTTAGTGGCATGTGACAAGAATATCAACATTTATTTCTAAGAACATAGAGTGGGAGATTGTGAGACACATGATGATAGAGATGATGTACTAAGAACTTGAGAAATAGTGTGATAACCATGAGTTTAACCCATGTAAAGTGTGAAATATAAGAGAATTCTATTCTGACCTGAGGTATAGATAGGGTGGGATGTACTTGAGGTATGACCTATAATAGGGATGAAGCTCAATTTCCTTATGGAATGACTATATACTGTTATTACATATGCATAGACATGGATATATGTGGTTTCCTTATAGAAGACTCATGATCATGACTTCCATTATGAATATTCTCAGGGAATAGAGCTCAAGTAATAATGTTTGGGGGTTTTGTGACTTTATTACGAAATTAGTTCTCAAAAAATGGTTTATTTTTTTACACTCTTGTGAATTCACTTTTTATCATGATGAATATCTCTAATTCAGATGCTATTATATTAAATATGAATTAGTTTTCTTAAGAGGGGTTTATACTCACACCTGGAATGTGAATCTCAATGTGTATATAAATCATGACTAGAAATTATTGTAAGGGAGATATCTAGTGTCAACGAGCTGATGAAATAATTATTTTTTGAAGGTATTTCCAGGAATTTTTTCAATGGGATTCCACAATTTCATTATTTATTTTCATGTTACAGGGTTGTACTATTGTTTGACCTAATAAAATTGGGTCCCATGGTTTAATACATTGGACAAATTGTGGTTCCTGAAATTTTATCTGATATATTCTTTTTAATATTCCATTCACCTATGATGTTTGAATGTTATTATTTATTTTTTGATATTATTCCTACTTTTTAATTTTGATACAGATGGTATAATCTCCTCAAAAAATAGTTTAGACAAATATAAATAGTTAGAAATGTGTTTCATAGAGGGAAGGATGCATGAGGTCATATGGTATTCTATCCCAGAACAACTAGATTTGTTTTGGGTGTTACATATTATATAATAAAAATTTTCTTCATAATGTGAGAAAAATCTAGCACAATAATTTTTCTTCAATTTTTTTAGAAGATGATTTAATTAAACTGGTTAGGACTTTAAAATTACATCATCATGTAATCTCGATGAGGACAATAATTATCAATTAACATTGAACCAGAGTAGATATATCTACTAATCATTCTCGAATCATTTAATATATATTTGAATATTTCAAGAGAAAGTGTTTTCAATGTGACACTTTGATTGTTTTAGGAAGCGCTAAATTTTATGATTAATAATGTGTTAAATTATTGTAACTGATCAAAATATTTTTGTGTAATTTATATAATATGGAAAATATCGTTTCCCGTAACTTCATAGTCATCTACCTTAGAGTAGAACCATATAAAAATCAATGTGCATTTTTTCCATTTTATCTTAATACATTCAAGTAAGGATGATATATTATTTTATTTGATCATGTATTAACATGAAGTATAAATTTATTTAATTTAAAATATGTTTTAAAATATCATAAACTTGTAATTAATCCCCCACCAATTGAGTGGGACACCCGTTATTGGGGAATATCATTTGTTATCAAAGAATATATCCCCCCATAGTTAGATCCAAAACTTGTGAGGTTGGAAAATGTAATCATATTTTATATTTGATATCACGAATTAAGAAATGAATTACTATTTTTTAAATAGATTCCACCAGATATTTTTTCCACATTCCCTAGAATATACTTATAATAAAATTATGTTGTTTTTACTGATTAAATAATATCTCAAAATTATTATTCTCTTAATTGATATTATAAATTTGATGGAAAATCAAAAATGGAAATTTAATGCTTTTATAAGAGAACTTATAAACTAATAGGATGGTATTTTAAACTACTAATGAAATCATGTTATAATATGATATAAAATCTAAAGGGAGTTTCTAATTTAAATAAAAAAGGAAAAACAATTCTTGCATAGAATATATAGAGACATTAAAATTGGTGGAGAATAAACCATCAATTAATATATCATAATAGTAAATTATATAATTAGAAATATTAGATTTCATTATGAAATGAATTATAATTATATAATTAATAATAATTTCATGAGAATCATTCCATATATATTTGATCTTATGTTCTATACACTAGATAAAATATAAGATCTTACACATGAAAATGTGAAAAAATATCATTATATATTAAATGATATATCATCCTCATTTAATTTAAATGGTACCAGGTGAAAATATTTTTAATCCAAAATACAACATAAAATCAATGAAGGAAATTTTTAATACTATAGTGATTTTAATGATAACTAAGATAAGTAATAATTTTATAATAGATTCATCTCTATAATCTTAATGAATTTCTGAAAGTTATATTGAAAATAAAAGGACATGTTTCCACAAAAATTATTTCAATGTAGTATCATTGGACACATTTTTGTAATCTATCCAATGTGAAAATGCCGTAAATATGACACATATGAACAAGGATCAAATCCAAAAGGGTTGTTTAATGGTAGAAATTAAATTAAAATAAAATAATCTGGTGATTGAAGTAATAATTTACTAGAATAAAGTGAAGAAGATGGGTGAGTAAAGTAGATAGAGAATTATCATCATCCAATAGTCATTTAAAGGGTGCCACTTCATATATGTTGTTAAATATGATAGATCATGATCATAATTATTAATAAATATCATATGGTGAGGAAGAAGGGTGTTTGGAAACTTTTATAGAGCATATGATTATAGTTGAACATAAATCATTCCATGATAAAACTAATTTTCTCAAAAGGAAATAAAATAAATTAAGATTGAAGCATGAATGAAAAATTAAGTAATGAAATATATTTATGAAAAGTGAAACCAAATCATTAAAGAAATAAATTTATTATAATTAAATGTGTTTAATAATAATAAAATAATAATATATCAAAAATAAATATCCAAAGTTACAAAAAAAACTATTATATGAAATAATAAAAATTTGTTCTAGTAGAAAAAGAATAGAGAAATATCAATGAATATTTTAAAAATGTTGTTCAAATCAAATTGGAATAAATAGATGATGAGAAAATAATGTTCCTAAAAGAGAAGCAAAATATTCACATGATAAATATTTGAAGAATCATGTTGTTACTACCAAGGATGCTTTAGATTTTAAATCTATTCCTATTTAAAAAATAATGGTTATGGTAATCTATCTACAAAAAAGAGATAAGTTTATTACTAAAACAATATCGTATTGTATACTAAAGATATATTAATGTATAAATATCAAAGGAATAAGTAAATTGATTAGTAAATTTCTATGATATAGGGTCAAAGGGTATTCCACGTGCTACAAGATTTATCAGAACAATGAAATATCAATTGAGTATAATATGTCTTCACCATTGACTTGGAAATGATTCAAGGGGAGAAACACTAAAAATTAATTAAGAATTTCTCCAATAATTCTTGTTGTGTAAAAATGACATCCAATCCATCTACATAGAATATATATATAAGTATATGGATAAAATATGTTAGGGATTTTACTAATCTGTTTATGGTGCTATGGAATGAATGAAAATATAACATAAATAGTTTTTCAATAGTCAAAAAGGTAATGTAATGTAGATGGTTATGGTGGAAGAAAGATACCTCAATATATTTATTTCTATAAAGACATGAATTATAAGAGAGGCATGCAGCTGTGATATTAGTTCTTATTCTTACATGAAAGTCCATTAAAAAATATTTATGAATTTTTAAAAATGTGATAGAGGGTATGGAATATTTGGTAATGAAATTTTACTAAAAATTAAATTTTTTTGATATGATGATATGGAAACTCTCTGTCTAAAATGAATAAAGAGACTTGGTCTTAAATGTTTCATGAATTATCATTCAAATGTATGATTGTTTTGTGATTAGATGAATGATTTTATGCTCAATAATATTAACAAATCATCAATAATTGAAAATATATATTGGTTATCAAAAAAATATAATTAAAAAATCTTAATCTATTACACTTTTTTTAAACCAGCTAATACAAAATAAATGAGTAAAATGATGAGATAAATTTTTGCAACATCGGTGTTAGTCACATCAGCTAAGGAACACTATTTAAATATCAAAAATATAATTTTTGAGAGACTGTTCTGAGTTGAAAAGAGACTGAGAGGATGTATGAGAAACATTAAAAAATATATGATAGTCCAATATACATTTAAAATTCTATATATTTAGTATATAAAGCTAAATTAGACAATGTTTACTTATTTGTGAAAATGTTAAAAATGGATACTATTAGTGATTTATATTTCATTAGATTCAATAGGAGATATTTGTGTTGACTAATATTATGTTTTTAAAACATTAACATGGGGGCATTAATATGTTTAAAATATTTAAATATTTGGTTGACATGGATTTGGATATATATATTAAAAACATGAGATCTGATATGGTATGGTAGTATAATTTACATTATTTTATAATCAATCTTAAAAAATGGAATCATGAATTAGTATAGTTCACCCAACACAATTTAATATATTTGAAAAGATTATAGGAAAAGTAAAATTCTTATAGAGAATGGTAGGACCATGTATAAGAACTTGGATCTTCTTTTCTAGTATGTTTTTATTTTTCTAGTGTTTTTTGAGAAAAAGAGGTGTTTATGGATGTTTTTATTGTACACGTTGTGTACTTTATGAGTACACCCCGTGTACTTAGTTACTACGGGTAGATGGGTGATGGCCGTGTAGTGGCCATGCACCCAGCCGTGTGTGGTGACCTGGAGACCGCTTAATTGAGGGGCCAATGAATGAATGTTCACGCCATGTATTTATAAAGTACACACCTTTTACTTTATTTTTTATTTAATGAACCGAGGTCATGTCTAATTGATAGAACTGTCTACATCTCGACCTAGTTTGTCTGAGAAAACCCGTATGGCCACGATCTTTCCCTAAGACCCTGATCGAGCATCTGTTATCCAAATCAACCGCTTTTGATTGTGTTATGATCGCCTCGCTAATCTCTTCCTTCTCCAAGATCTTCGTTTCTAGATTATTATTGTTTCTAGAGCTATCTTTAGTGGAATGTTTTGAGTGTTTTTGTAGATATATGGTGTTCTTGGGAGATTCATGGCTTGAGGATCATGTATAATGATACTACAACACCGAGGTAGGTTTTCTGTGCCTGTACGATGAAATAATTTGAGTTATATGTGCAAAAGTGACCAATACACTTGAATGGGGTATTGCACATTTACTATTTTATCCATGTTAATTGTCTTCCATTCATGTATGCTTGTGTAGAAGTCAATTGAATGAGAATTGGTTTAATTCTATGTTTTTGATGTGTTTTCCCATTCATGATTGTTTATGACCATTTGGTATTTCATAGCCTATTAGGCTGCCTTGTTTGTTTCTCATGCCTAGTATTATAGGATAGAGTGATGTTTATCTGACATGTTGTTATGTTGTATACTGTTAGCCATGTAGTTCATGAGGATTACATTGTCCGATACACATTTCCATGCTTGTTTGACTTACATAGGGATGTGGGAACCTCATGTTGTGGACCACAGAGATAATATACATAAGGGATTATCCATATTGTCTATTATTTCTGTTACAATGTGAGGCCATAGAGGGAATTGACGTAAGTGCTTCCTCAGAGTGTCTGTAGTTCCTTGATGTTGGCCACATCGGGAATGTGACATAAGTGCTTCCCCGGAGTTCCCTTTAGTTACCGATACGAGACTATATGGGGAATTGACGGTGAGTGCTTCCCCAGAGAGTCAATGCTTATACTAAACCAGGGGGGATAGACTACGTGTACTTCCCAGAGGGTTACTTGTGTTGTTCTGTTTGAAAAAGAGGATTTAGGATGAGATTACTTATCATAGGGTTAACTTCTATGATTAGGTGCTTCGTTGATATGGGTAATTGAATGCTTTGATGCTGTGGAAATGTTTACTGCTGAGCACTTCCTTTTTGTCTGCTTCTTTTTACTTATTGCCTACCATATATATTCACTGAATGTTAGGCATACATCTTTTGGTGGTTGCCTACTGGGATTAGTCTCACACCCTGTTTGGGTCCTGCTTTTGGGCCCAAATAGACTATATTGCTACATGTATAGATAAAGGAAAGAACCCTTCTACTTCAGGTACTTGATAGCTTTGGTGTTGGAGACCATGGGACCAAGATGAGGCTTGCAATGCTGAGGATATGTTTACTTTTTATTCTTTTACTTTGGTTTAGTTCTGTATTTCAACATTGTGACTTGTTCGGCTGCTTTCCTAGACATATGTATCATGCATCATTTATATATGTGTGCACGAGTGATTTCTTCACTAGTCTTCCACTGTTTGTTATTGTTTGACTTTATTACTGCTTCTACTATTGTACATTTGTCTCTCTTACACTGTGTTACTCTGCCAATGAGGGTATAATTTCCCCACTATCACACCGAAGGCCCTCATAGCTAGTTGGTATCCTCTGACATTTATGGAAATGTGCTTGAGGCCATGTGACCAACCAATTATAGGGCACCGCCGGGTGGCTTCCGAAACTAGGATGTTACAAAGTGGTATCAGAGGAATTATTTTCTCTTTAATTTCTATTTGGATCCTATAGACATGGATATGAAGGAATATGTACTTTGTAATAATCCATTCTTAGGAGTAGCTAACCCGTGTACAGGGAAAATCCAATCTACTTCATTTATTGCATGTTTTCTGGTTTTTCAATTATAATGTTGATTTGATTTCAACTCTTGGGTGACCTACATTAATTGTGGTGTTATTGTTGTTATTCTTGAGGTTCTATTTCTATTGCAACCCGATGATAAGTGGGTATTCCACCCCATGGATCATATAAGCACTTGATAGGAATCACATATCATGCATTCTTGCCATGCCATTTAGGGTGCATTAGTGATTTCATGTTGTTGTGATAGGTGTTTTGCTAGATATGCATGCTGTTGTGATAGATTCCTTGATAAAAATACCTGTTGTTTGAGAGGGTATTATTTGTGTAAGGTTTTGTTTGAATGAATTCCAAAATGTGGTTCTTGAGGTGTTATGGGCCCTCATGGACTGGAATTTGGAATATGATTTCCATATTATCCTTGTTTATGACATGTATACGTTTCCAAACATTTATTTGCAGGGAGTATGGGACCTCACAAATTGTAATTTGGCACTTTAAGGATTGTTTCAATGTTTTCTAGGCTTCAGAGTAGTTTCTAAGACTTACTATCTGGAAAAACCCAGAATACACGCCGTATAATGTTGAATACACACCTTGTGTTCTTCTATTCGAAAAAATAGTTTTTTCTTTGTACATGCAGTGTACCATATGTACATGCCATGTAGACTCTAACTGTGTCTCAGAATGTGTGGGCAGAGATATAGGGTTTGTAAATATTTTTTAGGACACACCGTGTACCAGATATACAGGCTATGTAGTAGAACCATGTAACCGCCTGTTTCACTAACATCATAGGTCGATTGAGTCTTTTCAAATACATGTCGTGTCCATCCGAAACACACTGTGTAGTGTAACTATAGAATCTATTCATGTCACTGGAAACACGGGATGGCGATATCATCCTTGTAGACACCATGTACATATGGAACACGTCGTGTAGTGTGATCCGTGTATCTGGCAGTATCATTAACAACATGGGTCGGTGAAGCTCATCAAGTACATGGCTTGTTTGTCACTAACATGCCATGTAGTAGTTTTATAGGAGAGTCGTGTGTGTTAGCCATGTAGAAGAGCTTGGGCAGGGAAAGAGGATTCAAATTCATTCCATGTGTCAGGACAACATGCCTTGTATGGGGTGTTGCATGACTAGTTTTGGCAGAAGTACATTCCCATGTGAAAGGATTCATGGAACATGCCGTGTTGGCATTATACACACAGTGTATCCATGTTTTAAAAAATATGAATTCATTCTTTCTCTTGTTACATCCTTACTCTCCTAGTTTTAATTCCATGATAATATTTATATAAGGTGTGCACTTGACCTTGCATAGTCATGCCTCCATGATTTCCTCTGATCTTATGGTAGTTACAGGGAAACGATAAGACACCGGATATGACTGATCAAATACTTCCAGAAGATCCTCCTGTAGTGCTAGTCTCGGCACCATCCATCATTTTGGACACAGGTGCTGATGCACAGTTCCAGGAGGGCTTCATGAGGTTCATCCAGACCATCTGAGGAGTACCATATCCTACCCCTTCTATAGTAGAGTTGACATGGATTTTCCTGCAGAAACATCCTCCCACCTTAACAGGGAAATAAGGACATCATGCTATAGAGTCACGGTTAGAAGCAATACTTTCAATCTTCATGCAACTGAAAATGCCTCCAGAGAGAAGGGTCAAGATCGTTACGTACATGCTTCAGTATTCCACGAAGAGATGGTGGAATTTGATCTCACAGGCATGACACCATCAGGTCAAGGCTTGGGATGAGTACCAACATGCCTTATATGACTACTTAAATCTAGAGACTTTGAGGGCGGATCAAGCCCAAGAGTTCATGAGTCTAGAGCAGGGTACTCTTTCTGATATAGATTATTCTTCTCATTTCACTGAGCTGCAGCACTTTATGCGTATTCCATGAGGTGATGAGTTATTCCTAGAAAGGAAGTCTGAGGATGGTCTGAGGCACAACATCCGACTATAGGTGAACATGTTCCGGTTGAATTCCATCCATTAAATAGTCAAACAAGTGCTTATCACAGAGCAAAATTTGGGGGATTCTGGAGTTGTGGGACAGAGAAGTTCGGTATCTAGAGTTACTATCCCTCTTACTGATTCTAGGAAGCGCCTCAGTGAGTCTTCACACGGTGATCCATGGAGGCACGATACTTCTTTTGGTAGCCAAGTGGTGTGCTACCAATGTGGGAAGAGTGGGAATACGAGACCACATTTCCTGGGAGACCCAGTGGAGTGCCAATATTATGGAAAGATGGGTCATCTGCAGCATTTCTATCAGATCTTCTCACCAACAGGTGGTGTCATGGGTTCTTCAATGACTCCACGTTCAGGAGAAGTGCCACCTATTTCTAATCTATCTAGGAACTATGGTTATTTTGTCCATTCAGGATAAGGTAGAGGTTGTGGCTGTGGTAGTCAGTCACCAAGCTTTCAACAATAGCAGGGTGGATCACCTTAGGGTGGTCAGGCAGTGTCATATGGTTGCGGTGCATGTCAGACTTTTGCAGTGGAATTGACCTAGAAAGAGAAGGATCCCGGACCCTCTACAGTTTGAGGCAGGATCTTAGTTACCTCAGTTTTAGCATCTGTTCAATTCGATACATGGGCTTCCCATATATTTATATATTTTTCTGTTGTGGAGAGCCTTTGGATTTTTGTCATTACTTCTGTTGATGTCTTGACATTGGACACACTGTTGGGGACAAGAACGACTAGTGTACGTCAGTGAAAGGAGTTCCCTATTGAGGATGGTGGGTGTCACTTCTTTTACGAACTCTATATCCTTGAGATGACATGATATGATGTCATTCTTGGAATGGGCTAGTTAGTTTCCTTCTAGGAAGTTGTCGATTGCTATCGTTGTAGGGCGAGTTTCACAACACTCGAGGGCTGATCATTTCTTAATAAGGGAGAATGAGATGTCCATGCGAGCAGAATAGGACCTGTGCATCATGGGTTGGGAGGAGTTATAGCCCATATTTCTTGTCTTTATCTGGATGATCAGGGGACTTCACAGATATACTTTACTTGAGTTGTGGATCATTTCAGGGATGTCTTTCTAGAGGACGTTTCAGGTTTGCCTTTGGAGAGAGAAGTGGTATTTTCTATTGAGCTCATTCCAAGAGAGGCACTGATGTCCATTCCTCTTTATAGGATGGCTACATCAGAGTTAAATGAGATCAAGAAGTAGTTAGAGGAGTTTTAGGAAAAGGAATTTATTTGACCATGTACTTCTCCGTGGGGTTGGCCTATCCTATTTGCGATGATGGTAGACGGTACCCTACGACTTTGTGTGGATTATTAGAAGTTTAACATGTTGATAGTAAAGAACTGATATCCCTTGCCAAAAATTGATGATCTGTTTGATCAGCTATAAAGAGCCCAGTTATTCTCGAATATTTACATGAGATCCAGTTACCATCATTTGCGCATTAGACCATTTGATAAACCAGTTACTGCATTCTGGAGCAGGTATGGTCTATATGAATATCTGGTTATATCTTTTCGTCTCATGAATGTTCCTGCAATCTTCATGGCTGATGAACCGTGTGTTCCATCCGTACTTGGATTCATTCGTGGTGGTTTTCATGGATGATATCTTGGTGTACTCTCACACTCAACACGACCATGATACTCATCTTGAGATAATTCTGAGTACACTGAGAGTGCATCGGTTAAATGCTATGATTTTAAAATTTCACTTTTGGATGGATCAAATTCACTTCTTGGGTCATGTTATCTCGGAGACAAGAGTATCAACATAACCAAAGAAAGTGAGAGCAGTAGTTTCTTGGGAGCATCTGAAGAAAATCTTTGATTTATAGAGTTTTATAGGTCTTGTTGGATACTACTAACGTTTCATACAGTACTTCTCACGATTGGTAGTTCCAATGACGAGAATGACTAAGATGGGTGAAAAGTTCTTGTTGTCAGATTCTTTTTAGTCAACCATTCATGAGATGGAAGGGAGGTTGACTTCAGCACTAATACTATTTTTTATAGAGCAAGGGAAGAGATAAACTGTTTACTGTGATGCATCAGGTGTAAAGCATGGAGCAGTGCTTCTGTAGGGGGAATGAGTCGTTGCTTACGGGTCTCGACAGTTGAGGCCTCATAAGAGAAATTAATCGATGTACAATTTTGAGTTAGATGCAGCTGTTCATGCCTTATGTGGTTGGAGGAATTATCTTTTGGGAGAATTTTGTGGTTTTAACCAACCACAATTGTCCCAAGTATATCTTCACTCAGCGTGAATTGAATATGAGACAACAAATGTGGGTTGAGTAACTTCAGTCCTTTGACTTTGAGCATGAATATACACCTAGAAAACACAACACACTAGCTGATGCGTTCAGTAGGAGGACTTAGATACATGCAGTTTAGAAGTCTCTCAGTGAGTGGAAGCTTATGGATTTGTTCCCTGAGATGCATTAGGAGGTGCATGACAGGAAGGGGCATAGGTTTCTTTCTTCTATAGTTGTTTCCTCTAATCTTCTTGATCAAGTGTGAATGAGGCATCTATCAGATTCTACATTCCTCTTCTTATGGGAAAGCATTTCAGAAGAGGGACTTATTCCTATATGGACCATAGGTGAGGATAAAATATTGCATTTTCATGAGAGTGTATGGGTGTCAGTTGACATATGCGGGGAGCTTATGCAGGACATTCACTCCTTATTTTGGGAATTTCATCATGGTGTCACCTAGATGTATTGGGATCTACATCATCAGAACTAGTGGCTAGGTATGAAGGTAGATGTTGCTTATTTTGTGATGAGGTGTTCCACCTATCAGCAGGTGAAGGTGGAGAATCAGCGACCAACATGGATTTTTCAGCACTTCCCCATTCCTGAGAGCGAATGGAATGATGTCGCGAAGGATTTCGTGGCATGATTTCTAGGGTAACCTCGTGGGAATGACGCTATTTGGGTTGTCATTGACCAACTCATGAAGGTTTCTCACTTCGTTCCAGTCATAGAGACCTTCACTGTTGATGAGCTGGGAAGGTTGTACATCCATGAGATAGTACATCTACATGGGGTTACACACTCCATTTTTTCTGCCAGGGAGGCCCATTTTACTTCTCATGTCTGGCAGATATTGTAAAGTGATTTGGGTACATGTGTACTTCTGAGTATATCTTACCACCCCCAGATAGATGGCCAGTCCGAGCGTACAACTAAGGTTCTTGAGGACATGCTTTGAGCATGTATCCTGGATTTTGGAGGTTCATGGGAGAAGCACAATCCTCTTGTGGAGTTTCCCTACAATAACAGTTTTCAAGAAACTATTTAGATAGAACCTTAAGTGGATTTGTATGGTATGACATGCCGATCACCCTTATGTTGGCTGGAGGTAGAATATACAACTCTGCTGGGACCTCGACTTGTACAAGAGACCACAAAACAAAATGAGTTGATTTAGAAGAGGATGACTACTGCACAGTCTCGAGAGAAGTCTTATGTTGATTGGCAGAGACGGCCTTGAGAGTTTGTGGTCTGGGATTAGGTTTTATTGCATGTCAAAATAGATTGGGGCATAGGAGGATTAGGAGATTGGGTAAGCTTTTCCCAAGGTACGTCAGGCCATTTGAGGGTTTGGACCGAGTTGGGCTCGTAGCCTAAAGGTTGCAGCTACCCCAGATGTACTGAGATATGCAAGATGTCTTTTTATTTTCTCAGTACCAATGTTACTTCTCAGACCCATCTCATGTTTTTCAACCTGAGGATACTGAGTTAGAGGTGGACGCCTCATTCGAGGAGAATCCTATAGGGATTTTTTATCATAGTATGAATGTTCTCCATGGTTGGTATGGTTCTCTGGTACAAGTTCTATGGCATCACGGTCAAGTAAAGGATGAGACCTGGGAGAGGGAGTCCGATGTATGATCGTAGTGGCCAGAGCTATTTGAGGATTCTTCTTCTACACCGCCTTGGTAGGGAAATTGGGGGTTGAATTTTTTTAAGAAAGGAAGTTTGCAAAAACCAGGATCTTCTTTTCATGTATGTTTTATCTTTCTAGTGTTTTTTGAGAAAAAGAAGAGTTTATGGAAGTTTTTTAAGTACACTCCATGTACTTTATGAGTACACGTCATGTACTCGGTTTCTACGGGTAGCCGGGTGCTGGCCGTGTAGCGTCCAGACACATGACCATGTGTGGTAACCTGGAGACCGCTTAAGGCATGTGTCGGTAAAGGAATGTACACACTGTGTACTTATAAAGTACACACTGTGTACTTATAAGGTACACGTCGTGTACTTACATTTTTTTCATTAAATGTGTCGGGGTCTCGTCTAATGGACATAACCTTATACTTCTCGAACTAGTTCATTGGAGAGAACCCATATGACCATGATATTTCCCCGAGCCCCCGATCGAGCGTTTGTTATCCGAATCAATTGTCTTCGATTGTGTTGGGATCGACTCAGTATGATCTTCCTTCTCCTAGATCTTCGTTTCCCGATTCCTCCTCTTTCAAGAGTTATCAATGGTTGAGCGTTTTGAGTTTTTATATATCTACAATGTTCATGGGTGATTCAAGGCTTGAGGTTCATGTATATTGATCCTATAACACTGAGGTAGTTGTTTTGTGCCTTTATGTTGGAATTATTTCAGTTATATGTGAAAAGGTTCCCAATACCCTTGAATGGGAAATTTTGTGTTTACTATTTTAGCCCGGTTAATTTCCTTCCATACTTTTATGATTGAGTAGAGGTCAATTGAATTAAAATAGGGTTAATTTTTATACTTTTTATGTGTTTGAAAATGTTTGTTTGTTTATGATCGTTTGGTCTTGCTTAGTCTGTTATGCTGCATTGTTTGTTTTCCATGACTAGTATTGTTGGATGGAGTGATGTTTATCTGACATGATGTTATGCTATAAACTATTAGCCATGTAGTACTTGTGGTTTACTTTGTCCAATACACATTTCCATTATTGTTTGACTTACACAGGGCCATGGGAACTAGGTGTAGTGGACCATAGGGAGAATAGATGTACATGCTTCTCAAGAGTGTTCGTTATTTTTGTTACGATGTGACACCATATGGGGAATTGATGTAAGTGATTCCTTATAGTGTATGTAGTTCCTAGACAAGGGCCATAGGGGTAATTTTCCGTATGTTCTTCCCTAGAGAAGCTTTTAGATACCGATATGATACTATAGGGGGGAATTGACGGCAAGTGCTTCCCTAGAGATTCTATGCTTAAGATGAACTAAAGGGTTTGACTGTGTGTACTTCTCAGAGGGTTTAATGTGTTGTTTTGGTTAAACCAGAGGGGTTTGTCTAATAGTAATTCCTAGAGGGTTACCTACTTTGATTACATCCTCGCTTGATATGTTGAATTGAATGCTTTGAAACTGTGGAGATGTTTACTGCTGAGCACTTCCTTATTTGCTGCTTTTCGTACTTATTTCCATCCATATATATTCACCAACTATTAGGAACAGATATTTCTGTGGTTGCCTATTGGGATTAGTCTCACACCATTTTTGGGTCATGCTTTTGGGCCCAAATAGGTTATATTGTTGTAGGTATAGATAAAGGAAAGCGCCTTCTACTTTAGGTACATGACTAGTTTAGATCTGGAGTGCATGGGACCAAGATGAGACTTGAAAATATGAGGAGCTATTTACTTGTTCTTCTTGTACTTTGGTTTAGTTATTTATTTCTACATTGTGAATTTTCTGGCTGCTTTCCTAGATATATGTATCATGAATCATTTATATATGTGTGCACCAGTTGTTTCTTCGCTATTCTTCCTCTGTTTATTCTTGTTTTTCATTATTACTACTTCGATCCATATATATTCACCAACTATTTGGAATAGATCTTTTGGTGGTTTCCTACTGGGATTAGTCTCACACCTTGTTTGGGTCATGATTTTGATCCCAAACTAATTATATTTCTATAGGTATAGATAAAGGAAAGCACCTTATACTTCATGTACGTGAATGCTTTGGAACTGCAGAGCATGGGACCATGATGAGGCTTGTGATGCTGAGGAGCTATTTACATGTTCTTCTTGTACTTTGGTTTAGTTATTTATTTCAACATTTTTATTTTTTTGGCTGCTTTCCTAGACATATATACCATGCATCATTTATATATGTGTGCACCAGTTGTTTCTTCACTAGTCTTCCTCTGTTTCTTCTTGTTTGGCATTATTACTGCTTCCACTATTGTATATTT
This sequence comes from Viscum album, assembly GCA_963277665.1. NCBI lineage: Eukaryota > Viridiplantae > Streptophyta > Magnoliopsida > Santalales > Viscaceae > Viscum > Viscum album. Next base: position 1,232,050,410 of record OY728162.1, on the reverse strand, counting down.
GTTTCTATTCTGTTGTGTTACTCTGACAATGAGGGAAATGTTTCCACCCTATCACGGTGACTGCTTCCCTAGAGATTTTATTCTTATGCTGAACCAGAGGGGATAGACTGTGTGTACATCCCATAGGGTTTCTTAGGTTGTTTTGGTTGAACCAGATGGGTTTGTAAAAGATCACTTCCCAGAGGGTTACCTTCTTTGATTACTTCCTTGCTTGATATGTGGAATTGAATGTTTTGAAACTGTGGAAATGTTTACTACTGAGCACTTCCTTCTTTACGACTTCTTTTTAATTATTTCCAGCCATATATATTCACCGACTATTAGGAACGGATCGTTCGGTAGTTGCCTATTAGGATTAGTCTTAGACCCTGTTTGGATCATGCTTTTTGGCCCAAATAGATTATATTTCTATAGGTATAGATAAAAGCAAGCGCCTTCTACTTCATGTACATGACTACTCTGGAGCTGGAGAGAATTGGACCAATATGAGGCTTGCGATGCTGGGAGCTGTTTACATGTTCTTCTTGTACTTTGGTTTGGTTCCTTATTTCAAAATTGTGAATTTTTTGGATTATTTATTGATATATGTATCATGAATCATTTATATATGTTTTCACCAGTTGTTTCTTCACTAGTCTTCCTCTATTTCTTCTTGTTCTAAAATATTAATGCTTACACTATTTTATATTTGTTTCTATTCTGCTGTGTTAATATTCCAATGAGGGAAATGCTTCCCCACGATCACACCCAAGCCCTTGCTCCTAGTTGACCGCCTCTGGCATCTGCGGAAAGGTGCTTGAGTCCATGTGACCAACCGGGTATGGGGTTCCTCTGTGTGGTTTCTGAAACCGAGATGTTAGACCGTGTTAGTTGTGAAAACTCTCAAAATTTATCTGAAGAGTTAGTTTTTTTATTAAGTTTCACATAATAAATAGTATTCTTTTTGTACCCCATACACACATTATGTGTTAGGATATTTTTTTCACAGATTGAAAATATTAAAATACATTAATTTCTTTATCACTCTTTACTGGTTAAGGGTCAAAAACTAAATCCTTACAATATTAGGAAATGAAATATTTAGAAATTGTTTTCCTAGGCTACCTATATAAGAGTTGTGGTTTTAAATTTAGGGAAAAAATAATAATTAAAATTATTGAATCATTTTATGTTAATGTGGTTGAGAATTAAGATATATCTTGTATGATTGATGATTAATATTTTTAATGTTCTATAAGAAAAATCAGTAATATTTTAGGAATAGATAATTATTAATAACTATGAAATAATAATTATTTTATTTATGTTAATATAGAACAATCCAATTATTAATATGCCTTTTTTTAGATAAAAACTTATGAATTAATTGACTAAAAACATATTTTTTATGCCATATTTTGAAATAAATAGGTTCTAATTAATAAATAATGATGATTGAGGAATTTTGAACAAATAGATCATATGTATTCAGTTGATGAACTTTTATTTAATGAAGTTTTTGTTCAGGACAACTGGATTAAATCCATGGATAAGGAAAATGATTAGATTATGGAAAATTCATAGGGGAGCTTGTTCCATGACCTAAAAATGAAACAATATTTTTCAAAATTTTGATTTTAGAATAAAAAATAAATGTAAATAACATGTTGTTATAATAAATAATCCAATTATTGTTTCCAAATTTGACATATAAATAGCTGAAAATGATTTTGAAGAAAACATTTCACTATTATAGATTCTAGAATCTGACAAAAAATTTCATGTGTTGGTTACTCATATATATTAAAATGAAAATCAAATGGATTTGATGTTACCATTAATGAATAGGGAACTATAATAAGGGTTGATTATTTTAAATAATGATAAATTAATTCTATATGAAAATAAAATCACGGTTATCAGAAAAATAAAAATTATTGGTGGCTTAAAATGGGTTCCTAGAACCTGGTACTCAATTTTAGTTTTCTTCTTAAGAAATGTGAAATTTTAAAATTGAAAGGTTACTGTAAATATTTTTGTGAATTAAAAATAGACATCTACTATATTTCTCATTGTATTTATAAATTTTGTAATATTTAATGGGATAATGATTATTAATGGGATGAAATTACTTAGAAGATGGAACTGATTAATAAGATATTTATGCTCATAGATATGGAATATTTTTTTCTTTATTATTTCTCAAAATTATGGCTACATTTTTCTATGTCATGTAGTATATTCTAACAAATTATATAAAATTATTATTTCATATTATTATAAATAAGACTAATCTTCTATTAGCTAGAAGAGTGATGATTAATGATGAAGCAATAAATTTAATTAATCAAAGACACAATAGAAATATAACTTGGATTATAATTTATATCACATCATCAATTTCAAATATATTATTTTGTGTTACTATATATTCAGGGTTCTACAGTGATCCAAAAGATTCTCATATCATAGATATCAAAAGAATAATACAATACATCAATGGAATTCTAAAATATTCATTACTATACATAATCATGTATGAATAGAAATTGCATGTTATTGTAGATACTTAATGGTAAGGAGACCATTATAATTGATATTTCACAAATAGAATTTCATTAATTATTAATAAGAGATATGTGATTTTGTACAATAAAAAAATATTCGAGTTTTTGCAGAGTATATCTAGGGTAGACTATATTGTAGTAACACATTCCTACTGACAGATCTTACAAATAGAGATATTATTATGTTATTTGAAATTATAATTAAATATTCTAGTAATTATTTATTTCAAAATAAATTGTCCCAGTAAACATTCAAATAATCTACTTTAACACTCTATGTCAAAGGACATTAATATAAAGTACACAATTTTCAATGAATGATTGGAAAATAGTGATCTAAAACCAATATATATTTTTCCAAGAATTTAATTGAATATTTTTAATAATGTGAGTTATAAAAGGGGGATTTGAATAATATAGGTTGAAAATACATGTTTAGACTTCTTCTCATAGTCGAGGGCCTCTAGATAAACATTAACCCTCTATAAATAGAAGTAATTTTTCCAATATTGAGATATATTTCATCCTTTATATATCGAAATAAATTTAATGGGTGAGACTCAATTAGATCTTATATATTAAACGTTCTTTGTGAATGGGATAAAAATACATTTCTTTAAAAATAGGTACATATAATTTATTTAACACTAATCAAAATTAATATTTATTACAAAATGGGGAGATAAATATGATTTTTAATTGAAAAGATTCATGATGAAAAAAACATTTCAGTCAATATGCATCAATTCATTTTCACCAAGACATGTAATTATCTAAAATAATTATTCATGTATTGTGGTGTAAAAAATTATAATAAATTATATATTATGAGTGATTATTTATAAATTAATTTAAATAGTGAATATGGAAATGAAAAATTAAGTCACTAAAAAATTCAAATGGGGATACTAAAAACCAAATAAATTTTTTTGATGATATTTGAAGGAGGTTTTCATTTTTTCTAATGAATTTAAATAATAAATAAAAATTACTTTGACTATTTTTTATGTGCTTGAAATGACTTGGAGTATTAATTTTTTGATTGAGGATATATTTATATTATTCGAGTTAAATTCAGTCAATACTAGAATATTAATTTTTTTAGGATTTTCTAGAGTATGAACTTCAAAATGAATTATTATTATCATCAAGAGGTATTTGTAGTTCGTATGATTTATTAAATTTAATAAAATAAAAACCATTTATATTTTACATTAATATCAAAATCAATATATGACATTGTAATATTCAAGTTGATAATTTTCAATGGTTATCAATTATCTTATGGTTTTGAATAGTAGTTCACAAGGTAAATAATAATATTTTATGTTTCCCTAAACATCTTAAGGGTTTATGTTTTTATGTTTTAAGGGAATACAATGATATAGTGGAACATTATATGATTGTTGTGAAGAAGATACTATTATTTTGATGAAGTCTTAATGAATATTTTAGATATTTTTGTGGTTTGAATACAATAACCATAATGTTCAAAAACATGATGTGGATAATAAATCATCTAGGGTCAAGATATTAGGGTATATATATTCATAAGGTATATCACATTCCCAAATTTATAACATTGAATAATTATAATTTATCATTAATTAAATCTAATGATTCCTATTTTTTCAATGAATAAACATCTGAAATGGAATTTTGAATGATGAAAAATGAATAGTTTTTTAACTATATTTTGTGGATAACTACATGACATAGTGATAAAAATGGAATGAAGAAGGAAAAAATTGTGATGATTTATTAAAATCGGAGAAATATAAAGTCTTGTTTGAAAAGAAAATGGAGAAATTTTGTGTTTTTTTCTATTTCATTAAATCAAATATAAATGAAGATTTTTTATTTAGGTTGATATTTAAATATTTTAAGTAATAAATTTTGGTTTCTCTAAGGTTCTATAGATCATGATATAAGATGATAGAATTATTTTCGCAAAATTTTATACAGGGGACCATGAGAAAGTTATCATTATTGGAATCATAAATAATTAAAAAAATGATCTATTTCGTGATTATTTTAAATGTTAATTTAATTTTAAGAATATACTGACCCATACATTACATACATTTATATTAAATCTTATTTTATGAATGCTCATTATATATAACTATGTTCCGAGCTATAACCATAATGGTTTAGTGTATTTGGAAATATAGATACCAAATAAACTATTATGTAAAAGATCTACATCATCCCATACTATGCTCTTCCAAAATAGAACCCTTCATAGAGGTATAATACAAAAAACCATTATCCTTATTCTAAGTAAATGGAAACACAATAATGGTATAGCTAAGAATCATAATAAGTGTAAAAAGTTGTGATATAAATCAATAATCATATATAAGAATATCATGAGAATAAAAGAATTATAAATTTTTTATACCACCTAGAATTAATACCCACTTGTTCCTATATTCATGAGTCTTGAAACAATTCTTGTAAGTGTGTAATATATGAATGATAATAGAATCTAATGACATGATCCATGAGATCATAATATTTCCAAAGGATGCTGTCATAAAAGAGTGGTATAAAGTGTGTCCTAATCATAATCATAAATATTTTATGTTAAGGATACCCAATAATATATTAATCACATGTTAGAATTGGTCTAACCACCTATTTACGTACACCAATATTTTAATAACCTCATTTATACCCACTTTATGGCATGAGATAACTTCCATTATACCCTCTGTTAGGATTACGAGAACATCCATTATAGAAATTATGTTTAAAAATTATGAATCATTAATTAGTATATATATATAAATATATATATATAGAAACATAGGCTTGTCATACAAGGATATTATATATTTATAGATTCATATTCATTATATTACATGAAAACACACCTAAGGAATGTAATAGTTTAGTGCCTTTGGAAACATGGAACAAAATATTCTAATCCAATGATAGAAAATAAGGATTTTCTATAAGGATATTATAATTTAGTACTCCTCATAAACATACCATACACAAATCTCTTCATCATAACCTGGGGAAAGGAATCTTAAGAAAGGGTGAGATAAGATGCTTAGTATAGGTAAATAAGAGAAATACGTAAAAACTACACAATCATAAGTTTTTGAGAATGTGATAATGATGAATGAAAACCATTACTTTTATATAAAAGGTCAATATCTTGAGTCATGAATCAATGATTATAATTACATAATATATTAACAATAAATAAATTAAAGAACATTAGTCTAGATATCATATCATTTAAATAAGATATAGACCCATGGTATGAAAATAAGCATAAGAAAGCATTTACTTAGTAATAAAAGTTCATTTACAAAACAAATCAAGGAACTACATTGAGTCTACAAATCATGGAGGGACACACCACCATTGTTAGTGGAATCCCTTTTCTTATAGTGGAATGGGTTCACTCACCCAAACATTAATATAGTAGAGATTCACTCCCAAGACCATTGTAGTGGGATAAGTCCCACACTGAACTAGGTTCACTTCCTATTCTATTTCTTTCTATCTCATGAGATATAAATCTTTACCCATTGAATTGGATGGGGATATAGGACTCACTCATATTTTTTTATAATGTTACCACTATATTTTGTTATAAAATTACCACTCTCCCGAGTTATAACATAACCGCCATTATATAAAGAAAACAATACCGATATGTTCTATAAGATCATAAAACATTCACCATATAATATCCCCTGAAATTAAATTGGTTTCATAATCATTTAGTAAAATCATAACCAACTAAGAATAGATAGGATTCCTAATCATTCCAAAATTTCAATACTATATAAAAAAATAAATTATGTGGGTTTCATAAACATTTTATCATGGTATAAACTGCATAATAGAGAAAAGATTAATAAATTGTTTTCTTCAAAATTAATATAAACAATTTAACAAAATAATAAGAAATATATCCTTGGATCATACATTAGAATAGTATATGTTACATCAATGTATGTCATATTAAATAGATAAATTATACTTCAATATCTTTTGGAATATTTTTTTAGGAATGAAACATTTCTTTAAAAATTAGTTATCTCAAAAATAATAATTCCAGAAATTATTTATGAATTATTTTATATAAAAATAATAATGATAACAGATAATATAATATTATGAAACAAATTTAAACATATCTAGAGGAAAATATCATTTCCCCTTAGAAAATTTTATTAAAACATAAAACATTTTATAGATTACATTAATTTCAAATTAATGTATTTAAATCCAAAATATTTCCCAAAATTTAAGGAAAACAATTCAGTTGAAAATAAATTTGAAAAGTCTTAATTTATTCGTGAAGTCAAGGAGTATTCATGAAAATGAGAGATATTATTAATTCCATGCATGTTAAAAAATGATTCTTTTTACATTATTGATAAAATCAAAATTGGAAAGGTTTACAAAATGAAATGTAGTTCCCTTTAAAAATATTTTTTAAATAATTCAAGAATTTGTAATAATATCCTTAATAAACTATTTTACTTAATAAAAAAAGATTGATTTAAAAAAAAATAGAATACTAGTTATTTTATGTACTAAATAATAGATAAATTGTACTATTAATTAAAAATATAATGAATTACAATAGGAGAAGAAAATTTAGAGTTTATAGAGAGTTGGATAAAAATATTTTGTCAATAACAATATAATAAAAAAACAGTCATGATAAATGATGTTATTTTAATATAAAATATTAACTAATTTGGTAGCTTTGAATCGTAATCCCCATGAAATAGAGAACCTAAAATGGATTTTTAAATCCCAATAATTTTAAATAGGGTCATAATAAAAAAAATTCTTGGGTAGTATATATGCCCCATAAAATAAATATGGGATGAAATTGGAATTTTAATCATTGAAAATAAAAGTGAGATGACAACCCCTTACATTATGTCTTGAATTCCATTAAAAATTTCAAAAAACTAGTATAATAAACCTAATTTTATTATAAATACATTTTAAAATTTATTTTTATATATAATACCATATATAAATTTTAATGACCTTTTATTACCCATTTATTATCAATTCCATTTTAGTGATATGTTTCAAGTAAGAACAACCTTTTTCATATAAGCATTGATTTTTATATTTAGCCCTCTTAAATTGATAATCATTTAACCATATCCATAAATTTATAATTTATATTAGTATAATACATATTCATTATATATGTATTCAGAGTAATCCATATAATTTAGTGATAGAAAATGAAATACATCATTCATAGAGAGGGTAGTCGATACGTACGCGTGAACGATATTTCCATTTTCATGTTTGATTGAATGAATTAAAGGTAAATGATATATTATCATTCCTAAATAATTTTTATATCATATATATAACATAATTTAATTATATTCATCCTTATTACCTTCCATTTAAAGGCATTAACGAATCATAATGCTTCGTAAGGCTGTAGTCCACCACACACACGGGCGAGTCTATCGTATTCCCACAAGATAGATAGTAAGAAGTTATGTGTGATATAAAGTTTCCAAAAGTAATAAAATATAATAAATATAATATATAAATAATAAATCCATAATTATATTTATCGATGAGAGTTTTTAATTACTAAACTACTGAATTTGATTCATGTGGTGGAAGTCCTCCGTACATAGAAACGATGATTTTGTAACCCAATTCATGGAATTGGAGATGGATATAGGTCATGAACGTAACCTAAAAAACATAATTATGTCTTTGATATTGAGTATATTTTATAATCAGGGTATAATAATAAATGAAATAGGTGGAGAAAGAAATAAAATAAAAATGTTCGTTGATGGACGTTACGTCTTCTTTAGGTATCCTCCATAGGATTTCACCAAAATCCATTGTAAGTTTGATTTGGGACCCAAATAAGGCTTCTAGGATGCAGGTATTAATGTTGGGAAGTGATTTAGTCAGATATTTGATGAAAAAGAATGGTCTTATGGTGTGTATAAGAGAGGATAGGGGTTATCCTTTTATAAGTGATAAGAGTGGGACACTAGAAATGTTTTAAAAAAAGGTATAAAAATGTTTTTAATAAGTAAATAAGACTAAATAATGGCCCATATTAAAAAAAATAACAGATAAGTTCAAAATATTTATAGCCAATGTGTGTTGGAAATGTTTTTAGGTCATTTTAAACTGTTATCTTCTTAGTTTAATCCCATGTTAAACCCATTTTTACCTTTAATGTGAAAATAATTTTTACTTATTTTACTATTTGTTTTGTTAAAAATGAGGTTGATGTTATTATATAATATTATTTACGGTGATTAAAAATATGGACTAATTTTTTTAATATTACATTCATTGAAGTGGAAAATGATAATTTAAAATTAATCCCACAAATGAAATGAGAAATTGGGATGTTAAAGAAATAATGTCCAAAATTTTACAGTGTTTTTATATAAAAATTAAAAATGAAAATGATACGAATTTCCACAATTTTATTAAAATATATATCATTTATCATGTTATAATTTAAAACCAAATTAAAATATAATTTAACTTTATAAAAAATTTAATAAAAAAGGGAGTTTCCAATTAAAATTCAGCATTTCACACTATTCATCAAAAAATAAAAATAAAAACAATTTATTCATAGATAATTTTGATAATATGATTTTAAAAATTATATTGTTTTTTTTTCAAATAAACTATCAAAAAAGAAGAAAATAATTAAAAAGAAGTGTGCTAAGTGAGACAAAACATGTATCATAAACATAACTTGATGATACATGTAAATAAATAAAAGATAAATGCTTCATCTATCATAAGCTAAAATTAATGATAAGTGTAAATAAAAATATTGAAAATATTAAATTTAAATAAAAAACTATTTATCCAATTATTTAGGAGTTACATTCTACTCCACTGAAATGAATTTCACCCTCAAATTCATCTCGGTTATCAAAGGATTAACATATAAATACTAAATCATAGAAATGATAATGTTATAAATGAATAATAATATATTCCTTAAAATGGAATGTTGGAAACAAAATTATTACCTCAAAAACTCAAAAATAGGTTTGCACATATGAGAAAATTGGTGTAAAGTGAATATTTGGACATGGAAGAAAATAATAAATAATTATATAACTTCATAGAGATCATTGACCACAAGAATGCTGATGATAATATATTATTAATGACGAAAAAACACTATAACGAACAAGTGAATAAAATTCACTGATATAACAAAAAAAAGATGACAATATAACACCATTTTATTTCTAGAGACATTTTTTAATGTTGGGGAATTATCAAGAGAATTTATAAATAACTGATTTTATTCTATATAATACGTTCAGTGTAATAATTTAGTTATTATTTTAACAATTTCTACATCATATCATACTATAAGAGATGAATGTTTCATGTCTGAGTCACTAAATAAGATCCCTAAAATAATTATAAGTCATTATTTCCCTATCTTGTAATAATAAAAAAATATTTAGCATATGTTATTCATAAATCATCATATAGTGAAGTAATACATTATTCCTTGAAAACTCATAAGAAGTTAAAAATATAAAATTTCATAAATTGTTAACCTCATGAACCTTTGTAAAGAATAAAATCCAAATCATTAGAAGTAACATCACTAAATTTACAAATGAACTTATCATTATTACCCCAAAAAATAGATATCTATTATTTATTACAATCCAAACATGTGAATACATTCATAATGCATTTTATTGAAACATAGTAATAAATTGATTTAAAATAAATCCTTATTAAAAAAAATACATTATCCTTTATTCCATATATAAAAAATTTATTATTGGATATATCCATTAAATCAAAAAAATTCTAGGAAGTCTATCAATTATAACATAAACCACCTTTTCAACAAATCCTTTATCTGTTATGAGGCCATCATATCATACAATTTAATTTATCAATATCAATCTTATATTTGTATAATATAAACACCATTTCTAAACCTTAAGAAGATATTTAAGGAGTTTTTCCCTTAATGACGTGTTTTCCATAATAAATTATATTTTTATTGAATCACTTTTCTAGGAAATTGGTATTATTAAAAATAATCATTCATATCCTATATAGTAAAATTATTCTGAAAAATCAAAATAAGTTGCATGATTCATATAAAATAATAATTTAATTCCTATATATTAATATTTCAAACATTACACCTCGTCCTCAATCCATTAACTAGGATTTACCATTATATTTCTTAGTAAAACATTCATTCTATATGACATTTGTAGTATTTCTATCATCAATAGAAAAAACACTAATGATAAAACATTTTTGATTCACATCATGAGATTTACCATCAGGAAAAATATTCTGTTAATGACCATATTTTCAAAATTTAAAACATTCAACAGTTGATGATACCTTAGGGAGACCATTATTATCATATATTTCATCAATCAAACTTTTCATTTTTTATTTTCAATTAATTATTTTTTTTGTTTTTCACACCCAAAAAAATATTTTCTTCTATCATAGATATTTTATTGAGTTCTTCTTCCAAAATTATAAACATATATGAAGTTGTTTCTTTATTCCACTGTGATCATTACCACATGAACTTTTATAAATGTTCATCTTATAATTATTTTATGCTTTATGAATCTCTATAATGATTACATTTTTAGTAATTTATCATGAAAGATGATTTAGAATAATAATAATAATATCTATCACTCTAGTAATCAACCCATTTGGATGGTCATCTAAAAATTGAATTTTATATTCAACATTATCAAAGTTCCATCTCGTTCACACCATTTTCTAAACAAAATCGTAATATGAGAAACATGTAATCCTAAATAATCACTTATAGGATATCGAAATCATGACACCTTTTTTAATCAATGATACCATAGGTTTATCACCATCTATTTAAATCTATCATAATGTTTTAAAAATAGTTTCTATATTCCAAAATCATGTATTCTGGGAGTGTCAATATATGTGGGAAGAAATTCCCCTTATCATACACCTGGTGATGATCAAGTCTAGCAAATTGCCCCCTTTTCAGAGTTATTACCCAAGATACCTCTATACTAAAGACACATCAACAGGTAATATCAATGATGGGATATAATTTCATAGAAACAACATGATTCATTCTTTACCAAAATTCAAGGACATTTTCCTATACTTTGATTTATTCTTAAACTTATCCATAATGAAATAACTACACATATCCATAGAAATATCAATAAGGGTATCGCTAAAGTTTTATCATCCTATTTTTCAAAGGTAAATCCAATATTTCCAATGATACTAAAAATAGAAACATAGGATTCTCTTATATCGATGTTATAGGTTTTTAGATTAATATTCACTATATTACTTGAACCTATGCCTTTGAACCAAAATATTTTATGTAATTTGGAAACATAGAACACAATACTCTATTACGGTGAATGTTCATGATCATTTTTAATAATGATATTCTCATTTAGTAACATTCATATAAATACACTTAATAAAACATTTCTTAATATGAAAGGGAAATGAACCATAAGTATGGGTGAGATCAAATTCCCAATAAGGGTAAAAAGGGACATATATAAACATAACATGTTAATAATTTTTTTAGAGTATTAGAATAAATCAGTAAAACTATTCCATTAATATGAAAAATTAAGATATTAAGTCATGACATAAATATTTAATGTTAATAAAAATGAATCTTAAGTAAATCAATGAACATGTGTCATGAGAGTACAATATTGTCATAAGATATAGATTTTTGGCATTTAGATACACATATAAAATCATTTCCATTGTATTCAATGCTTATTAGAAACTCAAATCAAGGAAATATTTGGGAGGATAAACATTACTAAGAATTAAATATAACCATCCCTAGTGGAATACCTTTCATCATACTAGAATTATTTCACTCTTTAAAACAACCAAGCAGTCAAGGATCAATCCCAAGATAATCATAGTTGACAATGTACATTATTGAACTGGGTTTAATCCTAATACCAGTCTACTCTATCTCTTGAGATATAAATATTTACCAAATTTTTTTATAGGGTGATATAGGTCCCATCTATTTTTATAACATAGCCTCCATCCTTGGTTATAATGTAACCACCCCCTTAGTTATAACATAACCATTTTCACTTAATGAAAATCCTAAATATGTGTTTCAAAATATCATAAAATATTCACCCAATCTTAACACCAAAAAATTAAATGGGCTTCCTAAAATATTTATCATATCATAACTAGTTTAAATTAAATAGGCTTCTTAATCATTTTAAGAGTTCGTTATAAAATACCCATTAATTTAAGCCGATTATATAAACATTTTCATGGTATAACCTATGGAAGATAAATAGGTTTAATGAACATCATGAACTCATAAAGGTAAATCATTATGGGAAATAATAATATTAAAAATAATGGTATCCTTGGTTAATATCCATATAAAATAACAATAAATATTAAAGTATGTCATCCTTTATGGAGATTTATTTTGAATTATCACTAGAAACATATTCTTATGAAAGTATTTTTTATTCAAAAATAACATTTTTTAAATAAATGTTCCTAAAATAGTTTAGAAATATTTCTCAATATATATAAATATGATATTTTTTAATGGATTATTAATAAATAATTAAAAACATTTATTGATGAAAATATAATTTCTGCTTTGAAAATAAATTTTTAAAACATTAAAATTTTAAAAAATATATTTCAATTTGAAGTAATTAATTTAAAATATAAAAATATACCAAATATTATGGAAACCATTTTCTTTGAAAATAAAATTGAAAAATTTTATGGAATGGTTTAAATATTTCAGAAATTCTGAAACAAATCGATACTTTACATGCTAAACATGTTAAAAGATATTATATTCACATTTTTAGCAAAAGCTAAATGAGAATTATTTGAAAAAATTAGGAAGATTACATTCAATGTTTTTTGGTAAAAAGTCATAAATGGGTAAAATTTTCTTTAATTAAGAATTTTGGTAAATGTTAAAGTCAATTATGAAAAAATTTCTAGAGGAAACAGTTTAGGAAGAAAACTGATTTTTGACTAAAAAGAGAAATAAAGACGAATTTCCTAAAAAACATTTTCTCTGTTATTCTAAGTACCAATGTTTTGATAATGGTACTATTACATAGAAAAATGAAAAATAACTATATGATAATAGAATTAATGTTTTTATTGAGATATATAACATAGTTTTATATCATAGACAATATATTCAAAAATTATCATGATAAATGATGATATTAAAAAATAAAATTTCCACCGCTTTTGCAAATAATAATTATATGTGTCATGAGAGTGTGATCCCAAAATGGATATTTAAATCCAAATAATGTTTATTATAAACATCAAAAAGTAAATTCATATCTATCATATACACCACATAAAATAATCATTTGGTTAATACATAATTGTTCTCTAAGAAAATAAAAGTAAGACAAAAATCTCTTAACTTATGTCTTGAATTTCATCATTCACAATCAAAATATTCGGTATAATTAATATTATTTTATTATAAATATATTATGTAAAATTATTTATATATATCATTCCATATATTATTTTCTTATGAAATTTTATTACTCATTTATTAACAATTCAATGTTAATGTTACATTTTGTGAAATAACCATTTTGTTTTTCAAACATGTGTTATATTTTTATATTTGGTCCTCAAAATTAGATCATTATTTCACCATATAAAAATTTTAATCCTAATATAAATATCATATATATTCATTATATATGTACTTATAGTAATCCCGAAAATTTAGTGATATGGAATGAAATAAACCATTTATGGAGACGGTAGGTCATAAATATAAGAACAATGTTTTCATTTACCTTTTGGATTGCAAGAAATAAAGGTAAAATTGATATATTATCATTCTAGAAATAATTTTATGTCATATATTAATCATATTTTTATTATACCCATCGTTATTAACATCTATGTAAATCATGAAGGAATTGTACCGCTTTGCGAGACGGTAGTCCACCATACACATAAGTGATGTTATCATATTCTTACAATATAGAGAGTATAATGTTATATGTTATATAATGATTCTATAAGTATAATAATATTATTAATATTATATATAAATAATAAATTTATAATTTTTTATCACTTAGAGGTGTTAATTGAAAAATGTAGGATATCGGTTCACGAGGGGGTGGTCCGTCAAAGACATGAATGATGATTTATAGACCATTTCTTGGAAGTTGATATAGATATAGGTCATTCAAATGAAATAAAAACATAAAAATATATATTATACACCGAGGTTATTATATCATCACATAATAATAGTAATTTACAGAGGTAGAGGAATAAATAAATAAAAAATACTCATTGTTGAGAATTACCACTTCTTTAGTTATCGTCTATAGTTTTTAGTAAAATTTTTCCTAGTATGGAATAATAATCAAAATTAGGAATCTTGGATGAGTTGAGATATTTTGGTAATTTAATTATTTATGTCTTTTTTTAAACAAAAGGGTTTTACTTAGGGAAAAAGTGAGGATAGGGGGTTCCATTTTATATGTGAGGTTTGTTGCACATATGTAATTTTTTCAATGAAAAATTCTTAACCATGTTTTCCAAATAAAAAAAGGCTCCAAAATGGTCCATTGTCAAATATATAAGATATTATTTATAAATATTTCTATAAAATGGGTGTTGTTCATGTTGGTAGGTCATTTCAAATCCATATCTTCTTAGTTTAACCCTTGGTAAATCCATTTTTACCTTAACCATATTAAATTTTATTTTATAATTTTTTCTATTAATTTGTTATAAAAAAAATAAGTTGAAATTATTAAATATTTTAAATTATTCAGATTAATAATATGGATTTTGTTTTAAATTCCAGACATACAAGTTGAAAATTTTAATTTCAAAATAATCCAACAAATGCGAGGAGAAAGTGGGATTTTAAAGAGAAATTGTTTAAAAGTCCACATTTGTTTATATCAAAATAAAACATTAAAATTTTTAAAATGACCTAAATTTGATTAATAGATATATAATTTATATAATTTTAATTTAAAACCAATTTAAAATATAATTTAACTTTATTTAAAATTTATATGAAAAGGAAATTTCAATTTAAATTTAGTATTTTTCATTATTCACAAAAAAAATAATGTTTTTAGAAAATCGCATTACTTTAACCTAACATAATTTTCATATTATTATTTAATTTTTTTAATTCCTTCAGTATATTTTATAAAATTTGGAAAAATTATTTTTAAAAATAATTTCGCTAATGGCAACAAAAAAACTTTTTAGAAGAAATACTGTTTTAGTATAAAATTGAATCTATTCTTATCTCTTACCAAGATAACAAATAATGTTAATTTTTAGCCATCAAATAACATGTATAATATATAAATTTACTTAATATAATTCAATAGAATTTATGTTTTTTATTTATTGATGTAAAACACATTTATATGCCTAAAATATTTTTTTTCATTAAAATTCTTCCACTATTTGAAAACTATTTTTATTATTTTTTCAAACAAAATATTTCATTATATACTTATATATGTGTGTGGAAAATATATTTTTATAATTTAATTAATCATATTTATAACCTCTATTCAATTAGATTGGTTATAATAATCATATTAAATCATAATATTTTAATAGTGTGGCACATTTTGTTTAAATTTATAGTATCGTGTATAAAAAGATAAAATTAATTTTCTGCGTAATGTAATAAATACATATTGTTGTTTTTTATTCAAGATAAAATATGTTTTCCGAGTAATTAAAAACATCAAAACAATTAAACATAATTTTAAAAGATATTTCATAGTATATGGGGGTGTTATAGTATTGCATGGCTATTATAGGGACAACCATCAAAAAATAAAAATTCATTCATACATATAGAACAAGATCTTGAAAAAAAATATCATCACATCAAATAATATCCAATGAAATAGAAAACTAGTTTCATCAATATTTCATCATTATAATAATGAAAAATCTATATAAATGAAAGACATGTTAACATTATATCATATTTTCAATAATGTATAGAAATCCTCAAATGATGTTGTTATAGAATAAAATATTTAAAAAGGATTTATGGAAAATAAGAGGTAAATACCCTTTTAATTTTTAACTAAATTATATAAGGTTTAGAAATATTGAAAATATTAAGGAATACATTTTAAATGAAAATATTCATCAAAACTTTTAAGATAATATTTATAGATATGATAAGACATTATAGTAGATAAATATGTTTATGCGGTATAATTTAAAACTACTATTACTTTAAATTTTCATTACAAAGGCAAAGGTACCAAATTTAGAAACATACATGAATATTCCTCTTAATTTTTTTTAAAATAAATATATTTAAAATATACATTATAAAAAACATTGTAGAATGTCAAAACTATTATAGAAAATATTTTGTCTAGAATATAGATATGCTTGAAAAATATTCCTGACTAATGTGATAAATAAAATCATTTTTCCATTAACCCTTATTTCTGTCAATTGATTATCTAAAGTGATAAAATTAGAAGATAACATGTTACCTATAAAAATAACCATATTAGAAGTAGGGAAAAAATATTTTGAATATATATATTATGTAATTAAATATTCAAATATTTACATATGAACAATCCTAGTAAACTGTGAGATTATAACATAAAATATTTACATTTTGGTAACTAATGATTCATAACTCCCATGAAAGAAATAAATTAAAATTTAAAATTATATACCATGAAAATAAATTAATTTATTCAATGAGTAATAAAATGGGAAATAGATACACCTAATAATCAATAATAGGTGTATACCATCAAACATGAATAAAAAACAACAATGATACAAAAACCTCATACCTCGAGATTAAATTTCGTCATAAGCACTCTAACAAAATTTATAATAAATTTAAATTTAATAAAAATATCTAAAAAGACATTCATAAATATAATACCGTATAATATCCACTTATAAATTTTAAACACTAATTTATTAAAATAATAATAATTAAAATCATTGTTTCATGATGTTGCCTATTTAATTTTTCATGAGTGATTTGATTCGATAGGTTTGGCCCTTTCAAATTAATCATTATTTCATTTTATAAAAATTATTAACCATGAAATAAATATCATATATATTCATTATGTAAATATTTATTAAAATTTATATAAATCTATGATATACTATGAATTATATCACTTTGTGGAGATAGTAATCTGTATATTCCCACGATTTCTGTTTCCACTTCTCGATGGATTGATTTAATGAAAGGTAAATAATAATTCAAATTTACAGAATAATTTTTATATTGTAAGTACTATATCTATAAATACAATATATAATAATAATACAATATAAAATATTTTTATGGAAAAATAATTATATCTCTATGTGCAGGAGGTGGTCAAAACATATGCATGAGCTGCACTTTCATCTCCCCATTTGATGGAGAATAGGGATAATGGATTTGAAATAATCATAGTAACATATTTTTATATTTATTATAATGGATGTTTCAATTTATTATGGATGCTATAGGTTTACATGAATTATAAAATGAAATAAAATTGAATGATATTGTTTGTGATTTATACCTCTTCATTGTGGGACCTCAATTGGAGAACACCTTAATCATTGAATGGTTTTTACTAGAAGAATTAAGAAGATATAGGAGGAAGGGAATTAATCTATGAAGATTTTTTACCTTTTTTTCATGATCATTGATCCTATAATATTTTTAATATTGTAGGAGAAGAGGTTCTCTATTATAATTTACAGGAGGATTATACATGGAATTACTTAAATGATTTCAATAATATACGGTCACATTCATGAGAAAGTTTCTCTAAATTAAAATTAATAATACATTTGGATAAAATATAGTTGAAATACATTTAAAAAAATAATTATATTTTTTTGTGTCATTAGTAACCATATATCTTCGCTTAACACTCATTGTAATCAATTTTTAGCATCATCGATTGTAACAAAATATTTCTATGCACACAATTTATTATGAAAACAATTTATATAAACCTAGTAAAAATATATTAATGGTAATGAATAAAAATATGGAGTAAATTTTATCTGAAAAAATTTCAATAATAAAATTAATTTAAATTTAAATAAGAAAAAAATACAACAAAATCCAAATTTTTGAATTCTAAATTTGCATGCGTAAACTTGTTTTCCTTGCTTTCCTTTCCCTCTAAAAATCATCAAATACATGTTGAAATATAATATTTATTATAAAACGTATAAAATAATATAAAAAATAATTAGTAGATATAAATTTATATAATTATTATAAAATACAATGTGTTCAAAAAAGATTTTGCAGAAAATAGTATTTTTCAAAACAAAAATAAAATTTTACCAAAATCAAGTATAACATTGACTTATGTGTAATTAATTATATTATTTATAATCCAAGTATAATTATCTTATTTTATTGTCACATTTAAATTATAATTTTACGTTTTCAATTAATTTATTTAAATTAAATAAAATATTTTTAAGAAGAAATTGTATTTTTAATATTCAATGAAAAATAAATATTTTTTTAAAACCCCTAAAAATTCAGAAAAATATAATATTGAAAAAACCATTTTTAATATGATATTAATTTCATAAAATTTAATTTAAATTTATTTTTGGGATAAATTATAATGCATGTTCACAAAATGAATATATAATCCATTTAAAATATATATATATGAAGAATAAATGGATTTATAGAAAATTGATTAAATATTCCTTAACAATTAAAAAAAATTAAATTATTGAAACCACTATACATAATTTTTATAATAGGGTTATTACTATTCATAAAATCCTATTTTAAGGCTATGATATAAAATATTACTATATCGTGGTTAATTTAAACTTTCATTTGAGGGTAATGAAATCCATTAAATATATAATGTTCATTTAAAATGAAATACATATACAGAAATTGGGTTTACAATGAATTAAATGGAAAATTTATTCAATTATTCAAATGATAATATAGTTTAAAATAGTATTCCTTTATTTTTTCTTGATATAATAGTTAAATGAAGAAGGTAATATATAAGGATTCTGGGAAAACACTTACTTTGAATGTATATTGAATAAATAGTAGGATGATTATCTCTATACAATTTATATTATTTATTTTATAATGTGTAATTTTAATTTATTTTTATATTTCAATTAATTATAAAATATTTGTTTTATTTTAATAAGAAGGATTATTTAAATAATAAAAAATGTTTGATATAGATGATGGTGAAAAATAAATAGAGAATTTGATGAAAAATAATCACTAAGTTGACAAAACAATTCTATTTAGATAAAATTTGATCATCCATATTATTCAATGATCAATAATTTGAGCATAAAATAATTTTCAATGGAGGGATAATGAATTGATGAAATATATTTTCATCAATTTGTTTCATCTGAAGTTGAAGTTCATTAAAAGGAAACATTATTCTGATCAGGTCATCATTGTGGATCAAGGAATAAAACATATGTAGGAACAATTGTCGAAGTGACACAAATATAACTAATGATAAATCATATACCCTCTATTATGTTTCATTCTTAGTCATTTTCAACCTCCATTTTTAAATTTAAAATACGAATCTTCATTATCATATTTTCTGGATATATTAATGTAATATTCATTTAAGTACTATCTATTTGGAAAAAATTATTTTTATTATTTTATATTAATATATAATCAAAATATAAACTATATAACATCATATTTCAAACAAAATTAGGTAAGGTTCTTATAAATTATGTTTAATTAAAGTCAATATTAATTAAAGCATTATAAGTCACACTAGGGATATGAATTTAACATAATCAACTAAATTTTTATATATAGAATATTCATTTTAATTACTTATAAAATTTTATATTTAACCCATTTTATTCCCACATGTTAATTAAATTATAACATATTTACTAGTTCTTATATATATAAATGTAAACTTTATGCATTGTTTATCATTTTGTGACTCGTGGGACTAGAATTAAATATACTTCCATCTTAGTAAAAAAAATTTAAATCTGATGATATTTTATATTATGGGATATTGGATTTTATCCTAGTGAACTACATTTTGAGATATTTATTTCCACTATTTTATGCTTGTATAGGTTGTGACCTTCTAAATAATATTTTATTTCATATGCATATATGTGTTCCACATTTCATTATGATGTTTTTTTATATTTAATGTTATTCAATAAACTGTAGGCAATTATTCCTGGTTATGATTTAATATTAAACATTCATTGGGTATGATTTCCCTTATGATCATATATTATATGTATATTCCCTTACATGCATGTTCATATTATGCTCTATTATGGTAAACATTGTGTTATCTTATTTTATTTTGATTGATTCAACATTTTATGAAGAATAATATAAATTATGATATGTCATTAAGGGAGTAATGTATAAGGAATTCAAAAATTAAATATACAATTTGTATTATGTTAATTATTTTGTCTAAAATTTATAATCACATGATGAATTTTTTTTCTTTGTGTGTGATTTATTGTGTTTAGTATTAGAAAAGAACAAAACAATGATGTATCATATATGTATATTATTATTCGTTCACCTCAAACAATGATATGTGGCTATAAATTTCATCTTATTCTTAAAAAATTCCATGGATGTTTTATAAAAATATATATGGATTTTATTTCATGGAAATTTGTGACAAGGCTTGAAAATAGTTGAAAACGTATTTGATAGTTTAGTTTATAAAGGATTAAAAAATATTTAATGTAAAAAAATGATGTTTCATACATGAAAAATTACTTAGGGTCCTTACAGATGACTCTCTAAATAATTATCTAAAACCAATTCATGATTTTATAATTTATTTATTTCAGATTTCACAAATAATTTATGACCAATTTTCAATTCAATGATGATAGTATTATACTCATATAAGTAACATGATTATAAATATTGATTAAAAAGTATTATCCTCCTGATAAAAAATGTGTGTGAGCCCTATAAAGAACTATTATGCCTCATATGTTTATTACATCAGTCTATTTCTCATCCTCAACACAACGATTTGATTGTTCATCAAGGATTTAATGTAACACCTCTACCCTAAAATCCCATAATCAGTGCTTTACTTTGTTACATTGCATGATTACAACGAATCAAATCTTGAAGGACATACCAGTTTAGTAGTTTTGGAAAACCTAATTACATACATGAATCCAATTTTACATTGGGAAAATAAAATAAAAAATAATTCTAATCAGTGAATAATAAACTACATCCTTGATACTAATTCCAAGAATTCATATTCATATCCAGGAGAAATTAAATAATATAAAGGTTGGATCAAATTCTCAGTGACAGTAAGTGCAACAGAAGTAATCCTAAATCAATAAGAACAATCAATATGGAAAAGTAAAAAAAATATGAAAAAAATTAGGTATAGAAAATTGGATAAGTTATAATAAAAATGGTAAGGTAGATAATAGGAACACATACCATTTATTCCCAAAATTTATATTGAAATTTACAATGGATATTCTAACTAATAAAATAATCACATAAAATTACAATAAGTGAATTCATAATGATAGAATGAATAATGGTGGATATATAAAACATACCATTGATTCTTTGGGCCAAGAATAAAATATTATTAAGTCATTAATCCAAGAATTTAATTATATCAAGGCTTCATGCCATGAATCTTCTACAATCAAGGCTTCATGGTAATATTCTGATAAATGGGTATGGCGTTGGCCAAAACAGTGTCTAATTTTCCACACTAAACATACTGATTCTTAAAGGGGATATTATATGTCCCACTTATCACATATGAAATCCAATTCATTCCTCATATGTTGAATAATAAATTTATCTAATCCATATAAATATTTGTATTGAATAGAATATAGTGATTTATCAATTCTCTCCAATTAATCAAATCACATTACATGTGAACACTAAATCTAAAAATGGAATAATTTTTTGGAAATAATAATATAATTGCATAATAGTATTTCTATTTAGGATAATTTTAATATATAATAAAAATAACATAAGGATATGATTTATTTCAATAGAAAGTTAACCATGATAAAATAAAGTGATATTGTAATGTTAACATTTACCACAATGTAATTTCGAAATAAAAACATCTTTGAGAAGATATTTGATAGTAAATCATTTTATTCCATTAATATAAAATGATTAAGGATATAATTTATCAAAAGTTGTAGTAATTACACTAGACAAAAGAAGTAAGTGGTGAATATGAAATTTTATCTCATGGATGTGGAA
This sequence comes from Viscum album, assembly GCA_963277665.1. Lineage (NCBI taxonomy): Eukaryota > Viridiplantae > Streptophyta > Magnoliopsida > Santalales > Viscaceae > Viscum > Viscum album. The sequence continues at coordinate 1,232,027,484 of OY728162.1, read as the reverse complement.
AGTGAGATGAAAATCCCTTACATTGTGTCCGACTTGACACTTGTGTCTTTATATTCATGAATAAAAAACATATATTAATTATTTACAATATTATTAAACATATTCAAGTGTATTATTGCATTTAATTCACATAATTACATGTTTTATAAAATTATATAAACAATTAAGTTTATGTTGGGTGTTTTGACTAAATACGGTTCTTGTCTAAAAAACCAATTTGGTAGGTCGACTATGGTAAAGTGGGTCTTTATATAAACATCTCCAAAATTAGAATCATGAAATAAATATCTTATTTATAAATCAATTATATTTTTAAAACTAATTTTGAAATATGTTTATGAAAAATTAGCCATCGTTTCAATAATAGAGATAGTAGGTTGTATGTAAACATGAGTAACGTTTCCATTTTTCAATGATCATTTTGTAAAGAAGGTATTTAACATTAAATATTTACAAAATGATAATTATTTCATAAATAGAATTTTATTTTATCATATATACTGATATATATAATTAATGTGATGTAAAAGAATCATATCGTATTGGGGAGATTGTAGTCCCGACGTCCACGAACAACATTATCACTTTTTTGTGTTAAAAAGTGTGATAAAAAATGTAATATTATATTTATATAATGGTAAGTATTTCATTAAAATCATTTAAAGGTATTTTATTTATCATAATTTTAATTAAAAAAATTTCCATACATTCAATGTAATGAATGAATGTATCACATCAGTTTGAAGAAGTTTTGTAACGTCCCTGTTTCGGGTGGAACCAAATGGTGCCCCGTACTTGGTTGGTCACATGTACTAAAGATAATTTCCTTAAATTCCAGAGGCTACTAACTAGTATTGAAGGCCTCGGGTGTGATATTGGGGAAACTATTCCCTCATTAGAAGAGTAACATTTTATAACAAATAGAAAAAATAGCGGAAGCCGTAATACAATACACCAAAAAATAAACAGCAGAAGACTGATAGTATAAACAACTAAAACATAAATACATAATAAATTATTCAAGTAAAATGTTTCTAGGAAATAATCCAAATAATTAAAAATACTGAAAATAAAATATTGAAACAATAGTATAGAAAAAATTAATCTCATAGCATCACAAGACTTAGCTTAGTCTCATGATCTCCAGCTCCAACAACAATCAAGTACCTAGTAAAGAAGGGTGATTTCCCTTATCTATACCAATAACCATATTATCTATTTTTCCTAAAATAATGACCCAAATAAGGCATGATATGAATCCTTATAGAAAACCACCAACTATCTGTTTCTATCTATTAGGGAATATATATATCCGGAAATATACAAAATGAAGAAATAAAATTGGAAGTGCTCCAAAGTTATCAATCCTACAGTTTCTAATTAAAATCATTTATATTTATTAATTAGTAAATCCATTTACTAATGTATCCTCGGGATCTAAACTAATCCATATATTCCAATATATAATATACAAAACAGACATCTCAAAAGTCCTCCTGAACTATCATATAAGGACGAGTACAAGCCTCTAATTTGTCTTGGCAGGCTCATAAAAATTTTGAATTTATTAAAAAGAAAATCTCTAGTAATGTTCTCACCGTATAACCTCTATGGTATAACATATCATCAATTATATAAATAAATACCCTCTAGGAATTCTCACATAGTCTAACCCCATTAGTCCCCCATGGAACTAATCATTTAAAAATGAACACCTAGGTACCTCTCATGGTCAATACACCATTGGTCTGCATAGAAAGACGAAAATATAATGACCCGTAGAAGCTCTCACAGTTATTTCCCTATAGTTCAACATTCCTTTAATAATGACCCTATGGGTAGCTCTCATGGTCTAACCCCTCTGGTCAATGACCACCTGGAAGATCTCAGTGTCAATACCTCTGGGTTAACATAACAACAATTCATATATAAATGTCCCAACCTTGGGAAGCTCTCACAATTAATTCCCCTTGGTCAACATTCACAATATGAAACACATGCGTCTTAAATAAATAGAAAATCCATCATAACAACACGAGGTATATAAAAAAGCAATCCAAATAGGAAATCCTAGACCAAACATCCATAACCAAAAAAACATGGGAAACACACCCAAAATCAAGGTATTAAACCTAACACTTAAGAAATAACAATTTCTCAATCAAAAAACCATAGTAGCTATTAAACATGGGTAAAATTCAAAACAATAATTACCCTAAACATGGGTATTTGAAAAAATTTAGAATATATATCCAAATAAACCCAATGAATGGAATAAACCACCTACCTCGATGATGTACGATGTAAAATCTTGAATGTCATCCCCTGAATCGTCCTATAATGATGTAGATCTAAAAAATGGTTAAAATAATTCAACCGCGGATAACATATGAGATGAGACAAATAAGGAATATGGGCTCATGGGGAAGGGAGAAATCACCGGTGGAAATCCAACAAACCTAGAGACATCTCACTCAGAGCTCGGATGGAGGAACATGATGAGATCGATGATCGTAGGCCATACATCTCAATCCTGTACGAATCGTGGGGGGAGGAAGTGAATTCTATGGATTAGACGTGACCCCAATATTATTCATTTTACATGAATGGTATGTTCGGTACACATTTTATGGAAGTGTTTTTAAGTGTAAGTTGAAAACCTTAAATAAAAAATATAATTATATTTAGAATTTTTATGTGATGATATAATGATGTAATAATTATAAAATGAGGGATGGATAAATGAATTAAACATAAATGCACATTTGAATAATATTATATATTTTTGGGTAACTCCTTTTCATTTCATTCCAAAGGGGTTCCTTGGTTTTATTTATTTCCAAGGTGATGATTTTATGTTTATGTTTGAGATTTTGATAGACTATTTGGTCAATGTTTGGGAGAGTGAAAGTGTCTTGAGAGGTGTGAAGAAGTGGAAGAATGAATGCCTCTTTATAATGCAGGGCGAGTGTCATTCTTGTAAATACCAAAAGTTCTACATTTTAGCTAGTTCTCCATTGACTCATGGGATTCTAAAATGAAAAAATAATGCATTAAATTAAATTTATGGTCTATAAAAATATAAAAAATTAATATAATATGGTCATTTTTATAATTTGTTTCATAACATCTATGTTTTCTCGCTATTGTCAATCTTTTTATTAATGTAACTAGTTATATAACCTAATTAATTTAACCATTAAGAATAAATTAAATTGATATTTATTAGATAATACATACCCACTTAATTCTAAATATTACAACTAATTTAAATAATTTAAAACCCATATGTGTTGTAAATTAATTTCAAAACAAACGCATCTAATGTATAAAAACAACACATTAACCCAAACTGTACAAAAATTGTTTTCAATATCTAAGGAAATTATGTTAATTATAAAAGATTAATTGGTACATTAATAAAAAATATTTTATATTTATTAATAGTTACTATTAACATGTAATAATATATGTTTTTATTAGTTTTTAATAATTTAATAAAGTATCTTTTATTATAAAATATGAATGATGTGAGTTTTGCATTATTTATTTATGTTTAATTTAAAAATATCAAAAAACTGAGAATTAAAATATATTAAGTTAAAATATGTGTATCATGAAATATTTATCTATTAAAATATTATTACAAAGTAATCCATTAAATTTACATTACATTTAATTTTTTTAGTATCATTTATCTTCAGTTATTTTTAGCTAAATAATCTATGTGTTAGCAGTTGTTAAGCGTTTAATGTAATTTTGTCACCAATAAAAATTATAGTTAAATTATAATGATAAAAAAATAATTTACCTTTAAAATTAATTTTTATAAACAAAACAATATTGATTATTTCTTCCCTTAAAGCTTAATAAATGTTAAAGGTAAAAAAAGTTCCATTTTGTAATTTTCATTTCTTAATTTTTTAAATATGTCAATTTCCTGAACATGTGTCCACCTAACTCATAAAATTCAAACCAAGGGGGGATATGGCATAAAGGTATATAAAATTGCTATTGTAAAAGTTTATATGTCATTTTAGACATTATGTTTATGGTTTATTCCCTTATTAAGGTTAATTTTACTATAATAGCAACAATTAATTTTAATTACTTTTAGTACTATTATTGGAAAAAAACGAATTTGTACTTATTATATTATAATGTTTATACTTATTATAAATGTGTCTGTCCGATTTTCCAAATTCAATTCATAGAAGTCAAAAAATTACATTTAATGCTAATCCCACAGATGTGGTGAGAAAGTATTTTTTAAAGTGAAAATTCTCAATTATACATTTGGTCATTATATGTAAATTAATTACAAAAATAATTCGAATTACTTAAATTTAATTAATAGATATATAATAGAAATATTTTTACATTAAATAAAGGGAATTATTATTTTACATTATTATTTTTTAAACAGAAATACACTTTTCACCCAAAATGAAGTATTTTTCATTATTTATCAAAAAATGAAGCTTTTAAGAAAAAATCACCCTAAGATAATTTTTACATTGAAAATTCCAAAATTACATTTATTTTTGAAATATAAAATTTATACAACTGTCAAAATTTAATTTCTAAATAGGTGCTCCATCAAAAGGCGGTAATACTCAATCTTGTGTGTAATGCTAGTAAGCTCAGTGTTGTATGTAGTGTAAACAAAAAATGGTGTGGAATATAAAAAAATATAGAAAAAAATTAATTTTATTGTAAAATTAGGACATTTTAATGCCTTTGGGTGTTGCATTCTTCAAAGTATAATTAATTTGCACCCTCACAATTTAATCGTGATCCTATTAATCAAGAGTTTGATACTTGAAAATACCATTATTAGAATGAACCAAATCGTAAATAGGGTTAACAACAAGTATTCTTAATAATAGGGAAGATAAAACTCAAAATTCACCAAAAAACTAGCTTATTCTAATATGATTACATTAGTTAAAACATGTATGTGGAAGAAAAATAAAACTATCATGTTCTAATGGAGATTGATTATGAACATGTTCTGTAGAATGTTGATGACCATAAGGCCTTAAACCACAATTATGAAAATTTTTATTTATATCATTGAAAATGATGATAATAGGAAAACAAATCATATCCCTTTTACAATATTTTTGGAATTCATTACCTCTTGATGAATATAAAAAATATACATTTCTATTAAAATAATCTTTTCTTTTGATGACTACTTAAACTATTTCTACTTAATCGCTTTGAACAAAATGATTCATATAGTGAATTAGTACATCAATATCTAAAAACTTGTCTAACATTAAATATAAACCATTTTATGTATGGATAACCTTATTAGGATTTCAAATATTACAATCTGAAACATTATAATCAATTGTTTGGTTGTTATTAGTAGATAATTTACTATATACATATCAATTATCTCTTTTTACAAAAATCTTTATACCAATATGAGGAACATATTATGGTGGATCATTCCCTAAAACATGTTTTTTCCAAAACAAATTAAATTTGCAAACAAACACTGACTGACTAAAAATTACTTTTTTTATTAAATATAATACACTTTTAAGGAGTAAGTGAGAAACCACAAAAAAGAACAGAACAACCAAAAACTTCCATAGAAATCAACCGGTCCTACCCCACCTAAGGGCATTCATTAACTTTTAAGAAGGAACCAAGGAGTTTCCTCCCAAATGATTCTCATGTTGAAATATAATTAGTCCCTTCTTTACCTTTTTAGATATTTTCCTTAGTTTTTCTCTTCATCTATTACTTCCATTTGATTCCATAAGACTTTAAGAATTATTTCTCAATCCTAATAGAGCATAAAACTATTTAATAATATGAATAATAATTTTGTGACAATTATTCCATTTGGAGTAATGGATTGAACCCTTCACTGAAATAGTTGATCTTTCCTTCCATGTTGTTTATGAAATCAGTAGCATACCTCTCAAAAGATGTAAAGCAAGATTCATACTCTGCAACACGTTATTCATCATTTTGAATGAAACTAAGGAAAAATCTCTTTATTAGTTTTTTTCCTCATGAGAGAAGTATTTATTAAAAAAAAAATCTTCAAAATATTTAAGTTCATTGAGTTATATCTCCACATCCTTCTTTCTATTCTTGTCTAATGACCAGCACTGCTCGACATCAACTTTTAGAAAATATACTTCATGTGTAACCTTTTCAATTTTAACACATACCAATTCCACAAAAATATTTTTCAAAGTATTAATCCATTAATCAGTTGTAATTGGATTGTTAGTCCCACTACAAGATGGGGCCCTCATTTTTATAATGAAATAGATCGTAGAATAATCTCATTGTGGAACATCTTTCTCTATCCTAACAAGACTAGTTTTCATAGCTTGATTATGTTTCTCTAATTTATCTTTAGCTTTCATAGTTTGAATACTATCTATATCTGTATCCTTAGTAGGGAAATGCCTATATTTCTTAGGAGTATTGACACCTTTATTCCTCCCAGGTAAGTTCTCTAAACAATGGAATAAATATGATTTTATCAAGACATTAGGAAACCTAATTTATAATCCCAAAACTAATGAGATAGGTAACGTAAATTGAAATATTTATCCATATATAATCTTGAAATCATAAAGAAGGATTCATTGGGATGTTCTTTTGTTTATATCCATAATGTATAACTTAGTTTTATTTTCGATAATCGATGTTTTTATATATCTAATTCCCATGTTTTTTGTTAAACAATTATCGATAAAAAAAACACCGTAACCCCAGAAGAATAACGTCAGTCAATTACTTTATTAAATTGGATTTATTATACGGAATCAAATCAAGTAGAACAGATTAGTTCAGTAGTTTTGAAAAACCATATTACATTCATGAAACCCATTTTTTATTTGTAAAATAAAATAATACATAATATAATAAAAATAATTATAAACTTCATCCTTGAGACTCAGTCGAAAATTTCCTTCAAAACCTGGGGAAAGAAAACAAATAAGGGTGATATGAAATGATCAATAATGGTATGAACCGAGAAAATAACCATGAATAGATATGAATCATAAATATCACAAGGTAAAATAAATAGGACACACATTATATTTAGACAACTGGATAAGGCATAATCAATATGGAAAGGTAGATAATGGGACCACATTCTATTTAATACAAAATTTGAGGATGAAACATAGCCATGGATATTATAAATAATTAAATAATCACATGGGATAAAATTAATTGAATTCATAATGATTGAATGAAAAATTATGGATATCTAAAATATACCTACATGGTTTCATTCCAAGAATCTAATACTATCAAGGCTTCATGCCAAGAAATCTAACACTATCAAGGCTTTATTCCATCAATATAATAATTTGCTAAGGCCTCGACCAAAAACATATATTTTTTTCACATGAAACAAAATTATTTATTGAGTATATATAGAGGGACTCACCCTTCACATAAACAAATTCAGTTCATTCCTCATATGTTGAATAATTGGTTTAATTAAGCAATACAAATATCGATATTGAATAAATGATATAGATTTATCAATATTCCTCTAATTAATCAATTGAATATCAAATTGAATAGAATATGTCAAAATGGTTGGTTGTTTAGAAAATAATAATTTACATTTATTGAGAATATAGATATTTATTATAAAAATAATGTATAATAAAAATGATTATAAGGAAGTGATTTTTTAAGATGAAGTTAACAATGACTAATGAATGTGATATTGTAAAGATAACTTTTATCACCTGGTAATTTTCTTGTGAAACCCCCTTAAATGATAAAATTAATATTTAAAAAGTATATACCATGAATATTTATGGATTCATGAAATAATATATTAAAATTTATAGTTGGAACACCACAGAAAATCAGTATGTGGTGAATATGACATTTTATCACATATATGTAACAAGTGAGATGAATGTCTATTACCTTGCATCTGACTTTTACCATGTGTATTTATCTTCCTAGATAAGAAAATTATGTGGATTATTTAGTTTTTAGAAACATTTTTAAGGTTTATTGTTACCTTTACTTCACTTGTTACATTGTTCTATACTACTAAATAAAAAATCATGTTTATGTTAGGTGTTTTTTCCAAATTCGGTTCCTGTGTGAAAAACAGACTGTGGTATGTTCACTATGGTCAAAGGGGACATTATATAAATATTTACATAATAATAATCAAGTTATAATTATATTATTCATGCATCTATAATACTTTTAAAAACAATTATGATTTTTTATGAAAAATGAACCCACGCTAAAATCATGGAGATGGTTGGTAGTACATACATATGAGTAACATTCCCATTTTACATAGATGATTATTTAAAGATTTTAAGAAGTATTAAGACATTATAGAAGTATCATTATATCATAAATATAATTTTATTGAATGATATATATTTATATATAAAATTATTTTGATTTAAAAGAATCACATCACATCCATGAGGTAGTATTCTACATGTCCACGAACGACTTTATCACTTTTTAGTGTGTGAAATGGGTAATAATGAAAATGATGTATTATATTACGAAAAATTATTTAATGTAAGTGATATCAAAAATATTTATTTCATGTCCCATATTTGTTATTAAAATTACCTTTAATACATTCTATGTAATGTGTGACCGTATTACATCGCTTTGAGGAGGTGGTAGTCCACTCATCCACAAACGAAGTTATCATATTTACACCAAATTGATCACATAAAACAATTGGTTAAAAAAAATTCAAGAAGTATAAATACATAATAATTACCATATATCATATAGAAAAAATATTAAATCATCTTTACCACTAATTTAAGGTGGTAATGGAAAAATGAACAACATCGTTTCACGAGGTGGTAGTTCACCATACACAAAAGGTATGTTTGTTGTCCATTTAATGGAAGTATATGTAGGTTTAGGTATAAAACTAAAAATAAAAACATATTAGTTTATTTATGATACTTATTATATTATATAATCATTCAATAATTGGAAATTAAGGGGAGGGGAACAAATAAAACATAAATACATGTTTGAATAATGTTACCCATTTATGGGAAACTCCATTTCGTTTGAACCAAAGGGATTCCTTGGATTTATTTATGCCCAAGTAGGGAATTATTTGTTGAGTGGAGTGAATTTTGGATATTATTTTGGAGAATTTGGATGAGTGAAAGTCTCTTTATATGTCTGAGGAAGGGTATGAGTGAATTTCTTTTTATAATGGAGGGGGAGTGACAATATTTTTAATACCAAAATGTATACACTATTTTTAACACCCCAAGATTTCATAGTGTGTTATTTCTTCAAAATAATTCAATAACTTGCACTACACGCAACACTAAGTTCAAGCGCACTATGACTTACTGAACAAGCCATTCAAAAGAGGTTATGAATAGTATTAACTAAATTTTGATCCTTATATAATACTTATAATATTAGAATCCATATTATTAGTTTCATAGACATAATGTAAGAACAAATTCCTTTTTTCAGATAAAAGTAGTATTTTTAAAAATGCACTTTTACTAACTTTAATAGAGAACCCTTTTTAAATCCAATATTTTAAACTTTTATATATTCAATTTGACTAAATAAATTTATTCTTTAGAATGGGGGCATAACAAAATTTACAATGTAACACCTCAAGCTTCCACTATACGCTTCTCTTTGAATAATACTGTAGCGTGTGTTGTACGCAACTTCGAGTTCTAACACACATCACAACTAATCAAACTAGCTGTTATTAATATTAATACCAAATTTTTGAAATTATATATATTTTATATTTCAAAATGGAATTAATTTTTGGATTCGTAATATCAAATTTATCCTAGGGTGAAATTTTGGAACTTTTCGGATAACACTTATATTTTGATGAATAGTGAAAATTACTAAATTTTAATTAAAAAAACTTTTTAAATTGAAATATTTTATATTGATAAATTATGAATTTTAGTGGTTTTAAAGTATATTTAGAATATATTTTTACCATTTTATACAATGTTGGTCATTGGACATAATTTCACAATTAAACCGAACATAAACAAGTATCAATCTTTTGAAAGTTATTATATCTTAAAAACAAGCTTTTTGTTTTGACAGCATGAATTAATTTTAAATTAATTTCTGGAACTTCTGTTTTTTGAATTTGTAAAAATGTATTCCATATTTGGAATCAGTATTTATAAATTGTGTAAATAGATAACATTTATTTTTAGACATTTTGAATAATTACTTCAGTAAATATTTTATTTACCATGGTTAATGGGTAAATACGGTAAATAAGGGTTAAAAAATAATATTATAATAATACTAAAATACCCTAAAACGTGTACTACCTTATTGGTGGATACATGCCCGACCATGGGCATCTTTGGGTCGATTTTGGGACCCCATGGATCCACTTGTAAGTGATAGGCACACTTTATTTTAATTAAGTTAAAATGAATACAAAAATGACACAAGCATATATCATTTAGAAAAAAATTTACATATGGTTATATATGTTGGATTTTCGATTTTAAATATTCATTTTAAATTTAAAAATATTTCATACATAATGATATTTTATTTATAATTTTTATACATTATATAATTTTATTTATTTTTGATACAATGATGATGCAGTAATTACCATAATAGTGAAAAATTAAAATAATTGATACTATAAATACCCAAATAAATATAATTTGAAACTTTTAATTAATTAAAATAATTTTAAAGGTTAATATGACATGTTATTAATGATTTAATTAAATTTTTTTGAAGTAATAATTCTGTTATGAGTTTTACAAAAATCAACTATTGAATAGTGTCAAAATTGACATAAAAGAGTTCTTAAAACATATATTATATTATTAATTGATATTAAATTCATAAAAATCTAAGCTTCAGACAAGAGACATATATAAGGATTGGTGTATCATTAATGGACCACTTGGGGGGTCTCTTGGATGTATATAGTATGTTTATTAACTATATAATATAAAATTACAAAGTGACATGGTAAATGTCAAACTAATTAACTTAGAGATAAAACTAAAAGATAAGGTTAATATAATGACCCAAACCTATATAAATTCTATTGGGTGAATTGTTTTTGACCTCTCCCGAACTTAAACTTTAAATAATCAACTTTGGAGTTATTATAAACCGAAAATTAATTAATTATAAAATAATATTTCAAGCTTTTCCAAAGGTGTCCATCACCACTCATATAAAAGAGCACTCCCCCTTCTCATTACTTCACACCTTCAAAGCCTTTAGGATCAACCAACTTCTACCCAAATACTCTCTCAACTTCCCTAAATTCATTCTAAAGGCCTTCCTTTTGTCAGAAATCCATCTTAAGGAGCCCTTTTGATCTAATCAAAAGGAAGAACCCAAAGAAGAGATAATGATTTCACCACCCTTTTTCAAGTTTGTTTCTTCTTCCACTTCCTCTTCCTTTGTCGTTACCATTCTAAAATAATAAATCTAGTATCATATATATACTGTGATGTTATTATAAATATGGTACAACCATATTCATTACTCTATCCATCCTTTGAATAACATGACACCATACGTGCATACGTACGGCTTACCGTCTCCACGTCGTGGTGTAATTATTATTCAATAAATTATTATTTGGATGAGTATAATAATGTATAAGTCATGTAAATAATAAATGTAACATGATAATGATTCTGTATATATGATATACCATCAAATTATATATTATTTTAATATCAAAATAATGATATTGTCGCCCGTGCGTACGTACGGACTACCGTCTCCACGAATGCGATGAGATTCATTCTCCATAGTATCCATTCAAATATAATTCTCATTTGATGATTAATAATAGTATATAAGGACTTGATATCATTCTGGATATGATTAGGATACAACCTATCCATTACAAACATGGCTTACATAACAAAACATATAAAAGAAAACGAGTAAGTTAACACCCAAAGCAACGATAATACTAAGATATTATCAACAAATAAATGTTAAAAGATCATATATGATATCATATTAATGTATATGATTATTTTATAATTTAATAACAATTATTTCACCATCATACATGAGGTTATCCTACCCCAACCAATTAAAAGTACAAGGTAAGGGTTTATTTTGCAATCTCTACATTATCCGAGGTTGTTTATACGTTATAATCTACTAGGATTTATTTATCATCTACATCCTTGTTTCTTTGAAATGTATTTCAAAATAGTTTTAATACCTACAAATAATATGGGTTAAATTCATTTATACCCTTATGTGTTTTTAAAGGAATCTTTCCGTCATTTTCCAAACAAGGCACTTTTTACCTTTCGAAAAATTGAAGGTAAGTATGTTTTTTTAACTTATACTGCGGGTGCGGATATTTACCGCCATTATAAAATCGCCAAAGCATCCCTTACAAGCTTATAAGAATATTTTAAAAGTAAATGTTTTAAATTATAATTATGTGACTTTTAAATGATTTCAAAATGAATATTTTAATAATTTTTGAAAGGTACTCTTTATCAAGATCATAATTTTAAATGTTTAAAAGATTTATCTTTCTAAATATTTTTAATTAATGTCCATGTTTTCAAAATGATTTTAAGGACATATTTATATGAACATGAATATTTTTAAATGATATTTATTTTCAAAAGTTTCAAAGTTATATGGGACACTTTGATTCAAAAATCTATTTTTAATTACTTCCTTATAAATGTGTGACTTTTCAATGATTTCGAGAAAAGAGATATTTCTCTCAAATAGTTTTGATTTCATCTATGTCAACATAATTTGATGGATTTTAAGCTTATTTGAAGTTGATTTATTATGATACAAAACATTGATATTGTATTGAAGGTTTTGTGATATGTTTGACTGTGGATGTGCTATTTTTATACCATTCATGGGTTTTGGTGAAAGTATTGACATTTCGTATGCTATTTCTAATACAAATGTTTATGTTATGTTTAAACCTTTTCATATGGGAATGCATTGGACTTAATATGTGACGGGTGGAGCCCGCTATAGCTCCTCGTTGCAACGGTAGGTCTCATGAGACAAACTAGTGTCTTGGCATAAGGCCATGGGGAAATCTTATTTGTAGTCTTGGCATGAGGCCTTGGCTATGTGGTTATGATAGTCTAGCATTATGCATTCCATCAATATGAAAGTGGTTATTGATGTTTCATGTGATTATTCGATTAGTAGAATATCCATGTGAGTATGTAAATGGAATTATTTAATTTTATTTTTTCTATACTATATTGAAGTTCAGGTTTAAAAGGATTTTGTTTTAGTTATACAATACCTTAAATGATTATTATTATTTATGAATGTTTCTGCTATATTGTTATCCTTACTGGGCATTTGAGCTCACCCATTTTCTTTGTTTTATTTTTCCCAGGATGTGAAGAAGTAAATTATGAATGACCTGCAGGGATATTATGAGTGGATAATAGTATGGACTATGGAGAAAATATGTTTTTGTAGTAGTTTTTCACTTTATGATGTAATGTAAAACATTATGAATATATATAGTGTTTCCAAGGCTACTAAACCAATCGGTCTTTCCAGATTTGATCTTTCTTGTGATCATGGCAATGTTATGTAATAATGCACCAAATCTAGGTAACTAGGGTCAGGGCGTTACAGTTGGTATTAGAGGAAGTTTAGTACAAACCTTGGAAGCTAGATTTAGATAAACCCAGATTACAGCACATAGATTTCAGATGGACTATGAGGATTAGTATAGAAGAACATACTAGAATTTTGGTATTGTAGAGATTTTGTGAGTTTTCCAAGAAAAACATCCCTGTCTAGATACGTGCAGGTAGAGGCGGCTCTGGCACAGATGTACCTAGGGGTAAAACCCAAAAACACTGCATTGAGCTAGACTCTAACGGGAACTGGTGCACGACAACGGGCCTTACTACACTCTTGGTTACAACACACTCGGGGGATATGCTTAGGATAATTCTCATTTTCTTTACAAACCATTATTAAGGGTTTATGAGTATATACTTCCTCAATGGAGTCATTTTTATGATTTTGGATTATACCCATAAAATATTTAATTTATGTTATGTGTTTTACAAGTTTGGGATTAGGTATTGTTATTCATAAACTAATCTAGTGTATGCCATTGTTTAGAAATCGCGCCCAGTAGAAGGAATGAGAACTCCAGTAATGCACGTGATCCAAAGAGAAAGAAGGATCATATATTTCATGGTCTTAAGCCATAATTTATAATAGAAATAGTCTCCCATGTATTATCATCATATGAAGAAATAATATCATGTGTTGATAAGATAAGTAAAGAGCTTACAGAGTCCTATGGATTTGAAGGGAAGCAAGAGACAAAAAGGATGGAAGAGAGAAAGATAGATAAAGGGAAGAGGGAAAAGAATAATTTTCCCATATGTGATAACTATTGGAAGAAGCACCCTGGAACTTGCTTGAAAGGAATGGGAGTTTGTTTTATGTGCGGAGGAAAAGGGCACAAAGTACGTGACTGTATGGGTAAGAAAATTGTTTCAAATGTACAATCCTTCATTTGCAAGGAGTTTGGACACTACGCGAACCTATTTCCCAGTCCTCAGACTATGCCGCAAATGATGCGATTGGATAATAATCATGTTATGATACTACCACAGATAAAGAGGAATTATTAGATTTCTTATGTTGATTTTGTCATTTGAGTGTTGTATAAACAATGTACTTGTTATAATAATTATGGAGTATATAAGGATTGTACTACAGTACTATTTCATTAAGGACTTGAGATTATGTGGAACAAGGAAAAGTGACTCAATAAAAGGTTAAATTTTTGGAAAATATATGTTTGAGAGAAAGATAAACCATAATATGGTTCTGATACAAAGGTAGTGATTTTAGAATAATACATGATTGATTTGGATAAATTATATTGGATATTCTTGACTACCATGAAACTTATTAATGATTTGTATATTCCATCATTGTTGGGGTCTACAACATTTTTGGATTGAAAGAGTATTTATATTATTCTATAAGGAATAAGGTATAATGAATGTAATTAATATGGTTTTATGGTAATTCAGGATGTTGCAGTGTTTTAAAAGAATACACGATGAAGGTGATAACATGTTATTACGCAGCAAAAAAATGGATCTTCATTGTGTTTTCCTTCCTTATAAATTTTGGACTGATTTATTTTGGATAGTTCTGGTTTGGATTATTTTGGATTGCCAAAAAGGACAACCCGGAGGTCGGGCGGCAACCCGTCGCGTCCGGCAAGGCCGTGAGACTTGAACCCACAACTGAAGGGCGACAAGGGTGTATCACCTACCACTAACCCACATGATGTTCTGGATTGTATAATGTAGTTTTTTTAATGGTTATGCTAGATGAATTATAAATTCATTTTTTAACCATATACGAATAGGATAAATAGAATATTATTTTAAGTTATATTATCTTTTAGAGGGAAAGATGAGTATGTGGTAGAAATTAGTTAAAGGCTGGAACTCTAATTTTCATGAATATATTTTTCTTGTTGTCTTATTCTATGAAGAAATTAATTCTAATACATTATTTGAGGAATCCTAAAACCAAAAATGTGTTATCCTAATCCCATATTTTTTTGAACCGATTGTATTTCAAATCATCATATATTGATTAATTTAAGGACCTCAATTTTACACTTGTTTGTGATTGATGACCTCTATCAGTACATATAAATATTTATGTTTTTACTCCAATTATATGTCTCTAATTTCCACCAATGTTCTCCTAATCGAGATCATAATTTAGTGGTGACCCTTTCATTTATTGTTTCCTCATATTAAGACTAAATTTTAGTAACCCAAATTCCGATGTGGGTTTTCCCACAAAGATATTTTCTATTTTCAACCTTTTATTTTTGGAGAACAATTTCAAATTGCGAGGACGCAATTTTTTGAAGGAGGGGAGAATGTAACACCCCAAGATTGCATAGTGTGTTATTTCTTCAAAATAATTCAATAACTTGCATTACACGCAACAATGAGTTCAAGCGCACTATGACTTACCGAACAAGTCATTCTAAAGTGGTTATGAATAGTATTACATAAATTTTGAACCTCATATAATACTTATAATTTTAGAATCCATATTATTAGTTTCTTAGAAATAATGTAAGAACAAATTCCTTTTTTTCAGATAAAAGATGTATTTTTCAAAAATGCACTTTTACCAACTTTAATAGTGAACCCTTTTTAAATTCAATATTTTAAACTTTTATATATTTAATTTGGAAAAATAAATTTATTCTTTAGAATGGGGACATAAAAAAATTTACAATATAACACCCCAAAATTCAACGGTACGGTTCTCTTTGAAAAATATAGTAGCGTGTGTTGTACGCAACTTCGAGTTCTAACACACACCACAACCAATCAAACTAGCCATTATGAATAGTAATACCTAATTTTTGAAAATATATATATTTTATATTACAAAATGGACTTCATTTTTAGATTCGGAATATCGAATTTAGCCTAGGGGGAAATTTTGGAACTTTTCGGATAACACTTATATTTTGATGAATAGTGAAAATTACTAAATTTTAATTAAAAGAAACTTTTTTAATCGAAATAATTTATATTTATAAATTATGAATTTTATTGGTTTTAAAGTATATTTAGAATATATTTTTACCATTTAATACAATTTTGGTCATTGTAAATAATTTCACAATTAAACCGAACATAAACAAGTATCAATCTATTGATAGTTATTATATCTTAAAAACACGCTTTTGGTTTTGACATCGGGAATTAATTTTAAATTAATTTCTGCCACTTCTGTGTTTTGAATTTGGACAAATGGATTCCATATTTGGAATTAGGATGTCCAAATTGTGTAAATAGGTAACTTTTATTTTTAGACATTTTGAATAATTACTTCGGTAAATATTTTATTTACCTTGGTTAGTGGGTAAATCCGGTAAATAAGAGTTAAAAAATAATATTATAATAATACTAAATTACCCTAAAACGTGTACTAACCTTATTGGTGGATACATTTCCGACCATGGGAATCTTTGGGTCGATTTTGGGACCCCATTGTTCCACTTGTAAGTGATAGGGACACTTTATTTTAATTAAGTTAAAATGAAAATACAAAAATTACACAAGCATATATCTTTTAGAAAAACATATTTTACATAGGGTTAGATATTTTGGAATTTCGATTGTAAATATTCATTATAAAGATAAAATGATTTCCTACATAATTATATTTTATTTATAATTTTTATACATTAACTAATTTATTTTATTTTTCACACAATGATGATGCAGTAATTACCATAATAGTGAAAAATTACAATAATTGATATTATAAATACCCAAATAAATATAATATGAGACTATTAATGAATTAAACTAATTTTCTAGGTTAATATGACATGTTAGTAATGATTTAATTAACTTTGTACGAAGTAATAATTCTGTTATGAGTTTTACAAAAATCAACTATTGAATAGTGTCAAAATTGACATAAAAGAGTGCTGAAAACAAATATTATATTATTAATTGATATTAAATTCATAGAAATATAATGCTAGGCCAACAGACTTATATCATGATATTTGTATCATTAATGGACCACTTGGGGGTCTCTTGGATGTATATAGTATGTTTATTAACAATATTATATAAAAATACAAAGTGACATGATAAATGTCAAACTAATTAACTAAGAGTTAAAATTAAAAGATAATGTTAACATAATGACCCAAAACTATCTAAATTATGTTGGTTGAATGGTTTTAGACCTATCCCCACCTTAACCTTTGAATAATAAACTTTGTAACCATTAGAAACCAAATATTAATTTATTATAAAATAATATTTCTACCTTTTCCAAAGGTGCCCCTCACCCCTCTTATAAAAAAGAACTCCCCCTTCTCATTACATCACACCTTCAAAGCATTTTGGTTCGGCAAACCTCTTCCCAAATACTCTCTCAACTTCCGAAAATTCATCCTAGAGGCCTTCCTTTAGTCAGAAAGCCAACTTAAGGAGCCCTTTTGACCTAATCAAAAAGAAGAACCCAAAGAAGAGGTAATGATTTCACCACCCATTTTCAAGTGCCATTCTTCTTCCACTACCTCTTCCTTTGTTGTTAACATTATAAAATAATAACTCCATTATCATATATATACTGTGATGTTATTATAAATATGGTACAACCATATTCAGTATTATATCCATCCTTTGAATAACATGTCACCATACATGCGTACATACGACTTACCGTCTCCACGTTGTGGTGTAATTTTTATATAATAAATTATTATTTGGATGGGTATAATAATGTGTAATTCATGTAAATAATAAATGTAACATGAAAATTATTCTGTATATATGATATACCATCCAATTATATATTATTTTAATGTCAAATGAATGATATTGTCGCTCGTGCGTACGTACGGACTACCGTCTCCACGAATGTGATGAGATTCATTCTCCATCGTATCCATTCAAGTATAATTCTCATTTGATGATTAATAATAGTATATAAGGACTTGATATTCTTCTGGATATGATTAATATAAAAACTACCCATTGCAAACATGGCTTACGTAACAAAACATATAAAAGAAAACGAGTAAGTTAACACCAGAAACAACGATAATACTAAGATATTACTAACAAATCAATGTTAAAAGATCATATATGATATCTTATTAATGTATATGATTCTTGTATAATTTAATAACAATTTTTTCACCATTATACAGGAGGTTAACCTACCCCAACCAAGGAAAAGTACAAGTTTTGGGTTTATTTTTCAATCTCTTCATTATCCGAGGTTGTTTATACGTAATAATCTACTGGGATTTATTTATCATCCACATCAATGTTTCTTCGAAATGTATTTCAAAACATTCTTACTACTTAAAAAGAATATGGGTTAAATTCATTTATACACTTTTGTGTTTTTAAAGGAATCATTCCGTCCTTTTCCAAACAAGGCACTTTTTACCTTTCGAAAAATTTAAGGTAAGAATGTTTTTTAACTTATACGACGGGTGCAGCTATTTACCGCCGTTATAAAATTGTTAAAGCTTCCCTTAAAAGATTATAAGAATATTTTCAAAGTAAAGGTTTTATTTTATAATTATTTGACTTTTACATTATTTCAAAATGAATATTTTAAGAATTTTTGAAAGGTACTCTTTATCAAGATAATAATTTTAAATTTTTAAAAGATTTATCTTTCTAAATATTTTTAATTAATGTCCATGTTTTAAAAATGATTTTAAGGACTTATTTATATGGACATTAAGGTTTTGAAATGATATTTATTATCAAAAGTTTCAAAGTGGTATGGGACACTTTGATAAAAAAAGCTCTTTTAAATTACTTCCTTTATAAATGTGTGACTTTTCAATGATTTCGAGAAAGGAGATATTTCTCTCAAATACTTCTGATTTCATCTATGTCAACATCCTTTGATGGATTTTAAGCTTATTTGAAGTTGATTTATTATGACACAAAACATCTATATTGTATTGAATGTTTTGTGATATGTTTGACTGTGGATGTGCTATTTTTATAGCATTCATGGTTTGTGGTGAAAGTATTGACATTTCGTATGCTAGTTTTAATACGAATGTTTATGTTATGTTTAAACCTTTTCATATGGGAATGCATTGGACTTAATATGTGATGGGTGGAGCCCGCTATAGCTCCTTAATGCATCGGTAGGTCTCATGAGACAAACTAGTGTCTTGGCACAAGGCCTTGGAAAAATCTAATTTGTAGTCTTGGCATGAGGCCTTGACTATGTGGTTATGATAGTCTGCATTATGCATTCCATCATTATGAAAGTGGTTATTGATATTGCATGTGAATATTTGATTAGTAGAATATCCATGTGAGTAAGTAAATGGCATTATTTCATTTTATTTTTTGCATACTATGTTGAATTTCAAGTTTAAAAGGCTTTTGTTTTAGTTATACACTGCCTTAAATGTTTATTCTTATTTATGAAAGTTTCCGCTATATTGTTATCCTTACTGGGCATTTGAGCTCAGACCTTTTTATTTTATTTTCCCAGGATGTGAAGAAGTAAATTATGAATGACCTGCAGGAATATTATGAGGGGATAATAGTGTGGATTATGGAGATAATATGTTTTTGTAGTAGTTTTTCACTTTATGTTGTAGTATAATTCATTATGAATATATCTAGTGTTTCTAGGGCTACTAAACCAATCGGTCATTCGAGATTTGATCTTTCTTGTGATCACGGCAATGTTATGTAATAATGCACCAACTCTTGGTAACTAGGGTCGGGGAATTACAGTTGGTATCAGAGGAAGTTTAGTACAATCCTTGGAAGCAATATTTAGATAAAATCTGATTAGAGCACATAGATTTAAGATGGACAATGAGGATTAGTATAGAAGAACTTCCTAGATTTTGGTATTGTAGAGATTTTGTGAGTTTTCTGAGCAATACATCCCTGTCTGGATACGAGCAGGTAGAGACGGCTCTGGAACAGATGTACCTAGGTGTAAAACCTGAAAACACCTCTTTGATCTAGACTCGAACGGGAACTGGTGCATGACAACGGGCCTTGCTGTACTCTTGGTTACGACACTCCCAGGGGATATGCTTAGGATAATTCTCATTTTCCTTACAAACCATTATTAAGGGTTTATGAGTATATACTTCCTCAAAGAAGATATTTTTAGAATTATGGATTATATCTATAAACTATTTAATTTATGTTACGTGTTTGACAAGTTTGGGATTAGGTATTGTTATTCAAAAACTAATTTAGTGTATGACATTGTTTTGAAATGGCGTCCAGTAGAAGGAATGAGAACTCCAACAATGAACATAATCCAAAGAGAAAGAAGGATCATATCTTTCATGGTCTTAAGCTAGAATTTATACAGGAAATAGTCTCCCAGGTATTATCATCATATGAAGAAAAAATATCATTTGTTGATAAGATAAGTAAAGAGTTTACTGAGTCCTATGGATTTGAAGGGAAGCAAGAGAATAAAAGGATAGAAGAGAGAAAGATGGATAAAGGGAAGAGGGAAAAGAATAATTTTCTTATATGTGATAATTGTTGGAAGAAACACCCTGGAACTTGCCTGAAAGGAATGAGAGTTTGTTATAAGTGTGAAGGAAAAGGGCACAAAGTACGTGAATTCATGGGTAAGAAAATGGTTTCAAATGTACAATGATACATTTTCAAGGGGTTTGGACACTACGTGAACCTATGTCCCATTCATCAGACTATGCCGAAAATGATGCTATTGGATAATAATCAAGTTATGATACTACCACAGATAAAGAGGAATGATTAGAGTTCATATGTTGATTATGTCATTTGAGTGTTGTATCAACAATGTACTTGTTATAATAATTATGGAGTATATAAGGATTGTACTGCAGTACTATTTCATTAAGGACTTGATATTATGTGGAACAATGAAAAGTGAATCAATATAAGGTTAAATTTTTGGAAAATATATGGTTGAGAGAAAGATAAACCATAATATGGTTCTGATACCAATGGAGTGATTTTAGAATAATACATGATTGATTTTGATAAATTATATTGGATATTCTTGACTACCTTGAAACTGATTAATGATTTGTATATCCCATCATTATTGTGGTTTAAAACATTTTTGGATTGAAAGTGTCTATCTATTATTCTATAAGGAATAAGGGATCATGAATGCAATCAATAAGGTTTTATGGTAATTCAGGATGTTGCAGTGTTTTAAAAGAATACATGATGAAGGTGATCACATGTTATTACGCGAAAAAAGGGATCTTCATTATGTTTACCTTCCTTATAAATTTTGGAATGAAGTATTTTTGATAGTTCTAGTGTGGATTATTTTGGATTTCCAAAAAGGACAACCCGGAGGTCGGGCGGCAACCCGTCACGTCCGGCAAGGCCACGAGACTTGAACCCACAACCGATGGGCGACAAGGGTGTATCACCTACCACTAACCCACGTGATGTCCTGGATTGAATAATGTCATTTTCTAATGGTTCTGCTAGATGAATTATAAATTCATTTTTTAACCCTATACGAATAGGATAAATAGAATATTATTTTTACGATCTATTATCTTTTAGAGTGAAAGATGAGTCTGTGGTAGAAATTAGTTAAAGGATGGAACTCTACTTTTCAAGAATATATTTATATTCATATCTTATTCTATGAAGAAATTAATTCTTAAACTTTATTTTAGGAATCCTAAAACCAAAAATATGTTATCTTAATCCCCTATGTTTTTTTGAACCGATTGTATTTCAAATCATCATAGATTGATGAATTTAAGGACCCCAAATTTACACTTTTTTGTGATTGATGACCTCAATCACTACCTATAAATATTTACGTTTTTCCTTCAATTATATGTCTCTAATTTCCACCAATGTTCTCCTAATTGAGATCATAATTTTGTGGGGACCCTTTCATTTATTTTTTCCTCATATTAAAACTAAATTTTAGTAACCCAATTTTCGATGTGGGTTTTCCCACAAAGATATTTTATATTTTCAACATTTTATTTTCAAAGAACAATTTCAAATTGCGAGGATGCAAATTTTTGACGGAGGGGAGAATGTAACACCCCAAGATTGCATAGTGTGTTATTTCTTCAAAATAATTCAATAACTTCCACTACATGCAACACTGAGTTCAAGCGCACTATGACTTACCGAACAAGTCGTTCAAAAGAAGTTATGAATAGTATTAACTAAATTTTAAACCTTATATAATACTTATTATTTTAGAATCCATATTATTATTTTCTTAGACATAATGTAAGAAAAAATTCCTTTTTTCAGATAAAAGAAGTATTTTTCAAAAATGCACTTTTACCAGCTTGAATAGTGAACACTTTTTAAATCCAACATTTTAAACATTTATATATTCAATTTTAAAAAATAAATTTATTCGTTAGAAAGGGGACATAAAAAAATTTACAATGTAAAACCCCAAACATCCACGGTACGCTTCTCTTGGAATAATACAATAGCGTGTGTTGTACGCAACTTCGAGTTCTAACACACACCACAACAAATCAAACTAGCCGTTATGAATAGTAATACCTAATTTTTTAAATTATATATATTTTATATTTCAAAATGGACTTCATTTTTGGATTATTAATATCGAATTTTTCCGAGGGTGAAATTTTGGAACTTTTCGGATAACACTTATATTTTGATGAATAGTGAAAATTACTAAATTTTAATTAAAAACAACATTTTTAATCCAAATAATTTATATTGATAAATTATGAATTTGAGCGGGTTTAAAGTATATTTAGAATATATTTTTACCATTTAATACAATTTTGGTCATTGGAAATAAGTTCACAATTAAACCGAACTTAAACAAGTATCAATCTTTTGATAGTTATTATATCGTAAAAACACGCTTTTTGTTTTGACTGCGGGAATTAATTTTAAATTAATTTCTGCCACTTCTGTGTTTTGAATTTTGAAAAATGGATTCCATATTTGGAATCAGGATTTCCATATTGTTTAAAAAGGTAACTTTTATTTTTAGACATTTTGAATAATTATTTCGGTAAATATTTTATTTACCACGGTTAATGGCTAAATCCGGTAAATAAGGGTTAAAAAATAATATTATAATAATACTAAATTACACTAAAACTTGTACTAACCTTATTGGTGGATACATGTACGACCATGGGAATATTTGGGATGATTTTGGGACCCCATAGATCCACTTTTAAGTGATTGGGACACATTATTTTAATTAAGTTAAAATGAATACAAAAATGACACAAGCATATATCTTTTAGAAAACCAATTTTTACATAGGGTTATATATGTTGGATTTTCTATTGTAAATATTCATTAGATAAAAAAGGATTTCCTACATAATTATATTTTATTTATAATTTTTAGACATTAGATAATTTAATTTATTTATGACAATGATGATGAAGTAATTACCATAATAGGGAACAATTAAAATAATTGATATTATAAATACCCAAATAAATATAATATGAGACTTTTAATGAATTACACCAATTTTCTAGGTTACTATGACATGTTAGTAATGATTTAATTAACTTTTTGGAAGTAATAATTCTTCTATGAGTTTTAAAAAAATCAACTATTGAATAGTGTCAAAATTGACATAAAAGAGTTTTTAAAAAAAATATTATATTATTAATTGATATTAAATTCCTAAAAATATACGATTCGGCCAAGAGACTTATTTCATGATAGGTGTATCATTAATGGACAACTTGGGGGTCGCTTGGATGTATATAGTATGTTTAGTAACTATATAATATAAAAATAAAAAGTGACATGGTAAATGTCAAACTAATTAATTAAGAGTAAAAACTAAACGATAAGGTTAATATAATGACCCAAAACTGTCTAAATTCTATTCGCTGAATGGTTTTCGACCTATCCCCACCTTACCATTTAAATAATCAACTTTGGATGCATTAGAATCTGAATATGAATTTTTTATAAACTAATATTTCTAGCTTTTCCAAAGGTGCCCCTCACCCCTCTTGTAAAAGGGAACTCCCCCTTCTCATTACTTCACACCATAAAAGACTTTTTGTTCGTCCAAACTTAAACAAATACTCTCTCAACTTCCCTCAATTAATCCTAGAGGCCTTCCTTTAGTCATAAAGCCAACTTAAGGATCAATTTTGATATAATCAAAAGGAAGAACCCAAAGAAGAGGTAATGATTTCACCACCCTTTTTCAAGTTCCTTTCTTCTTCCACTTCTTCTTCCTTTGTTGTTACCATTCTGAAATAATAAATCCAGTATCATATATATACTATGATGTTATTATAAATATGGTACAACCATATTCGGTATTCTATCCATCCTTTGAATAACATGTCATTATACGTGTGTACGTACGACTTACCATCTCCACGTCATGGATTAATTGTTATTCAATAAATTTTTATTTGGATGGGTATAATAATGTGTAATTCATTTAAATAATAAATGTAACATGATAATTATTCTATATATATGATATACCATCCAGTTATATATTATTTTAACATCAAAATAATGATATTGTCACTCGTGCGTATGTACGAAATACCATCTCCACGAATACGATGAGATTCATTCTCCATCGTATCCATTCAAGTATAATTCTCATTTGATGATTAATAATAGTATCTAAGGACTTGATATCATTTTGTATATTATTAAGCTACAACATATCCATTACAAACATGGCTTACATAACAAACCATATAAAAGAAAATGAGTAAGTTAACACCCGAAACAACGATAATACTAAGATATTAGTAACAAATCAATGTTAAAAGATCTTATATGATATCATATTAATGTATATGATTCTTTTATAATTTAATAACAATTATTTCACCATTATACAGGATGTTAACCTACCGCAACCAAGGAAAAGTACAAGGTAAGGGTTTATTTCGCAATCTCTTCATTATCCGAGGTTGTTTATACATAATAATCTACTGGGATTTCATTATCATCCACATCCATGTTTCTTTGAAATGTATTTCAATAAAATTTCACTACATAAACATAATATGGGTTAATTTCATTTATAACCTTATGTGTTTTTAAAGGAATCTTTCCGTCATTTTCTAAACAAGGCACTTTTTACCTTTTGACAAATTTAAGGTAAGAATGTTTTTTAACTAATACGGCGAGTGCGGTTATTTATCACCGTTATAAAATCGTCAAAGCTTCCATTACAAGATTATAAGAATATATTAAAAGTAAATTTTTTATTATATAATTATGTGACTTTTAAATGATTTCAAAATTAATATTTTAAGAATTTTTGAAAGGTACTCCTTATCAAGATCATAATTTTAAATTTTTTAAAGATTTATCTTTCTAAATATTTTTAATTAATGTCCATGTTTTCAAAATGATTTTAAGGACTTATTTATATAGACATGACGGTTTTTAAATGATATTTATTTTCAAAAGTTTCAAAGTTGTATGGGACACTTTGATTCAAAAATCACTTTTTAATTACTTCCTTTATAAATGTGTGACTTTTCAATGATTTCCAGAAAAGGGATTTTTTTCTCAAATAGTTTTGATTTCATCTATGTCAACATCATTTTTTGGATTTTAAGCTTATTTGAAGATGATTTATTATGATAAAAAACTTTTATATTGTATTGAAGGTTTTGTGATATGTTTGACTATGGATGTGCTATTTTTATACCATTCATGGTTTGTGGTGAAAGTATTGACATTTCGTATGCTAGTTTTAATACGAATGTTTATGTTAAGGTTAAACCTTTTCATATGGGAATGAATTGGACTTAATATGTGTCGGGTAGAGCCCACTATAGCTCCTCGATGCATCGGTAGGTCTCATGAGACAAAATAGTGTCTTGGCACAAGGCCTTGGCAAAATCTTATTTGTAGTCTTGGAACGAGACCTTGGCTATGTGGTTATGATAGTCTGGCATTATTCATTCCATCATTATGAAAGTGGTAATTGATATTGAATGTGATTATTCGATTAGTAGAATATCCATGTGAGTAAGTAAATGGAATTATTTCATTTTATTTTTTCCATACTATGTTGAAGTTCATGTTTAAAAGGCATTTGTTTTAGTTATACACTGCCTTAAATGTATATTCTTATTTTTGAAAGTTTATGTTATATTGTTATCCTTACTGGGAATTTGAGCTCACCCCTTTTCTTTGTTTTATTTTTCCAAGGATGTGAAGAAGTAAATTATGAATGACCTGTAGGGATATTATGAGGGGATAGTAGTGTGGACTATGGAGACAATATGTTTTTGTAGTGGTTATTCACTTTATGATGTAATGTAAAACATTATGAATATATCTAGTGTTTCCAAGGCTACTAAACCAATAGGTCTTTCGAGATTTGATATTTCTTGTGATCATGCCAATGTTATGTAATAATTCACCGACTTTAGGTAACTAGGGTCGGGGTGTTACACTATTGGGTGGTATCCTTTATCTCATGTGCTTCCAAAATGGAAAAATAATTGATTAATGTAACATCCCAGGTAAATAAAGAAATATGAAATTGTAATATTTATTAATATTTGTGAATTAAATATTAATTTTACATTAAAGGGGTTTCTATGTTCGATGACTTACCCGATACGCAACAATGGGTTTCATTATAATGTTACGTTGCACACTAATAATTTAAAAATATTATTTCAAATATAGTTAACGCCTAGCTGTTGTATTGTAAGGAATGAATATAACTAACTTCAAAATTATTATACATGTTTGTTAATGTTTTTTACATTATTCAATAAAAGTTAGATGCTGAAATGTGAATGAATATAATTTTAAGCATAATTTACCTAAAAGGTTGATTTACCGCCTTTTATTGGTGAACCCTCTTTAAATATAGGTTTTTTAACTTTTATATGTTATATTTTACAAAATAAAATTCTTATTTATAATAGATACATAGAAATTTAAATTGGATGTAATTATGGTATATTTCTGATAAAGTTCATTTTTAATGAATAGTGAAAAACAACTGTATTTTAATTCAAAACTACCTTTTAATCTAATTTATTTATATGGTTGGATTATAATTTTAATTGGTTTTCATGTGTAATTAGAATATATTTATACCATTTAATCTAATATTGGTAAATTTAATAAATTCCACTTTGAATATTGGACATAAACAAGTATCAATACTTTCATAGTTAAGAATTCTAAAAACATGATTTTTGTTTTGACAGAGAAAATTAATTTTAAATTAATTCCGGCCACTTATGTGTTTTGAATTTTGAAAAATGGAATTAATATTTTGAATAAGTAGGCCCAAATTTTTTGAATAGGTATCTTTTATTTTTATATATTAGGAATATTTAATTTAATAAATAGTTTATTTACCATGGTTAACGGGTAAATCCGGTAAATAAGGGTAAACAAATATTATTATAATAAGATAAAAATTACTTAAAATGTATCCTAATCATATTGGTTGATACATATCCGACCATGGACATCATTGGGTCGATTTTGGGATCCAATGTGGACACTTAAGAGTGATAATGACACTTATTTTATTTAACATAATGTAATGATAGAAATGACATTAAAAAATATGTTTTAGTAAATTAATTTTTACATAGGGTTATATAAGTTATAATTTTGACTATAAATATTATTTTGAAATATAAAAATATTTCCTAAATCATGGTATTTGTTTTATAATTTTTAGGCATCAAATAAATAAAATTATTTATGACACAATAATGATGCAGTGTTTACCTCATTAATAAATGATTTAAATAAATATGATTATAAACATTAAAACAATATCCAAAACATGTCCAATTCTTATTGGATGATTTTATTTCGACAATGAGTCACTTATATTTGATGTTATTTATTTTTTTACCTTTTAAAAATAAATACAAGTTTATAATAAAATGATTGTTTCAGACTTTCCTAAAGAGACCCTCCTCCCCCTTATAAAAGGACCCCACTTCTAACCCATTCTTCACAGCACTAAACCCCCTTGGCTCATCCAAACCCTGAAAAAATAATATTTCAAGATCCCTGCCCTCATCCTAAAATCCTTACCTTAGGCAGAAGTCACTTCAAGTAGTCCTTTTGGTTCAATCCTACGGGAGACACCAAAATTAAATGTAATTGTTTCTCTTAAGTGTTGTTGTTGTATTTTACTTCTCCAACCACCTAATCTCATTTTATTTCATTATTTTATAAAACAACTTATCCTCAATATACTAGGATGTTTTTATGAGAATTATCTAAACTACACCTACACAAACCTCTATTTAATGGGTGAAGAACATACTGTTTCTGTGGATGGAAAACTAACACCTCACGAAATGATGATTGTCCAAATATCTCCAGCCGCCTCTCATGGTGGACATTATGATTAAACCCTATTTACATATGAGATATATTATATTTATATTGTTTATATTATTCTGTATATTTCATTTATAGAATACCTTTATTGTTTCCATTATTGGAAAATTTGATAATGTCATTTGAGGATGTGCGGACTACCACCCCGTCAATGTGATATGAATCGTTCATGCCTTATATGGAATGTATAAAGGATGAAGATAATGATATTATATATGATATTAAATTGGAATTATAATATAATTATGTGTCATTATTTTTTAATTCCATTTATTTAATAAATTGAAATGAATGTAGCGTTCGTGCGTACGTATGGCTTACCATCCCCATGAACTTTGCATTTAATTTGTTATCTTCAAATGGTATGTAAATTTATAAATACATATATATACTTGATATATATGATATATATGATATCTAAATCATGAATATCATTCTAGAGATAATTGACTATTAACCCCATGGACAACTTGTAATTATAAGGTGTTAATTTGTTTACTCAAAGATCAAAAAAACAACCATTAATTAAATGATTACATAATGATTATAATATGGTGATACCTGATATAAAATGAATAATAAACATGAAAAATGAACTTAAGATAGTATAAATTAACTTTAGTTTATTATTCAGAAGATTAATGAATGAACGAGTCAAGTCAGACACTAGGTAAGGGACTTCGTCTTAATCTCCTTTCATTGAGGCATATTTTGTTTTAATACATGACTTTCTTTTACATAACATATTAACCCCATTGAATTTTCAATTCATTCAATGAAAATATTTTTCAATGAATTGTATTAGTAAAATAAATAAAAATTTCTTTTAATGTAAGTGGTGACAATGACCTTTCTGCCACATCAAGTATTATTTGATCTTTGGCTCCCTTAACAAGCTGTAATGTTTTTAAAAGAAAAATAAATACCATATACCCTTTTTCATATTTTCTTATTGAAAATGGTTTTGATAATGGATTTGTAATGTCAATATATTCAAGTGATATATTGTGATTGAAATGTTGAAATGTTTTCTTTCCTTTACATTTTTTGTATGTGTTATGATTTTATAATTGTACATAGACATTTGGAAAGTGGTTACGTAATAAAGAAAATGATAGGTGGTGTCATGATAAACCAAGACAAGTGGTTACATTATAAACTCTAATGAATTGGGTATGGAAGTTGGCCATATAGCTATTCCATTTACTGATATGTGTGGAAGTCGACCGTATGGTTATTCCATTTACGTATGTATATGTCCCAAGTCACCTATATATGTTATGTGTTGATTATATGAGTTTTATCGTAATATTTTTGTTAATAAAGGGTAATCAATGATCTTTTATATACTGAAGAGTATTTATAACTTCATAATGGTGAAATTTATTAATTATGATAAAGTATTCATGGTTTACTTGTTGTTTTAAAAACACAAATAGTTTTCCTTCTTTTTTTATCCCTTACTGAGCGTTTTTTGCTCATCCCTATTTTTTTAAATGTTTTTCATAGGACTTTAAGTGGAATAAGGTCAAGGAAGGGATCAATGAAAATCATTCTATCTAAAACTTGGAAATAGTCACGAATCTTTTTTTCATGATTTTTTATTTTCTGAAAAATATGGGAACTTTGTCGAATTGTCTACTTTCTAACTTTTTGTATATAATGTAACAGTTATGACCGAATTCTCTAAAACATGAAACACGAAAAGATACTCAATGTGAATTATTCATTTAATTCAAGATTATGTAATTTTTTAAGACCGGTTCCATATAATTAATGTTAATTTATGGTAGATCCAAATCTCCATTATCTAAAAATAAGTGCCTTTGTATAATTTTCATCCTTAACTTCTTTGTTTCCATAATTTTATCATTTTTTATTAATGTAACTAGTTTTATAACCTATTTAATTTAACCATTATGAATAAATTACTGTAATATTTATTATAAAATATATAACCAATTAATTATAAATATTAAATATTATTTATCAATTATAAATACCAAGTGTATTGTAAATTAATTTTATAACAATTGCATGTAACGTGCAAAAATAATCATATAACTCGGACCATGATAACATTGTTTTTAATATCTATGTGTCAAAATTTTAATTACAAAAGATAAATTGGTCCCTTAATGAATCGTATTATTTACTTTTCAACGCATATAATTCCCTTTTAATAATATATGGACTTTATTATTTTTAAAACATTAAAAAAAATATCATTTATTATAATATATCATTAATGTAAATTTTGACATAATTTAATTTAAATATAATTTCAAAATATAAAAAATTATTGGAAATAAAATTTATTATGTTTAAATATGTTTAAAGTGATATATTTATCTAAAAAATAATGGAACACAATAATTCATTAAATGTACCTCACTTTTAGAGTTTTTAGCATCATTCAGGTTATTTAATAGTTAACAAAATAATCCATGTGTTTGCATTTGAAAAGAGTTTAGGGTAATTATATCATTTCTAAAAACTATAGTTAAATTATAATTAAAATAATAACAATTTAGATTTCTAAATAATGTCTACAAACAAAATAATATAGCTTCTTCCCTAATCCACTGCTTTATAAATGTTAAAGGTAAAGATGGTTCCTTTTTTTATTTCTATAATTTCATATATGAGTCACATAAATTAAAATGTGTTACAATAACTCATAAAAGTATTTATAATATGGGATATTAATTAAAAATTGTTAGTAATTATATTTTTGAATACTTTATAGGTGATTTTGGATCTTAAGGTTATGTTTTAGTCCCTTGTTAAGCATGATTTTAACTTAATCACTGTAACTAATTTTAATTACATTCAGTAATTTTTTTGTCTAAAAAATAATGTTCCTTTATTATACTATAATATTATACTTATTACAACTATGTATTTCCATTTTTTCAAATTAAATTCATAGAAGTGAAAATTTATGTTTAATGCTAATCCCACATACCCCGCAAGATAACAAATTTTTAAAGTGAAAATATTCAAATGTTAATTATATATTTATATATAAAATAAACATAAATATTATTTCAATGAAATAAATTTCAATAATATTTATATTATTGAACTATTTTTAATTTAAAACAAATTTAAAAAATAATTTAACCTTAATAATTATTTAAATGAGAATGGAGTTTTCAACTAAGATGTTGTATTTTCAATATTCATATAACAATAAATCTTCATAAAAAACATGATAAATTATCCCTTTTTAATTTTAAAATTATGAAGTAGAATAATAATTTTTTTACATATAAAATTTATATGACTGTCAAAATTTAGTTTTAAAATAAGTGCATCATCAAAAGGTGGTAAAACCTGATCTTGTATGTAACACATGTTAACTCAGTGTTGTGTGTATAATAATCTTAACAAGGTTTCACATAAAAATAAATATAGGAAAAAGTAATTTTTTTAAATGAAAATATTTTAATGTATTTGGTTGTTAAATGTAAATTGAATGAGAATCCTAGTTTTGATAAGTGTTATTTTCTATGACCATATAATTGATCCTCATTATGTTTTAATAATCACTCTTTAATATTATATTAATGTTATTTCATAAAACGTCTAAATGATAGAAAATAAAAAAGTAATATAGATATATTTATTTGTTAATATAATGGTTTTTGTGCAATTATCCAATTTTGGATGTATATTTGAACAATATATTTAATGAAGGAATCATCTAATCCAAATGGATAAAAATAATATATTATATTTACATATTTTATAAATGGTGTGTCATTTCGTATTCACACAACGGGAATCATTATGATGGTAATATGAAAATATATTATTTTATAGGTGATCATTAATAGACATTGAATTTACTAAAAATTCACTGTAATAATTTTTTAACCATAATTATTTTTTTATGATGACATTCAATCCTTCATTTTCAATAAGGGTTATCATAACCTCAAGGATTATTCTAGTAACAATTTCCTATGTATTGTTTTTATTTCATTATATGTATATAGGATATCAATGGTAAAGTGTCTTTTAAATCAATATTTTAACAATATCCTAGAAGTGGAATCATAATTAATTTATTCACACAACAATTTACCCACATTTAGGGTATTCCCTTTTGATTTTAACACATAACCACCAAAACATTATCATTTTCAAGAGATATAAAGGACTCTAAAACTCTATCCCTTAGAAATATTACCCCCTCATTCTAGAAGAGAATCTTACGAAACTAAAAAATTCTCATATTATAATGGGTTCTTTTTGTGATTAGAGGAGGTTATAACCAACTCTATATACATTAGGTGCAGTTACCTATAACCACTACTAATATTCCCACCATATTTTGTTATTATCAGTTATTGGTAATAACTTGTATAATAATTCATAATTGGTGGCCGTAAAATTAGATGGGGTTATAACCCCCTCTGATGTAACATCATAACCTCAATTTAGAGCGAGATGAAAACCGAAACTAATTGAGTTATAAGGCATATACTAGTGGTAGTTTTTTGAACCTCCCCTAATTGATCCCCACATTAAGGGCAGTTTTAGAAAAAAACCTATAATATATATATATATATATGTGTGTGTGTGTGGGTATTTATTTAATATTCACCCCACGGGTGCTCCCACCAATTCCTCATATTACCTCATTCCCCCTCCATTTTCCCCAATGAACCTCACTCTCATTCCCCCTATGGTTCCCCATTCTAATATATCTCCAGTTCCCCCACTGGCCCTCCTCCCATTCCACCAACCCAATCCCCATTCTCCTCTGGCCCTAGAGTAAGCCCCTAATGGCCCACCCAAAGGGATCTGAGTTCCTTTTCTACATTATAGAATGATCCCACACCCTTTTAAAATCACATCCACTGGGTTTTAAATAGATGATCAACTAGATATCTCTTCTATAGTTACACCATTGTGGAAAATAAATTATGGTATTGTATATAAATATTACATTATTTTTATACATTATCATTATTATTCAAATAAATATTATTGGAATTAATATTATTTTACCAATAAATATATAACTGTTTTTTTTGGATATGGGGACTTTGTTATCGAAATATAATGGTCAGATAAATATTGACCAGTACACACCTTTTATCTTGTGAATGGGATTTCGACGTTATGTGATTCTTGTTGGGTTCACCATTTTTTTCTTCTCAGATCTCACACCCTATGAGAGTTTTATACTTGGAAACAATTTCCAATTGGTTTATTCATGGATCCCAAAACACCCAATTTTTCTATATCTGAAGGGACCTTATTTCTAAAGGTAGTTACTCATTAGGTGTTTTGACTAAATGGTTCTTAAGAAATCAGATTGTCTATGAGGATGATAGGTTGGGCTCATCATCCACAAATGGGGGGGGGGGGGTTATTTTATACTATAATTCTCTCATTTATATTTATGTAATGGTCATGAATCCATAATAAATTCCAAAGTATGATGTTGTTCATCCCATGATTAGAAATAAGATACTATCATGTACATATCTTAGAATAATATTTATGTATATGTGGTTCTTTATAAATGGAAATATCTTTTTTTATCCGAGTTTCTCCATTGATGGTATCCAATTATATAACACATAGATATTGTTATGTTATTATTTTGATGATACTAGTTTTATAGCCACACAGTGGGGAACTATGGAGTTAATTGTTATCGAGTGAGATAAAGGTCACTGTTGTGTTTTTCTTCAACTAAAGAGAGGAGATTTGTTTTTTGGGTGGTATAAAATCCATTGATTGGATTATGATGTATCCTTGTGAAAGGAATTAGATCCCACATAGTTTGGTGCAGCGTAAAAGGGAACATTGCACCATTTAAGGACGTTTGATAAGTACCCAACTATAGATTTTAATGTTGTGTGGAAAGGATATCGAGGAAGAAGATTCCACGTTAATTTTTACTGTGGGATTGATACCAAAGAAGCCAAGAAATTTTGAGAGAGATAAATATTCTATTATAGAATTAAAACATATTGGGAACATGAAAATGAAATAATAGGGATGATTTTGGGTGTTGTGTTTGAACCTTAGGGAGGCAAACCATGTATCCCATTTGGAATAGAATAAAATCCCATGTAGTTTAGTGAATCTAGAAGAAGAGTATGGACCCTAGAAAGAAATGATATGGGGTTTACTCTTAATGAGAATTCCATGTAGAAGTATCTATGAGTGATGTAGGATATCATAGTGATTTGGAGACTTATTTGGGGATTACACATAAGGAGGAGTCACATATGATGACTCAGGGTCTAACTCCTAAGGGTAATTCCATGATAAGTTGGGGGTTCTTATTGGGACTAATTTATGAGGAGAATGTCCTACAGATCAGGACTTAGATAGGAATTCTACGTATCATGGTTATAGATGAATCAGATTTCTCATAGTATAGTGAATATTGTAAAGGAGTATGGCCCTTTTAGATAATTAATTTGAGGATTAATTTTAAATTGAATTCATTATACAAGGAACCATGAGTGAAGTATCATCTAACAGTGATTTGGAGACTTATTTGGGGTAAACCCAAAAAGAGGATTCACATATAATGGATTTTGGGTATTAATCCTAAGGAGGATGCCTAGATGAATTGGGGGTTATGATGGGGACTAATTTATGAGGAGGATTTCACTTCTTCTTGGACATTG
The DNA here is from genome assembly GCA_963277665.1 of Viscum album. NCBI lineage: Eukaryota > Viridiplantae > Streptophyta > Magnoliopsida > Santalales > Viscaceae > Viscum > Viscum album. The sequence goes on along the minus strand of OY728162.1, from coordinate 1,231,991,864 downwards.
GTAAGAATTTTACATATCCAAGATAGAGTAGGAATTAGAGTTCTCATAGTTTAGTAAATATTATATAGGAGTATGGAACTTTGAGAGAATTAAGCTGGAGATTACTCCAAAAGTGGATGCCTTTTAGAAGGGACCTTGAGTGATGTATCATATCAGGTTGATTTGGAGACTGATTTGGGGCTTAAACCTAATGTGGAGGCCCATATGATGGATTTTAGGGATTACTCTGAAGGATGATTCCTTGATGAATTGGGGGTTATGATTGGTACTAACTTTTGAGGAGGATATCCATTGAGTGTGTGCCTTAGATAGGCGTCCTATGTATCCTAGATATAGAAGGAATTAATGTTCTCCTAGTTTAGTGTGTCACATTGATTGTGTTGGTGTCCTGATCATCATAAACCTCTAATGTCACATGAGTCATGCTTGGTGTGAGAAAGAAGAGGTTAAAAAATATTTTTCAAACCAAAAACTTTTCCTCCTTCACTAGTGGAAGAGGATATGGAGGAAATGGAAGAATTCAGGGATATTAAACATCCTTGAATTCACTTCACCCTGAAAAAATAATGAATGTGAAGGGCACAGAGGTAAATCGGAGAAAGACTAAAACTTCATACAATAAAATTTTGGGGTTTAATATAGGAGGGACACCCAAAATTGATTCCACAATAGGATGGGGATATATTACAATATTGAAAATAAACGTTACCATGATACTGACTCTACCTGTTGGGAACCATAGGCTACATGTATTAGAGAAGATATGTGTCAGACATGATACAAAAACTAATAATACAAGACCAGGAATTTCATGACATTGTATTTAGGGTAGGGGTCATCTTGACTGTATAAATAAAAATATACATGTTCAATGAGGATTATAAATTCCTCGTAGGTCCAATGTGGGAACACTTTGACTTTAGAAATAAAAAACCAAGTGGGTGATACTTTGGACAGAGTTTTCTCATAGATTTCTATGTCCAGATTATTTGGTGGAGGTTTTGATTTGATACCTATCAGACAAGGGAGGAATCATATGAGAGTTCCTTCCATGGATGGATTTGAAGGAGGCCTGATGAATGCCTCGCATATATTGGAGGATAGGAAAAACCAAGGAGGCTCATACAGGGAGTGCTTCAGGAAGGTAGGTATGTGTGAACATATGATACATAGGGTGAAAAACAACCTGTATGAGTACACTTGAGTAAGGCTTGGCTCAAACTTCATGGGTCTCCACAAGTATTCATAAAAGTAATTCACAAAGGTCCCTCTTTGGGGAATGATAACTCATGCTAGTATTCTCTAATAAAGGGTTGGGAGAATACTTTATGGCGATGTTGTTTTTTTAAATGTCAAGAGGAATCTATTTTTACTATTCCCCATTTTACAATTTTTTATGTGTTAGAGAACTACCTAAATGTTTACCGAGGTCTTGAGTGAATCACTAGGGTGATCAGAGTGTCAGATGGACTTCGTGTAGTTCATTCCAAACAAAAGAAGACTCAATGGGCCTATTTATAGGAAACTATGGTACCTTGGGTAATGTATTAATCTCAAATAATTTGTTCATGTATTTTTGCCACTTAGGATTACACACATTTAGCTTGTGCACTGATAATCCATTAAGGGGGATTTCATTAACAATATTTAGGTATTTTCCAATCCATGACCTCTTCCACTTATTTCCTTCTATTTACCCTAAGGTATTTCCCTCTTTCAACTTTTCATCCGTGTGACTAAATAATGTATCAAATTACTACCCCCATATGATTGGATCCAATATAAAAGATAATGGACTGATCCAAAAAAATTGATGAAAAGTATAAATGGTTTTCATAAGGTGTTCACATAGGGATTCTATGATGGTTATTTTCTAAAGTATACCACATAGGTAGATCATGTACATAGGTTATGAAGGGAAGAATTGTCACATATAAATAGGGACATCTTAAATGTTAATATCCCTTGTGAATATCAGTTTTTATCTCTCAGCATGCATGTCTTTCAAACAGATATTCTACATTAGTTATTTAAGTGAATATATCATTCACATAATCATGGTATGTATTTGGTTGTGCAATTAATAGTATTGGGGTGAGTAACCTGTGAATCGATCATTAATGATGCTCTTGTGTGACTAACTTTCACAACATACATGAGAGAGCCATTTTTAAGAAATAATATCTTTTCCAAATTTTCTTATTTTCTTGGATTTCATCAAAATAAACCTACATTGAAATGATTTGGAAGTTTTTTTCTGGTTCAATGTCTCTTAATAAGATTTTAGTTTCACATAAACAATATTGAAAACATATTGAGCTGTTCATGAAATCCATTGAGCACAACTATTACAACATCTTCCTCACTACTATTCGGGAGGTGGAGGGTTCTATATAGTAATATGACATTAATTTTCTAAAGAGGGCCTATCTTCCACTTGATGGTCATGGCCATATACATGATTTTCTCACACCAACCCCAAATAAATATGTCCATGTCCATTTGTTTCAATACCACAAGATTTTCTCATCTCCTAAAATTTCTAGCATGTACACATACATCAATGTTTGGACATCATCCAAAACCAGTTTTAGGTATGAAAACCCTTTTTCTATGAATCCAAAACCACATGCAGTTGAACTAATGAAACTATTCTATTCATCAACATTTCTAGATTCATAGAAATATCAATAAAATGGATAGAAGAAATGTTGTGAACTTCACCCAGGAGGGGGTGTTAATCTTGCATGGATGTGAGAATACTTGGTGCACCATGTATGTGTAGAATTCTAAAACGATGTGGAAGATATTGGAATTTAAGAGTTAGTGTGAGCATAGTAGACTTATGTGCATAGAAATAATGAGTTCGTTATGGATCCATTGAGCCTATGGGGTCTATAGATTAATTATTTTCATCTGATTCATGGAGAAGTTGGTATTGGTTTGTGGGATGTTCACAAGAGGTCTGGGGCTCTGATCCTCAGAGATATGTATGAAGAATTCATCCCTCTATGTAAAAAATTGGGGGACACCAAAAAGATTCAAGATTTAGCATGTGAGATACATAAAATAAATCATTGTATTAAGATGGTAGATCCCCTATTAAAATGGAATATTCATTTGGAGATGTGGTTGATCATTTTCTTGAGGAAGAAGGGGGAATAACCCACTTCCAAGTGATTGATGAGCTATCCCAAGGCGGTGATGAGAATCAGACCCAACACCTTCTACACAACATTGGAAAATGAAGAGTTCAATACATGGGTATATGAAATCAATCCCAACATTCATTACAAGATAAATCCTATAGGCATTCTGTCCATGTGGCTCAGTTTATATATATTGAATTTCTATTATTTCTAGGGATACATATGTTCATTAACATTCATTATAGAAACAAAGAAGAAATAAATTAATTTATTGTGGTTGTCTACTACCATTTTGGAAAAAATATACATGAGACTATTTTATATCTATCTTGGGAAAGAAATATTAAGAGTTTAATAAGCATTCTAGGTTTTGTGGTGATGGATTATAGACCACTTCAGAAATTTCTCTCTACAAATCGGGATCAGGGTCCTTAGGTGTGAGTTTCGACTATATGTTCAGGCTGTATACTGAATTCCAGCCCTTCCATTAAAACCCCATGAAATCCAAAAAAGGTTGTGTTTAATTATGGAGTTCGACAAGTTTCCCCCTGATAATCCACCCACATTGAGATTTATTAATTGTAGGAAGTATATAATTGAGCTTAGGTCATACATGATGGCCTTCATGGATTGTGTGATGGAGATCAGGATCGATTGTGAGATCATATGTGAGGCTTATTCTCCCTTCTAGTTTTTATTCTAGTTCATGTTCCTATATAAATTAATGTGTACACCTTAGTGCACATGATATTAGAAAATAATTTGATGGTATCTCGATAGTTATGGATTCTCACAGTTGTGGAGTTGACGGATGTCATGTTCAACATGACTCTAGTTAATGCAACTCATGGGTCGCCCTCCTAGTATACCATGTCTAGGACTGTATCATACCCTGAATTGGTGATGGCAATATATATTCATGACGTTGGGATAAAGAGGCAGAGAAGAAGGGCTCCCCTCATTTAAAAGGTTATTCCTCTCATTTCAAAGCTTTGTCATCTTCATTAGAGAGTAAAGGTGAAGAGGTTCCCAGATCTTTGAAACAATATCATGCATGGTATAAACCTCCATCCAGAATAATAAGGGCCACACCAAATGGGGATGTACGAAGGTGGTTTATTCAAAACCAAAAAGAAGAGTTCTAGTTTTATTTTTACCATCTACCATATCTGACAGAATGGGTTTGAAGGAAAATAAAATTTAGAGCTACTGGATATTCCTCATAGCTATCTGAAATGATTTGGAAATCATATGTCCAGAGGTATTCCAACAGTGGTGAGACATGTCTTCTAATTCTAAAATTATATTGGTGCTTCTACATGCGAGGTTGAAGATTCTAGGGATAAGAGATCTCTAATCCCAACCTAGTATTCAATTTAAGGATAATATTACTAATGCGATGATTCATATCTGATAGCTATATATTCACATATATACCATTGACAATTGAATCTATTCCACAAGGTGAGTAGGGGATATGCTGAAATGTAGTGTGATTGAAGGTATCAATCATTCATCTTTTGAGTATTGACAAGAAATTTTCGACCCCAACAACATAAGTTCTCTTCTTCTTATACTCTATTCTCAATTAATTAATTTTTTAGTCAACGAGTCATTGGTATAGGGGAATAAAATCATAATTTTATTTTTAAATAAGATAGAGGGAGATAATTTGACGTTCCATCATTGCAGTATGGCCTTGAGGGTATTCTGATCTGGGTTATTGTGTCACCCCACAAATTAAGAGTTGTATCTCCATGCCTAAATTCCATAGAGGATGAGATGGATGGAGAACTAACACCTATAATAATTTTTTTGAGATGGTTTATGATTTCTATCAATCTAATAATATGAAGGAGAAGGGATGTTTGAGGCTTAAATCCTTTGCTAAACAGCATGCCAGTACTAACAAGTTAACTTGAAGTCATTAATCTCAACTGAGGACAAGTGTTGAAACTACCATATACTGTAGAAACTCCTTACATTTCCTCTCTTAATGGATTTAAGAATGATTATCCAATAATAGAATAGGTAACATTAGACCAACTGTGGATCCCTATGAGTGAATTTGATCCCTCAACTAAAGAAGCGGTGAGGGTTGAGGATGCATTATCTACTTCTATCTCTATTCATTCATCCATGGAGAGGGTAGAATACTCCATTAATATTTATGGTCTTTAATAATATTTCAGAATATATGGGATTATTTCCACTTTTTTAATATTTTGAGTTCATATAATACTTTATTGAATCCTAAAATGACTGGTGGTGACCTTGTGGCTGTCACTATGGAGGCTGTTTGGGGTCTCAAGTCATCAGTGGTGGGTCATAAACAAAATAGTCTATGTTTTCCCACCATTTACATTAACCTAGGGATAGGTATGTCAACAGAATCTATGATTAATATTGGCATACCTTTGGATGAAATAATGGAACATATTAATATTCCTACTTCTATAGAAGAATTTGGGGAAATATATAATGATTCAAATGAATTCAAGTCTTTATTTTTCATCCAATAAACAGTTTTTTCATGATTACCTAATCATGACTGGTTGGAATGTGTAGCTCCACCAATGAAAACTATTACATTTAATGTGAAAGGAAAATATTATCAAATAAATCTCAATCCCACTATTAAAGTGGAGCTGGCTCCGGTGGTCCATGAAATGGGTTGTCTTCCTAAGTCTCATATGGTATAACCCTGGAAGTCCCTAGGGATTACCCATCTTCATGTTGGGCTTGTTTGAATTGTTGATGTTGGGAATTCTAGGGAGGAATCCGCCTAGTCTACAGACCTACTATTGTGTAAAGGTCACAAATAATTAGGATTTTCCCCCTTTCATGATATTATTTAATAAATAAAAATGATTCACATCCATCATTTTGGATTATAATCTTATATGGCTAGGTATGAGGGTCAATTTTTTCTATAATCTAATCTAGAACTAGAAGGAAAGACATTCACTAAATTATGAGTAGTATAGAATGTCACATCATTGAGTGCACTAATACAAGAGAATATTTTCCCCTTTGGCAGAGATTTTAAATCAGTTCTATAGTTTCATAATTCTCTCTGCATCAAATGTTTCATAGTCATGTGGGACATATGGAAGATAATATTAGAGACACCCCTTGAGGTCCTTGCATCGCAAATCCACTGACATTCAATTCTATTTAGCATGTTGGAATTTACTAGATTAGATTATCATATAATACATGTTCCTGTAAAGAAGACTGTTCGTAGGTGGGAGTGAAACCAGAAGCATCATAAATATCTCATAGAGGCCAAATTGTTCACCAACATGGATGACATCTGGGATGTGTTATCCCAAAATGAGGACAATAATAAACAAAAGCAGGCTGAATTCTAGTGACAGAAGAAGGAGAATATTATTCAAATGTCTCACCTTCATCAAGAATTAAACACTACTCAGGGGAACATGAAAAAGTCCACCAATCATATGGAGAACGCCAAACAGAAAGTTAAACTACCATTTTAGCTACAATGGAATCACATCGTCATGTTGAGGAGACTGTAGTTGGTTGACTTACTGAGCTTCAACAGATAGCTGATGGGGCACTTGAGGTTATTCAATAGCTAAAGTGTTACATTGAAGGCCTCTTGTAATATATGATATAGATACTCTATCTTGTATACGTTCCTCTAGGGGACTTTTTTCCTATAAAATAATATAATTTTGTTTCCAATAATCCATGTATTCATACCTACTTCCTTCATATGATAATAATGTAATATTGAAACTAATTTTTATTATAAAAGAGTATATCAGCTAATTATAATCCCAGTTATGGGATAGGGAAGTTCTATAAATTTTTCCTTAGCCAAAGGGAATAATGAGTATAGTTTTCTAATTTTAATGGTCATAAGGAAAACATTATAGGATTTCTACATTTTATGTCAACACCCTAATTTTTGAGCTATGATCAAAATGAAGGAGACCTAGTGGGGTGGGATGTGGATTGTTTTAGGACACCCATTTTGGGGTTTTATCCCAACCCATTATATGCCTTTTATCATTGTGGTCATTTAAAGTCATGAAACCTAGACTAATGAAAATGGTGTTTTAGGTTAAACATCATAGAACATATATTTTGAAATAATTACTCAAACATGGATTTTGGGCCATGAAAGTAATGATATTATTTAGATACCTACTCAAAAATCTGGAGGCACAATTTTTTTACTTCCGAATCCAAAACATGGAATAAGTGAATAGAGGTGTTTAATCATGATAAAGATGTTATTGATGATTGAAAACCCCGTTATGGGAGATGTTTTATAGAAGACCAACTAGTGAACGTGCGGCATAGTCATGTATTATTATCCTTAGAATAACATACATGTTATATGTGGAATTTATGAAAGTAAACCAAGGAATGTACTACATAGTTAGGTAAACAATTTACCAAAAATTTAGATATTATACTCTAGATGGTCAAAGGGAGTTTATGATTTGGATGTCTCAAGAAAACATGTGTTGTTTTTATAAAGAACGATTTCTGAGAATAAAGTGATCATTGGTATTGGCATAGTCCATGAAAGGGAAATCACTCGTAAACAATGGTTTTTTTGTGAATGAGTTCAATAATTGATAGATTATCAATTTCAAGGGATAAGTACCCTTTCTAACATAGGATGAAGGAACCATGTAGTTTAACATCTTACGACAAGGACATTATGTGATGTATTTTAATATCATACTATAAGGATATTATTCCATGTAGTTAAAATTCAAGAAGTTAGGATATCATGTTGTTTAGATTAACATTTTTCATCAAGGGCATCATAAGGGATTTAATTTAAAGTCTTTATCTTTGCCCGAGGTTTTGATTGTTCTGTAAATCTTGGTAAGCATTCATGAAATTTGTTTCTATCTTCAGGTGTGAGGGTGAAAAATTTATGTTTTAACATGGGGATCTCCATATTATTCAATTGGTATGGGGAAAATGGTGTATGTAATTTGTGGAAGTCTCTCTTGAGCTCACAGTTTCGATGAGTTGGAAAACCAATTTTTATTTTTATTTTATAATATGCCAGTTGGGGAATGTACTGTAGAGTCAAATTACAGAGTCATTTTATTTAAAAAACTGTATGTGGGATGTTTTACACAAAGCCTTATATAATAGAAAATCAATAATGTTCTTTGCAATTATGAAATATTATTTCCAAAAGTTGATGGATGTTTATAGAGTTTCGGATCTCACCAAACATATAGTTTGTTTTGTAGAGAAATGTACCTGAATATGGAAGAGGTATTTAAAGTCATGATTTACAAATAATTTTAAATATAGTCTCTTCTTTGAAGGTATGACCCATGTTTAGGAAGTATGGTGCCTATATTTTTACGTCGAATGACTAGGACCATCACATGAAGGAAACCAACGAGGTGTTTTCCCTTTCAGATCAATATTTCCCAAATAAGATTCAAAAATAGGGAGGAGGAAATTATAAACAATGGTCTTTGTGGTTATCAGATCATGAATGTGAAAATTATATAGATATATAGGATAATAACATATTTTGTTTTTTTTAAAGACTGGGTTTTGACATATTTTCATGAATTCTCATGAGGAAAAAATAGGCATCTCCCAAGGGAGAAGTTAACACTAGTTGGAAAACCCGTATGTGTGATGATTTATGCACGGAATACTAGAGATCATATTTTATATTCATATTTTTTGTATCTTTCTTCTGATATACCTGTTATATGGGAGACTTATGTCTGGAAAACTGGGGCTTGTAATTCATAGTTAGGAAAATGATCCTTCAGGTATCAAACATTTTTCCCCAAGAAACTATAGGAAGATTATGAAGATCATAAATATTCAAAGATTATGATTATAACATATGGGAGAAAAGTGATTGAACATGATGGAAGCTTCTAGACCGACATAGTTTATGAGTTCAGAATCCATTGAATTGATCCAACTCATATATAAAATAGGGGAAACTCTTGTTTCATTAGTGGTCCTTCTAATGAGAGTTCCCAAAATAAATGTTCGAACAAATATTTTTTCTGAACACGATAGAGGAGAAATTTTTCTTTACCCCATTGTTAGGAGTTGGATCTAAGTCATGTTCATTACTACATATCTCAATGGGATAATAATCAAGCTATATGTAGTTTGTGATAATCCCATGCTATTTATAGTCATGTGGTAAAAATGAAGATGAAATAACATGATGGGATGAAAATATTGTGGTTGATCTAAGGTATAGGACCTAGGAATAATTATGTATCTTGCTGGGGAAATAACCAATCTAGACATAGTTCTTGAAAATTGGTCTCTGTGTAGGTTTTATTCATACACACATGGAGTGAAGGGGTCATTTTTTTAATTGTTTCTTAACACGATATAGGAGATTAAGGTGTCGCAACATATCTAAATTGAATAAGAATCAATCCAAACATAGTTATTGTAAAATATTCACAAAAAATGGGCTATAATGTTGCAAAATGGGCTTTAAATATTTTCCAAATTAATGGTTATTCCCAAAAAAATATGTCTAGGTATCACTATGCATCGAATTAAAATTAGAATTGAACCATATGTTCTGTAAATGTTTCTGATGTAGATCTGGTTTGAACGTAGAGAAAGAAGAAATTTTTATTTTTGGTCATGTATGGACCTGAGATTTGAGATCCAGGTATTGCTACGTATCTCAATAGGAATGAAAATCAATCCATTCATAGTTATTGGACATGTTGTATAGTTTTTCATTGTATAATGATGAAATGAATGTGTAGGGACTTATACCTATAAAAGGGGATCAAATTCCATTATGGAATGACAATGACGTAAATAAGGATTAGGCATAGGGTCGACACATCTATCTTCATCTTGTTTGGAAAAGAGGGCATCTCGAACCACTAAGGAGTTATATTATTGTAACTTTGACCAACCATGAGATGGAGACCCATTTTTTGGGGACCAAGAGGGGTATCCCAAATCATGGTACAGCAGGGGTTTCTTAACATAAAATAAAAAATATGTTAACCATGTTTTTAATGTAATTTGGTACAAAAAATATGTCACTAATAGTTTATTCTCATGTGACATAGGCACTGTGTCTTGAATTTGAAGTTAATGTGACAAGGAACCACTATATAGTTTAATGTCATTCATCTATGATGTATTACGTATAATTACATGAAATTTTTCTTTGGGAATCCTGCATTGGGTTGGGTTGTAGTGATTTCTACATCCATTGAGATTATATAATAAGATCCATTTGAGTGGACCATATGTGTGGATTAAGGTCCCTACAACTTTGGATCAAGATTCAAAGGCATCTTTCCAAGTATTATTGGAGTCCATCAGACCAAACCCATCTCTACATGGTGGAATTAATGAAGGTGAACCTTCTTGTTAAAGGCTTGTGCTATCCAGTTATGATATATCTCCATGTGATGAAAGGTATGAAATATCATTTCATTTATTCACTCCAATTCATCCAGTTAACATTGAGATTATTCATCTATAGATAGCTAGTCACAAATGGAAATATAGAATGATGTAAACTGATCTTAAATCTGATTTACTGCTTCTCTTCCCTACACCAATGAGTATTATGTTTCCCATGTTATAGTATGGGTTGTAGAATGATAATCCCATAAGGTGTAAAGGGTATTTTCAAGCAAATATTTCTTACCTTTGTCCTAAATCTTCAAGAGTTTCTTTGATAGGGTCTTGATAAAATCATTTATCTTCCCATTAGAAACTGCATTATAGTAGGATGAATGATTGGATTTGATATTGTACTCCACATATTGTTTTTCCATATTAGTGGATAAGAAATTTATTTCTTTTTTTTTCAATATTTTATGAGGGATACAAAATATGAAAATTATTCTAGATTTGATAATGCTTACAATTCTTTTGGATCCGACTTCTTTGAGTTGTATTTCCTGAGCCCATTTGGAGAAGAAAACAGTAGCAGTAAGCATATACATGAACTTCATGGTTATAGATAGAATATATGGCCCCATTACATCTATCCCGATGGGGAAAATGTCCATGATTATTTGTATTTATATATAAACAAAGGGGATTGATGGATGAAGTTGGAATGAACCTGACGGGAATGAAATTTCATTGTGAATTCTATGAAATACTATGTCATCAAAGGCTAGATGAATACATGCCTTATGATTTGATCGGAAAGCCAATACCTTTATTTGTGGGAAACAAAATCTCCTGTATTTACTTATTCCATAACATCTATAATCCCTTCTCCATCAACCCATAAAATAAGGACTTCATCAATGGATTATTTTTAGAGGACTTTCTGCTAACTTGTGTCATGAAAATGAGTAAAATTGGATTCTTGATATTGATTTTATCTCCATCCATTCATTCGAGTCGGTGTATCCCATACGAGAGGAAGTCCATGATGTGTGTCATCCAACCCGTGGTAGGACCATGTGGCTTTAGGATGGAACTGATTTCATTGACCTCTTCAATTCTGATTCAATCAAATGGTGAGACCATTCTGCTATGGGTAATTCTAATGATTTTTTAATCCTAATTTGGATCTTCCAAAGCTATATGTGAATTTTCCAACACATTTTCCAAGGAATTTTGTGATCATGGAATATGAGTCAATGGTGGATCTGAGGATAATTCTAACATTTACAATTAGTAGTAGTCAAAAACTAGAATTAACATTTCTTCTCTAAAGTCATAATCCTCATTTATTTTCATGATTAACAATTATGAGTCATATTTCACCTCTATGTTCATTACTAGTATTTTAAATACCAATTTAAGGAATAAAATGATAGACTACTATTCAAAATCATCATTTGACAACCTTTTGATAACAAAGAGTATGGAAACATTGCCTTTTCTAGGGCGATAAAAACAATCTCCAACCCTTCATTGTTTAGTGTAGGTAAATCCATTATATTTCATATTAGGCTTATAGATGCACCATAAAATCAAATTTCTATTATTTGGGGGACTCCTTTAATAGAGAATATTTTTCATTAGGTAGTTCAGTATTTAATGGAATCTCTTATGCGGAGGGGTGTTCGATAAAGGAATCCACCAATGCCTAACCATTCACAAATTTATGTGTCAAAAAATACATGTCAAACAATTCCGTAATAACTAGAAAACATTGCAGATTTCCTTTTAACATAGGATGATGGGGGATAAAATTGATCTGGTTATTAAGTGAAATAGTGTGGATCTCATGGTGCTTCTAGTATATCCACAAATTATGAATGATAGATATTAATGCAAGACATCCCTTATTGATATTTGAATAATGGTTCTCATCATCAAGAATGGTTTTACTAAGACAACAAAGACTATTTTCATTCCCATCATCATTATTTTGTTCCAGGATGACACCCAATAATTAGGTGTCATCAATACATTTCAGCTCAAGAAGTATTTCCAAAGATAATCAAATGCTACTTGATCGTAACTGGTCAATTGATATGTGATCCCTTCATCATAAATTTGGTGAAGAGTAAACAATTTTCTATGAGGTTGGATATTAATTTCCTGATATAATCCATGTTTCTTTGATGTTCTATAAACTATTTCATGTTTTTAGGGTACAAATTCAAATTATAGATTCCATTTTCCCAGGATCAAGTTCGATGTCGTGATGGCGTACGATGAAGATGTGAAATTTTATTAAGGTTACCCTGAAAGCCCATTTTAAGGGTTTAATATTCCAAATAAACAATCAAATATTAATAAATATAGTATCTAGGTAAACCAAGTGGTCATAATGTTTTTGGGACATGACCCCAACATCATCAACATCCCATTCAAAAAACTTTTTCAAGAAAGGTTTGAAGATGCGATGCATGGCATATTGGTATGTGGAACATGTATTATTTTAGCTAAAGGGCATTACCTAATATCAGAATACTACCTAAGGGGATCTGAAATATGTAGTTTCTTTATATTCTAGGGCCATCCTTATTTGTTTATACCCCGAATATCCATCTATAAAGAATAAGTATTGATAATGGGTCATTGCATCAATAAGGATTTTTCTGATCGGAACCAGAAAATCACCTTTGGGATAATTCTGGTTGAGACATATGAAATTTATGAATAATATTATTTTCCCATTATTATTATTTATTAGGAAAACTTTGTCTATCCATTTTAGGTATTGTTCCTCTCGGATAAAATAATTCTTAATGACTATGTCCAATTCAGCTTTTTTATGGAGGCATGAGTCGGACGAGTCCTTGGGGATACATTCATGTATCCGTGATGATATTCTGGGAAAACCAAGTGATGAGTGGAAACCTCAAGGTCAAGAACAAGAATCCCTATATACATATTGGTAAACACGTATTTCTTCTACTTTAGTAACGTGGTATATACATCCTATTATTTGGGATTCATGGCCGCACTAATCAGAGTGGGGCATTGATCTTCTTTTGTACCCATATTTATCTCTCTAAGATCATCCATTGTGGGGGAGATGCCATACTAAAATGTAGGAGTTCTTTCCTTAAGATCCTAATCTTCTTCAAATTCACCATGCTCCTCTACTTGTGCTTCATCCTAGTTAGAGGATTATAAAATAAGATCCTTATAGTGCAGAGGGGAGACACCATTTGGACATTTATACCATGTGGTAATTGTTTCGAGCCCACTTGCTAGTGTGAATCTTTCTTAGAGTCCTGAAGGGAAGAATAGTGATTGAGAATGATCATCCCTATACTATTATATTTATGTGAGGACCTCTACTAGTCAATTTTATGGAGCCGAGTCTTGTTGAAGTTTGATGGGTGGGATGTAGTCATTTTCATCAAGGTTATCATGGATGTTCCAAGGGTTGATGACTTATCCAACACAGTCTGGTTTAGTTTTCATGATTGAAAAATTGGACTTCGCTGAATGAGTATTTAATTTTGGACCTAACCCATAAATTTGATTAATAAGCAGCACATAATCATGACATATCTATTTGAAGGGGTTAGTTTGGATTATCTCTTATCCGGTTGGGGTATTTATTTGATTAATATCATCCATCATGGAATGTTTTCCTCATTTATAGTGGAACCCTACATCAATGTACTATGAATAAATGGATTTTAAGGTGGATTTATCACCCTAAAATTCCAAATTTGACCATTGAAACAATATCTGATACATTGTTGATATAATAAATGAATGGTTTCTTGCCGATGCATCCATGGTATTCCATGTAAAACATTAACAGGTATAACCTATCAAACAACCATAAAATCGTAGTCGTATACAAGATCACTTAAATAGGTTCTGATTTTGATATATCTAAGAGGTTCTTTATCATTCTTATCACAACATTTTGGCATTAGAGTAGTGGGATAAAAGCATGATTCATTGATACCCACTTGGTGAAGATTTCGAAATTGAATGAGGTTGAATCGCAACACATGGATAATGAGGTATCATAGGATATCAATGTCATTTACTCTTCCAGAGATATACAGGGGTCTGATAGGTCCTTGTATGAAGGCATGCTCATCAGGAAATGTGAAAGAGATGAATTCATAGCATTATAAAAGATCATTCTGTACATGAAATACCTTGGGAGTGACAACATCAATTTAAAATTCCCGAGGTCTTGATAAGGACTAAATAAGTTATTCATGGAAGTCTTGTGATAGAATAAAAGAATAAATGATTGATAACAATGCTGAAACTTAAGATAATTACTTCAAGACATCATATTTTTTATCTAGAGGTCTCTACTTCCTAATATGGGTATGCCCTTTTGTAGACACATTAAGAGTGGATGTTCTAGGTGTGGATGGGGCATCCCTTGGGGAAGGAGATAGAAGTGCACGTTTTATTTGAGTAGTAGGTTAGCTAGGTCTTCATACCCATAAAGGGAGCAGTGATGTATCCTCTAACTGGATATCTAAGACAATCATATCCGGTAAGTCCCAATCATGTGTTGACGATGAACTCTCTTGTTCTTCTTGAGTTAGTTGAAGTGTTTTCCCACGATTTTCAGCTTATAGATGGTTCAAGAAGAGATTTGGTTGCTATAGTCCTTCCTAGAATGACCACATAAACCCCAATATCCTGAACCTCGATGAAATGTTACCCCCAAATCCCCAATCAATTTTAGGGAAATTATGTTCAAAATCAGAATCATCTTGTGTGAATAGATCCATTATGTGAAAAATCTTAACAGAAATAAATATCAATTTTTTATCTGATGATGAATATTTATGATAGGTCGTCATGTGTTGTACATTCTAGAGGGTTGGTGACCGAGATTTTGATAATTCCATAATGAAGTCATCTAAATTTAGGGTTAAGTTTGTCCTTATATGATCTCATTTTATTTCATTTTATTCTTATCCTTCCATCCATGTCACTTTTTAGAGGAATAACCTTCAGAGGAGTGAGTCACTAATAAAGCTAAATTTGATGTGGTGGATATAGTCATGGATACAGTTGAATATTTTATCTATTCTATGAGAATATAATGAGTTTGATTAATTATTTCTCTAACCATCAATGCATTGAACTATTTCGTACACATTTTAAAACTTTCCCAATCACATTACATCTACTGATTGGTAGGAAATACACAAGATACCTAGGATAGAGAGTTTTATAGATTCAAAATCCTAGACTCCACAAACTTTTATATGAGTTTTTTGAAAACAAAACAATCTAGGATATGGTTCCACATCATTTGATGAAATGGGAAGTAGTTCTGGTGATCATCATCAACATCATTGTCAGTATTATTTGGATTTAGAAACCTAACAATGTTGTTTTCCAATGTCAAGATAATGTAGCTACAGAATTGGTCATTTAGAAAATGTAGACCCTATATATCATCTCCATAAACTGTTTTCACATCTTATATATTTGAACATCCTAATAAGGTGGTCATTATTGTAGACACTCATAAGGTTGAGTCCTTCGGTATGTTTCATGTTTTGTGTTTGAGGCAGGTACACTATGTTGATTAAGTGTAAATATAGTAGCCTTTAAATCTCCAATCATCTTTCCATAATTTAGTTGTATTACTCCAGAATTTGCCTTGGATTTTTCATTTGAGTCTTATACTTTTTGACCAATTTTGGAATGATGTTGGAACGCTGCTGTTTTTTTATAGGAATTAATGGTGTGCACAACTCAGTGCATATATTTTCTGCATATATTGGAAAACAAATATAGAGGTAGTGGTATGTTTAATGAATATTCTATTATTTTAAACCATTTAATGAAATATAGGACCCTATAATTCCCCCATTTTTTTTGGAAATTTTTGAGGATGAGGTCTATTTTATACTATAACATTGAACTAAACCTGAAGAGGAATTTCTGATAGAGGTATTCCCATATTGTGATCAACCATGACTGTAAGTTTGTGTACTACCCAAAATATGATCCCTGTATTAATTTCACAAAAAACATGATCTTCACTACCTCATTCTGTTCAAGTTTACCAATCCTGGGATCACATCGAGAGAAAAGATGTGTCAACTTCTTCTCTGGATCTCTGGAACTATTAAAAAATTGAGATGCAGTATTCCCAATGTTTGTAGGGGGTGGTAGGTTCTACCTATTTGTGATAATCCTTTTTTATGGTTTTATCGACACACGATGCTCATCAATATCTTCTAATATAATCATTAGTGACTCAATAGTGTTCATGAGCATTAAAAGATTATCTTGATGAGCCGTCACCTGAGTAGGTGTGGCGAATAGAGCCTAAATGGGTGTGGCAACCGGTAGGACCATAAGTGTTGGACCTGGTGGTATCTATCATGGGTTACCTAAAGGGAAAAGCCTGTAAGGATTCACCTGGCCCTGATCTGGTTATGTAACAAATGGAGGGAATTCCCGATCCTCTACTGTGGGATCCAAATACATTGGTTGTTGGTATCCAACTTTGATCAGATATTCCAGGTTTTCATTAGTTGTTGTGACAAACACTCTTTGGTGAGGTGATCAAACAATAAGCACTAATAAAGATCTTCTTTTAGAGAATATCTTATAGGAATTATACCTCAGAGTAACTATATATTGAGTCTTATCAAACCTTTCATTTCTTCCTCTTTCAAAGAAAACCATTCCTTTGGCGAAATGGATTGACCCTCACTATAAGGGAGGAGAGACATTGTCTAACCCTTACCCTTTTTGTTGGTATACTTTAATGGTGATAAAGTTGGATTATATAAGGGAGTGAATAGATTTAGGGAAAGCCTATTGTTTTTCATACACACTAAACCTTTATTTTATTTGTGTGTACCTGATATTGAACTAGACATTACTTTCTTGACTCCTCTGAGTTTGACTTATGTTCTAGAGGGTCTTCATCGATATGATTGACGACATTCAAAAATGTGTAATGCATAACAAGCATAATATTTCTATTTCTATGTGATCATAGTATTCTATCCCCTCTACGTGAAATTTTACTATTCTTTGTTGATTTCCTCAGATATATTTGAAAGATAGTAACATGAATGAAATCACTTGTGAGTTTAGTCTAACATATTCCAATTGAATGTACGTGATCATGTTATGTGATGAACCAAGATTATTCATTCTTCAACATCTTCCCCAATCGGGAGAAAACTAATTCCCTCGAATTAGGGGGATTGTTGAGGTGAATATTCCCCCAGCCCGAAGGGCTATGTCTATTCATGTTATTATTTCACAACCCTTCATTCATAATTTGATGAACACGAGGTTTGGGTTAATAAATCCCCCATCCCAATGTGATGGGGGTTCAATTGAACTATTGTGTTTGATACTACTATAATTGTTCATATGATTTCATAGACTTTTGTTCAAACATGGTTTGGGTGAATTATTCAAAACACATTGAAATTTTATGTTTTTGAATACCGTTGTGTTATTTTTGACACCTTCAAAATCTGACGACTAAAATCCTCTAATCGGGAAACCTACTTGATATTCATAGATTCTTAACCCATAGGTATCTAAACAACCTAATCCATTATGGATTGACGTCAGTGACTATTGGTCAGGGCCAATTATTAATGATCATATAATTGATCAGGAATAGATTCTGTTTTGTTTCTTCTTGGGGTAATGACATTGCTTGATTCGAATTTTTTTGTAGGCTTTGCTGATTAGGGATTGAAGTGAAATTCAATGCTCCATGTGCACCCCATCCTCTAATAAGACCAACAGACGGGGTATCGATGATCATTTTTCGTAACACCCTATCATTTCATTTTATGTTATCTTCAATATCTTGTGTTACATTCAACAACACCATTTCTTTCCTAACACATAAGATTGAGTTTTTGTGAAAGAACACTTTTGTGTTGTAATTATTTAAAAGATATATTTATAAGATATCCCTTAAATATACTAATTTAAATCATAATAAATAATTTTCAAATGTTATTTATAATTTTTCCACACAAATTAAACATATTTATAATGATATGTGTAAGTTTCGGTAAAATATTTAAATGTTTATACATACTATTTTCTTAAAGAACCTACTTTTTATGTCCTTTTGTAAAAAATAATAAAACTAATTTTATACACTCATATAAATTTTATGTGGTATAATAGACTTCATTTTCAAATTCATAATATCAAAATTATCTTCGGGTGATTTTTTGGTATTTTTCTGAAGACATTAAATTTTTGATGAATAGTAAAAAACACTCTGTTGTTAAAAAGCATCATTTTCATTTAAATTAATAATTTATATTAAATATATTTTAATTTATCAATCATTAAATAATAAATATATTAACCCAATGTAGGTGTTTGTAATTATTTTTATAATAGAATTAGATATAAAATTTTATTGAACTTTTTTAACGTCTTCTTACCCGCTTTCTAGGTACAGTTGTAGATTATCAATAAATGAAATTTTACTCATCTTTGAATTGAAATTTGAAAAATATGAATTCATTTTTGTAATTATTATGAATTATTTTCTTAAATAAGATCACAATAATTTTTATTGAATAATATTTTTTAAAATTTATTTACCAAGGATAAAGGTAAAGGGTGAAAAACAATATTATAATAACATACAATTACCCTAACACATGTTTATAATTTCATTGGATAAATGTGTTTTGACCAAAATAAATCATAGGTAAAAAATTATCCTTTTATGCCGCTTTTCTTAAATTAAGACATTTATTAAATTTTATTTAAAGAAGAGTTAAAAGGATCATTTTAAAATTTTAATAAATAAATAACTTTTAATATAGGGTTATATATCAAATAAGTTAGACATTAAATATTAATTAGAAATATAATACATTTATATAATTTATTTATAATTTTTAGACATTAAATAATTATATTTAATTGTGATACAATGATGAGGAAATAATTGATTTAATAAAAGAAGAATCAAATTAATAATATTAATAATATTAAAATAAATATAATTTTTCTTAATTAAATAAAACCACTAATATTATATGTAACATATAAATATTAGTGAAATTTTGTAAGTATTAGTTCAAAGGTATCATGTTGTTTTGATATTTTTAAAATCCAAATATTGAATTGTAACATATTTGACATGAATGTTATTTTAAAATAAATACTATTTTATAAAATGGTATATAAGTAATCAAAATATAAGGATTTTCCAACAAATTTATATAATTAAAAAAATCATAAATGATCCAATTTATGTTAGTTTGGAATTTTATAGTAACAATATTAACCATGATGTGTAAAAATACCAGAAGACACAATAAAAGTTAACCTATTTAAGCAATGGTTAATTCTAAAAGATAAGATTAAATTAATGACCTAAACAGGTATAAAATCTATTGGATGAGAATATTTAGACCCATAATCATCTTAATACTGAGATAAATCACTTTTCTTCTATTCTAAATATAAAATTAATTTATAATAAATTAACATTTTAATATTTTACTAATGTGTCCATAACCCCCTTATAAATGGGCACAAATACTTTTATTTAATAAACACCTCCAAAGCTATTTGTCTCGGCCAAAACAAGACAATATATTTTTGAACTTCCCTTAAATCATATCAGAGGCTACACATTCATAATAAATTAATCCTAAGGAGTCCTTTAGTAAAAATAAAATGGAGACACCCAAAAAGAGAAAATTGTTTTATCCCCTCTTTCAAAGATACATTCTTCTTCTACTTCCAAATTATATATAGTTTCCATGATAAAATAATAAATCCAGTACCTTCAAAATAATGGGATGTTATTATAATTATTTTACAATAATATTCTTTCATTTTCGCATTCTACAAAATTTAATATCACCATGTGTACATACGTACGACTTACTGTCTCCACATCATGATGTATACTATTTTTCATGTATACTTTATTTATTTGGGTTTAATGATGAATATAAAGGATTCAAATAATAAATATAACATGATATTTTTTAGATAAAATTAATATTCCCTCTATTTACATACCATTTAACAATTTAGGAATGATTCTATCACTCGTGCATACGTACGACTTACCATCTCCACTACACGATGTGATTCACCTTCCACATTCACCATTAAATATTGATTGTATAAATATATATGATGAATTAGTATGAAAAATATTACATAATAAAACTATTATAATAATAGATATATATATTTTCATGTACATATATTTCATTCACAGACATCTATTAAATATGATAAGAACACAGAAACAATGTTCATGCAAACGTACGAACTACCGTCTCCATGAATGGTGAATTACATTTCATATATATATATAATATATATTTCTATCATGAATATATATCATATATTATTAATTTAATTCATTTCATAACTATATAAATCATGGTCAAAATAATATGATCAATATTAATAGGTCCAAACACGTACAATAAATATAGCGATTATTATTTGAAATGGTGCTTTAACATAGAAATTATTATTAAAAGGGTAATATAAAGTTATAGATGAATAATATATGATATCATAAATATTTATATGATTCTGGTAGAAGTTAATAATATGATTAAAACCATTATAATGGTGTTTCATACACGTATAGAGTTTATCAAACCAAAGGTAAGGGAATTTCGTCTTATTGTTAATGTCTATTGAATATAATCCATGTTCACCACATATATATTGTGTGTCACCTATGTACCAACCCTAGAGTATTTTATATAATAAATACAGTTATCTTTAGGTATTTATAGATTCATTTGATAATGTTGGTTTTATTATTTAAATGTTCAATGTTGTATAAGAAAATTTTAATGTTTAAGTAATTACTCCTTTCTCCATTTCAATATTCTTGATATTATTTTACATAACTAATTATTTGTATATAAAATCATTATATAGGAAATTTTATTACTACTTTTAAGATTATTCAAATGTTTTCAAAATGGGTTATGTTAAATCTTTTATTTAGGGAATAATTCTGTAATCTTATTATTATTCGAGGTTGTTTATACGTAAGTATCTACTGGGAAATATTAATAATCCATTCCCTTGTTTCTTATAAATGTATTTAAAAAATATTACTATTATTGAATTTCATTTATAACGTTGTATAAACTTTAATAAAACGTTTTTAAATTAATCATTCTATAATTGTCCAAATGAGCTAGTATATGACCTTTTTGAAAATTTAAAGAATGTTTGTTTTTTTTAAATATACGTAGTGTGGGGCTAAATTTTGCTGTTATGACACCTTAACATTTTAAAGATTTCATTTCAATAATACAGGATTAATATCATAAGATATCTTTCATTTTATAGTTTCATAACTGTTAAATGTTTTAATGTAAAATGTATGTTTCTCTCAAAGAGTATTAATGATTTTATTAGATTACATTCATCTATTTTAGCATCCTTTATTGGATTTTATTCTTTATTAAGGATGATTTATTATGATACAATATCGCATATTGTATTGAAGGTTTTATTATCTGTTGACTATGGATGTTCTATGTTTATACCCTTCATGGTATATGGTTATAGTATTTACATTTCATATGCTAGTTTTAATATGAATGTTTCTATTCTATTTAACCCTTTTCATATGAGGAATGCATTAGACTCAATAAGTGATGAGTAGGGATCACTATCACCCGTTGATTCAATGGTAGGTCTCATGAGAGAAACTAGTGTATTTTACTAAGGCCTTGACAACATGGAAATGGTCTTGGAATAAGGCCTTGATGATACTGTTATGATGTTTGGAATTATGCATTTTCTCATTATGAGATTTGTTATTTATATTACATGTTATCATTAAACTAGTAAAATATCCACGTGAATACTTAAATGTAATTATGTGATTTATTATTTCAATATTATACTAGCGGTATTTTTTAATAGTCTTTTGTTATAATTTTATACCGTGCCTTAAAATTGAACGCTTATTTATGAAATAATATCCTATATAGATTAACCTTACTAAGAATTTGATCTCACCCCTTTCTAATGTTTTATTTTCTCAGGATGCCAAAAAGCATGATATTTTTTAAATGAAGGGTTAACCTAGGAGTATAATTTAGTTATCAAAAGATTTTAAATTTTTTATTTTAAGTTTGAAATTGTATTGTAATATTCATATATTTAATCTATTTTATATGAATTTGAAACTGAACAGTCCTTCAAGATTTTATCCTTGTTATCATTCCAATAAATTAAAATAATGAATCAGATTTTGGCTTCTAGTGTCGGGGTGTTACAATTGGTATCATATGATGTTAAGAAACAACCCTAGAAACTAGATTTAGAAAACATTGATTATTGATCATAACATTTTGATAGAATTTTATTAAAACTATTGAATTAGATCCTACAATTTTGGAAATATATATATTACCTGGGTCTTATAAGAAATACATCCCTGTATGGATACTACAAGGGGATGTGGTTTGGGCATAGATGTACCTAGGAATAATAACTCTAACAAGGTGTTCCATTGACTTAGGGTAACATGGAATGCGACAATGATCCTTACTACATACCTGTTTTGACACTCCTGGGGGGAAATTGTTAGGATAATTCACAATTTCATTACAAACCATTGTGAAGGATTATTAGTAAATATATCCCCAAAGAAACAATTTTTATTATTATGAGACTAGATACATGTAAATATTTAATTAATTATTATAAAATTTATATTTTTTGGATTATACATTATGATATGATCTCACCAAGTATATTTTTTCATTTATAAAATACAACCAGCAGAAAGGATGAGAACTCTACCAATACACATGATCCAAATAGTAAGAGGGATAATATCATTCAAGGTTGAAACCAACCATGAATATGGAAATAGTCTCCCATATATTCTGGTCATTTGAAGAAATAGTATCATGTATTAGTAAGATAAGTAATGAATTATTGTAGTATTATGGAATTGAATGGAAGAGAGAGAAGAAGAGGATGTAAGAGAAAATGATGGATAAAGGGATGATGATAATGAAGGATTGTCCAACATTTGATAACTATGGAAAAAATCACCCTAGTAAATGCTAGAATATAATGGGAGTTTGTTAAAAGTGAGATAAATAGAAACAAATTTCTTTATTTTAATGGTATGAAAAATGTTTCTATTATACAATGATTCATATGCAACAAGATGTGACACTATGAGAACCAATGTCCCAATCATCATAGTATACCCCATATGATGTTATTGGATAATAATCATGTTATGATGCAATTGTAGATGAAGAAGAAAGATTAATGTGCTTATGTTGTTATTGAATAATTATTTCATTTGAGTATTGTATCAATGATGCACTTTTTATATGAAATAGGAAAATAAATTAAGTATTTTACTACAATAAAATTTCATTAAGGATTTTAGATTGTATAATAACAAGTAAATCTACACCGTCACAAGTTAAACTTTTTTGTAAGGAATATGGTTGAGGGAATTGTAACCCCAATTATGTTTGAGAGAATGATTTTGGAATAAAGAGATGATTTATTTGGATAATTAATATTAGATATTATTTACTACCTTAAAAATGATTAATGGTATATTTATTCAGTAATTATTAGAGTTAAAAACATTTTTGTATTTAAGGATTATATCCATCATTATATGTTTTACCTATGGAATATGGTAGAACAGATGTATTAAAATGGGGTTTTATGGTAATTCAAGGTATTAACATGTTCTTTTTGAATACCTGATTAATTTATTGACATGATTATTATAAAACAAAAATATCTGCATTATGTTATGTGGCCTTACTTATAATTTTTTTTCAATGAGTTCCGAAAAAAGTATTTTGGATAAGTCTAATGGTTGGAATGGATTAAGTTGAAAATTTTATGTGATTGTTTAAGGTTATAATATTTCATAATATTATTTTTGGATTGTTATAATAATATTTTTTTAATAGAAGAACAACATGCACGTCGGGTGACAACCCATCACGTCGGACAAGGCTGGAGGAATCGAACCCACAACTATAGTGCAACAAGGCATTATCACCTACCAGGAGCCTATGTGATGTCCTAGTCTATGTAAAATAGTTTTTTATTTAAATATAATGACATATGAAGTATAAATTCACTTCAAGAAACCTATATGTTAAATATAAATAGAAATTGTTTTCATTTTTTTCTATATTTTGAAGATAAATATGATCTTGTGGTAGAAATTAGTTAGAATATGGAACTCTACCTGTCAATTAAGTATTCTTATTTTTATTCATATCCTATGAAGTAAATTAATTCATAAACTCACATTAAAGGATATTAAAACAAAAAGTGTATTCCATGTTCTTTGTTTTGTGATGAATCAAGTAGTCCCTTGGATCATCCCAAATTTATTGCTTTCAAATTGTTAACTCTTTCCTAATAATGTTCTCTATCACTCTACATCGGATCATGATGGTTAAATTTTCTTTCATGACCATGTTTTATACAAGGACCCATAGTATTTGTTATCTCTAGGGACCATCGTACTTCCCTTTCATTATTTTAAAATGGTGGTATCATTAATTCGTTTTCCTATGTGGGATTTAAATAAGGATATTTTGAAAATTCCATCCCATAGATTTTGTTTCTGAGTTTAAATTGTGAGGATGAAAATTTTTAGGGTGGTGAAATGTATGCCCCCCCCAAATCTCACGTTATGTTATCTTCAATAGCATATGTTATACATAACACTAACTTGGCTTGCATAACACATAAGATTGAGTTTCTACAAAACACCACTTTTGTGTTGTAATTATTTTAAAGATATATTTATAACACGTCCATTAAATATAGTTATATGAATAGTAATAAATTTATTTTAAATTTTATTTATAATTATTTCACATAAATAAACCATATTTATAAGAAAAGTTATAAATTTCGGTAAAATAGTTATATGATTAGAAATGCTATTTTCTTAAAGAGCATATTTTTTATGTAATTTTGTAAACAATAATAAAATTAATTTGAGACACTAATATACATTTATTATTCTAAAATAGAAATAATTTTTGAATTCAAAATATAAAAATTATCTTAGGATGTATTTTTTGTATTTCTTTGAAAACGTTCAACTTTTGATGAATTGTGAAAACACTACATTATTGTTAAAAAATGTATTTTTCATTTGAATAATTAATTAAATTTAAATTTATTTTAAAGTCACAATAGATTAATAATACATATATTAACCCAATTTAGGTAATTTTAATCATTTTAATAATAAAATTAGATAACAAAATCAGTGATCTTTTTTAACTTGTTTTTAGCTGCCTTCTAGCCACATTTACAGATTACCATTAAATGTAATTTTACCGCTTCTATGAATTGAATTTTAAAAAACATACATAAATGGTCGTAATAAGTATTAAAAGGTTGGTTCAATAAGATCGAAATAATTTTTGGTTAATATTAACTTTTTTCATTTTATTTACCATGGTTAAATGTAAACATGGAAATTAAAGGTGAAAATAATACTATAATAACATAACATTACCAACACACTTGTCCTAATTTCATTGGATAAGTGTGTTTAGACAAAAATAAATCATGGGTCCAAAATATGATCATTTCTAATCCTCTTATGATAAATTAACACTTTTATTATATTTTATATAAAGAAGAGTTAAAAGTGTCATTTTAAAACCCTATTAACATATTTTTTAATACATTGTTATATATTAGAAAAATTCTACTATAAATATTTAATAGAAAGATATTAAATTTATCTACATAATTAGAATTTATTTTTAATTTTTGGGCATTAAATTATTATATTTAATTCTGACACAATGATGATGATTATATTGATTTAATAAAGGAAAAATCCAATAAATGATATTAATAATATTAAATTAAATATAATTTTATCTAATTAATGACATCCAATAATTTTATTGACAATATAGACATGTTAGTGGAATGTTGGATGTATTTTTTCGAAGTTATTATGTTTCTTTGATATTTTAAAAAATGATAGAATTGAATAGTAACATAGTTGACATAAATGATATTTTAACATAAATACTATTTTATTAAATGATATAAAAGTCATAGAAATATAAGGCTTTTCAAAATAACTTGGATAGTGATTTTTTTTAAAATTTATCTTATTTACGTTATTTTAGAATTTTATAGTAACTATATTAACCCAACAGTGTTAAAATAAAGAAGACACAGTATGAGTTAAACTGTTTAACTAATTGTTAATTCTAAAAGATAAGATATATGTCCTGACCTACCGTTGTTTGATATTTATTTTTTGAGGGGATTAGTACCCTTAATTATCTTATCCCCGGATTAAAAAACTTTTTATATAATATAAATATAAAATAAATTTATAATAAATTAATATTTCAGGAGTTTTATAAAGTATCCCTCACCCCCTTATAAAAGGGAACTCCACACATCTTTAATTCACACATAGAAATCCCTTTGTCTTGGCCAAACCATTCCCATATCATCTCCCAACCTCTATAAAATCATGCAGGAGGATACACTTTGGTAATAAAGACATACTTGGGAGTCCTTTTTTCAAAAATAAAAAGGAGACACTCGAAAAATATAATTATTTGATCACCTCTTTTAAAGCTCATTTCTTCATATACTTCCTATTCCTCTATTTATAACATACTCGAATAATATCTCTAGTAAAATAAAAATAATTATTTGTTAATATAATTATAGTACAACTATATTATTCCTCTTACCCATCCAAGGAAAAATAATATCACCATGAGTGCGTACGTATGACTTACCGTGTCCACGTTGTGGTGTATACAATTTTTCATTTACACTTAATTTTTATGGGTATAAGGTTTAATATAAAATACATAAATAATATATTTAACATTATATTGTTTCTATAAAATTCATATTTCATCCAATTCTATACCATTTAACTATTGAGGAAATGATGCTACTGCTAATGCGTACGAACAACTTACCGTATCCACGACACGATGAGATTCATCTTCCACGTTCACCACTGGGGAATGAATATATATATATATATACTTATATGTCATTAACTTACATCCTTTCATTATGATATGAAAATGGAAACAAC
Source organism: Viscum album (assembly GCA_963277665.1). Classification (NCBI taxonomy): domain Eukaryota; kingdom Viridiplantae; phylum Streptophyta; class Magnoliopsida; order Santalales; family Viscaceae; genus Viscum; species Viscum album. The sequence goes on along the minus strand of OY728162.1, from coordinate 1,231,964,198 downwards.
ATTCATCTATACGTACGACCTACCACCTCCATGAATAGTGTATTACATTATATATATATATATATATATTATATTTATATACTGAATATATATAATATATTAATCATTTTTTGCATTATTTAAGTAAATAAGTCAGGATATAAGTAATACGATCAAGAATAATATCTCAAAACATGTACGAAAAGTAAAGTGACTATTACCTGAAATGTTGCTTTAAATATGAAATTATTGATAAACGGGTAATATAATATTATAAATGAATCATATATGATATCATAAACATTATAATGATTTTTTAGAAGTTAATAATTTGTTTAAAACCATTATACAGGTGTTTTAGACACATATGGAGATTATCAGACCAAATTTAAGGGAATTATGTCTTACTTTTACTTTCTGTGAGATATATGTCATCTTAAACACTTATTTATTGTGTGTGGTGTATGTACTACCACTATTTTATTAGATATCATGAATAATGTAATGTTTACGGTATTTAGATATTCAATTTAATATATTTGGTTTATTATTTAAACGTTCAAAGTGGTACGAGAAAGTTTGAATGTTTAAAAATTAATCCTTTCTCTATTTCAATATTCATGATATTATTTTACATAATTAATTATATGGATGTAAATGTATTATAAAGGAAATTTTATTTATATTTTTATGTTCATTCAAATTTTTCAAAAATTAATCTTTTAATGGTTTTGTGTAAGGTATAATTTCACAATTTCAATAGTATTTGAGGACATTTATACAGAAGTATCTACGAGAACATATTTATCATCCACATAAATGTATCTTATAAATGTATTTAAAAATAATTTTTCTATTCATATGCAATTGTGGAAAGTCAATGATACCCATGTTTTACTTTTCATTAAACATTGTGAAACTAATCTTTCTATCATTTTCCAAATTAGGTATTATATGACCTTTTCAAAAAATTACCGAATGAATGTTATTTTAAATTATATTACCCGAATGATGATATACAGATATTATGACACCTTAACATTTTCAAGATTCCCTTACAATATTATATGGTTATTTTTAAAAGATATGTTTTATTTAATAATTTCACTGTGCTTAAATGATTTGAAGTGAAAAGGGGATATTTCTCTCAAAGAATTTTAATTATTTTATTAGATTACATTCATCTATGTCAACATCCTTTATTGGATTTTATGCATCATTGAGGTTAATTTATAATGATACAATCTCCCATATTGAATTAATGGTTTTATTATATTTTGACTGTGGATGTGTTATTTTTATACCATTCATGTTTTATAGATAAACTATTAATCTTTCGTATCTTACTTTTAATACAAATGTTTTTGTAATTTTTAACCCTTTTCATATAACGAATGAATTGGACAATATAAGTGATGGGTGGGGCTTTCAATTTCCCCCCAATGCATCAGTAGGTGTCATGATACAGACTAGTGTCTTAGAATAGGTCCTTGAAATCATCATAATGGTGTTTTCAGGAGGCCTTGACGATGTGGTTATGATGTCCAGAATTATGTGTTTCCTCATTATGAGATTAGTTTTTGATATTACATGTGATTATTCAACTATTAAAATATCCATGTGACTATTTAAATGGTATTATTTGAATTATTCTTTCCATATATTATTGATGGTAATGTTTAAAAGTCTTGTGTTATTATTTCATTCAATTACTTAAAAGTTTATGCTTATTTATAAAATATTTTTCTATATTGTTTAACCTTACTAAGAATCTAAGCTCACCCCTTTGTTATGTTTTATTTATTATGATGCAAAGAACCATGTGATGACTTATATGAAGGGTTAGTCTTGGAGAATAATGGTGTACTCAAAATATTATCATTGTGGTATTTAATGTATTGAATTTTATTGTATATTTTATATATATAATCTATATAAAAAAACTACTAAACTGATTGGCCCTTTGGGATTTGATTCCTTGTAATCATGCTAATGTATTAAAATAATTCACCAGATCTGGGCTTTAAGGGAAAATGAATTACATTTTTCATAACCTCATTAATTCATCGAGGCATTCACAATGAATGTCTCCTTCTTATTTTTCTATCATTGGATATATTGAATCCATAAGTGATGAAAAGTCAATTAGGCACGTCAACGCTTATATTACCTTGATGTTAGTATGATAATAATCAAATGAAAATACACTTTCTTTTAAATCAAGAAGATTTCTCGATATGTTGAGGCTTATTTCTGTAAAAAATCTTCTACCAACACCTCTAGAATGTCATATTATGGGGTGGCCAAATTTTAGAACATGAATGTTAGTTCTTCTTTAGCTAGTTATTTCCACAGGTTTAGCATATAATTTTTTCTTTCAAAAGAGGTTCATCATCCTAGTCTGACTAGAGTGTACACATTATCATTATCTATTTTCTTTGCTATGTTGGAAGTAAAATGACCCAAGGATGATTCAAAGAATGATCGCTGTCTTAGGATGTCTTCCAGTTGATAAAGGATTTCACCTACCATCAACAAGGCAATATACATGACTCGCCATGTGTTTTAAAGTTCCTCATGATAGGAGGGATTTCTCATCACTACATTTCTAATTTTAGAATTCTTTTGGTAATGTGAATCACTACTGTGGAGAGAACATTCACATTGAACTCCATCATGAGGAGGACCACCATGGTAGATTACGGCAAGGGGAAGATCCTCTTGCACCGTGGTCTTCTAGAACATGGAGGGTTTCTTGTTGATCTCTTCAAGAGATAGGATCATGAGATTGACCAAATCAATGTCATATAGAAATCTTTCAGGATGACTTGTCTGATGAGGATCTTCAAAATTACTTCTACTACTCACTTAATTCGGTAATGGGAGTATATGATCTTTATCTACGATAGATATAAATATGAGAGCTTCATGAACTCTCGTGTTTTGTGAAGCCTGATTGTAGATCAACTCTTTATTTTAAAATAATGTTTGATATGGATTATTCATAGATGCATTCTTAATAGATATTGGGACCACTTGTTGGGAGTAGTGTTCGTCATGGCCAAGTGTTTTTCCTACATTTTAGTGGACATTGGAATAGGGGGATTACATCTGATTGGAGAAATTTTATGTTACCAATATGGTTATCCATATAATATGAGGGAGTTTTCCCCATTACCCTCTTGGATGATAGAAGAGTTGTTTTTCTTCTATAGGGGTTATACTAATGATCCACCCCAATTTTTGTGACAATTTTTTGTTTCCTTCCCTAAGGTACAACTATCATCTCCATTATTATGTACTAGAAAGTCTCTAGGATGTAGTCAAGAATTTGTGTATGCCTTTTCACCATTAATATTATTTATTTGGTGACATCAGTGGTTGGAACACAAATATATGACCATTCATCATCTGGAGTAGGTGTATGTGCCTACTAATATACTATTATTACTTCCATTATATACTAACAGTACTATTGTGTGGTGGTATATAGTTGATTATTCCCCCTTCTTGTCTTCGATACTTTCCAACTAACATATCCATGTGCTTCCAAATGAGGCTATTGGAACACTTGATGAGTGGAAGTAGGTATATACACCTTCTCAGAGATTTCCATAAAATTGGGTTTGCAAGATTCTTGGAATGATACTAGGTGAATCATCTAGTAGGATTGATTGGTTTAAGAATGTTTATATTACAACACACAAGTTTCTACCATGAATGAGCATCAATATTTCATGAATGCCGCTAGACAGGTCTAACGATCACCTGAATGAAGGGAGATGGGTGGTCATTCCCTCTCACTATTTGACATAAAAATAAGTCGGTAGGATTATACATATAGGGGAAAAGGTGTGTACCTCATCCATGTTGACCATGTTTTTTCCTTGATGAGCCATATTTCATGCACGAGTTTGAGGGACGTGGGTCAGACAGCCAAGTACGGCACCCTCATCTTGTTGAGGGTTAATTATTTCCTGACGATTACTGATAGGACTCCTTGAGAATGAACCATGTGTATTTTGGATTATTCCATAGGTGGCCTCTTGATCCACCTACCTAATATATTATAAGGAATAGTTGTTGAATTCTGGGGATAAGCTCATGAAATGGTTGAATATGATGGTTGGAACCATAAAATTCCGGACCACTAGTAATCATTGATCGAATGTTCTGGGCCTCTTCAAGGACACGAGGAAATATTGGGTATCTTCTAGGTTCAATATCATACTGTTTTCACAGTAATCTTCGACCAGTGAGTTTGAGAACCAGTGTCGAAAATGTTGTGTTGATGATAACATCCTTCACATGGATGAAGATCCTGTGGGAATAGCAATAAGGGTGTTCGTTGGTGGAAATAGGAAGGACATGAGATTGAAGGGATTTTTGGAAATGCGATCATTAGGACACACATAAATGAGGAAACCATATTAAAAATAATATCAAATACATGATTTATTGATCATCATTCTTGGACTTCATTAGCCTTAAGAGTGGTAGAAACAAAACAGATATGCGAGACAATCATCTTGGATAATAATTCCTGTAGATTTCTAAATTTTTAGTTTTTGATATAAATTAGGACTTTGTTAGGAAAAGGAAGTGTTATGATGAAGATTGACCAGTACACCCATTTTTTATGAGAAATAGATTCCATAGTTATGTGTTTCATGTCAGGTTCACCATTTTTTATCCCGCCAGATCTTGCACTGCATGACCTTTTGCGCATTCTAAAAGGCTTCTAATGGGTATATTTATTGAACCAGAAACACCTAATGATTTTATATCCAAAGTTACATTATTTCCATAGGTAGGTTCTCATTATGTTTTTTGAACAATGATGCTTAAGTACTCACATTAGTCAAGAGGATGGGAGGATGAGATCATCACACACTTTTGGGGGGAATTATTGACTATACCAGAAATATCATATAGATTTAAGAAATGTTCATGTATCATTCATTAATTACCAACTATTATGTGGGTAATAAAAAGATTATAAATCATTTATTATCATGTATATATTTTAGAATCATCTGTATCTATCATAGGTTCTTCATCAATGGAGATATTTTTATGTATCTGAGGTTATCCATCGATGGTATCCACTTATATACTACTTGGAGTACCATTGGTCATTATTATGATGATTCCATTTTTCGAGCCACAAATAAGGGAACTCTATATTTTTTATACATCTATGCAGATGAAGGTCACTATGGAGCTTATCATCATCCATGAAAAAGAGATTAATTTTTATGTCGGGATCATAACATTTGATAGGGATCCTAAGTATCATTGTGAACGGAAGAAAAACGCACATAGTTCTACGCCACATCACAGAGAAACTAAAACCACTTAGATTAATTTAAAAAATCTACAACCATAAATTTTAACATCATGTGGAAAAAATTTCATGGAAAAAGGTTCCTAGTAAATTTTTATACTGGGACTTATGATGAAGATCCCAAAAAACAAGATAGAGATGTGTATTCCAAGTTTTAACTAAACCCTACAAGGAAATTGTCCCAGAAAGAATAATATGAATTTTCGGTGTTGGTTTTGAACCTTAGGGAGGAATCCAATGTATCCCATGTGAATGGAAATAAAAGACCACATAATTTGGTGAATCACATATAGGTGTATGGCCATTTATGATAATTATGTTGGGGATTACGCCGAAATAGTGTTCATTGTAAAAGGGACCCTAAGTGGTTTATCAAATAATGATTATTTGGATACTTATTTGGGGATTACTCCCATGGATGATTCCCATATGATGGGTTGAGGGGCTTAATCCTATGGAGAATTATCTGATGAATTGGGGGTTAGTAAAGGGAATAACTTCTGCGGACAATTCCCTTTCATCTCAGGCCTTAGATAGGAATCCTACGTATCATCGTTAGAGAAAGAATTAATGTTATTGTAGTTCAATGAATCTCACAATAGAGTGTGGCCATTTGAGAGAATTTTTTTGGCGATTACTCCTTAATAATATTTCATGTATAATGGACCATGAGTGATATAACATCTCAGGGTGATAGGGAGTCGAGTTTGGGGATTACTCCTAATTAGGAGACCCATGTGATAGATTGTGGGGATTACATCCAAAGAGGACCCCCTGTTGAGTTATGGGTTATAATTGGGAGTAACTTCTGATGAGTATGCCCCTTGATCCCGGGGCTTAGATAATCATAATAGATATTCGAGTTATAGAAGGAACCATAGTCCTCATAGTTCAAATTGTATCATGTATCATGTGGGTTTCATGACCAATACTAACCTTTATGCCCATGTTGTCTATTATTAGTGTAAGAAAGAAGATGGAGTGGAATATTAAGAAAACCAAAAAAGTTTCCTCCTTCACTGGTGTAAGAGAAAAAGGAAATGGTGTAAGATGCTAGGGATACAGAACATCCCTCTCTTCACTTCACCCAGAAGATGGAATGAATGTGATGCATAGGTAGAGATGATTAAGACTGAAACCTATTACAAGAACTTCAAGGGGTGTTCTCCAGGAGGGACACCCTAATCTTTATTACACAATGGGATGAAGATATAATACCATGTTTAATGGAGAATAAAGAAAGATCATTACTCTCACTACTTGGAACAGGAGGCCCCGAGTCATAGATACGGGAAGGGCCAGACCAGATCCAAACCCTAATCATCTGATACGAAGAACATCACGACATTATCCCTAGTGTTGTGTTCCACATGAACATTGATATAAAAATCCTCCTGTTCTCTGAGGATCCTAACCATTTGATTAGTGCATGAACAATATGACCATAGATATACAAATCCAAGTGTGAGACACACTGTAATGCCATTTTCCATGGTATTGTAAGTTTGGAAGTCTTGGTAATGGTTTTGATTTGGTCACTCTCAAAAAATATATCCAATGTAGGAGAGGGGCTTTTATTAAAAAAATTCAAGACGGCCTCATGAATGGCTCACATAGGTTAGGGGGTAGGGAAAACTAATGAGACTCATTCATGGGGTGCTTCACGCAGACAGTAATGGGCGATGTGATAACACCAAGAGTGATGTAAAACCTAGATTAATATACTTGGGAGAGGATTTTTTACAATCCATAATGGGTCTCTATAGGTATCCATAGAATTAATTCATGTATGGGTTTTTTAATCAATGTTCAGACAATAATTGATCCAATCTCTATTTATTTATACTATGAGTCGTCATCCTTACCACATGTTGTTAAACTGTATGGGATCATTCCCTACAACACAAAATTAAACTATTCCATCATATTTCAAGATTTATGACATTAAAATCTATTATACTAGGAAATTTCATATCTTTATAAACATCCTTGGACATCAAAAAATAGAAACTCTTGTCTAGAGGACACCTCTTCTTGACTATGCTCACAATGCACGAACAACTCAACAAATGTTTCCCACAAAAATGCCATGTCACCCAGAGACAAATTCTTCCATTAGAAAGGCCTCTCCTGCCTATATACACCTTAATGTATTCCATTCCTTATATCATTTCTCATGATCCAATATCCTCCAGAAACAAGGTCTTCACATTTTTTCCCTCTCATGATGAAGGCATATCAGAACATACCTACATGATTATCCTATAGTTAATAATCCTCCAAGCTATATGCCTTTAAACTGTAGTATATCCCATAGGATGATTAAAGGGAACACTCCCTATGGTATGCCCCTAAAATTTCCACATGAAGAAGCACACCATCTCCTCTTAGGATAACCCTATGATATGTTTAGATCGATTTCCAAACATTGATATCCAAGATATCAACACAAGATAATAAATTGGCACATTCAAAGCCCATCTCTCTCTCGCTTTGGGCTCTAGTACCATCTATATGCAGATGAGGTGGGATGTGCGATCTTTAGATCCCTGGCCTCCTCTTATTTCTCACACAAAGCATGACTCACGTGGGATTAGAGGTTAGTGGTTATCATGGAACCCCCATAATCCCAAAATATGGGCCTCCACCTTGGTGTAATCACTAAATGAAAAGAACTATGAAAACTATGATTCCTACTCTAACAATGATACATAGGAAGCTTTTATGAAGGCCCGATCTCAAATGGGAAGTATCCATGCATAAGAAACATGGAATTAACTAGGAGATCATTGATTTCGTCTCTTACCAGGATACATATAATTCTTACCTAAGGAATGATTTCAAGGGACATTCTCCATAAAAGTGAGTCCCACAAAAATTACCCAAAATCTGTTAGGGAGCCTTATTCATAAGTTATCCCTGACTTATTTCTCTCAAATGGAACACTCCCATGCATATGCCCCAATCATGCCCCCCAAAAAACATGCCTCTTAAGATGTGTAAGTCCTAACTAAAACTGAAAAACATGGAATATAATTCCACTAATGAGGATATGTAGGAATTTGATTTAGTGGGTTTTATTCCAACCTCAAAATTGTTTTGGTCCCCCCATAGATGACGGTAAACTCTAGAGCACCTCATCACATGGCTTAAATCATCATTGTCTTGGTAAAAGGCCACAAAATCATTGTTGTGTCTGTAAAAGGGTAATATTGATGAAGTTATTCGAATACATAAATATGTCTTTCTCGATGTAGAACCTCGGTTACATATAGATGATTCCATACCAATGCATATTTATGATTAATCTTGAAATCTTGGGGTAATCTGTGGAAACATGCTTGGGAAAGAACCAAAGATTCTCTAACATTTGAACATTTCTAATCATTAAGAGCATCCCAAAGTAGAAAATAATTCCACCCAAAATGGTGTGATAAGACCAACCTCCCATCCTCACGACCGATGGAGTCCTTAAGTGTCATTGGATAGATCATTTAACATGCTCATTCCTTAGGAATGTAGGTCCATGAATCGTGAATTAAGGGTCATTGTGTGGATTTGTCTCTATGAATAAACCTGTTGGAGACCATCTGATGTCATCATACCTGAAACAGACTAATTGAGCAAACACTCAAACCCCCAAAACATCCTTCTATGACAATTGAACCATTGAACATCTTTTTTAATATAAAAAGGATACACTACCCCGTCCTGGGGAAACCATCTGGCCCACCAAAAAGGGTCACAATGTGAATCGGGATGAAAAATGGGAAAACCGACATGAATCAATATAATAGAAAGAAATCAGTTATTATCCATCTGAATTTTTTGTTCACTATAGTATGATTTGAATCAGGATGAATAAAAGGTTAACATGAAATAATCCATAACTATAGTGGATGTTCACCCCACCTCAAGCCACTTTCACCTTCAAAAGGAAGAGGACTGAGAAATATTACCAATCACATATGTGATCATGAGTTGCTACCTTTATGAGGTTTATTTGTCTATTATTGTTACATATATTGAAGGATTCATAGAGCACTCTTCGATCCAAATGTCATCTCAAAAAATTGCACAGACATGAATGTCAACTTCCAAACAGGTGACCGGATCCCCAATGAACAGGACCCTATTGCCTAGCCAACATCTTTAATGCTGGGTGTCAAACACACTAATAAAAGAGTACAACCAAAATAATACCCTTTCATTAGTGGAGGCTATAAGGTTGGCCCTTTAATTAAAGAAATTTATCTATCTATCTATTCAACCATGACCAACAATTAATCATGGGATGGCTCCACTGGCCGTCTCAAACATTTTTGGAGCCTTTCTTCGGAACACGGAAATGAATACCCCCTTACCTAAGGGAGGCATATGAAGATGACACTATTGAATTCATCCCATCTATATAATAATCTTATCTCGAAGGCTCCTACAGGTGGATGTTTCCACTAACATTGTACAACCCAATATCATCGATCTAAAGAGGACCCCACGATAAGGGCTCATAATGAAGTCCAATGGACATTGGCCCTTCGGGCTGCCCGCCAATGTCAAAAAGTGAATAATCAATAGTATATTATTTCCCTATTTCCCGAGGACATGATCCTCAAAACAAATGTGATGACATATAATTGGAAGGTCTACAATTATTCCCCTCCTCCTAAAGAAATCCACTGAAATAAAGCATCAATCTATGAGCAAATTCATATCCATGATCTCTCCTATGAAGACCATCGTGGAAATATGGTGGCACATCATGATAAAATTCACTTTCCTTCCCATGCCCACATATCCCACTACAGTGACAGATTTGAAAATTATAGGAAAATGAAAATATTTTCCGATTCACATGAATTCGATCATCCAAATAGGATGGAACCCAACAATAAGCTAGAAAAAATCCTTACTAATTCACACCAAGCCCACCATCCAACATGGAATCAAACCATGGGAAGTTATATAATACTACCAGTGCATATGAAGTCCACCTTCCAAATATGGTGGCAAGAACATATGAGCAGAGTCAGATTCCTATGGATGCAATCAAATTCCATGGGAAAAATACTAAGGAAAATGAGTAGAAACAACTTACTTCTCACAAATAAAAATTCCAAAAATTCAAATATGTTATAATATAGGGAAAATATCTTGTATATCTTAGCTAATCGAGCGCAGACTCATTCCTCTACCCCAACATTGTAGAACCGCTAGTACCCACTGTTTACTCATGGAGGAAAAGAACAAACACAAACTCCAGCTCCAACATCGGAATAAGAATTAGTATATATCTCATCCAAATATGTAACATAGAAAATCTATGAAATGATGGTGGATCAATCATCGATTACATACCATATCGTATATATCTATGAATATGTCATTTCATTGGTGGAAAAAGTGAGGAGTTGGGATGATGATTTGATCTCCTAAGTTGGGGTGATTTATCCACAAAATTAGATAATCACTTTAGAAAAGGCCTATAACCCAATTCCAAACATGGAGGGTTGATGACCATATTTCATGATAAAATGAAAACTATATCAGGAACAAATACCAATTCCAACTGGTGGTCCCCAGTATAACATGGTGGCTGCTCTAGAATAGGCATATATCCCTACTGGAACACAAGATATTCATCGGCATATCCCTGTGACATAATGGGAACCAATTAGATAGAGACCCATATATGAAGGACTCCACTAATAGTAGGTAGCACCAGTTTCTTGCAATGGAGTTCAAAAAAATGTAAAGCGCCAAAGGAAATCAGAAAATGAAGAGAACACTCAAGATTATTCTCAACTACATGATGGTGTTCTTGAAGCCATAAAACATCTATCCATAGAGGCTTAATATCCTGTTTGTAAATTACCAAATTATGTAAGTGATAGTATCATTTGAGAATTTCATCCCCACAATTTCGTAACCAAAAACTCTAAATGTCCTTCCTAGATCACCCATGGGGGCTTACTCCATGGGTCCCAAATGTTCGATCACGAGAGCCCATATCCCAATGAGTGTTAGGGTAGACCTCACATTGACTAGAAAATCATATATCAATAAGTTATTACACTTTCGGTAGTATACCTTGATGCCCCCATGGGTATATGCTGCATATATGTTTCTCCCAGTAGTTGGATGTCAAGCTATCATGGTATTCCCTGCCATGACGGCAGTCACTAAGAAATCCCTCCCTCCAATTACATCAAGAAAAGGGAAGGTACTACCCTCATTATAGTACATCCTAATATCCCTCCCAATGATTTAAAATAAATATACGCTCCCTGTATTGAGATCTATGATGGTAGTCCTCATCAATATTGCATTTATTGTGGATTCCCTCCCCTCTATGACACCAAGAAGCAATATGGTCCCTGTAACACCCCGACCCCTCTATGATGGAGCCGGTACATTACTTGTTATATTGGCACAGTTAGAAGGAATGAAAATCCTAATGGAACGATCAGTTTAGTAGTCTTAAAGAAACTAGATACAAATATGTTTCTCAAATTACATTGGAAAAGTTTACAAAATACAATAGATAACAAAAACTAAAAACTGCAACCCCAGGAACACAATAAAAGATCTTATCTTCATCACCTGTTGAAGGTAGACAATGAAAGGGGTGAGATCAAATGCTCTATAAGGGTTACAAATATCCTAAGCATGAGTATAATAATTAGCGAATCAAAACCAATCTGACATAATCAACATGGCATAGTGAGTAAATGAATAACTAGTTCCATTAATAAACTAAAAATGAAATAGCATCCATAGATTTTGTCATAGTGAAAAATATCATAGATAATAATAATAAATGATAATGAATAAAGGGAATTCTTATTAACAGTACATCATGTATCTGGAACATGAAACCATAATACTTTAAAAATATTTTAGTTTTATGGGTAGAATCCTGTCTAATTTTTGGAAACAAACTCGAAGGGTTTGTTGCCAAACAGTTTTGTCTCATGAGACCTAGCAATGCATCAATGGGCTATAGCGGGCCCCACCCACCACGGCATGTCCAAATAATTCTTTATACACTGATTCAATACAAGGGAAATAGGACTTTTAAATATTTGTATAGAGTAGAGTATACAGATTCATCAATATTAACATAATTTAAATATCCTTCCAAATAAACATCGTATGTAAATGGGTATACCGTTTAGGCAACAAACATATCCATGAAATGGGATTATGGATATTTAATATAAATATAATTTCAAATTAAAATTTATATGAAATGGGAATTATTTACACCGCATAAGTATTATTAGGTGTACAATACAATGATAGTCACACCGAAAAGGTTTTTGTAACAACGTCCCTTACCACAATGTAATCGGTCGAATCATGTGACCAGAACATAATGAACATAAAATGAATCATTGAATAAAATGAATATAAAGATAATAATTTTATTATATATCAAATGGAAGTACACATATACCACATTCAAGAAATAAGTGGTGAACAATGAAAATCTCATAGAAATGAAAGTGAGATGAAAAACCCCTTACCTTTTTGCTCGAGTGTGTTCTTCATTTGTTTTAATGAACTGAATAATCAAATTTAGATTCATTAATTAATAATTCAAGAACCTATATAAATGTAATTGACTTATTATAGCCTTATTATGTTTATTCATGGACCTTTTAATGGGTTTATGAAATTCAATTTGGTTGATTTGGAAGCATTTTCTTCCTTGGTTTTCATGATTTGTTTACTTGCTCTCATGAATGGAAGTTAATTTTGAAATGTGGATAAATATAAAGATTTTTGAATATATATTATTAGTGAAATTAAAGATATATAAATGATCTTATAATGATTATAGGTTATATACATGAGGATGAATCATTAGTTAAAAGTTTATGACAAACACTTGGATTTAGCTTGGCAGTTTTGTGTACAATGAACTCGTTTTGTATTATTATTCCATATTATGAGTGTGTAAATCTTGAAGAACATAAATGAGATGAAATAATTCTATTCTTATTGGGTTAAACCATTAAAATGGTCTCATGACCTGTAATGATGATGAAAGTGAAGAACTAAAATCCGTCGTCCACAAAGGTTATAAATTGGAACCTCGTGAACTGTGATTTTGTTTATAAAAATAAAAGGTTGGGAGAAAATATATTGATAATAGTTCTTCCATTAACAAGATATAATTCCAGTATATAGATGATAATGGAGTTTATTAGTGTCATTTTTATAGATAAGTTGAGGAGAGAAAAATAAAATAGATGAACTTGAAAATAAAAAAAATTTGAGAGATCCATTATGAAAATTAGGCAGCCTAACGACGTCGCTTAAAATTTAAAAAAATAAAATGATGATAAAAAAAGGGTATCTCATCATATTAAAATAAAAAGGACAATTAGAAGAATAAATTAAATAAAACCCCAACATATGAGAAAGGAATATCTAATAGCTAACATAAAAGAAGTGTCGACTTAAAGAAGAGAATAAAGGATTCTCTTACCTTGTTGTATAACTCCTAGATGTTGAAGGATGGGACCGTGAGAGATTAGGGACACCCTGGGACGATTCCTAGAGAGGTAAAACCACCTGATATTCAAGGTTGGGGGATTTTAAATGAACAAAAAAGAATGAATGAGTGGGTATTTATAGAAAAAGAGAGGTAATTGTTTTAATAATTTCAAAGGGACACCTCATTAGTGGTTTTTGCCAAACCATGGGTTTTACCATGTTATTTTCCCATGGTTTTAGCCACTAGGGACACCTAATGTCATAAGTTACTATAAAAAAGTCTATTGTAGTTTTATATTTAATTATTACATCATTGTGATGTCATTAAACTATCGAAAACTCAAAATTGTATTTTTACAATTCTTGAAAAATTCAGGTATTTTACAGTAATCCCAAAAAATTACCATAACCATTTACCAATGTGTTGAAATTTAAAATGAACTCCATTTTTGAAAATAATTGTCTAAGTATTATTAATTTAATTTTTAAATAAAGTCATAATTAAGTAAAAAAATAACAATCTTAAAGGTGAAATTAGTTTTATTTCTCATTGAAAAAATAATTAATATCTCATTATCATATTGACATAAGAAAATAAAATCATAATGATATTTACTATTTAATAGGGCCATATTACTAATCATATCACTATTCATAAGGGTATGTTAATATTCACTAAAAACAAGTCTGTTCTATCAGGCTCCAAATGACCTACTGATCACAACTCTAGATGACCATTTTTCGAAACTCAAAACATAGATGTGGAAACTTTATATTTAATGGCTAGGTTTTGATTATCTCCTAAATAACCAAGTGTTGTTTCAAAGGAACAAAGTGATAAATTGAATGTATTTAATAGAATCATTCCATAATAATGTTTGGGGTGTTATATTATTCCCTCCTTCAAAAATTTCTTCCTAAAACTTTTTTGCAAAAAGACCACTGAAAAGATGTGGGTGGTTCTTCTTAATGAAATACTCTAGTTCCCATGTTGCATCCTCCATATTATGATTTCTCCAAAGAACCTTTACTAGACAAGTTGTTCGATTTCTCAATACCTGCTCCCCTGTGTCATGAATCCTAATAGGATTTTCACGGTATAAAAAATCAGGTTCCAGTTCTGTTTATTCATTTGTGAGTACATGAGTTGGGTCTGGCATGTAATTATATAACAATGATATGTGGAACACATCATGAAATCTAGAGATATTTGGTGGCATCGCTAAATAGTAAGCTACAGCTCCAATTCTTCCCAAAATTACAAATGGTCTGATGTGCCTGGGGCTCAGTTTCCCTTTCTTACCGAACCTTAAAATTCCCTTCCATGGAGATACTATCAGAAATACATGATCTCCCACTTGAAATTCCAAGTCCTTTTTCTGGTTGTCAGCATAACTCTTCTGCCTAATTTGGGATGCTTTAATAAGATCTTGTATTTTATTCACATTTGTCATGGTCTCTTCAATAAGCTCTGAGCCTATAAGTTTCCCCTCACCAACTTCATCCCAACAAGTTGGAGTTAGAAATCTCTTTCCATAAAATGCTTCATATGAAGCCATTTGAATACTAGAATGGAAACTATTGTTGTATGAAAATTCTACCAGATGCAATTATTGATCCCACATTCCTTGGAAGTTGAGAGATAATGACCTCATCATGTCTTATAGAGTTTGAATTGTCCTTTCAGACAGTCTGTCGGTTTGGGGGTGATATGAGGTACTCATATGAAGCTCAGTATTCAAAGCCTTCTGGAGAATTTTCCAAACTTTTGATGTAAAACTGGGATATCAATCAGAGATAATTGATAGAGGTGCACCATGAAGTCTCGCAACATCATTAATATATATTCTTGCCAGGTGCTCAAGTGGTAAATCATCTCTTAGTGGAAAAAAATGTTTTGTTTTAGTGAGACGATCAATAATTACCCATATTGCATCATTCCTTCAAGGTTTCCTTAGTAGTCCGATGACAAAATCCATCGTAATGGTATCCCACATACAGATAGGACTTGTTAGTGGTTTTATCACTCCTTTGTGATGTTGTCTCTCTACATTCACTTGTTCAAAAACTAAACACCTTGACACGTAGTCAGTAATTTCTTACTTCATACTATCCCACCAAAAATATTCTTTCAGATCTCTGTACATCTTGATGCTACCCGGGTGTATAGAGAAATTTGAGCTATGATCATCATCTAATAGTTCCATTTTTAGATCAGGTACTGACGGAACACATAACCTCTTCCCAAACTTCATAACAACTTCTTCATACATGAAGTCTGCCAGTCTTCTATCCTTAACTGCTTTAATTTTCTTATACAGATTCTCATCATCAGATTGGGAAATTTTTATCTTTTTCTGTAAAAATGGTTTCTCAATCATTTGAAAGAGGAGTGACGTTTCCCCTCCATAAAAATTCCCATATCCATCTTTAGTAGATCCCTGAATATAGAATCTATTTTAATCCTCATTTGAGAAAAAAGGCCATGATATTTTCTGCATAATGCATCTGCCACCTTATTCCCCTTTCTTGGGTGGTAGTGTATTGGACAATCATAATCATTTAGTAACTCGAGCCACATTATTTTCCTCATGTTTAGTTCTTTTTGTGTGAAATTATATTTCAAACTCTTGTGGTCTGTATAAATCTCACATCTCTCTCTATAGAGATAATGCCTATATATTTTCAGAGAAAATATTACATCTGCTAACTCAAGATCATGAGTTGGATAATTTTTCTCAGGAGTGTTCAACCGTCTTGATGTGTAAGAAATAACTTTATCGTTTTACATAAGGACGCCACCCAGTCCATTCTTTGATACATCACTACATATTACAAATCCATCACATCAAGATAGAGAAGACAAAATTGGGCAGTAACCAATATTATTTTCAATTCATCAAATCATTCTGTGCATTCTTTTGTCCACACAAACTTAACTCCTTATGTGTGAGCTTGGATAGAGGAATAGCAAGTCCGGAGAAATTATTAATGAAACATCAATAATATCTTTCTAAGCCAATAAAACTGCATACCTTAGTTATTTTTGTTGGCGTGGGCCATTCTGGGATTGCCTTTTTCTTTGCAAGATCAACTAGGATTCCATATTTAGAGACAATATGGCCTGGAAAAGAAACTGACTAAAGCCAGAATTTGCAGTTGCTAAATTTCCCATATAATTGATTTCTACTATAAGTTTTTAGAATATTCCGCAAATGAACTCCATAGAATTCATATATTTTTAATTATACCAGGATATCATCGATGAATACCCAAAAAAAGTTATTAAGATATTCCTTGAAAACTCTTTTCATTAAATCGATGAAAACAGAGGGTGCATTTGTCAGTCCAAAAGGCATCACTGTAAACTCGTAATGCCTATACCTTGTTCGAAATGCTGTCTTCGGAATATATTCCTTCCTCACATGAAATTTATGATATCTAGATCGAATGTCAATCTTTGAAAACTATTGAGCTATATGAAGTTGGTCAAATAAATAATCAATCTAGGGAAGAGGATACATATTCATTATTGTAATAACATTTATTTCCATGTAATCAATGAAAAGCCTCATGGATCCATCTTTCTTCTTGACAAAGAGGACAGGGGATCCCCAAGGAGAAACACTAGTTTGAATAAATCCTTTTTACTCAAATCCTCTAGTAGTTTCTTTAGCTCCTCTAATTACATAGTGGCCATTCTATAGGTTGTCTTGGATATAGGTCTTGCATCAGGAATTAAATCAATTTAGAACTCAAGTTCTTGCTTTGGAGGATGTCCAGGTAAATCCTCTAGAAATACATCAATGTACTCTTTCACTATTTGAACATATTCAATTTCAATATTTCTTTCCACTCCCATATATATTGTTTTATATTCCTCTCCATGTATTTCATCCAATAGAGCTATTAGCAGTGGTTCTAGATAAGACTCAGGTGGCAATGTTTCTGCCCTAAAGACATGGGATTCTACACAATTTTCAAAAATTGTAACTTCCTTCTTCTTATAATAATTATTCGCATCATAATTTGACAGCCAATCTATATCGAGAATTATATCAAATTCAGTCATTTGTATGATGATATGGTTAGCAACTAGATAACAATTTGGTGTTTATAGGGGTACTAGTCGACATCCCTTTGTTGCAATGATACATCCCATGGGAGTTTTGACTGACAACTCTTTTATTAAATCGAATTGGGAATATCTAAGTTTCTTGGAAAACTGAGAGGATATAATTGAATGTGATGATCCAGAATCAAATTACGTGTTGGATAAGTTTGAGGAAACAATTAAATTACCCACCACCACGTCATTAAGAACTTCAACCTCTGCCGTTGTAATCGCATAGGCTCTCCCTTGCTCAATTGGATTTTTTGAGGCATGTTTCCTTAACACTTAGGACACTCATTTTCATAGAGTTCCATATCTCTGAAATTTTAGCATTGAGTATCATTAAATTGTTTCTTCCACTATCATTCACCAGATCGATTACCCTTTTATCCACAGTTATAGCAGACTCCCATTCCTTTCAAGCATTTCCCGGGATGATTCATTCCACATTTCTCGCATTATGGGAAACTATTTGTTCCCTTACTCTTCTTTGGTTCTTCTCCTTTTCCTTTTTTATTAGAGTTCCACTTCATATCATGGTTTCCTTTGAAAAAATTTGATCTAGAAAATTCCTTCCCTATTTTAATGGCACTTGATACAATTTCATCATATGATGTAAATGATTGAGAAGCCAGTTCCCTTAGAAGACATGGCTTAAGACCTTCATAGAAATTATCAATATTGTCCGCTGAGTCACATATGTAATCCACAACATACATGGCTAGCCATGTGAAGGTAGCCTCATACTCTGCAACACTATCTTCTTCCCTTTATTTCAAGACAAGGAATTTTATCTTCATTTCAGTTCGTTGCTCATGGGGGAAATATTTTTAGAAGAATATTTCCTTAAAAGTCCTCCTTTCCATATCATTTATCTCTTATTTCTCCTTCATATTTTGAATCAGGGACCACCATTGATCAGCGTCACCCTTGAGACAATATACTTACAGTACTACCTTTTCATTGTCATTGAATCTTAATGTCATGAATATCTTTTCAAGGGACTTGATCCTTTCCTCAGAAACCACTGGATTAGTAGTCCTGCTAAAATATGGGGTCTTATGCCTCATGAAACGATCCAACATAGGTGTGGAATGTTTTTTTGTTACAACTTGACTATGTTGTCCCAATATGGTCATGATCTGATCTCCTCCAATGATGAATGTGTTGACTTGCTCAGTTGGGAGATCCATATTGTGCCCACGAGTACTGAATCCACTTCTTCCATTAGATGCCATTTCTAAATAATGGGATACACTAGATTAGTTTATAAATATCAAATAGAAAAACACTCAACATAGAATGAAATTACATGCATAGCTAATCTTATAATCATGGTTCCTCTGAGGAAAAATTTAAATCAACTCATTCATTATATATTGTAAAGGAAATATGAATTATCGTAAGCATATCCCCTGGGAGTGTCATAAACAAGAGTACAACAAGGCCCATTATCATGCACTAGTTCCCGTTCGAGTCTAGCTCAAAGTGGTTTTTTTGGGTTTAACCCCTAGATACATTTGTGCCAGAGCCGCCTCCACCTGCTCGTATCCAGACAGGGACGTATTGCTTAAAATATCTACATAATCTATTCCATACCAAAATACTAGGATGTTATTATATATTTATCCTCAAATAATACCATATGGATTCGTTCCCTACTGTCATGACCCATCCCCCAGGGCCCGTATTGTGACTACACCAAGCCCGCCTTCCATAGGCTAGGGGCTGGTGACTAGCACCAAAGGCGTAATTCCCTAAAAACTGGGAAGGCATTGCCTTTATAATACATCACACAGCCAGAGTACAAGAGGAAGAAAACACTAAGTAATGCAGTAAAAAAGTGTTCTGAAAGTACAAAGGGGTTAGAAATACAAGCCCAACAGAAAGATACAGCAACAACTGAATGAAAATACAACTAAAAGACAAATAGCTGGAAGGGGACTAGCATCTCCTGGATCATCCACCGGTTTCATACGTGAAGGGTAGGTACATATGTCCTCCTCATCACTCTGCTTCTATCGATCTGCTCTGGGTTCCATCATGCCGAGTGTCCACCTCCGGGTACCATCCAATCCTTGTATACTCTGCCTCAGTCAGCGCTGTCCGTCGTCTGCATCCAACACAATGAGGTGTGGACATAGCCCGTGCTGGGGTGTGTATAACGATACTCAATAGGGACCCCAAGACCATCAAGGTCTCACTAAATCCAGCAAGGATAAACCACAAATATATATCTCAATATATAAGCTTTACTTAGGTATATTCCCATACATATACCTATGTAATCAAGTAACCCATCTCAATCATGATAAAAACACAATGATCATCAACTCATCTCAAACCAGGATTTTTATTCACGATGTCAAAAGCATGACTGCTGGACAACTCATCCTTTATTGAGAACAGTAGTCCTGTCGCGACACCGAGGTGCTAGTCACTAACCTTAGACTACTAAGGTACTCCTCCTGTCGAGTACCGCGGGTCTATCGACCAAACACAGAAGTGAATCCCCGTCGTGGGTCTGCCGCCCCAACACAGTAGCACACCCCCTAATAGCCTACAGATGTACTCCTCCAATCGAGTACCGCGGGTCTGCTACCCCAACAATGTAGCGCTCCTCCACCATGGGTCTGCCACCCCAACACATTAGTGCTTCCCACTGGGCTAATCAAGTCACTCCGAAACGAATCGGACAATCATTCATCAGGTCTCATCCAACTACAAGGTCTCCGTACTCCGTACAATCTTCAATGGGAGGATCTTCTCCATGTGATACAAGTATATACTACCAAGTGACATGTATTCTCACGTGGAAGTATCTCAATGGACCGCCTCATCATAGGGGTCTCAACGCAACCGACGACACGTCAATCGGGCGCCCGGTCTCTGTGTTATTAGCCATTTTATCCTGGGGCCCGGTTGGTTTCGTGTGCAAACCAAACTGACTATATCTCAACTGTACCCCGAACTCCCATGGTCTATACTAAAAAGAACTGTTTGTCAATGAGATTACCAACGCCGCTGACGGTTCGTCAAATGGACATCCGATCAGAGAAATATTGGCTTTTCCGTTCCAGGGTCCCGGTTCGTTTTTAAGCTAAAAACAACCCAACCATACTCAAATTCCATTAAAAACTCAAGTGGAGTATTCCAAAAGATCTGTCTCATCAATTGTAATCCAGCTTAATTTACAACATGGCAATCTGACGTCTAGTCCT
The DNA here is from genome assembly GCA_963277665.1 of Viscum album. NCBI lineage: Eukaryota > Viridiplantae > Streptophyta > Magnoliopsida > Santalales > Viscaceae > Viscum > Viscum album. The sequence continues at coordinate 1,231,943,032 of OY728162.1, read as the reverse complement.
TAAGTTATACGTGTTTCCGCTCTGAGGGCCTGGTTGGTTTTAGGTTCGAACCAACCCATCTGTACCCAAAATTCTCTGAAACATTGAGTGAAATATACCAAAACTTCCGTCTCGTTCCAAGGAATCCTAAACAATTGACGGTGCATCGATCAGATGTACGTAGCTCAAGTTATGGACGTTTAAACGAATCTGGTCCGAAAATGGAGGGTCTGGGTCCGGTCCGACCCGGCCCAACCCCCCCTGGGTCAGCCCGAACCGGGTCGAACCGACCTGGGTCCATGTCCGGCCCGAGAGGGTGTGGCCCGACCTGGTGGGTGCGGTCCGACCCGGCGAGCGCGGCCCGACCCGGCGGGTGCGGTCCGACCCGGCGAGCGCGGCCCGACCCCGCGGGTGCGGCCGGCCTGGCCGCGCAGGTTGCGTGAAGGGGGGGGGGGGGGCACGACCCCCCTCTAATTGGAACCGGTGGCATCAGTTGGCGCCGCCATGCCATCCTGTATCCCACGTAGCTGCAGGATCTTCTACATCGCCGTTGCGGTTATTGCTGCGGCGGAATTCCTCCGGCGGTGCACTGGGGCGCCGCTGCCGGAATGTTCCGCGGGCCACCAGAGTCATTTCGGTGGTCCGTTTTTGCTTCCTTCTACTCCTATGACTCTCCTGGGTCCCAAACATTACTGCGAAGACTCCAAATTGTCGTTGTGGCCACGTTTCATCGCCGCCCATCATCCCGGGCACAAACGAACAACCGTCGGAGGGTCTGGGCTTCTTCGTTAGTCTGTTCCCTCCATGTTAGAGGCTCAAAGAATAATTCATCATAAAGGAACAACCATGCTTGAGGGTACAAATCACACATAAGAAAATATATAAAACAACCCCAACCTTGATTATGTCATTGGACGTCATCGAGCCGGAAAAAGAGGCAAGCATCGTGGTAGAACGACATCGCGGGGAGATAGAGTTAACTCATTGACATCGAGGAAGAAGAAACTGAGGATGGCACATCGTCAACGTTCCATGCGGGTGGCTCCTTCTCCTTAGGATTAGCCGAAGATAGATGAAGGTAACTGACATCCCTCAGCGGTTCATCATTGGAAGGATGGTGGTTTTCGTTGAGAGAAGAACATTAATCTCTAAATCCTCTCAAGTTCCAACAAACATTTTCCAACACAAAATTAGAAGAGTTGGCATAGGTGAAAGGTGGAGAGGTTCCACCATATTAAATGGGGAGTTGTCAAAATTAAAGAGAGAGAGAATGGGAGAGGATGATTTCCCATAATTAATGGGGGGTTTTCACAATAATGGTAGAGGAGTTAATTAGTGAGTTTAAGGGAGATTTAATGGAGATGAAAGGTTGGGGCTCGTGTGGGACCCACCTCTCAAATATCCACACATGGGAATTTGGGTGGGTGTTGGCCCCACCAATAACATCCCATGGGAGAGAAAAATTGTTCTAAACAATTTTATTTAACTTCCTAATTAAACCCCAATTTTTAAATTTCAACCCGCATAAAATGAAACTGCGGTAAAGGTCCCCTTAAACAATTACCGGCGCTGCGAGTTTATCGGTGTACTCAGATTTCAATTCCGAGCAACAGTTCAAAAAGATAGAAAAACCTTCACGTACATTTACTGATCATACCCAAACAAAACATCGGAAATTTATTCTAATCACACCGGGCCTCAGAATCAAGTGTCGTTAGATGCTACAGACTCATAAAATTCCAATGTATTTACGGAAAAAAAAATCGTGAAAATTTTCATGTCTTTAAATTACTCCAACCTCAGGGATTTACGTCCCCTTAAAGATACAACACACATTTGGGAAACTAAAGAGGATGTACAAAGAACGCATATGAGCTTCCCCGCCCCCATGTTCTTTCCTTGAGGTTCCCTTGCTGCCAGCGAACGCGCACAAGAGGAATCAGCCTTCCACGCAGGACCCGATCATGTCGATCCTCAATCTCCACTGGAACCTCCATGAATGTTTCCCCGTCAACAATGTCTATCTCCCTGTGGTCGATGATGTGGAAAAGTCCGTGCACGTATCTCCTCAACTGAGATATGTGGAAGACATCATGCACCCGGTGCAACTAGGGTGGAAAGGCCATGCGGTAATCCACCTTGCCTACTATACTGATGACCTGAAAAGGTATGATGAAACGCGGAGATAACGTGTCGCCCTGACAAAATCTCCGTAGAACTCATCAAGGTGAGACCCGTAGGAAAACGTGGCCGCCATCCTCGAGCTCTTGTGGTCGTTGTCTCCTATTTGGATCTGAAAACTCAAAACTCTAGCTTCCATGAGGGTATTGTTGGCCGACTCAATTGTGATTGGCCTCACCCTCCTATGTATGAGTTTATCCACTACGGCCAGGGGTTTCCTTTTCGCCGACCAAGGAAATCCCACCCCAAAGTTGTAAGTAAACCACAACCTTTTTGCCTAATACCTTCAATCTGTGTATGAACTTTGGTTACCCAGTCCATACCCAAACTAACGTCGTAAGGCCTCGACTCTTCCACCAAGAGGTTCCAACCAAAACTCTCGCCTCAAGGGTCAGATCACACCGTCGACATAAGCGTTATTATCGAGTCTCCTCCCAAAGGTATCTCCAAACGCGAGGGTCAAGTCAACAGCTTATCCAGAAACTCTAAGTCTGGGACAAGACTCGTGGATGGAAGGAATTATTCATATCAATTTCTGTTGTTATGGAAGCTAGTAATAGGAATAGACTGTACCTTGAGTCATCCCTAGATCCTTTCGGTCGCACACCTTGACCGCATGCGGCTACTCTCTTTCCCCTCCCTCCAGCTCCCCGATCATGGAGGGGACTACAAAGGTTGGTGGTTGTAACATGTCAAAATACAAACCAACACATGCAGATCTCCTAGATCTAATTCCACATCTACTTCCCTATAGATTCATTTTTCTCTGTCACATCCTCTTCCCGAAACTTCTTACATGGACAAGTTTCTGAGATTGGCACCAGTTTCCTGTTTTCCCACTACTAACATTCACTGGTTGTATTCACTTAGCCAATGAACATTCAACCACAAAGGTTCTCTCTAGCACCCTATAATAGGTAGGAATTCATAGAGGAAACATGTTGGCTCAGATGTCCTTTAAACACACCTCGCTCGGAGGTCGAAGCTCTGAAGCACTGATCGTATCGTATTCATTGAGTACCATGAATGATTGGTACTCCTCAATGAATACTCAGCTACCAACATGTTGTAGGATTGAAATAATGATGTTTATTCTCAATATACAAGAGGGTGTGAATTGTACAAATTAGAAAATTCCTTAAATAAGGAAAGATCTAATTTTAACAAAGCTAAACAATGAAAATTCCAAACACCTCTAACACCAATTGAAGAATTGGAACAATGTATGAAGTTACAAACTTCTAGTTCTATTCACTTGATTCAATCTAGAAAGTGATTCTAAAAAATAGGTTTAAGAAATATGTATATGGAAATTGAAACTTAACAAAGTTTACAATATGAGATTCTACCTTAAAGTGTATAGAATCTAAATGAATCAGAGTACAAGTGTAAGGAAATATAAAAGAGTTATATATTATTTAAAATACACAAAGCATCAGAAAAACAAGTAGTAAAACTACAAGTAACAAGATATACATCTTTTATCCCAAAGATAAGGGTATCCAACAACCTTGGATAAAGGTACCTTGATTTATACTTTCAAGAAATTCTGTCTTACCCACACTAGGGTAATCCATTGATACGATGATTAGAATCTCTGTCTTGCTATCCCGGAAAACCCTCAACTTCAAGGTAGTTGTAACTTCTGTCTTCCATAGAAAAGAAACCCTCAAACTTCAAAGAAGTCATCACCTCTGTCTTCCTATACCTGGAAGTCCTCGAATTTAATCACCAACATTCGGAGCCGCACGAAGCAATCTGAACGTGCAGTTCAATACGCACAAAGCATGAAAAGATTCTCTCTCTAGAAAACACCTTAACAACATGTGGTCTCTAGAGTGATCAACTTGTTATTGAGCTCTTTCAAATGAGATCCTATTTATAGGCTCGGTTGGAATGGTCGGCTCCCTCCTCCAACAGTCATATTTTCATTAAAATTCGGAGGGACCTATACACGTGTCACTAAAACAACGATTTGTTCGAAACAGAACGGACGACATCGTTTTATAAAAAAACATGTGTAACTGAAATCACAACATCGTTTTACAATGAAACAAGTGTAAGCATAAGAAAAACTATAATTTGGAATATAAGTAATTAAATTTTTGGCATCTAACCAAAATGGAATTTGGAGTCTATGATAAATGGATATTCAGATTCTGTTTTATAGGAATTCGGAATTTGAATTTTGGAGAAGTTCGGAGTCTGGTTTCATCCATGTCCAGAGTCTGAACATACAATGTTTGGAGTCGAACTTTTACAAGTTCAGAGTCAAACTATTATATGATCGGAGTCAAACATAGTAAAAGTTCAGAGTCAAACTCGTAAAAGTTCAGAGTCCAGCTTAGTAAAAGTTCGGAGTCGAACTAGTTAAATGTTCAGAGTCGAACTACTAAAAGTTCGGAGTCAAACTAGTAAATGTTTGGAGTAGAACTAGTTAAAATTTTGGAGTCAAACTCATAAAAGTTCAGAGTCCAGAACTCGGAGTGGAACTATATGAGAGTTCGTATCCATGATTCTGATTGGAACTTCATTAGAGTTCATATCCAGAATTCGGAGTGGAACGTCATTACAGTTCACATCTAGAATTCGGAGTGGAACATCATTATAGTTCACATCCAGAATTCAGATCCTAAAACATAATGCTTCATACATTAGTATTATATGATTCCTAGGTTTTGGTTATGAATCTGATTTTTACTCTTAAGAAAAATATTGATATGTGTATGAAAATCTAGGTTTGGGTAAATTTCCTTAAGGATGAAATTTTCCTTATAGAAGTAAAATATAGATTTGATTAAGTATAATGTGTGTGATTTTCAAAATAAGAATTATTGGAAAATTCATAAGGAAAACCTTATTGACTCAAAAATCTCCCTCTTTTTGGAAAGAAAAAACATCCTTATGAAAAAGAATATAAGGAATTTGAAAATTTTCATTAGACATTGAAATTACAACTTATCTCCCTTTGTTAATGGATGATGGTTAATACAACTGACTCCCCTTTAGGCATTGAAACTCAAAAGATTGTATTCTAAATTTCAGGAGTAGAGTTCTCATTATCATGGGATTGAAAAACTTCGTAGTGAGAAACTCTCCCTTACTTTAGGGATTTCTTTACGTATAAATTTTTTTTTCTAAAAATTTTATTTCTCCCCTTTTGAGTAGTTCTTTTTTCTTCTCCCCCTTTGAGATTTTCAAAAATAATTTAGGCAATGTAAAAGAAAACATGGTAACTGAAACATTAGTATATAAAAAGATACAACCAACCAAATTTTCATTAGAGTTGAGAAAATTTTACAAGGAAAAACAAATACACCAAAAGATCATATTTGTCTATTTTTCCTCATTTTCATTCAGAATAAGATTCTTCAAAAAGGTTTTGAGTTTCATCAAATCTCTCTGGTCTTCTTTAGCTTGCCTCTCCAAGGCTTTTATCATTTCATATTAAGATTTCAAAACTTCTGCCTGAGCCATCATAGCGTCTTCCTGCATCTTCACTAGCTCATCTTGATTTACCAGTCTTTTCTCAATCTCAATCTGGATATCTCTATCCCTTATAAAATCTTGAGCAAGTCTGTTAGCCTTATCATTCAGTTCCATCACTTTCTGACTCTGAGCACTCTACTCAACAATCTTCTCATCTTGAAGATTCTTAATCTTTTTATCCTCAGTATCAAAGACATCTTTCTCCTCATTTTGAAAATTATCATAGTCAGCCATGTCTTCTTCAACTTTCTTAGACCAGAGAGTGATTTTGCTACATGATTTTATATGCACATCAAAATTGATAAGAAAAATTCTCTGGTCGGCCTCAATCTTTATACACTTATCCATCAACCTAGATAATGATTCTGATTTATGATTCAAACTATGCTGCATCATGTAGAATCTGGAGTCTATAGTTGGAAAATTTGGAATCGTTTCCACAAACTTCTTCAAGGATTCCACCACAAAATCATGAATGTTAGCTGATGACTCTGAATCAGATAACATTCTTGGAGATTTCCCTTCCTCAACATACACCAACTTACTTTTAGAAGAATCACAAACTTCTTTTTTCCTGATAATATCTTTTATTGGTGTCTCCATCAAAACATGCTCCCCCTTATCATCTTTCTTAATGGGTTGTTCATCTAGAGTCTCTTCCTCACATTCTGATAATTAAACAATTTGATCTTCATCTGGTTTCTCCTTTTCTGCCCCTTCTTCAAAAAAATTCTTCTGAAAGGATTCTTCCTCATCATACATGATATTTACCATCTCTTCCTCTTGATTATCATCATACGTGGTAGTTTCTTTCTCAACTCCCTTTCCCAAAGTGACTAATTTTTCAGATTCATCCTTCTCTTGATAATCTTCTACTTGTTTGATCAATTCATCCATATCATCACTACCTTCTTCTTCTTCTTCATCAACAAAAAAATCTTCTTCTACTTCATCACCATCTTCTTTTTCAACGTCATCAACTACCTCTTTACCCTTGGATTATTCCAGAGTGACATAGTTTTTTCCTAGAGTCTCTGGTAAAGATGGTTCGATAAGAAATTTTTTTGGAATTGGAATCTTCTCAGAAGCTATTTTAGTTGCTTTAAAAATAGATTGAACAATCTCAGCTTCCGAAATCTTTTTCTTTAACTTCTTTTCTTTAGATTCTTTTTTCTAACACATCTGCATCTTTTTCTCTTAAGTCCTTAGCCTCAACTGGGTCCAATCTGAACTGCGAATCCCCTTATTTTCTCTTCTCTTTGCCTTCCCTCAACTTGGATTCCAATTTAACTATATAAGATTCCTTTTTCTTTGGCTTGGGAGGTTCGGATTGTGTTTCCTTAGATTTGGGGGTTTTTTCATCACCAACCACTTTCTTAAGCTTCCTCTTATTACTTACTTTCTTTACTGGTTCGGCCTTCTCCACTTTTTCTGAAATGGACTCAGCCTCTACCTATGATAAAGGATAGAATTCTCCAGATTTAGTAGAAAAACAAATCTTCATCCTTTTCAAAGTATCATCACTGACAAGAATAAGCTTACAATTACGAACTTTTGACTTACAAGAAACTTTCAAAGAATCTAAGAACCGAACTATCAGATTTGATAGTAAGGCAGGGTACATAATGATTTGAGCTCTCAAGATCCCTTATTTTATATTATTCACTGTAATCAAAACATGCCTCATCAAATTTATCTTCTATAGATTTACCCGGAAATCTAGGATGTAGATGTCACTCTTTTTCAAATTATCCTTGTCAACCCTTCTTTTTACGAGAAAACATTGTACCCACAATTGTAGACTCCGATTATTCAGAGTGAGATGAGAAATCTTGGTAGTCTTGGTATCTTTATGTCCAAGAAATTTCAATGCCTTCACCTTGTTGAAACTTCCTTGCTCATCCAGAAGCTTATGTGATCAAAACTCAGCTACCCCTTCATAAGCTAAACTCACCAAGATTGGAGCCTTCGTGTAAGATAATATGCAAGTCTTACCATAGGACATGAAGGAAAATAACTCTCTACCATCTTCCTACTGGAAGGAAACAGACTCGTAGAACTCAACAAGTAAGAATGTATAATCTGGATCCTGTTTTTCTGACTTAGACAAGAAAACATCTTCCCAGCCATTCTGTCTGATATTCTTGGATATGAGGGAATCAAACTTGTAGAAATTCGGATGCACTAACCTTTTCATGATGACTAACAATTTTGAGATTGGCTTTGAGGTAGACATGTCTTGCAATGTAGCTTCAACAGACATTCGGAGTGTAGAGTTCTGGAAGATTCGGAATGGCTTTGACAAAGATTGGAACGATCCTTAAGAATAGAGTCAGTACTTCGAGACATGAAAGCCTTGAAAAACCGATGTGGGATGACTCTTAGGGTCCCCTTTACATAGGAGATGGAGGTGACCTTTGGTCTTCCAAAAAACATCTAATGATTGAAAATCATTTTGATCTGATCTGACGGTTGGGTTCCTTCCCTCAAGGAAAACATGACTCCGATCTTTTGAGGTTTTTTAGGAAAAAACACTAGAATCCGAAATTTTTTAAAACTCGTAGGGAAATACGAGCAAGAAAAATATTACTAAGAAGAAATAAGAAAGGAAATCCTACCTTTCAGATTGGCTAGAAAGAATGTTTGTGATTGGTAAGGTTCTTCTTGAAAAAAAATTAATAAGAAAAACTCACTACAAAAACATCATTATGAAAGTTCTTCACAAAAATTATCAGTACTAAAATTTCATTACGATAATTGTCAGTACGAAAATTTCATTACGAAAATTGTCAGTACAAAAATCTATTACGAAAATTCTCATTACGGAAAATTCATTACGAAAAGTATCATTACGGAAAATTCATTAAGAAAATTCCCATTACTGAAAATTCATTACAAAAATTCTCATTATGAAAAATTCATTACAAAAATTCTCATTATGGAAAATTCATTACAAAAATTCTCATTACGGAAAATTCATTATGAAAATTTTCATTACAGAAAATTCATTACCAAAATTCTCATTATGAAAATTTCCATTCCGATAATTTCCATTCCAAAATATCCATTCCGAGAATTTCTATTCTGAAGATTTAGAATCCGAAATTCCCATTTCGAAATTTTTCAAAAACTTGTTAAAAAAAAATTAGTTACAAAAGTTTGAAAATAAAAACTGACAATGAAAATTTTGATTAAACTAACATGCAAATGTACCCCCCCCTAGGAAAAAGAGTTTATTACTATAAGGAGAATTGTTCAACATAAATTTATTGAAGAAGTATTACCTCACTGTTATCATTCTTAACATCTTTTTAATGTATTCAAATCTATCGGAGGGTAATGATGTTGTGAAAATATCATAAAGTTGATCTTGGATTCCGATAAACTGAAGAATGAAATCTCCATTAAGTGTGTTATCCCTAAGAAAGTGATGCCTAATATCTATTTGTTTTTCACAAGAGTGATTTGCATGGTTTTTACTAATGGAAATGGCACTCGTGTAATCACACAAAATTTGAGTCTCAGTAAAACTGATTTCATAGTCTGTGAGTGTATGTTGCATCCACAACACTTGAGCACAACAACTTCCAGCTGGTACATATTCAGCTTTAATAGTGGAGAGTACCACTGAGTGTTGCTTCTTGCATGACCAAGACACTAATTAATCTATTAAGAAATGAAAAGTTCTAGGTGTACTCTTTCTATCAATTCTACATCCACCAATGTCAGCATCTGAAAAGCTTTTGAAAACAAAATCATTTCCAGAAGTAGAAAATATTCCTAGTTCTATGGTTCCCTTTAAGTAGCGAAAAATTATTTACACTGCCTTTATGTGAGATTCCTTAGGATTGGATCGATATCTTGCACATAAAAATACTATGAACATCAATTCTGGTCGACAAGCTATCATGTATAGTAGACTTCCTATCATACCTATAAAATTTGTTTGATCTACTAGTTTCCCATCTTCATCAAGATCTACAGAGTTTGAGGTACCGATGGGAGTACTTATACTCTTAGTGTTGTTATGTCCATACTTTTTAATAAGATCTTTAATATAATTATGTTGGGATATATAGGTTCCTTATGGTTTTTGAGAAATTTGAAAACCAAGTAAAAATGTTAATTCACCCATTTTACTCATTTCAAACTCTGATTTCATTAGACTTGCAAAATAATCAGTTAAAGATTGCTGAGCTGAACCAAATATAATGCCATCAACTTAAATTTAAACAATCAAAACATTTTTCTTATCTTTCATTATAAAAAGGGTTGGATCTGCATTTCCCTTAACATAGTTATTTTGAAACAAAAATCTAGTATGTCTATCATACCAGGCTCGTGGGGCTTGTATAAGGACATATAAATCTTTGGTATGTTTAAAAAAATGATCAGGATGTTTTGTATCTTCAAATCCAAGAGGTTGTTCAACAAAAACATCCTCTTGAACATAACCATTAAGGAAATCACATTTCACATCCATTTGAAAAAGTTTAAAATTGAAGAATGCTGCAAAGGAATGTAAGATACGAAAAGATTCATGTCTAGCTACTGGAGCATTGGTTTCTTCATTGTCTATTCCCTATTTCTAATTATAGACTTTAACAACTAGTCTAGATTTATTTCTAATAATGACTCCATTTTCATCACACTTATTTCTGAAAACCCACTTTACTCCAATAATAGAAGTTTCCTTAGATCTTTCAACTAAGGTCTAGACTTTATTCCTTTTGAATTCATTTAGTTCATCTAGCATGGCTATGATCCAATCATCATAACCTAATGCTTCATCAGTGATTTTTGATTCCAATTGGGATAGAAATGATAGATGTTCTACTTCATTCCTCAAGGAACTTCTAGTCCTTACAGGTTCATTTACATCACCAATAATACTATCACTGGGATGATTCTTAAGAAACACATGGTTTCAGTTTTGTAAAATCTGTTCTTCAACATAGGGTAGAAAATATTCTTGGGTAAATGTTTCAGAAGTATCTTCTTGAACATTTTCCTTATCAGAAGGATCTTTTAACAAAGGTGATAATCGATTTTTGAAAACACGTCTAAGGATGTCGGTTGGGATGGTTTAAAAACAAAAGGATCAAATTCATCAAATTTTACATGCATAGTTTCCTCAATAGTACAATTTTTTTTAATGAAAACCTTATAAGCCTTAGAAGTTGTTGAGTATCCTAAAAAAATTACTTCATCAGATTTTGGTGCGAATTTGTGTAGATTATCTTTATTATTCAGGATGAATGCATTTCAACCAAAAACCATGAAGTTGGAAAGTCTAGGTTTTCTACCATTCCATAACTCATAAAGAGTTTTATTAAGATAAGGTCTAATCAAAACACGAATTTTAGTATAACAAGAATTACATACAACTTCAGCCCAAAAATTTCTAGCTATAGAATATTCACTCAACATGGTAATAGTTATCTCTTGAAGAATTCTATTTCTTCTTTCAACTACACCATTTTGCTGAGGAGTTCTAGGTGCTGAAAAGTTTTGAGTAATACCATTTCTACTACAAAAAGTTTCAAAATAATAATTTTGAAATTCTCCTCCATGATCACTAGGAATAGATTTCAGTGGAAGGTTTTTCTCATTTTTAACTTGGGCTCTAAAATATTTGAAATAAGAAAAATCTTCATATTTCATTGCAAGAAAATAGACCCGTGTAAGTCTAGTGTAATCATTAACTAGAACAAACACATAGTATTTGCCTCCAATGCTTCCAGTTTCAGTTGGACCAAAAAGATCCATGTGCACTAACTGTAATGGATCAGTTGTTGAGACTTCACCTATTTATTTAAAAATAGATTTATGTTTCTTGTCATATTGACAAGGATCACAATCTTTAGAATAATAGAATCTAAGCTCTAGTAGATCCTTAACTAGTTTCTTCTTAGATAGTTTACATAAGTTCCTAAAGTTACAGTGACCTAGTATTCTATGCCATAACCAATAATGATCTTCCATTTCACTAAGGAAAGGTATGTCTTGGCTTCTAAGGTCTTCTAATTTTAATGTGTAAAGATTCTCTTGCCTATTGGTTGAGAGAATAAGTTTTTCCTTGAAATTATGTACTAAGAACTTATCATTCCTAAAATTCAAAAGGTATCCTTCATCACATAATTAACTTATGCTAATGAGGTTGTTCTTAAGACCCTTTACAAACAAAACATTTGAAATAAAAGTTTAACCAAGAAGAACAATATTTCAAATACCAACAATTTTTCCCTGAACATTATCTCTGAAAGTTATCTTTCCTCCTTTCATCTTGATAATATTTTCAAAATAGATTTTTTTACCAGTCATATGCCGGGAACATCCACTATCTATTTACCATGGATTGTTGTTGGTACATCCTTTATCTTCCTAAAAATAAGAAAGGAATTAGAATTTTGGAATGGAAACATGTTTGGATCTGATATTTTCAGATAAAAAAATTTTGGGCACCCACATCTTTTTAGAAAAATAATCCTTATGAAAACCTAAAGATTGGGTTTTGTTTAAAGAACAATTCTTTTCCCAATGACCACCACATTGGCATTTGGAACAAAATGTGTCACTTTGAGGAACAAAGTAGTTGTTACTAAAAATTGGTTTTGCATGGGTATAACCCAATCCATATTTGTTTATTAAATGTCGTATTTGTGAATACATCTTATCAAAGTTTTCTTTACCATGAGTAATGTCTGACAAACACTTCTATAATGAAAAATATTTAGACTTGAGTTTTATAACCAAGTATTTATCTTCAAAATTGTTAGATTTGGAACTAGAGCTAGGCTCAAAAGCACTTTTCTTAGATATTAATTTTTCTAGATCGTTAGAAATTTTGTTCTTCTAAGAATTTACTTCGTCAAGATTTTTTGAAATACTTATAAAATCAGAATATTTGGTATCAAGATCTTTAGAAAGATCTAATATTTATTTTGTTATAATAGTATTCCTAGAGTTTTTCTTTATCATGCTTTTAATTGAGTTTAGAATTCTCAATCACAAGAAGTTCAAAAAACCTAGAATCTTCTTCTTATGTAGGTAATATATTTTATTCATCCGAAGAGTTATAAAATTTACTATCATTAGAATTTAATGAAACATTGGTCAATGATTCAGCATTGTGTACCTTAGCCATAAAGCAATGATTGTTAATAGGAAATATGACTATAAGACCAAGATTATTCTATCCAGAAAATTCATAATCTAAAGATTCACATGAAGAGTCACCACCACTGGAAAACCAGGTGTCATTGGCTTTCAGAAAATTCATAGCTTTGGCTTTGTAATACTTCTTTATGTTCCTTTCAGAATGTCTCTATTTTCTTTCTTTATTTTTGAGAAAAGGACAATCTGGTCTAATATGTCTAGCTCTCTTGCATTCATGACAAGTAACTTCTACATATTTCTTATCCTTCCTTTCCTTTTTATTATACATAGATTGGAATTTTCTCTGACCATATATCTTGTTCATCCTTAGAGCAAGATTTGCTAACTCATTCTCTAAGACTTCACTTTAACTAGATTCTCATTGAATAACCACCTTCTTAGAGTTGGATCTAGTTACTCTCTCAGGATTCATAGCTTTCATATGATTTGAAGTTGTTGTAAAAGCAACAGAACCATTACCATTCTTCTTTTTGATGTTGTTATCATCTCTCTTAATTCTTGTTTCATGTTAGAGAAGATTTCCAAATAGCTCATCTAAGGAAATTTGGGAAACCTTTCTGTTCTCATCAATTGCTGTTCTCTTTGATTCTCACTCATTGGGCATAATATCTATAATCTTATCCACAAGAGCTTCATCGTCTAGACCTTTTTCTCCCATAGATTGTAGACTATTTACAATTGTCATAAATCTCGGTAGAACTTTACAAATGGGTTCACCATAAGGAAAATTGAAACCATGATATTATGCTCTTAGTATAGCTCTTCTTGTCTCTATCACATTGGATGTACCAAAATGTGTAATCTCATGTTTCTTCCATATACAATTAGCTATTTCAAATGATGAAATTTGGCTATATATATTCCTATATATTGAACAAAGTAGAGTATTGCGTACCTTATAGTTCAATTGATAATCATGATTTTCTTGGTTTGTGAATGCACTTACTTCCTTATTAGGAATTTTATAACTTCCAGTAAGCAAAAAGAAATTTTCTACTCCAGTTTTGATAACGAAAGTCTTCGTTCGATCTCTCCAATACTCATAGTCATTACCATCAAATATTGTTGGTCTTGTAGGATTTAGGTTGTCGATGGAACCAACATTTAAACCTTCCATCTCCAAGAAAAATTTCTATCCACACAAACTTGTTAATAAAAAAAGTTTTCAATAAAGGAAAATATTCCCAAGTAAGAAAAAATATTGAACAATGAAAATTTGAGCAAGAAAAACTTATATGTGAGTATAAGTATTTTAGAGACCTTCTCCTGATACCAATTCTAGGATTGAAATAATGATGAAGATGATCAATATACAAGGGGGGGTGAATTGTACACTTTAAAAAATTCCTTAAACAAGGAAAGATCTATGTTTAACAATGATAAGCTAAGAAAATTCACAACACCTCTAACACCAATTGATGAATTGGAAAAAAGTATGAAGTTACAATCTTCTAGTTCTATGCACATGCTTAAATCTGGAAAGTTATTCCTAAAAAACATTTTCACAAATTATGGATCCGAAAATTGAAACTTAACTAAAGTTTACAATATGAGATTCTACCTTAAAGAGTATAGAATCTAAATGAATCAGAGTAAAAGTGTAAGGAAATAAAAGAGAGTTATATTTTTCTTACCATAAAAAAATTAGTGGAAAAACAAGTAGTAAAACTACAAGTAACAAGATATAAATCTTTTAACCCAAAGAGAAGGGTATCTGACAACCTTGGATAAAGGTCCATTGATTTATACTTTCAAGCAAGTCTATATTACCCACTCTAGGGTAAGCCCTCGATACGAAGATCGGAATCTCTGTCTTGATATCCCCGCAAGCCCTCAACTTCAAGGTAGTTGGAACCTCTATCTTCCTCAGCAAGGAAGCCCTCGAACTTCAAGGAAGTCATCTCCTCTGTCTTCCTATCCCTGGATTTCCTCGAATGTAATCACCAATATTCGGAGTCGAACGAAGCAATCTGAATGAGCAGTTTAGTATGAACAATGCATGAAAAGATTCTCTATAGAAAACACCTTAACAGCGTGTGGTCTCTAGAGTGATCAACTTGTTATTGAGCTCTTTCAAATGAGCTCTTATTTATAGGCTCGGTTGGAATGGTCGGATCCCTTCTATAACGGTCATATTTTCCTTAAAATTTGGAGGGACCTGTACACTTTTCACTAAACCAATGGTTTGTTAGAAACAGAATGGATGACATTGTTTTATAACAAATCATTTGTAACTGAAAGCATGACATCATTTTAGAATGAAACAAATGTAAGCATAAGAAAAACTAGAATTTGGAATGTATGTAATAAAAGTTTGGAGTCTAACGAAAATGGAATTCAGAGTAAATGATAAAAAGATATTCGGATTTTGTTTTATAGGAATTCGGAATCTGAATTCTGTAGAGGTTCGGAGTCTGAATTTCTAATGAAATTCAGAGTCTGGTTTCATCAGATTTCAGAGACTGAACTTAAAAAGTTTGGAGTCGAACTACAAAAAGTTCAGAGTCAAACTTAGTAAATGTTCAGATTCGAACTAGTTAAATGTTCGGAGTCAGACTACAAAAAGTTTGGAGTCGAACTAGTAAAAGTTCGGAGTCAAAATACATAAATGTTCAGAGTCTAACTCATAAAAGTTCAGAGTCCAGAATTCGTAGTGGTACTATATGAGTGTTCGTATCCAAAATTCGGATTGGAACTTCATTTGAGTTTGTATCCATAATTCAGAGTGGAACTTCATTACCGTTCACATCCAGAATTCAGTGTGGAACTTCATTACAATTCACATCCAGAATTCGTATCCTAAAATAGTATGCCTCATACCTTAGTATTATATGATTCCAAGATTTTGGTTATGAATCTGATTTTTACTCTTAAGAAAAATATTGATATGTGTAAGAAAATCTAGGTTAGGGTAAATTTCCTTAAGGAAGGAAATTTTCCTTATAGAAGTAAAATATAGATTTTATAAATTATAAGGTGATTGTGATTTTCAAAACAAGAAGTAATTGAAAAGTCATAAGGAAAACCTTATTGACTCAACACATGTCGTCCTACCGAAGCTATATAAGATCTAGAAAACTCTCAGCCACCACCTCACGCCAGTCCTCAGCCACCTGTGAGTCGGGCATGCCTCAGAACCTGAGGGGTATCTGATGCTGAAACAATTGTATGAAACTAAGCCTACATGTGTCATTTACCAGTACCGCAGGTTGAATCTATTGTCTAACAGGTAGTGATATAGCTGGCACACTACCCGAAGGTACTATCACTGGCCTCGGTCCACGTACCAAAGCCTCATCACAATGTGAACCCACCTCATGGTCACTCACTGGGAAACACCAATAGATAAGATCACCATCTGCTCTACTGGCATATAAATAAGGTTTAGAACTCTAGAAATCACCTCCATCATGTCCACTACTGCTTGGGTGTCTGTCTCGCCTCGTAACCTTGGAGGCCTCGCATATTGGAACTCGTGCAACATGCTCTGTCAGTGTGCACTATCCGCCAGTACGGCTGGTGGCATCTGCTATCCAATGAGTGGTGGTGCTACTGGTACACCACCTGAAGGCGCCAACATAGAAAATGGCTCTATAACAGAGCCTCATCGCTCAGTGGGCCATCATCAGTTACTCTCTCGGAAGTCCAACTGACTGTCTGTGTGGAGGCATCCTGAACAAATTCAACATGGTCAAACGATTTAAAACTGGTGAGATGACCTGGTTGAGCTGACATAACGAAATTTTTTTAAAACGAACATGCATTAAGTGTTTTCACGCACTGAGTTGGAAATCAGAATTCAAGGTCATAGTGTATGGATAAGTTGACCACCGCACCAATACTGGACTCCCTGAATTGAAAACCACACTTGGTACACTTAACACTATTTCTTCACAAAAAATAAAATATCAGAGTCCTATGTTCTGTGGTAGAATAGACTTCTATGATACCAATTTTTCACGACCCATCCCCGAGGTCCCGTATCGTGACTACCCCAAGCCCGCCTTCCATAGGATAGGGGCTGGCTACTACTACCAAAGGCACATATCCCTAAAAACAGGGAAGGCATTACCTTTATAAAACGTAACACACACAACCAGTGTACAAGCGGAAGAAAACACTAAGTAAATCAGTGAACAAGTGTGCTGAAAGTACAAAGGGGCCTGAAATACAATCCCAATAGAAATGTACAACAAAAACTGAACGAAAATACAACTGAAAGACAAATAGCTGGAATGTGACTAGCAGCTCCTGGATCGTTCACCGAGTTCCTACCTAAAGGGTAGGTACAAATGTATTCCTCAACACTCCACATCTATCGGTCCGCTCTATGTTCCGACACACCGAGTGTCCCCTCCAGGTACCGTCTAGTCCTTGTATACGCTTCCTCGTTAAGTGTTGTCCGTCTTCTACATCCAACACAACGAGGTGCGGTCATATCCTGTACAGGGGTGAGTATAACGATACATCGTTGGGACCCCAAGACCCTCAAGGTCTCACTAAATCTAACAAAGATTAACCACAGTGAAATATCTCAACATATAACCATTACATGTGTATATGCCCATACATATACCTAAGATAACATGTAACCCATCTCAATCGTTAGAAAAAGACAATGTACATTGACTCAGCTCAAACCAGGATTTTTATTCATGATGTCGAAAACACGACTGCTGGAGAACTCCTCCTCTGTCGAGCACAGTAGTCCTGTCATGACTCCGAGGTGCTACTCACTAACCTTAGACTGCTGAGGTACTCCTCCTATCGAGTATTGTGGGTCTGTTTCCCCAACACAGTAGCGATTCCCCGCCATGGTTCTTCCGCCTCGACACAGTAGCGCACCTGCTAATAGCCTACAAAGGTACTCCTACTATCGAGTACCGTAGGTCCGCCGCCCCAACATAGTAGTGCTCCTCCGCCAGGGGTCTGCCAACCCAACATAGTAGTTCTCCCCACTAGGCTAGTCAAGTCACTCCGAAACGAATCGGACAAGCAGTCATCTTGTCTCAGCAAGCTACAAGGTCTCTGTACTCCGTACACTCGTCTCTGAGAGGATCCTCTCCACGAGATACTCGTTGATACTTCCAGTGTCATGTAATCTCACGTGGATGTATCTCGAAGGACCGGATCGTCATAGGGGTCTCAATGAAAAAGATGACGCGTCAATCGAGCGCCCGGTCTGTGAGTTATTAGCGTTTTTATCCCAGGGCCCGGTTGGTTTCATGTATGAACTAACCCGACCGTATCTCAAGTATACCCCGAACTCCAATGGGGTATACTCAATGAAACCGTTTCTCAACGATATTACCAATTCCACTGATGGTTCGTCAAAATGACGTCCGGTCTAAGAATTAATGGCTTTTCCGTTCCAGGGGCCCGGTTAGTTTTTAATCTAAAACCAACCTGACCATACTCCAATTGCGTCCAAACCTGAAGTGGAGTATGCCAAAATATTCATCTTATCATAAGTAATCCAACTTAATTAACAGCATGTCAATTAGATGTCCGGTCCTTATGTTATAAGTGTTTGCGCTCTGAGGGCCCGGTTGGTTTCGCGTTCGAACCAACCCGTCCATACACAAACATCGCTGAAACCTTGAGTGTAATATACCAAAATGTCCGTATCAATCCAAGGAATCCTACACAACTGATGGTACACCGATCGAAGGTTGGTAGCTCAGGTTTTGTCCTTTAAACGAATTTGGTTCGAAAAAGGAGGGTCTAGGCCCAGTCCGACCCAACCCAACCCACCTTGGGCGGTCGGAACCGGGGCGACCCGACCCGGGTCCTGTAACACCCGAGATTTTTATGAGTAATATTTTGTTTTTATATATCATCAAAGGAATCTTTCACTGCATACTATCTTGGCTTACTTTACACGCAATCACGACCTTCCTCGATAGCTTGCGTTGTACGGAATACCGAGTTTCACTAAACAACGATATGCTATTAAAATATTATTAAAACTAGCCGTTATGAATAGTAATAACCACTTTTTAAAATTTTATAAATTTTATTTTTCAAAATGGACTTCATTTTTGGATTCGGAATATCGAAATTAGCCTAGGGTGAAATTTTGGTATTTTTCTGAAAACTTTCAATTTTTGATGAATAGTGAAACCACTAAGTGGTAGGTTAAAAACTGAATTTTGAATAAAACTTAATTTTACCACTTCTGTGAATGGAATTTCAAAAATCCGACAGACACGGTTGATATCAGTAAGTAAAATGTGCTTCAATGAAATAAAAATAATTTTTTTGGTGAATAGTAACTTTTTACTTTTTTTTACCGCGTTTAATAGTAAATAGGGTAACTAAGGGTAAATATGATATTACTATTACCCTAACACATGTCCTAATTCTATTGGATAAGTGTAATTCGACCGAAAACAACCATATGAATATAATATGACCATTTAGGTCCACTTGGATTAGATTATGACATTTAATATTATTTTATTTAATGACTAGTTAAAATAGTTAAAATCAAACTTTAATAACTAAAACATTTTTAATATGGGGTTATACATAAGATAAATTCGACTATAAATATTCATTAGAAATCTAAAAAGATTTCCTACATAATGGTATTTTATTTATAATTTTTAGACATTAAATAATTTAATTTATTCTGACGCAATGATGATGCAGTAATTATCTTATTTATGAAATATTGACATAATTGATTTTATAAACACCAAAATAAATGTAATTTGAGAGTTTTTATGAATTCCACTAATCTTCTAGGTTACTATGATATATTATTGTTGATTAAATCAACTTGGTTAGAACATGTAATTCTGTTATGACTTTCACAAAAATCATATATCAAATAGTGTCAAAATTGACACAAAATAGTTTTTAAATCAAATATTATATTATTAATTGTTATTTTATTCCTAAAAATCTAAGGTTCGTCCAAATGACTTATATAAGGATATATATATTAATAATAAACAATTTGGGGTTCTTTTGGCATGTTATAGTAAGTGTATTAACCATATAGTGAAAGAAAACAAAAAGACACGGTAAAAGTTAAATTATTTAACTTAGAGTTAAATCTAAATGATAAGGTTAAAATAAAACCCTAAACATGCCTAAATCCTATTGGTTGATAGTATTTCGACCCATCCCCACTTTAGCTTCGAAATAAGACCCTTTGGAACCATTATAAACCGATTTTGACTTTAATATAAGATAATATTTTGAAATATTCCTAAGGTGCCCCTCTCCTCCCTTATAAAAGGGCACCTCCTCCCCCTCCTCCTCACACCAATTTGAGAACTCAAGATCGGCCAACCCCTACCATTTTCTCCTCTCCACTTCCCTAGAATAATCCTAGAGGTCCTGGTCTTCTTCAAAGACCAATCTTAGTTCCCTATGTGGAGGATTCAAGGAGGCGTTCCAAAGAAGAGGTAATATCCATTACCGATCTTTTCAATTTCATTCTTCTTCAACTTCTTCTTCTTTAGTTTTTTCATGATAAAGTAATAACATCATTATTACTTACATACTGATATGTTATTATAAATATGAGACAACCCTAATTCACCTTCTATCCATCCTACGGAAAAATGAAATCACCGCGCGTGTGTACTTACGGAATACCGTCTCCACGCCGTGGTGTAATCTATTTTCCACCATCACCTTAAAAGGATGGGTATAATGGTGTAATGAGTAACAATTTATGATTATTATAAAGTAATATTGATACTGAAATAATATATACAATTCCACCATCATAGGAACGATATCATCACTCGTGCGTACGTACGGAATACCGTCTCCACGTTGTGATGCGACTCGTTCTACATGATCATCATTGAATAGTAATTATATAGATGAATTGAATGAATAAATATGATATATGTTACACTAATACCATTCTGGATATAAGGTATCTATAACCTTAAAAGAAGAATATGAATTTATTCGGCAAAACACGCATAAGAACAAAAGGCAATAAAGACCCGAGTAACAAGTAACAATGAAAAATTACTAACAAGAAGCTAAGAATATGACCATATATGATATCATATCAAAATTTATGATTCTGGAATAAGTCAATAACATTATTTAAACCATTATACAGGAGCTTCAGACATGTACAAAGCAAATTGGACCTAAGGTAAGGGAAATATCACAATCTCATTTCTATCCAAGATTGTTTATACTTTGTAATTTACTGGGGTGTATTTTATCATCCACATCCATGTTTCCTCAATATGTAATATTATTTCCATCCACTTACAATTGTTTAAATCCAATTTTACACTTCGGTCAGTTTTTAGTAAAATATATGAAAGGAATCTTTTGTCGTTTTTCGTACGAGGTACTTTTTGACTTTTCCTACAAAAGTACAAAGAATGTTTTTTTTAACTTATACGACATGAATGGATTTCTAAAACATTATTTCCAAGAAGCTTCCTTTACAAGTATTCAAGTTTATTTTTAATCAACTTCTTTTAGTTTAAAATTGTATGACATGTTAAGAAAGGAAAAGTGTTTTTGAAGTAGAAAGGATATTTTCCTCAAGAATAGAGTTCAAATATTTTATCAAAATTATTTTCCATCTAAGATAATAAAAGGGTTCTGTTTTTATTCATATTATTAAATGGATTTGATTATGTTGTCATGGAAATATTTTTATGAATTCCTTTATCTTATATGAATTTTTTTATGATTTCATGTTGTTTAAGAATCCAATTTTTTTTACGTGGATTACGCTATGATGTATGGTTTATGATTATGTGGAACACATAATAAAGGATTCATTATAAGATGGGTGGGACCTATATCACCCTCCAATGCATTGGGTAAAGATTTTATATCTCATGAGATAGACATGGATGGAACGGTAGGTTATACCGGTTCAGTGAAATAGGACTGGAACGAGGGTGACTCGGTTCAGAAAGGGACTTTGTCCACTAAGATAGTCTTGGAAATGAGTCATGACTAACAAGAAATGATTTTCGATGATTATGTGTGCATGCCACAAAGTTTCAAGTTTCATGTTATGATTATGGGGATCTCATTTTCACTTCTATGATTTATTCCTTGTTAAGATATTATGATCTCTTTTGCAGGTTATGATTTTCAAAAAGATATGATATGATTTTTATTTCCTTTATTTGCCCTTGCTGAGCATTTGAGCTCACCCTTTTATGTTTTCTTTTCCCCAGGTCAGGAAGATGGATATTAAGTAGAATATGCTAAAAGGGACCCTAGATATGATGAAATAAATGGGAGACACTGTAGAAGATTTATGAACCGGTTGTTTATGTTTCCCAGTTTCTAAAGACACTATACCTATACGGTCCTTTGTGGTTTTGTCATATGTTGTAATAAGTGTGCTTCCATTTTGAAGTATTAACAATGTATGTAAAGTATGGGTCGTTAAAGTTGGTATCAGAGGAAAGGTATAGTCAACCTTTTGAAACTAGGATGTGAAAGCCTTAGTAAGAACCCTAAGGATAAGTCTAAGCATAGAACAAAATCTTAGTGTTTTAGAAATGGCCATGAATACCCTAGGATAAGACCTTAAGTGTGAAATTTTATTCTTGATTATGTGGTTTTCCTATTATAATTAGTGTTGCTCACACTATTCTTTTTGGATGTAGTCAATGGCTGGAACCCGAAGGAACCGTGTTAATGTGGAATGCGATGGGCAATGAAATGATTGTCCCCCTGAGCAACCAAACGATATGGGAGATGGAATGCAAAATCTTGTAGCCATGCTCACACAACTTTCTCAAGCTATGAATCATGCAGGACTTCCAAACGAGCAAAGGAAGGAGCAACATTCTGTTGAATCCTTCATGAGCCAGTGTCCACCTTCTTTCAGCGGGTCTACTGATCCATTAGTTATTGAACAATGGATTAGTACTACTGAAAAGATATTTTCAGTTCTTCAATGTTCTGAACATGATAAAGTCATCCTAGAAGTGTATCGTTTGGAAGGAGATGCTGATCAATGGTGGAATCTTATTAAGAATACGAGGCAAAGGGATAAAATTGAGTCTATGAAATGGGACGAGTTCAAGAACTTATTTTTCAATAAGTACTTCCCTCGTATTCTCCGAAAAAAGTTGGAGAAAGAGTTTCTTGAACTGAAGTAAAGGGACGATGAATCTTTTTGTACCTATGAAGCAAATTTTACATGACTTTCAAGGTACGCTTCTGGTATTATTTTCCAACCTGAGAGTAAGATCGATCGATTCTTTAGTGGCTTAAAACCAAGTCTTCGAAGGCTGTTAGCCATAAGGGACTTCAATAGCTATGAGGAAATCGTTCGATGTGCTCTCAAAGTCGAGATGGAGATTGGAGTAACCCATCAGTTCCATGGGTTTGATAAGAAGAGGAATATGGAATTCAAAGGAAAATCTAAAGAGCACACTAAAAAAAAGATGAGATTTCCCTTATGCTCAAAGTGTGGAAAGAAACATGGAGGGAGTTGTCTTAAAGGGACAAGTAAATGTTTCAAATGTGGAAAGGAAGGTCATCAGACATTTGAATGCCGCGATAATGGGAAGAAGATGTCTAATGATTCAAACAAAGGAAGAGATACACAGAATGAACCTACTACACTTCAATGTTTCTAGTGCAAGGAGATGGGGCATTATGCCAATCAATGCCCAAATCCAAGGGTTGATGATGATGGTCGACATCAACAAAATCTTAAGGCTAAAGACAACGGAATGTCACTTTCAATTTCTATCAGCGATGTGGATTACGATAACGAAGTGGTGAAAGGTACACATACCATCCACTCTAAAGTAGAAAATGTTTTATTTGATTCTGGATCCACCCACTCTTTTATTTCTAAAAAATTTTCTAAGGGTATCACCGTATTACCTCAACAATTAGATGTTGAGTTAGCTATGACAACACCTAATGGCACAACAGTCGCATCAAATGTTTATAATTCTTCTCCGATCGATGTTTGTGGGAAAGTGCTTCCTGCAAATCTTCTGATCCTTCCTTTAGTGGAATTTGATATGATTCTTGGCATGGATTGGCTTTCTCTACATGGTGCTCATATCAATTTCCAAATAAGGGAAGTCACATTTCATATTCCAGATCAATCTACGATCGTCTATCGATGTAAGGATGAATATAACCTTCCAGTGGAAATTCCTTCCATCTTATGGGTCTTGATTCCACTAAATGAAGGTTATTTATCTCAAATGGTTGGTGAGAAACATACGATTATGAATATGCCCATCGTACGGGAGTTTGATGATGTTTTTCCGGAGGAATTACCAGGTCTTCCACCAAATCGTGAAGTAAAGTTTTCAATAGAACTCATACCGGGTGCTTTGCCTATTTCAAAGACACCTTATATAATGGCCCCAATTGATTTGCAGGAATTGAAGAAGCAACTCCAAGAGAATCTTGATAAGGGATTCATACGCCCTAGTGCGTCACCTTGGGGAGCACCTGTTCTATTTGTTAAGAAGAAAGACGGATCAATGAGACTCTGCATTGATTATCGAGAACTTAACAAGATCACTATCAAGAACAAATATCCTCTCCCACGCATTGATGACTTATTTGACCAACTACGCGGAGCTCAATACTTTTCCAAATTGATCTTCGTTCAGGGTATCATCAATTAAGGGTCAAAAGGGAGGATATACCAAAGACGGCTTTCCATACAAGGTATGGAAACTATGAATTTATAGTGATGCCATTTGGTCTTACTAATGCCCCTGCTATCTTCATGGATCTAATGAATAGAGTCTTTAGAGACTATCTTGATCAATTTGTGGTAGTCTTTATAGACGATATTCTTGTCTATTCAAAGAGCAAGGAAGAGCATGAAGATCACTAGAAAATTATATTGAAGACCCTGAGAAAGGAGAAGCTTTATGCCAAGTTTACCAAGTGTGAATTTTGGATTCAAAAAGTGGCATTTTTGGGTCACATAATCTCAAAAGAGGGGATATCTGTGGATCCAGAAAAAACAGAGGTTATCGAATGATGGTCAAGACCAACAACAGTAACTGAGATCAGAAGTTTTCTTGGTTTGGCTGGATATTATCGACGTTTTGTAAAAGATTTTTCACGATTATCTAATCCACACACCAAGTTGACTCGGAAAGGAGTTAAGTTTGTTTGGACAGAGGAATGTGAAGAGAATTTCAAGGATTTGAAAAAGAGGTTATCCAGTGCACTTGTGCTCACACTGCCTTGTAGTGGAGAAAGGTTTGTGATCTATAGTGATGCATCCAAGAAGGGATTGGGGTGTGTTCTTATGCAAAATGATATGGTGATAGCTTATACCTCACGATAGTTGAAAATCCATGAGCAAAATTACCCAACACATGATTTGGAGTTAGCTGCAGTAATCTTTGCATTAAAGATTTGGAGGCATTACCTTTATGCTGAAAGGTGTGATATTTATACTGATCATAAAATTTTAAAGTATATTTTCACACAAAAGGAGCTGAATATGCGTCAAAGAAGATGGTTGGAGCTGATTAAGGATTATGACTACTCAATCCATTACCACCCTGGGAAAGAAAACAAGGTGGCAGATGCATTAAGTCGACAGGACAATGCTAGTTTATCCATGATGAGGATCACAAAAGATCCAATATTTATGGATTTACAAAGGATGGATCTTGGAATTATAATGGAAGGGGAAAAATCTTATCTTTCTCAAATGAATGTTCAACCGTCTATACATGTGAAGATTAAAGAGGAACATAAAGAAGATGTAGAGTTACAAAAGAAGGTGAGAAATGTTCCTGAATTCAACCTTGATTGTGATGGGATAATAAAGTTCAGGAATCAGGTTTGTGTTCCTCCCATCCCCGAATTAAAGAAGGAGCTGCTGGATGAGGCTCATAGTTCTTCATTCTCTATTCATCCTAGAAGCACGAAGATGTATAGGGACCTGAAGGAGTACTTCTAGTGGGATGGCATGAAAAGAGATGTTTCTGAATATATCCATCGATGCTTGGTTTGTCAACAAGTTAAAGCTGAGAGACAAAAGTCTAAGGGGATGTTACAACGATTACCCATACCCGAGTGGAAATGGGAAAACATCATGATGGACTTTGTCACAGGACTTCCTAAAACACCCAAAGGCAATAATGCTATTTGGGTCATAGTTGATCGTCTTACAAAGTCTGCACACTTCATTTCTATTAGAGAGGATTTCTCTCTAGATCAGATTTCCAGGATATATGTAAAGGAAGTGGTAAGATTGCATGGAGTACTAATTTCTATTATATCTAATCGGGATCTGAGATTTACCTCGATGTTCTGGCGAAGTCTTCCGCATACTATGGATACAGAGTTGAGTTTCAGCACTGCTTATCATCCCCAGACAGACGGTCAGTCTGAGAGAACAATTCAAACCCAAGAAGATATGTTGAGAGATTGCTCTATGGATTTCAAAGGTGGTTGGGATCAACACCTACCTTTGGTGGAATTTTCTTATAATAATAGTTTTCACTCCAGTATTCAGATGGATCCTTATGAAGCTCTCTATGGAAAGAAATGTAGGACTCCAACTTGCTGGGATGAAGTTTGGGAAAGAAAGCTATTAGGACCTGATCTCGTTGATGAAATGGAAGAAAAGGTCAGATCTATTCAACAACACATAAGAGCAGCTCAGAGTCGATAGAAAAGTTATGCCGACAACCGGAGAAAAGACCTAGAGTTTGAAGTGGGTGATAATGTTTTCTTACGAATATCTCCCTGGAAGAGGGTTATGAGATTTTCCAAAAAGGGGAAGTTGAGCCCTAGATATATCGGTCCTTTCGAAATACTGGATCGTGTTGGAAATGTAGCTTACCGATTGGCGCTTCCACCGAATCTCTCTCAAGTTCACGATGTGTTCCATGTATCTCTCCTGAGAAATTACATACCTGATCCTTAACATGTACTCAGCTTAGAAGTAGTACCGTTGGAGAAAGATCTTTCTAATGAAGAACAATAGATAGAGATTCTGGATCGTAGAGAAAAATTCCTACGAAACAAGACCACTCGATTGGTGAAAGTTTTATGGAGGAACCACCAACTTGAAGAAGCTACATGGGAGCTTGAGGATATGATGAGGGAGAAGTATCCTCATCTGTTTGTTACAAAGTGACGAATTTCAAGGGAGAAATTCTTTTTATGGGGGGTAGAATGTAACACCCGAGATTTTTATGAGTAATATTTTGTATTTATATATCATCAATGGAATCATTCACTGCATACTAGCTTGGCTTACTTTACACGCAATCACGACCTTCCTCGATAGCTGGCGTTGTACGCAATACCGAGTTTCACTAAACAACGATATGCTTTTAAAATATTATTAAAACTAGCCGTTATGAAGAGTAAAAAAACTTTTTGAAATTTTATAAATTTTATTTTTCATAATGGACTTCATTTTTGGATTCGGAATATCGAAATTAGCCTAGGGTGAAATTTTTGTATTTTTCTGAAAACTTTCAATTTTTTGATGAATAGTGAAACCACTAAGTGGTAGGTTAAAAACTGAATTTTGCATAAAACTGAATTTTACCGCTTCTGTGAATGGAATTTCTAAAATCCGACAGACACGGTTGATATCAGTAAGTAAAATGTGGTTCAATGAGATAAAAATAATTTTTTTGGTGAATAGTAACTTTTTACTTTTTTAACCGCGGTTAATAGTAAATAGGGTAACTAAGGGTAAATATGATATTACTATTACCCTAACACATGTCCTAATTCTATTGGATAAGTGTAATTCGACCAAAAACAACCTTATGAATATAATATGACCATTTAGGTCCACTTGGATTAGATTATGACATTTAATATTATTTTATTTAATGAATATTTAAAATAGTTAAAATCAAAGTTTAATAACTAAAACATTTTTAATATGGGGTTATACATAAGATAAATTCGACTATAAATATTCATTAGAAAGCTAAAAAGAATTCCTAAATAATGGAATTTTATTTATAATTTTTAGAAATTAAATAATGAAATTTATTTATGACACAATGATGATTCAGTAATTATCTTATTTATGAAATATTGACATAATTGATGTTTTAAACACCAATATAAATGTAATTTGAGACTTTTTATGAATTAAAATAATTTTCTAGGTTACTATGATATATTAGTGTTGATTTAATCAACTTGGTTCGAACATATAATTCTATTATGACTTTCACAAAAATCATATATCAAATAGTGTCAAAATTGACACAAAATAGTTTTTAAATCAAATATTATATTATTAATTGTTATTTTATTCCTAAAAATATATGGTTCGTCCAAATTACTTAGATAAGGATATATATATTAATAACAAACAATGTGGGGTTGGTTTGGCATGTTATAGTAAGTGTATTAACCATATAGTGAAAAAAACAAAAAGACACGGTAAAAGTTAAATTATTTAAATAAGAGTTAAATCTAATTGATAAGGTTAAAATAATACCCTAAACTTGTCTAAATCCTATTGGTTGATAGGATTTCGACCCATCCCCACTTTATCTTCGAAATAAGACCCTTTGGAACCATTATAAACCGATTTTGACTTTTATATAAAATAATATTTTGAGATATTCCTAAGGTGCTCCTCTCCTCCCTTATAAAAGGGCACCTCCTCCCCCTCCTCCTCACACCAATTTGAGGACTCAAGCTCGGCCAAACCCTACCGTTTTATCCTCTCCACTTCCCAAGAATAATCCTGGATGTCCTGGTCTACTTTAAAGACCAATCTTAGTTCCCTAAGTGGAGGATTCAAGGAGGCGTTCCAAAGAAGAGGTAATATCCATTACCGATCTTTTCAATTTCATTCTTCTTCAACTTCTTATTCTTTAGTTATAACATGATAAAGTAATAAAATAAGTATTACTTACATACTTATATGTTATTATAAATATGAGGCAACCCTAATTCACCTTCTATCCATCCTACGGAAAAATGAAATCACCGCGCGTGTGTACGTACAGAATACCGTCTCCACGCCGTGGTGTAATCTATTTTCCACCATCACCTTACAAGGATGGGTATAATGGTGTAATGAGTAACTATTTATTATTATTATAATGTAATATTGATACTGAAATAATATATACAATTCAACGATCATAGGAACGATATCATCACTCGTGCGTACGTACGGAATACCGTCTCCACGATGTGATGCGGCTCGTTCTACATGATCATCATTACATAGTAATTATATAAATGAATTGAATGAATTAATATGATATATTTAACACTAACACCATTCTGGATATAAGATATCTATAAACTTAAAATAATAATAAGAATTCATTCGGCAAATCACGCATAAGAAAAAAGGCAATAAAGACCCGAGTAACAAGTAACAATGAAATATTACTAACAAGAAGCTAAGAATATGACCATATATGATATTATATCAATATGTATGATTCTGGAATAAGTCAATAACATTATTTAAACCATTATACAGGAGCTTTGGACACGTACAATGCAAATCAGACCTAAGGTAAGGGAAATATCACAATCTCATTTCTATCCAAGTTTGTTTATACTTTGTAATTTACTGGGGTGTATTTTATCATCCAAATCCATGTTTCCTCAATATGTAATATTATTTCCATCCACGTACAATTGTTTAAATCCAATTTTACCCTTTGGTGAGTTTTTAGTAAAATATATGAAAGGAATCTTTTGTCGTTTTTCGTACGAGGTACATTTTGACTTTTCCGAAAAAAGTACAAAAAATGTTTTTTTAACTTATACGGCATGAATGGATTTCTAAAACATTATTTCCAAGAAGCTTCCTTTACAAGTATTAGATTTTATTTTTAATCAAATTCTTTTAGATTAAAATTGTATGACATATTAAGAAAGGAAAAGTGGTTTTCAAGTAGAAAGGATATTTTCCTCAAAAATAGAGTTCAAGTATTTTATCAAAATTATTTTCCATCTAAGATAATAAAAGGGTTAGGTTTTTATCCCTATTATTACATGGATTTTATTATGTTGTGATGGAAATATTTTTATGAATTTTTTTATCTTATATGAATTGTTTTATGATGTCATGTTGTTTAAGAATCCCATTTTTATTACGTGGATTACGCTATGATGTATGGTTTATGATTATGTGGCACACATAAGAAAGGATTCATTATAAGATGGGTGGGACCTATATCTCCCTCCAATGCATTGGGTAAAGATTTTATATCTCATGAGATAAACATAGCTGGAACGGTAGGTTATACTGGTTCAGTGAAACTGGACTGGAACGAGGGTGACTCGGTTCAGAAAGGGACTTTGTCCACTAAGATAGTCTTGGAAATGAGTCATGACTAACAAGAAATGATTTTCCATGATTATGTGTGCATGCCACAAAGTTTCAAGTTTCTTGTTATGATTATGGGGATCTCATTTTCACTTCTATGATTTATTCCATGTTAAGATATTATGATCTCTTTTGCAGGTTATGATTTTCAAAAAGATATGATATGATTTTTATTTCCTTTATTTTCCCTTGCTGAGCATTTGAGCTCACCCTTTTATGTTTTCTTTTCCCCAGGTCAGGAAGATGGATATTAAGTAGAATATGCTAAAAGGGACCCTAGATATGATGAAATAAATGGGAGACACTATAGAAGATTTATGAACCAGTTGTGTATGTTTCCCAGTTTCTAAAGACACTATACCTATACGGTCCTTTGTGGTTTTGTCATATGTTGTAATAAGTGTGCTTCCATTTTGATGTATTAACAATGTATGTAAAGTATGGGTCGTTAAAGGTCCAGCCCGATGGGGCGCTGTCAGCCCACTGTCGGTTGTGGCTCGGCCTGCCTGACTGAGAGGGGAGTGCAGAGCGGGGGGGGGGGGGGCTCTAATTTTAACCAGTGGCGCCAGATGGCACCGCCCGACCATCACGGATCCCACCTGGTTGTGCGATCTGACCCATCGCCACTGCGACTGTTGTCACGGTGGACTTCCTCCAGCGGCGCGCTAGGGCATCACCACCTCCAGTCGCTGGCGCCGCCGTGCCAGCAACCCACGCCTCCAGAATCTTCCGCAGGCCACCATAGTCATTCTATTTGTCCGGTTTAGCTTATGTCTGCGCCGACGAATCTCCGGGGTGTTGAACATTTCTGCGAAGGCTCCAAATTGCCGCTGTAGCCCCGTTTCATCATTGCCCATCATCCCACACACAAACGAACAACCAGAAGAGGGTCGAGTCTTTTTCTTCAGCTCGTTCCCTCCATCTTAGAGGATCAAACCATAATTCATCATAAAGGAACGCCGATTCTTGAGGGTAAAAATCGCACATACGAAAATATACAAAACAACCCCTACCTTAATTATGCCATTACACGTCGTCGAGCGGCGGAAAGGGGAAAGCGTCGTGGTAGAACGGTGTCGTGGGGAGACGACGTCAACTCGTTGTCATTGAGGAAGAAGAAATCGAGGATGGCGCATTATAGGCATTCCTTACAGGTGGCTCCTTATCCTTTGGCTTGGCTATAGATCGATCGAGGTAAACAACATCCCTCGACGTTTCTTCATTGGAAGGATGGTGTTATTTGTTGATAGAAGAAAACTAATCCCTAAATCCTCTGAAGTTCCAACAAACATTTTCCAACCCAAAATTAAAAGAGTTGTCATAGGTGGGAGGTGGAAAGGTTCCACAATAATAAATGCGGATTTGTCAAAATTAAAGGGAGAGAGAGGGAGAAGAAGAGTTCCCATAATTAATTGGGGGTTGTCACAATAAATGAAGAGGAGTCAATTGGGGAGTTTAAAAGAGGTTAAAGGGAGATGAAAGGTTGGGGCTTGTGTGGGCCCCACCTCTCAAATATCCACCCATGGGAAGTTGGGTGGGTGTGGGCCCACCAAATAACTTCCCATGGGAGGGGAAAATTGTTCTAAACAATTTTATTTAACTTCCTGATTAAAGCCCAATTTTTATCTTTCAACCCGCGTAGAAATAAACATTGGTAAAGGTCCCCTTATTCAATTAACGGTGCTATGAGTTCATCGGTGTCCTCAGATTTCAATTCAGAGCAACAGTTCAAAAGATTGAAAAACCTGCATGTACATTTTCTGAACGTAACCGAACAAAAATTCAGAAATTGATTCTGGGCACACTGGGCCTTAGAATCAAGTTCCATCAGAATCCATAGAATCATAAAATTTCAAAGCATTTAAGAAAAAAAATTCCTTAAAATTTCGGCTCCTTTCAATTACTCCCACCTCAGGGATTTACGTCCTCGTAAAGCTACAACACACACTAGGGAAACTAAAGAGTAAGTACTGAGCACACATATGAGCTTCCCCGCTCCCATGTGCTCTTTTGGAGGTTCCCGTTCTGCCAGAAAACATGCAATAGAGGAATCGACTGTCCACGCCGGACCCGGTCTTGTCGATCGTCAATCTCTACTGGAACCTCCGTGGAAGTTTCCCCATCATCAATGTCTAGATCCTCGTGGTCGATGATGTGAAAAAGGATGTGCACGTATCTCCTCAGCTGAGATACGTAGAAGACATCTTGCACCCAGTGCAACTGAGGTGGAAAGGCCAGGCGGTAAGCCACCTTTCCTACACTACTGATGACCTAAAAAGGTTTGATGAAACCTGGAGATAACTTTCCACCCCGGAAAAATCTTCATAGACCTCATCTAGGTGAGACCCGTAGGAAAACGTGGTCATCATCCTCGAACTCATGTGGTATCTATCTACTATTTGGATCTAAAAACTCAAATCTTTTTTCGCCACGAGGGTCTGGTTGGCCGCCTGAAATGTAATCGATAGCAGCATCCTAAGTATGAGTTTATCCTGTGGTACCTTAGGTTTCCTTTTCATCAACCAAGGAAAACCCATCCAAACGTTGTAGATAAACCACAATACTTTTGAATAATATCGTCAATCTGTGTATGCAATGTGGTTGCCCAGTCCATACCCAAACTAACGTCGTAAGGCCTCGAGGCTTCCACCAAGAGGTTCCAACCGAAAATCTAACCTCATGGGTCAGATCACATCGTCAGCGTAAGCGTGATTATCGATTCTCCTCCCAAAGGAATCTTCAGACGTGAGGGTCATGTCAATGGCTTAACTGGAAACTGAATGTCTTGGAAAAGATTCGTGGAAGGATGGAATGATTTGTTTCAATGTCTGTTGCGATGAAAGCTAGTAGTAGACACAGACTGTACCACGAATCATCTATATAGCCTTTCAGTCGCACACCTTGACCACATGCATCTACTCTATTTGGATTCCATCCAGCTCCCTAAGCATGGAGGGGACTACAAAGGCGGGTGGTTGTAACATGTTTAAATGTACACCACCACATACTTCTCTCCTAGCTTTGCTTCCACGTCTACTGCTCTGTAGATTCATTTGCCCCTGTCACATTCTTTTTCAAAAACTGCTTGCATGCCCAAGTCTCTGATACTAGCACCAGTTTCTTATTTTTCCACTACTAACACTCACTGGATGTATTCACTTAGCCAAAGAACATTCAACCAAAAAGGTTCTATCTAGAAGTCTAGCATTAGTTGGAATGCATAGAGGAAAAGTGTTGGAATATATGTCTTTTAAACACACCTCGCTTGGAGGTCCAAGCTCCGAAGAACTGTTCTTATCGTATTCATCGAGTACCAGGAACGATCGGTACACCTTGATGAATACTCAGCTACCGACATGTCGTCCTGCCAAAGATGTATAAGCAGTAGAAAACTCTCATCCACCTCCTCAAGCCAGTCCTTAGCCGCTTGTGAGTCAGGCATGCCTCGGAACCTGAGGGGTATCTGATGTTGAAACACATGTAAGACAATAATACTACATGTGTCATATTCCTATACCACCAGTTGAAACTGTTGTCCAATAGGTAGTGATATAGCTGGGACACTACCCGAAGGTACTATCTCTGGCATCGGTCCACGTACCGAAGCCTCATCACTATGTGAACCCACCAAATGGAAACTCATAGGGAAACACCAATATCTATGATCACTATATGCTCTACTAGAGTCTAAACTATATGTAAAACTATAGAAATCACCTCTATCCAGTCCACTGCTGCCTAGGAATCTATCTCACCTCGTAACTTTAGAGGCCTCGGCTGTTGGAACTCGTGAAAAACGCTCTGTCAGCATGCACCGTCCGCTAGTACGGCTTGTGCCATCTACTTCCCAATGGGTGGTGGTACTGCTGGTACACCACCTAAAGGTGACAACATAGAAAAGGTCTCTACACTAGAGCCTCATCGATCGGTGGGCCATCATTGGGTACTCTATCGGAACTCCAACTGATTTTCTGTGTAGAAGCATCCTAAACAGATGCGACATGGTCAAACTATTTAAACCTGGTGAGCTGACCTGGTTGATCTGACGTAATGTAAAATTTTTAAAACACACACGTAGTCAGTGTTTTCGTGCACAGAGTCGGATATCAGAAGTCAGGGTCCTGGTGTATGGATACATCGGCTGCCGCACTAACACTGGACTCCCTGAACTAAAAACCACACTCAATACGCTTAACAATATTGTTTCACAGAAAGGAAAATATAATTTTACTTTGTTCTGTAGTAGAACAAACTCCTATGATACCAATTTTTCATGACCCTTCCCTCGGGGCCCATATCGTGGCTACCCAAAGCCCGCCTTCCATAGGCTAGGGGCTGGTGACTAGCACCAAAGGCGTAATTCCCTAAAAACTAGGAATGAATTGCCTTTATAAAACGTAACACACATAGCCAGAGTACAAGAAGAAGAAAACACTATGTAAAGTAGTAAACAAGTGTTCTGAAAGTACAAATGGGACAGAAATATAAGCCCAACAAAAAGTTAAAGCTACAATAGAAATAAAATACAACTGAAATCCAAACAGATGGAAGGTGACTAGCAGCTCCTGGATCGTTCACCGAGTTCTAACCTGAAGGGTATGTACAGATGTCATCCTCAGCACTCTGCGTCTATTGGTTTTCTCCGTCTTCCATCACAACGAGTGTCCTCCTCTGGGTCCCATCCAGTCCTTCTATACTCTGCCTCGGTCAGTGTTGTCCATCGTCTGCATTCAACACAACGAGTGGCAGGCATAGCCCATGAAGGGGTGAGTATAACAATACTCAGTAGGGACCCCGAGACCCTCAAGGTTTGACTAAATTCATCAAGGATAAACCACTAAGAAAGATATAAACATTTAACCTTTACTTAGGTATATTCTCATACATATAACTAAGTTATCAGGTAACCCATCTCAATCATGAGAAAAAAAGATCATTTACTCAGATCAAACCAGGATTTTTATTCACGATGTCGAAAGCACGGCAGGGGGAGAAAACCTCCTATATTGAGCACAATATTCCTGTGATGACTCCGAGGTGCTACTCACTAGCCATAGACTATTGAGGTACTCTTCATGTCGAGTACTGTGGGTCGGTCTCCCTAAACCAATAGTGATTCCCCGCCATGGATCTGTATCCCCAACACAATAGTGCACCCCCTAATAGCCTACAGAGGTACTCCTCCTATCGAGTATCGCAGGTATGCCCCCCCAACACAGTAGCACTCCTCCACCATGGTTCTGCCACGCCAACATAGTAGTGCTCCCCACTAGGCTAGTCAAGTCACTCCGAAATGAATCAGACAAGTAGTCATCAGGTCTCAGCCAGCTATAAGGTCTCCATACTCCGTACACACGTCTCCAAGAGGATCTACTCCACGAGCTACTGGTCGATACTTCCAAGTGTCATGTAATCTCACGTGGAAGTATCTCAATGGACTGCCTCATCATAGGGGTCTCAATGCAACAGATGACGCATCAATCGGACGCCCGGTCTGTGAGTTATTAGGGTTTTTATCCTGGTGGCCCGGTTGGTTTCATGTACGAACCAACCTGATCATATCTCAACTATATCCCGAAGTACCATGGGGTATACTCATAGGAACCACTTCTCAATGATATTACCTATGCCGTTGACGGTTATTCAAATGGACGTCCGGTCTAAGAATTATGGCTTTTTCGTTCCACAGGCCCGGTTGGTTTTTAAGGTAAAACCAACCCGACCATACTCCAATTACATCCAAACCTCAATTGTAGTATGCCAGATGATCCTTCTCATCATAAAGAATCCAACGTAATTGACAGAACGTCAATCATACGTTTGGTACTTATGTTATAAATGTTTCCACTCCGAGGGCCCGATTGGTTTTGGGTTCGAACCAACCAAGCCAAACCCAAACATTTCCGAAACTTTTAGTGTAATATAACAAAATGTCCTTCTCGATCCAAGGAATCCTACGCAACTTATGGTTCATCGATCAAAGGTACATAGCTCATGTTATGGACGTTTAAACGAATCTGGTCCGAAAAAGGGCGGTTCGGGCCAGGTCCGACCTGGCCCCACCCACCATGGGGCGTCCCGAACCGGGTCGACCCGACCCAAGTCCCCGTCCAGCCCGACCCGCGACTGGACCAGCCTGGCTGAGTGGGGTGCAAAGAGAGGGGGGGGGGCGCTAATTGAATCTGGCGGCACAGGCTAGCGCTGCCCCGCTGTCCTGGATACCGCGCGACCGTGGGATCTGCCACATCACTGCAATGGCAGTTTCCACGACAGACTTCCTCCGGTGGCATGCTGGGGCGCCACCACCGCCTCCGGTCGCTGGCGCTGCCGCGTCGGTGACCTACGCCACCAGAATCTTCCACGGGCCACTAGTGTCATTTAGGTGGTCAGTTTTAGCTTCCATCTGTGCCTATGGCTCTCCCGGGTCCCGAAGTTTACTATGAAGGCTCTAAATTGCTGTTGTGGCCCCGTTTCATCGTCCCCCATCATCCCGCGCACAAACGAACTACCAGCGGAGGGTCTGAGTTTGTTCATTAGCCTGTGACCTCCACGCGAGAGGCTCAAGCCATAATTCATCATAAAGGAACACCAATGCATGAGGGTAAAAATCACACATACTAAAATTTACAAAACAACCCCTACCTTTATTATGTCAATGCACATCGTCGAGCCACAGAAATAGGCATGTGTCATGGTAGAACGACGAAGCGGGGAGATAGCGTCAACTTATTGATGTCGAGGGATATGAAATTGAGGATAGCGCGTCGTCAGTGTTCCTTGCGGGTGTCTCTTTCTCCTTTGGCTTGGTTGAAGATCAATAGAGGTAAACGACATCCCTTGGTAGTTCTTCGTTGGAAGGGTGGTGTTATTTGTTGAGAGAAGAACACTAATCTCTAAATCCTCTCAAGTTCCAACAATCATTTTCCACCCCAAAATTAGAAGAGTTGGAATAGGTGGGAGGTGGAGAGGTTCCACAATATTAAATGGGGAGTTGTCAAAATTAAATAGACATAGTGGGAGAGGAAGAGTTCCCATAATTAATGGGGGGTTTTCCCAATAAAGGAAGAGGATTTAATTGGGGAGTTTAAGGGAGGATTAAGGGAGATGAAAGGTTGGGGCTCGTGTGGGCCCCACCTCTCAAATATCCACACATGGGAAGACGGGTGGGTGTGGGCCCCACCAATAACTTCCCATGGGAGGGAAAAATTGTTCTAAACAATTTTACTTAACTTCCTAATTAAACCCCAATTTTTATCTTTCAACCCGCATAAAACGCTACTACGGTAAAGGTCCCCTTATGCAATTACCGGAATTGCGATTTTATCAGTGTCCTCAGATTTCAATATCAAGCACTAGTTCAAAAGATAGAAAAACCCGCACGTACGTTTACTGAACGCACCCAAAGAAAACGTCAGAAATTGATTCCAGGGACATTGGGCCTCGGAATGAAGTGACGTTAGAAGCAAAAAACTCGTAAAAATCCAAAGTATTTATGAAAAAATGTTTCCTTGAAATTTCCAGGTCTTTACACCATCTATACATTTCCTACTCTAGTTTCCATGTTTTCTACTAAATATCATCTGATACCAACTATAACACCCCGACCCCTCTAGGCTAGAGCCAGTGATTTACTTGTTATATTGGAACATGTTAGAAAGAATGAAAATCCCAAAGTAATGATCAGTTTAGTAGTCTTGAAGAAACTAGATACATAGATGTTACTCAAATTTCTTAGGAAATGTTTACAAAAGACAATACATATCAAAATCTAAAAACTGCATCCCCATGAACTCAATAAAAGATCTTATCTTCATCACCTGTTTAAGGTAGACAAAGAAAGGGGTGAGCTGAAACACTCAGTAAGGGTTACAAATAATGAAAGCATGAGTACAATAATAAGTGAATCACAAACAATCTAACATAATCAATATGGAATGATGAATAAATGAATAACTAATTCCATTAATAAACTAAAAATAAAAATGCATCCATAAATTTTGTCATAGTGAAAATATCATGGATAATAATAATAACTGTTAATGAATAAAGAGAATGCTTATTAACTAGATTTCATGTATCTAGAAGATTAAACCATAATACAATAAAAGCGGTTTTGTTCTACGTGTAGAAACTTGTCTGATTTTTGGAAACAAACTCGAATGGTTTGTCGCCAAACTATTTTGTCTCATGAGAATTACCGATGCATCGAGGGGCTATAGCAGACCCCACCCTCCACTGCATGTCCAAATAATTTTTTATTAATTTATTCTATACATGGGAAATAAACCTTTTCAATATCCGTATAGAGTAGAGTATACAGATTCATCAATATTACCGTAATTAAAATATCTTTTCAAATAAACATCGTATGTAAAATGGTATATGGTTTAGACAACGAAAATATCCCTGATATGAGATTATGGATGTTTAATATAAAAATAATTTCAAATGAAATGTGATATCAAATGGGAAGTAGTTACACCACATAAGGATTATTAGGTTCACAATACAATGATAGTCACAACGAAAATGTAGTTGTGACACAGTCCCTTACCACAATGTAATCAGTCGAATCATATGACTAGAACATAATGAACATAAAATGAATAATTGAATAAAATGATTATAAATAGAATAATTTTATTATATATAAAATGTAAGTAAACATATACCACACACATGAAATAAGTGGTGAGCAATGAAAATCTCACAGAAATGAAAGTGAGATGAGAAATCCCTTAACTTTTTCTTCAAGTGTGTTCTTTGTTTTTTTAATGACCTGAATAATAAAATTTATATTCATTAATTAATAAGTTCAGAACCCCTATACATTTAATTGATTTTTTATAACCTTATTATGTTCATTGATGTCCCTTTTACTGGGTTTAAGTGGTTCAATTTTATTGACTTGGAAGCATTTTTTCTTCCTTGGTTTTCATGATTCATTTATTTTCTCTCATGAATGGACGTTAATTTTGAAATGTTGATAAATATCTAGATTTGTTAATATATATTATTAGTAAAATAAAAAATATATAAATTATCTTATAATGATTATAGGTTATATACATGATGATGGATCATTAGTTAAATGTTTTTGATAAACGCTTGTATTTAGTGTGGATGTTTTGTGTACATTGAAATCATTTTGTATTATAATTCGATATTATAAGTGTGTAAATATTACAAAACAAAAATGAGATCAAATACTTATATTATTATCCCGATAAACCATTAAAATGTTCTCATGACCAGTAATGATGAAGAAATTGAAGAACGAAACTCCATCGTCCACAACGTTATAAATTGGATCCTCATGGATGTTGATTTAGTTTATAAAAATAAAAGGGAGGGAGAAAATATATTGATGATAGTTCTTCCTTTCACATGATATAATTACAATATGTAGATGATAATGGAGTTTATCATGGTCATTTTAATAGAGCAGGTGAGGAGAGGAAAATAAAATAGATGATTTTGAAAATAAAAGAAAAGTTCAGATATCCCTTATGAAAATTTTGCAACCTAACAACGTCGGTTAAAATTTCATAAAATCAAATGATGAGAAAAAAATGGTATCTCATCATATCGAAATCAAAATAATAGTAAGAAGAATAAATTAAATCAAACCCCAACATATGAGAAAGGAATTTCAAATAGCTAACATAAAAGAAGTGTCGACTTAAAGAAGAGAATGAAGGATTCCCTTACCTTGTAGAATATCTCCTAGATCATGAAGGATGTGACCTTGGGGGATTAGGGACACCTTGGGAGGACTCCTAGATAGATAAAAACACCAGAGATTCGAGTATGAGGGATTTGGAATGAAAGACTACTACTGGACGTGTGGGTATTTATAGAAAAAACAGGTAATGTTTTAATAATTTTAAAGGGACACACCATTAGAGGTTTTTGCCAAACCATGGGCTTTACCATGTTATTTTCCCATGGTTTTATCCACATGGGAAACCTCATGTGATAAGGTACTGTACAATAGTCGACCAAACTTTTATATTTAATTATTACATCATTATTATTCCATTAAACAATCGAAAATTCAAAACTGTATTTTTACTATTCATGAAAAATTCATGTATTTTAGAAAAATACAAAAAATTTATCCTAACCATTTTTCATTGTGTAGAATTCAAAAATGAACTCCATTTTTTGAAAATAACTTTCTAAGTATTAGTAATTTATTTGTTAATGAAATTCATAGTTAATTCAGAAAATAACAATCTTAAAGGTGCAATTAGTTTTATTTCTCATTGAAAAACTAATTGAGATCTCATTATCTTATTCCCTTAAGAAAATAAAATACTATTTTTATTTACTATTCATAAGGTTCATATTACTATTCATATTACTATTTATATTGGTATGTTACTATTCACCATAAATCAAGTATGTTCTATCAGACTCCAAATGACTTACTGATCACAACATTAGGTGACCATTTTTCAAAATTCAAAACCTAGAAGTGAAAATTTTATATTTAATGGCTATGTTTTGACTATCTCTTAAATCACCTAGTGTTGTTTCAAAGGAACACCGTGATGAATAGAATGTATTTAATAGAAGCATACCACAAAAATGAATGGGGTGTTATAGTCCCCATCTTGTTGTGGTCCACCCTGAAGGTCCTCCACAGGGTATACACCGAAGAAGTCCTCCCTCGAGTTTGAAACTAAGATGTGATGGTAGTCATCACAATCATGGAACTGACTGTGAAGGTCCTACCTATAGTAAATTTTTATGGAAACGAAAAGGTCCTCCCCCATCATGTAAAATGCAAGAAATCCCTCATAGGCAAAGGATCATAGAAAATTGTGGTGAAACACGCTGGATAATCTCTCCATGACAAGTGATATCCTTTCTGAACTAGAGGGTGGCTAAAGGCCACAATCATATTCTGAGCTACTCTAGTACCATTAACATGTCAATAAGACTCCCACCAGCCCCACTTCTTAGAAAAAAATCATTTAGGACCAGTCAAACTTGGTTGATCACGAATAAGAGTCCCTAGAGGAACAACAAAAAGATATATTTATTGTGAGATGACAACTAGCTTGGGATGATATAACAGTGTTGTATTGAACCGCAATAATTCTCAATTAGATATACTATGAGTTTTTTCATAAGAATATATGCATAACATTCACCTCAAAAACAAGACAAATATCTACTAGCTAAAGGAAATAATTATTCCCTTTAAAGGGTACACAGACCATGTAAATGTCAGGGGAGAGATTCACTATCAGATCAACCGAGAATCCCTTCTATCTACATTGAATCCACAATTAGAGAGGTGAAATAAATTCATTTGGTTGTCCTACCTCCATGTGCTGCACAAGTTGTGATGCATTATCATTAACGCCATGTCCAGGGTTCTTATCTTGTGATGTGGAAAACATGGATCTCAATACATCTCCCCTATTCTCATCCAGTAGAACCCAATGAAAGTGACATCATGTTATGTAATGATACCTATTCGAAAATAAAATGATGTCCCTACTTAATTAAGGTGGAATGCTCGACATGAATCGGCCTTGAGTAAGTCTCAGAAGAATCTGGACCAATGGGAGAAATCCAGTGAGAAGCTCCTCAACCAGGCCGCTGGGAACATCCAGTAGGCCTCCCATCTAAGGGATTAAAATCAATGAGAAATGTTAATTTCCTAAGAATAATGTTATTCATCTTCAAATTCGACACCATATCTGGCACACACCTATATGGTAATGTGTGAGGCTAGTAAGGTGGAAATAGCAGCTACAACCACTAAAATATGGGATGAACCCCAAGCCAAAGGGTGGGGGAAATGTGTAATACAAAATTCCCCCATAAGACAAGTAAATTCATTCCATGGGACATCAAGAGATAAACTGGAGAAACATCATCCCACAATGCAGGGGGAATTTTTATTTCAAATTCACTCCCAATGGATGTCTCTCTTCTCCCGTCTGGGGAGAACAATGGATAGTGTGGTCACCCATTCCATCACATCCCATGACCCACATCCCCTGGAACAATGCATAATGAATGGTCATATTAGGGATCACTTGGAGTCAATCCTCACCAAGAAACCCGAATAGTATCACATAATGGTTGGAGAATATCCCAAAAAATATGTAAGAAGCTGTCATACCATTCAACACCTGGTATGACACCACCAATGCACTATGAATCAGCGAATTTCATAGAAATAATACCCACAATCCTTGATATAAATAATATAAATAATTAGGAAATATGAGAAGAGTGTATCCTTCTGAAGATGGATCACACTAAGCCTGGAGTTGTGTACACCTGTAACCAAAGAGTTGTCTTAAATTTGGGTGTCCCCTTAGTTAATCCACCAATACCTCCTGTGAAAATATCCAAAAAAAAGAATATTAATATGAAGGCCTATGACCCACCACCACCTCCTCGTGAATATGATTCCCCCGTGTTTTAGGAGGAATTTGCTCGATATGAGAAATAAAAGAAAGAGGTAACTTTAATCAAAGCTATGATTCTCTATGAAAGTCATCCTATTGGGTACATTCCCAAGTTAGAAAATAAACATATGCATCTTGTAGAAGCTCTTCTTACCCAAAGAGATTATCTTGGTAAATGAAGTAAGGATGGACAATATGTTCAAGGAAATGCTAGGACCATCAGTCTACTTGATCAAAACGTAGGTATGATTACAGATTTCCCAACATTCGGTATGAAACAAGAAAAGATTTAGGATAATCTAAAAGTTATTCCCCCATATGGGTATCTGCCTCAAGTTCCAACAATGTCGGTACATCCAATCTTGCCCCTTGCTAAACCTACTCATTCATAGGTCTAATAGGAAACACCTCAAGGGATATAGAATAACATTGATTTATTGACTACTTGAATGGATGTAATGGAAGGATGACATGTTCCAACATAACCGTAATGTAGTCTC
Source organism: Viscum album (assembly GCA_963277665.1). Lineage (NCBI taxonomy): Eukaryota > Viridiplantae > Streptophyta > Magnoliopsida > Santalales > Viscaceae > Viscum > Viscum album. The sequence continues at coordinate 1,231,899,965 of OY728162.1, read as the reverse complement.
TACCTTGATTGGGTAAGCAATGTACATCCACCACCAAATTTCAGGATGAGATTATCTTCAGTACCGGTTCCTTTTCCAGCTCAGATTGAAATTTCCAACAACAACAGTGAGTGATCTCATGAACTAAAAATAGTGAGATAATGATCCAGTCTCACAATTCATCCCCAAGTGTACTGGTATGACCTACCACGTGAACCGACCAATCCCCCAAGATGTGGTGTCAGCCTTGTGCATCGAAAACATCTATGATGAGCTGAAAACACCACTTATTTTGGTGAAATATACATGTGGGTTTTGGGACATATTCAATATTGATCAATGAATATAATATTTATTTTAATGGACTAATGTCAAGTCCAGAGGATCCCCAATAGTCCCAATAAAAAGATAAGGGATAAATGAAGTGACTTCTATCACAATTAAGCGATCCCTACACTTCCTTCAGCTCCAAGGCCCCCACCAAACCATCTAGGTCGCTCTAGACATTAGTATCTTACCTAGACCTATCATGATGAGTGGACGTGGGATAAAATAAATCAATTATTGGAATGAATATTTAGTATTTACCCATTTTGAGATGATCATGTCTGTGGGTACTTCAAAGACACCATAAATTGAAACTAGATTTGGCTACCAGAGCCAAAGAGGGATGATGAAGTAGGTCTTGATGATTGACCATATTATCTTAACTTACATCTAATATTGGGGTAAAACACTAATGAGTGTTTTTTCATCAAGTACCTCATGAAAAAAATGATAGATTTCAGAAAAGTCAAGATGGGACCACTTCCAGAAAAAGTGGCGTAGTTTCTTCCACTGATCTGGATAAAGAATGGGAGTGAAAAAAGGTTGTCAACAAAATGGATAAAAAGTTAGTTAGATAGTTGACTTAGAAAACAATACACTGAGCCCACATAATCCTCCATGAACAACTAAATCAATCTGATGTGCCTCTAACTGCTAATCTGGAAACACATACGACATTCTTGGTTACAAAATCATCTAAAGGATGACTACTTAAAAATAATTTCAATCATAAAGGTGGAAATAAAATATAGGGATTGGACATGCACCAAATCCAAAGTTAGATTTGAAACTAACATATTTCTTACCGTCGAATATAAAGAGAGGGGTACCGCCCCACCAAATTGAAAAATGGGCATCACCCAACCAAACGACACCATGATAACTACCCCTACCCCCCCCAAATAGAAACATAGGCACTACCCCACCAAAAGGCAAGATGAGCACTACCCCAAAACCACAGCATGCTGGACCCCACCACACCAAATGACACAATGAGCACCGCCCCACCTAATGACATGACTGGAACTGCCCCACCAAACAGAACCAATGTGGGTAGATGATAAAGAAAGGTCATCATCAAAAGAGTATGTTATTTTTGTCTCTTTTAATGTCATCTACATGATTGATCCCATATCTAAAGATGAATATGGTTATCAGAAACATTCCCTCCCTCTAATTGGGGGGATGGAGGAAGAAACTATTAAGTATATAGATAAAATGAAAAATACATCAACTGAAGAATCCATGTTTATGGCCACCCCCGCACAAAGAGTGGGTGTTTTAGAAACTCGAGGAAGGACCCTCTAGTGAATCCAATATGGACTGTAAGATTCTACTACCCCCACTAAATACCTAACTGGTCTAATACTTAGGATATAACTGTTGTAAGAAGAACAGATGACTAACTTCACTCAAAAATCGAGCAAACCACCCAACCCAATCCACAAAAGATGGAAGCTCTTTCACCTCTGACCCTATGGGCCAACCTGTCCCTATTAAATGCTCAAAACCATAAAGCAGATGTGAAAAAGAATCCCTAAGAGGTAAAGTACCAGAATTTAGACTAGAAATATGATATTATGAATAAATTAGCCTTAGTCTTAGTCATCATGTTGATCATGGATGCATTGAATCTATTAGAAGATCTCAGGTAAGCTCTCAAACAAGCATTGATGAGTCCCCTGGAGTTTGAAGACTATGTAGCTACCACTGAAGTATGGTGAATAATAACCAATTCTACAGAATTCCATGCAGTTATCTCCATCATGAAACACGATGAGTATTTCACCATACATGGACAGATAAAACACTTATTTTCATGTGGAACAATAAATGGAATTGATATACTAAAAGTAACCTTCAACAATGGATTTAGGTTTACTCTCCTCCCGCTTAAGCCACTTCATTGGATATGCTGTAGTGAGGATGGTATGAAACCCTACACAACCACTTTATTTGGCTATAAAAAATGAATTTGAATTTGTTAGGTCAAATTAAGCTCCAAACCCAATCCAGTTCCCTTGCAGATCACCCCAAATTTTTGGTGGTCCTAAATAAAATGTCCTTAAACGACCATCTATGGAGTCCATGGCTACATAAACACACAGAAATCTCCTCCTCTTACCATTGGTGCCTTAAATATAGCATAAATAGATAGATTTTGACACTACATGCCAATAAGTATACATTACACATATGTGTATCACACTATATTGTTGAAAGGTTCTAGGAACCAATGGGAAAACAACCGATAACTGAAAAAAAATGATTTGGTCATCTCCCCAAACAACTTCGAAATAGTACTGACGAACACCCTCTAGAATATCAATGAGGAATACATAATTCCAATCAATCAGATTAAGGGAAAAAGTCCTAATTAATGTGTGTATTAAACAGCTCTCTTGATTTATGTTTTATATGAAGAGAATGATAATGTTGAGAGTGTCATTGAATCCCGAGATAATAGGGTAGGATTGGAAAAAAAATCCCCCTAACCATCATCAAAACACCAAGAAATCCATACCTCACCCAATAAGATAGGATAAAGTATCTCATCACTCAAACAAGATGAGGAAACTATTTTAACTCTCACTACATCTTCTCCGAAGAATCCTCTGTCGATGGTCGGGACAGAAGAGGGGGATTTTCTTCATGGAAACAAGATGTGTGACTATTCCCTCATTTGTGGAATAACAATATCAATAATTGTTTCCCCACTAGAAGATGAAGAGGACGATGACGAGGAATCATAAGATCTAGAATAAGAGGACATGAGGGATACCCCTCTATAATTAAAGGAACTATTCTTTATAACCATTGATGAACTCATGGAAATCAACTTGGGTACGAAAGAAGACCTACGACCCACTCTGTTTAGTGCGTCCGTTCCTTCCAAAGAAAAAGTGGTTTAAACCTCTTTCTTGAAGTAGAATTTTGATTTTTTCTCCTAGAACTATACAATAATGCCCATCCCCAATCCTGAGGTGGCCACTCACGACCTAGGTTTTTCCCGAAGATCACTATGGCTACATGCAAGATACTAGAAGGACGCACTTGACCCATGCATTCAAAAAAAAGGATAAATTTGACAAGATTATAAAAGATATCTTCATTTGGGAGGAATGATACACCATTTAGATAGAAAACAATGTCCCTATAAAAAAGAAAAATGGTTAGATTAGGGTCATAATCAATTTTAGGAAACTCAACCAGGACTCCATGAAATATTATTTCCCAATCCCATTAATATAGTTTTTGATCAACACAACTACATAGAATGATGTTATCTCTATATTGGACTCTTATTTAGGTTATAATAACCTCTTGGTGGCCTAAGATGATAAATAATCCAACACCTTCAGATCCCCATGGGGAGTATTTTTCTACAAGGTAATGCCCTTTGGTTTGAAGAATGTTAGTACCACATATTAACATTCCATGCATCGCGTCATCAAACCCTTCCTAGGAAAATTCATTTAGGTGAATAGGGGTTATTTTTTGATTATTTCAAGATGGTGTCCATACCACCTATCTAATCTCAAAACAATTTCAAAAAATTTCGACAACACATTTTGAAAATGAACCCGCTAAAATGTCCCTTCAACATCACATTACGGAAATTCCCCAAGTTCATTATATACCATTATGGAATAAAGATTGACCCTGATAAGATAATATCTATCCTTAGAATGTCACCACCTCACAACATCATTGGTTTGATAGGTCTCCAAGGACAATTGGATTACACTCAGTGCTTTATACCCAAAATCACAAGAAAATTTCTTCCCTTCACTATGTTGATTAAGAAAGGGGTAGAATATCAATGGAATGATGAGTGTCAAGAACCATTCAACAATATCATGAAATATTTATTAATTCCACCAATGGTAATTTCTTCTATTGAAGGATGACCACTAATTATATATATAACTACCTCGGAGAAATACATAGGTTCCTTCCTCAAACAATAGAATGATGCCGATAGTGAAATTAGTCTCTATTATCATATATGAACCATGATTGATGATGAGAATCAATATTAAAATATTGAGAAGATATATCATGATTTAATCATTCTTGTTCAGAAGTTAAAGCATTATTTGTATCACCATGAGATCCATGTGGTCTCTCATAGAAACCAACTCAAGTATATTCTCAGCCAAACAATATTAAATGGATGCCTATCATGGTGGTAGGTCATCCTACAATAGATCGAAATATGGTTCATACCTCAAAAGGATATCAAAGTTCATGAGTTAGTAGAAATATTCGTTGACCACCCATAAATATATCTGTATCCAATGGATGTCGAATTACCTGTTGAAGAAGTTTCACATATTCAAGAGGATCCCTAGATATGAAAAAAGAAATTAAAAGGTGCCTCTAGAAGTTTGATCGGAAAAATAATGAAAGATGCTAGACTCAAAAAATTGGGGATCAGATTTCTACATGTATCCTCGAAAAAGGAAGTCATGCCTTATTCCTTCCCACTGTCATAGGGGTTCATAAATAATGAATCATAATGCCAGGCCCATATCATTGGACTAGAACTAGCACTACAAAAGAAAGCTGAACACATGAAGATAAAATAAGATTCAGAACTAGTCATCCAGAAAGTCAGTGGTGACTATAATATAATGAAAGATGAAATAATACCTTTAATGATCTATGTCAGAGAACTAATGGAATAATTCTTGTCAGAGTCAAATTTGACTTATGCCCCCCAGTTGAAAAATGTGCATTCCAATGCATTGAAAAATGTAGCCATGACTCTAGGAGACCTGGATCAGGACAAAACAGTCATCATCAATTCCCACTACTAGATGGATTCACCATATGTTTCTTCCAAGAAGGAAAAAATCAATGAGATTACACCCATCTTCGATATGCATGGTCATACCACCACCTGTATGTCCCCCATTGTATGATATCTTCAAAAGGGAGAACTCTCACAAGATAAGTCTTTGAAGGAACATATCCGAAGAAGAGAAGTCAATTTTATGTTGTATGATGGCCCAAACCAGAAAAATATACTTTTTAAGAGAGGCCTTAATGGAGTCCTTCTCATGTGAATTAATGGAGAAGATACCACTACCATCATTAAATAAGTCCATACCAAAACATGTGGGGAAAAAAATTACTTCTATGTTATCTCATCAAATTCGAATGGTTGGGTACTATTTCCCCCCCATGATACATGATTCTACTAATTTCACTAAAAAGTGTAATTACCACCAAGTCCATTCTAATTTCATCCATCAACCCCAATAGTTTCTTCACACAGCTAAGTACTCAAGGTTATTCACCATATGGGGAATGTACATCCTAGGGGCATACCCTCCTACCACAGCTTGAGAATTCAAGTTAATTCTCACAACCACCGAATTATTTTACAAATGGTCAGAAGCAGTACCAATTTAATAAGTAAGATAAAAATTCTTTGTAAAATTTTTGAGAGCCAATATCATCACCAGGATTGGTGTCCCTCGCCAAATATTTACAGACATAGACACCAATTTATGCTCTTTTGAATGGGAAAAACTCTACTAGGAGTATGTATCAAAGCCAACCATATATCCCACTACCTTTCATCATCCAAAAGAAATATAGAGGATTTGAACAAGTCCCTGTATAATAATTCTCCAAAATATGGTAGAAAAGTATATAAAATCATGGGTCGATAGGTTTCTCCATGCTCTTTGGGTTACTGGACCACAACCCGCACCACCACTAAAGCAACATTGTACTTCATAGTATATGGGATGAAGGTGGTTCTACCCATTATAATTAAACTAACACAATTTGGTTATACTATCTATGATCATCTAACTATAGATGAGAAATCCCAAAAACGGTTTGATGAGATGGATCTGTTGGATGAGAAAATATTGCACACCTTGCACCATTTTTAAGTTAACCAAAATTTGATTGCACAAGACTTAAATAATAAGGTTTTCCTCTGATGATTACTCAATGGAGAAATGATGTTTGTCTATAGAAATATGACGAATCTCAAGAAGAATCCTCCAAAGTTGGATTCACTTTTGGAAGGGCCATATGGTATACACGAAGTTTACTCCATTATTTCATATGACCTTATATCAATGGATGGATAGATCACCACAACTCCCACCAAAGCAAGGTTTCTGAAGAAATATTTCATATAGCCAAAAGCATAGTAACATGTCCTTTCCACATGATTGTAAACTATACAGAAGATTTCTTGGTCACTTGAAAGAAATATAAACATTGATGTTTTCCCTATTTCATGATGTTAAAATTCTTAACATCCCCATCTTAGATGCAAGATGTTAAACTGCATGGAAATATATTCATCCACGTTGTACGAGGTTAAAATACATAGTAACTTCATCCTTACCACATGATGTTAAACAACACCATGATAATTTTTCTAATACAATGATTTTTTTGAATATTTCATATTTGATTGAGGAAAAGGTCAAAATTCACCAAATTTCTATGTATGGGTTAGACCATACCGAGGAGTGTATCTTAGAACTATGTATGGTTTGATTTCCATTCATGAACAGAAAAAATAGTGATTCCTAGATTCTACATCCTAGTCTAGAAACCAGTTAATGTCAATAATTCCCCTCTCCCTACATAGATGTTAGGCTTGAATATGGAAATTCATGAGTCCATAGCACATGATGTTGAACTAAATGGCCCCAAAAATGTTCTCACCCGAGAGGACATTACCTCCAACATTAATCACCTGCCACAAAATGCTACAAAACTATATATAGATGGATTTCAATATGTTGATGGGGTATGTACTGAAACAAAGATCATCCATCTTGGTACAACCACCATCAGAAAAAAAATCCCCCTTTCCTGTACATGGTTCATACCGATATAAGGAAAATATTGTCTAAGAACTAACTCTAAATTTATTCCAATCCTACTATAGTATACATAGAGATTCCTCGATCCTAGATCTTGGTCCAACCTCTATATGATTAAAAATACCAATATTATACTCCCAAAACACCACTGCATCAGGAGAGGAGACCCTTTTTATTTAATGTTTCTCATAAAGATCATAGCTAACATGAGCTTAGGAATAGTGGTAAAGGTTCACCTAGATGAACAGAGGATACAAGTAAACTACATGCCCATAAAATTGTATTAAACCTCCCCCATCCATGGGTTTGACCCAAACCCATACACGGAGGATGCTCTAGAACTACATGTGGCTTGATTCCTACACCTACAGGATACATATTGTTTCCCATATCATCCATCCTAGTCTAACCACCATAAAAAATGTAAAATAACCCTCTCAGTGCATGGGTCTGACCAGAATAAGAAACTACTAAAACTACACATGGATTGAATCTAGATCCTACGGGATACGTATTGATGTCTGAATCCTCAATCATGGTCCAACCACCTGCCAAAAGAATGTCTCAATTAACTATGAAAAGGTTAGACATATGTAGAGTGTTTCTTATTAAGAGCCAAAAATGGGATCATACCTTCCCCTATAGGATATGTAAGGAGCACAGGATTCATAAAACATAGGCCTCGATACAGAAAAATATCACTAGTAAATGCCCTATCCTTTTTCATGACCTCTCTATGCAGTAGAGTAATTCATTTTTGTCCCTTGTTTATCACACTAAGTATTTATCACATGGGCTTAGGAGTCTCAGAAGAGGATTCTATGTAGGAATACCAACTCACTATTTGAAAAATTCCTTACCACAAGACATTAAACTACAAGGTACCCCAAGAACTATGTGTGGCTTTATTCCTTCTCTCATAGGATACGTAGCGATGCCCATATTTTTTGTCTTGGTCAATCCACCACCTAGAAAAATAAATTTCCCACTGTCTTTCTTATGGATCATACATATGTATATAATTTCCTTTAAAAAATGTGTATGGATTTATTCCTTACCTCACAAGATTTGTAGTGACACATTGAAACTATGTCTTCGTCAATCCACCGCATCATACAAATTCCCCTCTCTCTGTACACTGGTCATATTGTCATGGATATTTTTCAAGAACTATGTATGGATTGATTCCTTCCCTCACATGATACTTAGAGATGCCCGAATCCATCATCCCAATCCAGCCACAATTTAAAAACTGCTCTTTTCCTGTGCATGGGTCAGACCATCATAGGGAACATGTTCTTCAAAACTATATGGACTTTGTTTCCCAAATAACTATGATACGTAAGAAACATCTATGAGGTTAAATCCCAACACTTCACTCACCTCACTGTTTTCAGGTTGATTTATGAGTCCCAATCACATGACATTAAACTTCACGGCCAAAGGAGTTCTAACTCCATAATGTTAAACTAAATGGGAAAAGGATTCCTAACCGTATGACATTAAAATAAATTTCCAAATAATTCATAACCACACATAATTAAACAATAAGGTATTTCGGGAACTATGTGTGGATTGATTATTAGTAAAATGAGATATGCAGTGACACTCTATCCAGAAATCCATAATCCAAACACACAAAACAAACAATGAAAAAAGAGCCCTGACCCCCTACATGTGAAATTAAAATAGATGCAGTTGATTTCAAATCTATATTCTTAATTCCTAAAAGCATCAAAATACCATGATTACCTTTGCATAAGAATTATATATTTATTGAGGATATTTTAATTGAGAACTAATCATTGTCTTGATATTACTCATGTGCCCAAGAATCCATATATCAAATTTATTCTTGTTAACCATCATTAACACATTTATCAAAATTTCACATCATGGTATACTATTTCAATTTATCACCACTGTTGAGTCAAAACATGTTTTAAATTTTCCATCAATCATTTGTATTGGAAATCAGAAATCACACAATAGTAATCACTCATTTTTTTCATGTTTGATGTATCCTTATCATAACATTGTTCATTGAATTATTTACAATATTTTATATGCTGTTGGAATCATATCCATGTCGAGCACTGTAACAATAATTTTCGTAACCAGACTCTTTATTGTATTGTAATCATAAATCGTAAGCTGACTCATCGTAAGCTGACTCAATATTGTATTGTAATCAGAAATCATAACCTGGCTATGTATTGTATTATAATCAAGATAAGTATATTATCGTAACCACATCACATCCATATGCTTTATTACTAGGTGATATCCTGAATCATAATCAAGTATTGTAATCCTGATATTGTGACCAGGAAAGATTCTGAATCGTAATCAAGTATCGAATCACGATATCTTAACCTGGATAGATTCTGAATCATAATCCAGTATTGTAACCATGATATCAGATCCAAGACAGATAATGAATAATATTATAGTATCCTAATCACAATATTGTAACCATGTTATGAATCATAATCTTATCATGTAATATATCCAAGCATCGTAACCATGTTAAGAATCATAACTAGGTATTAACTTTCAATCGATATGAATTTTTATTATGTTAATCATAGAAAACATGTTATGTATTATACTTATAAAATTAATTACAATTTTATCTTAACATCAATACAGATTTCTTATTTATTATAATCATAGTTTCCTACTTACTTCTTTCTACCTAAAATTATGTCATTGAGTTAGTTATTTACCAATTAAAAATATGTCATGTATTCTATTTTTTTTGTACCATTACAATGCCAGGTCTCCATGTCTCTCCTATTTTTTCAGAGAAATATGACCATTGGAGAAAATATGATCATTGGAACCTGAAGCATATATATAAGAGGTATTTAAAATCAGAATATATAACTTTTCTTCAATCAAGTTCTAGAGAGAGATGATGTGACTTGTCTCTTGCTTTGTGAAATAGTCTTGAATACACAGTAAGTGAACATATTTCTACATGTTATTTGAATTCTATAAGTGATTTGTTTATGATTAGTGTGACCGATCATTGTAATAATTATCAAGGGCTTCCGGGGATAAGAATATGTGAAACTGATCATCGTACTGGGGGCCTTCAATTTCTAGATGGACAGAGGAGTTGATTACCTTCTTAATCAAGGAATTCCAGGAATTGGAAGACATAAATACTGATCTTTTTACCAAGGGCATACCAAGGTGGGGGTAAGATTGACCTATATCCTAGGTGAAAGTACACCCTTGTCTATGTGATAAATGAATTGTTATACCATTACATTTCTACTGCTATTTGTATTAGAAAGAGAATTGTATGGTTTTACCGTTTTATTCATATTATTTACAATTGTAATTGTTTCAATTATGATTCACTTATTACATATTGTATTAATTTATTCTATCAATTGTATGGTAGAATATTTTACTTTGCCATTACTCCATTGATTGTATTCTATTTAGATATAATTTTATTACTTTACTAGTAGTATTACATCTTTCTTTTTCTGTTGGATACAAGAATTATATGATTAATTTTACTAGTTGATAATTTTATTGGTTTAAAATTTCTTAAAATATGTATCTTATTAATTGTTTAAATATAATGTTTTAAAAACAAAAATCACCCTCTCTTGTATTGTGCCATATAATATACAATTACATCTATATTACAATCCAAAAATTGTTATCACAGGGGGTTTCCATTATTTTTGTACTACTTATTATATTATTTTGGAAATACAATTTTATTTCTAATTCAAATATTTTATTTATAACTACCTACTACACTAACATGTGGAGTGGCAAAATATTGTTTTATTAGATAAAAGGAATACACATTGGATAAGTTGATAACCGAAAACAAACTAGATAACCTATTTTTGATGGAAATGATTATCAGTACTGGAGAGATCGAATGAATACATTTGTAATTAATACTAGAGTGGGAAACTTTGTCATGCTTATAAAAGGATATAAAATCCAATCAAGGAAGTGATTACCTTCACCAATCAAGAGAAATTAGAATATCAACTAGATTACAAGTTACAAAATACATTGATGTGTTCCATGAAAAGGAATATATATAGTCTATCATCTTGTGAAGCATCCAATCGTATCTAGAAAAAAATGGATGTTACACATTTTGGTAAATCTAAATTCATAGAAACAAGAGGATCAATGCTTCGAGCTGAATATCATGGGTTTCTTTTTTTCTTTATGATGAACCAATATGAAATGTACCATAGAGGATCATGAAAATTGTCAACAGTATAAAATCTATTGGAGAGAAATTAAATGATGATGAAGCACTTGTATTCAAGATCATTAATATTATGCACAATGAATGGGAATTAGAAAGGACAGCTATTGATGAAAACATCAAAGTAACTCAAATCAGTTTTCCTGTGTTATTTGAAACTCTTCATCATCACAAGACTAGAATAAAATGAGATGTAGATTTTATTAATAAGAATAATATTAATGGGATTGTAGCTCTTACTAATACTAAGGATAAGATTTCACAAAGTATAACAAGATCCTAATCTATGAAAGCTGTTGCTATGTCATAATCATGTGATAGTGATCACTCAGATAATGAGTTAGCCCATGTTTCTCGAAGTACAGTCACGATTTTTTGTAAGACAAAATTTCAATAATGATTAAAAAAGAAAGATAGAAATGAAAAGAAAGATTCTGAGTTCACTTGTTTTGAATGAAAAGGAACATGTCATATTAGAACAAATTGTTCGTTCTAAAAAGGAAAGACAGAAAGGATAAACATTCTGAAAGAATCAAGAAAAAGTATTTTAAATCAAAGAAAAATAGTTTGGAATGAAAATAATATTTGGAGTTCATGTGGTGGTGATTCATCAAATTAATCCTCATATTATGAATCTTGTGGTCAGAGAATCATAGGACTCATTGCCAGAATATGAATTGAAAATAACAGATACATTGCTAAGGTACACAATGCTGAATCTCTTAAAAATATATCATTAAATGAAAATTAACCTAATAAGAAACATTCTTACTCCATGGATAATGAAATTATCCTCATCCGAGGAAAATTTAACTTCCTTTGAATAAGTTTTTATATTTTCCAAATTACTTGAGAATGAAAATACAAAACTCAAGAAAAATCATAATAATTAAAATTGTAGAATATATATTCCTAAAAAATAAGTATTATATTTGACAAAGGATCTTCATCATAAATCTTGTGATTTTAAAAATACATATAAGTATCATAAAGTATTAATTAATAAAATAATAATCTTTCTATAGACTTTGAACAACATTCTATAAGGAAAAAAGTTTATAAAGCAAAAAAAAATTCAAAAACTTTTCTTTTGAAAATGATATTTTACTCATTAGACTAAAATTGAAAAGCATTTATCTTATGATACATTTGGAGAAATTTAGTTGTGTTAAATTTTATTTTGATAAGATGTATTCTAAAATTCACCCTTTAAAGAATACATTTGGATTTCCATGAAATCACTCAAAACCTATATTAAGAAATAACTAATTTGTTCCTCCACGTGCTCTATTCTGTAAGAAATGTGAATGTGGTGGACAATGGGAAGGATTTTGTTCTCCTAATAAAACTCTATCTTTAGGATTCCATAAAACTCATTTTTCAAAACAAATGTTGATTAGAATGATTATTTTATCTAAAATTTATGGATCCAAACATGTTTGGGATCTGAAAAAACTAATTGTTTCTTTTTCAGTAAAACTAGAAGTTTACCATCAACATGAAAATATGGTACATGGATGGTAGTTGTTCTCGACACATGATTGATAACAAATATTTTGTTGAAAATATTATTTAAATGAATGGTGGAATTGTACCTTTGGATATAATTCTTAGGGAAATATCATTGGTATTGGTAATATAGTTATTTTAGGTAATGTTTAAATTTCAAATGTTTTATTGGTAAATGGCCTTAAGAACAACCTCATTATCATTATTTAATTATGTGATGAAGGATTCCTTATGAATTTTTGGAATGATAAATTTTTATTTCACAATTCCAAGGAAGAATTCATTCAATGCACCCATAGGCATGAGAATTTTTACAAAATTAACATAGAAGATACTAAGTTTAAAGACTTATCTTGCTTAAGTTTAATGGATGACCAATCATGGTTATGGAATAAAAGTTTATGAAATTAGAACCAGAGGAATATTTGTAAACATTTAATGAAAAGACTTGTTATGGATCTACCGTATTTTAGATTTTATTTTTCATAGGTTTAATATCTATTTTATTATGTAAAGAATCATATAACTAGCTATTAATAAATAAATGAAGTCTTAAATTCTAATGAATTATAGTGAGTGTACATGGATCTCCTTGGACTTACACAAACTGGAAGCATCAGAATTTTTTTTTAATTTTAGTTGATGACTATACTAGATTTACATGTGTCTTTTTTTTAGCAATGAAATAAAATTCCTTTTTATATTTAAAAACTTTTAAATCTCATGTTAATAATGATAAAAACCTAACATTAATATCTATTTATATTGATCATGGTGGAAAATTTCAAAATTAGGATTTTGAATCCTTTTGTATAAAGATACGTATTACTCACAATTGTTTAGAACCAAGAACCCCTCATAAAATGTTGGTTTTTTAAGAAAAGATCATATTATTCAGGAAATAACAAGAACCATGTTGACTGAATACTCAATTTCAAATGATTTCTAGGCTGAAGCTGGTAGTACTTCATGTTATACAATAAATCGGGTTTTAACTAGACCATTTCTTAATAAAATACCTTATGAATTGTATACTAGTTATTAACCAAAAGTATCATACTTTAGAGTATTTGGATGAATGGTATTCATATTGAATACAAATAAGAATTTACATAAACTTTCACCCAAATCTGATGAAGGAATCTTTATTGGTTCTTTGCCAACATATAATAAATTTAATGTTTTCAATAAAAACTCTTTTACTATTGAAGAAACAGTTCTTGATAGATTTTATGAAACCTACCCTTTGGTTTTTAAAAAATCCCTACCTACATCAACTGATGTATTTACAAACTTTGATTACCTGTCCATGATTGAAAACTCTTTTGATAATGAGAATAGTCAAGAAAATGCTTCTAAAACATTTAGTCTAAATGATTATCTATCATATGTTGATGAACATGTTTTAAAAAAACCCAAATGAATTGTTTTTTAGAATCATCCCAGTGATAATATCATTTGAGATGTAAAATAACCTATAAAGACTAGAAATTCCTTTTGAAATGAAATAGAACATATTGCTTTTCTATCAAAATTGGAACCTAAAATTCCAAGTGAGGCGTTAGGTAATGATGATTGGATTAAAGAAATAAAAGATGAACTAAATGAATTTAAATGAAAGCAATTATGGAAATTAGTTTTAAGACATAAAGAAACAATTTAAATTAGTGTAAAATTAGTTTTTAGAAACAAATGTGATGAAAATCACTTCATTATATGAAATAAAACAAGAGCTTTTGCTAAAGGCGATAATCAAGAATAGAGAATATAGAATGAAGAAACTTATGCTCTAGTATATAGACTTGAATATATTTGACTCCTATTAGCCTTTGTAGGATACTATAGTTTCAAACTCGTTCAAATTGTTATTAAATGTACTTTTATCAATTGTTTTGTTCAAGAAGATGTATTTGTTGATCAAACCCTTGGATTTATAGATCCAAAATATCATGATCATGTTTTTAAACATACCAAAACTTTATATGTCCTTAAACATTCCCTAGAGCTTGGTGTTATAGACTTACATGTTTTATTTTACAAAACAATTTTGCTAAAGGTATTGCTGACCCAACCCTTTTTATAAAAATGGAAAATGAAAATGTTTGGATTGTGAAAATCTATGTTGATGACGTTATCTTCAGATCAACCCTGTAATCTCTTAGAGATTATTTTTATAATTTTATAAAATCTATGTCTGAAAGGAGTATGATGGGTGAGTTAATATTCTTTTTAGGTTTTCAAATATCACAAAGAATGAGAAGGAACTTATGTATCCCAACATACGTATATCAATGATATCCTCAAAAATTATCAATATGACAATAATAAAAGTATTATCTCTCTAATTGGTACCTCAAATACACTTGATATTAATGAAGTAGGGAAATTAGTGGAACAAATAACTTTTAGAGGTACGATAGGTTGTATGTTATACTTAACATCTATTCATCTAGAATTAATGTTTTCAGTATGATTATTTGCAAGATACCAATCTAATCCAAAAGAAACTCATTTAAAAGCTGTGAAAAATAATTTTTAACTATTTTAAGGGAACTATGGATTTAAGACAATTCTATTCTTCTAGAAATTAATTTTTTTTAAATTTTTTTAGATGCTGACTTTTTGGGTTGTAGAAAGGATAGAAAGAGTACATCCAGAAGATGTCATTTCATTGGATATTATTTGTGTTCTTTTTCAGGAAAGAAACAATACTCAATAGCACCCTCTACTGCTGGAGAAACAAATGTAGAAGCTAAGAGTTGTTGTGCTCAGGTGTTGTGGATGCAACACACACTCACTGACTATGGCATGATTTTTTCAAAATCTCAAATACTATGTGACAATACTAGTTCATTTTCTCATAGTAAAAATCATTCACATCACTCATGTTCCAAATACATAGATATTAGGCATCACTTTCTTAGGCATCAAACATAATAAGTAGATATTATTTTACAATTCATTTTAATTCAAGAAATACTTTCAGACGTTTTAAAAAACCACTATCTTCTGATAGATTTGAATATAATAAATAAAAACTTAAAATATTCACTTTTAACTAATCATTAAATATATTTATTGTTTAATCCATCTCCATACATTGAGTTATTCCTTTTTAAAGGGGGATTATACATATATTAAAAGTTTTATTCTTTATATTTTATGTTCTATATGTTTTTACACTTTCATCCTTTTGGTTTTACAGTTTATCAGTTTCACTTTTTTTATTTTAGTTTGTCGGTTTAACTTTTGGTTTTACAGTTTATCGGTTTCACTTTTTGTTTTACATTTTATCAGTTTCACTTTTTGTTTTATAGATTATCGGTTTGACTTTTTGTTTTATATTTTATCTATTTCGCATTTTGTTTTAAAGTTTATTAGTTCTAAAAAACATAATCGGTATTGGAATTACCTTATCGGTACTGAAATATCAATACCGGTACTGGAATACATAATTGGTATTGGAATTATATTATCTGTACTAAAATGTCAATATTGGTACGGGAATATTCTTGAAGATTATTCTAAAGGTTATAAATTTTTTGGAACAAGCCTAGTTGACCTCATCAGTTATACATTAATTCTTTTTATTGCTTCCTTTTTATATGAACTATACAATGAAACAAAAATATCTATCCAATTACTCAGACAGGTACATTTTCTAAAAGCATAATTTCTGTTGTTTTATAGTTTTTCCCATTTCTTTCCAAATGGGTTTGCCCTGAATATGATTTCATTTCAAAAAAATCCTCAAGTGCTCAAGATCAATCTTGACCATTATATCTCCAAGATCTAATCCTAACTAGCATTTTCCTTTAAGTTAACCTGTCCCACATCAATTTATTCTGTTTTTTCTCCAAATACTAGATGATCTAAAAATATTCATCACAGTTCTATTAGTTCATACTCCATTTTTCATAATCATAGATCTTCTTAAGATTTCATAATCCACATATTCTTTAGAGTGTGAGTTACTGTTTCATGTCTAAGGCTTCTTTTTCATCTCTAAAAGAAATTCCTCCAAAGAATTTCTCCTCAATGACTTTCTATGGTGAAAGGTTGGTCTCTAGAGATTTTTATTAGTCTTTTGATTCTTCATTGAAATGAATTATTAGTTTTCATGTATGGGAATCAATTTGTGTAGAATAAAAAAGTTCTAATTAGGATAATTTTTATCATGATGAGGTATTACAATTTTATGAATTATTAGAGATAGATAATGATCTTATGATATCCTTTATGATGTATGAAAAGAAATATACAACCTCTTCAAAACAAGATGCCACGTTTCAAGATGTTCCATTTGAGGGAGATGCATTATGTCCTTCTCATAAGTTATCAGATGATGATAGAACATTTGATAGGTCTAAAGATGAAGAAACATTGTTTGAGATTCATGATGAAAAATGAAAAGTAAGGAATTTATCCAGAGAAAATAGACTCATATACCTTTAGATGCAAGGGTTTTTGGGACTAAGAAAAGGTGATAAGTAAAATTTTAATGATTCAGATGTGTATTTACTTTAATATATGGTCAACATGAGGATGTTTAACCTTACAGGGCAAATTTTCCAAACAATTAAAAAACTCAGATCTAGAGGTTTAAAATCACTGTTGATCATGTTACCCCCAATTATTAGTATGTTTTTGAATGAGTTCCAAGGTTTGTGTAGTATCATAATTGATTCATATTTTACATTATTCAAATAGAATTTAGTCAATTAGGATACAATAAGAAGGCTCAAATTACATTATAATACTGAATTTAAACAATTTGAGAGAGATTTGGATGTTGAGAAAGAAAATTATGATGGTGAAAGTAGTGAGAAATCATTTACACCATCCAAATATTCTTCAAAAAAACAACGGAGATTAAGGCTACATATCCAAAACCATCAATAAACAGAAGTTTGTATTTGTTGAGAATGCTACTGAGTGGAGGAAAAAAAGATAGAAAGGAAATAATGGGATCCTCATTTTGGATTAGATCCAGATGAAGCTTTGGAGTTAAGATCTATGTATGAAAAAACCCTAAAATAATAATAGAGTAAAAATATATTGAAGAAAAGAAAGGTTGTTTCTATTGATATTGGATGTATTCTTAGAATAGCCTAGAAATTGAAATCTAGAATTGGATGAAGGGAGCCATATAGGACAACTCAATCGATTCCAACCGGAAAAGGCAATGGGAAACATGTTTATTAATAATCATCTACACATTATATTGCTAAAGTATATAAAGAAGAGGATGAAGAACAAGACGAAAAAGTTTAAGGGAAACATGATCAAGAAGAATAGGGTCAGTTAGAACTTCATGTTGATGAAAATATAGGCACTAACATGAGAATTCATTCCACAAAGTCTTCAGAAGTTCCATATATTGTTTATAAATATCCTAATCCTCAGAAATACAAGAGAGTATCTCAAAATGTTTCCTCTAAGAAAGTTATTCAGATTTCTGGTAAATAAGAATAAGAACAATAAGGAAAAGAATAGGAATAATCGGATTGAAATTGTAATTGGAAATCTCAAATTATTCACATTGGGACTCATTTTGGTGATCTCCCACAATGCATTAAAGACATGGATTTTGGAAGAACAATCGTTCTAAAAGGGATTCAATGCATTTAATATGCCTTGAATTTTCTGGAGAAGCAGATACCTTTTATTCCAAAAGTTGAGGCCAGATTGGAAATTCTTTCTAATAAACATAATGACAGGACAGATTCTGTTAAGGACTTGATTGATATATTTCTTTCTCTCAAATCTGATTTTAATCTTTTCAAGGAACGTGTTACTGAGCACATTAAGGCTTGAAATAAGTTCATAAAATGGTCTTATATTGTTGTTGATAGTCTCAAGAAATATTTGTTCAAGAATGATGATATGATTCATCGCGTGAATGATCTTAGTAATATGTTTCAACAATTGATTGCTGATTTAAATGAAAAGATTAAAAATCTTAAAAGACCCAATACCTCTTAACGAGTTGTCTCAGAAGAGATTGAGACCTTAAGATAGAATTTTAAAGATGATATTAATGATATTGTTTCACTCCCAAATAGAGTTGTTACTCTTGAGAATGCCTACAAACTCAGACTGGATGATTACAATAATCAAGAAACAAGACATAAATCTCATAAATCTATTAATAGAATTCATGAAGATAAGCTCTGGAAGATAGAAAAGATTATTTCTGAATGGGATGAGAAGAAAATGGATTATAAAGAATCTCTTGGCCTAATCATGGAGGATATAAAAGAGATTAAGAAGATAAAATATTCCTTGGTCAATCATTTGGAAAAACAAAAGGGAAAAGAATGATTGTTGAACTCGTATTGTAATAAAAAATTGTTTTATCATTTCATACTCATCTAATCTTTTTTAGTAAATAAATACTTTCCCTTATTGTTCTTTAAAATCATTAAGGGGTAGAATGACTTTAAAAACTATGAATTTGTAATAAAGGTGGATAATTAACTAGTAAAAGTGAGCAGAGTATGATCCATTGTGAGTTATTTAAACCAAGTGTGGAATTAGGCGTATTAACTAGAGTTATTATGGGGAGAAAAGTATTTATTGTTTGTTATGTTATTATTTTTTTGTTTTGTGCTTGCCAAAAAGGGGGATATTGTTGAGTCAAAACATTTTTCTACATATCCATCAATCATTTGTTTTGGTAATCACAAATCACCCAATCATAATCACTCATTCCATTTCATGTTTGATGTATCCTTATCATAGTTGTGTTCATTGATTTATTTAAATTATTTAATATGATGTTTGAATAGTAACTAAGTCATTCACTTTATCCATAAGTTTCATAGCCTGACTGTGTATTGTATTGTAATCAGGAATCGTAACCTGACTGCATATTGTATTGTAATCAAGAATTGTAACCTGAATATGTATTGTATTATAATCAAGATAAGTATATTATTGTAACAACATCATACCTATATTATTCATATCCTGGTTAGATTATGAATCGAAATGAAGTATCATAATTATGATATCGTAACCAGGATAGATTATGAATCGTAATAAAAAATCGTAATCATGATAACATAACCAGGGTAGATTCTGAATTGTAATCATGTATCGTAATCATGATATCATAACCTGGAAGGATTCTAAATTGTATTCAAGTATCATAATCACGATATCATAACCAGGTTATGCATCACATTCTTAATATGTATTGTATACATGCATCATAACCATGTTAATAATCATAACCATGTTTTAATTTGCAATCGATATGCATTGTTATCATGTTAAACATAGAAATAGGGTTATGTATTATACTTACAAAATTTATTACACTTTTATATTAACTTAAATAATGATTTTATAAGTCTCATACTCATTGTATCATACTTACTAATTTCTAACTAAAACTATTTCATTTGGTTGGTTATTTACCAATAAAAACTGATGTCGTGTATTCTATTTTATTTTGACCGCTGTAATGCCAGGTGTCCATGTCCCTCCTAGTTTTTTGGAGAAATATGACTGTTTGAGAAACTACGACCCTTTAAACCTAAATCCTATAAATAAGAGGTCATTTAAATCAGAATATATAACTTTTCTTCTATCATGTTCTAGAGAGATATTTTGTTACTTATCTCTTTCTTTTTGAGATTTCATTGAAGAAACATGATGTGAAAAACTTGTTCCATGATCATGTAATTCTATAAGTTCTTTGTTTCTACATTGTGTGACCAATCATTGTAAAAACTATCGATATATTCCGGGGATATGAAGACATTCAACCGATCATCATATCGAGGTCCTTTAGTAGCTTGAAAGACAGAGGTTCAAATTACCTTCTCAGTTGAGGACTTCCAGGAATATGAAGACAGTAATATCAATCTTCATATCAAAGTATTACCAAGGTGGTGGTAAGATAGACCAGTATTCTAGGTGAAAGGATACCCTTCTCATTAGGATAAAATAATTGAAATACCTAAACATTTCTTCTGCTATTTGTATTAGAAATGGAATTGTATTTTTTCTTCTTTATCTTCATATTATTTTCAATTATAATTGTTTCAAATATGATTCACTTATTACATATTGTATAATTTTATTCTATATGTTTTATGATAGAATATTTTAAATTTTTATTACACCATTGATTGTATTTTATTCAAATATAATTGTATTACATTACTAATAATTTTACATCTTTCATTATCAATTAGATCCAAGAAATATATGATCAATTGTACAGGTTAATAAGTGTATCTGTTTATGATTTCATAAACTAAGTATGTCAATAAGTGTTTAAATACAACGTTTTAAAAATAAAATTCACCCCCTCTGGTATTGTGCCATCTAATATACCCTTACATCTATATAATGATCCAACAACAACAAATCATGGTTTTTACATTAATCACATGAAAACTTATGATCAATTCACCATTTAAAGATTTTTTGATATTGAATTCATATAACCTATTAACCCATTATGGATATTTCAACCATGCAATGAACCCCATTTTTAATTAATTAATAATACATTAATTAAACAACTACACAATCCCAATTTTTCATTAATTTTATAATTACAACCTTAAATTTATTAATTAATCACTAGTTAATCCAAATTCCACTAATTTCAATTACCCATATTTTAAATCAAGTAATTATAAAATGGAAATTATATTAAATCAGTTAAATAACCAATGAAATTTACCAATCCTTAAAATTGATAATTTCACAATCACATTGACATAATTAAATCAAGGCTATGTGATTTTCAATTTAGACCATCAATAAAAATATTGAAGAATAATTCTAGCCCATAGAAAGCTACAATTGACGTGGGCCAATAAATAAAATGAAGGTAAAAAATATATAGATTTGAACCCCAGATAAAAGATAAAACAAATCAGATCTATCAAAATCGAGATATAGATTGGCTACCAGTAGGGGACAAAATCCCTTAAAATGATGAGAGTGTGATAGGAGAGAGAAATAAATAATTAATATGAGAATATCATACTATGAGGGGTGTAGATCTATAAATGTATCTTCAATTAATCATGACTGTGGTTTGGAATGTCTTGGAATTCAACTGGAAACTCTTAAATGTGATAGAAATTGTTTTTAGATCGAGCTATGGGTTTTTGGATATAATACGGGTGTTCAAAAATTGTTTAATGAATATTTTTGGGGTTAAATTTCTATTATTATGGTACAATGATTGGGGAACATCGTTTTCCCTAACTATGCACCTAAGAATGCGCCACCTCCTAGGGGATACATGATTACTACTAAGAGTGCCCACGATTTGAAAAACCTTGAGAGAACTTTTCAATCATCCCTTCCCTAGGGTTGTATTGTTTTTGGGGTAGAGTTCATGGTTTGGTCAATCCATGCCCCAAACTTAAATTTCCCAAAATCCCACAAATTACATTCAAATTTCACCAAAACACACCCTATATTATATCCAAAAATGTATACTCAAAATAAAAAAAACATACATAAATATTCTCCAGAGATCTCCAAAAATGTTGCGGATCTTATAATGGTACATAACCCTCCCTAAATAACCTCTTATAATCTATTATTTTTTGTATTATTGAATATGAAATAAAATTTTCTATCTCTTTATTATCAATTATTTACTAAATTTATTTGTGAACACAAATCATTTAAATGAATACATAATGAAATTATTTATGGAAATTATTACAAAAAATAGTTTGTATTCGTTTTATATTCTATCAATTCGTAGTCATTTTTCCATCTTATAATGTGTCGTGGATTCTATCTATGGTCACTGAAGATTTAAACTGAAAATTAAGGATATGAAAAAGTAAATATGAAATTATTATTTTAATTCTATGAATGGTGTTGAGGTTTATAATGATTTTAATTTCATACATCATATTTTTAGTAAGTTTATTTTTATAGGTACATGGTAAACAAAATATTTTTTACATAAATAATGACACATATGAAAAATTTTGAAATGTAATTTTTATAGTATTCATTCACCAAGAGGTATAGAGATCAATAAATAAATTATTTATGTAAATATTATAGTTATTATTGAATAAATATTTCTAGGAAAAAATAAAAATGATAATAATGTGAATATATCATGAGAATATATCATTCGTTCTAGAGTTTTTTTCTCTTTTTGTTGAATCTATATCATGTATACAAGAAGAATGTTATAAAATTTTAATATTCTAGTGATTTTACCGCCATAAATGGATTCTATTACATGATGAAAAGGGGTATTAGGTTCACAAATAGTGTATCTGGATGTAAAATGACCTCCACTTTATAATGATATGATAAAAACCACTATGTCAATATAAATAAGAGTACACATGACTATGGTTGATTCATTTCATGAAATATTTTATTGTTAAAAGAAGATACAATATAAATAAACCAATAACACCAAGATACAACATGTGAAATTATGATTTATTTTTTATATATAATTAAAATATAGGTGATGATATGGAAATCATATTATTTATTGATAGTTTTGAAAATTATAATAAGTACCCATTAGAATTTTTTAATGGACATCAATGGGGAATATATCCAAATCTTGGATTTAATGTGGAATTTTTGGGATTTTATTTAATGATTTAATTTCAATTTCTATTTGAGAGATGTAATAATAGTGGTTTCATAGGAATCATGTGAGACACATAAAAATGAGTAATATTTGATATTGAATTAAAAAAGTATCAATGATTTAATATAATTGAATAGATAATTTTGTGTCAATTTTTTTTATAGAACCCGATACATGGATGAGTGTGTTCATGTTAATATCATTGAATATATATAATTTTAGGAAAACAATATCAAGGAATAAAACCATGATATTTTATTTGAATCCATTATAAAATTCATTTGTTATAGACCAATGTGTCGATGATACTTTTATATCCAACTAGAATGTTTTGAAAGTAATAGACAATGAGTCCAAAGAATATGGGAAAACCATTATCTAAAAATAATTTTTATAATCACATAATTGTGAATTATTAGATAATATGGATATCAAAATATCAAAAATTTCCCATTATGGGTGAACCATTTATAATTTTCTATATATGATCATTATTATTTTTTCACATTATCATTCTTAAATTACTAATTTAAGGTGTCTAAGAAAACATGAAAAAATGATCCAATTAATCTGATGAATTTAGGAAAATATCATGACCTGATGATTTTTCCCCACTTTGAGGCATAACGCATTCCACAATGTATCATTGGTGGTATCAGACCCACCATTAATTTGATTAATTTATATGGGGACATCTAATATCATTGTAAATATTTTTAATGAAATGAATTTTTTATTGTTCAGTGGGTGTAACTATAATGTATAGATAATATAATGATATCACATATATGATGTTATGTAGTACATGTATACTCTATATTAGTACAAATGATTCAACTATCTAAGCCCTCTTCCTGATCGATGATAAAATATAATTAAAATATTTTAAATTGTGATATAAGTGTCAAAATTCCTTATTGAGAGAGTTGAATAATATGAGATGTTAACAATTGATATATTTTCCAACAATAAATTTAGTTTGGGATAAACATACTAGCTTGTTTGAATTTTTTATCAATGTCAATCAAAGGAATGTGTGAGTCATATAAAATATGATTGATGATTTGAAAAGGATTTCTACTGAAAATTTGTTGTTTATTTGATTATATTATAGATGTTATTGGTGATATAAGATGATTTGGTCAGGGGATTAAATATTAAAATATTATGAGAAATATTTTATAGAGATAAGAACCAATGTATACTCCAATGGTTTAATCACTCGAGGAAATGAATCTTTGGGAGTAATTTCATGATGACTTATAAAGAAATTTCATAAGATATGAGATACATGTGTATTTAAAGGGTTTAATTTTTCATCTATATAAATATATTGAATATTTATAAGACAACATCATATGTTATGTTAAATTAAATATTTTTATTTCCTTATTAAAATACCTAAATATCTAGAAACTGAAAGTGGACAAGGGTTTGGAAAAGATTCATTTTATATTAAAAACACCAAAAATAGATAGTCAAGTATATCTTGGCGATCATTCTAGTGAATGGTGTGTGGGATATTACCATAAACCTACTCTAATTGTCATGAGGGTATTTCTCTGGTTGAAACTCATTATTCTTATGAACCATTATGATGGATTTGAATATTTAATTAAAATGGATTACCTAGGTTGAAACTAAGGTGTCAATTATTGATATGATGGAGATATTATTTAGACATCCTATATAATATTTTCACGATTATATAATTTCCAAATATGATTATTTTTTCTCATAAAATAATTTTTAGTAGTAGTTAATGGTTGGAAATAGGAGAAGCATTGTTGTATTGAAAAATATAGAAAATATAATGATTGTCATTATGGGAAACTAAATGAAATGAGAGATTGAATGAAAAAATTGTGATAATACCTAATATGATAACTTTGATATGGTTAGAAATCTCAACATGTGTTAGTTCCTTAACACACCTAATAAGTGAAGAACTACTTATCATCAAAACTATCAAGGAATAAAGATTAAACTTCCAACATGTCATGAATTATAGAATAAGCACCCAATTAAATGTCTCAATGGAATGAGAAGATTTTTTATATGTGAAAAAAGAGAATAAATCAATGAATTTTGTGACAAAATTACGAGTTAGACATAGGGAAATGAAGTTTATCCCAATTCATAACTATTAGATCAAGTTATTATGAGATAGAAATTTGGTAATTATTTAAGTTTATTCCTTATATCAACTTCCACCTCCTAGAATGTTGATGCTCCTTTCTTTCACAGAGTCTATAGATTGAAAAAGGGGAATACTTTAGCATAAATAGATTCATACTTTTAAGAATCATCAAATATTGACCAGGTAATTAAGAAGTATTTGGATAAAAATGGGCTGCATAGGTTTCATCATGGGAACACAAGTCACATGTGCAACCTTTTTTCTTTTCACCCAAGGTCTTCAGGAGCCTATAAATACTCCTTGTGGGCCCCCTATTTCGAGGACGAAAAAATATAGAAACTTAGATTTGAGCTCTCATCACCCTAGTATCTTCTTGAAGCCTTCCAAACACTTCTGAGGTAATTTCAAACCTATAACAGAAGATCTAAAGAGGCGGAACAAGGACTAAGTGTTGAAATTCACCAACACCTGCATGGCTATGTGTCTAACACTTCAGGGAAATGAAGACACTTGCGGGCCTCCTTATTCCTTCAATAGAACCTGTGCACCACTCATTTAAAAGTCTTCTGGGATAATACAAAGGGATTGAACCAAGCCTCGCCCAAGTATTACACTATTTGTTGAACGACATGTAGGTACCTATGTTTTGTGTAGGTACACCTGCCCGACCAGTACCTACGTTCCCCAATAGAACTTGTGCGCCTACTTTTTTTTGGGTGCCCTTCCTTCCTATTCAATATTCTATTTCAAATACACCTCTTATCTTCATGACTTATCCTTCAAAACCCTATTCAAATCCATTATTGGAATGGTTCCTTTGATGGTTTCCTTATTTGAAAGGAATTATATGGAACATCTCTTAAAACCTAGTGATTTAAACATCTTTATGTCACTAAGGTTAGAGGTGTCATTCATTCAACCTCATCCTTTAAGATGAGAGGATCTTTAATATGGGCCTCCTTCTCAGGAGTAAGCCCCATTCATAATTTCATTAATTTGTGCATCCTCTTTAGGAGTAACCCCTAAGTCCCCTAACTTTGGTCTCCTTTTCTGGAGTAAGCCCCAGTCTTCAAATTCACATAATTTTTGGGCATCCTCTTTAAAAGTAAGCCCCATGTTCCCAAATATGGGCATCCTCTTTAAGAGTAAGCCCCAAGTTCAAAATTCCCATTACATGGGCATCCTCCTTAGGAGTAAGCCCTAGTCATAATTCCCCTTAACTTGGTCCTCCTTCTCAAGAGTAATCCCCAGTCATAATTCCCATTAACATGGGCCTCCTCCTCAGGAATAATCCCCATTTATCAAGTCCCTTTAACCTGGACCTCCTTCTCAGGAATAATCCCTAGTAATCAAGTTCCCAAATTTGGGCCTCCTTCTAAAGAGTAAGAACCAAATTCCAAGTCCTTTAACCTAGGCCTCCTTCTCATGAATAATCCCAAGTCATATTTTCTCTTAACCCGTCTTAATTTATTTTGATTCGGGCTTCCTTCTTAGGAGTAAAACCCAATCATAAGTATACTCTAATTTGGGCATCCTTATCAGGATTAAGCCCTATGTTATGCCTCCAAATCTTCATAAAGCACATATACCTTTATGGACTTTGTTGTCAGGATTCTTCTTTGATTTAAATCCCAATCCTCATCTATCTGGACAGTCATACATACATAAGCCCCACATTATTTCTTATGATTACATATTTTGTGGAACAATTATCTGGTTTTACCAATACCTCTTGTTTCTCGCACTGAGCATGAATAACATGATCTAATATCGTAAAATTAATTATGACATCTTTCTGTGAGCCATCAACCATGAATAAACATCATACTTCTTTACTCGAACTATGTGGGTTCTGATTCCTTTTTCTAAACAGTGATACATAGTTTTCCCATCTCTGGGTACGATCCCATCTCTGAAATCATCCAACATCCTTTTGAATGAAAATAAACTTCAAGTGCCTCACTGAGTGGATTTAAAACTCATATAGTCCTAATAATGACCAAGTGATCTCTATACAATGTATTGAAGGATACAATTGACTAATAATCTCTAACAAATACAGATGATTCTCTATAGATGAAGAAAATCAAATATATATAAAATACCCTCTAAATATCATAAATATAAATCATTTATTGTTATATCTAAAGGAAAACATTATTTTCATACTTGGTAATTTAATAAGGATTCATAAACATAACTTAAATCTATAAAGAGAGTCCCGGAGTAGACAATAATTCCCCCCAAAAAGGTGTGATGAGTCTGACCTCCCATCCTTTCAGCCAATGAAAATTATTAAGCCCCATTGGTTCACAACTAATGAGAACCTACCTTTTGAATATAGGTCCAAATGGATATAGAATCATATGATGTTTCCGGTTCTACAAAAAAACCTGTTAGAAATCGATTGGAATGTTCGAACCTTAAACAAACAAGGTCATTCCCATTTCCCGCATGAAACAAAAAATTGTGAACTCGATGTGAATCCTTAACCAATTTAAAATGATGTTTTACTTATTTTTTAAGCCCCTATTTTAACTCAATGAGAGGGCCACCAAAACAATCAATAACATATGTGCTTATAAAAAGATGTAGTGGTTGAACTTATCTTTATTATGTCTGTTATATCAATCATGCAATGTTTTCCAAGATCTTCTACGTTACAGAAATGGCTTCTCTTAAGTTCACACCTGTGAATACCTCTACTGTGAATGCCTCTACTGCTAATCCTGATAGATCATCATCTGATCTGAGGAATAAATCACTTACTCATCATCTTCAACGTTGGGTATCAAATGTGCTGGTTAAAGAATGCCATCAAAACAGTACTATTCCGACTCTAGAGGCCACTCGACAAGCCCTCCAAGTCAATAATTCACCCCGGTTATCCAGACAATGATGACCAGTGATCAAGAAGCAGGTGGTTCCAACCACCATCACCAACTGTTTCGGTTCATTATCCCTATAACACAATCACTAGTCCATCCCATATTCTATAGAGGTGAATGAGAATGACACAGAAGTCCTTAATTCAAGGATACATGAGTCCTTCCCGAGGGCTTCCAGCAACAATCACCACCTAACTCGTGCGGTAGTGCGCCCTCAACATGATGAGAGTGTCCTCTCCAGGCATTCAGCTAAGGTTCTTCAAACTTGAGCAGGCAAGACGAACCACCAGAGGTGACGACCGGTCAACAGTGAGTGGGTTCTTATCTCTGCCATTTCTGGAGAATTCCACCAACCTAACTTGGTGGAAATCATTGAACGGGCACACACACCTATCCGTTTTAATTCCACTGTCCAAAAAACTCGTCTGGAAGCAACATGTCAATCATACCAGGAAATTCCAGTAGAGTACTATAGACAAGAACATACACCTGTTTATAAATCATCAGCTACTTAGTAGGCTCGTCAGACTACATATGATGAAGCCCGCCAACCCAATTTGTTGACAACTGGTAAACAGGTACATACACCTGCTTACAGTCATCAATCCTACCAGCAGTCTCATCTAACAATATTGAAGGAAGTTCATCAATTACATTTGCAAGAGTGCAATCAACAGGAAAATACACTACCTAGTATTGATCAAGCCTACAAACAATCTTGTTTGGTAGTACTCGGAGAAGTCAATTGGAAAGCCCCTATGACAAACAAGAGGCAGACTCAACTCTCGGCCCCCACACATGAGTGCTGTCAGAATTCACTGATAGGAAAAGGAGGACAAGAGTAGGCACAAACACCTACTCTAGAAATGTAACGGACATATATACCCGTTCTGGAAGATGAAGTCACCAAGAATATTCTGTCAATGGTGAAAGAGCAGAATCAAATCCCTACTCATATTCTGGATGCCTCTCAGAATATTATAACAGCTTCAGCAGCAACACAGGGAAAGAAATGAAAATATATCCCTACCAGTGGAGTGGCACATCAACATAACACTCCTAAATAGACACACATCTCTATTCCAGTCTAAGAGGGTTGTGGGGAATACTCCCCCATGTCATACGAACAACCAATTTAGGCACATACACCTTATTTGAGTGGAGATAATCAGCCTAACCTGACTATTTCTCTTGAGCATGCACATACACCTTCCCATAATAACCACTTTCGTCAACATGTGGTTCCTAAAGTGAGTAAAGAGGAATCTAAAAAGAAGACCCACCCAGAAAAGTCAATAAATCAAGATAAAATTTGTAAAAAGGCCTTGCTTGACACTGGAGTTATTTAATCCCTCAAACAATTATCTGTTGAAATTCATGATTCTACTCTCTCATTTCCCAATAGTGGGAACATTAATTCTAAAGTCTTTATCAGACACTTCCTCTTGAAGGCTTGCTTCATGACAATTCAATCAATCTCGATGTTTCATCTTAATATGATAGCCACAAGATCCCTTAGTGTGGCCAGAATATCAAGGAGAAAAATGATTCATCTTTTGATGTAACCCTTCATGGTGGTCCTCCCCATGATGATGAATTTAGCTGCGAAAGTCTCCTCCATAGTAGTAATGCACATTGCCTTGAAAATTCTCCAATAAACAATGTAGTGACATGAAATCCCTCTTATCTTGAGGCACATGAAAATGTGAAGCCAGTCATGTTTGATGCTTTACCGTTAGCAGGTGAAATAATTTCTCAATAAGAAGATAGCCTGGGGTGTAGGACATTCTCCGAACCACCCCTTGGTTGTTCATCTTCTAGTTTGATCATTGAATTATCTACCAATCCTGTTGAATCTGATGAAGCAACAAGGAAGTCCCATCTCTGGTCTAATCATGTCGAAGAATCTTCATTGAATGATAAAGTGGAAGTGCTGAATATAAGAAAACAACTGGAGAATGGTGATGTGCCAGTCATGTTTTGGCCTTTGGCGGACTCTAATTGTGACATTCCATAAATTTTGATTGAATATTGTATTCAAGATATTCGTCTAAACACGTGAAAAAATCTTTGTCAATTGAAAAAAAAATATTATCTTATTATGAATATGAAAATCATTTCAAGATAATAGTATGGTTACAACGCCAAATTTAATTGTCATCTCTCTCAGTTTCTGGATATCTGAAGGTTAAAAATCACCAGAGATCCCTTCAGCATTCATGCCTTAGCGCACTAAGAATATTGCACCAGTTAATTTCCATTTCCCCATCTGGTATTCATATCAGAGGATGGGGTGTTCAGGGAGCATTGCATTTCACTATACTATCCAGTCAACAAATCTCGCCGAAAATGGTCTCATGCAATGTTATCGCCCATGGCTGGCCATAGATAATTAGCATTATTTGTAATCAAAGGCTCGCTCAAGAACAATCCTCAACTAGTTCTTCTTAGAATCATGAATAAATTGAACAAGTTGTCGAATTAATCTTGCATCAGGAAAACAGGAATATCGAATAGGCTTTTTGGTTAGTGCGTGCACATCATCAAGTGACATAAGTGTCAGAAATCATCCAGCATTCATTTGAGCCAGGTGATTTGAGTGGATGCAGGTTGATGCATCCAGCCAATTTCCGTACTAAATTCTGCAATATTAGGAGAGATTTTAAGAAATTCTTAGATATAGTAGCTCAAGTACCACCCCAGATTTCTAGACTGGGGACTCTTTTAACACAACCATCAGAATCAACAAATAGGATTTGAGGAGTTGAACAATAATAGCCCTAGTCCATCAGACTGGGGACTTTTTCAAATCCTCAATCGCTTCCTCAGAGAAAGTCATTATTCTCTCGATTAGGGAAGAAGACACAAGAGGAACGCAGAGACGAATTATCAGTAGATTCCCTCCAAATTACGGTTCGTCAAGAAGTTCCTGAGGGATCAAATCAACAAAATGCAGTGTCTCATCAAGGACATGGAAAAAGACAGTATCGCAAAAATGTTGATAGAAGGTATGCAATGCGTTATGCATCAATTAATTTCATCAATTCCATTGTTTCTCATCCCCTAGATGAGGCTCATTTAGAAGGATCAGATGAAGAAATTCCTACTCAAGAAGTAGTACACAGAGACACAAATGAAGAAGGTGTGCGTACACGAAATCTAAGGCTTACCTAGAATTTAGGCATTCCTTCAGATAATCAACTTCCCCCTGTCTGAAAAACATCCAACAAGGGGAATGGAAAGAATCAGGTTTCCTTCTACCCTTCCTCTAGAGAAGGAAAATCACTCTCACTAGAGCAAAGATATGAATAAAAGGAGGAATAAATGAATGAATTGAGGAGGTTGAATGCAGAACTACTTCAAGTTAGTCTTTATCCTAAGTGTGCTGAAGTCAGTCAAACATGGGAATTTTTTGTGGCTATAATGATGGATCATGAATATACTCCTTTACCAGTAAACCCTCACAGGTCTAATCCTATGGGTCAGGTGCAACAACAACTGGGGGTATTATCATCATTTGCAGTACCAACTACCACATCTATCTAAACTCTAGTTGTTGCACCTGGTTAGTTCCAAGATCAAACAGATGTTTCTCAAAAGTTAATAACTACTATTGAGTAATTAATAGATATGTTGGAAGCAATGGAGGGATAACGTGCTCAAATTCAACCAAAAAGAGATCATACCCTGAATGGGTTGATGTAATTCCTCTCCAATAAAAATTTTCAAGTACCACATTCCCAATATTTAATGGTTTGGGAGACACAGATAAGCAGTTAACACATTTTTTTCTCATTGTGATCCTATGACCGGAACCCCTCAGCAATAGGAAGCAGTGAAGATCAGGTGTTTTGTATAGTCATTACCAGGTCATGCTTTTGTCTAGTATACAAGCTTGCAATCCCAATCAATTATCGGATGTGAGGATCTCTACCAAAGATTCCTTCTTCAATTCAGTTCAATGTTGACAAAGACAAAAGTTGTTGATATTACAAATTGTAAGCAAAGGGAGAATGAAAGGGTTTCAGATTTCATTGCTCAATGGAAGGTATTAACATATTCCCTAAGCTTAGCACTCCCTCAAGAAGAATTGTTTCCAATCTGTGTGGAAAATTTTCATGATGAATTGCGCACACCATTGATCCCTATGAAATACATAGGAGGGTTTCGAGACCTTACATCGACCGCTCGGCAGATCAATGACTCTCTTACAAAGACTAAGGATAAAACTCATGTAATTCCATCAGCTTGAGGAAGAAGAATGTGTAGATCAGAGACTGCTACAATTATGATTAAACAAGCCCCTTTACTGCTTCTACTTCCTAACCTTTATCTTTCCGAAGGGCTCCACCTCCCGAGCATCAACAATAGAGTCCATTTCATCGAGATGATCAAAGAGATCATAGACAAGAAACAATTTGAGGATCTGAAGAGAAAATTTTATTCTTTCCTAAATGAAAAAGTTCCTTGTTACTTAATTTCATCTCTTGAAAATAATATGGTTCAATTTCCAAGGCCCAAAAGGCCAAACAAGGAAGGAGATGAAGATCGTCCCAACTATTTCCCATTTCAACAGATGTTGGGGGATCCCATTCAGGATTGTTTTCTATTCAAGGACCTCTTACAAAAAATGATCGCCTCAAGACAGGTCAAATTGAATGGTTCTTCAGCTCAGGTATCACGTGTTACTACTATAGATCCAGAGGAAGAAGGCAAGTGGTAGGAATTCAAAAACCAAAATGCATAGAAATATAATGATTGTATGGTCCGAAAAATGATCAATCGAACTCATGCCATTTTGCGATCAAAATTGAAGAAACCAGTTCTGTCTTCTACTATGAATTCCATAGAAAAAACCTCTTCATTAGTGGTAAAATCCTCAAATAAATGGCATAATTAAAAGAATGAGGAACATTCAAAAGAAGATGAGATTGTGTCAAAGACCATGTTTTCCTTGACTCTTGAAGATATTATGCGATCTACTTCAAAGCCGCGGGCACCGCCCGACAAAATGGTACAACCTAAACTAGATAATAAGGCAGAGTCTTCATTAGATGAAGATTTGATATTTGGTTCTTTTAACATGATTCACTTAACAGATCCTTATGATATTCACCGTTTTGATCTTGATGAGCCTGAATTCTCGGTATCAAACAGAGGAATTAGAGGGAATTCCAGTGGTCTAGGATACAGAGGAAGATGTGGATAGCCCAAAAGACACTATTCCAATTCTACCCCTGCTAGAACTGTCTATGCAGCAGAAACTCATGGGAAAGCCCTTCAGCAAGCTCAACAAGAACAAGCAAGTTCTTCCACACATGGCAGATTCAGTTCGGGTACACTCATTCTGGAGGATCGGTTAGAGGTTACACCTTCTTTCTCTCATCAGATAAATTGACCTAGTTGGTCTAATCTTTTAAATCCAGGAGTATTTCTATATCCTACCCCGATACAAGACACATCAACTTCTAAGGCATCAACTTCAATGAAACCTTGAAAACCACATGTTCCTATTTTGAAACATAGACCTTTGGATCAAAAATATGATGTCGTGAAATATTTGGCCCATATACAGGCCATGTGATCAATTATGGATGCCTTGAAACTATCAATGGATCTTTGGGAGGTACTCATTGGGGCCTTGTCAAGTCCTCCGGAATTCGAAACTGAAATTGCTATGTATGAAGTCAACCATGTAGAGAGTAATCCTGTAGAATTCCATACAGTGATATCTTTCATAGATGAAGATGAAGATCATGTTTTGCATGGAAATATTAGACCTTTGTACATATCTGGAAAGGTCAATGATGTAGACATCTGATGAGATTTCATTGATAATGGTTCAGGAGTCAACCTCATCCCCATTCATACACTTCGTCGATTGGGCCTCACCAAATATGACATATCTCCTTCTCATCTGATGTTTCAATGATATGATAGAAATGAACAAGAACCTCTGGGTGAGATCATACTCAGTACTCGGTTTGGAGATCTTTTATCCAATTCATATTTTAGGGTTGTTCGTCATGACACAGCTTTCAACAATTCTCTTGAAAGACCATGGCTACGTCAAAATGCGGCTATCCCTTCATCATACCATCAATGT
Organism: Viscum album; assembly: GCA_963277665.1. NCBI lineage: Eukaryota > Viridiplantae > Streptophyta > Magnoliopsida > Santalales > Viscaceae > Viscum > Viscum album. The sequence continues at coordinate 1,231,865,280 of OY728162.1, read as the reverse complement.
GTCAAATATTGTTTCAATGGCTAAATTGGGACATTGTATGGTGATAAATCCCCATTCAAAACATGTGAATGTCAATACATTGAGGCGGAATTCTATCACATGGAGGGAAAAGAGTAATCTACAACTAGGGAGGTTATCAAAGTTAATGCTCCATATGGTTTGGAAAAGATTTATTAAACCCATTCACACATGTGAATACAAATTAAGTGTTTCCTATCAGTCAAATTGATAGAATACACCCGAATCCAAATACTCTTATGGAAACATCCATATTATCAATTACGACAATCAAGCCAGAAATCATGGGAGAAATTGGTGATTCACCATGTAACGATGAAAGCTCAAATAGAGATGTCTTCATTTCATCCGCTAAAATCCACCAAGTCTATACTTATCAAAAAAGGCCAGAAGAAGTTATAGAAATGTCATAGGTAAATGATAATGTTGATTATCAATCCATTATCCCCTCTTTATTACCCAAGGAAGACCCTTCATCATCAATAGGATCAGAAATGGAAGGCTCCTTTTCAAGATGTTTAAATTTTAACATCTCTCTTGATCTTGGAAATTCTGCTTCATCATCTACTATGCAAGGAGAAACAGAAGAAATAACACCTGTTGATGAAGAAGAGGAAGATCTCAAGGATGCTCCTCCATATTTTTAAGAGGGTATCTCTACCACTTCGGATGAACTCAGAGAAATAAATCTGGGTACAAAATAAGATCCACGCCCCACATTAATTAGTGCGACCATGAATCTTGAAGAGAAAGAAATGTATATTTCGTTTTTGAGGAAAAATCGAGATATATTTCCTTGTATGTCTATTAGAATCGAATAACACAAGATTTCAACAAAAACGTTTGTCTTCATTCATTCATTCATGGAGAATTGGTATTAGTTCTCAAATCTCCAATGATACCAGGAAAGAAACCTCCCAATCATGAGCTCAAATGGGAAGGACCTTACTGAATACATAAGGTCTAATCCAAGGGAGTTTATTCTTTAATCTCAATGGATGGAGAACTCATCATGACTCCAACCAATGCCAGATTTCTAAATAAGTATTTTTTATAACACAAATACATCATTACGGTCTATGCATATGACCTTAAACTATTCGCACCATCATCCAACATGACATTAAACTCTGTCATCGTCAAACATGACGTTAAACTATATTGTCCCTTTTCGTCCAACATAACGTTAAACTGTTCCATCATCCAACATGAAGTTAAACTGTATTTTACCTTTTCGTCTAACATGATGTGAAATTGTGACTTCATCCAACATGACGTTAAATTGTATTGTCCCTTTTCATCCAACATGATGTTAAACTGTGCCATCGTCCAACATGAATTTAAACTGTGACATCCTAGCTACATGATTCTAAACTGTACAGAAGTCCCTTTTGTCCAAAAACACGTTAAACTGCATAACCATCGTCTTAGTTATATGACATTAAACTGTACACCTCTACATCCAACATGACGTTAAACTGTGAAAAAGTCCCTAATACCTCCAACGTGACATTAAACTGTGTCCCCATTGTCCTCACTGTAAGACATTAAACCACATAGTCCCCCATTTTCCAACGTGACGTTAACTTGTTCATCATTAGGGTTGTTGATACCTCTTGTTTCCCACACCGAGTATGACTCACATGAGCTTAGAGTAAAATTCAACCATGACACCTTCTCTAAGATTCTAACCATGCGTAAGTCCCAACATTTTTTTAATTCATTGTTCTCAAAAACAACTTGATCACCAATTCATTTTTTAATCGAACTACGTGGACTTTGATCCTTATCTTCTAGGATGGGTATGTAGGAAACCTCTTGAGGTTCAATCCCAAAACCAATCTCTTCACATGAGTTCACCCCCATCTCATACGATGTTTATTCATCAAACCGCCCCCAGAACCAATATTTTTTACATTGGGTCACCATCATCCTTGCTATATGATGTTTAACTATTCACACTTCTTTCCTATACGAAAATTTACAACCACATTCTTTGACACCCTCATCTGAGAGGGAATCATTATTTACATTGATCTACAATCTTGTTATATTCCAAAGACTACATGAATACATGGAAATGCTCGAACCTTTTATCTTGGGTAAAACTGTCATTGCACTTAAATCCCCATTCACCCATCGCTTGTACGAACCAAATCTGTACGAAGGGTATTTCAAGAAATACATGTGGATTGATTCCCATCCTTATGGGATATGTAGGAATGTTCGAGCATCCCTCGAATCCCGCCCTAAGTCTTTGGGCCTAACCCCAAATTCCACTTTCAGTCCCTTGGCTAAAAAGTCACCCTTGGTCCGAGCTATATGACCTTAAACTATGATTTCCTATACTTTCATCCCACATGATGTTAAAATGTATTTCAAGAACTACATTTTGCATGATTCTCATTCATATGAGATATATAGTGAATTCCAACATCTCAATTCAGGACCCAGCCACAACATGAATTGTTAGCATTGGTTTGTGTATCACCATCATGAATTGGACAATACTAATTTTCATGTGTCATACTCCTAACCTTAAATAATTCCAGATCTCCATAACCCTTTTCCTGACTTCTAATCACAAAATTCCCAATACCAAGGAATTCTTTTGCCTGACTATGCAGCATGTTCTCTTAGGCGGCCTTGCATAAGTAGTCTACATAACAGACCTGTCAGCCAAAAGATTCTATTATTTGACTATGCAGCCAATTCCCTTAGGTGGCCCTACATAATTCAACCACATAATGGGTTTTTCAAATAATGGTAACTTCATTTATGGGAGGAAAACCTCTTTTGTCCTTAGTTGTCTTAATGAAAATATGTAGTGATCTGTAGAAAATAACCATCCTTAACATATTTGTCCCATATTCTTTTTCATGATCTGAAAGCATTAAAGTATAAGGTTTGTATTTCCATTCCCTATGTTTGGGTCAGACCTTCATAAGAGTGACATTCATCCAATTCTTAGACAATTTTTATTAGAAATATCTTCTCCATAGTCAAGTACCTCTCTCCATACATCAAATTCTATGATTTGGAAAATTTGAATCTCCATAAACATCCACTGTATTTTTAGAAGTAGAAAAGTAAATTTCTGAGAGTTCTTTTGCCTTACTATGCAGCATGTTCCCTTAGGCATCCTTGCATAAGTAGTCTACATAACGGACCTGTCAGCAAAAAGATGTGATTATTTGACTATGCAGCCAATTCCCTTAAGTGGACCTGAATAATTCATCCCCCTAACGGGTCTGTCAAATAATGGTAACTTCATTATTGGGAAGAAAACCTCATTTGTCCTTAGTTGTCTTAAAGAAAATATATAGGGATCCACAGAAAATAGCCATCCTTAACATATTTTTCCCATACTCTTTTTTATGATCTAGAAGCATTCAAGTCTATGGTTTATATTTCCCTTCCCTACGTTTGGGTCAGACCTTCGTAGGAGTGAAATTCATTTAATCCTTAGACAATATTGATGGGAAATATCCTTTCTATATTAAAGTACCTCTCTCAATATAGAAAACTCTATGATTTGGGAAATTTGAATCTCCATAAACTTCCACTGGCTTTTCAGTAGGAGAAAAGTAAATTTCTGGGAGTTCTTTTGCCTAACTATGCATCACGTGCCCTTAGACAGACTTGCATAAGTAGTCTACATAATGGACCTGTCAGCCAAATGATGCTATTATTTGACTATGCATCCAATTCCCTTAAGTGGCCCTATATAATTAAACCCCCTAACAGGTTTGTTAAATAGTGGCTACTTCATTATTGGGAAATACTTATTCTAATGCATTTTATCCCTTTTTTCATATCATTCATCAGATTCAAAATTTCTTAAGTCATAGTTTACATTTTTCCCTCATACTTGAATATGGTAATATGTTTTTAGATAAATTATTAAGGAATTGAGTCAATTTTAATGTATTCTGTCAAAGCTATTTCCACCTTAAACATTAGCCTTTTTATAGTATGACATTCATGACTTTAAACTACCAGATTTCATGTTTCTTCATTACCTTAGTGTCAAATAATCTTTCCTCTTTTCAGATCCAACAATGAGGGGGGACTTTTGTTGACGCTCCATTCAGTTATAGAGTCTAACGATTGAAAAAGGGGAATACCTTAGCATGAAGGGATTCATCCTTTGAAGAAACATCAAAAATTGACAAAGTAATCAATGAAGATTTTGTTAAAAATGGGCCACCAAGGTGACCTGCATGCCACATATTAGGCGCGAAGGGGACCTGAGCACCCTATTTTCTCTTCACCCAAGTTCCTAAGGCACCTATAAATACCCCTTGTGCGTCCCCCATTTTACAGACGTAAAAATCAGAAACTAAGATTTGAGCTCTCGGTGCCCTAGTCTGTTCTCGAATCCTTCTGAACACTTCTAAGGTAATTTATTACCTAGAACAAAAGATATAAAGAGGGGGAACAAGGACTAAGTGTTGAAATTCACCATCACATGTGCTTCTAAGTGTCTAACCCTTCAGGGAAATGAACACACCTGCGCACCGCCTTATTCCTTCAATAGAACATGCGCGACACTCATTTACATGTCTTTAGGGATAATACTAAGGGCATGATCCAAGAATCACCCAAGTATTACCCTATGGGTTGACCGATGTACAGTTACCTATGTGTCACGCAGGTATACCTACGCGACCAATACCTGCGCGCCCCAATAGGACCTGCGTGCCTACCTCTTCTTGGGTGCCACACCTGCCTATTCAACTTTCTTATTCAAATCCACCTCTCCTATTCAAGACATAGCCTTTAAAACCCTCTTCAAATGAATTTTTTGTCATGGTTCCTTTGTTGGCTTCCTTATTTGAAAGGGATTTTTTCGAACATCTCATAAAACCTGGTGATTTACATATCTTTAGGTCACTAAGCTTATAGATTTCATTCATTCTACCTCATCCTTTAAGATGAGAGGATCTTTAATATGGGCCTGCTTCTCAAGAGTAATCCCCCGCCTTAATTTCTTTAATTTGGGAATCCTCCTTAGGAGTAAGCCCCATGTCCCCTAATCTGGGCCTCCTTTTCAGGAGTAAGCCCCAATCTTCCAATTACATTAATTTTTGGGCATCCTCTTTAGGAGTAAGCCCCATGTTCCCAATTATGGGCATCCTCCATAAAAGTAAGCACCATGTTCCAAATTCCCTTAACCTGGGCATCCTCCTTAGGAGTAAGCCCCAATCAGAATTCCCTTTAACCTGGGCCTCCTTTTAAGGAGTAAACCCCAGTCATAATTCCCTTTAAACTAGGCCTCCTCCTTAGGAATAAGCCCCAGTTCTCAAGTCCCTTTAACCCGGGCCTCCTTCTCAAGAATAAGCCCCATTCATCAGGTTCCCAAATTTGGGCCTCCTTCTCATGAGTAAGCCCCAAATTCCATGTCCTTTAACCAGGGCCTCCTTCTCAGGGATAATCCACAATCATAATATCTCTCAACCAGTCTTAATTTCTTTTGATTCTGGATTCCGTCTCAAGAGTAAAACCCAATCATAAGTATAATCTAATTTGGGCATCTTTATCAGGAGTAATCCCTATGTTATGTATCCAAATCTCCACAAAGAACATATACCTTAATGGACCTTGTTCTCGTGTTTCTTCTCTGAAGTAAATCCTAATTCTCATCTATCTGGGAAGTCATACATATATAATCCCCACATTATTTCTTATGATTACATCTTTCGGGGCACAATTGTCAGGTTTTACCAATACCTTTTTTTTATCTCACGATCATGACTCACATGATCTTAGAGCGTAAAATTAATTATGAAATCTTTCTTTGAGCCATCAACCATGCCCAAACCTCATACTTCATTACTCGAACTACGTGGGTTCTAATTCCTTTTTCTAAACTAGGATATGTAGGTAGCCGATCTGCGGGTACGATCCCAACTCTTAAATCATCAATGTCCTTCTGAATGAAAATAAACTTCAAGTGCTTCACTGAGTGGGTTTAAAACCATAATGGTTATCATAATTACCAAGAGATCTCTATAAAATATATTGATGGATACCATTGACTAAGAATCTCTAACAAATACAGATGATTCTCTATCGATGAAGAAACTTAAATACATATAAAAGACTCTCTAAATCTCATACATATCAATAATTGATTGTTAGATGTAACGAAAAACATTATTTTCATACTTGGAAATTTAAAAAGGATACACTAACATAACTTAAATGTATAAATAGAGTCCCGGAGTAGACAATAATTCTCCCAAAAAAATGTGTGATGAGTCCGACCTCCCATCCTCTTAGCCAATGCAAATTCTTAAGCCTCATAGGTTCACAACTAATGAGAACCTACCTTTGGAATGTATGTCCAAATGGATATATAATCATTGGATGTTTCTTGTTCTATGAAAAAACCCATTAGGAACCGACTGGAATGTTTGAACCTTAATCAAACAAGGTCATTCCCATTTCCAGCATGAAACATAGAACAAGGAATGAAATAATCACTATTTATAGCTGATGTAAATCATGAAAATTATGAAACACGATACCGTTTTCAATTTCATGATGTTGTTTATAATAATGAATCAAATTCAGTCCTTTTTTTCCTCCTTTAGTGGGATTTTATATGATTTTTAGAATTTATTAGATCCCTGTATAGACATATGATTTAAATTCTTTGGGTAACGAAATCAATTTTGATATTCTAAAAAAATGATTATTTGTCACTGTGAGGATGAATATGATTATCTAATGTGAAATAATTCCATTGAATGAGTAATAAAACATATTTTTATGGGTTTTTTATCTCTAATTGTTGGGCAGAAACTCAACATTGATGATATGCCTATTGTATGAGACTTTGTTAATGATTATCTAGATGGTTTTACTAGTATTCCTTTGGATCATAAAGTTAGGTTTTCAATATATCTCATAATCTGTGCTACGCTAATTTCAAATATACCATATATAATAGCATAAATTGTTATATATGAATTTACGAAGTAAATTTATGATAATATTTATAAGATATTCATTCAAAAAATTGTATCACCCTGGGACACACATGTACATTGCGTAAGGAATTAAGATCGATGAATATGTCGTTATATTGATTGTTTGGAACATAAAAAGATTATGCTCAAGAATATGTATCCTTTTACCTATAGGAATAACTGTGTAATCAATTATGAGGAGTTAAATATTATTCTAATATTTATCTTTAATATGAATAAAATTATCTTAATTCCAAATTTGAAGACATATCCAAGAAATATTTTTATTTGAGGTATAGTAACTAAGAATTTATAGTGATTCTATTTGTATTTACTAATACACACATCTCTAAGGATTTAATGTATAATGTCTTTATAGGTTACCTTTATAAGTCTATGGTACTCTTTATAGATGATATTTTTAGGTATTCACAAAAAACGGTATTGAATGAAGATCACTTGTAGATTGTACTAATGATCCCAAGGAAGGATAATTTGTATGGATAAAATTTTCATGTATTACTTTTTTATACAAAACTTATCATTTTAGAGTTATATAATCTCGAACAAGGTTTTATTGGTGGACCCCTCAATGAAATAAGTCATTGTACATTGTTCTAGACCAGCAAATGTGACTAAAATACATTATTTTCCTAGATGGTATGAAAATTATCAAAGATTTAAGAGGTTTATTTCATGTCTACATAATGCAATAACCAATTAAACATGGATGAAAGTGATGATTATATAGGCTATATAATTTAGATAATATTTCATGGAACTAATTAGAAGGTTAGTCAGTATAATTGAGCACACATTACCTTGCATTCGAGCAAGGAATTCGATTTATTTTGATGCATTGAAAAAATGGGTATGGGTGTGTTCATATGTAGAGTTATATAATGTTATTTTATGAATCATTGCAATTGATGGTTCATGAGAAAAATTAATCAACTCATGAATTTGTGTTAGTAGTGTAAATATGTTAACTAATGATCTTGAAGAACGATTAAATAATAATATTATATATATATACCGATAATAAATTTTTAATGTATATAATCAGTAAATGAGAATTATATATGGACCATAAAACAAGGTTGCACATAATTAAATATTTTCATTTCTCAACACACTACCTTCATAGGTATGAAAACTAGTTAGAATATTGTTGGGAAAAAACCCCTCAAGGTAACATTGCAGTATTTTTGGGTTGATTGTGTTTGTTGACAAAACAGGTTTCCATGGATAATTGTCAAGTTCCAAAGAATTTTTTTGACAATCCTTGTTGACAAAGAATGATGAAAATGGAAAGGACGATCTGGAGGCGATACAAAAGAGCAGTACAAGGTGGGGCTGTTTCACAGTGTTTGCCAAATTTTTGGGGTCCAATATTTGGGGTTTGGTGAGCATCGCAAAAATAGGATTTCCATGAAGATCATAATTAAATATGGAAATAGCATGAATTTAGTGAATAGAGGCTTCATGGTTTGGATTTTGCGAAGACCAGAAGAATGAAGGCAGTGATTCTTCGCGATTACGATGAGCTTCGCGAACGACAGAGGTTGAAGCGCATCGCGGCGGTGAAGGGATTTGAAAGGGAGCTTTGCGGCGATAGAAGGCATTGCGAGGGAGCTTCGCGGTGAAGGTGCAGAGGTATGTTGACGGTGATGCTCCGCGATTACGACGAGCTTAGTGAATGGAAAATTGTCGTGGTGCTTTGCGATTTGGACAGAAATCCGGCTGAATCTTCGAAGCTTCGTGATTTGAGATGAAGTGGCATTGAATTCACGCGGAATGTTCGAGGGTCGGTGGAATCTCCTATAAATAGAGGCCGACCCCCTCAAGAGAAGTAGATAGAAATTTCAGAGAAGATCATTTGCTCTCGTTTTGCAAAGGGGGTCCGTGGATCCAGTGTGCTTCACGAAAGAGGAGCCTTGCGGAGGCTATTGTAGCTCCGCGAAACCTGCGATCTCCACTTCGGCTTAGTAAGCTTCATGAGGGACGTTGCATTGTGACGACTTGAGCTTTGCGAAAGTGCTTCGTGAAAGTGATTTTCGAAAAGGCAAGAGCTTCGTGAAGGCTTGTTTGAGCTTCACGAATTTGGGATCCTCGCGCAGCAGGGTGCTTTGCGAAGGTGTTTCCAAATGGAATTGCCCAGTGTTCAGAGGCAATGAGGTATTCATCAGTGGATGAAAGTTGGACTTCAATAGAGCATCTATCAATAGTTAAATATGCATTATTTCATGCAAATTAATAGACCTACAAGTCTATAAACTGTGAGTGGATTCCCTTCTAGAGCAGTGAGCATAAGAAGGGGAAGAAGGTGATCCTGTCCACCGGAAGTGAGCCAAAAAGAGGGAAACATGGAGTGACCCTTGGGAAAGCAGTGAGTTGACCCTATACTTTGTCAAGGTAGTGAGCCTAGGTGTATAAGAGATCTAGCCAGAACATTGTATCCCCGTCTAGTGAAGAATAGTGGAATTTGGTACGACCAGAAACTTGTCGGAGTATGCTCCTTAGACATAGCCTAGTGAGGGTGAACCAAGTAAAAATCTCTGTGTCTGCATGTTTGCTTCCCTCCATTACATTAAAAGCATCATCATTAGATAAAGAAGTGATCATAGAGTACACACAAGAGAAAAAAAGTGACCCTTGTAATAAAGAGGTCAAGATCCTGTGGGGTAGGATGAACTTTGAAAAAGAATATCCATACCCTGATTCACCCCACCTCTTAGGGTATATAGGCACCTATTGGCCCTAACAATTGGAATCAGAGTGATGGATGCTTTTATCAGATTTGTTTGCTCCGACTTGGTGTAGTCGATCTGTGTGTTTAAAGAATCAGTCTGCTCTTATCTTGGTGAGCCACGGAAAAGGGAAAAACATCCCAGAAGAAGCATAAGTTAGGTGGTATTCCTCAGTGTGGAAGTGTGTATGGAAAAAGTGTGATTCAATTAAAAGAATCAAATAGTTTACTGAAGGAAGGTCTGGATGAATCTGACAGGGAAATGATTGATTCACTCAGGCATGATGTAGGAATGAGTGATGTACATGAACTTCAAAGTGATATTGAAACACGTGATGATGATGAAGAATGAATTAAAGGAATAATAGATTTGAAATCTGAGATAGAGGTTGCTCTTGAAGAGATATATGTTTGGAGAGACAAAACCAAGAATGCTAACAAAGTTGTTCACGATGCCAACCTCTATATACAACAGTAGGAAGAAGAGAAGTCTAAGATGATGGGTAAAATTGAGGAACTCAAGTTATCAGCACCATAGAACTCAGAATCAGTTGGTGAGTATAAGCTTAAGATTGAAGAACAGAAAAGGGAGATCGATGGCTTGAATAGAAAAGTGAAATATAAAGTAAAGTGCATTGAAGAAACTGATATTCCAAGTGACGTTGGAAACACCGAGAAGACAAATCTTAAGATATTGGGATCAAAGTATTAGAGACTGAGGTCAACAAGCTAAGAGGCATAAATCAAAGGATTATTGGTGTGGAAACTGACCTAAATGAGAGGAATGATTCTCAAGGTGAGGAACTACAAAAGCTGGCTAAAATAAAAGGAAAACAAAAGGCTAGTGATTATGAAGAGAGTCAAAAGTCAGATGAAGTTCAGAATCGGAAAGCTAGAAAAGTTGATCTTGATACACAGATATCTGAGCTAGTTCAGGAGAATCAAAGACTACAACAAGACAATTCATGTTGTTTTGATTCTGTAGCTCATGAAAAAATGAAAGTAAAGGAGCAGAGTGACTTGGTGGATAAGCTAACACGTGAATTGGAAGATTAGATGAGTAGAGGGAATCTTCTTAAGGGAGAACTTGATGTCCAACATGAATCAAGGGATATAAAGATTCAAAAGATGGAAGAAGATCTAGAATCAGTCAAGAAGGAAATGGAGAAGTCTAAATCCAAAGTTAAGCCCAAGTTGAAGGATGCGATGCACTTATTATTTGATTATCCTTTAGCAGGTGATGATCAAATGAAATCCAAATATGCTACATCAGAAGAGAAGCATGAAAGGATTGTATTATCCCAAAGGCCATCCTTGTTTGGAAATATGGAATTGGATATGATGATCTCACTTCTATGCATTATAGGAAAAGTGCAGTGAAAATATCTAGAGATATGGAAGACCTTGCAGGTGCTGGAGATAGACCTAAAAGGGCTTTTACAGGATGAAATGATAGCATGTGCTATTTCTGCGGGATTCATGGCCACACATCAAGCTTCTATCCAGATGCTCTAGAATACATTTCAGGATATGAAAATATAAACATTAATAAACCTAAGGATAAGAAGAAGCATCATGAGAAATCAGAGAGAAGAGTCTCTCAGAGGAAAGCATTCATAAGATGCTATTACTGTGGAAGAATGGTACACACCATGAATATGTGTCAAGAAGCTCAAGAGCTCAATGACAGGGGAAGATTTCAAGCTGCATCGACATCTTGGCTATGAGATGATGAAATTAGGTATGCCTTTAATGGAAGTTGTTTCATATGTTCTAATCATGAGAATTTGGCAAGCAATTGCAGCAAGAAGAAGGCACATAAGCAAAAGGAACTCCAAATGAGATTCTCAACTCTAGTGGTGTATAATGAGAAATCGTACACTGGGAGAGAAAGTTGTATGTTGAAGAATAAGCTTAGAGTTCTTGGAGAATCACAAGGATATGACCAAAAAGTGTATCAGTCACACTCACAAACGCTCTCTAAGAATGAAAATGAACAAATATGGAAGAAAAAGGGTAGAAACACCACAACTGTGAATAAAAAGAGTGCACATAAAATGGAGGACTCACCACCAGTGAAATAGAGTGTGGTGATTCAGAAATCTGATATAAGGTAGATAAATAAAGAATTCATTGAAAAATTCAAAAGTCGTGTTCCAGGGAGAGGACTGGAAGAAAAAGGAAAATCCCTGCAATGGTGGCAGAAGCAAAGGAAGATGACAAGAAAAGAGATTCCTGCTCAGAGAAATAATCAAGGAAAATGGAATTTTGGAAGAACCTCAAAGAAGTAAATGAGTACTAGTGGGTCTATACCCCATGTGATGAGAATGGTCGGGCCTACAGAATCTACATATCAGAAAAAGGCTCAGCATGTGGGTAATGAATGCTTAGTCATATGGCCAGAGCAGTTGATGTTGGCCAGGCAGCTGGAGGAAGCATGAAAGGAGTGTGATGCACTCCAAGATAGAATCAAAGGGTTGACCCATTACGATCAACCACAATCCTCATCTTGATGATTCCAGAAGACACCCCTCTCCCTATGTATATAAATGCTGTTAACTGATGATTCATGTGTTTCAGTTTTTAGGTAGATATGATCTGTGGGGTAGGGGCATCTAATGATGAGAAGTGGAGAAGTGATATTCTCTAGAGTTTCAATTGATTCAAATCAGGTAGCAGAATAGAAAATGAATGGGATAAACAGAGCACAACTAGAAGTGATTATGTTATTATATTTATCTCTTGTTTCCTACACCGAGTTCCAACTCAGTAGGCTTAGAGATTTGGTTAATGGATCAATGATGAGTGCAAGATTGGCATAAATCATGCAGGTGGAATTTGAGAATAAATGATGCAGGAGAGGAATGACGTTTATGGGTCCAAACAATTGGTCTAACCCAAGGAAGTGTTGCATAACATATGGGGATCATTTAATAACAAAATCAGATGCCAAATCCATCAAGGAAATAATTGGATGACCCAGCTCAGGTGTTGTCTATCAAGAGAATACGTACTCTGGGAGAAGCAGCAATGATCAAGCATTTCATGCTTATTTATTTTGATCTAACATTGTGGTATCAACTAACTATTTTTAGGATACCAAGAAGCTGCGAGAAGTAGTTGAAAGGAATGATTCCACTGATCAATGAAACAGTGATAAATTTCCTGATAAACATGGTGAGGAAGAAAGCATCAAAGGGGGAGAATAAGTGATTAATGCTGATTTAGAAAAGAAAAATCCTTATCTGCACAACAGTCAAATAGTTGAGCTGAAATTGACATTCAGAATATCATTGGTGATTAGTCAGCTCTAGCTCAGACAAGGAGAATGTAATCACTGCATAAAAAATCTTTTATATCCCAGGTTGAGCTGAAATGCATTGCTGATGCAGCTGAAGATGAAAACTGGGATCATGCAATGAATGAATAGATAGATCAGAATTGAGATGAATTAGATGTGGGAGACTGTTTCGAGGCCAGATGATAAAAACATCATCAGGACTAAATGCATCTATTAAGACAAGATGAATGAATATGGAACAATGATTCGGAAAAAAGAACGACTGATCTGTAAAAGAGACTCTCGGATAGAGGGAATAGATGTTGATGAGACATTTGCACCAGTTTCAAGGCTGGAAATGATCAGACGTTTTTTTTCCATTGCAGTGCAAAGAAAGTTGAATGTTTTCTAGATGGATGTCAAATATGCCTTCTTAAATGGAGTTCTAGAAGAGGAGGTGTATATTGAGCAGCCAGATGGTTTTCTCATTCATGAGGATGAGAACAAAGTTTGCAAGCTGAAGAAGGCATTGTATTGGCTGAAACAAGCACCAAGAGCATGGTACTCAAGGCTTGATCAGTACTTGAAGAAGCTTGGTTTTCAGCTTCGAAGAGTTTATTACAATCTATATTTCAGTAATGACAGTAATCAAAGCATGATGGCGTTGGTTTATGTAGATGAAATAATATTTGGTGGATCAGATGAAGCTCAGTGCAGAGAGTTTTCTGAATTCATGAAAAATGAATTTGAAATGTCAATGATTGGAGAACTAACGTTTTTCCTTGGTCTACAGGTGACACAAGGAATGAATGGAATATTCATTTCTCAATATAAATATTCCAAGGAGGTCCTAAGAAGGTTTGGAATGGAAAATTCCATGGAGATGAGGACTACGGTTGCTACCCATATGAAATTATCAAAAGATGAGGATGGAAAGGTAGTTAATATCATTGAATATAGGAAAATCATTGGAAGTCTATTGTAATTAACTGCAACAAGGCCTGATATTATTTTCCCCACATGCCATGAATCGAGATATCAGAGTAATCCCGAGGAAAGTCACATTCTTGCAGTGAAAAGAATACTTCGGTATATCTAGGGAACAATGTATTTCGGCTTGACATATACTAACAAATTTCATACAAAGTTATTGGGATATTCTGATGAAGACTGGGCTGGTTCAGAAGATGATAGAAAATCAATGTCAGGTGGTGCATTCTATCTTGGTAGATTATGTATTTCTTGGATAATAAAGAAGAAAGATTTCATTTCTTTGAGCACCGCAGAAGCTGAGTATATTGCAGCCACTCAAGAATGCACACAGTTATTGTGGATGAAGCAACATCTTGATGATATGGGAGTTGAAGTGAAGTCTGAAATCGGAATCTAGTGTGATAACTCAAGTGCTATAAATCTTAGAAAAAATTCCATCTATCACTCAAGGAGAAATCACATTGAGATAAAGTATCATTTTATCAAGGAGAAGGTTGAGCAGGGAATCATGAAGTTGGAGTATGTGCCTACAGAGTTACAGGTTGCACACATTCTGACATAGGCCTTATCCAAGGAAGCTTTTGAGAGGCATTGACTGGCTCTGGGAGTTCAGTCGATTCCCCGCTCTTGAGATATTGTTGATTTGGAACCCCCCCTCTCCTCGAGGTATGATGTGTTTTTCCCTAATGTGCTGATATGTGTTATCTACTATGTTACAGACTATAAAAAAGTGACCTTTGGGTTCATTGAAAAAGGGGGAGAAAATAGTGATTGTTCAAGGGAGAGATAATGTGGCTATACAAGAAATCATGACATATACGGGGAGAAGCTGACCAGTGGAGCAGCCAGATAGGGGGAGAAATAAGAAAGGGGGAGACTATTAAATCTGACGATGCTAGAAGTGATCGATGAAAGCATAGATATTATGACAGCCGAGGATCTTGATAAAAGCAGAAGAGTGATGTTGGAATGGTGTGAAAAGGTGTCCAGCTATCACCATTTGGGATCAGTGTGGTTCAACAATTGGTATCAATTTATGAATTGGTATCAGGTTGGAATCGACAATTGATTTTGGACATGAAGTGATTCATCGATGAACTTTTCATACTACTCTTGTTTCTCATGCTGAGCAGTGCTCATGTGGGCATAGAGTACGTGTTAAGTGATTCCTTAATTTCTATCATGATCCCAAGAGGCGAATGGTGGTAGCGGCTGGAAGAAGACTCAGTGAGGTATCAATGTGCAGAAAATCCTTATGAGAAGAGTTATGATGAATTGTCAACAAACCCAAAGGGGGAGATTGTTGGGCAAAAATCCCTCAAGGTAACATTGAAATATTTTTGGGTTCATTGTGTTTGTTGACAAAACAGGTTTCCATGGATAATTGTCAAGTTCCCATGAATTTGTTGACAATGCTTGTTGACAGATAACGATGACAAAGGAAAGGATGATCTAGAGGCGGAACAAAAGAGCAGTACAAGGTGGCACTGTTTCCCTGTGTTTTCCAAATTTTTGGGGTCCAAAATTTGGGGTTTGGGGAGCATCACGGAAATAGGATTTCCATGAAGATCATAATTAAATATGGCAATGGCATGAATTTCACGAAGAGAGGCTTCATGGTTTGGATTTTGTGAAGACCAGAAGAATGGAGGCGATAATTCTTCGCGATTACGAAGAGCTTCGTGAACAGCAGAGGCTGAAGCGCATCACTGCGGTGAAAGGAATTGCAAGGGAGTTTCGCAGAGATAGAGGGAATTGCAATGGAGCTTTGTGGCGAAGGCGCGAAGGTATGTTGACGGTGATGCTCCGCGATTACGATGAGCTCCGCGAACGGAAAATTGCAGTGGTGCTTCGCAATTTGGATAGAAATCCGGCGGAATCTTTGAAGCTTCGCGATTTGAGATGACGTGGCATTGACTTTTCACGTAAAGTTCAAGGGTTGGTGGAATCTCTTATAAATAGAGGCTGAAACCCTCGAGAGAAGTAGAGAGAAATTTCAGAGAAGATCATTTGCTCTTGTTTTGCGAAGGTGGTTCGCGGAGCCAATGTGCTTCGCGAAAGAGGAGCTTCGCAGTGGCTATTGTAGCTCCGCGAAACCTGCGAGCTCCGTGTTGGCTTAGTAAGCTTGGCGAGGGAGGTTTCTTTGCGACGTCTTGAGCTTCGCGAAAGTGCTTCAAAAAAATGAAGGAGCTTCTAGAAGGCTTGTTTGAGCTTTGCGAAATTGGGATCCTCACGAAGTAGGGTTCTTTGCGAAGGTGTTTCCAAAAGGAATTTCCCATTGTTCAGAGGCAAAGAGTTATTGATCAGTGGATGAAAGTTGGACTTCAATAGAGCATCTATCAATAGTTGAAGATGCATTATTTCATGCAAATTAAGAGACCTACAGGTCTATAAACTGTGAGTGGATTCCCTTCTAGAGTAGTGAGATTAGGAAGAGGAAGAAGGTGATCATCTCCACCGGCAGTGAGCCAGAGAGAGAGAAACATTGAGTGACCCTTGGGAAAGCAGTGAGCTGACCCTAAACTTTGTAAAGGTAGTGATCCTGGGCATAGAAGTGATCTAGCCCAAAAATTGTATCCACGTCTAGTGAAGAATAGTGGAATTTGGTATGACTGGCAACTTGTCGGCGTATGATCCTTGGACGTAGACCAGTGAGGGTGAACCAAGTAAAAATCTCTGTTTCTGCCTATTTTCTTCCCTCCATTGCATTCAACGCATCATCATTAGATAAATAAGTGATCATAGTTTACACACAAGAGAAAACAAAGTGACCCTTGTAATAAAGAGGTCAAGATCCAGTGGGGTAGAAAGAACATTGAAAAAGAATATCCATACCCTAATTAACCCCCCCTCTTAGGGTATATAGGCCCCTATTGGCCCTAAAACATATGTTGTGATAAAAAAGGATCATGATTCCTTATCTTTGAATGGGATACCAAAAAAATTAATGGATTTCTAAAGAATTATCCTTGAATAGACGAAGGAATGGGCGAATACATATCTTTATCAAATGAGTATTAAACCATATACCCATCTAATGATTAAAGTGAATGAAAAGGGTTATATGGAATTATAAACGAAGGTTAGAAATATTCCTAAGTTAAACATTTATTATGATTGAACGATAAGATGAAATAACTATGTAGGTGTCTCATGAATACTAGACCAAAAGATCAAACTATTTAAAGATAATCATTTCTCATTATCTTCCATTAATAATGGAAGAAAATGAGGTATAGATACATGAAATTGAATTATTTTCCCAACAACATAAAGATGGATATTATGGATTATGTATCTTGGTTCGTTGTATGGAAACACATTAAGACTGAAATGAAAGTGTAAGATGGTTTATTACAACTATTACGCATACCAGAATGGACATGAGATAACATCACCAATGATTTATTCATTAGAGACAAAGAAAATAAAAGTTCATAAACCTAATTGTGTTGTAGTCAATAACCTTACGAAGTAAGTGAAAATTATTTTTGTCTGCATATATTTATCTCTAGATTATATTTAAATGATATATATTAAATAATTGTTAAGGTTACATGGTGTACCACATTATATTTTATCTAATAGGGATATATGGATAATCATTAAGATTTTTATATGTCTTCAAGGGGATCTTGATAAAATTTTTACTTTTATTACTACTTAAAATCCTTAGATAGATTTTCAGTTTTTAGGAGCATTAAAAATCTAGAAGATCTGTTGAGATCTTGTTCTCTAAATCTCAAAATTTTTTGGTAGAACACCTTCCAATTCTCACGTTTTATTAGAACAATATATTTAACATTAGAATTAAAATATCAAATTATGAATACCTATATGGAATATTACATAGTACTTCCACATTATTGACTAACATTTGAGGATGAAATATATTGGGACATGAACACACTGAAAAAATGTGAGAGAAGTTTAGATCCATTAATCTACATATCGATGCATCTTGGTGTGTGAATAGAAGTTACATGAAAAATTATTGTTGATATTTCAAAATTGATGTTAGTGATAAGGTTTAATAATGAATGTATCTGTTGAAGAATATTACAAGATTCCAAAAAAGAGGGAAATCTAAAACCTAAGTATACTTGTGCCTTCAAGACTCATTACTGATTAAAGACTATAAACTATCATTTGGACCATCGACTAAACATCTCTATTTTTCATGATGTGTTTTATCTATAATCCTTGAGGATGTTTATACTAGGTCTATCACATGTACTGATCATATATGTTATACCATTAGAGAATGATCTTTCTTAGGAAGTAAAATAAGTATAATTTTGAGATCATTGAGATAAAGTTCTATGGAACAATACTACTGACCTGGTTAAAGTTCATTAAAGGAATAATAAATTATAGAATCTATATGGTAAATCAAGGATTTGATAAAGATTAGATATCTACATTTTTTTACCAAGATTATTGATTTTCAATGTATAAATTCATTTTTTTTGGGTTATAATTTATCAAGAAATATTTTATTTCCTTCCATTTGTAATAAAACATGAAGTATTTGAAATCCTTAAATAAACCTAATAATGAGTTTATAGAAACCAAGATATTATAAAAAATAATAAATAAGTACAATAATTTGATGGTATGAATAGAGAAAATAAATTTTTGAAAAATATGTATAATGGTTTTCAGTAATGAAAATTTATTGATTTATTCACAATAAATAGGAACTAAATTTATAGAAAATGCATTTATTCTTTTAATATATGTTTTCTTCAATGATCGTTTTTATATCATTTTTTCATATGAAATATATAATTAATAAGTTACATTTATATATGTACTATTTGAGTAAATGAATTTTTTTATTAAAATAATAATTTAAATTTTATCATAGGGTGAATTTTAATGATTTTATGAAAGATATATTTTTTTGTGAATTATGCAAAATACTGATTTTTGTAAAAAATTATAATTTCATTAAAACTAAAAGTCCCATTATTTTAAATGGGATCTAAAATTCAACTAATTATATATTACTTATATGTTATGTAATTATTTATATAGTAATAATCATTATATAACAATTTGTTATATTGCAGTTTGTTTTCTTAAAAAAAACTTTTTTTGAAAAGACTATTTTTTCACATGATGCATTTTTAAATTAGAAAATTAATTTTCTATGTATTTATCAACTATTTTAATGAAATTTATTGATTATAGGTTTAATATATTAATTTCAAATCCATTTTAGTGTTTTTATAATGAAAGAAATGGATATAAAATATATTTTACGCTAAAACATTTATTTTTTTGAAAATAAGAATTCATTATGGTTTGTATGATTAGTTAAAAATAATATAATACAATAATATAAATTAAATAATGGAAAATGGAATAGATATTTTTAATCATAATAATTAATATAATTTAATATATTTACAATATTTTTTTGTCTTAATTTATTGTAAAAATTGAAAACTTGTGTTGCCGTGGTTAAGGAGAAAATGAGTTTAACATGGGTTAAATAATGAGATAAGGTTTCAAACATAAAAATAATTATTAGATTATGTTTTTACAACCATATATTATCCTATAATTGAATACATATACATTGGGGTCAACATTGATATATGATAACACTAAAACATGAATATCTCTTATGAAATTGAATGTCTGTCCCTCCCCGAACTTATAAAAGTGAACCACATATCCTCTGTTATTTCGAAAATTTGTGCCTTATATCATAAAACATACCAACCCCTAAAGAATATAATAATCCTTCCAATAAAACTTGATACTATTCAACTATACTATTACTAATATGTCGATGATTAAGGATTGAACCAAAGGATGTGTCTCAACGTTGAGGTGTAGATCTCAACTATGCAATTTCAATTTTATTTTTGAATATAATTCCTGTAAATTTTTTCTTTCCATAAAAATCATAAATCCAGTATAATTAATATAATAAAATGTTATAATGTTTAAGAAATAACTATTTACCAACTCTACTCAATCCAATGGAAAATGAATGTTCACTCATGCATATGTGTGGACGACCGCATTTACATAACAATTACTTACATTTCATACAACATCAATTATGGATATTTTTATGATAGATCTATGATTATATGTTTTATTCATTACATAATAATTAATGTAGAAAAATTAACTAATAATTACCATTATTTTGTTCCATCCATCAAAACATGTAAATTCTACTCATCCGTAAGTGGAAACTACAATCTCCATATAATTATCTATTTTATTTAATGAAAATACTTTATATTATTGGATATAAATATTTATATAATTAATATATATTATATTTATATCATTATTAAAATTTTTTATGATGAATTAACCTTGATAAATTTACATCAACCATAACCACCGAACCAAAACATATATGAGAAATTATCGATATAACACTTAAAAGGAAGATGGTGATCAAAAATTGTTAATGAAAAGGTGATAAGATGTCAAAGTAAACCTAGTATGTCATTTTAAGTATTATTATATTTTAATTATAGAATTATAAATGAATTAAAATTCTATAAAATCTGATAGAGTTCTATGAAAGGAAACATACATGAGGTAAGGGTATCATCTCAATTTCTCTTCATTAAGAGTTATTTTAAGGTTATAAAAAAATTATTATTTATATGGTGCATATAGTAACCAATTTATTATTTATCATGAATAAAATTATGTAAATTGTTTTTAATGTTTCATTTAATGTTATTATTTCATGGGGTTAATGATTCAAAGTTACCAACAATGTAAGGGTTTCATCGTACATTCTCATTTTTACCAAGATGGTTTCTGATTATATTTTTCAGATGATGAAACTGTATAATATATATATCTGTGAAATGTAATGTATTTTAATAAAATCTAATTATTTTTATATATTTCGTGTATCCATTTAAATTTTCATCTTTTTATGTACTAAATATAAAAAAGGTAATGTTTTTTGGAAAACTAGCCTTGTATTTTCCTTTTACTGAGAATCATTTCTCCCATGTGTTTATATTTCATTAAAAAATTTTAAATTTGTTTTAATTTTCTCCAAAAACATTTATATGAATTTTATATCTATTTTTTAATTTA
Organism: Viscum album; assembly: GCA_963277665.1. Taxonomy (NCBI): domain Eukaryota; kingdom Viridiplantae; phylum Streptophyta; class Magnoliopsida; order Santalales; family Viscaceae; genus Viscum; species Viscum album. The sequence goes on along the minus strand of OY728162.1, from coordinate 1,231,844,171 downwards.
CTTAAAAAGATTGTAAATGATATTTTTTTATTATTTTACAATTGTTATTATTTTTACTTTTACAAAAATTGTGCAACAAAATTTTGTTTTAACAAACACCATATGAAGTGCCTACACCTCCACCATGAATAAATATTTAATTAAATATTTACTTACATGTTTACTTTTCTAATTTAATTTAAAATTATTTTCTTAATTTTTGAAAATATATTTATTCAAAATAGGTGATTTAAAATAGAAATGGCATTTTCCTTAATGAACAAAATTTAGAAATGGTAATGTTATTTTTTTCTATAAAAGCTACCATTGATTATTCATTTTATTTAATAGGTATATAATCTAATTTTACAGTATTTATTTAATCTATATATGGTTTATGATTAAGATTACTACATGTTTATGAAACACACATCCATTCAACCAGTTATAATTTGATGATTTTATGAATGTTTTTTGATAGTATGAAACTCTTCTATATGGAAATAATTATTTTATGCGTGGGCCAAGAATATTATAGTCATAAAATGAAACTGGTAAAGATGTATAACTCATAATATAATAAATATTTGAATATAGAGCTATCCTAGTTCAATAAGTTTCTTTGACCAATAGGATATTCTTGGTAGTTAACATAAACTAGTTAAATGATGGAATGTGGAGTGAAACCAATCAACTATTTGTCATGGTAGCAATAAATAACTAAGGAAATGATTTTTATATTTATACACACCCTGAAGGCTTAATAATTATTTTTATGATATTTTTTCATAGATTGTTATTGATTATTGATGATTAAACACACATGTAGATAATGTCATTTGTTTGAAAAACCCTTATGCCATGTTTCATCATAAATGATCTTGGACTGATTGGGGACAACATGGGTTTCATGATTCTATCCTTTAGTAGTCATTTCGGTTTTTAAAAGTATCTTCATGAGAATTCCAAGGTAATTATCACTAGTTTAAACTTATGCTATGAAAATAATATATCTCCCACAATAGTGGAAATGTATTCCATAATTTTACACAACTATTTTTTGGTAAATAAAATAATCCCATTGTATATCATATATATTTTTAGAAAGTTAATATGCCTTATCAACAAAAATATTATTGTTATTCACACCAAAATTTGGAAAAAAACCCAATTTGGTCAGCGTACTAATTCCCAATAATGGGTTGTGGAATGCATGGACCGTGAACTAAACATTCGCAGATAGTCCGTGCAACACTGGCTCGCAAGTTGTTGTCCAGAAAAGAAAGTAGTATACAAAATTATGAAGAGGGATCCCCTATCCCATGAACCATGTCATTGGGAAAATGGAGTTAGAGAATTCCCCCCCCCCATGTACTATGACCCCTGTGTACAATATCCACCACGAACTAAGTAGTTCGTGTGATGAGGTGACAACACCAGTGTCAGCAAATAAAGCCCAAGGATGACTAAATCTACCATGGGCTTCCTGAAATGGATCTATATGAACCACTTATCTGTAATATATATAAAACCCCAGAGGGTTTAAATTATTAGTATAGGAAGATAACTAAAATGGGTATAAGAAAAATGAATGACAGGGGGGAAAGGGGAGAAGTCACTCAAGCACCTGATATAGTTTGCAAAACTCCAGCATGCGAATCATATGAGTGTATCCCTATGTAGAAATATACACAAAGATCAATAAAAGTAGTAACCTCTAAAAAATATATCATGTGGATGTAGTGCCATTTTTGTAATTGAGTCGTCATTTTCTATCCTCGTGAACGAATAAAAAAATAGCACACACACACCCTTTTTTTGAAAATTGTTTGCTGATAGCTCTTATCCATCAAAATATATGTGACAATCCCCATCTCTAACAACATAATTCATGGATATATTGTTTTCAGCCAACTCCTACATAGATGATCCTTTGCGTAGAACACCGTACATGGACTACCCTATGCAGACAACACATGTTGTGAACCGTTTGTGTAAAACAGTACGCAAACATCCCATATACGACTAAATCTTATGATAAGAAACGATTCATGCACATAAATCCATACATCAGAGGGATACACCCTATATTTCTACTTGGGATCTTTATTAGGCTACATTTCTAGCCATCCAGGCCGGCCCCTTCACTACTATCACTAACCCCTATGAAAAATGGACCGTTTCACTACAATCTTTTCAGGCCCGGTCGCCTACATTTTCTATTGCACACTTATACCACCCCAAAATCCATCCCTTAACTTCCATTTTTACATTATACATATCAAGGGGTTTCTAAAACCCCAAAACCATCCTAATATTTGAGGTTGATCTAGAACTCTGTGGACAATCATAGTCTGAATATTTTCTATACTTTTTAGGAAACATCCTTCCATCCATCATTCTCTATGTCCTGGGTGACTCTTGATCTTCATAAACCTAAATGGAAATTATAAATGGATTGTAATGTTCTTGGATATAGCACAGATTGAATAATCCCACAATTCCCCAGAGTATCTACATATGTTTCCTACAAAGGTGGTCTATCAACTTGAGAGAAATTCTCCCTCAGGAGATGCATTTCATACCTCCGTACACCTTAATGGATCCCTTCCTCTATATCATATCTCCTAATCCAGAAATCCCCATAATAATGGTTTCCACTATCCATACCTCTCATGTTTGGGGCATGTCATAACATTCCAACCATATTATCCTCTATTTAATAATGGTTCCTACAACAACCAGTCCAAACACTTTGACTTTGTACCATGAGTGATCGTACTAACCACATAAATTTAAACTGCATGGTATTAGTTCCTATGGAAATATAATAATATATACATTCATAGTCTACTATATATGAATTTTAACTATAGAATACTAGGAAATTTTAGATCTTAATAACATTCCCCGACCATCAAAAATTGAAGGAACGTGTCCTGATGACACCTCTACTTTATGATGTGAACAATGTCCAGATAGCTCTGAATATGTTTCCCACAAAAATGGCCTTTCAACTAGAGAAAAATTCATCCTTAGGATAAGACTATTCAACCTATGTACTCCTCGATGGATTCCATTCCCCATATCATTTCTCATAATCCTAGATCCTCTAGAATCATGATTTGCACGTTCCTTCCCTCTCATGATTGAGGCATGTTGGAACATCCCAACATGATTATGTTCTAGTTAATTATCATCCAAACTATACGACTTTAAACTATAGGATACCACATATGATTCCCAAAATGAAACTATGGCTTATAAAATCCCCTAACCATTCCATAATAAGCATCAATACAAATTGTCTTAATATCAACCCGGGATATGTACAAATAGATTTCTGAACATGGATATCCATGATATAAACACATGAGAGAAAATTGGAATTTTCAAAGTCATATTATCTATCCCCCTATGGGATCTAGTACAATATATCAGTAGATGTAGTGGGACCTGTGATCTTTATATCCCCTACCTCATCTTGTTTCTCACACCGAGCATGGCACTTGAGGACTTTTAGTTTGGTGGTGATCATGACTCCCACATAACTCCAAAATTTGGTCCTCTAACTAGGAGTAAGAACAAAAAAACGAAATAGGAGAACATTAAATCCTCCTCAAACAAGGATATGTAGGACACATGTCTGAAGGTCTGAGCTCAAATGGGAAGCTTCCTTAAAAAGCACCACGAAATAAACTATGAGAACTCTGATTCCTACTCTAACCATGATACGTAGGACGCCTACCTAAGGCTTGAGCTCAAGAAAAATTCTCTGTACATGTCAATCGTAATAAAATATAACTATACTAATTAGGGTACCCTCTTCAAAAGTTATCCTCGAATTATTTCTCTCAAAAGGTTGGCTCTGATGCATATGCCCCAATCATGCACCCCACAATACATGGAACCTAGAAAGTTTATGCCCCAAATCAAAAAGGACTATGTGGATTCTAATTCCTCTTACGAGGATACATTGGAAACCCATTTAGTGGGTTTGATCCTGAAAATCGAAGAATATCTATCCTCCTGGATGATGATAAAATCCATAGAACCGCATCACATATCTCAAATCATCAACTTCTGGGTAAAATTAATATGAATCATTAATGTGATTGTTAATGTTTAACATTGATGAAGAAACTCAAATACATATGTATGTATTTGTCAATGAATAACATTAGATTCATACATGTGATTTTGGACCTATTCATATTTTCAATTTGTCTTATAACCTAGGGGGTAATATGCAGACACATGCTTTGGAAACAACCATGGATTCAAAAATATATGAACATTTCTTAAATATATTAACGAGTCTAGGAGGAGGAAATAATCCCCCCCGAAAGGGTGGGATGAGGTCGAACTCCCATTCTCTCATCCAGTGGTGTCCTTAAGTGTTGTTGGCCAAATCATTGAATGAGAACATACCATTGGAAATTAGGTCAATGAATCATGGATAAAAGGGTCATTGTTTTTTCTGGATCCATGAATAAACCCATTGGAGGCCATCCGATGACATCATACCCCACATAAACTAATAGCACAAACAGTCAACCCCCCTCCAATTGCTCTCCAGGGCTATTAAAATGTGGAACCTCATTCTCAATATAAAAAGGAAACACTTCCCAATCTTGGTACGACCATATCACCTACCAAAAAGGTTCACAACTCTAATTGGGTCGAAACAAAAAAAGTAAATCTGACATGAAACTGTATAACAACATTGAGTGTGTTGTTATATAGTGACCATTTTGTTCACTCTGGTACGATAGGAATTGGGACAGAACAATTATATATAATTAATAAATATAATATTTAATTAATAGTATATGAATTATAATTTACAAAAATATATAATTAATATTATATGAAATAAAATTTAAATAAATATTTATATAATTAGTTTAAACAAATATATTTATCATTATGTACATTTCAATATATCTGTATTTCAATAAATATAAATGTATAATATTTTGTATGTTAATATATATTTATTTGTATAAATTTTATTTCATATGATATTAATTATATATAATACAAAAGCCTAAAAATATCATTATTATTATAATATAAATTATAAAAACTACAATATAGGCTTTTTATCAGATATATATTTTAAAAAAATTTATTTGTTCATATATTTATAGAATATGATTACGCTTTTATGTTTTATATTATTAATATTATATGAATGAAAATTTATAAAAACAAATATTTATTATAATATTATAAAAATATATTTATGTAGAAATATAAATAAAATTAAATACAATCATATTAATATTTTATATAATATTTTTATATAAAATATTTTAATAAATTAATATATAGTTTTAATTAATTTTATATATAATGGATTTTATTTTAAATAGTTCGGTTGAAAACACCTCCCACTAATTTAAAGACATTAGAGGGCTTTTGAACCCCCTCTAATTTAAGACGTTAGAGGGGGGGGTGTCAACCACTTTTAATTTAATTCCTTAGAGGTGGTTTTGAACCGACACTAATTTTAAATATGAGAGCAGGTTGTGAACCATTGCTAATCACATTGATTAGTAGTGGTTATATAGCCCCATGATTTTCATAAATTAGAAGGGGGTCAAAACCTCCAAAACATGAAACTAGATATTATAATAATAATGTTACACAATTTAGAGTGGGTTCATAACCCACTCTAAATTTGATGATTAACGATGGTTGCATATAACCCCTATAATATATAAAGAAAATAATTTTAGTGGTGGTTTATAAACGCTTTTAAATTTGATTATTTTAGGGGGTTTGCAGACAATCTCAAATTATATAGAAAATGAATTTAGAGGGTGTTTTTGAAAAGTCTTGATCTGGGCAACACACACTAGTGCCCCGATCTAGTCAGTCACAAGACCTTAAGTGTGATTCCCCATATAGTAGAGGATGAGGACTAGAATTAAGGGTCTAATATAGGTCACGGGGAGACAATTACCTCTTTATCAAAGTTTCACAATAGTAAAAATAAATACACAATAACCAAATTATATAACCAATAAGAAAACCAAACCAGTGTCACATGATAACCAAAATAAAAAACACAATATCAAAAATTCAGAGTCAATATGTCATTCCAAATACATTTCATGTGTTAATATATATAAAAAACTTATATAATAAAGAAACTAAAAAATCCCAACATGTTCCAAAATGACATCTGTTTCCCTCATAAATTCTTCATCCCAACCCATCCGTCTATCAAAGGAATATTTCCGTTATCCAATCCAGCAAGCCTGAATTTTATTTGTGCATTGATCAGACAACCTGAGTATGGTTTGTGTACAACATAATAGGCCATCTAAAATAATTTCTAAAACAATATCAAGTCAACAATAGTGTATGAAGCTGTAAAAAGAATAATTTATAAGAAATAAATTTAACAGTTTACAAATATTCAATTATTTGTTATTTAACCACATAAACCCCTAGGTTATTTATGACACCTAAACCCTCAAAACATGTTTTTGGACCATGATAGTTTTTTTTACTATATAACATGTTCAATTTACAAGATCATTATAAAACATGGTCTTTCATTATCAATTTAATTTCAATTCATAGCATGACCACATGGAACCGTGGTCCAATATCATCGATTTGGGTTCAAAATGCCATGTGTAGCACCCCTGGGTGTTGTAAGAAGAAATCAATGTCTCAAAAATCATTTATCACTATGGGATATTGAAGGAGTAGTGTTACACCCTGGCCCTAGATTCCCAGATTCCGTGCATTAATTTAAAACATTGGCATGATTACAAAGAATCTTGTCCCGAAAGATCAATCAGTTTAGCAATCTTGGAAAATAGAATAAATACAAGAATGTTACATTACACATTAGAAAATAAAAAACAACCTAATTGATATTTTGAGAACTCCATTAATCCCCTATATTAACCATACTTATCAATCATAAAACACTTCTTGTAATCCTTGTAAAATAAAACATAAGAAAGGGGTGAGCTCAAAATCTTCGTAAGGATAACAATATTGCAGATACTTTCACAAATAAGCACAAAAATTTAATGAAATGTATAAAAATAAAACCAAATCCTTTTAACATAAAATTCTGAAAAATATAGGAAATATAAATCAAATAATTCCATTTACTTATTCACATATATATTCTACTAGTTGAATAGCGACATGCAATATCAATAACCAATTTCATAATGATGGAAATCATAATTCCGGACTTTATAACCACATAGTCAAGGGATTGTGCCAAGAATACAAATAAAATTTTGTCAAGGCCTTGTGCCAAGACACTAGTTTGTCTCATGATACCTACCTATTCATAGAGGAGGTATAGCGGGCTCCACCTTTCACATACTAAGTCCCAATCATTCCTAATATGAAAAGGTTTAAACATTACATAAACATTAATATTAAAACTAGCATATGAAATGTCAACACTTTATCCATAAACCATGAATGATATAAAAATTAACCATCCACAGTCAAAAATATCACAAAACCTTCAATAAAATATTGATGTTTTTTATCACAATAAATCAACCTTAGTTAAGAATAATATCAAGTAAAGGATGTTGACATAGTTGAAAATGCCCTGTAAAACTCATTGAGAGAAATATACAATTTTTATGATATCATTTTAAAAGTCAAAAAATTTATAAAAGAAGTCATTTAAAATATATTTTTCAATCAAAGTTTCCCATACCACAATGAAAATTTTGAATGGAATTAACATTTTAAAACATTCATGTCCAAATAAATAAATCCTTAAATTGATTTTTAAAATATGAACACTATGAAAAAAGATTTAGAAGAATAAATATTTAAAAAATTTAAAATGATTTTTCAGTTAAATATTCTCTTTAAAAGAATCCTTTTTAAATCTCTTTTAGGAAACATGGACCTGAAAAATAAATATTTCCCAGTAAAAACTTACACATAAACAATCTCGCATAATAATGAGATTGAGGAATTAACCCTTACATTGCGCTTTCTTTTGGTAGAGGTTACATTTAACCTCTTGTATAATGACCATAGTTTGTAATTATATAATACCAGAACCATATTCCTATTTATTATACCATACATGATCCATTTATGACTTTATACTACACATTTAATAATGATTTCCATGTTAAATTAACATTTCAGGTAATAATCACTTTCTTTATCGTACGTGTTTTAATATGTTATTCTTGATGGTATCATTTAGATCATGATTTAAATACTTCCAGAATGTAAAACATGATTTATATATCTATTATATTTAGAATATAAATATTTATAATAGATAGATATATGAAATTGATGGCACCGTTTAAGGAGACGACATTCCATATGGACACAGAAACACAGTTTCTATTTTCATATCGTATTGAATAGAAGTAAGTGAATATGATATATGTAATTATATATATATCTAATAGAATTATTATTTAATATATTAAATAATTATTTCTAATATATATTTTTATAATCATCATTGAATGGTGAATGTGGAAAGGAATCTCATAGCGTCGTGGAGATGTAATCCATACGTTTGCACGGGCGAAAATATCATTATATTGTTGATGAAATCGTATGTAATTGAATGTTATATTATATAAAAAAAATAATTAACATGTTATATTAATTATTTACATCATTTATACTTATTTTTATTCCCTTATAAATAATGAAGTGTTTGAATAACAAACTACACCACGACATGGAGACGATAAGCCTTACATATGGATATATGTTGACTTTTTCATTTATAGGATGGATATAATAATTAATATCATTGTGCCATGTTGATAATAACATCACAGTATGTAGAAGGTACTATAGTTATTATTTTTGTATGGAAATAACAAATAAAGACGATGTGTAAGAAGAAAATAACAAGAAAGAAGGTGGTGAAATTATTACCGCTTCATCTGGTGTTTCCTTTTGAGTTGATCAAAAGGTATCCTTAGGTTGTCTTTTTGATCAAAGTAAGGCCTCTAGGTCAATGGGAGGATAGTTGAAATGTTATTTTGTCTGGGGTTAGCCGATCCAAATGGAATAGGAAGTGTGAAATTTAGAGAAGGGGAAGTACCCTTCTATAAGAGAAGTGAGTATCTGGGTCGAAAAGATCTCAAACAATAGGATTTAGATTGGTTTAGGTCACCATATTAACATTATATTATATATTGACTCTTTGTTAAATAGTTTGACATTTACCATGTCTCTTTGTATTTTTATATGATATGGTTAATAAAATTTCAATAACTAGTCAATTGAACCCCATGTAGTTCATTAATAATATACCTACCATTATATAAGTTCTTTGGCATAACCTTAGATTTTTAAGACTATTATATTATTTAATAAAATAATATTTGTATCTAAAAAACTCATTCATGTAAATTTTGACACTATTTAGCATTGGGTTTTTGTGAAAGTCATCCCAACTTGATTACTTCAAACCAATTACATTGTATGAATCCTAACATGTCATATCCACCTAGAAAATTTGTAGATGTCATCAAAAAATTCAAATTATATTTATTTAAATATTTACAATACCATTTATTTGATTCATTCATTAATAAGGTAATTACCATATAAACATTGTGTCATAAATAAATTTAATTATTTAATTTCTAAATATTATAAATAAAATACAATTATTTAGGAAATATTTTTTTTATTTTAATGAGTATTTGTAGTTGAAAATATAACTTATATAACACTATTTAAAATTGTTTTAGTAAAATATATATTTTTATTTCATTTTTGTCTTTACATTAAATAAATTATTATAATGTGTCATTATTACTATCATGTGTCTCCATAGGGTCCCAAAAACTACCCAATTATTTCCATGGTCGGACACGTATCAACCAATATGAATAGGACACAAGTTAGGGTAATTTAATATTAATATAATATTATTTTGAAACCCAAATTTACCGGATTTACCGTTTAACCGTGGTAAATAAAATATTTATTGAAGTAAATATTCATAATTTCTAAAAATTTAATTTACATATTTACACAATTTTGACCTATGGATTCTAAATAGGGAATCCATTTTTCCAAATTCAAAACACAGAAGAGGCCGAAATTAATATAAAATTAATTCCCATTGTTAAAACATAAATCGTGTTTTTACGAAATAATAAATAAAAAAATATTGACATTTGTTTATCACCATTTTAAATGGGAAATTACATCCAATGAACCAAATTATAATAAATGATAAAAATATACACTAATGAAAATTTATAACTACTCAAATGTATAATTTAACACCATAAATTATTTCTATTAAAAAAGTTATTTTTAATTAAAACATAGTATTTTTCACTATTAATGAAAATATGAATGTTAGAAAAAAAGTACAAAAAATTTATCCAAACAAAATATTTATGTCATAATTCTAAACAATAATTTAATTTCATTAAATAAAATATATAAAAGTGTCAAATATTGGTTTTAAAAAGGGTTCACCATTAAAAGGAGGTAAAATTTCATTTTTTTGAAAAAATGCTTGTTTTATCTAAAAAAATGATGTTGTTATTATAATATGTCAAAGAAACACATAATATGGATGTGAATATTATATAGACTATATAATATTCAAAATTCAGTTCATACTATTCATAACCATTTTTGAACGGCTATTTTGGTACGTTGTGGTGCACTCAAACACAGTGCCGTTTGTAGCACATGCTATTGAATTACTTTAATAAGATAACGTACTATAAAATATTGGGATTTTACACTATCCCATATTTCAATAAATTGAATACTAGAAATTTGGAATTGTGCTTCCAAAATAGAAGGTTGAAAATAGAAAAATACCTTTGTGGAAAACCCAAATCAGAAATTGGTTTAAAAAAATGTAGTCATAATAAGAGAGAAAGGGAAATGAAAAAGTCACCACCAAATTATGATCTCGATTAACAGAACATTAGTTGAAATTAGAGAAACATAATTTGAGTAAAAATGTAAATATTTATAAGAAGTGATTGAGGACATAAATCACAAACATGTATAAAATTGAGGGTGTCAAAGCCATCAATCTATGATGGTTTAAAACATCACCGGTTCAAAAAAATAAGGTATTAGGATAACACATTATTCGTTTTGAGACCCCTCCCAGAAAGTTTATGTAACATCCCTGGTAAATAACGAAATATAATATTTTCATATTTATTAATATTTGTGAATTAAATATATTTTTTATTTTGAAGAGGTTTCTATGTTCGATGGCTTACTCGATACGCAACAACGAGTTTCTTTGAAATCTTATGTTGCACACTACCAATATAGTATTATTATATTAAATGGTGGTTAACTCCTAGCTGTTTTATTGGCGGGAATGAAATAAAACTAACTAAAATATGATTATACATGTTTGTTAAATGTTTTTACATTTATCCAATAAAGGTTTGAGGCTTAAAATTTGAATGAATCTAATTTTAAGCATAAATACTCTAATATTCACTAAAAGGTCAATTTACCGCCTTTTGATGGAGAAACCTCTTTAAATTTATTTTTGGTTATTTTTATATTTTATATGTAATAAAATAAAATTCTTTTTTAGAATGGGGACATCAAAATTTACATTGGTTAAATGTTTTGTATTTTTCTAATAAAGTTCTTTTTTTAATGAATAGTGAAAAATACTGTAATTTTTTCCCAAAAGTGGCTTTTAATATAATTTATTTATTGGTTTAGATTATATTTTTATTTAGTTTAATGTTTAATTGAAATATATGTTTACTATTTAATTCAATGTTGGTCATTGGGAGCAATTTCACTTTGAAATTGGAGTTAATCAACTGTCAATCTTTTGATAGTTATTAATTCATAAAAACACGCTTTTTCATTCAACAACGGGAATTAATTTTAAATTAATTAATTGAAATTATATGTTTATAATTTCGTAAAATAGAAATCATTTTTGAATTCAGAATATCAAAAATATTTAGGCTATATTTTTTTCCTTTTTTTCTGAAAAACTTCAATTTTTGATGAATAGTGAAACCACTTAGTATTCGTTAAGAAAAACAACTTTTTCATTTAAATGAAATTTTACCACTTTTGTGAATTGAATTTAAAAAATAATACATACATGGTTGTTATTATTATGTAAAATGTGATTCAATAAGATGAAAATAATTTTTGGTGAATAGTAAATTTTGACATTTTTTTACTGCGGTTAAAGTTAAATACGGTAATGCAAGGTAAAAAGGATATTAATATTATTCAAAATTACCATAAAACTTTTCCTAACCTTATTTCATGAGTCATGACTGACCGTGAGAATCTTTGGGTCTATTTGGGACCCCATAGATCCACATGGGTGTGATAATAGTACTTTAGATTAATTTATTTAATGTAAAGACAAAAATGACATATTCAAATATCTTTTAGAAATTGAATTTTTACATGGAGTTATATAAGATATATTTTCAACTATAAATATTTTTTTGAAATACAAAAATATTTCCTAAATAATTTTATTTTTTTTATATTTTTTAGACATCATATAAATTAAATTATTTATGGCAAAATAATGATATAGTGTTTACCTCATTAATAAATGATTAAATAAATAGGATTATAATGATTACAATATTATCCAAAACATGTCCAATTATTATAGGATGATTTTATTTTGAATATGAGTCATCTTACCTTCTACTTTAATGATTTTTGGACCTTTTGAAACTGAAGATTAATTTATAATAAAATAATATTTTCACACTTTCCTAAAGAGCCCCTCCCCTCCCTTATAAAAGAATACCACTTCTAAACAATTACTAACTCCATTAAATCCTTTTGTCTAGTCCATACTATTTATAATTAAGATCCCTACATCCCAATACTCCTCCTAAAAGCCTTACCTTAGGCATAAGGCACTTCAAGAAGTCCCTTTGGTTCAAACCAATGTGAGTTACCCAAATTAAAGGTAATTGTTTTTCTTAAATTGTTTTATTTTATTTTACTTATCAAACCCCTAAACTCTTTTTTTAATTTTTTTTTATAACAACACAAATATCCTCAATATACTATGATGTTTTTATGAGAATGATTCAACCTAAACTTACACACACCCCCATCTAACGGGTGAAGAACATACTGTTTCTGTGGATGGAAAACTAACACCTCATGAAACGATGATTGTTCAATTATCTCCTACCGCCTCTCAAGGTGGACATTAAGATGGAACTGTATTTATATATGATATATATATTATGTATATTGTTTCTTTTATACGTCTGTATTTTTCATTTATAGAATACCTTTATGGCTTCCATAGTGGGTAAATACAATAATCTCATTAAAGGAAGTGTGGACTACCGCCCCCTCAAAGTGATATGACCCATTAATGACATTTGTGGGATGTATAATTGATAGAGATAATAATATAATATATGATATTATACTGGAATTATAATATAACTATGTATCATTATGTTTTAATTCCATTGAAATAAGAAATAGGAATGGAAGTAGCGTTCATGCGTACGTACGGCTTACCGTGTCCATGAACAGTGCATTTTATTTCTTACCTCTAAATGTTATGTACTATTATAAATACATGTATATACTGGATTTATATGATATATATGAAATCTAAATCATTAATATCATTCTGAATATAATGGATATCTTACCACATGAACAACTTGTAATTAAACGAAGTCCATTTTTGACTCATGTGCCAAATATCAACAATGTGACCATTATTAACTTAAATGATTACATAACATTAATAATTTGGTAATAATTGATAGTAAAGAAATAATAAACATGAAAAAAGTTTCTTAAGAAAATATAAATTATCTTTATTTTATTATTCAGAATATTAAATAACAAATGGGTCAAGTCAGACACGAGGTAATGGATATCTTATCTCACTTTTAATTCCCTGAGTTTTTTATTATTCACCACCTATTTATTTCATGTGGTGTATTGTTTACTAAAAATTGATATATTCTATCATGATTATCTTTATATTCATGGTATTCTATGTTTATTTTGGTGGTTTTTAACTTCTGGTCATATGACTCGATTGAATTACAACATGGTAAGGGGTCGTCATCTCACTTGTTTTTATTCCTGTTAGATTCACGCTATATTTTCCACTATCTCATTTTGTGTGGTGTATGTACTGCCCATGATTGTACTCATTGTGTAATATACTCTCATTTATGAGTATTTACATCTTCATTTGATGATCCTTCTTTCATGTGGCATATGTATTGTAAGTAACCAAATCGGTAAGGGAACTTCTTAACCAAATTCCCATTCTTTGTGTCGATCGACTCATTCTTATTTATGATGTCCTATGAATATGTGTGAATTCCATATGATTGATTTACAAATAATATCCACTTATACTAGGTGTATTTGTATTTGTCACACATAATTACTTTATTTATTTATCCTTAATTTAATGATATCGTCTTTGTAGGGGAATTTGTCTCAATTTACATTTCATTGAGACTTATTTATTATTATGAACTAATTCAATTTTATATGTTTTATATACTGTCCTTTGACATATTATATCATCAATACCTTTAATCTCATGATATTATAAAGTTCTGATTATATTTTACTCCTCAATTATTTGTATTCAAGAGTCTCTCGTTTTGTTAGAAACTCTTTAACTAAAATATAGTTTTAAATGTTTCAAAGATTTATTATTCTTAATCATTCTCTTTAATGTCCATGTTTTGAAAATGGTTTTTAAGGATTTATTTATATGGAAATTAATGTTTTAAAATGATAATTATTTTAAGATCTTCAAAGTGGTATGGGACACTTTGATTCAGATATATATATTTTCTAAATTGTTTTTGAAAATGGATTTATTATTTAAATATGTTGAAATTATTTATTATGATTGAAAATGAAATGTTGTTATTGAAATGTTTATATTTGAAATATTTAATGTGTTATGATGGTACTTGGATGTGTGGTTACATGATAAACCATATGACGGGTGGTGCCGTGATAAAACAGGATGGGTGGTTACCTTACAAACTCCAATACATTGGGTATGGAAGTTGGCCATATGGCTATTCTATTTAGTGATGTCTGTGGAACTCGACCATATGGTTATTCCACTTAAGAATATTTATGTCCCAAGTTACCTTTATATGATATGTGTTCTTTATATGGGTTTTAAGGAAATATTTTGGTTAAAAAGGGTAAGTAGTGATCTTTTATTCGGTGAATAATATTTACCAGTTAATAAAGGTGAAAAGTATTAAATATGTAAAAGTATTCATTGTTTACTTGTTTTAAAAAACTAACAGTTTTATTTCTTTGTGTATCCCTTTCTGATATTTTTATGCTCATCCAAAGTTTTTGAAATGTTTTTCACAATTTATAAGGTAAGATATGATAAAGGAAGTATTCAAGAAGTTTTGTATCAGGAAAAGAAATCATGTTTTATTTGAGGAGTTTTTTTTTGTGAAACATTTTATAGAGTAGAAGTGCATACTTTCTAATCTTTTGAGATGTAATAGTTATGACCTAATTCTCTAAAACACTAAACCTAAAAATATCCTTAATGTGACTTATTCATTTAATTCAAGATTTTGTAATGTTTGAGGAGATTCCTTACAGTTGTTATCAGAGGTCGGTTTAGATAACTTTTGAGTTAGGGTGTTGTTTAATCATAAGTGACATAACCATAATGGTTAGAATATTGGAAATATTCATAGTTATTTTAGATAAACTGAATGAGTTTAAGATAACATGAATAAGTATATATTCGTGTTTACACTCATTAATAGATAATCTATTATGATTTTATGGATATAATCACACTGACCATTTTGGTTTTATTAAATGGTTTGATCTAAAAGGAACCAACGTAACAATAGATTTGAAAGAAACTCTATTGGTTTCGTTAATGAGATACTAAATGAAATGGGGGAAGCAATGAGAACTCTGGTGGTTAAAATATGTTATGGTTATTTTTGAGGAATTTATCTCATTTTTGGGAATGTTATAAGATTATATGGTTTTAGAAAAAGGACAACATGCTGGATGGGTGACAACTTGTCACATCCAGTAAGGTTGTGGGAATCGAACCCACAACCGAAGGGCGACAAGGGGGCATCGCCTACCACTAGCATAATTGAGGTCCCTAGTTAGTATGACTCATTATTTTTGTAAAATGATTTTATGGAATAAGAATAAGATGATTTTTGGAACTTATGTTTTATCAAATGGATATAATTAGTATAGATATATTATTTAGCGATTAACTAATGAATGTTGTTGTGGAAGATGTTCTCTCTTTTGAGCAGACACTGTATGGCTAAGTAAGATAGAATACTATGGGTTTAAATTGTGGAATAATGGATTAAATTTTAGTTTGGAAGAATCTATGTTGTTATAATGGACGTATGATGATTTGATTTATTTATGAAAATGATTAACCTATCATGGATAATATATGATTATGTTAATTACTTTTCAATATGAGACTTTATGAGTGACTGTTGTTATTTGGAGATTAATGTTAATATGTATCTTGGAAGTCTATGTAATTAAATCCTGACGAGATTTGGGTTACAATCTTAGTTTTGATTAAATTTGAATAAATTTAGGGACAATTGTTTATTTAATGGTCTTTGTTGATCTTTGGGTTTTTTTGTTGAATTTTAGAGATTAAGCGTAGTATTTATTTTTATAAAGGATTGTACTTTTTGGGTATTATCTGATCTCACACTAACAAGTTTGGTTTTGGTTGATGATTAAAGATAATGGAAATATACAATTTATCTTTTGTAGATTATGTGATACTATAGAAGTTGATTTTATCACTTTTAATGTGACCAAGATGGTTTGAGTACTCATCATTTGGAGAAAAGATAAGTTTGTGGTATAAATTTAGTAATGTATGAATGATTGCATCAAAAGTAAGTATGTTTCCTTATGTTTTTAGTTAAGCCCATAAATAATTTCCTTAATGAAAAGTTACTTCAAACAAAAAATGTTTTTTTGTTAACTTTTCCTACTGAGAAATCAAGGACTGCTCAACCCATCATGAGTTTGTGATTTTATGGGGGTTTACATTCTCCTAATCATTTTTTATATCACTCTCCATCAAAACATGACACTATTTTTTCTCCTCCATATCCATGTTTTCCATACATGGAATCCTAGTATGTGTTATCGATGGTAAAATTTGTATTTCTTTTTTTAATGTGATAGTTTTATTGACTTGTTTTCCGATGTAAGACTTTAAAAGATGTTTTTGAGCCCAATTTTAAAATTGCGAGGACGCAATTCTCAAAAGGGGGGAGGATGTAACATCCCAAATAAGTAAAGAAATATGAAGTTTTAATATTTATTAATATTTGTGAAGTAAATATTAATTTTACTTTAAATATGTTTCTATTTTCGTTGGCTTACCAGATACTCCACAACGGGATTACTTGAAATCTTACATTTCACACTAACAATATAATATTATTATTTTAAATGGTGGTTAACTCCAAGACGCTGTATTGGAGGGAATGCAAAAAACTAAACAAAATAGGATTATAAATGTTTTTTAATTTTTTTTACTTTTATCCAACAATGTATTGATTCTTAAAATGTGAATGAATCTAATTTTAAGCATAAATACTATAATATTCACTAAAAGGTCGATTTACAAAATTTTGATGGAGAAACCTCCTTAAATTTAGTTTTGCTGATTTTTATATGTTCTTTTTTAAAAAATAAAATTCTTATTTAGAATGGGGACAACAAAATTTACTTTGTGTAAATTTTTGGTATTTTTCTGATAAAGTTCTTTATTCAATGAATAGTGAAAATACTGAATTTTTTTCCCAAAAGTTCCTTATAATATAATATATATATAATGTTTTATTATATTTTTAATTAGTTTTAAAGTTTAATTGAAATATATTTTTACCATTTAATCCAATGATGGTCATTGGAAGAAGTTTCACTCTGAAATTGGACTTAATCAACAGTCAATCTTCTGATAGTAATTAATTCATAAAAACACGCTTTTTGTTTTAACAACGAGAATTAATTTTAAATTAATTAATGAAACATCTATGTTTATAATTTGGGAAAATAGACAAATTTTTTTAATTTGGAATATAAAATATAGTTTAGGCTGAATATTTGGACTTTTTCTGAAAAAATTCATTTTTTGATGAATAGTGAAGCCACTTTGTAGTAGTAAAGAAAAACGACTTTTTCATTTTAATAAAATTTTACCACTTTTGTGAAATGAATTTTGAAAATGTGACATAGATGGTTGTTACTAGTAAGTATAGTGGGGTTCAATTAGATGAAAATAATTTTTTGGTGAATAGTTACTTTTTACTTTTTTTATCGCGGTTAAAGGTTAATATGGAATTCCATGTAAAAGGGATGTTATAATTATTCCAAATTACCTTAACACTAATCCTAACATTATTGTATGAGTCATTATAGACCATGGAAATCATTGGGTCGATTTGGGGATCCCATGGAGCCACATGGGTGTGATAATAACACTTTAGATTAATTAATTTAAAGTAAAGACAAAAATTACATATTCAAATATCTTTTAGAAAATTAATTTTTACATGGGGATATATAAGATAGATTTTCGACTATAAATATTCGCTGGAAATATGAAAATATTTCCTAAATAATGGTTTTTGTTTTATAATTTTTATACATTAAATAAATTTAATTATTTATGACACAATAATGATGTAGTGTTTACCTCATTAATTAATGATTTAAATAAATAAGATTATAATGATTACAATATTATACAAAACATGTCCTATTTTTATTGGATGATTTTATTTCTAATATGAGTCATATTATATTAGACGTTAATTATTTTTGGACCTTTTGAAACTGAAGATAATTTAATAATAAAATATTATTTTCACACAATCCTAAAGAGACCCCCCTCCCTTATAAAAGAAGACCACTTCTAACCAATTACTCAATCCTCTCAAGAATTTTAGATCATCCAAACTCTTCCAAATTAATCTCCCTACATCACTATAATCCTACCAGAAGCCTTAATTTTGGAATAAGGCACCTCAGGAAGTCCTTTTGGTTCAAACGAATGGGAGTTACCCAAATTAAAGGTAATATTTTCTCTTAAATTGTTTTCTTTTCTTTTACTTCTCCAACCCCTGAACTCCTTTATTAATTTATTTTATAACAACACCAGTAGCCTCAATATACTAGTATTTTTATGATAAGTATTTGAACTAAAATTACACACACCTCCATCTAATGGGTGAAGAACATACTATTTCTGTGGATGTAAAACTAACGCTTCATGAAACGATGATTGTTCAATTATCTCCGACCACCTCTCAAGGTGGCCATTAAGATGGCACTGTATTTATATATGATATATATGACATTTATTATTTCTTTATTATTATGTATTTTTCATTTATATCATACATTTATGGTTTCCATAGTGGGTAAACACAATAATCGCATTAGAGGAAGTGCGGACTACCCCCCCTCAAAGTGATAGGACTCGTTAATGCCTTATGTGGGACATATAAAATATAAAGTTAATTATATTATATTTGATATTTTAATAAAAGTATAATATAATTATGCATCATTATGTTTTAATTCCAATGAAATAATAAATAGAAATGTAATTAGCGTTCATGCGTACGTACGACTTACCGTCTCCATGAACCGTGCATTTCATTTCATTATCTCTAAATGTTATGTAATATTATAAATACATGTATATACTGGATATATATGGTATATATGATATCTAAATTATTAATAAATTTTTTAAGATAACTGATATCTTACCACATGAACAACTTGTAATTAAAAGAAGTCCATTTTTGACTCAAGTACCAAATATCGATAATACAACCATTATTAACTTAAATGATTACATATTATTTATAACATAAAAATAATTGATATAAAAGGAATAATAAAAATTAAAAAGGTTCTTATGAATGTAGAAATTAACTTTAGTTTATTATTCATGATATTAAAGAATGAAAGGTTAAAGTCAGACACGAGGTAAGGGATTTCTTATCTCACTTTTAATTCTATGAGATTTTTATTATTTGCCACCTTTTTATTTCATGTGGTGTATTGTGTACTGAAAATTGATATATACTATCATTATTATCTTTATATTCATGGTATTATGTGATTATTTTGGTGGTTATTAACTTTTGGTCATACAACTCGATTGAATTACAACGTGGTAAGGGGTCTTCATCTTACTTGTTTTTATTCCCATGAGATTCATTATATATTTTCCACTATATATTTTTGTGTGTTGCATGTACATCCCATGATTGTACTATTTGTGCAATATAGTTTCATTTATTAGTATTTAAATATTCCTTGGATTATCCTTCTTTGATGTGGTATATGTTTTGTAAGTTACCAAATCAGTAAGGGAACTTCTTAACCCAATTCTAATTCATTGGGTTGATATTTTATTTCTTATTTATGTCATCCTATGAATATGTGTGAATGACATATGATTTTTTTACACTTAATATCCACATATAATGGGTCTATTTATATTTTTCAAACATAATTATCTGATTGATTTATCCATAATTTAAGGATACCATATTTTTAAGCGACCTTGTCTCAAATTACATTCCATTGAGACTTTTTTATTGTTATGAACCAATTCACCTTTATATGGTGTATATACTGTACTTTGACATATGATACCATGAATCCTATTATTCTCATGATATTATAAAGTTCTGGGTATATGCTACACCGAAATTATTTGTATTCAAGAGTCTATCATTTTTTTAGAAACTCTTTACCTAATATACAGTTTTAAATGTTTTAAAGATTAATTATTCTAAATAATTCTCTTTAATGTCCATGTATTGAAAATGGGTTTTAAGGATTTATTTATATGGACATTAATGTCTTAAAATTATAATTATTTTAAATTATTCAATGTGGTATGGGACACTTTGATTCAAAAATCTATTTTTTTAAATTGTTTTTGAAAATGGATTGATTATTTCAATATCTTGAAATTATTTCTTATGATGGAAAATGAAATTTTGTTTTTGAAATGTTTATATTTTCAATATTTTATGTGTAATGATGGTACTTGGACATTTGATGAGCGGTTCCGTGATAAACCATATGACAAGTGGTGTCATGATAAACCAGGACGGGTGGTTACATTATAACCTTCAACGCATTGGGTATGGAAGTTGGTCGTATGTCTATTCCATTTAGTGATGTTTGTGGAAGTCGACCATATGGTTATTCTACCTAAGAATATTTATTTACCAAGATACCTTTATATGATATGTGTTCTTTATATGGGTTTTATGGTAATATTTTGGTTAAAAAAGGTATGTAGTGATCTTTTATTCCGTGAAGAATATTTACTAATTCATAAAAGTGAAAAGTATTACTTATGCTAAAGTATTCATGGTTTAAATGTTGCTTTAAAAAACTAATAGTTTTCCATCTTTACGTATCCCTTACTGATAATTTTATGATCATCCCATGTTTTTGAAATGTTTTTCATAGGTTATAAGGAAGGGTATGATAAAGTAAGTATTCAAGAAATTTTGTATTAGGAAAAGAACTCCTGTTTTATTTAAGGAGTTTTTTTTGTGAAACATTGGATAGAGTGTAAGAGTATTCTTTGTAATCTTTTGAGATGTAATAGTTATGGCCTAATACTATAAAAATATAATCCTGAAAATATACTCAATGTGAATTATTCATTTAATTCAAGATTATGTAATGTTTAAGGATGGGTCCTTACAGTTTATGAATTAATTTATTAACAGAATAAGTTAAAAAATACATAGTTGACATGTACAGTTTCATCCATCAAATAATTCCTACCACAAACTCATCATTCACTCCAAAAGATAATAGAATTTAAAAATATTCTATTTATCCTAATCTTATAGGTTTCCAAAAATAAGTAATTTTTAATTTATTTTTTCAGACTCTAAATAATATCATTATACAAACCATGATATCACATATGCCAGTGTTATGTGATACACCCTTGTTTCCCTTCTGTTGTGGGTTCAAGTCTCGTGGCCTTGTTGGACATGACTGCTTATCACCCAAACTCTCGGTTTGTCTTTTTATGACAATAAAAAAATAATCTAAATAAATTATTTATCCTTAATAATATTATCCAAATTCAAACTTAATAGATTCCATCCTTTAGACATATCCAGAATACCTCTATCCAAACTCACAGTCCAAAATTGTTATGGAAGGAAATCACAATGAAGATCTTATTTTCCACCTAATAATATGTGAATTCCTTCATCATGTATTCTTTTAAAACACTGTAATATCTTGAATTACCATAAAACATTATTGATTACATTCATACTCTCTGATTCATTATAGAATACTGGATATACTCCTTTTATCCAAAAATGTTTTAAACACCAACAATGATGGAATATAAAAATCATTAATCAGTTTCAAGGTAGTCCAGAATATCCAATATAATTTATCCAGACTAATTATATATTATTCCAAAATCACAACCTCGGTATAAGAACTATATTATTGTTTATCTATCCCTCAAACATATATTTTCCAAAAAATTAACATGCCATTGAGTCACTTTTCTTGGTTCCACACAATCTCAGGTCCTTAATGAAATAGTACTCTATTACAATTCATACAAACTCTATAATTATTATAACTAGTACATTATTGATACAATATTCAAATGACATAGTTATTTAATATCAACATAAGAACACTAGTCATTACTCTTCATATGTGGTAATATTATAATTTGTTTGCTATCCAACAACATTATTTGTGGTATTCTCAAATTGTTTGTAAATTGATTCATGTAGTGTCTCAAATACTTGAAGATAAAGAATTGTATAATTGAAACCTTTTTCTTACCCTTGAAATCATGTACTTGGTGTCCTTTTTCGCCAAACTTATAACAAACTCCCATTCCATTCATGAATTTACCAAGGTGATTCTTTCCACAGGTATCACATATGTGAAATCCTTCTTTCCCCTCTTCTCTTTATCGATCTTTCTCCATTAAATCCTTTTCTTAACATTATTTCCTTCAAAGCCATATGACTTAGATAATTATTTACTTATCTTATTAACACATGCTAATATTTCTTCATATGATTAGAATATGTGGGAGACTATTCCCCTTTTAAAAGTTGGCTTAATACCATGAAAGATATGATCCTTTTTAATCTTTTAATCATGTGTATTACGGTAATTCTCATTCCTTGTACTAGGTTCCATTTCTAAAAAATAGCATACACTAGGTTAGTTCAAGAATAAAAATGCATAATTCCAAAATTGTAAAATACCTAACATAAATTGAAATGATTATGCATATAATATATAATCATAAATTTTTTTCTCTGAGGAAGATATTACTCTTAAATCCTTCATAATGTATTGTAATGAAAATTTGAATATACCTAAGCATATCCCCCAATAGTGTTGTGACGAAGAGTGTAGAAAGGTCCATTTTAGTGTACCAGGATACCCTAGATCAAGACCAAAACTTTTTGTTAGAGTTTTCACTCCAAGGTACATCTGTGCCAGAGTTTCCCTTACCTTCACATATCCAATCATGGATGTTTTTCTTTGAAAATACATAAAATATATACATTACCAAAATTATAGGTTTTTTTTCTATAACAATCCTCAAAGTCAATCTTATGGTAATATTTTCTAATTAGTGTTTATCAAAATCTATTTCTAAGGTTGTTGCTAACCTCCATCTAATACCAACTGTAACGCCCCGACCCCCAAAGCCCAGAGTCTGTGCATTATTATAACACATTGGAATGATGACAAGGAATAAAGTACCAAAATACCGATCAGTTTTGTAGTCCTGGGAAATATATTACATAAATTAATGTTACATTACACATTAGAAAAAACACAACATAATTGATCCTATGAGAGTGCCATTAATCACCCAGATTAACCATGCTTATCAATCATTAAATACTTCTGGGAATCCAAGGAATATAATACATAAGAAAGGGGTGAGCTCAAATTCTCTGTAAGGATAACAATATAAGGGATAATCTCCCAAATAATCATAATCATTTAAAGCAATGTATAAAACTAAAACAAAATCCTTTTAAACGTAAAATTATGCATAATATAGCCAATATAAATCAAATAATGCTATTTACATATTCACATGGATATTCTCCTAGTCGAATAATCACACGAAATATCAATATCCAATTTCATAATGATGGAACACATAATTCTAGACTTCATAACCACATAGTCACGGCCTTGTGTGAAGACTAAAAATAAAATTTTGTCATAGCCTAGTGCAAAGACACTAGTTTGTCTAATGAGACATACTGATGAATCGAGGAGCTATAGCGAGCTCCACCCAACACATTCTATGTCAAATTCATTACTCATATGAAAATGGATAATCATAACATAAATATTCATATTAAAACTAGAATACAAAATATAAATACTTTATCCATAAACCATGAAGGGTATAAAAATTAAACAACCATAGTAAAACATATCACAAAACCTTCAATACAATATGGAATATTTTTATCATAATAAATCATCCTCAAACAAGAATAACATCTAGTAGAGGATGTTAACATATTAGAAAATGATCTGTAAAAATATTTTAGAGAAATATACCTTTTTCATGAAATCATTTTAAAAGTCACACAATTTATAATATAAGTCATTTAAAAGATATTTTTGAATCAAAGTGTCACATACGACTTCGAAACTTTTCAATGGAATTAACATTTTAAAACATTTATGTCTATATAAATAAACCCTTAAATTCATTTTGAATAATAAAACATTAATCAGAAAGGATTAGAAGAATAAATCTTTAAAACATGTAAAATGATTTTTTAGATAAATAATCCCTTAAAATGAATAATTTTGAAAAAAATTTTATGAATAATTGACATGGATAATAAATACTTCCCAGTAAAAACATACACATAAACAATCTATGATAATAATTTGATTGAGGAATTAACCATTACCTTGCACTTTCCTTGTATGGAGGGTACATTTAACATCTTGTATAACGACCATAGTATGTAATTAAATAATACCAGAACCATATTAATATTTATTATATCATACATGAATCATTTTTGACTTTATACTACCCAATTAACAATGATTTCCATGTTAAATTAATATTTCGTGTAAAAATCACTTTCTTTATCGTATGTGTTTTAACTTATTATTATTGATGGTATCATTTAGATCATGATTTTAATATTTCCAGAATATAAACCTTGATTTATATATCATATATATTTAGAATATAATTATTTATAATAGATAGATATATGAAATGGATGGAACCGTTTTTGGAGATGGTAGGTCGTATGTACAGATAAATGCATTTTGCATTTTAATATTGTACTGAACGGAAGTAAGTGAATATGATATATGTAAGTATATACACACACAAATATATATATATAGTAGAATTATTATTTTATATATTACATACTTATTTATAATATATATTTTTATAATCAACGTTGAATGGTGAACGTGGAAATGAATCTCATCACGTTGTGGAGATGGTAATCCGTACATACGCACGAGTGAAAATATCATTAAATATACAGAATAATTAACATGATATATTTATTATTTACATAAGTTATACTCATTATTATACGTATCCAAATAATTAAGTGTTTGAATAAAAAACTGCACCATGACATGGAGGTGGTAAGCCTTATGTACGCATGTATGGTGACTTTTTCATTTGTAGGATAGATAGAATAATGAATATGGTTGTACCATATTTATAATAACATCAAAATATGTATAAGGTAATAGAGTTATTATTTTGGTATGTAAACAACAACGAAAGAGTATGTTTAAGAAGAAATGAAATTGAAAGAGGGTGGTGAAAATATTACCTCTTCTTAAGGTTTTTCCTTTCGAGTTGATCAAAAGGGAACCCTAGGTTAGATTTCTGATCAAATTAAGTCCTCTACATCGAAGGGAGGATATTTGAGATGTTATTTGGGCCAGGTTTGGCCGATCCAAATGGATTTGGATGTGATAAATTACGTGAAGGGGAAGTACACTTTTATAAGAGAGGTGAGGGTCACATTAGAAAAATCTTGAAATATTATTTTATAATAAACATATTTTCGTTTTAAAATGGCTCTAAAATGATTTATTTGGAGGATAAGGTGTTGAGGGGTTGAAAACATCTCTACCAATTGTTTTTATATAGATTTAGGTCACCATATTAACCTTATCGTTTAGATTTAACACTTAGATAAATTGTTTGACATTTACCATGTCTCTTTGTATTTTTATATTATATAGTTAATAAACCTAGAATAATAAGACAAAGGAAAAAAATGTGGTTCATTATTAATATATCTATAATTATATAAGTTATTTTTTAGAACCTTATAATTTTATGACAATTATATAATTTAATAATATAATATTTGTTTTAAAAACTCATTAATGTCAATTTTGACACTATTTAGTATTTGGTTTTTTGAATGTCATGACAAGTTTTTTACTTCTAATAAAATACATTGAATCAATACTAACATTTCATATTCACCGAGAAATTTTTTGGATGGATTCAAAACATTAAATTATATTTATTTCAATATTTGAAATACCATTTATTTGATTCATCGAATAATTAGGCAATTACTTCATCATCATTGTGTTATAAATAAATTTAATTATTTAATATATAAAAATTATAAATAAAATATCATTATTTAGGAAATAATTTTATATTTCTAATGAGTACTTATAGTCAAAATGATAACTTATATAACCCCATGTAATTTTTTTTTTACTAAAATATATATATTTATGTCATTTTTTCCTTTTAAATTAATTAATATAAACGGTCATTATTACTCTCAAGAGGCTCCATGGGGTCCCAAAATCGAACCAAGGATTCCCATGGTCAGAAATATATCATTAAATAGTTATAGAGAACCTGTTAGTATAATTTAATATTTTACAATATTATTTTGTTAACCTAATTTACTAGATTTACCCTTTAACCATGATAAATAAAATATTTACTGAAGTAAATATTCATAATGTCTAAAAATAAAATTAACCTATTTAAAGTATTTGTAAATACCTTTTCCAAATTTTGAAACCATTTTTCCAAATTCAAAACACATAAGTGGAAGCAGTTAATTTAAAATGAATTCTCATTGTTAAAACAAAAAGCGAGTTCTTATGAAATAATAACTACAAAATGATTGACATTTGTTTATGTACAGTTTAAACATGAAATTAAATCCAATGACATAAATTATATTAAATGATAAAAACATAGTCTAATGATACTTTAAACCACTCAAATTTATATTTTAACACTATAAATTATCTCTATTAAAAAAGTTGATTTTAATTAAAACATTTTATTTTTTCATTATTAATAAAAATATGAAAGTTATCATAAAAGTACCAAATATTTATCCAAACAAAATTTTAATGTCCTAATTATAAAAAAGAATTTAATTTAATTTAATTAAATATATAAAAGAGTCAAATATTGGTTTTAAAAAGGGTTCGCCTTTAAAAGGCGGTAAAATTACATTTTTTTTAAAAAAATACTTCATTTATCTAAAAAATGAATTTTTTCTTATATTATGTCTAAGAAACACATAATATAGATGTTAAAATATTATAGAGTTTATAAAATTCCAAATTCAGTTAATAATTTTCATAATCATTTTTAATGGCTTGTTTGGTATGTTGTGGTGCACCTGAACTCGGTGTCGCGTGTAGCAGAAGTTATTGAATTACTATAATGAGATAATGTAATATGAAATCTTGGGGTTTTACAAGTATTCCATGTACCACACATGTATATCAGTTACTTACATATGGGTTTTCGAAGTATCAGTCCATTTCCAACACATATTTATCAATTAATCACACATATATGATTTTAATGCAGCAGTCCTTGTCATATACTCATATATGAATCAATAAAACAAGTTGGATTTTAACTAAGCAAACCATTTCCCACACACATATATCAATTTAAAATTTATATCATATTTATTCCAGTAATTCATCATTGACACAAAGTCAATATTTCACATCATGGTATACCAATACCAGTTATCACAACAAATCATTGTTTAATACTGTAATGACATGGAATAATATGATAAATTAACCATGAGACCATTTTGAAAAATTCAATTCATATAACTCAATGTCCCATTAAGGCCAAGTCAACCATATCATAATTCAAACTTTCAATTACATCATATAACATTAATTTACTAATTACACTATTTTAATTTCCCATCAATTCCAAAATCACAACATTCCATTACATAGTTATCATATTAATTAATCTGAATACCACCAATTTCAATTTTCCAAAATCTTACCCAAATAATTATCACATGAAAATTAAATTAAATTAATTCATAAATAAATACAATTTCCTAGTTATGGAAATTTAAAATTTCAAAATTACATATATGTAATTAAATCAAAACTCTAGGATTTCCAATTTAGACCAACTACCTCAAAATTGATGATAAACGCCCAACATCTAAAATACTGAATTGATGAGAACTCATAAAGAAGATAATGAAGAACATGATCAATATCTGAATACATGATCCAAGAGAATTTTTTTTTGGATTTATAAGAGCCTTTATCTTGTTCCAATATCAAAGGAGGAAAACATTTTATAAGGGATTAAATAAATACGAGAGAGAGATAGAGAAAAAACTAATCAGGATGAGAATATCTTAATGGGAGAGGTGTATATCCATCAATAGATCTTAAAATAATCAATACATGATGTTTTAATTATTATTAATTAATATATAAAACTAAAAAAACAAGTGAAATTGTTTTAGTGTCAATCTTGGGGTTAGGGATATAAGAGGCTGGTTCAGGAAAATATTAATGATTTCATTAATGTTTAAATTTTTTTTGTGCATGATTTCATGTTTGGGGAACACATTTTTTGATTACGGTGCACCTAACCACGTGACTCCTCATAAGGGGGGATGTGTGGTTTCTACTAATTGAGTGCATGGTTTTGAAAAATATGCACCAACTATGAAATTATTCTCTACCTGGTGTTGCTTGGTTTAATAGGACTGGGGAATGGTTTTTTCAAACTATGTCCCAATAGTGCACTTCCAAAAAACCGCTAAAAACTACCAAATATTACCCAAACTCACCCAATATAAAACTTAAACAATGTAAAATCAAAATAAGATAAAATTGTACCTATAATAATCTTGATATATCTCTATAAATAGTCATGATCTTATAATTTCCCCATAATTTAACATATTTTCGTCATTTTATACTCTAAATTATCACTATGCTTATGAGTTAAAAATAGCAGGCCAATGAGACTATATATCCACTTATCTCTCCCATATTCCCTTTTAAACATTTTCATGTTTCTACAAAACACCAAATATCATCACAGTCATTCCCTACAACACTTTATCACTGTTTTCAAACACACGTATCGAATTCCACTCAAAGGATGCATCGATCTCAAGCTCAACATCACCCACAACAAGCATATGATAAGGATCATGGACCTATGACACATGGAAAATGGAATGCATATAACTATACCTTTTTTAAAGAGCCAATCAGTATTCCACCAAACCAATTCATTATAAATCAACAAACAATCCAAATATATTGTGTGCCAACATTCACTATCTCAGGAATCTATGGTGACCCATCATAGGTTACACATGAAGGGAAACATGATCACCCACTATAGACTATATGGTGAAGTTGATTTCTATCGACACATTACATCCCTATATGGTGAGCCATATGCTTAAGATTCAAAATTAGTTGAACCATCTCTGACATCTCCCACACTAGACATGGTACCAATATCTCTTACACACATGCCTCCATCCAACATAGAGGTGATCTCCATGGCCTATCATAAAGATCATAATATGGTGCTGTCAGAATATTTAGCTAATAATTGTTATTATAGGAAAACTCCAAAAATTCTAGTTGCTTCTCCAAAGACCCAAAAGTCTAGGACACACACTCAAAGAATATCATCAAGAAACATTATTGTATATCATGACTGAATATTTATCTATGGGTGGAATAAAGTACATAGTAAAACCAGTTGAACAAGAAACTTCGGTATGCCCTACCAGATGCGTGAAGTGAAACATGAGTCACAATCTGAAATAGTACTCCATGAAACCCTGTAGAAATACAATATTTCCAAAATTTAGAAACACTAAATTGAACCACTAATAAGGTCTCCCTAGTAAGAAATAAATGTAATACATTCATCAATCATTCCACAATCACCAAACTACATTATCCTTCGTAATCATCCATAGTAGAACCACCATAAATTCCATAATAATTTCATCCAACATCTATTCTTGAATGGTAAATGAATGTATTAAACTACCAGGTCATTGATTTTTGATCTCTAACTATTGATTGGTGTATCATTGTGTAATTAACCATAAAATTTTACTTTTCATTCATGGATACTAATACTACCATCGTAAGTCATGATACATTTTGGTTAAACATTTATTTACCAACAAATTTGAGTCATGAAATTGTTGCATCAAATTATCCCTCATACAAGTTGGAATAAAAAAATGACTTGAGACATAAATCATATCATCATTTTTTATCTTCCTGTTAGAAGGAGACTCCCCAACATTAATTTTTTCCCTCATGGCCAAAAATTCTGATTCATGATACTGCCTATCTCTAATATAGCCTCTATGTGTTGAATCTATTGAAACTTATATGATAGTCATCATCTCCTAGATCTCATTGACCCCAACATGCATCTCACATAGTAAAGTCATAATATTCCACTAATTGGAAGGGTTCTGAGCTATATGAGTCCACATTTACCTACACAGAGCATCAATAAACATTGTTATCCTTTACAAGAGCATATTATAGATAAAAATAAAATGACTTCATATAATCAACGCAACTTCCCTACTAGAGATTCAAATATCATTGATAAAATATGTAATTTAAGATCTTATGATCATTAAACATACTGAACATTTCTACCAATAGATAATTCCACCAATAATTCAAAGCATAAACAATAGCAGCTAACTCAAGGTTATGTGTAGGGTAATTATATTCAAGTGCACTCAACTTACTTGACTCATACACGACAAAAAAATCCCTCTATTTCAACACCTCCCCAATTAGAATCCCAAATGAATCAAAAAACACTCTATACTACACACATGGATCTTTTAGGATCAAAATCATGGCCATATTCAAAATCAAATTCAACTCATGAAAATCAATATCATATCCTCCATACCATTAAAATGTTTTCCCTTTATAGGTAAACCCCTAATGTGTTTATTTCAAATGGGAAAATTCATGGATGAACCTTTGATAATAACACTGTAATCCCAAAAAACAAAGTATATCAAATGCCTTATTAGGAAACTCCCATGAAACAAATGGATCCTTATCTGGGTGTACTTACAAACCTTCCAAAGAGATGAAGTGGCCATATAAGTGTACGTTATCATTATAGAATTGAAACATTGATTGATTTTCGTATAACTAATGCTCTCAATGTGTACCCAGTCGATGTCTAGATTTTGGGCATGATTATCATGAGTCTTAGTGTATAACACGATGCCATCAAAAATAACAACCACCCGCTAATATAGGAATTGGTGGAATATTCATTTCATCAATTCCTTAAAAATACTGGTGATATGGTCCTTCCAAACTTCATCAAGATGAACTCAAATAGGTCATACTTATTTCTAATTGTAGTCCACAATATATAGGATTGTAAAAATATCAATTGATGATACCATAATCTTATGTCGATATTGGAGAAACGAGGTCCTCTCAACTAGTGAAAATGATCATTGTTACATTGATGATGATAAAAATTATTCATAGTCATCTTGTTCAACATTCAGGAATCAATAAAATAATAAGAGAGTCTCATCAGCCATCTTAGAAATCAAAATTGGTGATCCCTAAGGTGTTGTACTCAGATGAATAAACTCCTTATCCATCAACTCTTCTATTTGTGTCTTAAGATTTTTAATCTCTATTTGGTCCATTCTATGTGGAAAAAATAGAATCTTCTTCAGCCTATTGAATGAGATAAATTGTAAATTGGCAAGTTTTTTCAGGTGTAATCACTAATTTGTATTTCAAAAACCCATTCTGAAACCTATCTACCCTGGGTGGAATAACACCCAGCTTTACACCACAATCATCCATCATTGGATTAGAAACATGGGTGGTGATCTCCACTAGTTACTAAGGAACTGACCCTGTATTTACTTCCTTGAAATCCAATTCTCCTTAGTGTGCATAATTTTCACCCACAGGAGACGTAACATTCACACTCCTATGGTAACAATACATGTTGGATCGGTATACTACTAACTAATAAATACATAAAATAAATTAAATCCTATCATGTCAAGAATATAATGATCCCAACTACAAATATACTCCAAAACCTTAAGAGAACACCCATTGCACAAATAGATGATTATAGAACATAATCCCAATGGTGTAACAATCATTATATACCTACTCAGAAACTCCATCACCTAGATGAAACCATTCATGTTTTTAGAAAAAATATAATGATAGGAATTAATATCAAATAAGTAACTAGCTAGTAAAGAAGAGACAGGAAGACTACCTGTAACTATCAATGTTCTAACATCGCCCATGACATGTATAGGATTAATTTCACAAAGATTTCATGATCATATTACCTATTATTTAGGTTGATTCCCCTTTTTTGCACCACTCTGCTGATATGGGTTATCATTTCCAAGTCAACCCCATCCACTTCCTATACTGTCACATCTAGTAGAACTCCAAACTTCAGACTGATACAGTGTAGAGGATCCCCTTCCCACACTATGATTATGCCGAGATGCACCATCATTAACTATATGTCACATGTTCTTGTAGAAAATCTATAGATAACCAATCCTTTTATAAGATCAAAAATCTATCAGTTGTTGAGAGAACTTTTTATGAATGTAACATGACCTACCGCACTTGTGACTGGTCACCCGAGTATGGTCCAGTGCAACAGATCCTTCTCCACGGCCACTCCTCTATCCATTTCTCAGTTCAAAATTCTCAAAACTATGATTATTTATATTGAAATTCATACCTCCTTATCATCCAAGAGAAACCATATTTCCTCTACTAGAAGCCTTCTTTACGCACCACTCAGAAATGCGAGTTTGATTCACTACTTCTAATAACTTATTCATCCTTAAGATATTCACCTTGGAAATAATTTCACATTTAATCCCACCCTAAACAATCTGTACTACATTCTCCCCATCCACTAGAAAACTAATGAAAAAATAACTAAAAATCTATAAACCAACCATCACAGTCTACACAAGACATACTCATCAGATTCAACCTCATAAACTCATCCAGTCTCTCTTTCCAGATCATCTCATTGTAAATTTCTCTAAGAAATACTCTTGAAAGTCCTTCAACTCATACTATCCAGCTATCCATCCAGAGTATTGATTTCCTGCCAATGTGTTTTTTTACCACATACTATATAGGTATCTAATTTGAATCTCTTATTCATAGGATACTCCAGGTGGTCATGTCTGGTCTAGATACACTCAATGAAAAACTCATCCACCTAAAGTCCACCATCTCTTGTAAATTTCAGAGGGTGTGGTAACTAAAACTCTAATGTAGTGTCCAAAATATCTTATATAACCCACCTTGTTATTTTCTATATAAACTGTATAAATCGAGATAAATTGTCATCGAACTTATCTCATAATTCATCTCCCGTTAATATCAGTTCCTTAGGATCCACTATTGGTAGTTCAATTCCCGTAGTATCCTCTCATATTCCTCTGAACAAGATTAAACGTTGAAGATGTATCTAAAATTTAGAACAAATATATTAAGACACATTATAATACATTTACACCATTACTTCTGAGGGTTCAAAAATAAGACATAACTATTCATTCCCCAATAAACCTAACACATGACCAAAACCAAGGTGATATTACCCATAACCATGCTACGTATATATCATGGTTAACAATGGTTAAACACATTATCATTATTAAAAGTTCTCATTAGACACCTATTTATTAACACATTGAATCATTTTACAAAATTCAATTCATATTATGAACCATTTTCCTTTTAATTTAAAATGTAAGGAAAACAATTCAATTTCTACAACTTACCGACAACCATTTTTCCAATGCTTCCCTAAAATGATGAATCTAAAAAATAATCCAATGTTATTACAATGATGCATAAAAACTTAACCCTATTTTAATTCTAGGCCACAATTAAAATATATGAAAATATCAGAAATTATAATAAAATCACACCACATGTGAATCACTTTAGTTGAAATAAAATCAAACTATAATAACTCACATAAATAATGAAAATCCCACCTTGGAAACATGTCTTTCAACCTTGTTCTTGGGTTAGCTACTCCTATGAATAAGCTATTAACCAAGGACTGACTCATACATTTTATCTATTTACCATTCTCAAATAAAAGGTCAAAATAATGTAAAATAACAAACTTTTGATACCACTTTGTAACATCCCAGCATGGGTTCCAAACACCAATGGCCCGAGCTGGTCGGCCATAAGGCCTCAAGCACGCATCCTCGTACACCAGTGGTTTTAAACTAGTCGCGAGGGTGTCACATCCATAATGGGGATAATATACCCTTCTTATCAAACCCAAACAATATCTAAAATAAATAAAATGAACCAAATTATATAAACAATAACCAAACCAAACTACTATAACATGATTACCGAAATAAGAAATAAAAAATCCAAAAATAACAATAGATATTCCATCAAAAATATTAGTCAAGTGTTAATATGAAGAAATAAAATACATGGAAAACTACCAATAGGGTCTTGAATCATGTCTAGTTCCCTCATTCATCTATCAATATACTCTTTACTTCATCCTACCCTACAAACATTATGTCTATTCGGATACTAATCATGCTTCATGAGTATGGTGTGAGTATAACTCTATAGGACAACACCAACAACATATAAAAAAATATCCCCTTAATAATAGTGTATATAGTTGTATAAATAATAAGATACAATAAATAATGAAAAAAAATTACATTTATTGATTTAATATTTATTTAAACACATAATCCCCCAGTTTTACATGGTCACCCAAACCCCCAATCTCTACATTGTCTCATTACAGTGTCTAAACCATATCACTTGTTAAATTAAGAAATTAATTATAAAAAATGGGATATCATTATTCACTACTTTTTGAAATAATAACACAACCATGTGTAACCACATTCCAATTGGATCACTTTGGACCAAGAACGCCTTGTCTAGCACCCCATGGGTATTTGAACAAGCAATTTGTATCCCATAACTCATTTATCACTATAGGATTTTAAAGTAGTAGTCCATTTACCACACATATATATTAGTAAATCACATATGGGATTTTGAATATGTATTACATGTCCCTCACATGTTTATAAATCAGTCACACAAGTGATATTTTAAAGTCGTATTCTATTTCCCACACTCATTTATCAATCAATAACACAAGTGGTATTTTGAAGTAGCAGTCTATGTCCCGCACTCATATATCAATTAGAAAAATATATCACCTATATAAAATATATTATGGTTAATAATCATTAATTTATTAATAAAAATTTTATATCATGGCATACTATTATAATTTATCACAACAAATAATCATTCGATACATTTATCACATGAAATAATATGATCAGTTCACTATTAAACCATTTTTAAAATTAAATTCTTATAATAAATTAACCAATTATGGTTAACTAAACCATCTAATAAAACCAATTCTAAATTAATTTATACCAAATTAATGGACCAATCACACAATCTCAATTTTGCAATAATTTCATAATCACAACCTTCAATTAATTAGTTAATAAATAAATTAATCCAAAATTTTCCAATATCAATTTCTTGAATTTTAAACACAGCCATTATCACATGGAAAATAAATTAAATCATTTTAATCATCAATTCTATTTACCAATCATGGAAATTGATAATTGTAAAATCATAAGCACATAATTAAATCAATGATATGGGATTTTCAATTTATACAAACTATATAAAAACTGATGATGAATGAAAGACAACATAAATATGCTACAGATATGGGATGATTATGAACATGAAGATAAACAATATATAGATTTGAAACCTAGATACAATATCAAAAATATTAGTTATATCAAAAACTTGATCCAGATTGGCTGCCAATGGAGGAATACATTCAAAAAAATGTAGAGATAATGGTGAGATAGAGAGAGGAAAATAATAGAGATGAGAATTCATACTAGGAGAGGTGCAGATCTATCAACATATCTTCAATTCATCATTAATGGAGATTGGAATGCCATGTAATTCAAATAGAAACAAAAAACAATGAGATAAATTGGTTTAGGATCGATATAGGGGGTTTAGGGATATAATACTATGGATTGAGAATTATTTTAATGAATTTTCAGGGGATTAAATTTTCATGAATATGGTTTCATGATTTGGGAGCATTGTTATCCCCATCTAGGAACCTAACCATGAACCTCCTCCACGGGGGCCACACTATTACTACTAAGAGTGCCCAATTTTTGACAAACCATTAGCCAACTATGCAATTATTTTTTTTCCTAGGGTTTCATAGTTTTCTGGGGTAGGGTGCATGGTTTGGTCAAACCTGGAATTAAACATGCATTGAAAAAAGTCCCTCAAAAAACATACAAATTTATCAAAAACAAACCCAATATTTTACATTAAAATAGTATACTCAAAAAAAATTATACAATTATTTCAAAAAATATCAATATATCTCTATTGAAGGTTGATACATTAAATTATTTCATAACCCGTAAAAATAACCTCCTCTAATATAATATTTTTTGTAGTGTAGAACATGGAATACATTTTTCTATCTATTTATTATAAATTATTAACTAAACTTGATTTGTGAACACAATTATTTTAAATTGATACATCATAATATTATGGATAGATGTTATTAACATTAATAGAATGTATTGGGTTTAAATTCTATCAACTCATAGTCATTTTTCCATCATGTAATGTATCATGGATTTTGTTGAAAATAACTGAAGAGTTTTGCTGAAAATTAAGGAAATGAATAAAGTCATTATGTGATTTTAGTTGTTATTCTAAGAAGGGTGTTGAGGATTAGAATTAATTTAATATCCAAAATAAAATGTTTTTTAAGTTGATGTTATGGGTATATGTTAAACATAATAAGTGTCATACACAAAAAATACACAGTAGACATGTTTTGAAGGGAATTTAAATTGTATTAATACATGATGAGGCATAGTGATTATGAATAAAATTATTTATAGAGAATGTAAAATGATTATTGAAAGACTGTTTCTATGAAAAAAATGATACCATTATGAATATATAATGAGAATATTTCAGTGGTTCCTGAATTTTGATACTCATTTTGTTGAATGTATATCATTTATCAAAGAATAATCTTATAAAATTTCAATATTCAAGTAATTTTACCTCCATCAATGAATTGTATTACATGATGAAAAGTGATATTCAGTTTAAAAATAGTGTATCTAGTTGTAAAATTAATTCCACTCTTTGAAGACATGAAAAAAAATGTATTTAAAAAGAAATAAGACTTCACATTACTATGGTTTATCCATGTAACAACATATCATGTAGTTAAAAAAAGATACAAGATAACAAAACAAATAAAACCAAGATAAAACAAGTGGAATTATGATTTGTTTTTTCTAAATTATTAAAATATTGGCGATGAAATGGAAATCATATTATTTATTTATACTTATGAAAGATAATAAAAAGTTCCTATTGGAATATTTAATTTGATATCAATTGGGAATAAACCCAATGGTAGAATTTGATATGGAATTTGTGGGATTTTATGAAATGATTTAATTTCAATATCCATTTCAGTGATAAAATAATATGGGTTTCATATGAGACAATGTGAGACACATAAAATGAGGAATATTGAATATTGAGTTAAAAAAGTATCACTGAATAATTATAATTGAAAAGATAATTTTGTTTTGAAAAATTTCATAAAAGATAATACATGAAAGATTGTATTTTTTCTGAATATCATTTAATATCTATAATTTATGGATTATAATATCATTGAATAGAACCATGATATATTATTTTGAATCCTTTATAAAATTCATTGGTTATTAACCTATGTCTCTATTATACTTTTATATCTACCTAGAATATAGTGAACTAGAGAGAGGAAGAGTCCATAGAATATGGATTTCCAATTATCTGACACTAATTTTTATAATCACATACTTCTGTAGTATTAGTTAATTAGGATATAAAAAATATTATTCATTTTCCATTATTGATGAATGAAGTGTAATCATCTGACCATGTTTACTATTATTGTTTCACCTTATATTTATTAATTGGTGAATTTTAGGTGTCTATGAAAACATGAAAACCTGAAAACATGATCCAATTAATCTAATAAATTGATGAAAATGTAAATACCCCGTTATTTCCACCTTCATGAGTAGTCAAGAAGACCACAATGTGTAATAGGTGGAATCAGAGAAACCATTTATTTCCTGAATTTATATGGACATATCTAATATCAATATGAATATTGAAAATTATATGAATGTTTTATTATTAAGTGGGTGTATCAATAGTGTTTGTAAAATATAATGATATCCCATATAAGATCATATGTACTACATGTATACTCTAAAGTAGTACATATGATATATGTATGTGATCCCTCTTTTCGATCAATGATAAAATATAATAAAAATATTTTAAATGATGATATTAGACTAAAAATTCGTTATTGAGGGAGTTTTATAGTAAGATATATTTCCCCATAATAAATCGAGTATGGGATAAAATTACTAAATTGTATAAATTTGGTATCAATGTTAATCTAGAGAAGGTGTAAGTCATATAGAATATGATCTATGTTCTGAAAATTATAACTGTGAAATTTTTATGGTTTATTTGATTGTCTTGTATATTTTATTAGTCCATTAAAAGGATTTGGTCATTGAATTAAATATTAAAATATTATGTAAAAGAGTATATAGAGATTACCACCAATGTATTGTCAAATTCCTTAATTACTTGAATAAATGAATCTAGTGGTGTAATTTCATGATGAGGTATAATGAAAAATCATTACATAGGAGATACATCTGTATTTGAAGAGATTATTTTATCATCCATCTAAATATGTAGACAAAGTACAGTACAAAATCCTATGTTATGTTGAATAAAAGATTTTAGTTTCCATATAAAAATGCATACTTATCTAGAAACTAAACATGGACATGGTATTTTAAAAGATTAATTTAATTTTAAAAAACAAAAAATAGTTGGCCATGTATATATTTGATATTATTATAGTGAATAGTAAGTGGTCCATTATTATGAACCTAGTTTGAGTGTATTGTGGGTTATTATTTGGTTGACACACATTCTTCTTATGGACTGTTATGAAAGATTTTAATAGATAATTAAAATGGATGACCTATTATGAACCTATGGTGTCTTATATTGAATTTAATGTGTTATTATTTAGACATCCTATAAATTATTTTCATGATTATATTATTTCCCAATATGATTATTCATTCTGATAAAATAATTTTTGGTAGCAGTTAATGGTTGGAACTATAAAAATCTTTTCTGATGCTAATAAATATAG
The DNA here is from genome assembly GCA_963277665.1 of Viscum album. Lineage (NCBI taxonomy): Eukaryota > Viridiplantae > Streptophyta > Magnoliopsida > Santalales > Viscaceae > Viscum > Viscum album. The sequence continues at coordinate 1,231,804,342 of OY728162.1, read as the reverse complement.
AAAATATGATGATTTTCAATATTCGAAACTAAATTAAATGAGATATTTAATGAAAAACTTTTGATAATGCTTAATATGTTATTCTTAATTTGGTTACAAATCTCAATAAGGGTGAGTTTCTTGACACACCTAATAAGTGAGATATTAATTTTCATTAATACAACTAAAGAATGATGATTCAACTTCATATATGTTGAGAATTATAGAATAATATCCAAATTAAATGTCTCAATGGAATGAGAATATTCATTATATGTTAAAAAGGGAAAAAATCAATGATTTTTTGAGAAAAAAATGATGACTTTAATAGAGTTAAATTATTTTTATCCCAAGTAATAACTGTTAGTTCAATGCTTTGTGAGTTGGGAACATTGGAGTTGACAATGTTTATTTCCTTATTTAAGCTCAACCTCGTAGACCATGTAATTAATTATTCTATATTTATCACAGAAATAAATCTTGAAAAATATAAAACACTACAATGTTTTTTATTTCATGATTCTTTTTATAAAAATGAACCATATTCAGACCAAATTGTTTATCCTTTAGTGGAAGTTTATATGAGTTGTAGAATTTATTAGATCCCTTTATATATATATATATATTTTTTAAATTTCTAGTGTGAAGAAAAAACTTTTGATATTCTGAATAAACATATGATTATCTTCCTGTGCAAGGATGAACATGATCATCCAATGAGATAAAATTCCATTATATGTGTAATACTACATATTTATGGTGTTTTTATCTTAGATGTTCTGGGAGAAACAAAACATTGATGATATTCTTATTGGGTGGGACTTATTTAATGTTTATCTAGATGGGTTTAATACTATTCCACTGGATCATAAAGTTGGATTTTCAATAGAACTCATAGTCATTGCTACACCAATTTCAATTACACCATATATAATAACCTCAACTGAGTTATATGTATTTATAAAGATTCTCATGGAGAATATTTATAAGTTATTTATTCATCAATGTATTTCACCATGGGACACACATGTACTTTGTGTTTGGAATTAAGAGAGATGTATATGAATTTTTATTGATTATTAGTAACTTAAGAAGATCATGATCTAGAACATGTGTCCTTTTCATTATATGGAAAATTGTTTAATCAAATATTTTGAGGTAAATATTATTCTAATATTGATATTTATTGTCAATAATATAAGATTAGGGTCAAATTTGAAGTCATATCAATGAAATATTTTAATTTGAGGTATTTTAATATGAATTTATAGTGATTGTATTTGTATTTATTTTTACTCCATCTGTTTCTAGGGATTTAATGAATAATGCATTTATATGTTACCTGTATATGTTTGTGGCACACTGTATTGATGATATTATTTTTTATTCCAGGAAAACGATTTAGAATGAAGATCACTTGTATATTGTACTAAAGATCCCATGGACAGATAAATTGTATGGAAAAAATTTCAAGTAGTAATGTTTTCTATAAAAAAAATCATTTTAGAGTCATATAATCTCAAACGAGGTCTAACCAATGGATTCATCAAATGGAGAAGTCATTGTACATTGTCCTAGACCAGCTAATGTGACTAAAATCCATTATTTTCTGAAATTGTATGCATTTTATCAAATGATTTTGTATGTTTTTTCCGGTATGCATAATCTAATAAAAAATTAAACCTGGAAGGGGGTAATGTTCCTGTGGACTGTATAATGTGACTAATATTTCATAGAAGTAATTGCAAGGTTGGTTAATTCGGTTTTGAACACATTACCCTATAGTCTAGAGTAATATTATATTTAAATTTGTGCATTGAAAAAATTGGTTTGGGTGTGTTCTAATATAGAGTTATATAATGATATCTTATGCCTCATTCTAATTATTGGTTCATTAAAAATATCACCCGACTCATGACTTGGTGTTTTCAGTGGAAATATTTTCATTACTCAACCTAAATAATTATTATAGAATTATGTTATGTATATATTTCATAAATTTTTAAAGTAGGTATTCACTAAAATATATTTAAATATGAACAATAAAACAACATTGGAGTTGATTAAATATTTTCACTACTCAATACACTAACACCATTGGAATGAAAACTATTTGGATGATGTTGTTGGAAAAAAGTATACTGATACCTTCACATAGAATGAGATCCCAAAAGAAATAATACTTATGGATTTCCAAACAATTAACCATGAATAGAAGATAGAAGGGGTGAAGACTTATCTTTCACAAATGAGTGTTAGACCATCTACCCATAAAAAGATTAAAGTTTCAGAAAAGGAGGATGTGGAAGTATAAAAGAAGGATAAAATATTCCATTGATAAAAATTTATGGTGATTAAATTATTATGTTTAATAACTATTTATGTGTCTTATCAATTCCCAAATTGAAGAAGAAACTGTTATAAGATACTCATTTCTCATTATCATCCACTAATAATTGAAGTAAACTGATGTAAAGATATATGAATGAGTATTGTTTCCCCTAAAAAAATTAATGATGGATATTGTGGATTATTTATCTTGTTTCACTGTATGAAAAAAAATTTAAAATCAAGAGGCAAATTTTAATGGGGTTATTGCAACCATTACCCACACCAGAATGAACATGGGATAACATCAACACAGATTTTTTCAATGGACTGACTAAAAAAATTCCATATTATTATTTTTGTTTTAGTTGATATCCTTTCAATTTTAGTGAAATTTATTGTTACCAGTTTATATTTATCTTTATATTAGATGTATATGATATATATTAATGAATTAGTAAAGGTACATGGGGTACCACATCATTTTGTATCCAAGAAGTACATGTGGTTTGCCTAAATGATATAGAGAAGTGTTCAATGTTATCTTTATAAAACATTTTATTTTGTTACTAAGTATCATACTTAGACATATTTTCAGTTTTATAGGACCGCTAATACCCTGGAAGATCTGTTGAGATATTGTTCTCTAGATCAAAAAACGTGTTGGCACCAACTTCTTCTAAAAGTCATGTTTTATTAAAACCATATATTTCACTTAGAAGTGAGATATTTCATTGTTAAGACATATATAGAATATTATATATTAATTGAACATTCTTTTATTACATTAGAGAATGAATTATATTTGGAAATGTGCTCACTATGGAAATGTTAGAGAAGTTTAAAGCCATTCACCATCATATCAAGGCATCTTAGAGTATGATGAAAAGTTACACGAAAAACTATTGATGATATATAGAATATGATGTCACTAAGAAGGTTTAACAATGCAATTATTCATGGAATAATATTAATTTATTAAATTGAGAGGGAAATATGATACCTATGTATACATGTCCGTTCAAGATTCATTATCGATTAAGAACTATAGCCTATCTTTTGTGACTTCCACCAACATCTCTATGGTTCATGATGTGTTTCTTATGTAATACTCTATGATGTACATCCTTGGTCATTAACATGTAATGATCATTGTTGTTATACCATTGGTGAATGATCTTTCTTAGGAAGTGAAACAAGTATAAATTTGAGATCATTGAGATAATGTTCTATGGAACAAGACTACTGTCCTGGTTTAAGTTCATTAGAGGAATCATAAATTTTATGATCTATATGGGAACATAAGGATGTGATGAAGATGATATATCATCATTTTTTATACCAAGATAATTATTTTCAATGTATAAATTCATTTTTTATGTTATAATTTAGAATTCAAAATTTTGTTTTCATTTCTTTATATAAAAGATGAAGTATTCAAAATCCTCTCATAGACCTAATCTAGAGTATATATGAATCATGATATTATAAAATATTATATCCTAGTTTTTAAACTTGAAGATATGAATAGTAAACAAAAATATTTGAAAACATGTATAATGGTTTTTAATAATGAAAATAAATTTCTTAATTCATAATAAATAAGAACAATTTTTTTATAAAATTCATTTTACACTTTTAAGATATATTTTATTCAAAAATAGCATTTATATAATTTTATTCATTTAAAAGTTATAATTAATTACTTAAATTTATATAAGTACTATTCTAAATGCACATTTATTTTTAATATAATAATTTCTACATTATCTTATTATTATTTTAATTATTTTTCGAAAGATATTTTTTATTGAATAGTGAAAAATACAGATTTTTGTAGAAAGATCAGTTTGTTAAAAGTAAAAGTCTAATTTGGTTTTATATTTGATCTAAAATTAAAAAAATTCTATTTAAATTAAATATAATTTAATTATTTATATATTAATCACCATTATATATATATATATATATATTTTATAATGAAGTTGGCTTTCATTAAAAATAGAGTATTGAAAAAATTTATTTTACTGCACATAATGCATTTTAAAATTAAAAAAATAATATTAATTTATTTATTTATTATTTTAATGTAATTTATAGATATTATATCTTATATATTATTTTGACATCCATTTTATTGTTTTTAAAAATAAAAAGAAATGATATAAATTATATTTTATGCTTCAATATTCCTTTTTTATTCTTACCATGAGCCACTATTAATGATCCCTTTTAAATCACCCACTGATAATCATGAAATGTACTTATAAATCCATCATAATCAAGAAGACTCATAGAAATAATATTTAGACAAAAATCAGGTGCTTGTTGATCATTATTCAAAATTAGTTTGCTCTCTATTTGGTTCAACATTCCTATATGATTATCCAAAAATATGAACTTCTTTTATAAAATTGAATGTCTATCCCTCCCATAACATATAAAAGGGAACCTAATATTCTTCATTATTTAAATTTATTTTTCCTTATATCATAGAAAATAACATCCCAAAAATCGTAGAAATATCCTTCCATTAACCCTAGATATTATTCAATTATACTATTACCATTACATCAATGATTAATGATTTAGCAAAAAGATGTGTTTAAACAATGAGGTGTACATATTCACTATGCCCGTTAAATTTTATTTTTTCTTATAAATGTTGTTAAAATTTTTATATAAATAAAAAATGATAACTCTAATGTAATTCACATAATAATATGTTCTAATGTTTATGTAATAAAAATTTACAAACCCTTCTCAATCCAATAGAATATGAATGTTCGCTCATCCATACATGTGGACTACCGCATTCATATTACGATTAATCTCATATTCATACACAATCACTCATTGATATTTTTTTGATAGATTTATGTTTATATTTTATATTTATTTTATAATAATGAATCTAGATAAATTGATTCTTAATTACATTTATTTTGGTCTGTCCATCAAAAAATGGTAGTGCCACTCATCCGTACGTACAAACTACTATCTCTATATACATATATAATTCATTTTATGAAAATAATTCATAATATTTGGTATAAATATTTTTATAACTAATATATTTTATATTTATATAATTATTAACAGTTTGGAGATTACGTAACCCTGATCAATGTATATCAACTATAACCACTGAACAAAAAAAATGACAAATGACATAGTTAACACATGAAATTATGATTGTAATGAAAAATTTATTATCAAAATGTCTAAAGATTTTTATGTAAACCATGTATGTTATTAAAGGAATGGTTATATTTATATTATTTAATTATAAAAAATTATTATGTATAAAATTGGTTATACTGCTTATAAAGAAAACATACTTGAGGTAATGGTATCACTTAAACATCTCTTCACTGTGGAATCTTTTAATGTTATAAAAAATAATTATTGATATGGTTTATATACTACCCAATTAATTATTTTTATCAGGAATAAAATTATATTAATGGTATTAATGTTTCATTTTATCTTATTCCTTCATGGGGTTTATGATTAAAAAGTTACCAATAATGCAAGGGTTTCATCTTATGATCTCATTTTTATAAAGATTATTTATTATTAAATTTTATAATGATGAAACTGTATGATATATATCAATAAAATGTAATTTATTTTACTAATTTAAATTTAAATTTTTATAATTTGTGTTAAAATTTCAATTTTATCTTTTATATGTACTAAATATAACAAAATAATTGTTTTAAGGAAAACATACATTATTTTTACATACAACTAAAAATATTTTCTTCCATGTGTTTATATTTTCAAAAAAATAATTCATGAATATTTTTAATATTCTTCAAAAAAATTAAATACTTTATATCTATATTTTAATTTTCTTAATAAGTTTGAAATGAGATTTCTTATTTTTTTCTAATTTTGGAAATTGTGACTTTTACAAAAAATGTGAACTAAAATTTTGTTTTAACATATAGTATATGAAGGGCCTCTATATCAGCTGTGAATAATCTTTTAATTAAAGAATTTTTTATATGTTTCATTTCTTAATTTCATTTAAAATTATTTCCAAAATAATTTTGAAATTTATTTTTTCAAAATAAGTGGTTTAAAACAATAAGGGCATTTTCCTTAATAAATAATCAATGGAAATTATAATGGTATTTTTATCTAAAGAAAATCCACCAATTCATCATATTATTTACTAGGTATATAACATAAATTTACTATATTTATTATTTCTGTATATGGGTTTTGAAACACAAATCCTTACAACCAGTTACAATTTTAGGATTTTATAAATGTTTTAGGATCTTATAGAACGCGTTTATATGGATTTCATTATTTTATGTGTGCAATAAAAATATTAAATCCATAAAATGAATTTGGTAAATAATGATATTGGATATTATAATAATGATTGAAATATAAAGTGATCCCAATTCCAAAATGTTCATTGACCAACAAGATATTTTTGGGAGTTATCATAATATAATGAAACGATGAAATGGGGAGTGAAACCAATCCACCATGATAGTCTTGGTTGAGAGATTTGAGAGAAGAAACGATTTTTCATTATTATTCACACTAAAAAGAATAATTTAATATGGTTTTGATATTTTTTCATGGCTTATGATTGATTATTTATGATTACACACACATTTAGATAGTGTTATGTCTTTGAAAAAATGGTATGCCATATTTCATGATTAATGAAAAAGGACTAATTGGGGACCCCATGGGTTTCCAGATTTTGGCGTTTACTACTCATTTCAGTTGTAAAACCCCTCTTCAAGAGGAATACAAGGAAATTATTACTAGTTTAAACTTATGATACCAATATAATATATCTCTCACAAAAGTGGAACAATATTGCATCATTATTCACAATTAATTTTAAGGAAATGAAATGATCCCTTGGTCGATCACAAATATTTTCAAAATGTGCATGTGCCTTTTCAAAAAAATATCCATGTTCTTCGCACCAGATGTGACAGAAACAAGGTGACAAAACATCTAGCATCCATATGTATCCAAGGAATTAGTGTCACCAAATTCGTATGAATTAACTACTTATGGTCTGAGGGGGATAATCTCATAAGAGTGTATTCCCATGGATTACACTATTTCAGGCTTCTAGTGCCATTTTTTCTAGTTTTATTTCTCTATATTTCATCATATTTATCCATATAAATAAATGATAATGATTATGGGTAATATTATTGTATGTATTGATCATATTCCCACACCGTTATTATTATACTATGATCAATTATCACCATGTAGATATTTATCTTATGTTAAAACTTACCGAGCTTCGTTGTTATTTTCTATTTTCTATCCCCAAGTTATGGATAATGGTTTTAATTATGTTATGTATATTAATGGTTCTACTTTTCAAAAACTAAATGGGAAAATATGTAGATATTTGATGTAACAGTTTTTTACGGATCCATGTTTCCAATGACTACAAACCAATACGATCATCATGAATAAATTATAGTGAAATGTATTGAATATTCATATAAATTAAGGTAATATATTGGTATGATATATTTGGATCGCTCTGATTAATTCATTAAAAGAAAGATTAAATACTATTTCAGTCTGATTCTACACATTCTTTCATATCACACAATTTTAATAGAACTATTCAAACACCATCTCAAAACACAGAACGTGATGTATTTATGAAAATAATAAATTGGTTAAATAATTAATCTCAATCCTATAAATTTTCCCCTCTTGTGTTTGTAGGATAAATATTATAGTGAACTTGGTGATACTCTCTTTTAATTAATTCTATACAATAATAGGTATACTTTTTTTTACTAATATAGAACCAAACAAATTAATATGGGAATGAAATAATAAGCTATATCACAAATCATCTTCCGATTATATATAATTTATATGATGTGTGTGGAAATCCTTTAGAATCATAATTCTTACCATGTACATCATTTACTTATGAAAAAGGGTATAAATGTAAAATTATTAAGACTGAGGTAAATGTTATCCATTTTTAAATCACAATTGTATGAAAATATACTAATGTGATCCCTGAGTAATTTCATTATGTCTATCATATCCAAGTGGTTGGTATCTCAATCAAACTTATATTGGCAGTATTTACAAAATCCACCAATCTATAGATAATTTCCCAAATTTAACTTTTAAATCTAAACAAGAAACTATAAGAAATTATTGATAATGTTTTTATAGACACATGTGATTCACCATAGGTTTTACAGACTCTTTTCATCAAGAATAAGGATGGGTCCATATTCCTATAAATTGATTATCATGATCACAAAAATATCATAATAAATAACAATTACTCGATAAAATAGAATGGTGACTTGTTTGATCTACTAAATGGATGAAATTACATTAATAAGGTGTATATTCGTTTGGGATATTAAGAAAAGTTGAAGGTGGATACCCACAAGATATATTATATTACTTGTTATGCACACTATAAGTTCATATTGATTCAATTTTGAATCACTAAGGTATCATATATATTCATGAACGTAATTAATTGAGTATTTATGTATTAAATCAAAAACATATGGTAGTATTTATCTATGGTATTATTATCTTCTCAAAAACGAAGAAGGATAAATAGAAGTATTTTTATTAGGTAATAAATTCATTTTAAAAATAAAATTAAAATGTTAAGTACCATAAATGATAGTTTTGTATGTATGAGGTAACATCCTTGGGGGTATTTTATCACAAAAAATTCAATATATATGGGTCCTTTCATGATTGAAATAAATAATCGTTTTATTAAATAAACATCTATCATGGATATTGGTTTTTTCATTTGTTTATCAAGTCACTACATTAAATTTATGATAAATTTATTAAGATTTATAAACACATTAACAAATATAACTCTAATGGGGGTTATGTTTGTGGGGATTCAGGAATGTGAAGAAAAATTTAAATAGCTAAAGAAGAGGATACTATTTAACATTTTTTTACATTACCCTTTAGTGGGGAAGGATTTTCGATCAAAAACTATGTGAATAAAAATGTTTTTGGTTCACTACTCATGCAATTTTACAATGTGGTATCATATGCATCACACTAATTAATGTTCCGTGAGTAGAACTACTAGAAAATAGTCATGAATTGGATAAAATAATCATCACATTAATGAATTGGATACATTATCTATATTGTGATAAGTTTGACATATATATGAATCATTAATGATTCAATTATATACTAATACAAAATGAGATAAATATTCTTTAATGAATTTTGTTAAATATGATTAGGGATTATGACTATCCAATCTACTAAAATCACGAGAAGGTGAATAAGGGGGAATATAATCTGAGTAGAATGGATTCAAAAACACTATCCATGATAAAGTTTAAAAGGGATCTAATCCTATTTGAAATATAAATGATTAATATGAGGATATTAAATTGAATGTTATCCTAAAATTGAAAAAACAAATATGAACCATCCATTCTTGAGAGGATCAAGGTGGAAAATATGAATAGGAAATACAGGGAAGGGTTGAAAATATTATTGCATTCAACTTTTGTAAACAATATATTATACATTTTAGATTTCATATATATGTCCCATATAACCTATAACAAGAGATTTTACTTCTAGATGATTATTTCATCCCATCCATATCTATTAATATTTAAATAAGTAATATTTATATATATTTAAAGAAAAAATTGTAGTGGGATGACATGAAGAGGGAGAATGAAGATTTTTTATATCGATGCTTGGTATGCTGAAAAGTAAATGCAGAATGATTGAAGTTAAAGGGTATTGTAAAACCATTTATTATCATAGTATGGAAATGGCAAATCATAACTGTGTATGTAATCATAGTAATCCATATAAAACTAAATTATATAAGATTATTTGGGTGGTAATCTGTCCTCTTACTAATTGAATGAATTTCTATAGTGGAATATAAGTGCTTTCTCTTGAGAATGATAATAAGATATATATAATAGAACTGATATGATTGGATAGAGTAGCACTCTCCATTGTATCTAATAGATATATGATTATTACCATGAGGTTCTGAAGAAGCCTTCAGTAAGAATTAGATATAGTGAAATATTTAAAAATTGCATTTCACCCTTAGAGAAATAGTATATCTGAGAGAATTATTCAATATCAAAAGGATATTTGTATATATCGTTTAATGGATTTACAAGGATGTTGGGATAAACACCTTCACATTATAGAGTTTTTATATGTTGATAGTTTCCATTATTTCATTCAAATAAAACCTTATTGAACTATATATAGAATATGATTCAGACTCTATAATGCTAGGGTGAAGTAATAGATTTGTAGTTTGTTGGACATGATCTTTTATAAGTGATAACAGATAAGGGTCAAACCATTCATCATCATAAAAAATCTATGAAATGTAGATATAAATACTAGGAATACAATCATTGATGAGACCTTTTTTTTGGTTGGAGAGAAGGTGTTACTTCATATATCACAATGGGATAAAATCAGGTGGTTTTTGAAGAAGGTAAATATTATTCCTATATACCATAGCCCCATTAGAATCCTTGATGTAATAAGTGTTATAGAATGTCAAAATTCACATCGACATAACAAATATAATATTCAATATGTTATCTCTATATCCATTTTATTGATATATATAGAAGACCAATCAAATTTATTGAATCCTACGGTGGTTACTATAGAGAATGATCTTTTATATAAGGAGTAGTTGGTGAAGATAATAGTTTTAAATACAATGTTCTATGAAACAAAAACACTCACATAGTCAAAGTACTTTGGTGGAATGAAATGTTTTAGGATGAAATTGGGGAACCAAAAAAGATGATGATACCAATGCACTCTTGTCTATTTTCGTATATGAAATAAAATTTCAAGGGTTCCATTTCTAAATGGGTAATAATTTAATAATAATAAAAATTATAAATCAAGTATTTTTGGGTAAAAAATGACTTATTAGAAAATATTATTAGGGATAAAATAACTATAATTAATTTATTATATTACAATATTATAAAATATAATGATAATTTTATGATGGGAATAAAAAATTATTAATCATGGTTATTGATAATATAGTCATTAAATAATGGTAGAAAATATTTGAATATATTTAGTTTTCTGGTAAGATCTAATTTAAAAATAATTAAGAAGATATATATGTAACTTGTAAGATCGTACACTATAAATACCACTTATTGAAGATTATAAATGATATGGAATCAATAAGTTTTCTCTTAACAAAGTCCAATGATAGTTTCAAAAACTGAAAAATGAATGAAACTGTATATGGGTTAAGTTCATTATCATAGAGATTATAACCCAATCCATGTTCAAAATACCTGTATAAGAATGTACCACCATCACACACCATACCCTTAGGTAATTCACTTGTGTAATAAGGGTTTATATAACTATATCCTAGAGGTAATAATTTTAAAATTAATATTTCATAAAGTTATTATTTTATTTATCACTTTTCATTTTTAATATATATATATATATGATTGTGTAATGATTTTTGAAGAAATAAAGATTTTGATGTGTTAAAACAGAAATAATATTTTAGAGTGTTATTTAGATTCAATTAAAAAACTATTTTTTTTATAAATTCATTAACATTGAAATTTTTTTATCTTCAAAAAATATTTAATAATATTTAATAATATTTATTTATATATAAATTTTTATATAATATAATGAATTTTAATGTAATTTTTAAATTGGTATGGAAATTTTCATTTTCATTCAAAATTATTTATTTTTAATTAAATAAGGATTTTTGTCTTAAAATAGGAATTATTTTATTTATATATTTACTTTTATAAAATAAATTTTCTTTTGTAACAAGTACAATGAAATGATCTAATGGTGAATTTTTCATAATTTTCTAAGAAAATAGTTTATTTTTAAAACAAATTAATTTATATACAACTTGTATTATAATATCATAATATCTCAAAAGTGTTGTAAAAAATAATATAAAACTAATCCATAGTTAAATGTAAATATTTCACAATTTGTATATATTATTGATGTTATTTGTCAAATTTTAAAAACCTATAATGATTCCTCCGATAACTATATTTTATATTATGGTTTTCAAAAGAATTCTTTATGAACATGAATCAGTTACACATTAGGGATGGTATTACAATAAGTATTTGGGTCCTTAACATAATAATACAACTTCATGCACTGCTGTTTTTTTTTGAATCCTTGGTCCAATTCACTGGGGTTGTTTTTGTTTCATATTATGTTATTATATAGAGTCCAAACCTTTGGTCAGAAAGTAAAAAATAATTCACCATGATTTATATAGATATACCAACCCAAAATAACATTCTTTCATCACAAGAAAAACCCAATTAATAATAAAATTAATCTTCAAAAATCTCTCTAAATAACACCTATAGTGATTCAAATCTCTCAAGTACTTTCTCAAATGTTTTTTAAAGAAATATATCAAGTAAGGTATTATATTCCTCATCCACATTATTCATGTACATTCATTTAATTATGCCATTATTTGTTTTGAAATATTCAAGTTGATATAACTTTTAATATATCACTATATTTTTTCAATTATTCATTATTAAGGAGGTACAACCCTTTAATCTTCTTAATCACATCTAATGACCTTCATGTACCCCCATTTTCTTGCTGAAATTTGTCCTTGATTTTTCCATGCCAACCATTATTGTTGTGAATACACATACCAATATCCACTAAACTGTATTAACCTAGTTTTACTAATCCATAACTGATTAGAGAGTTATACATATGTAATATTTTTTCTGCAATAATATTGAAAAATATACTTCAATACTTCCTTATATAAGAGTATATATGTTCCATAAAAATGAATCTATAAGACATGGATGTGTTGGGTTGGACCAAACTTATATTGTCCTCCAATAAATTTGATAATGATACATTCTAATCAGATTTTATTTATGGTTCACATGAAGTTATCAATATCACACTATGTTAAAATGTCTCATTGGTTATCATTAATTAATGTTTTGATTTCATAATTTATGTTATTTTTTATTCTTAAGATTCCTTGATATTATCATCTTATATCATGGTTCAATGTTCATGATTGTGATTCTCACACTTCAATATCATCATGTTATTCCCGATGAATCACATTCAATACTATTTTATATACAATGATTCTATTATTTTTATAATATTATTCATATCTCACCACATTCTTATGAATATTCCTAGGTTATACAATATAGTATTATTAGAAAAATTGAATTTTAGGGCATATTATGGAGCTAAAAAAAGTGGTTTCCTCACTTTTTATGTTATTTTGATATTTAACGAATTTGTCATTGACACTGGGCCTATCTGTTGTATGGGATTGTATTATGTGTATCATTATGTAATAAATCATGAAATAATATGTATAAAATAAAATGATGGTTATATATTGACCCTTGACTATAGAAGTATTTTTCATAAAATTTTTTATATAATTTATTTTTCTCATATATACTTAGTACAATAATATGGTAATTGATTATCTGGATCATACTCAATTTTAATAATTTTATAAAAATAAACACAAGTTTATTAAGTGTTAGAAAACATGATCAATTGTTTGGGATGGATGGTGGCCATTTTCATGACCATGTAATCAGTGATGATATCCAAAATACTCAAAAAAAATTCAACATTAATATCTTCCTCTTTGAGGTGAGGATCAATCATTCCTTACCCATAAATTATTCTTCTAGTTGATGAACTATAAATATATTTATTTCCTTTAATGTGTCTCATTATCAAAGTAAATAGTTGACATAATATTCATGATTCCACATATAATTTTCATTTTTATTAATTCATTTGTAAACTATAACCTACAGTAATGATTTTTTTAAACACCATTGATTTAGTGATTTCAGTTGATTATTAAATTGATGTACTTCAACACCCATGTTGAAAAAAATGAAAAAAAAACTATAATCATGATCTACTATTATTTTGATCCTTAAGAATAGAAACTAAACAGCTCTCAAGGAAAAAATAATTTAGTGGTCGATTAAAAAATTCATACATCTTAGATTATCATTTTCCAACTCATTCCATGTTCCCCTTAACCAGTATCCCAAACATTAATATGTTGTACAGAGAATCCATTATCCATTTTAATAATTAATTAACTATGTAATTTTAATTTCCATACAAATAAATTTTTTTAGGAATCATATTCTATGTGGGAAATCGTAGAATCATATGGTAACTAAAACTAGGATCCCAAATAACTACAACACTACTAATCCATTCCTCAATTAATGATGTATAATGGGTTTATTCCAAATTGAAGGTTTTATAACATAATGTAACTCCCTTGGATTTTAGAATGTACATTATTTTATATAAATAATATTTTTGATAGTATGTACCACACACAACACCAATCATAAGTTAATCTTGATATACTATAGAAATATTTTTGTTGAAATATTAATATTATAACCTCACCATTTCATTGATTGTATGAATTGGAGAAACCAAAATAATAAATATATTTTGAAATATTATACTAACAGAAATTTATTCATTAGTATATTGGGAATAAGTACTCAATTCAAAATGATAATATATAAATCATATATGCTTAAGAAAATGTAATTTTTAGAAGGCTCATTTTTCTATTAATGTTTTTATTGTATATTTTTTCAATTTATTTATATAATTTTTTTTTATTTTTTGAAATATGATGTAAGAAAAATCACAACCATTTTTATATTAATCATTTAAAAATGTTATTATATTTTTTAGATTTTTTTAAATATGTTATTTGGTGAATAATTATAAATATATATTTTATAAATGTAGTCAATTTATTGAAATTGCATTAATATTAAATGAATTTAATGGCTATAAATACTTATTATAAAAAAATATTTATGGAGTTATATTATATTTAAAAAATTTAATTTCGAACGTTTTAATATTTTTTTGATGTTCTGGAAATCTATGTAAACTTTTAATTAAATTAAAGAACTATTTTCAGTACCTGTATAGTAATAATATTTTGACTAATTTCATTTCAATTATGTGTATTTTTTAAATATATGATAACTCTCCAGTTATATTTTCAAATTCAATTAATTAAAATGGTATCAATATCTTATATTATTTTGGTATAAAATCATTACTTATTCTTAATGGGGAATTTTTCCAAAAAACATTTTATCATAAATTTGGATAGCATATATAAAATGAAAATTTTACCCCTTTAGGACATTCAATATTTGAAAAAACAATTATATTTTGGATCTTAATATTCAAGTTTTTTTCATTTGGTCACTTTCCATTGATAATTTCCTCTATGTTATTTAAAAAAAGTACGAAATGTCCCCACATTCATTATAAAATCTAATATGTTTTCATAAAAATAAAAATATATTAGGAATAAAGTTTTTCTTAAAATCCTAAACTATTGTAATTGATGGGATTTATTTTTATTATTTTTAATGGTATTATTATAAAATATTCTACACGTCATTGATGAAAATAGGTGAAGAATCAAAGTACATATTTTTAGAATATAAAAATGGATTTGTTTTGTATAAGATTAAGTCCTGACTGATATTTATAGATTATAATTAAATCCATGTTTAAAAATTTTTTAAAATTTTTACACTCTTAATAATGATGTTTTAGAGACGAATTATGTGAATAGTCCTAAAATTGACATTAATGATATTTTATTTATACCATTATTTTATTAAATTTTATAAAAAATCAAAATATTACCTTTTTAAAAGTGAATAGGAAACAACCAATCTTATTAAAAAAATAACACCTATAAACCCCATTAATTTTTTTAATTATAGTATTTGATATTAAATATTAATAATATATTTACCAAAATTTGGTGAAAAAGTGTTGGCTAGTGTTTAAACAAAAAAAAATAAGGGTTAAAATAACATAATAAACAATACAAATTCTGTTGGTTAAATGTATTTCAACCCAATCTCAACCAAATATGGAAATTCATATAATTTTAATGAAATATTCTATGAATGTGAAATTATATTTACTAAAAAATAGAATAATTTCAAATTTTGGTCTCCCATAAATTATAAAAACGAACACCCTCCCATCTCTTCTAAACCCATTTTGAGCCATTTAGCACAACCAAACGCAACCTAAACCTATTAAAAAATTCCATATCTACATAAATGAGGTTTTTAAATATTAAATTTATTTCCCATGGGTGTATAAGATAATTTATAATGCTGGTTTGTCAAATGATAGAAGGATGGGAGAACATATGATAAAAGTTAGGACATGTGGTATGTGTTTCTCATGTTATTTTTATTTTGGTATGAAATTTTACATATAGAAAAATTGTTTTATTATTTTTGTATATAAAAAAATAAATATATTTTATTATTATTTTATAAAAAATTATGTTAATTTACAAATCCAACCAAAATTTACCATTTAATAATCTCTGGATTCAAGTATAACTAGAACTATAACGTTTCTTTGTCCTAGTATTATTTCATTGAGATATGTTTGATTGTATTCATATACTTTATATCTATATGGTGTATTTCCATCCCATTCGATAAACTATATAATTAATATATTCATATTAGGGATATCTTTGATTGAATTTTATGTTATTTCATTCAGGGGAATTTGATTCATAACATTCCAAAGTAGTTGGGGTAAATGTTACAGTCTCTTTTCATTCTGGAATTTTGAATGATATATTATTATTAATAGAAATTATATTACACTTATATTTTTAAACTAACATATTTTCTTATCATTTTATTATTTCTGTAGTTCTAATTTTTACTCATATTTTCCTATAAATGGTAAATAAAATGATTGAGATAATTATTTTATAAATATCCAACATAATTTCATGATTAGATGTTTTTTTCATGTATGTCCACAATCCTAAAATTGATTTAAAGAAGCTTTAATGTAAATAATTTATTACAATGGGTTTGGTTACTACCTTTTATGTTTTTTTCTTATTATTATATGGTATAGTTTCATAAAAAACTATTACGAATCACTTTTGACTTTTTATAATTATTTGAAAAGAATGTTTTTGTAATGTATTGGGAATGAATAGTTTTTATTACCATCATATACTCCCTTCTTCAGGATGACTCCTTATTGTGTTTCAATGGGTTTTAAAAAAAAGATCACATTATTTGTTTTTAAAATATTTTGTTGAAATATCACCATATATAAAAGGGATTTTATTTATTTATTTTTAATTCAGATTTTTAATATATGAATGAAAGATATTTTACATATATATATATATATACATATTTGATGACCTTTTACACTTCAATAATTTTATGATCTTATAATACAAGATAGATTTTCCTATTTTTAGATCATATTGCTACTATTTTAAGAATGTATCTATAAATACCATTTGGTTCTAGTTTATCAATTTTTCTATGATTAAATCATTTTTATTCCCATTCCATTTCATTGGGTTATTCTTTGATGAATTGATTAATGCTTCAATATTGCAATAAGAATATATGTAATGTTTTCCGACAATATGATGTATTGTAAAATATTTATACAACCAAAAAATGAATTAATTAATGTGATATATACATAACATGAGATTATAATGATAATAATGTATATGATTTCCAATATTTAGTTTCAAATCATGATGCACGAGTATAATTTATATTAGATATACTCAATAGATTATCGATTGACATGAATGTAAATAGAAATGTTCCCATAAACTTTAATGGACCCGATTAAGAAAATATATGATCACTATATTATTGTACATTATTTTGAAAAGAAACATTCACAGGATTACGATTTCCAATTCTTATAATGTCAAATTCCTATGTTGTGACTCATGAATGATGATGTACACATTGAAACTATTATGAATCATGGTTCTGGATATCGATGGATTTTTTAGTAATGAACAACTATTTTTTAGTTGATCCCTTTACGTTTATACCAGGAACTTGATTGTGTTATCATAAAATTACAAAAATATCATTTTCACATATGATTGATATATCCTATGTTTACCCATACTAGGTAATTTAGATCACTATTCTATATGTTTTTATTTCCCAAGGATTTAATTAATGATACTGTGTAAGATATTTCAATAAGGGTAGCAAGTGTAGAGTATTTAATATGAGATATTGATGTCTCCATATAGAACATGAAATTCCAGTTATTATTTGAAAGAATCCTATTTTATGGTAGTGTATTGGGATTCTATTCATAAATATTTTTTTCTTAATATTATATATCATTAATCATAAATTTACTAGGGTATAAATATAAGTCAATTTTTTGTATTGATATTTTAATTATTCATACTTAAAAATTATATTGTTAGAGTTAGTATCACAAACACTATGTAAATAATATGTTTTTATCAATTGATATGTGTAACCATGTATCTAGTTATCTCAGTTGGTATGATTGAAGGATTTTGAATACATTACAAGGTGGATATTTTTCAGACAAAGATTATATCATAGTAAAGGAAACCATTATTTGTTAAGGATTACCAGACGTTTAATATAACATATATGCTTTTGTGGTTTTATGTAATGGGATTATTTTTGTTACTAGTGACATTTTGTAATATGTTTATTAGGTTTTAAAATATCATTATTGTATATATAACCCATTGGATTAAAATTTAATTTAGTGTCCTCATAATTTTGAATAAATTAATTTGAGAATTATGTTGAATGAAATATAAAACCATTATTGTTCAAATGTTATTTTATGATGCGATCATTATCATTAGTTGGAATAAATTCGTTTGAAAATACTGAATAAATTCAATAGATTTAAAGTTTATTTAGTGACTAAGTGATTAATGTTTATTTTTATAAATTTCACTATAATGGGAACATTAAACTATTACTATTAAAATATGATCATTTTATATTAAGGAATTTTATTTGAGGAATAATGATTGAGAAATCCTGTAGATGAATATAAATGGGGTTATTGTTTTATGAACATTAATGTTATGTTTTATAAAATATTAGTACATATTACAGAATATATGACTAGGGAAGATAAAAAGTTTGTATCTTGATTTATAATGGATTATTATTATATAATGAAAAAATGTCTATAATGAAGAATATAAGATCATATCTTTCTGATTTTCTGTTTCATTTTTTATTTATCATATTTTTGAAGGATTTTAATGTTCATTATTTATGGAATTATTTTTGTGATATGTGGGTGTTATTGTTTATGTTTTCATGATTTATGTATGAAGGTTTATTCATATTGGATATCATAAAAACATGTGTTAATATTTTTGTATCATTTAATGATTACACATAGGAGGAATGATTTTTCATCCTTTTGTTGATCACATGGGTTTTTAAATGTCAATTTGTGTGTTTCATGCCTGAAGAATTCATCAAGGTAATCATCTTATGGAATAATGAAAAGGTAGAAAACCTCTCAAAAAATCCAAATACTAATATTATGGGTTTAAATTAGGTAGGAAAATTCTCTCACCATCTCTATCTTGGTGTTGATATAGTTCCTCAAATTCATGAAACATTAATTTAAATCTATCGATGTCTTTGTTGAGAATATTTTTGAACAAATAAGGAACACTTTATAAAACTCATTCATATGTACGAGTCTCACAATGGTTAATTAATGTTTTACAAAATTTGAATAAAATTATATGTTTTCAAGTCATAACCTAAAAATCACTATCCTTTTCAATGTAAAAGGTAATAGAAGATGATTAAAATGTGTTTCATGAAACTTATGAATATTTATCATCCAAACCTTATAATTAATTATTAAAATTCTATAAACACATATAATAAAACATCAAAATAAACAGGGATAATGAAATTTGTTTAAAAGGTTAGAATGTTGCACCATGAGAATTTATAAATTTTTTAATTATTGTAAATAAAAATTGAGTTCATTATCTTATTCCACATATAAAATAGATCTTAATTGAACAAAAATACAATATGAAAATGTTATTAATTATAAATTCATATTATAAAAATGTTTTTGGTTTGGATGGTATGATTATAAGTAAAAAATATATATTGAACTATTCTCCAATAGAAATCTATTTATTAGATCATAGGTAATATATACCAAATTAGAATTATAATAATGATGTCATATATGGTTATAAATTTCTAATTTTTAGATGGTCCATTTTTCTATAAAGTTAATTTTCTTATATAAGGTGTATTATAGTTTAATTTTTTTTTCAAATTTAGGAAATTGATTATGAAAATAATGAAATCATTTATTGATCAGGAAAATATAGTATATCATTGTGTGAAATTTCTATATTTATTATAAATAATAGTTTTTTCCGTGATTAGTGAAAAATAACTATTTTAAAATAAGATACCTTTTATGAAATCATAATTATATAATATTTATATTAATGTTTTTTAATTTTTTATGATATTCCAAACATATATAAATGAATTAATGTAACTAAATTTTTTAGTTCAATTTTTATCTTATATATTAATGTTTGACATTTGCGAAATTTTTTTATTTCATTCAAATAAAATATAAATCATGTACTTATCTCTTAATAATAATTTTACATGTTTATTTCATGTTTTATTTGTGTTTTAATGTAAAATAAGTTTTCTATGATCTAATATTGTATAAATAAATCATTGGGATTAAATGTTATACACTATTTTTTTTAAAAATAATCTCTTACTATAAAAACAATAATTTTTCTATATGTAGTTTCTCAAGGATTTTTCATATTTTATATAATAATAAAATTTCACCTCTTATATAAATTTATTCATAGAAAATGGATTGAGTATTTGGGATCCTCACAGTCTAATTTATTATTGTGGTCCACTAATGATGTTACCTAGACCAGCACCCTCAGGTCTGGTTGAGTAAACACATTCTTTAATAAAAATTAAGATGAAAATATCTTCAATTGATACCACAATCATAATATAAACATTAGAACTCAAAAATATATTGACAATTATAAAAATAATAGGCTTAGTTTCTTTCAGGATTAGTTACATAAGAAACAAATTTTTTAATACTTTTGAACATTTATCCATAATCGAACACACGTGACTCTCTACCTAACTACTCAAAAGTTGTACTCATATTCTTTTTTCGGGTATGGGAAAAATAAGAAAGGGGTTCTCACAAATTCTATGTAAGGTAAACCTTAAAATTATTTAATAAAGGGTTACATCATATTGAGAAAACATCATTATAGAAAAAATATCATATTAAAAGAACATGGAATATTAAGATCTATAAATTTGTTATGATATAAGTACCTAGAAAATCAAATAAATAATCATATACCATTGGAAAATTATTTGATGTTACGTGAAATTAAATATTGGTAAAGGTACATAAGCATGGGAACATTATTTTGACATATCTGAGTGGCATAAATATATGTATAGAAATCATATTTCATTAATACACTCTAATATATCAATCACATAGTTGGATTTGGTTAATAAATTTTACACATTATTTTTCTTTTAATAATAATCTATTGTATAATTGGGAATGGGATAAATCTTCTAATGCACCCTTTAATATTAGAAAAATTATTATGTGTACAATTTTGCTTTGGGTAAATCATCTTATCTACCCATTTTTTCTCATAATATATAAATATTACAAATGAAGTTATGTGAGATGTAGAACCCCACATGTAATGCACCCATACATATTTATTGTGAATGAAATAAGTTATTTATCACATCATTATGAATAAATAGATTAAATAGATATTTTTCATAATTTATTGATGGAATTAAACTAATTTACCTCATGTATTTGATCGATTGATACCCAAAATTAATAACAAAATTTTTTTTTCCATAAGAATAATTTTTAAGGAGATTGATGGAAGTTCATTTCTAAGGAAATATATCCACTATTAATAAAGAGGATTGTAGTTGGGATATCATGAAAGAGTTTTTGATTAATGAAATTCTCCATATCATAAAAGTTTAATTTACTGTTACATTTAATTTTTTTTGAAAACGTCATGTAAAAATTATTGAAAAGGATTTAATTTTAAAATTAACATTAAATAACTTATCTTTTAAAATTATATAAACATTTCATAATTAATTATGAAATAGAAGAAACACTATTTATTTTAAAATGGAATAAAATATATAAAATATTTTTAAATACAATTATTGAAAATCCAAACCATAAAAATAGATAGTATAACATATTTATAAGAAACAAATGATAATTTTTGTATTGGATTAAGAATAATTCTATTTATAAATATAAATGAAAATATTGGTATGGATGTCAAATGTTAAAAAGGAGGAAAAACATTTATTAATGAGGGTTTTAATTATTCTAAAAATGGTATAAATTTTATTAGGAGGAGATTTATTGAGGTGTAATACTTTAATCAATAGTGAAATTTTCCTAAAATATAATGTTATGGTAGCAGTAGATAAAACCTATTCAAGAAGGAACAAATCATGAATAAATAAATTGAATATGATTCATTATAACTTAATGGTGAAAAATTCAGGAAGATTAATTATAACATAAAGAAGATACTTGTAATAAAAAACAATCATTACTATGGTATCTTTTGATTAGAAGTGCATCTAATTAAAAAACATGATATGAATCTCAAAACCCTATGAATTTTATCAATATGTAAACATAAAATAATTAAAAAATAATCAAATGACATATCATAAATTATTTTGTGAAATATAAATCATGTCTAATGGATTTAAAAAATTTCCCAAAAAACCCCTTTCCTTGTATTACTGTATAATTGAATGCACTTTAGAATCCTATGTGAAAAACATACCTATCATATTAACATGTCCCATATCCTTTGTAACACCCATGGTTTCTTGTTAGAAATCATTTATGTATTTACTATATGTATATAATGTGTTTTGGATAAATTATGGAGGGTTTGGAAGACTTTTGGAATGTTTTTAAGTGGATTTTAATATGGTTCATAGTTTGATCATGGCTAGAAGAAATTGATAAAGTCCTAAAGTAATCCAAGTAAGGTGAAACAGAGGATTTGAGGTAGGGGGATCGTTATGTTCATTATTTGTCCAAACCATGAGACCACTTAAGAGAAGCAATGATATGTTTTATTGAGGGATTTCTCATGGTTGTCACATGTTTTGTCTAACCATGCAACCCAACCATGTGAGTTTCTTCTTTTTCCAGTGGATGATGCATGATTGGTGCATAGTTTCCCTAAATATGCAATCTAATAGTGCACGGTGAAAATTTAGATCTTAAAAAAGTGGAACTCACTTGGGATTATCACTAAATCACCCTTTTACCTATTATTTACTCTGAATCTGTTATTATTCCTCCCATAGGTTTTGGATAATTTTCCCTTCAACCCGAGAGAAATCCATTGAAAATCTTATTGCATTGAAGGCAGAATTTCTTGACTAGTCTTCATTGTTTGTTGTATTTCTAAGATCTACTTCTCTAAAATCTCCTTGATTCATATATCGGATCCATTGGAATATATCTATAACATTTGAAACCAATAATGTTGAGATATAGATGTGTTGATATTAAGTATTGAGGTCTAAGGTAGTTTTTTTAGATTTAATCTTTTTTTGTAAACAAATTTGCGACGTTCTTCCTTTTCACCATAATTCTGAGGTAGGGATATTCACTCTCAACTATTACAATTATAAAATGAAGTCCCTGTTTCAAATGGATCTAATTATATGAAATTATTTTTCAAATATATTTTAAATTCATTGTAGAAACCATCCATACAACTCGCTATGGTTTTGTTGAAATTTGATTGTTGTGAAAAAATGATAGTTTTATGAATTTTAAAATGAAACTTTTAAATTTTGTGTTTTTAATTATTTTATTGAAAGGGTTTTTCAATAAAAAGTTTATTCTATTGAAATGTTTTTATATATAAAGTTTTTTTTAGATTATTCATTCAATGTGACCTTGAATAAAGAGTGTGATCCATTAGGGTACAAGGAGAGTGTCCCTGGAAAAAGGTTTGTGAAATTGGGGCATAAGGTTATATGAAACATAGTGATGACATAGTGGATGAATGAGATACTACTCATGTGAATGGAATTTTCACTAAATAATTCATGTGTGGTTGGATTTTTATGGATCTAGTAATGGTATTCCAAAATGGTATTTGAAATAGATTAATGAGTTTTTTGATTGATTTCCTTAGATACTTTTTCAGTAAGTAAATAATTTTTGGGTTGGAATTTATTTGTATTTGATATAGAACATTTTTAAGTGTTTTAAATAATTTTTTGTATATAAATTTGTTTACATGTTTTGTCATATTGGTGTGAGTTGGGAATCTATTTGGGGAAAAAATACTGAGTTTCATTACTCACCCCAGCTTTGGTAGTGTGGTTCTTTTGTAGATACATTTTATTGAGACATAAATTAGGGGAAATTACCCCATTTCATTAGTGGTATATCGTAATACATATACAATTATTGTGGAGTTAGATAATGGATCATGTTGGGAGCATTGGAGTTATGTATTTGGAGTAGTTATGCTCTACGGTTAAGTAATCCACTTTGGTACTCTGATATTTGTACTGATTTCATCTGGTATTCCATTTAGTTGTATTATAATGTTTCATTCATTATATGGTGGTTTATGGTTATTTTAATTATTTTTGTATTTATTTTATTTCCAATAGGAAAATCATCCCCCAATTTTATTGACTTTATTCACATTAATTTTTGGTATTTGGTGTCTTGGTTATTTCACCTACGACCATGTATCTATTCGGGTTCGACATAAGCCAATAAAGAGGGGGTATGATACAACCTTATTAATTATATATCTTTTTAATAATTTATTTTATAATTATTATCTATATGTATATATTATTCATAATCTATTTATGATATCTGATCTATGTAATTGTTTAAATAGTTTTGGGATTCATTGAAACTCTCCATCATTCACCCAAATTTAACCATTTCATGATTATTCAAGATATAGTAATAATTTTTTGAATTAATTTATATTTCCCATTTTAAAATGTGAAATACATAGATATGGTTCCTGAAAAAATATATTTCGATGAACTATTTCATGCATGTTTGATGATTGAAATGTGATACATTTATACTTTTTTAAAATAAATAAATAATTTATATATTATTGAATATATAATAAATAAAATATATTTAATATTTTTACAATTTATAAAATTCCTTATTCATTAAAATTTTAAAAATTAAAACACCATTCACATAGGTTTTAAAACACATCACAAATGAGAGCATGTTATAATTATTTTTTAGGAAAGGAAATATGTTTATATAATTTGAAAATAATAATTAAATAATAATTTTTTTTAATTATAATGTTTAGTAATTAATTTCATTCTAATGAATATTCATATATGGTGGTTATGATAACCATAATTCATCATTTGTGGAGGTGGTAGTCTGCTCCACACATGCCAGATAATTACATTTCGCAATTAATGGTACAAATTAAGGGCTTGTTATAAATGCTTATTTATGA
The DNA here is from genome assembly GCA_963277665.1 of Viscum album. Classification (NCBI taxonomy): domain Eukaryota; kingdom Viridiplantae; phylum Streptophyta; class Magnoliopsida; order Santalales; family Viscaceae; genus Viscum; species Viscum album. The sequence continues at coordinate 1,231,778,451 of OY728162.1, read as the reverse complement.
TTTAGAATTTAGAAATATTTTATATATGGATTCATAAAATCTACTAATGTTACTTTCTATGAATTTAGATGATGAAAAAATATAAGATGTCACTTCATGGATGGAATTGTTTTCATAAATGCACAATCAACTTCTATTAATTTTTTATGTTTATCAGATGGAATTACCTTTGGGTAATCCAATGTTATTATAAAAATTTTGTATCGTAATTATATAGATGCCATTATTTTAATGATATTATTATTGTATTGGTAGTGAATAATTAAAAATAAACCCTAAAGTGTTATTGTATACTCACCTAGGGACCATTAAATTTCCCTTCATGGTTTCCAAAAAAATAATGGGATTTGGATATCTAATTGAGAGGAGAAAAATATGAAAATTGTATAAAATTATTAGAAGATAAAAAGTTGCTATTATGAGAATATTATTCAATGAAATAAGGGTATAAAGAAGGTTTATAAATCATCCCTGTTTACAAAATAATTAAAGGGACCTTTATGTAAATCCATTATTTTTCAATAATGGAATAACAAAACATAAGGAACAAATTGATTCAACATCATAAAATAATTGAATCTAGGTTGATATAGATTTACTAAATCCTACCCCACTATTCATTCAAATTATTCAAACATGTTTCTTTCCTTTTAAGAATTGATTTATTCATCCCATCATTTCAATTTTCACTATGGTAACTAGATTTTACAGTAATAGTTTATGTTTTTTATACTATATAGTGAAAATTATAATGATATTTTTATGTTATAGAACTAAATATTATATCCATATATTCTAGTTAAATTTATAAATTGGATAAAATAAACTATCAAATAAATAATAATTATAGTTTGAAATTCATTTTTGAAGGAATATATCATTTTTACCATTTAGTGTTCCAAATATTATTTATTATTGATTACCAACTCATGTGTGTTATTTAAAATAGATATAGAATTAAATATTATATTAGAGGTTTAAAAATTTTATATATTAGAATATATTACTCTCAAAATAAATTATATTTCTTTGACATCTTGCGTTAAAGGAAACAATGAGTATAAACAAAAGTCAATATATAAGTAAAATATTACAATTTAATATGACTATTATCACATAGCCATTCAGTTATTGGTTATGAATAGGAATAAATAATTTTTAAATATGATATGTTTTAAAAAAATATAAAAAAAATTAATTTTTAATAAATTGTTTATAAATGAGGAAAAAAATCATTTGAAAGTAAAATAAATGTTTTTCAAAATAAGGTCTTATGTATACAATGTATTTTTCTGTAAATAAATCTAATTAATTACTATTTTTTAAAAAATTTAAAAAAATTGAAAAATTATATTTCCAATATAAAATTCAACCTTCATAAAATATTGTTTACATTAATGCGAGAAGAATAAATCCATGTTTATGCATAAAAACATTATTTGTTCTAAAAAACAGTTTTATCACATTTTAAACAATTATTTTAAAATAAATGTTGTGAAATTTTAGAATATTTATTTTTATAAAAATAAAATTATTTCTCAAAATATATTTTAAAAATTACCATATAATAAATTTTTGTTAATTTCCCTAAAAGTGTAATTTTTTACTTTCAAAAGAGAAAAATAATAATTTTTAATGAACACTCCCTTTATGATTAAATCATTTTTAAATGTGAATTATTTTTTGAACATAACATTACATCAATTAAAAAATTATTAATAATATTTATTTTTTTTATTAATTAGTTTTTGAATATCAACATGAAACCTTTTTTACAAAAGAGAACCTTTCTTTAGATAACCATATTTTCATTGGGCATATAGTTTTCATTATAAATTAAATTACTCTGTTATAAAGATTAAAATTTGATGAAATGGATTAATTATTTGTTAATATAGTAAATTATATTATTTTTTACTTTAACATTGATTTTTTTTCAAAATTATTAGTAATGATAATAAAAAATAATTATCGTTGTTAATGTTAAAATACTGTTTTACATTTTACATACACTTGTGTAAAAATTAATTTTCCACAAACATAACTCATTAATTTTATTAATTTCATTTATATTTAGAATTAATGGTTCTAAATCATATAATAAGTATCATTTATGTTTATTATTATAGGATTAATTCCTACTGTAAATGAAAACATACTAGTTACCGTTGTGAAAACTAAAATGGGAAAATAATTAAACTTTATATATAAGGGAATGAAAAGATTAGTACATATTTATTTTTTTATTATATTATATGTTTCTATTGATGTTAAAATATTTTTAAACATTTAGTTAACTATTTTTTATGCAATTGGGTAGAGAAAGGTTTCCTATTATACAATAGTAATGTGTATTTTTCAAATCTCCAATCCTCCTCAATTTTATACTAGCACCTCCTCCCATCACTTATTCATAGCTATAAATAAATATGTCATGATAAAAACCTTCCCAAAACTCATCTCAAAATAATTTATCATTTTATAGTTCCTATTTTAATCCTATTATACTAACCTCGAGGTCATTAATAAAAGATCCAAATGTGGGTTTTCTAAAAGAAATTAATTGCCTTTAGTACGTTGTTTTTTAGTCCATCTATTACCACTATCACCCATGTATTATTAGATAAAATATAAAAATATTATATCTAAAATATAATAATATGTTATTATGTTTATTTCGCAACAAATATGAATATTTTTTTCCATTAAATGGGAAAGAAAATTGTCTATCGTGTGTATGATACACTACAGTATTGCACACCTATGAAATTTGTTTCAGATCACCCACAATCCCATAAGGGTGTTTGAATGGATTAAAGTATATTTATGATTTTATTGAAATAATTATACCTCTTAAATTATAATATCCCATATACCTTCTAAAGATACAATCAGTCGTAAGGTGACAACTTTTCTTATAAGTACGTGTGGACAATCTCTTCCCCGATGGGATGTGAATGATTTTTCAATTTTGATTTACATTGAAGGTAATAAAGTTTTATTATATGAAAATATATTATCAACATGATATAACAATTATTATATAATTCTGAATTATTATTTACCTTTCTTTCATTCCATCCATTATAAAATAAAAAAAGATTCATGCTTGCATTCGACCTACTACCTTTATGAATGGTGTAAATTGTTTTTCAACAAATAAAATTTATGAATGAATAAAATATATATATAAGTATATAAATGATATTTATATAATTTTTATAAATAAATAGTTTATTAAACCATAAACAATGTAGGATGTACATATCTACAAAACCAAAACATACATGAATAACAATGTGGTTTTTATGCAAAATAGTGATTTTAGCAAAGAACTATTATTATATTGGAGATAAATGATTATAAAAAAAATCATATATGGTATTTTATATATTGTTATGTTTCTTTTCATATATTATTAATAAATAAATAAATATTATATAGAAGGTTTACACACATACGAAGGAAGACAATCCGGATATAAGGGTTTCTTGTCACACTTTTACATTCGTTAGTCGTATGCCATATTCACCACTTATTTATTTCGTGCGGTGTATATACTTACACATTGATATGTTATATCATGAAAAAAAATTATAAAAAATTTATTTATGGTTTCATTTCATTTTATTTTATTCATGGGGATTTTTAATCAATTGCTACCAAAGCGGTAGGGATTTATATCATAATGTCATTACTATTTGAGATTATTTATTCTTATGTCTCCATTTGTGGTATTATTTAATATTTTTATCTTTAAAAAAAATATTTTTTATACTAGGGTTATTCAGGAATTCTTCACATAATTGTACAATTTATTTCCCTTTGGTACATAAACTTATAAAGGATATAATTTCAATAAAAGATAACTTTATTTCCCTTTTTGGCCAAAAATTAATTTTTCCATATCAATATTTTCCATAAAATGTTTCACAGAATATTTTCAATGTTATAAAATGATTTATTAAAGTAATTTTGATCCATTTTATTCTTTTATAAAATATTACAAAATTAAAATTAATTCCGTTTTCTAAATGAGGATGTTTTTTTTAAATTTTTAGAAAATATTTGAATGGAATATTGGTTTTTTTAACATACTCAGCATGAACCAAATTTCTTATCATATTGACCAATCATTTTTTAGAATATTTCGTTAAAAATTTCAATGATTCTTTAAAAATAACATTTTTACATAATAGTAAATAAATTTTGATGTTTTTAAAAGTCAATTTCAATGACATAAGCGTATTTTATGAATGAATTTAATTAATGTATTTTTAAGGTATTTTTATTAATAAATGATAAAAAACTGTATTTTAATAATTATACACTTAGGATATGTTATAATAATACCATTAATATTAAGTCTCTTTCTTTTTTATGACCATTTTGACCCCAAAATGTATTTTTTTTTGACATCATTCTTTATATTACTTTGGATAGCTAATGATTATATTTAAAATTAGGGAAATTATTTAAATTTCATATAGAGGTTTTTTAATATGAATGTTTACATTGATTATGCTTTTCCTATTATATACAAATAATTCATTAGACATATTAAGTGATGGTCGGGGCCAACTATAGACCCTCTATGAATCGATAGGTCTGATGAGACAATGTAGCATGAATATTTGGTTCTAGCCATATCAATTTTTATAAGATTTCAGGGTATGATGCCCTAAAATTATGCTTGTTATGTATAGAAATATGAATTCATCCATTAATAGATTAGATATTAATATACATGCTATTATTTGAATAGTTATGTTTTACATGGATAAGTTTCAAGGTCATGTGATTATATTTATTGAATTATTTGATCATTACTTATTCCTACCAAATTATTATTCTTGATAAATTTATTTACTAAATGATATTTTTTTATGATATTTAAATTTCAATATTTATTATACATTATTAATTCGTGAGGGATTCCTCTATAAGGAAAATATTTTCGAAAATCTTATCTCTCCCATTTCTTATTTTTCCTTTCACCAAGATGGAAAGAAATATAATACAACTGATATGAAGGGATATGGTAAATTGAATAGTTGTGTATTTAAAAAAAATTATATGTTTTATTTTATGTTTTCAAATTTACTTTTAAATTCATGTATGTATCTAGATTTACACTACTCTAAAAATATTAGTCCCTTCAGGATGTGATCACTTTTATATTGAACCATTATAATAATGTAACCAATGAATATTGGTTACTTTGGTCAGGGTATTTATAGTTGGTATCATATAATGTTTTTTAGGAATCGTAGGATATAGATTTAGGAAAACATATTGAAGGGAATATATCACTGTGAATTATTTTTTGGATAACTCTAAGTATAAGATAGAATCCTAAAGTATTGGTAAAGAATATATTTTTTGGTTTTCATATATGTACATCCTTGTATAGATACTAAAAGTAGATATGGCTCTGAGACTATTGTACCTAGGGGTATTAACAATGAAAAAGCAACAGTAGTATTTGACTCGATCATCACCTGGTGCATGCCAATGGGCCTTGATGTTCATATAATTTAATAATCATGGGGGATATTATTGGGTTAACTCATATTTTCATTACAAAACATTAAAAATGATATAAAAATATTTTAATGATGTATCATATTTCTAATGATTAAATGTTTATGATTATGTGGATATATATGTATAAATATTTCAATATATCTAAATTGTTTAACTTGTTTTGGAAGTATATATTATATTTAATAATGTTATGTTGTAAACTAGTGTATGCTATTTCTTTAGAAATATTTCATAGTGAAAGGAATGGAAAATTTTTAATGCTCTGAATCCATGTAGGGATTTCCCTAATAGGGAAGATAATGAAGTTGAGATAGTGAAGGAGCTAGATTTGAAAAAATTATAATTATTTTTTCATATATTACTCTAAATATGTGTAACACCCCAAAAATTATAATAATACTTTGTTTCCTGAAAATTTATGTCGTAAAATGTCATAATAAATAAATAAATATTAGTATAATTGAAATGATAACATTGGGTTTTGACCATTATCTGACCATTGGCCAATATGACCATGAGAAATAATAATAATTTTTTAACATTATAATAGTTTTCTAAAATAGAAATCATAATGTATAATTTAAATATAATGAATCCAGTAGTCTGAGGTCATATAAATCCCATCTGTCAAAGTTTGGGAAGGTTGTAGCATCACTGGTATTTTCTCTATAACATTCCCAAGTTGAGCTTCAAAATGTTATCCTTGAACGTAATGTCATATGGGATAAGTTCAAGTTGATAGAAATCACCAATCAAGAAAATTTGTTTGGGCCACCCTAAGATTCTATCAACAGTTCACACCTCACTCTATGGTCCTATGCAGCTGTTATAAGGGAATATGTAACAATGCCTTAGTTACTATGTGTAATCCTTTTGTATAAATAAAATATTTATTGCTTAGTATAAAAAAAATAACCATCATTTTTTAATTTCAACTGTAAAAATAAAAATAAAATTTGGTTTTGGTTTTTTTAGAATTAGTTTCATATTATTGTTAAATATTTAAAAATATATATTTTAAAATATTTTTATACTTTAAATAAATAATAATGTGAAATTATTTTCAAAAAACAGAAACTTAAGTGTGTGATAAGTAAAAAATTTCAGTTCTGGTATATTCTAGTTATACTTGGTGAATAATGATTTTTGAATAGAAATATTACCCCTTTCAATAGAATTATTACTAATAGAATAGTAAACTCACTTATGTATTTATAAATATAATTTATGCATCTTGAATGGTAATTTGATATAGTAGTATAGTAAATAACTATTTTCAAAATTATTAGTTATGTATTACTATTTTTTGGGAAAAATATAAATTTACATAAAAATTAACATTTTCATATATATAATTTTGTTTATAAAATGGATTTCATATTTTTATTCCAAACGTTGATATAATGTTAGGGTAAATTTATGAGATTTTTATAAAATGTTATGTTTTTAGTGAATAGTAAAAATACAGTTTTTGAGCTTTTGGTGTGTTTTATGATATCATAATGATGTAATATGTAATTTAAAATGATGGTCAACTCATTTGGATTAAAATATTTTACGGAATGTCCCATTTTTTCAAAACCGTGTGAAAATAACATGGTCAGGCACAAGTCTTTGCAAATTCCTCTAATAAGGTGTCTATTGGAAAATAATAAAATATTCCCTCACTTTTTCTATAAATACCAACCCATTAATTCATTAATTTCATTCCAAATTTCCCCAAAAATAAGGTTTGGGATTTTTACCTCCCATAGAGTCCTTCCAAGGTTCCCTCAATCCACATGGTCCAGATCATCTAGTTTTAGATGTAACACTTCAAGGTAAGGGAACCTTTCTCCCTCCTTTGTAGTCAAAGACAGGTTTTATGTTGTGTAATTTAATTTCCTTTTACATATGTTGTGGTATGTCATTATATATCCTTATTGATGTCAATTTTATTTTCAAATTATGAGAGAACATTTTGTCTCTCATCAACAGATTTTCAAAAAATTTGAGTGACATCGTTAGGATGCCAAATTTTCATTTGGGAATTCTCAACTCCTCTATTCAATTCAAGTTATCTATTATGTGGATTATATTTAATGATTCCATTCCATGTTCTTATTTACAATTTATTTTGTCCCTATAATATATTATTAGTCTTCTATTAATGGGTGACTCATGTCCCCTCTCTTTTTAATGTTTTATAAAACCATGATGCATAGACGTTATGCTGCAGAACGTTAGTCTCAAAACCACTCTCTTTTTCTTATGAAATTAATTTATTTTATTTATTTGAATACGAAAACATATTTAATTTTAATATTTATTCATAAATACATAAATAATGATATATATTTTTTCTATAAATTCCATTCATGAAACCCTCATACCCTTTTCATGGGTTATAAGTGACATAATGATCATGTTTTATAAAAAAAATTAAAACCTCATGAGTTTGATATGAAACCCATTTAATTATTTATATATGGTATATTAATTAAATGTTTGATTATTATATATTTTAATCAAAATAAAATAAATATATTTTAAGGGTGCACCATGATTTATCTTCAATGGATTGGGTAAAGAAATTAATCTCCAGAGATGACATGTTTTATGATACATTGGGAAATTACATTGGGGATATGCTTATGAATGTATAAATTAAATATCTGAGACACATTTTCAAGATATTATTAATTTTAGTATTATCATTATTTGTCTCTTATCATTCCATTATTAAATTTCATCATGTTCTTATGGTATTATATAATGTTCTCATGTAAACTATTTTATATGTTTTCCATGCTTTCCCTCACTTTTTCTAGAAATACCAACTCATTCCTTCTTTCCATTCATTAAAAAATTTCCAATTAATGAATCTATGTTCTTTTTTACTTCCTACTAAGTCCTCCCAATGTACCCTAAATCCCACAAGGTGGCGATAATAGAGTTTTAGAAGATACTCTTCATGGTAAGGGAACCTTTCACCGTTATCTTTTAGTCAAATACTACTTTTATGGTATGTTTTTTATTTTTCATTTTATTTTTTGGGATATTTTATTTTATATATTTATTTATGTCCATTTTATTTCCAAATTATGAGTTACCCCTTTATCTCTTATAAAATAATTTTCAAAAAACATTGTGACGCCGTTATGCTGCCGAATTTTCATAAGGGAATTCTCAACTTCTCTTTTCCATTCATGTTATCTTTCACGTGGTATGTATATAAAGATTACATAACTTTTTCTTATATATACTTTATTTTGTAAATATAATATATTATGAGACTATTATAAATTTTTGGAATATATCCCTACTCTTTTTAATGTTTTCTAAATCCATGCTGCATAGCCGTTATACTGCAGAATTTCTGTGACTAAATCTCTATCTTTTTCATAATAAATTATTTTATTTTATTTATGTGAATGAAACAACTAATTTAATATGTAAGGGTATTAATAAATACATAAAAACTATATATTTATTTTATTTTATGTACATAAATCTATTATTCCCTTTCTGTGGGTTATAAATTTCATAATGATCACGTTTTAAGCACTTTTTTAAATGTTAGGATTCTGATATGAAAATCATTTAATTTATTCTCATTGGTATATTTATGAAATGTTTAATTATGATATATGTGGTTCACATGAAAATATTTTTTTATTAAGGTTTATCCCTTATTGTGATCCAATGCATTGTATAAATAAACTAATCTCTAGAGATGACATGTTTTATGATACGTTGGAGAATAACATTGATAATTTTTATGACACCTTAGGGATAGACCTTGGTGATATGATTACTAATGTCTAAATTAAATATTTTATAAAAATTTTAATGATATGATTCAATTTTTTATTATTAAGATATTTATCTTCTCATTTATTTATGATATTTCCCCAAGTTCTTATTATATTCTCTCATGTTCACATGTAATCTGTTTTCCCTGTTTTCCCTTACTAGGCCTTATGCTCATTATTTCCTTTGATGTATGTCCCCAGGTTATGAGATGTAGTAATTCTACATAGTATCAAAACTTCTCGATTCCTTTCAAGTGGATTAAAATAATTTTAATTGTTTTCATGTATTATGTACATTTTTTCTAATACCTTGCCTTTTATGATCATATTTTTATAAAATATAATGAAAAGTTATGTGATAAAAACGTGGTTTGTTATATTATGACCAATATTATTACATGTAATGATATAAATATTTATTAAAACATGGTGTAAAAATTTTATACCACTTCATGCGTTTGCCACCGCAATCATTAAATGGGGTTATGAACCCATTTACATATATGAAATATATAAGCTTCTAAGATAAGGAATTTAATTATTAAGGAATTAATGATATGAAGATAGTTATAATTGATATTTATTATCTATCATGTAATATAGATAAATGGTTTTAATTGATTCAAAATACAAAGGATGATGAGGAAATAATGACAACAGAATGGAAGTATTTTATGGAACATTTCATAGAAAAATATTTTCCTCACATACACTGAGGTGATATGGAGGGAAGATTCTTGAGTCTGATAAAAAAAGTAGTGGGAAATGCTTCTATATATGAAGATAACTTAACATGGTTAGAAATGCATTCTATGGATTATGAACATAATCCAAATAGTACGATATGTAATTTATTTAACTGGCTAAATCCAATCATACTAAAGTAAATATCCACCCAATCGTTATCATTATATGATTACATAATATTATGTGTTATAATTATAGTTAATTAATTTTCCACACCCTATTAATATGAAATAATGTAAAAGAATAATAGGAAAGAAGAAAAAAATTGATAAATGGAATATGAAAAAGAATTATTTTCAAACATATGATATTTGTGGAAAGATACAACCTGGAACCTTCATGAGGGGAATGCGGGTTTTATTAAATTTTTTATATAATCCCCATTATTCATGTGAATGTTAGGGTATGAAATAAATTATTAACATTCAGTGTTTAATCTATATAGATATAGGCAACAACATAATGAAATTCCCAACAATCAATGGAATATATATTTGAATAATATTAGGGATCAAAGTTAAGATTATTACTAAATATGAAGTGGAATAATGTTCTTGTGTATTTGTGTTCATGAATTATGTTATAGAAGTATTTAATCAGTGATATTATAATCATATTAATCATAAAATGTAATAGGATTTTACTGTAGTAGTTTTTCATTTAGTATTTAAAACCTTATATTATATGATATTAATAACCATGAAAATTGAATTAGTGGTATGTTAATATTCATGGAGAATCAATGATTATGGAAAATATATCCATTAATAATTTCATGATTCTTCATTAATAGTATTTAGCTGTGATAAGTAGTATATTTTCATTGAGGAAGTAAATGGGATAGTACTGGTGACATTGAAAATGGATAGTTCCTTAGAGATAAAAAACCAATGACTGAGTTTACATTATTTTCTAATACATAAAATATACTCAATTTCTTGTGATTTAATTAGTGTTTTATGGTGATTAATTTTATTAGTTATTTTAAATAAAATATATGATCAAGGTATTCACATTATTTTCATGTGACATTATGATATACTTTATATTGTTTGTGGATAAATTTCTAATAAAAAAGTTTGGATATTTTGGATTTTAATTTTTCCATAAATTTTTTCAAATGGTCTTAAGGTAAAATATTCAAGGAATTGATTATGTATAACATATGGTGTACTATTGATCATTTATTTATTAAGTTATTATTTTTGATAATATTTTCTAACAAGATTTGGGTTTATAAATATTTAGAGATAAAAAAAATTGATTTTTAATCTTTTAAGGTTATAATGATATATAAAAACATTATTTTAGTTCTTTAGGTATAAAAAACTCATACAATGTATTCATTTCATGGAGTATTAAATAAAATGGAAATTGATTTAAGTACCACCAAAGCATGAAATGGTTCTTATGAAATACAAATTTATTCGATAAGTATAATTTTTACTGTTCTCTATAATGATAGTATGATAATCCATCATAATTAAGAAATTTATCTTTAAATGAATATTAAATCATAATAATTTTATTTTAATCATATAGTTATTGTATTATGGTTGTTAAATATCTATTTTCCATGATTTATATCACCCAATATTTATCCTTTGTTATTTATTTTCACATTCATTTTAAAAATTCTACTACTCACAAATTGTTTCCTACATAGAAACTTAGTAATGTGTTTATCTATCTGAAATTGATAATTCCATTCTATAATACTAATATGAAGTTTTATTAATCCATTTTTATGATGTGGGTTTTCAGAAAATCATAGACATGAGAGGAGAAAAATAGGATCGCGGACTAATAATTTATTAATGGGGGTATAATATAACTACACAAGATTTTATATTATATTTTTCTTTAAAATCATATAATTTCTTCTAAATGTTTCATTTCATGAAACACATATTTAAAATTAACCATAATACACTATTAAAACATAATTATTTAAGGTGACTATTTTCACTAAGCCATTGGATCGATGGGTAGGAATAGTAATAAATAAATGATTAAAAATATATTTTTTAAATGTTCAAAAAATAAAATTCATTGTTTCAGTTGATAATAAAAATAAATTCAAATCTATTTAATGTAATAGAAATGTATTTCTAAATTTTTTTATGCATGTAATTTTTTTTATCTTAAAAATTTTATTTATAACTGTTAGTGAATTAATTTAATGAAATCTATATTTTGTATAAATAATAATTTTTTTCCCCATTAATCTAAATTTTTTTATATTGCTGGGATAATAATAAATATAATTTTATTCAAAAAATTTATGTTTTTTTAAAAATCAGTTTCTTCAGGTTTTCTACACATCTTATAAATATTTTTTCCACATTTTAAATTTTTTTTGATAAAATGAAATTAATTTTTGAAATAAACTTAAAAAAATTATTTTAGTGGGAATTATTTAGAATTTTACAAAATGATTATTTTTTTGACTAATAGATAAAAATACTAATTTTTATTTAAAATTACATTTTTGTTTATAACATTTAAAAATATTAATTTTATTTAATTTTTTTAAATTATAATCAGTTAAATTATATTATTATTTTGAAAATTATAATTTTTTTCAATCAATCAATATTAATAATTGATATAATTATTATTCATACATTAGAGAACTTTCATTTGAAAAGATACATTTTTATCATGCTTTTTGGTTTAATATTAAATTCAATTCTCCATATTTTGAAAATTGTATATGTATAATTAGATTCTATATTTGGAATACGAATAATTTATTCTAGGTAAAAATAAAACCTTAATTATTTCTATAATAAATAGAAAAGATAGTAAACCTTAATTGTTATGGTTAATGATAAGACATTGTTTTGCAGGTTATATGAATTGGTGGTTAAAATGATTTTCAACCCATATAGTTCTATTATTTGATAGATTTTATTTAATATTTATAATTACATTTTCAAAAAATATATTTTAAGGATAATTTATTTTTAGGCATAGAGGATAAATTACATAGGTAAATAAAAAAATGGTTAACATTGTGAAAATACTAATAATAAGTGAAAATTGAATAATATGTTAAAAACATGTTTTTTTTCTGGAGGTGTGACTAGACCATAACATCCATATACTACATTTTTTCTCAATTTTGTAAGTTCTTGGTATATATACATTGCCTTAAATTTTACACACTCAAGTATTTTTGAACTAGAATTTAATTTCATATATTCCCAAAGATCATTCCGGAATTGAGATTTATAGAAGTGTTTCATAACTCTTAAATTAAAAAATCTATATATCTAAAAGTTTAAAACTATACATATTATCAATTTTACCATAAAATAAAAAATTAAAGATATAAAAAGTTTTATTTTCATTGCATATCTTTAAAATATTTATCATGACCACATCTTGGTTTCCATCATTCTGAAAACATATGTAAACATATTAAAATGTGTTATGAGCACAAATATTACAGTAAGAGACATGAAAACAATGAAATTATTCATTATCCGATGAATATATATAAGAATATACATTTTTAGAGTCAAAAATTGGGAATATAATTTACAATTCATATCCATTAAATCAATATTTATACACAAATAGTTTTATAATATATTTCATAAGAAATCATAATGGAAATATAAAACTCATAAATGATTCTTTGAAATCATAATAATGTACTCACAATGTCATACATTTCAGGCATAAAAAGTTGCATATACTTTCCTTAAAATATATGATCATTATCTTACCTTGATTAATTAGATTATTATTGTAAATACCTTTATAAATAGTAGGGAAAACTTTTAGATAACTTAATATATCATATTAATATCAGTCAAACATATGGAATAACCCTAATAGTTATATAAGGTGAAACAACCATGGTTACATTTGGAGTAACTATTACGGTTTCCCTTGAAATAAACATCAAGATTATACATGGAATAAATACCACAATCATCTTCCAAACATAAATCATTCAAATTTCATTTGAGGTTATCAGGGTCTAACTCCTCATTGAATTATTACATAAACACTCACCATCTTATTAAATTCACAAGAACTATAACTTATTCATTATACATAAAATCATAAATTTTTAAAAAAATATATACACCCATAAATAAAATCATAATATTAATATTTCCATTACAAAAAATAATTAAAACATAGAGATGGATGATTTCTCTTCGAATAAATCATGGAATCGAATAAAGGAACTCAAATAAATGTTACAGAGGAGGGAATGGTTGTTGTAGCTATATATGTTAAAATACAATATTCAATTATCAAAATTTTAATGAAACTCAAAAAATTTTCTAAAAATATTCATATTTTAAAAAATATAATATATATATTTATAATATTTTTTATTTAATTTTTAAAATATAAATATACCCATGAAGTATTATTAAATATATTATCAATAAAGAAAAAGGATTGGAAGGGAAACATTTATTTATGTCTTTTGGAAAGAATGTATGTAACCTTGAGTCTGACTCATATTGTTCGTTTATTATCAACCCTAAAAATAATATTATTTTTAATTTTTTCCTTCCGTGATATCTATTATCATATTCTTTATTCTTTTTACATTATCTCTCACTATGGTATAATTAATTACAAATAAATTAATTGTATGTTAGTTGCTTTGATTATATTTTGATCATATTTCTAAAATGGGATAAGTATGTTGACTATGATCAAATTTTTTATGATTCCATGAAATCCATAAAAATAATCATTAAACACTTACAATTTTTATAATCAATTATTATTTTAAAACTTATAATTAATGATGGTTTTAAAAAATTAACAATGTCAATATAATAGAGATGGTAGGTTGTACACATGTAAAAGTTCATTATGCATTTTTCAAAAATAATTATAGTTAGAAGATATGTATTATTTTTTCTGTCAATAACTATAATTCAATAATAAATACCATATTATTTTATTAAAAATATATATACATATATATCATCTAAATGTTGTGGTGATAAAAAATAATGGCACTAATTTATTGAGGTGATAGTCCATACATAGATAAGAACAACATTATCATTTTTGAGTGAATAGAAATTTAAGAAAGCAGATGATATAACATCTTTTATTAATGATTAATATTTCATTAATAAAATATATAACCATTAAATACATATTTATAACCAACAATGATAGGTGGTGGTGGAAAATGAATTGCATCGATTTGTGAGGTTTTAGTCTGCTATACACACAAATGATGGATCCCTTTACAAAATAATGGAGGTTTGAAATAGATATAGGTTATTCTAGTAGTGTTTTACACAATATTTCATTGAAATGTTCCCATGTACAGGGGGTCATAAGACCTCATGCGCAAATCACTTAATGCTAGAGTCTTCTAACTATATTGAGGGCCTTGGGTGAGTCCTTGGGGAGACTATTCCCTCATAGATTAGAGTACACATAGCGATAATCAATAAATATTAAATAATATAATAATAAACATAAACTTTCAATAGTGTAAATATAAAAAAACCGAACATAATAAATAACAAATATTAGGTTGAATATCAACAAGAGATACAAAAAATAATGATTGTGATGTCTGATTTATATGAAAAAATTTGAGAATGAGGAAAAGGGGATACAAGGTTATGATACATGATTGGAAAACATGAAAAAAGAAAAAAACATCTAATATAAGCCTTTTGATCATAGGATTCTTCATCTACTCCATGATCCATCCTATAGTTGGAAATTAATATGATATTGGAAGTTTCAAACATACCATTATCCATACCCATGATCAGTAAATCTTATCGGCATACCAAACGATGCCTAAGATGGTTGAAAGAAATAATCCTAGTAGTCCTGCACCGACAGTGTCTAGGATTTCACATTTCATGTAATTAATAAACAAAATTATCATATAATAGGTGAATATAGGGAAATAAATACTCAAAATAATAACAACCTCAGTGTATGTTTTGAAATGGACACCTAGCCAATACAATGTTCTTTGACCTAAGAAGGTTGTAATAATTGGTATCTATGAAAGTCATAAAATATAAAAGGTAAAATGAAAAAGAATATACCAAATTAAAATAATACCCCATGCTTTTTCTTTAGCTTGGAGTTCATATTTCCATCTCATCATATAAGTGAGATCAAAATTATAGTTAATAATGATTGATAGGAAAAAAACAATTCGTCATTCCTTAAAATCCAAAAGTGGAATCTCGAGCCCATCCAATGTGATCTAAAATAATCCCAAGGGTAACTACAAGAACATCCAATATAACAAATGTCAATGAATCTATCCAATCTAACCTATACTACATCCCTTGTATCACTCAAGACATAGTGACTCTAAGTCCACACCATCTATCTCACATAGGAGACTATGTATCACCCGAGTTATGGTACAAAAATCATTCATGTGATTCCACCCTTAGTTGCTACTCGAGGGAACCAGTGTCACATAATACTATATGTAAACCACCTAGAGATCCTGCAGCTAGAAATTCAATGTATCTCTCCCAGCACATCGTGTAGATCCAACAAAGCATGATGATTCCATCCCTGGAATCGATAAATCGGGAACCATATTCTTTCCTAGATAGGAAAAAGTGATCTACTGAAACCAAGAACATACCACAAGGAATAACATTTATATAATCACATTCCATTAATTAAATTCATCAATAACACATTCTCTCAATTTATCAAACTGATCATTTTAAGCCAAAGAAACATGGAATAATTTATATGGTACGACTCGAGGCATGGGAAATATGCAATCACATGTCATACATGACATTTAAATGTCATAGTATAAAAAGATAGAACAAAAATGGGATTCAGGTCAAACCACCAAAATGTGGAATTAGTAATAAACACATAACATTATACCACAAAATCAAGGATTAAGTCACATAGAATTTTATAAATGGAAAGCGATGTATTCAGGAAAAACTGAAGGAATCCCACCAATGTGAACAATAAATTAAATTATTAAGGGTTTGAAATGAAGTTCATGGTCCATTCCTATGTTCATCCATTAATATTAAATCAAATTCAATGATTATGTCATTTAATAAAAAAGAAAATCAAACATGTTGATTTAAACAATTAAAGAATGATAAATCTACCAATATAGGTGGACACAGCCAAAGGGTTTCCTATAAAAATTGAAAAAACCATAGATGGGTTTTTTTATAAGGATAGGTCACATAAAACATGTATAACCACTTTAGTTAATATAATAACCAATAAAGAAGAACCACCAGATGGGTCCAATGCATGGTATAATGACACATCAGTTAAAAAGTCCCAAAATAATGGGAAGACCCGAGAACTCATACCTTGATATAGTAATTCTCCACTTGTCTATTTTTTTAGGCATGATTCGATGTAATATGGGATAAATTGAAGTAATTCTCAAATGCTCAAAAAATATGGCATAATACATCAATCCAAAATAAATCAACAGATGTAGTAGGAACCTTGGAATATATGATTATAAAAGGAAGTTATTACTAAGGGATTTTCTTTTTGATTTTGATAGAGAATGATTGGGAACAAATATGTAGGAGAATGCATAAACCCTATGAATATGGGAGAATAATCTCCATTCTTTAGGGGGAGGAGGAAAAAAACATTGGAAGGATAAGTAAAAGAAAGCATAGGTTCTAAATTCATTAATGAGGGGTATTTTGGAGATTTTTCCCAAAAACACCAATTGCACAGATCATCATCAGGATTTACAAAACATGGACTAACCTTGGACCATTCACTTACAATGAGGGGGAACCTTGTACAATTAGGTTCATGATTTGAATAACCATTGTCAAACCATGTGAAATCGATTTTTCCCAAAATTGTAGGTGGTGTCATGGTCCTACACCCATGGTTTTATGGTTACAAACTAACCATGTAGCCTCCAGATGACCACTTCTAGCTACACCATACATTAGTAAAACTGTTTGAGTTAAGATTCATTGTTTTCTCTAGCCATACAACCCATTCCTCCTTTTACCATTTCAAGGCTCCAAGCTTCAAACGAGCCTCAGATGAATATGATACCTCCATCAACCCCTTAAGAATAATAATTAGGTCCATTTAAAGGAATTTAAAAAAACATTAATGGTCCGTACATTTGGATTATTTCAGGAAATTACAACCTCCCCTCTTTAAAATAAATCATCACTGGGTTTTCCTTCCGAGGGTGGTACAATTTTTTTCATGATGATTTCCGGTCACTTTGTATGCACATCTTCCTCACATTCTAATGTCATGTTTTGTACACTACCCAACTTCCATAGTACCTAGACTAAATGATATGATCTTCCCATGAGATCCTATGTAGTCTTATCCATTATATATATTGAGTGTTCATCAAAGGATGCATCCTCTTATAGATCAATAAACATGAAATTGAAAAAATGAGACAGATCATGCTGATACTGTCATAGATGAGACATGTGGAATACATCATTCATGGAACAATACCTATAAGGTAACAAAAACAAGTATTTTATATGAACAACTGTTTCAACTATCAGAGAATTCCCAATATAACATGGTGTCAATTTTCCCTATCACCAGATTCATCTATGATCCACCCTATGTGATACATGTAAAACGTACTGATGTCCCACCCTAATCTCTAGAGGTCATTGATGACGACTGGTATATGAAAAATTCTTAAACTAAACTATATCCATATGCTTCCCAATCAGTTAGACTTGATCTGATGTCCTTTGAATGAGATGGGGACTCAGTAGAGATGCCACACCTACCACGATATAGCATGAAGGGGAACGACATGGTCAACTATAGAGGGCCTCATTCATTGCTATATGAATTTTTTTCTCAAAGCTATTATTCTAGGAAAACTCAAACATTGGAATATTCTTTCCCCATGAACCTCCAAAATCAAATGATTCAAGCCTACAACAAATTGTATCACAACATTCTGGTCCTCTCAGACTACCCATCAGTCTGAGGGTGAAATTTAGTTCCAAAGAGAAACAGTTAACCCATTTCATTTTTCATCCCTTTCTAGAACCACGATGTGAAGCAGACATCATGGTCTAAAAATATAAAATGGGTTACACAGTGAAGTGAAACTATATCAAGAATGTATAACCTTCTAGACTCAGAAAAATATAAGGTTTTCCATATCGGTAGGAAGTGCATGAACTTTTTCATCTTATCAATGATCACCCATAATGCCTCTATACTAGGAGGGGATCAAGGAAATGCTATAAAAAATCCATGGGGAAATCATTCCATTTTCACTCATGAATATGGGGGGCTATAGAAGTCAATTAATTGGCTTATGATCTTCCTTCACCTATTGACATGTGGAGCACTGATTAATGAAACTACTATCATCCTCTTCACACCCAGTAACCATTACTAACGACTTATATTTTTATACATCTTGGAAATCATTGGATAAACATACCATACAGAGGCATGTAGTTCATTCATAAACTCTTCTAATATATCATAAGTCTCCCAAACAATACCACAAAAGAGTTGAGTTTCAATTCCATAAATAGGAAAAATAGGAGGATGGTTCCCTCGTGTGAGACTATACTTCAAGAAGTCACCCACAGAAACAGAAAGCTGTCGCATTCAAACTCACTCTAGGAGAGATAAAATCACTACTAGGGCTACTTCCACTTGATTCTAATGCCATTTCGGAACCTACATGTGCATCTCAAAAAATAGAGTTGTTAGTTTCCACTCACTACTGGACACCTTGATAGCTTGCATCTGAGTCTACCAGCTCAATGAATTAGCAATGACATTTCCCATTTCTGGGGCAAAAACAAGATCAGAGTCAAAGGACTACATGGTTTCCTCCCACATGCACTGACTTAGATTCAAGTCTTATTGGGTGGTGATGTATTTGAGACATTTATGAAATGTTTAAACCTCAAATAACACTACCAAAAGAAATTTACTTGAACAACATAGAGAATAAATCTAACATACAAGCTCGGGGTCAGGCGTGGTGTAATTCCACTGATGTGACCTCAGCTGGTGGGACCCATATGCCACGAACAGATCAGCCTACATCAGAAATGAACCCAACCATATTCTTAAAGCATCACTAGAAACCATATAACATATTCGTGACTCTGGAAGAGTCTATATTATCATTGAAGTGAGTCTTCTCTTCAACATTGTACATGCTACCTCATATGCTTTAGACCATAGGAAATGTACACCCTTCTTAGTCAAGTTTGTAAGAGGCACTTCAATGTGTCTGAATTCTAGAATGGGTCACCTGAAATATCCAGTTATCCTTAACAATCTATGTATGTAGAACAAATTCTTGGGATGATCCAATGAAACCATGATACTCATCTATTACAGGTTGACTGATACCCCTTTTTGTGATATGATATGACCTAATAGGTGAACCATACTGAGACAAAGTGTAATTTAATAATCTTAACATATAGATAGTTCCCGCTTAGTCAAATCAGCATGATACCAAAATTATAGGCATCGTATTTTCTAGATCGTGAACACACTATGATATCCTCTATAGAGACTACAATGAAAGAATCAAGATATGTGTAAAAACCATGATCCACAAGATCCATCAATACTAGAAAGTGTTCATTTGACCAAAACAATATCCAAATACTTGTATAGGACATCCCAATTTTTGAACTCCATACGTGGTATATATGATGGCCTCACATGAACCTAATGGTAGCCCAACATAAAATTGATCTTGGAGAAAATAGATGTTCCACAGAGTTTGTCGAAGAGGTCATCAATATGAGTAAGTGGATACTTATTCTTCAACTTCAGCAGGTATAATCATTTTTTATACACTAAAAATATGTGGGTACCATCCTATTTCTTAGGAAAAATTATAAGTGAACCCCTTGGTGATTTTTGGGTCTAATTAATCCTTTAACAACAATACTGTCAAGATGCTTCTTGAGTTCCTAAATCTCTATCAGTGCCTCACTATGTAGAGGAATGTTCAATGGTGAAACACCTAACACCAGTTCTATGGTGAAATCAACCCCTCACTGATGAGTTAATCCAGAGAAATCATCAAGGAATACATCCCTGAAATTATCCATCATACGATGGAACTCTACTAACTACATTCCTTATTCACTCATAAAGAGACCCATCAACTGAGTTATCAGTCTACCAAGCCATTTTCTTTTGTGTCCAACTCAATCTTCTTGGATATACCTTTCACCATTGTGGATATATGTGTTACCCTCAAATGAATTGAAATAAAATTTTGACAATAGAAATCCACTTGGGCATGATAACGAACAACTAGTCCATACCATATATGATGTCGAAACTAGTCATCTGGATGATGAAGAAACTCCAATGAAAACCGAACCCTCCTATTCCAAGGGGGAACTTATAACACTAGAATATTCCCAGTGTTTTGATCCAGAAAAACGTGTTTATATACATAATTCTTTATAAATAATCGGTTATAAGACCAAGGCCTTCTACAACCATAATAGATATGAAAGAGTTTGATGACCTTGCATCACGAAGGTCAAAAACTAATTTAGAGGTCCTTTGAATATTATCTATAACTGTAGATGGCCCTAGAATCTGCTCCTCTAGCACTGGAAGCACCTCATACATATGGCCTGAACTGTGACCGTAAGATGTTTCCTAATTGGCTAGAGTATATACACTCTACTGATGCTGATGTTTTAAATTCTAACTACCCTAACGATGGCCACTACCACCTCATCCTGATTAGATGATAGAAAAAAATCCCATCCTTTCCATAGATTCAAAGATATCATACCTAATAAAGGGGACTATATGGATCCCATATAACTAGATTCTAGAGTAAAATAACAAAAATGTTCTAAAAGTGAATCATTGTGATGCAACATTAGCACTCAAATCGGTTCCTCATTCACATGGGCATTTTATGGCATAAAATACCACATTTATGAAATACTATATAATTTTATCATGACATATATCTATATTTTTCCCTATGTGTACCCACAAACTAGATCTTTCATCTTCCGAAAAATTAATCACCCTGTCTCGGAAGTGAACCGCCCGAGCTCACATAGCCATCATCTATAAGATTATATTACATATTTATTGTTATGTTGAATATCTTTATAATATTTATTAAATGGTGATGTTCACCGATTATTTGACTACATATCCAAGACCATCCCCAGAACATATCGATATCATTAACTCTTCAGTGGTTAAAGATGGAGTGAAATAATAATCTCAGGGAAGTGATTAGAACAATCAAGGACAATCATAGTTCCCTATTCAAGATGCATAAACTCTTGAGAATGATCTATTAATAGAGTCTGTTGGAAGAAGTGATCAAATAAATACATCTAGAAGACTTCTGACACCATTCCTTGGTAATTCTTAGTCTATGATATGCTTTCCCACAAGTTCATGGGGAGTCACATAAAATATATTTTACAATCCAAGCCCTACAATTTGGTGGAATATTAGGATGGTCTAAGATAAAAACTATGGCCTCTAGTCAAGATTCTATAGATTGAGGTCCACCATTCCCTGAGAATGTTAGAGGAATCTGCTGCATGACGTCTTAAGTCAGCACTTCCATATTAAGGGTGGCTAGGGAGCACTATATAAATAATGCATAAACCTGAGAAAATGATCTTGTACCAAAACCTCAAATCCCAGGGGACGATCTACAGGGAGTGCCTTAGGTGGCACCATAGGAGGTATAATTGGGAGATCAGGGACCACCACCTCCAGAGTGTTCCCATCATCACTCTCTAGGCATATAATTAGAGGATATCATGGTACGATAGATCTATAATTTAGAAACATAGACCTTATATATGATTTAAATAGAGAGAGAATAAGATAAGGAAAAAGATAAATAAGCTCATGTATAAAGTCATCCCTAAGACACAAAAAACTAACATCCATCACCGATTTTCAAGTCCATTATGAAAATGAAAATGTCTAAAAAATAATGAGAGACAAGGACTAATGTCGATTTCGATGTTTAGGTCAATACGAGGTCTCACATTCTCATTTTAGGTGTCCATTTATTTTTAAGATTTTATGCTCTATTTAATTAAGTTTAAGAAAGAAATTTTTTAAAAGCATGAATTAGGTGGATCCCTATTACAATTCATAAGGGTCCATACTCATCATGAGTTAAAATAGGAATCCACTTAGTCCAGTCCAAAACATATCACTGCAAGTAGAATTGGAACACTTCCTTAAATCTAACAAAACATGCACTATAAGGCACTATATGTAAGTCAAAACCTAAAATCGCATGAAAAACAAACAATTTACACATAATGTAGATATGGAAATGAATAATTCATGAAATTTAATCTTATGGTGACCGGTATAATGCATTCTTTACATATTCCCTCATCTCTTTAGGCTGATGTTACAAAAACTGTCATTTATAATATTAATAGTATGCTAACATCATGAAATAAGCGCATCACACAACATTGAAGGCATATGAACCAAAAATGGAATAATTAGTAATTATAATTTCCCATACTTATTAATACTGGTTTCCCTATTCAACGGTTAGCTATATCCATGCATAGGTTATGGTCCAAATTCCAATGTCCTAATCTCCTATAATACCCCAAGTTGTAATAAAAGAGTTAAAACTTCTCGGATACCACATTGTATCATCCCTCCCTGAGTGCCACTGAAAAGAACTCCAAGACGGTGGTCCATACGTCCTCAAGCACATATCCCCCATATTCCCTAGGATTCTGACTAGAAATGATTTCATTAGGTGTGTCCATGGGGAGACTATTCCCTTATAGATCAATGTAAGGACATCAGTAATCAATAGATAATACATAGAAGAAGCATTAACAAAAAAATACACCAAAAAAAATATGAAAAAAACCATTTTATAATCAATAAACATGAAAATTTTGAATTTCAATAATATATATAGAAATTATAATCATGATTTCAAATGTTTATAAAAACTATGAGTATGGTGAGTATGGGATACAATTATATACTAATTGCTGGGAAAACATAAAAAATTAAAAAAAAAATTCTACAACCATCTCAATCATAGGATCAGTCCTTCCCCTATGCCCTATCCTAATTTTAGAAATCAATCATGCATCTAATGTAGCGTACATTTATCTTTATGTACCAACATTCGTGAAATCTATTTGGGTATCACATAGCTCTTGATTAAGGTGGGATATATAAACTCAGTAGGTCATCACCCATGTTGTTTAGAATGATATATTGTGTGAAATAAATAAAAAATGTGTTCCATAATAAGTGAATACATTGAAATATAATATCTAAATAATAACCACCTCATTCTATGTTCTAAAAATGGACACTTGACTGATACAAAATACTTCACCCAATCTTGGTTGTCAAAAAGAGGCACCTGTGCAAGAAAATGAAAATACAATGGAAAATGAAAAATAATCAACCAAATTAGAATAATACCCCAAGATTATGATTTATCATTGAGCTTGTATCACCATGAAATCATATAAGTGAGCTCATAGTAATAGTTAAGAATACATCATATGAAAAGAATAATCAATCCATCCATCAAATCCAATATTGAATTCCTGAGCCCATCCAGGGTAATCTAAAAGAATCCAAAGGGTCACTACATGAATATTTTATATAACCATTGTCACCATGTCGGTCAATTGAAATACTTGAGGCATCCCTTTTATCACTCAATACATAGTGAATCTAATTCCATCCCATGTATATCACATAGGGGACTGGGTGTCACATAGGGAATAGATTAGCCATCTTTCCAATGATTCTATCCTCAGTTTCTTTCCTAGGGAACTAGTGTCACTCATGAGTATTGGTAAACCACCCAATGTGCATATACCTAGAAGGCCAATGTATCAATCCCTATGAGTTGAGTAGATCCAACTGAGCATGGAGAGTCTATTCAGGGTGTCATAAAATTTGTACTCATGTTCTCTCCCATCCCTTAATAAGTTATCCAAAGTAACTAAGTACATATCACAAGGAATTATATTTATGTAATCACATGAAATTAATGAAATACCTCAATATCTAGTTCTCAATATTCATTCAAAAAACTAGGAATAATTTATATGGGAATGAATAAGCCATGGAAAATATATAATCCCATGTCATACATGAAATTTAATTATAACAATATAACAATATTGTCCAACCATGAAATTCAATTAAATCCACCCAAATGTGTTATAAGTATTAAGCACATGGATTTATAAAAAATCTCAAGGTATATTTCATATTGCATAGTGTCAATTTAAAGAATTTTCTGGTATATAAAATAAAATTAATTCAACAAATGTTCCTAAAAACAATTATGAAGTATGGGGATGATTACCAAGGGAATATCCCATGGCCAACCATTTGTCATAGTTCAAATTAATAGATGATGTCGTTTAACAAAGGAGAAACTCTAAGATTATGTTTATCTATTAATAGCATGGAAGATCATCCATTAAAGGCAGGCACACACAAAGGAATATCCAAAACTAATAGTACAACCAACATATGGGTTTTTTCAATAAGGATAGGTCACTTATGACATGGAAAAACAATTAACTAATTTAGAAAGGAAAAATTATGCACCATCAGAAGGGTCTGACACATGACATATTGTATCTTCATTTAAAAAGTGATGAAATGATAGGAAGGAGACTAGACCACCTTCCTCGATGTAGTAATGGTCAAATCATACATTATTGAGTCAGGATTTAACCTAAAATGGAAAAAAATGAAGGACATGTCAGACATACCAAAAACTGGGAATGTTTCATCAAAACAAAATAGAATAAATATTGGTAATGAAATCATAAAATAGATGAGTGTAGAAAGAAGACATTACTGGTAGATTTCTATTGCTTCTAGAGGTGAAGGATTTGGACTATGGATGGAGGAGATAGCATAAATCCAATGAAGAGGGGAGGAAAATATCCATTCATTAGGGGATGTAGGAATAACCAATTGAAGGGAGGATAAAAATAATGTTCATGGTTGAAAATAATTAATGAAGGGTTATCTTGAAGATTTCACAAACAAACACTACACATAGTTTGGTAGCACATTTTTCAAACTATGTTCCAACCAAGTTACATTCACTATTATAATGGGGGAACCTTGCATGGGCAGGTACAAAGTTTGATTAACCATGAACCCACCATAAAAACTGATCTATCCAAGAATTGCATGTGGTTACATTGTTGTGTACCCTAGGTCTCATGATTATACAGTAACTATCAGGCCCCCATGCTCCCACTATTAGATACCATATGGTTTATAGAACTAATACAGGATGGTGACATGGTTTTTTATGACCACTAATCCCAGTAAAACTTTTCCCATTGTAAGGAACCAAGAAGTGGACAATACTTATATTCACCTGAGAAATCCTTCATCTATTTAGGAAATATTAATATTGTTGGGACCAAGTTGAATGTAAAAGGATGTTTGAAGAGTTAGCCTTTGCAGAGTGTTGTATTTTATTGTCAAAGAAGATAAATAAATTCACTTTGTAAAAGGACCAAAAACCAGAAGATGCTTTACTGATATGTATTTATAAAATATCATTAGTCTGGAGAACTTGTGATGCAAGCCTTACGAAGGAAAGGGGGTGAAATGATGATGCCATTCATATACAGTTTTTATTGGAAGGAATGAAGCTGCTGGATGATGGGATGTCTCAGTACGTCCCATTGCAACTCTGATGATGCTAAAGCTGAGCTATCAAAGGATATATGTCATGATAGTGGAGTATGTGATGAAAGCTGAGGAATGATTATGGGAAGCATTGAAGAGAGAAATGAAAAAGCAATGGAAAATCTGGGGGCGGCATAAAAGCACAGTTTAAGGTGGTTCCATTTTTCAGTGTTTGCCAAATTTTAGTGCCCGAAAATCGGGAGATTGAAGATAGTTTAAAATTTAGCGTGCATGGAATGGAGTCCATGTAAAATTAGTCAGGTTTCATGAAAAAATAATGTTGTGCATGAAATAGTAGCGGGTTGCGCGAAAAATTAGTGGGATTCACGCAAAATGAAAAGCTGCTCAAAATATTAGTAGGATGCGCGCAAGATGAAAAAATGCGTGAAATATCTGCAGGTTTCACAAAATAGAGGAGTAGTGTTTTTTTGCGCAAAGAGTGTTTCAAGATCAGAATCTCAAAAAATTTCAATGGAAGGAGGTGCATGAAATATTGTAGCATTGCACAAAATATGATGTTGTGTGAAAGAGTTTTTACGTGCATGAAGGAGGTTTTACCCGTGGATTAATGTTTTTCGTGCAGGGTCAAAAATGCATATAAATATGAGCTGAACCCCTATCATTTTTCAATGCTTGAAACTTAGAAGAAATCCCAAGCTCTGGTGCACATAAAATTATACAATAAGCGAGTTGCGCAAAAATAGATGAGTTTGCGTGAAAAAGGACAGCTGCGCGAAAAGAGAAAATGTTGGGCGAAAATAGGAAGTTGCGCGAAAAGGTTTTTCGCGCGAAAACGGAATTTTTATATGCAAGGAATTTGAATTGCATGAAAGATATCCTAAATGATGCATGAAAAATTTGGGTCTTCACACATATTCAGTTGTGCATATGGGAGTTCTTATCAGCTTCTGGGTAGGAAAGTGAAGATTTGTACTTCATAGAATACAACTGTTCAACTATAAAGAAGCACTGAAATACTATAATTCACTATTTGTTCTTAGAGGGTGGACACGCACTTGTGGATTGTTTTCCAAGAGCTACACGAGTGTAAGGGTATATCCTACTCGTTGTATTCCAAATCAAAGGATTGTTTTCTAGTGGATTGTGTGGTACTGGATTATTTATGTACCATACCAATGACATAGCTACTCTTGTTGAGTAGTGAACATTGTAATTCTTGTGTTCCTGTGGTTGTGTGTGTTCAGAAGAGAAGAAAATCATTAATAGGAGGCGAAGGTTGTTTCAATTTGAAGGAAACATAAAAAGAAAAACATATCGCTGATTCACCCCACCTCCTCTCAGTGATACTTGGATCCTGACCGGGAATATCAAATATGTCCTTTTAAATGAATTTAAACAAAAAAATTTACGGTTTTCACCTTTGGATAATTTCAGGACATTATAATTCAAATAATATTATATCATTTCAGTTTTTGGGAGAAAATTATGTTATTATATAATCATGGTTAATGAATATTTTTAAGGATGTTGAAAATAAATAAATTAAAAATGGTCTGTTAAGAAATATACCACTTTATTGACAAACACATTTTCATAACACCTTAGTACTTTTATGGTTGTTATTATTTCCTATGTCAGGATTCTATAATTTGAGGAGGGATTCATGTAAGTGTTTTGGGTTGATCATGGATGAACCAAAAGGAATTTTAATGAGTATAAATGAGAAGAATAGCATACCATTTATAAGAGCGAGGTGGTACATTCTAGGAATATAGTGAAATATTAAATTAATTGAAATTAGTTTTTATATAAAAATGATAAAATATTAAAAAAATTGGAAACTAATATAAATATTATATTATTTGACATCATAAAATAATATTTTCAAATGTTGGTATTTCTTTTTAACCATTTTTTTCTTATGTTCACATTTCATTAACCCTTTTTATAATTACGGTGATATCAATATTTTATCTATTAAGGGGTTAATATAGTAACTATTAAAGAAATAAATGGTCCATAAATAACATGTATGATATTTTAAGGCATATACCAATAATTTGGATGAAGATATGATTTCTAGAATTTAATATCATTTTATAAAATATTATTAGTAAAAAAAATAATGTAATTTTTAGGAACAAATCATTTATTTTGAAAATTAAATTAAAATGAAAATAATTGATGTAAAGTTGAGTTAATAAAAAACTATCAAATATGTAATTTTTATTTACCAAATTCTAGTAACATAATTATTCATTCATAATATAATATTTCTCACACTTTTATACAATTTATTTTATTTTGAGGTTAATAGATAATGTAATGGGTTAGTGTTTCATAAGAATTAAGGTAAATTATTTATTCAAAAAAATTAAAAAAAAATTATAATGTAATAAATAGTTTAAATTTAAATTTAATATTTATATAAAATAATATCCTATATTTTTCCCTATGATAAAAATGTTATAGTTTTCAAAAGAAACACTATGACATTTTTGGCTTTATATGAACATAAATATTTTAAAGAAATAAATGATGTCTAAATAGAAAAAATGTCCATATATTATAATTTTTCCTGATTATTGATGAAATATACACATATAATAAAATTATTTCAACTTCATGGGTAATTCATTACTTCTTTATCGTTTTTTATTTTCCTTAACTAATTGTTTTACACATTACGATTGTATTAAAAATTTCAAAAGCCAATAATAGTTATGTTTTGAAATAAAAGATGACTATTTACCAAATTTGGAACTACTTATTGAAAATATTAAATACATAATTAATTATTTAAAAAAAACCAGTGACATAATTTAATTTAAAAATAACCTTTAAAACGTGATGAAAAATTATTTTCCTAAAAAATTAAATTTTAATTATAAAATTTCTGTATATAAAATTGAAGTATTAAATTCAGTTAAAATTTAATAATTTTTTTATTTTAAGTCAAATACAAATAATGATATTTTAAAACTAATATTAAATTTAAATATTCTTTTTAATAAAAAATGATATAGAAAAATACTTTTGCATAAAAATATGATAGTTTGACTATTCATTTAAAAATCAAACATTTCAGAAAACTACAAAAAATTAAACCTAAGATACATTTTATACGATTAATTAAAAAAATATGTTCATTTTTTAAAAATAAAATTCAATAATTTTTAAAAATGTATTTTAAATAAAACCATATAATTCATGGAAATAAGATTTGGATAAAATAAATCATTTTTTCATTTTGACATTAAAATTAACTGATATTATTATACAAAATATATTTATATAAAATATTAACTAAGGTATATTAATGATGTAAACCCCCAAAAATTAATGAAATATTTCCATTTAAATAAATTCAAGCTCTTAGATAGCTTGTGATACGCACAACTGTGACCCTCAATTATATTAATTAAAAATTCTACTTAAATAATGTTTTAGACTCCATGAAAAGAATTGCATGAACTTATCCGCAATTGAATATATATTTCCATGTGTCACGACTCGAAATGACCTCAAATGAGACCAAATGTTTTGTGGTGCAACTCTGCATTTCTCATGGGGGTCAGGGACTGTAGATAAGGCCACTTCCCGAAGGGTTGGGACCATAGCCCAGCAGTGATCCCAAGTAGAGGTGTGGGGCGCAACCACTACGATATAGAGAAATTATTTGGCTAAGTCCATAAAAGAGGTATCCAAGTTACATATTTACAAATACCTATGCACCCCCTTGCTGAAGCTGAATGAAGTAATGATTTTTGCTAAGTCCTAAAAGTGGTGCCCCCATCTAGCCAAAGCACAACAGGCAGGAAATGTATATGCGCGCTACATTCGGGCGTGCAACCTACTTGCATGCCCAAACACCTTTTACCCGTGGTCCATTTTTTCCTATAAATAGATCCTTGGGGGGCCTCATTTGTATGGAAGAATTTCTTTGAAGCCCAACTGCAACTGTGGTCACCCTAGTACTTCTCCCCAGTCATTTGAATCTTTAATGGTAGTTTTTTAACACCTTGAGTGGTGGATTTAATGGAGGATCATTGGTCTTAAGTTGATTTTGTGTTTGAATAACATAACACTCTCGTTCCTAAAGTTCCCAACCTCCCCAAATCAGAAATACTTGTGGGCTACCTATTCCATTCATTAGAACATGAGAACCTTACTTCTAGAATCCACTGTGAATACTTCTAAAGGCTTGATCAAGGTCGTTCCCTTGTATTACCACATAGTTTTTTCATTGCCTAGGTGAACATCTGGTTACCGAAGACTAATTGTGTTCCCTTACCTACTTGCACACCCTTACGTACATTGTAACCCATCTTGGATTCACTTACTCTCTTCAGTTGACAAGACATCATGTCTTCATCATATCCATTTATATAAAGCCTTATCTTTTAGCTCCTTTGTCAAAAAAGAATTCTATTGAGACCTCCTCCTAAACCTCATTTCATATAAATCCTTTGGGAAAGGCACATCATCATGTCTCCTATTTTGGTTTGTATTTCCATAGTCAGAGGTTTCCCACATTTGTATCACAAAAGGGTTAGGATCGATGAAGTGACTCTGAGTTTTGTTATCCATAGTCACATGGAACTATCATTGAGAAATATTGTTGGGATGTTCATGGTTTGGAGGAGGGTTGGGTCTGGGACTCTCCCTTATCAATGATACCGCACGAAACCTCACTTCTTTGGTAGGGAAGTTATGGTTCTACGTTTCTTTTCCACACATTCATAGAAGAAGTCTCCCCCCACTACTAGAATCAATTTAATGGAAAAATCCTTGTATAAGCCCTTAGATATTCCTGTAGGAGGTAGAATCCATTAACCTCCTCTCTTCTACAGTTCCAAAGACCAAAGGGGAGATGGGAATTGTGATATTCATTTCCCTTTCCCTCCACCATTGGGCTTTGTCACCATGGGAGACCATCCTAGTGTAATCCTATAACCATTATAACTTCTTCCTTACATTGGACCCTTGTCCAATGTAAATACTACAAGAGGGAAGTCTCATCGCCTCCCCCTCTTCTATGGTCTCCTTAACCTTGTTCTCAATGGACACCATTGGTGTGCCTTCTTCCACTAGTAGAGGAGGAAAAATTTGAAAGTGTGAATGCCTTTGTTGAATCCTTTTTATGATCTAGTTTTTCACACTGAACATGACTCATGTGGGATTAGAGATTTTTCATCGTCACAACATTGGCATAATCGAAGGAACTGCGAGAAATCAGATTCCTGTTCAAACCAGGATATGTAGGAATCCCTTTTAGTGCTCGAGCTCCTTGGATATCCTCCTTAGGAATCCAAACCTAATTCCCTTAATCTGGGAATCATCCTTATGAGTAAGCCATAAATTAAACCTCAGATCATCAAGAAATACTTTTTAGGATGTAATCCCAAACTCATCTCTCTCATTGGACCATACTCAACTTGAAGACTAATCAAACTATTTAGGCTTTCATACCCGTACATATGGGATATGTTGGATGCCTCTTTGAGGATCAAACCGAATTACCTAAATCAACACTATTCTCCTTAGTCCATATTCCCAACATGGTCTGATCCTACTTGGAAACCCATTTCCTTTCCATGTTCATTCGGTTTCTTCTGTATAAATCCCCCACCATGTCTTGACTAAGCATCTTCCTCTTAGATGTCTGTACTATGTACCATTAAACTGTACGGATATGTCCTTATCACCAGACCATAAAAGGTATGATGTGTCCCATTCAATGGCACCAAACTATGAGGATTCTGATTCCATTTACAAGGATATGTAGGTAGCCCATTTTATGGGCACGATCCCAAAATCAAACCAAACCTTTATGTCCTTGGATGAAAATAAATTCAAGAGATCCCCACTCAGTGGCTTAAAAAACTTGTATCGCCCAATGATGATTAAAATAATCTCTAAGTAGTATATTAGAGGATACCATTGATGGAAAACCTCTAATACATATGGATATTTCATTTAATGAAGAACCAAGAATGCATACTGATGAATCTATATTTTACACATGTCAATAAGTGATTGTAAATTCCGAGGGTAACATATTTTAATCTTGATGAATTAATATGTATTCATGAAAATATATTAAATTTACAGAGAGATTCCTGGAGTAGACAATAATTCCTCCCAAAAAGGCGTGACGAGTCTAACCTCCCCTCCTCTCAACAAATGCATGTTCTTAAGTATTGTAAAGTTAAAACTTAACCAACACCTGCCTTTGGAAAACAGGTCCCCTCTGGATAAAGAACTATAAGAAGATTATAGTTCCATAAATAAATCCAATTGAACCCACCTAGATACAATGATTCTTAAAACTAGAACACACGTTTCAATGAACTACGAAACAATAATGGTGAACCTGACATGAATCTTCAACCATGTTAATAATGATACCCACCTGTTAGGACCCTATCGTTGATTAAAGAAAGACATACAAAGGAATAAATCACATATTTATCGACCTAAAATATGTTTCTATAATGGAGTTTGTTGTTGTTTCATTTTTTTCATCTATGAATTCCTTTTTTCCAAAAATGGCTTTCTTCAAGACAACATCTTTGAACTTCCCGACCGCTAAAAAAGATGGATCACAATCCAATGGAAGGAAATCATCACTAACCTAGAATCATCAACACCAGGTCTCTAATGTGTGGGTAAAAGAATATCCCCAACACGATATAATGCTTACATTGGAAGTTGCCAATCAATCCCTCCAGGTCAATTAAAATCCTCAATCATCTGGCTTAAATTGACAAATGATCACGAACTAGATGGTGCCAGACACCATCTTTAACCATTTCATGTCTTTATCCCTTTGATCATAACAATAAATCCCTCCCAAAAAGGAAGGTTGGTCATGAATCCACAAGAGGCCTCAATAAAAGAATGTATGAGTCATTCATGAAGACTCCCACTAGAAATCACCCCCAGTTGAATCGTGCGGTATTAAACATCCAAAATGATGGGGGTGTTGCATATGGACATTTGGACCATGTCTCTCTGACCTGGGAATGAAAGACGAACCACCAAGAACAACATCTGGTCAATAAAGAACAGGTTCTCACCTCTTCCTCCTATAGAGAAGTCCATCAACATATCTTGATGGACCAAAATGAGCCAGAACATACACCCTCCTATCATAATTTTGCTTCTCAGTAGGCTCTTTTGGTAGAAATACAGTAATCCAACTAGATAAATATAGTGGAGTACAGTGAACTTGCACATACACCTGCTTACATGTTATCAACCAGTCAATAGGCTCGTCTGACTACATTTAAAGAAGACTTCCAATCTATTGTTTTGGAAATTAGTAAAAAGAAACATACACCTATTTACAATAACTGATTCTTTCCGCTATCTCTTCTGCCAGTATTAAAATAATTCTGTCAACAATACATTATGAGAAACATCCAGCAGACACATACACCTACCAATCTTCATCAAGTCTGCCAACAGTCTTGTTTGGTTGCACCTGGGGTAGTTAGTCAGAATGCTCCGATGTCAAATTCAGGGCAGACCCAACTCACTGCCACAATGCATGAGTACATTCAATATCCATTGAAAACAAAAGGATTACAGGAGAAATAACATACACCTACTCCAGATACATAATGGAATTATATTCTTGTTCCGACTGTTGATGTCACCAAACACATCTTATAAATGTTTAAAGGACAGACACAAATCGTTGTACATATTATAGAAGCATTCCGGGATATTATATCAACTACTTCAAAAATATTAGGGGATCAGACACATTAATATGTCCCCACTAATGGGATGACACATCATCATTCCATCCTAGAGTAGATACACACACTATTCCAGTCCATAAAGTGCATGGGGCGTAATCCCTCATAGCATACGAACAATAAGATCAGGAACATACACCCTTTCCAATTAGGGGTAATCGGTCTTTTCTAGTAACAAATCCAAGGAAGTAACATACACTTTCACATAATAACCACTTATCTTAGCATGCGCCGCCAAATTAATATAAGATAATACCCAAGAAGAAGTATCGCAAGGCACTATTGGAAAATCAAGAGTCAAGCAGTGATATGTCTGCTCTTAATTCTAGAGTTCTAGTTTCTCTAAGACATTTATCTATTGTATCTCAAGATTTTACAATCTCATTACCAAATATTTGGTGTGTATGTTTAAATTCTATAGTTCCTCATCAGAAACTTCCTTAAGATGATTTTCCTCATGGAAATTCATTCATTCTAGAGTTCTAATATTTGGATGGGAGCCCCAACATCCCTCCGTGTGGCCCGAAGACCAGGGAGAATGAAGATTTATACCTTATTTTAATCTATCATGGTGACCCTCCCAATGATGGAATTCACTGTGAAAGTTCTATCCACAGTAGTATTTCACATTGTTAAGGCAATTTCATAATTGACAATGTAGCAATGAGAAAGCCCTCCTATCTTGAGGCACTTGCAAACAGAAGGCCAGTCATGTCTGATGCCTTGTCATTTACGGGGGAAACACCTTGTCAACTAGAAGACATCTTAAGGGTATGGTCATTTTCAAATCCTCCATTGAGTTATTTTTCTTATAATAAAGTGAATCCTCTATGGTCTGACCAAGTGGAGAATTCCTTAGTGAAATGTGATGAAGATTTGTTAAACATGATGAAACGATTTTGTAAGGGAGAAGTACCAGTCATGTTCTGTCCAATGACAAATTCTCATTATAACATTCCGTAATTGATGATAGAAGATTGAATTCATGAATCCACCTCAACTTATGGAAAACCCATCATTATATGAAAACCAAAGAATTACCATCTGATGAATATCAAAAAAATGTCAATGTAATAGAAGGGTTGAAACTCCAAATTGACTTTTCATCTATCTCAGTTTCCCAACATCCAAAAGTAGAAAAATAGTAGATAACCCATCAACTAGAATGTATCAATACTCTAAAGAGGATACACCAGTTAAATTATGATTCCTCATCTAGTGTTAATATCATAGGATGGGGTGTGTATGGATTATTTCATTTCAATACACTCTAATATCATCAATGGAACCCAAAAGTGGTATCTTGAAATGTTATTTCCCACAGTCAACCCAGATCAATATATTTGTTATGTAATCGAATGTACACTCAAGAACAGGTCTCAACTAGTTCTCATCAGATTCAGGACCAATGAAAAGAATTGGATGAGTTACATTGACATCATGCATCTGAAAATCTTGAGAAGGCATCCTATTTAAAATATCTCAGCTGTTTGAGAATTAAAATGTATGAAATAGCCAAACTGCCATCCGAAATAGGTGATTAGAGTGGTTTTTGGATAATGCACCCACCTAATGTCTGAACCAAAATTTGAAAAATCAGAAGGGAAATTGAACAAATTTCATCCATAGGAGTTCAATAATCACCCCAGATTTCATGGTTTTGGGATCATTTAATTCAACTTTCAAATTCAGTCCAAAAAAATTTCAATGATTTGATGTAGAAGAAGAACAGGAACAACCACAACCTATATGGATGGGGGATTTAGCACATCAATAATCCCCTTCTCAACCTATGTTAGTTTTATCCTGATTAATAAAGAAACCCCAAGGAGAGTGTACAATTGAAATATCTGAGAATTCCCTTCGGGTTACTTTCTGCCAAACAGTTCCAAGGAATTCATCATATAATAGAAAGAGGTCCCATGGAAAACACAATGGAAGATAATCCCTTAAAAAATGATAGATTACAATTGATGCATTATGCATTAGTGAATTTCATTAACACCAATTCAAACTATCCTTAAAAAAATGAGTCCACTTCATAGTAATCAGAAGATGAAGTTCATGTCCATAATATGGCACACATTGAGCCAAATGAAGAAGGTGCGTGGACCCAAAATAAGAGGCTTACCCAGAATCTTAGCATTCCTTCAAATAACCAACTCCCCCTCTCAAAAAGGAATTTAACAAGGGATAAGAAACAATTTTGATCACATATTACTTTTCCACTAGAGAAGGCAAATCTCTTTCACTAGAAGAGATATTTTCACAGCAAGGAAAGGAAATGAAGGAGGTGAAAAGACTCAATACAGAGTTACATTGAAATAGAATTTTTTCTAGTTGTACTCCCTAGGAAGGTCCTAAACATCATAATCTAGTAGGAGCTCTTAAAAAATGAGTATTTTTAGTAACTGAAGATGTGGATAGTGAATTCCCTCCACTGGATACAGAATCAAGGTAGGATCAAACACATCCTGATAGGCCTGTTCCCATGGGTTATCCAAGGAAGATATCCCCACCACCATTAGTGGTTCTTCCATTCATTGCACCATCTCAAGCTCTAGTTGCTATACCTTCATAGAATCTATCTCATACGGATATTACCTGAATGAATATGAACATAATTGAGTCATTAAATACTCGATTGGAATCTATGGAAGAACGACGTGAACTAGCTCAACCGGAAAAGAGAGCTTTCCCTGAATGGGTGGATGCAATTCCTCCCCCACCAAATTTAGTGACTACCACATTCCATATCATTAATGGTTCAAGAGATTTTTAATAACAATTAACACATTTTTTCACATTGTGATCCCATGATGGGAACATCGTAACAATATGAAGCGCTAAATTATCGATGTTTTGTAGAGTCATTAAAAATACTAACTTTTGTCATGTATACGTGCTTACAATCTTGATCGATTATTGGTTGGGAAGATCTCCATAAGAAATTTATTCTTCAATTTAGCTCAACGCTACCAAAAATGGTAGTTTATGTTCTTACAAATTGTAAAAAAATGGAGAATGAAAGGGTTTCTGATTTCCTTTCTCGTTGGAAAATATTAACATATTCATTATGTCTTGATCTCCCTCAAGAAGAGTTGCTACAAATTTTTGAGGAAAATCTGCGTGATGAGATACAAACACCATTGATCTCTGTAAAATACACATGAGGGTTTCGAGACCTTACTTCAATCGGTCAATAGTTAGAAGAATATATTATACAAACTATGGGTAAAAATCGGGAATCAGCATAAGTTATTTGGAGGAGGATAGGAAAGAAAGAAGCTATTACAGTTACACTCAAGCAGGAACTTGCACCTTATTCTACTTCAAGATGTTCATCGTACCGAAGGGCTCTGCCTCTTGAGAATAAACAATAAAAACCACCTTAACATGATGATGAAAGATATTAAAGGCAAAAATAGTTTTAGGAATTGTTGAAAAAAATTATTCTTTCCAGAATGAACATGTTCATGGTTTCTTCATCTCATCTCTAGTAAACAATTTTGTACAATTTCCAAGGCCAATGGAACCAAATAATGATGGAAATTAAGATCTACTGAATTATTTTCCTTTTCAAAAGATGTTGGGAAATCCCATTCATGAGTTTTTTGTTTTCAAAGACCTCTTGTAAATGATGTTATACTCTGGACAAGTGAAACTGAAAAGTTCATCCACTCACGTAGCATGTTTAACTGTTATTGATCCAGAGGATGAGGGAGAATGGCAGGATGTTAAAAGTAGAAATGTGCATAAATATGATGATTGGATGGTTAGGAAAACGATCAAACAGACTCATGCCATTTTATAAACACATTTGAAACAATTGATTATGTATTCTACTACTCCTAACGCAGTAAAACCAGCTTCATCAAAAAGTCATTCGTCAATAAAAATAACTAATTATAAGGATATAATGCTGTCAGAAGAAGATGATATCATGTTAAAGCCTATGTTTTCCTTGACTATGGAAGATTTTATGCCATCTGTTTCAAGAGAACTGGCACCTCCCCGCAAAATGGCACATCCAGAACTATCCTGTCAAGAAGAATCTTCTTCAGATGAAGAATTGATATTTGGTTCTGTTAATGTTATCCATTTAACGAATCCTTTTTACAATGGTGATTTGGATTATAATGATCCATAATTAATTTTACCCAATTGAGGAACTAGAGGAAGAGTCCAAGGTCAAGGATATAGGGGGAGAAGTGGGAATTCTAAATATTAAAATTTTAACTCTACCCATTATCAAACAATATATGCGGTAGAAACTCATGGAATATCCCTTATGTGGGCTCAACAAGAACAAGGAGTTTCTTCCAGGAAGAAACGTTAATTTTTGACACAGTTATTTTCGAAGAACGATGAGAAGATACACCTTATTATTCTTAGTAAGTGAATATAACTAGTCAGTCTACTCTATCAAATCCAAGAGTATTTCTAGCTTCTGCTCTGATATAGAATATGGATACATCAGAAGAATCAACTTCCATAGTACATACTAAACCGCTTATCCATGCTAGAAAACACAAACCTTTGGACCAAATGTATGATTTATTAAACTAAATTTTCCATCTACCAACCATGTTATCAATTCTAGATGCTCTGAATCTGTCAAAAGATCTTCAAGAGGCACTCATTGAGGCTTTTTCAAGTCATCAAGAGTTTGAAACCGAAGTTGATGCTGTTGAGGTTTACAGTATAGAGAATGATCTTATAGAATGTCATAAATTATTATATTTTAATGATTAAGATGAAAATGATGTTGTACATGGACATATCAGACCTTTGTATTTGTTTGGAAAATTCAATGACATAGACATCGACGAGCCTTCGTTGATAATGGCTCCGTAGTCAATCTCATTCTTGTTTGTACACTTAATCTATTTGGCCTGACTGGATCTGACTTATCTCCTTAAAATTTAATGTTTCAAGCTTATGATGAGAATTAGAAATAACCTTTGGGTGGAATTACACTCAAAAATCAATTTGGATATCTTGTATCAAATTAATACTTTATGGTTGTTCTTCATGACAAACCCTTAAATATTCTTCTTGGATGACCTTGGGTGCATCAATGTGTAGAAATACCTTCATCATACCACCAATTTCGTAAGTACTGGTTCAATGGTCAAATAAGTACATTGTATGATGGAAAGGAACCATTCCAAACATGTGAATCTCAATACATCGAGGCATTGTTTTGTCACACAAAAGGACCAAATTCCATGACATAGAAAATAAACCGAGTTAATGCTCCAAATGGAATGGAAAAGATCCCATAAAATCCATTTCTTTATTTGAATATATATTATGTGTTATGAATCAATTAAATTGAAAAGTTAAACCCAAATCCGAGTAATCATTTGGTAACTTCCATAATGTAATTTATGGAAATAGAGCCTGACACCATGGAAGAAACTGTTGACCCACCATGAAATGAGGAAAGCCTAAATGGAGATTTTTTCATTTCATCAACTGAACTACAACAATCCCCTCATTCTTCAACCAGAGTAGTAGAGATTTTAGAAAATCTATAGGAAGAAAAATATATTGATTCTCAATCCATCATTCCCTCTTTATTAACACATGAAGACCCTTCGTCATTAGTAGGGAAAAATAGGGTGGCCTCCTCTTCAGGATGCTCAAATACAGACTTCCCCTTTAACTCTGGGAGTTTTTCCACATCATCTACAATGCAAGTGGAAACAGAAGATGTAACATGTAATGAATAAGAACTAGAAAATCCCAGGGATTCTCTTCCAGCATTTGAAGAAGGTGTCTCTACCATCGTGGATGAGCTCAGAGAAATAAATCTGGGAATAGAAGAAGATCCACTCCTAACTCTAATTAGTGTGTCCATGAACTATAAAGAAAAAGGGGTGTATAATTAATTTCTAAACAAACATAGAGATATATTTTCTTTTAATTATACAGAAATTGTAGGTATTAATGCTGATGTAGCCACCCGTCATTTTGGTTTTCCAGAAGAACATTGTGGATTCAAGCAGGTAGCAAGAATAACACACTACAATCATGCCTCTAAAATTTTATATAATGTTGATTAGAATATAAAGGCCAACTATTTTAGAGAATATAAATATTGAAAATGGTTATCCAATATTTTCCCTATGAAATAGAATATTTAGAAAATTAGAGTCTGTATTGATTTCATAGATTTTAACCGGTATTGTCCTGAAGTTGATTTTCCAGTTTCAATTACAGAACTTATAAATTATGCAATAGTTGTATATAAAGGTATTTCTTTCATGGAAGGAAACGTTGTGAATAATAAAATCTGTATGGACCCAGAGGATAATGAATCTATAGTTTTAGAGCCTCTAAAGGTGAGTTTTTCTATCAGGTAATTCCATTTGGATGAAATAATGCTGGTGAAACATACCAAAGTGTCGTGCACCATATTTTCGAACACATATTATGGAAGATATTTTAATGTTATATGGATGATTTGGTGGTCAAATCCATCCAATGTTCCAATAACTTTGATGATTTGAAGACCATATTCCTTAAACGTTGATAACACAGTTTGAAGATGAACCCCTTGCAATGTGCTTTCAGGGAAACCTCAAGAAAGTTTCTAGGATTTGTTGTACGCCATCATATTATTGATTTTGATCCTGAGAAAAAAAATCAATCCTTGTTGTATCACCTCCTTGAAATTTCAAATAATGAAGAAGAATCTAAGGACACTTGGCTAGTATTTGGATCTTTATCACTAATTTAGCAAGAAAGTGTATACCCTTCACCAGGCTAATGAAGAAGGGAATCACCTACCAAAGGACTGAAGACTACCAAGAAGCATTTTATACCCTCATGAAATATATCTTGAGTCCTCTGGTATTAATTCCACCTATTAAAGTAAGACCACTTATTCTCTATGTGACTGATTTAGACCGATCAATAGGTGCCTTAATCACCCAAATAAAAGATTATAGGAATTAATACAACCATTATTCTCTCAATAGAACTATGCTTGATGAAGAAACTCAATATTCAAGTATTTAAAATTGTTTTCTAGTGTAAATTTTTGTAGTTCAGAATAGGAGGAACTACCAGTAACACCATGAAGTCTAATTGGTGTCTCATAATAATCCACTCAAATTTATCCTCTGTTGTCCTATACTTACAGGGCCTCTGTCATGGGGGGTACTTATTTTGCAACAATTTGATATTCAGTTTCTACCTCAAAATGAAATAAAAGGCCAAAATCTTACTGACTTACATGCTGAGTATCCATTGGTAGAAGCCATATCATTAAATACTAAACTTCCTAATGAATAGTACTTGTATGTTCATGATAATTACCAAACATGGGAAATGCATTTTGATTGTGCTTCCAGATGTCTAATAGGGAAAATAATGAAGACCCCTAAAAACCACAATGTTGTGTTAGGAATGGTCTTTATTTCCCTAGAAAAAGAAGTATTTACTTATTCATCCTTGTTTTCAGAAGGTGGTACCAACAATGAGCCAGAATATCTAGCTCTCATCACATGTTTGGAGTTAGACCTTCTGGTGCAAATGGATCATTTAAAGGTGAATGGTTATTACAAATTTGTAATAAAATAAACCAATGGGGTATATTTTATCTTAAAATAAATGTTAATCACTTTTTGTGATTACACCAGAGGGTTAATGGATGAATTTCCCATAGAATCGACATTTTCTTATGTCATGCGATCACAAAATTCCCAAGAAGACGCACTAGATAATGCATCTACAACCTTGGAAGATCCCAATCAAGATGATACAGTCATCAACATAGCCCATTATGATGCAGTTTTACCATTTTTTCAAACCAAAATGGAGGAAATTAATGAAATTAGCCCTATTTCTGAACCATATGGTCATACCACAGGATGGAGAGAATCCATATTGGAATATCTTCAAAATAGGATACTTCCGCTAGATAGTGATGAAAAATAATAGATCCGATGAAAGACAACCAATTTCACTCTTTATGATAGTCGAGACCACCAAAAGATCCTATAAAAGTGAGGCTCTGATGGAATCCTCTTTAGATGTAATTATGGAGACAAGACTACAGCTAACATCAAAGGAGTAAATTCAAGACATTGTGGTTCCCACTATTCTGGACACAGACTCTCTAATGTGATTCGAAGGCTTGTAAACGTTTTTCATTCAATAACGTAGGATTATATAGATTTAACTAAAATATGTCATCCCTTCTAAGTGAATGACAACTTCATTCATCAACCACCAGAGTTTCTATATACACCTAAATACTCAAGGCCACTTTCCACATGGGGAATTGATGTAGTAGGGCCTTATCCTCTAGCCACAGCTAATCGGTTCAAGTATATTCTCACTGTTATGGACTTCTTCTCAAAATGGGAAGATGCAATAACTATCATGGATATCATTGCCAAAATAATTGTTAGTTTTGTCCCAACTAATTTCATCACTAGATTTAGTGTCCCTCATACTAATTTTATTGGCAATGAAACCAATTTTTGTTCTCTGGAGGTAAAAATGTTATATTAGGAACATAATATCAAATTCCACCATTCCTCTTGCTATCATGTGGAAACCAATGGGTAGATAGAGGACTTAAATAAGACCCTCTCAAATATTATCCAAACGATAATGCGAAAAGATAAGAAATCATGGACTGATAAACTATTGAATTCTTTATGGGCTTATCGGACAACTACCAGGACTTCTACCCAAGTGACTCCTTATTCATTGGTATATGGAACCGATGTAGTTTTTCAATTGAAATGATATTTACTTCACATAGTGGTGTAATCTGTGATCAGTTATCTATAGATGAGAGGTCTCATAAATGGTTCAATGAGTAGGAACTATTAGACAAAAAAAATTGCATACATTGCGTCATCTAGAAATTTATCGGAATAGAATATCATGAGCTTTTAACAAGAAATTTTGACTCTTATCATTTATTCATGGAGAATTGGTATTGGCCTTTAAGACTCCAACTATACCAGGGAAGAAACCTCCAATGATTAAGACAATGTGGGAAAGACATTATTCTATACATAAAGCCTTTTCAAATAGAGCTTATGCCATAATTTCAATGGATGGAGAGCTAATTACAAATCCAACCAATGCATGATTATTAATGAAATAATTTTTGTAGTATCATTCTTCCTCACTACAAGACTTAAAACTGCATAGTATAATGTACTCGCTACAAGATTAAAATTGCAAAACACCCATGTCCTCGCTGCAAGACTAAAAACTGCACAGCCCCCATGTCCTCACTACATGACCAAAAACTGCATATTATAATGTCCTAGTTGCAAGACATTAAACTACATAACAACCATAATCATCCATGATACATGAAAGTAAAATGTAT
The DNA here is from genome assembly GCA_963277665.1 of Viscum album. NCBI lineage: Eukaryota > Viridiplantae > Streptophyta > Magnoliopsida > Santalales > Viscaceae > Viscum > Viscum album. The sequence continues at coordinate 1,231,734,544 of OY728162.1, read as the reverse complement.
ATCATCTTAGTCCTTTTTTCATAACTTTAAACTGCATGAGATCATTTGTACAACTAACATTTTCTATATTTAATGTTAGAAGATTCCATAAGCAAACATCATTAAAATCTTTGGTACTAATTAGTATTACACAAGTCACTCTATTTCCTATGTCTGAGTTAGATCAGGAAAGAGAACTTATTTCAAGAAATACATATGGATTGATTCCCATTTTCCAATGAGATACGTAGAGACACCTAAATCTTCATTTTTAGGCCCAGCTACAATCACAAAATATTATTATTTTGTTTTCCCTCCCTGTATATGAATAATATATAGAGATAGTGATTCATGAATGTATATGATTTTTCCCTTATACCATTTTAGGTATTAATATTTACCGTTCTCTCCAAATGTGTTAAAATACCCCAATATTCATGTCAAACTTGATTAGCATGAGGAGTGATTGTTTAAATAACTACGTATGACTTGATTCTCATCTATTTGAGATACATAGAGATGACTATGTCTCCAATATTTGGCCCAACCATGATAAAAAACAATTATTTATTATATAAGAATAAAATCTACATAGGGAATGTTTAAAGAACGATGTATGACTTAAATCTATCCCCGACAAGACACATAGAGACAGTTGGATTATATCCCTTAATCTAGTTACAATATGTATTTCCTTTCACATTGATTCGTTGTTGTCCTTACCACTTGACTTTAAATAGCAAGGAAATATAGCACCCCTATTCTTTACATGAGACACCTTTGTACTGTAAATGAAACCCTTAATATTCCTTGTTTCTCACACAAAGCAGAGCTCACATAGGCTTAGTAATTGGCTAAACAGCTACTTTATGTAAATTAGGTGTTTCAATTTCTTGTGGGTCTATCAATGTCTTCACTGCATGACTTATAACTACATAGTATAATGTCCTCACTGAATGAATTAATACTATAGTGTATAATGTCCTCACTGCATGACATGAAACTGCATAATGTAATGTCCCACTAAATGACTTAAAACTGCATAGTATAATTTCCTCATTTCTAGACTTATAACTACACATCATAATATTAATTCATAGGAAAAAAATAATGTCTCCATTTAACATAAGAGTCAAATCAATGTAAAGGAAGTCAAACTCATAGCCAATTTTGAATCAAATATTTCTTATGTGCATGGAGAAAAATCCCCTTCCATATTTCACACACATGGTATTGAATTTTTCTAGATCATCCAATTTTTTCTTACGGTTTCTGGTGATAGAGTTTCTAATATTTATGAACTCTTTTGTTTGACTACGCAACATGTTCCCTTAGGCGGCCTTCTATAAGTTTCCTCCATAATAGGCTTGTCAGTCAAAAGATGCCACTATTTGGCTATGTAGAATATTCCCTAGTTTTCCCTGCATAAGACAACCCCTATAATGGGGTTTTCAAGTAATGGTAACATCGTTCTTGGTTATAGTATCTTTTTACCCTTTAATATTTGATTTCAATATACAAGAATATGTATTTTAAAATTAGTTATTCAACAATACTAGTCACATTATCTTTCTTATAATCTAAACGTCATGAAGACCTTGGTTTACACATTTCCCCCACCATGTGTTCAATACAATATGAAATAACTGTTAAATCACTTGGCCAGATATTTTATATGGTTTATATTTCTAGTATACTTTGTATGACATAAAACTACAGAGACCATAATTCTACATTGGGGTCAGACCTTCGTAGGAGTCTTATTACTCCAATTCTTGGAAAATATTGGTTGTAAATAACCTCTCCATATTTAGGTACCTTTCCCAGTAAACCAAACTATGTGCTTAGGAAAATTTGAATCTCCTTGAGCTTTCTTCATATTTTAGCGATAGAATGTCTAACTTCAAAGATCACTTTTCTTTGACTGTGTAACACGTTACCTTATGCCACCTTGCATAAGTTTCCTAAATAATAGGAATGTTAGTCAAATGATATCACTATTTGGATATGCAACATATTCCATAGTTGGAACTGTATAAGATAGCCCCCATAATGAGTTTTTCAAATAATGGTAACTTCTTTCTTATAAGACACCTCCTTGAATGCCTTTAGCCATATTTCTATATCAACCGATGGATTCTATTATTTTCCCAAATCACAGTTTACCATTTACCCTTACATAAATGAACATGATAGTAAATTTCCAAATAAATTATCAAGAAATTGGGAGATTTTCAATCCTTTGGTTAGAGCTAAAGACCATGAGTTAAAGTCACCCAATATCCTCACCACATGACTTAAAAATGCACAATAAAATGTCATAACTATATGAAACTATACAATACAATGTTCTCATTGTAAGACTTAAAACTACAAAGTATAATGTCATCACTTCATGACTTAAAACAACACAGTACAATGTATTCACTGCATGAATTAAAACTGAACAATATGATATCAAAAATTATACTTTCTGATAAATCTTAACCATTCTTCATAAACCAATTTTTTATTAAAATGGTAATCCTATCCATGACATATGTTGGTGTAAAACAGCTCTTTAACTATTATGATTCCATTACTTGGAAAAAATACCCACTATGGTCTTGAGTCACCCAAATCATATTTTACCCTATATAATAACAGAAAATGATAAATTCTATAGTATTATTTTGAAAAACTATACAGTATGTTCCCTTTTTCGGCCTTGTATAAGTTGACAACATAACTATCCTATCAGTCAATGATTCCACTATTTGGCTATGCGGCATATGCCCAAGTTGGCCCTGTATAAAATAGCACCCATAACGGGGTTTTAAAATAAATGGTAACTTTTGTATTGGAAAATACTCCCCTTTTTTTGATATAGGTTTTATATTTGGTGATCATAAAAAAATAATAACTAAAGATTCCCTTACAAAATATTCAAAGAATATTAAAGAAAATCATAGCCCTAGAGTCTTGTTTTGGATTTAATTTTAAATTATTTTGTTAATTATATTTGACCCTAATTACTATCCCGTTATAGTTCAACATGCATTAATCTAAACTACTATGAGATGTGGTACTCAAAAGATTGAGAACCTCCATGGGAAACTCTAAAAAAAGTTGAGTCCCAGGTCACTAAACATAAATTTTGTATGGTTTAGATAATATTGGGCAATAAAAAGTTAAAGGATAAAATTTGGTGGGGTTGTCCATATAAATCTAGACAAAACAATCAATCTATTCTCACTAGGCCCCATTGCATATGAAAAAATTATAGCATCCTTCCAAACATTACATAGTTCCAATTCTAACAACATGATGTTGGAATGTGTCATAGTGTCCTACTTCTACCTTATAATGAGATTCTTTCCTTTCTGAATGAATCAAATTCTATGGGGGGAGATTTTGTAGACACCATGGAATGTGTTTCATGCATTTCTCCTTAATTGATGATGTATTTCCATGTGTCAAAACTCAAATTGACCTCAACTGAGCTTGAAAGGTTTGCGGTTCGACAGAACATTTCTCAATGGGGTCAATGATGGTAGAGAAGTTATCGACCTGATGAACTTGGACTGCATTCCGATAGTGATCCCATGAAGGGGTGCAGGGGAACAACCCCCACGGTATAGTTAAATTATTTGGTTAAGTCACTTGAAGAGGCACCCATGGTTAATGAACACAAATACCTATACACCCCCTTTGTGAAGCTGAATGAAGTAATGATTTTGGCTATGTCTGAAAAGTGGCACTCTAGTATAGCCAAAGCACCGCTGGCAGGCAAGGTACTTGCGTTCCACATTCAGGGGTGCATCCTACATGCGCACCCAAAATCCTTTCACCTATGGTCCAATATTTTTATATAAATAAACTCTTGGTGGCCCCATTTGTATGGAAAAATTTCGTTGAAGCCCAATTGCGACTCTAGTTCCCCTTTTAATACACCCCATTGTTCCAAAACATTCATGGTAGTTCTTTATCACCTTGAGAGGAGGATTTAAGGGAGGATCATTGGACATATGTCCTTTCAGTGTTCTAAAACCATAACACTTGTGCGCCTAAAGTTCCCAACATCCCCAAATCATAAATAATTGTGCACCGCCTATTCCTTTCATAGGAACTTGAACGTCATACTTATGGAATCACCTATAAATACTCGTGAAGGATTTAGAAAGGTCTCTCCCAAGTATTACCATACAGGATGATCATCTCCTAATTGAACATCAGGTCGCCCAAGGATACATGTGTGTCCTTACTTGCGTGCCCTTACCTACTTGGGCGCTCCACTTTAATTCACTTACTCTCTCCAGTTTACAAGCCATCAAGTCTTTATCAAAGAAATTCATAGAAAGGCTTATTCTTCTATAGATCCATTTTTTAAATGGATTCAGTTGAGACTTCCACTAAACCTGATGAATTATAAAAACTTTGGTAGAATCACATCAGTGTTTCTCTTATTTGGGTTTATATTTCCACAATCAGAGGTTTACATCCTTTTTTCATAATGAGGTTAGGATTCATGGAGTGTCTATAGGTTTTTATATCCACATTCACATGGACATTTCTCCCAAAAATAGTGCTAGGAAGTTCCCGGTTTGGAGGAGGGTTGGTAAATGGTCTCTCCCTTCCCGAAGAGACGGCCCGGAACCTCATGTCTTGGGTAGGGAAGGTATGGTTCACCTTTTTTCCACCAAATCATAGGATAAGTCCACATCACTGACCATGATCAATTTTTGGGACACCATCCTGGTGTAATTCCCTACAGTTTCTTGCAGGAGGTAGAATTATTGCTCCTCCTCTTTTATAGGTTCTAATGACCAAATGGGAGATGTCCGCAGGGACATTCAGTGCCCTTTCCCTCTCCCATTGGGCTTTGTCACCATGGCTATCCATCCCAGTGTAAGCCCCTATCCTTTATCCCTTCCTTCATACCTTGGACCCTTGTCCAATGTAAATAGAACAAGATGGAAGGATTATCACCTCTCCCTCTTCCACGGTAACCTTGACCTTATTCACCTTCTACCCCATAAGTGTTCCTTCTTCCACCAGTGGAGGTGGAAAAATCTGAAATTGTGAAATCCTTTGTCAAATCTTTGAAATCCTCTTGTTTCTCACACCTAGCATGACTCACATTGGCTTAGATATTTGTCACAGTGACAACATTTGGTCAATCGAATGAACTACAAGAAATATGATTCCAATTCAATCCAGGATAGGTAGGAATCCCTTTTAAGGCCTGAGATAACTGGATATCCTCCTCCGGAATCCAACCATAATTCACATAATATGGGAATCCTACTAAGTAATATGGCCTAAATTAAACCCTAAATTACCAAGGAATCCTTTTCATGAAGTAATGCCAACCTCACCTCTCTCAAAATACCAAACTCTCCTATGAGACTAATCGAACTACATGGTCTTGGATTCCCATATATATGGGATATATAGGAAGCCTCCTTGAGGTTCAAAACCAATACCCTAAATCAACCCTTTTATCCTTGAGAAATATTCCCAACACATTCTGATCTATCGTGGAAATCAATTTCCTTTCAAAGCTCTGTGGGCTGCTTCAGTATAAGTCCACAGAATGTTTTGACTAAGCATATTCCACATAGTTGTCCACCCCTTATGACATTAAACTGAATTGCTAGGTCCTCATCACATGACCTTAAAATGTATGATGTTTCCCATTCAGAAGAACTGAACTGTGAGGGTTCTGAATCCTTTTACAAGGATAGGTTGTAGCCCATTTTATGGGCATGATCACAAAAATCAGACCAAACCTTCATCTCCTTGGATGAAAATAAATTCTAGAGTGCCCTCTGAGTGGGTTAAAATAACCAGTATCATCACAAAAATGATTAAAATATTATCTTTGAAGTATATTAGAGGATACCGTTGAGGGAAAACCTTGAATACATATCAATATTTCCAGTAATGAAGAACCGTGAAAGCATACTGATGATTCTAAATTTTACACATGCAATTAATAGATTGTAAATTATAAGGGAAACATATGTTATTTTTGTTTAATTAATATGTATTCATGAAAATATCTTAAATTTACAAAGAGCGTCATGAAGAAGACAGTAACTCCCTCTAAAAAGGTGTGATGAGTCCAACCTCCCATCCACTCAACCAATGCACGTTCTTAAGTCTCATAAAGTTCAAACATAATGAATTTCTGCATTTTGAAAGAAAGACCCCTTTGGATAAATAAATGTTTGATGTTTCATGTGCCATAAATAAATCTAATGGGAACCACTATGAAATAGTGAATCTTAAGACTATAACACATGTTTCAAGGATCTAAGATACCAATAAAATAAAAAAATTAACTTATAAATTATTTATTAAAAAGCAAGTAATTTTAATGGATTAATTTTAATTTTTAACATTCATGATCTTAATATTCCTAGAATTATTTTTTTGATAGTTTCCATTGGTAAAATATTTTATGAATTATAAAAATCTAGAATTTAACAATTATATATTTTATATATAACAATATATTATAATAATTTTAATTTAAAATTTTTTGCTTATAAATATCATAAAAACAATGATATAAATATTTGTAGTTAAAAAGGATCATCATTTATAAATTTGTTTATCTTCCAAGATACATTTTTAAGTCATAATGTCAATCCATTTTAATTACATAAAATATTATTTAATGAATAATGATATATCTTAAATTAAATTATAATATATCTACATATATTAATTTTATTTTATATAATTATGATTAAATTACATATATTTTATATAAGATCATCTTAGGCTTGAAAATTTAATTTCATGAAAATAAAATTGACATAAATGATAGATATATTTTACATTAAAATTTTCCACTTATATGATTTGAATTTAATAAAATTTATTTCATATTTGAAATCACCATAATTAATATTATTTAATAATTTGATATCAATTTTGTTAAAAAACTATTCGAAAAGTCATTTAAAATTTATTATATCAGTTAATGTTATAATGGTGTTTTTCTCATTACATGCGCTTGTGTTAAAATTAATTTTCCAAACCAATAGATATTTTTTTAGAAAAATTGGATTTAATATATACAATTAATGGTTCCAAAGTATCTAATAAGAAACAATTTATTTTAAACTTAATTTATCAATTGCCTATGTTTAAAACTAGTTATCGTGGTGAAAAATAGTAAAAATATGTAATCATAGTGAAAAAGTGATGAGTATATTTTATAATAGTTTATTTTTATGTTTTGTAGGGGTGTATTACCTATAAATTCCATATAATCCATTATTTATCAATTCTAGATGAATTTGGTGTCAGAGTAACTTCATATTGTTGAATAGTTTTGTGTTTTTAAAAAAATGTCACTCTTCCTCACATATAAACGAGTGAGCACTCCCCTAACTTATTGAAACATATCTAGCACAATTTCCCAACCAAATAATAAAAATATATCTCCACAAAATAATTTTTCACATTCTTGTGATTTATGTCTTTCCAAATGTTCATATCAGGGGTCCTTAAGAAGAGATCCAAAGGAGACTTCACTAAGGAATGATAATATTATTATCAAATATATATTTTTTAATTTATTCTTTCACAAAAATAAATTACGTCATAAAAATTAAAATATAAAAATAGTAGGGCCTACCATATAATTATTTGTTATTATTTTGGTGGAATAATATTTATCCATATCCAATTATATCTAATTTGAATCAAAATAATTTATTGTTTGTACGACAGAGTATCGCCTGATGAACTGTTGAACTCATTTTCCATTAACAATTTTCACGGATGGATATAATGATGGATTTATTTTATGTATATTATTTATGATATATTTATACATCTAGATTTATAGTATCACATATACCTAAATACATTTTAATTTTTAGATATGATAATGCCACTTGTATGTATAGTGTATTATTTATTCTCGATGTGATGTGAATTGTTTCTCACCTATGCTTTATAAGGAAGGTAAAAAAATACATTTATTGAATATATGTTATATATATAGTTATATATAATTTTAGAAATTATTATATAACCAAAATTATTAAAATATAACCCATTAATTAAATGATACTGTCTCGCATGCATACATATTTCTTACCATATCTATAAATTGTTGTAGTTCATTTTCCATGTTCGAAATTCATCAATTTTTCTAATAATGAATATAATGAAAAAAATATGATATTTATAATTTTAATATAATTATAGAAATTATGGATATGTATCCTATGTACAAGAACCAGAACATTAATGAAAAACCACGCATGAGGAAACAAGGAAAATAACATTACAAATAATTAAAATAATGATATATTATTATCAAATGGGAGGTGAAATTTTATAAGTGTATAAAATATTATATTTTAATTATGAATATAGTTCTTATAAAAAATATTAACATTGCTAAAACCATTATAGAAGAGTTTAAAAAAATTAATCTAAACCCAAGTGTGAGATAATGGATTTTATCTCAATTTCAACTCCAATGGGTCTTGATAGAAATTATTCCCATATTTATATTTATGTGTAGTATATACCTCCCCATTGAATTATTTAACATTATTATATACATATTACTAATTATTTATGATTTAATTCTTATTATTAATTCATGGAAATTTTTTAGAAGAAAATTCATTCTTAATTATCCTTCGATCGGTTATATTTTCATGCATGTTCTACAAGACATGATTTTACTACAAACATATAATTTTGATGAATTTAAATTAATATATAATTAGTTTTTCCCTTTTAATTTATTTTGAAAGACTAAATTTAATTTTATCATTGGATATTGAATTTTCATTAAATAGTTGTTCTTTATCATGGATTTGTTTGTAACTTAACATGTATATCATTCATAAAAATGGTGTTTTGATTGAAATTTATTTGATTAACTAGGTAAATATAAATGAATTCATATCCTTTACTTAATATTAATATATTTTATAAGTAATATTGTTCATTTATTAAATAAATCATTCAAAATATGAGGAATCTGTTAGACATGTAGTGATGTGTGGGGTCCGATTATAGATATCCCATCAATACATTGATCTCCATCATGAGACGAATTAGTTGGAAAAATGAAAAAGGTTTTTACCCATTTTATGAAATTGTCTAGTGGAAGGTCATAATAGTATAGGAATCATGATGCATGAGATAATGATGTACAAAAAATAATTTTTTCCGATCTTGGTAAATTATTTATTATTATTAATAATAAATATATTTTTTCAGTGATATTGTCTCTAGATTCATTATATTCATTTTTAATTATTTGATGGATTGTGTTTTCTGTTATATTACCTTCTTGATTGATTATGACTTATTGATTCAAGATAGATTCCATTGTATATAATAGTTATTGAGAGTTTGAGATCACCTTTTATCCATTACATAGAATATGAAGAGAAATCCGTTTAATGAGTTATAATGATGATGGTAATTTCATTTTGTTATGTATTATATTTTAAATTTCCAATATAACCTGGGTATCATATATGTATCTGGTTCTCCAAAACTAGTAAATGGATTGTTCCGTTGGGTTTGACCATAAAACCTACTGTTATTATGATTTTTTTTAAATATGTAAAATGTACTTGATAGCTTCAGTTACATGTAACATTGAGTTTATATTTCATTACAAAAAAACTAGGTTTAGCTTTTGTTACACACACATTGATTTCTAGAAAAAAGAGATATGTTATAAATATAATTAATATGATAAAATTATAAACAAGACAATAAACATAGAAATATAAAAATTAATAAACATTTTTAAATATTAGTTATAATTATTTTGTATAAAGAAAATATATTGATAAAAAAAGTAATTTACTTTTCTAAAAAGTATTTAAATGGTTTAAAAATAATATTTTCTAAAAAATGACTTATTTAATTTTTATAAACAATAATACATTTAATTTTTGACACATTTATAAAATTATTTTTTATCAATAAAATGAAAATATTAAATTAAAATGTCAAAATTGACCAACGATGATTTTTTTATAATTTTCCAAAAAGATTAATCTTTGGATGAATACTGATAAATAATGAATTTTAATTGAAAAATTCAATCTTATTTAATGGTAATTATAATTTAAATTTATTTTAAAGAAAAATTAGTTTATATATATAAATATATATAAATTCAATTTAGGTAATTGGAATCAATATTATAATTAAATTGAATACAAAAATAATGTACAATATTTGATATTTTCTCTTTGAAATCCCACTTTCTCATTAGGTATATGTGATTTATTTTAAATAATATTTATTCACTTATATATAATTAAATTAGAAAATAATATTAAACATTCTAGAATCAAAATAAATAATGTTATCTAATAAGTTAAAATTATTATTTTCCCAAATGAATAGTTATGTAAAGACCCGCAAATTTCAAGGAAATTGTTTTTCTTAATTTTCTTTGGAATTTTACAAGAGCGCAGCTTCAGACGGCACCTGATTCCGAGGCCCGGTGTGCCCGGAATCATTTTCCGAAGTTTGGATCGGGTACGTTCAGTGAACGGACGAGCGGGTTTTTCTATCTTTTGAACCGGTGCCCGGAATCGAATTCTGAGGGCACCGATGAAATCGCAGCGCCGGTATTTGCTTAGAAACGCCTCTTCCGGAGTTGCGTTTGCTCAGACGTGGTTTTTAAATTTTGCGGCTTTAAGTCAGAAATAAAATAAAGTTTGTGCGACAACTTTATTTTATTTTACTTAAGCTGCTTGGAAGCCACTTGAATTCACTTAAAGGCGGCTTGAACTGAGTTAAAGCGGATAGGGTGCTATCCGAAAATATCCTACCCCTTGTTAGGATATTTGTGAGGCAGGGCCCGCACGAGCCCCGCCGTTTCTTTCGCTAAGTAACGCACCAGCGAAAACCCGTCAAAGTAACTGAAAAGTCAACCAACGCGTTTTCTTTAATTCTTAACAGACCATTTAATTGGGCGGTTTATTTCGTGAATTAAATGGGCTGTTTCTTTTGTGAATTAAATGGGCTGTTTCGCTCGTTGAATTAATTCAACGAACTGATGGGTCGTTACTTACACTTTTGCGTTTGTTGGCATGTTTATAAAATAAGACCAACCTAAAAATCCTTTGAAAGGATTTGAGAGGATCTTTGTCTCTTCACTTCCCCGCGAAGAACGTGAAGAACGCGAAGAACGCGAAGAACGCCGGCGACCGGAATTCGACGACGCACATCGAGATCTGCGACGTCGACGAGCCCTACCCGCGACGTTCTTCGGCGGCACCTCTTCTTCCGCGGCCGATCCTCGTTCGGCAATTAAGGTGAGAAACGAATCGTTTATTTCTCCCCTTTTTATAATTCAATATCAACGGATTTAAATTAATCCGTTTGATCTTGATCCGGAGATTGGCGACGCGACGCCGGATACCGCGACGACGCGACGATCTCCTTCATCCGCGACGAGCGATTCCGCGACGACCTCTCGTCCGACGACGACGACAAGGTAAGGGTTGATTGGAATATTTTCGTTTTCCCGTGTTTATTCTTTTAAAGTAAAGAACATAATCTCCGACAATTTTAATTTATTTAATATTGTTGTTGATTTTCCCTCCCGATGATGTTTTTGACTAACGCGGAGGGTGCGGGTCTAACGAACAAGACTCGGTAACCCTCCGCCGATCTTCCCTTTTTGTGCGGATTTGGCGGGCGACGGAAAAAGCACGACGCAAGGGCCATTTGTTGATTCCGCAGTGAAGGACGCGTCCCGGGAGGAACAATGGCGCATATGGGAGGCAAAACGGGCCACCGGAGCAACTCCGGCGGCCCGCGGAAGGGGGCGGCGGCGCGGATCGCCGGCGCGGCGGCACCGGCGACCGGAGGCGGCGGCGAACCGCCGGACCGCGTCCGCAGTCCGGCCATCCAGCACGCAGCCCGCGCGGGCCGCGTTTCTCCAAAGCCGCGGGTTTGACCCGCGGCGGCTCACTCGGCCGCGCGGCCGAGGCCGAGCCGGTTCGGCCGACCCAGGGGGGGTTCGGGCCGGGTCGCCCCGGGCCCAGAACCCCCGTTACGGGCCCTCTTCGGTCTTTCGCCCATATCTTGGTCCTGGGACCTCCGATTGACGAACCGTCAGCGGCTACGGGATCCTTGGATCGCGTCGGTCGTTTCGGTATATTATACTCAAGGTTTCGGAAGACTTTGGGTTCGGCCGGGTTGGTTCGTACACGAAACCAACCGGGCCCTCGGAGCGGAAACGCTCATAACTTGGGCTACAGACGTCCGATCGACGTACCGTCAGCTGTGGTAGTTTCCTCTAAGTGAGACGGAACTTTAGGCATACTCCGCCCGAGGATCGGATACAGGAGGAGTACGGTCGGGTTGGTTTTTCCCTAAAAACCAACCGGGCCCCTGGGACGAAAATGCCAATAACTTTCAGACCGGGCGTCCGATTGACGCGCCGTCTGTTGCGTTGAGATCCTGTTGTCGATACGGAACTTTTGGATACATCAACGTCGGACTACGTGTCAGTTGATATATCAGTCTCTCGGCTCGTGGAGCAGACCCTCCTAAACGAGCTCGCTGTGTGCGGGAACCCTAGCGCTGGCTGTGACTTCGACGACAGAGCAGAGATCCTCCGTGGACTGCGACGACGACAGAGCAGAGATACTCCGTGGACTGCGACGACGGCAGAGCAGAGATCCTCCGTGGACTGCGACGACGGCAGAGCAGAGATCCTTCGTGGACTGCGGCGACGACTGTGCGGAGATCCTCAGTGGACTGCGTCGACTACTGCACTCAGCGATCCTACGTGGATCAGTGCCCGATCCTGTGTGGGTCCTACTACCGGTTCTGTGTGAGCCACTGCCTACCGGTTCTGTGTGAGCCACTGCCTACAGGTTCTGTGTGAGCCCGATCCTGTGTGGGTCTTTTGCGGGGGTTAGTACCTATCGATCCTTCGTGGGTCCGACGACTTAGATGGATCAGTGATCATCTTTGACGTCATCTGAAAAAGTATACCTGGTTGAGCTGGATCTTATGTTACTCTCTTTTGTGGATTGTGTTGAACTATCCTATGTGGATTTACTGTTTACTCTCCTTGTGGATTTGAGTCTTGCTTTCCTTTGTGGATTGAGTTGTTCTTGAGCTCGTGAGCAGAGCTAGAATTGGGGACTTAGGTATATGTATGGGCATATACCTAAGTCGAGTCAGATGTTACTTCGTGATTGCATATTTCTTTTGTGCTATATCCTTTGTGGATTTCGGGAGACCTTCGGGGGTCTCGGGGTCCTTACTGAGTAGCTTATACTCACCCCTGCACGGGCTATGCCCGCACCTTGTTGTGTTGGTTGCAGACGACGGACAGCGCTGATCACGGTTGGGGCGTGGAGCAGGACGGTACCTGGAGGTGGACCACTGGGCGGGACGTGCTCGGAGCGGACGTGGGACCCGAGGAGCCTGGAGGCTATCTGTACCCACCCTTCAGGTGGGATTGCCAGTGGACGACACGAGGCCGCCGTCTTTTCTTCAGCTGCTGTTCTTTACTTTTTCAGTTGTACTTTATAGTTGGGCTTGTATTCCGGCCCCCTTTACTTTCTGCACTTTACTTTCCGCTTTCTGACTCTGTGTGGTTGTTACTTATAAAGGCAATGCCTTCCCTGTTTTCTGGGATTTTATGCCTTGGTGCTAGTCGCCAGCCCCTGGCCTATGGAAGGCGGGCTTGGGGTAGTCACGGCACGGGCCCCGAGGACGGGTCGTGACAAGTTAGATACTAAAAAAATTAATTACCATGTGTAATGTAAAAAACAGACTACCCATGGGTTAAACTATATCCTATTGGATGGAAATGTTTCCATATAATGCTTCAAAAGTTATAATATGTGGCCCTTTGTCTGATTTTTTTGGGAATTTCTAGATAAAACATGATTAGATTACAATATCAATATATTAAATAAAATGATATTTTTTATGTTAAGGTTATTACCTACAATCGTCTCCACATTCATCAAATGGTTTATGAAATCCTCATTCATGTGTATGATGGATTATTGCCTCGTGAATCGATGTCATTCATTTTTTATTACCAAATCTCACAGACCATTTTATTTATGGATAATAATACTATATATTATATTTATGATATTGTCATATATTTTATTGTATTATATCACACATACCATCATACCTTCCATTATTTGGAAATGTAATAATGTCAATAATGTGGGTGGAGATCTACTGCCTCATGAAGTGTTGTGATTCATTCAGGAATTAAATGGAAGGTAATATGGATGGTTGTAATGAAAACATGTGATTTAAAAGTAATAAAAAAATTATAAAATGGTAATATGTTTTGAAAATTTATTTCTTTAAATCCATCATGAATTGGAAGCATTTTTCTTGTATATGTAGGGACTACTTCTCAATTCATAGTGTGTTAAAATATTTTATCTATAACTCTTATAGATTACCGTAAAATCATATATAATAAATATATATGATATTTATTTCTCATAATTTCTTTTGGATATTATGTAACCAAAATAATTGTAGAATATGAAAAAAAACTCAAAACATAAATGGGTGAAATTGTAGTGATTCCTTGAAACAAAACATTAAAATGAATTTTTCCATAAATGGGTAGTATAATATCATAACAAAATTATATATCAAATGATATAAATAATTATATTATTGTATGCATACTTCCCCTTTGAAGTGTTATATAAGGAATATACATATTTTAATGATATTTAATGTTTATTTTGATTTTATGATTCATTTGGGTATATGGTTCAAAATATACCCAAGCATTAGGTGAATTTTTTTCTCAATGTTCCTTCTATGAGACACATTCCATGTAGTGAGCCTATTTTATTTTATGAGGATTATATATAGTCGATTTGAAAAGTAATATCATAGATTTACTTACGGTAATGATATTTTGGGATTTATTTAATTTAATTTTTTCATAGAGTTTATGATTCAATGTTACCAATGTGGGAGACATTTTGTTCTACAATCTATTCATTTATCAACACTATTTCAGATGATGAAATATAGTTATATTTTTCTAAATAAACTCATTAATTTTATTCTACTTTCTTTATTAATGATATATTAATGTATTTTTGAAATTTTCCTAACAAATGGTTCATTAACGATTTCAAAAAATGTTTTTATGTAGATCCACATTTATTTCTCTTTTATGTCAAAAAAAATTTCTGCCAAAAAAATGATTTATAAAAATTTTTTCAAAAAAGTTTTCAACTTTATTATAATGTTTGTTAAATAAATTTGTTTCCCATTTTTAACTTTTAAAATCATTTATTAAAATGAATCTTTATATCATTTTATAAATAATTTTCATTAGGTTCTAACCAAAAATGTGAATTGAATCGTTGTTTTTACCTATACAACATGAACGATATTATTAATTTCCAAAACTAATACATGTTTTAAATATTCAATAATTACATTAAAAATATATTTTTATGTAAAATTATATTTATTTATTGATGTTTTAAAAAAAATCAAAGTGGAAAGGCTATATTCTTCAAGAAACATTCCCAAGGATTTTTCATTCAAAGAAATCATCCCATGAAGTTGAAATCTATTGAGGTTACATATTATTTACTAGGGATATTAAATATTGTTACCATTCTTATTTTTTCCTTGAATTTTATATTTTTATGATGGAATGATTTCCACGGAACCCACTTCTTTTCCATGGGTTATATTATGACGAAATGGTGAAAAAATTACAAAACTAGTTTATTTTCCATGGGTTATTATATAATGATCTATTTTATAAAATCCATTTCATTTCATGGGTTATGAAATAATGATTATTCTATGATCATATGGTACAAAAATGTATGGACCATGAGATGGATGGGGCCCATATCCCCATCCAATTCATTGGGTAATGATTAACACTATTTGAGCTAAAATGGTAAAAAATATACTATCCCATGATTGGGAGAGGGTGTATGGGAGGTTATCACAAGATAAAAAATGGGTACATAAGGGGTTATCCAAAATCCAAAATAAGTACCTGGATGTTCATCCCATGAATAACATGCTATGAATATCAAAGTGGGTATCCATAGAATGATATTTTCTTTGAATATGTTTATTCCACAAATCTACGCCTTATACCAATGTTATTCTCTCAAGGCTCAGATTATTTTATTCCATTATGATTTATGTCTTATTAATTAATAATATTTTCTATATGAATCATGTTTATGATCTATCATATGTTGGGTGTTGTTTTCATATGTTATTCTCATTTTCTCATACCAATATATTCATGTTATATTGCTATCTCTCTAATTTATAGTTATAAAGAATTTGAGACCACCATTTTGTTAGGTATTATTTTTCGAGGATATTGGGAATGCAATTTTATTAGATATGAAAATGTATGGTTTTATTTATAAAGATCATTTTTAGGGATTACACACATCATATATGGAACAATAGTTTATTTTTCAATGTTTCCAAATGTAATATACCATTAAAATTTCCAAGTGTGTGTGCATGTAATGTAATGGATATTCATCTTAAATGATGTGATATCTATGTTTGATAATACTACTTCGCAAATGTTGGTATTAAAGGATTGATATTTTATCCATAAAAATCTATGGTGAGAAAATATTATTGTGATTTCTAGGGATATTTCCAAGGATATGTCTTGGGATCTGTATATGGATAAATATAAGGATGGGTAAACATATATAATACTATCTTTGAATTTTGGTAAAGTATAGACGGAATAGATTATAACAGGTACACCTCTATCTATATTTAATAAGTCGATGCCGATCAGAAATAGAGGTATGTAAGGGTGATACTATGAAAATGGAATACTTAGTTTAAATCAATCTTCAAATAGTATAGGAAAATATTCCTTAAAGTACACATGGTTTGACACACCGAGGGGAAATGGTTTATAAACTCATAAAATATTTGAAAACCATCATAAAGCATATAAAAAGAAGATGACTACGAATAAATTGGATAAAGATAATGATTCCTAGAATAAAAATAATGTGTAATTATGTTTGATGAAAATATGTATTTAGATACATAGATACAAGAGGGGAAGGGTGAATTGTAAGTTTAAAATCATTCATTTTTAACCTCAAAGAAATCTTTTATTAACAATGTGAATCGAATTTTACTCACTGAACCCTATTCTACAAGGTAAATAAAAAGTTCCATAGATTTAGTAAAAAGGTTAATTATATAAGTACATATTAATACAAAAAAACGTTTCTACCTTAAAGCATATAGAATCTTATATAAAGGTTACAAAAATAGAGAAATTATACGAAACACTTTATTAATGTTACAAAATGTAGATGAAATTTAAATTACAAATAAAAGAGTAAAAATGTTTTAACCCAGAGAGTTGAATATCCACACACTTTGGATAAATGTACCTTTATTAAAGTATGTCTTTCCCACACATGGGTAATCCCTCGAGATGAAAATCATTATCTATCTTGCAATCCCTAAAATCCCTCATTCCGTAAGGTGATCTATACCTCTATCTTCCTTCAGCTGGAAGCCAAACATTTAGCTAGTAATTAGAACATTTATCTTCCTTAAACTTGGAAGTCCTCAATCATATTCAAACACAATTTGAATCTCACAATGAAACAAAATTCTTATTGAAGGTCTTACATATGTCAAACAAGTTATTCACAACTTAATCCATTTATGCTTTTCAAAAAAATGAATTTTTGTAGACCTATCACAGACTATCAATTCTCACCACATCCTCTAATGCATTTAAATAATTTGATATTTATAGGAGTGATCTACAATTGTGGAATTTGTTTCCCAAAAGTCACATTTTTCCAAAACATTCGGAGGGACCTATACGACTGTCACTTACTACAATCATATAATAACAGAATAGAAGACATTGTTTAGAACAACATGATACAATGAGATACATTAAGTATATATGAATCCGAAAATATTAAAAAATTAAATTAAGGAAATATAGTATCATTAAGAAATTTATGAATACATTACATTAATGAAATATAGAAAAATTAAGAAATTTATAAAATTGAATCTGGAAATATATATGATTTTTAATTAAGGAAGTGAGAATCAGATTTAAAAAAATTAGAAAATTTTGAATTGAAAAATCAGGAATCAAATTCTCTTTTTTGAGACAATCAGAATTTATGAAACAATGATTCATATTCAATTTTTCAATAAAATTGGAATTGAGAAAGAGAAATTAGATTCACTGAACTAAGAGAATCAGAATCAAAATTCTAGATGATTCTAAATTGAGTAAGTGAATCATATTAAATTTTCCGAGTGATTCATATGTCAGAAACAAAAGTAGAAATGTTGATTTTTAGAGAATTAAATTCACAATTCAAAATTAATCTTAATTTAGAATCATAAATCGGATTTAATTTTCTGGATGGTTCTTCATTCCAAAAGTGAAGGATTTTGAGATTTATTAAGGATATGATTTATTCTAGTAATATCTAGGTCTAAAGAAAAATAATTATAGACATATCATTAAAAAGGTTATTGAACATAAATATCATTTTCCTTATAAGTTTGAAGAATTATTAAGGAAATGCAAATAAATTTTCTTATACATAAAAAGTTTTATTTAGAAAATACTTTTATGATTTACAAAACATAAGGAATGAGAATTTTCCTAAGGGAAAGTTTTACTAAAAAATATACACATTTTTGTAAAGCACAAAAAAATCAATTTTTGAAAATAATATTAAAAACAAAAGAGTTCCAATTTTAATATAAAATAAAAAATATCACCTCCTTTATGACACATTGTGAATACGGATAACTCCCCCTTCAGATAAGAAATCACAACATGGATCGTATTATGACATTATATAGTTTTATTCCTTTCATCTGGAAACAATTCACGCGTACTTAAGGTTATATTATTTATGTATTATCACCCTCTATGTTTTACTCTTTGATATGATATTATTTTTTTAAAAAATCTTGTCTCACATTGTTATTTTAAAAAAGGAATAGGGAAAAGTATACTTTAATTCAAAATTTAGGAAACAAAACATACAAAACAAAGAAGATAAACATTGCATATCAATGAATATTTTATTTACAAAAGATGATCCGAAATATATTAATGATTTACCATTCTTCGGTAATAAGTTTTTGACTATGGCCATTATCTTCTTGAACTCTTTATGATCATCTAGAAACATTTCTATAAGAACTTCTTTATCATATCTCTTCATATCAAGGTTCTTAATTTTTCTTATAGAGTTAAAATAGTCTCCTGCTAAGATTTAATCCATTCATCTTGAGACTTAATTTTTTCATCCACATCATCTCATTAATATTATAGTATGATAACTTTTTGAGTAATAGAATTCAATTACCGATACAAATATGTGTCTTCAGATTCTAAATAACATGTTATGCCTTTATCATTTATGAGAAGTTTTATGAAAGAGTTTGTATTTTGGATTATGATTTTTGTAAGGAACCATTTTCTATCTCAAACATATCATCAAAATAATTATGATCAATATCGATCTGATTGGGAAACATGGTCATATCTCTCAAATACTTCTTGTGAGAATCGTAATTTTGTACCATGGTTTGGAAATCAGAATCATGTTTTAAAATATTTTTCTTGTAAAGGGTTGGTGAGTCTGATTTATGATTTATGGAAGCTTGAATAAGTTGAAATATTAACTCCATTTTTGGGAAATAAGAAATGGATTTCACCATCTTAATTAAAGACTAAACAATAAAATATTCACCATTTAAGGAGGAATATATTTCCGATTTTGATTAATCTGACAAAGATGTGCCACAATCTTCTTTCTTGGATTTTCCATTCTTATATTCCACTTGATTTTACTTCTAAACAACTTCTCTTTTATCAGAAACATTAATAATCTTGTAATAATGATTATCACCATAATTTTATTTATTTTGATCATTTCCACTATCCATATTATGATCTTCATCACATTCATCATCGTTGGGAATTTGTTGATACGAGGTTTCAACAACATTACATTTTTGAGAATGGCATTTTTGGACTAATTTTCTTTCTATGTAATTTTTACATAATATATCTTAATATGTTCTTAAATATAACCTATCAGATTTTCCCTACCACTATGTTTATTTGATCTATTTTATCTCACCACCTCTTTCTTTCTATTGGATATAAACATATTCTTATTCTACTTCTTCTTCTAATTGAGATGGTTTATGAACAATCATAAGTGATCTTGGAATAAATTCCATTCTTTTGTTACTAGGGTAGCCTCTATGGCCACTTGTGGTGATTGTTTAGTATGTTTAGTTTCTTGTAGAAAAGATTATAGAATATTAATTTGTTATGAGGTTATTTTTGCATCCTTCAAAAAGCATGAAATATCTTAGCTTTAGTTAGCTTTTTCATAAGCCAATTTTCCTGTTCATTTTTGTCATATTATTTAGATTATGTAATTTTCAATGAATTTTATTATGCTGGATCTAATAAAAACACTTCATCTCTTTCTTTTCTTTTCTCTTGGTCTTTTAACCACTTTTTTATGATGTTATCTGGGATGGATTTCTGTTTCTTTGAATTTAGTGGTTACGAATATTGAATATTTTTATATGGTTCTAAGGAATGAGAATTTATTTTCTTAGGGTCATCTATCTATTTCTTGTAGCTTTCTATAACCTCCTTTGACATTATATAAAATTCAAAAAACTCATTTTCCTTATCACTGAAATAATTTTGTTCTATTTTAATTATGTCGTCACTTAAAAGAATAAACATGAACTAAATTTTCTTTGATATGTAAGGAACATTGTAGGAGCACAATAAACATAAAATAATCATGGACAGGGTTGCTGGAGACATAAGGACTTGGTATTTTATTGACACATCTTTAATATTACTAATATAAAAATATATATACTTCACCGGGACAATATTCATTTTATTATCGAGAAAATCCGTTATCAAGAAATCTATACATTTCAAGGTGTCCTTGTATCATTTCCTAGGTATTAAAAGTCCGTTCATGCAAAATTCCATGATTAAAATGTTAGATGAAAAATTGGAATTTTTAGGACTCTTAAATCCCTTAAGAGTTAATCGATCAATAGCTTCTACATTTTCAAAAGATCCCACTGAATCTGGAAACATATGAGAGCAATTGTAAGCTTAATATAATATGGAATCTCAAGGATATATATGAAATTCTTATATGAAAAATAATAGGTTTTCTTGTAACAATTAAAATGAAATTTATCATTTCCACCTTATGTAAATAACATAACAAATAGATCTAATTCAATCAAAAAGTCCACATATAGAGGATATTGTTCTCCCTTATTTTTTGCATTCAAAATACTTTCCCATCCTTGAATCAATTTGATACTTCCTATTAATGATTTTTACTTATTAAATAAATCATGATGAACTTATCATTCTCGAAAGACCGATGAGTCTTGAAGTTCCTTTTTCTCATGAATTGAAGTCTGAGAGGTGATTGAAAGAGGCATCCGGAACATAGGTTTGGGATTAAAAAAAACAGAACATTGACTATGAAGGGAGGAAACAACTCAGCAGAAAACTTTGGAATTCTGTGTTGGAAATGATGTTGTCCTTCCTTTATATAGGCATCGGATAAGACATTTCATTTTACAGGATTAGTATTATGGTTGTAAAAAAACATATCTAATCTACTAAAAGATATAAAACTGAATAATGTTTTACAAATTCCAATTATTTGAGTTCTTCAGGAAATAAATGAATTTAAGGTTACATGAATCAGTTGATGCTTCTCATAAACTGGGTTTGAAACACAAATAAAGAGAAATGAAACTAAGATGTAATAAGTATAAAGATGTTCATTTTAGAGTTCTTAGAGGATTTAAAAGTATTTGATAACATTTTTCATAGATATCATAGATTTATGAATTTTTTATTAGATTCAGACAACATTATTATGTTCAGAAAAACATTTTTAGGATCTGAAAAACATTAATAGTTTCAGAAAAACTGTTTTTGGTAAAACAAATATAATCACCTATATAAAAGAGTTTCTTAATGTATTGAGATTGTTTTTTTATAAAATTATATATGAATGATTACATTATAACTTTCATTTATATCTTTTTTAATGTATTCAAATATATTGGAAGGTAATGATTTTGTGATAATACAAGAAAGTTGTTCATTAATTCCGAGGAATTGAAAAATAATATCTTCTTTAAGTGTGTTCTTCCAATGAAAGTGATGCTTAATATCTATGTTCTTTGAACGATATTGATGTGCATAATTTTTTATTAAGGCAATCGTTGTAGTTTTCTCACATAGTGTATTAGTTCTAGTAAAACTCAGGTGATAATCAATAACTATGTGTGACATCCACAACTCTTTATCTCAAAAACTTTATGCTACAACATATTTATCTTTAGTAGTGGAAAATTCTATAGAGTGTTCTTTATAGCATGACCAATATACTGATCAATCTATTAATAAATTAGATTTTCAAAATATTCTTTTCCTATCCATTCTACAACCAATAAATACAGCCTATGAAAAACTCTAAAAAATATCATTTCTAAAATAATAATAAAATTATTAATCCATAGTTCCCATTAAATAATGGAATTTTTTATCACTACTATTATATGGGATTATTCAAAACTAGATTGATATCTTTATAATAAGAATAATATTGATGCTGAAATACGTAGAAGGGTCAGATCGGGTGTATAATACAGAATAAAATCAATCCGGGATGACAAGCGGAGATTTTGGGGCTCGAAGGGCAGGCGCACCCAAGATTTGGCGGGCGTGAGCATGATTTGGGGGTCACGTTCAAGGGGCCTTCTGGCATGCAACATCTTGCATAATTGGCCCCCATTACTCACCCAAGGTGACGTCAACCTCGGCCTTTCCTACTCAGACTCATTTATACACCCATGGAGGCATCAAATGGGAATTTGCACGCCTGACCCACGTTCTGTGCCCCAGGCGACATCGAACGTGGCTTTGCCCGCCCAACCTTGTTTTCATGCCCAAGGCGGTGAAAAAATGGAGTTTGTGTGAACGACTCTCGTTTCATGTACAAGGCATTGTCAACATTGGCCTTGCATGCCTAGCCCTATTTCCGCACTCAAGGCGGTGGCAAATAGGTGTTTACACGCCCGACCTCCTTTGCACGCCCAAGGTTCCATTAGACAAGAGTTTGCACGCCCAGCCCTTGCGAGATGCCATGAAGACCCCGACTATAAAATAAACTGTATCACTGCCCTTCTATGATAGTAATAGAAGATGAATCACCCCTCTGTTGTGCGAAAACCCAATCTTCCGTGACTACGCGATAATCCCCTTGGCCTTCATGTATTGGATTTTTCCCGAATGGTCCCCGAGGGGGAGCCTTCGGGTGGGACCTCTAGGGATTGATCCTTGTGAAATTCATTTCTTCCCAACGTCATTTGCACACAAGGGGTCACCTTTTGTCTTCATGTTCCATCTGAATCAGGAGATCTTGCATGCAACATATCCATATTGCACGCAATCCTTCCATCTTGCACGAAACCCCTCCTTGGGTGCAACCGGTCCCTTTTGCATTCAACCCCTTAGTCTTTTACTCAACCCTTTAATCTTGTCTGAAAACCTTCGATCTTGCCCCAAATAATTATCTTAAGATCACTCCATGTATTTACTTGAACTTAAGGCACCCTGTCTGATCCACTCTTATGCACAACACACTTTAGTCACACGCTCTCTTCTCATGCGGCCTTTTAGGTTTGTGCAGATCAATTTCACATTCCATTGGGTGGTGATTCCCGTTGGGTTGCATCGCCTGAAGATTCTTTTCATAGGAATGCTAAAAGATATTTCTTTTTCACATATCCATGATAATTTGGACCCCCCTAATGGGTGTCTCCACAACAGCCCAACACCACAGCATTGTCAATGCCTTCCTTCCCTCAAGAGAAGGCATGTATTGGTCATGTAAGTCCTAGGGGTGTGGAGTAAGCCCACCTCACCTGAGAAGCTGGATGTTAAACTGCCATGTGACATCATCCTCAACACATGAAGTTAACCTGTGACCTCTCCCCATTCCTTGGAGGTGGGGTGCCCCATCTCGGACATTCTCTACACCCACTGGTCTCCATGGGAGTGAGATCATTTCTCACATGGAATGAAATCCTCTTTACCAGAGCGGCGTCTGTCTGTGAGGATATGGAAACCACCCTAGTGTAAGCCCATTGGTTTTAATGAAGTAGGTATCACCTAGGCTTCTCTGCTCTTCCTAGGTGTGAAATCCCTCTCATGGTGGGCTTCGTCACCACCCAGGCCTCCATCCTGGAGTAAATCCCAATCTCCACCTCTGTGGTCTGCTAACCACGTGTAAGTCACCATATCCTCTTTGGGCTGTAGACCACGCGTAAGACCCTATATCCTTTTTGGGCCACTAACTACGTGTCATCCTTGCTCCACTTCCCATGGACGCACTATTCATGATTTGGTCGTTAGGTCTTTGTTGCCTCTTGTTTCTCACACCGAGCATGACTCACATGGGCTTAGAGTAAACATTGACCATGACATTCTTCTTGGGCAGCCTAGAATGTAAGTCCCAAAACCCCTCCTAAACTACGAGGTCTTTGATCTTGGCCATGGAATGGTACATATGAAGACTCCCTGAGGATCAAGCCCAAAATCTATTAGTCCCGACCATCTTCACCTTGGTTTACCAAACCCACCAGAAATATGGGGACTTTGAGCCTTAACCAGGTAAGTTACATTGGAATCCTCCTGGAGATTCAAGACCAACATCCATTGGTCCCGAGCATCTTCACGTTGGTCCTACAATCCAACCTGAACAACGAGGTCTTTGATCCTTGCCAAGGAAAGGTACGTAGGAAGTATCCCCATGGTTCAATCCCACCATCCATTGGTCCCAACCATCTTCTCGTCTTTTCACCAAACCCACCAGAACTACGAGGTATTTGATCCTTGCTAAGGTAAGGTACATAGAAAGCCTCCCTAAAGTTCAAGCTCAACATCCATTGGTCCCGAACATCTTCAAGTCGGTTCACCATACCCTTCAGAACTATGTGAACTTTGATCGTTGCAATGGAAAAGTACGTAGGAAGCCTCCTTGAGGTTCAAGCCTACCATCCATCTGTCCTGACTACCTTTACATCTGTTCCCCAAATACCATCCCAAAGTACATGGTCATGGATCCATGATTCCTAGACAAAGTACTTAGGAGGCCTCCGCGAGGTTCAACCCCATCCAACAGTAAGCCGTTGTAACCCCATCCTGCGGAAAGCCATTGTGACCACATCCAGCGGTAAGCCATTGTGACCCCATCCATTGGTATGTCATTGTGACCCCATCTAGAGGTAATCCATTGTGACCCCATCCAGTTGTAATCCGTAGTGACCCCATCTAGTGGTAAGCCATTGAATTCACAATCGATGATAATCCATTATTTGGTGAACTATGTGAACATTGATTCCATGACACATGGATATATAAGAGGTCTCATTGAGACTTAATCCCAACATCACCACCATCCTGAAGTCTACTCCATCTTATTATGCACCCACATCAATTAACCATCAATCACCCATTTTGATTCATACCCAGGCCGTCACATCCCAGTGGAATCATGCCACCTCATTCCCCATAACAAAATTGGGTGGCTAACTGATAGTGAAATATTTTCAATTAAATTTACATTGAATATTAATATTTTAAACCCAAAAAAGCGTTACTATAATATGAATTTCTTCATTTTTATGATATTGGTGTTATTTTGAGTTGAATAGTAAAAATGGCCCATTTCGGGTTTTTAACTATTTTATATTATTTCTGTTATTTGGACATAACATATTCTACACTAATCTAAATTGCAAAATTATTTATTTTCCAGATTATCCACATCTATTACTTCATTTACTATTTTTGGACCAAATGCTGAATCGACGATATGGAATCTCAAAAGAAGCTCACACATGGTCTCATGAAAACTATTTCTAGTTTTGCCGATTTTTTGGGAGGGATCCATAAATAATTCTTGGTGGGCCCAATTGTTTGGATATTCGGTGGGTGGACACGAAAGGGGTTTTAGAACATCTTTCATGAAGGGAAGGCTGGGGGAAGTGGCCATCATAAGGATCATTAAATCATACAAATCCGGAGGCTTGCGATTCAGCATGTCTGACTAGATAGAATAAACTGTTAGAGTAAAATGGATATAACACTCGAATTACTTGTCCAAATCCACTAAGATGCTATGGGGAAACGCCCAATAGAATTATGAACAACATTAAAGAAGGTATAAAAATGTTATGTTGTCATTTAATGGGACTACAACGCATCAAAATTAGGGTGAAAATTCTTGCTATAAAAGGAGGAGAGATCCACCCTCTAAAAACATCGCTCATTCCATCCCATTTCTTCTGGGACACCAAGGAGGAGAATGATTTGGATTTCTATTTATTTCATTTATTTTTCCTATTATTGTAATGCCTTCTTCTTCCCCATTCATCCTGATTACCCTAACCATGGTGGGGTAAACATTTTGTGTGATTGGGGAAGGGTGGGTTTTCTACTTTGTAATGCTTGAGTTCTTGGTCGTAATTGAAAGAAATTTCAATCTTATTCAAAGATTTTTTCAATTTCATATATCATATTTTATTACAAGTGTGATTATTCTTGAATATTAATTTTGGTATTTATTTTTTCCATGGTAAAATAATCATTATCTCACTCCACTAATCACTTCTTTATATATGATGGAATAGACCAGGAATTAGTGGTGAAGTACTCGATGATCATCAGTACGTGTAAAAGGTGTAGAGATTGTTCGTGATTGTTTAGGATAAATAAAACTTGATTGTGTATAACACATTTCAATTAATGATATTTAATACAACTATTTTTCACATAGAAGGAGAGTTGACCAAACCGAGATGTTGGTAAGGTTTTCTCTCACAATCCTAATTTCACTAAGGAAGGGAGAGGAAATTATTTTGGAAACACACTTTAATCAACTAAGAAGAATGGGTTTTAACGAAATTGAACAAGGATATTATTAAAATTAAGAATCCAACCCTGACCTAGTAACCCTTTTAATATCATATATTTTTATTAATTTAAATTTCAAATTTCCTTTAAAAAACACAATATTTTTTACCCTCATTTTATTATGACAAAATATTTTGTGTGCATTACTCTTCGAGATGAATCCTAGGTCAACCTCATTTCTGCGTCTGAACATAGGAAAAAATTATTTTTCTATGAACTACGAAAGGCGTGCATCAAACATGGCGTTATTGCCGAGGTGATAATTGGTTGTTTACTTTACTTTTTATATTTCAAAATTTTAGATAGTTTTCATTATTTTAAAAAAATCTTCAAAAAAAAACTTTTCCCATGATGCATTCAAATTCAATGTATTCTGAATGTAATAATTAGTCATAGGTGCAAGAATAAGAAAAAGACTACACTGAAGAGGCCCTCCAACGATGAGATGATGCAGTTATGATAATGGGAAAGCATGTGGAATGAGGCATAACAACATGGATTTCACTGGAAGATTTGATGTCCATGGTCGATGAAGTCAAAGTTGACATAATAAGATTCAAGGCCAAGAAGGAAGTTCCACTAGTCTTTCCGGATTTCACTGAAAACATCCATGAAGTCGAATCCATGATCGATGTGGAGGGGCCTGACTACCTACCTCCATCCAGTGAAGATCAACTCCAGGAGCACATTCAATTGAAGATGAGATTAAAGTCGAACCGACTCAGGGAGATTATATAATCTTAAACTCAAGCTCATTTAATTTTATTGAAAATAATTTGAATATGACCCCTAATAGATTTTAATTCTTAGATTCGTCCATCCCATATTATTCCTTAGAGGAAGATGCGAGAAAATAAATTGCACCTGTTGAGGAACATTTAGAGCTCCTTGGACACATTGAATATTTACTAGAGGGAGCACAAGAAGGGAAAGAGAATGTTGCACAAGTAGAAACATATATGGAGGAGGCTTTGTACATCTTCCTACCCCCGCCATGAAATTTGTACGACATTGCAAAGGTGGTGGATCAGGTGTACTCTATCTATAGAGTCCTCCTCAATATGAACAATGAACTGCAAGCTAGGAAGAGCCACATCGGGTGGTTCAAATCAATGGAGCTTCATCCACCGACAGATTATGGATAAAAGCAGGTACTGCCCTCTGGAGGTGTTAAAAGATTCCAGGGCCCACGTGGGGGATCATACCAAGATTTATCCTTTACTTTATTTATAGCATTTTAATTTTCAATATTAGGAATTTATATTTCAAATTTAGTATTAGGAATTAGTCTAGCATGTAGCTCCCTGCCTCTTTTCATTTTGAGCTTAAATGAAATGATCATTGTGATTAATTTAGTTATTATTTCTTTGGTAGGATCATGAAGGTAGAATGAATCCCTGAGAACTAGAGGAAGAGGACCAAATCATTATTTCTAAAGGGAGATCACTTTTTCCGATTATCATTTTAACTCCTTTCATTTTTTGGTCCAACACATATTTTTAGATTTAATGAATATTCTTATCACTTTTCAAACATCAATTTATTTTTAAAGAGTTGAAATCATTTTTGAAATAGTGGATTTTAAATGATTGTTGATATGAATTATTTTCCCTTGAAATTGATTTTCAATCATTTTAATGGGATTGAGTAATTTTTGAAATCCATTCACAAGAAACACTAACTCAAAATATTTTTCCAATCCTGTGAGTTATTCTAAACCACTTTTATATATTCTTCCTAATACCCACACTTTCTTGAGGGAAACCTGAATTCTCTGTGAGAACCAGAATTTGTGAACAATTCTCTTTTGAAGCTTTGGATTTCATGGAATGCATTTGAAATTATTGAGGGATCTCTTTGGATAGAAATTTTTTTCTTGAGACCCACCTTTACATTTATCCTTCGTAATCCCTTACATGCCATGAATTTACTTACAGGTTTAAGCCAAATTACATGCCACTTCCTCCTCCGATACCCGCACTATTAGTATTTTTAGCGTGGTTATTTCAGGTTTGAGTGTTGGGGAAGGTCATTTCGTGTGTGTTTATTGGGATTTTTATCATTTTTGGGTGGGGCGGGGAGTGTGTAAATAATTTGGGATGTGGATAATAATATAATTGGGAATGTGTCATCATTTCATTTTTCTTTATTTGTTTCATCAATTTCTCCTTCAAAAACATTTTTAAAAAAAATGGAGATAAGATTGAATTCATCATTGTAAATTATTTTATGAATCATGACCCTCTCAAAAATAAATGGCATGAATTGTCATTAATTCATTGTATTCAATTTTCATCTCATCCTCCATGAGAAAAAAATAAACCTATGCCTTTCTAGATCTTTGAAAAAAGGGGAGAACATAGATGATATCATTCATTATAACCACTTCTTGGATCATGTACCAGGTAATAAAAGGGGTTGGTGTTGTTTTTCACATTTTCATGTGGGATTGAGAGAGGAATTTGCATTGTTTTCCCTTGATTTAATCATGCATTGCACTCAAAAGTACAACCTCCTCTTTCTAGCCTGAATCATTTTCAATCATTTTCCCACCATCCCTAAGACGCATAATCATTTGAACCATTAATTTAATCCCTCATGATTAAATTCATTTTCATGTTTCATGCTGTAGAGAAATAATAATTTTGACAAACCTATGGTGATACATGAAATTTTCATATATTAGTATAACTCTAGATTCAATTTATCTTGAGTGAAGAGTGTTATAAAATTTAATGTGAGGTAGGTTGTGATTGGTCCATGGATTTATTTAAGAGGTTGATAAAATTTAAATTATTGAAATGAATATTAGAGAGGCTTGTTTTTTCATATACGATTCACAATGGACTAATATTTTGGATAAGATCATTGATATTTTCTCATTTTTGATTGTTGTGTGGAATTGGATTTGGTTGTATGATGATTTCCTAGGAGTGAGATGTTTAATTTTGGGGGAGTGATGAATAACACATTTTAAAATATTTTATAATATAAATCATTGTATATAATCCCACCATAGTGTTATTGAATGAGTAATTGTCACATTTTTAGGTTTCAGTGTTATTTTGCGCCTAAAAGTGAAAAATTCCTAATTAAGGATTTTAGACAGATTTTTGCATCACGGGTATTTTAGTCAGTTCATAGAAAATATATGTGCACTTTTTCTGATTGAAATTTTGTTAGAATCCTGATTATATTTAGTTCAACTATTTCTTCTGAACCAGGAGATGATTCTGCCATTTTAAGGGTCTAAAAATTCATTGACATTTGGCATTTTTCATGGCCGGCAGCATGGACCCCACCATTGTAACAGAACGACAACTCGGCCTACACATATCCAAATGCGTTTTTCCACTAGGGATAGAACGGGAATAGATAATACTAACTCTAAAAAAAATTTATGGGTGTTTTGAAGTCATTAATGAGGCCATTTAAGGATATAATTTTTTAGGAACCTTCCCGGAAGATACCTCCAGAAATAGAAACCGCGAATGAAAAATTCATAACTTCTACAAACAGTGCCAAAATGAGCAGAAATATAGAGGGGGAATGGATGAAACATTAAGGAAAACTCTTTATGAAGGGGTCCACATGTAAATAGAAAATGTATTGGGACAAAAATGTAGAATATTTCGGGGTGCAGAATTATGCCCCTAAAAGGAGGCCCTCACGTCCTTCCCAAATAATCTCAATCTCCATCCATTCCTTCAAGGCACAAGGAGGAGATCTCCACCGAGGGAGGTCGGCTGAAAATCTTCCACATTTATTTGTTATTATTTTTTATTTTTGTTTTAGTTTTAAATTGTAATTTAGATTTCAAATAAATTCATGCATTATTTTTATTATTGTATCCACCCATCCACCCTCTTTTCTTCCTCTCATATTACCAATGTGAACTATAATACTCATGATCATGAGTAACTAATCTGAGGAATATCCCGAGGGAGTAATCAGGTTCTTGAACCCAAGACCATGTTTTTAATATTCATTGAGTTAATTCTAAGGATAATATATAGTGGGTGTAATACTCACTGTGGTTGACTAATGATTAACTTCTTAATCCACATCCATTTTCCCTCGATTGAGGAGGTGGATGGAGGGTGTTCTTGGAGATTGCTAAGTAGACTTTTCATTCATAACCAGGGTAGAATATGGTGTACACACATACGATAGAGTGTGTTCACTAAGAATATTTGAATCTTTCCAATGAAGGTGCTCCATGAATGTTCTCTCGGGAGAACATCCTTTATTAACTAATTACATTAAGTTTAGCATTTCATGGTATTCTAGTATTAAATTTTAGTTTCGTCTAATTTATTAATTTCATTTATTTAATATAAAAAAATAAAAAGAAGTAATTTAGGTTAATTAGATTTAGTAGGTGAACGAACTGAGAAATCTCCTCAAGTGGGATGACCCTAGTCAACCTCTATGTTGAACTAGGAAAACATAAAAATACACTTTTCCCATGCCCTATGACAAGCATGCGTCACCTTGGACTATATTGTATAGAGTTTCATTATTGGATAAACAAATTCGGGGATTGGGAATCCAAATCATTACAAAGGATGAATTCAAGTGTCTAATTAAAAACCCTAAAGAGAACCTCAAATACCCAATGTTGGAGGGTTTTGCAAGAGAATTAATTGAACATCAGGAGTATTTTCTGGAATTTTATCCATAAATGATCAAAGTGAATCACCAAGACGAAGAAGAAGTTCACAAGGATATTGAATCCCAATTTAAAAAAATTAGTCAAACAGTTCAAATCCTCGAGACCTCAATAGAGTGGATAGCGGAACAATTACATGCATCCCAAGATCAACATATAGAGCTAGAACAAAAACCAGAACTAGAAACATTGATGGAAGAAGTATCCCCACAAATCCTTTATGTTTTTAGAACCCATAGAGGTCAGGATGAAATTAAAAGAAGATCAATTGAGCCTAGTTCAATCAATTTTAGAGGAGATTGATGAAGAATATCTAGCAATTGAAATACATATGGGAGATAAAAATGATATGGATAACTTTTGGAATGAGTGTGAGGATCTTCATGATCCAAATATTCCTCATAATGTGGATGATTCAAAAACATTGAAGGGTTAAACCTCCCTAGTAGTGGAATTTTCAGAGAAAATAGAGGTGTCTGAATACCTACCTATATCTAGGGAAATTCAACTCCAAGAGGCACCTCCTATTAAAGAAGAAATTAAAGGCAAACAAGCTCAGTGAGTTAATCTTTTCATAAAATCATATTCTTTGGATTTTGTTGAAACTAAATTGACTATTAAATCCCATTATTTTAATTTTTTAGATTCATCCAACACATGTATTTCCTTGGAGGAAGATGATGAAAAACAATATTCATCCATGGAGGAACATCTAGAGATCCCTAAACGTGTTGATCTTTTATTAGAGGGCGTTCAGAAGGATATCAAGGTGGATTTTCTTGAAGAAATAGAAACACAATTCATAGAAATTGAAAGGGAATAATTTGATATTAACACATCTTGCTTTAATTTTGTTCAAATTTAATTACATTCTAACATTCCCTTTGATTTTTCTATTGATGTAGCATACCTAAAACAACCACTTGAGCATAACGAAGATTTTGTTCAAGCAGGACCCAGGAAAGAGGAGGACTCATTCATTGTTCAAACCCCACGATGAAAGTTGTATCTCATTATAATGGTGGTGGATTTGGTATGCTATATACATGGAGTCC
The DNA here is from genome assembly GCA_963277665.1 of Viscum album. NCBI lineage: Eukaryota > Viridiplantae > Streptophyta > Magnoliopsida > Santalales > Viscaceae > Viscum > Viscum album. Next base: position 1,231,701,747 of record OY728162.1, on the reverse strand, counting down.
CCAAAAAAATAGAACAAGTAAATGTTGGAAAGAAGAATTTTTGCTGGTTCATGACCGTGACACTTCACCCACCATCAGATTGGGGATAACCGACTAGAACTACACCTCTGGAGGCAGAAAAAACACAGGGCCCACTTTGGGGATTAAACCATGATTTATCATTCTTTTCTCATTCACATTATATTTTCATTTCGTTTAATAAAATTTTTATTTTATATTTTTACCTTTTTTTAGGTTTTCATAGAGAAACACTTAGGTTCTTAACTCAATGTTGTACTGTGAATAAGTCAAGTTGTACCTCTCCTTCATACATTATTGCTTGTTTTGATTCGTTTTAAAATCTTCTAACATGTTAAATCTATTTGAATTCATTGAGGACACATCATCATTTAAGTGTGGGGGAGAGAACTTTTTAGTTTAGGTTTTTCATTTTTTGTGTATTTTTCAAAAAAAAGAAGAAGCATGTTTTCAAATTTTTGTATGATTATTTTTCAATTTTTGGTGTGTTTTTTTGAAACTTTTGAGCTTAAATGATTATCATTAACATTTTTGAAACCCATTTCAATTAGTGAACCAATCTATTCCATGAAACATAGAATAAATAAATGCTTAAATGACATTGTTTTGAGTTCAGATCTTTTGTAATTTCATTAAAAGTGCACTGATTTTTGAAACCCAAGCAATATTTAACTATTTATATCTTTGAAATCACTTTCTTGTGAGGCTTATGAACAATATTTGACATATTATTTTCATTCACCTCATTTCTTAAGAAAACCGGACCATTCATTCTTTAACCAGAATTTGATTTATTTCTTTCAAAACATGAGGGTTTGGGGTACGTGTGTTTTAAATGATTGAGGCATCTATTTGGTTTGAAGACCCCTTTTCAAAATAATATTCTACATTATGTCCTAACTTATATATTAACCATTTTATGTTATATTATACATCAATATCCTATTAGTTTATCCACATTACAAGCCAATTTTCCCTATCCAACATGCTCTTGATGTGAAATTTCATGATCTTGTTGAACTTAACTGTGGGGTAGGATGCCATGTGGTGTACTGCATAATTTGGTGATACATTGGGTAGAATATAAAATGTTTATGAGATGATGTTTCTATTGAATATTTAATTTTGTTAAATTATGTGCCTTTTTTGGAGCTTTCATGATAAGAGAAGTTGTGAATTTCTGGAGATTCTGATTTAAAAAGAAATTTGTGCCTATTTGGAGCTTTCAAAAAAAAATCATGTTTGAAAAGATTTAAATTTTTTCTGTTGAAATCCTGATCTAATTGAATGATGATGGAGCCTATTTTCTAGAAAGGGTAAGAGAATGAGACCATATTTGAGTGACAATTAGAATCCTTCAATTTTTCTTCAAAAAGTGCAAGGCCCATCTTTTTCGGCCACAAAATTTATAACATATAAATCCTACCATTCAGAAGCCATAGAACAACCCTGATAAGTCTTCATGAGAAACACATGTCTTTGAATCACATCTGGAGGAGAATTATGAATCTATCAAGCCTATGGTGACTCTTGTGTGTGTTTTTATTAGAAAATCTTTTTTCTACATTTACATTTGTGAGATGAGAGAATGTTCATGTGAGGTAGGTGTTTTGTGTGCATGGGATAAGAAATGAAGTGGAAATATATTAAAATCTAAAATGGAGTACATGAAATAATTGTTTTCTATGAGGAATGATATATTTTTGTTTCTTAGTATGTATTTGGTAGTTCTCATTGGTATGTGTTTTGGATTTGATTTGATTTGACTTTTACTAGTCCCGGAGTCTAAGTGCTAACTGTGGGGGAATTGATAGAAAAAATATTTTCAATTAATTTTACATTGAATTTAATTGTTTTAAACCTACAAATATCTTAATCTAAGATGAATTTATTCATTATTATGATATTGGTGTTATTTTGAGTTCAATAGTAAAAATGGCCAATTTCATATTTTTAACAATTTTAAATTATTTTTTTAGTTTAGACATAACATATTCTACAGTAATGAAAATTGATAAATTATTTCTTTTCTGGATTCTCCACATCCAAGGATTCATTTACTAATTTTGGACCAAAAGGTTAATCGACCACATGGAAGCTCAAAAGAATCTCACACATTGTCTCATGAAAACTGTCTACAGATATACTGATTTTTGGTGTGGGGTCCATAAATAATTCTTTGTGGGCCTAATTGTTTTGATATTCGGTGGGTGGACGTGAAACACGTTTTCGAACATCTTTCTAGAAGGGAAGGCCAAGGGAATTGGCCGTTTTAAGGGCCATTAAAGCATCCTAATCCAAAGGTTTGTGATTTGGCATGTCTGACTGGACAGAATAAATTGTGAGAGTAAAATGGGAATAACTCTCTGATTACATGTCCAACTCCATTGAGTGTTTGAGGGTAAATGCCCAAGATAAACATTCAAGAAGGGATAAATGTGTGAAGATGAAATTTAAGGGGGATACAACATGTTGAAATTCGGGGGACAAATTCTCGATATAAAAGGAGGAGAGATCCACCCTCTCAAAGAATCTCTCATTCCTTCCCATTTCTTGTAGGACACCAAGGAGAAGAACTTTTCTGTATTCTATTTTATTTATTTTATTTTTCATAGTTTTGTAATTCCATATTCTTCCCCATTAATCTTGATTACCCTTAACATGGTGGGGTAAACATTTTGAGTGATTGTGGAAGGTTTGGTTTTCTAATTTTTAATGCTTGCGTTCTTGGAAGTAATTGAATGAAATTTCATTCTTCTTCAAATTTGTTTTTAATTTCATATAGATGATTTTATTATAAAGTGTGATCATTCCGGAATTTTAATTTCATTATTGATTTATTGGTAAAATAATCATTATCTCCATCCACTAATTTCTAGATTATAAACAATGGAATAGACAAGGGATTAGTGGTGAAGTACTTGATGATCTTTAGTACATGTAAAAGGTGTAGTGAATGTTCATGATTATTTGGGATAAACAAGACTCGATTGGGTATTTCCCATATCAATTAAGGATTTTCAATAAAACTATTTCTCACATGTCACGAGAGTTGACCAAACTGAGATCCTGGTAAGGTTTTCTCTCACAATCATAATTTCAATAAGGAAGTGTGAGGAAACGATTATGGAAACTCAATTTAATCAACTACACGAAGATTTTTGAATAAAATTGAACAAGGAAATTATTAAAATTATGAAACCGACGCCGAACTAATATCCTTTTAATATCACAGTTTTTCAATCATTTCAATTTCAAATTTCATTTAAAAAACACAATATTTTTACCCTCATTTAAAGGTGACAAAATATTTTGTGCGGACTACTCTTAGAGATACATCCTAGGTCAACCACATTACTTCATTTTAAATTTGGAAATTACTGTTTTTCTATGTAATTTTTGTTATATTTGAATTGGAAATCCATCTTTCGAACAATCATGTTTATCCTTGGAGTCATATTAGCTAATTCATTCTCTGATGGTTCAGATTCACATGAGTTTGAATGAATAATAATATCCTTAGACATTGTTGTCTGAGAAACATTCTCAGGCATTTTGGGTTCTATCTGATTCTATGTAGTAGTAAATGAAACACTCCTATTATTATTTATTATTTTCTCAGAATACATCCTTAATATATTCTCATGTTGTAAGAGAGTTCCATAAAACTCATCAAGAGTAATAGTTTTTACTTTCCTTGAATCATCAATGAAAGTTCTCTTATATTCCCATTCATTTGACATGATTTCTATAATTTTGTCTACAAGCCTCTCATCATCTAGGAAAGTTTCTCACATAAAATGTATATTGTTTACAATAATCATAAATCTTTTTTGAACTTTAACAATATGTTATCCATAAGGAAATACAACACCATGAAAATTTACTCTAAGCATGGCTCTTCTAGTTTCAATAGCATTAGAATTACCAAAATGTGTTACTTCAAGTTTCCTATATATATTGTAAGCTACATCACAATAAGATATTTGGATATATATATTCCTGGTCATTGAAAAAAGAAAATTATTGTGTATGTTATATTTTAACTGATATTCTTGCATCTCTTGATTTGTAAAAGTTCTGACTTACTTATTAAGGATTTTATAATCTCTAGTATGTATAACAAATTTATCCACTCTAGAATTGAAAACATAAGTCTCAATTCTGTCTCTCTAGTATTAATTATAATTTCCATCAATGATAGGTTGTCTTGTAGGGTTAAGATATTTTAAGGATCTGAAATTCAATCCTATCAACATAGAATAAAACAAAATTAATTATGTCCACCACACAAGTTAATGTAGTAAATTTTAACAAACAAAACATTTATAAATGTATTTATCAACAACTTATAGAAGGACGAGTAAGTAAAATGAGAATTGGAGATCTTCCTTTGATACTATGTGTAAGTACCAGAATCAAAAATTTAACATCTGATTCCAATTTTAGGATATAAATATATATGTAGATGGTCAAATACAAGATGGGGTGATTTTTATCTTTAAAAACATTCAATTTTTCGTATGGAAGTAGTTGTTAAAATTTATTTAAAGAAACTTTACTCACTAAAATCTCTTCTATAAGGTTAAAAAAAGTACCATAGACATAATTATAATTGTGATGATATAATTACACAATTATTATTATGAAATATTCTAACTTAAATTTTATATAGTAGTATATCATAGTTACAACAAATGATATCGTATAAGAAACACATTATTATGGTTACCAAACATAGTTGTAATTTAATGTACCAATAAAAGATTAATTTTTTTATCACAAATATCAAGGTACCCAAAAAACATAGATAAATGTATCTTGATTTACCCTTTCAAGAAAGTATATCATATCTACAATAGGGTATTAACTCAATACAAAAATCAGTATCTTTCTTTTTATCTCCGCAGGCCCTCAATCTGTAAGGGGGTTGGAACCTCTATCATCTTTCCATTGAAATCACTCAATTAATAAGGCAAAAAACACATATTTCTTCCCTAAACATGGAATTACTCGATTGTATACATAAATAATCAAAATACCTCACATCAAAACAAATCTTGTTGAAGATCTTATTTTTGTTGAAGAAGATGTTCAAAAAAGAGTCTCCTTATGGATTTCACAAAAAGAAATTCATCAGGATCTCTCAGAGACATTCAATACTCCCAAAGGTTCACCACCTCTAATACATTCAAATGATTGGGTGTTTATAGAAGAGATCTCCAACAGTTGAATTTTCCTCCCAGGTTCACATTTTTCATAATATTTTAGAGGGACCTGTACAGCTGAAACATAAAATGGTCATATAATAATATTTTAAAATACTTCAATTATTATAAAAAAATATAATGAGAATCATTATGTTTGTATTAATTTGAATATATAAAATAATTATATTAATTAAATATAGTAATATTAATAATGTTATTAATTCATTATATTAATGAGTTACATTAACTTTAAGAATGTTATATAATCGGATTTGGATATTATTAAGAATCGTAATTTAGGAAGTGAGAATGAAATTCTAAAAAAACTAAATGATTCAGAATTGAGAAAACGTGAATCATATTCTCATTTTAAGTGAATTAGAATTTATGAAACTGTGAATCAGATTCGATTTTTCAAGTGAATCATAATTGATAATTATAAATAAGATTCACAAAACTAAGAGAATCTGAATAACAATTATATATGATTCATAATTGAGGAAGTGAATTAGAATAATTTTTTTTGGTGATTTAGATTTAAGAAAAAAAATTAGAATCATTATTTTGAGAGGTTTCGATTCATAATTCTAAAGGAATCATAATTGATATTCATAAATCAGATTCTTTTTTCTGGATGATTTAGAATTGGGAAAGTGATGGATTCTAAGATTTATTAAAGATCAAATTTATTCCAGTAAATATTATGTATAAAGAATAATATGGTTAAACTTATCCCTAAATTGGTTAAAGAACATCCATATTAATTTTCATACAAATTGAAATAATTATTAATGAAATACATATAAATATTTGTATAGAAAAAATGTGTTATTAAGAAAATATGTTTGTGATTTCCAAAATATAAAGGAATGAGTAAAGTTATAAGAAAATTTTTGAAAAAATAAATGATTTATAAATCCTCTATGGTATTTTTATGATTATTTTATTCAACAACATGATTATTATTTCATTCACTATGATTTTTGGTTTTTGTCATTATATAAAAGCTAATAGAACCATGTTAATGTTTTTTTCAATGGACAATTAAATTATTTTAATATTTAGTGGGAAAATATTATATATTAAATAATATAAAAAATCATTGTTATGTGAAGATAAATTTCTCATACCATGTATCATGATGAAAATTCAAACAAGCAGGGAAGGGAACCACATTATCTTGAGTCTTTCATGAGGAATCACACACCCTCTATTAGTGGATTCACTAATCCACTAGTTTCTATGAAATGTATTAGTGATACTAAAAATATATTTTCTTTTCTAAAATGATTGGACCATGAAATGATCATTTTGGCTATCTATAATTTAGATGTAGAAGTAGATAAATGGAAGATTGTCATTACGAATACAAGGTAACATGATGAAATTTTATCCCTGGATTGTAATAGTTTTAATAAATTATTTTTCAATAAGTAACTTTTTAGATTATTTATTCAAAAATAGGGAACAAAATACATGAGATAAATTATAAGTTTGATGAATCTATAAGTACCTAGGAGGTAAATATTATAAGACTTTAGAGATAGGAATTTAGAATTATCAACCATACTAAAAGTATGGTTGATTGATTTTTATGAGCTTAAAACAAAGTATCCAAAGGGTGTTATCCATAAGGGACATTGGTTAATATGAATAAATATTTAATTGTGCTATCAAGGAGAAAATTGAGATTGGAGTAACCATTAAATCACATGGTTTTGATAATAAATAAATGATATAATTCCAAGGATACTCTAAAATCCATATATCGAGGAAGATAATCATTCATTTATGCTCATAGTGTTGAAGTGAACAAAATAGAAATTTCTTTAAGGGGATTAAAATTGATTTATTTTTAGAACATAAGGTCAATAAGAAAATGAATTATGAAGTGTTGAGAATAATTTATATAATGTTAAGAATAATGGGATGGATCCACTGAAAAAACCACCCACAATTCAGTTCTTAAATTGTGATGAGTTTTTTCATTATTAAATCAAGTTCCCAAATTAAATGGTGTATGAAATTAATCAACAAAATCAACCTCTTAAGACGAGAGAAATTAGGAATTGTTAGGAAATAACTATTTAAAATGAGATATATGATAAAAACATGGTGAATGGTATACATACCATCCACTCAAGAACTGTTAATGACTTATATGAATTCTGATATACCCATTATTTATATTTTAATAATTTTCTATTGTTATCAACATGCCAATGAAGTTATTAGATGTAGTATTATTAATGAAATATTTTAATGGTACTATCGTCGAACATCAATAATATGATTCCTAAATGGTTTATGTTTGTCAGAATGTGCTTCCTAAAAATCACTCCATTATTCCTCTGGTTGAATTTGAATATATCTTAGGAATGCATTGGATTCTCTATATAAACCCCAAATAAATTGTTGAGGAAGGGTGTCCACATTTGATATTGAAAACCTTCCTATTATTTCCTATCAGTTCAATGGTGAATATGAAATCCTAATGGAAATGAAATTAATTTTATAGATTTTTATTCCTATTCAAGAGGGGTATTTATCTCATATGTTTGGAGAAAACTCAACATAAATGTTAGGATAGTTTTACGGTATGTTGTTGTTGTATTTTTGAATGAGTTTCCTAGAATTCAAAAGCAATGTAATGTTGTGTTCTCAAAATACCTCATACATGGTGAGCCACAAGTTTTTGAGAATATATATAAAATGAACCTAATTGAATTGATGGAATTGAAGAACAAACTACTGAAAACCCATGATAAGGGATTAAATTAATGAAGTTTGTCACCTCTAGATGAACTATTTTTTTGGTTAAACAGAAATATGTATTTATTGGACTCTAAATTGGTTTCAAAGAGTTGAAAAAATTATGATCAAGAACAAGTATCCTATACCATGTATTGATTAACTATTTGATCAACTATATAGAGATCAATACTCTTTAAAGATTAACTATCATTTTGGATATCATCAATTGATCTTATAAAATAATGATATACCCAATATATCATTGCATACAATGTATTGACACTGTGAATATAAAGTTATTCGCTTCTCTATTACCAATTCCCACTCTATTTGTATAGGTTTAATGAATAATTATTTTATAAATTACCCTTATTAGATTTTGGTAATCTTTATAAGAGATATTTATATATATTACAAGGGAAAGGATGTGAATGGATATCACATAATAATTTTACTAAATATCGTAAGGAATTATAATCTATAAGAAATATTTAAAAAATTGGATCTTTTCCTACAATAAGATTCATTTTGGGGTCTTATTATCTCCAGATAGGGTATATTAGTAGATCCATCAAAGATGAAGGAAATTGAATGTTATCCCAGACCAACCATAGAGACTGATCTCCAAATATTGATTGTTTGAGATGGATATAATTGATTGTTTGTATATAATTTCTCATGACTATTTAATCACCATATGATGTTATGTTATAAAGGATCCAAACACTTCAAGACATATGAATGTGAGGAAAATTTCAAGGAAATAAAGAGAAGATTAGTAAGCATTCCTATCATTACATTACCAAATAGTGGATGAGGGTTACATTTCTATAGTGATGCATCAATGAAGGTATTGGGATGTTTTCTACTACAAAATTACATGGTCATAACTTATTCCTCTTATCAAATAAATGTTCATGAAATAAAATACCCAACACTTAATTCAGAGTTATTAGTATTAATTAATTCACTAAAGATATGAAGGAATTATCTTTATGGATAAAATTGTAAAATATATACTTATCCAAAAGGTTTAACATATATAATCTCATATAAGTATTAGAATATATTCTAGATAATATGGTTTTAGTTAATTAAATATTTTGATTTATTATTACATTAACATTGTTCAAAAGAGAACAATGTGGATAATGGATTGAGTGGAAAGGATCATGCCACATTTTAAATGGCAAGGATCACAAAAAATCCAATATTTATATATTTTCAAAGTATAAAACTAAAAATCTAGAATTAAAGGGGGAAATATTATCTTTCTCAATTTAATGTTCAAATATATATCTTAGTGAGGATTAATGTGGATTATAAGGAATATGTTGTGATCTTAAAAAAGGCTAAAAACATTGTTGAGTTTAATCTTGATCAAATTGTAATGATAAGGATCATATACTATGTATGGATTATATCCATTCAAGATATGATCGATATGTTTGAGGATTTTCATATTTCATCATTATATATTCCACTTGGATGTAAAAAAGATGTATAAATATCATAATTAATATTTCTATAATGCTAGAATGAAGAGAGATATCAATGATTGTGTATCTCAATGCTTCGTATGTCAGCAAGTTAAATAAAATATAAAAAAGTATAAGGGTATGTTCCTTTTATTACCCATACCATAATAGGAATGGGAATACATGACCAAGAATTTTGTCATTGGAATCGACAAAACATCGTAAGGGAATATCAACATATGTGTTTTAGACAATATCCCTAAAATATTAGAAAAAATCATCGATATCTAAGAAGGATAATATCTAGATATGTATTACAAGATATTCATTAAAGAAGTGGTATGGATTAATGTAAAAACACATTCCTTTGTGTATGATTGCGATATAAGGTTTACCTAAATGATCATAAAAATCCATCAACAATATCTTGATATAATTTTTAGTTTTAGCACTATGTATCATCCTCAGACAGATAGTCAGAATGAGAACAAATACAAACCCTAGAGGATATATTGAGATCATGCTTTTTATACATAAAACATGGTTGGAATCAACTCTTACTACTACTTTAGTTTTCTAAAAAAGTTGTCATTCAATAAATAATTTATATGGATATGTCTGAATCCCACATTAGAAATAATCATAGAGAAACAATGTGATGGAATGATGTTTGAGAAAGAAAGCCATTAGGACATGAGATAGTTGATGAAATGGTATTGATGTTTATATGAATTCAACAACACATAATGGATTATCAAATTCGAATGGGTTTTTTGGAAATCACTATCCCGAAATTGAATTTAAATTTTGTGACAAGGTGTTTCTCTCCGGAAGATAACAATTAGATTCAAGAAGTAAGAGAAACTAAGATATATATATATGTATCAAATGGAAAATGTTGATAATATCAGGATGATAGCCTAGTGTTTTGTGCTTCCACAAAAAATATCATATTCATGATGTGTTACACATATCTCTCTTGATGAAGTACATACCTAGACCTTTTAATGAACTAAAATCAATAGTCATACCTCTAGAGTAAGATCATTATTTTTAGAAAACATTGAGCATATTATGGATCATATATAGAATGATATATGAAATTGGACCACACAAATATTCATTGTTTTTTGGTAGGGCCAACAGTTTTTGGGTGATACATGGTAACCTATGAAAATGATAAGGCATAAGTATAATATTTTTTATTCCAAACTTATGGATTTAGAGGGAAAAATTTAGTTTGATAAGGGTAGAGTATAACACCCCTAGATTTTATGAATTGTTATTTTTTGAAAGAATTAAATTTATTAGATATAATGTGTTATACAAAACATTGATTTTATCTTTAATTACACACAACACTATGTTTATCATGAGTTATACACAACATCGAGTTTCAACCAAACCATTATATATTATTAATATTGTTCAAATGCAACCATTATAACCTGGGAGTTAACCATATTGATATAAATTAATAACTAATTATTATATATTATGTATAATAGTTTTATTTAATGAGTAAATATTGAAAACAATATACCTAAATTTTCGATAAAGTCATTTCAATTTTGGAAAATACAATTTCCCCAAAAAATATGTTTCTTTTTTTGATCAATAAAAAAATTATTTTATTTATACTTGAATAAAATGAATAAATAAAAAATATTTATTTTATAAATAATCATTTAAAAATGAAATTAGCATGATTTTCTGAAAAGTATAAAAAAATATTAATGTGTTGATGAATAGTGGAAAATACTGAATTTTAATGGAATATAACATTTTCATTTAATCAATATATATATTAAATATATATTTAAAATATTGTAAAAAGTAAATTTTATTCAATTATATATCTATTAATTCATCTTAGTTTATTTGAATAAATTAAATATTGAAATTGGATTAAAAAAATGGTAATCTTTTGGACCTTTTCTCTTTGAAAACCCTCTTTCTCATCATATGTGTGAGATTAATTTAAAATCACAATTTCCCGGTTCTATGAATTTAATATCAAAAAATGTATTAAATATTTTTAGTAATAATAATTTATATTATCTAATAATTTCAAGAATGGGTTTCACTATAATTATTAGTGAATTTAGTCAATAAATTATTAACTATAGATAAGGTAAAAATGAGTTTATTGGGGGGTTAAGTAAAATGATAATGGTTATAAGTGAACCAAAACAATTTTAAATCATAATTTTTGGACATTTAACCACATTTTACTTACCTAGTTCGAATCTAGAGTAGTTTTTATTCTTTTGATTTTGCAACATGAATGGAGTTTTCATTTTTGTTTTTTAAAATTTTTTATGTAGTTTTGATGTTGGTTCTTTTCCCCCAATTATAAAAGGCCACCAATTTGCTTCACTTATCCAAACGTATAATGAAATATAATTTGGTAAATAAATCCCCAATAACTTATAAAATATACTCCTCTATTTTTAGATGCCTTAGTTTGAATATAAATCCATCATAGGAGGGATTTTGTTGAAAACATATAGAGGTTATCTAAAAAAGATGTAACAATCTTCAATGATAATTTTTATTTTGTTAATTCATCCAGAATTTTATGTAATTATTAAAATATTATTATATAATAAAATTATTATTTAAAATATAATTATAATTTGTAATAATATTTTCATGACTAACATTTATCTCTTTATCAGTCAAATGGTTTATGAAATCATTAGTCATGTGTACAATGAACTACTACCTATCAAACCGATGACATTTTTTCCCATATACACCTCCCATTGATATTTATATTGATGAAATAAAATTTTATATATTAATTTAACAATATTATTATAATTTTTAAATTATTTTGTTATATATACCTTCATACTTCACTTTTTTGTGGGTATATGATATCATCTCTCCATTGTACGTTGAATTAATTCCCCATGTAGTGATGTGATTCATTAAATCTTTACATGGAAGGTAAAAAAAGATTATATTAATGAAAATATTTTTTATATATGAAATAAAAATTACATTATATTGATAATATATTATTTACCTTTCTTTCTTCAAATAATTTTGGAAAATGGAAAAAATGTTTATGTGTACCTATAAACTACTATATCTATGAACAACGTATTTAATTTTCTATATTTATCTCTTATGTATTACTATAAAACCCAATATAATGAATAAATATGATTTTTATATCTTTTTTAACATTATTTATATTATGTAACTGTGATCGATGTAAGATGGAAAAAAGTATAAAACCAAAAAATACATGAAAAACAAAGTAGTTATTTCCGGAAACATATCTTTAACATGATGTTTTTAAAAAATAGAACATAAAAGTCATAATATAATCATGTATGAACTAATATATATATATTGTTTTGGTATAGTTATATAATATACATATATTTATTATTCAATAGGATTTAACATGTATGATAGAATTCCCAATTTAAAGAAATAGATTTATAGTCTATTTTTTATTTCTAGGAGACATATGAAAATTCACCACTTGTTTCTTTTTTATGGTGTATATAATACCAATTTGAAATGTTAAAACATGCATATAATTATTTTTATGATATTTATAGTTTTATTTGTTTTTATCATTTATTATGGTTTATGCTTCCAATGATACTGAATCAAAAAGGGAATACTATTAAAAAAATTTCTTATTTGAGACATATGTCATGTTATAAACCAATTTTATTTTTTGAGGTTTAAATATATTCAATTTTAAATTTAATATCATGAATTTAATTATTCACAAGGTAATTTATGTAGAATTTAATTTTATTCATTCATGCGGATAATAATTAAATGTTACTAAATTGGTAAGTGTTTTCGTATAAAATATAATCATTTATTAAGATTGATTATGACTACGTTTCCGATGGAGAAATATTATGATCCATCTCTAAAGAAAATCAGGAATATTCTACTCCTATTATTATTCATGATATTTTCTTGTAATTTTAAAACTATTCCACTCATTGGTGCTAAAAATAATTGAGAGAATATTTTTATGAAAATATTGTGTTTTTTTCCTTTTTGATGCAAACACATTTAAATTCAAGAAACATTTTTCTAAAAAAATCATAATTTTTTAACATTATTATATATATTTATGAATGAAATTTTTTCCCATTAATTTTTTTTAATTTTTTTTAAATATAATATCCTGGCATTATTCAAAAAATACTCATTTTATTTTTAACAAAAATTTGAACGAAATAATTTTTATAACTCATATGAATTGAATGGTATTTTCCACCATCAGGGAAAATATTAAAAAAACATTTATATTTTTTATTTTTTTATGTTAAATTAATTATTTTTTAAAATGATTTATCAGTTAAATGAATTTATTTGTTGAAAGTATATCTTCCTCAAGAAACTTTCGAAATGATATTTCTTTAAATATCATTTTTCATATAAGATTACATACATTGATTTTACTTATTAATTGATAAAGATATGATTCATAGTTAAAATAAATATTATTTACCTGAATGTTTTATTTCTATTATGAAAATATGGTTGTGGAACCCACATATTTTCAATGGGTTATGTTATGATGAAATGACTAAATTATTGTGAAACCTGTTTCTTTTCCATATGTTATGATATAATGAAATGTTTTATGAAACTCATTTATTTTCAGTGTTTATGATATGATAAATGTTTTACGAACTTTTGGCATAAAAAATCATAGATTATTTGATAGGTGGGACATAGATCTCCCTCCAATCCATTAGGTAAATATTAATGTTATATGTGCTCAAAGGGTACACAAGAGGTTATCCAAATCCCAAATGTGGGTGCGTGGGTGGTTATGATAAGCTGAAATAAGGGTACATGGGAGTTTATCCAATTACCAAAATTAATTACACGTATGGTTATCCCAATTACAACATGTTATGTATGTCATGTTGGGTAGTCATGATAAAATAATTTTAATGATTATGTATATTCCACAAAACTATCTCTTATAATAATGTTAATCTCTCAAGGATAAAACTATTTTATTTCAAAATGATTCATGTATTATGATCATCCATGATTTATTCCATGACAATTGTTTATGATATATTATTTGCATGATATGGTTTTCATAATTTATTATCAGGTTCTAATACCCTAATGAAAATGCTATATTGATACCCTCCTTTTTTACTTTTACTGAGAATCAAATCCACCCACATCTTGTGGTTCCTTTCACCAATATATAAATAAAGGTATCTGTTATGATATTTATAATAATTTTCTAGTTATAAAGAATAATTTGGGAGATAACATATCTCACTTTTGAAGAAGTTCTTTATGTGTCCAGGTTTCTAAAAGTATTATACCATTAGAATCCTCAAACAAGCCTAAATGGCCCAAAGGCCTTCATTTTTATTTTTTTTATAACCCCCCTTTCAAGGTATGAGGAGGAACCCTTACAAGGCCCGTAAGCTAATAGATTACATGGCCTGTAGGATTAAGAGATTACAAGACCTAAAGATCTTAGAGAACTCAACCAGAATATCTATAAGGAACTGACCCTCCCCAACATCTGAATCCTAATAGTAGCTATCCAGCATTGCATGCCCATCTGGCTAGGCTTCCCGTGCAAGCACTGGCTGGTACCGTTGGCATAGCCATACCCTCTCATTCTGACAACCCATTTGGCTCTGCTCTGGTGAGTGCACCTTCTCTGAATCTTTTTCCGGGGCTGCTCCTTTTTTGTAGTGTGTTTGGGGCCTACATTCATGTGGCCCGAAGCCCTTGGGGTGGACCTAATTCCTTAAGGTGGTCCAATGTCCTTGAGAGTCAACTAGACCGAAAGCCTTGGGTGGCCCTAAATCCTTGCAGGTCCTAAGGACCAAACTGGTGGCCCAAAGGCCCTGATGGATGGATAGTTTTGGTGCTACAGTATCGAACAATGCCTACTACAATACTACTAAAGTGCCTACTACAGTACTGCTACAGTACCTGGAAATATTCCTCCACCCGGATTTCATCTCAGGTCTCTTGGATGCACCTAGTGATTCCTCACCAACTGGGCTCAGGCTCATGTGCTTAGAATCATCAGACATTTTTTGTGTGTAATCTAATGAATCGTGATATTAAATGATGTACTATATATATATGATAATCAAAGATAATTATATGACCCCTTATATCATTAAAATTATATTAATGCATACAATAACCCTAGGTTATATTTATTCATGGTTGTTATAGTTTGTATTAGAGTATGTTTAGTAAAATCCCTGGGAACTAGATTATGTAAAATTAAATTTGGGAACATAAATCTATGACAGATTCTATGGATATGATTAATTTTAAGAAAATATAATGAAATTTTTGGAAAGGAATATAATATATGGTTCACATAGTAATACAACCCTGGCTAGATACTATACATTTGGGATGAATCTAGAATAGATATACATAGGGGTAATAACTCATAAAAAATGCGCATTAGGATTTAATCAAGTGTTACCAGGTACTGAAAATAGGACTTATTATGAACCTTTATTGAAACTCTTGAGATATATAATTTTTTTAATTAAACATTTACTTAAGAACTATTATTAATGTTAAGTTATTATTCCCAAATAAACATTTTTTAAGATTCATATATTATAAATGCATAAATTTCATTATCTCATAAGCATTAAACCATATTTAGAATTATAAATAATGATTTAAAATAAATAGTTTTATGAGGCAATATATTAAATTTCATCGATTAGAAATTGTACTTGGAAGAAATAAGGTTGTCAATAATTGGGTCAAATGTATAGATTTCCCATTTGAAGAAGCCAATACATCTAGAATTGGAATTGATTAGATCATGGTTATATTAAGGATTCTCAATCAGGTTATGAAAAATAACATTCACAGATCAATGAAACTATTGTTACACAAAATGATCCTCCTATGTTGTATCAACTCAGGTTGTAGAAACCCACACCAAATAGTGGTTATATTAATCATATGTTAGCTGGTAAATTTATTAAGACCTTAGAGTAGATATTTTTGGCCTTGTTATGTTATTTAAAGAAAATGGTTTCACATGATGTGTATTGTCTCAAAGGTGTTTTGGATCAATTATGTTAATTGATACAAAAAAATAAGGAAGAAGAGAAAGTATAACACGTAGAATAGAAATAATTTAAATAAACATTCAATAAAAAATATTTCCCTCATGTCAAAAAGAATGAAATAAAGATAATGTTACTTATCTTAATGAAAAATGAATAAAAAATTGTGGCTATGTGTGATTCTACATTTACAATTATATATAGTTATTATATGTATTATATATGCAACACAAAATTCAATTTTTCTGATTTCAATGAAGGGTGTTAATCCATCTATTTAAAGGGTTATAGTCTTTCAATTGATTCTATTAAATTGTTAAATAGATTTATGTGTCATTAAAATAGATATGAAATTAGATTTATCCATTATGAACAAGTTAAATCATAAAAATAATGGGTAAAATGAGAACCCGTAAAAATGAAATGCATCATTGGTGGATTTTAATATGAATTAATTTCAATTTTGTGAGAACTATGAAGGAATCTTCCTTGAAAATTCTTGAAGGCATTGGGTTTTTTTATAATTTTAGAAGTAAGGTCCATTGTGATATTTAATGAAAAAGGGAAGAATGAAATCATTGTTATACATTATTTCATCTACAAATTAAATTAAGAATTTTTCAAACCAATGTTCTAAGCATAACGGTAACATAGAGAATAAGTGGAAATCGGAAGATTTCCAGAATTTTGTAATCACTGTAGCCAAATTTAAAGTTCAAAAAGATGTTGTGTTAGGTGTTGTAATCATATCTTTGAACCCTGATAAATTTTAGCTGATTTTGGTTCATTATTTTCCTCTATAACATCCATATTTTCCCAAAAAATTAGATACTTTCATTTCACATTAAAAAAGAATATGTAAGTTAAAAAACATAGTGTGAGTATCCATACAACAAGGATGTTTAAGTATTTTTTCATCATGAATAATAAATGTGCTATATTTGATGAAATTATTATCATAATTATGTTAATATCGATAAAATCATTCTATGGACTAGATTTCAAAATATGATGCCAAAATTTAATGGAAGTAAAAAATAAGTTAAAATTAATGATGACGATGTGGAATTAATATATTTTTAGTGGAGATTTCAACTAATGAGTTTAGTCTAGATGTTCCCCAATTAGCTCTCCTGAATGAGATTCTAATTTAAGATAAGAGAAAAATTCTAGGGTTGGATAATTCTATCATCAAACTAATAATGTGCCTATTTTATAGGAATACATTTTTGTGTTTGTTGTGGAATTGTCTGGACATACACCAGAGAATATGGTAGAGCATTCAATTTATTTAATTTGTAATTCAAAACCATTATCAAAGACCCTTGATATGTTGGGCACTGTGGAATTATTGGAGAATAAGATACAACTGGACGACCAATGAAATTAAAGGTTTATTTAGACTAGTGTTTCACCGTGCGGATCCTTTATTCATTTATTATGAATAAATATATATCCATGATGATCTATATTGAATATAAATAAATAAATACAATTATGATAAAGAATAAATAGAAAATTACTAACATTCATGAAGAATTTGATAAACTATAGGAAGCAAAATATTAAACAAATAATGGCCTTTGTTCTCAAAATCATCAAATAGGAGTAAAGAGTGAATATTTTAGAAATAAATCAGTGATATTGAGGTATAGATGTCATTATTTTATAGTAATTCCATTCTAATTGACTAATTCAACCTATGTTTTTATGGATATGATTAATAGAGTGTTTAATGAATATCTTAATTATTTATTATGGTATTAATTGATGATATATTGGTGTATTCTAAATGATATTAGGATCATGAGAATCACTTGGAGATTATCTATTAGACATTTAGATGAATTGAGATATATGGAAAATTTAGCAGTTTTGATTTATAACATCATGAATTTCCATTGCGAGGAAATATTGTCACAATGGATGGTATCTCAGATCATCCTAAAAAGAAAAAGGTAGTCAATTAATAGCATACATTAACAAACGGAACTGTGGTATTGAGTTTCATTAGTATTGAAGTTTCCTATTAGTGATTCATACATACTGTTTCTCGAATGGGTAAGATATTAACCAAGAAATCAAATAAAATCGTTAATTTCACATAAACAAATGAATGTCAGGAATTTTACAACAAATTTGTCATGAGATTGGTAAACACTCCAATTTTGACCATACAACCATGAAATGGTTGGTTTGTGATAGATAATGATTCATTGAATAAGGGAATATGAGAAGTCCTTATGAAAAATGATACTGCCATCACATATGTAAAAATTAAATTAAATGCACATAAATAAAAATATGAATACCATGAGTTTTATTGGTAATATGTAATATTATCACTGTAGATATGGATACATTATATGTATGGTAAAATTTATATGATATAATTAAATAAAATATATCTAATATAAATCATTACACAAAAGGAGATCAACATGAGGAAAAGGTAATGGCTCATGCTACTCAAGGATTATCATTATTCAATACACTCCCACTCGAAGAAGGAATCTAAGATATAGATTCTTTAACTAGGAAGAACCATTGATTTCTAAACCAAATTAGGATAGTGTGATTTATTATGTTCATAGATCAATTAAATTATTATGTTAGAATTATAAATAATGGAGGGACATTACCCATTTCTCTAACGTTTGTTAAACCATATATTTTGGGAAGGATAAAAACATTTTTATCTATGGATGGTAATTTAGTGAGGATATTTAAATCTATGAATGTTGGGGTGTCATTAGAATTAGTTTAAGAAAATATTTTTTAGAAATTTGGAAAGAGATTATGCATCCCATCAATACCGGAGCTAAAAAGTGAATAGTTGGATGACTATCATTTCATGAATTTCTCTATACAGACTAGTAGCATCAAAATGTATTGGTATGTGAGGAATTGATTTTGGTGGAGAATCATTAAATTAGATCTTTTGGCCTGTGAATAAATTATTTAGGTTTGTGAGTAGGTTAATTTGAGAGAAATATCCTATCTGAGTCATTAATCCCCAAACAATTCCTCTATTTAAATGGGATAAAATTACTATATATTTTGTCACAAGATTACCAAATACTCCAATAATGAATGATAGATATGGTCCATTGTTGATCACATAATTAAATATAAAAATTTTATTATAATAAAGTAAATGTTTCCTCCGAAACATGTCATAAGGATTTATATTAATGATGTTTTAATACTTTATGGTCAACCTCTTTCCATTGTTTTTATTTGTAATTACCATTTTACATTAAAATTATATAAGGTACTAGAGAAGTATCTCGATAACGATATTCATTTGAGAAACTAAAACCACTATAAAATTTATTGAAAATTTTAAACAAGTATTTATTCATTAGAATACATTTTTAGGTTATGCCCTATTTAATTTCACGGTTTGATGGATTTTTTTAACTTATAGAAGCGTTTTACTATAAAAATAGTATTCATTGATGTATCAAAATATCTCCTTATATCAAATTAAATAGAAATATATTTCACACTCTAGAATGTTGGGTGGATGTTAGTGAAAGGATACTTGTAATCCTAGAACATGTTGAAGAGAAAAAGATAGCGATAATGACTATTCTAGGTCAAAAGGAAGAAGATAATTGTAGAAAAAATTGTTATTCTTAAAATCATATGATAGATTTGTAATTCCAAGTTGGAAATCATTTTTTCATAAAATTATCTCAAAAAAATATAGTCATATGTTTTTGTAATAAATAAAAAATGTTCCCCAAGAACATCAGACCCCTCAAAATTCCAAAAATAATTCGATTAGTAACATACCATTTGTATGTGATACGAAACCTCTCTAAAGTACATGATGTGTTATATATAAAATTTTTCTGAAAGTAAATGTCAGAAAAAATCCATGTTATCACCTATGAAATGATATAATTGGAACTTGATATATCCTAATATGAATATCCCAACAAGATTCTTGATTCTAGGAAGTATGTATTAATGATTCAAACTACTCAAATAGTAAACGTAATTTGATGAAATCATAGAATTTAGGATGAAATTTATGTTCTAAAGGATAAAAAACAACTGAGAGGGGGGGATTGAATTCATATTTTTTTTATAATTTGATTTTCAAGAAATTTAGAAACATAACCCAGGTAACGTTTTATGATTCATTTTGTTATCATATTTTAATAAATAGGTATTCATGTAAAAGTAAAATGTCATATAAAACACTCAAGATTTACCATTGTTGGCATCAACGTTAGAATATACATCCTATCCATATCCACTATGTGCGTATATGGAAATTAACTATTATAAAGAGGTGAAAAAACATGAAAAAATCTAATTAGATGCCTTATATCTTCTGATTGGATTGATTATACTGAATACCTTCAGTTTCCAAATTTTTTTACTAAAAATTGACATTGAAAATAAAATATCAAATTTTTATTTTTCAACAAAAAATACTCTCTAGAACCTCAGACTAATGACCCTAGATCTGATCCTCAATACGATCATATCATTATGTTGACTTATTTTCTCATGATTCACTTATCATAATCTACTAAACTATTTAGATTGATGTTCTCAGTCAAATATTATCAATCTTATCTTCTCAATCTAGTAAAAAACATTACAATGTATCACATTATAATGATGTCACCATACATAAATTAATCATTGAAAATAAATATGTATTGATATAAATTTTAAAAAAGAATAAATGGATTAAATGTAAAAATTAATTATGACTATATTTATAGGTGACTTGGAATATAAAAGGTAGGAAACTGAAAAAATTACCGCTTACTCAAATTTAAAAAAACTAAAAAAGGCTCTCCTTTGAACTTCAAATTTTCAATCTTAAATCCTTGTCAAACATTGCAATATTTCATTTTTCAGATATATCTTCCACAACTTAATTATAATAAAAATACATATCTCAAAATAATTTAACATTATTCCTCGGCTCATTATGACCAAAATTTCATCAGTTTCTTATTATGGTCTTATATTTTTCCTTTTTTCATTACGATGTTACTTTCTTCCTCTAATCATTACACTCTAACTATATTAAATTTCTTATTGTAATCTAAATCTATTCATCTAATCAATATTATGAACATATTATGTTCATTATGATGAAATTAGTTTCACTATCATAGTCAACATAATTGTATTTCCCCTTCTAAGTCAACATAATTGACTTTCCTCCTCAAAGTACACCCAATTATCATTTTTTCAGAGAGCCTGTCTGATACAATCCTTATAACGATGGAATTAATAGTATGATATATTTATCATAATGATGGAATTATCATTATGATGGAATTCTAATTAGGATGCATTATTCATTATGATGGAAACTCCACTCTTCCACCATGAAAATACTCAAACCATATCACCTATGAATGATTCATACCTCTGAAAAAACATATGTTACTATTACATTTTGAAATGATCTTCTATATATAGTTTTTCGGTACAAATACAATCTTCATGTTGATTTATTTGATTATAATGATGCTTCTAATCTATATCTTTATAGAATGTATACCATCCATATTCCCTTGAAATTCTATATTTGGTTCTATTATGTCCATAAACCTATTTTTGAAATCCAGTGTCCAGAAAAAAACATTCTCTTAAAACAATATTCTCTTCTATTGTGTTTAGACCCAAACATTCTAAAACATTCTTCATTATTACAAAAACTCATTTTTATGGACTAGTTCTGATGTTTAATTAAAAAAGAATTATTTGAAAAATAATTTTAGTTATAAACAAATACAAATCTTTGTTAAAAAATATAGTAAACTTTTTCTTCAATATCTCCCTTTTGGTTTACTGAAAACACTCATAAAAAACATATGAAACTCTCAAATGTATTTTAAAACTAACCTATTGTATAAAACTCATGTTTTTTTTTTGAGTTTTACCAAAACAAAACCATTATAATAAGAGAGTGTCCTGAAACTACATGGATAAATGAGTTATTTTTTCTAAATAATTCCATACCTCAGTGGGAAGGAAATTTTGTACCATGTAAAGATAAACTCCCCTCACATTTACCTTTTACTTACACTGTTCTTTCTGTCTCCCCCATTTTTTGATAATCACAACTGCAATATCATTAACGAATTATAAGAAAAATCATATTTCATAGTAAAAATATTTTACATTTTCTCCCCCATTGTTAACATAATCCAATGCATGATAGGGGAACCTTAATTTTTATATTTATGATGTTATTGGAGGATTTTAAAAAAGAAGGTTCAACCTCAACTGAAAAAAACATAACTTTTGGCATCACCTTTGTGAAGAATACAACAATTTGATATATATTTGAGATATATACCATCAAAAAATCTTTAGTGGAAATATTATCATTTATAAAATGAAAAGTTTTATCATTGTATTTGATATTTAATTTTGGGAAAGATGATTACAAATACAAATTTAACTCTAATTATCCCAAATAATAATCAACGGTTTTAAATATTTTACATTAAAATATTATAGTTTAACTTTTATAAATAGCTACTTATTAAAATCTTGAGTCACAAAAATATAGTCTGATTTTGCAATTCTCAAAGTTACTAATCTTTTTTTCTTACATTTCTAACTCATATAACATTATACCAAGAAATATGTCCATCCAGAAGTTGATTATATATCATTATAACTTTCATCCCAATCGACATTATTATAACACTAAAACATAATCTCATAATTTATTTTGTATAACAATCCATTTGAATTTGTTCATTTGAAATATCTGATAAGATATATTTACTTCCAAAATATATGATTATTTTTTATTACTTTGATACCATGAACACAATGTAACATCATAAACTATATCAATCCATGAGATATATAGTTAATGTAGACATCTAATTTGTTTCCTTAGGATTTTATGATTCAAAATTTTACCAGTCTCATTTTTACTCAACTTCATCACCTCTGAGTTAAGAGTAGAAACTTATTTGGATTCTTCCATGTTGTAATTTTGTAATAATTTACCTAAATAAATTTCAGTATATAAGAAAATACTTGCATCATTATTTTGAACATGTAATCAGTAGATTAATGTAATTTTTCCTAACATTAACATTTCAATGTTCTTTTTCATTTCAACAGTAAATTTTTAACAAACATATTCTTTATCCCCATCCAAAATTAAATCATCCACATAAATATTTAAAATTAAATATCTAGAGTAGAAAACTATCACAAATATGATTCTATCAACTCTTACATTAAATCAATATAGTATTATCAAAAAATTGTAATGATTTTGAATTCCAGGAATGTGGATCATTGTTCATCCCATACAATGATTTAATTAGTTTAGAAACATGGTTTTCTCAATCATTATTTAGAAACACACATTTATGCTCAATGTAAACTAATTATTAAAATTATCCATTGAGAATTAATGACAATACATCCATATAATATACTTTGTAATTTTGGTAAGAAACCATAGATTTAAACATTGTAATATTTTCTAAAATTGAATCCAGAGAAAATGTTTCATCAAAATTCACACCTTCCACCTATGCATATCCTTTACAAACATTATTGTATTTTGTTTCATGAAACATAACTATATAAATTCAACATTTTTATATAAACTTACATTGTTTTGATATATATTTACCTTTAATATGTGGAATAATTTACCATGATTACTTTTTCTAGAATTGATTCAACTAATTATTCATAGAAATCAACCATTTTTTGTGTAAAATATATTCTGAAACTGATTTTGGTGAATCATTTTAGGTAACTAAAGTAGTATTTTCTAATCTCAAATTTCTAGAAGTATGAATTGGAGCCTTATAATTGCCAAAAATGTTTTTATAATCGATATTTTTTTGAGGTAGTAAATTTAAATGTTTTCCATCCTATTAAACCTTCCTCATCATATGATTCTGTGGAATATTGTTAAGTTTGTTTTGAATTACATTTTTTATTGTAGGTAATTTCTAGTTTGTACTCCATAAAATTCTCAATATTTTTGTTATGTAATTTTGATTATCAGTTACATTTCCATCATATGAGTCCCCAAACATTTGTAATACCTTATTTCAACATTTACAACTTCTTCCATTGGGTGAATAACCCATAAATGTTTCCTATTTATCTTTCTCATAAAAAATTCTTTGATACATATTATTTATATTCAATAAACTTGGAAATCTAAAATCATTTAAGTACTTCAATTAATGTTTTTTGATTTACCGCATTTCATAAGAAGTCATGTTGGATTTTGTTCTCAATATGCATCTTTTTGGAAAATGTAAAGCAGTACTAACAATTTCATTCAAGTTAAACATTTAATGTATTTATTTTTCTAACATAGTTCTTCCCATTTACCCCAAAATTCTATTATTTATTTAAGATACACCATTTTTTATGGAGTATATGGAAAACTATATTGATGTTGGATTCTCTGTTTTCTTTGATATGATTCAAAAACATTTTTAGTAATTTCGACACCAATGAATGTTCTTAAATTCTTTATATAAACCCTCATTTATTTTACATATTGTTTTCTAAAAAACCTAAAAAAATTATCCCAAGGATTTTGTTTCATAAACATTATTTTTTAATCCAAGTGAATCCATAAATTTAAGTGATGAAGTATATATCCCCTTTTTTATTGACAGCTCATTATACTACGTTGGTCTGAGTGAATAAGTTAAAGAAGTATGGTAGACTAAAATTTAACTATCTTATGACTCTTTTTCTTCATCATTCCTTCCTCACATGTAAAAAACATCTTCATCTATTCAATTAAATTATATAAAATAATGCGCATCATAAAAATTACAATGTTTTTTCATGTTCATATTCCCAAGGATACCATGTATTTGATACTAGATGATGTTTTCATCTTCAATAATCAAGTAACATGAGTTATTAAACTCACAAATTTGAAATCTATTACCACTAATTCATTATCCTTTTTTGAAAACTTTTCCATCTTCCATACATTTGATGATACATGAATATTTCCTGAAAAAAACTTTTTTTCATCATAACAAGGTTTTCCTACACTATGTATGTTATGTTTTATCACATCAAAAAATAAAACTTTCTTATATTTCCACATTTCAACTTAAATATAATCCATTATGATATATCTGAATTTTAATGAAATATCATTAATAAAGGTAACTAATCCTTCGTCATAACCATAAAAAAAATTCAGTATTTTTATATCACCCATCATATGTGAAGAATAACCACTATCCAGTATGCATAGACTATTATTTTTAGTTTCTTTTCATGATATCTCAACTATAAAACCTCTATATCCATCCTTCTTATTTCTAGCTTACTTTTCTTTATACCCTATGAAAAATATTTTTGAATACGTGTCTTAAATCTTTGGGAATGATTACCAACTTGAGCACATCTTCCAAAAACATCATTCATTCATTAAAATTGATTTTTTGAAGAAATATTTCTAACATATTCAGATTTTTGTTCTAACATACTATGTGATAGGAATGTTACTCATCCTTCATAAAATTTTTCTTTCACCTTCATCAGACCTTATTATAGAAATTGAAAATTTATGCCAACAATTATGATCCCTATACATATATATTCAACACCATCATAAATAAAAATAAATTCACATGTTTTTATTGAAGAAGGATATTTATAAGTAGAACCATTTTTTATTCGATAACTTCTTCTTACTTTAGTTTACAATGGATGTGGACTAGACTTACATCTGAGGGTGTTTTTAAATTTTGTATATGTGATGGTTTTCTCCTATAATTGTTTCACCCACGATCCAACAACACCTTTTCTAGAACTTGAAATACTATAAATATCATACGAAACATTTTTTCTGTGGATGAGGATTTAAATTGGCTCCTGATTTGACCTTTTTCGACAACATTAGTAATCTAAAATTTCACTACAAAATCTTTTTGATGTTTTCATTCATTTTATTGAGGTTATATCTAGGATGAAGAATTTGTTTATTAAAACTAGTTAAAATATTATTCTCTATAGACGAGATTCCTACCAAGTTCTTCAACCACCTTTCTATGTTAAATAATTCTATGTTTGTTACATATGATCTCTATAATTTATTCTTCCACCATCTCGAAGGCATTTTTTCTTCTTTATAAAATACTTCACAATATTCCTTCATTACTATCATTTTAGTCATGGGAGTTTTTTCTCAATACATGAAAGTAGTTCTATTCTGAGTTGATACTCTTTATAATATTTTTTACCAATTTCGTATACACAATTTACGGATTATTAATAATTTGAAAATATTTAAATGAATATTTTAGAATTTTATGAATGTTATTCATTTGATGAATTCATTTCAATTATGTCTAATTCATATTTCTTACTCATAATACTCCTTTTGTCTCTATTCAACTTCTTCTTATATTTTATGATGAATTTAAATCTTTAAAACTTTTTTCTACTTATTTTATTATAGTTTTTCTTTAGAGTCTTCATAAATATTCTCCAATATCCATCATAAGGTATTTCATTTAAATGTTTTAGATTTAAACACACTTGAAACATTTGAGAGGATGATTACATATATACATTCCTCTTACTCTTTAATAGTTGTTTGTTTTATGATGCATGTTTTTTTCATCCATATCATCATCATCTTTATAGTTTGATTTATAAGGATCAACATCTTAGACATCATTACTTTTTATTTTCATTAATGATTCAAATTACATTTAATCTTGAATCCTATTTTTGATTATTGGAGTTTTTCTCAATTCAAAGGAAACAAGAAATTTGTGAAATCAATCAGGAGAAAAATAATCATGACATTCTATAAAAGAATTGTTAGTATGTAGAATATCTGGAATGTTTCCCATAAGTTTCATCACAATTTTAGAATATTCATGGACAACCCCAAATCCCCTAATATTACACCCGATTTGAATTAATCTTGTGAAGTATTCATTATTATTTTATTCATATCTCATTCATATGTCATTATACATACTACACTAGATTTGATTCATTTCATTATTCACTCTAGTATTCCTATCAAAAATAATTTATGACTTGTTCCATCGTCCCATTGATGTTTTGAAACCCATCACATTCATAAAAACATTTAAGATTATGACACAAGGGTAGTATTACTAGCTTTTAAATCATCTTTCATATTTTTATTAGTAAATAAATTCATTAGGGAATCATTTTCAACAGTTAGAAAACAAACTATTTAAGCATCAATATCCTCAAGGCCAAGACATTCAATATAATGAATCATCTTTTTTTCCATCCAAAATAATTTTTCACATATAATGTTGTTATTCCTATACTATTTAATTAATTGATATTATCCATTCGATGGATTCAATAATGGTACCATGGCTCAGATATTATTCGCAGTTCCAAAGGATCGAAATACAACTGAGATGGGGGGTGGGGTTAATCTGTTTTTCAATTTTTATGAGTTTCAAATTTTTTATAATGATAACACCTAAAACCTGTAAATATTCATTTCATTATCATATATTATTAAATATTAATGTTATAAAATTTAATAAAGAAATATAGTAACACAAAATTTACAAGGCTCAACCACTATTTGAGAAACTAAATCCTTACCATAGAAACTCCTATGGCTCTATGAAAACCAACTATTAATAAAAGTGGGTTAAACATTTTTTGTAACTTTTTAGACACATTATATTTCTCGATATGAATGATTATAAATAATCCTATTAATTTATAAAGTTTCTTATAAAAAATTGATCCCCAAAAGATAAGATCACATTAAAAATTTTCTCCACAAAACTATATCTAGATCCTTTGTCCAATGACTCTATGAAAAATCCGATGTTTGATTGTCTAAATAAATTGGAATCACAATTACTAACCATTTACTCACATTTCAAAAACTTCTATAATTCTCAGTTTTTCTTCTCAATATGATATTCTATGTCTGATCTTCTAAGTATAGTAAAAAACATTTTAAATTCCATATTTCTAATGAGGTATCAGTCTAGAAATGAAAAATTGAAAATAAATATGTTGCATTCTACCTTTTACACATGTAAAAATATGATTAAATTTAATAATGAACTCTATCTCTTTTTATAAAAAATCAGAATAGAAATGGTTTGAAACTAAAAAACTTTTACCACTTACTCATATTCCCTAACCCCTAAAAACACACACATTTAAACATCAACATTTAATTTTTCAAACTATATAAATCAATTTATGTTTTATTAGTCTAACGTAACATTCCCAGATTTATTATGATGAACATTCTCTATGCAGTACAACTTGAATTTCTCCCTCTTATAATTACGATATGACATTCTTACCTTACTCATAACAATATAAAATTATTCCTCTACTCATTACAATCATAATTTATTCCACTTATCATTTCAATCTAAATATATTCATCTACTCATTATAATCTTACTCCCTTATTATGCTCAGTAAAATGAAATTACACATCTTAATACATTGTAATGGATTTTTTTCATAGAGTCAATCTAATTGTATTTCCTCTATAGAGTTATATTGAAAGAATTTACTCTTAAAAGTAATTCTAATTATCTGTCCTTCTCATTGTAAGTCTGATGGAATCATCCCAATAATGTAATTCCCAATATGATGGATTTCCTAATATGATGGAATTCACATTATGATGAAATTATCATTATGATAGAATTTTCCTTACAGTGGGATCTCCACTCTACAAAATTTAAAATCTTCGAACCTTATTAGCAATAACTCATCCAAACTTCTAAAAAACATATATGTCTGGTACATCTATATATGATCTTCTAGGTTTGGGTCTGTGGAACCGATACAATATTTATGATCCCTTAATTTTTTTAAAATATTTGATCATGTTAGTTTTCCTGTTTTTTGAGATTTTCATGACCATAAAATCATCTCTTATGTTTAGGTTATAATTTTTAAGAACTCTATAACTCATGACATAGCTTTCTTTAGTCACCATCTTCAATAACATTCATAATTTCATTCTCAATAACTTATTTATTTTTCTAATGATGGAAAATAAAAAATTCAAATAATAAACAATTTCTTACATTCAAAATAATGATGAGCATGATAAATCATGAAAATCATGCCAATGGATCAAATTCTAATGCTATCTCTGATAAAAATATTTATATAACTTCTAGCTTCCATCATCATTACACCTTCTATGTATATTTCTCCTTAGATTGAAATTATTTGTCTAGAAACCTATGTATAGAAAGGAATTTCTCATAAAATAAAATTTATATAATTTTATTTTTGGATCCAAACATTAAAAAAAATAGATTTCTTAAAAAGACTCATTATGATGGATTGGTCTACTCCTGAATAACATAACCATTCTTTTTCAAATACGGGGTTTTCAATAATTTAAAAATATTGATAAAATAAAAAAACATAAAGGATCATAATAAATGAAGGAAAAAAGTTTTTTATGATGAATAGATTCACTTATATGGAAAAAATTTAATATGGTTGAAATTTTGATGATGAATTTTTATAGGAGGGATGAATGTATCTTTCTGAGACATTACAATATATTTTCTTTTTAAATAAATTAAAGCTCTTCGATATCACTCAATTCACACAACCCTAAGTCTATATTATAGTAGGTGATCAAAATATCCTAATATTAGTTTAATACAATAAAAATATATAAAATTTAATGGTACAAAAATTAAATTTTTTTAAGATCAATATCAATTTTTCACTTTATTATAAAAATAATCCTATATTTAATTTTTTAAAATTTGTCATTAGAGAGAATTATTTTAAGATTAATTAAATATAAAATATTTAACCATTTCTAATATAATTAATAATATATTACAATATGAGTAAGTAAAAAATTATCAACTTGAAATTTTATTTATATTTGGATAATATCATTGGGAGGTAAAATGAAATATTTCTTAAAAAATTGTTTATTTTCCAAGAAACTATTTTTTTAAAGGAATAATGTCTATCAATTAAAAATAATTATAATTTGTTTATTGATGAAAATTTTATATTGAATTTGTAGATTATATAAAAAATTATGTATTTTTATCTATTTAATGATTATTTCAATCGATATAGTTAATATATGATTATTTTATGATGATTTGTTTTCCTGAAAATCCATTCTCCAATATGAATTACAGGTTTAAATTAAATTAAAAAATTCCACTAATGCTTGTTTATTTCAATAAATATTATATCTATATTTGAATAATATTAATTAACATGTGGTAATAAGATCATATTAATTTTTTAATTTAATGATTTGAAAATTCATGAAAATTAAATCATTGATGTTGAGGTTAAAATATGGTGTTGTCAATTACATGATCTATTTTATAAATTTATTTTTCCCAGAAAGTAAATTTTATTTTATAAATAGGGTTTATTATTTACAATTATTACATAAAGAATACCTAGAAAATATCATTTTATTTTACTGTAAATGATTTATTACTTAGGTCAAAAACTAGTTTCTGTGGCGATAAACGAAATGGTAAAAATATGTAAAATTAGAGGATACGGGAATAAAATGATTATAAAATTATTATTCTTATGATGTGGACATGTGGATTCATCATAACTTATATCCACCCTATTATATTTTGATTTTTAAGGAACTCGGTGTGAGAGAAACTTCTCATTATTGAATAGTATTTTGTTTTTAAAAAAAATCCACTCGTACTAAATTATAAAAGAGAACGTACTCCCCTCACTTATTCACGTCTCTCAAGATGGTTGTATCCATAAACCCATGAAAACCTCTATCCAATTAATATTTAGTATAAATTAGTAGTCTTAACATATGTATAAGTTACATAAGTTTTGCAGAATACACAAAACATTACATAAATTGACGCCCAAAGACCGTATTAGTTTGGTGCGTTTCGAAACATGGAAACATAAACACTAGTACATAAGTGAGAAAATAATCTCTCACTATGTTCTCAAACACTATAACCCCTATTATATATATCATATATAAAATATATCTCCATAACATTGGAAATGAAACATATATAGGGGTGAGCATAGATGCTCAGTATGGGTAACCGAGAGATGTAGTTTATCACAAACCTGAGCATAAGGGTATGAGAACTTAAAAAAAACATAACAATATCATACATTGAATATAAAATACCACAAACATGAATCAACGAATAATGGTATGTATTTCATTAGGCATGAATCATAAGGAAATTAAGATCATAATCCATGAAATCATAACATAGGTGTAAGAGATGGAATTGTGGAATAAAAATAAACTTTTCATATCATTCATTATATATTAAGACACATTTATAGAAATTATCATGGAACTTTATTGGAAATAAATCTCTTTTGAGGGAAACATTACCATCCTGAGTCACATTCCTTTACATATAAGGAACTGGCTTTCTACATCATCCCATATTTTATCAAGATTCCCTATTTTCCCATACGGGATTTATTTTACCATTTCCACATAGTGGATTGGGTTTCCCCATCTCCCCATAATGCATCAAGTTTCCACAATTTCCCATATTGGAACAGGTTTCATCATCATTCCATAGTGGATCTAGTTTTTCCATTATCCCATAGTGAATTGGGCCCATCGACTTTAATTACATCATTTTCTCATGATATATATATATCATTAACCAATTAATTTAAGGTAGATATAAGTCCCAACTATCTCATTGTGTAATCATCTAGAAATGTTCCAAAATATCGTTAATAGTCATATCATAACCCATGAAATCAAATGGGTGTCATAAATATGTAATCGTATCTTAGCCACTGGAAAATATATATGTTTCGTAAAAATTTCATCAAAATAATAACACATTAAAACTAGTGGGTTTTATAATCAAATAACTCCTTAAAGATACACCTGTTTCATAAATATAATGCCATCAAACTAAAAACTATTCAGATATAGAATATGAATGATGACCTTTGATCATGTTCCTAGAAATTTATGAGTAACATGTACATATGTCATCGTTGATGGAAAATAATTTTAAAATATCTTTTAAATCAATTTTTTGAAAAAAATATTATTTCATCTTTGAAAATTTATTTTTAAATCATAAAACTTTTTGAAAACTATATTCATTGAGAATAAATTGAATACTTATAATGAAATATTGAAAATGTTTTGAGAACAATTTATTTTAAATTACTTTTTAATATTTAAATTAATTCTCTAAATTTGTTTTAAACCCATTTTACATTAAATACATTAAAATTTTATAATGAAATATTGAAAATGTTTATAAATACATTTCAATGAAAACACATGGAAACATATAAAGAAATCGTGAAAATATTTTGAAAAAAATTTCATTGAAAATTAATTTAAAACTCATAAATGATTATTTGAAATCATTTAATCATTTTCTTTGAAAAAAACATCCTAATAACATATAATTTAAGAATTTTAAATCATTTAAAACACTTATAAAGAATTAATATTTTATGAAAAAAAATATTTATTTGAAAATAATTTAAATATCAAAAAAATTAGAGAATATGAAGAACCAAAATCTTATAAACATACAAATGAATTATCAATGAAATGATGGTCCAAACATAGGGAAAGTGTGTATATACCGACCATTTCTTTTTCATATTATAATTATAAAAAAGTTTTTTGATTGGAAAATAAAAAGATAATTTACTTTGAAACCAGATTTTAAAAATGTTAAATGGGTTAAAATGTCTTTTAATAATTATAGGATAATAATAAAACCATTATTAATGTATTTTTAGAAATCACATTTTGGAAAGACCATTGATATCTGATCAAAATGAGATATAATGTCAATTTATTATAATACTCATTATTAATCATAATAAGTACCGAAGAGTGTAAAATGATACCATTACATGGAAATAACATAAATAAACATATATTAGGATAATCCATTGGGGTTATTTGGATATGGATCAAATGATTTCATCAATAGAAGCATAATCGCAAGCAATCTTGATAAATGATGATATTATAGCTATAATCCACTACCACTTTGGTAACATTGAATCATAATAAAAATAAAATAATGAAATTTGAATATAAATAAAATATTTATATTCATGATGTCACATTTCAAATGTTGTATATACACCTCATACAAAAATATTGGGAATAACATGGGATATGTCTCAAGGATGGAAAATTTAGACAAAATGAATATCGATTTCATAAGATTTGAAACATAAGCCCCAGGAAATAAATATCATCACATGGATATGTAAATACCAATAAATATAGGTATAATAATCATATAATACGTCCATGTCTACTGTAGACACCCCAAAAAATAAAAGAGTGGTGAATAAAACATGTTTATCATGAAAATAAAAGGTGAGATGAAATTCCAAAAACATATATCTTGACCATCATTGTACTAATTAAAAACTCATATATATTAAATATAAGTTTATTATAATTATAAAAAATAAAAACATTAGTACATCTTATACAATAAATGAATTATAACACCTTCTTTATACAACATTGAAGTTAAGGTTACGTTTTGGGTAGTATCAACAATGTTTTTGGCATGTGCCTTAATTTGTAACATTTATTGTATTTATACATATCTCATGATTTAAATAATTTAAAATAGAAAATATATATGATTTATAATCAATATATTTGTATTATAATAATATATATAATATAGAAGTATTAAATAGAATACACAGTTTAGGGATACGGTAGGCTGTAAGTATGAATGAATGCGTTTTCTGTTTTATTGTCATTTTTAATGTATTAAAGTAAAATAAATATGTGTGTGTGTGTGTGTGTGTGTGTTTGTGTGTGTGTGTGATATGATTATAATAGAATTATTATTTTATATATATCATATAATTTCACTTAAACCATCCTTAATACATTTCATATAATGTATGAACGAATCACATCGCTTTGAGGAGGCGGTGGTCTAAACTTGCACAAACGAATTAATAATATTTACCCAAAATAGATGGAAAGAGGGAGTGTTTTATAATATAATATCATAATCCTAAATACTTAAAAAATATAACATAAATAATATAAAAAATACATTTTACATCATAATTTCCACATTTTAGATCTGAAAAATTTAAAGATAATAACATCGTTTTGCGAGGTGGTAGTTCACCATACTCAAAAAATGGTACGTTCATTGAACATTATATTGAAGCATGTGTAAGTGAAGGTTAAAAAACATAATGAAAATATATAAGTATATTTATTATACTTATGATATTATATAACCATGTAATAAGAATAATTGAGGTGGTGGAGTAAGGAAATAAAATAATGGAGCTTGGGGAAAGATGTTACATCTTCTTTGGGGAACTCCTTTATTGTTGAAAAAAATGGATTCCATGGTTGGATTTATCTCCAATGTAAGTATAAAGTAGTATGGGATGGATTTTGGAAACTTATTTTAGAATATTTTTTGTGATACAAATTTATTTATAGGTGTTAATGTGTTATATGGGTGAGTACCTTTTTATAGTGGAGTAGGAGTGACAATCTTGTAATTTTTTGATAAGGTAATTACAACCATTTTTTCATATGAATAATGTATCCAATAATGGTAAATATTATGTAAAATGGATTATAGGGTCTAAACAATGAAATAAAATGAATTTTGGAAACGTTCTTAAAATATTTCGGACCATAAGATTAATGTTTAGTCCATTATTATGCTAAATTCCCTCTTAATCATTAGAATTAATTATAATTACATTTAGTTATATTTTTTTGACAATAAATATATAGAGATAATTAGATATCATATATTATGTGGATTCAAAATATGTAATCTAGTATTCTAAATTCCAATAACTTGTGTATAATAAATTAATTCAAATCTAGTCCCATAGACGGGATGACAAAGCATGTTTATATAGTAAAAATGTGGAAACGTTTGCAATATTTTTATATCCAATTTCAAAGTAATATTAATTTAAAATACCAATATTTGATTAATTTATTTATAAGGGATATTAATAAACCATAAAACCATTTAAAAATATAATTTAACCATATAAATAAAATAATTGAAAAAAATTTGAATTATAATTCAGTGTTTTTCATTATTCATCAAGAAAATAATACATCACAAAAATACAAAAACATTCACCTAAAAAACATTTATGTTCCAATTTAAAAAATGTAGTTTATTTTTTAAACTAAACGTTCTAAAATTCTCATGAACCAAATTCAAAATGAGTTTTTCATTAAATGGAGGTAATGTTATTTTTTATAAAAATACTACTTTTTGTTTATAAAATTTGACATAATCTTATGTTAGACTTATCAAATAAATTTGATGAGTATAAAAAATATATTTTGATTATTTAATATCAATTTTTAAAACATTAATAATAAGTGATATGTTTAATTTATTTAGATAATATTGTTTTTGATGAAAAAAAATAGTTTTCTTTGAAATGTATAATCATTATTTTTAAATAGTTCTTACATGCACTTCATCTAACTAGAATCCAAAAGATTAAATTTATATACATGTGTAAATTATAATGTCATAATTTATGTATCCTCATTCATAAAATCAATCCCAAGGGATAGTTGGTATCTATAATTATATTTTAATAATCATATTAATATTATATTGTTTTTCGGTAAAAACTCATCCTTGTGTGTAACAAATGTTGTCCAAGGGACTCGATATTGTGTGTAACATGATACAGAAATAGTGTTTATTGTACCTCATTATAATATTTGTTTTGTTTGTAGTGCATGAAAATTAAACATAGTTATTTAATTTAAAAAAAATATTCAATGTTTCATGAAATGAAAAATATAAAAGAAACTAAATTAATACAAAATATATATTTTACAAAATATCATGGTGTTACATTCTACCCCCATTAAATAAAGTTTTCCCTCAAAATTCATCTTGGATACCAATGTTTTAAAATTTTATATTCATATTTAAATATATCCACATAAAAAAAATTAAAAATAAAACATCATTTGAAAATAATGTTTAAAATATAAAGGTTATCCAAAGTAACATGTAATTATGTTTCCACATACCAGAACATATGTGTCATTTATTATTATGGACATTGAGTAAATGTGTTAATATTTATTAGGAGTGAATGAGGTTATAAATCAAAAAAAGTGAATTATCAATGGAAAATTGAGGTACTCAATGTGATGAATTTGTAATGATTTAAAATTCTATCTATTCAATAAAAATCATGGTATTAAGAAAACATTTAACTTCCATATTTTTATTCATAATGTTGACAAATTTTCATGAATAGATATAATTTCAGGATTTTAGGACACCAATGAAGTTTATTATTCATTCATTAACTTCCACTTCATATCTCATTCAATGAAATGAAGTTGAATCTCTCATTCCTGAAGCATTAACAGGTCACGAGATACATGAAAAAATGACATGTCATTCCATATTTGTTTATCAGAACAAAAGGTTAACATAAGTTATACAATATGAATAAATCCTCATATTGTGAGATAATACTATAATCTCTAAAACATCATAATACGATTAACATAATACATTCCATAAATGTGTAAACTTATATCCCTTTTGGAAGATGTTAGTCTAAAACATTATAAATATTATCACTATATTTTCCAAAAATTGATTAGTATTGATCCCCATATTTCCTAATACACCTTGAGGTTTTTATATACCAAACATGTTAATAAGAATGTCACTTATTCCATTGAAATATGGTAATAACCAAAATTAACACAATTTTATATTGAAAACATGCATGTTTCTTTATTCCAAAGTATATTGGATATATTATTTAATTCAAAAAATGTTTTAAACTTCATTAATGATAGCATAAATACATGTCATCAAGTATTTAATTGGGTCCGAGGTAAATTGTATCATAAAATATACATATTCATATCCAATAAATCATTATCAATAAAAGAATATTTTAACATAATTAAAATATTAACGATTCCCATTAATTATTAAAAATGTCACCTTTTATATTAAATAACATTCCAGGACCATTGGAATAATTCAAAATAATCATGCAAATTATTAGTGACAAACCTAAATTGAAAAATCCAGTTATAATTCACCATTAAAATAAAATGAATCTTGAATCAAACTGAATAAAAATACAAATTATTCACCTTCATACATAAACCATAAAAAGGATAAATCTTTCTATTACATAATACATCTTTCCAAAAAAATTTCATCTTTAGTATCATCAACATCAGCAGTATAATCATTTCTCATACCACAATGATGATTCTAATCAGGGAATTCCACTAATTATATCTATTTTCAAAATGAATATGCATTCCAAACAAAATGAATTTTTCCATTTAAAATGTCTTAGTGATTCTAATATTCCAATCCAGTTCGTTAACCAAACCCTTTATTTTTCTTTTGTAGTTACATTATTTGTGTCTTTATTTTCCACATAAAAAATATATTCATGTTACTCTAATACATTCACTTATGTGATTTATTTCACTTTATGGACCCAAAGGATAACAAATATTATTTCATCCATGGTATCCATTACACAAACAATCAGACAATTCTATTTTTATCTTCTCTTATGAGTTAGAGAGTTAGTCAAGTTACACATTGTAAATCATGTAACATGAAAACTGATTAGCTTGAATAAAAAATTCTTCACTATAGAGATCATCCAATTTGAGTACTCAACCAAAAACATTCCATCACATTCAATATTAATCTAGTTCCTTCTATTTCTTAAATTTTAAACATAATAAATTTTACGTACCTAGAATAATCTTAAAGGTAAAGGATACTAGGTAAGAAAATAGTCCATCGTCACCCATATATCATATAGTCGAATAAACCATGGACTAAAATATAATTTTTAATGAAATGAATAACCCTTTTTATATAAATTTACATTAAAAAAACTTGATTATATTCGGTAAAATAATGATCCTTAATTAGGTTATTTGAATTGATTTTTATAATTCTCAGATCCATCTCTATATGTTGTTGAATCTTCTTATCCATTATAACCATTTCCTCTACCAAATCATGTATATTTGGATTTATTGATACATTTCTAGTACCTTAATGATAATGGAAAAATTTATCCATTGATATTTTTGTGGTAAAACAAATTAATTATTAAACTAATTATGTGATTTAAATTTTTTCACTAACTAACTATATCTATATATTTACTTCAAATTCGAGATAATTTTCTTTAATTAATCCTTTTAAAATGTATCATAAGTAAAGAGTTTGGTTACAAGGAGTTCCTAAAGGATTATATACATAATAGTACATATAAATAATGTTGAAAATGGGAAATTTGAGATTAACTCAATAGTTATTTCTTCAACTAGGAGACTTAAAGAACACATAATCTATTTTTAAAATATCTAATCACAATATTCAATTACTTTATTTTTAGGATGTCTTACATTCTTAACCAATTCATCCTTTTCCTATAACTCATAGTCTTACTTCTGAGTTTTTTTATTTGACCAGTTCATATTTTGAACCTAAATATATAAAAATTGTGTCTCTAAATTTTTAAATCATACACTATATAATCTAGTTTTGAGTTCTTGTCTATGATAAATTTTCTCATGTGGGTTTATTTTTCATTAAGCATAAGTAATTACTAAATCATAATGTTTTATGAAAAACTTAAACATTTCAACAAATAATCACTGCGAATAAAGAACTCAAACTTTTAGGATGGTAGGACCAAAACAAGAGCATTCACTAATATTTCTACTAATTACTCAAAAAAATCATCATATTAACATATACAAATGAAAAAAATACCATTTATGTTAACATAGTTAGTGGTCTAGATAACCTTTCAATTATTTCAATAAACAACATGTAATAGATAGATAATCTATGAAAATTATGAATCTCAATTACATTTTTTGGTTTAGTAATGTTTAAACCAATATAGTTTTAGTGGGATCAAAATTTATTCCATCATTGTTTAGAATGTTTCTATGTAATGAAATGATATATAAATAAAAATCATAATACCAAAATTTTCCTTATAAAAATATTTGTTTTAGTGTTTATAGAAAAATACTTATATGTTTTTCATGATCCCCATAAAATTTTAACATATCAATATATTCCTAATACAACCAACCAAAAAGAATTTCAAAATATTTATGGATTGAACTATTTTTAAAATTCATAAAAACAACTAGGGTATTTATCAAACCATAAGGAATAAATAAATTCTTATAATTCTAATATATAGTATGAAATTCAAATTTTGAAATTTCCACCTTCTTCACCCTCAACATATAGTACCCAAAAAATAGTTCCACCTTCAAAAATTACTGATCTCATAAGATGTGATCAATAAAATCATTGATATGGCGAATATAATAATTTTATCAGTCTTAATTTTATTCAATGAACTATAATAAACATAATTTCTCATTGAACTAGGATTTTTTTACAATAAAAATATGAACTCACATATGGTATAGTGCAAGGAAAAATGAAACAATTATCATGTGACTAGAATATCTATTAGTATAATTCCAAATGTTCATCATGGAAAATGTAACAATGATGTTTTTAAATAATCCTAGTATCATATTATTAGTTAATTGTAAACTAAAATTCCCCATCAGGTAAAAAAACATTAAACTCATTATTAAAATCCTCTATATATTATTTTACTATCATAGAACCATTTATCGAAATAGTTACCTTATATTTAACAATTTGATAAAGATATCATTAGTTTCTATATTTTAATATATTTTTACCTTCTTAATAAGATATAAAATATATTAATTAATTCATGAATGAAACATGAAACATATTCAACAAAATCATTATAACCACAATCTATATTTCCATGGTAAACTAATATCCAATCATTACCAATAATATCATAAAAATATTCTAGGTAAAATGAAATATGTTTTTCAAGAAATGGATTTCAATAGAAAACCACAGGGTGATTCTTGTAATTTATTTTTTACATAATAGTTTCCAAATATTTTTTACATTAATTACTTTACTCTTTAATTGAGGTGGGATTTACAAGATACTATAAAATGTATCATATGTGAAAGAACCTATAGACCCAAAATCAATGAATACATTATAATAATATAAATAAAAAACAAATGTACCAGTTATCACATCATTTAATGGCATAAAATATGACGAGGTAGTTTAAAATGATTTCACCACACACTTATTCTTATAGACAAGCAAATGGAAAAAATTTCTATCCTTCTTTAGACTCTAATTTGAAAAAATTCCCATATCCAGACTATTAAAACACTTTAAAATATGATTATTGAAAATTTATGAACTTTTACCATGATCTATTCCATTACTGTCAAGCCATGTGACCCAAATAACAAAAATATTAGAAATTTCCCAATTTCATAAGGAAATAGCTTGGGATTTTTTTACCACACATATGAAAAACATTAAAATAGTATTTATTATGGACAAATATATTTGATTGGTTGTTTCCCATTTCAAGCTATATATAAAATTATTTACACTTATTTATTTGGACACCTTGCCATTAAGAAAATATATTTCATCATGCATGATATTTAAAGCATGTTTCCCATAACTATTAAAATCATGAGATTCTAAAGATAAATTGAAACTTTTTTTAAAACATAAATAAATTCAAATAAATTTTTATCAAGATCCAAGATAGAATTTGTTGTGTAACTTGTCAGTTAGGTTGT
Source organism: Viscum album (assembly GCA_963277665.1). NCBI lineage: Eukaryota > Viridiplantae > Streptophyta > Magnoliopsida > Santalales > Viscaceae > Viscum > Viscum album. The sequence continues at coordinate 1,231,660,451 of OY728162.1, read as the reverse complement.
GTTTTCTTTATTTGATGTGACAAAATCTTCTTTCTTATTTCTTAATTCAAAATTTTTTTTTTCTCACCTCATTTGAACAACCTTAAATAAATTATTCCCAATAATATTATTATTAAATTTCCCCACCAATACCATTACATTCATTATTATTTTTACTATTTTCACCACTAGCCGACTTCACGATCAATATGGTCAATAGTAATATTTACCTTTGGATGTTATAAACAACCTATGAAATTGAATTTAATCATAGAATCTTTAACCCCCCAGCTATAACTAAGTCACAATATCCATTAAATACTGGAGGGTCCTGAATCATAAAATTCACAACTATTGACATGTTCTTTTAAGATAGATCAAGTTGTCTTCATGAATAGATACCACCAACATATATAGGGTATTTAAACAAAGATTCCACTGAAACAAACTATTTATTTCCAATTCCAACCATTTTGGGATATTGATTTTGAATGATATATTTCACTTGGTGATATTCTACAATATATTCCATATATACTCTATAGAAACACATTCTAAACATAATATAGATGAAGGAATATTGTAATCTTTAAATGATAAATCATTTTAATGAAACTAAAATGTATAACAATTTAAGGGTTTTCTAATAATATTATATTAATCCCCACAATTATGTAACCATTTATCTAATACTTAATATAAGAAATGATCCTTAAACAATTCATATTGTTGTAAATTTAAACTTTAAATAACATTATTTTATTCTAAAATAACATTATGGTTTTTATTTCTAGTGAATTAGGTCATAAAACATATATTAAAAACCCAAAATTTACTTAGTGGAGAATTATAATTAGTATCCATTTTCAATCTAAAACATATATTTTAAGAAATAATAAGTTTTCTTTTCATTAAGTATCATTAAAAAATTGATATTGACCTCATTATTGTAACTACTCATCCTTAAACCTTTTTATTTTTTTTTAAAATGTGGTATTTCCAGAAAAATATTATTTAGGAACAAAAAATTACGTCTTTATGGATTTTACCCAAGAATACATATAAAAATTATCCTTTTTCAAAATAAAATTGGGGAACATAATAAAAATTTTCTTTCCCAAGAAATCAATTTCTATAAACAAGTATTTTAATAAATAATACTATGAAATTATTAGATAAATATAAAAAAATAGTGATTTATATAAAATCAAAGTAATTTTTTTTAAATATATACTTTTCACCATTAAGAAATTTCATATACATTATTTTAAATAGAATATCATTTTTATACACTAAGAAATCATAATATTCTAGTAAAAGTCAATAAAAATAATTGAAAAATATTTTGGAAAATTAAGTAATAATTTTCATAAAATTATTACATATGGAAAGAACGTTATGGTTATACATGGATTAAATACCACAATTTCCCTTATTGTTGAAATCACAATTTCAATTGAAATAACCATCATAGATATACATAGAATAACAATTACAGTTAATATAAAAACATAAATTTTACCCATTAAATTAGATGGATATCATAGTATCACCATTACTTGGTTTATAATGAAACCTCCCATAATAATAGTCAATTCAAATGAACGGTAACATAATCAAAACTCATAAAATATTTCATTTTTCAGAACAAAACTAAAAAATTTAAATATTGATATATGCATTCCATTTTTATACCCTATTTTTTTAAAATAACCAAAACATAGAGATTGATGGTTTTTCATTGAAAAAAAAGGAATATTATAATGTATCTCAGATATAGAATATATTTTTTGGAAAAGATATTATTTTCCATATATTTTAAAGATGAAAATTCCTTTTGTCTCTTGAAAAGAATGTCGAAACACAGTTTAAAAATATTAATATTTGAATAAACTTTGAAATAGAGATAAAAATACCTTTAAATAATTTATATACACATATGTACCTTGATAAAATAATTTTAATATATGAACGTTGGTGACATTTTTTTGAATGGTAATCAATAAAATAATTAATTTTAAAATAATGTCCCTTCTGTTGAGTTTGAAAAGTCATATATACTCATTAAATTCCAGAAACATAAAATATTTGAATTATTTAATTTCTTGAAAATAATTTTAATGATTATTTCCCCTTTTATTTTAACTCTTTCAATTATATAAAAAATAACTCAATCATTAATATTTATATTATTTTTTTTGGAAATATTCATCTATTATGTCAAAAATAGAATAGGAATGTCGAATATAGTCAATTTGGTCATTATTATATCATATCAAAAATAAAAATCATTAAATAAAAATCATTTTTATATATAAATTACACTTTATAAATCATTCAAAAAATATGGTATTGAAAACTGAAATGATTTTTAATCATGGAGGACATTGGCCGTAGAAGGGCATGAACAATTTACCCTTTTTCAATGATCAATTATGGGAACAATGAAAGAATAATTTTATCTTATAGGAATTATGTATATATTTTAAAAACCATATTATTTAATTAATAATTATTTAATATATCATCAATATAATCACATTACTTCATGTATGTGGTAGTTCAAACGAACACATGAACAACATTATCATTTTTCAGTGAATGGAAATGTAAATAATTAAATTGAATTTATATTTTAATAATATTTATTATGTCATGAATATGTTATATATAAATTAAATACATAATTATAAAATTAAATGATAGTTGGTGATTGAAAACAAATTACAGTAATTTGTGACCGTGGTACTAAATAAACGCGGACGATTAATTTATTTCCCATTTCATGTAGGTACGAGATAGATACATGTTGTTCCATTTAAATTATAACATCTCAGTATACAGTATGTTAGGATTTTATTATTTAATAATGGTTAAGTAATATATGAATAATGTGTAAAACGAAATAATAAAAACTCTGTTTAAAACTAATAATCTTATTTAGATAACCTCCCATATTTTACACACCAGTACTTCAATGGATAGTATTTCTCCATATACATTGGAAATAAGGAATGATTGAGTTAATGGATTAGGTAAGGTATTGGATATTCATAAATTTATTTTTTATGTGATGAAATGATTAGAAGATGATCCCTTTTAATATAGAAGGGGGTATAATTCTTCAAATTTATTATAATACAAAATTAATATAAACTATTTTTTATTTTAAAATGTAAATTAATGAAATCATTATTTTAGGATATTTGGATATTTCAAATAATCTCTTGAAAAGATATGTACATGTTTGGAGGATATTTTTATACTTATCCTTTTAACCCTTAATTATCCATTTTGTCAATTACGATGGTTAAAAAATTATTTATTTGTACATGTTTGAAGGAAAAACTCCATAAATGGACCATGTATTATATTTTAAGCATATCCAAATAATTTATATGAATATAGGGGGTTTATGAATTAAATATAATATAATAAAATATTATTTATTCTAAAATAACATTAATAAATATTTTGGAATTATTCGTTTAATTTAGATTTTAAAAGAGCACAAATAATTATTTGAATCCAATTAATAAAAACATCTCTAACATTTCATTTTCTTCTATAAAAATCATGGAATGAAAATATTCATTTACATATTATAATTTTCCCAATTTTAAAAACAATTTTATTATTATTCTATTAATCGAATTATTATTGTGTAAGTGCTGTATAATATTTTGAGGTATAAAAATTATTATCTTAGAATTAAAAATTAATAAATATTAATAAACTAAATTTAAATTAATATTTATAACTAAATATATACCCTTTTTATTCAAATGTTTTAAATATTATATTCATTATGACAAATATTGTGAAATATTTGTTATCCTATTCACAAAAAATATTATAAAGATCCTAATGATATAAAAATACAAAAAAGGATATATATATATATATATATATATAATGATTTTTGTATTGTTAGTGAAGAAATATTATTATCTACGAAAATTTAGTCAAGTGTTAGGATTAATCTTCAATGCATGATTTTTTTATATTTAATTACATAATTTACCAATTTTCATGTTAACAAAAATTTCTAATGAAATTATTGACAATATCCCAAGGTAAAATAAAATTATGTTACAAATTTGGACCCCCTAATTCCAATCAAAGATTCAGTTTTTTAAAATTCAAGCAACATAAGTGGAATAATTAAATTTAAATTTAAATAGTGAAAACATGATTAAAACGGGATTTTAGAATTTTTTTAGTATAATTTTTTTTATACCTATAAAATTAAATTAAAAATTAATATTTAGATAATTTTTTTAGAATTATAATAACAATTTAAATATTAAATCTTATTAAAAATATAATTCCATATTTTAAATAATCGAATAGAAACAACAATTTTCAAATAAATTAAAAAAATTCATTATTCAATGAAAAATAAATATTTTAATAAAATTATAAAAAATAATTCCTTAGATTATTATAAAATGGATAATTATGAAATTAATTTAATTTCATCAAATTTTAATTCTATAATATGGAAATTAATATTATAAATAAAAACATAGACTACATAACAGTCCAATTTGCATAGAAATAATTCTTTTTCCCTTCTTAAGGAAAAATTTCATAATATTTTTATAATTAATATAATTTTATAAAATCCAAATAATAATATATAGAAGAAATTATATAGTTATAATATTAATATATCTAGTTTCTAACACTTTATTGTTGGTGAGTCCCAAATATTTATATTGAATTAAATTGGTTATTTACAGAAAATGTCAACGCTCCTTGATTATATATTGGTACCTCCTCCCCTATATTATTTACAATTAAAAATCTGTTTTTCATGATTAGCCCCAAAAATATATCTCTTAAATATCCATATCTATATTTTAAATATAACTTTATTCCCAAAATTCTAAGCCTAGTGCCCTTAATTATAGATCTAAAGGATGTTTTTCTAAGTGAAGTTAATTATCATCACCATGATCTTTCTTTTTAGTCCTTCTATTAACACATTAAATAATATATATATAATTAGAATAAAATAAAGAAAAATATAAAAAATAATAATATTTATTATGTTTATGAAATTACTTATATTAATCTCCTCTTCCATAAAATTGAAAATGAAACAGTATATCGTGTGTATGTAAGACTACCACCTTATGAATTGATATAATTATTTTTCAAGCACCACCTCTCACATCTAAATATAATCAATGATTTAATGTATATGTAATTTATTAGTGTAATAACTATACTATTTAAATTAAAACATCAAATAGACCTTCATACCTTCTAATACAACGGAAAATGATATAGTCTCCCAGGTGTACGTGTGGAAAACAACCTCTATGGAGTGATAAGATATTTTTTCTTTTACTCTAATATAGATGGTAAATGATGTGTTTTATGAAAAAATAATATCTATATGATATAATTATTATAATTTAAATGTCACTTAATGTTTTTTCTTTCTTTGGTGCCAACCATTAAAAAAATAATTTTCATGTGTACATAAAACCTACGATCTCCATAAACAGTGTAACTCAATTTTCAATCTGTATCTTTTATGTTTTATTATAAATATGAATACAATGAATATTATATATATATATATAAATTTCTATATTATCGTTAATATTTTTTTTTAATTTTAAATTATTTATGTATAGGGACTGAAATAACAAAACTAAAACATAAATGAAAAATGAACTACTTATTATCCGAAAATATGATTTTATCAAAGTCTTATTAAAAAATTAAAGATTGAAGATTATAATAATAATAATATATATATATATATATTATTATGGTTCTATAATAGATATTTAATAAACTTGTATTTATTATACATATTTTTGATACATATGATGGAATTCAAACCTAATGTAAGGCTATCCCATGTCACTTTTACTTTCGTGAGACATATGTCATATTCAACCATTATTAATTCTATGTTGTTTAAATATTTCCTTTATATTTAGTTATACCATATATATATTTATCATAATAGTATTTAAATATTCAAATGATGTTATTTCTTTCATATGGATTTTGATTCAAAAATTCTAAAACGGTAATGGTCAAATTTAAAATCTCATCATTATTTTACATTGATTACGTCTATGTCTTAGTTGTGGATATTATGTGTAACACCCCAGGTAAATAAATAATATGACATTATCACATTTATACATATTTGTGAAAAAAATATTAATATAACTTTAAAGGGGGAACTATGCTCGATGGCGTACCCAATACGCAATAACGAGTTTCTTGGAAATCTTACGTCGCACTCTAATAATAAAACAATATTATTTTAAATTGTAGTTAAAACCTAGACGTTGTAATGGCGGGAATGAAAATAACTATCTACAAATAATAATTATATATTTTTTTCAAATATTTTTACATTTTAAAATAAATGTTAGAGGATTAAAAATGCGAATGAATCCAATTTAAGCGTAAACATTCTAATATTTTTTAAAAGGTTGATTAACCGCCTTTTGATGATGAACCTCTTTTAAATCAACTTTTTGAAAATTTTATGTGTTATATTTTCCAAAATTACATTCTTCTTTAGAATCGGGACATCAAAATTTACTTTGCGTAAAGTTTTTGTATTTTTCCAATAAAGTTCATTTTTAATGAACAGTGAAAGATGTTGTATTTTAATTCAAAACCTATTTTTAATCTAATTTATCTCTTTGATTAGATTTTCTTTTTAATTGGTTTCAAAGTTAAATATAATATATCCTTACCATTTAATCCAATAGTGGTCGTTGGAATTAATTTAATCTTAAAATTGGACTTAAACTACTGTCAATATTTTGCTACTTATTGTTTCATAAAAACACGCTCTTTGCTCTGAAAACGGGAAATAATTATTAAATTAATTAATTTAACTTATATATTTTTAATTTTGTAAAATATAAATCATTTTTTTAATTCGGAATATCAAATATAGCATAGGGTAAATTTTTGGTATTTTTCTGGAAAACTTCAATTTTAGATGAATAGTGAAACCACTAAGTGGTAGTTTAAAAACTGATTTTTTGTTTAAATAAAACATTGCCACTTCTGTGATTTGAATTTCAAAAATCTGAAATACATGGTTGTCATTTGGATGTAAAATTATGTTCAATGGGATTAAAATAATTTTTTGTTGTATAGTAACTTTTAAGTTTTAATCACGATTAAAGGAAATTGGTGTAAATTAAGGCAAAAAATAATGTTTTAATAATATAAAATAACCATGAAACATGTTCTACCCTTATTGGATGAGTCATGGCCGACCAAGAAAATCCATTGGTCAACTTGGGGACCCCATGGAGCCACATTGTTTGGAAAATGTAATTAATAACTTTTTATTTAAAGTTAAAATTAAAATGTCACAAACATGTGTTGTTTTACTAAAACAATTTTTACATGGGGTTATACAAGTCATATTTTTAACTATAAATATTAATTATAAATATAAAAAGATTTCATAAATCATTATATTTTTTTATAATTTTTAGATATTAAATAAATTAAATTATTTATGACACCATGATGATACAACAATTACCTCATTATTTAACGATTTAAATAAAATGAAAATATAATGTATAATATAAGACATAAACTTGTAAAAAACCAATTGGATGGGTGAATTTCAAAACCTTATCACTGTATCCTCGAAATATATCCTTTTTGGACCTTTTATATCCGAAAATAATTTTATAATAATGTAATATATTATAACTTTTCAAGAGTTCCCCTCCTCTCCTCTTATAAAAGGCCCCCACCTCTACCACCTTACACACTCCACTAAAGCCTTTGGCTCGGCCAAAACCTACCCATTTCATCTCTCCACATCCCTATCTTTATCAGTTCAGCCTCTCTTTGGGAATAATCCTTTCCAAGGAATCCTTTGATATCAAATCATAGAGAGTTACCCGATTTAAAGGTAGTGTCCTCTCTTGTGTTCTTATGTTTTATTTTGCTTCTCCAACCCTCCAAAATAATTTTATTCCTTTCTTTTGTAACAAAACTAGTATCTTAAATATACTAGGATGTTTTTATGTGAAGGATTCTAGCTATAGTTACACACACCTTCATCTAATGGTTAAAGAACATACTGTTTCTGTGGATGGCGAATTTCTGCCTCACGAAACGATGATTGTTCAATCTTCTCTTAACACCTTTAATGGTGGCCATTATGATGGAAATATATTTTATAGATGATATATATGGTATTTAGTTTTTCTATATGATTCTGAATTTTATATTTAAAACATTCCTTTATGCTTTTCATGTTGTGCAAATGCGATAATTTCATACGAGGAAGTGTGGACTACCGCCCCCTCAAGTGATACGACTCGTTCATGCAATACATGGAATGTATAAAGAATGAAATTAATGAACATATTTGACTTATATAACATATATATTATACTGGAATTATAATATATATTTCTCTCAATTATTTTTAATTCCATTAATATGACAAAGAAATGAAAGTAGTGTTCATGCGTACGTACGACTTACCGTCTCAATGAACAGTACATTTCATTTTTATTATAAGTACATATATATAATGGATATATATGTAATATATTACATATAAATAATGGATATCATTCTAGAATTATAATATATATATATATATCTCATTTTGTTTTAATTCCATTAATATGACAAAAAATGAAAGTAGTGTTCATGCGTACATACGGCCTACCGTCTCCATGAACGGTGATTTTAATTTTTTATTTCCAAATGATATGGAATAGTATAAAAAGAATATATACAAGAAATATATGATATTTAAAACATCAATAATATTCTGGATATACTGTACCTATAACTACATGGAAAATTCTTTTCCAACAAGTTCGATTTTTACTCATGTACCGAATATTGACAAAAACATCTGATATGAATTCACTTTATTAACCAATTATTATAACATTATAATATGAGATTTTAACTGAATAATAATCATTATAGTAGGTCCTTATGAAATTATAAATTGAATAAATTTTATAATTCAGGATATTAAAAAACGGTCAAGTCATGTCGGACACGAGGTAAGGGATCCTACCCATCTCTTTCTTTATAAGTACACTCTTTTATGTCATTCCTTTTAAGAACATCTTTCTTAGGATTGGGATTTTATTTTATATTACTCTTAATGTAATTTTTATGTTCATATGATTATAGACCCTATTTTCTCTCATTAATCCATTTTTGAATTTTTGAGTGGCACCGTTAGGCTGCCGAATTTTCATAAGAGATCCTACCTCTCTCTTTTGTTTTATGTACTCCCTTTTATGTCATTTATTTTAAGCTCATATTTATTATGTTTAGGGATGTTATTTTATATTACTCATTCTATACGTCTTATTTTCATATTACGAGAGACCCTATTTGATCTCAAAAATCCATTTTAGGATGTTTTAAGTGGCGCCGTTAGGCTTTCAAGTTTTCGTAATGGATTTTTCTTCTCACTTTTATTCCCCTAACATTTATGCTACGTTTTCCACTATTTCATTTGAGTGGTGTATGTAATTCCCATTATTATAAACTTTGTTTTGTATAATTTCATTTATGGGTATTTAAATTTTCATTGTATGACCCTTCTTCCATGGGGTGTACGTTTTGAAAGTTACCCTACTCGGTAAGGGGACCTTTCACCCTCCTATTTTTAAAAGACTTATTTTTTATGTCTTTTAATTAAAATAATATTATGTTGGGATATGTTATTCTATATCCTTATTTATGTAAATTTTATGTCCAAGTGATGAGATACCATTTTCTCTCACATCAACTCATTTCCTGAATTTTAAAGTGACGTCATTAAGCTGTCAGATTTCTGTAAGGGAACTTCTTAACCCACCTTCAATTCTTTGGGTTAAACCTCTACTTCTTGATTTTATTATACCAATATTATGTGTGGGATCTCTATGTTGTAATTTCTACAAAATTTTTTGTATATATACTATTTTTACACATAATCATCTCATTGATAAATTCTTATAAACATGTATGGGAAAACATAACTCAATCTCATTTCATTGAGTTAAATATCTATGTCATTGGTTTTGTTTTTCCATGATTATATGTGAATGACCTCTGATTGTTTCAAACATAATATCCACTTATATTTGGTGTACTTATATTTCTCAAACCTAATTATGTGATAGATTTATCCTTAATTTAAGGATACGATCTTTATAATGGATTTCATCTCAATTTACATTTCAATTGAGACTTCATTGTTGTTATGCATCAATTCACTCCTATATGGTGTGTATACAGTCCTTTGAAATATTATATCCTGAATCCCTTTATTCTCATGATATTATAATGCGAGTATTAAATGTTATTCCACAATTATTTGTATCAAGTGTCTCTCATTTTGTTAAAAACTCTTTAACAAAAATATCATTTTATATGTTTTAAAGATTGATTATTCTAAATCATTATTTTTAATGTCTATGTTTTCAAAATGGGTTTCAGTATTTATTTATGTGGACATTAATGTTTTAACATAATAATTCCATTACATGCTTCAAAGTGTTATGGGACACTTTGATTCAAAAATCACTTTTAAATGGTTTTTGACAATGGATTGATTAATTAAATATCTTGGAATTACTTATTGTGATTGCAAATGAAATGCTGTTATTGAAAGGTTTATATTTTCAATATTTTATGTGTAATGATGGTACTTGGACATTTTACGAGTGGTTACATGATAAACCATATGACGGGTGGTGTCGTGATTACCAGGACAAGTGGTTACGTTATAACCTCCAATGCATTGGGTATGGAAGTCGGCCGTATAGAAATTACATTATGTGATATGTGTGGAAGTCGATCGTATGGTTATTCCATATAAGTATGTTTATGTCCCAAGTTACCTTTATATGTTATGTGTTCTATATATGGGTTTTTATTGTAATATTTTGGTTACAAAAGGGGTAAGTAATGATCTTATATTCAGTGAAGAGTTTTTTTACTAATTTATAAAGGTGAAAATTAATACTTTGATAAAGTATTCTTGGTTTACATGTTGTTTGAAAAAATTAGTTGTTCTCTTTCTTTGTGTATCCTTTACTGGGATTTTTATGCTCATCCCATGTTTTTGAAATGTTTTCCACATGAATTAAAGATGAATAGGGTCAAGGATTTGATCAATGAAAGACATGCTTTCTAAAACATGGAACTAGAGAGTTTTCTTTTTAAGTTTTTTTCTTATTTATGGAAACTTCGTAGAAGTGTCTACTATGTAATCTTTTCAGATGTAATAATTATGACCTAATTATCTAAAACTCTAAACCTGAAAATATCCTCTTTGAGAATTATTCATTTAATTCATGATTATGTAATGTTTACGGTCAGGGACTTATAGTTGGTATCAAAGGTCAGTTTAGATTACTTTAGAGGTTATGGTATTCTCTAAGAATAAGTGCCATTACCATAATGGATAGGATTTCAGAAAGATTCATAGTTTTCAAATAAATTGAATGAGTATGTATATCTATGTATTTATCTTCCTCATCAGTACATGATAATTTTTTTCCTATACTCACACTGACATTTCTGGTTTTAGTAATGGGATGGATCTAGCAGGCACCAAAGTGATAATTGGTTTGGAGGAAACTGTGTTGGTTCTCTGATTAAGAGACTAGATGAAATGGGGGATTCAATTAGGAAACTTGAGGTTTTTCTAAACCAGCTATCAAGGAGTCATGATCAACCACTTTAACCATGGTGAGTTCTCTAATGAATCATGTACGAGAGAACCAACTCGATTTGGAAGTTTAGGTAATAATTATAATGGTAAACATAAGTGTTTATATGATCCTTACTTTTGAGATAATTATGGGTTACTATATGTTATGATGGAAAATGAAAGGCATGAGATAAACATGAGGTTAAATTATGTTATCATTATTTTTGAAGATTTTATCCCATTTTGGGGAATGTTTTATGAATTATATTGTTTTGGAAAAAGGACAACACGCAGACCGTGTGACAACCCGTCGCGTCAGACAAAGCTGCTGTAATCGAACCCACAAACAAAGTGCGACTGGTATTTATCGCCTACCACTGGAATACGTGAAGTACCTGGATAGTTTGACTAATTATTTTTAGTTAGATGATTTTATGAATTAAGAGTAAGTTGATTTTGGGTTATCTATGGAAATTACTAACCTATCATGGAAGATATGTGATTAGGTTAATTATTTTTCAATATGAGACTTTAAGAGAAACTGATGTTGTTTGGAGATAAATGATACGATTTAACTTCGAAGACTATGTGATTAAATCCTTCACATATTTGGGTTTCAATCTTACTTTGGTTTACTTATGGTCTTCATTGAACTTTGGGTTTTTTTGGACAAATTCTGGAGATTAAGAATAGATTTTCTTTTTATAAAGGGTTATCCTTTTCTGGATTATCTGATCTTGTACTAACCTTTTTGGTTTTGGTTTTGGATTTTGCCTAATGTCAAGGGAATTATATATTTCTCTTTTGTGGATTATTTGATTCTCTAGAAGTTTATTATATTACTCTTATTGTGAAGAAGTCTTCCTAAATAATCATCATTTGGAGAAATTATGAGTTTCTGTATGAAATCTAGTAAAAGTTGAATGTCAACATGAGAAGTAAGTATGTTTCCTTAAGATCAAAAATAAATTCCTAAATGAAAAGAAACTTAAAACAAAAATGTTGTCTGTTAAATTTTCCTACTGGGGAATCAAATACAGTTTAACCCATCACAAGTTTTTTATTCTCTTATGGTTAACTTTATCCTAGACATGTTTACTATCACTCTCCCTCAAGACATGACCCTTTTTTTTCCTCCATATCCATTTTTTACCTACATGGAATCCTAGTTTGGGTTAACTCGGGTGACCTTTGTAATTCTCTTTCTTTATTTTAATGTGATTGTTTTATTGACTCTTGTTCCAATATGGGATTTTCAATGAAGTTTCCACACCCAATTTTAAAATTGCGAGGACGCAATTCCCAAAATGGGGGAAGGATGAAACACCCCAGGTAAATAAAGAATATGACATTTTCACATTTATCCATATTTTTGAATAAAATATTAATACAACTTTAAAGGGGGCACTATGCTCGATGGCTTACCCAATACACAACAATGGGTTTCTTGGAAATCTTACGGTGCACTCTAATAATAAAATAATATTATTTTAAATTTTAGTTAAGGCCTAGCTGTTGCAATGGATGGAATGAACAGAACTAACTACAAAATGATTATATATGTTTGTCAAATATTTTAACTTTTTACAATAAATGATAGAGGATTAAAAATGTGAATGAATCCAATTTTAAGCGTAAACATTCTTATATTGTTTAAAAGTTAGATTAACTGCCTTTTGATGATGAACCTCTTTTAAATCCGCTTTTTGACAATTTTATTTGTTATATTTGACAAAATAAAATTTTTCATTTGAATCGGGACAGCAAAATTAACTTTTCGTAAATTTTTGGTATTTTTCCGATAAATTTCATTTTTTAATTTATAGTGAAAAATGTTGTATTTTAATTCAAAACCTCTTATTAATATAATTTATCTATATGATTAGATTACCTTTTTAATTGTTTTTAAAGTGAAATTAGAATATATTTTTACCATTTAATACAATAGTGGTATTTGCAATCAATTTCATCTTGAAATTGGACTTAAACTACTGTCAATTTTTTGATAATTATTGTTTCATAAAAACATGCTATTTTCTCTGACAGCGGGAATTAATTATTAAATTAATTAATGTAACTTATATTTTTTGAATTTTGTAAAATTTACATCATTTTTGAATTCGGAATATCAATTATAGCATAGGGTAAATTTTTGGTATTTTTCTGGAAAACATCAATTTTAGATGAATTGTGAAACCACAAAGTGGTAGTTTAAAAATTGATTTTTCGTTTAAATGAAACTTTAACACTTCTGTGATTTGATTTTCAGAAATCCAACATACATGGTTGTCATTAGGATGTAAAATATGGTTCAATGGGATTAAAATAATTTTTTGGTTAATAGTAACATTTAAGTTTTAATCGCGATTAGAGGTAATTAGTGTAAATTAAGGCAAAAAATAATGTTTTAATAATATGAAATGACCATGACACATGTAATACCCTTATTGGATGAGTCATGGCCGACCAAGATAATCCATGGGACAACTTGGGGCCCCATGGATCAACTTTTATTGGAAAATGACATTAATAAATTTTTATTTAATGTTAAAATTAAAATGTCACAAACTTGTGTTGTTTTACTAAAACAATTTATAAATGGGGTTATACAAGTAATTTTTTTACTATAAATATTCATTAGAAATATACAATGATTTACTATATCAGGATTGTTTTTTTATAGATTTTAGACATTAAATAAACAAAATTATTTATGACACCATGATGATGCAGTGATTACCTCATTATTTAACGATTTAAATAAAATGAAAAGATAATGTAAAATCTAAGACCAAAACTTGTAACAAACCTATTGTATGGGTGAATTTTTAAATATTATCACCTTATCCTTGAAATATATCATTTTGGGTCCTTTTAAATCTGAATTCATTTTATAATAAAGAAATATTTTATAACTTTCCAAGAGTGCCCCTCCTCTCCTCTAATAAAATCCCCCCACCTCTACCACCTTACACACACCTCTCAAGCCTTTGAATCAGAAAAAACCTGAACATTTCATCTCTCCACATCCCAATATTAATCATTGAAGCCTAACTTTGGGAATAATCCTTTCCAAGGAAACCATTGAGCTCAAATCAAAGAGAGTTACCCAATTTAAAGGTAGTGTACTCTCTTGTGTTCTTATGTTTTATTTTGTTTCTCCAACCCTCTAAAATCATTTTATTCCTTTATTTTGTAACAACAAAAATATCTTCAATTTACTAGGATGTTTTTATGTGATGTATTAGATCTACACTTATAGACACCTTCATCTAATGATAAAATAACATACTATTTCTGTGGATGGAAAATTTCTGCCTCACGAAACGAAGATTGTTCAATCATCTCTTAACACCTTTCATGGAGTCCATTATGATGTCACAATATTTTATATATGATATATATGGTATTTATGTTTTCTATATTCTTCTGAATTTTATATTTAGAACATTCCATTATGATTTTCATGTTGTGCAAATGCGATAATTTCATACGAGGAGTCTGGACTACCGCCCCCTCAAGTGGAGTGACTCATTCATGAAATACATGGAATGTATAAATAATGAAATTAATGAACATATGTGACCTATATAACATATATATTATACTTTAATTATAATATATATATCTCTCAATTATTTGTAATTCCATTAATATGACAAAGAAATGAAAGTAGCGTTCATGCGTACGTACGGCTTACCGTCTCCATGAACGATACATTTAATTTATATTATAAGTACATATATATAATGGATATATATGCAATATATTACATCTAAATGATGGATATCATTCTTTAATTATAATATATATATATATATATATATCTAAATTTTTTAATTCCATTAATATGACAAAAAATGGAAGTTGCGTTCATTCGTACGTACGACCTACCGTCTCCATGAACGATGCTTTTAATTTTTTAGCTCCAAATGATATGGAATAGTATAAAATGAATATATAGTGGATATATATGATATTTAAAACGTCAATACTATTTTGGATATGATGTACCTATAACTACATGGAAAATACTTTTCCAACAAGTTCGATTTTTACTCATGTACCGAACATCGACAAAAACATCTGATATGAACTCGCTTTATTAACCAATTATTATAAATAATAATATGTGATATTAACTGAATAATATTCTTTAAAGTAGGTCCTTACGAAATTATAAATTGACCAAATTTTATTATTCTGGAAATTAAAGAACGATCGAGTCCTTTCGGACACGAGGTAAGGGATCCTACCACTCTCTTTCTTTTTAAGTACACTCATTTTTGTCATTAATTTTAAGATCATATTTCTTATGATTGGGATGTTATTTTATATTAATCTTAATGTACTTTTTATGTTCATATTATGAGAGACCCTATTTTCTCTCATCAATCCATTTTTGAATTTTTGAGTGGCGCCGTTAGGCTGTCGAATTTTCGTAAGAGATCCTACCTCTCTCTTTCTTTTTTAGTACTCCCTTTTATGTCATTTCTTTTAAGCTCATCAGTATTATGATTGGGTATGTTATTTTATATTCCTTATTCTGTAAGTTTTATGTTCATATTACGAGAGACCCTATTTGATATCATAAATCCATTTTTTGAAGTTTTAAGTGGTGTCGTTAGGTTGTCGAGTTTTCGTAAGGGATTTTTCGTCTCACTTTTATTCCCCTAAGATTTATGCTACATTTTCCACTATTTAATTTCAGTGGTGTATGTAATGACCGTTATTATACATGTTGTTTAGTATAATCTCATTTATTGGTATTTACATCTTCATTGTATGACCCTTATTCCATGGGGTGTACGTTTTGAAAGTTACCCAACTCGGTAAGGGGACCTTTCACCCTCCTATTTTTAAAAGACTTATTTTGTTACGTCATTTAATTCACACACTATTATGTTGGGATATGTTACTATATATCCTTATTTATGTAAATATTATTTCCAAGTGATGAAATACCACTTTCTCTCACATCAACTCATTTCCAGAATTTTAAAGTGATGTCGTTAGGCTGTCGGATTTCTGTAAGGGAACTTCTTAACCCACTTCCAATTCTTTGGGTTAAACCTCTCCTTATTGATTTTATTATACCATGATTATGTGTGGAATCTATATGGTGTATTTTCTACAAACCATTGTGTAGATATAGTATTTCTACACATAATCATCTCATTTATAAATTCATACAAACGTGTATGGGAAATCATAACTCAATCTCATTTCATTGAGTGAAATATCTATGTCATTGGTTTTGTTTTTCCATGATTATTTGTGAATGACCACTGATTGTTTCACACTTAATATCCACTTCTATTTGGTGTATTTATATATCTCACACATAATTATGTGATATAATTATCCTTAATTTAAGTATACCATCTTTATAATGGATTTCATCTCAATTTACATTTCCATTGAGACTTCATTGTTGTTATGCACCAATTCACTCTTATATGGTGTGTATACTGTCTTTTGACATATTATATCATAAATACCTTTATTCTCATGATATTATAAAGCTTGGATTAAATTTTCTTCCACAATTATTTGTATTCAAGAGTCTCTCATTTTGTTAAAAACTCTTTAACAAAAATAGCGTTTTAAATGTTTTAAAGATTAATTATTCTAAATCTTTATCTTTAATGTCCATGTTTTCAAAATGGGTTTCAGTGTTTATTTATATGGAAACTAATGTCATAAAATTATAATTCCATTTAAATCTTCAATGTTGTATGGGACACTTTGATTCAAAAATCACTTATAAATGGTTTTTGAAAATGGATTGATTAATTCCATATTATAGAATTACTTATTGTGATTTCAAATGATACGTTGTTATTGAAATGTTTATCATTTCAATATTTTATGTGTAATGATGGTACTTGGACATTTTAAAGGTGGTTACGTGATAAACCATATGACCGGTGGTGCTGTGAATACCCGGACGGGTGGTTACGTTATAACCTCCAATGCATTGGGTATGGAAGTCGGCCGTATAGCTATTCCATTAAGTGATATGTGTGGAAGTCGATCGTATGGTTATTCCATATAAGTATGTTTATGCCCCAAGTTACCTTTATATGTTATGTGTTCTTTATATGGGTTTTTAAGGTATTCTTTTGGTAAGAAAAGGGTTAAGTAATGTTATTTTATTCAGTGAATATTTTTTTTACTACTTCATAAAGGTGAAAAGTATTACTTTGATAAATTATACTTGGTTTACTTTTTTTTGGAAAAACTAACAGTTTTTTTCATTGTGTATCCATTGCTGGGATTTTTATGCTCATCCCATGTTTTTGAAATGTATTCCTCATGACTTAAAGATGAATAGGGTCAAGGATGGGATCAAGGAAAGACATGCTTTCTAAAACATGGAACTAGACATGTTTCTTTTTAAGTGTTTTTTTTATTTTATGGAACCTTAGTAGAAGTTTATACTATGTAATATTTTGAGATGTAATAGTTATGACCTATTTCTCTAAAACTCTAAACCTGAAAATATCCTCTATGTGAATTATTCATTTAATTCATGATTAAGTAATGTTGAATTCTGGGGCCTTATAGTTGGTATCAAAGGTCGGTTAAGATAACTTTAGAGGGTAGGGTATTCTCTAAGTATAAGGGACAATACCATAATGGATAGTATTTCAGAAAGAGTCAATGTTTTTAGATAAATTGAATGAGTATGTATATCTAATTCTTTATCTTCCTCATTAGTACATGATAATTTTGTTGATATACTCACACTGACATTTATGGTTTTAGTAAAGGGATGGATCTAGAAAGCACCAAAGTGACAATGGGTTTGAAGGAAACTGTAGTGGTTCTCTGATTAAGAGACCTGATGAAATAGGGGATTCAATGAGGAAACTCGTGGTTGTTCTAAACCAGTAATCAAGTAGTCATGATCAACCACTTGAACCTTGGTGAGTTCTCTAATGAATCATGTATGAGAGAACCAACTCGATTTGGAAGTTCAGGTAATAATTATAATGGTAACCATTAGGGTTTATATGATCCTTACTTTTGAGATAATTATGGGTTACTATAATTTATGATGGAAAATGAAAGGCATGAGGTAAAATTGAGGTTAAATTATGTTATGATTATTTTGGAAGATTTTATCTCGTTTTGGGGAATGTTTTACAAATTATATAGTTTTGGAAAAAGGACAACATGCAGACCGTGTGACAACCTGTCGTGTCGGACAAAGCTGCGGGAATCAAACCCACAACCAAAGTGTGACTTGTATTTATCGCTTACCACTGGACTACGTGAAGTCCCTGGTTAGTTTGACAAATTATTTTTTGTTAGATTATTTTATGAATTAAGAGTAAGTTTATTTTGGGTTATCAATGGAAATTATTAACCTATCGTGGAGGATATGTGATTAAGATAATTATTTTTCAATACGAGACTTTAAGAGCAACTGATGTTGTTTGGAGATAAATGATACGATTTATCTTCGATGACTATGTGATTAAATCCTTCAAATATTTGGGTTTCAATCTTAGTTTGGTTTACTTATGGTCTTCATTGAACTTTGGGTTTTGTTGGAAAAATTTTGGATATTAAGAATAGATTTTCTTTTTATAAAGGGTTATCCTCTTCTGGATTATCAGAACATGTACTAAAATTTTTGGTTTTGATTTTGGATTTTGTCTAAAGGCATGGGAAGTATATATTTCTCTTTTTTGGATTAGGTGATTCTCTAGAAGTTTATTATATTACTCTTAATGTGAACAAGTCTTCCAAAATACTCATCATTGGGGGAAAGTATGTGTTTGTGTAAGAAATCTAGTAAAAGTTGAAAGTCATCATGAAAAGTAAGTATGTTTCCTTAAGATCAAAAATAAATTCCTCAATGAAAAGTAACTTAAAACAGAAATGTTGTCTGTTATCTTTTCCTACTGGGGAATCAAATACCGTTTAACCCATCACAATTTTGTGATTTTCTTATGGTTAACTTTCTCCTAGACATGTTTACTATCACTCTAACTCAGAAAATGACCCTTTTTCCCTCCATATCCATGTTTTCTTACATGTACTCATAGTATGGGTTAACTCGGGTGACCTTTGTACTTCTCTTTCTTTATTTTAAAGTGATTGTTTTACTGACTCTTGTTCCGATGTAGGATTTTCAATGACTTTTCCAAGCCTAATATTAAAATTGCGAGGACACAATTCCCAAAAGGGGGGAAGGATGTAACACCCAAAGTAAATAAAGAATATGACATTTTAAAATTTATCCATATTTGTGAATAAAATATTAATATAACTTTAAAGGGGGCTCTATGCTCGATGGCTTACCCAATACGCAAAAATGAGTTTCTTGGGAATCTTACGTTGCACTCTAATAATAAAATAATATTATTTTAAATTGTAGTTAACGCTTAGCCATTGTAATGGTGGAAATGAACAGAACTAAAAAAATGATTATATATGTTTGTCAAATATTTTTAATTTTTACAATAAATGTTAGAGGATAAAAAATGCGAAAGAATCCAATTTTAAGCGTAAATATTCTAATATTCTTTAAAAGGTCGATTAACCGCCTTTTGACGACGAACCTCTTTTAAATCCACTTTTTGAAAAAAAAAATATTATATTTGACAAAATAAAATTTTTCATTATAATAAGGACATCAAAATTTACTTTGCGTACAATTTTGGTATTTTTCCGATAAAATTCATTTTTTAATGAATAGTGAAAAATGTTGTATTGTAATACAAAACCACTTTTTAATCAAATTTATCTATATGATTAGATTATCTTTTGAATTGGTTTTCAAGTGAAATTAGAATATATTTTTACCATTATATTTTAATCCAATAGTGGTCATTGGAATTAATTTCATCTTGAAATTGGACTTAAACTACTGTCAATTTTTAATACTTATTGTTTCATAGAAACAGGTTATTTGCTCTAACAGTGGGAATTAATTATTAAATTAATTAATGTAACTTATATATTTTGAATTTTTTAAAATAGACATCATTTTTGAATTCAGAATATCAAATATATCTTAGGTAACTTTTTTGTATTTTTCTGGAAAACATCAATTTTATATGAATTGTGAAACCACAAAGTGGTAGTTTAAAAACTGATTTTTCATTTAAATGAAACTTTACCACTTATGTGATTTGATTTTAAAAAATATAACATACATGGTTGTCATTAGGATGTAAAATGTGGTTCAATGGGATTAAAATAATTTTTTAGTGAATAGTAACTTTTACGTTTTAATCGTGATTAGAGGTAATTAGTGTAAATTAATGCAAAAAATAATGTTTTAATAATATGAAATGTCATTGACACATGTCCTACCCTTATTGGATGAGTCATGGCCGACCAAGAAAATCCATCGGTCAACTTGGGGACCCTATGGAGCCACATTGGTTTGAAAATGACATTAATAACTTTTTATTTAATGTTAAAATTAAAATGTCACAAACATGTGTTGTTTTACTAAAACAATTTTTACATGGGGTTATAAAAGTCATATTTTTTACTATAAAAATTCATTAGAAAGATACAACGATTTCCTACATAATGATAGTTTTTTTATAATTTTTAGCCATTATATAAATTAAATTATTTATGACACTATGATGATGCAGAGATTACCTCATTCTTTAATGATTTAAATAAAAATAAAATATAAAGTAAATCTAAGACCTAAACTTATCACAAACCTATTGGATGGGTGAATTTCGAAAACGTATCACCTCATCCTCAAAATATATACTTTTGGGACCTTTTAAATCTGAAAATCATTTTATAATAAAGTAAGATTTTATAACATTCCAAGAGTGCCCCTCCTCTCCTCTTATAAAAGGCCCCCACCACTACCACCGTACACATACCTCTCAAGCCTTTGATTTGGAAACAACCTGCCCATTTCATCTCTCCACATACCAATATTCATCATTTTAGCCTCAATTTTGGAATAATACTTTCCAATTAATCCTTTGAGCTCAAATAAAAGAGAGTTAACCGATTTAAAGGTACTGTCCTCTCTTGTGTTCTTATGTTTTATTTTGCGTCTCCAACCCTCTAAAATATTTTTATTCCTTTCGTTTGTAACAACACCAGTATCTTCAATATAACAGGATGTTTTCATGTGAAGGATTTGAGCTACACTTACACACACCTTCGTCTAAGGGTTAAAGAACATACTGTTTCTGTGGATGGCAAATGTCTGTCTCATGAAATGATGATTGTTCAATCTTCTCTTAACACCATTCATGGTGGCCATTATGATGTCACAATATTTTATATATGGTATATATGGTATTTATTTTTTCTATATGCTTCTGAATTTTATATTTAAAACATTCCTTTATTCTTTTCATGTTGTGCAAATGCGATAATTTCATACGAGGAAGTCTGGACTACCGCCCCCTCAAGTGAAGTGACTCATTCATGCAATACATGGAATGTATAAATAATGAAATTAATGAAGATATGTGACCTATATTAAATATATATTATACTGTATTTATAATATATATCTCTCAATTATTTTTAATTCCATTAATATGGCAAAGAAATGAATGTAGCGTTCATGCGTACGTATGACTTACCGTCTCCATGAATGTTACATTTCATTTCTATTATATGTACATATATATAATGGATATATATGTAATATATTACATATAAATGATGGATATCATTTTGTAATTATAATTTATATATATATATATATATCATTTTTTTTAATTCCATTAATATGAAAAAAAATGAAAGTAGCGTTCATTCGTACGTACGGCCTACCGTCTCCATGAATGGTGATTTTAAATTTTTATATCCAGATGCTACGGAATAGTATAAAATGAATATATACTGGATATATATGATAATTAATACATCAATACCATTATGGATATGATGTACCTATAACTACATGGAAAATCATTTTCCAATTAGTTTGATTTTTACTCATGTATCGAACATCGACAAAAACATCTGATATGAACTCACTTTATTACCCAATTATTATAACATTATAATATGTGATACTAACGGAATAATAATCTTTAAAGTAGTTCCTTAAGAAATTATAAATTGACAAAATTTTATTATTCAGGAGATTAAATAACGATCGAGTCATGTCGGACACGAGGTAAGGGATCCCAGCCCTCTATTTCTTTTTAAGTGCACTCTTTTATGTCATTCCTTTTAAGCTAATATTTCTTATGATTGGGATGTTATATTATATTACTCTTAATTTAACAGCCTGAGATTTTATGGAAAATATTATTTTTAATTTCATTAATGTCTTGTGTTGTAAGCTACACCAAAAAGTGGTTGCACAACAAGCATCCTTGACTTGTCTTTCATTACACGCAATCGTGACCTTCCTCAATAGCGCGTGTAGTATGCAATAACGAGTTTCACTAAACAACAATATGCTATTAAAATATTATTAAAACTAGTTGTTATGAATTGTAATGACCACTTTTTGAAATTTTGTACATTTTATTTTTCAAAATGGAATTCATTTTTGGATTCGTAATATCAAAATTATCTTAGGGTGAAATTTTGGTACTTTTCAGATAACTTTCATTTTCTGATGAATAGTGAAAATTACTAAATTTTAATTAAAAACATCCTTTTTAATCGAAATAATTAATAGTGATAAATTATTAATTTGAGTGTTTTTATAGTATATTTAGAATATATTATTACAATTTAATACAATGTTGTTTATTGGATGTAATTTCACATTTAAACGAGACATAAACAAGTGTCAATCTTTTGATAGTTATTATCTCTTAAGAACACGCTATTTGTTTTGACGATGGGAATTAATTTTTAAATTAATTAATGCAGCTGATATGTTTTGAATTTGGTAAAATAGACATAATTTTTGAGTTCGTAATATCAAATATAGCTTAGCCCAACTTTTTGGTATTTTTCTGGAAACTTTCATTTTTTGATGAATAGTGAAACCATAAGTGGTAGTTAAGTAAAATGAATTTTTCATAAAACATAATTTTACCACTTCTGTGAATGGAATTTCAAAAATTAGAGAGACACGGTTGATGTCAGTAAGTAAAATTTGGTTCAATGTGATGAAAATAATTTTTGGTGAATAGTAACTTTTTACTCTTTTTACCACGGTTAAAATTAAATAGGGTAATTAAGAGTAAAAATCAAATTATTATTACCATATCACATGTCCTAATTCTATTGGTTAAGTGTAATTAGACCAAAAACAAAATTAGGAATAAAATATGACCATTTAGGCCCACTTGGATTAGATTAGGACATTTATTATTAATTTACTTAAAGAAGGGTTAAAATAGTTAAAATCAATGTTTAATAAGTACATTATTTTTAATATAGGGCTATACATAATATAAATTCGACTAAAAATAGTCATTAGAAATCTAAAACGATTTCCTACATAATGGTATTTTATTTGTAATTTGTAGACATTAAATAATTTAATTTATTGATGACATAATGATAATGCAGTAATTATCTTATTAATAAAATATTGACATAATTGATGTCATAAATACCCAAATAAATGTAATTTCAGACTTTTTATGAAATAAACTAATTTTCTCGGTTAATATGACATTTTATTATTGATTTAATTTACTTTTTTTGAAATAATCATTCTGTTGTGAATTTCAAAAAAATCAATTACAAAATAGTGTCAAAATTGACATAAAATAGTTTTTAAAACAAATATTATATTATTAATTTGATTTTATTCCTAAAAATCTATGGATCGGCCAAATGACTTAAATAAGGTTATATATATTATTAATAAACAACTTGGGGTTTGTTTGGCTTCTTATAGAAAGTTTATTAACCATATATTATAAGAACACAAGAAGACACGGTAAAAGTAAAATTATTTTACTTAATGTTAAATCTAAATGATAAGGTTAAAATAGGAACCTAAACTTGTCTAAATTCTATTAGATGAGAGGATTTCAACCCATCCCCACCTTATATTCGAAATAAATCAAAATGGAACTATGTAAACCGAATTTGACTTTATAATAAAATAATAGTTTTCGTTATTCCAATGGTGCCCCTCTCCTCAATTATAATAGGGAACCTCCTCCCTCTCTTCCTCACACCACTATGAGCCTTATAGATCGGCCAACCCCTTCCAAATTCCATTCTCCACTTCCCTATAAACATCCTAGAGGTTTTGGTCTTCCTTAAAGACCAATTTTAGTGCCCTAAAAAGAGATCTCAAAGAGGCGATTCAAAGAAGAGGTAATGTGTGTTACCGATTCTTTCATCTCTATTTCTTCTTCCACTTATTCTTCTTAGGTTGTTTCATTATGAAGTAATAACATCAGTATCACTTATATATTGATATTCTATTATAATTATGAAACAAACTTATTTCACCATCGATCCATCATACAGAAAACGAAATCACCACCCGTGCGTACGTAAGGAATACCGTCTCCACGCCGTCGTGTAATCTATTTTCCACCACCACCTTACTTAGATGGGTATAATGGTGTACATAATAACTATATATTATTATTTTAAAGTGATATTGATTCTGAAATATTATACATACACTCCAATACAATTCCACGATCATGATAACGATTTCATCGCTCGTGCGTACGTATGGACTACCGTCTCCACGACGCGATGAGATTCATTCTCCACGTTAACCATGAATGAATGATTATAAAGTATATATAACAATTAATAATGAAATATATGACATAATAATGATTCTGGATTTATGTGTATATATATGTATGTAATCTACATAATTCCATTCAACTCAATAAGGAAAAGAAAACAACGTTCATGCGTACGTATGGTCTACCGTCTCCATGAATGGTTTATTTCCTTCCATTATCTGATCTATTATATATATATTCTGAATATATATTATATATAAATCATGTTTTATATTATGGAATTAATTAATCACGATCTAAGTAATCATATGAATAATTACTTGTCAAAACACGGACGACAAATCAAACGATTTTATCCAAAACACTCTTTAACATGGAATTTACAAAAGAACGGGTAATATAAAGCCATAAGTGAACCATATATGATATCATAACAATTAGTTTTATTATGTAATAAGACAATGACATTATTTAAATATTTATACAAGATGTGCGGACACATACGAATCAAATCGGACCTAAGGTAAGCGAAATATCAAAATCTCATTTTTTATCCGAGATTGTTTATACTTTGAAATTTACTAGGGTGTATTTTATCATCCACATCCCTGATTCCACAATATGTAATATTATTCCAATCCACCTACAATTGTTTTAATCCAATTTTACTCTTCGGTGAGTTTTTAGTAAAAGATATGTAAGGAATCTTTTGTCATTTTTCGTACGAGGTACTTTTTGAATTTTCCGAAAAAAGTACGAGAAGAATGATTTCTTTTAACATATACAGCTTGAATGTATTTTTAAACATTATTTCCAAGAGGATTCCCTTACAAGTTTTGAAGTTTATTTTTCGTCAACATATTTTAGTTAGAATTGTATGACATGTTAAGAAAGGAAAAGTGTTTTTGAAGATTGAAAGGATATTTTAATCAAGAATAGAGGTCAAGTGTTTTATCAAAATTATTTTCCATCTAAGATAATAAAGGGTTCTATTTCTATCCCTATTATTACATTGATTTGATTATGTTGTGATGGAATTATTTTTATGAATTTCTTTATCTTATATGAATTTTTTTATGATGTCACGATGTTTAAGATTCCCATTATTATTACATGGGTTATGCTATGATGTATGATTTAGGATTTTGGGGCACACATAAGAATGGTATCATTATGAGATGGGTGGGACC
This sequence comes from Viscum album, assembly GCA_963277665.1. Taxonomy (NCBI): domain Eukaryota; kingdom Viridiplantae; phylum Streptophyta; class Magnoliopsida; order Santalales; family Viscaceae; genus Viscum; species Viscum album. The sequence continues at coordinate 1,231,633,935 of OY728162.1, read as the reverse complement.
TATATCTCCCTCCAATGAATTGGGTAAAGATTTTATATCTCTTGAGATAGACATGGCTGGAATGGTAGGTAATACCGGTTCAGTGAAACAGGACTGAAATGAGGAGTGAACTCGGTTCAGAAATGGACTTTGTCTACTAAGATAGTCTTGGCAATGAGTCTTGACTAATAAGAAATGATTCTCAATGATTATGTGTGTATGCCACAAAGTTTCATGTTATAAGTTATGATTATTGGGATTACATTTATCTATGATGATTTATCCCATGTTATGAAATTATGATCTCTTTTGCAGGTTAAGATTTCCAAAAGTTATGTGCTTATGAATATGATGTGATTGATATTTCTTTTGTTTACCCTTACTAAGAATTTCAGCTCACCCTTTTATGTTTTCATTTCCCCAAGATATAAATAATGGTTTTAGGTAAAAAAAGGGAATATCTTTATGGGAGATGTTGAAGATATTTCACCATGATTAGAAGATTATATTCTGAGTTTCCAAAGGCACTAAACTATTACGATCCTTGTGTGTGTGTTTTTGTTATATACTAAGTATTCCACAAAAGTAATGTAATGTCCATGTACATTATGCATCGGGTCTCTACAGTTGGTATCAGATGAAAGGTTTAGTCAACGTTTGGAAACTAGGTTGCGAAAACGTTAGTGAGATCCCAAGAGATATTTCTAAGGTATGTTTAGGTATGCCACTAAGGATAAGTATACGTATAGGATATAGTCCTAGAACTATGGTAATGATCTTAGAATTTAACCTAAATGTTATATATTGAAGTTACTCCCCCTTTATTATGATTTTTTCCTCTAACACTATTTTTTTTGGGTTTTAGAAAATGGCTGGAAACAAGATGATTCACGATAATATAGGATATTATGGACAATGGAATGATATTCTTCATGAGAAACCAAATGAAATGGGATTTGGAAGTCCAACCATCATTATTATGCCGAATCAGCAATCTCATAATATGATCAATAAACAAAAATTTGGTAAGTTTCATGACTCGGCTAATAAGATAAAGATGGAGTTTCATGATGATCATAGAGGAAATAAAGTTCAATTTCCCCTATGTAAATCATGTGGGAAGAGGCATCGAAAAGAATGTTTCAAAGGAACTGGAAGATGCTTTGGGTGTGGAAAAGAAGGACACAAAGCCATTAAGTGCAAAGGAAAAGGTTCAGTTAACACCATGGATGAGGATAATGGTATTGCTACGACATCAACAATGGTAAAATGTTATAAATGTGGAATGTACGGGCATTATACAAACCAATTACCTAAGGGAAAGTCTCATGAAGAGAATCAGTACAGCCGTATGAGTAGTATTTATGTTGACGATGTTGAAGATTCTACAAATGATATGTGAGTTGACAGAAATGTTGAAGTTCTGTCAATAGTTTAAGAAGGCAGTGGAATGATTACATGTTTATCAAGTGTAATGTTTTATAAGTAATCTCATGATACAATGGAATAAAGAGACTTCTAGGGATTGTTACACTGTTGTCTTTCCTTGAGTTTTGAAAGTGTATGATTAATGGTACCGGTATCCATTAAATGATATTCAAATATTTTTGGGATATAGATGATATGCGCATAATGAAGGGATAAAAAGAAAATTAAATGATTGATATTATTCATGAGCTCATGACTTATATAAGGAGAAGGTTATGTAATGGATTGAGTATATAGAATTTTTGGATTTTGGTATGTGGAAAGAGTTAACTTTTGACAGCATTTATGTTTTCACTAAGGTTTAATGGGTATTCATTTTTCAAGAGAATACATGATTAAGGTATTCACATGATTGGAATGTGACCAACAAGATATATGGGGGATAAATGATGGTATTCACATGCTTGGTTGATGACATTTCAAGTAATCATTTTCTTTATATTATGATCTTGGACCAAAGTATTTTAGATATGCCTAAATATTGGAATGGATTATGTTGTACAAAGTTAGTATTTTTTAAGGATGGAACTTTTGATATTATATAGTTTAAAAAAAGGACAACCTGCAGGACGAGCGACATCCCATCGCGTCGGACAAGGCTGTGGGAATCGAACCCACAACCGAAGTGCGACTGGCCTTTGTCACCTACCACTGGCCTACATGAAGTCCCTGTTTAGTAGAAAATAGTTTTATTATATTAAGCAGTATGATATATGAAGTATAAGTCCATTTTAGGAACCATATATCATTAATCTCACTATAGATGGACTTATGTATTTTTTGATAACTTTTCTAACCTTTTGTCTGAGACAGATGGAATAACCCATCATTCTATCACATGATCTGCTAACACATCACGAATGAAAAATTCAACTTCATTTCTTTAAGAGATGAAGTGGAAATTGTCCAATGAATGATAAACTGTCATACTATACCAAAATCACTAAAGTAGTTCTTCTAATTCCAATTTCATCAACTTTAGGGAAATGATCTTGAAAACCAAAAATGTTTTCCTAGTGCTCTTATATCTGATGAATCAGATGGTACCTTAGCACGTCACAAATTTATGGCTTTGTTATTGCTGGCTTTTCCATATCCATGTTCTCTACCACTCTCCATCAGAACATGATGGTTAGATTTCTCTTCCATATCCATGTTTTCACCTATGTGGAACCCCAGTGATTAGTTTATTTGGGTAACCGTTACGTTTCATACTTTTGTTTTTAAAGATTGGTTTTAGTATTCCTTTTTACGATGTGGGTTTCTATTAAATAAACTTTCGAATAGTAAACTATTTATAACCCCGACGAATTTCGAGGGAGAAATTCATTTTAAGGGGGGTAGAATGTAATTGCCCGAGATTTTATGAAAAATATTCTTTTTAATTTCATTAATGTCTTGTGTTGTACGCTACACCAAAAGGAGCTTTCACAACATGCATCCCTGACTTTCCTTCTATTACACGCAATCGTGACCTTCCTCGATAGCGTGTGTAGTACGCAATAAAGAGTTTCACTAAACAACAATATGTTATTAAAATATTATTAAAACTAGCCGTTATGAATAGTAATAACCACTTTTTGAAATTTTTTAAATTTAATTTTTCCAAAATGAAATTCATTTTTGGATTTGTAATATCGAAATTAGCTTAGGTTGAAATTTTGGTACTTTTCGGATAACTTTCATTTTCTAATGAATAGTGAAAATTACTAAATTTTAATTAAAAACAACCTTTTTTATCGAAATAATTAATAGTGATAAATTATTAATTTGAGTGGTTTTAAAGTATATTTAGAATATATTATTACAATTTAATACAACATTGTTCATTGGATGTAATTTCACATTTAAACAAGACATAAACAAGTGTCAATCTTTTTATAGTTATTATCTCTTAAGAACACGCTATTTGTTTTGACGACGAAAATTAATTTTTAAATTAACTAATGCAGCTAATATGTTTTGAATTTGGTAAAATATACATCATTTTTGAGTTCATAATATCAAATATAGCTTAGGCTTAATTTTTGGTATTTTTCTGGAAACTTTCATTTTTTGATGAATAGTGAAACCACTAAGTGGTAGTTAAGAAAAATGAATTTTTCATTAAACTTAATTTTACCACTTCTATGAGTGGAATTTCAAAAATCCGAGAGACACGGTTGATGTCAGTAAGTAAAATGTGGTTCAATGTGATGAAAATATTTTTTGGTGAATAGTTACTTTTTACTTTTTTTACCACGGTTAAAAGTAAATACGGTAATTAAGAGTACAAATGATATTATTATTACCCTAAAACATGTCCTAATTCTATTGGTTAATTGTAATTCGACCCAAGACAACATTTGGAATAAAATATGACCCTTTAGGCCCACTTGGATTTGATTAGGACGTTTATTATTAATTTACTTAAAGAAGGGTTAAAATAGTTAAAATCAAAGTTTAATAAGTGAATTATTTTTAATATAGGGTTATACATAATATAAATTCGACTATAAATAGTCATTAGAAATCTAAAAATATTTCCTACATAATGGTATTTTATTTTTAATTTTTAGACATTAAATAATTTAATTTATTTATAGAACAATGATAATGCAGTAATTATCTTATTAATGAAATATTGACATAATTGATGTTATAAATACCCAAATAAATGAAATTTCAGACTTCTTATGAAATAAAATAATTTTATAGTTTAATATGACATTTTATTATTTATTTAATTTACTTTGTTTGAACTAATCATTCTGTTATGATTTTCACAAAAATCAATTACAAAATAGTGTCAAAATTGACATAAAATAGTTTTTTAAACAAATATTATATTATTAATTGTTATTTTATTTATAAAAATCTAAGGATCGGCCAAATGACTTAGATAAGGTTATATATATTATTAATAAACAACCTGGGGTTATTTTGGATTCTTATAAAAGTTTATTACTCTTATATTAAAGAACACAAGAAGACAAGGTAAAAGTAAATTTATTTTACTTAATGATAAATCTAAATGATAAGGTTAAAATAGGAACCTAAACTTGTATATATTCTATTGGATGAGAGGAGTTAGACACATAACCACCTTATATTCTAAATAAATCAATTTTTAACTATTTAAAACAGAATTTGACTTTATAATAAAATATTAGTATTAGTTATTCCAAAGGTGCCCCTCTCCTCCCTTATAAAAGGGAACCACCTCCCTCTCTTCCTCACACCACTTTGAGACCCCAAGCTCGGCCAACCCCTTTCAAATTCCATTCTCCACTTCCCTATAAACATCCTAGAGGTTCTGGTCTTCCTCAAAGACCAATTTTAGTGCCCTAAAAGGAGATCTCAAAGAGGCGCTTCAAAGAAGAGGTAATGTCTGTTACCGATTCTTTCATTTCTATTTCTTCTTCCACTTCTTCTTCTTAGGTTGTTTCATTATGAAGTAATAACATCAGTATCACTTATATACTGATATTTTATTATAATTATGAAACAACCTTATTTCACCATCTATCCATCCTACGGAAAACGAAATCACCGCGCGTGCGTACGTACGGAATACCGTCTCCACGCCGTTGTGTAATCTATTTTCCACCACCACCTTACATGGATTGGTATAATGGTGTACATAATAACTATATATTATTATTTTAAATTGATATTGATTCTGAAATATTATACATACACTCCAATACAATTCCACGATCATGATAATGATTTCATCGCCCGTGCGTATGTATGGACTACCGTCTCCACGACGCGATGAGATTCATTCTCCACGTTAACCATGCATGAATGATTATAAAGTATATATAACAATTAATAATGAAATATATGACATAATAATGATTCTGGATTTATGTGTATATATATGTATGTAATCTATTTAATTCCATTCAACTCAATAATGAAAAGAAAACAGCGTCCATGCGTACGTATGGTCTACCGTCTCCATGAATGGTGTATTTCCTTCCATTTACTGATCTATTTTATATATTTATTCTGAATATATATTATATATAAATCATGTTTTATATTCTGGAATTAATTAATAATGATCTATGTAATCATATGAATAATTACAAGTCAAAACACAGATGACAAATGAAACGATTTTACCCAAAACACTCTTTAACATGGAATTTACAAAAAGAACGGGTAATATAAAGCCATAAGTGAACCATATATGTTATCATAACAATTAGTTTGATTCTGTAATAAGTCAATGACATTATTTAAATCATTATACAATATTTTCGGACACATACGAAGCAAATCAGACCTAAGGTAAGGGAAATATTAAAATCTCATTTTTTATCCGAGATTGTTTATACTTTGAAATTTACTAGGGTGTATTTTATCATCCACATACCTGATTCCACAATATGTAATATTATTTCCATCCACCTACAATTTTTTAAATCCAATTTTACCCTTCAGTGAGTTTTTATTAAACAATATGAAAGGAATCTTTTGTCGTTTTTCGTATGAGGTACTTTTTGACTTTTCCGACAAAAGTACGAGAAGAATGTTTTCTTTTAACTTATACAGCCTGAATGGATTTTTAAAACCTTATTTCCAAGAAGCTTCCCTTACATGTTTTCAAGTTTATTTTTAGTCAAATTATTTTAGTTAGAATTGTATGACATGTTAAGAAAGGAAAACTGTTTTTGAAGATTGAAATGATATTTTCCTCAAGAATGGAGTTCATGTGTTTTATCAAAATTATTTTCCATATAAGATAATAAAGGGTTCTATTTCTATCCCTATTATTACATTGATTTGATTATGTTGTGATGGAATTATTTTTATGAATTCTTTTATCTTATATGAATTGTTTTATGATGTCACGATGTTTAAGATTCCCATTATTATTAAATGGGTTATGCTATGATGTATGATTTAGGATTTTGTGGCACACATAAGAATGGAATCATTATGAGATGGGTGGAACCTATATATCCCTCCAATGCATTGGGTAAAGATTTTATATCTAATGAGATAGACATGGCTGGAATGGTAGGTTATACCGTTTCAGTGAAACAGGACTGAAACGAGGAGTGAACTCAGTTCAGAAATGGACTTTGTCCACTAAGATTGTCTTGGAAATGAGTCTTGAATAATAAGAAATGATTCTCAATGATTATGTGTGTATTCCACAAAGTATCAAGTTTTAAGTTATGATTACTGGGATTACATTTCACTACGATGATTTATCCCATGTTATGAAATTATGATCTCTTTTGCAGGTTAAGATTTCCAAAACATTTGTTCTTATGAATATGATGTGATTGAGATTTCTTTTGATTACCCTTACTAAGAATTTCAGCTCAACCTTTTATGTTTTCATTTCCCCGGGATATAATGAATGGTTTTAGGTAAAAAAAAGGGAATGTCTTTATGGGAGATGTTGAAGATCCTTCATCACGATTAGAAGATTATATTCCGAGTTTCCAAAGACACTAAACTATTACGATCCTTGTGTGTGTGTTTTTTTTATATACTAAGTATTCCGAAAAAGTAATGTAATGTCCATGTACATTAAGATTCAGGTCTCTACAGTTGGTATCAGAGGAAAGGTTTAGTCAACCTTTGGAAACTAGGTTGCGAAAACGTTAGTGAGATCCCAAGAGATATTTCTAAGGTATGTTTAGGGATGCCCCTAAGGATAAGTATACGTATAGGATATAGTCCTAGAACTATGGTAATGATCTTAGAATTTATCATAAGATGTTAGATATTTATGTTACTCCCCCTTTATTATTATTTTTACCTCTAACACTGTTCTTTTTGGGTTTTATAAAATGGCTGGAAACAAGATGATTCACGATAATGGAGTATATTATAGACAATGGAATGATATTATTCATGAGAAACAAAATGAAATGGGATTTGGATGTCCAACCCTCATTATTATGCCGAATCAGAAATCTCATAATATGATCAATAATCTAAAATTTGGTAAGTTTCCTGACTCGGCTAATAAGAGAAAGATGGAGTTTCATGATGATCATAGAGGAAAGAAAGTTCAATTTCCCCGGTGTAAATCATGTGGGAAGAGGCATCGAGGAGAATGTTTCAAGGGAACTGGAATATCCTTTGGGTGTAGAAAAGAAGGACACAAATCCAGTAAGTGTAAAGGAAAAGGTTCAGTTAACACCATGGATGAGGATAATGGTATTGCTACGACATAAACATTGGTTAAATGTTTTAAATGTGGAATGTACGGGCATTATGCAAACCAATGACCTAAGGGAAAGTCTAATGAAGAGAATCAGTACAGCCGTATGAGTAGTATTTATGTTGACGATGTTGAAGAGACTACAAATGATATGATAGTTGAAATAATTGTTGAAGTTCACTCAATGGTTTAAGAAGGTAGTGGAATGATTACATGTTTATCAAGTGTAATGTTGTATAAGTAATCTCATGGTACTATGGAATAAAGAGACTTCTAAGGATTGTTACACTGTTGTATATCCTTGAGTTTTGAAAGTGTATGATTAATTGTACCAGTATGCATTAAAGGATATTCAGATATTTTTGGAATATAGATGATATGCGCATAATAAAGGGATAAGGAGAAAATTAAATGTTTGATAGTATTCATGAGATCATGACTGATATAAGGAGAAGGTTATGTAACGGATTGAGTATATAGAATTTTTGGATTTTGGTATGTGGAAAGTGTTAACTTTTGACAGCATTTATGTTTTCACTAAGGTTTAATGGGTATTCATTTTTAAGAGAATACATGATTAAGGTATTCACATGATTGGAATGCGACCAACAAGATATATGGGTGATAAATGATGGTATTCACATGCTTGGTTGATGACATTTCAAGTAATAATTTTCTCTATATTATGAGCTTGGACCGAAGTATTTTAGATATGCCTAATGATTGGAATGGATTATGTTGGACAAAGTTAGTATTATTTATGGATAGAACTTTTGATATTATATAGTTTTAGAAAAAGGACAACCTGCAGGACGGGCGACATCCCATCGCGTCGGACAAGGCTGTGGGAATCAAACCCACAACCGAAGTGCGACTGGCCTTTATCGCCTACCACTGTCCTACAGGAAGTCCCTGTTTTGTAGAAACCAGTTTTATTATATTAAGAAGTATGATATATGATGTATAAGTCCATTTTAGGAACCATATATCATTAATCTCACTATAGATGGACTTATGTATTTTTTGATAACTTTTCTAACATTTTGTTTGAGACAAATGGAATAACCCATAATTCTATCACATGATCTACTAACACATCACGAATGACAAATTCAACTTCATTTATTTAAGAGATAAAGTTGAAATATTCCAAATAACGACAAACGGTGAGAATATACCAAAATCACGAAAGTATTTGTTCTAATTCCAATTTCATCAACATTAGGGAAATGATCTCGAAAACCAAAAATGTTGTCCTAGTGCTCTTATATCTAATGAATTAGATGGTACCTTAGATTGTCACAAATTTATGGCTTTGTTATTGCTGGATTTTCCATAGCCATGTTCTCTACCACTCTCCATCAGAACATGATGGTTAGATTTCTCTTCCATATCAATATTTTCACCTATGTGGAAACCCAGTGAATAGCTTATTTGGGTAACCGTTACGTTTCATACTTTTTGTTTTTAAATATTGGTTTTGGTATTCCTTTTTACGATTTGGGTTTCTATTAAATAAACATTCGAATAGTAAACCATTTATAACCCTGATGAATTTCATAGGAGAAATTCATTTTAAGGGGGGTAGAATGTAACAGCACGAGATTTTATGAAAAATATTCTTTTTAATTTCATTAATGTCTTTTGTTGTACGCTACACCAAAGGGAGCTTGAAAAACATGCATCCCTGACTTTCCTTGCATTACACGCAAACATGACCTTCCTCGATAGCGTGTGTAGTACGCAATAACGAGTTTCACTAAACAACAATATGTTATTAAAATATTATTAAGACTAACCGTTTTGAATAGTAATAACCACTTTTTGAAATTTTGTAAATTTTATTTTTCAAAATGAAATTCATTTTGGGATTCGTAATATCGAAATTAACTTAGGGTGAAATTTTGGTACTTTTCGGATAACTTTCATTTTCTGATGAATAGTGAAAATTACTAAATTTTAATTAAAAACAACATTTTTAATCGAAATAATTAATAGTGATAAATTATTAATTTGAGTGGTTTTAAAGTATATTTAGAATATAGTATTACAATTTAATAAAATTTTGTTCATTGGATGTAATTTCACATTTAAACGAGAGATAAACAAGTGTCAATCTGTTGATAGTTATTATCTCTCAAGAACACGCTATTTGTTTTGACGACGGGAATTAATTTTTAAATTAATTAATGCAGCTGATAAGTTTTTAATTTGTTAAAATAGAAATCATTTTTGGGTTCATAATATCAAATATAGCTTAGGCCTAATTTTTGGTATTTTTCTGGAAACTTTCATTTTTTGATGAATAGTGAAACCACTAAGTGGTAGTTAAAAAAATGAATTTTTTTCACAAAACATAATTTTACCGCTTTTGTGAGTGGAATTTCAAAAATCCGAGAGACATGGTTGATGTTAGTAAGTAAAATGTGGTTCAATGTGATGAAAATAATTTTTGGTGAATAGTAACTTTTTACTTTTTTTTACCACGGTTAAATGTAAATAGGGTAATTAAGAGTAAAATGATATTATTATTACCCTAACACATGTCCTAATTCTATTGGTTAAGTTTAATTCGATCCAAAAAAACATTAGGAATAAAATATGACCCTTTTGGCCCACATGGATTAGATTAGGACATTTATTATTAATTTACTTAAAGAAGGGTTAAAATAGATAAAATCAATGTTTTATAAGTAAATAATTTTTAATATAGGGTTATACATAAGATAAATTCGACTATAAATAGTATTTAGAAATCTAAAAAGATTTACTACATAATGGTATTTTATTTTTAATTTGTAAACATTATATAATTTAATTTATTTATGACACAAAGATAATGACATAATTATCTTATTAATGAAATACTGACATAATTTAGGTTATAAATACACAAATAAATGTAATTTCGGTCTTTTTATGAAATACACTAATTTTATTGTTTAATATGACATTTGTTATTGATTTAATTTACTTTGTTTGAACTAATCATTCTGTTATGATTTTCACAAAAATCAATTACAAAATAGTGTCAAAATTGACATAAAATAGCTTTTAAAACAAATATTATATTATTAATTGTTATTTTATTCATAAAAATCTATGGTTCGGCCGAATGACTTAGATAAGGTTATATATATTATTAATAAACAACATGGGGTTCTTTTGGCTTCTTATAGTAAGTTTATTAATCTTATATTAAAGAACACAAGAAGACACAGTGAAAGTAAAATTATTTAACTTAATGTTAAATCTAAATGATAAGGTTAAAATAGGAACCTAAAATTGTCTAAATTCTATTTGATGAGAGGATTTCGACCCATCCCCACCTTATATTCTAAATAAATCAATTTGGAACTATTTAAAACCGAAGTTGACTTTATAATAAAATAATAGTATTTGTTATTCCAAAGGTGCCCCTCTCCTCCCTAATAAAAGGGCACCGCTTCCCTCTCTTCCTCACACCACATTGAGCGTTCAATCTCGGCCAACCCCTTCCAAATTCCATTCTCCACTTCCCTATCAACATTCTAGAGTTTCTGGTCTTCCTCAAAGGCCAATTTTAGTGCCCTAAAATGAGATCTCAAAGAGGCGCTTCAAAGAAGAGGTAATGTCTGTTACCGATTATTTCATCTCTATTTCTTCTTCCACTTCTTCTTCTTAGGTTGTTTCATTATGAAGTAATAACATCAGTATCAATTATATACTGATATGTTATTATAATTATGAAAAAACCTTATTTCACCATCTATCCATCCTACGGAAAATGAAATCACCTCACGTCCGTACGTACAGAATACCGTCTCCACGCCGTAGTGTAATCTATTTTCCACCACCACCTTACTTGGATGGGTATAATGGTGTACATAATAACTATATATTATTATTGTAAAGTGATATTGATTCTAAAATATTTTACATACACTCCAATACAATTCCACAGTTATGAGAACGATATCATCGCTTGTTCGTACATATGGACTACCGTCTCCACGACGCGATGAGATTCATTCTCCACGTTAACTATGCATGAAGGATTATAAAGTATATATAACAATTAATAATGAAATATATGACATAATAATGATTCTGTATTTATGTGTATATATATGTATGTAATCTACTTAATTCCATTCAACTCAATAAGGAAAAAAAATAGCGTTCATGCGTACGTATGGTCTACAGTCTCCATGAACGGTGTATTTACTTCCATTTACTGATATATTATATGTATATATTCTGAATATATATTATATATAAATCATGCTTTATATTCTGGAATTAATTAATCATGATCTGAGTAATCATACGAATAATTACAAGTCAAAACACGGACGACAAATGAAACGATTTTACCCAAATCGCTCTTTAACATGGAATTTACAAAAGAATGGGTAATATAAAGCCATAAGTGAACCATATATGATATAATAACAATGAGTATGATTCTATAATAAGTCAATGACATTATTTAAATCATTATACAAGATGTTCGGACACATACGATGCAAATCGGACCTAAGGTAAGGGAAATATCACAATCTCATTTTTTATCCGAGATTGTTTATACTTTGAAATTTACTAGGCTGTATTTTATCATCCACATACCTGTTTCCTCAATATGTAATAATATTTCCATTCACCTACAATTGTTTAAATCCAGTTTTACCCTTCGGTGAGTTTTTAGTAAATGATATGATTGGAATCTTTTGTCGTATTTCGTACAAGGTACTTTTTGGCTTTTTCGACAAAAGTATGAGAAGAATGTTTTCTTTTAACATATATAGCATGAATGTATTTTTAAAAAATTATTTCCATGAAGCTTCCCTTACAAGTTTTCAAGTTTATTTTTTATCAACTTATTTAGTTATAATTGTATGACATGTTAAGAAAGGAAAAGTGTTTTTGAAGATTGAAAGGATATTTTCATCAAGAATGGAGTTCAAGTGTTTTATCAAAATTATTATCCATCTAAGATAATAAAGGGTTCTATTTTTATCCCTATTATTACATTTATTTTATTATGTTGTGATGGAATTATTTTTATGAATTCCTTTATGTTATATGAATTGTTTTATGATGTCACGATGTTTAAGATTCCCATTATTATTACATGGGTTATGCTATGATGTATGATTTATGATTTTGTGGCACACATAAGAATGGTATCATTATGAGATGGGTGGGACCTATATCTCCCTGCAATGCATTGGGTAATGATTTTATATCTCATGAGATAGACATGGCTGGAATGGTAGGTTATACCGGTTCAGTGAAACAGGACTGAAACGAGGAGTGAACTCGGTTCATAAATGGACTTTCTCCACTAAGATAGTCTTGGAAATGAGTCTTGACTAATAAGAAATGATTTTCAATGATTATGTGTGTATTCCACAAAGTTTCATGTTTTATGTTATGATTATTGGGATTACATTTCACTACGATGATTTCTCCCATGTTATGAAATTATGATATCTTTTGCAGGATAAGATTTCCAAAAGTTATGTGATTATGAATATTATGTGATTGATATTTCTTTTGTTTACCCTTACTAAGCATTTGCGCTCACCCTTTTTTGTTTTTATTTCCCCAGGATATAAAAAATGGTTTTACATAAAAAAGGGAATATCTTTATGGGAGATGTTGAAGATCTTTCACCACGATTAGAAGATTATATTCCAAGTTTCCAAATACACTAAACTATTACGATCCTTGTGTGTGTGTTTTTGTTATATACTAAGTATTATACAAAAGTATTGTAATGTCCATTTACGTTAAGCTTCGGGTCTCTACAGTTGGTATCAGAGGAAAGGTTTAGTCAACCTTTGGAAACTAGGTTGCGAAAAAGTTAGTGAGATCCAAAGAGATATTTCTAAGGTATGTTTAGGGATGCCCCTAAGGATAAGTATACGTATAGTATATAGTCCTAGAACTATGGTAAAGATCTTATAATTTGACCTAAGATGTTAGATATTCAAGTTACTCCCCCTTTATTATGATTTTTCCCTCTAACACTGTTCTTTTTGGGTTTTAGAAAATGGCTGGAAACAAGATGATTCACGATAATGGAGGATATTATGGACAATGGAATGATATTCTTCATGAGAAACCAAATGCAATGGGATTTGGATGTCCAACCATCATTATTATTCCGAATCAGTAATCTCATAATATGATCAATAAACTAAAATTTGGTAAGTTTCCTGACTCGGCTAATAAGAGAAAGATGGAGTTTCATGATGATCATAGAGGAAAGAAAGTTAAATTTCCCCTGTGTAAATCATGTGGGAAGAGGAATCGAGGAGAATGTTTCAAGGGAACTGGAAGATGATTTGGGTGTGGAAAAGAAGGACACAAAGCCAGTAAGTGCAAAGAAAAAGGTTCAATTATCACCATGGATGAGGATAATGGTATTTCTATGACATCAACAATGGTTAAATGTTTTAAATGTGGAATGTACGGGCATTATGCACACCAATGCCCTAAGGGAAAGTCTCATGAAGAAAATCAGTACAGCCGTATGAGTAGTATTTATGTTGACGATGTTGAAGAGACTACAAATGATATGTTATTTGAAAGAATTGTTGAAGTTCAGTCAATGGTTTATGAAGTTAGTGGAATGATTACATGATTATCAAGTGTAATGTTGTATAAGTAATCTCATGGTACTATAGAATAAAGAGACTTCTAAGGATTTTTACACTGTTGCCTTTCCTGGAGTTTTGAAAGTGTATGATTAATGGTACCAGAATCCATTAAAGGGTATTCGGATATTTTTGGAATATAGATGATATGCGCATAATGAAGGGATAAGGAGAAAATTAAATGATTGATAGTATTCATGAGCTCATCACTGATATAAGGAGAATGTTATGTAATGGATTGAGTATATAGAATTATTGGATTTTGGTATGTGTAAAGAGTTAACTTTTGACGGCATTTATGTTTTCACTAAGGTTTAATGGGTATTCATTTTTCAACAGAATACATGATTAAGATATTCACATGATTGGAATGTGACCAACAATATATATGGGGGATAAATGATGGTATTCACATGCTTGGTTGATGACATTTCAAGTAATCATTTTCTTTATATTATGAGCTTGGACCGAAGTATTTTAGATATGCCTAAACATTGGAATGGATTATGTTGGACAAAGTTAGTATTATTTAAGGATAGAACTTTTGATATTATATAGTTTTAGAAAAAGGAAAACCTGCAGGACGGGCGACATCCCATCGCGTCGGACAAGGCTGTGGGAATCAAACCCACAACTAAAGTGCGAATGGCCTTTATCGCCTACCACTGGCCTACAAGAATTCCCTGTTAAGTAGAAACTAGTTTTATTATATTAAGAAGTATGATATATGAAGTATAAGTCCATTTTAGGAACCATATATCATTAATCTCACTATAGATGGACTTGTGTATTTTTTTGATAACTTTTCTAAACTTTTCTTTGAGACAAATGGAATAACCCATCATTCTATCACATGATCTGCTAACACATCACGAATGACAAATTCAACTTCATTTCATTAAGAGATGACGTGGAAATTGTCCAAATAACGACAAACGGTGAGACTATACCAAAATCACAAAAGTATTTCTTCTAATTCCAATTTCATCAACTTTAGGGAAATGATCTTGAAATCAAAAAATTTTGTCCTAGTGCTCTTATATCTGATGAATCAGATGGTACCTTAGATCCTCACAAATTTATGGCTTTGTTATTTCTGGATTTTCTATAGCCATGTTCTCTACCACTCTCCATCAGAACATGATGGTTTGATTTCTCTTCCATATCCATATTTTAACCTATGTGGAAACCCAATGATTAGTTTATTTGGGTAACCATTACGTTTCATACTATTTTTTTTAAATATTGGATTTGGTATTCCTTTTTACGTTGTGGATTTCTATTAAATAAACTTTCGAATAGTAAACCATTTATAACCCCGATGAATTTTGAGGGCGAAATTCATTTTAAGGGGGGTAGAATGTAACAGCCCGAGATTTTATGAATAAAATTCTTTTTAATTTCATTAATGTATTGTGTTGTACGGTACACCAAAAGGAGCAAGCACAACATGTATCATTGAATTGCCTTGCATTGCACGCAATCGTGCCCTTCCTCGATAGCGTGTGTAGTAAGCAATAACGAGTTTCACTAAACAACAATATGTTATTAAAATATTATTAAAACTAGCCGTTATGAATAGTAATAACCACTTTTTGAAATTTTGTAAATTTTATTTTTCAAAATTAAATTCATTTTTTGGATTGTAATATCGAAATTAGCTTAGGGTGAAATTTTGGTACTTTTCAGATAACATTCTTTTTCTAATGACTAGTGAAAATTACTAAATTTTAATTAAAAACAACCTTTTTAATCGAAATAATTAATAGTGATAAATTATTAATTTGAGTGGTTTTAACCTATATTTAGAATATAATTTTACAATTTAATACAGTGTTGTTCATTGGATATAATTTCACATTTAAACGAGACATAAACAAGTGACAATCTTTTGATAGTTATTATCACTTAAGAACACGCTATTTGTTTTGACGACGGGATTTAATTTTTAAATTAATTAATTCAACTGATATGATTTGAATTTGGTAAAATAGACATCATTTTTGAGTTCATAATATCAAATATATCTTAGGACTAATTTTTGGTATTTTTCTGGAAACTTTCATTTTTTGATGAATAGTGAAACCACTAAGTGGTAGTTAAGAAAAATGAATTTTTCATAAAACATACTTTTACCGCTTCTGTGAGTGGAATTTCAAAAATCCGAGAGACACGGTTTATGTCAATAAGTAAAATGTGGTTCAATAAGATGAAAATAATATTTGGTGAATAGTAACTTTTTACTTTTTTTAACACGGTTAAAAGTAAATAGGGTAATTAAGAGTAAAAATGATATTACTATTACAATAAAACGTGTCCTAATTCTATTGGTTAAGTGTAATTCGACCGAAAATAACCTTAGGAATAAAATATGACCATTTAGGCCCACTTGGATTGGATTAGGACATTTATTATTAATTTACTTAAAGAAGGGTTAAAATAGTTAATATCAAAGTTTAATAAGTAAATCATTTTTAATATAGGTTTATACATACGATAAATTCATCTATAAATATACATTAGAAATATAAAAAGATTTCATACATTATGGTATTTTATTTTTAATTTTTAGACATTAAATAATTTAATTTATTTATGACACAAAGATGATGGAGTAATTATCTTTTTAATGAAATATTGACATTATTGATGTTATAAATACCAAAATAAATGTAATTTCAGACTTTTTATGAAATAAAATAATTTTATAGGTTAATATACCATTTTATTATTGATTTAATTTACTTTTTTAGAACTAATCATTCTGTTATGAGTTTCACAAAAATTAATTACAAAATAGTGTCAAAATTGACAAAAAATAGTTTTTAAAACAAATATTATATTATTCATTGTTATTTTATTCCTAAAAATCTAAGGTCCGGACAAACGACTTAGATAAGGTTATATATATTAATAATAAACAAATTGGGGTTCGTTTTTCTTCTTATAGTTAGTTTATTAACCATATATATAAGAACACAAGAAGACATGGTAAAAGTAAAATTATTTTTCTTAATGTTAAATATAAATGATAAGGTTAAAATAGTAACCTAAACTTATCTAAATTCTATTGGATGAGAGGATGTCGACCCATACCCACCTTAGATTTTAAATAAATAAATTTTAAGCTATTTAAAACCGAATTTGACTTTATAATAAAATAATAGTTTTAGTTATTCCAAAGGTGCCCCTCTCCTCCCTTATAAAAGGGCACCTCCTCCCTCTCTTCCTCACACCACGTTGAGCTTTCAAGCTCGGCCAACCCCTGCCAAATTCCCTTCTACACATCACTAGAAACATCATAGTGGTTCTGTTCTTCCTCAAAAACCAATTTTAGTGCCTTAAAAGGAGATCTCAAAGAGGTGCTTCAAAGAAGAGGTAATGTCCGTTACCGATTCTTTCATCTCTATTTCTTCTTCCACTTATTCTTCTTAGGTTGTTTCATTATGAAGTAATAACATCAGTATCACTTATATACTGATATGTTATTATAATTATGAAACAACCTTATTTCACCATCTATCCATCCTACGGAAATCAAAATCACCGCGCGTGCGTACGTACGGAATACCGTCTCCACGTCGTGGTGTAATCTATTTTCCACCACCACTTTACTTGGATGGGTATAATGGTGTACATAATAACTATATATGATTATTGTAAATTGATATTGATTCTGATATATTATACATACACTCCAATACTATTCCATGATCATGAGAACGATATCATCGCTCGTGCGTACGTACGGCCTACCGTCTCCACGACACGATGAGATTCATTCTCCACGTTAACCATTCACGAATGATTATAAAGTATATATAATATTTAATAATGAAATATATGACATAATAATTATTCTGGATTTATGTGTATATATATGTATGTCATCTACTTAATTCCATTAAAATCAATAAGGAAAATAAAACAACGTTCTTGTGTACGTACGGTCTACCATCTCCATGAACGGTGTATTTCTTTCCATTTACTGATCTATTAAATATATATATTCTGAATATATAATATATATAAATCATGTTTTATATTCTGTAATTATTTAATCATGATCTAAGTAATCATATGAATAATTACAAGTCAAAACACAAATAACAAATGAAACGATTTTACCCAAAACGCTCTTTAACATGGAATTTACAAAAGAATGGGTATTATAAAGCCATAAGTGAACCATATATGATATCATAACAATGAGTTTGATTCTGGAATAAGTCAATGACATTATTTAAATCATTATACAGGAGGATTGGATACATACGAAGCAAATCGGACCTAAGGTAAGGGAAATATCACAAACTCCTTTTTTATCCGAGATTGTTTATACTTTGAAATTTACTGGGGTTTATTTTATCATCCACATACATGTTTACTCAATATGTAATATTATTTCCATCCACCTACAATTGTTTAAATACAATTTTACCCTTCCGTGAGTTTTTAGTAAAACATATGAAAGGAATCTTTTGTTGTTTTTCGTACGAGGTACTTTTTGACTTTTCCGACAAAAGTACGAGAAGAATGTTTTCTTTTAACTTATACGACATGAATGGATTTTTAAAACATTATATCCAAGAAGCTTCCCTTATAAGTTTTCAAGTTTATTTTTAATCAACTTTTTTTAGTAATAATTGTATGACGTGTTAAGAAAGGAATAGTGTTTTTGATGATTGAAAGGATATTTTCCTCAAGAATGGAGTTCAAGTGTTTTATCAAAATTATTTTCAATATAGGATAATAAAGGTTTCTGTTTCTATCCCTATTATTACATTGATTTGATTATGTTGTGATGTAATTATATTTATGAATTCCTTTATCTTATATGAATTGTTTTATGATGTCATGATGTTTAAGATTCCCATTTTTATTACATGGGTTATGCTATGATGTATGATTTATGATTTTGTGGCACACATAAGAATGGTATCATTATGAGATGGGTGGGACCTATATATCCCTCCAATGAATTGGGTAAAGATTTTATATCTCATGAGATAGACATGGCTATAATGGTAGTTTATATCGGTTCAGTGAAACAGGACTGAAACGAGGAGTGAACTCGGTTCAGAAATGAACTTTTCCCACTAAGATAGTCTTGGCAATGAGTCTTGACTAATAAGAAATGATTCTCTAGGATTATGTGTGTATGACACAATGTTTCATGTTTTAAGTTACTATTATTGGGATTACATTTCACTACTATGATTTATCCCATGTTATGAAATTATGATCTCTTTTGCAGGTTAAGATTTCCAAAAGTTATGTGCTTATGAATATGATGTGATTGATATTTCTTTTGTTTACCCTTACTGAGCATTTTAGCTCACCCTTTTTTGTTTTATTTTCCCCAGTATATAAATTCTGGTTTTAGGAAGAAAAAGCGAATATCGTTATGGGAGATGTTGAATATCATTCACCAAGATTAGAAGATTATATTCCGAGTTTCCAAAGACACTAAACCATTACGATCCTTGTGTGTGTGTTTTTGTTATGTACTAAGTATTCCGCAAAAGTAATGTAATGTCCATGTATGTTATGCTTCGGGTCTCTACACTTAATGTATTTTTATTTTAATATGATGAGAGACCCTATTTTCTCTCATCAATCCATTTATGAATTTTTTAGTGGTGCCGTTAAGCTGCCGAATTTTCGTAAGAGATCATACCTCTCTCTTTATTTTTAAGTACTCCCTTTTATGTAATTTCTTTTATTCTCATCTTATTTATGTTTGGGGATGTTCTTTTGTGTTCTTCATTCTGTAATTTTTATGTTCATATTACGAGAGACCCTATTTGATCTCATAAATCCATTTTTGGAAGTTTTAAGTGGCGCCGTTAGGTTGCCAAGTTTTCGTAAGGGATTTTTCATCTCACTTTTATTCCCCTGACATTTATGCTATGTTTTCAACTATTTCATTTGAGTGGTTTATGTAATGACCATTATTATACACTTTGTGTTGTATAATTTCATTTATGGGTATTTACATCTTCATTGTATGACCCTTATTCCGTGGGGTGTACGTTTCGAAAGTTACCCAACTCTGTAAGGGGACCATTCACCCTCCTATTTTTAAAAGACTTCTTTTTTTATGTCATTTTATTCACATACTATTATGTTGGGATATGTAATTATATATCCTTATTTATGTAAATATTATGTCCAACTGATGAGATACCATATTCTCTCACATCAACTCATTTCCTGAATTTTAATGTGACGTCGTTAGGCTGTCAGATTTCTGTAAGGTAACTTCATAACCCACATTAAATTCTTTGGGTTAAACCTCTACTTCATGATTTCATTATACCAAGATTATGTGTGGAATCACTATGTTTTAATTTCTACAAACCTTTGTGTAGATATACTATTTCTACCCATAATCATCTCATTGGTAAATTCTAACGAACTTGTATGGGAAATCATAACTCAATCTCATTTCATTGAGTTAAATATATATGTCATTGGTTTTGTTTTTCCAAGATTATGTGTGAATGACCTTTGATTGTTTCACACTTAATATCCAATTATATTTGGTGTATTTATATTTCTCACACATAATTATGTGATAGATTTATCCTTAATTTAAGGATACCATCTTTATATTGGATTTCATCTCAATTTATATTTCCATTGAGACTTCATTGTTGTTATGCACCAATTCACTCTTATATGGTGTGTATACTATCCTTTGAAATATTATATCACGAATCCCTTTATTCTCATGATATTATAAATCTAGGATTAAATTTTATTCCACAATTATTTGTATTCAAGAGTCTATCATTTTTTTTAAACTCTTTAACAAAAATATCATTTTAAATGTTTTAAAGATCCATTGTTCTAAATCTTTATCTTTAATGTCCATGTTTTCAAAATGGTTTTCAGTATTTATTTATATGGAAATTAATGTTTTAAAATTATAATTCCATTAAAAGTATCAAAGTGGTATGGGACACTTTGATTAAAAAATCTATTTTAAATGGTTTTTGAAAATGGATTGATTAATTCAATATCTTGGAATTTATTATTGTGATTGCAAATGAAATGTTGTTATTGAAATGTTTATCTTTTCAATATTTTATGTGTAATGATGGTACTTGGGCATTTTACGGGTGGTTACGTGATAAACCATATGACGGGTGGTGCCGTGAATACCAGGACGGGTGGTTACGTTATAACCTCCAATGCATTGGGTATGTAAGTCGGTCGTATGTCTATTCCATTAAGTGATATGTGTGGAAGTTGACCAAATGGTTATTCCATATAAGTATGTTTATGTTCCAAGTTACCTTTATATGTTATCTGTTCTTTATATGGGTCTTTATGGTAATCATTTTGTTAAAAAAGGGGTAAGTAATGATCTCTTATTCAGTGAAGAGTTTTTTTTACTACTTCATAAAGGTGAAAAGTATTACTTTGATAAATAATTCTTGGTTTACTTTTTGTTTGAAAAAACTAATAGTTTTCCTTCTTTTTGTATCATTTACTGGGATTTTTATGCTCATCCCATGTTTTTGAAATGTTTTCCACATGACTCAAAGATGAATAGGGTCAAGGATGGGTTCACAGAAAGACGTGATTTCTAAAACATGGAACTAGACATGTTTCCATTTTAGTGTTTTTTTATTTTATGGAAACTTAGTAGAAGTGTCTACTATGTAATATTTCGATATTTAATAGTTATGACCTAATTATCTACAACTCTAATCCTGAAAAGTTCTTCTATATGAATTATTCATTTAATTCATGATTAAGTAATGTTTAAGGCTGGCACCTTATATTATGGTATATTTATATAATCAAAACCAGTATATTTTATTCTAATATGTTTATTAATGAAATTTTAAATTAATATTTTTTTCCTCTCCTTTATACTTAAAAGGGTTAAGAAAATAATTTTAAGAAATGATAACATTATTTCTCATTTAGGCTGAAAATGATTTTTATTGAATATAAATATTTTCCATAAAACTAATTAAATGATCTATTAAATACTCAAAAATTATTTATTAAATACATATTTATCCATTATACTATTTTAAAACAAAATTTAAAAGAAATCATCCTATAATTTCACAAATAATAACCTTGTTGAGTTTTTTCATAAAATATGAATGAAATATATGTTTTAAACATGCTTTCCATGACCAAAATTTACAACAATAATTACCACTCATTTATTATAATATTTGTTTAAATATTCCTTGATTATTTTCAAAGAAATTTTTTTCACTAATATTCTAGAAATTATTCAATTTTTAAATTAATTTTCAATGTGAAAATAATTTTTCCACAAGAATATTTTTAACATAATTTTATGGCATTTCTATTCATAAATAAAATAAAATTATTTTACATATGTTTCTACTGAGTATAGGTTATAATGGTAGAATATTTATTATTTATCTATTTGTTTTATGATCATTTTGAGTATGGATGTTTTATTTTGTTAGCATTATCCGTATTACTCTAGGTAGTTTATGTTTATGTTTGTGGGCTTGGGAAATTATTAACCATTGTATTGTGGTTATTTTATGATGAATATATATTCAAAGATGTTTAGGCACCAATGATTTTTGAAATTTAAAAAATTAATTAATATAATTGTAAAATAATTACAAGGATGGTTTACCAACATAGGTGTAAATTTCACCCTTTATAACTGAGTCTCTGTGGGATGAAAACAATGTGGGGTCACAAAAGGCAACATTGAGATTTATTCCACAATTCCTTTTTTGAGAGCGCATCTACCACAATTTTCACCTCCTTATAGTCTTTTTAATGTAAATAATATGTTTTTATAGGCATTGAGACATTCAATCCAATATGAGAGAATTTTCCATGGTACACTTCTAGATATTTCTTTCATTGCCTATATCACTGACATCGAGTCCGATTCAATAAAATGTTGCTTCCACCAAAATTGAACCCCAAAATTATCTGCCTTCATAATTTTCAAATGTTTAGTATCATACTTGCATTCATTTCCAATCATGTGGAAAAATCAAAGTTTCATGAATTCCCTATGTGTTCAAAAGACACATCTATAACTTGAAAAATTTTGTGCACCCAAAGCTGTATCAACAACATTAACCATCATATATGATTTTATCAGGGGAATCCACCAGATAAACATTAAAACATGTAAATATTTTCTCCTTCTATACCCTCCAAAAAAATGAAAAATTATTAATTTGGTGACATAATTATCCATAAAACCTATTTGGATGCTAGAAACCACGTGATCCTCTTTTTGGATGGCCATAACATCACCATTAAAGGAGATATTATTTTCAAATAATGCAACATTATGATATATATAGATATAATATTCAATCATGGTTTCCACAATGAGAAGTAGGATATACACATCCTTACTGAGTTCCAACACTACAATGTGCCTTAATAGGTCAAAAACTAGATAGTCAAACAGTATATAAATCCCAAAAAAAAGTATGAATATAGTCCCATAAAATGGATGCATACATGTAATTGACAAAGTGTTACTTTACTCTTTCCTTAGTATGAAGGTAGTGGTGGCATGTGGAGGCCATCTATAGTCTATATTTCTTCAACTAATCATGCATATTTATAATATTCATTAATAGTTTCTATAGAAGTAGCTTTATTGATGATGGAATAAATAGATTCATGAATTTATAAATCAAAGTTGAAGCATCTATGCCATTTGTAAATTTATTACAATTGTATTCTCTTATTTTAAAATTCCTGACTAGGTTTGGTTTCCTGATAAGGGTATCATTGTCAACAATGGTGTACCTCTAAATCTATTGGATGATGAATACTGGGAGATCTCAACATTATCTCCAACATATTGATTGATATTTGTAGTAAAAATATGTTATCTATTGTGAGGAGGCATCACCATATCATTCATTGTCTTGTACATCTATGGTGTGGTCCATCAATTTAAGCAAGAGTGCCTCAGAACAATATATTTTTATAAGACATGATTTTATAAAATGAATATTTGATGGATAGACAAAGAAAATATGGAATATATCGTGATTATTCACTAAATTTATTATGAGTAAATCTATAATTTATAAATTTTAAGTCCTCATCCTATGATGTGAACAAAATTATGGAAAACTTTCCCAGTAGGGATTTAATGAGTTTGCTAATAGATCCATGATACATTGTCCACCTATATCAACCAGTTTAATGCAGTCATTATAATCCAAAGAGACCAAATACTATACATTAAGGAATTATTTCTAAGAATAATTTTGGATCATTTCTTTCATACCTTCAATAAATCTATTGGTCCATCTATATATAGAGAGAAAATTTACAAAAATTCAATTGGTGGAAGAATTTATTTGGAAATCCCTTCCCACATGGGACGTTATTTTCTATATATATTTAGCTAGTTGATTACTCATATTGGTCGAGATTATATCTTCGTTACAAACTATAACCATTCTATAGAAGACAAGATACCTAGCTATATAAATATTAGTTATCCAATCATTACACCAAGAGATATATATATATATATCCTATTTTAGATTTAAGCTTTGATTCCTTCGCCGAATACAATGGAAGATTTATTCTAGTTAATGGATTACCCTACCACTGATTCATAATGGATAATGATCATTTTTATTCAGACTAAGATTCTCTTAGAGACCTGTATAGAAAGAATAATATCATCCACCTTATCAAGGTGTGATGGTACATGTGGATCTCTTACTACCATATCATCATGTAGAGACCAACATGGGAAATGAATTTAATGAATCAACTCTTATAATATTAAGAAATTAAAAATATGAGGCTTGAAAGTGAATCTTCCTATTTGATACCACATGAATATTCAAAAAACCCCTTTATGGAGACAATGATAAAGATCTATTCCCCAATACGTTTTGAGACATTAGAAATTATTTAAATTAATTAAATAGAGAAAACATAGTTTTTATGGACATTAAAAATGAAACTCCACTTTATAGTGTCAAAGTCCTTAGTGATGCCCAGTATAGAGGAATGTATCTCATACATTGTTTTCATTAATATGATATTGATGCCTTCAAAGTCTTTGTAGCTTAAATTATGAATTATCCTGCTAAGAACAAACTCAAATTGGTTATGGTAGAAAAATCTATGATCATGATTCCCCATCCTAATGGTATGATTTTTTCAAATGATCATTTGGACGTTGTTTAAAATAAATACTGGTAAAAAATCCCTTATCATAATTGAATTATAAATATTAGGAATCAATGAAATAACATTGGAGTTAATTTCAAAATTAATTAGGTTGGAGATCATGAATTACCGAATTACATTTCTAATCTCCACATGTATAATATCCTGATAAAATATTATGAACATATTTATAAAACTATCTAGGCCTGACCACATTCCATATTCAGTGAGAACAAGGAATATTGGACCTCCTCTACATAGGGGGACTCAATAAAATCCATGTTATGATGATCCTTAACACTTGGAATAATGGAATCAACCAGTTCAGTATAGTCACCATTTATAGCATCATTATAAAGAATATTATAATAATACTCTACAACATTTTAAATTTCATTCACTTATGTGAATATAAAATAATTTATTTTAATGGAAATAAATCATATATTAAAATTTTTATCCTTGTAAAAATGGTGGAAGAACATATAGTTTATGTCACCATATTTGTGCCACTAAACATTAAATTTATTACTTCTGATCATTTCCATCATGACCAGGAGATCAGACAAGTTGGAATGAAGTTAGATGTCTTTATGGGAAAGAAAATGTTTCTAATATTTTTTAATCTTATAGTTATCATATGGGGTTCTAGAAAATGTGATTCCATTTTCAAACCTAGATTTTTTTACTCTATTCTCTAAAAATATATGTAATTTTTTGAACATAAAATCCATGATAAGGAGATAGATTCGACAATAGGATTCACCATCCTTTGATAACCACTTGTATATATCCAGGAATCGTAATCCATGTATTATTGAATTTAAAATGAATTGGAGATAACCTCATGGTATACACCCTAATGTCAACAATTAGGGGGTTGTGATTCAGATTAAATTAAGGGAGTGGAAACCTAGAATGTATGGTGTTGTAACTCATATCATTGACATAAATTGATAATCTCTCATGTTTTATTACCTGTCTTCCAATGATAGTAAACCTACCACTTGTGAATTAGGCTCACATGATATGAACCTCAGTTAATTTACAATGATACACGCAATAAGAGAAGTAATCCATAGTATATCTTGATATTTTCGATCGTATCTTTTCATTTTGTCTTAGAATGGTCTTGAGGTCTTAAATAATTTTCTAATTTTGTACCATTTTTTCACGAATTTTGTCAATTCCCTCTAATGTTACCTTCTCTTAGTGTACATGTTGGATGAATATATAATTTTTAGGATGAGGTAACTTCATTAAAGTGGACTGAAAGAGAAATGAGGCGAGGTATCACCTGATTTGAAATAACATACATGTTGTAAAGATTCATTACACACTTAGTTTTTGAGGTAGTCTAATTCATGTTGTGTGAGATAAATGAGTAGTAAATGATATACCAATTAAATTCCTTCTAGTTCCAAACATTTATCTTGTTTTTAGAAATTCAATCATAAAGTGGTCTATTAGAGATAATAAAATTACTATGCGATATGTTCATGGAATCATTTTAATGATTTTGGATGTTCTCTTACATTATCCACATTAATTGAAGGCTACTCTACCCTTAGTATGAGCATGTTTTTCTTTTTTATATCAGAGTAGGTTTTGATTCAATACACATTTCTTTTCATTCCCTTCTTCAGGAGTGTTTTTCTAGAATTTTGAAAGGATGAGAATATATGCCTTCATCAATCTTTTCACCACCATTAGGGTGTGGGGTGTCATCATCATCATCATTATCCATGGATTTACTACTAATAAGAGTGAGTTTTTTATTGGATTTTACTCTTATTCTGTATGGTTACCCACTAGGTTTCCTTTCGGCGACCTTGACTGAGGATACCATTTTGAAATGGTCCCCAAGAAAATCATCCATAGAGATCCTTTTTGTGTCACCAACTTTTCATCAATATGTTTACATGCCACTTTAAGGTATATGAGATAAATATTATCATGGAAAGAGAGTGGATCTAATGTGGAACCCTTCTATTTAATAGAAAAATCATCAATTATTAATATATCTTCATGATGTGTGAAATAAAAAATGTATAGTGATCTTAGTCATTTTTATGTGTGGTGGTGTTTCAAAAAATATATTGTTAACATTAAAATAATTTTACACTACCTCAGCAGATGTGAAATTTTTTTTTGATCAAGAGTCCTCCCCACAATTCCGTAGAGAGGTTCCATATAATCTAATTTTTTTGGGTTGATCTACACCATGAATAGATGTGTTCAGTTGTAAAAGTGTATTAATTGTTGTAGGTTCGACACAAATAATGTTGTTGCTGAGAACTTATTCATCATCCTTCTCAATGAGGAATTTCCATAAGTCACGTGTACTCTCCATAATGGGAGTGGGGTCCTAGGTGGTTTTGTAGTAACCTGATCATATAGAAAAATATTGATCTTCTCATTTGATGAGTTGGGTATGGGTTCTCCATTGGATACATAAACTGCATTATTTGGGGGATAGGGATTAGATACATTGGTATCTTGGGTTGAGGCCTTAGGAACTACAACCATGAGATGTCCTTGTGGAGGATGTAAGATGGGGGAAATTACATTCTCTTAATCCTTCCCATAGTTCTACTCGTAGATTCTATAATCATAATCACGAATGTTATAGACATTAAATACATTTTTTCCTATAATTTATGGGAGGACTTAA
Source organism: Viscum album (assembly GCA_963277665.1). Lineage (NCBI taxonomy): Eukaryota > Viridiplantae > Streptophyta > Magnoliopsida > Santalales > Viscaceae > Viscum > Viscum album. The sequence continues at coordinate 1,231,605,788 of OY728162.1, read as the reverse complement.
CAAAACATGTTATAATTGATGTATAATTTGTATTTCTTACATATTTAATTTCTAGGGTGAGGCACTCCTCCATAGTATTAGTAACAACTGCCTTAATAAGCATGTTTTCCATGAAAACATAAAAAATAACTCTATAATAATGAACATAGCCCAGATTGTCAATCTCCTTGTCAATTATGATGGGTAGGCTATCCAATGAATCAATGTCCAACAAAATTCAAGGATTCTCGAAGATCACGTTCAATTTTATATTATGGATCCATACATGGGTGATGGTTTTTATCACCACTTTATTTGTTTGGTTCCCTAGGAATCTTTACAATTTTTTCTGATTGATATATTGGGATATTATGAATGAAATATTATTGTTCTCAATGAATTCCCTATATTGTTTTTATGTTTTGTAATGTAATATAAAATTCAAGAATGTTTCTTATTTCTGTATACTAATAAAATATTTGGTTCATTGATATTAGAACACTTGTTTCTAGATTTAACAATAAAGTCACCAATGACTATGAGAAAAATTGGTTATGTTCAATATAAGAGTAAAATTTGAGAAGAGAATAATTTTTTATCATAGATTAATATAAATTAATTTCAGTAGAAGAATTATTCTAAAATAATGGTTTTACTATTTTGATTATAATTAGAATTAATTTTCAAAATAATATTTTTATACTTAAAAATAAAATTTCATGAATAAAATATTATGATCCTATTAATATAATATTTGAAAACCATTTATCTAGATTTAATATCTCTCGATGTCCAAAACAAATATTAAATAAATGTGAATTTTTTTTAGAGAAACAAATATTACATGAGTTTCTAATGAATTAACCATATGTTTTATTAATTTAATGTAGTATTTGTGAATTATTTGTTTACATCAATAATATATATTTTTGTATAAAATATTTTCAAACACATTTATGTAATTCTTGTGTAATTATAATTTAATAAAAACGATGATATAATCCAAATTAGTTTTTTATACTCCTCCCTTAAAAATATATAACTAATAAATAAAAACATCTAATTGTAATATAAAAATTATTTATCAATAATGAAATTATATTATACTATTTATGAACATATATTTTAAATGATAATATTTTGTATAAATAAAAGCGTCCATTATTGTAAAAATCTATCATCTTATAACTTTTTGCATTCTTAATCTGGTTTTTTATGAATTTATAATTGATTAAGACAACTTATTTGCTATAATTTTTATTATTCATTTAATTTATAAATAATATTCATCTAATCCCAATAAAATAAATTGAATCCATGCAATTTTATTAATACATGCATTTGAAACTATCTGTATGTATGAGATTAATATTTTTATTGATTTATCTTTTCGTTTGATAACATAAAACATAAGAAATATATTTTATTCCCTCATAATAGGTATATATTAGGATTTTCAAAATTTTATTTCAAATATTTCACTATATAAATGTATTAGGAGTTTATTGTGAAATACCTTCCATTTCATCATTTTCAAGATCCTATTCCCTAAAATGAATATTAAATCCAAATTGAATATGATAATATCTAATCAAATCAAATTAAATGATAACAAGAATATTTAAATTCAATCACATGATTCCATCTCCATAGACTCCATCATTTCATCCTATGAATCTTCTGTTTCAACTATGATATAAATAGACCAACTGATCAAATTTTAAGTATATTGACTAGAAGGAAACTTCCAGTAAGCCACGAAAAACAAAATTACAGAATAATTATGCTGTTAAAATATACCTACAATTATATCTTCAGTTTTTAATTATGATCTATAATACTAATCCTCAAAAATAGCTAAAATAATACTATCAAATAACGAATACTTGCAATAATTATATGTGATGCTTCAAAGACCCAAACTCCCAGGATTGGTGTTATAAAAACATTTATAAAAATCCTAATTAATGTTAAATTGGAATAATACGATCTTTATTTTATAGTATTTAAAAAATATAAACATTATATATCATAAATAATTTCATAATAGAAAGTATTATAATTTTTGATGACCAAATACATAAGAAAATTAATATCCATTAGTTTTAAATATTTGTCCATAGTCAAATAACACCAGAATCCATTATAAGATTCTAATAAGTTATAACCATATTTATAACATGGGAATGGTAAACATAAAAATGTAGTAATCTTGATTGATTTATAAGGTAAAAATTTATCAACATATCATCAATGGTTTGATCATAAGAATATAAGAAAATATAATCTTGGGATAAATATGATTTTAAAATAGTATGAAACAATATGAGATATTCCCATATCATGATAATATGAAATGTAATCTCAAATGACCAAACATATACCAATAAAAATATGTGTGTCATCACAATACATCGGACAATATTCAATGACAAGAATCATAGGCCTAAGGATTTGACATATGAGTGTGGCATAAACATAATCATTGAAATCATATGTCTTGGCTACCCACATATAAATTAATTTCATTAAAAGTGTTTTTATAATAAATAATATACATTATTGGGATTGGGATAATCCCACCATGTACTATGGGGAATGGGATAAATCCACAAGTGTTGCATTTGGGTTGGTAAAAATTCTTCCTTCTACCCTTTTGATTAGAATAAAACCTATGATGTACCTATTTGAGGTCATGAGATATAAAAATTAACATCACATGGAAGAAGAATATGGGACCCAACCTCTAAATCATATACTAATATTTTTCACACATAAAAAGATGATTACATTAGTACAAACCAATTGAATGAAAAATGGGTTTCATAAAATTTAAAATTTTTATAGGAAAATATACCTCAATGTCATGAACAGTTGATACCCAAATTTCAATAAACTAATAAAATAATTTCATTTGGAAATATGAGGGTTATTCATTAGAAATAATTTCCAAAGAAATATAAACATTAAAATTAAAGTGGATAATTTTTTTGAAATTTTATTTGATTTTTTTCGAATCTCTTTTATATATAACACAAAATATGAAGATATGAACACTATGGAAAGTAATTCTTTAAAAAAAATTAATTGATATTTTTAAGAAAATATCTAATTATAAAGTGAAAATTTTATTTTTTATACAAGAAAATATAAAAATTGATTTTTAAAAAAAAATAAGGAGTGGAAGAAATAATATTTAATTCAAAAGAAATAGAAATCTATTTTTATATTTTGAAATACATTTTTTGAAAAAATATATCCTTTAAAAAGATAGTAAAACATAATATAAAAAATATTAATACATAAAAATATGTCCATATAAGATTTAAAATAATTATGTTTCAAAATAAAATAGTAATCATTTACAACAAATAGAAATATGGAAAGGTCAGGGAAATAATTTTTAGAGCTGGTGCGGATAAATATCAAAATTGATGTAATTTTTATAGGGAATAAATTAACTAAGGAATTATATTTGTATCAAAACAATATTTGAAACAGATACTATTTCATCTTAAAATGCCATAAATTCTTGGAGTGGAAGGATATACTATTAGAAGAATAAAATTCATGAAGACACATTAAAACTCAATGAAGAGAGTTGAGTTAACTAAAACCATTATAACATTTTTATCTTTAAAATTGAATTCCATTCAATGAAACAATATCATATAGATCTTCACAAATTTTTAATTTCATTAATATTAAAAATTAAATTCATTATTTAGCATTCAACACATTTGTAATAAATAATGGTTCAAGAATTCAAACATATATTGTGGGTGTCGAAATGATAAGAAGAAAAGCATACCCTATCTCCACACTTATATGAATACACTCCAACATCTTTTAAAAATAAAATAACAAACAGAATCATTAATTAGTGAACTATATTCATATCTATAAATTTTTTTAATTTATTTTGTATGTAATCTATAAATATATATAGTTTTATTTATTTTCTATTCTCAATATCGAGTATGAGGAATCTTGAATGATTTCCGCTAGATTCCAAATAGTGGGGTTATTCATCATTATTCCAAAAAACTTCTACATTCTCAGATTATTAAAGATATTATAATAATTTTTCATATGCGTGAACTTATGTTCTATTTTATTATGTAAAATACATGTATATGTTTAATGAGAAAGGATGTCAGGATAAACTATTCTATGTGTATTTAACACATCAAAAGGTGATGTATTAATAAATAAAATTAATATTAATAAATCCTATACAGAATCACTAAAATAATAAAAAAAATTATTCATTTTAGCAGAATATAAAATTCCATAATCAGTCGTTGTTTAATTATTATAACATTATTCCCATTGGTGTTAAAAACATACAATAATGTAAACCTGTTATAATAATTTTTGGAGTAAGGATATTATTTAATGTGATGTTAATAGAAAATAAACAAAATAAAATAAAATTCATATATTTTATTAAATTAAATTAAATTCATTCTCAGAACATTCCTTGAAGGGTTTTGTTGAGAAACAATAATCACCTTTTTTTGAGTTGGTATTCTATCGTATTCATGATTAATGATTATATTTAAAAATAAATTGGAAATATGGGATGTATATAATAAATAAATATTTCTTAATTATAATTCTTAAATAATAAAAATATTCTCTCATAAAATTAATATTTGATACCATCCATGAAATGCTTTGATTAAAAACAGAAACGTGGTGTTTTGTTGAGGTTGTAGTCCACAAAAATGCATGATAATAATTTTTTTTTGTTTTTTTAGTAGATACGAAGAAATAAATTATAGTTTTTAGATTAATATAAATTTTTTTTTAAAAATTTGATACTATGGTAATTTTAATACTATTTTTATGATAGGGTTGGAAGTGAAACATTTAAAATAAAATTTTATAGCTTATGTAATACTAAAGCTGGGACATCGAAGGTTCTCTTGAATGTCTACCTAGAAATGAATAATTTGGATAAATAATTGATAATTGATTATTGTGAATAGGATATAGGTCTTTAGGAGGATAATACTGGAATATTTGTATTATAAAATTGTACTGAATATGGGTGTTATGAAGGGGATGTTTTCATTCACTTTTATAAGGGATGAAAAGGTATGTTGTCTAAAACAACATTATTTTTCGATGACGAAATTAAATTATTCCAGAGTATATTACCCAAAAAAATTTATATAATATACCCTATGGTGATAGAAAATCAATAATTCATCCAACACTAATTTTAAGAAATGTTTGAAATATGTCCCACACCATTTACTACATGATTGTTTCCATTTAACCATTTTTGTTTTTACCTTGGTGACTAGTTTTTAAAATAAATAATTATTGTTTTTTTAAATATAATTAAAAAATAATAACCATATTATGATCTTATAAAAACATTTAGTCCCCATATATGCTAATTAAATCTTTAATAAGTGAAAATATCTTTTAAATTAATAAAAAATAAATTTAGAAAAAAGGATTATGTTGATAAATGTTATTTTAACCTTTATGGGTTCTTAAAATTATTTAGTATTGATTATCAACTAAATTAGTGGTAATTTAATTATATACTTTTTATGTATTATTTTATATTTATTTATTTACAATCTTTTAATTTATTTGGATAGATAGAAATTCATGAATTTATATAAACAGATTATTTGAAAATAACAGTTTTCCAATTATTTTGATTATTGGATTCAATCATAGTAATCACATTTTTATGCCATCAAATTAAATTTAAAATAATAAATTTTATGAAAAAATTGATCAAAAGTATGAGACCCATTACATTAGACTTGATTTATATTAGTGTTTTAGACTAATATTTAATATTATTTAATAAACAATTTTATTTTGAAAAATTATTCTTGATTTTAAAAAATGTTAATCATAGGTATTAAAAGTTAATCCTTTAATTTTTAAAAGCATTATTAACATTTTTGAATATATATTTTTATTGTTTTTTTTCAAAACCTCTAATATAAATCTTTTATTATCATAATTACATAATGGTGATGGTGTTTTTAAATAAATAAATATCTAATATTAACCTAGTTATAATTTTATTGAAATATATGAAATTAATAATAAAATAATAAAAATAAATTAATAAAAAATAAATTATTCTTATTAATAATAAATTATTAATTTTCAAAATATAAATATTAAATGAAAATTCTAAATTCAATGAAAAGATTCCTTTATTGAATAAATTACCCTTTTAATAATTTAGTTCTTCTTAATCAATTTTTAGATGCATTTATAATTGAATAAAATATTTCAATTTACTAAATATTTTATTATTCTATAATTGCTTATTTATATTAATCTTATATAACAAGACTCATTTCATTTTTGTGTTGTGTAAAAAACAAAATATCAAATATGGTTTTAATTTAAAGAAAATTATATTAATAAATATTTGGGTGTTAAGATTTAATTTTTTCTAATAATGTGGAGATACAACTGTAAATGAAAAAAAATCATGGTAAACTATAAGAATTGGTTATGTGGAATTAAAACTATTGGATATGGTTACTGAATCTATCATAAAATTTATTGTTTTTCAATAGAAGAGTTTATTTTCACCATAATCAACCAATATAAGAAAATATGAAAATTTAGGCCTACTCTCGATTGACAATAACCATTACCTTATTTTATGTAAAAACTATGTATACTATGTCATTGTTATTTCTTGGATATCACTATTAGTTTTGCATAAGTATATAAATATATTATTAATGAAATTAAATTATTATTATGATTATGAATAAATTTTATTTTTGACATCAATTTGTTTTTAATCTTTTGTACTTGAATAATTAACTAATATATATATGCACTACTAAGGCAGTGCTTGTGCAAGTAGGTGAAAAATCATACTAAATATATCTAATTTAATAAAAGATATTTTTTTTGGATTTTGGAATATCATTAAGGATATTTATCTTTCAAAACTAAATAGAATTAACTTATTTAGTATTAAAATTTAATCATCATGGTAATAATTATATTTTTAAAGTCAAATTATTTGGGTAATCATAAAAATTAATTTATATGCGTTTTTAGTTAAAAAATCGGATTTTCTATTATTTAAAAAAAAAATATTATTAAATTTAATAGTAAATAGGAGATAAAATAAAATATTTCGCTCTAATTATAGACATTCCCATTTAAATAAGAATATTGACTCGAAAAGAATAAGTGTATTGTTACATTTGTAAGGGATAAAATATTTAATGTGGGGTTAAACTAAATATATAAGCATTAAATTAACATAACAAATATTATAAATTATATTGATTGACTATAATTTTAGATATTAATAGTGAAAATAAAAAAACTAATCAAAATTTTGACCATTGGTCCTTCAAAATGACATTATAATGTTTTGTGTTTTAGAATAATTATAAGTGTTTTACTCCCCACACATATAGAATTGAATTTCTACCCCTCTTTCCTGCAAACCTTATGGATCCATTTATAATGATAAAGAGTTACCAATCCTCTTGTATAATTTCATATCCATTTTTAGAGGTTTTTATATTTTTATAAATACAGATAAAGGGTTCTAATGAACTGATCAAAGGAGGTTTCTCGAATAATAGGATCTTAAGAGAACATACGAAATAATTCACGGCATGTGGTAAGGAGTACCAATCTCAATTTTATTTTTCTATGAAGTAGTCTATATCATCCACTTTTTGTACTGTGTATAAATATCCCATTAATATCTTCTATTATTTATTTAAAGAATTTTTTTTGGTATTTCAAATCCATTCAATTTCCCCTTTAAATGTTATTTGATTTAGAGATTACCAAATCTGTGTGGGTTCATCATAACAATATTTTTTTATTGAGATATTACTATTGTTATAAACCTATATGATTTTATATGTTATATTCTATCAGTATAAGATATAATATATCATGCTTATCTTCGTATTTATGGTATTTAGTTTTCCATTTGAATTAAATTCTTTCAAGGGGTATATGATTCAAATTTTAAAAAAATTGTTATGGTTTTTGTTACAATATATTTTCATTTTAGGATTGTGTATGTTAAATTAACATTGAGAATAATTATGAGATCCATATCATAAAAACCCATATCTTTTCTTCTACTATATTTAATTATAGTGTTCTTATATTTCCATAGCATTTTCTTCCCAGTGGTACTTTCATTGATTACAAATATGATTATAATAAAAACCTAAAATATTATCGCATTAGTCAATATTGATTTCTTCCATTTCTAGGTTTTAAAAGGTTTTCTGGAGGTTTTTAACTGAACATAAATATTTGAGAAAGGATATTTTTACTAAAAGTTTCATTATATAAAATATATTAAATGGAATATTTTTAAATGGTTTATATATGACATACTTTTGGAATATTTACAATCCATGAAATTAATGTTTCTATTTCATAATGGATATTAATATATTTGTTTATTGTCACATTATTTTTTTCATCACAAAGCCTCATTTAATATATTCAATTTAATTACAAAAAATATCATACATCCATCATTCTCAGATGAATATTTTATTATAAAAATTTTCAAATGAAATTGAATATTTTTTTTGTTAATTTTGGATGTTCATTTTGAATACATTAAAACCATATATTTTTTATCTTTGTCAACATTCTTTACGTTTTTTTTATGCTTAATAATTGTCATGAAATTATGATAAAATCAAAATCTATTATGTTAATTTTTTTATATGGATTATGTGTAAGGATTATTCTATGTATCCCAATTCTTTCACATTATTAAATTATTTAATGTTAAAATCATTCAAAAAATCATTCGTTTTATGAGTTATACTGAAATGAATTAATGAATGTTTTAAAGATTTTATAGAACACATATGTATGATTTTTTATTATGTGATATGTTTTAATGGAATTGTATATCACTCCAAATCATTAGGTAATGTGATACAGATATCTCATGAGATGTCAATGATATGTTTGGACATAATTGGGAATATTTAAATTAATACCTTTAAGCGCGAGTGTGATTTTTTCTAGATATGTTTAAAATATTATGCATAGTAATGATTGAAAATTACAATATTCACAATCTTATGAAAGTAAATGATTCAAAAAATCCATTTTCACATTTTTTGGGATATAATTATGGTGAATAAATGTTTTTATAATATAATTATTAATTGTAAATGTTAATATAAACTTTCATAATACCATGATTTCCTATTCATATGATTCAAAAAGCCACTTTTATGACACATGGAAGATGATTTACTCATTGCAACTCATATGGATCATGATTTTGGGTATTCCATTATTTGGTAGTAATTTTGTATACATCTCTAGAAGTAAATATTTTGTTATGAGAAAATTCAATTTATTATATTATTTAAATCTTATGATTATATCACCTCACTTATGATTGATATCTAATATGTATACCTTTTATAATAATTTTATCTGACCCATAATTATGTTTCTATTTCCACAGGTTATTATGAATTGTATTTTTTAATGTTTTTTAAGAAGGGTATCATGTGTGGAGAAATATTTAAGGGATGATAAAGTCTTCATTTTTAATAACAACAAAACAGGTGCATTGAAAAAAAATCCATTTGATGAAAATGTCATGGAATTTTTTACATTATGTGTATTTTATAATTTCTTATAACTATATACATAGTTGGTCCTGGATATTTATGTGTATTAATTGTTATATTTGTATCTAAATCATTGATGGTAAAAAACATGTTCATTTCAAATTTTATCACCACTAGTTAGTATAAAATAAACTTTTATCCCTAGATCCTCATATATAGGTCTGTGGATGTCTCACATGAACCATGACATCAAACTATTTTATTTGACACAAATTACATAACATTGTTTCCTTAAAACCATTAAACCCATTATATATTTAAAAATTTAACCATTGGGTATCCAATATGATTCCCATTTTTAGATTTCTGAATATGACATACAAATTCCTAATGTCATCCTCTCAATCCGAAAGTATTATAATAAATTTTCCCATTATGATTTATTAAATAATAACTTCTCTTAATTTTAGGAATATAAAATCCAACATAAAAGAAACATTTATATATGAGAAAGCAAAATCATCTATAATATTGAACCCATATATAAAAATAAATTACAAGAAACACATTCTCTAAGCCATATTGGACAAAAATATTAATAAATAATTTAGATTGGATCCACATTGGTAATAAATTTTTCCATGGATAATGAACATATATTGGTAACATATTTACATCCCATGTTTTAAGAATGCTACAATAACCCATTTAAGAACATTTTACATTCAGTACATACCCGGTTTCCAATTTAAAACTATTGACTAACAATGCTTACTAAATTATTTTATTTTCACTATTTAACATGGTAGAAATGGAATAAAAACTATTATACTAGATTCCTTACATTTTATATTACAAATAATGATTGAAATAAGTTTATAGAAATATTAATTATTGAAATTTTTTAGATATTTATGTGGAATTAATTTTTATATCAACATTTTAAAAAATTGGATATCATCAATATCTATTACCAAAACTCTAAAATTGTTGAAATTGCACAGACCTAGTACATCAAACAAAAAATACTGGATATAACTTTCATTAAGTGGAAAAAAGCAGAAAAGGTATTTATCAAAATTATTATACATAGAATATATTTACCATTGGTACCATTAAAAGAAAAAATATATATAAATTCTCAAATATTCTTTTATGAGAATAAATTTTTTGTAACTCATCATATACTCTAATGAAGACCCATTTTTTGTTCATTATTTCATTTTTTTAATATTGTGTATTTATATACGTATAAATTATTTTTGTTTTTCTTTATGAATAAGGTTCCATTATTATATGAAAATAAATGGGTTTTGTTAATTACTATAAATCTATTATGTGTCTGTTTTCATTTATTTTATTTCCATGAGTTTGTCTTGGTTTATCACTAAGAAAAATTATTTCATCTTAGTATGTGATTTTTTTACAAAAATATAAAAAATATTCAATATCTAATTTTTTTTCAAAATCAGTAGATATATTCTAGGAATCATATGTTTTGTTACCATTATTTTTTGGAAGATTTTCATTATTTTTAATTTTATTTAGAATTTATTTCTCTTAAAAAGGACAAATATTTTAATTCAAAAAAATTATTCTTTTCAATAAAAAATATTGAGTATTATAATTTTAAATCATTTTATAATCTTAAAATCATGGATTCCTTCGATATAAATTTTTTATTATTGTTTTTCAGTAAAATAATACTATTTTGATTTTTTTTATCATATTCATGCCAAAATGTTTATATATATGAAATTTTTTAACACAAACAATATAATATGAGTGTATTTGGTTAAAATAATTTATATAACTACTCAATATTTCAAATAGAGAATTTTACAATAAAAACTACGATATGTAATGGCTCTAAAATTTTATAAAATAGTATTATGACTAATTTAACATAATCAATATGTATTGAAAAATAAAATTTTTTATCGTGGAAAAAGTCAACCTAACATCCATATCATTATAGTGGAGAATCTTGAGAATTATGATAACTCAAAACAATTAAATAAATTATTTAATGTTTTTATATGAATTATTAGTTCAATTATTATTCTTAATATTAATTTATTTTTTATAATGGGGATACCATATTATTCAATGATATTATTAAATTAAAAGAAAATAATAAAAAATTATTTTGAGGAAAACATTAAGAGCCTCAAAAAAACTTCAAATCTATTTTCATATAATCAATTTCATAAATGAATTAAAAAAAATATAATGACTTATATACTAACCTAAGAAAACTTTTCCTCATTATGATAAACATTCTTAATTGATTCATGCAATAAAAAATTTTTTTAATGATATAATTATTTATAAAAATTAAATTGTTTAAGATGTGAAACTTTAGAAATGATTTTTTTAAAAAGTATTATGGAATCATAAATTTCCAAATAAAAATTTATTGACTAAATAATGATCCAAATCATCAATACTAATTAATTTTTTTGTTTATCATTCTTGAAGATGATAGATAAATTTAAATAGCCTAAATACATTGTCAATAATAAACATTTTTTTTTATAGGATAAGTGATTGAATTATAATTATCAATAATTGTGTGTAAAATAATATATTATGTGTCATTGGTAACTAGTTTGGGTGAAATTTTATATCATTCAAGTGTATTGAATAAAAAGACAAAAGGACAATGGAAAAAAATCATCCTAGTTTCATAAAACCATAAATATCATATTCTAATTTGACTACATTTATTATTATAAAATCTAGTTGGATATAGTAGTAAAAAAATCTCCTCTAATGGATGAGAATAAAGAGAAATTAAAATTATAAATAAATTATAATTTACAATACAAAAACTATATCCTATTAATAAATTGATGTATATCTTATGAAATATAGAGATTAAAACACAACCACAAAGTATATTATTTTATTAATATATATTTTATTCTAATAATTCATTAAATTAATTCTATAGACTCTATAATCCAACCATGAAAACTATAAAATTTTGGTAAAAAAATTGAGGTATATATCTATATTTTCAATAGTGGATAAAAAAAATAGATTTTCATTTATTTATATACTCCTTTAACAAGAATATAAAAAAACATCTATTGATGAAACCCAAATAAAAAGGATATAAATAATTTTAAAACTTACTACAATATTTATATTTTATTCAATTAGTGTCTAATTTCCAAACCATAATCCGTAATTATAACTCATCTCTTTTAATATTAAATCCTATGTGTGATCATATAATTATCATGAGAATAAAACATCATAATTTGATAAGGTCCAATTATCATAAGAAATATTCCCTAAATGTTCATTTGTATTATTTATAGAAACATTTGATATATTAATATCATAATTTTGATAATAAGAATTGATTCATATATCATCTTAGTACATATTTGTTTTCTATGTGAACTTTTAAGAATGATTCCCTTAAACTTTCATTTTAATGGATTTATGAAATAAACTGATTATATATAGTCTATAAAATTATAGGATCTAAAATCCTCTCATAGATAATTAACTACATTGATTATATTTTTTCAATGAAAATCCAAAAACAAAACAAGGCTTTGTTTTATTTTTCTATAAAAATCAATTCAATAATTCTTTCATGAGTGACTAATTCTTCTATCAGTGTCACATCCAATGGACACACATTCATATTTCTTACAGTGTCCTCAATATTTCTCTAATATATTATCCCCAATAGAGTATCATTTTTATAAAATCCATACAGTTAATATTATATATAAATTTAAATACTTATATCTAGTCATTTAAAAAAATTCTAAATATAATCCATACCCAAAATTATAATTCATAATATAAAAATAGTATCATAATAAACCATGGATCCTTATTCAAAACATGTAGTTACATTATTTCATAATATATATTTTCATATATCAATTATTAGTTCTTGATATGGCCTATACTAGGACTTAAGGGTATTCTTGATACCCCTAAGATGTAAAATACTACCAAGAAATACTAGAACACATCATTTGGAATGATTTTCAAATTAAAACTAACATTAATAAATGTGGCCACATTGGAAAACCTATAATGAACACTTCAATCTTTAGTGAGTCATAAACTCATGTAAGTGAAAACAATAATAATAAAAGGGAAATTGAAATTACATCCATGTATTTTAATATAACCATGAGCCCATAGTAAATATCTACAACCATCCAAAATACTAAAAAAATGGGGAATATTAAAGATAATAAATAAGGTGATAAAATAATTGATTCTATAGAAAAATATAACCCAAAATAAAAACTACCCATTACAAAGTATCATGAGTTTTCTCTTCCACTATGTCACCACTAGTGAACCCCACCCATATATGCATAAGAATACACAACCTCCAAGCAACAATTTTACACAAACACAGAAACACACAAATATATATATGAAGGAAAATGATCAATCAAAATATTAATTGTATATATAAAGAAAACATAACTATAATTTTAGTGTCTTCATATGTGTTTTATGAGAAGCATTGTTGGGACCAAGTTAGAATGTTTTTTTTTGGAAGATTTAATAAGATTGTACTAAATGATTTGTCTTTTGTGGACAATGAATAAAAAATAAGTTCAATTTGAAAAAAATCTGGTGATCTAACTCACAATCATATTCTGAAGTTTTGACTCAATATGTATAAGAAAATATATCAGATCAAGAATATGTTTTCCAATGGAAAATATTCATAAGACTCACCATGTGTTTGGAATGAATGTTTTGTTCATATTCAGGAAGTGTGTTAGAGTGAAAATGGTTCCTCTATAAATCTTAACATGATTTTATGTTTCTTATTTCTAAAATATAATAAGTGTTTCATAAACTTGAGATATAATCCTTATAAAAGAAATGTGTATATCTTGTGTTGTTAATAGTTTTGAGGTTGGGTAGAAAGATATAATATACTTGAAGGATGGTATGTTATAATACTTTACATTATAATTTAGATGATTCCATGATGATATTAATTATTTTCTCAATCATTAGGAAGTCGTGGATAAAGTTATATGTTTGTGAAATAAGAATTTTATTGAAGTCATGACTTTACAATCATAATTCATCATGGTGAGATCATTTGATACATATTTTTATGACAATTGAGAAGGTTGGTTTGGAAGGTGGGAAGAAAAAGGTGATGGTTTTTAGTCCGACCAATAATCCATAAGACACAAATATTTAATGAAATAATTTGTTGTGTATCATAATTAAAAAAATTTATTCTTTTTTCTTAATAAAAATACATCATACATGGAGTGCCACCAATCATTAGAGTATTCATGAAACCAATCATCAGATTTAGTGATGGTTGAAAAAGGAAATTGTAGGATGAAAATAATAATGTAACCAATGATAAAGAAAACATTTTTGGGACTAATATAACATGGGATCATAGACCAATTAGTAATGTAGTAAACTATTTTTTAGGATGAATTTTTTATCAATTGGTTTAATTATAAAATAATAACTCTGATCTGTTTTGTATTTTATATAGATGATATTTGAGAGATCACTCGAGAAATTATCAATTAGGTCTAGAGTAAGCATACTGATTTGACATTGGTTTTTAGGTTGAAGAAAGAGGTCGATCTATCAAATTCATGATGACACCTATTATTTAATTATACATTAGATCATCGGTATGAGGAAATGAAGAAAATGAGAACCCGTTAAAGAGATGATAGATGAGTTTACAAGGAGGTATGTGATAGATTTTTTATTAAATAAGTTTGAAACTGATATAGAATCATTTCTGAGAAGTGTAGGAATATTTAGAAGATCCAACTATGGTTACAAATAATGAAAAGACTATTGATTTCTAATGAAGTAGAATCAATTTTTATAGTAAAATGGTTTGGATGTTTATATTTATCAATTGATATAATGAATCAATAGGATTAGTTTGTTTTTTATTTGAAAATAATCATCATAATGATTGTTCATCTATTTTCAAAATGTGTAAATTTGTGTAGAACAACATAACGAAGAATATTCTTGTTGATCATATTCTTTCATCATAATGAGGAAATTAGTGTGACAATTAGAATCAAATGAAGAATGGTTAGAACTTCTTAAGAAAGCTGAAGTTTTGAGAATATTCTAAAAATAATTGTCCCAAATTCAATGATAATAGATGTTTTGGAAAATTTGGTTGAACAAGAACGATATTCATAATCCCACATAAAATATTTCTACTGCCTCTATAAAATTAGGACAGTAATTTTTAATTTCTGATACTTGAACTATTCATGGATGAAGAGAGAATGTGGAGTTAAAATTGATTCTAAAGATAATGGGTTACTAGGATAATCATTCCTAAAGAAGATTTCTAGACAGAAGATGATGATGATTAAGGAGGAAGATTATATTTTGAATTTCACTATTAGAATGAGAAATCTTTTTGGGATTTTCGAACTATGATAAAACTAGTTCAAAATTGTTTCAGTAGAATTCTGAATTGTTAGATTATCAGATTGAGAAATTGAACCGGGGTATTAAACTGAGTACAATTATAAAGTATATATATTTTCATACATTCTTTTGGATAAGAAATAGTAGAACTATTTTGATGATTTTATTTTGTAATGTTGAAAATGAAGTATGGTAATAATTTTTGATGCAACTGGTTAATGTTTCATAACATGTATAACAAATTGGTATTAAATTATTATTTTTCTACTTTAGGTACATGTAATTCTATGTTAATCATAATTATAAAAATGTGTAATAGCGTATACTTCTTGTTTATATCCATAAAAATGATTTTTTCGAGTATATTATGTTGTATTACATTGTTTCTAAACCATACCAAGGACGTAGCTACTCTTTTTGTGTAGTGAACATTTTAAATTCTTGTCTTCATGGGGATGTGTGATTGTTTAGATTTTAGTGAAGTGATAATTATTGATGGATCATAAGGTTGTTTCAAAAGAAAGGAATCTTCAAAGAAAAATATATCATTGATTCACCCCACCACCTCTCAATGATAAATTGATCCTAGATGAGAAATATCAATTGGTATTAGATGCATGGTTATCCATATTTACCCATGGATGATGTTTTTGAATAGAAGTTGTGATAGAGAATCAAAATTGTTTGAAGGTTAGGTGATTCTTATCATTGATTATAAGAATGTTCATATATGGAACCATAAAATGATTCTTTATCTTATGCCTATGAGGAATTATGTACTTGAAGCTGGAACAGTTTTATATACTCATATTTTTGAAAAATATCCTGTAAGATCTATTGATACTATGAATCTTGAGAATGATGGAAGAGATAATAATTATTTAGTCTCATCACTTTATGAAATTGATTTTCTAAGAGTGAAGGGTTTTTCGACTAAGAAATGTAATTGGGACACATTTAAGAAAATTTATGAAGTAAATACAAAATTAATGATTGAAATTTTTAAGAATATAAGGATTGAAGTTGGTATATCTCAATATGGATGAATGTGAATCAGTTGGTCAGTTCTACACCATAGTGAATGAACTTTTCATCACTATAAGATGTCTTGGTGAAATGATGGTAGATTATACAACTTTCAAATTTATCATGAGAATTATTCCTGAAAATTTAGACTCCAATGTTTCATCATTATAATATATAGATTCAGAAACATTATCTCCCGATGATTTTCAAATTACTCTCATTACATGTGAAATCTGAAGGGAGAATGTTATGAATGGAAAAAAACAAAATTTGAATGAGAAATGTATTTCAAGGCTCCCATAAAAGATGAGTCAATGAATTTTTTAGAAGAATAAAAATATTTATATTCTGATTCTGAAAACGATGTATGTAAAAATTTAAATGAATTTTTATACTTGTTTGTGAAAGGAGTTATAGGTAGATATAAAGGGAAAAATTTGAAAAAAATTATATATGTGGAAGTGTTGGGAAGTTTCTATCATCTTATCCTAAAATAATTAAAGAATATGATAGTGATGAATAAGAATAAGGCCAAAAAGATCATGGAATAATTAGTGTGATAAAGGTAAATAGTATTCCAATGGGAATGATAATATTCTTTCCAAATCCAAATGAAAAATCTTTTAATCATACGATGTTAATGAACCATGTAGAGATACTGATTCTGAAATATTTACTAACAATTATAGAGAGAATAATTATTTTTTAACACCTATAATAAATAATTCGAAGGCATTAGTTCAGAAGAACATGAAACTCAAATTTACATTCATTTGAAAGAATAATTGATAGATTGTTTAAAAAATATTTGGATGTTATAAAAGGAAATTATAATGTGGTAAAATTAAAAATCATCAAATATCAAATTTTTTCATTATTATAAAGTCAGTATTCTAATAAAAATTGATGATTTGAAATAATATCTTTTGAAATAAATGAATTATAATGAACATCTATAAGTAAAATTGAAGAAAAAAAACTTAATTTGATCATTTCCAATAACAAAATTTTAAATCTAAACAAATGGTTATATGTTTCAAAAACTCTATTTTTGAATTTGGTTAAATCTCTAGAAAGGTTAAACACGAGAAGGATCAAAATTTACGTTCAAAGGTAGAGAAGAAATATGAACTTGTTTCTATAAAAATAAAATTGGAAATGATTTGTATATAACCAAAACCAAAAAAGTGGAGAAGTTATATGTTTCTAAAAATTTTGAGTCAAAATAATTCTAATATTTCTTGTTTTGATAATTTTGATAAGAAAATATAATTGAAATACAATATTCTTATTGATAAAAAAATGACGGTGGTCAATAATATTCTGATACAAACATTATTAAGGTTACAAAGAAATATGTTCAAGCATCCTATCAAAATGAATGTTTCAACGAATAATATCATTTTTATGCGTACAACTAGTATTGTTGTGGATTTTGATGTATGAAAAATATGTGTTGGTTTGACCAATAATATATCATCTATTCATAAAGTTACAGTAGGAAAGGTTTTAGGGGATGTAAATCCTATCAAAAAATAACTTTCAAAATGTTGTTTTATTGAAACATGAGAAGGTTTGTGTGAAAATTGAAAATAACATCTAAATTTTGGAAACTATTTTTGAATGATATAAACAACCTAGAAATATTGGGAATGGGTATCTTGTTTTGTTACGAGTATAAATTTTTTTAACAATTTTCCAAATATATATTTTAATAAACATAAATGTAATGAAAAATATCTTGGTGTTGAAAAATCTCTCAAAGCATAAAAAGAATAAAAAAGTTGGATCATAGACAATGGGGTTTATTCTTAACTGAATTATAATGTACTCGAACTCTCTAGTCATTTCCTTTTTGAAAATATAGTGTTTGAGTGTTCCGAGTGGTCAAGGTGGCTTACTTGTAAACAGTTCGAACGGTAAACCATTGTGAACTGTGCAACTGTAACCTTCTGTGAACAGCTCCAATGGTAGACTGTTGTGAATAGTGCAACATTATCCATATGTGAACAGTTCCAAAGACCGTTGTGAATAGTGCAACGGTTACCTTAGGCGAATAGTTCCAATGGTAGAACATTGTGAATAGTGCAACGGTGACCTTCAATGAACAGTTTCAATGGTAGATCGTTGTGAACAGTTCAATAGTAACCTTAGGTGAACAGCTCCAACGGTAGACCGTTGGGAACAATGCAATGGTAACCTTAGGTGAACAATGTCCACATTCACCTTCATTTAAAAGTGCAACAGTAACCGTAGGTGAACAGTGTCAAAATTAACCTTAAGTGAACAGTGAAACGGTAACCTTAGGTGAACAGTGTCAACATTAACCTTTTGTGAATAGTTCCAATGTTAGACCATTGCAAACAGTGCAATGGTAACCATAGGTGAACAGTGTAAACACCAACCTTCCATGAATAGTGCAACGGTAACCTTAGATGAAGACTGTTTCCAGAATAGTGTATCTCCAACGGTGAGGTTCATGAACAATGTTGCAAGAATGTTGAGGTTTATGAATAGTGTTTCCAGAACAGTGAGGTTCCAATGGTGAGGTTTATGAACTGTGTTTCCAGAATGGTGAGGTTTATAATCAGTGTTTCTAGAATGGTGAGGTTTATGAACAGTATTTCCAGAACTATGAGGTTTATGTACAGTGTTTCCAGAATGATGAGGTTTATGTACAGTGTTTCCAAAACAGTGAGGTTGATGTACAGTGTTTCCAAAACGGTGAGGTTCATGAACAGTGTTTCTAGCTTCCAATAGTTTTTCCCATTTAATGTTTTATTTGATAGAAAATGCATTTAAAACCTTGTTTTATTTACATTATGGCTCATTCAAAGGCCATAACTCCTATATTAATTATACCTATGGCTCATGATATTTTTACATGGTCCAACCGTTTGGTTTAATGCGATCCGATTTTAATGGGAAATTTTGTGTATCATAAATCATCACTCTGTTAAATCTTATAATGGGGTGGGATATCTTCCTCCATAATAAATTCTCCTTGTTCTCGGGTGTGAGAAGCTCGAACATCCCATTCCTTCTCATAGTAGTTTCACAATCAAACTTTCATCCTCAGATTGGTTCTTCTCGGTTTTGATGCAGCCTAGCTATATCGATCAATCTTGGATTTAAGGTGTGTTTTATTATCATTCTTTTGGGTTTCATCATATCATATTTCTCCTTCCATATTATATATGTAATCTTCATGCTTCTAGTGGTGTTTTCTTGGGTTTCGGTTAGTGCAGTGGTACTGTGGTATCCTCAGGTAGATGCAGTTGTCGTGAGAGGCGGACCATGTCCCGTTGTGTGGACTGTTCTCATGTAAAGGACATCAAGAACAATTTGAGGTAGAGGATTCATTTCCACTCTTTTCATATATGTGAAACTCTATAGTTGTCATGTTTTATCCCACTGGATGTCGATGGAATTGAAATAATAAATATTTGAACATGATAAATAAATTGATATCGATCGTAATGTTGTTCCCTCTTGTTTTGAAAGATAGTTTGATATCTATTATTGATTTTTTTAGTAGTTCATTCTTGATGGAAATTGGTAATGAACGTAAATAGAAATTATTTGACAATTGTTTGGATAAAAGATAAAGAGGCATGTAAATGAATCTGGTTCTCCATGTTGTAAATTGATGATAAGAAAAATGGCGGAGCAAGCATGTTTAAATATTTTTTATAGCTTACTGATTAGGTTTTCCAAATTTGGATCCTATGAATAATAGATCAGTTAATTCATGATGGATTAATGAACTGGTTGTTTGATAATCCCTTCAAGTATTCTGAGTTACTATCTCAATTGATAAAGGTCCAAGAGCTCAATTGTTAATATGTTTGTTTTCCTACTTCATGTGTTGTGATGAGAACATGGATGGTTGTTCTGGTTTGTGGGGGCATGGAGACCTTTGGTTGTGGCAGCAGGTGAGGCCTAGAGTGGTGAGATGCATCAATTTATGCATGTGGGGGTCGGGGAGGACACCAGGGATGATAGAATGTGATGTATGTTATTTTTTGATTCTTGTTGATTCTTATCGGTTGAATGTTTTCTTTACTTTTCCCCACATATCAAGGTATCTGGTCTTCCATACCCTACTCTTGAAAGATACGAAGACGCATGGGGTATGCCACATGTTTTGTTTTTTTAGCTTCACAAGGGAGGATGGGTATACGCTCTTGATATAGGTGGAAAAGACTCGACAGGTAAAACATCTACTCACCTTGTTGATCCCCCTTGTTTTTAGTATCATAGAATGTTTTCATGAATTTCTGGAAATATGGGAAGGTAATTTCTTTAATTAATAATTGAATAAATGATTTTCTCCTGTAGGGTCAGAGTTTTTGGAACATAATAATGTGGTTGTAATTATTAAAGGTACAATGGACTTTGGGTGGGATGCTAACGAAGTTTAATGTGGAATTGTAAATAGTTAATTAATTTTTAATGAATTAATTAATATAAATTAGAACTGATAAAAACGGAATAAAATAAAATATTAAATCTCTTTAAATGGTTTTGTGCTTATAGGATACCTACTCTTAGTTGTATCAGCCTAAAGTCTGAGAGATGTTAGATGTAGACAGGTCTAATACATGGTTATGCCCATAGTGTGGTTGTGAGATATAGTATATCCTATAATTTTGTGTTTCTATATCATACTCTACCATGTCAGTAAGGGCAACAGACACCCTGCAGATTCTAATCCCTTGGGGGTGTTTCCCCCAACATTCCGGTGGGTGGATGAATGACTGACTACCCCCTATAGCCCCACACTCTTCTCTTGGTAGTTACATGTGCAGGAAGTCACATTGGTTAGTCTCCCCTTATATTTGTGTAGATGGATGTAATGGCTTGTGGTTATTCACACATATATATTGTGGATACAGTTTTCTATGGACTACTATAGGTGTAACATCTATAGGTTGTGAGGGCTTGAGGAACCATACTCGGTGTATGGGTTGTAATGACTTGAGGTTTAATATCAATTGTATGATACATGTTATGCGATCTGTGGTGGCTTCTAAAAACTACTTGGGAACTTTTCATATGTGGACGTAGTGGTTTTGATGCAGGAGATGCATGTTGTGGTGCTTCGCCCAGGTGTCTTCGGGCAAGCCTTTTTGAATAGAGATGTTTGGGACATGAGACGTTGGGGAAATGCAGCAAACTAGTGGGGAAGTAGTAGCCGTGTACCCTAGATATTCATTATTATATTATATACTCTTTTATGTGTTACATGGTGAATGTATCTTTGGTGGGGACAGGAATATAGTATGCTTGATTAGATGATGAGTTTTTTTCACTTGTTGTTCACTATGCTTTGTCATGCTTTCTTTACTTTTTCATGAGATGCTTCGGAGAGGATCCTACTGAGTATATTGTTATTCTCACCCTATGTATATAAGAACTGTTTTTTAGGTCACTTGGAGCAGGTTGGAGATCAGGCTGGTTACTACTTGCTTGTGGTTAAAGGAGCAATTTGGGCTTGTGGTTGATGCTATTTTACACTCTTTTGGGTACTTGTAGTTTTTCCCCTTTCAGTTGTAGTAGTTTGGCATGAAATTTCATATGTCTACTTGGGGTTTCTTTCATCTTACTTGCTGATTTGAAGTTGGTTGGAGTCTATATTATCTCTCCCTTCTGCAAGTGTTCTCTTAGATGGTAATGCCACCAATTTCGGTGTTTATTATACCCTTGAGGCTAGTCGCCAACTCGGGGCCTACTTGAGGCGGGAATCGGGGGTCATTATCTCCCTTCTCACATTGCCGGCCCATGAGGGGTACACTTTGTGGGAGGGGTCGTGACAGAGTGGTATTTATGGTTTGGTTGAGGGATAGGATGGAGTTTGGAGTTAGACACAGGTGAGGTTGCAAGGTTCGGTAGGGAAACAGTGTCATTCATGTTTTTCAAGTGATGTAAACTCTAGAGACCGGCTGAGACATAGATATTTAGGCCCCCCAATGATCTGATGTATAGGCCTTTATATTTACAATTTATACTAAACAAGGTGATACTAGTTTCAGGGTAGAGACCTAGGAAAGTATCATGCATCATTCTTCTTATGTCAGAGTATGAATGGGTAGACTATGGGATTGGTTAACCTAAAATAAATGAAAGAAAATAATTAATAAAATAATGTTTAGTCTTCTATATTACAGGTTTAGGTGCTCTAACTTTTTTTTATTTTCCAGGTATGGCTCAAGGTCGACGTCCTCATCAGGATTGTGCAGAAAACGTCCAGGAGGCTATTTCAGAAGATCACCGCAGGGTAGAGGGTGACGATGAAGACACATGGAGGAAGACACTCCGAGTGTTTCAGCGCCAGAGTCCATCGAAGTATGAGGGCTCCATTTCAGATAAACTCACGGAAGACTTGTTAGAGGAGGTCGATATCGGCATCCGTTCGATCAGTGCTCAGAAGGATCATTGGGTGTCCATGGGGGTGACGATATTGTGTGGAGTAGTAAATAAATGATGGGTATTGATCCTCGGGGATCATGGGGAGTCATCAATCATGTGGGAGGAGTTCCGAGAAAAGATTAGAGTCGGTTTTCTTTCATCGGCTGTGAAGGCGTCCAGTCGCCAGGAGCTTCCTACCCTTTGACAGGGGAGCTCCAGTGTTCGAGAGTTTGGAATCTGTTTCAGGAAGCTTTTATGATATTCTTCCGACATGCTTCTAGATGAAGGGGCCAGGGCGAAGCATTTTGTGGAGGCTATGCACCCAGAGATCCAGTGCCAGGTCACCCCATTTATGATGAAAAAATATCTTGAGGTGCTGGAGAGCGCAGAGGTGGTTGAGTGGACATTGTCCATGACCATATCATCACGATAGGGGAATCTTCATGATTCCTCACGAAGCCGAGTTGGGGTCTGGGGTTCCTAGTATTCAGGGTAGAAGAGTTTCCATTAAGCTGGAGGTAGGCCCCAACCCATCTCATCTCGTTTCTCCAGAGCCAGTAACTCTGAGGCATATGCCAAGGGATCAGGAACTTGTTTTTCTTATGGTGGTCATGGTCATTAGCAACAGGAGTTCTCGACCTTTCAGAGCAGTCATCGTGCACCCGGTGATATGCTCCACTTTCTTCCATTGAGGTAGTTCCATCTGAGGAAGTAGCAGCAGGTTACACTAGCTATATATTAGTAGAGGGTATATGGGGCAGGGAGAAGACAACACCATGACACTCCCCATCCTCAGAGGGCAGATTTCCGCCATTGTGGTGTCATTATCAGGGTCAAAGAGGCTTTGGAGGAGGTCGTGGTTAGCTTCATTCTATAGCATTTCCAGCCACAGGTGAAACAGACATCGTTCGAGGTACAACTTGCTTGTTTAATAAATTGGTGTATGCAATGTTTGATTTAGGAGTGACACACTCCTTCATATCACCAACCTTTGTGCATGCTTTGGGAAATGAGGTAGAGAGGATTCAAATTCCCTTTGTGTTGACTATGCCGGTTGGAGGTCGAGCTGACTTGTTTGAAGTATGTAAGGACTGTGAGCTTGTTTTGGGGAAATACTGCTCTTGAGGGGATTTCCTATTTTTATGAATACAACCATATTATGTCATCCTCAGCATGGATTTTTTGTATTCGTTGTAGGAAATATTATATTTCTTCAGGAAGAATGTCATTTTCATTGGTGCGGATGGAGTTCTGGTGGTGTTTGTTGGCTAGAGAGATCATCAAATGGGTTATAGGCACATTCCATCATTTTCATCCATGATGGCCGAGATGATGCTGAGTTCTTTAGAGTTTCTGCAGTTTTCATTTCCTAGGGTCGTAGAAGAGTACCTTGATGTCTTTCCAGAAGAGGTTTTAGCATTACTCCCTTGATGAGAGATCACAATTGGGATTGAGCTACAATCAGGAGCATCAATTATCTCTATGTCTCAATATAGGATATCCCCTTCTTAGTTACGAGAGAAACATATACAAGTTGATGGTCTGTTATGGTGTGGTTTTGTTCGGTCAAGTGTGTCACTGTGGGGTGCACCATGTTTGTTCATGAAGAATATTGATGGAAGTTTACAGTTTTGTGTCAATTATTGTCACTTTAAAAAAGTGACAATAAAGAATCACTATCCTCTTCAACATATTGATTTTTTATTCGATCAAATGAAGGGTGAAAGTTAGTTCTCAATGATCGAATTGCGGTCATGATATCATCAGATGTTTGTCAAGGATGAATATATCCCGAAGACTGCATTCCTTTGTATTCATGGGCATTATAAGTTTTTTGTAATGTCATTCGACATGATGAATGCTCTAGATGTGTTCATGGGATTGATGAATGATGTGTCTAGTGAGTTCCAGGACAAGTTCATGGTGGTTTTCATTGATGACATCCTTGTGTACTCCACATCTCAGGGGAATAATGAAGGGCATATACAAACCCTTTTTAGAGTTCTTCGTCAACATCAGTTGTTTGGGAAGTTGCAAAAAGTGATTTTTGGGATCGAGATGTCGGTTTCATGGGGCAAGTTGTGTCCCAACAGGGAGAATTTGTGGATCCATCGATGATGGAAGCATTTGTGTCTTGGGAATCCCACAAGACAGTGTCAGAGGTGCGAAGTTTCCATTGTCTTCCATGCTACTACAAGAGAATCATAGCCAATTCCTCACGAGTTGTGACTCCTCGGACAGATTTGACCAGGAAGTATTAGGCATTCATAGACTGATCAGTGTCAGGAATCATTTGAGTATCTGAAAGAGTAGTTAGTAAGTGCTCCTGTTCATTGTCTTCCAGCTGAGGGAGATCAGTTTGATGTTTTCTATGATGCTTCACATTTGGGGTAAGGATGTGTTCTCATGATGAATAGGTCAGTTGTTCCTTATGGGTATCGGCAGTTGCGTCCCCATGAATGTAACTATTCCACCAATGATCTTGAGTTGGCAATCATGGTGTTTGCACTGATGTTGTGACGACACAACCTCACTGGCAAGTGCTTTGTGGTTTTCACTGATTATAAGAGTTTGAGGTATGTTTTCTCCAAGTAAGACATTAACTTATGACAACATCATTGGATGGAGTTCTTACAGGAATACGACTTCGAGATATCATATTAACCTAGAAAGGGGAATGTTGTATCCAATGCACTAAGTCAAAAGTCATGTACTGATGCTGTGCATGAATCCAGTGATTCTTGGAGAGTAATGGAAGGGCTATCAGTATTACATCTTGATGTGGGAGATGTTGGGGTGTAGAGGTTGTCTTTTTCATATAATGGTACAGTCATCCTTGATGCATAAGGTGGAAGAGTCCCAGTTGGGGGTTCTAGAGGTGGAGGTCTGGAGAGACTGAGTTGTTTGTGGTCAGGCCATTGATGGTTGGTTGAAGGATGAACAACACCATGTGTTGTATCACTGAAAGATTTTTGTTCCTTTGATGATGCACAAGATAGTTCTTAGAGAGTTTCATAGATATCCTTTAGTGGTAAATCATGTTGTGAAAAAGATGTACTGAGCCATGATGATCCAGTTTTGGAGGTCGGGGTGAAAGCATGCAGTTTCAGAGTTTCTGTATCAATGTTTGGTTTTACAGAAGGTGAAGGCCAAACACATTGTTCCTGGTGGTCTTCTCTAGCCATTAGAGATTCCTCAGTGTACGTGGTAGGACATCTCAATGGACTTTGTTACTTGATTACCTCGAGATCTGGGAGTACATGATGCTATTTAGATGGTATTGGATGATTTAACAAAATCGAGCAACTTCATAGCGATCAAGGAGTCGAGCTCAGTGGATTTTTTGTCGAAGCAGTATTTGGAGGAGGTGGTGAGACTTCATGGAGTCCCACAAACAATAATTTATGATCGAGATCCATGTTATACCTCCAGGGTGTGGAGAGGTCTCCAACATGATTTCGGTTCTCGACTATGCCTTAGAACTACTTTTCATCCTCAAATGGATGGTCAGACATAGCGAACCATCTAGACTCTTGACAACATGTTACGCTCTTGTGTCGTAGATTTTGGGGGTTTGTTGATGATTCACTTACTCTTGGTGGAGTCCTCTCTCAATAATAGTTATCACTCCACCATTGATATGGCACCATTTGAAGCCATGTATGGATGACCTTGCAATTCTCCATTGTGCTAGACTGGGGTTGATGAGTTAGCAATTATTGGACTAGAACTAGTGTAGAATTTAACATTGATGGTTCAAGTGATTCATGAGAAGATGAAGACATCACAAGATCACCAGAAATAACATGCTTATCAAAGGAGGAGACCCCTAGAGTTTAATGTTGGGGATCATGTGTTTATAAAGGTTACTCCCCATCATGGGTAGCGATGTTTTGGTTATGGGATTAAGCTTTCTCCCCGCTTTGTTGAGCCTTTTGAGGTGATATCTCCTATTAGAGCAATGTCTTATCATGTAGCACTTCCCCCGCAGATGAGTCAGATACATGATGGTTTCCATGTATCACTACTCTGTTGTTATCTTCATGATGGATCTCATGTAATAGATTGGGGATAGATCAATGTTGATGATGAAGAGACCTTTGAGGAGCGACCTGTTGAGATCCAAGACCTCAATGAGAAGGTGTTGTGTGAGCATTCTATTCCCTTGGTTTGCGTCTTGTGGTGACACAATGACAAGGAGGAGATAACCTATGAACGTGAGTCACAAATACATTCTCAGTACCTAGAGTTGTTTGATGTTTAAATCTTTTCATGTAACCATATCCCCTTTTTTGTTAGACCATTCATGTTTTATAATAATAATTTATTTTCATGCTTCTTGTTTCCTTATCTCTTTTGATAGGTATCTCGATGGGTGGTTTTTCAGACCCCATTTCATTTTCACTTTCAGTGGGTTTTTAATTATCGAGGATGAGATTTTTTTAGATGTATCTGATGTAATTTCCTAGAACTCTCTAGTCTTTTCCATTGTGAAAATCTGGTGTTTGACTGTTCTTGGAGGTCATGGGGTCTAATCTGTGAACAGTTCCAATGGTATACAATTGTCCACAGTGCAACGGTGACCTTTTATGAAGAGTTCCAATGGTAGACCGTTGTGAATAGTTCAATGGTAACTTTAGGTGAACAGTTCCAATGATAGAACATTGTGAATAGTGAAGTGATGACCAACAGTAGAATGCTGTGAACAGTGAAATGGAAACCATTAGTGAAAAGTGTCAACATTCACCTTCTGTGAACAGTGCAATGGTACCTTAAGCGAATTGTGTCAACATTAACCTTCTTTGAATAGTGAAATGGTAACCTTAGGTGAACAATGTCAACATTAACCTCCTATGAACTGTTCCAACTGTGGACCTCTATGAACAGTGGAATGGTAACCTTAGATGAATAGTGTCAACATTAACCTTCTTTGAATAGTGCAATTGTAACCATAGATGAACAGTGTTTCTAGAACAGTGAGGTTACAACGGTGAGGTTCGTGAACAGTGTTCCAAGAATGGTGAGGTTTATAAAAAGTGTTTCTAGAACAATGAGGTTTATGTATAGTGTTTCCATAATGGTGAGTTTTATGTATAGTGTTTCCAGAATGATAAGGTCCCAACAGTGAGTTTTATGAACAGTGATTCCAAAATGATGAGATTTATGAACATTGTCTCCAGAATGGTGAGGTTTAATTGTGAGCTTTATGGACAATGTTTCCAGAATGGTGAGGTTTATGAACAGTGTTTCCAAAATAGTGAGGTTTATGTCAATTGTTTCTGGAACTATGATGTTTATGTAAAGTGTTTCCAGAATGGTGAAGTTTATTTATAGTGTTTCCAGAATGGTGAGGTTCATAAACAATGTTTCTAGTTTCCAACAGTTTCTCCCCTTTAACGTTCCTTTGACATAAAATGCATTTAAAGCCTTGTTTTAACAACGTTAAGGCCGATTAAAAGGCCATAAATCATATATTTGTTATGCCCAAGTGTCAGGATGTTTTTTCTTGTTCAAACTATGTGGTTTAATGCGATCCAATTTTAATGGTAAATTAAGCGTATCATAAATTGTTGCACCATTAAATATTCTAATGGGATGTTCCCTCTTCTTTGCTAAAACTTTCTCCTTGTTCTCAGGTGTGAGACACTAGAACATCCCATTCCTTCTCATAGGAGTTTCACAATCAGTCTTTCATCATCAGATTGGTTCTTCTCAATTTTGATGCAACAAAGGTGTATCGATCATTCATCGATATAAGGTGTGTTTTATCGTCGTTCATTTGGAGTTCATATACTCATGTTTTTCCTTCCATATTATATCATGTGATCTCCATGATTCTAATGGATTTTTTTTGGGTTTTGGTTGGTATGATCATATTGTGGCATCCACGTGTGGATACAGTTGTCGTGATAGGAGGATCGTGACCCGTTGTGGGGATAGTTCTCATATAGAGAACATCAAGAAACATTTGAGGTAGGGGATTCGTTTCTTCTATTTTCTTATATGTTCAACTTTATGTTTAACATGTTCTATCCCTCTAGATGAAAATGGAATTGACATAATAAATATTTGAACCTGATAAATAAATTTATATCGATCGTATGCTATTGCCTTTTTTTCACTAGATCGTGTGATGTCTATGATTTTTTTATTAGTTCGTTCTTAATGTAAATTGGTAATTAACGTAAACAAAAATTAATTGATAATATTTTGGTTAAACGATAATGAGGTATGTAAATGAATCTGGTTCTCCCTGTTGTAAATTGATGTTACGAAAATTGGCATAGTAAGCATGTTTAATTATTTTTGACAGCATACTGATTAGGTATTACAAATTTGGAACCTATGTATAATAGATCAGTTATTTCAAGATGGATTAATGAACGGATTTTTTGATAATTCTTTGAAGGGTTCTGAGTTACCCTCTTGATTGATAAAGGGTTAAGATCCCAATTGTTAAGATGTTTGTTTTCCTGTTGCTTGTGTTGTGATGTGTGCCTGGATGGCAATTGTGGCATGTGGGGGCATATAGACCTTTGTTTGTGGTAGCATATGACGCCTAGAGTTGGATAGATGAATCAGTTTATGCATGTGGGTGTTGTGAAGGACACCAGAGACGATGGAATGGGATATATGTGATTGTTGGATGCTTGCTGATTTTTATTGTTTGATTACCGGCTTTACATTTCTCCACTGCTCAAGGAAGCTGGTCTTTCTTACCCTTCTTCAGAAAGAGGCGAAGATAGGTGTTTTATGCCATGTGCTTTCTATGTTTATCTTCTCAAGGGAGGATGGATCTACGCTCTTGCTATAGGCGGAAATGACTTGACGGGTAATAAATCAACTCACCATGTTGAGCCCCTTGTGTTTAGAAGCAAAGATTGTTTTTCTAGAAATCCTGTGAATATGGGAAGGTAATTTCGGTAATGAATAATTTAATAAATGTTGTTAACCCTTGGGGTTAGAGTCGCTGGAACATAATGATGAGGTAATAATTTTTAAATGTACAATGGACATTGGGTGCGATGCTAATGAAGTTTAAGGTGGAATTGTAAATGGTTAATTAATTTTTAAATAATTAATATATTTAAAGTGTAACGGATAAAAATGGAATAAAATAATCAATTAAATCTCATTAAATTGTTGTGTGCTTAGAGGATACCTAATCATGGAAGTATCATCCCAGAGTCCAACAGATGTTAGCTGCAGTTGAGTCTAAGACTAGGTTATGCCCCTTGTGTGGTTGTGAGATATAGTATATCCAGTACGTTTTGTGTTTCTATATGCTACTCCACCATGTTAGTAAGGGAAACTGACACCCCGGGGATTCTGAGCCCTGGGGGGTGTTTTCCCCAACATTCCAGTGAGAGGATGAATGGCTAACTACCCCCTTTGGCTCTGCCCTCTTCTCTTGGTAGTTTCTTGTGCTGGAAAGAACATTGGTTAGTTTTCCCCATATATGTGTGTAGAGGGGTGTAATGGCTTGTGGTTATTCACACACATAAATTCTGGAGATAGTTTTCTATGGACTACTACAGGTGTAACGTGTATAGGATTTGATGGCTTGAGGATCCTTACTTGGTATATGGGAAGTAATGGCTTGAGCTATAATACTCGATGTATGATACACATCATGCGAGCTATGGTGGCTCCTAGAAACTACCTTGTTAATTTTCATACATGGAAGTGGTGGTTTTGTTGCATGAGGTGGATGTTGTGGTGCTTCGCCCAGGTATATGCGGGTAAATCTTTTTAAAGAGAGGTGCCTAGGACTTGCGATGCTGGTTCAAAGCGGAAAACTAGTGGGGAAGTAGTAGTGGGGTAACCTAGATATTCTTTATTATATTATATACTCTTGTATGCGTTACTTGGTGAGAGTAGAAATGGAGAGGCTGGGAACATAGTATACATGTTTAGATGACAAGATAGTTTCATTTGTTGTTCACTGTGCTTTATCATGCCTTCTTTAATTTTGCACGAGAGGCTTTGGGGAAAGTCCCACTGAGCATACTACTATACTCACTCTATGTACATATAAACTATTTTTCAGGTCACTTAGAGTAGGTTGGAAAGTAGGCTGGTTACCACTAACTTGTGGTTGCAAGAGCTGTTCGGGCTTGTGGTTGCTGCTATTTTACATTCTTTTAGGGACTTGCAGTTTTTCCCCTTTTAGTTATTGTAGTTTTTACTGACATTTCATATGTGTACTTGGGATTTCTTTCATCTTACTGGTTGAGTTGGAGTTGGCTGGTGTCTGTCTTATCTCTCCCTTCTGCATGTGTTCTATTAGAGGGTAATTCCACCAATTTGCATGTTTACTATACGCTCAGGGCTAGTTTCCAACCCGGAGCCTACTGGAAGCGAGAATATGGGGTCATTATCTCCCTTCTCAAATTACCGGCCCAGGAGGGGTACACTTTATTGGGAGGGGGTCTTGACATGAAAGGATACATAAATTTTTTTAATAATGTCAAAGAAATCAAAGAAGGGAAAATAAAATTTGGAACTGATTAATCTCTTAGAATCAAAGGTGTTGGATTATCCATTGTTGGGGTTGAAAAGTTATAATATATAAAATATTTTTTTCTCAATGGATTGAACACAAACTGGAAAGTGTTTTATAAAATAATGATGAAGGAATAATTTTTTTAAAAAGAATGTTTTTTTGTGAAAACACATGAAGATGGAAAGATAGTTACAATAGGATAATGTACAAATGAGAACTTCTTCTTAGTTGGTGATATATAAAATCATCTTTACATAGGCATGGTTGAGGAGATACAGTTGTGGTGTGAACATTTGGGAAACCTATTTCAATGTAATATGAGAAAGAAACCAAAGAGAGAAATTATCTGTTGAATGGAGGAGATGTCAAAAAAAGAGACTACTGTTGAAATGTTTTTTATATAGGAAATTGTACAATATTTGTGGATAAATTTGTTTAAATATGTTCAATATGACCCCTAAAAATTATACATTCAGATATTTTTGGCCAGTGTTTAAACAATCAAATCATGTAGATAAGTACATCATTAATTTCATTGATGTCATTACCTGTATTAAAGATGTTATGTATACGAATTATATGTCAAATGACTTATAAATGCTTTAATGTTTTATGATGAATGTTTAGAAGAAATGTGAGTATTCAGTAATGAAATTGATAACAATCAATTGTCAGGAACACAAAAATAAATAATTTTAAATTTATCTCTAGTAGCATTGTAATTTATCATGAGTTCAGTAAAACTCACAAATCTCTACAAAATGGCATTTCTAAAATGAAAAATAGATGTTTGGTTGAAATGTGGTAGAATATAATACATTAACAAGGCATCAGTCATTACAGTTTGATGAAACCCATGATCACAACTATGTTTATTCAAAATATATTTTTTATAGGATAATCTGAGATATGACTCCATATAATTTTTTTTATCATAAAACTCTATGTTTGAAACACTTATAATTTTTTTGCAGTCTATTCTACATTAATAAGAAAGATTGAATTCTTGTAATATTTGAGTAGAGAGGTAAATATGTATGTTTTATTAGAAATTCACTGAAAGGAATTGGATATAGAAGTTACCTAAAAGATATAACAAGGGTAGTTAACCTAGTATAGTTGAATTTTATTGAAAAATTTAAGGGTGATTTAAAAAAAAACACATGAAGTGAAAGAAGATGAATAATATAGATGAATGTTTTTTGATAATTCTAATAATGATGAAAACAATAGTAATCCTACTCTGAAATAAGAATACAACTCACATATTTTATATGAGGATAACGAATATCTAAAATCTCAACCTAGAATGGGGATGAATGTGGAAGCATGAAATATTTTTGGCGATCAACATTAAAATATTCAAAAAATAAGATCATTACATTTTATTTCACATAATTATGTTTATTCAAAAACTGAGCAAAAAGATGTGAATAAATATTTTTATCATCCAAAATGGGTTAATTAAATAAATTATTAGTTCGACCAAATAGAAAATATTGATACATGGGATATCATACCTATACCATATGAAAAAATATAGTATAATCAAAGTGGGTTTTATGGAATAAGCTGAATGAATATGAAGAAGTGATTGGAAAAAAATCAATATTTCTGTTAAAAGGTTACTCAATGATTGAAGGTATTGATTTTTATGAGAATTTTTCTTCACTGGAATGGTTAGAAACAATAAGAATCATTATTTCTTTTTTAGTTCACTGTGTAAATTTTTTTCATATAGATGTGAAATCCTCATTTTTGAATACTGATCTTGAAGAGGAATTTTTTATTTAATAACCTTGTGTATTTTTTAGGAAGGATAAAAGATATATGTGTAAAATGAAGAAAGTCATTTATGGGATAAAACAATATATGAGGCTATTTTATTAAAAATATATAATTTCTTGAGGAATAAGAGCTTTATGAAAGTATGTTCTTACTGTTATTTGTTAATTAAAAAATTTGTAACACTTCCATCATTATTTTCATTATGTTGATTAAGTTTTCATTCCACAGAATTATGAAAGGACCTATGAAAGATTTTATGATTAAATTAATTTTTTTAGAAGCCCATGATTGTAGATATGAAATACTTTTATGGGTTACAAATCTCAAAAATTAAGAAACACATTTTTCTTTCTTAAGAATTGTATTTGATGTAAATTCAAAATAAGTACGATGTGGAAACTTTAAACTAATTATAATCCACTTTTATTGGGAACCATTTCGACTAAAGAAGATGATGGAAAGGAAGTTGATCCAAGAGAGATTAAAAATCTTATTGAAAGTTCTTTTTATTTTACAGCCTTAATACTCAACAATGTTTATGTTTTACCTTGGGTTTAAGATTTCAGAGTTCTCTAAAATAATAACATATATTGGATGGAAAATATTTATTATATAGAAATGTGGAATAAAAAAAATTCAGAATTAGGTGTGATAGCTCCTAAATTACTGAATATTTTGGATGCCTAGATATTGAATTGGAATGAAATTTTGATGATAGAAGATCCAATTGTTGTAGTGTTTTATTTATTAGAAAAAGATCTATTTTTTATACAATTAAACAAAATATTTTAACTATTAATATGATAGAAGATTAGTAAATTTTGATTACTCATGTTATATCCCAACTTATGAGGATGCAGACACAATTAGAAGACTTACTTATTGAAATAATGTTACCCTTTATCTTCGTTTTTGATAATCAATGTACAACCAACATTACTAGAAACCTGGTACAATATTATCAATAAATTCTTATTGAGATAAAATATCACTTCAATAAAGATCATTTGGAATATAATTAATTGAAGATGAACTATATTCCCACATTATAATATGTTGCTGGCATTTTCACAAAACCAATACCAAATGAACCTTTTTCTGAAATGAGATTGAACATGGGCATCCAATCTATTTATCACCAAGTTTATTGTATGTTTTTGTGTCCCCTTTTTCATCTTATCTTCAGATAGTGCTATCAATAGGGAGACCTTTTTCATTAATTTTCCCATTTATATGTTATAAATTTATTAAGGAAGCATTATGTAGGGGTGTTGGGGGTAAGAAATGAATCCATCATATAATTGTGTCCAGAATTATATTATTTTGTTGGAGTGGTTGTAGGATTTTTCTTATAGGAATGATGAAGAACGAAAGTGGAAGAAGTAAATAAAGTATGAGGAAGTTTTATGATTCAATACTTTTGGACAAAGTTGTATTAATGTTAATAATTCTCGTTTTCTATAATGAGTTATATCAAATATGCTTAGAATTTTCTGATAAGTAATTCATTTCTTGAGGATATATGTTTTCATGATTTCTGGAACATGGTAGAAAATTATAACCAATGGGGGAGAATTTTTGGACCAATTTCACAGGTTGTTTTTTTGGATGATGTAAGAAGATTGTAGTAAAAGAGTTTTATTTTATTGTCAAAGATAAAACTTTTTAAAAATTTATTGTTTAAACATTGTATTGTATTTAAAATATTGAATTCAATATGATAATGATTGACTATTGGATCAAAGAGATTTGTTTGAAGAGTAAATCTTCACCAGACTCACCTTTGACTAAGAAATAATGTTATATTCAAAATAAAAAAGTGAATTATTGTCTAAATGGCTCTGATGTAAATCTGATGATTCTTTGCTGATTTTTATTTCTCAAATACCATAAGTGTTCTAAAAATATGTGATGAAAGGCTTATAAAGAGAAGGGGATAAATAGTGTTTCCAATCAAATTGAGGCTTGTTGGAATGAAAATAGATGTTGTAATAATGGGAAGTTAGAATACATTCTATTTTATGTCAGATTATGCTATGTCGATCTTAATCATTTTCATAATAATAATTAAGTGATGGTTATATGAAAAATATTTTCAAATAAGACTGTTGTAGAATTCAAGATGTTATAGTATGAGTTCATTAGTTAGAGATCATCTGATGTAGATCTATATTAAGGTTGAGATGGTTTGTTTGGAATGTGAGAATATGAAGTTATGGGGTTTAAACATGAAAAATAATCCACGAGATTCACATATTTAGGGAAAGAAGATGATGTTTATCATAATAATATAATGTAAGAAGTTTCTTTTAATTCTAGTCCATTGGAAACAGTGTTCCACTGATCAACAAAGTAATCATCCCATCTTTCATCAGATGTCGTGATTGTTGAAATAGAGAATAATATGCAGAAAATCTTGTTGGGACTGATCAAAATAAAGATGTTGATTGGATCACTGTAAAATGGTATAATAGATCAAACAATAATTTAGTCAATGATTTTCATCAGGATGATTTTTTTCAATTTGGTCGAGTAAAAAAGAAGAACAGTGATATGTTTTTGATTTCGGTTAATTGATAAAGAGGATATATCTTCGGGTCATAAAAATTGGTTTAAGAGTATTCATGAATATTATTACAATGAATATAATATAGAAGGAAAATACTGATCTATCAGATGCATGATGAAAACAAAAATTTCACCTGACAAAGGATCATCAATTTTTGAGAATACGAAATGGGGAACCACATAAATGGGATATCAATGTGTTTTAAAAAAGTTCTTGAAATAAGTGTCTATCAAATAATTTTGTAGATAATTTTCATGAACTGATGAGAAGTGTTGGAATCATTAGATGTTTTTAATATGTTTATTGAAAAAATGGTGATGGAATTATAATGAAGAGGAAACAATGATTACGGAAGAATTGTTTGAATGTTTAGATTTATCATTTGATATGGGGTATCAAAATGAGAATTTTGATTTCATTTGAGAGCACTCATCATAAATAGTGCTCATATGCTTTCTAAATGTTTCAATTGGCATGAATCAATGTTATAATGAAACTAAAATTTAACATACACATGAATCATATTGGGGAATTTGATTGACAATCAGAATTAGATAGAAGAATAGTTAGAATCTATGAAGCGAGCTGAATTTTTGAGAATATTTTAAAAATCAAGATAAATCAAGAAGAGTTGATATTTTTGGAAGTTTTCAAACATGTATATAATATTCATAGAGATCTTACGTTTCCGAAAATTTGATTGAGCAGAGATGTTTTTCAAAATCACAAATAAACCACTTTTAGCGCACATATAAAAGGAAGAGAGTAATTTTTTCTTTCTAAAACATGTGATGTCTGTGGGTGAAGAGAGAAGAAAAAGAATTGAAGTGTTCTAGGGAGAACAAGTATCCAGATAGTGAATTCTAGATGAATGTTTTTGGAAAAAAATAGAAGAAGAAGGGAGATCATATTCAGCACTTCCAGATAAGACTGATAAATCAATCTAGGATTTTCAGACTCAGATTGAAGCAGTTCATAATCGATTCAATGGTATTCTGAAAGGTTATATTATTGAACATAGTAATCAGACTAGTTAATCAGACAAAATTATATTATTTTGTACCATTATGATATCTACAAAATCTCTTACATGCTACTGTTTAAGACTGAGAACAATTGTTTATTTTATTTTATTGGGGATTGTTGACAAGGAATCATAGTAACACATTTTGAAGAAATCGGTGAAATTAAATTAACTTGTTACAAAAAATTGTGTTACCATTTTTTTCTACTTGAATCACTTGCATTTTTGTATTGATCATCATACAACACAAGTCTAGTTGATATCCAACTAGTTTGTATCCACATGAAATGATTATTTTTCTTATGGATTATGTGGTATTATATTGTATTCACTCTATACCAATGATGTAGCTACCCTTGTTGAGTAGTGGACCTTGTAAATTCTTCTGTTCGTATGGATTTATGGTTATTTTGGTTTCAATGAATTGATCAATCTTTATTAGGAAGATAATTTGGTTACATAAGAATGAAAACATAAAAGAAAAGATATCACTGATTCACATGCTCCCCATATCAGTGATAAATTTTTCATGAATAAGAAATATAAAACTTTTAAAAGATAATAAATGGAATATACTGAGAATAAATCCTATGAAAATATACTTTTATCATTATACAAGCATGAAATATTTCACAATATTTATGACACTAAATGAATAAAGAATAATATCTTTTTATTTATGCATTTATTACAAGGAATCATGTGATATTATATATAGTAATTACTTTAATGGAACAATTTTATTATTAAAAATTATTATAAATAATTAAAATCATATTAAACTTAAAATAATCTATTTTGGATAGAAATTTCAATTCTCAGTTGGTAAATATACACAAACAATACTACTAGAAACCCAATTAATGGTGTAATACAAGAATAAGGAGGGTGTCATTAATTAATATAAACTAATTATCTTAGTTTATTTATCCATGGATACATGTTTCATATATAAAATAACAAATATAGGTAATTTAATTTTTTATGAAAATATATATTCATTGAAAAAATTAATCCCATTAATAAATCTATAGTAAAAAATTAATTTACATTATTAAAATAGTCATTACAAAAGAACATGATAGTCCCAATAAATTGAAGCATTCAGAAAAACATATACCACCTATATTAGCCCTCCTTGAGGAAATGATTATTTAATACACTTTAAATCATTCTTTTTAAATGAATTGAACCCATTGTTCTTCAAAAAAAATAGTAGGCCAAAGAATCATCTAGTATTTAAAAATTTATCCAATAATAGTTTTGAGAATATTTTATAGATGAATAATAAAATCCCTAACATCAATGAAATTTATAATAAATGTATTCAACACGAACTTCAACATACAAGGACTATTTAACGTGAGGAAATCCAAACTGAATAGGAATATAGAATATAATGGTGAATAAGAGATCAAATACTAGTTATTTCTTAATAAATAATCCACTTAAATGAAAAGGAATTTATTGGAATGTTAGAGGGGTAAATACCTAACTTATAGGATTGAAGTATGGATTAGATAATTATGGTAGAGGAAATCATCATAATCCCGTATTTTAGTTTTTCATGTCATTTAGTAGTTGTTTTTAAAATATGGAACAACATTTCATGAGTTGTTGTCTAATTAAATTTTTTTATCATTACTCCAATAAAGGTAGTTTAAAATAATAAATCATATACTAATGATCATTTCATATTTTTTCCACATTATTCATCGTTGACGATCTATCACAAAAAGGCCTTCAAATAATAGATCCCAAACAGGAAAATAATATCATTGAGCAACACATACCTACCATATAGTGGGTGTTCAATACTGGGAAACATAGAGCTAGGAACATGATCAATGTGTAAGTGGATTTAAAATCTATATTAATTTATTATGTAAAAGGTGAAAAAAAAACACACACATCACTTGACCTAATGGAATGACCATGGAATTAAATCATCAAATAAGGGAGTGATCTTCCTATTTAATATTGAAGACTAAATACTTATATATAATCATAGTGTGACATATACCCATCCCAACATGAAATTTTAATATGAAATAGACTAATTTATTTTGGGATTCTATAATCTCCAAACATGGATTGATTCACCATGGACACAAAATGAAATTCTCTATATGAGTAGAGATAGGGAAAATATCAATCAAAACTAATGACATATAACACTATGAAGAAATAGCAATATGGTATAAACAAAAAATATAATCAACCCAAAAACTCACCCCTGTTAATTTATTCCTTGATAGTACTTCAACATCACTTCTCTACATCGTGTTCCCCTTAGGTAAAATTATGGTGTTCTGAAGATCTATAAAAGATCAGGCTGAAGTTAGTAAACAAAAAAACAAAAAATTAATGAATTAATGAATTTCATAATGAAATTTAACATTGTATGGGTTACAGTTCTCTCTAATATATCACTTTCATCCCCTAAACATCCAACACAAAGCATGATTAATAGAATGATACAACCACTAATCACTCAAAAAAGATTTCTGTTCCCATGTTCCACAAGTTTCACACTGGTAGTACCATTGTACTTATAAAAATGGATTATATTTCACATATAAGTGTTTTGTTGGAGTCAGAAATCCATATAGGTTTCTAATTAAAGAAAAACTCTATCTCTATATCAAATTCAACCCAAAAAAACATTATAATGATTTTGTGATCTTTATTCAGCTATTGTTCATGAATAATGTTATGAATAAATGTCATTTGCGGAAGAAATTCTATTTAATAATCGTCATTCAAAATAAATTCTTCGATTTCAAATGTTCCTATATATATTTATTTATTGTTACCTATATAATTGTATATATATGGGTGAAAAATGGGGATACATTTAATTTTCTTTACAATAACAATATTATATAATGGATAAATATGATGACCATATTTACATTCATGGACACACTTATTCATCACTATAACTATTGGAATGTTAGAGTCCTATATTCCTTATTTTGAATAATTTTGTGTTACACTAAATAATTCACCCCACCCAATACCAACCAAGTGGATATTGGCATAGCTGAATATATAATACTCTTGATTGGATATATTACATTAAATTAATGATATTAATTATGATTTGAAAACTCAACCAATTCCAAATGGTTAATTCATGAGGCATTGAAAAACATAAAAATATCATATAATTTCCTCTAAAATCGGGATAAACCAATATATATATTCATATTTTTTATCAATCATGTGATACTTAAACCCTTCTATATGAGCTATTAAACTCAAACTTAATCAAACACTAACACAATATTTAGTAAATTCTCTATCACTATGGGTTATAAATTAAAACCTCGCTATCATGAAAAATTAGTGGGAATGATTTCACCATAAGGGTAAAAAACATCCTAGAAGATTATAATCCATGAACAATTAGTATAACAATATAATAATCATTAGAAAAAGTACTAAAAATGAAATTATAGAAACAGAGATGGAATAAAAATCCAAAAAAATCATATGAACCAAAAATTCCATCACTACCATGGTCTCCTTAGAATAGGAGAAGCTATATTCCACATAGTACTATAAATTCCAAATGACTAACTATAAGGAAATCCCTCCAACACGAGGAAACATGATTCCTTTTTGAATACCAAAAAATACATCATATTCAAAATGACATATGTAGGTTGCGAGAGATAATACCTAAGTGTGACCACACCACGAACGCCATAGAAAATCTATATTAAATAATTTAAATATGATAAATTTTAAATAAAATAGGGAATTTTTATCCTTTAAAATATTTAGAATTAATATATTTTTTTTAAAATCATGTCAACGAAGAGTAATAATTGGAGACAATATGAATTTGGATAAAACATTCTTGATTAATAATTTCAAAAAATATTCATGATTAAAAATTCTATAAAAAATGCATGGATTTATCATTTTAAATAAATTAGCATGTATAATTTATTTGGAATCATAGAACCATGGTTATCTTCCCCATTGTTATCTTGATAACAGATCAGGGATCATTACAGTCTTGGTGAAATATGGAATTAACTGTGCAAAATTCCCTTGAACCCATTCTGAGAGGGAATAATATTCAACCCAAATGAATGAAATCACTACCCTCAACAATGTCTACATTATATTTCCACCATCAATCAATTTCTTTATATAGTTAATAATTTCCTAAAATGCTATTACAAGACTACCAACCAAACTACAAAGGATGACATTATCTCCAATGAAATCAATCAATGGGAAAATTAATAATATCAATTTTTAAAAATCATTTTTCAATAATCCCTAAAATAAATTTTTGATATTTCATTTCACTTGAAAATCAAATTTAAAATGGTTTTCTAAAATTCAAGGATTTCAATGAAACATTATTAATTAAAAAATGAAAAACAATAAATCATTCATTTATCAAGAATCATCATAATATTAATTCATCAAGTCATTTATTTCAATTTAAAATAACTTTATAGGAATCAGTAATTTATTTCAATATCCATTGTGGAAGAGGATATATAACACATACCAATCAATTTTTAAAAAATTATCATGAATATGGATTCATTCAGGGGAAATTAATTAATGTTCAACTACATATTAA
Organism: Viscum album; assembly: GCA_963277665.1. Lineage (NCBI taxonomy): Eukaryota > Viridiplantae > Streptophyta > Magnoliopsida > Santalales > Viscaceae > Viscum > Viscum album. Next base: position 1,231,563,836 of record OY728162.1, on the reverse strand, counting down.
TTAAATATCAACAGTATCTAAAAATAAAGAATTCATCATGACATGACCTACCATAAGTCATGCTATATAAGATCACCCTTTTAAGGATCCACAATTGGGGAGTAAATGTACTAGAGCCATCCAATATGCGATCCAAGAAACAAAATTCCAAAATTAAGATCATGGAAATAAATCCAAATCCCAAGATATTTATACATATAAACTCCATAGATAATGTCAAAATAGATAAATTTAGAATCAAAAACCATTAACTAAGGTTCCATTTTATGGGTGAAGCGAAGGACAAGAAAAATAAATAATAATGTTAAATAACATACACATACCATTGAAACAGTAGTTCCCACTACTAATGACCAATTTAAATTCATCATAGGGAGGAATGAATGCTCGAAAATCCCTATGTATAGTTTATTTAGGTGATATCATACAACATATGATGATGAATGAGAGAAAAATGATGATTTTGAAGCCTAGAAATAAAAAATCATATTAATTACATAATGTTAAATAGTTTTCCATGCTACTTGGGAAACTGTGTGACCATTTTTGTGTTAATGAGGGGATTTATGGTATGGATGGATTTATTGAAAAAAAATGTGAGAATAGTATGAAAAACAGTTTTCCAAAAACTTATAGTTTTAGTGTAAGACTGCATAGTTTGGAATAACCATGTGCCCAACTATGAGCAACCTTTAGGCTTTCAATAATTTATTCATGGATTCATGTGACAACTGATATGGTTTTCCATTATCTTGTGCCAATCATAAGATGACACAGATTCCTCTAGAACAACCAAATATCACTAAAAACCAATGAATATTCAAATATTAATTATGATCAAAATAATGGGATGTATGTTCCTAAGACTAAAACTAAGATATGATAATTCTCCCTACTATATTTCTTTTAACCCCCTTAAATCCTATACAAGAATTCTAGTCCAGAGAGAGATTAAGTCACTTCCCCCTCTCCATCCTCTCATTCTCCCATGTCTCATTAAAATCTAATCTCTACTTATAATGAACGAAAAATAAAATTATTTTAATTCAACATAGAACCATTAATTGAGAATCAAACAACCAAATCAGATTCTTAGAGATAATCATAAAGCATTCAACATCAATACCTTCCAAAATCACCACATGAGGCAAGAATGAATGATATTTATTATGATTGAAGACATAAAACCTTGTTTTGGAACAAGTAATTTCTGGGGAATGGAGAAAGGAATATTCCACCATTATAACCTTCACTATATCCATTAATGTTTCAACATATCTCAATGCCAATATCCAGTTTTTCCAACTTGTTTGTGACCCAGTAGAGGTAAGACTTTTAAGGACAACTGGTCACTAATCATGATCTCCAAAGGAAAAAATGAATGATATTTGTAGGAATTATAAAAAATATGATCCATTATTCACCTCTTAAGAATCATATGTATATTTGACACCATATAATTGAAAATTCATGGTACCAATAGGGAACCATCAACAACATTCAACCAAAAATATGGATATTTATAAGGTCATCCACATAAGACACCAATTATTTCTAGTTTAATGGACACCTTCTAGTTATTATTGGAGGAAAAATAATCCTTCCCTGAATGGAAATCCCACACTCCTCTAAATTTAAGGACACGTACACAATTCTTATCATCATGAATCATTGTTTCTTGTTCAATATTGAAATTCACATAAGTATAGTATGCTCTACTCATGTTAACCTTTGATACTATAAAATTTCAGAAGAAAATCCAAAACCAATATATGAACTAGGGATAAATATTGGAAATTTTTTGAAAAGACTCCATTAAATTGTAAAATATATTACTCATATAGATTTTTATATCCTAAAAATTTGTGGTATCATGAATATTATTAATTCTAGACAATTTTATGAATCAACCAATCACCACACAATTAACATTTATTCCATGAGATGTATATAAAAAAAACAACAAAATCTATCAATACATCATCCAATTTCTATGTGAGTATGGGGAGGGGTTGAAAAAGACTATGGGCCTTTTTATTCCTATCCTTAATCTAAAAATAGTTTTAACAATAGGGGAAAAATTAGTGGTATCTTGTTTCATACCTGAACACTATAAATGATGACTCATATTAAAAACCATCTTAAACATGCATGGGTGATCAAAACTATAATACTTATGAAAATCCCTCATCATAGACTTTATCATAGGAAATGGATGAATATAATGATTCTAAAGGAAATGAATTACCTCTAGATTTATAGCCACTTTACGATCGTAACCAAACCATATAAGGTGTTCTTGATAACCCATAATTCATCCCTAGGATATTATTTATAATTGAAAATCGTAAAAAGAGTTTATTTCAACTATTTAATTTTTTTAAACAAATTATCATCCTCCTGAACTCCCAAATGTATAGGAGAAAAGGATCAATGAGATTTCAATCATCCAATGACTAATTAAAACCCATTTATATAATCTTCCTACTAACATAGTCATACAAATAATTCAAAATTATTGTGTTGTTTGAATTTTTAAAGTTGAATGGCTATTGGTAATCAACCCAACACATTTATTAGAGGTTCAAATCATTCTATAAATTGATATAACTCATTTTGTGATTAGTTTAAATAGTAAAAAATTCCCCAAAAGGTCGTAATTATAACTTTTAATGGAATTTATAAAAAATTTGTGTTTTAGATCATGTTTTGGATAGTTATTTACATGTGTATAAATCTTTTGAGAACCATATTTCGCCACCTGATCTCCTTTCATGATAACACAGTTAAAAACCATACATGATGAATCACAATAGACCACATATCAACTCCAATCCTTTATAATATTTTTAAATAGACATAAAGGAAAATAACAATTCAACTATAAAAGGAATTATGAAATTTTAAATCCTAAACAAATATACTCTGTTATATTTGGTAGTAGTATATAGAGATGAAAACAAGTATAAATGTATCTCAAACACGCTATAATATGCTGTTATAAACAAGAATTTTGGATCTCAAATACATTTATTTGTTCTTCAAACGATATGATATATTTTTCAACTCCATGATAAGATGAGATATATTATTCTATGACCACATTCAATTATATGTTTACCTCCTTAATCTTGAATTAGTACATAGAACGATTAGCATAAATACAAGGATTCTTCATCTTTTCCAAAACAAATATCTAATGAATTACTTAATCTTATATAGTTTTTATTGAAAAAGTTATATATTCAATGAATACCATAATGAAACTATCGAGATTATGGTGCAACAACCTTTTCATAAGTTTTGTACACAGAAAAGGATTATTGGTTAGGAATAATGAAAAAACTACATAATAATTTTGTTCATACATTCTTTAGAATATTGAAATTGTAATATTAGACTACTTGACAATGAGTGGGTGGTATCCTTACCAAAGATCAATCGTCGATTAAAACGTCATGAATTTTATAAGATTAAATAAATCCTTAATGGTGGGGGTGTAATATGTACTTGTTTATAACTATATCCCATTTTTGTTTTGATAATCTACCCTAAAGGGTAGTTTTCTTTAATTATTTTGGTTAGAATCTCGGTTTCTTCCCAAAGAATCATGTTAGGCTAAATAAATGATTTATATATTATATTATCAACAATAATTCACATGTTCATCAAGTTTATATGGTTACATATAGTATGAGTACATATTTATTATCTATGTGCATGGAACAATTTCAATAGGGAACTCCAAATCCTTCTGTAGTGGTAGACCAAGAAAATCAAATGGAAACACTTTTGGATTTTTTACACCTACTAGAGAAAGTTCATGAAAAGAGGTTTCCTCATTTTATTTAAATACAGCCTAAGGATATCATCCATGCCAGATTCAAAATATGTGGTATGAATATTCTTCATGTCTTATTATCATAATAAAACACACAACATTTAATACCCTGATATTGTATGAAATATTTGTTCAAATAATTTTATATTCTTTGATATCTTACATTACCACAGCAATGAGTTTTAAAAACCATAATTTACTATAAATATTATTATTTAAACATGATCATTTTAAAAATTACAGTAATTATTTTTATATGCCTACAAATACAATTTTGTTTCAAAACTCTTTGATGGTTTTATATATTTAAAACAGATTGGTAAAAAATTGCTTGTTTTTTATCAAATTACTTATATACTTTGAAAATAATATTTTATCAAAAATTATTCTACTAATTTTTAAGAACTAATAATAAAATTACTTTATTTAAAATATTATATAAATTAATTGCAGAAATTAACATAATTAATGTTTCAACATGTAAAAATTATATTAGAATTAATTTTTGAAACTTTTATTAATGTATTAATTTTTTAATAAAGAGGGAAAAATATTGTTTTTTATTGATAACAACTATTTAATTTAAATCATTTAACTGTTCATATTTTTCATTAAAATTGAATAAATGTAAAATTCGTTCAATTATGTTTTTATACAATTTATGTCATTATGTTAATTTTATGTTTAATTGTGAAATAAAAAAATATCACAATTCTCAAAACAATTCATTTGGAAATTGATTTTTCCTCATGTATATGGGATTAATTTTAAATTAACTTATTAATGAATTATGATTTAAATATGGTAAAATGTATTCAGTATTTTTAATTATATAATTTAAATTAGGTAAAATGTCTAGATAATTTTTTTCATAGTGAATAGTAAAACTAATTAAAAATATTTTCAATAGTTATGGTTAAAATGGGATTACTCGGTGTTAAATCAAAATATAATGCTATACATTCAAATAAAACATTTATATATAATATTCTACCACCATTTATCAATATTATCCTACCCCAAAATAAAATATATTGTCATTTTAATAATTTTCAGTGGGAATTAATATCATTTAAATTCTTTTAAATTTTTTTCTACATTCCATATGGGTTCCTTGCCCAACTTATAATAGGATATATAATCTCCACTACCCTCCACACAAAAAGGTAATTTTTCCTCAATCAATGATAAAAAAACTTCCTATATTCATTACCATATCCAAGATGCATTATTTTTTTAGAAAGCCCTCTTATGAATGCTTTACGTATAATCTTATAGTGTCTATCTGAAAAAGATGTATGAATCTTAACTAGGCATTATAATTTTATTTATTATTCCATATTTTTAAAATATTAATAAATTATTTTTATATAATTAATCCGGTATCTAGAATATAGATATTTGGTATAATGTTCATGTAAATACAAACATTCATATCCTCTTCCATCAAATGATAAATTATACCATCAGTCATGTATTTGGTGGACTTCAACATTCAGATCCAATGAAGATAAATTCCCTTCACTGCCTCTCAATGATAGATATAATAATGAATTATGTATATATAAATATATGATATTTATAATTTTGTTATACTTCAAGAATTATAATTCACATCTACCTTTTTTACATTCCAATCCATTAAATAACGATAATGTTACTCATGCTTATGTGTGGACTATTGCCTATATGAAGTGATATTATATGTTTATCATTTTAACAATAAATGAACAATAAAAAGGATAGATAAAATATATATGATATCTATTATATAACGGTTATCATTTATCATAATAACATTCCAAGATTGATCCAAATTCTAGATATTCTCAATTGAGAGTCAACAATGAGGATTTACCCTAAGCATTCTTATATACATCGTATAGACACTATTAGTATATAGTGATGTCATTTGTTCTTACGAATCCTCATTATATCTTCAAATATTTAATGAATATGTTTTATATATTATATTGATCATTTTTGGTAGTATATATAAATGATATTATTATAAATTCAACGATCATGTATGAACATTAAGATCACCTAGGTATTGTTCTGGTGATTCTAGAGAATGAGATATTGAATAAAAAATTTAAAAAGTGTTAATTTTGGGAATAAATAGTTTAAGTTATGGATAATATAATCTAATGAAAGAGTATATTGGTGGATCCATCCATGACCAAATTTATTGAATATTGGCATAGAATACCATAGTGATTGAGAGAAATATTTTCCTATATTTGGTATGATACTACCGACAGTTTGATGATAATTTTTCATGATTTTCTATTCCACTCTCCATTTTAACTATGAATGTATCGAAGTTTATCTCCAATGATATATGTGAGAAAAATATAATTGAAATTTATATAAGTTTAGTCATTACACCTTTTCATATGATACCCTATAATTGAGAAGGGATTTTAATCTATAATGATGCATTAAATGAACGTATTGGGATGTGTTCTCATGAAAAATGATATGGTTATAGATTTTTACTCATGAAAATTAATGGTTCTAGACAAAAATTACCAGACTGATTATTTGAGTTAACATTGATAATTTTTTATTAATGATATATATGAATTATCTGTATAGGGAAAGTATTGATAAATATACTGGTCATAAATTTTAATGTACAAATTAATATATAAAGAGTAAAATATGGAATAGGGAAGTCGTTGTAATTGATAAACGATTATAATTTCTTAGTACATTACCACCCTTGGGAAGTGAACAAGTTATTTGAAGCATTGATTCGAATAAATCATTCTATATTATCTATGAAAAGCATAAAAAAATATCCAATGATTCAAGATTTTGAATGTATATATTTGGAAATAATGAAGGGGTAAATATTATCTTTATAAAATATGTTTTTAGTCATCTATCCTAATGAGGACTAAACTAGGGTAGAAGGATGATGTAGATATATATAAGATGGATATAAATGTTTAAGAGTTTGATATTTATTATGATGGAATGATAAAGTTTATGACCATGTATGTGTTCCATATATACCTAATTTTTGGAAGGAGATAATAGAGGAAGCTCATAGTTCTTCATTCTATATTCATCATGGATGTACAACGATGTATATATTTTTGGAAGAGTATTTATAGTGTTATGAAATTAAGAGATATTTTACATTGTTCATATCTCAGTGCTTGGTATATTGTCAAGATATAAATGACAGGGAAAAGTTGGTTGGGTTGTTACAACCAATACCAATACCATAATAGAAAAGGGAATAAAACACCATTTATATTGTCATCAGACTCTCTAAAACATCTAATGTGTAAAATTTTGTATGTGTTGAATTCAATCACTTTCAAAGTCATCACACTTCATTAATATCAATTGATATTTATTTCTAGGTTTTTATTCTAGGATACACATTAAGGATGTGGTATGATTACATTGAATGAAAATTCTCTTATATCTGTTCATTAAATGGATATTACCTTAATGATCTAGTGAAAATTTTGGTAGGATCTGGATATAGATTTCAGTTTCAGTATGGTGTTTTGTCATAAAAAATGGTCATCAAAATATGACCATTCCATCTCAAGAGTATATTATGTGATCTTGTTATATGGATTTCAATGGTAGTTTGAATCAACACCTTCCACTAATTGAGTTACCCAATAAAATAGCATTCACTCAAGTATTAAAATTTTATTTTTTATTCCATATATGCAATATTTATTAGAAATACAATGTGGTGGGCCGATTTCATACAAGGAATGCTATTGGGACCTGAGATGGATGATGAAATTTGAGAGACAGTTAAATCCATTTAATAATACATGAAGGATTATTTTTAGTCATACCAAATGAGAATTAAAAAGTTTAATGTTGTAGAAACACCAAAAGAATAGTTTTTGTTATCCATCAAAAGATATAAGGTAATATTAAAGGATATATTTATATCAATCATGAATATCACACAAATAATATAATATTCAATACGATATACGATTATGTTACCATTGGACCATCACATGAAAAGGTTTTTAGCTTTACTGTATCTACACACCAATCATATAAAAGTCATTTGAATTAACTATTCTGTTATGTGATGGCATTTAAATAATACCTCATTATCAGGTAAAAACCTGTGTTCCCATAAACTTGATATTGTGACACCATGTTGGAAGAATATGTTAAAATTATATAAGGCCTTCATATTAAAAAAAATCTGAAAATGATTTTATTATTATGTGAATAGGGTTACCCTATTATTTGAATAAAACAGTTTATTGATCACATAAATACCCTTTGACATGATATATTGATCTTTCAATGTCCCCTTGATAATAACTTTTATTTCAAAATGTAACAAAGATTTGTCAACCGAATCTCACAGAGGCAATTAGATATGTCAACTTAATCAAGAAAAGGCTCTCCAATGTGTTTATTAGATCATAAAGAATCTATTTGGAAACACAGATTGATCATGTGAAATCCCCATTAAAATACATGGGATAAATAAATTTGGTAATGATGGAGTGATCATGTGGTAATAATTTATCCTATAATAAAAGGTTGATGTAATTGATAACGTGCAACTAGTTTATGTGAAGCATGTGATCTATTACATGAACACTCCCTCCAATGAGTCAATCTGAAAAATATGATACAATCAAAGAGGAAAGAAGTTACAATTTAGGGTATATTTGAATATAAAACCCCCATTAATATTTAATGAATGTCCATCACTATAGTTGTGGAATTTATAGATCGGTAAACTATGTTATCTCATGAGTCTTCCACCAAAAAAAGCATGGTGGGTAACTGAGGAGATCACACAGTATGTTTATATCATTTTTGTGATAATCCTTGATCTCAAAAAGGATTTATAGAATATATGTTGGAATATGAGAAGGGTCTTCAATGTGTAAACTTGATTATGTGATCCATAAATTGGCAGACACCTAAATCATGTTGATATGTTTGGGTGAAGAAGGATGAAAATGACGGAGGATTCATGTGAAAGAATATAAAATTATTTACTTAATATTAGGAACCACACCGAATGAAGAGGGACCATTTTCTTATTGTATGTATGATACATAAGATTCCCACTAAAGGCCTATGCATCGTATCGAAAATTCCTTCAAGACTACTTCAATTCTTGGGTCTTTCCTCTATATTCAATGCATATGATCATTTGATTTATAAATTGTTTTCCATACTAATAATGAATCATGTGAGATTATGGATTTGTAATGATAATGTCACTAATATCGACAATAATCCCATAACCATAACAACATTAGTCTGTATTCTCCACTCAATGAAATTATACCATTGTTTCCGTATGTGAACTCCCATATTAGTGCAGGTCCAAAAGGTATTACCATTTATTCATCTAAACTATATCAATATAATTTCTATTACAAGTAGGATTGATAAAACAAAATTTTATTGAATATTTTATTGATAATAAATGATATAATTTCCTCACATTGTGTTAAATATATTTAATTAGAAAGTATTTGGGATTAGATCATTCATTTGAATATTTGATGAAAATTTCAGTTTTACCCTTTATAGTTCACTATAGTATTTCGAAGATACATATTTGAATATTTATTATTTGAATTTTATAATTTGTAACAGGGTTCCTAATATAATTATCTACATCCTTTATTCATGACACTAGTGCTAAGGAGTGCATTTTGTTGTTGAAAATGCTCCATGAAGTCAAAGTTGGGATGGACTTGCCAGAATGAAGAAGCTTCCGTATTTCAGCCATAACAACTTAATATGGGCCTGGATTAAGCCCAAATTTTTATAGAATATAGAGGAACCATATCAGGACATTGGAACCTTCTGTAAGGCCGCCCAATGCATGGTTTTGTTGGTCATATGGTCGGTGAAATTTTCATAAAATATTTAGCCGAGATTCCCCATTCACCCTTGAAACCACATTGAACCTAGCCTCAACACCACTCTATAAATTGGTGTTTTTCTCATTTGGTGGTGTTGTGACGTGCTTTGGTAAGTTTAGGGCATAGTAGAAGTGGATCCACTCCAATTATCAAACCATTTCAATAAGGGTAGCTCTTGAAGAAAGGATCCCTTCGACGAAGCCTTCTTCTTCTCCTTCATGTTGTAATGATTTTGTTTGTGTAATAAACATCTTTTTTCTTCTTTTATTTCTTCTCTTTTATTCTGTTTTGTTTAAATTTATTCGTCTATTAATCTTCCTCTTTGGGCTGTAATTATTGAGTAGAAGCGTTATTGGGATATACCCATTATAAACCTTTGCATATGCAAAACACTTCTACGATGATTACGCCACCCATGGAAGAGTAGTCTTATAGTAATCGATCTATCTTCTACCCTCATTATTTAATTATTTTGAATAAATATGATACTGTAATTAACAAAATATGATCCATGAATTGTGTTTTTAAATTACAAGAAACTAATAAAGCAATTTAACAATTAACACAAAAACAGGCGAGATCGGGATTTTGAGTAAATTGTGAGAGCATAATCTTAATCGGTAATACACGACCACACTGGATAAATTTGTGGAGTTAAAATATAATTCTTAAACACAATTCATCCTAATTTCTATAATGTATATGTTCCCTAATTATCCACTGACCATAAGCTATCCTTAGAACAACAATCAAAGCAGGATGCTGCGATTGCGTGTTCCGAAGCTAGCCTAGGGTTTATGTAATTTCATCGTTGTGGTTAAGTTAACTCTCGTAGGGTTTGAGGGATAACAAATTAGGGTATCATAAATAAGTGGATATTGATTTAAATGATAATGATTAATAAGTGAAAGAAGAGGTAGAGTTAGATCGATTATTCCTTTTAAAATAGTTTTCTAAAAAAACATCTTATTGTTGTGTCATTTTAATCGAAATTAATTTCAAAACAAAAAACAAAAAAATATATACAATCTTCATCCAGAAAACTTCTTCTATATTTATAAACTATAAAAAACCCCAATCCTCTAAATTAGTGTTTTTATTTTATTTTATATTTAAGATACCTTTAATAAGTTGTTAAATTCAATTCCTCCTTTGAGAGACAACCTTGGTCAGCCACTCTGTTGCAACTAAGTACCCCAAAATCACATTAATCATTTGAGGGTTCCCACGATAGCGCTCTTTCAAATTGGCACTGTTTCCGGGGTGGAAACTAATTTATTCAACCATTTAGAGTTATTTCTTTTATTTTTCATTTTATTATTTTCTTCACCTCTCTCTTTCATCTTTCCCCTTTCTCAAGTTTTCCTTTTTTCGCCCTCTTCTTTTCTTTTTGAACCATCAACTCAAACTTCTAATTTTTATTTTATCATGATACACTTTATTTCTTTTCGTTTTTATTTGATTTATACCATGAACTAATCCCGATGATCTCTTAGATCTTGACCCCGAGATTGAACGCAGCCTTATGGATCGAATCAGACAATCTCAGTCTATGGGAAGATTCAATATTCAACCAGTTGGTGAATTCCTCTCTTCTAGAAACATTGGAATTGGAAGTTATTCAAATTAAAACATAAAAAATAACCAAAAGTTGGAAATAATGTAAATGAACTTAATAGAACCATTTGAGAATTGGCTACACCTGATATTAACTATCAACCAAATTGTATTGCATACCCAAATCTCGAATCGGACTTTGAACTAAAATCTGGGTTAATTAACTTACTTCCAAAGTTTAATGGCCTCTCTGGTGAGGATCCCAATAAGAATTTGAATGAATTTAATGTGGTTTGCTCAACCTTGAAACCCAGAAATGTTTCTGAAGATCAAATCAAATTAAGAGCATTCCCATTCTTAATTGATGGAGCTGCAAAAGATTGGATGTATTATTTTCAACCCGAAGATGTAACATGTTGGAATTATTTGAAACACCTTTTCGTGCAAATATTTTTTCCAGCATCAAGGACCACATCAATTCGAAAATAGATATCGAGGATCAAGCAAGCACAAGGGGAGTCAATGTATGAGTATTGGGAGCGATTCAAGAAGTTGTGTGCAAGCTGCCCACATCACTAAATCAGTGAGAAATTACTCATTCAGTACTTTTATGAAGGACTCACACCTATGGAGAGAAGCATGGTCGATGATGAAGCTGGAGGAGAATTGGTGGACAAGACACCAGTATCTGCACGAGAATTGATTGAAAAAATTTCCCAAAACTCCCAACAATTTGGTGATAGAGGTACACCACATGTCAGGGGAGTACATTAGGTAAGTCCTTCTTCCCTTGAAATTCATTTGATTGATACAAAGTTGGAAGAATTGACCACTATGGTGAGGCATATTTCATTGTCTCAAAAGACATTACAACCCATTCCTTTAAGGCCTTGTGGAATTTTCACTGAGACATGCCACCCAAATGACTATTTCCCACAACTACAAGAGACATAGGATTATGCAGAAGTATTCCCAGGGAGACCATTTCAGCAACAACAACAACCATATCCCCAAAAGAAGTTTGATTCATTTTCTCCAACATTCAACCAAGGGTGGAAAGATCAACCAGACATGAGGTATGTCTCTGGATAACAACAAAGGTCCCCTTTTCAACCAAACTTCCAGTAGCCTCCACCTTACCAACAGGGTTTCCAACAACCCCAAAGGAGATTTGAAGGTCAAAAATCAACAAGTCGGCAACAATGGAATCCTCCACTAAAGGTAGATTCTAATACTGATGATCTTTTGAAGAAAATTGTTCTTAATCAACAGAATGAGTTGAAGAGTCAAAGTTCGCAGCTGAGGGAGTTGAAGACTCAAATGAGCCAGATTTCCACCTCCCTCCATGAACATTTAAGTAAGAATTCTTGAAATCTACCTTACCAACCCACTCCAAATCCAAAGGGGAATGTTAGTGCCATCAAATTGTGAAGTGGTAAGCAAATGAATTATACATCTATACCTACCATTCCACCGAGATTCACCTCAACTCCAGAGAAGCCTCATTCCATACCAACTGATGAGAAATCCAAGGATAAAGATAAAGGTATGTAAAATATTGATGATGTTCCTCCTAAACCACTTCCTTTTCCAAACAGGGTTGTTCAAACCAAGAGAATGGCTGAAGAAGCATTGAAAAAGGAGGTTTTGGACACATTCAAGCATGTGGAGATCAACATTCCTCTACTTGAATCCATTTAGAAAATCCCAAGGTATGCCAAATTCTTAAAAGAACTCTGCACCAATCGAAGAGGGATCAAGGGAAATGATAGGATCAACCTTGGAAGGAATGTATCAGCACTCATTACACAAACTATAGTAATGCCAACAAAGTTCATGGATCCCAGGAAATTCACCATCCCATGTACCATAGTGGAGTTGCACTTCTCTAATTCTCTTTGTGATTTAGGAGCTTCAATAAATGTGATTCCTCACTCTGTATTATCTTCCTTGAATGTTGGCGAGTTGAAGCCAACAAGAGTAGTGGTGCAATTGGCGAATAGTGATACGACATATCCATCGGGAGTCCTTGAGGATGTACTTGTCTGGGTAAGATACATGATCATTCTAGCAGACTTCTTTGTTCTTAACATGGTGGATGATAGGGTAAGTTCTCATTCCCCCATTATCTTAGGTAGGCCCTTCCTCAAAACTACAAAAAATATCATAAATGTCAATGAGGGTACGCATTCCATGGAATTTGGGGATAAAGTTGTGATATTTAATGTTATGGTTTCCATGAAGTACCCCTCAGAGGATCATTCTACATTTGTTATCTCCCATTTTGAACCACCAAGTAACAACACCATGGAATTGGATTATCCTATGCTTAGGGATATTATGAGTATTGGTTCATGTTTGATGTCTAAAAGTACTTCCACACCCATTTCTAATGAACAAGACTCTCGAAGATTTGATATTGAAATGGAATCAAATTCTGATTTTTATCATGTGAACTCTGATTATGACATGGCTATAGAGTATGCTGATGGATTTGATGCTTTATTCTCTGATTTTGATTATGTATATTCAGATACCGATGCTCTTTGTCCACATATTTCAGTTCCTTCAATGTCTCCATCCATGCTACAGCCTCCTTTATTAGAACTTAATCCATTGACACCAAATCTGAAATACTCATACTTGTTGAGTGGTGAGAGATTACGTATTATCATATCTAACAATATCCCTTTTGAACATTATGAAATGATTTTGAATATTTTGAAGGAGAACATCAGGGAGATTGGGTGGACCTTGGCTGACATATCAGGTATTAGCCCCTCCATTTTCATGCATAGGATTCTCCTGGAGGATGGGGCTAAACCGGTGAGAAATCCTCAAAGGAAACTCAATCCCACCCTCCTGGAAGTTGTTAAAAAAGAAGTTGAGAAATTGCTCGAGGTAGGTATAATCTTTCCCATTTCAGATTCTCAGTGGGTAAGTCCAATTCAGGTTTTGCCTAAGAAGAGTGGTGTTACTATTGTTAAAAATGAGAAAGATGCGTTAGTTCCAATAAGGGTTCAAAATAGTTGGCGTGTGTGTATTGATTATAGGAAACTAAATCATTCCACTCGCAAGGACCATTTCCCCCTCCCGTTTGTTGATCAGATGTTTGAGAGACTAGCTGGTAAGACACACTATTATTTCATGGATGTACTTTCTGGATATTATCAGGTTTCCTATAGCTACGGAGGACCAGGAGAATACGACATTCACCGGCCCATTCGGTACCTTTTCTTACCGAAGAATGCCATTTTGACTTTGCAATTCCCCAGGTACCTTCCAGAGATGCATGGTGAGTATTTTTTTCAAATTTTATTGAGACTTTCATGGAGGTGTTTATGGATGATTTTATAGTGTATGGGTCTTCATTTGATGAATTTCTAAGTAGTTTGGGAAAGGTGTTTAATCGTTGTATTGAGAAGAATCTGGTAGTGAACTTTGAAAAGTGTCATTTTATAGTAGAGCATGGCATTGTCTTAGGGAATGTAGTGTCAAAACATGGGATAGAGGTTGATAGATCTAAGGTAGACATTATTTCATCCTTACCCTAAACATCATGTGTGTGTGATGTTAGATCATTCCTAGGACATGCTGGATTTTATCGGCGCTTCATCAAAGATTTTAGTAAGATCGCTCTTCCTATGTCACGATTAATTCAAAAAGATTCTGATTTTGTGTTTCACGATTCTTGTAGGACTTCCTTTGATGAGCTAAAGAAGTTTCTGACCACTCCACCTATCATACATCCCCCACGGTGGGAGATTCCTTTTGAGCTTATGTGTGACGCCTCCAACTTCGTGGTTGGAGCGGTTTTATCTCAGAGGGTGGAGGGACGTTCACATGTGATCGTCTATGCATCAAGGACACTAGATTCAGACCAATAAAATTACAACACCATAGAAAAGGAGTTTCTTACTTTTAGATTTTGTTTAGATAAATTCATTTCATATTTATTGGGATCTAAAGTAGTTTTTTTTCTGACCTTGCAGCTTTGAGGTACCTCCTAAAGAAGCCAGATGCAAAGCCACAACTTATCTGTTTGATGCTCCTTCTTCCGGAATTTGATATTGAGATAAAGGAAAAGAAGGAATCAGATAATTTGGTGGCAGACCACAGGAGTGGGCTTACTCACACACTAGAGGAAGACTCCTTGGACCAGGTACCACTTCGGGACACTTTCCCCGATGAGCATCTCCATAACATCTTAGGAACCAATCCGTGGTATGATGATTTAGTTAATTAAATTGTTTCCTCTGAAATCCCAGAAAATTTGAAGAAGCATCAAGTCCAAAAATTTGAAATTGAGTCTAGGTATTATTTGTGGGATGATACTTACCTCTGGCGCATGTGTAGTGACCAAGTCACTAGAAGGTGTGTTCCCGATCATGATTTTGAGTCTCTTTTGCATTTCTGTCATACACCTGCTTGTGGTGGACACTTTGGACCCCAACGGATAGCTCGGAGGTTTTTGGACTCTGGATTATACTGTCCTAGCTTGTTCCATGATGCCCATGTGTTTTGTAAGTCATGCTCTCGTTGCCGACACACTAGGAATATTTCTAGGAGACATGAGATGCCCCAACAACCCATACTATTCTGTGATATTATTAATGTATGGGGAATTTATTTTATGGGTCCTTTTCCTAGTTCATCTGGATTTTTTTATATTTTGGTTTTTGTTGATTATGTGAGTAAATGGGTGGAGGCCAAGGCCACCAGGACTGACGATTCTCATGTTGTTGTGGACTTTGACAAAGCACAGATTTTTTTGCAGGTTTGGACTACCAAAGGCCACCATTAGTGACCAAGGGACACACTTTTCAATAGGAATTTTTCATCCCTCTTTTGAAAGTATGGGGCGACACACAAAACATCAACACCATACCACACCAAAACAAATGGATAGACTGAGGTTTCAAATCGTGAGTGGAATCAAATTTTTGAGAAAAATGTGCAGCCAAAGAGGAAGGATTGGAGCAAGCACTTGGATGATGCATGGTGAGCTTATAGGACAGCATACAAGAACCCCATTGGCATGTCCCTATTTCAGATTGTGTTTGGGAATGCACGTCATCTCCCAGTGGAAGTCGAGCATCGAGCATATTGGGCTATAAAGAAATGCAACATGGAATTCACCCAAGATGGAATTCAAAGGATGTTGCAAATTCAAGAGCTTGAGGAGATTTGACTGTCATATTATGAGAACTCAAGGCTATACAAGGAAAGATAAAAAGCAGCTCATGACAAAATAATACAACAAAGAGATTTCTTGTTGGAGAGAAAGTCATTCTCTACAGTTCATGACTAAAGTTGATGCCTGGTAAGTTGCATTTAGGTGGTTAGGTCCTTATATTTTATCTAATGTTTTTCCTTATGGTGCAGTGGAGATCACACAAGAGGACACTGGAAGGAGCTTTACAGTCAATGGGAAACATTTGAAGAGATACATTTAGGGACTTCGTACTAATTCAGTGGATTTTATCACACTGCATGACCCCATCATCACTTGAGAACATCAGGCTGTTCCTAACCCATTCACTTTTATATTATTTTTCCTATATAAAAATTTGGCATTTCATGTGCATATATCATCTCATGGGTTCACATTGAGGACAATGAAATATTTTATGTGTGGGGCAGGGAACCATTTAGTTTAGTAATATAATTTTTTTTTCATATTTTATAAAAAAAACCAAAAATATTTTTTGTGTGTTTATCAAATTTTGTGTGTTTATTTTTCAATTTTCTTTGTGTTTTTGAAATTTGTGAGCTGAAATGATTCTCATCACAATTTTGAAATGCATATCAATGGGTGAAACGATTTATCCCTTGAAACTAAGCGTAAATGAATGCTGAAATGACTTTGTTTGAAGTTCAAATATTTAGTAATTTCATGAAAACTATACTGAATTTTGAATCCCATGCCACATCTCACTGTCTTTATATTTGCAATCACATTCCTTTAAGGCTTCTAATACATTATTTTCATATTCTTTACATTCGCGTGACTTCTTGAGAGAACCAAACCATGCTTGATTTAACCACAATTTGATCTATTCCTGTCAAAACATGAGGGTTTGAGGTACTTATGTTTAAATGATTGAGGAATTTATTAGGTATTAAATCCCCTATTTCAAAGAATCCTTTTTTATAATGGCCTACCTTTAATATTTAATCCTTGTATCCCTTAGAATCCATGAACATCTTGTTAGGTTAGCCACATTACAAGCAAATGTTCCCTATCCAACTAACTCTTTAAGTGAAATTGCATAATCTAGTTGAGCTTAAGTGTGGGGGAATCTATCTTGTGTTGTGCCACCCCATTCTATGATACTTTGGGAGGAAAATTAAATTCATAAGAGATGTGTTTTCTACTGAAGAGTGTCATTATATTGAAAGTTGTGCCTCATCTAGAGCATTCATGACAAGTGAAGCTGTGACTTTTCTATAGCTTCTAATTGAGGTGGAAAGCTGTGCCCATCTAGTGCCTTCAAGAAAATCATGTTTGAGAAGATTGACATTTTTGATGAAAAAAGGATGAATGGTGTAAATTTTTCATGACTTTTCATGATGATGGGGATGAATTGATACTATGGGGATTGAGAAGAAGACCATATTTAAGTGAAAAATTAGATTAATGCAATTTTGCTTCCAAAAGAGTGAAGCCCTCCTCATTCATCCTCAGAGTTCTTCACATCTAAATCCTACCAACCAAAATCCACAGAACAACCCTGAAAAGTCCTCATGATAAACATATGTCCTTGACTCACATCTAGTAGTGATGTAGTAATTTATCAAGCCTATGGTGACCCTTTTATGAGTGTCGATGAGAAAGACATTGCAAAAAAATTTGATATTTGAGTGATGAGAGAAAATTCAAGCGAGGTAAGTGTTTTGTGTATTGGAGGATAAATGAAGTGGAAATATATTGAATGATATAAATGAAGAACTTGAAATAATGGTTTTATATGAGGCATGATATCTTTTTTTTCTTGGTGTGTAATTGTTTGATCTCAAAGATATGTGTTTTAAAATTGGTTTTGATTTGATATTAATCTTTACATGATATGAGGTTTTGCTAAGGATTGCAAAAGGGTAAGTGTGGGGGAGTTGATAAAACACTGTTTTATTAAATATGTTATTGATAATAAATGATATAATTTCCTCACATTGTGTTAAATATGATTAATTAGAAAGCATTTGGGATTTGATCATTCATTTGAATATTTGATGAAAATTCCAGTTTTACATTTTATAGTTCACTGTAGTATTTCGAAGATACTTAATTGTATATTTATTATTTCAATTTGAACTTTTTTAACAGTGTTCTTTACTTAATTATCTACAACCTTTATTAATAAACTTGAGCTAAGGAGTGAATTTGGTTGTTGAAAATGGGCCATGAAGTCAAAGTTGGGATGGACTCTCCAGAATGAAGAAGCTTAGGTATTTCGTCCATACCTCCTTAATATGGCCCTGGAATATGCCCAAATTTGGAGAGGCGATAGAAGACCCATATCCTCACATTTGACCCTTCTGGAAGGCCGGCCAATTCTTGCGTTTTGGTGTTCAAATGGGTGGTTAAATGTGTCATTAAATATTTGGCCGAGATTCCCCATTCACATTTGAAACCACTTTGAACTTAGCCTCCCAACAACTATATAAATTGGTGTTTTCCTCATTTGGTGGGGTTGGGACGTGTTTGGGAAGTTGAGGGCAGAGGATAAGTGGATCCAATCCAATTATTCAACCATTTAAATAAGGGTAGCTCTTTAAAAAATGATCCCTTCGAAGAAGCCTTATTCTTCTCCTTCATGTTGTAATAATTTTGTTTGTGGAATAAACATCTTTGTTCTTCTTTTATTTCTTCTCTTTTCTACTGTTTTGATTAAATTTATTCTTCTATTGATCTTATTATTTGGTCTGTAATTCTTGAGTATATGCGTTATTGGGTTGTACCCATTATAAACTTTTGCACATGCAAAACGCTTCAACTATGATTACGCCACCCATGGAAGAGTAGCCTTTTAGTAATTGATGTATCTTCTACCCTCTTCATTTTATTATTTTGAATAAATGAGATACTGTAATTCACATAATATGATCCATGAATTGTGTTTTTAAATTACAAAAACTATGCAAGTAATTGAACAATTAACACAAAAACACGTGAGGTCGGGATTTTGTATAAATTGTGAGAGCGTAACCTTAATCGGTAATACAAGACCACACGAGATAAATATGTAGAGTTCAAATATAATACCTAAACACAATTCATCCTCATTTTTACAAAATGGATATGTGATCTAATTAACCACTGACCAGAATCTATCCTTAGAAAAACAATCAAAGCAGGGTGTTGCGATTGCGTGTTCCGAAACTAGCCTAAGGTTTATGTAATTTCATCTTTGTTGTCAAGTAAACTCTCATAGGGTTCGAGGGATAACAAATTAGGTGATAATAATTAAGTGGATATTGATTTAAATGATACTGATTAATATGTGAATGAAGAGGTATAGTTAGATCGATTACGCCTTTTAAAATAGATTTCTAAAAAACATTTTCTTGTTGTGCATTTTAATAGAAATTCATTTCAAAACTAAAAACAACAAAATATATACAATCTTCTTCTAACAAACTTCTTCTATATTCATAAAATATAAACAAACACCAATCCTTTAATGTATTTCTTTTATTTTATTCTCTTTTATTTTATTTTTAGAATACCTTTAACAAGTTGTTAAATTCACTTCCTCTTTTGAGAGACGAACTTGGTCAGCCACTATGTTGCACCTAAGTACCCCAAAATCACATTAATAATTTTATGGTGCCCACGACAGTGCTCTTTAAAGGATAAATTAGACACATTAATAAGTGATGAGTTACATTCCCAATGATTAAATGCCTACATCTATGTACTATTGACATGCAGTTAAATTCCATTTTCTTGTGTTCAATTAACTATGTCGGCATTGATTCATGTTCTCATTCTATACATTGAATGTCTCATAGACATTCAATCCTAGTATAGAAATACCAATTTCTCTATGATATAGATTTAAACACCATATTTCCTGGTCATAAGTCTTCAAAGCACTAGTGGTTCATCAAAATTAAAAAATAATAGGAATGTGGAGAAGAATTGTTATACAATATTGATGTCATTAATACAATTCCCTCTATCATCTAAATTTTTTTTACATGCACATTTAATTATCGGAATATGTCAGATATTGGGTTTTGGAAAATATTCATGAACATATCTTAAATATTTGATAGAGTCTGGGAGTATGAAATTATTCCTCCCAAAAAGGTTGGGACGAGCCCAACCGCCTATCCTTTTGACTGATGTTTGTTAATAAGTTACATTAGTTTTGGAACCCCAAATGACCCATACATTAGGAAAGAAATCCTTCATTCATTAAGAATTATAAATTAGTTGGGAGATTATTTCAAAGATGAATATGGTAAAAATATATAACCATATAATATTTTCATCAAACAAAAGTTGTCAACAAAAAATGAATCTTTAAAAATATATAAACATTTTGATGCTTGTTAGGCCATTTGGTCCCCCATTACTAGAAAAAAAATATTTAACACAATGTGAATTTTCTAAATATTTTATTTAATCAATTTAACCAGGGGTGTGACACTCAATATATTCCACATATGCAAAAGGATTGAACAAAAATAGAAATAAAAATGGATTAACCATGAAAAGATGATAAAAAATATGATATAAATAAAATGTTTTACTATTAAATGAAATTATTTATTGTTTTATATTTTATTATTGATAAGATAATAAAAAATATACCATTTTTTAAATTCGCGACATCCTCAATGAATCATGATATCACATCTGTTATGAAAACGACACAAATGATCAAAAAAAAGTCACCTTCCAAACACCTTCAACACCAGTTGTTGATCATGATGGATAAATAATAATATTCTCATGGTATATTCTCAGAACTCGAGTCTAGAAATATAGGTTTCCAAGAACTAATTCTCAAAATCCCACCAAACTATGGAATTTATGCAATGAATCAAATGACAGTTTTTTCCACTACCTACATCATTAGAAGTATATCATCAGAGGATGGAAATCAAAACATTCCGTACCAAAGTAATTTAGATCAAGGATTATAAAGTTTACCACTTATGCTATTGAATATTCTTTTGAGGTATTATTTCAACCTGAATTAGTAGTCTCATTCTTCCAATGCCTCTTAGTTTTTGGTTAAGAGAACTACCCGACATGTCTGCACCTTGAACAATTGTACCATGACACAAAAGAGATATAACATGGTGTGGAACATTGTTGATAATTGGGAGTGGTATCATATAATTACTTAAAAATTATATATCCCACCATTATATTCTGGAGGTTTCCTATAAGAAGGATCATACCCCATGTCTCCAAAATATGGTCTTTCTATATCTTATAAAAGAATTTATAGGGGAGGCACAAATCCCCCACCCTCAAATATAATTCCCACTTTCATATTCCGATGGAATAAGTAGGACTGGAGTAGACATATATTACCAAATAAATCAAACACATATTCTTATTTATTTTGGAAAATGGAATTGTGTAGACCTAAATTATTTCACATATTCTTTAGAAGTTCCACTATATCCTAAAAATTATAGAATTACTCTGCAATAATATTTTTTCAGTCTTATAGACACATGTATAGGTTCATATTTTTATACTAATAAATGTAGTTGTATATCACCATAATGAAAAAGAACATGTGGATACTTCAGAGAAGGTTAATATCCATTCTCCCATCTATGAGGATAAATGAAATATTTCTGTAAAGTATGAGTCACATGGTAGGGATCATATTATTTTTTTGAAATGGTATCATCAATCTAGTATGGAAATCACCTTAAGATATGATCAAATTCAAATCGAATAAATCCATCGACATAATACTAATTTATATGATATACATGAGTAGACCACTTCCCTTATCTCACTCAAATGTCCCATCTGAATATTCCAATTGGGAGTTTAAATTTTAACTATGCCTATACCCCCACGGAATCTAGGGTCAACTATCATATTCTAGAAAATATCCAAATACATTATCATATCACTGCTGTTGATGAAGAATCCTTCCAACATACTCATACAGCTTCTTTTTAGTTGTATAAAATTATTACTACAATATATAATCATTAATAAATTTTATCAACTAACTTTCATTAAACTCATATCTCTTATGGACCTCATATGGTAAGTAAACTCATTCTAACCCTGTAATATGATTTTTTTTCATATTCCTAGTGTTATCAATGATAGTTTTCTTTGAGGATGTATAACATGTATATTCCACTACAAGAGGGTCTTTCTAATATTTAACCGATGTAGTAGGTGAAAAATACCATGAAAATCCACCTCAAACTATAACATAGATGGATTAAATAGACTTTATTTCTAACATATTCTATGACAAAACTCTATATATTAATATTTTACCCATATAAGAAATTCCCCCTTTTCTAGAAACCATAATATTGATAAGTGTTCAAAACCCTATGTTTAACCATGTATCGATTCCATTGAACAACCATTATCACCTCACCATATTTATAATAAATATAACATAATCATAATTCATGGTCTAACCACGTGGAGGAATATAACCCTATATAAGATGGGGCTGAAAAATATATATAGGGGTATTTTGTAAAAAACCCTTAAAACCATTTTTTGGCACCATAAACACTTCAATATATGAGATCCTATAAGATAAATATTTGGGGGTCATACAATACATAAACTAGAATATGTGGGTTACACATCTGTAGTTAGAGGCCAAACACCTCACTTTTTGAGTATATTATGGTCACCTCAAGATATTAAATACATTCTATTTTTACCTAGACATGGCCATGTTCAACAGGAATGCATATCCAATATCGGAAAAACATAACATAAATATATGTTTTGCTTTCCACCATGGTGTAATTAATCATTATTGACAAACCCCAAAATCTTGGTTAGATGGTTTTATCTGAGGATGGGGAATGTATTGGGAATTGAACTTTTCTGAATTTCCATGAAAAAAATATTTATACTACAATATGTAATGTAATATTCATAAGATATATTATGGGTATGAGTAATATATAAGAAATTTGTTCAATAAAAGGAATCTACTCCACATTAAAGATGCAAAGAATTGTGGAATTGTGAGAGAGGGATTAAATAGATTCCTAAGATGGGCCTCTCAAAAAAACGGAATAAATTTTAGAAAGGGAAGATGATATTATATAAAACCTAAAGGTTCCTTGTAGTATGTGAATCCTATAATAGAAAGCCAGCAATAGAACCATTTTGGAATAAAATTGTTATAAATTAGGGGGATTGCAATAGTGGCCTCCATGGAAGCTGTCCAAGAGAATAACTATCCTATAGTGCAGTGGGTATTATTTCTCAATCAATCCCACCATGGAAATCATACCCCTTGAGGGTATTAATTAAATTGTATATGACACAAAATCAACACCAAATCCATGTATTATGGGTAATTATATATCAATTTCAACCGTAGAAGTCATTAAATCCTCAGTAAGAGGATTAGAGAGTTTAAAAAATGGATCTATGTAGACCACATCCAATACGAATATGTGAATTTTTATCATCATATCAATGTAAATTAGTCTTTTGTAGTCTACTATTTAATAATAACAACCAGAATCTCAATTCATGCAATTACCATGAGATACACCCCATTAATTTGGGGCTTACTAGGAAAGCATGGTAAAAAACTCTATTAATGGAAATATTCATATACCATTATATGGGGAAATTAAATCAAAGACTATCTAACCTATAAATATTTATATGTTAAGGATTCTAAACATGTCTAGGTAATTGAGTAATAAATCTTTGGAAACCCAAGAATGAGTGGTGAACATTACATAACCATATAACATGAAGACATATGATATGACTATTATTTCATGATATACCTCAAAATATTTCATCATAATAAATATTGAAACTAATGGTAAGTAATATTAAAACATTGAGTATAGAATCATATTAATGATAACTCAAGATTTAGCTAATATAGATCTGTTGACTAAGGCTACATATACACTAAATCTGGAAAAGATCATTATCCTTAAACCACAGAATAATGAATTTATACTTACATAATGTAATTACACCAAGGATAAGTTTATTTGTCCTAAAACATTCCATTCCACATCTATAAATTCTACACTCCACCACATAGAGGAACATGTTTCACAATATGAAAACCAAATACACGACCTGAGAGAACACAATAGAAAAACTATTTAGGGGAAAAATTACCAACTAGTATAATCTCTAAAAATAAACATAAATATCCCACCTACCACATATTATGAGAATGTGAATCCAAGTATAAATGTTCTATTTGAGGAGATAGATAGGTCTAGATTAAGATAACTAGTCTATATTGTGACAACCCTTGTCTTCATTACACATCAATTCATTATTTAATATAAAATATTTCTTAAAATATAATTGGGAAAATCTAGAAATCTTTTGTCATTGGGAATTAGGTAAATTACATAACAACACAAAACATAGTATAAAATAATACAATTAAAAAATTTCATTTATGTGATCATATTATTCCAAAATAATTGAAACTCTATGGGAAAGACATGAGACGTACATAAGAGTGGGGTGATCTTTGAAGTCTCAAAAGGGAATAAACCTGAAATAACATGAATAATGTAATTCCTGATATAAATTTGTACATAAATAGGTTATAAATGGAGTGATAATAAAAAAAACATGAATAATGAAGCATTATATAGCATAATAACATAATGGTAACATGGGAAATGTGGTAACAACATAAAACACACCATCATAAACATATAACATTGCCAATTTAGAAGGCATCATGATGGACAAATTCCCATAGTGGATTAGGTACACTCTCTATTCACTAGAATAAAATATCAAGATACTAAAACATTACACAATTCATTGGAATGCTATATAATTCTAGGATCGCTCATCACTTTCAATTCATTCTCAAGCTTATGTGTTCCACATAGATCATACCACATAGACTCATTAATTGTCATATTTTACTCCAAAATTAATTAATGTGTAACAAATAAATGTTAGTAACCAATAAAAAAGTATAATTTCATAATGGTGAAATCCATTGATATGAAATTTTTATGGGTATTCACTACACAATTACATGACATATAAAATCAATAGGAAATTTCAGTTGCATAACGGGGGTGTTTGAATGATCATGGGAGGTATTGATGAGAGTAAAAGTGGCATATCATCAGTTAGACATGAAATGGAATGTATGGGGTGTATGAAATTACATATCCCAATATTAGGAAATAATGATAAAATACAAAAGATGTTAAATATACCTGAATAATGAGAAGAATGATAAGATCCCTGACTAAATGTTATAATGGTAACAATTGTAAATAATTGTTCCTCGGAGGGATTATTGGGTGTGAAAGGGGTATATAATTATATATAAATAAAATTGATAGTAAGGGGGATATGGAAGAACATATATAAACAAAGTCAATAGAAATTAATAGAAATGACATAAAGGAGGATCTTGACTGGAGATGAGAAGTGATAAATCCCTTATATTGAGAGAATGATTGAAAAAGTATTAGAGGATATTTTTGACAGAATGGGAGAACCCTGTGAGGACTTTAGAGAGGGTAGGGTAGATTATGTAAATGATACATAGTTCTTTAGTGAATAAAAATTAAATCTTTGGTGGGTTTACATATGAAATGAGTGGGGAGTTCATTATTATTTCATAAACATCAGTTTTCGACTTTATATATATATATATAACATTTTCTTCAATTTTTACCATTTTTTCAATTTAATTGTGGTTGATTTAATTATTTCATTAGTTAATGGGAAGAAATTAAAGAAAAAATACCTCCAATGATGTGGAAGGGCATCATTTCCTTAAAGAAATTATTTTCATACCTTAAAATATATTATAGGTTTTGGAAGATAGAAAATAGATTTTCAAAATAAAATAAATAAACATGATATTATATTATTTTAAAGGTGAAACATAGAATTGGCCTTGGAAAACATTTATAGTATTTATTACATATTTTTCGATTATTTATGATGTTATAATACACACAATATCTTTCTACATTGATCAGTGTATTAGGAACCACAATGAATTGGTCTTGGAAAACATTGATACTAGTGAAATGATCAGTACAAATACATAAGATTACATGATACAATATGATTCCTATTGTAAGTAGGATACATAGGATGCCCTCTGAAGGTCTAAGCACCGTATCAAAAATTCCTTCAAGACTACCTCAATGCATGGGTCATTCATTGATATTCAATGCATATGATCATTTGATATATCTCTTATTTCCCACACTAATCATGAATCACGTGATCATATGGATTTGTAATGATCATGTCACTATAATCAATAATAACCCCATAACCATAACAACATTATTGTGTATTCGCCACTCAAAGACAATATACCAATGTTTCCATACATGATCATCTATATTAGTGTAGTTCCCAAATGTATAACCATATATTCAGCTAAAATATAATAATATGATTTCTATAACAATTTTGATACATAAGACACATTCATAATGTATGAGTTACATACCCAATGATTAAATTCCTTCATATATTTACTATTGACATGCTGTTAAATTCCATTTTCTTCTGTTCAATTAACTATGATGGAATTGATTCATGTTCTCATTATATACATTGAATGTCTCAGGGAGCTTCAATACAAGTCTAAAAATACCAATTGCCCTATGATATAGTTTTAAACTCCAGATTGCCTTTTCATATGGCTTTAAAGCACCAGTGGTCCATCGAAATTAAAAAATAATGGGAAAGAGGAGAAGAATTTATATACACTAATTATGTCACTAATAAAATTCCATATTTCATCTACCAAAATTTAGCACATGAACAATTAATAATGGTAATAAGTCTGATATTGGGATTAAGAAAATATTCATGAACATATCATAAATATTTAGTAGAGTCTGGGAGTATGAAATTATTACCCCCAAAAGGGTGTGATGAGCCGAACCACCTATCCTTTTGTCTGATGTTTGTTATTAAGTTAAATTATTTGTTGAACCCCAAATGAGCACTACATTAATAAATAAATCATACATTGATTATGAATGCTAGATTATTTTGGATATTTTTTGATAGATAAATATGGTAAAAACATATAACTGTAGAATTTCTTCATCAAACAAAAGATGTATACCAAATAAGAATCTTTAAAAAAACTGGGGCATTTGGTCCACCTTTACTAGAATAAATGTTATTGAACCAAATGTGAATCTTTTAATTATAATATTTAATCAATTTTACAATGGGTGGGAAACTCTATATATTCCACATATGAAAAAGGATTGAACAAAAATAGAAATAAAAAAATGGATTAACCATGAATATATGATAAAAAATATGACATAAATAAAATGGTTTACTGTTAAATGAAGTTATTAATTGTTTTATATTTCAGTATAGAAGACATAACAAAAAAAATAAACTATTATTTAAATTCGAGACATAATTAATGAATCATGATAGCACCTCTATTATGAAAACCACACAAATGATCAAAAAACAAAATCACCTTCCAAACACCTTCAACACCAGTTTTTGAACATGATGGATAAGGAATAATAATCTCATGGTATATTCTCAGAACTCGAGTCCATGCATAGAGTTGTCAAGGAACTAATTCTCACAATCCCCTCAAACTATGGAATTTATGCAATTAATCCAATGATTATTTTTTCCACTACCTACATAATTATATGTATATAATTAGAGGATGGAAATCCAAACCTTCTATACCATATTAATTTAGATCAAGGATTCTAAAATTTACTGCTTCTAGTTTTGAATATTCTATTGAGGTCTTACTTCCACCTCTATTAGTAGTCTAATTCTTCTAGTGACTCTTAGTTTAAGGATAAGGGAACTGCCCGACATGAATCCACCTTGGAAAATCGTACCATGGAACAAAGGAGATACAACATGGTGTGGAATGTTGTTGATAATTGGGAGTGGGAACATATAACCTATTACAAATGATATATCCAACCAGTATAATTTTGGAGGATTTAAATAAGCAGGATCATACCCCATGACACCCTAATCATGTATTTTCATATATTCTAAAAGAATTTATAGGGGAGGCACATATCCCCACCCACACATATACATCCCACCTTCATATTACGATAGAATAAGTAGGACATGAGTGGACATATATTACCAAGAAAATCAATAACATATTCTTATTTATTATGGAATATGAGATTTTGTAGACCTAAATTATTTCACATATTATTTAGAAGTTCCATTGTATCTTAAAACTGATAGAATTACTCTACTGAAATATTTTTCTAGTTGTATAAAAATATGTATACGAACATATTATTATTCTAATAGCTAGATTAGTATATCACCGTAATGAACAAGAACATGTGGCTACTTCAGAGAAGGTGAATATCCTTTCTCACATCTAGGAGGATTATTGAAATTTTTTGGTAAAGGATAAGGCACATGAGTGGGATCATAATATTTCTTTGAATAGGTATCTTCAATCTAGTATGGAAATCACCTTAGGATAGATAAAAATTCATATCAAATAAATACATCGACATAATACTAATTTATAGGATATAAATGAGGAGACCACATCCATTATCCCACTCCAATGGCCTATCTGAATATTCAAATGGGGAGTTTAAATTTGAACCACGCCCATACCCCCACGTAAACTAGGGTCGACTAATATATTCTAGAAACTCTCCAAAGACATTATCATATCACCACTGGTGATAAAGAAGCATGATAACATACTCATTCGCCTTCTTTTATTCTATATAATATTATTACAGCAATATATAATCATTAATAAATTTCATCAACTACCGCTCATAAAACTCATATTGCTTCTCCACCACATATGGAAAGTCAACATATTCCGACCATGCAACATGTTTTTCTCATATTCCTAATCTTATCAATGATAGTTTCCTTCAGGTTGTATGACATGTATCATCCACTCCATGTGGGTCTTTCAAATCTTTAACCTAAGTAGAAGGTGAAAATACCATGATAATAAACCTCACACTTGAACATCGATGGATTATATGGACTTTATATCTTACATATTCCATGACAAAACTCTATATTGTAATATCCTACCCATATAAAAAATTCTCCCTTTTCTAGAGAGATAATTTTTCAAAACCCTATGTTTAAACACATATAGATTCCATTAAACAACCATTTTCACCTCACCATAATTAAAATAAGTATAATATAATCATCCTACATAGTCTAACCAGGTTGAATAAATATAACCCTATAGAAGAAGGGAACGAGAAATATATATAGTGGTATTTTTTTAAAAAATCTTTAAACCTTTTTTGGGACCATATACACTTCTATATATGAGATCCTATAAGTTAAATTTGTGGGGTTCATATATTACATAAACTAGAATAATTGGGTTACCCATTACTAGTTACATGCCAAACACCTCACTTTTTTAGTATATGATGGTCACCTAAAGATAATAAATACATACTATTTTTAGCTAGACATGTACAGGTTCAACATTAATGAAGATCCAATTTCGAAAAAACATAACATAAATATAGTATTTTTTCACCCATGGAATAATTAATCTTTAGTGATGTACCCCAAAAGCCTTATTAGATGTTTTTATCCGAGGATGGGGAATGTATTGGGCATTGAACTTTACACAATTTCCATGACAAACAAATATTGATACTGCATCTTGTAATGTCATATTCATAGGAGAGATTATGGGTTTGAGTAATACATAATAAATTTGTTCAATATAAGAAATGTACTCCACATTAAAGAAGCAATGAATTGTGGAATTGATAGAGAGGGATGAAATAGGCTCCAATGATGGGCCTCTAAAAAAAATTGGAAGACATTTCAGACTTGGATGATGATGTTTTAGATAGCCTAAAGATTCCTTGTAGTATGTGACTGCTATTATAGAATGACATTTAAATATAACTATATAGAAATGAATTTATTTTAAATTTTGGAGATTACAATAGAGACCTCCCTGGAAGCTGTCCAGGAGAAAACGCATTCTATAGCACAGTGTGTATTGTTTCTCAATAAATCCAACCATGGACATCCAATACCTTATAGGTCTTAATGATATTGGATATGTAACCAAATCAACACCAAATCCATGTATTATGGGTACTTATATATCAATTTACCCCGTATGAGTCATTAAATCCATAGTAAAAGGATTAGAGAGTTTAAAAAATTCCTCTATGTTTACCACATCCTTTATGGTTATGTTATTTTTTATCACCATCACAATATAAATTATTCTTTTGTAGTCTACTATGTAAATACTAACAACCATAATCATAATCCATCCAATTACCATGAGATACACCCCTTTTATTTGGGGCTTACTAGGAATGCATGGTGAAAAAATCCATTAATGGAAATTTTCACATACCAATATATGGGGAATGTCAATACAAGAATATCTAAAATTAAAATATTTATATATTAAGGGTTTTAAACATGTCTAGGAATTTGAGTAATAACTCTGAGGAAACCCATGAATGATGGGTGAACATTACATAACCATATAACATGAAGGCTGATGATATGAATATTATTTAACGATAGACCTCACTAAAATTAATCATCATAAATATTGAAAATAATGTGAAATAATATGAAAACATTTAGGGGATAAAAATTTAAATGGTAACTTATGATGGAGAAAATCAAGATCTGTTGACTAAGGCTACACATACAGAAAATCAGGAAAGGATCTATATCCTAAAACCACTGAATAATGAATTTACACTTACATAATGTAATTCCACCAAGGATAAATTTATTTGTCTTGAAACAACTCATTCCCCACCTATATTTTCTAAACTCCACCATATATAGTAACATGTTTCTCAATTTGAAAACAACATACAAAACCTGAGAGAGCACAATCAAAAAATATTTAGAATAAATATTACAAACTAGTATCATCTCTAAAAATAAATATAAATATCCCACCTACTAAATATTATGAGAATGTGAACCCTAGAATAAAAGTTCCATTTAAGGAGTGATATAGATCTAGATTAAGATAACTGGTCTACATTGTGACAACCCTTGTCTTTATTACACATTAATTCATGATTTATTACATAATATTATTCATAATACAATAGGGAATATCTAGATGTCTCGTGTCTTTGGGAATTATGTAAATTACAAAACAACATAAATCATAGTATAAGACAATAATATTAAAAATTTCATTTATGTTCTCATATTATTCCATAATACATGAAACTGTATGGGATAACCATGAGACGTACATAATAGTGGGTTGAGCATTGAAGTCTTGTAAGGGAATAAACATTAAATAACATGAAGAATGCAATGCATGTTAGAAATATCCACATAAATGGGTTATAAATGGAGTGATAATAAAACAACATGAATAATAAGGAATTATATAGCATGATAATAGAATGGAATCATGGGAAATGTATTAATAACTTAAAACACTCCTTCATAAACATATAACATCGCCAAATTACATGGAATTATGATGAAAACATTACAATGGTGTATTAGGTTCGCTTCCTATTCACATGAATAAAATTACAAGATAATAAAACATTACACAATTCATTGGAATTCTATATTATTCTAGGAAAACTCGTCACTGTCATTTCATTATCATGATTAACTATGCCACATAGATCATACAACATGGACTGATTTATCATCATATTGTATTCCACAATTAAATAATATGTTATAAATAAATGTAAGTACCTAATAAGGAAGTTTAATTTTATAAATCTGAACACCATTGATATGAAATGGATATGGGTATTCACTTCACATTTATGTGACATGGAAAATCTAGAGGAAATTTAAGAAGCATAACAGGGGTGTTTGAATGTTCAGGGGAGGTCGTAATGAGAGTAAAAGGTGTATATCATCAGTTATACATAAAATGGAATGTATGGGGGGTATGAAATAACATTTCCCAACATTAGGAAATGATGAGAAAATACACAAGATTATTAATATACATGAAAATTAAGACGAATAAGAGGATCCATCAATAAATGTGTTAATTGAAACGACTATAAATAATTGTTTCTTTGAGGGATTATAGGGAGTGAAAGGGTTTTATAATCATATATAAATAAAATTAATAGTAAGGGGGATATGGAATAACATATACAAACATGTTCAACATAAATTAATAGAAATTACATAAAGGAGGTTCTTGACTAGAGATGATAAGTTATAAGTCACTTATATTGATAGACTGATTCACAAAAGCATTAGAGGATATTTTTGAAAGAATGGGAGAAACCTGTGAGGACTCTATAGAGGGTAGGGTAGATTAAGTACATGATAAAGGGTTATTTAGTGAATAACAATTAAATCTTGGTTGGGATTATATATGAAATTAGTGTGGAGATCATTATTATTTCATAAACTTCAGTTTTGGACTTTATATAGTAAAAAAAACAACACAAAAATTTGCTTCAGTTTTTACCATTCTTTTTGTAATTGCAGTGGATTCAATTATTTCATAAGTTAAAGGGAAACAATATATAAATAATACCTCCACTGACGTGGAAGTGCGTCATTTCGTTAAAGAAATTATTTTAATACCTTATAATATATTATTGGTTTTTAAGGATATAAAATGGAATTTTAAAATTAAATAAATAAACACAATATTGAATTATTTTAAAGGTGAAACATATAATTGATCTTGGAAAACATTTACAATATTCATTACATCATTTTCGAGTTATTATGATGTCATAATGAAAACATTATGTTATTATTGTATTTAATTTTTACCTGAAAATTCAATTGCCTTAGAATATTATTAAATATTGACCATTGGATCGTTTTGATGATATGATTACAAAATTAATATTGATTTTATCAAAATAGTTTTCTAGTAATTTTAATTTTCAATTTTAAAATATGATTGACATTTGTTGAGTTATGATGTGGTTTTTTTACGATAATGATTTTCAAAGCATTATAGAAATTACATTTGAATTCATACAAATTTTATTATCAATTCCAATTATCAATAACTATTTAGTAATAAAATTTTAATAAAATATATATGTCTTCAAAAATATATTAATTCATCAAAATTAATGTTTAAAATGAAATGGAATATTGTTTAAAAATATAATTTTTATTTTATCATATCACAATACAATTTTCATCAAAATGATTACATAATCTTTAATAAAGTGAATATATAGGGAATAAATTTAATCATTATTTCATTGAAAAAGAACTAAAAATATTCCCACTACTATATTTACATTTTTACTAGTCATTAATAATTTATTTTTATCCTCAATTAACAAAGTTCTCTTTTTTGTGGAAATAAATATTTATTTCTGTTACTATCCCTAATGTTCATAAATCAAGGTTACTTTATTACTTAGTATTAATTATGGGGATTAAAAATATGGAATATATATTATATAAATCAATTAACATAATTGGAAGAATTTAATTTAATATAAAACCTAAAAGAAATATGGGAATGAGTTTTCATAAAAATGATGTTTTTTAGAAAAGATGATTTCACATTAACTAAATACTAGTAATCTTGATTATATGAATGTATGTTCATATTGATACTGAATCTAAACATTTATTTCAATATGTTATTATTAAGGGTTATTTTAATTAATTATAATATAGAAACAATGTAGAGACCCTAAGCATGACGTACATGGACATTAAATTACTTTTGCGGAATACATAATACATAACAAAAATAGACACACAAGGACCATAATAGTTTAGTGTCTTTGAAACTTGGAGCGTAATCTTCTAATCATGGTGAAAGATCTTCAATATCTCCCATAAAGATCTTCCACTTTTTTTCCTGACCTAAAACCTTTCTTTTGATCCTAGGGGAAAACAAAACATAAAAATGGTGAGCTCAAATGCTCAGTAAGGGTAATCATGGATAAACTAAAACATACCATATACATTGGAACTTAAAAACATGAAGATAATGTTTAAACATTAAAATCATGAGCAACGACATAAAACATGGAAGTACATATGGAATAGATCATAATGTAACATAAACCATGATACAATAGCATGGGAATAAAACATGTAATTGTGGTATCCATTAAACACATGAAATGATTTCCATAGTAGCCAAGGCATTGGTTCCAAGACCATCTTAGTGGATAAAGTCCCATTCTGAATCGAGTTCACTATTCATTTCAGTCCTGTAACACTGAACCTGATTAACATACCGTTCCAGCCATGCATATCTCATGAGATATAAAATCTTTACCCAATGCATTGGAGGGAGATATAGGTCCCACCCATCTCATAATGAAATCATTCTTACTTGTGCCACAAAATCAACATACATCATTCAAAATAACCCAATAAATAAAATTGGATTCATAAACATCATCCCATCATCACATAATCCATATAAAAGAAATGGATTTCATAAAAAGAAAAGTGAAACCATGTAAATCCTAGAGACATTATACTTGAAACATACACATATTAAATAATGTCATCTTAGATGGAAAATGGTTTTGATAAAACACTTGAAATGAATTCTTGAGGAAAAAATCCTTTCTTCTTCAAAATCATTCTCTTTTTACAAAATGTCATGAAAAAAAGAAGGATTTTGTAGAAAACAATCATGAAATATTTTGGAAGAAGCTTCATGAAAATAAGGCTTTATAAAACCATAATAATCTGTTCGTTCCATATAAGTAAAAAAAACATTCTTCTTGTACTTTTGCTGGAAAAGTCAAAAATTACCTCGTAATGTAAACAAAAGAAATATTCATTACATACCATGTATTAAAAGTCAAGAATGGTTAAAAAGGACTTTAAACATAATGAAAACACTTTTATAAAACTTGTACATGGATGATAGAAATATCCCCAGTAAATACTTACGATTAAATAATCTCGGATAAAAATGAGATTTGCAGAATTATCCCATACCTTGTGTCTGATATACTTCATATGTATCCGAACCTCCTATATAATGATTTAAATAATGTCATTGACTTATTACAGAATCATATTCATTGTTATGATATCATATATGGTTCATTTATGACTTTATATTACCCGTTCATTTGTAAATTCCATGTTAAAGAGTGTTTTGGGTAAAATCGTTTCATTTATCGTCCATGTTTTGACTTGTAATTATTCATATGATTACTTAGATCTTGAATACATAATTCCAGAATATAAAACATTATTTATATATAATATATATTCATAATATACATATATATAATAGATAGATAAATGGAAAGGAATACACCGTTCATGGAGACGGTAGGCCTTACGTACGCATGAACGCTGTTTCTGTTTCCTTATTGAGTTGAATAGAATTAATTAGATGACATACATATATACATAAATACAGTAGCTTTATAATGTCATATATATCATTATTATTGCTTATATATACTTTATAATCATTCTTAAATGATTAACATGGAAAATGAATCTCATCGCGTCGTGGAGACGGTAGTCCGTACGTACGCACGAGCGATGATATCATTTCCATAATTATTGAATTGAATTTGAGTGGACGATACAATATATCAGAATCAGTATTATGTTATAATAACTATATATAGTTATTCTTTACACCATTATACCCATCCATGTAAGGTGTTGGTGGAAAAACAGATTACACCACGACATGGAGACAGTATTCCGTACGTACGCACACGGGGTGATTTTGTTTTCCGTAGGATGGATAAAAGATGAAATGGGGTTGTTTAATATTTATAATAAAAAATCAGTATATTAGTTATACTGAGGTTATTACTTTATAATGAAACAACTAAATAAGAAGATGTTGAAGAAGAAAGAAGCATGAAAGAATCGGGAGAAGAAATTACCTCTTCTTCGATACGCCTCTTTGAAACCTTCTCTTATGGCAATATTATTGGTCTCTAAAGTAGACCAGAACCTCTAGGATGTTTCTAAGGAAGTGTAGAAGTTAATTTGGCAGGGTTTGGCCGAGCTTGAAGGCTCAAATTGGTGTGTGGAGGAGAGGGAAGAGGTGCTCTTTTATAAGGGAGGAGAGGGGCACCTTTGGAATTCTTAAATATATTAATTCATAATAAATCTAACCCCACTTAAAAATCTCCACAAATGACTCATAATCGAAGATTTGAAAAGATAGGGTTGTAATATCATCAACAAATCAAATTTAGACATGTTTGGATCTTATTTTAAACCTTATCATTTTGATTTATCCTTATTTAATCTATTTAAGTTTATTTGTGGTAATAAAATTCTAAATTTTAAATTATAACAAATAATTACTTATTTGTTATGAATTTTCCAGAATTGTTTACTTTGTAACATTATATTCCATATATATTTAAATTTATAATTTTGAAATATTTTTGTGATTTTTAAACAATTTTATAATATATTAATTTTATAAAAAAACAATAGTGTCAATTTTGACACTATTCATTTATATGAATTTCACTAAAATTTATACAGAAGATATGTTCTAACTAAAAGCTTTAATAGATTCATAGAAGGTCATGTGTATCTAAAAAATTAGTGGATCACATAAAATAGTTCATATAATATTTATTTTATTATTTTTAAAACCATTTATTTGGTTTATCTCTTAATAAAATAATTACTACAACGTTTTTGTATAATTATTTGATATACTTATTTGTTGCATAAAAATTTAAAATAAAATCATATGATGAAGATAAATCTATTACCTTTCATAATAATACTTTTACTCGAATTTATCATCGTAAAATCACAATATTTAAATTAAAAAATTTATTAAATTATTAAGGTGACAACTTTGTCATCATTTAAAATAATATAATATAACTGTCATAATTGATTGTATAAAACTCCAAATGGTCAAATAATCGACAATTGGATGATTATAGTTTACATTTACGTGACCAATATGTTTTTTTCAGGGTTTTGTGCCTTTTATGGTCACTACTAGTTTAATAAAAACTATATTCTTGATTTTTCAATAGATAAATAATGTCTGCATCACTATTGTGTCACAATTAATGATAATTATTTAATCCCAAAAAATTCTAAATAAATTTTCATGATATTGAAATTTTTTTTAGATTTATGTAGACTATTAATGTTCGATTTTTCATTATGTTTATCACTAACTGAAAATTATTATACTTATAGTATTTAAGAGAGTGACATGTTGTCACTTTCTTTGGTTTTAATAATAATTAAATTATTTTCATGGAAAAAAGTCCATTAAATGAATCTAATCTGACCCTTAGGTGACATGGGTCGACTTTTAGTCATCAAATAGGAATTTTACAAGTGTTGGGGTAATTTTATAATATTATATTTACCCTTAATTACCTGATTTATCTTTAACTATGGTAAATAAAATTTACCGTAGTTACTCTTCATAATTCCCAAAAATAAAAAGTAGACTATTAACATAATTTGGACCCACCGATTCCAAATATGGAATCAATTTTTTCAAATTCAATTCACAGATGTAGCAGAAATTAAATTAAAATTAATCATGTTGTCGAATGAAAACGGTTTTTTGTTTAAAATATTGCAAATGATTGAATTGATTTAACCTACAAATTCAATGTAAAATCAATGCTAATGACATAAATTATATTAAATGGTAATAATATATTCTTTTTATATTTTAAAACCATTAAATATTATAATTTTACCATATAATGTATTACGATGAAAAAAGTTCTTTTTCATTAAAATATAGCGTGTCTTTACTATTCATCAAAATATGACAGTTACCAGAATAATACGAAAAATTTATCCAAAGTAAATTTTTATTTCATGATTCCAAATAATAATTTTATTTTGTCAAATTTAACTTATAAAAATGTCAACAACTATATTTAATGCGGGTGCGCCATCAAAAGGCGGCAAAACTGCATTTTTTGAAAATAATTATTTTTCCCGAAAAAATTATTTTGTTCTTATACAATGTTATAGAAAATGTTTAAGATGAATAATAATGTTATAAAATTCAAAATTTAGTTAATACTATTCATAACGCCAAGTTCATAATAATATTATAATAATATATCGTTGTTTAGTAAAACCTGGTATTGCGTACAACACACGCTATCGAGGAAGGTTGCGATTGCGTGTAATGCAAGCCAAGTCAGGGTTGCGTATTTTGAAAGAATCCTTCGTTGTTTTGTATAACATAATACAATGATATTTCATTTATACAATGAATATATATATATATACTCAATGTTGCGTAGAATCACTATTATCAAAATTGTGTGTAACACGATCCAAGAATAGTGTTGTGTATAATGCAAGCTAATACAATGTTGCGTATAGTGCAAGGTAATCTTGGTGTAGCATACAACACAAGACATTACTGAAATTAAAAGAATATTTTTCATAAAATATCGGGGTGTTACATTCTACCTCCCTTAAAATGAATTTCTCCTACGAAATTCGTCAGGGTTATAAATGGTTTAGTACTCGAAAGTTTGTTTTATAGAAACCCACATCGTAAAAAGGAATACCAAAACATGGCTTTTAAAAACTAAAGTATGAAATGTAACGGTTACCCAAATTAACTCGTCACTGGGTTTCCACGTAGGAGAACATATTTGAAAATATGGATATGGAAGAAAAATATAACTATCAAGTTCTGATGGAGAGTGGTAGAGAACATGGTTATAAAAAATCCAACAATCACAATGATATTGATTAGTGATGATCTAAGGTACCATCGGATTAATGAGATATAAGGGAAGTAGGACAACATTTTTGGTTTTCAAGATCATTTCCCTATAGTTGATGAATTAAATGAAATACTTGCATGGTTTTGGTACAATCTCACTATTGTTCGTGAATTGGACTATTTCAACTTCACCCCTTAAAGAAATGAAGTTGAATTTGTTATTTGTAATGTGTTAGCAGATCTTGTGATATAATGATGGGTCATTCCATCTCTTTCAAAAAAAAGGTTAGCAAAATTTATAAGTCCATCTTATGGTTAGATTAATCGTATATGGTTCCAAAAATGAACTTATACTTCATATATCATACCGCTTAATAAAATAAAACTAGTTTCTACTAACCATGGACTTCCTGTAGGCCAGTGGTAGGTGATAAAGTCAAGTCGCACTTCGGTTGTGGGTTTGATTCCCACAGCCTTGTCTGACGCGATGGGCTGTCGCCCGTCCAGCAGGTTGTCCTTTTTCTAAAACTACATTACTACATCATCCCATCAATAATATCGAAAAAGGTTCTATCCTTTAACAATACTAACTTATGTCCAACATAATCCATTATAATAATTAGGCTTATCCATAATATTGCAGTCCACTATCATAATATAGTGAAAACTATTACCAGAGATTTAATACCATCGTTGATCCCCATATATCATAAGATATGTCTTGTTGGTCACATTACAAACGTTTGAAGGCCTCAATCATTTATTATCTTGAAAAATGAATACCCATTGAACCGTAGTGAAAACATGAATGCATTTAAAAGTTAACCCTTTCCACATACCAAAATCCTCAAAATTCTATATACTCAAACCATGAAATCACATAGTCCTTATATCAATCATGAGCTCATGACTATAATCAAACATTTCATTATCTTCTTATTCCTTCATTATGCACATATCATCTACTTTAGAAAAATATCTGAATAACATTCCATGTTTATAGGTACCATTCATCATATACTTTCAAATACTTTTAGGAAAAACAATAGTTTAACAATCCTTAGATGATTCTTTATTCCATAGTACCGTTAACTATACAACATAACTTTCGATAAACATATAATCATTCCATTACCTTCTAAAACAACTGACTGAGCTTCAACACTTCTTTCAGCTCATATATCATTTTTAGTCTCCTTATCATCATCCTCAAAAATACTACCCATATGACCATGCTGATTCTCTTCGTTAGATTTTCCTTTAGGGCATTGGTTTGCAAAATTCTCGTACATTCCACATTTAAAACATATAATCATTTTTGATGTCGTAGAAATACCATTATCCTTGTCCATGTTGTTAACTGAACCTTTTCCTTTGCACTTACTAGGTTTGTGTCCTTCTTTTCCACACCCAAAGAATCTTCTGGTTCCTTTGAAACAATCTCCCTGATGCCTCTTCCCACATGATTTATATGAGAGAAATTGAACTTTCTTTCCTCTATGATCATCATGAAACTCCTTCTTTCTCTTATTATCTGAGTCGGGAAACTTACCAAACTTGAGATTATTGATCATATTATGAGATTGCTGATTAGGCATAATAACAATTTTTGGACTTCCAGATCCTGTTTCATTTGGTTTCTCATGACGAAAATCATTCCATTTTCCGTCATATCCTCCATTACCATGAATCTTCCTATTTCCAGCCATTTTCTAAAACCCCAAAAGAATAGTGTGAGAGGAAAAAATCAAGCTAGGGAAAACAACATAGTAAAAGGGGGAGAACCCTCAATATCTAACATCTTAGGTTAAATTCTAATATCATTACCATAGTTCTTGGACTATATCCTATAAGTATTTTTAACCTTAGGTACATCCCTAGACATACCTTAGAAATATCTCTAGGGAACTCACTAACGTTTTCGCATCCTAGTTTCCAAAGGTTGACTAAACCTTTCCTCTGATACCAACTATAGAGACCCTAATCATGATGTACATGGACATTACATTACTTTTTCAGAATACCTAATACATAACAAAAACAGACACAGAACGACCGTAATAGTTTAGTGTCTTTGGAAACATGGAGTGTAATATTGTAATCGTGGTGAAAGATCTTCAAAATCTCCCATAAAGATCTTCCAATTTTTTTCCCTAACCTAAAACCTTTCTTTTGATCCTGGGAGAAAATAAAACATAAAAGGGGAGCTCAAATGCTCAGTAAGGGTAAGCATGGATAAAATAGAACATACCATATACATTGGAACATAAAAACATGAACATAATGTTTAAACATTAAAATCTTAAGAAATGACTTAAAACATGGAAGTACATATTGCATAGATCATAATGGAACATAAAACATGATAAAATATAATAGGAATAAAACATGTAATTGTGGCATCCATTAAGCACATGTAATGATTTCCATAGTATCCAAGGCATTACTGCCAAGACCATCTTAGTGGACAATGTCCCATTCTGAATCGAGTTCACTCCTCATTTCAGTCCTGTAACACTGAACCGGATTAACTTACAGTTCCATCCATGCCTATCTCATGAGATATTAAATCTTTACCCAATGCATTGGAGGGAGATATAGTTCCCTCCCATCTAATAATGAAATCATTCTTACTTGTGCCACAAAATAAACATACATCATTCATAATAACGCAATAAATAAAATGGGTTTCATAAACATCATCCCATCATCACATAATCCATATAAAATAAATGGATTTAATAATAAGAAAAGTGAAACCATGTAAATCATAGAGACATTATACTTGAAAAATACACATATGAAATAATGTCATCTTAGATGGAAAATGGTTTTGATAAAAAACTTGAAATGAATTCTTGAGGAAAATATCATTTCTTCTTAAAAATCATTCTCTTTTTACAAAATGTCATGCAAAAAAGAAAAGGATTTTATTGAAAATAGTCATGAAATGTTTTGGAGGAAGCTTCAGGAAAATAAGGCTTTATAAATCGATAAAAATATGTTCATTCTGTATAAGTTAAAAAACATTCTTCTCTAACGTTTTCCAGAAAAGTCAAAAAGTATCTCGTAACGTAAACAAAACAAATATTCATTAAATACCATGTAGTAAAAGTCAAGAATGGTTAAAAATGTCTTTAAACATAATGAAAACACTTTTATAAAACATGTACATGGATGATAGAAATATCCCCAGTAAATAATTACGATTAAGAAATCTCAGAT
This sequence comes from Viscum album, assembly GCA_963277665.1. Lineage (NCBI taxonomy): Eukaryota > Viridiplantae > Streptophyta > Magnoliopsida > Santalales > Viscaceae > Viscum > Viscum album. Next base: position 1,231,521,441 of record OY728162.1, on the reverse strand, counting down.
AAAAATGAGATTTGCAGAATTATCCCTTACCTTATGTCCGATATGCTTCGTATGTATCCGAACCTCCTGTATAATGATTTAAATAATGTCATTGACTTATTACAGAATCATATTCATTGTTATGATATCATATATGGTTCACTTATGACTTTATATTACACGTTCTTTTGTAAATTCCATGTTAAAGAGTGTTTTGGGTAAAATCGTTTTATTTGTCGTCCGTGTTTTGACTTGTAATTATTCATATGATTAATTAGATCATGATTAAATAATTCCAAAATATAAAACATGATTTATATATAATTTATATTCAGAATATACATATATATAATAGATCGATAAATGGAAATAAATACACCGTTCATGGAGACGGTAGGCCGTACGTACGCATGAACATTGTTTTCGTTTCCTTATTGAGTTGAATGGAATTAAGTAGATGACATACATATATACATAAATACAGTAGCTTTATAGTGTCATATATTTCATTATTATAGCTTATATATACTTTATAATCATTCTTAAGTGGTTAACATGGATAATGAATCTCATCGCGTCGTGGAGACGGTAGTCCGTACATACGCACGAGCGATGATATCGTTTGCATAATTATTGAATTGAATTGGAGTGGATGATACAATATATCAGAATCAGTATGATGTTATAATAACTATTTATAGTTATTCTTTACACCATTATACCCATCCATGTAAGGTGTTGGTGGAAAAACAGATTACACCATGGCGGGGAGACGGTATTCCGTAAGTACGCACGCGCGGTGATTTTGTTTTCCGTAGGATGGATAGAAGATGAATTGGAGTTTTTTCATATTTATAATAACAAATAATTATATTAGTTATACTGATGTTATTATTTTATAATGAAACAACTAATGAAGAAGAAGATGAATAAGAAAGAAGCTTGATAGAATCGGGAGAAGAAATTACCTCTTCTTCGATACGCCTCTTTGAAACCTCCTCTTAGGGCACTATGATTGTTCTTTAAAGTAGACCAGAACCTATAGGATGTTTCTAAGGATGTGGAGAAGATAATTTGGCAGGGTTTGGCGGAGCTTGAAGGCTCTAATTGGTGTGTGGAGGAGAGGGAAGAGGTGCTCTTTTATAAGGGAGGAGAGGGGTACCTTTGGAATTCTTAAAAATATTAATTCATAATAAATCTAACCCCACTTAAAAATCTCCAAAAATTACTCATAATATAATATTTGAAAATATAGGGTTGTAATATCATCAACCAATCAAATTTAGATATGTTTGGTTCTTGTTTTAAACCTTATCATTTTGATTTATCCTTATTTAATCTATTTAAGTTTATTTATGGTAATAAAATTCTAAATTTTAAATTATAACAAATAATTACTTATTTGTTGTGAATTTCCCATAATTGTTTAATTTATAACATTATATACCATATAAATTTAAATTTATAATTTTGAAATATTTTTGTGATTTTTAAACAATTTTATAATATATTAATTTTATAAAAAAACAATAGTGTCAATTTTGACACTATTCATTTATTTGAATTTCAGTAAAATATATACAGAAGATATGTTCTAAATAAAAGAATTAATAGATTCATAAAAGTTCATGTGTATCTAAAAAATTAGTGGATCACATAAAATAGTTCATATAATATTAATTTTATTATTTTTAAAACCATTTATTTGGTTTATCTCTCAATAAAATAATTACTACAACATTTTTGTATAATTATTTGATATACTTATTTGTAGCATAAAAATTTAAAATAAAATCCTATTATGAAAATAAATCTATTACCTTTCATAATAATGCTTTTACTCGAATTTATCATCTCAAAATCACAATATTTAAATTATTAAATTTATTAAATTATGAAGGTGACAACTTTGTCATCATTTAAAATAAAATATTATAAGTGTCATAATTGATTGTATAAAACTCCAAATGGTCAAATATTCGACCATTGGATGATTATTGTTTACATTTACATGACCAATATGTTTTGGTCTGGGTTTTGTGCCTTTTATGGTCACTACTAGTTTAATAAAAACTATATTCTTGATTTTTCACTAGATAAATAATGTCTGCATCACTATTGTGTCACAATTAATGATAATTATTTAATCCCAAAAAATTCTAAATAAATTTTCATGATATTTACAATTTTTTTAGATTTCTGTAGACTATTAATGTTCGATTTTTCATTAAGTTTATCACTAACTTAAAATTATTATAATTATAGTATTTAAGAGAGTGACATGTTGTCACTTTCTTTGGTTTAATAATAATTAAATTTTTTTCATGGACAAAAGTCCATTAAATGAATCTAATCCGACCCTTAGGTGATATGGGTCGACTTTTAGTCATCAAATAGGATTTTTACAAGTGTTGGGGTAATTTTATAATATTATATTTACCATTAATTACCCGATTTACCTTTAACTATGGTAAATAAAATTTACCGTAGTTACTATTCATAATTCCCAAAAATAAAAAGTAGACTATTAACATAATTTAGACCCACTGATTCCAAATATGGAATCCATTTTTTCAATTTCAATTCACAGATGTAGCAGAAAATAAATTAAAATTTATCCCGTTGTCGAATGAAAACGGTTTTTTGTTTAAAATATTGCAAATGATTGAATTGATTTAACCTACAAATTCAATGTAAAATCAATGCTAATGACATAAATTATATTAAATGGTAAAAATATATTATTTTTATATTTTAAAACCATTAAATATTATAATTTTACCATATAATGTATTACGATGAAAAAAGTTGTTTTTCATTAAAATATAGCGTGTTTTTACTATTCATCAAAATATGACAGTTACCAGAATAACATGAAAAATTTATCCAAAGTACATTTTTATTACTTGATTCCAAATAAGAATTATATTTTGTCAAATTTTACTTATAAAAATGTCAAAAACCAGATTTAATGTGGGTGCGCCATCAAAAGGCAGCAAAACTGCATTTTTTTAAAATACTTATTTTTCCTGAAACATTTATTTTGTTCTTATACAATGTTGTAGAAAATGTTTAAGATGAATAATAATGTTATAAAATTCAAAATTTAGTTAATAATATTCATAACTTCATGTTCATAATAATATTATAATAATATATCGTTGTTTAGTAAAACCCGGTATTGCGTACAACACACGCTATCGAGGAAGGTTGCGATTACGTGTAATGCAAGCCAAGTCAGTGTTGCGTATTGTGAAAGAATCCTTTATTGTTTTGTATAACATAATCCAACCATATTTCATTTATACATTTAATATATATATATATATAATCAATGTTGCGTAGAATAACTATTATCAAAATTGTGTGTAACACGATCCAAGAATAGTGTTGTGTATAATGCAAGCTAATACAATGTTGTGTATAGTGCAAGGTAATCTTGGTGTAGCATACAACACAAGACATTACTGAAATTAAAAGAATATTTTTTATAAAATCTCTGGGTGTTACATTCTACCGCACTTAAAATGAATTTCTCCTTCGAAATTCATCAGGGTTATAAATGGTTTACTACACGAAAGTTTGTTTTATAGAAACCCACATCGTAAAAAGGAATACCAAAACATGGCTTTTAAAAACTAAAGTATGAAATGTAATGGTTACCCAAATTAACTCTTCACTGGGTTTCCGCGTAGGAGAACATATTTGAAAATATGGATATGGAAGAAAAATATAACTATCAAGTTCTGATGGAGAGTGGTAGAGAACATGGTTATGAAAAATCCAACAATCACAATGATATTGATTAGTGATGATCTAAGGAACCATCGGATTAATCAGATATAAGGGAAGTAGGACAACATTTTTGGTTTTCAAGATCATTTCCCTAAAGTTGATGAATTAAATGAAATACTTGCATGATTTTGGTACAATCTCACTGTTGTTCATGAATTAGACTTTTTCCACTTCATCCCTTAAAGAAATGAAGTTGAATTTGTTATTTGTAATGTGTTAGCAGATCTTGTGATAGAATGATGGGTCATTCCATCTCTTTCAAAAAAAAGGTTATCAAAATTTATAAGTCCATCTTATTGTTAGATTAATCGTATATGGTTCCATAAATGAACTTATACTTCATATATCATACCGCTTAATAAAATAAAACTAGTTTCTACTAACCAGGGACTTCCTGTAGGCCAGTGGTAGGTGATAAAGTCAAGTCGCACATCGGTTGTGGGTTCGATTCCTACAGCCTTGTCCGACGCGATGGGCTGTCACCCGTCCAGCAGGTTGTCCTTTTTCTAAAACTACATTACTATATCATCCCATCAATAATATCAAAAAAGGTTCTATCCTTAAACAATACTAACTTTGTCCAACATAATCCATTCTAATCATTAGGATTATCCATAATATTGCAGTCCACTCTCATAATATAGTGAAAATGATTACCAGAGATTTAATACCATCGTTGATCCCCATATATCATAAGATATGTCTTGGTGGTCACATTACAAATGTTCAAAGGCCTTAATCATGTATTATCTTGAAAAATGAATACCCATTGAACCTTAGTGAAAACATGAATGCAGTTAAAAGTTAACCCCTTCCACATACCAAAATCCTCAAAATTCTATATACTCAAACCATGATATCACATAGTCCTTATATCAATCATGAGCTCATGAATACAATCAAAAATTTCATTATCTTCTTATTCCTTCATTATGCACATATCATCTACTTTAGAAAAATATCTGAATAACATTCCATGGTTACTGGTACCATTCATCATATACTTTCAAATACTTTTAGGAAAAACAATAGTTTAACAATCCTTAGATGATTCTTTATTCCATAGTACCATTAACTATAGAACATAAATTTCGATAAACATATAATCATTCCATTACCTTCTAAAACAACTGACTGAGCTTCAACACTTCTTTCAGCTCATATATCATTTTTAGTCTCCCTATCATCATCCTCATAAATACTACCCATATGAGCATTCTGATTCTCTTCATGAGATTTTCCTTTAGGGCATTGGTTTTCATAATGCCCGTACATTCCACATTTAAAACATATAATCATTTTTGATGTCGTAGCAATACCATTATCCTTGTCCATGTTGTTAACTGAACCTTTTCCTTTTCACTTACTGGCTTTGTGTCCTTCTTTTCCACACCCAAAGCATCTTCCGGTTCCTTTTAAACAATCTCCATGATGCCTCTTCCCACATGATTTATATGAGAGAAATTGAACTTTCTTTCCCCTATGATCATCATGAAACTCCATCTTTCTCTTATTATCTGAGTCGGGAAACTTACCAAACTTGAGATTATTGATCATATTATGAGATTTCTGATTAGGCATAATAACAATTTTTGGACTTCCAGATCCTGTTTCATTTGGTTTCTCATGACGAAAATAATTCCATTTTCTGTCATATCCTCCATTACAATGAATCTTCATATTTCCAGCCATTTTCTAAAACCCCAAAAGAATAGTGTGAGAGGAAAAAGTCAAGCTAGGGAAAACAACATAGTAAAAGGGGCAGAACCCTCAATATCTAACATCTTAGGTTAAATTCTAAGATCATTACCATAGTTCTAGGACTATATCCTATACGTATTTTTATCCTTAGGTACATCCCTAGACATACCTTAGAAATATCTCTAGGGAACTCACTAACGTTTTCGTATCCTAGTTTCCAAAGGTTGACTAAACATTTCCTCTGATACCAACTATAGAGACCCTAATCATGAAGTACATCGACATTACATTACTTTTTCAGAATACCTAATACATAACAAAAACAGACACAAAAGGACCTTAATAGTTTAGTGTCTTTGGAAACATGGAGTGTAATATTGTAATCGTCGTGAAAGATCTTCAAAATCTCCCACAAAGATCTTCCAATTTTTTTCCATTACCTAAAACCTTTCTTTTGATCCTGGGAGAAAATAAAACATAAAAGGAGAGCTCAAATGCTCAGTAAGGGTAAGCATGGATAAAATAGAACATACCATATACATTGGAACATAAAAACATGAACCTAATGTTTAAACATTAAAATCTTAAGCAACGACTTAAAACATGGAAGTACATAATGCATAGATCATAATGGAACATAAAACATGATAAAATATCATGGGATGAAAACATGTAATTGTGGCATCCATTAAGCACATGTAATGATTTCCATAGTAGCCAAGGCATTGCTGCCAAGACCATCTTAGTGGACAAAGTCCCATTCTGAATCGAGTTCACTCCTCATTTCAGTCCTGTAACACTGAACCATATTAACTTAAAGTTCCATCCATGCCTATCTCATGAGATATTAAATCTTTACCCAATGCATTGGAGGGATATATAGGTCCCACCCATCTCATAATGAAATCATTCTTACTTGTTCCATAAAATAAACATATATCATTCATAATAACCCAATAAATAAAATGGGTTTCATAAACATCATCCCATCATCACATAATCCATATAAAATAAATGGATTTCATAATAAGAAAAGTGAAACCATGTAAATCATAGAGACATTATACTTCAAAAATACACATATGAAATAATGTCATCTTAGATGGAAAATGGTTTTGATAAAACACTTGAAATAAATTCTTGAGGAAAATATCATTTCTTCTTCAAAATCATTCTCTTTTTACAAAATGTCATGAAAAAAAGAAAAGGATTTTGTTTAAAATAGTCATAAAATGTTTTGGAGGAAGCTTCAGGAAAATAAGGCTTTATAAATCGATAAAAATATGTTCATTCTGTATAAGTTAAAAAAAATTCGTCTCTAACTTTTTCCGGAAAAGTCAAAAAGTATCTTGTAACGTAAACAAAAAAAATATTCATTACATACCATGTAGTAAAAGTCAAGAATGGTTAAAAAAGGACTTTAAACATAATGAAAACACTTTTATAAAACATTTACATGGATGACAGAAATATCCCCAGTAAATAATTACGATTAAGCAATCTAAGATAAAAATGAGATTTGCAGAATTATCCCTCACCTTATGTCCGATATGTTTCGTATGTATCTAAACCTCCTATATAATTATTTAAATAATGTCATTGACTTATTACAGAATCATATTCATTGTAATGATTTCATATATGGTTCACTTATGACTTTATATTACCCGTTCTTTTGTAAATTCCATGTTAAAGAGTGTTTTGGGTAAAATCATTTTATTTGTCATCCGTGTTTTGACTTGTAATTATTCATATGATTACACAGATCATTATTAAATAATTGCAGAATATAAAACATGATTTTTATATAATTTATATTCAGAATATACATATATATAATAGATCGATAAATGGAAATAAATACACCGTTCATGGAGACGGTAGGCCGTACGTACGCATGAACATTGTTTTCGTTTCCTTATTGAGTTGAATGGAATAAATAGATGACATACATATATACATAAATACAGTAGCTTTATAATGTCATATATTTCATTATTATAGCTTATATATACTTTATAATCATTCTTAAGTGGTTAACATGGATAATGAATCTCATCGCGTCGTGGAGACGGTAGGCCGTACATACGCACGAGCGATGATATCATTTGCATAATTATTGAATTGAATTGGAGTGGATGATACAATATATCAGAATCAGTATGATGTTATAATAAATATTTATAGTTATTCTTTACACCATTATACCCATCCATGTAAGGTGTTGGTGGAAAAACAGATTACACCATGGCGTGGAGACGGTATTCCGTAAGTACGCACGCTCAGTGATTTTGTTTTCCTTAGGATGGATAGAAGATGAATTGGAGTGTTTCCATATTTATAATAACAAATAATTATATTATTTATACTGATGTTATTATTTTATAATGAAACAACTAATGAAGAAGAAGATGAATAAGAAAGAAGCTTGAAAGAATCGGGAGAAGAAATTACCTCTTCTTCGATACGCCTCTTTGAAACCTCCTCTTAGGGCACTATGATTGGTCTTTAAAGTAGACCAGAACCACTAGGATGTTTCTAAGGAAGTGGAGAAGATAATTTTGCAGGGTTTGGCCGAGATTGAAGGCTCTAATTGGTGTGTGGAGGAGAGGGAAGAGGTGCTCTTTTATAAGGGAGGAGAGGGGCACCTTTGGAATTCTTAAAAATATTAATTCATACTAAATCTAACCCCACTTAAAAATCTCCAAAAATTACTCATAATCTAAGATTTGATAATATAGGGTTGTAATATCATCAACCAATCAAATTTAGATATGTTTGGTTCTTGTTTTAAATTTTATCATTTTGATTTATCCTTATTTAATCTATTTAAGTTTATTTGTGGTAATAAAATTCTAAATTTTAAATTATAACAAATAATTACTTATTTGCTGTGAATTTCCCATAATTGTTTACTTTTTAACATTATAGACCATATAAATTTAAATTTATAATTTTGAAATATTTTTGTGATTTTTAAACAATTTTATAATATATTAATTTTATAAAAAAAACAATAGTGTCAATTTTGACACTATTCATTTATTTGAATTTCAGTAAAATATATACAGAAGATATGTTCTAACTAAAAGCATTAATAGATTCATAAAAGTTCATGTGTATCTAAAAAATTAGTGGATCACATAAAATAGTTCATATAATATTTATTTTATTATTTTTAAAACCATTTATTTGGATACCTCTTAATAAAATAATTACAACAACATTATTGTATAATTATTTAATATACTGATTTTTTCATAAAAATGAAAATTAAAATCCTATGATGAAGATAAATATATTACCTTTAACAATAATACTTTTACGAGAATTTATCATCTTAAAATCAGAATATTTGAACTGTTATATTTATTAAATTATGAATGTGACAACATTGGCATCATTTAAAATAAAATAATATAAGTGTATTATTTGATTTTATAAGACTCCAAATGGTCAAAAATTCTAGCATTTGATGATTATAGTTTATATTTACATTAACAATAAGTTTCGGTCAGGGTTGTTTTCCTTTTATGGTCACTATTAGTTTAATAAAAACGATATTCTTGATTTTTCACTAGATAAAAAATTTCTGCACCACTATTGTGTAACAATTAATGATAATTATTTAATCCTAAAAAATTATAAATAAATTCTCATGATATAGATAATTTTGTTAGATTTCTGTAGACTATTAATGTTCGATGTTTCATGATGTTTTTCACTAACTTAAAATTATTATACTTATAGTATTTAAGAGAGTGACATGTTGTCAGTTTCTTTGGTTTTAATAATAATTAAATTATTTTCATGGGAAAAGTCCATTAAATGAATCTAATACGACCCTTAGGTGATATGGGTCGACTTGTAGCTATCCAATAGTATTTTTCCAAGTGTTGGGGTAATTTTATAATATTATATTTACCCTTAATTACCCTATTTACCTTTAACTATGGTAAATAAAATTTACCGTAGTTACTATTCATAATTCCCAAAAATAAAAAGTAAACTATTAACATAATTTAGACCCACTGATTCAAAATATGGAATCCATTTTTTCAAATTCAATTCACAGATGTAGTAGAAATTAAATTAAAATTAATCCCATTGTCGAATGAAAACAGTTTTTTGTTTAAAATATTGCAAATGATTGAATTGATTTAACCTACAAATTCATTGTAAAATCAATGCTAATGACATAAATTATATTAAATGTTAAAAATATATTCTTTTTATATTTTAAAACCATTCAATATTATAATTTTACCATATAATGTATTACGATGAAAAAAGTTGTTTTTCATTAAAATATAGCGTGCTTTTACTATTCATCAAAATATGACAGTTACCAGAATAATACGAAAAATTTATCCAAAGTAAATTTTTATTACTTTATTCAAAATAAGAATTTTATTTTGTCAAATTTAACTTATAAAAATGTCAAATAATAGATTTAATATGGGTGCGCCATCAAAAGGTGGCAAAACTGCATTTTTTTAAAATACTTATTTTTCCCGAAAAATTTATTTTGTTCTTATACAATGTTATAGAAAATGTTTAAGATGAATAATAATGTTATAAAATTAAAAATTTAGTTAATACTAATCATAACGCCAAGTTCATAATAATATTATAATAATATATCGTTGTTTAGTAAAACCCGGTATTGCGTACAACACACGCTATCGAGGAAGGTCGCGATTGCGTGTAATGAAAGACAAGTCAGGGTTGAGTATTGTGAAAGAATCTTTCGTTGTTTTGTATAACATAATCCAACCATATTTCATTTATACATTTAATATATATATATATATATACTCAATGTTGTGTAGAATAACTATTATCAAAATTGGGTGTAACACGATCCAAGAATAGTGTTGTGTATAATGAAAGCTAATAAAATGTTGCGTATAGTGCAAGGTAATCTTGGTGTAGCATACAACACAAGACATTACTGAAATTAAAAGAATATTTTCCATAAAATCTCGGGGTGTTACATTCTACCGCCCTTAAAATGAATTTCTCCTTAGAAATTCGTCAGGGTTATAAATGGTTTACTACTCGAAAGTTTGTTTTATAGAAACCCACATCGTAAAAAGGAATACCAAAACATGGATTTTAAAAACTAAAGTATGAAATGTAACGGTTACCCAAATTAACTCATCACTGGGTTTCCGTGTAGGATAACACATTTGAAAATATGGATATGGAAGAAAAATATAACTATCAAGTTCTGATGGAGAGTGGTAGAGAACATGGTTATGAAAAATCCAACAATCACAATTATATTGATTAGGGATGATCTAAGGTACCATCGGATTAATCAGATATAAGGGAAGTAGGACAACATTTTTGGTTTTCAAGATCATTTCCCTAAAGTTGATGAATTAAATGAAATACTTGCATGATTTTGGTACAATCTCACTATTGTTCGTGAATTGGACTATTTCCACTTCATCCCTTAAAGAAATGAAGTTGAATTTGTTATTTGTAATGTGTTAGCAGATCCTGTGATAGAATGATGGGTCATTCCATCTCTTTCAAACAAAAGGTTAGAAAAATTTATAAGTCCATCTTATGGTTAGATTAATTGTATATGGTTCCAAAAATGAACTTATACTTCATATATCATACCGCTTAATAAAATAAAACTAGTTTCTACTAACCAGGGACTTCCTGTAGGCCATCGGTAGGTGATAAAGTCAAGTCGCACTTCGGTTGTGGGTTCGATTCCCACAGCCTTGTCCGACGCGATGGGCTGTCGCCCGTCCAGCAGGTTATCCTTTTTCTAAAAGTACATTACTATATCATCCCATCAATAATATCGAAAAAGGTTCTATCCTTAAACAATAATAACTTATGTCCAACATAATCCATTCTAATCATTAGGCTTATCCATAATATTTCAGTCCACTCTCATAATATAGTGAAAACGATTACCAGAGATTTAATACCATCGTTGATCCCCATATATCATAAGATATGTCTTGTTGGTCACATTACAAACCTTCGAAGGCCTTAATCTTGTATTATCTTGAAAAATGAATACCCATTGAACCATAGTTAAAACATGAATGCAATTAAAAGTTAACCCTTTCCACATACCAAAATCCTCAAAATTCTATATACTCAAACCATGATATCACATAGTCCTTATATCAATCATGAGCTCATGAATACAATCAAACATTTCATTATCTTCTTATTCCTTCATTATGCACATATCATCTACTTTTGAAATATATCTGAATAACATTCCATGGTTACTGGTACCATTCATCATATACTTTCAAATACTTTTAGGAAAAACAATAGTTTAACAATCCTTAGATGATTCTTTATTCCATAGTACCATTAACTATACAACATAACTTTCGATAAACATATAATCATTCCATTACCTTGTAAAACAACTGACTGAGCTTCAACACTTCTTTCAGCTCATATATCATTTGTAGTCTCCCTATCATCATCCTCATAAATACTACCCATATGACCATTCTGATTCTCTTCATGTGATTTTCCTTTAGGGAATTGGTTTGCGTAATGCCCGTACATTCCACATTTAAAACATATAATCATTTTTTATGTCGTAGCAATACCATTAACCGTGTCCATGTTGTTAACTGAACCTTTTCCTTTGCACTTACTGGCTTTGTGTCCTTCTTTTCCACACCCAAAGCATCTTCCGGTTCCTTTGAAACAATCTCCCTGATGCCTCTTCCCACATGATTTATATGAGGGAAATTGAACTTTCTTTCCTCTATGATCATCATGAAACTCCATCTTTCTCTTATTATCTGAGTCGGGAAACTTACCAAACTTGAGATTATTGATCATATTATGAGATTGCTGATTAGGCATAATAACAATTTTTGGACTTCCAGATCCTGTTTCATTTGGTTTCTCATGACGAAAATCATTCCATTTTCCGTCATATCCTCCGTTACCATGAATCTTCCTATTTCCAGCCATTTTCTAAAACCCCAAAAGAATAGTGTGAGAGGAAAAAGTCAAGCTAGGGAAAACAACATAGTAAAAGGGGGAGAACCCTCAATATCTAACATATTAGGTTAAATTCTAAGATCATTACCATAGTTCTTGGACTATATCCAATACGTATTTTTATCCTTAGGTACATCCCTAGACATACCTTAGAAATATCTCTAGGGAACTCACTAACGTTTTCGCATCCTAGTTTCCAAAGGTTGACTAAACCTTTCCTCTGATACCAACTATAGAGACCCTAATCATAACGTACATCGACATTACATTACTTTTTCAGAATACCTAATACATAACAAAAACAGACACAGAAGGACCGTAATAGTTTAGTGTCTTTGGAAACATGGAGTGTAATATTTTAATCGTGGTGAAAGATCTTCAAAATCTCACAAAAAGATCTTCCAATTTTTTTCCCTAACCTAAAACCATTCTTTTGATCCTTGGAGAATGTAAAACATAAAAGGGGAGCTCAAATGCTCACTAAGGTTAAGCATGGATAAAATAGAACATACCATATACATTGGAACATAAAAACATGAACATAATGTTTAAACATTAAAATCTTAAGAAACGACTTAATACATGGAAGTACATAATGCATAGATCATAACGGAATATAAAACATGATAAAATATCATGGGAATAAAACATGTAATTGTGGCATCCATTAAGCACATTTAATGATTTCCATAGTAGCCAAGGAATTGCTGCCAAGACCATCTTAGTGGACAAAATCCCATTCTGAATCGAGTTCACTCCTCATTTCAGTCCTGTAACACTGAACCGGTTTAACATAAAGTTCCATCCATGCCTATCTCATGAGATATTAAACCTTTACCAAATGCATTGGAGGGAGATATAGGTCCCACCCATCTCATAATGAAATCATTCTTACTTGTGCCACAAAATAAACATACATCATTCATAATAACCCAATAAATAAAATGGGTTTCATAAACATCATCCCATCATCACATAATCCATATAAAATAAATGGATTTCATAATAAGAAAAGTGAAACCATGTAAATCATAGAGACATTATACTTGAAAAATACACATATGAAATAATGTCATCTTAGATGGAAAATGGTTTTGATAAAACACTTGAAATAAATTCATGAGGAAAATATCATTTCTTCTTCAAAATCATTCTATTTTTAAAAAATGTCATGAAAAAAAGAAAATGATTTTGTTGAAAATAGTCATGAAATGTTTTGGAGGAAGCTTCAGGAAAATAAGGCTTTATAAATCGATAAAAATATGTTCATTCTGTATAAGTTAAAAAACATTCTTCTCTAACTTTTTCCGAAAAAGTCAAAAAGTATCTCGTAACGTAAACAAAACAAATATTCATTACATACCATGTAGTAAAAGTCAAGAATGGTTAAAAAAGGACTTTAAACATAATGAAAACACTTTTATAAAACATGTACATGGATGATAGAAATATCCCCAGTAAATAATTACGATTAAGCAACCTGAGATAAAAATGAGATTTGCAGAATTATCCCTCACCTTATGTCCGATATGCTTTGTATGTATCCGAACCTCCTGTATAATTATTTAAATAATGACATTGACTTATTACAGAATCATATTCATTGTTATGATTTCATATATGGTTCACTTATGACTTTATATTACCCGTTCTTTTGTAAATTCCATGTTAAAGAGTGTTTTGGGTAAAATCGTTTTATTTGTCGTCCGTGTTTTGACTTGTAATTATTCATATGATTACATAGATCATGATTAAATAATTCCAGAATATAAAACATGATTTATATATAATTTATATTCAGAATATACAAATATATAATAGATCGATAAATGGAAATAAATACACCGTTCATGGAGACGGTAGGCCGTACGTACGTATGAACATTGTTTTCGTTTCCTTATTGAGTTGAATGGGATTAAGTAGATGACATACATATATACATAAATACAGTATCTTTATAATGTCATATATTTCATTATTATAGCTTATATATACTTTATAATCATTCTTAAGTGGTTAGCATGGATAATGAATCTCATCGCATCGTGGAGACGGTAGTCCGTACATACGCACGAGCGATGATATCGTTTGCATAATTATTGAATTGAATTGGAGTGGATGATACAATATATCAGAATCAGTATGATGTTGTAATAACTATTTATAGTTATTCTTTACACCATTATACCCATCCATGTAAGGTGTTGGTGGAAAAACAGATTACACCATGGCGTGGAGACGGTATTCCGTAAGTACGCACGCGCGGTGATTTTGTTTTCCGTAGGATGGATAGAAGATGAATTGGAGTTTTTTCATATTTATAATAACAAATAATTATATTAGTTATACTGATTTTATTATTTTATAATGAAACAACTAATGAAGAAGAAGATGAATAAGAAAGAAGCTTGAATGAATCGGGAGAAGAAATTACCTCTTCTTCGATACGCCTCTTTGAAACCTCCTCTTAGGGCACTATGATTGGTCTTTAAAGTAGAACAGAACCTCTAGGATGTTTCTAAGAAAGTGGAGAAGATAATTTGGTAGGTTTTGGCCGAGATTGAAGGCTCAAATTTGTGTTTGGAGGAGTGGGAGGAGGTTCCCTTTTATAAGGGAGGAGAGGGGACCTTTGGAATTATTAAAAATATTAATTTGTAATAAATATATCCCCACATAAAAACCTCCAAAAATGACTCATAATAAAGGATTAGATGAGATAGGGTTGTAATATCATCCACCAATTAAATTTAGACATGTTTGGACCTTATTTTAAACCATAGCATTTTGATTTATCCTTATTTAATCTATTTAAGTTTATTTGTGGTAATAAAATACTAAATTTTAAATTATAACAAATAATTATTTATTTGTTGTGAATTTTCCGTAATAGTTTACTTTATAACATTATAGACCATATAAATTTAAATTCATAATTTTGGAATATTTTTGTGATTTTTAAACAATTTTATAATATATTATTTTTATAAAAAAACAATAGTGTCAATTTTGACACTATTCATTTATTTGAATTTAAATAAAATATATACAAAATATATGTTCGAACTAAAAGCATTAATAGATTAATAAAAGGACACGTGTAACTATTAAATTATTGGATCACATTGAATAGTTCAAATAATATTTATTTTATTATTTTTAAAACCATTTATTTGGTTATCTCTTAATAAAATAATTACAACAACATTATTGTATAATTATTTAATATACTTATTTTTTCATAAAAATTAAAATTAAATCCCTATGATGAAGATAAATATATTACCTTTCACAATAATACTTTTACTAGAATTTATCATCTTAAAATCAGAATATTTAAACGGTTATATTTATTAAATTATGAAGGTGACAACTTTGGCATCATTAAAAATAAAATAATATAAGTGTCTTATTTGATTTTCTAAGACTCCAAATTGTCAAAAATTATACCATTTGATGATTATAGTTTAAATTTACATTAACAATATGTTTTGGGCAGGGTTTTGTTCTTTTATGGTCACTATTAGTTTAATAAAAACGATATTCTTGATTTTTCACTAGATAAATAATTTCTCCACCACTATTGTGTCACAATTAATGATAATTATTTAATCCCAAAAAATTCTAAATAAATTCTCATGATATAGATAATTTTGTTATATTTCTTTATACTATTAATGTTCGAAGTTTCATGAAGTTTTTCACTAACTTAAAATTATTATACTTATAGTATTTAAGAGAGTGACATGTTGTCAGTTTCTTTGGTTTTAATAATAATTAAATTATTTTCATGGGAAAAGTCCATTAAATGAATCTAATACGACCCTTATGTGATATGGGTCGACTTGTAGTCATCCAATAGGATTTTTCCAAGTGTTATCGTAATTTTATAATATTATATTTACCCTTAATTACCTGATTTACCTTTAACTATGGTAAATAAAATTTACCGTAGTTACTATTCATAGTTCCCAGAAAAAAGTATCCTATTAACATAATTTGTACCCACTAATTCCAAATATGGAATCCATTTTTTCAAATTCAATACAAAGAAGTTTCAGAAATTAAATTAAAATTAATCATGTTGTCGAATGAAAACGGGATTTTGATTAAAACTTTGCAAAAGATGGAATTGATTTAACCTACGAATTCATTGTAAAATCAATGCTAATGACCTAAATTATATTAAATGGTAAAATTATATTCTTTTTATACTTTAAAACCATTCAATATTATAATTTAACCATATAAATTATTACGATGAAAAAAGTTGTTTTTCATAAAAATATAGCGTGTTTTTACTATTAATCAAAATATAAAAGTTACCAGAATAATACGAAAAATTTATCCAAAGTAAATTTTTATTTCTTGATTCCAAATAAGAATTTTATTTTGTCAAATTTAACTTATAAACATTTCAAAAACTATATTTAAAGTGGGTGCACCATCAAAAGGCGGCAAAATTGCATTTTTTGAAAAATACTTATTTTACCCGAAACATTTATTTTGTTCTTATTCCATGTTCTAGAAAATGTGTAAGATGAATAATAATGTAATAAAATTAAAAATTTAGTTAATAATATTCATAACGGCTAGTTCATAATAATATTATAATAATATATCATTGTTTAGTAAAACCCGGTATTGCGTACAACACACGCTATCGAGGAAGGTCGCGATTGCGTGTAATGCAACCCAAGTCAGGGTTGGGTGTTATAAAACAATACTTTTTTGTTTTGTATAACATAATCCAACCATATTTCATTTATACATTGAATATATATATATATATACTCAATGTTACGTAGAATAACTCTTATCAAAATTGTGTGTAACACGATTCAAGAATAGTGTTGTGTATACTGCAAGCTAATACGGTGTTGCGTATAGAGCAAGGTAATCTTGATGTGGCATACAACACAAGACATTACTGAAATTAAAAGAATATTTTTCATAAAATCTTAGGGTTTTACAAACAATATTCATTTTAAAATAGTTTTCTATGAAATGCATTTTTAATGCTAAAAATAAACTTGTACTAAAATGTGGTATAAATATAATTTAAATGTATTTAACTTAATTAATTGTAATTACATAATAATTATGTTACCTTGAAATAACATTAAAATAATAATTGGACTTCCTATTTAAATCATCTATCAAAATAATTATAATTTTTGAATTAAAACATTATTTTTAAATATTCATATAAAAATGGTTATTTTTTGATGAAGGCCAAATTTTTATCATAATATAAATATTATATACTCTTATAAAACAATTTTTATGAATGAAAATACATTTTGAAAATTTGATTAAATTTTTATTAATAATTTAATAATTTTCATTATCACAATTTAAACATGATATCTGTAAGATGTATTTTGAGACATGAAAATATATTTGTTGAAAACCCACATCGTAAAAATGGTTAATAATGAATCCTCTTCAAAAAAATATAGAAAAGGAAGAATGGAGGTCGTCATATAGCTATGTTTACAAGAAGAAGAACTTCTCTGGGAAGTGAAAACATAGTCATGGAATATAAAACTAGTAAAAATGAAATATTTGATTGTTATAGATTTCATGGTTAGGAGAAATTCAATGACCAAAAAACAATAAATATTTTATGTATAAAATGGCCATAAAATCATCCGAACTGATCGTAATGTGAAAACATTTTTTATTCGGGATTATTTTCCTGAAGTAAGGAATTACATTACCATATAGACTATGATTATATTGAAATAAAATTTCCTAAAAAGTATAATATCATCTGTTATTTAATGAAAAATATAATATCATATTTTAACCTAAATAATTAGAACTAAATATAAATTTTTATGCCCAATGTAATATAACAAACTTAAAAATTACCACATAATCCACCATAGAATAACAAGATAATAATATATTTTTCATGCTATAGATTCTAATTAAGAAAAAATATAGGATGATTTTTTTAAATATTAAACACCTAAGTGGGAATCAAATAATATTAATGATATTACTTATAAAGGAAATGCATTTCCTTAAATTATTAATTTCAAGGATTCAACCTATGTTATCTATGATATATTTCCTATAATTCACTCATATGAGAATTTTTTTCCCTTAACAATTGTCAATAATGAGATTGTGAATTTACCAATGATTATCCCAAGGGATTGTCAAACCAGATGTGCTACATGGCCCGTTTTTAGGCACCATTTCTGGGTCAAGTCTAGCTCAATACTATGTTTTTATGTTTTTCCTATACATACATCGGTTATAGTTCTATATCCACATGTAATATCTAGACATTGATGCATTTTCATGATAAATCACTTACTCTAAAATTTTCAGAAATTTATGTATGTTTTATTATACATAGTTTTATCACAAAATATTTTTCTATAGATTTAATATCCTATTCTCAAAAATGACTAAATGTTTCCATTGATTCCTATTACCACATCCCTACTATTTATTAGGCATTAATTCATGATTTATTACACAAGATTACATATAATACAACTTGGACATTATACTAGTCCTTTGTCTTTGGGAAGTAGGTAAATTACCTAAAAACACTAACATGTGATACAAAAAAATTATTTAAAACATCATAGAACTGATCATATTATTCAATTGTATATAAAATATTCTGTAATAAACTGTGGACCTACATAAGAATCGGGTGATTTATAAATTCTAGTATGAGAATAAAATATCATAATAAGAATAAAATAATACATCTTTGAAAATAGAAATATAAATGGGGCATAATATTAGTTATAATAATAAATATGAAAAATAAGGCATGATATAGCATGAAAACATAAAGTAAGAACAATAAATATAGAAACAACGTATACACTATATCATCTAAAATGGAAAATGATAACTACAAGGAAACCATTATAAAAAAAGTAATCTGTTAGATTTAGTTCAATCATAAATCAATTTCATGATTACTCATGTGAATAAAACATTGTCCAAATAATTTTAGATAAATTTAATTATGTGTTCTCCCATCAAATTAATTTCATTATCATGTTTAAATTTTCCCCATAGAACATAAAACAAGAATTAAATAATCATAATATTTTATTCCACGATTAACGAGTGTGGATAAAAAAAATTAAATCTAAAATCATTAATTATAAGTACATAGAAGTTAATAACATTTTTAGGAAATTGGTATGGGTATTCACTATATATTAGTTCTACATTGAAAATCATTGTGAAATTTTTTAAGCATAAATAGGGCGTATAAATGTACATTCAATGGATTCATGAAATATATTTGGTATCTAAAAATTTATTTTCCAAATGTAATGTAATGTGGTATAAAATAATATATCCCATCGTTATAAAGTGAAAAAAATACATAAGATAAATTGGATAATTTAATACAGAGTGAAAGGAGATAAACCGTTACAAAATTATGTCATGGAAACGGGTGTACAAAAAGGTTCTTGGGAGGGATTAATGAGAGTGAAAGGGGTATTTTATTATTTAGACATAAAAGTTATAGTAAGTGGATATATAAGAACATATCCCGACATGATATGATTATAAGTAATATTAATAACATTAAATAAGTACTTGAATAGAGATGAGAAGAGAGAGATCCCTTATATTAAGAGAGACTGAATACAAACAACTTTAGAAGAGCTTCTTGAGAATAAATTAAAACCAAATGAGGACTCTATAGAGGGGATAGAAGAGTATGTACATTATACAATGTTCTTGAGTGAAGATAAATTGTTTTTTGGTTGGGGTTTTATTGGAAATTATTGTAGAGGTCTTTATAAATTCTGAAACATTCATTTCATTCTCAATATAAAAAATAACCACAACCAAAAAACCATACATTCGGTTTCTTAATTAATTCTATAAAATAGGGGTAATTTTCATTATTTTATAATTGAAATGGTATAATATAATAAAATAATACCCTTAGTGATTTGTAATTGAGTAATATTTTTAATGAAATGATTTTAAATCCTTACAAAATAATATATGATTTGGAGGATACAAAATAGTACATATATAATTAATAAAAATGAATATAATAATAAATTATTTTAAATTGTAAACATGAGATATTTCATATAAAATATATATATTATCTATTTCACAATTTTTTTCCATTACGATGTCATAATAAACACTGTATATTTATATTGTGTTATATTTTACCTAGAATTTTGATTTTCTTATAAAATTATGGAAAATTAACCATTATATATTATTTAAAATTTGGTTCATAAAAAATATTAATTTTTTCAAAATAATTTTTTTAATATAATAATTTTTTAATTTTCAAATAGAATTGACATTTATTGGGAAATGCTTGATTTTTTAGAACAGTAGTTTTCAAATCATCATAGAAATTTAATTTCAAATCATAAAAATTATATTATCAATTATATTTAGAAAATTATTATTTATTAATAATATTTAATTAAAATAATATTTATTTTAAAAATAAATTATTTCCTCATAATGAATGTCTTAATTGAAATTTTATATTAAAAATTTAATTTGTTTTTTATCATATAATAATTTAATTTTTATCAAATTGATTTCTTAATAATTTATAATGTAAAAAAAACGAAAAAATAAAATCATAATTTAAATGAAAAGTTAATGTAAATATTAATACTATTAGTTTTACTTTTTTCCAGCTTTTTTAACTTATTTTTATTGTTAGTTAATATATTTTCATTTTACTGTTGTAATATATATTTACTTCAATTAATATTCATATTGATCAAAATATTAAGTTGGCCATATAAAATAATATTAATTATTATGATTACAAATATGGAATCCATTTTATCAAATTAAATTAATATAAATTTATGAACTTAATTTAATATATAACACTTATGCATGATGTGAAGCTGTTTTCCATAAAATTCATTATTATGAAAATACAATATCACATTAACTATACAAATTGAAATATTCATTATATTAATTTAAATTAACATATATATAAGTAATATAAATATTAAATATAAATCATTTATCATGATGGGTTGTTTTAATTAATTATAATAGAGATACATTCTGCATTTTGAAACAGTTTTCAGAAAAAAGAAATTTTATTCATAAAAATAAACATCTATTAAAATATAGTATATAAGTTAATAAATGTAATTGATTGGAAAATAATAACTAAATAACGCTTATTCTACCATGAATTCAAATTAAAATAATAACTGGGATTTTAAAATATTTCATTTATCAATGTAAATGACATTTCTACTTAAAAATGATATTTAAACTATTCATAGAAAATCAATATTTTCGAAAAAAATACCAAATTTTCCACCTAATATAGTTTTTATATGATGATTTAATAATTGAGTTTTTATATTAAATACATGTTTTCAATTTTCATGAGAACAATTATAATCTTTTAAAAAATAAAAATCATTTTTGAAGAAAGCATATTTTGGAGAACATAAAGACATTATGAAAAATTAATTGATTGTTTTATAGGAAAATTTCAATATAAATATGAAATATATATATATATATAAACATTATTAATCACACAATTATTTGGGAAATTAATGTATAGTTACAATGGTCAGATTTAAAGAATCATTGTTTATTTGTGTTTGATGTAGCCTATCATGTATGCTATCAAACATAGCTCTATATTTTAAAATCTCTGGAGGAAACATACATAAATGATTATGTTTAGGAATTTTGGGAATTCCTTCCATTACAGTGACAACCAACTCATTATCATAGAAATCGTCGTCCTTGTCAAGGATTGGAATTCTGTATGATATGAAACAAATTCCCATATATCATGATTTTCCCACTCCTCATGCCTAAAATATGTCATTGACAGAGAAACCATAAAAACTTCACATCACCATTGAGTCACTAGCAACATGGATAGAAGAAACAGAGTGACACAATACATAGAAAGACCTCAATATGAAATCTATATCCTAAATGGGTTGATGAAAATTTACCCAAAAAAAATATCGAAAATTAAATCATCAAAACCATTAATGTAACACGAGACCCATATTATCATCTCATGGACATTTATAATGACGTGGCACTATGAAAGTCCCCCAAGTCCAATGGGAGGAAAAAATATTTTGATGCCTTATACATACTCCAGTATGTATCTCTTCCATTTGGTGTAGAAGCATTCAAATAGGATCTCTCATTGGACGAGATGAACTTATTCCTCAATTACATTATCAATTCAGTTCCATTATAAGGAAAATAAAATTTTATTCCTCACTAATTGAGTGTACAAGGAAAAATATAGGGTCTACTACTTAGTCTACAGATGGAGGGGTATCACACAATCCAACATTAAATAACTATTACAAGAGAAATTACTAGAATGATGTTCTCACAACATCATATAATAGATATAAAATATATTGATCCAAATTAAATTACTTGTTATATTTCATTAGTTCACTAAAATTACACAACTATTATAATATTTTATTTAGGGATCTTAGGAAAAATCTTTGACTACTTTTATAAAATTGGGGGAATGTCTTAACTGGTAATATATAAATTTTTTCACCCTAATACTAGTAATGGTTCTAACTTATGAAAATATCATGCCCCAAACCACCTCATTCCTACCAATTTAAGGAATTATATAAAAATATACATTGTTTATGGTTAAATGAAGTTCAATGTTTCCCGAATTTTGAGGAAAATATGAACAAATGAGATTCCTTTTTAAATGAACATGTTCATAGTTATTTACATGAAGTAATTGAAAATAAATTATTCATGCTTTCAGAGCCTAAAAAACACAATGATCTCAAACTCTATAATTTCTTTTACTATGTCCATATTCATGGAAGACTTTGTAACACCATCATGGACTCTAGTGTTTATAAATATATCATATTATTCTTTGTTGATTTCTAAAAAGTGTTACTCAACCAATCCATAGAACATCATATCACATATTCTGTTTCAATGTGAAATTAAAATGATGTCATTGGTTTATTTTTATAATGATCTTTGAAGGGCTAAATTTCCTTGTACTGTAGAGACATAATTGAAAAATCCTGTCATTTTAGTAGAATATGACCATTTAAAAAAACTATAAATACTTGGTCATTTGAATGATCTTGAGATTTCGATCCTATTTTTGTGGCTGTGGTTTCTACTGAATTTTGACACGCAGTGAGATATAGGTTCATGAAATTATAAATCAAGATACCTCTATCAAATTCACCCCATATTATATATTTTCATCTACATATACATTACGTTCCAAAACCATTTCTCTTAATGAAAAATGAGACTATCTGTTGATGTGAATTAAATAATATCATTAAAAAATTATTATATTTAATCATTTTATGTTACATAAAAAATGATGGTTAAATCTCAACAATGTTGTGATCACCTCACCGATCATTAAACAATCTCTAAAAAATTATTGTACAACTGTTTGTAGAGGAACCAATTATTGATTATTATTTGAGTAATGTGAGGGATGTTACTGTTTCTCATGGTATGTCCAAGAGCTATCATGGTTATTTCAGACAATACTAGTGAAATCATTGGAATTCCAACTCCTCATAATCATAAATAATTGAGATGGATCAGGGGAACCTTTCTTATATTTGGTGTTTCATAGCCAACCAGACTACAAAATCATTCACCTTAACTAAATTCATAAAAAAGGGAGTCAACTATCAATATGAAAAATATTTCTGTCGAATATATGATAATCTCATGTAGTACCTCTCTCATTAGTTGTCCTTGGTTACCCCAATAGAAGGTAATCCACTAATCTTACATGTGACATCAACAAAAATATTATTTGGTGCTATCCTATTTTAGAAAAATGATATAGGGGAATAAAGTAATCTCTAATAACACATATAAACAAATCTATACACTATGTTTTGATATAATTATAATTATTACAACTTCATCACAATCATCTTGTTAGTGAAAATTAGTGGCATTGTAATATTTTTCACATGGTCTACCATGTATCAAGTATCAAAATACTAAATTTTTTTCATGGAAGCCAAATATTAATTAGGTGCATGTACTAATGGTAGTTTATTATAAAATTGTATAAAATTTAATTAGTCTAACAATAGGTAGTCAAAGGGTAGTCCCTTAACAATTTACATACAACATATCCTACCATTAAAATCGTGTCATTTGACATTGTACATCATGACATGAATATTTTCTATATATATGTCACTCCCAAAATGTCATAGATATAAATGTATGGTTCCTCCTGATGTTAATTTATCAAAATAATGGAAAAATAGACGATCTATTGGGTTGGTTTTGAAATTTTCTTTATTCACACAAACAATGAAAATTTTATAGAATCATTCTTCACTTTATGAAGGATGCATTAATAATGGGGAGGGATACTATTCTCTTTTAACAAGAATAGTTATTTCCATATAGCTGTAGATAGCCAACCCAAATGTGAAAGATGATTCAAATATAGTGATCAATAATATCAATGGTGAGTATGTAATAAAAAATTTTGAATAACACCATAATACTAGTTACACTATTATATTGAAGGAATAATTTCCATAAAACCCAATGCTACATCATTTTTCTCGGTCATAAATGGTTCATGTAGATTAATTGGATAATGAAACCACCTTTCAAGATGATCTTGAAAAGGAATAGTTATTTTTATACATCACACAACTAAGGTTAGTATCAAAAATCATTTTTTGGGACATGAATGAAATTTATCTCATAAATGGTTCCCCAGATTATGGAGATCCTATATCCATCCCAAGATGGAGGAATCCCTATGTATATTACATTGAAAACAGGATCCTGCCATCATAACAAGACAAAAGGGAACAAATTTGATACCAAGATACAGACAATACACATTAGGTAAAATCTAAATGTGAATAAATATCACTATAATTAAGGACTCAATTGAATTATCATGATATAAACAATAAATGGATAGACTCCCATGGTTATGAGAACGGTCTAGGAAAACTCTTACTGTGATCATCGTTCTAGAACTAGACTCGCCCATTAAATTAAGATAATGGGTTACTATTGGTATACAATGATGAAGTGTTGTATAGATTCCACCAAAAAATTTCATGCATGTCAGATTCCTAAAAAAAACATCCTTTTGCACCCAAAACTTCTACACACAACTAAATATTCAAATTTGTTTTCTATATGAGTAATGGATGTTTTGGGAGTATATGACATAGCTAAAATAGAATTATTTAATTAAATCCTTACTTCATCTAGATTATTTTCCAATTTGGGCCCGTTTATGCCTCTCAAATATGTTGGGTCAAATAATATCATCAACTTCCTGAAGCATAAAATCAATATTCACTTTGGTGGCCCTCAGATGGTATTTAAATACAACGACACCAATTTCTATTCCTCTGAGTTAAAGATACTATTTTATGAGCCTAACATCTTGCTCAACCATTAATCTCACAATTATAGAGTAAAATATACATATAAAGTGGAATTTTTAAAAAAAATATACCAAATATAATAAAAACATTGGGATACAGAAACTAACCTATATTAACTTGTCTTTGGATCATAATAAATTCTACCCTACATATTCTAGTTTCCCTCCCTTGGAATCGATATATGTAGGAAAATATCATATGATTAATAATAACATAAGTGGCTCAATGAGTTATAATGAATCAATAATAATTATTTCATACACTACATAACCTTCATTTCCATCATATTTAGATTTTGTGATCTATTAAGAAACAATTTCATGCATACTCATTCCTCTAAGGAGAATTCGTATATGTCCTTTGATCACCAATGATACTTGGGAAGAAACCCCCAAATCTAGAACTCGTATGGGAATGACCTTATATAAAAACATGGTCTATTCCATTTATAATAACTCATTGATCATGATGGTTGGGTAAAATATTACACCCCCATAGTCATGAGTTTACTTAATAAAACATTTCTATATATTCCATTTTTATATTTCAATCTTGGTAGTAATACTTTAAACTAAACAAAGATTCATATCCTTACCGCGTTAAATTATTTTGAATTGAAGATATCAATGTTACATGATGTTTGTCTGAAAGAAATATATCTCTGTTGCATGATGATCAACGACCGAGTATAATTTTTTTCTATATGATATTAAACTATAAAAATGAAAATTATGGTTTTAAGGAATTAAACGTCACAACATCGTAGGTCCTGGATGCAAGACCATAATCTGTAGAACCTATTCTTACCTTTTAGTACTTACTCCCCCCATTAATGCATGATATAGATCTATAAAATAAAATTTGTTATATTTAATTATTTATCATCTCATTATATGTTTTATCAAGCCAAAATAAATGATAAATTAGTGGTATCATTTGAATATGGAAACAGATCATCATTCATAATAGGCTTCTTTCACCCCTTATTTAGAGAATTACATCATTTTTCATTCACTATAAATGATATTGATCTGTGTAAAAGAAAAAATGATGTTCCCTCATCCCTATATTTGAGTCAGATCTATATAAGGAAAATTTCTATATAAGTACTATGTAGGAGATGTTTCTTTTTCCCACAAGATATGTAGTGATGTCTAGATCTAAAATCATGTATTCTTATACAATATAAAAAAATAAACCCATTCCTGCATATGGATCATAAATATGTTAGTAAAATTCTCAAGAACTATATTTTCATTAATTCCTAATCACATTGGATATGTAGAAACAATTGGGATGTCATTCCACAGTCCATACACAATACAAAATAAAAAAATGACAACTCAATGTGTTTGTGTTAGACAAGCATAATAAATTTTCCATCTAATAACTATTTTTGGATTGATTCCTATTATAACAAGATATTTAGTGATTCCTTATTATCCAATCCCATGTTCTGTTATAATGAATGAAAAACAATTGTATTCCCTTGCATATAGGCCAGACCCACAAATGAGATTCTCTTATAATAAATATGTGCTTCTTGATTCATGATACAATGGGATACAATGTGAAACCTAGTTTTTATATCCTTATCCCATCTAAAAAATAAAAGTATATATGATATAAAAAATTATACCCCCTCATTTCATATTGATCAGTCCTATTAAAAGATTCTTCCTTATGAGATATATATGTTGATTGATTCTAGTTACGACATGATACAGAACTAAAAATGGACCTCACCTTTCTAGCCTAGATGTAGGTTCTCATCACAACCAGCTAATATTTTTAATAAAAATAATTTTTTTATAGATTTTTATTCATTTTAAGACATTAATACAACCAAACCATCCTGGTAATGCACTATCACAAGATTCAATCGACGAACTAGTCATTTATGTTTTCTCATGGAAAACCTAACTCATGTGATCCTAAGGAACCAGGAGAGCCACTCTTTCCAACATAGGTAATTCAATTAAAAAATACTAGTAACCAATTTATGGTCCTATGATGTGAAACTTTAACATAATTTCATAGTATCATGGCATTAAATCAATATGACAATGTCATAGTTTCATGACATGAATCTTGATGACCATCACATGATGGTAAATTTCATGATGACATCCTAGTCACATGATGTTAAAATGATTTACCATGTCTTAGTCAAATGAAATTAGACTACATGAAAATAGGTCTCCTTGACTAATTATTAATCCCAATGATAACTATATACTTATGATGTTCATGTCTTATCCCTTTTCCCTATGAAACTTGTTCTAAAAATGATGATGTGGCCTTTAGGATTCTCCAACCCTTCTTGAATATTATGATCTCCATTGAAAAACATCATATATTTGAAATCTATGTTAATACCAACATATTTCTTTAGTTTATATACTTATATTGTAACTGATAGACCATGGGCACCTCTGGTCTTGGGTACCCTAGTAGGAAACTGGTATTATGGACTACTTAATCCTATGGGACCTCACTATGATTTGCTGCTGAATAATGAAATGCCACAATGATTACTCTTGGTGGATTTCTATTTCTTATGGAGACATGAATGCATTAGGGAAATCATTATTTTGAAATGGTTTCTAATGGGTTTGTTTGTGGAACTGAAAACACCCAACAGTTCTGTATCCCTTGGGATCTGTATTCCAAATACGAGCGCTCGTTAGGGCTTTTGAACCATGATGATTATGAACAATTATTGTCAATAGGATGTATGTTCGGGCTCATCAGGTCCTTTTTGGGGATTATTTCATACTATGGGAATCCATTTTAGATTTAAAATTTGTTCATTAATCATTAATTAATTTACATGTAGGATGTGTGTCATCCCAAATTAATAATCAAACATTAGGATCTGTAGAATCTAGAATCAATTTTTTGTATCATATGTTCTTTATCAGTGGAGATATTTTAATGTATCTAAGGATCTCCATTGATATTATCTTCTAATTGAATACTTAGAGATTCATTGGCCATTATTATGAAAATTTTGGTTTTCAATCCACATAGTAGAGACTTTTGATTTTATTATCATCCATGTAGATTAGTGTCACTTTATAGTTTATCGTCATCCAGGGATACATGAATTTTTTGATGTTGGGATAGAACCCATAAATGGGGTTCCTCCATATCCTTATGAAAGGTGTCATAACCCACATAGTTCAGAGTTTATTAATGGGGAAAACCATACCTTTTTTGGTCATGTGATGAGGACCCATTCATATAGTTCAACATCATGTGGAAGGACCATCTACGTGGAAAATGCCTAGTCTATGTTTGTTGTGGAAAAAATATTGAAATAGCCCAAGGGATTTGAGAGAGATATGAGTTCCCACAATGAATTAGACCCTATTGGAGAAGTGGCCCAATGGAATTTGGTTGGATAAGTCTATTAGGTTTGATCATATGGTAGGCTTCCTATGTATCCTGTTTGGTTGGGGTTTAAATCCCACATAGACTTTTGGTGATGACATATTATTATGGAGGCCCTCAAGGCTATTTCTTGTAGGGTAGTATAACCCTTTGAGTTCGTATGATGGGGTTACGGCAGAGAAGGATACCCCAAGTGAAGTGACCAGGAGGGATGTTTTCACACATGGGTATTTGGATGCTTAACTAGTGGTTTACTCATGTGGAGGATACATAGATTAAGAGAATTATAATTTGGTATTCTTCCAAGGGAGGATTCCAATAGAGTTTGGGCCCAAAGTGGGATTCTTATGTATCCTGATTAGTAGGAATCATAGTTCTCCAAGTTTATTGTGATTTAGTGGAT
Organism: Viscum album; assembly: GCA_963277665.1. NCBI lineage: Eukaryota > Viridiplantae > Streptophyta > Magnoliopsida > Santalales > Viscaceae > Viscum > Viscum album. Next base: position 1,231,491,714 of record OY728162.1, on the reverse strand, counting down.
TGTGTGGGTGTCAGGATGATATCCGACATATAATCCCTTGTGAGTCGTGATTTGTGTGAGAAACTAGAGGAAGTGAAAGATAAGACAAACCACACAATCTGATTTGTATTCTGATGGACGAATGTTGGAGAGGATTGTATGGGGCTTACTCATAATGAGGATTACCAGTCAATATTTTTTTTTGTGGATTACTCCTAATAAGGATTCCTATTTATGAGAAAATATGTAATAGGAGTCAGGTGATGAGGTTTAATGATTTTCTGGATGATTTTATAGACTTATGTTACACAAAGAATCCAATCGGAGAATTTCTCTTATAACCTGAGAAAGGGACCAAGAACAATTTGTACAGTCAATGAATTTCATTGATTGTAGAGATAATCTAAAACCATGGTATTTTATGATTTACGTTCTAGGATTTCAACCATTGTATAAAAAATTTGAGGTGTAGTGGTCGGTTTATAAACATGTTGGACCAGTGTGGATGGACTTGGGTAGTGATGCATATCCCTTCAAAAAAATTCTATCTTTTGAGAGCTAATAAATAAGATCTGTGAGTCTATTTGGGCTCTACAACCAATATAATCAAATATATCAAAGATCTATACACATTTTTACATGGTAAATACAGAAATTATTCTAGGAATAAAATCATAAATTAAATTTAATCCTTCAAATCCTTTTGATCGTTAATCTTGTAAATCCATGGCCAACTCATTAAAGGGGCCTTTTTCAGTTATCCCTCTATCTGGAGTAGACTTCAAGAACATGGAAATCCATCTTGCATCTTCTTACAGAATGTAGACACATTCTACTCAAACTTGAAATCTTTTGTCTATGTGAGGATAACAACATTAATTCTATAATAACATGCATGAAATTCAATTTTTGGTGTTTTCAAAACCCCCCAAGAAATTGTTTCTCTTCAAATGAATATAATCCTTCCTATGTAAAAATTTGGACACTATAATAGATTCCAAAAGCCTTTTGTGGATTTTCGATCTAATTCAAGTTTATAAGGATGGCCTAATTTTTTTCTAAGCCATGGGGCCTAGTGAGTATTAGTATACTTTTTAGAGGGTTTTATTGAAAACATTAAAAACATTGTGTATATTTTTTAGCATCCTACATATTTCCTATGCTTAATAAGTGTGATACTTAGTAAACGAGACTTATATTTTTTCAGGCTTCATTTTTAAATATTTTTTATCTTGACTTGATTTGTGCCTCTTAAATTGTTTTTCTAATATTACCCAAAACGTAGAGTGTCTGGGTCTAGCGAGCTGAGACTCGAATTTTTTCCAGAGTACCATATGTTGGTTTTCAGCCAGGTGAGTGTGATGTCTCTTTTTATTGAATTTTGAATTTATGCATTCGAGACTAAAAAGCCTATCATTTTAGTTCAAATAGATTTCGCCGTGAAATTTGAATTCATAACCAAAACAAGGATTTAGGGATAGAAATGATCTAATATTCATTAGATACATCCATGTAGAATCTTGAGCCAATTTTTTGATTTACAAATCTAATACATGAATTTCATTAATAGAAATGTTATCCTCTAAGAATGAAGTACCACAGGTTGAAAAATAATTATTAGGGTTATATTATTCTAAGCCAACTGGGGTATGTACTTTATTGTCAAGTAGTTGTATGTTTAGACTGGTATGACCATTATGTTTTTGGATAATGCGAGCCCAACTGGGAGCACACTCTACATAGTCTGGTATAGAAGTTTTCAATAATACATATATTATTTTTCTGATAGACATTGAATGATTAATATTTGGATATCATAATACTATAGTATGTGTATTTTCCAATGAAATATGTATGATAATAAATCAATCATCTATTTAAACATAGTTGATGAATATTAAGACACTCATACATGAATTTTATGTGTCAATGAAAGTATTTTTTTTTTAGAAATGGTTGTTCTGATATTGTGTGGTGGAGTTTAAATTCATGAAAGAAGGACATTATAATGTGAAGCTTAAAGTCATGCATCATGTAAATGAAGGGGTTATTTAGATTAAAGTCATGTATTAAGGCCATTTAGGGTCTATTTTATTTAATGTTATTACATGAGAACATTAGGGGTTGCCTAGATTAATGTCATGGAACAAGGACATTAGGAAGATATAATTTAAGATCATTATATTTGACTAATGGTTTTATGTTCTCTAATTTTTGGTAACCAACATGGGGATGTTATACTGTATTCTAGTATGGAAGGTGAAAGTTTTAAGCATTGATTTGGGAATTTCTAGATCCTAAGGATGGTATGGGAAAAAGGTATAATGATGTTAGTGGATATCTCTCCCATGAATGAAGTTACCACTAATTGAACAACTCGTTATTGGGGTTGTTTTATGCTAGGACAACAGGCAAACATACTACATAGTAAATAATGGAATTATTTGGATTACCGACTTTTTATATAGGAAACTTTATACAAGAAAAAATGGTGCATGTACAATATATTCTAGTAAAGCATGTCTCATGAACAGTAAAATTCTATCATTAAAAGATATTTAAATTTTATGGAGATTTTAATTTTCCCAAGAAAAAAGTTTGGTTTAAGGAGAAATTACCTGAAGACGGAATGGTTATTTCCATTCATAATTTCCGAATAATGGGGAAATGGATACTATACAAAGATCTAACCCAAGCTTATGACGTATGGTGGAGATAGTTCTAGGTTATATTACTGGGATCATAATATTATGGAATCAATGGATGATATATGGTCAAATGGTCCAAGGTTATTCTAGAATGATTGTAAAATGTAATGGTGGAAGTGAAAACTAGGTTCATTGAGACTTTTAGATGAGGATAAAATATATGGGAAAAATATTCACGGGTTTAATCCTGATTTGCAGGTTCTAGTATACCATCATCAATTTATAATGGGATAGAAGAGGCTTCTCCTAAGAGCAATATTTTGACTATTTGAAAAAACCCTTTATGGGGTTTATTTCATGAAAGGTCATCCAGGGCACACAATAAAAAGTCATACAGTGGCATAATTTGGATAACATGTGTGTTATTTGGGTGGAGTATGCAATTACAAATGGGGAACGTATTGTATATTTAGGTAAATGAGCTCTTAGGTATCAAACAATATATCATTAAAAGCTAAAGAAAATCTGTAATGATCCGAATGTATTCAGGATTTGGTTTATCATAGGTGAAATGGGTAATTTTAAATACACTATGGAAATATTTTGATAGATATTGAAAATGAATTTGGACTCCCTTGCATAGATCTGACTCATTTATAGAATGGGGACATCTCTTGTTTACTTGATTAGAATTCTACGGTGAAGACCCAAAATAAATGTTCATGAATTGATTTTTGATTGTATGTAATAGAGTGGGAATTTATTTAACCCCATTTATGGGGATAGTATTTAGGAAATATACTTAACTGTGTATCTAAATCGCATGAGAATGAATTCACATATTGTTCTAGATGTACTGTTTGGATTGAAGTCATGTAGCGTGGATATCGGTAAGGAAGCTTAACATATTATGGAAATGATATGAAATATTCTAACTTAAAAAAGGAATATTGTGGCTGGACTACTGTGTAGGACCTAGACGTCAATAGGTATATTTTTGGGGAAATAATCATACTAAATGTAGTCTAACATATACGAGTTCTTGTGTAATGTGAGTACTCTTACTGGATATCCCCGTGAAAATATCACTTTTACATGGTTGAGTATGTGCTTTTCCATATTTTGATGTGTCCATGGCCACAACTGAATATCTTGACATCACTACGTATCAAAATGAGATGAGAATCTAGACACACATAGTTCATAAATAAATGTCCCTTTCCTTGATTGAATTCATATTTCTAGAATATTGGGGGATTCATTGAATACTAGTTCATACATAATATAATAACTTTTATTGAATACCCATACATAGATCTGAATCATATATGGTAGAAAAGAGGAATTATTTCAATCATGTTCTGACTAGGCCCATAATTGAGGGTCTGGGTGTCACTACATACTCATATGAGCAAGAAAAAAGTAATATGTAGTTCTTGAAGAAGTTCATCTTGCAAGTATACATCCTACACATGGATTGTTGGATTTCAAATTATTGCTGGACTAAGGGATATGACCAAAGTGTCACTGTGTATTTCAAAGAATGAGAACCATGCCACATGTTGTTCGTGAAATTTCGTGAAGCATAAAATTATAAGGTAATGATGAAGGTGAAATGATGTAATGTGATGGAAATATTATAGTTGGGCCTCAAAAATAATTTCAAGGCCTCAAACTTTCTCTCATATGAGTGAAAATAAAGACACACATGGTCTGTCATATGTTCCCTGTGTAGATCATATTCATGCATGTGATGTAAAGGGTCTTTATGATTTAATTGCAGTTAGACCCCTAATTGAATATTCGGGAATCACTACATTTCTCAATTGGTTGAGAATAAATCCACACACAGTTTGTGAATGTTTTTACCTTCAACTATCAGAATTTGATGGGGGAAATGGATGTTTTGATAACTTCTATAATGATTCCTCATCCTGAAGCATTATGTCTATGTATCACTATGAAACTCAATGTAGTAATAATCATGGAATAAGTCTTCGAAAGGTTCCTATGATGATATATTTCATGCACATGGAAAATTAAGGGGAATTTATTTTCCAAAATCATCGTTGGACCCAATATTTGAATATCATGGAGTAACTACATATCTCAATAGGATGACAATCAAGCCACACATACTTCTTAAAAATTCTCTCTCCGTAGGTTTGATTCATACACACAGGGGTGAAAGGAATTTTTTTAACATTTCATCTTGACTCAAGATAAGAGATCTAGGATTAACTATATATATTTATGGGGAAATATTCAAGACACACATAACCCTAAATAATGTTCACATAAAATGAGTTTTTACATGAGGATGGGGGATTTGATATTTTTAAGATATTATACTAAATAATGGTTTGACTCAAGAATAAAGATGGTATGAGAATTAATCCATATTTTCTAGATGAATTCCAAGAATATATTTGGTTCATAGACAAGGAAAATATGAATTATTTATTTAACTTCATGTATGAAGAAATGATTCGAGACTTATCCATCATGATATATCTCATTGAAATGAGAATCATGTAACATTTAGTTCTTGGTAAACTATGCAGTTTATCCTCATGCAGAAATAACATGAGGTCACCTATCATGAATGATACATAATGGATGGAACCAAGATACATGATCTGGTTTTCACTACATATCTTGATGGGAAATAATCAATAAAAATGTAGTTCTTATTAGTTATTCCTAATGTACATCTATTCCAAACACATGGAGAGATGGAGATCAAGTTCCACTAGGGAGTGTTAATGAGATGAGTGAGGTTTATGTGTGGAAGATACTAATCATTTGATGGACCACCAGGTATGTCCACTGATGGTATCATTGTAATTTTGTAATTTTATATAAATACGATGCTAAGTATATAGTTTCATGTTATATGGTGAGTTAAACTGGTGCTGTATAGTTTTACATCTTGAAGCTTGAACCGCATGTCATTAGTTTTATCATCATTCAATGAGGAGGATGATGCTACAAAATTTAATATCATGAAACCGGGATGAAAATGTTGTTATTCACATGGAATGGATGACATTTGTTATTTATTTATGTGCAATACCGCGTCCTAAAAGGCCAGAAAAATCCATGCCATCAGATTAGATCAGAAAGCCTACAACATGATTGGTGGGAATGACATGCTCTTACATGTACTTATTCCATAACATCTACAGTATCATATCCATTAACACATTTGAGAAGGTCTCATGGAATTCTTCACTTGTAGGAAACTTTATGGTGATTTGGGCCATCATAATGAGTGAAATTAGATGATCTCTACCGTATCATCTCCCTTCCAACTCAATCCAGTGGAGGTACACCATAATGTAGAAACTCAATGATGGGTGTCATCAATATAATGGTAGGTTTATTTAGATCAGGTATGGGACAAATTCCATTGATCTTTTATACTTTGATCAGAAACCAAAGATAATACCAGTCAATGGTGGGCAATACTGATGATTGTTTTATCTGGATTTGGATTTTCCATTGATATATATGCATTTTCCATCACATATTTCAGTGCATTTGGAGATCGCAAGATGTGATTCATTGATAGATCTATTGAAATTTATTCTATTAACACTCACACATAATCACACAAGGGAATTATGTCTTCTTTTATAATGTCATAATCACCATTGTTCAACATTATTGTGAATTTTGAATCCCCATTCACTACTAGGTAGTTCACTGGTACATGGGGTGCCAACCCTAGGACTATAATGGTATCCCAATATTCCACATCATTGTTGATCCCACCTTCTAATTAAATGAATGTTTTTGATAATACTATCCTTTATAGGATGATAAGAACAATTCCTAACCCAACTATGTTGAGTATAGGTTCTTCCATTCTCTTACCCACCAGACTTTTAGAAGTACTGTCATAATACATTTTTCATCTTCAACGGTTGTCCTGAATATTATAATTTGTTCATTGGGTAGTTAAGTATTAAATTAATTATCCTTGTTAGATGGGTTCTCAGTACGGAATAATGAAATTTCTTGGACATTCACTAATTCTTGTAACATAAGCTATATATCATAATTCTTCAAGATAACTTTCCACTATGCCAGATGTGTGGTCCACATAGGACGACTGGGGATATATTTGAGCAGGTTATTTAAAAAGATCAATTAGATATTATGGCGTTTCATGAATTTCCACAAATTCTGATCAAAATGATTAAATATATAAAATAATATTGAATATCTGAATATGATGTCTCTGCATTGATAATGGTTTGACTGTGATATAAAAGCCTTTTTAGTTCCCGGTATCATTATTTTGTATGGGGACAACACAAACATTTTAATGTAATGAATTTGAAAAATTCCTTCAAAATATGGCATGAATATGAGTGGGATCATGTGTTTTTTATTAAGAACATAATATGGTTTATAAAAGTCATTGGTCCATTGTAATGTGGCCCCATTTTTTATCAATTTTTTCGAGGGCAGCACTTTACTTCAAGGATGGATTTGAAGTGTCGACTATAGTCCCTATGTACTTTATGTACTCTTAACTCTATCATGTGTCAAGGAGGTGACAATCCATTTATTTATTTAGGCTTCTCCGGATCAAATTTTATTCCGTAATGGTAAACAATAAAGCCAATAAATATTCATATGGTTACCCCGAAAGCACAATTCAAGGGGTTTATATTCATATTATGCTATTGAAGCATGTTAGAAATGGTTCATTGGTCTGCCAAGTGATCAGAGTGTTGTCATAATTTGACCATTGGATCAGATACATAACATTCAAAAAATATTCCCAAGTTGGTATGGAAGATGTGATGCATATACAATTGGAATGTTGCAACAATATTCCTAAATAAAAATGGAATTATATGATAGAAAAATAAACCTTTAGGTACTCTAATAGCTATGGCTACATCATCTTCAAGGTACATCCAGATTTGATTGTACCGAATGTATCCATCCATGAATGAGAGGTCATGATGACCAGCTGCTGAATCAATCAAGAGTTCTAGAATTGGAATTGGGATGTCATCTTTTGGAAAATTCCTATAGAGATCCTTGTAATCTATGAAAATTTTTATTTTTTAATTTTTTTCATAGGGAAAATTGTGGTTAGCCATATTATATTCATTACCTCTCAGATAAAATAATCATTCATGATTTTTTCCACTTCAACATCAATGTTAGTGTCATGAGTCGGGTGTGTCCTCCTGGATTCTTTCTTGTAACCTTGATGACCCTGAGGTAAACCCATGTGGTGGGTGGCCACTTCAGGTAAAAGGATTAGGATCGCTATTTAATTCCTTGTAAACAAATCCTAATTCCACATTATGAAGAAGGTTTATTCCTCATGTTTTAATGAGTCAGGACCGCACTAATTAAATTGGTTAATTTACGTTATTTTGTGCCTATAATTATTCCTCTGAGATCATCCATGGTGGTGGAGATTCCATCCTTAAATGCTAGAGGGAGGACCTTGAGGTCTTATTCTTCTTCCTATACATTATTTCCGACTATTTTTTATCCTTCATGAAGAGGATGTAATAAACAATCCCTCATATTGAATAGTATAGTTTCCATTCTGACACCCAGAGGATGATGAAATCATTTCTGTCCCACGTGTTGTTATGCATCCTTCTTGGAGTCTTGAAGGGGAGAAGGGATTGCGAATGATTCTCTTCACTTTCCCCTATGGTCATGACAGATTCTTCCAATTTATTTGGCCTAAATGGGATTTGTTGAAGATCATTGGATAAAATGAGGTCAATATCATTCAATATATTTCCATTATTTCCATGGTTGATAAATTTTTTAGTTATATTAGGCTCAATTATCAGGACAAAAATTATGTAATCTATTTAATAAACTAATGAATTCCGGCCTACACATTCATATTGATTAATAGATTGCACAAAATTTTCACTGAGCTACTTGAAATGGTTAGCAAGAATCATCTAAAAACAATTTTTGGGAATTGATCCATGTGGTATTATTAACCATTAATTGCATCCATTCATTTTTATAGAACCTTTCATCAGTGTATTTTATTTATTAGGATTTTAAAATGGATTTTTCACCATATAATTTTTCAACTTTTCTGTTGAGAGAATATGTGAGACCTTGGTGGTATAACGAAAGAATGGTTGCATGGTTATGTAGCCATGGTCTTCCCAGCAAAACATTAAATGTTGTATCCTACCAGACCACAAGGAAACCTTAGTCATTATCACGATTTCTGAACTGAGTTCCGATTGTTATCCCATTGAGTGATTCTTTCTCATTATTTTCATTACCCTATAACATCATAGTAGAGGGAGACAAGTGAGATTCATTGAGACCCAGTTGATCATGTTTCCAAACTAGGATGAGGTTGACTTTAGGTCCATTTTAAATGATGGATCCTCATATATCAATTCCATTTAACATGCCATATACATACAGGGGTATGACATGTCCTTGTATATGAACATCCACATCTGGGATGGTGAATGAAATGATCCGATGGAATTTTGGAGGATCATTTTTCGATGATATACTTCAGCTGCAACGATCTCAACTTCAAATTCTTGAGGGCTTCACAATGCCTCAATGAGTGCTTCATGAAGGAATCTTGACTGACTCAGATCATGAAACATTGATAATATATCATGAACATGGGATATTTTATTCAAGAAAACATATTTTTTCCCAATGGTATATAAATTAATGATTTAACATATTCTTTTGAAGTCACCATGGGAGATACTATTCCTTATATTGATGGACTGTCTCTTGGGGATGAACTAGATGATATCCTTCCCCGGGTAGATTAATCGGTCTTGGGCATCCAACCAACTCAGGATGTGATGTTGTATCATCTAAATATTGTTCCAAAGTAAATATATTAGGGAAAACCATATCATGGTTGGAGTTATAACTCTTATTTTATTGTTGAGATTGCTGGGGAGTATTCCCAGGAGTTTCATCCATATAAACTGTTCAAAATGAGGGTTTGGTTGAAGTAGTGTCTTCTAGCACAACCACATCTTCCCCTGTATCCTATCCCATAAAAAAATTCCCCTGGTACCCAAATGATGTTAAGGGAAATTGGTTCATAATTTCAATCATCATTTGTGTGGGGATCTTTTAAGTGTATAACATTAATAGAACAAAAGATCAAGTCCTCATCTGATGATGATTCTGCATTGGTGGATGACTGTTGTTGTGCCATTTGGCGGGGTGGTTCTTATGTCCAAGAGATGGTCATTAGAAATCTACTATGTCTGGGGACAAATCTATCTTTGACATGAACTAATATTCATCAACTTTTTCATTATCCTTCCATCAATGTGACTTCTTTAAAGATTGGACTTTTGATGGCATGGATTTTGATGAATCTAGATTTTCTATAGCTGTACTGGTAGGAGGCCCAGTTGAATAATTCAACTATGTTATTAGAATAGAATGAGTTTGATTTTTTCTTCTAAAAATCTAGTCATAAAACATCTACACATTCTTGGTTTCCTAATCATTCCACTCTCCTTCCTCTTCTATATCGGTAACATAAAAATATTTCACATGGGCTAGTGAATTTATATATTTCACTTTCCCAGAATCCACCATATTTCGAAGGAGGATGGTGAAAACAATACACTTATAGATGATATGCATAAGAATTTGATAGAAGAGAATAGTTTGGGATATCCTCATGACCCTCTTTGTTATAATTCTTTGTATTTTTCAACTAGACTATGTTTTTTCCTAAGCTGAGATTAAGTAGTCGGGGACATGGTTATTCAACAATGAATAGATATTGTTTTCAATTCCTAAAATATCTTCTATCTTTGATATATTTGATTTTCCTTCATGAGGAAGTGGTTTTTGATGATTATAAGGAAGCAGAGACCTATTGTATGATGCAGTGTTTGATGTAGGAGTCGGTACATGGGCCTATTTATTAGTAACTATAACAGCCTCTTCCATTATTGTTCTCCTTCCATGAGAAGATTTGAACACATTTTACAAGGATTTGGACTTTCCGATTGTGTTTTTTAACTCTTGACGAATTACAGTCAGATCCCAAAACCCTCCTATGTATTTCATAGGGATCAATGGTGTGCACAACGCATCATGAAAATATACTAAATAGATAAGAAAACATTTATTCATGAAGGATTGGCATGTTCAATGAGTAAGTCAATAATTTTCCTGGAGCAATGGCATATGAAACTCTGTCATTATCCCTTTCATTGGAATTTGTGACATTGCTGATTTTTTTCTTCATTTGTATTGAGATGAACTGAAGATGAACTTCTAAAAGAGGTTTTCCCATCCAATGATTGATCTAGACTGAAAACATATATACCATTCAAAGGATTTCCCCTATAATGATTACATGAATAATATGATTTTCACTAATTCTTATTTCACTAAAGTTCATATCATGGGATCATTGTGAGAGACAAAATTCATCATGTGATACTACAGATATCCTGACACATTGAAAATAAATATCATAGGATTCAAAAAGTTCAGCGGAGGGGTTGGATCCTCCCATTTGGGACGATCCTTCTTTTTAGGTTGTGCTAGTAAACACCATAATTCCATGGCTTCAAATCGAGTCTTTAATGACTCAATGGTGTTCATAAGAACATGAGGAATTAATGGTTATGTCAAGATAAAAATAGGTGCAGTGGTTAGAGCTAGAACATGTGTGTTAACTAGAAGGACTGTTGGAGGTAGCACCGATGGTATCTTTTTTTTGGTAAATAAAAGGGGTTGTCCTATAAGGATTTTCTAGGACCTTTTCTGGATTTGTGCACAATGGAAGGAATTTTGGATCTTCTCTTATTGTATTCAAATTTTTTTGTGGTTGATGTCTGATACTGAGAATATCTTTCATTACTCCGTCATTATTCTGGAAAACACTCTTTGAAGAGGTGTTCCAATTAGAACTGCAAGTTGATGGTCTTATTATGGATAATATTTAGCATGAATATATCCTTGGAGTAAATTTTCATTGATTATTATAAATTCTCTCAATTACTCCACCCCTTGAAGAAATATTTCCTCTAAATAAAGGGATTGGACTTATCTAGGGGTTTGGTAAGATAAAAAAGAACACATTCCTTTCCCTTTATTAGGCTACTTTTGTGGAGGAAGACATGGATAATTTAAGAGGGTAAAAATATTTTGGGTAAGACTCCTGTTTCAGGGACACACACCTTCAGCATTGGTCTTAGTGTGAAACTTATCAGAAATATAAAATTATTCACTAGAATCTTATGAACTGAACTCATGTTTTGCAGGGTCTTTAATGATGTCATTAATGAAATTCACAAATGTATAATGTATCGCATAAACTGTGTCATAATTTTTTCAAGATCACCATTCTATTCTCCATCTACATGACCTTTTACTATTCTTCATTGGATACTTAGGGGCTGGTTGATGAATATTGCCTTGATGGGAATACCCAGAAAGTTCTATCGGGTGCCTTCCAAGTGATTGAACCATATCACAGGATGGGAAAATTTGAGCGGATTCACTTTGTAACATATTCTCTAATCAGGGGAATAATTCTTCCCATTGAGGAGGAAATTGTAGTGTTGAATCTCCCAATCTTGGAGGGATGGGGTGGTTCATGTTTTTACTTCACAACCATTCAGGCATGTTTGGCTGATCTAGAGGGTTAGATGAAAATACCCTAGCCAAGTGGGATGGGGTTGTTACCAATTTTTTTGACTAATATTACTACTGTTATTATTCTGATCATACGGCTTCTGGTCTAAACGTGGGCTAGGTGCACAATTTAGATCTCTCTCTAATCAACCATTTAGAAAACAGTTGAGCTATTTATGAAATTTTCTCTATTTCAAGGCTAACATCCTCTAAGAGTGATGGCTTCTCAACATTCAAAAGTTATTTAAATATGATTATCTCAAAGGATTCTTATATTCTAGCCTGAAATTAGTGATAATCAATCAAGTTCTGTTCTTTTTAATCATATCTCTTTCCATGAACAACACTATATATTGTAGCTATACTAGGATAATGACATTTCATGATTACACATTTGGGGATTTGATGTCTAGGAAGCATATTGAAATTAAATGCTCCATGTACACCCCATCCTCATTGGATAACACTAGATGGGGAATCTATGATGAACTTTCGTAACCTCAGTAGCCATGGACATTAAATGTATCCTTGTTACTTTTTATTTTTGGATGTCAAAATTCATGGAGAGAGGCTAACTCAATTTTGATATGAAACCCATATATTATATTGACATGATTATAATAATCATCATATGGTATAATGTTTTCATTTAGGTGATAACGGTTTTATATATGTTGAGGCGGTTTTCATACATACAATATTCTACCAACAATCTACAATTCTGTATTGAGAAGTCTCTAAAATCCAAAACATAACTAGTAGGTTATCAATAGGTAGATATTTTTGACGTTTAGTGCATCTTCTTTATCTTCCACAAGAGGTTCCTCGACTGGGTCTTACCAAATTGGATGCTTCTTGATTTATTTCACAGAAATCCGGATTTGTTGGGATTTAATCAGAAATTTTGGATTGAAAATGACTCATGTGACATCTTGAGAAAGAATGTCACCCTGCGCTATCTTCGATTTAAGAAAGGATTTCACCTACAAGTGAATTGGAACCATACATGATTGTCCTTGTAGATGTTATTTCCTCACAATAATAGAGATTTTTCATCAGTATATTTTCACATAAAGAAATATATTGACAATGACAATCAGTACAAGAAATTGAATTTTAACACCAGTCACCATCATGGAGAGGACTATTATGGTGGATTATATTATGGGGAGGACCCTATTACTCCTTGGTATCTTGGACACATGGAGGATTTTCGTGCCTATCATAAAGAGATGTGATCTTGATATCGACAGAACTATTTCCATGAACAAGACTTCAAGGTGAAGTGTCTCACGAGGACCTTCAAACATTCTACTACTAATCACGTAATTTGGTAATAGGATGTTTGGATCTTGAGCAGCAATAGATAAATATCTGATAGCATCAAGAACTCCAGAATCAATAGAATCACGATCTTATATTGTCTCTTGGTTCTCAAACCATGATTGATGAAACATATTCTGGGGCATGTTATTAAAAGAAGTTGGTTCAAATTATTGGGAGAAGTGGTCAGAAGTTTCTTTAACTCCCTTTGAGTGACCATTGGAATGTGATTATTATCTCTTATTAGAGTGGGTGTATGTTCATTATCCCACTATCCATAAATTTATGGGGTTTTTTCCCACGACCCTCCTCAATGAATCTAGAATTATGTATCTACTACAGGGTGTTATGCTGATTATCAACATGATTTGTGGGGAAAATGTAGTTTTTATATCCAGTAAGAAAATATTTTTTCACTATGATGACATCCTAGACAGTTTTTAGGATGTTGTAAGGGATTTTTGTACACCCTTTTACCATTACTAACATATGTATGGTGACATCATGGATAATAATGGGGAGATATATCCATTACACATATAGAGTAGGTTTATTTTCATACTCCAGACCTACATTTCCTATTACCGGATAATGATAGTACTCATGGGTAGAGAGTTGAGTATTCCCTATATATGTCATAAAAACATTGAGAATGATTTTTTTCATCTGCTTCTAGACGATGCAACTAGCATGCCTAATAAATGTTGGCAGGTGAATGTGTCTTCTCACTTCTTCTTGAAGAACATGTTCGATGGACTTTTTGAGTTCTTCATGAGGAATTATCTTGCATGATTGGTGGATTCAGGTAGGTGTATGTTCCTACTTATAGCTTCTTATAGTATTTGGTTGATGGGATTCTTTGAATGCCTCCTGGTTAGTCTACTAGATGGATGTGTGAGAGCTGATGGGTGTATGTTCCTGGTCATTATATTCAACGAAACTAGTATAGTGTGACTCTTCATTGGGGGGAAATGCGTGATCCTACACCCTATTGGTCAGTTTTCATCCCCGAGAGGCTGTCTTGCATTCCTAGGCCCGAGGGACCTGAATCAAATAGTCAAATGTGACACCCTCATCATGTTGAGGATTCATTTTCATGAAACAATCACAATTAATATTATTATAATATGTCCTTGAGAAGTAACCCTATAACATCATAGTGAGTTTGTTTTTGGCCTCCCAATCCACCTCTATAAAATATGTGTGGGAATGGTACTTAAAATTCATGGGCATACTTATGAAATGATTGAAGAAAACAATCAGTGTTGTCTGCTTCTAGACCACCGATCATCATCAACCAAACTGTTGGTCGTTCGGGTTGGGTTGGAGGACCTATCAAGTGGCATCCATGGTCAAGATCATAAAATTCTAATGTCACTCTCGGACTAGTGTATTAGAGACCCAGTGTTGAAGATTATGATTTGGTTATGACATCATTCACGTAGATGAAGATCCGACCTTTGTAGTATCCAACGAGTTTGTTCAAAAATACATGAAGATGACCATTTTATGGAAGGGAGTTATTGAAGGTTTGTTCTTAAGAATATATAACAAACATAATCAATGACACCCTATTAAAGTAGAATACTTTTGGTTGAACACAAGAATAACTGATTTCCCTAAATAAACCTTATTTCACTTGATAATTGAAGGGGCCTGATAGGTAGGTGACACTATCATCTTGGTTATAGATATACATTGGGTTACCATTTTTTTGTTTCAGATGAAAATGTGACCTTGGAAATTGTATTTAGTCCATAAAAACATTTTCATCATCATTACGGGAAATCCATATCCATATTATTTAGGGGGGTCTTTTCACTTATCCCTCATTATGGATTACTGTTATAGAACATGGATATATATCAGGCATCTACTAATATCATGAAGACACTTTCTACAAAGACGTGAAATTTGTTGTCTATGTGAAGATCACATCCTAAATTAAACAGAAAAGAACATGAAAAGAATTATATGGTGTAAAACTTGTTCTAGTCCGAGAAAAAAGACCCCCTTAAATTTAAGAGTTATTATACTAACTACATGTGATACATGGTCTCTGTTATTTCCAATTGTCGACCTTTTCCAGTTAGTCTTTAACTCACATTGGCTCATATATTATTGGGTTATGATTTACACTTCTCATAACCTATAATTTAAAATATATTTTGATACCCTCAATGTTAATCATCAGTGCATCGTAGTCATTTTTGAAAAAATATTATGACATCTCATTCTTGTACCCTTTCGTTTTTGGATATCTATCAATTATGAAGAACCTACCTCCACAAGATTCCAAATCCATTTATACACCCCCTTTTCCAACCATAAAAATTTCATAAAATATTTCGATGTCAAAATCATTAGATACCTTGTTTGATAATTCGATTAGAATTTTATAGACCTTGATCTCGCATCCTCCACATTCTCCATTACAACATATTGGAAAAACGGAATACAAAATCCATAAGGGGCTTCACTTGGATTCATTAGTACATAACATTTCACCTCAGAGTTTGTTCCTAGTGGATGTTTTTATCTAAGAGGAAATGCTCCCTTTAATTAAAGTGGCTTTTTCTTTAATTGTGTGAAATTAATCCCCCCATTCAGGAAATATTCATCCTTGATATATGAATTTAATGACATGATTTATTTCATCCATTTCCCCCATGTACATGTCTGATCAAGAATAAATTAGGGGAGTATGCATTCATACATAAGTATTAGTGGAAATACATTAAACACAATAAAATCTCTATATCTATACTTCATGATATTATACTACATAGAATGCATTCCTCCATTTAAGACAATTAAATTCATCAATAGAAACAAATTATTTAGGGTCTAGATCAATGGAGAATATAATATTATAAATCATTATGTGAGAATTACTCATTCATCGAGGATCATATTAAAGAACTATGCGTCTTTTGACTCCAATTATCATAGGTTACATAGTGATAAACAAATCTCAAATCTAGGGTCTAACCACAATACAAATTGATCATTATCCATTTTATATGCGTCACACCTATAAAAGATTTTTTTAAATAAAATTACTATATATGGATTGATTCTTGTTAGTACAAAAATGTAGAGTTCCATGAATAACCCATTTTAGTCCAAACTGTGACTTCTGAAGACTCTAAAATATATACCTTAATGTGAACCATATTTTTGTAGGGATTTCTATAATATCCCTACATACTCCCAATTTGGGACCCTTTCAGGTCTCAATCAACCACCAATCTATTCAAAGATTCTCACACTGAGCATGAATCATAAGATCACAGAGAATCTAGAATGTCTCAATGGCTAATATTGTAAAGGTGTCTCGCCTCTATCTAGGGAACCATGAGCTAGTTGCATGACCCTAATATTCATGGTAATGTCCAAGTCACATGACATTAAACTAAAACGCGATTCCCCAGTTTCAAGAAGTTAATCTACATAATATGATGTTATCATATTGAACATATCGTCCTCCTGAAGATAATGTACTCAATAATTTCTTATTGTATACATTCACCTTGAAAATGTGTTCAATACAAATTATCTAAACATTATAGATCAGGTTAACTTATTGAATTTTTTGTTCTCCATGAAAAAACATAATATCATTTATATCCAAATTGATCGAAACAAAATACTTGAGTTGATATTCATATCCTATAACTCCTTCGAACATGAGCTAACACGAACATGGTTCACCCTATTGAAAACATGAAACTAGGACTGCTCAAATTAAAGGGAACTTGATATAATTCATTGGTGACTATTACAAAACATTAAAACTTGTGTCTATTTGATGTCTAGGTCATATTGTAATAACCTATTAAATTATGGAGATATTTTCATATTTTAATTCGATATAGTCTACCACCATTAAAATTGTTTTAATTATACAAATTGGTCTTTATATGCCATTATAATAGACATTATAGGGTTATTATTTAAATTTTTCCTACAAAATTATTCAAGAGGATTTGGATACCCTTGAGAAAAATCATTATTGAATCTTATAAATTTTTAGAGATGTATTTTTAGGTTTTATTTTTGTATACATTCATTCGTAGGTATGAATATCCTATTCAGACCCAACTGACCCGGTCAATTTATTCCTCAGATGGATACATCCATTTCACAAGACATTTAAATACATGGAATATATATTAAATTCTAAAAACAATAAATTATTGTAGTATGCATTTTTCTTAAAACATGTGTTAGAGATGTATATTTCTTCTCTATAGTTGGATTGGATATAGAAATTTCCATTACCTATGTATGTTCTTAATCTCCATAGAATACTTCATTGTCAAAAATAAAGGGATGAAACAATAATGCATTGTTTATATATTAACATGATATATGTGGGGATTATTTATGATAATATACCTTGGTTCCCAATTATTTTAGATTCATTATGATGCCCAAATACAATGTCCTAAGACCAGCCACATCATTTAATGTAATAAATTCCCCCTTTCTGTTTTTCAATGCCTGATAAGTGAAACAAACATTACCACTTGAGAATTATGTATGGATTTATTCCAATACTGATAGGATATGTTGAGGTACTCAAGTTACTGACCAGTAGTACCAACCATAAATCCTAAAAAATGAGAGAGATAATGGCCCATCTTAAGTGTTAGAACCTTTGAACTGAAACCCCACATACCTTATGGATCCACACTAAGAAAATACATCATCTCACATTCCTATATGTTAGAATAATCCATGAAGTGGAATCCAAAAAATATTTGTGATGGATCGATTTAAATTCACACTCCCCACTTATGAGTTCAATAAAAATGGGGCGATTTATGAGAAATAATAATATGGCATGAATATCACCCTTATTAGATGCATTGGGAAAACTAGGGAAATTTTACCATTGGAATTAAAATTACTATTTTAATGCCCCCATAAATGTAAGAGTATATTTAGTGATACATTTTTTGTTTTCACACTAGTTCTCACATAATTTACACAAGATGTTAAAAGGAATAGATTATATCCTGATCATATAATATTAATCTAAATAACAATTACATTTGTTTCATATGATGTTAAACTACATGGAAAAAGTGTCCCCTCAACTAGATGTTGACCAATGAACATAATCATTCATCATTACACCTGATCAAAGGAATAAGTTTTCTTGATGTTTTCAACTAAATTCTTAGGTGCTTCCATCATCTTTATATGAACCTCGAGTGAAGAATCACACTTTAAATTTATATAATCTCATGTTTCCATAACTATTCAATGGTCCTCCAAAAGGATTAATGATCCCATTGTTTAACAATGAATGGGAATGAATGTCATAAACATCTTAATCCCATTATTTACTATGACTTTTTTACATTAGGGTAAGGTCATTCAAATAGTTATGATCCTTGAAAACATTAATATAAAACAAGTCTCCATATTTTATTTTCAATCATCATCGGCATGGCCATCTCATTCAATCACTCATGAAAAATAATCCTTAAACCGTGACATGAAATATTCACATCTCATACTCAATAGTATTTTAGAGTGACTTAGATATTGGAGATCAAAATAAAGCTATTATCTAATACCCCTCTAAAAATAGGTCTACATTACAAGAACCTATGTAGATATTTTTTGTGGCATTTAAATTGTCATGGTATAAACATAAAAATAGCTATTTAATACAAATTAAATAATCCACTTTCTATCCTATTCATCACTAGAGTTTAGGAAAATGTTAAATAATAAATTAAAATGGGGAAAATCTCAAGGGTGGGGGGATATTGTCGTCATTATAAATGATGAGTTTTACTAGATGTATCCTCGTTGTCTATGAAAATATAGAGTATTAAATTATCAAATTCACACAACATGATAATGGGATTAGTATATAGAGAAATAAATTTTACAGTGATCAAACCCTTCATGAATAATACATATTACATAGAACACCGCCGTTTCTTTTAATTATGATAAAACACCCACCCATTCAGTGGTTTTATTCACTTATCCTAGATCCCCAAAACAATTTTCTATTTATATTTTTTTATGATGTAGTGTATTAGTAATAAAGAATAATTATTCTGATAGGAACCGACTAGTATTTTTTTATTAATAAAAAAATTCAATGCTTTCATATAGCAGCTAATTTAGTTTAGTGGAAGGAACCACCTAAAATCCCTGAGCTACAGCCCTTGCTATTTTTAATAATAGTTCCCCCATTACCAATCCATAATCTATACATACTAGAATCCATATTCAGTTGACTCATCTATTCCTATATCATTATGGAAAATATCCATGACCCAAATTTTCATGTGGATCTGACATTCTCGAAAAAAATATAGCATTTATATTGCCCATTATCTAAGAAAGAATGAAATTATTCTTTGTTCATCTATTTAAGGGACCTCATTTTGTGACCCATAACCTTATGTTGTAAGGATTGATCACCAAAAACATAAATCTAAACTATATATAAGGTGAATGAACCAGTCTATATATCATTTTCCTCTATATACATATTCCCATCCTAGGTGTTTGATATTCATAAATCATCAATGGTCCTTAGAAAGGAGTGGGGTCGCCACTTCAAGACCAAAAATGTGTTCCATATATTAAAATTACTAAGAGATCATGAATCATCAAATAGAATGATAACCTCCTATCCGGGAAGTAACTATAATCCCCATGGGCTCAAAAAATATCATAATGTTACTCAACACCTTTGAGTTTTTTGTGATCATCCTTGGCTTATCTGCCCCATATCATTCAATATGATTTAAACTAATGGATTATGGTTTATAAAACCCATAATTTATCTATCCATGGGGATTAAATATAACTAAAAATGTATCACTCGCTATAAATATCCTTTTAATTAGGTATTTTGGGGGTCTAAACCCTTCAGGAATACTCATACTTTGTCATATCACCAATAATGAAGGGTGTTTGAACCTTTAAAAAATGATCATATTTAATAATATCATCATGAATGTAGTCTCTATTATCCCTTAAATAATAACCATACATCACCCATTATATATTATCAATTTATAAAATTATAGATGGTATGATCATCAAGTCCCTAAACTACAACATCATATAGTCTGAGCTCGAAGACCCTAACTATAACAATAGATGGTTTGAGACAAATGACCCTAAAGTACAAACAATTGAAGGTCTAGGTTCTAAGACCCTAAACTAAATAATTGGATTATACAATAAAGAATATGGTTAACTAAAAAAACATATGGACCAATATAGACGACCCTAAACTAAAATAATATATGGTCGAAGATGTTCAGCTAAAAATTAAGGAAACTTATTTGTCTCACAAAAAGGCCTTAACATATAAATTATAAGACACATTATGAGTCAGGTAGAAACATGTAACAGGAAACATGGGAATAATTTGGGTCTCTTATATCTGGATGAAAACTTATGGTAATTTAGGATACATTGATCACTTATGAAATTGAAAAGTAGAAATGCATATTAGACTGAAGCCCATTAATGGAAGCCTGAGAAAGAGTCAAAACCATGTCTTTTAATTCATTCAATCAATGTTTTAGGAAACCGTTATGGATAAAAACCATTGATAAATAGAATGTAGGTATGCTAGAGGAAAATTGGTCTATAACCATAAACCCACAACAATTGTTTCTAGAATCCATTGATATAGTGATCATATTCAAATAGTTCAACATAACCATTAGTATATGAATTTTATCTCACAGATCTACAGTTGTTTTTTCAAACATTATATATATATATATGAGTATAAAAATGGTTTTAATAAACCATTGGCATATACTTTATATATCTACACTGTCGACATGGGCTCCCCTCCTCCCATCTAACTCACATCTAGAATACCTTAGCAGCATTTGGACATCGATTTTCTTCCATACATGTAGTGATCCAAATATATTTTTAATTGCTCAATTATAAAATAATTAATTAGTGACTTCAAAATCATTCATTTATTTTTTAAATAATCAATTTTATTTTTTATTTTAGTTCTATTATATTTATGTAGAGTATTTTTTTCGGCATTGACATTCTTTTGATATGTAAAAATATTGTTGTGTTCTTTTGAAACAAGGGTTTCCTATACATATATAAAAGGGTAATTTTTAAAATATATTTTTGTTAGTTTTTTATTTATCGTCTTCTCTACAATGAATAATATGATATATATCATTTTCATACGTGAGTTGATAATTTTCATAGCTTAATGCATCTAGGGGATGTATTTAGTGATGGGTTTCCCATTATAATAATCAACCATGCATTTTTGATACGTGGAACCTCAATTTTCTTTCATGTGTGGTTTCTTTACATATAATTTATATTTTTGGATTTTAACTAAAATTTTCATTATGATAAAATGTGGCATATCACGATGGAAGTTAAACGATTATTTAACTCCATATCATGTTCCAAAAATTATTTGATTCAATTATTATAGATTTCTATATTTCATTATGATATCATGTCATAAAAATATCAAAAAAATATTTGATGGAATGATTCCATGAGAGAGATGGATTGTGATGAGTTTGTTCATCCTTTAGATAAATTAACAAGGTGGAATTTTGATGCTCTGTATTCTAATTTTTCCCCTCATGTGTGTATTGTGTGGTTGGGTCTATCATCTAACAACATTAATCAATTAAGAATAGTACTAAATTCATAAATAACATTAATAGTTATTATATACATTTCTAACCATACTCCATGGATTTTATTTGAAAAACCCTTTCCCTTTCATCAATATACTTATATCTGGACCATGTGATATTAGAAATCATATAGATGCATACATATAGTCTTTCATTAAATAGTTGATCATATTTGAAATTTTGGTGTGTGTACATATGATTCTTGTTTGAAATACAAATTTTAAATGTGTTTTAAAATTAGGTCAGAGGTAATTGAAATTTCATCTTATTAAATGATGTCTGGCTGGGGCACAAGGGAATAATATTCATGTCCTGTTTGTATGTAGAATACACGATCCATATGAATTGAATATTATCGAGGTTTTAGTTTTATGGGACATCAATGATTATCTACGTGGATCATATATATATGACTAATCACCAATGTGTTGATAGTACCATAGTTACCAACAATCAGTATAATTATATTTCTTGAAATTTTTTGATTAAAGAGTTGATATTTTTTAATTTTTTCATTCGGGACAGGTTAGATGAAATCTTAAAAGAGGAATGATATTTCACATAAACGAATTTAAACTAGTGGGTTAAATGTATCTTCATTGTGTTTAATTGTTGGTCAATAAATGTTTTCATAATTTATTATAATTAATTCCCATTGAAAAAATATTTCTGAAATATTTCATTCAATTAATATAAATGTCATGGGAATACAGAGTGATTATTTATATCCATGGCATGACTTGGTGGATTATAGTACTTGTCCTGAATTGAATCTTTGTTATACTCATGAAAATAAATTCAATGTTATACTTTGGTCTTTTCTAATGATACCTATAGAAAAAAATCAATTTTTAGTAGCACTATATACTAGTAATGTTTTTAATATCTATTGACGAAACATATCCATTGTGGTAAAAATAATAATGATGATGTTAAAATGATGGATGAATCATAATTATCACATCATTTTATATGATTTGATTATTATAAAAATCAATTATCTACATTCCAATAATTTAATTGTCAATGTTTTTTAGGTGTTCAATTTTTATAGATATATTTTTTCTATTATGTTTTCCTACTTTTTAATTATAATTTTTTTAGGAATGTGCCCCTTTAATGTTTCATTATTTAGATAAAATGACTCAAACATCATTTTTCACATACATGATATAGATAAGTGTCCATCGTCTAAATAATATACTTCTTTGAGGACCCTTTTCTCTACAATGGATGCATCTAACTGAAATAAATATGTACACATTGATGTCTTATATCCAGAACAGGAATCATCCTGATGGTTTTATCTTGAAATTTTATTAGGATATAGAATATATAGATTCTTGTCTAATGTATTTTTCTTAGGTGATTATGAGGTGAAATATACTTGTGAGAAATGAGAAAAGATAATCCTTACAAAATTGTTCCTAGTTATCCGTCACTTCCCAAAATATGAAGAATTCCTAGAACAAAAACATCAAATTCAATTAACCTTAATGAGAAGGATATTGTACATCACACAATTTTGATCAACTGTTGGTTGCTTGATGAATATTTACAGTAAGAGATCTCAACATCTAAATGTAATCTCATATCTTGAATTTTTACATATCTATTAAAATATTTCAATTTTTTCTATAGGAAATTTTAGAAAATTATAAATAGAAATAATCATGATTTAACTATGTGAAGGAGAGATAAATTAAATAATGATGTATTTTTATGGATTCATTTGAAGATAGAAGTATTATTATAATAAATTAAAAAATTAAATATTTAGTTATTAGTAATATTGATTTATATTTCATCAATTATGTTTTTAAACGAACTATAAATGAGGAAATAAAATCTTTGGATTTTTGTCTAATTTGTATGGTACATGAATGGAAAAAAATTTGGATCCATTAGTATAAATTTATTATTAATGAACAAGAAATAAACATTAGAACAGAAGATAATTTTGTTTTGGAAACTTCCACAATAGAAATTTAGGCTAGTGCATAAGATATTAGAAATTGATTTGAAAAAGTATCTTATTTGGGAGTTTTGTTTAAAATATTAATATTTGATATTTACTCTCATGGTTGAGTCACAATGTTGAAATGATAGTGTTTTGATTCATTGATGTGGAATTGAACATTTATTGAGTATTATGGATTTTGAGATATTTAAATGACTCACACTCTTTCTATTAATGGGTTACATATATTGGAATCGATGGAGAAGAATGCATTTTATGTGAAGGATCATCCACAACCTGAATTTTGTTTCAATGTTGATGAAATCCAAAGAAATATGTTTGATTGTTGTGAGAATTAAATTGAGAGAATAAGTTCCTCCATTAGCCCCAATCAATTTTATACTTATGATAAATCCAATAGTTCAATTATCAGAGTTAATTGTGAGCCCGATGTTATAGTGTGACATATATTGTATTGTCCATCTATGTTCTCAATTATTTTGGTTTAGATGGACATGGGGTTTCCATATTGGAAATATTAATTTGTTTTACAATTTATGACAAATATTTTGTATCCATCTTGACTGTCATGTGAATTTTCAACTTATAATGTTTGTAGGGTTATTTTATTTGTATTTTATAATATTAAATTTATCTTTATTGGTACATAAAAACAAATCCAAACTGAAACAATTCAATTAAAACAAAAAACATGTAGAATTTAATTGAAACATATTAATCTATTTTCAATAAAAATCAGAACCAATGGTAAGAATAACCCAAAAAATGAAAAAGATCTCCCAAGAAAAATATATTGGGTAAATCATTACTATAAAGGAGCCCAATACCAGAAATATTCATTTTTTATGCTGAGTAAGAACAAACCTTCATAATAAGGGATTTGGTATAACATGCCTATTTATTTTTCATATGCTCAGAATTACCAATAGAATAATTATATTTGAGGTATAACTAATGTGTAAGTCACATGATAATGGAATATACAGAAATATATTAGATAATAAAGAATGAAATAAACTATGAAGATAGATCATAGATGTATATTGATTAAATCAGGAAAACTAGAAATACATTTTTGTGAAAAAATAATCTTTGAAAAAGTTGTATCAAAAAATTGATTTGTAATTAGCCATGTCTATCATCTTAATAACTTTGTATAATCCCTATAATCCCAAAAAAAACAATCACTTTAAAATAAATAATTGGAAATTTTTGTATCATATCACATATTATTAGTCACATCATATGATGGTTAGTTATACATTATTCATTGATAAATTATTCTCTATGAAAACATATACTTGAAAACAAATTTATTTAATACAAAAAACCATATCTTCTTAAACTTATATAGGTTAAGATAACATATTCTCATAATTATATTCGTATAGACAGTCCTCTTATTGTTTAAGAAGAAAATATTCTTGATAATTTAAATACAGATTAATCATTTTTTTTATTCTTTATCACACATCACATAAGAAACATGAAAATAGAATCAAAACATATATCACTCACAATAAAAATAATTTATAATATGAAATTGAAATTGAAAAAATAATTACACTAATGTAACATTTTTATCCCTTTATAAACCACTTATTCTTCTCTAAAAAACTTATTATTCTTTTCAATCTATATTACATTTTCAAAACAAAGTTGAATTTTCTACAACTTGGTTGAGAGATTCCATTTTAACTAATCATACATCATTAAATGTAGCTCATACACCTATAAACCTAGAAATATTTTATTGTTTCCCAAAATTGAACAATATATCCAAATACATCCACAATTTCTTTAAATTATTCAAATGTTATTTAATAATCATCAAACACACCATAAATTTTAAAAATAAACATCCCCTCAAATTGAACATCCAATATCACTTTATTCTGAAAAATAATTTTGTGTTAACAAAAAAATAAATCAAAAGAATAATGTCCATGTGAAAATCCTTCTTAACATCTTCTCTAAATAATTTAACAATTTGATGTTATCAAATCAAAAACATCATTTACAAAAATGAATAATAGAAAAAAAATTTAATTTATTTTGAAGGAAGGTATTCCATTAAATTTATTATTTAATTTTTTATTAAACCCATAAAAACTAAATATTAATGTCCAAAAATTAATCATACATTATACCCCACTTCCCAATCAAACCACTATAGGACTCATCAGTTGAGTGTATTAATAAGTAATATAATTCATAAATTTAATCCATATAACTTGTCCTTAACCATTATAAATTTCAATAATTTCGATTTCAATTTTGTTTAGAAAATCCAACAGGCATTAAATACATATTTATTACTGAAAGGTGGACCTAAGGAATTTGTAAAATATTATAGGATGCCATTTCTTTCATTTCATCTTTGAACATTTTTGAATTGTCAATATTAAATCCACATTTTAACCACTTAATATTCATATTTTAATAACTCTTTGCCTCACTTAATTATCACAAATGATTTAGTCACCTATGCCACTATTAATATATACTTTTAATTTAAATCCATAATCACATAGAATTTTTCAACCCAAACAAGAAAGTACATCATATAAAATACCATTAACTTGTCAACATGCCACATGATGATTTGAGAAATTTATTATACATCATTAATGACCACTCAACACATACTACATTTTAAAAAAATTACAACTCATTAAATTATTATAGTGAGTTTAATTACAAAATAAACACCTTTATCACCTTTAAACATTATTCCATTAATTTACCCCTTTAAATCTCAATAAATTATTATAAATACCAGATAATCAAATTTTTACTGCATAAATTCAATAAAAAAAGACATCATAACAAATATTTATTCCACTTATGGTCTATACTATATCAAAAAAACAATTTTATTCCATAGAATACTTAATTACCCACAATATTATACGCTAAATATAACAGAATTTGACATGTGTTATTATTATTAAACTATAAAACATGTCATTTTAAAACCCATCACTGAATTATTATCCAATTTCATATCATAAAATCATAGAAAATATAATATCAATCATCATAATTAACCATAATATACTATAGTGATGTATTATAGTCTCAAGGAAGTTCACAACCAATTACCAAAAGCTATCTCACTATTCCTCATGATGAATAGAAGAATAATTCCCACTCTAATTTCCAAATATCAAGAATCCACTAAGAACTAAAATAGAAAATATAATTAAAATGTAATATAAAAAACATACTTTCCAATTAACTAAAAATTCAGGAGAAATTATAAAAACCATCATAGTTTCCGTGAAATAAATATATTATTAATCTTCCTTGAATATCTAATAGGAATTTTACATACTATCATAATGACTCAACCTTAATACACTTTAACCAAGTAAATAATAAATCTAATTTTTTAATCATTATTTTTTAAATTAATGAACAACAATAACTTTTATAATATTTACAAAAATAACTACTAAATATTTTATCATCTAAATAAACATTTAACATAAACCATAGTTTCTATTAGGAAATATTAATAAACAATAATTATAAAAATCTATTAAAATAAATTTCAATGGATATATTCCAATTCCAATTTAATCATGCCTTATTTATATATTAATCTCATTCATTGTAAAACTAATCATTATCATACTAATTTTAACCTAACAAAATATGGTATTGAATTTCAACTAACTCAAAATACACATTTAAAATTCATATTTACTATATTTATTTATCATTGTTAGTAAATGAAAATTTTAAATTTATTTTTTCAATTTTGTCCACTTCTGATATAAATAATTAATATATAAAAACAACCTAATTTGAACATATGTATAATGCATTTCACCATTTCATTTTTCCATATTATACATTTATTTAATAGTGAATAGTTTTTTTCAATAAGGGAATTACATTTCCCATATTATATAATTAAATTTCCCAAATATTACAGGAAATAATTTATAAAAAACAACAAAAATTAAATTCAACATTATGGTAGCTTATAAAATAATTATTTTATTATATTATGAAGTCTCCCAATTGATTATATAAAACATATTTTGATAACCAACTCATATCATAACATAACTATACAATCAATCATCATTAAAAATTATAATAGATCATCAATAATATCCATTTTATTTTTTTCCAAGGGTGTTGCCTTAGTCAAAGACCAATGTAAAGTTTATTGAATAAAAAAGAAGTGGTTTACATGAGTTTGAAAGATGGAATTTTATTAACATATTTATAAAATGAAGGAAGAAAAAATATCCATTTTGTATTATTTATGAAATTATTTATTAATAAACTTTTTTTAACTATCTTTTTCTATACAGAATATCATTGTAGATGTTTTTTTTAATATTTATGGACATATTACTAGAGCACATTTTTTTCTCTGTGAGATAGAAGAATGAAGGAAGTGGAATAAATAAATAAACATCAGAATTTATGTTTTAATATTTTGATTACCATTTATAATGTCTATTTTGTAACTGAATATTTCATTTATATTTCATTGCAGTGTGATTTGGAGGCCCATGATGAGTAGGAAGCTTAAAACATTGGTCCAAATGATAATCTATATGAGGTATTGGGAGATGATATCCATGGTATTGTATACTCTCCAATAGTAAAGAGTATTTCCCCACATGATTATAGTCCACATCATGTTATAGTTCTGGTATCACTGATTTGGAATCATATCATACAGAGGAAGCACGTCCTCATATCGAGCCATAAGAGGCAAAAATGGTCACAAAAGAGGGTTAACTAAATTAAACATAAAATTATAAATATCTAAAATTTTAGTTAGCCTTATGTTAATCAGTTCCACTAGATACCATCATTGATTGTAATATGTATATTTCAATTAAATGAACATTACATGGTGAACTAGAAAATAGTGTTATTGGTGGTCAGGATGACGATATCATTGGAGATGGTGATGGTAATGGAGATGAATATGAGGAGGAATGGTGGGGATGAAGATAATAATGGTTTTTAAGAAGAAGAAGAAGATGTTGGTGATGATATAGGTTGGATTAGTGAGAGATTGATCATTAACAGTTTTGATAGAAATGTGTGACATATTTGGCTGATTATTTGTTATGAATGAATATATGTGATGTTTTACATTTGTGTTATTATTGGTTGAGTGAATTAAATATTTCCCTCTATTATCATATTTTTAAATTAGTCTGATATTGTTTTTGTAACTATTCGGTGGTTTATAATGGTAATTTTCCTAGGTGGGTGTGTTGCGGCATTAGAATATATAACTAGTCTATAACAATGTCTTGATAACAATTTTTATAGATTAAAGATAGTAATAGATATTCTAATGGTTTATGAAATATTCATATAGGGATTTATCAACTAATTTTTAGTTCGTTATTAATTACTTATACTAAATATTTTATCAAAACCATTGGTAAAAGGATAGTCTAGGAAGACTATACAAACAGTTTCAGTCACCTGCATGAAAGTACAATTATACCTTTTCTTTTGGATATACTATACACTCAATGATTACTGAGAGACTGCATGTCCACATCCTTAATCGATGGACAATATTATAGAAGATAAATCTAAGCCCTAATTTCCATGGGGACTCACAAAGGAACCATGCCCAAAATGATTCCACTTATCCTATCTATCTGCAAATAATAAACAAAAATCCTGAATATCAAATGACTAGGGTTCAAGACTGTATTAATACCTTAGGAACGTTATCTGGATAATTACTCATGATCACCAGTATAAGAGATCGTAGTAAAGAATAATATGGTGGAAAACAACAGATAAAACAAAATGAGCTTACGATTAATAAGAAGAATAATATATCTTAAATGTTAATTATTCTATTACAATATAATGAATCCAAAAAATAATTGAAAATGGCCACAATGAATTTCCAATATTTTGAGAGGGGGTGGGAATACATATTTTTAGGGAAAGGGGATAAATAATTAACTCTAATAGACTATTCCTAATGTTTCTACATGGATTTACAAATAAATAAGAAAAAATATGATGGGTTTCTTCAAAACAATTCCATAACATATCTTCCATTCACCATAATTTTTTTATATTTATTGGCTAGTGGATGTAGGAGAAGTGGTCGATTTACTCGGCGGAATTAATTTTATCTCTATGCCACATTATCTTTAAAATCCCATGCAATTATGAGCATAAAATCCATAGATTCATGTGTTCCATCCTTAATAACAGGTTTTCCACACTTATGTTCACATACCTCCCCATAATATGAGATATTCACCAAATGAGGTTTAACTTGTGGGAATTAAAAATTGAATGAAACCGTTTATACCTAGTGAGAAGCATCATTTTCCACATGATTGAACCATTCAATGAACGCCTTAATAGGAAGATGTTGTCATGAATCACATCAAGGAAGTGCCTCATGGAAAAATCTTTAATATACAGGTTGAATCAGCTAAATTGGTGTTATGTATACAGATTTTTGCTTCCACTATGGGGGTGGGGTCCACACATTCTTCCTGGAATGTTTTCCAACTTCATATAATTTCTTGAGCCCCATGATATTTCAATCATATTTAATTCAATAAGAAAAATTTAAAAAAACAATTCAAGTAATCTGGAATAAATAATCACTCATATTGGAATAATAATTTAATAGTTATGCCCAAAATACCCCTTTATATACATCATTTAATATTCCATATTTCACCATTTTTCATTTGACATCAAAATACCACTAAAACCTATTAAAATGACATTTTATGATAACATAAAATTATTGTGTAATTATGACCATTTAATTATAGAAAAAAATCTATAAAAATATGCGATTGATTACTTCCCCACATTTATCCATTTCTCTAATGGAAAATTATTATAAACCCAAATCAAAATCTACATAATAAAAAAATGAGATAATTTCATTGTTCTTTTCAAAAAAAAATCATCATGCCTATTATATGAAAAAATTACCTTCAATTTTCATTAATAACATTTAAATTAGTTCAAACTCATAAATCCATCCACGGACTAATCACATCCTATATCACATTGAAATTTAGGTCACTCTTCACTCAAATGAAATTATGTTTGGAGTTATGATAAAATTTAGAAATTGGATGTTTCACCATATGATTGTAATGATTATGCATTCTCCATAGTGTGAAACATGATATTATTTTCAATCATGATGATTTTTTTTCATGTAAATATTATGGATTAGGGTTAGTTGGAAAAATATTTAAAAAATTCAGGATATAAAGTGGAGGCTAGACTCTTATGTACAATTTATGAATAAATCACGTGAAAATAGGAAATTCCACTCTCAAACCCCATTAAAATGTTAATCAAAAATCCGCCGTCAAATTATGTCATAATAAATGATAAAAATAAAGATTATAATGAATGAAATCATCCTTGTTATCCTATTTTTTGTAAAGATCTTAAATGGAACACGTTTATTTTGTTTTATTTTTGGAATTTTTTATGGAGGATGTGATGAAAATTGAATACAATCAATGAGTGAAAAATCAAGAATTTTTTTTTTAGAGGGAAAGGATTCATAAATTAATTTACAATTAGGAATTGATGCTCCATTTGTTTTGAAGGATAACAGAAATATTCAAATAAAGCATATTAAAATGATGAATCAAGAACAATTCTATTATTCTCCACTTCCCAACATGTTGAAACACACCTCATATAACATGAAAGTAAAATATTTCCCAATTAATTCTCATGAATGTCCCATCCCCACATTCAAAAATGAAATATCCATGAAAAAATTACTAAATGTATTTGTAGGTAAGGAAAAATTGGAAAGTAATGTGGCTTAAACATATAAAACTATTCATCGAATCTAAGGGCTAAAACAAGATAAATGTAATGGTGGGTATCAAGATAAAATATGGTTATCCAAAGATATCCCTCAATCATTTCACTAAAATTCCCTGAAATAAAATGTTTTGAAAGAGAAATATCACATGTTTGGGTTCTCACAAAAAAATCCATGTTTCTCCCAACAATGTGTGGGTATTAGGAAAATTATGTCAAAGTTGTTTAGAAAACCTAAATGTATAAAAAAATATTTTCAATCAGTGATTAATGGTAATGGATTCAAAAATTAGTTAACTCATAAAAATACATTAAAATCCAATATAAGGAAAAGGGTTTCACATCAGTAGTCATTTACAATCCATTATTTCCAAAATCATTTCAAAACTCTCAAAATAAATTGATTTGTGAAGAGATATAATAATATTTTTTAAGTCTCTAAAACACTAAAAATACGATTAAACCAAAAAGAACAAAATAATTACTAAGCAGGTTGACAGCCCCGCCCCCCACAATTAAATATTACTACCCCTCATTTCAACCCAAAATAAGTAAATATAAGGGAAGAAAATTAGAGGGAAATAAATATAGAACCTGAAATTATTTATTAAGTTGATGCTTGGAGTGAATCTCTTAGCTACATCCAATACATCAAGAAATCATGAAATAAAACAAAGAACAATACAAATAAAAAAAATATAAAAATATGATAAATGGAAAAGAGTATAGAAAATGATTTATACCCCGTTGTGGGGTCTAAGATTTCACTAACACTAGAAAGGTATTTTTAATGGATTATCCCCAATCAGAAGGTGGGTGTGGTTTCACTAAGATGATCCACAATATGTGAATTTTCCTGATGTCCATGAGTAAACACTGAATTTATATAACCCAAATAATATAATAAAGATAACAACGATAAAGAGATAATAAATATATTATTTGAGGTCTTTGAAGGGTGGGAAAAAAATATAGGTGTGTTCCTTGTTTAATTTTGTGGATTTATCTTTCATATTTTTTGAAACTTGTTGTCACTAAGGTAGTTGCACCACCAAATTCTTGTACAAATCTTATTCTTCAAAAACCAACACTTGTATAGTATCGTTATTAATATCCATGGATTTACACATTTGTTCTATATCATAAATTTTATATATAGAGAATTAATAAAATAATTCATCTTTAATAATATTAAAACCTACTTAATTAATAAAGAAATATTAACTTCCACGTATGTCATAATTTTAATTGATCTCTTCACAAAGAATCATTAGAAATTAAATCTCAGTAAGTGATTCTTCATAATTTTCTTCAAAAGAAAGTTATGGTTATAATGGTTCTGAAGTTTCATTATTAATAATGGGTAGATCGTATTTTAGGTTTTATTAAAAATGAAATTCCATGATTCATACAAGAATTGTTAATCTTCCATAAGTGAACCAGATTTCTTGTGTACTTTTGGGACCTCCTCATGCAATGGTTGAGTGTGGGCTGATTTTATTAATTCTAATAGCATCTCATTGTAACCCACCTCAGGTTCTTATACATAAAAATTTATTGGTGAAATCTCTTGAACCACGAATTCTATTTCATGTTTTGGGTATGGTTCATATTTCTCTAGTGATGTGGATACATATAAAGAAATACACTCTATTTGGTTCTCTAGGTTTTGGACTTTATTTCAAGTACATTAAAACTGAGCATCATGATCATTGTAATAATTTTCTTATACCTAAGATTGGTTAGTCCATGCATTAAAATATGAATTGAATGATATCATGAAAAAAGATAATTTTTTATGTTTTTTAATTTTTGAATTTGTTATTTTTTTTAATGAATGAGAAAATATTTTAGAAATATGATTGAAAATAGAGAATAAAAACTAGTTATCTATCTAATGATGACACCTATTTAATTAAAGTGTTGTCATAAAAGAACTATGAAATATTTATACCTAAGTACATCACAATGGATGGCCTAGGTTAGTTTCTGGAGGATCTTTTGGGGTAAATCACACACTAAATCTAATTAAATTTTTATATATAAGATTTATTATTATTTGTAATTTAAATGAAATATAAATTGATTTTTGGTAAATGATAAAAAATGATAAATACAAGTATAAAATTATGGAATAATTCATACAGAATTGTCACAGTCAAAATGATGTTAGACTGGAAGAAGATCATCCCAAGTGATTTTCTAGAGTGAACCTTCATCATCATTTTTGATATTCAAATCTACTTAATTATCCTGATCCATAGTTTTCTTGAAAATGCACTTCTGCCTATTGTTTTGGATATATTATGCACTCAATGATCACTAAGAGATGGCACATTTACCTCCTCGGATGATGGAGAATATTATAGAAGAGAAAACGAGGACTTAGGTGGAATCTAGAGACAAAAAGGTTACATTCCCACTAAGAACCCCCATTTTCTAACTCTATGAAAATAACAAATATTAAAATTGAATGTATAAAGACATGGTTTCAAAACTGAATTGATCTATTAGGATCATCCCAGTGTTAGTTTCTCATGATCACGAGTACAAGAGATCATATTTGAGAAGAAAATGATGAAAAAAGAAAAAAATGATAATGAGAGAAAAAAGAAGAGAAAAATATAATAAAAATTCCTATTACTATTACTAGGGAAAATAAACTACAACGAAATATCAAATAGACCTATAAAAGTGCTAATACATTGAAAACTAGTGAGGATACTTATTTATAGGGAGAGGAGTGAAATAATTATCCCAAACAGTCTCCCCCAAATATTTTTTTCATGGATTTCCTATTAAATTGATGAATTTGTAATGAGTGTATTATGGAAAGATATTACATAATATAACTTCTACACACCTTCAATGTTTTATCATCTTTTCCCATTTTACTTTGGTTTTATGATCATTTTACAAAGAGGCATTTAATCTGTCCATTTGACTTGTTAAATTCCAATTATTCAACATCCCATGCCAGTATGATTGTGAATCTTGTCCATTAACGCGTTACATATTTAATAAAAGTATTTCCATAATTCATTACTAATCCTTCCACAAAAAATAAATCATTTTTTACACATGGTTCAAATGGTATTAATTAATTATCTAATGGAACTATTTCTTCCATGTGAGAATTTTCATCTTCAACATATTTCAGTCATTTAAAGAATGCCTTAATGACTGGATGTTGAGTTGAAACACATAAAAGACAGACCTTATTGAATCCTATTTAATATCTGGGTATAATCAGAGAAATTAGAGGTATGTATACGAATTTATGATTTAATTATGGATATGGGGTCCACACAGTCCACCCAAAATGTTTTCTAGCTTCATGGAATTTTATGAGCCACTTGATGTTCGAATCATCTTTTATTCCTAATTAAAATGAAAAAAAAATAAATGAATTTTAAGAAACAATAACCCAAATTAGAATAAATATTTCAAATTTATACCCAAAACACCTTTGTGATAAAATTATTTCAACATAAAAAATTTATCCATTTTTTCCAAGAGGTCAAAATACCACTAATACCTTAAAATGTGACAATTACCCTAAAAGTAACACTATGGTGGGATTATAAAAATTTAATTACAGAATTAAATCTATGAAAATATGAGTTTTGATAGAATGATACTATGAAACATCAACAAACCTCAACTAAGCATAAATCAAGTAAAAATTGAACATCCACTCTTTTAGTTGTTACAAAAACATGGAACAAAAACCATAGATCAGTGTTTTGTAAAATTCACGAATCAGATGAATTAATTATTAAAAGAATATTTTTATAACTTACCATAGAAACATTAT
Organism: Viscum album; assembly: GCA_963277665.1. NCBI lineage: Eukaryota > Viridiplantae > Streptophyta > Magnoliopsida > Santalales > Viscaceae > Viscum > Viscum album. The sequence continues at coordinate 1,231,455,780 of OY728162.1, read as the reverse complement.
TCTTTTAAGTATGAAATCTTTGTTGGATGTGGCTCGTAACCTACACCTAATGTCCCAACAATCCTATATTATATCTAAATAATCATTCCAAACTACACATTGACATTCAATAAGAGACACAAGCTCCATTGATAACAATTTTACATGATCTAAACCACATAACATATTAAACTTGAAGGCAATCCATCACTAACATGACTCTCAGGGTGTTTTCAATTACCAAAGGCTAGTGCATAGTGTATAGAAATATTAAGAATCAATGGGAATGATTTATCACTAATAATAACCAAACATAATATTGTAGTAGATAATAATGGAGAAAATAGTACGCATTCTATTACAACCAACAAGAGAAAATGTACCAAAAAATGAAATTAAAAAATATAATATGGATCAAAAATAAAAAAAATCACATGGTCCAAATAAGAAATCACCATTAAGGTGTTATCTCATTAAGTGAATCATATATTACAACATTCACCACAAATTCAAAAGGTATATCTATCAATAATGTAAATCCCTAAGCATCCATGATATGCTTCTCTTTGAGTAATTCAATTTCTTGTGTAGTATGAAACTTCAAGTTATTTCACACCACAACCAATCAAAATAGACGTTATAAATAGTAATACCCACTTTTTAATATTTAAAAATTTTTATTTTTCAAAATGGACTTCATTTTTGGATTTGGAATACCAAAGTCAGATTAGTTTTAATTTTTGATATTTTTCTGAAATCATTCAATTTTAAGTGAATTGTGAAACCCACTATATTATTGTTTAAAATCGAATTTTTATTTAAATAATTATTTATTTTATATAAATTTATTTTAAGTCAAAATAGATTCATAAACCCTATATAATTATTATTTAATTCATTGGTGCCATTTTATAATATGATTATATATATAATTTTATTGAACTATTAAATGCCTTTTACCCACCTTCTTGGAAAAATTTCTCATTTGCATAAAACATAATTTTTCTACTTCTGTGTATTTAATTTCAAAAATTTGAGAGACACGGTTGATATCATTAAGTAAAATGTTGTTTAATTGGATGGAAATAATTTTTATGAATACTATCTTTTGAATTTTGTTTATCACGGTTAAAAGTTCATAGAGCGATTAAAGGTAACAATGATATTATAATTACCACACCACATTTCCTAATTGTATTGGATAAGTTTATTTCAACCAAAGTTAACCTTAGGAAATAAAAATGATTCTATTTGATCAATTTGGATATGTTTAAGACATTTATTATATTTTATTTAAAGAAATGTTAAATGTGTTATATTAAAATTTAATAAATAAAATATTTTTAGTATTGGGTTATACATAAGATAAATTTAATTATAGATATCCATTACGAAGGTAAAAAAATTTCAACGTCATGGTATTTTATTTATAACTTCTAGGCATTAAATAATGAAATGTATTTATGACACAACAATGATGCATTAATTAACTTATTAGTGGATGATTAAAATAATCGATTTTATAAATATTAAAATAAATATATGTTGAGAATTTTTATACATTATTTGAATTTTCTAGGTTAATATAACATTTATATTTGATTCAATGTATTTTTTTGAAGAAATAAGATTATTATGAATTTCACAAAATCTGAATACTAAATAGAGTAAAAATTGACATAAAAGAATTTTTAAAACCAAATACTATTTTATAAAATTATATATTAGTTATAAAAGTCTAAAGTTCAAAACAAATATAATGATATATATGTTATTAATGAACCACTTTTTGTCTATTGACATTTTATAGTATCTTAATTAACCATTTATTATAATAATTCAAGAAGACATGGTAAAAGATAATCTATTTAACTAAGTGTTAAATTTAAAAGATAAGGTTAATATGGTGACTTAAACATGAATAAAACCTATTTTTTGAGTTGTTTTCGACACAAACCAACCTTATCCTAGAAATAAATCGTTATGGATCCATTAGAAACCGAATATAATTTTATAATAAAAAATTATTTCAATCTTTTCCTAAAGTGACCCTCACCTCTCTTAGAAAACAGTACTTCCCATTATCTTAATTCGACACATTAAAATACTTATGTCTTAGCCAACACCTATTCAAATATACTCCCAACTACCATAAATTAAACATTGAATCCATAAATTCATCACAAATAAAACCTAAGGAGAACTTTTGTTCAAATCAAAAGGAAGAACCCAAAGAAGAGATTATAACTTCATCACCTCATTCAAATTTCTCTTCTTCTTCCACATCCTCTTTCTTTGTTTTTTCTATACTAAAATTATTACTCCAACTCATTTTATATACCAACCTCTTATTATGAATATGGTACAACCATATTCATTATTCTTTCAATCCTATGTATGACAATGTCTCTATACGTGTGTATGTACAACTTAACGTCTCTACGTCATGGTGTAGTTTTTTATTCAACACATAATTATTAGGATGGGTATAATAATGTTTATAACTGATGTCAATAATAAATATAACATGTTATTTATTCTATATATATAATATACCATCCAATTACATACAATTTGACCACTAATAGAATGATTTTGTCAGTCGTGTATATGTATGGATTACCGTCTCCATAACGCGATGAGATTTCATTCCCCATCGTTACCATTCAAGAATAATTTTCATTTGATGATTAAAAATGATGTTTAATAACTAAAAATCATTCTGGATATTAATAAAATACATCCTATTCATAACAAACATGACTTATGTAACAAAACATATAAAGGAAAATCAATTAGTTAACACCCAAAACAATGATACTACTGAAAAATAATTAAAAAAGAAATATTAGAATATCATATATGATATCATATTTATGTATGTGGTTATTATATAATTTAATAATTATTATTTTACTATTATAATGGAGGTTAACCAATGCTTGACTAAGGAAAAGTACACATTAAGGGTTAATATTACAATCTCTTTATTATCTGAGGCTATTTATCCATAAGTATCTACTGGGACCTCATTATCATCCACATCCTTGTTTCTTATTAATGTATCTAAAAACATTTTTACTATTTACTAAACAATGGGTTAATGTAATTTATAACCTCCTTTTAATTTTTATGAAATGGGTTGAAAGGAATCTTTCCATAACTTTCCAAAGAAGTTACTTTATGACCTTTATGACAAATTAAGGAAAGAATTATTTTTAACTTATACGGAGGGTGTGGCTATTTTCACCTGTTATAACACCATTGAATCTTCCCTTACCAAATTATAAGAATGTTTTCAAATAAAATATTTTCTATTAAAATTAAGAGACTTTTAAATGATTTCAAAATAGAAATTGAAATATCTCTCAGATAGTTTTCATTTCATCTAGGTTAACGTCCTTTGTTGGAATTTACACATTCTTGAGGTTAATTTATTATTAAATAATTTTCCATATTTTATTGAACATTTTGTGATATGTTTGAATGTGGATGTAATATATTTACACAATTTGTGGTTTTTGGTTAGAGTATTATCATTTCAAACGCTATTTTTTATTCAAATGTTTATGTTAGGATTCAAAATTTTCATATGAGTAATGCATTGGATGTAGTATGTGATAGGCGGGCCCACTATAGCCCCTTGATGCATAGGTTGGTATCATGATACAAACTAGTGTCTTGACATAAGGACTTAACAAAATCTTATTTGACTAGTAGAATATCCGTGGGAATATGTAAATGGAATTATTTGATTTAACATTTCCATATTAAACTGATTTTTAAGTTTAAAAGTATTGTTTTTTAGTCTTATACATTTTCGTTAAATGTTTCTGTTTTTAATATGACTGTTTTTTCTATATTTTTATACTTAATGAGCATGTGAGCTCATTATTTTCTTATGCTTTCTATTCCTACAATGTGAAGAAGTATATTATAATTAACCTCCATGAATAATCTAAGGGATATGAGTGTGTTCAAAAGGAACACAATGTTGTTGTTTTTTCATTTCATAATGTAATGTTGAACTTATGTATATATCTAGTACTTCCAAGGCTACTAAACTAATCGGTCTTTTAAGACTTGATCTCTTGTGATCATACCATTGTTATGTAATAATGCACTGAATTTGAGTAACTAGGGTCAGAGTGTTACAGTTTGTATTAGTGTAATTTGAGTACAAACCATTGAATCTAGATTTCCGAAAACTCTGATTAGAGAAAATTACCCTAATATAGACTTTCAGGATTAGTATAGATGAATATCCTAGAATTTTAATAATATAATAATTTTTTGAAATTTCTTTATAATACATCCATGTCCGTATACGAGTAGGTAGAGGAAGATATGGCATATATATATCTAGGTGTAAAACTCGAAAACACTATTTGAGCTAGACTTGAATTGGAACTGGTGCATGATAATGGGCCTTGATGCACTCTTTGTTACGACACTCTCAGGGGATATGCTTGTGATAATTCCCATTTTTAGTACAAACCATTATGAAGGATTTATGAGTAAATACCTTCTTAATGAAATCATTATTATGATTATAATTTATATGCATAAAAATTCCAATTTATGTTACATATTTTACTAGTTTGGAATTATGTATTGTGATTTATAAACAAATATAGTGTATGCCATTGTTTAGAAATTGTTCCTAGTGGAACGAATGGAAACTGTATCAATGCACATAATATATATAGGGATTTCCCTCCTACTCAAGATAAATATAGTGAATCTAGTGATGGAACTGGTGTTGAATAGATTATAACCATACTAGGGAAACTCACTCAGATTATGAATAATAACCTTACCCGTATGGAGCACCCTGATAAACAATGTGAATGATCAATGTTAGACAACCTCATGAGGTAACAACTTCCAAAATTAAATGGGGATAAAAATCCATTTTTATATGAACAATGGATATGTTCCATATAATCAATATTTCATTCTTTGGGGAGTAGCGAAAGAGAAAATGTTATCATGGCAATTTATGGCCTCACAAGAGATGCAGATTAATGGTGGTCGTTAGTTCAAAAAACAAAATTGGATGAAGAAGTATAAAATATATAATGGAGGGATTTTAAAGATATTTTACTAGAAAAGTACATTTCTCATGAACATCGAGTGGATATGGAAAGACAATTTTTGAGTCTATGGAAAAAGGAGGGAGAGAATGTCACAAAGTATGAGGCTAACTTTATGAGGATATCAAGGCGTGTTTTAGATTATATACGTAACCCAATAAGTAAGATTGATCAATTCATTTATGGGTTAAAATCATTACTTCATAGAGCATTAGTCTCACAATACTTATAATCATAATAAGATATAGTCACACGTGCTATCAAACATAAAAGGAATTCCCTATGTCTTATGACTTTGAAAGAAAAGAAAGATAAAAAGAGAGCTATAGAAAACACTCGAAATGGAAATAAGGGGATTAAAGGAAAATATGAATTTCATCCCTATGCTAAATGTGGGAAGAAACACCCCTATAATTTTCAAAAGGGGATGTGAGTTTGTTACAATTATGTGGAAAAAGGCCACCAAGCTTGTAATTGCAAGGTGAAGATATAGCCTTTCAATGTTGAATGCTACAATTGTAGAGAAATGAGGCATTAGGAATATGAATGTACTAAGTTTCAAGGAAACTTAAATTAGAAAAGTCCAAAGGAGAAAGGACAATAATATAAGATAACAGCTAAAGAGAATGAAGTTACGAATAAGGGGGTGGCAGGTAAATTAATTGTTTCCTAAAATTTAGCCATTTCTTTTTTTGATTATGTATCATTGTATTCATTCATATATTTCTAGTTTTCCATGAAACTTAGTTATTTACAATTTGATTTAACAAAGGAATTTCCATTCAAAACTTATATGGGAAGTATCATTGCAATAATGTTTTGTGAATTAGCCACCACTATGGAATATAAACATGCATTATCTTCTAATCACATCATCATAACCATGATTTCATTTTATATAATACTCGGTATGGATTGGATTTTGTAACTTGATGTAAAAATATATTATCAGATGAAGGGGGTTAAAATTTTTGATGGTGATAAAGAATCCCTTATAAATTATTAGGGATAAAGAGAGTGAAATAACTAGGGTGAGTATAAGAATGTTCAAATAGTGGATTTACAAATTTTTCAAGAATTTTTTGATGTGTTTCCAGTGGATTTAACATGACATCCTCTAGAATGAGAAACTTAGTTTTCCGTTGTCTTAATTCCTAGTTCAACTCACATATTGATAACCCCTTATATAATGTCCACTATGTAATTTTTGTAACTAAATAAACCAATAGATTAATTGAGAATTAATGGATTTATTCTCCCTAGTGTTTCTCTATGGGGATCCTGTGTTCTATTTTTTAAAGAAGAAAGATGGATCTATGAGTTTGTGCATTGACTAATGGGAGATTAATGCTATAACAATAAAGAACAACTATCTCGTACCTCATATTGATGATTTATTCGATCATCTTCATGAATCAATTTTCTTTAAGGTTGGCCTTCGATCTAACTATAATCAGTTGTGCATGATGAAGGAAGACATTCAAAAGAAATCATTTTGTAATAGGTATAGGCATTATTAGTTTACAATAACACCTTTTAAGCTGACGAATTCACCCTTTGTTTTCATGGATATAATGATTAGAGTATTTTGGGAATATCTTGATGAATTTTTAGGGGTATTTATATATGAAAAATTGGTACACACCAATAGCTATGATGATCAGGAAAAACAATTTCACACTATTAAAAAAAAATTTAGAAGTACTGAATTATATTGGACTATTATCAATTATGAATTCTGGTTTTAGGATATTTCTTTTCTTGAACATATTGTCTCGATTCATATAATAACTTTTGATCCTTCAAAGATAAGTGCAATACAAGAGTGGCCATCACTGACGAATATAACTGACGTTAGCGGTTTTATTGGTTTAGAAGGTGATTATCTGTATTTCTTCTAGAATTTTTGTCGATTGGATAACCTATTTACCAATCACAAATGTAATGGGTTTAATTGTTTTTGGACAAAATAGTTTGAATAATTAGTTGAATAAATGATGAGAAATTTATTAAATGCTCTTATCTTGACTCTACCATTGAGGAATTGTGGGTTTGTTACTTATAGTAATGCTTCAAAGAAAGGACATGGTTTCTTCCTTATGCAGAATGGTAGATTTATTGCATATGCATCATGAATGCTAAGAATAAACGATCAAAACAGTCATACTTGTGATCTTGAGTTAGCAACTGTAATCTTTTATTTGACGATATGGATACACTATCTCTATGGTGAAAAAGGTGAGATATATACCGATCACCAGAGTTTGAAGTATATTTTCTCACAGAATGAACTCAACATGATCCAAAGACGATGACTTCTACTACTCAGGGATTACGACTACACAATACACTACCACCCTTGGAAGAAAAATAAGGTGGCAGATGCTTTGAGAAGAATGGATCATGGAGTTACAAACAAGATGAGACATGAAATGGATGATATGTTCATGGATCTAGTTAAGATGGATATGGGAATAATAATGGAAAGTGAAACATCTATAGTTTTTCAAATTGTTTCCAATCCTTCTTAACTAAAAAAATAAAAATTTCCTAGAATGATGATGTGGTGTTTCAAAAGAAAAATAATTCTGGGAATGATGGGAGATTGATCGACATTGTATATGAAAATATAAATTTGAAATTTTGTATGATATGTTGTGTACCCGATATATGTGATCTAAAAAGGAAATTGTTTTATGATGCTCAAAGCTCTAATTTCATTATACAACCTAGTAGCACTATGATCCATAGAGATTGGAAGGAACAATTTAAGTGCGACTACATGAAGAGGGATATTGTTGATTATGTTTCAAGATGTATAGTTTTTAAACATGTTAAGGATGGATGACCACATCGTGTTGGAGTCATGAAACCTCTTCCTATACCTAAGGGGAAATGAGAAGATATTACGATTGACTTTGTCATGTGGAAACTAAAGTCTTCTTGAACGAATCATGAAATATGGGTTGTTATTGGTCCTCATTCCAATTCAGCACATTTTCCTGCTATAAGAGAAGATTTAAAACTTATTTGTTTAGTAATACTATATATTAATGAAGTGGTAAGACTTCATGGTGTACCCCCTTTCTATTTTTCTGATCGTGATCTCCATTTTACATCAAGATTATGGAAAAGTTGTTCCGAAATACCTAGATACTAAACATCCTTTGAGCACTGCCTACCACCCCCAAAATGATGGAAAATCAGAATGTTCTATTCAAAACCTATAATAAATTTTAAGATCTTTCTCTAAAGTCTCTCAAGGTATGTGAGATTACTATTTACCTCTGGTAGAAATTTTCTATAACAATTGATTCCATTCAAGTATTCATATGAAACCATATGAAGTGTTATATGGAATGAGATTTCCCACACAAACATGTTGGTTTAATGTTAGTGAAATAAATATCATAGGCCCAGAACATGTTGAGGAAGCAATGGAAAAGGTGAAGATCATCCAAACCCACATCAAAGCAGCTCAATGTAAGAAAAATTGCTATGCTGATAACCGAAGGAAGGATTTCAAATTTCTAGTAAGTAATCATGTTTTCTTGAAGGTATATCTATTGAAGGGAGTAATACATTTCTGCAAGATGTGTAAATTAAGTCCCATGTACATTGGAACATTCAAATCTCTATAATGAATTTGAGTTGTAGCTTACCTTTTGGTAATGCAGCCAAGTCTCTCTAATGTTCATGATGTGGTCCACACATCACTATTATGAAAATGCTTGCCTGACGCAAAACATGTACTCACCTATGAAGAATAAAATTAGAACATGTCCTTTAATATTTTGAAGTGCCTTTCAAATTCATTATTTCAGAAAACATGTGTTGGGAAACCAGACGACTCGCATGGTATAAGTTCATTGGAGAAACCATAAAATGGAAGAGGCAATGTTGGAACCTGTGGAACATATGATGAAGAACCCCCTGAATCATTATATGTAGTAGAATTCTAGAAATTATGAGGATGAATTATTTGTATGGTAGAATTTAAAACCCCAAGCTTTCACAATACGCTTCTCTTTGAATAATACAATATCTTGTGTTTTATGCAACATCAAGTTCTAGAACACCACGACCAATAAAACATTAAATTATGACTAGTAATACCCACTTTTCAAAATTTTATAAATTTTATTTTTCAAAATAGACTTATTTTTCGGATTCAGAATATCAAAATTATCTTATGGTTGAATTTTTGGTATTTTACGAAAGAAAATATATTTTTCATGAATAATGAAACCTGCTTCGTTATTGATTAATTTTTTTACAAAAATTATTTGTTTTATTTAAATTTATTTTAAGTCAAAATAGATACATAATACATATATATGTCCAAATTAAATCATTAAAGGCATTTATTAAAAAAATTATATATATAATTTTTTTAAACTATTTAACGCCTTTTACCAACCTTCTAGGAACATTTGTGAATTTTCATAAAATGCTATTTTTTGACTTCTATGATTTAAATTTAAATTTTCTGATAAACACAGTTAATATAAGTACATAAAATATGGCTTAATAGGATAAAAATAATTTTTTTGTGAATAGTAACTTTTGAATTTCATTTACCACGGTTATAATTAAATTTGGTGATTAAAGGTAGAAATGATATAGTAATTAACCAAACACATATCCTAATTCTATTGGATATATTTATTACATCCAAATGAACCTTATGGAATAATATGATTCTCTTTAATCCACTTGGATTAGATTAGGGCATTTATTATATTTTATTTAAAAAAGAATTAAAAGTGTTAAATTCAAATTTTATTAACTAAAACATTTTTAATATAGGGATATACATAGATAAATTCCTCTATAAATATTCATTATAAAGATAAAAATATTTTTCTACATCACGGTAGCAAATTAATAATTTTTAAAAATTTTATAATTTAATATATTTATAACACAATGATGATGAAGTAATTACCTTATTAATGAATGATTAAAATAATTGATTTTATGGATATTAAAATAAATGTAAGTTGAGACTTCTGATGATTTCAACAAATTCTATAGGTTAATATGACATGTTTGAGTTGATTAAATATATTTTTCTTAAAGAAATCATATTTTTATGACTTCAACAAAAACCAAATACTAAATACATTCAAAATTGACATAAAAGAGTTTTTAAAAAAACAAAAATGATTATTAAATTATATAATAGTCTTAAAAATCTATGGTTTGTCCAGAGGACTTATATGATGATATATATGTCAATAATGATCAAATTTAGGTTCTCTTGGAATTTTATATTATGTTTATTAACCATGTAATATAATAATACTAGAAGACATGTAAATATATAATATATTTATCAATGAGTTAAATCAAAAAGACTAGTTAAATATAATGACCTAAACCTGTCTAAATCCTATTGGTTGAGAGGTTTCTAACACATCCCCACCTTAGCCTCTAATGAAATCTAGTTGGTTCTATTAGAAACTGGAAATGGATATGTAATAAAATTATATATTAAGCTTTTCCTATTGTGATCCTCGCCTCTCAATTAAAAGGGTTCTTCCCCTTCTCATAATTTTACACCGCCAAAATCTTTTGTCTCAGCCAGAACCTAGTCAAATATCCTCCCAACTACCGTAAATTCATCCTAGAGGCCTCACATTGATCATAAATCCAACCTATGTATCCATTTTAATTAAAAATAAAAGGAAGACCCTGTAAAAGAGTTAATTACATAATCAACACTTTCAATGTTTTTTCATCGTCCACATCCACTTTATTTGTTATTTTCCATAAAAAAATAATAACTCTAGTAAATTATATAAACTGATGTGTTATTATGAATCTGATGCAACCATATTCAATATTCTATCCATCCTATGAATGAAAAAGTCACTATATGTGCCTACGTATGACTTACCATATGTACATCATGGTGTAGTTTGTTATTCAACACATCATTATTTGAATGGGTATAAAAATAAGTATAACAGATGTAAATAATAAATATAACTTTTTAATTGCATTGTATATATATTATCACATCCAATTACATATGATTTCCCCAATAATAGAATGAAATTTTCACATGTGAATCCATACAGATTATCGTCGTCGCTCCTTCACTGTGGAAGACACGGTGTTTTCCCCCGCGTTCGGTGGGTTTGTGGAGGCTCTCCGTGGACATTGCGTCTGGCGGGTTTGTGGTCTTCCATTTTTCTATAAAGGTTCGCTTTGGGATTCAGTGGTTGCTGGTTCAGATCTGCGGGTGTAAGACCGGTCTGCGTCGACGACATACTCTTCGGAGCGCTCCTGGTGTTGTTCTAGGCTTCTTGAAGTTTCTCTATGGTGAGCTTTTTCAGTGTTGGGGGGTCTCACTCGTTTGTCGACGGTTTGTGGGTTCCTTCTCTTATCCTCTGAATTCACTGGGGTCTTGCTGTGTCTGATGTCATCGGTTTTTCAGGTGGCAGCGGGTGTTTCCGAGTAAGGGTGATGCTGTGGTGCCGTTTCTAGAGCGGCTTGATTTGGTTTTTGGTGTAATTTCTCTTAATCTCTCTGGTTTTTTGTTGTTCGTGATGGTTGCTGGAGTGGAGGTTTTGCTCTATATCGCGGAACTTTTGCGATTGATTCCTTTTTGCGAGAAGGGGGTGTAGTTTTAGGCCTTTGCTCTGCTCTCTTGGTTATTTGGGTGAAAATGTTGATGTTCTGGTGTCGGGATGTTTCTCCGACGGTGATTTTTTGTTATCGGTGAAGCTCGCTGGGGATGACGACGATGGTTACTGCTGAAGACGACAACGAGAGCCGGTGTACCTCGCCGGTGTTCCGGTGATTGTGTAGCGCATGACGGTTCTTGGGTCGTCACGTGGCTTTCATTTTGCGTGCGGGCTGTTGTGCAGTGAGGGATTGACGTGCGGTGCATGGCGCGAGGCATGTCAGCGCTGTCGCGGGATTTGTTGGCAGGTTTGAAGCGATCATGGGCGCGTGAAGATGACGCTGGTTCGAAACTCTAGGAGGCTGGTGGTGGAATTGATTTTGAAATTTGAAATGTGTATTTCATCTGGATGTGGTGATGTGGTTAAAAGGATTTGGTGAAATAGTGTATTGGGTACCGGAAACCCCTTAAACCGGCTTCTGGATATATGGAAGAAAATGATTTGCAATGTGATAAGATTTCATTCCCCATCATAACCATTCAGGAATAATTTTAATTTGATGATTAAAAATAATTTTCAAGAACATAATATCATTCTGGATATGAATGAAATATATCTAATTCATAAAAATCATTAATTATACAACACAACATGTAATGTAAAATGAATCAGTTAACACCCAAAATAATGATACAACTAAAATATCATTAACAACGAATTTTTAGAAGAACACATATGATATCATATTTATGTATGTGGTCATTTTATAATTTAATAAAAATTATTTCACCATTATTCATGAGTTTAATCTACCGTCGACTAGGAAAAAGTACAAGGTAAGGGTTATTTTTACAATCTATTTATTATCTAAGGTTGTTTATACGTAAGTATCTACTAAGAAATCTTTATCATCCTCATCTATGTTTCATAAGAATATATTTCAAAAACATTTAGTATATACTATATTATGTGTTAAATTAATCTATACCCTCATTGTAATTTTAATAAAATGGTTTGAGTGTAATCTTTCTATCCATTTCCAAAAAAGGTAATTTATGAACTTTTCATGTAATTAAGGAAAAATGTTTTTAACTTATATTATGGGTGAATCTATTTTCCACTATTATAAAACCTTCAAATATTAACATAAAATATTATAAAATAAATTTCAAATAAATGTTATCTATTTTAAATATGTGAATTTTAAATGATTTCCAAATAGAAAGAGAAATTTCTCTCAAATATTTTTTATTTCATATATGTCTACATACATTTTTTTCATTTTATGCTTGTTTGAAGTTGATTTATTATGATTGAATTTTCAATAGTATATTGAATTTTTTAATATGTTTGATTTTGGATGTGCTATTTTTATTCCATTCATGGTTTATGGTTAAATTATTAATATTTCATATGCTAGTTTTAATATTAATGTTTATGTTATGTTTCAACCATTTTATATGAGGATTTCATTAAATATAGTAAGTGACGAGACAGGCCTGATATAACCCCACGATTCATCAGTAGGTCTCATGGGACAAACTAGTGTCTTGAAAAAGGGCCTTGATATAATATTATTTGTATTCTAGGAATGAGGCCTTGCCTATGTGGTTATGATGTTTGGCCTTATGCATTCCATAAATATGAAGTTAGATATAGATAATACATGTGATTATTTAAATAGTAGAATAGTCATGTGAATAATTAAATGGAATTATTTGATGTATCTTTGCCATATTATGATGGAATTTAGGTTTAAAAGGATTGTATTTACGTCTTATACATTTACTTAAATGTTTATTTTTTCTTACGATATTTTCAGTTATATTGTTATCCTTACTAAGAATATGAACACATCCCGTTATTATTTTTTATTTTCCCAGGATGTGAAGAGGAATATTACAATTAAACTACTGGAATTGGTTAAAGGATATGAGTGTGTTCAAAGGGGACACAATTTTTTGGTTTTTCCATTTCATAGTGTAATGTAAATCTTATGTATGTATCAAGTAATTCCAAGGATACTAAACTAATCTATATTTTGAGAAATGATCTCTTATAATCGTGTTAAAGTAATGTAATAATGCACCGAGTCTAGGTAACTAGGGTCAGGTTGTTACAAAGAACACCCATATCATCTATGTAGTGAACCATCATCTCTTAATCATGGGGAATGACTGTCTACACACACTGACTGGTAGATTTATTGTGTGAGGAATATTATTTTAGGAGGACCCCATGAAGAATTACAAAAATACATTCATTTCAAAACCAAATATAATAAATTTTACATTGATCCTTATATAGATATATTTCCAATATTTTAAAAAAGTAAATTACATTCAAAGAATTTAAATATAATATATTAATGATGTAAAAAATAATAACTCTGATCCTATGGGAATGATTAATTGCTTTATTAAACATGCATGAATATGCATTTCATCAAACATTATTGAATTAACGATTTTATCAACACAATAATTTATAATGTATTTTCAATAATATCACCATTGTTATAATACCTAGGATTATATAAATGAATGATCAATTATTCTCATTCTATCAAGGAATATGGATCTTTTTAAACACATCCCTAGATACCATTCTAGTGGGACATAGATTCTATGCCAACTACTGAAAAACTATCCATTATCAGATTAAAACTCTCATTGTAATCCAAAATCCATTTCATGGAAAATCTAATTCATTCGGGTTAGTATTTTCCTAGACTATCTACCTAACTTTTAATTAACTCATGCATATTAAAGAATTATATAATTTTCATAACCATTAAATTCATATTATATTAACAAATAATATTTAAGTAACCCCTAATCACATTTTTAGCATTCTATTTCATTAAAAATCCTCAATATGTATTCATCAATACTCATTCCTTTAAAAAATTCATTTTGTTCAAAATCTATACACTATTTCATGACTTCATTCCCTAATAATTATAAAAAAATTAATTCATCAAATCATTCATTATAATTATTTTTTCTTTTCAATATTCAAACAATTATTTTAATGATCATTTCTAATGTGGATGTACCACACACACCATGCCAATTGTTATTTTTCTTACCAAAAATAAAAAATCGTGATTTTGAAAAAAATATTATAAATTTGAAATTGCATAAGGAAAAATTTCAATAGGTATGACCTACATTATAAAACCACATAAATTTTTTCATGATATCTATTATGACCCAATAATGGATCCACAACCAAATGAATCAATTTATATAACCAAAAAAAATGGGATACTAGAACCATGATTCACAAATAAATATCTAATAAATCAATCCCAATCCTACAATGGATCAAAAATAATCAAAATTAGGTCAATTATCATATTGTATATCTTTTATCAAAATAAATGATATATTGTTTCATTTAATGAGAAAAGATTATATAATGAATAATAAATAAGGATATCAAATAATTTATATATACCTTTGAAAATTTATATCAAATACATAAGGATTCATTAAACTCGATCACTATGAGGTGTGCAATCCGAAAAAATATACAAATCGAGTCTCCTTGATTGAGAAAATATTATACCAGAAGATGAATTAGAAAAAAAAATACAGAATTACTATTAAAAATAAAAACATTAGATAAATTAATTCATGTCATACATTTTTGGAAGAGTGTATTGGAACACTAGGAAACATCGATTAACCCATTTGATGGATACTATAGTATTTTCAAGGATTATACGTTTAGTTTGAAAGAAAGTTATACTATTTATGAAGAACCCCAACCCCATGTTTTATGTTTAGAGGGGAAGGCTGCATTAATTGGACTAACTAGAAACCTACTTCTATCCCCTCATTTGTGACTCCAAAAATGATTCAATGTTTCCTAGGAGGACCCATGCATTTTTCACTAATCATTAGCCAAAAATAAACTATCCTAGAATGATTTAAAATTACTAAATGTCATCTTAAATGGGAAAATACAAGAACCAAATGATATAAGATCAATGCAAATTGATTTAAGTACTTAAAATCAAATCCTGATATAAAACACATATATTTTATAATAGGAACATAAAATTTAATAGTATCTATAAAAAACCCAACACTTATAAGAGAATGTAACACCCCAAGAATTTATAATATATTATTTTTAATATATGTTCAATATCATTGATGACCTTTGTTTTGTGCATCATTGAGATAAAATGAAATATGATACACAATTAAAATATTATTATTTATTCTTGACTATTACAACCTAGATGTTAAATCGATGGGTATAAATATAACTAAAAAAATGATCAGTATTATATGTTTTATAAATTTATAAAATAAAGTAAATATATATATATTAATCATAAATGAAATAAAATCCTTTTTACAGAGATGATAATGTATTATAAAAATATCAATTTTATTTAATGGTGAATTTTTGACCCGGTGCACAAATAATTTAAAATTATTTTTTACCAATTTTACAAAATTTATTTGATAAATTAATTATAGATTTTTTAAATAAAATTGTTAAAACAATCTTGGTATGAATTTATGAGAATTTACTGAAATGTTTTATTTTTATAATATATAATGAAAAAATACATTATTGTTTTGAAAACCTCTTTTTTGGTTAAATAATTTTCCAAGATAAAATATATTTTGAATTAGTTATAAATTCAATTTAGTTCCATTATATTATACTTTGTCTTATCTAGGCCATTAATATTTAAATTTAATATAAAAATTGTTTCAAAAAATTGTACTATTTTTTTGGAAAACCGATTTGTTTTATGCATCAAAATGTTGAAATTTATATTTAATCATTTAAAATTTATGAATTGAATTAGGAAAAATGGTTTTAAAATTTTAATTAGAATAAATTATCTTAACTAACATGGTCAAAACAATTTTATATCAAAATGAAAAGTGAAAATAATAAAAAATAATTATCATGTTTAAAGTAAAAATAGGTTATCTAAGAGTTAAACTAATACGATGAGGATTAAAATGACCAAAAAATTTATCCAATATTTATTTAATGGCCATATTAAGGCCTTTCTCACCTTATTATATCATTTTATGAATTTTGAGGAAACTTTTATATCCTTATAACCTATATAATAATTTAACTAATGAAAAAGAAAAAAAAATCACCCTCTTTATTTTAATTTAGATAACATCTTTTTATAGGGACAATTATTTTACTAAAAATGGATAAATACATTAGTAAAAATGAAATTATTTTCATGTTGATATTTTTAAAAAACAATTATTAATCATATAATTACATATGATTCTTATGCATAAATAATATATTAATTACATGGTTTATAGAAAATTTAAATAAATTATTACAAAAAATATTAACATTAAGATAAATTGAATGATTTATAATATTCAATTTATTTTTTTGATAAATATATAATTTTATACATGTGTGAATATAATAACTTCTTATTAAATAATTGTGTTTACTTTTTTAAAAAAATTAAATAAATAATGTGGAAATGGAAATTAATGTTACTTTATAATAAATTATATTTTAGACCATGATTTAAAATTCAAAGAAATACTATCATATTACAGGTGATTAAGAAATTCATAAAAATTAAAATTATGATACATAAAAATTTTATAATTATAGTGACTTTATATACTCTTTAATTGAAAAAACATTATTACTTTGATTATGGTTAGAGTGGTGTTTTTCACGTTACATGCACCAGTGTTTAATGTAATTTTCATCATACGAAATATATTAATTTCGTAAAATCGATTTCATATTTATAACAATTACTTCCAAATTATTTTATAGTCATAATTTTATTTTATTAATAATGGATAAATTACTTAGGATGAAGAGACTAGTTTCCCTAGTGATAAACTAAAATGTTAAATGTAATATAACTTAGATGTTAACAAGAAACATGAATAAATTATTTCATTGTGATTTTTTGAGGTGTGAATAAACTATATCATCCTTCAAAACCATTAATTATAATTTTTTTCCACGTGATATGACAATTACAATACATTATTTAAATTTATTCGGTATTTAAAAAATTCAAATCCTCCTCATTTATAAATTAGAACTCACTCATCTCACTTATTAACATGTACCATGATTATTTAATTGAAAAAGTTGTGAAATAATATCTCCCCAACAACATTGTAAAGAGAATAGTGATTATTTTCTCCAAAATACCTACACTAGTGTCCTTAAGAAGAAATCAAATGTAGGTTTGTCTATGAGATGGTAATTGTCTCGAAGAACCTCACTCTTAATCTTTCAACTTAAAAAAATAAATCTTATATTAATAATTACAATATTGTAACACCATAATATAACATATAATTAGATGTTATTATATAGATGACATAATATTTTTCAATATCCACTTACATCAAATGGGGAATAAATGTTTCATTCATGTGTACGGTGGACTACCGCCACGCGACCCGATGTAAATTGTTTTTCCCCCGAACTTCTCACCAATGTATATATTGTTTTATTTAAGGTATAGATATTATATTGATTATATAATTATTTTAATGGAGATATATTATCACACATAAATTCTTATATTCCATTTTTATTAAAATATGATAATCTTTCCAATGTGTACAACTGACTATCACCTTGTGAAGTGATGTAATTCATTTTCAGTTATGCTTTACATGGAAATTAATAATGATAAATTTAATGAATATTGTGATATATATGACATGATTTAAATTTTGGTAAATTAATATATCATGCACTTTCTTACCAATTTACCCTATTAGTGAATGATATCGTCACTCGGTCTTATATATGACATACCGTCTCCACGAATCGATGATATTCTCTTTTTATGACCGATATTCATGTATAGTTACAAAGATGAATATAATGCTACAAATTAATATTTATAACATTTATAACATTTTGTTGATTTTGTAAAAGTATCAAATTTTCATTAAATTGAACTATCATGATAAAACACACCCAAAAAACATGGAATTAATACCAAAAACAACAAAAGTAATGAAATATGTTTTAAAAACAGGGTGGTAAAATGTTTTAAGAGATTAATATATTGTATTATATACATTATTGTGGTTTTATATATTTATATGTATATATATATAATAAACCAATACTTACTATATATTACGTTCCTTAAAATATCTATGGTGTCAAACTTGAGGTAATATTTTCTCATTTTACATGTACTTTCATCACAAATATAACAAATTCACCAATTTTCCCTTTTTGTTGTTTATGTACTATCAAATTTTACTTTTTATTTCATAAATATAATTAACTTAATGATAATTAATGTTCCATTTTATTTTTATCCTTTTATGGGGATTATGATTTAGATGATACCAAAGAGGTAAGGGTTTTCTCAGAGTCTCATTATTATTCACAATTGCTTAAATTTAAGACTCCATTTGGGGAATTATTGGAACTTATATGTTAAACACAATATATTTACAAAAAATATTTTAATTCATGACCATTTCAAGTATTATTTCCATTTTCGACTCCTTGTTAATTTAAATTAATGATGATTTTTTATGAAAATCCTACTTCATTTACCACTTCAGTTAAAAATACTTCATCTTCCAGAACCTTGTTTTCTAAAAATTATTTCAATATTTTTATAAAAGTATCAAATTATTTAGTAAATAATTCTTTACCCATGATTTACATTTAAAAAAATATCAAAAGTTAATTTTCATGTGATTATTGAAACACTGATTGTTTGGCATTGACTAAAAATTTTAATGAAATATTTGATTTAATGTGTATGAAATGAATGGAAAAGTATTCAATCATTAACACTCAATGTTTTAAGAAATATCAATTTTTTTTTTAAAAAAAATTAAATTTTATATGAAATTATTTACAATATATTTGGTGTAGTTAAAAAATTTTTTAATGTGAAACGGTTATTTTCCTCAAAAAATATTTTTAATGTCATTTTTTCTAATCTTTCTTTTATTCAATAAAATCATTAATTTATTTTACATATAGGAAATTTTATTATTGGTATGATAATTTTAATTATTTTTATAGTTTATGATCAATTTTAATGAGAACATAATATTTTATTACCATTCATTGTATTACAGTAGATGGTTTATGATTATGATTATTTAATTGGGTAAGTGTTAACATTTCATATGTTTGTTTCTCAATAAAAAAATTAATATTGAATATTATTTATCCATTTATTATGAGTATTTCATTGGAATAAGTATGTAATGGGTTGGTATGGGTTATAGATATCCCCTCAATGTGTCAATATGTCTTACGAGACAAATCTATCGGCTAAATTAAAGAAGCTTCTATCCATAGATTTAAACTGTCTCATGAGAGTTTTTTAAAATATGATTCAAATATTTGTAATTATTAGTTCCCTGATTATGAGATCATTTATTAATGTCCATGTTATTATTTTTTAGTTATAATATCCATGGATAAGATTCCTGAACATGAAATTATTTATTTTTGTTTATTTAAACATCATTTATTTTTAGATATTATACTCAATTTATTGATTAAATGGAATTCGTTTTAGTTATTTATTCATGAAAGATATTTTTTACACTTACTATTACTGAGATTATGATTTCAACCCTTTCGTATCTATTAATTTAACCATGATAGATGTAATCTTTTTGGGATATGATTCCTTATATATTATTATCATGTCATAATGTAACCACTAACTCTAGTATACTATGATTAGGGTATATACCGTTGGTATCAGAGGAATTTATATTGTATCCATTGGAATTAGATTTATGTTGTACCCATTGGATTTAGATTTTTGTAATCATATATTATGAAACAAATCCATATGGTATAACATTATTATATGTATATATTAACATATTAATGTTTTGGTAAGATAGAAATTATATTGTTTTCTTACAATAAATCCTTTTCATTATACTACAAGTTGATGGATTTTTGGAACAAATTTTCTTAGGGTTAATAACATCAATAACAGTGAATTTGTATTTACTCAAGGGTTTCCTAGTAAAACTAAATAGTGCATAATGTACTTTAGGTTTGATACTCCTAGAGGATATTCTTTGGGTACATTAAATATTCATTAAGAATTAAAATGAAGGATTTGGATTGATCGTAACCATGAATGGTTGAGGTTAATCCTAATCTGTTTTATACTGATAAATAGTTTTCTTTATTTAAAAAACCTATAAATTATTCTCAATGACTGTTTTATTTCCCCCTAGGGTTTTATTTACTCAAACTATTCTATATTAGTTATAATTAATGGACGTAATAAAATGTAACTAGTATTAAAATGAATGTGATAGATAATGTCTTTATGAGAAAAAAATTGGATGCTGATTATGGTGTGAGATATTATTATTAAAAGTAATTAGTTAACAAGATATATGATTATATACATTAATCCTAACAAACTCTCAAACTCACCATAGAAGATAATGATGGAGTCTAATAAGAGATTTAATAGTAGAAAACATAGTGGAATCATCACTCAATTTAATTCCTTCCAAAAATGTGGCAAGAGAGACCCAAGTGAGAGTCTCAAAGGAATATGAATATTCATTATTTATAGAAAAAAAGGACCAAAATAAAGATATTTTTTAGGAGAAATGAAAATTTTAGGGTAATGTAATAGAAGGTAGTAATGGAGTCCCAAAAGTATTACTAAATGTTGAGTTTTTTAAATGTTCAAATTATGTGAATTATGAAATTATATTTCCTTAGGATAATGATCATGATTATAATTAGAAATATAAGATTAGAAATGGTTATATTTTTAATGATTCGTAGACTATGAATTATTTAATAAAGGGAGGATCTAAAATGGAATAAAATATTCAATCAAGGTTAATGGTGTATATATGTAGCAATATTTTTAATGTTTTTTTTGAATCAATAATTATTTTATATGAGTATATTATCCATGAAATTATATTTATAAAAAATATTTAGTTTATAAGGATTGTACGAGAATGTTTTTTCTAAAGGGATTTGATCAAATATATTGAATGGTACTGATGACACAGAAAAGGGATATAATAGAAATTTGATGTTTTTTTATAAAACATGATTGAGGGAGGGTAAACCATAAAATGTGGATAATTTTGAGATAATAATGATAAAGTTATCTTAATTTTCTGGTATTTATAACAAGGAAATTGGTAGTGATTTGTGTTTTTGTTGTTATATTTTTCTATAAGTCGATTTTTTTGTAATATATTCGACAACCTGAGAGTTTATATTTTGATGAAACATATATTAATTAATCTTTTATGGTGATAAATTTATTCAAATATATCTTTTGAGAACTTATGTGAGGATTTATGATGTTTTGGAAATATAATGTTAAATTGATTTTGATAATTTAGCAATCATATAAATTTTTGGGAGATTTAATTTTTTTAAATCATATTATTGATGAAACAAAATTTATGAAATTGATTAAGTATAACATTGGGTGTTACTATTATGTTTTAGATATTAATTTATTTTATTAGATTAATTGTTCAAACCATTTTTTATATAAAATTTAATACATATTGATGGACTTTCTACTCTTTTATAGATCATATTATACATTAAAAGTTAATTTTTTGACTTAGGCATAAAACAATCAATGAAGATATTTTTTTATTAAATTATTAATTGAATTCCAAAATTATAAGAGGACATATAATATTAAAATTTTATTTTTAAATATATTGATATCAAGTATATTTCAAGATGTAGTTAGTATCGATAATAAAAGACTCCTAGAACATTTAGAAAATGTTCTTGAAATAAAAGAAGTTTTCTAGTACATTTACTTCCATAATATATATATATATGGAGTTGCGATATTTAAATTTCTCTTGATTTTAAACTTTATCTTGATTAATTTACTCTATCACTCTCATTAATTATTTAGGATTTTTATCCATATCCATGTCTTCCCCCCGAATCGATGTTTTCCTACATGGAAACCAAGTGTTGTATTATTCCGAATACCAGACATACTTCCATTAATCTCTATTAAAGTGGATTTTATATTAAAAAATATTATAATGATGATTTTAAAGAATGGTTTGGTCAAATTTTACCCCTTTATTACTAAGAAGAAAAATAAATTTCAAATATTAAAATTATTTAAAGGTCGTATAACGTAACTCTATAAGCTCTCAAAATTGGAATACATTATTTTATTGCATAAATGATTGGAAAACCCTAAATTTAATAGAATATAACAGCATATTAAATTATAATATATATCATTTCGAATTAATTATCTCTCTTGGATAACATTTGATGCAATAATCACTGAGTTTATACAAAATGTAATACCCTTTTAAGAGATTATAATTTAATCATGATTATTATAAACAACATGTAAAATTGTTGGCTATAAATTAGAAGAACATAATATATAAAATTAAATTTTTTACACATTTATAATATAAATTTAATGGTTCCATATTAATTATAAATAATATAAAAACCCTTTGAAAAAGAATTGTTTTTTTGAAAAACAATATTTTAATGAAAGGTGGATTATTTTTACTTCATCTTTATTATTTAAAATTATTATTCACCAAATGATGAAAATTTATATTAGAAAAAATACATTTTTAAAATACATTTTAAAATTATATTTTTGTTAATTATTTTGTATTTTATGAAAATGTTACTTTTTTGATGAATTGAGAAAAATACTATTTTTATTGAAAACTGCCTTTTTATTTAAATTATTTTCAATGATTAATTATATTTTAAATTATCTATAATGTAAAAGTATTTCATATATATTACATTTTATCTAATTTAGCTCAATTATGTAAATTTTAAATTGAATTCGAATATTAAAAATTTTATACTTTTAATGGGTTTTTGGGAAAATTCATTTTTTTAATAGTCTATGAGTTTATTTTTAAATTAGGTTTTTCTAATTCTATGTGTATAATTTTTATAAATGGATTACAAATTATGAATGGGAATAAATTCTATTATCTAACAAGTAAAACTGTATTTTCGACCATAATGAATAGTGAAAACATTCAAACAGAATTATTACATTGAATGTTAAAATGGGGTTACTGGGTTTAAAATAAAATTATAATGGTTAAAATAACATAAAAATATATAAAATTATTATTTACTAGTAATATTTAGACCGTAATATCCTTATAAATTTTTTTATCAAATGTTTTTGTAAAATATTCCATAAAGGTGACATTTAAAATATTTTAAATATTAGAAAAAATTGCATCCTCATGCTATTAAATTTCAATTTCCATTTCACATAAGAAAAAAATATATATTAATCAATTTGGATGGTTATTCTGAGAAAAATTCTATTTATATGATGTGGTGAATTTATTTTTAATTATTTAAAATAATATAAATTTATTAAATGTATATGAAATAAAAATGAAAAAAATAATTCGTTTATTTAAAAATAAAATAAATGAGACTAAAAATATTAAAAGTAAAATACATTAATGAATTATGGTATTCCAATAATTTTTCAGATATATATGTCATGTTATATAGGTGTGAATGTAATATATTAAAATTCCATTTTTGTCTTTATATTTTTCAAAATTCAAATTAAATGAATAATTTCCAAATTGTCATTAATGTTATTCTATAATAAATGGCAATTTATTAAATGATTTATAATTCCTAAATATATTATATTATGAAATTTTAATTTTATATGATTTTAAATATAAAATATAGTCTATTAGTCCTATTATTTTTATAGGTAATATTGTGGCCACTAAAGAGTAAAACTTTTATTACAAAAGTTATGGTTGAAGTGGGTTTTTTAATGTTATATGACCTTGTGTTAAAATTAATTTTAAAGACACGTAGTTTTTTATTTGAGAAATTCAGTTTCAAAATATGAATTACTATTTCCCTATTATCTAATATGTATAAATTTATTTTATTCCGAATGGATATATTACCATGGTAAGAAAATATTATTATCCATAGTGAAAAAATAAAATGGTATTGGAAACCATGAAGTAATAGAAAAACATGTATAATATTGTTCTTTTTTGTGTGATGGAGGTCTGAATAGACCATATCATCTCTCCACACTTTTAATTGTCAACTTTTTAACTACTTGGTTTGTTTGTGACTTCCCATGATTTAATAGTATTGGGTAATTAAAAAATTTCGCTCCTCAATTATAAAACCACACACACTCACATCACTTCTTCACTTCTATAAAGAAAATTTTCATTATAAAAACCTACAAAAATAAAATTTAAAATTACTTATAATCTGTATATATGAATATTTATTTTCCCAGAATACCATCCATATGGTCCTTAAAAAAGAGATCCTACAGAGGTCTCTCTATGAATATGTAATTTTATTCAATATGTTCGTCCATTTTTATTGTTATTTTACACGAATAAATTACGTATTAACACATAAAATGTAATTAAAAGATTATATCTAACACAAAAATATGTTATTATGTTGGTAAAATATGATTTATTCATCACTACATCCTTTAAATGAGAATCAAAAGTTTCAGTCATGTGAAAGATGAACTACTGAATTGCGAACTGATGTAACTCATTTTCCATAAACACATATCATGGTGGGTTATAATAAAGGATTTTATTTTTATATATAGTTTTTATTATGTCATTAAAATATTTGAGTAAATTTTATCACATATACCTTCAAAAATTACATTGTGTTAAAAATATGATAAAATCTCTCATGTTTATGGAAGACTATTTCCTCATGAAGAGATGTGATTTGTGTTTCAGTTTCCATTAAATGGAATTATATAATGTTATTTTTAATTATTATATGACACATATATACATGATATAAATTATGGAAATTTAATATATCACAAACTTCCTATCCATTTATATCAGTAAGGAAATAATATCATCTCTCGTGTTCGTGTACAACCAATGATTTCTACAAAGCGATGAGATTCAATTTCTATGTAACATTTTGTACAATAGTAACAAGGTTGTTTATAAGGAAAAATAATAATATTTATTACATTAATATCATTCTGGTGATTATGTAACTATATCCATTGTACAAGAACTAGAACATTGATGGTATTAAAAGCGTTGATATTCAATTATATGTTTTATATACAATCTATAATGATATCATATATCATGAATATATTAATATTCATGGTATTAAAAGTTTAATTTAATGTTATTTTTTATCGGTCGATAATCATTTTTTATCCAATTTTTTTTAATAAATGGTTTCAAAAATGTCAATAAAATTATTAGAATTATTTATTAAACATATTTTCACCCATGTATTACATGTTAATAATTTTTTAATGTTATATACATGTCATTTTATAAATTATTTTCATTTCTTTTTACAGAAAACAAGAATGTAATCACTACTTTAACGTGTATGACATGAGAAAAAAATTTATTCCATGACAAATCATCATTTTATAAATTTTTTAAAATTTTCCAAAATGTTACAACTAATGAAAATATTTTTTGAACATTTATTAAAAAAAATCAATCTGAAAATCCTATTTTCATCAATGATGTTTTTAATATAAATTTTTTGATATTTCTATTCATAAATGATATAATCCCGTTATTGTAATTATGATCCCTTGGGGATATTTTTGTAATTTTTATTATTATTACTTTTTATGTTTTATGATCAGTTTGATAGAGGATTTTTAATTTCATTACCATTTGACATATTACTCTCAATGGTTTATGATTATGTTTATTTGATAGGGGTAAGTGTAAAAATTTTGTATGCTAGTTTTTCAATGGAAATTTTAAATGTGGAATATGATTCATCCCTTTCATGTAAGGAATTAATTGGATTTAGTATATGATTGGTGGGTTAAAATTATAGATAGCCCCACAATGCATCAACACAACTCATGATACAAATCAGTTTCCAAACGGGATTGGATTCAATAGAACAATTTAAATTTTCTTATGAATGGTTTTTTAAATATGTTTCAAAAGTGAAAAATTATAAATTTCCTTACTATAAAATTAATTATTGATTTCTATGTGATTATTTGAATTTTTATAATATTTATGAATTTGATTCGGGATTATGTGTTTATTTATATTTCTTTACTTAATCACCATTTATTTATTCTCTATTATTCCCAGTTTATTGATTAAATTTAATTTGTTTTAGTTATTTACCTTTCGATATTCTTTTCATATTACTTATGATATATTAATCTATAATATTACCTTTATGATCATATTATCTCAAATTTTTTATTATTTTATATTTTCCTTGCGATATTGGGATGTGTTTTGAGGTAGATATAGATGGATACACTGTGAGAAATAATGAAACTCTCCAATAAACACTTTTTTTATTTTATGCTTTCAATTTTAATTATAATTTCATGTATGAATCAAGTTTTTAAAGACTAATACACCTATTTCATGTGATTAAAAATATATTATACCAATTTAATAAAGTATCCACTAACTTTTAGCTACTAGGGATGGGGTATTTACCCAATGAATTTCCAAATAGAAAAGTTAACAATTTCAAGGGAACACAAAAAATCATAATAACCTTTCTATATTTAATATGTGAAATAGTCTTATATATCACATTTAATTTATTAAGGAAGACTGTGTATTTTTTTGAATATAAATCTCATAGAACAAAAGAAGAACCTAATTTTTATAATTCATTAGCCTGTAAAAATTTGACGAATTCATCAACTGATCAATAAAAAGATAAATATTATTATTTTCAAATGGGGTAGGTTTTATTCGAACAATAAAATCCTCATATATATTATCTAATTCTTTTCTAAGGAGAAGTGGATGAATAAACCCAAATCATTTATAAATCTCTACATTCACATTCTAAATTTTATATCACT
Source organism: Viscum album (assembly GCA_963277665.1). NCBI lineage: Eukaryota > Viridiplantae > Streptophyta > Magnoliopsida > Santalales > Viscaceae > Viscum > Viscum album. The sequence continues at coordinate 1,231,428,178 of OY728162.1, read as the reverse complement.
ATAAAAAATATATCATATAACTTTTCAATGTAGGAATCCACTATAGAAATATCATGTCATAATATATCTTATTGGATCATGGTTAGAGATAAAAAATGTTTTGTTTATAATTTCACTAATTCATTCCTCAATTAAGAAGGGATTACATTTATATTTTACAAGTAGATATTAACATTAAGAGAAATAAACTACTCTTCCACATTCCTCCAACATAATATTAATCTACCAATTAACAAATTCTTTTCTTACCATTGATACTTGTAATATATATATTTTAAGAGAGAAGGTGTAATATAAATGTTAGATAAAAAATATTCTCCTTCTATTTATTAACCTATAAATTCATCATAGTAACAAGACACACCATCTTGCACTGATTATATTTTTCTATCATCAATTTCATTGGAATATTTATTATAATGACATTAACAACTAGATTTATATCTACTAGTTTTTGGGTGTGGTAAATATTAGTTGTCTAATGAAATTTTCCGAATATCCATTTCATCATGACTAATTAATTTATATAAAAAATAAATTTTTGAATTTCATGACTTTATGAACCATGAATTTAATGAAAATATTATAGTTCCAAGAACTCATTGAATTAAGAATTACTAAAGTAGGTCCAATGACACGGATTAGTTAATTATTATCATGTGGATAAATTTTGAGAAAACAATGTGCCACCACATTATCATCAAATATAGTCATGAAAATTAATCTAATTTCTATTATAACATTAGGTAAGTATAGCCTACTCCTATAGATGATAGGTTAAATCACAGGGATGATGTAAACTACTAATTTATGTCATCAAAAAATATATATAACTTAGTAGATCATAGATAAATCATCTTGTTCAATTTGAGGGAATTAAAAAGTTACACAGCCATATATTTATTCTTCTATAATGGTTGACAGGAACCAATTATTTCCAACAAGTTACTTATATTCATGTCATTATTCAGTTCTTTCCATGAAAAAATTGATTTCACCATCTTAAGATTAACTTAAATTCCGTCTTTCCACACCACATCTCAAAATAAATTTTCACATAGATCATGAAGATAATATTTTAAAACTATTCAAGGATATGTTGGTCACGTAGATTTCTAAACATGATTCCCATGTAAGAATCATTCCCCACTTATATTTTATAGTAGACCCTCATTTCACCCACAAAGACCATATTGAAGGAGTTGAGTTATCGATGCAATATCAGGATTATAATATCAAATAATACTAAATTAAAATATGATACACCATATTCCATCACTATTTATTCCAAAATATTTTATATTCTTTTGACGTTGGAAATGAGAAATTTGGGCCCTTTTCCATGAAATGGTAATATCTGGACTAAAGGTGAATCATTAAAAACAACTATACCTCGATCAATTGATTAAAAATTCGATTTAACTTATTAAAGTAGTATTTAATCCAAATTTTTATACAATTTATATTCCTTTAATCCATTGTAAAAAATATACTCCTCATCATTCTAAGAATAGAGTATAAGTGTAACCCATAGAGATACACAAGGAAGAAAAAATCGCTTTGGCTCAAAATAACATGACGCTCCTTCAACCCATTTAATCATGTTGGAATAATATTATTTAATGGAAATATTTTGTTTATATTTGGAATAAAATAAATTTAGAAAACATCCCACTCCAAAATTTAACATGATAAGTTATCTAGGGACACTATAGAAAATACCTGACCACTAGAGGTAACCCACTCCTAATTTTAAGTACACCAATATCTACTAAAATATTTGACATATATAATATAACCCCACTAGCCTCATACATATTTCTTCCTCATAGAATAGACCATATGTATTATTCTCTATAAGATAAATGATATATCATATCAAATTATGTAAAGGTAACCCATGGATGATAACAGTCAACGTCGTCATTAATTAAATACATCCAATCCATAATGTGAATAATATAAAGATGTATATATATACATATAAAAGATTTCATATGATAATCGTGCATTACATATGTATAAATTACATAATCGACATTGAAAATCACACTTTATTATCTTACCATGAGGTTAATTAATTTCAATAACATATAGAATATAATTAGTTATGTAATTAAACAAATCAATAACATGTCTAGATATAAATAAATGATTTATTTGTATCAAATAAAGATGTAGCAAAAAATTACATAACAGGAATAAAAACAGACAATATTTTTGGTCTTGAATCCAATTACATAGGTTCATACTAAATTATATAAAATATTAATTTTAATTAATTTTAATATCCCAATATTTGTTAAAGGACATTTTGTTTGATAATAGGTATGACAAACAAACCAATAGTTTAAACAGAACTCAAAATAATATTCTCTAAAAATGATAGTTATAACCATGGTGTTGAATTGGAATTTATGAATTGTATAAAACACTGTTTTTAAATATATATAATGTTTTTAAGAAAAAAAATATTTTTATTAATGACTAGGAAAAAAGCACAAACTTTTTTATAAATTCATTTTATTCATCAGATGTATTTTTCTTAAAAAAGGGGTTTTTATATATTTTTCAGAGTATATAAAATAAATAATGTCCATAACTGTTTGACATTTTATATGATAAAAAATATAAAATTTAAAACTATCCATCAAAATTATCTGAGAGTACAAATTTGATTTTTTTGAAATGTTAGATTTTTTAATCAATACGAGAAAATTAATATTTTTATTAAAAATGTATATTATTATTAATTGTCTACAAAGAAAAAATATATTTTGGATGAATTGTTTTATTTTATTACTTCCACATGATTAAAAATAATCAAATTATGACTTTTTAAATGAGTTTTATAATTTAATTCAATATAAAAAAATTTTATTTTTAAAAGGGAGTATTTTTAAAAAGTGTTTGTCATCAGGTTTTTCTAGTTTGATATAAATTAAATTCTACCACTTTTTTGGTTGGAATTGTTAAAAATGGAATCCATATATTAATATGGAGGACCAAATTTAATAAATAGGTCCCTTTTTATAATAATTATGAATACTATTCATTGTAATTTGTTTAACATGGAAAATGATAAATCATGTATCTAAGGGTAAAAAATAATTATGAAAAGGACTATAAAATGGCCAAAAAACATTCCGTAATTTTATTTGTTGATATAATTTAATCCATAATCAACCAATACTTTGTTATATGCCCTTTTTAATATTTTCATCTGATTACGACCTTTATAATATTTTATGCAATGAGACATCAACAATGACATACTATAATTTTTAATAATTATAGTATTTTTTATAATGGCGAAAATGATATATTCAATTATAAATTCTTAGTAGAAATATAAATGGTTTATCTTTGGAATTTAAATTTATTTTATTGTTTAGTGAATTAATATTTATCTTAAATTTGTACGCAACACACATATCATAATAATTCAGTTAATAGAAAAAAATAAATATTATTAAAAATAATATAAACGTGTAAAATTCCAAATAATAATTCAAATAAAAATAAATTTTTAGAAAAAATATCATCTTATAAATGTATTAAAATATTTTATTTAAATATATTGTTTTTATTTATGTTATAAAAATCCACAAAAATGAATATATTTAAAAATTACATTATTTATATTTTTTGAATGTTATATTTTACTAACTTAGATAAAGTATCTAAAAATATATATTCACCTAGGTTAATCGAATATGTTTTAAAATATCATGAATATTCCATTTATGTGGATTTTCTTCATTTATATTAATTATCATTACACATAGATAGTAAAACCCCTTATTGTCTCTGTAAGTTTTAAAAGGGTAAATGGGGGAACAAAACTAAAATAAAATTATATGAACATTGTCAAAAAAGTATATTTTTAAATTAATGAGGTTATTTTGAATCATAATCATCTTAAAATATTGTATTATATATTTAGATCCATTTTTACATAAAATATAATTTATCTTAATTTATAATTTTAAGAAATACCAAAAGTACACCTCGTATATCTTATAAATGGTAACATCTTCATAATATTTCACCACACCTCAAGAACCATCTATATAAGCCACCACCTCCCCTATACCTTTATCACATATCATGACACATTTTAAATGTCTTATTTTGGGTATAATACAAACATTAAAGGTTTTCTATTTTATTGCAATGGAGGTTGTCTAAAGAATACATATAATTCGCAACCGAGAATTTTCATCTTATTTAATCCTCCAAATCTGTAAAATATTATCCAAACATGAATAACTAAAAAATCACAATTTACAAAATAATTATATTTAATTTTTTAATTTAATTACCTATATCCATCTTCACCGTCCTTTAAATGGGAATGTAATTAATTATTCATGTCTACGGAGGACTACCACCACATTGAATGATGTAATTTTTTTTTTCATCACCCACATTCATGAATAGATATAATGATAAATTTAAATTTTTTATATGATATTATTGAAAAATTAATCATTGTTAAATGATAATATATATTTTATTTTCTTAACATTTCATTCAAGGGTTATGGAAAACAATGTTTTGTTATATATGTGGACTACCACCTCCAAGAAACAATGTGACTGGTTTTTAATCACCACATCAGATGTATTATTTTAAAAAAATATAGTAAATGAAATAAAATATAATTTATTACATAATTATCAATATAGAAATATAAAATAATACTTAACATCTTTCGATAATGATCATTGAAAAATCAAAATGTTACTCCTGTGTATGTAGGACCTACCATCATCATTATTTTAACATAGTTAATTTTTCATAACCATTTATATTGATTAGTTATAAAAATAAAAAATAATTATTATTATGAAAATTACTTCATAATTATTATTATGAATATTATTGAATAATGTCCCCATTTAGCATGGTATATATATCACGGTTGTTTTGAAAATCACGTACCGAACACCCTCAAAATTTCCATCATGGACTGAATTGGTTTAAATTTAAATATATCATTAAAATTAATTTATTATATATAATAAGGATAAGGTATTTAAATTATTAAATGTTATTTAATAGATCAAATAAATGGAATGGATTTTTTTATATGTTTTAAAGGAATTATTTAGAAAGTTTCTTTAGCCATATATCACTACTTATTAAATTGTTAATAATGTTGTTTAATCTTTTCTTTATTTCCAATTCACCTATTATTGATTAATAAATCATCAATAATTTGGTTTTTAATTGTTATTTACATTTTTTCTTATTTTAGATATATTATATATATCATCCATATCCATGATTTATAAAAAAATTTAAAAAATGTTTTATTCAAAAAATAAATGTTTTAGATTACTTATTTAATCTGTTATTTGACTTCCATTTAACTAGATTACAAAACAATTTCGTAATGTTTTCTGAATGGATAAAATTACACTCTACTTAATAAATGTTTAAAAATAATATTTATTTTTATAAAGTATAACATTTACTAATTTTACCCCATCATGACCATTATTATCGTTGAATCATCCATTATATGTTTCCTAATTTATTTTCAAACATAGTAATTTTCACTGTATTTTAATGTCTTTTTTTAAATGTGATTTTCATTCTAATATGGGAATTTTTCTCATGAATGTTTTTCATTTTAATTTATTGGTATATCAATTAATCAACAAAACTAACTCTTCATGATACTTATGATTCACCAGTGATATTTTAAATGATTCCATCCTTACTTATTCTATGGATTAATTATGAATGTTGAAAAGAGATTGTTATGGAACACCTTCCTTTTTTTCGGGTTAATCAGGTTACTAAAGAAATAAAGAAATTTTCTATAAGTGTTATAATTAAATTCAAGCTAAATGTTTTTTAGTGATGATATTTTTCTTTATTTTATAACACAAATGGTAAATCCCAATACATCTTATATGATTGGTTGACACCCAAATAAATCCTTAAAAAGGTGATCAGAATATATCTTATATATTGAGTGTGACCATATTTCTCTATAATTCTTCGGGTAGTGTTCTTTTGTAAAAAGGAATTAAGTAATAGTTAACATAGGGTCTCTCATATAAATATAAAAGGTATTTAGTAATTTCTAACATGGGTTTAAAATTAGTCAATAATATAATGTTCCATGATTCCAACACAATTTCATTACAATTTATTGGGTTATTAATGAATTTTCTGATCAATATTAACATAAAATGGGTCATTATTGTTGATAATTATAACCATTTTACTTATTAAAAGAATCATAATTTTTTTTAGAATTTATAATCAAGGTATTGATAATTAAGATTTCTGTTATGTTGTGATCACTGATTTTTTCATCCTATCTTTATAATCATATTACACTTATTAATGAAATTAAATTGTTATTACTTATGATTGCACTTACTAAGAAAATGAAGTCACCCTTCTCATGTTTAATTTTCCCTAGGTCAATAATGATGATGATAACTGAATTTGAGTCTATAATTTTTTAATATGTTAATAAATTCTTGTGAGATGTTGAATTTTTTTTATGTAATATCGATAAATAGTTTTAGAGGTAAAAAATACTCTCTTGGATTTATGAGTGTTCTTTGTGTAAGAGTTTTCCTAATTATATATAACCAAAACTCTAATGGTATATGGGTATGTAGGTTATCCAATAGATATTATTTAGTTTCTATGGTATGGATGGAAAAATTGGGTCACATTTATTATTTTCAACAATTGAAATGAAATGTTTATGTTTTAGCATCAAATTTAAGACTATGGGTTTAAGTCATTACAGTTGGTATCCGAGTTGGATTCATATAATGTAGGCTATTTTGATGTTTAAAAGTGAGCCATTATATGTTTAATGGATACAATCATGGTTTTATAAGATTATGGACTTAGAAACCCCTTTTTGTATTATGTGATTTAATTTTAAGGTGTTTGGTTATATTTTGAGAGTCATTTTATCTAGATGTTGTATATATGACCCTTATGTTTAAAATTAACTATTATTTGTGGATAATGGTTTAAATTATGTTTTTGAATCATATATGATCTTAATGTGGAATTATGGTGATTCAAGTATTTTAAGGAACTGATTAGAATATTTGGGGGATTATATGATGAGGGAATAGTCCTTTCCAGGTATAGGACATTATGAGTTACTAATTATATTTTTTGATATTTGTTAAATTTAACCTAGAAGAATGTGTTATCATATTCTTTTTATTTTTGGGTTTCATGATCCTTAAAAACTATTTTGATTAATTTTTAGGATATTAATTTATGGTTTGATTTTGTTTGATCTTTTTGAATTACTAATTAATTTTGGAGATTAATGTTGTATTTCTTTTTATGACTTTTTATTAATTTGGGGAATTATAATATCTTGTGTTAACAATTATGATTCTAGATAATATATAAAAAATTTATGAATAACATGTTACCATTTTTCATAGTGATGTGATATATTTGACGTTGACTCAAGGACATTGGATATGAAAAAGTCATCTTTAATACTCATAATTTCGCAAAATGTTGAGATTGTGGTGGAAATTAAAGAAAGGATGATATTACACATTTCATGAAATTATAAGAACTTTTCTTATTCAGATAAATCGTAATGAAAATCTATATGACTCCAAAAATGTCCTTGTAATAAAATGTAATATTATTACGATCAATTATGATGAATCAATAGACACTTGCACTATCACATATTAATGATTTTTTGGTTGAAACCTATCTAATAACCATGATATGTATCAATTTTAATCAAACAATATACATAATTTTTCACTTCTATTTACATATTATCACTTCCCACCATATTACCTACATGTAAACTGATTAACGTGACTATTATCCTTACCTTTAACACATATCAAGTGCACATTTTCATAATTTTTATATGATGTCAAATTACATGAAAGGTAATTTAAAATTCTAAAACATTGATTATAGTTATCAATTTCAAACTAAAAGTACATAATTTATTCATAGGGTATAATTTTGTATCTCAATATTTTAACAGATGTAAATTATGTTTGATAACATGTACAACACACAAAATTGGGATTAAACGAACATCATTGTATCATTATTTAAGTACAACCATTATTACAAAGCTGTTAAATTGGAGGGTATGATTATTATAAACTAAATTTTTTGTTATATATAATTTTTATAGTAAATAAATATGATTTTAATATTTATTTGAAAATTGAGAACTAAATATTTAGAAAATGCATTTTATTCTTCAACGATACGTTTTGTTTTAGAATGTATACTATTGATTTTTGTGAGTGAATAATATAATTATATTTTAGAACTATTACAAATTATATTTTACTAAATAAATACCATTTTTCAAAACACCATCTGAAAATTTTAATTTGATGAAAAATTTTAATTTTTATGGAATGCATGATTTATCAATGAATAGTGAAATACTTATTTTTTTAAAATTGTATTTTCTTTTAATTAATTTAAAAATTAAAATTATACATTGGTTAACCTACCCTTTAATTATTTATTTTTGATTTAAAATAATTGAATTATACATTTTTAAATTAATTTTATACTTTAAGTTAGTATATGCTCTTTTTATATTAAAAATGTGTATTTTTTCAAAATATCATATTTCATCTTGTTTTGTTAGTATGAATTAAATTACACACCACCACATATTCATTTTAAATTTTGATTTTTTTCATATTATGATTTTGGTTGTTCATGACCCATTTATTTTTAGTTATTATGAAGAGTGACTATAGTATTTTTTATTACCATAGTAAAGGATAAATTAAAAAATTAATGGTTAAATATAATATGATATGGACTAGAAAATGACCATAAGATATTTCCAAATTGTATTGAGTGGTTATATTTCATCCATAATCTTCAAATATTTAGTTATATGTACTTTTGATAAATTGATTTCACTATAATAATTGAAAAATATTATTTAAAAAAATATTTGTCACGTGATTTCGTTAAGATCTATAATATTTTTTATGTTGGGATAAAAAATATGTTCAGTTATAAATAGTCATTGTTAATTTAAATGACATTTCATTATAATATAGTTTTTTAGAGAATATATAATTTTAATTAATTTTTACAAAATTTCAATGATGTAATTATTTATTTAGTGATAAAATTGAAAAAAAAATTAAATTAAAAATATTAGAAGTATGTTTTGGTGACAGAAATCATGCTTCAGCAGGCATGGGAAATGTATTGGCTGGTTGGGAGCTAATTTATACTCAAACTTCATCAAAATTCAACAAATGAGTCTATTTTGTGTAGCTCGTTCACGTATATCCCTCACCACTCAGACCGTGAATGTCTATGATGGTTAGTCTCCAACTTCAATGAGCACTACGACTGCAAGAATCGTTGATTTTTTCTCTATGAGTTTGATGGAGCAATGCCGCTTAAGATATTATTTAGTTACTTATTTGCGGGAAGACCGATGAGTAACTCCAGACCTCATTTCATAAAAATAGTTGTCTTACACCCCTTCATATCTATTGTTACCTAGAAAATTCTCATTCTAAACTCCAAATTCCTGAATCTTTTAAGCATTGCGAACCTAAGAGAAGAAGGGATTTCTCATCATACATGGGCATCACCATACATTCCATTCTTTTTTACTTAATATCACCTACATATGGTATGAAATCCCATTTATATGTCCTCCACCCTTCACAAAGGAGGGATCAACTTCTTTTTCCTCGAGTCTCTATGAAGTATTTAGCCTTCGTGGTGCACTCTCCTTATAATAAGCCATATGCCAAGGAGAGTCTATACTCCTCTAGATTCATTCCTTCATGAAGAACCTTTCATTCATGAAGATAATTTCCTTCATGAATAACCCTTGATTCTTGAAATTACTCTTGGAGAGCCCCTGGCTTCGTGAACTACTTTCATGTGAGGCACTCCAACCATGGGTGAACAAATTTAATGGTTCCATGTGTGGTGTTTCATGTCACATTTCCATTCCAAATGATTCTTCACATAGGTACACTAACATATGCTACTTCTTTGCGTAACTACACTAAAATGGACCCCATAATTGAACACTCCACCCAATTGTATCTATCATTTCTGGTTCCTTCCCTTCACGAATTGTGGGTCAGTACTAGTCATGTCTGTCACATGGATGAGGAGGGAATCCTCAGTATCCGAGATAAAGGGCTTTGAGTTGATTATCACCAATGTCCTCAACACATGAATTTAAACTGTATTTTCCAAATATGTGGAATTTGTGAGAAGATCAGAAAGAGTATGGGAACCAGATACCACACACACACACACTCACTCAATCACCCCCCCCCCTCTCACTTTTCATTTGGGATTTATCTCCTTGTGCACCTCAGGCAGTCACCACGTAAGCCCCGAAAACCATTGATAGGGTTTTTTGTGGACAACTGATATAAAATGATATCTTCCTCTCAAAGAATTAGATCCTTCTTATATATTAATAAATTTTACATGGGACTCCCTCTAGGAGTAAGTCTCATTGTCCATCTCTTGGGTCTGTCTTAGAGTGTAATTCCCCCATCATTTCTCATGGAACATCATTTGTGACATGATCTTTAGAACTACTATTGTCTCTTGTATCACACACAAATCATTACGCACATGGTCTTAGAGATTAACATTGGTAATGATTACATGCTCCAACATAATTTGTATGCCACATGCCCCTTTTTATTAGTCTACATAGGTTTTTATCCCTTTATTCTAAATGAGGTATGTAGGAAATCTCTATGAGGTTCAATCCCAAACAATGCTAAACATTAGTTCCTCCTTCCTATGAGTACACCACCCTAATACCCCCTGAGTGGTGTCCATATCAACACCCATGGACACCATAGTGTGTAATCCCTTCTTCCCCATCATAAAAATGTATCCTTTTATCCATACCTAAAAAACAATGTATGTAGGAAACATATTTTATGTTCAACCCCCATATTGTCATATTAATAGTGGTCCACTATCATCCTTAACATATGATGTTAAACTGCATGGGATATCCAAAATACATGGGATTTTATTTCCTACCCCTAGGATACGTAGGAAGCCTCAATGTGATTCAGTCTCATCACCCACTTATATCATGGTCCTTCCCTCGAGATGTCATATCTAGGGAAGATTATCCCTCAACCCAAAGGATTCAATTCATTTAGATCCTCATCCATGAGCTCCATTTTCATTATCCAAATTCAAATGCATCTCATATCCCCAATTTAACCACACCAACATCCTCAAAATTGTTTCATCCCATTCACTCAATACACTTCACACAACCCTCCATCATTTATCCTGAATCTTACATGGGACGCCGCATCCCATTGGGATCATTCCATACACATTGGGTTCCTTATACCATAAGCCTCATCCACCTCCCCATCACTAGTCCTAACAGAACTCACGTATCTATCCATGAATAGTACTCTTCCATATACTCTCTCACCTCACCCTTATTACAATAGGGTCACATTATCACAAGGAAAACCTCATTGTAGAAGCCCCATTCATTATCCCATTGCTTCATCAAGAAGTTCCTGGGAAACTAACCATTGGAAAACCCCATAAAATATATATCAATCAAAAATAGATATACCCTCTTGGAATGGGAGGGAATTCATGTGGAATACCCAAATCACCCAATCAAACCATGTGGGGTTTTTCCCATAATATTATACATGGTACATAGGAAGCCACCTCAAGGTTCAATCCTGACCAGTGAGAAACCTTGATTTCCCTATGATTGGGGCCCACCCTCCCTGATACATATTCAATTATGTATATATTAGCCTTCATGGTGTCAAATATTCACATTATTGGTCACACCATCCAATGTCCTTACTCATCTGGCATTCTTGTCCACCCTACCGGTGAACCATCAAGGTGCTCCCTCTTAGGGTTGAACCAATATGATCCACCTTCAAAAGTGTTCTGATCAGTCAGATCCATATTTACTAGATGTTAAACTTGTGGAATACGTTGTGTTAAACATAGGAATATATGAAAAACCTATTATATATGCTTCCAGAAAATGGTGATACTCTGTAATCAACATTGGATTCATTGGTCTTCCAGGCCCTTAGGACGCGCTCTGATATGTGAGAATTCAGGTGTACCATTGCTCTAGTGTCCATGCATTCCAGTTATTCCCAAAATGAATACAATCATAACATAAGGTTTCTGACCTTACATGAACCTTTGGGATGTCTTAACATATGTTGCATATATAACTGGTGTCTATGATTAGATGGAACCAGGAGGATTTTTACAAACAACTGCTTAATCTATAAGGGAGACCCAGACTAGGTGATGAATAAGGAGGATGAATCCATAAAGGAGATATTTATGTCCCATAATCTATTTTGTTCATGGAGAAATCTTATAGGAAGAAGTGATGAATGTTTCATGCCTTTGGAATGTAGGAATGCCAGGTACAATGAACTATCAGTGGGCATCAACACACCAGTGTGGCATGCCTTGGCAGTAAGTGAAAAAAATAGAAATAGTGAACCTGACGTGAATCTATTATACTAAACATGGGGATTAGTATCATTTGTGAAATCAGCATATAAGTGTGTCACCAAATCTAGTTATCAAATTCTTGGACATTCAATGAAAATTGATGGCCTGGCATGGAACTCACTTAAATATGGGGATGTTAGTCAATGATCATTTATGGTTATGAAATCATTTCAATGGATCTCTATATCTATCCATGGAAGACTAAAAAATTATGTGGAATTATGAATTACATTCCTACATTATATGGTGATAAAAACATCATTCTTATTTTTTGGATCCAAGAATTAAAAAACTAGTTACCCACCGCCTGCAAATGTAGGGGTAAGGGAAATATCAATGTAGAAATACCCAATGATTCCACTTTTGCCATGATATCATCCAAAACGATGGATACTGGGCACCCACACCCCATATCATCCTCATAATGTGTTCTGAGGAGGTCGTTAGAAATTTTCATTATATAGTATGAACATAAAATGGCCATTACCACATGGGACATTTCCCGCCAAGACATGGAAGCTTCTTTTCCTCACTGTTATATAAACCCCCAAGGACCATGCCAAAAGATACTACTCCCCACTATGAAATTCAAATGTTTTAGGAGCCCCTCACCAACATGTTCATAGGACAGACTCCCATATAAAAAGTGTTGAGGTATGTACAAGTCATTCCAGATGCGACTATATCCTAGGATCATCGAAATATGGATCCACAAGGGACATGGAAACTCCACCAGTCGTTTCCTCATATTAAGGACCAGGTGGTTCAAAACCCAGCACTATCGGTCCCAGTTCAGCTAACCTGACGACAATGTAGAGTAATTGATCAGGAATATTACCATTAGGGTTTGTCCTCTAATTTAAATCTAGTGGACCATGACACCCCCAGTGGATTCTATTTTTTTTACTCCCCTATGGAGAAAGGATTTACCATCAACTGATTGGAATTGAGACTGCAGTCACCCTTATGGTGGAATGTGATGACTCCTTTGATCACTAGTGAATCAAGATTCTTCCACCATCACACATAGAGTTGTGATCAAATCCTCAACTGATAGGGACATGGTGATTTGGTTTGTACCGCCCCCAAGAGGTGTCCCATATTGCATCATCTGGTCATCCCGTGAAAATTATTCTCCATTTTCTTTCCCTTTATCGCAATGGACCACATCAGTGATGTTGACGGTTCCTCATCCACCCTAGTTAATGAGTGGGGAATAAAAGGGATATATCCCACAATAGAAAAATATTATTATGCTATAATATTCTAGCAGCCCACATTTCTAAGATAATATAGTAGATACTTTTTACTAATATCATCATTTCAGAGTATGTTACCTAGGATGAGGATATGTGTATTTATTAGACTATATAAAAGATGAATTTCAAACTCCTTAATCATTAGTTTAATTATGTGTTGATATCAGTGCATTAAGAAAACATCGGCAAACAATGTTGCCTGGTTAAGGTAGCTGCACTTCGCATGACTCAACAACCATCATTTCTAAGTTGTAATCAAACCCACCAGCAACGATGCATCTAGTGATTCACTATGCTCCACAAAATTATTCAAGAGGCATCCCTACACATCCTGATCCACGGCTAGAGGGAGTGCACTGCTCTTCCTTTTAGTCCCATCCTACACCAACCAGACATAATAGGTGATATTCAGTATATACCACCGAGTATAGTCATGGTGAACATGTCTAACCTTAATCCGCTCAAGGAAAAGTATACTGATGTAGGACTTGAAGATGAATCCTCATCTCATAGGGTAGAATAATACAATTTGGGAACAAAAACATGCATCTGTATTCACCATAACAACATTTGAATGGCCTTAAAGATCCCTCAGAGTCATTGGCATTTGGTTGAGACCCAAGCAAGGGAAAATGAAATACTGGGATCGTTAAGCCCTATGAATTTTCTGGTTTTAACGTAGAAGCTAGAGGTAGAACCTGATATGGTGGTGTTGCATCAAAAAATCATAGAACAGAAAAAGATCATTGATGTTCTCCTTGATGAGTGCCTTGAAGAATGTCACCCTGACTACGGTGATCCTCGTAATGATCCCATACGGCTCCCATAGGGAAACAGGGGCTGGCACAGGTTACTCTGGAAAAACTGCCTCTTATTGGTCTCAATAATCCTATATATTATGATTTGGTAGAGGTAGATTCTTATGTAAAATGACTACATTATGTATCAACATATTGTCCTGATCAATGTGAGTATCGTCCTCAAGACCTGGCTATATAGGTTGTTCCTCCAACAGTTCCTCAGGTTGTTCCTCCAAGACTTCCACCATTTTCACAATGAGAAACTAAATCTATAATCCATTTTTAAGAACCCAATAATTCACCAGTGTTTAAAAATCCTCAATAATACCGGAATCCCCAGCATAGTGATCTGATGGCCACATTCATTTTCCATATAAAGGCCCTTGAATCATGATATGATGAAATACCACATGATTCAAAGCCATATATAGCATGAGTGGATGATATACCAGCACAACCAAATTTCAAGAACCACACCTTCTACCCTTTAAATGGCATTTGAAACCCATTGAAGCATTTAGAAAACATTATTTCAATATGTGGACCCATGCTGGTAACTCTATAGGATCATGAGGCTATTAATATCTGATTTTTACTGCAAACACTAGAAGGGACTAATTCATCTTTTATATCTAGTTACCCATCAGGTATATATTTGGTTTGGAATATTATTTATCAGTTCTGTTGTACAACCCATTAGACTATTATTTATGACCTCATCATGTGAATGAATGGTCCAGATGAGTGAGTCATAGACATTGCTGTAGGGTGGAAATGCCTCACATATTAACATGACATGCCCATGACTCAAGAGTAGCTGCTAACGATGTGAATGGGAAATTTTATGACTAAACTGGTCCAATCACTCATCAATCATAATTTCAAGGATGGAATTCAGGATTTCTCAAACATGGCTCAATTCATAGAGGAAGTGTTTCAATTGGTCAGAAAGGCATGAAAACTATATCCCACCACACTAGCAAGAATTATTGTTAAGGCTGAACCTGATGTAGTTTCATAGGTAGAGTCCCCTAGGAGGTTCAAATTGATTCCGATAGAGCCACATCCATAGGATTATCATGGGAAATAACCCCAAGATCCACCTTAAGCTCATTATTTCCCACATCATGATTATCCAAAACCACCCAATCTATAACTATCACCTTAGTGAGACAACCAGGTTCCACCTCCATACGAGGCTCTCACCACTAGTTAGGACCAGGCTCCTCGAGTCTCATTCATGGATAGGAGAAACTGGATCTTCTCATTTGATGAATATCAATACCTCTATTATTTTAGGATTTCCTTGGATAAGAAAATCCCGAGTTTTCTAGAATGTAGAAGTCCCTAAGAGGCTGATCTCTATGATCTTCCTGATTATGACCCCTATCAATGATTTTCTGGGTGCACCATAAAGAAGTGCTACATATATTAGGTTTGGTTTCAGGACCAGATAAATAAAAATGTAGTAAGATTGGGTCCTTCTCCATAATTGATTTCATGTGTCTCTATAAACCTTGAGAGCAACAGTGAAGATGAATGGAAAATTCACTCAATCTACTTGTCTCATATGTATGAAGAATGGATGGCTCCCAGGGTAGTACCTCATGCCCATGGTTTCATTGATTCCTATTTGAATCAGAATGATCATTTTGAATTCATCATGCCTTCTTTATCTATCACTAAAATATCGACATACCATCCTTACACTCTTAAGAATAGGAGGTATTGACAACACAATGGAAATCAAATCCTTATACCGGTGATGAAGTCGTCTCACACTCTTGGTGACCTCATGCCCAAAGAGAATGGAGTCACCACCAAAATTCACTCAATAATGCTACATTCCCTAAGTGATGATCAGGAGTATAACTATTTGTATACCATAAAGTTGGTGCACCATTACGTTGTTCCTGAAGATAGGGAGTGTTAGGGATGTCCTCATTAATTTCATGGTCGTTGCAATCGTCGATTTGGTCGTGGCTATGTGAATCGTCTAAATGCACAGGTTAGAAAATATATGCATGTTGTGCCTGGCACCGTGACTATGAAATTGTTTCATCATAGAGGATCATCATGAAGAGTAACCTTATACCATACCATTAGATTCCCTTCCACTTCCATTTATGTTACACGACTATGTAGAGCCGCCACGAACATGTTAGGATCAATCATGCCAAACTATGGTTAACCATTTATCATTTCATAGTTAGTTGGTTGTAATTTTTCATGGATCATTATGTGAGAAATGAGATATACATGACACCATCTAGAACCTGCCCATTAAACAATTAACACCCTTTATACCTCCTAACACATACCAACATTCTGCCTGTAGGAAGGAGTTAGCATATTTGTATGATGTCATTAACCACCTTTCCAACATTCTTGCAACACTGTTGAACTTCAAGGCTCTCTAACCATCAAATTATTTGTTTTAATACATCATAAGGTCTTTGAAAACCCCCCTCTAGTTTGAGACATTGGTATTGGCTGTGTAATCCTTCCACATTCTGGAAGACGAGTGATCATAAGGACAAGCCATTATCTTGTTTTGAAGACAAGACAAAGGATCTTCCATTTAGGGGAACAACTACCCACTATAAATCAGTGGACATCTCAATTTCATGAATTTTCATTATTGTATTATTAACATAGGTTCTTGGATTAATCTAATACTAACTTGGACTCTCCACAATCATGGACTGATTAAAGCAGATATGAGCCCCTCTGAAAAGTGGATTCAAGGTTGCGATATGAAAATAAAAATTTTGTGTGGAAAAATTCACATAAAGTCCCAGTACAGTATGTTCATTGCATGATCTGAATTCATGGTCTTGTAATTGGACACTGCATACAATGCATTGATGGGTTTCCCTTTCCACCACCTACATACAGAAATTCCATCCTCATTCACCAATGCCTCCAGTACTCTTACAACAGTTGAGTGGGGCTTCTACAAGGTGATGGATATCCCTTTTCCTCTTGTTTATCCGACTAACTAGATGGATTTTATTATTTGAGCACTGAAAAATAGATTCAAACTAATGAGGTTGAGCACACTGTCATTGTGGCCAACCCATGGATAGATTTGGATAATTCTTTCATCCTCCCAATTCCCTTGTTGGAGGACATGATCCAAGCCTTGGGACACTAGTTTTTTTTATCTGGAGGGATGAGGAAACATGTTATCAAGTACACGGAATGTGGGATGATCACTTCTTAATAATACATGAATTGTTATAGAGTGATAACAGATCACCAAACCCCCGTGAGGTATAGGGATGTTTTCCCCATGGTAACAACCATACACCATACTTGTTTTTTCTTACAAGTTAGGTTGAACCAACAAAAGACAACATGCCACAGATTCGTTGATATTATCAATATTTTCCCCCATGGTCGAAGGATTCACAGAATCTGTTCGACTTATTCTTCCGCCATTGTATCAATAACATAGGAGTCTCCCAATGAATATTCCATCACATCTCATACTGGAAACCAAATATCTATAGGAACATCTAACATAGAAGATTTTCCTCTAACTTATGACACTATTGATTCAAACGATATAGAGAATATAGAAGATGGTTAGGCTTTATTTGAAGAGGGTGTCTCCACCGCCGTTGATGAGTTGATATAGAGGAATTGCATCAATAATGTAAACCTAAGGCTAACACTAATCATCACAACTATACTTGTCGAGAAACATTAGTGGTATGTGAATTTCATGAAGCATAATTGGGATATATTTTATTAGTGTTATGAATAGATCCTAGGACAAGAACTTTAGGTCATTTTCCACATTCTTGGTCTATCACATTGTCATCACGGGTTCAAAAAACGTTAGATAAAGTTTCAAACTTTCACGATAACATGGTTTAGAATGATGTTGATTAGATCATAAAAAAAATCATTATGGTAGTCCAGAACCCTAGATGGAATTTCACACATCATTCCTATCTTTAAAATGATAAATCGGATCTAAGTCTCCATTGATTTCTGGTATCTTAATCACCACTTCCTGAAGGACAATTTTCCCCTTCACATGACATAGTTGTTGATTGATGCCACCATTGGGTTCTTAGATCTCTTCTTCATGGATGGGTATTCTATATATAATATGTTTTTCATTTATCCCAAGGATAAAGATTTCACCTCTTTCAGAATTCATCATGGTAACTTTTGTCACCAGGTTCTTCCTTTTGGACTAATGAATAAATGTGCCACATATAAGTGCACTATGAGTCGCATAATCAATGTGGTCCTTGGGAAACTAGTGGAGTTCCACGTTGATGATTTGGTGTTAAAATTCAACTCTCATTAAGACCATCTTAGATATCTTGATAAAGTTTTCAGCTTATTTTTCATCCACCATATGAAGATAAACCCATTGAAGTGTGTCTTTGAGGTTAACTTTGGGAATTTTCTCATCTTCCTCATCAGATATAGAGTCATCAAGATCAATCAAGATAAGATCAGAGCTACCATCCAGATTCCACCGTCGAGAAACCTCCACAATCTCTAATGATTCCATTTCAACTTATCTAATATACATTGATTCATCCTTAATATGGCTAGATAGTGTATGACTTTTATGAAAATCATGAATAAAGGATTCATCTACAATTTGGATGAAGAGAGATAGTCTCACATTGAGGAGATAAAACATTATTTACAAAAAATTATGGTTTAGATGCCACCCATATCTATGAAGTTGATGGTACTCTATATGACTGCCCTAGAATGATCCCTCAACACCCTTCTTTCTCAAAATAATAACGAAGGGACATAAAAATATATATATTATCTTAACCTCATTCTTCTAGAACAAATAAATAGATTATTATTTTTATAAGATCTATCTCATGATTATTTTTTCAAAGCAGAAGTTGCGTCATTATCTGCAGCACCACAAGATATAGTTAGTGTCCCATGTGGATCTGATAAAGTATATTTTGAACCACCCCATGTTGATAGGCTATCTAGATTGGTGGGAAGTGATCCTTCTGATGATCAACATCAGGTTCCTCCCATAGATGGATTTCAATTGCCAGGAACTGGAAGATTTTCAGGCCACCAATCCACCCCCAAAGAGTCGTCCTTGTATCCCTATGTTCCAAACAAGGCCATCCTCCCAATGGATCATGACGTTCCATGTTGGTAGATGCACATTGATGGTGATTCATGGATCTCAAAATCTAGAAGACTCAATAATTATAGACTCAATAGAGTAAGCATGGGTATCATCTTCATCATGCCTATACTGACTATTATCCCTATTCATCCATGTTGTATGAAGGATAATCAAAAAATGTGGTAGAGTATCAGGTTCTCAGCATCGTTCTCATGTTTTCTTTAGAGTTTGATATTCCCCCTATATGTGAAGGGGTGATCAAATATAGTCATTAAATAGATCAATGGTGACTATGATATCAAGAATGTAGAGCGCATGCCCCTATTAGAGTGAACTTGCCTTCTTATGGTCTGGTTCTCTTCTTGGCAAGAGTTCACTCATGTCCCTCACTCACATAATATTTGATCTAATTCCTTAGTAAACTATTTTACATCTCTTGAAGTGCCTAACCCAAATTATTTTATAATCCATGTTGTGAAACGTTGGATCCTCACTCCTTTCACTCCATAGGATGATGATAGCCGGCTGGTAAGCCACCATACCACAGGTGCTTGCACACCTGGACCTGCAGCCCCCCCCCCCGCTATAATATAAGAGGCCTATGATTGTACAAATCCTTTCTTCCAGTACAACAGCACATAAATTTATCATCCAATAGAGTTTAACGTGATTTAATCTATAACTGTGTGACATAGTTCAGCATCCAAAAAGGTCTTAGCCTTGATCAGATCCTCTAAAATCATGGGTTTGATGCAGTTCTCATCCATTGTATTCACTAAGATGAGATCCCATACATTGTGCCGGATTTTCATGACAGTTATTATAGAGATCACTAGGATGGGATGAAAATCTACCACTATACTCAAAGGACAGACAACTTATGACCCACCATGGTCCATGACTACATAGAGTTCTCCTAGTAGTACCATGTGTGTCAGATGTGTCAACCAATTATGCATCGACTGCCAAAGCCACATCCATACCACCATATTTTCTTGGACTTCTGTATTATGGGGACTTGATGTCATGGTACTATATCCACTATAAATATCTCACCAATGCATGTTCAATATGATAACAATAGATTTTTTTTCCAAGTGGGAAGAAGTAGTTCCACTCAGAGAAGTAATGTTCTATGGTATTGCCTCGTTTTTAAGCTCCAACATCATCAATTGATTTGGTTTCCCTCATGCAGTTATCATCGATAACAACACAAATTTACTAGAAGGTGAGCTATAAAAATTATATGGCAAGTGAAAAATCTTTTCTAACCACACATCTCCCTAACATGCACATAAAATGGACATATTGAGGTGATAAACAAAACGGTCTCTTAAATTATACAAAATATGGTTGGTTAGAACAATAATTGTTGGTTGGACAAGATCCCTAACAATATCTAGGATTATCGGATGATAGCTTGAAATTCCACCCAGGTTACCCCGAATTTACTAATATATGAATCATATATGGTCCTACACATAGATATTTAGTTATCATCACATGGTATAGAAATCTATGTTCATTATATGTTTTATATAGTAGTAGACATCCGTCAGGCTGAGCTAGAATCCAATGAGGAGAACAAGAACTGGGCCCTTCACAATTTGGAAAGGCACCAACACAATATAAGAAGATATTTCAAAAGGCATTTCATCTCCTTTACATCCATCAATGTGCTAATGTGTTGAATCCGAGGACATCGATGATACTGGTAGGAATATTACAATGTTGGATCTCAAATGGGAAGGACTCTAAATTATTCACAAGGTTTATGATAACCAGACATATTCATTGGTTACCATTGATGGAAAGTGAGTCCCTCCTCCACCAAATGATAATTTCGTCAAACATTAATTTACATGATCATGGATCTTATGTCCTACATGAAAATAAACTATTGTTATGTCCTCCTTTAATATAATCGTCTTGAAGCTCCTTGGTCCTGTATGATTTTAAACTACCCTATCCCATATACCATTAAACTGTTTCATCCTACCTAAAATTCCTTAAACAACATTGCACATCAACGTCATAATCTATGGGGGATTCAACTTTGGCATTGGTCACTCACCAATCCATATTTAAGAACATAATATGTATTCAGTCTCATACTATCATTATATTTTTGAATTACTAGACAGTTTGTCTAATCTCTAGCTACAAGTTGATCTTTTTAGCCACATGGACTATGTTTTTTCTCAGGAGTGTTTGGTATAGTGCTGAGACATTCTGGGTTCTCATTCACATCAGGTTAATTTATATAACCACACTATACACCCCAATATTGGTTTCTAAAACATAAGTTTAGACATTTATGACCTTAAAATAGGATCTATTTCATCCTAGAAACATGACATCAAACCATGTTACCCCATCCCACATGACATGAAACTGTTGTGTCCAACATACAGGACGTTAAACCGCAAAGCACCCTGATATACCCAAATGAGGGGGAATCAACTTTGGTGGTGGTCACTCAAAATTCCATATCTAGGAACTAAATATCACTTGATTCCCATCATTTTGTGATACATTGGGATGCCTAGAAATTTCATCCATTGTCCATCCCCCTGTTCTGTAAATTCATTCAAATATTCAATATCATGGAATGAATTTCCTAGGAGTATATTATGTGGTATGAGACCTTTTTGGTCCTCAATCATTCTATGTTATAACAATCACACCATGTACATACCATAGGAATAATTATCCTTACATGAATCCTTTCCTCACGATGTTAAATTATATGGATGTTTAGAACTATGTATGTCTTGATTAACATCCATATGGGATACATTAGATAGCCTGAACAATATTCTTCATGTCCATCCCCATGTTCCATATATCATTTAATCCTTTTAGACCCATTGTATAACTGTCCTAAGAGCACATGGTGTGTTATGAGTCTTCTTTTGTCCTCATACACATTAGGTTTACAACATTTTCACTATATACCCCCTCAGGGATCTCCCCCTTTATCTGATTTCATACCACATGAAGTTATAATCAGGACATTCAAGAACTGAGTAGTGCTTGATTACAATCATTTTTGGAAAAGTTAGAATACACATAAATTTTGACTTAATGTCTAGCCCCAGTATCATCCATTCTTTCATCCCCAATAGCCTAATTTCTCTCTTCGGATTGTGAATGAGTTGTAGTGGACTTCAATGGTCCTTAATCACATAGGGTTATTTTTCCACTCCATCAACATCCCCATTTGGGGTACCACTCCCCCAAGTTAACTATCTACAAAATGATAAAATGTTTCAGAACACACATCTTTACAACATTATATTAAACTATATGACATTATAGAATTGTGTGTTGCTTGATTACCATACTTATAGAATATGTTAGAACAACCACACCCTTTTTCTTCGGGACCATCTCTAGGTTCTTCAACATTTTATTATTTCTCCACTCATCCTATCAAGTAATAGACCCTTAATTTAATCCCTAGACGTCTGAAATTATTTATTAATGAGCTCATATACCCTATTACATAGAACATATTGTGTTGGATTCTAATGGAACAAGCTCCCATTTCATATACGTGATTTAGCTGTGCTGTTATTTGGGTCTTCATCATAGTTCACGTCTGAAGGGGCCCCTTACTGGAACGGTGTTTTTCTGCTCTCGATCACTTACTATCTTGGTCAAATGCCATATAGGACGTTGAGAAACAATTTGAGGCAGTCCCATATTTTGGATATGGTCAGTTGCTGATCATTATATTTCTTTTCCCACCCAGGTTACACGATATGGATGTTCTGTTTCGAATATGGTCAAGAGTTAGCCTCCATCATTACTCAACCATCCATGTGTATTGAATTTTAGATTTTTTGTTGCACGTTTTAAACCTCCTAATGTTCAGGAAGAACTCTAACACCCTTTGTGTTACCCCTCTATGAAACATTCCATGTTGATCAGGCCAATCGACTTCATTGGGACATCCTTGACCCAATTTCTATGTTCCCCTATTATGTGCTTTCTTATGTCATGTAAATCATATCACTCATTTTTTCCTATTCTGTGAATGGATTGAATAGTATTAGGGTTAATGGTAGGGTTTTCACCCTCATAAAAAATAATTATAGTCCTATGGTATATACTATATGACCATAATTTTTGATCTTACATATTAAGCACACAATCTTAAGATGGGCACTGAAGTACATGCCAAGTGACATTAAAATATTGAAAAGAAATTTCCTTGATAATATGATTTGTTGCATGGGACACTTTGGTCCCCATTTATATTGGAGTTTTTCTGTCAACCCACACATCACCCATCTCTGGGTTCTCCCCCTTTCATTTATTGTTTATACATTAAAAATTTAAACTATATGTAAATTCTTAAGGAGAATACATGATGTGGTATGAGATCTCATTAATCCTCATTCACTTCATGTGGCCTCTGTACACCACATAACATATTTACTATTAGAAAAAATCATCCACACATACAAAATTTATGACCATAAATTACATATCCAAGTTCTTACATGACATTAAACATAATGGGACTCTTGAACTATGTGAGTCTTGATTCAAATAATTATGGGGTACACGATATTTCCCAGACATTTTTCCCATGTCCAACAGTATTATCATCACCCCTTTCTCTCATTATGAGCTCTAGGACCTTAACCTAAGAACTCAATCATCTTACACAATGTCATAATTCCACATTGTCCTCTTCATACAAACATAAAAATGGAAAATTCCCCTAGTCCTATAAGATACTAAAAAGATCCTTCATACACGACATTAAATTGTACCACATGTCCTTACCACATTTTGTTAAACTATGTGGAATTCAAGAACTATCGGCAAACCTATTCCCCTCCTTCTGGGATACATAGTGATGAATGAACATTTTTTCTTTGGTCTTAGCCCTAAACTCTCTAGTCCAAAACTCTATGAACATAATCTAGAAACCACATAGGTATATTTGGTGTGGTAGTATGTCTCCATCAATATCATTCATGTTATGTTTTTTCCATCACTACATTTCATATTCATTCTTTTTTTCTATTAATTTGTATTTTTATGGTGCATAAGCATCCCTTGGATCATTCAAATAGGGTTTGTCTCTTCCATGCCACTCAAACATTCTATGAAAACTCATTTTACTATGTGAAACATGACATTAAGATATTAGATAAGGTCTAGGTAGTATGATATTTTACTAGGTTCAATAGCATGATCATAGGACGTCAAACTATTTCATACATTGTCTTCACAGTGTGATGTTAAATTTCACATACCTCGTCTGCACATACATGACTGGAAATTGAAAATCATCCTAGGGCCGCAATATAAAGTTCCTCTCCCACAGTGCAAGTAATATATTGAATTGAAAATGTATTTAGCTATTTATCAACATCTAATGTGACTATCCTATGAAATATAGGTTTGATCATTGTTCACACCAAAACATCTACACCTTTATGCTCCAGGATCTAGTAGCGTAATTCCAAGAGTTTTGGAGTCCTTTAGAAAATTTCATGACTCTATTTACATGATTTATGATTCCTTTATTTGTATACTCATCTTAATTCATGTATGAATCCTCCCTAATTCTATGGTCCTATAATTCTTTCACTCGCCTATCATTCCTAGAAAACTCACCAAAGATCTTTAGATAACATTCTGAGTTTGGACTCATGTTTTGAATATGGTCAATAGTTAGCCATTGTTTTTTTCAATTCCAGGTCAGTTGCATAGATGATAAGTATAAATTATGGTCAGTAGTTATATCATATTGGCGTGACGTCATCATGGTTTTCCCAATTTTGAGAATTGTAATCCACACTTCTCATATCCCATTTTATTAGGATTGATTCCAACTCCCCTATAGATATCCCAAAAAGGAATTAGAGAACATTGGTAAAGGAATGTTGGTTGTATCAAGAGACCTATTCTCTAGTCACGATACCTCTTAGTTCGAATACTCTAAGAGGTCAATCAAAAATAGAATACCTCGAGTATTCAATGATTGGATTGTAATGTCATTTAAGAAGTTGGTAATTATATGATCATCCAATATTTCTGACACTGGGAATGACCCACAATATCTTAAGGATTTATCATTAGTTGCATCATATATATGACCATGATTCAATAATTGAAAATAGAAATAAATATATCCATGAATGTAGTTTAAATAATCATATAGAGATCTTCTCCGTCAATGTAATGCTTTAACTCCACTGCCCTAGGGCATGTGGCTTCTGTAGTTTCTTACTATTTCATGATATCCATATCCTCATCACCATATATTGATTTAATATCATTAGCCCTAATATACATCTGATCCAATTCATCTCAAATCTCATCCACTTGATGGCTCACTTCTTGTAGTCTCTCATGGGATTCCTCCAACTAGAACATAAATAGTTTAATAGGTTATTATTGATTGGTAAAGAAATAATAACACTATTTATCTTTTACTTCTAGGTGATGGATCTATTGTTCAGCCTTCGGGACCTTCTGTTTGTTTTTAAACCTCTTTCGGCACCGAAAAATGTCAAAGAGATGGAAGTTTTCCCATACGTTCGTAGTGAGGTAATCCAGATCATCATGTGATGATTTTGTGCATATGCCCCTCCATCACAAAGATCACATATCCATTGTCTATGATACCACATTCAAATTATCTTCTATTATTATGGAGCTTTATGTACGATGCATTTGATTAGATTCCATGCTCGTCATCTTGGATTTTGACTACCCTCGATTAAAAAAGAGACATATTCATCGATCTATATCGAACCAGAAGGTTTTTATTCTTGGAATGCGTCTAAGAGTTTAGTAGTGGGATAATCTACTTGAATTATTTCCAATGTATTAGGATTCATATCATTAGTTAGGTATTTATCGTTTGATTCAATCTCAATGATGTTGTCTCATCTAGATCCGAATCCAAACCCACCAATGGCGTCACCCACAATCATGATTGATTTCTCATCAGAAACTATGGCCTGGATTGCATGGACACATAGTTCTGTATGGACCAAAATCCCATTCAACAAAGGGTCCCTTGGTTCTCCAATGGAACACAACATCAGAATGCCCATCACTCTAAAGATTTTTCATAAAATGGTCATTTTAGTATATTTGATTATGTAGACGACATGTATATATCTATAAAGTAGTAAACATATTGTTGTCAAGCGATAGCTTGTCGTTATCTTTCCTCTGTCTTTTCATCACTCAAATACTAGGGTGTGTCCCCCATATATGATGGCGTGTTCCGAAAGATCTAGAAATTCCATGCTTTCTTCCCCAGTATAACTGGACTCCAAATCTACTATTTCTCTAAATGCGTGTCATGGTTCATGGTCCTCTAGCGTCGTTGACTTTCCTCCATCCCTGTTAGTTGGGGCATTATTCACAAAATCCTCCTACAGTATTATGATGTCTTTTTAGAATCCTAGATGAAGTGAGAGAGATGATAGAACATGGCGATAAGTTAAAGCTTAATTCAAGATCTGTAGAAAATCCACCTATAAAAGTCTTCTCAAAGGCTTGTTTATTTCTATATTTTGGAGAGTCTTTCAAAAAATAAATTTCCTTAACATACATCTGATGGTTTTCACCACTGACCAATTCCCCCTAGGATACATCAAATCTGACATCCATTGGAAATATCTCTCCTAGATAAGACGCCAATAACACTAGAGGGAAGTCATTTCCCTTTTCACCCACACTTGATCTATCATGGGGCGTGCGGTGCCTTGTGAGTGAAATAGTTCCTCCAATTCAAATTTGAATTTTCTCCTAAAATCAACGAATGCATTGAAGCCACATTTTGAAAATCCGAGCACTTCCAACTCCATACCATACATGTTCATGTGATCCCATAGTTTTTCTATATTGATGACGTGTCTGTAGGTGTCCCAGTATTTCAAAGCCATCAGATAGATAACATCACGATGAAGTTCCACCCTATACAATTTCATTCCAACAACGTGATGAGGTGTCCGGAGGAATCCCATTGAAGATTCTCATTTCTCCTAGGTCCTCCTGGTTGGGGCCACTAGTTCTAGTACCACTACCTCCATGTCTTAACCTCCAGTCAGTACTGATCCATGGTCCACTTCCCTTTCTATCATAGCCTCATACCCTTTATGTTCATCAATAGAACCCTTATGTTGTACCCTTGTTTCCAATACGCCTCAACATAAAAGAATGGGGACCACACCATTTCTGGTCTATATCACTAGATTCTTTAGTGTATCCCTCATATAAGAAGTTGTCTATATCTTTACATATTCATGGATTTTCTATAATGTAGTAGTGGGCGGTAGAAACTCATTCAACATATTCTCATACTACCATTTCAACATCATCCAAATCTAAATCATTACGCACAGGTGGTCCTCCTGAAACACTCCCAAGTACACCCTCGGGGTCAACATTTACAAACATCTGGACTACCATGAAAATCATTGTGGGCTGTATGGATCAGATATTGGTTAATTTTCCCCCCTCATAACCAACACTCTTCTGTAAATGGAAAAAAGGTATCACATTTTTTCTCAGGTGTTTGAACCATTATCAATGAATTCCCCCACTGGTAGAGGGAAGGGGTGAAAAACTAAGTGGTATTGTCTCACCATCTTATTCATTGTTGCCACTTGACCTGGCATGAGTGGATAGCCCCCCCCCCCAATTCTTAGGATTATTTATCGAGATATTATAATAAATGGATAAATTGGATTGAGTTATTAATAACCTCTAATATGCACTACGGCCTAGCTATTTAGGAATTGGAATGGATTATACACACGCAATGTCCCCTTTCCCTTACTGATGTGCAAATATACATTATAAAACTTCACGAGAACCAGGTTACCCAAATTAATGTATTAACTAGTTAAAAGAATTATTTCTATGATGAATGTTCTCATCCGCACTCACATGTGAACATATCTCACTGTAAGTATTAATCCACATATGATCTCCAAAATGAATACTGTTAGCCTGATTTTCAGTTGTTATACTATCCTAATACTTTTTCTCCATATTTTTTTCTAGATATCCGTCATTATATCTCTATATGATCCATCCCTACATAACTAGGCTCCCCTTGATTTGTTTTGGGTCCTCATTGGTATTTTTATTGGGGTTTTATCTCCCTAGGTATGCATCTTCACTAGAATGTTCCAAATTTAATAGAACCATTACAGAAAGTGGTTGTAACAGGTTCTCTGTTTGTCATTTTTCGAGCCCTACACCTGGTCTAGAAATTCATCCACAAGAGGCAATGCCTATTCTGCATCCTCCCATGAATTATTAGTAGGGATAAACTTATCATAAATTCCCCCTAAATTGGGTGGCATGTGATTTGATGAAGGACTCTGAGGCTAAGGCCAACTTCTCCATGATGCAGATGGAACATGTTTATATTTGATAAACACAATCTGAATAGTTCTTAAATTATTTCCTATTTTTCATAGACATGGAATTTGGAATCTCATGTTGCTTCATACAACACTACACTCCTAAGAACAATATCAAACTCTATGCAAAATTTCCACACTCAATATGTCTGGTCCCACTTCATAATGATGTTTTTACTCTGGTGCATATCCCATCCATCTATCCAACTCTTCTCTTGGTACGCAAACCACACCTTAAATATTATTTTGTACCACTCTAGGGACATTTCATTCTCTAATATCCTCTCATCGATGTTTTTAAGATGACTATGAAGGATCATTACTGTGATAGGGGTATGGTATATCCTAGTTATCCCTTCAGTAACCCAGCACCAATGATGTTTTCCTAGTGATCCCATAAACAAATAGGGTTTCCTAATCATATTTTTTTATGGGATAATGAAACCATCTCGAAAGGTGAATTCATGAAACAACAACCTTTTTCATAGTTGGTAGTCTTTATGGAAATCCAAAAACAGCTCCATCAATGAATCATGTTAAGAATGACTCTGAACATAATACATGATCAAGATATTATTCACCATTGCTTCAATTTGGGCAGTGTCAGCAAGAACATGTTGAGAATCTTCATAACCATCCATCAAATTGTGAAATATAAACTTTTCTGAATCTATTAATGGTGGTAGGTCGTGAAGAAGTATTTCATGGTGCAGTCCTTTACTTGGCATGCTTAAAAAGGAGTAGCTGTTCACAATGCTCTATTCTCAAAAAAGAATTCACAGAGCAAAGAACAATGGTAAAAGATTCTTAGAGATGCTTTCAAGGGGCAGATCACTTCTGGGAAAGAGATCGGTTTAAAAATTTTATGCAGATATCTATAATTGAAAACATGTCCCTATTAAACTATTTATTGTAAATAGATGCATGAGCTTTGTGGATACCTTTTCCCTCATGAGCATTGCGGAATCCTTCACCAGTAAAAGCATTATTGCGACCATCTCCCAACTGAGCTTCAAAACATGTCATCTTCCCACAAGCCTCATAATATAGCATACCTTGTGTAGTCCAAATAATTCACCCCTCATTTTTCCTGTTGGATTCCATTATGAGGGGGGTATGTGTTTAGAAGAAAAATTATTCTATAGTTGGCCCACACAATGTAATGGCTTGTAGAAATATTATTTGGACTCAAAAGTCCTTAAAATTAATTAAATATGTCTTTTTCCTGAAGCTTCTCCATGGAGATCACTCGCCACTATGACAGTGAATGTCTATAATGGTTCCCCCATGATTTTGATGAGCACCACGACCATGAGTGTTGTCGGTGGACCCTCTGTGTGTCTAATGGAGACCACTCACATCAAGGGGTATTTTTTCTTCTTTGTGGTGAGCCTCATGAGAAACATGAGACACTACTACCTATAAATATCAGCATGAAACCCCCTTCGTAACCATTTCCACCACAAACTATTACCTACCTTGATCTTAGTTCGCAAATCCATTTTTCATCACGATCCCAAGAGGGAAATGGATCTCCCAATGTACTTGAGCATCGCAAGATGTTATTTCCTCTTTCATTCATAGCCACTAATTATGGAATGGATTATATTTGCGAAGGATTACACCATTCTTGATGGAGAGACACCTTCGGGTTTCTTGATGCATCATGAAACATTAATCCTTCATTGAGGACTCTCCCAATAATGATCTCTATGGTAATGTGAGACCACGATCGATAAGAGTTTTTAAATCAGTAATAACATTTCATTCAGGAAGAAACATTCCTTCTCAAATAACCCTTCCTTCTCCGTGAACTGTCCCTTCTCAATGAACACTTACTTCTTGATGCTTCGCTTGGTGATCCCACAGGCTTCATAAACTCATTTCTGAAACATAACTCTATGATAATGTGAAGTTATTTTGTGGTTCTATGTTCTATGATTCATGTTGTGTTTCCCTACCTAATAACTCATCACATAGGTACTCTAACAGAAATGTTTTCCCTACATTGATATGGTAACATAGACCATATAATTGTCCACTACTCCCTCCAATTGAATCTATAATTGTTGGTTCATTCCCTTCACCATGTGTGAGTCAGTTCCAGTCATGTATGTCATAGGGGTGAGGGGAGAGTCCTCTCCATTCGAGCTACAAGATGTGAAACCCACTAGAACCAATGTCCTCAAAAAATGACATTAAACTGTGGTTTCTGCATACATGAAAAGTCTGAGAGAAATTGAAAGAGGTTGGGAACAAGATCTCTCTAACACACAAACACACTCTATCTTAATTTGGTATTTTTTTATATTTTCTCCTCAGGAAGTCTACACATAACTCCTTAAACACCATGATAGAGTGTTCTATGAATTAATAACATAAAATGAGATAATCCTCGGATAGAATGGGATCCTTCTCATACAATAGGACATCCCCATTAGGCATGCATCTAAGAGTAAGTCCCAATATCCATAACCTGGGGGTTCCTTTGATATTAACCCTAGAATCACATCTCATTGAATTTTTTCACATCCTGATCATCAGGTCTACCAAGCTATGTGGTTTTTAATCCCTTTCTCCTAAATGGGGTACGTAAGTAGCCTCTATGATGTTCAATCCCAACCAATGGTAATCATCGGTTCCCCTTCCAAGGTTTTCACCTCCGTAATCATCCCATAGTGGTGTCCATATCAACACTCAAGTGCCACTATTGTGTGTAAGAACATCACCTCTATCAGGAGAATGAAGAATTAGATACCAATATTATAAACATGATACGTATGAAATCACATCGAGGTTCATGACTGAAAAAATCATATTCTTGACGGTTCGTTTCCATCATTACTGTATGATGTTAAACAGAATGGGATAAAAGAACTATGTCGAAATTTATTTCTTTCCATTGGTATATATAGGAAGCTCCCAAAGGTTCAATCCCATCACCCACTTCCATCCCAGTCCTTCCATCTTCCGACCATGTCTCTACACGATCATGACCCCACTAAGAGGTTTCATTTACATTGAGACCTCATCCATGTGCTCTATTTTGTGATCTTACTCCTTTTTCATTTAATTACCCGCATTTTCCCCACACCACCATCCTCATGATGGTTCCCCCACATTCACTGAATCCACTTCACATAACCCTCCTTTATGAATCCTAATTCTTACCCTAGCCACTACAGCCTAGTGGGATCACGCCATCCATATGGGTAGCCATAGAGCGGATGCCCCATCCGTCAACCCATAACCACTCTTGGTAGAACCCGATTGTATATCCATGCTTAATCCCTATCCATACACTCAATCACCACACCTTTATCTTGGTGGGGTCACATTATCACATGGGATGCCTCAGTGAATAAGCACCTTTCACCAACTCATTACATCTTCTGGAATAACCAAGGAAGCTAACCATGTGAAAGCCCCACACAACCCATATTCATCCAACCAATAGTAACCCTCTTGTGTTGGGTAGTAATACATGTTTATGACCCAAATCACCTCTTCAAACTACATGATATTGTGTCCCTTTCTCTTATATATTGTATATAATAAGCCTCCCTAATGTTCAATCCATACAAATGGTAATAATTGGTTTCACCATCAATAGGGCTCACCCTCTTTGATCTATCCTCACTGATGTCTATATTTTCCTTCACAATGTGAAATATTCTCTTTATAGGACACACCATCCTTGGTCCATCCTCATTGTGCATTTTGGTCCACCTACCCAATAAGACTTCTAGTTTCTCTGTCCTATGAATATACCCATCTTCTCCACCATCACAAGAGTTCTTAGTAGTCTGATATATCTACGCGAGACAATAAACTATGAGATTACCCCTTGTTAAACATGGGAAGATGAGGAAACCATAGAGACATGACATTGACATAAGAAGATACCCCACCATCGATGTGTGATTCCTTGGGCTTCCACACCCTTGAGATGCCATCTGATAATTGATAATTCAACTGTACCAATGTTCCAGCATCTAGACATGTCATTGATTCCAAACATTAATAATTTCATAACCAATGGTTTCTACCCTAACACGACCCTTTAGAATGTCCTGAAAAAACAATCATAATTAACTTTCATCCATGAATATATGGAACTAGGAGGAGTTTCACAAACAATGTCTTAATCATTAATGGAAAACCATACTACGAGGAAAATTCTGATGAGGAATCCATGAAAGGAGTGTGTGAATTCTCATCATCCCATTTTGTTCAAGGATAAAAAGAATCTTAATAAGTTACGAATTCCACACGCCTTTGAAAAGTTGGAATGTAGGGTTCATTACACTGTTAGCGAGAATCAATATTCCCATGTGGTGCACCCCTGTGGAATGCGTTGAAAAAAAAATAATATATTATGAAACAACTAATTTGATAAAATAATTGTATATATTAAAAAATATTAGGTATATTTTATTATATTTTATAAGAATTTAATTTTTTTTATTGGTGGTATAAAATTCAATGTAAATTAATAGAACTAGAATTTAAATTTTTTATTTTTAATGAAAATAATATTTTTAATGTTATATGAAAAAATATGAAAGCTATATTCATCCATGTGAGAGTGATAAGGTTTGGAATATATTTAATGGTCCATTTATGGAAATTCTTCCATTTATAGTAACTACAATGAATCCAATTGAGTAAACAACCATAATGTTCTGGAGTGTGTTAAAAGGTTTAAAAAGTGTTAAAATTAAATAAAAATAGTAAAAATATAGAAAAAACACGGAAAAAATAAATTTTAGGTCGTTTAGTTGAATCATATTCATCAACAATTTGAATATAACCAATTTGGAGTCATTTGTTATTCAAAATTAATTTATATCAATTTAGTATTTTAAAAACTATAGAAGCACCCTCCCCCCTTCATTTATAAAACAATATCATATTTTCTCCTTTCATCGTACCTAAAAAACCATCTGGTTTAGCCATTACCTATCCAAATACCTTCCTAAAATCCCTAACCACATTTTATTGTACTTTTTTTAATATTACCAGCATTAGTTGTATTAATGAGTAATCAAATTGAGGTTTTACAGTGAAGACGTATTGTTCATAACCGAGTGTTTTCATTTTATTTGTTCTTACCACTCCATTAAATATCATTCAACCATGATGATATTAAAAAATTAGTATCCAAAATATAATGATTTTTTGGTTAATTTTATATTTTATATCCCTCTCCAATATCAATAAAATGGGAATGAAATCTATAATTCATGTTTTTGGAGGACTACCACCTCATTGACCGATGTAATTAATTTTCTATATCCTCCTATCATTAATTAATATAATGATTAAAATAATTTTTATCTATGATATTATAGAAAAATTAATCATTTTAAAATGATACTATATCGAATAAATTATTATGTTTCAATTAAAAAAACTAACAATGTCGTTTGTGTGTACATGTGGACTTCCACCTCCCAGAAGTGATGTGATTTGTTTTTCATCACCACATAACATTGAGGATATATATAAGTGTTGTCAAAAAAATATGGTGTTTATCGTATAATTATAATTATGGATCAATATTATTATACATACCATCAATCAACAATGCTCATTGAACAATAGATAGGTAACTCATAAGTACGTTTGACTTCTAGTTTCCATGATTGTAATGTAGTTCATTTTTCATAACCATATTAGAATATTTATTTTAAATGTATAATTTATGTTCAAAAATATTAATTATTTAATTTATATTCTTCTATTTATGATGTAAAAGTTATCCCTTATACAGTGATCATTATACCGATGTTTTTTTTCAAAATTACAAACCGATCATCCTCGAAATACAGAAACTGGATTTAAATAAATAAATTAGTAAATATTTATATAATATAATTTAAATTATTAGGTAATGGATAAGTTATAGAACAAGTAAAATGTTTTTATAATATCAAATTACTTTTATTATTTTTTATACTAGTTTAAATATACATATATATCATGTTTGGGCTGAAGGTAAGGGATTTTGTCTCAATCTTATACCAGTGACTCATATTTTAATTTTTGATCATAATTTATTTTATTTGGTTTATATAATATAATATAAATTGTTATATCATTAATAATTCACAATTAATGTTATTTTATGTTTCACATTTAATTACTTCCCACAAGGATATTTCACATAAATGTTAACAAATTGTAAATAGATTCTTAACTCAATTTCATTTTATTGGGATATAAATATTATTAATTCAAAATTATATTATATTACCATGTGTTAATTAATATATAATTTATTTATTTGATATTTACACCTGTTTTCAGATACGAATAATCTATTAAGTGATTAATTTTATATTCAATGATATTATATTTGAAAGGGTTATTTATCTCAAATTACCATTCCTAAAACATATGTTTATGATATGAAGACATATTATTTTATGAGTTGTATATATATCCCATTTTAAATAATATATGATGGATAGAAATATTTTAATATTCATTAGAATATATTATTTCATGGGGTTCACAATTTTGTAGTTACTATAGTTGCAATGCCTTTATGATACAATCTCATTTCTTTTCAGGATTGTTTATGTTAATGTTTATTTGCGGGAAATAACATGAAATTATTTTTACATACCATAAAACTTTTATTATCCTCTTATAATGATTGTTTTGTAGATTTTTAATTTAAAATCACTCCCTTATTTATAAAATAACCATCAATAATGTGATTTTTATGTGGTACTAATATTGTATCTTGTTTTAGACTAGGAATATTTCTATTTTTTATAAATGATTTATATACTTATTAAAATGATATTATTTTATAAACAAAATTTTTTTCCAATATATATTTCACTTTGTATTTTTAGTTTATTTAAATGGATTAAAAAATAATAAATTTCATGGGATTTCGTAGATGCATCACATCAAAATACAGTAACAAAATTATTTAAAACAATGCTTATTTTTAATAATTAATGATGAATAAATTTTACAACAATGATGATAATTATTTTATTTTAATATTCCATTATAAGATTCCAATTTTATTTTTACTATTTTTTAGAATATATTATGTGTTATTAGTTTTAAAAATTGATTTTCAATGTGAAATTGTATTTTCCTCAACCATGTTTTTCATGATATTTTAATGGTACATAGATTCATAAACTCCAAAACCCCTTAATGTTACAACAGATTAATTAGGGTTATTTTTCCATGATTCCATGATTATTCATTATCTATCTGGATTTTGATTTTATTTAAGAGATATATTTATTGAAACCAATTATTTTTCATGGGTTAATCATGATATTAATGGAATAATGGTTGTTCCTATGAGTTTTTTGTTGATGAAATGAAGGATTAGTGTACTTTATTCATGTGACTGTTCATGGATATTATATATGAAAATGGATCCTAATGACATAGAATATATAAAGGATTGATCCCAATGATCACTAATGAAAAATAGGTGAGCTATATATTTCTCATATGATGGATTTATCAAAATTATTCTCAGATGTAATGGGTAATGTTCATTAAGTTTATAGGTATGATCTATTGAGTTACTATAGGGTTTATACAATAAATTTAACCTGGATCTAATTATATTAGGTATAAGTTTATAACTGGTTATGTGGATAATGTTTCAAGATACGAAACATGTTTTCTTCACATATGTTATTGGTTTCTAATGATTCGTTTGATCATGAATGACCTCACACACCACATTATTAACAATTATTATTATTATTTTACTTTTATAATTCTTTATGACATATTTTATGATTTATTATCCATGTATTAATGAGTACAAGCTCTCAGATTTTATTATCCTTGATTTCATCATCATACTATTACGCTCATTTTACTCTTACCGATGAAATTCAATTGTTAATGTTAATGTTTATCCATATTGATAATTTTATCTCAACCATATTATGAATACTTTTCCCAAGGTATGGAATAATGATGAGGTATTATTTCATTCTATCAAGGACTCATATGTTAAGAAATTTATGAATTATGTTGAAGAATTAATGTGGTATATGAAAAGATGGGTATTGTGAAAAAATAATCCATTGAAGTCATGAGAGTTATTTATATAAGATTTTTTCATAATTCAATAAAAATAAAAACCTAAATGTTCTTTAAGTATTTATGTGATCCAACATATCATTTTGTTGTTGTGTGGTTTGGATTGAAAAAATTGGGTCACGTTTATTGGTATTCCTGATAGAAATGTAATGTTTATTTTTTATAGGATCGAGGAGTACATGTTTATGGTCTCTTCTGTAATGGGTATGAGGAAATCATATATCCCAATGCCAAATCCAAAATAGATCTTCCCATGATAAAATAAACATCAACCATAATTCAATGGTTATTAGGACCATATTACATTAAATTCATATTATGTATGTGAGGAATCCCTTTGTCTGAATACGTATGTAACTATTTTAAGAGAAGGTTATTCCATAAAACAATCTCAGGGGTGAAAGAATTCCCATAAACATGAGAAGACTTGGGGGCTAATTTGAAAAAATTTCACACATTCAAATCCACTATGTACTAATAGAAAATTAATCATCCTCTCACTATGAACATTGATTATATGGACTTAGAGTGTTATATAGAGTCCCCACCATTTCACCTTTTAGGTTTAAAATTAAACTTTTAATTTCAAAGAATGCATATTAAATCTATAATATCATTTATATATCATCAACCTACTGTGAAATATTGTATTTATTGATATTCAACATCATGGTTTAGTCAACATAAACTGTATGATATGTATGTTTCAAATTGATGACATTGACATAGATGCTTGCTTGAAATTCCATTTAAAATAACTATTCTTTATGTAAATCATTTAAAAATCATATTTAGTTGAATAAATGAGCAGTAATATCTATATTATGTATTGTATAACTAAATATATTCCTTGTTTGCGGCGTAAATACTCTTGTTAATTACCAATTCTATTTTTTCATGGTAAAAATATTGAGTGAGGATACAATTTATATCATTCTAATAGGGATTATAATGTATATTTTCTAGATCTATAGATGCTCAAAAATACATTTTATTTAAATTAAGCATAAAATGGATAAAATCCACTTTTATGTGATCTTGAATAACAATGAATTAGAATGTTCATCCAATCATATCTAAGAAATACTCTACCTCAAGATAATTATTGACTCTTAAAAAATTGGAGTTCTATAGTTAATGAATTATTATTCTTGTCCTTTATCATTATCTTTACATGTACTTATACCCACCATCTGAGTATGAGATGGTACAAGGCCTACACATATATCCATGGATTAGATGTCTGTCATATATATCTCTACCCAATGTTGATTGACAATAGGATTAAACCAAAACAAAATTATTTATTGACCCATGTTAAATATTAATAAGATGTAATTATTATTAAATGACACTATATAAAATCAAATAGAGGTAAGTGAATGTATTTTAATATAGGAAATGAAATCATTTAAAACTACATATATATATTAATTATAAAATAATAAATAAAACCTATATGAAATGGATTAAATTTAAGATGATATTTCACCTGATACTCAGGTGTGGCTTATTGTATGGTACCTAATCACCTTTCCTGTGATACTTATAAACTAGTGTTCCCATTTCTTATTGAGTGACAATTTCACCTATGATAAATCATTGGACTGATTAAAAACTAAAATAATGTATTCCAAAAAAACCATTTAATCTTAGTGTTTTTGCAAAATTTTATTTCCAATCACTCTTTAATACATACCACTAGTTTTTATACTATGATATCATTAGAAAAAGTTAATAATACCAAATAACATAAAACAATATGAAGGAATTATTCCATATTTTTCATGAGACAACCTATGATGACTCTAACTCTAACACATGAGTTCACCCATAAAAAGGCCCAAATTATGTTCCCAATCATCATGTTATGGAAACTATATCTAAGTCATCATTTTATACAACTAGAATAATTATTACCCCCAATAATACAAACATATATCAAAGGGATAATATCCAAGCACCCATAATTAACAGTCCGTGCAATACTGATTTCTGCACTAAAATAAATGAAAACAATTACAATATATGAAATGTTAATTAATATAAAATAAATTAAGTATAATAAATATATGATAAAAAATGACATAAAAAACAAAGGATAGAATGATAATAATATGAAACAACAATTAATTAAACCACCAAACTATAGATGGAAAGAAGCAAAAAAAGTTGCAACCAATCACTATTTGACACGAGGTCCCTCTCCTACATTGTCACCTATAAAAACCCAATCAAATATAATAATGAAATATCCAACCACTACGTTGTGCCTTTTATTTTATCTATTAATTTAAAAATGGGTCTACATATTCCAATTTAGTGTGTATTGTTTCTAATCATGACATCCCAAATAGGATCTCAGTAATTTTTCATAAGAAACCTTTGATAGATACCCCATGTATTATAGTTTAATAATAATAAAAATATAAATAATCATTTTATATATCACAACCATGAAGCATGACACAATATATATAAAAATAAAATAATGAAAAAAATCAATATAAATAATCATTAGAATAAAATAATCTTGGGATATTTTATAAGATATATATTTCCAAGGTGCATTATGATATGTGAACATTATTACATACATGTAAAATATAATTTAATTATGAGCAGGTTTTATGGGAGAAAAATATAAATCTCTACATATTTTTTCTACACCATAATAAATTTACAATAACATCAATTAATGTTTTCCAAATATAATGTAATTTTAAGAAAATCCTAGAATGTAACCTTTTCAATGTTCTGTATAGATTATCCAAAAGTTCCAGTGTTGAATAAGTATTTTAGGAGATCAAATTTTCCCTCAACTAACATGTTTCATGAAATGAAGTTGTTCATCACAGTGTGTATAGATAACATCAACATAATAATGTAAAATAAGATTCTAAAAGGCCTAGGATTTCTCAAACCATATATGGAAATTAGATAAAGAAGATAATATATAAAATACTTAATAGTTATTGAAAAAAATATTTGCAATACTTTAAAACATGATTTTTGAATGTTTGGAAACCATAGTTTTTTAATAAAAAGTATTATCTGGGAACTATATACCTAAAATATTTAATCCCTTAATCGAATATCAGAACCATATATGTTATAAGAAGGAATGTTATAACATTAAAACCCATCATCAGATGATTAATAAATTGGAACTCTTACCCCTAAAGAACAATAGTAGGGGGAATATAAGTATAATTGGGGAATAGAACCATTTGGGAGATCACATACATGTTAGTTATTAATCATATATCCACTCAAATTGAATGGAATAAAAGGGAAGCAGTGTTGGGAAAAATTCATGCCCTGTGAGTTTTGAAATAGGGTTCTAACTATACAACTATATAAAAGTAATATTTTTTCCTCTTTTATTAGTCCTAAAATAAATTATTCTATATGAAAACATTTTATGCACAACATGTTATGGAGTAACCTCCTCTATTAATAAATGACATTCCTTACCCAAATCATGGTCAAAATCAGGACTCCTTCCCATGTACACATCATGAAATATCCATGTCCTCTATTTTGGGAAGATCCCTAAAAAATCATTATCATTGAATTTATATACCTCAAAACACCTCCATAATGGAATGACACACACCTATGATTCCAATATAGTTCCCATCCTTGATACATTATTATAGATGTATGTTCATGGTGTGAATATAATTGGCATTGATTTATTTTTTTAGAAAATATAGTGATGTTAAAAAATGTATTCATCACATAACCCTTATATATTATCATGAATTAAACTGCCTTTCCACATTGTTACTATCCTTCCATAAAAATATTTTTAAATAATTATATATATTAAAAACATTAAATATAATTTCCTTGGAGGGACCCTATTCAATAAAAAGGACTAAAAAATTTAAACTCTATAAAGGAATATGTCACAGTGTAGTGTACCCATTTGTTGTGTGTGGCCTTCAATCCATGAACAAAGGTATGGAAGAATATTCATTTTAAAGTAGTGGCACTTCACTTCATGATACCATTACAATAGTAAATTATTCATCCAATATGCTCATCGAAAAATCACTCCCTAATCTTTCATCCCATGAAATATGTCCCATTGTAGCTCATCACAACACATTACCCCTAGGAGATGGTGTGTTGTTATATAGAGCTATATAACATCATCTTGATGTAATGAAATAAAAAAATAAATCAATGAACAAAAATTAAATGAATTATATGCCTCAATATTGGATCATGGGTGGTATACCTTATGTACATAATTGTATAGGATAAAAATTTTACTATTTTTGTTTCATCAATTGCAACCCGGACTACATAAAAACATACATAATAATGTTAACTATTACAAGATGTATGGTGAATATAAAAATAAGGTAAACTAACATAAATGAATGATAAAAACCTAATACTCCATCATTCATCCATATAGGTCCTATATCCAATTCTATTATACCAATATCAGCATTTAATCATGAAATTGAAATCCATGACATGGTGTTAGTATCATTAAATATCCTAATATTTCCCCCTAGTGAATGTTCAAAAATAAAGCCTAAATTTATATATAATATGTATACTAGGTTACCAATTATTATTTAAATAATATTCACGATTGAAAAATTTCAATTATTAGGCATCAATGGTGACAAATATAATATTGATAACAATATTCTTTAAATTTATTAATGTTTTTTCACATAAACTGTTGTACATTTCACCACATTAGATTACGAAAGATCATTTTTGTTATTTATATTCTTGATGCTCAACCCGAAAATACTAACTTATCTAATAGGTTCTATAGTGTGGTCGTAATTGACATAGATCATTGAAACCCTCCAAATGGGGCTAGTTAGTATCCACCAATACGACTCTAGATTCCATCTAAAAAAACAAGTATGATAATATTAATTCTCAAATTTGGATATGATATCAACTATAAATACCATTGATAACATCTTTGATCACAGAAATATTTTATTTCCAAAAATTGTGATTAGAAAATTACATCAAAATATATGGAAATGTATATTTTACAGAGATAAGAACATTGAACCTTCAATGAAAGGGTAGATTTTAATGTATTTCAACATATATGATAATGAAAAGTGGGATTATTCTTGAGTACCTTTCTAAATGAAAACATCTGGATGACTATTTTCATAAATCCGATCATATATTAATTAATAAAAATATTTATTTTATGTTTTATATATATTGAAAACCCATAGGTAATCAAATATATCATTTTTTACATCCACTATTTCATATATTACTGTTTTTCAAATATCTCAATAAAAATTCATTACGTTTAATATAAAA
This sequence comes from Viscum album, assembly GCA_963277665.1. Lineage (NCBI taxonomy): Eukaryota > Viridiplantae > Streptophyta > Magnoliopsida > Santalales > Viscaceae > Viscum > Viscum album. The sequence goes on along the minus strand of OY728162.1, from coordinate 1,231,385,592 downwards.
AAATTGCATATAGAAGATATTCTGAAAGACTATCATAAAAACCCATGTCTTTTAATGACCTATTAATAATGTATGAAGATGATAGATGGATTATAATTTTATTGGGGGATTTCTTACAATATTAAAATTAAAATATTTATATTAATATTGAATAATTATATTTGGTGAATATGAATTTTGATCAATTTAATTACGATATCTATTGTTTATTGATAAAAATATATGTCTTTATTTTAATTTTCAGTTATTAATTATTTGTATCAGTTTGAGTGATCATATTTATTTAATGAAACAATTTAATAAATCAAATCTATTATAATTATTCTATCCATTTTGTTCAATAATGTCCTTGGATAATAACATACTATCATAGATCTTGTTCATCAAATAAGATCTAGTGAATAGGAACTCATGTATCTAATAATTGATTGATATGGTTATTTTATAAAACAATATTTCCTGAATCAGGGTATTTATTTTTCTTAAATTGTGTCTAAAATTGAAAATATTCTAATTATAAATATATAAATATAATTTTTAATAATGTTTATTAGAGTTAAAAAATATTTAAATATAGTATCATATTATGAACTTTAAATTTTGTTTCATTTATATTATTTTAAACTTCTTAGTTGTTTGATAATGATTTTTTTTATTTTTTATCAATTAAATATATTAATTACTTTAATTATATTTAGTTTTAGTTTTAAATTTATTTTACTAATTAAAAAATTATGTACTTTTATATTATTATTTTATAATTGAAATCCATTTCATAAAATATTTCATTATTCTTTGAACCAACCATTAAATAAAATTTTGAACATGTTGTATCATATTGGGTATTTATTGTTTTTTATACTAACATATTTGTTGACATAAATTCATTAAAAAAATATATCAACCAATAAAAAATAATAATGGAATGAATCATAAAAAATAAAAAATATTTAATTTTTAATAATAATAATATCATTGGGATGATTAGAGGAATTAATTTTTTTAATAGTGTGGATTAAAATTAAAAATTAAGAGTTTATGAGTATAAATTTTTAGTGGAAGAAGTTTTTTTACACCGTATATGATAAATAATCAATAATTAAACTAAATAATAATTATTTTATATTATATTTTGTACTATGTAATGAAATTTCAATAATAATATTTATGGAGGTGAAGATAAAAATAAGTTTTGGAAGACAACGGAGTGAAATTTTATAAGAAAATTAATGTGAATTAAATTAGATGAAATATTTTTCATTAGTGTATTATGATATTTATTATCATCTTTAAGGGGAAAAATTTTATTGGTATCAAACAATCATGACTATTTTAAATAGTATTCATCCTATAGGAAAAATTTAGTATAGGTGTATAAATAGTCAATAAATTCATTGACATACTTCTAATAGAAATAGAATCCATGAGAAACTGTATAGAAAATTCTAGGAATCTAATATTTAGAATATTTTTTAACATATAAATTTTTTGATTAAATTTAAATTCATTAAATAGATATGTTATTAAATATAAATATACAAAATTATTTTCATTTAATTCTAGAACATTAAAAAATCACACAGATTATAGTGATATTATTTTTAATACACCCCTCACCCATGGATTTTGAGTCACATTGAACATGATTTATTAAGGTATTTGGTCATGTGTACTTGGTATTTACACATTTGGTTTTACATTGGAGGAATGTATTTGATGTTAGGCTTTTGATTTAGGGTTTTAATTCCTAATCTTGTAATTTTTTATGATTTATGGAATGTTTACGAATCCATCAATGAAATTGTACAGGTTCATATCAGGAAATTGGTAGACTATATATATATATATATATATATATATATATATTATTTTATGAGTAATCCACATGAGGTTATTATACTATATTTCATTAGACCCATGTTTTTATAAACAAAATAATTTAATGCCAAATAGGATGCCACTGTAGAGCTTATGACCCTTAAGAATGATTTTATACATCTTTTATATGAGGAAGAATGTGTTGCAGACTGTGGACCATGGATATTAATAATGATTAAATTGTATCCAAAATAATATAAACAATTAAAATGTAGTTGTTTTCTATTTAGAGGGGATATTTTGTCTTTTAAGATGATGTTATAAGGAACATAATGGTTCTTTTTAAGGTCATTCATATATGACCACATCTGTGTGGTTTAATGTAATTGTTATTAGTCTACTTGGTTTTTGGTAACATGTACTATGATGGAGTGGGACATATAGAAAAATTGAAATTTGTAATTTATCCGTTCTATTGGTAAATACGTAGGATATTATATTTTACATCCTACACCAATTTAGAATCCATATATATTCCTATTTTCATGCCCTCAGTGACTCTTATAACTGTAACATAAGTGAAAGAGTGATGGGTCTTAATGTTCCGATGACATAATGAATGATGTATCATCCAATTCTCATCACATATGGAATATTATCCGCATTTAAAAATATCATTGGGTTATTACGATCCCCCAAAAGTATGGTTAATGTAGTTTGGTGGATACCGCCACTCGAGGAGGGAATTGATGATAATGGGTACTAAAATTCAGCCTTAGAGTGTCATTGTATGTATGATGGAAAATAAAAATCAATTCCCAGGTAAATAAAGATTCTTATTTTGAGGGTTTATTTTATACTTATCCCATATATTGTAAATTCATACATTAATGATCCTTCGATTATGAAAGATTCAATAACAATTGGACGAGTGTGGTGAATTCATTAGTAGGCTATTAGGATCATTCTCATAGATGAGCAATAATTATTTTTTTAGAATGATTGAAGATAATATTGAATTGTTGAAATTATGGAAACCAAGTGGATAATTTCATCTCCATGGTCAATGAAGGAACCTTTTTGAGAATCATTATTCTTTGAATATAATTAAAATAATAATTATTTCTATAGAAGTTAATTTTTTAGTCGGGTAGTATTCCATTTTGGGATCCTTATAGAATTACTTCTTATGTAGGAGACATTGGAAAGTGGTGAGTGAGATATGGTTTTCTAGAGAAAAGTATATCCCCACTGTGGGTAATGAGGTAAATTTTTTCTCATCTGTGGAGGCCTTGGATAATGTTAAACGTGATAAGAGGCCTCAATGATGTGGTACAAATGTAGGGATATATGTTTAATGTGGATCCAAGGTATATGTGTCTACCCAAAATTAATTTAATATTCATAGATACATGAGTGATGTTTTTTATAGGTTTAAGTGCCATTTGAATTATAATCCCATTATGTTGTTTTAGATGAAGAGATGCACTAATATTGATGTAATATCGTCAATTTTATTATATTCATTATTTTATGCTTTATTGTCTTCTTTAATAGAATCTAAATGAGTTAAGGAAGGTAAAATGTCTCTAGATAATTAAGAGACTGAGAATATATAATCCTACCATACAAGCCTTATTAATCAATGAATTATTATTCATGATAGGAATATATTATTGGAAGAACCCATTGATTTTTTATTTTGGCCAAGAATATTCATACCGGATGTACATGATTTAACTTTCATGAACACTATTTTTATAATCATTAGCTGAGGTTACATGATTTAGGAAATTTATAATATTTTAATAATTTATTAACGGAATCCGTATTTATCATCATGAATGGATATATTTCCAAGAGATAAAATTAAATTTGAACTAATAATATTCTCATTTTCCTCACTCCTTCTTCCGAAAAACCTAGAACATCTATAGACAGTTTTTGTTGATCAAACCCTATAGATAATTTAATTTAATTAGATCTTGTTGAACCAAGTAGAGAGAATTGGGTTGTATTTTTCATTACATAGAAATAATTTATTGAAATGGCTCTCCTAGGGCATGTTCAATATAGTCCTACCTTTTTTCATGGTTTTCATCATTGATATGGATCCTAGATTTTATACATGGTGGATTTTTTATGGATCTAGGGAACTTTGGATTGAAATGACACTCTCACAGAGATTGTGGACATTGTAATATATTTGTGTTGAGGTAGTGATTTTATACCACATAGAAAACATGACAACAATAATGGATTGATTATATGGTGTGCGTGCGTCTGTGTGTTCCATTAGACCTATATTAAATGTGATACACATGTATAGTTTTTTTCTAGTCCTATGAGGTCTATAGATGACGTGATTATCACGTTGAAGTATGTTGGATATATGATTCCTAATCAACATGAAATTATTTTGAACTAAATTATAATATCATTATCTTCCACATGTGTCCATTATGTGACATTGTAATTTAATTACTTTATTGATCCACAAGTGAAGGCCTCTCACTAAGTGTGGGATTGTGGATGATGTGATGCGTTACACTAGAGGTATGATATTGGATAGATGCATAGGGTTAACTTTCCCCAAAGAAATGATATTGTGATTAAATGGGGTATGTTGAATAACATAACTATTTTAATTAAGGTGAAATATGTGTATTCTTTAAATGTTATCATTACTATCACATCAATGGAGTTGTGGATATATGATCACTTTTAAATTTATTATAGGAAAACATCATACATGCCATCAGGAATAGTGTTGAATTAGTAAGAGTCCATCATCAAGGACTTGATATACATGTGCACATGTATGGTTTTTTTGTTTATTTTTTCACTAATTGATTTCATTGGTTATTGTTTCATAGTTTTTAAAATTTTATTAATGGTGTATAGGAAGTTCTCTACAATGTATAATACATACACACTAATTAAGAATCATAGTGCACATGTATACATTATGAATAGGGATCCATTATAGGAAAAGGGTCATGTAATGGATGATTGAGAATGAGTTGTATTATCAGGTGGGGTTATGTTGGGTGGATCCCAAGACATAGATGATTCATTCCATAAATACAAAGATTTTTCCATGTTCTATACATTGATCCACTATATCTATGGATCCTAATTTTTTGTAGGATTGTATGATCTACATTCCCTACTTTTATAGCATGGGATGATACTCATATCCTATATATTATTGTCCATTGGAGTATTGATTTTCCATTATTAATTATGTTATTATTATTTTGGTATCATTGTATTTTATTTTTATCATATTTTATTTTTGAAATAGTATCCCTACGAGGTCTCCCATTGTCACATTGTTAGTCTATAGCCACATAAAAATCTTAAGGTGTGTATGAGGTCATGTAGCACTCCAAATCAGAACACATGATTTGGGATGGGTTGTTACAAAATTGAATCAGAGTAGTCACTTTCACCCATATATTTTAAATTAATTTCAACAGATTTGTTACCCTTGTAGATAAGACATAGAAATTTTAGTACTATATAAGGGGGGTTATTTTAGTACCAGTTCAACATTGTGGAGTGGACCTCTGAGCTACCTAGAATATTGAAATTATGATAGTGTTGTTAAATATTTTAATTGATTTATTGACCATCAGTGATGCCCACAATTCTTATATTTTGTATTTTGGTGCATTCATTCATAATGATTAAGAACAGAAGTTTATATATGACTATATTGTTTCCCACATTATATAGGGTGAAATTAATTAAACTCCAATTTCAATTATTATTTGATCATTAGAGGTGTTTTATTACATATATTAAATTACCCAAACTAACTAATTTCATGATAATTGTATGTATATTATTATGACTATTGTGATTTCATAAGAGGCTTGTTTCATTCATATGTACTACTAAGGGGGATGTACCATGTTCTTCTAGGTATCCTAGTAGGCTAATTATTCTAATGAAATCTCATTTAGTGGCAGTAGAAAAATTAATTTGTTACCTTAAGAAAAATATTATAGTAAATATAAAATATTATTTGAAATTTATAATAAGTCTACCTTATATATGTTTGAAGGGGTACCCATAGTAATGTAATGATAAATTCTCCTACAATATGGGATTCCCCTATTCCACTACTTCCAGTATAGTAGAGTACCATTGTTCATGATTCTGTACCTTCTCTAGGAGTTTATATTATTCATGAAATCAAACATAGAATCATTTAGATAGTTCCATATTATGGATGTGGATCTTCTATGTTAATGGTATAAATTTTATGTGACATTCATCTCTAAAATTCCCCAGCCTTACAGGGGACATTAGGACCATATAATGTTAAACATTGGACATACATCATTTTGATGATATTCTATATGGTTTAGAAAATAGAGGAAAAGAAGTCAAAATGATACTTTTATGATTCATGGATATGTTATCTCGTAGTAGGGTGATATGAATTAGTAATTAATATGTGATTTTTTATTTTAGGAATCATTCATGGACAATTTGTTTTATGGTATTTACAATGTTACATTGAGACTATATTACAATTAGTAGTCCATGGTTCTTTAGTAGGGGATGGTGTCTATATATCCATAATATACATGATTCCGGGAAATACATTATTTTCATTCATTGTTCACTGGGATCAATATTCTGATGTACATGAAGTCTGATATTGGCCATTAACATGAGAAGGAGAGTCACATCCAAATTTTTTATATAATATATTATATTGTGGTTCTTTATAAAACATTGACTTTCTAAAAGGAACTAGAGGAAGATAAATCCATTGGTATTATTTTAATGTTATGTGGAACAACTAATGTATTTTCTCATATATCCATATGTATCTTATTGGGTTATAGAATGTTGAAATCCTAAGACTTGGTCTATGATGGTGGAAGGAATTTTGAGATATGTAATTATTATTCATCTCCCATTTAGGGAGATGGTTCTTACATGTGCTAAAACTATGGAAAGAAGGAATTTAATTTCCAAAACTACCATAGAAAACCCAAAAGATATCACTGGTGAATAAAATGAGGATGTCTATAAATTTTTTTGATAATGATTCTTGGATAGACTCATTTTGGGAATTCCAAAAATGTGGGAAATGATTTTCAGTAATACGGGAATAATACACAAGGGTTTAGGAATTTAGAAAAACATGAGGCTTTAGTGAAAAACATTATAGATAAAACATGAATATTTTATGCAGCTGATTAGGTTCAAGATTGTGGTTTAGAGGGGAATTTTAAGATTCATGTAATGGTTCTCAGTATATCAACACACTCAATTTCTTTATTTGATACATAAGTGTCACATTCTATTATATTTTATCAATGATATTTTTGTGGTGGATTTTATTGTTAAATTTTCATCTGATATTACCTTTATGGATGCTCCACTAGATAATAATGTGGATCAACTACATTTTTTCATAGAATTTCCTATATTAATTTCTATATATGATCATGTGAGTGATTACATGATTCTAGAAATCTCTAGAATAATTGGTATCTTTATAATGTACTAGTAGTATAGTTACCCTATATAAAATGAATTTAATTATAGATGATCCTCATTTACGATGCGTAAAGAGAGAAATATATTTTGAAAATGTAGTGTCTTGTTGATGTTGGATGCGTGGGACTAGATCCTTGTTAGATTACATTAATTAAATCAAATGTGTTTTCATTATCATTATTATCGATTAGCCAATGAATCTTCCCAATTTTCATATAACAGAAGACATGTACTAAGATAACATACATGTATATAATTAATGGAAATCATTGGGTATAGTTTTTTTTAAATTTACATATGACTAGTAAATAACCTATATCTAAAACACATTACTATATAATAGCTACCATGTTCAAATATATAATGGAACAAATTGATGTTCTAGAAGTGAAAGGATTTATCAAACTAAGAACTTCTCATCAGTTTGATCTTGTTTTGTTCAATAAGAATGAATAAGGTATTCTATTACTATTTGTATACTATATGATGCTAAATAATTCTAAATTGAAGAATAAGAACCTGTTTACATGGATTGATGTCAAATTTCATATGTTAAGGATATCCCGATGGTTCTCAATGATTAGTTTGTGATCTTGTTATCATTATCTTCACATCATGGAAAATGATGTTCTAGTGATAATGTTTATGACAATATATAGGTTTTATGAGAATCTTGATATGCCTTTTGGGGTGTTTAATTCTCCAGTTGTGTTTGTGGATCACATGAACATGACCCTTCACGTGTACATGGACAACATAATCATTTTTGTGATGATGAAATATTCAAAGACCTCATAATATCCTTATATACACCTTTAATTTTTTTATTACACATTATTAATATCCTCATTTATACATGAGATAAACATTTCATCATTTCATACATGAGGATAATTTCCGATTTCAGGTGATTTTCTAGCTGGGAATTTCTATTTATCAATAAAATATAGGGGATGTTATATCCTTGGAATGAAATAGGAATGACATTGATATCCATATTTTCTTTGTAATGGATTGGTATTATTTAAGGATAATTAATGAATCTTCCTATATTCCAATATTTATGAATATTTTTTCCAAAATGTTGTAATGTTTTGATGGATAGGCTAGTATAGAGAATCCTTATTTTAGATAAATAGAACATTGACATCAATTCCAATTAAGATCTTTCATGAAATCAAATTTTCATTTATTGTGTACAATAATGATTCTATGGTAAGCAAGGGATATATGATGATTTCTAATGAAAAGTAGTCAATTATGGGTCTCAAATGTTGAAACTTCTTGTGTGTAACTACCCTACTAATGAAATAGAGTTTTATATCATTGTTTATGCATTTATGTATTAGATATATTATTTCATTAGTGAGATATGTTGTCACATATATGGTTCATAATATGTTTCCATACTTCTTCGCATTATGGGAAAGGAATCTATGTTAGAGGAATTAGTTAGAGTACCAACAGGTGTATGACATCAAGATGATGTATTCTTGTAGAAAAGGGAATGTTTCAGCTAATTCTTTTAGTATAAAGATATATGAATACTTGGATTTAATGTTAAAAATGTAGTTTATGGCCTTGTTGGTAGATTAGTTTTTTTCATGATTGATGATCATGGGGACGTTTGTTTCTACAAAATTTGTGTTTACATCTTCATTGTCAGATAATGTAAGGACAAGTCAAGATTGTCTTGTGATGCATGAATGTTTTGTTTTAAAATGATCCATTCAATGATAGACTTTAGATTTAAGTGAAGTCCTCTAAATTCATGGTAGATTGGTTGTTCCCTTTTCTATGAGACATTAAATGTAGAAGTATTATCCCATTTTATTATGGGATTTAATAAGATGTTCAACCAAGATATATCAAGATAATAGATGAAATTCTGGTGGACATACATGAAGATGGAGAATTTACGTTTTTTCTCATTATATTTTACATTTCAGAGGATCATAGACTATCATCAAAATACCTGGTGGGCGGATTCAGCCATATCTATTGCCTCTATGGATGTGGTATGGAGTGATTATTAATTCAATCATATTAAGTTTTGGGAAATATATGGGATTATATTACATTTTGGTTTTGGTTAATCGACTATAGATACATTCAATCCTATCCAAGATTATCATTCAATGGATAACCTAGGAAGTCTCTTTGTTCACATGATTGTGATTCTACAAGGAGTTACTTCTTTCATGTTGTTAAATAAAAATTCTAGATTTAAATCCGGATTTTGGTAATGGTAACTAATGGTGATGGGGACTCAGTTGAAGCTGATTATGGTTTATTATCCAAACATTGATTGGAAGTCAGAGTAATTACTCATGCATTAAATGATATGCATTTGTCATGTGTACAATTATTTAGTGCAATATTTTATTATCAGCTATCCATGGTGGTGTTTTTCTAAAATAATTACTGTAAATATTTGACTAAAATTTATATGTCTATGGTTATCAATGTTTGACCATATTGTTCACCACTATGTTGGTAGGATGGTGATTATTCAGTTTTAGGATACGTAGGATCCAAGAGACCATAGAGTATGTGATGTAGATTTCAAAATGAATCATAAATATTTATAGTATACAACAATTATATAAGTAATAAAGGTGAACAACAATGGATTTATCTGTGGGTGATTGATTCTTTATGTATGTGTTCTATTGAATAAAACATTAATGATTATGGAGAGAGGATAAGTTTTCTACCAAATTGGTTGTACCATTCATGATCACTGACTATTTTTGGATGGTGGCCTAACAATTGAACCTACCTATAATGACCCATACTTTACATACATTGTTAATACTTCACAATTGAAGTGCACTTATTACAACATATAACAAAACAATGAAAGGACTGTATAGGTATAATGTCTTTAGAAACAGGAAAACATAAACAACTGGTTCCTAAAGCATCTACACTGTCTCCCATTTATTTCATCATATCTAGAGTCCCTTTTGGCATATCCTACATAATAACCTTCTTCCTGACTAGGGGAAAGAAAACATACAAAATGGTGAGCTCAAATGATCAGTAAGGGTAAACAAAAGAAATATCAATCACATCATATTCATTAGAATGTAACATTTTGGAAATCTTAACCAGCGAAAGAGATCATAATTTCATAACATGGGATACATCATAGTAGTGAAATTTAATCCTAATAATCATAACATAAAATATGAAACTTTGTGTCATACACACATAATCATAGATAATCATTTCTTATTAGTCAAGACCTATTTCCAAGTCTATCTTAGCGGACAAAGTCCATTTCTGAACCGAGTTCACTCCTCGTTTCAGTCCTGTTTCACTGAACCAGATTAACCTGCCATTCCATCCATGTCCATATCATGAGATATAAATCTTTATCCAATTCATTGGAGGGAGATATATGTCCCACCATTCTCATAATTAAACCATTCTTATGTGTGCCACAAAATCATATATCATATGTCATAGCTTAACCCATGTAATAAAAATGGGATTCTTAAACATGATGACATCATAAAACAATTCTTATAAGATAAAGAAATTCATAAAATAATTCCATCACAACATAATAAAATCAATGTAATAATAGGGATATAAACATAACCCTATTTTATCTTATATGGAAAATAATTTTGATAAAACACTTGAACTCCATTCTTGAGGAAAATATCCTTTCTACTTCAATTTTTTTCCTTTCATAACATGTCTTACAATTTTAAACTAAAATAATTTGATTAAAAATAAAATTGAAAACTTATAAAGGAATCTTCAAGAAATAATGTTCTAAAAATCCATTCATGCCGTATAAGTTAAAAAACATTCTTCTCATACTTTTTCCAGAAAAGTCAAAAAGTACCTCGTACGAAAAACGACAAAAGATTCCCTTCATATCTTTTACTAAAAACACACTGAAGGGTAAAATTGGATTTAAAGAATTTTAGTTGGATGGAAATAAAAATACATATTTAGTAAACATGGATGTGGATGTAAATATTCCCCAATAAATTATGAATTATAAAAAATCTCGGATAAAAATGAGATTGTGGGATTTTACCTTACCTTAGGTCCAATTTGCTTCGTAAGTGTCCAAAACTCAGGTATAATGATTTAAATGATGTCATTGGCTTATTCCATAATCATACTTATTTTTATGATATCATATACGGTCATATTCTTAGCTTCATAACAGTAATATTTCATTGTTACTTGTTATTCTGGTGTTTTTTGCTTTACGTTTGTATGTGTGTTTTGTCCAAAAAAATTATTATTCCTCTTTTTAGGTTGTGGACACCTTATTTACAGAATTTTATTTGTGTAATATATATATTATTTATTCATTCCATTCATTTATATAATCATTATGCAATGATGATCATGCAGAACGAGTCACATCACATTATGGAGACGGTATTCCGTACGTAGGCACGATCGATGATATCGTTACCATGATTGTGGAATTGTGTTGGAGTGTATGTATACTATTTCAGAATCAATATCAATTTACAATAATCATATATAGTAATTATTTACACCATTATACCCATCCAAGTAAGGTGGTGGTGGAAAATAGATTACACCACAGCGTGGAGACGGTATTCCGTACATACGCACCCGTGGTGATTTCGTCTTCCATAAGATGGATTGATGGTGAAATATGGTTTTTTAATAATTATAAATACATAACATTATATTAGTGATACTAATGTTATTACTTCATAATGGAACAACAAAATAAGAAGATGTGGAAGAAGAAATAAAGTTGAATGAATCTGTAAGAGACATTACTTCTTCTTTGAAGCGCCTCTTTTAGACCTCCACTTAGGGCACTAAAATTGGGCTTTGAATAAGACCAGGACCTATAGGATGTTTCTAGGGAAGTGGAGAAGATAATTTGGCAGGTTTTTGCCGAGCATGAAGGCTCAATGTGGTGTGACGAAGAGAGGGAGGAGGTGCCTTTTTATAAGGGAGGAGAGGGGCACCTTAGGTAAAACTAAAAATATTATTTTAATATAAATTAATATTAGGTTTTTAATATCTCCAAATTTATTTGTTTCTATGCTAAGGTGGGGATGAGTCGAAATACTATCATCCAAGAGAATTTATACACATTTAGGTTTCTATTTTAATCTTATCATTTAGATTTAACTTTAAGTTTGATAATTTAACTTTTACAGTGTCTTCTTTCTTTCTTACACTATAAGGTTAATAAACGTACTATAAGAAGCCAAAAGAACATAAAGTTGTTTATTATTAATATATATAACATTATCTAAGTCATTTTTCTGAACCATAGATTTTTAGGAATAAAATAACAATTAATAATATAATATTTGTTTTAAAAACTACTTTATGTCAATTTTGACACTATTTGGTAATTGATTTTTGTGAAAATAATAACAGAATTATTAGTTCTAATTTTTTTTCCTAAATCAATACTAAAATGTCACATTAACCTATAAATTTAGTTTAATTCATAAAAATATTCGAATTACATTTATTTGGGTATTTATAACATCAATTTTGTCAATATTTCATTAATAAGATAATTGTTTCATCATCATTGTGTCATAAATAAAATAAATTATTTAATGTATAAAAATTATAAATAAAATACCATTATGTAGGAAATCTTTTTATCTTTCTAATTAATATTTATAGTCGAATTTATCTTATATATAACGCTATATTAAAAATGTTTTAGTTACTAAACTTTGATTTTAACAATTTTAACTATTCTTTAAATAATATTAAATGTCCTAATCTAATCCAATTGGGCATAAATGTTCATATGTTATTCCTAAGGTTGTTTTTGTCTAATTACACTTATCCAATAGAATTAGCGAATGAGTTAGGGTAATAATAATATCATTTTCACCCTTAAATATCCTATTTCCTTTTAACTGTGGTAAAAAAAGTAAAAAGTTATTATTCACCAAATATTATTTTCATCTCATTAAACCACATTTATTCCTTTATATTAACTATGTCTCTCAAATTTTCGATATTAAATTCCTAGAAGTGGTAAAATTTCATTAAAATGAAAAATTCATTTTTTTAACTACCAATAAGTGGTTTCACTATTCATTGAAAATTGAAGTTTTTCAGAAAAATACCAAAAATTCAGCCTAAGAATTATTTGATATTACAAATTCAAAATTGAAGTCTATTTTTCCAAATTAAAAACATAGAAGTGGAATTAATTAATTTTAAAATTAATTCCCATTATCAAAAAAATAGCATGTTTTTTAAGAAACAATAACTATCAAAAGATTGATACTTGTTTATATCCAATTTCAAAGTGAAATAAATTCCAATGAACAACATTGGATTAAATGGTAAAAATATATTATAATTAAAAATTAAACCCAATTAAAAAATAATCTAACCATATAAATTATTGCGATGAAAAAATGTTGTTTTTAATTAAAATATAGCGTGTTTTTACTATTCATTAAAATATGAACGTTATCAGAATAATATGAAACATTTATCCAAAGTAAATTTTTATATCCTGATTCCAAATAAGAATTTTATTTTTTCAAATTGGACTTATAGAAATTTCAATAACAAGATTTGATGTTGGTGCGCCATCAAAAGGCGGCAAAACTACATTTTTTGAAAAAATACTTATTTTACTCAAAAAATTGATTTTGTTCTCAAACCATGTTCTAGTAAATGTGTAAGATGAATAATAATGTTATGAAATTCAAAATTTATTTGATACTATTCATAACGGGTAGTTCATATAACATATCGTTGTTTAGCGAAAGTTAGTATTGCGTACAACAAACGCTATTGTGGACGGTCGTGATTGCGTGTAATGAAATCCAAGGTAGGGATGCGTGTTGTGCAAGATCCTTTTTGTGTAGATGATAACACAGTACATTAATGAAATTAAAAAGAATATTTTTCATAAAATCTTGTGGTGTTACATTCTACCCCCCCCCCTTAAAATGAATTTCTCCCTCGAAATTCGTCGGGGTTATAAATGGTTTACTACTCAAAAGTTTCTTTAATAGAAACCCACATCTTAAAAAGGAATACAAAAACATGGCTTTAAAAACTAAAGTATAAAATGTAATGGTAACCCAAATGAACTCATCACTGGGTTTCCACGTAGGAGAACATAGGTGAAAATATGGATATGGAAGACAAATTTAACCATCATGTTCTGAGGGAGAGTGGTAGATAACATGGATATGAAAAAGACAACAACCAAAAAGAAATAAACTTGTGATGATCTAGGGTACTATCTGATTCATCGGATATAAGGGCACTAGGAAATAATTTTTGGATTTCAAGATCATTTCCCTAAATTTGAATAAATTGGAATTAGAAGAAATACTTTCCAGATTTTGGTACAGTCTCACCATTGGTCGTTCCTTGGACAATTTCAACATCATCTCTTAAAGAAATGAAGTTGAATTTGTCATTCATGAAGTGTTAACAGATCATGTGATAGAATGATGGGTCATTCCATCTGTCTCAAAAAAAAGGTTTGAAAAAGTTATCAAAAATACATAAGTCCGTCTATAGTGAGATTAATCATATATGGTTACTAAAATGGACTTATACTTCTTATATCATACTGCTTAATATAATAAAACTGGGTTATACTAAACAAGGAATTCATGTAGGCCAATGGGAGGTGATAAAGTCCTGTCGCACTTCAGTTGTGGGTTTTGTTCCCATAGCCTTGTCTGGCGCGAGGGGCTGTCGCCCATCCTACAGGTTTTCCTTTTTTAAAACTATATTAATATAACATCCCATCAATAATATCGAAAAAGTTCTATCCTTAAACAATACTAACTTATGTCCAACATAATCCATTCCAATATTTAGGATTATCTAAAATACTTCGGTCCAAGCTCAGAGTATAATGAAACTTTTTACTGGAAATTTCACATAACTATCACGTGAATACCATCATTTATCCCCAATATATCATAAGATATAAATTATTTGTCAAATTACAAACATGTAAATACCTTAATAATGTATTCTCTTGAAGAATGAATAACCATTAAACCTTAATGAAAACATGAATGTTGTCAAAAGTTAACTCTTTCCACATACCAAAATCCAAAAATTCTATATACTCAAACCATGATATGACCTTCTCCTTATATAAGTCAGGAGCTCATGAATACTATCAAACATTTAATTTTCTCTTTATCCCTTCTTTATGTGCATATCATCTACTTTCTAAAAATATCTGAATAACCTTTCATGTTCACTGGTACCATTAATCATACACTTTCAAAACATAATGAAAGACAAGAGTGGAACAATCCTTAGATGTCTCATTATTCTATAGTACCATGAGATTACTTGTACAACATTACACCTGATAAACATGTAATCATTCCACTACCTTCTTAAACCATTGACCGAACTTCAACAATTCATTCACATCACATATCATTTGTAGTGTCTTCATCATCATCCACATAAATACTACCCATATGACCATACAGATTCTCTTTATAAGATTTTCCCTTAGGGAATTGGTTTGCAAAATGCCCGTACATTCCATATTTAAAACACATAACCATTGTCGATGTCATAGAAATACCAATATCCTCATCCATGGTGTTAACTGAACATTTTCCATTGCACTTACTGGATTTGTGTCCATATTTTCTGCACCCAAAGAATCTTCCAGTCCTTTGAAACAATATCCTTGATGCCTCTTCCCACATGATTTACATGAGGGTAATTTAACATTCTTTACTATATGATCATTACGAAACTCCATATTTCTCTTATTAGTTGAGTCGGGATACTTACCAAAGTTGAGATTATTGATCATATTATGAGATTTCTGATTAGGAATAATACCGATGTTTGGACCTCCAAATCCCATTTCATTTGGTTTCTCATGAAAAATATCATTCCATTGTCCGTCATATCCTCTATTATCGTGAATCGTCTTGATTCCAGCCATTTTATAAAACCCCAAAATAATAGAGTGAGAGGAAAATATCATTCTATGGAAAAAAACATAGTAAAGGGGGAGTACCCTCAATATCTAACATCTTAGGTTAAATTATAAGATCATTACCATTGTTATATGACTATATCCTATACGTATACTTATCCTTAGGGACATACCTAGACATACCTTAGAAATATCTCTAGGGGTCTCACTAACGTTTTCATATCCTTGTTCCCAAAGGATGACTAAACCTTTCTTCTGATACCAACTATAGAGACCTGAAGCTTGACGTAAATGGAAATTACATTACTTTTTCTGAATATTTAGTACATAACAAAAACAGACACCAAAGGACCATAATAGTTTAGTGACTTTGGAAACATCGAACGTAATCCACTAATTGTAGTGAAGGATCATCAACCTCTCCCATAAAGATCATAACCTTTTTATTTCCTTACTTAAAACCTTTATTTATTTCCTGGGGAAAATAAAACATAAAAAGGGTGAGCTTAAATGCTCAGTAAGGGCAGACAATATAAATAGAAATCACATCATATTCATAAGAACATAATATTTTGGAAATAATTACCTGCAAAAGTGATCACAATTTCATAACATTGGATAAATCATAGTAGTGAAATATAATCCCAATAATCAAAAAATAAAATATGAATCTTTGTGGAATACACAAATAATCATAGAGAACCATTTCTTATTAGTCAAGACTCATTTCCAAGAATATCTTAGCGGACAAAGTCCATTTCTGAACCGAGTTCACTCTTCGTTTCAGTCCAGTTTCACTGAACCGGATTAACCTGCCATTCCATCCATGTCTACCTCATGAGATATAATTCTTTACCCAATGCATTGGAGGGATATATAGGTCACACCAATCTCATAATGAAACCATTCTTATGTGGGCCACAAAATCATAAATCATACATCATAGCATAACCCATGTAATAAAAATGGGATTCCTAACCATCATGACATCATAAAAAAATTCATATAAGATAAAGTAATTCATAAAAATAATTCCATCACAACATAATCAAATCAATGTAATAATAGGGATAGAAACTGAACCCTAAATTATCTTATATGGAAAATAATTTTGATAAAACACTTGAACTCTATTCTTCATGAAAATATCCTTTCTACTTCAAAAACATTTTCCCTTTATTAACATGGAATACAACATTAAACTAAAATAAGTTGATTAAAAATAAAATTGAAAACATGTAAAGGAAGCATCATGGAAATAATGTTCTAAATATCCATTCATTTCGTATAAGTTAAAAAAACATTCTTCTCGTACTTTGGCTGGAAAAGTCAAAAAGTAACTCGTACAAAAATTGACAAAAGATTCCTTTCATATCATTTACTAAAAACACAATGAAGGGTAGAATTGGATTTAAATAATTGTAGGTGGATGTAAATAATAAAACATATTGAGGAAACATGGATGTGGATGTATATATTCCCCAGTAAATTATGATGTATAAACAATCTCGGATAAAAATGAGATTGTGATATTTTTCCTTACCTTAGGTCCGATTTGCTTCATAAGTGTCTGAACCACTAGTATAATGATTTAAATGATGTCATTGACTTATTCCATTATAATAAATATTTTTATGATATCATATATGGTCATATTCATAGATTCTTATTAGTAATATTTCATTGTTATTTGTTATTTGTGTGTTTATTGCTTTATGTTCTTATGTCTGTTTTGTCAAATAAGTTCTTATTCCTATTTTTAGATTATATACACCTTATTTACAGAATGGTATTAGTGTAATATATATCATATTTATTCATTCAATTCATTTATATAACCATTATGCAATGAAGATCATGTAGAATGAGTCGCATCACATCGTGGAGACGATATTCCGTACGTACGCACGAGGGATGATATCATTCCCATGATTGTGGAATTGTATTGGAGTGTATGTATACTATTTCAGAATCAATATCACTTTACAATAATAATATATTGTCATTATTTACACCATTATACCCATCAATGTAAGGTGGTGGTGGAAAATAGATTACACCACGGAGTGGAGACGATATTCCGTACGTACACACGCGCGGTGATTTCATTTTCCATAAGATGGATAGATGGTGAAATAGGGTTGTTTCATACGTATAATAAAATACCAGTATATTAGTGATACTGATTTTATTACTTAATAATGAAACAACTAATTATGAAGAAGTGGAAGATGAAATAAAGTTGAAACAATCTGTAAAGAACATTATCTCTTTTTTGAAGCACCTCTTTGAGACCTACTCTTAGAGAACTAAAATTTGCCTTTGAAGAAGACCAGTACCTCTAGGATGTTTCTAGGGAAGTGGAGAAGAGAATTTTTCAGTGTTTGGCTGAGCATGAAGGCTCAAATTGGTGTGAGGAAGAGATGGAGGAGGTGCCCTTTTATATGGGAGGAGAGGGGCACCTTAGGAAAAACTAAAAATATTATTTTATTATAAAGTAATATTCAGTTCTTAATAGCTCCAAATTAATTTATTTATAAGATAAGGTGGGGATGAGTCAAAATACTCTCATCCAATAGATTTTATACAAGTTTAGGATTCTATTTTAACCTTATCATTTAGATTTAACTTTAAGTTTGATAATTTAACTTTTACCGTGTCTTCTTGTTTTCATGCACTATAAGGTTAATAACCATACTATAACAAGCCAAATAACCACAAGTTGTATATTATTAATATATATAACCTTATATAAGAAATTTTTCCGAACATTATATTTTTAGGAATGGAACAACAATTAATAATATAATATTTGTTTTAAAAACTATTTTTATCAATTTTGACACTATTTGGTAATTGATTTTTGTGAAAATAATAACAGAATTATTAGTTCGAAAAAACATAACTAAATAAATTCTAACATGTCATATTAACCTATAAAATTAGTGGAATTCATAAAAAGTCTCAAATTACTTTTATTTGGGTATTTATAACATCAATTATGTCAATATTTCATTAATAAGATAATTACTGCATCATCATTGTGTCATAAATAAATTACATTATTTAATGTCGAAAAATTATAAATAATATTAAATTATGTATAAAATCTTCTTATCATTATAATGAAAATTTATAGTTGAATTTATCTTATGTATAACCCTATATTAAAAATGTTTTAGTTATTAAACATTGATTTTAACTATTTTAACTATTCTTTAAATAATATTAAATGCCCTAATCTAATCCAAGTGGTCCTAAATGGTCATATTTTATTCCTAAGGTTGTTTATGATCGAGTTAAACTAATCCAATAGAATAAGGACATGTGTTAGGTTAATAATAATATCATTTTTACCCTTAATTAGCTTATTTACTTTTAACCGTGGTAAAAAAAGGTAAAACGTTACTATTCACCAAAAATTAGTTTCATCTTATTGAACCACATTTTGGTTGTTTATATTAACCATGTATCTCAGAATTTAGAAATTAAATTCACAGAAGTGGTAAATTTTTATTTAAATGAAAAAGTCAGTTTTTTAACTACCACTAAGTGGTTTCACTATTCATCGAAAATTGCAGTTTTTCTGAAAAATACCAAAAATTCAGCCTAAGAAATATTTGATATTCCAAATTCAAAATTTATGTCTATTTTTTAAAATTCAAAACATAGAAGTGGCATTAATTAATTTTAAAATTAATTCTTTTTATCAAAACAAATAGCGTGTTTTTTAAGAAACAATAACTATCAAAAGATTGATAGTTGTTTATATCCAATTTCAAAGTGAAATCATTTCCAACGACCAAAATTGGATTAAATGATAAAAATATATTCTAATAACACTTTAAAACCAATTAAATAGATAATCTAATCATATTAATTATTGTGATGAAAAAAGTTGTTTTTAATTAAAATATAGCGTGTTTTTAAAATTCATTAAAATATGAAAGTTATCAGAATAATATGAAAAATTTATCCAAAGTAAATTTTTATATCCTGATTCCAAAGAAGAATTTTATTTTGACAAATTTAACTTATAGACATTTCAAAAAAAAAATATTTAAAGTAGGTGTGACATCAAAAGGCCGCAAAACTGCATTTTTTAAAAAAATAATTATTTTACTCGAAAAATTGATTTTGTTCTCATACCATGTTCTAGAAAATGTGTAAGATGAATAATAATTTTATAAAATTAAAAATTTAGTTGATATTATTCATAACAGGTATTTCATATAACATATCGTTGTTTAGCAAAACTCAGTATTGCGTACGACACACGCTATCGTGGAAGGTCGCAATTGCGTGTAATGCAAGCCAAGTTAGGGATGCATGTTGTGAAAGATCCTTTTGGTGTAGCGTACAACACAAGAAATTAATGAAATTAAAAAGAGTTTTTTTCATAAAATCTTGGGGTGTTTCACTACCCCTATAAAATTAATGAATATAGAGGTTTTTTATACATCATTACTCCTTAAGAAAAAACCCAATATTATGCATTTTATCAACTATGAGGATAATGAGCTAGAGAAAGATTTATAAAATATTTTATTATCAATAAATAATATTTATCGATGTTAAAAGCTGTATTGAGGGAAGATTATTCATTCTGTTTGGATTCTTTTGGAGGAAATTCATATCCATAAAGTTTTTATGGTACAACAATCAAATATTTGGCTGTAAGGGACCACATTTTTTGGTATGACAATTGAAGATACATATTGAGGATGATATGTTATTAAAGGGGGGGTAATTTATAATATACTAAATGGTTGGGTTCACTTTTTTTATTTTTTACTTTTTTATGTGGTAACTAAAAAATTTGGGTCATATTAGAGTTGGTCGGAGAAGGATGCCAATCAGAATCTTGAAACTGGCTATAATAGCTAGTTCACGCCATGAATTTATATACATGAAATGAACGAATTATTTTATGTTTCCATGATTTTTAATTTGGATCAGTAAATTCAAGTAATGATATTAAATTTTATTTGTGATGTGGGTATGATTTATTGTATTTTAAGATTTGGTGAAATTATTTTAGGTGTATCGGGCATTCCAAGATTTCACTACATGAATCCACAATTCACATAGTGAATGGATTATTTTTAAAAAGATAAAATAATTGGACCTCTAATTCATTTCCCATTTACACAACTCATTGTTATTAAATACCTAAGAATTATATAGATGATTTTGGCTCATCATACTAACCAAGAAATTTGATGTTATAGGAAATTCATGTGACAAATCTAGATAATCAGTTTCCACGTAGAATTATAAAGGAAACATTAGTGGTAGTGGTTATCCTTGGGTTGTTTCTATCTATTCATTCAATTTTTTGTCTTTTTATGGATGGATCACAATCCTAAAGTTCTTACTTGTTAGAATGGAGACAGCTCTAGGTATCATTGGTGTGGAAAATCACTTGAGAAGTGATTCTTGATATCAAAACAATAGTGATCTTCATATAGGTATTCTTTACGAAATAATAAATTTGTAATCAATGATTCGTCATTGAATGATGTGAGTAAAATTCAAATGATACATATTATTAATCTTATTCCCATGTGGTGTTCTATTGTTCCACTCTGATACTTATTTTTGATGTAATTTGAATGTCAATATATGTTAGTAATATGATTCTTCCTCAAATGATATTATTATGATGTTTCATCATTGTAGTAATTTTTGGTACATATGTACTTTCGATTTAATTGTTATTAAATGAATAGGGTTTTATATAAGGTCTAGTCTCCCCATTAGGGAATAATGTGTATGATATAATTCATTCCTACAAAACCATGATATTTTTTCATTGTGTGCTATTAGGTTTTTCTAAAGCTGTGATATATTGTTGACATGGGGTATGATTATTTCCCTAAACCATGAATAGGTTTGGCATGTGTATTTCCCTTAAATGTGGGTTTCACCACCCCTTCAATTGGGATGTGTGAAGACGGTCGGATGTGAAAGTACTACCATCCAAATCAGTACATTACGTATATCACCGTATTGAAGAAGTTGGAGGTGGTCTTCAAGGACTCAATATATGTGTGCACTTCAATGGATTATTATTTTAATTAATCTTTTCCTGGAATAATATTTCTTATATTATTGATACTGAAGCATTCATACTGATCTATAGAGTTTTATAGTAACATCATATGAGGGAATATCTATGAATGTGTAGACGTTATGATTAGGTAATAAGTAAATTGACATGGACCATCATTTTATAATTTAAAAGAACCTACAAAATGGTGTAAGGTGATAAAAGAAAAAAATGATCCTTAGATGATTTACTACATGGTTACATATTTTTCACTCACTATTAAGTATGTTAATCCTTTTGTTGTCGAGATTTTTATTTTTTGTTGGGTTGAATGATCATCATTTCATATTGTAATTAAATGAACTAAAACTCTGATCATCTAAATTTTTATCAATAAGTCTATTGTAACAAACCACCCAAGGCAACTAGACAAGACACCCGAACCATCATGTCAAATGATATTTGTAAAATAGGATACAAATCCAGTACTTAATATAAGAAAATCAATATATAAAACAAATTTACATACTAAAAAATGATACAATAGGAAAAAAGTATACAATCCAAGAAAAATAGTCTTAACAAGATAGAAATTCATAACCCTCATGACAAACAGTATCCTCTAGAATAACCTGATCCGAAAGAGATAAAAATAAAACAACGAATCATGCTAATATTTACATCCCATTAATTTAATCCTACAACATAACATCTAAAAATTCCCATAGTCACATGTACGGTGTGACCAAAATTCCAGTATAGAACTAACAATATTTCAGTATATGGTATTATATCAAGATTACAAAAATCATGATTTATAAAATATTTTATAAAATCATTTTCAATAATATGAACCCTTCATAGATAATATTCCCCTTTCATTAATTTAGCTTTCCAAATTCCTTTCATATTCAAATTAATTAAATATGACATATTGAAGTGATTAAAAAATTAAATAATATATATACATCTAGAGGTGTGTAGTTAATCCCATATCTATGAAACAACCAATCATGAAAAAAATATGTTATAAAAACTCATACAAAAAACAGTGAGTAGAAATTCATGATATAAAAAAGTTATATGATAAATAATAATAAATGAAAAAATAACCAAGAATCTAAATATTGGGCTCAAGCATATGTTACACTACATACTAGTAACTCAATATCCTAAATGAAAATTTTATGGATCCAAAATATTCTGATTCCTACTTGTCCATAACCCAAATGTTATCTCTTAGTGGTGAAATACATACTATGAATATCCATTTATCTGTCTCGACAAACCGATGGTTCCTAATTTTATTTTATGTAATAAATTTTCAAAACCATGATAAAAAATTCACATAAAATGTTTTCTATGTCTAGAAAATATTTTTTGGACTTTTAAAACCCATATCCAAATCAAGAAAATATTTTTTAATTAAATTTTATCCCAAAAACATTTTCCAAGAAATAATTTGAATCAATTTATCGCTTCAAATAAATAAAATATCTAAAGGAATTTATCAAAAAACATGGATTTATCAAATTAACCAATTTTATAGAATCATCTAAACCAAAAAAGTTGACCACTATATGATTTTAACAATGGATATTTTAAACAAATAGAACACCTTTTGAATAACAAGGAACATTAAGAAACTAAAAATAATCAATAGAAAACACTATCTGGTCAAAAACATTATCCAAACCCTAGATGGAACCAAAATATAACAATAATAGCGAGTATTATGTACCTAGAGAGACGAAATCAGTCTACGATGCCGATAAGTTATTGAATAAAGTGATCTAAATAGAAATGAAACACCAAAAGGAAACTTGGGAGATCTCTAGGTTGAGCGAAAGAGAGTTAAAATTAATTAATGAATTCAAAATCCACATAACACATTACAATATTTAATCACAACTATTATAAGGAATATATCACCTTTTCACATTTTGAATTTCATAAGGATGAGATACACCATAAAACACATCAAATTTTATTAAAAATCAATCTTTTTATTATTATAAATCATGCAGGTTTTACATGACATGTAACATTTCATGATGTGTACCCATTTCATGGAGTCATCTAGATGATTATTTCATATAATATAACACTATTAAATATTTTGTAAGTCCATGTCAAACAACAAAAGCTATTGGTTTTATATTGAGTATTTCAAAAAAATCTCTAACTTCACCATTACATGTACCCTCACAATTCCTACTCAATATTACTCAGCCAACATATATGGAAAACTTAAACAAAGTTAAAAAACATACCATAATAATGGAAATAGGGAATTACAATCTCCCCACCATAAACACTTTCATCCCCTACAAAGTTATCATGATCCTAGATCTAGAAATAAATAAGGACACTACTGCGACAACAATGATTCTAACTCACATGTCACATGGAAATCTACTTCACATCTACATAGTACCCAATCAAGGGGGGTAGTTTAACTACCTAATAAATTATCCTAGAAATAAATTATTTAAACAGAATGCTCAACCAAAGTGGTATCGAGATCTTTATCAAAATCATCCCATCTAATCACATTGGAAGGATCTATTATATAACTCCACAACTGGGTTAAATTAAACACATCATGGATATATTCTAAACTAGAGGGAAAGTGAAACTATAGGCCAGCCTATTTAGTTATCCAATGATCTGAAAATGTCCCACAAACCATGGTGCCAACATACACATCTTACCCAACCGATAATTTCATAAGTGAGGAGAAACTATGAGAAAGGCTTGATACTCAGCCACAATCTATAGTAGCTGACACCAATGGTCCATAAATGATTTATGAAAACATTATTCCATGATAAAATTACTTTGGATCAATTGAACCATCTTATTCATCTTTTGAACAACAATATTCTCAATGAAGGATCTCTCTCCCAACTCTATCCAACACAAGGTAGATCAACATGGCTTCCCATAAAAATACTTGAATGGAAAAATATTTCTAAAATCATGAAAACTATTTTTACAGTAATACTCAAAGGAAGGAAAATGATTTTCACAATATCCAATCAAATCAAGCACACATGCCTGGACCATATACTCTTAAACCAAGATAGCTCTTTATATCTATCCATTTATATATATACGATATGTCATGATAAATTTAATATGGGATCCCAAAATGTATTGTAATCCTATTTAGAACCTAGAACTAAACCATATAACCTTTTTAGAAACAATGATTGATGGATTCCTACAATGAATCATAATATCTTAGACATAATTTTTCCCAAGATGTTCCATATTCATCTCTTCATGGATGGGTCAGAAATGCACTGATTTCACACGTCGGTTCAATGATCACCAAAAATTTGATACATTCCATTAATATTACTTGTACAACCAATGATGAAATCTATGGAAATAGCATAAAAATTCCATTCTGAAATGTGTGATGTTTGAAATATACCTTTAGGTGTCCGGAGCTCCACCGTAATTCTCTAAAAAATAATGAACCATGATTAAAAGTCTATTATCAATCATCATAAACCATGAAACCAACACTGACACCTCAAATCATGATACATATGGGAATCCATGGGGTTAATAGATGAATAAGAATCATTTACAAAGTGTAAAAACTCTTATCTCATGTAAAATAGTAGTGAAAACCTGCTAATAAGTATAATTATCCACTGGGATACAGAGACAACTCGCTCGAGGTCTCCCCACCATATAGGCTTTAATTAGAACATTTTCACTCAATGTCTTCCACCTACTAATGCTGAAATAACTCATCAAAAGATGTTTCAACTTTCATCAAATCCAATAACAAATATCCCATAACTTCCTGTACTCCCAAAATTATCTTATCAAGTAAACTCATCAGAGAAAATTGATCTACAAACTCATTCATGTATTTTATCATTTAATTTCATCGTAATACATCAATAAGCATTTTTCCATTCCTATGGATATAAAAAATGTCAAAATAAAAAGTATGAAGATACTCTACCCAATGTCTCTTAGAAACATTCTGATCCCTCTGATTAAAAATATATTTCAATATCTTATGATTAGAATATTATATAAAACTCTCCCAAAAGAGATAGTGTCTACATTTTTTGAGTAAATACATTAGAGCTATCTAATCAAGGACATTGGTAGGGCAGTTTTTCCCTTGAGGGATTAACTGGTTAGATGAATAAGCCACCACCTATTCCCACTACATCAAGAAACATACCAAACATATACTAAAAGCATCATATCCCAACCCTAGTTCTGATTGAATAAAAAAATGATTTGACATCAACCTCATATTTTGTTCCTCATGATATCTATAAAACATTGTATTCTATTCAAAATTTAATCCCTTATGAGTTTTATTTGTCATCAAGGATAAGATCATGGAGGAGTCCTGAAGAAACTATTTTTAGATACCAACCAAACCCAATAATCCTAATATATCAAACACATTTCTAGGATTCCTCAAAGTCATAATTACTCGTACCATTTCGTGATATATTGATATTACCCTTTCTCATATTACATTCCCCAAAAACATCACATCTCATATCCAAAAATAAAAATTAAAAGGATTTCAATATAGAAAATATTATTTCAAGGTTTGTAGAATGATATCCAAATAGTCCATGTGGTCCTCCTCTGATTTGGAGTACAAAAATTATAATCCACAAACACAAAAACAAAATATTCCATGAACTGATTATGTATCTAGTAAATCATCTCCCTAAAAACTACAAGAGAATTTGTGTGACCAAATATCAAAACCAGAAATTCGAAATTCATATATTGAATCCTAAATGTTTCCTATATATATCCACTTCTAGGACTATCAATAGTTGATACCCTGAAAATAGGTAAATCTTAGAAATCTCACATGCCCCTCTAAGGTGATCAAATGGATCATTAATCCATAGAAAAAGGATATTTGTTCTTAATGGTCACCAGATTATTCTTTTAAAAATAAAGAAAACTTAAAAGGAACCCCTCATCTTTGATTTAAAATACGAGATGATAAGAAAAGCATTACACTCTAGGTATAATGGATCCATTAGGCTCTAGATCTTGAAGATGAACCTTAAGTTCCCTAGTATAGAAGGCTTTGTACAATAAGATGACCAATAAATAATAATCCAGCCCTGGGGTATGTTATTAGTAAAATCAAACTCCATCATTGGAAAAATTAGATAAATTATCCAAAAATTAACTCAGGTTACTCACAAAAAAAATAAGAATTCGAACACCAATTAAATGGTATAAGTCATCAAGAACCATATATGATAACTAACACAATATTACTACACCATATGGAACAAAATTCCCTTCCCTTTATGATATAGAGTTCCACTCACCCTACAATACATGAGTGACCCCATGGGCAGATAAGGATGAACTATATTTTTAAAACAATCTATCTTGTATTTAACAATGTTCATCCAATCAATGAAAATAGTCAATCCAAAGTAGTTGATACTAAGCACAAAAAGACCCACTCCACCACAATGTTGGCTTTCCTTACACGAAAGGTGGGACAACTGAGATCTTTATCAAACCAATAACCTAAAAGCCTATAAATATCTATTATGAATTACATATGTTATAACTAAATCCCAATATTTTTACAAGAATTGCTGATATAAAAAAATTATTAGCACCTGTATAAAAATATATAATAGAATATAATATAAGATAATCAACAGACCTCTAACAACTGCTGGTCCTACATCCAATTCATCGGGTGTAGACTCTACATAATAATGTCATCCTATATTATACACATGGACATATACCCTAGAATGAGGATTAGACCAACCACACCTGGAAGAATCTTTATGTACCTGTGAACCCCTGGTGAGAGTGGATCCTACCATATTACCCAGAGATATCATATCACAAAAGCGATGCTGATGGACAGACTGTCTACAATGATGAAAGGTTTTAGGACCCTCCCTATTGTAAGTCCTGACATGAACACACATTCCAAACCAATTGCATACAAATTTTTTTCCCTATCTTCCGCACATATAGTAGGCTCGGGAATACAAAAAAATCATTGAATTTATTTTTGGCCATAAGATACCACTAGATAACCAATGTACTAGGTGACGCTCCACCCAAATGAATATTTTCAAATTTTTTAGCCTCATCTAAATCATCCTTTTCAACTCCTTCCACAATGTTCAGAAGAAACAATATTTTCAGTACTGACTAAATATCAGGCCCCATTCCAAACTCAATCCTCTAAACCTTTAGTAAATCATTAGTATCAAGCTCTAGTTCCATATTTACTAACTCAAGAAAATGGTTAGAATACTCCAAATTGGTATGTTCTCCTCTACTATGTTAAAACTCTCCAATGTAATTACTACACAAAATGTCTTGGGATAGTACTACTATTAAAATATTTTGTTAGGGGAATCCAAGGTAATATCCTCATGAAATAGAATCTGAATAAAAAATTCCCACCAAGTTCATTTTAGTTTCTCAAGAATATACATGAAAAAAAACACCTTACTATTTTCAGGGAGTATGAGATCCTTTTTTTCCACATAATCCACTATTTGGATTCATGGGTCCATTTTTCACCATGAATGATGAGTAAATGATTCTTTATAAATTCCAATACATTATCCACTACATATCCTAGGTTCCTGACACCCATATGACCTATAGAATAAATAGGGTAGAAACATACTCCAACCAAATTGTGTTCCTCTGAGTGTTTACCTGTGGAACCCTTCACATAGATTCTTCACTAATATTTGGAAGATGTATTCATGTAGGAATTATATACGAAATGAACATATCCAAATAATCCATATGAAAATTCCAAAATTAAATTACCAACTTTAGTAATTGATAAAAAATAATAAAAATGTTATGAATTTAAAGAAACCATGATTAACCTCACTAAAAAGGAATAGGTTAGTTTAAATAAATGTCCCTTAAAATACAGAAAAATGATCTCAGTTTCAAGTCTCATACATGTTTAGAATCATTGACCACCCATGGTAACATGGTTCTAGTTACGAAATTGAGCTAGCCAACCCCATTTTCCTCAATGAATATCCAAATTCTAATGATACTATCTATCATATACCTAACACATTGAACCATACTCAGGTAGTTTTAATTGAGTTTATTTTGAGCGTATATATTGATACCCAATTGTAATGAACCAAACACGGCCAACTAGACAATCCACCCAAACCGACATGTCACATGATATAGGTAAAACATGATATCTAAACCCTATCTTTTATATAATAAAAACCAGATATAAAACCAGAGTACAAATAAAAAAGAAAAGATTCTAAAAAAAACATACAATACATTCCGAACAATTGAAAAAAAGTAATTCATTATCCCCTATGACAACAGTCACCACCAGACTAACCCAACACCAATGAGACAACAAAAATTGAATCTAATGTGATATAATAGGATCTTACCTTTACTTGAAACACACAACACAAAATCTAAAAATTAATAATGGAAACAATAGGGAGTGGTAGAAATCCTAAAGGATACCACCAATGTTTATATAAAAGTGGTGATATCAAGAATGAAACAATTTAATATTTTAAAATAGAACAATTTTACAAAGATTTTTTGTAAATCATGTCCATTCATAAATAATTTTCCATTTTTCTTCCTTTGGATTTCATTAATCCATTCATATTATTAAACCTAAAATATGAATAGTAAAAGTGATAAAAACTAGAAAGAATATCCATGCATTAAAGGGTATACAAGTAAACACATATCTATATAATATCATATATTTAGAATATCAGTGATAAAACAACATCAAAATATTTTTGAGTAGATATATATGATATAAAAAATCATGTGATAAATAACAATAATTTAAAAATAATGACAACGCACCTCACATATTAGGATCAATCCTCTAGGACAGAATGTACTAGACACTCAAAATTCAAAAAAATCACATGCTAGATCCAAAATATATATAGTCCTCCTAAACGATATCATAGAAGTTATATCCTTTTGCTACAACAAACAATAAGGGCACACATGTTTCTATCCCGTTACACACAATCCCAATGTGAAATTTTCTAATATGTTTTCATGAAATTTATCACAATTACATTCAACCATTTTCCAATCCAAGATAATCGAATTCAAATTATGAAAACCCATTTCCAAATTAGGAAAATCCATTTCATGATAAAATCCCCATTTTGGAAAAAATTTATTTTACACGAAATCATTTAAAACATTTTATCACATAAAATAAATGATCAAACAAAATTAATTTATTAATAAATATAAGAAATTAATTAATATGTACAATTGAATAGAAACACCTAACTAAACATGGTAGAAACCTATATTCGTTCATCAATGGTGATTGGAAACAAAGAGAATTTCCATAAAACAAAAAGAAATTAAAATAAACTGAAAAGGATTGATATGAAACACTATAGAATAAAAAAAATATTTCCAAACCATAGCTGCAACCAAAACCAATGATGAACCAAGAAGATTACAAACCCATAGATAATAAATTAAACCCCAATGATGATAAATCTCTAAAAAATAACATGTGGATAGAAAAGAAACAGACAAAATAACCATGGGAGATCTCTATGTAGACTAAAAGGAAGCTGTGAATGAATAAATGAATTAAAAATAGACACATCACCATAAAATCAAGACTCACAACTATTAAATGGTGTGTATCCCATTTACAAGTCGTGTCATCCACAAGGACTAGATTTCCAAAAAAACCTATCCCTGTTTTTTAAAAATATGTCATTTAATATTTATAAAATATGCAATCAATACATGGTGTGTAACCATTAACATTATGTTCACATTTCATGACATTATCCGAGTGATGATTAAACATCATGTAACTTTGTAACATGGAATGTGATCCCTATATGTCTAAATACAATCTAGTATTTATAGATAAAATTTCCAAAAAATCTTGTACTTCACCATTATAGGTATCCACCCAATTTCTTCTTCACATTACATAGCCAACAAAAAAGGAAAATGAAAAAAAGGTAAACCATTTTCTGAATGAATGGAATTGAGGTATAACAATTATGGGTGTTATATTTTCATTGTTGATATTATTATTATCATTACATATTATTCTATGAATTTTATCTATTATTGAGGGAAATATATCCCCATGATGCCTCTCACACCCTCACTACTAATCTATATCCTCTTTTATGTAGGGAGGGGTGATTGAATTTTTGTGGAACTCCATCATTGAACAATATATTTCGTTTAGGATATCGTAATGTATTCATGGAAAAAGTGGGAAGCCATGTTGGATACATGGAAAATATAGATCATGCGTAAGAGTATTGGAAGATGTAGCTCTGAGGTATCTCAATACGAAAGTTGTATGGTTCCCGAGGAACGTCTCTAATTTAGACGCACAAGACAAAATTAATTTAATCACCTCTCTTTTGGATTTTACTTATTTATTTCATAAATGAAAGATTTGTGGTATAATTTTTTATATGATCTAGAGCTCAATGTTCTCAATGGCTCATAGTGTCCACATCTTCCACTAGGTGTTTTTAAAATTCCAGGGAAGGGAATTCAGCTATATAAAATCATGTTAATGAGATCTCATTTATGCTAATAACTTCAATGTTCCAATATTTTCGAATATATTTAATTTTTTAATGATACCGTGTTCAATAGATTATGGAGAAATAAACAATTTATTATAAAAAAATTATAATTTATTAAAATATAAAAATAAGGTCATTATTATATTGTTAAAAAAATTATAACATAATGTGTAACACCCCAAGCTTCTACGATACACTTCTCTTTGAATAATTCAACAGCGTGTGTTGTACGCAACATCGAGTTCTAACACACCACAACCAATCAAACTATCCATTATAAATAGTAATACCCACTTTTTGAAATTTATGATTTTTATTTTTCAAAATGGACTTCATTTTTGGATTCAGAATATCGAAAGTAGCCTAGGGTGAAGTTTTGGTATTTTTCTGAAAAACATCATTTTTTGATGAATAGTTAAACCACTAAGTGGTAGTTAAAAAAACTAAATTTTTCATAAAACGTAATTTTACCTCTTATGTGAGTGGAATTTTGAAAATCCAAGAGACAAGGTTAATATAAAGGAGTAAAATGTGGTTCAATGAGATGGAAATAATTTTTGGTGAATAATAACTTTTTACTTTTATTTTCCACGGTTAAAAGTAAATTGGGTAATTAAGGGTAAAAATTGATATTAATATTACCCTAACACATGTCCTAATTCTATTGGAAAAGTGAAACTTGACAAAAAACCCATAGGAATAAAATATTATCATTTAGGTCCACTTGGATTTGATTAGGACATTTATTGTTATTTAATTCAAAGAAGAGTTAAAAGAGGTAAAATCAATGTTTACTTACTAAATCATTTTTAATATAGGGTTATACATAAGATAAATTCGATTGTAAATATTAATTAGAAAGCTAAAAAGAGTTCCTAAATAAAGGAATTTTATTTATAAATTTTAGACATTAAATAATTTAATTTATTTTTGACAAAATGGTGATGTAGTAATTACCATAATAGTGAACAATTAAAATAATTGATATTATAAATACCAAAATAAAATTAATTTGAGACTTTTTATGAATTACACTAATTTTATAGGTTAATATGACATGTTATAAATGTTTTAAATAATTGTTTTCGAAGTAATCATTCTGTTATGATTTTCACAAATATCAATTTTCCAAATAGTTTCAAAATTGACATAAAAGTGTTTTTTAAAAATAATATTATATTATTATTTGATATTCAATTCTTAAAAATCTAAGGATCATCCAAGAGACTTATATAATTATAGTTTTATCATTAATGGACTACTTGGGGTCTCATGGAGGTATATTTTATTTTTATTTACTATATAATATAAAAATACAAAGTGACATGGTAAGTGTCAAACTAATTAACTAAGAGTTAAAACTAAAAGATAAGGATAATATAATGACCCAAACCTGTCTAAATTCTATTGGTTGAGTGGTTTTCGAACCATACCAACCTTAAACTTTAAATAATCCACTTTAGAGACACTAGAACCTTAATATGAGTTTATTATAAGATAATATTTCTAGCCTTTCCAGAGGTGCCCCTCACACCTCTTATAAAATGTCACTCACCCTTCTCATTAATTCACACCATAAAATCCATTTGTCTCGGCCAATCTCTTCCCGCATACACTATAAGCTTCTCTCACTTCATCATAGAGGCATTACTTTAGTCATAAATCCAACCTAAAGATCCCTTTTTATCAAATCAAAAGGAAGAACATGTAGAAGATGTAATGATTTCACCACCCCTTTTCATGTTCCTTTCTTCTTCCACTTCTTTATTTGTTATTCCCATTCTAAAATATTGAATCCCATATCTCCTATATACTGTAATTTTATTATAAATATGGTACAACCATATTCAGTATTCTATCCATCCTTTTAAAAACATGTCACCATACGTGCGTACGTACGACTTACCGTCTCCACGTCGTGGTGTAATTGTTATTCAATAAATTATTATTTTGATGGGTATAATAATGTTGTGTAATTCATGTAAATAATAAATATAAAATTATAATGATTCTATATATATGATATAAATTCCAATTATAAATTATTTTAATATCAAAAGAATGATATTGTCGCTCGTGCGTACGTACAGAATATCGTCTCCACGAAAGTGATGAGATTCCTTCTCAATCGTATCCATTAAAGTATAATTATCATTTGATGATTTCAAAATAATGTTTAAGGACTTGATATAATTCTGTATATTAATAAGATAGAACCTATCCATTAAAAAAATGGCTTACGTAACAAAACATATAAAAGCAAACGAGTAAGTTAACGCCCGAAACAACGATAATTCTAAAATATTATTAACAAAACAATGTTAAAAGATCATATATGATAACATAATAATGTATATGATTCTTGTATAATTTAATGTCAGTTATTTCACTGTTATACAGGAGGTTAACCTACCCCCAACCAAGGAAAATTACAAGTTAAGGGTTTATTTCCCAATCTCTTCATTATCTGAGGTTGTTTATACGTAATAATCTACTGGGATTTCATTATCATCCACATAAATGTTTCTTAAAAATGTATTTCAAAAAAAATTACTATTTACTAGAATATGGGTTAAATTCATTTATACCCTTGTTGACTATTCTAAGTGGTTTATAAAGGAATCTTTCCGTCGTTTTCCAAAAATGGTCATTTTTAACCTTCTCGACAGAATTAAGGTATGAATGTTTTTTTAACTTATACGGAAGGTGCGACTATTTTCCGCCATTATAAAATCTTCGATGCATCCCTTGAAATCTTATAAGTAAATTTTCAAATTAAATTTTTTATTTTATAATTATGTGACTTTTAAATGATTTTAGAAAAAGGAATATTTCTCTCAAATAGTTTTGATTTAATCTATGTCAACATCCTTTGATGGATTTTAAGAATATTTGAAGTTGATTTATTATGATACAAAACTTCCATATTGTATTGAATATTTTGTGATTTATTTGACTGTGGATGTGTTATTTTTATTCCATTAATGGTGTATGGAGAAAGCATTGACATTTTACATGCTAGTTTTAATACGAATGTTTATGTTTTGTTTAAACCTGTTCATATGAGGAATGCATTGGACTTAATATGAGACGGGTGGAGCCTGCTATAGCTCCTTGATGCATTGGTAGGTCTCATGAGACAAACTACTGTTTTGGCACAAGTCCTTGACAAAATCCTATTTGTAGTCTTGGCACGATGCCTTGCCTATGTGGTTATGATAGTCTGGCATTATGCATTCCATCATTATGAAAGTGGTTTTTGGTATTGGATGTGATTATTCAATTAGTAGAATATCCATGTGAATACGTAAATGGAATTATTTCATTTTATTTTTTCCATAATATTTTTAAGATCAAGTTTAAAAGGATTTTGTTTTATCTATAAATTTCCTTAAATGTTTAATCTTATTTATGAATGTTTCTGCTATATTGTTATCCTTACTGGGCATTTGAGCTCACCCCTTTTCTATGTTTTATTTTTCCCAGGATGTGAAGAAATAATTTATGAATGACCTGTAGGGATAGTATGATGGGATAAGAGTGTGGAATATGGAGACTACATTGTTGTAGTTTTTATTTTATGATGTAATGTAAACTTTATTAATGTATCTAGTTATTCCAAGGCTACTAAACTAATCGGTCTTTCGAGACATGATATTTCTTATGATCATGCCAATGTTATGTAATAATGCACCGACACTGGGTAACTGGGGTCAGGGATTTAAAGTTGGTATCAGAGGGAGGATTAGTACAAACCTTGGAAGCTAGATTTAGATAAAATCTGATTAGATGACACAGATTTAAGATGGACTTTGAGGATTAGTATAGAAGAAATTCCTAGAATTTTGGTATTGTAGAGATTTTGTGTGTTTTCTGAGTAACACATCCTTGTTTGTATATGAGCAGGTAGAGGTGGCTCTGGCACAACTGTACCTAGGGGTAAGACTCGAAAACACCGCTTTGAACTAGACTCGAACGGGAAATGATGCACGGCAATAGGCCTTGTTGCACTCATAGTTACGACACTCCTGGGGGATATGCATAGGATAACCCTGATTTTCATTTCAAATCATTATAAAGGGTTTATGAGTATATACTTCCTCAAATAAAACATTTTTTTATGATTATGGATTATATCCATAAATAGTTCAATTTATGCTAAGTGTTTTTTAAGTATGTAATTATGTATTTTGATTCATAAACTGATCTAGTTTATGCCACTGTTTAGAAATGGCGCCTAGTGGATGAAATGGAAACTGTATCAATGCATGCACTCCATGTAGGGATTTCCCTCCTGATCAAGATAATTATAGTGGATCTGGTGATGCAACTGGTGATGATCAACTAATCACCATACTGGTATAACTCACTTAGGTTATGAATAATTACCTTACCCGTATAGAGAACCCTGATCCGCAGCATAGAGGATCAATGTTAGAACACTTCATGAGGCAATAACCACCAAAGTTTAATGGTAGTACAAATCCCTTAGTAGCGGAGAAATGGATAAATTCCCTAGAGAAAAAACATTAGGCTTTGGGAAGTAGTGAAAGGGAAAAAGTTATCATGGCAGTTTACTGCCTCACTAGAGATACTGTTCAATGGTGGTCATTGATTCAAAACATGAAGGAAGATAATGAAGTATCAAATATGGAGTGGAGGGAGTTCAAAGATCAGTTTTTAGAAAAATAATTTCCTAATGACCATCGAGCAGATATAGAATGGAAATTTATGAGTCTAAGACAAAAGGAGAAAGAGAATGTCGCAAATTATGAGGATAACTTTAAAAGGTTAGAAAGGTATGCTGGAGATTATATACGTAACCGTAGAAGTAATATCGACTGTTTCTTTGATGGGTTAAACCCATTTCTCCATCAATCATTAGTCTCACAATCCTTCTCGTCATACGAAGACATTCTCTCATGTGATATCAAGATAGAGAAAGAATTCTCTATTTCATATGACATTAAAGCAAAGAAAGAGAAGAAGATATTTTCTGATCAATCTGGGAATGGAAATAAAGGGAAGAAGGGAAAAGTTGAATATCCATCCTATAGTAAATGTGGGAAAAAACACCCTGGTATGTTCATAAAAGAAATGGGAGTCTATTACAATTGTGGTGAAAAAGGCCACCAAGCTCGTGATCGTAATGGGAAGAAGGAAGCTACCGATGTCCAATGCTACAATTATAGGGAGATGGGACACTATGCCAATGAATTTCCTAAGCGTCAGGGGAACTTACCTCAGAAAAGGCCAAGGGATCAAGGCCAAGCTTATGCTATCACTACTGCTGAGGTAGAATATTCGAAAGACGTGGTGGCAGATAATTTATTGGTTTCCTCAAGTTTAGAAAATGAATTATTTGATTCTAGATCATCGCATCGTTTCATATATTCCTAGTTTTCTATGAAAAATAAATATTTCCAATTTTATTTAACAATGGAGTTGTCAGTTAATACTCCTATGGTAAGTATCATTGCAACAATGTTTTGTAAATCAGTCCCCATTAGAGCACATTAATGTTCTTTATCCGCTGATCTCATCGTCATACCTATGATTGAGTTTGATATAATACTTGGTATGGATTGGCTTTCGGACCATGATGTGATGATTTATTGTAAGAAGAAGGAAGTTATGATTTTTTATGATGATGATAAGGACCACCTTGTCTTGAGAGCAAAATCATCACCACCTAATTCTTATCTTGATCCACCCCAGTAGCTCAACTAAATTCAATTATTGTGGTGGAAAAGGATGAAATTGCAATGGTTGAGGAAAGGAATGTTCAAATAGAGGATGTACCTATTATTAAAGAATATGTAGATGTGTTTCCGGAAGATTTACCTGGACATTTTCCAAAAAGAGAAGTTGAGTTTTCCATTGATTTAATTCCTGGATCAAGGCCTATATCGAAGACCCCTAATAGAATGGCAACTGTAGAACTAGATGAACTAATGAAACAACTATAGGAATTGAGTAATAAGGTATTTATTCACCCTAGTGTTTCTCCATGGGGAGCCCCTGCTCTTTTTGTTAAAAAGAAAGATGGATATATGAGGTTATGTATCAACTACAGGGAGATCAATACTATAACAATAAATAAAAATAATCCCCTACCTCGCATTGATGATTTATTTGACCAACTTCATGGAGCTCAATACTTTTTAAAGACTGACCTTCGATCTGGATACCATATGTTGTGTGTGAAGAAGTAATACATTTCGATGACATCATTTCGAAACAGGTATGAGCATTACGAGTTTACAGTAATGCCTTTTGGATTGACTAATTAACCCTCTGTATTCATGGATATGATGAATAAAGTTTTCAAGGAATATCTCAATGAATTTGTGGTGGTATATATCGATGATATCTTGGTATACACCAAAAGCTATGAAGATCATGTAAATCACTTGCGCATTATCCTGAAGACTCTGAGAAGACATGAATTATATGGGAAGTTTAGAAAATGTGAATTCTGGCATCAAGAGATTTATTTTCTTGGCCATATTGTCTCTAATGATGGAATCTCGGTTGATCCTTCTAAGACCAAGGCAATCCATGAATGGCCTTCACCGGGGAGTATAATCGAGGTACGTAGTTTTATTAGTTTAGTAGGTTATTATCGACGTTTCGTCCATAATTTTTCCCAGTTGGCTAACGCATTAACAAAGATCACACGTAAAGGGGTTAAATTTGATTGGACAAAAGAGTGTGAAGAATGTTTTGAAAAACTGAAGAGAAGATTATTCAATGCTTCTATATTGACTCTACCATCGGGGAATGATGTGTTCATTATTTATAGTGATGCATCGAAGAAAGGACTTGGTTGTGTCCTTATGAATAATGATTGGGTTATTGCCTATGAATCATGACAGTTGAAAATTCAGGAACAAAACCATCCTACTCATGATCATGAGTTAGCAGTGGTGATTTTTTCTTTGAAGATTTGTAGGCACTACCTCTATGGTGAAAAATTTGAGCTTTATACTGATCACAAGAGTTTGAAGTATATTTTCCCCCAAAAAGAACTCAACATGAGGAAAAGGTGATGGCTTAAATTAGTCAAGGATTATGATTATATGATACACTACCACCTGAGGAAAGCCAACAAGGTGGAAGATTCTTTGAGCAAGAAATACCATGAAGTATTGAACAATATGAGAATTGAAAGGGATCCAATTTTCATGGATCTAGTGAATATGGACATGAGAATAACCATCGAAGGTGAAACATCAGTGCTTTTTCAAATGGTTTCCAAATGATCTTTAATATAAATGATTAAGAATTCTCAGACCGGTGATGAAGAATTTCAAAAGAAGATTATATATGTGAATGATGGGAGATTGAGAGAATTTGTGTATGAAGAAGGAATTTTGAAATTTGGGAAGAGGCTTTTTGTTCCTGATATACCTGATCTAAAAAGGGAATTTCTGGATGATGATCACAGTTCCAATTTATCTATACACCCTGGGAGCACCAAAATGTATATGGATTTGGTGGAAAAATTTTGCTGGGACAACATGAAGAGGGAGATTTCCTATTTTGTGTCAAGATGTATGGCTTTTCTACAAGTGAATGCTGGAAGGCAACAGCCTGGTGGAGTATTGTAACCTCTTCCCATTCCTGAGTGGAAATGGGATAATATCACGATGGACTTTGTTATGGGACTACCAAAGACTCCTATAAGGATTGATGCAATATGGGTTATTGTTGATCGTCTTACCTTGTCAGCACATTTTCTTTCTATAAGAGAAGATCTACCACTGGAACGTCGATAAAGACTATATATTAATGAAGTGGTGAGACTTCATGGAGTACCCCTCTCGATTGTCTGTGATTTTGATCCCCGTTTTACTTCAAGATTCTGGAAAAGTCTTCAGAAAGCCTTGGATACTGAACTTCATTTTAGCACTGCCTACCACCCTCAAACAGAAGGATAATCAGAATGAACTATTCAAACCATAGAAGACATTTTTATATCCTGCTCACGTGACTTTCAATGTATGTGGGATCAATATTTACCTTAGTTATAATTTTCTTATAACAATAGCTTCCATTCGAGTATTCAGATGGCACCATTTGAAGCGTTATACCGAAAGAGATTTCCCACACCAACTTGTTGGTATGACGTCGGTGAAGGAAAACTTGTAGGCCCAGAACTGGTGGAGGAAACGATGTAAAAGGTGAAGTTAATCCAAAACCATATCAAAGCAGCTCAAAGTAGGCTGAAGAGATATGCCGATAATCGAAGCAAGGATTTTTAATTTCAAGTCAGTGATCATGTTTTCATGAAGGTATCTCCATGGGAGGGAGTCATAAGTTTTGGTAAGAAAGGTAAATTGAGTCCAAGGTATATGGGATCTTTCGAAATTCTAGAACGAATTGGGGTTGTAGCTTACCGTTAGACAATGCCGCGAAGTCTCTCCAAAGTTCACGATGTGTTCCATGTATCACTTTTGAGGAAATACATACCTGACCCAACACATGTACTCACCTATGACGAATTAGAACTGGAACCCGATATGTCTTATTGTGAAGAGCCCGTTATGATTCTTGATAAGAGAGAACAAGTACTGAGAAACCGGATGACTCGTCTGGTAAACGTTTTGTGGAGAAACCATAAGATGGAAGAGGCCACGTGGGAACCCGAGGAACATATGATGAAGAACCACCTGATTCATTTCATGTGGTATTATTTTATAAATTTCGAGTACGAAATTATTTGAAGGATGGGAGAATGTAACTCCCCAATCTTTTACGGTACGCTTCTCTTCGAATAATACAATAGTGTGTGTTGTACGCAACATCGAGTTCTAACACACCACAACCAATCAAACTAGCCGTTATGAATAGTAATAACCACTTTTTGAAATTTAAAAATTTTATTTTTCAAAATGGAATCCACTTTTGGATTTGGATTATCGAAATTAGCCAAGGGTAATTTTTTTGTATTTTTCTGAAAAACATAATTTTTTGATAAATAGTGAAACCACTAAGTGGTAGTTAAAAAAACTGAATTTTTCATAAAACTTAACTTTACCGCTTCTGTGAGTGGAAATTCGAAAATCCGAGAGACACAATTAATATCAAGGAATAAAATGTGGTTCAATGAGATGAAAATATTTTTTGCTGAATAGTAACTTTTTACTTTTATTTACCACGGTTAAAAGTAAATAGGGAAATTAAGGGTAAAATTGATAATAATATTACCCTAAAACATGTCCTAATTCAATTGGACAAGTGAATATCGACCAAAAACAACCTTAGGAATAAACTATTATAATTTAGGTCCACTCGGATTAGATTAGGACATTTATTATTATTTATTTCAAAGAAGAGTTAAAAGAGTTAAAATCAATGTTTATTTAATAAAACATTTTTAATATAGGGTTATACATAAGATAAATTAGATTTTAAATATTAATTATAAATATATAAGGATTTACTACATAATGGTATATTATTAATAAATTTTATACATTAAATAATATAATTTATTTATGACACAATGGTGATACAGTAATTACCAAAATAGTGAAAAATTAAAACAATTTATATTATAAATACCCAAATATATATAATTTCAGACTTTTAATCAATTACAATAATTTTCTAGGTTAATATGACATTTTAGGAATGCTATAATTAACTTTTTTAGAAGTAATAACTCTGTTATGATTTTCACAAAAATCAATTTTCCATATAGTGTCAAAATTGACATAAAAGAGTTTTTAAAACAAATATTATATTATTAATTGATAATAAATTCCTAAAAATATAAGGCTCGTCCAAGAGACTTATATCATGATAGTTGTATAATTAATGGACCACCTTGGGGTCTCTTGGAGGTATATAGTAAGTTTATTAACTATATAATATAAAAATACAAAGTGACATTGTAAGTGTCAAACTAATTAACTAAGAGTTAAAACTAAAATATAAGGTTAATATAATGACCCAAACCTGTCTAAATTCTCTTGGTTGAGTGGTTTTCGACCCATACCCACCTTGAAATATAAATAATCCACTTTGGAGCCATTATAAACCGAATATTCATTTATTATAAAATAATATTTCTAGCTTTTCCAAAGGTTCCCTTCACCGCTCTTATAAAAGGTCACTCACCATTCTCATTAATTCACACATTAAAAGCCATTCATATTGGAAAAAATATTCCCAAATACACCCAAAACTTCCCGAACTTCATCCTAGAGGCATTACTTTAATCAGAAATCCATTCTAAGGAGCCCTTTTCATGAAAACAAAAGGAAGAACATGATGAAGAGGAAATGATTTCACCACCACTTTTCATGTTCCATTCTTCTTCCACTTATTGTTTCTTTGTTATTCTCGTTATAAAATATTGAATCCAGTATCTCCTATATACTGTAATGTTATTATAAATATGATACAACCATATTCAGTATTCTATCCATCCTTTGAATAACATGTCACCATACATGCGTACGTACGGCTTACCGTCTCCACGTCGTGGTGTAATTGTTATTCAATAAATTATTTTTGGATGCGTATAATAATGACATGTAATAAATGTAAATAATAAATATAACATGATAATTATCCTTTATATATGATATAAAATCCAAATATATATTATTTTAATATCAAAATAATGATATTGTCACTCGTGCGTACGTACGGACTACCGTCTCCACGAACGCGATGAGATTCATTCTCCATCATATCCATTCAAGTATAATTGTCATTTGATGATTTCAAAATAATTTTTAAGCACTTTATATCATTCTTGATATGAATAAGATACATCCTATCCATGACAATCACGACTTACGTAACAAAACATAAAAAAGAAAATGATTAAGTTAACACCCGAAACAACGATAGTTCTAAAATATTATTAACAATGCAATGTTAAAAGATCATATATGATTACATAGTAATGTATATGATTATTGTATAATTTAATAAAAATTATTTCACCACTATACATGAGTTTAACCTACCCCCAACCAAGGAAAAGTACAAGGTATGGGTTTATTTCGTAATCTCCTCATTATCCGAGGTTGTTTATACGTAATAATCTACTGTGATTTCTTTATCATCCACATCCATGTTTCTTAACAATGTATTTCAAAAACATTTTTTTACTATTTACTATAATAAGTGTTAAAGTCATTTATACCCTTGTTGACTTTTATAAGTAGTTTATAAAGGAATCTTTCTGTCATTTTCCAAACACGGTCCTTTTTATCCTTTTTGACAGAATTACGGTAAGAATGTTTTTTTACCTTATACGGAGGGTGTGGCTATTTTCCACAGTTATAAAATCTTCGAAGCTTTCCTTACATTCTTATATGAAAATTTTCAAATTAAATGTTTTATTTTATATTTATTTTAATTTTAAATGATTTCAAAAAAGGTATATTTCGCTCAAATAGTTTTGATTTCATCTATGTCAACATCCTTTGATGGATTTTAAGCTTATTTGAAGTTGATTTATTATGATACAAAACTTCCATATTGTATTGAAGATTTTGTGATTTTTTTGACTGTGGATGTGTTATTTGTATACCATTCATGGCATATGGAGAAAGTATGGACATTTCGTATGCTAGTTTTAATACTAATGTTTATGTTATGTTTAAACCTATTCATATGAAGAATACATTGGACTTAATATGTGACGGGTGGAGCCCACTATATCTCATCGATGCATCAGTAGGTCTCATGAGACAAACTAGTGTTTTGTAACAAGGCCTTGACAAAATCTTATTTGTAGTCTTGACACGAGGCCTTGGCTATGTGGTTATGATAGTCTGGAATTATACATTCCATCATTATAAATGTGGTTATTGATATTGAATGTGATTATTAGATTAGTTGAATATCCATGTGAATAAGTAAATGGAATTATTTAATTTTATTTTTTCCATAATATGTTGAAGTTCATGTTTAAAAGGCTTTTGTTTTAGTTATACATTGCCTTAAATTTTTATTCTTATTTATGGAAGTTTCCGTTATATTGTTATCCTTACTAGGTATTTGATCTCACCCCTCTTCAATGTTTTATTTTTCCCAGGATGTGAAGAAGTAATTTATGAATGACCTGCTGGGATAGTATGAGAGAATAAGAGTGTGGACTATGGAGACTATATTGTTGTAT
This sequence comes from Viscum album, assembly GCA_963277665.1. Taxonomy (NCBI): domain Eukaryota; kingdom Viridiplantae; phylum Streptophyta; class Magnoliopsida; order Santalales; family Viscaceae; genus Viscum; species Viscum album. The sequence continues at coordinate 1,231,341,478 of OY728162.1, read as the reverse complement.
TTTTCATTTTACGATGTAATGTAAACTTTATTAATGTATCTAGTTATTCCAAGGATACTAAACTAATCGGTCATTCAAGACTTGATCTTTCTTGTGATCATGCCAATGTTATGTAATAATAAAATGATTCTGGGTAACTGGGGTCGGGGCGTTACATAATGGCTTCATAAAAAGGGTCAAACACACTAAAGGAAATCACATTAAAAACTAAGCGGAACTATTTTGGTGAAATATTATTTTTTAAAATTTGAAACACCTAAAAAACATCAAAAAATAGTGTCAATATAAAATAAATATAATTAATAAAAATACTTACCAATATCCATGAAATGGTTATGTTCTTATAAAGAATATTAATCATCAATTTACTTGCATGATGATTCCATTTTCCATCATTTCATGTGTCTAATTTTCTTTTGGTATTTAATTTTTTATGTGGGATTGGGAAAAAATTTTATATTGGTTATTGGTTTCAACCCAATATAAAAATTATACATTATTCAAAAAATATTTGTCCTGATATATATTAATATTCTACTGATTCTTCTTTAAATGGAATTATTATATTTACAAACTTTTTTTAAATTTGGAAATGATTTATTAAAAATATAATAGATATTATTATGAGTATTAATTATATTGAATATAAAATTTTACATATTTAGTAAAAGTAATAATAATTCACACAATTATTAAAAATTTGTTTCAAATTGTGAAAAAATAAAAGTAAAATGAGAAATGGTTCATAAAAATAATTTCATGTGTGAAATATATTTTAATGTAATTAATGGAATTAATCACTATTTATTAATTTATTTAATTAAATTTTAAGATAATATATCATGAAAAATTATGTATCCATAATATATTTCTTTTTACTGGGAGGATATTGAGAATAAATTAAATTTTATTCTTAGTTATACATTTATTTCTATAATAGTTTTTTATTATTTTTTGTAGAATTATTTGATTAGTTATCTTAATCCTATAGAAATATAATAATTTAAAATTAAATCACAATTTATAATTATTATTTAAATATTAAGATATAATTTAAATTCATTTTTAAAAAAAATCTATTTCCATTATAAAATATTGTAATAATGGTACGGGTTGGATCATTTAAAATAGGGGGTTATACTAAGAGGTAATCCCAAAATTATAACTAAAACAAATATAAATTTGATTAGATTATTTTATTTTTTACATCATCATATATTATCATTTTAAATAGGTTGTATTAAGGACATATTACAATGAAAATTATATTATAATATTTTAATATTAGTAAAAATAAAAATTTTGACACTCCTCTCACATATTAAATGGAAAATCATCGACTAACTTCTCCACACACATTGAGTACATTAGATAAAAAAATATCTACAAAAATAATATAATATCTCTACTCGCTAGTTCTTTGATGTTCATTTCTAACGCACATACCATCCTAGGAACTCTTAATGTGTATACCCAGGGTGGATACCTTAAGAAGATGTAATTCTCTTAAATGACTTATTTAATGTTTATTTATTCATTAATATTTACTAAATATTATATAATCACAAAATTTAATAGAATAAATAAAATATTAGTAGTTTTTTATTCTAATGTAATAATGACTATGTACAACCATTCAATCATTTAGAAACAAGATAACATCTCTTAGGCGTATGTCCAAGAAACCGCCTCCATAAAATAATGTATTTCATTTTATTCAAAAGAACTAATTGAATGGTATATAGATGCACTGATTAAATATATATTGTATATATTATGTAATTATTATATTAAAAATACGAATTATATTTTACATTTATTTATATCCATCCATTGAAAAATCAAAACATCACATCGGTGTATATGTAGACTGCCACATCCATGAACTGATTTAATTGGTTTTGAATCACTAAGTAATATATATGGTTAATATTTGTATATAATTATCAATTTTTTATTTTTTAACATAATTGGTACTCTATATCTGATTAATCCATGAACAAGGTTTAGGGAACATGATTAGAAATCAAAAACATTCATGAAAAAATATATCAATTTACCCATGAATGTTGATTTTAATGATTAATTGTTAATATATGGATATATATAAAGTATAAATAAAATATATATTGTAATTTAAGTAAAAATATATGCTATATATACATATAAATTTTATGATTTTAATATTCATGAGGATATTGTTCCTAGAAATTAGTCAGTGTATAAGGTAATGGTTTACGTTCTAATATCATTTTTATTATTCATTATTTGGATTCAAACTCCTTTTGAGGTGTTATATGATATTTTACTCATAAAAAATATTATTCTTTTCAGTCTATTTATAAATTTTTCATGTATCCATTCAATTATACCAACTATAACAATGAAAATACATAGTGAATGTTTTTATGAAAAATAACTTCAATTATCTACATTTAGTTATGAATCATTATCCACTATATCCATGTTATTTAAATTAGTTTTATTAAAGTAATTATTGACATATAAATGATTTATAACATTTATTTTATTCTAAATTTTACATTATTTATAATATTCTAGAGGAATCTTCTTCTTATTTTTATAAAGGTTTATTTTTAACTTTCTTTACAAAAGTAAGAATACCTGGATTTTTATTGTTTATAGAATAAAAATAATTTCCCTTAGTTAGTTCATTTATTAATCATAAATTTTTATTTATATGAGTGCATGTTTTAAAAAAAAATTTTTTTGTGTTTATATAGTTTTTGAAACTATACACATAGAAACTGATAAATCATATTTATAATGATTTTATAAATGGGTTTTAAATAAAAGCAAACATGATTTAAGGATAATTTTTTATTAATTTGGATTTAAATTAATTATATCATTAAATTTACATCATTGTATGTCTTATTTAGGTTCTTTTCAATAAATTCTTTTATTAAATCTGGGTTTTACACATTATTATAAAGCAATAATCAAATGATTAATTTTTTTATGATATTTTCCACACATATATGGTATTTACATTATTTTATGGTTGGTATTGTAAATATACTTCCTTACAATGAAATTTATAAATCATGATATATTGTGATATAATATGAGAGGTAATAGAGAGTAAACCCAAATCACTAGTACCTATTACATTATGTTTATTGGACATTGGAGTGACTAAATCCACTATGGGACACTACCAAATATGACTGTATTTGTAGAGTACATTGACTAAGGAAGTGGTTCTCTAGGAATAGATTTTAAAAAATCAACGATATAAGTTTTGTGATTTTCTATCATGGTCAATTATTCATTATAAATGATTATATATACTTTTGATTCAGGTTTTTTTGTTATGGAAGAATATTATTCCATGACTCAGAATTTATGGTGTATGAATTTTTTGGTATATTTTTATATGTATTGTTCTAATTCTCATTACCTACTTATTATCAAATGGTCACTTATGTTCATCTATTGATATATCCATTATTTGACATCATTATGCATCTAATCTCCTCATTTAATATGCTTCCGTTTTCCCAAATTATTTCAAATATTTTAAATTAGGATATGTATATGAAATGTACTATGTTTAAAGAATATTATGGGATATATTGGAAATAATAAATTAAATGAGTTAATTTTGTATAGAGTCTCCAAATATAGTAATTATTCCTGGTACTACTGTATTAATTATGCGAGATTTGTAAATTATTCTTCCAAAATGATGTAATATTTATGCGAGTGATGTTATGTTCAACATAGTTGGTATCTGATAAGGGTGTATTTAATTTTTGTTATTATATTAGAATCAATTTGTGATAAACATTGGGATAATACTACTTGTTGGAAATATCCAAAAATATTGGTATACTATCAAGTGTAAGGATTCTTATAAATAAAATATTTATAAGTATAAATACATGTTTATACAAGCTCGGGGATACATGCCCCAAGTGGTAATAAGCCTTATAAATCTAGTTGTATATTAACTCAAACATCACATGATGTTTGATAAAGATACCTAACTACACATAGTTTTTTAAAATCCCATGTCTTAGTCCTCTTTTAATTTACCTTGACATTATAATCTATTATGTGGTTGTTACGTATTAGATTTTTCAGTTTATTATTTTGATATTTAATAGATTGATTTCTAGACTAGGAACCAAGAAAATGTGTGATTCCAAGGCCTATTGAGCTAGTAAAATCGTTATAAAATAAAACAATTTATAATACCAAGTGCGTGTAGTGTTGCAAAGAAAACTAGAATAACTCTTAGATTGGTTCATTGAATAGAAATATTAGGGTACCATTAAATTTAGAAAAATGGATTTACTCTTGGAGAGTTTTAATATTGGTTGACACAGTTCATTTGTGAAAACATTTTAATGTCCTCTAAATAGACAATATAAATTAAAATAATGTTTTGTTTTGTTTTTATTCATCAGAGAGACCTATTCCCTCTATATGTTTACAGATAAAGAAAATTGTCTCATGGTTCACCACTAAACCATAGAGACATAGATTCCATTTGGGGAGAAAGATCTTGGAAGATGATGAAAGATCAGGATCAGATCATGGATAGTTGCTTTAGTGGAGTATGAGTACCTTATCAACAGCAGAAACAGAATAGTTCCTCATCAATAATTGATCCAAATGTTAGGAAGGGACTATGGTTCACATGTTTGATTCACCATTCGAAATTTCTATGATCATCGCAAATCAATCAATTAATGGATTTCATAACATATTTATTAACTTACAAGATAGATTTATTATGTAGTAAATAGGGAGAATTATTACTATATATCATCATGGATTTTCATACTAAAAATAACCAATATTGTCACAAACAATGACTGAGGTTTGTTCCTCTAATTTGATTATGTGATTCTCTCCCCTGATTCATTGTTCATTAGGGGAAGCCTTCATTTGGCCTATGAATTCACTATTATAGATCAATAGATCATAGAGAATACATTTCCTAGAAAAATTATCTAATATCACAGATCTGGGACTAGCATGTCATGAAGGAGGAGTGACGATAGAGATAGAGTGATTTAGATGACATATTATTATCAATTTCACGTTTGTCGATGTTCTTCATTGCTAATTGTGGAATATAAGTTTGATTTTATTACCAAGTAGATCCAGATATGGATCATGTTTTTTGGTGGTATATAATCTTGGAAGAACATAGATAATAATTTTCATAGAGAATCAATCTTGGGATCGAAGGCAGAGCACTGACCGGGGTCCACCGAAGAAAGACGATTGTTTTTAAAAATATCAATGAAGACATAGTGTAATCCAATATTAAATTTTGTGTGGGTATAACTAGTTTTGGTGATAGGGTTTGACAATATTTATGGATGACACAACATTTGAAAACTATCACATGGTGTGTGACACTAAATGGATAACATGGCATGTACTATAGGGAGTACACAAACATAGGTGATAGTACACGACCTGATAGAACACTGTGTATTTAGAGAGATAAATAGCATAGAATACTTATAAGGGTACACATACATGACTTCAATACATAGACATGGCCAGAAGACACAGACAAGGAACAAAGTGTCTCTACAGACCATGTACTCATCCTATAGATAGTGTATATGAGACTATATTCCATGTGATGTTCTTTCACACAGACACAACATGTGATAATAGTACACACCAAGTACCCACTAAGAGATGCCATGTACTCCATTCAAGAGTACATGAGGGAATTAATTTTATCAATTTAGACTAGTATAGGATGAGAGAGTTACCTTGGTTCCTTCCTCAAGGGTTCAGTACGTCATTACATCCCCATTAATGGGTTCCAGTACACTCTAGAGGCCCAGTCTCAGATAGAGTATGATATTCCTCCCTGAGACTGGATGGTGATCCTCTATCACTCATTGTGGAGTGTGTAGAATCAAATTAACTTTGCAATTAGGGAATTGGTCCACCATCTAGTTAGACACATCAGTAGGTTTTGTGGCATCAAAAATTTATATATAGTAATGATCCCATATACAGTTGGTTGTTCCCGATTGGGTACATGGCATACCGCGATCTGTTCTGGTTGTGATCTGTGGTGTCATGTGGTCAGTTCTGGGTGTGAACCCCTATTAGTAAATCAAAATATTCTACAACCAATGTTTTCTTTCTAGTCATGGTCCAAATGATATAGAACGCAACATCAACTATCTCCAATGATAATGTGTCTCGATGAGTAGATTCTCATAAAACGAACATTATTCAAGTATAATCTTTTGGCTGGTAATTGTTTGTGACCACCTGATGGCATGGTGTCTCTCTGGATAATATCTAAATATTCATTTTATATCCACTTTTTGACATATAAATTTTTATAGATGACTATAATTTACTTTTATTATTTCTTTTTTGGTTTCAGGGTGTCCTATTAAATATTCTTATACTCACTCGTGCATGATCCTTTTCTGCATGTTTCATGTATTGTGTAGATGATCGTACTTTTGATGGAGTCCTAGGTGGACCAGGAATAGATGGTGCATACTGGGACTGAGAAGTCTAAGGTCTGATTCTGAGGATATCAAATAATAGTCCTAAAACCCATAACATTCATTTCAGACTTGTGGTTACGAACACTTTGTGGTCGGATTGTTTGTTTGGCATTGTTTACTTTCCATTACCTTCACTTTCATAATATGTTGTGGGATCTTAGATGTATTATTTCATCCTTTAACATATATTACTTATCAGTATTTTGTGACTGTGATATGTGGGAGGTTTTATAGGTACATAAGGCTAATGTCACCCATATGTGGTGTATTATAACGTGGTTCTAGTCACTATCAATAAGACTATTGGATGAAATCGTGGGGAAGTCATGGATTGGGCCACTATTTGAAGGGTCATGATGGAGTTGGGTCAAAGCAGTTTGGATTTACTTTTTTATTTGTAGTTTGTGAGATTGGTATGGGGACATAGTGTTTCATGATTCCTTATTCACCGGGGGCTCCAGTGTCTGTGGGGCTACTGACCTATCGGTACACTAAGACTCTAATTTCCTTATTTTCAACACATCATATAGAATCATTGTGTGAAGGAAAAATCAATGGTACATGAATAATATAGGAATGGTTGTTATTTATATGTCCTTCTATAGTCATCATTCCAGATATACTTTCTTTAATGATGTACATCCTATTTTATTTTAGGATCCCTCCATATAGACAACACGTAAGGATTTAGCTATATGATAATGAGGATTATCCGTCCAGTGAAAAGTCATCGGTTTAGGGGAATGTTGTTGAGATATAACCTCTGGTGGTTTTCTAGATATAACACTACCTTTTGAGAAGCATATACTACCACCATGAAAAGGCAAGTATGCACGTAGGTTGAGGGTATTGTATAATTTTCAGAGATAGAGATCTCATAGGTTTCGAGGTGAGCCAGACCACCAGTTGGCAGTGGATTTTCTAGTGGATGTCATATATGTTTTACGCCTTGTAAGACCCCCAGATGATCATATGACAGTCCTTTCCATTATTATTTCATCAATGATCTATGGGGTGATGGAGTTGATAGGTGTTTCATACTCATGTTGAGACAACAATCTCTTAGAAAGACATTGAGAATCTCTTCAAACTTGAGTTCTATTCAACAACATTTTTATTTCAATAAATATATGATATTTTACATCTCCAACAGTGTTGTATGACTATGGTGGAATATTAATAGACGTTTACTCAACCTTCATGCCAATCCTTAGATATGAAATTAGACCAGTTCTTTTGGGAACATAACATTGAATATGTCATATTTTAGGATATCAGGGTATCTATGGTGGACCTTATAGTTCCCACCATTATGGCGTTCTTGAGTGATCCAGGTTATTGTAGAATTTATAGTAGAGAATACACAAGAAGTGAGATCTCACAATGGGAACCGAGTAGCTAAGACCTCAACATTAGTTAGGCGATGTTATTCATAGAGATCCAAGTAGGTTGAGTGCTTAAATTGGCGATACCCTGACTAAGGATCAGTGCTGAATGGATCCTAGGGTGGATTGAATTATCCTACGGACATAAGATGTTACTCATGAAGCAGATGATAAAATATATATTGAAATTTATTGGCCTATCATACTGTTGATTAGAAGTCAATCGAGGGACCACTATGGTAGAGAAACATATAGGAGCAGGGAGTTATGTAGGGAATCACATGTAGAATAACATTTAAGAGACTTGATGGAGGTGGTTGATGTTTTGATATGGAACCACCACCACCCCCATGTGGTCATAATTAGGAAAAGGGTGCAAGTAGAGTGGGATGAAGCTGGATGAGGAAAATGGAGTATTATGTCCCCAAGGATCCAAGGATTATAGGAGGTAAGATTTATGTATTTTACACCGCATCTATAGTTTTGATAGACAAATGTTATTTTCGTTATTTTATTTCCCCGAACCATTTCTATTACTCAGAGATTTTAGTTGAACAATTGACTCGACCCTTATTCATGGAGACTTCTACTAATGGAAACTCAATGATCACACACTGGTTCCAACTGCATGACCTTACTCTTAGAGGAGATAGTTTCCAATGGGATCTCTTGGTATCCTCACCAAGGTCTTATGATATCATTCATTCTATAGACTAGTTGACCACAATTCAAGTTAATATTTACATTTTTAGAGAAATAGTGTGGTGTTCCTACAATTATTGAAATGGGTTATCCTTTTTTGTGAAAAGAAAATTTTGGACTAATAGTAGAAACTCACCCGTAAGAGGTTTCAATTGATTACTAATTAGTTGGATAGACTCACTATTAGTGTAGTGGATTATATGAGTCCTATGTTTTATAAAGTGGTGTTTGAGTACATCATTACTAAATATTATCAATGTTTGACTCCTCATAGAGAGATGGAATTATGAATTTATATAACCCTAGTTACACTACTGATATCCACTCCTTAATATTAGATTGGTCCTATAGAGCTTCGTGATGCACAGATAGAGTTAGAGGACATATAGAGGAACGAATTTGGGAGACACATTATCTCACCCTTAGCATCATAGTTTTGTTTTAAAAAAATGAAGACAAGATATCAAGGTTATGTGTGCATTAGAAATGATTATACCAGGTGACTATAAATAACAAGTATATACTATTAAGTATTGAAGACCTCATAGACCAGTTTAAAGTGGTGTGATGGTTCTAAATGATCAACCTCAGATCAAGCAATCACAATCTGGGAGTTTGAGATGTGGATATAACAAAGACAACCTTCAAATATAATTTAGACCACTATGAGTACATGGTGATTCCATTTGTCATGATAAACACCCCATTAGTGTTCATGAAACTCATTAACAACATCATTTTTCATTATATAGATTATTTTTTTGGGGTCTTCATTGATTACATCTTATAGTATTCACCATCTGAGGGGGAGAACATGATAAACATGAGGATGATCACAGAAACATTCTGAGTGTAACAAATTTTTGAGTAAATCTCAATTTATCATTTCTTAATTCAAGACATCCTTTTTTGGGATATGTCATCTCAGAGGCTAGAGTTTGTGTGGATCAAGAGAAGGTTGAGGTAATGCTAGATTTGGATCCACCCTAGAGTGTTTCTGATGTGTGTAGTTTCCATGGATTGGTATGACACTATATGTGGCTTGTTCATAACATCTATATAGTGGTAGAAAATTGAATGATTGCAAACAAAATGGGATGACTTTTGTGTCGACATAAAAGTTACTGCAACACTTTCAAGAGCTGAGGTAGAGGATGAAAAGTGTTGTCATCCTAACGTTACTAGAGAAAGGCATCATGTACATAGTGTTATCAGATGAATTAGCGACCAGGATTGGTTTTTTCATTATAAAGAGGAACATAGAGGTTTCTTATTTATCATTATATTTGATTCGACATTTTTAAAAATATGATACCCTTGATATTGAGCTAGTAGCGATGGTCTTCTCATTAAAGATGTACTAACATTATCAAATGGTAGTGTGTTTTATCATCTATTTTGATGACAAGAGGCTCAAATATATTTTCCATTATAAGGATCTTAAACTAAGTAATAGTTGATGCTTATAGATCCTCCAGGACAATGAATTATAGATTTTCTATACTCTTGGGAAGGGGAATGTGGACGGTGATGCCCTCAGTAAGAGATCTAGTTTGCTATTGATGAAAGAGGGATCAAATAATTTTTCCTTTTTCAGTAATTCTCTGTTGATGTACATTGAATATCTTACCTACAATTGATGGTTTTCACCCCTCAATTCATACATCAAGTAAGGGATGAAAATCTTTTGGATACAGACTATGAGACAATACGTGCTCAGATGTCTATATGGCATACATCTGGTGGATATTCGATTGGTGGGTAGAACATCATTATTTTCAGAGGTTTTTTAGTAGTACTTGTGGAATTATAGGAGGAGGTTATGAGGGAGTTTCATACATCGCCTTTAGGGGTACATACTAGTGTGGAGAAGATGTACCATGACATTGATATTAGTTTTGGTGGCAAGGGATGACGAAAGGAGTTACAGAGTTTGTTTCTCGATGCCCGACTTGAAATCAAGTAAAGGATGGGCACCAGGTATGAGTGGGATTAGCTCAAACACTTGAGGTTACATAATGGATGTGGGATGGGATATCAATATACTTTTGAAGGTTTTACCATGTACGACTTGGGGAAATGATGACAACAGGGTGATCATTGACCGAATCACGATGTCAACCCACATTCTAGATATCTGAAAAAAGGCTTAGTAGATATCTTGGGACACCACTATGTATAGGAGATAGTTTAACCCCATGGAGTACAATAGATGATAGATTCAGATGATGATGATTTATTTACATCTTAGTTGTGTAATGGCTTACAGTATGTGTTTGGGAACCAGCTATTCATGCACATATCATTTCACCCTCTAACAGATGAACAGAATGAGTGAACCATTCAGGTTCTAAAGATGATGTTACAGGCTTTCAGGTTATACTTTGTACATATTAAGAAGGATCACCTACCATTGGTGGAGTTTTCTTAAAACATTATAAATCATTACTCTATTGGTATGGCACCATTCGATGCCTTGTATGGGTGACCCTATAGGTTACAGCATTGATGGACTAGCCAATGGGATTCAACACTCTTTGTCCTGGAGTTGATGCCAGCTACTATAGAAATGGATTGGATCATCCAAGAGCATATAAAAGTTTCATATAGCGGCCAGATGCCTTATGAAGATTGGTGATGAAGTGTTTAGTGTTCAAGGAAGGATACCATGTGTTCCTTCATGTTTCAATTCGATGGAGATTAAATAAATTTGGTTAGGGTGATGAGAAATATCAGATGTTCATAGACCCTTTCCCGATACTATGAAGAGTTGGCAAGGCGGTGTACCACATGCCACTACCACTGTAGTTAGATCGGTAACATGACATCTTCCATGTGTCGAATATAAGAAGAAGCATGCATGACCCTTCACATTTTGTCGACAGGGGCGAGTTGGAAATTGAGGATTGAGCACCATCTACTTAGTATGTAGTGGAGATCGATGATCAGTAGGAGATGATCATTTATAGGATATTGATTCCTTTGGTGCATTACTTGTGGCATGATATGAATTTACAGGAGAGCGTATGGGAGCGAGAGGCTCCGATTCATTCCCAATAACCTCATATATTTGAGAAGTCCTTGATTTGGATATGGGGGGATATAATTCACCAAGGTGGGGAGATTGTAAATTACCATATCTTTTCATCTGTTATTTTTAGATAATATATGGATTTATTTCGATACCTGGAATGAGGAAAACATGTGATTATGAGGCACGATGTTCCCAGAAAAAATGGTTGAATAATTTTAAAATATTTAATTGAATATGTACACAATGATCCTAAAAATTATGAATAACACCAAAATTGTTTCCTAGATCATAAATCCAAGGGTAACATTAAAGTTTGAACATTGAATTTAACCTAGAAATAACCAAATATTGGTCGGTTCAGGTAGTTTATTAAAATATTTTTTGGCCCATGAGATATATAAATGAAATTAATGGAATATTTTTTTGGTACATCAACCTATTTCCTCTATATGTTAATATACAAATAAATATTTTTATTGTTGGAAATTTAACCATATAATTATATACATAATCGGTGGATAAATTTAATTGAAGATGACAATGGATCAAGATATGAACAAGGATAGTCACGCCATCGGAGTTGGAGGTTCTTTTAAATGGAAGAAATGAAATTTTCCATCATCAATGATCAATCCATACTCCATATATGTCATTTTTTTAGTTTTTTCTCGCACATTATTTATTTATACGATGATCACAAATCAATAAACAAATGAATTGTTTTGTGGATTGATTTCCTTGTGATATGCATTTATTATGGCATAAATTGAGGGACATATTTCTATATTTCATTATTGATTTTATTATTAAAAAGAATCATGATAGATAATATCATATATTTATGTTTTTTCCTCTCATTTGTTTATGTTATTTTCTCCCATGATTTAATGTTTATTGAAGGAATTCTTCATTTGGTTCATGACTCGACTATTCCCTATAAATCGATCACTGCGTACCAATATCAAGGATAAACCATTAAATATCATATATATAATGTATTAATGGTACAATGTAGGAGTGTTGATAGATAGATAGTTAATTAGATGATATATGATTATCTATTTTGTGTTCTTCAATGGTTTTCAATGTGAAACAAAGAATAGTTTTTTCATCCAATTCTATGGTAGATCCAGAGATGGAAAATATTTTTCTGAAATGCCTATGTATAAGGGGCATTTTATATTTGTTTTGAGGAGAATATATCAATAGATTGATATTAGATCCCTGGACAGGATTCATGTAGTTTGAACGGTGGTTCTAGAATATCCAACAGAACGTGGCATTTAATCTGGGATTACCTGGTGTGTGGGGTCCCTTGGCTATACCAATAGGGTTTAGCAAGATTTGAGGACCACATGAAATGTGAAACCTATAACATGATGTGTGACCCTCATCACATGACTCTTCATGTATTATGGATAATAATCCGACATGGGTAACTATATGGGTTTGATCTAGATTATCCCCTGATCATTTATGGGTGTGACCACAAACTATTTGTATCAAAGTCTTCTATGACCAATCTGTTCTCTTTAAGAAGGTCCCAAATGATCTATAAATCTTTGTTGACTGTCTCCATGATAATGTGGATCAAGGAGTGGGTTCTCCTGAATGATTGTGCTTTAAGAAGAATCGTTTGGCTAGTAGTTGGTTTTGAGTACCTGATTATATGTTGTCTATTTTGATCATTTTTTGTTATTCTTGTTATATGTTGTGTAGATATATACCTGTATAGAGATGACTTACATTCCTTTTTTGAATTAATTTTTGGTTGTTGTGTGTCCAAATAAATATTGTTTTAATCACCCCAGAATGGTCTTAGACGAAATGTGCCATGACTTGTGCATATGATCAACCATTTGATGGCGTCCGTGGTAGACTAAGACCAGATGGTTCTTATTGTGATCAGACAGACTGAGGTGTGTTCTTGTGGCTTTTAGAAAATATTCCATTTACCCTTTACAATATGGATGGACTTGTGGTGAAATACGCATTGTGGTGAGATTATTTTTGTCAATTTTTACATTTTATAACATTCAATATAATACTATTTTGTGGGATTGTAGATGTATGCATGAATCATTTATGTTCTTTTACATTTCATCATTTTGGGGCTTGGAGATGTGTTCATGTGTATATGTGATTTAGGCTAATTCGTACCAAATGTGGGATATGTCTATGAGGTTCTAGTCACTAGCCCTTATCCTGTTAGAGGTGAGACTATGGTATTCAAGGCAAGGGAACCTCTAGGATTGGTTGTGAAAATGGTATTTTAATATATATTTTCATAACTCTTAATAGTATATTAGATTTAAAACATATATTAGAAATTGGATTATCATGTTTTTATAATATGGCCTCATGAAATGTTGAATGAAATTTTTGGATTAGAATGTGTCATCAATTATAGAATCTCATATAGTATTTCTATTATTAAATTACATATCACTTTTTTATTGATTCTTGATTCCCACACAATGGATTTTGGTTTTAGTCAATGGTGGATACTTGAAAAATTATTTAATAAAGGAATGACTTGGGTATTGTATTAACATTCCTAATTATAAAAAAATGGAATAGAAGGTTGATGAAAAATCATGTTACAATTCGAAAAAAAATGATCTTAACATTTGAATTGGATCATGAATCATTCTGAATCTAAAAATATCATACATTTTGAAAAACTCACCATTGATTCTTTTATAAGAAATCATCATCTTTTCATTAGTTTTTCCACTGATCCACATAATTATGAGAATTTGATCTGGTCTATGAAAAAAATATTTTTCAATCTCATGTTATAGATCATGTGAAAATTATGATTCATCTGTTTCTTTTCAAGAGTGAAGCTGATCGATGTTTATCATTAGTATGGAATATGAAAAAATATGTATAAATTGAAAATATGAAATTATATTTCATTATGAATGTAATTTTAAATTGGATTATTTCTCAAAATAATTATATTAAAAAGGATTGGAATTCTATTAACTATTGTCGAAGGATGCTGATTGAATTTGTTCTTATGAAATATATTTCACAGTATAGTTAATGTATGCTTTTAGTTTTATCATTAATGTTGAATGTTATATTTATAAATCCATTTCTGTCTTAAGATCACTTATTTCAGTGAATATTGATATATGAAATATATATTTCTTTGAGGAAATCATTTCATAAGTTTTAATATGATAAATATGTAGTAGACTCTCTCATTGTCCTCATGGATTTGGGGAAATGTAGAGAAAAATATATTATTAATGACCTTAAAAAATTTAATCCCATGTTGGAATGAAAATTTAAATTAAATTTTTCTAAATGTGTGGAAGAAATCACTAAGTAAACATCAATATGGATACAGGTAATTTATTAATTGTAAAAAAATAGTTTATCAAAAAAATTGATGGTAATTTAATGTAAAGAGGTGAACTAATTAAATTAATATAGGGAAATGTTAATCAAATGTACCACACAAACTCCGATGTTGTTATTCCATAGATATTTGATGTTATACCAAATTGGGTATAAATAAAAGTATTAATTATGAAAATCCATATCAACAGAATCCTAACGCAGTGGAAAATGGTTAATATTATGAAATCACAACTACTGGAGTGGATCATGAGAAAGTATTCGTGAATATGTGAATTACCACCCAAATATGAACATTAAATGTATTATTCATATTTGGTTATACACATGTTTTAAATTTATTGAATTTTAAAGAAGAATTACATCACCACCCAAATTATTATATATAGTTATACTAGTGATAAATCCAAACAGGATGACGATTTATTATCATTTCTATGTCTCCACTAATATAGAGTATTGTGCATATGTGCTTCCAAAAATTCTCCTTATTGAACAATTTTATGGGATTTTTTGGAATTTATTATATATCCTTATACATGTTCATTTTAAATTATAGAGGAAGTGAAGTATAATTATATATTCTTAATCATCATGTGATCATGTATTGGTGTGAGGATGAACACGAACATTTAATTTAAATTAATTCCATTATATTTGTGTTAATATATATTCTTGATAGGTATATATATCAACTGGTTTGGGAGAAACATAATAATGAGTATATTCCATTTGGCGGATAATATATGGATATATTTATGTTAGTGTTTCCTAGTATTCCAATAAATTGGGAATTTTAGTTTCCAATTGAACTCATATCACATGTTACACCTAAATCAATGATTCCTTATTCAATATCCACTATTGAGTTATAGGAATTACAAAAAAACATTAGGAAAATCTAGAAAAGATATTAATATTACCTTATGTATCACCATATGGTGCAACTATTAGTTTTTTAACAACATTGATGGGTCAATGAATTTTTATATTTGAATATAAATTACATAACAAGGTCAATATCTATAAATATTATCCATTACCCTCAATCAATGAATTGATTAATGATCTACATGAATCTGTGTACTTTTTTTAGATTGATGTTATCTATATATATAACGAGGTAAGGTTAAAAATGGGCCATATACTGAACACATGGCTCAATAATGGGTCTCAACATTATGAATTTATATTAATTCAATTCAGATATACGGATTGAAATGATTAGGTATATAGTGAGTAGTGAAATTAGATATTACCCAGATTAGTTTTAAATAGTATTTTTAGATGATATTATAAAATATTACAATGTAAAAGAGTATCAAGATGAACCTTTGAGGGTATTGTGGTGGACAATAAGGATATAGAAATTGATTGGAAAATTTTCTCATGTATGAATTATGGATATATAACCTATCATTAGTGGTATATTCAATTACAAATAGATTATATAATAGGATCCTCCAATGATAGAATATATTGAAAAATTTCATATGCAAGTTGTAATTTTCTAGAAATTTTTTTTTATTTGATTGGATATATATTAATGATTATTTATGTTAAAATAATCAAGGATGTGAAATATGGTATCCTAGTTTACATATATGGGAGCCTTGATTCATTAGATTGATGAATTTGAAAAAAAATGTCAAGGAGATGAAGGGACTTTTTACTTGTTCTAAATACCCTATAGTGGATAAGAGATTGTGATATATAGTGATGAATCAAATAATGTATTGGTATGTGTTCACATGCAAATTGAAAATGTATAAGTATATTGTTCCTTTAAATAGATAATTTATGAAAATATTTACACTACATATGATTTGGATCTAGTAGTGGTTTTTTTCATATATAAAATTGTGAAACTATATATATAGTCAATAGTGTGGAATATATATTTATCATAATGGATTATTGCATAAATTCAATCTAAATGATTTGATTCTGTTTCAGAGGAAATAGTTGAAGTTGATTAATGATAATAACAAGATATTAAATTACCAACCATTGAAGGTGAACAAGGTTGTTGATATTCTCTATTAAAGGGTTGATGGAATAATTTCTATGAAATGGATTGAAAGAATCATATATATATATACATTTATAGATAAATACACTCGAATTATTATAAATTGTATAAATGCTATATTTAACAAATTCCATTTTACCATTCCATCCATCTAATGATTATATAAGAACATAGTGATTTTGTGGATGTGAAAAAAGAAGGTATGGAATTTAATATAGATCAACAATGAGAATGATAAAATAATATTGATCTAGAACTATATTTGTATCCATTGAATAAAAAATAAAGAAGGAACTACTAGATGAAGCCCAAAACTCGTCACTCTTTATATATCATGGAATTATAAGGATATATAGGGATATAAAATAAAATTTATTATTCAAAATCATGAAAATAGATATCATAATATATGTATCTCAATGTATTATAATTTATCATGTTATGAATTAATATTAAAATACTATAGGAATGAGGAAATAACTAACCATGATGGTATATATATGGAAAAACACCACCATCGATAGCATCCTAACAGTACATATTATATTTGAATGCCACAAAAAAACTGGTTTTAGTATGTTATCTTATAAATTTGGAAAATTCTCATTTCTGTTATAGAATATTTATCACTTCACCGAATTTCCATGATATGTAATATGGTGATAATAGGGATGAATGGATAACCACTCATTTTTAAATATGATCAATATAGATGGTTTATTTCAATGTTTTGGAAAATATTTTTTATTGAATTTAATATGAATATGATATTTCCAATTACATATTATTGTTATAAATGTGGTTAGTCTGAGAGGACCATTCAAACCCAAGATGATATATAGATAGATTCTATTATATATTTCAATGGTGGTTGGGATCAACACATTCTATTGAGTTTATTTTATTATAAATATATAATCCATAAATTCATTATGATGAAACATTATGCATACATATTTGGGAATATGTTTACATATCCCACATGGTTGGATGATGATAGGGGGAAAATATTTCAGGATATTTTATTACTGAGGAAATAGAAATGAATGTAATATTCATTTAGAAAAACATCAGACCAGCTTAAGGGCGAATATAATTTTATGAAAATAATCTGTAAAGATATCTATTATTTGATTTTAGTGATAAGGTATTCCTTTTAATATCTCCATGGATTAATTTTCCGAAATATAGAATTAAGGGGATGATAAGGCCTAATTATATCATCCCATTTGAGATTAATAATTTTATAGGGAAAATAGCTTATCACATAAAAAAATTATTAAACATCAATAAAGTTCATGATTTCTTCCATATATCACTTTTCCATAAGTACATACATGATCTTCTATATGTACTATAGAACGACATTTTATATGAGGAATAAAAAATTGAGATGTTAGATCAAAGTGATAATTTATAGATGAACATGATTAAACAACTAGTCATGTTTTCAATAGAAACCATAAATTTAAGGAAGTTAAATGATAACTAGAAGATGTAATGAGGAATAATTTTTTTCATATATTTGAATATGAATAACAGAATATGGGTAGACATCAATAAATTGGTAGAATGAAATACCCTAATATTTGGGAATACATTTCTCATTAATAAATTCAATGTATTTGATAGCCATTGCTGTATCAAGGACAAAAAATAAGTGAATATATATTTTTAAAATATAAGATAATATAATATTTGATAATTAAATAAACTATATAAAATAAAGGACTTATTATGAAGTGTTAAATTCCCTTAATTTAACACAATTATATAGTCAATAATTGTTAATAACAATTTGATTTAATTAGTTATTGTTCTGAAATTTAATACTTCAAATGAATGATATTAGTCAACCTTATTTATAATATGGAAGTAATAATTAATAAAATAAAAAAACATCAATGAAGTTGTTATTAAATTTTATGGAATAATAGTCTAATAATTCTTGATAAATAAGAAATTTTAAGTTAAAAGCATTTATTTATTTATTTTTATTTTCCTTCATATTCTAATTTATGCTAATTTAATAATTAAATATAAATATTAATATTATTTATCTATTTATTTAAATTATTAGTTATTTATAAAATTATTATAAATTTTATTCAAATAGATATGACATCATATGATGGTAAAACTTGATATTCTTATATAAAATATTTAATTTTGGTGGGAAATGATTTCTGATATTAATAAATTAATTTTTCACTTTAAAAAATTTATTTAAAAATAATAATTATATTATATATTATGTGAAATGAATAAACAACAATATAAAACTAATGAATAAGATAAAATGAATTTATAATTAGTTTTGTTATTATTGATTTTCTTTTAAATAAAGATTACACATTTTATACACATATATCAAAAAAAACATTCATACAACTATTGAAATATAATTTTGTAAAAAAATTATAAACATGTAATCAATATTATATATATTATTTAATTACATTAAAATTAGTTTATTGAATATAAATAATTTACCACGATAAATTTCAATCACCACAATAAGTGTTAAAAGTGGGTTTACCAAAGAGATAAGGTTACAATTATCCACAACACAGGTAATAATTTGTTTTGTTGAGTGTCTTCATACCTGAAGTTATGATATCATAAAAAAGTGGCTATTTTATTTTTTTTATTCAATTGAAAGGGAATTTATTTTAATTTAAGGATAATGGCACTGCAATGTTTGCACTCCTATAACATAAAAATTGACATGTCCACTTCCAACTTATATTTAAACCTGTAGAACCCAAACTCAACATGTATCTAAAAAACCTACATAGAAAATATACTATAGAAATGTAGAGGTTCTGGTCTCACCAAAAGATCAATAATGGAAGGATTATTGTTTAAACTAGACGATGATATGCCACGAAGACGTAATTATCTTAAAAAACTTATTTAGGGAATATATTTCTCTACCATAAACAAATATTATAAAAAAATTAAAAAAATAAAATCAATATCATTAGTATAAAAAAATTTAAAAAGGTTTATGTAAAACTCATTATCAAACATTATTCTCTCTAGTGACAGATGAAAATAACTTACATGTGTACATGTGGATTAATGCCTCCAAAATGCAGTATATTTTATTATTCATCACCAAATCACATGGTTGATTGTATATAAAGATATAAAAAATATATATTATGTTATTGTATTCCTAAATATAACATTTCTTTCATTCCTATCCTTTATTCCATTGAAAAATGAAATCATCACCCATGAACACAGGTGGAATACCACCTCCATGAAGTGATGTAATTTTTCTTCTATCACCAATTAAACACAGATAGTTTTAAAAGTGTATGAAATGAATAAATAAGATATTTTTGAAATTATTATGATTATGGATATGATTATAAAATTTACATGGTTTATTTACAAAAATCACAAAACCAAAAAACGTGTGGTAAATAAAATTGTTGGCATATGGATATTGATTGTAGAAAACAATTGCAAAATAATTGGTAATTAAATTTTTTTGTAATTATATTTTTTATGAAAAGTATGTTTATGGTTATTTTTTAATATTATTATATTTATATATTTTTTTATATATATAGATAATGTCAATATGAAGACTGTCAAGACTTGATCTAAGGGTATATTTTCTAATCTCATTTTTAATCAGAAGTATTTATGCTTCGATCTATATTTGATGAATTATAAAATCCTTCTAACTAATAATCAAAAAAAATTTCTTCTCTAATTATTATTTATATAGTTTCCATTAATTGTTTATATTTTACCATCCTATAGAGATATAAATTTTGGAAAAAATATATTCATCAATATATAAAATTTTTATCTTATTTATTATGAGAAGTTTTGCATCTAGATCAATATTCTTAGAAATTTTTATCAGGAAAAATATATGTACATTGAAATTATATATAAAGGTATTATTACACAAAATTTTATTTCGTTTATAATCATTTTATAGAAATCGTCTTTTTCTTTTCCAAGTTTATCTATTTTAATTTATTTATAAACTTATAAAAAACAAGGACTGAAACTTTGAAGGCTAAAATGGATTTTCCCACCATCAGGTCTAATCATCATTACAAATATTCCATTTGAAAAATTTCATGATTTTACAATTAAAAGAGAAATTAAAATTTTATATATTTTCTTTTTCTTAAAATTTTAGATTTTGGTAATTGTATTCTCAATTAATGTTCAAATAATATTTCCAATACATTCTTATAGAAGTAGTTTTCATCTAATTTTTCAAACATTAAATATTTATATGTTTTTATATGGATATTATATAATGATACAATCCACATTATTTTTATTGATAAAATATGATTACGATTTATTAAGGAAGTTTTTATGACACCCATTTTCTTTCTATGTGTTATGGAATCTATGATTAAATGGAGAATTTTTTTATGATCTTATGGCCCATATATATTTGGTATTCATTAAATGAATTACATTTCAATAATTATATTTCCATCCAACATGTTGGTTGATGAATTATATATCAGTATGTAAAATTAAAGTGAATGAGGGGTAAACCTAATCCACTATTGAACACATTCTAATTTGATAATGGGGTTTGGAATTGAACCAAAACCAGTGAAATATATTTTCAAGAATGATAGACATTGATGTTATCCTAGATAAGGAAATTGATTTTCTATTTATATGTGTTCCAAAAAAACATATTCCATACTCTTATGATTTAAAATCATGGATCATGCTTTATTATTAATGATTTTGTACCCTAATTATTTATGCATTTCTATGACAATGTATAATTCTAGGACTAATGTTTTTTCATGTATGACTTATTAGGAATGTTATCATAGGTTATGACCCTATGTGTATACACTTAATTTTATCTTCTGACAACTTATTACTATTGATTCATATATCCCATGTTTATCCTCACTTAACAACAATGAATTCATCATCATTTTATTCCATTTCCTTGAGTTATATTGAAATTATTTAAGTAGGATATGCTATAGTAATGTACTATTGGAGAAAAACATGGTGGGAGATATTGAAGATCATTCAGGAAATATGTTGAATGTTTATCTTGATTCCAATGATATTAATTTTTTTATCATGTGTGTTTTATTATTATATATATTTAATTTTTCTTTAAAATTATTTAATAATTATGAATATTATGATCGTATCAACTCTATATTTTACTTTGTAACCCAAATATGTACTTGAGTGAACATGTCTAAAAAACAATGGAACAAGAATGGTTGGGTGTATAGTGTATATAATCATGGGTATGGAACAAAAATAATTGTATTATGGTCAATGGAACTAGGTGTTATGAATAATATTGTAAAAGTAAAATAAAATTTATTTAGATGATAAACTTTTCTATGAATTATGTTATGAAATGAAGAAAAAGTAATTATTAGATTTCAAAAACAATTAACAATACTATTTAATGTCTATGTCTACGTTGGATCCGAAAGAAATGAAATTTATTCTTTATAATGAATTGTGATTTACCTACTGTGTAACAAAGTACTAGGTTTTGTATGATAAAAAACATGTGTTCAAATTAACAAAAAATTATATTTAATATTTTTATCAACCATGTTTCAAATAAATGGATAATTTACGTAGTCTACAGCTAATGAGAGATTC
Organism: Viscum album; assembly: GCA_963277665.1. Lineage (NCBI taxonomy): Eukaryota > Viridiplantae > Streptophyta > Magnoliopsida > Santalales > Viscaceae > Viscum > Viscum album. Next base: position 1,231,318,777 of record OY728162.1, on the reverse strand, counting down.
TCCTATTCATGTCACCAAATTGGGAAATGTGTTTTCGTAATTTTGAACCCATCATGTATCTTATATATTATGGAACATATAGATACCATTTTTATCTTAATTTTAATTAAAGATAATTTTTTCCCACAGAAAACATGTGTTTTTATATTGAGGATTTTATCATGTATCTAGTAGAAAAGTACATAGAACACATTTTTTGTGTAAAAAAATTACCCCTTAAGAATTAAATTTTATTAGTAAGAGAATAATTATATTTGGTTGTTATGTTATGAAAATTATTTCATGTCCGGAATTTATTGAAGAATTATTTATCAGAGTGACTAATGAAGGGATCTTCCACATGTGGTGGATTTCGACCTAGGGAATTTCATATCCATGTACATGTTTAATATTTCAAACCCTAAAATTTATTTTTTGAATCTAATGATTGGGTAAAATTGGTATGGAACTGAAATAGGAATATGAATCAATAATTGTGATATAATTTTTATGTATAACTTCACATTCTATGAGAATATGAATGTTCTAATGTAACCGAAGTTAGATTGGCCATTGATTGAGGAAGGTCAAATCATTGGTTCTTTTCTAAATTATTTTTCATTTCAATTCAAGCTTCTGATATTATTAAAGTTCTCAATAAAAACAATATCATATCTTAATATAACCTCATGTTCAATTTAAATAAATGTTAAAGTAAAAAACATAATATCTTCCATGCTTCAATGAAGACTACTCTATACTGCAATGGTTTATTCACATCGGTTATTAATTTATCACTATAAAACAAGTTATTACACTGATACAAATAAAAATTGAGAAACTTATTATATTTTAGATTGAATAGAAATAATATTTCACTATCTGTAACTAATATGCCCCATTTTTGGATCTTACAAAAAGAATCCACACTCCAGCTTCAATCGAGATAATCCTTCTGCTCCAGGATCTAACTTGAGGAAATCAACTATTACAGACACCAATCAAAAGAATTCACCATTTATAATTCTTGATCCTCTAAAATAAGATATGTTGATGTATATCAAAGATCTATTGGGATATATATTTCTCATTTATCTATCCAATTGCCTTCAATAGTCAGTGGTAGAATATGTTGGTCGAGTGAAAAATATTGAACCAGCTGTACTTGATCAATCACTACTAGAAAAATGATAGATACCCATGGTTTTAAACCATGTCTATAGCTCCCAACACTGTGGGTACAGGCTATACCCATAGTTTTGGAAACCGTGGGAAACTGATGTACCGGGATATGCCCCATCCTATACCCACCGTTTTACAAACCGATGACATTTCTTTTTTTTTTCCACATTGTAAAATCCTTATTCCCATTTTCACACTCTCAAAGGCTTTACCAATGTTTAGAAAACCGAGGGTATTAATTTTACAATAATAAAACATACAGGTGTTGAACCCATGACCTCCATCACTTGAACTTTTTAGTATATGCATCTCACCACTCTGCTACAACACTTATGATTATATATATCAATATTTGGATAAATATTTTAATTGATATCTATATTATAAAAAAGATTAGCGGCAACTTTCGATCCCTGACCAATCTATGAAAATCTATCATGGATAACCAACCATTCTATGCTGCTTTCAATTATGTAAATCAAAATTCAGATAAATATATTATTAAAACACTCTATATCTGAAAAAAACATTCTGCAAGATTTGATCCCATGACTACCAGAAGTAACAAACAGTGCCTCACAAACAGTTCTACACATTTTATTTTTCTAAAAATATCTATTCCTTTAAATATATTAATTCAAACTGTTGGTAGAGGGGGTTAAACTGTGGGTAGAGGTTTTCCATCCAAATATTTTTTATTTCCTGTGGATAGTTTCCACCACCAAATCTATACGCATTGTTTTACAAAAATATGGGTATAGGACTTCGAAAAAAACCAAATTCCCATAGTTTTCATAAAACTGATGGTATAGGGCTTAAAAGAAACACATATACCCACAATTTTAGAAAACCTAGGGTGTAGGCCATCAAAAAAAATTATACCCATAGTTTTCCCAAAACCATGTGTATAGGGGACTTATACCCACAGTTTTAATAAACAGTGGGCATATTTCTGTATATTATACTTATAACTATGCTTTTCCAAAACATTAGGTACAGGTCACACATATTCCCATAGTTTTAATCAAAACCGTGGGTATATGGTTATTTTCTAGTAGTGAATCTCTTTAGGTATAGAAATTATCAGTATGTAATTAATATTTCACATGGATTATCTTTTTCACCTAAGGCCTAAATGTGGTACAGACAATAATATTTAATATTTTATACATAAATAATAATTTAAATACCTTAATTAAATTCCATGTCATGAATGAGTTCCATGCCAGATGAAACCCTACCTCATTACTTATGGAAATTTATTATTTTCATGTACTTTTCAATTATGTTTTTTGGTATAATATCATGTGAAAGTGAAATAATATATTCATAAATTATTAGAAACAATCCATTGTTCTCTTCAAGTATCTCAATTCTCTATAAGTGTTATCTATATTCTTGTACTTACTTTTTGCGCTACAAGTATGAGGATACACATTGTCTTACATCTCATTTTTTTTGTGGAAGTGATTCTCCATTCAAGGACCATCAAATTAATATTGATGAATAAGATAGATTATTGGTTTATAGTTAATGAGAAATATAGGGGATGTGAATTGTATCATGGTTCTCAAACTTTTCACACAAGACTTGTAGGTTTCACGTTTCATGGTATCACAAGATGATTAAAAAAACTAGTTCATCAAGAAGAAAAACAAGTGTGATTTTTACAAGTCAAGTGACCATGAATTTCTCTCCTTCGTTTCAAAACTCATTCATAGAACGGATTCTCACTTATTGAGCCCAAAAATTCACAAATCTTGTATTTCATCAAAAATAAGTGTGTCTCTTAAAAATTACATCAAAACCTAAATATAATGGTCCCTTTACTTTTATATACATGTTACACCACAATGTACATGTAAAAACATCCATTTTGGATATCATATTTTTAATACCATGCCACAGAATAATAATGAATATAAGGATTTATTATTATAAAATATATTACACTTATATTAACATAATTTTTTTTATTTTAAATCGTGTTTCCATATTCAGGTTGATGGAATTATACTCACATACTTTTCCATTTAATAGATCAAACTCATTCATTTCTAGTTGCACAAGAATTCTACCAATAAATATTTATCATCCAAGGAAGAATTCGTTTTCTTTAACTATTTCGTGAATTAAATATTGAGATTAAATACATAGAGGTTCATCATCTCATTATCTAAAATTTTTATAGATTAAAATTCTATAGTATCCTTAAGCTCAATAATTTGTGCTCCCACCTGAACTTTAGAAATATTAGAACCCTCTGATTAAACCGATGTCGAGGATGAAATTGGTGGATAAATGAAATGGACAAAACAAAATGTGTTATAAAATTGACCTTATATCTATATATTTTGAAATATTGGAAAATTATAGAATAAATATAACATCCCACATAGATATTATCTATGATTGATGTTTTTTTATTAATAAAATCATACCATCAGTTCTTTGAGGTGGTTCTGGGGAATCAACACCCACAAATAGTACACTACATGCCTTATAGGCCTTACAATACGCGTAAAATCCCATCAATGCTGAAGCCATTGTATTTTGTACTCTTCAGGGTCTAATACATGAGCCTGCTCTCACCTAACTCCATATAGGCTACATTATCATCATATTCAATGTGGATGAGTTACTCCTCCCACATGTGTGGTATTGAGATGGGCTATGCAGCCTCCACTATTCAATTTATTTTTGTATAATCATAATAAATAATTCATTTAATTTATGTATATAACATAATATTATGCCCAACTGTCCTTATCATCATATTCATTAATCTCTATGGAAATATATGAATATACAATTTCATGTGATATTGATTAAATTTCAAATAATAATTGAAATAATTTATCACATTAATTTTTCTTTAATTTAACAACTCGGGTTTGTCTCTATCAGACATTGGAATATTTTCATGGAAATTTCAGAGTTTGGAATTGAAACACATGAGATTCTAAGTTATCATGTTCTTAGAATTAATTTTATAAAAATATCATGTAATTTTATACTATTCACATTATAGAAATGAATTATCCTATAAAGGGAAGCTCATATAAAAGATTTGAGGCCCTAGTTGCGTCTAGAGTGCATCGTTTATCCTAGTCAGGGTGTATGCTTTTTTGGCACATGCCTTCTATTTAAATCAGTATTGAGGGAATTTTTGTACATAAATTAAATTAATTTATTTAAGACTTTGGATCGAATATCTCTTTAATGGATACTCGAATTGAATTTATGAGACAATGGTTATGTCGGAAACTCCATGTTCACCCTAGGTACAACATAATATTTGTCCACATCAGGATTTAGGTTAGAGGCAAGGAAGATCCCAGACGTTAAATGGAGTTTAAGGATTTAATTAAAAATATAATCCCTCATAACCCTCCTCTACCGTTGGTGTGCACGTTGTAGGATCTCCCTCCTCATCCCTCTTCATTACCAAATAATCTGATGGAAAAATCTACGAAAAAGTGTGCCAACTATCTCTAATACTAATAGACTACACTCTTGAAATGTGAAACAACATATTAAAAGTTCTAAATAAACGTTTATTATTTGTTTTTTTACCCTCAGTTAGGAGGATTTGAGATTTAATCCAGATACACTCATTTATGCTTCATTTCTCATTTGAATCGTCATGTCTGTGTAGATCTGGTCTAGAAATGTCTAAAACTGGTCTCGTATTATTTTATTTAGAGCACCATAGTTGTCCCAGTGGTCCAAAGAAGTTGGGGGTGGTGCGGCTCAGATGCGTTTTGACGAAGCAACATGGAAGATTCTGGAGAGGCGGTTAGAGGTCGGGTGCAGTGCGGCAGTGCAGAGTATTGGAGGGTGGAGGCGGAACGATCGAGTGCTAGGGGAGTTTGGTGGGGTGTTGGGGCGTGTCAAAGGGTGATTGGGCATGGTGGCATGAGATGCTGGAAGGCAGAGGTGGTAGGCAACCAACAGCAAGCCCCCCCCCCCATGATGGTTTTAAAAATTATAAATATTTATATATATAAATATAATAATAAAAAGTATTGTTATTATTTTTTTGTATATTGGTAAATCATCTGTAACAACCCCATGGGACGTCAAATTTGTGTGTCGTCTATAGCAATGTGACACTTGCTTTGAGGTGGAGTATTTGTGGTTACTTTGATCACATTTTTTACTTGCTCAACACTTGGTGTCATGAAATGCTCATAAGTAAATATAATAATATAATTATTGTTACTTGTAGATTCTCATATTGGATGTATCCTCTACATCTGATATCCATTTTAGGTGTCATCTATGGAATTGAGTCCCTAGAATTAATACTAATGAATCAAAATCGGTTTTAGGAGTTTAAACTATGATCATGGTGATGGCCCCAAAGGCCATATCTGGGCTATTTTGGTGAAATGTGACTTTTTCACCATATATGCAACACCCAGATGTTTTTAAGAAATATTTTCATTAAATATTTATTATTCTTAAGTATCATTTTTTCACACAATCATGTGCTTAAACAAACCATGATTTATACTTAATATAAAATTATTGTTATAGCCTAACCATCAGGTTTACAAGAATAATTATTACTATCCTAGGAAAATGCATTATCAATTCAGAGGCAATTAATTATTTTTGAAAATATAAATCAATTATAATTTTTTATTTTTGTGTGAGTTACATTTGGTAATTAAATTAATGAAATTAATGAGTTATATTTGTCCTATAATTAATAAAATATTTTTTTCCATCCATTGGATATTTTAGTTATAAAATTTAAATAAAACCCTATTTTATGTATAAGAACTAATTTTTTAAGGTTAATTTTACTCATTAGAATGGAGAACCCAATTTAAATTAATATTTTTTCACAATAATAAATTATATATAAAAATATAAATATTTTATTTTGAATCGGGATATAAAAATATACTTTGGATAAATTTCTGATCTTTTTTCTAATAACTTTCATGTTAAGATGAAAAGTAAAAATACGCTAAAATTTATTTAAAAACAACTTTTTTCATCAATATAATTTAAATGGCTAAATTATAATTTTCAATTTTTTAATGTATAAATAGAATATGTTTTTACAATTTAATATAATGTATGTAATTACCATTAATTATACGTTGAATTCATATGTAAAAAATATTTCATACATTTTATAAGAATTAAGTTAAAGATATTAATAACCTAAACACGTATCTTTTACTAAATCAATTTTTAATATAGTTTTATATAACAGATCTACAAGTATATAAATAGTAATTATAAATATAAAAATATTTCCTACATCAGGGTCTTTTATTTATAATTTTTACTTATTAGAAAAATATATTTATTTATGATACAATTATGATATTGTGATTACCTTACTAATGAATGATTCAAATAAATGAATTTATAAATATTAAAATAATTTATTTTTTTGTTTTATGTCATCCATGGATATTATGAAAGATATTGACATATTAACATTGAGTTGATTGCATTGTTTAGAAGAAATCAAGTTGTTATGAATTTTTAAAAAAATAAAGTATTAATATTGTCCAAAATTGACATAATTCATAACTTATGACATAATATAACATTCATTTACCCATTTCAAGTGTATTTTCAACTAAAATAATTATTTTAAAATTTCATAAAATTTTGAGATAAGAATACTTTTTTGATTAAGAAAAGATGTTTTCGTTAGGAATGAAGATCAATTGTTTTATCAAAATTTTTTTCCATCTAAGATTACGTAGGTTTATATTTCTATCCCTACTATTACTATTATTTGATTTTTATTGTTATAGAATGTTCTTTAGGAAATCCATTTCTTTTATTTCAATTATAATTAAATGATGTTTAAGAAACCCATTTGATTTCATGGGTTATGGTATGGGGATTGTTTCTTGGTTTTTGTGTCATAGATTAGAATATTTTTATTATGAGATGGAGGAGACTTATATCTCCCTTCAATTCAATGGTTAAATATTTATATCTTATTATATAGACATGGATGGAATGGGAAGCTAATCTGGTTCAGTGATATAGTGCTGGAATGAGGAGATAACTCGATTTAATAGTGAACTTTTTCCACTATGATTGTCTTGGAAAATATCCTTGACTAATAAAAATGATTTTTTATTCTTATCTGTGTATGCCAAAAAATTTAGTTTATTATGTTCTGAATTTTGGGAATACAATTCTATTTCATGATTTATCCCATGATATGATATTGTGATCATTTATATGCAGGATAATATTTTCAAATGTTATGTTCTTATAAATATGATATGATTATTATTTCATTTGATTACACATACAGAGAATTTGAGCATACAATTTTATATGTATTTCCACTAGGACATGAAGATGTGTATTATGTATGATATGACAAAATGAAGTCTAGATAGGATGAAATAAATTTGAGATAATGTAGATGTTTTTGGAACCTGTTTTTGATGTTTCCCAATTTCTAAAGACACTATACCAATATTGTACTATCATATATTTGTTATATATTTTCATAAATATTCTTAAATTCTTATGTGATATCAATGTATGTAATGAACGGGTCACTATATTTGGTATCAGAGGAACAATATAGTTATCCTTTGGAAACTATGATGAGAAAGCCTTAGGGATATGTCTAAGTATAAGATGCAATTATATTGTATTTTAAAAGAAAATGAATAACCTAGTATAAAACCTAAAGTGTCCTAAATGGAAATTTCATTCTTGATTATGTGTTTTTCCTATTATAATTATTGTATCTACCACTATGCTTCTTGGTTTTACTCAACACCTAGAACCCGAAGAAAGTGAATTAATGCCAAATGTGACAGAAAATACAATGATTGTCCCCCTAAGAAACCATATATTATGGGATTTTGAATGAAAAATCATGTATTCTTGCTCACAAAACGTTTTCAAGCTATAGATCATGTGAAACATCCAAATGAACCTTTGAGGGAGAAACATTCTGTTGAATCCTTCATGAGGCAGTTTCCTCCTTCATTCATGGGGAATTATAATCCATTAGTGGCTGAAAAAGGGATCAGTACCATTGAAAAGTTATTTGCAGTTCTACAATGTTATGAACATGATAAATTCATATTATAATTATATATTTCAAAAGTTGCAGCTGATCAATGGTAGAATCAAATCAATAATATGAGGTAAAGAGATAAAAATGACTCCATGGAATGGGACACATTCAAAAACATATTTTTCAATAATTACTTTCCTCATATTCTAAAAAAAAATTGGAGAATGATTTCCCTGATCATAACCAAAAGGATGATGAATCTATTTGTACCTACGAAGAAAATTTTACATGACATGAAAGGTATACTTATGGAAATATTATACAACCTAAGAGTAAGATTGAACAATTATTTAGTGGATTAAAACCAAGTCTCTGGAGTGAATTATCCGTAAGGGACATAAGTAGCTATGACGAAATTTTACAATGTGATCTCAAGGATGAGATTGAGATTTGAGAAGCCCATCATTCATACGGGTTTGATATGAAGAGTAAAATACAAGTTAGAGGAAAATATAAAGGCCAGATCAAAAATAAGATAGTTTTCCCTTATGCTCAATGTGTGGAAAGAAACATAGAGGGAATATCCTTAAAGAGAATAGGAAATGATATATGTTTGGAAAATAAGGTTTTTTGGAAATTGAATGTCGAAGTAATTGGAAAACGATTTCTAATAATGAGAACAATGAAAAGGAAACACAGAATACACCTCCTACAATTCAATGTTACATGTGAAAGGAAGTGGGTAATTATGCCAATGAATGCCCTAATCCTAGGGTTATCGATGATGATCAACGTCAAAAAACTCTTCAGGCCAAAGTCAAAATAAATTCACATGCAGTTACTATCGGCGACATGGAATACGATAATGAAGTGGTGAAAGGTACACATAACATCCCCTCTAAAGTAGTAAATGTTTTATTTGATTCTAGATCCACCCACTATTTTATTTATAAATAATTTTCTATAGGTATCTTTATATTATCCCAACAATTAGATGTTTTTTTAGCTTTGTAAACTCCTAACAAAACAATGGTTGCATAAAAAGTATACAATTCTTCTATAATTGATGTTTGTGGGAAAGTACATCTTGAAAATCTTTTGATCCTTCCTATAGTGGAATTCGATGGAATTTTTAGCATGGATTGGAATTCATTATATTGAGATCATATCAATTTACAGATAAGGGATGTCATATTTCTTATTCCATATCATTCTATGATCATCTATCAATTGAAGTATGAATACAACATTCCTGTAGAAATTTCATCCATATAATGGGACTTGATTCCAATATATAAAGGTTATTCATATCAAATGGTTTGGGAGAAACTCATGATTAAGAATTTTCTCATTGTATGAGATTTGGATGATGTCTTCCAAGATTAATTTCCAGGTCCTACACAAAATCATGAATATTATTTTTCAGTAGAACTCATACGGGGTGTTGTGCCTATTTCAGAGACACCTTATAGAATATCCCCAATGGAGTTGCTGGAATTAAAAAAGAAACTCCATGAGAATCTGGATAGGGGATTCATTCTCACTAGTTTTTTTCCTTGGGAAGCACATGTTTTATTTGATAAGATGAAATATGGATCAATGTGACTCTACATTGATTATCGAGAACATAAAATATCACTATCAATAACAAATATCCTCTCCTGTGCATTGACTAATTATTTGACCAACTATGCTGAGCTCAATACTTCTCCAAGATTGATCTTTATTTAAGAAATAAATAATTAAACATCAAAATGGATGATATACCAAATACTATATTCCGTACAGCGTATGGACCCAATGAATTTATATTGTTACCTTCTGTTCGTATTATTTACCAAAAATCACTATGGATTTAATGAATAGATTTTTTTAGAGACTATCTTGATCAATTTGTGGTGGTCTTTATATATGATATTTTTTCCTATCTAATGATGAAGGAAGAACATGCATATCACTTGATAATTGTACTTAGGACCATGATAAAGGATAAGCATTATGCCAATTTTACCAAGTGTGAATTTTGGATACAAAAAGTTTTCTTTTGGAGTCACATAATCTCAATAGGTTATTTATCTATCGATCTAGCAAAAATAGAGGTTATTGAATGATGGGTGATACCAACAATAGTAATTGAGATTTGAATCTTTCTTGGTATGGCTTGATATTATCATCTTTTTGTGAATGATTTTTCACGATTATCTAATCCACTCACAAAGTTGACTAGAGGGGAGTTATGTTCTTTTAGATGGAGGAATGTGATGATAATTTCAAAGAGCTAAAAATAATTATAGCATGATTATATGCTCAAATAGCCTTGTAGTGAGGAATGTGTTTCTATCTATAGTGATGCATCCAAAAAGGGGTTGGGTTGTGTACTCATTCAAAATGATATGTTTATAGATTGTGCCACACAACATTTTAAAATTCATGGGAAAAATTACCCTACATATGATTTGGAGTTAGCTGTAGTAATATTTTAATTAAAATATGGAGGCATTATCTTTATATTTAAAGGTGTGATATTTATAATAATCATAAAATATTAATTTATATTTTCACACACAAAAAGTGTAATTTTCAAAAATGAAGATTGTTGGAGTTGATTAAATATTACTAGTACTCTATACATTACCACCAAGGGAATGTGAACTATGTGGCATATGCTTTGAGTCGAAATGACCATGCTATCATATCCATGATGATGATTATGAATGATCCAATAATTATGGATTTACAAAGGATGGATCATTAAATTTTATTCTATTTGTTGTAATATTATATTTCTCAAATGAATGTTCAATCATCTATACAAGTAAAGATTAAAGAGGAAATGAAGGACGATGTATTGTTACAAATGATTGTGAGAAATGTTCCAGAATTCAACCATGATTGTGATGAGAAATGAGGTTTAGAAACTCGGTTTGTATTCTTACAATACTAGAATTAAAAAAAAAGAGCTTTTCGATGAGGCTCATAGTTCTTCATTCTCTATTCACCCTAGAACTGCAATGATGTATAGGGTCATGAAATAGTACTTCGTGTTGGATATAATGAAAATAGATTTCACTGAATATGTCCCTTTATGATTGTTTTGTTATAAAGTTTAGGATAATTGACAGAATTATAGTGGGATGTTACAACCATTACCCAAACCAAAATAGATATGGGAAAACATCACTATGGAATGTTTCATCAGAAATCCAAAAAACATCCAAAAGCAATAATTCTATCTAGGTTATAGTTGATTTTCCTAGGATGTTGACACACTTAAATTCTATTAGAGAGGATTTTTTTCTATATCATCATGCTATTATATCTGTAAAGGAAGACGTATGATTGAATGATGTACCGCATTGCATTATATCTGGTCGAGATGTGAGGTTCACCTAGAATTTCGAGAAATGTATTCAACAATCTCGGGTTAGAGAGTTATGTTTCAGCACTACATATCTTCCTTTGATAGATGATGAATGATTGAGGACAATTCAAACCATTGATGACATTTTGAGAGCTTGATCTATGGATTTGAAAGGTGGTTGGGATCAACACAACCATTGGTGGAATTTTCAAACAATAATATCTTTCACAAAAGTGTTCAGATGTCTCTTTATGAAGTCCTCAATAGAAATAAGTGTGTAACTTCAACTTTCAAGGATGAAGTTGGGGAATGAAAGCTATTAGGATCTGATCTAGTTAATGAAATGGCAGATAAAGTTATGTCTATTCAAAAACACATAAGAGTAACTTAGAGTCGTTAAAAAAGTAATGCAGACAACCTAAGAAATGAACTAGAGTTTGAAGTGAGTGATACAATATTTTTACAAATATCTCCCTAGAAAAGAGTAATGGGATTTAGAAATAAGGTAAAACTAAGCCATATGTATATTGGCCCTTTTATTATACTTGATCATGTTGGGAAGGTATATTACTAATTGGTGCTTCCACCAAATCTCTCTCAAGTTCATGATGTGTTCCATGTATATCTCCTGAGAAAGTAAATATCCTATTCTTCACTTGTACTAAGCTCTGAAGTCATATCGTTATAGAAATATCTTTCATATGAATAAGAATTGATAGAGATTCTCTATTGTATGTAAATAGTTCTAAGAAACTAGAACAATCACTTGGTTAATGTTTTTTATAGGAACCGCCTATTAGAAGAAGCTACTAGAGAAATTTAGGATATGATGAGTTAGAGTTATCCTAATATAATTATTTCTAACTGATGAATTTTGATGGAGAAATTCCGTTTAAGGGGGTAGAATTTAACACCCAGATATTTTTATGAAGCATTTTCATTAACTATTTTTTATTCTTCAGTAGCATGATTTTAACTCAATCATGTGTTTAAATGAACTGTTATATTCCCATAATATAAAATTATAGTTATTTCCTAGATGTTAGGTTAGCGGGAATAATTATAACTAACTTTTAAAAATGAATAATTAATTCATTGGCTATTAATTATTTATGAAAAATATAAATCAATTTGATATTTGTAATCTTTTGTGATTAAAATTTGGTAATGAATTTAATGATATATATGTGTTATAGTATTAATAAAATATTGTTTCTATTCATCCAATGGATATTTTAGTAACAGGGTATGAATAAAAACCTATATAATTTATAAGAACTTATTTTTAAGTTTAATTTTACACCATTGAATGTTGAAATCATTTTAAATTAAGATTTTGTCACAACAATTCTTTCTATATGAGAAGATAAAAATTTTATTTTGAAGGGGGATATAAAAAATTTACAATGGATATATTTATGATATTTTTCTGATAACATTCATGTTTTTATGAATAGTAAAAATATGATAAATTTTAGTTCAAAATAACTTTTTTCATCGAGATAATCATTATGGTTAAATTTTAAAAGATAATGGTTTGAAAGTATAAATAGAATATATTTTTACATTTTAATATAATTAATGTCATTATCATTATTTTTATATTGAATTTATAGGTAAAAACATTTAAATCTTTTGTAGTGTTTTTAATTTTAAAACCATTTTATCATTTTAAAAACATGAATAATTTTAAATTTATTTCTACATATTCTACGTTTTGAATTTGGAAAAATGTATTATATAATTTTGATTAAAAGGACTAAATTTTCTAAAGATATATTTTTTTTGGAAATTTTTAATTGTGCCTTCAGTAATTTTTTTATTTACCATGGTTAGAGGGTAAATATGGTAAATAAGGGTAAAAATTTAATAATTTAATAATATAAAACTACCCTGAAACGCATCCTAATCATATTGGATGAGATATTTCCGACCATGAGAATCCTTGGGTCAATTTTTTTACCCAGTGGATTAAATTGGATGTGAAAATGACATTTTATATGAATTATTTAAAAGTAAAGATAATTATAACCTAAACAAATATATTTTACTAAATTGATTTTTAATAAAGGGTTATATAGCTGATCATCATGACTATAGATAGTCATAATAAATATAAAAAAATTTCATAAATCATGGTATTTTATTTATAATTTTTTTACATTAGATAAATATATTTATTTATGACACAATTATGATGTAGTTATTACCATATTAATGAATGATTCATATAAATGAATTTATAAATATTAAAACAAATTTAATATGGTTATTTTCATGTCAAAATATTTTTATGGATGATATTGAAATATTTTATTTTTTTAATGTCTTACTTTTGAAGGAATCAGGTTGTTATGAATTTTTAAAAAAGTCATGTATGAATTGTGTCCAAAATTGACATAATTCAAAATATAAAACAAAATTTAGTTTATTAAATGGTTTTAAATTCCAATAAATCTAAAATTCTTCCAAATGGTTTAAAGAAGTCCCATTATATCATAAATAACTTTTTTTTTCATTTGACATGACGTGGTAGTTACACTAACTGACGAGGTTTGAAAAACTTGATATCACGTTAAGATTGAGAAAGGTAATATAAGTGTTAAACCAAAAAATATATGGATAAAAAATATTCAAAACATTTAAAAAAATTATCGGATGATGGTTATTCAATCCAAAGTCATAGTATCATCAAAATGAACATGTTTTGGAACAATATTTTCAACATTGAATTTATATGAAATTAATATTTTTGGAGTTTCCAAAAATTCCCCTCTCCTCTCCTATAAAAGGGTTAAACCTCTCTATCCACATCACTACATTTTTCCCTTCATTCTAAGAAAAAATCTCCCCATTTCTATTGTCAACTTCCCTAGTAACATTTTAGAGGTTCTGGTATTCTCAAAAGGGCTACTATAGTTCCCTAAAAGGTAACATAAAAATAGGCACGTTGAGAAAAAGGTAATCTCTTATACTGATTCTTTCAAATTTATTTCTTATTGTGTTTCCTCTTATTTAGTTGTTTAATTAAAAATTAATATCATCAGTATATCTAATAAACTCATATGTTATTATAAATATGAAACAATATTTTTTAACCTCCTATCCATCCTAGGGAAAATGAAATCACTTTGCGTGCATACTATAACAACCCATAAATTACATACACTGTTATTACTTCATAATTGAAGCACACCTAATACAACATATAACAAAACCAATAAAGGACCTTATAGGTATAGTGTCTTTAGAAACTGGGAAACATAAACAACTGGTTCCTAAATCATCTACACTGTCACCCTTTTATTTTATCATATCTAGAGTCCGTTTTAGTATATCTTACTTAATATCCTTCTTCCTGACATTGGGAAAAGAAAACATACAAAAGGGTGAGCTCAAATTCTCAGTAAGGGTAAATAAAAGAAATATAAATCACATCATATTCATAATAACATAACATTTTGGAAATCATATCTTGAAAAAGAGATCATGATTTTATTACATGGGATAAATCATAGTAGTTAATTGTAATCCCAATAATCATAACATGAAACATGAAACTTTGGGGCATAAAAACATAATCATATAGAATCATTTCATAGTAGTCAAGACTCATTCCAAAGACTATCGTTGCAGAAAATGTCCATTTATAAATCGATTCCACTCCTTGTTTCAGTCCTGTTTCACTAAACCAGTTTATCCTTCCGTTCCCTCCATGTCTATCTCATGAGATATAAATCACTATCTGATGCATTTGAGAGAGATATATGTCCCACCCATCTCATAATTATACCATTATTATGTGTGCCACAAGATCATAAATCATACATCATAGCATAACCCATGTGATAAAAATGGGATTCTTAAACATCATTCCATCATAAGATAAAAGGACATCACAAAAATAATTCCATCATAACATAATGAAATCAATGTAAAAATAGGGATAGAAACAGAACCCAATATTCTCTTATAAGAAAAATAATTTTGATACAACTCTTAAACTTCATTCTTGAGGAAAATATCCTTTTTACTTCAAAAACATTTTTTATTTCTTAAAAATTCAAACAATATTAAACTAAAAGAAGTTTATTAAAATTAAACTTCGATACTTTTAATGGAATCTTCATGGAAATAATGTTCTAAAATTCCATTCAGGCCATATAAGTTAAAAAAACATTCTTCTCATACTTTGACCGGAAAAGTCAAAAAGTACCTCGTACTAAAAACAACAATAGATTCCTTTCATATCATTTAATAAAATTTCACCAATTGGTAAAATAGGATTTTTAAAATTTTATGTGGATGGAAATAATATTACATATTGAGGAAACATGGATGTGGATGATAAATATTCCCCAGTAAATTCTGAAGTATAAAAAATCTCGGATAAAAATGAGATTGTGAGATTTTTTCTTACCTTATGTCTGATTTTCTTTGTAAGTGTCCAAACCTCCTGTATAATGATTTAAATAATGTCATTTACTTATTCAAGATTCATACTTATTGTTATGATATCATATATGGTCGTATTCATAGCTTCTTATTAGTAATATTTCATTGCTACTTATTATTTGGGTGTTTATTACATTTTGTTCTTATGCGTGTTTTGTCAAATAAATTATTATTCTTATCTTTAGGTTATAGAAACTTCATTTCTAGAATTATATTAGTGTGATATATATCATATTTATTCATTCAATTCATTTATATAAACATTAATCATTGAAGATCATGTAAAATGAGTCACATCTCATCAGGGAGACGCTAGGCCGTACGTACGCACGAGCGATGATATCGTTCCCCTGAATGTGGAATTGTATTTAAATGTATTTAAAATATTTTAAAATAAATATCACTTTAGAATAATAATATATAGTTATTCTTTAAACCATTATACCCATCCAAGCAAGGTTGTGGTGGAAAATAGATTACACCACGACGTGGAGACGATATTTCGTACGTACGCATGCGCGGTGATTTCGTTTTCCGTTGGATGGAAAGATGGTGAAATAAAGGTGTTTAATAATTATAATAACATATAATTATATTAGTTATACTGATGTTATTACATCATAATGAAAAAACTAAAGAATAAGTAGTAGAAGAAGAAATAAGGTTGAAAGAATCGGTAATGGGCATTACCTCTTCTTTGAAGAGCCTCTTCTTAACCTTCTCTTAGGGCACTAAACATGGCCTTTGAAGAAGACCAAGTCCTCTAGTATGTTTGTAGGGAAGTTAAGAAGAGATATTGGCAGGGTTTGGCCGATAATAAAGGCTCAATGTGGTGTGAGGAAGAGAGGGAGGAGGTGCCCTTTTATAAAGGAGGAGAGGGGCACCTTTGAAAAAACTAACATATTATTTTATTATAAATACATATTCAGTTTTTAAAATCTCAAAATTGATTTATTTCTAAGATAAGGTTGTTATGTGTCGAAATACTCTCAATAAATAGATTTTAGACAAGTTTAGGTCATTATATTAACCTTGTCTATTAGTTTTAACTCTTAGTTAACTAGATTGTGATTTACCATGTCACTTTGTATTTTTATATTATGTAGTTAATAAACCAACCATATACATCCAAACAACCCCCAAGTAGTCCATTAATGATACACCTATCATGATATAAGTATCTTGGCCGATCCTTAGATTTTTAAGAATATAATAATAATTAATAATATATTATTTGTATTAATGACCATTTTATGTCAATTTTGACACTATTTGGTAATTGATTTTTGTGAAAATCTTAAAAGAAATATTAGTTCGAAAACAGTTAATTAAATCAATAATAATATGTAATATTAACCTTGAAAATTAGTGAAATTTGTAAAAAGTCTCAAATTACATTTATTTGTGTATTTATAACATCAACTATGATAATATTTCATTAATAAGATAATTACTACATCATCATTGTGTCAAACCTAAATAAAATTATATAATTTCTAAAAATTATAAATAAAATACCATTATGTACGAAATATTTTTATATTTTTAATGAATATTTATAGTATAATTTATCTTATGTATAACCCTATATTGAAAATGTTTACTTATTAAAAATTGATTTTAACTATTTTAACTCTTCTTTAAATAAAATAATATTAAATGTCCTAATATATTCCAAGTAGACCTAAATGGTAATATTTTAGTCCTAGGGTTGTTTTTTGTTGAATTAAACTTATCCAATAAAATTATGACATGTTTTATGGTAATAATAATATCATTTTTACCCTTAATTACCCTATTTACTTTTAACCGTGGTAAATAAAAGTAAACAGTTACTATTCACCAAAATTTTCTTTAATCTCATTGAACAACATTTTAGTCTTTGATATTAATCGTGTCTCTCAGAGTTTCTAAATTTCACTCACAGAAGCGGTAAAATTATGTTTTATGTGAATTTACAAATTCTCCTATGAGGTGGGTAGAAGATGGTGAAAAGTTCAATTAAATTTTTATATATCTAAAAATATTCTAAAATGACTCCAATTAATTACTTTGAACTTATATTGGTATTATGTATCAATTTTGACCTAAAACAAATATAAATAAAATAATAATAATTTAAATAAAAATATAGTTTTTAAATAGTAACCTAGTGTTTTCACTATTCATCAAAAATTGAAAGTTTTCATAAAAATACCAAAATTTCACCCTAGGCTAATTTCGATATTCCAAATCCAAAAATGAAGACCATTTTGAAAGATAAATTTTATAAAATTTATAAAAGGGTGTATTACTATTCATAATTGCAAGATTTAATAACATTTTAATAGTATATCGTTGTTTAGTGAAACTCGATATAGAGTACAATGCAAGCTATCGAGGAAGGTTGCGATAGAATGTAAATCAAGACAAGATAGTGTTGTGGGTAGTGAAAGATTCCTTTGATGATTTATATAACAAAATATTTCTCATAAAAATCTCGGGAGTTACATTCAAACCACTCTTAAAATGAATTTCTCCATCGAAATTAGTCACTTTGTAACAAAAAGATGAGGATACCTCTCCCTCATCACATCCTCAAGCTCCCATGTAGCTTCTTATAATTAGTGGTTCCTCTATAAAACATTCACAAAAAGAGTGGTCTTGTTCCATAGGACTTTTTCTCTATGATCCAGAATCTTTATTGGTTGTTCTTCATAAGAAATATCTTGCTCCAACGGTACAACTTCTGAGCTAAGTACATGTGAAGGATCAGGTATGTACTTTATCAAGAGAGATACATGGAACAAATCATGAACTTGGGAAAGATTCGGTGGAAGCGCCAATCAGCAATCTACCTTCCCACCACGATCCAGTATTTCGAAAGGACAAATATACCTAGGTCTTAGCATTCCCTTCGTTCCAAATTTCATTACTCTCTTCCAAGGATATATTCATAAGAACACATTATCACCCACTTCAAACTCTAGGTCTTATCTTCAGTTTTCAGCACAACTTTTTTGTCGACTCTGATCTTCTCTTATATGTTGTTGAATAGATCTGACCTTTTCTACCATCTCATCAACAAGATCTAGTCCTAATAGCTTTTTATACCAAACTTCATCCCAGAAAGTTAGAGTCATGTATTTTTTTCCCTATATAGCTTTATAAGTATCAATCAAAATACTGAAGTGAAAGCTATTATTATATGAAAATTCCCCCAAATGTAGGTGTTTATCCCAACCACCTTTGAAATCCATAGATCAAGCTCTTATCATATCTTCTAGAGTTTGAATTATTCTCTTAGACTGACCATCTGTCTGAGGATGATAAGTAGTGCTGAAACTCATCTCTATATCTAGAGTATGCTGAAGACTTCTCCAGAACATCAAGGTAAACCTCGGATCCCGATTAGATACATTGTAAAGTCGTACTCCATGAATTCTAACCACTTCATTTAATATATCCTGACAAGATGATCTAGAGGGAAATATTCCCTAATAGAAATGAAGTGTGACGACTTCGTAAGATGATCAACTATAACACATATAGCATTATTGATTTTGGATGTTTTAGGAAGTCCAGTGACAAATTCCTTAGTGATGTTTTCCCATTTCAATTATGGTATGGGTAATGGTAGTAACATCCCTTTAGACTTCTGCCTCTCATCATTAACTTGCTGAAAAACCAAGCATAAAGAGACATATTCGGCAATATCTCTTTTCATTCCATCGCACCAGAAGTACTCTTTCAGGTCTCTATACATCTTTGTGCTTCCAGGATGAATAGATAATGAAGAACTATGAACCTCATCCAGTAGCTCCTTCTTTAATTCTTGGATGATAGGAACAAAAACATGATTCCTAAACCTTATTATCCCATCACAATCAAGGTTTAATTCAGGAACATTTCTCACCATCTTTTGTAACTCTACATCTTCCTTTTGTGCCTCTTTAATATTCACTTATATAGATGGTTGAACATTAATTTGAGAAAGATAATATTTTTCCCCTTCAATTATAATTCCAAGATCCATCCTTTGTAAATCCATAAATATAAGATCTTTTGTGAACCTCAACATGGATAAGCTAGCATGGTCTTGTCAACTTAATGCATCTTCCACCTTGTTTTCTTTTCCAGGGTGATAATGAATTGAGAAGCCGTAATCCTTAATCATCTCCAACAATATTCTTTGGTGCATATTCATATCCTTTTGTCTGAAAATATACTTTAAACTTTTATGATCAGTATAAATATAACACTTTTCACCATAAAGATAATGACTCGAAATCTTTAATGCAAAGATTACCGCAGCTAACTCCAAATCATGAGTTGGGTAATTTTGCTCATCGATTTTCAACTGTCATGAAGCATAAGTTATCACCATATCGTTTTGCATGAGAAATCACCCCAATCCCTTCTTTGATGCATTACTGTAGATCACAAACCTTTCTCTACTACAAGGCAGTGTGAGAACATGTGCACTGGATTACCTTCATTTCAACTCCTTGAAATTCTCTTCACACTCCTCCATCCACACGAACTTAACTCCTTTTCGAGTCAACCTGTTGAGTGGATTAGATAATTGTGAAAAGTCATTCACAAAACGTCTATAATATCAATCTAAACCAAGAAAACATCATATCTCAGTTATTGTTGTTGGTCTCGACTATCTTTCGATAACCTTTGTTTTTTCTGGATCCACAGATATCCCCTATATTGAGATTATGTAACCCAAAAATGAAACTTTTTGAAACAAAAATTCACACTTGGTAAATTTGGCATAAATATTCTCCTTTCTTAGGGTCTTCAATACAATTCACAAGTGATCTTCATGTTCATAATTTCTCTTTGAATAGACAAGAATATCGTCTATAAATACTACCACAAATTGATCAAGATAGTCTCTAAAGACTCTATTCATCAGATCCTTCAAGATAGCAAGGGAATTAGTAAGACAGAATGACATCACTATAAATTCATAGTGTCTATACATTGTATGGAACACCGTCTTTGGTATATCCTCCCTTTTGACACTTAATTGATGATACCCTGAACGAAGATCAATCATGGAAAGGTATTGATCCCTGCATAGTTGGTCAAATAAGTCATCAATGTGCGGGAGAGGATATTTGTTCTTGATAGTGATCTTATTAAGTTCTCAATAATCAATGTAGAGTATCATTTATCGAGATTTCTTCTTAAAAAATAGAACAGGTTCTCCCCAAGGTGATGAATAGGGAGTATGAATCCTTTATCAAGATTATCTTGTAGTTTCTTCATCAATTCCCACAACTCAATTGGGGCCATTCTATAAGGTGTCTTTGAAATGGGCATAGCACCCCGTATGAGTTCTATTGAAAACTCAACTTCAGGATTTGGTGGAAGACTTCGAAATTCCTCTGGAAAGACATCATCAAACTACTGTACAATCAGTGTATTCTTAATCGTGAGATTCTATCCATCCATTTGAGATAAATAACCTTCATTTATTGGAATCAAGACCCATAAGATGAATGAAATTTCCTCGGGAAGATTATATTCATACTTGCATCGATAGATGATGATATATTGATCTAGAATATTAAATGTGATTTCCCTTCATTGGAAATTGATATGAGCTCTGTATAATGAAATCTAATCCATGCCAAGAATCACATAAAATTCCATTATAGGAAGGATCAAAAGATTAGAAGGAAGCAATTTCCCACAATATTCAATCAGAGAAGAATTATAAACCTTTGATGAGACCGATGTGCCATTAGGAGTTGTCACAGCTAACTCAACATCTAATTGTTGAGGTAATACGGTGATACACTTAGAAAATTATTCACAAATAAAATATTGGGAGAATATAGAATCAAATAAAACATTGTCTACATTAGAGTGGATGGTAACTGTACCTTTCACCACTTCGTTTTCGTACTCCACATCGCTGATAATAACTGCATGTGACTTTCCTTTGTCTTTCACCTTAACAGTTTTTTGACGTCGATCATCATCAACAACCCTTATATTTGGGAATTGATTGGAATAATGCCTCATCTCCTTACACTTGAAACACTGATGTGTAGGAGGTGCATTCTGTGTATCCCTTTCTTTGTTCGCATCATTAGACATCTTCTTCCCATTATTTCGACATTCAACTGCCCAATGACCTTCTTTTCCACACATAAAACATTTTTTTGTCCCTTTAAGATAATTCCCTCCCTGTTTCCTTCCACAATTTGAGCATAAAGGAAAACTCATGTTGTTTTTAGTGTGGTCTTTAGATTATCCTTTTAATTCTATTTTACTCTTCTTATCAAACCCATATGACTGATGGGTTACTCCAGTCTGCATATCAACCTTGAGAGGACATTGAACAACTTCCTCATAGCTATTAATGTCCCGTATGGATAACGCCCTTTGAAGACTTGGTTTTATGACAATAAATAAACGGTAGATTTTACTCTCAGGTTGGATCATAATCCCAGAAGTGTACCTGGAAAGCCTTGTAAAATTTGCCTCGTAGATACCAACATATTCATCATCCTTTTGCTTTAGTTCAAGAAACTTATTCTCCATCATTGTTCTAAGAATACGAGGGAAGTACTTATTGGTAAATAAGTTCTTGAACTCATCCCATTCCATGGACACAATTTCATATTTTGGCCACATATTCTTGATAATATTCTACCATTGATCAGCTTCACATTACAAAGGATATACTACTACGATGACTTTATCTTGTTCAGAACATTGAAGAACTGAAAATATCTTTTCAGTAGTACTGATCCATTTTTCAGAAACTAATGGATCAGTAGACCTGCTGAAGGAGGGTGTACACTACCTCATGAAGGATTCGACAGAATGTTTCTCTTTCCTTTTCTCGTTTGTATGTCTTTCATGATTCATATCTTGAGAAAGTTTTGTATGTATAGCTACAATACTTTTCATTCTAGCTCCCATAACATTTGGTTTCTCAGGGGGACAACCATTGAATTTCCCATCGCATTCCACATTAACACAGTTCCTTCGGGTTCCAGCCATTGACCAAAACCAAGAAGAATAGTGTGAGGAATACTAAATATAAAAGTAAAACCACATAATCAAGAATAAAATTTTACACATAAGGTCTTATATTATGTAATTCACGAACATTTCTAAAACACTATGATTGTGTCTTATGCTTTGATATATCCTTAGGGTTCTTATTAATGCATTCACATCCTAGTTTCCAAAGCCTGACTATACCTTTCCTCTGATACCAACTATAACGACCCATACTTTACATACATTATTATTGCTTCATAATTGATGCACACTTATTAAAAAATATAAAAAAACAAGAAAGGGACGTATACGTATATTGTCCTTAGAAACTGGGAAACATAAACAACTGGTTCATAAATCATCTAAATTTTCTCCCTTCTATTTTATCATATCTAGAGTCCCTTTTGGAATATCTTACTTAATATCCTTCTTCATAACCTGGGGAAAAGAAAACCTACAAAAGGGTGAGCTAAAATTCTCAGTGAGGGTAAACAAAATAAATATCAATCACATCATATTCATAGTAACATAACATTTTGGAAATCATAACCTGCAAAAGAGATCATAATTTCATATCATGGGATAAATCATAGCAGTGAAATGTAATCCCAATAATCATAACATAAAACATGAAACTTTTTGGCATACACACATAATGATAGAGAATCATTTCTTAGTAGTCAAGACTCATTCCCAAGACTATCTTAGCGGACAAAGTCGATTTGTGAATCGAGTTCACTCCTCGTTTCAGTCCTGTTTCACTGAACTGGTTTAGCCTTCCATTCCAGCCATGTCTATCTAATGAGATATACATCTTTACCCAATGCATTGGATGGAGATATAGGTCCCACCCATCTCAAAATTATACCATTCATATGTGTGCCAAAATATCATAAATCATACATTATATCATAACCCATGTAATAAAAATGGGATTCTTAAACAAAATTCCATAATAAGATAAAATGAAATCATAAAAATAATTCCATCATAACATAATCAAATCAATTTAAAAATAGGGATAGAAACATAACCTTGTATTATCTTAGATGAAAATCAATTTTGATAAAACGCTTGAACTCTATTCTTGAGGAAAATATCCTTTATATTTTAAAAAAAATTTCCCTTTCATAAAATGTAATAAAATTTTTAACTAAATGAAGTTGATTAAAAATAAATATGAAAACATGTAAAGGAATCTTCATGGAAATAATGATCTAAAATTCCTATCAGGCCGTATAAGTTAAAAAAACATTCTTATCGTACTTTGGATGGAGAAGTCAAAAAGTACCTCGTACTAAAAACAACAAAAGATTCCTTTCATATCATTTACTAAAAACTAAAAAATGGGTAAAATTGGATTTAAAAAATTGTATGTGGATGGATATAATATTACATATTGAGGAATCATGCATGTGGATGATAAATATTCCCCAGTAAATTCTGAAGTATAAACAATCTCAGATAAAAATAAGATTGTGAGATTTTCCCTTTCCTTATGTCTGATTTTCTTCGCAAGTGTCCGAACCTCCTGTATAATGATTTAAATAATGTCATTGACTTATTCCAGAATCATAATAATTGTTATGATATCATATATGGTCATATTCTTAGCTTTTTATTAGTAATATTTCATTGCTATTTGTTATTCGTGTGTTTATTACCTTTTGTTCTTATGCGTGTTTTGTGGAATAATTTATTATAGTTCTCTTTAGGTTATAGATAACTCATTTCCAAAATTGTATTAGTGTAATATTTATCATTTTTATTCATTATATTAATTAATATAATCATTAATCATTGAAGATCATGTAAAATGAGTCGCATTACATCATGGAGACGCTAGGCTGTACGTACGCATGAGTGATGATATCGTTTCCATGATAGTGGAATTGTATTGATGTTTATGTATACTATTTCAGAATAAATATAACTTTAAAATAATAATATATAGTTATTCTTGACATCATTATACCCATCCAAGTAAGGTGGTGGTGGATAATATATTACACCATGGTGTGGAGACGGTATTCTGTACGTACGCATGCGTGTTGATTTCGTTTTTTGTAGGATGGATAGATGGTGAAATAGGGTTGTTTCATACTTATAATAACATATCCATATATGAGTGATACTGATGTTTTTACTTCATAATTAAACAACTAAATAACAATAAGTAGAAGAAGAAATAAAGTTGAAAGAATCAGTAATAGACATTACCTCTTCTTTGAAGCGCCTCTTCTTAACCTTCTCATAGGGCACTAAAGATGGACATTGAAGAAGAACATGACCTCTAGGTTGTTTCTCGGGAAGTTTTGAAGAGAAATATTTAGGGTTTGGCCGAGCATGAAGGCTCAATGTGGTGTGATGAAGAGAGGGAGGAGGTTCCCTTTTATAAGAGAGGAGAGAGGCACCTTTGGAAAAACTAAAAATATTATTTTATTATAAAGTCATATTCGATTTTTAATAGCTCCAAATAGATTTATTTCGAATATGAGGTGTTTATGGGTCTATATCCTCTCAACCAATATATTTTAGTCAAGTTTAGGTGATTATATTAACCATGTATTTTAGTTTTAACTCTTAGTTAATTAGATTGACATTTACCATGTCACATTGTATTTTTATATTATTTAGTTAATAAAAATACCATATACATCCATTCGACCCCCAAGTGGTCGATTAATGATAAAACTATCATGATATAAGTATCTTGGTCGAACCATTGTTTTTTAGGAATATAATAACAATTAATAATATAATATTAGTTTTAAAAACGATTTTATGTCAATTTTGACACTATTTGGTAATTTATTTTTTTTGAAAATCATAACAGCATGATTAGTTCAAAAAAAGTTAATAAAATCAACACTAATATGTCATATTAACCTATAAAATTAGTTTAATTCAATAAAAGTCTCAAATTACTTTTATTTGAGTATTTATAACATCAATTAAGTTAATATTTCATTAAAAAGATAATTACTACATTATAATTGTGTCATAAATAAGTTAGATTATTTAATGTCTATAAATTATAGATAAAATAACATTATGTAGGAAATATTTTTATCTTTATAATGAATATTTATAGTCGAATTTATCTTATGTATAACCCTAGATTTGAAATTTTTTAGTTTTTAAACTTTGATTTTAACTATTTTAACTCTTCTTTAAATAAAATAATTTTAAATGTCCAAATCGAATCCAAGTGGACCTAAATAGTAATATTTTTTTTAAGGTTGTTTTTGGTCGAATTACATTTATACAGTAGAATTAGGAAATGTTTTAGGGTAATAATAATATCATTTTTACCCTTAATTACCATATTTACTATTAACTGTGGTAAATAAAAGTAAAAAGTTACTATTCACCTAAAATTATTTTCATCTCATTTAACCAAATTTTAGTCCTTGATATTAACCGTGTCTCTTCAATTTTCAAAATATCAATCAGTGAAGAGGTAAAATTAAGTTTTATGTGAAATTGCAAATTCTCCTAGGAGGTGGGTAAAAAGACGGTGAAAAGTTCAATAAAATTTTTATATATCTAAAATTATTATAAAATGACTTCAATGAATTACATTGATCATATATAGGTATTATGTATCAATTTTTACCTAAAACAAAATTAAATAAAATAAATAATTATTTAAATAAAATATCGGTTTTTAAATAGTAACCTAGTGTTTTCACTATTCATCAAAAATTGAATGTATTCAGAAAAATACCAAAATTTCACCTTAGGCTGATTTCGATATTCCTAATCCAAAAATGAAGTCCATTTTGAACGATAATGTTTATAAAATTTCAAAAACTGTGTTTTACTATTCCAAACTAACAGTTTTAATAATATTTTAGAAGAATATCATTGTTTAGTGAAATTCGGTATTTTGTACAACGCAAGACATCGAGTAAGGTCGTGATTGCGTATAACGAAACCTAGGATAGTGTTGTGTGTAGTGAAAGATTCCTTTTATTGTGTATATAACAAAATATTTCTCATAAAAATCTCGGGTGTTACACATACATACGGGTAAACGCATCCACACTACTGTGTAATCTATTTTTCACCACCAACATACATGGGTGGGTATAATTGTGGAAATAATAAATAAATATGATTATTATAACATTATACTAATTCAGAGATACTATACACCTTCCACTTCACTATCATTCAACAATTATGGGAACGATATCGTTGGTTAAGCATATGTAGAAATTACCATCTCCACTATGCGATATTATTCATTCGAAATAATATTCATTAAAACATGATTATATAAATGAATTGAATGAATAAATATCATATATATTATAGTAATATCAGTATATAAATTATACAACTATAACCTAAAAGGAGTAATAAGAACATAACTGGCAAAACATACATAAGAAACTAAAGCATTCAGTACTCTAATAACGA
Organism: Viscum album; assembly: GCA_963277665.1. Taxonomy (NCBI): domain Eukaryota; kingdom Viridiplantae; phylum Streptophyta; class Magnoliopsida; order Santalales; family Viscaceae; genus Viscum; species Viscum album. Next base: position 1,231,291,331 of record OY728162.1, on the reverse strand, counting down.
GTAACAATGAAATGATACTAACAAAAAGATGAAACGTTGATCATATATGTTATCATAAAATGGACTATGATTTTAGAATAAATTTTTAACATTATTTAAATCATTATATAGGTGGTTTGGATACATACAAATCATAACATACCTATGGCGAGGGATAACTTTTCCAATCTTGTTTTAAACGAGATTGTTTATTCGTAAGTATCTACTGGGGATATATTTTACATCTATGTCCATGTTTTCTAAAACAATAATCTCCTAATATGTGAACTATTCATTTATGAATGTTTAAATTCATTTTTACCCATTTTGACTTTTACTTCATGGTTTGAAGGAATATTTCTTATGTATACCATATGAGGTACTTTTTAACATTTATGGAAAAAGTATGCGGAAAATGTTTTTTAACTTATAAGGCATGAAATGGTTTTTACATCTTCATAATGAATTTCTAACATGATGCTTCTACTTTCAGATAAATTATTTTCCATTAAAATTGCAAAACATTTTGAGAAAATATAACATATTTGATGAAGAGAAAATATTTTCTTCAAAAATGAAGGTCAAGTGTTTTATCAAAATTATTTTCCACTTCAGATTACATATGTTTATGTATCTATCCCTCTTATTACTATTATTTTATTTTTTTATGTAGTGTTATTTAAGAAATCTATTTTTTTATTTCAATTACAGTGGAATGATGTTTAATAAACCCATTCGATTTAATGGGTTATGCTATGGTGAATGTTTCAATGTTTTTGTCTCACATGTAACAATGGATTCACTTTGATATGAGTGGTATGTATATCCTCCCCCAATGCATTGGGTAATGATATATATCTCATGAGATAGACATGGATGAAACGATATATTAATCTAGTTTAGTGATATAATGATGGAACGAGGAGATAACTCGGTTCAGTAATGGACATTGCCCGCTATGATTGTCTTGAAAAATTGACTTGACTAATATGAAACGATTTTTATGCTTATGTGGCCATGCCACAAAATTTGACATCTCCTGTTATGTCTTTTGGGACAATGTTTCAATTTTATGATTTATCCCATGATATGATTATAGGAATTTTATATGCAGTATAAGATTTTCAATTGTTATGTTCTTATGAATATGATATGATTGTTATTTAATTTATTTACCCTTACGTAGAATTTGAACTCACCCTTTTATTTTTTTCTTTTCCCAAAGATATTAAAAGGGGTATTATGTATTATATGCTAAAAAATAGTCTAGATATGCTGAAATAAGCATGAGACAATGTAGATGATTTATGAACCAGTTGTTTATGTTTCCCAGTTTATAAAAACACTATACCTATATGGTCCTCTCATGGTTTTGTTATATATTGTAATAAATATACTTCAATTATGAAGTGATATTAAAGTATGTAATGAATATGTAGATATAGTGTGTCTGTTTGGGAAAATTGAGTAGCTGATCCGTTGTATTTTTCCATGAGAATTGCAAAATTGTGATCCATTTATTATGTTTTTGGATCAATGCATGGGCTGGAAAATGTCTCGTTTGATCTCACTATGCCCTTTTGATAGGTTATTCTCTTTTGTCCATTAAGTAGCCTATCCTGCATGTTTTCCCACAATGAATGTGATGATGACCAAAGTCTGAGCATATGAGGTGTGGTGCATAGGTGATGTTTTGTGTGTCTCTTATGTTAGTGATGGCTTGACTGGCTAGGTTGAGCAGGTCCCCTTGGTCCTCATACTAAGGGGTTTTTTGTATTAAAACCTTAGTAAAGGTTTGAGATTCCCAAGATAGGATGAGCACATATATCTTTGTTGTATAACATCGATGAGGTCATAGTGGGATCCTCTAGCTTATAGTTTACCTTGAACTGGTTATTTGTATTGTTGTGAACAACTATACATGGGAGGTGATCCCCTATATAGAAGAAAATACCTATTGTGTTATGTGGAAAAATTCGTTGTATGATCCCCTATACTGTGGGAAATGATAGTAATATTTCAGTATTATCAGTTATACGATAACCTACTTGGTGTGTGGTTACAATAGGGTTTTTGGTATCATCAGTATGATCCCCTACATTGCGAGATGTACAAGATGTAGTTTTCAGCATCGTTGTGACCACATATACACAGGAAATGATCCTCTATCTGAGGGATGTGATATGTGGAATGTCAGATCTAGTATAAGTACCCCTAGCAGATCCTAGTAGTGTCCCCCAATCCGATTAATCAATGATTTACTAGTTTGAGATTTGGTATCCCATAACAGTTCCTAGGAGTGACCGCCTATGTGAAGAGTTTTTGTGTTTCCACTGAGATCCAGCCTGATGGATTTAGTGACGATATCCGGTGAGTGTTTTTTCACAGTTGGGCCATCTAGGATTGTGTTGTATGAACTAATGGAGTGTATCTATCCGTGAGTGCCATCTGGCATAACAGAGAACATGGATTGTTTTCTCATGGTTATTTGTTCCATAGATCCTTGATTATAATCATTCGCTAGAAATGACGTCAGATTATCCTGAGGATTGGTGCTTCAGATGAGTATATTTGGTTTGATTTCTAGGTTTCCCTTATGGTGTGGTAACTTATTCGATGACATGCCCTAATTTTGAGGTGACTAGTTGTATTTAACTAAGGATGGGATCGACGTTGAGTTTCTGTATCGTTTGAGTTCCCTCTAGTTGTGATGATCAGATTGATTCCCTTAAGTTTCTCCTTTCTTTTCTAGTTTTTTTGGGTGCCTACATAGTATCATTATACTCACCACTACACGGGCTCCTCCCTCACATGTTGTGTGTCTTTTCCAGATCACATGCCTTCTGAAAAAGTCCTTGGGGACCTATATTGGGAAGAGGTTATTTATATTTTCTTTAAAAATTTTTAATTAGATTTTGGCTGACGAGCTTACCAGCAAGTGTTTTACAGTGATCCCCTACATCAGAGAAGGTTATACAATTTTATTGTTACCTGTTGGTGGGCCCTGTATTTTACCATGTTTTAATTTTTTTGTAATCTAGTTTGGGTTATATGTTTTCAGGCATTTCTTTTTAGTATATATTTGTATTCATTATTCCATTATGCTGTAAGTTGGTGTGTGTATACAGGTACCTTAGGCTAAGGCCTTCCATGTTTGTGATAGCCTACTAGGAACTAATTGTTATAACCAGAACATATGGAAGCAGGTTTGGGGAGTTCTGGCCTCGACCCTATTGGGGTGGGTCATGACTAAGTGTTATCAGATGAGAATCCACCTTTTCGACGATAGAGTTTTGTTTTTCTAGATGTGATATTGGTTTGAGATCAATTTCGATGGTGTTAGAGTGTTTTGAGATTGGCTATTAGAATATGGACTCTAGTGTTAGTGCAGTGGCTGATGTATCCATTCACTATGACTATAATATCATGTCCTTTTACTAGAGATATTACGACAATGTCATAGGAAAACCATTGTACACGCATCATACATGACTCTGTTTGGGTTTTCATTGTCCATATTGATTCATATCCCCAGATATACTCTTTGACTGTAGTGTGTCTTGATTTTCTACCAGGATGCCTTCAAGATGATATCAAAATAGGGTTCTGTAGTAAAATTGTGGAGAAGATCAAAAACATTTATAAGCTTCATAACATGTAACTGGTTATATGACTAAGCCTCTAGGTGGTCGGAAGTGGAGCCACCACCAGTTGAGCAGCTGATTGTGCCAGCTATTCCGGATGAGGATGTGTATAGGCTGAGTGCACTTTGTGGGTTCCCGAGGCAGTGACATTTGAACATTCGGGGCTACCTAGAGCCATAGTGTGGTGATTACAATATTGAAGTAGTCAACTATGTTTTCCACCATGTGAGGAAACATCTCGGTCAGATGGTGGTACTTACGGCGATCCTTTTTCATGGTTCATCTTGGTGCTGGTGGAGTCTTGTGACACACACCCATAAAGACGAGACACTCTCCTGGGAAGAGTTTGAGTGTCTCTTCAGGGATGTGTTTTATATTTCCAATATGAGGTCGGTATGTATGTAAGTGATTCTACATCTTCAATAGGAGCGAAGGATAGTAGTGGAGTACTCGGTGAGGTTCATAGTCCTATCACATTACTCCGACGATATGGTTTGGGATTTGTTCCTCTGAGAATATAGTTTTGAGTAGGACATTCATTGGGTGATCAGGGCATTATTGGTGCTGTTTTTCATTTCCAACTATGAGGGAGTGTTATCACACGCATATGTGGTGGAGATAATTTTCAATTAGTAGACTCCGACTATCAGTGCTGGGTTGGTGGGTGCTGGGTCTTCGGTAGCTAGTTTGGTAGCTGGTTGCCGATAGTAGGCTCAGGGGTCCAATCATGCACGATCATTTAGGAGGTGACCCTAGGATTGAGGATATGAGTCTAAACACTCTCAAGAATTTTTCAGTCAGCTACTCAATAGGTGGTGTTGTGATTGTGATGGACATGGACATCTTTCTAATGATTTTCTGACCCTTCATGCTTCTAAGAGGGATATGGTCAACAGAACGACTAGGAAATGAAATCATTTTGAACACAGATGTCCATAAGGTGGTGGACAAGGTGGAGCAGTGAGAGTAGTAACAGTAATTAGAAAACTATTCATGTTTCTACCACCACCACCCACTAGTAGTCTATTATAGGATCATAGAGTAGGTGGATGGGGGAGTCGAGAACTGTATTCCACCTAGGACATTCACTGAGAGTCCCTGTAGATGGATAGAGGTATGCTCCATGTCCATTATAATTTATGTAGTAGTTTTTCTAAATTTGTACCCTAGTTCCGCCCTAGTGAATCCTTATACTACTAGCTCAATTAGAAGACTCTCATTTACCCCGACACTAATAAAAATATATAAAATATGTTTGAGGCCTGGTATATGATAGGATAATATTTTGATCTCCATCTAATATATTATAGGATTTTACATGGTCATGTAGTTATTTCTTTAACCTTTAATAGACACTGGATTGGTTTTTTGGAAATGTCAACATACCTTATCGCCTACAATTGAATAGTTTCTTTAATGAAAACATGGATTGAGATGTAATTATTATTTATACTGTTGTACTAAACTCAGTTAATGTCTGTATGTGGTTCACACAATCTTTATAAATATATTAGCATTAGTAATACCATACAATCCCAATTCAATTCAACATCATGCATGAGTATCATCGAAACCAAAACCCTATGAAATTAATTTATATTGATTATTAATATTATTATTATGTTGTTATCAATTATATTTTGGGTATACTTTAATGTTAATTTTAGTTTATAAATTTATGGAACTGCATGCAATATCCACATTCCTCTACATTGAACACACTACACCACATGCTATAACTATATTGTCATGATTACATCTCACGCAATAGGTGTTTGCATGCCCTGTATATTAAATTATCCATAATGGAAGGAAGTTATTATTTATTTAAAGATCATATCATAATTAATCAACATGCTTATAGTGTATTCCATTCTCATTAATGATATACAGTTAGGATATACTATAACTTGTTTTTTTCAAACAGTTCATACTAGGAAAGAGGATTTCATATTTCGTGATATCCCAAGAATTTTTTTAAACTTTTCTTCATGAAACACTATGAGTGTGCTTTGAAAATGTCAATTCCCTTAATATTGCACTTATCCTTATAATAAGTATATCATGTTAAAGCTTCTATCATCACAAAATATATGTTTTATGGTTTCTATGTTTCAATGAAAATAATAGAAACACTCAAAATGAATAGAAAAACCAAAATTCCTCAGTCAGTCTGCTTTTATATGGATTTTTCAATGTCGTTAACATGAAAAAATGTTAAATTACATATATAGTTATAAAAAAATGTTTCTTAATTTTAAGGCAAATAATGATTTATTATTCTCAATTATCATACAGAGAAATTCATGGCCTCTTTTTTTACGTGAGTCCTTCACGAAATATTCCCTTTCATATAATGAAGCACAATCACAAAGAAGCTCAAATACGTTGGTATCCTGATACCCAATACAACCCTGACATTTCCAAAATGAGATTCATGATCCCAATTGGTTGGAAAAATGGATCTAGTATCATACAATATAACGAGTGAATGAAATTTCCCAAAATGTAATAAATATAAAAGAGTACAATTTGGGATATCAATAATCATCAACAAAATATAATAGAAATAAAATAACTAAAACAGTACCAAAAAATAAATATATGAAACTAAATAAAACATAATCCCTAATTGCTATCAATAGCCATTGAATAGTTAAAACTGCATGAAATAAGTGGACCTCAATTATACCAGTCACTATAATCACTCCATGGCCCAAATGATTAAGAACATTCATCACCTCCGAAGAGAAATTTCAATTTGTTCAGACCTAGATAAAGAAAATATATTTATTCTTGTAATAGAAGATATGGTGTTACCTATAAATCCCAACAAGGCATCTAAAAGTTTACCATAATAGAAATCATAACATTAAATCAGTAATGATTTCAATTTAAATAATTCAGTTGTAACAACCCATGGTTTCATCAATGGAATTCCCTTCTTATAATTATTTCATATATTATAATCACATAAAATCACAGTCCAAACCAAAATGAAACAATATTATTAAATTAACTACTTAATACTTTGTATCCTTTAAAGATAATTTTTCCACAATATTGATTTGAATATTGAAAACTTGACAAACACAGTGGTGATCAATAAAATGTTTCGAGACTGATAGGACAAACATAATTCATTGTTGAATATTGTATTAAAATTTTAATAGTAATGTTACCTTAAGAATATTAAAATGACCATTATGAATAGTAAATCAGCCATGTGAATAGAAACCTTACTAATGAAAGTATAAAAATTATCCAACATAGTAGTGATAATATGATATTTTTCGTATTTTTCATATGTTATAAATAATTTATTACAATTAAATAATTTGAATGAATATTTATTTTCATAATGTTAATTAATAAATTAATATTTTGATTTTTTATTATTATAATATAATGAGACCATGATTAACTTTTTAATGTGTTTAAAAAAAATTTAATTTCAGAAATTATTATTTTTCATGTAAATTATGTTTTTATTTAACAATGAAATTTCTTGTATTTAGAAAATAATATTCATAAATTTTTGGTCATTTTTTTTATTTTTTATTTTGAAGAAAATATTATTTAAATTTTTGGGATTTTTTGAAATACTTGAAATTTTTGTGAATACTGAAATTCAATAATTTATGAAATATGCTAAATAAATGAATTTCTAAATCATACATGAGTCAAGGATGATATAAATGGCCATTGGTTAAAACCAAAATGCACCTATTACTTTTTTTTTCATACAATATTCATTATTCCTTATCATTACAAAAATGATAAACTAATGAATTAAATATTGAGAAAACTCATCTATCCTTGAATATAAAAACCACCCCTCCATACGGATTCTCATCACAACTCTCAAGCCTTTTCCTTGTCCAAATTAAATTCAAATAACTCCCTAAGCCTCTATCCCATGTCCAGGAGCTCATGTTCTCATCAAAATACCAAAACCACTAAATTACAGTGGTTCTCAAGATGAAGGAATCAAGAGGTGAAACCCTCTTCAGTTGTCATTCAATTTTTATTTATGTTACATTGTATTCCTTTCTGTCCTTACATATCCTCATCAAAATAACTTGATAACTCCAGTACCAAACATATACTATATTATAGATACATTAATTGAATAATTCAACATCATTTATCATTTACCCTCCTTTTACACATGAAATAAAAACACGATCTATGATGTGTTAATTTATCACATTCGGGGATGATTGGTTTTAAATTTATATTACCATATACAATTATAATCATGAAAATTTTTTTATGGAATAAAATATTATTATGTATATAATATATCCCATATAATGATATATACCTATTTTTTACAAATGGTATTATTTAATAAAACAAAAGAGTTCGTTGTGATTAAAAAACCACCAATTAACCAAAACAGCTATCATTAAAGTTTTATATAATGATTCATCCCCACTCTAAATGACCAAATTAATTTTTAACCATTTAACCTTATGAATTCTATCTAATAACATGTAACATCAATTTTTTATAAACATCATCATCTTAAAGTATTATACATTCATGTGAATAACAAATCCAAAATGAAAAAAGGAAACCAACTCTTCCAAACAATGAAATTAAACCACATAACCCATCCAAAATCCATGAATGAACTTTATAAGGTTATAGTAAATCAATTAAATATAGATGTTTATCTTTAATTTTTCATAATTGAATTAAATTATATTATTCAAGAAATTAAGATCATGTCAAGAACACCTTTAGATTTATGGTGAGGAATTCTACTCGAACCTCAATTATTCTTTCGATGTGATCTATCTTTCTTTTTTCTGAAATGAAGTTATCTTTTATTTACATGTACACATTATAAATTCTATTTTTATTTTATAAAATAATATATCAGGATCAAATTATCATTATCTTTTAGGGATATTCATATTTCTATGTGTCTCCCTTCTGAATTCTTCTTGATATGCAAGACCCCTTTAAAGAAAATATTCTCAATTAATACAAAATTTCAAGTGCACTCTATCCTCTATTTTAAGAAAAAAAAATTTTTAATAATAATAATAATTATCATTAAAAAATTATTGGTTTACTTTTTTATATATAAAATATTATTCCCTTTCCTATTATAAATAATATCTTTGGTATTTCTTAAAAGAATTATAAAATGTTTTAATGATCAAATTTCATTAATACTCTTTTACGTGATGTAACTTCTGTTTGAAATCACTTTCTATGATATATGAATATTTTTACTTATAAATGTCCATTTAAATTATAATTCCTATTATTCATTGACACTTGTATGATTCACCCATTTATTAAAATATATGACATGATTATAATACCAATTTTATTCCATGGGTACCCTTAAGTTTATTTATGATTGATTATGTATGACTATTTATGTGGATAATGTATTCATGAAAATGTTTTGATGGGATTTCATGGATAGTGCTCCAATGAATTGAATAAAGTTTAATCTCATGAGACGTTATGCTTCATGATCTTTGTGGTTAGCCTGTACTCATGTTCTATGTTATATGATCTTGGTTGTTATCCTTGACTCATGCTCCTATATTTGAAATAGGCCATCATTCATGATAAAGTCATGTTTTATGTTTTTTCTACATTACGAGGATTCCATCATTATATGATCCCATATTTTATATGATATGATTACAAATTAATAATCTTGTTCCATTACTTTTTAAATAATTATTTCATTCTTATAACCCACGTGGTAAATGTTTATTTTTATTTTTCTTCCCTTATTTAGATTTTAGCTCATCCCTATGCTCATGTTATCCCCAAGTCATCCTATACAGATGTATAAGAATAATGGAATTTAAGAACATAATATGGATATTGAATAAATTTTTCTTTTCTGAGGTTTAATTATGTACTTATTCCTTCTTGACACAAGACTTTATGATCCTTGGCTTGTAAATGGATGTTTAAATATTATTAAAATCAAGTAATTATTTTTATAGAAGGATGGGGTTTATATAGTTGGTATTATAGTGTGGTTTAGTTATATTTGGAGATTAGGAGTTGAGAAATTTAGTATGAACCTTACGGATAAGACTAAGGATAAGAAAACATCCCAAAAAATTTGTTAGTATAGAGTAAGTGGTTTATCATAAATATACATAATGTTCTTTATTTTAAAAGTGGATTTTGTTCTAGAATAGATGTACCTTGGAGTGACAACTCCAATAAGGTGTTCTGGGTCTAACTCAAGGTAACCCGGTACACAACAACAGGATTTACAGTGCATCTATTTTGACACTCCTGGGGGATATACTTGGGTGAATTCATTACATCATTAAAAAACATATTTGTGGTAATAAAAATATCCCATAAGAATATAATTTCAGAAATAGATCAAGTAAAACAATGATTTAATCATACGAAATAACTAGTTAGGATAAATGTTTCCTTTATAGGCTTATCCTTCAATGTTCAATTTTTCCATTTTTACTTATTAGATAAGTATTCATGGACCATAATTACAATTCCATTTCTTAGTTAATAGTGAGAAATAAAATAACATGTTCAAACGAAAAAAAATTAAAGGGAATGTAAATATATACATGAGGATATTCCAATCATACGGGGAACCAGTGTACAAATAATCATGAAAATACTTTCCAAACTAGCTCATCATATGAATTATTATTATGGAAAAGACCTCCCATGTTTAGTTGAGCTTTTTATCCCTGCCTTGTGAAACAATTGATTTACTCTATCAAAATGATATTCTCTATACTCCAATTATTTGAAGAAGAGAAATTAATGCTGGTGGTCTATACATTTGGTTGGGGCGCTGATCATTGTTTGAAAATGAGCAATAATATGAAGTCCTATGAGAAAATATATTCCATGGATTTTGAGGAATTAAATACAAAAATTTCAATAAATATTTTCCCCGAACCCTCCATCTCAAGATACAAAGAGAGTTCCTCATACTTAAGCAGAATGAAGATTAGTATATCGGGGAATAAGAAAAAAACATTAAAAGGATTTTAAGATAAGCATATAGAATTATTATGAACATTGATAGTAAGGTTGATCTCTTCATTAGTGGACTAATGTCGAGCAAACAATAATAAACGGTGATTCATGACATCGATAGTTATGAAGAGGTTGTCTATTATTCTATTACTATTTATATAGATATCTAAAACACTCAATGATCTCATGGGATAGTGAAAATAGATGAAAATGGATTCTAATATGGGTGGTTACAAAAATATATATCATGATCGAAAAATACCGAACAACCCACATGTCAAAAATCATGGGAGAAGAATCTTTGGAACTGATTAAAGAGAACAAGGAATTGTATAAAAATATGTAAGAGTGGAACATATTTCTATAAATTTCTGACATTATATAAAGAATTACACTATTGTGGAAGATGAAAGGAAGGTTCATATCAACACTAATCTTGCAGGGTGAGGTAACAACTATATAAAACACATGCATTATGTGAACAATTTCCCTAAGGCATTGGTTGTCGAAGGCAATCAACAATAACCTCCATGGAAACTAGGAAGGGATTATTCTATCCCTGCTACAATGGTGGAACTAAAAAATTATGTGTATATTGGTACACCATTTATTCATTCATGAATTTTGAATGTACTATTTGATTATGGTTCTACGTATTCTTTCATATCCTGTAAGTTTTGTAGAACTACTCAACCAACACCTGAAAATTTTCATGTTGAGTTATCTATGAGAATCGAAAATAGAAAAATTATTGAATCCAAATTATATATCTCCATGATTATTATTTCTGTATTGAACCTCTAAGAAAAAATCATCATACTTTCTTTGGTAGAGTTTGATGCTATTTTGGTCTTGGATTGGACATCATTATATAAATCCAAAATTAACTATCAAGAAAGGTAGATCACTCATCAAAACTAGGAGCATCATTCTATCTTGTACAAGTGTAAGGAGGAAGATCAATCTCTTTTAGAATTATTGTACAATGTGTTGATATTTTTTTATTATGAGAAATTATATCTTTCTTTTATTAATTTGATAAAGGAGAGAATCATTCTCAATGACATCCACATTGTGAGTGATTAAACTGATGTATTACCAAATTAATTGTATGTTCTTCCACATAATCGAGATGTTTTGTTATCACCTGATCATATTCATTGATCCTTACCTATATCGAATACAACATATTTAATGTCCACTAAAGAGATTGAAGAGCTGATGAAGCTGTTACAGTAAAATTTAGAGAAGAGTTTTATAAGAATGAGTGTTCCACCATGGGGTGCACCATTTCTCTTCATTATGAAATATGATGGATAAATGCCCTTCTACATTTATTTTCATGTCCTTAATAAAATCATGATAAGAAACAAGTAAACCCTCACAAAAATTGATGAAATTTTCGATCATCTTGGTGGGGATAGATATTTCTCATAGGTGGACCTCTGGGCTGGATATGACTAATTAAAGTTAATGAAGGTTGATATTCCCAAAACTACCTTTTGATTGAGGTTTTTACACTATTAATTCATAGATATTCCCATCAGACTCAAAATTTCTCCAACAATATGAATGGATTTAATAAATATAGTCCTTAGATATTACCTCAAAAAATTTCTGTCATTATTTATCGATGATATTCTGATATAATTCAAGATCAATGATGAACATGATGTGTATTTTAATAAAATGATGATGAGTTTTGAAGTATATAATGATTAAGAAATATAGTGAAAATCTTATTTCTAGATGGAGGAAGTATCATTCTTGGGGAATGTTTGTCACCATGAAAGAATTATCCATGGATCCTTCAATGATAAAGGAAATCAATGAGTGGATCAGTCCATCATCTGTAATGGATATTCACAACTATCATGGTCTATCTAGGTTTTACTGATGATTTCTGAAGAAATTATCATGATTTTCAAACCCAATAACTATTTTAAAAAAGAAGGGAATTAATTTTTTTTCACCCAATAAAGTGAGGAATGCTTTATTGAACTCAAAAAAAGGTTTATCAAAATGATAGTAATCACAATCCTAACAAGTGGAGGATATTTGTGGTGTACAATGATGCTTAAAATAAAGGATTAGGATGTTTCGAGAATAAAAATTATAATGTGATTCCCTAGGAATCATGGTAGCTTAAAATCTATGATAAAAACTATCCGAAAGATGATTCAATCTTATTAGCTATAATAATAACCTAGAAAATCTAGATACATTATCTCTATGGGGGAGAAGTGTGAGATAAAAACTGATCCCAAGAGTCTCAAATAAATATTCACATAGAAAGATCATAATATGAACCAACTATGATGGTTAAATCTCATCCTAGATTAGGAATTCTCAATCCCCTACCATCCTATTATGGAAAAATTGGTGGGAGATTCTCCAAGTATAAAGGATCTTGCAACTTTAACAATGATGATAATTAAAAAAGAACTAATATTCTATGATTTGTAAAGCATGGACATGTAAATAATTAAGGAAGGAACATCATAAATACTTTCTCAAATTATTGCCCAACCATCCCTCATTGATAAAATAAATGATTCTCAAAGTCATGGTGAGGAAATTTAGAAAAAGTTGTAAGCTATTTGAAAATGGAAATCATCTAAATTCAAGATTGACAAGGATGGAGTCATATGTTTTGTGTCTTGATTAAGTCTACTATTGGATCCAGATATAAAGATGGATATTCAGAATGATGAATATAGATCAACCTTCGTCATTCACCAAGGGGGCGCATAGATGTATTGATATCTATCAGAGAATTATTGTTGGGAAAATATGAAGAAGGATATTACTGAGTATAAATAAATGGGTATGGTATGTCTGCAATTGAATTCTAAAAATAAAAAGACTAAGGGGATGATGTAACCACTACCCATACCAACATGGATGTTGGAGAGCATCACCATGAATAATGTCTCTAGACTTCCATGGAAATCAATAGGAAACAATGCTATTTAGTTCATTTTTGATCATCATACAAAGATAACTCACTTTAGCGCAATCCAAGAGGACTTATAAATGGATAAAATTTGATAGATATATATATCCAAGTGGTTGCAACGATTCATAGAGTACCACAATCTATTGTATTTGATAGATATTTGAGATTCACCTAGATGTTTTGGAAAACTCTCTAACATGCACTACTCACTGAATAGAACATCAAAATGTCATATCATCCTCATTCTAATGGCCAATCTGAGTAATCTATTTAGATACTAGAAGAAATTTTGAGAGAGTTTTATTTGTATTTCAAATGATGGTGGAAAATCAACATCCACTGGTTAAATTCTTCTATAACAACAGTCTCCACTCCATCATTTGAATGGCTCTATATAAATCCCTTGATGGAAAATGGTGTAGAATAATGGTATGAAAGGATGAAATAAGTGACCATAAGATACTAAGATATAAAATGGTCAATGAAATGGCAGAGAAGGTGAAAAACATATATTAGTATATAGAGGTATCCCGAAGGGAACAGAAGATTTATTCCTACAATCATCGATGATACCTAGAGATTAAATTCTGATACATGTTATTACATTGTATATCTTCATGTAAGAAGGCCATGAGATTTGGGAAGAATGGAATGACATGTCCTTCGTACATATTCCCTTTCAAGATTCAGGATTGTGAATGTGCTATGAAATATATACAGGCATTCCACCAAACATGTTTAATGTAAATGATCTATTCCATGTACCCCCTTTAATGATGTACAAACCAGAACATTCAAATTTATTGTCTTCAAAGGTAGTACAGTTGAAGAATTATCTTTCTTATGAGAATTAGCTAGTCACGATCATTGATCATAGAAATAATGTTCTACATAACAATCTGACACACATGGTCGAGATACAATGGAGGAACCATAAGTATGAAGAAGAAACGTGGGAAATATAGGAAATGAAGAAGGAAAAGTACCCACATTTATTTCAAGCACAGAATTTAAAACGAAATTTTGACGTTGAAATTTCATAAGGGTGGAAGAATGTTACAACCAAGGGTTTTATCGAGTGAATTACCTTATTATAATTATTTCAATTTATTTAATCACATAAAATAACATTATTAAACAAATGAAACATCATGATTAAATGAACTACTAAATTATATATTACCATTAAACATAATTTTTCACTATAGTGATTTGAATTTCAAAAAAATGATATACAGGGTTGTGATTAGTAATATGTTTTGAGTCTTATATGAAAAAATTAGTTTTTGGATAATTGTAACATACCCTTATGAATGATGAATTTACCATTGTGAATTGTTATATGACCTTTATCAATAGTACACGATACATTTGAATAATAACTTTTCAAATGAAAGTATAAAATTTATCTAACTAAAAAGTAATAATATTATAGTGTTGGTATTTTTGGTCAGTCATAAAGATTTAATTAAAATTTAATAATTTAAATGATTATTTGTTTTCCTAAAGTGTATTAAAAAATTAATATTCTGATTTGTATGATTATAAGACAACGAGAACTTAATTAATTATCAATGTATTAAAATATAAGTTTTAATTTTAATATTGGTATCTTTCATGTAAATTTTGATTTAAATTTAAAATTAAATTTCATATATTTATAAAATTAATTTTATAAAATGGAGTTAATTTTTTGATTCTACACACCAAAAAATTGTTAGGGTGATTTATTGGTATTTTCTAGGAATACATGAATTTTTGGTGAATTTTGAAATTCGATAATTTAAGAAATATGCTAAATAAATGAATTTATTTTTAATGCTTATGTCATGAATGATGTAAATGGATATTGGTTTGAACTAAAATTACCTTATTACTATTTATATCAAAATAAGCATCCCTATTTCATGTTTTGAGACAAATGAAAATATAATGAATTAATTGTTGAGAAAACAATTCTCTCCACTATAAAAACCACCCCTCGCCACCTATTATCCTTGGACATCTCAATCCATGTGCATTTTCCAAAATCATCTAAAATATCTCCCTAATTTTATCTCCCATGAACATGGTCACTTGGTCTCATAAAAATATGAAAACCTCTCACATAAAAAGGTTAGCAAGAGGAAGGAATCAAAAGGTATAACCCTCTTTCGTTTTCTTTAAATTTCTTTTCATGTTCCATTGTATTGTTTTCTATCATCACTTATGCTTATCCAAATGGTCTGAAAACTCTAGTAATATAAATATAAAACAAATTATTTATGAAAATGGAATAATTCAACATCATATCTCTTTTCCCAAACTTTTACACTTGAAATTAAAACAATATCCGAGATGTGCTAATTTATCACATTCATGGACAATGAGTATTCAATTTCTATTGTTGTCTTCAATTATAGAACAGAAACAATTTTTATGGTTCAAATGGAATATTATATATGTAATTTATCCTATATAGGGTTTTAGAATAATTTTATAATAATGGTATTCATTCATAAAAAATTATTCATTGTGATAAAAAAATAGCCAATTAACCCAAATAGTTATCATTAATATTTGATATAACAACTCATCTCCACTCAAAAAATTCAAATGAATTTTATGAAACTTTAATCTTTTAGAAGTTATATAATATCTTATATCTTAATTTCTATACAACCATCTTTATTCTACTTTATTATCTATGCATGTATATAGGTAAACCAAACCTAAAAACCATGGAAAAAATGACTTCTAACAATAATATTAAACCTCTTAAACCATAAAAAAGTACATGAATGAACATGATATGGTTATAATAAATAAATTAAATATAGAATAGGATATTTAAATATTAATTAATAAATCTATTTTTATTTTTGATTAAATTAATATCAAGTGAATAACACTTTCAGACATAAAGTAATGGATTTTACCCAAACCACCATTATTCCATCGGGCTACTCTATCATTTTTTTAGACAAATTAAGTTACATTTTATTTTTTATGTACATATTCTAAATATTGTGAATGTTTTCCAAACTCATGTATCAATATTCATTCATCATTATTTTTCATTGATATATAGAATTTATGTGGTTCCCCTGTCAAATCTTCCCGATAAGAAAACCAGTTTTAAGGGAACTTCTAAAATTCTTACCTTATTTCAAGTGCACTATATCATCTATTTTAAGACATTAGTGTTTTATAAAATATGTCTTATTTTTATGAAAAACATATTGTATCACTTCAGGTTTTATATGAAATATTGTCGTATTATTTATTTTAAACAATAGTATTTTCTTTATAACTACACTAAAATATTTTAATGATAATATTTCATATATACTCTTTTTTACATGTTATAACTTATGTTTGACATCACATACCATGATATATTCCCATTTTACCTTCTTAATTTCCGTGTATGATAGAATTTACTTCTTTCATGGACACTTTTATGATACACCCATTTATTATGCTTTTTGACATGATTATGATACCCATTTATTTCGATGGATTCCCTTATGTTTATGTATGATTATTTATGTGGAAAACATAGTAATAAAGATGTTATGATTGGTGAAACAAGATAGTAATTACTGGATAATGTTTAGTCTCATTAGATGCTATGTGGAACGGTCTTGGCTGTTAGCATTGACTCATTCCCCATGTGAAATAGTCATAGTGGTTAGTCTTCACATATACTCCTCTATGTTCAATGGGCCTTGAATCGTTCTAAAGTCATGTTTTATGTAGCTACCACATTAGAATGATTCCATGTTTTTTATCCCATTTTTAATATGTTCTGATTCCATATGATCAATCATGTTCCCTACCTTTTATATCATTATGTATTTTATTCTAACCAATGTGATGAAGCTTTATTATATTGTGTATTCCCTTATTGGGATTTTTAGCTCATCTGTTTTTACATGTTATCCCTATGTTATCCAATGCAGAATCATGAACCTAATGTATGCTTGAATCTTAGTATGTAGAATAACTAAATGTTTATTTTATGATACTTAATTACGTACCTATTTTCCAAGACACTAAAATATAGGATATTGTTTTTATAAATTGATGTTTACTTATTCCTAAAATATTGTACTGATGTGTTTAAAAGGCTAGAATCACTATAACATGACATGGAATTGTGTTTCATTTTCATCATTGAAGTAAAACACACTTCCATATAAAAATATATAAAAAAATTTAAACATGGATAAAATGAACATTTTTATATAAAACCATTTGTATAAATAATATTTGATTAGTAGAACAATTATATAACCATTGAAATATATAATCAAAACATCTACAACAAGACACATGGTCATCTTACCAAATTTGAAATATCTTCATGCTATAGGATACTCAAACTTATCTCATATTCTATGATTATAGATAAATTGGTGTGCACACTTCCATCAAGATCCGGAAGAATATGACTCATTAAAATTACCCCATAGAATATCTTGGTGAATTTTTTTTATATTATTCTCCATTAATAATTCTCTATGGGGTCGAGATCCTAATGTTCTTGTACCAAATAAACAACTGTCAACCTCATCTCATGTGTTCTCAGTCAATTAAAAAATAATTGTAAAATCATTTCATTTCAAATCAATCAACATTTAAAATTAAATTACACAAAATTTAGTTTAAATATTCCTAATTAATTTCACATTCAAAAAATGGTGTTTAAATAATTTCATTAATTTTTTATATTTAATGAATCATAGGTTTTCATCATTTTAATTTAATCCATTTTTACCAAAAAAATATTATATCATTTATACTATACGAATATTTACAAAATTCATCCAATAATCCCAATTCCATTAGAATTGGGTTTTTTCTAAAAATAAGTCTTTTTATCTCAAAATTAATATCATGTCAAATCACGGTTTTATAAATCAATTGATTCTATTTTGAATAAAATTAATAAATTCAATGCTCCAATTACATATAAAATATAAAATAGAACCACCTACAATTATATCAAAGAATCAAACAAATTATTCCTACAATAGGAACACCAACAATGATCAATGGAGCTGAAGACCTATTAATTGGATCTATAATCATGATCTATCAGAAAAAGTATTATATCCATCCAAACAGATTTTAGATCCATGAAAAAAAATGATCTCATGCTCTCTAAGGAGTTAAGGATGAAATATTATAAGAAACTACATTCCTGGGGATCCCCATACCTAGAGGACGTTGAATGAGATTTATGCCACATCGATCCACCAAAGATATGGTTTGGAGTATCTATGAGTACATCTTGAGAGCTTTCAAATCCAATGAAATAGCTTAGGGTCATTTAAGGATAGAAAAGGGGTCAAACCAGGGAGGATTAGTATTATTAAACAAATTTTAGTGGATGAAAATACAACATGCATGGTATTTTTGGAAGGGAGACATAGTTAGACACTCCATGCACCCAAACCATGCAAACCTACTATCTAGAGTGCATTATTTCATCATGGTGTCTTATGGTTTGATGAACCATGTTGCCAACATGAAAATTACTGGTTAATGAGACACAATACTTAGAGAGTCTTCCTTCCTGTTTTGGAAAAACTGTGCCCCACTCTAGAGAACCATAAAAAAGTTCCCATGGTATACTGGTCTAAACAGTATGGTTTCTTCTAACCATGAACTATATGTGAACAGTTGTAGAGGAATCAAAATTTTTTATAATTTTACCCGAAAATTCAATATTATATACCCATACATAAAGAGATCAAACCAAGAGTCATGAATTAGCTGAAAGAAGGAAACATGAGGTTACAATTTCCCCACCATAAAAGCATTATGTCCCATGATACCCTATCAAAATATTTCCATATCAAAGAGATATGTCCAAAACTCTCTCACCCATTCCACAGACACCTAAATCTCCAGAGAATAAAAAACTAACTTCCATATCACTAGAACCAACATTTCCTTCTACTATGTAAATTTTTCTCAGAATCAATGAACCTAAATGGATGCTTAGTCAAATATTAAATTGAATCACCATCAAGATCATCCACAATAAAGCCGTAAAATGGTCCAAAATGATACTTTTGATTTTAGGCTACAATGATCGCATTGTGTTTTTATGGAAAATGGTGGAACTGATAAATAGTAAACAAAATTCTCTACCTACAAAACAATCTCAAATGTTCTCGTAAACTGGGGTGAAATAATTCCTTGTTTCCCAGTTTTTCAATGAAAAAACTGAGGTGAAACACATAAAAACACATGGTGTGTGATAGAAAAATACAATAGTCACCAACGATTTTCATAATAATATTGTTACTGACACTATGTATTCAAGATAATGTAAAGATTAAACTAAATCATATTTATCTTCTCTTGGGAAAAACTTGGTCCAACAAGGGAAGGTTCGCCAATCTCCAACCAAAGAATATAGTTTTACATAGGTGACCATATATGTCTTCAATGGGTTCTATATTATTTGAAAAGTAGAAACTATTCTAGTTATAAAATTCAAACAGTCTAAAGTGGAAATTACAAGATTCCCCAGAATTGAGGGAACATTCTTGAAATATGTCCTCAAGATTTAACAAATCCATATCCATCTATCCATTCATCTATAGATGAGATTCTATACTCAAATGTTTCTAATATCTTAGTTCGAGTTGGAGGCCTCTTCAATAAAGAGAATAAAAAAAGGATCTCAATCAAAGACTATAGTAGATTGAAATCTCAGAAAATGAATAATCTCCCACATAGATATTTTCCAACTCCTCACCATTGGATGTATCTTTAATGGGTATGAAGTGATACTATATCATCATCATATCTATCAAAACCTATGTATTATTATTTTTTCTATTGGTATGTGGAATCCCAAACAAAAAAAATCAATAGACATCTCATTCATCTTTTATGTCAGCATTGAATGTGTATAAAGTAAACCTAATGGCCTTTGTTGCTCAGCCTCAACTAGTCGAAATGTAAAATAATTTGAAACAATGTTAGGGTTTTCTGGTCTTTTACCTAGACACCAGAATTTTGAACACATATAATAGAACAATTTTATGTAACCTGGGTGGACTCCCCAATGAGTGCTATAAAATTATCCCATCACGGCCTTCCTCATAAAAAGAGACACAATATATTGGTTCCAAAAATAGAGAATACCCAATAGGGATGTTGAACACCCAATGATGGTTTTCTCCACCATAAATAGAATCTCTAATGAAACATAACTCATCATCATGTTACTAATCCCAAATAATCAACTTAAGAAGAATGTAGGTCAACAGAACACTATTCGAAATAGCCTTATACTCATTCTCCTTGAATCATAAATGAAAAAATATAAGATATCAATTAAATTACACTATTATGATTATTATTTAATAGATTAGGTATAATATTTCCTTCTAAAATAACAAAAAATGACTTTCCCTTTTCGCAGTGTATAAGTGATGTTGAAATCAAATGACTGCAGGTACACCACCAAAATCATCTGATAGATATTCAAATCCTTTTGAGATATGATATGACTCAGGATTTTGATATTATAGTAGAATGTAAAAAATTATCCAAATAGATAAATATTCAATACTTTAAGAGATTTCAGCACAGAAGTGGGTTTGAGATCATGGGTCAGATAGTTCTCCTCATTTAGACTAAGCTGTGTACATTAATAAGAAATGATAAGATCTTACTACATAAAAATAAACCCTAAACCAATCTTGAACTATTTCAGAAGACCACACCACACATCCCATCACTTGGAATAATCTACATTATAATATAATTCAAAATATATTTTAACTCATAAAAAGAACTCAAGAATTTATCATCCCTAACAGTCATCACCCCTTTCTACTTAGAGTGGTCATCAGAGAAGTTGTATTCTATATTTTTTTTTGAAAACATGTTAGAAATATCCTTCTAAAAAAGAAGATCTTAATATTTAAAAGATTATATATTTAATACAATTTCATAATAACTTTCATATTCTTAAGATCACCTAATATTCAATGTTTTGAGACAATATTTCTCCATAATTCCACATCCTAAATAATGAAAAAAATATGAATTCTATTATTTCTCAAAAATATCTAACAATATCATTAGTTGAAGCACATAATCCTCCATTATTTTTGAAAAAACCAATTTTTCATCCAGAATTTCTATAATGAACATGTCATGGTTCACATGAAAAGTACTATTCATCAAAGCCATAAAAATTACAAGGGAATTGTTTAGACCAAAAGGCATAACAAGATACTCAATGTTTTTAAGCCTAATCCAATAGGATATCATTGGAATGTAATATTATTTTATTCAAAATTGTTTATATCCAAATCAATGGTCAATATTTTAAATACACTTCACCCCTTTTAACTAGTCAATCAGATCATCAATCCATGGTAACATACACTTGTTCTTCAACTATGCTTGGTTTATTATTAATAATAAAAATAGAGGTGTTATGTTCCATAATAATTAAATATAAAGGGAAAAAATCTCCACCCAAGGAGAAACACTCGGGTGAATAAATACATTCCCTAATGGATCATCCAACTTGGTATTAAACTCTTTCTATTTATATGGTTCCATGTGGTAAAAAGAAATAGATATCAGATGATTTCTATGTAATAATTTCCTAGAAAAAAATAGTTCTTTTACTAGTTGACATCTATAGATATTAAAAGGGATAAAATCAATAAAATCAATAAAAATTGGTTCCAGATCATCACTCAATGATTATCACTCTATGTAAAAAGAAAAACCTCATATTACCCTAAAAAATTCATAAATGAATGTTTGAATCTACTCGACCTCTGTTATCATTCACACTGAAAGAAACAACACACACCCTTAGGTGTGGTGAATGTGATATTCAAATTATGACTATAAATATGGGACTAATGATAGTTAAACCATTAAATTCATGTCAAGGACTCAAAAATTATAGGTAATATAAATCTTTAATAATGGGAAAATGCAATCGAGATAGTGAATATCCTCTCGAGTCTTCATTTAAATGGGCATAGTAATACCCATCATAAAAGATAAAATCTCAATATATAGGGTAATAAAATAAACAAAAAGAGTTAATATGATTGATTATGATGCACTAGTATCAAATAAAGTTTCCAAGAATTATGAATATATAATTATGGTACCCCGTATAGTCATTGGGCATGTATCAAGTTCCTATCGAGACTGTTACACTACCCATAGAAGACATGTTGTGGATGCTTGGGGATGGAACACTTTTTTCCTTGAATTATCTGAAATCACCTTTGTAATTTTAGATTATAATGAGTGTGTTACACTACATGGATAATAAATTATATAACATAATATTTACTGGTGACCTAATCATCCATAGGCTATCATATCTTGGGTGCCTCTATGAAAATGTCTTTCAAATTCTCATCCATGGAACACTAGAAGCAAGTAAAAGGCCTCTAATATGTACTATATGAGTTATGGAAAATTTATATTATCTATATCCATCACAACACTCATCACACATCATCATTATATTAATGTATCTCACAGAATTTCCAATAGGAGAAAAATGGAACTCCTCTAAACCCTAATATACAATCATGGAAAATCCTGACCAACAATTATCAATAAAAAATCAATTTTAAAATTCATATGTAGAATGAAATCATGGTATAAAATATTATAATGAATTATCTACTCTAAAATCTATTCCTATAACTTCTAATTAGTCATAATATTGGTATATAATAAACAATATCAATAAAGCATATTTCAAACAGATTCACGTTCTTCTCACTTTTATGAAGATCAAGAAACTCCATTTCTTTTTATGAATCCTCGGACAATGGATATATATGATCTATAAAATGGAACTTAATATCTATCCACTAAAATAATTCATGATTATTCACCATAACCATCAAATCCCACAACCCTTTTCTTGGTCCCTATTGACTAAAGGTATCAGACATCAAATTTATTGAATCAAACCATTACTGGAACTGAAAAATTCACTTAATTCATATTTGGAAATCTTTAGCCACTTGGGGTTTATTAGATATTTGAAAATATGTTGGATTATAATTATAAAACTCTATAAATATGATATATAGAGTTTTCCCTTTGTCACACCATAAATTGTGCCTGAATTAGAATTGGTGTGGCAACCTATCCCATCACATGGAATGCACATACCATTATCTCAATTAGATTCTAGTCAACTAGAGGGTTTGTTTTCAACTATTCATTATAATGTACCTCCTTATGTTTTTTTCAATAATATTATCGGAAGATTTACTCTACACATCAGCAACATACAATAAGAAAAATATTCACCATGAAATTAGGATCAAAAAAATAAACATGATTCAAAAGTATATGATTTTTTAGAAAAATATAATTAAATTGGTATAATAATAGAAATAGATCAAAATAATCATCAATGCCACTTTTCCCTAGCACCCATGGTGATATAAGTCTCATTTCGATGAGAAATTTCCATTCACTCACTTGAAACCACCTCATAAGACACATCAATCATACCACCTATCCATGAAGAAAAACTAGTGAACATAGCATCTTCAAGGAATGAAAAATAACCTAATTCTATGATACCAATTTTTCAGGAACCATTCTGGATACCCAGTTAAAATGTTACCTAAACTGGATGTGATGTATCCTAAAGGGAATTCCGAATTCACACGGGTTGCCAGTTAGAACCTATTATCATGCACGATTGAGAGGCAATGGATTCTCCGCATAAACAATGTAATATTTAAGAATTTGAGTTAGTATATCCACAATACTATAATAGAATGTACCAGAAATCATATATGTAAAATATTAAGAAAGAATTTAAAATATCAAATAAAGGAATTAGAAACCCAAAATTTCATAAAAACCCTTCATTGACTCGAAACCCTATGTTACATATGGAACTCAAGTCTACATGTCACCAATATCACTCCATAGCATGGAGGACCAATATAATCTCCCGCCTCCATGTTTATCTATTCCAATGAACATGCCTCGAATAATTAATCTATAAATTCTTGAAGGAAAATGTAGGGTATGAGTTATCAATCATAATAGGATCTCTCCAATTTTCCCATAATAGACTCCATATCAATAAACCAAACATCATTTGAATCTAAATAATAAAGGGATTGAAAAAATATATCATTTAAATATATATATTAAAATAGTCATTCTTATCAATGGATTTAAAAAATTTCAATCATGGATTATGTAAACTTTTTATATAATATCAATTATAAAAATGATTTTTCACGAGTAAAGAAGATTTATAATAAATTGAATATATAATGAAAACATACACATTAAAAACCATTTTCATCTTTCCCACTTTATTTTAGTTTTTTATATAGGATCTTCACACTTCAAAAATGATTGGTCAAGGTAAAATATGTTCACACACACACCATAGTCTCATGTGGAATATCACTTGTAAACAACCTATTGTGGTTCATAATTTCAAACAAGGTATTTGTTAGTTTTATAATCATAAATCCAATTCCAAGGAATGAAGACCCTAGCATGCTAGTCCCATCTAACCCACCAACATATGATGATCAAACTTGACCTTTCAATTAATAATGAAAGGGAAAATAATCTCATTTCAAATCATTCATCATTTACTATTAATTTTCACAATTTTTAATTTATATATGCTAATTTATTTCCAAAAACAAAAATATGAGGTTTTTAATATTTCATTCCATTTAAATACAAAAAAATCATAATTTTGTTAATTTCTATATAATCAATTTTTATCAAAATATTTATCATATAATTTCATCAATTATAACATTATCAAAATACATCCCTCAAATCCAAATCCATAATAATCGGTGGTTTTCTCAAAATACATCCCATTTCAATTATAATTTCAAATCATATCAAATTAAGAATTATCAATAAATTAAAATAAATCTCAAACAGATTAAAAATTTGAATGTTTTAATAATATGAAAAATATCAAATAGAACCACTTACATTTAATTCATTGAATCATAAGATCAAAATCTAAAATGAGAATTAGAATGACGATTAAAGGATAAATTGATCTAAAAATTGGATCCAGGATCAATATATAAGAATAATTTATTTATATTCTATGAAATGGAGATTAGATCACTAAAAATGTTTTATTTTACTTTCTATGTTGGAGAGGAGAAGGGATCAGAAGAAACTACATGAGAAGTGATCTACTAACCTAGAGGATACTGATCAAGATCAATGTAGTGTAGAACCAATATATAATGGTTCTAAGAGGTCCATTGCCACTTATTCAGAGATTTTGAATCCAAGGAAAATGTTTAGGGTTGAGTGGGGGATGTACATGGGTTAAAAATATGGGATTTTTATTTTAAAAATAATTTTAGACAAATTAAATCTTGCATGAACAAATTATTTGGAATGTTCACATGATTTGAAAAACCGTGACCACAAGCCATGCACCACAACTAAAAAGACGACACTGTTTCTCCATGTTGGACCCAGATTTTGGTTAACTATGTTCATAATATGAAAATTACCACTACTAATGAATTTAAATTTTTAATGGTCAGGTAGTAAGTTATAAAAATAATAATTCATCCCCTTAATAAAACCATACAAATGGTAAACAATCTTCAAATCCAAATTGCATTGTTTTCTATAAATGTTCACTCACCATGTATATTCAAAGAGGCCGCTGAAATTTTTAAAATTTCACCAAACACATCCCAAAACAAGACCAAACAAAAAGGATATCTAAACAGGGTTCATGTATTAAATAAAATAACATAATTAGATATTATGTAATCACTTAATTTAAATTTTTACATCTTACATATCATCCATTATTAGATTCACATGATTACTTCAATTAAATCCATGTCCTGATACGAATTTACTGTTAACTTTATCTATATTATTCATTCAATATGAATAATGAATGCATTGAGGATCCTCAAATCACCATATCAAAATCTCATCCACTGAATTACCATAGCATCTTTGTGTTATATTTTAGGGGGTTCATCTTTAACTCTAATTAACATGGAACAAATGAATTAAGATAAGTTGTAAAAGAAATTGTTGTAATGATAAAAAAAGTTATAAAAAATAAATAGGATGGTTGTGATTTTATATTTATTATTAATGATGGATGGTTAATATAATTGATCTCACATCCCACATCGATCTACATTTTAGTATAATATCTTCTTAATTAATAAAATCAAGTCATGTGTTCTTTAAGCTAGATATAGGTGATCAACTATCCTATAAATAGCACCGTGAGCACCACATGACATAAAACACCCATGATATCTCCTAGACACCTTTTCCCAATATATGATATCTCCTACAAGCCTTATACATGAGATTTTTCTCATCTACATCTATTTTGGGATCTACGAACCTCCTCTCTCATGTGGTTGAGGTACTTAACAGACATGTGCGGTATCATGTTTGTCCATGTGGCCTCCATAGTTGGACAAAAATTTTGTATAATTACACTAAAGATTACTTACATTATGTTAGTACAATATGACCTCATGATAAATCATTTTCATCATAAAATTATTTCTTTTTCATGAAAATATATGAATATATTATTTCTTATTCACCATTATAAATATCCAGAAAAAATATAAAAAATGAATTGACTTAATTATTCATCATCATTTATTAATAAATGTGTCTTCCATGATACATGTTTTTTTAATTTAGGAAAAAATTAACAATCAACACATTTATTGGGAGAATAGTACATGCATTGAAACAAATTAGATAATTTGAATCAATAACAATTCTACGGGCATCACCACTTCTCACCCAACTTATATTGACAAATAATTGGCAAAAAATGAAACATTGGGCCCAACAACAAGACCCACAAAGTTATTACTAATTGTTATCTATATAGACCGTTCTATTCAAAAAGTGAAATTGATGTTATTATTTATTTTTACATTGTTTTTAGAGAGGATCAAACATGATTTCTTGAAGTAATAAAATATTATCTCTTATAAAGTTCAAGATTAAATGTATAAGAATCACGTTTTATTGAATAAAACACAATGATAAGATTATTGAAAATATTTCTTAACCATTGTGTCCTAAACTTTAACATCACGTGATGATAACTATTTTCTCGTTGACCGATATATTGACCCAACACACATTTTGAACGTAAGAGTTCCATAATTTTTTCCTTGGATTATAGACCTAGGAAGTGTGGATTGACATTTTCTTTCCAAAATGGTGGTCCCAACACAATCGTTCCCATTATGCATTTTATTCCTACTTCCTTCCATTCATTTGAATGGGAATAGGATATGTTTGATGAATCATGTATTTTTCTCAGGCTACCCATTGGTTTTTCTCAGTGGGAAAATATTTGAACGTTTCATATTCTAAACACTTATAATTTTTCCTAAAAAATGTGAGGTTCATTCCAACCAAGTGGAGGATAGAAATTTCTCTAGGATTCACATATTTGTTTTTTTACTTAGAGAGTACTATGAATCTATGCATGGGTTAGTGAAGGTCATGTAGGTTGGAACATAACATCTTAGTTTTAATGGTCATATGATTACTACCATATACCCAATGCTAATTTTCCAATACGAAAACCTCAATTCAGGTATTTGGGATTTCAAGTTGAGTATATTGAATGAATTGATTTATTATTTATAGAACATTTTTAACAAGACATTAAATGTTATAAAAATTGGATATCAAAACATATCATTAAAAGTGAGAATGATGAATGAATTTATAACAATCATGTGAATTTGAATATATATAAATATTATGTTTTGTAACAGATAAATCATAACACTTGAATATCTGATTAAATGTGAAATAGAGTTATATGGTAAGTCATAAAAAATTGGAAATATAGTGTATATCATTACACCATTATTTAATTCAACAATGGGTTAATGTGGACATTTATTTAGGGACAAATAAATTATAAAAGGGTATAATAGTTGTTCAAAGTAAAATATTTTGTTCACCATTAATATGGAATACTGTTTAGATATGAAAATAACCAATTTAAAATTTCTATCAAATGGTGATCAAGGATAAGGTGGTGAGTGTTTTTTGGGTGTTTACCTGAAGAGATGATTTACTCAAGATAATGGGTTGGGGATGATTCATGCATCACTAATATTTACGAGGTACATGAATTAACGAATAATCAAGAAGGATATGGCTTTAATGAACCTTAAATCATCATGTAATTAATACATTCTCATTGAAAAGTTATATAATTTTTTTTCATGAGTGGAAAGTAATTTTAATGCTAGGTCTAGAACTATATTAAAATTTTCTAGTTACATAATAAAATATATAACAACTATATTTTTTATTATCGCATATACAGGGGAATAAAATATTTTTAGTAATTTTTTATTTGGGCTGTTTGTATGTCCCCAACCTTAAACATCACATAATCATGAGGTAAATAAATAATTCACATTGAGGATATTTTTAGGTATAAATTTTCAGATAATTAAGAAATAGCTGTTACATAACAACTCCTAATTTACAACGTAGACACTTCTACTCACTTTCAATTTTTTCACAAAAATGAAACATCTTAATATAAAACATGTTTTATTTTTCCAAAAAATATTTTCTTTTCATTCATATTGACATCCAAATTTCTCTTACCTATCCTTACAAACTTTAAAATCATTTCAAAAAACATGGGATGAGTAAGCAAATATCACTAAGGGAAATAATATTATCAAAGAAAACATTAGTGCATTAAAACTTATACTGCCAAGACATCATTTTTTCACCCCTAAACCGTATGTTCTTTAACATACATCATGAAGTAATAATATTCATCCAAAACTTATTAATAATCATAAATCATAAAGGAAACTATTTGAAATAAAATCATACATACATTATAACTTTCACATGTATATTGGGAGTAACATTTGTGGTTATGTTTGGAATACCCATCAAAGTAAATTCACAAAATCTCATAAAAATCCCAAATGGTTACCTCCATCTCATTACCTAATGAATTGGAGAGCTATAATGGGCTCCCCAACACATTTTTAATCATTGAAATACCCATGTACATAAAGAATGTCCAATAACTATAACATAATTGTAACACAAAAAACAAGAATAGAATAAAAATTAAAATTTATACTTTGAAATCATATTTCATATTTATCCCCTGAATAGCCCGAATGAATTCAGGTTTATTGATTTTTGATAACATACCATTCAAGGTATGTTGGTGAACCCTTACTAGGCTTATAGTCTTAGAGGATACATGACCCGTAGGCTTAAGATATTTCATTACCCGAACGTCATAAGGAATTCAACCTGAGTACAACTACATGAAATGCCCCTCCCATGCATCTGAATCATTATGATAGCCCTAAAAATTCACATGTCCATCTATATAGGCTTCTCATGCAAGAAGAGGATGGTCCCGATGGAATTTCCATACCCTATAATTCTATCAAATCCATTTGGTTCTCCTATGGTTAGTGAAATTGCTCTAAATCATCCTGTCGGGATCCTCCTTTTTTCGTAGAGTATGTTTGGGGAGACTACACAGATCATGTGGCCTGAAGGATTTAAGGTGGATCAAATGACATAATGGTGGCCTAAAAGACTTAATATCCTGAAGGCATGGGTAGCTCGAATGCCTTACGGATTCCAAGCCCAAATCAGTGGCCCAAGATGAATAGTTTAGGCTACAACAGTACCGAATAGTACCTCATACAACAACTTCTACATTACCTGATACATTTTCCAAATAGTACCTCTGTAGTACTGCTCCATCTCTATTATAGTACTGGTATAATTCAGAAGAAATATTCCTCCTCCTGGTTTCTAAAATTGGACTCATGGATGCACTTAATGAGTCCTAACCGACTGGGCTGAGGCTCATGTGATTTATAATACACACAATAATAAATAAAAACAATTTGTTTTAAAATAAAACTAAAAACTCCTAAATTAAACATAAATACATAATAGTGACATGAATGTGTGAAATTCCATTCATAACGTATATGTAAATAAAATATTCCATGTTATTGAAATAATCAATCCATTTTAAAAATTTATATAAATCGTTTTCAAAAAATATTTCTGAATCAAAGTGTCCAAGAACACATTGAATATTTGAAAAATAATTAAAAATTTAAAACATTCATGTCCATATAAATAAATCCTTAAAACCATTTTTAAATTAAATACATTAATAATAAAGAATTATAAGAATAAATATTTAAAACATATAAAAGTTTATTTTAGTTAAGGATTCCCTTACCAGTTCAGAAAAAATTGAATAAAAATCATTAAATAATAGCCTTAAGAAAACATTAAATATAAGGATAATATATTAATTCATTATATAACTTGTAAAAAGGGTGGTATATACCCCTTAAATTATAGTAAAGGTGCACAATATCACGATATGCCTTAATGAAATGAGATTGAGATGAGGTCTCTAACCTTGAGTCTGACTCGTCACGTATAATCATTATATACATAAATAATAAAAATAGGTTAATTTATTCTTCCTTTAGAATCCATTTCATGTTTATTATTCCATTTATATATATTTTTACAATGTAATAAAAATTACATTATTATTTATGTTCATATTGTTTGTTTTGTCGATATTCGGTAGTTGAGTCGAAAATGAAATTGGCTTCATGTCAATAGTGCATGTGGTTAGAAGTCCATCATATCCAGAATAATATACCTGAAATAATAATCACTTTTTTATATCAAATATATTTTAATATCCATTAATTAGATATGGATAAGAAAATGAACACTGTTACAATCATGGAGACCGTAAGTTGTACGTACGCATAAGCAACATTTCCATTTTTTGTTTATCATTAGGGAAATAATTTAATAATTAATGTACCTTTCTATATTGATCATATTATTTTTAAAATAATAAATATAATTTCAACATACTTATATATATCATAAAAGTGATGTGGTGAATAAAAATGATTCACATCGCATTGTGGAGATGATCATTCACATGTAAACACGAACAACATTCTCATTTTTAATGTTGATAGAACGTAAGAATGAAATTGAAATATCAATATTTTAAAATATTATATATTTTTTTATTATCAAATATAAACATTGATTCATTTACTATAACCTGTATTTAAAGACAATAATGAAAAATGATCTATATCGGTTTGCGAGGTGGTAGTCCAACACACACACTAATGAAATCTTCATTTCCCATTTGATAAAATTGGAGATATATTTAGGTCATCATTATAACATAGTAACATATCATTATATTTAGGATAATTTAGTTATTATATCTTATTATAAGAATAATATCTAAATTAATTGGAGGAATATATAAAATAATAACTTTAAAAAGACAATACCTCTTATTCGGTTGATCACCATTGAAGAACAACATAACACATCTATGAAGGGTGTTATGCCTAAAATATGTACTCAATAACGTGTTTAGGGATTCTAGGAAGATATTTGGGTTGATCCTAGCCAATAAAAAACCCTTTGGAAGTGTTACAATTAGATAAGAGATGGTACCTTTTATAGGAGAGGGGAGGGGCACCCTTTGTAATGGCCTAGACCTATCCAGCCTGTTCCTTTATCATAAGAAGGTCACAAAGTGTTCTAGAAGGTAAAATGGAATTTTCCCACACATTCCAAAATTTTGTAAGTACACGTCGTGTAGTGTGAGTACCCTCTATGTACCCCCTCACCGGGTATACCTCATGTTAAAGTCTATGTCCTTGCTGTGTGAAATAAATGAGTACACATCGTGTATCCCATACTACACGCCATGTAGTTCCTCCTAGTGTATGAATTTCCTTAAAACCATGTGTTGACCAGTCAACGGTCGTGTGCTATGTTGATGTTGTGTCCTTTCCATGTGAAATAAATGGGTACACACCGTGTAACCCATATTACACGCCGTGTAGTCCCTCCCCACATACGTGTTACCCTCAAACCGTGTGTTGACCAGTCTACGGCCACATTCTGCGTTGAAGGCCGTGTTGGAAGCCGCATGGTGACTATGTGAAATGGCCGAGTACACGCCATGTACTATAATGTACACATCTTGTACTTTAGTTTTATCGCCAATAATAGGATGTATCCCCTCTTCCTTTTCAACTCACTCCTCTCCTCCCCATTTCCTCTGAGCAGAGCTCTCCCAAGAGACTCGAAGGCTCTTTTGCACCATAACTTCTTCGTTTGAGCTCTGATTTACGATCCATTAGCAGCCACATGATCGTAATGACAAGGCAGAACTCTTTATCTTGGATATTTTACTTTCCCATTGGCCTTTCCTTCCTAGATTCCACCCGAGAAGGTTTTTCCGGGTTTTTCCATAAGCAATGGACGCCGACGGACATCTTCTAAAGTTGATCCGGGGGAGCGTTGTGACCAGAACCTGTTGAGGTAGGGATCCTACCTTCGTCTCTCTAAACTGTGCATCATGTGGGGTGGGTTTCCTCTTGTTTACGTGAAACACTTTTGAACTAGTTTAATAAAGACAATAACTGTCTTATATAACGGGGATGGGAAGTTGTGAATGCAGTCACATTATCCTATATCCCATGATATAATCTTGTGAATTGAATAGTCTTATGCCTATTGAAAATCACGGTCGTTGGGGGCATTTTCATGCACATTTAAATGCTTCCTATCTTCTAGACTATTTTTTTGAATGGAACATAGAATTTTGTTAATCATGTAATGTCGTCTGATTAAAATCTGGAACCCTTGTGTGATCACCCCGGTTGAACAAAATGGAATAATAAACATGTGGGTGATGGCTTGGATACATGGCATGTGATGGAGGAGTGTTTGTGGGTTTTTGTGGATTGGGTGAGTAGTGGGGCTGCAGTTGGCTTGGTTGTGGGTTTCTGTGAATGCTATGTTGGTGACGGGAAGTAGGGCTGCGATAAATATTTTTAAGGGATGTCGATGTATGGGTTTTGGTGTGGTTGTGGTTACGGTAGTTGGAAGCGGGGCTGTAGGGATGGGCTTGAATCTGAACGAGCTACGGGTTGTTTTTAAATAAATAATGTTGAAGAGTTAATGAATGGTGGGGCATGGTAGTGGAATGAGAATAATAATCAATGGGGTTGGATGGTTAATAAGAAGGGACATTTTGTGTAGCTTGTGTTTTCCAAACTTGATTTGTGGATGGAAAGGATATGTTTCATAAATGATTGATATGGTTGGTTACGGTTGTTTGACCAGTAGTTAAGGAACTAAATAAACTAATTCTGAAGAAACGTGAAATCCTAAATGGGTTTGGGGTTGTTTTTTGTTTTCATGCTTCGTAGTAACAGTGCCGAGGCACATGCTCAGTTTCTCTGTTTAAAATCCATAGGTTGGGCCGTGTTTTTGGTATATGTATATGTATCTGTATCTTTGTGATTTATTGCACCACACCCATGTTGAGAACTTAGTGTCTAACACTCCCTTTTCAGGGGAGAGGGTGTTCCCTTAGTTACTATCTCCTTCCTGCTCCTTCTTTCATAGGTTGTGATGGCATGAGGCGACCTTACACCCAAGACTCTTCGGGTAGGTTTCAATTGGGGTGGATTTGGCCCAATACTCTTTGGGCAGGTTTGTTTTCTAGAGAATCTTCGGGATGAGGCCCAGCTATGTTCGGGCCTGGATGTGATTGTGGTTGAGGTCCAGGTGTGTGGGGGCGGGATGCGCGGTTGTGAGGCCCAGGTGCGTACGAGCAGGATATGCGGTTCTTGAGGCCCAGGTGTGTGAGGGTTGGAAGAGTGTGGTAGCATTAGGACATTCTCCATTAGGAAGAGCATCTAACTAGCTGGAAATGGTGCGGGGTACCCAATACTCTTGTTCTTATACTACTACATGTTGTGATTGTGTTTTTGGTGAGTGTGGATGGTGAGGTTTGGTGGATAGAATTCCTTGCTAGGTTTCATCTGTTGTTCTCATGGGACATTAGGATGTCTCCCCACTTATGCATGAGATCCTTAGATTTCTCTACTAAGTATACTTGTATGCTCACCCTACGTTTACTTTCAGGTTTCCAGGAGGACTAGCAGGGCCGTGCGGGACCCTACTAGTCGGTACAGTTGGACTTGTTGCAGTTTCTGTAATCTTGTTTCTTTTGTTATTGTACTTTTCGAGCATTCGTGTACTTTTAACTTGTTTCAGAACTATTTAAACATGCATGTGGGATTGGTTTGGGTTCATTTCTATACACATGTTCTTTTCATTTTTTGTGGTTGACTTGTCCTATTTCCTGATCTTAAATATTAAAAAGGGTAATTCCTCCCATATTTGTGAAAACACATACCCTTGGTGCTAGTCGCCACCCCGAGGCCTACTGGAGGCGGGACTTAGGGGTCATTATCTCCCTTTCACCATTGCCAGATCCAGAGGGGAATCTTTGGTGGGAGGGGGTCGT
The DNA here is from genome assembly GCA_963277665.1 of Viscum album. NCBI lineage: Eukaryota > Viridiplantae > Streptophyta > Magnoliopsida > Santalales > Viscaceae > Viscum > Viscum album. The sequence goes on along the minus strand of OY728162.1, from coordinate 1,231,256,284 downwards.
GATAGAATGGTATCGTAGGATGGATGAGAGATAGGATGGAGTCTGGAGTTAGGCACAGTAAGGATTTCATGGGATGGTGGGGAAACAGTGTTGGCTAATCTTGGTGCATGACATAGGCTAGAGAAGATCGGATAGGACATGGGATTTTAGGGCCCCCTCGTGATCCGTTTCATGGACTCTAAGCCTACCGAATGACCATGTAAGACTACAATTATTGTAGGGTAGAGACCCTAGGAAAGGTACATTCATAATCATGATTGTTTTTTTACTAGATTTGGGTGTTCTGGGAATGAAATTGAAATAAAATTATAAAATAAAACCCAGAGAAATTTCCTTACTACTTGGGCTTAGATGATATTTGTTTACCATACCTGTATGGAACCTGGACGTCAACAGAGAGGTAGAGGAGCCGGGCGTGGACAGTTGCACACATCAGATTTGACAGCTCTGGTAGGACCAGAGGTGGTGAGAGGTAAGATTTGTTCGTCCAACACTCTTGTATCTGCCTTGTTCGATTCGGGAGATTCGCACTCCTTTGTTGCATCCAGTCTAGCCCATGCTTTGGGTCTAGATGTAGAGAGAATTTTTATACCACTAGTGTTGAGTACACCATTTGTAGGCCAGACTAGCATGTCTTGTGTTTTCTGGGGATGTGGGCTGACGTTGGGACCACAATGATCTACTGGGGACCTTCTTCTGTTACAAATGCAGCCATATGATGTCATCCTAGGCATAGATTGGTTGTTTTCCTTTAGTTCCATTATCGACTGCTTCCAAAGAAGGGTCGTGTTCTCTGGCGTGGATGGGAAATGTGTAGCTTTTATTGGCGAGAGGGGCTATTAGGTGGGATGCCGGCATGTAAAGCCTCTCCTTTCCTTGTAAGGAGGGTTATCAGTGGTTCCAGCTGATACAAATATGATGGATTTTCCAACGGTTTTTGGGGAGTTCCTCGATGGATTTCGGGATGAGGTTGTGACTCTACCCCTCCGACATGACGTTGAGTTCTGGATGGACTTACAGCCTAGTGCCCATCCGATTTCGATGGCCACTTATCAGATGGAACCTTAAGAGTTGTGGTTGTTGCGGATTCAGATTGACGATCTGATGGAGAAGGGGTTTGTTCGACCAAGCATGTCATCATGGGGTGCTCCAGTTTTTTTCGTGAAGAAGGCAGATGGTGGTCTTAGGCTCTGTATATACTACCGAAGGTTGAACCAGGTAACGGTCAAGAACCGTTACCCCCTTCCAAGGATAGATGATCTCTTTGACCAGCTAAGGGGAGCAAGTTGGTTTTCTATGATTGAACTATGATCCAGATATCATCAGCTGAGGGTAAATGACAGTGAAAACTCGAAGACATTTTTCAGGTGCATGTATGGACACTTTGAGTATGTAGATATTCCGTTTAGAGTTACAAATGCACCAGCTATGTTCATGGGACTTATGAACATTGTCTTTCAAGAGTTTCTTGACTAGTTCGTCGTTGTGTTTACCGATGACATTCTGATCTACTCAAGATCAGAGGAGGAGCACGTTAAGCATAACATGGCAGTCTTGGAAGTCCTTCGACACCACCATCATTATGGGAATGTGTCAAAGTGTAAGATTTTGACGCAAGAAGTATACTTCCTTGGGCACATGGTGTCTCAGCATGGAGTGTTAGTAGACCCGTCAAGGGTGGAGGCAGTTGTTTCTTGGGCGGCACCCAAGAGCGTGGCGGATGTTCGTAGTTTCCTGGGGTTGGCAGGTTATTATCGGAGGTTCGTTTAGGACTTATCTCAAGTTGACGCTCCATTGACAGCTTTGACTAGGAAGAACCAGGTCTTCCTATGGATCGGGCAGTGCCATAAATCATTAGACTACATAAAGTAAATGTTGGTTACTGCTCCGGTACTTAGGTTTCCAGATGAAGGGTTGCTGTATGAGGTGTTTTGTGATGCTTCTGGCCTTGGTTTGGGGTTCGTGCTGATGCAGAAGAAGGGCGTGATCTGTTATGGGTCTAGGATGTTGCGCCCTCACAAGCGTAACTATGCCACCCACGACCTAGAGCTTTCATCAAATGTGTTCGCACTGAAGTTGTGGTGACATTACCTATTTGGGGAGCGCTTTGTGGACTTCTCAGATCACAAGATATTATGTTATATCTTCTCCCAGCGTGACCTGAACTTACGGTATCAGAGATGGGTCATGTTTCTCCAGGACTATGACTTCGAGATCTCTTACACTGAAGGTAAGGGAAACATTGTGGCTGATACCCTGATTAGGAAGTCACATAAGGAAGTGGTTTGGGAATCCTCTGATGCTTGGAAAGTGATGGGGGACTTGGCTGCCTTGCACTTGTATGCAAGGGTAGAAGGTGTTAGAGGATGTTTTTTTTCAGATGACGGTGTAGACCTCCTTGTTGTAGCAGGTGGAAGAGTCTCATTGGGGAGAAACTGAGGTGTAAGTAATGTGGGATCTTGTTGATCTGGGAAACGCTCCAGAAGGATAGTCCGAAGACAACCGACATCGGATGCTTTTTCATGGAAGGTTGTTTGTTCCGTAGGTGATGCATGAGGGAGTTCACCGAGAGTTCCATAGATCATCCTTGGTGATATATCAAGGAGTTTTAAAAATGTATCGAGACATGAGGGAACAGTTTTGTTGGCTCGGGGTGAAACAAACAGTGGCAGAGTATGTGGCTAAATGCCTAGTGTGACAGAAAGTGAAGGCTGAACACCATGTTCCAAGTGGTTTGTTGCATCCTTTAAATATCCCCGAGTGGAAATGTGATGAAATCACAATGGACATTGTAACAGGACTACCCAGATCTCAGGGTGGTTATGATGCTATCTGGGTAGTGGTGGACCGACTGATGAAATCAGCTCACTTCTTATCCATTAAGGAGTCCGACCTGGTGAGTACCTTAGCAAAAAGGTACGTAGATGAGGTTGTGCGTGTGCATGGAGTTCCAACGACTATCATATCAGATCGGGATACTCGGTTTACCTCATGAGTCTAGAGGGGGTTACAACATGATTTTGGCACCCAGCTATGCCTTAGAACTGCTTTCCACCCCCAGAACGATGGGCAGACACAGTGGACTATCATGATATTAGAGGACATGCTGTGAGAATGTATTCAGGATTTTGGAGGATCATGGGTATGACACATTCCTTTAATAGAGTTTTCCTATAAAAACGGTTTCCACTATACAATTGGCATGGCACCGTTTGAGGATTTTTATGGAAGACCATGTAGTTCGCCCATTTTCTTGGCAGAGGTTGGTGAGATAGGTGCTCTTGGGACAAAGGTAGTACAGAGCACCACAAAGAAGGTTCATCTCGTGCATTAGAGAATGAAAGTGGCTCAAGACCGAATAAAATAGTATGTTGATTGTCGGAGGAGGCCTTTGGAGTTTGAGGTGGGTGAACATGTGTTCTTGAAGGTTTCCCCTCGACGGGGCAACATTGGTTCGGGAAGGGGAGTATGTTCTCTCCTAGTTTCATCGGACTTTTCGAGGTGCAGAAGAGAGTCGGTGAGGTGGCATATCAGCTGGCCCTGCCACGTCAGTTGGAGAAGGTTCATGACGTCTTCCACGTCTCCCAACTTTGCCGGTACTTACATGAAGACTCTCACATTATCGACTAGGGAGAGTTAGATAAGGGAGATGATGTGACCTTCGAGGAATGACCAGTCAAAATCGAGGATCGTAAATAGAAGGTGCTCTATGGACGAACCATCGCATTTGTTTGTGTGTTGTGGAGGCATGGCGGCATCGAGGAGAGAACTTGAGAGAAGGAGGCCCAGATGCACTCTCAGTACCCAGAGTTGTTTTGACTAGTGTTTTACCTTGTTCTTCTAAGCTTTTCTTTGATGTTATAATATGTACCTTTGATTTATGGAATGCATGGCTTGTCAGTTGTGAGTCGTTTTGTTTCCATGTTCTATGGAAGTGTGTAACATGTCCGGATGTGTGGGGAAAGGGAAAAACCTGACCCTTAATCGATATTCATTAATGCGGATGCGATAGAACCAGTGCGGGCGAGTTAGTGCCACCTAAATCAGATAACATCTCGACACAGGAGATGGAATTTTCCTCAAACTATGTGTTCGGGTAGTGTGTGGGTTGTGTGGTGTTAGGGGCAGTGCGAGTTGAAAAATCATAATGTATGGAAGTGGGAAGACCCAATTCTTAAGCGAGACGCATTAATGAGGATGTGGTTAAATACATGCAGGCGATTTAGTTACGCCTAAAGTGAATAATTTCTCGACATAGGAGAAGTAATTCCTAACACCTAGGATAAGGTTTGTTGGTTGGGTTCCTGTTATAACGAGGCACTACGAGGTATCCTTTTGGGTTCCTCTGGGTTGGTTTTGAATTATCGAGGGCGCGAATGTTTTAATAGGTATCCGATGTAATGGCCTGGACCTCTCTGTCCAATTCCTTTTTCAATAGAAGGACACAAAGTGTTCTGGAGGGTAAAATGGACTTTTCCCACACTTTCTAGAATTTATTAAGTACATGTCGTGTAGTGTGAGTACACGCAGTGTACCCCCTCACCAGGTATAACCCATGTCGATGTACGTGTCCTTGTAGTGTGAAATAAATGAGTACACGCCTTGTATCCCATACTACACGCCATATAGTTCCTCCCTACGTACGCATTATCTTCAAACCGTGTGTTGACCAGTCAACGGTTTTGTTCCATGTTGATGTCGTGTCCTTGCCACGTGAAATAAATGGGTACATGCCATGTATCCCATACTACACTCCGTGTAGTCCATCCCAGAATACGCATTACCCTCACACCATGTGTTAACCAGTCAACACCCGCGTTCCGCGTTGAAGGCTAGGATGGAAGAAGCATGGAGACTGTGTGAAATGGACGAGTACACACCATGTACTATAAATTACACACAATGTACTTTAGTTTTCTCACCTATAAAAGGAGATGTCCCCTCCTCCTTTTCAACCCACTCAACTCCTCCACATTTCCTATGAGCAGAGCTCTCCCAAGAGACTCGCAGAATCTTTTCTTCCATAACTTCTTTTTCTGAGCTCTGATTTACGATCCGTCAGTGGCCACGGGATCGTAACGATAAGGAAGAACTTTTGAGCTTGGATCTACTTCATTCCCTTCAGCCTTTCCATTCCAAATTCCACCTGATGTGGTTTTTCGATGTTTTTCTAGAAGCAATGGACGCCGGTGGACATCTTCTAAAGTTGATCCGGGGGATAGTTGTGACCATAACCTGTTGACGTAGGGATCTTACCTTTGTCTCTCTAAATTGTGCATCATCCGGGGTGGGTGTCCTCTTGTTTACGTGAAAACATTTTGAACCAGTTTAATATAGATAATAACTGTCTTATATAACGGGGATGGGATGTTGTGAATGCAGTTACATTATATTATATCCTATGATATTATCTTGTGAATTGAATAGGCTTATGCCTACAAAAAATAATGGTTGTTGGGGGCCTTTTCTTATACAATTAAATTCTTCCCTATTTTCTAGACCGTTTATGTGAATGGAACATGGTATTTGGTTAATCACATAAAGTAGGCTGATTAAAATATATAACCCTTCTGTGATCACCCAGGTTGAACAAAATGGAATAATAAACATGTGGGTGTTGGCTTGGATATGTGGTATTTGATGGGGTTGTGTTTATGGGTTGTTGTGGACCAGGTGAGTTGTGGGGCTGTGGTTAGATTGTTTTTGGGTTATTGTGAATGTTATGTTGGTGATGGGAGCGAGGATGTGATAAATGGTTTTTAGGGATGGCAATGTATGGGTTTCTGTGTGGTTGTGGTTATAGTAGTTGGCAGCGGGGCCGCAGGGATGGGTATGAATGTGAACGAGCTATGGGATGTGTTTAAATAAATCAATTGGAAGAGTTAATGAATGGAGGGGCATGGTAATGGAATGGGAATAGTAATCAATGGGGTTGGATGGTTAATAAAAAGGGAATTGTTGTGCATCTTGTGATTTCCTAACTAGATTTTTGGATTAAAGGTATATGTTTCATGAACAATTGATATGGTTGGTTGTGGTTGTTTGCCCAGTTGATAAGGAACTAAATAAACTAATTCTGCAGAAATGTGAAAAACTAAATGTGGTTGGGGTTGTTTGTTGTTTTCGTGCTTCGTAGAAGTAGTACCGAGGCACATGCTCAGTTTCTCTGTTAAGAAGACATAGGTTGGGCTATGTGTTTGGTATACATATATGTATCTGTATATTTGTGATTCATCTCACCACACCCATGTTGAGCACATAGTGACGAACACTCTCATTTCATTGGAGAGGGTGTTCCCTTAGTTACTAGCTCTTTCATGTTCCTTCTTCCATAGGTTTTAATGGCTTGAGGTGACCTTACACCCAAGACTCTTTGGGTAGGTTTCGATTGGGGTGGATTTGGACAAAGACTCTTCAGGAAGGTTTGTTTTCCCAAGAATCTTCAGGATGGGGCCCATGTGTGTTCGGGAGGGGATGTGATTTTGGTTGAGGCCCAGGTGTGTGCGGGGAGGATGTGCTGTTGTGAGGCCCAGGTGTGTGTGGGCGGGATGCGCGGTTGTGAGGCCTAGGTGTGTGCGGGCGGGATATGTGGTTCTTGAGGCCCAAATGTGTGCGGGCGTGAAGAGTGTGGTAGCGTCAGGACGTTCTCCGTTAGGAAGAGCAGCTAACAAGTGGGAAATGGTGCGGGGTACCCAATACTCTTGTTCTTATACTACTACCTGTTATGATTGTGGTTTTGGTGAGTGTGGCTGGTGAAGTTGGGTGGATAGAATTCCTTGCTAGGTTTCTTCTATTGTTCTCACGGGACATTAAGATGTCTCCCCACTTGTGTACAAGAGCATAAAGTTTCCCTATTGAATATACTTGTATTCTCAACCTACGTTTACTTTCAGGTTTCCAGGAGGACTACCAGGGCTGTGCGGGACCCTACTAGTCGGGACAGTTGGAGTTGTTGCAGTTGTTGTACTCTTGTTTCTTTTGGTATTGTACTTTTCGAGCATTCTTGTACTTGTACCTTGTTTCATAACTATTTAAACATGTATGTGGGATTGGTTTGGGTTCATTTCATTACACCTGTTCTTTTCATTTTTGGTGGTTGACTTGTCTTATTTCCTGATATTAAATAATAAAAGGGTAATTCCTCCCATATTTGTGAAAACTCATACCATTGGTGCTAGTCTCCACCATGTGTCCTACTAGAGGCGGCACTCAGGGGTCATTATTGCCCTTTCACCATTGCCAGCTCCGGAGGGGCATCTTTGGTGGGAGGGAGTTATGAAACCCTTAGACACTCTAAAAATATTAAATTAATATAAATTCAATTTCTATTCAAAATGAACCCAAAATAATTTATGGGTAATATAAGATAGTTTTGGGTCTAATAACTATCATCCAATTAAGATTATACATTTTATTAATCTTTATTAATCTTTATCTTTTTGTTTATACCTTTTTACATATTTAATCATACCGTGATATTATGTTATTTACACATTATGTCTTAATTTAAAACCCATAACTTGACTAACAACCCAAAGAAGTATCATTTATAACATATTTGGGATTATCCTAACTATTTGGATGAATAATATATTTTTATTAATTTAATATCATTAAAAAAGTTTTTTTATTTTAAAATACCAATAGTGTCAATTTTGAGATGATTCATTTGTTGACTACAAAAAATGTAATTACAAGAAGATAAGTTCAAACTATCACCTTTAAATAATAAAAGACATGAAAAAAAGTGTCCAAAAAATTAGTGGATAGAATATATTATGTCAGATAATATTTATTAAAATATTTATAAGATCATTTATTTGATTTATTTGTTAATTATGAAATAACTGCATCATCTTTGTGTCATAATGAAAATTAAATATTTAATTTACAAAAATTATAAAATAATTACCACGATATAGGAAATAATTTAATATTTACAATGACTTTTTATAGTAGAATTAATCACTTGTATACTTTATATTAAAATACATTACATTTTAAAAAAAAACATGTAACAAAATTAACAATTCATTGAATGTAATATTATAAATGGATTAAAGTCATATAAGTGGCTCCTAGTGGTCCTAAAACAAACCAAAGGATAATCATGTTACGGATGAACTATTCCAACAAAATTTGTACATGTGTTAGGATAGTTTCATATTTTTAAATTATTTTGATTACTTTTAATTAACTGATTTACCTTTACCTGTGGTCATTAAAATAATTAATGCAGTTACTATTCATTATAAAAATGACCTATTAAAATAATATGTAAATAATAATTCCAAATATATAATCCATGACTCCTTATTCAAAACATAAAAATATTATTAATTGATATAAATTAATCCTCGTTGACAAAATGTGAAAATGAGTTTTTTAAAATGTAAAACCATCAAACAATTGACATGTGTTTATATCAAATTCCTATTTGAAATTATGTATAATGACCAAAATTAGATTAAATTATAAAATATTATTTAACTGTACTTTAAAAATAATAAAAAAGATAATATAACTACATTATAAAATTAGATGAAAATGAAGTTTTGAATTAAAAGTTGTTATTTTTTCCCTATTCATTAAACATGTATTTTTTCATAAAAAAACTAAAATTAAACCAAAGTGAATTTTGATGTCCCAATTATAAAGAAGATGTTTTTGTTTTCAATTGGAACATAAAAAGGTGACAAAAAAAATTTATAAAGGGTTCTCTATCAAAAGGTGGTAAAAATACATTTTTAGAAAAACACTTATTTTATCTCTAAAATTGAATTTTGTTATTATATAATTTCTAGATAAAATATCTTATAAATTTAAAACCATAAATTTAATTTTTTAGATATATATTTTAATAATAAAATTCATAAATAATGATTTTATTTTTTTTATAAACTAAATTATTTACATTGAAATTGTTTTTTAGAAAAACATTTCTTTTTAATAAAAATGGCTTTTTTTCATTAAAAATATTTTTTTAACAAAACGATTAATTAAATACATGTCTAAACAATATTTTCATAAATAAATTAATATTGTTTGTTTATTCCATTTTAAGAGTTGGGTTATATGGTAACATAACAATATTTAGTTGTTCTCTTAATTTTGATGTGTCATATTATGTATGTTATTGAACATATTGTCTCATTTTAAAAATTCTAGATGACACGTTCTCCCCCATTTGTGAAACTTCATTTTTATAATATGAATTTGGGTTTTGTAACTAATATAAGACTCTTCCATATAACTTTATTTAAGTCATATTTTGGAAATATTATTAATAAATTATGTACATTAAGATGAAGAAATGATCATATAATTATCACATGAGATAACACAAACTAGGATTCCATTTATGAAAAGTGGACATGAGAGAAAAAATATCTATACTGTTATAATGGAGAGTGAATGAAAACATGATTAGAATAAATTAAAATATCATAAAACCGCAAACATGTGAAGGGTTAAATAGTATATGATTTCATGTCAGGAAAAGTAAACAGAAAACATTTTTATTTAAGATGAATTTCATAGAATTGAGGTATTATTTTCAAAAATATAATAAGAACATAATAAAATACATTTACATATATTTTAGAGTTCCATCATCTAATAAAATTCTACTAGAAACTCATTTTTGTTTCCAAATTAATATTTTCTAAGATGATTGTTTTTTATGACGGAAACACTTTAATTAACTTTTAGAGAATCACATAATCCACAAAAGATTAACTATCTACTCATCATATCTTGAAACATTTACGAAAACAAAAAAGTTAGGAAAAAATTAAAATAATTCCCCAAATATAAAGAACATTAAAAGAATAATTTCTACTTTTAATCCCCAAAATTACAAATCAATAACCAAAGTCTAACATAGTCTATTCTAAAAATAACATAACATAAAATTACATAAAAAATAAAAACTATGATTGAAACCAAAAATTCATAAGGATTTGATAACATTGTCTTCTAGGATTTTCTTTAACTTTTATCTCTAAATAATATCAAGTACACTTTAAGTCTCATACAAGAATATAATTACCCTAATAACATATTCATCTTGTTAAGTTAATCATTTCCATAAATAACCCGAATCACCAAAACACCTCAATAAAAACATAGATTCATCCAAAATAATATTCATCCATTAATCCTAATATAAAATCTCATAGTATTATATTTTTCATATGATTATAGGGTCCCCAAAATATTTAATGTGTTCCAAAATTACATTTATCATTCAATCCTCAAATCATTTTCCAATACGAATGATATTCAGTTGATAAAACAAAAGTCACCAAAATAAATATTTTTTATTCCATGAACATGTTTAAATAAAAAATTGATTTAAAAAAACTACGCACTTAGTGAAGGGTAGTGTTAGGTGATGAAATCCTTTCACCCTTTGGTTGCAGGTTTGTTTTCAATGACCTTAGTGGATGTGATAGGTTGTCAGACATTCTGCAGGTTGTCATTTTTCTAAAACTGTATAATTTTATAACATTCCAAAAAAATGAGATAATATCCTCAAAATAACCATAACTTATTTTAACCACAAATGTTATATCATTACATTCATTTTTCACTTCATAACGTAATAACCCATAATTACCTCAAAAATAAATGTCACCAAATAATACTATTAATCTTCATAAAATATAGGTATAAAAAGTCTCAATACGGATTTCTAATACATTGATCGTATGATCAACCTGAAAAATGTAAACTCATATGATATCCACATCTCTTAAGAAGACATCCTAGTATATAAAGTAGTCTGAACTGACCTCTGATACCAACTATAAGACCCCAAACATAAGTATTATATAATCTTGAGTTATATCATGAATTCGCATTAAGGATCTATTTAGGATTATAGTTTTATATAATTAGGGAATAAATATGACCTAACCACTCAAATATTACAATGTATAATCTTCTACTCACTGTCCATTTTTTTCACAAAATGAAACTCCTTAAAATAATACATGATTTATTTTTTCGTTTGATAAAATTATTCATATAATTTATCATGAAATCCCCCTTTCTCTCACCCATCACTAAAAAAATTATTAAAATTTATAAAAACATGGTATGTACACACTAATCTCAGTATGTTAAATTATATTAGTACATAAAACATTAGTACATTGGTACTTATAATCCCAAGAAATCATGATTCCCCCCATAATCCATAGGCTCTTTAACAAACCTCAGGAAGTCATAAGATTCATGAAAATATATTAGAAATAATAAATCATAATGATTACATATGGAATCCATTTCATAATTACATTGAAACATTCAAATCTATATATGGTGTAACCATAATGGTTATTTTTGGAATACCCATCACAATATATTTCCTAAATATCTTAAATGAAACCCAACTAGTTATCTCCATCTCATTTCATAATAAATTGAAGAGATATCATGATCTCACCTAACCTCAGTTAATCATGGAACCACCCATGTACATAAATATACTCATGAACAATTACATAATCATAACGCATAATACATGTATAATAGAAAAAATGAAATTTCAACTTTGAAATCACATTTCTTCTTTACATGCCACACACTCATAAAAAAATATTTTTTAAAATAAAAGGTTAATGTTATAAATTAATCATCATTACATAATATGGAATTGAATATATAAAATTACATTCATGGAGTGTATGAAAAGAAAATATTCCATGTTATTAAAATAATCAATCCATTTTATAAACACAATTAAAAAATTTAAAATGAATATTCCTAAATCAATATGTATCTTAAGTATTTGAAACATGGATATATATTTAAATTTTAAAACATTAATTTTCATATAAATAAATCCTTAAAACCATTTTCAAAAGATTAAAATTAATCAAAAATAATTATAAAAATAAATCATTACAACATTTCAAATGATATTTTATTTAAAGAGTCCCTTACCACTTGAGAAACACATAGAATAAAATTCATTAAATAATAACAGTAGAAAATATTATATATAATGATAATATAGATATTGATGACATAACATGTCAAAATGTCCATATATACACCATAAAGGATAATAAAAGTGCACAATATCAAGATATTCTTCAATGAAAGTAGATTGACATTGGGTCCCTTTCCTTCAGTCCGACTCGTCAGATACAATCATTATATTCCTGAATGATAAACATAGATAAATTTATAATTTATTGATACCTTTTTTCAATTTTATTCATCATTTTATATGAATTAATACCATGTTATAAATGATACAAAATTATTTATGATCATTTCAGATGTTTTGTCAATATTCGATACTTGAGTTGAAAATGAATTTGGCTTGATATCAATAGTCCATGTGCTAATAAGTCCATAATCAATAAATTTATATTCATGAAATGATAACAAATTTTTATATATCATTTATTGTTTTCAATCCACTCATTAAATATCGATATTAAAAAACAACAACATTACAGTCATGGAGACGGGTAAGTCATATATACACATGAGTAATGATTCCATTTATTGTTTTTCATTACGGAAATAAGGTAATAATTATTTTTCCATTCATGAAAGATCATAAAATTATTAACATAATAGTAATTATTTAAATATGATTATATATATAATACAAGTGATGTGGTGAATAAAAATATTTCACATCACCTCATGGAGGGGATAATTTACACGTACGCATGAACGATGTTATCGTCTTTCTATGAAATGAAGGTAATAACAAAATTGAAATATTATTATATAAAAATTAATAATTATTGGTTTATATAATATATAATAAATGAATCAATATTTATAGCCACTAATTATATATGGTAATGAAAAATGATCTGTATCGTTTCTCGTGGTTGTAGTCTGTCGTAAACACAAAAGAAATATTCATTTCCCATTTTATTAATTCAGAGATGGATTTTGGTGATGATATTACCAAAATAAAATATAATTATAGTAAAGATACTATATTTATTATTTCATCATATAATTTAAATATTTAAAGGATATGGAAGAAAACATAAAATATAAACACAAATTTTTTTTTTACCTCTTCTATTGCTGATCACCTTTGAAAAAAAACTTAAACCTTCTAAGGGTGTTCTGAATAAACTATGGCCACAAGAATGTGGTGAGGGATTCTAGGAAGAGTGTTTTTAAATATTTTCCCAAAAACAATTATTTGGAAGTGTAATTATTATTGAACAAATGGTACCATTATATATGAGAGGGGAAGGGCACCCTTTGAAACTCATCAAATATTAAATTAATATAAATTCAATTTTGATTAAAAATGGTCCCCATACAATTTTTTTATAATAACTGATTATATTGGGTCAAATAATAATCATAAAATTAAAATTAAACAATTTTTTATATTTGTAATCCTTATCTTTTTGGATTAACGTTGATTTTACACTATTTAATTATTAATGTGATATTATGTTCTTTACACATTGTGGGTTAATTAAATTAACATAACATGTAAAAAAACCCCAAATCAGTGACATTGATGAAATATTTTAACTTATCCTAACAATTTAACTAAATCATATATTAATATGTATTTAAATTCATTTTATAATATATTTTATATTTTAAAATACCAACAATGTCAATATTGAAACTCTTCATTAATTGACTTCTAAAAAAATTATAACAGGAATATATGTTTTAAATAACCCCATTAAATAATCCAAAAATTGTTAAAAATGTATATTATATTTTTCAATTGCATATATTTTATCATATAATATTTATTTTGATATTTATAATATAATTTATTTTATTCATTCATTAATTAAGAAATTAATCCATCATATTGGTGTCATAATTGAATATAATTATTTAATATAAAAAATTTATAAATAAATTTCCATGATTTATTTAATCATTTTAACTAATCAATAAATATTTATATTATAAGAGATACCATATATTATTCCATATAAAAATGATTCACTTTTTAAAAATAAAATCAACAAAAATTATTATTCAATGAATATTATATTATGAATGCATTAAATTCATCCATCTCACTCTAGGTGGTCAAATTATCAACCCAAGGATGCTCATGTTTGAGATACACTCATCCAGTTAAATCATTATAGGTGTTAGTGTAGTTAAATATTATTATAATTTTATGTTAACATTTAGATACCGGATTTACCCTTAACCATGGTAATTAATATAATTACTAAATTTAATATTTGAAAAAAAACATATATTAATATCTTATACCTTCTAATTCAAAATATAGAATCAAATTCTAAAAATTAAAAACACATATGTTTCAGTAATTAATTGAAAATTAAATCATGTTTTTAAAATGAGAAAACATGTTTTTTCAAAGTGTAAACAATCAAAAGATTGATATGCATTTATATGTAATTACAATGTGAAATTACATCCAATGACAAAATAGGAAAAATTATAAAAACATAATTTAAATATAATTTAGAAACAATTAGAAAGATAATATAACTATATTATTAAATTTGATGAAAATATAGTTTGGAATGAAAATGATGTATTTTGTAATTATTCATTAAAAAGGTAGTTTTTTCTGAAAAATACAAAAAATTCATCCAAAGTGAATTTTTATTTCCAAATTCTAAAAAATAAGTTTATTTTTAGAAATATATAATATAAAACATATAAAACTGATATTAAAAATGGTTCTAAATAAAAAGGCGAAAAATTACATTGTTAGAAAAACACTCATTCTATCTATAAAAGAGTATTTGTTCTTATATAGTGTAGAGAAATCATATAAGATGAACTTTAAAAATACTATTCAATATATTAAATATATATTGAATTTATAAAATCTATAAATAGTGATTTTATTATATTAAACTAACATATTTTCATTTAAATAGATTTTCTAAAAAACATTTAATTTTAATTAAATGTGTTTTATTTTAATTTATAATTAATTGTTCAGAAAATAATTAATTAAATACATGTGTAAATAATATTTTCTTTATTCAATTAATTTTTTTCATTCTATCCATTTTAAATGGAATTTTATAATGTAGCATAATCATATTTAGATATTCTCTTAAGTTTTTTGTTGCGTATTATATATGCTATCGAACATATTGTTTCATTTTAACAACTCAGAATGTTTTATAGTTTTTCAAGTACGTATAGTGTTTTATACTAGTGTATGTATTAGTATATAAATTCATTTATCAATTCTCTATTTTCTCTCTTAGTTTTATAAAACATGAAGAAGAAGAATTATTATGTAGAGGATCAAATTTTTCTCAGGACAACCCAATGTATTTTCAACATAAAAATTCATTAAGTTAATATTGAAATTTATATTTTATATCTGGAAATTTAGGAACATTAATAGAAATGATTATTGAATTATATATTTTAAAAATTATGGCTCAAATTTTAATGTGGTACATCATTTTCTCAAGATGCTGCTGTCAATATAGAATCAATGTCGTGGAAAACCAGACCATATTTATTATTCCAATTTTAAATAATGGAATACACCATTATAGGTGAAATAGTATTAATGTTATTATATTATATTGTGTGAAAATAATGGTAATAATTTATTTATTCATTACTCTGAAATCTAATGATCATTATCTTTCTAATGGTCATAAGAATAAAGAAGTAAATCATTATTTTTTGGTAGCCTGTGAATTAATATGGGTCATGTTTAAGGTAATTTTGATTATTAAATCATCCATAAATGGGGCCCTCAAGAATATAAACATGAATGGGGGGGAAACACTGTGATATTGTCTGATTGAGGGTAAAGGGATTTGGGGCCAGATTTTGGTTAATGCATCTGAATGTCACTACGTATCCAATGATAAAAGGAATTTTGAGAAACTTTTTTATTTCATGGGAAATAATACTCAATGCATATATATATCATAAATTCGTGTAAATAGATTTTTTTAAGTGAAATAGGCGAGGAAACTAAGTTCAATTCAGTAAGAAACAATCCAATAAAAATTTACATCTGTGTGGAAAAATATAGGTAATCTATTGTGGGTATCTTCATATGGGTGTGATATAATATACAAATATAATAAGAGGTACAATATAGGATATGATATTAAGGTGTAACATCCTGAGCTAGAAGTCAGTGAAATGGTTCCCACATCTAGTTGGTCACAAGGCCTCAAGCGCACCTCCTTTTATTCCACATATAGTAGACTAACAGCTAGATTCTGACGATGTTCATATGGGGTGACTATACCTTCATCATTATAGTAGCACAACCATTATATAATAATATATGTTTTAATATGATAAATATTATAAATAATTGTAACGCAAGTGGAATATAATAATATCCAAAAAAATAACTATAACCAAATATACAATGATACAATGATTTCCATAAGAGGATATACAACAAAATAAGAAAAAAATATAATAGGCATTTAGATATAGTAATTGTACAAGAAAATTAATCAATTCCGAAATTATGTCTCCAAGAACATCATGAGTATAAAAATAGAATAGTGCTCTAAACTCTCAAATCAAGATACATTCATAAACACATAAAGAAGAATCCTATGAAACTAAACCTACGATCATGAGGTCTATTTGGGTACCCATGTGAAATGGTTGCTTGTACGAGGTGTGAGATATACTATGAATTCAACCAGGAATACTGAATTAATTTATCCTCTTCAGGAATAGATAATATAACAGAGTGAATGTATGGAATTTAATATATTGAAAAAATTAATAGTATACCAGTCAGGCCTCAGTTCCACGGGGACACCTGGTTGACAATATCATCATTATCCTAGGATAGAATATATCAGTCCATGGTCAACCTATACCAATATACTATATTTGATATATATATGTCATTATCTAGTTTTATGAACATGGGGACATAATTGAGAAGTCATTAGATCCATATATAAACATGGAAGAAACCCATGCATGTTATCTGGTTTGATGGATATATCCAAAAAACCGATAAACTGTAATTTCATATACATTTCAATAACGGGATTTACTGTTCTTAATAATTAGGTATCATGGACCCATATAATGTGATATGTGAAAAAGGAATACTATGTATCCCACTAAGGGAATAGTAATTACACATCACTATAAGAGTCTATCCAAGGAGATCTATAATGAGGAATAGCATGTATCACTCTTGGTATGGTTTAAAGGAAAAACCAGCTGAGGATTTCCCTGGAACACCACATCGGGGACGAAGTATCACTCGTGGAGAAATTAAGAAACATTTTCCACGGGGTATATCCCTGGGAAACTAAAAGTTGGATTGTTATCACTCATGGGTATAGTAATCTCAGACGGTATATGAGCCTACCCATGTAATTCCATTATGGAAATTTCAGTATCACTCAATGTATAAAACACATAAGACAACCTTCAAATCTAAACTAGTAAATCTATATCATGGTCCCATTAATACTGAAAGTGATCCATAAGGGTTCAACCGATTGATCCAAGCTAGTGTATACAACAAGGAAACAAAATATCATTCATAGCATAACACCGAATCATTCACCAAAAAATCCCAACCACGGAACTACTTTAGAGAACCATGTATAGCTAATGTACATGCTTAGAAATCTACTCAGGGAACTTGTCTAGGGTAGTCTCCATGAAAATCCATGTATCACCCCTAGAGTAATATAATATGAGTAACATATGAAATAATCCATGAAATTTTACATAAAGGAATCCCATTGATCATTAAATTAATTAAAAATATAATAATTAATTTATATTTTGAAAAATAGGAATTCCTTTCTATAAACATGCCAGAAAATTAGTCAATAATAGTGAAAGAGGGATAATACCATTAACCATTTAAATTAATGAATAATAAAGGCCTTTTACATAATCATTCGATAAAAAAATATCAAATTAATTAACTCTCTGAATTATTAATTCAAAATTAGAAAATGGTCACATGAAAAGGTTTTACCATTCACCTTATATCTAATTAGAATTATATATTTTAAATATAATAAAAATAAAAAACCTATAAGAGGTAGTTGGTTTATATGTGTGTGATAGGCTGGATAATTCAATCTATTTTGTATATCATGAAATCCATTTTATTAATCCCCTAAAAATTTAAAAGATAACACAACAAAATAGGTTGTTTTATTGGAAAACAGATGCAAACATTATATAAAAAAATGATCACACACTAATGGAGTGGTCCAAATTAAGGATAGAAACCACCATCAATGAAAAGTTAATGAAACATTTATTTAGTTCCTGGCACTATGTTATACATCACAAATTTCACATTTTAAGAGGCATCACTTGGGAATATCATTTCATGACACACTATTGAAAATTATAAATCAATAAAACATGATGTACATGCAATCCCCCCCCCAACATCATACATATGATTCTCTACTAATCTAGTTGAATTATTTTATTTGGGATGAATTTTTAGAATTCATATTATTTTTCAAATTCCTTGAAAATACAAAATAAAATTTGTTCAAATTAATATAGTGTCTGAAATGTCGAGATAAATTAATGAAGAGAGAAAGATGGGTTAAGAGATTACCACAATGCTTGTTACGTGATTGAAGAAAATTATGATTGAAAATGGATGTAAGTGGTCTATAGAACCATAGTAGGGGGACAAGTGACTCTATTGGGGTTGGAATCCCTCATATATGATGAGAATATAAGATACTAATCCTTTGTATCCCTATTTAATAAAACTATATGCATAATTAACATGATGTATCTGTTAAATGGCATGGACCAAATTCAAATCCGGTAAAAGAAATTGGTTATGAATTAATCCTGGAGGATCCCTATGATTTCATGTCTTGTACTCAACAGTCACAACATGTGAACCATGATTACAATGTTTATTGAATACATGATGTGAATTTCCTACTACAATTGTTTTCTTTAGCCCAGGCCATCATTCATTCCATCAGTGTTCTCTTGAAGCCCCGAGATTCCTCGAAAACAATAACCATGTCTAAAAACATCACATTAAGATGTTCAAAACCTCATAACCTCAATATCATTCTTAAAATTTCTAAAAAGTCATCGATGAATTGGAAACCATAATTTCTTTCTAAAATTTCATCCATTACAAAACACATGTTGATACCATCTCCCCATATTAGAACTTTTCATCCTTGTAAATCCTTGGATGAATAGTGAAAAACCCTAACCTACTATGGTCATGTTGATTTGTAAAATGGTCACATTGAATTTTCCAATTCCAAACAGACCTCTAATAATTCCCTTTAAGAACATTGAATATAAAAAGTTTTAAATCAATACAAATCTCATACTCCAAAAACTAAAACATCTAGGTAGATCTTACCCATGCTTATATAAACAAAGACATGATAACCTCCATATATCATTCACTAGTATTATCATAGATCATTACCTAATGAGTTATCAAATTTAATGTATAATTCTAAACCATGGTAATACCCACCATCTGAATTTCTTATTTAAGCATGATCATAGCATTCTACCAAGGTTCAAAACATGATTAATAACTCGAATTCACAGTTGATTTCTAATTGACCTCAAATAGCCTATTTGAGCTGATATTTCATAAAATAATTAGTTTACGCACACAACACTTTCCTCATCATAATTACATACTACAAATGGTTAATCACTGATCACATTCAACGAAAGTAGAGGACAAAATTTCAAGCCACATCCATCTAAATGTTTCTAAAAAAGGTCAACTAAGTGGGTTGATGCATCAGAAACAAAACCTAATGATTTCTATAAAAATAACTCAATATTATGTTTACCGCACTAATTGATTCATGTATCAGACTTCTATTGATGTATCCTAGTCAAACAATCTATTTTTGATTAATTTTTCATGCCTCCGCACAAACATTGGTTTATACAAGATCCAAAAATCATGGATTTTCACCATTAAATCATCTTACCAGAGCCTATTTGGAAACCAGTGTCAATTTTGAAATCATAAACTAGAGTCAATGTATCTCATATGAGGTTTACCATACTATAATGTTTATATGTGAGATATTGGTACAAAACCCAAACATCCACACATTATGAATTATAACTAGTCCCAATGTTGAATTTGCCTCATGATCAAACCAAAAGGAAACAAATGGTGACCATTATTTTTTTGAGTGTGCATCCACACAAGATTCCATGTATCACCTAGGAAAAAAATGATTCATAAACATTCCACACACCAGAAGCATAACTCCAATGTGGTTTATTTATCAAGACCAACCACATTTATTTTACTTCATCTTCTCAATGTATAACCTACAATCTATCTCCGTGTACCCAAATGATTTCATGATATAAGAAAAGATCTTCACTAATAAATGGGAGTAATAAAATGATCATAACAAATTGAAATAAAGGATAAATAATCTTCAAAAAACCAAAAAGGAAGTGCTAGGTACGTTTTGGAACCAACTGAAATCCAAATACACAAGGAAAAAGATAGTCAGACAACCTCAGGCTGAATCTTTTGAAGATGATCAGCTAAAACTAGCAATGAATTGTCATTACGTGACCATGATTACCATACCACTAAGGAAAAACCTTATTACTCAATAAAAACTAGAAGATTCTATCAATGTCCATTTTTATTTTTTATGGGTTGTGCACTCAGCAAACCACATCATCGTCATGCTTCCATTCATGCACCAAAACATTAAAAAACATACCTACCCCATGTGAATTAGACATAAATCCAACCTTTTTGAAATGATCATTTCAATAATCTAGTCCATATACATGGAAGGAAACACTAATCCTTCTATACATAATGTTCCCACCATAGGGGTTTCCCAATTAGCCAATTTATTAAAAACAATTATAACTCATCAAATAACATGAGCTTCATCAACCACTAACTATAAGTCTTATATATGTTAAAAAATCTTCAATAACCATGAAACTGAATATAGAGAAAAAGTATCCATTTATAAGTGAGATATTCTAAAATAACATTAAATGTATTCATGAAACATTTCACATGTTACGCCTAAATTTCCATATCCTCAGGAATAAACGACAACACCTACCAATCGGCACATCAAGACACCTGATCCTTTTATGACTTCATGATGAGATTTGGGATGCATTGATTTCCATTAACACCGAAGTAAATCTACTCTAAAAAAGACAATGGAATTTAGATTACCATATCACATCTTTAATTATAACCACATATCTCATAGGGTTACCCATACCATAATAGAGACTGAAATTGTACCACGTATATCATGTCATATTTCCTCAATATCTCAAATAAAAAATGAACTATCCTTGATTTGATCCATAATATTATTTATCCTATTCATCTTTGTATCTAATGGCCTAGACCATACCATTGGAATGTATAACCTTCTAAATTTGATCATTTCTCAACACTCATGACCATAAAAAGTGTCTAATTATTGAACATCCACCCATCAAGACAATGGTATTGATTTAGTAACTAAGAGTCTTACATGGGGAAAATGACGTCAGAACCGTACAACTTGTAAGGACGTTCAAAATAGAAATAAAAAATGACTTATTGTTTTAAAGGGATGAGTACATTTATTTATCCCCTTACGTAATCACGAACCATGGACCCAATAAGGTGTTTACACTAGAAACAATCACTAGGACATATTCCTACCATTTTGGAACAAGCTATTAAATGGAAGGCCCATAAGTAATTATCATGTTCCCTTTTCTAGTATTATCATATGGTAAATATTAACCACACATAAATGAGGTTTCAAATAGAGACACAACATATGTTTCCATTTATAAAATTTCATTAATTCATATTTAGTTAATAATATTTTTCACATTTTAAATTAAATGGAATGTACAATTTATAATGGAAACACTAATAAAGAAATTTATTTTTCATATGAATCTAAGAACTCAAGATATTTCATATCAAAATTCCTTTTTAATAATTATTTATTTAACTGATAACCTTTCATAATTAAGAAATTAAACACATTAATTTCATTAATAAGTTTTATTTATCCACAGGGTTATCACAATTTGTATTAGTCAAAAAGAATGTTAGTTTCAATATATATATAAAAACACAATTCAAGATGAAATTTAATTTTTAATTTTACAAAAACTAATATAAGTATATCTAAAAAGAAGATAATACATTGTTTATACATTAAAATGGGTTCTGGACAAGTAATATGCCACTATACTTCATTTTCTGAACCCATATAAGTGGATTCAAACACTTCAATGCAACATACATATATAACATAACATACCTCCATGGGGTTAGTTAATAATTAAAAAAATATAAAGTAATAAAAAATTATGATGGGTCCATTGATCCATTTTGGGTTCATTTAAATGTGACCCAAATTTTTTTAAATCATTATGATTCTGAAACAACTATAGCAGATTTCTCTCATAACCATAAAAATCTAGGCATATGCTTCATAGTAAATCAATCCATTTTTTATTTAAGAGTTATCACATTTTTCATTACTACAATGATATCTAGTTATAACAGGCTCACATAGAGTTGTTCGATTATATGGATCTCCATTATCCAAATTATAATGTTCCCATATACATTATATATTAGAAATTGGATCCCATTTAATAGTGACCCTAAATGTTTCATCCATGAAACTATTGGTACTTGTCTCAAACATGCCATAATAGGATTTGTAAGGTAACTCAATGACTATATATGAGAAAACACCATTTTTTTTGATACAATAACTTTAATATCCTATTGTACATGATAATTATAACAATAAATATTATTCCATGTGGTAAATAGATGAAATAATGGAAATTAATTACCTATTAATTTAACAAGATAAACATTATAAATAAGAATAAAAAATAAAAAATAAATTTGTTAATTATAAAACTATTTTCATATAATAATTATATACTAGTAAAAATTATCATTAATTATAGAACATTTCATACAAACAATAATTATAAACAATCACATAAGGAACATATATCAATGAAACTTCATGCAATGGAATTTTCATGGAAAATGATTCTCCAAGACCCTAGAATGATCAATGTAAAAAGTTTTCTTTTCCATATCAAGTAAAGGGTATGTACTGCAAATATATTAAATAAATGAGTAGAAATAAGGAAATTATTAACTCAAGAAGAAATAATTTTCTACTGTATTAATGAAAAACATGATCAACTATCCCATCGCTAGCCACTAGGTCTTTTCCCTATGTGAAGGTACACCACACCCAAAAATGTCTATTTACCATGAAACGACACATTCCAAAGACCTATATATCGAACACAATAAATAATATGGAGGAAAATAAAACAATTATGAAGCCACTTTCTAACGTCCCAACCAAGAATCCACTAATACAGTTCCCTATGTTGGTTGGGCACATGGACTTATGAATGCCTTCCTGTACACAAGAGGCATCTAGATAACAGAGACGGTCAAATGATGGTATGGTGGGGAGACTATACTCTCATGATCAATGTAGCATAAAGGTATAATATAAAATGCATCAATAAATATCAGAAGTAAAATAAATAATGTACATGGTAGTTGATGAAAAAAAAACGTTTAATGTACAAATCCATATATACAATGATTCAAGCATTTCAATATGAGGTGACATAACTAATAAAGTAAACATAAAACATGCTTTCCAATATAGTACATGTATAAAAAAATTAATAAATTCAACAATTACATCTACAATATCACATTAAGATTTGGATCAAGCCGGATATATGAACTATAGTCAACAGTAACAAGCATAACAACAAAAGAATAATCCAACGAACCCAAACCTGCAATAATGGTGTTTGTTTTTGAACATCAGTGTAATGGAAACTCTGACTGGGTGTGGGATATACTTAGTACACCACTAAAAATGGTGTGTAAATATATCTAGTTAATTAATATAAAATATTTCGGTGTTCATGTATGATAGGAAAAGAAATAAATAAATAAAATTTAGTTATTTGGGAACAGGTTCGACTGTGAAACCTTTCTGACAATAACTACTTTGGTAGAAGCCAAAATATCTCTAACCTAGATAAAAATATATAGATATAGTTTATGTTAATAGAAGTTTATTAATATATATATTTCTAATAAACCTATTGTATTAATATGTTGACATAACTAGGACATCTTAAGGGATGGATGCAATCATGGAATGCGCTTAAGAAAGTTGTTTGGAATTGAAGACACATCCAAAAAACTGATAAGAAAGCATTTCATGGATAATTATATAAGAGAATTTATGGTTTTTAATAAAAAAATTATTTCTATTCCCTTCTAGAGAGATCCATAAAATTAAATCTGAAGTATCCCAACAATATCACAATAATTACCCGTCACCATAAGAATTTTTTTAAGGTGATCCAAAAAGTGGTATCCCATTTTTCAACCTTTTTATGGTATAAAGGAATAACCAGGTGATTTCATCCATAGTACACTACAAAGGTGAACTTGTATCACTCATGGCATCTTATAAAAGCATTGACCACCAATCCAAGCCATGTTAAACCACTATAGGCCCATGTATCAATCATATGTATAATAATGTCAATCTATCAATGAGACCTTTTATTGAATTACTAAATTTTATCTTGAGTATCTCTCAATGAGTACAACACACTAGGAAACATATGATCTAGTCCTGTAATGTCTATTTCATGACACCAGTTATTGTTAGGGTGAGTAATAATGGTATAAACCCCTATTCCCACCCATGGTATACACATGGGTAACCAATTATCACTCTTTTCATTACACTTATGCATCCACCCACAAAGCTAATCCAAGTTAAACCACTAGGGAACTGAGTTTCACTCTTGAGTACGGTAATTTATCCACCCAATTTTCCCATCCATGGTAATCTACACAGGGGACCATATATTTCTATTTGATTAATATAATAAATGTAACATATAATCACTTCATTAGAGTATAATAAAAAGGAACACATGTTCGTACAACTTGGTCAAAATTCATCCATTCATTTAAATCTAAACAAAGAGGATGCCTATTTTATAAGAATATTGTATCCCTAATAATGAATAATTGTATTGGAACTATCCCATTTACAATTTAAATTAATGAATAATAAGTTACATGTACCTAAAAATTCCATACACAATTTATGAAATTAATTTTCTAGCCCAAATCATAATTTAACATTAGAAAAAGTCCATGTTGGAAGGTCTTACTATTAAATTTATATCTAATTGTAATAATAAATTTCAAAACATAACCCAAACTAAAACCCCATAAGAGGTTTATTTGACTCATGTGAGTGATATGGTGGAGGATTATATCTATTCCATATCTCAAGAAACACTTTTTATTACTCCATTATCATTTTATTATACAAGACACATCAATAAGTTGTTTTATTAGAGGAAATTTGCTTAATTTATAATGAATTTATTAACCACACTTAGAGTATTATCCACATTTATTTTAGTAACCTCTAGGAATGAAACTTTGATAGTGTATTTATTTAGTTCTAAGAAATATAGTATAAATATAAAATATCACATTTATAGAGGTGTTTCATGGATGTATAGTTACACAAAACATCGTCATAAATTATAAATTTAAGAAACATGAGGGTGAAGCTATAGACCAAATTCCTATTAGAGAATATTCACTAATCAACCTGTATAATGATTTGATTCGTGCTGAATTGAGTGAAATTAAAATACTTTAAAATAAAATTTAAAATATGGACAATTATTTATCACAAATATATCACCTAAAAGAGTGAGATAAAAAAAGGAAGAGTGTAGGATGAGTTGATACATTTCTACTATGTAAACAAAATATCAATGGATAAAATGAAAAACACAGGATGATGGAATTCTAAAGAATCCCATGTGGGGAAGAGTATTTTCTACTGAGCCCAGGGAAACCTCCCGTGTAATGATAATCTAAGGGGTTGATCCCTTGTATTCATTTTCTTAAATAAACAGACCTAACTCATGTCTTGTATCTACTGTGCAATGTGATCAAAATTCTTGACATATAAAAGTTACACATTATTAATTACTTAGGGTATGTCCTTATGATTTTACATATTGTAATCATCATCCACACATTGTGAACCAGTTGTGCATCATGTTTTGAATACATGATATGAATTTATGGTTTTTTCTATTTTCAACATCCTAGGATTTCCATAATTCCTTCAATGTATCCAGAACCAAATGGATACAACTAAAAAAACATCATAAAAACACCACATAATGATTTTCAAACCATAAAACCTCACTCGTGTACATTAAATTAAAGATATCCCATCCACCAAAAAAAATTAAAATTCTACTAAAAAATACATATGGTGAAAAATGTGTGATGATATAACAAGAATAGTTATATCCCATGAATAAATTAATAATGAATAACATATTTTATATAATGATCTCCCTATATTGATCTAGTTGATGTACATCAGAGAACTTATAGAAGGAATATTTTCTTATGTGATTGAGGGGGCTGAAAACACATCTTTGATTAGAAGGGACCCCAAAACAAGAGAAATACTAAGAATGTGATTGAAATATATTTTTTATTATATGATAAAAGATCCAGGGGTCACTATCTGTAATTTGATCATAGGAATCAAGTCATGTACACTAATATTTAGTGGTATTATATCATAGGTTATATAGACTATGACAATATGGTGGAATGGTGTAGCTATAACCATAAACTAAATAATTAAAGGAATAATACATTATCGATTGGGATTTCACAAGATATAATTTTATGATTTTAGGTGAAATCACATATACCACTCCCAAATGTTAAAGGTCATGTGGGATATACCACTATGAAAATTTAAATGGAAAGTTGGATAGAAAATATGTAATATAGTTTAACATTAGTTGAATAATGATATGCAAATTTCAGTTTAAAAGTGTGAATCAAAGACATAGAATACATTTTCTAATATAACATACAAAGTAGACTAATATAATATGCAGTTTATATTCAGGAAGCAAGAACTATATGGTGTATTATTGTTGGAAATGCTTCAATGACATAGATATCATGTATTTTAAAGTCATATGATGAATCAATTATATTATTAAATTTATAATTTTCTTTTATATGATAAATTTTTTAGGATTAATCATTTTCTATATGAGTGATAATGACTCATATTATTTTTTCAAGAGATGTGATTTTTGTAATTCAAATCATGAATTCATTTATCTACATATGTATCCATTATCAAAAAACAAATACATTTTCAATAATAATTCCAAAATAATAGTGGTATGTATACTATTTTTGTTTATAAAACAAAACTATTTCCTTAGGTAATGTGATAATCAGAAACATGATAAGTTTTTGGTTTAATTAATAAGAAAAATATGAATCCAACCAGTCCATACTAATTGATTAAATCATTTTCTATGTATAAATGATTAATTCTTAAACCTGATCCCTTCATATAGATATATATATATTCTTATGAAGTTAATATAGATATAGTAAAAATTTAATTGGATCTATTATAACCTTAACTGAATTCTTTGGAAGATAGAAATTAAATATAATAAACCACACTATTTAATTCCAAAACAATAATTCAAATTGGTAGTAATTTTTATTTTTACTCAAAAATACCATCATAGGTCTTATAATCGATATGATATTACTCATATTACTCTATATTTATATAGTAAAATAACTATAATCATATTATCATTCGAGTGGATTTAAATTCCATCATCTATCATCAATATATTGAAAATATCATTATTTACCCTATCTTGGTCATATACATTTATTATTATTAAAAAAATAATATAATTCAGTATTTTAGAATTATTCCATAGTCTTTTTGAATAAAATTATATATTTTGAGGCTATTGATAGAAGTGGGAACAATTATTCCACCCCTATACTAGATTACTCCTACTATCATATGATTTGTATTGTGATTGTCGATTTTGGACAATGTAACAATACTTACAATTATGGGGTCAATAATATGAAAATTCCCAAATACTTTTGGACGTGGTACATAACTACATTAGGAACTCTTTCTATAGATGATTTATTCTTTAAATATCTATAAATAAATTCTATAATTAATTTCTTGAGAACATATTTTCTTATTCTATAACTGGACAACCAATCCTTCAATGGGCGTGGTCTATCAACTTCATGTGGTCGATAGATGTATTGAAAGATGACAAATCTATATTCCATAACGTGATAATGGGAGAATAATGATGGGTGTTCAGATTCTTCTTCTCATATTAATTGGGAGTATATTTGTTTACTATAATAACATGTTATCATGGTTTATTGTGATCTTGGAAGTTTTGGATAAGTAATGGCCCCATTAATTTAGTGTTTTATATGTTTATACAACCACTATCGACCTCGTATTGTAAAATATATGGAAGATTGAGTGGATTTTTAGAATTTCATTAATGGTGGAATTGTTTGATATAGTCTATGGAAACATAACATCCCCGTGAATAAATAATGGAGTTCTTTATAATAACTAGTATTGTGGTGATGATTACGGTTGTGCATGAATGAAAACATAAATGTTTCTTAAAAAACTATTAAGTAGATAACTGTGTGAAAAATACATATGTATTGTTTTTTAAGGGATTTATTCTTATGAATCATTTCTATTTTATCAAGTGAATTATTAACTAGAAAGTAGAGGCTATTGTTATCCCCCACAAATAGTGGGAGAACATTTTATATTTCTTATGTTGGACTATGAAGGAATATTATTACCATTTAACAAGGAATGGATAGAAGTGTATTGATAGTCTCATAACATATATAATTAAGTGTTATCAGTGATCATCACAAAATTATTCATATTTTCATCATATAAGAAGGGTATTTTTTATACCTGAAAAATAATAAGGTTACACATGCATTGGGAAAACACATGTTAATGGGGATAGGGGAAGGGAATGGTTTTATGATTTGACCTCAAATTGAAACTCTCAGTATATTGTTATTAAAAATAAAGGCATAATGAGTTTCAGTAAAATAGATCGAGATAATATTTGTAGACTAATTTAAAAAGATTAATGTCATATTATTCTCACACTTGTATCATGAATGAGGATTAAAATGGTGGTTGACAGAAGAATATTCATGGAACATCCATTATAGTTTTTTTGGATTAAAAGTGAGGATAAGTTATTTATGAAAAAACGTCATAAAAATAATGACATAAGTAATATAAGGAATGAATGAGGATATTACTAACTTCTTGCTTATAATGAATTAATAGGGATAATCTTGACATAATGAAACTGAGGGACCCATGGTGATGATTTCAAATGAACAAAAAATATTTATGGATGAGTTCCATAGTTATTGTAGCCAATTTATTAGTGTAAACCTTGTTTTGTTATTTTGGATAATTGGTTCTTAATTCATAATATCATGGCATAGTTTCCATAAGGATGATTGAATTAATAATGTCTCACATAAGAATAGTGTTTTTCATGATATGTAAACTATGAATGGGGGAATGTGATGAAATGGATTCGTGAATAGAGACCAAAAAACAATTTCTCCTTGGTTGATGTCTTGAGATAAGTATCACCCATGTATTTAATCCTAATAATGTAATCACAATAATATCATAGCTTAGGAAAAGTGTATCTTAGGTAAGTGACTAGAGAGAATTAGTGACCAAGTAGAACACATGGGTGAATGTGATCTTAGGTATGATGCCCCGGTGATGTGGCATCATTGTGTCTTTTCACCAACTTAGTATACTACCTACAATATATCTCTATCAAAGGGAGATTTGGTTTGGAATATATATATCCTATCCTTAGTTAGTACATGGGAATCAAATGAAAGGAGGGTTTACAGGACACATTCACTAATAGTATATATCATTTTTCCCATAGTTTTACGATATATGAACATCATACACGAGTTATATAAACATTAAGTTGAAATGGGGTCCTTTATGTGGAACCCCTTATATTGGACACCAAGGTATGTGGTTATTTTACTCGATATAATAATTATATCTTAACATAAATCAATATGGGAACATATATATTTGTGCATATGTTAGGGTTAGTAGAGAAGGGTTTTAATGTAATGAATCATGGACATCTATGTTTGGGCATGAGACACTAAGAATCACTGAGTAATCACTTCTAAATAGGGTAGATGAGTCTTTTCATGTGTAGTACTATGCATATAAAAACCTATAAAATTGAATGGTATCATAAATGTTTATTATCAAATGGTCATAAATTTTTTATGGGTGTCCATTATTTTACTGTGAAAAGTAAAATAAATGCTTTTTAAGAAAAATATAGCTTTGTATTTCATGTTATAAATTTTTTCATCCAAGGTAAAAAAATTTCCATAATACCTTCAAAAGTGTGGTATAAAATTTATTCTATATGTAAACAAACGATTGGGAATCCTAATCAATGATATTTTAATGAATAAAAGTATAAAAATCAGTATTATATTACATAAGTGATATAGGGGCTATCACAAGTCATAATTATTAACACTAATGAGTATTATAATATGATGGTGTTCGCCTATATGAAATTGTGATATTTTTAATGAAATGAATTGCATAATGGGACATAAAACAAATCATTATACATGATATAAGGTAAAAAAAGATTTTACTTTTTCCATATCTGAATTTATATCAGAAATTTATAATTTGAATATAGATTATTAAATAGGTATTATGGGGTATATATTTAATTTATAAACTCTTTATAAAGTAAATAATTGTAAAATTGACATAAATAATAAATAATGTTTTTAAAATTTATAAATCACAAATTTTGGTATTAATTATTAAAAAAATAAAAATCTATATAATCTAGAATAAAATATTAATATATATTTTTATATCTGTATTATTATTTATATTATAGATCCTTTATTTATTGTTAAATATTTGGAAATATTGGATTTTTTATTAATTTTTTTTATTGATCATAATAATTAATTTATAATGATCAAAATAATGGAATTATTCGATAAACTAATTATAAAAGAAGTTTTTTTAAATAATTTGAATTCCCAAGTACTATGTTATAAAAAATATAAATATTTTGATTAGGAAAAATGATTAAATAATATATGATTTATTTTTCAAATTAAATAGAAAATATATAAATTAAAATTAAATATCATATAATAAAATTAAATATAATATCGAATGATAATATGAAGGTTTTCATATTAATAATTAAGTATGGTGTTTATATTTATATAGTGTACAAAAATCAAAATCCATAATAAAATGGTTTTACATATTTTATATATAATTGTTTATTTAAATATTTTCTCATGTTTACATATGTAAAATTATATTTCTTTTTACTTTTTATACATTATTAGAGATATAAATTTTTTATTTTATTATTTAATTTATTACTTACTAAAATGTGTTGAAAATATAATATGGAGTAATCATATTCATATTTATGGTGTTAATGAATAGGTTTTGATTAGTTTTCTCTTCTATCTTTAATTTAGATTGAGAGTGAGTTATAAGATTGATTATAAATGGAATATATTATTTATAAATATTTGGTTCTTCATTTAAATGAATAATGGAGTATTTTTATTAGTACCAAATTATGGGTGGGGAAAATTGGGTTGGTTTACTCACCAAACATATTTCATTTATCTTATCTATGAAAACTACGTGTTTTCTATTGGTTCCACAATGATTTCAATAAAGGGGGCCTTTTATTTCTAATGATTTTGAGACTGTCTATGAAAGGGATTCCCATACCATATGCATGTGATTAACTTGGTTATGGGTAAATACATTTATCTCTTAATTTAGGTATTTAACTTGGGTTTTGAGCTATTAAAAAAGATAAACAATAAGTAATTTTGAATATTTGGATTTTTTGGATGTTATTTGGATTAATGTTTTTTCGAAGAACACATACATTTTAATTGATGTATATGGGATATAATGGATAGGTATTTAGAAGCCATGAAAATAAAAATGTTTTGGATTATTTACAAATAAAACACATATCAAGTCCATGATTATATAGCCATGTATGTTCATAATAATCATGGGTCCCCATAAATTATGTTGTGTATATCACAATGAAAATGGATAAACCAATGAGTTATGAAACTAAATACAACTATAATATTTTGGATATAATTATATTGGAAACATTGTGTGGTATCACACCCAATTTATACAGTAAATATTTTCAATATAATGGATTTAGTCCTAATTGTTTCCACTCAACATTCAAATATTCATATATATCATGACTAACTAGAATTTATTTCTAATTATATATGAAATGAGGGTGAAATGCATCATGAAAAAAAATCATTGAGATGTATATATTATTACTCACTAATAAATATTATGTAATTTAAAGGGTTCATCATTTTAGTTAGATCTCTATAATAAAAAACATTATTAAAGGGAAATAATTATTTATACTAATATTATAAGTGATTATTTTCTAGTCAAAATAGTTATATCTTATTTGAATAGAATATTTATGTAAATATATAATATTTTAGATTAAAATGGGTAAAATTTCATGTAATTTTAATATGAAAATAATTCTCAAGTAAGATTGAAAATACTATATGTTAGGGAAACCATATATTTTAATTAAAATGTAGTTTTATTAAATATGTGGATATAAATTCTTATGAACTATATAGAATTACAATGTTTTCTTTCCAACTTAATTTTGAAAAGATAAATACATTAAATGTAATTTAATAAACATCAATGTTTTCAATATGATTGGTGACATAGATGATTTTGAGTTTTTTGGGTCACTACACAATGGTGATCTAGTAATGAACAACTTTCTACAATCATAATCAAAACTAGTATGACAGTAAATTATAAATTATTATTACAATGAGTTAAATAATATTTTACATAGTTAATATATTATATGAATGATACCTAATCAAGAAATATTATGTGAAGGTATATGTTTTTTATTGATAGTCCATGTTGTTAAATATTGAAATAAAAAATGGAAATCCATCAAAATCATTGAATTGACTAATACAATCCATAGATCTAGTATCATTTACATGACTATAAAACTCTCTTATCCTTGAGTGATTAAATCCAAGATTTTTTCAAGAATGACCTGTGAATACATTGGGTATATCTCTTGATAGATATCGAATAAAAAATTAAAACATATCAAAGGTAATTATTATTATCCAACACATATGGTTGTATACATATTTCTTTTTTTCTAAGTATTTTCTTCCATGAAAAAATACAAACAACTTTTCATCATATCAAATTAATATATTAAATTTTATAGATTTTAATTCCATTATTGATTATTTAATAATAATGGTTTCTTATTAACAATTGTATTATAGTTGGAAATAGAATTTAACTTAGAGATGAAGGAAAATTGATTTCAATAAAATTTAATAGATAAATACAATATAAAAAATGTGGATGTCAAAAATAAATTCATATTTCTATAGAATGATGAAATTTTTGATCAACTCATTGAAATGGGATGGTATTCCCTAATCAAAAGTTTTCTGCTGTAACATTAATGGATTTTGAATAAATATTGTTTTCCGAAAACCATTATAGAAAAATTATTCACAATTTTAGTATCATGTGATTACATTTTGGTATAGATTTTAACTGAAAAATATGTGAGAATTTCATGAATGGTATCATTAATTGATAACTAAACACCTTCATTATTTTAATTTTGGACGAAATCCACAATTATTCAAAATTGTGAAAGGAACATGATAATCTATAGAATATTCATTATGAGAAAATTGATGGATAAATATCAATATATTAATTTTTTTTAAATTCAATAATAGATATAGGATTTGAAATTATTGGGGCATATAATATCCAAGGGTGATATTTAAATATAGTCTAAGAAAATACATGTAATTGTTTCTCAGGTGATGAAGAAGATGGATATTACAAGTAGTTTTTTTGAATAATTTTCTATGATGGACTTACCCTTAACAAAATTAAATTTGATGGGAGATAAATATAAATGATGTGAGGAACATTAAATTTTCATTGATAAATTGATGAAACAATAAAAATTTATTATGACATTGAATCCTTATATTATCAATGATGGAAATGAAACATATTGAGATATACGAGGTATATCTTTTTGTTGTAATTTGATATAATAAGATTAGATAGTAGTGTATCACACTCTATAATTGTTCCCTCTATATATAAACTCGCATCAGTAAAAAACTAGAGGTAACTTGGGTAATTCATTAATTAATAACATTGAAAAAACATTTTTATTTAAAAATCTATGTTGTACCAATATCATATATGAGTAAAATATTTTATCTGAAAAGGACATGAATGATAGAAAATTTGACTAGGTAATGTATGTATAGACAATTCATTTTGATGCACACTATAGCACAGGAAAAGTGAAAATGATTTTTAATGCTTTATGAAACACATTGATGATTGATAAAGTTAATGTATCAAGGGAGGAATAAAATTTGATTATTTGTTTAATAATATTAATATATTTATATTTATTGATGGGTATTACTCATTTTTCATTTCATTATTATCCACACATTATATTAACGGTCAAATTTAGTAGGACTAGAAATTTATTACAATTATTTTAGTAATTAAATGGGATTCCAAATAATGGGGATACACTGTGTGTTTCAATATTGTATCAAAATGGATTGAAATAAATTAGTAATAGGTTTATTTTTCTTTTCTAATTGTTGAAATATTAATTGAAAATTATTGTCTTTCATTGTAGGCTTGTCACCGAGGACCTATAAAAATATTCTAAATTCGAAAAAAATGATAATGATGGAAAACTGCAATATGAAAATGATTGGAATTTATATATAGTTTTAAATCATGATTTATCTTAATGGAGAAGTAATAAATTCATCATAAATAATTGTATAATATTTCACTTCCTGTATAATAATATGATGAAATCTACACAGTTTTATGGCTTACATACCATTATAACTCATAGAAGACATAATTAATTAGGGATTGTAATTGATTTAGTTGAAATTTAATATCATAATTATCTTATAAAGGATAATTCTATGGTGTATGGGAATAAGAAACTATATGTTTTGGGAAAACAAAATCATTATGGAGTACCATCAATGATCATTTTTTATTTTGACCCATGATTTTACTCAGGATTCTCAAAAGGATTTAATAATGTAATTGTTATTAATTTTATTTTTAAAATGATTATCTAATATAACTAGACAAGAAGTATTTATTGGGTATTGATATTCAAAATGAAATTGTCAATTATATTTTTATATACATTCTAAATTTATTAGGAATACCCTTGTTTTTTAATGAGTTTTTTATAGAATAACATTTATTAGTCATAAAATAATATATACATGTTTAAGTATTGTTATAGTCAAAATTTATTTCCCATATATTTTCTTATACGTGTAGAGAATTCATTTTGTTGTGATAATGTATTGTTCAAAATTTGAATATAGTTTTTATTTGCATGCAGTAAATTTTTTTTATTTCTTCTAGAAATCCA
The DNA here is from genome assembly GCA_963277665.1 of Viscum album. Taxonomy (NCBI): domain Eukaryota; kingdom Viridiplantae; phylum Streptophyta; class Magnoliopsida; order Santalales; family Viscaceae; genus Viscum; species Viscum album. The sequence goes on along the minus strand of OY728162.1, from coordinate 1,231,220,689 downwards.
AACTGATATGTATATCATTGACATATCCTATTGTAAAATTCATCTAGAGAATAGGTGTTTATCATATTCATAAGTTGACAAGTACATACTAGACTAGGGAAACAAGGACACCTTATACCATGTTTTTCCAAGCTATTAGAAATAGATAAATATATCACAATGTTTTGATAAGAGTGGGAAATACAATTATACATTATGATTATTAAAGATTTATTTAATTTATCAAACCTAAATAATTATATTTTTCATCCAAATCATGCGATAAAAATGGGATTTTTTAGTTTGAAACCCAATTCCACTATAGTAGTAAAAATAAATTATGCCCCTGGTCATCATTGTAATATATTTTAGTGAAACTATATTCCATTGATATGTGTTCTATGGAAGAGTTGTAATGCTAATCATGATTCATTGGAAAATAAGGCATATATAAATGAGTAATTGCCTCATATATTCTCTAAAAAAAATGAATATAGATATTTATCAGCTGAAATACTTTTTGGGGTTGCATAGAATACAAGGTTTGTATAGGTATAATTCAAAAACAAACATATAAATAATTCAAAAGGATACATGATTCTAGAAGCTATAACATTATTATTTTATGGTTTTCAAAACTTTATTGTCAATCAATGAAATCTTCAAATCTTATAAAAAGTATATAATTGTCTTTCACAATTTTAATTGGTGGTCTCCAATTACATTCCAATTTTTTTTCACCGTTTTGGATAGAGATGAAAATCTATTATCTCCTACTCAAAATGGCCTAATTTGTGTCCCTCTATAACATTTTTGATATTTTAGAAAGTAAATAACTCATTTAGATTCAATTGCTCATTCCTATAAATAATCTATATTTTTTTAATCTATATATTATATCTATTTTTCACAGGGTTTAAATTATGTTCATGTCCAAATCAATACATGTATTTATCAAGGTGACTTGATTAATCATTATTATCTCCTTTTAAAAATATTTTTTGAAGTCAAAAATCATACTGATAATTCATCAAACAATGATGGTGACTTGATTATGATATATTTAGGGATACACCCCCTGGTCACTTATATGTGTTTATTTTGATTATATCATTATATTTTTTTAATTTTTTTTAATTTTTTTTGGAAATTATATTGTAAATAAAAATTTTTACAGTAATGTAATATTAGGTGAACTGTTGACACCCAATTAGTAAAAAATTAGATTCCAAGACATATAAAAAGCTTTAGGATCATTCCCATTACATATGGATGGTTAGGGAATGGATCCCAAAATAATGTGGTCGTTTATGATTTTTATTTTAATGGGGAAATTTTATTGCATGATTTGTTTAATGATAGAAGTAACTATGAGTTTTACACATATATTGGGTTACATATATCATTGTTACTGTAGTTTTATTGGTATATAATTACATACTCTTACACCCAAGCCACATGAAAACTTCAAAAATATAAATATTCAAATTTCTATTTTCCCTTGAAAATTATATCATTATTTTCCAATATTCATTCCCAATAGAATCACTATAAGGATCTTCCATATAATCATTTTCATCCAGTATGCTCCCATGGAGATCATCTAAATATTCTAAAATAATATCTTCAATTTAACTATAGGTTTCTCTTTATTTAATAATTATACATTCAACAATTCACTCATTATTTAATTTTACTATTAGCTTATTTTTGTAGATAAAAATATTTTCAATTATCCTTGATATGTATGTTTCTAAAATTAAATTTCATTGATTATAGAATTTTATGAACCCATTAATGTCTAGTAATTAGACATTTCTGGATGTAAGAATGTATTAAACATATTTTCGGTGGGTGTCTCTATATATAAAACCTCACATTGAAATAATCTTACTAATTGAGAATTCTAAGAGTTATACCAAAACAATTACTATCGAAATGAATACTTTACAACTTATTTATGCCTATATGGTGTGTTTCAAAAAAATTTATTAGATAAAACGGGTGATTTAAATTCCATTCAAATAATATTCATTATATAACCAGTTTTATGCTAATGATATGTCTTATTAAATCATTTGAATGAGTATTCAAACAAATATTTGTTTTCAAAAAAAGATCCATTAGAAAATTCATATATATATATATATATTATAATTTTATGTTTTATAAAAATATAGATTATCAAATAACATATTTTGTTGTGTTTTAATTAGTTTTGGATATTGTATGTATTGTGGAATAGAAGAACCTGAAAATTTTCTATGATGGTAGATATTAATATATATAATGTTTTAGATGAGATTTTTTTTAATTCAATGTGTTTTAAATGGGAGAAAATAAATTGATTTTTAGGTAATTGGGATGGGGGTACACTATCTTAATATATACCAAAGATAGTATAGGGACCCAGCCATAAACATTACATAATCATGAATTAAATGAATAATAAACATTGTGGATCTTTTCAAGTTTATATTTTTAGATAATTATTCCATAACTATTTCATTACATCTAAAAAATTACTAGGTAGTCACTTTTATTAAATTTCAATGTTTTCATAAAATAAAAACTCTTGAAAAATGTGTCTTGTCTAGTTATATGTTTTACAGAGCATGACATTTCCATGATCTCAGACATGGCCCTATTTCACTTTATGTAATGTGTAAAACATTTCAAAAACATGTGGCTAGCATAAAAAGCTCAGTAAGGGATACACATATTTGGAAAAACTATTTTTTTAAAACAACTAGAAAACCCAAAGTATTTTTGCATAAGTAATACTTTTCACATTTATGAATAGTCAATACTCATCATTTACTATAAGATCAATAAATACTATTTTATAACCAAAATATTACCATAAAACACATTTAAAGAACACATAACATGTAAAGGTAACATGGGACATAAAAATACTTAAATGGAATAACCATACAGTCGAATTCCACACCTATCACTAAATAGAATAACCATATGGCCGACATCCATACCCAAATCATTGGAGGTTATAACATAACCACCGACATTGGTTTATCACGTAACCACCCATAAAATTTCCAAGTACCATTATAAATTCATAACACATAAAATATTGAAAATATAAACATTTAACTAATAACATTTAATTTGAAATGAAATGAAATAATTTCAAGACATTGAAATAATAATTCCATTTCAAAATCCATTTGTAATACAAAACACCCAAAAAACAGAATAAGGGATTTCCTTTTCAATTTAGAAATCATTAAGGGTTATCGAGAAAGCCAAATAATGATTACGACAATGGAGTGGTCATAGTCGACGCAAATGTTAAAAACATTCCATTTGACTTTTAGTAAAAACATTATAGAAAAAAGATTCCCTTTGAATGAATGTAAAAGTAAAATGGATTTGTTATACACCGTGTAAAAAAAGAAGGTATATTTTATCTAAATATGCCTCAATTAAAGGGGATTGAGACAAAGTCCCATACCTCGGGTCAGATTTGACCCGTTCGTTCATTAATCCCTTGAATAAAAAACTAAAGATAATTTCTACATTCTTAATAACATTTTTCAAGTTTATTATGCAATTTTTATTGCTTATTACAATGTTATAAAACCATTATGTAATCATTTGAGTTAATAACGTTCGTTTTGTTGATATTTGCTACTTGAGTCCAAAATGGACTTCTTATAATTACAAGTTCTTCACATGGTCAAAATTTCATTATATCAAGAATTATATTTATGATTTTGATATTATATATATCATATATGTCCATTATATACTTGTATTTATAATAGTACATAACATTTTGAGAGGAGAAATTAAATGCACCGTTCATTGAGACAATAAGAAGTATGTACGCAAGGACACTACTTTCATTTATATTTCTTCATTGAATGGAATTAAAAAATAATGATACACAAGTATATTAAAGTTCCAGTTTGATATCATATATAATACCATTAATTCCATCTTTTATACGTCCCACATATTCCATTAACAAGTCATATCACTTTGAGTGGGTGGTAGTCTGCACTTTCTCAAGTTAAATTATCATGTTTACCGATAATGGATACCATAAAGGTATGATATAAAAAGAAAAATATAGAAGCATAAAAATAAAATTAAGATAATATATATCATTTAAAAATATAGTTTCATATTAATGGCCACCGTGAGAGGCTGTAGGAGATAATCGAACAATCTTCGTTTCATGAGCTGTTAGTTTGGCATCCACAGAAGTAATATGGTCTTCCCCAATTAGATGGAGGTGTGTGTATTGGTAGTTCAAATAAATCTCATTACAACATCCTTTTATATTTAGGATACTCGTGTTGTAATAAATGAAATTAAAAAAAAGAGTTTAGGGGTTGGAGAAGTAAAATAAATGAAGATATGTTAAGAGGAATCATTACCTTTAATTTGAGTTACTCCCTTTTTTTGAAACAAATGGACTTCTTGATGTACCTTCTGTTGAAGGAAATGATTCTAGGAGTAAGAGAGAGCTATTGAGAGGTTATTTGGTTAGGGTTTTTTTTGATACAAAGCGGTTGATAGGTGTAAGGAATTATTTTGAAGTGAGAAATATTTTTGGGGGGGAGGGGCTCTTTAGGAAATGTTTGAAACTATTACTTCATTATTTAATGATATTCGGTTTCTAAAGGTCCAAAAATAATCTAAATCGAATATAAGAAGAGTCATGGTCCAAATAAAATCATTCAATAATAATTGAAATGGTTTGAGATATTGTTTAAATTTTTATTACCAAATTTATTATAAACTTTTATTAATGAGGTAAATACTGCATCATTATTGTGTCATTAATAATTTAATGGATTTGTTTTCAAAAAATTATTAAAAAATTACAGGATGTAAAAAATATTTTGCTATTTCTAATGAATATTTATAGTCTAAAGGATAATTTATATTACCCCTTTTAATAATTTATTTACTAAAAGATATTTGTTTTTGTCATTTTTTCCATTACTTTAAGTTAATTAATCTAAAGTGTCATTATCACTCCCAAGTGGCTCAACAGGTTCCCAAAATCAACCGAAAGATGATAATGATCATAAATGACTCAACTAATAAGGTTAAAACATGTGTTAAGGTAATATCGTATTATTATAATATTATTTCTACCTTGAATTACCCTATTTACTTCTATACACGGAAAATAAAACTCAAATTTTACACTTTACCAAAAATTATTTTCATCTTATTGAAAAATATTTTACATAAAAATAAAAACCATGTATGTCAGATTTTTTAAATTTAATCCCGAGAAGTGGTATAAATTTATTTACATGAAAATGTCAGTTTTTTATTACTACTTAGTGGTTTCACTGTTCAAAAAAAATTGACGTTTTTCTGAAAACTACCAAAAATTCATCCTGAGCTATATTTGATATTCCTAATTGAAAAATGATGTGTATTTTTCCAAATTGAAAACATATAAGTATAATTAATTAATTTAAAATTATTTCTCATTGTTAAAACAAATAACGTGTTTTTATGAAATAATAACTATCAAAAGATCGACATGTGTTCATGTCCAATTTCAAAGTGAAATTAATTCCAATGACTAACATTGGATTATTTTTGTAAAAATACAATCTAATTAAACTTTAAAATAAATTAAAAAGATAATATAACTATATAAATAAATTATATTAAAATGCACTTTTGATTAAAAAGAAAGTGTTTTTCACTATTCATAAAAAATGAACTTTACCTGAAAAATAATTTTTTTTTACAAAAGTAAATTTTGATGTCCTGAATATAAAGAAGAATTATATTTTGTCAAATATTACATAATAAAGTCACCAAATCTTGATTTAACGAGGGTTATCCATTAAAAGGTTGCAAATCGACCATTTAAAGTAAATTATGCTTAAAATTAGATTAACTCGCATTTTATGCTTTTATCTATTATTTAACAAACCTGTATAATCACATTGTAGTTAGTGTTTTCATTCCCTCCAATACAACATCTATGAGTTAACTACCATTTAAAAAGTAATATTATGTTATTTGTGTGCAATATAAGATTTAAAAAAAACCCATTATTGCGTATCAGGTAAGTCATCGAACATAGTAACCATTTTAATGTAAAATTAAAATTTAATTCATAAAATATTAATAAAAAGGTAATGTATTATTTCATTGTTTACCCGAGATGTTACATCCTTCCCCTATTTTGGAAATGGTATCCTTGCAATTTTTTTCACTTATCAAATAAGTGGGGGTATTTATCCCTCATAGCATTTTCAAATTTCCACATTGACTCTTCAACCATTTTGTATTTCCACAAAACTGTTACTTGGTGAATTACCTTATTTTGTAAAAATTCCTCTAAATGGTAGAAAATCTCAAATTTTTGTTCCCCATAAGAGATATTCTCTTCCAAATAAACTACCTCTGGACTGAAAACATGAGATGGATCTAGAAAATAGTTTATCAACATTGAAACCTGAAAAACATTGTGTACCTGGGATAAACATGGAGGTAAAGCCACTCTGTATGCAACTGATCTAACTTCATCCCAGATTTCATAAGGTCTAATGAACCTCAGACTCAACATTCCCTTCTTATTAAAAAGCATCACACTTTTCCATAGAGAAACATTGAGAATGACATGATCACCTACCTCAAAAGAACGATATTTCCTTCAATTATCCGCATAACCTTTTTGTCTGCTCTGAGTTGTTATCATTTTCTTCTAAACCAAATGAACATTTTATACCACCTATTCTACCAATTATGGTCTCATTGCTTCCTTTCACCTACGTCATCCCAAACTGCTGGTGTAAGACAACACATTCCATATAATTTCCAAATGGATCCATCTTTATACTGGAATGAAAAATTTTATTATAAGAAAACTCAACCAAACAAAGATGTTGGTCCCAACCTCCCTCGTAATCCTGTGAACAATCACGTAGAATATCCTCCAGGGTTTGAATTGTTCATTATGACTGCCCATCTGATTGTCGATGAAAATCATTACTAAAATATAATTTAGTACCCAACGACTTCTGAAGGCCTTCTGAAAGTTATAAATAAATGCAGGATTACAATCAGATATAATGGAGAGGGGAACTCCATACAACCTAACTATCTTTTTAAGATAGAACCGAGAAAGTTGATCTAGAGAAAAAGTATCTCAAATTGGATAAAAATGAGTAGATTTAGTCAACCGATCAACAATAAACCATATTTCTTTAGTACCCCGAGTTTTCTTTGGTAATTCAACAATGATTCCCATGGATATATTTTCCCATTTCCACAATGGAACAGGTAACGACTGAAGCATCTCTTACTGTAACTTCTGCTCTGCATTAACTTGATTACTAGTCCAACACTTCATATTAAAATCAGCAATATCTTATTTCATTCCATCCCACTAGTAATTCTCCAAATGATCTATGTACTTCTTTGTACTGCCAGGATAAACTGAAAACGGGAAACATACCCTTCTGAACCAACTTTAGCTTTTTCTACAAATCACTGTATTTTTTCTGTACTTGCATTATTTTGTCTGTTAGAGATTATTTCAATAACACTTAAAACAAAACTGAAGAATTTTCTGCACCATATACTTCAATTCCAATGTTTATCAAATCAAAAACCAAATGATCTCGTTCGAACTTATCATTGTTAATAAAGCATTAATTTTTCAACTCAAAGCATCAGCCACATTATTTTATATTCCTAGATGGTAATGAATCATGAAAACATAATCCTAAATTAATTCCAACCATCTCTTCTGTGTCATTTTCAATTATTTTTGAGTGAATATTTACTTCAAACATTTGTTGTCAGTATATATATCAAATTTTACTCCATACAAATGATTCCTCCAAATTGTTTATAAAAAAACAAAAACAGCTAATTAAAAATAATGTGTATAGTAATTTAACTCATGAGGTTTCTACTGATGTGAAACATAAGCAATTACCTGATTATTCTGCGTAAGTACACTTCCATGTCCTTTCAACGAAGTTTCATTGTAAATAACAAAATCATCATTTTTAGAAGGTTGTGCCCAAACTGGAGCATTCACTAATCTTATTTTCAATTCCTGAAAAAAAATGATCACATTATTTTGTTCAAATGTACTTATCAATTTTTCGAGTTAACTTTGTCAATGGTATATATAATCGAGTAATATCATCCAAAACCTAATGTATCAACCTTCAAATCCAAGAAAACTATGAATATCTATTTTCTTTGTGGGTCTTGAACATTCTTCACAACCTTTGTTTTATAAGGATCTATAGTTATATCAATTTTTGAAACAATGTGACAAAGGAAAAAAATTTTGTAACCAAAACTCACAGATGTTGAATTTCCCAAATAGTTTTTTTTTCTTTTAAGGTTTTCATGAAATCCCTTAAATGATTTTCAAGTTCCACTTTTCTTTAGGAATAAACCAAAATATCATCAATGAACACAGCCTCAAACTTATCCAATAACTGACGGAATATTCTATTCATAAGATCCATTAATATAGCAGGTGCATTGGTTAACATAAAGGGCATAACTACAAATTCATAATGGATGTATCTAGTAGGAAACACGGTCTTCAAAATGTCTGCTTCCTTTAATTTCAACTGATGGTGCCTCGACCTCAAATCAATCTTCAAAAAATACTGAGCTCCCTGAAGCTGATCAATCAAATCAACGATATGAGGCAAATGATACATGTTCTTTACAGTGATGTTACTCAATGCTATATAATCAATGAAAATTCTCATTGAACCATATTTTTTTAGCAAATAAGACCGGAGCACCCCATGGTGATGTTCTAGGTCAAATGACACATTTATCTAATAATGCCTGAAATTGCATATTTAACTCTAAAAGTTCAATTTTAGGGAATCGATAAGGGGGTTTTGAAATTTTCATAGCATCACGAACTAAGTCAACAATAAATTCTAATTCTTGATCAGGTATAATACCAGGAAAATCATCAAGAAATACATCTTGATACTCATCTACCACTGACACATCATATATTAAAACAGATCCTTTATTTTCAACAATATGTTCATGGTAACATTCATTTCAATCTTTTACTAGTTTTTTATCTTTTGGATATGTTATCAAAATCAAGGGTTAATTCATGTACAAAAACTTAAAATATTTCTGAAAAGAATCCTCATTAGCTCTGCAGTCAATATTATCATGATAAACAGAAATCCAGTCCATACTAAAAATAAATCAAACTCCACTAGAGGAAAAATAATACGATTTGAAGGTAGATTCAATCCACACACAAGGACATGAAGGTTCATATAATTTTTTTTGTCACAACGATTTATCTAGGTGTTTGTAACATAAGCTCAGAATTCATATAATGAGATGGAATTCCCAATTTACTAGAATCCTTATAAGAAATGAAAGAGTGTGTAGACTGTGAATCAAACAACACAATGGCATAACCTGAACAAACAAATATTGTACCTGATACTACTTAATTCAATGGACAGACAGCTGCTGAAGTAGTTTAAAAGGATTTCACCTCCCCTTTCTGCTGGTATCCTGGTTTCTTTCCCTCAGTTGAGTTCATATTTGGACACTCATTTTCCTAATGACCCATTTCATTGCACTTAAATCATTTTATTTCTAGATTTTCATTGCCTACTTGATCATATTCCTTACAGTCACGAGGAATATGACTAAACTTACCACACCCGAAGCACATCACAAACAATGAAAAAAATTTTCCATGATTATTTTTAAAACAATTATCACAAGATAGATATTTAGTTTTCTTACGTCCAGGCTTCATTGATGTATTCTTTCCCTTTTCTTGCCAACTGGACCTCTTAATCTATTGTTTTCCAAAGAACTCATGATCATATGAAAACACAATTTCCTCTTTCTCCGCACATCGTACATGATTTACATAAGTTTTGAAATCACAAGAGGCTAATGATCATCGATATCGCGACATCATTATTGTGTAGAATTGATTTATCTTACTGTCGTGATCTCTGATTAAATTTGGTGAATACCTTCCCAGCCATGTGAAGTTTGCATCATAAGTAGCCACTAAATCATTATCCTACCTCAATTCCAGGAATTGTTTTTCCATCCTAAGACGAACCGCCTTAGAATATTATTTCTCAAGGAACGCACAATTGAATTCATCCCAATCAAGAGCATCAATATCCTCACTACCCCTGATATTTTTCACCATTGACCACCACTGATCAACTTCACCTTCAAAATAGTAAACAAAAAACTAACCTATTGATGTTCTGAACAACCCATAACATTGAAAAAATTTCTCCAGTGCTTTAATCCACCCTTATACTAGCATAGGATCAGATGATCCTCTAAATGATGTGGGATGTTGCCTCAAGAAATGATCCACTACTCACATGTTCCTCTATGGTTGATCTAGCTGATCTCGTGCATGGATACAGCCACAATTTATACCCTGAGTCAACTGTGCCATCACTGCAACAAACTGTTCAGTTCCGATTCTGACAATCTCAGTTTGCAGATATAGATGGTTATCTTCCCCTTGATGTCATCCAAACATAGCATTCATATTTACTCTATAGAAAACCATTCTGAAAAATGAAATAGCTTCGGAGAAGCAACATGATAATATATAAATTATGTAGTATTTCAATATTAACATAAATTAATTTATGGATATTAAATTAAAAAAATCATAACTCATAAAGTTTTCTAAACTGACTTCTGATACAAACTATAAGGACCTAGCCACAAACATTAAATAATCCTGAATTAATTGAATAATTTACATTGTGGATCTTTAAAAGTTTATAATTTTAAAGAATGAGAACGTCACTATTACATTACATCTTAAAAATTACAAGGTAGAAAAATATACTCAGTTTCCATTTTTTAATAAAATAAAAACACTTGAAAAAAAGTGTCTTGTCTAGTACCGTGTTTTAGACCACATGACATTTTTTTGATCCCAAACTTAACCCTATTCCACTTTATATCCTATGAAAAACAATTAAAAAATGTTGTAGGAGCATAAAATTCTCAGTAAGGGATAGACAAAGAAGGTAAAACTTTTAATTTTTTAAAACCACGCGTAAACCATGAATATTTTATCATATTCAGTAAATTTCACCATTCTGAAGTAGAGAATACTCTTTTTTGAATAAAATATCAATAATTAACATTTCGTAACCTAAATATTACCAAAAAACCCATATAAAGAACACATAACATATAAAGGTAACTTGGGACATAAAGAAGCATAAATGAAATAACTATACAGCCGACTTCCACACAGATCACTTAATGGAATAGCCATTCGGCCAGCTTCCATAACCAATGAATTAGAGGTTATAATGTATCAACCCATCATAGTTTATGAAAAAACCACCCGTCATTTGGTTTATCATGTAACCACCCGTCAACTGTCCAAGAACCATTATAAATTCATTACACATAAAATATTACAAATACAAACATTTCACTAATAACATTTAATTATCAATTACAAGAAATAATTTCATGATATTGAAATAATCAATCCATTTCAAAAACCATTTTCTATACCAAAACACCCAAAAACACAAAAAGGTATTTCAATTTCATTTTAGAATACATTAAGGCCTATAGAGGAATCCAAATAACAATTACAGTGGTGGAGAGGTCATTGTCCCCGCAAACGTAAAAATCATTCAGTTTGTCATTTAATAATACGATTCATAGAAAAATGATTCCCTTTGAATAAATTTAAAATTCAAAGGATTTTATTATACACCTTGTAAAATAAGAAGTTATATATTATTGAAATATTCCTTAATGAAAGGAGATTGTGATGAAGTCCCTTACCTTTTGGCCGACTTGACTAGTTCATTCTTTAATCATATAAATAATAATATCAAGTTATTTTCTAATTGATTAGAACATTTTTCAATTTTATTAATCCTTTTATATCACTTATTAACATGTTATAATAATTATTTAATCATTTAATTTAACAACGTTTGTTTTTTTCGATATTTGATACTTGAGTCAAAAATAGACTTCTTATAATTACACGTTGTTCCCATGGTCAAAAGATAATTATATCTAGAATGATATTCATGATCTAAATATCATATATATCATACATATCTAGTATATAATTTTTTTTATAAAAGTACATAACATTTTGTGGTATGAAAGGAAATGCACCGTTTATGGAGACGATAAGCCGTACGTATGCATGAACACAACTTTCATATCTATGTATTCATTTAATAAAATTAAAACACAATGATACATAGTTATATTATAATTCTACTATAATATCATATATAATATTATTAATTCCATCCATTATAAATCCCACATATTTAATTAAAGTGTCATATCAATTTGAGGGGGCGGTAGTCCGCACTTCCTCAAATGAAATTATCGTGTTTACCCTTAATGGAAACCATAAAATGTATGATTTAAAAGAAAAATACAGAAACATATTGAAAAAATAACAATAATATATATAATATATAAATATATTGTCATATTAATGGCCACCATGAGAGGAGGTAGGAGATAATAGAACTATCATCGTTTCATGAGGCGTTAGATTTCCATCCACAGAAACAATATATTATTCACCCTTTTTTTGAGGTCTGTGTAAGTGTAGTTTGTATACTTCTTGTAACAACATCTCAGTATATTTATGATACTGGTGTTATAATGAACTAAATGAATTAAATGATTTTATGGGTTGGAGAAGAAAAACAAAAGAAAAGAAGTTATGTGGAATCATTACCTTTAAATTGGGTAACTCCCTTTGGTTTGAACCAAAAGGACTTATTAACGTTCCTTATGACTAATGTAAGAATCATAAGAGGAGGATATGAATCTTTAGAGATTATTTGGTCATGGTTTGGACGAGCCAATGGGCTTGATAGGTGTGAGGAATTGGTTAGAATTGTGGGCTTTTAATAAGGGGGAGGAGGGGCTCTTTAGGAAAGTGTCAAAAAAATATTTTATGATATAACAATATTTGGATTATAAAGGTCCAAAAATAATTAATGTTGAAGATAAGATGACTCATGGTCGATGTAAAATAATACAATAATAATTGGATAGGTTTTGGATATTATTTTAATATTTATCACATTATTTATTTAAATCGTTTATTAATGAGGTAAATACTGCCTTATTATTGCGTCATAAATAATTTTATTTATATTATATCTAAAAATTATTAAACAAATACCATGATGTAGGAAATCATTTTAAATTTAAAATGAATTTTTATAGTCAAAAATACATTTTATATAACCCCTTGTAAAAACTGAAATACTAAAAGATATTTGTTTTTGTGAATTTTGCCTTTACTTTTAGTTAATTAATATAAAGTGTCATTATCACTCCCAAGTGGTTCAATGGGGTCCTAGAAACGACCCAAAGATTTCCATGGTCTTAAATGACTTATCCAATAAGTTTAGAACAAGTGTTAATGTAATTTTGTATTTTTATAATATTATTTTTACCTTAAATTACCCTATTTACCTTTAACCACGGTAAATAAAAGTCAAAAGTTACTATTCACAAAAACCTATTTTAATCTTATTGAACCACATTTAACCTACTAATAACAACCATGTATGTCAGATTTATTAAATTTAATCCACATAAGTGGTAAAATTTCATTTAAATGAAAATTTCTTCTTTTAACTTCTACTTAGTGGTTTCAATATTCATCAAAAATTGATGTTTTTTAGAAAACTACCAAAAATTCAGCCTAAACTTTTTCTGATATCCCGAATTCAAAAATGAACCCTATTTTACCAAATTTAGAATATAGTTGTTGCATTAATTAAATTATGATTAATTCCTATTGTCCAAACAAATAACGTGTTCTTAAAAAACAATAACTATCAAAAGATCGACACTTGTTTATATCCAATTTCAGAGTGAAATTAATTAAAATGACCAACATTGGATTAATTGGTAAAAAATTATCTTATAATACTTTACACCCAATTAAAAATATAATATAACCAAATAAATAAATTAGATTAAAATGCACTATTGAATAAAAATACAGGAATTTTCACTAATCATTAAAAGGTGTTCTTTACCAGAAAAATACCAAAAATTACCCAAAGTAAATTTTGATGTACCAAATCAAAAGAAGAATTTTATTTTTTCAAATTGAACATATAAAAGTGACCAAAACTATATCTAAAAATGATTCTCCATTAAAAGCGGTAAATTGACCTTTTAAAGTAAATTATGCTAAAAATTAGATTCATTCACATTTAAAGACTCTAACTATTATTTAACAAACATGTATAATAATATTTTAGTTAGTTTTTTTCATTCCCTCCAATAAAACATCATGAATTTAACTACCATTTAAAATAAAAATAAAATATTACTAGTGTGCAATTTATGATTTCAATGAATCTCGTTGTTGCGTATTGGGTACGCCATCAAACCTAGAAACCCATTTAATGTACAATTAATAATTAATTCCCAAAATATTAATAAAAAAGAGAGTGTATTATTTAGTTATTTACCTGGGATGTTACAGATAGTCCCCCATATGAAGTTCATGACCATGAATTGGGATAGTCACATAGGGATTACATGTGTTACAGTCAATGAAGAGTTTTTAGCAGGATCATCATTGACAGATATATATTACAATATAACATATAAACTTTTACCCAGTTATATCTACATGATGTGAAGTTATATCTCATGTAGTATAATTTTGAGGAATGATCAATATTACCAATTTTAAATTTCATTTCATATTTCTTGAGCCCTTCTTTAAATGTTTCTTTTGCAATCATGTATCCTATATTTCCATTGGCCAATTTTCCATTTTATTTGGTTCTAAATCATCTATAAATTTATAATGTTTCTCATAATTACAAAATATTTTGTTTTGAATTTATAAATTAATTCTTAATACAAATTATATTTCCCTGAAATCGTATCTTAAAATTCGTGTTAATGATTTTTTTACAAATTGTGTATGTAAATTGGTGGATAATCGTTATTATTTATATATCATTAGTATTCTAATAATCAATGGGAACACAAATATTTGTAGGATTTGGATCATGAAAAATATTGGGGATCAACAAGTTGTTATTTTGTGTTCAGTATGGAATGTAATCTTTGAGAATCTCTGTATTATGGCAATCGTCTATTTTAATATTCATGTATCAAATTATAGTTATTAAATGAATTTATTATTGGCTATTTTTTATTTTATCAGTTTATAATTTCTTTAGAATTATTGTTTTCTTTTAAGAAATGGTTTATTCACATAAACTATTGTAAATCCTATTGATTTATAATTTAAATCTCTTATATGGTATCTGTTGTACAGTTCATATTATTTCTGGTGTGAAATCATTATCAATGGATTTAACTGATTCCATCGATGCTTGTATCCAACACTTGGTGACTGGGAATTTACTTAAACCACTATGGTTGATCTTTTTTTGGCAATGTGTCCCCTTTACTAGCATTAATATATTATTAAAATTAAAAAAATAAATTATTATAGTTTTTAAATACTTATATACTTGATATAATACCATTGAAACAAAACAAATATTAATGTGATGGGGTTTTTGGATAATTTTTCTCCATAGAGCAACACATGTTTCTCTAGGTGGAAATGAATGATATAAAAAAATTCCCCTTTAGTTTTTACTGTGTTGTTAAGGAAAGATGCAATTTACTAATTTTATTTTTTTAGGTAGTTAATTGACCAAATTTAATATATTTTTTGTTTCAAAATGAGAATATATGATATCAATTGATTCATAATTTGTGTATATTTATATGAAAACCCGAGGTAATATTGTGGTCAGATCTGGCCCCCTTCATTGGGTCACTCTCAAGGTTTACATATGGCCTATCATGTAATTTAAACAAACCATTATTTGTAAAGAAAGGTTGAATTTTTTTATGATTCCACATCTTAGTTTTGTTCGATTATAATTTTCATTATACATAATACTCTATCGGTAATTGAATGGAATTTTCAGTCTATTAAAATCTAAATGTAGATTAATAATGGAATGATTATATTTAATGTCATTATTTTTATAGTAAAAGACTCAATGAAATTCACTAGTGAATCATATTTTGGGAATAATGTAAAATATTATATATTGATACCATCATGCAGAACTCACCCTTGTTTTGCAAGTAATTCAAGAAATTCAATTTATTTATCTGAAAGGTAAGGTAGATAATGATGAAGTGTTAGAATTTGGTCATTAGTTCTCATTATATAATCCAATATTATTCTATATTGATCAATGAGAATATAAAACTTCGTAATGGGGGGATAATATTGAATTGATCATTGTTTTCAATATATTATTGAGTGTTTGACATTGTATTTTTTCACATTATTTTTTTATAGACTATTTCGTTGATCATGGGAACACATAATATACCAAATGTTTAATGGGTACATCACTAGGGTAAAATTCAGTGGGAATTTTAACCTATAATTTCAACTAGAGTCCATGAAAATTGAAAATTAGAGATAACTTATGAAGTTATATCTTAGAACTCATTATGTGATAGATTGTTACACTCCGTATGTATAGTTTATCCAACAATATCAAAATAATATTTCAAATGAATAATGTAATGACATGTTATTTTAGATTTTTTAAATTAAAAATATACATCAATAATTGTTAATTTTTTTCTACTAACATATGCTACATTTGTCAAAAGAATGTATTAGATGTGAACGATTTGGAGATGAAAATGAGGTTGAGTGTTGTCTCCACATATAAATATTTATTATGTAGTACGATGTGTGAATAATATTGATTATGTATTAGTTAGAGTGTACAATACCCCCCATATTCCATTTATGTATAAAAATCTAATTAAAACCCATTGATTTTCATTTAACTTTGGATGTCAAGATATTCAATGTCTCAATTTTAGGAAGCTCATAATGGAGTACATTTTAATGGGTGACTAGGTCATCTGTAATTAATTTTGAGGACCCTCCATAGAGACATAGTTGTGTCACTTTTTATACTAGAGGATCATAGATTTAATTAGAAAAGTCTAATAGTACATGTTCTTATTCACAAATATGGTTTGAACATATTTTAATAAATTTGGATTTTATCATAACAATAAAAGCTTAGTCGTTTCACGAATTAAGGATCATATATTTTTTCGGTTATGTACCAATTTATACTAAAGATGATCTAGAGACCACTTGAGATATAATTGATATATGTTCTTCTAACATCATATATTTATTTAACATAGGAGAAACACTTTCCATTGAACAATATATATTAATTGATTTTATATGAATATGATATATGATGATTCAATGTGCATTATATATCTCCACTCCATTGAATAATAATAATATTGGAGGATATAAACTTTGTTTTGTGTCATGTGGTGGTGGCCAATGCTGATATAATATAATACATTAGGTTAATGACATATGAATCAATGATATTACAATAGGTATTTACTTTATTGTAATCTATAAATTAAATATAGATTTTTCCATTATAGGGTTATTTTTATTTTCCCTAAAGTAATAACTCACCACTACATAGGTTAGTGGGATTCAATGTTAGGTTGGGTGGCATAATTAATATTAGATATTGGATCCATTTCCAGTTAAATATCATCTCATTTTAAGATGATTAGAAAGTGTGTTCATATTCTAATATTCTGTTAATTGGGGATAGATATCCTATTTTTTCCATGATTATTTCCATTTATTTAGCATATATATAGTTGTTGAATTATAAATCCCCCAATCCCATTTGAAAAGCACTGTTGCCTTTCAAAAATTATTTGAAGGATCCTATTGAGAAAATTAATTTAAATATATTGTTAAATGATCTTGATATTATGTATGTTACAAACCCTAGAGTGAGACTATGTAAATCTTGGTATATTGTTACAAATATGGTGTAAGAGTTCCACTAAAATTTAATTTATTTATGAAATCTAAATCTAGTGACTGTTAAGAATAAGTATATGCATTCTTAGATACATAACTTCATTAATCAACTATATCGATAATGTTTTTTTATATATCAACCATTCATTAGGATATCTCCAATTTATATTTAGGGGTGGATATACATAAAACCGTATTGAGTAGAAGTTACAAGCATTATGAAAAACTTATTATTACCTTTTTATATTCAATTACTCTATCTATTTTTTTTATTTAGGAAATGAATTTTTTATATAACCATAAATATTTTAGAGTGGTTTCATGGATTATATCATAGTTTACACTAACGAAACCAATTTCATGGGAACTATCTTTTTGATTTTGAGAACATGGAAGGGGAATCACATATAATAATTGTTGTATAGGTTTAAATTTTTGATCATTAAGTTTAAATGTTAGCACCATGTGATATCATTTTTATTCATGTATGTTAATCCAATAAATATTTAAATTGTTATATATTGGTAAATACTAAAGAATTTATTTGATATCATAATCAATTTGGTTTTGGCAGGATATTAGAAAAAATATTGTCAGGACATCTCTATATTATAGTATTCATTTATGTTTTTAAGACATAAAGGGGTGAAATTTGAGTTGTCTGTGAAGTGTGAGATATATTTTGAAGAATTTTATTAATATTTGAAATTTGATACTATTCAAATTATTTTTTTATTCTACAATGGTCAATATTTTGTATGACCATGAACGATGTATGGTGTTTTTGAGTGTTTTTAGTACCCATAATTTTTCATGGAATAATGTTTTGGCTATTTATTCACTCTTACTAAGAACTACCCCACACATGACCTACTATTATCAGTGGTACATCATAATAACTTTAGGGAGAACATCACAGTATAATAAAATCATAAAATGATAAATTACATTATCTCTTTGATGGATCTAAATCTAAATTTTTTTTACTATGTGGAATTTCTAAAAAACATATTTTAATATAGATAATATGCTCTGTAATAGGAATGAAGTTGATGTAGTGACAAAGATGATATTTTAAAGTAAAATATTAAAAGGATCAACAGATGAATGGAATTTCATGAGACTATTTTCTGATATTCATCTAGATAAGTGAAAAAATAAATATTATTTGTTCACGTTATTCAAATATTTACAATTAATTAGATTATTAGATTCAAAAAAAGAAAGTATTTTAACTTTATAGGTATCAAATAAGAATAATTATAAATTTTTAGTTGATCTCTTTTGATTTTTTTTAATATTTCAATGATTTCATTTTTTTTTCGGAAGTGTTTTTGGTGCCTTGGAAAATAAAAAATATATGATGATAAATAAACACCATTATGGTTATGAAATACACCATACAACTACCTTGATGTTTTTTATCATAAAAAATCATGTTAGTAGACTATAATTGAGTTAATGAATTTCAATATTGTGTAAATGTGATAAGGGTTTTATATAAATATACTTTGAGATTGTTACAACCATGTTGAATCTTGTAATTGATTTGCGATGATATCTTCAGATTTTTTCTTATATAGCCCTCGTATCCTATAGAAAATAATTCCATATTGTTAATTATGAAAAATTGACAAATCCTAGGGGCATTCATCTTATAAATAAGTAAACCACAGTGGGTGAAAATTAAAATATATATATCTATGAGATTGGGAGACTTTATAGAGGATCATTGCTTATAATTTTAGATTGAGATACACACATTGCTTCCTGATTAGTAAGGGGACTCCAAATTAATAGGCCTACTTAGGGTTTGATGAGAACAACATGTAAATAATGAATTTATAGTATGACTGAGTGATCCATTTATATTCTTGAGTACATTCATTACACATATGATACTCATAGAAATTAATTTTTTGGAGAAATATATTTAATTGTTTTCATTTTATTATAACATTAGTTGTTAAGAAACAATAATTTGTCCCTCATCAATGTTCCTAGTAGGAGAAAAAACTAATCCCTTAATTTCTAGAAGGAACTTTGTTAGTGTTCCATGTTAATATAGAATAACATTATATGGATTTCTGGTAAGTTTTAATTTATCTATAAAATTATTCAATTAGAAAATTCTAAATAGAAATAATATGACAATAATTTTCATTATCAATTAGAATTTACAATTTGTGGTTAGGAATTTATCAAACACATTTCATGAAATGCATTTTATTGATTTTGGGAAAAGATAAAGATGATGTTTTTTAATATTTCATAATTTTAGATAATGGATAATCTTATTTGAATGTCACTCCCTGAATATTTATGATCAAATATAAAGTCTATTTGTCTTGTTTTTAGTATATCTTTTTTATATAGGATTTATCTGAACACATATTACATTGGTTAATATTGGGATTTGGATCTATAAATTGACACTATAATGGTTAAATATCATAACTATATTACGGATGATCGTTATGACATTTTGTCATGTAAATATATTGCAATATATTGTGTTCAATTATATAAAACATTTCTTCTTAAACATAGATATTACGTCATTTTTAACAATATTTATTACATTACATGAAATGATTCTTAAAGTCGCAATTAGTTTAGAATCTACGAAATCATGGAAACGAAAACACATGTCTCTAAGTGAACCACATCATCCCCCATATTCATTCGTCATAAATACAATCTATATTAGGCACATCATTCTTATTACATATCATCAAAACCTGGGTAATGGAAAAGTTAAATATGGGAGATACGTAATTTTATTCATGAGTATAATTGTATGTAAAAATGATCATAAAAATTCCAGATCATACCCTTCTTATAAAATAACATAATCACGATTCATGTAATAATGATTGGATGTCGATAAAAAAAGAATCAAAATAGAATCAATGAACATGAGACATGAAAGAATATCATTTTCATGAGACATTTAATTTAATATAAAACATAAACTTATAAAACCATTTCCATAATATTCAAGTATAACTTAAATTTATTTCATAGTCTACTGGATTTCATCCCCATACTGTCTTAGTGCTCAAGATTAAATCCCAATACAAACTCAATGGAAGAATCCATTTTCTGAACAAGGTTCACCCTCCAATTGATCCATGTTAAAATCATGATATATAAATATATTCCTAATAACATAGAGTGAAATATAGGTCCCAACAAGCACATATAAAATAACACATATCTATGAACAAGATCAAACACATTAATCATATAATAACCCATGAAATAATTGATGTTTCACAAAAATCTCATCAAATCATAAACTATGGAAAAATATACTGGTTTTATAATCATATTATACTCCAGGAAAATAACTAGGTTTCATAACAATATATCCCATAAAATAGAACTGTGTTTCATAAAAATATAACATGTGGGGGAGAAATGGGTTTGCAAAAAAATCATTACATAAAAAATAACCCATTAATATAAAGAATGTTAATGGAACCCTTGAATCCTACCCCCTATAAGGAATGAGTAACACCAAATAATTTCATCTTGTATTAATAATAATTATTTATTCATTTAAAAAATTTCATGAAAAAAATATCATTTCCATTTTTAATTTTTTTCTATTCATAATTCATTTTGAAAAAAAATTTTATTTGAATATAATATTGAAAATTTGTAAATGAATATTTGAAAAAATAATTTAATAGTTTTTAAAAAATAATTTTTTTTAAAAAAAAATTCTTCAATATGTGCATAAAATATCATTTTAAAACATTTATGAAAACATGGTTTTTGTACGAAACAAGTTTCTAATAAAATATATAGTAAATGTCATATCTTCAAAAAAAAACATTTTATAAATTCATTTATATTTAAAACATTAGAATAAATGGAACTATTATATGATTCAAAAATCAATAATTATAGGAAAACAAATTTAATTGTAATTCTTGTGTGATTTCATAAATATAATCATAATCATAAACACTTTAAATAAATGATGAGACTAAAGAAATAAACTCTTAAGACTATGGTGACATATAATCATAATACATTTGAAATAATAACATTACTTAAAGAATAACAATATTATGAAAACAATGATATAAATGATATAACTTGTCCAATAGAAATTATTTGCAGTTCGTAAAACTATATTGGTATGTAACATAACATGACCCACAAATAAGTAAAATTAAGACAAAAATACCTTACCACATTTGTAACTTTGAAACCACATCCCTATAAAACATAAATAATTAAATAAAGAATGAAAACCACGTATTTCTAATTATAATAATAATAAAATTAAACCATGGTATATATACACAACATATATATTAAATAGGTGAGGAACATGGAATGTGGCTCATAAAAAATTAATGTGAGATGGAAATCCTATACTAGTTGACTAAAATTTAAATCAAGAGACCCATGAAATAAAAAAATCAATTAAAACCAGGAATGTCATGAAATAAATTATATCATTGATATAAAATTTATTATAGAATTGTATACACTTCCCAAAAATATGAATGATGAGTATTTCATAAGATGAACTGAAATAAAAGTGAGAGTAGAAATCCCCTTACCTTAAGTCCTGATATTTATTTTACTCATTCAATCATCATGTATAATAAATATAACAATATTATACATATATTAAACTAAAATATTCATTTATATAATTCCATATATTATTTTATTATGACTTTTTATTACCCATTTATTGGAAATTCCATGATATGGTTACATTACGGGCAATAACCTCTTTGCTTTTCCTATATATTTGTATTTTTTATAATTTCTGTAATTTTAATTTAATCATTATTTTGTTAAATCCATAATGATAAATATTGTTTAAATATCATATATATTCATTATATATGTATTTATAATAATATATCATAGATAAAAATAGGAAATGAAATACACTATTCATGGAGACGGTAGACCATACACACACAGAAATGTTGTATCGGTTTTTATGCTAGATAGAATGATAAAAATTTATATGAAATATTATCATTCAATAATAATAATAATAATAATAATAATAATAATTACATATATATGAATTATTTTAATTAAAACCATCTTAAATTTATTCAATGTATGTCATGAAAGATTAATAGCACTCAGCAAGGTGGTAGTACATCGTACACTCAAACGTTGTAATCGTAATCACACAAAATGGAAAACTTAATGTAATGTGTGATATAAAAATTACCTAATAACCAAAAAACATAAAAATAATATATATCATTTATTAATATAATTTTAATCATTATTTCCAACCTGTATAAGTGGTAATGGAAAAAACCAATGATGTCGGTTCATGAGGTGGTAGTCTGTCGTACACCTGAATGATGATTCGAAAACCCATATGATTGAAGTGTGTGTGTTATTAGTTATTAACCATAACATAATATATATTTATCTATTTATATATCTATGTTACTGACGTTATTTTTTTATAATTTTATAAATAGGATTAATGGGTTTTATTATGTAATAAAATAAGAAATTTCTTTGATGAACATTACCTCTTCTTCAGGTGCCTCATTTTTCTTTTTACCAGAGGACCAACTTGGATGGATTTATGAATAATAAAATAATTTTTTGATTATTAAAATAAATATGGGAAGATATTTTGATAGGTATTGGATAATTCAAATGGATTGGGATTTGTGAAATTAGGGGGAAATGAGTGGCATTTTGTAAGGGATGTGACTGGAAATAATTAAATATTTTTAGAGAATTCCACCACCTTTATTCATACATAAAAAGTATCTAAAATGATTAAAATAAAATCATAAAATATTATAAAGTAGAAATATTTTCATTAAATGGGTTTTGGAAACGTTTTTTTGTTATTTTATCTTTAATATTAATGTCTATTACATAATAAATCTAGTGTTTCTATTAATTACCATGGTTATTTTTAATGTTTCCCTAATAAATCTTGTCTAAAATTAAGATGGAATTATTATAAATTAAAAATCATACAAATTAAAAATATTGAATCAATTTTTATAAATTCAATTTTAATAAGTTGATGAAATTAATAAAAAATTAATCTCATACATAGGATGAAACAACACATATTTAATGTGAAAATGATCAAAATTTTGATATTTTTTTATATAAATTTTCAATTTGAAATTGAATTCAATGACATAAATTATACATATTGATGTATTATTTAATTAATTATTAATTAATAATAATTAAAAATATTAATTATATATAAAGAGAATTTTATGAGAAGGATGTTTTCAATTTAAATTTTTCATTTTTACAAATCATAAAAAAATTAAATATTTCCAAAGAATCCCAAAATTTCAAAATAATATAATTTTGAAATTATTTATTTTAAAATGTTGTTTATTTATAAAATTAAATTTATAAAAGGTTTAATAATAAATTTTATTATTTTTCATAGAAGGACATAATAATAAATCTTTTGAGAAGATATTATTTTTAAAGAAATAATGACATTACAAAAAATTATATATTTAAAAGCAATTGTGTTTTATTTATTTAAAACCATCATATTTAAAAATTATATTTTTAAATAATATTTCCATGTTTAACATCTAGGTTATAACTATTTTTTTAATAATTATAACAAGAAAAATATATTTCTTAGAAACTCAGTTTTGCATATAACACAAGTAGAACAAGGTGATGCGTGTAATAGAATATTAAATAAGTTTATCATGAAAGATAATAAATAAATAAAATTTTATTTATTTTAAAAAAATAGTTCATAAAATATTTTGGGCATTAAATTAATCTCAACCCTTAAAATTAATTACCCTCTTGAAATTCAACACTCTAATACAAAAATATAGTATTCTACAAACTCATTATATCATGAAGTTACCATATAGTTTACACTAACTATTGGTTTCACCACAAAATGTTATCTTGGTGAGTAGTAATGTTTCATATTACTTTTTGAGTGTGATCTTTAATCTCTATTGATTGTTACCTTTACAAAATATCTTATGCGAGAGGAATGAAATATGGGTTAAGTAGATGTTAATGTTCAGTTTTGTACATCATTAGGAGAGACACATGGAACACATCATGGTTTAGAGAGTGGTTTTAGAGAATGTGCCAAATGATAGGCTACCATCTTAATATTATCATGAATTTAAATAGAATATCTATACCTAAGACTTGTTTCCTTTTCATCCAAAATATAATTACTTTGTTCCATGATAAAATTATTCAAAAAAAACATATCAAATTATAGATCACACTATGGGTTATAAGTATAATTATTTTTACCACCCTCTACTATCATAATATGATGTTAAATGGTTATGTCATTCTTCTCCATTTAATCATAAGTCCTAGGTCTTAATATATTTACTTCACTAACTTGATTATTTCACAATATATCTCAAAATTTATTTTTATAGGGGGATTCATATGGATACATCATAATTCTATTGTTAAATCTATTATTCTAAAAAGACTCAATTCATTGAATTTGTTTATCCCAAAAAGCTTGTACATCCAATGAAAAATATCTCATCATATCCACTAGGGTTTGAATAATTATTTTTGATTATCCATATATCTGAAAATTATATGTATTTTTAAACTCAATTTCATATCAATCCTTTATTTATGACTTCGCACGACCATTGAGGTTAAAGTAAATTCTCAATCAGAAGAAATGGATTTTGGAACTCTAGGAATCCTTTATACTTCCTTATTATATATCATAGCAATCTATTCCATAGATAATTATTCTCTTATAGTGATGAAGTGTTATGAATTATTAGGGATATCGACTACCAACTATATAAAATTATTCCCATTATACGTTACAGAGAGTCCTATAACAAAATCCATTATGATGATTTCACACTTCCACTTTGGTATGAGTAATGGTTGTAACATACCCTTAGACTTCTATTTATCTTATTTAAGTTTCTCTCCCAATAAGCACTAAGATAAAAACTATGTGATATCTCTTTTCATGACATCCAACTAGAAGTATTCCTTGAAATCTCAATACATATTCACATTCCTAGGATAAATAAATAATGATGATCTATGAGCTTCCACTAACATATCCATATTAAAATGTCATATAGATGGAATACATACATGGTTCATGAACCTTATCATTCCATCATGATCATGTTTTAACTTAGGAACGTTAAAAACCATGATATATATATATATATATATTCCTTATTTTATTCTTTAACAATCACTTGGATAGATGGTGGAATTTTTAATTGGGAATGTTATCGTTTTTCCACATCCTTCCAGATTTCTGGAACCATCATTTGAAAATATAGAAATATTGGATTTTTTGGATCATCAAAATGGATAATAAATAATGATCCATTCTACTCAATTCATTAACCAACATGTTATATTTCTCAGGGTAGAATATATTTACCAATCAAAATCGTTAATGAACTATAATAATATTTTTTGGAACATTTTAACTATTTCAATTATAATATGTACTTTAAACATTTTTGATCGGTACACATATAAAACATTTTTCTATAATGATATATCCACCATATCCTTAATTAATCAATTACCATATATCACTCTAAATCATTAGTTGGCTAATTTTTGAAATTATTGTTATGTTTTCACGAGGAAGAAGCAACAACCATGTACTTTTACCAAATAACTCAACCCAATTCATTCCTGGTTGGATTACATTATATTACAACCACTTATACATTACATCATAGTGTATGAATAGCTATTATAGCTAACCTTGTCTTCAGTTCTAGGAAATTTTCCTCACATTCAGCTATGCATAGAAACTTTTCTACCTTTTGAGGAAATATGGTCAAAGGAAAATATTTTCATGAGAAATTATACAAATAATGTAAATAATGTATAGTTAAAATAACAAATATATGTATATAAGTCACCATGTTTTGATTTTGTCAATATTAAATAGCCTCCTTCATAGATTTATCTACTAATATACCCTCTCTTGAGATTCTTTGAGGAAAAAATTAAACCATTTGTAGAAAAAATATAATCATTTCATATTTTTTCATATAGTTTATCATTCCTAAAATTCTTTTGTAAAATTATAAAGTGGTCTTCATACTCATCCTTACTCATTTAATTAATGAGAATATCATCTATAAGGAACACCTCAAATCGATCATGGTAATCATTAAAGACTATGTACATTTAAAATATAATGATCTTTGGATAATTATAAAGACAAAATGGGATCAATATATATTCATAGTGTCCATATACTATAAGGAATTCTGTCTTGGATTTATCCTTCATAACACTCAATTGATGATATCAAGATGATTTCCAATCTTGGAAATGTAATGAGCTCCGCACATCTGATCCAACATGTGATTAATATGGGGTAGAAAATACTTGTACTTAATTGTGATCTCATTCATCACATGATAATCAATGAAGATTTTCATTTATCGATCATTATTTCTTTCAAATATAATGGGTTCATGCTATGTTGAAACACAAGGATAGATAAATCCCTTGTCATGTTTTTCTTGAAGTTACATATTTATTTCCTCCAGCTCAATAAGTACCATTCTATAGGGATTAATTAAAATTATTATGGCGCCAATTATGATTTCAATGGAGAAATCAACATCATTTTTGGTAGAAGACTAGAAAATTTTTCTTGAACCACATTAAAAAATTCATTTACAATTTTCTTATCATCGATATAAAATTTCCACCCAACTATCTTGGAAACAAATCTATTCTGAAAGAGAATAATGAATGATGCATTAGATGTGATCTCCATAGTAACCACATACTTGTTTCTACATTGATATATGATCATAGGTTAGTTTGGAATGACAACCATGACTTTCATTCCATGAAAATATATATGGAATTCATGTATAGAAATCAAATTTGTGACAAATATGACATTAAATTAAACAAGAGAAAGAATTGAAATATTTTATGACTGCATATTTCTAACACAGTTCACTAAAGGGGATTCATTATATTGAGATGATACAATCATACCATTAGAGGTTTGAATTATAAATTAAACATCAAACAATTTGTTTATTATCATGATAACAAAAAACATGTATTAACGTATAATGGAATGAGTATATCAAAATCCTAATAAGATATTATTGCACTATAGTCGATGGTAGGTGTATGTTTCAGCATGTCATCATCACACCCCTTGTACAAAAAAAGGAACACATGATATTTCCTCTTTTCCCTCAGCTTAAGAGGATACCCATATCAATCATCGTCTTTAACCCTTTGATTTTGGAACTGGATATAATAATATCCATTTTACATACACATGAATTATTGATGTGTTGGTGGTTTATAATATGTATCTCTCTCTATATTTCCATTATTAATATACATTTTCCCACAATATTTTTGTAAAAAATAAAATAAACATCCTTTCCACAGTAAAAAAATTAGTTATACCCCTAAATAAAATTATTTCTATTATTATCTCAGCACATTAAGAATAACAGAATGATAATTGTATTCTCTCAGCAGTTAAAATATTTATATTTGAATATCATCTTTATCTTATTATCAATCACATGAGACAGATGGGTTACTCCAACCTCTATTTCCACCATAATGGAACATTGGAAAATGTCATAATAGCTACTGATGTTTATTTGGGGTAATCTTCATCATAGAACTTGATTTAAGCCAAATGAATAATTGATCAACATTATATTTGGGTTGGATGATTATTTGACAAGAGTACCTAACAAGTCTTATTGAATTATCCTTTTAGGAAAGAATATATTCATCATCAATTTTCTTTAAATCAAAAAACACTCTTTCCATATTAATATGAATAACAGGAGGAAAGTAATTGTCGAAAAAAATGTTTTGAAATAATCCCAATCCATGAATTAAATTTCATCTTGTTTCCTCGTATTCCTGATTATAGTACACCACTAGTATATGTCACCATATAAATGATAAAAAGTAAGAATGAAATTATCATGTTTTGAACATTATAGAATGGAAAATATATTTTTTGTTCTATAGATCCATTGCTCAACCAATAGTGGGTTAGAAGAACCATGATAGAAGGTGAAAGCACTACTACAAAAAAAATGCAATTTATAAGTGCTCAAAATGGGCATTAACAGCAGAAAAAAAGTGTTGTAAAGATCAGTGTTGATATAGTGGGCGTCCCTTTTATCAGCACTCTGAAAAGCACTGATAATGTCTCATTTTATCAGTGCTAAAAATATCTAATAAAATACCCCTTTATCAATGCTTTTTCAGCACTGATAAAATGGACCTTTATCAGCACTTTCAAAAAGCGCTGATAAAAGTAAAATAATAATATGATATAAAAAAGAATTATATAATACGGGTAGATCTTTTAATAGCGCTTGACCCCCCTATCAGCGATAGGCAGTCTCCCACATTCTACCGTTCCCGCGCATCATCACACTCGTGCACCCCTTTTCTTCCACCTGAACATGATCATGAGACCTCGCCCCATTTGTGGCTGCACCTTTACTACTAAGACATTTTTATTTTTTCCCTATTTAATGATATATCTATTTATTTATATATATATAGTAATATATATTTGTATATTGATATAGATTCATATTAATATAAATATATTTATTCATATATTAGTATATATATATATTCATTCATGTATTAATATTTATATATATATATTGGTTATAATTTTTTATACGTATATTTATTTTTATATTAATATATACATATAAAATTAGTTTTAAATACATTTATTAAATGTTTCATTTTTTTGTGTTTATAAATAACTAAATAGAAACCTACATACATATATTCAACACACACACACAGAGACAAACACACATAGACATATATATATTTATGAATAAATACATATATGTGTATTTAAAAAGACATAGAATGATTAAATGACTATAACATATAATCCAGAATCCCGTTTCATCTCCAAAACCAGTAAAATCAAATAAAATGTAATAATCTTCAATATGATATGTGGTATAGGCCAAAACGACATCTGAATCAAAATTTATACTTGTTTTAATGTTAACATATCATGGTATCGTGATTAAAAACTTAGTTTTGGAGGCCTTCTGCATCTTTTTTAGCCTTCAAAAATGATACTGAATATTTTATTAGGATACTATAAATTAAAGAGCATTGTAGGATTTGATTTGATCTGTTGTAGAGCTCAAACTAACACCCGTATCAAAATTTGTGTTCGTTTAAAGTTTGAGTTACATTTTTCATTTTATTTTAGAAATTTTATTAATTGTTTTGATTCATTGTGTCTTCAAATTGTTATTAAATGATTTTTAATCAATAATAATTACCAAACAATTAAATAATAATATTATTTAAATATTTTAAATCCATTTTCACTAAATTTATTATATATGAAATATAATAGTCTATTTATAAGAATCTAAAACATATTTAAAAAATTTATATTATATTTATATCAATATATATATATACCTATATAAAAATAATTTTTTTTAATGATTTTTTGAAACATAAAATTTATCACTGGTAGGAAAAAGCACCGATAAATCCCCCCTTTATCAGCGCTACAAAAAAGGTCGATGATAAAGGTCTCCCCTTTATAAGTGCTAAAAAAGCATTGATAAAGGGGGGGCCTTTATCAGTGCTTTTATTAGCGCTATTAAATGTGCCCATTTATCAGTGCTTTTTTAGGGCTGATAAAGGCCCCCTTTATCAGTGATTCTTTAGAGCTGATAAAAGTGTAGCACTTCATGTGCCCTTTTTTGTAGTAGTGATGTTTCCTCTTTAATAATTCAAAATAATGTTGATTACTTCATTTCTCATTTGAAATTCAAGGATGATTCATAGATAGAGAATGTTATGTGATCATAAAAAATATATATTTCTTTCCCACATACATATAATTTTATTTATCAGGAGGAAAATCATTTCAATCATCATCACATTAATCATTAACATGGTTCCTTCAGATTCCCTTGATTAACGATAAATAAAAATCAAAGAGTAAGAATAAATAATCCAAGTCAGGACAAACATAATTATGAAAAATCACTTATTATATATCTACATAATTACAACATCATTTTTAATATATGACACATTATCTTAATCTGAGTTCATGTATAGCCATTATCTATTTAAATAATTCATTTTGGTTTGTAAAGAGTTCAGTAATTGAAAAATCATATCCCCTGGGGGATTCAAACATGGTTTGTAGCAAGGGCCATTTCCATGCACTCATTCCTAATCAATTCTATCTCAATATGTTTTTAAAGGTTATTACCCCTATGTTCATTTGTTCTATATGCCCAAAAAATTATATAAACGAGGCATGGATTTAATTTCTTCGACACCAGTCACACTATACCTTTCTAAAATTCTAGTAAATTTTCTTTTACATTGAATCATCTATAGAATTATCCTTACTCTTATCCTTATGGATATCACAATTGTTTTTTCATCATAGTTTTCAAAGGATAACTAAACCTTTATTTTGATAACAATTATATTATCATAGGATTCTCATATAAAGACATTACATCATTTTTTAAAAATATTAATTATAATAGAAGAATAAACACCCAAAGACAATATTAGTTTATTTTATTTTTAAATATTTAAACATAAAAAATAGTTCATCAGTGAACTAAATCATATCCAACTACATTATAATTAACTATCACACTTCATAGATACATTATATAGAATACATATCTTTATAATATAGAGAAAGTAATCATTGGAATGTGTGAGATCAGATTCTCTACATGGGTAAACTATAGATATATGAAAGCCTAATCATTATCATATATATATATGAGAAGAGTATCATTACATTTTAATATCATACCCATCATATCAATGATCATAATAAATTGTTGTGTAATAAATATTATATTCTCATAAGACATGAATCAAATCGGAATCAAAGAACATAATCCATAAAAACATAATATTTTCATAAGACAAGGAATTATGGAAGAAAAATAGACATATAAAATTATTTCTAAAGTATCCATGTCATACATGCAAGACTATATTAGTGGAACAGTTTCAGTCATCAAACAATCATTATAGTCTTGGTTCACTCCCAAATCAATGGTATAATGAAATGTCCTTTGCTGAACCTATTCACTCCCCAATACCACGATTTCAATCTCATGGATATATATATTTACACAATCAATTAGAGGGAGATATTGGTCCGACCCATCACATATAAGATCATACATATCAATTCCACAATATTATATACAGTCTTCATATCATAGCATATTAAATGAAATGGGTGTCATAAATATTTCATCATATATTTACATGTGGAAACGAAATAGGTTTTATCATAGTACAATAATATTTAAAAATAAGTTGTCTTATTATGAATATAACCTATAAAATCTAAATTGGTTTTATAATCATATATCATTTGTAATGGAAACAGGTTACATAAACATCATTCCATAAAAACATAGAGCATTCATTGATTGATTGTGAATGTGTTTGTTGGATCATATACCTTTTATGGAAGGAATAACACCAAAATATGTCATCTTACATGTAAAATAATTTTTTATGGTCATTTAAAATATTGCATGTGGAAAATTTCCATCATTCATTGAAATTTTTTTAAATCGTAAATCATTTTAAAAAATTCTTTTAAGATAACTGTCAAAACATATAATGGAATATTTGGAAACCATTTTAAAAAATGTTTCTAACATAAATGTTTTTAATATCATTTATCTAGTATATTATCTTGAAATATTATTTAAAATAATTTTTGAAGGATTTTTTGAAATAATGGTTTTTGAATAAAACAGATCTCTGAACGAATGGGGATATAATATCATATTTTCATAAATAAATTTTCATAAAAATTTTATGTACCAAATGTGGAAAAATTTTACTACTATGTTAATATATCAATAGTAATCATATTATAATTAAATATATTATAATTGTTTATATATTTCATTAATGGAAGCATAATTGTAATTAACCCTAATAATAAATGAGATTATAATAATAAACTCGTAAAACAATGGTAACATTGAATCAAAATACCCATGAAAGAAAAAAGTTACATGATGATTAAAATATAAATAAATAACATTATATTATATAACATGTCAAGGGTGTATTATATACATGTTGTGAAAAATAAAGCTACATAACATAACGTGTGTTACAATGCTGGTAAATTGAGACAAAATCCCCTTACAATTTTGGTAACATTGAAACCCTAACCCCATAATAGAGATATAATCAACTGGGTAAGTAACTTAAAGAGAATTTTTAGTATAAGAATCATCCAATACATTAATTTTATGCATAAAATTTAAAAAATGTAATTTGTGGTGAACAAGGTTTCTATATAATTGAAAAAAATGTGAGATATAAATCCCTTAATACTTCAGTAATTTTTAATTATGTTGTCCATAAAAGTATAATTTCAATTGAAACCGTTAATAAAATTAAATAAATTCAATTCAATATATAACATGTCACAGGTATGTATATACACCACTCAAATGAAAATAGTGGTTAATATGGTGTATCTCCCATAGAAATAAAAGCGTGACTAGAAATCCCCACACATTATGTCCTAACATCCATTTCTCTCATTAAGTAATTCTGTATAATAAATATAATAATAATATAAATCCTTTACACAACCATTTAAATTTATATAACACCATATTTTTTTCATAGGACGTTTTATTAACCCTTTATTAGTAATTCTTTATTAATGTTATGTTTCGGGTAATAACCACTATATTTTTTTAATGTTATGATTTGTTATATTTTTGTTCCTCTTAATTTAGTTATTATTAACTAATAACAATAATGATAAAAATTATCAAAATTTCATATATATTCATTGTTTTTGTATTTTAGAAAATCAATAACATATAAAAATAGGAATTTAAATACACCATACATAGAGAAGCCACACTATATGTACGCATGAACATTGGTTCTATTTATTTCAGTATGAATGATAGAAAAGTATACGATAAATTAAAATTAAAAATAATTTTTATTTAATTTATATCACATAATATTATTGATTATTTTATTTTTACATTACCTGTAAACTGTGAATGAATCGAATTTCTTTGAAAGGCGTCAGTCTGTCGTACACACAAATGATGTTATTATTTTCCCAAAAAATGGAAAGAATGAATGTACGCATGATATAAAAATTCATGTATAACAAAAATAATTAAAAATCATAAATAAAATATTTAAAAATAATTTCAATCTGTATTCTAACCATTAAATGTGGTTATCGAAAAATAAATGACATCAGTTCGCGAGCTAGTAGTCTATCGTACAGTAGAATGATAATTGCATAATCCATTTGATTAAAGTGTGAGTGTTCATAGGTCACATAATTATTATAAAAATATATAATTATATTTATGATAATGAGTTTATTATATAAGAATTATATTAAAATAAATAAAGGTATTTGAGGAAGAAATAAAACAAAAATGTTTGTTGATGAATGCAGCATCTTTTTTGGCTGTCATTTTTTTCATTATACCAAAGGACTACCTTGGATGAATTTAATCCCAATATAAGGATTATAGTATTAGGGTAAGGAATTTGGGAATATTTATTTCTAGGTTTTTTCTGAATCATTGTACCTGATATTTTTGAAGATAGGAGGAGAGCGGTGACCCTTTGTATGTATGGTTTGTGGAAAACATGTAATGTTTTTGACGATAGAGTTACACTCAGGTTTTTCACATGTAAAATATTCCTAAAATGTATAAAATTAATAAAGTAATCATGTTAAGATGTAAATATGTCTAGATAATGAGTGATCTACACGTTTCTCGGCCATCTAGTCCATTAATATTAATGTTTAGTCCCTTGGTAAACTTGTTTTTCTCAAAATCATCATGATGAATTATTATTTCTTACAGTGATAAAATTTGTCAAAAATTATTTTTAATTTTATATGAATTATAAATTATTAATATTCCACTTATGGAATCCACTTTTCAAAATTAAATTCATAGAAGTTGTACATATTAATTTAAAAATAATCCCATAGAAAGAATGGAATAATGAGGGTTTTAAGCTGAAAATGTACAAAATCATGAAATATTTTTATACCCATATTCAATTTTAAATTGATTACAATGACCTTAATTATATTAATTTATATATTATTAAACATATAATACATTAAATTAAAATTTGAAATAAAATGTTATTGTATAAATAAATAATAATAGAATTCATTTTCCCTTAAAATTATATATTTTTAATTATTCATCTAAAAATAACATATTACAAAAAAATTCAAAAAAAACACGGTAATATAATTTTTAGATTAATAATTAAATATTTATTTTTCTTTTTACCAAATTTAATTTTTTAAAATTATCCAAAATAAATTTCATTGTTATTAAAATAAGGATATAAAAAATAGTTCTATTGTGAAAAATAGTATTTTAAAAACAAATAAAGACTTTTACAAAAAAAATCATTTAATTATAAATATGGTTTAACTTTAGCAAACCATGATATTTTAAATGTAATTATTACTATTTATATTAATACGTTTAAATTCTAAGTTAAAACTTTTATATTTAATTTATTATAATAGTAAAATAATCATTTATAGAAAATCATTGTTGTGGGTATGTTAAGTTAAACCATGTGTTGGATGTAGTTTAACCTTTTCTTTGTGTATCATGAAATGAAGTCCATAAATTTTATTTAATTTATTAAAAAATTATCATTAAAAAATATAGGATGTTGTTGTAATTCAATTATGGTAATTATATCCCTGAGATATAGGAGTGTAAGGATTTAATGAAAGGGAAATTACCTTAAATATTATATAACATGGAATGTTATAAACTATTTTTAAATGTTTTTTGGAATTTCATGGAGATTTATGACATAGATAAGATAAAAAAATATTAATCAATTTTAATTATATCATTTTTAGAATATTTAAATAATTGGAATATTTAAAACATGATCAATGGGAATTCTATACTTATACCGTAGTTAGTTCATGATGAATATAAACTATGCACATATATAGTGAAATTGGAGGGTAAATTATCATTTTTATTTGTATCATTAAAAAATATCTCCTGAAACCATGAATCCTTTAAAAATTAAATAATATAATGTAATAAATTAATTACTAGGTTATTGTATATGTATAAATCACAATGTAGTGTAGTCTTGTATTATGTTATTTCTTTTATTGTGAATACCAAATGGTTGGTGCATGGGTTCCTTAACCAAATGGAAAACCATTATAAATACTGGTAAATAAATTTTTGAAAGGACCATTTTTACCATGTCCATTATAATTCTACCTTATATTCATCTATGAAATTATAATACCCTCATGTTTTCTAAGATGTATTTCCCAAATACTGACGAGTGGGGGGGAATTTTGTAAATAAATATTTTCCATAAAAATACCACTTTAAATATGTTCCATTTTTAATGTATTTAGATAGTAAATATGGGTGAAAAATATTCCAGATATTAATTAGTAGGGAAAAAACATTTTTATTTATTATCATGAATAGAGGGACTTCCCCTCATAGACACCAAAAATACTCATTGAGAGTTTTCGGATTTTTAATTAACCAAAATATTTCCTCAGGAGATAACTATAGAGTATATGTAGATATTATATTGTAAAAATTATCTAAGATAATTTTAAAAATAATCCAAATTCACTTAGTTTATGAATTTCATACATTATGATGAATGAGAAGTATATTCGGTTGAACATGTTTAACACACAACATTGAGGATAAATGAACAAAATATTAAGATCCTAAAAAAGGGTGATTATATAAATTTACTATATAATTAGATTGTTGCTAAAATTAATAACATTTATAGGAAAAATAGTTCTAGTGGTACTCTTTTTCCTCACCATATTGAGGAAAAAATAGATAATTGTAAGGATTAAGAGAAATAACATGGATGTGTGATTAGATTTGATAGTTTTCAACATATGGACATCAAATTTTATTGTCTTAAAAAATTTACTTAATGAAGCTATTATTTGGAAAACAAATATTATAGTATTTTATAATATAAAAATTCGTTAAAATATATTTGATATTATTATATAGGAATAGATTATATTTTAAACATTTTTCTAAAAGAATATCTACACAAATGAAATATTTGAAGAAAATATTCGTCCTAAAAATTAGTTCCCACTATGAAAAACCAAAAAATATCATGAATTTTTGTGGATGGATCAATTATTACATAAAGTGTAAAATAGTAAAATTTTCATGTTGGTATATTTTTGGTTTGGTTCCCTCAAATATTATACATGATATTAATCTAATTACATGTTATATTCTAATTTATAAAATATTCTTGAGTATAATATGATTTCTGTTATCCATAAGACTTTATTCTCCAGTAGACATTCTATAGGGGGTTACACATTTACTCCAAATCTGATTATTATGTAAGTAATATGGTGAGGGGTACTTATAGGAGGATCTAGTCTTTACCGTCATCTTGTAGAATTACTTATAATGATTCATATAATTCACCAATAATTCACAACTCAATGAGGTGGAAATATTTTGGACTGATCTAAGATGTCACATAATACCACTCAAAAACTCATTAAAAGATAAAAATAGAAAAAGAAATATAGTTATGTCAACCTACACTCATAACTAGGTCTGGATATATGAATTTTAAATGGATAATACCAATCATGAAGAAACTCATATTATGAATGTTTCATAAGGAACATATAATGGAAAAGTATCAAGAAACTTTACAAAATAAAAGCTAAATGTCCAATACTCTGTGTATAATCATGTTCATTTCATCATCATTTGTGGAAAAGGAAATACATTTTTGAATCATCTTGAAATTGAGATGTAAAAAGTGGATTATATGAAGATTCATCACAGAATTGAACAAACCATTGGTTCATAGAGATAACAAGAAAGAGTCATTTGTCTTCCAATATTTCCTTTATGAAAATCTAAACTTTTGAATAGTGTACCATTTTTATACATAAGAACGTGTAACATGGGATTATACCATCAATAGTGGAGATCAATTTCTTTCAGAAATAAAAGAGAATCATTGACTATTGTGGGTATATGATCATGGAAATGGTATCCTAAACATCACTCACATTGGATCATAGGACCATACAAGCATAGTTATGATAGTTTCAATTCACCCAAACTAGATCATCCTTTTTAATGAAACATTCAACTTTATAGAATTAAAAATATTGAAGGATCCTAAGCTGATATATTATAGATGATAATGAGTCCCCAATGTTTCCCAAACCATCATATAGATGAATCACCCAAGGATATCAATTTTTCAATTCGTTTAATTATATAAATAAATTTTCTAAAAAGATAGTTATAAACACAACCCTAATCATCATTGAAAAATGATATAAAATTTGAAAATGATAAAAAAGACAATTTAACAAAAAATGTGTATAATTAACTTATAGAAATTAGCTTTGATTATAAATAAACTATTTTTGATCATATTAATTAAATTATGAATTTTTTAAATTTTTATAATTTTTAGCAATGATATAAATAATTTGATATGAAATAATAAAATCACTTAATGAAATCCAAGGAATAGTCATGAAATGATAAAAAATACTAATC
The DNA here is from genome assembly GCA_963277665.1 of Viscum album. NCBI lineage: Eukaryota > Viridiplantae > Streptophyta > Magnoliopsida > Santalales > Viscaceae > Viscum > Viscum album. The sequence goes on along the minus strand of OY728162.1, from coordinate 1,231,182,097 downwards.
TATTATTTTTTCACTAATTGAAAAGGTTCGTTAATAAACACTATTTTATTAATATTAGATTTTTTAAAAGAACACTTATATAATTTTTTGTATTAAACATTTGGAACAATAATATTTATTCGAGTAAAAATAGAAATAACCATTCATTCATTTATTACTAATTTTTTTATGACTAAATATAATACCATTTACCGAAAAATCTATATATTTTTCTGAAAATAGATTTAATGTGCATAATGTATTTTTTTCAATATAAAAAGATTAATCTATATTGGTGAATAATATTAGAGAAACTAATAGAAATTATTTTTAATCAAATAAATTAAAATTAATCAAATGATTTTGAAAAGGAATAAAAAAAATAAAATAATTTTTATGCTTAGATATGTATTATATTAAAACAATTCTAAACATATTGTATATGGATATTAGAGTTAATATATACCGCCATTTGAAATTAAATATGATAAATTTGATTCCATATATTTAATAAACATGCCCAAATTTGATTTTATTTAATATTTCATTTATGATTATTAATATACATAATGGAGGTTATAATATAGTTCTCATGGTTTTGGTTAAATGAAGTGAGTTGTTAAACATCTGTATATGGCCATTAAGATAAATTAAACATTTATAAATATGATTTTATCATTATATTTGAACACTAAAATATCATATATTCCCCAAAGATTTATATTTGGTTCCACTATACATTTACGATTTCATTTATTATATATAAATATTCATAATATTTAAAAAAATCACTCATCCCACTTAAAAAATTAATATTCCACGTCATAGTTCTACACATACATTGATCATATTAACTTGACCAATATAATAAAAAAACTTATAAACACAATTTATTGATACTTAAATGTTTTGGTCACATCAAATTTCATTCCAAAGAAGGATTCAATAGAGATAGAAAAGAGAATACCTTAGGAAGAGGCAATTTATTTATATTAGTTATTTTATATTTAATTATTCTTCCACCATATGAAAATAAGTTAGGACCATATAAAAAATAGAATTGGAATAATTACTAAAATTAAATTTTATTAGGTTTTTGGGACACAAAATATTTACCCTAATTCCAAAAAATTGAATGTGGGAATGGGATTCAGGCTTACACACATACTATCACCTCTATAAAGTGATGAATTTATGTTTTGATCACTCCCTCTCATGAATGGTAATAAATATTGATTTAACAAATATATGTGATATATATGAATAAAATTGATTTTTAAATATCATATAATTATCTACAATAAAATTTGTTTCTATAAATTTAATAACAAAAATAAAAAATCTAAATATATATGAATTGATGCCTATATGAGGTAATAAATTTAATTTTTTTCCTACAAATAAATACTTGGTTCTAAAAGTTCACACAATAAGTATTTATTATTATTATAAAAATAATTGACACCAAAACAAGTATTAATTAATCTTTATTGGAACCATATAACCAAATCATGCATGTAAAATTAATGATATAAAATTAAATAATTACATTATCAAAAAATTACTAATTAATGAGAAGATAGAAATTATAAGTGAGTATTTTATAGTATCCCTATCAAATTATATGTTCTTAATTGTTTCCAAAAACACTTTTTTTTATAATTTATTCTTAATTATTTTAAATATATTTAATTTTATTATTATTTATAGCCTTATGTAATGTTTTAAGCTCAATATAAGGGTAAATTAATTTTTCCTTTGCATAGGCTAGTTTTTTCGAGATGTGAAATGGAAATTTTCTATTTATAAGGGTTGGTAAGGGTAACTAAGCTACTATGTGAGTTGATTTTTTAGCCTCTTCATAATAGTATCTATGATTTTCATAACTAATATATAAGGATACATATGGTGATATATAAGAGAAAACCAATTATGTGTAAGTATAAAATATTAATTTATAAAGTCCATAATGGTAAAATATAGAGATTCATAAAGGTATGTCTTTATTGATGGCCTTTGTAAGTGTGTAATGATGTAACCCTACGAAAAAACTATGAGATGTCTCAGGGTAAAACAATATTACCCTTATGTACACCTATTTATTGAATAATGATATAGTTAAATCTTTTTTTTATTTTTATTATACACAACAATGATCTTGTGAAATGTTTTTTTGGTTTTAAAATCCTGATAAAATATAATAAAACATTGTCAACACATTTACAATTCAGTAATAATTTTTTTATAGGTCTAAAATCCCCAGTTTCAAAAATAATTTCAATGGATAATAAAATGGTTAAATTAAATTTAGGATTCAATACATTGAACATGATCACAGTTATATTTTAAATAAAACAACAAATTACTATAACCTATTTTTCGATATCATCAGGAGATGGGGTAGTCCTTATTTAACATTCCATGATCATCTAGTTCTTCTTATATCAATCTATTTTTTCTTCTTTCATCAATATATGAAACACCAACTATATCATCTCAACTATTAAATGTATTTTTTTTTGGAGGATGATTTCCATATATAGAATTTTCTTGCCTATTTTTTATTTTATAATTCATAAACATCCATGAAAATGATATTGAATAATTAAACAGAAATATAAATGAATTATTGTTGAATAATAAATTATTGACTTAATTTTCTTAAATTATTATCATGATATAAAATATGATCACAAGATGATTTTTTTTAAATTTAATTGATTTCATGTTCTATGGATTAAATCAATATTTATTGAAATTATCATGAAGAGATAATTTTTTATTACAAGTGAAGTTTATCTTTTATTAAAAATAAAATATTTTTATACAATTTAATGAATACATGGAAATATAATATAATTTAATTAATTTAGAATCTTTTTTTGTGATTCCATCGAGTGCCCTTCAACACAACATTAGAAATATTGAGTTCATATTTTGATTATAATTTAGATGGGATGTTTATTATTTTTATCATGATATGAACTTGTGTTTTTATATACATAGATCATGCTTGATTTTGATCACATCTATGTGTGTGGGAAAATCATGAGAGCCATGTTTTAGTTATTCCATATGTGTGGTTTTTGAATCATTTTCTTAAAAATAATGCATCATTGTATTTGATATATGAGAATAATTTTATGACACTCATTCCTTGTTTTCTATTTACTTTATGTTATATTTTTATAGTTTTATGTATGGAAACGAATTGACAAGTGAACCAGTTATGGATTGGTGGCCATATAGTGGGAGTGTGCTCAAACACTTCATCAGACATGATGGAATGATTGAGTTACAAGATGTAGAAAGATTACATTTTATAGTCATACATGGGGGAATTATGTTAATTTCTGATTTAAACCAAGAGGTGAAAGTGGGAAAGGATAGCATTCAATGACTATACATATGATATGGAAATTGGGAATGATGGCCCAGTGTTGTTGAAACTATATTCCATAGTCATGTACTACTACAAAGGGAGAAAGGGCATGATTTCCTTGTGTGGTCTGAAATGAAACTCCTAAAAATTATTACTACTAGGGAATAAATGTTTGTCAGTTTTTTAGTTCACAATCTCTATTATTACTACATTATATTATAGAGATACAATATATAGGGATGGATGAATATGGCTATTGGATTAGGGAATTAATCCTAGTTATAGGATTGTTTGAATTTCTATTTTGAATTTATTTATAATTATGATATATAATTTTCTAGATGTGAACACATGTTAAGGACACAATTGTGGTGTCATATATGATCCATACTCGTATATTATATGCAAGTATTGATGACTGTGTGTAATTCCAAATATGGGAAACAAGAAAGCAAAAGTCCCCAATGACATTGAGATAAGAGATAGAACCTTTTTATCAGTGGAGGTAATGGACTAGACTCTGAAGTGATGAATCAATATTTTATCTACATTCTATTATTACTATCACATTGGTTCAAAATAAAACATTAAGGGATCATGGATTATTTTTCTACATAGAATTTTTTATTTTCCATGTCATTCATTATATCATTGAATATTTATTCTAGTATATCACATTTATTTATATTAATATTTTTATTTATTTTTAGTGAGGGTATTGTTTCCCAATGACAGCTAACAAATCCTCACTAATAGATGGAAACCTATAGTATATTGGAAGGAAAGGATGAGGAAATATGGAATCCATCTTGAACCCACTGATCGTGGTTGGTAGGTTATTATGTGTTATCAAAGGAATATTTTTGATATTTTTAATCTTAACTTCTATTATGTAGAAAATAGAGAGGTTGTGTAGGACAATGGAAATGGTGTTTCATGTCTTCCTGGCTAACCCATGTGTAACAGAAATCTTAGTAGCCATTTTCGGGATTAATAGTATGAAAATGTTTTTGACAATATCATATTAATTATATGTATCATATGCAATATTTTTTAATTTTATTTGGGTACTTTCATGTTTCTAGAGTAGTCACATAGGATCACAATCCATATATATACCTATTTTGGGACACATAATATTTTTTAACGTTATTATATGATTTTTCAATCAATTTATGATAAAACACTATTCATTATTGAATTATATTTCTCTGTTGTCTAAAATTGTGATATATATATATACTGTAATAAGTTAGTTGAACTCAATTATACAATTAGGTTTTCAAAATATATGACTATGACGAACATGCAAGTGTAGAGTTCCTCGAGAACATGGAGTGTTGTACCTTCTTAAAATGGATATGCTCATAATATAAGATTATAAATAATTCCATAACATATTACATATAAATGAAAAAGAATATTTCTATAGTCATTCAGAATGTTCTTTTATCATTTCAAAAATTTGACTTTAGAGATACTAAACTAGACTGCTCGGTGAAGTACGCCTGAATTTTCTTTTATGGGAGGGTGTTTGAATTATTCCATTAGTCATGTTAGATAATGCTTCTATACTATCTCTAGTGAATTTTTAAGAAGGTTAAATCCATCTAAGAGTCCTACAAATAGTTCCTACTAAATGGGAATGTGTTTATAAGACTATAGTGAGCCACGCCCAAGATTTCTATTATGAGTGTCCTCTTTCTTTCTAGGGAACAAGAGGCCACTAGTATTTAAAGGAATAGATGCAGACTATCCAGAGGATCTTTGAACTAGTGTATACCATATTGGATTTAATGGGAAACCATGTAAAATTTCATATTTATGGAACTACTAGAAAGTGTTGGGACATTATTCTCCATGATAGTTTAAGTTAGGGACTAATGTGGAAGAAATTAAAATATATCATTATCAAGGATATATTTTTGGGTCTGATGAAGAATGAACTAGTGAAAAAGTTCATATATCATCATCATTGGATTTTTCATGTTACTAATTACGCTATGTGTTTCATGGGGTTACTTCATATTAATCCACTCTTTGTTTGGAATAAGGCCTAAGGGGTGAGGAATTTTTATACGGGCTTTTGTTAGAATCTGAGATTCATGGTGTTTAATTTTGATCTGAATATATATGACTTAGATCTTAGATATGTACTTATTGTCATGGAGGGTCTAAATGTGATAAAATCTATGATTTTTTTTCACAATTATGTAAAATTACCAATGATACATATAATAGTTGGTTGAGGATTATGGGGGATTCAAAATAGATAATAAATGAGAAAAAGAGAATTTAATAGGCTCCTCATCTCATTTTGTTAGATAAGGATTTCCTCATCTTTTATCTATATATATAAAGTTAATTATATAAATTTTTACAAACTCCTCCAATCATGTGTCATTAAGATGAGAAATTATGGGATATTTACAATTTTTTCATTCACATATCGTGTCTCATGGGGATTGATTCTAATATATGAATCAACATATGAGATTGTATGATGTCCAAAAATATATGTTTCAAATCCTCATATAATAATGACTCATGAGATTCATATATTTTCAGGGTAGATGAATGGATTTGAGGAAGGTAATGCATATGTGATGAACCATGTTCTTGAAATTCTTGGATAAGGGCCAAAAATCATTTGAGTTGTGGTCCTGATCATCCAAACTCTTTCTACCACAATTTTTTATGTTTGGTAATATTATAAATTTATATATTCTATAATTTTTTAGGGAATTTATTTAAAAATAATTTTATATTTTGATATTCATTCTCTTGACACATGTAGATTAAAGAATGAAGACTATATTCAAAATTATCATGAGTATAAAGTAACAGTATCAATACCTTGAAATTTTGGTAGTTTTCTGATCATTTATATTTATAGATTTTATGTGATCATAAAAATGCAATAAAGGAAATATATTTAGGCTTAGAAATTTTTTTTCAATGGTACGTCCATTTGTTTGATAATGGGTGAGAAATGTTTTTTGGTTGGTTTGAGAAAAATTAATGTTGGTAGAATGGAAATAGAAATAACACAGATTGGATTTATTATAACATATATGGAATGAATGTATATTTGGATGAAGATAGATATATCCTATTATTTTCCACTATTTTGGACCAGTGTCTAGATGTGTTTCTAAATGTTTTTTAAGAATTCCCCCTTACAGATATATTTAATTTGAAATCGATATTAAACCAAGGGTGAAACGTAATTGGTTCCCCAATACCATCTGTAACTATATAATTTGATGGAACTCAGGGTATATCTCATGTATTTGGAGGTGAAGAGCATCATCAAACTAAGATAATCTCTTAAGGATGATTTAGTGTTCTTTTCTAATGAGATTAACATCAGTCATCTATTGTGTCTGGACCACTAAAATCTAAAACATGTGACCATGAAGAATCAATAACCATTTTTGAAGATCGATTACTTATATGACTAGTACTGGGATCTTGTGGGTTCTCCATGATAGGGTTACATCTAGGATATGATCGACTACGATTTGGATAAGAGGATATTCATTCAGTATTATTTTGGGCGAGATACAAATTCTATGAATATCATCGAATGAATTTTGGGTATGAAACAATGATATAAATGTCTTGATGAATCTCATATAAAAAATCTTTCATATTTATATAGAATCCGTAATTGGGTTAATTTTTGATTAAATCGTCATAAACTGGCAAACATCAGATATTCATGAAAGGCCCCAAGAGATTGTATTGGGAATTTTTTAGGGACATTCAATTTATTCAATGCTGTTGAAGTGTAAATTGTTTATTCATGAATTGAGCATCCAATAGCTTTTAGTGTTTTAGACAACAATTTCAATAGAATAGAAAATTGTGGAGGTAATGATGTATTGGGTTCACCCTAGGATTATATTTTAGAATAAGAGCTTTCATGGGATTGTAATGTACTGTCAAAGACTTATCAAGGAATTATCCAATATGAATGCTCAAATGAAAACTTAAAAAAGTGAATTTTTATTGGTTTTCATTGTGATGAGTTCTTATAGGGATAATGAGAAGGTTTCCATCAACCCCAATTTTTACTATTTCAAAGTCTGAGTTTGGATATGGTGTGTATTGTAATGCCTCTGGAGTTGGGGTGGGTGTTGTGATGATTAATAGTGATAAGTTAGTAGCATGTGGGTCAAATTATATATTACCATATTTTTAGAACAACTCAATTCATGACTTAGAGTAAGGATTTGTGGTTTATGATCTGATTTGTTGGTGAAATTATATCATTATTGAGATGATTATATACTACATGTACTATAAAACCATTTATATATCTTCACATAGTGGGATATGAAATTTTGGTAGAGGATATGTGTAGAGTAACTTTAGATATTTTACATTGAAATTTATACTTTACTAGGTAATGGTAACGTCAATATATATTTTCATCGTAGGAAAACACTGGAGATATAGCAGTTTAGATTGAGACTATAAGTGGAGGAATAAAATTAGATGAGTTTTATAGAAATGGGTATTGTGGAAGTGTTAGATGATCATAGTGTGATTATATTTGAAACAATAGTGGATACCTATTCTTTTAAGCTCCAGGTGAAAGGGATCCATGATTGATACCCCAAGTGTGTTGTGACATAGTAATACATGGTGGTTGATGATATGTTTTGGTCATGTTGTTGGATGATGATTTTGTGAACTATGTTCTTGAAATATTAGTAGTGAATGATTCTTTGATGATGTATTTGAAGAGAGAATCTCTTAATTTTATGTTTGTTGTGTTTCCATGTTCAATTAAGATGTATCATGATATTCAAAATTTGTTATGGTTTCTAGGTATGACATGGCCAATTGTTGGAGACTAGCATGAGAACAGTTCCATATGAATCACTCTAACAATAGTAGTTCAAGGATTATATTTTAATTGAAACTTTTGAAGCACTATATTGATGGTGGTGACACTCACTACTATTTTTGAACATGGTGAGTGAGGGTGTAGTTTTTTGGTAGACTTTTATGTCACAAATTTCAATGATAGGGTATTTTATGTGGATGTTGATGATTATCTCTTAGACTAGGAATCAATTATATAAGTACGGGAGGAGATAAACATTGAAGAACACTATTATCAATCATTCTTTTTTTAGGGTTCACCTTGATTTTGTAATCATCATTTCAAGATGTAGGTGAAGCTATCACCAAGCTTTTTGGGATTATTTTTAGTCACTACATATAATATTTAGTGGATTACTGACAAGAACATCCTCCTTGTTACTATAGCATTCAATATTTGTTATATTTTTCTCATATTTTCAAGAAATTACTAATCCATCATAGGGGATCAACTGTGAGTATGTTGATTTTGATACGATTGTATTTTTTGTTGTGCTTGATCATCAAATTGGATGAAAAGTTCTAAATGCTGAGTTTGCTACCTCTTTTCTGAGTCCTTTGGTTGAATGGTAAAATTATAAAAGTGATTTGGGTGTATGAATATGATTCTTGATTCAAAGGGGATGAAGAGTTTTATCATGAAGTATAGAGATACATCAAAATGATGACATTTCATTCGAGGGGGAATTCTAAAAAAATTATTTTTTTAATTGATTTAAAAATAATTATAGGATATTATATAAATCTCATTTAAATAAAAAATAGAATTCTTTTATTTTTATTTTTACCCTTATATAGATTATAGTGTCACTGTAATGGTAAATTATTTTTATAATTATGTTGGCATGTTTTTTGGTGTTTTATAGGGAAGGGTATATTTATATATAAGTTATTTAAGTATATCCTAGATACTTCATAATAGTAGGTTCAGTTTCCATCATCTGTATAAAGGTATATTTTATTATTGTAACAGATGATTAAGGATACCTCAATTTTTATAGAAGAGTAAACGACAACAACGTAAGGGTATTTCTTAATTTATAATCATTATGTATGGGTAATCTTGATCAATGTAATTGCAAGTTTGTGTTTACGACCATTGTTTGGGTAAAAAAAATTACCCTTACATCATAGATTTGATTTTCAAATAGTGAAACCATGTTTCCCTTACAGAGTTCCACTTTTGACTGTTTAAATTCTCAGCTTTTTAGAATATCTTTTAAGGATAGATAAAAAATTATTTTAATTTTCAGTTTTAATTCTATGGATCTAGAAAAATATTCATTTTTAAAAATAACTAGACCATTTTTATTATATGTTTGGATATCTTATTTTGTTAATTTAGTCTATAACTATTTTTTCTGGGAATTACGACGTCATATGTGATTAGTCCCTATTATTATTTGAGTTTCTAGAAATGGCATCACCCTCTCTCTTAATTATATTTTATTGTAGACAATTTCATGGAATAAATTCTTGGTTTTAAATTTCATGATCAATTTATGAATGTATAATTAATATGGTTCCTAGGAATATTTATAATGTATTCCAAAATATTAATAAACATGAAATATTGATGAAAAATAAATAATTATTATAATTATATCATATAAATATAGAGAGATAAAAGGTCATCCCAGGAGTAATAAATAATTATTTTTTATGAAATAAATAACACATTCTATGGATAGATATATAAATTTGATATGACCCAAGAGAGAGAAATTATGATCACATGTTGTGTTGTTATTTTATTTTAAAATTAAATATTTTAAATCGGTTCTATTAATTTATGGTTAGAATAGTTGAATGAATTGGTATTTATATGGGTTTCTGGGGAGGATTAATTGTAAAATATATGGAATTAACTTCAACAAGAATTCATTATGTTTATCCTTTCTATGTGGTGGAAATTTAAATGATTCTTAGCATGATGTGAATTTATATGCAAATATTCTTTAAAAAATCTGGTGTTTGATCACATTTATGTTCCAAATAATCCAAGAGAACCTTATTTGAGTTTTATCACATGTGTGTGTCATGATATAATTACCTTCTAATATTGTGGTATACCTCTTAATATGTGAGACTAAAATTATTACCCTTATTTAATGCCTTGTATTTAGTAAATACCCTTTTTTTATCAATGCATGGTACCAAAGTAATTGATAAACCTGTCACAGTTCAATGGATCTTGAGGTGGATCATGTTCATAAATATATATGACATGATGAAATGATAGAGTTAGACAACATGGAACAATGGCCTTATCTTTCCTGACATGGGGGAATGATGGTTGTAGTTGACATCTTTCAAGAGGTAATAGTGGGTTTTGATGGTCTTCAAAGACCTGACCAAATAGATTGAAATTGGGTTTGAGGGAATGGTAATGATTTTCTTAGAGGCCTTGGGCATGTAATGATAAATATTGAGATGGCCCATTATGGAATTTTTTGGTCTAATCTAGAAATCATAAAACTATGGAATCATATAGAATGCATATAGTTTCTTCTATTGTTTGGAAATTTTTTCTGACAGTTTTCTGACATTTAACCAAATTTGGTATGGTTGGGTGTTTATAATGGTGCAGTTATCTCAATATAAAGTTTCAAATTATTTTATTTTTTTTCAAAATTTATATATTATCATGACTTACACTATTATATAGGTTGAATCATGTCAATGATGCAATGGTGATGTTTTATTGGGTTTATACTTACACATTTCTGATACATCTCTAGCCAAATTCAAATTTCAAGATCGAGGATATAGGAAATGCGACGAACATAATTATAGAAATATCATAGAAAAAAGATTTTGATTTGTGGAAGTACCTAGATTAAATCTAGAGTGTTGAAGATTTATTTTATTTTCTTTCAATTATCACCCAAATTACTTTTTTACCTTCCTTATTGGTTGTTTATGGTTCATTATTCAATAAGACCTGAGATAATATCTATTAAATTTCATCTATAGTTTATTGATTATTTAACTATGTAACATTGTGTTAATATGTATACGTGTCTTTATTGACACTGATATAATAGTCTCCCAAATGACAGATACAAGAAAATCCCTTTTGGTCTCCAAATGCATGCATACATGGAGCACATGATCCCAGATGGCACACTTAATCAATCTCGAGAATTCGTATTTTGGGGTAACAAAGCTAAATAAAAATATATTTTTTATTTGGAATTATAATATTTTTTATATATATAAGGATAGTACAATTTTATCAGATAATATGAATGCGGTAATGGTTTATGTTGCATTATTACCTATAATCAGGAAGGTTTAAGTCAATTTTTTCTAACATGAAATTTCACTATCTTCATAACATAAATCCGATATATATGATTCTCATATATTTATTTTCTAATTTGACATTCCTTTTTATCATTATCTTCACCTAGAAAAAAATTTATAAGTGAGAATATAAGAGAATCTTACCTTACCTCTTCTATTAAGTAAGGAATATATTTTCTAATGTCCATATTTACTATTATGTTTGGAAATTTTAAATATTATTATATGATTTATTATGACCATTTTATAATACATTGACATATTTAAAATTATTTAAAGAGTAATGTTTTAAATATTTACAACACTGAAGACTATTTACTTTCATTATTATAGGGTACATGGATTTTTTTTTCAATGTTTACTACTTGACATTATTTTACTGTCATCATATCGTTTATTTATTAAGAATAATCCCCTATATTTGTCATTTGGGTTTCAATGAACATAATATTCCCATTTATTGAAAAATTTTATTTGTTAAATTATAACATATGAAATCTTTTTTTTCTTTTTTTCAATGAATATGTTTAATTCTTTTATAATATTATTTTTTATCAATATGAAAATCTTTTAATTATCCTTTTTCTTTACAATGAATATTATATTTGTATATCGTACCCCATATTTATATAGATTCCTTATATTCAGGTCTTGATTCAATTTCTATGAATATGGTTTCATTTACACATGTTAATTAATCTATGAATGATTAATGAATGATTGTGTTATCATGTGGCATTCAAATGAATGGTTTTTTTACTGTTATGGGTGAATTTTTTATATCCATCATATTAATTTTAAAAAAAATTACATCTCATGAGGTCAATGGTTACATCAGTGGTAAAACTCATCCCTAGAGGGTATATATTCTATTAGAATAATCCCATGGTAGTACATATGTTTTTAACCCAAGAAAACTATCTAATGAATGTCTTGGTGGGTAGCCTTAAAATATCATTTAAATAAATAGGATTACAAAGAACTTTTATATAACAATCTGATTGTATATTATAATTCCAATGTTATGATATTATGAATCATGATTATATGATGACCCGAAATATAATTAATACTGTACTTTGTTGTATCAGTGGTTGATTGTACGGAAAATATCCTGATATTCATGTCTTTGTAGACAATATTCATGTACCATGGTCATATTCACAAACACATTATGAATATTATGCTCATATACGAATGTCAAATTATTTTTCCCATGTTTATGAATTATTTTCATATGTTCCTACACCATAGAGTGTTTTTATTTCCGTTTTTTATAAGAAATAATATTTGATATTTTTAGTATAGATGGGTATAATTTTTTATTATTTATTATGAGAAATGTTGATGATAATTCATAAATAAGAACGTTATGTATATAATATCCAAATAGAAAACACCATTTCAAATACTATATTATTATTATTGTGTGATGTGTTGTATATTTATATAAAATGTTGTAATATATATTTATGTGATGGTCAGACTCCCTTTTTTTTTGAAATCATGGATTCATTTTTTTTGTTATTTAATTTGAAGAGTAATAACATATTACTTGAAAAAACATATAAAAATTTGATATAGTAAAATTGAGGAATTTCATGAGTTTAAAAAAAGGTCTCATAATTTAACACATTTAAATAATTATTTGCCTCATTATAATATTTATAACTCTAATTCATATAAATGAATACAAACTCTTAATACTCTTTTAGGAAATTTCTAGAATGAGTATTAAGAATGTGAAAAATAAATTGTAATTCCACTAATATGACTATCTTCATGAGAAAAATTTGAAATTGGTTCTTCAATCTAAAATAATGTGGTTATTCTCATATAAATCACTATTGATATAAAAAATATTATGAATGAAATTTTGTTTTTAATGATCAATGAAATGAATTACTCACAATTGAGTCATTTTAATGTAAACATAATTTACATTAATAGGTTCTCTGAAATAATTTTTGAGTGGTAGTTTAATAAAATTGAACATATATTTTCGTTCCTCCAGTAAGAAGACCCTGAATTGTTTTTGTGTGTAGAATTTAAAATTTGAAACTAAATAATGGTTAAATTGTATCAATAATATATGTATAGGGGAAATATTAACACTAGTTCATGGGAAGAGTCTATGAATGTATTTTTCAGGTAGTATTTACCTCAAAATCATCACATTAAAATGAATTGAGAATTATTATTTATAAAAAAATGATGAAACCAACAGATCCAATGAGCTATATTTAAAAAGACAAAAAATTAATATTCTTTTTATTTCATCGACCATAAAATTAAAATTGATCGATTCATTTATGTAATTATCCATGTCTCCCAAATTAATTATCAATAAGTGTTAGCTATAAAGAAAATATTCAATTTGCACTGATGATTGAAATATTATTTTATAGAATACAACAATTTATCAGATTTTAGGGATAAGAAGAGAAATATTGATATTTTTATAAATTCTAAAAATAATAAAAATAATAAATGGTAGAATATTATAGAAAATTTATCAAGGAAAATTGAGTATGGTGATGGGGGAAATTGCCTCTAATAGAATGGTGAATTCATCATGTGTAGAAGATATGTTCATCACAAAAATGATAACGATATATGACTAAAATGAATATTCAACGAAATATACTAAAAACCATAAAAACATAATTTATATTAGGTATGGTAATTATGATAATAAATATAGTAAACTAGGTGTTATGATTTAAAATTGAGGTTGTAATCCTCCTTGATGAATAGAGGGAGGGAATTATTATGAAATCCCAACTGTGGAAGTCAATAAAGAGAACGAATTATTTAATGGTACAAAAATAATCCACTCTAAAATAATAACAATCTTGTTTGATTCATGTTATACAATATTTTATATCAAGATATGTTTTTATTTATATCACATCACCATCTCATTTGTTATAAATTTTACTAATATTCAATACTATAAATTATAAAATCATTTCATCTCAGGTGTATAACTCCTCTCACATGTACTTTTATGGTATATTATTCCTATATGGCTTGTTGTTATCCCAATTGTATGATTTTGAGTGATTTTGCGCATGAAAAAACTCTCTTTCCTTTTCTCATTATATAACACATTTTAATTTTACTGGAATGGATGTCACATGGTTTTCATAAACCAATTATGATCATCTAGAGTTGTAGAGATTAATAGTAATTTATATTGAAAATTATGTTTATTTTTTCATTCATAATACATAATCATGAATGGTATCTAGTAAGAATGTGTGGAGAGAAAATATCAGTAATGATTTTACAGTTATGTGGGAATATGATTATTTATGTATTAAATAGATCATAAGTCTACTCCCATATTTTAATTTTGTATTTGAAAAATAATTAATACATAGTTCTATATCTAATTATATATATTCTTACAGAATGGAAATAATTTGGATGAAATAATTGTGTAAGCTAATATAAGAGAATTTGGATAATATATTCTTATTCCATAGTTTTAATCCATGTGGTGTACTTGCTCCTTTTTTATAAGAATATTTTTTGAATGAATATATGCATTGATGGGAATGAAATTAAAAATTTAATGTTCCAAAAAATAAATAACATATACCATGAATCAATGATTTGATTATTTTATTATATGGATCACAACACTTCCCAATGGGTAATCTTATATTTGTATATCATTAGTCAATGGTCAATAAATAGGATATACCCAATTCAACCTTCCATATTAAGTATTTGTACTATATATTTTTAGTGATTCTATTTCAACTTGAATATGGCCCTACTATATTCATTTATTTAATGAGTATGGTCTATATAGGGTACCTCAATAATTTGGTTTTGTTCATTATTTATGCTATTGTAATTTATTCCAACAGAGATGAAGAGTGTAATGTTCATTTGCAGAATTTGTTAAATACCCCTGAAAAATGATAAGTATAATTACAAATTTAGAAAATTATTATTATATAAAAATAATGAAACATTCTAATATCACATAACCATATGTGAGGGAATATATGGGGATTCATCATTGATATTGGTTGTTGATAAATGAATGTGACTAAAATTTTTGATTGAAATACGTAGTAATCTTCAATTAGAGGGATACAATGATGCATCATGAGAATATTATAATGGGTATGAAAATATAAAACCATGTTAACATGTAGGTTAAATTAGATAATTTGGATCGATGAATTTTAAGATTATTCTATGCAACGGAATAGAAGGTTGGTCATTTCACCTCTACTAACAGAACTCTATAGTGGGAAAGGGTTTTTTTTAATATAATGATGTATAAATTAAGGGATTAAGATGTATTTTATTTAATATGGACATGGTGGTAACATCCATTTCATTCCAAAATTAGTTTCTTATGTGAAATTTCCCAACTCATGTTTTGTATTTTTCAGTATTAATTCCTCCATAGAAAATATAAAGGCATTTCTATTATGGTATAAGGTGGTTCATATATAAAAAAATATTATATCTAAATGTATATAATCACACATATGGAGTTTATTATTCACTGAAATAGACGTTTGGAGTTTTATAATGATAATTAATTCTTAATAAATGACCTCTTAAGATGGTATACACATTGGTTGATGCATTAAGGATGAAATATCACAATAATATATATTTAATTAGGATTGAAAAAGAACTAATTCCAATTAATTTTCATAGGATTTACTAATAAATTATGTTGAATTTGTGGACATAATAATTTTCTCAAATTTCTATTCAACCATAAACCCATGAAATATTTTAATGAGGTAATAAAGGATAATTTGGAACTATAATATAATATATGGAATTTTGTAGTGTTAAGCATTTACCAGTATGGAATGATAATGTTCAACACTAAAATACCAATCCCTTTAATAAAATAATTAATGAAAGATATTTTTTATTATGATCATATCTCATAAATCAATATTAAACCATGAATCAAAATCATATATAAATATCTAAATGAGAGTTTTCTCAGGTCAACATGAAAATTGATATTGTGGACTATATGTCTTAGTTCCTAGATATTATATAGTTAATGATGGATTCCATATGTATAAAGGGATTATTCCACCATTACCCATACCTATATGGGAATAGGATAACATTTCAACGGGGTTTCATTACATAACTCATTAAGGTATCTATTGTCTTTACTTAAATTTTGTTTGTTGTAAATTTTCTTATGATGTTATTGAATTTTATTTAATTATAATAATATTTCTCTCCTTACAAAAATTATAGGATCTACATTAAGGATAATGTATGATGTCAAGTAATATAACAAAAAATTTAATATAATCATGATTTGATGTTGGCATTATTGTTTTAGTGTTTTCTTTAACAAGTAATGAATAAGGAGTTGAACTTTTTCATTATATATCACCCTCTAATAGATATTCCATATAATTTGGAAATTCAATAACTAGAGAATGTGATTAGATATTTATATATATATTTAATAATTTTTTGGTATCCACACCTTCATATATAATATATTTCATAAAATTATATTTTTCAAATAATCATTCAGATGGATCATTATAGAAACCACTCTTAAATGGTTGAAAAATTATATCCATTGAAGATTAAATTATGTTAGCTAATAGTGAGAAACATTTTAAGATAGTAATTATTGGTGATAAATCGAATTTGGATTTAGTGAAAATGAAATCTTTATAACATATAATTGGATGAAGGTTGTGATATTTTTAATGAATAATAGACAATCCCTTGAAACATTGGTCCCTTTAAGATTCATAACAATATTTGACTGTTACCTTATTTTATAAAAAAGAATCCAAACATCTCTCATGTGAATAAAATTCTCCACATATTTATGAATAAGATTTAAATATCTAACCCATAACATTTACTAAACTCATAGGTGGTACATCTAAATGATGATATGTCCCTTCAAGAATTACTAGTGGGTATTTTGAATTAAATACATAACAATTTTTGAAATAGAACCACACGAATCTAAATTTTTTTATGTGTAATATTATATTTGATGATGTTATATAAGAAATATTGGATGTAATTTTGTTTCAGTATCATAATTGTTTTCTAGACGAGTAAAACAATTATAAGGATAAATTCATTGAAAATCTGTAGAACGTACGCCATCTTATTTTAGTATATATATTTACTCTAAAATTAATTATTTTATTTGATATACTATGAAGAATAAAACACTAAACACATGTGAATTATGATACATAGTATTAAAATAAAAAATTCAATTATTTTATAAAATAATAGTTATATAACTCACATAAAAAAATTACCATTGATTCTATACAAATAGTTTTAGATGTTTTTCTATATTTTGTTTTTTTGTTGAATTAAATAATTTTATGGAATTATATCAATTAAATTTATTTATTAAATAATAAAATCACCCAATGAAATATGTTTAATTATTATGTTGTGATATGAAATACTATAGTACAATTCCTTTGACAAATTAATATGTTTTGTTTACAAACATTATTTTATTTATATATTAAATAAATCAAAATATTATTTATCTTTTTTTAATTATAATATGGACTATTTTTATTACATATATGGAAATATATTTGATAAACCTTTAATTGTTTAAAATATTCATTAGAAAAAATTATAAAATCATATGAAATAAAAAAGTGGTATTTTTCATAGAACATTTTTTATTTAGGTAATATATTTAAAAATTAATATATTCAAATATTAACAATTTATGAATTATTTAAAAGGATTATAAAAAAATATTTCAAATATAATAAATTTATATTTTTCTAATGGATTTCACAATTCAATGAATGATTTTAAAATCATATTTTTTATAAATATATGTTTTAAACAAATAGATTTCTCATGTTTTGTCCATATATATTAGAAATAATTTATTTCATTATTACTAAATAAATAAGATAAAATTGTTTATATAGTTTGAATAGTCATTTACCAAATTAAATGTAAGTAAAATTTTATTTCTATCATAAAATATTCCACCACTGTTAAAATAACCACATTTGTTTACACTAAATTTGGAAAACTGTTAAATTTAATGATACATACACAAACATAACTATATGTTGTGAAACTTTTATTGGATGAGATTATTTAGATTTTATAAAATAATATCATTAAAATCACATTTTATGAAACATTTCATTGAGAATGATATAATATATATATATTTATTTATTTATTTATGTATATATTCCTAATTTTTATAAGGGTTCCCCACCGCCCACTTTTAAAAGCCCACCTCCTATCCAGACATGTTCATAAAAATTAGAAATATTATCTCAAAAAATAAATACCCAAATAACTAAAAATACTTTATAAATAAATAAATGTTATAATATTGAATGTAGTGCAACCCTAGAAGCTTTAATTACATATCTACAGTAAGTTACACAATGAATATGTAATCTATTTAACTGAGTACTTTGAAGATTATATATTCATCGACCACATCCAATTCATCTCTAAAATACTATAAAAATTGAATTAGTTTAGTTAATATATGTAAAATGTTATAATTTTAATATAAAAAAAATCAAATACCCTTATTTGGTCTAATGTAAAAGGAAAATGGTGATATGGTGTTCGTGTAGACTAGCACCTCCATGAAGCGATGGATTTCAATATTCATCCCAATATATCAGGGATTCATTTCATTATAAATTTAATATAAATATATATATCGTATCTATTATATAATTATAATTCTGAACCATTAAATTATTTTTATCCATTCATTATTTTAATCCATTAAAAATGACTATACCATGCATATGTATGTGTGGAGTACATCCTCCACTAAGTGCGGTATAAAATTTGTAATCACTCCCTTAAATATATTGTTCTACAAATGTATAAAATAAATAAATATTTTATTTATAACATTTTTTTTCTTTAGTCATTACATGTCCAATAGACTGTAATAATCAATCTGAAACATGCATTGAAAATGAAGTTGTTAACTCCCATCTGTTGGCGTTTACAATGGTAATTTAATTTAAAAATATAATATTATATATTTTAATGGTATATATTTTGAAAAATATTAATATCATTCTAATATATAATTATAATAAATTTATAATTATTTATTAATATTTGATATATTGTTAATAAATGATGAAGAATTAGCTCAGGGATTAGGTTGTTATCTCGATTTTATTATCGATTATTCATATTTAATTTTCAATTAGAAAATTATATGATCTACATAACATAAATCCATTTTCTTCTAAAATTTTTTCATTATTAGGGTTTTACTCTATTCATATCTTTTTGATTCTGATTCTTTTAAAACAAATAATAAAATAAATATTATATGAGAAGGTGAGTTTATCTCTTCTTTTTTGGCTCGGAATATTGTTCAACAATGTCCATTTTTTAATCTCCATTCATGAATATTATAATATATACATTGAATTTTGTTCAACGTTATTTTAAAAAATATTTTATCTTTCTAAATGGTTTTTAAAATATATATTTTAAATTTTTATCATACTATCAAACCTTGACTTTTTATACAATGGTTGGAAATGAATTTTTTAATGTTTACCACATGAACAAATTTTCCCTCTTTCTTGTCCCATATTACTTTTAAATCCACCAATAAAATTTCACAATATTTTAAATGTAAATTATATTCCCATTTTCAAAAATATTTTTATCAATAAAATTATACCAATTGAATGAAATCTAAAAAATATTAACCAATTTAATTATTTTATAAAAGTATTTTGATTTAATGCTTAAATCACATTATTTTAATTAGGAATAAATATGTATAAGATTTAATGAAAAATTATATTATCATTCACTGGATAGAGGATGACTTTTAAAAGAAAATTTTAATTAATTCCATTTCATTTCCAAAAGGAAAATTAAGCTTTTTGGAATAATGACAACTCTTATGTTATTTTGTAATATATAAGAACTATTTATTAATATTTTATATTTAGTTATATTATAGACCTCCAGTTCATTAGGGAATTTTTTATATTTGATGTTATCAATGGGTATTTTGGGGGTTATCACATGCCCAAGATGTTTAAGGTCTAGTAAACCTTTCTCATGAAGATATATAAGTGGTTAACAGAGTCTTACTATGTAATGAATATCAAGGTGTGTATCCCTAACATAGGATTTCTTCAAAACGAGGATGCCTCCAATTTAATATTCACTCTTATGTTATATTCTTTTTCCTATGTAATTTTCTCATGACTATTTATTCATTAGTTATTCGTAATATTTTGACTTGTGTGTTATGGTAAGATAATGATATATGTATTTACTCAAGATAAGGGATAAATGGTTTTGGGTATGATATTTGTGTGTTTTTATTATATTTCTATACCCATATAGTCATCTAATTCCCAATTATGTTGTTATAGTTTTTTCTTCAGTAGTAATCTTTAATGAGAATCTAAGATCCCAACTTCTTATAATTCTATTTCCATATATTAGAAATAAATATATTATGTATTATATTTCTATAGGGGTATTGTGAGTGAATTAATTATTTTGGGAAATGAGAAATAAACATTAAAAATAAGATTGTTTTGCATATTTTTTCCAACTATAATTCACCTTAATGGATATTTGAGGTATATTATTTTGAAATTTATTCAATATTCATTTGAAACTATGTGATATGTATAAAAATATCACTCTGTATTCCTTGGTACTTATAATATAATTTTCCACGAGTAATAAGAAGATATATTATAACTCTTTTACTTTGGAGGATTATTCTGAAAGGATATTGTTTTATGCCTCTATGAAATTCATAGAGTTGGTTAACAATTCTATATATCCAACTGGTGAAGTTGATCTATAAAACCATCTAGAGACTCACCAAATCTCTCAGCATAAGAAAAAATTCCACTCTAGAAATCACACTACCTAGGGTGATATACATGAAAATTATGTTTGTTTTGTTGATATTAGAAGGCAATAATTTCGATGATCATAGAAGAAATATTTATCTATCATTTAATCCACTAGTATGGATCCACCACCCATTTAAGGGGTTTTCTATTTTAATTAGGAGGATCCACATAGTGACACCCCATAAACATCTAATCATATAAATAACTTGGATAATTCCAACATAGAACCACTATAACATCTAATTGGGTTATTTAAAATTTTAATAATGGAGTGAACCCTATAGAGAAAAACCATTCAACAAGGTAGTATATTAGAACATTTCAATATTCTCACTAGTATTCCTTCCCATCAATATATCATCTACAAACATAAAAAATTACGGCATATTTATGAGCCACTTGTTAAAAAAATAAATATCTCACTAGAGTTTGATATAAAATATGTTTCTAGTAATTAATTCCATGTAGAGAAAGATGACTATCTGGGATTCTATCCCATCATAAACATATAGGGTGAAGATGTAGGTGAATTTATATGTGGATAAATAAACTGTTTACACCTCAGAGGGAAGTTTAATGGGGACAATGTCCACCAGTATTTAGTGAAGAATTTCTTTATTTTCAATTTAATTTTATTTCAATTTCTCTACAATCTTGGACACAAATTAGCCATTATGGACCCATAATTTATGATAATTAAAGGATATTCCTTCTGAAAAAATATATTCTCAATTTGATATAACTAAAATAATGTTTTTATAATTCATTCTACATTACCAAATATATTTTAATCACATAGGTAACATATTTAACACATTATATAGGAGAACATGGATTCATATGTATGCTTATATCCCTTCATAATATCACATGTGCCTCACAAACACCCTTAATGTTCATATAGTAGTTCTTCATTATGATTTTTCTATGATCAAATCATGTGAACATAACTATAGAGATATTGGAAATCATAAGAGAGATATATTCATTTTTTGGGTAAAATGATTTTAGAATGTATAGAATTCCACATGGATTTACACTAAACTAGGAAAATATATTGAGTTTTCTAAATAAGAGTATCTTTTCATCAGTCCCCTATCTTGAAGAAACAATCGTAGAAATGGGAAACACTTCAGCATGAATAATTTTAATTTATGTTCCCAAATATATTACTAATAATATAAATTAGTTTTTTAATATCAATGAATAAATTTCTTTTTTAATATTAATCAATTCACCAAATTCAATTCAATCAATGCCAACTCACCTTATATTGGTGACAGAGGCATATAATTAGTGTTTAAATCAAACCATTATACTCTAATGTAATATAAAGATAATGATATTAATGACCAAATATTATTGGATTCAAGGACATTAAAAATATTATTATTAATATAGAATAAGGATTGGAACATGGTTTTGAAAATCTTTAACCTTTATGAGAAATTTATACCACAATGAAGAAAAATGTGGTAGAGGATTCATCTCCTCCCTCTTTTCATCACACATCTGATAAAGATAGCATGGATGAGGCCCCCTTTTTATTAAAAATATTATCTTCTACCATTATTGAGTCAACTGAGGTAAACATCATAAATGAAGATTATCTAAGTAAAATATTTTTCCATATCACCATGACATTTAAAGAACAAGTTTAGTATGACACATTCACCAATAATATTAGATACATATCTTCCTAAAACAATAAAGATAATTCATGGATCTGCCTATATTTCATTATCCACCACCATGATCATTATTTTGGACACTATATATATAAAAGGACACACATAAAGATGCATCCCTTCCATATTTCCATGGTCATGGCTAATGGTAACAATGTATTTGAAGGCAAAATCATTAGGTATAACGACCCATACATTAACTAAATTTTATTATATCAGAATTTTTTATATTTATTAAAACATATATCAAAACCAGGACAGTACCTTGTAGGTATAGTGTCTTTAGAAACTGAGAAACATAAACTACTGGTTCATAAAACAACTACATTGTCTACCATTTATTTTATCATAACGAGACTCCGTTTTGGCATCTCATATTTAATACCCTTATTTAGAAACTACTGATTTGAAACATATAAAAGGGTGAGGTCAAATTCTCAGTAAAGGTAAACAATGGAAATATCGATAATATCAAATTCATAAGAACATATAGTTGAAAATATCATCCAGCATAAGAAATCATAATATCATTCCATGGGATAAATCATAGAAGTTAAATGCAGTCCCAATAATCAAAACATGAGACATTAAACATTGTTCCATACACACATATTTATAGAAAATCAGTTCATAATAGTCAAGGCTCATTTCTAAGACCATCATAGGAGAAAAAGGTACATTACTGAACAGAGTTCACTCTTCATTATATACATGTATCACTGAACCAGATAAACATTCCATTCTATATTTTCATATCTCGAGGGATATAAATCATTACCTATTTCATTGGTGGAAAATATGGGACCGTCCATTATCTTAATGGAACCATTATTATTAGTTCCATAAAAACATAAATCATATATCATAGCATAAACCTTGTAATAAAATGGTATTATTAAAATAACGTCATCCTAAAATAATCTATATAAGATAAGAGGTCATCATAAAAAAATTACACTATAAAATAATAAAATCTAAGTAAAAACAAGGATATAAACAAAACCCTATATCTTCTTATATGGGAAATAATTTTGATAAAATACTTGAACTTACTTCTTGAGGAAAATATCCATTCTTCTTCAAAAACATTTTCTTTTCTTAATATATCATGAAATTTTAAAAGAAATGATGTTAATTGAAAATATTCACGAAAACTAGTAATGTAATATTTATCTAAATAATGCTCTATGAAAGCATAAAAATCCATTCATGCTGTATAAGTTAAAAAACATTTCCTCATATGTTTTCATGAAAAGTCAAAAACGTACCTTCTATGGTAAAAAAAGAAAATATTCCTTCATTACCACATAGTAAAAGTCAAAATAGTATAAAAATAACATTTAACATACATTTTATAATAGTAAACTTTTTATGAAAACTTTTTTAGAAAACATGGACATTGATGATTAATATAACCCAATTAAATACTTATGAATATGAAATCTCAGATAATAATGAGATTAGAAAAGCTACCCTTCCTATAGGTGTAGGATCGATATGATACTGATTATAGTATTGAAATAATGATGTTGATGAAAAATATACAAGACGGGGTGAATTGTATAATTTAAAATTCATAAGGATCTTTTAAAGTTGGTTAGAAACCAATATATTTTTAACAATGTTAAACAAGTTAAATTCACAAAACTTATATGTTCTACAAAATTTCTTGATTCCGAAAATGTTTTTCCAAAAATAAGATTCCAGAAATGTGATTATATAAATGAAACTAGTTCAGCTATCCAACTAGATTCCAGAAATGGAACTGTTTCAATGCACTAACTAGATACTGGAAATGTAGTTCTGGAAATGGTATATAACAAAAGTTTAAAACAAAAAAATTCTATCGCAAGGCATATATAACCTTATTTAATCAGAGTTCAATTATAAGAAATTATAAGATAATTAAACATTCCTCAACAACCAAAATAAAGCAGAAAGAAGACCAAAAATAGTATAAGAAAAAGGTATAGAAATCTTTTTACCCAAAGTTTAGGGTATCTATCAACCTTAGATAATGGTCCATTGATTTATAAATTCACGAATCTTTGTTTTACCCAAACCTAGGTAATCTCTCAATCCAATGATCATTATCTGTCTTTCTATCCCCGTAATTTCTTTATTTAGAAGGAAATCAGAACAACTATCTTATAAACCCAGAAACACATGATCAGCATGATCAGAGTCTGCACAAGTCACATATAAAAAAGTTGGTCACACCCAAAAAACCTTTTCTCAACATCTTCATGAAGAACTAAGAGTTGAAATATCCTATCCCTCTAGAAAACACATTAACAAAATATAATCACACGAATAATAGAATTGTATTGAGCTCTTTAAAATGAGATCTTATTTAGAGGTACAACTTCAATGGTAGACTCCCTCCTTCAACAGTCATATTTTCCATGAATTTCGGAGGGAACCCTATAAATGTCACTAAAAAAATAGTTATTTAGTAATAGAATTCATGACACAATTTTATAACTAGAATAGGGGTAAGAAAAATTATGATTTCTCAACCAAAAATATTTTTCAGAATGTTGGGCAAAATAGAATTTGCAGTCTAATGGAAATGGAATTTTGAATCTAAATATGTTATCCTTTGGAGTATATATAACAAGAATATTCAGATTATATTTCTCAGGAATTTGGAACCAAAACTCTATAGAATTATGAAGTCTAAATTTCAAGGAAATTCTATATCTAAATTCATAAGAATTTAGAATCTGAACTCAGAATGTTCAGAGTTTGAGTTCATAATAATTTAGAGTCTAAACATAGAATGTTCAGAGTCTGAATTCATAAGAATTCACAACTTGAATTTGGATCTAAAAAATAGAATGATCTATGTCAACGTATTTATAGGATTCCATGGATTTATATGTGGAACCGAATTTTATACTTAGAAGTAAAATTAGTTAGGTTATAATATAGACAATGAAAACACAGTATGGATAAATTTTCTTGGGGAAGAAAAAATTTCTTTATCAAGGGGAATCTTAGGAAAAATAAATTTTTTCTTCAGATATGGTGTTTGTGATTTTCATAAAATGAAAGAATAGATAAGTCATAAAGAAACCTTATTTATTCAATAATCTCTCTATGCATGAAGGAATCGAAAAGTCGTAAGGAATCATTATTGACTCAACAATATGTCTGATATGCATCTTATATATCTGAACCTCCTGTTTAATGATTTAAATACAATTATGGATTTATTTCAGATCAAAATAAATTTTATGATTACATTTATGATCATATTTTCATCCGTTTGTTAATAGCATTTAATTGTTACTCATTATTTGAGTATTACCTTCTTTATGTTCTTATATACGTTTGTCGGATAAGTTCTTGTTCCTATTTTATGGTTATAGTAATATAATATATAGCATGTTATTAATATATATATATATATATATAATTTATTCATTAAATGAATTTATATAATCATCATTTAATAAAGATCATGTAGAATGAATCACATTTCACCATGGAGATGGTACGCCGTATATACGCATGAGTGACGATATCGTCACCGTAATTGTGGAATGGTATTCATTTTGATAGTGTAAAGTATCTCAGAATTAGTATAATGTATTGTTATTAATATATTGGTATTATTTAGACCATTATACCCATCCATGTATGGTGGTGGTGAAAAACAGATCACACCACGACGTGGAGACGGTAAGCTGTACGTACCCAGATACGGCGATTTTGTTTTTTGTATGATGGACAGAAGGTGAAATAGAGTTGTTTCATATTTATTATAAAATATGATTATGTTATTGATACTAAAGTTGTTATTTTATAATGAAAAAATTATGTAATAAGAATTATAAGAATAATAAAACATGAATGAATCTATAGAATAAATTACCACTTCCTCGACGTGCCTCCATTGATGATTCACATATGGAACTAGAGTTGGTATTTTGAGAAGACTATAACCTCCAGAATGTTACTTGAAAAGTATAAATTGTAATGGTCTAGGGTTTTCCATGCTTGAAGGCTCAAAATGGAGTGAATAGGAGATGGAGGATGTTCCCTTTTTTAAATGAGGAGAGGGTCACATTAGGAAACACTCAAAAATATTATTTTATAATAAACTCAATACCTACCTAAAAACTACAAATGTGTCCCTAACATGAATATAATATGATATTTGGTTGTAATTTCATCTAGAAATATAATTTCGACTACTTATTGTTCCAATTTAAACCTTACATTTATAATTGATCCTTAGTCATTATATTAAAGTTTAATTTTGGTAATCACGTTCTAAATATAAAATGGTAATTAATATTTTTTTATGTGGTGTTAATTGACCATAAATGGATAATTAATTATATTTTAGACCTTATAATTATCGCATTATAATTTGTAAATATTTTTATGATTTTTAAATAAAATAATAAAATGTTATGTTTTTTGAATATCAATAGTGACAATTTTGACGTAGTTCATTAATTAGACATAAAATAGAATTCCCACAGAAGATAAATTCGAACCAAAATATTACAAAAACCTTTAGCATGTCATAGAAACCTAGAAAATTCTTGGAGAACATTAATTTGTTTATATTTTTTTTATCATTTTCAATAAAGTTTATTTTATATTTATATTAATAGAATATTATATACATCACTATTGTGTCATCAATAATCATAATTATTTAATGTTGAAAAAATAATAATAAACTATTATGATGTGGGTAAATAATTTAGACTTCCATTGATTATCTATAGTTGATTTTATCTTCATGTTAACCAGATATTAAAATTAATACACTTATATAAAAAGAGATTGTGACACTTTGTGAATTTCATTAGTTTTATTTACATTCTGGTCATTTTCATAGGTAAGTGGAAATAAATTGATTACATTTAGAAATATAGATGATAAGGGTCGAATTTAATCATTTAATAGGATTTTTAACGTATTTATGGTGATTTTATTATATTATATTTACCCTTAATTACTCAATTCACCTTTACCATGGTAATAAAAATATTTAAAAATGTTACTATACATAATGGGAGAAAAATTAATGTAGCCTATTAACATAATTCGGACCAAATTATTCCAAATATGGAATCCATTTTTTCAAAATTTTAAAAACATATGTTGTAGTAATTAATCTAAAATTAATCCCATTGTTGTGATAATGGGGTTTAAAAGTAACAACCTTAAAAAAGATTGAAATGTTTTTACCTATGAATTCAATATAAAATTAATGACAAGGGAATAAATTTTATTAAATGGTAAATATATATTCTATTTATACTTTAAAACCATTAAATATTATTATTTAACAATATTAATTATCTCATTGAAAAAAAATTAGTTTGTAATTTAAATTTAGTATATTTTTACTATTTATCAAAATATGAAAGTTATAAGAAAAATATCAAAAATTAATCCAAATGAATTTTAATACCTAACATCAATATAACATTTTTATGTTGTCATATAAAATTAATTAATGTTTCAATGACTTAATTGAAAATGTGTTTTCTATTAAAATTTGTAAAATTGTCATTTTTTAATGAAATACAACAAATAGGATTTTATTTATAAACTATGACTAAAATATTCATTGAGTGAATATAATATATATTTTATTATGTATATAACACACATATATCTTATTAATTTAATTACCTAAAATTATTCACTCTAAAATAAAAATATGAAATTGATTTATATTTTTCAGAATAAATTTTCATAAGTTAGTTATTGTTATTCTTGTTAACCTAACGACTATGGTGTAATACTAATTTCATTTTAAGGGAATCTCACAGTTTGTTTAAAATCATTTTTGTGTGTAAATAATGCTACTGAAGAATAATTTTTTTTATATATTTCATAAAAGCATATGTGCATTACATTCTACCCCATTAAATTAAATTTCGGCCTCAATATTTGTAACTTAGAAACAAACAGATGAGGGCACCTATCCTTCATTATATCATCATGATCCATTCTATATTCTTCAAATTGGTTTTTCCTCCATAAAACAATAACCAAGATAGTGGTATTGATTTATATAACATTTTCACTATGATCCAAAATCTGAATTAGTTGTTCTTCTTAAGAGCCATCTTGCTCTAATAGTATGACTTCTATGCTTAGTAAATGTGAAAGGTATGGTATGTACATTCTTAGGAACGATACATGGAACACATCATGAAATTGAGAGACAGACGATGGTTGTTCCAATCGGAAAGATACCTTACCAAAATGATCCAAAATTTCCAAAGGACTTATATACCTAGCGCTCACCTTTCCCTTATTTACAAATCTCATTAATCTCTTCAATGGAGATATTCATAAGTAAACCTTGTCACCCACTTCAAACAATATGTATTTTATTTGGATGTTATCATAACCTTTTTGTTGACTCTGAGCTGATTTTGGATGTTTTTGAATAGAATTGAGATTTACTGCCATTTCATCAACATGATCAAGTGAAAATGGATTTCTTTACCCAACATCATGCTAGAAAGTCGATGTTTTTCACTCATTTCCTTGGAGGTATTCCTAATGTTCCATAAGAATACTGGTGTGAAAGCTATTGATTATTGGAAATTCCACCAATGGTAGGTTGTGATCCCAAACACCATTGAAATTCATAGAGAAAGGTCTCATAATTTCTTCGAGAGTTTTAATTGTCCTCTTAGACTGATCCTCTATCTGAGGATGATAAGCAGTGCATAAACGTAACTCTGTATCTAGAGCATGCTGAAGTCATTTCTAGAAAATTGAGGTAAACCATGGATCCCAATCAGATTTAATGGATATTTGTACTCCAAGAAATCTTACCTTTCCTTTACATTTATCCTAACAAGCTGATCATGAGAAATATTATCTATAATAGAAATGGAGTGTGATGAATTCATAAGACGATCAACTATAACCCAGATAGAATTTTTACCATTATATGTTTTAGGAAGACCAATGACAAAGAATATGGTGATTTTTTCTCATTTCCTTTCTGGTATGGTTAACAGTTGAAACATTTCCTTTGACTTGTGTCTTTCAGCCTTAACTTGCTGACAAAACAATAATCAAGAGAAATATTCACCAGCATCTCTTATCAGGCCATCCAACCAGAAGTACTCTTTCAAGTCCCTATAAAACTTCGTGCTTCCAGGGTTAATAAATAATGAAGAACTATGAACCTCATACAATAAATCCTTCTTTAATTCTGGTATGGGTGGAATACAAATCTGGTTCTTGAACCTTATTATTTCATCACAATCAAGGATTAATTTTGGAATATTTGTGAACTTTTTTTAACTATACATCTTTTTTATGTGCCTCTTTAATATTCACATGTATTGATGGTTGAACATTCATTTGATAATGATATCATTTCTCCACTTCCATAAAAAATTCTATATCCAACCTTTGTAAACCGATAAATATTATATGTTTTGTAATTCACAACATGGATAAGCTAACATTGTCTTTTTGATTTAATGTATCATTTGTCATGTTTGATTTTCCATGATGATAATGTATTTACCAGTCATAATATTTATTCCACTCTAACAATCTTTTATGGAACATATTCAGGTAATTTTGTGTGATAATATACTTTAAACATTTATAATTAGTATAAATAACACACCTTTCACCATAATGTTAATTCCTCCTTATTTTTAATTTAATTATTACCTCAACTAACTCCAAATCATGAGTTGGGTAATTTTCCTCACAAATTTTCAACTCTCGAGAGGCAAAATCTATCACCATATCATCGTGCATGAGGAAACAGGCTTGTCCCTTTTTGGATGCATCATTGTGGATCACAAACCATTCTCCACTTCAAGGATGTGTGAGCACAGTTGCACTCGCTAAAGTTCTTTATTCTCTTATATACTATCTTATCATTAATCCATCCTAACAAAATTAACTCATTTCTATGTCTACTTGGCCAATGGATTAGTTAATATTGGAAAATCATTCACAAAACATCTGTAATATCCAACCAAACAAAGAAAACTGCATATCTAATTTACTGTTGTTGGTCTTGACTATCCTTCAATAAGTCTTGTTTGTTCTGGGTCCACGGTTATCCCCTCTTAAGATATTATGTAACCAGAAAATTGATCTTTTTGAACACAAAATTCACACTTGTTAAATTTGGCATAAAGCATCTCCTTTTTATGGTCATCAATAAAATTCTCAAGTGATCTTCATGTTCTTCCTTTCTCTTTGAATAGAAATGGATATCATCTATAAAGACTACCAAAAACTAATCAAGACAGTCTCTAAAAAAGAAATTAATTATATCCAAGAATATAGCAGGGGCCTTAACAATACGAAAAAGGCATAACTATAAATTCATAGTTCCAATTTCTTGTATGGAATGCCTTCTTTTGAATAACCTCAATTTTAAACCTTAATTGATGATATCCTGAACAAAGTTCAATCTTACAAAAGTATTGAGATATGAATAATTTGTTAAATAAGTCATCAATGTGTTGGAGAGGATATTTTTTCATGATAGTGATCTTGTTAAGTTATCAATAATCAATGAAAAGTAACATTGATCCATATTTATTCATAACAAACAGAATATGTGATCCCCATGGTGATGCACTAGGGCCTACAAAACCCTCAAGATTCTCTTGGAGATTCTTACTCAATTACTGCATCTCAACTAGGTCCATTCTATAAGGTGTCTATAAAATAGACCTAGAACCGATTATAAGTTATATTGAAAACTCAACTTCCCGTTTTGGTGGAATACCGTGAAATTCAACTAGATATACATCATCAAACACCTTTGAAATTGGTGTATTCTTAATCATGAGTTTCTAACCAACCATTTGAGTTAAATAATTGTCATTTATTGGAATCAAGACCCATATGATAGAAGAAATTTCTACTAGAAATTCATATTCATCCCTGCGTCGATATATGATCACAAATTGAAATGGAATATGAAATGTGACTTCCCTTCATTGGTAATTTATATGATACCCATATAATGAAATCCAATATATTCCATGAATAACAGAAAATTTCACTATAAGAATAATCATATGATTTTAAATAAGAACTTTCCAATAAATATCTATCAGAGAATAATTGTGAACATTTTATGTGACTATTGCTCCATTAGGTTTTTTCACAGCTAACTCAACAAATAATTATTATGGTAATACAATGATACCCTTAGAGGATTATTTAGAAAAAAGGAGTTGGTGGATCCTGAATTATATAAAACAATAACTACTTTAGACTGGATTTTAAGAGTACCTTTCACCACTTCATTATCATACCCCACACAACTCAAAGTTATTACACTTGACATTCCTTTGTCTTTCACCTTAGGATTTTGTTGACATTAATCATCATAAATAACAATTGGATTAAGGAATGGATTGGAATAATACCCCATTTCCTTGCACTTGTATCATTGAAGTGTATGAGGTTCATTCTGGGTAGCCTTTTTTTCACATCATTAGAAATCTTTTCCCAATCACTTAGGCATTCAATTTCTGGATGTCCTTCTTTTCCAAAAATAAAACATTTATGTTTCCCTTTATGAAAATTCCTACCATTTTTTTCCACACATTTTTATTATGGGAAAACTCATATTTTTTCATTGAGGTCTTTAAATTTTCTTTTGAATTCATTTTTCCTCTTCTTATCAAACCCATACGACAGATGGGTTACTCCAATATCTATCTCAACATTGAGAGTACATAGAAAAAATTCCTCATATCTATTGATGTCCCTTATGGTTAATTCCCTTCTAATACATGGTTTGAGCCACCAAATAATTGATCAATCTTACTCTCAAGTTGGATAATAATTCTATAATCATAACTGTAAAGTCTTGTAAAATTATTTCATAGGTAACAAAAAATTCATCATCCTTTTTTTCAGTTAAAGAAACTACCTATCCATCTTTGTTCAAATAATATGTGGGAATTACTTATTGAAAATTAAGTTCTTGAACACATAAAATTTTGTGAACCCAAATTCATTTCATTTCCTTGTGTTCCTGATAAGATTCCACCAATGATAAAATTCACCGTCCAAATGATATACTACTATGATTACTTTATCATGTTCAAAACATAATAGGACTAAAAATTTAATTTCCTTGGTAATGATCCCTTTTTCAGCTACTAATGGATCAGAAACCCCACTGAATGAAGGTGGATGTTGCCTCATGAAGGATTCAACAAAGTGTTACTCCCTTATTTGCTCGTTTGGAAGTTCAGTATGATTCATAGCATGAGAAAGTTTTGTGAGAAAGGCTACCAGATTTTTCATTTTAGATCCCATAACATTTGGTTGATCAGGGGGAGAATCATTTCTTTACCCACTACATTCATCATTCAGATGGTTCCTGCGGGATACATTCATTGACTAATACAAATAAGCAGAGTGTTATAAACACCAATTATAGTAGGAAAACCAAAAGATCCAGAAGGAAATTTCAAAATAAGAAAATTTAGGTTTTATCCAGTATTATTCATGGTTGTTTCTAAAACACTAGGATTGTATCCTATACTTATAAATATCCTTGGGGATCTTAATAAGGCTTTAACTTCCTAGTGTCCAAATATTAACTATAACATTCCTCAGATAACAACTATAATGAAATAATCTTTAAAAACATTGTTATTACTTCATTATTGATGTATATTTATTTCACCATATAACAAAACCATGACAGGCCATATATGTGTAGTGTATTTAGAAAGTAGGAAACATAAACCACTTGTTCATAAAACATCTACATTATCTCTCGTATGTTTCGGTATAACCAGACCCCATTTTGGTATATCCTATTTAATTCCCTTCATCATGATGTAGGGAAAAAACAATCAAAAGGGTGAGCTCAAATGCTTATTAAGGGTAAAAAAGGAAATATCGGTCATATTATATTCAAAAGAACATAACATTTGAAAATCTTATTCTGTATAAGAGATCATAATATCATGTAATGGGATAAATCATAGAAAGGAAAATATAATCACAATAATTATAACATTGTGGAACACACACATAATCCTAGAAAATCATTTCATATTAATTAAGTCTCATTAAGAAGACCATCATAGAGGACAATTTCTATTACTGAACCGAGTTCACTCCTCGTTCCAGTCATGTATCACTGAACCAGATTAACTTGTTTCTCCATCTAGGGCTATCTTATGAGATATAAATCATTACATAATGCATTGGAATGAGTTATTGGTCCCACCCATCTCATAATGAAACAATTATTATGTGTTCCATAGAAACATAAATCATACATCATAGCATGACCCATGTAATAAAATGGGATTCTTAAACATCATGACATCATAACATAATCCATATAAGATAAAAGGGATTTATTAAAATAGTTTCATCATAATGTAATAATATTAATTTAATAAAACGGATTGAAACAAACCCTTATATCATCTTATAAGGAAAATAATATTGATAAAACACTTGAACTTATTTATTGAGGACAATATCATTTCTTCAAAAAAAATCTTTTATCAACATGTCATGCAATTTTAAATGAGAATAAGTCAATTGTAAATAATCATGAATAAGTGTAAAGGAATATTCATGTTACTAATTCTCTATGAATGTATAAAAATCCATTAATGTTATATATGTTAAAAAAACATTCCCTTTACACATTTGTTGAGAATTTAAAAAAATACATCGTATGGTATGAAAAAGAAAATTCTTCCTATACCATGTGGTAAAAGTTGAAAAAGGGTAAAATGACATTAAAAATACATGGAAGAATAGTAAAAATTTTATGAGAACATTTTTATAAATCATGTACATGGATGATAAATATAACTCAAGTAAATACATTCAAATAAACAATCTCGGATAAAAATGAGATTGAAAAATATATCGCTTACCTTAGGTCTGATATGATTTTTATGTATCTGATCCTCATGAATAATGATTTAAATAATATAATATATTTATTATAGAATCATTATAATTTTTATGAATAAATTTATGATCATATTTTTATTTGTTTTTCAGTAACATTTCATTATTACTCATTATTCGGGTATTAACTGCTTTATGTTCTTATGTATGTTTTGTCAGATAAGTTCTTGTTTTTATTTATAGGTTATAGTTATACCATTTAAATAAATGATTTAATATAATATATATTATATTATTGATTTAATTCATTTATATAATCATTTTTTAATGAATATCATGTAGAAAGAATAACATCGCACCATGGTGATGGTAAGTCGTACGTAGGCACGAGCGACGATATCGTTCCCATAATTTTTTAATAGTATTGATGTGGATGGTGTATAGTATGTCAAAAATATTTACAGTGTTATATTATTCATATATAGGTATTATTGACACCATTATACCCATCCATGTAATATTGTGGTGAAAAACACATTACACCACGGTGTGCAGACGGTTAGTCGCACATACGCACACACAATGATTTTTTTCATAAGAAGGAAAGAAGGTGAAATAGGGTTGTTTATTATTTATGATAAAATATATGTATATGAGTGATACTTTCATTATTATTATATAATGAAAAAACTAAATAAGAGGAAGTAGAATATGAAAAAACATGAATGAATCAGAAGAAGAGATTACATATTCCTCAACGTGCCTCCTTTGAATTTCCTCTTAGAGCACAAGAGTTAGTCTTTTGAGAAGACCAGAATCTCCAGGATGTTACCAGGAATGTTGAGAAGGGTAGTGAGTAGTGGATAGATGATATTTATTTCTCAATATTTACTGAATAGAATAGGGATGAGGTGCCCTTTTATATGATAGAAGAGGGGTACTTTTCGATACTCTCAAAAATACTAATTTATAATAAAATAAAACCCTACCAAAAAATCTCCAAGTGTCCCTAATTACAATATGAGATGATATATGGTAGTAGTCGCACAAAAAATAAAATTTGGACAACTTATTTTGTCAATTTAAACCTTGTAGTTTTAATTGACACATAGTTATTCTATTAAAGTTTAATTTTTGTAATTATATTATAAATAGTTAATGATAATGAATATTTAATTTTGTGTTGTTAATTGAACATAAATAGATACTTTAAGTTTTTTTAGACATTATAATTTTCAATTTGTTATTTTTAAATATTATTATGATTTTTGAATAATTTAATAAACAATTTTGTTTATAAAATATCAATAGTGTCAATTTTGACACTATTCATTTATTAGACATTAAATATAATTCGAACAAAACATAAATTCAAAAAAATATTAACTACACTGCTAAAATGACATATTCACCAATTAAATTAATGGATACCATTAATTGGTTGATATGATATTTCTTTTAACATTTTTGTAACCATTTATTTGATATTTCTTTTAATAAAATAATTACTATGTCACTGTTTTTTCATCATTAATGGTAATTATATATTCTCTAAAAATAGTAAGTAAATTTTTATGATGTGGGTAATTATTTTAGATTTCTGTATAATATCTATAGTCAATTTTATCTCCTAGTTATCAATATATTAAAATGAATACTATTATATTGAAAAGATATTGTAACACTTCGTCCATTATATTAGTGTTTATTACATTCATATCATCTTCATAGGTTAGTTGAAATAAAGTGATTCCATTTCGAACAATAGATTATAAGGGTCAAATTTAATCATCCAATAGTATTTTTACAAGGGTTAAAGTAATTTCATAATATTACATTGACCCTTAATTACCATATTCACCTTTAACTGTGGTAAATAAATAATTACTAATGTTACTATTCATAATGACCGAAACAAAAAGTATCCTATTAACATAATTTGGAACTAGTGATTCAAAATATGGAATCCATTTTTAAAAACTCAAAACTCAGAAGGTTCAATAATTAATTTAAAATTAATCATGTTGTTGAGAAAATGGGTTTTAAAAGTAAAAACAGTGCAAAAGATTACCATGTTTTAACCTATGAATTCAAGGTAAAATTATTGATAATGATATAAATTATATTAAATTCTAAAAATATATTATATTTATACTTTAATCATTTAAATATAATAATTTATCAATATAAATTATCTCAATGAAAATATTTATTTTTAATTAAAATTCAGTGATTTTTTACTATTTGTCAAAATATGAATGTTATTAGAATAACATAAAAAATTTATAAATTGTAAATTTTTATACCCCACATAAAAATAACATGTTTATTTTGTCATATAAAATAATTAATGTGTTGGAGGCTTAATTAAAAATGGGTTTTCCATTCAATGGTGTAAAATTAACCTTTTTTTAGTAAATCAAATAGTGTTTTAATCAAAACCTATGACTAAAATATTAATTGATTGAGTATATAAATATTTTATTATATATAAAACACATATAAATATTATTAATTACATTAAAAAAACAATTCACTCTAAAATAAAAATATCTAATTGATTTATATTTTTTATAATTCCACTTCGTATGTTAGTTATAATTATTCCCTCTAACATAACGGCTAGGCTATAACATTATTTTTATATTAATGGAATCTAATAGTTTGTTTCAACTCACAATTGCGTGAAAAAAAATATATTGAAGAATACAAATTATTTAAGTATTTCAAAAAAAATTAAGGGTGTTACATTATGGATATTCATAAATACATTGGATAGATATCATTATAAATATCAAGAAGATAAAAAATAGAAAAAAATTTCCTTTGAATTATTTAAGATCAATATCAAAATTCTATACAATTACTTCTATATTTTGATCATAATGTTGTTGATATATAAAACCCCTAGTATATAAGACATATCAATTATGGATGGATACATTATATATGACCAATAATTTATGTGGTCAGAACATGAAGTTGTTAAAATATTAAGGTCGCCACATGAATAAATTTAATCAAGATAATCCCTTTTCTTCAAAAATTATTGATCATAATAGTCTTGGGCGACACATGAAATAAAAAAACATCATCTAGGAATAATGGGGCAGTGTTATGTGGATTATTTGGTGTTCAAATTCCATAACATACATAGACATTAAAATGATTCTACGATGTCAGTAGATATGTTGTGTGCCTATAATCTAATGATAATACCTTGATGTTTATATTCTTCCTCACCTTTATGAAATTTCATAATATTATTTTTATATATATTGGTGTTGAGATGGACCTAAAAAGTTTACTTATATAATTTAAATACTCTCTTGGTAACATTTGTGTTTGTCGTGATGATTTTATCAGAGTTCAAAATTCATCAAATATAATATATGCAATGTTATTGGAAAAAAAAAATTTATTATCTAAATATATTACTAAATGGTCACATTTCAATTGGAATAATATATAATAATTTCATTTGATGATAACATGATGTATATTCCACATCCCATGGTTTTGAATTCACTGATCCATTGGATTCTTTTCATACCCCATATAAAATAACAAGAGTGGTATATTAGTGAAATAAAATCCATGAATATCAAAAAAGGGAAAAATTACTTTGTACTACCACATTAAATTGTTGATAGATATTGAGTTATGATATTTTCTCATCTATGAGAACTACATTTATTTTCTGTTATTTATCCTAATGTTTCAATATTTTCTATAACAACATGAGGTTGATATAATCAATAACATCAATCCAGTTCATTATATCTCAAAAAGACCAATGCTTACTCTATTGTTGATGTTATGGGTAGTTACCCTAATTAAATTTTTCATTAGGATCATTTTCTTGATAGATATCAATATAATGGGATTTAATTATTCACTCTTCACACTGAAAATAGTAGTGGATTTACCCATGGATGTTGACATCTTTGATAAGGCTATTCTCTCTATTTTAAAAACCTGGTAAGAGAAGAATAGTGAAAGTATTTGAAAACATTGAATATCTAAATTGACTTATCTGAACAACCATAATCTCAGTATGTTTAGAATAATATTTTTAGTTATCACACCCTTAAAACCCACCATGTTATACACATTCCTCTTCAACAATAGTTTCTCTAATAATAAGCCCCAATACCATAGATTATCATTGGTCTTATTATGAACTTCAAGAAAGCGGTCCCATGTTTTTATATAAATTTATATTCAATGATAGTCTTCTGGAAAATCATTGGGGGAAATACTATCTTCATACAAGAGTTGTCCCTTTTCTGGAGAATGTGCATGAGTTTATGGAAATATTTTCCTTTTGGTTGATGTTTTATTACAACTCTCTATCAAATAGTGATCAAATGATCTATAAAATATTCCCACATCTACAAAAAATTTATAAGAGGATGAAAATGTTATAAATATGGTTTTGTGAAATTTAATCAGCCTAGCACTACTAATGAAAGGAACATAGAGGTATTCTATGTCATCACAATTTCTTTCCATGTTGGTCCCAAATATTTATCTATTAATGTTATGGAATATGATTAGATTATTTACTAGATAGGGTACATCAAAAAATTCAATATGTCATTAATATATGATGATAGGGAATACAACCATTAGTATTTATAAATCATTATCCCCTAAGACATCTCATGTATAGAGATTCCATTATATAAGCATAGCTCCAATGAATCCCTAATTGAGAGTTGAATGGGGAAAAATTAATGGTATCATACAAGAGGTTTATGTTATAAC
The DNA here is from genome assembly GCA_963277665.1 of Viscum album. Lineage (NCBI taxonomy): Eukaryota > Viridiplantae > Streptophyta > Magnoliopsida > Santalales > Viscaceae > Viscum > Viscum album. The sequence continues at coordinate 1,231,142,273 of OY728162.1, read as the reverse complement.
ATAGTGTTTTAACTACATAAGACTTACAATTTATCACCAAATACAATGATGGGGCGATATATAACTTTCCATTTTCTTTATTGTAAAGAATTCAACCTGATTTTATAGACATGATTGGTTAACACCAGTTCAATGGACCAACATTAATTGATAATAAATACCTATATGTATCCTCATCTTTTTATTGTATATGAATAAATATCAAGGCTCCATACCAATGAGTTATTGACCAATAATTCATATTAATCCTAATTTTGAATATTTCTTATAAATTTTGGCTGATGTTCTTCTGGAATTACAGTCATGCTTAGAGTCATCATTGAGTTTGTGAAATCCAAAATCAATAAATATTTTATAATACCTCAAACAATTTTCAAACAAAAAGTACCAACTAATTATTTTTCATGATTATGAATTTGTATTCTATGTGTAGTATTAAATTGTAACATTCACATTTTAATGATACATCTTGAAATAAACATTTAATGTAATTTAAATATGATCTATCATAAATTATATAAAATACTTTCAAATAAAAAAAAGATATGGGACTCATGGCTCTATTGTGAATTTTAGAAATATCGATTGAATTTTTAGTCCTGCGTACTTGTAAATTATTATTCCCTAGTGTGTAGAACAAATGTAGTACTACCCATTAAGGTTCATTAACATCATTATGGATTTCTTCCTATGACTTATTGACAATATAATAAATGATCCCACATCCATCACACTGAGATGGATTCCATTTAGTAAAATATTTTACAAACCCAACATATCCTAATGATACATCAATATTGAGCGGCATAAGGACTGAACAACAAATACCACCATCACCCACTCCTCTAAAGTGATTTTATGCCTCTATTGAGATCACATATGATACCTTAAAACCACAAATGTTTGAGGTAAAATGATAAGGTCATCATATCATTACTAAAGTTAAATTTAATGAAGTTTTCTGCATAATAACACAATATTTAGAAACAATTACTCTTTCCCCAATGTGGGCATCCTTAGTAAGTATAAGATAAAAAATAACATTTTGTTCACTTTAGTCCAACAAATATGTTATTGAAAATAAAATACATATTTTGTGATTTTTTTATGAAACTGCACAGCTTAAATTTTTTTTATTCAATAAAACTCCAAAATAAAATTTTTATTCCTACAATAATTAAAAAAACAGAGTTCTTAAGTCATGGTTGTACAATGTTAAAATTGTAATTTTCACATCCCCCCTTATACTATAAAACATCATGTTAAATATTCAATCCATTTGTTTTTTAGATTGGTTTAATTAAATTATACTCATGTAACCACAAAATATATAACTTTTATATTTTTGTAAATTTCATAAACTATTTTATAGTAATACTGTACATACCTGAATGGATTTCCTCCTTTTACATTGGTGCAAGTCACCCAACACAAAATTATTCATAGTAAAAGTTTTGTGTTGATTCCAACTACATGGAATGTTTAATGATTCAAGGATCTTATACACATATATATCCATGAATTATACATTTTTACCCCTTCCACTCTATGTGATTTGTGTTTTACTTGTAACTATCACTAATTGTTTTTTATTCAGAATGGTGAACCCACCCCTTTCATGGACATCATCTAAAAAAATTCCATATATGTAAATAATCCATGAACCTATAATAATTATTTATGTCGAAATTACCATAACTTTGGATGCATATTAAAGTATAAATAAAATATCACTAGCATAGATGTGACTCTAACTTTCACATACAATTTTTTCTTCTCACCACTTCTATGAGGGTCCTTTGTCCTCCACGCATCAAGACTATGTGACACATAGATAAAAATCGGTCAATATTCATAATTTTAAAGACACGAATCTATAATGGTCATTTATTAATGATTTTATAATTTATGTATCTGTTATAATGGTCTTATATATTAGCATGAAGCCATTTAATTAATGTAAGTATTATTCTATGTAGTTCTATATAGACTACCTTTTGTAGCACCCGGTTCAAGCTCTATAAACATAAAATAATAGTATCCTATAGTCTCAGAAATTTGAAATAGAATAATATATCTTCATGAAAAAACATAGTTATCCAATATAGTGGTATGGAATCTATTATATGAAACTCACGAGTTTGTATTTCTTTTCTGTTTAGTACACCTGTTGATATTCCAAATGCTCGATGATATATCACCAATGTTCTTGGAAAAACCCTTGAAAATTTTACATTCATTAATCATAAAACCTAGAGAATACATATTTCTTCTCACGATAGTCATTATCCATTTATATATGTACTTTTAAATCATAATAAAGTACTTCCACAATCTCAAAATTCCTTCTATCTGGGGTACCCATCCCAAGGGAATCATTTTTGTCAGTAACATAATGACACAAACTTTTTAGATTTTCTTAGTCATCACCTTTGGTATTTTTTCCATATTATTATTTGTATTGGAGTATAATATTTTTTTTAAATATTAATGATCATCATATTAAACCTATCTATAATATTTGTTTTCAACTCATAGATATTATGATTTTTTCATCCTACACTAACTATTTCTCGAGTGGATAATTAACAAAATACTTAATAATATCACATACATATATTTTATTGTCTCATGGTGAATGTATTTGATGTCACTACATGAATAAATTTTACACACTCATATTTTTCATTAGTTGTAAATATTACATTTTAACCTTGGTCAATTAGTTTATATTTAGTACTATCATGTTATATGAGTAATCATAATTTTTTCCTTGTTTAATAAATTTTGAATTACCAATCATTGATAAATGTTTCTGGTTGATCATTTAACAATAAAATTCTAAAATAGTTCATGTAAATAGAATAATACTACCCCTTATCCCCAAAATCAGGTGTAATGATACATATATAAATATAAATTATTCTACTATTTATGATCTTTAATTCACATTTTTAGAATAATGTTGGTCTTTTCAATTTAGAGTTTTGGACAATTAAGAAAAACTCTTACAATGTAAAATCATATATTAAAAGAGGAATCTTATATTAAGTATAATTTTTTACAGTAAAAATTCGTTTAAAACAAAACCTCGTTGCTTATCATGATAAATCTTCACAATATTTATATTTTCCTCATCCTTGTCCCTACACATCCATTAACACCATGAAATACTAAATTTAAATTTTTTTTAGAGAATAGAGAAAAAACACAGAGATGAACCGCAAAGCACCCCCACCCCCTCGCCCCACCCCCGCCCTGTCCCCTCCCCTAGGGTTGGGAGCTATAGAGGACTGAAATAGAGAAGATCGAGGGCATCGCCTCTGATCAAGATAACCCCCTCAGGTTTCATGCTTTCCCTAATATGAAAGCATACGTCATCTAATCCTGAGATATCATGTGCATGAAAATACATTTAATGTTTATTGAGTTAATGAAAAAAAATATAATTTTACATGGAAATAACACATGTGTTTTTCTCAATGAAATGTTTTAAAACTCATAGCATTCAATTTAAATCACTATTTTGGTATCATAAAAATTTACATTCATTATCTCATTTTAAACCCATTTTTAAAATAAATAAATCATAGTTAAATCAATAGAATAAACCCATCAGGATCATCATCTATATTGCCTCAAAAGAAATGGGAATGTACTTAATGCATCATAGCACTATTTGGGATCACCCATGATCTATAATGGGGATAAAGGCTACATATAAATGGTATTTTGAACTAATTTCTCATAAAATTATCAAGTCTAATATCATGAATAAAATATTTCGGGCTTCCACTTTTCATCATAAAACCATTAAAAATTTTAAAAATACCATATTCTTGAAAACACTTTTGAATAAAAAATACACTATTCTTTTAAAACATAATCATCAATACAAAAATAACTAGAACAATTTAATGGATATTTTTATTTGAATAAAATAACATTATAAAATTCAATAATATATCATTTGTGGATATCAAAATACCATTTTCCATAAAAAATATTTTTTAAATCAAAACACTGCCCTATAATAATGAATTCATTTTCATTGTAAAAACCCCTTATAAAATATTATTGGACCTCAAAATAAGTTATTTTTAATGAATTGGGAAATAAATTTCATTTCATATAATTTATTTTTTTATCATTTGTAATGAGAAACATTAAAAGATTATTTTTCAGAAGAACCACCCAGACCTCAATTGAAATTGGTCACATATGTCATTTATATTCAGTAATAATAATTTTATGCTAATTATGAACATTAGTGAGAACATTATTCATGTTTATTATTCATTTTTTCTTGTATTACCTTGTTATAATAATTAATTATTAATTTATGTTCACGTCTGATGTTTTGAAAATGTTTGGTACTTGAGTCCAAAATGGGTTCGGGAAGTAAACAATGGTAAAATAAGACATAATTAAACCATCATCACAATAATATTTATGAAATAAAAATATTTTTTAAATAATATTTATACATTTAAATTCATCAACTTTATATGGATATAAAAAATTAACTACATTACTATCATTGAGACAGTAGGCCATAAAAAAGTTGGTGTAAGACTTTCATTTTTAAAGGATCATTATTGAAAAAACGTATGTATTTTTTATCCTCCCATAATTAATTTAAGATAATTATTTTCATGTTATTGATAAATGTACTTATATATATCATCAATGTGATGGGGTGATGAAAAAGTAATTGGATCACTTCATGGAAGTGATAATCCACACGTACACACGAACGACACTATAATTTTTCTGTTCATTGAATGGTAATAAATAAAATGGTATAAATTATTTTCATAATGATAAATATTTCATTAATAGAATATATAATACATAATTATAAAATTATAACTCATTTTTTGGGACTATGAGGGAATGTGAATTACTTCTGTTCATGAGGCAGTAGATCGTCTTACACACAGTTGATAAATTCATCTCTATTTGATGGAATTGAAGATAGATATAGGTCATTACACTGATATTATAACATCATTGTATATATATGATACATTATTTATTATTTTATCATCGGTTACGAATATATTTTTGATGTGAAAGAATAATAACACCAAAAAAATTTGATTAAAAATGAAACTTCTTATTTGGATGGTCTACTATGTCTATGACCTTAAGACCACTAAGGATTGTTTTAGGCCTAAAATATGTCATCTATAATGTGGAGAGGGATTTTAGAAGTGGATATTGTATTTATATTATGAACTAGATATGTTGTTCAGTGTGAATAAATCAGAATAATATGTTCCTCGTTATATGAGACGGGAGGGACACTCTTGTAATTTCACAAAATATAATATTAATATAAATTCTTTTTCTATAACAAATGGATATACTATTATTAATTTTTATGATACTATTTTTTGTGTCAAATTAACCTCATTGAATAAAATATATTAATGTTTTTACTAAATTTATACCCATATCTTTTAATATTAACCCTTATTTTGCACCTTTAACTATTACCATAGAAATTTGGAGTTTTAATATTTAGGGCTTAATATATTTACAATAAAATTAAATAAGACCCATAAATTGATCATGGATAAATTTTTAAACCTTATACAAATAATCTGGAATAAAACATCATTTTATTGAATTTTATAACTTTTTAAAAAATATTATTTATTTTAAAATACCATTAATGTGAATATATATAAAATACAAAACATTGAATTTTAAATATACGACTAAAACAATATAACTTCAAAAAAAATATTCCTATAGATTTTTAACATTCAAATAAATATATTTAATTTTCTTACATCATTTTTTATATAACATCTTATTTATTTTATCTTTTTTTAAAATATGTATTTGATATTTCTAGTAATAAAAAAATACAACATCAGTGTTCGTTAAGAATTGAAATTAATTATTTAAACTATGGAAATAAAAAATAAATTTATCTGATGAAGATAAATCAATTATATTTCTTATTAATATTTATAGTTTTGTATATATTATGAATAAACCTAATGTTTAAAAATTATAGTTATTGAAAACCTGAATATGGATATTGAAAATATGTATTCTCATATGGATGAAAAGACAACAGAGGGAAATACATTAAGGAGAAGGGAAGGAAATAAGTGTAGAGGGTCAATGATTGAAATGGACCCAAATTCCATTCTCCCAACTCCACCCAACCATCATCATCATGCTAGTTACCTACTTGGAAACCTGTTTGATCGACCTACGTGTGACACTTGTCTGTGACACCTGCGTGGGATGGAAATTTTACCCAGGGTCCTCTATATTAAAATAAATAGGACCTTAGAGTCATCATTTATTTGGGAAGAATTTCTTAAAGTCATACTAATGCACTAATATCACTTTTTCTTCACTCATGTCCCATGTAACCCTTTAGGTAGTTTTTTAACACCTGAGGAAGAGTTAATTAAAGGGGGAAATCAAACCAAAAGTCCTTATCAGGTTTAAAACAATCCACACCAGCATGAGGCACTCACCCAACCCATGATAAACGAAGAACAGTGTGAGTTATTCTTCCTCTAATAAAACACTTTTCAAGACCCTTTATGGATTGAGTAAGGTCTCACAAAATTGCAGTTGTATGGGTGGTCTATCTTCCAATGTTCTACCAATTCACCCAAGCCTACATATGCATAGAACCCCCTACACAAGCCACCATGGTTCTACTTGAACTACAAAAAATGTGAAAAATTCATAATTTTATCTTCAAAGCCCGCCATGACAGGCCATCTACTCCATTTTCTCCCTTTTCAGAGAGGGATAAATTGAATAACTCCACCATGGATTCTTCAATAAAAAAACCATGCCAAAATTCATGCCATAGGGTCTCCCATTTCTATTTGTATTTATAAGGATAGTGGTTTCTCACACTGGTCCTTCTAGATGGTTAGGATCCTCAGGGAAATGCATATTTTTATATAAATGTCCAATTTTACCCCTACACAAGGGAATGTGATAGTGAGTTTTTACTCTCAGATATAAGGGTTAGGACCATGTCATTCCCTACTCCTCTCTTAAACCAAGGACCTCTAGATCCCAGTGGGGATGGTGAGGATTTATCTTTCATTTCCATTCAACATGTAATTAGATCACCATTCCACTATAGAACCCATTTTAGGGAATCCGTAATAGAGAAATCCCCAAGCCTTTTTTATAAGAGGTTTCAGTCATGCTCCTCTATAACTCTGCATCCTTCACATTCATTCCCACACAAGGTTAATTTGAATAGAGGGATTTTTAATAACCTCGAACTCTTCCACATTAGTTCCCCTCTTATTCCATTAGTAGAGTAAGGTTATAGAAAATGGGAACCCTCAATGACCCATCCATCTACCTTTGGTCATTGTCACCATGTCCACCATTCCACAATATCAGATTGTGTGGCTTCCCCTATATTTTTCTTCATATTGATTCCCACATCAAGAATGAATAATTTTGGATTAGAGGATAATAATTATCATGACATACACAAGATCTAGGTGACATAAATTGAACTATGATAACATTGTTTCCTTCTTCTAACAGGATATGTAGGAATCCTACCGAAGGCATGTGCTCAATGAGAATCCTCCATAAGAATAATCACTAATCACAGTTTCGAAAATCCACTAATACTACTTACATTTAATACATGATGTAAACCCCAAAATCATCTCGATTTGAAAATCATGAGTTGAGACATATCTCATGGTCCTTTCACAGGGAATCACCTTCCTGAGTAAGCCCTAAATTATTCCTATCAAAGGGTCATAGTCCCCTACAAGACTAATGAACTACCTATAAACAAATTCACTCTATATCTATGATACGTTGAACACCTTATTATGTCCTGATCTCCATACCATATCATCCATGATATGGGAAGCCACACCTATCAATGGGAATCATCCTAACTAGTAAGGCCCAATCATAATTTTCTTAATCCAGGAATCCTTCTCTAGGTAATTCCTCAAAATAATCCTAATTCATTATATAAATGGGGTTTAATGACCTATTAGATGAAATTTTGGAGCCTACATTGGTAATGTTACTCACAGCCGAACTATGTGGGATTTTATTCACATCCAAAAGGGATAAATAGGAAACCTCAATGAGGTCAAAAACCTTCCCCAAAATGAATCTTTTTCCTCTCTAGAAAATATTCAAAATAGGTTTTAATTAAACATGAAAATTAATATCCCTTCCAGGTTCCTTGGGTAGCTTCTACATAATCCCCACACCAAACCATTACAAGGAATTTTTGCCTATATATCCTTTCTACATGAAGTTAAATAGAACTATTATATCCATATCACTTGACCATTAGGGGAATGATGTGCCCCATTAAGTGGAACTGAACTATAAGTGTTCTAATTCCTTTTATATGGATACATAGGAAACTCATTCATGGGTCTGATCCCTTAGTTAAAAAAACTCCCATATACCTAGATGAGAATAAAAAACTGAGTAATTTTAGTCTCCTGAGATAATGCTACACTCCAGAGTAACCCACTGCGTGGAAAGAAAAATCGTTTCATAATCATGACAAATGAGTCTCAATGTATTATATAAGAGGATAACATTGATGGGGATCGTTAGATACATATAGATATCTCCATTGATGATGAATATCAAATATATAAATATGATTCTATATTAAATAATACATAATAATTGGTAGTTAATTATAGGGCAATTGACATTATACTTGTGAATTAATTAAGGATTTGGTAATAGATGATGAATATATAAGAGTGTATCATAGTAGGAAATAATTCTCCACAAAGGGTGTGATGGTCCTGATCTCCAATCCACTCAAAAAATGTGAGTTCTCATGGATCATTGGCAAAACCTTGTGAATATTTAATATATTTGGAATATAGGTTCCCTTGGATATAGATCTTTGGGTGTTTGTGGTTCTACAAACAAACCGTGTCCAAAACCATTCAGAAATGATGATTCCAAACTCGGATACATGATTGCAAGGGAAACAGAAAAATAATGAACCCTATGTGTATGAAATAAATGTGACATCTACTTGATAAGATAAAAGGGTTGTAATGAACATTCTTCATGGAGCAATTTCATTACTCATGGAAAACCCATTTTCATCAGAAACAAAAAAAATTGCAAACATGGTGTAAATTCGTAACCAAGATGATAGTATCCCCCACCGTTCACCCCATTATACTTTTAAAATGGGGCACATGATTTCATTAAAATGAAGACGCATCTTTAATAGAGATACTTGTTTTTTTGTCATATCTATAAGAGCATATCTTCATGAACACCCTTCAAACCAATGGAATCATTCATCCTCTCACCAAAGAACTTTTAGGCTTTTACAGGAACTGGGAAAATGTCCACACCAAGGACTCCATCGCCAACAAAGTAGCTTCAATATTGTGTCTCAAATATTCTAGGATAGGAATAATGTTATAATGCTATGATCCCAACCATAGAGGGTACCCAAAAAGTCATCCAATCCATGAAGCACCCCCAATAATCAAAGTAACAATGACTTGTGGTCTTGATGTAGAGGGTGATGACCACCATCTTCAATCATTTGGAGAGCTTATCCCATTAACATAACAACCATACCCTCCTGTAACATAGGGAAGAGGATCAAGAGGCCCTATATGAACACTTTAAGGAGACATAGGGGTCCTTATCAAGATTTCCTACTAGAAATCACCATTGGGAACACCACAATGTAGCTAACCCTCATCTGGATGAGGTTTTTTTTCCATGGTTGTCTACCATAGGACCTCCAATAATAGGCATGCGTGATTTCTCTTCAGGGTGATAAACCGGTATGTAGTGTGTGGGGTAACAACTTTCCCCCTATATATTATCCCACAAATAAAATTTTCTAGAGAAATGAAAATAATAACATACACTGAGTCACCTTCAGTCCACCTGCCAACAGAATCATAAGGAGTAATTTAATGAAACCCCCTTTAAAATATCATGTCAACTCATGGAAGAAACATACACATTCCTACAAAAACCAAGCCTTCCAATAGACTCATATAAATTCATTCAAAGAAACCTACAAACCCATTTTGATAGAATGTCATGATAAGACACACTCACCTTTCTGTTCATTCATGCTTTCTAGTAGCCTCGTTCGGATTCACCTAGGGAAGTCAATCAAAAATCCCTAGAAATAAAAAGATGGTTTAATCAACTATTTTCCCCAAAAGAAGATTAATTTCTACATCCACTAACATAGATGTGGGTGAAATGTGGGAAATTTAACTTCTTCTTTATTCTAAAATGTAAACTATAATTATTCCTGTCATTTATGTTGTCAAGCATATCCTGAAAATGGTGAAAGGGAAGACACAAATCCATTCCCACATACTAAAGAATTGTTCATAGAATATAAAAATGATGAATGTAGTGCACGAGGTATGGAAACATTACTCTATACCCTCAAATAGGGTGCCTCATTAGCAGATCACCCCGAATCAGGCATAAAAATCAACTTTCATTAAGATGGGTTATGGAGAAAACACTCATATTATAAGTACATCCTGATCAGGAATATACACCCTCTCCAATAAAAGGAAATTGGCCTATTCTATTTTCTATTCCATGGGAGGCACAAAAACCTTCCCACAACAACCAATTCTATCAAAAAGTATCCTTAAATGCTCGTAAGAAGGGATCTAAGAATAATCCTCATAAAAAAACTAAAAACTCAAGAGCCAGCCTATGTCTAGGATTCACTTATAGTTAGAGTTCCCGAATACCTCAGATACTTATTTGTCATAACTAAATATCATTACCTCTTGTTACAAAATTTATTGGAGTATTTGTAGAAATTATGAAGGTCGTCATCAGACACATCACCATGAAATCATGATTCATGAAAAGAATATGGTTGATCTAAAGATCTTATCTCTTTATGAGAGACCCAACCCCCCCCCCCCAATTGAGTGGCTATAAAACCCAAGAGAAATATCGTCTTCACTATTCTATAATCCATCATGGCGGTCCTCCACATGATGGTGTTTAATTTGATTTTTCTCTTCACATTAGTGTTTTTTGTTTCCAATGGAATTATCCCAATTGAAATTTAGTGATGAGGAAGACTTTTTATCATGAGGAAATTGAAAATACAAGGGTACTCTTTTTTTATGATTGTTCATTGTTAGGTGAAATTATTTCTTCAAAATAGGATTTACTAATGTGATGGTCCTACTCCAAACCTCCTTCTTATTTCCTTCCTACAGAACATTATAAGTCCCTACTAATCATATTATATCTGAAAAAGATAGGAAAGTGTACAATCGATTCAGGCGAGGTAGATAAATAAATGTTGAAAGAAAAATATGATATGTTAAACATTAGGAATCAAGTGACTAATGAAAAAATACCATTTATATTCTAGCCTTTATCTACCTTTCAATTCAGCAGTCCAGAGGAATTATTAGAAGAGTGTGTACATGAAATATAAATAAACATATGCAGAAAAAATTGTGAATAAAAATAAATAATGATACTATATAATTAATATCAAAATAATTTCACTATAATAGAAGGTTTATATTGGAAAATTGAATTAGAATACTTATTGAATTCATGAAACCCAAAGATCATGAAATATTAAGGATCCCTTTAACATGCATGACTCTGGACATTAATGATGTTGTTACAGATGATCCCCAATGCCCCATCTAGTGGTGTTATCGAAGTATGTGGAGCACACGGAGTATTGTGTTTCTATACACTTCCAAACCAGAAATGACTAAAAAAATTTTATCAGAGAATTTAATATCCCTGGGATGGCTCCAATGAATAGAATTTATTCATGACCAATGGTATGATTAACCAAAAACTAACCTTGACCAACTCTCAATAGTGTCAGGACACGAATAGAGGAGGCTGTTCAAATAGTTTGACATTTGACATCGAAATATATCGATCAAGACTCCCACTTAGGGGATGAAAACTATTTGATATCTTAATTTTCTGAAATAACACAATTGTCTTCTATAGCATGTGATTTATGTGTGGGTTGAATGATGGAACAAGTCCAGATTCGATGAAATATCCATAAGATTTGAAGAGATGATATATTGATATTAGCCACTATATTTTTCTGGCCACCCCCGCCTCTAGGGGTGGGATCTTCTTTAACCCAAACCTCGAGGTCACACAATCAAGCCCGTAGGGTTGTGAATGTGTAATATCAATAGCCCCATCCTTTATGGCTGGGGGATATTTCAAATCAACAATAACTTCATCAATAGGAACCCAATTTCACCCAATTATGGTAGATACCACATAATGAATCCACTTAGTTCATTATATAATGTGATCTGGTATGTTCATATAGAACGTTAATGACAAAAATATATGGAGATTCCCTTCGGGTTACTATCCACCAAATAGTTCCCATATAGTCAACAAAGGACATTTCAAAGCCTCGTGTCCAGAGAAAAACATATGGTATAAAATATACACTGATCTAATGATCATAAATCAATTCACACAAGTTAACGTTGTCAGTGTCACACTCCTTGATTCCACAGAACATGAGGTCAATTCAAAGGACACTAAAGAATAAGTCCTAGTTAACAATGGATTTTACATTGAAATGATTAAGGATGTGTATATAATTCAATCCAAAAGAATTTTTATAATTTGATAACTCCCACAATAAATCGTTAATTTCCCACTAAAAAGGCATTCAAAATAGAAAAAGGTAATGGTAAAATCATGTGTCATCTTCCCCCTATAGTGGAAAATTCCCTTTTACTAAAGGAATTATTATCTCAGTAATAGAAAGAGATGAAATAATTTAAGAGAATAAATGAATAATTCCCTTGAGGAAGCCCTCTTATATGGTAATTTCTGCAAGTATAATATCAACCAACACTTCCAGTTGGTACACCTCAATAATGGTTGTTTTTCTCACCAACAGAAATATACTTGTAACATCTAATCAGTGTTGGATATCAACCAGAAATATATATGTATCCCACAATAGTTGATAATTAATTCTTACCACTATGTTTAAAACCAGAGAAGGTTAATGTACATCCCTATATTCTTATAAAAATGTCACACCTATGGATGATACTTGTAATATCCGAACTGCTGGTCCTACTAGTCGAGGAATTGGCTAAAGAACCAAATTCGGCACATGTCCATGTCTCCTACACATCTGTACATTCCAAGAATTCTTTTTAACACCATTGATTCCATACTGACATGATTGGAAGCCACAAAGGAATGATGTTAATTGGTATAACTTGAATTAATCTCTACATAGAATGGTTATATCCAACACATGTCCTGCCAAAATTTGGAAATCCAAATTTTCCAATCATTAGTGACTCAAGAGATCTTGAACAACACTTGATAGATTTATTATCTCACTATGTTCCCATGATGTTTACCCATGAACAATAGGAGGTTATGAAACTATAGATCTTCGTACAATCATTAGAAAGATTGGACATTGTATGGTACATATTTTTGGAGTCTCAGTCAATTTCTGAGTGGGATTATATCTATCATAAGATTCATTTCCAGTTAAACTCAGCATTGAAAAAGACAACAGTATTTGGTCCCACAAACTAAAAACAATGATAGAATGAAAGTGTCTCATATTTTATTTATTAGTAGGAAGAATATAAAAACACTTTAACCCTACCAATACCTCATGTATATTTTTTACATTTTCAATAGAGAATATTCATGATGAATTACACATACTATTGATCCCTATTGAATATATAGGTGGGTTTTGATATCACGACTCAATTTTTCAACAGGTGGAAAACTCCATCACAGAGACTAAATCCAAGTACTAAGTAATTATATCAACATTAAGAAGGTTAACATGAAAATAATATGTTGATGAAGTTACACTTACATAGGCCCATGTACTTTCTCCTACATCAAAACCCATACTATATCATTCAGATCAACCACCTCAGCATCCACATCCACTCTCACCCCATTAGAATGATCAATGTGACTGGAGGCCAAATCAATTTCAGTATATGAATATAGGTTATATTATTTTAAAAAGGCCATGTCCTTGGATAATTCATCTCAGCATTGGAGAACAAAATATTCAGGTTTCCAAATACCAAGATTCTCATAAATGATGGTTGTGATGATATCCTATGCTAGTTACCATTGAATAAAACATTGGGGAACCATATACAATAATATATTATTTTCAACGATATCGTACAAAAGATGGTGGACTCTGGGCCAATGAAACTATATGGGTTTTCTTCCAAATTAGTGTGTGTCTCTACTACTAAACAAGAAGAGTATAATGAGTTACATGATGTTAAAATTATGTGTATAATGAAGTTATGTTACTAAATGGACTAAAAAATGGTCAACCAAACTCATTTTATCCTCAAGACATTGTGAAAAATCCTATTGTACAATCAATAACATCCTCAATAGAACAACCTTATCCATCATAGACTCAATCTTGTCAAGGCCAATCCTAAAAAAAAGACACATAAAAATGGTTAAAATAATTCTAAAGAATACAAGCATTGGTTAACGTAAAATTTAACCTTGAAACTATCTAAAGTCATACAGGTATTTTAAAAAGTATAGGCACCATCATGCCAAATGGTACAAAAAGTGTCGACCAATAAAACTAAATTGTCATCAGATGATGTGTTGATTTTCGGTTCTGTTAATATTATTCACTTAACAGATCCCTTCAAACATCATGATTCTGATTGTGAACTATATTTAACTATACATTATAGAGGAACTGGTTGAATATGTTGTCAAGGTCGAGGATACATGAGATGATGTGGTCCATCATGGGGTCATCACATCAGCCAAAGCCCTTCTCGAACCATCTTGGTGGTTGAAACTCATTTGAAATCCCCTTAGTAGGATTAGTAGGAATAATGGAGTTTTTCCTATATGCATGAAAGGGTATGACCATACATGATCATCATGGAAGAATTTTTAGAGGATACATAATTACCACCTCAATGGGTAGGCTGACCTAATCGACTTAATCCCCTAGGAACATGATCACATACAACTCCTATACCATGGGGGTCCATCAACATTCGGAACATGGTCTCCTAATGTTCCTGAAAATGAGAATCCCCATGTTTGGATTCAAAGAACGTTAGACCACAAATATTATTTAATGAAGTAGTTATACTATTTTCTAGTTATGTTTATCAATAATTGGATATCTGATTCTATCAAAGGACCTTTTACATGCACATATTTATGCCTTTTGAGGCCCTCAAATGTTTGAAGTTTAGGTTTTTACTTTTAAAGTATATAATTCAGATATTTATCTTGGAGAATTTCAAGAGGTCATATATTTAATAGAACATGATGAGGATTCCATAATACAAGGACATTTTATACCCCAATATATATCTGATAGGGTAAACAATTAATATCAAACGAGACTTCATTGACAATGTATCCAGATTCAACCTCATCCCTGTCTGGACACTACGGAAACTAGGTCACAAGGAGTCTCATATATCTATATCTTGTGTCATGTAATAGGTTATGATATGAATGATAAAGAGCCACTTTGTGAGACCACACTCAGAACTTAGTTTTGAGATCATGCGTCTAACACAAAGTTAATGGTTTATCGGGAGGATAAAAAATTAACTGTTCATTTGGGAAGACCAGATATACATCGGCATGTGGCCATTCATTCTTCATAACATGTATGTCTCAAATATTGTATCAATGGCCCAATAGGAACATTTTATGATGTAAATTTCCCTTAAATCATTTGGGGTAAAATACATTATTGCACCGTTCAATAACATGGGAGGAAAACATTTCATGAAAAATAATGCTTCCTAGATTAGAGCCCCAAATGGTCTAGAGATGATACTAGGAAACCAATTTAGAAAACTCAACAGAGATTATGTGTTTCAAAAAAATGATATTGATGGGGTTTTCATGAATTATATCACCAATTCAGAAAATCTTTTTATGTCATTCATGTTAACTGAGACTAATTGTACTAAGGATGATATCAACACTGCCAATGATAATGAATGTGTGAATAGAAATTTATTTATTCCATCCACTAGAATCCAATAAAACTCAGTTCTAGTAGGTTAGTTAGAAGAAGTATTCATGAAGATATGATGATGTGAAGAGAATCATTCATAGTCCCACATTTCCCCTTCAAATAACTAGTAATACTTCATTCTACAAGTGAGCCTGAAATGATTGCCTCATTCTATTTATGTACAAATGGACATTCCAATCTTCCCTCTGAGGAACATGTTTCATTATATCCTTCTCATGTGTAGTCATAATTAGAAGAGAAGGAAGAAGTGTAAGATGGTGAATATCTCATGGATGTTTATCCTGTATTTGAGGAAGGCATCTTAGATGAAATCAAAGAGACAAATCATGATACAAAAGATGAACTATGCCCACTCTAATTTGTGATGTCTTGTATCCTGAAAAATAGGAGGTATATGACTCCTTAATAAAGATGCACTGGGATATGTTTTTGTATAATTTCATATATATTCTTGGTCCTTACCCCGAGGTGGAAAACATCACTTGGGTTTTCCAGAAGATCATTGGAGATCCATGATGTAATCAAAAAGGACACGCCTAACTCACACTTCAAAATTTGAGAATTAATATGAAAAACACTACAAGGATGATTTTATCTAGGATATAAAATATCCAAAATGCCTACCCAATATTGTCCTAGTGAAAAATAAGAATGGGATGATCTGAGTA
Source organism: Viscum album (assembly GCA_963277665.1). NCBI lineage: Eukaryota > Viridiplantae > Streptophyta > Magnoliopsida > Santalales > Viscaceae > Viscum > Viscum album. The sequence goes on along the minus strand of OY728162.1, from coordinate 1,231,125,515 downwards.
TGAATCAATTTCAAGTATCTCACTGATTAGAGTCCTAGATACGACTTCCAGTTCATAATTACATAAATTTTTATCGATGAAATAGAGATTTATCAATCACGATCCTTCATAGATGTCTAATCAGAGTATAATAAAAATTGGATGGATCTAAAAGATGAATAATCAACAACCTCTTCATCCCCTATTGTATTATACTTTTATCAGGTAATGCCCTTGTTCTTGAAAAATTTTAGTGCCACATACCATTGTATTATGCATCGCATCTTCATCCCATTTTGAGGATGTTTTTGGAATGCTATGTTAACAATATAGAGGTCATGTAAAAGAAATTTTCTAATGACTTTTTTGACATGGAATGTATCTTCAAAAAGAATTGACAATATTACCTAAAGATGAACCCCTTGAAATATTCTTTCAGGGTAACCTTATAAATATTATTCATCTTCTTTGTATACCCCCACAACATAAATGTTGATCTGAAGAGGAAAAAAATATATACTATGTATGTACCCTTCTCAAAACTAGATTGAATTGAGATGTCATTAAAGACTATTTTATAATTTTTTTTGTTTCATAGCCACCTTCATAGGGAATTGTGTATCCTTCACCCAATTAATGATCAAGGGAGACACATATTGATGGACCAATGACCATCATGATGTGTTTGATACAATAAAATATTTTCTTTTTAATTCCATTGGTATTAATTCCACAAATAGAAGTAATTCCCCTCATTTTGTATGTGGCAGACCTGGAGAAATCCATGGGTCCATTAATTACAAAAACAATGATGATGGGAATGAAAGCCTCCTAAATTATCTCAGTTGAATGATTATTGATGCTTAGACTCATTATGTAGATATCGAAAACTTTTTTCCAAATTTAAACTTTTCAATTCAGATATTCAGGCACTAGTTACAACACCATTAGATCTACTTGGTTTCCCAATATCACCCACTAAAATTTATCCTCAAGCATCCTATATAGATATTGTGTATGGAATAGTGGGCTGAAATTCTACAATAGTTTGGCATATAATTGATTCCTCAAAAATAAATAAATGGTTAGGCCAGGGAATAATTATTTGGTGTACAACTGTCTGAAGAAGAGACTACATAAAATATTGAACTACCTGATGAAGAGATATTATATATCCAATGTGGCCCTAAAACGTGGAAAATATATTTCGATGGTGCATCCATGATCCCATAAAGAAAACGAATAGATGAAAATACACTAAATAAATCATTGTTATGTATTGTGTTTATCTCTAAAGAGAAGGTTGTGTTGTTATACTCTTTACTATTATTAGAAGGGTTTGACTACAATGCGGCTGAATATAATCTCCCATTACATGCATTGAATATTCTTTTCCAATACTAGTAAGCTAGATTGATGTGAAATGAGACTCGTAATTGGTAACAATGTAATTAAATAGAGGGCATAGAAGTCGAAAAGTGGATCTAATTCCCATTTTTGACTATGTTGAAGTGTTGGGTGAAGAATTCCCCTCAGAACCAATATGGGATCATGTATCATTATCATAGAATTCATTGGATGAAACATTTGATAATAAAGTTACAACTTTGGAATATTCAAATTAGGAATAAACTGTCATTATCATCTCCCTCTACCAAATGGCCTCAAAATTTTTTCATATCATAGGAGAAAAAATAAATGAAATCAGTTTCCTCCCTGAGCTGTATGGTCATACCACATGAAGGATGTAACCCAGCATGGACTACCATATCAGAGACAATATCAGTCCACATGATTTCTTTGTTCTCAGAATTATCCCTACAACATTTCATACTCCTAACCATGAACACTTCTTGATCATCATAATATACTATCACCTTCTAATGGAAGAATGCATAATCCCCATGTTGTCATCTTCCAGACTATGAAATATTCTCCCTTGATTCCTTTCATAAAATAACCATCATTGTGGGAGTTTTAGCCAATGGTTTCCACTATTTGACTATAAAATACATTCCCTAGGTTTCCTTGCATAAAACAACTCTCAAAATGGTTTTGTCAAGTAGTAGTAATTTTCCCATGGGGGAACCTATTTTTTCCCTTTATGCTCTGACAACTGAATGATGGAACCTGAGATTCAGACTCAGCAGTCTTCCAATGCATATTTTTCCAATATCATCACTCCTGTTCTGATGTCCACAAAAGATTTGGTTTTTAATTTCTCCCTTCTTGTGTCCGATTTGTATTGGAATATGCTTGGACCATTTGAAAACATATCATTCATCATTTTCATAATATAATGGTCCTAATTGTATAAACTAAAATTACATGCACCATACATCTTGTTCATGGATAAGGACTATAAAGAGATAATAATCCCTCAATTATTTGGAAATAATGACTTAAAATACCCTTTTCGTATTTTAGGAACTTTTCTCCACAAACCAAAAATTGTGCATATGGTGATCTAAATCACCCAGAACATTCATAAGATTTTAGTGATAAAATGATATAATTATTGAGAGCTATATTTAATTACTATGAATTATGTTCCCTAGCTAGAATTACATAAAACAGCTCCAATTTTGGGGTTTTTAGGAAATGGATTCCTCTATTTGAAAATGTAGTATGAACCTACATTTTCCATTCACAAAACAACTCCCATAATTGGTTTTTTTCATGAGGTGTAATCTTCATCCATATAGAGTCCTTCTCTAAATCCATAATCCCATTTTTTCCCAAACCACTACTCAGATACGTGAATTCACAAATCATAGATTACAACTTCCATCTCTCATACCTAAATGTTATATCAAATTTCCTTTAAAATAACTAATAATGAGATAAATATTATATTTTGATCATAGATAAAGAGATAAAATTATAATCCCCTAATGTCTTTGTAGTACAACATTAAACTATATAGAATAATTTCTTAACTGTAAAACAGTAAACTACATGTTCAATTTCTTAGTTTCACGACTTTAAATTGCACGATGTTTTAACTATTTTCAGAAAAGGTCCATCCTCCAATTATTTATTGTTTAACAAAATATTACCCCCTCCACGTTATCCAAATTCATTTAGGAGTGCTTTACCATTCATAAGAAACACCAATACCAATATTCCCTTCATTCACAAATGGATCCATTTAAAAACACCCATTGGGATCTTAAGACATTAATATCAAATACATAGATAATCACCAATAGATTTTCAGAATTTCTGAGAACACTTTTTTGTGACAATTCCATACATTTTCTTGTTGGCCATGCATAAAATGACCATCATAAAAAGCCTCCTAGCCAAAGGATTCTACTATTAACTTTGCAGTACACAACATATTTTCCTAACAGAAAACAACCAACGTAATGGTTTGTCTATTATTCATAAATTAATCATCATGATAGACCATTATTACCTAATATGAAGTTTTATTTTCAGGTACCAAAAATCACAGATCCTGATTCCCAACTAGATATCGGAAAAATGTTTGAACATTCTCAACACAGAAGACATATTTGGGACATTATTTTAAATATATAGTCAATAAAATTTGACCTAAAAACACCATCATCATTAGTCCATCTTCAACGATATTATAATTCCCACCAAAAGAGACACAATAATCTCTAGACTGAAAACCCTCAATTGGATCTCTGAGAAAAAAATAAATACTCGTCTCTCTACACCTTCACTGAATGTGGTTTAGTAAAAAATGTGTGATGAAAAGGAATTGGCACAAAACTAATTATTTTGAAATCCTGAGAAGGGAGGCCTAAGAAAAATCCATGTCTCACCAGCTGAGCCTCCTTCATATTGATCTTAGGATAAAATTATGTTGATAAAACAAAATAAGAAATATTTTTAGGGTTTCTTATGTGAACCTAACAATAGTCTAACTATTCTCATTGGTACCCTTGTCCAAGATAAAAATTAGAGTGCCCATATTCCTATATTTTTGTTATGATTCATAGATATGAATATTTATTTCTACAAAAGTCATCATCAAAGATATGATCGCATAAAGAGAGTATAGATGAAAACATGTACGATTGGAATAAAAAATAGTTTCATTAATAGGGAAAAACTGGGGGACAATCTATAATAGGGAGTCTCTCTATCATATATTACATGAGACCTTCAACATGACTCATTATATATTGAATATCTTCCTTATCCTTATTAAAAATTTATTGAAGCGTAGTAAATCATCTGAATTCAGTATCCACAACCCAATGGAATTCTTCTACTGTAGTGGTATTGGATATTGACCCTTATGTTTGGAATTCACCCAATTAATGATGATTTTATTCATGTTCCTAGGAATGGCGTCCAATTAATTTTTAACTCACGATGCTTGAATTGTCTTCTCCATGATTTTCTATTTAAACTCTTCCATATTTTTGTTATGCTTTTCTCTTATTATGATAATGTAGCTCCAAATTCATAAATATTAGTGATAAAATTTTCCATTATGAGGTATTTTTGAAACATGGGTTTTTGCTCCCACCTACAAACTGTGTCATAAAAAATAGTGTGAATTTGGATAAACTGAAATTCACCAAATCCCAACATTCCCAAAATAATTATATGTTTAACAAACTATGTATGCATGTATAACATTGATTTCGAAGAAATTATCTCTTAGATGATCTTCCAATACCTACCATATGTAACATAGAGAGAATCATGCATCTTTATGTATGATTTGTAGCTAATGAAAGTGGGCAGAATGTACTCTTGATGTAAATAACTCTAATAAGTGACCAACACTAATCCCCCACATATAGTGGCTTCCTCACATTCTGATGTCGGCTGAATTGGTAGATATGATCCATTCTAAGACATGGTCACCAAATATGATAACCCTAAATGATGATTTAGAATCATTATTAAACTCAAAGTAATGCACTAATCATACACAATCACCATAGTTGGTAACGTTTACCCAATAGAAATTCTGCAGGTCAGGAGGGATCCTCCAAAGAATCTCGAACATCAATAGTCAGAACAAGATCCTCTTAATGATGGGAACATTTCTAGGTCTACCTAGGGTTATTTATATCAGGATTTGTAAAACTTCTCATTTCAATGTTTACCTAAGACTCTCCTCCTCCCAAATGAGACTAATCTTTACTTTGAGGCCATGTGCCTGCTCCACTGATATTGCATCCTCCATGGATGGGAATACATGGTTTAAAGGATGCTGATCAGATCATCATACCAAAAATTTGTTTTGAAAGAAATAAGAATACAAATCCATTTAATTCACTATTAAGTGATTCAAATTCATCTAAGGTAGTTGGAGTTCTAATGTGTTCTTTTATTTTTATCAAATTTCATTCCATGAATTTTCATGGAATCTATTGACATTACAAACCCCATGGTAATAACACCTATTGGAACACTTGGAGAATTTTGTTCAGGACCAGGAAGAAGACTATTTGGTGTCGACTTTAGACCTCGAATAGTTTCCCCCGTAAGAGATTCAGGGTCAGCATAATTGTCACAGGGTCTTCAAGTGAATGGGAAAAATATGAAATATTAAAAAATGGATTTCATTAATTACCATATGATATATTTAGAAAGACATATGATATTTCCATATCCCTGATACCAATATACATTAGTAGAAAGGGTGATTATAGGAATAGTTCCATGGGTATATAATGAATCCTCTCCCCTCCTAAACTCATTAACTGAAGAAGTTGAATAATTAGTAGTGATCTATTCTCAATCCAGATCACCCTCATCAGTCCTTTGAGGTTAATATATGGCACCCTTTAAATAATAAAGTGATGGAGTTCTTGTAATTCAATTATATTTAAATCATTTCTATAAATAATGTATATAATAATGGCTCTATGAAGTCTTACCGCTATTAAAATGGAATTTTTCTACAGAATCCACCATCTGAAATTCCTTCTTCATCATCTCTTTTGATGGAGGAGGGAAATCATCAAAATCACAGAAGAGGATAAATGATTGTAGTTCCCTAAATGTCATTCACCCTGGTCCCCCCAACACCTTCAGTTCACAAGATTCCTATATGGAACCCTATACGACTGACATGTGTGTGACACATGTTCATGACACATAAAAGATATGACACCTTCCTCTAGGGTCATATACATTCCTATATATATGACCATGGAATATTAATTTGGAATGATGGAATTTCTCGAAGGGAAAATATTCCTATGATTATCCTAGTTCTTTGCTCAAGCCCTCTATAACCATTATGGTATTTTTCTAACTATAGATGAAGATGTAATTAATGGTGGTTTGGGTAAAAAACTAAATTTATCATAACATAAAATAAATTCCAACATGTGGCACTCTCCCAACCCATGATAATTTAAGACAACTGTGAGGTAAAATTCCTCAGAAAGGTTGTTATGAGGATCACCTCCAGGATCACCCGTTGAGACCCTAGAAAATTTAGTATGTTCTCTCCCACGTTTAGTCACCCAGGAGGTCTATATCTTAATGTTTTACCCATTCTCATAGTCCAACAAAAATATAGTGCCTCATATGTGATCCTACATGGTTCTCTATAGCCTCTTTCCTACAAGATCAATTCATATGGCCTTCTTTAATGCCATCCATGGTAGGTCCAATACTCATTTGGATCCCATTCCTCATTGGGATCAACTCAAAACGTCCAATAAGCCCTCCAGACAAACAAACCCATGGGAGAAATATGCACAGAGTGTCTCCCATATTGATTTGTATTTCGTTTGTTAGAGGTTTTACGCACTGGTAATACCAAACAATTAGGATCCTCACAGAACATGTCTATTTTAATATCTATGGACTCTAAGACCCCTTCCCCAAGGATCTTGTCATGGAGTTCATAATCCCAGATATAAGGTTCAGGACCATGTCCTTACCTTCTCATCTCTGTGACCCAGAGCCTCTAGTTACTAATTTTGAGGGTGAGGATTTTGCATTAATTTCCATTCGGTAAGGAATTATATTATCATTCTACTTTAATTCCCATTTTATGGAATCCATACATGAATAATCCCCAATGACTCTCCTATAAGAGGATGCTGACTTTATCCTATTTGACATTGTTTCCTTCAAATTCATTCTTTTCTTAAGGTAATGTGATGAGAGGGTAGTTCCGTAACCATAGCCTCTTCAACCATCATCCTCACCCACTTCTATTTCTGCATAATGGTTATAATAAATGGGCACACACTACTCCCCATACCATTCCCTATGTGATTTTCACCATGTCCACCTGTGGTAAAAGAATATTGTGTGGTTTGGAAAATAACTTCTTCATCTTTTTTCCCACACCAGGCATGAATCACATGGTCATAGAGGTCAATTGAGATCATGAAATCAAGATAATACCAGATACACAAATTGAAATATGATAACATCGATTCATACTATAAAAAATATGTTTTGGAATCCCACCTATTTCCCGAGCTCAATGAAAATCCTCATTAGGATTAATCCCTAATCATAATCCCATTAGTCTAGGATTATTCTTTAGGACTAATACAGTATGTAAATTTCCTAATCATTAGATTTGAGGATAATAATTTGATCCATATCTCATGGACCATTCTTAAGGAATGATTTTTAGAAGTATGCCCCAACACAATTAGATTAAAGTTCCATACTCCCCTATGATACTAATGAATTATAAAGAATTTGATTATCTCCATAACTTTTATATGTAGGAATCATTCCTAAATATGGAGCTCCAAATCATATCATTAATGAGATTAAAAACTATACCTCTCAATGGGAATCATCTTTAAGAGTAAACCCCAATCATAAATCACTTAATCTAAGCATCCTCTTCTTGAATAAGGCCTAAATTATGCCTCAAAAAATCAATTCTATGGCCTACACTCCCCTATCAGATATACATATAGAGCCTCAATATATGGGGTTCCACAAATAAATTCTACATGGGATTTAAATACATTAAAAATATGATATATAGGAATACTGCATGATATTCAAACACAACACCCCAATCAATTGTGTTCACTATGGCCTAAATTCCTTGAAGGGTATAATTGAACATGGAAATTAATATCCATTCCATGTTCGTCATGATGCATTGATATAAGTCCCACATTAATCATTGACTATGAATATTCCTACAAGACATTATAGATACATGATGTCAAACTGTACAATTAAATCCTTATCACATGACCTTTAATAGTATGATGTGCCCCATTAAGTGACACCGAACTATATGGGTTTTGATTCCTTTCACAAGGATACTTAGGAAACCCATTTATGGGTTTGATCCTAACATGAAAACATCTCCCATATCCCTAGATAAAAATAAACATAATAGTAATTTCTATCTCCCTGGATGATGATACCCTCTAGGGTTCCCTATTTTTTGGTTAGAAAAAAAGCATCATCATCATAACAAAAAAAATATTTAACTAGTATGCAAGAGGATGTTGTTAAAGGTGGTTCTGAGTTACATAATGATATATCCATTTACTAAGAACCATGGACACATACTGATGATTATATATTCCAAACATTATAATATTTTTTAATTCTACAGTGACTAATATCATACATGTGAATTAATAAAGTATTCTAAATTATGTCTTAAATATATAATAGAGTCTCAGATTAGGAAATAATTCCTCACAAAATGTTAGGATGATCCTGACTTCCAAACATCCAGAAAAGTGTGAATTCTCAAGAATCATAGGCCATACCTCCAAATGAGCACATGCCTTTGGAATACATGCTCTCTTAGATATAGATATGTTGCGCGTTTCGAATTCCAAAAAAACATGTGTTGGAAACCCCTTGGAAATGATGATTCCTAACCGGAAAAAATGATTATGTGGGAACCAAAAAATGGTTATCCCAAAATGAATCAATTAAATCTAAAATATATTTCATAAGATAATAGTGATGTACTAAACAGTCCTTGTTGGAACATTTTGTTCCTCAAGGAAAACCCATTTTCATCCGAAACAATGTCATATTAGTCATTTCCTTAAATAAAATATTTTCAACAACATGATCACTTATAGATGGAATGAATTAAATATATTTAAACACTTTTTGGTTATTGAATAAATTTAATCAACCAATAATATTAGGAAAATATTATTGTTTATTGTTTAATCATTATAATTTTAATTTTTTTACTTTAATTAATGGATTTACCATTTCTGATGGTAATGAAAATTAAAAAAGTTATAATTCATATTGATCCAAATTAATCGAGATAAATTTACATAATTTTGACATTATAATTAAAAATATTGAATAATCTTTTAAAATTGTCTTTATAGAAATGATATAATTAATTTAAATTAGTCATAATGACATGAAAAGAGAGCATGTTTTTGAAGTGGAAATGGTAAAACATTTAAAATGTTTTAATAACAAAATTCAATATAAAAAATGATTCCAATAACCTATGATGGATTACTAGATATATAACTGACCTAATTTTTCTTGAATATCAATTTAAATACAATTTATCATTATAATTTATTTAGATGAAATGTCAGTTTTCAATTAAAATTTATTTTTTTCATTATTCATAAAAAAATTAAATATATCAAAAAAATAAAAAAAATCACCTTAACCTAATTTTGGAAATAAAATATTTTGAATAAATATTATTTTTTCAAATTAAAATTACAAAAGTATCAATATTTAGTTTATAAAAAAGTATGACAGAAAAAGGTGGATTAATTTTTTTAAAAAAAATAATGATTTTTTGCATAAAATTGGATTAATTTTTTTTATCATGTATAAAAAAATAATAAATAAAAAATATATATTTAATAATATATAAGTATATAAATTTCTAAATATATATATATATATATATCATTAATATAATATATTACAGTTATTTGTTTTATTTATAAGTAAAACACACTAGTATGAACATTTAAATTGTTTTTTAGAAAAGGATATCCTTTTATTTACAAAAGGTTTTATTTTCATTTATAATTAATTATAACCATATAATTCTTTATAAATACATTTTTCAACAATTTATTCATAATTAAGTTAATCCTATTCATACCTTATATTCTAAAAGCTAGTTTGTAATGGTAGATTTAAAGTAATAAACATTACGTCTTTGTTTATGCTCAATATGGTGCATCATGTATGCTATTGGACATAGATTTTCATTTTAAAATTTTAGGATGTCATATTATCCCCCCATTGGAAAGTTTATAGTTTCAATTTTGAACATGAGATAAGTTAATTGGTTTTTACATTTCAAAATTCATTTATTTAAATAATGTGTCATATTATTGATCAATACAAAATTCCATTCAAAAGAGATAAAATGGATGTACAAAGGTCACATGATGTTACCCATAATAGGTTTCCATAAATGAAAAAATTTAACTGGTTAAGAAAACTAACAATATATTTTTAGTGGAGAGTGAATTGACCATGGTCACATGGATGTTGGCCATAACAAAACTATAAATCTATAATTGTTGAAAGGCCATTGAATTTCTAATTGGGAAAGAAAATAGATAAATTTTTTATTTAAAATTTTTATTTATATAATCGTTGACTATAGTTTAAGAGTTTCTTTACCATATATACATATAATATAAGTATAAATACTTACTTTAATGGAATAATTTCATCCATTAATTAATTTCCACAACAAATTCACCTTTTTCTCTAAAGGAAGAGTATTCATGATGAGTTATTCACACATAAAGTACAATAATAAAATTCTAGGGAATCACATAACCCAATAAATATTAAATATATTTTTATCCTATCTAGAATCATTATTTATGAAATAGTACTAAAAAATAAATTCATCAGAAATATTAATCCATTATATGATAAAAATCTACATCAATCTCCCAAATCCTATAGTGACTCCCAAAGTTCGACATACATCATTTAACAAATAACTATCCTTAACGTTACAACAAAATATTCTTGACTAGGATTGAAACCAATAATAATATGGATTTTGATAACATTGTTATCCAAGAAATATTTAGTATTTATCTCAAAATAGCATCAATGACTCTTCAAACAACACTCCACAATGTATTGTTGATATCATATAATCTCCAAGTTATTCTAATTATTTCCATAAATGACCTAAATTACAATAATTCTATTATAAAAATATATATTCATATAATTATAATAACATCTCATATTATTATTTTTACCTTAATCATATAGGGATCCCAAAATAGATAATGTCATCCAAAATAACATTATCATATTAATGATGAAACTATTTTTCCATTATAAAGTTATTTATTTAACGAAACTTATGTTCTCAAATACAATATATTATTCATTCATGAAGTTGATTCTCTAAATAGAAAATTCCATAAAAATGAAGAATTCATGTAGGGAAATGGTAGGCGATGCGTCCTTGCCACAATTTAGTTGTAGGATTAATTCATATAGCCTAAATGGATGCGAGAGGTTGTCACACTGGCTACATGTAGTACTTTTTATAAAACAATATCAATTGAATCATTATAAAATTCAACCAATATAAGAAACATACTAAAAAATAAGAGTAATATTTTTTAACCTCAATGGTTACTCATACCATTAACTATGTATCCCAAAATTTAATAATCCATAATTTCTATAAAAATTATTCTTTACAAAAATACCATTAATCACCTTAAACTTTCATAACTTAAATCTGCAAAAAATGGTATCCAATACACTGAACTTATGATCAATTGAATAATTATATACCCTTGATGATATTCATAACTCATAAGAAAACATATTATTCTAAAATATCTTCTAAACCCTCATTTGATACAAACTTTAATAACCATACCTTAATCATAATATATTTTAGTTTTTATGATATATAATTTCCATTCTAAAAATTCCATTTTTCATTTTGGTTAATCATAACAAATAATTACAAAAAAATATTAAAATGTAGCTACATAAATTACAAGTGGAAACATATAGTCAATTTATAAATTTACAACCAAAAAACTAAATTTAAAATAAAACTTTGTTTATTTTCTTGATACAAGTTCACGATAATCATCCATTCCTCATCCTTGTCCATACTCATCGACCAGCCTAGTGAAAAAAATTTTAAAACATTGTATGAGAAAAAAATCACTATAATGGAAATAAAAAGTAAATATAAATATTATTATAAGAAGAAAATGTGAATTTATTTAATTTTTCTTTGAGTTAATGAACCAAAATTTTCCACACTGTAAAACATACACACGTTTTGTTAAAATAATTCCTTTGAAACCCATAACAAGAAATTTAAAATATTTTTTAAAAGCAAGGAATTCATAATACTATTTTGAAAAAATGACATAAATAAATTGGTACCAATTAAATCCATTTGGTAAAAAAATCTATAAATACATCCTTCATTCCATGAATCACAAGATAAATTACCCAATGCATCAGAGCGATATATCGGAACACCCAAAGGTACAACGGGCTCACCTAACGCTATCTATGTTATCCCAATGTATAAGCTATAATTGTCATAAACATGAAATATAATGGGTCATAAGCCTCTATAAAATCGTTATCGTGTTCATCGATTTCATATATCTTCCCATGTACCAGATCATGAATAAAATATTTTAGGACATCACTTTTCAGCATAAAACCAGCGAAACAAACACAATTAATACCATATAAAAACGTTCAAATAAATTAATGATTTTATTTTCAAAACACTTTTTTAATACCAAAAGAACCAAAAAAATGTAAATAGAGTTTTTATTTGAATAAAATATTTTAAAAATATTTTTCAAATAAAATATCATTTTTTATATCAAAGTAACATTTTTATTTGTAAATGAATTTTAAAATTGAAAAACTGCTCTCCTCATAAAAAATTCATTTTATATATAAATTAAAATGAAAAAATATAATGGAAGAATAAAAAAATTTTGGTTTCATGATAGTGGGAAAATAAATTCATTCTGTATATGTTAAAAAACATTGTCTTTGACTTCTTTAAATAACATTAAAATAAGGTTATTCAAAATAATGTTCCTTACCACGAGTATGTTTTGTCATGTATTCCATGTATATTATTAATTAATAATCATATGTTAATTAATTTAAATATTAAAAAAAATTAGTCTATTATTCCTTTTATATCACATATAACCATATTTTTACAATAAGATAATAATTTATTTTCAATTTCATCATTTTTTAAAATATTTGGTACTTGAGTTCAATATGACTTTGATAAGTCAAATATTCTCAAAGTGTATATCATTCCATATTCTCTATAATTTTTTTTCATGTAATAATAATAATTATTAATAATGAAATATACTTTAATATTGATCAATTAAATATGGTCATGAAAAATAAACAATGTTAAAATCATAGTGATGGTAGGTCATATGTACGCATGAGTAATATTTTCATTTTTCAAGGATCATTATGCATATAATTTAAGTGTTATATTATATGTATAAAATATTAATATAATCAAAATTATAATAATATTATCCATTTAAATATTCTTATATATGTGATCCATTTGATGTGGTGATGAGAAACAAATCACATCACTTTTTAGATGTGATAATTTTACACATACATAAGAATTATAAAATAATTTTTCTATTAGTGGAAAATAAATAAAACTTATACATAATATTTTAATAAGGATAAATATTTCATTAATATCATATATAAAAATTAAATAGATCATTATAACTAGTCTAGAGAGATGATGAAAAAAAAATGATTTATATTTGTTCGTGAGGGAGTTATCCACCATACTTACAATTGATAAATTCAATTCCATTTAATAGAATTAGAGATGGAAACATGAAATTGCACTAAAATAATAAAATATCTATATATGTTTGATACTAGATTTAATAATTTACCAATTTTTAATAAAACATGAGGGATGTGGAACAACATTCAAAACAAAAAAAAACTGATTAAAAATGAAACATCTTATTCAGATGATCTCTTTTGATTAACACCTCATGACCACATAAGATGAAGTTTATCCAAAAATAATGACTCTAGAATTTTTGTATATATTACTGGAAGTTATTTATTCTTTTAATGGCAGAATAAAATTGTATTTTTATTTGTGGATAAATGAGAAGAAGATGTCCCTTTTTATAAGATAGGGGGAGAACTACTTAAATTTCTCAAAATAATATATCAACATAAATTATCTATTAAAAGTGGTTCCAAAATTATTAATTTATAATATAAGATGATTTGGGTTTAAATAAAAAAATAAAATAAAATATAGATAAGTTATGAATAAATTTATACCATTATCATTTTGGTTTAACCATTATTTAACCCCTTTAACTATTAGCATGACAAAATAAATTTTAATATTAATCAGTTAATATATATAGTATAAAAGGTAAAAATACCCAAAAAAGGATCCTGGAAGAAATTTTAAATATTTTCATAATCTTATGGTTTATTTTTCGAATTTTAAGAATTTTATACCATTTAATATAATGTTATATTAAAAAAATATCATTACATTCAATTTTAACAATATCCATATATTTGACTCTTATCAATACCAATATAACAAGTTAAATTTAAACCAAATGTTATAATAAATAAATAATATGTCTAATGAATATATTAAATTCTTTTTTACATTAATTATATTAAATTATGTTTATTTTAATTTTAATAAATAAATTTATTTTATATTTTAACTAATAAAATAATAACTGCATTAGAATTGTGTAAAACATTATGGTCATTATTTATTCACTAAAAAGTAAAAATAAATTTTTATAATGATGATATTTATTTTATTTTTAAATTTAGTAGTTATATTTTAATATATATAATTAATAAATATGTATTATAAAAGGTATTTTTATTAAAAACATAAGTATAATATCATTGAATTTTTCTAAATAAAATATTATAAACATCATGATCACATAAACATATAAATAAAATTACATATATTGTAATAATGATTGATTAGGGAAAAAATATAATCATTCAATAATATTCTAGAAATTTTGATGGTTATTTGGAAATCCATAATATTTATATTTTTACACTTACTTACCCGAAATAACATTTATTATGGTTACAAAAATTTTTAAAGTTACTATTCATATAGGGAAAAATCAAAGGGGAATATTTAGAAAATTTTGAACATCTAATTCAAAATATGGAATCCATTTTTTGAAATAAAATTCTGTAACACTGCATGATTTTAAGGTATTTTCTTTTTTAATAATAATTTATTTGATAGAACACCTTGCACGATACACTGAGTTCGAGCACACCGAGATCAAATAACATAGCTGTTTAAATAGTAGTTGTGAATATTTTTGACCACATTATGAAATTTATTTTTATTCCATATAATTTATAAATTCATAATTTTTTTCTAGATAATTATATAAAAAACCAATATTACACAAAAAAACCTATATTCCACCAAAAGATGATTTTATCGCCTTTTTTAAGGCTCCAATTTTATTACTAATTTTTAAAAAAATTATAAAAACAATAGTCATCATTTTTTTGGAATATTAATACTATCTTAGGTGTATTTTTTGTATTTTTTTATAAAGCTTTATTTTATGATTAATATTGAAAAATTCTACATTGTATTAAATTTTTGAAATTTTTTATAAATAATAATTATTTTTTAAATTTATTTTTTAAATTTAGAGTAGATCAATAATACACATGTTTTTATAATTTATGATATTTTAAACCTATTTATATTGAAATTAGATATAAATTCTTATTTAAATTTTGAATGTCTCTTTTACCCACCTTTCCAAATCTGTGGGATTAAAGTTAAACTTAATATTGAAAATTTTGAAATTTGAATTAAACAAAAATAAAATGTTATAATATTTATAATATCTATAGTCTAATAAAATAAAATTATTTTTTTGGATATTATGAACTTTAGATTTAGTACATATCTATTTACCTTGAGTAAAGGTTAATTGGGTAATAAAAATGTAAAAATGATATTATAATATTATAAAACTACACTGAGACATGTAATAATTTAATTAGAAGAGTGGTTTTGTAAAAAAATAATTATTATGATAAAATAATCAACTACATATTCTACTTGGGAAAAAATATGATATTCATTATATTTTATTTAAATATAAGATAATAAAGTCCTACTCATATTTTTAATAACTAAATTATTTAAATATAGGGTTATAGAGAAGAAAAATTGTAATATAAATATTAATTTGAAATATAATTAATTATCTTCAAGATAATTTTAATTTTTTTAGTAAAATATTTAATTAAAGGCATTTATAATGATAATGAAGTAATTGTTTAGCCAATGCTTATATAAAATATTTAGAATTAAAATATTAAATAAATATAATTTGACATGATTAATGACATACATGTATTTTATAGAAATATTAGATACAGTAGTCATATATTATATGTGTTCATTCAAATTTATCATATTTTTATGATATTTTCAGAAGAAAAATATTAAATAGTTTCAAATTGAAATTAATTGTACTTTAAAATAAATAATATTAATTTAAATGATATAAATTTAAAAAAAAATTATTTTTCAAAATTAATATAATAAGGTTAAATATTATATCTATGATCTATTTTTCTGTTTGTTGGAATTTTATAGTAAATATATTAACCCTAAATCGTAAAAATATATGTTTTATGGTAAGATCTAAAATGATTAACAAAGGGTTAAAGCCAAAAGAAAAATATTAATAATATAACCCAAACATGTATAAATATAATTGTATAGTATTATCCAGAATAATACTAATCATATATTATAAACAACTCACTTTGGAGATATTTTTTATAAAAAATTAACTAATATTAATTTGATATTTTAAAGGATTCCAAAAGGCCCCCTCACCTCTCTTATAGAAAGGTACCTCCTCCCTCACATCATCACACATATTTTAGACATATATTTCTTCCAAACCCCCCAAATTTATCTTCCAAGATTTCTTAAATTTTTTTGGAGCTCCTGATCATCTAAAAATTCCATCCCTAGTGTCTCTAATAGGATTTCCAAAGGAAGTCCATCGAAGAAGCAGTAATTTTTGTAAAAACATGTTTATGTTATTTTATTCTTCTAAGTATTATTCTTATGTGGTTTCCTTTTTAAATAAATAACTAAAAATAATATATATTTTGAAATTTTATTATAATTATAGTAAAAAAATATTCGTCCTTTTATCTATCATATGAAAACATTGTCAGAATGCATGTTTACATACAACATATAGCCACTACGAAGTGTGGTAATTTATTTTTTATCACCACATTACTTTTATAGGTAAAATGATAAATAATATAGATATAAATATTAAATATTAAATGTTATTGATTCTGTATAATGAATATATTATCCAATTCCAAACCACTTTACCATTAGGGGAATGATATTGTCGCTCGTTCGTATATATGGCCTACAATTTCCCCAACGTGATGAGATTAATTTTCCACGTTAAGCATTGATTAATGATAATAAAAATTTATTTAATGAGTAGATATAATTAAGATGATCATAATATCATTATGAATATGTCGGATCTATATTCTATTCTAAATAACTGAGAAATTTATTACCGGACATTCATAAGATACTGATGCAGTTAGGACCAGAAAATGGGAATTATAAAATATTATTAACCAATTTGTGATAAGATAGTATAAGAGGTTCATGTATGGTATTATAAATATAATTATGGTTCTTTTATATTTTAATAATAAAATTAAATCCATTAAAGATGGAAATAAAAGACACCAGCCGAGAGGAATCACAAAGTACGAGACTTCATTACAATCATATTTTATTGGGGCATAGATTGGTGAGTATAAACAAAGATTATTTTATAAGGATAATATTTAGAACCTTTGAATTACAATATAATAAAATTAGTTATTATCTAGATATTAAATGTTAAGATAAATATTATTTTTTCATAGGTTTTATGATATAAATTTTCAAAGTTATATGGGACACTTTGAATGTTCAAAGAATAATTCACTTCCCTATTTCATTATTATTAAGATTAAATTTTATTTTTTTAAATGGATATAAAATGATGAAATTTTAAGTCGATGTTGAGGTTTATTCAATTATTTTCAAAAAAAATTAGTATTTCTATATCATACACTTTAACTAAAACATCATTTTAAATGTTTTGAAGATTTATTATTCTTGATTATTTTCATTCATGTATATTTTTCAAAATGGGGTTTACGAACTTCTTTTAAAGACATGGGTTCTTTAAAATGTTAATTTTTAAAAATCTCCCATATTTTTCAATGTGATACGGGAAACTTTGATTCAAAATTAATTTTTTTAAATTCATTATTTTATAAATGCGAGGATTTAAAATAAACGGTTTCAATGTAAAAATGTATATTTCTCTAATGAAATATTTAATGATTTTGATATATAATTTTCATCAAAATAAAAATTCATTACATTATTTTATTCTTAATTTATGTTGATTTCATATGATAAAATATAATATATTTTATTTAAGGTTTTATGATATGTTCGAATGATTCTATGATATTTTGATACCATTCAGAGTTTTTGGCTAATTTATTAATATTTTGTATACTATATTCAATATAAATATTTATGTAGGTTATGTTTCACCCCATTCGTATAAGGAATGTATTGGAATTAGTAAGTGATGGGTGAGACCTGATATAGCCCCTATATTCTTTAGTAGGACCCATGAGACAAACTAGTTTTTGTTTTTACACGTTTATGTATGGTGTGATAGACGAAGCCTTGACGGTATGTTTATGGTTTTTGGAATTATGAATTCCCTCATTATGAGATTACTTATTGATACTACATGTGTTCATTCGACTAGTATAATATATATTTTACTTTTTTATGACATTATTTTATTTATTCTTGTCGTATTATAACCAAGATTATGTTTAAAAATATTTTTATTCAATTATACGCCATTACATAAATGTTTATTTATTATAGATTCCACTGTATTATTTATCCTTATTGAACATTCCCACTCACCCCTTTCTTATGTTTAATTCTCCATTGATGCCAAGATGTGAATTATTCTTGATATTATGGGTTAAGATAAAAGAATAATGGTGTTATAAATTTATTATAAATGTTGTATTTTATGTTTTTAATTTTAATTTAATTTTCATGTCGGTAATATACTTTTTATGAAAACTAAACTGATTGGTCCTTTGGTATTTGACACTTGTATTTATGAAGATGTAATAAACTGTGGCACATGATCAGGGAAACTAGGGTTCATTTTATTACAGTTTTTATTAGAGAAATTTTATCACCAACCATGGAAATTAAATATAGAAAACATAGATTAGGTAATAAAACCCTATGATAGACTTTATCGATATCTAAAGAAGAATGTCCTATGTATTTGGTAGGTTGATATTATGTTGGTATTCCCATAAATAATTCTCTATTTGGATACTTCATGTTGATGTGGTTTTTGCACATACGTATCCTAAAGTATCATCCCTAACAAGGTATGTCAGGCTTAACATAGTGTACCATGGTACATGAATATAGAACGTACTATCCTCTTAATTAGATACTATTATGGTGTGTTCTTATGATAATACATATTTTTTTCTAAAAATAATTATGAAGTATTTAAAAGTAAAATTTTCCCAACTGAAACCATATTTATTATTATGATATTAGATATACATACCAGGAATTCTTATCTAGAGGAAAAGCCTCTGACCATTTACTATGAAATGAAAAGTATATAAGTAACACAACAAACTAGAAAAACCAATTACATATCGTAAATTTCATACCCATTGCCACACTCATGATAGATGAAATCATCTGCAGTAACCAATTCCCATTCTAAGCGTTCGTAGTGCTTCACGAACAAATTATAATTCGTTCTAAGATTCAGTTTCAGTAATGATATCAAGTCCCAAGAGGATTACTTGACAGAGGACTTAGTTGACACTAGCTTTTACAGATCAGAATAATCCTTCCTCGGTCATTTTTTAGCTCGGAGAGGTTCCTCATTTCTTGATTTCTTCTTCCCATACTTGATAACATCACTAAATTAAGACATTAAAAAATCATCATGATTATATTTGTAACTCTCCAAGACGTCCACCCATTTTCCAATGATGATCATAGCTTGGAAAACATCAATCATAGTTTGGTCATGCCCATATTGTCCATTAGGATCAATCATATCCAACCACTGAGCAGGATACACTTAATAATGATCAATATACACCAACTTCCTCAATGCATCATCTATAACATGATGTTTGTTATTTACCATTCTACACATGATAGCTCCCATTCATCTCATCATGACCCAATTCGTGAAATAGATTACATGTATCAATTGTGATCTGAAAAGCACCATCAGATTTTGGATGAAAATTAGTATCATTAAAAGCTAGAGAAATATGATGTGCTTCATGGGCTTCCCCATCAATTATTGATATCATTTACAGCTCTAACTCCTTATGTCCAGCATCACAAACATTGATCAGCCCACTGTCTTCCCTGCCGGCAGCACACCGATTGAATCAATCATCCACATGATGAAATTCATCCCATGAAGAACCACACACTCTGGAAATTCCTCCAATTACATTACCCGGACCAGCTTCATCCATATAAATATGACCCACACCACTATTCAGAAGAATATCTTGCATCAATTTGTTTTACAATACTGCAAAAGTTGAGTTAGAGGATGCTCACTAATGCCTTCCGAATGATGATCCACCCAGTCCATCAGCAGTTCCATTCTTAATAGAATCATTGTGCATCTGTCCCAGAACAGATAACATATCACGCCTCTTCATCGAAGTATCCAAACTTCTGTTCCAGGATACATGAAGTCATTTACCATCCATATAACCAAAGTGACAACATATAGAGTAGTAGTCAACCCAATCATCAAACACAACAATTTCCTCCATTAGAACTTCTCACCAACAGTAATCTAAATCCAATCAACTTGTGTCTTCGAAGCATCCACCTCAACATAAAAACACACGTTAATCAAATGACTCACAAAGGATGTGAGAGCATCAGAACAGAGAAATCGACCAACCAGGTTCCCTAACATACAAATTATCAATGGCTTTTGAAAAGTTAATGGAACAAGAGGCAAACATACCCGGGTAACTATTTAAGGAGGGTCAAGATTCATACAAAGGTCAAACGACGTTCAGAGAAGGAAAAATTTTCATATGTATCATCTACATGGATCTGTAGATGAAGACCAAATTATGTCTTCCTATGAAGCAAATCGAATCATCATGTGATGATTATCAATGGGACCTACAACCACACGGTCTTTCAGATCCCTTTTACTAAACACAAAGTGATCTAAATAATTAACCAAAGGCTTTTAATGTATAAAGATAAAAAACAGGGTCCAATCCAGGTAACCAGAGGCTGCAAGACATTCCGATAAAGAAATCGAAAGCTGAGGGTCCCCAATATGATGATCTGGATCTTTCAGTCTTAGAGAAATCGATGGGATGTTCGGGAGATAACTAGGGTTCAAAAAAGGAAACAATGACTCCTGTGACACTGGAGGTGTTGGACCCAAACAATCCTCCCCTGTCCCACCACTAAGAAGGGGGGAAATCCATTATAGGTCATCAACTAGGGCCCATCGTCAGTAGCCATTGTCCTCTCGTCCTCCACTATGCCTTCTTAGATATATATAATATATTAAATTTATGTTACTTATTTTACATATTGAAGAGTTATACAATATGTTACAATCTAACCTAGTCGGTGTCGTCATTTAAGAATGGAACATAGTAGAAGGAATGTGTACCTCCCTAATTCGTGTGATCGAAATAGTTGGAAGGATCATATATTTCATGATCTTACGACAGTATTTTCAGTTGAAAAAGTCCTCCAATCCTTCTCATCATTTAAGGAAATAGTATCTTGTCATAATGTGAAAGATATAGAGTACTATAAGTATTAGGACTTTATATGTGTAAAGACTCTTAAATTTCAAGGAAATTTTTTTTCTTATTTTTCTTTGGAATTTTACAAGAGCGTAGTTTTTGATGGCACCTGATTCCGAGGCCCGGTGTGCCCGAAATCATTTTCCGAAGTTTGGATTAGGTACGTTCAGTAAACGGACAAGCGGGTTTTTCTAAATTTTGAACCGGTTCCCAAAAACAAATTCCGAGGGCACCGATAAAATAGCAGCGGCGATATTCACTTAGAAACGCCTCTTCAGGAGTTGCGTTTGCTCGGGTGTGGTTTTTAATTTTCGGGCTTAAATTTATTAAATAAAATAATTTTACGAGAACCTTATTTTATTTCACTTATGTCACTTGGAAGCCACATGAAGCCACTTAAAAGCGGCTTAAACTGAGTTGAACAGGATAAGATGCTATACAGAAATATCCTACCCCTTGGTAGGATATTTGTGAGGTGGGGCCCGCACGAGCCCCGCTGTTTCTTTCCGCTAAGTAACACACCCGCAAAAACCCGTCATTATAAAAGTCAACTGACGCGTTTTCTTAATTTCTTAACAGACCATTTAATTGGGCGGTTTATTTCGTAAATTAAATGATTTTTTTCTTTCGTTGAAAGAATTCAACGAATCGATGGGTCGTTACTTACCCCTTTTCGTGTGTTGGCATAATAATAAAATAAGACCAACCTATCTTTTGGAGGATTACTCGTTGAGAGAGGATCCTTGAACCTTCATCCTCCTTCGTGAAGAACGCGAAGAACGTGAAGAACGCTGAACCCAGAAATCGACGACGCGATGCCGTGATCAGCGACACCGACAACGTTCTTCTGCGACGTCTCTTCCTCCGCGATGGATCTTCGATCGGCTGGTTGAGGTAAGAGTCTCGGACCTTTTTTTTAATCTCCATTGTGGTTCATTACCATAACACGGATTTGATTAATTAAATTAAATCTGCTGTTCCATGGTGCGTTGAGTTCCCCGACTCAACGCCATGTTCCGCGACGACGCGACACCCTTCCGCGACTACGCGATGACATCCACTTTCCGCGATGAGAAATTTCGCGAAGAACGCTCACGCGCGACGACCAACGAGGTAGGGATTTTTTTTCTGGAATTGCCCTTTTTCCCATGTTATTTCCATTCAAGAATGAAGAACCCGGACATAAGAATAATTTTAATTTATTAAAATTTTTGAATTCATGTGTTGAATTTTTTGTTTCTCCCGATGTTTATCTCTAACGCGGAGGGTGCGGGCCAAACGAACACGGCCCGACGACCCTCCGCCGTTCTTCGTTTCTGTGCGGATTTGACGGGCGATGACAGAACGTGCCTCAACAGATGTTTGACAATCCCGCAGTGAAGAATGGAAACCGGGAGGAGAAACGGCGTAGACGGGAAGAAAATCGGGCCACCGGAGCGACTCCGGCAGCCCGCGGAAGCCGGCGGCGGCGCCCGGCGTGCCGCCGGACGAGACCGCCGCGACCCCGTCCGCAGCGGCGGCGCTCGCGAGACGCGGCTGAAGCTGCGTCTGGTGCCAGGAAGACACCTCGCGGGTGTCCCACGGGTGTCACGCGGGGGCGGCGGCTCCCCCCCCGCATCACCTGGGACGCGGCTTCAGCCGCGTCCGGTTGTCTGGCCGACACCCCGCGGGTGCCGTGGGGGTGTCACGCGGGGCGGCGGCTCCCCCCGTGTCGGTCGCGTCGACCGCTCGGCCAGGCCGAGCTGGACCAGCCCTGGCCGAGCCAGACAGGTCCGACTGGGTCGGACCGGGTCGGAACGGGTTCAGCCGTCCTAGGGGGGGTCGGGCCGGGTCGGCCCGGGCCCGGACCCCCCGTCTTCGGACAGTTTTTGTTCAAATGCCATTAACATGAGCTACGGGCCTCCAAACGACTCGCCGTCAGCGGCAATGCGATTCTTGGATCGAGACGGTAGTTTTGGTATATCGCACTCAAGGTTTTGGAACACTTTGGGTTCGGCCGGGATGGTTCGTACACGAAACCAACTGGGCCTTCGGAGCAGAAACACTCATATCATGAGCTACGGATGTCCGATTGATGTGCCGTTGGCTTTGTTGTTTTCCTCTAAGTGAGACGGATCTTTTGGCTCACTCCGCCAGAGGTTTGGACACAGGTGGAGTACGTTCAGGTTGGTTTTTCCTTAAAAATAAACCGGGCCCCTGGGACGAAAAAGCCAATAACTCTCAGACTGGGCGTCTGATTGAAGCGCCGTCTGCGACGTTGAGTTCCTGTTGACGATACAGAACTTTTGGATACATCAACTTCAGACTTTGTGTCAGTTGATGTATCAGCCTCTCGGCTCGTGGAGCGGACCCTCCCGAATGAGCTTGCTATGTGCTGGAACCCTAGTGCTGGGTGCGACTGCTTCTTCGACAACGACGACTGTACATAGATCCTTCGTGGACTCCGACGACGACCGTGCAGTGATCCTCAGTGGACTGCGGCGACGACTATGCAAAGATCCTCAGTGGACTGCGACGACTACTACACTCAGCGATCCTACGTGGATCAGTGCTACAGGTCCTGTGTGGGCCCTGTCTTGAGTGGGCCCGATCATGTGTGGGTCCGATCCTGTGTGGGTCAGCACTCAGCGGTTCTGTGTGAGCCAACGCCTACAGGTCCTGCATTGGCCCGGTCATGTGTGGTCCCGATCCTGTATGGGTCTGATCCTGTGTGGGTCACTGCGGGGGTTAGTACCTATTGATCCTTTGTGGGTCTGACGACTTAGATGGATCAGTGATCATCTTTATCGTCATCTGAAGAAGTATACCTATGTGAGCTGAACCTTCTGTTTACTCTCCTTTGTGGATTGTGTTGATCTATCCTATGTGGATTACTGTTTACTCTCCTTTGTGGATTGTGTTGTGCTATCCTGTGTGGGTATACGTTTGCTTTCCTGTGTGGACTGGGTTGTGCTTGGGCTCGGACGTTGGAGCTGAACGAGAATTGGTGACTTAGGTATATGTATGGGCATATACCTAAGCCGAGTAAGATGTTACTTCGTGATTGTATCTTCCCATGTGGATTATCATTTGTGGATTTCGGGAGACCTTCAAGGGTCTCGGGGTCCCTACTGAGTACCTTATACTCACCCCTGCAGGGGTCGTGCCCACACTTCGTTTTGTTGGTTGCAGAAGACGGACAGCGCTGATCGTGGTGGAGGTGTGCGGAGCAGGACAGTACCTAGAGGTGGACCACTAGGCAGACGTTCTTGGAGTAGACAGCGGGACCCAAGGAGCAGTGGAGCTATCTGTACCCACCCTTCAGGTCGGATTTCCAGTGGACATCTCGGCGTTGCAACTTTTGTTTTTCAGTTGCTGTTTTCCCCTTTCAATTGTACTTTACAGTTGGGCTTATATTTTCGGCCCCTTTTACTTTCAGCACAGCTTGTACAGTTTTTACTGAGTGTCTACTTTTCCGCTTTCTTACTCTGTGGTGCTTGTTTACCTTTCAAAGACAATGCCTTCCATTTTTGTTGGGATTTACACCTTGGTTCTAGTCACCATCCCCTGGCCTATGGAAGGCGGGCTTGGGGTAGTCACGACACGGGCCTCGAGGACGGGTCGTGACAAATTGGTATCAGAGGTGGTCGGTTCTACTGGAAACTCTGATCTTTCTTCTATATGAAGGAATAATGTTTAGCGTATTGAGTGTGGTTATCAGTCCAGGGAGACCAGTGTTGGTGCGGCGGCCGACGTATCCGTACAGCAGGACCATGACTTCTCATTTCTGACTTAATGCATGAAAACATTGATTGCATGTGTGTTTCAAGTTTTCTTCGTGATTACATGTGTCAGCTCACCAGGTATACTGTTCTGACCGTGCCGCACTTGTTTCCTTTTCAGGATGGCCTGACGACAGCAGCAAGCTAGGGTTCCGAGAGTAGAGCGCGACGATATCCCGCCGAGCGATGAGTCCTCGGTACAGGGCACGTTGACCGCAGAGGCACCGATGGTACCTTTACCTACCGAGCCCCCCGATGCTTCCAGCACTGGAAACTGACGATGCACGACGCCTCGAAGCTCTGCACGAGTTCCAGCGCCAGCGACCACCCAGGTTCCGTGGGGAGACGGACCCCCAGGCAGCCGAGGACTGGCTGGAGGCGGTCGTCCGAGTTTTCAGACTAGTGAGGACACGAGCAGACCACATGGTGATCCTCACGGCGAGCCTACTGCATGCAGCAGCAGGGCGATGGTGGAGCTTGATGCTCCAGGTACACGACGAGGACTCCCTCATCTGGACGGACTTCGAGAGCCTCTTCCCCTCATATTTCGTCCTGGCCACCCTCAGTGCGGTGCGCATTCATGAGCTTCTTCAGCTTCGGCAGGGCAGCTTGACGGTCTCCCAGTACGTGGCGAGGTTCACCGATCTTTCTCGCTACTCGACCGACATGGTATGGGACCCCTTCTTCCAGGCCCGGACCTTCGAGCAGGGATTGAGACACGAGATCAGGGCATCGCCGATCTCCCTCAGCATCCCGACCCAGGCGGTAGTACTAGAGCGAGCCCTCCGGATTGAGAGATTTCTGGCAGTTTCTACAGCGAGGCCTAACGCAGGGCTGCAGGTGGCGGAGTCTTCGGCAGCGGGTAGCCGACGGATGACTCAGGGTTCCAGGCGGACCAGACCTTCTCGCAGACGACCTCGGGACACTGGCTCAGCAGTGCAGGGCACTCAGCGCGGAGCCAGTCTTCCGAGAGACAGGCAGTGCTACGAGGGCGGCGGGCAGTGCCACATGGCTCGTGATTGCCCGACCCGACATACCAAGGGGCAGAAGACGGTGGAGGGGACACCCAGGAAGAGACAGAGGGTCGACCGTGGCGGTCCGCAGGGAGGAGGCGGACGAGGAAGGGGAGCTGGCCGAGCAGCCGGTGGTGGGCGACGCTTTGAGGCTCTGCCACCACCACCACCAGGAGGTCCGCCCCGCCCATAGGGAGATGGCGGACAGAGACAGGCACAGCCTCAGGCAGTGGAGGCCTATGACCACGGTGCGCCATAGATGATTCGAGGTATGATCTGTGTCTATTCCACACTTGCTGCAGTTCTTATAGACACAGGAGCGAGTCACTCTTTCATAGTCGCTGCCCTTATTCGGAGCTCGGAGATTCCGACACAGCCGTTGGCTTGATCCTTACAGCTAGAGACTCCTACGGGAGCGGACTCGACGATTACGCACTGGTACCGGTATTGTGAGATTACCCTATGAGGCGAGAGCTTCGGCTGGGATCTTCTTGTAGCAGCGTCGAGGCCTTACGATGTCATCATGGGCATGGATTGGTTATCTACAGTCCATGCTCAGATTGACTGTTTTAGGCGCAAGGTGCGATGTATGCGCACCGACGGGAGCAGGTTCACCTTCACTGGCAAGAAGGGATCCTTAGCAGCATAGGATGGACTCACGTAGAGGAGAGGACAACCCATCACTCTTCAGTTGTCTAGCCTCATCCTAGGTGCAGTTGACGTGCGGAGTCCCAGTTTTCCTGCAGTGGTGGATCAATACGCGGACGCCTTTCCTGATGACGTTCCAGGGCTACCTCCTCGCAGAGAGGTAGACTTTTATATTGATCTGTACCCCGGGACAACCCCGATATCCACTGCAGCATATCGGATGACCCCCGCCGAGCTTCGAGAGCTACGGGTACAGTTGGAGTACTTGCAGGGAAAGGGGTTTATCCGACCCAGGGTTTCACCCTGGGCTTCCCCAATATTGTTCGCCAAAAAGGTGGACGGGAGCCTGCGACTGTGTGTCGACTATCGTCGCCTGAACCAGGTGACAGTGAGGAACATGTATCCGCTACCGATGATTGAAGACCTCTTTGATCAGCTCAAGGGGGCACGGTGGTTCTCAAAGATAGACCTCAGGTCAGGCTATAATCAGCTCAGAGTTCGAGACGAGGATGTACAGAAGACGGCCTTCAGGTGTCGGTATGGCCACTATGAGTTCTTGGTTATGCCGTTTGGCATAACCAATGCTCCAGCAGTGTTCATGAGCTTCATGAACATGATATTCCATCCATACCACGATAGATTTGTCGTGATCTTCATCAACGAAATTTTGGTGTACTCAAAGACGGAGGAGGAGCATGCCTACCAATTGTGAGTTGTACTAGACACACTCCGAGAGCACCAACATTATGGAAATCTCTCGAAGTGCCAGTTCTGGTTACGTGAGGTCCACTTCTTAGGGCACGTCATTTTCGAGGCGGGAGTTGCAGTGGATCCCGCGAAGATTGAGGCAGTGCTAGCTTGGGAGCCACCCAGGAGCGTGACGGTGGTGCGGAGTTTCTTGGGTCTTGTCGGATACTATCGGATATTTGTGCCGGACTTCTCCATAGTTGAGGCACCACTCTCAGCATTGACAAAGAAGGGGAAACCCTTTGTGTGGTCAGACAGATGTCAGCAGAGCTTTCAGGAGCTGAGACAGAGATTGACCAGCACACCTATCTTGTGGTTTCCTGAGGAGGGAGTTGGATACGTAGTCTACTACGATGCATCACGGACCGGAATCAGGTGTGTTCTAATGCAGGAGCGGGCCCTGATTGCCTATGGATCACGTCAGTTGAGGCCGCATTAGCAGAACTATGCCCCCCATGACCTGGAGTTAGCAGCAGTGTTCTTCGCTCTAATGACATGGCGGCACTATCTGATGGGCGAGCGCTTTACAGTCTTTTCTGACCACCATAGTCTCAGCTACATCTTCTCTCAGAAGGACCTGAACCTAAGACAGCGGCGATGGCTCGAGTTCCTCCAGGACTATGACTTTGAGATAGTCTATACTCCTGGGAAGGGGAACGTGGTAGCCGATGCCCTCAGCAGGAGGACGGGCATCCAGCTACTTGAGGAGGCGACAGAGAAGCTAGCCGCTTTGCAGATATCCTTCGTGGATAGAGGTGGAGAGGCCTTCCTTCAGTCTCTCACCGTCTCTCCTCCACTTCTACATCGGGTCAGAGAGGCACAGCGTGAGGACGCTGACTGTGAGACGCGGTGTGCACAAATATCCTCGGGACAGGCACCTGATGGTTTCTCCCTTGAAACAGAGCACGACGTCCTTTTCAGAGGACGTACCTTGGTACCAGTCGCTTTACGAGAGGAGGTGCTGAGAGAGTTTCACACTTCTCCTTTGGCGGTACATCCTGGAGTGGAAAAGATATACCCGGACCTTAGACGACAGCACTGGTGGCCGAGCATGAAGAAGGCTATGGTAGAGTTCGTTTCACGGTGCCTCTCCTGCCAGCAGGTGAAGGCAGAGCATCAGGTACCAGCAGGCTTGGTACAACCCTTGGAGGTCCCAAAGTGGAAGTGGGAAGAGATATCTATGGACTTCATGACTGGACTTCCACGCACTTCCAGAGGTCACGACTCCATTTGGTTGATTGTTGACCGACTCACCAAGTCGGCACACTTCCTACCCATATGAGAGCAGGGCTCAGTGGAGAGCTTGGGGTGTCTCTATGTTCATCAGATTGTATGGCTCCACCGTGGTCCATCTACTATCGTATCCGACCGGGATGCTCTCTTTACTTCCCGGATTTTGAAGGGGTTGTAGGAGGCGTTCGGGATGCGACTACGTCTGAGCATCGCCTTTCACCCTCAGACGGATGGTCAGATGGAGAGGACCATTCAGACTCTCGAGGACATGCTCCGTGCATGTGTCCTCGACTTTGGTCGCAACTGGGAGGACCACCTACCCTTGGGTGAGTTCACGTACAACAACAGCTACCACTCCACCATCGGGATGGCACCATATAAGGAGTTGTACGGCAGGCCTTGCAGATCTCCTTAGTGCTGGACAGACCATGAGGAGTCAGCAAATGTGGGACCAAAGATGGTCCGGGCCACGACAGAGAAGTTCCAGGACATCCAGGAGCGGATGAGGATAGCTCAGAGCCGGCAGAAGTCATATGCTGACAGGAGGCGGAGGCCACTAGAGTTCGAGGATGGAGACCACGTGTTCTTGCGTGTCTCACCTCGACGTGGATTACAGAGATTTGGCCGAGGTGGCAAGTTGTCTCCACGCTTCATCAGACCCTTCCAGGTCCTCATCAGGGTTGGCGAGGTGGCTTTTCACCTGGCTCTAGCACCTCAGTTGCACCGGGTGCACGACGTTTTCCACGTATCCCAGCTGAGGAGATACGTGCACGACCCGACACACATCATTGACTATGGGGAGCTAGACGTGGATGATGGGGTGACTTTTGTGAAGGTCCTAGTAGAGATTGAGGATCGACAGGAGTGGGTCCTACGTGGGCGATGGATTCCTCTTGTGCGCGTTAGATGGCAGCACGGGAACCTCCAGGAGAGCACATGGGAGAGGGAGGCTCAGATGCGTGCTCAGTACCCACATTTGTTTCCCTAGTTTTTGATGTATCTTTACAGGGACGTAAAGCCCTGAGGTGGGAGTAATTTAAAGACCCGTAAATTTCAAGGAAATGTTTTGTCTTAATTTTATTTGGAATTTTACAAGAGCGCAGTTTCTGACGACACCTGATTCTGAGGCCCGGTGTGCCCGGAATCATTTTCCAATGTTTGGCTCGGGTACGTTCAGTAAACGGACGAGCGGGTATTTTCTAACTTTTGAATCGGTGCCCGGAAACAAATTCTGAGGGCACCGATGAAATCGCAGCGCCGGTATTATCTTAGAAACGCCTCTTCTGGAGTTGCGTTTGCTCGGTTGTGGTTTTTAATTTTCGGTCTTAAACTTAAGAAATAAAATAATTTTACGACAACTTTATATTATTTCACTTAAGTCACATGGAAGCCACTTGAAGCCACTTAATAGCGGTTTAAACTGAGTTGAACCGGATAGGATGCTATCCAGAAATATCCTACCCACTTGGTAGGATATTTGTGAGGTGGGGGCCGCATGAGCCCCGCCGTTTCTTTCCGCTAAGTAACGCACCCGCGAAAACCCGTCATTATAAAAGTCAAATGACGCGTTTTCTTAATTTCTTAACATACCATTTAATTGGGTGGTTTATTTCGTAAATTAAATGAGCTGTTTCTTTCGTTGAATTAATTCAACGAATCGATGGGTCGTTACTTACCCCTTTTCGTGTGTTGGCATAATAATAAATTAAGGCCAACCTATCTTTTGGAGAATTACTCGTTAAGAGAGGCTCCTTGAACCTTCATCCTCCTTCGCGAAGAATGCGAAGAATGCCGAACCTGGAAATCGACGACGCGACACTGTGATCTGCGACGCCGACAACGTTCTTCTGTGATGTCTCTTCCTCCTCGACGGATCTTCGATCGGCTGCTTGAGGTAAGAGTCTCAGACCTTTTTTTTAATCTCCTTTGTGGTTCTTTACCAAAACACGGATTTGATTAATTAAATTAAATGTTCTGTTCCATGGTGCGTTGAGTTCGCCGACTCAACATCGTGTTCCGCAACGATGCGACACCTTTCTGTGACGACGCGACGACCTCCACCTTCCGCGACGAGCAATTCCGCGAAGAACGCTCACGCGCGATGACCAACGAGGTATGGATTTTTTTTTCTGGAATTTCCCTTTTTCCCGTGTTATTTCCGTTCAAGAATGAAGAACCCGGACATAAGAACAATTTTAATATTTTAAAATTGTTTAATTCATGGGTTGAATTTTTTTTTCTCCTGATGTTTATCTCTAACGTGGAGGGTGCGGGCCAAACGAACACGGCCCGACGACCATTCGTTGTTCTTCGTTTCTGTGCGGATTTGACGGGCGATGACGAAACCTGCCGCAATGGATGTTTGACAATCCCGAAGTGAAGAACGGAACCCGGGAGGAGCAACGGCGCAGACTGGATGAAAATCAGGCCACCGGAGCGACTCCGGCGGCCCGCGGAAGCCGGCGGCGGCGCCCGGCGCGCCGCCGGACGAGACTGTCGTGGCACCGGCCGTGGCGGCGGCACACGCAGGACGCGGCTGAAGCCGCGTCCGGCACCAGGGAGACACCCCGCGGGTGTCCCGCAGGTGTCACGCGGGGGTGGCGGCTCCCCCCCCCCCCCCGCGTCACCCGGGACGCGGCTTCAGCCGCGTCCGGTTGTCTAGCCGACACCCTGCGGGTGCCGCGAGGGTGTCACGCGGGGCGGCGGCTCCCCCCGCGTCGGCCGCATCGGCCGCTTGGCCCGGCCGAGCGGGACCGGCCCTGGCCGAGTCGGACCGGTCCGACCGGGTCGGACCGGGTTCGGCCGACCCAGGGGGGGTCGGGCCGGGTCGGCCAGGGCCCGGACCCCCCCGTCTTTGGATGGTTTTTGTTCAAATGCCTGTAACTTGAGATACGGTCCTCCAATCGACTCGCCGTCAGCGGAAACACGATCCTTGGATCGAGACAGTCGTTTCGGTATATCGCACTCAAGGTTTCAGAACACTTTGGGTTCGGTCGGGTTGGTTTGTAGACGAAACCAACCGGGCCTTCGGAGCGGAAACGCTCATATCTTGAGCTACGAACGTCTGATTGACGTGCCGTCGGCTTTGTTGTTTTACTCTATGTGAGACGGATATTTTGGATCACTCCGCCCGAGGTTTGGATGCAGGTGGAGTACGGTCAGGTTGGTTTTGTCTTAAAAACCAACCGGGCCCCTGGGACGAAAAAGTCAATAACTCTCAGACCGGGCGTCCGATTGACGCGCCGTCTGCGATGTTGAGTTCCTGTTGACGATACAGAACTTTTGAAAACACCAACTTGGGACTTTGTGTCAGTTGATGTATCAGCCTCTCGGCTCGTGGAGCGGACACTCTCGAACGAGCTTGTTGTGTGCGGGAACCCTAGTGCTGGCTGGGACTCTTCTTCGACAGCGACGACTGTGCAGAGATCCTACGTGGACTCTGACGACGACCGTGTAGAGATCCTCAGTGGACTGCGGCGACAACTATGCAGAGATCCTAAGTAGATTGCGATGCCTACTGCACTCAGCGATCCTACGTGGATCAGTTCTACACGTCCTGTGTGGGCCCGGTCCTGTGTGGGCCCGATCCTGTGTGGGTCCGATCCTGTGTGGGTCAGCCCTCAGCGGTTCTGTGTGAGCCAGCGCCTACAGGTCCTGCGTGGGCCCAGTCCTGTGTGGGCCCGATCGTGTGTGGGTCCGATCCTGTGTGGCTCACTGCGGGGATTAGTACTTATTGATCCTTTGTGGGTCCGATGACTTAGATAGATCAGTGATCATCTTTATCGTCATCCGAAGAAGTATATTTGTGTGAGATGAATCTTCTGTTTACTCTCCTTTGTGGATTGTGTTGAGCTATCCTATGTGGATTACTGTTTACTCTCCTTTGTGGATTGTGTTGTGCTATCCTATGTGTGTATACGTTTTCTTTTCTTTGGGGACTGGGTTGTGCTTGGGCTCGGACGTTGGAGCCGTATGGGAATTGGTGACTTAGGTATATGTATGGGAAAATACCTAAGTCGGGTCATATGTTACTTCGTGATTGTATCTTCCCATGTGGATTATCCTTTTTGGATTTCGGGAGACCTTCGGGGGTCTCGGGGTCCCTACTGAGTAGCTTATACTCACCGCTGCACGGGCCGTGCCCGCAATTCGTTGTGTTGGTTGCAGACAACGGACAGCGCTGATCGTGGTGGAGGTGTGCGGAGGAGGACGATACCTGGAGGTGGACCACTAGGCGGATGTGCTTGGAGAAGACGGCGAGACTCGAGGAGCAGTGGAGCTATCTGTACCCACACTTTAGGTGGGATTTCCAGTGGACAGCTCGGCGTAGCGGCTTTTGTTTTTCAGTTGCTGTTTTCCCCTTTCTGTTGTACTTTACAGTTGGGCTTGTATTTCCAGCCCCTTTAACTTTCAGCACAACTTGTACAGTTTTTAATTAGTGTCTACTTTTCCGCTTGCTTACTCTGTGGTGATTGTTTACCTTTCAAAGGCAATGCCTTCCCTTTTTGTTGGGATTTATGCCTCGGTGCTAGTCGCTAGCCCCTGGCCTATAGAAGGCGGGCTTGGGGTCGTCACGGCACGGGCCCTGAGGACGGGTCGTGACAATATTGGAGCATGAGAATAAGAGGAAAATTGGAGAAAATTTAGACAAAGGGAATATGTGAATGAAATAATTTTCCACATGTAATAATTGTCGAACTAATCACTTTAGTACATACATAAATGGAATTGGATTTTGTTACAATTTTGGGGAAAAGTGAATTGTTCATGGGATTGAAAGGATAATAAAAAGGTTTTTAAAGTACAATGGTAGAACTTCAATGTTATGGGACAATACAAAAATCACGGTCCCATGCATCAAAGAAATATACTCCAAATATGGCTATGGGATCATTGTGAAGATTATCATAAAACCACAGGAGAAGGGGTATTATTATTGTGATTTTGTTTATAATCAAGAATTTTTTTCATTTGAGTATTTTATCACAGAGGTACTTGTAATAATAATTATGTAATATATACGGATTATATTGTAGTAATTCTTATTTAAGGATACATAAGCATAAAATTTTAAAGGATATCAAGGTATATATATAATAGGTATGTGAAAATTATAGCTACATTATATTGTTTTGGGAATATAATATTATTTTTATTTTCAATATTTACTGGCCATATTTATAAATTTTGTGTCATTGATTTCTTCAAAAGGTCGTTAGGATGATTCTTAAGGTATCTACATATATAATGGATTACGTTGAAATTTGGATATAATTATTTGTTGTTATATTATAATCTATCATAGTGGTGGCCCTTTTCTAACTAATTTTCTTTTAGTAAACATTTTAATGTTGAATGAATGACCTGTGGATATTATAATTCATTAAATTGCTTCAGAAATGAAAATTTCATCTTCATAAATGATGTGGATATTGAGAAAAGCACAACCAAAGGATGAGAATATGACATGAAAAGTAATTAATTATGTTTATTTTCTAATGTTCTTATCTAGATAGAAATGGAATACATCAAATATAGGAATGGTATTTCTGAGAAAATGATATCTATTTAATTTTCCTTCTGAGAAAGAAAAAAACTATTTAACTTATCACATATATACATTTTTATATTGGCCGACTTTCAATAACCCTGATTTTATATAATTCTTTATCTGAACATCATGGTTTGTTTTCTTATCTCTGCCTTAGTTTTAAACTCACAATATTGTTATCATACTATAGATCCAAATTTTTGGGTGACCATACAATTACCCTTTCCCTCTTATTAATATGATATTTTAATAACCCTATTTTCTACGTGGGTTCCTGAAAAATGAATATTTTAGTATCAAAAATTGATTTTTGATGTAAAATTAAAAATTTTGAGGAAGTAATTTATTTATGCAAGGGATAATGACACGCTCCACGATTTTATGGTATATACCTTTTTAAAATTAAACATTTTGGTAGCTTGTGTTGCATGAAACACCGAGTTCGAGCACAAACCTATATGTTAACCCATCAATTTAAATAGAAATAAAGAAATGTATAACGAAAATTATATGTTTATGTATATTATAAATAATTTTTACAGCCATATTATGTGTTTTACAGATAATTATATAAGAAAAAAATCTAATTTTATGCCTAAAAACTATATTCTTCAAAAAGAAAATTCTATAGCCTATATAAAGTTCCAGTATATTAAAAATAAATAATGGAAATTGAATAAAATTAATTTTTCAAAATAGAAATAATTTTGGAATTCTGAATATCAAAATTATCTTTGGGTGGATTTTTTCTATTTTTTATGGAGTTATATTTTTTGATGAGTAGTGAAAAATTCTGCATTATTGTTAAAAAAATTGAATTTTCATTTAAATAAATATTATAATTTAAATTTATTTTTTAACAACAAAATAGATCAATAATATATATATTTATCCAATTTAGTTAATTGTTAAAAAATTTAAATTCAAATTAGATATAAAAAATTGTTGAACTTTTGAATGTCACATTTACCGACCTTCACACCACATATGCATGATTGACATTAAAATTAATTTAACAACATCTGTGAATTGAATTTTGATAAATAAAAATACATGTTTATAATATGTATGATATTTTTAGCCTAATAAGATAAATTTAATTATTTTTGGATATAATAAATTGATTTTTTAGTTAATTTTTATTTACCATGGTTAAGGGTACATTGGGTAACTACAAGTAAAAATGATATTATTATATAATACAATTACCCCATGAAATTTCCAAATAGAAATGGATTTGTGGGTTTCAACCAATATAATCCTTAGGAATAAATCCTAACATTTTTATGCTACTTGGTTTATAATATAACATTTAATAAATTTTATTTAAAGAAAAGTTAAAAATGTCATAACAATAATTTTAATAAATAAATAAATTAAAAAATAGGGATATACGGAAGATAAATTATAATATTAGTATTAATTTTTAATATAAAAAATTTATCATTAGCATGATAATTAATATTAAATTTCTAGAAAATAAAAAATTTAATTAAAATCTTTCATAATGATGATTTTATAATTGTTTAATCAATTGGAATATCAAATAATTGATATTAAAAATATTAAAATAATTATAAATTTACATAATTAATGACATGAATCCTTTTTATAGATAACTTATAATTTTTAGTTATATTTTAGTAATTTTTTAAGTTATCATGTTGTAATGAAATTTGAAACAAGACTAATAATAAATAGTGACAAAATTTTCTTAACAGATACTTTAAAATAAATAATATTTTATTAAATTATATATAAATCATAGAAATATAAATTTTGAAAAATAACTATAATACAATCAAATATTTCATCAATTACTTTTTTTGGTTCTTTTGGAATTATATATTAAATATATCAACCCTGTTAATAAAAAGACTAGTTGATAGGGTAAGTGTTAAAATGATTTATTATGGGTAAAACCCAAAATATGGTTAATATTGTAACCTAAACATGTATAAAAATATATATTTGGGGGATTTATAAACATCCCCGTCCTAGATATTAAATAACACATATTGGAGAAATTTGTAACAAAATATTAATTAATAGTAATGTAATATTTTAATGGATTCCAAAAGTGCAACTCCCCTCTCTTATAAAAATGCACCTCCTTCCTCATTTCATAAAACTACCATGAGGCATCTATATCTACCCAATCCTTCACATTTATACTCCCAAAATTATTAGATAAATTTTTTAGGTCCTTATCTTTGAAAACCCATCACTGGTTTCCAAAGTTAGGTATCCAAAGGAATTTAATCGAAGAAAATTAAATTGTTTTTTCTACACATTCATGGTTTTATCTTCTTATAAATCATTTTAAAATATTATTTTCATACTAAAATAAAAAATAAAGTATATTATATATACTGAAAATTTATTATCAATATGTTAAAACCATAATCCTCATTTTATCTATCCTAAAAAAAGTAGCACCATGTGTGGGTACATACGACTTACCATATCCACAATGAGGTGTAATTGTTTCAACACAAAATTATTTGGATATATATAAGTATGAATATAATGGGTATAAATAATATATACGACATGATATAGATTTTTTATAATTAATATACCATCCACTTACTTACCACTTTACCACTAAGATATTGATATCTTCACTCATGAGTATGTATGGTCATCCATCACCACGATGCAATAAGATTCATTATCCATATTAACCATTCAGTAATGATTATAAAAAGTATATAATGAGTAAATATAATATATATTAACTTAATATGATTTTGAAGATGTGGGATCTATATCCTATTGAAAATAACTGATTTATTCATGACAATATATTCTTAAGAAAACGTAAAAGTTAAAAACTGAAGCATTGGTGATAGCGAAATATTCTTAACATAATAGGATCATATATTTTATGAAAAAAAAAATGTAAGTGTTGTTCTATTATATGTTACAAATATGTTTATAACCATTATAAATGAGTTTAGGAGATATTCACCCAAAAAATGAATGTTAAGGGACTTCATATGAATCATCTTTCATTGAGCAATTGTTTGATGTTATACAACCACTATTTTTAAGAGGTGTATGTACGACTCATTTGACTTATCATATAATTAATTAATTTCTTATCATATTATGTAATA
Organism: Viscum album; assembly: GCA_963277665.1. Taxonomy (NCBI): domain Eukaryota; kingdom Viridiplantae; phylum Streptophyta; class Magnoliopsida; order Santalales; family Viscaceae; genus Viscum; species Viscum album. The sequence continues at coordinate 1,231,087,477 of OY728162.1, read as the reverse complement.
TTTTGTTTAATATTATACTTTCATTGATTTCTTATTTACATGTTAAATGTGGTATGAGATTCTTTGAATGTTTAAATAATTAATAATCTATCCATTTCAATATTATTGTTCTTATTTAAATATTTATTTTTGTGGATATAAATGTATTATAAATGAAATTTTTTATCATTTTTAATGCTCAATAAAATTAGGTAAAAATGAATATTTTTATGGTTTCATTTAAAGGACTCTTTATCAAAAACATTATTTTAAGTATTTTTTTGATTTATTCTTATAAATCATTCTCATTCATTCCTATATTTAAAAAAATGGGTTTTATGAATTTATTTATATGGACATGAATGTTTTAAAATGTTATTTTTTACGTTTATCCCAAATTTGTCAAGTTGTTAAGGGACACATTGTTTAAAAACTATTTTCGAAATATTTTATTTTATAAATGAGTTTCTTTTAAATACATTATGATAATGTAAAAAATGGTTATTTCAATAAATATATTTTAATGTCTTTATTATGTTATTTTCATTTATGTAAGCATCATTCGTAGGATTTTATGCTTATTGGATGACTATTTGTAATGATATAATCAATAAAATTGCATTTAAGGGATTTTGATAACATTGATTATAGATGTTCTATTTTGATTCCATTCAAGAATAATTATTACTGTATTAGTTTTTCATATCCTAGTTTTAATACTAATTTTTATATTGGTTATGTTTCAAACATTTCATATGAGGAATTCATTGGACCTAATTTGTGATAGGAAAGTCCCACTATAGCCCCTCAATGGATTGGTAAGTTGGATGAGAGAAACATGTTTGGTGTTTTGCCTATTTATGTAGGGTGTCTTGGCCAAATCTGTGATGCTATGTTTATAATGGATGGTTTAATGCATTAACTCATTATGAGATTAGTTATTGATATTAAATTATATTATTAGAATATTAAAAGATCCCTGTGAAATTCAATGTAGTATTATTTGATTTATTCTTCCCTTATTATGCCCAATATATTTTTTAAAAGGCTTGTGTTTTAGATATACACCGTGACTTAATGTTTTATTTATGAATGATTGCACTGTATTATTTACCCTTATTGAGCATCAGATTTCACAAATTTCATAATTTTTATTTTTAATGGATGGAAATATTTGTATCATGATCAATATTCTGGTTTAGGACAAGATATAATGGTGTTCTCCAATGATTATCTATGTTATATTTTATGATTTGAATTATAATGCAATGTTCATGAATGTAATCTGTTTTCCAAGACTATTAAATTGTTGTTTTCTTTGGGATTAGACACTTATATATATTTCATTGTAATAAATTGAGGCACAACCTATGGGAAATTAGTTCCAGGTCCATTAAATAATAATATAATTGACGAAATTTAATTTAAAATTATTTCTACAAACATGATGAGAAAACGAGGTTTTAAAGTAAAAATATTCAAAGGTGGGAAATTTTTTTATATACAAATTAAATATGAATAATTTTATACCAAACTAAATTGTATTATTAGATTTATTATTTAACTAGTTTTATATTAAACCCATTTTAGAATATAATTCAAAATTATAAATTATTCATTTAAGAAGTAAATTATAAATTTAAATGAAGTATTTTTCCATATTCATAAAAAATTGAAACATATATGAAATACAAAAGAAATCACTATAATATTATTTTAAAAATAAAATTTCAAAATTTATTTTTATTGTTTCATATTAAAGTTATAAAATTAAAAAAAATTATTTTTAAAAAAGAGTGCTATTAAAAGGTGGAAAACCTACCTTTAAAAAATACAGTTTTTATCAATAATAATTGATTTTTTATTATATCATGTATTGAAATTAAATTCGATTATTTTAAAAAAACTATTGAATTATATATATATCATTGACATAATCCATGAAATTTGATATGTTTATTTTATTATTATAAAAAATGTGTGTGAATTGAAATTTTTATTTAGAAAAAAATTTATTTTAATTTTCTTTAATAATTAAATTTTCTCCAAATATTTATTAAATATATTTTATTAAACAATATTTACATAATTAATTTAATCATTTCAATATCCTCCATTATAATGGATTGATTATAACTATAACATTTAAAGAATTATACATAGTTATTCATTATAATCGATGTGGTGTATCGCGTAAACTATCGAAAGTAGTGTCTACTTTTAAAACAAGTGATGTTACAGATTGACTATAAAATACATGGCCCATAATCTTCATCATATGGAAAAATTATTGTGATCGATATACATTGAGAATGGTGTTAATATTCATAGTATCATCCACCACATCAAACACCACCACCATTCTAACCAAGATTCGGGTTTCTCTATTAGCTCGTGATGAGACACTTTATTTTCTATCTTATAAGGTGGAACCGCTATCAGTAATATAATATATAAGATCCATATGTTCATGTGATATATTTCCAAGTTACTCTCTAATAATGCTACCATAACTAATTCTTATTGTGTATTCATTAACTACAACCTCTAGAGAAACTACTAACTTTTATTGTTAACTTCCATACATAAGCCAGATCATTAATGGAGCTATCATATCTATAAAATATGTCACAATTGATTCTTATTTTATGGGATTATTATTAATCCTATTACATCATAACAACAAACATCACAAATCTCCCATTTAATATTTGTGTTTTTTCACCAACATGGTTATATTTTCTTGATCGACGTCGAGACATAATAACTTTTAATTGGGGATGATCATTGAATCATTAAAATAATTTTTTTCAGTCTTCATGGTGTTTTTCTTCATTATATTTGGTCATAAAATCCCATACATGTAATAACATTTTGTAAATATCAATATATACTCTAAAAGGAAACCATCTATCCTAAATGGATGTTTCTAAATTACATAACCCCTTATAGTCATTATTGTATGAATTTATACAAAGTTTCTCATTGAACTCAATTTATAATATATAAAAATATTAGAAACATCATTATCATAAGATATTAAACTATATGAAACAAAACCTAACACATGACATAAAAGTTCATACTGATTTAGGTCCTAACTCAAGGGGATAATCATTATTGATGGAATATTTCTCCTTCATTTCCCCACTATTAATGTCACTCTCCTATTAAACAGCAATATATTACTATATGTTCCTTGATTAAAATTTTATAGGATATATAGTGACACTTGGATCTCTTAGAATTGTCATAACTGCAACCCTCTTACAATTACATCATTTCCAGGGTGATCAATTCCACTCACCATGTTCTCATTACATGTTTTATTAATAGATTTTTGTGTTTTACAACATAGCCACTCAAATGAATCATGAAATTAAACTATTCACCCTAATTTTTACAGAATTATAATCATACAATTGGATTAAAATTCACATTTTTATTCACTCGTGATATTGTTATATAGACTCACTCATGGGCATGGTCCATGATAATGGACATATAACTAAAATTAGTCCATGTTCGTAGATTTGGTACAATAAAAGGAAACACCCTTAGAAAAAGTTATATGACCTCAAATTGTTTCACCAACATAGTAAAATATGTATGCCAGTAACAATTAATTCCAACATGCTATGAGATAGATTTTATGAATACTAGTAGTCTAATAATCTTTTCAGTTTGGACTTAAAAAAATCATAATGCATACAATCCCATTTTAGTGACTTAAATTGATATCCCATATTTGTAAAATGCTACAACATCTTAAAATATGCAGTCTTGTAAATAATACTAGTATTAACCAATAATTTTGATCAAATATCATTTATTTTTCTCATACGTGGTTTTCATTTCTGTCTTCACATTTTACCGCATGACCATTTTTTTGGAAAACATCATCGAGATGATCCATAAATGATGGTTTAACCATTATAATTTTCATACACTCTATGTGAATCCCAACCACAACTTACACAAATTTTATCCTTGATATTTTAAATTAATTCCCCATTAATTTCATATTTGAATCCCTTATGGTAATTAAAAAATGCCCGAGTCCTATCTCTCTTTTCATCCTAGAAATGGCACATAGTGGAAGAAATGGAGACCGTATCAATGCACGAACTCCATGTAGGGATTGCCCTCCTGCTCAAGATAATTATAGTGGAGCTAGTGAAGAAACTGGTACTGATCAACTAGTCACCATAATGGGACAACTCACTCAGGTTATGAACAATAACCTACCCGTATAGATAACCCTGATCCGCAAAATGGAGGATTAATGTTAGATCGCTTCATGGGGAAACAACCACCAACATTAAATGGGAGTAAAAATCCCTTAGTAGCTGAGAAATGGATAAATTTCCTAGAGAAAATATTTCAGGCTTTGGGGAGTAGTGAAAGGGAAAAAGTTATCATGGCAGTTTACCGCCTCACTGGAGATGCTGATCAATAGTGGTAATTGATTCAAAACACGAAGGAAGATGATGAAGTATCAAATATGGAATGGGGGGAGTTCAAAGATCTATTTTTAGAAAAATACTTTCCTCATGACCATCGAGAAGATATGGAAAGGAAATTTCTGAGTCTGAGACAAAAGGAGGATGAGAATGTCACAAAGTATGAGGCTAAATTTAAAAGGTTATCAAGGTATGTTGTAGATTATATACGTAAACCAAGAAGTAATATTGATCATTTCTTTGATGGGTTAAAATCATTTCTCTTCCGATCATTAGTCTCACAATCCTTATCATCGTACGAAGACATTGTCTCATGTGCTATCAAGGCATAGAAATAATTCTCTAAGTCATATGACTTTAAATCAAAGCAAGAGAAGATGAGATCTGCTGATCAATTTGGGAATCGAAATAAATGGATGAAGGGAAAAGTTGAATATCCATCCTATAGTAAATTTGGGAAGAAACACCCCGGTACTTTCATAAAAGGAACGGGAGTCTGTTACAAGTGTGGTGAAAAAGGCCACCAAGCTCGTGATTGAAAGGGGAAGAAGGAAGCTACCTATGTCCTATGATACAATTACAGGGAGATGGGACATTATGCAAATGAATTTCCTAAGTGTCAGGTGAACTTCCCTCAGAAAAGGCCAAGGGATCAAGGCCATGCTTATTTTATCACTACTGCTGAGGTAGATGCTCCGAAATACGTAGTGGGAGGTAATTTAATGGTTTCCCCAAGTTTAGAAAATGCATTATTTGATTTTGGATCAACGCATTGTTTCATATATTCCTAGTTTCTTAAGAAAATTAGATATTTCCAATTTGATTTAACAAGGGATTTGTAAGTTAAAACTCCTAAGGGAACTATTATTGGAACAATGTTTTGTGAATTAGTCCCCATTAGAGCTCATAAATTTTCATTATCTTCTGATCTCATCGTCATGCCTATTACTGTGTTTGATATAATCCACGGTATAGATTGGATTTCAAACCATGATTCGAAGATTTATTATAAGAAGAAGGAGGTTACAATTTCTGATGATGATGATAAGGAACACCTTATCTTTAGAGCAGAATCACCACCACCTAATTCTTATCTAGATCCACCCCCAGTAGATCAACTAAATTCAATTATTGGAGAGGATGAGGATAAAATTACAGTTGGTGAGGAAAGGAATGTTCAAATAGAGAATATACCTATTGTGAAGGAATATGTAGATGTGTTTCTGGAAGATTTACCTGGACATCCTCTAGAACGAGAAGTTGAATTTTCCATTGATTTAATTCCTGGATCAAGGCCTATATCAAAGACCCCTTATAGAATGGCCACTGTAGAATTAGTTGAACAAAATAAACAACTAGAGTAATTGAGTAATAATGGATTTATTCTCCCTAGTGTTTCTTTTTGGGGAGCTCATGTTCTTTTTGTTAAAAAGAAAGATGGATCTATGAGGTTATGTATCAACTACAGGAAGATCAATGCTATATCAATAAAGAACAAGTATATCCTACCTCGCATTGATGGTTTATTTGACCAACTGCACGGAGCTCAATACATTTCAAAGATTGACCTTTGGTCTGGATACCATCACTTGTGTGTGAAGAAGGAAGACATTCCAAAGACAGCATTTCGAACCCGGTACAAGCATTACGAGTTTACAGTAATTCAATTTGGATTGACTAATACACCCTCTATATTCATGGATCTGATGAATAGAGTTTTCAAGGAATATCTCCATGAATTTGTGGCGGTATATATTTATGATATCTTTTTATACTTCAAAATCTACGAAGATCATGAAAATAACTTTCACATTATCCTGAAGACTCTGAGAAGACATGAGTTATATGGGAAGTTTAGAAAGTGTGAATTCTGGCTTTAGGAGATTTCTTTTCATGGCCATATTTTCTCTAAAGATGGAATCTCTGTTGATCCTTCTAAGACCATGACAATCCAAGAATGGCATGCACCGAGGAGTATAACAAAGGTACATAGTTTTATTTGTTTAGCAGGTTATTATCGATGTTTCGTCCAGAATTTTTCTCGGTTGGCTAACCCATTAACAAAGCTCACACATAAAGGGGATAAATTTTTTTTGGAAAAAAGAGCGTGAAGAATGTTTCGAAGAACTGAAGAGAAGATTAGTAAATGCTCCTATATCGAATCTACTATCAAGGAATGATGGGTTCATTATTTATATTGATGCATTGATGAAAGGACTTGGTTGTGTCCTTATACAGAATGATAGGGTTATTGCCTATGAATCATGACAGTTGAAAATTCATGAACAAAACTATCCTACTCACAATATTGAGTTAGCAGCTGTGATTTTTGCTTTGAAGATATGGAAGCACTACCTCTATGGTGAAAAATGTTAGATTTATACTGATCATAAGAGTTTGAAGTATATTTTCTCACAAAAAGAACTCAACATGAGGCCATGGAGATGACTTGAATTACTCAAGGATTATGATTGTACGATACACTACCACCTAGGGAAAGCAAACAAGGTGGCAGATGCTTTGAGATGAAAAGACCATGGAGTTTTGACCAATATGAGAATTTAAAGGGATCCAATTTTCATGGATCTAGTGAAGATGGAAAAAGGAATAACCATGGAAGGTAAAACATCAGTGATTTTTCAAATGAATGCCAGACCATCCTTACTAGAAAGGATTAAGAGTTCTGAGACTGATGATGATGAATTTCAAAATAAGATTAAAGGTGTGAATGATGGGAGATTGAGAGACTTTGTGTATGAAGAAGGAATTTTCAAATTCGGGAAGAGGGTTTGTGTTCCTGATATACCTGTCCTAAAATGGGAATTGCTGGATGATGTTCATAGTTACAATTTCTCTATACACCCTGGGAGCACCGAAATATATAGAGATTTGTAGGATGTTTTTTAGTGGGACAACATGATGCGGGAGATTGAAAATTTTGTGTCATGATGTTTGGTTTTTCAACAAGTGAAAGCTGGAAGGCAACTACCTGGTGGAGTATTGCAACCTCTTCCCATACCTGAGTGGAAATGGGATAATATCATGATGGAATTTGTCATGGGACTACCAATGACTCCTAGAAGGAATGATGCAATATGGGTTATTATTGATCGTCATACCACGTCAGCACATTTTCTTGCTATAAGAGAAGATCTACCACTAGAACGTCTAGAAAGACTATATATTAATGAAGTGGTGAGACTTCATGAATTACCCCTATCGATTGTTTATGATCATGACCCCCATTTTACTTCATGATTCTGGAATAGTCTTCAGAAAGCCTTGGATACTGAACTTCATTTAAGCACTGCCTACCACCGTCAAATAGATGGACAATCAGAATTAACTATTCAAACCTTAGAAGACATGTTGAGATCCTACTCACTTGACTTTCAGGGTATGTGGAATCAATATTTACCTCTGGTAGAATTTTCCTATAACAATAGCTTCCATTTGAGTATTCATATGGAACCATATGAAGCGTTATACAGAAAGAGATTCCACACACCAACTTGTTGGGATAACGTTGGTGAAAGAAAACTTGTAGGCCCAGAACTAGTGGAGGAAATGATGGAAAAAGGTGAAGGTAATCCAAAATCATATCAAAGTAGCACAAAGTAGGTAGAAGAGCTATGCCGATAATATAAGGAAGGATTTGGAATTTTAAATCCGTGATCATGTTTTCCTCAAGGTATCTCCATGGAACGGAGTCATATGTTTTGATAAGAAAGGTAAATTGAGTCCCAGGTACCTCGGACCTTTTGAAATTCTAGAAGGAATTGGGGTTGTAGCTTACCGTTTGGCAATGCCGCCAAGTCTCTCCGAAGTTCTCGATGTGTTCCACGTATCACTATTGAGGAAATACATTCCTGAACCAACGCATGTAATCACCTATTTGGAATTAGATCTGGAACCCAATCTGTCTTATTGCGAAGTGCCTGTCAGGATTCTTGATACGAGAGAACAAGTACTGAGAAACCGGATGACTCATCTGGTAGAAGATTTGGGGAGAAACCATACGATGGAAGAGGCAATGTGGGAACCCAAGGATCTTATAATGAAGAACCTATTGGGTCTTTTCATGCAGTAGTATTATAGAAATTTCAAGGTTGAAATTATTTGAAGGAGGGGAGAATGTAACACCCCAAGCATCTATGGTACACTTGTATTTGAATAATGCAATAGGGTGTGTTGTACGCAACATCAAGTTCTAACACACCACAACCAATCAAACTAGCCATTATGAGTAGTAATACCCACTTTTTGATATTTATAAAATTTATTTTTCCAAATGGAGTTCATTTTTCGATTCGGAATATCGAAATTAGCCTAGGGTGAATTTTTGGTATTTTTCTGAAAAAACTTAATTTTTTGATGAATAGTGAAACGATTATGTGATAGTTAAAATAATTAAATTTTTTATAAAAATTAATTGTACTGCTTCTGTGAGAGGAATTTCAAAAATCAGAGTGACACGGTTAATATCAATGAGTAAAATGTGGTTCAATGCGATAAAAATCATTTTTGGTGAATAGTAGCTTTTTACTTTTATTTACCATGGTTAAAAGTAAATAGGGTAATTAAGGGTAAAAATGATATTAATATTACCCTAAAACATGTCCTAATTCTATTGGAAAAGTTTTTCTCGACCAAAAACAACCTTAGGAATAAAATTATATCATTTAGGTCCACTTGGATTAGATTAGGACATTTATTATTATTTAATTCAAAGAAGAGTTAAAAGAGTTAAATCAAAGTTTATTTACTAAAAACAATTTAATATAGGGTTATACATAATATAAATTCTATTGTAAATATTAATTAGAAATCTAAAAAGCTTTCCTACATAATGGTATTTTATTTATAAATTTTAGACATTATATATGTTAATTTATTAATGACACAATGGTGACGCATTAATTACCATAATAGTGAAAAATTAAAATAATTGAGATTATAAATACCCAAATAAATATAATTTGAGACTTTTCATTAATGAAACTAATTTTATAAGTAAATATAACATTTTAGAAATTATATAATCAACTTTCTGCTAAGTAATCATTCTGGTATAATTTTCACAAAAATCAATTTTTCAAATAGTGTCAAAATTAACATAAAAGAGTTTTTAAAACAAATATTATATTATTAATTGATATTCAATTCCTAAAAATCTGAGGTTCGGCCAAGAGACATATATCATGATAGTTGTAACATTAATGGAACACTTGGGGGTCTATTTTAGATATATCGTAATTTTATTAACTATATAATATAAAATACAATGTGACATGGTAAGTGTCAAACTAATTAACTAAGAGTTAAAACTGAAAGTTAAGGTTAATATAATGACCCAAACCAGTATAAATTCTATTTGTTGAGTGGCTTTCGACCCATCCCCACCTTAACCTTTAAATAACCCACTTTTGATCCATTAGAAAACGAATATGTATTTATTATAAAATAATATTTCTTGCGTTTCCAAAGGTGCCCCTAACCCCTCTTATAAAAGGGCACTCCCCATTATCATTAATTCACACCATAAAATCCATTTGTATGGGTGAAACTCTGCCTAAATACTCTCTCCACTTCCCTCACTTCATCCTAGAGGCATTCCTTTAGTCAGAATGCCATCCTATGGAGCCCTTTTGATCAAATCAAAAGGAAGAACCTGAAGAAGAGGTAATGATTTCACCACCCCTTTTCAAGTTCCTTTCTTCTTCCACATCTTCTTTCTTTGTTATTACCATTATAAAATATTGAATCCAGTATCTATTATAAACTGTAATGTTATTATAAATATTTTACAACCATATTTAGTATTCTATCCATCCTTTGAATAACATGTCACCATATGTGCATACGTACGGCTTACCATCTCCACGTCATGGTGTAATTGTTATTCAATAAATTATTATTTGGATGGGTATAATAATGATGTGTAATTCATGTAAATAATAAATATAACATGATAATGATTCTGTATATATGATATACCTTCCAATTATATATTATTAAAATATCAAAAGAATGATATTGTCACTCGTGTGTACGTACGAACTACTGTCTCCACAAACGCGATGAGATTCATTCTCCATCGTATCCATTCAAGTATAATTATCATTTTATTATTTCAAAATAATTTTTAAGGACTTGATATCATTTTGGATATGAATAATATACAACCTATCCATGAAAAACACAGCTTACATAACAAAACATGTGTAAGTTAACACCCGAAACAACGATTATTATAAAATATTATTAAAAAAGAAATGTTAAAAGATCATATATGCTATCATATTAATATATATTATTCTTGTATAATTTAATAACAATTATTTCACCAGTATATAGGAGGTTAACCTACCCAAACCAAGTAAATGTACAAGGTATGGGTTTATTTCGCAATCTTCTAATTATCCGATGTTTTTATATGTAATAATCTACTGGGATTTCATTATCATCCACATCCATGTTCCTTAAAAATGTATTTCAAAAAGAAAATTTACTATTTACTAGAATATGGGTTAAAGTTATTTATACCCTTTTTTACTATTATAAGTGGTTTATAAAGGAATCGTTCTGTTTTTTTCCAAACAAGGTCATTATTATCCTTTTCGACAAAATTAAGGTAAAAATGTTTTTTTAACTTATATGGCGGGTGCAGATATTTTCCGCCGTTATAAAATCTTTGAAGCTTCCATTACAAGGTTATATGAAAATTTTCAATGTAAATGTTTTATTTTATAATAATGTGATTTTTAAATGATTTAAAAAAAGGGATATTTCTCTCATATAGTTTTGATTTCATCTATGTCAACATCCTTTGATGGATTTTAAGCTTATTTGAAGTTAATTTATTATGATACAAAACTTCCATATTGTATTGTGGATTTTGTGATTTGTTTGACTATGGATGTGTTATTTTTATACCATTGATAGTTTATGGATAAAGTATTGAAATTTTGTATCCTAGTTTTAATACGAATGTTTATGTTATGTTTGAACCTGTACATATGAGGAATGAATTGGACTTAATATGTGACGGGTGGAGCCCCATATAGCTCCTTGATGCATCTATAGGTCTCATGAGACAAACTAGTTTCTTGGCACAAGGAATTGTCAAAATCTTATTTGTAGGCTTGGAACGAGGCCTTGGCTATGTGGTTATGATAGTCTGGTATTGTGCATTCTATCATTATGAAAGTGGTTATTGATATTTCATGTGAATATTCGATTAGTAGAATATCGACGTGAATAAGCAAATTGCATTATTTCAATTTATTTTTTCCATACTATGTTGAAGTTCAAGTTTAAAATTCTTTTTTTAGTTATACATTTCTTTGAATGTTTATTCTTATTTATAAAAGTTTTCTCTATATTTTTATCCTTACTGGGCATTTGAGGTCACCCCTTTTCTATGTTTTATTTTTCCCATGATGTGAAAAAGTAATTATGAATGACCTGCAGGGATAGTATGAGCGGATAAGAGTGTGGACTATGGAGACTATATTGTTGTAGTTTTCATTTTATGATTTAATTTAAACTTTATTAATGTATCTAGTTATTCCAAGGCTACTAAACTAATCGGTCATTTGAGACTTTATCTTTAATGGGATCATTCCAATGTTATGTAATAATGCACCGACTCTAGGTAACTTGGGTCGGGGTGTTACATTTAATGGGTGAAAAAAAATTATTTATTCATTTTAATTTATTTTAAAATAAATATTTTTTTTAAATTCAATGTAAATATAGAAAATATAATTTAAAACGTTTTAATATTGATATAACTAAGCGAAGTGATACACCATTGAGTACCAATGGAATATTGGATCTTGATAAAGATGTGAAAGTAGTGGATCAAACCAGTTACAGATGTATGGATGGATGTATTCTATTATTAACTTCTATCTAACCTTATATTATTATTAGTGTGTTTTTTTATTCTCATTTTTAAGAATCCCTAAAAGATTCACACTTGTTAGGTATAATTTTTTTTTCAAATTCCTAAATCATACTACCAATTTTGGATTATTTTACCCAAGAGGGATATGACTATTAAATAGTAAGTTATTAATATGTTGATTTTTTTACGTATGTAAAATTGAAAAATATATTTTGAAACCCATTTACTTTAAGGTAGGTATATAGTTTTGTGGTGTAATTAGAGATAAAAGTGTGTTTACACTATTTATTTATAAAGCTCAATACATAGTTATCGGTAGCTATTGTGAAATTGTTTTTTTGGATAAAAAGGAAATTTCTAGACTATGGATTTCATCTCCAATATGTCCCTATAAATTTTGAAAACATTATTTCAATAAATATTTCTAATAATATTGTTTCACATTATAGAACAATGCATACAAATATAAGACATCATATTGTAGGAGATATTTTTAAACATGGTGTTATTACTCTTGAATATGTTTCTACAGAATGTCAACATGCAAAAACAATTACTAAGACCGTGATATTTGAGATAATGAACTACATAATACGTGATTTGGGTATGATTACTTTTGGATGATCATTATTTTTTGGGACTCTCTGTTATAATTATCTCACCATAGTAAAATGTCTCAAAGTTGTGAAATATATCACCAAGGATAAATCTCAAACCTCTATGAAATGTATCATCATTGGTAATTTATCACCATTTCAGATGTCAAACAATTATGAACAACACACCACAGGTTTTTACTTATTGTAATATTTATCTTCTATTGAAAAGTTCATGCATTTTTAATTTTTCATTGTTTTAATTTTAAATTCAATATTTCTATTTTTAATTCTGAATATTTTTTTAATTTATATTTCAATTCCTATTCAATTCAGATATTAATTTTTCAATTTTTATTTTTTAAGACCTATAATTCATAATTGATTTAAATTATAATTTTTCCTAATTCCAATGATCTTATTTCTTCGTGCCTTTCCCTCAAGACTTGGGAGACCTTTATCTCCTATTTTTTAATGTTATTTCTCCTTTTCTGGAACCATTAATGATGATATACATGGATGTCAGATGATTCATATCACACAAAAAATCATAGAGAGGAATCTAAATATTCACCTTCTTTAGATCCTTTAAATCTATAGCTTTTGGAGAGAGTTGTAGTACCAAATAAAGACGTTTAGAAGAATGGTTTTTGAAGAGGATGTATTTAGTGCGTAATATTCTACAGTAAAAATTATGGATTGAATTATTCTCCTATATTGAGTGATTTTTTAATCCTAGGTTGGTAGATTAGTTTTTCTAGTTAGTAAAATTCATCATTGACGATAATGAGGATTGAGAGAGAACAAGAACAAATGGTTGTAATGTTTCATTTTCATTAATCCACTTGGATTGAAATGTAATGTTTTCTCAATAGTAGACTCAAAATTATTTTTAGGGGAATATTCTAGAGTATATTTAGACTTTTTTCTGTTAAGATTCTTTGGATGGACTTACAAGATATGAATTTTTGAGAAATCCATTTTCTTAAGGGATTGATGGTGAATGGAGATTACATTTTATGTTTATATTGTATATGATCCGACCAAGAAAGAGGGACTTTTCTACCATGAGGTACCAATATGTGAATCTGATGCGTCTAATTAAAATTCATGAATGGATTAATAATTTATGATATCTGATGATTCATATGTCTGTAATAAAAAAATTCTTTAATATTAAAATCTTTAATTTATCAAAATTATTTTTATATAATGCATGATTAAAAAATCTAGTTTCGTAATGTGAATAATCAGGTATAGACTATTGTGGATTCTATATCACAAGGGTTATTTTAATGATGATGGAAATAATTTGGAACCCACAGAAGAAGTACTGGGTTTATGATGGGGAATGTTTTTATGGTGAGTTGAAATGGGATCACCATCCTTCATGACCGAAATATCTATTTTACACTTCCTTGGAATAGACATATCTTATTGAATATTTTAATAAAGATATAAAAGAAGATGATGGTACCTCAAGATATAAATATATGAAGTAATTATATATGGATGACTAATGTGAAAAAGCTTTGTCTAAAAAATATCCTTTAATTTACTATAGAGCACATAGTCCACCTAAGGATCTCCTAAAATGATAAAATATTTTGAGTATACAATTTGATGAGGAAGAGGCAAATTATTCTGATGACTAGAATCTTGTGTATACATAAAATCATCTGAGGAAACTAAAAATAATAATGGGGATGAGAAATAAGATGAAAAATAAGATTAATATAATGATGGGAATGAATATTGAAATTGAATGTTAAATGGGGATGATGATGTAGGATCTAACCCGGATGGTTCTAATAGAACAATTAGATCTGAGGATATAGAAATGCCATAGGGACATGTTCCCTCTCTAGTAGTTTTAGGTTTTAGTTCTAAAGATCAACCTATCCTTGTTGATGAAGTCTTTTTGGCTGCTACAGAATATAATGATTCATATGTTGAGGAGGGGGGAGTCCCCATGTCATTAAAGTCATCATGTTAATCCTAATAATGTTGGTGATCATAGTGAGCCTTCAGTTTTCATTGAAGTAACTATTATTGAACAGTAAATATTTGTGGAGATGAAGGTCATTTATTTAATTGGGATGTTAGTTTCTATGAAAATGGATGTTTACCTTACTTTGGTTAAGATAGAAAGTGGTTTAAAGAGATCTATGGAGTTCTCTACAGTAATACAAGTTGTGGTTGTCTATAAAACTAAAAATCCTACAGTTTATTAGATTCCATCTATTTCTTAAGCATGTTGGATTGACCAACTGTATATAGACTGTGACATGTTTCATGGAATCCCACTAAATAATGGTGGACCTATTCATTGAGAAGAAAAGGATCCAAATTACTATGTAGTTAAATAGATTGATTTTAAAGGTATGTTAGATATATTGGCCTATGAGAGAGCTCAAGAACATATTTATTCACTAGTTCCAGTGGATGTTGTCCCTAGAGGTGACATAGAATCAATTAAAGAATGGATTATTTCTATTTGTTTTCTTTTTTAAAAAATAAAATGCATCAGTTCACAACGTTACATGACAATGATTCTACATATATATTGTAATGACCTGCCAATTATCATTGTGTTGATAGTACAACGAGTCATTTCTAGCCCTTAAGAGACATCCCCAAGACGCCAAAGGCAAGAAATAAATGCCAAAGGGTTTCAAATACATGTTGGGGGACGATTTACCCTTTAAGAAAACCCATAAGCCAACCAAGCATAACCAATATTCACTATAAGATTCATGAACAAAATACGGACAACTAAACAGCTTCATTTAGGACAATCCACATCAAAGTACAAAACATCAGACAACTAAATCTAACATTAAAGTACACAGCGGATGAACCACTCAAGACTCTCAAAAGACACCAAACTCCATTCTCCACGAGCTCCAAGATCCACAACTTCTCACAAGAATAACCACGAGCCACTTGCAATTAGATGCTTTAACTTTAACTGTGTCTCGGAATATGACATCTGCAAAAGCAACAACATGCCAAAGTAGGGGTGAGTATAAATCTCAGTAGGTTTTCCAAAATGACTTTCCTACTCACGCCACTAGGATAGAAGAGTTAACAACATTTATATAAAAACATTTTATATAAACCATTTTCTCAGAATTAGTTTATAACTTAATATAAACAGGTTTCCAAAACCATTCATAACCAAAGACATTACAAGATCAATTTAAACCCATTTTCCAGCATGTTTGATTTCCAGAAAAATAACCGAACAAGCTTTTGAACCATTTCACAAGCATTTCTGGTTGGCATACCCAACAATTTCACAAACCCGTGATATCAACCATTCATGCTTCGTTATGAAAGTTCCATAATCATGAGTGTTTTCTCATCGGTCTACCAAGTCGTCACAAGGTAATTGTTTCTCACGTGCCATTACACCTTTTTCACTGAGCACAAGGACATATTTCAACCAATCCTCATACTTAAAATTACCATGTTCCATTAAAAATTTGGAACTGAGAACAAGGTCCTATTTCAACCATGCCATGTATATGCAACATGAACACACACCACACATTCACAAAAATCATCCCAAAACCATCATTTCAAGAAAACACCTCGTATTGAAAACATTTTCCATCAAAACAATGTTTTTTCAACCAATTCAAACCATTTCAATAAAACTGTACTTTTTTTGAAAACCAAAGAATGAACCAATTTCATTAAGCCATTTAAATTCCGAACCATTTCAATAAAACACCACTTTTTTAGTGAAAAACCATATTTCATCAAACCATTTACCTTTACAAAAAATCCATAATTTAAAATCAACATTTTAAATTGAAGAATCCAAATCACATTGCACAAAAATTCACCAAGATTTCCCAATTTCATCAAAACCATAAATCATCACTAAAGAAGATTTATTCCATGCTTTGCACAATAAATTTCATTCAAATAATGAAATTTGAAACTAAGACAATCAATTCTAACAAGAGGAGTCGAAAGTGAAGCCACCTACCTCAACATTTTGATGAAAACCCTAGATAACGGAGAATGCAAATGAAAACTGGGCCGATTCCCCAAGGATCCTCATTAGATCTCTTCTCCTAACACAAAAAAGACCAAATCCCGTCATATATGGAATCTACACACCTAGATATACCCATAACGGGCATATATCTATGAAACTAATAGATGAGGAGAAGTAGATCAATGTATATATATGAAACCGATCAAGAACTATCACATACCTCATGAATCCGGCTTCAATTCCCAAAGAGAAGCATTCGGATCACCTCTAGAATGATGGGAGAACCATCATTGACCTTAGGAGAACCAAAATATCGATTTAGGGCCTCTTAGGAGAAAAAAAAGCTACATAGAGGTAAAAAAGCATGAGATCCACCTTTATAGGATCTCATTTATATGGTTGCACAGTTAGTTCGCAAGTTTTGACAAAAAGTGGGATAATCGCACGTTACCTTATGCCTCTACCAGCCTTCTCGCAAGGTTTGGCCTCACGGTTAGACAAAACAAGTGCCACCCGTGTGGAAGGAACATCCTCCAAGACCCGCTGCGCATGGTTTGGCCGCATGGTTTAGACAAACCGTGTGCCTGCCGTGAGACTTCTCTTTTTCCTCAAAACATCATTCGATGTTCTCCCGACTCTTCCATTAAACACTCATAACATCAAAACCCTGAAAAGAATCAAGTAATGGTTACATACCAGAAACCAGGGGTTTATATTCTCCCCACCATTGGTATTTCCGTCCTCAAAATGTAGAAAACCATCATCCAGCTAAAAGAGTTCCGACCATTGCACTTTCATTTCATTTTCACGTTCCCAATTCTCTTCCTGAATCTTACTATGCTGCCATAAAAACCTCAATAGACCGACTCTTTTTCCACACAAGTCATTCTCTTTCCTATGCACAATATGTATTGAGATATGTATCATTGAAGCATATGGCTCTAGGTCAACGTGATCCCATCTAATGTCATGGTCAGGATCAGGCTGATACTTTTTCATCTAAGATACATGGAACACATTATGCGCTGAACTAAACCATTGTGGTAATGCCAAGAGATATGCCACCTATACAAACTATTCCAATATCTACAAAAGGGCCAATTTATTTAGGCGATAACTTTCCATTCTTCCCGAAATGATGATGTCATAGTCTTCTAGAGATCCTCAAGAATTCATGATCCCCAAAAACCAATGAAAATGGTCTTCTACGGTAATCTACATAAGATTTTTGAAAACTCTGAGCCTTCTCCATCGTATTTATAATCGAATGGATCTTCTCTGTAGTATCTTGGACAAGTATTGGCCCAACTAGTGAAGTTTCACCCTTTCCACCCAGCATAGGGGAGAAGGACAAGGACGCCCATAAATTGCTTCAAACAGAGCCATGCGTATCGAGGCTTGATAGCTGTTATTTTATCATAAATCCAATAAGGGTATATGATCCTCCCATGAGCCACCAAAATCCATTAAAAAAGCCTAAAAAATGCCTTCCAATATTTAGATCATCCACTCATATTGCCCATCATTCTAAGGATGATACACCATGCTCATAGTCGACTGAGTCCCTAGGGCTTGCTGTAATGATTTCCAGAAACGAGATGTGAACCTCGGATCTCTATCTAAGACTATAGACATTGGTACCCCATGTTGCTTTATAACTTCTCGGATATTGATTTTTGAAATATCTTCCACCATATGAGTTCCATGAATATTGAAGAAATTGTCTGGCTTGGTTAGACAATCCACTATCACCCAAATGGCATTGTGTTTCCGGACCATTCTTGGAAGACCTATAACAAAATCCATTGGTATATGATCCAATTTCCACACTGTGATTGGAAAATATGGTAACATTCTAGCTAGTCTGATTCTCTTCTTTAACTTGCTGACATGTTAAGCACCATGAGATGACCTCATCCACTTTCCTTTTCATGCCTCTCCACTAGAAATGCCCCTTCAACGCCTTATACATATTCTGTGTACATGGATGTACAACCCATCTTGAATGGTGGTAAGTATGAAGGATTTTTTCATGAAGAGCCATAAGTACAACCATCCAATATCTCTAACACAAAACAGAACCCCATCAAGTTTCCAGCCACCAATGTTCTCCCCACCATTGGGTTTGGAACTTACCACCAGACATTATGCATCAGAAGTTTGTTCTTATTTGATCATCTTTACTAAACTAGGAACAAGTGTAGCTGAAAATAAAACAACATCATCATCTCTGTCTTCACATTCCACATGAATGTCAGCTAAGCCCGACATAAATTTCCATTCATGTTATTCTATTTTCTCTGACTAATAATTTGAATTTCTACTCAATGCATCTGCCACAGAATTCCCTTTTCTCGGTGTGTACATCATGTCAAATTCAAAAATCTAGAGATAGTCCATCCAACTCCTTTTCCTTAGATTCAAATCTCGCTGTGAGAAAATGTGATTCAGGATTTTGTGATCCATATACACCATAAATTTCTCACCAAAGAGATGATGCCTCCATTTTTTCAAAGCATGGGCGACTGCAGCTAACTCCAGATCATGTGTTGGGTAATTTTTCTAATGCACTCTCAACTGCATTGAGCTATAAGCAACCCCATGGTCTCCATGAATGATAACACTACCCAATCATGTTCATGAAGCATAAAAATAAACCACAACATAATAATACAGATATCACTGAAATATCAGATTCATCAAAGCCATGAAGACCACTGGTGCATTTGTTAGACAAAATGGAATTTCTGCATATTCGTAGAGTCCATATATTCTTCTGAAAGCAGTCTTTAGAATATCCTCCTTACAAACTCGCAATTGGTGATATCCATATTATAAGTCAATATTGGAGAACAACTAAAATCCCCTTAATTGATCGAATAGATCATCAATGCGTGGAAGGGGATATCTATTCTTTCTTGAAACATGGTTAAGCTTACGATAATCAATACACAGCCAAAGAATTTCATATTCCTTCTTCAAAAACAACACTGGTGCTGCCCATAGTGAAGTACTTGTTCAAATGGATCCATTTATTTCCAGCTCCTCTAACAACACCTTCAATCGCCGTAACTCCATTGGTACCATCCTATAATATGGAAGGGAAATAAGACTGGTCCCCGAATAGAGATCAATCATAAACCCCACTTCCCTTAGAGGTGGTAACCCAGAGAAGTTATTGGGATACACATCTGGAAATTGATCCACTACAGCTAGAAAACAATCTTCCTCAATCTCTCCATTTGATGCCAAAGTCAACGCTACCAATTTTTAAGAGATCATTCCCACCATTGGTGAAAACATGCTATTTGCATCTTTCATTAACATCCTCTCTCCTCGGGAG
Source organism: Viscum album (assembly GCA_963277665.1). Taxonomy (NCBI): domain Eukaryota; kingdom Viridiplantae; phylum Streptophyta; class Magnoliopsida; order Santalales; family Viscaceae; genus Viscum; species Viscum album. The sequence goes on along the minus strand of OY728162.1, from coordinate 1,231,067,172 downwards.
AGATGGTCGATGTCGTCCTTGTTATTGAAACTAACTGTTATCTTATAATAATCGATGTGATCCTTAACCATTGTCAACCAATACATATCTAGGATTAAATCATAGATATCCATATCCAACATGGAGAATTCCCATTCTAACTCAACTCCATCAATAGTTATAGAAAATGATCTACACACTATGTATTGACATTATATTTCACTAATAAAAGTATGTAGTTTCAAATCTAAATATCTGATAATTCCCCATGGTTACCACCATGCTTCCTCGGCCCGAAGCTCCCAGAATATCCCATTGAGCAACTGATTCTCGATTCACCGTCTCTGTCTGATCACTGATACACAGCACTGCTACTTTGGAGCGGATCTATTTCCTTAACCCCACTTCTATGATCCTTTCCTTCAATGACGTGAGACCCACCACCTCTGGTGAAAACCTCACTATGCCCATAAAAATAGTTTCATACTCCATCACAGACATATGTTGTTTCTTCAGACTGAATAAATCAGTAGTGCACTAAATTCTGGACGTATGTGGTTAGAATTTTTTATTAAACAATTCCTCAAATCCTTCTCATTTTATAACCTAGTCCATTACCACTTGGACTACCAACTCCCACAACTGAAGAGAAAGACCCTCTATCTTATACGTTACTAGATTTACTTTCAAATCTACCTGAATCCCCAAGAATTTGTAAATTTTGTTCATTTTGGACAGTCACGCCTCTGCCCTTTCTAGGTCCGAATCACCCCTAAAGACGGTTGGATCCTGCTTTTAAAACTAAGTCGCATAAGCAACATGTTCTGGATCTTCGGCTCTATTCATACTTACCACAGCTTTGAAAGCATTCATTAAGCTCTGGACTATCTACAAGATCACATGGGGCTCATGTGCAACCACGTTCACATTGGACACCTCCATTTGGTCTCTACGATGCCTGCTACGTGCCATTTTCTGAACCAACAACGAACCCCTTCAATCTCACTCTCTAGCAATTGATGACATAGAATTCAAATTCTATCACATCATCTATCACAATATTGTTTTTCCAAAAAAACCTTTTTCTATGTTCAAACATTTTTTAAAATAGTCAACATTCTTTTTGAAAATAAACCCATTTTCAAAATACACCAAATACCCTATATTCAAAGTCTTTCACTTGAAAAAATTTCTGCATTTTTAAAAAATTTCTACATTTTTAAAAAATTGGCACCATGCACAAAATCCTTACTCAATCCTCACAATGAGATATGAAATATTAGTGGGAAGTCATTCCTCTAAAATTCATGTAATGCTCCTCTCATTGTATAATGCCATGAAAATAATATTTCCAACATTCTAGAAGTGTATCCAAAACCCTTATGTACCCTACACGCTGGTAAATTGAAGTTCAGCATAAACGGGTTACCTACGTCCTTTTATGCTATACATTTCATGTTCCGACAATCCTACTTCTGTCTAGGATTTCGACCCAAGGAATAGACAAGAATGAATTTCATCTCCAAGTCCAAGAACATCGATGACCACTTGTTAGGAAAGGACCTAACAGGCTGATACCATTTGTAATGACCCACCAATTCTCATTGTCTTGATAGTACAACGAGTCGTTACAAGGCCTTAAGCGACATCCCCAAGACCCAAATGGATGGAAATAAATGTAAAAGGGTTTCAAATACATATTTTGGGACAATTAACCCTTTAAGAAAACACATAAACCAACCAAGAATAACCAACATTCACTATATGAGGCATGAACAAAATATTGACAACTAAACAAATTCATTTATTTCAAACCACGTCAAAGTACACAATAGCGGAAGACTAAACTAAAAATCAATGTACAGAGTGGAAGAACAACTCAAGACTCTCAAATGGAAGCAAACTTCATGCACCATGAGCTCCACACTCCACAACATCTCCCAAGCATAACCAGAAGCCACTAGAAATGAGAGGCTTTATCTTTACCTGTGTCCCAGAATACGACATCTGAAAAATCACCAATGTGCCAAAGAAGGGGTGAGTATAAAACATAGTAGGTTTTCCCCAATGACTCCCCTACTCATTCCACAAATATAGAAGAGTTATCCACATTTATATAAAAATATTTTATATAAAACATTTTCTCAAAATCAGTTTATAACTAAATATAAAGAGGTTTGCAAAACAATTCCTAACCAAAGGCATTCCAAGAGCAATTTAAACAAATTTTCCAGCAATTTATTTTTCCATAAAAGTAACCAAACAATATTTTGATCCATTTCACATACATACCTTTTTTTCATAGCCAACCATTACAAAAACCCGTGAAATCAACCATGCATTCTTCGTTATGACAGTTCCATACACTTGAGCAGTTTCATGTTGATCTACTAAGTTGTCACAAGGTAATTGTTTCCCTTGTTCCATTACACCATTAGCAAAGAGCACAATGCCATATTTCCACCAAGCCTCATACTTAAAAGTCTCATGTTCCATTAAAAGTTTGGCACTGAGCACAAGGTCCTATTTCAACCAAGCCCCGTATATACAACATAAACCCACACCACACATTCACGACAATCATGAAAAATAATTCCTTTCAATAAAAAAACTTTTATTGATAACCATTTCCATCAAAACCATGTTTTTTCAACCAATTCAAACCATTTCAATAAAACCATACTTTTATTGAAAACCAAAGAATGATCCAATTTCATTAAGACATTTCTATACCAACCCATATCAATAAAACAACCATTTTATTTGAAAACCCATCTTTCATCATACCATTTACGATTCCAACAAATCCATAATTTAAAATCAGCATCTTAAATTCAAGAAGCCAAATCACATTGCACAACAATTCACCAAGATTTTACAATTTCATTAAAACTATAAATCATCTCTAAAATGATTTATTACATGATTTGCACAATCAATTTCATTCAATTAACCCATTTCGAAACTATGTCAATCAATTATATCAAGTTTAGTAGAGAGTGATTCCACCTACCTCCAAAGTTTTGACAAAAACCCTAAAAAATGGAGAACGCACAAGAAAACCATGTGATTCACCAAGGATCCTCCTTAGATCTCTTCTCCTAACATAACCAAGACCAAATCGCATCATAATTTGAATCCATACACTTAGATATACCCATAAAGGGAATATATATATGAAACCGAGAGAAAAGGACAAGTTGATCTAAGTAGATCTGTGAAACCGATCAAGAACGATCACATACCTCAATAACCCAACTTCGATTCACCAATATAAGCCTTTGGATCGCCTCCAGAACGATGGGAGAACACTCCTGGACCTTAGGAGAACCAAAATCCTGTGTTTGGGCCGCTTAAGAAGGAAAAATGAGCTAAATATTGTCAAAAACGCATGAGATCCACTATTATAGGATCTCGTTTAGTGGGCTACAAGGTTAGTTCGCACGATTTGTCAAACTGTACGCTAACCATGCGTTATCTACTACCTCGGCCACCCTTCTCGCATGGTTTGGTCACAAGGTTATAAAAACCATGCGCCACCCACGTGGAAGCCACTACCTCCAAGACCCACTACGGATGGTTTGGCCGCACAATTTAGACAACCCGTGCGCCCCCCATGTGACTTCCCCTTTTCCTCAAAACATCATTCAAATTTCTCCCGACTCTCCCATTCAACACTCTTAACTTTATAAATATGAAAAGAATCATTTAAGGGTTACATACTAGAAACTGGGGGTACTACATATATTTAAAATTTTGAAACAACACATTTAACCAAAAATGTCTCACCACATTTAGGAAATATATATTTAAAGTAGTCTTCTATCAAGAAATTTGGAGTGTTGGAGTCTTAGAATGGATGAATATATCCATTTCTACTTCTATAGATTCACTTTTATAGAGAGTTTTGGATATTACTTGTTTTGATTCTAAATATACAAATCCTCCAAATTATGTTTATTTTATTAGATCTACTGTGAGAGAAGTTCATCGAGCTTCTCCAAGTGATTCCCATGTCCAACCACATAAAACATTAAGAAATAAATGATTTAACAATGATCATGTTCTAATGTCGGTTAAATAGTTTTTGAATGACATTAATGATGATAGGGAAAACATAACTATTTCTATCATGTATTTTCATTACTGTATTTACACTAATAATGAGTTGAATGCTCATTTTATGTTTCTTTAATAAAATAAGTGAATTCTTATAGTTAGTACATCTTTAATAGAATTAGATAATCTTTTGAAGATCCTAAAATTTGTTCTTCAGTTATTTAAAGATGAGAATACAGACTTCTTTAGTGTGATGAAGAAAGGTGGTAACATCATAATGGGTTTTGTAAATTGTGTGAATCCATTTCTGCGTGTTCGTGTAACTACAATAATGGATCACAATTCCTTTACTTGTATAGTAAATTTGACATATCTGACAACTAATCTAGAGTAAATCAGGCCTTGTGTGAACAGAGACCCTCATTTACCATTTCTAGCTAGATTCTAAAAATTTTCCCTATCTCCTAGTGTGTCTTGTCAACACCTCATACCTATCATAATTAGAAAAATTTTCTCTCTTAGATATATCCCAAAATACATCCCTATCGCTCTCTCAAGAACAAGTGTAGCTTCTAATTCTAGTAAAGGTACGAGAATTCACATCCTAGTTCCTTATCTATTCCTATGAAGACTCGTTAATTATTAAATAATTTATATTTGATGTGAATTTTTGAACCTTTTTGTGGAATAATTTTGTGCGTATTTTCAGTGAACTTCTCTAAATGATATTTTTCATTCTAATTTTCAGGTTTCATCATATTCTATTTATGAAATTATTTTTTATCTATATAGTTTTTGATAATACTAAAATGAGAATAAGAATATGGAATTATTATTTATATCTTACAATTCTGTTTATTGTATATATATCCTTTGATATCATTCCTTCGATTCCATATTGATAATCTGTTACATATATTTTCAAATATTGTTCATTGATACTATATCATCTTTTCTTTGATATTGTTTAATATCAAATTATTTTTCATACCATGTGTCTGTTTTTATCATTGAATACCTTTTTTAAAAAAATTACATGATTTATCTCGGATACCATGTGTATAAAATTTCATGATTCGTGATCATGAAAAAGTTTAAGATTATGGGAACTCTTGTTGATAATGTTGGCACCCTTTTTTATTGATATAAACATCATGATTATTATTCTATTAATTAGTTTTATGTATATGATAAATTATTAAATTCTAAGGAATGTGGTAATTATATTTGGTAGAGTTTTAGAAATAATCATCATTGAGGTTTGGTAATCACCAAGGCTAACGCACCATTGAGTATGATTCACTGACAATTCTATCTCAATATTAAGGTTGAGTCACCATTAGATAATGACTCACCATTGAAGAAAACACACCTCCAACATAGAAATGTGACAAAGTATGGGAACCGCCTACCATCATCCATGAGTCACCAATAGAACATAAATTTGGAATAGCATGGAATGACTCATTGCAAGAGTATTACACATCATTAAACTATAAATTTGATAAAATGTTGTCAACACTCTCTATGAGAGTGGAGTCACAATAAAAAAGTTGGTTATGTGTTAGAATTACCTAACATTAGGATAAGTATCACCACCATCCTATCTCACTGCCATTGGGTTTACATCTTCAATGAATTTTCCTCCACAATCTATTTATTTAATATTTAATATTTAAAATTTTTATATTATTGAATTTAATGAAAATATTTATTTTAATGATAAATATTATTTATTGTGAAGAGATTAATTAAATAATTCTTCAATAATAAGTATGTGGATGTATAATATCTAGGTGATTCTACAACATGCTTATATTAAAAAGTTGAACCATACTTCCTTGTGAAATGAGGGGAAAAAGTGATATATATATATATATATATGCACACATCTACACAAATATATACACTCATACAAGCAAAGAAGTCTAAGAATATATATAAGAACCTAAAAAAGACACATTCTAAAAGGATAAATGTATTTGATTTCCTTCAAACATATATGAAATTGTATGGTCTATAGATAATTGAGTTTACAATACTCTGTTCAAATGAAATTTTTAGAAACATGACTGTAGGGTCTGTTTAAACAGAATTCAAGGAGTCGCGATATTTAGAGTATATAAGAGAGAAAATCACTTTCCTTTTCTACATTTATTATTTTCTCTCTTCATGTATTTATCATTACTTCTTGAGCAGTGTGTTTAAATTATTTATTTCAACACATTCACTATATCTTGTTTTAAACTAGATGATACTTACATATCTTCTCAAAATATATTTACTCATGTTTTCCAAGATTATTTTGTAAGAGATCCTTGTATAGGATGTTATATTTTTTACTCTTGTGATAATTGTGAAAGAGGTCCTATGTGGCTTTTACAGTTGTTTAACTATTGTATATTAGATCCAGCTTGTGGATCAATGATTATTTTAATATAAATTATGTTGAAGCTAGTGATTTCTAAGTGACGTGGAATATGTATCATCATGAGACGGGACATATTGAATTCATTTTCTCTATAGTTTCTATTTTATAGTCTATATATACTATTTAAGACAATGTTTGTTTTAAACTATAAAAATACACCATTTTGTTATTTATCCTCATGTACTATTTATATAAAATTTTAATTGACTAAATTGATTTAAAATATATAATTTGTATTATATTATTTTAACTCAAACCTAATTAATTTAGGAATGTTTTTTAAATGGTCTAGTCTTATATTAATAAGCTATTTTGATTAATTGAAATTTTTTAAAATTACTTAAGGTCTTTTATTTTAACATGATTTTTACATATTTTATTATTGGGGAATCAATTATCCACCTCTTTAGATACTCACTCCATCCAATATATGTGATAGATACACTCTTTTAAATATGTAATTAAGAATGATCTACTATGATATCGAATACATGAATGGAAACATGATCAGTTATGTCATGGGGAATTGGTGATGCATGAAGATACCCAATGATATTATGTCCACTATAGTTAACATAGACTTATAATCTGGTTTATATTCCAATGATGGATTAAAACTATGTTAAAATTTATTTATTCTTATAAATTTAACTCAGAGGTCATTATTGATTTATGATGATTCACTAGACCTTTTGACCATTTATTTAGAATTTATAATGTGTAATGTCATCCCTCGGGTTTATAATATATGCAATCATGGGATTGAACATGTATCATGATATTTTTTTGTTATTATTGTATTATTAATGCTTATGATAATAAATTGATATCTCTCATGTTTACCCATAATATGAATCTATGTACATGCTTTATTATGTTTCCTTCACCTAGTTTATGAAGATAGTTTCTAATATAATATTCTAATGAAGGGTATAATGTGAGTATAATAATATGGGATATGTTTAATATCATTCATAAAAAACATGTTTATATATATAGTCTCCATGTATACTTATTATTTAATGGATATGAGATTTAATATTTTATTTGATGTGTGGAATATTCATATTAACATGTGTAATATATATTTATGAAATGGTTGGGTTTTTGTACATGTGGTGTCATAGGGTTAGCTCATGAGGATATACATTGGACTATCTGTAACTTTTGGTTTTATATATTTGGTTTTTGTGCCTCAAAATTATTTTGGGTTTTTATACCTTAAAAAAGAGATACCATGTTTATGTCTCGTATATGAAAAGTTTTGTATATTAATTTGATTTTTTTTATGCTATCACTTTTAGTAATAATTTTATTATTATGGATTTATGTATATTTTATAGACTATGATTACGGTTATATGGTTATCCAACTTCTTGGATGGTTCATGCTGATTTACCAAGGAAGAAAAATTTCCATCAAATATATTTTATATACATTGCTGATTTCCAATATACAATAGAGATTAAGAATGTGTTATTAGTTTTGTGGAATTACAACTCATTCAATGGGTATGATTTGCATTTGTTAGTTTACGATAGAGGGGGCCAAAGACTGCATACTTGAATATAAATTCAAGATTGGTATTCCTATGAGTATTTAAATTTTCATTATGAGATCGTGTATAAATTTATAATAGGTAATTATCATGGATGTTCTATGATATTCATAAGTTATAAAAGATTTAAAATATAAAGTCAAGATTTAGATATCATATGAATTATTTTTCATAAGTATAAGAATAATATTTAATAATATTTCTACTCGTTCTATGTTTTTTATTTTTATTCAATGGATAAAACAAATAGAAATCATGTTTACATAGAATGTGATCGACATACAATGATTTTATTTCACCATTTTAAAATGTTATGGGTGGTGGTAGGATAAATAGTTTTTCTTTGATTATAAATTATTATATATATGTGATTGATGTTGATATTTCAAATAATGAATGTATGGAGAAATGTAATCCTGAATCCTTAATGATGTGAAAACTATCTTTTTTATGTGTTTTCATTGATCTTTAAATTTTTTACCTATAGATATTTTCCACTAGAAATATATTTTTATTTCACCATCCCTTATAGAATTAAGTAGTTATTTTCTGGTTTCTATCTTTTTTATGGAGAACTAGATCAATGGTGTAATCTTATCATGAAAATGGTTTAACCAGAACAACTTGAATCTAATTAATGGGATGAATATAAGTGGTAATTTTATAATATGTTAACTCCCTAAATTATTAAAATGAATTTTGAGAATGAATTACTTGATCGAATGAAAATGTATGTTTAATCCATTAGTATATCTGAGGATAACTTTAAAAGTCTTTTGAGATGTTATTTTGATATTATCATCCAATATAAATAAATATTTATTGTATATTTAATTATTTAAAACCATATATCTAAATTTCATTGTAAAAATTATAATTCGGTATCCCTGAAGATATTTTTTTGTTCTCTGAAAATAGATATATTCATCAGCGTCCACTATCAATCACATGGTATTAACAATAAAAGAATGATGTAACTAACTGTAATGTATAAAAACATAATACATTGTAGAAATAATATGATTATTCGTTATTTATGCTACAATGGAATGATATATTGAATAAAATTTCATAAGGTGACTGAAAAAAATATGTTTGTATAGAAATGCCTTTAGAAAAATAAAAATTGGGGTTTTGGGTAGAACATATCCAAGGGTATGAATTGAGAGATTGCTCCCAAGAATGAACCACCCATTATTGAGTGTGTAAAAAGAAAGTATTATTAATATTATGATGACCAGTTCTCAAATATGAGTGATAAAAGAAATGGTTGACATAAAAACATTTTAACCCTAGAGACAAATTGAAATATCATATGATAATTATTCCTCATGTGGTTTATAATGAAAAAGTTGTAAGAGGGAGAATTATCATCCACACTAGATCTTGTATTATCTTGTTTTTATTTTAGTTATAGCCACCATTTTATATCTAAATGTTTTTCTAAGTGTATCACATTACCACACCATTTATTATATTTTGAATTAGTATTGAACACTCCAAATTTTATTATTATTTCATATCAATCCTATGATTCTTATCCAAATTATATTTTAGGAGTTTATTTAGAAAATTTTTATTATTGTCCCTATAAAATAATGGTACAAGATTTTGTACATGGATATTCTTTCTATATATAGGGGCATATCAATTTCCATGGAAGAGAATTATTATTAATATTTCAAATGAACCTGGGATAAAATATCTCTACGAGGGAGAATATGATTTCCCAATGTAAATTACATCTATTTTGTAGTCTTAATTACTATTAATAAGATTTTTTTATATAAAATATTTAAGGAGAAACTCAATATAGATGATATGTATATTGAATATGATTTTTTTGAAGTCTCTTTAGAAGAGTTTCATATTCATCCTCTGAATGATGATGTTGAATTTTCAATTGAACATATGCATCATTAAATGTCTATTTTAGGGACTCTGTATAGAATTTCCCCAATTTGGATTCATTATTTTTAAGATGAAAATCTAGGAGAATTGTGGAATGATATTCATTAAGCTATGTGCATAATCATGGGGGGAACATTTTTTTATAAAGGAATGATGGATTAATGTGTCAATTCAACGGTTCTTTGTTATAGGAATTGTTCATGATCATTAATAGACCTCTTATACACCATATTTCTTATTTGTTTAATCAATTAAATTTGTACTCAGTTTTAATGAATGGATGAAATTCATTCTAGATAATATCACATGATATTAAGAAGTAAAACCATTAATATGATCACCTATTGTACAAGGTATGTGCACTGAATTTATAGTGATTATATTTGAAAATATTATCCAATCTATCAATATTTATGTCTTTAATGAATATTAACTTTAGATATTTTCTAAAAAAAATCATTAAGTATCTATACAAGATATCTAAATAAACACGTAGAGAAAGGATTATTTTGAAGATAACATGATAATCATGCTTATGAAACCAAGGAAGACTAAAATATATTCCAAATTTAGTATGTGGAAAATTTGATTATAGATGAAAAGATTTTTTAAGAAAGTGATCACTACTATTAGTATATTAATATATCCTTCTACGATAGAAATCATTGAAAATTAGTATAGACCATGTACGATGACTATGATCCATAGTTCTCATGATTTTATAAAATATTATCCATATTATGAGATGAATTTATCCTGGATTTCTAATTCACTCACGATGTTAACATGGAAGGGATTGATATTCATTTGGACCATTGAATTGGAATTAAATTTCAATTAGCTGAAGACATGGTTAGTCAGGGAACCTATATTCAAACTACCTTGTTGTGTATATGGGTTTGTGATATATATATTTATAATCCTAGTAGATGTCTATGATATTTTCTTATGCAAAATAACTGAATGATAGATTATGTATCCTATACATTAAAGGACCATGAGAATACTAACCTAACCCATGACAAGGGGTTAACAACGAAAATATTTATACTATCAATATAGAGGCATTTTATTGGTCAATAATGTTTCGACCTATATAATTACTAGAAAAGATTAAGGATTATATTCACCCTAAAATATTTAACATGAACTAGAGAAGAAAGTTAGATTGTATTATTGATTATTACTAGTCAATAGATTACCACTATGTGAAAGAAAACAATGTGACCATTTCATTGAGTTGAAAGTATTATTCTAGATTATATTTTATTAGGATTCTAGAAGGAAAAATATTTACTGGTTTTCAACTGATGAACACCAAAATCCTAAAGGAATATGATTGATATATTTAATACAATGATTATTAAAAAAATATAGCTATATGAATAATATAGAGACATATAAAGAATCTATAGAATGATAGAGGAATGTGACAAGTGTTCCAAAGATCAACCATGAATGAAATGGAATTTTACATTTTAGAAACATAGTATGTCTCCTCATTATACTAGAATAAATGATGAAATGATAGTTGAATCTCATTGGTCATCATCCTTTATTCATCCATGAATTACGAAACATTTATAGGGAACTTAAAAAGTTTTTCTTCATAGTTAACAAGAGAAGATATATTTTAAAGTATGTATATTGGTTCTTGGTATACTGTTATGTTAAAGATGAATGGAATAATTATAAGGGGTGTTACATCTGTTAATCATCCCTAAATAGAAATTGTAAAAAATCAAAATTTATTTATTTAGATAAATCCATAAGAAATCTTAATGGAATAACTCAACTTGGATCATTGACAATCTTCTAATGAAATAAATTTATGTTATTACTATCATGGAATATTTCCTTCTTGATTTGTTTTCCTTAATATATAGTAAGTATGTCATGTGGTATTAGGGTGTACACCATTTTATTATTATGGATTTATATACATGTTTTAACACTAGGTTCTGAATTTTTTAGAAATCCTTAGATACAAATTTTTGTTTCAGCAGTACCTATCATCCCTAAATAGATAGTTAGTTTGAGAGAACAACTAAACCACTAGAGGTTATTCTATGAATATTATCTCAATATTTAAATTTTTTTATTCAATACCTAACTCTTGTCACATTATCTTCTGAAATATAATTCTCTAATTTTTTAGAAAAGTCCTAATAAATTCATGTATCAAAAGTAGTATAAAAATATAATATTCAACGATGAAGTTGGATGATGAAATAAACTTGGGAATGAGGTAGCTGAGGAAATGGTAGAGTGGGTAGGTCCATTCAGGTTAAAATAAGTTTAATTAAAACCATATATTTTGTTATAACTATGAATACAGTTCTATTTTATTAGTATAATAAATTTAAATTTATTAAATGTGAGTTTTGAGAATTTATAAAGAATGTCATATTTGCATAAGGGTTAAATGTCACAATCTAACTACTTATTAAAAAAGTATATGAATAAATTTAAAAGGATTAAATTATATCATATCTCTTCTATATTTAGATTAATTTAATCAACACCACTTATTTATAGAGATGATAAATTTCCCTTTTATTTTCCACTCTCCGTATTAAAATAATTATAAAAATGTTTTTAAGGAAACCCATATTTTTTATTCTTCTTCCGGTTAATATGGTTTTTCTTCCTTATCTATATTATTTTAAACATTATACATGAAATATTTTACAAATATATAATTACTAAATAGTATCATATTTATATATCTTTGATCTTCTTTAAAAAATTATAAGAGTAACTATTTTATCATTTTCAGAATGATGCACTTTTTCCAAAGGTGTGATCATAAAATAATTTAAAATATACCACATGAACTACATTAATTACTATAATGAAAATGATTTATTTTGGTGTTTACTTTATAATATTTCATGGTTTATTTCAAATTATACTTCTCTCTAAAATCACAATTTTTTTTAATTTTATATATGTGATGTCAATTTTAAAATGGTATTTCTTCATGAAAGGCTCTAGTGGTCTTTTAATGTCATTTTCATCAATAAAAATGTCCTATTATGTTTCTTATACATTACATGTTATTGAATTAAATGAGAAAATTGTTATAAATTTTGTAGATATTTTATTATGAGGATAATGAAATATTTATGGACCAAATTTTCATTTCCATGGGATAAGCTATTATGAAATGATAAATGTCTTAATGAAGTAGTGGGAACATATGAATGTATTGGGATTAAAATATGGACATGTATGATATAAATGTATAATGAATAAGGAAATGATTATTTTTAATGAGATTAAAGAGTTCAAAACAGGTTATATGAATCCCATAATATATGTGTTTCCTAATCCAAGAGAGATTATAGGGGGTTAGCCCAATCCTCGCATTTGGTGAATGTGGAAATAAATTTCCATGAAAATGGTATCCATTTTTATGAGTAATCCAATTTTTTCCACTCTATAACATATTTTATTATAATTATTATATAAATTCCTGGCTCTTGAGTATTGATTCATCAATGATTCATGATTTCCTGATTATCCAAATCCATATTCTATGATGAAAATCTTTGAATTTTTTGGTTTTTTACATGTTTAGCGCATATTCTCATACTCTTGTTATAGTTTTGAAATTAAATATGTTCATTGAATGATATTTAACATTTATAACCTTAGTAACCATATTAGACATCCATGTCTTATGTTTACATTCCCTATGTTGTATATGATAGTTATAATTAAGGTATGACTAAGAATTATAATATGTGTGATGAACCTTATGGGATATATTAAATATTTTTCAGGTAATATGATTATTATTTATATATTTCACAAAAAAATTAGACTTTTATATTTATTGGGATTGTATTATTTTTAATTTTATTGAAAATTATTGAAAAAATAAACAATGTTTATTAATGTGATACTCTATTATCATTCAGGACCCTTATAATATTAAATTATCCCTTACATTAAAATTAATATATTTCAATAAATTATCACCATATATATATACTATTATAGTGTATTTTACATGATTATTAATAGTTAATACTTTCTCCAATTTCCACTTTAAATATTTTAGAACTATTTGCTTCGTTTTACTAGATTATTCCCAAAAAGTTGGTTTATATGATCTCTTCCAATATATTTACTAATATGGTATAATATCGATTTTCGAATAGAAACTATTATTGTTTGAGTCTTCAACAAGAGGTGGATACTAATCACATACAGTATCAAAGTGTAGAAAATATTATTTAGGATTATCTTACAATGAATGTATAGTATTTTTAGATATCCTATCTCTTTAAAGATAATAATTAGTTCACATATTCTTCTAATTTTTTTAGAGCATTTTTGCGATTTTTTTGAAATTATATGATAATAGAGGGCTATAGTGACATGAATAGGATCACCATAAAAATTCATGATTTCATTGATATTAAGTTTGTAATGGGACTCAATGAGTGAATATTACGTTCTTTCTAATATAATGTTAGACTTAGTATAATGATCGACCAAGACCCATATAAAATAATTATATGTTATCATCTTCTGATTTATAATAAAAAATTCTATTATAATTTCATCCCACTTCATAGTAGGTATTGAAATAAATTACATCACATCATTATTATTTTTTCATTCATACTTCACACACAAGAACACTAATCAACTAGACATGATATCATCAATTTACATCCTCATACATTCCCAAATGATGTTTCGCCTAAAATCCCATTATATCTATTTTTCCGTAGTGTATATAGAATGTTGACCAATGTTCTTTATCTAGTACCTCCTTCATTATTTACTGTGTTAATAAAGCACATAACATATTTTAATATTAAAACATTTATCTTTATTGATGAATTTTATAATTTACAAAATTAATTTATTTAATATTCCGCATTAAATCATTCTAATTTTACTAGGACATCATTATATATTCTATTAGTGATGGTTCAACAATTTCCTTGAAATGGAATGATTTCTCCCAATGCCTAAAAATTTTCATTCATATTATTACTAGATCAATAAATATAATATACTTTTTAAACATCTTTATCGTTAAATATTTATAATCTATTTTAAAAACGAAAATATAAAACCTTTTGTCTTTCAAAAAGTTGGAGTGTAATGAGAAATCATTGTCACTGAGTTGTTATAATGATCATTATTTCTATATATTGATATGTTTCTATGAAATAATATAATTTAAAATATTATATATATATATATATATAAATCAGAACTTTATCCATATAGATAACACCTTTATAAATTCATGTAAATTATTATGGCTACCAAATCGAGGTCATGATTTAGATAGTTATATTTATGAATCATTAATTTACATGGTAGATAATCAATAATTCTGTCATTTTGAATAAGTAAAAAACCAAAATAAATCATTAGTGGGTAACTATTTATCATCAATAGTACCTTTTTTGATGGTTAGGTAAATATCACGTCATTAATAAATATCCATATTAGCACTATGAATCATTCATCTAATTCCAGAGACTATATTGGATTAACCCCTTTAACTTTCATTAGGCTTAATTGGTTTCCCAATCTAGAAATGTTGTTAAAAAAGAAATATTGTGGCATACTAAAATTATAGAACAATGTATCTTGGTTATATTAATATGTTTTGTCAATTATTGGATTAATTTTATCCAAGAATTTATAATATCACAACACCTAGACTCGTAGGTTTGATTCATAAAACATAACAATTACATTTATGGATTGATATTATTTTTCTCAACCAAATATTTTTCATCCAAATGTTTTATCAAAAAAGTAAACATTTGATAACATACTTATCCAAATAAATATTTGGGATAGAGTTTTTGAGAATTATAATAAATTCATTCATATGAAATACCAAATACCTTAATAGAGTAATATTTATACTAAAATATTATATTCTAATTTCACATTATGTATTCATCATTCTAAATATGAATCCCTTCAGAAAATGATTAATTTAATATATTTTCTATAAAATGGGGAATGTAAAACATAATAATGGTAAGATAATATTCAAAGTATGATTAAACATAATTATTTAGAATTGAATTCATCTGTAAATAGAAGATTAAAATAATATTATGTGGTCATAATCAATGTCTAATTTCCTTAAATTAGAATATGTAGACCCATAGGTTTCTAGATAATCAATCCAGAAAAATTATATAAATCAAAAAAAATCATGATTCATAAGAATCATTAATCATGAACCATGTGATGTCAATATAAATAAATGGAATCATTGAAAACTAATCGGAAGAATAATAAATACATATTTTTATCTTTAACAAATATCATTATAAATATTGTTAAAATTAACTATAGTCACGTTAAATCTAAAGGAGATGATACACATGAAAATCAATAGTTATTTCCTCTAAAGGTAAGAAACATTTCCTAAATCACTATATATGTATAATTGGATCTACCCATTATATATTCTATACGAGGATCACATGTGGGATGTAATGGGAATCAACCCTTCATTAAGTTGTACCAGCCTCACCAGTGAGATATAATAGAGATCATCCTATCTTATAAGCTGTATTGGGATCCCAAACTGTTATCTCATTTCACCCATCATATAATATGTATTTTTATTCCTCATGATTATTAATGAATCAATTTGAATATTTTACTTTATTATATAAAATTAATCAGTGTTCTTTCCTTGATTGATTCACCATAGAAAAGAAATGTGTTTCACATCAATAAATACTCCCTACATATATTGAATAAATATTTTATCAATATGAATTATCCTTAGTGTATTGTAATTAACATCTTGTTTTATTGGCATTGATAAATGTAAATTCTATTAAAATTCCATTTAAACATTGCTGAGGAAAATAACCTTTTCACTTTGAAAATATATTTAAAAATGAAAAAAATAAAAAAAGTGTAAATACATGTATTTTAAAATAAACTTGGAATCATAAAATTGAAACTTCAAAAAAATGTTGATTGTGATGGTAGCTAAACTCATGAAGGTTTTAAACATTACTAATGAAAAAACATTCTTTTTGTGAAAATATTAAACGATGATTAATATGGAAAACATTAAAAAGTTACTTAATAAAAAATTTAAATAAATGTAAAATACAATTTGAATTATTATTTAAAACAAAATATGTATATAAAACAATATAACCAAAATCATTTTAGAAAAAATGGATATGGAAGATGAATATTCCAAATCCAAATGAAGATATAAAATCCAAATCACTTACAAACAACCTTCTTGTTTTTTCTTCAATAAATAAGGGATGAAATTGTATCTAAACATGTAAAAAATCCATAATCATTTTAGCATAAAATATACGTTCATAGTAAAATAATATCACATGATATCCTCTAATGAAACCATGAACACAAACCATCTAGAAAAGAAATATAATTATTAACAAATTATCTTGCAACATTGTTAACCATTCAATCACAAATCCCTTAGAATAATAACATAAAATGGGACATTAAATTTCATGAACATAGTTAGATTAATGAAATAAAAATACAAATGGGAAGTATAAAAACCCATAATAGTATATAAGTTCATATCATAAACATGCAACCCAATTAAAGAAGCTTTGAGATGAATAACCATTACAAAGATCATGTCCTTGAATTGAAAAATAATCATTAGAGTGATTATTTGTAACAAAAATAAATCCAAAATAATAATTGAAAATATTTACTTATAAAATATATTGAATAATTTATACATAACAATTTTCCAATGGAATCAATATAGATTATTTATAACCCAATAGAAGTAATCATAGTTAAGTAACCCTTTACAACATTGTAACATTCAATTAAACTCCCTATATATGAAATTTTTTATGTTACCACATAAAATAAAATAATTTAGGAATTATTCCGGATTTAATTTGAAACAATTTTTTATATAAACTATCTATAAGAAATTTTTGTTATAACATTAAAATATACAACAATAAAGAAAAATTGAGATGAAATACATAGTGCTTTATTAATTTCTAGAACAAAACCATAGGAAAGACAAAAACTAATATTTATTGGTAAATTCTAATGTATTTGAGAAAATAATCATATAATAAAATAATGGGATTTATACATGCCACAAAATATAAATATTAAGTGAATATTGTATATATCTGATAGAAATAAATTTGAGATAAGAAACCCTTATTTCAATTGTAATGCCTGGATCAAAAACCCCTAAAGGGGAGAAACTCATGCGGATTTATAAATTATAAAATACACTGAATTGTAATCATAAGAAGATACTAGTTATTATATACACAACATAACAAAAAATATTGGGAATTGGGGATATGTGTCTAGAAATAAAAATGAGATGAGAAACCCTTGCCTAGAGTCCATAACATCAATCTATATTCGTTAACTCAAGTGTTATAAGAATATATCAAATATTATATTTCAGAATAACCTTGGGAATTATTAATTACTTATACATTAGATATTTCTTTTGTTTATTTTATTTATATATTTAAATATTTAATTAGGAAATTCCATAGATGGTGTTTTGAGAATGTTCAGTCTATTTTCTCAAAAAATGATTTGGTATATTAGCTATGGACAAATGGGTAATTATTAAAACATAACATTGATAATAATCATGAAATTATTATGATTTTTATAAAAATTATATACTTTTAAAACACTCCATTAATAATGGATACGATAAATTAACTATGTTACATTCACAGAGAATGTAGGTCATAATTTTTCATGAGCAACATTTCCATTTTCAATGATAATTATGTAAAGAATGAAATTATTATATTATCATTAAGAAAAATAATAATATAATAATAATAATATATATTATTTCTACAAAAATATCTATATATATTATCAATTTGATGAGGTAATGTAAAACAAATCAAATTGTAATGTGGGGGTAGTCAACCACATGTACTCATGAATAACATGATGATCATTATATTAATGGAATTTTTTTAAAATATATGTTATATTTTTTATTTAGTGTGAAAAAAATTTATATAATAGCATATATAAAAATTTAATCCATCATCATAAAAAATTTTGAGAGGTGATAATGGAAAATTAATTACATTAGTTCGTGAGGCTCTTGGTTTTCGTACACATGAATGGTGGTTTCCTTCCCTATTTGGTTGAAGTGGTCATGGATTTAGGTTATGAAATTAACATCATAAAATTTAATTATATAGTGGATAATATTTTATTTATATCACCATGTTTGAAAAATACTTCAAGGAAGCCTAAGAAGAAATAATACTAAACACTTTTTTAGGAATGGTACAGCTTGTATGGACAACCTCTTTTTGTTTGCCCGAAAATAATTTCATGGAGGGTTTTATAATCAAGAAAATGATTATTGAATGTGTTTATATTTTTTTGTAAGGAATTTATTATATATATTTATTTAGAACACCATGTTTAGTTATTTTATATGTTCCAAATGTGTACAAACACATAATTACTTCCACATCATAGATATGATGAACCCAAAAGATCTTAAATAATATAAAACTATGTCCATAAAAGTAATGATATTATTCCCCAAACAATATTTCAAATTAATCA
Source organism: Viscum album (assembly GCA_963277665.1). Lineage (NCBI taxonomy): Eukaryota > Viridiplantae > Streptophyta > Magnoliopsida > Santalales > Viscaceae > Viscum > Viscum album. The sequence goes on along the minus strand of OY728162.1, from coordinate 1,231,047,634 downwards.
TAAGGATTAAATATATCTCCACCTAACGAAAAATATCTCCCAACTAAACTAATCTCCTCAAACTGTTATTAAAAAACCGCAAAATCTGTGACTATGACATGAAACATATTATTAACTATGAACATGTAAACCTGTGACAAAGTCCACATCACTTAAGATATCATCACATGAAAAAATTGAAATCTCAATAGTTTTTTAAACAACAATATTATATATACTATAATATCCTTCGACTTGTACTTGTAAATTCTGCGCTAAAGGCATAATCATTTCATTTTTGGCTTAACACCGATAAACATGACATAATAATTTCATTCAAAAAATATACTGATGAAGAAGTAATGAATAATTACACAATAAAGGATCATTTAGGTTTTAAATTTATTAGAATTATTGAAAAAATTAATATAAATAATACCCATTAAATCATGAGAGTATTTTCCTCACTAATCCCAGATTTAAATATTTCACAATATGTCATTTTCATCATCAATATGAAATCATTCAATACATAAATTATTTTACATAATAATTGATAACCTGGGAAAAGGATGCCTAAAAATGGTGGGATGAAATATTTACTATGTGTAAACATAAGTATTAAAATTTTAATTTCTTCAGTGAGAATAGGAATTGAATAAGGGTGTGGTGAATAATAAATGTTATTGTTAATATGATAAGAATATTAATACTCATAAATACCTTGATAAAAAACAATGAAAATGGAATAAATATTTTATAATTTAATCTTTCATAAAAATCAATAATCATGATCCATGTAATGTAAATCATGATAGAAGGAATCATTGAGAACCCATAGAATGTATAATGAAAATATTTTTCTATCTTCAAAAATTTTCATCATAACTAATGTAACAATTAAATGGATCCTTTTTAAATCAATTGAATAAACCACACCATTTAACTAACTACCACTTGACAATGTAGACAAGGATTGTTACATAAATGATTCGATAGCAATAATATCGTTCAACCTATCATATTAGTTATATTGGTCTCACCTATGAGACAAAATGGGGCTTAACACTTTATATAATATTTATTAGGCTTACTAGTGAGTTGTGATAAGGTTCATCCCTTCATATAAATTTTATTGGGATCAACTAGTGATATCTGGTTGCACCCATTATATAATCAATATCAGGATCATCCATGTTGATCAATAATTTCCAATTAAAATTCATGAATAATAATTTTCTAATTATAAATTTTCCATATAACAATATTTATTATAATATCATTTCTTGATTCTAATATAAAAAATAAATTTGTTCTAGGTCATTCTCATAATCCAACCAGAGAAGAATAAGGATGGTATCAATATCGTATATCCCTAGTAGAGTGCATGTAACTTTAAGGGTTTGTTTCCATGATGAATTCAAATTCCATTAAAAATTCATTAAAAACCTTATTAAGGAAAATAAACATTTCACATGGAAAAGCACTCATAAATTTTTTAAAAAATAAAAAAAACATTGTAAAAAAATTCCTTTAAAAATAAAATAGGAAACTAAAAATTAATCTTTATTTAACTACTATATAGTATAATCCACTATATCTAGTGCCCCGATCTATGATTCCATACGACCTTAGGCATTCCCCCCATATGGTAGAGGCCACATAATAGCAGCATGAGTCAAAAAAGATATGTTTTGGAGACTATACCCACTTCATAGAGTAATTAAAAAATAAAAAAATTAAATATATTAATGAAGTAGTTCTAAAACTAAAAGAATAATATACAAAAAATCCAATAAGTAACAAATTATCCCATTCTATAAACTTATTATGAATAAAATATATATCTAGATTTCATAAGAATAATGTACAGAACCAAAACTACCATTAGATCTTAATAATAAACCTCATCCCCATCTTAATCCCAAACTCACATGCCCCATCCAAACATATCATGTATGAACCATACACTATGTCCTTATCGTGAACCTTTACTAAAAAGAAATTTTAATTTCGTTGCGTTCCCAAGTGCCATGGATTCCTGATTAGGGTGTGAGTACAACACAATAGTACACCACCAATATCATATAAAAAAATAACCTGTAAAATATTATATGAAGAATATAAAGTGGTTCAAAAAAAATAAAGAAACATGAATCAATTTTTTAAAAGTTATTATTCCACCATTTTTATAATTCATGTTATAATGGGTTCTCCAATCCATCAGTTAGTTCATGTCATGGAAGGATTCTTGGTCATAAAATTAAAAAGGAATATCCTTTTATTTAAAATGTTTCGTTCACTGAACAACCAATTGATCATCTTACCGTGGAGAATTAAACTAATAATCAAATCATTACCAAAAGTTTGGGATCATAAAGAATCAGTTCAATATCCCAACTAGTTCCAAAATTAGAATCATAGAGACTCGGGTAGACATATTTTCTAAGGATACCATAGGATCCTAGATTCTCAGTCTGACATCCTTTTCCAAACAACTCACTCGTGGGTCCAAGATAATTTGTCTTACCCAACCCGAACAAGGAAACACAGTCCATAAGTTAAGATCGTAGATCCTCTTTCTGAAATACTAACTAAAAAAATACATTAGTGGGCCCTAGATAAATAGTATAGATCAACCCTTTGGTTTAGGGCCTCATCCAATACCCCACTCAAACAATTTACCAATAATCCATTTTCACAAGTATCCTTAACCATTCTAAAAATTACCATTTATGTTCCTTAACCTATTTCATCATATATGACATTTTCAAACAATAACAAATTTAATACTTATATCATTATAACAGACACCCATTATGCCATATGAAAAACTACATGAACAATTAATGTAAACAATATCTCATAACCCATGAAACTCACAATTTATATAAGTATTTAAAATCATCGGTAAGTCAGCCTTGAAAACAATGTTATTCCCTTCTGAAAAAATAATCCAATCACCAAATAATTCATTTCACTTTATGACATTTCCAAAAATAATAATTATCCCATTAAAAAAATATAACCACACCCTCATTTAAAATCCATGTTTGGAATCTATAATTAAATCCATTGTCTAAATCACCATAAGTCCAACTCCAACCTTGAAAAAAATTTCCCACTTTGAAAACATCATAATATTAATTTGAAATCACAATTGGATAAAAATCCAAAAACCATTCCAAATATTTAATAAATATATTAGGCATTTATAATAATCTATCATATATTCAATTAAATTATCCCTATAAACAAGCCCACTAAATAAATTACCATTCATAGCCGACACACAATCATAATTAACATATCTCAATATTTACCAATTCTTTCCCCCATTCCTTAGGGTTTAACATACCTTATTGGGGGCCTATGTTAGGTCTCGTAGCATCAACGGACCCGACGATGTTCATGAAGTGTCACTGACCATAATATAAGGCACAAAATTATTTCTTTATTCATATATAGTAAAATATAGCAAATAATATCACTACTTGAACCACATACATGTATAAAATTTATGACTATTTAGAATATCATTAGGACCACCTACCTCATGTCTGTATAATACCACAATTCCAGAAGATACCATTGATTTGAACTAAAATGTCCTCTAACAATATTCATTATAACACCATGAAAATCAAGGGTTTTAGACCATCATAGGGTGATAAAAAGGATCAAAAAATAGCTTCAAACAAAAATGAATGAAAAGTGATAATAATACTTTCTCTATGATTTGATTCACTCTAAATGGTACTTCAAATTCCAACGGATTAAAGGAGATTCACGTATAGAGGAAGATGTGGCTTTTGGTTCATCATCCAATATGGTAGGGCTCGAATCAAATATAAAGTTTTTGAAGAATTGATTAAGACAAAAGTGGGAAAAATAAAATTTACCAATTTTTATGTGGTGCATGCATTGGAAACATGGTTGGTGAAACAGGGTGCTAATCTTGTCTATCCCTATGACCTAGAGAGAATTTGGCCCCATGATCTAGCTCTCCAAATACATGGTTTCACAAAACATTTTTTGGTATTCTTCTCACCTCGATCCAAATGGATCGATATTCACAACCTCCTGGAGAAACCCCACATAGTGTTAAAAATCCTAAAGTACATGTGTTTCATCATCTATCTGAGAGGAGGCATGGAAACATGGTTTCCCCAAATAAGTGCATGATCAGTAAAAACTATGTTCCAGACATGAAATACACACTATTTGGAATCGTTTCATCTTATTTCATGTCATATTCCATTGGGTCACCCATGTGGCACCTCATACTATCTTAAAGCATTCTGTTAACCAAATTAAATGGAGTTAAACCATAATTCAAACTTGTTTGTACATCCATAAAAGGTAGTCATCTTATAACCTCCCCGCATAATAATTTTTTGTCCTTGAGGTAAATTTCCACAAATTATTAGTCCTTATGTATCAAAAAAATGGTCAATGGGGCCCACAGATACACAATTATCTCTCATCTTCCTCCTAAGCATGACCATGTTGTCACCCCACTCTAAAAAACATTCCTACTATGAAGAAATGTTCCCCAACGTGATCCACAACAATAATCCTGATTCACCTAATGGAAGAATCCACCTAAAACTCCTCATTACAATTATAAAACAGCACATAAATGTTTGTGTTACTTCGATGAATCTCCACAAAAAGGGTTCCTTCAATGTAGTACCCCACCCTTTGAGAGCCAATCAGAAAACCTTCAGTATGATCCTCTCCATAAATCATGGCCCAAATCTCTTGGTTACATCTCACTCATTTTCAATAATTCTCTCTATGTCCCAGTATCAATATCACAGATGTAACCGACATAGATTCCAACCTCATTTTCTGACCTACATTGGTTCAAAACCCATGTCCCATGACCATGATTCACATCTAATAATCCAATGAACAACCCAAACTAAAACCATCATATCAAGGTACATGACATGACAAAACTAGAGACACCACCAATAACCAAAATTGAATCACCATGATCACTCTTACTTTATTCAATCCATCCCAAAATGTTGGTCCCACAATCCATTGACCACTTTCCCGCTCTGGTTTTCATCATAATATGCTTTATCTCACCACCCCAAATTCCCATGTCAGACAATACCACCATTGAAATGGTCCACTAGACTATCAAAAAAACTTCTAAAGTAAACAACCCATAATTTCCAACTCACTATAACCATAAAAACCATGGGTAATCCACCCGACATTATCATACAACAGTTCCATTAAATCCCCCTAGAATGGAGATGTATACCCCATCCATCTTGGGACAATGAATAACATTACCAATCCCAATTTCTCTATAGTTTTGAACCACATATTCCTTTTAAAACATCAGTTTGTATGTGGTTTATAGGCTTTGACATCTAGTTCATCTACAATACTATATCAACCCATCCTTGACTAGCTTATCCCAACACTCGTATCTTCTACAATTGTCATGCTACCCATTTCACATGGCCATATACATTTACATAAGGCATACCACAATCATCTAAATCACCAAACAAATTCATTTCACTACATCTAGTAAAACTCTACTGTCATGACATCATATACAATTTAATCCGATATTATGATCCATTTCACCCTTCAACATTCCAAACCAAAGCTTATCCATTGTCCTCATATTGACTAAGGATAAATAAGTTCTTCCTCAAATACCATCTATGATTTGAAATTAAATTATCATCCAAAAAAATTCCTTGATGGCAGTTTACAACTCTCCATTTTAGTACCTTTTATAGTTTATTCGATCCTTCCCCAACTTAGTCATCCCCGCTGCCCAAATTCACTATTGGAATGTGATTTCTTCACATGAACACGATGCCTTTATAGTTAAAGAAATTATAAGATCACCCAATAACATTCCTAATTCCACTCCCAATATATAAGGACTCTATAAAACCCAACCTTTATTTTCATCCGTTGTTGTCAATTCTTATCATTCCCATCATTGATTCTAACAGGGGCACATCATATTTCTCTTAGATCCACCTCAAGCCCAAAGATGATAATTGGGTTGATCAACCACCACATATAAGTCCCACTAGAACATTCTTTAGGAATCAAATATTGTTCCTCAATATTTTTTTATTATCATCTTGATCCCACCACATCCACTCTATAGCCTACATCACACATCAATGAATGACATACCACTATCCAACATAGGTGTGTTATTTAAACCACTTTACTCAAGTAATTCCAACTACCACAGTTCACTGCATGATTACAAACTGAATATAAAAACATGGAAATGACCGTGGATATAACATCAAGACAAAAATACATATATCACCTACTACTTGTTTCTTGATTCTAATAATGGAACCCATGGAATTATGTTACCTACAGTCCATCCCCATGAACTAACTATTAACTAATCGATGGTATACTCCCTACCATACAGATCCATGTATACATCTTCATGAGAATTTATTCCAAGAGGATTTATATCTAACCAAAAAAATTATTAGGTGTCTATATATAAATCCATATCACTCTTAGTGAGCTCAGTATGATTTCCAGATATTAGTCATGATTGTCACTAGCTAAAAGTAAGCTAATAATTCATCAATAAATGGCAGAAAAAAATTTCTATCACCGATGTCACCTCCCATAATAGGGACACCATAACCTAATGACAATCATGGTCTTCTCAACCAACCATAATCTCATCAACACTCGATCACCACAACTATAATAAGCTTTCCAACCAAAACCCAACACATGTTCATGACCCTCTATCATGTTTCTATGATCCAATAGTTCCTTTGGCACTATTTCCACCACCCCACTGGAGTTTATCCAATATGACCGTAGGTGTTGACCTGGAATCCTAATGACCAGCACACTGATCGAGAACACTACTAACTCACAGATAACATGTGTGCCCTATTGTGATCATATAGAAAAATGACATACACTTATGCTGATAATATTTTTAATTTCCCCCAATCAGAATCTCTCCCAAATGGAAGAAAGGGTTGGTTAAATGTCCTTAATCATAACACTCTATATATAAGTGGATTATTACTTGTACAGGGGGAACAAAATGTATAATTAGGGGAAACTACCCATGTTAAAAATTTTCATTGTTGTATAAATAATCCATATAAATGAATGCAATATAAGTATAGAATATGTATAAACCAATAATAAAATACAACTAAATAATCAATAAATAATAATAGGATTAATGTAACCAACTACAACAATGTAAATAAATGTCATAAAAGAAAAAATACAAGTAAAATACTGATAAACTATGTAAAGACTCAACAATCCCCATTCTCAAACCCTGTATTGTCCCCACTCCCAAACAATATACTATCTAGAACAAAACTAATCAACCGAAGTTCCTTTTTCTTCTAAAACTGCATCCATGATATATGATATGGGAGAAAATGTTTTCTAGAATAGGGTGTGAGTATCACTCAATAGGTCGATATCCCCATTTCTAAACTAACTAGTCTGATAAGAAGATCATGAAATGAAGAAATTAACATATGTAATAATTAATTAGATAATTAATAAAAAATATAATAACCATCTTCAGCTCCATGCTAGAGTATATCAAAACATGTCTAACAACCATGATAACCAAAACCATATAACCATTGTAAAATTATAATTTGGGAATCATGCTAGAATATCACATAGAATTCCTAACAATCATGATAACCACAACAATATAAAATGGAATAGAAAAAGAATATGGATCAAATCCCAATAATAATTATAGAATCTGGTTCAAATACTTGTATGCATTATAGAATGGGACTAGGAAGAGATTTCTCACTATAATAATTACAACCTAGGAATGGGCTGAGCCCTCTCAATATCTTCTTTACATCATTAGAGTGTGCATGTCAGAGGGGAATGTATGATATATAAGAATTATGGAAAGAACAATGGTCTTATTATACAACATATAGATGAAAATACCATATCATAAATCTGATTGGTTAATTGTGAAAATTACCATTTATCCTTTAGATACAACATGAACTTATATCACAATTGATTAATATTCAGAACAATAACCACTAAGACACAACTTATGGATTCAATTTCAAGAAATCACCTGATGTCTCTTATCATGCTAAGAAAACATTAAGACATTATCGAATTTAGTTATATTAACTTTTCACTCACCCAACAAGTAACAATAAGCCAGGTCAAAATCCAACTGAAACCATATGACACCAATGAATAACTCAATTATTTATTTAATTTATTCAGGTGAAAAATAGTTTGTTCCAACCAAAATAATGCATCTAAATGGAAATTATAAAACCATAGGGTTATCATTTTATCACAATACCTTTAAAAAATTATCCAAAGGTGCTTCCAATAGAATATTACCATGTCGATGAAAGTGTGGATAAACCCAATGAGATTACCATATCATGATTGATAATGATTAAGACCAAAGATGCACACAGTCAAGGTATTTCATAAAAATAATGGTAGAAACATGGTTGATAAGGGAGAAACTAGACCAAAACCACTTACCATTGATAAAATTAATTATAATGATATCTAGAAGTATGATTTTCACTCCACAATAACCTAGAAGTATCTATAGTATTGGGAGGAGAATGTTTCTGTGAATTATAATGGAAATTAAACTATACAACATACATTAAAATATATGGTTGGGTAATTTAATGTTGTGTAATTTAGTAACATGTCATGTAATTTCTTTAAAGGGATAAAACTAAAAACTATAACCTCATATATATTTTTTAAAAATGAGGATCAATACATGACATGTAAATCATTTACACAACATATAAAAGTAACCTATATTGTGTCTCAAGAAATTTTACTTATAAAAAACCAATCTACCATTAATGATTTTCAAATTTTCATGAATCCATGAACCAATTAACCCAATTACCAAAACTCTATTATTTTACATAAACATACATATGTGAACTATAATGTATTTTCTTCAAAAATTACCCCACATTGATCCTCTCAATTTTTCTCATGTTTCAATGAACCTAAGAGTATGTTTATCAAAATGAATGGTATCAAGGATAGAAGATGAAAACCAATGTTTAATGATGAGAAAAAATTTGCCTGGGAGAAAATTGAATGAAATGATCATAGAGAGACATACCATAAAAAAGGAGGGATCTTATAACCTCCCCACCATGTGAAATATCAACCCTGTGTATCTCTAAGAATAATTATAAGGTCTCAAAAGACAAGTCTGGATATTGTGTTCCCATATCATACTCCCTCTCTCAGGTCTCATCCTGAACTCACCCATGCTACCACTGTAGTTAAATCAACGACATAGTTATACCATGAAAATAATTATCAATATTATTCATCACCCATATAAAATGATATCCATAAGATGCTTCATCCCAAATATTTATTTCTTATATGTATATCACATGAGAAGGTTGAGGATAATATTATTAATGATGCCACACATGAAACACAATATATATTGAATTGTATTGCGATGGAAGGGATAAATGGTATGCCATCAGACTAATCCTTACAACACTCTCAAATAGCTAGAAACCGCTAGGTTCTACCATTCCCTATTTCCTGATCTGAAATTTTTTCAATCATGGGAACACACATAGGGAAACATGATGACCAACCTCAAATTATAGAGGTCATCTTCGGTGGCCACAATATGATTTTAGCATACTCTGAATGGTCACCAATCATTTTCAAATCAACTTAACATTCTCAGATGTATCCTACCCAATATTAGGCCCATCAAAGGCTGACTCACCAAATGCCAACCAAAAAAGTGGAGAATGGAATTACCTACCACAAAAATACTCTAAATATTCTATTTAGGTCGCTGATAGGAATCTATTATTATATAAAAACCCCTAAGTTCTATATGTTTCTCCCATGAACCCCCAATATCTAAACAACTACTCATAACATATCCTCCAGAACCTAAATAGTCATCTCAGATTGACCATCACTCTGAGGATGGTAGGTTCTTCTGAAAATAACCCATAATCCTTTATCCTTCTGAATATCCTATAGAAATTCAATTTGAAATTTGGATATCTATATGAAATGATGTTCCTCAAAACATTGGACAACCGAACCACCTTGATCATATAATGAATTCCCAGATCCTTAAATGTGATGGTCTCCCTATTAATAATGAAGTGAAATTACTTTTTAATTAGATACAAAATAACCCATAAAACATTAATAATATAGGTTTTCTGGGTTAATCCCATCACAAAATAAATACTTCCATCATCCCATTTACACATAGGGATTAGTAATGGCTGCAAAATCCCAACTGGACTCTAATTAATAGCTTTAACTTACTAAGTAGTGATGTTTCAAGACACAAATATTGCTACCTCTTACTTCATTACCTACCACCAATACTATCTATATATATAATGATACTTCATTATTAATCCAAGAGGCGATGCCGATCTGGAAGCCTAAAACTCACCCATCATCTCATCTTCAATGCCTGTTGTAACCCATACTTTTATACAAAAATGAAGATAATTCAAAACAACTAATAAAAAATCTTCAAAGGTTCTCTCCATCACATAATTTGACACTCAGATATAGTCCCTATCAATTAGATAACTTATCGGCCTTAATCATGTAATGAAGAAAGTTTATAAATGATACCAAATTCAGATCCACTTATCCTTTAGACTCTTGAACATCTAGATGATTTTTTGAAAATAGGGAAACAATAAACTACTCTATGCTTGACACCCTTAATGCTTATATCTGTGTCTTTCAGATCAATGAATCAAAAAAATGTTTCCCTTTGCTAGATTAATTCACAAACATGAAGTCTAAATACTACAAATACTCAACCCAACTTCTCTTTTTATGGTTCATGTCTTGCTGGGAAAAGTTTTACCGAAGGCTCTTATGATCAATATATAACATAATCCTTTCACCTATCATATAGTTTCTACAATAACATGTGGAGTTTACCGCTACTAATAACTCAATATCATGGGTAGGATAATTCAGCTCATGTGGTCTCAACTCCTTTGATCCATAATCAACCACTCAATCCTCTTACATTAGAATTGTTTTGAGTCCAACCCAAGATACATCATCGTAAATGGTATATGATTTTCCTAGAATAGGTAATTAATGGATAGGTGTTGATGTTATATTAACTTTTAGTTCATTAAAATATCTCTCAAAAGAATCCTGCAAAACAACCTCACCAATTATTCATCATCCTAGACATCATTGTTTCCAAATGGTAAAAATATTAGAAAAAGTGTTGATAATAACCTTCTAAACCAAGAATTCTACAAATCAAAAAAATAATTATTCAGTTTAGCCCAAGATAAATTAATTTTATCATTGACTAGGTATACTAACACATATTCCCTTGAGATTTAATGGCCCAATAAGTTCACATTATTATTCTAGAAGCTGTATTAGGCTTGTTTTGCATAAATGCCGAATATCTTTCAATGTACTCAAAATGATTTCATGATGTTTAGAATCATCATATACATACTCATTGTACATAAACGAATTTTTTATAAATACCGCCACAACCTGATCTAGAAAAGTAGGATGGATCATATAATCATGTCCATGAATATCACTAGTGTAATGTCCAATGGATTTGGAATCACTACGAATTCATGCAAGCCATACCAACTCGTAAAATAAGGTACGAGGTATGTAAATTTGTATCACCCTTAATATGTGGTATATAGATATTAATTTTATCATTGAGAATATATTATCACCTCCCAACTGATCCAAAAGATGATAAATTCATGAAAGAGGATATGGGTTCTTGACTGCCATCTGGTACATCCTCCAATTATCCACACATACGAGTAATAACCCATAAACCATCCTGGAGAATAGAACATGAAAAACCCAAGGAGAAGTACTTGTAAATATTATTCCATTAGGTTCATGATTTTCCAACAATAAACTCAAATCATTATGCCCTTTAGGTTCCAATCATTAAGGAGGGATAGAAACTAGTTCTTCTCTTTGGAACCAACTCCATCGTGAACTCGATCACATGCTTTGGTTGTAAGATGTGGTACTCATCTTGGAATGAATAATTTAATTAGTATACCATTGTTGGAAATTAATCATGTATCATTAAATAATCATATATAGAAAAAACTAATATCTAATATATATGAGAAAATCCAACTAGTACAAAAGTGGTAATGCATGTTTAATCTAAAGCTCCCACTCAACATGGTTAGAATAGCAGCCTCATTCTAGAGATTGAAAGGTATAATTCCCCCAATAAGAGTTCATCTAATCCTTATATAGAAATCTTGAATCCATATTAATAATCATATATAAAAAAATAATTTCCAATAGAAATGATTTCAAAATGAAATGTTAACCACCAATCTCTATAGAACATTCCTCGCACCATTTGATATTCTTTGATAGCACTCTCAGATGTGTGTCGATGATCAATAACCATCCAATATTTCGTTACTGACACCAATAAAATTTGTGAAAACGTTCATATAGAAAATAATATTATGGTCCTGTAGAAGAATTATTACTGCTAAGGTAAATGGTAAAAGAATCATATGACTAATAATAAATGATCATATATCCAAATTTTCTAGGTTTGTCTGCACTACATGCTGTTGACTAGTCCCTATTACCTGTCCTCCAACCTCACTACCCTGATCTATTTATCCTTCAGGGTAATTATTATCAATTACAGAGGTAACACGTTCCGTTCTCAGCCATAATGGCCAGTTTAACTCTATCTACTAGCCTACTAAGGGGTAGTTGAGCCCTTATCAACTAATGTTCCTCTTCTGATCTCCCTCTACTAATATTCAATGAAATGATCATACATAAAATCAAATGATGACCTAGTCAACCATAGATATGAAATTCATATTTAGGTCGAGGATAATTCAAGAACTTGTGGATGCACATCCCACACTGATAAAACTAGAATTGAACATGGTCTTGATATAGATTTTCACTAACCGGACTACTATTCCCACATCAACATTTGTGGAGATGGTAATAACAGTTCTTCTAGCTACCGAATGAAGACCTATCGGTTAACAGAGATGAAAAAACCTAAATGATAATAAAGTCCCCTCATAGATACCCTTCCAAAATGACTGGCTAGTTCATCACATCCTCAAAAACTGCTCAAATGAAACAATGTTCACCTATGATCTAATTTCATAATGAATAACATTTTGAAAAACTCTCACCTGAAAAATCTCATCTAAAAACAAATATAGTTAAAATAAAGATAGTTTGGTAAAACATATTGAATAGTACATCATTGACATTCCCTCCTATGTTAGATTCCTGAACTCATGATTTTTTGTTCCTTCAACATATTGAAATAGAAATGGATTCTGACCATAATCTTGAAGTCCTTACATGATATCTCATCCTTCTTCCCAACATCCTCCATAATATCCCACCAATTCTTCACACGTCCAAGAAGTATATAAACCAAAAAATTCACTATCCTTCCCATGGGTGTCTCAAGATTCTTGAATATTATTTAGACTGGCTCGACACAGAATTTGGAAAGTTGGTGTTCTCTTTATCTAGTGAATGTATAAGGACACTATAGCTTAAAAACACTTGTCAGCATCAATATTGATTGCACTGTATGAATAGTCTGAATTTCCATGGATCACATGATGCACATGAATCATACATGAAGATGATCATCTATTTAATCCTAATAAATTATTGGATGATCTAGTTCTGATGTAGTAGGGGAATTATGAATTCCTCTCTCCTGAGGCTCAATTTGAAGATGACAAGGATTGATTTTTTCAACAAGAAAAATTCAGACATTAAAGAACTGTATAACTATAACGTCAACCAAAACAGATGAATATAATTGATAACCACTGATTACTAGACTCTCTAAACATTTATTAAATGTATTTTAGCATGAAATGTCAATTCAATTCATTTATAATTTGAAATAAACATCTCATATGATAGTTAAAAAGTAAATTATAGATCACATTCAAAAATAGATATTCCACAATCATAAATAATTCATATAAATATAACCATATGTTCCTTTTATGATTCAGGTATCTTAATCGTAGTACATAAGGATCTATGATTACAAAACACATGAAAACTATCTTTATAAAATAAATAACCCCACAAAACATGTGAATCACCCAAGGTGAAGTATCATCAATTATAACAAGAAAATAGTACAAAAAATAATATTATACCTTATCACTCTGACCCCCCCATATATGGGTTTTCTAATCCCATGAACAAGATCATTACAATTTCCTATAACTTCTTAGTATCCTTTTTAAAGGTCCTAATTAGTAAATCAGAGGATAATAAAACATACTCATGTGATACAACATTCTAATGTACCCAATCATGTTCCCTCTCACATAGCCAAAAGACGTTGGTTATGTGTCCTCAATCATGCCTCCCTATATGTTTTAGGCTGTCGACTAAAAGTGGGAGTGTGAAAACATATATTGGTGAGACTATACCATCTTGTAAGTAGTCTTCTCATAGTAAAAAACCATACAAATGAGAAAAAAATCAAACTATAGAAAAACAAAAACAAAAAATAAGTGACAACTAAATAATTAGAAAAAAATTATAATATTAATGTAAAGAATCATCAATCATAAACCCCATGTCAGTCCCACCTCAATATTGTATCCCATCCATTAAAAAATAATCATAAAAAATTTACGTTTCTCTTTTCCATACATTCACCCATGTAATATATTTGGGTACAAAATGGTGACCTGAATTGGATGTGAGTATAACTCTATAGGTCGATACCATTATGTCTAAAGAAAACAATCTATTAATAATGGTATGAAATTATGTGATAAATTGGTGTATTAATTAATTGAAAAATTATTAAAATACCCCAAAAACCTTTTTAGGTTATATCCCAAAATATCTCTGATCATGTCTTGAAACCATGAAAACCACAACCATATAACCATGGTAAAATAAATTACTTCCGCTCCATTACATAATATCTCATAGCATCTATTAGGACCATTCCAACTACAACAATATAACAATGGTATTGTCATAACAATATTGTTCAAATTTTTATAATCATTACAACATCCATATCAAATATATAAAAGAATTACATCATTGGACTAGGACATGCCCATAAAATAATAATGTTACAACATATATGTGTGAACGTAACAGAGCCAAGATCAATATATAATAATTTCTTAATAAAACATAATTCCCATTATACAACATGGTTATCACAATATCACGTTATAAATCACACTGGATAATCATGATAAATAACTTTTTATTTTTATACAACTTGCATTTATATTAAAATTTATTAATATTAAAAAAATGTGTAATACAATGCAACCTTGGGATTTGATTTAATATTGTCCATTAATGTATCATATAATTTTAAAGACACATTAATAATTATCAAATTCAATTATAGTTATTATTATCTCACCCATTGATTATATATATGCTAGGTTTACTGCCAATTGAAACCAAATAACTACAGAAAATATTATAATTCATCATTTAATTGATTTGAAAACATTTTACAATGTCACAATAACATTTTTTCATATACATGGAAATTATAAATCCAGAGGCTTCATATTGAGCCCCTCTACCTTTAAATGATGATCCAACTATGATTCCAATGGAAAACACCCTTGAGGAAGAAGTTACAGATGATCACAACAAGGTTACTAGGCCAAAAATGATAATGATAAAAAAACAATGCACACGATCAAGGGATTTCACCACAACTGTTAGAGAACCAGGGAATATAAGAGGAAAATGGACCAAAACCAGTTACAAGGGGTAAAAAAATTATTCGGAAAAAATAGAAGGTTTTATGTCAAAAATTTCATAGAAGGTGGCTTAGGGTCGAGAGGGGAAAGACACAGTGAATTAGAAGGAAAATTCTACTTCACAACATACTTATAAAGAGATTTTTGTGGAATTACACGACATGTAATGTAGTTACCTATTATGTAAATATTTCTAATGGAATAGGCTAAAAAACCATCACCACATATTATTTAATTATAAACAAATATACATTGCATGATTTGAAAAATATTTACATAGTGTATGAATGTTTTGCAAATTATTTTTCATCCCATTTTTGTTATAAAAAATATAAACCCACATTATTTATTCTCAACATACTATGAACCAATTTTATTCATACCCCATTTACCCAGAATCCAATAATTAAGATAATAATACATCTTTGGACTCTAAGACATTTTCCCCCATAAAGCACTCTCTGTAGATTCTCTATATTTTCTTCAAGTACCCACACAACCTAATATTGTGTTGATTCAAACGACAGGTATCCATGATGGAACAGGGAAACTATGGTTTAATGATGATGTAAACGTTAATAGGATGAAAAGTTAACAAAATTCCCAAAAGTAGACATACTTGGAAAAATGTAGAGACCATACAAACTTGTCCTTTCATAGCCTAAATCTCATTTTCTTCCCAGCACATTCCCATATATGGACCTCTATAGGGCCCTTTTAGGTCTCACGCATTTCTATGAGCATTCAATAAACTTGACTTTAGATCCCACAGGTTTTACATCAATATATCTTAGACAAAATTCCAACTTACACATTCAATCGTGCCTCCCAGTCCATCAACCACATTGGACTCGATTCATTCCCAATGATACCATTAAAAACCTACATATTTATACCAAAAACCCAAACACATGATCACCCCTCACCCTATGTGTCACTTCCATATCAAAATTATCAGTATATTATTTGGTCACCCTTTTCATATCTTCTTATCTTTAACTAATTCCTTAATTAAACATTATCAACACCATCAAATCAGATACCATAACAATAATACAATTTGAAACCAACCTTATAACCATCCCCAAGTACTCAAATGCCTTCTTGAGAAAGAAAAAAATGCATAACCATTTAATTTTTCAAAAATGTAATGGAACCCAATGTGAAATGATTCCCCCTCTAAAGAAACTACATGTGATATAAATTCCAAGGAACTTGTAATACTGGGATATCTCCCATCGATAATACCTTTAGTTTCCTAAAACCATCAATTTAAAACAACAACATAGGTCATATATCCAAAAAAACAAACCGTCACATGTATATCTCTAAACTAAATCCACACTATAAAACATTGTATGTGTGGAACATCCAAGTCTAGAACAACAATTCGTACCATAAGAACCCAAAAAAACATTAGAAACCATGTTGGACCCTCTCATGGGTCTCCTCAAAATTCAAAAGATATAGACTCACTAAATTGGTGTCATATCAAGAAAGGACCACTCACCCTCTCACTAATATAGACACATCAAACCTCAAATGAATCATTTTTCATGGGAATAATTTATACCCCAGTCAATAACACGCTTTATCTAACACACCCATTAAACTATTTACTCTCAATTCAACACTATGAATTCCCACACACTTACATTGGAACTATAATCCAAACGAACACTCTACGATATAGAACACTACTAGGAATGACTCAAATCATAATGTTACCACACCCACATTACCAAAAAACATCTCATATCACCAAAGCTATAACCTAACTAATATTACAACTAGAACATGTGTCTTACCACACATCAAAACCAAAAAATGAATCAAGACCCAAAATCAAGGTCTCAAACTAGGGAACTGTCACATCCCAAACCACATATAAACGTGTTTGTAATAAAACACTTGGGATTCCCATTTAGAGTGTCCCAATAGGTTCAATCATTTACCATGTCCCTTTATAATAAAAATTAACAATTTTAAACCAATGTTTTGACATTTTAAAACATTCCATTTCAAAAGACAAAAACTTTAGCTTTCAAAAACTCCCTTTATTAACCCAGTATTTCACAAAAATTGATTCTCTCAATTTAATATTTGAAAACATTCCTTAATGACCATTTCAATAAATGATTTGTAGGTTAAAACTGTAATCCTAAATGTAGACTATTACATGTGATTACCAAATAACTATCAATCATATGAATCATTTGAATGACCTGTAAATCATATGTGCCTAGAATGATGAATTAACTCACACACCATTTCATTCCATTCATTTCTAAGAGGTAAACCTCACAACATAATAACATCACATCATCATGTTACACACATGGTGGATGTGACAAATAACCATAAAATCACAAAAGAGAACGTAAATTCCAACCCATTGAAACATTAAATTTCCCTCATACATACGGTTAGCCACCAAAGCATGAGAACATTACCAAGCCCCAACAACATACCATTACACTATCTACCATGCCCAAATAGTAATTCAAAAGACGCCCCCTCTGATACCACATTGTAACGTCCCTATATGAGATGCCACTATATCTTGTGACTCAATCTAGGTAACCATATGACCTACGGCATGAAAACCTATATTATAGAGCATAATTCCTAAGAGAAACGTTTTATAAAAATAAATTTGGGAGAAAATATCCTCTTATTAGAGTAATTATAGAGAAGGAATGATGTTAAAAGATGAAAGAACATGTTTTTACCATAATTGGTCAATATAAATAAATAATATGTATTCGAAAAAGCCATGTTATAAAAATTTTATGAATACACTACATATCAGGTAGTCATAAAAATAATTTACAATACCAATATTTTTTAAGGAACCCAAATATTGACCCAGGACCCGAATTAGTGCTAATATAATATTCTATAACAAAATATCTATTTTATGAACCATGTAGTAGGTCCCTATCATGAACTTGTACCTAAAAACAATTAACATCTCCATTGGTACCAATGTGCCAGGGAGGCCTGAGTAGGGTGTGAGTACAACTTAGTAGGCCACCACCAATGTTGTCTAATCAATTTTTAGTATGTAAAAGAGTTTATATTACAACCATATCTTATCATACAAAACCATTATATCTCATATTTTAATATAAAAAAAATTAAACAAATAGAAAAACAAAGACCATATTAGTCTAGTTTCATTGGAAACATGGATGCATAAACACGGATTTGTATGTTTTCTACATTATCTCCCACTATGTTCTTCCTAACTAGAACCAATATTAGGTACATCATACATAATAAAAGTCTTCATAAATAGGGTAATGTAACCTAAAATCTCTTGATCTTAGTTTAAAAATAATTGTAAATAGTAGAGAAATGTAATCATAAGATGGAGCATAATTCTATGAGAGCATTATCATAATATTATAAGATTATACCTAGCAAATCATAAGATCCTAAATGTGAATCCTATCATGAATCTTGGTAGTTCATAATACATAAATTAAAATGAAATAAATTACATAAGTCATGAATGAATAACATTTGAATAATACATGGAATTATGGAACACACATAAACATGTGTAATGCTTTCCATGGTAGTGATGCCTTGGCTGCGAAGGACATCTTAGTTGATAGCTTCCTTCACTGAACTGATTCCACACACCGTTCCAGCCTCATATTACTGAACCATGTTAACTCATTATTCTATCTCTATAATACTAAACCATTTTCTTTTCTCTTTAGATGTTTTTAATAATAAACTGAGTTCATTTCTCATTCCATACATGCCTATTTAATTATATTTATATCTTTACAAAACAAATTGGTGGGCGATATTAGTCCCACCGAACTCATAATGAAATTATTAATACATATTCTAGAAATTATTAATCAATTATATATTAACCCATGATATTAAATGGGTTTCATAAACATATAATCATATATAAATATATGGAATATAAAAGGTCTCATATTCATTTTTTCTATACAAAACTCGTTAAAGGATTCAGGTTTGAAAATAATATAACATGTGGAATAGAAAAATATGTCATAAGCATCATTCCATCGAAACATAAACCATTACAATATAATGTGAATGGATCCTTTGGAACTTTTCCTAGAATGGAATGAGTAACAACAACAAAATTTAATATTATATGTAAAATAACCTGGAAATATATTTTGAAAAAATTTATTACGATAAATGTCATTTCATCATTGAAAAAAAAAATTAGAACAGAAAATTTTTTTAGAGACCTATTTATTTGAAAATAGATTTTAAATCATATAAAGGATTCTATGAAAAACATATAAAATTTTAAAAAAATATCATTGAAAATTATCTTCAATGTTAATTTGCAAAAAAAATTTATAACATTTTTGAAACATGTTTTCTTAATAAAACTGATTTTCGACCAATGTGATAAATACTATACTATTTTCATAAATACATTTTAATAAATCTTACAACTAACAATGGGTTAAAAAATTACACTAAAACATAAATATATATCATGAATAATTTTATGATAATATAGATAACTATAATTATGAATATGATAAATATATTAAAAAATTAAAATATCATTCTTTTGGGAAATTAATTTTAAAACAAGTGCACGTGACGAGGAAAAATACTGATTAAGCCCAGACCATGCTAAATATGATTTTACCATCTATAGTTAAATATGTTAATTATAAAGGAAAAATTGTTCCATTAATATAGAATATTTGATATCTATTAACACTTAAAAATAAATTGAAATAACAATGGGTTTTTATTTGGTTTAAGACATTTTATAAAATATCATTTATTATAAAATATCATTAAGGACATTTTTCCATTATTTTTCGAATTTTAGTTTTAAAATATAAAAAATGTATTGGAAAAAAATATTATTATCACACAATTAAAATATAGTATATTTCTCTAAAAAAATACTTAGTGGAAAAAATAAATCAATTTCACTCATGTTTATTATTTATAGTATCATTTATTTTGTTTTATTATTAAAGAAATAATCACAACATAAGTGTTTATTATGACTTCTTGATAAATAAATTTCCATTAAAAATTTAATATAAATTATTATGATAAATAAAACCATTTTTTCATTTATTAGGATATGGATAACTGAATATATTATTTTTTAGATCTCTTAAGGTTTTATAAATTTTAAATGTACGGAAATTTCCCTTATTTCATTTTTCCTTACTTGGCCAGTTATATTGGTAAATTCCTTTTAATAATAAAAAAGTAACCAATAAAATTCAATCCAATTGGATATATTTTCTATTTATTTGCAACTAATTCCTTTTTGACATGTTTTTAGATCATTTGGTCCTTAATATTTGTCTTTAGTCTATAATACAGCATTATATTTCCATAATCCCAATACTTAATTTTAATCACATTCACTGGTATTTTTAGTCAAAAATTTTGATTATTTTATTTGAAAACAAATATTATACACATTATAACCATGTATTTACTTCTTTCAAAATTAAAATCACATAAGTGTGAAAATTAATTTTAATGTTGATACCAATGAAATGGTGAGCTAGTGGGGTTGTCTATGTAAAAATATTCAAATGTTCAATAGGTGATTATATATAATATCAAAATAATGATGATTACAATGATTAAAAATTAGATTAATATATATATCAATTACCTATTGTGATAGTAGAAACCAATTTAAAATTTAATTAATAATAATTTTATAAAATATTTGGTTTTAAAATAAAATATAAAATTTTTCATAATTCATTTTAAAATTAAGTTTCATATAAAAATCTGAAAAATTCGTGCTAAGATAATTCCTATATTCAAATTTATTAAACGATGTTAATATTTATAAATAATATTTTTGTAAGTGTCAAAATTTAGTTTTAATATAGGATCACTATTAAAAGAATGTAAAAATAAGTCTTCTGTGTATTTGAAGCTAACTCAACATTGCATTCATTATATTCTAGTTCCAGTGTTGTATGTAGATAAATATCAACTTTGTTTTTCATATAATAAATATAAAAACATATTTCTACTTTATTTACATAATTTAATATTTTTTGATTTTTTTGTGAAATTTAATATGTTAGAATGATTAATTTAATTTGAAAAAAATTAAGAAAATTGCAAGGTCTAACATTCTACCTATCGTGAAATATATTATTACCAAAAAGTTATTATTGGTTATAAAATGTTTAATACATGATATTTCATTTTGAAAAACCCCACATCGTAAAAATGAACATTAAAACATAATTTTAAAAAGTAATTTTGAACAAAAAAATTTACCCAAAGTAACTCATAACAAGATTCCCACATGAGGAAACATAAATGGTAATGGAAAACATGGAATTGAATAAAAAATATAACCATCATGTATTGATGGATAGTGATAAAGGAAATGGTCCATATAATGTTACGAACCGCAAAGCCATAAATTTTTGATGAACTAGGGGACCGTCTGATTCATTGAAAATGAAAGTACCAGGATAAATTTTTCTCTTTTAAGAAAATTTTTCCTAATGTTAATGAATTTTATTAAAAATAAATAATTGCATGATTTCCAAACATCCTCGCCATTTTTTATTCCTTGATAAAATTCCCATTAATCTCTCATTCAAATGAATGATGGTAAATTTATAATTACTGAAGAATTAACACATCATGATATCCACAATAATTCATCACATCTGTCTTCATCTACCATCGAGAAAAATTGACTGGAAAAGGTTAACTAATATACATAAATACTCATGTGCTGGGATAATACTATAATCTCACAAACATCATCTTATGTTTAACATAGCGTTTCAATAAATGGTTTACCTTATAACCCTTCCAAAAGATGAAAATCTAAAACATTAAAATAATGTAATGGAGTTATCTTAACATTGATCCCACATATATCATAAAGTAGTTCATGATTTTCACATTCCAAACACGTGAATATGCTCATGGTAAATTCTCTTGGAACATGGAAAAAAAGAATTACCATAACTTCATTAGGAAAAAATTCATTCTCACTTATTTCAAATATCAATAGATATATTAACCAAAACCACGAAGTTTTAATATTCATCCGTGGTAGAATTAACTACAAGTCAACAAGTCATCAATTAGTTCCAAGGTAATCAGTTTTTTCCAATTAACGTATTCATATCCCGTATATATTTATCCAATCCATAATATCATAATAGAAGGAACATATTAGGGGTTATAGTATCTTATTCAAAATATAACCTTCCAATTAAATCATGTTTCTTGTCCATCAGAAACAGTCAATATAATCATTCAAATCCTTAGTGAAAAAATAAACTATAAAATCATTGTTTAGTTCAACATTCATATAACATAATTCATTATACCAATATCCATAAAAATTTAAACTATTCCACTTCATCCGTAATACTTATAAAGGATACATCACCCTATTACTAAATACCTCTTTCCATTCAAATATCATATATAGTATCATCAACATCAGCATTGTAACCATTACTCAAACCACCATGGTATTTCTGTTTAGGCCCTTGATTCTTTAGACAATGAGTTGCATAATGACTTTTAATTCCACACAAAAAAACACATTAACGTTTATGATTCCTTATGAAATCCAATATTAACATCCATATTTTTTAATAGACACTTCATTTTTACATTGATACACTTGATTTCAGTGTTTTCGAAAGTCAAAAAAAGTCGTCTTCTTCTTTGACATTCACTTAGGTGATTCATTCAACTTTGTTTTCACAAAGGATATTGAATCTTCTTTCATCCATGGACTCTATTACTTGAACTCTTACCCAACTTTTTCTTTCTATTCCTTGGTGAGTTAAAAAGTTTTTTAAGGTATATGTATTTAATCATCTCTCATTAAAAATGATTGTTCAGAGTCAAAAATAAATTCACTCTAATGATCATCACATTTGAATGATTATAATCAAATCCTCCAACACATTCAACACTAATATAGTTACTTTTAGTTCCCACCATTAATAAAAAGTAGAAGAGTTGTGGGATAATTAATTCTCATAGGATAAAACCACATAGTCATGAAAATAATTACATATAGGATTGTTTACAATGCTTTCCCCAGGGCACACATGTCTGTCCATGGATGGAGTGCGGATATTTTCCCACATTTCACTTTCTAATGGCCGGTGACATCCATTACTAATTCAGGGACGTTTTCCCCGTGATTGAAACAGGATGATGGGATGTCTGTTCTTCCATATGTGGATTCCTCCTCGGAACTCATTATCCAGTCTGGGTCTCACGTGAAGATTAAGTCTTGGTTTGTGAATCTCATTACTGGTTCCATTTTTCACATGGATCCGGATTAATTACAATTCTTCTGTCGGGACATTCCAAGGGGTCCAGTCAGGGTAGCAACCTTCGGTCTGGGGAGTAGTCATGTTGGAAATCACTGGTGTTTCTAGAAACTAGAACACTGGCACACCCGAGTTTCTTCCTCTTATTATAGGGCTTATCGTGGACACGAAAGCTCAAGGCATCCCCTTCGAATGCGGGGAATTATATGCCATAGGCATATATCTAATATTTTTCTCATCTTCATGTGTTTAACATAGGGTATGTCGTGGGTTTAACATCTATTGGAGATAGATTAGACTAATTAGAACACTAACTAGAGTGGATCAGATGGGTGCGACCCCTGGATGGAACACTAATGTTGGGGTTAACATGTGGTGAACAACACAATTTCTATTAAAGGGATTGGGAAATGAGGTGTTAGAATCACACTCAGATGTGGCGGCCTGAGTAAGAATCAGGATGGATAATGGATGGTTAATTGAAGTGAATAGAGAATGAAAAGTGTACAAATATTAAAAAAATGGAATGGCTCACCGAGAAGCTGCTAGGGGTCCTTGTAGATGCTGGTTGAAGGGAGGATATGGAGAATATATTGGATCTTGGGGAGTTGGTTCGAAGACCCTATGACCATGATTTGTTTGTGGATGTTTTGTCAAAATCAAAAGAAACTATCCGTTGAGTAAGAGGCCTCCTTTGTATGGATTTGATCTGAGGGATGATTTATTCATCCCTAAATCTAGTAGAGATGTGCTAGTTTACTTGTTCCAGAGCACACCATGCCAGCGCCAGTGGTTCAGGTCTACTGATGGCAATTCATGGGAGGACTTAATGATTGTTATTTTTGATTTTCTGCACAATCATCTGAATAATGTTAACGGGATGGAATTTTAGTTGGAGACATCCCCCCTCTGTACCAGACGATCTTGAAGGCATCCGTGTGGATCCCAGGTAAGGCATGTCTTGAAGAGTGGGATCTATGCTAGGGCGGCTACTTTACATATGAATGGGCCTGATCCAACTAGTTCAGTGCCTTGTGTGAACAGTTCGAGGCAGAGTTGAAGATAGTGGGCATATATGAGGCATCATGGGCCTCCCAATTTTGAATCTATCAATCAAAGTAGCAGATACAAGAGTTATTTATTAGGTGGTCATTGGGGACCAATACATTCCACTTACTCCACAGGGAGGTTAGCATCAGTTTATAGGATGTGCATCAGATCTCAGGGGGGGTCCCGATACTGGGGGCGATGTATGATGAATTCCTCCCCGTTATGGGTGTGTGGGAGGATCCGGTTCAAATTCCACCACTAGATATGGTGTTGATGGAGCTGGTGCTGGTAGAGGAAAAAGAAGCAGTGACCGAAAGCCTCTTCCGATGGTGGTTCAAGTAGTTTTTAAACTTCCCAAATGAAAGGATATTTCATGTGATGCCTTGAACTTTCCTGAAGGGGGATCGACGGGGCAAGGAGCACACATACTGGCGGCTCATACAGGACATCCAATGGAAAACTCGGGGATTCAGCGTCAGTACCGAGAAACATCCTATAGTGAGGTTGACGACATTCATTGTAGATCTCATCTGTGGTTGGATACTACCAGTGAGGGATAAAAACATGGGTGTGCAACCTAGAACATTTATCATGGTGTCCATGTTGGAAACACGAGGGAGGGACAACCTTAGAATCTTGATTCTCACCAAGTTGTAAAATATATTATGGCATATCAGTGACAGGAAGAGGCCACTGAGGATATGCGGGTCGTTCCACCTCTTGTATTGGTGGGTAGCGGTGCCAGTCAGGGGGGTCTATGAATATCCAAACCCCATATCCCCCCATAAATAATACTTCTTCCCATCCATCCTAAAGGTCATAGGGAGAATTTCATCCAAGATAACCATTCAGGTGGTACTGAACCATGTCTGGAAGGTAGAGGAGTTCAACATTCATCTATTTCCACATCCAACAGGTGCTTCAATGATTATGGCCATAGAACATAAGATCACTGGTCTTATCTCATGGCTTGTAGAGGTAGAGTCCTGGTGGCCCGAATGGACCATGAGCCTCTTTGTGAGTTGCACTATCCACACCAATTCGCCAGGAAATTTTGGTGTATGTAGTGGCTGAATGCACTGGTATATTCAGCGGTGCACCATGAGGAACATCTGTGTGTGATGAGGTAGATGTTACTCATGTTCACACAGGAAGATGGTAAGATGTAGAATGAGCTTCCTTCACCCACCACCGTTTTTGGGTTGGTGAAGGTGTATTCCAAAAGATAGAAGGTGGTCTACATGGGGGAAATACAGAAGCGAAAAATTGTTCGGGTTGGTGATGGTATGCCTCCCCAACCTCGCGGTCAGGGCCAGAAGGCGGTAAGGACATCCCACGGTGTCGTGGATACCGAGGTGGCAAGGCTAGAACCGGTTGAGTGGGAGTTAGTGTCAGCAGATCTAGCAACGGCAGCAGACCCATTGGTCCTAGAAAAACATAGTTATACAGAGGGGAGGTCACTGAGCGGATTCTGTATAATATCCACACAGGATTTGGGGAATCGGCTCTGGCACATTGAAATGCCAAAGAATGATATCTTTTCAGAGGACTGAGAAATCTGTGAAATCAATTGGAAATTTTTCAGCCTGTCTGAGATATGGCAATAACTGAACCATCAGGGGATGTATATTCTGCGGATTGTCCCTTTCAGTGCTAGCTTTGCAGTGTCCTATGTGGAGGTGGAGTAATACCTTACAGAGCTGGAGGAATTTTTGCACTCCCAGGGATCCATGCATCCAATGGTAGTCCAGGTGAAGGTGTTGCTGGATCAAATTCCCCCTCCGCATTTTTAAACTATTGAACTGGTTGAGTGATTCCTTCTTCCAGAAGAATCGTATGAGTCCTCCTTGGGGGTGGAGGATAGTATAGGGAGCCCATTATAGGAGGGAAAAGTTGGTGATCATTACTTGGATATTGATGAATTTATAGAGGCCCTTGATTTAAAATATCAAGCCCCTTACTCATGGTTCTCTTCACGGTCATTTTGGACCCCTCACCAATGATTGCACTATGCAAGAGAGCCTCATTCATAGAACACATTCTCGTCCTTCAGTTGGTGTAGATGTGGGGCCTCGGTATCCATGCCCATGGCTACAATGATAAGTGGGTCTGGTTAGGCCAGGACATCTGAGATGGCTCACTGGGAGTTATCAGATATCTCTATAATATACGGAGGTCCATGTCTCGGGGTCCCTACAGCAACAGAAAAGAACTAAGATAGAGATTTTGACTGTTGAAAGTCTCCTTCATACAATTAATGACTACAACACATTGAGTAGGCTAACGACATATATTCCATTTTGGTATGTTAAATCCTTTAAATAGCATGGGATACCTTGGAGATGATTATTAGAAATCATGGAAGCCCCTTTCCCTGGGGGATGCGGGTTTTCGTGGAGGCAAATATCTAGACGGACCAAGCTGTGATGCTCCAGATCACTAGTGTGACCTTTGGTAGGGTTTTGCCTGATATATTGATGTGTGATTCGAAGATGAAGATCTCCCGGACAACCTGAGTCCTCCCATACCTAATTAGACACCAAATGTGGACCATGTTGATGATTTCTTAGGGGTGTTCATTACGTACAATCCTACAAACCCTGTGGACTGGAAAAAACATAAACTGATGAAGTGGATAGAATGATAATCCATCTCCAGTGATGGAATCTGACCAAGCACTTTATCGATGAAACCCCTCAAGCATAATGGATAGACCACATAGAGAGACTTTGTTTGCAACGATGCGAACTGTGCACTAGGGGATTAGAATCCCAACATCCTCACATGCTCATCTGAGATATCATAGTGGAGAAGACTTGGGAGTATGATTTTGGCCTTGACGTGGGTTGGTAGTGGAGAAAAACGGTTAACATCCAGAGGCATCAGGTGGTTGAAAATGAGATTCAGTGGATGAAAGCCTGGGTAGATGAACACCCTGCACTCCCCAATGCATAGTAGTAGATTATATCGCGGCTAATGGCCTAGTTGGAAGAGGACAAAGTGTAGATAAAACATGCCTCTATCGAGATGACTGTTATCCAGAGTGACGAGGAGTAAGCCTGGGTTGCAGTTGACGAACTGCACCCCATTGCTGTCGAGGAGGAGCAGGAACTGAACAAGTGGCAACAGATCCTGGATGCCACAATCCAGATGGTTACCGAGCTGCAATGTTCTTTTAATGGGGTTAACATATCCATGGGAGGGGTTGATTATCAGGTTCTGTGATGCTAACCAATTTTGAATACAATTTCACACTTTGATCATTTTATGCTAGATACATGCATGAATTCTGTTATTTTTTTTGGTTTGTTGCATTCCTATAATATTCATGGAGTGTCTAGCGATCAATCCCTATCCTCACATGTGTCGGCCCTGATGTGGTTAATATGAGATGACGACCTTATTATTCCATCTTAATGGTAGATTGAAAACCATTCTTTGGGAATTTGAGGGTTTGAACAACAAATATGAATTTCAATAAATAAAAAAGGTGGGAGGATTGATTGGAGGACGACGGCCTCAGAACGATCGATGTGTCACCCTACCAATGTTCTCATGTGCACGAGTGGGGTACATCAATGGGAGTTTCACTTAATCCCAATATAAGGGAATTGAAGGTGAGAATCATGATACCCAAAATTTGGAACACTGTAGGGATGACATGATAGTGAAGAATAACTATTCACCATGTTTGGAACATATCACTCTTATTGTGTTAGCCATAAATGAGTATATCAAAGGAATACTGACCACTGACTATGTTCAAAACAATGGGATTGACTTGAAATTTCATCCATTAGTATTCCAGAATGATGGCCCATGACAGTAGGAGATCCATATGCCGATCATCCATACAATTAGGTGAATCATTTTGATGTGAAAGGGGACGATGTTCTGAACAAAGGTTATAAGTTTGGCGTGATGGGTTTCTCGAATAGAGTCCAACAATTTCAAAATTATGCCATTGTGGTGAAGACACTTTAGGTGGGCACATTGGTCTGATAAGGGATCTTACTTTATTACGAACAAGACCCGCCTGGTTATGACCTTGAATGAAATGTATTTTTATGTCATAAAGTGAGGACAATGCACATATCTTAATGGTCATAATTCCTAAACAAAGATCGGGGCTGAGGTGTAGAAGGTTTAATAACCCTAGTGTTCGGCCAAAGTCAAAATTCCTAGGCATATCTGCATATCCCATAAGGATGAGAATCAATCCATAAGTAGTTCGTGAATCATGGTGTGGTCAGATACTGAAGATGGTAGAAAGAACCCTCTCTTGAGAGGAAACCATTGCATCCCATGATTAACATAGGGAATCCTGGACCTGTTTAGGGCAGAATCGGAGTTTAATGTCATGCGTTGAGGACATGAGGGCTCATGCTATTTAATGTCATGAGTTAAGAAGAATATTGAATGGGAATATCCTAGGATGGGATTATGTGGTGTCGTAGCTGTAAACCTGATGTGAATGAGGGCATTAGGAGTCCACACCACACCACATATCCTCAGAGGAAGTTATTTAGGTCATGGGACCAAAATTGAATGTTATGTTGGTCCAGTGGCAATGTTCCCAGGTGTTCCTGCGTACCCAATGGGGATGGGAATCAAGCCATGTGTAGTTCTGAGGGCACAATTTAACATCATGCAGTAAGTACATTGAGAGATATATTACTTTATGGTCTTAGATCTCAGACCATGGATAATCTAGAATCATCAAAATTGGCACAAACCACTTCCAAATCCCTAAGATCACTTGATATATGATTTATGTCAGAAATAAAGGAGGATAATGTATTTACAACATGTGAAATACCCACGAATGGAATTATCTATGGAGCCCCAAATGATGCCTTACTAAGGGTTTTTCCTCCTAACGTGAAATGATCCCTCAGGGATAGTACTAATAGTGTTGAAATACCACATGAAATTGATAGTGTGGAAGATGGTATGAATCACACAACCATTATTTATGGCTTTATTGGGTTGGAATGTTGATTGAGGATAATAGTTGATCGTGTATGAGACACTGCATCCATATCATGTGTACTAAAATGGGAACAAGAAATTAGTGTTGACCGCTAACAATATTATCATTGTGGGACTTGTATCAATTTTCCATTCGATATCCTCGAGGGAGTTGGCCTGAGATGATAGGATATCCCATAGGATGAGAAACCATCCCATTTAGGGGAAATTTTCGATGTGAAAGATGATGGAAACCCAAATAAAGTGGAACATGTAGCCTATGGATGGGTGATAACATGTCCATGCAGGATTCAACACTTTAGGTGTTGAACCAGAGTGCCACTGGGAACATTGTTAAACTACCAAATGGGTTTGAGGGGCTCAGTTTAAGAGCATCCGAAACGAAAAGATGAGTATATAATGGGGAGTTAAGAGATCTCATAAGAAATTAGTATGTGGTGTGGTTTTTATAAACCCAACATGCATGATGACATAAGCCCATACCGCACCACATACCCTCCCATCTAGAGGACCCATTCTTGTCATACTGGAAGATAAGGGGGTTTACAAGAAACATGGCTTGACCCAAAGACAAAATGTCAAGGCGGTCCAATGTATCAAATGGAAATATGAATCAAGGAAAATGTAGTTCTGGAAGATTTCATGCATTTTATCGTATTACGAAAAGGATAAAGAGTGAGAGCTCATTTTAAGGTCTTAGATCTCGGACCATGGAGAGGGTAAGCAATGTGGGACACACATGGTGAAAGAGGACCTGGAGTCTAGATCCCCATGTGTTCCTTAGGGTGGTTTTAGGTCGAGGGACCCAAAACGAATGTCAGTATGGGCTCGAGGCAAAGTGCATTGTTGTTCCTATGCATCCTTTGCGAATGAAAATCAATCCACACGATGTTCATGGAATGGCATGGTAAGATACCAGTGCTAGAGATAATATGGTTTTGCGGTTCTGGTCCGTGCACGAAAAGAAGTTGCATTTTATTGATCTTGTTCATCCATTAGGATGAGTGAATGTGTTTTTTTGTGAAGTGTTGGTCCTAGTATTGAGAGTCAAGGCATCCCGAATAGAATCAAGCCATGTATAGGTGTGGAAAAATTTTATAGTGTGTGACCGATTCAAACCATGTTGTCCACTCAAATGAGTACAACACGATGTAATGGTCATTCTTTTCATCGTGCGGCCAGGATGATAATGTTATAGTTTAGGATTGTGTGATGGGACCATCCACGAATTTTAATGTTGTACAGTATAGACACAACATTTTAAAGTCATGTGGGACTCGGAATCATATTTTAAATTCATGCGGCTCATACATATAAATTAAATATAAGGATCAATAGGGAATGGGCATGATGTGATAAAGCATACACGACGTGAATGAGGACAAGGTCCACATCGCACCGCGCGTGATTACAAAAGTGAAACCTTGAGCTGAGGGGGATAGAAAAGGTTAGAGAATATGTGTAGGAGGTTTGAGGGACTATATCTTGATGTTATGTACGTGATGCAGTAATTGTAAACCAAGCATGAATGAAGGCATAAGCCCGCACACGCCACACAACGAGGTCCTATAAGAGATGGGGCTGAAAAGGTAGGAAAGAAGAGATAAGCTAGTGTAACTAAAGCTTTAACTATAGGTGATATGTATGGGTGTTCCTATATATTCCCTAGGAATAGGAATCAAGCCATACATATTTCCAAAAAAGATCTTACATTACGGTCTTAGAGCTTAGACCATGGAGAAGATGAACTCTTCCAAGTAGGTTTAGACCTCAATCCAATTCCAAATACCACGTGAGTCAAACACTGTGTGGTAAAACAAGGGTGGAAGAGGTTTTTCAAATACCTAGAATGCACGCCAAAGGGAAGTTAGTTTGGATCCACAAATGAATCTTTACCTTGGTTTTGTTCTCTTAACATGAAAATGTGCACTGAGATATAGTGAAAAGAGTGTTGAAATTCTGCTTGGACATGATGCAGTAAAAAATAATGTGAATGATGTATCAAACATTCAAGGCATGAAGGTGTTGGTGTGATGATGGAGGATAAATATTGACCATGATTGAATCACATCATCCATATCGCCTGACCTAAAATGGGAACAACAAATGAGCATTGACCACTAACCATGTTCGACACCCTAGACATGAATGGATTTGTTGTCTGAGACACTTGATGAAGTTGTACCCTAATGGTAGGAGATCTATTAGGCCTAGCATCCTCACAATTTGGGGGTCCCTTCAGATGTGAAACTCAATGGAGGCCTAGATGAAGGGGAACACAATGCCAAAAAATGGGTGAAAGGATGTCCAGGTAGAATCTGACACTCTAGGATCTGAACCAGTGTACTCTTGGGCACATTGTTGAATCACTGAAAAAGGTTGAGGGACACAAATTAGTGGTGGCTGACTCAAAGAGATGAGAAAATTCAACTCAGTAAAGAGAGGTATGTGGTGTGGTTGTTATAAACAAGACGTGAATGAGGACATAAGGAGTCTTCACCACGTCGTATACCCCTCTCCAGGAAGAACGTAAGACTAGGGGCCAAAATTATAGGGAGGATACTAAGAAATGGGGATGGACCTGAAGAATAGACATTCAGGAATTCATACGTATCCCATGTGGAAGGGAATCACGCCATACATGGTTCTGAATAGGATTCTATATAGTTTATTGTCATGTATCAAGGACAAATATAGGACAAGATACCCCAATGAGGGACTTGTACGGAAAAACAAGTAACCCGATGTGAATGAGGACATAATCCCATACCACACCATACAATACTAAGTGGGAACATGTTCCTAGGGCCCGAAAAGGACGAGGGACCTGAGGCTAGGCCACAGACAGAATGTCTCGGCCAGTTTTTAGTTTAACGTCTTGGATTCATGATGATGGTGACTTTCATTTAAGGTGGTATAGCTTGGACCACAGATTCCTTGAATAATGTCATATGTATGGGATGGAGAAGGATAATCATCGTGATTATGGAAGACCACAAAGGAGAAATTATAATAGAGGAAAACTGTTGTCCAGGTTTGCAGCACAAAATCCACCCTTCTATGACCGGAGATCGAGGTGAACTATTGTGCGTTGATCATTTACCATATTCACAACACATGAATTTTATCAATTTTATGCTCTCTATCCTTGATTTAGTTAGCCCATAATGGTAGGAGAGCCCTCATGCTGATAATACATACCATTTAGGGATCATTGTGTATATAAAAGATGAGGGAAAACCAAATTATGGGGCTCACGAAGCGTGGTGGGGCTTGCACTCATGGAAAGGGTGAAAAACAGATAGATTTCCCAAGGGGATATGTGCGGCATTGAAGAATATCCAGACGTGAGTGAGGACACGATTCAATACCACACCAAACAATCCTAAAAGATGACATGGTCCAGGGGGCCGAAAAGGATGAGGGACCTGAGGGTGGGCATGCCTGCCAGGTATAGCCATATGGCCACACATGCAGGTATTTCCTTATCATAGATCCTAATACAACAGGAGAAATTCTCGTTGTGAGAAACTAGGATTAATATAAGGTTCCCTCATCACATAAGGAACCATGAGCGGGACTCACACTCATACTCGAGGCAAACCGAGGTTTGGAGAGACGATGGAGTAGAATAGACAACTACACTCCATCTTTGTTACATATGGAGATGGTGAAAAAGAAAATGGATAGTTGTCGACCAGATTTGAAACACAAAATCTATATCATGTAACCTAAAATTAGAACAACAACTAAGCGTTTTTCACTAACCATATTCCCAAGCGGGACCTGTATCAATTTGTTGTCAAAAATCCATAAGGGTGTTGGACCGAAATGATATGAGAGCCCTTAGGATGTGTATCTATAATGTTGGGGTGCCCTTATGGATGTGGAAGATAGTGGGAACCCAAATTATTGGTATGTGGAGCATAAATGTGCCCATACAATTTAAAATAAATCTATACAACAGAAGTTCTATAGATATTTATTTGATAGGGATACATGGTACACTCATCATTAACTCAACATGAATGAGGGAAAAATCCTACACCACACAATTTGTTTCATCCCAATGGGAAGTCTTGATGTTTGGGGTTGGGCCTACGGAAAAAATGTCTGGGCGGTCCAACATATCCTATGAGGATGGGAATCAAGCCATATGTAGTTTTCAAAAGGCTATGTAGTTTAACGCCTTGTGGTAAGGATGTGTGAGGATTTAGAAGAACGATGGATCATGGTACTATAATAGTAATCCTCACATGAGTGGGGCCAAATAAGACTATACGACATCAGTTGGGATCATCCAAATGAATTATCCCTTGTAGTGGATAGTCCATGTTGAAGCTAGGGCTGGAATCAAGACGACGCGTCTGAGAGTTCCTATGTATCCCATGAGGATGTGAATCATGACATATGTAGTTCAGTAAAAGGAGGGTTAGTTTATTTCAGGATGATACACAGTTTAAAGTGTTGTAGGATCGGGTAGTTTAAGGTTATGGGGGACCCTAATGCAGTTTAGGGTAATGCGGGACTAGCACAATGATGTCGTACATGACCATACAGTTTAAGTTCATGCTGGACGATACGTCTCAGGAAATTTATTTCTTAGGAAACTTGGCATGGGTGAGATAAGTTATATGCTCACCATCCACAGTAACCAAGGAGTAATATCTTTTTGTGTAAACCTTGTAAACAATATAAGTTCCTTCCCATTTGGGTCACAATATGGGTGGTTTTCTATTGGGTATCATTGGTTTCTTCAATACAAATACCTAGTCTCCTTGAAAGAAGGAATGCAGGTGAAATTTTTTGTTGAAATCACTAGCTATCTTGTTCTGATGCCTTTCCATGTTGGGCAGGGCATGAAGCCTATTCTTTTCGGGTGCTTCTAATTCAGCCAGACAGATTTCATCAAATTTATCTGGCACTTTCGGATAACAGAAAGTTGTGTGCAATGAGGGAAATTGAATCTTGATGGGCAGGATGACCTCAGTTCCATACACCAGGGAATATGGGGTCTCCTGGGTGAAATTACGAGTCGTCATCCAGTATGAACCGAGGGCGTTGGTGTTATTTTCTAACCAAATCTTCTTATTTTGGCCATCCATTTTAATCTGAATGTTAGAGTGTGTTTGGTTGAATGGCTTGTTCTATAAATATTTTTGTTCATGATAGCGGGAGGTATGGTTAGAACGGATATTGTACTATGTTTAAATTTTCTTCATCTCAACTTCTCGTAGTTCATTACATTTTCAGTGATGAGAGTGTGAGGGACTCATTTAATGCAATTAAGGAGAAACCCCATCAAACCCATGATTGTAGTGGATCTACTCAATATTAGGACCATCCGGATGTGTAAACTGTAGTGCACATCATTATATTATCTCGTGCTCGGCACGATCTACTGAGAGATTACCATTTTCGATGTACTCGACAGTGGAGGTTCTCCAGTCAGAAGTAACATCAATCAATACATCAAGAGAACCTAGGGGACCTGATGTGGAGGCGCTAGTGATAAGGTGGATTACCAAGAGGATGTCATCCTCACTTGGAGATACATGGTAAACGAATCATTGATGTGCGATGTGGATAAAATGATCATACTATTCGAGCACTGAAATTGATATAGCTAGGCCAGCCATGGCATTGGTTCGACCATTCTGAGATCGAGTGACATGAGTTATTTTTGGCCGAGATGGGAAATGGGCCATTAGCTGGAGGGTTCATTCCAAAAATTTCAGGAGATCTATATTTTTGATGACTTAGTTGTCATTGAACTTATTGATAACCAATTTAGAGTCCCCATTCACATGTAAATGGGGCACATCAATATCAAGGGCCATATCGAGGCCAATGATGTGAGCCCGATTCTCGGCCTCATTGTTGGTGTAGCGTTCTGACAATTGGAATGAGTAAGGAAGAATGGATTGTGTTGAGGAAATGATAATGATACTCAAGACTACTCTATTGAGCCTGGGATCATTGAGCCTTCTAATGGTGGGGCTGCAAGAAGGACCATCGAAGTGCATTTTCCAGCAGGGTATGGCTTGGTCCACCGAGAGAATTGCATCATCAGGGAAATCGATGTCCATGTACTAGTGTGAAGGAACTAGATAGGAAGCAATGAAGTTTTAAAATTCATTCCCAGTGATATCCTTCTGAGGGACAATCCTGATGTCGAACTACTAAAGGATCACTTCCCACCAAGCTAGATGGCTGTAAACATGGTAAGGTTCATGATGTACTTTACGGGATCTACCCAGGACAAAAACTGTACCTCATAATGTTGGAGGTAATGCTGCAATTTCTATAATGTGAATACCAGTGCAAATCATCTCTTCTTGATAGGGGAGTATCTGGTCTCTTTATCAAGGATCATATGGCTAAGGTAGTAGAGGATATTCTATGTTCCCTCGTTATTCTTCTGCGCGATAAGGGAACAAAGAGATCACTCCAGGGTGGTCACATAAAGGACCATAAGTCTTTTGGAGATGGTTGGAATTAATACAGGATGCTAGAGCAGATACTGCTTGATTCCCTCAAAAGTAGTCTGGTATTCTTTTTCTGACTCGTAGATAGTGCATTTCTTCATGATCCGAGAAAAGGGATTACACTTTACTGAAAAATTCGGGATGAATTGGTGTATGTAGGCTATGTTTCCATGGAACCCTTGAACCTCCCAGATATTTCTCAGGGGAGACATCGGGTTGATGTCCTTGATCTTCTCCGGGTCAATCTTGATGCAAATGTATTAGACAAAGAATTCAAGAAACTTGCCAGAGGTGACACTAAAATCACACGTTAGTGGGTTTATCTTTAGGTAGCTAGAATAGAGAAATCCAAAAACTTTATCAAGGTCTTTGATATGATCCTGGAATTGGAGATATTTGACCACCAGGTCATCCAGGAAACATTCCACCAACGTTCCAAGGATCGACATATATATGCGATACATATCCCACTGATAGGTGGAATGTACATTTGTTAAACCGAAGGGCATAGCTTGGTAGAAGAATATACCTAGTGGATCCCTAAAATATGTAGACTCCACATTTTATATTTCCATTCTGATAACATTATACCTGGAGTACCCATCCATGAAGAAGAGAGATTGGTATGTAACTAGAGTATCGGTCAACAATCCCGTCATAGGAAGGGGAAAATCATTTTTCGTACAGTGATCGTTGAGATCTCAGAAGTCGATGCAGAATCTGATCTGTCGGTTCTTCTTCCTTACCAACCCAATTTTTTCCATCCACAAGGGGCACTAGACCTCCTTAATGAAATTTTCTCTGATGAGCATATCAACTACTACCTCAACCATGGCACTGGGAGAAGGGTTCATTTTTTAGGGAGTCTACTTGAACCTGCAATGATTTACCGGGAGACCGAGGCGGTGGGGGGCTACCTGAGGATCATTCCCAAACATGTCATAATAACTCTAGGTGAATATATTATAGTGTTGTTTAATGAAGCATATTTATTTTTTTTCTCCTCGAGGGTCATAGAGGCACTGATCAATGAGGATTTCTGGTCTTCCTCGATACCGAGGTTCACCGGTACCACAATGTCATCCATGGAAAAGAAACCCTCTAAAATGGATGGGTACCATCCTCTAAATCATATTATTCACTTATGGAGTTATGATCCTCGGCTTGAGGAGATTCTTCTATGTTGGTAGCTCATGATTGGAGGATGGTACCAGACTGAGTGGTAGTGGAAACTACTTCAGGGCCCCCCTGTGCTACCGTAACCATAACGATGAAGGCTTATGATCAAATCCCATATGGCCTTCATCCCAATGGGCCACGGTTGATGATATTGAAGAAATAGTGGCATGACATATTTACCTAGTTAATATCATCCCGGTGGAAGAATCATGTATGACGTATTGTTGTTTCCATGGGGCGAACATCCCGACACATTATTCGAGTAGGAGGCTTCGGGATCACCTGTTTCTAGTTTTTGTAGGAGTATGAGGTGGTCTTATGGTGTCTCATATACTTGGGAACATAATCCCACATCGTTCCAAAAAATGAATCATTTCCCCATTTCTGTAATTTTAAACTCCAATGGATGGACTGGAATGATGTATGCATCATCCAAATCTGCCCACGAGTCGGTTGCACCCATAGCATACTCGGACTTGTTAGTCTGAATCAGCTAGTCCTTTCCATTGTAATAGTCAATATCGATATAGAGGGATTAACAAGAGTAAAAGGGGGATGTTTCAACTTAAACTAGACCCACTCGACCATTGAAGGTGTACATAATGAACTGAAGTTATGATTATGGAACTTCTGCATACAAGTGGCGCCACGACCTACCCATCATCGCATCGTAGGCAGTATCCTGGGAGACAACCATAAACTCAGTGCCAACAATTAGAACATCGAGCTGGGTCTTCAAATGGATATTTTTTCTAGTGTCTGCTTTATCTATTCATATCCATAGATTTTTAGGTTAGAGGGACTCAGATAATTATCATACATTCCCAACGTTCATAGTGTCCCAGTCAGGATTAGGTTGATCTCATAGCACGTGTCGACCAGACAACGACAAACCTCCACACCATCGAACTGGTCTGTGATGTATAGGGGTAGAATGTGTCCCTATATGGGAGAGCCTTCATCCTCTCCAATGAATGAGATGATGGCCTATCATGCAGAATTCTCGACCACCATAGCATGAAAGTCTTCTGCGGCTGCTACCTTCATCTAAAACTAGATGGGGCTTCTTAAAGTCATAGTGAGGTCCACATGAAAATATGATGATAGGTGAAGGGACAACAGGATGTAGAACATTAATGGAATTCGGGAAAGATGTTTCATAACATTATTCTTCTATGCAAGGTGTGATCTTATGCTTACAGGAGTTCTTTCTATGACTGTAGGTATGGTAGGCCCTGTCGGATGGGCCAGTGGCTGACTGGTGCTTGGTATATCACACTGCTCACTAGTCTAAACTGATGGAGTTACTTCCATATGAGGGTTAGATTATTGAGACTGGCCAATGGAAAATCGTGGCTGGCCACAACGCGGTCTTGGTGGCTCTGCTGGATCTGACAACACGAACTGTGGTGAAGTCCGGCCTGATGTCACAAGATAAGAAGGCTGCATATACTGAGCTCTACAATGGGCTTGATACATGGTTTCAGTAGCATGAAAAGTATGGATGGAAGTACTGACTGAGGCACTTCGATGACCAATTTTTTTGTGGCTCTATCGATGCTGAAAATGGCTAGCGGCATTGGGAGGATCCTCCGGGCACTCCATGTTGTCACGAATCATGTTGGGATTTACTAGCTCTAATGTATTAACCGAGGAATACCCTTTATAATCACATGAATATTTTTACACTATTGGATGGATTCTGGGAGGGATCGACATCTCTGGGAGAATGAATTCACCAAGAGTATGGGAGGTGATGACATTAGAGGGGGAATTGGTTTTCCCTTACGCAGCCATTGTTATCTCTTCTAGGAGGAGGACAGTTGAGACGACGATGCAGAAGCAGTTTCTACGGATTCTGAATGCTATGGTTCATTCAAGCATTCCCATATAACACCTTGGGTGCATGTAACTATTTTACCATCCATCCAGTTTTCTTACTTCTAGGACCAATTGTGTAACGACCCAATGTTTCATTAATGAAAATCCCTCTTGATCTAGTTAAATGTCTCTTTACAAAAACGGTTTTTATAAGATGTCAACTTATTTGGTTTTATGTTAAGATTTGTGACCGTTACTTTTATAGCCGTTGAATAGTGATCACTTGAGTAGTATAAATATATGGCTTTAACGAACCCAATTTTACTCAGAAAAAGGAAGTGATGGCCTCATCCAGTCGAATCACCCCATACGAAGCCCATTTGTTGGAGCTTGGAAAATAGGTGGCGTCTTTGGGCTTCGCCCTTGACCAAGCCCAAGATGAGCTTCATTATGTCAAGCTTGAATGTGATCATCTACGGGAAAGTGGAAGTTGATAGTGATTACCACTCGAGCGATGTTATCCAAGCCGCCCCAAGAGTCTGTCACCATCGCACACATTACCCTTAGGTCTTATGCGGCTATTTTAAGGGGTTATGCGACAAATAAGTAGTACCATGTTAATGTAAATTATTTTTTTATATAGTAATGAATATAATATCCAGTCATTTTTGATACATTGTAAATATTTTTTAAAGTACAAATGGTGTTTTTGGTTATTATTTAATTAAGAATTATATTTTATTAAATTAATGGATTTTTGAATTAAATAATATTTTAATAAAATATTATTATTAATATTAAATTAATTTTTAATTAAATATAAATGATCTTATAATTTTATGAATGCAAATAAATTTTTTACTAAGGTTTGAAATCCATTTCTGTGAAAACAGGTGAATTTTTGATAAATGTCAGTTTTTATTTTAAAAGTAAAAATTCTCATATTTAGAAATCTATTTAGATAAAATAAATATTATTTTTGGAATCAGGACATTGAAACTATCCGACGGTGAATTTTTCATAATTTTCTGAGACAATCAAATTTTTGGGTAAAAATTAAATACCGATTAAATATATAATGTGTTTTATGACATCATAATGACCCAATGATGATGCAATAAAATACCATAATCCTTATGTTCAGCAAATATATGTTTTATCATTAAAATAATGTGATTTTGGGTTTGTTTGACTTACTTTTCAAAGCATTAATGGAGCCCTCAAGACTTAATCAACGCTTTGCCTTTTTAAATTAATTTCCATGGGAGTGTGACTCACCTCCACATAAGCAACCCTAATTTTTTTATTAGTTCGGACCATGGAATTGTAAAATATTTTTTTCCTCTTTCCTTTTCCAGAAACCTTGGGAAAATACCATGTGATGGTTTGTGGTTTGGATTATTTTAATATAAGGGGTCCCAAACCTAAATAATAAAGAATTATCTCAGCTTTCCTATATAAACCCACCCAGGATCCCACTTCCTCCTCACTCAAAGCCCTTGGAGATCGTCCAAACTCTTCCCTACTCTCTCTAAAATCCTCTCAAGGTGCCCCAGTCTCCCATGAAGCCTCTCAAAAGCCTCTCTCTAGCCTTTGGAAGCACACTTCCAAGTAAGGGTTTTTTCTTCCTTTCTCCTTTTTGTCAATTTTCTTTAAGTTGTATTGACCTTTTAATTTCAATTATAAATGTTGGGGTATGTTTTCACACCTCCCCCATACTGCCCTCTTATAGTTTGAATGATGGGAGACCCCTTTCTCTCTCATTAAATGCCTCCCATGTACACCTGTTACTATGCCGAAATTTCCGAAAGGAACTTCTCTCTTTTCTTTTACATTCAAGCAATACTTTTGCATCATGAATCTAAATTCCTTTTCAATTGTTGGGACATGTATCTATATAACCTCCTTACTTTCCATTACATGTAAATATGATGAGGAACCCCTTTCTCTCTCGTCAACGTTTTTTATGAATTCTTATGTCATGTCGTTACGCTGCCAAAATCACACCAATTTTCTAAGCCAACGTCATTGTGTAGTGAATACCATGCCCATTTCTCCATCAAGGGTATTCACCATTATGCACATTTACTTATTGATTGTAAAGTTTCATGTATGAATTCCACATTCCTTTATCTTGGAATAAATGATTATGTTTTATGAATCCATGTTTTATGATCCATGTGGCACACTTACGCATGAAATGAAATGTTTAAGATGGGTGCGCCCTGATAGCGCTCCAATGCATTGGGTAAGTATAGTATCATGACATGTCATGTGCAATGAGTGGTGACTCATTATAATTCAAGTGCAACGAGGGTTTAATCGTGCTTCAAGTGCAATGAGGGTTTACTCATGCTCCATGTGCAATGAGCCTTGGCTCATGCTAATTCAATGCTAAGTGTTATTGCCACATTTCCATGTTATGATTACCATGCTTTATCATGCCTTTAAGTTCATGTTTCTATTATTCTCTATTGATATGCCTATTGCCTAACATCTATTGTACTCCTCATGTTATTCCATGTGTACTCCCTTACTGGGCTTTACAGCTCACCCTTTTCTTATGCATGTCCTCAGGTTATCCCATGCAATGCTATGTACGAAGGAATGTAATGGTCATGTAAAGGAAGATTTTAATAAAGATGTTGTATTTCAAGTTTTAAGTTTTTATGTAATGATCCTAATCCCCAAAGTCACTGACCCTCTCGATCTTATTTGTTGTATCAAGTGAAGTTTTATGTAGTAAAGCCTGTTTAAGTTGTAATAAAAAGAAGGGTTGTCATAGTTGGTATCGGAGGATAGGTTTAGTGATTTTTGGGATTAGTAAACCCTTGTAAATCCATAGATACAAGACTAAGTATAATAAAAACATCCCTAAGTTTTGGTAAATACTAATTAAGTGGTTTATCAAACAAATACATCCCTATTTGGATACGAGCAGGTAGAGGTGGCTCTGGCACAGATGTATCATAGAGGTAAAACCAGAAAACACCGCTTTGAGCTAGACTCGAATGGGGACTGGTGCACGGCAATGGGCCTTACTGCACTCTTGGTTACGAAACTCCCGGGGGATATGTTTTGATAAATTCACAATCTTAGTATAAACCCTTATTAAGGGAAAAATGCCCCTAACAATATATGTTAGAAGGTAGATCATGAAAAGCCTGGATTGAATCCTATAGACTCATGAGTTAAAGAGATTAATGTTTATTTATAAGTCATCAAATTTTGTCCTTGGATTACCCATTATGTGTTACCCCTAAATTTCATTTTATTACAACCAATGGCCAGTAATAGGAGGACTCAGGCTAACAACTGTTGTGAAGATCAGTGTGATGATTATACTAATGAGATGTCCAATCCAATGGGAGCAGGAATCGCACACTTTGTCACGCTTCTCTATCAGCTAACTGAAGTTTTGAATAGAAACACTGGTCAAGAAGAATGTTCAACCCCCCCTAAGAATGAACAAGTCGCTATCGAGAGCTTCATGAGACAAAGGCCTCCTACTTTTAGTGGATCATCTGATCCCACGAAGCTGAGCAATGGATCAACTCCATTGAAATGATATTCTCCATCCTCCAATGTTCTGAACAAGAGAAGGTTCTCCTGGAGGCTTATCGTATGGAGGGTGAAGCTGATCAATGGTTGACGTTGATCAAAAATACGAACCCTGAGGAGGAGATCGAGGCTTTGGAATGGAAGGAATTTTGGAAGATGTTTTTCGATAAATATTTTCCACGCACCCTTCGGCTTAAGATGGAAAGGGAATTCCTTTCCCTCAAGCAAAAAGATGAAGAATCTGTTGGAGCATACGAGGAAAACATTACAAGGCTTGCACGACATGCTTCCGGCTTTGTCGTTACCCCCGAATGCAAGCTTGGCCGCTTCTTTGGTGGGCTGAAGCCTAGCTTGCAGAAAATATTAGCGATCCGTGACTTCGACAGCTATGAGGAAATTGTCCGATGTGACCTCAAGGTTGAAATGGAGATCGGAGAATCACATGGGTATCATTGGGACAAGAAGCGTAAAGTGGACTTCAATGCTGGTGGGCCGATATATAAATCCAACTGCGCTAAGA
Source organism: Viscum album (assembly GCA_963277665.1). NCBI lineage: Eukaryota > Viridiplantae > Streptophyta > Magnoliopsida > Santalales > Viscaceae > Viscum > Viscum album. Next base: position 1,231,003,857 of record OY728162.1, on the reverse strand, counting down.
TGTTCCAGCACCCCACTTGAAAAAAGTGCGGAAAGAAGCACCATGTAAATTGCATTAAGGGGTTGTGAAAATGCTTGAGGTGTGGAAGAGAAGGGAACCTAGATATTAACTGTCGGCAAGAAGGACCCCCAACTGCGACAGAGGAGAGGAACGCTCCATTCGAACCTCAACGCATTGTTCAATGCCACAAATGCAAAGAACCGGGTCATTTTGCAAATCAGTGCCCTAATCCAAGGGTTTTCGGGCGCAACCAACAACCTCGAAGACATAAAAGAAGATCTTTTGCCATCACTTCTGCCAATGTGAACCCCAACAACGAAGTGGTGAAAGGTACTCTAATTATTCATTCAAGAATAGAAAACATACTTTTTGATTCAGGTTTTATGCATTCTTTTATATCTCAAAAGATTAGTAGAACAATACTAGCACCACCACAAATCATGGAAGTAAAGATGTCAATGAGTACGGAAAATGGGGCAATCATTGCATCCCATGAGTATAAGTCCTCCGCTGTTATAATCTGTGGATTTAATTTCCCGTCGAACCTCATAATACTCCCTCTGGTGGAATTTGATGCAATTCTTGGTATGGATTGGCTTTCTTTATATAGAGCCAACATAAATTGTCGGGAGAGGGAAATCACACTCCATATGGAGAATCGACCCCCGATTATTTACAAGTGTTAGGAGGAAGATGAATCTCCTTTAGCTCCATCATCTCAAGAATGGATATTACTTCCTTATGAGCATGCATATCTAGATCAGATGATTGAGTCCAAGGAAGAAACCACCCTTGAAGAAATTCCTATTGTGAGGGAATTCGCTGAAGTGTTTCCCGATGAACTTCTTGGTTTTCCTCCAAGAAGAGATGTTGAGTTCTCAATTGAACTTATACCTGGGGCACTACCAATATCTAAGACTCCATATAGAATGGATTTTGTTGAGCTTGAAGAGATTAAGAAACAACTACAGGAGAATCTGGATAAAGGGTTTATACGCCGAAGTGCATCACCATGGGGTGCACCAGTCCTCTTAGACAAGATTAAGGATAGGTCAATGCAGCTTTTCATCGATTATAGTGAACTTAACAAAATCACGATAAAGAAAAAGTATCCTCTCTCAAGAATTGATGACTTGTTTGATCAGCTGCGTGGAGCACAATACTTCTCCATGGTGGACGTGCGGTCAGGATATTATCAATTAAGGGTGAAGAAGGAATATATCCCCAAGACTGCTTTTCGTACATGGTACGGGCACAATGAATTCATATTAATTCCATTCGGTCTCACCAATGCTCCAGCAATATTCATGGATTTGATGAATAGAGTCTTTAGAGATTACCTTGACAAATTTGTGGTAGTCTTTATAGATTATATTCTAATATACTCCAAAACCAAGGAGGACCATGAAGAGCATTTAAAACTGTACTAGAGACTTTGTGCAAGGATAAGCTCTATGAAAAGTACAACAAGTGTGAGTTCTGGTTGAAGGAGGTCTCATTCTTGGGCCATATCATCATAAGCAATGGGATATATGTCGACCCCTCCAAAACAGATGCAATTTAGGGATGGCTGAGGCCAACATCGGTAACTGATATCCGTAGCTTCTTGGGGTTAGCTGGATATTATCGACGATTTTTGAGAAATTTCACACGATTGTCCAACCCTCTTACCAAGCTAACTCGAAAGGGAGTAAAGTTTTCTTGGAGTGATGAATGTGAAGAAAGCTTTAAGGAGTTGAAAAGGAGGATTATCACTGCACTGGTGCTCACTTTACCCACAAGTAGGGAGCCTTTTGTGGTATTCAGGGATGCCTCAAAGAAGGGATTAGAATGTGTGCTATTACAGAATGATAAAGTGATATCCTATACCTCAAGGCAGTTGAAAATCCATGAGAGAAACTACCCAACGCATGATCTGGAGTTGGCGGCGGTGATCTTTGCCATGATAATCTGGCGGCATTATCTCTATGGAGATAAATGTGAGATATATACTGACCACAAGAGTCTTAAATATATATTCACACAGAAAGAGCTTAATATGCGCCAGAGAAGATGGATAGATCTCATAAAGGATTATGACTGTTCAATACATTACCACCCTGGGAAGGAGAACAAGGTGGCGGATGCCCTAAGTAGAAAGGATCCAGCGATTCTATCAATGATGAGAGTTGAGAAGGATCCAATCTTCTTATACTTGATGAAGATGGATATGTGAATCATAAAGAAGGGAACATCATCAATCCTTTCAAAAATGATTTCTCAACTATCTCTTTTGGAAAGGTTAAAGGATGCTCCAAAGGATGATGCGGGAGTCCAAGAAAAAGTGTAAGCTATCAAAAAGGGAAAATCCTCAGAGTTTAATGTTAATGAAGATGGAATTGTGCGGTTTGGGAAAATACTATGTGTTCCATCAAGTCCGGAGCTGAAGACGGAACTTTTGGATGATGCACATAGTTCAAATTTCTCTATTCACCCAGGGAGCACAAAGATGTATCGAGATCTCCGAGAAAACTTTTGGTGGGATAATATGAAGAAGTAGTTCGCTGAATATACATAAAAGTGCCTGGTGTGTCAGAAAGTGAAGGCAGAGAGGCAGAAGTCTAAGGGGATGATGCAACCATTGCCCATACCAGAATGGAAATGGGAGAACATCACCATGGACTTTGTCACTGGACTTCCAAGGACATCCAAAGGAAATAATGAAATATGGGTTGTTGTGGATCGTCTTACAAAGACTGCACACTTCATTTCTATTCGAGGAGATTTCTCTTTGGATCAACTGGCACAGATATATATCAGGGAAGTGGTATGATTGCATGGAGTACCACTATCTATTGTTTCTGACCGAGATCCAAGATTCACCTATATGTTTTGGAAGAGTCTTCAACATGCTCTGAATACTGAACTGAACTTCAGTACGCCCTATCATCCTCAAACTGATGGCCAATCCGAGCGGACTATCCAAACACTTGAGGATATTTTGAGAGTGTTCTCAATGGACTTTAAAGGAGGATGAGATCAACATCTTCCTCTGGTTGAGTTCTCTTATAATAATAGTTTCTACTCGAGCATCCAAATGGCACCATATGAAGCCCTGTATGGGAAAAGGTGCAGAACACCGGCATGTTGGGATGAGGTCGGTGAACATAAGATGCTTGGACCATAAATGGTCGAAGAAATGGCGGAGAAGGTGAAAACCATTCAGCAGCATATCAAGGAAGCCCAAAGTCGACAGATGATTTATGCAGATAATCGTCGACGAGACCTTGAGTTTAAAGTTGGAGACAAGGTGTTTTTACGCATATCTCCATGTAAGAAGTTCATGAGGTTTGGGAAGAAAGGGAAGTTAAGTCCAAGGTACATTAGACCCTTCGAGATTCTTGATCGTGTTGGGGTTGTGGCCTATCGACTAGCAATTCCACCTACTATGGACAAGGTGCATGATGTCTTCCCTGTATCCCTCTTAAGGAAGTACATACAAGACCCTTCACATGTACTCTCTTCCGAGGTGGTACAATTGGAAGATGATCTTTCTTATGAGGAGAAACCAGTGAAGATCTTAGATCGTTGAAGAAAAGTTCTACGAAATAAGACAATGCCCCTCGTCAAGGTGTTGTGGAGAATCAACAAGTTTGAAGAAGCGACATGGGAGTCGGAGGATATGATGAAGCTGAGTTACCCACATTTGTTTTAGTGTGGGAAAAGGAAAATTTCGAGGGCGAAATTTCTTAAGGGGGAAATATTGTAACGACCCAAAGATTCATTAATGAAAATACCTCTTGATCCAGTTAAATGTCTCTTTATGAAATTTTTTTTTATAAGATGTCAACTTCATTGGTTTTATGTTATGATTTGTGACCGTTACTTTTATAGCCGTTGAATAGTGATCACTTGAGTAGTATAAATATATGGCTTTAACGAACCCAATTTTACTCAGACAAAGGAAGCGATGGCCTCATCCATTAGAATTGCCCCATACAAAGCCCATTTGTCGGAGCTCGAAAAAGAGGTGGCGTCTTTGGGCTTTGCCCTTGACCAAGCCCAAGCTAAGCTTCATTATGTCAATCTCGAACGTGATCGTCTACGGGAAAAGTGGAAGTTGATAGAGACTACCACTCGAGCGATGTTATCCGAGCCGCCCCAAGAGTCTGTCACCATCGCACACCTTACCCATAGGTATTATGCGGCTATTTTAAGGGGTTATGTAACAAATAAGTAGTACCATGTTCATGTAGATTATTTTTGTATATAGTAATAAATATAATTTCTGGTCATTTTTGATACATTGTAAATAGTTTTTAAAGTACAATTGGTGTTTTTGGTTATTATTTAATTAAGAATTATATTTTATTAAATTAAGGGATTTTTGAATAAAATAATATTTTAATAAAATATTATTATTAATATTAAAATAATTTTTATTAAATATAAATGATCTTATAATTTTATGAATGCAATTAAAATTTTTATTAAGGTTTGAAAGCCATTTTTGTGAAAACACGTGAATTTTTGATAAATGTCAGTTTTTATTGTAAAAGTGAAAATTCACATAATTAGAAAATTATTTAGATAAAATAAATATTATTTTTGCAATCAGGACGTCGAAATTATCCAACGGTGAATTTTTCATAATTTTCTGAGATAGTCAAATTTTTGGGTAAAAATTAAATACCGATTAAATATATAATGTGTTTTATGACATTATAATGACCCAATGATGATGCAATAAAATACCATAATCCTTATGTTAGGCCAATATATGTTTTATCATTAAAATAATGTGATTTTGGGTTTTTTTGACTTACTTTTCAATGCATTAATGGAGCCCCCAAGACTTATTCAACACTTTGCATTTTTAAATTAATTTCCATGGGAGTGTGACTCACCTCCAAATAAGCAACCGTAATTTTTTAATACGTTCTGACCTTGGACATGTAAAATATTGTTTTACTCATTCCTTTTTCAGAAACCATGGGCAAATACCATGGTATGGTTTGTGGTTTGGATTATTTTAATATAAGGGGTCCCAAACCTAAATAATAAATAATTCTCTCACCTTTCTTAAATAATCCCATCCAAGCTCCCACTTCCTCCTCACTCAAAGCCCTTGGAGTTCATCCAACCTCTTCCCCAATCTCTATATAATCCTCTAAAGGTGACCCAAGATCCCAAGAAGCCTCTCATAAGCCTCTCTCTAGCCTTTGGAAGCACACTTCAAAGTAAGGGTTTTTTCTTCCTTTCTCCTTTTTGTCAATTTTCTTTAAGGTGTATTGCCCTTTTAATTTCAATTATGAATGTTGGGGTATGGTTTTTCACCTCCCCCATAATTCCCTATTATTGTTTTAATTATGGGAGACCCCTTTTTCTCTCATTAAATGCCTCCCATTACACCCGTCACTATGCCGAAATTTCTGAAAGGAACTTCTCTCTTTTCTTTTACATTCAAGCAATACTTTTGCATCATGAATATAAATTCCTTTTCAATTGTTGGGAAATGTATCTATATGACCTCTTTACTACCCATTACATGTAAATATAATGAGGAACCCCTTTCTCTCTCATCAACTTTTTTATGAATTCTTATGTCTTGCCGTTACGCTGCCGAAATCACACCGATTTTCTAAGCCAATGTCATTGTGTAGTGAATACCATGCCCATTTCTCCATCAAGGGTATTCACCTTTATGCACATTTACTTATTGATTTTAATGTTTCATGTATGAATTCCACATTCCTTTATCATGGAATAAATGATTATGTTTTATGAATCCATGTTTTATGATCCATGTGGCACACTTACACATGAAATGAAATGTTTAAGAAGGGTGCGCCCTGATAGCACTCCAATGCATTGGGTAATGTATAGTATCATGATACGTCATGTGCAATGAGTGTTGACTCATGATAATTGAAGTGCAATGAGTGTTTACTCGTGCTTCAAGTGAAATGAGGGTTTACTCATGCTCCATGTGCAATGATCCTTGGATCATGCAAATTTAATGTTAAGTGTTGTTGCCACATTTCCATGTTATGATTACCATGCTTTATCATGCCTTTAAGTTCATGTTTCTCTAATGCTCTATTGATATGCCTATTTCCTAACATGTGTTTTACTCCTCAGGTTATTCCATGTTTACTCCCTTACTGGGCTTTACAGCTCACCCTTTTCTTATGCATGTCCTCAGGTTATCCCATCCAATGCTAAGTACGAAGGAATGTGGGGGTCATGTAAAGGAAGTTTTCAATAAAGATGTTGTATTTCAAGTTTTATGTTTTATGTAATGATCATAAGCTCCAATGACACTGAACCTCTCGATATTCTTTGTTGTATCAAGTGAAGTTTAATGATATAAATCATGTTTAAGTTGTAATAAAAAACAGGGTTGTCATAATTGGTTAGGAACCTGATTCCACTCACCATCACTTTTGGTGTCGCTTTTTGACCTCACGAAGATGAATACCTCGTGTGCTAGAGATGAGTCCAAATATATGATGTTGTTATTAAAAAGGTTTTCAATCCAATCATTGAACACATAACACTGTTTAAGGGTTTTCCCAAGGATCTGGTGGTTGGGGAAGTAATTAGGGTGATCAGTGAGGTTCACCTCATCTGGCCTCCTACACTCAGGAAAACCCACAATCCCATGCTCTACGGATCTTCGGAGATAACCAAGGACTTGTGCCTTGTTGAATGAGAAGGTCATGTTCCTCTTATCTTGGAAAGGGGCCCTCAGAGCATGACCCAGGAAAGGGGCTGGAGGAGCTTTCTCAGGAGGTGGATCTTGGTTATCTTGCCTAGGAGGTGGCGGTGCATTGAGGGGGGGGGGGGACCAACCGATTCTAATGTGGGTGCTATTGGGCCAGAGATTGTGCCTGATGTGGAGGGCCTCTTGGAGACTATGGATGTTTCTCCACTGGTAACAAGTCATGTTACATTGGGGCCTCTATTTGAGCCACTACAGTGGGGTCAAACCTATCAACCCTTCTCCCAGGGATTGCAGGATGCAATGGTCGTGCCTTCTTAGAATGATGCATGGATTTCTATAAGAGTTGGGGATTATCAGAGAAGTCTCAAAATAACCCAGGGCAGTTCTGTGTGATCAAAGAGGGGACTATTTCCATCTTGGAATTTCCTACGTTCATCGTTAGTAATTTATCCTTAGTTTTTGGCATGTCAATGAGTATGTGATCACTTTCCACTGGTCATCAATGCCTGTAATGTGATCATCAAAACTTTTCTTGCACGTGAAGAGGTTTGAAATACTCGTCTTCCAAGTGGGGGAACAAAACTCAAAGAAAAATTTCCTTCAAATGGATTCCCAGTCAGCTACTGATCCAATGGGGTACGGGTTATACCTGACAAACGTTAGCCCATCAAATTGTCTGTATGAAACACTGGATCATGGAGGATTCCTACTGCAATGGAGTTCCCAACAAAGATCCACACTTTGAGATGAAGTGGGAAAAGTGCTGAAGTGGTTCCCCAGTCCCGTTAACGGGGAAAATGTTGGATTCCCGAATCCCAAGGGTGTTGGAATATCATCCATAAATTCCCTTTATTGCTTTCCATCACACGCGATTTCCACCTATTGAGCCTCTAATGCATCGAGGCGAGTGATGAGCTCCTCCATTGGATCATCCAGGTGGGGATTTATATCTTGGAGGGGATGCCTTACCACCAGTGCATTGGCGGGTTCTTCAACAAGATAAACAGTCCTAGAAGCTCATGGAGCGGATGGTGGAACGCCCTCTAGGACAGCTGGGCAAACCTGAGATGGGTGCATAGAATTTTTCCACTGTTCAGAAGGATTTGGTGAGACATTCCGCACCCTCTTGCCATAAGTTCCAGCCTTAACCATGTATGCATGGGAAGGATGGTCAGGGCCATCTGTGGGCATTTCACCAAGGGTATGTTGGGCCAGCCCCTGCTACCCTGGCCAATGATCACCATAGTCTATATGTCACTCCATAGAAGGTTCATAAATGAGGTCATCAACCACCATCGTCTGTTTAGCAAGATAATGATGCAAAACATCTTTTTTGTGTCATCTTCCTCCTTCTTCACTTAGCTAGAGGGGTCAGAGGGTTTGATGGCTCTAAGGAGTTCCTTTCCCAATTTGGGATTATGGTTGAGGGTTGGTGCTTTGGTGGGAATCTGAAGACCCAATTTATTTTTATTTTGATGCGTAATTTTTCTTGATGGATCAAGGAAATGTGAACCTCCCTCAGTGGGTAGTTCTTCTCCAAGAAGCTCTAGATCGGTCTCACCCCCCGGAAGGTCGACAATGTGACCCACGACCCTTCATAGAGGCATATCCTCTATATAGCCTAGAAAATCTTGCTGACGCTGGATAGGACTGAAGAGGAGGGTAGAATACAACCCCCATCCATAGATCTGTATGTGGGGGGAAGCTTCTTGGGTACCTAAAACATTGAACACACTATTATTGGAGGGCCATGTAATGACCTGGTGACTTATAGAACTAGGCCATAGGTAGGGCAGCGAAATCAACCATACAGAATTTTTTTCCAATTTCCTCCAAATGGGATCATTTTTTAGGGAAATCCACCTCCTGATGAAGAAGACAGAAATTAGTAATCCAGCGGGTCTCGCAAAAACACTCATCTTTCTCTTGGCTGAGGGATATGGTGCAAAAATATTCTGTGCTGTAATAGGCCAAAACATCATAGAGAACTAGTCCTTTGTGAAGATATCCCATATGATCCAGGGCACAGATTTGGGGTTTGGTAGTTCATTAGCCCAATCGTTAACCGAAGGCGGCTAGGGAACCAGTAGCGGTACCAAATCACACTGCTAGGACAGTTGGCTGGCCAGTGGAGAATACAGAGAGAAAGATGACAAGCCACCACATATCGGACTATACTATAAAGAGTGTAGTGACTTAGCCACAACATTGTAGTAAGACCAGCTGACAACCTCAGTTTCTATCATAAGGACTATGGTTGCTGGTGATAGGTTATGTTGCTAGTTGTCCTCCATTGGTCCCCAAAATAGTTCTCTGTGATCTCCATTCGAGGTAGATAGTTCTTCTTATGATGGTATTGATTGAATGGCAGTAGCCTATGGAGTTTCCATATTTTCTTCCTCCTATATATACCTACAGAGGGAGGAAATTATCCGATGGACCTCGCATTATAGAAGTATTGTGCTGATGCGCCTTATTCTTGCCCAACCCTTGACATAGAGGATCTAGGCGAGGGATCCAGTTGTGAGTTGTATTCTTCTTCAGAATCTAAAAAGAAAACTGGTTTGGTATCAGTCTAAATCTTCTTAGCATTCTTTTAATTATGGAGATGACCCCCCCCCCTCTTACCTAAGGATGATTTTTTAGGACATGGTAGATTTCAGGCATGAGAAGGAACTTCAGCCGTACTGGTACTGGGGGAGAGAGGATTCACGTTTTAGTAAGCTATGGTGTGAGGATAACTAGGATAGATGTCAAAGGGGACATGAGGAGGACCTTCTTGGGAAGTTTTAGAGAGGTTAGGACCTCTACTGGAGCTGATTGAATCATGTGTCGGACCTCAATGATTGTTTTCCCTAGTGACATCAGTGCGATGATGGTCCATGTACAGGTAAAGTAAAACATGGGTAGGAGCTCCATGTTGGCCACTGGTAAAGTGAATCTACCCTTTACTACTCTGATTGTTAGGGCAAAGAGGTCCTTCAACAGCTACTATAAGAACATGGTGTGTGACCCCATTTTAAAGACTGACTGAACATGTAACATCCCCACACTGGAAAACATCGGCAGTAGGAACAACTGCATACCCCATGTATCAAGCACGAAAGAGACTCACGTACTGAGTGTTTCTGCCATGAGGGGGACCCTCATTCAGATTAGAGGTGGCATGAGGCAGACCTCCAATATGATCATGGAAGAGGTGGTGGAGGGTTCTCCATGGAGGTGGTATAGGGAGGACCTTCGTACAAGAAAAGACCACTTTCTATGTCAGAGGCTGAGCGAGTCGACTCACCCTCCCCGTGGGGCAGTTGGGGCCTCGATCTAGGTCGAATATACGTGTCCGCACTACTCAGCATACACATGGGATGATGATACATTTCGGTGGTGGCCCGAGCCATATTAGTTGTTGACATTGATGCCCCTTGGCGGGTGTCCTCTTCATCATGTGCCCGACACTGGCATCCGGTCATCCGGACTAGGGCCTACGGTGTAGGCATATGGCATACCTGTTCCTCGACTGGTGGGACAATATGGAGGCACAGGCAAGGAATAGGGGGATCCCTCATGGGGGGCCATGAAATGGGATCAAAATCGGGTTGGCTCAAAAATCCCCTACCTTGTTGTCAAAGAAGAGATAGTTATCAACACCTTCCTGGGAGGCTCTCGAAATGATTGTATGTTAGTGTGGGGAGTAGTTCCTCCCTAATTGGACCTTGGTGATGGTGGTGGAGATGAGGAGAAATGCCTCTATATCCTTGAGTTCTATATACCGAGTCAGTATAATCCACTCCTCGTATCAGCGTATGAGATCGTTGATCACCCTCCACTGAACATATTCAGATAGGAAGATGGGGCTTGGGTGCCTGACGTATGTATATGTGGAGATTGTCGCAAAAGAATTAGAGTTGTGTGGGACTTCCACATTGGAATTTCCCCTGCCCCTGCATCGGTGGACGGGGGTGATCGAATTTCTCCTACAGCTAGGTTTCAGAAAAGTGGAGAGATTAACACATTAGTGTAGAAAGGAAAGGAATCGACGACCAGTGCTCCAATGCCATTCCGTGTTCCATGGCTGGTAAGGTTGATCCACATTGAAAACGTCATAGATCAAGATGTACAATGTTTTGACTTCCCCATCATCTGGTGAGTTTCATGTTAGGCCCTCTATTTGAATGGAGGGACCCTACACCGAATAACTGGATCTAGTGACACGATAATCCACTGATGTCTCGAATGCTTCTAATCTCCACATTGTGAAGAGGAAATATATGTTGGGTTCACTATTTATGTTTCCAACACTTTCGCCAGGGTGTGTGTGTCCATCCATGGAGGGTGCACAATTGTTGACCCATATTCCTTCTTTCCAAAGGCTGGTGACATTTGTTCCTTGTTCTGGGATGTTTTCTCCTCAATCGAAAAGGGATGACAGGATGTTGGTTTTGCCTTCGGTGGATTCCTCCTTGGATCTCGTTACCTAGTTTGGGTCTCCCTAAGTTATTAAGTCATAGTTTTGGAATCTCGTTCCTGATTCCATTTCATCATGGAAGCCTAATAATTACATTGCTTCGGTCTGTACATTCCCCGGGGTCTGCTTAGTGCGTAAACCTTTGTTCAGGGGATTTTTCTTGTTTGACATCACTTTAGTGTCTGGACACTGGAACACTAGAGACTCTGGGTTTCTTCCCCGTATTATAGGGATTCTCGAGGTTGTGTAATCCAAAGTCATTCCACGTCGACCATGGAGAATTATATGACATAGGCATGCATTTGAGGTTTTCCTTAGCTTCTTGTGTTTAACACAGGGTATGTCGTGGGTTTAACATCTAGAGAAGATAGATCAGATTGATCGGAACACAGACTAGAGTGGATCAGATGGGTGCAACCCCGAGAGGGAACACAGATGATGGGGAAAATAAATTGTTAGCTGCATGATTGTTGTTATAGGTAATGGGTAATAAAGAGGGATGATCCCACCAGGATGCATCATCCCAAGTAAGAATCTTGATGGATAATGGATGGTTAAGTGGAGTGGATTGAGAATGAGATGGAGCTAACTCAATTGAGATGATGATGTTGGGATTGAGCCTAGAAGAGACCTCCAATGTATCATCATGATATGGAATCAATGTCCACATAGTTCAGGATGATGGGACACCTGATGAGGATACCCATGAAAATGGATGCAAGGATGGGATCTAGAGGATATAGAACCTCCAGGTTGGGTCATGAACTTTCTGAAACACATGTTCCTGACTGAGGGATCAAGAAGAGACATGTGTGATGGGATTGAACCTAGGGGAGTCTTCCTACGGATCCCCATGATATGGAATCAAAGTCCATGTAGTTCATCAGAAGACAGCTTACCATCGATTGGGTACTTCAACGGCTTATAGCTGAATAGGGCTCACAATGGATTATAGCAATGTGATGGTCGCAAAAGCTTACCGTTGGATGGGGGGTAAACATTTCCTACCAATGGATGGGGTTACAACACCTTTCCATTGGATGGTGTTCACAATGGGCTAGCACTCGACAAGGGAATCAACAGATTACTACAGGATTGGGGTCGCAACAGCGTAGTTCTGGATGAGGGTCGCAACGACTTACCGCTTGATGGGGGTCATAATGGCTTACTGTTGGATGGGGGTCGCTACAACATACCACTAGAGGTGGATGAACCTCATGGAGTCTTACTAGGTACTGTATATAGGAGACAAGAATCAAATCCCATGTATTTTTAATGATTACGGCTTAATTTATCCCATGAAGAAAAGGGGGTGTATAGTTTAACTTCATGCAGGATTGAGGTGGACCGGCGTGAAGTGGTAAGGACCAATGGGTGTTGGGATTGAACCTTAGGGAGGATTCTTATGTAACTTTCCTTGGAAATGATAAAAGTCCACATTGTTATGGTGAGTGTGGTGAACAAAAGTGAAGATGGTTGAGACTAATGGGTGGTAGGATTTAACCTCAGGTAGGCTTCCTACGTACCATGCCATTGCAAGGATCAATGTCCACATAGTTTAGGTTGAGTGGGAACCAATGAGAATGGGGTCTGAACCAATTGGATGGTTTGCTTGAACCTCAAGGAGGCTTCCTACATACCATGCAATAGAAAAGATCAAACTCCACGTAGTTCATGATGGGGTTTGTGGATTACACTCTAGGATGCCAAGAGATGATTTCATAATCAATGCTTACCTTGAGACTACATGAGTCATGATCGATGTGAGAAACGATAGGCCGCAATGGCATGACGATCACATTGCAGAAGGTGCAACCGTAGTGCGTGGAATGGTGGTTTACATGTGGTTAGGGTCCCAATGTGGAAACAGGGGCTTATGCATTCTCCACAACCTGAAGGGGAAGCAATGGTTTATGCATGGTAAGCAGCCCAGGGTGATGGAGTTTGGGACATACTACCAGATGGAGGCCCCGGTGGTGAAAAAGCCCAAAGGTATTTGTCACCGAGGAATAAAGGAGGAGTAGGGATGCTACCTCCTTCCAAAAAAGTTTGAGGGAGTACACCAAGGTGGGTTCCCTATATCCGTAGACAGACACCACTCCGATAAAGAGAATCACATTCTATGTCATTAATGATATCACTCCCATGGAGACCAGTGGGAAAAGAGAATGTCTGAGATGAAGCATCCAGAATGTAACGCAGGGGAGGAGGCCGAAGTTTAATTTCATATACTGAGGACAATTGTGCTTGAATATTTATTGATAGGCATCTCAGACAAGTTGGGTTCACTCTGCACCCCTAGGACATACATATCTGACACCTCCGGCACATTGGGGAATGAAATTCATCAGCAATACATTGATGAGGGGGTGTTATGGAGTGATTCTTTGAGGGATTCATGTTAGTGTGGCTATGAAAAGATGAAATAGTCGTTAGCATGCCTATGAAAAGAAGCATGAGGCAAAGCAACACTACGGGAAACACAACCCAAGGGACCTTGAAATGTATTTGGGCAAACCGGATGGGTCTCACGTGAAAAGTAGTTTCAATGCTTGGGAGTTCATAGGTAGAATACTTGTGAAGCATTGGTGCTCCATATAGTGGTGGGGCTTCACGAAGGGGTGTTCTATGAGAAATGAAGTAGAAAATCCTAGGAATAGGGCATAGGTGCGTATGGAAGGTTCTTCGCGAAGTGGAATGGAAATCACGATGCATTGCATCATGAAACAAGGGTTCCTTGTGAAGTGTAGTATTGTGACGAAATGTGCTTCGTGAAGCATAGTGACCCTACCATAACATGCAGGTGACATTTTCACAAAGGGTACTTCATGTAGCATAAGTGCTCTACGAGTAATCGAGTCCCTTTGGGGATCTCCTTCATTGGTAGATTCATGTGGTCTCCACGAAGGATACCCCTCCTTAAATTGGGGCAGAATACATACAAATGGGAAGGTACATCACGATGCAAAAGTACCATGAAAATATAATGGTTCACAAAATAGAAATTGCATCGCAATATGGGAGAATGGAAGGTGAAAGGTCAGAGGATCCATCATATGGGATCGAGGGGAGCCTGTTATTAATAGGGAAGAGGTGACTCAAATCATAGTTCACTTAGAACAAAGACATATCTAACTCCGCAGTGGGTTCAAAAATTCCAGAGGGGTTCATGGAGCATCCTGCCTCGTCACTCAGTGGCGGGTCCACGAACATCACATGGGTTCGCCAGTGATCCTACATCCTTGCTCCATAGCGGGTTCTTGAACTTCACAACTTTTCACGGAGTATCATTCCTCATTGCTCTGTAGTGGCTTCATGAAGGATGAGCTTTGTGTTGATCGTGGTGCAGCAGGGATCCGTGAAGAATCTTCGCGAGGCAGACCCTAAGGGTTTCCTTTTTTTTCTTCTTACCATATTTTGGTGCCAACAATAATATATAAATTATGAAACCACCCTTAATCAGTGACACCTTGGGTTTATCTTATGTTATTCTTAGTCATATTCTATTAAAATATTTAATAACGGTTCATCAATAGTTTATGAACATCTACATCCTCTCCCTTGGGAGTGTCTAACCAAGTGTGTAGCATGTCCCATTTTTGGGTACCAGATTACCCTGTGTCAGGACTCAAATATCTTATATAAGTTTTTATACCCATTTACATCTATATTAGATTCGAATCCCCTTGTAGTATCCAGATAAAGATGTATTTCTTTGAAACCAGACACTCTTCCATTTACTAAAATTCCACGAAATTTTCCAAAACATTCCCATTTCCATAGACATATCTGTAGACAAGTCATTAGATTTCTCACTAATGTTTTGTTATCCAATGTCCCTATGGTTAACTTGAAATTTTCTCTATTACCAACTATAGAGAACCTCTCTTTTTATAAATTAACATTACATCCATTTTTGGAAATATATAAAATGGTAAACAAATAGACACCCATGGATTGTGTTAGTCTAGTTCATTTGGAAACATGGAAACATAAACACCGCTAAATGAGTTAGCTACATTATCTCACATTATGTTCCTCATGACTATAACCCTTCTTAGACACATCATACTTAATTAATTTCATCATTACCTAAGGAATGAAACTTATAAAGGGGTGAGCTCAAATGCTATGTAAGGGTGAAAATAGATGCATATGATCATACAACTGAACATAAGTGTATGAGAACATGATCCCAACATTTTAATATCATATCCTATATATAAAATGATCATAAAACGGAATCATGGTATAAGGCTTGACAGTTCATAAGAAATGGATCCTAAGGAAATGAAAAACATAAGACATGAAAGAATGAAATAGGTGCAATGCATCAAATTGTGAAATACACATAAGCATATATAATTCTTTCTGTAGTAGTCAAGTAATTGCTTCCATGGATATCTTAGTGCAAAATGTCCTTTACTGAACTAGGTTCACACCCTGTTCTAACCCTATATTATTAAACTGAGTTCACTCTTCATTCCACCTCTATAATACTGAATAATGTTCAATTATTTCATGAGACCTTTAATACTAATCTACGTTCATTTGAATTTCTAGAAATGTCAATATTAGGATATATAAATAATTAGTAAATACATTATACGGAGATATAGGCCTCACCCAACTCACACTAAAGTTATACATGTATGTGCCAAAAATTCATAAAGAAATATATCATAACCCATTTAATGAAATGGGTGTCATAAATATGTAATAATATTTTAATATGTGTAAAAATAATGGTTTAATAATAATTTCATCAAATCATACATTGTGGATAGGAATAGGTTTGAATACTATATAACCTATTGAAGAGAAGTGGGTGTCATAAGCATTATTCTACCAAAACATAAACAATTGAAGAAAGAATATGAATAGTTAATTTGGATTATTTTATATAAGTATTTGAGTAACATAAAAATATGTCATCTAAGACGGAAAATAAATTCAAATGATATTTGGAAAACATTTATTTTGGAAAATATATTTTCTTCACTAAAATACATTTTTTAAACATAAAAAATGTTTTAAACCATGTTATTTAAAATAGAATTTTAAAATGATAATGGAACGTTATAAAAACATAAAAAAATTAATATAATTTTTATATTAAAATTTTATTCATCTATAATTTTAAAAATATTTTAAAAGCATCGTTTTTGAATGAAAATGATTTCAGACAGAAGATAGAAATACAATCAGATTTACATAATATTTTATTATATATCTTATGTAAAAAAGAGTGAAAAAATGGTACTAAAACATAGATATATGCTATATAAATAGAGTATAATAAATTTCATGAGTTTTCATGAGATATAGATCATAATATTTCAATAATATAAGCATAATCACAAATAATTTCAATAAATGATGAAATTGTTTCATTAAACTATTACAACATGGTAACTTTGGATCATACTCCCCAATAATGAAAATAAAATTAAATGAAGCTTAAAATTTCATAAATAAAAATATATTCATTATTTAACATGTCAATGTTAGTATATATGCCTCATGTAAAAATATACCTGTGCAACATGGCATGTGTCTCATATAAGACAAATTGAGAAAAATCATTATATCGATTTGGTAAAAATAGAAACATAGTACCCTTGTAATAAATATAATCCAATGAATATGTAAACACCGATAAATTTTATTATAAAAAAATATAATACATTGATGTGAAGTATAGCGACCTCATAAAAAGAATGTGTTTTCAAAAATTCTTATATCTCATGAAAATAAAAAGTGTGATGAGAATATATTACTTTGTGTCTTGAATCTCATCTTAATCATTTAATCCTCATGTATAATAAATTAATGTATACTATAAATATTTTTAAGAATAATATTATTATATATAATTAAATATATGGGTTTATATTAAATTATTCTCACCCACTTGTAAACAATTTCATGTTAATATTACACTTCGGGTAATATTCCCCAAGTTTTTTCCATAGTCTTAATTTGTTATATATTTTTTCCTCATACATATATAATGCTTTTAGGATTATTAAAAATGAAAAAAAAATATTTTACATTCATTGTGTTTGTGTTATAATAATATATATAATATACAATTATGAAATAGAACACACCGTTCATGGTGACGATATGCCATATGTACGCATGAAAGCAACTTCTATTTTAAAGACGTTTTGAATGAATTAAATTAAATGACATATATGTATATTTATAAGGTATATAAAATCATTAAAAAAAAATTATTGTTTCATATTTATCATATAGGTTAACTAAATAGATTCATAATACATTTTAGATAGTTTGTGAATGAATCACATCGCTTTGAGGGGCGGTATTCCACACTTTTTCAGACTTAATTATCGTTTTTACATAAGATTGAATGTATAAGGATATCTTATAAATAAAATTTAATGAAGAATAATGTCATTATAAATAACATATATATCATATCTAAATATATCTTCCATTATAATATACCCCATGAGAAACAGTAAAGGAAAAATGAACAATCACCATTTTGTGAGGTGGTAATTCTTTGTACACAAAAACAATATGTTCATTACCCATGATATGGAAGTGGGTTAAAGTTTAGGTTGAAAAATAATCTTAAAAATAATATCTTATTGAGGATAATTGTTTTATAGAATCATGGAATAATAATAGTTTTGGGTTGGCAAAATCAAACTAAAAGAATGAAGCCTAAGGGAGGGTGTTTCCTTTTAATCAGGTAACCCCTTTTGGATTTCACCAAAGGGATTCCTTGGATGTAATTATGAAAAAATAGGCTTTATTGTGTAATTTAATTATGTTTATATGTGTATAGAGTAGTGTTCTAATGATCAAAAGTGGCTTAAGAAGTTTGAGGAAGTGGGAGAGTGTTTTCCTTTTTATAGTGGAAGGTGGATTGGAACTCCTTTAAATACAAAAAGGTATTCATTAATAGGAGGTATAACATACCTAATGTGACTCCATAATTAAAAAATAATGTAAAATGGTAATAATGATAAATAATAACATCAAACAGAAAAAATTGGGTTCAATTTAATTATTTTTTTTCTTAACTTCTGAGTGTCCCCAATTTTATCATTTTTATTTTTATTAAAGACCCTAGTTTTATAAACAAGGTATTTGAAACATTATGACTAGATTTAAGTGAGATTTATTTCAAAATATTTATCCAAATAATTATAAAAATGCGATAAAATTTAAAAAATTATAATATCATTGGTTTGGGAATATAATTTTGAAATAATTGCATGTGATGTGAAAATACAATTTTTATGACCGGACCATGAAGAAAATTATTTTACCATATTTAAGAAAATATATTAATTATAAAATATAAATTATTCCATTAATATAAAATATCTAAATTTTATTAATAATTAAATTTTATTTACATAATATATGTTTCTCATTAGTTTTAAATCATAATAAAAAATATAATTTATTGTAAAATAACATTAATGATAATTTTGACATTATTTATTTCATTTTAATTTTATAATATCAAAGAAATTATTTCATCTACAATATATTATGTTAAGTAATTTTTAACAAGAAATATTCATATAAAAAATAACTATAGGAAAAATTTCAATTAATATACATCACCTTTAAAATTAATTATATCATTTATTTTAGATAATTATTAACTAAATAATAACTACAATGAAATACCATAAATATTTAATTTAAATAAATCATATCTAAAATTTAATGATATATTATTTTGATAAAAATAAACCATTAGTATTTGAAAAGGATATTTTTAACAAAGAATTAATTTTTATGTACATATCTCAAAGTTTTATAAATGATAAAGGGATTGAAGGTTACCTTTTACCTTTTACCTTACATAACATTATACATAAGGAACCACCCTTTAATAATATCAGAATTACCCATTAAATTCCAAAAAATAGGGTATATGGTCTACTTATTGGAAACCAATGTATTCTGTACATGTTTCTTAATAATTTTGGTCCTTCATATTAATTTTCATTCCCTTATTAATCTTAATTTTTCCTTAATCACCATAAATAATTTTAATCATTTTCACTAGTATTTTTTGTCAAACATTATTATGATCTAATTAGACCAAAAAACATTACTCCTTAAAATTGTGTATTTCCATTTTTCAAAATTCATATCACTAAAGTGGGAAAATTATGTTTAATGCTAATCTCGTAGGTGTGGTGGAAAATTGGGGTTTTTAAGTAAAATGTAACAATGTTCAAAGGTGTTTATATCTAATTTCAATGTAAAAATGATACCAATAGAAAATATTTTATTAATATATTTATTATTGATCTATTATGACTGTGTAAACCAATTTAAAATATAATTAATAACTACTTTTGTGAACATGTGGTTTTTAAATGAGATACAATATTTCTCACTATTCATCACAAAACTATGTTTCTCATAAAAATCCCCAAAATTAAACCTCAGATATTTTTGACATTATAAATTCACAAATATTGTATATTTTTTGAATTTACATTCATAAATGTGTAAAAATTTAGTTATAAATTAGGTTAATTATTAAAAAGTGGGAAAACTTCGTCTTACATGTATTGCAAGATAACATAGTATTGCATATACCACAGGTTAAACAATGTGGTGTGTGTTGTGAAATATGAACATGGATTAATGTATAAAAAATTATTTATATTTTATTTATATAGATAAGATTATATATAATGTATTATTAGAAATAAAATATATCAATAATTTAATTTGGAAAAAAATGTTCACAAAATCTAAGGGTGTTACAATGTGTTTAGATAAGAATGTTGACTAATTAAACAAATAAACAATGAAACATGCTATTAATTTTTCATGTTATTATTACACTATTTTATCTTTCATGTTCCATCAGGTTATCTAATCCACCTATTAGTTCCGTTAATTCTAAGCCTAGATGATAACATAAAAATGGTATATTATTTTAGTAACAAAGGGGAACTCACAAGTCAAATACTTTTCCTAATTAACACTGAGAATCAGTTCAATAATAAATCCATTTTCAAACATTTGGAATTATAGAGACTTAGTCCAACCTCCCATACCATGAAACCACTAAGATTGTAGATCCTCAATCTGACATACTAACCAAGGTATCTATAAGAGTACTGAGCCATATTCTATTATCCTAAGTCAAAAAATACATCATTGGGGCCTAGAGAATCAGTCCACGAAAATATAAACAAGGTTCCTCAACCCATAAGTTAGGATCATAGAGCCATAGTTTGACATCCTAACTCCAAAAATAAATATATGGTCCATACAACATAAACATATTTTCAAAACCCATAAAAAAAGTTAAATACTCATATCATGTGATCTATAAGAAAAACATTAAAACATGCATCTTACTCTATGAAAATATAAACCATGACCAAAGGGATTTAATTTCAATACCAACCATTTTAAAAAAATCATTAAGGTATTTTTAAAAAATGGGGAACCACAAAAGTTAAATACTAATATCATGTGATCTATAAGAAAAACATTAAAACATGCATCTTACTCTATGAAAATATAAACCATAACCAAAGGCATTTAATTTCAATACCAACCATTTTAAAAAAATCATTAAGGTATTTTTAAAAAATGGGGAACCACACTCATTTAAAATGATCAATTGAAATATTTAATGAAACCAAATTTCTAAAACAACTTTATTATAGTGCATCAATTAAAAACATTTACCTCATTAAAAAAATCATAATACTCATTTAAGACCACAAATAGATAAAAATCCAGAAAACATCATTCAAAATGTTTCAAAAAAAATGAAAAATAATTTACAAAATCAGACATATAACAAATTCAATGTCACATTAACCAAGTACACATTCCAATTTACCATTAACATCTCATTAACATTCACAATTACCCTATATCAATATTTAACAATTATTTCACCCAATCCTATGGGACTTTCATACCCAATGGTTTCCATAGGTTCGTTCAAACATCATCAATGAACCCAATTGGGTCCATGAAGGGTATCACATCTCAATCTAAGGCATAAAACGTTTTCCATAGTCAAGGACATTAAAAAATAACATGAAAGTATATTATATAAACCATCTTTATATATATGTATATATAATGTTAATACTTTGTGAAAAAACATTAATACCAACAAACACATGTCTTTTGATAACAACCTGTCCAAAATCAGCCTTTTATTCGAACTAAAATGGCCTTAAACACCACTGTTATGAATACCCTAAATATGATAGGATTATATATTTTAATGGAGAATATATCACACACCAATACTCATCTAGAAAATGGAAGTAAATAGAGCCAAATACTTACCTAGAGCTTCAATTCATAGTAAATAGAACTCCGAAC
This sequence comes from Viscum album, assembly GCA_963277665.1. Lineage (NCBI taxonomy): Eukaryota > Viridiplantae > Streptophyta > Magnoliopsida > Santalales > Viscaceae > Viscum > Viscum album. Next base: position 1,230,982,315 of record OY728162.1, on the reverse strand, counting down.
ACCTATGAACAGAAGGAGAATCACCCATGGAGTCAGAGCGGTTTAATAGCCCTGAATCATATCAATGGAAATTTCCATCATATAATTATCCATATGTTATAATCAAATAATATCACATGGAGAACTTAATAATGTCTTTAAAAATAATGAATTAATGAAATTGAATACATTTATATAATTTAAGGAACTTATACCAAAGGAATAGTAACATGACCTTTTGAATAGTATCTTGACCATTATGAATATAAAACTAGAAAATTGAATATTAACCTAACCAATGACAGTATAAATAAATTTTTTCTATATTATATGTGACTATATGAAATAATTATATCATAGTATATGTAAATGAATATTTTAAAAAAATATTAAATAAAGGTTTATATTTGAGTAAGTCCGAAATATTTAATTATAACTAAATGAATATTATAATAATTTAAATGAATTTTTATTTTCATAAAATGTAATGATAAATTACTATTTTTATTTCCTAGGATTAAAAGATAATTTTATTAGACCTTTTTCATTTTTTAAATGTGTTATCAAATCAGTTATAATTTTAGAATCTGTATTTTTCGAGAAAATTATGATTATAACTTAAAAATATATTTCTCATATATAGAAAATAATTTTTTTAATATTAATTTCATTCTTTAAATATTCATTTCGAAAAATATTTTGTTTTTTTTATTTTTAATTTTTTGATATACTTTAAATGTTTTTGAATAGTGAAATGTGACAATTGATGGCATTTATACATTATATGTTAAAAACACTATTCCTTGAGTCATCACTATTTTAAAAACATTGGTTTGAACTCACATGATTTAATTACTATATTTATTATAAATAATAAACACTATTTCTTTTCATGAGAAAAATAATAAACTAATTAATTAAATAATGGAAAACAACCCTCTCAGCAACTGTAAATGCCACCTCTCACCACCTATTCTCATAAAAACTATCCAGAGCTTAGCCATGAACAAATTCTATGAATATATCTTTCACATATCCTCCCACAATACCTGGTTATTGGTCCCTATCAAAATACCATAACCAATCCCTTAATAAAGTTCTCAAGAAGGACTAATTAAGTTGTAAAAACCTCTTCTGTTTTCTTTAAATTTCTTTTAATGTTATTTTCTTTTTTATCTTGTCCCCAAATACCCTTATCCATGTGAAATGAAATTACAATTATATTTACTATAATGGAATCTTATTATGTATATGGAATAATTCTTTACCATTTATCTTCTCCTCTATCTTTTAGTTTAATAATGAAAACTAAATTCATGAGGTGCCAATTTACCACCATCATGGATGACGTGCTTTCATATTTCAATTACAAGTTCATGGCTAGTCATTAAACCATTTTTATGGTTTAGAATGATTATAATATATGTATTAAATCTTATTTAATGTTATATAATAATTTTTCACACATGATATTAATTAATAAAACAACATTACTTCGTTGTGAACCAAAAACGCAAAAATAACCCCAAATGATTATAGTTAACTATTCATCTAATGATAATAATAATTTCATAAAAATGATATATAAGACCAATGTTACCACTTTATTATCATTAATAACATATATGTTCAATTATAGATATGTTCACCCACTTTACATTACCTTTCATTCATATATACAAGTAAATCAATCAGGAACACTCAAGAACCCAATAACCCAAACAATGACATTGAACCTCTTAACCCATAAATGTTTATAAAATGAAAAAATAATGTTATCAAAAATCAAATAAAAGTATATAATGTTATGTAATTATTAATTAATTAATTTTATTTTATTTTCCAGTAAATTAAGATCAATTGAATTTCACCATCAGACTTAAGTTAAGGTTTTTTACCTGAACCACCATTATTACATTGGGATACTCATTCTCTCTTTTAACGAAAATTAAATTCCATTTATTTTTATTTACATATTATAAATAATATATATATATTCCTAATTAATTTATAATAATATATTCATCCTTCTTTTTTCGGAAGATTCATGTTTTTAAAAGGGACTATACTCCATTAATCCTGATAAGAAAGGCTGATTTAAGGGAACTACCTGAATTCCTTACTATTTCATATTTTATCTATAATATTTTTTTTAGAACATAATTTTTTTCTAAAAGATCATTTTTTATTATGAAAATGTAACTTTTTTTATTTTGGTTTTAATAAAACAATTATTTCTTTTCTATTTTAAACAATGTTGGGAGTTTTCTTTTAAACCATACTAAAAAGTTTTTTTTAAAAAAAATTATTAAACATTATTTTCATTTTAGTTTGGAAAAATTACCAATATGTTTTCCTATATTACCTTATTAATTTCTATCTATGATATAAATCCATCCTTTTGTAGAAACCACTATGATATCCCCTTTTGATATGTCTTTTGACATAATTAAGATATCCCTCTGTTTCATTGGGTAACCCTTATATTTATGTTTTATTACTTAAGTATAATTATTTATGTGTAAAAAACATTTAGGAATGTGTGCTGATGGGTGATCCCAGTTATTTCTCTAATTCAGTTGGTAATTTATAGTCCCATGAGATGTTATGTTCAGCGGTCTTGGTTATTATCCATGACTCATGATCCTTGTGCAACAGTCCTGGTTATTATCCATAACTCATCATCCTCTATAAGAAGTTTGAATTCACTCATGTTGAAGTCATATTTGATGTTTCAAACACATTATTATGAATATATTATTATAATATCTCATTTTATGATTCCATACATTTATTAATAGTCCATTCCTTTTTATAACATTATGGTATGCCTTCTGACCCATGAGCTATGATTTATTCTTATGTTTAATCCATTATTGGGCTCTTAGATGATCCCTTTCTTCAGGTTATTCCTAGGCAATCCTATGAATATGTAAGGTATTAATGGATGTAAGGAACTAATAATTTATGATAAATAATGAAATGTTTTCATATGTCCCATGTTTTTGGTTTTATGTACATAGTTTTCCAAGACATAATAATTTATGGCCCTTGTATTTTAATTTGATAATTTATTATGTAATACTATGTAAAGAAGCCTCAGATTCTATAGTTTTTATCCGATAATTATCTAGTTAATTTTAGATATTAGGAATATGGAACATTAGTAATAACCATAGGGAAAAAAGTATGACTAATAAAACATACATAATTTTTTGAAAGTATATAGTAGGTGGTTTATCAAGAAAATGCATCCCAGTCTTATTACTAAAAGTAGAATTAGGTTTCTAACAGATGTAACTAGAAGTAATAACTCATCTATGGTTTTTCCATAATGACTCGAGCTAACATGGTAAATGAAAACATGCCCTAATAAAAACCTGGTTTGAAACTCATGGGGGATATGAATTGGTAAGTTAATAAGCTCATTACAAAGCAATATTATGGGAATAATGAAACTTCCCATAATAATATATGATAAGAAACAAATCATGGATTACCTAGATTTATACCTATGGAATTTTGAGTTAGGATAAACTTTTCCTTTACATATTTACCCATTTATGTTCAATGTTTCCTTTTAGTATGATATTTATTCAATCCCCTTAATTTCACATTCATTTTCATAGTTAATGGTATTAAATATAGAAACATGTTCCAACAATTAATGTTATTAGAAATGTGTTAATTTGACAAATAATATTCCAAATATAATGGAATAATGTGCTCAAAATATTATGAAAGTTCTTTGGTAGATGGATCAAGTTATGAATAATATCTTGAATCATGTGGAAAACCCTCCTTCGAAAAATAATGAGAATGTTCTTGTCTAATCCTTCATGAAGAAAAGACCTCCCATGTTTTGTGGATATTTTGATCCACTCCTCACGGATCAGTGGTTTTACACTATTTAAAAGGAATTTAATTTATTCTTATAATCAGATGATGTCACAACCCGTCCCCCAGTCCTGTGTCGTGACTACCCCAAACCCACCTTCCATAGGCTAGGGGAATGCGACTAACACCGAAGGCGTATTCCCTAAAACATTGAAGTAATTTCCTTATAACTAGTAACACACACAACAATGCACACAATAGGTTAAAAACTCATAAAAAATGAATAGTAAATAGAGTGAGTAAAATATGTAAAAAGGGTCTAGAATAATATCCAAACTAGAAAGTACAAGGAAAACTAGAATGTACAAGACAGATGAAAGTACAAGTAACTGTAATAGCTCCTATGATCACCCACCAAGGATCCTAAATGAAGGGCAGGTATAGCTCTCGATCGGTCATCTCTTTGGTATGCCTCGTCTAGGTCTACCTTCGAGATAGCTCTACTCTTGTTACCCTTGTCCTCTACTAATGCTATCCATCTTCTGCATCCAACCCAACAAGGTGTGTGCACAACCCCTGAATGGTTGAGTATAATGATACTCATTAGGGACCCCGAGACCCTCAATGTCTCCCAAAATCCACCAATGATAAACCACACAATATGAAATCAACAGATAAACCTGCAAAGGTATATTCCCATACAAATACCTATGTTATCATGTAATCCATATCAGTCATGAAGGAACACATAGGTTCTGAATCATCACACACCAAGTATATCTTTACGTACAATAGTAGAGATGATTATATGTAATAACTGAATCATCTGATTCCATTAAGAGTATCTGCTGATAACCTTTAAAGAATCGCTAGAAGATGACCTACACATGATGGATGGAGTTGACCCACACATGATCGTTAGGAGCTGACCCACACAAGATCGCTAGGAGCTGACCCACACAAGACCGATTGAGTTGACCCACACAAGTTCTCATGGTGCTGACCCACACATGATCGCTAGGAGCTGACCCACACAGGATCGCTAGGTGATGACCCACTAGGATCCCTGGAGATGACCCATACAGGATCTCTAGGAACTGACCCACATAGGACTGATAATAGCTGACCCGGATAGTATCACTAGGAGATGACCTACATAGGATATCTAGGAGAACTCTTCTCATCACAACCAGCTAATGCGTTTCCGCAGTAAGCCTTCTTGTCTCAGAGAGAGTCTTCTCTCGAAGCCTCTGGTCGATTATCCAAATTGCATGATGTTCCACTATGAATTATCTCAAAAGACCACCACATCATAGGGGTCTCAATTCAATAGATGGCGCGTCATTCGGATGCCCGTTCTGTAGGTTATTATCCATTTAGTTCCAGTGGCCTGATTGGATTCGTGCTTAATCCAACCTGACCATTCCCAAACATTTTACAAAACTATACTGGGGTATACCAAAGAGACCACCTCACTCCACGATTTCTAGCGACATTGACAGGTTTTCAAACGGTTTTCTGATGCCATAGTTTTCTCCAAAAGAATGTAAATGGGTCGCACGGGGCCCAGGTCCGGTCCGACCCGGTCGGACTGACCCTACTTGACCTGGCCTGGGCCGACCTGGGTCAGCCTGCTGGGTGGTCGGGCCCATTGGTTTCAACCTAGCCAACATGGTGGCCCTCTAGGTCCGGACCAGCAGGACACGAGGGGTTACGGGAGGCCGAGAGGCCGCCATGGTTGTCATGAGGGTGGAAGACCACGAAGGGGCTCGTCTTGGGGTTTTTGTGAGGGCGTGAGGCCATGGGGCAGCTCATCTGGGGTGGTTAGGCAGGAAGGGTGGTGGCAGCACAGGAGGCAGCTCGGCCGAGACGTTGGTGGTGGTTCAGCCCAGACACAGACAGCGGCTCGGGCTGGACGACGGTGGAGGCTTGGCCTGAACAGCAGCAGCGGATCAACCCAAACGGCACGGGCAGTGGCTTGGACGACGACAGTTGCTCGGACGATTACAGTGACTCGGCCCAGTGGAGGCAGTAGCTCAGACGTGAGCGGTGGCTAGGATCTTCTCACCCGCAGACGGCACGGAGTGAAGGAGGCCGCAGCGTGGCGATGGTCATGGGGCAGTGATGGTCGCGAGGCAACGATGGCCGCGGGTAGCAGAGTTCTGCTGGACATGGAGGTTGCGGGGTGGCAGGGCGTTGTTCCATCATCGGCGGCCGGTTTAGCCGACCTCTCTCTTCGTTAGTCATCATGGGGTAAGTCACCTTATTCCATCACAAAGAACACAATAAAGAATAGCAGTGGAGGGGTCATGCCACATTTGTTTGTCCCATACCCACCGCATTAGAGTGGTAGCAAGCATCTCAATAAAATTTAAGAGTCGAGAATGATAAAAACTTCAATTTAATATGAATCGTGGATCAACTCATTTTGGAAGATCCACATTCTCCAAGAATTCCAATAACGAGGAAAATAAATGAGATTATTCAAGAATTTAGTAATAACCGATAACTTGGATATCTCATTGATGTTGGTGCCAGATGAAGTTGAAATTGTAGATGTTTGTCTAATCCACCGCACACCTCCAATCCCAGGCTCGTGCGTCGGTTCGTCGTAGTCAAAGACGTTCCTTGTTGGAGGGTATATTGAAGAGTATTTCAAAGTCAGCGTTCTTCTTTGGATGAAGTGTAATCCACCAAGGGTTCTCCTCTCACAATTAAAAAAAATTAAATAGGTACCAATATAAATAAAATAAGAAGAAATTTTTTTGGCACACTAACACATGTTGGAATAATTAATGTGGTGTGTTGGCATAATTAATATGGAGGAAGTTGAAGAAGATCCTCCACATTAAAGTGGGAGTTGATAGGTTTCTACCTCATTAAAAGGGGACTTCAAAAGATTTAAACCTCAACTAGTCCCCCCACCATAACCTCTCATGGGAGGTTAATTCAGGTGTTCCCCACCTGTGAAACTTCCACATCGGAGTTTCAAGAATAAAAATAAAATTTTAAATATTTTTATTTTTATTTCCACATGAAAATCACAAAATCTATATTTTACCCTCGACTTACTGCTGTCTATGTGAAGGTATTCTTAAGTGAATATCAGCACTGTGAATTCAATTGTGCCCTCTGATTTCAATTCTGAGCACCAGATTAAATTTCAGAAAAACCCTATTGCACGTTTAATGAACGTACCCTAAATAAAGTACAGAAATTCATTTTGGGAACTCCATGCCTCAGAATCACGCGCCGTCAATTTGTTACAACTCGTAAAATTCCCTTTTATTTAATAAAATATCATATACATTTTGGATCATTAAATTCTCCCCATATCAGGGTTTTGCGTCCTCAAAATCCACATCACAAAACTAGAAAAACAAGTGGGGGTACTAAGAACGCATATGATCCTCCTGCTACCATGTGCTCTCCTATAGGTTCCCGTGATGCCAAGGAATGTGAACCATAGGTATCGACCATCCACCAAGGAATCGATCCTATCGATCCTCAATCTCTACTAGAACCTTTATAATAGTCGCCCCATAGTTGATGTTAGAATCTCCATGGTTGATGATGTGAGAATAGTCATGCACGTATCTCCTCAGCTGAGATAAATGGAATACATCGTGCATATGGTGCAACTAAGGTGGAAGATTTAAGTGGTATGCCACCTTATCAACTATGTTGAGGACCTTAAATGGTCCACTAAACCTCTGATATAACATTCTTCCTTGGACAAATATCTGGTAAACTCATTTAGTAGAGACCCGTAGAAGGATGTGGTCACCATCCTCGAACACCATAGGTCTCTGTGTCTTGTCAGAATAAGACATATTCCTGCTCTGTGCAGTCTTCATCCACTCCTGGATGATCTTCTATTTCTCTGTGGTAGCCCGTACCATCTATGGTCCCACTAGTGAAGACTTGCCTTTGTTAGTCTAGCACAAAGATGATCAGAAAGGTCCCCCAAACAACACCTCAAAGGGTTCCATCACAATGGTGATGTGATAGCTGTTTTTGTATAAAAGTCAACCAAAGACAATTGATCCTCCCAGTTGTGACTCAAGTTGAGGATGAAAGCACACAGCATGTCCTCGAGAGTCTGAATGGTCCGCTCAGTCTGGTCATCCATCTGAGGATGAAAGGTGGTTCTCAAAGTAAGCTACGTCCCGAAATCCTCCTACAATCCCTTCAATATCCAGGAAGTAAAACATATATCACAATCGGAGAAAATCATTGAGGTTACTCCATGTAGCTGCACAATATCATACACATAGAGGAATTCTACTCTCTCTACTGAACCATGAACTTTAATCTTTAGGAAGTGGTTCGACTTCGTGATTCAGTTGACGATCACCCAAATCGAGTCATGACCCCTAGATGTATGTTGAAGTAATTTCATTAAGTACATGGATATCCGATACCACTTCCACTCCGGGACCTCTAAAGGATGAAATATTCCTACTAGTACCTAATTCTCCGCCATCACTTGCTGAAAAGTGAGGTATCCGGAGACTAACTCTACTACTGATTTCTTCATTCTTGGCCACCAGGGCTCTTGATGGAGATCTTGGTACATCTTCACCACTCCTGGATGTATCGCTAGAGGGGATGTGTGGAACACCCTCAACACTTCCTCCTCAAGTGACACTAGTACCATGGTATGTCCTATGAAGAGGATTCCATAATCCCCACCTTTAGAAAATCTATCAGGTGCCTGCCCTATAGATATCACACCATATCGATCACCACAGTTAGTTTCCCCACGCTGCACCTCCTTGACTCTCTGAAAATATTGGGGAGTGACTGTAAGAGACTGATAGAAAGCTACTTCATCTTGATCCAAAATGGATATCTGTAAAGCGGCCAACATCTCTGTCACCTCACCTAGCGGCTGTATACCAGTCCTCTTAATGAGCGCATTTGCTACAACATTCCCATTCCTAGGAGTATAGACTATCTAAAAGTCAATGTCCTTGAGGAACTCAAGAAAACATCACTGTCTCTGTTAAAGGTCCTTCTGAGAAAAGATATACATGCGACTCTAGTGATCAGAGTACACAGTAATGTGTTCACAAGTCGGACAGTTTTTCCAATTCATCAAGGCAATTACCACTACTGCTAACTCCAGGTCAGGGGTAGCGTAGTTCTTATCATGCTGTCTTAGCTGGAAAGAACTATATACGATCATTTATCGCTCTTGAATCAGGAAACATCTATGCCTGGTCCCTGATGTGTCGGAGTTGACTATGTACCTTATTCCCTCCTATGGTAGCCTCAAGATGGGTGCACAAGTTAGCCTCCTCCTCAGCTCCTGAAAACTATGATGGCATCTCTCCGACCACACGAAGGGTTGCCCTATCTTCATCAATGTTAATAGAGGTGTTGCAAATATGGTGAAATCCAGAAAAAACCTCTAGTATTATCCAACCAAACCCAAGAAACTCTTTACCTCTATCACACTCCTAGGTGGCTCCCAAGCAAATACCACCTCAGTATTCACTAGATCCTCTACGACTCTATCCCCCAAAATGACATGTCCTTGAAAGTGAACCTCATTGATCCAGAACTAGAACTTTAAGAGATAACCATAAACCTAGTTCTCTTGGAGTGTGTCCAGTACTACTTTCAAACGATAGGCATGCTCCTCCTCAGTAGCCGAGTACATCAGAATGTCATCGATGAAGACTATTATCAAGCAATCACGGTATTGCTAAAAATCATGTTCATGTGTTCTATGAACACTATTAGAGCATTTGTTATACCGAATGACATAACCAAGAACTCACAATGGTAATACTGACATCTGAAAACCATCTTTTTCACATAATGTTTTCATACTCAGAGATGGTTATATCCTGATCTGAGGACTGTAATCGAGAACCAACATCCTCCCTTCAGCTGATGAAAGAGGTTTTCAATCCTCGGGAGTGGGTACTTGTTCTTCATGGTCACTTGGTTCTGTCACTTATAGTTGACACAAAGTCTCAAGCTTCAATCTGCCTTATTGGTGAACAGAATCCAGGCTTCCCATGGAGATACACTCGACCGGATGAATCCCTTCCCCAACAAGACCTCTAGCTATACCCACAACTCCCAAAGATCTATGGGCGCCATCCGATATGCTCGTGTAGATATCGATGTTGTCATGGGTTTCAAATCAATGTAAATTTCCACCTCTCTACGAGTAGGTAGACTCAGAACATCATCAGGGAAGACATCTGCATACTTTTCTACCACTACAGGATAGCTCAGACTCTCCACATCAACTACTCCGAGGTTAAGGCTAACCATTTGATGATTGATCTACATCACTCTCCTCCATGTATGTGCATCTTGTGTTACAAAGGATCATTTCTCGACGTTGAAGGTAAACCTGGTCCCATCCATGCATACACACAACACTTTGCACCTAATATCGTCAATATGATCATGGACTGTTTATAACTAGTCCATAACAAAGATGACACACTATTGGAAAATAGGTCTATACCCAGGGTGTTTTTCAAAAAAACTGTGGGTATAGGGATAGTATGTGAACCTATACCTACAGGTTTACAAAACAGTGGGTATAGGCCACCTATACCCATAGTTGTACCAAAAACCTTGGGTATTTTTTTCTTTTAAGACCTATACCCGCGGTTTTGGAGAAAACAGTGGGTATATGGTATTTTTCGAAGACCTATACCGAAGAATCTTCAAAACAATAGGTATTGCGGTTTTTTTGGACATAAACCATGGGTTCTCTAGAACCGTGGGTATAGGATTCCCTCATTATGGCGGGGGAAAAACATTAGGCGGGACGCGAAAACAATTTAGCGGGAAGACATTTTTTCATGGATCATATTAATATATATACGAAGATGAATTTTTATATACCAAATAAAAATGTTAGCTCATTTGGTACCTTAGTGAATAGCGGCGTTGAAGCGAATTGTGAGATGACTGTTAGAACTCTTGAGGCCACAAATTTTGAATTTAAATACACCTTATCCTAATATATATAGACAGATATATGTATCTATAACAAATTAAAATAACAGCTTGGTTGGTCCGTCCTATGGCTTGGGCGTGAGGTGCAGCCGGAGGTGCGGATTCGAACCCCTGTGGCTACATTTTTTGAATACGCGACAAGGATTATATTAATATATATTATCAGATATATGTATATATAACAAATAAAAATCAGATCTCGGTTGGTGCGATGGTGGGGCATGGGCATGAGGCGCAGTGGGAAGTACAGTTTCAAAAACCCCTAGGCGCGAGATTTTTTATTTTAAAAACCCCACGGTTTGAAAACCGTGGGGTCTATTGTGTTCCATTATGAAACTTGAGGTGTGCCACATTTGACTCACATATACCCATGGTTCTCCAGACCCGCGGTTATAGGATGAAACCCCTATACCAACGCCTTTCCAGCCTAGGGTTCCCCAAACCGTGGGTATAGGCTATACCCACAATTTTGGGAGCTATACCCATGGTTTTGAATAGTGGTTATAGATCATTTTTCAAGTAGTGACATCATAAGGCCTTGAAACTGCTGTAGGGAGATCCAAGTCGAGGGTATCTCCTCCAAGTGTAAGCTCACTCTACCTTCACCAGTGAATAATCATCAAATATGATCCCATAGGAGTCTCTAGCCATATAGATCGAGCCAATGGATCATTCTGAATCTCCGAGAAATGAAAGAGGGTAGTGGAAAGAAAGGAATGACTGACACCTATGTCTATAAGTACTGCAGCTTAGGTGGAGTAGACATAGATCGTACCACGTATCATCTCCGGAGCACCATGGTCGTAGGTCTCAGCTGCCTGAACCTTATCTTTCCCCTATCCTCCTTCTTCATGCGGTCAGGGTGGACCTCCAAGTGGTGGTTGTGGTAACATATCAAAATGTGTCCCGCCACTAGATACACAGCCAACACCTCTTCCACAACTGTTATCCCCCTGTTTACCTCCTATGTCGAATCTCTCTCTCTGTCTGGGCGGTCCTTTGATAGTCTATTGATCATCCGTATAGCAGGTCAGATAGTCACGAGCCATGTGGCCCTGCCCACCGCTGGTGTAACCCTTCCCTCTCCTAGTATGACTAGCTCCACCTCGGGTTCCCCGCACAACCGATCTGGAATCATGTGGTCTTCCACCTATAGTTCTGGTCCTCTTGGACCTCCACAACATATGTCTTCTTCCTGTTGTAGTAGTCTCCACTACATGACAATTGGTTGTGGGTCTTGCTGATGGTGACTGCTCAACAAGGAAAATATCCACTAAGAGGGCTCTCTTTATCACCTCCACCTGCATCATGATGTAAAGTGAGATCATCGAAGCCCTGATCTCTGACTTGAGCCCTTAATCAATGGTACGGGCCCTGGAAATGGGTCCCGTACCATACCCATGGAGTAACGTGAGAGGTCAGTGAACCTTGCTGAGTACTGAGCCATAGTAATGCTACCCGACTGTAGATAAAAGAGCTCATGTATGCACACTACTTGAATATTAGCTGGGACAAACTCTGCCTGAAACATGCTCTCGAAGTCTTCCCAGAAATGTGTCACCTCATTATGAACTTGGAGCATCAAGATCTACCATCATCCTGTTTCTTCCTGTATAATGATGGAGGCAAGGATCACCATGAGATCAGCTGGTGTCCCTACAAGTCGTAAGACTCTCACCACAGCCTCCATCCAATCCTCATATGTCTGCCGGTCTGTCTCTCCCCTAAACCATGGTGGCCTCTGGTGCTGGAACTCATGCAACGTGCTCAAGCGGCATGTACCATCTGCTGCAGAGGTAGGTGGCCTTGGTGGCCCAGCAGGGAAAGGTACCGATAGGTCCTCTACTTGAATGGGGCCTTTCACTGAGGCCTCATTGCTTAGTGGGCTATCAGCTCATTCTCTTCCTAGAACCCTAGCTGGCTATCCATGTGGAGGAAACCTAAAAAGAAATAGGTGCTCCCTTTTCAAAAAGTTATACCTAGTAATATGACTCATGAGATCACAAAAAAAACTCTTCAAAACACACACACAATCAGTGTTTTCATGCACTATGTGTGAAATCAGAAGTCCGGGTCCTAGTGTATGGATACTTCAGCCACCTCACCAACACTGGATTCCCCAAACTGATAAACACACTCAATACACTTAACACTATTTTCATTAAAAATATCAAAGACATATGTTTTTTAGTAGAACAGAGTCTCCTCTAATACCAATTTTTCATGAATCATCCCCTGGGCCCATTCTGTGACTACCCCAAGCCAGTCCTCCATAGGCCAAGGGCTGGAAAATAGCACTGAAGGATTATTCCCAAAAACAAGGAAGGCATTGCCTTATATCCTAGAACACACACGGCCAAGCACACAACATGATATGAACTCAAGTAAACTGAATAGTGAACAAAGTGCGTAATATAAGTAAAAAGTGTCCAGAATACAAGAACAACTAGAATGTACAAGGAAAAATGGAAAGTACAAGACAACTGAATGTAAAAGTAACAGGAACAACTCTGGTGATCACCCACTAAGGATCCAACATGATTAGTAAGTACAACTCTCGATCAGTCATCTCTACGGTACGCCTCGTCTAGGTCCCCTTCCGAGCAACCACAAGTCTTGGAACACTCATCCTCAGTCAGTGTCATTTGTCATCTACATCAAACACAAGAAGGTGTGGGCATAGCCTTTACAAGGGTGAGTATAACGATAATCAGCAGGGACCTCGAGACCCTCAAGCTCTCACAAAATCCACCAAGGATAAACTATAAAGTATGAAATAAATAGATAACTCTACTTAGGTTCATGCCCAAACATATACCTAAGCTATCAAGTAATTCATATCAATCATGAAGGAACACATAGGTTCTCACTCCGCTCACACTAGGTATATCTGTTGGTACAGTAGTAGAGATTATTATATGTAGTTACCGAATCATCTTATTCCATTAAGAGGCTATTCTGCTACCCTGTGAAAAATCACTAGAAGCTGACCTACACATCGTCGCTGGATCTAACCCACATAGGATTTCTAGAAGATGACCCACACAGGATCTCTAGGAGATGATCTACAGAGGATTGTTGGATCCAACCCACACATGATCGCTAGGAGATGACCCACAAAGGATCGATGGAGATTTCCCAAAAATGATCACTAGGATCTGAACCACATAGGATTGCTAGGATCTGAGCCACACAGGGTCTCTAGAGCTGACCCGCACAGGACCCCTAAATTATGACCCGCACAGGATCGCTAGATGCTGACCCGCACAGGATAGTTCGGAGAACTATTCTCGTCCCAACCACCTACTGGGCTTCCACACTATGATTGCTCATCTCCTGTAGAGTCCTCTACCCAATCGACTGGTTGATTCTCTAACTGCCACAATGTTCCACAAAGAAGTATCTCAAAGTACCACCTTGTCATAGGGGTCTCAATTCAATAGACGGCGTGCCATTCGGACGCACGATCAGTGAGTTATTAGCCTTTTAGTTCTGAGGGCCCAATTGGATTTGTGCTCGATCCAAACTGACCATTCCCCAACTTTATCCAAAACATAATTGTGGTATACCAAAGATACTATCTCACTCCATGATTTCCAGCGTTGTTTATGGTTCTCCAAATGGACACCTGGTTCTAAAGAAATGGACAAAAGAATGTAAATGGGTGGTAGTGGGCTTGGGTTTTGTCTGACCCAGTTGGGCTGACCCGCCCTGAACTGGCCTAGGCCGACCAGTTCTGGTCAACCCGGCTAGACACACTGGGTCCATCTCAGCCAGCTAGGAGGCCTGGGCCATTGGGTTTTGTTCAGCCCGCTGGGCAGCCTAACCCGCTGGGTCCGGCCTGGCAGGTCGTAAGGCGTCGTGGAGGGTCGTAGGGGGATATGAGGCCGCGAAGGGTTTCGTGAGATCCTAAGACCATAGAGTGCCTTAGTTATGGGTTTCCACGAGGGCACGAGGCTGCGGGGTGGCTCATCAGGGGTGGTTCGACCCGAAGGGCGGTAGAAGCTCAAGCGATGGCTCCCCCAGGATAGCGACGGTGGCTCGGCCTAGTGATGGCGGATGGGCCCGGATGGTGGTGGTGGCATAGCCTAGACAGTAGCGGCGTATCAGATGGCGGCAGCGGCTCGGAAAACGGCGGCGGCTCGGACGATGACATCGGTTCAGACGGTGGCGGCATCTCGGACGACGATGGCAGCTCGGATAGTGGTGGCTTCTCGGCTCGACGGCAGAGGTGCGGATGGCGGTGGTGACTTAGACTGGATGGCGACAGTGGTTTGAACGGTGTTGTCGGTCCAGACGGTGGTGGCAGATAGGATGGTGGTGGTGGCTCGGAAGGCGGTGGCGGCTCGGACGACGGTGGTGGCTCGGACGGCAACAGCGGCTCGGACAACGGCAGTGGCTCGAACGGCGGTGGTGGCTTGAATGACAGTGGTGGATCGACCTGGATTACTGTGGAGGATTGTCCTAGATGGTGGTGGCAGCGTGGATGGCGCCGACGGCTCGGATCGGATCAGTTGCGGACGGAGCGGATAGGCAGAGGCCATGGGGTGGCGATAAACATGGGTGGTAGAGCACCGTGGGGCGTTGGGGCACCATGGCATTGTCTATGGCCGAATTAGCCTGTATCTCCCTTCATTCGTTGTTGTGGTGTAAGAAACATTCTTCAATCATGATGAACACAATAAGAATGAATGGTAGAGGGGTTGAGACATGTTTGATTGGCTCGCACCCTCCGTGTTAGAGTGGTATAAAGAGGCTCAAACAAAATTATTAGTTATGAACGAAAAAATCATCAATTTAATACAAATCATGGGTCAACTCGTTTTGGTTTATCATCATTTTCTATGTTTTACAAGAATGAGGAAAATAAACGATATAATTCAAGAATTTAATTATAACCTCTATCTTGAATTTCTCGTTGACGTTGGCACGTGAAGAATATGAAGTTGTTGATGTTTGTCTCATCCGCCACACACCTCCAGTCCCAGGTTTTTGTGTCAGTTCGTAATGGTCGATGATGTTCCTTGTTTGAGGGTTTCCTGAAGAAGATGTCGAAGTCGATGTTCTTCATAGGAAGAAATTTAATCCCCCAAGGGTTCTCCTCCCACAATTCAACCCAAAAATGAAACTGGTTCCAATATAATTAACTTAAGAAGAAATTATGTGGGCACACGTATACAAGTTGGCAATATTAATGTGGTGAATTTGCATAATAAATGTGGAGGAAGCTCAAGAGGCTCCTCCACATTAAAGTGGGAGTTGAGAGGTTTCTCCCTCATTAAGAGGAGTGTTCAAGAGGTTAAATCCTCGGGTGGTCCCCACCACCATAACCTCTCATGGACAGTTAGGCTCAGGTGGTCCCCAACAACATATCCTCTCAATGGTGGTTAATTTAGGTGGTCCACAACTATAAATCTTCTACATGGGAATTTCATGATTAATATTAAAATGTTAAATAATTTTATTTTTATTATCCCATGAAAATCAAAAAATCTAAATTTCAACCTCGACCTACTGTGGTTGATGTGAAGGTCTCCTTATGTGAATACCGACGTTGTGAATTCAATGGTACCCTTGGATTTGAATATCAAGAACTGGTTCAGAATTTAGAAAAACCTGCTCGCACTCTTACTGAATGTACCTGAAATAAAGTTCATAAATTCATTTCGGGCACTCCGGGCCTCAGAATCACACGACGGATATTTTCACAGACTCTTAAAATTTACATTTATTTAAAACAATTACATGTAAATTCTAGGTATTTACATATGATGTGAAGGTTGTGCTGGTGGGCTATCATTTCGATGGGGAAGCTGATCAGTGGAGGAAACTGATCAAAAATACGAAGTCCAATTTAGGAATTGATTCGAGGAATTGGGAGTAATTTAAGAAATTTTTTTAATAATGTTTTTCCCCAAACCCTGTATATCATGATGGACAGATAGTTCTTCAGACATATAGAGAATTAATATTAGTTTTTCATGGTGTATGAATAAAACATTTCAAGGACTGAAAGATACAGCTCTATCTCTTCATGAACACTATAAGAAATGTGGATTTATTATATAGTGGACTAAAGGTGACTTTATGAAATTTTATGGTGATCTGATAAATTTATATTAGGTATAATATTTTCTATTTTTCCCTCAACGTATAAATGGATATTATAGAATCTCAATGGTCCCGTAAGACTAGTGAAGAAAAATAGAAAATGGTGTCAAATATTGGTGCATCATCAAATAAATCCCATGATGGAGAAAAGATTGAATATCCATAATGTCAAAATTGTGGGAAGAAGCATCATGGGAACTGTCTAAGGGGGAAAAATAAAAAAATGGGGATGAATGATGCATCTAGATATGAAATGCAGAAGAGATAAAGAGAATTCCACTAATGTGGAGATAGAATATAAGGTTCATATATACACTCTTCCTATTCTGCAGTTTATCAACTACAATGAATATGGGAATTTTGGAAACCAATTCCTTAAGACAATAGTTATAGGAGGAAATCAACAATAACCACCATTAATGTAATGGAAGAATTGTGAATTTAGTACTAAAAAGGTGGAGCTATGAAATGATTTGGGGAAAGGTATGTCAGTTATTCATTCAATAATAGAAAATGTACGATTCGATTATAGTTATACACATTATTTCATATCATGAATGTCTATCAGAATTATTAAAATACCACCTAAGAATATTGTGGCTGATTTGTCTATTAGAAAAAATAATTGGGATATTATTGCATCCAAATTACAAAAAACCACCTCACATAATGTTTGGGGTCTAAAACACCCATCAAATATTGTCTTACTTATTTTGGAATAATTTTATGCTATTTTGGGAATTGATTAAATATCAATATAAAAATAGAAAATCATCTACCGGGAATTTGATATCACTATTCACATCATGAAGTATCCACCAAATCAATACAAGTTTAAGGAGGAAGATTAATCTACTTCAAAAAAAAATATCTCAACAGTGGATATTAATGTCTTATAAGCCTTCATATCTATACCAAATGATTAAGACAAAAGAGTTGATCCTAAATAAATACATTCCCATCACAATGTATTACATTCATGTATTCCATAAACAATTTCATGGTATTCAACCTGATCTAGGGGTTTAGTTCTCAATTGAATATATTCCCAGATCTCTACCTATATCAAAGAAACATTGTAGAATGGCCATTATTGGGATAGAATAAATGAAGAAGCTGTTAATGGAGAATATGGACCAATGTTATATCTTACAAATTTCTTCACCATGGGGTAACTAATACACATTGTCAAAAAGAATGATTTATTAATGCGCTTGTAAGTTGAACATTCTGTGATCAATAAAATCATGATAAAGAATATCTATCCCTTTCCACATATAGATGACTAGTTTGACCAGTTGGGTGGGGCCATATATTTCTCTAAGGTGGATCTTCATTAGGATATCATCGCATAAAGGCAATGAAAAATGTTATTACAAATACTACCATTTGAATGATGTATGTACACAATCAGTTCATCATGATGTTCTTTGGACCAACTAATGATCTAACAATTTTCATGGTTTTAATGAATAAAGACTTTAGGTATTACCTCGATAAATTTAGAGTAGTCATTATTAATGATATTATGTTATACTTAAAGACCATGGAAAACCATTGGGGGAATTTGAATATTGTGTTGTAGACTTTGTGATAGTAAAAACTCTATGTAAATTACATTATGTGTGAGTTCTGAATGAAATAAATAACGTTTTTGGTGCATGTTAGAATGAGAAATGTGATTTCTATAGACCCTTCCAAGACACATAAAATGAAATTCACTCATAGGAAAACATAGGTAATAGAGATCGATAGTTACCATGGCCAATATAGTAATTAATTATGATTTTTAAATAACTTATCATTGTTTACACACCCAATAACCAAGCTGACACAGAAATGAGTGGAGTTTTTCTAGAGTCCTGAATGTAAAGAATGCTTTAAGGATAATAAAATAGGCTTATCACTACACCCGTACACACACTCCCGACAAGTGTATAACTCATTATGGAATACTTTAATTCTTCCATGAATGACATAGGATGTGTACTGATGGAAATTGATATAGTGATGGGTTACATTTTGTAGTAGCTGAAAATCCATGAGAAAAACTATACCATGCATAATCTGGAGATGGTGGATATAATATTCTTATTTAAAATATGGCAGCATTATCTCTATAAGGAGAAGTGTAAGATATGTATTTATCACAAGTTTTTCAAATATATATTCACATTGAAAGAGATTAAAATATTATATTGAAGATAGTTTGATCTCATCCAGGATTACAAATGCTGAATCCACCACCATCCTTGTAAGGGAAAAATGTTGAAGATTCTCTATCTAGAAAATATATTGCACCGTTATCAATTTTGATAGTTTATAAGGATTAAATATATATAGAAATACAATGTATATAAATCTAAATCATTATGGGAGGAAAAACATCAATCCTATCACAATATTTTTCTCAGCCATTCATTATAGAGAAAATAAAGGATTCTCAAAGAAACAATGTGTAAACTCAGATAAAAAAGAAGAAGCTATCAAGAATTGGAAATCCTCAGCGTTGAAGATCGATGAGGATGGATTCATAATATTTTGGTCCAGAATATGTGTACCATCCAATCTAGATATAATGATTGATCTTATTAATGTAAAAAATAACTCAACCTTCTCTATTTATTCATAGAGAACAAAGACATCCAGGGGAATCAATCAAGTGATGGTTGATAGGAAAATTTCTAATGTTATGAAGAAACCATAATCCATAACAACATGAATGTGGAAGAACAACACTATGGAATTTGTGACTAGACTTCCAAAGACATCCAGGGGAATCAATTCTATATAGTTTATTGTAGATTGTCATATAATGAAATCTCACTTTATCATAAGTCTAGAGGACTTACCAGTGGATCAACATGCACAGATATACATTAAGGAACTGGTACTGATGCATTGATTACCAATATTTATTATATTCAACCAAGATCCATGATTCCTTATGATGTTCTTAAGAAGACACCAATATTATTTAACCTCTGATCTGAACATTAATACATCCAATCATCCACAAGTCAATGTATAATCTAAGTGAATTATTCAAACACTAGAAGACATGTTAAGAGTGTTTCTTATGGACATCAATGGGGGAAGAGACTAATATATGTCCCTAGAATATTTCTATTACAATAATTGTTTCCACTCAATCATATGAATGTATCTATATAATATCCTTTATGGTAAAAGGTGTAGATCACCAACATGTTGGGATTATGTGAGTGAATGAATGCTTCTGAGACCTGAAATGGTTAATGAAATGTGGTATAAGGTGAAAACCAATTATCAACACATCATAGAAGCCTATATTGGACAAAATATCTATGAAAACAATCATCGAGACTACCTTCGGTTTAATGTTAGATACATGGTATTCCTCCGCATATGAATATGGAATTTGATCATGATGCTTCAGAAGAAAGGGAAGCATAGTCTTAGTTACATCGGCCCCATCAATATTATTGATCATGTTGGTGTCTTCGCTAATTGGCTAGCACTTCCACCCATAATTTCTCAACTACATGATGTATTCCATGTATCCCTCTTAAGAAAGTATGTATTAGATCCTTCACAAGTACATAATTAACAGGATTTATAGATGGATAATGATCTTTCATATAAGGATTTGTCAATTAAGATCATCGATCATAGATAGAGAATTATAGTAAACAAGAAAACTCACCTAGTAAACATACTATTGTCGAGGCATATGTATGAAGAGGAAACATGTGAACTAGAGGAAGTGATAATTGAAAAATACCGACACCTATTTTCATCATAGAATGTAAAAAAAATTCAATGGTGAAATTTTATAAGTGGGAAGAATTTAATCACCCAGAATTTAATAAACAAAAATTCCCTTGTTATAATTTGGTCCAATGGTATAATCACTTAAAAACATAGAGAACATAATAAAATGATTACAAATGCATAATTAATGAAATAAAATGCATTTCTAGAAGTTAAGAAACATTTACCAAATGAATAATAACATGACCTTTAGAATAGTAACACAACCCATATGAATAGTAAATTAGACAATTAAATGTAACCCCACAAATAAATGTATAAATATAATTTATACATCTATAATTGAAAATATTATTTATTTATATAATTATATAAGTAAATAAATATTTTAAATATTATTAATTATATTTTGATAGTTTTTTAATACATAAATATTTAATTAAAATGTATTTGCTAATTTCATAATTTAATAGAATGTTTATGTTCAATAAATCTTATTATAAATTATTATTTTTATGTATTAATATTATATGATAATTTTACAAGACCTTATTTATTTATTATAAGTGTTTTAAAATCACTTATAATTTTATAATCAGTATTTATTTAGTAAATTATTATTTTAATTTAAATATAAATTTTTCTTATTTAGAAAAATATTTTCATAAAATGGAATTTTTTGGTGAATAGTGAAAATTAGTAATTTATAATAGATATCAATTATATGTTAAATACACTATTAATTAATTCATAACCGATGTAATCACCTTTCATTCAATCTCACACGATCTAATGACTATTTATTCTCAAGAATCAACTCTATTTGTTGTTTTGAGAAAAATAATAAACTAATGATTTAAATAATGAGAACACATCCCTCTCATCCACTATTAATACCACATCTCACGACCTCTTCTCCATACACCTCTCAAGCCTTGAGACAAATCCAAATTCTATTCAAATATCATCCCAAGAACCTCCACCATGAAGAAGTTATTTTTATCTTAATAATACAAAAACCAATACCTTAAGGTGGTTTTCAATAACATAGAATCTAGATGTAAAACCCTCTACCATTGTCATTCAATTTCATTTAGAGATCTTTTATTTTATCACCGTCTCGACACATAACATTGTCCACGTGGAATGAAAAGCAATTAATATTACCTATACTATTATGATTACATGTTTATTGTATAATTATTCATCAAATATCTTCTCCACTATATTTTACATTTAGAATGAAAAAATAGACAGTGTGGTTCCAATTTACCACCTTCATGGAAGTCAAGCATTAATATTTCAATTCCACATTAATGGCGAGTCATGAAACAATTTATAAAATTGAAAGGGATTTTAATATTTGAATTATATCTTATTTAATGTTCTCGAATCAATTATTATAATTGATAATAACTTATAAAATAAAACTAGTTCATCATGATTGAAAACCGTCAAAATAAACCCAAACTATTATCATTAAATATTTTTTAATTATACATCTTCATACCATAAAACCAAATGTTATATTAGATTAATTAAACACATTTAAGATTATTATTAACATACATGTTGATTTTTTGATAATTACACCCACCTTACATGAACTTTTTTACATGTATACAAGTAATTATATACTGAAAACAAATGAAACGGGTGCTCCCCAATGATGATATTGAACCTATTAACCCATCAAAAATCGCATAAATGACGTTAATAATGTTATAATATATAAATTAAATGTATAAAGTGTTATGGTATTACTAATTAATTAATATAATTTGTTTATCTCGGACATTATGATTAAGTGATGAGCTCCTTCAAACATAAGGTTAGGGATTGTACCTGAACCACTATTATTCATTCAAGTAACTCCTTTTCTTTTTTTAGACGAATGGAATTCAAAAAAAAATTATATATTATAAATTATTTGTATATGTTCCCATATCATGTATCCATACCCATTCATATATCTCATTCATGGATATACATGTTTTTAGAACGTTACTTTATCAATTCATTCTGGTAGTAAAGCCCAATTTATGGGATCATTCCAAATTATTACACATTCTCAAGTATGATATATAATATATTTTATGCCAGAATTATTTTTTTTCTAAAATCAAACAATTTATTATAATATCTACATTTCTGAAAATAATTTGTTAATACAAAATTTATTTATTTTACATTTTAATGAATCTTGAAGGTTTCCCCTTAATCTACCACAAAATTTATTATTTCTAATGTCTCTACAATTCTTTATTTGCATTAGTTCGACATATAATATCATTATTTTTGCCTATATTTCTTTATGAATGTCCATGTATGATTTATATCTATCCTTTCAAGAATAACACCACGATATTCCATTTTGATATGTATTTTATCAAAATTATGATACACACATCCTTCCATGGGTAAAGATTATGTATTTGTTTGATTGATTATGTATGATTACATATCATGAAAAAAATTTCATGAAGAATATAGATGGATGAACCCAGATATAAATCATTCGTAATGGGTAATTATTAGTCTCATGAGATGTTAGGTTGAACTGTATTTGTGGTTAGCCTTGACTCATGATAAATTCATGTTTTTTGTTTTTACCAAATTATTATGAATACAAGATTATAAGATACCATTTTATGATTCCATATTTTTAATAATGCTCTTTCCATTTTTATATGATTATGTTGTGCCTTTGAATCCATTTCATAAGGATTATTCTTATGTTCATTCTCTTAACGGGCATTTCACTCACTAATTTGTTCTAGTTATCCCTAAGTTATCCAATACAGATATAACTGATCAAAGGAAATTAGGATCTAAAAATGGATGACAGATAAATATATATCAGTCAAATGATTTTTGTTTTATGTACCTAGTCTTCTAATATTCAATACATTGCATTAATTGGCTTGTAATTTGACAGTTAATTATGTAATATTATGTGTAAAATGATTGGATCACTATAAGGGGTTTTTTGGTTCATCACCCAATCTAGAGGCTGTTGAATGATGTAAAAATTTATAAAATTAGGATTTATTCCTGTGGGGGAGGGGAGGAATATGAATTTACCCTTTACAAGTGGAACATTGTTTGGCCATTTGGTTTTCCAAACCATGCCCTAGCCATGAATCTACCTCAATCCAGTAGGGAGATAGGACACAAAATATGAATGGCCACCTACAAAAAATATCTAACCTTTAGGTGTCCCTATTATCACCATTATCCATGGGTCATGAGTTACATGATCACTTGTAGGTACCCCACATGATTTGACAATTCATGGGTTTCCCATGTTCCAGCCTTTATTAGAGAGGAGTCATGGCCACATGGCTTACATGAAAAGTCACACAGTTAGTACTAATAGTTTTTCAATAGTATTCTATATAAGTTTTGGACCCTTTTTAATCGCATTTCACATCCTAAATACTTGGAACAACCCTGATGAACCACATAATCTCAGAACCCATCCCATTAACTAACGATTGGAGAAAAATCAAAAGTTAAATAATTATGTACCTCCTATAATGTTTGGTGTTTTACACATTCATATAAATAAGGGTCATGTTAGTAGAAATATATATTTATGTTGTAAATGTTAATAATTAACATTCATTTCAGTCATTCTATAAAGGCTCTCAAAAGTAACCCATTTTGACATATACTAAGAATTATAAATTGTAAATCGTTATAAAATTTGTTTAAAGATCAAATGTAATAGAATTAACAATCATATAAAATTTTAAACATATAATGTTGATAAAGTTTTAAAAATTATTTATATTTAATAGGAGGATTTATGATCTAATTTAATTTACAATATCGGTATCACAGAGAAAAAAATTCTGGTTTTATATTTAGTCAATAAGGGAGAAAATAAGAAATAAAAATTTAAATAACATTAAAAAAGTGGAGAATAAAATATATGCAATTCATTAGAATAAGTTTATATTACTTCCTCCAATGGAACCTTATATATAAAAAATCCTAAAAATAATGGAGATTGTAACATAATCCATTTTCCACATAGTTACCCTTTCAATTTTACACAGTCATGAATAAATAAAATAAAATTATAATTTAGATATGAATAACAAAAGTACATTTATTATATAACATGTCAACTGGCTAGTATATACACCTAGTTAATGGAGATAGGTGAAAATAATAAACAATCATCTCAAGGAATGATAATTTGACATTTAAAAACCATACAAATTTCATATCATAGGAATTAGAATAAAGAGAAAAATACATTATGAATAAAAAATAAAAAAACAATAAATTTTTTTAAAAAAGTATAAGCTAATTTATAAATCATTTTGAAGATTATAATGTAAAAATTGAGTAATGAAAGTATATTTATAACCTAATGTATAAATATTTAGTAATGAAACCCTTTATAAAATGGTAACATTCAATTCAACTCCCCTTGGATAAAATAATGAATGGTTCAAATTAAAATATAATAAAATATAAATTATTAATTATGTAATATAAAAAATATAATTTTATTTTCAATATAAAATAAATGATGTGTATGCCCTTACAATATTCCTATATGAAGAATAATTGAGGTAAAATCCATTTGTACTACGATATTATCTAGATTAAAACATCATGAATTATAGAACATAATATTGATCTGTAAATAAAAATAATATTCATAAAAATATTCATATAATAAATTCATTAGTAGTATATAACCCAATAAAATTAAATAATTTGTGAATATGTAATATGTATCACTGAAATAAACATTAGATGACAAATTGTTATTACATTGGTAATCATTGCATAAAAACCTCACGAAATAGAGAACCTCAAATAAATTTTTAAATCATAATTTTTTTTAGGAAAATAAAAAAAAAATAAACTCATTAGAATAATATACACAAAACAATAAATATAATTGTTGAATATATAATATGTCTCAGATTATTAAAAGTGATATGAGTAACCGTTACATCGAATCCAGACCATTTATGTATGTAAATTAACTCATTTATAATAAGATTATATCATTAATTTTATTTCATAATAACCATATAATATTTTCATAAAATATAGTTAAATAATTAATTTTATATATGTTAATTATATATTTAAATATTTTATTAGTTAACTCCAAATCAGGAATTTTGATGACGTTCGGTCCTAATTTCAAAAATGTGTAACACATGTGGGAAATGGTCATTAGGGTCAATGATACATCATATCTAAAATATTAATGAATAAATTATTATCATTTTTATACATAAGATATAATTTCAAAACCAAACATGAATAATAATTATGAAAAATTATCTAAGTTATATTTATAGAGATGATAGCTCATACATATGAATAATCCACATTTCCATTTTTCGATGATCATTTTTAAAGTAGTTTTTTTATAATTTTATCATCATAGAAATATAATAACATAATAAATATCATATTATTTAATTAAATAAATTTCAATATATTATTCATGTGATTCGCTTCTGAAAAATGAACTCATCGCAATATGGTGGTTGTAGTCCCCATGCCCGCATGAAAGAATTTATTATCTTTTAAAAAATTGCAAGGTAAGAAAATATTTGATATATTTTATTTTACGAATGATAAATATTTTTGGAATAAAATTTACTAAAATTATATATATCATCATTACTATAAATGATTTGATATGATGGAAGATTAATTGTGTTAGTTTTCAAGGTGGTAGTTTGATGTACACATGAAGAATGGTTTCATTTCCTTTTTGATGGAAGAGGATATTGATTTAACACATTTAGTAAAAATAAAAACATATAAGTATATATAAGATATGAATGTCATCACGACTACAAAATAATTTATAGAGGTCGGGGAATAAATATTATAGAACACTTAGTTAAGATTAACACATCTTCTATAGATGACCTCTTTTAGGTTTTTACAAAAATACATCATAGGAGGGTTTTCTAATCAATGAAAAGATTATATGATTTAGGTATAGAAGTAAAGAAGTTATTTGGGTAGTTTTTGGATAGTATATGGACATAATTTTATGAATATTATTTTATCAGGGGTAATATTAATTAATTAAAATAGAATAATATTATGAACTTTAAAAACATTTATAACAAAATGCATTTCTATGCCTTAAAATAATCATATACTAATATATATTATAAATATAACTAAAATTTTTTATAATTGGATTATATATAACTAATAAATACTTAGGTTTCATTAAATCAAATCTATATCATAATGATATTTTTAATGTAATTAATTTTTTGATAAAAATGGAAATTTTACAAAATTCATCGTATTCGCATATTAAATGAAAAATTTATATTTTTTTCGAAAAATACCAATCACTCACCCTAAATTAATTTTGATATTTAGAATTTAAAAACGAATTTTATTTTATCATATAAATCTTCAATATACTATAGAAATTAAATTTATTATTTTCTCAAAAAAAGAAATTAAAATACTTCTTGAAGAGAATATATTACCTTAAAATTATTCATTGCTAAAAATTGAGCAATTATTTACTATAAATTTATCATTAATTTGATATTCTTTAAAAAAATTATATATAAATATATATGTATATCCATATTTATTTAATCATATTTATAAAATCCAATTTTACAACTACATTATAAATATTATATATTTCGTGAGCCATTTATGATTTGTGTTGCATGTCATATACACAATCAAACATAACATTGTTTTTTTAAAATCACAGAGTTTTATTGGAGGCTCATGATATATTAAATACATAGAGAAAATATAGAAATTAAATGAAACATCATTTATCTAAAATTTATATATAGAGGATTGACTATATTATTCCATTTTATAGGGTCATAAAAATTATTCATATATGATTCCCATGCACTTTTATATTTTAGAGTGTATAATGATATCACAAATCAATAAAAAAATTTATAATGAAAATATTTTAATAATATATCATTAATATCTATAAAATTATATGTTCCATTACTATATCCAAATGGAATTAACATAAATCATAATTCCCATACCTCGTATGAAATACCATCCACGATATATCTTCCTTAATCCCTACGTGATTATAGACATATTGATTGTCAGTCCAAGAGAAATAAAGGGACCATAAAGTTTATCAAATATGTCATCAATGATTTGTAAAAATATATTATTATTTACAGAAAATACATTGATTTCCTAGTAATCGATGAACAATATCATTGACCCATCCATTTTCTTCACAATTAAAATAGGCGATCCAAATTGTGAAATATTATGGCATATAAATATTGTATCACACTATTTATGTAGATTCATATTATAATCTATCAAAATTAAAGATTATTTTCTATATTTTGGTTTAGATATGTTCCTTGCATCCTTAGTGATTTCAATAAACACCCCAGCATCACAATCAGGTTGATAACTATGTAATCCTTCAATAATTTAATTAATACATGATTTTATAATGGGAACATAATATATCTTTTGAATGTGTTTCCAATACATTGGTAGTTTCTCTCATTCACATCCCATATAATTTCATTAGTCTGTGATATATGAGGTAGGTCTATAAAATAATGTAGAGATTATTTATTTCCCTTGAAACTAGTTATTCTATACCTCCATCACTAGTTATAATTGACTTATATCATATTTAATTACGAATTAATTCATTAAGAACCCATATATACTAATGTTTAAGTCTAAATAAACCATATTTATAAAATAGTTTTTCCATAGGGGAATAAAATTTAATCATAATAGAGAAATTTATGTAAATATCCACTATAATAAGATTCCCATTTTGTGAGATAACATGGAAAAAATTCTCAGTTTGTTTAGGGAAGATTCAATGTTGTCAAGAAACATTATTTTTTTAAATGTGTGTATAGATCCAATATAAGACAAATCATTTTAAGCTCATTTGTATAGCTAGGTATACTATATTATGACATAATCTGGTTTTTCAATGATATCAGTATTAATTGTAAAATCTTGACATTTTCCTTGGATTATTAAATATAAAATTCTCTTGATGTTTTGGATATTTTATTGAATAATTCACTATATAATTTTTTTCACATATTTATAATTAGTACCATTTCCCTTTAATTTTAAATCTCGTGTTTGATGTAATATTAATATACACTTGTTATCGATCAATATAACTTTCAAAAATGTTTTTGGGTATATCTTTATACAAGAATTACATTTACGAAATACCATGATTCCTTTTCATTATTTACCCAATATTTACATCTATAATTCATAACAAACATTCTTTCCACTTGATTACCACTTAATTAATAAGTCTTATAGTACTCATTTTTGGAATTAAATACTCATGATACTATATCTGAATATGATAAATAATTTTGATAGAAAAATTCCATTTCAAGAATCAATTTTTTCCTAATAAATGAAATGGATAGTATTTGATCTTAGAAAATGTAAATATTCAACTATATATATATATATATCTATGCTCATAATTTCATTCCCATACACATCAAAAATTTCTTCATCAATTTTCCAGAAAGGGTAAATTTCCTTCCTTTTCAGTTTATTTCCCATTTATAAATTATATTTCATAGTACATAGCCTTAAAAGTATTACATCCCAGGTTCTCTTCCTATACATAATAGTTTTGTTCAGAATTGGTGACCACCAATGATATGCATCCCCATATATATCATATACAAAAATTAATATATTTTTTACCTTTCACTCTATCCCAATGCATGATGATTATTTTCTAGGAACATGATCTATTACTCGGTGACTAATAGATTATATTTTTTATTGAATATCGAAGGTTGTTCTAAAATAATGTTTTCCAACATATTTAAACCATGTTATTTATAAGTATGTTACTATATATGGGAATGTTTATTTTTCATATCAATAGTCAACTCCCAAAATATTTTTTTGATATGATCAATTCTATTTGTTAACTCTTTAATTTTAATAGAACAAACATCCCTACATTGAATATTGGTGTTAATACAATTTCCAATCCATCTAATAGTCAACATCTCTAAAATATTGCACATATAAATTTAGTGGATGATATTTTTTTATAGAATAAATTTACTATTTTTTTTACTCTAGAAATGAGCCTTAATATAATTATGTTCTGGGATTATATTTCATCGATTTAAATATGCTTCGTTAAATGTTGTCACCAAGGTTACAAATAACCATTATTTTATATGAAAAATGAAGACCCAGAATCCTAAAACTAAGATATAGTGTTAATATTAAATTATTGGTATAGAATACAATATTTTCTATAACATTCATTGACATAGTAAGCTTCAATGACTAGATACATAAATTTTTTTAATATTAAATATTAAAAAATTAAATACCATTTAGAAACATTATGCAAGAATTATTATCCCTTTAATTATATCCCTGAAAATTATAGATCATCACCTATTATGAAAAATGTGGTATGTAAAAAATAATATTTTATATCATATTATTATGAAATAATATTATTCATCTTAATATATCATAACAAACTCATGGAAAAAATATTACGGATAAAATTTCAAAATAAATCTGTAATAAAATCGAACATAGTTGATAGTATATCCATGATGTTAAATAATGTCATGGATGATAACTATTGATATCATACTAATGGAATGAATAACTAAAAAATATGTAAACAAACAATTTGTGCCTAATTTTATGACATGATATGTAAATGGGTGAGACATATGCCAGTACCATATCTTTTTTTTCATAAAACAAGTCGATGCATTGAAGGGATTTATATATAATGGGCCACAACCAATTAAAGTCACACACAATGAATTAATTGTATGAGTTAACAAAGAGTTTGAACACATTACATAAGGAATCTATTATTTATCATGATAAATAAATAAAAAGAATTTATGTGTAATAGAAATACTAAAAATAAATATTTCAACATTTAATGGAATAATGCATATATCTAGTAGAATATCACATTTAAAACTATAAGATATTTTTAATTCAATGTTAATTCATCTTATCAAATAAATATTGATAATATAGTGGATTTGGATACTGTCTATGTGTTGTGTTTTCAATATATGATAACAATTGATTATGATAGGATGAAATGGTAGGATACCAAATAATCGGTAGTAAAATCCTCCAATATAGTTCATAAAGATATTGTGAATTATCTTAATCATATCCTATAAGATTATATAACCAGGTGTGTAGTTTTAGTCCAACTCATCATTCAATAAGTGATGATCCATTTGATACTCCAACAACCATTACTAATAAGATTACCCATAGGTTAATATATAAGATAACCAAATGCACATTCTAGTATCTACACAAGGATGTTTTTTATAAGGTAATATATATAGTTACTTTATGAGTACATTTGGCTGGATTCCCCGCTATGGAAAAGTTTTTGTTTTGTAACAATTTTCATAAAACATGATTATTAGAATAAGACAGTGTGATAATAATATAGACGTTTGAATACAATAGAATTTATGAATAAATATATAAAATAGTTCCCTAGAAACTCAAGAGCATCACAAATGAAATAATTGGTGAATATTGAAAAGGCCTTAATCAATTAATGGTGGGGTAAAAAATGACCTTACGATATAAGACAAATTTAATACAATACACCATGAAATACTGGGATTATAATTAAAAATTAAATACAATTAAATTTAAGATAATTTGTGATATAATAAATAAATATTTATTGTGATTGATATATAATTTAAATTTGGTATATATTAAAAAAATCATAAGGAAAACCAACATTAGAAAAAATCAATGTTACTGTTAACCCAAATATAGCTTTATATATATATAAAATATATACCATAATCAACTATTTTATATCCTTGTTTACTAAAGTGATCCTATATTTATATTAATTAATAATACCTAACTTTTTCAAAATTCTTACAAAATTATACTAACAGAAGTCCAATGACCATACTAGTCTAGTGCCTTCGGAATCATAGAAACATAAAAACTAATACAGAAGTGATCTTCATTATCTCTATCTCGGATCTTCTTAACAAGAACCCTTCACTCAAAAAAACATAATATATATCTTCATAAACTGGGGAAGGAAATATAAAAAGGGGTGAGCCCAAATTCTCATTAAAGGTATTCAAGGGAGATATATAGTAGTAATCATGATCATATGGGTATGATAACATGATCATGAAAATGAAAGATCATACCCAACATATCAAAGATCATATAGAAGATTCATGGCATAAAACATGGAGTTTCATTAGAAATGAATAATAATGAAATAATGAACATAAGTTATGCAAGAATAATATAGTTATAAAACATGGAATTGTGGAATACTCCTATGGATATTAAATTATTTCCATGGTATCCATGAAATCAATTCCAAGACCATCATTGTAGTATGTATTCACTATAAAAACCATCTTAATAGTCATGGTTCACTATAATGTGTATCTTAGAAGCATGATTTCTCTCCTCATACAGTCTTGGTAGTCATGGTTCACTCCCATGTCTATCATAGTAGTCAAGGTTCATTACCAATACCAGCTTAGTATATATCATGTCATATTAATCATTACACGATGAATTAGAGGGAGATATAGGTCCCACCCATGTTATAGTGAAATCAAACATAAATGTACCAAAATATCATAAATAATCATATTATTATTGATGAAATGAAATGGGTTATATAAACAAGTAATAATATCATATACAATTGATAAATTATGTATTTAATAATCATTTCATCATAAACATAACCTATTAAAAGATGTGAGTTCCAATAATTATATATTACTTGTGAAACAGAAATGGTTTTCTTAATCATCATATAATCAAAACCCAATCCATTCAGAGAAAGAATAATAATGTAAAAATTGAATAATTTCCAAAGAAATTAATTTTAAATGGAAATGGACGTAATGTTATATGGAAAAAAATTAAAGATCATTTGAAAACATTTTCGAATGATGATATCCTTTCTTATTTAAAAAATTCCTTTCAAAACATAATCCCTTTTAAAATTTTTATTGAAAACGTATAATGGAATATCTGAAAATTATATATCATTTTTTAATTCCATTTTCCATTTTAATTGTCTTCACATACCAGCTATAGACATTTTTAAATAGTTTTTGAAAACATGGTTTTCGAAATATAACATATTTCTTACCGAATAGAGAAATACACTAACATT
The DNA here is from genome assembly GCA_963277665.1 of Viscum album. Lineage (NCBI taxonomy): Eukaryota > Viridiplantae > Streptophyta > Magnoliopsida > Santalales > Viscaceae > Viscum > Viscum album. The sequence continues at coordinate 1,230,949,413 of OY728162.1, read as the reverse complement.
TTCATAAAACAATTCCTTGATTATCATTAGTACCAAATAGATGAAAAAAAAGTACTAATAAATTTATATATTTTTAAAAAATAGTGGTTAATGGAACGAATGGGTATTATTGATAGATGTATCATAATACATCATCAATGAAAAATAATCGTTATCATTGTCGAAAAGGGATGAGATTATTTAAATAAACTCTTATTACTTGGTGACATGGGATCACAATCACCATTTAAGAAAGGAAAATTAAATGAAGATTAAAATATCACAAAAATAAGGATATATATGATATAAAATTTAAAATATAATCACATACTCCTTGAAAAATAATTTAGGCCCCTAACAAAACACGATTCTCAAAGAATGTGAATTGAGATATAACAATTTTACCAATTTGTTATATTTTTAAACATAATCCCAATGAAATAATGATCACAAAATGTTTATATAATTACCCATAAATTTTATTATAATAATCAATGAATACATCCAAGGTTTTTATGCCCACCAGACAAATGGAATGGGTGGTGAATAAAGAATGTATCTCATGTAAATAAAAAGAAATAGGAAATCCCATTTCATTGTATCTAGACTCTTGTTGGATCACTCAAACAACATATATAATAAATTTATATTTATAATAAATCCTTTTATTAACTATATTCTAATATCTAATACCATATATTGGTTGATTATTACCATATATTCCCTGATTTTTTACACTCTTGTTTTGTGGTTTCACTAGAGGAAATATCCACACGGTTCTTCTCATGTGTCTTATTTTGTAATATCTTTGGTCCTCATAAATATATAATTATTTCCATAATATAAAACATGATATATATATTTATAATAAATATTAATTATATTTTTAATATAATAATCTATATTATATTTAATTATTAAATGTAATACACTATTCCTGGAGATTGTAAGTTGTACATATGCATGAACATTGTTTCTATTTTTATTATCACATTGAATGTAAAAAAATTGAATATATTCATATAATCATATAATATAAATACAATATAATTATAATTTAATATATATATTATAGGTTAACTAAAACCATCCACAATATATTCCAAGTAGTTTGTGAATGAATCACATCTCTTTGGGGATGGTAATCAACATTTCATTAAATGAAATTATCATATTTACACAAAATGGAAAGTAAAATAGATATTTTCTTTAAAAGTAATAAAGAAAATTATATATATAAAAAAATATTACATATATAAATATATTTTCCATCATAATTTCCTCCTTGAAATAAAATAATGGAAAGATGACAATCATCGTTTTTTGAGTCAGTACTTCACCGTACACATAAACAGTATGTTTGTTACACATTGTTTGGAGATGTGTGTGAGTGTAGGTAAATAAATTATCATTAATCCATCCTTTTATATTTAATATATTTTAGTTTCTATAAAATAATATAATAATGGGAGTTTATGGGGTGTATAAGGAAAATAAATGATAGGAGATTCAGAGAACACATTACCTCTTAATTAGGTAGCTCTGTTTAGTTTAAGCCAGAAGGATTCCTTGGAGTAATATCTGTCAAATTGGAGGATTATATGAGGAGTATAGGGATTATGGTAAGTATATTGGGAATACTTTTTTTGAAATAATGTGTTTTGAGATATGTAATGAAGAGGGAGATGCAGCAGAAATTTTTATGAAGGAGGAGTTTCACTCTTACAAATATTTGAAGTGAATGTTACACCCACGATTTTCATTAAAAAAGTGGATCCAATAATGATAAAAATTATATAAAATGTATAATATTGTATAAATATGGATATAACTTGGATTTTGGACATGTTTATATGTTTTTTGTTCTTTAATGTTCTAGTTTTGTCACTTATTAACAAAAAATTATCATTAACCATTGTAATTAATTTTAATCATTTTCACTAATCATTTTGGACAAAAATACATTCACATTATTTTAAATTTTATATTATTAAGATTCTATATATGGAATCAATTTTCCAAAATTCTATTAACATAATTCGTAATAATTAATTTAAAATTAATTCTACAGTCGAGTCGATAATGAAGGTTTCTAAAGTAAAAAACCTTCAAATGATTATTAATATTTTATACCCATGTACTATGTAAAAATGAACCCAATGACCTAAATTGTAATTATTGATAATGAACATTATATTATTGAACTTTTAGACCAATTTAAAATATTATTTAACTTTATAGATAAATTATAAGAAAAAGTATTTTGGAATTAAAATATCGTATTTTTCATTATTCATAAAATAATATGATGTCTATGATAAAAATACCAAAAGTTCATAGTAATGAAATTTAAATATTTAAAATTAAAAACATATATTTTATTTAATGAAATTAAATTCAAAATTTTCCCAATTTTAATTTTATTATTTTTCACAAAGGTACCTTGAAATCATTTTGTTTGAGAATATGGTATTTTAAATAATATAAGGAATTTACCAAAAAATATATCCTTTATTATCATTATGTTTTAATTTTATAAAAAATTAAAAATAAAATATTTTAAAATAATTTATTACAATTATCTATTTTTAATTCATAGGTTTTAATTATCTCATTTAAATAATTATAATAGTAAAATAAAGTTTCGTAGAAACATCAGTGTTGAGTATAAAATATGCCATGTTAGTGTTTCATAATACATGTTTCAAATCCATGTAACATATGCTAATTTAATGTTCTAGGTAACATAAGCCATGTATGTGTAATGTGAATGTAATGTTTTTCTTATTTCATTGTAATACATAAATGAAAATTTAAATTATTTGAGAAAAAAGATCCATGAAAACAAGGTGTGTTACATTCAATCCCCCTTAAAATGAATTTTCCATCAAAATTCATCACTCAAGTAAAAAATAAATAAGGATACTTCTTCTTCATTTTATCCATGTCTTCCAATGAATCATCCACTAATAGGTGATTTATACAAAAAATCATTTCCCAGGTTAGTGGTATTGTTTTGTATAACACTCTCTTTCCAGTCCAAAATTTCTACTGGTTGTTCCTTATAAAAAATATCCTGCTCCAGTGGTATGAATTTTGAATTCAGTGAATGGGAAGGGTCAGTTATATACTTCCTCATAGAGATACATGGAACACATCATGGACAATATAGATATTTGGAGGAAGTGGAATGCGATAGGATACCATCATGATACGATCAACAATCTCAAAAGGATTGATATAACTATGGCTTAATTTCCCTTTCATACCTAATACCAAAACATTATTACATTGTCTGATTTGTAGAAAATCCTTTTCACCAACATCAAATTATTGGCTGTGATATCAGTTATCGGTAAAAATATTTTCCCAAATCTGTAATGTCTCGATATGATGTTCAATGGTTCTATGCTTCTAAACCATTTCTTCAAAAATCTTAGTTCCTAATAGACTTATTTCACCAACCACATCCCAACACATTGGAGATATGCATTTATTCCATTAAGGGATTAATATGATTCCATCGTAATTATTGATTGAAATCAACTTTTGTATGAAAACTCAACTAGAGAATGATGTTGATCCAAAAGACCACTTAAATTGATCGAACAATATATAAAAATATCTTCTTGGGTTAGAATTGTTCTTTTAGAATAGGGATCTGTCTAGAAATTATTAGTAGTGATGAATCCCAATTATGTATTAAGCACATGCATTAGAGATCTCCATCACTTTGATGAAGACCTTATATGTATTTCTGATATAATAATTTTTTTCACTATATGAAACATTACCACTTCTTTAATGTATATTATAGAAATTTTATCCAAAGAGAATTATTCTCTAATTCTGATGAAGTGTACAGACATAGTAAATTGATTGACTTGCACCCACATAGAATAAAACCCTTTATAGTGTTTGGCTTCTCCAATAACAAAGTCCACATTGATTTTATCCCATTTTTTTGAAATGGGTATTGGATGAAACATCCCCTTTGACTTTTGAACTTCAAAATTAACATGTTGACATACAAAGCACCCAGATTTCGACATTCTGATATCTCTCTTCTCGGAATCCATCCTAAATAATTTTTATTTTCCCTATATATTTTTATATATCTAGGATTTATAGACAATAAGTATTTATGAGATTCATATAATTGCTCCATCTTAAAATCTTGTATAAAATAAACACATACACGGTTCCAAAACATTATCAGTCCATCCTGATCAATGTTAAACTCGTGAACATTAATAACATTTTTTGTAGCACTATATCATCCTTTTGCGCCTCCTTAATCATCACTCAGATCAGAGATGATCATTAATTTGAGAGAGATATTAATTTTTCCATTCATATATGATTTATATATCCCTCCTTCAAAAATACAAAATATATTAAATCTTTTTTATCATCATCATGGATTATCTACCATGATTATTCTCACTCAAAGCATCATCCACCTTGTTTTATTTCCTATGGAGGTAATGTATTGGGTAGTCATAATTCTTTATCAATTATAACCACATTCTATGGTGCATGTTAAATAATTATATGTGAATATATATTTCATATTTTTATGATTGGTATATATATTAAACATTTCCCCATATATATAATCCATCCATATCGTTAATGAAATAATTATCAATTCTAACACCAAATCATGAGTTGGGTAATTTTTCTCATGAATCATAAGCTATCACAACACATAAGAAATTATGATGTTAATATATATAATAACACATACTAATATCTTTTTGGATACATTTCTATTGATTAACCCCCCCCCCCCCCCACTACAGGATAATGTAAGAACCTCTTCACAGTCTGACCTTCTCCTTAGTTCCATAAAATTATCCCACATTTATCTATCCTGAGGTACTTGACACACTTTCGAGTTAACATGGTCAAAGGATTAGATTGTCATGAGATGTTTTACACAAACCATTGATAATATATAACATACCCATGAAATATATGGATCTCAGTCACCGTGTTTTTTCTATGATAGAATTTAATTGCCAGGAAAGTTTAGTTAGAGGAAAACCTCTGACCATTTATTAAATAGAAATAAAAAGTGCAGTAAACAAGGAAATGGATGAGGGCGAACATCTTGCCCAACCCCAATCAAGAGTCCCCACCATATTACCACAAAACCAAAAAACCATTCAACTGAGTCAACACATTCAACAAAAACCATTCAACAGAGTCAACACATTCAACCAACAGCTCTCCCGCTTCATCAAAAAGTCACCATTGCATCCAGCTTTCAACAACACATTACCACCATCATGGGAGAGTACCATCGTACTCCATGAGAAATCACACCATCACCGGTGCATAAGCTCATAAGACATTCCAAGGGACACGTGATAACACCATCATCACCAAGACTGGATAGTCCAACATTATACCAAAGGAAAGCCACCGATGGGAGGATCCGAGTCGTCATGAACCAGAAACTCCACCAAGGGCATAGATCTGTTCCAATTAGACCACGGATGAACCCTAACCGGGTTCCGAAGCTGGCCATTCGCGATGTTGATAAAATCAGCATGAAAATAGAGGGACCAGCGACAGAAATCAGCAAAAATCCACCAGATTCAAAACCAATCGACGAAAACCCAAATCACCAGAAATATCCAAAACAACCAAAACGAAGAACCTGCAAAAGCTCATCGAATCCGAAGCCCAAATCCTCCCCCTCCGGGAACACGGAATCAACGTAGAGCAACACAAGAAGCCTGCCGAAAGTGAGGCAAGGTCACAAAGTACTCACCGAACCGGATCCACCTTCGGCCCTCGTTTGGAAGCGACACGTCGAACTGAGCGACGATGCTGAGAACGGGAGCCGGAGAACCACCAGATGTCGATGCACACCCCAGATACCAAGCCACACCTACGACGAGCCGAGGCCAGAAGGAGCGGCGAGTCAATCCAAGCCGGGGGGGAAGAAGACGGAGAAACGATGGGAAACCCTAGCTTCCGCGAGGGTGAAGGAAGACGCCGCTCAGAGGCTCTATGATATCCATAGAATTTAATTGCCTCCACCATTGATAGATCTACTTCTATACCAACACATTAGATTATTTGAAACAAAAAATGAAAACTTTTGGATCAATAATTCACACTTTTTATATTATTCATATAGTGTATCCTTCCATATGGTCTTTATTAAAATTCTAATGTGATTAGCATGCATTTCATTTCCCTTCTAATAGATAATAAAATCATCTATAATGACTTCCACAAACTGGTTGAGTTAATATTTAATGATTTTATATGTTAAATTTATATAGATAGTATGTGTATTAGTAAGACCAGAAGGAATCACTACTTATTAAATGTTTTCATACGAGTTACGAATTATGTATTGGTTATATCCTCCTTCTTTACCAGCATTTAACTATATCTACAACAATGATCAGTCTTGTAAAAGTATTGAGCTCCACACAATTGATCAAACATGACATCAATACATGGAAAAAAATACTATTTCTTGACTTTTATATTGTTCAACTAACAATAATAAATGTGGATTCACATTGATCCATCATTAATTTTTACAAAAATAATGGTAACACCCCATGATGGTGCACTTTGTTGAATGATTCCCTTATAACAGTTTTATTATAATTTCTTCTTCAATTACTACAACTCAATTTGTTCCATTCTATATGTGTGTCTTCGAAATTGGTGTGGAACTAGGTATGAGTTCTATTGAGAAATCATTTTCACGTTTTTTTTTGAAGGCTATGAAACTCTTTCAGAAAGACATCCACAATATCCTGAACAATTGGCATATCATCGATTCCAATTTTCTTCCCAACCATTTGAGATAAACTGCCATTTTTAATGGATATTAAGACCCATCAACTATTTATAATCCCCATAGGATGTTTATACCTATCATCACTTTGATGAAGTATTATAGGAGGGTTTAAAAATATCAAACATATCAACCCTTTCAAGAATATTATTCGGGGATTTTTGTAGAGACTTCCAATCCATTCCTAAGAAGAAACTAAATTCAAAAAAAATTAAGAAAATTATGATTTTTAGGAATCAAACTATCATAATCATCAACCATTGATTAATCATAATCTTCAGATAAAATCATCATACAGTTAGTTGTTTCCACAACTAATTCTACATCTAATGTTTTTGGTGGAATCATAAAACCCATAGATTATTTTTTAGATATGATAGAGTTGGTAGATATAGAATCAAATATGACATTATCAGTTTTAGATTGTACGATATGTATACCTTTCATCAAATCATTATTTTACCACACATCAGAAATAATTATTGTATGATATTTCCCATATTCCATCAACATAAGAGGTTATTGGTGACATTCATCATCACCAACCCTTGGGTTTCTATAGTGGTTAGCATTATTAGAATTCTCCTTAAACTTGTATCACTAACTATTTGGTGGTTCATTTTGTTTCATTTTCCCCATTAATAATGCTATATAATTTCTTACAATAACTAAGGCAATGAAATTATCGATGCCCATCCCATACAAACATGAATAATTTACTGAAACCGTTAATACAATTTTATATGCACTTCTTCCAACAAATAGGGTCACAATAGAAATATCATTTTCTTATCTTCATGTTTTTTATATTTTACTTTAAATTAAATCTTACATTTCGTATTCAAAACCAATAGATGTATATGTGACTCCAACCATCATTTCAATCTTGATTTCACAACACCCAATATCTTCATAGCTACTAATGTCTCTTAGTGATAGTTCTATTATGAGACTCGGATTTTCCCATTAAAAACCAATAAACATTACATTTGGGTTGGATACTAATTGTTGAATCATGGAACACAAGAATCATGAAATTATCACTATAGGTACATACAGATTCATCATCGCTTTTCTTCAACTCTTTGATATCTTTCTCTATCTTGTTATGAAGACTCTAAGAAATATATTTACTGAAATATTAGTTTATGAACTTGTCCTAATATATGGATTAGATATCATCTTGTTTCCTCATGTTATTGAGTTTAGTGTGTCACTTTTATAATTCACCCTATAATTGATATATAGCAATAACAACATTCTCATGCTCCAAACACTAGATAAAGGAGATTATATTTTCAGTAGTAAAGATCCATTGTTCATTAACAAGTAGATAATAAGACCCTCGTAAAGGAGGTTGGTGTTGCCTCATGAATGAATCAAAAGAATGTTGTTCCCTCCATTACTCGTTTTTATGTCCGCCATGATTCATATCTTGATAAATTTTAGTGATTATAGCAATTGGTCATTTCATTTCATCTCTCATAGAATTTGGTTTCTCTTGAGAACAATCATTGCATTATACATTGAATTCACTATTAACGAAGTTCCTTCTACTTCCATCCTTTAATAAAACCAATAGCATTGAGTAAGAAAAAATTATCATATTGAGGAACCACATAATCATGAAAAGTAACTTATCAGATGTCTAAATTCCGACATCATCTTCAATGTATGACAACATTGGTTTATCATAGGTTATAAATATAAATATTATATTTAAATATGTCTTGATTGTTCATGAATAGTTTGTAAATACACAAGGGATATCCGCTAGGAGTGTCAGACCAGGTGTGTAGAAATTCCATTTTTCTTATACAAGATTACCCCATGTCAGGCCCTAAAAATCTTTTTGGGGTACTTACACCTAGGTACATCTATTCTAGAGCGTCACCCACAAGTATTATCTTGAATTGGATGTATTACTAGGAAACTACTCACTCTATCCTTTACCAAAAGTCCTTGAAACATTCCTATTCATTTCCTTATCCATAGACATATCACTATACATTTACTTAGGGTTATCGCTATGGTTTTATCATCCTAGAATCCAATGTTTAACTAATCCATTTCAATAATATCCACTACAATTACCCACATTTTTCATACATTAACATTACAAAAATTTTGACTAATAATTAAAACATTATACAGAAAGACACCCAATGATCATACTATTTTAGTTCCTTTGGAAACATGGAAACATAAAAATTGATACATAAGTAATATACATTATGTCCCACTAGGTTCTTCTTAACTACAACAATTCAAAGACACATCAAACATAATAAATTTTTTCATAACAGGGGGGAAGGAAAATTAAAAATGGTTTATATCAAATTGTCTGTTTGGTTAAACAAGAGATATTTTTAAGAGTAATCATGAGAATAGGGGTATGAGAACATGATAATTAAAATAGAAGATCATACCCTACATATCAACGATCTTATACATGAGTCATATCCTAAATAATGGGATTTTATAAGACATTAATCATAAGTAAATAAATTACATATTGCATGATAGCATAACATAGGAATAAAACATGGAATTGATTTAGACATATAAATAAGTAATATTATTTCCATTCTATCTACGCCACCACTTCCAAGGCCAACATGGTAATATGGTTTCACTCCCCATAACATAGTTTTAGTTTTGGTTCACTCCCATGGCCATATTAATAGCAAGAGTTCACTGTTCATACCATCTTGGAAGACAATGTTCACTAACATTTACATATTATTTGTCACGATTGATTCCCAATACCATATTAGTTGATCCAATGATATAAAAAATTTTACGCAATGTATAAGAGGTAGATATATGCCCCAACCATCTCATTATTAAATAATAAAAACATTTTCCATAAGATCACAAATAATCATATCCTAACCCCTGAAATGAAATTGGTGTCATAAAAATGAAATCATATCATAACCTATTGAAAAATAATTGATTCCTAATAAATTCATCATTAAAATAACCCATGAAAACAATATTATTTCAAAATTATATAACATGTAAAAGAGAAATTGGTTTCATAAACATAATTTCATTAAAAGAAGAATCATTCAGAGATAAAATTTGAGTATAACATTGAATAATTTTGCCATAAAGGCATGAGTAATATTGAGGGATGTGTTCTTATCTGTAAAATTATTTTTAACGATCTTTTGAAAACATTTCTACATGAATATATCCTTTAATCTTTGAAAATTTATTTTCCAAAAATAATTAATTTTTAAATATTTTTCTTCGAAATTGTTTAATGGAATCCCTGAAAATAAATAATCATTTTTAAAATCTTTTCTTATTGAAAATTGTCTTTAAGGATCATTTGATTTTTTTTAAAACATGGTTTTCTAAATAAAATATATTTCCGACTGAATAGACCAATATGCTCATATTTTTTTAATTTGTTTTATTTTTTTCTTAATTGTATTAAGTACCATTTGGGGAAGAAATGGTACTAATACATGGATATATCATGGATAAATATAGGGTATGGACACTCATGAGTGTTCTTGATATATGTATATTATGATTTAATCAAATAATCATAATCATTAACAATCTTAAAAAGTGATGAGATTCTTTAAATAAACAACTAACAAATGGTTACTTGGCATCATACTCCTCATATATGAAAAAAATTACACAAAGCATAAATTATCATTAAAATATGTATATAAATGATATAACATTTTAAATTTATGTATATACACATCATCATAAAATTTATGTTCTTAATAAAAATGAGTCTCTCCGATGGAAAACTGCCACTAAACATATTAACCGATTTTCAACTATTTAAACATAAATCCCATGTAATAAAGATCATAAATTACATATATAAATACCAATTAATTTAGTTATAATAATAATTTAATACATACATGGTTGGAATACATACCCCAAAAAATGAATGGGTTGTGGGTAAATCATGTATCTCCCATAAATAAAAATTGTGATGATATCCCCATACCTTGTGCCTTAACTCTCATCGTACTCATTCAAAATGCCTGTATAATAAATATAAATTTATTATTAATTTTTAGAGAAACATATTCTTATATCTAATAAAATATATAGTTTTATTATGACCATATAGTATCCACTTTTTATCAATCCTAGGTTTATATTTCAATTATTGTAATATTCAATGTGTTCATCACATGTGTCTTAATTGTTTATATCATTAGTCCTCATACTTATATCATGATTTCAAAAATATACACCATGATATAAATATTCTGAATATAATGTATATTTTTGTTAAAATAATAAATATAATATATATTTATGTAATGGAATACCCCATTCATGGAGTATGTAATCTATATGTATGAATAAACGATGTTCCCATTTTTATTATCGTGCTGAATGAAATATTAAAAATGAAATATGAGTTTATAATATAATTATATTAGAGTAATAATTTTATATATATCATTTATTCTTAAAAATTGCATCCTTAATAAATTTCATGTAGTGTGTGATTGAATCAAATAGCTTCGAGGGGGTTGTAGTCCACACTTTCTCAAATGATATTATCATATTTACACCACATGGATAGTAAAAAGTTTATGTGTTATAAAAGAAATAAAAAATCTCAAATTCATACCAAATATAATATATTATGTATATAAATATATTTTCTAAAATAATTTATACCATGTGAGGTGGTAAAGAAAAAATGAACATTCATCATTTAGTGTGGTGGTAATTCATCTTAAAACATAAATATTTTGTTTGTTACCTATTTGATGGATGTTTGTGTTAGTGTAAGTTAACCACATAAAATTAAAAATTCCTAGTATATTGAAGATAATGGTTTTTTTATATTTTCATGGAATCTTTATAGTGGAGGGGATAGGGAAGGAAAATAATAGAATGGAGCTTGAGAGAAGACGTTACCTCATAATCCTGTAACTCCTTTTGGTTTGTGCAAAAAAGATTCTTTTTATTGATTTATATCCAAGGGGATTATTCTAAATGGAATGGAAGGATGTTGGGATGTTTATAAGGAATATATTGTATGATCCTAATTTTTTTATAGGTCTGATGTTTTTAATTGGTGGTATAATTTTTTAACGAAGGAGGAGAGGAACTGTTGTAAATATTTGAAAATAGAATTCCACGCTTGTTTTTCATGTTGCTTGTTTACCCAATAATGATAAAATTTATATTCATATAAGTATATATTAAAAATATTTTAATAAAATAGATTGTGGAAAATTTTATTGGTCGTTTTAGGCATTAATGTTATGTTTAATTCCATATTAAGAATACTTTAACCATAATTATTATTATTAATTTTAATCACATTCACTAAAAGTTTTGGTCATTAAGTATGTTTACCAAATTAGAAATTAGAAATTATTGTACTTTCTAATATATTTGTTTTTAAATTATAATCACCTAGGTGTTAGGATGTTAATTAAAATTAATCCAATATTCTGATCAACAATGTGGGTTTTTAAAGCAAAAAATATTCAATGGTTTTCTATGTTTTTATATCCATGTTCAAAGTGAAATTGATCTAACTGACCAAAATTTTATTAAATTATAAAAAAATTATCTAATAAATCTTTGAAACAAATTTAAAATTTAATTTAACATTATAAATAAATTAATTTAAAAACAGTTTTGAAAAAAAATATTTTATTTTTCATTATTCATCAAAAAAATGAAGTTTCTAAAAAAATCCCAGAAATTCATCATAAGATAATTTAACCATTACAAATATAAAATATAAGTTTATTTTGTGGAATTAAATTTCTGAATTCATATAAAATTAATTTTATTATTTATCTCAAAAAACATTAAATCGATTTGAGAAAATCATATTTTTTAAAATATAAATATATTACCAAAAATTATATCCTTCATTATCAAAATATTTTATTTATATGAAAAAATTATATAAAATATTTTATTTTTTTAATATTCTTATAACTATGTTTAACGGATTGGTTATAATTATATTATTTAATTATTTATAATAGTAAAATGATGTTTTGTAAAAACATTTGTGTAGCATGTAACGTAAGAAATGTCGATGATGCATACACCCTGTCAATGTTACATGTTACATATGATAAGTTGAGGTTCTTTTTATCATTGTCTAATTCAGTGCAATTTGAAATGAGTGTTTGATTTAATGAGTTTCAAGAAACAAAAAGAAAATTAATTTATTTCATAAGAATAAGGTTCATAAAAACATTGGGCCTTACATTCATACCTAAAATATTTTATAAAATTAATTTATAAAAAATATGATGAATAATATTTTATATATTTTTTCATTTGAATATATTATTTTTCATTTTTAATTTATTATTAGTTTTATATTGTTGGTGCATATTCATATTTTTAGACTAAAAGAGATTCGTTATTTTTTTATTTAATATATTATAATATACGATTCATAAATATTTAAAATTTTATAATATTATTTCAATATAATTTTATTTTTGATTAGTGATGATGAAGTCAGTAATGACCTTGTTTGGTAATTTTTAAGGAATAAAAATTGTGTTATTTTAAAAATAAGATAAAAATTAGTATTTATTTTCTTGAATACTTAAACATTAAAATGTAAATGTTTTCAAATAACCCAATTATTTTAGTTTATATACATTTTTAAAATTTAAATCATTTTTCATTTAGTTTTTCAAAACAACAGAAATGAGTTCAATATATAAAATGTGTGTGAATATAGATAAAAAAGTTATTTTGATTTGTAATAATATCTATTTTGTATAATTGAAATGATATTTTTTAAATTTATTAATGTATTGAATACATTTTGATAAAATATTAATAAAAAATAATGAAATTGAAAAAATGAATCACTTTCTTGGAGGCGGTAGTCCACATATATTAACACATTGAACATTGTTTCTATAAAATGGGAGGAAAATTGTAATTTCTTATAATTTTAGAATATTTCACTATTTTTAAATTCTATATTATTAAATTTAATACCCTTTTTGAACAATCTATGAATTGTGCTGATTAAATTCCAATCATTCCATTCAAAAAGGAGGAAGTCCTCACGTACTCATGGCATCATTTTTTATACAGAAAATGGAATGCGTATTTAATAATTATTCAATTAGCGTCATCATAATTTAGAATATTATAAATATATATTTAATTAAAATATATATTATAAAATATATTTTAATGAGCATAAAGATGATGGAAATAAAATAATATAAAAAAGTAGTAATTTTAAATTTCAAACTATAATTCGTGGAAAAATCCATTGAAATGTGAATATTAAATTACGTTGTGATATATTGAGAATTCCATATATGAAAATAGGTGTCTTAAAACAATAGGATTGTATTGGGAACTATTTTTATCTATCACTGTGAATGTTAGTGTGAGGAGATGTGGGGGGGGGGGTAAAGGCACATTATATTAGTAGAGATAATAGACTTTTAATAATTATATATATGTAAAAGTCATTATTCATTTAAGCTATATAAAATATAATTGAAAGTAATACAGTGTGGTGGGATTTATGGTTACAAAATACTCACCATGACATTTTTACACTTTTTATTAACATGTTTTAATTCGTTTTCCAATATATTTTTCCCCATTATATATATTTGGTTTTATTATGGTAACAAATTATTATGAATGTAATATTTTTATTAAAAAAATTAAATCGTCTTTATTGAATAATTTCATACTAATTATTACATATAATATATAAATTGTGAGAAATAAAATTTTAATGTGAAATATAATTAATTTTGGCATTATTTCTTAGAACATGTAAAAATAAATTTTTTTAAAAAATAGCATTCTAGTGCATGAAACAAACATGTGGCATAGAATTATAAATTTTAATATTTTTAATGAAATTAATATGTTAATTTGAGAAAAAAAAAATCTCTTCAAAATAAATCCAAAACTAAATTTTACCAAAAAATGTTTTATTAAATAATTCACCAGAAATTAATTTTTTTAGGAAAAATGTTAATTATGTTACTAAAAAATATATGATCAATTATAGAAAAATTTAAATGTAATTTTAAAATATATATTTATTATATATATATATGATCAATATATATGATTTATTAACTTCTATAAATTTCATATATAGTCATAAATTATTAAAATTTACAATTTTATTAAAAAATTGTTAAATAATCACCCAAAAATAAAAAATTTGGGAAATTTCGAAAAAATTCACCTTATGTTAATTTTGACATGATTAATATAAATATGAAATATTTGTTACAAAATATAAAATTGATAATTTTTTCATTTTTTATGTAATGATTTGAAAAATAGATCTATAGAGAGTTTATATTGTCGGAATTTTTGGATGTAGTTGTTTACCTGTATAGTAAGGTCTCGTGTATTATAGTTATAGGGATTGGAATCTAGAAACCCTTTGTTTGTTTCCTCATAAAAATTAAATAATTAAATATTAGAAATATAGACACAAGGTTAGAAATATCAAACGCCATGTTTTCACACTAGAAATGATCCCTTATACTCCGTTACATATTAATAATACTATGGTCTATAAATTAATTTGAGCTATGAAATTTATCTTTAAATTCAATATATATTCAATATTCTAATGGCATAGACATAATCATTCCACACATGAACACCCTATATTCATAGGTGAGCTCTATGATTTTTCCATATTTCCTAGATTTTATTTTATTTTATATACCCTTCTCATCTAACTAGGACTTCGTCATCTTCCCCATTAATGATTTTTTGAAAATCACATGGAAAATAAATGATGTTTCGACTAACAAAAAAATTTCCATACCCATATTTACTGTCTCATTAAATATAGTATCTATTTCCATCATCATGATGGAAATATCAAAATGACCATTTCTACACAATGAATCCACCACCATGTTTTCATTCCTAGGGTGGTAGTGTATTGCACAATCATAGTCTTCTATTAATTACAACCATCTCAATTGACATATATTAATCTATTTCATCATGAATATGTACATTAAACATTTTTTATTATATGTATATGTAACATATTTCACTAGAAATGTATTTAATCTATATTTTAAAACCATATATTTATTATGAATTCTCAAAATATTATTTTGTATTTTTCATCTCAAGGGTAATTAATTTCCATGATGTAGAACAAATAACATTATTATTAATATTAAAGATGCACCCTAGTCAATTTTTTGATGCATCAATGTATATATAATAACTTTATTATCCCAATAGTTATTTCAACATTGGTGTATTCATAATTCTATTCATTGGTTCCAGATAGTATTCATCAGATTCTGAAGACCATGTGAACTTATATCTATTATGTCTTGACATTGATAATGGGATATATTATATGGAAATAATTTTAAATAATAACCAATAGTAACCAAATATATCAAGGATAATTTTTAAACTTGTTATATTTGTTGATGTGTGACATTCTTTAATAGCTTTTATCATTATAGGGTTTACTGATATACCATCATTGAAGATAACATTCCCAAGATAAGGCACCTTTTGAATCCAAAATTAAATCCTTTTGAATTTTTCATATATCTCATTCTATTTTTGTTCCCCATGGATGAACCATATTTATTATTTATAATATTCATATGGCTTAGAGTATATCATTTTTCTTCAATAAAATCCTTATTTTTTTTAAGAAATTCCTTTTTTCTCTATTAAAAAAATCCATAAGCATGTGGTTTTATTAGTTAAGGAAAATGGAATTAACTTAAATATATACCGTTATTCCTAAAAATAAGATATGTTATCCCCATAGTCCAATTAATGGGAAAAATAACTCTTTCATAAAACACATATAGTGATTTATTTAATTCAATTAATTCCTCTAAAGATATTCTTAATTATAGATTTGATATGGGATTTTCATTAAGTCCATGATCAATAGATATTTCATCTTCAGGTTCATGCGGGTTTTACATAATTTAACTTATTATAAATAAATATATTCATAAAATATAGTAAAATCCAATATTCTTAGTATATAAACGTTCATTTATTCACCACATCTATTAATTCCATTTAAATGATTTATTTGGGGTGGTTTCATACAATAAATACCCAATAAAGTCTATAAATTATTGAAAATGAATTCTTTTTTCACCTTAGATACTATAATTTCCTTCTCTCAAAATTCATTGCAACAATATTTTTATCAAAACTATCCTATGGACTATATAAATCTCAACCATTCGTATATTTTTTCTTTTATAGAATTTACATGTAGTTTAATAGTGACATACTAATATTATAACTGTCTATGTTTCACAATGGTCAATTAATTTTCTGTTGTTTGGTGATGGGGATGTTTAGGGGATGTCTGAGGAGTTTTTGTTGGAGTTTGAGGTACAAAAAAGATACTATAGGGATTACATGTCTTTTATGTATATTTCATAGAATGAATATTAGTTTTGTAACTTCCCTAGGATAGTTCACAACATGAAATGAACTGGGATACAAAAAATAAATATAAATATAAAGGTGATAAGTTTTCCATTGGAAACCGACTTAGATGTATTACACCATTTGAAAGGGGATTACTCATTATCTAATGCCGAAATGATGTAATTTTTTAAAATGTTCCATCCACTAGGGTTTTCACAAAACATATGGCTATAGTAGTATCTATCATCCATGTATAGTCTATAGTTCATTCCATGGAATTTTATAAGTCTCGTCGATGGGAATTGATAATCAATCTTCAATTGTTAATCAATAGCGATCTGTATTTGAACTGAGGTGTGTTCATTCTATATTTTATTGGTTTCTCTGGGATAAGACTCTCATTTCCAAAATAACATGTTTCTATGTGATGGAATATCTAATTATTTTCTTATAATGTGTTCTCCATTGGTCATCGATTAGTGTTGTGGTGTCGCTTCATTCTCGGGTGGATGCAGTTCTCATGGGAGAGGAAATCGTAGGATTTTTTCATAATCCATTTCCACATGAGGAAATTTGACGCCTCTTCGAGGTTTGGTAATCCTTCATTTCTCATTTTTTTGTGCATCATTTGGGAGGGTTTTAATTTTTTTCTTCTGATCATTGTTTCCACACACTAATCATTAATTCGAATTGGTTAATGGATTAAAAGTTGTTGAAGGACTCGATTCAGATGTTTTTATAGTAGTGATATAATTGTGATGTTTTAAACTATACAAGATAAATTCCCCTCAGAAAATCATGATCCTTAGTTTTCCTTGTATGAACAATGAATAAATTTCATGTTGGTGGGTTCATGTTAAACACTTTCTGAAATAAATTGATAAATCCCAAGAACGTTGATAATAAATTCATTCCGTATGATTACCTAGTTTCTTTGATAACCCCCGAATTAACTTCTGATACTAAATAAGTAACTCCTTTTTAAAACCAAAATTGTGTTATGCTTTGGTATGTGAGGTG
Organism: Viscum album; assembly: GCA_963277665.1. Classification (NCBI taxonomy): domain Eukaryota; kingdom Viridiplantae; phylum Streptophyta; class Magnoliopsida; order Santalales; family Viscaceae; genus Viscum; species Viscum album. The sequence goes on along the minus strand of OY728162.1, from coordinate 1,230,931,154 downwards.
TTGTGTTGTGTGGTATAGTTGTGTTTGTGCATGTAAGACATATGGATTGTGATGTCGATATGGTCTGATGGGGTTTAAAATCTAGTTTATGATCTAGGTTGGTTTGCATGATGACATGGATGAACCTATAGACTATACATCCACCTAAACATGTTATGAAATCTCAGGTTTATATATTGATTGATTGTGTAATGGAATAGATGTGTAGAATAGTGGGGCTATGATCAGGTTGTGCAGTGATATGTTGTTCTATTTCATATTTTGTGATTTTCAGGGTAGTTGTGAAAATTAAAGTGGAATAACGAATAGATAATTTGTAAATAACACTTGGAACTGGATTGGGTTGGTTCATTTATCATAATAAATAAATGATTTTCAAATAAAGAAATGTAATGTTTTATTAAGTTTGTTTTAAATTGGATGGATTTTGGGGAAGGATGTCTGGTCCTGTGCATTTAGAAGTGGCATAAATGTTAAATTTTTTGTGAGATGGTTGGTAATTGAGAACCAATAGGTTGGGCTGGATTGTTTGGTATCATATACATATATAATTTTTTTACCTTTTTATTTCTATATGCATCCCACCATAGTTGAGAACTACATGCCGAAACCCCCATCGTCACAGGGGTGGGTGTCCTTCCCAAACAACTAGATGGAAGGATGGATGGATTTCCACCCACTCTTCCCTAATATCACTTCTAGTTAGGGAAATTCCAATATTCTTTGAGCATGTTTTTGTGTGAGAGGCATCGGTGTCTGTGGGTGGGTTGTGCTATCCCATTTATTCAAGGGATGAGTTTTTTTGTTCTTTCCCATGTGTTTTTGGTATATGGTGTGATATGATTTCCGTAGTGTCATCAGGATGAGATATGGATTGTGAGTACCATGTGACCGCAGGTGGTATGTGGTGTGGTTTGTGTCCTAGGAGTCTACAGGTGGGACATATTGTGGTTTGTGGACTAGGTGTCTATAGATGGGATGTGATGTGGTTTATGCGTCCCAATTGTGTGTGGTTTGGATTTCATGTGGTTAGTGAGGCCCATGTATCTGTGGGTTGGATGTGATGTGGTTTTTGAGGCCTAGGTGTGTGCCGGTGTGTTGTGATGTAGTATTTTTTAAAGATATGGGATTGGGAAAAAATTTACAATTAATAAAAGAAGAAAATACGCGGGAAGTGGTGTGGTGTAACCTATCGTAGTTGTTCGTATTATATTACATTAAATGACTATCTTTACTTGGTGAGCATGCCTTGGTGAGGATGGGTTGGATAGTATACCTTGTTAACTGTTTCTTGGATCTACTAATTTCTCATTGGGTAATTCATATGTTTCCTTTCATGTGTATATGAGTGACAAAATATTTTCCTAATCGGTATACTTGTATGCTCACCATACGTATATAAAACTAATTTTAGGTTTCCATGAAGATTATTAAAAATGTATTGGTTGTTTGTTTCTCAAGATTTCGGACAAACACCATACCATTCATCATCTTTCATTTACGAACATTACTTTGGAGTTTTACGGTACTTTCATTTATAAAAGATTAATTATAAAATGAATGTTGGATGTATTTTTGAATTATTTTATAAAGGTTTTTAATTTTGTTTTCATATTATCCAGCATCTCTCTCGATCAGGTTTTAAAAAAAATTGTCAATACCTCCCATTTTCTAATATTTCTATACCCTCGGTGAAAGACTCCACTATAGAGCCTACTAGAGGCAGGTATTAGAGGGTCATTATCTGTCTTTATTCATTTCCAGCCACAGAGGGGTATCATTGGTGGGATGGGTCATGACGTAAGGGTATTAGAGGATGATGTTTGATAGATAGGAAGGAGTTTGGAGATAGTCAAATTGATGATTTCCTAGATTGTTTAGAAAATAGTGTTAGTTGATCATGGTATGTTACATAAGACAGGGAGGACTATCTAGGACATAGGATTTTAGGTGCCCCTATTTTTTGATCCAAGGAATCTGAGACTGCCTAACAAATAATTGAGGCTACATCATTTTGTTGGAAGAGACCCTAGGAAAGGTACATAAATCATAATGACATGAGTTCTTGTTTGAATTGGAATTCTTTGGGATGTATAAAATAGGTAAAAAATAATGAAATAAATTAATCATGTTATAATGAATATTAAATTCCACAATACTCATGATTATGTATTCCTTGTTTATGTTTCAATTTCAGATTTTGGTCATCATAATCTTGTGGCTCAGGAACTGGAGGCTAACCAGGCCGATCTGGATTAGTGATAGAGGGTTGATCTAGTTGATGAGGATGACCAGGGGTAGAGGAAGTCCTAATATTTTTAGAGACATGATTTGGTAAAGTATTAGGGAATTTTTTAAAACTAGAGGCGGAGAAGTTGTCTGAGGATCTTGAGATCAACTTAATCTTCATTCGGGGCCTGACAGAGTAATGGGTTCCATTAGTATTCAATTAGATACGATGATTTACACGTCAATGGAGGACACATTATATATTGGAGGGGATGGAAGAATATGTTTTGTTGGTTTACCATGAGAAGGAGTTCTGAGAGGGATTCATGTCATCAACCTTGAAGGCTGATAAGATGTTGGAGATACTCTCCCTCCTGTAGGGGATTATGTTAGTATAGGAGCTAGGGATCTAGTCCAATGACCCATGTCATTTTTTCGCTGGATATATTACAGGATGAGGAGTCTCGTGTGAGATGTCTTGAGGTAACACATCATCCTTATATCTAGTATGTGATTAATCCCTTTACATTAATGACATACATGGAGGCTCTATAGAATGTGGAGGTGGTTGAGAGAATGCACTCATGTGGAGGTCTACCATAAGAGGGGATCCAGAAGGGTCCTTATAGATACCAGGTTATCAGTGACTTGTCTCTGGTGCTAGGGAATTCGTGTCTTCGATCGGTATATTTTCCACCTCAAAAGCATCTTTTTTGTCTTTTTATTCCACAATCCTTTTCTGTGAATTTATGACTGAGGATTTACATATCCAGAGTACCTAACCATCTTCTTATCAGTTTCCAATGGTCATTAAAGATCAGTATGACGGAGGTGTACAGGTTCAGAATCAGCCTCACCAAAAGAAGCTAGCATGGTCGTTTCAGCAGCAGGGACAATAGGCCCATGCTCCGTTGAGGGGAGATAATGTAGTTGGGGATGACATCAGGAGGTTCCTCAAGGGAATCGACTGAGGCATGGTAATAGAATTTGTCATCAGTATATGGGAGGATTATCTAGGAAAGGAAGGTTTCAAGAAGTGGAGGTATTAGTTCCAGCAGAACCATAGATCATTAGAGGTATGGACAATTTTTTATTACCCATTCATTTTACATGAATGATATAGAATCCTATCACTTCTTTGTTGAACATGATTGATCCCTTGTGTTGGGAATAGAAAAAAGAGGGGTTTCATGTTCCTTAGGTGTTGATTAGGTTATTCAGAGGCTAGACATGCTTGTTTGATGTGTTCTAGGGGTTTTTACTGATGATGGGGCCACATTAATCCCATGGGTAAATTTTTCTACTATATATAAATCCAAACATTGTCATCCGTGGAATTAACTGTTTTTATTCCATGCATTTCGTTATTGAATCCATCCATATGAAAGTTGGTTTTTCAGATGAGGATGGTTAGAATGTTGTTTTTTATATTTATTGGGGCTGTTAGGTTGGGAGTCGTAATGGGAACACCCTTAACTTTTTTTTGTATGAAATTCTATAAGAATTAAGGGACACTGAAATCGCAGAGGTTCCAAGAGTCATTAGGGAATTCCTAGATGTTTTATCCAAGGAGGATGTGATTCTTCCCCCTCGACATAATGTTGAGATCACTGTAGAATGATATCCAAATTATTCTCCATTTTCAATGGCTCCTTATCGGATGTACCCATCAGTGTTATGGGATTTGAGGATTCAAATAGATGATATGATGAATAAGGGTATTTATCTGGCTCAGTATGTTGTTTTGGGGTGATTCAGTTTTGTTTTCAAAGAAGGTTATGGTGGTATAGGGTTTTAGATATAGTATTAGAGGTTGTACCAAGTAATGGTAAAGAACCTCTTCCCTCTTGCATGGATATACAATCTTTTGACCAGTTAGGAGGTGATAGTTTGTTTTCTAGGATCGAACTATAGTCAGGATATCAGCAATTGATGTTGAAATTTGGAGATATTTTAGAAACTACTTTTAGATGCTAGTATGTGCAATTCAAGTTCACATTCATTTCATTTTGTGTTATGAATTCACTATCCATGATCAGGGGAATTATTAAATCCATATTTATCGAGTTCATGGACTGTTTCATCATTGTATTCATCGATGATATCCTAATCTAATCAAAGTCATGGGGGTGAATTTTGAACATCTCATAACGTTATCATGGGTTCTCCGGTGCCAATAGATATATGGAATGTCATCCAAGTGTATGTTCTGGACACAAGATATGCATTTTAATGGGAATGTGGTGTATCATCTACGTTTTAATGTTGGACCATAAATGGTTGAAGAGGTTGTTTCATGGGTGGCACCCGAGAATGTGGCATAAGATTGTAGTTTTCAAGGTCTTGTAGGATATTATTAGAGTTTTTTTCTTATTTCTCTTGAGTTATAGGTATTTTGAAATATTTAAATAGAAATTACTAGTATTATCTGAAGATCTAGTAGTGAAAGGAATCATTTTCTTACCTAATGGTGAGATTGGTTAGTTCTCCGGTTCTCTAGTTACTAGAGGATAGGGTGATCTTTTGGAGGTTTTTTGATGCTTACCATCTGGGCTTGGGATGTTCCTTGATGAAAAAAGGACAAAAATCTCTTATGATTCCAAGAATTTATTTCATCATTAGTGTAACTATGCCATCCATGATCTACCTTTTATTGTTGATCTGTTTTTGTTGAAGTTATGGCAAAAATACCTAATTAAGGAGTGCTTTGTGGTCTTCACGAATCACAAGATCATGAGGTATATCTATTCCTATCAAGATCCCTATCTAGTAAAGTGGATGATGAAGGAGTTTATTCATTAATTTGAGTTTTAAATCTCATAAACCTTAGGAAAGGGTAATGCTATGGGAATTTCCTAGGGTAGGATGTCATAGAATGTGGTTTTTAGGAGTCTGTATATGCTTGTAGAGTGTTGGTGGAGTTGGAATCCACGCACCTAGTAGCAAGAGTGGGATGTGATAAAGGCTCTTTTTTTAGATGGTGGTGAATTATTCTATGATGTAGTAGTTGGAGAAGTCTCATTGGGGAGTCTCAGAGGTGGAGGTGTTGAGTGATCATGTTTGACATAGTGATGCTCCGTAAGGATGGTCAGAGGATGGTTGAAATCAGATGTTGTTTCATGAGAAGTTGTTTGTTTTAATGGTTGTGTTTGATTAGGTTATTCAAGAGTTTCATATAGCACCTTTTTTGATACTTCCATGTGTTTTTATGATGTACCATCAAATTATGATGTAGTTTAATTGCCTGGGATGTAAGGGGAAGTGGTAGAGTTTGTCGAAAAGTGCATAGTTTTCCATAATGTGATGGCTACGTACCATGTTACCATTGGTTTTTTGTATCCCTAGGATGTCCCTAAGTGGATGTGTGTTGAAATCGGAATGGATTTCATATCAAGGAAACCTAGTGCTCTGTGATCCTATGATGTAATTTGAGTGATACTTGATCTATTGATGAAAATCGATCACTTCATAGTGATTAAGGAGTCAGGCGCAATATATGACTTGGTTAAGTGGTGTGTGGATGATGTGGGGTGGTTTCATGGATTTTTTAGAATAGTTTTATCATTTATGAATTTATAGTTTACCTCACATTTTTGGAATGGATTTTTAGCATTCTTTTGTAACCCAATTATTCCTCAATATTGATTTCCACCCTCAGACAGATGGGTAGACAGAGCGGACTATCCAAGCATTTAAGGATATTATTTGGGTGTGCGTATTGGACATTGGAGGGTATTTTCTATGAATCATATCAATTTAAGTGTATTCTTATAATAATATATATTACTCTTCCAATGGATGTCTTCCATTTGTGGCATTGTACAAGAGACTATGTCATTCTACACTATACTGGAAGGATGTTGGGGGGGAAATTGTTCATGGTACGAATGTGGTGCGAAGCACAACAAATAAAGTTAATCTCTTTTGTGAGTGTATGAAAGTAGCGCATGAAGAACATAATTTGTATGATGATCATGGGTTTAGGTTCTTGGAGTTCATGGTTGGGAACTATGCGTTTTTTATTGTTTCCCCTCGATGTGGACATTGGTGGTTTGGAAGAGGGACTATGATTTCTCCTAAGTTAATTATACCCATTGTGGTGATGGAATAATTTGGAGAGGTGGTGTATCATTTTTTGTTTCCACCATAGCTATAGAGGATCCACGATGTCTTACATGTGTAATAGCGCTGTTAGTATCTACACAATGACACCCCTCTCACTAATTAGGGAGAGATGGATATCGAGGATGAAATGGAATTTTTAGAGTAGCTAATGGAGATCCATGATCATAAAGAGAATGTTCTTTGTGGATGACTTCAAGTGCGTTCAATTGTCTCTTATTGACCATTCAAGGTTCTGATTCTCTACTAATGTGTATAGCATCACTCGGGTCGAATCCTTCATGCTAATACCTTTTATGAGTAAGTAGTTTTTTGTAGATTGTATTTTGATTGGGGGGTTTTCTTGTAGAAATTAATAGAAATTATTTATTGATTAATATTGATAAAACAATTTGAAAAATTTTGGGTTGAGTTCATCATTAGGTAGTTAAGCATATGATATCCTTGAGTCTTTCTTTATATTACATTAAATTAAGACCCATGTCACAAGTTGAAGTTGGTTGAAATTCCCAAGTGATATGGATATAATCCAAGACTTAAATTAACATAGGATTATAATTAAAATCATATACTATTTTTGGTAGTGTATTTATAGTTCCAATAATCCATGTAAACCACTCATTAAACAAAACAATTCATTAATCCAGGACATGTTAAGACCAACATACACAATGTTAATTCAAAGAATATTCAGCGAGAAAAATCCCTCAATCACGTAACATCCCAAAATTATAACACAGATTAATGAGAGATTTACTAATCCATTTAAATAGTTATTATTTAGGAAATATTTTTCTATAGTGAATAACTCTAAATAGAAAAAAAATAATGGGATATGAAAAGAGTTGTGTATTGAACACACACACACTAACGGTGATGAAAATTAAAGATATAATTTTCATTGAATGGGGATGCTAAAGAATGGATGGGGATTCAACAGTATTTAAACTATTTTAACATCATTAATATTATTTAAGAGAAGGTTTATGAGAATAATATATGAATAATATGAAACATGCACAAAAATTCTATTGAAATGAAAACAAACGTACATGATTACAAATAATAAAAATACAAAAGAACATGAAAAGAAATAGAGGAGGAAGGGTAGCTCAAATAAAAACATCAATATGTAACGTCGTACCAAGCCTTTAGAAAGGATTTTCTCGTGTCAATGTATTCTCCTCTCTTCTGAAATACTAACACATTCACAGATAATTGGGGATTGTATTTATAGCCCAAGGATGAGGACTATTTGAATTCTAAATCTGCCTCTCCATTTACATTGCCAATTTGGCCTTCCATAAATCTGAATCTAAAGATATCATCTTAGTCAAAGTTGTATATATTAATGTTGTCTCGATACACTCAAAATCCATAGGCATTTGTAATTATGGATCCAATGTTATAGTTGTTATATTAAACAATGTAAAACTATCCATTTCTAACCGTTCCTTTTCGATGTCCTAAATGTGAATTTATTTTTGAATAAGAATATGAAATCAAATATGAAATCCTTCTTCCACAATTTTGGCTTCCCATATATCATATTTCAGAAGGTAATATATTATGTTTATTTGATGACAATTGCTTGAGAAATTTCTGGACTAGTTCCCTATTGTAATTCTCGTCCAGAATGGTGGGATGGACTTCAAAGAATCAGTTGGGCCCCTTGTTCAGGTAGTTGGATGTTCACATTTTTATGCATGATTCATTACGATAATCAAGAACATATGGTGTATTTTAATAAAATTTGGGTTTCAGATTTAGACAAGTAACTCAATCATCATGGTTGGTCCATTTTTTTCACTGATTCTTTGGGTCTTTTTGTGTGAACCATATGACTATTCAAATATACTATTTGGCCAAGGATCATTCTAAAGAAATGTTTTAATTTGAGTAAGAAACCCTTAAAACATGAATAATGTAATTTGGATAATTAGGGTGAGAATTATTATTAAAACATTAAATATACTTCAATATGGATGAATTCAAATAGTGATAAAAAATTATATAAAATATATAACCATTAATATTTCAAAAAAATTATGAACATTTCAAATAAAATCACTAAATGGATTGTAAAATAAGTTATTAAAATATTAATAACAACAAATCCCCCACACTTAGTCTTGTGCATGTCCTCATTTTCATCAAATATTAAAAATATTAGAAAATCATTCTCACTTGGAATCAAATATTAAAATCGTGTTTTCACCAATCAAGGGAAGTTAGAATATTTCAATCTTCCATATTGAATTCCACCACAAACTGCAACTAAAATAATTTTCTCAAAAAAATCAGTTTTAATTCTCAAATTTAGAAATGGAAAATGTGGATAATCAAAACTGACATCTCTTAAGATGATTATATTCATAAATGGATGTTCACTATTTCACCAACCAAAATTAAAATTCCTAGGTTTGGAATGAGCTATTAGAATCCAATCCCTATCATAAAGTGCATATGAATCGTGATGTATTTTGAAAGGGTTTTTATGTGTCTATGGAATTGTAGGAATTCAGTATTCCAAAGAGTAGTAAGATGGGTAAAACACCATCTTGGATAAATCAACGCACAATATTTTAAAAAAACATGGAATGAAATGGAAACACATATTTACATGGGAACAATTTTGTGAATAAAGATATAAAAGTGGTTGAAAATATTAAAGGAATGATAAGATTAAATATTTACAAAACACAAAACTTCTATCAATGACATAAGAATATGTAATGCAAGTGTTATTTTTTTTCTTTTAATTTTTATTTTCATTTTTTGAAAGTTGAACTTGAAACAGATCACACTCTCATCTCAAAACCCATGATTGATCTCATCACGACACTAATTGTAATAGTTATAACAAAACCAAAGGATGAGGATGCGTGATTTCTGACCCACCCTAAACACAACACATTCTTTTTTTGGTCTTTTTAAATTTTTTTGATTTTCTTGATCACTTTTCAATTAAATTGGAACAATATGTCATAAGAATATATACATTAACAAAACACATCGAATGAAAACCTCTCCCCCACAATAAAATGGATTATTTCTCTCAATCATATGATAATATAGTGAAAACCAATAAATGGGAACCCAAAAATGAAACCCATTACCCCACAGTTAAATATCAATAAATAATAAAATGAAATTATTTGTAGATATTGGGTGGGATTAGTTATTGGGATTATAATGTGGATACCAATGGAAAGGTATTCATTGGCTCAAAGGGGCATTCAAACAGATGATTAATGTAAGTCAAATGGGAGGCTATTGGGATATTATTATTATCATGTGGTTCAAAAAATGCATCTATCATATTAATGCACACCAAGTAGGAAATTCATCTTGAAGGTCCAAAAACAAAAGAATCCAAAATGGGGTTAAGAAACATACATTTTGAAAATATGTCCATAGGTGTCCGTAGAATGAATGCTAATTCTGTTCCACATGGTTAGGTAAAATGTTTTTCCAAAGAAAAATTGAGCAATTAAATTTTTTTGGTTTTGATAAAATCATATATATCCAAATTCATGGTGAAAATACAAAATTTAAGATATGAAAACATGTATTTTTTACTCTCCAAATCGGTTGCGCAAAATTTCAAACATGGATGGTGAGTATGTATGACTAGGTTTTTTTCATTTATAAATTTTTATATTTATTTTTATATTTTTTTAAAACAGACAGCCACACAAAAGAGAATGATAGAAATAAAAGAACGATTGTTGATGAAAGTGATAAAAATTTGAAAAATAGAGGAAACAGATGAAAAAAGGAGACAGATAGATTGAGTAAGAAGATATATATTGGAAGTTAAAGGGAAAGTAGTGCACCGTCATTTGGATTTGGTGGGTGGACATTTAAATCTAGTGGTGGGTCTACTGTGGATCTGATGGATGTTTAGGTGGATCTAGGGATGTTTGTCCTATCATGGTGATGCATCAACCGATGTCTATTTATTTTGAATGTCCTTTACGAATATGGGACTTGGAATTTCACTGAACAACATAGGTAAACATGTTAAATAATAATAATACCTTCCCAATGAGAATTAGTCTTACTAGGGTGAAGCTGAAATCTAGAGTTGAAGAGAAATAACATTTCAACATTATGAAATACCTTTCGAAAGATGTGTTTTTCAAGGAGTGCCATGATTTTTTCTTTGTTGGTATTACTACTCTTGTAATAATCAAGTCAATGTTCCTCCAATTCATCCAATTGCAATAATATTTCTCCACCAGATTTTTCAAAATCAAAATTACAGGATTATACAACCCAAAAAGGCTTATGTTGAATTTCAACAGGAAAATGACATGCTTTACTAGAAACTTGCCTAAAAAAGACATCCCAATATATGTTTTGTAGTTAGTTTGATAAGCCCAAACTACTTCACCATGTCTTTCAGGACAATCATTTCGGGTGGGATTATCAATTATCTCAAGCACACTTTTGACTTCTATATTAGAAATTTCAGTCATTCCATTTTTTTGGGAGTGATATACAGTTGATGTTTAATGTACAAAACCATTCTTTTACAAAATAGATTCCATGGTTCTATTATAGAAATGGGTTCCAAATCACTTATCATGGCATAAGGTGTGCCAATTTTTTAGAAGATATGTCTTTATGAACTCACTAATAGTATATATACCATCTTTTCTAGTGGGTTTATCCTCAACCCACCTCAAAAAATTCAACTGTAAGAATTATTTATGCAAACCCATTAGAAGCGGGAAATTGTATTTCGAAATCGATACACCAAACATCAATGATTTCACAAAAAAAATAAATGATTTTGGGGCATTTTATTTCTTTTCGAAATTGTACTAAACTTTTGGAAAGTGTTACATGGTTGAAAAAACTGATGTCAGTCCTTGAAGAGTGTAGGCCAGATGAATCTAGATTCTAAGACCTTTCAGGAGATCCTTTGTGGTCCATAGTGGCCTTCTCTGGGATGTGAGTGAAAAATTTTCCAATATGGAGAAATTTTCATCTTCATCAACACATCAACTAATTACCATGTCATCCCTAGTTTTCCAATGTTTATTTTCTTCCCAAAAAATAGTATTTTGAATAACATTTAAACTTCATTTTTTTGTTATTTTGCAAATAATTCATGAAAAAAAACAGAGATCATGTAATTTATAATTGGGTCATAAAATGGTATTTTGGGATTGAGAGATGAATGGTGCTCAGTGGGGAATTTCAGATCAATGATTTCTGAATGAGAAAAATTAAAAATTCTACTCAAGTGTTCATCCACAAGTTTTCTTTTCCCTTTTATATCATTGATTTCTATGTTAAACACTTGAAGTATTAGGATCCATCTTATTATACTCAGTTTGAAATAACATTTCTTGAGTGAGAACTTTATAGTAGAATGATTTGTGGATATGATGATTTTGAGACCTAAATGATAGGGCTGAAATTTTTAAACGGTAAAACCCACTGCTAAAAGTACTTTTTCAGTGATAGTGTATTGATATTGAGTTTCATTTGATATTTTCGAGAAATAATATATGGAATGAGGAATATTTTCACTTCATTGACCAAGAACATCCCCAATGGATGTATCATAAGCATCAAACATCAACTCAAATAATAAAGACCAATCTGGGGGTTGGATCATTAGGGTAGATGTAAGAGATTATATGAGTTAAATAAAGGCTCTCATGTAAACCTCATCGAAATGGAATATTTCATCATTTTAGAGCAATCATGTGAGTGGAAGTTAAATGCTATTAATTCTATGGATGAATAACTGATAGAAACCAGCATAACCGAGGAATGAACGGATGTCTCAAATATAGGTGGGTTCATTAAGTGAATGGATTACATCAATTTTGGTAGGGTCAACTTCAATATCATATTTTGAAACTATGTTCCCTTGAAAGAATACCATTTTCAACAATGAAGTGACATTTTTCAAAATTAAACAAATGGTTACACTTGACGCACCATTAAAGGACTAGAGAGAGTGAACTCAAGCATGATTCAAACGACTCACCATAAATGGAAAAGTCATACATGTAGAGTACCATGATGTGTTCATTGAATTCAGAAATGAAACTCATAATACACCTTTGAAATGTTGTAGGAGAACTAAAAAGGCCAAAAGGAATTCTCTTATATGCATATATTCTAAAGGTCTAAGTGATAGTAGTAATTTCATAGTCCCGAAGTGCGATTGGGATTTGTAAGTAGTTGGTGTATCCATCAAAAAAGAAATAGTGCGACTTTTCTGCAAATCATTCTTGCATTTGATCAATGAATGGAAGATGGTAGTGACCTTTTCGTCTTTCATCATTAAATTTTTAGTAATCAATGCACACATGCCATTTTTTCTTCACTCGATTTGTGACTAAATCCACATGTTCATTTTTTATAGGAGTTATCCCACCCTTTTTAGGAATAACATGAATTGGACAAACACATTCACTATCAGAAATTGGTTAGATAATACCAGCATGAAGATGATTTGTGATCACTTCTGTAAATACCTCATGTATGAGTGGATTGATTCTTTATTGTTGTTGACTAATTGGTATGGATTATTCCTCAAGATAATTTTGATTCATACAAAGAGAAGGGTTAATTCTGAGTATGTTATCTAGGGTCCAAACTAAGGCCTTTTTGTTTTCCTCTATCACCACACCATCTTTGGACTCCTCAGTTTGAGTAAGTAAAGATGCTATAATGACAAAATATAAGTGATCATGGAAACAGAATACATATTTCTGGTGTTTATGAAGAGGTTTTAGATATGTATCATCTCTCATTTAATGGTTAGACAACATAAAATGGAACAATGGATTTCAGTTTCTTCATATTATTTTTTATAAATACTTCCCATGGTGGAGTAGTAGATATCATAGTTGATGTTGTATTCAATATAGTTTTCATGATCTTCTAGATTTATGGAGACTATAAATGAGAGGTCAACATTAAATTCAACATTTATAACATGGTTAATCATGGTGCAGATTTCGCATGAACCTCTCTCATTAGAACATGATGAGGATGATGGAATGGGAATCAATTAACTCCTAGAAGTGCCTCAGAATCAGGGTTTGTGAATGAGGAGTGATCCTCCAATGGGTATTGCATGGCATGTAAAATGTTGAAAATGACGAGTTGGTCACCAAATTCCAGGGATAAGATGTCTGAATGGACATTAATTTTGGTTCTCAATGTCATTATGAATGGTCTTCCAAGAATTAGGGGAGATCATGAAGATTTTGGATCACCATCCATGTCAAGGACATAAAAATCACCAGGGAAGATAAGATGATTCACAAAAACAAGGGAATCCTGGATTATACCCCCAGGAAAAGTAGTTCTTCGATTGTACAATTGAATGAAAACACCCATTTGATGTAAGGGACCGAGACCAAGGTTGGAGAAGATGTATTTCAATATTATATTAGTTAAGACCCTATTTCTATGAGTGCTTCATTGAATTTGGAACTTCTAATATGGCATGGAACTATAAAGGTCCCTAGATATTTTCACGTTATGGGAATAGACTGCTAGGTGGATACATTTTTGAAGGTCCTAAGATTCCTCTTTTGGGTGCATGATTCCTTAAGAAACGTGGCATGCTTTGGGATTTTTTATGGAATCTAATAGAGTAATGTGGATGATCATAACTAATTCACCCATTCTAGCCTCAAAAAAACTGAATCCCACATTGGTCATCCTTCTTCCCACCGGATACATCAACAAAATAAAATTATTCCCAACTCCTAGATCATCCATTTCCCAACCCCATGGGTAATGTATGTGAAATTTCACATAGATAGGGAAAAAATACTATTCCTCAAAATAAAAACTAAAACCCCCTTGGGGATTCGGATGCTACAACACGATTCTATAAAAGACTAATAAGTTCACTCATCCACAATATCATCTTGATCGGCTCTATATATTGACTATCTTGTGATTTTTGGACTTGAGTATGTGCTCTAGTTGTTAATTGTTGTGTTTTTGTAGACATGATTCATTTGATATCACTTGCAACTACTGGTGTTTTATCAGCAAGATGACCCCACTTGTAGCATCAATGCGGGTTCTCTCTATAGCCAATAACCCCACATATAATTATGGGATAAAGATTTGGTCATGGATTTGGTGGTGTGGGTAGGTTCAAACAAGCTTCTTGATCCTCTCCTAGTACTCATGGAGTGATTCATTTTGGAATTGATGAATACCAATTATTTCATTTTGGATGGATGTAGTTTGAGAAGCATGAAATAAATTCATTAAGAAAACTTGATTCATGTCATTCCATGGGGTTATGGACCTAGGAGGGAGGTAGTGAAGCCATGACTTGGATGTTTCAGATAAGGAAAAAGTGAATTATCAAAATTTTATTTGTTCCTCAGAAACCTCTTTATTCTTCATGGTATAGCGCACCACATGGAACTCATTAAGGTGGAGATCAAGAACCTCACCGACTAGCCCATGGAAATGAGGAAGAAGATGAATCAAAACAAATTTGACTTTGAAGTCATCCTAGATGTATATATATTAAATACCAAGGGGATGGTAATTCATATTAGAGGAATAATGTTTTCTAAGGGTTTCTTCACTCAGATTGGCCATATCTGAATCAATTCTTTGGACAATGACATGTTCTTGAATTTGTTGATTATCATATAAGTTACTCTTATGTTGGTGATGTTTTTGCTCAATTTCATTGTCAAACAAATTGTAGGGATTTTTTATGAAGCTAAGAGGCATTCAAAGAGAGTTTGGAAGAATGTCGATGATATGTTTTTCATGAGGTATTTTTTCATATATGATTTTTATGCGAAGGCACGTTTCTCTTTGTGTTTTTTTTAAATTTTTTTTAAAATTCTATTTTTTTTAATTTTTTACAACAACCAGAGATTAAAGACTATTTAATGCACCTTACCTTGAAAGTACTCCACTTGAAAGCATATAAATTTTTCCCCTATTGACTGTTTAAGGTTCTGATTCTATGATAATCTATATAGCAGCACTTGAGTCGAATTCTTAGTGTTGATACTTTTAATTGAAAGTTGTTTTTAGTTGATTTTATTTTGATTGGTGGTTTTCTTTCTTATCATAATTGAAATTATTTATTGATTAAGATAGAATTAACAATTAGAAAAATATTTTGGATAGTTCATTGTTCGTTAGTTAAGCTTGTGATATCCTTGAGTCTTTATATAGAATTAAATTAACTCCCATGTCACAAATTGACAGTGATTGGAATTCCCAAGTGTTAAGGCTTTAATCCAATCCTTTAAATAACTTATGGATCTAATATTAAACATATATAAATTATTTTCGTATATTTATGGTTCCAATAATCCATGTAAACCACTCATTAAACCAAACAAGTCATTAATCCATGACATGTTATGTCCCACAAAAAACATGTTAATTCAAAGAGTATTCATCAAGCTATAGCTCTAAATCACTTAACATCCCTAAATTATAACTCAATCCAATTATAGATGTACCCATACATTGAAATATTTTTTTATTAGGTAAAGTTTGTTTACAGTGATTAACAATAAATATAACTAAATGAACGGGATTAGAAAAATGATGTCTGTGGAACACACACCCACAAACAGTGATGAGAATTAAAAATAGAATTTCGATAGAATGAGAATGAAAAAGAAGGATAGGGGATTAATCTATATTTAAATTATTTTCAGACCATAAATATTATTTGATATATGTTGGATGAGAAAAATAGATGATGAATAAGAAACATGCATTAAAATTATATTGAAATTAAAACAAACTTACACGATTACAAATAATAAGAAAACACAAGAACATGAAACAAAGAGAGGAGAAAGGGTATCTCAAGTGAAAAATTGAGTATGAAAGGTCCTCCCAAACATTTTTCAAGGATTGTTTGTGCCAATTTGTTCTCCTATCTTCTGAAATGCTAAGACAAGCAAGGAGAAGAGGGGTTGTATTTATAGGCCAAGGACGAGGACTGATTGCATTCCAAATCTGCCCCTCCACTTGCATTTCCAATTTGGCCATCGAGACAGCCAAATATCAAGATATAATCTTATTAAAAGTTATAGATAAAAATTTTGGTTGACTACTCTAAAATGTTGGAGGCACTAGACGCATGGATCCAATGTTATGGTTGTTTTATCAAGCAATGTTAAACTGTTCATTTCTATCCACTATTTTTCAATGTAGAAGATGTGAATAGATTTTTTATAGGATTATGAATTAAATTCTGAATTAATTTTTAATAAAATTATACTGAACATATCTCATCATTCTCACTACAAAATATCATCTTTATTTGATGAATCGATTGTGAGAAATTTCTTGAATAGTGTGTGTATTTTAATTCCCAGCATGAATATTGGGTCGGACTTCAAACAATCAGTTGGGCTCCAGGTTCGTGTAGAAGGACCTAAAAATGTTTTTGACTTATTCATTTGGATTATAAATAACATAGGGTAGAGTTTCATAATATTTGGGATTTGGTATATAAACCAGTAACCCAATCGTCATGGCTGGTCCAGTTTCTTCACAGATTCATTAGGTCTCCTTGTGTGTAACATATGGCCCTCCAAATAGACGATTTGGCCAAATATTCATGCGAATGAAATGTTGTATCTTGAGGAAATAACTTTAAAATACACTAAACATGATATTTGGGTAATTAGGGTGAATTTATTTATTAAAAAATATATCATTCTTGAATTTGGATAAATTCAAATAGTTCTGTAAAATTATATTTAATATTTAAACATTAATATTACAAAAAAATATTAGATTTTATATAATATTAGTAAATGGATTATATAAAAAGTTATGAAAATATTAATAACAACAATTAACTGTTCCTTTTTTTGTGTTGTGGAAGCATGGTGGCTAGGAGGAGAGAACTCGGGATCGAGAGACACAGATGTGTGTCGAGTACCATGAGTTTTTTGAGTTTTTCCTTGTTCTTATTAGTTTTTAGCTATAATTTTTTATTCTTGTTTAATGAAAAAATTTTCATTCCACTGGGTGGAAATTTTTCATGAAATTGGTGATAAGGTCCAGACATGTGAAAATAGGGAGACTATATTCATAATTGAGAAGAATTAAATTTGATGTGATAAATCTAGTGCAGGAAATTCACTGTCTCCCAAAGTGGATAGTATCATGACAAGGATGATGAAATTCCTAGATTCTTATGTTTTGGATGGTGTAGTTCGTTGACTAAAATGGTTGTCAGATTGGGAAACATAAAGATTAATACATTTGCATGGTGGTTGTGTTTTAGTGTGGTTTTTGTTGTTTTGGTCAGCTTATTTAGTTGTTGGTAGTTCATGAAAGGCGATGAGAGCCATGTTAGGTATGTTGTAGGTTGGTTGGTTTGACATCTTTTTCCTCTAGGTTGGTATTAGATTTATGGGGGTTATAATAGTTTGAGTGGAATCTGATGTAATGGACTTTTATCCCCGGTCATTTACATTTCTGGTTTTGGTGTTAGGGATGTTCATGAAGGTTTCAAGAGTTTTCATTGGATTTGGCAGTGCACAAATCTACTATAGGGATTACATGACATGTAAGTAGATTTCATCCCACGAATCATTGTTTCACGACTTTTCCTTGTTGGTCCATGGCATTAAATGGTTAATGGTATGAAAAATAAAAAAATTAAAGATGACAGGTGTTTTGATGGAAACAGACCATGATGTGTTACTCAATGCTTTAGGGGATTACATGTCATGTAATACCCTTATGTTGTAATGTTTTAAAATATTATAGATGCTTGGTTTTCACAAACACTAGGGCTATAGTAGTCTATATCATCTCAAGAAAGTATAAAATCCCTTCCTTGTAATTTTGGATGTTCCTTCGAATAGAATCGATCATCGAGCATCCATAATCAATATGTAGAAATATTTCCTTGATCTATGTTTTGTTATTACTATATTTATTCAATTTTTATTGGGTTAGTCTTTTTTTCATTCTTCTTGTCGACTCATATTATTGAGGAAATTTTTCTTTACTTCTAATGATCTCTCTTTTGGTTGTTGATCGGTTTGGCGATCTCTCTGCATACTCAAGTGGATGAAAACCTCATAGGATAGAAAATCAGAGGACCATTTTGAAATCCATTCCAATTAAAAAAACATTGACACCTCTTTAAGGTAGGTTTTTCCTTAATTCCTCTTTTTTTGTGAATATGTGTATGGGATCTACTTTTTTTGGCACATGGATCATTGTTTACCCACTATAATAAAAGATAAGAACTATGTAGATTAATTTAATGGGATTGGAGGACACAATTAGAATGTATTTATGTAACTTATGTTATTTTATTGTTTTGAAACATATGGGCTAAATACCATATTGAAAATCATGACAATTGGTGGAACTTGATTGCGCTCTAAACAACATATATGTTGGTTGGTTACTATTGAACACTTGTTTATTGAAATTGGTAAATCAGATACATTTGGATAATAAATGTATTCCCTAGGATAAATCATTTTTTGTGATAACCCCTTAATAAACAAATGAAACAAAATAAAGGATTATTTGTAAAAACTGAAATTCAGTTATGCTTAGGTACAGAAGTGTTGTTTTGTATGGGATAAATACAGTTGTGTCTTTTGGATATATATATTGTGAAGTGGATATATTGTGATGTGTGCATACACTCTGAATTATGATATTGGATTGTTTAGGTTGTGACATTTACAAACTTATAGATGATACATCTACCTGGCCATGTAATGGAATCTGAGGTTCGGAGTTTGAGTGATTATGGGATGGATGAGAAGTGTTGCCCAGAGGGACTTTGATCAGATTGTGATGTGATTTTGTGTTTCTTGTTTTGTTTTGTTCTTGGTAGTTTAACAAATATTAGTGGAATAAATGAATAAATAATAGTTTAATTAATTATGAAATTAAATTGGGATGGTTTGGTTAACGAAATTAATAAATGAGTTCTAAATTATAAATAGTAATCATTAATTATGTTGGTTGAAAATAGAAATTAGTACGCGTCTTGATGTGTGCTATTGTGCATTTAGAGTAAGTAAAAATGTCAGTAGTGTTGTTATTTGGTTGTTAGATGACAACCAAAAGGTTTTTCAGGATTATTTGGTATCATTTATATATACTTATATTTACCTCTTTATTTCAATACGCACCCCACCTAGTTGAGCACTACATGATGTACAACCACATATTCATGAGGGAAGGTGTATTTACCGAACATCACAATGGGATGATGAATGTATGGACACATTCTCCTCAATGATCCCTATTTAAGGATGTGACAATCCATGCTTTTTGGGCAGGATGTGGTGTGTGAGGCCTAGTTTTGTAAAGGTGGGTTGGGTTTCCCATGTGTTTTTTAAATGATATGTGTTGTGATTTCCTTTGTGTTTTCTGGATGAGGTGTATTAAACTTTCTGATATATCTTTGGGATGAGATATGGTTTTTGAGTCCCAGATGTACATGTGGGATATGGTGTGGTTTTGTGCCTCAATGTCTGTGGGTGTGGTTAAGTGTGGTTTGTGGCCTAGGTTTCTATGGGGATGAAGTGATGTGGTGTTTGAGGTCCATCTGTGTGTGGGCTAGATTAGGTGTATTTTGTGACGCCCATGTGTATTTGGGAAGAATGTAGTGTGTTTTGTGAGTCCTTTCATTATGCGGCCGGGTTCTGATATGGTACTTTTAGAAGATGTGGGAGCACAAAGACATTTTTAGTTATGCAAGAGTGGTTAGGATGTTCATTGTGGTGTGTGTTACACAATCATTGATGTGATGACTATATTACATTACCTGACTTTTGGTACTTGCGGAGTGTGTCTTGGTGATGATGGGATGGCATGTATACCTTGTTATGTGCTGTTTGGTGCTACTATTTTTTTCAAAGGGGAATTATTATGCTTGCATTATAGTGGGAATGAGAGACATAAGATTTTCTTATTGATTATATTTTTTTTTTCTCACCCTATATATATATAACTACAATCAAGTTTACAGGATATTACATGGACCTTGTTTGGGGTTACTAGGTCAGGTTTTCGGATTTTTTCTAAGTCTTTTTTTTATCATGATTTTTTTACCTTACATTTGAGTTTTAACATACATGAATTCATAATAGTTTTATTCTAAAAATACATGTGAAATGGATTTTTTTATTTCCTTTATATATATCTTGGCTTTATATTTTTTTAATCCATCATATCTTCAGAACTTGTTTTTTTAAAATTAAATGCATCCCATTTTGTATGATTTGTATACCCTTGGTGATGGTTTCCACCTTGGGGCATACCTGAAGCAGGACATGGTGGCTACACTCTCTATTTCATTATTGCTATCCCAGGAGGGGTATCTTTGAAGTCAGGGATCGTGATAAATATACTATCATTCTTATAAGGTTTCCACTAGAATTTTTTACTAAAAACTCATTTCCTATTGAATCAAGGGTTGATTAAATATTCATATATAGAAAAGGGTATGTAGATATAGAATTAAATAATATAGTATAAAATGTTAAAATAGTGATGAATGTACCATATCTGATATCATTTGGGACTTCAACCTCATATTTGGTGAATATATAGTCACGAAAAAACTTACTTACTCATTTTTCAAGAAAAATTCCTTGACTCATTGGGAATTGATATGAATAATGAAAAATCATCTTCCAACTAAAGTGGTATGTATTTTAATAATCTAACTTGAACATTAATTCATGAAATGGTGACCTATATCTCTATACTTTTATAAACTCATGATACATTCTAGTATTTCTTTTTGGAGTTTCTTATAACTATGATTTAATTGTTAGAATTGTACCCCTAACCATTTCAATTTTTCAAAAATATTTTAAAAAATGTACTCATCAATCCTCATCATAAGGTGAACCCCCTATGAAATTAATGATATGGGGAGATAAAAATGTGTATTAGTGGAATTAGTCCCAATATTTTTATATGATGGATTTATTTTAGTTAAAAATCACCATCAAATATAAAGCTTTACCTTATCAAAGTTTTGGTTTATCATTCTTTTTCAGTTTCATATATTATCTATTACATGTATCTCGATCATTGTAATCATATATTTATACACAACCACCACATAGTAATCTTCTAGTAATAATTTTTTTTCATTTATTTTCAAAATCATCAAATTTTTTGGAAGAAAGTATAGTACGAAGTATATCAACTCCAGAGGATTCTATATTATGCCATATATTTCTTTCTCGTTATCGTTTTATCAATCAATTACAATCACCACTCAAAACAACAGATTTAATGGTATAATATAATCATTCTCATCTCTGCTCACTGAATCCTAATCCCAGAAATACATTTTCTATGGAACTAGCCCATTTTTCATCATGTAATGTTTCATGGTCCTATTTAAGGATTGTGGGTTTTCCTCACAAAGGGATCCAATATTGTCACACAGTGATGTAGAAAAATATGTTTTTTTACATATAGTAAATGTTATAGGTCATCTCTTGAATAATCCATTATAATATTCTAATAATATAATCTACTAAATACCTACCCTAATTAACATCATTGGGGTAGATTTAATAATTATACTACCGCTATTTTTTCCACTACTATTATATCATATTTAAGATAAACAATGTAATAGTGATACAATCCACGAATCAATGGTTTAATTTCTAGTGACAATTACGATTACTCAACACGTCAACATAATAAATAATATAGATTATTTAATTATTCTTCATAAATCTCTTAAAATATCTCACATTCTCATTAAAATATGTAACCAGTTGAGCATACACAACAATGAAAGGGGCTAACATAAATCTTGGTAATGAGAGGGATATAATTGGTGGAATAATGGATATGAATAAATATTACATAGATGATTATAATATACTAAATATTATCACATGCATATATTCATCATCATAAACATTATGGAAACATTTGAAAAATACATTGAATGTGTAAAATGATTGACAATGAAGCATTATAACATAGTGGTCAAATACCACACATAGTTATAATAATGAGAGCATCATTTTCATACTCAAAATATGTCAATAAATTGTGACACAACTAGGAACAAAGATAAAATCATGTTCGTGCAGAATAAAAAAAATATGGTGAGATGTACCACATTACCTAATACATTTGGGAGCTATATAATTGAGTACCAACCTGTTTCATCATTAATTTCTCTTTATCCAGTATGCTGCATAGAATTATAAAATATAACAAGTGTATTCATGAAATAGACCCATGTAAAGGAATGTTTTTGGTAAAGGATTTAAAAATTATAAATTCAGTGAATAACAATTGTGGTTTCCATATAAACGAGTTATATCAAACGTCGGTATAAAACATCATTTTTCATTGAAGAATAATCTACTAAATAGATGTTAAAGATGATTTTTTTAAAAATAATTCCTTTATAATAAATAATTTATTGGGATTATAAATCCTTTTTACATTTTATAAAAATCTATATCACAAGGATTAGATGACAATAATATTTAAGGGTCATTTAAATTATATAAGAGTAATATTCATAATGAAAATTCTGGGAAATCTATAACCTAAAATAGAAGGAGTTGTGTTTGAGATTCCCCTTAAATTATAACATACTATATTGAATTTCATATGCTCCATAGGATTAATAAATATTTTTTATTGAAACATTGAGATATAATAGAATTTTGTTCATATTTATAAATACATATCAATTAATATCATTATATTCCAATCCTTATTACCATTGGTTAAAATTGAAACATTTTGATATCATATTTCCCATAATATATCTTGTCAGAGATCTATTTTACGATACTCCTTAATTTTTATTTATAAATTACATATATTAATTCCAAAATAATATAAATATTTTCTTTTATAAGCTCTTATATTATATTAATATTTGATGCTCATCCACAGTGTTGTTTATAACAATATTGTTTGAAATATCCTGATGAACGGTTAGCTGACCATTGATGGGATGTAGTCAAAAGGATAGGAAATATATGTATGATATATAAATTCATTGTAAATATAGACATTAAAATAGTATAACATAATTAATAAAATTTTAGTTTACTTTGTAAATATTATAAGATTTATGTTATAAAAGAATAGATTAAAATAGGAAGAGAAGTGTAAAATAAAGATTAAAATTGATGAAAACATGTCCTCTAATTAGTAATTATTATTTCTTATGATAATAGACAAATTGAATGGTTCGAGTTTATTACTCCATATTTTGAAGTTAGATTATGAGGGGCTTGATAGATTATATTTGGGATGTTCACCAACAGCAGTGAGTTATGTGGGACGGGTTTTCCATTGGAGGGGGTAGGAGTTATTTGCACTTGAGGATATTAGTTTTTAAGGATGAAATATATAGTATAATTATTATATAAAAGGATGAGTTTTAAAAACTAATATTTTCAACATTTTGAAAAATATAAGAAATTTTTTTTTATAATTCTAAGACTTTTAATCAAATTATAATTCAAAATTATTAGATTAGTCAGAATGAAAGGATAAAAATGATAAATGTTTTACTTAATATCATACATTGTATATGTTGACTTTAGAAAACAATTGTTTTGTTCATAATTTTTTCTTAGTGTAAAATATTACATGTTTAAAATGATTTTGGTTGGTCCTAAATTTTTGGAATATAATAGCTCATCATTATTTCATTAATTGTGTAATTTAAAATTGGTAACTTATGAAAAAATATTTTTTATATTTATCTAAAAATTAAATTATTCTTAAAAGTTTGGAAAAAGAATCACTGTTTGAAAATGTTTATGTGTTAATTATAAAATGTAATTTTTAATTAATATTATTTCCTAAGATATGTAATTTTAATTTTTAATATACAACAATATGATTTCTTGATATTTGATAAAATATTGTTTTTCTAAAAATCTACCTATATTTTCATTGAATTTTTAATATTGACATTAATTTTATGTTATTATTATTTTTATATTGTCTTAAAATAACCATGATAAATATTATTTTTTTTTGTGGTCAAATTACTATTCTCATAATTTGTATACTATTGTCAACAATCATTTTATTATTCCCAATCGTCAGCTTTGTATTATAATTATCAAATTTCTACACTAACAATCATATTAATTCATAAAAATGATACATATTTTATTTATTCAACATTCACTATAATTCAATTGAGTGATCTATATTTTCTTTTTATAAGTTTTTAATTGTTATAATAATAATATATATCATTTCCAATTCAATTTTAAGGGGGGATATGTTTCAAGGAGACCAGTGTCATCCAAATTATCACATTGTTGTAATTTTATTTTCTATTTTTTCAAATTAATATTTGTAATTTCAACTGGTTTAAATGATTACTAATGTAACATTATATATAAATTATTTTTTGATTATTTTAGTGATTTATGTGTACTATACTATATAATATAATATTATATAAATTTATTTAGAGAAAAAATGTAGCTTCTAAACTCAGGTTCATTACATTATCGTCCCGATAGAAAATTTTCCACAAAAAATTAAATCATATTTTCTGTAGAGAATAGATGAGGGTACTTTTGTTTCATTATTACCTCTAGGTCCCATGTCACCTAAGTATATTTCTGGCTCTTACATAAAAATTTTATTAAGTGAAATTTATTTTTTACGTAGAATATTATATCTATGTTCTACGATCATCCAAGACAGCTCAAAATATGAGAGGTCATTCTCAAGTTGTACCAACATCAGAATCAGTAACTTTTAGGGTTCATATATGTACTTACCCAATATTTAGATGTGAAACTCATCATGAACATAATCTTTTTTTGGAGGAATATCTAGATAATAGAATAATATTTATATTCAATCATAGATCTCAATTGAGATAATGAACTAATGGCTATTATTTCCTTTCATTCCAAACCACTTGACTATCTTATATAGTGATAATCAATTGAAATCATTAACTAAAACATAAATCTACATGTCCTCTTAATGGTTATCAATCAATCTCTTCTTATGACTGTGATATGATTTTATATATTTTTGGATGACTTAAACTATTTTTTCATCACTTTTATGAGATTAGTTCTGGTATATTTCCTTCTCTAACATTATCCCAACACAAAGAGGCTGACAATACCACCCATGTAGATCTTTATATTTAGATATTTTAATTCTTTAGTGGATGATATTTTTCTTTGGTAGAATAACCAATGAGACTTTTTGATCCAATCTACAATTATATTCAGTCATGTAGTATCTCAAAATGTCCCTGTGTGTTTTAATAGTCATATATGATTAGAAAAAAATATTTTGGCATAGACCATTAAATAATTTGATTCAGTATAAATAAATTGTGGAATAATTCTGTATAGTATATAATTGAATAGTGGTTTATGATCAATGTTTATCAAAAAAAATTCCTCATCAAGCCTTAGAAATATCTCCATACAAATCATTTAATTTTTTTCAAGTGAAAAAGGTTCTGGAATAACGATGATTTTGGCTACCTAGGTTGGTCGATCTACCACAACACATATCAAATTTCTTCATTTTGATGTATTTGGGAGATGTATGAAAACCTTTAAGGTAATTTATCCAATTTATATATGGATATGGGAAATTTTTACATCACCTTATTGGAATTTTGTCTATCATCTTTAACATGTTGATATACCAATCACATTGACGCATACTCAATAATATCCTTCATCATCTCATCCATATACATGTGCTCTCGATGATCATTGTGCACCTTTTTGTGTAATACATTTATTTTTTCTACTAGAAATGGATTATGGTTTGAATTTATGGTCATTCCAAACTAGGTTGATCAAGGGGTTTTCATGACAAGTGATCTTAAAGTTCCTGAAATAAAGTTGGTTTTGGTGGCACATTTTCCCAGTGATTGCAATATTTTTGGTGATCAAAATCAGGTGATCGTTTTTGGGAAATGAATTATTTCTTCATAAGAGTAAAAAGTATGCATACCATGAAGAACACTTCACAGATCACGATGGACTGTACATGGAAAATTAAGCATGGTACGCTGGAAAACTATAGTAAATATTTCATGTAATGAAATATGGTTTGATGGAGGAATATGATTCATTGAATGATGAAGGTATGTTGGATTTCAGGTTTTTTGAAAAGACTAAACAATCTTTATGGTGAATGTGAATGAAAAATTAGGTACACGGACTGTGTATGGAATAACATTTCATGGGATCATAGTATGGCATAATGATTTGGTAAATTTCGATCTAGTGTATTTTTTGAATGTATTTTCCTATATTAGGATCACATATCCCTTCATTATAGAGTGGCCTGGAGATTAAAATTTTTTGGGGAATTAATGAAGTATAAAGTGGTTTGATAGAAGAAAACACCACAAATGATACTTTGTTAGAAATTAGGAATATATTCATTGAAGTCTAGAACTCTTCACAGAAGATTGTTCGGGGAGGATAGTTTATGATGGATGGTTCACAAAAGATGGTTTGCAGAAGAAATTTCATGGAAGATAGTTCACAAATGTGGATTTGGTCAACAAAGATGGAGCAGTATGTAGGCTTGGATTGTGAAGAAAGAATTTGGTCAATGTTTGTGAAGGAAGTACACAAAAATGGTTTGATGAGGTAGTATGAGGAGGTTGTACCCAGCGCAGTGATGTTCAAGGAGTGGTTCGTAGAGAAGAGAAAAGTGGACTAGAACTACATGTAAAAAAGTATGACTTCAACAAAACATATATCTAGTGTTTAGGATTCATTATTTCATGTCAACCTATTGAATCATCTTTCATGTCGATAAAATGACTTTAGATTATACCCAATGTAGTTATAAAGGGGGAGTAAATTGAAGTGATCTGATGGATGTATAATTTTATCCCTAAAACCTTGTAAAGGATGTTCATATTGAACAGTGTGACTATGCAAAAAAAATTTATTCCATAGCTACATAGTATTAGTGGACATTGATATGACCAAAATCATGTTGGAATATTCACTATAGACTATCCATTAGTGGTGAACCATGTAAAATTATGATTTGGTCGTTATGGTTGTTAATGTTTAAATTACTAAACATTACCCAAAAAAAGATATAACAAGTTACTACCAATGTGAGATCAAGATCCTTCATTTTAAAATTAAAGTTTGACACCCTGATTAACCCCTCCACTCTTAGGGTGTTATGGGTTCCTTCATGTTTTATTATAGTGGAATGCATGTTCATGTTAAATCTACCCTTAATTTATACCATTGAAAATACTATGAATGTACGAGGATTCCCCCTATTTGATTGAAAAAAATTCACATCTCTAAGAATAAGATGAGATATCATTTATAATTTCTTATAATGGAATTCCTAATCTCCACGACACAAGGAATAATGTTCACTGATCCAACTTGGTTGTCTATGACTATTATATACAGGAAAATTATTGATTCATATTCCAAAGCACATAATTCCTTCACTACATCTCTTTATGATCCAATATATCTAAAGGTTATGAGTATTACATCATCAATTTTTATGTGTGGAAAACTATATAATATTTATAAAGGCGGAATAAATGTGAAGGAGGAAAAATTAAACGTTCTACATAATAGGATTGGTGATTTTAAGATGCATCCTAACGAAAATTCATATACCTTATTCAATAAAATCACTATTATTGTTGGATAAATAAGAGGAAATGGTGAAGAAATAACAGTTATTTATATTGGAAGGAAAATATTTAGATGTTTTCTTCCTCTTTATAATGCAAGGGTGTCATCCCGTAAGGAAAAATATATTTGAAAACATTATCTGGATGATCTGATGAGTAGTCTTGTGGCATATTAGATGAGAGTAAATCCAGAAGAAGTATTGACTCAATTAAGAAACCAAATGGAGTTCAAATCTAGGGAAAACATGTAATTTCAATATATAGTTTTGATGATGATAAGGAGGGAAAAGAAATTCTTTCTCACATTTCCCCAAAAAATCGATGAAGTTAAAATGAAATTTTGACGGCAAGTTTCCTATGTCTTGTTTTCATTGTGGAAGAGTTCGTAAAATTTAATCCTCGTTTATAAGAATGTTTGTTGAAGAATAATGTGAAACTGGAGACATGTAGAATCCTAGAAAAAGTTTTTCCAAAATGGGATTCTTCATTTAAGGAAAAAAAAATTACACAGAAATAGTTATTTCTATGACTAAGATGATGATTATAGTGAATTCATTGAGGATAATGAAAAGGATTTTAAATATGGAACCCATGCGTGAAAATGGATACCGCTGAACAAATAGAATAAAAGGTAGAATAATATATATATAATTATTTAACCACTAATTTTAATTCCATGTTGCAAATTAATTATGATAATTATAATCTTGATAATCAATGAAATAGATGGAAAATTGATGATTAATTGTGGAAGAGTGATTAGAATGTGTTAATATACTGGAAGCATAAATCAATAGACTTGAGAATGTAGTAATGAGACATTCAATAACCATTGAAAGATCATATGTTATAGTTTAACTAAATCATATAATAGATGAATAGGCAATGATCATTAATGACCATCCATATATATTGGAGGATATGTCCAAAACTATTAATGGAATTTGAGAAGAAGTTGTTACTCTTAGTTGTATTCATAAAACTGAATCATGTCCAAAAGAAACAAAGAAGAAAATTCAGGTTTGAAAATTCCCATATGGTGGGATTCTAGAGAAACATAAGTGTGGTTTTAAGGATGTTAAGATGGTTCTAAATGATTAAATAATAATATGAAACTGAAATATAATAATTGGTTTTGATTATGAAACATATACTTTTAGAAGTAAAATGGGCCAAACTAAATGCATGTTGAAAGTCAGACATATCATGATGTCACCTCAAGTCCAAAGAAAAGATCTCTAATATAATACTGTAAAGATGTCTAAAAATTATCTCTGTGTTTCTTTATAAGATACATAATCATAATATCCTCCTACGGAGTTTCACATGAGGAGGATTATATTTGAAAATACATTTCCACTAAGGAAATTTCATTTTTGTTTCTTTTTGGGCCATACCATTTCATACGCTGTAGAGATAAAGGGATATTTTAATAAGGAAGATCTATAATGTCAATATAGGATACAGAATTAGTATCATATTTCCTATATAAGAAATTTTTTTATGGATATTGTATTCATTAGAATAACTTTGGATATAATGATTGTTTATTACAGGTAGAGGAATGAAAGGAACAATTCGTATTGAACTCAAAGTCATGTCAATACTCATCAACAAGACGATGTGTTCTAATAAATAAGATCTATCTTATAGAATAAGTGCGTGAGTATGATGAACCTATGCACATGGAAAATAGATTTGAAAATCCATATTTATCCTTCACAAAAAATTATATTTCA
This sequence comes from Viscum album, assembly GCA_963277665.1. NCBI lineage: Eukaryota > Viridiplantae > Streptophyta > Magnoliopsida > Santalales > Viscaceae > Viscum > Viscum album. The sequence continues at coordinate 1,230,901,379 of OY728162.1, read as the reverse complement.
CGGAAGGAAAAAAAATAACAAAAACTAACCATTTAGAAGTAGCTCTCAAAGATTCCTAGAAAATAAATACTTGGATTATTCATAGTGTATGATCATCCCATACGAAGGGAATATAAGACCTACTAATGAATTTTATGAAATAGTTTATGGAATATTAATAATTGGTAATGATGGTACTTTGATGATCAAAGGCAATGGAGGTACTGAACTGGCCAATAGTGAGCTGAAGAATACGAATGTTCTTTATGTGAATAGAACGGAATACAATGTCTTGAGTTTGAGACCACTATGTGACATAAAACATATAGTGAAATTACATCAAAGGGGGATAAAAGGGAAATGATCATTTGGAAAATCTCTTATGAATGGTTGCAGAACACATGGAAAACAATATTAAATTGATAATAAAAAGAACATTTTATTCAAAACGGTTGTAAAAGAAAACAAATTGTGGAACTGGTGGTTGGGTAACATCAATCAAAAAGAAAAGGAAAATATATCTAATCTGAATATTGTCATGGATATCCCCATCATAAAGATTGAATAGAAAAGGACTTGAGATACTTGAATTTGAGAGAAGTTGGTCGGCTTGTCATATCAGCCTAAGAAGAAAAAGGTATCAAATCTTCATGATCTCATTCATACAAATGTATGTGGTTTGATTAATGTTGCATGAACTCATGGATAAATTTACAGAGTACAATTCATTAAATATTTTTTAGAATGTATCGTGTGATATTTAAGCATAGGAAATGAAAAGTTCTTGATTTCAGATAAACATATTTCCGAATTTTTGAGAATGATATAATATGGACAATAAATGTATTTATTTCTTAAAATGATGTCGAATACACATCCATTGAATTTGAACATTATCAGGAGAATAATACAATATGTCATGATGTGGCTACTTTAATAAACCCACATCAAAATTTAGTACATGGGTGAAGGAAATAACAATTAAACAATATGTATAGCACTATACTTTATGAGAGTTGTATCCCTTGACATTATTGAAAGGTGATTTTTCAAGATATTGTGTACAATAAAAATTGAGAAGGGAATTATATTGAAGAAATAAATACACAATATGAGTTGTGATAAATAAAGAAACCCACATTGATGTATTTTCATGTTTGTGGAATTATATTATTTATCCAAAATAATGATGTATATCATTGAAAGTATAGTGATTTTATAGATAAAGTAATATTCTATAGAGAATCAATGAAAAGAAAAGACTAAATTTTATTTGAATAACATCTTGTAAAATTTTGGATTGTAGTGATGTGAATATCATTGAATATATAACCACAAATTCCTCATGGAACTCATCTAAATATGTGATAGTAGATGAGGATGATTGTGGACATGAAACCAATCAGAATAAAAAATTAGAGGAAGGTATGAATAACACATTTGAATCACATCATATTATTTACATAAAATATCATTTAAAAGAAGGAAGAAGAAAAATAATATGAATCTCCTAGATAAATCGATGCTAAGAAATTAACTAATCCCACATCATTAAGGATTAGAAAACTCCCACATAGAAAGGGAGAATAAGGAATATTTCAAAACATATATTCTTATTAATTATGGAACCATTCTAATTTGAAAATGTTAAAAAGGATGAATCATTGGTTAAGGCCATGAATCAAGAGTTGTATCAGGTCGATAAGAACCAAACATGGGATTTGGTTGAGAGACCTAATAACCACAATGTGAATTTTTCAAATTGTATTTTTAATAATATATTTGATGATAATGTAATTTTGATTATATATAATGTGTGCTTGGGGTATAAAGGATATTCACAGATTAAAGGCATTGATGTTGAAGAAACATTCGTTCTGGTGGCAAGACAGGAGTCATTTAGAATTTTTCATGCCATAAAATTCAAATAGGAAACAAAGTGAATCAAATGGATAACAAAATATTTTTCTAAAATTATGTTCTTAAAAAATTTGTCTGCATCAAACAATTAGTGTTTTTCTACTTCGTAATAATGAAATGATGGAATGTAGATTAAATAATTCTCTCTATGTATTGATGTAGGAACCACTAACATGGTATTGTCGACTGTATATTTTTCTAAGGATGATGAAATTTGAAATATGATGATTGGATCACAATCTCTATGACTATAATTCATTGAAAGATCAGTTTATGGTTATTTCATTTGTAGATGATAATAAATTTGTGGAAGTAGGCCAGGATTAGTGGATGGATTTTTGAATCTCGTGAAATATGAATTGGACATATCTATGATTAGTGAAATCACATAATTTTGGGGTTATAAGTTATTTAGTGAAAATGCTAAACTTTTTTTTTCTCATGAAAAGTATGCAACGGGGTTTCTGAAGAAACTCAATATTCATGACCCCAAACCAATTTTGACTCCGATTGCGGTTGGGAATAAACTAGGGAATATTGATGATGTGACATCTATAGATCCCCCAATGTACAGAAGAATAATTGGATTATTATTATACCTAACTATGACATGACCAGATAATTCCTTAAAATATTCTTAGTGTCCAGCATTCAAAATTAACCAATGGAATAACATATGGAAGTAGTGAAAATAATAATGAGTTACATTCATGAAACTCACAATTATTTTGAATACCTTATTGTCAAAAGCGATAGTGAAATATCATCATTTTTTGATGCTGACTGGGTTAGGGATGTTGTTGATAAAAATTTCAAATGTGGTGGAGCATTCATTATTAAAAATAAATGGGTGGAATGGTTGAGTAAGAAATAAGAATGTAATTCTCTTAGTATTTTTGAAGCTGGTTATATCTAGTATATATAGGCATGCAATCAGCTACAATAGATGAAGAAACAACTGAATGATATGAGTAATAAGGCGAAAGAGCCAATAGTGATTCACTATGATAACAAGAGTGGAATTGATCTTAAAAAGAATCCAACACATCATTCTAATATGAAACTCATTAAAATCATATACCACCTCATCAAGTAAAATTTTTTACAATGCATGATTAAAATGGATCATGTTGGAACAAATGATCAGGTGGATGATAAAATTTCCAAGGAATTTTAACCACTTGTGTTTGAGAATAATCGGTTGGACCTCTAGGTTCAATAACCTTCCAGTGTGTGAGGAGGCATTGAAGGTCCCCCTCTCCCTAGTTGTTATAACTATTCAAATCTATTAACTTAAGTATTACAGTTTTTATGGGGATGATATGATCCAGGGGGATAGTTCATTAAGTTATACAAGTAAAAATTTGTTTTTATGGGTTTAGTTCCAATGGGGGTGAATAGAAGAATTAAATGTTTTATGATTTTTTCTGGTGGGAGGACAATGAAGAACTAAGTGATTAAAAAATGATACAATAAGAATGAATGATGAGTTACAATGGGGGAGTTTTTTTTAGAAAATGAAAATGGAGATAAAAATTTGCTGAAAGGTATCAAGATAACCCAATTCATGATACCCCTATTTTTTCTACACTGATCATTACTTCAGTAGACATAGATAGTTGACTACTTTGTTTCTCAGTTATCAGGTTTTGGTTGATGCTTCATTTAATTTATATAATACTTCCCAATAAAGCCAATGAGAGTTATTGTTGAAACCAAGGAAGTCCTTTAATAGAAATGGTGGCCGGTTTTTGTTTTCTGTTAATCCACATTGGGATGATAAGGTGTTTGAATGTCATATGCTCTTAATGTACTAGTAGAAGAATTTTATTAAGGTGGAACAGTTTCCCAATGTATCCAAATTTCCTGGACTGAAAACAGAGATTTTTTTTTTCAAAATTAGTGATTTATTCCTTGGAATGAACTATATGTGGGCCATGAAGAATAATTTATGATTAGAAAAGTACGTTATGTCGACCATGAAGCATGTCACTCTACAATATATGAGAAACGGATCATGGAATTAAATATTTTTCAAAGAATACTGATGGTATATGGGATTCTATTTCATTCATGAAAACATGACTGTGTTTATTATAGTTGTGAAGGAAAAGGGGGTAAATTGACAATATAGGGAAGAACAGTTCGCAAAAGGATGATAATTGGCCCATATTATTAAATCATAGTTCAGTATATTATATGGATCTATTTTTCTATATTAGGAGAACTAATCCCTTCATTAGAGATCGGTACTATGATAATCAATATAGTAGGGATTATTTTAATTCAAGTGTGGTTCGCAAGAATAGAACACCGCAAGGAATATATTGATTAGAAACCCAAAATTAATTAACTAAAATCCATAATACTTTGCTAAAGATGGTTCGTGGAGGATGGTTTGTAGTGGATGGTCTGCGGATGATAGTTTGTGGAAGTTGGTTAATGGAAAATAGTTCATAGAGGGTGATTTGGTTCATAGATATTGATCCTTACATGGATGTCGTTTTCAAAGGTAGTACACGGTTGCTGTTTGTGAATGTAGTACCCAGTCATGGTTTGCGAAGGCAGTACATGGAGTGTTTAGGTGATGTTGTGCAGTTCACAGAGGAATGGTATGTATGTAACAGAAAATGGATTAGATCTACAAGTAAAAAATAGGACTTCAAAAGAGAATCTATTTATAGTTGTGCATGCATGATTTAATATCAACCTATTGAAATGACCTTCAAGTCAATAAAATGATTTCACATTCATTCTAATGTAGTGAGTAAGGGTTTTCTAAAAGAAGTAATCTGAAAGATGTATTGTGCTATCCATAAACCCTTGTAAAGGCGGCGTGCCTAGAACAGAGTGATTGTGATCAACTTTTGTAATCCCTATCTAGATAAAAATAGTGGAATTTCGTATTGCTGAAAACCTATCGGCATATTCTCCTTATTCTATAATATAGTGATAAACCAAATAAAATTTTTCTGTGTTCCTTCTATATGTAAAGGTTTAAATTATTTCTTCCATTATGAAATTCATGGTGATCTCATACATTTATATCTCCCACCTCAAATTCAAGCCACATTTCATCCCATTGTTCCCCCTTGATCTTTACATGGAAATATTGTTGGTCAATAATTTGAGAAAGATAGGATTTATAACAGTCCCACTATAATTTCTATACTTTTTCATTGAATTAAATGAGGATTGGGTCTTCCTTGAACAATATCCTAAATAGTGTGCTAATAAATTTTTTAAAAATCATAATCTATATTATTATCATTTATATGATGGTAGTGAATATCAATACTATATTACTTCATCAACTCCATCCAACATTGTTTATGAATGTTAGTCACTTTCTATGTGAATATATAATTCATACTATTTTGATATTTATATATTCTTTCCTACTCAATATTTAAGTAATGCAACCAAATATCCAATGCATAGATCAAAACTGATAACCCCATATCATTTTTCTTGTAGAATGGCTCATCAATCCTCAACTGGTGAAAAGAATATTGTAGAAATTTATCATTTAAATTTAGTACACAAATTAATAAATTTTTTCAACCATCAATATATATCATAAAACAATAGTCATATGATGGTTGTTTGAGTATAGGTGCAATGATTATCATATTCGTGGTATTATTAAACTATTCCTCACATTCTTACATGATTATAAAATCTACCCCTATCCATGTTAACCTAGTTTTTAGGATTGAAAATCATGATAGACATCTCAAAAAATGTTGGTAGAACCCATCTATGAAAAAACAATGGATTTCCATGCCACTCGAGGGTCTATTCTATTCCTCAATTCCTTTTCATGTAAGGACCAGAAAGACATTCCCTCTCTTAGGATCACGTCCCTATAGAAAGTGAATTATTTCTTCAAAAAGTACCATTATATAAATTTAGCAAACAATTTGTAATTTCATAATATTTCCAAAACAATCCTAGAATATCATTGTATACCACATTCCACATGGAGTAAAAAATAATATAATAAAATAATACCCCAAAAATATTTCCTACGTACTCTATAAAAAAACTATTCATAAAATCCTTTAAAATTAATGGTGGAATGGTTTTTCTGAAGGGATTCACAAACAATCATATAGGTCACACCATTTATGAATTTATTTAATATGAATATCAACCTTATAGAACCAATGTGCTCCTCATAATTGATATAACAAGTCATTTATCATTGGAAGGTGACAATATTTCTTTATGTTGACCATAATTAAATCATGATAATCGACACATGACAACATTGATCAGCCAATTTCAAGAATAATACCACCAATGTACTATAAAGAGATGAAATATGGAGTATCGATATTTTTTTCCAAATTTTGTTGCAGCAACATCATTAACTCCTATTTTATTGAGGTCATCCTATATAGGAATATCGATATATGAGTGTCTCATGTTGTATGAATGATTTTAGAACTCTACCTCATGATATAGTTGATGTATGGGATACTCTTTAGGAAATAAAATATTATATTTACATACAATATGAATTTCATAAAGGTTGATACTTTTCTTCAACACAACCATTTAGACATTGTATGCTTATTTTTTGGGTATCAATAAAAAGTCATTGACCAATTTTATAAGAGAGATTCATGGTAATAATTTAATTATTATATGATCTTATGATGGTTTAGAAAATTGAAAGAGTTGTATTTTTAAAAAAATTATATTTATGATATATATAATTAGACCATTCCATTCCCAATTTATCATCATGTTCAACAAAAAGAAGTATTATGTAATTTTATGGAAGAATATTCCACTAAAAAGTAATATAAGAAATGTATAACACTTGGGATTCATTCATCGAAGCACATAGAATTTTAATAGGTAAAATTACATTATGGTATTAATTTTTTTAATCAACATTTGAAGAATTAAAGAATGATATAACAAAATATTTAACAAAATCATCAAATAAAACATTTTATATTCTTAAGTGAATATGAAATGTACATTGTAGGAATTCATTACATATTGACATCACAATAGTAATGATGGAATATTATTTCCCTTATTTGGATCATATTGGTAGTTGCTGACAATGCTTACCCTCAGAAGATCATGGTTTTTTTTACTTACATTCATAATGAATTGCCTTCATAAAGCTAATGCACTATCCCATGTATGGTGAATTATATGGTGTCTTAGTATCCTACATCACAATATCTAGAATCATAATTTGTTTTTAACATTAATGAGCTATGTGGGATTAACTCCCTTAATTGATGAATTTCCCTATCCCTTTGAAGCATTCTCTTGAACCTTCACCATACATTTTTATCATGTCGGTGTTTTGATCTTATTTTATCTTTTTTCATTGGAATCAACTTATTGTTATTCAATTCATCTCATTTTATATTCATTTATATGGGATTATTCTTATAAATCCATAATTACAATGAGGGAAAATTGATAGACATCATTGTAACTCACAATGAGATAGATAGTTATAGCCCTTCCAAGGTCAGGTTTTTTTACACGGAAGAATAAATTTTTATTTTATCATTTGTTGTAATAAAACGTGAGATGTATATTAAAATCCTTGTGAATGATTCTTCTTAATCTAGAAAAGAATCACCATCTATATCATAATATCTAGTAATTACCTCCCCATCATTGTTTTAAGAGTTCAATGGAAATTCATGTTACATTAAATATCTCAATATATTCCCACTAAATATCATTCATTTCACATTTTATATTTTTAATAATTATAAACACCCACTTTGGATCAACATATACATCTAAATGATAAATATTGAAGATAAATTTATCTACATTTCAATTACAATTCATAGAAAAGTTATTATCCATTGAGATAACTAATTGTCAATGGCTAGTGGATCGAAAGGGCCACTAATAATTGGTTGTAATTTCCAAATAATGTACTTGATGAATAGTTTATCAATCTTGGGAAAAGATTGATGTTAGTCAATGACCATGTTATTGAACATTTCCTAAGATAACTATGTAATATTCACCAAATTTATTTGAACTCCACCACAAATTTCATTGTGAATGTTGTTTAAACAATCACTCCATTGTCCGTTATATATGTTTTTTTCATGGAATATCCTATTTTAAATAATATTATTAAAAAACATGTATGAAGAATTTTTTTCCAAAAAATTATTTAACAATTAAATTAACTATTTGTGAAAATAAATTATTCATTTATTTTTCTAAAAATGTACTTTTAGAATCATGTAAATTACTAATTTTCTATCATTAATATAAATTACTAAATTATATATATTTTATTCAAAATAGATTTTATAGAGTTTTTTATTCAATATAGAATATCCCCCGTGAGTTTCAAACCAGGTGTGATGTAATTCATCTTTTTCATACCCTATGTTACATTCATGTAAATAAGAAATACTCTATTATGAATGTTAGTACCACTATGTAATTTAATTTAAAATCCATATCAAAATGTAATAACTAGACCTGGATTAATTTTAACAAATACCATGCTTTATTATAAAATTCAAAAAAAATTATTTTACCAAATAAATAGATTTATCCTGAATATTTTTACTGATTTTTTCAAATATTAATTTCTAATAACCTAAACGATTCTTTGATTCTAACTATAATGACCTAAAATTTTATTACATTTCTATTAGATATTTTATGAGATGAATAAAATAATATTCATATTGTTTATGATTCAAAATATTTTTTTTATTAGGAAATTAGGCACGTACATCTCTTATTCACAGTAACACATAAAAAATATTTAAATCATTGTTTTTTATCCTGATAATAACTCTATTCATCTACATAGTACATTCTATGTCCAATGTTTATAGAACAATTAATTGTTTAAGAAGAAGGATTAGTTAGGGATGAATATCATGGGAGGAGTAATGGACATAAATCAATTGCATATTGGTGATAAATAGAAAAATCATCATACCATAATAATAATACAATCTTCTTAATCATGGGGAAAATTTTCATAATTCATGGTATGTGGAAAATGATTAATAATATTATGTCACATAATAGTTGTCAAATACCACATATTGTTGTAAATCGTGCATGTGTATGGTTCACACATAATATGCACGCATAAATCATATCAAGTTTGGGAATAAATCTTGCCTCATGTTCATGAATAAGTGGAAAAATATCATGAGATATATTAAAATATCCTATTAATTAAATGGATATAAAACTCAAGGAAAACCCTACTCATCATAAAAATATTACATTATTCCATTACACATGGAAAATAACATATAACAATCACATTATAGATATAAAATACTGTAATGGGATGGTTTTCAATATGGATTTCAAACATTAAACTTTATAGAATAACATTTTGGATTCCAAAATGAATAATAGAGATCATAAATTGGAATAAAATTTAATTGTTATTTAAATAAAAAACAACTCAATAATAGTCAATGATGTGTTTTTGAAAAATAAAATCTTCCGGATGAATCATAATATTTTCCTTAGAAATCATTTTACCAAAGTAATTATATTCATATCTAAATAAATATAAGGGAGAGAGTATTGAATTAATATTTAATTTATATTATTGGAATATCAATATTTAATATTTTGTGAAATATTCCAAAACCTGATAGTGGGGGAGTTGTGTTGTAGCATCCCCATAACTTAAATCCCTTTTTTTTCAATTTTCAGCCATATGAATAATAAACATAGGATTATACAAACATGGAAGAACTAGAAAATTTTGGTCATTTTTTCCACTTTTTATCAATTAATATCATTTAATTTTATTTCATAATTTTATTCGTTGATGTTGAAAATGTCCTATTTCATATTTGTAATAAAATATATCATCTAGCATTGATTGAATAAGAATACATAATTCATTTTTTTAGAATATTTAAATTACTTATGGATTCTTTTAAATACTTATATTTATACATAAATATTATTTAAATACATTATTTATATCATCCATAATTGTTTTGATTTTTATATATTTTCCAACTTCCTCATTGTCAGTTAATAGACCATTGATGAAAAAATTTCAAAAGTTGAAGAAAGTGAAGTATTCAATAATGAATTCATCAAACATATAAAATTAATTAATTCAAACAAAATTTACATAATTTTTTTTCATAGTAATAAATATTTGAATAATTTTTATAAATAAATAGATGAAAAGAAGAAGAGATGAAGAAAATTAGAAGAAATGAATATGAATACATAGCTTCTTTTAACTATTTCATATTTTCTATGACACTAGACTCCATAAATGCATGGATATTTATACTATATAATACCCCTAATGATTATAAGGGGTTGAAAAGTGGGTATTTTTATATATATACGTATTTGGTGTGTGATTATGGCATGGTTTCTAATCGAGGAGTGAGGGGTTATTTCTATTTGTGAAGAGAGGTATTTTAAAAATAAAATATTAGATAAAATACTATATCCATGTTAGAACTTTAAATAGTAATATTTCATACATTATAAATTATATTATATTAAAATAAAATTATATTAGGACTTTTAATCACATTAAAATTTTATTTTTATTTTTTAATCAAATAAAAAGGAGAAAAATGAGAAAATATATTTTTATTAATTGACACTTTAGATTTTTAGACATTGGAAAATACCTTTTTTGGTTCGGAATTAAAATTTAGTAGATTATTTTAATTATTTAACATTTTTTTGGGAAATCATAAATTTATAGAATGGATTTGGTCTCTATTATATCATGAATAATGTATTTTGAAATATATCAGTGTAAAAAATATATATTTTTAATATTCAACTGAAAATTGAAGTATTTATAAAATACAACAAACACTCGTAGGAAAATCCAACATCATTTTACTAAAAATGAAAACAACAATATATATATAATATTTATTATAGGTATTTTTATTTTTTAATATAAAAATACTACATTTTTACAAAATATATTCAAGTAAAATTATTTTAAAATATTCTTATAGTATCTTTGAGTGTTAAATATTTATATTCATTTTATGGTATTATAATATTTCTATTATCATAAATTAATCTTGTTAAATGTAATTTTTATTATTTTTTATTATTTTTAGGTTATATTTATATTATAACGATAAGGTTACCATTCCCCATAGTTGGGTTACAATTTCTACCTGTCGAGTCACTATTTCAACAGTCACATTACTATTCCAATGGACATTATAACTACTATGAATATACATTTGGTCCATTATTGAAAATTCATAATCCCACTAATGTTTAATATATTACTTTTCAATGACTTAAATTGGTTTACTAATATATATATTCACATCTATAGTGTGGTTAGCATGGATTTTGATTCCAATAGATAAAGAGAACAAAATTTTACTATTGTAGTTCCCCAATATTCAATTATTGATTCCCTTATAATGCATTCAATTTTCATGAATTTAGTTTTTGACTAATGAAATATAAATATAAATGAAATTGTGTATTTTAGGTTTCTATATGTATTTTATGCTTATAATATTATATAATATAATAAAACATACGTTTATTTATGAAAAAACACCACATATAAAATATGAGTAATTAAACATATATGGGTTTTGAGTTCGGAATCTATATTCAATCGATCAGTTAGGTTCCGTATCTAGACAATATAAAATACCTCATTATTTCATTAATATCAATAGGAATTGAATTTCATTTACTCTAGAAATATTTCATCAACATGTTAGGGGTTTTTCATGGGATCATGTTCTCTAACAATGCTATGATAAATATTATTTGAATGTATTAATGTAATCATACATGAATACAAACTATAAGAACCATTTCTACCGCACCCATATGTCTGAGGTTGTTTTATTACATTGGTAAAGAATATATAGATTAAAATACACTGGATCATGAAATTAAGAAGTCTTTAGAAAATATACACATACATAAATATTTCAATAAATTAAATATTTCAATACATCAATTGAATAAAATAAATGAATTATAATTGTACATGAATTCCATTATATCACACATATTAATTATCCCATTTTCTTTAGGAATTAGGAAATATATAATGGGGATATATTAAACACTTAATAATAAGAATTAAAAACTATAATATATCATAAATATTCCGGTAATATTTATTATGGATTGAAAAAATAAGTACAATAATTACATAAAATTATTCTAATGTTTTATAAGATATCCGCGATAAACAAAAAAATATTTAAATAAATGGATTATAATTTTTGACTATATAGTGATGAGATAAATAAAGATAAAAATAATTATTATTTAAATGATTACTTTTTCCCAGACATTATACTAAAAAAGACAGGATTAGACCATACCATATATATGTCCTCTCATGAGACCTAACAGTACCCCAATGGGAAATAAAATTCTTGGTGTTACCTGTTTCATATATTTCAAATTCATTCAATCATATATTAAATTAATATAAAGATTAATTATCAAGAAATAGAAAATTTAAATTTAGATAACAATTACTTTATAAAGCTTATCATACCACAATATCCCATAAAAACATAAGATTATTGGGAAATAAGTATTTCTCTCCAATCAATTATGTAATATGGATAACTAGGTAGAATCACTATTAGTACATATGTAATTACTATATATATATAATTATCAAACTAGTACCCAAAACAAGTGATGAATATCACAATACATTTATTGTGTAATTTCAAAGATTCAAATGCTTAATATATTTAACTAATTGAAAACATGTATTTGAAAAGGTATGATAGATATGAAATTATTGATAAATCTTTATTAATGGTTTACAAATAACATGTAAATCATCCAAATGAATATCCACTTACTTTGTCAAGTGAGTTGTTTAGCCACTCTAATAACATGTAAACTAGAGTGTGTATTGGGTAAATATTCAAAAAGACATATTCAGGGTTGGAACACTTTTTGGGATATCTATTTAATTATTGTATCATCTATTTTTTATGAATATATATATTTGATTTCATTGAAAACTACATAGAATATACAATTAGAAAAAACAATTATTTTACGACAATGTAAAATTTAGAGCATTGTAACATCATAAGAAGGGTATATAAGGGGTGGTAATGTTGTTATAAGACCAATAATATAATAATTAATTGAAAACATTGATTCATAATATCATTTTTCATTTACATGAAATAGAACCAAAAAGAATAAAAAATTATTGGAAAATAAGATGATATGAATCCTTAACAAAAAAGAAGCTTCTTAAATCATAAAAAGGGAACCATGAGATTCTACAAACACTGTGGATGGCTTTATAAGATTTAATTATTGATGAGAAATTACATCAAATGTTTTTAATTATGAATAATTGGTTGATGGGTGGCAAATAATTGAAAAAAGTATTTTTTATTAATTTATAATTATAAGAATTAGAAATATAGTTAGTGAAAATTCAAAACAATTTATTACTCATGGTTATAGTACATGTTTCTAGAATGTATTTTTTTATGATATTTTTTCTATTTTGTTATTGGGAGTAATTATTTTTTATTTTTATGGAAATGGAAATGAATTTATTGCAAAAAATAATATTTACATGTAGTTAAATTATATTTTATATTTTGTAATGTATATTATTTGATTTGAAATGTATTTTATTTTATTTAAAATATTTATATTGATCAAATAATATAATTCATATTAGGGAATTTTATTTGTTAATTCTTTTCATTTATATTTCATTTTGATGTCGTAATACTTACTATATGTCACAACAATCTAATATTTATAAAGTAATTGAAAATCCTAAAAATTTATATTCATTTTCTCAATGTATAAATTGTAAATTTTTATTTCAGTTATAAATTAGTTTCTATGATAATAGTTTTTTAAATAACATAATTGTATTTTAAAATTAAAACTCATGGTATATGTGATAACAATGCATTTGGAGACAATATTTAAAAAGATATTTTTATTTATGTTATTTTTTTATAATTAATATATGTACATTTATATTAATATTAATTTATTAATGTACATTAGTAATAATAAAAATTTGTAATATTTATTTGTTAAAGGATTTCACTTGATAATTGTCTATACAATATTGATCTTACAATTACATCTGACAGATTCAAAATTGTTAAATTCCAAGAGTTAGATTCCAATTATTATATTCGAAAGATCACATTACAACTTATATACATCTTATCATAGTTTAATTAGTTAATATACATCTCTTATCTTCTACAAAATTTTCTATTTTTTACTTTAATTATTTCTATCTAATAGGGATGTATATCATATTATATATATTCTTTCATGGGTAGTATCTATTCGTGTGCAAGGATTATATGTTTACCTATATCAATATATGGTTTATGGTAATTATTTTACATTATAATAAATATAAATTAATAAATTTCGGTTGTATTTCTTCATGTAGTACAATGATGATTAAATAATAAAATGTTACTTATATAATAGTTTTTTATATGGATTTTATGATTATGTTGAAATACATTATACCCCCACCCTAAAAACATATTCCTTCATATTTTTTATATACATGTATAGATGATGAAGTGATGGTAATATGACATCTTTAATTAAACAATATCACTTGTTGGTTCCTTTAAGATTTTATTTCTCCAATGTACCCTCCCCATTTGGGTTGATCAATTCCAAAAATACATTCTCTCTAGTGCCATTAATTTTGATAGGGTAATCATTATAGGATAAGTTGATATCAAACTAGAATTCATCTATATATATTACGTTCATAAGGTAATATATGGACATACATAGGCTCAATAGATGAAATACATGATTAACAATACAGAGGATGGGTGCAAGGAAAATAATAAAACAATTATCATATTCCCTATAATATTTGAAATAGTCTATTATAACTTGGACATCACTTCTCATTCTTTGAAAACAATGTATCTACCTTTTAGTGTGATGAATTTAACAGAAAAAAATCACATAATTACCATTCTACATAAATAATTATATTTTTTGTATAGATTTTATATCTTATATGAGTTATCACAGTAGGATTTCAGAGTGCCCCAACATCATAGTTGTCTCCTCAATGTATCTCGGACCCACAAATCTTAATGTCTCTAATATCATCTGAGATGGTTGGATTAAAATATTATTTCCAATACATGGCCTTATATAGTTAAACTTTTCCCCTATAATGGATGTTATATGTATATGAATATTACATTACTAAAATGTACAAGACTCATGTTCTTTGGAAATTAAGTGAGAATGGCCTTTGCCTACACTCTAAGGTCTGGAAGGTCCACTTAGACCAACCATTAGTTTGGGAATTATAGGTGGTTATAAAATAAATTTTTTATTAAAATATATTTTAATAATAAACTAAAATTTGAGGTTAATTTTGGTTCTTGTTCAGATAAAATTTATTAAGGGTCACAATGACAGATCAGAACAATATTGTGACAGTTCTAAGAATGTTTATCAAGGTTTACAACCTATATTATTTATAGAATGTTTCCAGTCTTTGATCGGTGGTCTATAATGACCCATATTTCATCATTTACTTTTTATTTCTGGGTTAACCAAATGATAATGTCTATTTTTGATATTATCATACTTATACATAGGATTGATGATATTTTTCATGATCCAATTCTGAGGATCTCCCTCAACCCTTAACTATTAGCATGTGGAAATTTTAGAAAAACATTTGAAATCAACTTCATTCATGTTTACACACTATAAATGCTCCCTATGAGCCCAATGAATATTATATCTACACTGGTTTATATATAAATGTTTACTGTAACAATTATAATAAAATTCAATATTCAAAAATGATACTTATGTAACTAAATGTATCTTTCCAAACATCAACACACCATCGTCAAATATTTAATATATTAATTTTTTTATATTCCATCAATTTTATTTTTATTTTGAAACCCCATGTCATCTATCTGATAGTTTTTTATTATATCCAAAAAATATATTTCAAAAATTACATGGAAAGGGAATAATGATTACCCTTTTATAAAAATTTCTATATCTAATATTACTAACATCATGAATATAAGATCGTTTTCCGTATAAATAATTAGTAAAACTGTAACGACCCAATTTTTTTTATAATTAATATTTCTTATATTTGTGTGTTATTTTATTATATAATCATAAAAATAATATCCTTTTATTAATGATGTTAATATAGTGAAAATAAAACCATTAGTATTCGACTGTTATATGTTTGTTGGTCAATATGACCATTGGAAACTATACTCTAAATATTATGATTTTTCTTTATAAATAATAGTGATCATGGTTAATTAATACTGAAAGAAGATTACACGGCTTCATAAAATAGACTTGGGCCATACTAAACCCATCTAGAATAGCTTGGGATGAATGTAGCATCACATGGATTTTCCCTAGACCAATCCTAAGCCGAGCTTCAATTTATTATGTTTGATTGTAATCTTCTTCAGACGAAGTTAATGCTGATAAAAATAACTACTAGAGAAATTTTGTCTAAGCCACCCCATGATTCTATAACCATTGCTCACCATTCACTTAGGTCTTATTCATGTGTTATAAAGGACTATGTAATGATTCTGTAGTTACTTCACATAAACCTATTATATAAATAAAATGGTTATTATTTATTATGGTAAAATTAGATAATTTCAAATGTCAAAATACATATAAGATAAATTTATAAAAGTTACATATAATTGATTAATATTGGAAAAAAATGTATTTTATAATATTTCTTTATACTTTTTATAATTCAAAATATAAAATTATATTCAAAAAATTGTCTTATACAATTGTGGTCAATAAAAAATTTAGATTATAATTAAATGAACATATTTTGTGGTGAAATTATAAATTATGAATAGTAATATTACCATTATAAATATAAATTTGACCAATGGAATTGTAACATCACTTATAAAATTATAAATATAATTTAGGAATCTTGATTTTTAATGTGATATAATATAATAAGTAAATAATTGTTTCCGAAATTATTAGTAAAGTATTGGTATTTTTTTCGGGTAATGAATTTTTTTAATTGAAAATTAAATATCTCATAATTAGTAGTTTATTTTCAAAAAATGGAGTTCATTTTTGAATTCATATCATTGATATATGGTTAGGGTGATTTTATGAGATTTTTGTAAAATTTTGTCTTTTTTTGTGAATAGTAAAAATATAGTTTGGAGTTTCAGTGTGCTTAATGATGTAATTAATGATGTAATAATGATTTAATAATTTTCATTGAATTTTGTAAAACAAATATGTTATGAGGTGAACCAATTATCCAATACCATTGGAAATCCCATGGTTTTTCGCATACCACTAAAGAGGTGTCCTGTGGAAATTAATAAGCTATTCCCTCAATATTTCTATAAATACAAACCCATTACATCCTTACATTCATTCCAAATTCATCATCCATGAAGAAATGATCTTCATATCTCCCAAGGAGTTCTCTTAATGTTACCTCAATCCGTTAATGGTCCCAAAATTCTATTTTTTTTAAGTTACACTTCAAGATAAGGGAACCTTTCACCCTCCTTTTTTAGTCAACACCTCTTTTATGTTATGTCTCAGAATTTCTATTTTCTTATTTTTAGGTATGATATTTTTTATCCCAATTACTATCCTTTTTATGTACATCGGTCTATATTCTCTTTCTTCTATCATAAATTCATTGTTTGAATTTATATGTGACGTCGTTAGGTTGTAAAACTTTTGTTAAAGAAATCACATCATCTCTTTTATTTAAAGTTTTCATTCATGTGGTATGTCTTTAAAATTTCCATACCATGATCTTATTTCTATTTTATTCTGTCCCTATACTATAATATGAATACTTTATTAGTGGGTGACCCTTTTCCCTTTAGTTTTCAATGTTTTCTAAATCCATGTTATTTAGCCGTTTTGCTGGTGGATTTTCATCTCAAAATCTATCTCCTTTCATCATGAAATTATATTTTTTTGAATACCAAAAACTATTTCATTTCAAGTGGTGTTCATAAATACATAAAAATGATATAATTAATTTTTTAATTTAAATACATAAAACCCTCATTCTATTTTCATGGGTTATAAATGACATAATGATCATGTTATTATGCACTTATTAAAAAGCCACGTGTTTGATATGAAACCAATTTATTTTATTCTCTTTTGGTTATTTATGAAGGTATTTGTTATGGTATATGTGTATCACATTAAAATAAATAAATATTAATGGTTTGCCTTTATAGTGCTCCAATGAAATGTGTAATGAAATTAATATTTAGATATGGCAAGTGTATCAATACTTTGGTGAATAACCATGGTAATTATTATGACACCTTGGGGATAGAACATGGTCATATAATTATGAATATATAATCTAAATTTTATAGACAAATTTTAATGTTATGTTTCATGTTTTTTTTATATTCCTCTTTATCCTCATGCTTTTATTAACATATCACAAGTTCAAATGTAAACTATTTCTCATGTTTTCCTTACTAGGACTTCTGCTTACCCTTTCCTTTGGTGTATCTCTCCTAGTTATGAGGTACAATAATTGGTTGTAGGATGATATTTTAAAGAATACTATAAGAGGATAAAAATATTTTTATATGTTTTCATATATTTTGTAACGTTTTTCCCTGACTGTAGACTTCAGTGGTCCTCTATCTGTAAAATGAAATGAAATGTTATGTAATAAAAAGGAGGGTTTCCATTGTCAGCTTCAAAGGTAGTTTTAGCTAATGGTGGAAAATAGGCTATGACAACATTAGGAATAAACCTATATAAATGTTTAAATATAAGAATATGTCGTGTTATTTTTTGGGAAATATTATATAAGTGGTTTCCGAGAAAATAAATCCATTTATGGATACGAATTAGTGGATGTGGCTCTGGCATAATTGTACTTAGGAGTGTAAACTCTGACATGGAGTTTCGGTAATGACCCAAGGTATCCTAGTACAGAACAATGGGCATTGAATCACTCCTATATTGACTATCCTATGGAGTATGTTTGGTTAATCACATGGTTTTTTGGAATCATTATTAATGATTTATAGATAAATTTAATTGGTGTTATAGAATATTATGTATAAGCTTAATGTTCTAAGAAATAAATATATTTTATAGTTAATTAAAATGTAAAATAAATAATATTCTCACTAAGGTGTTATTATTGAAGAAAATGGAGGGTAATTGGAGGAACCATGCAAATAGTGACCAAAATATACCCAGTTCTAAAGGCCCTTTAATGGACGCAGTAATGGAATCATTCATGAAAATGGTGAAACAATTAAACCATGTTATAGGAATCAATAGGAATCATGTTGATATACTTCTTTCAATATGGATGGAACAACATTATATTGATCCTTTTTTGAATCAATGGACACCAAACATTAGTGGATCTATTGACCCATTGCTTTCTGAATAGTGGTTCATCTCTATCAAGAAGATCTATTCTGTTCTCCATTGTTCTAAAAAATACATGGTGAACCTGGATATTTACCACTTAGAGGGAGAAGCTGATCTATGGTGGGAATAGTATAAAAACATATGTCCAAGAGTGGATGTTGAAGATATGGAGTGGAAATATTTTAGAGGGATCTTCTTCAATAATTATTTTCCTTATTCTATGAGAAATAAAATATAGAAGGAGTTTCTAGAGCTGTAGTAGGAGAGTGAATCTGTTACAATATATGATATGAACTTTTCAAGATGTTCCCATTACACCTCAAGAATTATCATGGATCCAAATGGAACAATTGATAGATTCTTTAGTGGAATAATACCATGTTTGTAGAATAATCTACCCAACCGAGACTATGATATCTATGAGTAAATCATGGAATGTGATTTGAAAGTCTAACTGTAATAAATATTGGATGAAGAATTCGGGTATCTTCTTTCTAGGGAGAAAGAAGTGATACAGTTGGGGTAGAGATGGCCATATCGCAAATAATTGAGGTAGTGAGGTGAAGTCTCAACTTCCCACCACTAATGACAAAGGTATGATGGCTAATTACCTACATGAAATCCAATTCTATAAGTGTTGTCAACATGGGTACATATCCAATCATTGTCTAAATCTAAGGGCAGTGAAGGAGAATCACCATCAACCTCAAAAAATTCCAAGGGAACAAAGTTGTCCGTTTAATATCACTATAGATAAAGCTGATGTTCTAAATAGTGTGGTGGTAGGAACACTTGTTTTTCTCTCAAAGCAAGAATGTAATTTTTTTTATTCTCAAT
Organism: Viscum album; assembly: GCA_963277665.1. Taxonomy (NCBI): domain Eukaryota; kingdom Viridiplantae; phylum Streptophyta; class Magnoliopsida; order Santalales; family Viscaceae; genus Viscum; species Viscum album. The sequence goes on along the minus strand of OY728162.1, from coordinate 1,230,881,186 downwards.
CTATGCATTCCATTATTTCCACCGTGTTTTCTATGAATTTATAATCAATCTCTGAATTGCTGAAAGTAGTGTTATCTATCAAGTCTCCTTGTAGGATTATTCAAGCATCATCAGTGTTTTGAAACACTTGTATTTACATTAGTGAGCTCAATCTTATCACCAATCTAATAGTCATTCCCATGCTATAATTCGACATTATAATAGAAATAGATAGGCTCTCAAAGTATAATGCTAAGAACAAACATAGAAGCAAGGTAGTATGAGTAGTATTTTGTGGAAAACCTTTCGTTACCTTCTAAGGAGTGACATATCATCCTAATCGTTGTTCTAAAGAAGATCAAATATCTAAATTTAAGGAGTAGATCAGTGATGAAACAGAATTAAATGAGATTAATGATGGAAAATATACCCATAATCTAGGAATATGATGAAGTATTTCTTGAGAAGTTACTCAGACATCCCTAAGATATATAGTTAGAGTTCCCCACTGAACATGTACCTAGATCTCATCCAATTTCAATGACGCTATATTGGATGGAAAATGGGAAACTGGTGGAATAAAAGAAGAAACTCAAATAACTTTGGCAGATAGGGTTTATTTGACTTAGTGTGTCTGCTTGGAGAGCTCAAGTTCTCTTCGTGAAGAAGATGTATTGACCATTGGGGAAATGCATTCATTATAGAGAAATGAATGGGATCACTTTGAAGAACAAATACCATCTTCCATGTATTGATGGTTTATTTGACCAAATTCATGGGGCTCAATTCATCTACAAGATTTATCATTGATCTGGTTATCATGAATTGAGGGTAAAGAAAGAAGAAATTCAAAAAAACTACCTTCCAATCAAGATATAGAAATTGTGAGTTTCTTTTAATGCCCTTCATAGTGAGTAATTCACCTGCTATTTTTATGGATTTGATGAATAGAGTCTTTAAGGACTACCTTGATAACTTTGTTGTAGTTTTTATTGATTATTTTCTGATATATTCAAAATTTCATGAGGAGCATGAAGATCATATAAGGGTTATTTTTCACACTCTATGGAATGAGATACTTTTTGGAATGTTAAGAAAATGTGAATTTTGTTTACAATGAGATTCTTTCTTTGATAACATTGTAACCAATAAAGTAATCACAATTGGCCTTGCAAATAAAATGGTTGTATAAGAGATTCCTCATCCAACAATAGTAACTATGAATCATAGTTTCCTTGGATTTGTGGTATGTTATAGGAGGTTTTTGAAAAACATTTCATGAAATTATAATCTCTTAACCAAGTTAAATTCAAAATTAGTCATGTTCATCTGGAAATAGGATTGTGAGTAATGTTTCCAAGTGCTGCAGAACATATTGTTTACTACAATCTTGTTTACTCTATCCTCAATTGGAGAAGGATACGTTATTTTTATCAATGCATCTTCGAGATGGATTGGGTGAGTCCTCGTGATAAATGAAGAACTAATTGATTATGATTCTCAAAAGTTGAATAATCGTGATATAAACTATCTCATGTATGATCATGAGCTGTGTGTGGTTGATTTTTCATTAATGATATGGATGAACATTCTTTGTTGGTAGAAAAGTGATATATACATGGGCCATCAATGTTTGAAATATATTTTTCACATAAAATGAATTGAACACGAGACAAAGTAGAGGGTATGAACTTCTTAAACACTATGATTGTCCAATTCATTATCATCCTAGAAAATCAAAGAAAGTCACCAATGAATTATGTAAGAAAGACCCTATTGTTCTATTCATGCTAAGGATTCAAAGAGATCCATTTATCTATGTCCAAGTTAAAATGGACATGATAATTATAATATAATGGACATCATCAAACTTATCCAAAATGATTTCTCAAGTGTCATTAATAGGGAATATCAAGAAGTCTCCAAAAGGAGATCATTTTTGATTGAAGATGTTTGAGGCTATGAAAGATGGGACGTTTCCTGAGTTGAATCTTGATCATGATGGTGTACTGAAACTCCATACAAGACTATGAGTACCATCTATTAAGAAAATAAAGAACGATTAGATGGATGAAGCTCATAGCTCTACATTCTATATACATCCAGGATTCACAAAAATGTATATCGTACTTCGTGATCTAATTTTGGTGGGATAATATAGAAAAGAAGATTGCTGAATATACTAAAAGGCACCTGGTATGTCAGTATGTGAAGGCAGAATGACAACTTTGTAAAGGGATTTTACAACCACTACCCATAGAATCTTGAAAGTGGGAAAATATCATTGTATAATTTTTCACTGGTATCCCAGGAAAATCCAAATGTAACAATTAAATATGGGTTATTTTGTACTATTTCACCAAGACAAGACTTTTTATCTCTAATTGGGATGATTTCCCTCTTGATCAACTATCCTGTATTTACCTGAAGGAAGTGTTAAGGCTGCAAGGAATTCAATATTCTATCATGTGTGATCATGATCCAAGGGTCTTCGACATTCTATGATTTCCAAATTTACTTTCAGTAAATCCTATCACCCCCAAAATGATGGTCAGTATAAAAGGACCATTAAAACACTCGAGGACATGCTGAGAACATGCTCAATGGAATTTAAGGGTATATGGGATCAACATCTCACATTTTTTGAGTTCACTTATAATAACAACATCATCATGATAATTCAAATATAACTCTATGATGTCATATATGGGAAAAAAGTATAACTCAAACTTATTGGGATGAAGTTTGTGAAAGAAATAGTTTTTTGTCCAAATTGTGTGAAATAGTTGATAAAAATGGTTCATTCCATCAAGAAAAATCTTAAGGATTATTCGAGTATAAAAATGCACTATGCCAACTTCCGTCAAGGTAACATGGAGGTTGATGTTGGTGAAATAGTCTAACTTGTAAATATACCCTAGAAGAGAGTGATTATGTTTGGGAAGAAGTGGAAGCTCAACCCTAGTTACATTGGTCCCATTGAAATCTTTTATCACAATGGATTAGTGTCCTATCATCATGAACATCCTTCAAATCATAAACAAGTTCATTATGTATTCGACATATCCCTCTTGAAAAAAGTACATACCTGGCCCTTCACATGTACTAAATGCATATGTGGTAAAACTAGATCATGGACTATATTTTGAGGACCAGTCGGTGGAGATCTTGAATCATAAAGACAAGGTTCTACGCAACAAGATGACCCGACTTGTTAAGGTGTTGTGGAGGAACTAATAATATGAATAATATAAATGGGAACCAGAGGACTCTATATAGTAGATTTTCAATTATATATTCTCTTTAGATTGTACAAGTTGAAATTTTGGGTAAAATATTTTTTAAGGGGGTAAGAATGTAATGAAACAATGTTTTAAATAATTTTTGTTTCAAATTTTTGAGTGTTATTTTATTTTATACTCAAAAAAACTATGTCATTTTAGAAATGATGTTAATATAATTAAAATGAGAAATTTGGGATTCGACGATTATATGACTATTGGAAACTATACACTAAACGTTATTGTTATTGTTTATAAATACAAATGATCAGGGTTAATTAATATAGAAAGAAGATTCAATGGCCTCATCAAGTAGACTTGGGCCATAAGAATCCCATCTATCAGAGTTTGAAAAAGATGTAGCATCCCTGGTCCTTTCAATGGACCCAGACCAAGCTAAGAATCAGCATATTACACTTGAACGCAATCAACTCTCGGAGAAGTTCAAGTTGATATAAATCACCACTCGAGCAATGTTGTCTATGCCACCCCAAGATTCTATAACCATTTCTCACCTTATACTTAGGTTATATGTAGGTGGTATAAGTCATTATTAAATAAGACATTCGTTACATTATGTAATCCTTTTTTATAAATAATATTCTTATTTCTTAATATGGTAAATTTTTTTAATTTAAAATGTCAAATTACATTATGATGAATTTATCGTAGATCTATATTTGTGTTGAATATTAGAAAAAATTTATTTTTAAATTTTTTATACATTTAATAATAAATAACAAGAATTGATTTTCAAAAAATAGTCTTCTATAGTTGTTATTAGTAAAAAATTTAGATTCTAATAAGATCAACATAATTTTTGGTGAATAGTGAATTATGAGTTGAAATATCACCCTTATGAATTGTAATGTGACCAATGAAATAACAGCCTTTCTTAAGAAAGTAAAAAATATAATTTATGCATCTTTATTGGTAAGGTTATATTATTATTGAAGTAAATAACTATTTTTGAAATTATTTGTTATGTATTAGTATTTTTGAGGGTAAATAGTGTTTTTCATAAAAATTAATAATATCATAATTAGAAAATTGTTATCATAAAATGGATTTCATTAAGTAATTGAAATAATTTAAAATATTTTTGGGTGAATTTATGAGATTTAATAAAAAAATTATTTTTTAGTGGAGAGTAAAGATGATGTTTTGAGATTCTGTGTGTTTAATGACATAAATAATGATGTAATAATGGTGTAATAATTCTGGTCAACTAATTAAAAGTAAAATATGTTATGAGGTGTTAGATTTGACTGATACCATGGGAAAATATCATGGGCAAGACCATGGTTTTCCAAAAACCTATAATGAGGTGTCCCTTTGATGTTAATTAAATATTCCCTCACTTTTGCTATAAATTCCAACACATTCATTCATTCCATTCATTCCAAATTCCTACTCAATGTATATAGAGAATTTTTTACCTCCAATGGAGTCCTCCAAAGGTTCCATTAATCCCCACAAGGTCCCATGATTCATGTTTTTGAAGTTACTCTTCATGGTAAGGGAATCTTTCACCCTCCTTTTTTAGTCAAAACTTATTTTAGGTTATGTCGTTGAATTTCCATTTTCATATTCTAGGGTTTGATACTATGTATCCCTATTGTTATCTCTTTTATGTCCATATGATGAAATTAATTTATTTATCTTTTAAAATAAATTTTGTAATTTTTATGTGATGTCGTTAGGTTATAGAATTTTTTAAAAAGAAATCGCATCTTCTCTTTTCATTCAAGTTTCCTATTCATGTGGTTTTTCATTAAAATATCAATAAAATTATCTTAAATATATATTATTATATTCCTATACTATATTATGAGTTATTTATGAGTGGTTGAATCATTTCACCTCTCTTTTTAATGTTTTCTTAAATCATGGTATATATATGTTATAGGATTTTTTCCTCAAAATCATTACGTTTTTTCACAATAAATTTACTTATTTTATTTATGTTATTCACCAAATTTATTTCATCTCTAGGGGTATTCATAAATAAAAAAAATAATATATTTTATTCTATAATGGACATACATAAAACTCTCATTCCATTTTTGTGGGTTATAAATGATATAATGTTCATGTTATTACAAACATCATAAAATATCGTGATTTTGATATGAAACACATTTTTTTACACTCTATGGGTTATTTATGAAATTTTTTATTATGGAATATGTGAATCAAATGAAAATAAATATATATTTATGGTTCTACCTTATAACTCTCCAATGCATTGGGAAAAGAAATTAATCTCTAGAGATGACACGTTTTATGATTCATTGGTGAATAACCTATATTTTTTATGAAACCTTTGGGATGGACCATGTTGATATGCCTATTATAAATGTTATAAAAAAATTTCAATTTATGTTTCATGTTATTTTTAATATTATTATATTCTTCATTATCAACATGTTCTTATTGATATCTCTGATGTCCACATGTAAATTATTTCACATATATTCCTTACTGGGACTTCTACTCACCATTTTCATTTATGTATATCTCCATGTTATGATATGTAGTAATTGTTATTAGGATGAACTAATCAATATTCATTTCAAGAGGATTAAAATATTTTTATATTTTTTCATATATTATGTTCCTTTTTTCCAAGACCATATACTATAAATACCAACTATTTGAAAAATTAAATGGAAAGATATGTAATAAAATGATTGGATTCTATAATAACACCCTGATTCATTATAGCCAATCTATTAGTAAACATTTTTCCTCCATAAGATGGTATTTTTTTACTCACTGAATTTATATGGGTAAATAAATCAGTCTCCTCTGCCTCATATTATTAGCTTTCTATTTAATATATACATTAAACTCTTGTGATTAATATATTTGTAACACCTTTCACAATAAATGAATTGTATCCATATTTGTAAGGAAAATATCATAGTTTTTACTCAAAATTATGGGTTAGTTTGTTCTGCTTATGGGTCTTATGTTTCTATGATATATTAGAAACAACTCTATCATTCTGCATATGGATACACCATATACCCTTTTTCAATAAATCAATTTTTATAACAAAGACATCATTTTCTAAAGGTATTGTAAAAACTAGTTCATTTATTTGTAAATTCATTAGTTCCCCATACCATTTACCAAATTTCTTGTACCTCGTGAATTTTATGCCATTATGTGTGGACATGGATAATTTAAGCCTTAAAATCATTTTTTAAAAGAAAGGAGAAAAAATTACAAGACACAACTTCTAGAGGAAAAGGACTCACAGTGGTCGATAGTAGTGAAGACAGAGGGCATCAACCTTTACAAAGTAAACCCCATCAAAAGGAAAAGATCTAAGACTGGAAAAGATGGTGATCCAATCACTATTGGTCTCCTTAGAAGCCAAGAAATCAGCAACAGAATTACCTTCACACCATGTGTGGAGAATGATTTTATAGTTGTTCACCAGTCTCTTACATCTCATGAAGTTGTATTCTATGGGCTATGGGGTGTTTCCAATACCGATCAATTCATTATGAAGGATGAGTGTGTCAGTCTCAACTTCCTCATGGGGTAAATTCTTTTGGTCACATAGTTGCAGCCACATGAGCATAAAAAGTGGTTTGGCTTGGATTGAGTCTCCCCCACTGTAATAAGATGAAAAAAAAATAATAATATAACCCCGCCGGTCCCTGATCACCCCTCCACCAAGCATGATCCCCATGATGTAGGACCCATCAGTGTTGAGCTTGATCCCTTGACGAGGACGATACTATCTAACCCATCAACCCTGTCCCACGTTGGAGGCCAAACACATGATGAATGATGAAGCCCGAAATGAACTAAGGGATGAGGAATCTGTCCAGCCCCGGCACACACGAGTTAGGTACAGAATGATCTTTTAGTCTTGAGGGTAATACCTATGTTGGACGCCGCAAACTCATTATGTCTTGAATCATTATTGGAGGACTATAAACTCCAACAGCCCGCCGAAAATAATATTTTTCTTGCCATACGCTCAGAACCTGAGCTGCCCACCCTCTGAAAACTGTGTTGAAGTAAGAATTCGACCAAAACCTCCTGCTGCATCCAACCCGTGAAACTCCCAATCTTTCCCCAGATCACAGCGGCCCAGTCGCTCCCAAAAAAAAACAGGTGTTCAATGGTCTCCAATTTCGGCTTCCTGCAATATTTACATCTAGAGTCTATGCTAATTCTCATCCACTGGATGTTCACCTCGATCGTCAGCACCCTATTCATAACCCGCCACACTAGAAAATTGAATTTCATAGGGATATCTTTACACCACATCAAACCACCCCAAGAATCTGCATCATTCAGATCAGCCTGCAAAAATTGATATCCTTTCATAGAAAACACCCCTGAAGATCAACCTGTGAAAATGCATTTTCCGGTTCATTGATTAGCAAGATACTATCAAAAAATCCCTTTAAGTACTCATCCAAGGTGGCCTGGATGAAGTTTGGATGGCCCCTAGCCTCCCAGAACGTGATGTCTAGGGTGGGACATCCTGGAAAACCAAGGGTTGACCCCACCCAATTATGATGCCAGTAATTAAGGTCACCTCTACCAACAATCCATCTGGAATGATGCTCCAGGAATCCAATGTGAGGCTGTATGATTTGTTGCATGTTAGAAGGTCTTGCTCTCTGAATCTGCATGTCATGCCGATACTTTCCTTGCATATATTTTTCCCACATCGACTTCCCCTCAAGAACCTCCCAAGATAACTTTTTATGAAGACCCCTCATTGTCCCATACACACTTTTAATGTAGATACCCCCCTTCGAGATGGGTCTTTCCACCCTCTTCCATGATGCCCAGAGGTGTTTAAGATCAAAATGGTTGTCCCATAGTAAGGTTATCATCATCCTCTCCATGCGCGCAATCACCTTTTTCAGTACATTTAGCGTGGAGAGAACATGTAAAGGCATAGAAGAAAGCACATTGTTGATCAAGGTGATTCTCCCACCGAATGACAAAAACATGTTCTTCCAATTAAGGATATGACCCATAATATGATCAATAATCTTATCAAAATGATGAATACGAGGTTTTGTCGGAGACACGAGTTCCCCCAGATAATCCATAAGGAATGTCCCTCTATGCATACCAAACATGCTTCCCAGGGAGCTAATCCTTCTATCCGATCAATTACTAGGTGAAAAGAAGGCACTCTTATCCCTATTAATGACTTTCCCACTCCAAGTGAAATATGCTTCCAGAACTCCAGCGACCCCTTGAATTTATCTCCTTATTCCATTGGAAAGCAATATTGTATCATCTGCAAACATCAAGTGAGAAATTCTGCCTTCTGGATGCCTTGTGTGGTAAGGAATAATCCTCCCCAAGTTGGAGGCATGATGAATAAAATGACACAACACATCCTAGGCCAAAATAAAAAGGGAGGGCGAGAGGGGATCCCCCTATCTCAGTCTGTGGACAGCCTTAAAGAAGCCAAAATTTTTACCCATGAAGGAGATTGTCATCCAGGATGAACTGAAACACCAGAAGAAAAAGATCAATCACCCATTGGGGGAACCCCATGAAATAGAGGGTTTACATCAAAAAACTCCACTTGACCCAATCATATGCCTTTTTCATGTCGAATTTGATGACAACATTACTCCCAATCATCTTCTGATTAATCTAAACAATCATCTCATGAGCTAACCCCAAGGCCCCTTGGATCATATGACCTTTCACAAACCCATGTTTCTCATCCATAATCAAATTAGGGAGACTGATAGAAATTCTGTGATTGATGAGGCATGCCAGCGCCTTGTAAGGGACATTTCCCAAGCTAAAGGGGCGGTACTAATCTAGTGTCTGTGTGTAATTCACCTTAGCCACAAGCACAATCTTTGTTTCACATGAAACATGCGGGAGATGCCCACCCTTGATGTTGTCCTGCACTGCGTGCTAAAAACCCCCCTTCACAACCACCCATGAAATCCTATAAAAAGATCTAGGGAAACCCTCCGGTCTGGGTTCACTTTCTGGGTTAAGAGACCATACCACTTCACGAACCTCCTCCACATTAGGTAGGACGTACAACGCCTCAGTGTCCTCCTCCAAAAACCTACAACGGATGACATCAAAATTCTCTGATGTGCCTCTAGGATAGCCACCAATCAGCCGGGGGTAAGGATCTGAAAGAAGAGATTTGAAAAACCTCACCTCCATTTCCCACCACCTCATCCCGATCATTCAAGAAAACACCATCACCGGTACGAATGTCGGGTTTCCTCAACCACCATTTTCCTCTAATGCAGACGTGAATGTACCCTGTATTGCGATCTTCCTCCCGAATCCACATAACCCTTGCCTATTCACAAGATAGTTGTTCCTGTTTCACCAACACTTCAGCTAATAAAGATCTCATCTTCCTCAGCTCATCAAAAACTGCTTTGTCCCATGTATTCTCCAGGATTACTTCTAGTCGATTGATGTCTGAACTAACCAACACCATATCTTCTCCATGAGAGGGAAGGGCCTTGCACCATGAGAGTAATGATCCTTTGAGAAGCCTGAGTTTGTTATGCAACACAGTCCACAGATGACCATAAGCAGGGGAGATCCCGGACTCCTGAACAATGCCATGAATCCTGGGTTCATCCGCCCAAGAACTGAAAAAGTGAAGACAAGAAGCACATTCATTCCTTATTGCCATCACTATATGTAATGGGAGTGACCAGAAAAATAGCGTGGAAGATGAGTTACATTAATAACATAAACCAAAGAAAAAAAGGCCACATTCATCAAATACCTGTTAAGGTGACACCATGTGCGGCCAACACCTTACTGATTGTTACACAAAGTAAATGAGTCCTAGTAAATCTGGCATCCATAAGGCCACAAATAGCGATAAACGAAACAAAGTGTTGAATCACTTTCCTGGGAAAGGAACCACTACCCTTCTTCTCTTCTAGATCCCACATGATATTTAAGTCCCCTCATAAAATCCAGGGGGAGTCACCTGGGTCAATGGAACTAACGTCCTAACACAAAGCCTCCCGCCCATATCCATCACACTTTGTATAAACCACTGATTGGAAGAACCTGCTAGACCCCAGAGAGATTTTAGTAAACATAAACTGATCTGAAGACAAAATCAGATCAAAAAAAACTGAAGACTTCCAGAATAGCCATATATGGTAGTTAAGAGGGTTCCCATGTATGAATCCTTTCACTCCTTGTAGTGGCGCGCACTCCTGAATTTTGGAGTAGTGTTTCTTGGGTTCAAGGACAGAAATCAGGAAGATAGAATTATTGTAAACCTCATGTGACACAAAATCTATTTTGACCTGGGTACCAATCCCATGGGAATTCCACATAAGGAAGCTAATCATCTAACATGAGTCTGTCGGACTTTGACCCCAGACCCACGACCCTGTGCTCCCTAAAACGACATAACATCTTCTATGGATTTAGATTGCGACATGGTGATAACGCCTTGAAAAATCCACCGATCACTTCTATCAGGATACTGTTCATAATAAATTTCTTGCAACAAGTTACGGTTAGTCACTAGAAGGTTTTGTGCCCCCTTGGGAAGGGAGTCTTGATCACAGGGAAAGAATGAAGGACCATCGCTTTGGATTTGGAAGCACACTCCTCCGGAGATAATTCCCTAGCCCACAAGTAGGTGGGATCCAGGACCGCATGAAATGAAAACCTATTCCACCCCTGGAGAGAAGTAGAAAACGTACCTGACAGTCCCATGATTGCATGCAGTACCTGGGCGCAGACTGAGCCTCAAGAAGGCATGGGACCATAGCATTGAATTGATGGCCCCCCTCACCTGATTGACTTCCATCCAGTTGGGATGAAGTGGGAGCCTCTGGGATAGGTGAAGAGAAGAGCACCACCTTCTCCCTATTCTATTGATAGTCATTGAGAGTCATTGATATGGGTTTTACATTCAAGACAAGAATAATTGAAAATTATACATCAATATCAGGAGGGTAATAAGTGATTACATTGATAATATATGATTATATTCCATCAAAACAGGTATATAAACTTTCATTAAAATTCATTCATTTCATTATTCAAATTCTCCATGAATTTCACATATATAAAAGTTGTAGTTAAAAACAAGACTCATATAATGAAGTCACTATTCTGTTGACAAGGTATTCAATTAAAATATTTGACTGTAATATCCTTCTACAAAAATATTCTTACATTATACATTGAGATGAAAATATTAAAATGTTTTATATGAATGTCCACCATTTTTGTGACAACATTTTTTTCCACTAAAGAACCACAATGTGTTTTAGTAGTGACAAACATGTATTTTTTCATTAAAATATGTTTCTGACTATGAGAATAAAATTACAACCCTATTCATAGAGAATATGTGGATGAATAAAATATCCATATCATTCCTTTACAATATGATTTTCTATATAAAAAAATAATCAAAAAAATAGTATCTATATTTTTCATTTTGATCACAATACATATTATGATGTCATTTAAAAAAACTAGCCCATATTATGATACATGTATAAGTAAAAAAATTATCCCTTATCCCCAAATAGGTTAAATTTTGTTGTTTATCTGGACAATGATTTGACCCATGTCCAACATCCATGCAATTAAAGAATTATACATTTTAACTTTCCCTGTTTCCATTTTATTCGTCATTATTTTGTCCATTATCTCTATGCTAGAAGAAAACTCTCATGTCATTCAATATTTACACAAGGTGTTTCTTAACATAGTTATTTCATGTTGGGAAATCCAATATTACCTTTTTGTTTTTCCTAATTAACTTAAATATATTTTTAAACCATCCTTTTCTTTTCATGAATCTATAGGAAAATACAGCACTAGACATTCGTGTTTTTTTTCTTGATGGAATGAGTCATATTCATCTCATATAAGGAAATATATGAGTTCCCTTCGTGAATTGGATTCAAACCATCATTAAATCATTAATGAATTAATTATAAGTTGCATATATATTTTTCATAATATATCTCTAACTATTTAATGTATTATTTATACTCAATCATAACATTATATTTTTTTTTTCAAAAAGTCGTGATTTTCATTTCTGTGTCAGTTGATTTCTATTGATGAAATATATTCTCAATGAGTTTCACCTTAAGAGTCATATAGTCTATGTCCTTCATTTTATTTTATTTTATTCTTAGTGTTTTAAATCAATGACAAAAAAGTATTAGTGTCTCCCTTTAGAATTTATTATACCTTGTCACCCATATCTTTCTCACTACAACCTAATAAATGAACATATTAATGTGATTTGATCCACTATTTAATGGATAATGGATTCATGTTCCCATTGATGAAAGGATGTTCCTTAATTTTATATCTGTCCATCATTGTTATTAAATTTTTTGGAGATATCTATTATTACATATAATAAGGATTATTAGACACACCTTGATTAAACTAACCTATTATACATATAATTTCCTTGATTCTAACACCAATATTATCAAAGTTCTCTATAGGGATATCCTTTCACTCAAAATAGGTGTTTGATAGATTTGTATTCCAATAATTTGGCATCATTCCTAGGAAATGGCATATACCTAATATTTTTATGTATATAATAATGGAATCTATGTCATGTTGTCTAGATATATTTCTTGAATATCTTAATGGGTTTCATGGGTTTATATTCTATAAATGTTTTCTACCAAATATAGATCTAATGGTTTCTACAAAATTTCTCTTACAATAATTATAACTAACTTATCTCCAATACAATGGTTCTAGAAATACTTTTATCACAATGGTCCAAATAACTTATATAATAATACAAAAGATACAACATTTTAAATTTATACAGAAGTTTAATACATAAATTAATGTCAATTTATATTGATTATTATAAAATATCATTGGAATACATGAAGAAATATTATTTTTCCAGTCTTATCAATAAATAAAATGTATTTATTATCATGGTTTCCTATGGAAATGGAAAATAATATATTATCCATCATCTTGTAATCTATGTGTGGATTAAGATACATTGGTTTCTATTATAACATAATCAGAACGTAAATATCATGTTATTAATGAATAAGTTTAATAAATCCATAAAAAATATTCTTAGGGTCACGACCTGTCCCTTGTGGCACTTTCCATTATTACCCCATGCTTTCCTTCCATAAGTCAAAAGATGGAAACTATCACTGGAAAGGCATATCAAGAAAATGGTAAAGAAATTTCCTTTAAACCTATACACACATATACTAGGTACAACACAAAACTATACCATGTAGTCAAACTGAATTTGTAAAAGTGTGAATTGAAATTAAGGGTCTAGTATACAATCCCAACTAAAAAAGATACATCAAAGACAGAAAATAGATCTTGAGGTTGTCAGAAAAGGATCATACATTAAGGGTAGGTACAACTAGTCTTTGCGGCTCTCCATGTAAACCATTCACCTCCACTCACCCTCTGGTCCAAACTCCTTATCTTCGGTCAACGTTTTTTGTCGTCTGCACATGAAACAATAAGGTGCGGGTGTATCCCATGCATGGGTGACTATAAAAATAAACAGTAGGGACCATGAGACTCCTAATGGTCTAATATAATTACACAAAGTAATAACCAAAAAACATTATCACAAACACAATTCACATGTAAGGGATAATCTCAAACCAGGTATATAACATAAAGAACAAGATTAAATATGACTAGTCATAAAGCTAGATCATCTTATTCTGTCTAGAGGATTCTGCTTTTGACCCGCTCAGGGTTTCTAGGTGTTGACCCACATATAATCACTAGGTGTTGTCCCACAATGGATCTCTAGGTAAAAACCCACAGAATATCTCTAGGTACGGACCCATGGAGGATCGATATGTGCAGACCCACGGAGGATCGTGGCTCCTTCATCGTGTCATATCGAACCTCTACATTGCCACACTAAGCACGCTTGATTCATGAAGGATCCTCTCCTCAAGAAATTGGTCGTACCAAAACCACCACAATGACCTAGAAATATTAAACCATAAGAACTGCCATGTCATAAATTTTTTAATTCAAATGGTGACACATCAATTAGGCGTCTAGTCTATATGTTATATGCATTATAGTGCTGGGGGGGGGGGTTGGTTGGATTCAGGACTGATCCATCCTAGACATACTACAAATTTCTTTGAATCCTTGGTGAAATATGTGAAATGGATTGAAATGTAATGAGGGTTCTAGTGATGTAGATGGTTCGTCAAATAGATGTATGGTTTAGGATATAGAGCTCTTTAATCGAAATTGGGTTGTAAGTGGGTATGGGTTTGGTATGACCGGATCGGACTGACATGACCCAGCTAGTGGGGCCCAGCTTGAAGGGCTTGGGATGGGCTTGGTTTGGCTGGGCCTGACATAAAGTGGTTGGGCTGCTGGCTCGGCCCACTGGGCGTGACCCTCCATTTGGTCGCACAGGTTGGCTCCCCTAACAAACGGACTAAAGTCAGTTCAGATATTCTATCAGCGGTGCCATTTGACACCACTCCACCTGGCCAGTCTGTGGATACTGATAAGTTATGGGAACCTCTGGGCATGACTCCACCCATAGCCATTGGAAAGTGTCACATCATTATGCCACAGCGTTCCACATTCCTTTAATGCGGACAGTGCCCACCGGCTGCCCCTATCCGCCATGTCACCTTTGGGCGCTTCCACCTCGTTGAGGCCAGCGAGATTCAGCGACTGCCTTCTCCAGCCGCTGGTGTTGCTGAGAAGGCGAACTTCTACAGGCCTCCTATGAAGCTCTGGCTGTCCGTTTTCTTTTCTGATTGCTGCAACGGTCCTCCCGGGATGCTACCATCCTTGCGTGGCCCTTGGTTTCTTCTGGTCCTCGCATCTGTTGGTCGACCACGATGAACAAAATCAATAATGAGTTCACTGGAGGGTCTAGTCCTTGTTCTATTAGGTTTGTACCCTAATCATTAGTATCATTACAGGGTATGGTGTCATTATCATAAAAATAAGATGAAACATAAAACACATTAAAAATAGGTTCATGGAACTCTTTAGACGATGCCTTGGAGGAGCAAGAAGGGTCTGCATTTGAAGATGTTCTTGTTCACTCAATGTTGTCTTGTTTGAATCCGGAAATGGTCTTTAAAGCTCATTTATACATTGGTTGAAGCCATTTCCAGAACCATGTCTTAGGTTCCTATTATGAGTGACCAAAACCCATGCCCAAGCATTGTTTAAATAGAAGTGAGGTTTCCACCCACATTTTATTTTATTAATGTGGTTCATTAATGAAAAAAAATTAATATTCCATTAATTCAACAAATGCAGTGGTTACACAACCCATGAGTCATGTCATTAAATTACTCCCATCAAGCCTAAAATTTTTTTGAAGTCCCCCACCATATCTCAATGGTTGAAATAAAAATAAAATAATGCATGGAGTTATGTTTTTTTGTATATTCCAAAAAATTAACTTTTTCATCCATCCTTTTTAGTCAAAGTTATGATTTTCCTAAGGGAATCCTGACAGTGGGAATTCAATAGTGCCATAGGGATTTTAACACAATATCTAGTTCAAAAGATAGAAATTATTGCCCACATGTTTACAGAACATACCTAAAAAATATCAAAATTTATTAACAGACACCCGCAACCAAAGTCGGTCATGGTTAGTCTCCGTATAAGGGAAAAAATCCCTAACAATCTCAACGATACTCTTGGATTTCCCATATGAGTTACATTGTACGATTTATTAGTGTTTTAGAATAAATAATTTTTACTTAATTATTTTATTTATGTAAAAAAACTAACATTAACCGTTGGCCCATGCTATAAAATTTTAGGATCTGCCTAATGAAATCATAACCTCATGAGATCAGCGGTCTCCTTCGAATGTAAATATGTGTCACCATTTGTGAGTTATATTTATTTTTAAAATTAAATTTTTTTATTTATTTAATATATTTATTGTTATTCTGTTTTCAGGTATTCTCACTGGAGGCCAATACCGAATAAACATAAAACCAATATCTTGAACACAATGGTGCCCTCATATTTCTGATCTGGGCACCTGTTTTATAGTTATTCTTTTATTTTAGGAAATTTGTTCACTTGCATTATTTAAATCATAAAATTTTTTGACAGATCATTTTGGGAACTCCTATCCTTAAAATCACGTTTCATCAATTACCACAGACTCATAATACTTTCATATAACTCAAAAACAATTATACAGATTTCTGGGTCTTTACATTCACCCTACATTAGGGATTTACATCCACAAAATCCAAAACAATGGCATATCAAACAAGTGGGTTACTGAGCAATAATTTGGGCCCCACACTCTCATGTGTTGTCATGGATGTTCTATTGCTGCCACCAATCTTGTACAAGAGGAATCAACCATCCACAGATGACCTAATCTTGTCCACCCTCAATATCTACTAGGAACTATGCAAAATGTTCCATGTTGTCAATGTCCTACTCGCCCTAGTTGTTGACGTGTTATGGGTCATGCATCTATCTCCTTAGCTATGAAACATGGAAAACATTACGCACTCGGTGCATCTTTGGGGGAGGATCTAGGTAGTACGTCACCTCGTCAACTCTATTGAGAATCCAGAACGCTCTGATAATCCTCGATGATATCTTGCCACCCAAGAAAAATATTTTCAATCCTTGTTGATGTAAGACTCGTAAGAATAAATGATCCCCCTCCTCAAACTATAAAGGGTTTCATATCTTTTCTTTATATGAATTTTTCCTACTTTGTGTAGTCTGCATCCTCCCCTAGATGATATTCAACTTCTCAATGGTATCCTGAACCAACTCTAGTCCCAAAAGTGATGACACCCCTGGGTTTGTCCAACATATAGGTGACCTACATGATTGCACATATAAGGCCACGAATGGTGCCATATCGATGGTAGGGAGATAACTTTTTTTATGAAAACTCCACTTGTGATAGGTTGTCCTTCTAAATACGGTCAAAATAGAGGATGAAAGCATGATGAATTTCATCAAGTGTCTATTTGGTTCACTCAATCTGACCATCTATCTGAGGTTGATAGGCGGTGCTCAAGCGTAGCTGAGTCACAAACACCTCTGACAATCCCTTCCACAACCCAGATGTAAAATGAGTTTCAAGTTCTGAATCGATCATCGATGGCACCTCAGGGATCGATAAAATATCTTATGCATAGAGGTGGCCCATGTCCTATACTGATCCCTACTCTTAGATGGGTAGGAAGTGGTCCAACATGGTGAGTGAGTAAACGATCACCCAGATGGAATTTTGGCCCCTGGACATATGTGGTAGTCCTATTACTAACTCCATGGAGATACCATCCTACTTCAATTCTGGTACCTATACTTGATGTGATAAGCCTGATAAAACCTAATTATCGCCTTCTCTTGCTGATAAGTGTGGCATCGTGAAATGAACTCTTCCACCACTTTCTGCATCTCTAGAAACCAGTACAGATGATGGAGGTCCAGGTACAACTTCTCTACACCAGTATATACTAAAAAAAGGGGATTTATGAAACTCCATCAAAACATCCTCTCGTAGCATCACTAGTACCATGGTGCATCCTTTGAAATGGATGAAGTTCTCCCCACCTTCATAAAATCCTTCAGTAGCCCATCTTAAGCATATCCGACCACGTCATGCCACACAATCAATGTCCCCATGTTGTGCCTCCCTGACTCTATGAATTAGTGGGGGAGTGATTTCCATACACTATAGGTTTGCTACTCCAACACTAAAAATGATGGATAACTACAAGGAGGAAAGCTTCTCTATCACCTCACTCACCAACTTTCAACAACACCTCCTACTGAGTGAATCATCCACCATGCCCCCTTCCCAATAGTATACACTTTCTCAAAGTCATAGTCCTGGAAGAACATTAACCAATGATGTTGAATGAACTAATGAATATCCAAAATTTACCATTCCTTCCATGAGAAAGGATACCCCTTATAACTGATTGATGTTCCCATTGTCCATTTGGTAGTGTGTACTCATTCTCCACAGACACTAGGTTAACGTTTCAGTAATACACACATATCCTTGAGTACTGGGTCTTCCTATTCCTTTTCTCTACAAGTCCCCCAACTATACTATCAACTACCAAGGATCCGTGGGAGCCATCTGATATGTAGTTGTACATATCAGTGATGTCCCAGGGTACAAGCCATTAAAGAATTCCCTCCTCCGTTAGGGAGGTAATCCTAGAAACATATTTTAATACGATGTCCCTGCAGTCTATCAGTACTGTAGGTAATTGAAAACTCAGAAGACCTGCTTCCCGGAGGGTAAGGATGACCGACTCAAGTGTGATCGGCTACACCCTACTATGTACATGTTTACCCTAGGATGCCTGGGATTCCTTTTTCCCCGAATAAGGAAAAAAATTCCAACACATTAGAAATACCACATCCGTTATGCAAAAACATCATATCATGATCTGTGGATGACCATTAAATACCCAAACTAATGTCACAATTCCTCGACGCTGCCACCTAGAGATTCCAACTGATACTCTTTCCTCATGCTTCAGATCACACCATTGTCATAATTGTGATTATCGAGTCTCCTCCCATTGGTATCTCCAGACATAAGTGGAAATTCAATGGTTTAACCCAAATCTATGGGTCTTGAACATGTTCATGATATGAAATAATGATTAGTACCTATGTCTAATAATATGACATCATGTAGTAGACAAATATCATATCTCGAATCATTCCGGGAGCCCTTGGGTCACACTCCTTGACCGCAGGTAGCTACTCCATTCCTCTATCCTCCATCTCCCTGAGACAGGGGAGACCACATTTGAGTGGTGGTTGTAACATGTCGAAATCTATACAAACTATTTCTAGAGTGAAGATTCACCTATCACTATCACATCATCATCTAGATATGTTTTACATGTCTAATTCTCTGAAACTGACGTCGGTTTCCTACGTTCCCGCTACTGACATTCACTAGCTGTATCATCTCAAAAAAAGGATTTTCAACAACAAAGGATCTCTCTAGAACCCTAAAAAAACTATTACTGTATAGTGGAATAGTTTTAGCTCGGATGTCCCTAAACACATCACCCTAAGAGAGATGATCCCTGAAGCACTAGTCGTATCGTATTAATCGAGTACCAAGAATGATCAGTACACCCTGACAAATACACAGTTACAAACATGTCGTCCATTTGAATCTATGGAAGTTATTAGGAACACAGACCCCATATATTTTTTTAGAATGATACGTCTTCTCTAAGAAAGGTTCTCAAGATATCTCCAAGGAAATGTCACCACATTGTATGTTAGGGGTAATCGATGCCCTTTCATAGCCATGTTGAGCCACGTAGAATACTCACAACCAGGAAATCCATCTAATCTAATGGTGCACTGACAATATGGATAATCATTCACCCCCTCAAGGATATCTGTATCCTCCTAGGAGTTAGGATTGCCTCATAATAATATGGGTATTTGTCACTAAAACTCATCTAAGGAACTGAGCCTATAAGTTTCCCCTACCGGTAGTAACAACTGACCAACATGCAGTGGTATTGCTGGGAAAATTCCCGAAGGTACCATTTCGGGAAAAAGTATTTTTACTGTAGCCTCATCAATCTGTAAATCATTATCATGGTCATGGATGGGAATTCAGGAATGCTGTCTACCTGGAGGCATCAATAAATTGAATCAAGATGAAAAATGGTCAATAAGTTATACCTGTTAAGCAGACTCAAAATATATCAAGATATAATCTTTTTCAAAACACGTGATACTAGTGTTTTCATGTACCGAGATTGAAAATAGAATTAAGGGTCCCGGTTTATTGATACATTGGTCACTGCATCAAAACTAGACTCCCTAGACTAAAATATGATCTTGAGACATTTAACACTATTTCCTGCATTAAAAATATAGACACTTAGTTCTTATAGTAGAACCAACCTTCCTCTAATTAGAATTTATCATGAGCCATGCCATAGGGCCCATGCTGTGACTACCCCATGACCACCTTCTAGGGGTTGGAGACTAGAACCGAAAAGGCATATCCCTAAAATAGTAAGGCATTTCCTTTAATCCTGTACACAAAAAAAAAAATAGGTACAAAACAAAAGTAAACCACGTCATAAATATGACGAAGTAAAAGTGTGAACTGAAAGTAAGGTGCCATTATAAAATCCCTACTGAAAGTGATACAACCAAATGGTAAAACAGCTCTAGAGTTCATTCTCCAGGGATCTTGCATGAAGGGTAGATACTACTCGTCTCTGTGGATCTCCACGTCATTCATTAAACTCTATGCACCATCTGGTCTTGACACTCTAACCTCAATCAAAGTTGTCTATTGTCTACACAAGAAACAATAAGGTGTGGTTGATGCCTGTTTAGGGGTGATTATAATAATTCCCAGTAGGGACCCTGAGACGCCCAATGGTCTCTTAGAATTCCACAAAGGAATAACCACAATGCATGATCTCAATAACAAAGAACAAGTAAATACTTATCTCAAACTACGTATATAATATAAAGATCATGAATAAGGATGATTAGTTATAATGATATATAATTTTATTTGGTCAAGAGACTTTTACTGCTAAACCACACAATGTCTCTAGATGCTGATTGAGAGAGGATGTCTAGGTGTTAACCCATTTAGAATCTCTAGGTGCTTACCCACAGAGGATCACGAGGTGCTGACCCACAGATGATCGCTAGGGGTTGAAGAACGAAGTATCACTAGGTGGTGACCAACTGAGCAATGCTACATGCTGAACCATAGAGGATCGCAAGGTGCTGACCCACTGAGGATCTCTAGGTGCAGACTCATAGAGGGTTGCTAAGAGCTAAAACACAAAAGATCGCTATGTGATGTCCCACATAAGATCACTATGTGTAGACCCACCGAGTATCGCTATTCATTCATCACATCACAACCAGGAACTGGATTACTGCACTATGTATGCTTGATTCCATGAGGATCCGATCCTCATTCAATTGGTCATACCTCAACAACCACGATGATCTATGATGAAGTAACCTGATGAACCATCATGTCATAAGGGTTACAAAACAATAGAAGGAGAAACAATCAGACGACCAGAATGAGTGTTATAGGAATTATAGTGTTGGGGGCCTAGTTGGATTCGAGTCCGATCCAACCCATCCATACTCCAAAATTTTCTAAAACACGGTTAGAGTATCTCAAAAGGACCAACTCCTCCTAAGGGTTCATGCACCATGTATGGTTCATCAAATAGATGTTCGGATTGGGATATATAACCATTTAATTGAAACTAATACACAAGGGGGTATGGGTATGGTCAGACCCGGTCATACCAACATGTAGTAGCTCGCTAGACGTGGCCTATCAGCAGGGTGCGAGGGTCATCTCACCTATCAAATGGACTAGTTTTTGTACAACTCTTTAATTAGGAGTGCTAGTTGGCACTGTTCCACCAGGCTAGTCCGCATGGACCAGTCAATTGAGGGACCTAAGAGGCATGAGTCCAGCCTCAATAACGGCTCGAAGGCAAACCCCTCCACGACGGTGCTCCACACGCATTCAAGGAGACTTGCCCACCCTACCATCGATGACACCTTGAGGAACCACCACCCTATTGCGGCTGAAAAGAGAAGGTCGTGGCCTCCCCTTGTAACCAGGGATGTCATACGGACGAAGCTTCTGTGGGCCTCTGTTGATGCTCCATATGTCCGTTTCAATTTCCAAGTGTGGAAAAAGGACGCCCTGTGTACTACCATAATCGTGTGGTCCATGGTTTTGTCTTGTACTTGCATCAGTCAATCTCCCATGAAGAACACAATTAATAATGAGTTTGGGGGATGGTACGAGCCTTTTTCGGTTCGACTCATTTCCTTTTCATATGCATCGTAACCTGGGAAGGGATTATCAACCTAAAATGGTTATGAAACATAAAACCCATTAAAAAACCCTGAAATAAAAAACAATACAAGAAATTATACATATCAAGAAGAAGTGTCCACGCTCGAAGATGTTCATTCTTTTCTTAACATTGTTCTGTTCGAATCATGAAACTGTCTTTGAAGCTCCATTCTATGCTGGTCATAGACGTCACCGAAAGTTTTTTTTAGGTTCCTCTCGTGAGTGAAAAAATCTCATTCCTATGATTTTTTTAGATTGAAGATAGGGAACCATAAAGGTTTCATTTAATTAATGTTTTTCATTAATGAATCACAATTAATGTTCCATTAATTTAACGAACTTCAGGGTTATGCAACCCAAGGGTCATGTCAATAAATGACTCCCATCAATCCTGACGTTAGTCTATGGTCATGAAACCATCATTCAGTAGTTGAAAGGAAAACAAAATAACTCACGCAGTTATTTTATTATTTTTATTTCAAAATTCCAATAAAATAACTTTTCAATCTGTCCCGGGTTAGTCGATGTTAAGCTTCTCCTATGAAAATCCTGGTTCTGCGAATTCAATGGAGGCCTTTAATTTTTAATCTGAGCTACAGTTCAAATGAAAGAAATTTGTGCCCACATGTTTTCTAATTATATCATAAAAATTCCAAAAATTATTAACAGACACCTTCGAACCGGACAGATTTTTGTTAGGCTCCCCATAATGGGAAAATTTCCCCATGAGCTCAGCGGAACACTGGGATATTCAATATGAGTTACCATTTAATAGTTATAAGTATTTTACAACAAAATAATTGTCAATTAAATATTTTATTTAATTCTAAAAACTAACATCCCTTGTTGGCCCATGCGGGTAAATGTTATGATCTACCTAAGGAAATAATACCCTCACGAGTTCAGTTGTGGACTCAGATTTTTAATTCGAGTCATCGTTCGTGAGTTATAATCATTTGAAAAATAAAATAATTTTATTTTATTATTTTATTTACAATTATTCCATTTTAATGTTTTCTCATAGGAGGCTTGTGCCGACTAAACATAAGTCTTGTTTACGTTAAACCCACCACCCTGAATGAAACGGTGCGCTCAGATTTCTAATCTGGGCACCCATTCATGAGTTATTCATCGTTTTCAAGAAACTTTGTTACAAATGCAATTTATAGCTTATATTTTTCTGATTGATCTTTCCTAGCACTTTGGGCCTCAGAATCACATACCATAAATTTTCACCGTCTCGTAATAATTCCATAAAAAAATATATGGAATTTCA
This sequence comes from Viscum album, assembly GCA_963277665.1. NCBI lineage: Eukaryota > Viridiplantae > Streptophyta > Magnoliopsida > Santalales > Viscaceae > Viscum > Viscum album. The sequence continues at coordinate 1,230,857,746 of OY728162.1, read as the reverse complement.
GGGTCTTTACACTCAGATCATAAAATATATATGTGTTAATCATGAAGATAAATAATCACATGGACAACAATAACTGTTCACATATTGATTAGATATGTAATTAAGGGAATCTAAAACATATCATCTTGTCGATGTGCCAAGAAATCATACCTAAATGGTTCTAGAAATCCACATTACACTACATTAGTTATCCCATGAGAACTACTTGTGTAAAATGGGGATATATAATTATGTCCCTCAAAATTCGAATAAATTATACATTCATTCCACCAAAAACTAAATGACTAAAAGATATAATATTCATAAATTGAAAAACATAAATGTAAAACATAATTCAACAATAAATTGAATAATAAAATTTTATCCTTGGTATATTGATGGATTATAAAACAGGAAAATAATTTTCACTTATAACTGAATTAATATAGATAACTTTGTGGATTCCCATGTAATACATAAGGAATATCTATAAAATTAAAATGTTCATATTAGTTCCCAAAATATTAAATCAATACATAATTGTAGTAATTCGGTAGATGAAATGATTAATATTGTCAATGTATTTAGGTATGAAAATTTAGGTATTTGGATATGAATGAAACCAAATGATGATAGATAAAAAATTTATAATGGTTTTTATATGTTATGTAAATTGTTGATATCATATACCATAAGAAAATGAAACCAGGTGTTCAGTAAAATTACACTACTCATGCACTAGAGTAAATATTTGGATAATACCGAAGAAATATTTTTATGTTGTTGTCTCCAATAAGTTCATATAGAGAAGTATTGAATCCAATGGAATATATCAATATATTCATTTCAATATTTAGAAACAACTATAGAACATAAATTACCATAACCATTCATAGGGGTTTACCACTAATTGAAAGGTTGATAATTATAATGAAATATAAAGGTGGCATAATGAAAATGAATAGTGATCACTCATTCATAATATAATAAGGAAATCATACCACTTTTGAATAATAATAATTCTCATTAAATTTAAATATAATTAATGTTGATCAAAAAATAAATAAAAAGATTCTCTTGTTAACCCTAACATGCAATGCAACTAAAATGATCTTGATAAATGAATATTTGAACCATATAAAGTCATTAAATGGATTTATGAGACAGAAAATGATTGGTGAACCATGCTAACATGTTTATTAGAGAATTGAAATGGTGGAATTTTTATCTCTTTATATAACATAATTGGGATTTGTTTATTAATATCAAAACATATTCCATGGAAATATATGTATTGGAAATTGAAAATCCATTGGAATACATTTGGTTTTCGTTCATGGTTTTGGAATGTTACAAATCATTATGGATATTTTATTCTATTTATTAAAAATATTCAATATTTTATATTATACTGGATATGGAAATTAATTTTTATCCACAAAATAAGTTCAATAAATCCTTAAATTTCATTTTATACATTGGAAAGTTCAATATTGTTTCAAAAATTTGATTTTAATTTATAAAATTCATAATAATGATAGATTAATATTTATGGGGGATTTATATATAAAAAAATTTTCATAAATTTTGATTCCTTATGTTTTCAATATACTTACCATATATTATAATTGTAATTTACTTGGAAGAAAAATCATAACTATATATGAAAATTTGGAAAAAAAAATCATTATTTTCAAAATTCAACGTACATTGTTCAGATATCAAGTCTTATTTTTGAATATAATTTTATGAATATAGAAATTTTATTTATCAATTAAAAAATTAATATATTTTAAAACCACTCATTTGGAAAAAAATTTATAAACTCTTATTTATTTATAATTTCATTGATAGGTTTGGAAGGGTCTTAAATTATATATACCATGAAATGGGTGGATGAGGAGAGTCAGAGTATGAAAGGACTAAACCAATACAATTATTATATCACTACACAATTTATAAATTGAAATCTTTCCCATAACAATACAAATTATCACTCTTTTAACTAAAATTATTATATTACCTCTTCTCCTGGCTAAACCTTATTGGGATATTCATTATAATTACCAGAACCACATTAATTGTTGATGTTGATAGTTAATCAAAGACATATAATTAAAATGGAACTCGCTCACTTTTCAGGAGAATTCTATAAAATTGTGTTGTATAAAAAAATGCACTATCTTTACTGAATAATGGTGGGTATTGGGCATGTCACTCCTTTCTTGGGATCACTACCACACATTTTTATGGCCGATTCATTATCCCCAAGGACTAACTACCCTAAATTTAGCTCATTTTTATTTTGATCACATCCATCTTATGCTATGATTGCTCATAGATCCAGGGTAGGATCTCCAAATTTTATATAGTCACATAGGTCTCCTAACCTATATCAATTTCATTGATTATAGACATTGTGTGTATGTTGGTTCACTATTGAGTTCTCGATGGGATGTTCTGTCAATGATGGAATACAATTCATCCTTCCAGATCATTTATTTTTCTGACAAAATTTTAGAGTATATCCTTTATTTCACTATAGTGATGAATTATCCTATGTGGAATTAATTTCAATAGTAACCAACTTCTTAATATGCCTCATCGAGATGATCTGGATATTTATTTTTAAAATGAATAAATTTGTTAAAAACATTCCCCTTTCTCTTTTTTTATGTACAATGTGTTCATGTAGACTCCCTCAAAAAAGGATTTCTTTTTTAAATAGTAAATATCCTTTCTAATATGTGGGATATTTATCTAGGTAATGGAAACAGTTTAACAGCACATGGGATCCTCAAAACAAACCATTAACTTTTATATAATCCTCACTCAAAACATCATTTATTTGTATTCAATATAACCTCATCATTAAAATGTTTTATTTCAATATGGAATTATGTCTCATTTTAATTCAACTATTTTAATGCTTCAATTACCATTTGTAACATGAACTATTTCTGGACTAAAACGTAGACACATGATTGTGGAATCATATAATAGTTTTTCATGGATAAGCATAAATAATTATATTGAATTCAATTTATCACCAATAGACCCACCCATCACCTGTGTGTGGTGGGAAATAATTCCTCAATGGGAATCAAAAAACTATGAATTACATCAATGTCCCTTAAAATTAGCCCTTTATCCTTGAATATATTCCTATAGATAATAAAACCTATTGAGAACCACAACTCCCATAATAGGATTCAACATTTTCAACACAGAACCTTTTAGACCACAACACCTTTGTCTATGGCATGACCTAACATATGTTTTCTATTATTTACTCGCCATTCAATGTACCATGACATAATCAAAATTTATTTTCTGTGTTATATCACAATGACTGACCACATACAAACACATGACCATATTAGTCATGAACATTTTTAGAGTTTTTTTGAAATTCCCCAACTGGGAACACCATGTTTTGGGCCATTTCTAGTTTCCAATATTGGGCATTTCCATTCCACCAAAGACTATTATATGGAAGGTTTTCACCTACTTTATACTTTACATTTACTATTCCCACTTAATAATGAGTGTTCGTTCCCATATTGGTATACATTAAATCCGTATAAAAAGTTATATAGAACAGTCTTCCTCCCCATTCTAGGAGATTCCTTTGACCCTCATTAGACCTTCTCTTGAAAATGTAGGACCCTTTTAGTATTCCTCATGAATTCTAGATTTATACCATATACAATTCTATTTTTGTGGAAAATTTTTAAAACATTGCAACCATTGATTCCATGTCAACACATCCAAGATTTATCTTCTCCCCTTATGATATTATTAATGAGTTATATTAACATTAAAACATATATTTTCAAAAATCCAATAGAATCCTCTAAGACTCCAAAAAATATTCCCTTTTTATTTTATTGACAATAATAAATAAGTCTCCACATTTGTGGAAAATTAATTCAGATGGATTATAAGATTCTATAAAATTTGGAGGTCTTTAATTGAATCTCAAACTCCCCTTTGAATTGTATAATCTAATTTAATCTTAAAACATAGCTCACTCAATGTGTGGGAAGAGACTCCAGTTGAGCTCAACACCCCATTTATAATCAAATTATTAGAGGGGTTCCTTGATGGATTAACCCCCCGTGTGAGGATATGGTGGACATACTCATCATTATTATTCTCTTAATATTTTAATAAACCTTCATACATTGATTTTATCCACATATTTATTATCAATATTCTATAAATCCTATGGGAGTTAACATTTGGTTGGAATTACCTTCACCATTACATCCCTTTCCAGGTTTTACGTTCCTTATAAAGAGGTTAATTTAGTGAATATACCAATTGGTACGTAGAAATCAAAAAATACAGTAATCCTACTAATCATAGTCTCCATATATGAATCATGGGTTTTTGTCTACAATAATAATGTTTTCTATGTCTCTCATGAATTCCAATAAAAACTTATCGAAGTTACGTAAATTTAACTACTCAAGAAAATAATAAATTACATTCAATTTCACACTAAATATTATGTAGATAAACAATAGAAACATGTTTGCAAGGATTATAGAAAATGTTAAAATTAAAACCAATTATGAAAAGGATATTGATACAACATAAAATACTTTAATTTTTATTGTTCACATAAATCCTCAAATTCATGATATGTAATGGTATCCTCTTAATTTTGATCACAATTCCCCCTATTATTTTTTCTCTAAACACAAATATTTTCTTTTCCAATTAGTGAAACATCATTATTATTGTTTCTCAATTTTCATTTTATCACTATAACATATTCATCTAAAAAATTATCAAATGAATCTTGTCTCCCCATAAATAATAATCCTCATCATAATAAAATAGAAATAATTAAATATATAGGGATAGGGGTTCCTCAATTATCCTAAGGTAGTGTAATTGGGATCGATATTATGGTCCATCCCTTTGAAACCCATATTTCATTTTACCTTTTTCATAGTTTTTTAATGTAATAAAATCATACCTTCAACCACTTATTAATTATTTTTAGACATCCTTATGAACATATTTCCAAATAATATACACCACCTCATACCTCTAAAAAACATCAACTCATGTAAGTGGTATGTTTCATCCTTCCTTTCCATGGTAGTTTCCATAGTTTTGGATCAATAATTATTGAAAAAAAATTTATTGTATTATATTAGTAATGGATCTCACTTCAATATTTTATTTTTATTTAATATTCATCATATTTTATTTGGTGGGATTTATCAATACTATTTGAGAAACATCTTATTTAATGGTTGAGTTTACCATCGATTAATACTTCTTATTCATTTATTAATCCCCCGTTATTTTTTCCTTAACCTTAATCACTATTTCCCAACATCGTTATTTTTCTTCTAGTTCATTTATCCAAAGGGAGTTTTTGAGAATATGTTGGTTATTAGTAAATGATCTTATATTAATTTTGTATATTTATTAATCACTGAAATATTTTACCCATTATCCTGCTTAACAGGCCTTTATTATGGGTAAATATTCTCTTTATAAGACATTTATGTGACGTGTATATATATATATTTATTAGCCTTAAAAGTATTATTCTAACTACAACCCAATTTATTATTATATAAATTAGTAAAAATAAATTATAGTGTTTTTCTCCAGGATTGATATGTTTTCAATTATAGTGTTTTTCTCCCTTCTATTGGTTTTAGGGATTCGAATCACATACTATGGATGTTCTTAATTCATCTTTAATAGTATCAATTCGATGAATTGTTTCTATATAATAACTTTATAGAACACATATTCTTCCATATTTGAAATCTACAAGATTATGAATTCATAGAGGGGGTATTATTCATTTAATTTATTATATTTATTTTCTACAAAATCCACTAGATTTCCTCACCCTACCTATTTTAATTGGTATCCAACACACTCACATATGACTCACCAACCATTAACAATATCTTTATTTCCTCACGTTGGGTTTTTAGTGGAATGATTCACTTAATCAACTACAATTCTATGTCTATGTTAATTATAATCTCTTATGAGAGTAATTCAATCATGTCAAATTTTTCCATTAACGTTTTTCCAATTTTATGAATGATAAAATATATGTCCACTTCATATATTTATTTCCTATTAATTTCCGTGTCCAAATATCCAGTTATATTAGAATAAGAATGACACATGACTTAATACTGTTCTACCTTCTGTTATAGATAAGTAATCTTCTCTTGTCCATGTTTTGAACATATACATGGTTGGAAACATTTTAATTTTCCACTAACTTAGTAAATATTTTTTCATCTATGAAGTATAGAATAAAATTCAATAAAATATCTCCAAAAATGATTCATAATTTTATGTGATATGAAATCATTAATTTTTTACTTCATTTAGAGAATAATAACTTTTAAAATTATTATTATTATTCATACCTTTGGGAATAAATCACAATTCATTTCCATTAACCTTGATTTCACCCAATTTATCCATATATCATTAGAGAATTTTTGATTTTCTATATTCTCATGGTTGTATTCACTAAGACAATAGTTTAATGAATTAATGAAAACCATATATATCAACATGATTCATTTATCTGTTTCGATTCTAACTCTATGATGTAGTTGTTGAGATATTCCATCCACCCTAACATCTCATGGAACTCCATGTTAATAATATATTTTTAAATGAAATACATTTTCAATTATATGATGTCCATTCCAACCATTATTGTATTCTCTAATTTTGATTCCATTTCTATTCCGAGAACATCAAATTATGATATATTAATATCAAAAATCTTGAAAAATGAACCCCCCATTGATAGTTCTAAAATGATCATAGATGATATATAACTTAAGTGGTGGTGGTGGGGGGGGGGGGGGTTGAATCAAGAGATTGAACGTTAAACCCCATATAAAAAAATTATTTTAAATATACCACAACCTTATTTTCATCGTTACCACTTTACCTTAATTTTCATACTATCTACATTGTTGATTAACATAACCCAATTAAAATTTCACCTGAACGAACCTCATTTCTATATTTTCAATAAGATTTCATAACCAACTATTAGTGTGCTTGTAGAATGTAACTTAGACATGGTGAATAGACAACGTTCAGTCTCCCTAGTTTACTCTAATGGGAATTCTATAGCGATGTTTCTTGGACCCAAATATACCTTCCACATTTAATATTGGTGGAATTCATGTCAGGTCATTCCATCTATTGGATTAATAATCTAAACTATTTTGGGTAGACTAACTATCACTTTGGGATCACTTCCATCACATTGGATCAATTCCTTTTTTTCTCACTTTTATCATCATGTTCATTTTATCACTTCTCAGGAGTGTGATATCCACATTGTTTTTGTACATTAAATTCACTTCACCTATATCATATGCTTGTTTTTCATCCTTAGTTTGTATGTGGATTCTCTTTTGAACTCCTAATGGGATTCTCCTTCACCAATTACCTCTGCATTGTTACATAACGTAAACCATTTTATTTCCATTATAATTCTATAATATCTCCTTCATTACAAAGTATATATGAATTATCCTTCTAGGAAATATATTTATAAGTGTAATTGAATATTTATTGAGGTAAATAACTATTTCATACGAAAATTACATATATTAAATTTAAAATTCTATAAATCATTACGGGAAAATATTTCATTTATAAGATGCATGGGACATCTAAAGGAAACATCAATGAAATGACTCACTAGGACAATATGAAATATAGTTCACTAGGTGTTTAGTAAAATATATATTCTCTTCACATTTTAAGGAAAATGACAGAAATAAATAATTAAAAAACAATAAAAATATTGATTTTAAATATATTTTATAAAAATTAATAATTGTTATAAATTTATTTATATAGTCACTTGGGAATATAAAAAATAGTCATGAAAGAATTTATAATAAAATCTTGGGTATTTAATAAATAGAATATTGACCATAGATATAAAGAAATTATGATTTCATTAAAAATATCCATTCAATATCCTTTATACATAATGAGAGGAAAGTGACCATAAAAATTGTAATATATATAAATAACTAGAGTATAATAAAATATAAAAATATTTGGAGAGATGTATTATATTACTTCATCTCCCAGAATTTAATGATAATGAATCCTAGAAAATGTGAGATTATAATATAAAATCATTATGCAATGGAAACTTTTTATTCATTTCCCCATGAAAAAATAAAATTGAATGAAACAATAAATAACATGAATATATGTATACTTAATTTAAAAAATATTAATTGGGAATTATATAGACATTATAAACATTAATTGGTTCATTACATGGAAGTTGTCTCAACAAAATAATACTGAAATGAAGAACTAGTACCTCAGGTTCAACATTCTACCTAAGTGAATAAAATACATTATTATACATTTATATTTATTATAATTTTATAGTAGAGATATATTCATTAACATAATACCACAATTACTCCACTTATTATTTTTATAGACACATTTATCAAAAAACTCATTGTTAAATTCAATATGTTCTGGTATTACCTATTCTATATTTCCTACATGCTCCTGTTTGGATGTTATGGCCCCTACACATTGATCAAGGTTAAATAATATACTAAATTTTATTCATTAGGTAAATATCATGTTAATTTAGTATATATATACATAACAATTCATATATATTGGTGATTAAAATAATTTCATCACTTTGTTAATATGGTATTCCACATATGTAAATGATTAATGATTTTGCTTTTTTATGGATGGAATGAAAGAGAAGTTAAATAATATTTCCCATTAAAAAAATTAAAATATAATATTTATAAAATTATAAATTAAATATATGATAATAACAAAAAAAATATGGTGATAGAAAATGAATCATATCACTATGTGCTATCAGTAGTCCATACATATGCATAAGTGATACATTAGTCACCAGTTTGATAGATATTAGGTTGGAAATTTTTGATAAATCATCTTAATAACATTATAGTATATTTATGATACTAGATTCAATATTGTATGATGAATACAATAGATTTAGAGTAATTAATAAAAGATTTAAAATGAAAGTTATCATTTATTATTTATACGTCTTCCCAATTAGTTACACATTTTGCAGTGTTATTTTTTTTGTTAAAATAATATAGGTAGATATTGGATGGAGATATTGAATATTTGGTGGTTTTTATAATTCCCTGACTCAATTGACCACCAAACCTATATCTATACCAATGTACACATAACCTCAAGAATGCCTTCCCGTATTTAAAAGGATTCTGAATAGGATTAAGGGTCTAATCGTGGTACAATGGGGATATTATACTTGTGTGTCCGCATTCTGAATACATTTTCATATATATTAACTAGCATAAATAGTTATTTTTTTACCAAATATCAATCATTTGGGAAATAAATTTTTTTATATTAGTGATTATGATTATTTTCATGTGTTTTAAATCCAAAGTCAAAAATATAGAAAGGAATGAACAAAAAATCATAAATACATGACATGTAATTATTACACCGGCCATGTATTATTGCCACAACACAGATCAACTAGATTGGATATAATCCCATTTTACAGGACAATGCTTACAAACCATGTTCTTCCCATATACACATTGTGTCATCTCTAATAGGTGGTTTTTTTATAAGATGATTGAAATAACATTCCATATTGGGTGGAAAGACATACCACGTATCCCCATCTACCGAGTGATGCCATGTCCCTTGTCAAGGTTAGCAATATTTCTCACACACCGAAAAATAATATAAGGTCAAATGGGATGACCAAGTTATATGTATTGTATGTTAGGGTAAACGTCATATATTCTTAAATACAATAAATGGATTGAAAGACCCTCCTAATTAGACATTAATTCTCAGATACCAAAAGTGGAAAATTCGGGAGATGCTCAACAATAGATGAAGAAGAGAAGTTAATAAACAATGTTTTGTTGATATATACCCAGTGATTTTCAATCCAATGTTTGTGCATTGTTTAACATAGGTATCAAAAGTTTTTTATTAATTATATACTAAATGAGTACCTAAATCCCTTATGTGTTCAGGATGTTTATGATTATGGGTTGTATTTTGTCAACTATAATATTGTACTCATGGTAGTCGTTCTTCTTTTATAATTCCTTAATACCACATTCTTAATACCATTAGAACTATTATATCAAACTGTGAATGGGATTTCTAGGGATCATCTGAGGAATTACAATTAATCACATCCACGATCATTAGATGTTCTTATTATCTCAAAAGGGCGAAAATTAATAGAAATATATAAATCAAATTCCAGAGACAAGAATTGGTTTATATTTATTTTAAAAAAACTCAATAGAATAAGGAGGTTCTATTAAATTAATAACCCAGAGAAATGAAATTTTTTAACAAAAAACCTAATAATAAAATTTATTTAATAACAACCATTAAAATACAGAGTCATGACACATTCCTTCCAACTTTTCATCTGAATCAAATTTTTGTGTTTTTCTTTATGAGTAGATTATTTTTTCAAGAAATTGAAATTTAATCAACTTGGTTTAAAAAACAATAAATCTACTATAAATTTTAGAAAACATCACTAAATTATTCAAAAAAACTAGATAAAAACACATTAACTTAGTCTCCATATGGATCAATCCCATACTTGCACTATACTAGTATTATGTTTGGGTAATTCAATTTGGATTGCTGTAAGTGACACATCGACTGAAATGATAATAAATTTTGGCACCATTTCTGTGGAATCGATAGTTAACGGTGTTTTTATTAATTTAATTTTATTAATTAATTCGAAAATAAAAATAAATAATTTTCAAATATTATTTTCTTAATCTCATTTCTATTTTTCTTCTTTTTTATTTTTCCTCTTTTATTCTGGATTTTTGGTTTTGTGTTGTCCAGGTTCACAAGTGTATGAGTTTTTGAATAACGCGTTCGAAGAGAATCAAATCATCATACATCCTTCCTCTTGATTTGTAGATCAATGTAATGATTTTATGTGATGCTAAGTACCTATGAATGAGAAAAACTAGAACACCCCTATCAAACATACAATTGGGAGATCAAGCTATTGTCCAAGGAGTTTGATAAACATTTTCCCGAATATAAATTGGAACGAACAACTAGCTGTGAAGAATAAGCAGATTTGACATCCACTAGTAAACAAAATAGAGTTCATCCCATGGAACCAAAAAAGACAACCAGCTCCATTGGTTCCATGGTATGGAATACAGAAACCCAGGAAGATCCCACTAGATCAGTTTCTATACCTACAGCCAGTTCAGGGGCCATATTTTTTTCTGGGAAGCTATTTGTGCCCCCTCCACAACAAGAGAAACTTCCCCCACACTACACCCTTATAGAGTATGGTCTTCCTTCTATATAAGGGGAATATAAAAGATTTGCTAGAACACTGTTTTAATACCAATATTTTGATATTAAGCCTGTCATCATGAAACCCATCCAAAACACTGTTCAATTCGGAGGGTTACCGAGTGAAGACCCCTACTCTCATCTATCCAATTTTATAACGATTTGTGATAACTTTAGATACCATGGGGAGTCTTAGGATATCATTAAATGTCATTTATTCCCCTTTTAATTAAGGGATAAAGTAAAATAATGGATGAAATTACTACCTCAATGCTCCTTTCTCACCTAGGAGAAGTTGGCCAAATCATTCTTTTTAAAATATTTCCCATCCTAGGAGACTATTACATTAAAAAATGAAATTCTCAATTTCCAACATCAAGATTTCACAATCCTCTTATTAATAATGGTATTTTTTCAATAAAATTATAAGGATTTTTCCTTATAAAGGTCTTACATTATAGATGCAATTCCAAAAATTTTATGTTAGTCTCACATAGAACACCAAATCCACGGTGGATGAAGCTACAGGAGGAACTCTACCACTTTCATGAAGACATGTCTGCAAATAGAATCCAATGGAACACTGAGCATGGAGCATAGAAGAGGGACATGCAAAAAATTGACGCCAATATGATTCTTGTGGCTCAACTTGATGTCGTATCCCTGAAATTTGAGGCGTTAAATATGTAAAACGCATATCAAACTCAAAAGATGAATCAACCAAAATGTTTTGACTGTGGTGAGAATCACATAATTAGTGAATGGACAGGGACAAGTGTTGGGTCCTTGACATGTGTTGTAAATATCGTTTCCCAAAATAGAGTAGAAAAAATATACTCTTAATACCAAAACCCAATATGGAAAGATAACTCAAATACCTGATGGGGACAACAACAACAAACGTCTCAACCATGCCCTCAAAGGACAACCAGTTATGGTCCACAACAATAGAAAAATCCATATCCCAGACAAGAGCATCATGGATCCTTCTAAAAACAAGGGTATAAAAAACTGTCATCTTTTTCAATAACAAAGGCTGACACAACATCAACCATCTGCACATCAACATTATTAAGAACCTCCATAAAAGTTAGATGAGATGATGTAAAAATTCATAACAACTACTAAGTAAAAATTTTAGAACCAATAGGCCTCTATTAGGATTACTGAGAATTAGATGGGATAACATACCAATCAACAATCTTCAAAGAAACACGGTACGTTACGAGGTAATACCGATAAAAACCAACATGAGGGGAAAAATTCTATCACTTTATAGAGTGGAAAGGGAATCCCAAGTTAAATAACTACAAATCAATGTGAAAATTAATATCTACATTTTACCAAGTCTTATAATGAAGCTGATATCAAGGTGTCTCCCTCAATAAAGATCTTATCAAAATAAAAGGATCTCAAAAAAGGTAACAGAAAAGTGGTGGTCATGCCTTGTGAACCCACATTACCTTTTCCTATACGAATGAAGCAATGGAATCTGGATATACATTTTGCAAAATTCAGGAAGGTTTTCCCGAAACAACATATAAATATTCCTTTCTCCGAGGAGTTAACACAAATGAGAATTTAAATGATGTTCATGATGGAGATCATCAAAAACGAAAATAAAATGGATTATTTGGGTACCATTCACCACACTCAAGAATTCTCAACAATGGTACATCAATATCGTACTCCCATGCTCCAAGATCTATATTGATTCACAATCCCTGACACAATTGAATATTTTAAGATTAGGAAAGCCCTTTTCTGATAGGGGGGGATATTTTACCTTATAACCAATGGATTCTTAAAACACATGGGGATAAATGTTCTCAACCCAATTAGTGTATACCATCAGCTAGTGGATTAATCCATAAAATATACTAAAGGACTACTTGAAGATGTGCTCGTAAAAGTGGGACATCTTATTCTTCCCAATATCTTCATCCTACTCGACATGGAGCAAGGCTATGAGACACCTCTTAATCTGGGAAGATCCTTATTGGCATGTGGGAAGGTTTTGATTGTTGTTCACGCATGTGAGTTGATCTTCACAGAGGGGGATGAAAAATTCTCCTACAAAATCCTCAAAGTAGTTAAGCAAGTTTCAATGATGGATAATGAGGATTTATTTTCCTAGAAAATTGTGAATGATCCCTTGGGTAACATGGGAGATGACATGGAATGTACTTTTTTCACCACTACATCAGTCATCAACGACATCCAGTATGAATATGAACCAGAAGAATAGCAAATTTTTCATCGGATAGGGATGACATTATTGGCAAAGAGAAGTCATTCCACATATCCTAGATTGTGCCAATGTAGAACCAATGGTTTCTAAAGTTCTTAAGGCCCCTCGACATGAACTCAAACCTATCCATTCATCATTAAAAAAGGGTACTAAGTGATTATAAATCACTTCATGAAATTATCAATGCATCACTGAAAACAGATCAAAAAGATTCACACCTAAATGATATGAGGATAAGAAAACAATCTAATGGGTGGAAAGTTGCTGATCTTAAAGATATTATCCCAACCATGTTCACTTATTGGGTATTACGTGATGAATGAACCAAGACCTATTAGTAACAACAATGATGGTTAAATCCTCCTATAAAGGAGGTAGTGAAAAAGGAGGTAATCAAGATATTAGATGAATGAATCAATTACAAAATCTCTAATAGCCCATGTGTAAGTCCTCTTCATATAATAGAAAAAAGGGGGGGATAAAAATAATCAATAATGATAAAAATTAACTAATACAAACAAGAATAGTCATGAGATGGGGAGTATGTTTGTATTAACAAAAACTAAATGATTCCACTCGAAAAAAGCACTTCCCACTACATTTCATGGATCAAATGATAGAGCAATTAGAAGGGCATAAATTCTATTTCTTTCTAGATGGATGTTTTGGTTATAACTAAATATCTATTTTCCCTAAAGTCCTAGAAAAAAGCACTGTCACACGCCCAAATGAATCTATTTACTATCATGGGATGTATTTTTTCATGTGTAAATCTCCAGCCACATTTCACCATTGTATGTTGGCCATCTTCCAGGATATGGAAGGGATACTTTTAGAAGTCCTCATGGATGATTTTTCCATCAATGGGAAATAAGTCCACAATTTCATACAGAGTCAAGAATTTTTTTGGAACAGTGTGAACATACTAATATGGATTTAAACTCGGTAAAGTGCCACTTCATTGTACAATATGGAATCTTCATAGGCCATAGGATTTCGATGAATAGTATTAAAGTTGACTCATCCAAGATTGAAATCATCTCACAATTATTTATTCCCTCTTATGTCTGGTCAATATGATGATTTCTTGGGCATGCAGGTTTCTACTAGATATTTGTTCATGATTTCTCAAAGATAGGTCATCCATTAACCAATATTATTACAAAATATTCTCTCTTTAAATTTGACAAACAATTAACCACATATTTCTAACATATGAAGCAAAAATAAATTGATTATCTTATCATGATTACATTAAATTGGGGGGAGAATTTTGCGGTCAGGTGTGATGCAGGTGACTATGCAGTTGGTGTAGTTCGTGGGCATAGACTCAATAAAATATTCTGTCAAAAATATAATACGAGATGAACATTAAATGAATCACATATCAATTACACTAGTAATAAAAAAGAAATTCCCTCGGTGGTTTTTTGGATTTGAATGCTTAATTTTTTATCTTGTGATATTCAATGTAATTGTCTTCACTGACAATAGAAAATTTAAATACATTATGATCTAGATGTTTGCAAAACAATGACTAATACATTAGGTGATTCTTCTCCAAGAACAAGAGTAAGAGATCTGTGAAAATAATGGAAGATAAAATGTTGTTTCTAATAATCTCTCCATGTTAGAACTTTTTCATCTAGAAAGGGAAGATGATTGAGAAATTAATGGGGACATCCCCGAAGATAATCTTTTTTCTGTTGGACATTCAACTCATTTTTATTATGCTGACATAACCAATTTCTTTGAAACGGGAATCATTCAAATTGATTTGACATTCCACCCAGATAAATTATTTCTATCTAATGTGAAATGATATTTCTGGGAAGATGCTCTTATCTTATGCTCATGTGTAGATGGTGTGATCTGACACTTCATCCCAGAAGAAGAAATTTATCATTCATCTATAGTAGGGTGAAATCATAGGACAAACCGAATAATGGTTAAAATTCTCCAATATAAAATTGTCTAGACCACCATGTACAAGGATTCCAGAAACGTGGAGACATGCGGTGATCGATGACAGCAGACTGGTAAGTTGGGGCACCAAGCTGAAATGCCTCACCACCCCATTCTGTTAGTCGAGGTCTCTAAAATATGGTTTTTTGACTTCATTTTCCCTTTTCCTCCATCATTTGGAAAATCTTACATACTAGTTTTGATGGACTATGTACCAAAACGGGTGGAAGCCACTACCACAACACACAACATGGAAAAAGGTCATTGTGTATTTCTTGATGACGACCATTTTTAGTAGGTTTTGTTTTCCATCGGTGCTGATCAGTGATTGAGGAAAGAATTTTTAGAATTCGTTAATGTGAAATGGTCTTCTGAAGTATGGTGTGAGGTATAACCAATGAAAACCTTAACATCCCCAGTATAGTGGCCACGTGGATGTATCAATCCATGAATTAAAGCATATCCTGTAAAATATAGTGGGTGCATCAAATAAGGACTAGTCGAAGTAAATCGATGATTCCTTGTGGGTATACATTACCTCCAAAAAAACACCTATGTTTATGTCTTCTTTCCAATTCATTTTTGGAAACCCAGTCCATTTACCAGTGGATCTTGAGCATAATGCCTATTTTTCTATAAAGGCCTTGAATAACTATCTAAAATATAAAGAATGGGATCATAAGTTTTAACTTATTGAACATGATGAGATTCAATGGGAGGCAAGTTATAATACCAGCCTATATAAAAAAAAGACAAATCTGATCCATGAAAGGATGATGTCTCAAAAATCAATCCATCCCATTGATGCGGAACATTTATTTAACTCCGATTTGAAATATTTTCTAGTTAAATTAATGTCCCAGTGTTTGGGACCCTTTAATGTGGTCATAGTTTTCCACCATGGTGTAGTGGAAGATGCTGGAGACAATAGTCAGACATTCAAGGTAAATGAGAATCATCTTAAGCTTGATTTTCATATGGAGGAAAAGGTGGTTAATATCTATAGAATACAATTTTGGTAACTAGACATATAGGAAAGGTTGGGCCAATGAAATAAAATAAATGTGTGTTCTTGGGGCCAACCCAAAGGTTACATGTCGTGTACCACCTATACACATGGTGTGTAATGATATTTTAAGTATATATTCAAAATAATTTAAAAAATATATTAAATAAGTTAACAGATAGTGTTTCTGCCAGTGCTGATGGTAAGATCACTATAATATATCTGAGACATTGCCAGTTCAAATATATTTATAACTTCCTTCTGTAAAAGTTTTATCCATTTTAACCTGCGTTTAATTAAACGATGTGCGTTTTATTTTTCCTAATAATATATAAATTTTTTATCCAAATGAAATCCCATGATGGAGAAGGAACATGTGGCCAGGGTTGTAAAATAGATCCAACAGACTCAGTTTCTAATCAGGATAATCAACCCAATTCATCATATTTCATATTAATTAATTCTCACTATGCTCATTGTGATATACATCATGTGCAACTTGATTTAAATGATGATATAAATAGTTTCCACATTAGAAAATTCAATTAGGTGATGTTGGTAGATTTCCAGAGTCTCGACCCATGATTAAAAAGGCTCAGGTTTGAACATCAGCTAATCACTCTTCTTCATCCCTTTGATTCAAATTAAAACCACACGACGTGAATTTTCATCATCTCATGTAGAACTGTACATCAAATTTTAATATTAAACATATCTAAAAAATGGAAGTACTATAACCTTTTCTCTAGTGGTTGAGATATTGCATTTGAAATGACCGATCGCCAGTTTTGAATCACGCCCAAAGCACTGAACCAAAGGTTGTAGTTCCCTTTTTCAAATTTATGAATACACACAATGTTTTGCCCTAATATATTACATGTATATATTTTTTTACTAATTATTAAATTTATATTTATTAATTTTATTTATTAATATAATTTATTATTTTATTTACTATAATAATTATGTTATTTATTATTTATTCAAAAAAACATAAATGACATGCATGCATTAAGACATGTGGTGTATTTCGCGTATAAATGTTGGGACCCTAACTGGCCTCAATCCATGTCGCGCTACCCCCCTCCTCCTTGTTTTCTTCCCCAGGATGTTGTTTATCCTTCCCATTCACAATATATTTTTTTAGTGTTTTTAATCATGATTTATTACGCATTTCAATCCTCACATTAGGTACACTGTTCTTCACACTTTATTTCCCAGTTTTAGTCATGATAAGATTGATTTTCTGATAGGACGCTCATTCAGCTTTCGCACGTAGTACCTGAGGTTCATAAAGAACAAACACCATATACTTCTTATACATGGCTTCACACGAAACATTTTATATATTTGAATAACACATGGTGTGTCTGTTCTATCCTTTCCATATACTACACCTCCCCTAGCCTTGTAGCCTTGACTGTGTCCTCTGGGACTTGACCCATCCCCATGTAACTACACACAGAATGTATGTTCAGTAAACGCCGAGTCATCTGTCCCTTCAGAGGAATCCATAGGGATATTTTACACACCTTTCCCACCATGTTGATCCAAACAATGTGTTACCCTAGCTACATAGTGTTTAGTTATCTGATCCACTTCCCTAGTCGAGCAGTGTCTAAATCCTAAAACGGGCACCACTCCATGTTTTACTACATTGTGTATACAACTTGATACTCACTGTGTGATGGTTTTCACCCAAAACACTCCTTCCGGACGTGTATTTCCAGAGTTCAAGGGATCTTATAGAAATCTTGCTACACACAGTGTATCCTAGATTAACACATCATGTTCCCTTTAATTTTTAGTTTTCTCACATTTTCATTCGTTCAAATTTTTCTACGTTTCTTTTTTTCTTATCTTTTCTTATGTTACGGCATTCGACAATCCCAAGACTAGGAAGAGACCCATATCAAATACTGAGGGAGAGTGGTCCCCTCACCATTAGATTAATCTTCCAAATTCATAGAGACCGACTTTGGATTTACCAGATATCTAGCCTCTGACATTCGACACTCTGCCTCCTCTTTTGACAGTGCCTACCTCTTTGGAATCTGTCAGTACGAACACTTTCATGGAACTTGTACCTAACCCTACTACTTCAACTCCTTATACAGTGGATGAGATCTCTAGTTGTGCCACTCCATCTTCTATCTTCATCCCCTTAGAGCTACCCTCCACGATGTAGTGGACCCGGCTGAGTCAGCACAACCACCTACAAGCCAGACCACTATGCTTGGGTAGGTATCCACAAACCATCCTCCTACCACTATGACAGGACCATCTGCTCCGGCACTAGCTGTTCCACCACTGCATGCACATACTGAGGCCCGACCATAGCCGCATCGACTCCTAATCTGCCATGATGGTCATCTATAGGTAGATATATTGTTGTGATTCTCCGTCCACACTATCTAGTAGAGCATCCACCACTTGGACATCTACATTCCCCAACATCAGAGAATTTGGGAGTAGATTAAGGATCTCATGGGAAATCCAAATCTCCTTGTTGAATTATATTTCAACACTCCTACTTATAGAGATTTATTTTTTTAGAGTTCATTATGACCTTCATGTTCTATCGGCATGCCTTCCACCTGACTCCCACTGATATCGCTACCCCTGATAGTTTTTTTCTATGAAACAATCCTTTTCCCATACAATGGTAGATTTTAGTCGAGTGTGTGGCTTCTAAACCCATCCTACCACCCCACCTATTATCTCCACGCTAACTCACCATGACTGCTCTGACTTCATTGGGATGTGGCTAAATCTTTCAATGCCAGACCACAGGTACACCCCCACCTCGCCAAAAAGCTTTCTCATCATTGAACCTGTAACACCCAAGATTTTTTTGAGAAATATAGTGTTTTTATGTTATATACATCATCAAATGAATAATTCATGACACACAACACTAGCTTGGTTTTCTTTACATTCAATCGAGTCCTTCCTCGATAGCTTGTGTGGGACGCAATACCGAGTTTCACTAAACAACGATATACTATAAAAATATTATTAAAACTAGCCATTATGAATTGTAATAACCTCTTTTTGAAATTTTGTATATTTTACCTTTCAGAATGGACTTAAATTTTGGATTCGGAGTATCAAAATTAGCCTAGGGTGAAATTTTGGTATTTTTCTAAAAAAATTCGGAATTTCAAAAATCTGAGAGACACGGTTCAAATCCTGTACTAAAATGTTGTTCCATGAGATAAAAATAATTTTTTTGAATAGTAACTTTGTACATTTTTTTACCACGGTTAAAAGTAAATAGGGTAATTAAGGGTCAAAATGATATTATTATTAGCTTAACACATGTCCTCATTCTATATGATAAGTTTAATTTGACCAGAAACAACCTTAGGAATAAAATATGACCATTTAGGCCCACATGGATTAGATTAGGACATTTAATATTATTTTATTTAAAGAATATTTAAAATAGTTAAAATCAATGTTTAATAACTAAAACATTTTTAATATATGGTTGTACAAAAGATAAATTCAACTATAAATATTAATTATAAAGATAAAAATATTTCCTACGTAATGGTAGTTTATTTATTATTTATAGACATTAAATAATTTGATTTATTTATGACACAATGATGATGCAGTAAGTATCTTATTAATGAAATATTGACATAATTGATGTTATAAATAACCAAATAAATGTAATTTGAGACTTTTAATGAATTACACTAATTTTTAGGGTTAATATGACATGTTAGTACTGATTTAATTAACTTCTTTGAAACTAATAATTTTGTTATGAGTTTCACAAAAATCAATTACCAAATAGTGTCAAAATTGACATAAAATAGTTTGTAAAACAAATATTATATTATTAGTTTCTATTTTATTCCTAAAAATCTATTGTTCGGAAAAATTACATAGATATGGTTATATATATGAAAAATAAACAACTTGTTGTTTGTTTGTCTTGTTATAGTATGTTTATTAATCATATAGTGTAAGAAAAGAATAAGACACGATAAAAGTAAAATTATTTAACTTAAAGTTAAATATAAACGATATGGTTAAAATAGAAACGAAAACTTGTCTAAATTCTATCAGATGAGAGACTTTCAACCAATCCCCACCTTATCTTTGAATTAAATCAATTTGGAGCTATTAAAAACCAAATATGGCTTTATAATAAAATAATATTTTTAGTTTTCCAAAGGTGCCCCTCTCTTCCCTTATAAAAGGGAACCCCATCCCTCTCCTCCTCACACCACATTGAGCCTTCATGCTCGGACAACCCCAGACAAATTCTCTTCTCCACTTCCCTAAAAACATCCTAGAGGTCCTGGTCTTCTTCAAAGACCATTTTTAGTGCCCTATGTGGAGGTTTAGAAGATGCACTTCAAAGAAGAGGTAATGTCTGTTACTGATTATTTCAACTTTATTTATTCTTCTACTTCATATTCATTAGTTGTTTCATTATGAAGTAATATCATCAATATCACTCATATACTGATATGTTATTATAAGTATGAAACATCCCTATTTCACCATCTATCCATCCTACGGAAAATGAAATCACCGTGCGTGCATACTTACGGAATACCGTCTCCACGCCATGGTGTAATCTATTTTCCACAACCACCGTACATGGATGGGTATAATGGTGTAAATAATAACTATATATGATTATTTTAAAGTGATATTGATTCTGAAATAGTATACATACACTCCAATATAATTCGACGATCATGGGAATGATATCATCACTTGTGCGTATGTACGGAATACCGTCTCCACGATGTGATGCGACTCATTCTTCATGATATTCATTGAATAATGATTATATAAATGAATTGAATGAATAAATAATATATATTACACTAATACCATTCTGGAAATGAGGTATCTATAACCTATAATGAAAAAGAAGAATTTATTCGACAAAACACGCATAAGAACAAAAAGTAATAAACACCCGAATAACAAGTAGCAATAAAATATTACTAATAAGAAGTTAAGATAGGACCATTTATGATATCATAACAATAATTATGATTCTGGAATAAGTCAATGACATTATTTAAATCATTATACAGGAGTTTCGGACACTTTTGAAGTAAATCGGACCTAAGGTAAGTGAAAATCTCGCAATATCATTTTTATCCGAGATTGTTTATACATCATAATTTACTGGGGAGAATTTATCATCCACATCCATGTTTTTTCAAAATTTAATATTATTTATATCCTACTACAATTTTTTAAATCCAATTTTACCCTTCGGTGAGTATTTAGTAAAAGATATGAAGGGATTCTTTTGCCGTTTTTCGTATGAGGTACATTTTGACTTTTCCGCCAAAAGTACGAGAAGAATTCTTTTTTAACTTATATGTCATGAATGGATTTTTAGAACATTATTTCCAAGATGCTTCCTTTACAAGTTTTCAATTTTATTTTTAATCAACTTCTTTTAGTTTAAAATTGTATGACATGTTATGAATGGAAAAATGTTTTTGAAGTAGAAATGATATTTTCATCAAGAATGGAGTTCAAGTGTTTTATCAAAATTATTTTCCATCTAAGATAATATAGGGTTCTATTTCTATACTGATTATTACATTGATTCGATTATGTTGTCATGGAATTATTTTTATGAATTCCATTATCTTATATGAATTGTTTTATGATGTCATGATGTTTAAAAATCCCATTTTTATTACATGGGTTATGCAATGATGTATGATTTATAATTTTGTGGCACACATAATAATGGTATCATTATGGGATGGGTGGGGCCTATATCTTCCTATTATTCATTGGGTAATGATTTATATCTCATGATATAGACATAGCTGGAACAACAGGTTAAATCGGTTCAGTCAAACAGGGCTGAAACGAGGAGTGAACTCGGTTCGAAAATGGACTTTGTCTACTAAGATAGTCTTGGAAATGAGTCATGACTACTAAGAAATCATTACCTATGATTATGTGTGTATGCCATAATGTTTCATGTTTTATGTTATGATTATTGGGATTACATTTCACTACTATGCTTTATTCCATTTTATGAAATTATGATCTCTTTTGCAGGTTAAGATTTCTAAAATTTTATGATCTTATGAATATGATGTGATTGATATTTCTTTTTTTACCAATACTGATCTTTTGAGATCACCCTTTTTTATGTTTTCTTTCCCCAGGTTAGGAAAAGGGTTATTAAGTAGGATATACCAAAAGGGACTCTAGATATGATTAAATAAATGGGAGTCAATATAGATGCTTTATGAACCAGTTGTTTTTGTTTACCATATTCTAAATACACTATACCTATACAGTCCATTCATGGTTTTGATATATGTTGTAATAAGTGTGCTTCAATTTTGATGCAATGACAATGTAAAGTGTGGGTCGTTATAGTTGGTATCAGAGGAAAGGTATAGTAAACCTTTGGAAACTAGGATGTGAAAGTCTTAGTAAGAACCCTAAGGATTTGTCTAAGCATAGAACACAAACATAGTGTTTTAGAAATGGATATGAACAACCTATGATAATACCTTACGTGTGAAATTTTATTCTTGATTATGTGGTTTTCCTATGATAATTAGTGTTTCTCACACTATTCTTCATGGTTTATGTCAATGCATTGAACCCGACAGAACCGTGTTAATGCAGAATGCGACGAGAAATGAAATGATTGTCCCCCTGAGCAACCAAAAAAAATGTCAGATGGAATACAAAATCTTTTATCCATGCTCACACAACTTTCTCAAGCTATGAATCATGCAGGACTTCCAAACAAGTAATGAAAGGAGAAACATTCTTTTTAATCCTTCATGAGGCAGCTTCCACACTCATTTAGCAGGTCTATTGATCCATTAGTGGATGAATAGTGTATCAGTACCATTGAAAAGATATTATCAGTTTTTCAATGTTCTGAACATGAAAAAGCCATCTTAGCAGTATATATTTTGGAGGGTGAAGGTGATCAATGGTGGAATCTTATCAAGAATACAAGGAAAATGGTTGAACTGGAATCCATGGAATGGGACGAGTTCAAGAACTTATTTTTCAATAAGTACATCCCTCATATTCTTCAAACAAAGATGGAGAAGGAGTTTCTTAAACTAAAGCAAAAGGATGATAAATCTGTTGGTACCTACGAAGAAAATTTTACAAGATTTGGAAGGTAAGTTTCTGGGATTATTATACTACCTGAGAGTAAGACCGATAGATTCTTTAGTGGCTTAAAACCGAGTCTTCGTTGGGCGTTATCCATAAGGGACTTCATTAGATACGAGGAAATCATTCGATGTGCTCTCAATGTTGAGATATAGATTGGAGTAACCCATCAGTCATATGATTTTGATAAGAATAGGATAATGGAATTCAAAGGAAAATCTAAAGAGCACACTAAAAAGAAGATGAATTTTCCCTTTTGCTAAAAATGTGGAAAGAAACATGGAGGTATTTGTCTTAATGGGACAAGTAAATGCATCAAATATGGAATGGAAGGTCATGAGGCATTTGAATACCACAATGATGGGAAGAATATGTCTAGTGATGCGAACAAAGAAAAGGCTACATAGGGTGAACCTCCTACACTTCAATGTTACAAGTGCAAGGAAATGGGGAATTATTCTAATCAATTCCTTAATCCAAGGGTTGTTGATGATGATCGACATCAACAAACTCTTAACGCTAATGACAATGGAAAGTCACATGAAATTTCTATCAGCGATGTGGACTATGAGAACTAAATGGTGAAAGGTACACTTACCATCCACTCTAAAGTAGAAAGTGTTTTATTTGATTCTGGATTCACCCACTCTTTAATTTTTGAAGAAATTTATAAGGGTATCTCCATATTACCTCAACAATTAGATGTTTTTTAGCTGTGAAAACCCCTAATGGAACAACAATCGCATCAAAAGATTATAATTCTTCTCTGATTGAAATTTGTGGAAAAGTACTTCCTATAAATCATGTGATCCTTCCAATAGTGGAATTTGATGTGATTCATGGCATGGATTGGCTTTCTTTATATGAAGCTCATACCAATTTCCAAATAAGGGAAGTCACATTTCATATTCTAGATCAATCTATGATCTTCTATCGATGCAAGGATGAACATAACCTTCCAGTGGGAATTTTTTCCATCATATGGGCCTTGATTCCAATAAATGAAGGTTATTTATCTCAAATGGTTGGAGAGAAACTCACGATTAAGAATATTCCCATTGTACTAGAGTTTGATGTTGTCTTTCTAGAGGAATTGGCAGGTCTTCCACCAAATCGTGATGTTGAGTTTTCAATATAACTCGAACCGGGTGAATTGCCTATTTCCAAGACACCTTATAGAATGGACCCAATTGAGTTGTAGGAATTGAAAAGGAAAATATAAAAGAATCTTGATATGGGATTCATATTCCCTAGTGCATCACCTTGGGGAGAACCTATTTTGTTTATTAAGAAGACAGATGGATCAATGTAACTCTGTATTGATTATCGAGAACCTAACAAGATCACTATTAAGAACAAATATCCTCTCCCATGAATCGATGACTTATTGGAACAACTATGCGGAGCTAAATACTTTTCCAAGATTGATCTTCGTTCATGGTATCATCAATTAAGGTTCAAAATGGTGGATATACAAAAGATGGCTTTCCGTACATGGTATGGACACTATGAATTTATAGTGATGCCATTTGGTCTTACTAATGCCCCTGCTTTCTTCATGGATCTGATGAATAGAGTCTTTAGAGACTATATTGATCAGTTTGTGGTAGTCTTTATAGACGATATTATTGTCTATTCACAGAGCAAGTAAGAACATGAAGATCACTTGAGAATTGTATCGAAGACCATGAGAATGGATACACATTATGCCAAATTTACCAATTGTGAATTTTGGCTTCAAAAAGTTTCATTTTTGGGTCACATAATCTCAAATGTGGGGATATCTGTGGATCCAACAAAAACAGAGGTTATCGAATGATGGTCGAGACCAACAACAGTAACTCAGATCCTATGTTTTCTTAGTTTGGGTGGATATTATCGATGTTTTGTGAAAGATTATTCATGATTATCTAATCCACTCACCAGGTTGACTCGAAAAGGATTTAAGTTCATGTGGATGGAGGAATGTGAAGAGAATTTCAAGGAGTTGAAAAGAAGGTTATCCAGTGTACCTATACTCACACTTCCTTGTAGTGGAGAAAGGTTTGTGATCTACAGTGATGCATCCAAGAAGGGTATGGGGTGTGTTCTTATGCAAAACGATATGGTGATATCTTATGCCTCAGGAGAGTTGAAAATCCATGAGAAAAATTACCCAACTCATTATTTGGAGATAGCTGCAGTAATCGTTTCATTAATGATTTGGAGGTATTATCTTTATGGTGAAAGGTGTGATATTTATGGTGACCATAAAAGCATAAAGTATATTTTCACACAAAAGGAGCTAAATATGCGTCAAAGAAGATGGTTGGAGGTGATTAAGGATGACGACTTATCAATTCATTACCACCCCAGGAAAGCAAACAAGTTGGAAGATGCATTAAGTCGACAAGACCATGCTAGTTTATCCATGATAAGGATAACAAAAGATCCAATATTTAAGGATTTACAAAGGATGGATCTTGGAATTATAATGGAAGGGGAGAAATCGTATCTTTCACAAATGAATGTTCAACCATCTATACATGTGATGATTAAAGAGGCACAAAAAGAAGATGTATAGTTACAAAAGAAGGTGAGAAATGTTTATGATTTCAACCTTGATTGTGATGGGATAATAAGGTTCAGGAATCGGGTTTGTGTTCCTCCCATCCCCGAATTAAAGAAGGAGCTTCTGGATGAGGCTCATAGTTCTTCATTCTCTATTCATACTGGAAGCACGAAGATGTATATGGACCTGAATGAGTACTTCTGGTGGGATGGCATGAAAAGAGATGTTGTTGAATATGTCTCTCGATGCTTGGTTTGTCAGCAAGTTAATTTTGAGAGACAGAAGTTTAAGGGGATGTTACAACCATTACCCATACCCGAATGGAAATGGGAAAACATCACTATGGAATTTGTAACCAGACATCCTAAAACATCCAAAGGCAATAATTCTATCTGGGTCACAGTTGACCATCTTACAAAGTATGTGCACTTCATTTCTATTAGAGAGGATTTCTCTCTGGATCAGCTTCCCAGGATATATGTAAAGGTAGTCGTAAGATTTCATGGAGTACCACGTTCCATTATATCTGATCGGGATCTGAGGTTTACCTCAATGTTTTGGCGAATACTTCAGCATTCTCTGGATACAGAGTTGAGTTTCATCACTTCTTATCATCCTCAGACAGGCGGTTAGTCTGAGAGAACATTTCAAACTCTAGAAGATATGTTAAGAGCGTGGTCTATGGATTTCAAAGGTGGTGGGGATCAACATATACCATTGTTGGAATTTTCATATAATCATATCTTTCACTCTAGTATTCAGATGGCTCCTTATGAAGCTCTCTATGAAATGAAATGCCAAACTCCAACATGCAGGGATGAAGTTGGGGAAAGAAAGCTATTAGGACCTGATCTTGTTGATGAGATGGAAGAAAAGGTCAGATCTATTCAACAAAACCGTATAGAAGCTCATAGTCGACAAAAACTTTATGCCGATAAATGAAGAAAAGACATAGAGTTTGAAGGGGGTGATAAAGTGTTCTTACAAATATCTCCTTGGAAGAGAGTAATGAGATTTGGAAAGAAGGGAAAGCTGAGCCCTAGGTATATTGGTCCGTTCAAAATACTGGATCGTGTTGGGAAGGTAGCATACCGATTGGCGCTTCCACCGAATCTCTCCCAAGTTCATGATGTGTTCCATGTATCTCTCATGAGAAAGTACATACTCGATCCTTCACATGTACTTAGCTCAGAAGCTGTACCGCTAGAGCAAGATCTTTCTTATGAAGATAAACCGATATAGATTCTAGATCATAGAAAAAATGTCCTACGGAACAAGACCACTAGCTTGTTGAATGTTTTATGGAGGAACCTCCAATTTGAGGAAGCTAAATTGGAACTTGAGGATATGATGAGGGAGATGTATCCCCATCCGTTTGTTACCATGTGACGAATTTCGAGGGAAAAATTCATTTTAAGGGGGGTAGAATGTAACACCCGAGATTTTTATGAGAAATATTTTGTTTTAATGTTATATAAATCTTCAAATTAATCTTTCACTACACACAATACTAGCTTTGCTTTCTTTACATACAATCACGGCCTTCCTTGATAGCATGCATGAGATGCAATACCGAGTTTCACTAAACAATGATATTCTATTAAAATATTATTAAAACTAGCCGTTATGTATAGTGATACCCACTGTTTTAAAATTTGTAAATTTTATCTTTCAAAATGGACTTCATTTTTGGATTCGGAGTATTGAAATTAGCCTAGGGTGATATTTTGGTATTTTTCTGAAAACATTCACTTTTTGATGAATAGTGAAAACACTGAGTTAGTATTTAAAAACTGACTTTTAATTTAATTATTTTTTTTATTTTATTTAACTTTTTTTAGGTCAAAATTGATACATAACACCTATATATGATCAATGTAATTCATTGGAGTCATTTTAAAATAATTATAGATATATAAAAATTTTATTGAACATTTCCCCGTCTTTTAGCCACCTCATAGGAGAATTTGTAAATTTACATAAAACTAAATTTTACAACTTCTGTTTGTGGAATTTCGAAAATCTGAGAGACACAGTGAATATAAAAAAACAAAATGTGGTTCAATGAGATGAAAATAATTTTTTTGAATAGTAACTTTTTACTTTAGTTTTACCACGATTAAAAGTAAATAAGGCAATTATGGGTCGAAATGGTATTATTATTATCCTAAAACATGTCCTAATTCTATTGGATAAGTTTAATTTGACCAAAAACAACCTCAGGAATAAAATATGTCCATTAAGGCCCACATGGATTAGATTAGGACATTTAATATTATTTTATTTAAATAATAGTTAAAATAGTTAAAATCAAAGTTTAATAACTAAAACATTTTTAATATAAGGTTATACATAAGAAACAATCGACTATAAATATTAATTATAAAGATAAAAAGATTTCCTACATAATGGTAGTTTATTTATAATTTTTAGAAATTATATATTTTAATTTTTTTATGACACAATGATGATGCATAAATTATATTATTAATGACGTATTGACATAATTGATTTTATAAATACCCAAATAAATGTATTTTTAACTTTTTATGAATTCCACTAATTTTCTAGGTTAATATTACATGTTAATATTGATGTAATTAAATTTTTTATAACTTATCATTCCGTTATGATTTTCACAAAAATCAATTACCAAATAGTTTCAAAATTGAAATGAAATAGTTTTTAAAACAAATATTATATTATTAATTGTTATTTTTTTCCTTAAAATCTATGGTTTGGCCAAATGACTTATATAAGGTAATATATATTAATAATAAACAACTTGGGGTTCGTTTGGCTTGTTATAGTATGTTTATTAACCTTATAGTGTAAGAAAACAGGAAGACACTGTAAAAGAAAAATTATTTACCTTAATGTTAAATCTAAATGATAAGGTTAAAATAGAAACATAAAATTGAATAAATTCTATTGTATGAGAGGATTTAGACCCATCCCGGCCTTAGTTTCACAATAAATCAACTTGGAGATATTAAAAATATAATATGACTTTATAATAAAATAATAATTTTAGTTTTTCCAAAGGTTCCCCTCTCCTCCCTTATAAGAGAACCTCATCCCTCTCCTCCTCACACCGCTTTGTGGCTTCATGTTCGGCCAACCCCTAACAAGTTCTTTTCTACAATTACCTAGAAACATGCTATAGGTTCTGGTCTTCTTCAAAGACCATTTTTAGTTCCATAAGAGATGGTTAAGAAGAGGCGCTTCAAAGAAGAGGAAATGTCTGTTACCGATTCTTTCAACATTATTTCTTCTTCTACTTCTTGTTATTTAGTTGTTTCATTATGAAGTTAAAACATAAGTATCAATCATATACTGATATGTTATTATAAGTATGAAACAACCCTATTTCACCATATATCCATCCTACGGAAAACGAAATCACCGCACGTGCGTACGTACAGAATACCGCCTCCACGCCGTGGTGTAATCTATTTTCCACCACCACCTTACTTGGACTGGTATAATGGTTTAAATAATAACTATATATGATTATTGAAAAGTGATATTCATTCTGAAATAATATACATACACACCAATACAATTCCACGATCATGTTAATGATATCATCGCTCGTACATACGTACGGAATACTGTCTCCACGATGTCATGTGACTCGTTCTACATGATCTTCATTGCATAATGATTATATAAATGAGTTGAATGAATAAATATGATATATATTACACTAATAAAATTCTGTAAATGAGGTATCTATAACCTAAAAATAAGAATAACAATTTATTCGACAAAACGCGCATAAGAACAAAAAGTAATAAACACCTGAATAACAAGTAGCAATGAAATATTACTAATAAGAAGATAATAATATAACCATATATGATATAATAAAAATTATTATTATTATATAATAAGTCAATGACATTATTTAAATCATTATACAGGGGGTTCAGACAGTTATGAAGAAAATCGGACCTAAGGTAAGGGAAAATCTCACAATCTCATTTTTATCTGAGATTCTTTATACTTCAGAATTTACTATGGAATATTTATCATCCACATCCATGTTTTCTCAATATGTAATATTATTTCTCTCATAGTACAATTTTTTAAACCCAATTTTACCCTTCTTTGAGTTTTTAGTAAAATATATGAAAGGAATCTTTTGTCATTTTTCGTACGAGGTACTTTTTGACCTTTCCGGCCAAAGTACGAGAAGAATGTTTTTTAAACTTATACGGCATGAATGGATTTTTAGAAAATTATTTTCAAGAATCTTCCATGACATGTTTTCATGTTTATTTTTAATCAAATTCTTTTAGTTTATAATTTTATGACATATTAAGAAAGTAAAAATGTTTTTGAAGTAGGAAGGATATTTTCTTCAAGAATGGAGTTCAAGTGTTCTATAAAAATAATTTTACATATAAGATAATATAGGGTTCTGTTTCTGTAAATATTATTACATTTATTTTATTATGTTGTGATGGAATTATTTTTATGAATTCCTTTATCTTATATGAATTGGTTTATGATGTCCTGATGTTTAAGAATCCCATTTTTATTACATGGGTTATACAATGATGTATGATTTAGGATATTGTGGAACACATAGAAATGGTATCATTATGAGATGGGTGGGACCTATATCTCCCTCCAATTCATTGGGTAAAGATTTATATCTCATGAGATAGACATGGCTGGAAAGGCAAGTTAAACCGGTTCAGCGAAATAGGACTGAAATGAGGAGTGAACTCGGTTCAGAAATGGACTTTGTCGGCTAAGATAGTCTTGGAAATGAGTCTTGACTACTACGAAATAATTCTCTAAGGTTATTTTTGTATGCCACAAAGTTTCATGTTTTATGTTATGATTATTAGGATTACATTTCACTACAATGATTTATCCCATGTCATGAAATTATGATCTCTTTTACAGGTTTGGATTTCCAAAATGTTATGTTCTTATGAATATGATGTGATTGATATTTATTTATTTTACCATTACTAAGCATTTGAGCTCACCCTTTTGAATGTTATCTTTCCCCAGGTCAGGAAGAAGTTTATTAAGTAAGATATGCCATAAGGGACTCCAGATATGATGAAATAAATGGGGGGCAATATAGATTCTTTATGAACCAGATGTTTATGTTTCCCTGTTTCTAAAGAGACTATAACTATACGGTCCATTCATGGTGTTATTATATGTTGTAATAAGTGTGCTTCAATTTTCAAGCAATAACAATTTAATATGTGGGTCGTTATAGAACCAACCTTTTTTTTCTTTCACCAGTGATTCGAGACCATCATTTCTCCTCTCCATGAGAATATGGGAGTCGTTTCTTGAGACTATATGAACATTCTATCTTTTAATTTTAGGAACGTCTACCCTTATCACCCTTGCCTCACTGCTTAATACTTCCACTCAATGATTCATGGATGTTAGGTAATCCTAACTGACTATTTTTTTGCCACATGGTTGGCACACCAGTTAGAATTTTTTGAGTTGTCTATCCATCACAACCCATTAGGATCACCACATTATCTATACTTCATCATGATTATCCACATGTAAATGGTTGAGTTCTAGGGAATTGGTGATGTGATCATGATAGACACCCCAGATCATGTCTGGGTGAGAGTTGACCTGGTTTCTCCTACTGATGTTGCTGATCCAAACCACCCTCATCCTCTAGTGGATGTTCCCACACTGCCCCACCCACCACTTCTATCATTCCTTATGCTTCCATCATCCCCTCTTTTTCTGATCCTTCCACCTCCCAACATCCACCCGCACCCTCGTCTAATATCTCATTCTCCCTCCTCCAAGCCGAGATAGAGTGCCACCCTGATGCTATGGCGCAAACACTTGGGATAATTGAGCAGATTTCTGTTATTCTTCTTCTAAACCATGGGATTTCAATACCTGGGAAATCCACTGCACCGGTACCTCCATCCACTCCTCCACCTTCTACCATATAGCCAACAGTGAAATCTATGGCCAAAAATTCTAATTTTTAATCTACTTTTCGCCCTAATTCTTCTTCCCATTCTGAGCTTGTGGTGCCTATTGTGTGGTTCACTCAGAGATCTGAGATCAGGCCTCCAATTTTCGTTGTGGCTGCTTCTCCAGTGGCAGATTACATATTTTCAGATGATGCATCTTATGAGGTGACCTGATGATTGGTTTTTTGTATATTTATTTCAATTATATATATCTCTTTTGATATATTCTTGGTGTGTGATGAAGTATGTTCCAATATATTTATTTTTTTACTTCTCTCAACAGTCGTAGGTACTCTAGAGCACCTTGGTCATCTCTATTTCACCTACTTTCGTATTTGCCCGTTCCCTATGAGGGAAGAATTTTTAATTGTTTATTTTTCCTTTTTTACATTGGATTTACTTATTTCCATACTTCCCCTTTTCTTACCCTCCTGTTTCCAAACATTCTCTCTAGTTCCATGGTATTTCACATGGGGGACCATTGGTTATATTAAGTGTGGGGGAGGTGATCGTACTACACTATTATTTCCTATGAACTAATTTAGGAGATATCATTAATAGTTGAAATATTTTAAATTGTGTAATTTTTTGAGTAGTTATAATTTTAAATAACACATATATAAAATTCAATTTTAAAAGTTACATGAATTTTCAATTTTCATATTATTTTTAAATGATTGATGGTATAGTTTTGTTCCAGATTTAATGTCTTGGACATTAAAATTTATTAGATTGTTCATTTGTACTCATGTCATGACCAGATTGAGATTTTATTGTTTAATCATTCCTAGGAGCGATTATCATCCTTTTTGACATATTCTTTCTCTATCCCTCTTTCTTGTGATATTCTTTTTATATTAATAATGATAAGAACAATCTATTTTATCTCTTCAAAACATGAATATGTTTTAATCTCTTCATAAATATTGAGGCATTTGATTTTTTTCAGCCTCTTTGGCCTTGAATCATACCCAACATCTAACCTTCAAAAACCTTAGAAACCATGAAATTCCTTGATAAGAATATACATTACCATCCTATTTTCCCTTCCTATATGAATTCATTCATAATTATTCCTGATTATTCACTTGAGATTTATAGAGGTATTTTTGGCCATTCTTGTTATATTTAGGTGAGAAACAAGGCATTTAAGTTTGGGGGAGTTTATCACATGTTCATTAGAGAATAAAGGTTTTCAAAACCACTGTTTATTGTTTTCATTTTTGTCTCTCTATTAAGAAAAAAATTGAATATTTTTTATTGAAAATAAATAAAAAAGTGGGACCAGATTCATTCATGGTTTATGAGCCCATATTAGAACGGAAGTATCATATTAATGATACCATTTGAGAGATATTTATTGGGGGTGATGTTTTTACTAATTATTTTGAATATCATGAATTATTGCTTAATAATTCAGCCTCCTTTCTAATCCTCTGAGATTAATTTTCATCATAACCTACTAACTCTTATCCTTAGAAACATTCAATCCTTCTTTAAAGGCCTCATGATTTTTTCACATTAATTTTTATTTGGATAATGATAACAATTGAATGCCTATGTATAGATTTCATATACCTAAGATTAAGCGTATGTATGACTGAATACATTTGAGTTATGAGTGTGGTACATTTTGGTGAGGTAAATCATCAGGAGGAATGTTTATTTTTGGTATGTTAAATAATTTGGATGAAAAGGGACGAAATGTTTTTATTATATTACATATGATCCATGATTAGAATATCATTGGAATTGAAATATGTTTTCTTCCTTTTATAATATTATGTTATCTCTATAGTAATTACAATTATACTTATATGAATAAATCCCTTTCTAGAGTATGGATTTGATGGATTGTTGATGGGAGTTTTCAGGAGGGAAAACAAATGACTCATTATAGAGATGTATGATGTGTCTGATTTCGGTATACATTTTCATATATATTAACAAGAATAAAAACTTGATTTTATAAAATATCAATCAATTTGTGGATCATATTCTTTATATTGGTGATTATGGTAATTTTCAGTTCTTTTCCACCAAAATTCAATAATTGGGAAATGATAGAAAAAAAATTCTAATACACATGTCGTGTAATTATTACACAGGATATGTACTATTGCAATGACACATATCATGCAGTACTGGATACATACCAATGTTAACATCCAAAGAATTCATGGCGCACTCATCTAATATAAACATCATTTCGGCCATTCTAGAAGCAGTAGGATTCAAATGAATGATATTACATGACATGTAGGGAGGAAATTCACACCGTCTTACCCCACCTGTTGCATGACACTGTGTTCCATGTCATGGGAGGTGACGTAGCTCACCCACTGAAAGAGAGAAGAGGTCCAAAATGGGATGACCATGGTACATGCCATGTATATTTTGGTACACACCATGTATTTCTAAATACTATAAATAGATGATATGACCCTCCAATTTTGACATGAACTCTCAAATACCAAAAGGGTCCAATTCTGGTGATGCTCAATTATAGAAGAATGAGAGAATATAGGAATGGAGGTGATGATTATACCACCATGATGATCTTCAATACAATGTCTTGTGAAATGATTCACTCAAGAATCACAAGATTTTTATTCATTATCTATTCTATTAGTTTCTACACACCCTATCTGTTGGGGTCGTGGATGATTATGGGGTGTATTTTGGAAACTGTTATATTGTACTAATATTATTCTTTTTTCTCTAATAATTTCATAAAAATACCTTTTTAAATATCACTAGAAATCTCATATCAAACCAAGAACTAGATTTATAGGTATCATTTGAGAAATTATGATTAAGAACATACATGATCATTGGATGTTCAAATCATCTCAAAAGGGTTGAAATTAATAAAATTAAAAGAAATCAAATTCCAAACCATGGAATTGGTTTCATTGGTTTTAAAAAAACGAACCAGACCAAGGGGTTTTGTTCAATGTGTATGGTTATGAAAAGAGTGTCATGTCACTTCGTGAAGGGGGTAGTCCACATGCACATGAATGATAATATCATCTTCATTTGAGTGAAAATTTAAGAAATAAATTGATATATTATATTTTAATAGTGTTAAATATTTAATTAATATTATAATTATGTCATTTATATCATATATAATCATTAATATTATCCTTACCACCTTACATGTGATACGTTTTTGAATGATGAATCATATCCCTTCACAAGGATGTAGTTGACCGTACAAATGAGAGATATTATTTTATCTCCATTAGAATGGATGGTGAAATTGTATATATGTTATAATTACTCAAAATTTATCATTATATTATAAATATAATATATATTTAAATATATGCTTTAGATCTATCATCACACCCAACCATGATATGTTGTAATGAAAATACGAATAACATCGGTTTGTGAGGAGGTAGTCCTCCTTGCACATTAATTGAAATTTTGTAACCCATTTTATAGTACTAGATATTATTTTACATCAATCCTTTAACATACAAAAATTATATGGAATATATTGTGGTTATCATATCATTTTTTATAAAATTAATTTAAGGAGGTAGAGGATGAAATAAAATAAAAATGCTCAATGAAGAAATTTTCCTCTCATTCAGGTATATTATTTAGGTTTTCACTTAATAATTACAAAGATTTATTTATTACCAAAATAAGGATTCTATAATGAGATTATGGACATTAGGAAGTTATTTGGTAATAAATTTCCCTAATAATGGGTTTCAATATGTGAATACGATATGAAAGGGGAGGCCTTTTATAGGTAATGTGAGTGATAGACATATAATGTTTTGAAAGGGTTCAATGAAATCCATGGGTTATTCAAGAAATGATTTTCTGAAATGGAAAATTATATGAAATAAAATAGATAATGAAAAAATATTTACATTCAATGGGATTACTAAATATTGGTATGTCATTTTTATACTTTCTATTCTTATTTTAACAACGGAAAAATCCATTTTAACTTTAATTGTGATAATTAATATATACAGTTTTCACTATTAATTTTGGTAAAAAAATTATTTAACATAATTTATATTATATAATAAACTAAATAATAATATAGAATCCATTTTTAAAAATTCAATTCATAGAAGTGAAATTTTTATTCCAAACATAATCCCAAATACGTGATGAGATATTGAGTTTTTTATGATAAAAATTTCCAAAGTTTACAACGTATTTATATTAAAATATAATAACTAAATTAATATAATGAAATGAATATTATTAATTTACATAAAATAAATAAAATTTTATTATAAATAATAGGAAATTTATTTTAACTTTATACATTTTTAAACTAAAAATTAGTTTTCAATTCAAATTCTATATTGTTCACTATTCCTAAAAATTTAATATTTCTAGAGAACATCAAAAAAATTATGCTTAAGATGGTTTTGGTAATAAAAAAAAAAAATATGTTTTTTTTTTAAAATAAATTTTTAGTATGTGGTAAAAATAGATTTTAAATCTTGTAGATAAATAGTGAATAAAAATTATTTTAGAAATATTAAGGTTATTAGAAAACATTTATTTTCATTTTAAATAATTCTTATTTTAATGAAAATAAATAGATATAAATTTAAGTTATTTTATACATGTATAAACCATATAATTTTAAAATTTAGATTTTAATATTAAATTATTAAAATTTAATGGCAATTTTAAAATTGTAATATATATATAATAATATTTTAATAGACTATAATGTTTTGTTCCACCCAGTGTTGTGTTCATTGTATGTTATAAATGATATTGAATTATTTAAAAATACATATATCATAATGTCTTACTTTTTTATATTCCGTATTATTATTAGTTTATCTTGTCAGAAACACTAACTAATACGATGTTTGTATTTTAAAATATCCAGGTGTTAAAATCCACCCCTTAAATAAAATATCTCCCCAAAAAATAATCATGATCAGAATAATCAAGTGTTTTCCATTTGAAAAAAATCTTATGGGAATCCCAAATCATTATAAGGGTTAGTAAAACATCCCCTTTATAAAAATTAATCGTTGTGAAGAACTTTTCAGATAATAGGTTTCAAAAATAGGATAACATAGATTGAATGTAAAAACATATGAATATAATAGAAAACAGAAAACCAAATATTGATGTATTTATATAGAGAAAATAAGTAAAAATAAATTGGGTGATCCATAGATGGTAAAAAACCAAAAATCTGTAAACAAAATAGGCATGTAAAATGTACCTAATATCATGAAAAATGATGATACTAGGGAAATTGTTTTTCTTAATGATCATTTTAAAAAGCTTGGGGAATTTTATTAATGTATTAGGAAATATACTTTCATTATGTGTTTCTATTTAATACGCACAATTTCACCCTTT
Organism: Viscum album; assembly: GCA_963277665.1. Lineage (NCBI taxonomy): Eukaryota > Viridiplantae > Streptophyta > Magnoliopsida > Santalales > Viscaceae > Viscum > Viscum album. The sequence goes on along the minus strand of OY728162.1, from coordinate 1,230,820,082 downwards.
TATTATGATTTGATCTTTTTCCACATCATTTATTACTAAAAACTAAATATCAAACAAATTATTTTTCTTACTAAAGAAATAAAAGTTTATTTTAACTAATTAATATACCCACAATAAAATGATATGTAATTCATTATATCTATATATTTTATTATTAAAATATATTATAATAGGATATCCAACATGTATAAATATTATGATGGTGTAGTAATACAATAATCACTAAAACCATATCCAAATTATATGTTAACCCATTTCATAAATTGTTAACCTTTTTACCATTCCATAGGATTATGATCAAAAATATTATGAATAAGGATAATAATTTAAAAAATGATCTTATTAATAATATCCCAAAAGAGATGAAGAAGCGCTTAATCATCACAAAACAAACATGTGAAAACCTTCATCATGTATTATCTCCAACCATGGTAATAAACTATAGTTCTACATAACTATATAGAAATCATGTGGTCTTCAGTATCTGATAAATAAAACAGTTATTATTATACTTAATACATAAAAATAAAAAAACATTTTAACTTCATCAAAGAAAACATAAAAGACTTTTTTCATTGAATCATTAATCAATTCCAAGGTAGACAGTACTTTCAATTTTACATTACCCATATCAAACAACTTTTTATTCCTACCTCATTATATTAAAATTAGGAACATATTAATAATATTATTTATTTAAATCACATGTTTTTAAATTTTTTAAAATATCCACTGAATCATTATTTATTTTCATTTAAGCATTCGACATACAATTTCAAAAGCATAATGGAAAGTTATTGTAATGTAACAAAAATACCATTTATAATTATTTAAACCAAAAATTAATTTATAAATTACTAAATTCTTATAATTATTTAATCTATTCATTACAACAATAATCACCCCACATTAGTTTTATCAATAGTATAAGATGAACCTTAATCCCATAGATTCTTCTTTGGAATTTTTCCTTACAACTTGTGGAAATAATTGTAGTAGTGCCCCATATCCATACCGTGTAAGAAATGATTATTTTAAATTTATGTATTTACCATGAAATTTTAACACCCAAATATTTTATGAGATATATTCTTTTTAATTTTATTGATATATTGTGGTGTATGTTACACCATGATTATCTTACATTATATGCAATACCGTATTAGCTTGTACTATACATCACACTATTCCAGTACTTTGTTACGCAAAATTTCATGTTTTTATGATATAATTCATTTCACTCATGACCAATCATATGTGATAACTAAATATTATAACATAGTCATTATAATTAAGGGTATGAATATAATTCAATTCCTTCTAAAAAATCTATTTAAAAGAAAATAAGTGTGTCTATAAAATAATAAAATATCTCTTTGTGGATTTAATTTGTTAAATATATATGTAATATATAAAATATAATTTTTTAAATTCGTCTTTAATTTTTTTTGAGAGATGATATAAGATCAAATTCTAATTTTCAGGTAAAATATGTAATTTTTTAAAAAAAATACAGTTTTACCACATTTTGATGACAAATTATTTTAAATGTATGTTTTGAAATTTTTTTAAGTTCTATTAGAAATAATAATCTTATTCTATGGAAGGGGGAAATCAATATTTACATTGGTTTAGGTTTGTTATTTTTCTGAAGAAATTCAAATTGTGACCATTCTATTATCTTGACATTATTTTCATATTCATCATAAGAATATATTATTTTTAAACTAAAAAAGAGTTTTCCATATGTTAAGAAAAATATCATGAATTAAATATTCATTCAACATCGCTGGAATGCCATAATGAGAGTCAGCCAATGTCCAAAACATAACTGCCACTTCACCTTTCGCCAGCTGTTTTCTCATATTCAGAATTTTGTCTTTATCATTTGATGAAGATTATTCTACCCAATTAGACCAGAGATGGTGGTTCCATGATACTACATTGGATTTAACAATATTGGTAGAGAATTCAATAATCAAACTTGAAGATGAACGACCCATGGGTGGTTTGGGGAATGACCTACACCCTGGTATATCTTCTAATTGAGAAAGTATTTCACCTGCTAGTGTTAAAGCATTAGACATGACTGGCCTCACATTTCCATGTGCCTCAAGATAAGAGGGATTTGACTTCACTAAATATTCCATTAGATAATTCTCTAGGAAATTTGAATTACTAATATGGAGAAGACGTTCATAGCTAAATTCATCAGTATGGGGAGGGCCACCATTGTGGGTTATAGAAAAAGATGAATCATTTTTCTCCTTGGTCTTCTAGCCACACAGAGGGTTCTCGTGGCTCTAATCTGAAGATGAATCTTTGAGATCAACCAAATTTTTATGAAGCATGCCTTCATGAGAACGTGTATGATGAAGAACTTCTATATTAATGTTCCCACTATTGGAAAATGAGGGTGTAAAATCATGAATTTCGATAAATAATTGTCTGAGGACTTCAAAAACTCCATCATCGAGAAAGGCCTTATTACAGATTGGCACTTGATTTCATGATTGTGTTGGGAGGGTCTTATTTTTAGAATCCTTATGACTCAATTTAAGAACCACTCTTTGATGAAAGTGGTCGTTATGGGCAGGTGTATGTGCCTGCTCAGGAGAAATGATCATGTTAGGCTGATTATATTAACTCAAATCAGATTTATGTGCCTAACTTGGTTGACCGTATCATATGGGGGAGTACGACCCACAACCCACTTGGACTGGAATAGAGGTGTGTGTTTGTTATGGATTGAACTGTAGATGTGTCACTCCACTGGTAGGGATATATTTATGTGTTTTTCTCTGAGATGCTGCTGAAGCTGTTATAATATCCTAGCAGGCATCCAGAATATGAATAGGGATTTGTTTATACTTTTTCACTATTCACAGAATGTGCTTGATGACATCAGCTGCTAGAATAGGAATATACATCCATTCCATGCTTGGTGTAGGTGTATGTTTCTGCTCCGGACCTGCTTTTCCGGTCAGTGAAATCTGACAGTAATCAAGTGCGGGGAAGAGAGTTGAGTTTTCCTTCAGTTTGTCACCAGAACATTCCGTTTGACTTCTCTAGTTGCTACAAAACAAGATTGTTTGTAGGATTGATCAATAATGGAAGGTTTATTTGATTTCTGATTGCACTCTATAGAATTTGGTTTAAGAGTTTCCTTCAATACTGACAGACAAGGCTACTGGAAGGATTGATGAGTTTAAGCAGGTGTATGTTCATGTTTACCAGTTGTCAACACATTGGGTTGGCGGGCTCGATCATATGTAGTAAGATGAGCTTGATGACTAGCTGATAATTTATAAACAGGTGTATGTTACTGTCTATAGTACTCCACCAGAATTGATTGACGATATTGGCATGCTGCTACCAGACGAGTTTGCTGGATAACAGAATCAAAACAGACAGATGGGTGTGCTTGCTCATTACTAACCATCATGTTAGGTCGGTGTACTTCTCTAGAGATAGCAGAGATATGGAACTACTCACTGTTGACCATATTTCTCCTATGGAGTTTTTTCATGCATGGTCGGGTCTGAGGGACCTGAGCCAAACCCCTGAAGGAAACACCCTCATCATGTTGAGGGCACACTGACGCACAAGTCTGGTGGCGATTGTTGATGGGAACCTTTGAGAAGGACTCTTTTCTCCTTGAATTAAGGCAATGAGGGTCCGGCTCATTCACCTCAGAAGAAAATGGTAGGGACTGGTGATTGCATTCCGGGGATAAAAATCCAAAACGATAGATAATGGTGTATGGAAGCACTTAATTCTTGATCGCTGGTCATCGTTTTCTGGACGACCAAGTTGAATTATTGACATGGAGAGCTTGTCGAGCGGCCTCCAAAGATGGAATAATACCGTTTTGATGGTATTCATTAACCAATTCATTTGATACCCATTGTTGAAGACGCTGAGTAGGTTATGTCATCCTCAAAGTGGATGAAGATCCAGCAGGAGTAGTAGTTGAGGTATTCACAGCAGAGGAATTCACGGGCGTGAACTTTAGAGAAGCCATTTCTGTAACGCAGAATTTCTTGGAAAAGAGTGCATGTTTGATATAACAGACATAATCAAGATAAGTTTTTCCACTACATCTCTTGGATGAGAACATATGTTTATTGATTGTTTTTTTCCCTCTCATTGAGTTTAAATAGGGGCCTAACAAATAAGTAAAACATCATTTTAACTTAATTAATGATTCACGTCGGGTTCACCATTTTTTGTTTCCACTGGAATTGGGGATGACCTCATTGATTTAATGTTCAAACCTTCCAAGCGATTTCTAACGGGTTTGTTCATAGAACCGAAAACAGTCAATGATTCCATATCCATTTGGACCTACATTCCAAAGGTAGGTTCTCATTAGTCGTAAACTAATGGGGCTAAATAATTTACATTGGTCGAGATGATGGGAGGCCGAACTCATCACACCCTTTATAGGGGAATTATTGTCTACTCCATGAATCTCTTAATAGAAATAAGTTATGTTCGTGAATCCGTATTAAATTACCAAGTATGAAAATGATCCTTCCTTTAAATCTGACAATCAAGGATTAAGATGTAGGAGAATTAGAGAATCTTTTATATGTATTCTATGTTCCTCATCAATAGAGAATCATTTGTATTTTGTTAGATATTCTTAGTCAGTGGTATCCTTCGACACATTATATAAAAACCGCTTGGACATTATGATAACCATACTGGTTTTAAATCCACTCAGTGGGGCACTTGAATTTTATTATCATTCCGGACATAAATTATTTCAGAGTTGGGATTTTACCCCCAGATGGGCTACCTACATATCCTATATTTTTTTAAAAGGAATCAAAACCCACGTAGTTTGAGTAGAGAAGTATGAGTTCTATGAATGATTGATGGCTCAAAGAAAGATGTCATAATTACTTTTAAACTCTAAGCTCATATTAGTCATGCTCATTGTGAGAAACAAGAGGTATTGGTAAAACCCTACAATTGTGCCAAGATAAGGAATGATGTGGGGATTATATATGTATGACTGCCCAAATAGATGAAGATTTGGATTTACATTAGGGAAGAAACCCAGGAAGAAGTTCTATAAAGGTATATGTTCTTTATGGATATTTGGATACATAACGTAGGGCTTAATCCTGAAAAGGATGCCCAAATTAGAGAGGACTTATGATTGGGTTTTACTCCTAAAAAGGAAGCCCAAATCAAAAGAAAATTAAGACCTCTTAAGAGAAATTATAATTGAGGATTATTCTTAAAGAATATGCCCAGGTTAAAGGAAATTATGTCTGGGGATTACTCTTAAGGAGGATGCCCATATTAAAATAATTGTGGTTGGGGCTTACTCATGAGGAGGATGCCAAAAATTAAGGGAACTTTGAAGACTGGGGCTTACTCCTGAAAAAGAGTCCCAGGATAGGGGACTTGGGGCTTACTCCTAAGGAGGATTCCTATATTTGGGGATTTGAGATTGGGAATAATGACTGGGGCATACTTCTGAAAAGGAGGCCTAGGTTAAAGATCCACTCATCATAAAGAATGAGGTTAAATGAATCAAATCTCTCACTTTAGTGAAATAATGATATGTAAATCACTATGTTTTGAGAGATGATCCACAAAATTCCTTTCAGATAAGGTAGTAAATCAAGGAAACATGCTATAAAATGGATTTTAAGAGTTTCTTGATGACAAAATCTTGAATAGGAGAGGCAGATTTGAAAAAGAGAGGTGAATAACCAGGAGGGGCACCCAAAAAGAGAGAGGCGTGCAAGTCCTGTCTGGGCGCGGAAGTCCTGGTCGCACAAGTATACTTGCGCGACACATGGGTACTTTCATGAAGGCCAACCCTTAGGGTAATACTTGGTCTATTCTTGGCTCAAGCCCTTAGTTTTATCCATAAAGGCTTCTAAAAGAGTGGCACACAAGTTTTGTTTAAAGGATAAGGAGGCACGCAAGTGTGGCCATTTCCTTTAAGGGTTGGCCAACTAGGCGCACAAGTGTTGATGAGTTTCAACATTTAGGCCTTGTTTCCTCTATTTAGATATTCCATTGTAGGTAATAAATTACCATTGAAGTGACCGGAAGACTTCTAGCAGAGACTAGGGCGACAAGAGATTAAATATGACTTTTGGAATTTTTCCGTCCCTGAAATGGGGGCCCACCAGGGGTATTTATAGGCCATGGAAGACCATGGGAGAAAATCAGAGAGGGTGCGCAAGTCACCTGAGTGACCACAATGCGGCACGTAGGTATACTTGTGTGACCATGATGAAAGTTGTGTGAACCATGTGGGAATAAATGTTTCTTTATACCTTTGTTGATTTTTTATGTTTCTTCAAAGGTTGAATCAGTTTGGACTAGGGTATTTCCCTTTTTCAGTAATTAGAATCTGTGAAGGAAAGGAGCGTCAACAACTTAATTGTTTAAAACATTTCAAAACACATTATGATATATATATATATATATATATATATAATTTTATCCTCAATTTAAATTTATTTATCAAATTTAATTAAATATTCCTTAAAAAAATTTTAAAAATCATTTCCTGATTAAATGAATTATTATTATGAAAAATGTATTTATTTAGTGTTAATTTTTTTAAAAACTAACATATTATTTTATATATAAATATATTTTTATTTATAGTTTTGTTTTATTTATTAATTTTTATTCATAAATTAGTTATCTAATTGTTAGGATATAATTAAATATTATGTAAATGTGAAAAGAGTTATTTTATCAGAAAATTATTTTTATGGGGGAAATGTGTTTTTATATTAGTAAACTAAATAAATATATATTTATTTTTTAAGGTATTGATAATTGTATAATATATATATAATATAATATTATTCCTTTAGTCTAGTAGATTTTACACGGAATGTAATGAATGTAAACTCACTTTTATTCATATTTATTAGAAATTGGATAAAATATGTATTTTTGTTGTGTTTATAAGGATTATTTAAAAAATATGTTACTACACCTATAGAAATTAAATTTTATTACATCTATTACTTATTTTGAATGATACTTTCCAAATTAGGTTATCAGTCTAAATTCATTTTCGGCATAATTAATTTTAAAAATTGTAAAAATTTGTTCTCTTGGTTAATGATAAAAATGTTTACCACAGGGGGGTGTAAATAGTGAGATAAGTATAAAAATGAATCTTAATAATTTATAAATTTTTGTTTTAAGAATATTTATATGTTATCATATCTTTTTACAGATATATATTCCATTTTCTTACATGTTCCTTAAAATGTTACTTTAGATTATTTAAATATATATGTAATTTCAATGGGGTCCCTCCCTTTATTTTAAATGGGATAATAATCTCCTATATTAAAAAATTTGATCCAAATATCATTTTAAATTCCTTAAAAAAATACCATAATAGATTCTTTGAATTTTTTCTTGAGATCCAATAAATACTATAATACCATCTTATGAAGGTATTAGGTTCCGGAAAAAGTATTTCTCTCAAAAAAATAGGTAGTCATGTTACCTTTCAACTTAAAAGATAATTTCTTATTATAATTCCAATAAATATATTGTGCATTCTGACATAATTACTATTTTTTTCAATATATTGTTATATTATTATGATTATGGGATGACAGTTTTTCACTCCCTACCCATGAAATGGGAAATGAATGAATCACTCATGCATAGCTCTATATTACCTCCTCCATGTATCAATATGATTCATTCTATATCACTATATAAAATTGATTTATAAAATTTTATACTTAAATAATATTAATTATATTAATTATATTTTATTTATAAATTTTTATTTATCATTTCTTTCATTTATTTCAATAAAAAATTGAATTAATTTTTTATGTATTATTAATGATTAACTTCTCAATTAATAGTATGATTAATTTTCCTATAACTCACATTAATGTAATATTCAAAAAATTTATTTAATTATTATATATGATTTATCAATATTTAAATTCAATAGATTCTTGAGTCTAGGATCAGGTTTTTCATACCAAGACTCCTAAATCGAATCATATATGATTAATTAGGTAGCTAGAAAATGAAATTAGGGTTATAATGAAAAATTATTATTGAATGAGTGATAATAAGTTATATTCCAACCACTAATAGTTATATAATTATGAATATGGTTACATTATATAATTATAAAAGTTTAAATTTATTATAGAGGAGTTTAACGAACTTATGTTGTTAGTGAGACATGAGGTAGTATTTTTATGACGAAATCTCACTACATTCTATGTAGTTTTTGAAAAAAAAATTATAATGATTTATTAATCATATATATCATTTATTTTATTACACTCTAGTTATTGTTGGATTTTGTTTTTCTTTAATTCATTTTACCCTTTCATAGTACTCAAATGTGTGAAATAATTTTTTAATTATAAATGTCTTTGTTTCTCTATTCATTAAGGACTATTTTTCTACCATTTCCCTATTTTCTTGAAAAAAAAATTGATTAATGTTTTTATTATTCTCCATTGATGGATTTAATTATTTTTTTTTCACATGATTGATTTTCTATAAATAAATTAAAATGAATAATCTTGTGGAATTCATAATGAATTAATTTTTACCAATGCATGAATTTAATATTTTTTTAATGTATAATACATTAACAACTTTTAAAACATCCTGGAATATAATTTTCATTGAAGATTCAATTACATGTTTCCTTGATTATTTACAAAGGAAATTTTTTCCATAATATTCTATAATTTTATATATTTTAAATAAATCATTATAATATGAAATGGTTTTTTTCATAAATAAATATTTCAGTTATCTTTTAATGGAATTATGTTCTATAAAACCACACTATGATTTATCATTTTCTTTATAGTAAATATGGTCCAATGATTACAATTTTATTCAATATTAAATTTATAATGATTACAATGATGAAGTAATTTTTGAGTATACATATTAATAGATTATGATTATATGATGTGTGGGTCAATTATATCCTTTGAATGAATTAGGTAATGTTTAATGTTTTTGAGCTCAAATGGAACATTATAAGTTAACCCAAACCCAATATAGGTTACATTGGAGGTTATCCCAAACCCGCATATGTTTTACACAAGGCTAACCATATCCTATCTTTATAGTAATGTATTGGTTAATATACATGAAAATTTATATATATGATTATGATTATGACACTTTTTATGCAATTATATAATATATATTCTTATTCTTATAATATAAACTAATGGATTAAGATATTTTGTTTGTATATTATTCTAGTATTATCATATTCTTAGGACTGTGAATTATTGGGTATGATCTTAAAAATTCTATCTTGTAATATTTTACCTTACGAACACGTTATTCTTCTCTATGATAATTACCAGCTTTCACACATGTTTACCATTACTATGTATTAAAGATCATTAAATATTTTTTATAATGCCCCCATGGATTGTAATAAATATATTATATACACTATGGAGATGAATCATACTATATGAGAAGAACATTATTAAGTACTTTGAAGATCTTTTACAAAGTAAGATGATTTTCTTTATAATCATCTGTAAAATTAAACATTTATAGTCTTTATTTATGTTATATGTTCAAAAGTACAGATCACTCATGTGAAATGATGAACTATAGACTTAGGTTATTTTATAGTCACTATTGTTAGTATAAAATTAGGGTATAGTAATTTAAATATATTACGATTAGATATCATTATTTAAATATTTGGGAGAATTTGAGGCATAAGGTAACTTATTTAAGCTTTAATAAAGTATATATTTTTGTTTTTTCATTGATATTGAATCCCAATATAGAAACATGGTTGTTTAAATGGATATGGGACATATGATCATATGGGAAACACCATTGAGAGGGTATTATTCAGTATTCACCCGATCATCACCGGAGCATGATGAGTGTGTGACTCTGTTGGGCTACATGAGTTCTTATTTGTGTTTTGTTTTTTCATTTAAGAGATTTTTTGAGTATGGGGATTTTAATAGAGGTTTTCAAGAAAAATGTGGCATGTGATTGGAACATGTTCAATCAAATAATGTGGTTAACATTGAATGGGTGAGTTATTAGTGGTTGTGATATTTTTTATTGTTTTAGTGTTATTTGTCAAACCATGAATGCTTCTATAAAAAATTTGTAGGATGTGTATTGGGGATATAGTGGATCCAAAATATTTTTCTAAACCATGTAGAAAAACCATTCAGTGTTTCAAAAAAAAATTATACTTTTACCCAATTTCCCTTGATGGGATTATGTACATTTTTATTCGATACATAAACAACTCCTTATGTAACTGTTGGAGAATCTATCCTTCCATTGGTCATGGATTGTCATTGATATTCTGTTGTTTTTTTAATGAAATCATATTTTTTTCATTGATAACCCATCACCCCCCATATCAATGGGCTTTATTCATTTTTTTATAGAAATGGGAAACCTAAACTTGTGGTTTGGAAGTAACTAGGATTAATAATTGGGGTTTTGGATTGATTAAATATTCCTTAGGTGTGTGAGGAGTAATTAATTTCATGTAATGAAATTTTCATCAAATTATAGGTGGTTGGAACCGATTCATGGTTATATGTATCAATTTATGGGAATTGGACAATGAAAAAATTTTAATATATTATAACCAATCTATTTATTTATAAAATTTCATTTGATATTACTTATGGTTTGTGTTAAATCCATGTATTTTAAAATCAATTATTTTTGTATTGCCAATTTAGTGTAATAATAGTCTTATCTTAAGGGAGTTTTTGTGAATATAGTGAATGTGTTTCATAAAATTTCTTAGATATATTTTATGATTTAAAATGGATTTATAGTGAAATTTTAGAAATAGTTTCACCATGAGTAATTGTTTTTTTATCAAAATGGGAATGTTTGTTTATTAAAATTTATTTAGAGTGGATTTTATGTGTTTAAATATTGATGCTGATTTTTTTGGAATTGAGTATCACATGGGATACATGAGGTATTAGAGCATATTATACAAGGGAATAAGAGACATTTATAGTGTAATATTTACTTATATTCCTCATTATTGTCTAAGGGATCAAGAAATCCATTAGGGAGGAAGGAAAATAGATTTTATACTTTTGTAACCAATAGACAAAGGGATATCAAGGGATTTGGGACTAGATAATAAAATTAGATCTTCAATTTTTGTCATATTTTGTTTTATACTCACCCAAATTAGACCCCTATTGTTAGATACCATGGATTACATTACATATTCTTGATGATTTATATTATTTTATGCCTTCTATTAGTTCCTTATTTGATCTGTGATATTGTGTTATTTAAAATATCATTTTTTTGGTTATACATTCATGTTATTATTATATTATTTTTATACCAAGATTAGTTATGTGGAGTACTTTTATAATGAGTTTATTTTATTTCATTACTAGATACATTTTAACAAATTAGTTAAATATTGGTTTTGTTTAATAAAAACATAAGAAATTACCAAAGAATTTATTAAATGTGAAATGATTCCAAAGGGAAAATTTTTTATAAAATGAGTATTCAATATGAGATTAAATTTCTATTTAAGGTTTAAAATATGTAAATATATTCATGGTGTTATCAAACTAGGTTTTGTTCCTCACATAGTACATATTCCTTTCAATATATATGTACTTCTATTTCATGGATAACTGTACTAGAAAAGAATAAATGAATATAATTAGATCATCAGGATTACCACCATCTAGTCATATTTTGAAGGAGGAGATGTTCTAAAAAGCTGATATTTTATAATATATTTTTAGTTAAATATAAATTATTTCAATGATAGATAACTTTACATGGAATGGAATGTTTAAATAGACCACACTATAATTATATCTATTTCAACATGACCATTAGAAACTACCCAATTAAAATGGATCAATTATTTAGAATAACATTATAAGATGAATTATTCATAAATTATTTATATAATGAAATTAAATTATAAATTCATGATAGATTAATGTTCAATTTTTAGTGAATACATTTTATGCTAAAAAACACATTTTCTATGGAAAGGTATTTTCTGAGAAAATATTATATTTAATTTAAGATAATTTTAATCAATTTTATTTGATAAAAAATTATAATTTTTGTAACAATAATATCAAAATTATCTTAGTTATAAAATTTGTAGTTTTGAAAATTTTATTTTTATAGTGAATTGTGAATAATAATAAATTTTTTAAAAAAATTAATATCCATTAATTAAAAAGTATCATAATGAATTGAATTATATCCAAAATTAATAAATCAATTTTTTAGTTAGATAAATTATAATTAATTTCATAGTAATCAATGTTATACATTAATTTGAAATAAGTTTACAATGGTTGTTAAAAATACATTTTTTCTTAAGAGTTACAATTTTTTATAGAAAAAAAAATTAAATTCAAATTAATTCATGATAAAAATGAAAATTAAATATTTTAGACTGGATTTTATATGTAAAATTATAAAAATTAATATAATTTAAAAATTTACACAAATTGTATCATTGAGAAAAATAATTATTAGAACCTTTTTTCACCTCCGTAAAAGAGGTAAAATATGGCCAAAACTATGGGATAAATCGTTAAAATATATCTGAAACATCTATCTTATTGTATGACTATTTTTTTTAAATATAATATTACAATGTTAAATAATTTATTTTGAAATATCATTCTCAAATTTGTAACCAATGATTGGATTGGGTCATGAGAGGTTATATTTTATTCAAAATTAAAATCTATTTCAAGATCATTGCATTTAACAACATGGATTAAATATTCGATTTAGTTTCCTCAGGAAACAAAACCAAAAAACCCTTTGTATGTTTATTTTTTTAGTTTAAATTTGTTGAAACAATATTCTTATATGTTTTCATTGTTAATTTACGATTACACATCATGTTTTTCATAAAAACATATTTTTATTTGTTTTCAGTTTTATTTCAAAATAAATTTCAAAAATATAATTATTTGAATATAATAAAATGGGTCTAATAAACAGATTAAGAATATTTTTTTTAGAATAAAATATTAATTTTTTGTCCAATAGTTATTTTATCAAGTTAAAAATTTATTTTGGTACAGTTAGGGTAAAAATGTGTTAAAAGATGTTTAATGAGGAGAAAAGGCATGAAATGTTTCAAAACCATTACCAAATGTGATTTCATGGGCTTATATATACCATATCACATATTATAATCGAATATGTGTTTCTTCATTGGCAATTCACATAATTTTACAAATATATTAATTAACATTATAATTTATTTCTATTCTATCCTTTTCCACAGTTATAAAGGGAGGATTTTCATCTTCATTATCAAAAATGTCAGAGGCTTATATATTGACCATTAATTTCAATAAAACCATACTATATAAATAATTATTTTCTAATTTATTTTATTAATTCCATAATAAAATCCATTTAAGGAATAAGTTGTAATTCAAAGGAGGTTTCTTGATGAATAGTTTTTACTCATAACTGAGTGCGTTCAGTTTTATTTCATTATTTACCTCATATAAAACAAGGGTATAAATTATAATATAATTAATTAAAAATATTAAATATAATTATTTATTATGATTTAAGATCCATTATTCATTTAATCTGAATCAAATGTGAAATGAATGTATTTCTCATTTGTATGTGTAGACTACCACCTCTACATGGAGATGCATTCCATTTTTTATCACAACATACCATTAGTGGATAAAATGATGTAAATACATGACATAAAAGTTATTTATTATTTAACTATTATTTTATAAATTATAATTATTAAACACATTGTTATCTTTTAATCCATTATAAATTTTAAACATCACTCATGCGTACATATTGACTAAAGTTTTCACAAAGTGATTTAATTCATATTCCACCACCAATATATTTTTAATTGTTCTTATTGTGTATATAATTATTTCTTAGGTTACTGGTGACATGATTTAAATTCTATATATGGAAGAACCATGATAATTTTACAATTACTTGGACTACATAACCGACTCAAGTATAAAAAATGATGTTGTTATCACGAAAAATAGTGATACAAATATATAATTGATTATAAAATGTTAAGAATAGGTTTTAATTAGTCAAATATTTTATGAAATTTATTAATATATTTCTAAAAAATATTTATAATAAATATATATTTAATATAAATTAGGACTGATAACATACTAATAAAGAATACATAATGTTAGTTATTTATGTTTCAATCTATTTTCATTTCATGATTAATTATGATAAATTTATATCAATGGAATTATGTTGATATTTTATTTTATAAAAAATATATTTTCAAATCAACTTGTTATTTTGGGATTATCTATAAATTATTAAAAATATAATCCCATTGTTACTTAAAATGGTTGTGAAAGTATTTGTGATGAACATCTGATCATATTTCCACTTTGGTTGACTGACCTTTTCTTCCATGAACATGCTATTAAAAATTTTATTATGAATATTATTAATAATAATTTAACGCCCCGACCCCAGTTACCCAAATTCGGTGCATTATTCCATAACATTGGCATGATCACAAGAAAGACAAATCATGAAAAACCGATTAGTTTAGTAGCCTTGGAAACAGTAGATATATTCATAAAGTTTTACATTACATCATAAAAATGAAAACTACAACAATATAGTCTCCATAGTCTACACTCTTATCCCCTCATACTATCCCAGCAGGTCATTCATAATTTACTTCTTCGCATCATGGGAAAAATTAAACATAGAAAATGGATGAGCTCAAATGCCCAGTAAGGATAACAATATAGCAGAAACTTTCATAAATAAGAATAAAAATTTAAGGCAATGTATGTCTAAAACAAAAGCCTTTTAAACTTGAACCTCAACATATTATGGAAAAAATAAAATGAAATAATTCCATTTACTTATTCACATGTATATTCTACTAATCGAATAATCACATGCAATATCAATAACAACATTCATAATGATGGAATGCATAATGCTAGACAATCATAACCACGTAGCCAAGGCCTCATTCCAAGACTACAATAAGATTTTTTCAGGGCCTTGTTCCAAGACACTAGTTTGTCTCATGAGACCTACTGATGCATCGAGGAGCTATAGCGGGCTCCACCCATCACATATTAAGTCCAATGCATTCCCATATGAAAAGGTTTAAACCTAACATAAACATTCATATTATTACTAGAATACAAAATGTAAATACTTCATACATAATCCATAAATGGTATTAAAATAATACATCCATTTTCAAACATATCACAAAACCTTCATTACAATATAGAAGTTTTGTACCATAATAAATCTTCTTCAAATAAGTGTAAAATCCATCAATGGATGCTAACATAGATGAAATCAATAATTTTTTTAGAGAAATATCTATTTTTATTTTGAAATCATTTAAGAGTCATATATTTATAAAATAAAACATTTTCTTTGAAAATATACTTATAATCTTGTAAGGTAATCTTCGACGATTTTACAACGGCGGAAAATAGCTTTACCCACCGTATAAGTTAAAAAACATTCTTACCTTAATTCTGTCGAAAAGGTTAAAAAGGTCCTTATTTGGAAAATGATGGAATGATTCCTTTATAAACCACATATAAAAGTAAAAAATGGTATGATTTAATTTAACCAATATTCTAGTAAATAGTAAAAATGGTTTGAAATACATTTTTAAGAAACATGGATGTGGATGATAAAGAAATCCCAGTAGATTATTACTTATAAACAACCTCGGATAATGAAGAGATTGAGAAATAAACCATTACCTTGAAAATTACCTTGGTTGGGGCTGGGTAACCTCTTGTATAATGGTGAAATAATTGTTATTATATTATACAATAATCATATATATTAATATGATATCATATATGATATTTTAACATTTATTTGTTAATAATATCTTAGTATTATCATTGTTTCGGGTGTTAACTTACTCATTTTCTTTTATTTGTTTTGCTATATAATCCATGTTTGTCATGGATAGGTTGTATCTTATTCATATCCAGAATGATATAATGTCCTTAAAAATTATTTTGAAATCATTAAATGATAATTATACTTGAATGGATATGATGGAGATTGATTGTCATCGTGTTCGTGGAGACGGTAGTCCATACGTACGCACGAGCGACAATATCATTCCTTTGATATTAAAATAATATATAATTGGATGTTATATCATATATACAGAATCATTATCATGTTATATTTATTATTTTCATGAATTAAAAATCATTATTATAACCATCCAAATAATAATATATTGAATAACAATTACACCACGATGTGGAGATGGTAAGCCGTACGTATGCACGTATGTTGACATGTCATTAATAGGATGGATAGAATGCTGAATATGGTTGTACAATATTTATAATAATATTACAGTATATAGGAGATACTGGATTCATTATTTTATAATGGAAAAACAAAGAAAGAAGAAGTGGAAAAAGAAAGGAACTTTAAAAGGGGTGGTGAAATCATTACCCCTTCTTCAAGTTCTTCCTTTTGATTTGATCAAAAGGCCTCCTTAGGTTGTCTTTTTGACTAAAGGAAGGCCTCTAGGATGAATTGAGGAAAGTTTAGAGATTATTTGGGACGATTTTGGCCAATCCAAATGGCTTTGAAGGTGTGAATTAATGAGAATGGGGAGTGCCCTTTTATAAGAGGGGTGAGGGGCACCTTTGGAAAAGATAGAAATATTATTTTATAATAAATTCATATTAGGTTTATAATGGCTCCAAAGTAGATTATTTAAATTTTAAGGTGTTTATGGGTCGAAAACCACTCCACCAATACGATTTAGATAGGTTTCGTTTTCTACATTAACCTTATCTTTAAGTATTAACTCTGAGTTAATTAGTATGACACTTACCATGTCACTTTGTATTTTTATATTATATAGTTAATAAACATACTATATTCCCCCAAGAGACCCCAAAGTTTCCTTTAAGGATACACCTATCATGAAATTAGTTTCATGGCCCAACATTAGATTTTTAAGAATTGAATGTTAATTAATAATATAATATTTTTTTAAAAAACTCTTTTATGTCAATTTTGACACTATTTGGAAAATTGATTTTTGTTAAAATCATAAAAGAATTATTACTTCGAAAAATGTTAATTACATCAATCTTAACATGTCATATTAACATATAATATTAGTGTATTTAATAAAAAGTCTCCAATTATATTGATTGGGGTATTTATAATATCAATTGTTTTAATTTTTCAATATTATGGTAATTACTAAATAATCATTGGGTCATAAATAAATTAAATTATTTAATATATAAAAAGTATAAATAAAATATCATTATGTAGGAAATCGTTTTATCTTTCTATGTAATATTGATAATCGAATTTATCTTATGTGTATATCTTTATTAAAAAAATTCTAGTAAATAAACTTTGATTTTAACTATTTTAACTCTTCATCGAATTAAATAATAATAAATGTCCTAATCTAATGCAATTGGACCTAAATGATAATATTTTATTCCTAATGTTGTTTTGGGTCAAGATAAACTTTTCCAACAGAATTAGGACATGTGTTGGGGTAATATTAATATCATTTTTACCTTTATTTACCCTATTTACTTTTAACCGTGGTAAATAAAATTAAAAAGTTACTATTCACCAAAATTTATTTTCATATCATTGAACCACATTTTACTCCTTGATATTAACCGTGTCTTTCGGATTTTTTAAATTCCACTCACAGAAACGGTAAAATTATGTTTTATGAAAAAATCAGTCTTTTTAACGACCACTTAGTGGTTTCACTATTCATCAAAAAATGAAGTTTCCCAGAAAAATACCAAAAATTCACACTTGGCTAATTTCGAAATTCCAAATCTAAAAATGAGGTCCATTTTGAAAAAAAAATTATAAAGTTTCAAAAAGTAGGTATTACTATTCATAACGGCTAGTTTAATTGGTTGTGGTGTGTTAGAACTCGATGTTGCATACAACACACGCTATTGCATTATTCAATGAGAAGCGTACCGTAGAAGCTTGAGGTGTTACAAATAATTTGAATGTTCTAAAAAAAATTTGTATCTTTTACATTATTTAAAAAAAAATTAAAATTGAGTTATTATATAATTTATCTGGAAAATTCATTTTTTACATTTTACAAAAGAGTTAATAGAATGATTTATTTTAATTGAAAAGTCATGAATAAATTTTTATAAAGTAATCAAAATTATTTTATATTAATATTGATTTATTGGATAAAATATTTATATTCAGTGAATATAAATTACAAAAAATCTGCATTTTAGGAATAAATTAAACAATGGAAATGAATACTTTCCCTTGTTTTCAAAGAAATATTCAAATGTTATTTACAGTATTTTTCCATCTATGTCTATATCCATTAAGGATTATTAGGATTATATAGAGATATTATCTTATGATAATGTCCACTATATTCCTTTCGACGGATTATTCATATTTATATTTATTCTTTGTTTTGTGAACCTCGATTTTAACAATGTGATAATTATGTTATAATTAAATATTTATCAAACCAATTTCTTTTCTAATGCTATTCTATGGTGAAATAAATGAACTGTTAGGTAATCCAATTATTTTCCCCAAGTTATACAATGAATAAAATATGAATCTTTAAAAATCTCGAAGAAATAAAAAATATATCAATTTCGTTAGGTAATATTTGGGTCCGTTACATGTAACTAATTCATTTTTTTAATCCATATATTACATGAGATAATTATTGGAAATGAGTGGATATTGTTAGAACTATTGTTCAGATTATTGAGAAACTTGTTTTAATAATAAAAAAATTACGATTAATTTGAAATTAATGAGATTTATGTGTTATGAAGGCTTTATACATTATAAGACATCTTGGGTAAAAATTTGGAAAATTATGAAAATTTGTCATTGGTGAGGATGAGTCACCCCCAAGGATGACTCACATTGAGTATGACTCACCATTGAGGACGATTCACCATTTAGGACGACTCACCACCAGGGTAAGATCACCATGGAGGTTGAGTCACCATCAGATAATGGGTATACATTCAGGAAAAATCACCACAAACATTGAAATTTGGATATGTAATGGAATCACATAGTGTCATTTATGAGTCGCCACCAGAATGTAAATTATTTAATGTATGGAATGAATCACAAAAATAGGATGACTCATCATTGAATTATTAAAATTTTAAAAAAAATTTAAACACTAACCATCATAGGGGAGTCACCATCAAAATGAAAAAAATGTCTAAGTGTTGTAATTTACTACCCATAGGGATGAGTTACTATTTCCATGACTCAATACTAACATCACTCTCTGCCAGCCTAAGTCACTGCTAGAGAATATCACACCTCCGGTGTTGGTTCACCATTAAATGAAGTCATCAACACTATCTATTTATTGGTAATTTAATATTTTGAATGATTACATTATGAAATTTAATTCAACAATTTACTTTAAAGACCACTCTTAAGTGTTATACATAGATGCATTATAGAAAGTTTTAGTCCTATTTATGATGATGAGGAATATCCAGTTGATTCTTCGTATATTCTATTTTAAAAATGATGAAGTATACATCCTCATATATGAACAAAAACAAGTGATGTAGATATACACACTCATACAAGGAAAATATATGTTCAATGCATAATATATAAGATTATCCATGTTTTTAGAGCCTAATTATAATTGATGGTGGTCATGTCCCCAATGGTATTAATTCTAAAGGGAAAACCAACAAACTTGGACAAATTGGTAACACTAATACTATTCCAATTTCAAATGTATTATTTATTGATGGATTAATGTATAATATTCTGGTAACTTTCTAATTATGTGTTGATGGTTTTCTCGTATTGTGTGAAAACATAAATTGTAATGAATTTTATTCTAAATATTCGTTAGTTTTTTACTTCATTAATAAATGTCGACTCTCATGCTATTAATATTGATTTTGTTAATTCTAAAAATGTATTCAACTTACATGATTTTCAAAGATAATAATTCCCTTTTAATAGGAGACAAGACCACTATAACATTCAATCAATTGGGAAGCATACTGTGAAATGGTTAGTTAGGGATATACCAAAACATGAGTTTTAAGCATTAATTTCTATAACCCATTTCAAAAAGAAAAACAAAACAAGGTTTTTTTCAAATAAATAAAATTTGTTTCAACTTATCAACCTCTTTATTTCGTTTTTATAAATTTATTTATACCATACAAAATTTATAGTATAAATGGGGGAAAATGTTTATATACAACTAGATGAATTTTCTAAGAATAATTTTGTATTCATTCTTCCTCACTAGAGTGATGCCTGTTTTTACATCACCAAGTATTCTAGATCATTATTAATCTTAATTGGATTATGAATTAAAACATTAAATAGTGACTATGACCACGATTATGAAAATAAAATATTTGAATCTATTTTCTCTCAAAATAGTTATAATCATAACATCTCAACTCCCAAGACCCTCATTAGTATAATGTTTTATAAAGAATAAAAATTGTCCTTAGTGTGATATCCCATAATATGCTAAATGAATATGAATTACCTATAATGTTTTGGATAGAGGCTATAAAAACATCCTACTATATAATTTATAGAGTTTTAATTATAATTTTCATGACGAAAATCCCTTATGATATTTATAATAATACAAAGCTTATGCTTAATTATTTCAGTATTTTTTGTTATAAATTAATTATTTTTAACACTGTGTTTTCTTTTAGAAATTTTGCCTACATAATTTTATGAACTAATTTTCCTAAATTATACAAACTCTAATTAATATTATAGAGTATTTAGAAATATGACTAAGACTATAGAAGATTATGTTCATGTAAAATTTCAAGAGACTCATCCACATTAGCCTATGTCACCATTAGGGAAGCTTAATGGTGATTTATATTCTTTTAACTAAAATTAAAAACCTTTTGATTCATGGGTGAAGCAATCAAAAAATTCATCCCATCCTAATGAACATCCAGAACCTGAACATAAACATGTTGAGATTAATTATTATCTAGTCCTATTAGAACCCTTAATTAATTTCCATTATATTAACTAGTTTGGTACATAGGTAGAGTAACAAAAACTAGAGTTTCTCTAATGAATCTGGTTTAACATCAAGCATTATTAAAACATATTGAACAAAAGAACGTCAATGATGCAGTTAATGACACCATCTAGGGAATATATATGTAATCATAATTAAATTAATTTTACGGAAAAAATGTATTTTAACATGTGGATAGACACAAGTAAACCTCAACTACAGGTAATAAATGGTTGTTTTGAAACAAGGTTAATGAATTAGGCACTACAGTATGAACTAATTCTAGACATGTTACACAAGTATATAGTTACGAAGAAGTAATAGACTATAAGGGAAAAAAATCCACATTAACCATAGTTGAATCCATTATAATTTTAAAATCATTTTCATCACATATAGATTTTATACTATATCAAATGGATTCCAAAAGTGAATTCTTAAATGTGTACATAGTTGAGGAATAGTTTTTGAACAACCCATGGTTTTAAAAAAAATCATTTCCAAATAATGATTTTAAATTAACCATAGATTTATATGGATTGAAACAAGAAATTATAGATCAATATGAGAGGCTCATAACATGTATTATTTCAAAAAAAATAAAAAGGTTTAGTTGATCACACCCTTTTTATAAAATTAATTTAAAAAGTTGTTTTAGTTTTATAAATTTTTGTAGATGATATTGTTTTTTGATCTCCTAAAAATATCTATGTAATAATTTTTCCAAAAAGATACACATTTATTTTGAAAAGAGTTTAATGGGTGAACTAAATTTTTTTATTCATTTTAATATATATTAAAATCAATAAAAAATTATTTTAAATCAATGTAAATATAGAAAATATCATTTAAAATGTTTTATTATTGATATAACTAAGAGCAGTGATACACCATTGAGTACCACAGGAATATTGGATCTTGATAAATATGTGAAAGTAGTGGATCAAACCAGTTACATATGTACGGATGGAGGTATTCTATAATTTACTTCTATCTAACCTTATATTATTATTAGTGTATTTTTGTATGCTCAATTTGAAGAATACCTAAAAGATTCACTCTTGTTAGCTATAGTTGTTTTTCAAATTCCACAATCATACTACCAATTTTGGATTGTTTTACCCAAGAGGATAAGACTTTTAAATAGTAAGATATTAATATGTTGATTTTTTTATGTATGTAAATTTGAAAAATATATTTTGAAACCCATTTACTTTTAGATAGTTCTATAGTTCTGTGGTGTAGTTAGAGATAAAGTTGTGTTTACACTATTTATTGATAAAGCTCAATACATAGTTATCGGTAGATATTGTGAAATTGTCGATTGGATAAAAATAAAATTTCTATACTATGGATTTCATGTCCAACATGCGCTTATAAATTTTTACAACATTATTTAAATAAATATGTCTAATTATCGTTTTTCACATTCTAGAACAAAGCATATTGATGTAAGACATTATATTTTAGGATATATTATTAAAAATGGTGATATAACTCTTGAATATGTTTCTAATGAATTTCAACATGAAAATAATTTTACTAAGACCGTGATATTTGGGATAATGAACTATATCAGACGTGATTTTGGTATGATTACTTTTAGTTGATCTTAATTTTTTAGGACTCTTTATTATAATTGTCTCACAATTGTAAAATGTCTCACAATTGTGAAATGTATCACCAAGGTTAAATCTCACAACACTATGAAATGAATCATCATTGGGAATTTATCAGCATTTTAGATGTCTAACAATTATGAACAACACACCATTGGTTTTTAATTAATGTAATGTTTAGCTACTATTGAAAATTTCAAGCATTTTTATTTTTTCATTGTTTACATTTTAATGTCATTGTTTCTATTTTTAATTATGAATATCCGTTTTATTTATAATTCAATTTAAATTCAAGTAAGATATTAATTTTTCAATTTTTATTTTTGAAAACCTATAATTCATAATTGATATAAATTATAATGTTCCTAATTCAAATGATCTTATTTCTTCTACCTTTCCCTCAAGACTTGGGAGACCTTTCTCTTCTATTTGTTGATGTTATTTCTCCTTTTCCTGAACCATTCGAGATGATATACATGGCTATAAGATGAGTCATATCACCCAAATACACATATAGAGTAATCTAAATATTCAACTTCTTTAGATCCTTTAAATATATATCTTTTGAAGAGGGTTGTAGTACCAAAGAAAGAAGTTTAGAAGAATGTTTCTTGAAGAGGAAGACGTTAGCGAATAATATTTTACAAGAAAAAGGATGGATTGATTTTTTCTCCTCTATTGGGTGATTTTTTAATGTTCGGTTGGAAAATTAGTTTTTCTAGTTAGTAAAATTTATCATTGAAGATAATGAAGATTGGGAGAGAACTAGAAAAAATGGTTTTAATGTTTCCTTTTCATTAATCCTCAAGGATGGAAATGTAATGTTTTCTTAATAATAGACTCAAAATTATTTTTAGGGGAATATTATAGAGTATAGTAAGAATTTTGTCTATTAATATTTTTTGGTTGGACTTAAATGATAGGAATTTATGAGAAATCCATTTTCTTATGGGATTAATGGTTAATAGATATTAAATTTTATGATTATACAGTATATGATCAGCCTAAGAAAGGGTGACTTTTCTACCATGAGGTACCAGGATGTGAATTTGTTGAGTCTAATTAAAATCCGTGAAAGTATTAATAATTAATGATAGCTAATGACTCAATTGTCTATAATAACATAAACTTATTCAATATAAAAATATTTATTCTATCCAAATTATCTTTCTATGTTGCAAGATGAAAAAAATCTAGTTTCTTAAAGAGAATAATCGTGTGTAGACTATTGTGGTTTCCATATCACAAGGGCGATTTTTATTGAGGATGAAAATAATTTGCAACCCACAGAATAAGTAGTGGTTTGATGATGGAGAATGTTTTTATGGTGAGTTAAAATGGGATAACCATCCTTCATGACCAAAATATCTATTTTACACGGCCTTCGAAAAGAGATATTTTATTGAATATTTTAATAAAGATAGGAAAGAATATGATGGTACCTCTATATATGAATAGATGAAGTAATTATCTATGAATGATTGATATGACACAGCTTTGTCTCAAAAATATCCTTTAATTTACTATGAAGCACATAGTCCACCTAAGGATCTCCTAAAAATGAAAAAATATTTTGAATGTACAAAGTGATGAGGAAGAGACATTTTTTTCTGGTGAAGATAATCTTATGTATACATAGAATCATCTGAGGAATCTAAAAATAAATATGGGGATGAGAAAGAAGTTGAAAAATAAGATGACTATAATAATGATAATGAAAATGGAAATGCAATGTCAAATGGGGATGATGATGATGTAGGATCTGACCCTGATGGTTCTAATAGAACAATTAGAGATGAGGATATTGAAATGCCTTAGGGACATGTTCCCTCTCTAGGAGTGTTAGTTTTTATATCTAAAGATCAACCTAGACTTGTTTAAGAAGTATTTTTGGATGCTACGGAATATAATGATTCATATGTTGAGGAGGGGGGAGTCCCCATGTCGTTAAAGTCATCATGTTAATCATACAAATGGTGGTGATCATAGTGAGCCTTCAGTTTTCATTGATGTAACTATTATTGAACAGTCAGTATTTGTGGACATGAAGGTCAATTATTTAATTGGCCAGTCAGTTTCTAAGAAAATGGATGTTTACCTTACTTTGGTTGAGATAGAAAGTGGTGTAAAGAGATCTATGGAGGTCACTATAGTAATACAAGTAGTGGTTGTGTATATAACTACAAATCCTATAGTTTTTGAGATTCCTTCTAAATCTTATTCATGTTGGATTGACCAACACTATATGGAATGTGACATGTTTCACGATATCCCAATAAATAATGTTGGGCCTAATCATTGAGAAGAAAAGGATCCAAATTTGTATGTAGTTTAATAGAATGATTTTAAAGGTATGATAGATATATTGGCCTATGAGAGAGTTCTTGAACATATTTTTTCCCTAAATCTAGTGGATGTTGTCACTAGAGGTGACATAGAATCATTTAAAGAAGGTATTAATTCGTTTTTTTATTTTTTAAAAATTAAATGCATCAGGTCACAATGTTAAATGAAATTGATTCTGCATATATATTGTAATCACCTGCCAATTCTCATTGGATTGAGAGTACAATGAGTCATTACTAGGCCATAAGAGACATCACCAAGATGCCAAAGGCTGGTAATAAATGCCAAAGGAATAAAATATGGGAGATGATTTACCCTTTAAGAAAATCAATAAACCAACCAAGAATAACCAACATTCACTATATTATTGATGAACAAAAGTCTAACAACTAAACAACATCATTTATGTCAAACCACATCAAAGTACACAACAATGGAAGACCAAACCAAACATCAAAGTACACAGCGGAAGAACCACTCAAGACTCTCAAAAGACACCAAACTCTATGCTCCACGAGCTCCAAGCTCCACAACATCTCCCAAGAATAACCACGAGCCACTTGCAATGAGATTCGTTACATTTACCTATGTCCCAGAATATGACATCTACAAAAGCATCAACGTGCCAAAGCGGGCGTCAATATAAAACTCAGTTGGTTTTCCCCAATGACTTTCCTACTCACTCCACTATGATATAAGTGTTAGCCACATTTATATAAAATCATTTTATATAAATGTTTTTCTAAAAAGTAATTTATAACTTAATATAAACAGGTTTCCAAAACCATTCATAACTAAAGGAATTCCAAGAGCAGTTTAAACCAATTTTCCAGCATGTTTTTTTCCTGAAAAATAACAAAAAATGCTTTCGAACCATTTCACAAACATTTCTTTTTGGCATACCCAACCATTTCACAAACCCATGATATCAAGCATGGATGCTTCATTATGACATTTCCATAATCATGAGCAGTTTCTCGTCGATCTACCAAGTTTCCATAAGGTAATTGTTTCTCATGTTCCATTACACCTTTGGCACCGAAGACAAGGTCGTATTTCAACCAAGCCTCGTACATTAATTTCCCTTGTTCCATTAAACGTTTGGCACTAAGAACATGGTACTATTTCAACTAAGCCTTATATATACAACATGAAAACACACCATACATTCACAAAAATCATTCCAAAACCATCCATTAAGTAAAACACCTTTTATTGAAACCAATTTCCATCAAAACCAAGTGTGTTCAACAAATTCAACCCATTTCAATAAAACTATTCTTTTATTAAAAACCAAAGAATGAACCAATTTCATTAAGCCCTTTCAATAACAAACAATTTCAATAAAATGCCAATTTTTTTTATTGAAAACTAATCTCGCATCAAACCATTTACTATTCCATCAAATCCATAATTTAAAACCAACATTTTAAATTCATGAGGCCAAATCATTTTTCACAACAATTCACCAAGATTTCACAATTTCATCAAAACCATAAATCATCACTAAAGATGATTTATTCCATTCTTTGGATAATCAATTTCATTCAAATAATTCAATTTGAAACTAATACAATCAATTCTAACAAGAGGAGTCGATAGTGAAGCCACCTACCTCAAATGTTTTGACGAAAACCCTAGAAAACAGAGAACGCACAAGAATACCAGTCCGATTAACCAAGGATCCTCCTTACATCTATTCTCATAACACAAAAAAAGACCAAATCCCATCATATATGGAATCAACTTACATAGATCAACCAATAACAGGTGTAGATATAAGAAATCGATAGAAAAGGAGAAGTATATCTAAGTAGATCTATGAAACCGATCAAGAAAGATCATGTGCCTCAAGAATCCGGCTACGATTCACCAAGAGAAGCATTCTGATCACCTATGGAATGATGGGAGAACTCTCAGTGACCTTAGGAGAACCAAAATATAGAGTTAGGGTATCTTACGATGAAAAATGAGCTACATAGTGGAAAAAACGCATGAGATCTCCCTTTATAGGATCTCATTTAAGTGGCCGCATGGTTAGTTCGCAAGGTTTGAAAAACTGTGCGTTCACCGTGCGTTAGCTACTGCCTCGACCACCCATCTCGCACAGTTTGGCTGCATGGTTAGACAAACCTTGTGCCACCCGTGCATAATCCAATTCCTCCAAGATCCACTATTAATGTTTTGGCCGCATGGTATAAACAAAACATGCACCCCGTGCGACTTCCCCATTTCCTCAAAACATCATTCTATGTTCTCCCGACTATCCCATTCAACAATCTTAACTTTAAAACCATGAAATGCATAAAGTAAGGGTTACATACTAGAAACAGAGGGTTCTACATTCTCCCCTCCATTGCTCTTTCAATCCCCGGAATGTAGAAAACCATCATCCAGCTAAAAGAGTTACAACCATTTCTCTTTCATTTCCTTTTAAAGTTCCCAAGTCACTTCTTGAATTTGACCATGCTGCTATAAAACCCGCACTAGACCGATGATTTTTTCATGAAAGAAATTCTCTCTCCTATCCAAAATCTGTAATGGGATATGTATCAATGAGGCATCTGGATCTAGGTCAACATGATCTCATCTGAACACATGTTCAAGATCAGGCTGATAATTTTTCAACTGAGATACATGGAACACATTATGAACAGAACTAAACAACAGTGGTAATGCCAACTGGTATTATTCCTCTCCAACCCGTTCCAGTATCTCCAAAAGGGCCGATTTATCTAGGATATAACTTTCCATGCTTCTCAAAATGACGATGTCCATGTCTCGGAGAGATCCTCAAAATGACATGATCACCCACAACCTACAAAAGTGGTCTTTGATGGTAATCAACATAATATTTCTAACGAATCCGAGCCTTCTCCATTCTCTTTCTAGTCAACTAGATCTTCTCTGTTGTCTCTAGGAAAAGGCATGGCCCGACTAGTGATGTTTCACCCGTTTCAACCCATATTAGTGGAGAAGGAAAAGGACGCACATA
This sequence comes from Viscum album, assembly GCA_963277665.1. Lineage (NCBI taxonomy): Eukaryota > Viridiplantae > Streptophyta > Magnoliopsida > Santalales > Viscaceae > Viscum > Viscum album. The sequence goes on along the minus strand of OY728162.1, from coordinate 1,230,792,001 downwards.
CAATGCTTCAAAAAGAGCCATGCGTATCGAGGCTTGAAAACTATTATTGTACGAGAACCCCACTAAGGGTATATGATCCTCCCATGAGCCACCAATATCCATTACACAATCCCACAATATGTCTTACAACATTTATATCATCTGCTCGGATTGCCCATTCGTCTGAGGATGATACGTCGTGCTTATAATCAACTGAGTCCCAAGGTCTTGCTGTAATGATTTCCAGAAACGAGATGTGAACCTAGTATCTCTATCTGAGACTATAGACACTGGTACCCCATGTTACTTTACCACTTCATGGATATTTATGTTTGAAAGATATTCAATGGCATGAGTTTCATGAATAGGGATGAAATGGGCCGGCTTTGTAAGACAATCCACTATCACCCAAATGGCATCATGTTTCCAGACCATTCTTGGAAGACCTATAACAAAATCCATTGCTATCTGATCCCATTTCCACACTGTGATTGGAAAATATTGTAACATTCTAGATGGTCTCTGATTCTATGTTTTAAACTTCTAACAAGTTAAGCAGCGCGATATGAACTCGGCCAGTTTCCTTATCATGCTGCTCAACCAAAACTTCCCCTTCAATGCCTTATATATATTCTGTGTATATGGATGTACAACCCATATTTAATGGTGCTATATATGAAGGAGATTTTCCTGACGAGCCATAGTTCCAACCATCCAATCTCTGAAACACAAAACTAAACCCCCATTTAGTTTCCAGCAACCAATGGTCTCCCCACCATTGAGTTTTAAACATTCAACTTGACATTCTGCATCAAATGTTTGTGCTTCTTGGATCATATTTACTAAACCAGGAACACGTTTAGCTGAAAAGAAAACAACAACATCATCTTGGGCTTCACATTCCACATGCATGTCAGCTAAGACCGACATCAACTCCCATTCATCTTAAACTATTTTCACTAACTGATCGTATGAAATTCTACTCAATGCATCCTCCACTGAATTCCCTTTTCCTGTTGTGTACATCAAGTCAAATTCAGACATCTGGGGATAATCCATCCTCCTTCTTTGCCTTAGATTCAAATATCACTGTGAGAAAATGTGTTTCAAGCTATTGTGATACATAAACACAGTATATTTCTCACCAATGATATAATGTCTCCATGTTTTTAAATCATGGAAAACTACAGCTAACTCCATATCATGTGTTCGGTAATTTTCTAATGCACTCTCAACTACATTGAGCCATAAACAACCACATGGTCTCCTTGAATGAGAACACCACACAACCCTATTCCTGACGCATCACAATACACCACAACAAAATAATACAGATATCACTAAAATATATTATTCATCAAATCCATGAAGACCACTAGTGCATTTGTTAAACCAAAAGGCATGACTACAATTCTTAGTGGCCATATATGCTTCTGAAAGCTGTATTTGGAATATCCTCCTTCAAAACTTGCAATTGGTGATATCTAGATCACAATTCAATCTTGGAGAACCAATGAGCTCATTTTAAATGATTGAACAGATCATCAATGCATGCATATGGATATCTATTATTTATCATAACTTGGTTAAGCTTACGATAATCAACACACTTCCGAAGAGTTCCATATTCCTTCTTCACAAACATCATCGGTGCTGCCCATGGATAATTACTTGGTTGAATGAAACCCTTGCTTTCCATCTCCTCTAACTGCACTTTCTATTCCCGTAGCTTTGTTGGTTCCATCCTATATTGCAGAACGAAAATAGGACTGGTCCCCCAATGGAGATCAATTGTAAACTCCACATCACTTAGAGGTGGAAACCCAGAGAAGTTATTGGGAAAGACATCTTGAAACTGATCCACAACAGCTGGAAAACTATCTTCATCAATCTCTTCCATTGATTCCAAAGTCAATGCTGCAAATTTTTAAGAGATCGTTCCCACCATTGGTGCCAAAAATATCTTTTCATCATTCATCAACAACCTCTCTCCTCTGAAGATATGGTCGATGTCATCCTAAGTCTAGAAACTAACTGTAATCTTATAACAATTGATGTGAGCCTTAAAAATTGTCAACCAATCCATATCTAGGATTAAACTATAGACATAAATATCCAATACTGTGAAGTCCCATTCCAACTCACCTCCATCAACAGTTATAAAAAATGATCTACACACTATGTGTTGACATTCTATTTAACTAAGAGGAGTTTGTAGATTCAAAAGTGATGCTTCGACTGTTCCACATGGGTACCACCATGATTCCTCTGCCCGAAGCTCCCAACAGATCTAGCTGAGCCACCAATTCTTAATTCACCATCTCTGGGTGATCTCCGATACACAACACTGCTATTTTGGAGCGGATCTCTTTCATTAACCCCGCTTCGAAGTTCCTTTCCTTCAATGACATGCTACCCGCCACCTCAGGTGAAAACAAAACTATGCTCATTAACATAGCTGCATACTCTGTCACAGACATATGTAGTTGCTTCATAATGAAGATATCATTTGTGTGCTTAATTCTGAACGTATGTGGGTAGAATTTTTTATTAAACAATTCATAAAATACTTCCCATATCTTACCCTACTCCATTCCCACATGGACTACCAACTCCCACCACTAAAGAGAAAGACACTCTAGATTATATGTTTCTAGATTCACTTTCAACTCTACCTGCATCCCCAAGAATTCGTAAATTATGTTCATTTTGGACAGTCATTCCACTGCCCTTTCTAGGCCCGAATCACCCCTAAAGACTGTTGGATCCTACTTTTAAAACTATGTCGTATATGAAACATGTTTTGGATCTTCCACTCTATTCACACTTACCACAGCTTGGAATGCTTGCATTATTCTTTGGACTAACTACATGTTCACCTGGGGCTCAGGTGCGACCACGTTCTCATCGTCCTCCTCCGGTTGGTCTCTACAACGCCTACTAGGTGCCATTTTCTAAACCAACAACAAACCCCGTCAATCTCACTCTCTATAAAGTGATGGCTTAGCATTCAAATTCTATCACATCATCAATCACAACATTGTTTTTCCAAAAAAACATTTTTTCCATGTTCATCCTTTTTGGAAAACAGTCAACATTCTTTTTAAAATTTAACACATATTCAAAATACACCAAATACCCTGTTTTCAAATTCTATCATTTGAAAAAAATTCTACATTTTTCCTAAATTTCTGCATTTTTTAAAAATTGGAACCATGCACAAAATACTTACTCAATCCTCACAATGAGATATGCAATCCTAGTGGGAATTAATTCCTCTATAATTCATGTCATGCTACTGTCATTGGCTAAAGCCACGACAATGAGATTCCCAACATTCTAGAAGTGTATCCAAAATAATTATGTACCCAACACCCTGGTAACATGATGTTCAACATAAACGGGTTAGCTACGTCCTTTTATGCTATACATTTCATGTTCCAGCAATCCTACTCTTGTCAATGATTTTGACCTAAGGAATAGAAAAAATGAATTTCAACTCCAAGACAATGAAAATTGATGACCTCTTGTTAGGAACGGACCGAACAAGATGATACCATTTTTAATTACCCGCAAATTCTCACTGTCTTGAGAGTACAACGAGTCATTACTAAGACTTAAGACACATCCCCAAGATGCCAAAGGCTAAAAATAAATGCCGATGGTTTCAAATACAAGTTTGGGGACGATTTACCCTTTAAGAAACCACATAAACCATCCAAGCCTAACCAATATTCACTATATGATGCACGAACAAAATATTGCCAACTAAACAACTTCATTTATTTCAAACCATAACAAAGTACACAACAATGGAAGACCAAACCAAAAATCAATGTACAGTGTGGAAGAACCACTGAAGACTCTCAAAAGACACCAAAATCCATTCTCCATGAGCTCCAAGCTCCACAACATCTCTCAATCATAACCACCATCCACTAGGAATGATATTTTTATCATTACTTGTGTCCCAGAATACGACATCTGAAAAATCACCAATGTGATAAAGAAGGGATGAGTATAAAAATCAGTAGGTTTTCCCCAATGACTTCCCTACTAATGACACTAAGATATAAGAGTTAGCCAAATTTATAAAAAAAATTATATAAAACATTTTCTCAAAAGTAGTTTATAACTAAATATAAAAAGTTTTCCAAAACCATTCATAACCAAAGTAATTCCAAGATCAATTTAATACAATTTTCCAGAAATTTATTTTTCCATAAAAATAAACAAACAAGCATTCGAAACATTTCAAAAACATTCCTTTTTGGCATACCGAACCATTTCACAAACCCATGAAATCAACCATGTGTGCTTCATTATGAAAATTCCATACTCAGGAGTGGTTTCTTGTCTATCTACCAATTCATCACAAGGTAATTGTTTCTCATGTTCCATTACACCTTTGGCACCGATCACAAAGTCATACTTCATCCAAGACTCATACTTAAAAGTCACATGTTCCATTAAACATTTGGCACCGAGCACAAGGTCCTATTTCAACCAAGCCCCGTATATGCAACATGAACCCAGACTACACATTCACGAAAATCATGAAAAATCCTTCCATTCAATAAAACACATTTTATTGAAAACCATTTCTATCAAAACCAAGTGTGTTCAACCTATTCAAACCATTTGAATAAAACCGTAATTTTATTTAAAACCAAAGAATGATCAAATTTCATTAAGCCATTTCAGTACCAAACCTTTTCAATAAAACACCCCTTTTTATTGAAAACCCATATATCATCAAACCATTTACGATACTAGCAAATATATAATTTAAAATCAACATTTTAAATTCAAGAAGAAAAATCACATAGAACAACAATTCACCAAGATTCACAATTTCATCAAAACAATAAATTATCACTAAAGAATATTTACTCCACGCTTTGGAAAATCAATTTCATTCAATTAACCCATTTTGAAACTAAGACAGTCAATTCTAATAAGAGGAGTCGAGTGTAAAGCCACCTACCTCCAAGGTTTTGATGAAAACCCTAACAAACAGAGAACACACAATAAACTCGTGTCGATTCACCAAGGATCCTCCTTAGATATCTTCCCTTAACACAACCAAGACCAAATCTCGTCATATTTGGCATCCACACACATAGATCTACCCATAACGGGCGTATATCAAAGAAACCGAGAGAAGAGGTGATGTTGATCTAAGTAGATCTAAGAAACCGATCAAGAATGATCATATACCTCAAGAAATCGACTTCGATTCACCAAGACAAGCCTTCGAATCACCTCCGGAATGATGGGAGAACCCTTCTAGACCTTAGGAGAACCAAAATCCAGAGTTTGGGCTGCTTAGAAGGAAAAAAGAGATATATATAGGAAATAACGTGTGAGATCCACCATTATAGGATCTCATTTAGGGGGCAACAGGGTTTGTTCACACAGTTTGACAATCAGTGTGCTAATCATGCATTACATACTACCTCAACCACCCTTTTTGAATGGTTTGGCTTCACATTTATATAAACTGTTCTTCCTGTGTTGAAGCCACTGCATCCAAGACCCACTACCAACGGTTTGGCCACACAGTTTAGACAAATTGTGCACCCCCCATGCGACTTCCCCTTTGCCTCAATACATCATTCCAAGTTCTCCCAACTCTCCCATTCAACACTCTTAACTTTATAATCATGAAAATAATCATTTATGGGTTACATACTAGAAACCGAGGGTACTACATATATTTAAGATTGTGATACAACACATTTATCATAAAATATTTCACCACATTTCGGAACTATATATTGAAAATAGTCTTCTATCCAGAATGTTGCAGTGTTGGAGTCTTAGAATAGATACAGATATCCATTGCTACTTCTATATATTCTTTTTTAGAGAGAGTTTTGGATATTACTTTTTTAGATTCTACTTATACCAATCATAAAAATTGTGTTTATTTGATTAGATCTACTACGAGATAAGTTCATCGAGCTTCTCCAAGTGATTTCCATGTCCAACCTCATAAGACATTAAGAAAAAATTAATTTAACAATGATCATCTTCTCATGTCGGTCAAATTTTATGTGAAAGACATGAATGATGATAGAGAAAACATAATTGTTTCTATCAATTATTTTCATTAATGTATTTACACTAATAATGAGTTGAATGCTCATATTATGTTTCTTGAATAAAATAAGAGAATTATTATAGTTATTACATCTTTAATAGAACAATTAAATCTTTTGAAGATCCTAACTTTTGTGCGCCAGTGATTTTAAGATGAGAAGACAGACATCATTTGTGCGATGAAGAGAGGTGGTAACATCATAATGGGTTTTGTAAATTGTATGAAACAATTTATGCTTGTTCATGTAACTACAATTATGGCTCACAATTCCTTTACGACTATAGAACATTTGATATACCTATCAACTAATCTTGAGTAAATTAGGACTTGTGTGACTAGAGACCCTAATTTACCATTTCTAGCCAGATTCTAGTCATTTTCCCTATCTCCTAGATAATCATTTCAACAACTCATACCTATCATCATTAGAAAACATTTATCTCTTAGATATATCCCAACATCCATCCCTATCACTCTCTCAAGTCCCTGTGCACCTTCTAATTCTATTAAAGGTATGGGAATTCACATCCGGATTCCTCATCTATTATTATGAAGACTCATTAATATTTAGAAAATTTATAATTGATGTGATATTTTGACCCTTTTTGTGGAATCATTTTGTTTGTATTTTCAGTGAACTTCTCTAAATGATATTTTTTCATTCTACTTTTTATGTTTCATCATATTCAATTTATAAATTTTTTTTTGTTATCTATATAGTTTTTGATAATACTAAAATGGGAATAAGAATATGTAATTATTATTTATATCTTACTATTATGTTTATTGTATATATTTCATTTGATATCATTCCTTCTATTCCATATTCAAAATCATTTACATATATTTTCAATTACTGCTTATTGATACTATCTCCCCTTTTCTTTGATATTGTTTACTATCTCGTTATTTTTCATACCATTTGTCTGTTTATATCATTGATTTCCTTTTTAACAACAAATTGCATGATTTATCTTGGATACCATGTGTATAAAATTACATGATTGATGATCATGAAAAAGTTGAAGATAATTAGAACTCTTATTGATAATGTTGGAATCCTTTTTTATGGATTTAAAAAGCATTATTATTATGCTATTAATGAGTTTTATGTATATGATAAATTTCTATATTATAAGGAATGTGGTAATTATATTTGGTAGAGTTTTATAAATAATCATCACTGAGGATGAGTCACCATCAAGGCGAACTGACCCTGGAGGATGATTCACCGACAATTCTTTCTCAATATTAAGGTTGATTAACCATTAGATAATGACTCAACATTGAAGAAAACTCACCTCCAACCTAGAAATGTGACAATGTATGGGAACTGCCTACCATCATCCATGAGTCACCATCAAAACATAAATATGAAAAAGTATGGAATGACTCATTTCTAGAAGATGAATCATCAGTAAACTATAAATTTGATAAAATGTTTTCACCCCTCTCTATAGGAGTGTATTCACAATAAAAAATTTGGCTACATGTTAGAACGACCTACCATCATGATAAGTCTCACAGCCATCCTAAGTCACTTCCATTGGGGTTACATCTTCAAATAATTTTCCTCCATTATCTATTTATTTAGAATTTAATATTTAATATTTTTATATTATTTAATATAATACCAATAGTTATTTTAATTATAATGAATATTTATTATGAAGAGATTAATTAAATAACTATTCAATAATAAGTTCGTGGTTGTAGAATATCTAGGTGATTCTACAACATGCTTATACTGAAAAGTTAAACTATACTTCCTTTTGAAATAAGCGAAAAAATTCATAGAGATATGCACACATGTACACAAATATATAAACTCATACAATCAAAGAAGTCTGAGAACATATATAAGAACCTTCAAAAAGCCAATTTCCAAAAGGATACATGTTTTTGATTTCCTTCAAACATATATGAAATTGTAGAGTCTATAGATAATTGAGTTTACAACACTCTGTTCAAATAAAATATTAAAAAACATGACTGTAGGGTCAGTTTAAACAGAATTCAAGGAGTCGCAATCTTTAGAGTATATCAGAGAGAAAATCACATTCCCTTTCTACATTTATTATTTTCTCTCTTAGTGTATTTATCATTACATTATGATAAGTTTGTTTAATGTATTTATTTCAACACATGCACGGTATCTTCTTTTAGAGTGGATGATACATACATATCTTCTCAAAATCTATTTACTCATGTTTGCCAAGAATATTTTGGAATAGATCCTTGTATGGGATATTATATTTTTTTTACTCCTGTGATTTTTGTGGAAGTGGTCTTGTGTAGACATTACAGTTTTTTAACTATTGTATATTTGATCCAGCTTGTGGATCAACAAATCTTTTAATATAAATTACATGGAAGTTGGTGATTTCTATATGATGTGGACTATGTCTCAGCAAGATACCCGACCTATTGAAATAATTTTCTCTATAATTTTTGTTTTATAATCTATATCAAATATTTAATACAAGGTTTTTTTTAAACTATAAAAATATACTATTTTGTTAGTTATCCTCAAGTACTAATTATATTACATTTTAATTGACTAAATTGATTTCAAATTTTATATTGTTGTTATATTTTTTTAACTTAGACCTAATCAATATTGGAAACTTTTTTTAAATGGTCCATACATATATTAATATGCTATTTTTTTTAATTGAAATTTTTTAAAATTACTTAAGGTATTTTATTTTAACATGATTTTTACATCATTTTCTATTGGTAACTCAATTATCCACCTCTTTAGATACTCAATGCAACCAATATATGTGTTAGATACACTCTTGGAAATAAGAAATTAAGAATGATCTACTATGATATCGAATCCATGAATGGAAACATGATCAGTTATGTTATGGGGAATTGGTGATGCAAGAAGATCCCCAATTATATGATGTCCACTATAGTTAACATTGACTTATAATCTGGTTTATATTCCAATGATGGATAAAAACTATGTTAAAATTTATTTATTCTTTTAAATTTAACTCAGAGGTCATTATTGATTTTTGATGATTCACTAGGCTTTTGGAACATTTATTTTGAATTGATAATGTGTAATGTCATACATCATGTTTATAATATATGCAGACTTGGGTTTGAACATGGATCATGATATTATGTGGTTATTCTTGTATTATTAATGCTTATTATCATAAATTGATATCTCCCATGTTTACCCATAATATGAATCTATGTACACGCTTTCTTTTGTTTCCTTCACCAAGTTTATGGATATTGTTTCTAATATAATATTCCAATGAAGGGTATAATGTGAGAATAATATTATGGGATATTTTGAATATCATTCATAAAAAACATGTTTATATATCTAGTATCCAAGTATAGTAATTATTTAATGGATATGTGATTTAATATTTTATTTGATGTGTTGAATATTCATATTAACATGTGTAATATATATGTATGAAATGGTTGAGGTTTTATACATGAGGTGTCATAGGCTTAGATCATGAGAATATACATTAGACTATCTATAAGTTTTGGTTGTATATATTTGGTTTTTGTTCTTTAACCCTATTTTTGGTTTTTATACCATAAAAAAGAGTTACCATGTTTATGTACCATTTATGAAAAGTTCTGTATATTAATTTGATGTTGTTTATGTTCTATCTTTTATTAATACTTTTGTTACTATGGATGTATGTATATTATATAGACTATGATTATGGTTGTGTGGTTATCCAACTTCTTGGATGGTTCATTCTGATTTACCTAGGGAGAAAATTTTCCAAAAATTATATTTTTTATACATTGCTTCTTTCCACTATACAATATAGATTAGGAAAGTGTTATTGGTTTTGTGGAATTAAATATCATTCAACAGGTTTGGTTGGCATGGGATATTTTACTATAGAGGGGGACAAAGACTACATACTTGAATATAAACTCTAGATTAGTATTCCTAGGATTGTATACATTTTCATTACGAGATCGTGTATAATTTTTTAATAGGTAATTATAATGGATGAGCTATGATATTTATAAGTTATAATAGATTAAAAATATAAAGTCATGATTTAGATATCATATTAATGATTTTTCATAAGTATATGAATAATATTTAGGAATATTTTTAATCATTATATGCTTTTTATTTTTATTCAATGGATAAAACAAATATAAATCATGTTAACATAAAATGTGATCGACATACCGTGATTTTATTTCACAGTTTTAAAATAATATGGGTGGTGGTATGATAAATAGTGTTTCTATGATTATAAATTATAATATATATGTGATTGATATTGAGATTTAAAATAATAATTGTAGGGAGAAATGTAATCCATAATCCTTAATGATGGGAAAACTATATTTTTTAAGTGTGCTCATTGATCGTTAAATTATTTACCTATAGATCTATTACACTTGAAATATATTTTCATTTCACCATCCATCAGAGAATTAAGTAGTTATTTTCTAGTTACTATATTTTTTATGGAGAACTAGATCAATGGTTTCATCCTGTCATGAACATGGTTTAACAAGAAAAACATGAATCTAATTAGTGGGATGATTATAAGTGGTAATTTTATAATATGTTAATTCCTTCAATTATCAAAATGATATTTGAGAATGAATTACTTAATCGAATGGGAATGGATGATGAATCCATTCGTAAATATCAGAATAATTTTAAAAGTATTTTGAGATGTTATTTTGATATTATCATCCAATATAAATAAATATTTATTTTATATTTATTTATTTAAAACCATATATCTAATGTTCATTGTAAAAATGATCATTCAGTAGCCATGAAGTGATTTTTTGTGCTCTCAAAATAGAAACATTGGTCAGCGTCCACTATCAATCACATGTTCTTAACAATGAAAGAATGATGTAACTAACTGTAAAGTATAAAACCATAATAAATTGTAGAAATAATATGAGTATTCCTTATTTATACTATATGGGAATTCAATATTGAATAAATTCTCATAAGGTGAATGAAAAAAATATGGTTGCATAGAAATACCTTTAGAAACATAAAAATTAATGTTTTGGGAAGAACATATCCAAGGATATGAATTGAGATATTGCTCCCAAGAATGAACCACCCATAATAGAGTGTGTAAAATGGAAGGATTATTAATATTATGATGTCCAGTTCTCAAATATGTGTGATAATGGAAATCGGTGACATACAAAAATTTTAATACTAGAGACAAATTGAAATATCATTTGATAATTATTCCCCATGTGGTTTATAATGAGAAATTGGTAAAAGGAAGATTTATCATCCACACTAGAACTAATATTATCTTGTTTTAATTGTATTTATATCCACCAAGTTATATCTAAATGCTTTTCTATGGGTATCACATTACCACACCAGTGATTAGGTGTTGAATTAGTATTGAACACTCCATATTGTATAATGATTTCATATCAATCCTATGATTCTTATCCGAATTATATTTAAAAGAGTTTATTCAGAAAAATTGTATTATTGTCCCTATAAATTAATGTTATGTGATTTTGTGCATTGATATTCTTTCTATATATATGGGCTATATCAATTTCCATGGTAAAGAATTATTATTAATATTTCAAATGAACATGTTATAAAATATTAGTACGACGGAGAATACGATTTCTAATGTAAATTACATCTATTTTAGTAGTCTTAATTACTATTAATAAGATTAATTTATACAAAATATTTGAGGAGAAACTCAATATAGATTATATGTATATTGAATATGATTTTGTTGAAGTATCCCGAGAATTGCTTAATATTCATCCTCTGAATGATGATGTTGAATTTCCAATTGGTCATATTCATCATTAAACTTCTATTTTAGGGACTCTGTATTGAATTTCCCCGAATAATATTTATTATTTTTAAGATAAAACTCTAGGAGAATAGTTGTAAGATATTCATTAAGCTATGAGCATAATCAAGGGGGGAACATTTTTTCTAAAGGAATGATGGATTAATGTGATAATTAAATGGTTCTTCGTTATACGAATTGATCATGATCATTAATAAGACTATTATACACCATATTTATTATTTTTTTAATCAATTACATTTGTACTCAGTTCTAATGAATGGATGAAATTCATTCAAGATAATATCACATGAGATTATGAAGTACAACCATTACTAAGATCACCTTCTGTACAATGTTTGTACACTGAATTTATAGTGATTCTATTTGAAAATAATATCCAACATATCAATATTTATGTCTTTAGGGAATATTATATTTAGATATTATCTCAAAAAATCATTAAGTATTTATACAAGATATCTATAAAAACACAAATAGAAAGTAAGAGTTTGAAGATCACTTGATAGTTATGTTTATGACACCAAGGAAGCATAAAATATATTCCAAATTTAGTATGTGGGAAATTTGATTATAGATGACCAATTTTTTAAAGAATGTTATCACTACAATTAGTATATTAACATATCTTTCTATGATAGAAATCATTGAAAATTAGCTTAGACCATGTACTATGACTGTGATCCATAGTTCTCTTGAATTTTAGAAATATAATCCATACTATGAGATGAATTTATCACGGATGTCTAATCCACACACCATGTTAACAGGTATGGGATTGATATTCCATTGGACCATTGAATGGGAATTAAATTTCAATTAGTTGAAGACATGGTTAGTCAGGGAACCTATATTCAAACTACCTTGTTCTGTAAAAGGGTTTGTGATCTATATTTATAAATATAGTAGAAGTTTAGGATATTTTTTTATGCATAATAACATAATGATATATTATGTATCCTATAAATTAAGGGTCCATTAGAATACTAACCTAACCCACGACATGGGCTTAGCAACAATAATATTTATACTAGCAATATAGAGATATTTTCTTCATCGATAATGGTGTGACCTATATAACTATAAGAAATTTTTAAGGATTATATTCACCCTAAAATAGTTGAACATGTACTAGATTAGAATGTTAGAGTGTATTATTGATTATTACTAGTCAATAGATTACCAGAAATTGAAAGAGGACAATGTGGCCATTTCTTTGAGTTGAAAGGATTATTCTGGATTATATTTGATGAGGATTATAGAAGGTTAATTATTAATGGGTTTTCAATTTATGAACACCAAAATCCTAATGGAATATGATTGATTTATTTATTATAATGATTATTAAAAAATATATCTATATGAATAATATTGAGGAATGTAAAGAATCTATAGAATGATAGAAGAATGTGACAAGTGTTCCAAGGTTCAACCGTGAATGTAATGGAATTATAAATTTTAGAAACATAGAATGTCTCCTAATTATACCAAAATTAATGATGAAATAATGGATGAAAATCATTTCTTGTCATCCTTTATTCAACCATGAATTACGAAAAATTTATAGATACCTTAAGAAGTTTTTCTTCATAGTTTAAAAGAGGAGATATATTGTAGAGTATGTATATTGGTCTTTGGTATACCGGTTGTTAAAGATGAACAGAATAATTATAATGGGGTTTTATATCCGTTACTCATCCCTGTATATAAATGGTAAAAAATAACCATTTATTTTTTCACATAAATCCCAAAGATATCTTATTGGAATAACTCTTCATGGATCATTTACAAACGTCTAATGAAATCAATTGATATTATTACTATCAGAGATGATTTCCTTCTTGATTAGTTTTCCATGATATATAGTAAGTATGTCATGTGGTATTAGAGTGTACAACATTTTATTATTTTTGATTGATATACATGTTTTAACACTAGGTTCTGAATTTTTTTAGAAATCCCTAGATACAAATTTTTGTTTCAGCAGTACCTATCATCCCCAAATAGATAGTTAGTTTGAGAGAACAACTAAACCACTAGAGGTTATTCTATGAATATTCTATCAATATATAAAATGGTTTTTTATTTGATAACTAACTCTGGTCAAATTATATTCTGAAATATAATTCACTATTTGTTTTAGAAATGTCCTAATAAATTCATGTATCAAAAGTAGTATAAAAATCTAATATGAAACGAAGAAGTTGGATGATGATAGAAATTTGGGAATGAGGTAGCTAAGGAAATGGTAGAGTGTATAGGTCCATTAAGGTTAAAATAAGTTAAATTAAAACCATTTATTGTGTTATAAGTTTGAATACAGTTCTATTGTATTAGTAAATAATTTTAAATTTTTTAAAAATGAGTCTAGAGCTTTTACAAAGAATGTCACATTTGCATTAGGGTTAAATGTCACAATCTCACTATTTATCAAGAATATATATGCATAAATTTAAAATGATTAAATTATATCATATTTCCTCTATATTGGGATGAATTAATTATACACCACTTATTTATAGATATGATTAATTTCCCTTTTTATTTTCCACTCTCTATGTATTAAAATAATTATAAAAATGTTTTTAAGAGAACACAATTTTTTTCTTCTTCCAGTTTATATGGGTTTTCTTCCATATAAATATTATTTAAAACTTTATAAAAGAAATATTTTAAAAATATCTAATGACTAAATAGTATCATTTTTAGATATCTTTTATTATCTTTAAATTTTTTTAAGAGTAACCCTCTTATCATTTTCTGAATGATTCACTTTTTCAAAGGTGTGATCATAAAAAATTTTAAAATATACCACATGATCAACATTAATTACTATAATAAAAATGATTTATATTGGTGTTTCCTTTATAATATTCCATGGTTTATTTCAAATTAAAATTCTCTCTAAAATCACTAATTTTTTATATATGTGATATCAATTTTAAAATAGTATTTCTTCAAGAAAGGCTCCAGTGGTCTTTTAATGTCATTTTCATCAATAAAAATGTCTTATTAAGATTATTATAAATTTCATTGTATTGGATTAAATGAGAAAATTGTTATAAATTATATTGATATTTTATTATGATGATAATAAAATATTTATAGACCAAATTTTATTTTCTATGGGATAAGTTATTACGAAACGATAAATGTCTTAATGAATGTGTGGAAACATATGAATTTATTAGGATTCAAATATAGAAAGGTCTGTTATAAATGTATTAACATTTAGGAAATGATTATTTTAATGAGATCAAATAGTTCAAAACAGGTTATCTGAATCCCCTAATAGATTAAACAAGTGCATTTTCTAATCTAAGAGAGTTTACAGGGTGATAGCCCAATCCCCACATGTGACGAATGCTGGAATAAATTTCCATGAAAATGATATCTGTTTTTATGAGTAATCTAATTTTTTCACTCTATAACATAAGTTATTATAATTATTATATGAATTCATGTCTCTTGAGTATTGATTCATCAATGATTCATGATTTTTTATTTTCCAAATCCATATTCCATGATGAAGATCTTTCAATTTTTTGGTTTTTTACACGTTTAGCACATATTCTCATACTCTTATTATCGTTTTTCTTTTAAATATGATCATTGATTGATTTTTACCATTTAAAACATTAGTAATAATATTAGACAACCACATCTTATGTTTCCATTCCCGATGTTGTATATAATAGTTATAATTATGGTATGACTAAGAAGTGTAATATGTGTGATGACCCTTATGGGATATATTAAATATTTTTCATGAAATATGATTATTATGTATATATTTATCAAGTAAATTAGACTTTTATATTTATTAGGAATGTATTATTTTTAATTTTATTGAAAATTATTGAAAAAATAAACAATTTTTATTAATGTGATACTCTGTTATCCTTTAGGACCCTTAGAATATAAAATTATCCATTACATTAAAACGAATATATTTTAATAAATTATCACCATATATATATATATATATTATAGTTGATTTTACAAGATTATTAAAAGTTAATACATTCCCCAATTTCCACTTTACATATTTTAGAACTATAATCTTCGTTTTACTAATTTTTCACAAAAAGATGGTTTATGAGATCTATTCTAATATATTTACTAATATGGTATAATATGGATTTTCCAATTGAAACTATTATTGTTTGAGTCTTCAACCATAGGTGGATACTAATCATATACATTATCAAATTGAAGAAAATATTATTTAGGATTATCTTACAATGAATGAACAGTATTTTTAGATATCATATTTTTTAAAAGATAATAATTAGTTCACATATTCTCATAATTGTTTAGATAATTTTTACGATTTATTAGAATTTCAATGATAATAGAGGGTTATGGTGACATGAATAGTATCACCATAAAAATTCATGATTTCACTGATATTGAGTTTGTAAAGGCACTAAATGGGTTAATATTACGCTCATACTAATATAAGGATAGATTTAGTATAATGATAGACCATGACCCATATAAAGTAATTATATGTTATCATCTTCTGATTTGCAATAAATAACTCTATTATAAAATCATCCCACTTCTTAGTAGGTATTGAAATAAATCCCATCACTTAATTATGTTTTTTTAATTCATCCTTCACACACAAGCACACTAATCAACTAGACATGATATCTTCAATTTACATCCTCATATATTCCCAATTGAATTTTTCCCTAAAATCACATTATATATATTTTTCCAATGTTTATATGGAATGTTGTGTAATGTGATTTATCTATGAAATCCTTCATTATATATGGTGTTAATGAAACACATAACATATTTTAATATTAAAACATTAATCTTTATTGATGAATTTAATAATTTATAATAATTAATTTCTTTAATATTCCTTATTAAATCCTTCTCATTCTACTACGAAATGTTTATATTTTCTGTTAGTGATTTTTCAACAATTTCGGTGAAATAGAATGATTTTTCCCAATGCCTAAAAATTATTATTCATATACTTACTAGATCAATCAATATAATATCCTTTTTAAACATATTTACGGTTAAATATCTATAATATACTTTAAAATCGAAAATAGAAATCATTTTTTTCTTTCAAAAAGTGGGAGTGTAATGAGAAATCATTGTCCCTGAGTAGTTCTAATGATCATTAGTTCCTTATATTGATATGTTTCTATGAAATAATATAATTCAAAATCACTTCTATATATATATACATCACAAATATATCCATATAGAAAACACCTCTACAAATTCATGTAAATTATTATGGCTACCAACTCGAGGTCCTGATTTAGATAGTTATATTTATGACCCTTTGATTTACAGGATAGATAATCAATAATTCTGTCATTTTGAATCAGTAAAAAACCCAATTAATTCATCAGTGGGTAACTATTTATCATGAATACTAACTTTTTTTATGGTCAGGAAAATATCACTTCATTAATAAATATCCACTTTAGAACTATGAAACTTTCGTTAAATTCCACAGACCATATTGGTTTAACCCCTTTAGCTGTCACTAGGATTAATTAGTTTCCCAATATAGATTTTTTTTAAAAAAAGACAGATTGTGACATACTAAAATTATAGACCTATGTATCTTGGTTATATTAATAAGTATTTCCAATTATTGGATTAATTTTATCCTTTAATTTATAATAGAACAATACCTATACTTGTATGTTTGATTCTTAAAACATAACAATTACATTTATGGATTGATATTATTTTTCTACACCAAATATTTTTCATCCAAATATTATATCAAAAAAAGTAAACATTGGATAACAAACTTATCCAAATAAATATTTGGGTTAGATTTTTTGAGGATTATAATAAATTCATAAATATGAAATAATAAAAACCATAATATAGTAAAATTTCTATTAATCTTTTATATTATAATTTCAGATTTTGTATTCAGCATTGTACATGTGAAACCCTTTAGAAAATGATTAATTTAAAATATTCTCTATAAAATGATGAAAGTAAGACATAATAATGGAAAGATAATATTCTAAGTATGTTTAAAAATAATTATTTAGAATTTAATTCATCTGTAAATGGAAGATTAATATAATATTATGTGGTCATAATCAAAGTGTAATTTCATTAAATTAGAATATTTATACACATCAGCTTCTAGATAATCAATCCAGAAAAATGATATAAATCAATAAAGATTTCATGATTCATAAGAATCATTAATCTTGAACCATGTGATGTCAATATAGATCAATGGAATCATTGAAACCAATTTTAAGAATAATAAATACATATTTGTATCTTTAGAAAATATCATTATAAATCATGTGAATAATAACTATAGTCATGTTAAATACAAAGGACAAGTCACACTAGTCAAATCAATAGTTATTTCCTCTGAAGGTAAGTAATATTTATTAAAACACTAGAGATGCATAATTGGATCAACCGGTTGTATATGATATACGAGGATCACACATGGGCTGTAATGGGGATCAACCCTTCATGTAAGTTGTACCAACCTCACCAGTGATATATAATGGAGATCATCCCATATTATAATATATATTGGGATCACACACTGTTATCTCATTTCACCAATCATATAGTATATATTTTTATTCCTCGTGATTATTAATGAATCATTTTGAATATTTTACTTTATTATATTAATGTAATCATTATTCTTTCATTGATTGATTCACCATGGAAAAGAAATGTGTTTCACATAAATAAATACTCCCTCCATATATTGAATAAATATTTTATCAATACCACTTATCCTTAGTGTATTGTAACTAACATATTATTTTATTGGCATTGACAAATTTAAATTATATTAGAATTCCTTAAAAAATTACTGAGGAAAATAAGCTTTTCACTTTGAAAATATATTTAAAAATTTAAAAATTCAAAAAAAGTGGAAATACATATATTTGAAAATAAACATGGAAACATAAAATGGAATCTTAAAATAATTTGATCATGATGGTAGGTAAACCCGTGAAGGTTTTAATCAATACATATGAATAAAACAATCATTTTGTTAAAATATTCAACGGTGATTAATATGGAAAACAGTAAAACATTACTTAATAATTTTTTTTAAAAAAAGGTAAAAGATATTTTGAATTATAATTTAAGACAAATTATGTATATAAAACAATATAACCAAAAATCAATTAGACAAAATGTATGTGTAAGAGGAATATTCCAAATCCAAATGAAGATATAAAATCCATATCACTTACAAACAACCTTCTTGTTTTTTCTTCATTAAATAAGGGATGAAATTGTATCTAAACTTGTAATCCAAATCCATAATCATTTTAGCATAAAATATACATTCATAGTAAAATAATATCACATGATATCCTCAAATGGAACCTTGAACACAAACCATCTTGAAAAGAAAGTGAATTGTTAACAAATTATATTGCAACATTGTTAACTAATCAATCACATATCCCTTAGAATAATAACATAAAATGGGACATTAAATTTCATGAACATAGTTAGATTAACGATATAAAAATACAAATGGGAAGTATAAATACCCCATAATAGAATATATATTCATATCATAAACATGCATCCTAATCAAAGAGGCTTTGAGATGAATAACCATTACAAAGATCATGTCATTAAATTGAAAAATAATCCTTAGGGTGATTATTTGAAACAAATATAAATACAAAATAATAATTTTAAATATTTACTTATAAAATATATTGAATAATTAATACATAACCTTTTTCCAATGGATTCAATCTAAAAGATTTATAACCCAACAAAAGGAAACTGAGTTAAGAAACCCTTTACAACATTCTAACATTCAATTAAACTCCTTGCAGAAGAAATTTATTACGTTACCACTTAAAATAAAATTATTTATGAATTATTAATGATTCAATATGAATCAATTTTGTATATAAACTATCTATATGAAATTATTGGTATAACATTAAAATATAAAACAATAATGAAAAATTGAGATGAAATCACATAGTGATTTATTAATTTCTAGAACAAATCCATAGAAAAGAAAGAATCTAATATTTATTTGTAAATAACAATGTATCAATGAAAATAATCATATAATAAAATAATTGGATATATATATTTCACAAAATATAAATAATAATTGAATATTGTATATATCTCATAGAAATAAATTTGAGATAAGAAACCTGTATTTCAATGGTAATGCCTGGATCAGAAACCCCTAAACGAGAGAAAAACTTGTGGATTTATAAATTCTAAAATACACGGAATGTAATAATAAGAAAATATTGTTTATTATATTCACCACATAATAAAAAAAAATTGAATATGGAATATGTTTCCCAGAAATAAAAATGAGATGAGAAACCCTTGCCTAGAGTCCAAAACATCAATCTATATTCGTTAACTCAGGTGTTATAAGAATATATAAAATATTATATTTCATTATAACATTTTGAAATATTAAATACATATACATAAGATAATTATTTTATTTATATTATTTGAATATTTAAATATTTAATCAGGATAGTCCATAGATGGTGTTTTGAGAATGTTCAGTCTATTTTCTCAAAAAAAGATTTGGTATTTTAGTTATGGACAAAGGGGTAATTATTAAATCATATCATGGATAATAATCATGAAATAATTATGATTTTTATAAAAAAAATTTAATTTTAATACACTCCATGAATAATGGATACGATAAATTAACTATGTTACATTCACGTAGAATGTTGGTCATAATATTTCATGAGCAACATTTCAATTTTAAATGATAGTTATAGAAAGAATGAAATAATTATATTATCATTAAGAAATATAATAATATAATATAATATATATTTATATTTATATTATTTCTACAAATATATTTATATATTATCAATTTTATGAGGTAATGTAAAACAAATAATATTGTAATGTGGTGGCAGTCAACCACATGTACTCATGAATAACGTTATGATCATTCTATTAAGGGAAATTTTAGAAAATATATGATATATTTTCTATTTAGTGTAAAAATAATTTATATAATATCATATATAAAATTTTAATCCATAATCATAAACAATTTTTAGAGGTAATAATGGAAAATGAATTGCATTAGTTTGTGAGGCAGTTGGTTGTTGTACACATGAATGGTGGTATCCTTCCCTATTTTATTGAAGTGGTGATGGATTTAGGATATGAAATTAAAATCATAAAATTTAATTATGTAGTGGATAATATTTTATTTATATCACCATTTTTAAAAAATGCTTGAAGGAGGCCTAAGAATAAATAAAACCGAACACTTGGTTAAGAATGATACAACTTGTATGGACAACATCTTTTTGTTTGCAAAATAATAATTTCATGGAGGCTTTTATAATCAAGAAAAGGATTAATGAACTGTTTATATTTTTGAGTAAGGTATCTATTCAATAAATTTATTTTCAACCCCATGTTTAGTTATATTATATGTTCCATATGGGTGCAAACTCATAATTACATCCACATCATAGATATGATAAATCCAAAAGGTCATAAATACTCTAAAACTATGTCCGGAAAATTAATTATATTATTCCCCAAATAATCATTCACATTAATCATAAGGACTAAATATATCTCAACATAATAAAAAATCTCTCCCAATTAGACTAATCACCACAAAATTTTGTTAAAAAACCGTCAAAATCTGTGTCTATGACATAAAACATATTATTAAACATGAAATTGTAATCTCGTGACTAAGTACACATCAGTTAAGATATCATCACATGAAAAAATTGAAATATCAATAGTTTTTAAAACATATTATTATATATATTATAATATCCCTAGACCTATACTCCCTAATTCTACACTAAAATCATAATCATTTCATTTTTGGCTTAACACTGATAAACATGACATAATATTATCATTCAAAAAGTATATTAAAGAATAAGTAATGAATAATTACATAATAAAGGATCATTTAGGTTCAAAATTTTATAGATTTATAGAAAAAATTAATATAAACAATACCCCCAAAATGAAGAAATTATTTTCCTCACTAATCCCAGATTTCAATATTTCAAAATATGTCATTTTCATTATCCATATGAAATAATTTGATACATAAATTATTTTACATAATAATTGATAACATGGGAAAAGTATGCCTAAAATTTTTTGGAAGAAATTTTTACTATGTGTAAACATAAGCATTAAAAATTGAATTTCATCAGTGAGCATAGGAATTGAATTAGGGTATGGGGAAATAATAAATCTTATTGGGAATAAGATAATAATATTAATAATCATAAATACCTAGATAAAAAACAATGAAAATGGAATAAATATTTTACAATTTAAATTTTCAGAAAAATCAATAATCATGATCCATGTAATGTCAATCATGATAAAAGGAATAATTGAGAACCCATATAATGTATAATGAATGTATTTTGGTATCTTCAAACATATTCATCATAACTAATGTAATAATTAAATGGATCCTTTTTAAATAAATTGAATAAACCACTATATTTAACTACCTACCTCTTGAAAATGTAGACAAGGATTGTTACCTAAATGATTAGATAGCTATAATATTGTTCAGCCTATCATATCAGCTATATTACCTCACCTATGAGACAAAATGGGGATTAACACTTTATATAATATTTATTAGGCTTAACAGTGAGTTATGATAAGGTTCAACCCTTCGTATAAATTGTATTGGGTTCAACCAATTATATCTGGGTGCACCCATCATATAATCTATATTAGGATCATCCATGATGATCAATAATTTCCAATTACAATTCATGAATAATTAGTTTCTAATTATAAATTTTTCATATAATAATATTCATTATAATTTCATTTCTTCATTCTAATGTGGAAAATAAATGGGTTCTAGGTCATTCTCGTAATCCTACCAGAGAAGTATAAGGATGGTATCAGTACCGCATATCCCTATTGGAGTCATGTAACATTAAGTGTTAGTTAGCATGCTGAATGGAAATTCCATTAAAATTTCATTAAAATTATTTTTAAGGAAAACAAACCTTTCACATTGAAAATCACTCATAAATTTTTTAAAAATAAAAAATCATTGTAAAAATACATTCCATTAAAAATAAAATAGGAAACTAAAAATTAATCTTTATTTAACTTCAACATAGTAGAATCCACTATATCCAGTGCCCCGATCTTTGATTCCATATGACCTTAGGTATTCCCCCCATATAATAGAGGCTACATACTAGAAATATGAGTCAAAAAAATATGTTTTTGAGACTATTACCACTTTATAGAGTAATTAAAAAATAAAAAAATTAAAATGATTAATGAACTAGCTCTCAAAATATAAATAAATATATACAAAAAATCCAATAAATAACAAATTATCCCATTCTATAAACTTATTATGAATAACATATATATCTATAATTTATAATAATAATGTCCAGAACCTAAACTACCATTAGATCCTAATAATAAACCTCATCCCCATCCTGATCCCAATCTCACATTCCCCATCCAATAATATCATGTATGAACCATACACTATGTTCTTATCTTCAACCTTTAATAAAAAGAAATTATAATTTCTTTGCGTACCCTATTGTCATGGTTTCCTGATTAGGGTGTGAGTACAACACATTCATACACCACCAATATTGTCCAAATAACTATTCGGTAAAATATTATATGAAGAATATAAAGTGGTTTAAAAATATAAAGAAACATGCAATAATTTTTTAAAAGTTATTATTCCACCGTTTTTATCATTCATGTTATAACGGGTCTTCCAACCCATCAATTAGTTCTGTTCGTGAATGGATTCTTGGCAATAACATTAAAAATGAACATCCTTTTATTCAAAAAGGTTCATTCACTGATCAACTAATTGATCAACTTACCATGGAGAATTAAAATGATAATCAAATCATTCCAATAAGTTTGGGATCATAAATCATCAGTTCAATATCCCAACTAGTGCCAACATTATAATCATAGAGACTCGGGCCGACATACTATCTAAGGAAACCATAGGATCATAGAACCTCAGTCTGATATCCTTTTCCAAAAAACTCACTGGTGGGTCCAAGAGAATTTGTCTTACCCGACCCAAAAAAGGAAACTCAGTCCATAAGTTAAGATCGTAGATCCTGTCTGATATACTAACTCAAAAAATACATTAGTGGGCCCTAGATAAATTTTATAGATCGACCCTTTGGTTTAGGGCCTCATCCAATACCCCATTCAAACAAATTACCAAAAATCTATGTTCAGAATTATCCTTAACCATTCTAAAATTTACCATTTACGTTCCTTAACATATTTCATCATATATACCATTTTCAAACAGAAACAAATTTAATACTAATATCATTATACAATACACCCATTATGTCATATGAAAAACTACCAGAACAATTAATGTAAAATATATCTCACAACCCGTGATACTCACAAGATTTATACTTATTTAAAATCATCTTTATGTCACCCTAAAAACAATGTTCTTTCCTTTTTAAAAACTAATCTAAACACCAAATAATTCATTTCCCTTTAAAAAATTTCCAAAAAAATATTTAACACATTAAAAAATATAGAACCACACCCTAATTTCAAACCCATGTTTGGAATCTATAATGAAAACCATTGTCTAAATAACCTTAAGGCCAACTCCCCCTTGCAAATAATTTCCCACTTTGAAGACATCATATTATTTATTTGAAATCAAAATTGGATCAAAATCCAAAAATCATTCCAAATATTTAATAAATATATTAGGCATTTAAAATAATCTAACATATATCCAATTAAAATATCCCTATAACCAAGCCCACTAAAAACATTACCATTCACAGCCGATACACAATCATAATTAACATATCTCAGCATTTACCAATTCATTCCCCCATTCCCTAGGGTTTTGCATACCCTATTGGGGGCCTAGGTTCGGTCTTGTAGCATCAACGGACCCGACGGTGTTCATGATGTGTCACTCACCACAATATAAGGCTCTAAATTTTTTCCTTATTCAAATATATTAAAATATAACAAATTATTTCACTATTTGAACAACATACACATATAAAATTTATGACTATTTAGAATATCATTAGGACCCCCTACCTCATGTGTATATAATACCGCAATTATAGAAGATACCGTTTATTTGAACTAAAATGTCCTCTAACAATATACAGTATAACACCATGAAAATCAAGGGTATTAAATCATCATAGGGTGATAAAATGGCATAAAAAACATCTTCAAAAAAATGATTGAAAATTGAGAAGAAAACTTTTTCGATGATTTGATTCGCTCTAAACGGTACTTCTATTTAAAACGAAATAAAAGAGATTTACCTATAGTGGAAGAGGTGGCTTTTTGTTCATCATCCAATATGGTGGGGCTCGAATCAAAGATAAATTTTTGGATGAATGGTTTAAGAATAAAGTGGGAAAAATGAAATTTACCAATTTTTATGTGGTGCATGTATTGGACTCATGGATGGTGAAACAGGGTTCTAATCTTAGGTATACCTATGACCTAGAGTGAATTTTGCCCTACGATCCAACTTTCCACATACATGGTTTCATAAAAAAAAAATTTGTATTCTTCAAACCTCTATCCAAATGGATCGAGATTCACATCCTCCTGGAGGAACCCCACCTTGTTTTAAAAATCATACAGTACCTGTGTTTCAACCTCTATCTGAGAGGAGGCATGGCCACATGGTTCCCCAAAAAGGTGAATGATTTGTAGAAACTATGTTCCAAACATGAAATAAACACTATTTGGAATCTTTTGTTCTTATTTCATGTCATATACCATCGGTACACCCACGAGGGACCTCATACTATCTGAAACATTCTGTTAACCAAATTAAGTGGAGTTAAACAGTAATTCAAACAAGTATGTACGTCCATAAAAGGTCATCATCTTATAACCTCCCCACATTATAATTTTTTGTCCTTGAGCTAAATTTCCAAAAATTATTGGTCCTTATGGATCAAATTAATGGTCAATGGGGCCCACCGACACACAATCATCTCTCATGTTCCTCCTAAGCACGATCATGATGTCACCACACTCTAACATAAAAAATATACTACCATGAAGAAATTTTCCCCACCGTGATCAACAAGCATAAACCCAATTCACCTCAAGAAATAATCCACCAAAAACACCACATTACAAATATAAAATACTAGTTAAATGTTTTTGTTACTTTGATAAACCTCCACAAAAAGGGTTCCTTCAATGTAGTACCCCACACTGGGAGAGACAATATGAACCCATTATGTCTGATCCTCTACATAAATCATGGCCCAAATCTCTTGGTTACATCTCACTCATTTTCCATAATTCTATCTATAACCCAAGATCAACATCACATATGTAATATAAATAGATTACAACCTCATTTTCTGACCAACATCGGTACAAAACTCATTTTCCATGACCTTGATTCACATCTGATCATCAAAAGACCAACCCAAAATAGAACCATCATATCAAGGTACATTACATTCCAAAACTAGAGACACCACCAATAACCAAAATTGAATCACCATGATCACTCTTTCCATATTCAATCCATCTCAAAATGTTGATCCCTTATTCCATTTACCGCTTTCCCACTCCAGTGTTCATCATAATATGCTCTATCTCACCACCCCCACTTCCCATGTCAGACACCACCATCATCGAAACGGTCCACTAGACCATCAAAACAACTTCTAAAGTAAAATACACATAATTTCCAACTCACTACAACCATAAAAACCATGGGTAATCTACCCGACATTAGCATACACCAGTTCCATTATATCCACGTAGAAGGGAGATGTATACCCCATCCATCTCGGGACAATGAATAACATTACCACTCCCAATTTCTCTATAGTTTTGAAACACATATTCCTTTTCAAACATCAATATGTATGTGGTTTATAACCTACAACATCGAGTTCATCTATAATACTGTATCAGACCATCCTCGACTGGCTTATCCCGACACTCGTATCTTCAACAATTGACATGCTACCCATTTCACCTGGCCATGAATCCATATTACATAAGGCATACCACCATAATCTAACTCAATAAACAAATTTATTTCACTACATCTAGTAAAACTCAAACGTCACTAAATCTAATAAACTTTAATCAGTTATTGTGATCCATTGCACCCTTCAACATTCCAAACACAAGCTTCTCTATTGTCCTCATATAGACTAAGGATGAATAATTTCTTCCTCAAAAGACTTCCATTTTTTTAAATTCACTTGTCATCCAAAAAAATTCCCTGAAGGTAGTTTACAAATCTCCATTTTAGTACCTTTTATATCTGATTTGACCATTCCCCAACATACTGATCCACAATGCCCAAATTCACTACTGGCATGTGGTTTCATCACATGAACACGATTCCTTTGTAGTTAATTATATTATTAGGCCACCTGATCACATTCCTAATTCCATTCCAAAATTATAAGGACTCTATAAAACCCAACCTCCATTTCCATCAGCTGTTGTCATTTCTTATTATGCCCATTAGTGATTCCCACAAGGGCACATCATATTTCTATTAGATCCACCTGAAGCCCAAAGCTGATGATTGGGTTGATCAACCACCACATATAAGGCCCACTAAAACATTCATTAGGAATCAAATAATGTTCCTCCAAAGTTTTTTATTATCATCTTTATCCCACCACATCCACTCTATATCCTACATCACACATCCATAAATTAGATACCACTCTCCACCATAGGAGTGTTATTTAAACCACTTTACTCATGTAATTCCAACTACCACGGTTCACTACTTGATTACAAACTGAATAGAAAAACATGGACATGAATGTCAATATAACCTCAAGATAACAAAACATATATCACATACTATTTGTTTCTTGATTCTATGAATGGAACCCATGGAATTATGTTACCTCTAGTCCATCACTAGGACCTAACCATTAACTAATCGATGGTATACTCCCTACCATATAGATCCATGTATACATCTTCATGATCATTTCCCCCAAGAGGATATACATCTAACCAAAAAATTATTAGGTGTCTATGTGTAAATCCATATCACTCTTAGTGAACTCTATATGATTTCTAGATATTAGTCATGATTTTAACTAGCTAAAAGTAAGCTAAGAATTCATCAATAAATGGCACAATAAAATTTCAATCACTGATGTCACCTCCCACAATAGGGACACCATAACCTAATGACAATCATGGTCTTCTCAACAAACTATAATCTCAGCAACACTCAATCACCACAACAATAATCAGATTTCCAACCAAAACACAACACATGTTCATGACCCTCTATCATGTTGCTATGATCCAATAGTTCCTTTGGCACTATTTACACCACCACACTAGAGTTTATCAAATATGACCCTGGGGATTGTCATGAAATCCTAATAACCACCACACTGATCTAGAACACTACTAACTCACACATAACATGTGTGACGCATTGTGATCACATAGAAAAATGAAATGAGCTTATGCGGATAATATTTTTAATGTCCCCTAATCGGAATCTCTCCAAAATGGATGAAAAGGTTGGTTACATGTCCTAATTCATGACACTCTATATATCATTGGACTATTACTTCTACAAGAGGAACAGAATGTATAATTGGGGGAAACTACCAATGTAAAAAAGATTCATTGAAGTATAAATAGTCCATATAAATGAATGCAATAAAATTATAGAAAACGTATAAACCAATAATAAAATACCACTGAATAATCAATAAATGATAATAGGATTAATGTAACAAACTACATGAATGTAAATAAACGTCATACAAGAAAAAATACAAGTAAAAGACAGGTAAACTATGTAAAGACTCAACAATCCCC
Source organism: Viscum album (assembly GCA_963277665.1). Taxonomy (NCBI): domain Eukaryota; kingdom Viridiplantae; phylum Streptophyta; class Magnoliopsida; order Santalales; family Viscaceae; genus Viscum; species Viscum album. Next base: position 1,230,763,189 of record OY728162.1, on the reverse strand, counting down.
ATTCTCAAACCCCGTATTGTCCCCACTCCCAAACAATATAGTATCTAGAACAAAACTAATCAACCAAAGTTACTTTTTATTTTTCTAAACATGCATCCATGATATATGATATGGGAGAAAATTTTGTCTAGAATAGGGTGTGAGTATCACTAAATAGGTCTATATCCCTGTTTTTAACTATATAGTCTAATAAGAGGATCATGAAATGATGAAATTAACATATGTATTAATTAATTGTATAATTAATAAAAAAATATAATAACCATCTTTAGCTCAATTCTAGAATATATCAAAAAATTTCTATCAAACATGATAACCACAACCATATAACCATTGTAAAATTGAAATTTTGGCATCGTACTAGAATATATCATAGAATTTCTAACAATTGTGGTAACCACAACCATATAATAATGGAATAGAAACAAAAATATGGATCAAATCCCTATAATAATTATAGAATCTGGGTCAAATCCTGGTATGCATTATAGAATGGGATTAAGAAGAGATCGCTCACTATAAGAATTAATGCATCGGAATGGGCTGAGCCCGCTCAATATCTTCTTTACATCATATGAGTGTGCATGTGAGAGGGGCATGCCTGATATATTATCATTTCAGAAAGGAATAAAAGTCTTGTTATACAACATATTGTTGAAAATACCATACCATAAATATGATTGATTAATTATAAAAAATTACCATTTAACTTTTAGATACAACATGAAATTATATCACAATTGATTAATAGTCAGAACAATAACCACTAAGACACAACATAGGGATTCAATTTCCAGAAATCACCTGATGTCTCTTATCAAGCTAAACAAACATTAAGATGTTATCAAATTCAGTTATATTCACTTTTCACTCTCCCGACAAGTAACAATGAGCCTGGTCAAAATCCAACTGAAACCAAATGACAACAAGGAATAACTCCATTAATTATATAATTGATTCATGTGAACAATAGTTTTTTCCAACCAAAAATAATGCATCTAAAGGGAAATTATAAAACCATAGGGTTATGATTTAATCACCCTACCTTTCAAAAATGATCCAAAAATGCTTCCAATAGAATATTACCTTGTAGATGAATGTGTGGATAACCACAATGAGATTACTAGATAACGATTGATAAATATTAAGACCAACGATGCACACAATCTAGGGATTTCATAAGAATAATGGGAGAACCATGGTTGATAAGGGAGAAACTAGACCAAAACCTCTTAGTATTGACCAAATTCATCATCAGGATATCCAGAAGGAATTTTGGCACTCCATAATCACCTAGAAGTATTTATAGTTTTGAGAGGATAATGTTTCTGTGAATTAGAATAAAAGTTAAATCGTAAAACATACATTAAAATAAATGGTTGGGGAATTTAATGGTGTGAAATTTAGTAACATGAAATGTAATTTATTTAAAGGTACATTCCTAAAAACTATTACCTCATATTTTTTATTTTAAAGATATGGATCAATACACGACATGTAAATCATTTACACAAAATATAAAAGTAACATAGATGGTGTCCCAAGAAATTTTACTTATAAACTACCCAATACACCTTTAATGATTTTCAAATTTCCATGAACCCATGAACCAATTAACCCAATTACCCAAACTCTATTATTTTATATAAACATACTTTTATGGACTATAACTAATTTTCTGCACAATGTAACCCACATAGATCCTCTCAAGTTTTCTCATGTTTCTATGAACCTAAGAGTATGTTTATCAGAATGAATGGTGTCTAGTATAGAAGATGAAAAATATAGTTTATTGATGAGAAAAAATGTACCTGGGAGAAAATTTAATGAAAGGATCATAGAGATACATACCATAGAAAAGGAGGGATCTTATAACCTCCACACCATATGAAATATCAACCCTAAGAATATATAAGAATAATTTTAAGGTTTCAAAAGACATGTCTGTACATTGTTTTCCTATATCATACTCCCTCTCTCGGGTCTCATCCTGATCTCACCCATGCTACCACTACACTCGAATCAACAACATTGTCATAAAATGAAAATAATTATCACTATGATTCATCACCCATATCAAATGCTATCCATAAGATTCTTTATCCAAATATTTATCTCTTATATGTATATCACATGGGAAGCTTCAGGATAATATATATAATGATGCCACACATAAAACACAACATATATTGAATTATATTGGGATGGAAGTGATATATGGTATTCCATTGTACTAATCCTTACAACACTCTAAAATTGCTAGAAAACCCTAGGTGCTAGCTTTCCCTATTTCCTGATCTGACATTATTTCAATCAGGGCAACCCACATACGAAAACATGATGACCAAACTAAAATTACAGAGGCCATCTTAAGTGGCCACTATATGATTTTAGCATACTCTGAATGGCCACCAATCATTTTATAATCAACTGAACATTCTCAGATGTATCCTACCCAATATTAGGCCCATCAAAATCCGACTCACATGATGCCAACCAAAAAATAGGGGAATAGAATTACCTACCAAATAAATACTCTAAATGTTCTATTTAGATTGATGATAGGAATCTATTATTATATAAAAACCCATGAGTTCCATATGATGCTCTCATGATCCCCCAATTTCCTAAAAAACTTCTCATAACATATCCTCCATATCCTAAATTGTCCTCTCAGATTGACCATCACTCAGAGGATGATAGGTTCTTCTAAAAATAACCCAGAATAATTTATCCTTTAGAATATCCTATAGAAATTTGATTTGAAATTTGGATATCGATATGAAATGATGTTCCTAAAAACATTGACAACCGAACCACCTCGTGCATATAATGAATTCCTAGATCCTCAACTGTGACAGTCTCCATAATAATTATAAAGTGAAATGAATTTTTAATTAGATACAAAATCACCCATACAACATAAATATTATAGGTTTTCTAGGTTAATCCTATCACATAATCAAAACTTCCATCATCCCATTTCCATATATGGATTAGTAAAGGCTGCAAAATCCCAACTGGCCTCTAATTATTAGCATTAACTTACTGACTAGTGATGTGTCAAGACACAAATATTTCAACCTGTTTCTTCATTCCCAACCACCAACACTATCTACAAATATAATGATACATCATTGTTAATCCAAGAGGCGACGCCCATCCGGAATCATGAAACTCCCCCATCTGCTCTTCTTTCAAGCCCATAATAACGCATACTTTTATACAAAAAAGAATAGAATTCAAAACAACTAATATACTATCTTCACGTGTTCTCTCCATAACATAATTTTACACTCTAATATATTCCCTATCAATTATATAACTTATCGGCCTTAATCAAGTAATGAAGAATGAGAATAAATGATATCGAGTCAGATCCACTTGTCCTTTAAACTCTTGAACATCTAGATGAATTTTTGAAAATAGGGCAACCATAAACAACTATATTCATGATACCCGAAATTCCTATGTATGTGTCTCTTAGATCTATGAATCTAAAACAATGTTTCCCTTTACTGGATTAATTCACATCCATGAATTCTAAGTACTACAAATACTCAACCCACCTCCTCTGTTGAAGGTTCATGTATTGCTGAGAAAGGTTTTTCCCAAGGCTCTTATGATCAATATATACCATAATCTTATCACCCAAGATATAGTTTATACAATAACATAGAGAGTGTACCATTAATACTAACTCCATATCATGGGTAGGATAATTCATCTCATGTGGTCTCAACTCCTTTGATCCATAATCAACCACTCGATCCTCTAACATTAGAATTGTTTTGAGTCAAGCCCCAGATGCATCGTCATACATGGTATATGATTTTACAAGAATAGTTAATTTATGGATAGGTGTTGATGTTTTATTACCTTTTAATTCATTAAAATATATCTCACAAGAATCCTCCAAAACAACCTCTCCCATTATTCATCATCCTAGACATCATTGTTTCCAAATGGTAAAAATCCTTGAAAAAGCGTTGATTATAACCTGCTAAACATAGAATGCTCAAAATCCAAAATAAATTATGTATTTTCTCCCAATATTCCATGTTTTAAACATTCTATAGGTATACTAACACATATTTCTCTGAGATTCAATGGCCTATGAAGTTCACGTTATTATGCCATTAGCTGTATTAGGCTTGTTTTGCTTAAAGCCGATTATTTATCAATGTACTCAAAATTATTTGAGGATGTTTGGAATGATCATATACTAAATCATTGTACAAAAACAATGTTTTTATAAATACCACCACAACCTGATATATAAAAGTATAAAGGATCCTTATAATCATGTCCAAGAATGTCACTAGTGTATTGGCCAATAAATTTGGAATCAGTACGAATTCAGGCAAGCCATACACACTCGTAAAATAAGGTATAAGGTATGTCCATTAGTATCACCCTTAATATGTGGTACATAGAAATTAATTATAACATTGAGAATATATTATCACCTCTCAACTTATCCAAAATATGAAAAATTCGTGAAAGAGGCTATGGGTTCTTGACTGTCATCTGGTACATCCTCCAATTATCAACACATACGAGTAATAACCCCTATACCATCCTGGAAAATAAAACATGAAAACCCCAAACAAAATTACTAGTAAATATTATTCCACGAGGTTCATGATTTTCCAACTATAAACACAAATCATGATTCTCTTAAGGTTCCAATAATTATGGTGGGATAGAAACTAGTTATTCTCTTTGGAACCAACTCGATCGTGAACTTGATCACATGCTTGGGTTGTAAGATGTGGTACCCATCATGGAATGAAAATTTGAATTAGTATAACATTGTATTAAATTAATCATGTGACATAGCATAATCATATAGAGAAAAACCTACTATCTAATATATGAGAAAATCCAACCTGTGGGAAATTGGTCATGCATGTCTAATCTAAAGCTCCCACTCACCTTAGTGAGAATAATAGCCTCCTTCTTGAGATATAAAAGTAATTTTCCCCCAATAAAAGTTCATCTAATCCTTATATAGAATTATTTAATCCATATTAATAATCATATATAATAAAATAATTTCCAACAAAAATTATTTCAAAAAGAAATGTTAACCACCAATCTTTAGAGAACATGCCTCGCACCATTTGATATTCTCTGACAGCACTCTCAAATGTGTATCGATGATCAAATAACCATACAATATTTATATACTGACTCCAATAAATTTTTTTAAAAAGTTCATATAAAAATATAATATTATGTTCCTGTAGAAGAAATATGAGTACTATGGTAGATGGTAAAAGAATCATATGACTAATAATAGATGGTCATCTATCCAAATTTTCTTGGGTAGTCTGCACTACATGAAATTGACTTGTCTATATTCCCTATCCTCCATCCTCACTACCCAGATCTATTTATCCTTCAATGTAATTTTTATCCTTTACAGTGGTACCATGTTCCATTCTCTTCCATAATGGCCAGTGGAACTCTATCTTCTACCCTACCGAGGGGTAGTTGAGACCTTCTCAACTAATGTTCTTGTTCTAATCCCCCTCCACTAGTATTCAATGAAATTTTCATACACAAAATCTAATTATGACCTAGTCAACCATAGATATGAAATTCATTTTTAGGTATAGGAAAATTCCCGCACCTGTGGATGCACTTCCCACACTGATAGAACTAGAATTAAACAAGGTCTTGATATGGATTTTCACTAACCTGACTACTCTTCCCACATCAACCTTTGCGGAGATGTTCATAATAGTTCTTCTAGCTACCGAATGATGACCTATCGGTTAAAGAGATGAAACAACCTAAATAATAATCAATTAACCTCCTAGATACCCTTCCACAGTGACTGTCTAGTTCATCACATCCTCAAAAACTGCTTAAATGAAACAATTTTCACCTATGAACTAATGTCATAATGAATAACATTCTAAAAAAACCTCACCCAACAGATCTCATCTGCAACCAAATATAATTATAAGAACTATAGGTCGGTAAAACATCATGAATAGTAAATCATTGAAATTCCATCCTATGTTAGATTCATGAACTCATGATATTTTTTTTCCTTCAACATATTGAAATATAATTGGATTCTAAACATTAATCCTGAAATCCATACATGATATCTCATCCTTCTTCCCAAAATCCTCCATAATACCCCACCAATGAATGCCACGTCCAAGAAGTATATATACCAAAATATTCATTATCCTTCCCATGGGTGTCTAAAGATTCTTTAATTTTATCTAGACTGACTCGACACAGAATTTGGAAGGTTGTTGTTATCCTGATATAGTGAATGTCTAAGGACGCTATAGCTTAAAAACTCTTTTCAGCTTCAATATTGATGGCACTGTATGAATAGTATGAATTTCCATGGATTACATGATTCACAGGAATCCTACATGAAGATGATCATCCATTTAATCCTATTAAATTATAGTATGATCAAGTTCTGATGTAGTAGGGGCATTATGATATCCACTATCCTGATACTCAAGTTGAGGATGACAAGGATTGATTATTTCAACAAGAAAAATTCAGACATTAATGAACTGTATATCAATAACTTCAACCTAAACAGGTGAATATAAGTGAGAACCACTGGCTACTAGCCTCTCTAAACATGTATTACATGTATTTAAGCATGAAATGTCAATTCATTTCATTTATCGATTGAAATAGATATATCATATCATAGTTAAAGAGTAAATTATAGATCACAATCAAAAATAGATATTCCACTATCATAAAAAATTCATATAAATATTTCCATAGGTTCCTTATATTATTCAGGTATCTTGATCTTAGTACATAACGAGCTATGAGTACAAAATACAAGAAAACTGTCTTTAAAAAATAAATAAACCCACAGAACTTGTGAATCACCCAAGGTGATGTATCATCAATTCTAACAAGAAAATATTACAAAAAAAATATTATCCCTGATCACTCTGACCCCGCCAAATATGGGTTAGCTAATCCCATGAACAATATCAATACAATGTCTTGTAACTTATTAGTATCCTTTATAAATGTTTTAATTATTAAATCAGAAGATAATAAAACATACTCCTGCGATACCACTTTCTAATGTACCCAATCACGTTCCCTCTCATGTAGCCAAATAATGTTGGTTATGTGTCCTCAATCATGCCTCCCAATATGCGGTAGGCTACCTACTAGAAGTGGGAGTGTTAAAACATATATTGGTGAGACTATACCATCTGGTAAGAAGTTTTATCATTGTAAAAAAACAATATAAATGAAAAAAAATCCAACTATAGAAATATAGAAACCAAAAATAAGTGACAACTAAATAATTAGAAAATAATAATATTAATGTAATGAATCATCAATTGTAATCCTCCTATCAATACCACCTCAATACTGCATCCCATACATTAAAAAAATAAAAAAATGTCATTTTATCTTTTCCATACATTCACCCATGTCATATATTTGGGAACAAAACGGTGACCTGAATTGGATGTGAGTATAACTCAATAGGTCGAACCATTATGTCTAAAAAACCAATATTTTAATAAGGATATGAGATAACGTGATAAATTGGTGCATTAATTAATTTAAAAATTAATAAAATACCACAACAACCGTCTTAGTTTATATCCCAAACGATCTGTGATCATGTCTTGAAACCATGAAAACCACAACCATAAAGCAGTGGTAAAATAAATTACTTCCCATCCATTCCATAATATCTCATAGCATGTATTACGACCTTTCCAACTATAACCATATAACCATGGTATTTTCATAAAAATCTAGTTCAAATTTCTATAATCATTACAACATCCATATCAAAGAAATATAAGCATTACATCATGGGACTAGGCCAAGCCCACTCAATATTAACATTACAACATATGTGTGTTAACGTGACAGGGACAAGATCAATATATAATAATTTCATAATAGAACATAAGTCTCACCATACAACATGGTTATCATAATATAAGATTATAAGTAACAATGGATAATCAGGATAAATGCATTTTTATTTTTATACAACTTGCATTTATATTAAAATTTATTATTATTAAAAAAATATGTAATACAACACAACCTTAGGATTTGATTTAATATTTTCCATTAATGTATCATATCATTTCAAAGACAAAACAATAATTATCCAATTCAATTATTGTTGATGTTTTCTCAACCATCGATTATCTGTATTCTAGGTTTACTGCCAATTGAAACCAAATAACTACATAAAATATTCTAATTCATCATTTAATTAATTTGAAAACATGTTACAATGTCACAATAACATTTTTTCATATACATGGATATTATAAATTCATAGGGTTAAGATTGAGTCCCTCTACCATTAACTGATGATCCAACAATGATTCTAATTGAAAACACCCATGAGGAAGAAGGTACAGATGATCACAACCAGGTTACTAGATCAAAAATCATAATGATAAAAACAAACAATGAACATGATCAAGGGATTTCACCACAACAGTTGGAGAACCAGGGCATATATGTCCAAAATGGACCAAAACCAATTACATGGGGTAAAAAAATATTGGGAAATAAAAATAGAAGGTTTTAAGTCCAAAACTTCATAGAAGGTGGTTTTGGGTCGAGAGGGGAAAGATGTAGTGAATTATAAGGGAAATTCTACTCCACAACATACTTTTAAAGAGAAGTATGGGGATTTACACAGCATGTAATTCAGTGACCTGTTGTGTAAATATTTTTAATGTGATAGGCTGAAAACCCATCACTGGATATTATTTAATTAAAATAAACTACACATTGAATGATTTGAAAAATATTTACATAATATATGAATGTTTTGCAGATTATTTTTCATCCCATTTTATTTGTAAAAAACTTAAACACACATTAAATATTCTCAACATACTATGAACCAATTTTATTATTACCCCATTTACCCAGAATCCAGCAATTCAGATAATAATACATCTTAGGACTCTAAGCCATTTTCCCCAATAAAGCACTCCATGTAGATCCTCTATAGTTTCTTCAAGTTCCCACACAACCTAATATTGTGTTTATTCAAATGACAAGTATCCATGATGGAACATGGACACTATGGTTCAATGATGATGTAAACCTTAACAGGATGAAAAGATAACAAAATGCCAAAAAGTAGACATACATGGAAAATGTAGAAACAATTCAAACTTGTTCATTCATACCCTAAATCACATTTTCTTCCAAGCACATTCCCTTATATGGACCATAGTAGGGCCCTTTGAGTTCTCAAACATTTCTATGAGCATTCAATAAACCTGACTTTAGATCCCATAGGTTTTTCATCATTATATCATATACCAAATTCCAACTTACTCATTTAATCATTCCTCCTAGTTCATTAGCCACATTAGACTCGATTCATTCTTAATGTTACCATTAAAAACCTACATATTTATACAAAAAACCCTAACAAATGATCACCCCTCACCCTATGTGTCACTTCCATATCAAAATTATCAATATATTATTTGGTCACTCTATTCTTATCTTCTTATCTTTACCTGATTCCTTCATTAATCATTATCAACACCATCAGCTCAGATACCATAACAATAATACAATTTGAAACCAACCTTATAACCATCTACAATTACTCAGATGCCTTCTTGAGAAAGAAACCAATGCATAACAATTCAACATTACAAAAAATGCAATGAAAACCAATGTGAAATGATTCCCCCTATAATGAAACTACATATGATATAAATTCCAATGAACAAGTAATATTGGGTTATCTCCCATCAATGATACCTTCAGTTTCTTAAAACCATCAATTTAGAACCACAATTGAGGTCATATCTTCAAAAAAAATAACCCATCCCACTTATCTCTCTAAAATACATCCACAATATGAAACATTGTATGTGTGGAACATCCAAGTCTAATACAACAATTCGTACCATAAGAACCCAAAAAATAGTAGAAACCATGTCGAACCCTCTCATGGGTCACCTCGAAATTCAAAAGATACAGACTCACTAAATTGGTGTCACATTAAGAAATGACCACTCACCCTCTCACTAATATAGACACATCAAACCTCAAAGGAATCATTTTTAATGGGAATAATTTATACCCTAGTCAATAACACACATTATCTAAAACACACATTAAACCATTTACTCTCAATTCAACACAAAGGATTATCACACAAATAAATTGGCACTATAATCCAAAGGAACACTCTATGGTCTAGAACACTACTAGGAATGACTCAAGTCATAATGCTTTCCACACCCACATTATCAAACAACTTATCATATCACCAAGGCTATAACCAATCTGATGGTACAACTAGAACATATATCTTACCACACATCAAGACCCAAAAATGAATCAATACCCAAAATCATGGTCTCCAACTAGGGAACTCTCACATCCCAAATTACATATACACGATGTCGTAATAAAACCATTGGGATTCCCATTTACACTGTCCCAATAGGTTCAATAATTTCTCATTTCCCTTCATAATAAAAATTAACAATTTTAATCCAATGTTTTAACATTTTAAAACCGTCCATTTCAAAATACAAAAATTTGAGCTTTCATAAAATCCATTTATTAACCCATTATTTCACAAAAATTCATTTTCTCAATTTAATATTTGAAAACATTCCGTAATGACCATTTTAATGAATAATTAGTAGGTTTAAACCATATTCCTAAATGTACACTATTACATGTGATTACCAAATAACTATAAATTATACGAAACATTTGAATGACCTGTAAATCATATGTGCCTAGCATGATAAATTAACTCACACACTATCTCTTTCCATACTTTTTTAAAAGGTAAACCTCACAAAATAATAACATCACTTCATCATGCACCACACGTGGGGGAATTATCAACTAACCATAAAATCACAAAAGAGAACATAAATTCCAACCCATAGAAACTTTGGATTTCCCTCATACATGGGGTTAGTCACCATAGCATGAGCACATTATCAATCCTCAATAAGATACTAGTCTATTATCTACCATGCCCAAATAGAATTTCAAAAGACACCACCTCTAATACCACATTGTACCGTCCCTAGCCGAGAAACCACTATATCTTGTACCTAGTGCTAGGTAACCACATTACCTAGGCAATTCCAACCTATATTCTAGAGTATAATGACTAAGAGAAAGGTTCTATAGAAATACATTTGGGAGAAAATAACCTCTTATTAGAGTAATTACAGAGAAGACATGATGTTAAAAGATGAAAAAACATGTTTTTTTGATTATTGGTCAATATAAACAAAGAAAATATATATTTGAGAAAGCCATGTTATAAAAACATTCTGAATACAAAACATATTAGGTATTCATACAAATAATTTACAATAGCAATATTTTTTAAGGATTCCAAATATTGACCCAGGACCCGAATTATTGCTAATATCATATGCTCTAACAAAATATCTATTGAATGAACGATATAGTAGGTCCCTTTATTGAACTTGTAACTAAAAACAATTAACATCTCGTTGGGTACCAATGTGCCAGGGAGGCCTGATCAGGGTGTGAGTACAACTTAGTAGACCACCACCAATGTTGTCTAATCAATTACTAGTATGTACATGAGTTTATAATACAGCCATCTATTTTCATACATAACCATTATATCTCTTATTTTAATATATAAAAAATTAAACAAATAGAAAAACAATGATCATATTAGTCTTGTTACATTGGAAAAATGGAAGCATAAACATTGATATGTATGTTTTCTACATTATCTCCTACCCTGTTCTTCCTGACAAGAACCAATTTTAGGTACTTCTTACTTAATATAAATATTCATAAATAGGGTAATGTAACCTAAAATATTTTGATCTCAGTTTCAAAATAAGGGTAAATAGTATAGAAATGTAATCATAAGAATGACCATAATGGTATGAGATCATTATCATAATATTAGAAGATTATACCCGACAAATCATAAGAACCTAAATGTGAATCCTGTCATAAATCATGGTAGTTCATAATACATAAATTAAAATGATATAAAGAACATATGTCATGAATGAATAACATAGAAATAATACATGGAATTATGGAACACACGTAAACATATATAATGATTTCCATGATAGTGAATTCTTTGCTGGAAAGGACATCTTAGTTGATAGGTTCCTTCACTGAACTAATTCCACTCCCTGTTCTAGCCCCGTAATATAGATCCATGTTCACTCCTCATTCTATCCCTATTATACTAAAACATGTTCATTTCACTTTACATATTTTTAATACTAGACATGGTTCATTTTTCGTTCTATACATTCCTGTTTAATTATATTTATATCTTTAACAAAAAAATTGGTGGGTGATATTAGACTCACCTAACTCATAATGAAATAATTAATACATATTCCACAAATTATTAAACAATTATATATTAACCCACGAAATTAAATGGGTTTCATAAATATGTAATCATATATTAACTTATGGAATCTGAAAGGTCTCATATTCATTTTGTCAATACATAACTTGTAAAAGGATTCATGTCTGAAAATCATATAACCTGTGAAATAGAAACATATTTCATAAGCATCATTCTATCAAAACATAAACCATTAAAAAGAAATGTGAATGGATCATTTGTATCATTTACTAGAAGGGAATGAGTAACATAAAAAATTTAATATTATATGTAAAATAACATGGAAATATCTTTTGAAATTATTGATTATGGAAAATATAATTTCATCATTGAAAATTTCTTTTTAGAACATAAAACATTTTTAAAGATATATTTATTTGAAAATAGATTTTATATCATATAAAGGATTCTTTAAAAACCAAATAAAATTAAAAAAAACTATAATGAAAATGATCTTCAATGATAATTTGAAAACATTTTTTATAACATATTTGAAATATGATTTCTTAATAGCACAGATTTCCGACCAATGTGATAAATACTATAATATTTTCATAAAAACATTTTAATGAATCTCACAAGTAACAATGAGTTAAAAAAATTATACTAAAACTTAAATATATGTCATCAATTATTTTAGGATAATATAGATACAAATAATTAAAAATATGATAAATAATTTAAAAAATAAAAATTTCATTTTTATTGGGAAATTAAATTTAAAAAAACTGAACATGATGAGAAAAAATACTGATTAAGCCCAGACCATGCAAAAAAATATTTTACCATCTATGGTTCAATATGTTAATTATAAAGGATAAATTGTTCCACTACTATAAAATATTTAATATCTATTAACACATAAAAATAAATTTAAATAATATATGGTTATTATTAGGTATAATTCATTTTATAAAATATCATTTATTATAAAATAACATTAATGACATTTTCCATTATTTATCTAATTTTATTTTTAAAATATAAAAATTGTATTGGAAAGAAATATTAATATCACAAATTTTAAATATGATAAATTTATCAAAAAAAATACTTAGTGGAAAAAATAAATAAATTTACTTCATGTTTAATATTTATAGTAACATTTATTTTATTTTATTATTAAAGAAATAATCACAACATAAGTGTTTATTATGAATTTTTGATAAATAAATCTTCACTAAAAAATTAATATAAATTATTTTGATAAATATAACCTTTTTATCATTTATTATGATATGGATAACCGAATATATGATTTTTTTACATATATCAAGGTTTTATAAATGTTAAATGTAAGGAATGTTCCCTTATTTCATTTTTCCTTACTTGGCCACTTATATTGGTAAATTCTCTTTAATAATAAAAAAATAACCAATAAAATTAAATCCAATTGGGTATATGTTCTATTTATTTTCAACTAATTCCTTTTGGACTTGTTTTTAGATCATTTGTTCCTTAATAATAGGTTTTAGTCTATTATAGAGCATTATTTTTCCGTAGTCCCCATATTTAATTTTATTCACATTCACTAATATTTGTAGTCAAAAATTTTGATCATATTATTTGAAAAAAATATTATACACATTATAACCGTGTATTTACTTATTTCAAAATTAAAATCACATAAGTGTGGAAATTAATTTTAATGTTGATAACAAAGAAATGGTGAGCAAGTGGGGTTTTATATGTAAAAATATTCAAATGTTCAATAAGTTTTTATAAATGATATCAACATAAATAAGATTACAATGGTTAAAATTAGATTGATATATATATATCATTTATGTATTGTGATAGTAGAAACCAATTTAAAATTTAATTAATAATTATTTTACAAAATATTTGGTTTTAAAATAAAATATAAATTTTTTCATAATTCATCTGAAAATTATGTTTCATATAAACATCTCAAAAATTCAAACTAAGATAATTACTACATTCAAAATTTCTAAATGATTTTAATATTTAGAAATAATATTTTTATAACTATCAAAATTTTGTTTTAATATTGGATCTCTATTGAAAGAATGTAAAACTCAGTCTTCCATGTAGTGCAAGCTAACTCAACATTGCATGCATTGTAGGCTAGTTCCAGTATTGTATATTAATACATATCAACTTGGTTTTTCATATGATAAATATACAAACATATTTCTATTGTATTTATATAAGAAAATATTGTATGAAATTTTGGGAAATTTCATATATTAGAATGATTAATTTAATTTGAAAAAAATAAGAAATTCGCGAGGTGTAACATTCTACCTATCATGAAATCAATTTTTCTCGAAAATTATTTATTGGTTATAAAATGTTAAATACATGATATTTCATTTTACAAAAACCCACATCGTAAAAATGAACACTAAAACATCATTTAAAAATGTAATTTGAAACTATAACAATTACCCAAAGTAACTCATTACAATATTCCCACATAAGGAAATATAAATGGTAATAGAAAACATGGAATTGAACAAAAAATATAACCATCATGTTCTGATGGAGAGTGATAAAGTAAATGATCTATAGAATGTTAATAATCACAAAGCCATAAATTTGTGATGAACTATGGGACCTTCTGATTCATCGAAAATGAAAGTACTAGGATAACATTTTTGGTTTCAATAACATTTTTCCTAATGTAAATGAGTTTTATTAAAAATAAATGATTTCAGGATTTCATAACATCCTCACCATTTTTTATTCCTTGATAAAATTGTTTTTCATATCTCATTATAATTAATGATGGTAAATTTACAATTACTAAGGAATTAACACATTATGTTATCGATAAAAATTCATCCCATCGGTCTTAAACTACCATCGAGAAAAATTGAATGGAAAAGGTTAACAAATATACATAAATCCTCATGTGGTGAGATAATACTACAATCATACAAAAATAATCTGATGTTTAACATAGCATTTCCATATATGGTTAAACTTATAACCCTTGAAAAAGAGGAAAATCCAAAACATTAAAAGAATGTAATGATGTTATATTAACATTGATCCCACATATATGTCATAAAGTAGATCTCGTTTTCCACATTCCAAACAAGTGAATACACTCATGGTAAATTCTCTTGGAAAATGGAATAACACGAATTAACATAACTTCATTATGAAAAAATGCATGCTCCCTTATTCAATATTTCAAAAGATATATTACCCAAAACCAAGAATTTTTAATATTCATCCATGGTAGCATGAACTACAAGTCAACAATTCATCAATTAGTTCAAAGGAAATCATTTTTGTCCAATTAACATATTCATATTCTGTATATATTTTTCCAATCCATAATATCATAATAGAATAAACTTATTAGGGGTTATACTATCTTATTCAAAATATCACCTTTCAATTAAATCACATTTCTTTTCCATCAGAAATAGTCAATATAATAATTCATATCCTTATTCAAAAAAGAAACTAGAAAATCATTGTTTATTTCAACGTTCATATAACACAATTCATTATACCAAAATCCTAAAAAAACATAAACTATTCCACTTCATCCATAATACTTATAAAGGATTCATCATCCTATTACGAAATACCTCGTTCCATTCATATTTCATATATAGTATCATCAACATCAGCAGTGTAACAATTACTCAAACCACCATGGTATTTCTGTTTATGCTCTTGATTCATTGGACATTGAGTTTCATAATGACTATTTATTCCACACAAAAAACACATAACCTTTTATGATTCCTTATGGAATCCAAAATTATCATCCATATTTGTAAATATACTCTTAATTTTCTCCTTTAGACACTTTATTTATAGTGTTTTACAAAGTAAAAAAAAGTCTTGTTCTTCTTTGACATTCACTTAGGTGATTATTTCAACATTGTTTAAACAAAGGATACTGAATCTTCTTTCATCCATGGACTCTATTACTAGAACTCTCTCCCAACTTCTTCTTTCTATTCTTTGGTGAGTTAAAATGTTATTAAGGTACATGTTGTTAATCATCATCCATTAAAAATGATTGTTCATGATAAAAAAATCACTCTAATGATCATCACAGTTGAATGATTATCATCAAATCCTCCATCACATTCAACACTAATATAGTTCCTTTTGGTTCCCCTCATTGATTAAAAGTAGAATAATTGTGGTATAATTACTTCTCATAGAAAAAAACCACATATTCATGAAAATAATAACATATAGGTTTTTTTCTGATGATTTCTCTGGGGAACACGTGTCAGTCCGTGGAAGGCATGTGGCTATTTTCCCGCATTCCCAATTTCTAATGGCGGGTGACATCCATTACTTATTCAGGGACATTTCCCCCTTGATTGAAACATGATTTTGGGATTTCAGTTCTTCTTTCTGGTTATTCCTCCTCAGAAATCGTTATACAGTATGAGTCTCCCTTTATGATTAAGTCATGGTTTGTGAGTCTCATTCCTAGTGCCATTTTTTCATGGATTCCAGTTAATTACACTACGTCAGTCGGGACATTACAAGGGGTCTAGTCAGGGTAGAATCCTTCAGTCGGGGGAGTAGTCATGTTGGAAATCACTTCTCTTTCTGGACATTATAACACTAGTACGTCCATGTTTCTTCCCCTTATTATAGGGCTTCATGAGGACACGAATGCTCAAGGAATCCCATTTCAAACGCGGGAAATTATATTCCATATGCATATATTTGATATTTTAAACAGCTTCATGTTTTTAACACAGGGTATGTCATGGGTTTAACACCTAGTGGAGACAGATCAGACTGATCAGAACACTAACTAGAGTGGATCAGATGGGTGCGACCCCTGGAGAGAACACTAATGTAGGGGATAACATGTGGTTAACTACCCGATTGTTGTGAATGAGATTGGGAAATGAGGTGCCATAATGCCACTCAGATGTGGATTCTTGAGAAATAATCATGATCGATAATGGATGGTTAAGTGAAGTGGATAGAGAATGAAAAGTTTGCAAATCATAAAAAAATGGAATGGCTAACCTAGATGCAGCTAGGGGGTCCTTGCAGATGCTGCCCGAAGGGAGGAGATGGAGAATATATTGGATCTTGGGGAGTTGGTACGAAGCCCCTCTGACCATGGATTGTTGGTGGATCTACTGTCTAAAATCCACTAATTTTCTAGTTTAACATGACATGTAATTATTGATTTAATTTACTTCTTTCCAACTAATAATTTTGTTATGAGTTTCACAAAAATCAATTACCAAATAGTGTCAAAATTGACATAAAATAGTTTCTAAAACAAATATTATATTATTAATTGTTATTTTATTCCTAAAAATCTATTGTTCGGCCAAATTACTTAGATACAGTTATATATTTTAATAATAAACAACTTGGGGTTCGTTTAGCTTATTATTGTATGTTAATTAAACTTATAGTGTAAGAAAAAAATAAGACACGGTAAAAGTAAACTTATTTAACCTAAAGTTAAATCTAAATGATATGGTTAAAATAGAAACCAAAACTTATCTAAATTCTATTGGATGAGAGAATTTCGACACATCCCCACAATATCATTGAATGAAATCAATTTGTAGCTATTAAAAACCTAATATGGATTTATAATAAAATAATATTTTTAGTTTTCCAAAGGTGCCCCTCTCCTCCCTTATAAAAGGGAACCTCATCAATCTCCTCCTCACACCCCATTGAGTCTTCAAGATCAGAAAACCCCAGCCATATTCCCTTTTCCACTTCCTTAAAAACATCCTAGAGGTCCTGGTCTTCTTCAATGCCCATTTTTAGTGCCCTAAGAGGAGGTTAAGAAGAGGCGCTTCAAAGAAGAGGTAATGTCTGTTACCGATCCATTCAACTTTATTTATTCTTCTACATCATCTTCATTAGTTGTTTCATTATTAATTAATATCATAAATATCACTCATATTCAGATATGTTATTATAAGTATGAAACATCCCTATTTCACCATCTATCAATCCTACGGAAAACGAAATCACCGCGCGTGCGTACGTACAGAATACCATCTCCACGCCGTGGTGTAATATATTTTCCACCACCACCTTACTTGGATGGGTATAATGGTGTAAATAATAACTATATATGATTGTTTTAAAGTGATATTGATTCTAAAATAGTATACATACACTCCAATACAATTCCATGAACATGGGAAAGATATCATCGCTTTTGCGTACGTACGAAATACCGTCTCCACGATGTGATGCGACTCGTTCTTCATGATATTCATTGTATAATGATTATATAAATGGATTTAATGAATAAATATGATATATATTACACTAATACCATTATGGAAATGAGGTATCTGTAACCTAAAAAGAAAAATAAGAATTTATTGGACAAAAAACGCATAAGAACAAAAAGTAATAAACATCTGAATAACAAGTAGCAATAAAATATTACTAATAAGAAGTTTTGATATAACCATTTATGATATCATAACAATAATTATGATTCTGTATTAAGTCAATGACATTATTTAAATCATTATACAGGAGGTTTGGACACTTACGAAGCAAATCGGACTTAAGGTAAGTGAAAATATCGCAATCTCAATTTTTATCTGAGATTGTTTATACTTCAAAATTTACTGGGTAAATTTTATCATCTACATCCATGTTTTCTCAACATGTAATATTATTTCTATCCTACTAAAATTTTTTAAATCCAATTTTACCCTTCGGTGAGTATTTAGTAAAAGATATGACATGATTCTTTTTTCGTTTTTCGTATGAGGTACTTTTTGACTTTTCCGCCCAAAGTACGAGAAGAATGTTTTTTAACTTATATGTCATGAATGGATTTTTAGAACATTATTTCCAAGAATAATCATTTACAAGTTTTCAATTTTATTTTTAATCAACTTATTTTAGTTTAAAATTGTATGACATGTTACGAAAGGAAAAATATTTTTGAAGTATAAAGGATATTTTCCTCAAGAATGGAGTTCAAGTGTTTTATCAAAATTATTTTCCATCTAAGATAATATAAGTTTATATTTCTATAACGATTATTAAATTTATTTTATTATGTTGTGATGGAATTATTTTTATGAATTCCATTATCTTATATGAATTGTTTTATGATGTCATGATGTTTAAGAATCCCATTTTTATTACATGGGTTTTGCAATGATGTGTGACTTATGATATTGTGGCACACATAATAATGGTATCATTATGAGATGAGTGGGACCTATATCTTAATATTATTCATTGGGTAAGTATTTATATCTCATGAGATAGACATGGCTAGAACAGTAGGTTAAACTGGTTCAGTGAAATAGGACTGAAACGAGGAGTGAACTCGGTTTGAAAATGGACTTTGTCCGCTACGATAGTCTTAGAAATGAGTCTTGACTACTAAGAAATAATTCTCTATGATTATGTTTGTATGCCACAATGTTTCATGTTTTATGTTATGATTATTGGGATTACATATCACTACTATGATTTATCCCATGTTATGAAATTATGATCTCCTTTGCAGGTTAAGATATCCAAAATTTTATGTTCTTATGAATATGATGTGATTGATATTTCTTTTGTTTACTATTACTGAGAATTTGATATCACCCTTTTGTATGTTTTCTTTCCCTAGGATAGGAAGAAGGTTATTAAGTAGGATATACCAAAAGGTACTCTAGATATGATGAAATAAATGGGATTCAATGTAGATGCTTTATCAACCGGTTGTTTATGATTACCATTTTCTAAATAAACTATACCTATACGGTCCATTCATTGTTTTGTTATATGTTGTAATAAGTGTTCTTCAATTTCAAAGCAATAACAATGTAAAGTGTGGGTCTTTATAGTTGGTATTAGAGGAAAGGTATAGTCAACCTTTGGAAACTATGATGGGAATGACTTAGTAAGAACCCTAAGGATATGTCTAAGCATAGAACTCAAACATAGTGTTTTTGAAATGGATATGAACAACCTATGATAATACCATAAGTGTGAATTTTTATTCTTGATTATTTGGTTTTCCTATGATAATTAGTGTTGCTCACACTATTCTTCCTGGGTTTAGTGAATGGCTGGAACCTGAAGGAACCGTGTTAATGCGGAATGCGACGAGAAATGCAATGATTGTCCCCCTAAGCAACCAAAAATAATGGGATATGGAATGTAAAATCTTGTAGCCATGCTCACACATCTTTCTCAAGCAATGAATCATGCAGGACTTCCAAACGAGCAAAGAAAGGCGCAACATTCTATTGAATCCTTCATGAGGCAGCTTCCACCCTCATTTAACAGGTCTATTGATCCATTAGTGGATGAACAGTGGATTAGTACCACTGAAAATACATTTTCATTTTTTCAATGATCTGAACATGAGAAAGCCATCTTAGCAGTATATCGTTTGGAGGGTGAAGATGATCAATGGTGGAATCTTACCAAGAATACAAGGAAAAGTGTTGAAATGTAATCCATGGAATGGGACAATTTCAAGAACTTATTTTTCAATAAGTAAATCCGTCGTATTCTTAGAACAAATATGGAGAAGGAGTTTCTTGAACTAAAGAAAAATGATGACAAATCTGTTTGGTACCTACGAAGAAAATTGTACAGGATTTGCAAGGTTCGTTTCTGGGATTAATATCCAACCTGAGAGTAATATCGATCGATTCTTTTGTGTCTTAAAACCAATTCTTGATGGGAGTTAGCCATAAGGGACTTCAATAGCTACAAGGAAATAGTTCAATGTGATCTCAAAGTTGAGATAATGATTGGATTAACCCATCAGTCATATGCGTTCGATAAGAAGGGGATAATGGAATTCAAAGGAAAATCTAAGGAGCACACTAAAAAGAAGATGATTTTTCACTTATTCTCATAATTTGGAAAGAAACATGAAGGTATTTGTCTTAATAGGACAAGTAAATGTATCAAATCCTGAAATAAAGGTCATCAGGCATTTGAATGCCGTAATATTGGGAAGAATATGTCTAGTGATGCGATCAAAGAAAATTCTACACAGGGTGAACCTCCTACACTTCAATGTTAAAATTTCAAGGAAATGGGGAATTATTCTAATCAATTCCCTAATCCAAGGGTTGTTGATGATGATCGACATCAACAAACTCTTAATGCTAAAGACAATGGAAAGTCACATGCAATTTCTATCAGTGATTGGAGTATGAGAACGAAGTGGTGAAAGGTACACATACCATCCACTCTAAAGGAACAAGTGTTTTATTTGATTCTGGATCCACCCAATCTATTATTTTTGAAGAAATTTCTATGGGTATCACCATATTACTTCAACAATTAGATGTTTAGTTAGCTGTGAGAACACCTAATGGAACAACAGTCGCATCAAAAGATTATAATTCTTCTCCGATTGATGTTTGTGGCAAAGTGCTTCCTGCAAATCATGTGATCCTTCCGATAGTGGAATTTTATGTGATTCTTGTCATGGATTGTCTTTATTTATATGGATCTCATATCAATTTCCAATGAAGGGAAGTCACATTTCATATTCCAGATCAATCTATGATCTTCTATCGATGCAAGGATGAACATAACCTTCCAGTGGAAATTTCTTTCATTATAAGGGTCTTGATTCCACTAAATGAAGGTTATTTATCTCATATGGTTGGAGAGAAACTATAAATTAAGAATATTCCCATTGTACGAGAGTTTGATGATGTCTTTCCAGAGGAATTTTAGGGTCTTCCACCAAATCGTGAAGTTGAGTTTTCAATATAACTCATACCGGGTGCATTGCCTATTTCAAAGATACATTATAGAATAGACCCAATTGAGTTTTAGGAATTGAAAAGGTAACTCCAACAGAATCTTGATAAGGGATTCATATTCCCTAGGGAATCACCTTGGGGAGCACATGTTCTGTTTGTTATGAAGAACATTGGATCAATGTGACTCTGAATTGATTATCGAGAACTTAACAAGATCACTATCAAGAACAAATATCCTCTCCCATTCATTGATGTCTTATTGGACCAACTACGCGGAGCTCAATACTTTTCCAAGATTGATCTTTGTTCACGGTATCATCAATTAAGGGTCAAAATGGTGGATATAACAAACAAGGCATTCCGTACAAGGTATGGACACTATGAATTTATAGTGATTCCATTTCGTCTTACTAATGCCCCTGCTATCTTCATTGATCTGATGAATAGAGTCTTTAGAGACTGTCTTGATCAGTTTGTGGTAATCTTTATTGAAGACATTCTTGTCTATTCAAAGATCAAGGAAGAACATAAAGATCACTTGAGAATTGTATTGAAGACCCTGATAAAGGAGAATCTTTATGCCAAATTTAACAAGTGTTAATTTTGGCTTCAAAAAGTTTCATTTTTCGGTCACATAATCTCAAAAGTGGGGATATCTGTGGATCCAGTAAAAACAAAGGTTATCGAAAGATTGTCGATACCAAAAATAGTAACTCAGATCCAAAGTTTTCTTGGTTTAGCTGGATATTATTGTCATTTTTTGAAAGATTATTCATGATTATCTAATCCACTCACCAGGTTGACTCGAAAAGGAGTTCTGTTCATGTGGATGGAGTAATGTGAAGAGAATTTCGAGGAGATGAAAAGAAGGTTATCTAGTGCACCTATAATCACACTTCCTTGTAGTGGAGAAAGGTTTGTGATCTATAGTGATGCATCCAGGAAGGGTATGGGGTGTGTTCTAATGCAAAACAATATGGTGATAGCTTATGACTCACGACAGTTGAAAATCCATGAGACAAATTACCCAACTCAAGATTTGGATATTGCTGTAGTAATCATTGCATTAAAGATTTGGAGGCATTATCTATATACTGAACGGTGTGATATTTATGCTGACCATAAAAGATTAATGTATATTTTCACACAAAAGGAGCTGAATATGCGTCAAAGAAGAAGGTTTGAGGTGATTAAGGATTATGACTTCTCAATTCATTACCACCGTGGGAATGCAAACAAGGTGGAAGATGCATTAAGTTGACAAGACCCATGATGAGGATCACAAAAGATCCAATATTTCTGGATTTACAAAGGATGGATCTTGGAATTATAATGGAAGGGGAGAAATATTATCTTTCTCAAATGAATTTTCAACTATCTATACATGTGATGATTAGAGTGGAACAAAAAGAAGTTGTAGAGTTAAAAAAGAAGGTGAGAAATGTTCCTGATTTCAACCGTGATTGTGATGGGATAATAAGGTTCAGGAATCGGGTTTGTGTTCCTCCCATCCCCGAATTAAAGAAGGAGCTGCTGGATGATGCTCATAGTTCTTCATTCTCTATTCATCCTGGAAGCACGAAGATGTATAGGGACCTGAATGAGTACTTTTGGTGTGATGGCATGAAAAGAGTTGTTTCTGAATATGTCTCTCGATGCTTGGTTTGTCATCAAGTTAATGTTGAGAGATAGAAGTCTAAGGGGATGTTACAAACATTACCCATACCCTAATGGAAATGGGAAAAAATCACTATGGAATTTATAACCAGACTTCCTAAAACATCCAAAGTCAGTAATGCTATCTGGGTTATAGTTGATCATCTTACAAAGTCTGTACACTTCATTGCTATTAGAGTGGATTTCTCTCTGGATCAGCTTTCCATGATATATGTAAAGGAAGTGGTAATATTGCATGGAGTACCACGTTCCATTATATCTGATCGGGATCTGAGGTTTACCTCACTGTTTTGGAGAAGTCTTCAGCATACTCTAGAAACAGACTTGAGTTTCAGCACTGCTTATCATCCTTAGACAGATGGTCAGTCTGAGAG
Source organism: Viscum album (assembly GCA_963277665.1). Classification (NCBI taxonomy): domain Eukaryota; kingdom Viridiplantae; phylum Streptophyta; class Magnoliopsida; order Santalales; family Viscaceae; genus Viscum; species Viscum album. The sequence goes on along the minus strand of OY728162.1, from coordinate 1,230,739,022 downwards.
AAAAATTAAAAATCTAGAAGATATGTTAAGAGCATGCTCTATGGATTTCAAAGGTGGTTGGGATCAACATCTACCTTTGGTGGAATTTTTTTATAAAAATAAATTTCACTTCAGTATTCAAATGGCTCCTTATGAATATCTCTGTGGAATGAAATACTGAACTCCAACTTGCGGGGATGAAGTTGGGGAAAGAAAGCTATTAGGACCTGATCTTGTTGATGAGATGAAAGAAAAGGTCAGATCTATTCAAAAACACCTTAGACCGGATCATAGTCGATGAAAATGTTATGTAGATAAACGAATAAAAGAACTAGATTTTGAAGTGGGTGATAAATTATTCTTACGAATATCTCCTTGGAAGAGAGTAATGAGATTTGGAAAGAAGGGAAAGCTAAGCCCTAGGTATACCGGTCTTTTTGAAATACTGGATTGTGTTGGGAAGGTAGCTTAGCGATTGGTGCTTCCACCGAATCTCTCTCAAATTCATGATGTTTTCCATTTATCTCACATGAGAAAGTACATACCTGATCCTTCACATGTACTTAGCTCAGAAGTTGTACCACTAAAGCAAGATCTTTCTTATGAAGAACAACCGATAGAGATTCTGGATCATAGCGAAAAAGTCCTACGGAACAAGACCACTCGCTCGTTGAATGTTTTATGGATGAAAAACCAATTTTAAGAAGCTACATGGGAGCTTGACGATATAATGAAGGAGAGGTATCCTGATCTGTTTGTTACCAAGTGATGAATTTCGAGGGCGAAATTCATAAGGGGGGTAGCATGTAACACTCGAGATTTTTATGAGAAATATTTTGTTTTTATGTTATATAAATCATCAAATTAATCTTTCACTACACACAACACTATCTTGGCTTGCTTTACACGCAATCACAGCCTTCCTCGATAGCATGCGTGAGACGCAATACCGAGTTTCACTAAACAACGATATGTTATTAAAATATTATTAAAATTAGCCATTATGTATAGTAATAACGACTTTTTGATATTTTGTAAATTTTATCATTCAAAATGGACTTCATTTTTGGATTCAGAGTATCGAAGTTAGCCTAGGGTTATATTTTGGTATTTTTCTGAAAACTTTCAATTTTTGATGAATAGTGAAAACACTGGGTTACTATTCAAAAACCGACTTTTTTATTTAATTGTTTTTTATTTTATTTAAATTTATTTTAGGTCAAAATTGATACAAAACACCTATATATGTTCAATTTAATTCATTTGAGTCTTTTTATAATAATTTTAGATATATAAAAATTTTATTGAACTTTTCACCGTCTTTTACCAACCTCATATGAGAATTTGAAAATTTACATAAAACTAAATTTTACCACTTTTGTGAGTCAAATTTCGAAAATCCGAGAGACACGGTGAATATCAAGGACTAAAATGTGGTTCAATGAGATGAAAATAATTTTTGTGAATAGTAACTTTTAATTTTTTTTTACCACGATTAAAAGTAAATAAGGAAATTATGGGTCAAAATGATATTATTATTATCTTAAAACATATCCTAATTCTATTGGATAAGTTTAATTCGACCAAAAACAACCTCAAGAATAAAATATGACCATTTTGGCCCACTTGGATTATATTGGGATATTTAATATTATTTTATTTAAATAATAGTTAAAATCAAAGTTTAATAACTAATACATTTTTAATATAAGGTTATAAAAAAGAAAAATTCGGCTATAAATATTCATTAGAAAGATAATAAGATTTCCTAAATAATGGTAGTTTATTTATAATTTTTAGACATTAAATAATTTATTTTATTTATGACACAATGATGTTGCAGTAATTATCTTATTAACGAAATATTGACATAATTGATGTTATAAATACCCAAATAAATGTAATTTGAGCCTTTTAATGAATTACACTAATTTTATAGGTTAATATGACATGTTATTATTTATTTAATTAACATTTTTATAACGTATCATTCTGTTATGATTTTCACAAAAATCGATTACCAAATAGTGTCAAAATTGAAATAAAATAGTTTTTAAAACAAATATTATATTATTATTTGTTATATTATTCTTAAAAATCAATGGTTTGGTCAAATACTTATATACGGTTATATATATTAATAATAAACAACTTGGGGTTCGTTTTTCTTGTTATAGTATGTGTATTAACATTATAGTGTATGAAAACAAGAAGACAGAGTAAAAGTAAAATTATTTAACATAAAGTTAAATCTAAATGATAAGGTTAAAATAGAAACCTAAAATTTTCTAAATTCTAATGGATGATAGGATTTTGACCCATCCCCGCCTTAGTTTCAAAATAAATCAATTTGGAGGTATTAAAAACAGAATATGACTTTATAATAAAATAATATTTTTAGTTTTTCCAAATGTGCCCCTCTCCTCTCTTATAAAAGGGAACCTCATCCCTCTCCTACTCACACCACTTTGAAGCTTCATGTTCGGCCAAACCCTACCAAATTATCTTCTCCACTTACCTAGAAACATCCTATAGGTCCTGGACTTCTCCAAAGACCATTTTTAGTGCCCTTAGTGGAGGTTAAGAAAAGGCGCTTCAAAGAAGAGGTAATATCTGTTACTGATTCATTCAACGTTATTTCTTCTTCTACTTCTTCTTATTTAGTTGTTTCATTATGAAGTAATAACATCAGTATCACTCATATATAGATATGTTATTATATTTATGAAACAACCCTATTTCACCATCTATCCATCCTACAGAAAACGAAATCACCACGCGTGCGTACGTACGGAATACCGTCTTCACGCCGTGGTGTCATCTAATTTCCACCACCCCCTTACTTGGATGGGTATAATGGTGTAAATAATAACTATATATGATTATTGAAAAATGATATTGATTCTGAAATAATATACATACACTCCAATACAATTCCATGATCATGGGAATGATATCATCCCTCGTACGTACGTACGGAATACCGTCTCAATGATGTGATGTGACTCATTCTAAATGTTCTTCATTGCATAATGATTATATAAATGAATTGAATGAATAAATATGATATATATCACACTAATACCATTCTGGAAATGAGGTATCTATAACCTAAAAAGAGGAATAAGAATTTATTTGATAAAACACGCATAAGAACAAAAAGTAATAAACACCCGAATAACAAGTAGCAATGAAATATTACTAATAAGAAGCTAAGAATATAACCATATAAGATATCATAATAATTAGTATGATTATGGAATAAGTAAATGAAATAATTTAAATCATTATATAGGAGGTTCAAACACTTATGAAGAAACTCGGACCTAAGGTAAAGGAAAATCTCACAATCTAATTTTTATCTGAGATTGTTTATACATTTGAATTTACTGGGGAATATTTATCATCCACATCCATGTTTTCTCAATATGTAATTTTAGTTCTCTCCTATTACAAATTGTTAAACCCAATTTTACCCTTCAGTGAGTTTTTAGTAAAATATATGAAAGGAATCTTTTGTCGTTTTTCATACGAAGTACTTTTTTACTTTTCCGGCCAAAGTACGAGAAGAATGTTTTTAAAACTAATATGGCATGAATGGATTTTTAGAACATTATTTTCAAGAAGCTTAATTTACATGTTTTAAAGATTATTTTTAATAAACTTCTTTTAGTTTATAATTTTATAACATATTAAGAATGTTTAAATGTTTTTGAAGTAGAAAGGATATTTTCCCCAATAATGGAGTTCAAGTGTTTTATCAAAATTATTTTACATATAAGATAATATAGGTTTCTTTTTCTGTACTTATTATTACATTGATTTGATTATGTTGTGATGGAATTATTTTTATGAATTCATTTATCTTATCTGAATTGGTTTATGGTGTCACGATGTTTAAGAATCCCATTTTAATTACATGGGTTACACAATGATGTATGATTTATGATTTTGTGGCACATATAAGAATGGTATCATTATGAGATGGGTTGGACCTATATCTCCCTCCAATGCATTGGGTAACGACTTATATCTCATGAGATATACATAGCTGGAATGGAAAGTTAAACCAGTTCAGCGAAACAGGACTTAAATGAGGAGTGAACTCGGTTCAGAAATGGACTTTGTCGGTTAAGATAGTCTTGACAATGAGTCTTGACTACAAATAAATGATTCCCTAAGATTATTTTTGTATTCCACAAAGTTTCATGTTTTAAGTTATGATTATTTGGATTACATTTCACTAATTTGATTTATCCCATGTTATGAAATTATGATCTCTTTTGCAGGTTTGGATTTCCAAAATGTTATGTTCTTATGAATATGATATGATTTATATTTATTTATTTTACCCTTACTGAGAATTTGAGATCACCATTTTGTATTTTTTCTTTCCCCATGTCCGGAAGAAGGTTATTAAGTAGGATATGCCAAAAGGGACTCTAGATATGATGAAATAAATGGGAGGCAATATAGATGATTTATGAACCAGTTGTTTATGTTTCCCAGTTTCTAAAGACACTATACCTATACGGTCCTTTCATGGTGTTGTTATATGTTGTAATAAGTGTGCTTCAACTTGGAAGTAATAACAATGTAATGTGTGGGTCGTTATAGAATCACCATTTTGTATCATTCACCAGTGATTCGAGACCATCATTTCTCCTCTCCATGAGAATATGGGAGTTGTTTCTTAAGAGTATATGAACCTTCTATCTTTTAATTTTTGGAACGACTACCCTTATCACCCTTGCCTCACCGCTTAATACCTCCACTCAATGATTCATGTATGTTAGGGAAACCCGAATGACTATTTTTATTCCACATGGTTGGCAGACCAGTTAGAATTTTTTGAGTCATCTATCCATCAAAACCCATTAGGATCGCTACATTATCTATACATCCTCATGATTATCCACCTGTAAATGATTGAGTTCTAGGGTGATGGTGATGTGATCATGCTAGACACCCCATATCATGTTTGGGTGAGAGTTGACCTAGTTTCTCCTACTGGTGTTGCTGATCCAAACCACCCTCATCCTCCGTGGATGTTCCCACACTGCCCCACCCACCTCTTCTATCATTCCTTATGCTTCCATCATCCCCTCTTTTTTTGTTCCTTCCACCTCCCAACATCCACCCGAACCATCGTCTAATATCCCATTCTCCCTCCTCCAAGCCGAGATAGAGTGCCACCCTGATGCTATGGCGCAGACACTTGGGATAATTGAGCAGATTTCTGTTATTGTTCTTCTAAACCATGGGATATCAATACCAGGGAAATCCCCTACACTAGTACCTCCATCCACTCCTCTACCTTCTGCCGTATATCCAAAAGTGACATATATGGCCACCAATTCTATTTTTTAATCTACTTCTGGCCTCTGATACTTTTTCCCATGTTGAGCTTGTGGTGCCTATTGTGTGGCTCACTCAGAGTTTTGAGATCATGCATCCAATTTTCGTTGCGGTTGCTTCTCCATTGACAGACTACATATTTGCAGATGATGTATCTTATGAGGTGTCCTGATGATTAGTTTTTAATATATTTATTTCCATTATATATATCACTTTTGATCTACTCATGGTATGTGATGATGTATGTTTCAGTATATTTCTTTTTTTACTTCCCTCTGCAGTCGTAGGTACTCTAGAGAACCTTGGTCGTCTCTATTTCTCCTACATTCGTATTTGTCCTTTCCCTATGAGGGGATAATTTTTAATTGTTTATTTTCCCTTTTTTACATTGGATTTACTTATTTCCATACTTCCCCACTTCTTACCCTACAGTTCCCAATATTCTCTCCATTTCCTTGGTATTTCACATGGGGGAACATGTGTTATATTAAGTGTGGGGGAGGGGATCGTACTACACTAGTCTTTCCTATGAACTACTTTAGGACACATCATTAATAGTTGAAATATTTTAAATTTTGTAATTTTTTGATTAGTTATAATTTTAAATAATACATACATAAAATTCAATTTTAAATGTTATAATGTTTTTCAATATTCATATTATTCTTAAATGATTGATGATATAGTTTGGTTCCAGATTTAATTTCTTGGACATTGAAATTTAATATATTAATCATTTGTTCTCATGTCATGACCAGATTGATCTTTTATTGTTTAATCATTCCTGGGAGCTATTATCATCCTTTTTGACATATTCTTTATATATCCCTCTTTTTTGTGATATTCGTTTTATATTCATAACGATAAGAACAATCTAGTTTATCTCTTCAAAACATGAAGATTTTTTAATCACATCAAAAATATTTAGGCATTTGATTTTTTTTCAGCCCCTTGGACCATGAATCCTACCCTACAACTAATATTCAAAAACCTTAGAAACCATGAAATTCCTTGATAAGAAGCTACATTAAAATCTTATTTTCCCTTCATATACGAATTCTTTCATAATTATTCATGATTATTCACTAGATATATATAGAGGTATTTTTGGCCATTCTTGTTATATTTTTATGAGAAACAAGGCATTTATGGGTGGGGATTTTATCACATGTTCATTAGGGAAGAAAGGTTTTCAAAACCACTATTTATTGTATTCATTGTTGTATCTCTATTCAAAAAAAATTGAATATTTTTTACTGAAAGTAAATAAAAAAGTGGGAGCAGATTCATTCATGGTTTATGAGCCCATATTGGAAAAGTGTCATATTAATGATACTGATTGAGAGATATTTATTGGGGGTGATTTTTTTACTCTTTATTTTGAATATCATGAATTATTTCTTAATAATTCAGCCTCCTTTCTAATCATCTGAGATTAATTTTCATCATCACCTACAAACTCTTAACCTTAGAATATTGAAACCTTCATTAAAGACCTCATGATTTTTTGACATTAATATTGATTTGGAGAATGATAACAATTGAATGCCTATGGATAGATTTCATATACCTAAGATTAAGTGTATCTCTGAATAAATACATTTGAGTTATGAGTGTGGTACATTTTTGTGAGGTAAATCATCTGGAGGCATGTTTATTTATGGGAAGTTAAATAATTTGGATGAAAGAGGACGAAAAAGTTTAATTAAATTTTTTATGATCCATGATTATAATATCATTGGAATTGAAATATGTTTTGTTCCTTTTATAATATTAAGTTATCACTATAGTAATTAAAATTATACTTATATGAATAAATCCCTTTTTTGAGTATGGATTTAATGGATTGTTGATGGGATTTTTCATGAGGGAAGGAAAATGACTCATTGTGGAGATGTCTGATGTGTCTGAATTCGGTATACATTTTCATATATATTAACAAGCATAAAAACATGATTTTATAAAATATCAATAAATTTGTGGATCATATTCTTTATATTGGTGATTATGGTAATTTTCAATTCTTTTCCATCAAAATTCACTAATTGGGAAATGATAGAAAACAATTCTAATATACATGTCGTGAAATTATTACACAGGCTATGTACTATTGCAACGACACCGATCATGCAGTACTGGATACATGCCAATGTTATCAGCCAAATAATTCATGGCGCGTTCATCTTATATACACATCATTTCGGCCATTCTAGAAGCAGTTGGATTCAAATGAATGATATTACATGACATGTAGGGAGGAAATTCACACCGTCTGACCCCACTTACTATGTGACACTATGTTCCATGTCACGTGAGGCGAGGTAGCTCACCCACTGAAAGAGAGAAGAGGTCCAAAATGGGTTGACCATGGTACATTTTATGTACATTCTGGTTCACACCATGTATTTCTAAATACTATAAATAGATGATATGACCCTCCAATTTTGACATGAACTCTCTAATACAAAAAGTGTCAAATTCTGGTGATGCTCAATGATAGAAGAATGAGAGAATATAGGAATGGTGGTGATGATGCAACCACTAGGATGATATTTAATCCAATTTCTTGTGAAATTATTCACTCAAGAATCACAAGATTGTTATTCATTAGCTATTCTATTAGTTTCTACATACCCTATGTGTTGGGGTCATGGATGATTATGGGGTATATTTTGAAAACTGTTATATTGTACTCATGTTATTCCTTTATCTCTCATAATTTCATAAAAAACCTTTTTAAATATCACTAGAAAGCTCATATAAAACCAAGAAGGAGATTTATAGGTATCATCTAAGAAATTATGATTAAGCACATACATGATCATTGGATGTTCTAATCATATCAAAAGGTTTGCAATTAATAAAATTAAAAGAAATCAAATTCAAAACCATGGAATTGGTTTCATTAGTTTTAAAAAACTAACCAGACCAAGGGGGTTTTCTTCCATGTGTTTGGTGATGAAAAGTGTGTCATGTCACCTCGTGAAGGGGGTAGTCCACATGCACATGAATGATAATATCATCTTCATATGAGTGAAAATTTAACAAATAAATTGATATATTATATTTAAATAGTGATAAATATTTAATTAATATTATAATTATGTCATTTGTATCATATATAATCATTAATACTATCCTTATCACCTTACATGTGATACGTTATTGAATGATGAATCATATCACTTCAGAAGGAAGTAGTTGACCGTACAAATGAGAGATATTATTGTATCTCCATTAGAAAGGATGGTAAAATTGTATATATGTTATAATAACTCAAAAAAATTTCATTATGGTATCAATATAATATATATTTAAATATATTCTTTAGATCTATCATCACACCCAACCATGATAGGTTGTAATGAAAATAAGAATAATATCGGTTCGTGAGGAGGTAGTCCGCCTACCACATTAATAGAAATTTCGTAACCCATTTGATAGAAGTAGATATTAGTTTACTTCAATCCCTTAACATTAAAAAAATTATATGGAATATATTGAGGTTATCATATCATTTTTTATAAAAATAATTTAAGGAGGTGCAGGATGAAATAAAATAAAAATTCTCAATGAAGAACTATTCCTCTCATTCTGGTATATTATTTAGGTTTTCAATTAATAATTACAATGATTTATTTATTACCAAAATAAGGATTCTATAATGAGATTATGGACATTAGAATTTTATTTGGAAATAAATTGTCCTAATAATGGGTTACAATCTATGAATAAGATATGGGAGGGGAGGCCTTTTATAGGTAATGTGAGTGATAGACTTATAATGTTTTGAAAGGGTTCAATGAAATCCAAGGGTTATTCAAGAAATGATTTTCCGAAATGGGAAATTATATAAAATAAAATAGATAATGAAAAAATATTTACATCCAATGGGATTCCTAAATGTTGGTAGGTATTTTATACATTCTATTTTTATTTTAACAACTGATAAATCCATTTTAACTTTAATTGTGATAATTAATATATACATTTTTCACTATTAATTTTGGTAAAATATTCATTGAACATATTTTAAATTATCTATTAAAATAAATAATAATATAGAATCCATTTTTAAAAATTCATTTCAAAGATGTGAAATTTTAATTTCAAACTTAATCCCAAATACGTGATGAGATATTGAGTTTTTTATGATAAAAATTACAAAAGATTACAACGTTTTTATATAGAAATTTAATAATTAATTAATATAATTAAATGAATATTATTAATTTTTATAAAACAAATAAAATGTTATTATAAATAATAGGAATTTTTTTATCATTATAATTTTTTTAAACTAAAAATCAGTTTTCAATTCAAATTCTATATTGTTCACTATTCCTAAAAATTTAATATTTCTAGAGAACTTCAAAAAAAATAAGCTTAAGATGGTTTTTGTAATAAAAATAAAAAAATTATGTTTCTTTTTTAAAATAAATTTTTAGTACGTGCTAAAAATAAATTTTTAAAATCTTGTATATAAATAGTGAATAAAAAGAATTTTAGAAAAACTCTGGTTATTAGAAAACATTTATTTTCATTTTAAATAATTATTATTTTATAGAAAATAAATAGATATAAATTTTAGGTATTTTATACATGTATAACCCATATAATTTTGAAATGTAGATTTTAATATTAAATTAGTCAAATTTAATGGCAATTTTAAAATTATAATATTTATATAATAATATTTTAATAGACTATCATGTTTCATTCAACCCAGTGTTGTGTTCGTTGTATGTTATCAATGATATTGAATTATTTAAAAATACATATATCATAACGTCTTACTTTTTTATATTCCCTATTATGATTAGTTTATCTTGTCACACACACTATCAAATATGATGTTCATATTTTAAAATCTCCAGGTGTTAAAATTCACCCTTAAATAAAATATCTCCCCAAAAAATAATCATGATCATGATAATCAAGTGTTTTCCCTTTGGAAATAATCATATGGGAATCCCAATTCATTATAACGGTTAGTAAAACATTCCCATTATAAAAAATTAATGGAAGTGAATAACTTTTCTGATAATAGGTTTCAAAAATAGGATAACATAGATTGAATGTGAAAACATAGGAATATAATAGAAAACATGCAACCAAATATTGATGTAGATATATAGAGAAAATAAATAAAATTAAATTGGGTGATCCATAGAAGGTAAAAAACCAAAAATCTGTAAACAAAATAGGCATGTAAAATGTAACTAATATCATGAAAAATGATGAAACTAGGGAAATTGTTTTGTTTAATGATCATTTTCAAAAGGTTGGGGAATTTTATTAATGTATTAGGAAATATACTTTCATGATGTGTATCTATTTAATATGCACAATTTCACCCTTTTATTATGATTTGATCATTTTCCACTTCATTTATTACTAAAAAATAAATATCAAAGAGTTTATTTTTCTTACTAAAGAACTAAATGTTTCTTTTAACCAATTAATAAAACCACAATAAAATTACAAGTATTTCATTATATCTATATATTTTATTATTAAAATGGATTATAATAGGATATCCAACATGTATAAATATTATGATGGTGTAGTAATACATTAATCACTAAAACCATATCCAAAGTATAAGTTAACCCATTTCATCAATTGTTAACCTTTTTACCATTCCATAGTATTATGATCGAAAATATTATGAATAAGGATAGTAATTTAAAAAATGATCTTATTAATAATCTCCTAAAATAGATGAAGAAGCTCTTAATCTTCACATAACAAACATGTGAAAACCTTCATCATGCATTGTCTCCAGTAATGGTAATAAACTATAGTTCTACATAACTATATAGAAATCATGTGGTGTTCGGTATCTGATAAATAAAACAATTATTATTGGACAAAATACATAAATATAAAAAGCATTTTAACTTCATCAAAGATAACATAAAAGACTTTTTTCAATGAATCATTAATCAATTCCAAGGAAGTTAGTACTATCAATTTTACTTTACCCATATCAAAAAACTTTTTGTTCCTACCTCATTATATTGACATTATGAACATATTAATAATTTTATTTATTTAAATCACATGTTTTTAAATTTTTTAAAATATCCAATAAATCATTTTTTATTGTCATTTTAAGCATTCAACATACAATTTCAAAACCATAATGAATAGTTATTGCAATGTAACAAAAATCCCAGTTATAATTATTTAAACCAATAAATAATTGATAAATTACTAAATTCTAATATTTATTTAATCTATTAATTACCAAAATAATCACTCCACTTTACTTTTCTCAATATTATAATATTAACCTTAATCACATAGCTTCTTCTATGGAAGTTTCCCTAAAAAATTGTGGAAATTAATTGTAGTAGTGCCCCATATCTATACAGTGGAAGAAATGAACATTGCAAATTTTTTTATTTACCATGATATTTTAACACCCCAATATTTTATGAGATATATTCTTTTTAATTTTATTGATATATTGTGGTTTATTCTACACCATTATTATCTTACATTATACACAATACTGTATTAGCTTTTATTATACACCACACTATTCTGGTACTGTGTTACTCAAAATTTCATGTTCTTATGATATATTGCATTTCACTCAGGACCATGTATATGTGATAACTAAATATTTTAAAATATTCATTATAATTAAGGGTATGAATATAATTCTATTCCTTCTAAAAAACAACTATTTAAAAGAAAATAAGTGTGTCTATAAAATAATAAAATATCTCTTTGTGGATTTAATTTGTGAAATATATATGTAATATATAAAATATATTTTTTTAAATTCGTCGGTAATTTTTTTTGAGATAAGATATAAGATCATATTCTAATTTTTGGATAAAATATGTAATTTTCAAAAAAAAAATAGTTTTTCCGCATTTTGATGACAAACCATTTTTAAATGTATTTTTTGAAAGTTTTGTATGTTCTATTGGAAATAATAATCTTATTATATGGAAGGGGAAATAAATATTTATATTGGATTAAATTTGTTATTTTTCTGAAGAAATTCATATTCTAACCCTTCTATTATCTTGAAATTATTTTCAAATTCATCATAAGAAAATATTTTCTTTTTCAACTATAAAAGAGTTTTCCATATGTTAAGAAAAATATCATGACTTAAATCTTCCTTCAAAATCTCTGGAATGTCATACTGAGAGTCACTTCAAAGGCCAAAACATAATTGGAACTTCACCTTTTGCCATTTGTATTCTCATATTAAGAATTTCCTCTTTATCATTTGATGAAGATTATTCTCCCTGATTAGACCAGAGATGGTGCTTCCATGATGCTACATCGGATTGAACAAGATTGGTAGATAATTCAATGATCAAACTAGAAGATTAACGACCCATGGGTGGTTTTGAGAATGACCGACACCCTGGGCTATCTTCTGATTGAGAAAGAATTTCACCTGATAGTGTTAAAGCATTAGACATGACTGGCCTCACATTTGCAAGTGCCTCAAGATAAGAGGGATTTGTCTTCACTACATTTTCTATTAGATAATTTTCTAGGAAATGTGAATTACTACTATGGAGAGAACATTCATATCTAAATTCATCAGTATGTGGAGGACCACCATCATGGGTTACTGCAAAAGATGAATCATTTTTCTCTTTGGTCTTCTAGCCACACAGAGGGTTCTCGTGGCTCTAATCTGAAGATGAATCTTTGAGATCAGCCAAATTTTTATGAATCATGCCTTCATGAGAAGGTTTCTGATGAATACCTTCTAAATTAACGTCCCACTATTGGAAAATGAGGGAGTAAAATCATGAATTCCACCAGATAATTGTCTGAGGACATCAAAAACTCCATCATCGAGCAAGGCATTATTTCAGATTGGAATTCAATTTCTTGATTGTGCTGGGTGGGTCTTATTCTTAGAATCCTTCTGACTCAATTTAGGAACCACGGGTTGACAAAAGTGGTCATTATGGGAAGGGGTATGTGCCTGCTCCAGAGAAATGATCAGGTTAGGAAGATTATCATAACTCAAATCTGTTGTATTTTCTTGACTTGGTTGTCCGTATGATATGGGGGAGTATGACCCACAACCCACTTGGACTGGAACAGAGGTGTGTGCCTATTCTAGAGTGAACTGTTGATGTGTCACTCCAGTGGTAGGGATAGATTTATGTGTTTTTCTCTGAGATGATGCTGGAGCGGTTATAATATCCTAGCAGGCATCCAGAATATGAGTAGGGATTTGTTTATATTTTTTTACTATTGACAGAATGTGCTTGGTGACTTCAACTGCCGGAACAGGAATATACATCCATTCCATGCTTGGAGTAGGTGTATGTGCCTGGTTCTGTCCTCCTTTTACTATCAGTGAAATCTGACAGTAATCAAGTGCAGGGGAAGAGAGTCGAGTCTACCTTCAATTTGTCGCAGAAACATTCTGTTTGACTTCTCCGGGTGCTACCAAATGAGACTGTTGGTAGGCTTGATTAATAATGGATGGTTTATGTGCCTTCTGAATTCACTCCACCGAATGTGGTTGACGATCATCATTCAATACTAACAGACGAGGCTACTGGAATGATTGATGAGTGTATGCAGGTGTATATTCATGTTTACCAGTTGTCAACACATTGGGTTGGAGAGCTCCATCGTATGTAGTTAGATGAGCTTGCTGACTAGATGATGATTTATAAACAGGTGTATCTTCATGTCTATAGTACTCTTCCAGAATTGCTTGATGATATAGGAATTCTGCTACCAGACGTGTTTGCTGGATAACAGAATCAAAATAGACATATGGGTGTGCTCGCTCATTACTAGCCACCAAGTTAGGTTGATGGACGTCTCCGGAGATAGCAGAGATGTGGACCAGCTCACTGTTGACCAGATTTCTCCTCTGTAGTTTTTTCATGAATGCTCGGGTCTAAGGGACTTGAGCCAAACCCCTCAAGGCGACACCCTCATCATGTTGAGAGTACACTGCCGCACTAGTCTCATGGCGATTGTTGATGGAGCCCATGAGAAGGACTCTTGTCTCCTTGAATGAAGGCCCTGAGGGACCTACTCATTCACCTATGCAAAAAATGGGAGGGACTGGTGATTGTGTTTGAGTGATAACGACCCAAAACGGTAGGAGACGGTGGATAGAAGCACTTAATTCATGATCGCTGGTCATCGTTGTCCGGATGACCAAGGTGAATTATTGACAGGGAGGGCTTGTCGAGCGGCCTCCAGAGTTGGAATAATATCGTTTTGACGGTATTCTTTAACCAGTGCCTTTGATACCCATTTTTGAAGAAACTGAGTAGGTCATGTCATCCTCAAAGTGGATGACAATCCAGTAGGAGTAGCTGTTGAGGTATTCACATAAGAGGCATTCATGGGCGTGAACTTTAGAGAATCCATTTCTATAACGCAGATGATCTTGGAAAAGAGTGAATGTTTGATATAACAGACATAATCAAGACAAGTTTTTCCACTACATCTCTTGGATTAGCACATATGTTTATTGATTTTTTTGTTGGCCCTCTCATTGAGTTTAAATAGGGGCTTAACAAATATGTAAAACATCATTTTAACTTAATTAATGATTCACGTCGGGTTCACCATTTTTTATTTCCACTGGAATTGAGGATTATCTCATTGATTTAATGTTCAAACATTCCAGGCGGTTTCTAACGGGTTTGTTCGTAGAACCGAATACATTCAATGATTCCATATCCATTTGGACCTACTTTCCAAAGGTAGGTTCTTATTAGTCATAAACTTATGAGGCTTAAAAATTTGCATTGGTCGAGATAATGGGAGGTCGGACTCGTCACACCTTTTTCAGGTTTATTATTGTCTACTCCAGGAATCTATTTATAGACATAATTTATGTTCATGAATACTTATTAAATTACCAAGTATGAAAATGATCCTTCCTTTAAATCTGACAAGAAAAGATTAATATGTAGGAGATTTAGAGAATCATTTATATGTATTATAGGTTCTTCATCAATAGAGAATCATTTGTATTTGGTTAGATATTCTTAGTCAGTGGTATCCTTAAACACATTATATAAAAACCCCTTGGTCATTATGATAACCATACTTGTTTTAAATCCACTTAGTGGGGCACTTGAATTTAATTATCATTCAGAAGGACATAAATTATTTCAGAGTTGGGATTTTACGTGCAGATGGGCTACCTACGTATCCTTTGATTTTTTTGAAAAAGGATTCATAACCCACTTAGTTGGAGTAGAGAAGTATGAGGTCTATGAATTATTGATGGATCAAAGAAAGATTTCATAATTACTTTTAAACTATAAGCTCATGTGAGTCATGCTCGGTGTGAGAAACAAGAGGTATTGGTAAAACCTAACAATTGTTCCATCATAATAAATGATGTAGGGCTTATATATGTATGACTTCCCAAATAGATGATGATTTAGATTTACATTAGGGAAGAAAACCAGGAAGAAGTTCCATAAAGGTATATGTTCTTTATGGAGATTTGGATACGTAACATAGGTCTTAATCCTGAAAAGTTTTCCCAAATTAGAGAGGACTTATGATTGGGTTTTACTCCTAAGAAGGAATCCCACATCAAAATTAAATTAATACTGGTTAAGAGGAATTATAACTGCGGATTATTCTTAAAAAATAGCCCAGTTTAAAGGGAATTATGACTGGGGAATACTCTTATGGAGGATGACCATATTAAAAGAATTATGGTTGGGGCTTACTCCTGAGGTGGATGCCCAGAATTAAGGGAACATTGAAATATAGGGCTTACTCCTGAAAAAGAGGCCCAGGTTAGGGGACTTGAGGAATAATCCTAAGGAGGATTCCTATATTTTGTGATTTGAGATTGGGACTAATGATTGGGGATTACTTCTGAAAATGAGGCCCAGGTTAAAGATCCACTCATCATAAAGAATGAGGTTGAATGAATCAAATCTCTCACTTTAGTGAAATAAAGATATGTAAATCACTATGTTTTTAGAGATGACCCACAAAATTCCTTTTAGATAAGGAAGTCAATCAAGGAAAAATGCTGTAAAATGTCTTTTAAGAGTGTCTTGAAGACTAAATCTTGAATAGGAGAGGTGTATTTGAATAATAGAGGTGAATAAGTAGGAGGGGCACCCAAAAAGAGAGAGGCACGCATGTCCTGTGTGAGCGCGCAAGTCCTGGTCGCAAAAGTATACTTGCGCGACACTTGTGTACTTGTGTGACGGTCAAACCTTAGGGTAATACTTGGGCTATGCTTGGCTCAAGCCTTTAGTTTTATCCATAAAGGATTCTAAAAGAGTGGCACATAAGTTTTTTTGAATGGATAAGGAGGCGCGCAAGTGTGGCCATTTCCTTTATGGGTTGGCCACCTATGCGCACAAGTGTTGATGAGTTTCAACATTGAGGCCTTGTTTCCCCTATTTAGATATTTCTTTATAGGAAAGAAATTACTTTCGAAGTGGCCAGAAGACTTCAAGTAGAGACTAGGGCGACTAGAGAATAAATATGACTTTTGGAATTTTTCCTCCCCTGAAATAGGGGGCCCATCAGGGTTATTTATAGGCCAGGGAAGACCATCGGTGAAAATCATAGAGGGCACACAAGTCACCTGCATGACCACAATGTGGCACGCAAGTATACTTGTGCGACCATAATGAAAATTGTGTGACCCAAGTGGGAATAAATTTTTCTTTATGCCTTTGTCGATTTTTTTTTCTTCAAAGGATGAATCAGTTTAGATTATGGTATTTCCCTTTTTCAGTCATTAGACTCTTTAAAGGAAAGGAGCGTCAACAGTCTCATTGTTTAAAACATTTCAAAACACATTATGATATATATATATTTATATAAATTATCCTCAATTTAAATTTATTTATCAAATTTACTTTAATGTTCCGTAAATTTTTTTAAACATCATTTCATGATTAAATGAATTATTATTATGAAAAATGTATTTTTTAGTGTTCATTTTTAAACAAACTAACATATTAGTCTTTATATATAAATCTATTTTTATTTATATTTTCGTTTTATTTATTAATTTTTATTCATAAATTACTTATCTAATGGTTAGGATATAATTAAATATTATCTAAATGTGAAAAGAGTTATTTTATCAGAAAATTATTTTTATGGGGGAAATGTGTTTTTATCTTAGTAAACTAAATGAATATATATTTATTTTTTAAGGTATTGATATTTATATAATATATATTTAATAAAATATTATTCCATTAGTCTAGTAGATCTTACAATGATTATAATGAATGCAAACTCACTTTTATTCATATATACTAGAAATTGGATAAAATATGTTTTTTTAGTGTTTATAAGGATTATTTTAAAAATATTTTACTACACCTATAGAAATTAAATTTTATTATATGTGTTACTTATTTGGAATGATAATTTAAAAATTATGATATTAGTCTAAATTCAATTTTTGGCATAATTAATTTTAAAAATAGTAAAAATTTGTTATCATGGTTAATGACAAAAAGGTTTACCCCAGGGGGGTGTAAATAGTGAGATAAGTATAAAAATGAATCTTAATAATTTATAAATTTTAGTTTTAAGAATATTTATATGTTATCATATCTTTGTACAGATTTATATTCCATTTTGTTACATGTTCATAAAAATGTTACTTTAGATTATTTAAATATATATATAATTTCAATGGGGTCCATCCCTTTATTTTAAATGGGATAATAATCTCCTATATGAAAAACTTTGATCCAAATATCATTTTAAATTCCTTAAAAAAATACCATAATAGAATCTTCTAATTATTTCTTGAGATCCAATAAATACCATAATACCATCTTATGAAGGAATTAGGTTCCAACAAAAGTATTTCTCTCAAAAAATAGGTAGTCATGTTATCTTTATACATCAAAGATAATTTCTTATTATAATTCCTATAAATATATTGTGCATTCTGAAATAATTACTCTTGTTTTGTCATTATATTGTTATATTATTATGATTATCGGATGACAGTTTTTCACTCCCTAACCATGAAATGGGAAATGAATGAATCACTCATGCATAGATCTATATTACCTCCTCCATGTATCAATATGATTCATTGTATATCACTAAATAAAATTGATTTATAAAATTTTATATTTAAATAATATTAATTATAATAATTATATTTTATTTATAAATCGTTATTTATCATTTTTTTCATTTATTTCAATAGAAAATTGAATGAATTTTTTATGTATTATTAAAGATTAACTTCTCAATTAATAGTATGATTAATTTTCCTATAACTCCCATTAATGTAATATTGAAAAAAATTATATAATTATTATATATGATATAACAAGATTTAAATTCAATAGATTCTTGAGTCCAGGATCAGGTTTTGAATACCAAGACTCCTAAATCGAAACATATATGATAAATTATGTAGCTAGAAAATGAAATTAGGATTATAATGAAAAATTATTAATGAATGAGTTATAAGATGTTATATTACAACTACTAATAGTTGTATAATTATGAATTTGGTTACATTATTTAATTATAATAGTTTAAATTTATTATAGTGGAGTTCAAAGAACTTATTTTGATAGTGAGACATGAGGTAGGGTATTTATGAAGCAATCTCACTATCTTCTATGTAGTTTTTGAAAAAAAATTATAATGATTTATTAATCATATATATCATTTATTTTATTACACTCTAGTTATTGTTGGATTTTGTTTTTCATCAATTCATTTTACCCTTTCATATTACTGAATTGTGTGAAATAATTGTTTTAATTATAAATGACTTTGTTTATCTATTCATTAAGGAATATTTATCTACCATTTCCATATTTTCTTGATAAAAAATTTTATTAATGTTTTTATTATTCTCTATTGATGGATTTAATTAATTTTTTTCACATGTTTGATTTTCTATAATAAAATTTAAAAGGAATAATCTTGTGGAATTCATAATGAATTACTTTTTACCAAATCATGAATGTAATATTTTTTAATGTATACTGCATTAACAACTTTTCGAACTTCCAGGAATATAATTTTCATTGATGATTCAATTACATGTTTTCCTGATTCTTTACAAAGGAATGTTTTTTCATAATATTCTAATTTTTTTTATATTTTAAATAAATAATTCTAATATGAAATGGTTATTTTCATTAATAAATAATTCAGTTATATTTTAATGTAATTATGTTCTATAAAACCACACTATGATTTATCATTTTCTTCACAGTGGATATGGTCCAATGATTCCAATTTTATTCAATATTTAGATTTATAATGATTACAATGATTAAATAATTTTTTTTAAATTGTTCATCTTATAATTAAATGATAAATGTTTACATAATTTTTTTGTATACATATTAATAGATTGTGATTATATGATGTGTGGGTCTGTTATATCCTTTGAATGAATTAGGTAATGTTTAATGTTTTTTAGCTCAAATGGAAGATTATAAGTGAACCCAAACCCAATATAGGGTACATTGGAGGTTATCCCAATCCCAAAAATGGTTTACACATGGTTAACCATATCCTATCTTGATAGTAATGTATTGGTTAATATACATGAATGTTTATATATATGATTATGATTATGACACTTTTTATGTGATTATCTAAGATATATTCTAATTATTATAATATAAACTCATGCATTAAGATATTTTGTTCGTATACTATTCTAGTATTATGATATTCTTAGGACTGTGAATTGTTGGGTATGATCTTAAAAAGTCTATCTTGTAATATTTTACCTTACGACCATGTTATTCTTCTCTATGATAATTACCATATTTCACACATGTTTACCATTACTATGTATTTTATATCATTCAATATTATTTATAATGTCCCCAAGGATTGTAATAATTATATTATATACACTATGGAGATGAATGTTACTATATGAGAAGAACATTATTAAGTACTTTGAAGATATTTTACAATGTAAGATGATTTTTTTCTTATCATCGGTAAAATTAAACATTTATAGTCTTTAGTTATGTTATATTTTCAGAAATATAGATCACTCATGTGAAATGATGAAATATAGACTTAGGTTATTTTATATTCACTATAGTTAGTATAAAATAATGGTATATTCATTTAAATTTATTATGATTAGATATCATTATTTAAATATTTGGGAGAATTTTAGGAATAATGTAAATTCTTTAAGATTTAATAAAGTATATATTTTCGTTTTTCATAGATATTGAATCCCAATATAGAAACATGAATGTTTAGATGGATATGGGACATATAATCATATGGGAAACACCATTGAGAGGAGATTATTCAGTATTCACCCGATCATCGCTGGACCATGATGAGTGTGTGACTCTGTTGGGCCACATGAATTCTTATTTGTGTTTTGTTTATTCAGTTAAGAGGTTTTTGGAGTATGGGTATTTTAATAGGGGTGTCAAGAAAAATTTGTTATGTGATTGGAACATGGTCTATCAAATAATGTGGTTAACCTTGAATGGGTGAGTATTAGTGGTTGTGATATTTTTCATGGATTTAGTGTTATTTTTCAAACCATGAATGCTTCTATATAAAATTTGTAGGATGTGTATTGGGGATATAGTGGATCCAAAATATTTTTCAAAAAAATGTATAAAAACCATTCAGTGTTTCCACATAAATAAAAATATAAACTTTTACCCAATTTCCCTTGAAGGGATTATGTACCTTTGTATTCGATACATAAAAAACTCCTTATGTTACTGTTGGAGAATCTATCCTTCCATTGGTCATGGATTGTCACTGACATTCTATTGTTTTTTTGATGAAATCATATTTATTCATTGATAACCCAGCATCCCCCATATCAATGAGTTTTATTCATTTTTTATAGAAATGGGAAACCTAAAATGGTGGGTTGGAAGAACCTAGGTTTAATAATTGGGGTTTTGGATTGATTAAATTTTCCTTAGGTGTGTGAAGAGTAATTAATTTCAAGTAATGAATTTTTCATCAAATTATAGGTGGTTGGAACCGATTCGAGGGTATATGTATCAATTTATGTGAATTGGACAATGAAAATTTTTTAATATATTATTACCAATCCATTTCTTTATAAAATTTCATTTGATATTACTTATGATTTATGTTAAATTCATGTATGTTAAAATCATTTATTTGTGTATTTCTAATTTAGTGTAATAATAGTCTTATCTTATGGGAGTTTTTGTGAATGTAGTGAATGTGTTTCATAAAATCTCTTAGATATTTTTTATGATTTAAAATTGATTTATAATGATATTTTAGAAATAATTTCACCCTGATTAATTGTTTTTTTATCAAAATGGGAATGTTTTTTTATTAAAATTTATTTAGAGTGGATTTTATATATGTAAATATTGATGCTGATTTTTTTGGAATTGAGTAGAACATGATATACCTAAGGTATTATAGAATATTATACCAGGGACTAAGAGACAATTATAGTGTAATATTGACTGATATTACTCATTATTGTCTAAGGGATCGAGAAATCCATTAGGGGGGAAGGAAAATAGATATTCTACATTTGTAACCAATAGACTAAGGGATATCATTGGATTTGGGACTAGATAATAAAATTAGAGCTTCAATTATTGTTATTTTGTTTAGACTCACCCAAATTAGACCCCTATTGTTACATACCATGGTTTACATTACATATTCTTGATGATTTATATTATTGTATGCATTCTGTTAGTTCCTTATTTGATCTATGATATTGTGTTATTTAAAATTCAATTTTTTTGGTTATATATTCATGTTATTATTATATCATTTTTATACCCAGATTAGTTATGTGGAGTATTTTTATAATGAGTTTATTTTATTTCATTAGTAGATACATTTTAACAAATTATTTAAATATAGGTTTTGTTTAATAAAAACAGAATAAATTACCAAAGTATTTTTTAAATGTGAAACGATTCCAAAGGGAAACAATTTTATAAAATTATTTTTCCATATGAGATTTAATTTCTATTGAAGGGTTAAAATATGTAAATAGATTCATGGTGTTATCAAACTAGTTTTTATTCCTCACATAGTACATATTCAGTTCAATATATATGTACTTCTATTTAATGTATAACTGTAATGGAATTGAAAAAATGAATTTAATTAGATCATCAGGATTACCACCATCTAGGCATATTTTGAAGGAGGAGATGTTCTAAAAAGCTTATATTTTATTATATATTTTTTAGTTAAATATAAATTATTTCAATGATAGATAACTTTTTATGGAATGGCATGTTTAAATAGACCACACTATAATTATATCTATTTCAACCTGACCATTAGAAACTACCCAATTAAAATGGCACAATTATTTAGAAAAACTTTATAAGATGAATTATTCATAAATTATTTATATAATGGAAATTTAATTATAAATTCATGATAAATTAATGTTCAATTTTCAGTAAATACATTTTATGCTAAAAAACACATTTTCTATGAAAAGGTATTTTCTGGGAAAATATTATATTTAATTTAAGATAATTTTTATCCATTTTATTGGATAAAAAATTATAATTTTTGTAACAATTAAATCAAAATTATGTTTGTTAGAAAATTTTTTGTTTTGAAAATTTAAATTTTATAGTGAATTGTGAATAATAATAAAAATTCTAAAACATTCATATCCATTAATTAAAAAGTATCATAATGAATTGAATTATATCCAAAATTAATAAATCAAATTTTTTGTTAGATAAATTCTATTTAATTTCATAGTAATCAATGTTATACATTAATTTGAAATAAGTTTACTATGGGGGTTAAAAATTAATTTTTTCTTAAGAGTTACATTTTTTTATAGAAAAAATATTTAAATTCAAATTAATTCATGAAAGAAACTAAAATTTAATATTTTAGACTAGATTTTATATGTAAAATTATAACAGTTAATATAATTTAAAAATTTACAGAAACTGTTTCTTTGAGAAAAATAATTATTAGAACTATTTTTCACCTCTGTAATAGAGGTAAAATATGGCCAAATCTATGGGTTAAATCATTAAAAAATATCTGAAACATCTATCTGATTGTATGACTACTTTTTTTCAAATATAATCATAAAGGTAAATAATGTATTTTGAAAAATCATTCTCAAATTTGGATCCAATGATTGGATTGGGTCACGAGAAGTTATATTTTATTCAAAATTAAAATCAATTTCTAGATCATTGCATTTAACAACATGGATTAAATATTCTATTTAGTTTCCTCAGGAAACAAAACCAAAAAACCCTTTTTATGTTTACTTTTTAGTTTAATTTTTTTGAAATAATATTCTTTTATGTCCTCATTGTTAATTTCTGATTACACATCATTTTTTAATGAAAATAAATTTTTATTTGTTTTTTGGTTTATTTCAAAATAAATTTCAAAAATATATTGATTTGAATATAATAAAATGGGTCAAATAAATATATTAAGAATATTATTTTTAGAATAAAATATTAATTTTTTTTCCAATAGTTATTTTATCAACATAAAAATTTATTTTGGCACAGTTAGGGTAAAAATGTGTTAAAATATGTTTAGTGAGGAGAAAAGGCATGAAATGTTTCAAAACCATTAACAAATGTGATTTCATGGGATTATATAGACCCTATCACATATTATCATCGAATATGTGTTTCTTTATGGGCACTTCCCATAATTTTACTAAATATATTAGTTATCATTTTAATTTATTTCTATTCTGTCCTTTTCCACAGTTAGGAAGGTCAGATTTTCATCTTCATTATCAAAAATGTCAGAGGCTTATATACTTACCATTAATTTCAATAAAACCATACTATATAAATAATTATTTTCTAATTTATTATATTACTTCCATAATAAAATCCGTGCCTGGAGTATGTAGTAATTCAAAGGAGGTTTCTTGATGAATAGTTTTTACTCATAACTGAGTGTGTTAATTTTTATTTCATTATTTACCTCATATAAAACAAGGGTATAAATTATAATATAATTAATTAAAAATATTAAATATAATTAATTATTATGGTTTCACATCCATTATTCATTTAATCTGCATAAAATGGGAAATGAATGTATTTCTCGTTTGTATGGGCAGATTACCACCTCTATATGGAAAAACATTCCATTTTTTATCACAACATACCATTGGTGGTTAAAATTTTGTAAATACATAATATAAAAGTTATTTATTATTTAACTGTTATTTTATAAATTTTTATTACTAAACACGTTGTAATCATTTAATCCATTATAAATTTTAAACGTCACTCGTGCGTACTTATTGACTACAGTCTTCATAAAGTGATGTAATTCATATTCCACCACCACTATATTTTTAATTGTTTTTATTGTGTATATAATTATTTCTTATATTACTGGTGACATGATTTAAATTCTATATATGGCAGAACCATGATAATTTTACAATTACTTGGACTACTTAACTGACTCAAGCATAAAAAATGAAGTTGTTATCACATATTATAGTGATAAAAATAAATAATTGATGATAAACTGTTCAAAATAGGTTTTATGTAATCAAATATTTTATGAAATTTATTAATATTTTTCTAAAAAATATTTATAATAAATATATATTTAATATAAATTAGGACTGATCCCAAACTAAGAAAGAATACATAATGTTAGTTATTTATGTTTCAATCTCTTTTCATTTCAAGATTGATTATGCTAAATTTATATCAAAGGAAATTTTGTGGATCTTGTATTTTATATAAAATATATTTTCAAATCAACTAGTTATTTTGGTATTATCTATATATTAGTACAAATTTAATCCCATTGTTACTTCAAATGGTTGTGAATGTGTTTTTGATGAACATCTGATCATATTTCCACTTTTGTTGACTAACCTTTTATTCCATGAACATTCAATTAAAAATTTTCTTATGAAGATTAATAATAATAATGTAACGCCCGACCCCAGTTACCAAGAGTCGGTGCATTATTACAAAACATTAGCATGATCACAAGAAAGATCGAATCATGAAAGAAAGATTAGTTTAGTATCCTTGGAAACACTATATATATTCATAAAGTTTTACATTACATCATAAAAATGAAAACTACAACAATATAGTCTCCATAGTCTACACTCTTATCCCCTCATACTATCCCTGCAGGTCATTCATAATTTACTTCTTCGCATCCTGGGAAAAATAAAACATATAAATGGGGTGAGCTCAAATGCCCAGTAAGGATAACAATATAACGAAAAATTTCATACATAAGAATAAACATTTAAGGCAATGTATATATAAAACAAAATCCTTTTAAACTTGAACCTCAACATAGTATGGAAAAAATAAAATGAAATAATTATATTTACTTATTCACATGGATATTCTACTAATCGAATAATCACATGCAATATCAATAACCACTTTCATAATGATGGAATGCATAATGCCAGACTATCATAACCACATAGCCAAGGCCTCGTTCCAAGGCTAAAATAATATTTTTTTTCAAGTCCTTGTTACAAGACACTAGTTTGTCTCATGAGACTTACTGATGCATCGTGGAGCTATAGCGGGCTCCACCCATCTCATATTAAGTCCAATGAATTCCCAAATGAAAAGGTTTAAACATAACATAAACATTCGTATTAAAACGAACATACAAAATGTAAATACTTCATACATAAACAATGAATGGTATAAAAATAACACATCCACATTCAAACATATCACAAAACGTTCAATACAATATAGAAGTTTTGTATCATAATAAATCAACTTCAAATAAGCATAAAATCTATCAAAGGATGCTGACATAGATGAAATCAAAACATTATTAGAGAAATATCTATTTTTATTTTTGAAATAATTTAAGCGTCATATCTTTATAAAATAAAAAATTTTCTTTGAAAATATTCTTATAATCTTGTAAGGTAATCTTCGATGATTTTACAATGGTGTAAAATAGCTGCACCCATCGTATATGTTAAAAAAACATTCTTACCTTAATTCTATCGAAAAGGTTAAAAAGGACCATGTTTGGAAAATGATGGAACGATTCCTTTATAAACCACTTATAAAAGTAAACAAGGGTATAAATGAATTTAACCCATATTCTAGATAATAGTAAAAATGTTTTGAAATACATTTTTAAGAATCATTGATGTGGATGATAAAGAAATCCCAGTAGATTATTACATATAAACAACCTCGGCTAATGAAGAGATTGAGAAATAAACCCTTACCTTGTACATTTCCTTGGATGGGGTAGGTTAACCTCCTGTATAATGGTGAAATTATTGTTTTTAAATTAGAAAATAATCATATATATTAATATGATATCATATATGATCTTTTAACATTGATTTGTTAATAATATCTTAGTATTATCGTTGTTTCGGGTGTTAACTTACTCATTTTATTTTATATGTTTTGTTACATAAGACGTGTTTTAATGTATAGGTTGTATCTTATTCATATCCAGAATGATATAATGTCCTTAAAAATTATTTTTGAATCATAAAATGATAATTATACTTGATTGGATACGATGGATAATGATTGTTATCGCGTTCATGGAGATGGTAGTTCATACGTACGCATGAGCGATAATATCATTATTTTGATATTAGAATAATATATAATTGGATGTTATATCATATATAAATAATCATTATAATGTTATATTTATTATTTACACAAATTACAAATCATTATTATACCCATCCAAATTATAATATATTGATTAACAATTACACCACAACGTGGAGACGGTAAGCCGTACGTACGCACGTATGGTGACATGTCATTAAAAGGATGGATAGAATACTGAATATGGTTATACCATATTTATAATAGTATTACATTATATATGAGATACTTGATTCATTATTTTATAATGCGAATACAAAGAAAGCAGAAGTGGAAAAAGAAAGGAACTTTAAAAGGGGAGGTGAAATCATTACCTCTTCTTCGGGTTCTTCATTTTGATTTGATCAAAATGGTTCCATATAATGGCTTTATGAATAAATTAAGGCCTCTAGGATAAATTTAGGGATGTTTAAAGAGTATTTGTGGATATTTTGGCCGAGAAAAATGGCTTTAAAGGTGTGAATTAATGAGAATGGGGAGTGTCCTTTTATAAGAGGGGTGAGGGGAACCTTTGGAAAAGCTAGAAATATTATTTTATAATAAATTCATATTCGGTATATAATGGCTCAAAAGTAGATAATTTAAAGGTTAAGGTGTTTATGGGTTTAAAAACACTCCACCAATATGATTTAGACAGGTTTGGGTTACTATATTGACCTTATCTTTAAGTATTAACTCTTAGTTAATTAGTTTGACACTTACCATGTCACTTTTTATTTTTATATTATATAGTTAATAAACATACTATAAACCTCAAAGAGATACCCAAGTGGTCTATTAAGGATACACCTATCATGATATAAGTCTCTTGGTGGAACCTTAGTTTTTTAGTAATTTAATATCAATTAATAATATAATATTTGTTTTAAAAACTCTTTTATGTCAATTTTGACACTATTTGGAAAATTGATTTTTTTGAAAATCATAAATGAATGATTACTTCGAAAAAAGTTAATTAAATCAATCCTCACATGTCATATTAACATATAAAATTATTTTAATTCATAAAAAGTCTCAAATTAGTTTTATTGGGGTATTTATAATATCAATTATATTAATTTTCACTATCATGGTAATTACTGCATCATCATTGGGTCATAAATAAATTAAATTATTTAATGTCTAAAAATTATAAATAAAATTTAATTATGTAAGAAATTGTTTTATCTTTCTAAGGAATATTTATAATCGAATTTATCATATATGTAACTCTATATTAAAAAATGTTTAGTAAATAAACTTGGATTTTAACTCTTTTAACTCTTCTTTGAATTAAATAATAATAAATGTCCTAATCTAATCCAAGTGGACCTAAATGATACTATTTTATTCCTAAGGTTATTTTTGGTCATGATACACTTGTCCAATAAAATTAGGACATGTGTTAAAATAATATTAATATCTTTTTACCCTTAATTACCCTATTTACTTTTAACCTTGGTAAATAAAAGTGAAAAGTTACTATTCACCAAAAATTATTTTCATCTCATTGAACCAATTTTTACTCCTCGATATTAACTGTGTCTCTTGGATTTTCAAAATTCCACTCACAGAAGCGGTAAAATTATGTTTTATTAAAAATTCAGTGTTTTTAACTACAACTTAGTGGTTTCACTATTCATCAATAAATGATGTTATTCAGAAAAATACCAAAAATTCATGCTAGGATAATTTCGATATTCCGAATCCAAAAATGAAGTCCAATTTGAAAAATAAAATGTATAAAATTTTAAAAAGTAGGAATTACTATTCATAACGGCTAGTTTGATTGGTTGTGGTGTGTTAGAACTCGATGTTGCATACAAAACATGTTATTGCATTATTCAAAGAGAAGCATACCGTAAAAGCTTGGGTTGTTACAAATAATTTGAATGTTCTAAAAAAAATTAGTAACTTTTACATTATTTAAAAATGTTTAAAATATGAGTTGTTATATAATTTATCTAGAAAATTCATTTTTTACATTTTACAAAAGAGTTAATGGAATGATTTATTTTAATGGAAAAGTCATGAAATTTTTTTATTATGTAATGGAAATTATTTTATTTTAATATTGATTTCTTGGATAAAATCTTTATATTCAGTGAAAATAATTTTCACAAAATTTTGCATTTTAGAAAAAAAATTATCAATGGAAATGAATACTTTCCCTTATTTTCAAAGAAATATTCAAATGTTATTTACAGTATTTTTTCATCTATGTCTATATCCTTTAAGGATTATTAGGATTATATAGAGATATTATCTTATGACAATGTCCACTACATTTCATTCGACAGATTATTCAGATTTTTATTTATGCTTTGTTTTGTGAACCTCAATTTTAACAATGTGATAATTATGTTATAATTAAATATTCATCGAACCAATTTATTTTCTAATGCTATTCTATGGTGAAATAAATGAAATGTTAGGTAATCCAATTATTTTCCCAATGTTATATAATGATTAAAATATGAATGTCTAAAAATCTTGAAGAAATAAAAATATATCAATTTCGTTAGGTAATATTTGGGTCTGTTACATTCCACAAATGCATTTTTGAAATCCATTTATTACATGATATAATTATAGGAAATGAGTGGATATTGTTAGAACACTGGTTCAGATTGTTGGAGAACTTTTTTTAATGATAAAAAAATTATGATTCATTTGAAATTAATGAGATTTATGTGTTATGAATGCTTTATACATTATAAGACATCTTGGGTAGAAATTTTGAAAATTATGAAAATTTATCATTGGTGAGGAGGAGTCACCCCAAAGGATGACTCACATTGAGTATAACTCACCATTGAGGATGACTCACCATTTAGGATGACTCGCCACTAGATTAGGATAACCATGGAGGTTGAGTCGCCATCAGATAATGGGTACACATTGAGGAAAAATCACCACAAACATTGAAATTTGGATATGTAATGGAATCACATAGTGTCATTTATGAGTCACCACCAGAATTTAAATTAGTTAATGTATGGAATGAATCAAAAAAATAGGATGAGTCATCATTGAATTATTAAAATTATAAAAAATGATGTAAACACTAACCATCATAGGGGAGTCACCATCAAAATGAAAAAAATGTCTATGTGTTGTAATTTTCTACCCGTAGGGATGAGTAACTATTTCCATGACTCAATACTAACATCACTCTCTTCCAGCCTAATTCACCGCTAGAGAATATCACATCTCCAGTGTTGGTTCACCATTAAATGGAGTCACCAACACTAACTATTTATTGGTAATTTGATATTTCCAATGATTACATTATGAAATTTAATTCCACAATTTATTTTAAAGACCACTCTTCAGTGTTATACATTGATGCATTATAGAAAGTGTTAATCCTATTTATGATGATGAGGAATATCCAGATGATTCCTCGTATACACTATTTTAAAAAGGATGAAGTATACATCCTCATATTAGAACAAAAACAAGTGATGTAGATATACACACTCATAAAAGGAAAATATATGTTCAAGGCATACTATATAAGATTAGTCATGTTTTTAGAGCCTAATAATAATTGATGGTGGTCATGTCCCCAATGGTAATAATTCTAAAGGGAAAACCATCAATCTTGGAAAAATTAGTAACACAAATACTATTTATATTTCAAATGTATTATTTATTGATGGTTTAATGTATAATATTTTGGTCAATTTCTAATTATGTGTTGATGGTTTTCTCATAATGTGTGAAAACACTAATTGTAATGAATTTTATTCTAAATAATTGAACGTTTTTGACTTTATTAATAAATGTCGACTCTTATGCTATTAATATTGATTCAGTTATTTCTAAAACTGTATTAAACTTTCATGATTTTCATAGAGAATCATTCCCTTTTCATAGGAGACTAGACCACTGTAACATTTAATCAATTGGGAAACATACTGTGAAATGTTTAGTTAGGGATATACCAAAACTTGAGTTATTAATCATTAATTTCTATAACCCATTTCAAAAAGAAAAACAAAACATGGTTTTTTTTCAAATAAATAAAATAAGTTTCAACTTATCAACCTCTTTATTTTGTTTTTATCAATTTATTTATACCATACAGAATTTATAGTATAAATGGGGAAAAAATATTTATATACAACCAGATGAATTTTCTAAGAATAATTTTGTATTATTTCTTCCTGACAAGAGTGATGCCTGTTTTTACATCACCAAGTATTCAAGATCATTATTTTTCTTAATTGGATTATGAATTAAAACATTAAATAGTTACTATGACCTTGATTATGGAAATTAAATATTTGAATCCATTTTCTCTCAAAATAGTTATAATCATAACACCTCAACTCCCAAGACCCTCATTAGAATAATGTTTTAGAAATAATAAAAAGAAACCTTAATGTGATATCACATAATATGCAAAATGAATATGAATTACCTGTAATTTTTTCGATATAGGCTATAAAAACATCCTACTATATAATTTATAGAGTTTTAATTTGAATTTTCATGAAGAAAATCTCTTATGATATTTATAATAATACAAAGCCTATTCTTAATTATTTCAGTATTTTTTGTTTTAAATTCATTATTTTTAACACTAAGTATGCTTTTAGAAATTTTTCCCACAAAATCTGATGAACTAATTTTCCTAAATTATTCAAACTCTAATTAATCTTGTAGAGTATTTAGAAATAGTAGTAAGACTATAGAAGTGTCTGTTCATGTAAAATTTCAAGAGACACATCCACATTAGCATATGTCACCTTTAGGGAAGTATAATGGGGATTTATCCTCTTTTAACTAAAATTAAAAACCTTCTGATTCTTGCATGAAGCAATCAAAAAATTAACCCCGTCCTAATGAACATCCAGTACATGAACATAAACATGTTGAGATTCTTTATTATTTATTCCTATTAGAACCCTTAATTACCTTCCATTATATTAACTAGTTTGGTACATAGATAGAGTCACAAACACAAGAGTTTCTCTAATGAATCTGGTTGAACATCAAGCATTATTAACACATCTCGAACAAAAGTATTTCAATGATGCAGTTAATGACGGCTTCTTAGTAATGTATATGTAATCATAATCAAATTAATTTGACAGAAAGAATATGTTTTAACTTGTGGATAGACACAAGTAAACCACAAATACAGGTACTAAATGGTTGTTTTGAAACAAGGTTAATGAATTAGGCACTATAGTAAGAACTAATTCTAGACATGTTACACAAGTATATAGTTACAAAGAAGGAATAAACTATAAGGAAAAACATTCCACATTAACCAGAGTTGAATCCATTATAATTTTAAAATCCTTTGCATCACATATAGATTTTATACTATATCAAATGGATTCCAAAAGTGCATTCTTAAATGTGTACATAGTTGTGGAATAGTTTTTGAACAACCCATGGTTTTCAAAAAAAATCATTTCCAAATAATGATTTTAAATTAACCATATATTTATATGGATTAAAACACGAAATTATAGATCAATATGATTGGATCATATCATGAATTATTTCAAAAGAAAATAAAAATGTTTATTTTATCCTACGCTTTTTATAAAATTAATTTAAAAAGATGTTTTAGTTTTATATATTTTTGTAGATGATATTGTTTTTTGATCTTCTAAAAATTCTCTATGTAATAATTTTTCCAAAAAGATACAAATTTAATTTGAAAAGAGTTTAATGGGTGAACTAAAAATATTTATTCATTTTAATATATTTTAAAATCAATAAAACATTATTTTAAATAAATGTAAATATATAAAATATCATTTAAAATGTTTTATTTTCTATATAACTAAGAGGAGTGATACACCATTGAGTACCACTGGAATATTGGATCTTGATAAATATGTGAATGTAGTGGATTAAACCAGTTACAGATGTATGGATGGAAGTATTCTATATTTTACTTCTATCTAACCTTATATTATTATTAGTGTATTTTTGTATGCTCAATTTGAAGAATACCTAAAAGATTCACACTTGTTAGCTATAATTGTTTTTCAAATTCCACAATCATACTACCAATTATGGATTGTTTTACCCAAGAGGATATGGGTTTTAAATAGTAAGATATTTATATGTTGATTTATTTACATATGTAAAATTGAAAAATTTATCTCGAAACCCATTTACATTTAGATTGTTCTATAGTTCTGTGGTGTATGTAGAGAAAAAATCGTGTTTACACTATTTACTAATAAAGAATAATACATAGTTATCGGTAGATATTGTGAAATTGATTGTTGGATAAAAATTAAATTTCTATACTCTGGATTTCATCTTCAACATGTACCTATAAATTTTGACAACATTGTTTCAATAAATATGTCTAATTATATTATTTCACATTCTAGAACAAAGCATATTGATGTAAGACATTATATTTTAGGAGATATTTTTAAAAATGGTGATACTAAACTTGAATATGTTTCTAAAGAATTTCAACATGTAAATAAGTTTACTAAGACCGTGATATTTGAGGTAATAAACTACATCAGACGTGATTTGGGTATGATTACTTTCAATTGATCTTAATGTTTTAGGACTCTCTGTTATTATTGTCTCACCATTGTAAAATGTCTCACAATTGTGAAATGTATCACCAAGGATAAATCTCAAACCTCTATGAAATATATCATCATTGAGAATTTATCACCATTTTAAATGTCTAACAATTATGAACAACACACCATTGGTTTTTAATTATTGTAATGATTAGCTACTATTGAAAATTTCATGCATTTTTATTTTTTCATTGTTTACATTTTAATGTCATATTTTCTGTTTTTAATTCGGAATATTCGTTTTATTTATAATTCAATTTAAATTCAGTTAAGATATTTATTTTTCAATTTTTATTTTTGAAAACCTATAATTCATAAATGATATAAATTATAAATTTTTCCTAATTCCAATTATCTTATTTCTTCGTGCCTTTCCCTCAAGTCTTGGGAGACCTTTCTCTCCTATTTGTTGATGTTATTTCTATTTTTCCTAAACCATTCGAGACGATATACATGGATATAAGATGATTCATATCACCCAAATAATAATATAGAGTAATCTAGATATTCATCTTCTTTAGATCCTTTAAATCTATATCTTTTGAAGAGGGTTGTAGTACCAAAGAAAGAGGTTTAGAAGAATGGTTTTTGAAGAGGAAGTCTTTGGTGCATAATATTTTACAGGAAAAAGGATGGATTGAATTGTTCTCCCCTATTGAGTGATTTTTTAATCCTCGGTTGGTAGATTAGTTTTTCTAGTTTGTAAAATTTATCATTAAAGATAATGATGATTGGGAGAGAACTAGAAAAAATGGTTTTAATGATTCCTTTTCATTAATCCTCAAGGATGGAAATGTAATGTTTTCTCAATAATAGACTCAAAATTATTTTTAGGGGAATATTATAGAGTATAGTAAGAATTTTGTCTATTAATATTATTTGGTTGCACTTAATAGATATGAATTAATGAGAAATCCATTTTCTTATGGGATTAATGGTTAATGGATATTACATTTTATGTTTATACAGTATATGATCAGCCTATGAATGGGTGACTTTTCTAACATGAGGTACCAAGATGTGAATTTGATGAGTCTAATTAAAATGTGT
The DNA here is from genome assembly GCA_963277665.1 of Viscum album. Lineage (NCBI taxonomy): Eukaryota > Viridiplantae > Streptophyta > Magnoliopsida > Santalales > Viscaceae > Viscum > Viscum album. The sequence continues at coordinate 1,230,704,452 of OY728162.1, read as the reverse complement.
GAAAGTATTAATAATTGATGATATCTAATGACTCAAATGTATGTAATAACAAAAACATATTCAATATAAAAATCGTTAATCTACCCAAATTACCTTTCTATACTGCAAGATGAAAAAAATCTAGTTTCTTAAAGTGAATAATCGGGTGTAGACTATTGTGGTTTCTATATCACATGGGAGATTTTTATGAGGATGAAAATAACTTGAAACCCACGGAATAATTAGTGTTTTGATGATAGAGAATGTTTTAATGGTGAGTTAAAATGGGATAACCATCCTTCATGACCGAAATATATATTTTACACTGCCTTCGAATAGAGATATTTTATTGAATATTTTAATAAATATATGAAAGAATAGGATGGTACCTCTAGATATGAATATATGAAGTAATTATCTATGAATGATTTATGTGACAGAGCTTTGTCTCAAAAATATCCCTTAATTTCTTATGGAGCACATAGTCCACCAAAGGCTCTCCTAAAAATGATAAAATATTTTGAATGTACAATGTGATGAGGAAGAGGCATATTTTTATGGTGAAGATAATCTTATGTATACATAGAATCATCTGAGTAATCTAAAAATAAATATGGGAATGAGAAAGAAGTTGAAAAATAAGATGAATATAATGATGAGAATGAAAATGGAAATGCAATGTTAAATGGGGATGATGATGATGTAGGATCTGAACCTGATGGTTCTAATAGAACAATTAGAGACGAGGATATTTAAATGACTTATGGACATGTTCCCTCTCTTGGAGTGTTAGGTTTTATATCTAAATATCAACCTAGCCTTATTGAAGAAGTATTTGTGGATGCTACAGAATATAATGATTCATATGTTGAGGAGGGGGGAGTCCCCATGTAGTTAAAGTCATCGTGTTAATCATACAAATGGTGGTGATCATAGTGAGCCTTCAGTTTTCATTGATGTAACTATTATTGAACAGTCAGTATTTGTGGAGATGAAGGACAATTATTTAATTGGGCAGTTAGTTTCTAGGAAAATAGATGTTTACCTTACATTGGTTGAGATAAAAAGTGGTGTAAAGAGATCTATGGAGTTCTCTATAGTAATACAAGTTGTAGTTGTGTATATAACTACAAATCCTATAGTTTTTGAGATTCCTTCTAAATCTTATGCATATTGGATTGACCAACTGTATATGGAATGTGACAAGTTTCATGGTATCCCAATAAATAATGGTGGACCTAATCATTGAGAAGAAAAGTATCCAAATTTGTATGTAGTTAAATAGATTGATTTTAAAGGTATGATAGATATATTGACCTCTTAGAGAGTTCTTGAAATTATTTATTCACTAATTCCAGTGGATGTTGTCACTAGAGGTGACATAGAATCATTTAAAGAAGGTATTAACTCGTGTTTTTATTTTTTAAAAATAAAATGCATCGGGTCACAATGTTAAATGAAAATGATTATGCATATATATTGTAATGAACCACCAATTCTCATTAGATTGAGAGTACAACGAGTCATTACTAGGCCATAAGAGACATCCCCAATATGCCAAAGTCTGGAAATAAATGCCAAAGGAATACAAGTTGGGAGATGATTTACCCTTTAAGAAAACCAATAAACCATCCAAGCATAACCAACATTCACTATATGATTCATGAACAAAAGACTAACAAATAAACAACATCATTTATGTCAAACCACGTCAAAGTACACAACAATGGAAGAACAAACCAAACATCAAAGTACACAGCGGAAGAACCACTCAAGACTCTCAAAAGACACAAAACTCCATGCTCCACAACATCTCCCATGAATAACCATGAGCCACTTTCAATGAGATTCTTTACATTTACATGTGTCCCGGAATATGGCAGCTGCAAAAGCATGAACGTGGCAAAGCAGGGGTCAGTATAAAAATCATTTGGTTTTCCCCAATGACTTTCCTAATCATGCCACTAGGATAGTAGTGTTTGCCACATCTATATAAAAACATTTTATATATAAATATTTCTAAAAAGTAGTTTATAACTTAATATAAACAGGTTTCCAAAACCATCCATAACTAAAGGCATTACAAGAGAAATTTAAACCAATTTTCCAGCAAGTTTTTTTTCCTGAAAAATAACCAAAAAATCTTTCGAACCATTTCACAAACATTCCTTTTTGGAATAACCAACCATTTCACAAACCCATGATATCAACCATGGATGCTTCGTTATGAAATTTCGATAATCATGTGCAGTTTCTCGTCGATCTACCAAGTCACCATAAGGTAATTGTTTCTCATGTGCCATTACACCTTTGGCCCCGAGGACAAGGTCATATTTCAACCAAGCCTCGTACTTTAATGTCCCATGTGCCATTAAACATTTTACACCGAGAAAAAGGTCCTATTTCAACTAAACCTCATATATAAAACATGAAAAGACACCACACATTTACAAAAATCATTCCAAAACCATCCATTAAATAAAAAACCTTTTATTGAAACCCATTTCCATCAAAACCAAGTGTGTTCAACAAATTCAACCCATTTCAATAAAACTGTTCTTTTATTGAAAACCAAAGAATGAACCAATTTCATTAAGCCATTTCAATTCCAAACCATTTCAATAAAACTCACCTCTTTTTATTAAAAACCCATCTTTCATCAAACTATTTACCATTTCAGAAAATCCATAATTTAAAACCAACATTTTAAATTCATGAAGCCAAATCATTTTGCACAACAATTCACCAAGATTTCACAATTTCATCAAAACCACAAATCATCACTATAGATGATTTATTCCATGCTTTACACAATAAATTTCATTCAAATAATGCAATTTGAAACTAATAAAATAAATTCTAAGAAGAGGAGTTGATAGTGAATCCACCTACCTCAAATGTTTTGACGAGAACCCTAGAAAACTGGGAACGCACAAGAAAACCGGGCCGATTCACTAAGGATCCTCCTTAGATCTATTCTACTAACACAAAAAAAGACCAAATCCCATCATATATGTAATCCACATACTTATATCTACCAATAACGGGTTTAGATCTAAGAAATTGAGAGAAAAGGAGAAGTATATCTAAGTAGATATATGAAACTGATCAAGAACGATCATGTACCTCAAGAATTCGGCTTCACTTCACCAAGAGAAGCCTTATGATCACCTCTGGAATGATGGGAGAACTCTATGTGACCTTAGGAGAACAAAAATATCGAGTTAGTTCCTCTTAGGAGGAAAAATGAGCTACATAGAGGCAAAAACTCTTGAGATCCACCTTTATAGGATCTCTTTTAAGTGGCTGCATGGTTAGTTCGCATGTTTTGACAAACTGTACGCTCACCGCGTATTATCTACTGCCTCAACCACCGTTCTCGCACGGTTTGGCCGCATGGTTAAACAAACCGTGTGCCACCCATGTGGAAGCCACTTCTTCCAAGTCCACTATTCATGGTTTAGCTACATGGTATAGACAAACCAAGCACCCCCTGTGACTTCCCCTTTTCCTCAAAACATCATTACATGTTCTCCCTACTCTCCCATTCAACACTCTTAACTTTAAAACCAAGAAAAGCATCAAGTAAGGGATACATACCAGAAACCGAGGGTTATACATTCTCCCCTCCATTGGTCTTTCTATCTTCGGAATGTAGAAAACCATCATCCAGCTAAAAGAGTTCCGGCCATCGCACTTTCATTTCATTTTCATGTTCCCACGTCACTTCCTGAATCTTACCATGCTGCTATAAAACCTGCACTAGAATGATGTTTTTTTCACACAAGACTTTCTCTTTACTGTCCACAATCTGTACTGGGATATGTATCAATGAAGCATCTAGCTCTAGGTCAACATGATATCATCTGAACACATGGTCAGGATCAGGCTGAAGCTTTTTCAACTTAGATACATGGAACACATTATGCACCGAACTAAACCATGGTGGTAATGCCAACCGATATTCCTCCTCTCCATCCCGTTCCAGTATCTCCAAAAGGGCCAATATATCTAGGATATAACTTTTCATACTTCTTGAAATGACGATGTCCATGTCTTGGAGAGATCCTCAAGAAGAAAAGATCACCCACAACCTACAATAGTGGTCTTCGATGGTAATAAACATAAGATTTCTGATGACTCTGAGCCTTCTCCATTTTCTTTGTAATGAACTTGATCTTCTCTTTTGTCTCTTGGAAAAGGAATGGCCCGACTAGTGATGTTTCAGTCGCTTCCACCCAGCATAGTGGAGAAGGAAAAGGATGCCCATACAATGCTTCAAACACAGCCATGCGTATCGAGGCTTGATAACTGTTATTTTATGATAACTCCACTAAGGGTATATGATCCTCCCATGAGCCACAAAAATCCATTACACAATCCCGCAATATGTATTCCAACGTTTATATCATCCGCTTGGATTGCCCATCCGTCTGAGGATGATACGTCATGCTCATAGTCAACTGAGTCCCAAGGGATTTCTGTAATGATTTCCAGAAATGAGATGTGATCCTCGGATCTCTATCTGAGACTATAGACACTGGTACCCCATGCTACTTTACCACTACTTGGATATGTATTTTTGAAATATTTTCAACCATATGAGTTTCATGAATATGGATGAAATAAGCCGGCTTGGTAAGACGATCCACTATCACCAAAATGGCATCGTGTTTCCAGAACGTTCTTGGAATACCTGTAACAAAATCCATTGCTATCTGATCCCATTTCCACACTGCTATTGGAAAATATTGTAACATTCCAGATGGTCTCTGATGCTCTACTTTAACCTTCTGACAAGTTAAGCATATCGAGATGAACTAGGCCACTTTCCTTGTAATGCTACTCAACCAAAACTTCCCCTTCAACTCCTTATACATATTCTGTGTACATGGATGTACAACCCGTATTTTATAGTTGTAAGTATGAAGGAGTTTTTCTTGACGAGCCAGAGGTCCAACCATCCAATCTCTGAAAAACAAAACTAAAACCCCATTTAGTTTCCAGCCACCAATGGTCTCCCCACCATTGAGTTTTGAACTTTCAACATGACATTCTGCATCAGATGTTTGTGCTTCTTTGATCATCTTTACTAAACCGGGAACAAGTGTAGCTAAAAAAAAACAAAATCATCATCTTGGTCTTTACATTCCACATGCATGTCAGTTAAGACCGACATCAACTGCCCTTCATATTAATCTATTTTCACTAACTCATCGTATGAATTTCTACTCAATGCATCCTCCATCGATTTCCCTTTTCCTAGTGTGTACATCAAGTCAATTTCAAACATCTGGAGATACTCCATCCTCCTTCTTTACCTTAGATTCAAATATCGCGGTGAGAAAATGTGTTTCAAGCTACTGTGATCCATAAACACAGTATATTTCTCACCAGATATATAATGTCTCCATGTTTTCAAAACTTGGACGAATACAACTAACTCCAGATCATGTGTTTGGTAATTTTTCTAATGCACTCTCACCTGAATTGAGCCATAAACAACCACATGGTCTCCTTGAATGAGAACACCACACAACCCTATTCCTAATGTATCCCAATACACCACGACAAAATAATATAGATATCACTGAAATATCTGATTCATCAAATCCATGAAGACAACTAGTGCATTTGTTAGACCAAAAATCATGACTACAATTTGTAGTGGCCATATATGCTTCTGAAATCTGTCTTTGGAATATCCTCCTTCCAAACTCACAATTGGTGATATCCAGATCACAAGTCAATCTTGGAGAACCAATGACCTCCCCTTAATTGATCAAACAAATCATCAATGCGTGGATGTGGATATCTATTATTTATTGTAACTTGGTTAAGCTTACGATAATCAACACATAGCCGAAGAGTTACATATTCTGTCTTCACAAACATCATCGGTGCTGCCCATGGAGAAGTACTTGGTTGAATAAAACCCTTGATTTTCATCTCCTCTAACTGCACTTTCAATTCACGTATCTCTGTTGGTTCCATCCTATAATACGGAATGGAAATAGGACGGTTCCCCCATTGGAGATCAATCGTAAACTCCACATCCCTTAGAGGTGGAAACCCAGAGATGTTATTGGTAAAGACATCTTGAAACTGGTCCAAAATAGCTGGAAAACTATCTTCCTAAATCTCTTCCATTGACGCCAAATTCAATGATTCAAATTGTTAAGAGATCGTTCCGACCATTGGTGCCAAAAATCACTTTGCATCATTCATTAACAACCTCTATCCTCTGAAGATATGGTCGATGTCTTCCTCAGTCTTGAAACTAACTGTTATCTTATAACAATTGATGTGAGCCTTAATAATTGTCAACCAATCCATATCCAGGATTAAACCATAGACATCCATATCCAATATAGTGAAGTCCCATTCCAACTCACCTCCATCAACAGTTATAGAAAATGATCTACACACTAAGTGTTGACATTCTCTTTAACTAAGAGGAATCTGTAGATTCAAAACTGAAGCTCCTACTATTCCCCATGGGTACCACCATGCTTCCTCTGCCCGAAGCTCCCAACAGATCCAAATGAGCCACCGATGCTCAATTCACCATCTCTGTGTGATCACTGATACACATCACTGCTATTTTGGAGCGGATCTCATTCATTTACCATTCTTTAAAGATACTTTCCTTCAATGACGTGATACCCGCCACCTCAGGTGAAAACATCACTATGCTCAAAAACATAGCTGCATACTTTGTCATAGACATATGTAGTTTCTTCATAATGAAGATATCATTTGTGTTCTAAACTATGAATGTATGTGGGTAGAATTTTTTATTAAAAAATTCCTCAAATCCTTCCCATGTCATACCCTAGTCCATTCCCACTTGGACTACTAACTCCCACCACTGAAGAGAATGACACTCTAGCTTATATGTTGCTAGATTTACTTTCAACTCTACCTGCATCCCCAAGAATTCGTAAATTCTGTTCATTTTGGACAGTCATTCCTCTTCCATTTCTAGGTCTGAATCACCCCTAAAGATGGTTGGATCCTACTTTTAAAACTAAGCCGTATAAGCAACATGTTTTGGATCTTCTGCTCTATTCACACTTACCACAGCTTGGAAAGCTTGCATTATGCTCTGGACTAACTACTGGTTCTCCTGGGGCTTAGGTGTGACCACGTTCTCATCGGCCACCTCCGGTTGGTCTCTACGATGCCTACCAGGTGAGATTTTCTAAACCAACAACAAACCCCATCAATCTAAGTCCCTATCATGTGATGGCTTAGCATTCAAATTCTATCACATCATCAATCTCAAAAAAAAATCCAAAAACAACCTTTTTCCATTTTCAACCATTTTTTAAAATAGTCATTATTCTTTTTGAAAATTATCACATATTCAAAAAAAAAGCAGATACCCTGTTTTCAAAGTCTTTCATTTGAAAAAATTTCTATTTTTTTTCTAAATTTCTGCATTTTTAAAATATTGGCACCATGCACAAAATCCTTGCTCAATCGTCACAATGTGATATGCAATCCTAGTGGGAAGTCATTCCTCTACAATTCATGTTATGCGACTGTCATTGGCTAAATCCATGACAATGAGATTCCCAACATTCTAGAGGTGTATCCAAAATACTTATGTACCCAACACCCTAGTAACTTGATGTTCAACATAAACGGGTTAGCTACGTCCTTTTATGCTATATATTTCAAGTTTCGACAATCCTAATCCTGTCTATGATTTTGACCCAAGGAATAGACAAGAATGAATTTCAACTCCAAGACCATGAACATCGATGACCACTTGTTAAGAATGGACTGAACAAGATGATACCATTTGTAATGACCCGCAAATTCTCATTGTCTTGAGAGTACAATGAGTTATTACTAGGACTTAAGAGACATCCCCAAGACTCCAAAGGCTAGAAATAAATTCGAAAGGTTTAAAACACATGTTTGGGGACGACTTACACTTTAAGAGAACCCATAAACCAACCAAGCGTAACCAACATTCACTATATGATGCATGAACAAAATATTTCCAACTAAACAACTTCATTTATTTCAAACCATAACAAAGTACCCAACAATATAAGTCCAAACCAAAAATCAATGTACAGAGTGGAAGAAACACTCATGACTCTCAAAAGACACCAAACTCCATTATCCATGAGCTCCAAGCTCCACAACATCTCTCAAGCATTACCACGAGCCACTAGCAATGATATTTGTTATCTTTACTTGTGTCCAGGAATATGACATCTGAAAAATCTCCAATGTGCAAAAGCAGGGATGAGTATAAAACTCAGTAGGGTTTCCCCAATGACTTCCCTACTAATGCCACTAAGATATAAGAGTTCGCCACATTTATATAAAAACTATTTATATAAAACATTTTCTCAAAAGTAGTTTATAACTAAATATAAACAGGCTTCCAAAACCATTAATAACCAAGGGAATTCCAAGAGCAATTTAAACCAATTTTCCAGCAAGTTATTTTTCCATAAAAATAAACAAACAAGCTTTCGAAAAATTTCACAAACATTCCTTTTTGGCATACCCAACCATTTCACAAACCCATGAAATCAACCATGCATGCTTCATTATAAAAATTCCATACTCATGAGCCTTTTATTGTCGATCTACTAATTCGTCACAAGGTAATTGTTTCTCATGTTCCATTACACCTTTGGCACCGAGCACAAGGTCATATTTTGTAAAGACCCGCAAATTTCAAGGAAATTTTTTTTTCTTAATTTTCTTTGGAATTTTACAAGAGTGAAGCTTCAGACGGCACCTGATTCCGAGGCCCGGTGTGCCTGAAATCAATTTCCGAAGTTTGGCTCGGGTACGTTCAGTGAACGGACGAGCGGGTTTTTCTATCTTTTGTACCGGTGCCCGGAATCAAATTCTGAGGGCACCGATGAAATCGCAGTGCCGGTATTTTCTTAGAAACCCCTCTTACGGAGTTGCATTTGCTCAGACGTGGTTTTTAAAATTTTGGGCTTTAAGTCGGAAATAAAATAAAGGTTGTGTGACAACTTTATTTTATTTCACTTAAGCCGCTTGGAAGTCACTTGGAAGCCACTTGAACTGAGTTAAAGCGGATAGGGTGCTATCCGGAAATATCCTACCCCTTGTTAGGATATTTGTGCGGTGGGGCCCGCACGAGCCCCGCCGTTTTCTTTCGCTAAGTAACGCACCCGCGAAAACCCGTCAAAGTAACTGAAAAGTCAACCGGTGCGTTTTCTTTAATTCTTAACAGGCCATTTAATTGAGCGGTTTATTTCGTGTATTAAATGGGATGTTTCGTTCGTTGAATTAATTCAACGAACCGATGGGTCGTTACTTACGCGTTTTGCGTTTGTTGGCAAAATAATAAAATAGGCAAACTTGTCTATTTTGGAGGATCCTCCTGTTGTGCGAGATCCTCTAAACCTACACCCTCCTCGCGAAGAACGCGAAGAACGCGAAGAACTCGAAGAACGCGAAGAACGCGAAGAACGAGAAGAACGCCGGCGACCGGAATTCGACGACGCACACCGTGATCTGCGACGTCGACGAGCTCTACCCGCGACGTTCTTCGGCGACGCCTCTTCTTCCGCGGCCGATCCTCGTTCGGCAACTAAGGTGAGAATCGGATCATTTATTTCTCCCTTTTTAATTTCAATGACAACGGATTTAATTAATTAAATCCGTTTGTTCTAAATCCGAAGATTGTCGGAGCGACGCTTTTTCCGCGGTGCGACGAACGTCTCTTCCGCGACGACGCGGCGATCCCCTTCTTCCGCGACGAGCGATTCCGCGACGACCTCACGTCCGACGGAGACATCGAGGTAAGGGTTGTTGGAATATTTTATTTCCCGTGTTTATTCTTTTGAAATAAAGAACCCGATCTCGGAACAATTTTAATTTGTTTAAAATTGTTGTTGGTTATTTCTTTTCCTCCCATTGTTTTTTATGACTAACGCGGAGGGTGCGGATCTAACGAACAAGACCCGACAACCCTCCGCCGATCTTTTGTTGTGCGGATTTGGCGGACGACGACGAACCATGCGGCAGGGGCGATCCGTTGATCCCGCAGTGAAGATCGGCCCCCCGGGAGGAGCTATGGCGCAGACGGGAGGCAAAACGGGCCACCGGAGCAACTCCGGCGGCCCGCGGAAGGCGGCGGCGGCGCCGACGACCGGAGGCGGCGGCGCCCGGCGCGCCGCCGGAGGATCCGCCACGGCTCGGCCGCGTCGGCGGCGAACCGCCGGACCGCGTCCGCGGTCCGGCCACCCAGCACGCGGCCCGCGCGGGCTGCGTTCCTCCAAGCCGCGGGTCAAACCCGCGGCGGTTTCTTCGGCCGCTCGGCCGAAGCCGAGCCGGCCGGTCCGGTCGGCCGGGCCTCGCCCAGGCCGGATCGGACCCGGCCTCGCCGGGTCGGGCCGACCCGGTTCGGGTCGACCCGGTTCGGCCGACCCTGGGGGGGGGGGGGGGGGTTCGGGCCGGGTCGCCCCGGGCCCAGAACCCCCGTTTTCGGGCCCTCTTCGGTCTTTTGCCCATTTCTCGGGCATGGGACATCCGATTGACGAACCGTCAGCAGCTACACGATCCTTGGATCGACACGGTCGTTTCGGTATATTACACTCATGGTTTCGGAAGACTTTGGGTTCGGCCGGGTTGGTTCGTACACGAAACCAACCGGGCCCTCGGAGCGGAAACACTCATAACTTGAGCTACGGACGTCCGATCGACGTACCGTCAGCTGTGGTAGTTTCCTCTAAGTGAGACGGAACATTTGGCATACTCCGCCCGAGGATCGGACACAGGCGGAGTATGGTAGGGTTGGTTTTTCCCTAAAAACCAACCGGGCCCCTGGGACGAAAATGCCAATAACTCTCAGACCGGGCGTCCGATTGACGCGCCGTCTGTTGCGTTGAGATCCTGTTGTCGATACGGAACTTTTGGATACATCAACTTCGGACTACGTGTCAGTTGATGTATCAGCCTCTCGGCTCGTGGAGCGGACCCTCCTAAACGAGCTCGCTGTGTGCGGGAACCCTAGCGTTGGCTGTGACTTCGATGACATAGCAGAGATCCTCCGTGGACTGCGACGACGAAAGAGCAGAGATCCTTCGTGGATTGCGGCGACGACTGTGCAGAGATCCTCAGTGGACTGCGTCGACTACTGCACTCAGCGATCCTACGTGGATCAGTGCTACCGATCCTGTGTGGGTCCTTACTACCGGTTCTGTGTGAGCCACTGCCTACAGGTTCTGTGTGAGCCCGATCCTGTGTGGGTCTTTTGCGGGGGTTAGTACCTATCGATCCTTCGTGGGTCCGACGAATTAGATGGATCAGTGATCATCTTTGACGTCATCTGAAAAAGTATACCTGGTTGAGCTGAATCTTATGTTACTCTCCTTTGTGGAATGTGTTGAACTATCCTATGTGGATTTACTGTTTACTCTCCGTTGTGGATTTGAGTCTTGCTTTCCTGCGTGGATTGAGTTGTTCTTGAGCTCGTGAGCAGAGCTAGAATTGGGGACTTAGGTATATGTATGGGCATATACCTAAGTCGAGTCAGATGTTACATCGTGATTGCATCTTTCTTTTGTGCTATATCCTTTGTGGATTTCGGGAGACCTTCGGGGGTCTCGGGGTCCTTACTGAGTAGCTTATACTCACCCCTGCACGGGCTATGCCCGCACCTTGTTGTGTTTGATGCAGACGACGGACAGCGCTGATCATGGTTGGGGCGTGGAGCAGGACGGTACCTAGAGGTGGACCACTGGGCGGGACGAGCTCGGAGCGGACGTGGGACCCGAGGAGCCTGGAGGGTATCTGTACCCACCCTTCAGGTGGGATTGCCAGTGGACGACACGAGGCCGCCGTCTTTTCTTCAGTTGTTGTTCTTTTTCCTTTTCAGTTGTACTTTCAGTTGGGCTTGTATTCCGGCCCCCTTTACTTTCATGCACCTTGTAGTTACTTTCCGCTTGCTGACTCTGTGGTGGTTGTTACTTATAAAGGCAATGCCTTCCCTGTTTACCGGGAATTTACGCCTTGGTGCTAGTCGCCAGCCCCTGGCCTATGGAAGTCGGGCTTGGGGTAGTCACGGCACGGGCCCCGAGGACGGGTCGTGACAAATTCACCAGCGAGAAGGGAACCTTTGCAGCACAGGATGGACTTCCGCAGAGGAGAGTGCAGCCCATCTCTCATCAGTTGGCTAGCCTCATCCTAGGAGCAGTGGACGTGCGGAGTCCAGTTTTTCCTGCAGTGGTGGACCAGTACGTGGACATTTTTCCCGACGACGTTCCAGGGCTACCTCCTCGTAGAGAGGTAGACTTTTACATCGACTTGTACCCCGGGACAACCCCGATATCTACTCCAGCATATCGGATGGCCCCCGCCGAGCTTCGAGAGCTGCGGGTACAGTTGGAGGACTTGCAGAGCAAGGGGTTTATCTGACCCAGTGTTTCACCCTGGGCTTCCCCGATATTGTTCGCCAAGAAGGCGGACGGGAGCTTGCGACTGTGTGTCGACAATCGTCGCCTGAACCAGGTGACAGTGAGAAACAAGTATCCGCTGCCACAGATTGATGACCTCTTCGATCAGCTCAAGGGAGCGCGGTGGTTCTCGAAGATAGACCTCCGGTCAGGCTATCATCAGCTCAGAGTTCGAGACGAGGACGTGCAGAAGACGGCCTTCAGGTGTCGGTATGGCCATTATGAGTTCTTGGTTATGCATTTCGGCGTAACCAATGCTCCAGCAGTGTTCATGAGCCTCATGAACAGGATCTTCCAGCCATACCTCGACCGATTTGTCGTGGTCTTCATTGACGACATTTTGGTATACTCGACGACTGAGGAGGAGCATGCCTACCACCTGCGAGTTGTGCTAGACACACTCCGAGAGCACCAGCTTTATGGAAAGCTCTCAAAATGCCAGTTCTGGTTACGTGAGGTCCATTTCTTGGGGCACGTCATCTCTGAGGCGGGAGTTGCAGTGGATCCCGCGAAGATCGAGGCAGTGCTAGCTTGGGAGCCACCCAGGAGCGTGACGGAGGTGCGGAGCTTCTTGGGCCTAGCCGGATACTATCGGAGATTCGTGCCAGACTTCTCCAGAGTTGCGGCACCACTCTCAGCTTTGACAAAGAAGGGGAAACCCTTTGTGTGGTCAGACAGATGTCAGCAGAGCTTCCAGGAGCTGAGACAGAGATTGACCAGCGCACCTATCCTGAGGTTGCCTGAGGAGGGAGTTGGATACGTAGTTTACTGTGATGCATCAGGGACTGGACTCGGGTGCGTCCTGATGCAGGAGTGGGTCGTGATCGCCTACGGATCACGTCAGTTGAGGCCGCATGAGCAGAACTACGCCACTCATGACCTGGAGTTATCAGTAGTGGTCTTCGCTCTGAAGACTTGGCGGCACTATCTGATGGGCGAGCGCTTCACAGTCTTTTCTGACCACCAGAGTCTCAGGTATATCTTCTCTCAGAAGGACCTGAACCTGAGACAGTGGAGATGGCTTGAGTTCCTCCAGGACTATGACTTTGAGATAGTCTATACACCTGGGAAGGGGAACGTGGTAGCCGATGCCCTCAGCAGGAGGACGGGAATTCAGCTACTTGAGGAGGCGACGGAGCAGCTAGCCTCCTTACAGATATCCTTCGTGGATAGAGACGGAGCAGCCTTTCTTCAGTCTCTCACAGTCTCTCCTCCACTTCTACAGCGGGTCAGAGAGGCTCAGCGTGGGGATGCTGACTGTGAGACCCGGCGTGCACTGATATCCTCAGGTCAGGCGCCTGATGGCTTCTCCCTTGGAGCAGAGCACGACATCCTTTTCAGAGGACGTACCTTCGTACCAGTCGCTTTACGAGAGGAGGTGCTGAGAGAGTTTCACACTTCTCCCTTGGCGGTGCATCCCAGAGTGGCGAAGATGTACCAGGATCTCAGACGACAGCACTGGTGGTCGGGCATGAAGAAAGTTGTGGCTGAGTTCGTTTCGCAATGCCTCACCTGCCAGCAGGTGAAGGTAGAGCATCAGGTACCAGCATGCTTGGTACAGCCCTTGGAGGTCCCGGAGTGGAAGTGGGACGGCATATCTATGGACTCCGTGACTGGACTTCCACACACTTCCAGAGGTCATGACTCCATTTGGGTGATTGTCGACCGACTCACCAAGTCGGCACACTTCTTACCCATCAGAGAGCAGGGCTCAGTGGAGAGCTTGGGACGTCTTTACGTCCAGGAGATCGTACGGCTTCACGGTGTGCCATCGTCTATCGTCTCCGATCGAGATGCTTGTTTCACTTCCCGGCTTTGGAAGGGGTTGTAGGAGGCGTTCGGGACGCGGCTCCATCTGAGCACAGCCTTCCACCCTCAGACGGATGGTCAGACTGAGAGGACCATACAGACACTCGAGGACATGCTCCGTGCATGTGTTCTCGACTTTGGTCGTAGCTGGAAGGACCACCTACCCTTGGTGGAGTTCGCGTACAACAACAGCTACCACTCCACCATCGGGATGGCACCATACGAGGCGTTGTACGGCAGACCCTGCAGATCACCGTTGTGCTGGATAGACCCTGGGGAGTCAGCACTCGTGGGACCAGAGATGGTCCGAGCCACGACAGAGAAGGTCCAGATCATCCAGGAGAGGATGAGGACAGCTCAGAGCCGGCAGAAGTCATATGCTGACAGGAGGCGGAGGCCACTAGAGTTCGAGGATGGCGACCACGTCTTTTTGCATGTCTCACCTCGACGTGGTTTAAGGAGATTTGGTCGAGGCGGCAAGTTGTCTCCATGCTTCATCGGGCCTTTCGAAGTCCTCAGCAGGATAGGAGAGGTGGATTATCGCCTGGCACTACCACCTCAGTTGCACCGGGTGCACGACGTCTTTCACGTGTCTCAGCTGAGGAGATACGTGCACGACCCGACGCACATCATCGACTTTGGGGAGCTGGACGTGGACGATGGGGTGAATTTTGCAGAGGTCCCAGTGGAGATCGAGGATCGACAGGAGCGGGTCCTATGTGGACGGTTGATTCCTCTTGTGCGCGTCAGATGGCAGCACGGGAACCTCCAGGAGAGCACTTGGGTGCGGGAGGCTCAGATGCGTGCTCAGTACCCCCATTTGTTCCCCTAGTTTTTGATGTATCTTTACGGGGACGTAAAGCCCTGAGGTGGGAGTATTGTAAAGACCCGAAAATTTCAAGGAATTTTTTTTTTCTTAATTTACTTTGGAATTTTAGAAGAGCGCAGCTTCAGACGGCACCTGATTCTGAGGCCCGGTGTGCCCGGAATCAATTTCCGAAGTTTGGCTCGGGTACGTTCAGTGAACGGACGAGCGGGTTTTTCTATCTTTTGAACCGGTGCCCGGAATCAAATTCTGAGGGCACCGATGAAATCGCAGCGCCGGTATTTGCTTAGAAACGCCTCTTCCGGAGTTGCGTTTTCTCAGACGTGGTTTTTAAAATTTTGGGCTTTAAGTCGGAAATAAAATAAAGGTTGTGCGACAACTTTATTTTATTTCACTTAAGCCGCTTGGAAGTCACTTGGAAGCCACTTGAACTGAGTTAAAGTGGATAGGGTGCTATCCGGAAATATCCTACCCCTTGTTAGGATATTTGTGCGGTGGGGCCCGCACAAGCCCCGCCGTTTCATTCGCTAAGTAACGCACCCGCGAAAACCCGTAAAAGTAACTGAAAAGTCAACCGGCACGTTTTCTTTAATTCTTAACAGACCATTTAATTGAGTGGTTTATTTCGTGTATTAAATGGGCTGTTTCGTTCGTTGAATTAATTCAACAAACCGATGGGTCGTTACTTACGCGTTTTGCGTTTGTTGGAAAAATAATAAAATAGACAAACTTGTCTATTTTGGAGGATCCTCCTGTTGTGCGAGATCCTCTAAACCTCCACCCTCCTCGCGAAGAACGCGAAGAACGCGAAGAACGCGAAGAACGTGAAGAACGCGTAGAACGCGAAGAACGCCGGCGACCGGAATTCGACGACGCACACCGTGATCTGCGACGTCGACGAGCTCTACCCGTGACGTTCTTCGGCGACGCCTCTTCTTCCGCGGCCGATCCTCGTTCGGCAAATAAGGTGAGAATCAGATCGTTTATTTCTCCCTTTTTAATTTCAATGACAAGGGATTTAATTAATTAAATCCGATTGTTCTAAATCCGGAGATCGTCGGCGCGACGCTTTTTCTGCAGTGCGACGAACGTCTCTTCCGCGACGATGCGACGATCCCCTTCTTCCGCGACGAGCGATTCCGCGACGACCTCACGTCCGACGGCGACATCGAGGTAAGGGTTGTTGGAATATTTTATTTCCCGTGTTTATTCTTTTGAAATAAAGAACCCGATCTCGGAACAATTTTAATTTGTTTAAAATTGTTGTTGGTTATTTCTTTTCCTCCCATTGTTTTTTATGACTAACGCGGAGGGTGCGGATCTAACGAACAAGACCCGGAAACCCTCCGCCGATCTTTTGTTGTGCGGATTTGGCGGACGACGACGAACCGTGCGGCAGGGGCGATCCGTTGATCCCACAGTGAAGATCGGCCCCCGGGAGGAGCTATGGCGCAGACGGGAGGCAAAACGGGCCACCGGAGCAACTCTGGCGGCCCGCGGAAGGCGGCGGCGGCGGCGAACCGCCGGACCGCGTCCGCGGTCCGGCCACCCAGCACGCGGCCCGCGTTCCGCCAAGCCGCGGGTCAAACCCGCGGCGGTTTCTTCGGCCGCTCGGCCAAAGCCGAGCCGGCCGGTCCGGTCGGCCGGGTCGCCCCGGGCCCAGAACCCCAGTTTTCGGGCCCTCTTCGGTCGTTTGCCCATATCTTGGGCCTGGGACCTCCGATTGAGGAACCGTCAGCGGCTACGCGATCCTTGGATCGACACGGTCGTTTCGGTATATTACACTCAAGGTTTCGGAAGACTTTGGGTTCGGCCGGGTTGGTTCGTACACGAAACCAACCGGGCCCTCGGAGCGGAAACACTCATAACTTGAGCTACGGACGTCCGATCGACGTACCGTCAGCTGTGGTAGTTTCCTCTAAGTGAGACGGAACTTTTGGCATACTCCGCCCGAGGATCGGACACAGGCGGAGTACGGTCGGGTTGGTTTTTCCCTAAAAACCAACCGGGCCCCTAGGACGAAAATGCCAATAACTCTCAGACCGGGCGTCCGATTGACGCGCCGTCTGTTGCGTTGAGATCCTGTTGTCGATACGGAACTTTTGGATACATCAACTTCGGACTACGTGTCAGTTGATGTATCAGCCTCTCGGCTCGTGGAGCGGACCCTCCTAAACGAGCTCGCTGTGTGCGGGAACCCTAGCGCTGGCTGTGACTTCGACGACATAGCAGAGATCCTCCGTGGACTGCGACGACGACAGAGCAGAGATCCTTCGTGGACTGCGGCGACAACTGTGCAGAGATCCTCAGTGGACTGCGTCGACTACTGCACTCAGCGATCCTACGTGGATCAGTGCTACCGATCCTGTGTGGGTCCTTACTACCGGTTCTATGTGAGCCACTGCCTACAGGTTCTGTGTGAGCCCGATCCTGTGTGGGTCTTTTGCGGGGGTTAGTACCTATCGATCCTTCGTGGGTCCGACGACTTAGATGGATCAGTGATCATCTTTGACGTCATCTGAAAAAGTATACCTGGTTGAGCTGAATCTTATGTTACTCTCCTTTGTGGAATGTGTTGATCTATCCTATGTGGATTTACTGTTTACTCTCCGTTGTGGATTTGAGTCTTGCTTTCCTGCGTGGATTCAGTTGTTCTTGAGCTCGTGAGCAGAGCTAGAATTGGGGACTTAGGTATATGTATGGGCATATACCTAAGTCGAGTCAGATGTTACTTCGTGATTGCATCTTTCTTTTGTGTTATATCCTTTGTGAATTTCGGGAGACCTTCGGGGGTCTCAGGGTCCTTACTGAGTAGCTTATACTCACCCTTGCACGGGCTATGCCCGCACCTTGTTGTGTTGGATGCAGACGACGGACAGCGCTGATCACGGTTGGGGCGTGGAGCAGGACGGTACCTGGAGGTGGACCACTGGGCGGGACGAGCTCGAAGCGGACGTGGGACCCGAGGAGCCTGGAGGCTATCTGTACCCACCCTTCAGGTGGGATTGCCAGTGGACGACACGAGGCCGCCGTCTTTTCTTCAGTTGCTGTTCTTTTTCCTTTTCAGTTGTACTTTCAGTTGGGCTTGTATTCTGGCCCCCTTTACTTTCTTGCACCTTGTAGTTACTTTCCGCTTGCTGACTCTGTGGTGGTTGTTACTTATAAAGGCAATGCCTTCCCTGTTTACCGGGAATTTACACCTTGGTGCTAGTCGCCAGCCCCTGGCCTATGGAAGGTGGGCTTGGGGTAGTCACGTCACGGGCCCCGAGGACGGGTCGTGACATATTTCATCCAATCCTCATACTTAAAAGTCCCATGTTGCATTAAACATTTGGCACCGAGCACAAGGTCCTATTTCAACGAAGCCCTATATATGCAACATGAACCCACACCACACATTCACGGCAATCATGCAAAATCCTTCCTTTCAATAAAACACATTTTATTGAAAACCATTTCCCTCAAAACCAAGTGTGTTCAACCAATTCATACCATTTCAATAAAATAGTACTTTTATTGAAAACCAAAGAATGATCCAATTTCATTACGCCATTTAAATACCAAACCATTTCAATAAAACACTCTTTTTTATTGAAAACCCATCTATCATCAAACCATTTACGATCCCAGAAAATCTATAATTTAAAATCAACATTTTAAATTCAAGAAGAAAAATCACTTGGCACAACAATTCACCAAGATTTCACAATTTAATCAAAACAATAAATCATCACTAAAGAATATTTATTCCATGCTTTGGAAAATCAATTTCATTCAATTAACCCATTTTAAGACTAAGACAATCAATTCTAACAAGAGGAGTCGAGTGTGAAGCCACCTACCTCCATGGTTTTGACGAAAACCCTAACAAACAGAGAACACACAAGAAACTTGTGCCGATTCACCAAGGATCCTCCTTAGAGCTCTTCTCCTAACACAACCAAGACCAAATATCGTCATATTTGGCATCCACACACTTTGATCTACCCATAATGGGTGTAGATCAAAGAAACTGAGAGAAGAGGTGATGTTGATCTAAGTAGATCTAAGAAACAGATCATGAATGATCTCATACGTCAAGAACCCGACTTCGATTCACTATGATAAGCCTTCGGATTACCTCAATAACGATGGGAGAACCCTTCTGGACCATAGGAGAACCAAAATCACGTGTTTGGACTGCTTAGAAGGAAGAAAGAGCTACATATAGGAAATAACGTGTGAGATCCACCATTATAGGATCTCGTTTAGGGGGCAATAGGGTTAGTTCACACAGTTTGACAATCCATGCACTAACCGTGAATTAGCTACTACCTCAACCACACTTTTTGCATGGTTTGGCTACACATTTAGACAAGCTGTGATTCCCGTGTTGAATCCACTACATCCAAGACCCACTGCTGACGGTTTGGCCACACCATTTAGACAAACCGTGCACCCCCATGCGACTTCCCCTTTGCTTCAAAACATCATTCCAAGTTATCCCGACTCTCCCATTCAACACTCTTAACATTATATCCCTGAAAAGAAACATTTAAGGGTAACATACTAGAAACCGGGGGTATGAAATATATTTAAGATTGTGATATAACACATTTAACAAAAAATAGTTCACCACATTTAGGTACTATATATTGAAAATAGTCTTCTATCCAGAATGTTAGAGTGTTAGAGTCCTTGAATATATGGAGATATCCATTTATACTTCTATATATTCATTTTTAGAGAGAGTTTTGGATATTACTAGTTTGGATTCTACTTATATCAATCTTTAAAATCGTGTTTATTTGATTATATCTACTGTGAGATAAGTTCATTGAGCTTCTCCAAGTGATGTCCATGTCCAACCTCATAAGACATTAAGAAAAAATTGATTTAACAATGATCATCTTCTCATGTCGCTTAAATAGTATGTTAAAGACATTAATGATGATAGAGATAACATAAATGTTTCTATCAAGTATTTTCATTAATGTATTTACACTAATAATGAGTTGAATGCTTATTTTATGTTTCCTTAATAAAATAAGAGAATTATTATAGTTAGTACATCTTTAATAGAATAAGTAAACCTTTTGAAGATCCTTACTTTTGTGCTTCAGTGATTTGAAGAAGAGAAGACAGACATCATTTGTGCAATGAAGAGAGGTGGTAACATCATAATGGGTTTTGTAAATTGTATGAAACAATTTATGCATGTTCATGTAACTACAATTATGGCTCACAATTCCTTTACGACTATAGAAAATTTGACATATCTAACAACTAATCTAGAGTAAAGTCAGCCTTGTGTGACCAGAGACCCCCATTTACCATTTTTAGCTAGATTATAGAATTGTTTCCTATCTCCTAGATAATCCTTTCAACAACTCATACATATCATCATTAGAAACCATTTATCTCTTAGATACATCCCAACATCCATCCCTATCACTCCCTCAAGTCCCACTTCACCTTCTAATTCTAGTAAAGGTATGTGAATTCACATCCCGATTCCTCATCTATTCCTATGAAGACTCATTAATATTTTGAAAATTTATATTTGATGTGATTTTTTTGACCCTTTTTGTGGAATCATTTTGTGTGTATTTTCAGTGAACTTCTATAAATGATATTTTTTCATTCTACTTTTTAGGTTTCATCATATTATATTTATAAAATTATTTTTGTTATCTATATAGTTTTTGATAATACTAAAATGGGAATAAGAATATGTAAATATTATTTATATCTTACTATTATGTTTATTGTATATATTTTCTTTTTATATCATTCCTTCGATTCCATATTCATAATCCTTTACATATATTTTCAAATACTGTTCATTGATATTATCTCCACTTTTATTCGATATTGTTTACTATCAAGTTATTTTTAATACCATTTGTCTGTTTCTATGATTTATTACCTTTTTAAAAACAAATTACATGATTTATCATGGATACCATGTGTTTAAAATTACATGATTGGTGATCATGAAAAATATGAAGATTATTAGAACTCTTATTGATAATGTTGGAACCATTTTTTTAATATAAAAATCATGATTATTATTCTATTAATGAGTTTTATGTATATGATAAATTAGTAACTTATAAAGAATGTGGTAATTATCATTGGTAGAGTTTTAGAAATAGTCATCATTGAGGATGAGTCACCATCAAGGCTAACTAACCCTTGACGATGATTCACCAACAATTCTATCTCAATATTAAGGTTGATTCACCATTAGATAACAACTCAACATTGAAGAAAACTCACCTCCAACCTAGAAATGTGACTATGTATGGGAACTGCCTACCATCATCCATGAGTCACCATCAGAACATAAATATGATAAAGTATGGAATGACTCCTTGCTATAGGATTACTCATCATTAAACTATAAATTTGATAAAATGTTTTCAACATTCTCTTTGAGATTGGAGTCACAATAAAAAAATTGGCTACATGTTAGAACGACCTACCATTAGGATAAGACTCACCGCCATCCTAAGTCACTGCCATTGGGGTTACATCTTAAAATAATTTTCCTCCACTATCTATTTATTTAGAATTTAATATTTAAAATTTTTATATTATTCAATATAATGCCAATAGTTATTTTAATGATAATTATTATTTATTGTGAAGAGATGAATTAAATAATTCTTCAATAATTAGTTCGTGGTTGTAGAATATCTTGGTGATTCTGCAACATGCTTATATTGAAAAGTTAAACTATACTTCCTTTTGAAATAAGGGTAAAAAGTGATATAGATATGCAGACATGTACACAAATATATAAACTCATTCAAGCAAAGATGTCTGAGAATATATAAAAGAACCTACAAAAAGACACTTTCTAGAAGGATACATGTTTTTGATTTCCTTCAAACATATATGAAATTGTAGAGTCTATAGATATTTGAGTTTACAAAACTCTGTTCAAATAAACAATTTTAGAAACATGACTGTAGAGTCATTTTAAACAGAATTCAACGAGTCATGATCTTTAGAGTATATCAGAGAGAAAATCACATTCCCTTTCGACATTTATTATTTTCTCTCTTGGTGTATTTATCGTTACATTATGAGGAGTGTGTTTAATGTATTTATTTCAACACATGCACTGTATCTTGTTTTAGAGTGGATAATACATACATATCTTCTCAAAATCTATTTACTCATGTTTTCCAAGATTATTTTTGAAGTGATCCATGTATGGGATATTATATTATTTTTAACTCTCGTGATTATAGTGGAAGATGTCATGTGTGGACTTTACAATTGTTTAACTATTGTATATTTGATCCAGCTTGTGGATCAACGATTATTTTAATATAAATTACATGGAAGCTGGTGATTTCTAAGTGATGTGGACTATGTCTCAGCAAGATACTAGACCTATTCAATTCATTTTCTATATATTTTTTGTTATGTAATCTATATGTAATATTTAAAACAAGGTTTGTTTTAAACTATAAAAATATACTTTTTTGTTAGTTATCCTCATGTACTAATTATATTACATTTCAACTGATTAAATTAATTTCTGACTTTATATTTGTATAATATTTTTTTAACTTAGACCAAATCAATATAGGAAACTCTTTTTAAATGGTCCATACATATATTAATATGCTATTTTGTTTAATTGAATTTTTTAAAAATTACTTAAGGTATTTTATTTTAACATGATTTTAACATAATTTTTTTATTGGGAACTCAATTATCCACCTCTTTAGATACTCAATCCAACCAATATATGTGTTAGATACACTCTATGAAATAGGTAATTAAGAATGATCTACTATGATATCGAATCTATGAATGGAAACATGATTAGTTATGTCATGGGAAATTGGTGATACAAGCAGATCCCCAATGATATGATGGACACTATAGTTAACATAGACTAATAATCTGGTTTATATTCCAATGATGGATAAAAACTATGTTAAAATTTATTTATTCTTTTAAATTTAACTCAGAGGTTATTATTGATTTATGATGATACACTAGACTTTTGGACCATTTATTTTGAATTGTTAATGTGAAATGTCGTCCATCATGTTTATAATAAATATAACCTTGGGTTTGAACATGGATCATGATATTATGTGTTTATTAATTTATTATTAATGCTTATGATCATATATTGATATCTCCCATGTTTACCCATAATATGAATCTAAGTACACGCTTTCTTATGTTTCCTTTACCAAGTTTATGGAGATAGTTTCTAATATAATATTCCAATGAAGGGTATAACGGAGAATACTATTATAGGATATGTTGAATATTGTTCATAAAAACATGTTTATGTATCTAGTCTCCAAGTATAGTAATTATTTAATGGATATGTGATTTAGTAATGTTTTTTGATGTGTTGAATATTCATATTTACATGTGTAATATATATGTATGAAATGGTTGAGCTTTTATACATGTGTTGTCATAAGGTTAGCTTATGAGGATATACATTGGACTATCTATAAGTTTTGGTTGTATATATTTGGTTTTTGTGCATCAACCCTATTTTGGGATTTTATAACTTAAAAAAGAGATACCATGTTTATGTCTCGTTTATGAAAATGTATATGAATTTGATGTTTTCCAAGTTCTCTCCTTTAGTAATAATTTTGTTACTATGGATGTACGTATATTTTATAGACTATGATTATGGTTGTGTGGTTATCCAACTTCTTGGATGGTTCATGCTGATTTACCTAGGGAGAAAATTTTCCAAAAATTATATTTTTAATACATTGCTGCTTTCCACTATTCAATATAGATTAGGAAAGTGTTATTGGTTTTGTGGAATTAAATATCATTCAACAGGTTTGGTTTGCATGGGATAGTTTACTATAGATGGGGTCAAAGACTACATACCTGAATATAAACACTAGATTGTTATTCTTAGGGGTATATACATTTTCATTACGAGATCGTGTATAATTTTTTAATAGGTAATTATGATGGATGAGCTATGATATTTATAAGTTATAATAGATTAAAAATATAAAGTAATGATTTAGATATCATATGAATCATTTTTCATAAGTATATGAATAATATTTAGGAATATTTGTACTCGTTCTATGATTTTTATTTTTATTCAATGGATAAAATAAATAGAAATCATGTTAACATAAAATGTGATCAACATAACGTGATTTTATTTCATAATTTTAAAATGATATGGGTGGTGGTATGATAAATAGTGTTCTTATGATTAGAAATTATAATATAGATTTGATTGATGTTGAGATTTAAAACAATAATTACAGGGAGAAATGCAATCCATAATCCTTAATGATGGGAAAACTATATTTTTTAAGTGTGCTCATTGATCTTTAAATTATTTACCTATAGATATATTCCACTTGAAATATATTTTCATTTCACCATCCATCAGAGAATTAAGTAGTTATTTTCCAGTTACTATATTCTTTAAGGAGAACTAGATCAATGGTTTAATCTTATCATGGACATGGTTTAACAAGAACAACTTGACTCTAATTAGTGGGATGGGTATAAGTGGTAATTTTATAATATGTTCATTCCTTTAATTATTAAAATGATATTTGAGAATGAATTACTTGATTGAATGCAAATGGATGCTGAAACCATTAGTAAATCTTAGGATAATTTTAAATGTATTTTGAGATGTTATTTTGATATTATCATCCAATATAAATAAATATTTGTTTTATATTTAATTATTTAAAACCATATATCTAAAGTTCATTGTAAAAATGATAATTCAGTAGCCATGAAGATATTTTTTTTGTGCTCTCAAAATATAAATATTGTTCACCGTCCACTATCAATCACATGGTATTAACAATGAAAGAATGATGTAACTAACTGTAAAGTATAAAAACATAATACATTGGAGAAATAATATGAGTCTTCATTATTTATGCTATATGGGGATAAAATATTGAATAAATTCTCATAAGGTGAATGAAAAAAATAATCTTGGATATAAATACCTTTAGAAACATAAAAATTAAAGTTTTGGGAAGAACATATCCAAGGATAAGAATTTAGATATTGCTCCCAAGAATGAACCACCCATAATAGAGTGTGTAAAATGGAAGGATTATTAATGTTATGATGACCAGTTCTCAAATATTAGTGATAATGGAAATGGGTGACATAAAAACATTTTAATACTAGAGACAAATTGAAATTCCATATGATAATTATTCGCTATGTGGTTTATAATGACAAATTGGTAAAAGGAATAATTATCATCCACACTAGAACTCGTATTATCTTGTTTTTATTTTAGTTATAGCCACCATTTTATATCTAAATGTTTTTCTAAGGGTATCACATTACCACACTAGTGATTAGATGTTGAATTAGTATTGAACACTCCAAATTGTGTAATGATTTCATATTAATCCTATGATTATTATCCGATTTATATTTATAAGAGTATATTCAGAAAAATTGTATTATTGTCCCTATAAATTAATGTTATGTTATTTTGTGCATGGATATTATTTCTATATATAGGGCCATATCAATTTCCATGGAAGAGAATTATTATTAATATTTCAAATGAACATGTGATAAAATATTAGTACGAGGGAGAATACTATTTCCTAATGTAAATTACATCTATTTTAGTAGTCTTAATTACTATTAATAATATTAATTTATACCAAATATTTGAGGAGATACTCAATATAGATGATATTAATGTTAATAATGATTTTGTTGAAGTCTCCATAGAATTGTTTCATATTCATCCTCTAAATTCTGATGTTGAATTTTCAGTTGAACATATTCATCATAAAACATCTATTTTAGGGACTCCGTATAAAATTTCCCCAATTGAGATTTATTATTTTTAAGATAAAACTCTAGGAGAATAGTAGTAAGAGATTTATTAAGCTATGTGCATAATCATGGGGGGGGGGGCATTTTTTCTAAAGGAATGATGGATTAATGTGACAATTAAATTATTCTTTGTTATATGAATTGATCATGATCATTAATAAGTCTGTTATACACCATATTTATTATTTGTTTATTCAATTACATTTGTACTCAGTTCTAATGAATGGGTGAAGTTCATTCTAGATAATATCACATGATATTAAGAAGTACAACCATTACTAAGATCACCTTCTGTAAAATATATTTGCACTGAATTTATAGTGATTCTATTTGAAAATAATATCCAACCTATCAATATTTATGTCTTTAATGAATATTATATTTATATATTATCTCAAAAAAATCATTAAGTATTTATAAAAGATATCTATATAAACACATAGAGAAAGAAAGAGTTTTAAGATCACTTGATGGTTATGTTTATGACACCAAGGAAGCATAAAATATATTCCAAATTTAGTATGTTGAAAATATGATTATAGATGACCAATTTTTTAAAGCATTTGATCACTACTATTAGTATAGTAATATATCATTCTACGATAGAAATCATTAAAAATTAGCATAGACCATGTACTATGACTATGATCAATAGTTCCCTTGAATTTTAGAAATATTATCCATACTATGAGATGAATTTATCCTGGATGTCTAATCCACGCACCATGTTAACATATAAGGGATTGATATTCCTTTGGACCATTGAATGGGAATTAAATTTCAATTAGTTGAAGACATGGTTAGTCAGGGAACCTATATTCAAACTACCTTGTTGTGTAAAAGGGTTTCTGATCTATATTTATAATTATAGTAGAAGTGTAGGATATTTTCTTATGCATAATAAGATAATGATATATTATGTATCCTATAAATTAAGGGTCCATGAGAATTCTAACCTAACCCACGACATGGGGTTAACAATGGTAATATTTATACTAGCAATATAGAGGCATTTTCTTCTTCGATAATAGTGTGACCTATATAATTATTAGAAATGTTTAAGGATTATATTCACCCTAAAATATTTTGACATCCACTAGAGTAGAATGTTAGAGTGTATTATTGATTATTACTAGTCAATAGATTACCAGTATTTGAAACAAAAAAATGTGGCCATTTCATTGAGTTGAAAGGATTATTCTGGATTATATTTGATAAGGATTATATAAGGTTAATTATTTATGGGTTTTAAATTGATGAACACCAAAATCCTAATGGAATATGATTGATATATTTATTAAAATAATTATTAAAAAATATATATTTATGAATAATATTGAGGCATGTAAATAATCTATAGAATGATAGAAGAATGTGACAAGTGTTCCAAGGTTCAACCATGAATGTAATGGAATTATAAATTTTAGAAACATAGTATTTCTCCTTATTATACCAGAATTAATGAAGAAATCATGGATGAATATCATTGCAAATCATCCTTTATTCAACCATGAATTAAAAAAATTTATAGAGACCTTATGAATTTTTTCTTCGTAGTTAACAATAAGAGATATATTTTAGAGTATGTATATTGGTTTTTGGTATACCGTTTGTTAATGATGAATGGAATAATTATAAGGGGTTTTACATCAGTTACTCATCCCTATATAGAAATGGTAAAAAATAACCATTTATTTTTTCACATAAATCCCTAAGATATCTTAATGGAATAGCTCTACAAGGATCATTTACAATCGTCTAATGAAATCAATTGAGATTATTACTATCATAGAATATTTCCTTCTTGATTATTTTTACTTGATATATAGTAAGTATGTCATGTGGTATTAGAGTGTACACCATTTTATTATTTTTTATTGATATACATGTTTTAACACTAGGTTCTGAATTTTTTTAGAAATCCCTAGATACAAATTCTTGTTTCTACAGTACCTATCATCCTTAAATAGATAGTTAGTTTGAGAGAACAAATAAACCACTAGAGGTTATTCTATGAATATTCTCTCAATATTTAAAATGGTTTTCTATTTGATACCTAACTCTTGTCAAATTATAATCTGAAGTATGATTCACAATTTTTTTAGAAATGTCTTAATAAATTCATGTATCAAAAGTAGTATAAAAATCTAATATGCAACGATGAAGTAGGATGATGAAAGCTATTTGGGAAAGAGGTAGTTAAGGAAATGGTAGAGTGGGTAGGTCCATTCAGGTTAAAATAAGTTAAATTAAAACCATTTATTGTGTTATAAGTTTGAATACAGTTCTATTGTATTAGTATAATAAATTTAAATTTATTAAAAATGAGTCTAGATCTTTAACAAAGAATGTCAGATTTTCATTAGGGTTAAATGTCACAATCTCACTATTTATCAAGAATCTATATGCATAAATTTAAAATGATTAAATTATATCATATTTCTTCCATATTTGGATGAATTTATTCTACTCCACTTATTTATAGAGATGATTAATTTCCCTTTTATTTTCCACTCTCTATGTATTAAAATAATTATAAAAATGTTTTTAAGAGTAACCCTCTTATCATTTTCTGAATGATGCACTTTTTCCAAAGGTGTGATCATAAAAAATTTCAAAATATACCACATGGACAACATTAATTAGTATAATGAAAATGATTTATTGTGGTGTTTCCTTTATAATATTCCATGGTTTATTTCAAATTAAACTTCTTTCTAAAATCACAATTTTTTTATATATGTGATATCAATTTTAAAATGGTATATCTTCATGAAAGGCTCTAGTGGTCTATTAATGTCATTTTCATCAATAAAAATGTCCTATTAAGTTTATTATACATTAAATTGTATTTGATTAAATGAAACAATTGTTATAAATTATATATATATTTTTTATTATGATGATATTAAAATATTTATAGACCAAATTTTATTTTCTATGGGATAAGCTATTACGAAAAGATAAATTTCTTAATGAATGTGTGGAAACATATGAATTTATTAGGATTAAAATATGGAAAGGTCTGTTATAAATGTATAATCATTTAGAAAATGTTTATTTTAATGAGATCAGAGAATTGAAAATAGGTTATCTGAATCCCCTAATAGATTAAACAAGTGTAATTCCTAATCCAAGAGTGTTTACAGGGGGTTAGCCCAATCCCCACATGTGATGAATGCTGAAATAAATTTCCATGAAAATGATATCTTTTTTTTGGATTAATCTAAATTTTTCACTCTATAACATATGTTCTTATAATTATTATATGAATTCATGGCTCTTGAGTATTGATTCATCAATGATTCATGACTTTTGATTGTACAAATCCATATTCCACGATGAATATCTTTGTTTTTTTTTGTTTTTTACATGTTTAGCGCATATTCTCATACTCTTATTATCGTTTTTCTTTTAAATATGATCATTGATTGATATTTACCATTTATAACTTTAGTAAGAATATTATAATTCCACGTCGTATGTTTCCATTCCCGATGTTGTATATAATAGTTATAATTATGGTATAACTAAGATGTGTAATACGTGTGATGAACCTTATAGGATATATTAAATATTGTTCATGAAATATGAATTTTATGTATATATTTCTCAAATAAATTATAATTTTATATTTATTAGGAATTTATTATTTTTATTTTTATTGAAAATTATTGAAAAACAATAATCTTTATTAATGCGATACTCTATTATCCTTTAGGACCCTTAGAATATAAAATTATCCCTTACATTAAAACGAATATATTTTAATAAATTATCACCATATATATATATATATATATTATAGTTGATTTTAAAATATTATTAAAAGTTAATACTTTCCCCAAATTCAACTTTACATATTTGATAATTATAAGCTTCTTTTTACTAATTTTCCCTAAAAACATGGTTTATGAGAACTATTCTAATATATTTACTAATAGGGTTTAATATGGATATTGAAATAGAAACTATTATTGTTTGAGTCTTCCACTAGAGGTGGATACTAATCATATACATTATCAAAATGAAGAAAATATTATTTAGGATTATCTTAAAATGAATGAATAGTATTTTTAGATATCCTATTTTTTAAAAGATAATAATTAGTTCACATATTCTCATAATTGTTTAGAGAATTTTTACGATTTTTTTGAATTTCAATGATAATAGAGGGTTATGGTGACATGAATATAATCACCATAAAAATTCATCATTTCAGTAATATTGATTTTGTAAAGGCACTCAATGGGTGAATATTACATTTTTACTAATATAAGGTTAGATTTAGTATAATGATCGACCATGACCCATATAAAATAATTATATGTTATCATCTTCTAATTTGCAATAAAAAACTCTATTATAATATCAACCCACTTCTTAGTAGTTATTGAAATATATTCCATCACTTAATTATGTTTTTTTCATTCATCCTTCACACACAAGAACACTAATCAACTAGACATGATATCTTCAATTTACATCCTCATATATTCCCAAATGACGTTTTTCCAAAAATCCCATTATATCTATTTTTTCAATGTTTATATGGAAAGTTGAGTAATGTGATTTATCTTGTAACTCCGTCATTAATTACGGTGTTAATGAAACACATGAAATATTTTAATATTAAAACATTAATCTTTATTTATGAATTTAATAATTTACAATAATTAATTTCATTAATATTCCTTATTAAATCCTTCTCATTCTACTAGGACAACTTTATCTTTTCTGTTAGTGATTGTTCAAAAATTTTGGTGAAATGGAAAGATTTCTCCCAATGCCTAAAAATTATTATTCATTTCATAACTAGATCAATCAATATAATATCCTATTTAAACATCTTTATGGTTAAATATCTATAATATACTTTAAAAATGAAAATAGAAATCATTTTTTCTTTCAAAAAGTGGGAGTGTAATGAGAAATCATTGTCCCTGAGTTGTTCTAATTATCATTTGTTCTTTATATTGATATGATTCTATGAAATAATATAATTTAAAGTCATTTATATATATATATCACAACTATATCCATATAGATAACACCTCCACAAATTCATGAAAATTATTATGGCTACAAACTCGATGTCATGATTTAGATAGTTATATTTATGACTCTTTAATTTACAGGATAGATAATGAATAATTCTGTCATTTTGAATTTGTAAAAAACCCAATTAATTCATCAGTGGGTAACTATTTATCATGAATACTACCTTTTTTATGGTCAGGAAAATATCACTTCATTAATAAATATCCACTTTAGCACTATGAAGCTTTCGTCAAATTCCACAGAACATATTGGTTTAACCCCTTTAGTTTTCACTAGGATTAATTGGTTTCCCAATCTAGAAATTTGTTTAAAAAAGACAGATTGTGACATACTAAAATTGTAGAACACTGTATCTTGGTTATATTAATAAGAATTTACAATTATAGGATTAATTTTATCCTTGAATTTATAATACCACAAGACCTAGACTTGTATGATCGATTCTTAAAACATAACAATTACATTTATGGATTGATATTATTTTTCTAAAACAAATATTTTTCATCCAAATATTATATAAAAAAAAGTAAACATTGGATAACAAACTTATCCAAATAAATATTTGGGTTAGAGTATTTGAGGATTATAATAAATTCATACATATGAAATAATAAGGACTATAATATAGTAATATTTCTACTATTCTTTTATATTCTAATTTCACATTTTGTATTCATCATTGTACATATGAAACCCTTCAGAAAATGATTCATTTAATATATTTTCTATAAAATGGTGAATGTAATACATAATAATGGTAAGATAATATTCTAAGTATGTTTAAAAATAATTATTTAGAATGGAATTCATCTTTAAATAGAAGATTAATATAATATTATGTGGTCATAATAAAAGCTAAATTTGATTAAATTAGAATATTTATACACATCGATTTCTAGATAATCAATCCAGAAAAATTATATAAATCAATAAAAATTTCATTATTCATAAGAATCATTAATCTTGAACCATTTGATGTCAATATAGATCAATGGAATCATTGGAAATCAATTTTAAGAATAATAAATACATATTTGTATCTTTAAAAAATGTCATTATAAATCATTTGAATAATAACTATAGTCACGTTAAATTCAAAGGACAAGTCACACTAGTCAAATCAATAGTTATTTCCTCTGAAGGTAAGTAACATTTCTTAAAACACTAGAGATTTATAATTGGATCAACCCATTGTATATGATATACGAGGATCACATGTGGGCTGTAATGGGGATCAACCCTTCATATAAGTTGTACCAGCCTCACTAGTGAGATATAATAGAGCTCATCCCATCTTATAAGCAGTATTGGGATCACACACTATTATCTCATTTCACCCATTATATAATAGATATTATTATTCCTCATGATTATTAATGAATCATTTTTAATATTTTACTTTATTATATTAATGTCATCATTATTATTTCATTGATTGATTCACCATGGAAAAGAAATGTGTTTCACATCAATAATTACTCCCTGCATATATTGAATAAATATTTTATCAATACAACTTTTTCTTAGTTGATTATAACAAACATATTGTTTTATTGGAATTTATAAATTTAAATTCTATTAAATTTCCATAATAATTTACTGAGGAAAATAAGCTTTTCACATTGAAAATAAATTTCAAATTTTAAAAATTCAAAAAATAAATTAGAATTACATATATTTGAAAATAAACATGGAAAAATAAAATATAATCTTAAAAAAATTGATCATGATGGTAGGTAAACCCATAATGGTTTTAATCAATACAAATGAATAAAACAATCATTTTGTTAAATTATTAAACAATTATTAATATGGAAAACATTAGATAATTACTTAATAAAAAAATTAAATAAAGGTAAAATATAGTTGGAATTATAATTTAAGAAAAATTATGTATATAAAACAATATAACCAAAAAAATAGACAAAATGGATGCTTAAGAGGAATATTCCAAATCCAAATGAAGATATAATATCCATATCACTTACAAACAACCTTCTTGTTTTTTCTGCAATAAATAAGGAATGAAATTGTATCTAAACTTGTAATCAAAATCCATAACCATTTTAGAATAAAATATACGTTCTTAGTAAAATAATAACACATGATATCTTCTAATGGAACCTTGAAAACAAACCATCTTGAAAAGAAAGTGAATTATTAACAAATTATCTTGCAACATTGTTAACCAACCAATCACAGAGCCCTTAGAATAATAACATAAAATGGGAAATTAAATTTCATGAACATAATTAGATTAACGATATAAAAATACAATTGAGATGTATAAATACCCCATAATAGAATAAATGTTCATATCATAAACACGCATCCCAATGAAGGAGGCTTTGAGATGAATAACCATTACAAAGGTTGTGTCATTAAATTGAAAAATAATCATTAGAGTGATTATTTGAAACAAAAATAAATCAAAAAAAATAATTGTAAATATTTACTTATAAAATATATTGAATAATTAATACATAAAAATTTTCAAATTGTTTCAATCTAGAAGATTTATAACCCAAAAAAAGGAAACTGAGTTAAGAAACCCTTTACAACATTCAAACATTCAATTAAACTCCTTGTAGATGAAATTTTTTACATTACCACATAAAAAAAATTATTTATGAATTATTCATGATTCAATATGAATAAATTTTGTATATAAACTATCTATAAGAAATTATTGGTATAACATTAAAATATACAACAATAATGAAAAATTGAGATGAAATCACATAGTGCTTTATTAATTTCTAGAACAAAACCATAGAAAAGATAGAAACTAATATTTATTTGTAAATACCAATTTATCAGAGAAAATAATCATATAATCAAATAATTTTATGTATATATTCCACAAAATATAAATAATAATTGAATTTTGTATATATTTCATAGAAATAAATTTGAGATAAAAACCCTTATTTCAATGGTAATGCCTGGATCAGAAACCCCTAAAAGAGAGAAAAACTTGGGGATTTATAAATTTTCAAAGACACGGAATGTAATAATAAGAAAATAAATTTTATTATATACTCCACATAATAAAAGAATTGTGAATATGGAATATGTTTCCCAGAAATAAAAATGAGATGAGAAACCCTTTCCTAGAGTCCAAAACATCAATCTATATTCGTTAAATCATGTGTTATAAGAATATATCAAATGTTATATTTCATAATAACATTGTGAAATATTAATTACTTATGCATATGATAATTATTATATTTACATTATTTTTATATTTAAATATTTAATCAGGAAAGTCCATAGATGGTGTTTTGAGAATGTTCAGTCTATTTTCACAAAAAAAAATGATTTTGTATATTTGTTATGGACAAAGGGGTAATTATTAAATCATATCATGGATAATAATCATGGAATGAATATGATTTTTATAAAAAATATATACTTTTAAAACACTCCATGAATAATGGATACGATAAATTAACTATGTTATATTCACAGAGAATGTTGGTCATAATATTGCATGAGCAACATTTCCATTTTAAATGATAGTTATGGAATGAATGAAATTATTATATTATCATTAAGAAATATAATAATATAATATAATATATATTTATATTATTTCTGGAAATATATCTATATATACTATCTATTTTATGAGGTAATGTAAAAAAAATTGTAATGTGGTGGCAGTCAACCACATGTACTCATGAATAACATTATGATCATTCTATTAAGGGAAATTTTTGAAAATATATGATATATTTTATATTTACTGAAAAAAAATTATATAATAGCATATATAAAATTTTAATCCATCATCATAAAAAATATTGAGACGTGATAATGCATAATTAATTACATTAGTTCGTGAGGCAGTTGGTTGTCGTACACATGAATGTTGGTTTCCTTACCTATTTGATTGAAGTAGTGATGGATTTAGGATATGAAATTAACATCATAAAATTTAATTATGTATTGGATAATATTTTATTTATATCAACCTTTTTGAAAAAACTTTAAGGAGGCCTAAGAATAAATAAAACCGAACACTTGGTTAAGAATGATACAACTTGTATGGACAACATCTTTTTGTTTGCAAAATAATAATTTCATGGAGGGTTTTATAATCAAGGAAATGATTATTGAACGTGTTTATATTATTGAGTATGGTATCTATTCAGTAAATTTATTTTCAACCCCATGTTTAGTTATATTATATGTTCCAAATGGGTACAAACTCAAAATTACATCCACATCATAGATATGATAAACCCAAAAGGTCATAAATACTCTAAAACTATTTCCACAAAAGTAATTATATTATTCCTCAATAAATAATTCACATTAACCATAAGGACTAAATATATCTCAACCTAATAAAAAATCTCTCCCAATTAGAATAATCACCTCAATATTTTGTTAAAAACCCTCAAAATTCGTGACTATGACATAAAACATGTTATTAACCATGAAATTGTAATCTAATGACTAAGTACACATAACTTAAGATATCATCACATGAAAAAATTGAAATCTCAATAGTTTTTTAAACCATATTTTTATATATATTATAATATCCCTATACTTGTACTCCCTAGTTCTACACTAAAAGCATAATCATTTCATTTTTGGCTTATCACCGATAAAAATGACATAATATTATCATTCAAAAAATATACTGAAGAAGAAGTAATGAATAATTACATACTAAAGGATAATTTAGGTTCATAATTTTATAGAATTATAGAAATACTTAATATAAACAATACCCATGAAATCAGGAAATTATTTTCCTCACTAATCCCAGATTTCAATATTTAAAAATATGTCATTGTCCTCATCCATATAAAATCATTTGATACATAAATTATTTTACATAATAATTGCTAACATGGGAAAAGTATGCCTAAAAATTGTTGGAATAAATATTTACTATGTATAAACAGAAGCATTAAAAATTGAATTTCATCAGTGAGTATATGAATTGAATAAGGGTATGGGGAAATAATAAATCTTATTGGGAATAAGATAAGCATATTAATACTTATAAATAACTTGATAAAAAACAATGAAAATGGAATAAATATTTTCCAATTTAAATTTTCATACAAATCAATAATCATGATCCATGTAATGTCCATCATGATAGAAGGAATCATTGAGAACCCATATAATGTATAATGAAAGTGTTTTGGTTTCTTCAAACATTTTCATCATAACTAATGTAATAATTAAATGGATCCTTTTCAAATCAATTGAATAAACCACTATATTTAACTACCTACCTCTTGACAATGTAGACAACGATTGTTACCTAAACGATTAGATAGCTATAATATTGTTCAACCTATCATGTCAGCTATATTAGCCTCACCCGTGAGACAAAATGGGGATTAACATTTTATATAATATTTATTAGGCTTACTAGTGAGTTATGATAAGGTTCAACCCTTCTTATAAATTGTATTGGGTTCAACCAGTGATATCTGGGTGCACCCATCATATAATCTATATCAGGATCATCCATGATGATTAATACTTTCCAATTACAATTCTTTTCTAATTATAACTTTTCCATATAACAATATTCATTATAATGTCATTTGTTCATTCTAATGTGGAAAATAAATAGGTTTTAGGTCATTCTCATAATCCAACAAGAGAAGTATAAGGATGGTATCAATACCGCATATCCCTAGTGGAGTGCATGTATCTTTAAGTGTTAGTTACCATGATAAATGGAAATTCCATTAAAATTTCATTAAAAACATTATTAATGAAAATAAACTTTTTTACATTGAAAATCACTCATAAATTTTTAAAAAAATAAAAAATCATTGAAAAAATACATTCCATTAAAAATAAAATAAGAAACTAAAAATTAATCATTATTTAACTACTACATAGTAGAATCCACTATATCCATTTCCCTGATTTATGATTCCATATAACCTTATGCATCCCCCGCATATAATAGAGGCTACATACTAGAAACATGAGTCAATAAAGATATGTTTTGGAGACTACTACCACTTCATAGAGTAATTAAAAAATAAAAAAATTAAAATGATTAATGAACTAGTTCAAAAAATATAAAAAAATATATACAAAAAAATCCAATAAGTAACAAATTATCCCATTCTATAAAATTATTATGAATAAAATATATATCTAAAATTCATAATAATAATGTCCAGAACCAAAACTACCCTTAGATCCTAGTAATAAACCTCATCCCCATCTTGATCCCAAACTCACATGCCCCATCCAAACATATCATGTATGAACCATACACTATGTCCTTATTTTGAACCTTTACTAAAAAGAAATTATAATTTCCTTGCATACCCAATTGCCATGGCTTCCTGATTAGGGTGTGAGTACAACACATTCGTACACCAAAAATATTGTCTAAAAAACTATTCTGTAAAATATTATATGAAGAATATAAAGTGGTTTAAAAATATAAAGAAACATGCATCAATTTTTTAAAATTTATAATTCCACCATTTTAATCATTCATGTTATAACGGGTCATCCAACCCATTAGTTAGTTCTTGTCATGAATGGATTCTTGGAAATAACATTTAAAATGAACATCCTATTATTAAAAAAGGTCCATTCACTGATCAACTAATTCATCAACTTACCATGGAGAATTAAAATGATAATCAAATCATTCCAATATGTTTGGGATCATAAAGCATCAGTTCAATATCCCAACTAGTGACAAAATTAGAATCATAGAGACTCGGGTTGACATATTGTCTAAGGAAACCATAGGATCATAGAACCTCAGTCTGACATCCTTTGCCAAAAAACTCATTGGTGGGTCCATTAGAATTTTTGTTACCCAACCCAAACAAGGAATCTCAGTCCATAAGTTAAGATAGTCGATCCTCTGTTTGATATACTAACTCAAAAAATACATTAGGGGGCCCTAGATAAATAGTATATATCGATCCTTTGGTTTAGGGACTCATTTAAAACCCCCAGTCAAACAAATTACCAAAAATCTATGTTCACAAGTATCCTTAACAATTCTAAAAATTACCATTTATGTTCCTTAACATATTTCAACATACATACCACTTTCATATAGAAAAAAATTTAATACTTATATCATTATACCAGTCATCCATTATGTCATATGAAAAACTACCAGAACAATTAATGTAAAATATATCTCAGAACCCGTGATACTCACAAGATATATACTTATTTAAAATCATCTTTATGACACCCTTAAAAACAATGTTCTTCCCATTTTAAAAACTAATCCAAACACCAAATAATTCATTTCCCTTTATAAAATTTCCAAAGAAATATTTAACACGTTAAAAAATATAGAACCACACCCTCATTTCAAACCCATGTCTGGAATCTATAATGAAAACCATTTTCTAAATAACCTTAAGGCCAACTCCCCCATGCAAAAAAATTCCCACTTTGAAGACATCATAATATTTATTTGAAATCACAATTGGATCAAAATCCTAAAATCATTACAAATATTTAATAAATATATTAGGCATTTAAAATAATCTAACATATATCCAATTAAATTATCCTTATAACCAAGCCCACTAAAAACATTACCAATCACAGCCGATACACAATCATAATTAACATATATCAACATTTACCAATTCATTCCCCAATTACCTAGGGTTTAGTATACCCTATTGGGGGCCTGGGTTCGGTGTTGAAGCATCAACGGACCCGACGGTGTTCATGAAGTGTCACTCACCACAATATAAGGCTCTAAATTTTTTCCTTATTAAAATATAGTAAAATATAACAAATAATCTCACTATTTGAACCACATACACATATAAAATTTATGACTATTTAGAATATCATTAGGACCACCTACCTCATGATTTTATAATACCGTAATTCTAGAATATACTGTTGATTTTAACTAAAATGTCCTCTAACAATATCCAGTATAACACCATGAAAATCAAGGGTATTAAATCATCATAGGGTGATAAAAAGGAACACAAAACAGCTTCAAAAAAATGAATGAAAATTGAGAAGAATACATTTTCGATGATTTTATGCTCTCTAAACGGTACATCAAATTCAAACGAATTAAAAGAGATTTACCTCTAGTGGAAGAGGTGGCTTTTGGTTCATCATCCAATATGGCGGGGATCGAATCAAAGAAAAATTTTTGGATGAATTGTTTAAGACCAAAGTTGGAAAAATGAAATTTACCAATTTTTATGTGGTGCATGTATTGGACACATGGATGGTGAAACAGGGTGCTAATCTTGGGTATCCCTATGACCTAGAGAGAATTTAGACCTATGATCTATCTTTCCACATACATGGATTCACAAAACATTATTTTTGTATTCTTAAAACCTCTATCCATATGGATCAAGATTCACAACCTCCTGGTGGAACCCCACATGGTTTTAAAAATCATACAGTACCCGTGTTTCAACCATTATCTGAGAGGAGGCATGGCCACATGGTTTCCACAAAAAATTGCATGATTTGTAGAAACTATGTTCCAGACATGAAATAAACACTATTTGGAATGTTTTCTTCTTATTTCATGTCATATACCATAGGGTCACCCACGTGAGACCTCATACTATCTGAAAATATTATGTTAACCAAATTAAATGGAGTTAAACAGTAATTCAAACAAGTATGTATGTCCATAAAAGGTCGTCATCTTATAACCTCCCCACATAATAATTTTTTGTCCTTGAGCCGAATTTCCATAAATTATTGGTCCTTAAGGATCAAATTAATTGTAAATGGGGCCCACCAGTACAAAATCATCTCTCATGTTCCTCCTAAGCACGACCATGATGTCACCCTACTCTATCATAAAAAATATCCTTCCATGAAGAAATTTTCCACACCGTGATCCACAAGCATAAACCCAATTCATCTCAAGGAAGAATCCACCTAAAATCCACATTATAATTATAAAACACTGGATAAATGTTTACGTTACATTGATGAACCTCCACACAAAGGGTTCCTTCAATGTAGTACCCCACACTGGGAGAGCCAATCTGAACTCCTTATGTCTGATCCTCTACATAAATCATGGCCCAAATCTCTTGGTTACATCTCACTCGTTTTCCATAATTCTATCTATGACCCAAGATCAACATCACATATGTTATAGACATAGATTCCAACCACATTTTCTGACCAACATCAGTTCAAAACTCATGTCCCATGACCTTGATTCACATCTGATCATCCAAAGAACAACCCAAAATAGAACCACCATAACAAGGTACATGACATTCCCAAACTAGAGACACCACCAATAACCAAAATTGAATCACCATGATCACTCTTTCCTTATTCAATCCATCCCAAAATTTTGGTCCCTTAATCCATTGACCCCTTTCCCACTCCAGTGTTCATCATAATATGCTTTATCTCACCACCCCCACTTCCCATGTCAGACACCACCATCATCGAAATGGTCCACAAGAACATCAAAACAACTTCTAAAGTAAACTACACAAAATTTCCAACTCACTACAACCATAAAAACCATGGGTAATCCACCCAACATTAGCATACACCAGTTCCATTAAATCCACGTAGAATGGAGATGTATTACCCATCCATATCGGGACAATGACTAACATTAGCAATCCAAATTTCTCTATAGTTTTGAAACACATATTCCATTTCAAACATCAATATGTATGTGGTTTATAACCTAAAAAATCTAGTTCATCTACAATACTATATCAAACCATCCTCGACTAGCTTATCCCAACACTTGTATCTTCCACAATTGACATGCTACCCATATACCCTGGCCATGAATCCATATTACATAAGGCATACCACCATCATCTAACTCACCAAAAAAATTAATTTTACTACATCAAGTAAAACTCAAATGTCAAAACATCCAATAAAATTTAATCTGTTATTGTGATCCATTGCACCCTTAAACATTCCAAACACAAGCTTCTCTATTGTCCTCATATAGACTAAGGATGAATAATTTCTTCCTCAAAAGCCATCTCTTTTTTGAAAATCACTTATCATCCAAAAAAATGCCATGAAGGTAGTTTACAACTCTCCATTTTGGTACCATTTATAGCTTATTCGATCCTTCCCCTACTTACTCATCCACGATGACAAAATTAACTATTGGCATGTGATTGCTTCACATGAACATGATTCCATTGTAGTTAAATAAATTATAAGGCCACCTGATCACATTCTTAAATCCATTCCAAAATTATAAGGACTCTATAAAACTCAACCTCCATTTCCATCAGCTGTTGTCATTTCTTATCATGCCCATCAGTGATTCCCACAAGGGCACATCATATTTCTATTAGATCCAACTCAATCCCAAAGCAGATGATTGGGTCGATCAACCACCACATATAAGGCCCACTAAAACATTCTTTAGGAATCCAATAATGTTCCTCAAAAGTTTTTTATTATCATATTGATCCCACCACATATACTCTATAGCCGACATCACACATCCAAAAATGTGGTACCACTCTCCACCATAGGAGTGTTATTTAAACCACTTTACTCATGTAATTCTAAATACCACGGTTCACTTCTTGATTACATACTGAACAAAAAAACATGGACACAGCCGTTGATATAACCTCAAGATAACAAAACATATATCACATACTACTTGTTTCTTGATTCTATGAATGGAACCCATGGAATTATGCTACCTTTAGTCCATCACTAGGACTTAACCATTAACTAATCGATGGTATACTCCCTACCGTACAGATCCATGTATACATATTCATGAGAATTTCCTCTAAGAGGATTTACATCTAACCAAAAAATTATTAGGTGTCTGGGTATAAATCCATATCACTCTTAGTGAACTCTATATGATTTTTATATATTAGTCATGATTGTAAATACCTAAAAGTAAGCTAAGAATTTATCAATAAATGGAACAACAAAATTTCTATCACTGATGTCACCTCCCACAATAGGGACACCATAACCTAATGACAATCAAGGTCTTCTCAAAAAAGTATAATATCATCAACACTCAATCAACAAAACTATAATCGGATTTCCAACCAAAACACAACACTTGTTCATGACCCTCTATCGTGTTGCTATGATCCAATAGTTTCTTTGGCACTATTTACACCACCACACTGGAGTTTATCAAATATGACCCTCGGGATTGACATGGAATCATAATGACCACCGCACTGATCGAGAACACTACTAACTCATACATAACATGTGTGTGCATTGTGATCACATAGAAAAATGAAATGCGCTTATGCTGATAATATTTTTAATGTCCCCCAATCAGAATCTCTCCCAAATGGATGAAAAGGTTGGTTACGTGTCCTGATTCATGATACTCTATATATCATTGGATTACTACTTGTACAAGGGGAACAAAATATATAATTGGGCGAAACTACCAATGTAAAAAAGTTTCATTGTAGTATAAATAGTCATAATATAAATGAATGCAATAGAAGTATAGAAAACATATAAAGCAATAATAAAATCCCACTAAATAATCAATAAATGATATTAGGATTAACGTAACCAACTACATGAATTTATATAAATGTCATACAAGAAAAATACAAGTAAAAGATAGGTAAACTATGTAAAAACTCAAGAATCCCCATTCTCAAACCCCGTATTGTCCCCACTCCCAAACAATATACTATCTAGAACAAAACTAATCAACCAATGTTACTTTTTCTTTTTCTGAACTTGCATCCAAGATATATGATATGGGAAAAAATGTTGTCTAGAATAGGGTGTGAGTATCACTAAATAGGTCGATATCCCCATTTTAAATTAACTAGTCTGATAAGAAGATCATGAAATGAAGAAATTAACATATGTATTAACTAATTGGATCATTAATAAAAAATTATAATAACCATCTTCAGCTCCATGCTAGAATATATCAAAACATGTCTAACAACCATGATAACCACAACCATATAACCATTGTAAAATTGCAATTTGGGCATCGTACAAGAATATCTCATAGAATGCCTAACAATCGTGGTTACCACAACCATATAATAATGGAATACAAACAAAAATATGGATCAAATCCATTTAATAAATATATAATCTGGGTCAAATCCTGGTATGCATTATATAATGGGATTAGGAAGAGATCACTCACTATAAGAATTAAAACATTGGAATGGGCTGAGCCCGCTCAATATCTTCTTTATATAATATGAGTGTGCATGTGAGAGGGGAATGTCTGATATATAAACATTTCAGCAAGGAAAA
The DNA here is from genome assembly GCA_963277665.1 of Viscum album. NCBI lineage: Eukaryota > Viridiplantae > Streptophyta > Magnoliopsida > Santalales > Viscaceae > Viscum > Viscum album. The sequence goes on along the minus strand of OY728162.1, from coordinate 1,230,661,219 downwards.
AAAGTCTTGTTAAACAACATATAGATGAAAATACCATACCATAAATCTGATTGATTAATTATAAAAATTACCATTTAACTTTTAGATACAGAATGAACATATATCACAATTGATTAATAGTCGGAACAATAACCACTAAGACACAACATAGGGATTCAACTTCAAGAAATCACCTGATGTATCTTATTAAGCTAAACAAACATTAAGATATTATCAAATTCAGTTATATTCACTTTTCACTCACCCGACAAGTAACAATGAGCCAGGTCAAAATCCAACTGAAACCAAATGACCGCAAGGAATAACTCTATTATTTATATAATTGATTCAGTTGAACAATATTTTCTTCCAACCAAAATAATACATCTAAATGGAAATTATAAAACCATAGGGTTATGATTTAATCACCCTACCTTTCAAAAATGATCCAAAAATGATTCCAATAGAATATTACCATGTGGATGAATATGTGGATAACCACAATGAGATTACCAGATAAAGATTGATCAATATTAAGACCAACGATGCACACGGTAAAGGGATTTCATAAGAATAATGGGAGAACCATAGTTGATAAGGGAGAAACTAGACCAAAACCTCTTACTATTGATCAAATTCATCATCAGGATATCCAAAAGTAATTCCGGCACTCCACAATCACCTAGAAGTATTTATAGTTTTGAGAGGATAATGTTTCTGGGAATTTGAATGAATGTTAAACCATAAAACATACATTAAAATAAATGGTTGGCTAATTTCATGGTGTGTAATTTAGTAACATGAAATGTAATTTGTTTAAAGGGATATTCCTAGAAACTATTACCTCATATCTTTTTATATTAAAAATGTGGATCAATACACAACATGTAAATCATTTACACAAAATATAAAAGTAACATAGATGGTGTCTCAAGAAATTTTACTTATAAACTACCCAATCCACCTTTAATGAATTTCAAATTTCCAAGAACCCATGAACCAATTAACCCAATTACCCAAACTCTGTTATTTTATATAAACATACATCTGTGGACTATAATTAATTTTATGCACAAAGTAACCCACATAGATCCTCTCAATGTTTCTCATGTTTTTAAGAACCTAAGAGTATGTTTATTAGAAATAATGGTATCTAGGATAGAAGATGAAAACCATAGTTTAATGATGAGAAAAAATGTACCTGGGAGAAAATTGAATGAAAGGATCATAGAGAGACATACCATAAAAAAGGAGGGATCTTATAACCTCCCCACAATATGAAATATCAACCCTAATAATATCTATGAATAATTATAAGGTTTGAAAATACATGTCTGTACATTGTGTTCCCATATCATACTCCCTCTCTTGTGTCTCATCCTGAACTCACCCATTCTACCACTACACTAGAATCAACAACATTGTCATACCATGAAAATAATTATCACTATGACTCACCACCCATATCAAATGATATCCATAAGATTATTTATGAAAAATATTTATCTCTTATATGTATATCACATGGGAAGGTTTGGGATAATATATTTAATGATGCCACACATCAAACACAACATGTATTGAATTTTATTGGGATGGATGTGAAAAATTGTATTCCATTGGACTAATCCTTACAACACTCTAAAATGGCCCGAAAACCCTAGGTTCTAGCTTTCCCTATTTCCTAATATGACATTATTTCAATCAGGGAAACACACAAAGGTAAACATGATGACCAACCTCAAATTACAGAGGTCATCTTCAGTGGACACCATATGATTTTATCATACTCTGAATGGCCACCAATTATATTCTATTCAACTGAACTTTCTCAGATGTATCCTACCCAATATTAGGCCCATCAAATGCTGAATCACTTGATGCCGACCAAAAAATAGGGGAATGGAATTACCTACCACAAAAATCCTCTAAATGTTCTACTTAGATTGATGATTGGAATCTATTATTATATAAAAACCCCTGAGTTCCATATTTTTCTCTCATGATCCACAATTATCCTAAAAAACTACTCATAACATATCCTCAAGAACCTAAATTGTCTTCTCAGATTGACCATCACTCAGAGGATGATAGGTTCTTCTGAAAATAACCCATAATACTTTATCCTTAAGAATATCCTATATAAATTCGATTTGAAATTTTGATATCAATATGAAATGATGTTCCTCAAAACATTGGACAACCAAACCACCTCGTGCATATAATTAATTCCTAGATCCTCAACTGTGACAGTCTCTGTAATAATTATGAAGTGAAATGAATTTTTAAATATATACAAAATCACCCATACATCATAAATATTATAGGTTTTTTGGGTTAATCCTATCACATAATCAATACTTCCATCATCCCATTTCTATATAAGGATTACTAAAGGCTGAAAAATCCCAAATGGCCTCTAATTATTAGCACTAACTTACAGACTATTGATGTGTCAAGACACAAATATTTATACCTATTTCTTCATTCCCAACCACCAACACTATCTACAAATATAATGATACATCATTGTTAATCCAAGAGTCGATTCCCATCTAGAAGCATGAAACTCCCCCATCAGCTCTTCTTTCAAGATCATAGTAACCCATACTTTTATACAAAAAAGAATAGAATTCAAAACAACTAATATTCCATCTTCACGGGTTCTCTCCATCACATAATTTGACATTCTAATATATTCCTTGTCAATTAGATAACTTATCTGCCTTAATCAAGTAATAAATAAAGAGTATAAATGATATCGAGTCAGATCTACTTATCCTTTAAACTCTTTGAACATCTAAATGAATTATGAAAATAGGGCAACCATAAAATACTCTATGCATGACACCCTAAATTCCTATGTATGTGTATATCAGATCAATGAATCAAATACAATGTTCCCCTTTACTGGATTAATTCACAACCATGAATTCGAAATACTACAAATACTCAACCCACCTCCTCTGTTAAAGGTTCATGTCTTGCTGAGAAATGTTTTGACCATGGCTCTTTTGACCAATATATACCATAATCCTATCAAACATGATATAGTTTCTACAATAACATAGGGAGTGTACCATTAATACTAACTCCATATCATGGGTAGGATAATTCAGCTCATGTGGTCTCAACCCCTTTGATCCATAATCAACCACTCAATCCTCTTACATTAGAATTGTTTTGAGTCCAACCCCAGATGCATCGTCATATATGCTATATGATTTTACAAGAATAGTTAATTTATGGATAGGTGTTTATGTTTTCTTACCTTTTAATTCATTAAAATATATCTCACAAGAATCCTAAAAAACAACCTCACTCATTATTCATCATCCTAGACATCATTATTTCCAAATGGTAAAAATCCAAGAAAAAGCATTGATTATAACCTGCTAAACCTAGAATGCTCAAAATCCAAAATAAATTATACAGTTTCTCCCAAGATTCCATGATTTAAACATTATATAGGTATACTAAAACATATTCCTCTAAGATTCAATGGCCCAATAAGTTCACGTTATTATTCCAGAATCTGTATTAGGCTAGTTTGGCTTAAAGCCGATTATCTATCAATGTACTCAAAATCATTTCAGGATGTTTGGAATGATCATCTACTAAATCATTACACAGAAACAAAGATTTTATAAATACCACCACAACCTGATATATAAAAGTATGAAGTATCCTTATAATCAAGTCCAAGAATATCACTAGTGTATTGGCCAATAAATTTGGAATCACTACGAATTCATGCAAGCCCTACCCACTCGTAAAATAAGGTATGATGTATGTCCATTGGTATCACCATTAATATTTGGTATGTAGATATTAATTATATCATTGAGAATATATTATCACCCTTCAACTGATCCAAAATATGATAAATTCATGAAAGAGGATATGGGTTCTTGACTATCATGTAGTGCATCCTCCAATTATCAACACATTCGAGTAATAACCCCTCAACCATCCTGGAAAATAGAACATGAAAACCCCAAATATAATTACTAGTAAATATTATTCCATTAGGTTCATGATTTTCCAACTATAAACACAAATCTTGATGCTCTTAAGGGTCTAATAATTAAGGTGGGATAGAAATTAGTTCTTCTCTTTGGAACCAACTCGATCGTGGACACGGTCACATGCTTGGGCTGTAAGATGTGGTACTCATCTTGGAATGAATATTTGAATTAGTATACCATTGTAAAAATTATTCACGTGACATAACATAATCATCTAGAGAAGAAACTACTATCTAATATATGAGAAAATTCAACCTGTATGAAATTGGTCGAGTATGTCTAATCTAAAGCTCCCACTCACCCTGGTGAGAATAGCAGCCTCCTTCTTGAGATATGAAAGTAATTTTCCCCCTGTAAAAGTTCATATAATCCTTATATAGAAATATTGAATCCATATTAATAATCATATATAATAAAATAATTTCTAAAAAAATTATTTCAAAAAGAAATGTTAACCACCAATCTTTAGAGAACATGCCTCGCACAATTTGATATTCTCCAACAGCACTCTTAAATGTGTGTCGATGATCAAATAACCATCCAATATTTCAATACTGACTGCAATAAATGTTTTTAAATAGTTCATATAGAAAGTAATATTATGGTCCTGTAGAAGAAATATGACTACTATGGTAATGGTAAAAGAATCATATGACTAATAATAGATGGTCATCTATCCAAATTTTCTTGGGTAGTCTGCATTACATGAAGTTGACTTATCCCTATTCCCTATCCTCCATCCTCCCTTCCCAGATCTATTTATCGTTCAAGGTAATTATTATCCTTTACAGTGGTACCATGTTCCATTATCTACCATAATGGCCAGTGGAACTCTATCTTCTAGCCTACTGAGGGGTAGTTGAGCCCTTTTCAATTAATGTTCCTGTTCTGACCCCCCTCCACTAGTATTCAATGAAATGTTCAAACACAAAATCTAATTTTGACCTAGTCAACCAAAGATATGAAATTCATATTTAGGTAGAGGACAATTCTAGAACTTTTGGATGCACTTCCCACACTGATAGAACTAGAATTGAACATGGTCTTGATATGGATTTTCAGTAACCTGACTACTCTTCCCACATCAACATTTGTGGAGACGGTCATAATTGTTCTTCTAGATACCGAATGATGACCTATCGGTTAGAAGAGATGAAACAACCTAAATAATAATCAATTACCCTCTTATATACCCTTCCATAATGAGTGGCTAGTTTATCACATCCTCAAAAACTGCTCAAATGAAACAATTTTCACCTATGAACTAATTTCATAATGAATAACATTGTGAAACATTATCACCTGACAGATCTCATCTGCAACCAAATATAGTTAGAAGAACTATCGTATGGTAAAACATCTTGAATAGTACATCATTGACATTCCTTCTTATGTTAGATTCATGAACTCATGATATTTTTTCCTTCAACATATTGAAATATAATTGGATTCTGAACATAATCCTGAAATCCTTAAATGATATCTCATCCTTCTTTCCAAAATCCTCCATAATATCCCACCAATGAATTCCACAAACAAGAAGTATATATACCAAAGTATTCACTGTCCTTCGAATGGGTGTCTCAGGATTCTTGAATTTTATCTAGAATTACTTGACACATAATTTGGAATGTTGTTGTTCTCCTTATATAGTGAATTTCTAAGGACACTATAGGTTCAAAACTCATTTTAGCTTCAATATTGATGGCATTGTATGAATAGTATGAATTTCCATGGATTACATGATTCATATGAATCCTCCATGAAGATGATCGTCCATTTAATCCTAATAAATTATAGGATGATCTGGTTCTAATATAGTAGGGGCATTATGATTTCCACTATCCTGATGCTCAAGTTGAAGATGACAAGGATTGATTATTTCAACCAGAATAATTCATACATTAAAGAACTGTATAACAATAACTCTAACCTAAACAGGTGAATATAAGTGAGAACCATTGACTACTAGACTCTCTAAACATGTATTACATGTATTTTAGCATGAAATTTCAATTCATTTCATTTATCTATTGAAATATATATATCATATCATAGTGAAAAATTAAATTATAGATCACATTAAAAAGTAAATATTCCACCATTATAAACAATTCATATAAATATTTCCATAGGTTCCTTTTATGATTCAGGTATCTTGATCTTAGGAAATAATGAGCTATGAGTACAAAATACAAGAAAACTATCTTTATAAAATAAATAACCCCACATAACATGTGAATCACCCAAGGTTAAGTATAATCTATTCTTACAATAAAATAGTACAAACAATAATATTATCCCTGATCACTATGACCCCGCCATATATGGGTTAGCTAATCCCATGAACAAGATCATTAAAATGACTTGTCACTTCATAGTATCCTTGATAAATGTTTTAATTAGTAAATTAGAAGATAATAAAACATACTCCTGCGATACCACTTTCTAATATACCCAATCATGTTCCCTCTCACATAGCCAAAAGATGTTGGTTATGTGTCCTCAATCATGCCTCCCTATATGCTGGTGGCTACCGACAAGAAGTGGGAGTGTGAAAACATATATTGGCGAGACTATACCATCTGGTAAGAAGTATTATCACCATAAAAAACATATAAAAGAATAAAAATCCAACTATAGAAATACAGAAACCAAAAATAAGTGAAAACTAAAAAATTAGAAAATAATAATAATATTAATGTAACGAATCATCAATAGTAAACCCCATGTGGGTACCACCTCAATACTGCTTCCCATCCATTATAGAAATAATCAAAAAAAATGTCTTTTTCTCTTTTCCATACATTCACCCATGTAATATATTTGGGTACAAAACAGAGACCTGAATTGGATGTGAGTATAACTCAATAGGTCGAACCATTATGTCTAGAGAAACCAATATGTTAATAAGGATATGAAATAACATGATAAATTGGTGTATTAATTAATTGATAAATCAATAAAATACCACAACAACCGTCTTAGGATATATCCCAAACGATCTCTAATCATGTCTTGAAACCATGAAAACCACAACCACAAAACAATGGTAAAATAAATTACATCCCCTCCATTACATAATATCTTATAGCATGTATTATGACCTTGCCAACTATATCTATATAACCATTGTATTTTCATAACAATCTAGTTCAAATTTATATAATCATTACAACATCCATATCAAAGAAATATAATCATTACATCATTGGACTAGGCCAAGCCCACTCAATATTAACATTACAACATATATGTGTGAACGTGACAGGGACAAGATCAATATATAATAATTTTAGAATAGAACATATGTCTCACCATACAACATGGTTATCATAATATAACATTATAAGTAACAATGGATAATCATGATAAATACCTTTTTATTTTTATACAACTTGTATTTATATTAAAATATATTATTATTAAAATAATATTTAATACAACACAACCTTGGGATTTGATTTAATATTGTCTTTTAATGTATCCTATCATTTTAAAGACACAATAATAATTATCCTATTCAATTATATTTGATGGTTTCTCACCCATCGATTACTTGTATTCTAGGATTACTACCAATTGAAACCAAATAACTATAGAAAATATTATAATTTATAATTTAATTGATTTGAAAACATGTTACAATGTCACAGTAACATTTTTCATATACATGGAAATTATAAATCCATAGGGTTAAGATTAAGTCCGTCTACCTTTAACTGATGATCCAAAAATGCTTCCAATGGAAAAAATCCATGAGGAAGAAGGTACAGATGATCACAACTAGGTTACTAGATCGAAAATCATAATGATAAAAACAAATAATGCACATGATGAAGGGATTTCACCACAACAGTTGTAGAACCATGGCATATAAGTGAAAAATGGACCAAAACCAGTTACTTGGGGTAAAAAAATTAGTGGGAACTAATAATAGAAGTTTTTAAGTCCAAAACTTCTAATAAGGTGGTTTTGGGTCGAGAGGGGAAAGATGCAGTGAATTAGAAGGAAAATTCTACTCCCCAACATTAGTTTAAAGATATGTATGGGGAATTACATGGCATGTAAAACAATTACCTATTGTGTAAATATTTTTAATGGGATGGGCTGAAAAACCCATCACTGCGTATTATTTAAATAAAAGATACTACACATTGCATGATTTGAAAAATATTTACATAATGTGTGAATGTTTTGCAGATTATTTTTCATCCAATTTTATTTGTAAAAAAATAAACCCACATTAATTATTCTCAACATACTATGAACCAATTTTATTCTTACACCATTTACCCATAATCCAATAATTCAGATAATAATACATCTTAGGTCTCTAAGCCATTTTCCCCAATAAAGCACTCCATGTAGATCCTCTATAGTTTCATCAAGTGCCCACACAACCTAATACTGTGTTTATTCAAATGACAGGTATCCATGATGGAACATGGACACTATGTTTCAATGATGATTTAAACCTTAACAGGATGAAAAGATAACAAATGCCCAAAAGTAGAAATACATGGAAAATGTAGAAACCATTCAAACATGTTCATTCATACCCTAAATCACATTTTCTTCCCAGCACATTCACATATATGGACCTCTGTAGGGCCCTTTGATCTGTCAATCATTTCTATGAGCATTCAATAAACCTAACATTAGATCCCACCGGCTGTATATCATTATATTATATACCAAATTCAAACTTACTCATTTAATCGTGCCTCCTGGTCTATCAGCCACATTGGGCTCAATTCATTCTTAATGTTCCTATTAAAAACCTACATAATTATTCAAAAAACCCTGACAAATGATCACCCCTCACCCTATGTGTCACTTCCATATCAAAATTATCAATATATTATTTGGTCACTCTTTTATTATCTTCTTATAATTACCCGATTCCTTCATTAATCATTATCAGCATCATCAGCTCAGATATCGTAACAATAATACAATTTGAAACCAACCTTTTAACCATCTAAAGTACTCAAATGCCTTCTTGAGAAAGAAACCAGTGCATTATAATTCAATTTTACAAAAAATACAATGCAAACCAATGTGAAATAATTCCCCCTCTAATGAAACTAAATGTGATATAAATTCCAATGAACTAGTAATATTGGGCTGTCTCCAATCAATGATACCATTATTTTCTTAAAACCATCAATTTAGAACCACAACTTAGGTCATATCTTCAAAAACATAAACCTTCCCATTTATCTCTCTAAACTACACACACACTATGAAACATTGTATGTGTGGAACATCCAAGTCTAATACAACAATTCCTACCATAAGAACCCAAAAAATAGTAGAAACCATGTCGAACCCTCTCATGGGTCTCCTCGAAATTCAAAAGATACAGACTCACTAAATTTCTGTCACATCAAGAAATGACCACTCACCCTTTCACTAATATAGACTCATCAAACCTCAAATGAATCATTTTTAATGGGAATAATTTATACCCCAATCAATAACACACTTTATCTAAAACACCCATTAAATGATTTACTCTCAATTCAACACAATGGATTCCCACACAAATAAATTAGCACTATAATCCAAAGGAACACTCTACGGTGTAGAACACTACTAGGAAGGACTCAACTCATAATTCTTACCACACACACATTACCAAACAACTTATCATATCCCCAAGGATGTAAACTATCTAATGGTACAATTAGAACATATATCTTACCACACATCAAAACCCATAAATGAATCAAGACCCAAAATCAAGGTCTCCAACTAGGGAACTCTCACATCACAAACTACATATAAACGAGGTCGTAAGAAAACACATTGGATTCCCATTTAAAGTGTCCCAATAGGTTCAATCATATCCCATTTCCCTTTATAATAAAAATTAACAATTTTAATCCAATGTTTTAACATTTTAAAACCTTCCATTTGAAAATCAAAAAATTTGAGCTTTCATAAACTCCATTTATTAACCCAGTATTTCACAATAATTAATTTTCCCAATTTAATATTTGAAAACATTCCGTAATGACCATTTCAATGAATAATTACTAGGTTTAAACTATATTCCAAAATGTACACTATTACATGTGATTACCAAATAGCTATAAATTATATGAAACATTTGAATGACCTATAAATCATATGTGCCTAGAATGATAAATTAACTCACACACTCTCTCTTTCCATACTTTTCTAAGAGTTAAACCTCACAACATAATAACATTACATCATCATGCACCACACATGGTGGAATTATCAACTAACCATAAAATCACAAAAGAGTACATAAATTCCAACCCATTTAAACTTTGGATTTCCCTCATACATTGGGTTAGTCACCATAGCATGATCACATTAAAAATCCCCAATAAGATACTAGTCTATTATCTACCATGCCCAAATAGTAATTCAAAAGACACCACCTATAATACCACATTGTACCGTCCCTAGTGGAGAAGCCACTATATCTTGTACCTCATGCTAGGTAACCACATGACCTATGTAATTCCAACTTATATTCTAGAGCATAATGTCTAAGATAAATGTTCTATAGAAATGCATTTGGGAGAAAATAACCTCTTATTAGAGTAATTACAGAGAAAACATGATGTTAAAAGATGAAAGAACATGTTTTTTCCATAATTGGTCAATATAAGAAAAAGAAAATATATATTTGAGAAAGCCATGTTATAAAAACATTTTGAATACAAAACATATTAGGAAGTCATACAAATAATTTACAATACCAATATTTTTTAGGTATTCCAAATATTGACCTAGGACACGAATTATTTCTAATATCATATTCTCTAACCAAATATCTATTGAATGAACCATATATTAGGTCCCTTTATTGAACTTGTAACTAGAAACAATTAACATCTCTTTAGGTACCAATGTGCCAGGGAGGCTTGAGCAGGGTGTGAGTACAACTTAGTAGGCCACCACCAATGTTGTCTAATCAATTACTAGTCTGTACATGAGTTTATAATACAACCATCTATTTTCATACATAACCATTATATCTCTTATTTTAATATATAAAAAATTAAACAAATAGAAAAACAATGACTATATTAGACTATTTCCATTGGAAACATGGAAGTATAAACATAGATATGTATGTTATCTACATTATTTCTCACTATGTTCTTCCTAACAAGAAGCAATTTTAGGTACATCATACTTAATACAAATATTCATAAACAGGTTAATGTAACCTAAAATATTTTGATTTCAGTTTCAAAATAAGGGTAAATAGTAGAGAAATGTAATCATAAGAATGAGCCTAATGGTATGAGATCATTATCATAATATTAAATGATTATACCCGACAAATCATATGAACCTAAATGTGATTCCTATCATAAATCTTGGTAGTTCATAATACATAAATTAAAATGAAATAAATAACATATGTCTTGAATGAATAACATAGGAATAATACATGGAATTATGTAACACATGTAATCATATATAATGATTTCCATGATAGTGAAGTCTTGGCTGTAAAGGACATCATAGTTGATAGGTTCCTTCACTGAACTAATTCCACACCCCGTTCCAGCCCCGTATTACTGAACCATGTTCACCCCTCATTCCATCCCTATTATACCAAACCATGTTCATTTCACTTTTCATCTTTTTAGTTATAAACATGGTTCATTTGTCATTCCATACATGCCTATTTAATTATATTTATATCTTTAACAAAAAAATTGGTGGGTGATATTAGACTCACCTAAGTCATAATGAAATAATTAATACATATTCCACAAATTCTTAAACAATTATATATTAACCCATGAAATTAAATTGGTGTTATAAAGATGTAATCATATATTAACTTATGGAATCTGAAAGGTCTCATATTAATTTTGTCAATACATAACTCGTTAAAGGATTCAGGTATGAAAATCATAAAACCCGTGAAATAGAAACATATGTCATAAGCATAATTCTATCAAAACATAAACCATTAAAATGAAATGTGAATGGATCATTTGGATATTTTCCTAGAAGGTAATGAGTAACATCAAAAAATTTAATATTATATGTAAAATAACATGCAAATATATTTTGAAAAAATTTATTACGGAAAATATCATTTCATCATTGAAAAATGCTTTTAAGAACATAAATCATTTTTAAGGAGCTATTTATTTGAAAATTTATTTGAAATCATATAAAGGATTCATTAAAAACCATATAAATTTTAAAAAAATATAATGAAAATGATCTTCAATGATAATTTGAAAAAAAAATTATAACATATTTTAAACATGATTTCTTCATAAAATAGATTTCCGACCAATGTGATAAATACTATAATATTTCCATAATAACATTTTAATGAATCTCACAAGTAACAAAGAGTTAAAAAATGACACTAAAACTTAAATATATGTCATGAATAATTTTAGGATAATATAGATACAAATAATTATGAATATGATAAATATTATAAAAAATAAAAATATCAATTTTTTGGGATATTAATTTTAAAACAAGTGCATGTGATGAGAAAAAAGACTGATTAACCCTAGACCATGCTAAAAATAATTTTACCATCTATGATTCAATATGTTAATTATAAAGGATAAATTGTTCCACTAATAGATAATTTTTAATATCTATTAACACGTAAAAATAAATTGAAATAATATAGGGTTTTTATTATGTATAAGTCATTTTGTAAAATATCATTTATTATAAAATAAAATTAATGAAATTTTTTCCATTATTTATCTAATTTTAGTATTAAAATATAAAAAATTTATTAGAAATAAATATTAATTTCATAAATTTTAAATATGGTAAATTTATCTAAAAAATACATAGTGAAAAAAATAAATCAATTGACTTTATGTTTAATATTTATAGTACCATTTATTTTATTATATTATTAAAGAAATAATCACAACATAAGTGTTTATTGTGAATTTTTGATAAATAAATCTTCAGTAAAAAATTAATATAAATTATTATGATAAATATAGCCTTTTTATCATTTATTAGGATATGGATAACCGAATATATGATTTTTTACATATCTCAAGGATTTATAAATGTTAAATGCAAGGAAAGTTCCCTTATTTCATTTTCCTTACTTGGCCACTTATATTGGTAAATTCTCTTTAATAATAAAACAATAACCAATAAAATTAAATCCAATTGGTTATATGTTCTATTTATTTTCAGTTAATTCCTTTTGGACATGTTTATAGATCATTTGGTCTTTAATCATAGGTTTTAGTCTATTATAGAGCATTATTTTTACATAATCCCCATTTTTAATATTAATCACATTCACTAATATTTTTAGTCAAAAATTTGGATCATATAATTTGAAAAAAAATATTATACACATTATAACTGTGTATTAACTTCTTTCAAAATTAAAATCACATAAGTGTAAAAATTAATTTTAATGTTGATACCAAAGAAATGGTGAGAAAGTGGGGGTTTATATGTAAAAATATTTATATGTTCAATAAGTTTTTATATATAATATCAACAGAAATATGATTACAATGATTAAAATTAGATTAATATATATCATTTATCTATTATGATAGTAGAAACCAAATTAAAATTTAATTAATAATTATTTTATAAAATATTTTTTTTAAAATAAAATATAAATTTTTTCATAATTCATCTGAAAATTATGTTTCATATAAAAATCTCAAAAATTCAAACTAAGATAATTCTTACATTCAAAATTTTTAAATGATGTTAATATTTAGAAATAATATTTTTATAACTGTCAAAATTTAGTTATAATATTGGATCTCTATTAAAAGAATGTAAAACTCAGTCATGCGTTTAATGCAAGCTAACTCATCATTGCATGCCTTGTAGGCTAGTTACACTATTGTATATAAATAAATATCAACTTGGTTTTGCATATAATAAATATATAAACATATTTCTATTTTATTTATATAATAAAATATTTTATGGATTTTTTTGAAATTTTATATATTAGAAAGATTAATTTAATTTGAAAAAAAATTAAGAAACTCTCGAGGTGTAACATTCTACCTATCATGAAATCAATTTTTCCCGAAATGTTGTTATTGGTTATCAAATTTTAAATACATGATATTTCATTTTACAAAAACCCACATCGTAAAAACGAAAACTAAGACATCATTTAAAAATGTAATTTGGAACTATAACAATTATCAAAAGTAACTCATAACAAGATTCCCATATAAGGAAACATAAATGGTAATGGAAAACATGGAATTGAAAAAAAAATATAACCATCATGTTCTGATGGATAGTGATAAAGTAAATGATCAATAGAATGTTAATAATCACAAATCCATAAATTTGTGATGAACTAGGGGACCGTCTGATTCATCGAAAATGAAAGTACTATGATAACATTTTTGGGTTCAATAACATTTTTCCTAATGTAAAAGTGTTTTATTAAAAATAAATGATTTCATGATTTCATAACATCCTCAACATTTCTTATTCCTTGATAAAATATTTATTCATCTCTCATTCAAATTAATGATGGTAAATTTATAATTACTGAGGAATTAACACATCATGATATCGATAAAAATTCATCCCATATGTCTTAAAATACCATCAAGAAAAATTGAATGGAAAAGATTAACAAATATACATAAATCCTCATGTGGTGAGATAATACTATAATCTTACAAACATCGTCTAATGTTTAACGTAGCCTTTGCATAAATGGTTAACCTTATAACCATTCCAAAAGATGAAAAAACAAAACATTAAAAGAAGGTAATGAAGTCATCTTAACATTTATCCCACATATATATATCATAAATTAGATCTCGTTTTCCACATTCCAAACATGTGAATACACTCATGGTAAATTCTCTTGGAACATGGAATAACAAGAATTAACATAACATCATTAGGAAAAAATTCATGCTCCCTTATTCGATATTTCAATAGATATATTACCCAAATCCAATAATTTTTAATATTCATCCATGGTAGCATGAACTACAAGTCAAAAATTCAGCAATTAGTTCAAAGGTAATCTGTTTTTTCCATTTAACATATTCATATCCCGTATATATTTAACCAATTCATAATATCATAATAGAATAAACTTATTAGGGGTTATACTATCTTATTCAAAATATCACCTTTCAATTAAATCACTTTTCTTTTCCATCAGAAACAGTCAATATAATATTTCAAATCCTTAGCAAAAAAAGAAACTAGAAAATCATTGTTTACTTCAACATTCATATAACACAATTCATTATACCAAAATCCTAAAAAAACATAAACTATTCCACTTCATCCATAATACTTATAAAGGATACATCATCCTATTACTAAATACATCTTTCCATTCAAATTTAATATATAGTATTGTCAATATCAACAGTGTAACCATTACTCAAACCACCATGGTATTTCTGTTTATGCTCTTGATTCTTGGGACATTGAGTTTCATAATGACTATTTATTCCACAGAAAAAACACATAACTGTTTATGATTCCTTATGGAATCCAACATTATCATCCATATTTGTTAACAGATTCTTCATTTTCCCCTTGGTACACTTGATTTCTAGTGTTTTCCAACGTCAAAAAAGGCTTGTTCTTCTTTGACATTCACTTAGGTGATTCCTTCAACTAATTTTACACAAAGGATACTGAATCTTATTTCATCCATGGACTCTATTACTCAAACTCTCACCCAACTTCTTCTTTATATTCTTTGGTGAGTTCAAAAGTTTTTTGAGGTACGTGTTGTTAATCATCTTCCATTAAAAATGATTGTTCATGATAAAACAAAATCACTCTAATGATCATCACAGTTGAATTATTATCATCAAATCCTCCATCACATTCAACAATAATACAGTTCCTTTCGGTTCCCATCATTAATTAAAAGTAGAATCATTGTGGGATAATTACTTCTCATAGAAAAAACCACATATTCATAAAAATAAAAACATATAGGATTTTTTCTGATGATTTCTTTGGTGAACACGTGTCAGTCCGTGGAAGGCATGTGGATATTTTCTCACATTCTCAATTTCGAATGGAGGGTGACATCCATTACTTATTCTGGGACGTTTTCCCCTTGATTGAAACATGATTTTGGGATTTCATTTCTTCCTTCTGTGGATTCCTCCTCAGAAATCGTTATATAGTCTGGGTCTCCATTTAAGATTTAGTCATGGTTCGTGAATCTCATTCCTGGTGCCATTTTTTCATGGATGCTAGTTAATTACACTACTTCAGTCAGGACATTACAAGGGGTCTAGTTAGGGTAGCAACCTTCGGTCGGGGGAGTAGTCATGTTGGAAATCACTGGTGTTTCGGGACATAATAACACTAGTACGTCTATGTTTCTTCCCCTTATTATAGGGCTTCTTGAGGACACAGATGCTCATGGAATCCCTTTTCGAACGTGGGGAATTATATTCCATAGGCATATATATGATATTTTACTTAGCTTCATGTTTTTAAAATAGGGTATGTCATGGGTTTAACGTCTAGCGGAGACAGATCAGACAGATCAGAACACAAACTAGAGTGGATCAGATGGGTGTGACCCCTGGAGGGAACAATAATGTTGGGGCTAACATGTGGTTAACTAACTGATTGTTTTTAAAGGGATTGGGAAATGAGGTTTCATAATCCCACAAAAATGTGGCTTCCTCAGTAATAATCACGATCAATAATGGATGTTTAAGTGAAGTGGATAGAGAATGAAAAGTTTAAAAATCATAAAAAAAATGGAATGGCTCACCTATATGCTGCTAGGGGGTCCTTTCCAATGCTGCTCGAAGGGAGGAGATGGAGAATATATTAGATCTAGGGGATTTGGTACGAAGCCCCTATGACCATGTTTTTTTGGTGGAGCTACTATCGAAAATCCAAAGAAACTATCTACTTTGTAAGTGGATTCCATTGTATGCATTTGATCTGAGGGATGGCGTATTCATCCCTAAATCTAGTAGAGGTGAGCTAGCATACTGGTTCCAGATCATGCCATGCCAGTGCCAGTGGTTTAGGGCTGCTGACGGCCATTCTGGGGAGAACATCATGCTTGTTATTATTGATTTTCTATACAATCATATAAATAATGTTAATGGGAAGGAATTGAAGTTGTAGACATCCCCCCTATGTACGAGATGATCTTGAAGGCATACCTGTGGATCTTAGGTAAGGGATGGCCTGAAAAGTGGGATCGACGCTAGGGCGGCTACTTTACAGATGAATGGGCCTGAGCCTAGTGGGTAGGTTCCTCGTGTGAAGAGTTTGAGGTAGAGCTGAAGATAGTGTGCCTATATGAGGCATCATTGGCCTACCAATTCCGTATCTATCAACTGAAGAAGTAGATACATGAGTTATTGATTAGGTGGTCATTGGGGACCAATACATTCCACTTACCCCAGAGGGAGGTTAGCATCTGTTTATGGGATGTGCATCAGATCACGGGGGGGTCCTGATACTGGGGGAGATGTATGATGAATTCATCCCCGTTATGAGTGTGTGGGAGGATCCAGATCAAATTCCACCACTATATATGGTGTTGATGGTGCTGGTGCTGGTAGAGGAAAATAAATAGTGACAGCCATCCCCTTTAGACGGTGGTTCAAGCAGTTTTTGAACTTCCCGGAAGAAAGGAAGTTTCCAGTGAGGTCTCGAACTTGCCCAAAGGGGGATCAACAGGGCAAGGTGCACATGTACTGGTGGATCTTAGAGGACATGTAATGGAAAACTGGGGAATTCAGTGTCAATACCGAGCAACATCTAGTAGTGAGGTTGGCCGCATTCATTGTATATCTCATCTGTGGTTGGATACTACCGGTGAGGGATATGAACTTTGGTGTTCAACCTTGCACATTTATAATGGTGTCTATGTTGGTGACAAGAGGGAGGGTCAACCTTAGAATCCTAATGCTCACCAATATGTACAAGATATTATGGCAAATCAGTGAGGGGAAGAGGCCACAGAGGATATGCGGGACATTTCACCTCTTGTATTGGTGGATAGCGGTGCCCATCTGGGGGGTCTATGAATATTTGAACCCCATATCCCCCCAGAAATCATACTTCTTCCCATCCCTCCTGAAGGCCGTAGGGATCATTCCATCAATGAAAACCATGCAGGCTGTAATGAACCATGTCTGGAAGGTATAAGAATTCCACATTCATCTGTTTCCACTTCCAACAGGTGCTTAAATGATGATGTCCACAGAAAAGGAGAGCACTGGTCTTATCTCATGGCCTTTCGAGGTAGAGTCCTAGTGGCCCGAATAGACCATGATCCTCTCTGTTAGTTTCCCTATCTGCACCAATTCGCAAGGAAATTATGGTGTATGTAGTGTCTGAATGCACAATTATATTCAGTGGTGCACCATGAAGAACATTGTTTGTGATGAGGTAGATGTTACTTTAGTTCACACAAGAAGATGGTAAGATGTGGAATGAGCTACCTCCACCCACCACCGTTTTAGGGTTGGTGAAGGTGTATGCCAAAAGCTGGGAGGTGGCCTACATTGGGGAAATGTAGAAGTGACAAATAGTTCGTGATGGTGATGGTATGCCTCCCCAAACTCGCAGTCGGGGCCAGAAGGTGGAAAGGACATCCCACAGTGGTGGGGATACCAGGGCGGCAAAGCTAGAACCGGTTGAGGGGGAGTTACTGTCAGTAGATCTAGCAATGGCAGCGGACCCGTTGGTCCTAGAAGAAAATAGTTATAAATAGAGGAGGTCACTGAGAGGATTCCATATAATATCCACATCGGCTTTGGGGAATCGGCTGTGGCACATTGAAATTCCAGAGAATGCTATCATTCTGGAGGCCTGAGACATCTGTGAAATCAGTAGGCAATTTCTCGGCATGTCTATGATATGGCAACAACTAAACCATATCGAGATGGATATGTCGAGGATTGGTACATTCACGGCTAGATTTGTGGTTTCCTGGGTGAAGGTAGAGAAATACCTTGCAGAGTTGGAGGACTTTGTACACTCTGAGGGTGACCCACATCCATTGATAGACCGGGTGAAGTTCTTGCTGGATCAAATGCCCCCTTAGCATTTTCAGCTATTGTACTCAGTGAGTGCTTCCCTCTTCTAGAAGAATCGTACGAGTCCACCTTGGGGGTAGAGGATAGTAGAGGGAGCTCATTAGAGGAGGGAAAAGATGGTGATCATGACTTGGATATTGAAGAATTTGGAGAGGCCCTTGATTTAAAATCTCAAGCCCCTTCATCATGGTTTTCTTTGTGGTCATTCTGGACCCCTCACCAATGTTTGCACTATGTATGAGAACCTCATTCACAGAACACATTCTCATCCTTCAGTTGGTGCAGATACGGGGACTTTGGTATCCATGCATGTGGCTACAGTAATTAGTGTGTCTGGCTGGTCCAGGACATCCGATATGACTACCCCAGAGCCTTCAGACATCTCTATAATATACGGAGGGCCATTTCACGGGGTCCCCATAATAACAGAAAAGAAACAAAATTGAGAGTTCGGCCATTGGAAGCCTCTTTCGTACAATTCATGAATACAACACATTGAGTAGGCTAACGACATATGTTCCATTTTGGTATGTTCAATCCTTAAAATAACATGGTCTACCTTGGAGAGGATGATTAGAAATCATAGAATCCCATTTCCTAGGGGAATGCTGGTCATTTTTGAGGCAGATATCTAGACGGATCAAGCTGTGATGCTCTAGATCACTAGTGGGACCTTTGGCAGGGCTGTGCCTGATATTATTGAAGTGCGATTCAAAAATGAAGATCGCACGGACAACCTAAGTCCGACCATACCTGATTAGACACGAGATATGGACCCTTCTGACGATTTCTTAGGGGCTTTCCTACGTACGAGCCTACCAACCATGTGGACTGGAAAAAATAGCCACTGATAAAGTGGATAGAAAGGTAGTCCATCTTCGTTCATCAAAGATGATCAAGCTCTTTATCAATGACACCCATCAAGCACAATGGATAGACCAGATGGAGAGCCTTCATTCATGACGGCGCGAACTTTATTCTAGGGGATTAGGAGCCCATCATTCTTACATGATTATCCGAGTATCGAAGTGGAGAAGACTTGGGAGTATGATCATTACCTTGGTGTGGGTTGGTAGCGAAAAATAGCAGTGAACATCATGAGGCTTTAGGTGGATGAAAATGAGATTCAGTGGATGCAAGCCCATGTAGATGAACACTCTAATCTCTTCAATGTATTGTTATAGATTATATCGCGGCTAAAGGCCTAGTTGGAAGAGGCAAACGTGTAGATAAAACCTACCTCCGTAGAAATGGCTATTATCCATAGTGACGAAGAGGAGGCCTGGGTTTCGGCTGACGAACTACACCCCATTACTGCTGAGGAGGAGCAGGAACTGAACAAGTGGCAACAGATCCTGGATGCCACAAGCCAGAGGGTGTCATAGATGAAATGTTCCTTTAATGGGGTCAACCTATCCATGGGAGTGGACGATTCTCGGGTTCTGTGATGCCTACAACATTTGAACACAATTTCACACTTTGATCATTTTATGCCGGCTACATGAATAAATTATGTTATTTTTATTTGTTTGTTCCATTCATAACTTATTCATGGATTTTCCAGCGATCAATCCCTAAACTCACATGGGTCAGGCCTGATGTAGGTAACAAGGGATGACAACCTTATTATTCCATCTAAATTGTAGAGTGAAAACCATGATTTGGGCATCTGAGGGATTGAACAACCAATCTGGATTTCCATAAAGAAAAAAGGTGGGAGGACTGATTCTAGGATGATGACCTTAAAACGATTGATGTGTCTTCCAACCAAGGTTCTATAGTGCACAAGTGGGGTACGTCAATGGGAGTTTCACTTAATCCCAACATAATGGAATGGAAGGTGTGAATCACGATACCCAAGATTTGGAACACTATAGGGAAGACATGACAGTGAAGAATAACTATTGACCATGTTTGAAATTTGTTACCCTTATTGTGTTAGCACAAAATGAGGATATCAAAGGAGGAATAACCACTGGCTATGTTTGGATCAATGGGATAGACCTGAAATTTCATTCATTTGACTTCCAGAATGTTGGCACATGACAGTAGGAGATCCATAGGCTGAGCATCCATACTATTAGGGGAATCATATAGATGTGAAAGAGAAGTAGGTTCTGAATAAAGGGAATAAGTTTGGCGTGATGGGTTTCTCAAATAGAGTCCAACACATTTGAAATTATTCCACTATGGTGAAGACACATTAGGTGGGCACATAGGTCTGATTAGGGATATTAATTTATTACGAAAAATACCTGCTTGGTTAGGACCTAGAATGACATGTATTTTTATGTCATAGAGTGAGGATGGTGCACATAGAGTAATGGTCATACATTATAGACCAAGATCAGGGGTAAGGGGTAGAAGTGTTAATAACCCTTGTGTTGGGACCAAGGTGAAATGCCTGGGTGTCTCTGCATATTCCATAAGGGTGAGAATCAAGCCATATGTAGTTCGTGAAGCATGTTGTTGTCAGAGATTGACGCCGGTATGGAGAACCCTCTATAGAGATGAAACTGATGCATCCCATGATTAACATAGGGCATCCTGAACCTATATAGGGTAGAACCGCATATTAATGTCACGCATTGAGGACATGAGGGCTCCTATAGTTTAATTTCATGAGTTAGGAAGAATATTGATTGGGAAGATCATAGGATGGGATTATGTGGTGCTGTGGATGTAAACCCGGTGTGAATGAGGGTGTAAGGATTCTACACCACACCACATATCCTTGGAGGAAGTTCTTTAAGTCATGGGACCAAAATTGAATGTTATTCTAGGCCCAAGGTAATATACCCAGGTGTTCCTACGTACCCAATGGGGATGGGAATCAAGTAATATGTAGTTCTGAGGGTACAGTTTAACGTCATGCGGTAAGTACATTGAGAGAGATCTTACTTTATGGTTTTAGAGCTTACACCATGGATAATCTATACTCATTCAAATAGGCTCAAACCTCATACGAATCCCTAAGATCACATGATATATGATTGAAGTGGGAAATAAATGTAGATAAGGTATTTAAAATATTTGAAATACCCATGAAGGGAATTTTCTGTGGAGCCCCGAATGACGCCTTAATGAGGCTTTTTCCTCCTAATGAGAAATGAGCCCTCATGGATAGTACTAATAGTGTTGAAATACCACATGGACATGATAGTGTGGAAAATGGTATGAATCAAACAACAATTATTTAAATATTTATTGGGTTGTAATGATGATGGAGGATAAAAGTTGACCATGTATGAGACACCGCATCCATATCATGTGAACTAAAATGGGAACAACAAATGATTGTTGACCGCTGACCATATTCTTAGGGTGGAACTTGTATCAATTTTCTATTTAAGATCCTCGAGGAAGATGGGCTGGGATGATAAGAGATCCCCTAGGCTGATAAACCATCCCATTCGGGGGAAAATTTGGATGTGAAATATTATGTAAACCCAAATAAAGGAAAACCTGAAGGCTATTGATGGGTGATAACATGTCCATGAAGGATTCAACACCTTAGGAGTTGAACCAGTGTGCCCTTGGGCACATTTTTTAACTTCCAAAGGGGTTCGAGGGGCTCATCTTAAAAGAATCAGACCTGAAAAGATGAGTATAGAATGGGGGTGAAGAGATCTCAGAAGAAAGGGGTATGTGGTGTGGTTTTTATAAACCCAACATGCATGAGGACATAATCCCATACCACACCACATACCCTCCCATCTAGAGGACCCATGCTGCTGTACCAGAAGATAATGAGGTTTCTATGAAACACGGCTTGACCCAAAGACAAAATGTGAAGGCGGTCCAACGTATCCAATTGAAATGGGAATCACAGAAAATGTAGTTCTGGAAGATGTCATGCATTTTATCATATTACCAAAAGTATAAAGAGTGAGAGCTCATTTTAAGGTCTTATATCTCAGACAATGGAGAGGATAGGGAATGTGGGAGACACATGGTGAATGAGGACCTAGAATATAGATCCCCATGTGTTCTGTGGGGAGGTTTTAGGTCGAGGGTCCCAAAATGAATGTTAGTATGGGATCGAGGAAAAGTGCACTGTTGTTCCTACATATCCTTTGAGAATGAAAATCAATCAACACATTTTTCCAGTGATGGCATGGTAAGATACCAGTGCTAGAGATAATAATGGTTTGTGTGTCTGGAAATTGCACCTAAATAAGTGGCATTTGATAGATTTTTTTTGTCCTTTAGGATGAGTGAATGTGATTTTTGTGAAGTGATGGTCCTAGGATAGAGGGTCAAGGCATCACCAATAGAATCAAGCCATGTGTATGTGTTGAAAATATTTATGGTGTGTTCTGATGCAAACCATGATGTCCCATCGAATGAGGTCAACATGAGGCAATGTTGTTTCTTTTCATCATGCGGCCAGGACAAGAAATTTCACAGTTTAGGATCATGTGATGGGATCAACCATGAATTTTAATGTTTTACAGTATAGAAGCAACATTTTAAAGTCACGTGGGACTAGGAAACATATTTTAAATTAATACAGATCAAAAAAATAATTTATATATAAGTTTCAATAGGGAATGGGAATGACAAGATAAAGAAAACCTGACGTGAATGAGGATGAGGTCCACATCACACCATGCACGATTCCAAAAGTTAAACCATGAGGCAAGGGGGACAGAAAATGTTAGAGAATATGTTCATGAGGATTGATGGACTAGATCTTTATGTGAAGTTCGTGATGCGGTAATTGTAAACCAGGCGTGAAAGAAGGCATAACCCCGCACATGCCACACAATGAGGTCCTATAAGAGATGGGGGTAAAAAAGTAGGACAGAAGAGATAATATAGTGTAACTCAATATCGATCTATAGTTGAGATGTATGGGTGTTCCTATATATCCCCTGAGAATGGGAATCAAGCCATACATATTCCGAAAAAAATATCATACATTAAGGTATTAGAGCTCAGACCATGGAGAAGAAGAACTCTTCCATGTAGGTGTAGACCTCAATCCAATACCAAATTCTACGTGAGTCAATCTTTGTGTGGGAAAGAAGGGTGGAATAGGTTTTTAAAATGCCTATAATGCACACCAAAGGTAAGTTAGTGTGGATCCCTGAATTACACCTTACCATGGATTTGTTC
Organism: Viscum album; assembly: GCA_963277665.1. Lineage (NCBI taxonomy): Eukaryota > Viridiplantae > Streptophyta > Magnoliopsida > Santalales > Viscaceae > Viscum > Viscum album. The sequence goes on along the minus strand of OY728162.1, from coordinate 1,230,637,032 downwards.
TCCTAACATGCAAATGCACACTGAGGGATATTGTACAGAGTGTTCAAATTCTACATGGACATGATGCAGTTGAAAATAATGTGAATGGTGTATCAAACATTCACGGATTAAAGGGGTTCGTGTGATGTTGGAGGATAACTATAGACCATGATTGAATCACAACATCTATATTGTGTGACCAGAATGGGGAACAACAAATGATCATCGACCACTCACCATATTTTCCACCTGAGACATATATCGATTTTTTGTCTGAGACCCTTGAAGAAGTTGTACCCTAATGGTTGGATTTCTATTAGGCCTAGAATCCTCGCAATTTTGGGGTCCCATCAGATGTGAATGACAATGGAGGCCTAAATAAATGAGAACACGAAGCCAAAAAAATGGGCGAAAGCATGTCCAGGTAGAATCTGACACGCAACGTTTTGAACTACTGTACTCCTAGGAACATTGTTGAATCACTGAAAAAGGTCGATGGACCCGACATAGTGCTGGATGACTCAAATAGATGAGAAAATTCCACTCAGGAAAGAGAGGTATGTTGTGTGGTTTTTATAAACATGATGTGAATGAGGACATAAGGAGTATGCACCACGTCGTATACCACTGTCCGGGAAGAACGCTGGAAAAGGGGCCAAAATGATAGGGAGGTTACTAAGAGATGGGGATGGACCTGTAGACTAGACATTTGGGCATTCCTACATATCCCATGAAGATGGGAATCAAGCCATACATGGTTCTGATTAGGATTCTATGTAGTTTATCGTCGTGTATTAAGGACACATATAGGACAAGATACCCCAATGAGGGACTTGTACGACACGATGAGTAACCCTATTTGAATGAGGACATAATACAATACAACACTGTAAAATACTACGTGGGAACATGGGCCTAGGGCCAAAAAAGGCTGAGGGACCAATGGCTGGGCCACAGACAGAGTGTCTCGGATAGTTTGTAGTTTAACATCATGCAGTCATGATGATGGTGACCTTCATTTATGGACGTATATATTGGACCACAGATGAGATTAATAATGTAATATACATGGGATAGTGTAGGTGAATCATTGTGACTATGGAAGACAGTAATAGGGAAATGATAATAGAGGACAACTTATGTCCAGGATTGCAGCACAATATCCACCCTTGTGTGACCGGAGATAATGGTGAACAATTGAGCATCGATTTTTGACCATATTCACAACACATGACTTTTATCAATTTTCTACTCTCTATCCTTGAGTTCGTTAGCCCATAATAGAAGGAGGGACCTTATGCTGAAAATACATGCAATTTAGGGGTCCTTTTGAATATAAAAGATGATGGAAATCCAAATTATGGGTCTCGCGAAGCATGGTGGGGCAAGAACTCATGGAAAGGGTGAAAAAAAGATAGATGTCACAAGGGGATATGTGTGGCATGGAAGAATATCCAGACGTGAATGAGAACATGAGTTAATACCACACCAAACAATCTTAAAAGAGGACATGGGCCAGGGGGAAGAAAAGGCTGAGGGACCTGGGGGTGGGAATACCAGCTAGGTATAACCATATGGCCACTTATGCAGGTATTTCCTTATCATATCTCCTAATCCAGCATGAGCAATGCTCGGTGTGAGAAACAAGGAATAATATTAGGATCCCCCATCACATACGGAACCATGAGCTGGACTCACACTCCTGCTCTAGGAAAACTGAGGTTTGGAGAGACCGTAGAGCAGAATAGACCACTACACTCCAAGATTAGTACATATGAAGATGGTGAAAATGACAAAGGATGGTTGTTGACCAGATTTGAAACAAAACATCTATATCATGTAACCTGAAATGGGAATAATAAATATGCATTGACTGCTAACCATAATCACAATGCGGGACCTCTATCAATTTGTTGTCAAAAATCTTTATGGGTGTTGGCCCGAAATGATATGAGAGCCCTTAGAATGAGTATCCATAATGTTTGGGGGCCCTTATGGATGTGGATGGTAATGGGAACCCAAATTATTAGTATGTAGATCATAAATGTGCCTGTGCAATTTCAAATAATACTAGACAACATAACTGATATAGATCTTTAGGGGATAGGGATACATGGTACTGTCATGATGAACTCAAAATGAATGAGGGGAAAAGCCTACATCCAACCACGTGTTTCGTCCCAATGGGATTTCTTGATGTTTGGGGCTGGGCCTATGAAAAAAATGTCTGGGTGGTCCTACATATCCCATGAGTATGGGAAACAAGCCATAGGTATTTCTGAAAATGCCATGTAGTTTAACGTTATGTCGTAAGGATGTGGGAGGATTTATAAGAAGGAGTGAGGGAACATGGTACTATCATCGTATCCATGACATGAGTGGGGCCAAATAAGACTATACGACATCAGTTGGGATATCCAAATGAACTATCCCTTGAAGTGGATAGTCCATGAGGAAGCTAGGGCTGGAATCAAGATGATGCGTCTAAGCGTTCCTACGTATCCCATGAGGATGGGAATCAAGCCATACTCAGTTCTATAAAAGGATGTTTAGTTTCTTTCAGGATGATGCATTGTTTAAAGTGTTATAGGACTGGGCAGTATAAGGTTATGGAGGAACCTAGTACAGTTTAGGGTCATGCGGGAGTAGCACAATGAGGTCGTGCATGACAATACAGTTTAAGTTCATGCTGGAAGATACCTTTCAGGAAATGTATTTCTTGGGAAACTTGGCATGGGTGAGATAAGTTATATTCTAACCATCCACGATAACCAAGGAGTATGCTCTATTGGTGTAAACCTTGTAATCAATTTAAGGTCCTTCCTATTTGGTCTCTAACTTGGGTGGTTTCCTGTTGGGTATCAATGGATTTTTCAAGAACAATACATAGTTTCCTTGCAATAAGGAACAGAGGTGATATATTTTGTTGAAATCTCTAGCTATCATGTTCAGATGCACTTCCTTGATTTGCAGGGCATGAATCCTATTCTTGTCGTGTGATTCTAATTCATCCAGACATATTTTGTCGACTTTATCTTGCACATTAAGATCATAGATAGTTGTTTGAAATGAGGGGAATTGAATCTCGATGGGCATGATGACCTCCCTTACATATACCGGGGAATATGGGGTCACCTGGGTGAAATTATGAGTCATCATCCAGTATGACTAGAGGGTGTTGGGCTGATTTTCTATCCATCTCTTCTTATTTTTTCCATCCATTTTATGTTGAATGTTAGAGCGTGTTTGGTTGAATTCCATTATCTATCCATTTTTCTTGTGCATGATAGCTGGAGGTATGGTTAGAACGGATATTGTACTAAGTGTACATTTTCTTCAGCTCAAATGCTAGAAGTTCCTGCCATTATCGGTGAGGACAGTGTGAGGGACTCCTTTAATGCAATTAAGGAGAAACCCCATCAAACCCACACTTTAGTGGATCTTCTCATGATTAGGACTATCCTGATGGGTAAACTATAGTGCGCATCATCATATTCACTCGTGCTCGTCATGATCTGCTGAGAGATTACCATTTTGGAGGTACTCGACAATGGATGTTCTCCAGTTAGGAGTAACATTAATCACTACATCCAGGGAACCTAGGGGTCCTAATGTGGTGGCACTGGCGGTAATGTGGCTTACCAATAGGCTGTCATCCTCACTTGGAGTGACAAGGAAAAAGACTGTTTAATGTGCGATGTGGATATTATGATCATCCTATCTAAGCACTGTAAGTGATACAGCTAGGCCAACCGGGGAATTGGTTCGACCATTCTAAGATCGAGGGACATGAGTTATTTTTGGCTGAGATTGGAATTGGGCCATCAGCTGGAGGGAGAATTCCAAAAAGGTCATGAGATCTGGATTTCTAATGACAGAGTTGTCGTTAACCTTCTTTATAACCAATTTGGATTCCCCTTTCACATGTAAATGGGTCACATCAAGATCAAGGGTCATCTCAAGGCCAATGATGTGAGCCTGATTCTCTGCCTCATTGTTGGTGTAGACTTCTAACAATAGGAATGAGTAAGGGAGAATGGCTTGTGTCGAGGTAATGAAGATGATACTTAAGCCAACTCCATTGAGCTTGGGGTCATTGAGCCTTCTGATGGTGGGGCTAAAAGAAGCACCATCGAAGAGCATTTTCCTGCATGGTATGGCTTGGTCCATCGAGAGAATTGCATCATCAGATAAATTGACGTCCAGGGATTGGTCTGCAGGAACTAGATAGGAAGAAAGGATGTTTGAAAATTCATTCCCATTTATATCCTTCTGAGGGACAAACCTGATGTCGAACTACTAAAGGATCACTGCCCACCAAGCTAGATGGCCTTTCAACATAGTAAGGTTCATGATGTACTTTAGGGGATCTACCTAGGACACCATCTTTAACCCATAATGTTGGAGGTAATTCTTTAATTATTTTACTGTGAATACTAGCACAAAGCATCTCTTCTCAATAGGGGAGTATCTGGTCACTATATCAAGAATCATGTGGCTGAGGTAGTAGAGGCTATTCTCCATTCCCACATTATTCATCTGGGTGAGAAGGGCACCAAGAGATCACTCCAGGGTGGTCACATAATGGACCAGAAGCCTTCTGGATATAGTTGGAATTAGTACTGGAGGCTGGAGCAGATACTACGTGATTACCACAAAAGTAGTCTGGCATTCTTTGTCTGAATCGTAGATAGTGACTTTCTTCATGAGCCGAAAAAAGGTCTTACACTTCCTGAAACATTAGGGATGAATCAGTGTGTATAGGCTAAGTGGACATGGAACCTGTGAAGCTCCTGGATATTGCTCAGGGGACACATCGAGTTGATGGCCTTGATCTTTTCCGGGTCAATCATGATGCCAATGTATTAGACAAAGAATCCGAAAAACTTTCCAGTGGTGACACTGAAAGAACACATTAGTGGGTTCATCTTTAGGTAGCGAGAACATAGAAATACAAAAACATTATCAAGGTATTTGATATGGTCCTGACATTGGTGATATTTGACCACCAGGGCGTCAATGTAACATTCCACCAACATTCTGAGGATCGGCATAAATATGTGACGCATATCCTACAGATAGGTGGAAACTACATTCTTCAAACCGAAGGGCATGTCTTGGTAGAAGAGTATAACTTGTGGTTCCCTAAAGGCTGTAGACTCCGCATTTTCTATTACCATTCTAATAACATTATTCCTGGAGTACCCATCCATGAAGGAGAGAAACCGGGATGCAGCTATAACATCAATTAACAATTCCTTCATAGGAAGGAGAAAATCATTTTTTGGACAGTGATAGTTAAGATCTCGGAAGTCGATACAGACTATGATCTGTCTGTTCATCTTCCTTACCAACCCATTGTTGGCCAGCCACAAGAGGCACTAGACCTCCTTAAAGAAATTGGCTCTAATGAGCTTATCAACTTTTGCCTCAACCATGGCATTGTGAGAAGGGTGCATCTTTTAGGGAGGCTGCTTGAACCTGCGATGATTTACCAGGAGACCGAGGCGTTGGGGGGATTCCTGAGGATCATGTCCTAACATGTCATCATAACTCTACGTGAATACATTAAAGTGTTATTTAATGAAGAATATGTATTTTTGTTTCTCCTTTATGTTCATAGAGGCACTGATCAATGAGGATTTCGGGTCTTCCACGATACTGAGGCTCACCAGTACCATGTCGTCAACCATGGAAAAGAAAACCTCTTTAATGGAAGGGTAGAATCCTCTAAATACAATTATTCACTTATGGATCTAGGATCCTCGGTGTGAGGAGATTATTCTGAGTTTGTAGCTCCTGATTGGAGGCTGTTACCAGCCCGAGCGGTAGTGGACACTACTTCGGGGCACCCATGTGCTACTGTAACCATAAAGATGAAGTCTTACGATCAAATTCAATATGACCTTCATCCCAAGAGGCCACGCTTGATGATATTTAAGAAATAGTGTCGCTCTTGATTTAGCCAGTTAATACCAGCCTAGTGTAACAATCATGTATGAAGTATGTTGTTTCCATGGGGTGAACATCCCGATACCTTATGCGAGTAGGACGCTTCAGGATCACCTTTTCCTGGTTTTGTAAGAGTTTGAGGTGATCTTATAGAGTCTCTTATACTTGGGAACATCATCCCTCATTGTTCCAAAAAAATGATTCATTTCCCCGTTTCTAGAATTGTAGACTCCAATGGATGGATTGGAATGATATATGCATCATCCAGATCTTCCCAAGGGTCGGTTGCACCCATAGCATGCTCGGACTTCTTAGTAAGAATCTGCCAATACTTTCCCTTAAAATAGTCAGTATCTAGATAGAGGGATTCCCAAGAGGAAAAGGGGGATGTGTCCCCTTGAAGCAGACCCACTCGACCATTGAGGGAGTACTTAATGCACTGGAGTTATGATGATGGAACTGCCACATGCAAGTGGAGCCACGACCTACCCATCAACACCTTGTAGGCAGTGTCCTGGGAGACAACCATAAACACAGTTCCAGCAATTAGACCACCGAACTGGGTCTTCAAATTGATCTTCTTGACTAGTGTCTGCTTCGTCTAGTCATAACCATATAATTTTAGGTCAGAGGGACTCAGATCATCATCCGACATTCCCAGCATTCGTAGTGTCCGAGTCGGGATTAGGTAGATCCCTTAGCACATGTCGACAAGGAAACTAAAAAACTCAACACCATTGAAATGGTTGGTGATGTATAGGGGGAGAATGTGTCCATATATGAGAGAGCCTTCTTCCTCTCTAATGAATGAGATGATGGCCTATCATTCATCATTCTCGACCACCATAACATGAAAGTCTTATGCGGCTGCTACCTCTATCTCAAACTAGATGGGGAGTCTTAAAGTCATAGTGAGGGCCACATGCATATCTGATGATAGGTGTAGGGCCCACAAGATGGATAACATTAATGGAATGCTGGAAAGATGTTTCATAACAACATACTTCTATACCAGGTGAGATCTTCTGCTTACAAGAGGTCACTCTATGACTGGAGGTATTGTGGGCCCTATCGGCTGGGCCGGCAGCTGACTGGTGCCTGGTATATCACAGTGCTCACTAGTCAAAGCCTATGGAGTGACTAATAGATGAGGGTTAGATGACTAAGACCAGCCTGTGGAATATCGTGGTTGGTCACGACGCGGTCGTGGTGGCTCTACCGGATCCAATAACATGAACAGTGGAAAAGGTCACCATGATGTCACAAGATGAGAAGGCTGAGTATACTGAGCTCTGTGATGGGCCTACTACCTACTTTCAGTAGCATGAAAATCATGGCTGGAAGTACTGAATGAGGAACTTTGATGAACAATATTTTTTTGGATCTGTCGATGCTGACAATGGCTAGTGGCATTGTGATGATCCTCTTGGAACTCCCTTTAATCACTAATCATGATGGGATTTACTAGATCTAATGTATTAACCATGGAATATCCTTGACAGTCACATGATGATTCGTCCACTATTGGATGGATTCTGGGTGGTATCGATATATCCGGGGGAATGAATTTTCCAAGAGTATGGGATGATGATGACATTGGAGGGGGAATTGGTTTTCCCTTACGCAGCTGCTGTTTTCTCTTCTAGGAGGGGGACAGTTGAGACGACGATGGAGGAGGTGTTTCTACAACTTCGGAATGCTATAGTTGATTCAATCATTCCCAGATAAAAACATGGGCGTAGGTAAATTTTTTACGAGCCATCTAGTTTTCTTACTTCTAGGACCCACGATTGGGAACCTAATTCCACTCACCTTCGCTTTTGGTGCCACTGCTTGACCTCAAGAAGATGCTTACCTCATGTTATGGAGATGGTCCCAACTAGATGATGTTGTTATTAAGCTTGTCTTCAATCCAACCATTGAACACATAGAATTGTTTAAGGATTTTCCCCAAGATCCGGTGGTAGGGGATGCAGTTAGGGTGATCAGTGAGGTTTTCCACTTCTAGCCTCATATAATCATGCAAAACCACAATCCCATGCTCTAGGAATCTTTGAAGATAACCAGGGACGTGTTCCTTACTGAATGAGAAGGTCTGGTTCCTCCTATCTTGGAAGGGGGCCCTCAGAGCATGACCCAAGCAAGGGGCTGGAGGAGCTTGCTGAATAGGTGGATCATGGTTATCTCTCCTAAGAGGTGGCGGTGCATTGTGGTGGGGGGGGGGGCACCGATTCTGATGTCGGTGCTACTGGGACATAGGCTTTTCTTGAGGTGGAGGTCCTCTTCAAGACTAGGGAGGTGTCTCCACTGGTAACAAGTCTGGTTACATGGGGGCCTCTATTTGTGCCACTACGGTGGGCTCGCACCTGGCAGCCCTTTTCGTGGGGATTGATGGAGGCAATGGGCATGCCTACTTATCATGATGCATGGATTCCTCTAGGTGTTGGGAATTATCAGAGAAGACTCAGAATCCCCCACTGTAGTTCTATGTGATCAAATAGGGGGCAATTTCCATCTTCGCATTCCCTACATTCATCTTCAGTAATTTATCCTTAGTTTGGGGCATGTCAATGAGTATGTGAGCCCTTTCCACTGGTCAAAAATGTCTGTAACACACTCATCAAACCTTTGATTACACTTTAAGAGTTCTGAAATACTCGTCATCCATGTGGTGGATCCGAACTCATAGAAACATTTCCTTCAAAGGGCTTCACAGCCGGCTACTGATCCAATGGGGTGATGGTTGTACCTGACGAACGTCATCCCATCCAATTGTCTGTATGAAACACCGGATCATGGTGGCTTCCTACTGCACTAGAGTTCCCAAAAATGATCCACACTTTGAGATGAAGTGGGAAAATTGTTGTAGTGGGTCCCTAGTCCTATTATAGTGGAAAATGTGTGATTCCCAAAACCCTGGGGTGTTGGAATATCGTCCACCCATTCCCCTTATGGCTTTCCATCAGGCGTGATTTCCACCTGTTGGGCCTCTAACGCATCGAGGATAGCGATGAGTGCCTCCATTGGATCATCCATGTGGGGATTTATATCATGGTGGGGATCCCTACCCACCAGTGCATTGGAGGGTTCTTCCACATGATAAACAGTCCAAGAATCTCATGGAGCAGATGGTGGAATGCCCTGTGGGGCAGCCAGGAAAACTGAGATGGGTGCATAGAATTTTCCCACAGTTCAGGAGGATATGGAAAGACATTCTGCACCCTCTTTCCATAAGTTCCAGCCTCAACCATGTATGCATGGCATGGATGTTCAGGGTCATCTAGGGGAAATTCACCAAGGGTATGTTGGGTCAGCTCCTGCTGCCCTGCCTGAGGATCACCATAGTCTAGATGCCACTCCACAGAAGGTTCAGAAAAGAGGTCATCAACCACCATCTTCTGTTTAGCAAGTTGATGATGCTACATAGATTTTTTTGTATAATCTTCCTGATTCTTCACTGAGCTAGAGGTGCCACAGTGTTTGAATGCTCCAAGGAGTTCCTTTCCCTAATTGGGATTCCGGTTGGGTGCTGGTTCTTTGGTGGGCATGGGAATACCGAGTAGATTTTTTTGATGTGTAATCTATCCTGATGGATCCATGAAATGTGAAACTCACTCCGGGGTAGTTTCTCCCCAAGAATCTCTAGATCGGTCTCACCCTCAGGAAGGTCGAAAATGTAATCCATGACCCTTACTGGAGTCATATCATCTATATCGCCCAGCAAATCATGCTGACTCCATATAGGACTGATGAGGAGGGTAGCATACAACCCCCATCCATGGATCTGTATGTGGGGGGAAGCTTCTTGGATACCTAAAACATTGAACACCTCATTGTTGGAGGGATCTATGAAGACATGGTGACTTATGGAACTAGGCCACAGGTAGGGTAGTGAAATCAACCAGATGGAATTGTTCTCCAATGTCCTTGTAATGGGATTGTTTCTTAGGTAAAGCCACATGCTGATGATGAAGACAGAAATTAGTAACCTAGAGGGTCTGGCAGAAACACTCAACTTTCTCTTGGATTAGGGATTCGGGTGCACAAATATTCGACACTGTAATCGGCCAAAACATCATAGAGAACTGGTCCATTGTGAGGATTTCCCATATGCTCCAGGGATCAGATTTAGGGTTTGGTCATTAATTGTCCCACTCGTCAACTGAAGGTGGCTAGGGAACCGGTAGCGTTACCAAAGCACACTGCTGGTACGGTTGGCTGGCCGGTGGATAATATAGAGAGAAATCTGACAAACCACCACATATCAAACATTACTCTGAAGAGTTCCATGACTTAGCCACAACATCTCAGTAAGACCAGTTGATGACCTCAGTTTTTGGCATAGGTACTATGGTTACTGGTGATGGGTTACACTACTTCTTGTCCTCCATTGGTCCCCAAATAGTTCTCTGTGATCTCTAGTCGAGGTAGACATTTCTTCATGTCATGGTAGTGATTTCACGATAATAGCCTACGGAGTTTCTAAATTTTCGTCCTCCTAGATATACTGACGGAGGGAGGAACGAATCTGATGGACCTCGCGTTCTAGAAGTATTATGGTGATGCGCCTTATTTCTAACGCAACCCTTGACATGGAGGATCCAGGAAAGGGTTCCAATGATGAGTCGTATTCTTATTCAGAATCTAAAAAGAAAACTGGTTTGATATCAGTCTATATCTTCTTAGCATTCTTTTAATTACGCAACGACCCTCCCTCTTAACCCAGGATGGTTCTTCAGGACACTGTATATTTCTGTCCCGAGAAGGACATTCGGTCGTACTGGTACTCGGGTGGAGATGATTCCTGCCTGAGTAAGCTAGGGTGCGAGGAGCACCAGGATATATATCAAAGGGGACACGAGGAGGACCTTAGTAGGTTGTTTTAGAGAGGTCAGGACCTCTACTGGAGTTGATAGAAGCATTGTATGTACTTCCATGCTTGTTTACCCTTGTGACATCAGTGCGAGGATGGTCCCTGTACAGGTCGAGTCAAACACGGGTAGGAGCTCCATGCTGGGCACTTGTAATGCGAAGCTAGCCTTCACTCCTCCGATTGTTAGGGAATGGAGGGCCTTCACCCGCTACTGTAAGAACATGGTGTGTGACCCCATTCTAAAGACTGGATGAATATGTAACATCCCCACACAGGCAAACATCGGCAGTAGGAACAAATCTATACCCCCTGTAGTAAGCATGAAAGTGACTCTCGTACTGAGTGTTTCTATAGTGAAGGGGATCCCCATTTGGATTAGAGGAGGCATGGGGAAGACCTCTATGTTGAGCATGGAAGGGGGTGTGGAGGGTTCTCCATGGAGGTGGTATAGGGAGGACCTCAATACAAGAAGCAGCCACTATCTACGTCGGAGGCCGAGAGAATCGACTCAGCATACTCGTGGGGCAGTTGGGGCCTCGATCCGGGCCATGTATATGTGTACCCCCACTCATCATACAAATGGGATGATGATATATGTCAGTGGTGGCCTGATCCATATTATTTTTTGACATTAACGCCCCTTGGCGGGTGTCCTCCTCGGCCTGTGCCCAACACTGGCATCCGGTCAGCAGGAACGGGGCATGCGGTGTAGGCGTATGGCATACCTGTTCCTCGAATCGTGGGACCAGATGGCAGAACATGTATGGAATAGTGGGAGCCCTCATGGGGGTCCCTGAAACAGGATCCAAATTGGGTTGTCTCAAACATCTCCTACCATGTTGTCAAAGAAGAGATAGTCGTCAATTCCTTACTGGGAGTCTCCCAAAATGATTGTATGTTAGTGTGGGGAGTAGTGGCTCCCTTCACAGACCATGGGGATTGTGATGGTGATGAGGAGAAATGACTCTATATCCTAGAGGTCTATATACTGAGTCCGGATAATCCACTCCACGTATCAGCGTACGAGGTCATTGATCACCCTACGCTGAACAAATTCATATTGGAAGATGAGGATTGGGTGCCCAACGTATGTATATGTGGAGATTGTCACAAAAGCATTGGATCTGTGTGGGAATGCCACATTGGAATTGCCCCTGCCCTGACATTGGTGTACGGGGGTGTTCGAATTTCTCTAGCATCTAGGTTTCATAAAAGTAGGGAGATTAACACATTGGTGAAAAAAGGAAAGGAATCGACGACTAGTGCCCCAACGTCGTTCTGTCTTCCATGGCTGGTAAGATGGATCCACAATGACAATGTCGCAGATCAGGATGTCCAATGTTTTGACTACCCCATCTTCTGGTGAGTTTCATATTAGGACAGCTATTTTCATGGCGGGACCCTGCTCTGGATAACTAGATCCAGTGACATGCTAATCCACTGATGTCTCGAATGCTGCTAATCTCCACATTGTGAAGAGGAACTATACGTTGTGTTCAACATTTCTATTTCCAACGCTTTCGCTAGGGTGCATGCATCCGTCCTTGGAGGGCGCAGAACTGTTGCCCTACATTCTTGCTTTCCAAAGGCTGGTGACATCTGTTCCTTGTTCTGCGATATTTTCTCCTTAATCGAAACAGGATGAAGGTATGTTGGTTCTTCTTTCCATGGATTCCTCCTGAGATCTCGTTACCTAGTCTGGGTCTCCCTTGGTTATTAAGTCATGGTTCTTGAATCTCGTTCCTGGTGCCATTTCTTCGTGGACTCTAGATAATTACATTTCATCAGTTTGTACATTCCGAGGGGTCTGCTTAGTGAAACATCCTTTGGTCCGGGGAGTTGTCAAGATTGACATCATTGGCATGTCTGGACACTGGAGCACTAGAGACTCTGGGTTTCTTCCCCGTATTATAGGGCTTCTCGGGGGTGAGGAAGCCAATGTCATTTTCAGTCGAACACATGGAATTATATTCCATAGGGATGTATTTGAGGTTTTCCTTAGATTATTTTGTTTAACAGATGTTATGTCGTGGGTTTAACATCTAGCGAAGATAGATCGGATTGATCGGAACACAGACTAGAGTGGATCAGATGGGCGCAACCCCAGGAGGGAACACTGATGATGGGGCAGACAAATGGTTTTCTACATTATTGTTGTTATAGGTAATGGGGAATGAGGAGGAATGATCCCATCAGGATGTGGCATCTCAGGTATGAATAATGATGGATAATGAATGGTTAAGTGGAGTTGATGGAGAATGAGATTGTCATGACCCGTCCTCGGGGCCCGTGCCGTGACTACCCCAAGCTCGCCTTCAATAGGCCAGGGGCTGGCGACTAGCACCAAGGCGTAAATCCCGGTAAAAAAGGAAGTCATTGCCTTTGTAAAGTAAACAAGCACCACAGAGTAAGAAAGCAGAAAAGTAAACACTAAGTAAAAACAGAGTACAACTGAAAGTGAGGAAAAGTAAATGGGCCAGTATACAAACCCAAACTGAAAGTAAAGTACAACTCGAAAGGGAAAACACCAACTGTAAAGTAAAAGCCGCTACACCGAGCTGTCCACTGGAAATCCCACCTGAAGGGTGGGTACAGATATCTCCACTGCTCCTCGGGTCCCGCCGTCCACTCCGAGCATGTCCCGCCTTGTGGTCCACCTCCAGGTACTGTCCTGCTCTGCAATCCTCAACCACGATCAACGTTGTCCGTCGTCTACAACCAACACAACGTAGTGCGGGCATAGCCCATGCAGGGGTGAGTATAACGATACTCAGTAGGGACCCCGATACCCTCAAGTTCTCTCTAAAAACCAACAAGGATAACCACAAAGAAGATCTAAACAGATAACCTCTACATAGGTATATGCCCATACATATACCTAAGTTATCAAATAACCCATCTCAACCATGAATAAACACAAGGATCATGAAATCAACGGATAACCACTACCCAGGTATATGCCCATACATATACCTAAGTTATCAAGTGACCCATCTCAATCATGATGTATACACAAAGGTCAAAAGTCTCAGCTCAAACCAGGATTTTCATTATCGAAACCATAACTGCTGAAGAGCTCCGTCTCTAGAGTGTACAATGGTCCTGTCATGACTCCGAGGTACTGCTCACTAACCTAAGACAGATGAGGTACTCCTCCTGTCGAGTACCGCGGGTCAGCCACCCAAACACAGTAGTGCTTCCCGCCGAGGTATGTCACCCAAAGATAGTTGTGCACACCCCTAGTAGCCTAATGAGGTACTCTCCGGACGAGTACCGCGGGTCTTCACTGTCACTCAGGTAGTGCTCTGTCCGCCATGGGTCTGCACCTCAGAAAGTAGTGCTCCGTCCACTGGGCTAGTCGACTCACTCCAAGTCGAGTCGGTTAAGTAGTCGTCAGGTCTCAGTCGGTTACACGGTATCCGAACTCCGCATGCTCGTCTATGGGAGGGTCCTCTCCACGAGCTATTGGTCGATACTCCAAGTATCTCAAAGTCCCACGAAGAAGTATCCCAAAGTACCGCCTCGTCATAGGGGTCTCAACGCAACAGACGGCGCGTCAATCGGACGCCTGGTCTGTGAGTTACTAGCCTTTTTGTCCCAGGGGCCCGGTTGGTTTCGTGAGCGATCCAATTCCAGCCGTATCTCAACTGTACCCCTAACTCTCATAGGGTATACTCATAGGGACCATTTCTCAATGTGATCATCAACGCCGCTGACGGTTCGTCAAATGGACGTCCTGTCTGAAAGATATCATCTTTTCCGTTCCAGGGGCCCGGTTGGATTTCGGGTGTGATCCAACCCGGCCACCATCCAACTATATCCAAAACTTGGGTGAAGTATGCCAAAAGTTCCGTCTCATCAAGTGGAATTCAACGAGACAGATGGCGCGTCAATCGGACGCCCGGTCTGTGAGTTATTGGTTTTTTCGTTCCAGGGGCCCGGTTGGATTTCGAGAGCGAACCAACCCGACCGCACTCCGACGGCATCCAAACCACGAGCGGAGTAAGAAAAATGATCTGTTTCACTTAGAGGAAATCAACAAAGTTGACGGCACGTCATTCGGACGTCCGGAACTCAAGTTACGAACGTTTACGCTCCGAGGGCCCGGTTGGTTTCGTGTACGAACCAACCTGGCCGAACCCAAAGTTCTTCGAAACCTTGAGTGCGATATACGAAAACGACCGTCTCGATCCAAGGATCGCATCGCCGCTGACGGCGCATCGTTTGGAGGTCCGTAGCCCGAGTTATGGGAAGTTAAACCTAAGTAGTTCGGTATCGGGGGTTTCGGGCCCGGGCCGTCCCGGCGCGAGACCCCCCGGTTGGCCCGAAACGGGTCGACCCGCCCCGGCTGGGGCAGCGCGCTGGGCGCGCTGCCAGCTCGGCCGAAGGCCGAGCTGATTGGAAAAAACAGGGGGGGGGGGGGCGCTGCCCCCCCTTTGTAACCGCCCCCCCCCCTCTTTATGGGGGGTCGCTCGGCTCGCCGGGGGAATTAAATTCCCCCGAGGATTCTCCATCCCGGCGGGCCTGACCTGGCCGGCCGCCTCCCTCTCAACAGGACCGGCAAAAGCCGGTCCTCTTCCGGCTTCCGACATCGGCGGCCCGGCTGGCCGCCAGTCCTTGTTCCGCCGCGGCCTAGAACCGGCCGCGACCTTGCCGTCCGGTGCGGTACGACGGCACCGCGCCCCTCCACCGCGGCCCCGCTCCGGCCGCGGCGCCTTCGGTTTCCTTCAACGTGGCGCGACAGCGTCGCGTCCATGAAATTATTTCCACGGCGCGGCGCGATAGCGCCGCGCAATAATTGCCGTGCGATTCCCGCGTGGTGCGACGACACCACGCCATCTCCTTCCATCCGCAAAAAAACAATCAAGAACAAAGGAGGGGGGTTCAGCCGTGTTTGTGCGGTCCGGCCCCCCTCTCGTTAAAGGATAATATTTAATCCTTTATCTTCGAAGTTCGTCAAGCTAGAACCATGAACGAAAATAATTAAATAAAACAACAACAATAAACCCCTACCTCGGTTTCAAGAACGGAGTTCTTCAACGACCCGCGGAAGACAAGCATCGCGGAGGTCGGGTGTCGTTCCATCTAGGTTGGTGGGAGAAGAGCTCAGTGAAGTCGAGGCGAGACGTCACCCTCTATATACTTCATGTGCGGCGGTGCTTCCCTTCCTTGCTCCGGTTGAAGAAGGTCGAAGGTGTTGCTTCACGTTCTTCGGAAACGTGGAACGTTCTTCGTCGAGAGGTTGGTGATCGTCCAAGAGTTCTTCTCCTCTCCTTAGTTATCCCCACAAAGTTTATGCCAACCCAAAAAGAAGTATATAATCTCTCTTTTTAATGTTGGGAAAATTAATTCAAAAGAATTCAAACACTCAAATTAATTAATTAAGTTGGTTCAATTAATTAAATGCAAGGAGTTGGCAAGAAACTCAAAGGTCACATTAAGAGGGAAGTTCAAGAGTTAGGTCTTGTGTGGGCCCCACCACACTTAATCCTCTCAAGGGAGGTTATGTGGATGTGGGTCCCACCTCTAACTCCCTTTGGGCGGTGTTAACCAACAAGTTAAAAATAAAATTGTGTTCCACAATTTTATTTAACTTCTTCTAATTTTTCCCCAAAACTAACTTTCATTCCGCATAAAACGAAACCTATGAAAATGTCTCCTTAAGAGAATACCGGCGATGCGAGTTCATCGTTGTCCTCGGATTTCAATTCCGAGCACCGGATCAAATGTTATAAAATCGCGCTCGTCCGTTCACTGAACGTACCTGAGCCAAACTTCGGAAATTGATTACGGGCACACCGGGCCTCAGAATCAGGTGCCGTCAGAAACTGCGCTCTTGTAAAATTCTAATGAAAATTAAGAAAAAAATTTCCCTTGATTTTTACGGGTCTTTACATTACTCACACCTTAGGGCTTTACGTCCCTGTAAAGATACATCAAAATTAGGGAACCAAATGAGGGTACTGAGCACGCATCTGAGCCTCCCGCTCCCATGTGCTCTCCTGGAGATTCCTGTGCTGCCATCTGATGCGCACTAGAGGAATCGACCATCCACGTAGGACCCGCTCCTGTCGATCCCCGATCTCCACCGGAATCTCTGTAAAATTCTCCCCATCGTCAACATCAAGCTCACCATGGTCAATGATATGTGAAGGGTCGAGCACGTATCTTCTCAGTTGAGATACGTGGAAGTCGTCGTGCACCTGGTGAAACTGTGGTGAATGGGTCAAGCGGCAAACCACCCCGCCTACCCAGTTGAGGACCTAAGAAGGTCCGCTGACCCTCGGAGATAACTTTCCGCCTTGGCCACATCTCTGTAAACCTCATCGAGGTGAGACCCATATAAGGACGTGATTGTCATCCTCGAACTCTAGAGGTCTCCATTTTCTGTTAGAACTGGAACTCGAAACGACTTCCGCTACGAGGGTAAGGTTGACCGACTCAAGAGTGATCGGTCACACCCTCCTATGAAAGAGTTTATCCTGTGCTGCCTGGGGTTTCCTTTTCGCCGACCAAGGAAAACCCATCTCGACGTTTGCCTAAAACCATCGATTTGAGTATGAACAGTTATTGCTCATTCCATACTCAAACTAACATCGTAAGGCCTCGACGCTACCACCAAGAGATTCCAACTGAAACTCTCGCCTCGAGGGTCTGACCACACAGTCGGCGTAGGTGTGATTATCGAGTCTCCTCCCAAGGTATCTCCAGACATGAGGGTCAAGTCCACGGCTTACCGGAAACTATAGGTCTGGAACAAGATTTGTGAAAGCAAGGAATAATTCATATCGACATCTGTTACTACAGTAGCTAGTAGTGGACACAGACTATCCCTTGAATCATTTCTAGAGCCATTGGATCACACTCCTTTACCGCATGCAGCCGCACTCTTCCTCCGCCCTCCAGCTCCCTGAGCCTGGAGGAAATAACTAAGGTGGGTGGTTGTACCATGTTAAGATGTACACCACCTCATACTGCCCTCCTAGCTCTGCCTCCACGTCTGCTGCATCGTAGACACATCTATCCTTAAAGCTTCAACTTCTTGAAACATTTAACACGCCCGAGTCTCTAAGACTGACACTGGTTTCCTGTTTCTTACTGCACTTTGCAGTCTTCATCCGCTCTTGGATGACCTGGACCTTCTTTAGTATCACAAGAGCTGCTATGATTTCTTCTTTGCCGATAAGAGAAATCTAGTCTCATCCCCTGGATGAACCACATTTGTTGCCTAATACAGTCAATCCCAACATGAATGATGCATTCATGCCATGGATGACGTCGTAAGGCCTCAACGTAACTACTAAGAGATCCAACTGTCACTCTTGCCTCCAAGGGTCGAGTCACACTGTCGGCATCAGTGTGAGGTCATTGGGTCTCCTCCAGTAGAAATCTCGAAATTGAGGTTCAAGTCAATAGTTTTAACCGGGACCACTTAGCATCAACCAAACAAAAGTACATGAAAGAAAACAAATATAAATGTCTTTTTATTATTTCCGCTCATAGTACAAAGACATGAATACAACAGAAACATGGAATTAGAAGTACAAGGGACATATCCACTAGCTCCTCTCCTGTCCACCTGCTCCCGGAGCTCTACTGCCTTGTCCACTGCTCAGATGTTTCTCAAACACTCATCGCTGCTTCTGCCTCGGTGGCTCCTCCAAAGCCTGCCGATAAACTGTACGAGGAGTCGGATGGTCATGTGCCAGGTGACCCTTTCCGCCGCATGAGTAACACAACCTGCTTCTGGCACGCCTAGCTCTATTTCCACCCTGGGTGCCCCGCACCACCGGTCCTAAAACCCGAGATTGTCCAACTGCTGGACTGGTCCTCCTAAACCTCTGCATCATCTGTCTACTGCCCACAGATGACTCGGCTACTAATCGAAAAACACGCGGAAAAGGGAGAAGCTCATGTACATGCTCGGGGTGTAGAGCTACTGGCACAAACTCTACCCTGAAGAAGGTCTTGAAGTCTTCCCATGCAGAGACCATCCCGTCGCAAAACTGAAACAAGTAGCTCCACCACCAGCCTGTTGCTGCCTGAAGAAGGATGGCAGCAAAGATCACTATGAAGTCTATCGGCGTCCCCACTAGCTTGAAGATTCTCACCACAGCCTTCAGCCAATCCTCAGCGGCCTGCGGGTCCGTCTCTCCCAGGAACCTGGGTGGCCTCTGGAACAGGAACTCGTGCAGCTCACTCAAGTGGCGTGCATTGCCTACTGCTGGGACTGGTGGCATCGGTGGCCCAACGTATGGTAGTACCGTTGCTGCCTCCACTGGTGCCTCAACTGTAAGAGGGCCCTGTACCGAAGCCTCATCTCTCGACAGGCTGTCAGCACGCACATCCCCCTGGGCTCTAGCTGGTCATCCAGGAAAAGGCATCCTGAACGAAAAAACATGACACGGTCAAACGATTATACCTGGTGAGCTGACCTAGTTTGAGCTGTTTTAAGGGAAAACCTTTGAAAACACACACGCAATCAGTGTTTTCATGCACAAAGTCGGAAATCAGTTGTCAGGGTCCTGGTGTATGGATACGTTGGCCGCCCGCACCAACACTGGACTCCCTGAACTGAAAACCACACTCGGTACTCTTAACACTATTGCTTCACAGAAAGAAAATATCAGAGTTATAAGTTCTGCGGTAGAACCAACTCCTCTGATACCAATTTGACACGACCCGTCCTCGGGGCCCGTGCCGTGACTACCCCAAGCCCGCCTTCCATAGGCAAGGGGCTGGCGACTAGCACCAAGGCGTAAATCCCGGTAAAAAGGGAAGGCATTGCCTTTGTAAAGTAAACAAGCACCACAGAGTAAGCAAGCGGAAAAGTAAACACTAAGTAAAAACAGAGTACAGCTGAAAGTGCGAAAAAGTGAATGGGCCAGTATACAAACCCAAACTGAAAGTAAAATACAACCCGAAAGGGAAAACAACAACTGTAATGTAAAAGCTGCTACACCGAGCTGTCCACTGGAAATCCCACCTGAAGGGTGGGTACAGATAGCTCCACTGCTCCTCGGGTCCCGCCGTCCGCTCCGAGCACGTCCCGCCCTGTGGTCCACCTCCAGGTACCGTCCTGCTCTGCAAGCCTAAACCATGATCAACGTTGTCCGTCGTCTGCAACCAACACAACGTAGTGCGGGCATAGCCCGTGCAGTGTTGAGTATAACGATACATAGTAGGGACCCCGAGACTCTAATGGTCTCTCTAAAAACCAACAAGGATAACCACAAAGAAGATCTAAACAGATAACCTCTACTTAGGTATATGCCCATACATATACCTAAGTTATCAAATAACCCATGTCAACCATGAGGAAACACAAGGATCATGAAATCAATGGATAACCACTACCCAGGTATATTCCCATACATATACCTAAGTTATCAAGTGACCCATCTCAATCATGAGGTATACACAATGGTCAAAAGTCTCAGCTCAAACCAGGATTTTCATTATCGAAACTGTAACTGTTGAAGAGCTCCGTCTCTAGAGTGTACAATGGACCTGTCACGACTCCGAGGTACTGCTCACTAACCTAAGACTGCTGAGGTACACCTCCTATTGAGTACCGCGGGTCAGCCACCCAAACACAGTAGTGCTTCCCGCCGAGGTATGTCACCCAAACACAGTAGTGCACACCCCCTGTTAGCCTGCTGAGGTACTATCCGGACGAGTTCCACGGTTCTGCACTATCACACAGGTAGTGCTCTGTCCGCCATGCGTCTGCACCTCAAAAATTAGTGCTCTGTCCACTGGGCTAGTCGACTCACTCCAAGTCGAGTCGGTCAAGCAGTTGTCAGGTCTCAGTCGGTTACACGGTCTTCGTACTACTCATGCTATTCTATGGTAGGGTCCGCTCCACGAGCTATAGGTCGATACTCCAAGTATCTCAAAGTCCCACGAAGAAGTATCTCAAAGGACCGCCACGTCATAGGGGTCTCAAGGCAATAGACGGCGTGTCAATCGGACGCCCAGTCTGTGAGTTACTAGCCTTTTTGTCCCAGGGGCCCGGTTGGGTTCGTGAGCGAACCAATTCCGGCCATATCTCAACTGTACCCCGAACTCTCATAGGGTATACTCATAGGGACCGTTTCTCAACGTGATCATCAACGCCGCTGACGGTTCGTCAAACGGACGTCATGTCTGAAAGATATCAGCTTTTCCGTTCCAGGGGCCCGGTTGGATTTCTGGTGCGATCCAACCCGGCCACCATCCAACTATATCCAAAACATGGGAGAAGTATGCCAAAAGTTCCGTCTCATCAAGAAGAATTCAACGAGACATACGGCGCGTCAATCGGACGCCCGATATGTGAGTTATTGGCCTTTTCGTTCTAGGGGCCCGGTTGGATTACGTGAGCGAACCAAACTGACCACACTCCGACGGCATCCAAACCTCGAGCAGAGTAAGACAAAAGATCCGTCTCACTTAGAGGAAATCAACAAAGTCAACAGAACGTCATTCGGATGTCCGGAACTCAAGTTACGAGCGTTTTCGCTCCGAGGGCCCGGTTGGTTTCGTGTACGAACCAACCCGGCTGAACCCAAAGTTCTCCGAAACCTTGATTGCGATATACCGAAACGACCGTCTCAATCCAAGGATCGCATCGCCGCTGACGGCGCGCCATTTGGAGGTCTGTAGCCCGAGTTATGGGCATTTGAACCTAAGAAGTTCGGTATCGGGGGTTTCGGGCCCGGGCAGTCCCGGCCCGAGACCCCCCGGTTGGCCTGAACCGGGTCGACCCGGCCCGACTGGGGCAGTGCGCTGGGCGTGCTGCTAGCTCAGCCGAAGGATGAGCTTATTGGAAAAAACGGGGGGGCGCTGCCCCCCCCCCCCCCTTTGTAATCGCGCCCCCACCCCCCCTCATTATGGGGGGCCGCTCGGCTGGCCGGGGGAATTAAATTCACCCGGGGTTTCCCCATCCTGGCAGGCCCGACCTGGCCGGCCGGCTCCCTCTCAACAGGACCAGCAAAAGCTGGTCCTCTTCCGGCTTTCGACACCGGCGGCCCGGCTGGCCGCCGGTCCTTGTTCCGCCGCGGCCCAAAACCGGCTGCAGCCTTGCCATCAGGCGCGGTGCGATGGCACCGCGCCCCTCCGCCGTGGCCCCGCTCCAGCCGCGTTGCCTTCGGTTTCCTTCGACGTGGCGCGACAGCGTCGCGTCCAAGAAATTCTTTCCATGGCGCGGCGCGACGGCGCCGCGCAATAATTGTCGGGTGGTTCCTGCGTGGTGCGACGACACCACGCCATCTCGTTCCATCCGCAAGAAACAATCAATAACAAAGGAGGGGGGTTCGGCCGTGTTTGTGCGGTCCAGCCCCCCTATCGTTAAACAATAATATTTAATCGTTTATCCTCGAAGTTCGTCAAGCTAGAACCAAGAACGGAAATAATTAAATAAAAAAACAACAATAAACCCCTACCTCGGTTTCAAGAACGGAGTTCTTCAACGACCCGCAGAAGACAAGCATCGCGGAGGTCGGGCGTCGTTCCGTCTAAGTTGGTGGGAGAAGATCTCGGTGAAGTCGAGCCGAGACGTCATCCACTGTATACTTCGTGGGCGGTGGTTCTTCCCTTCCTTGCTCCGTTTGAAGAAGGTTGGAGGTGTTGCTTCACGTTCTTCGGAAACATGGAACGTTCTTCCTCGAGAGGTTGGTGATCTTCCAAGAGTTCTTCTCCTCTCCTTAGTTCTCCCCACAAATATTATGCCAACCGAAAAATAAGAATATAATCTCTCTTTTTAATGTTGTCAAAATGAATTCAAAAGAATTCAAACACTCAAATTAATTAATTAAGTTGGTTCAATTAATTAAATGCAAGGAGTTGGCAAGAAACTCAAAGGTCACATTAAGAGGGATGTTCAAGAGTTAGGTCTCGTGTGGGCCCCACCACACTTAATCCTCTCAAGGGAGGTTATGTGGATGTGGGTCCCACCTCTAACTCCCTTTGGGAGGAGTTAACCAACAAGTTAAAAATAAAATTGTGTTCCACAATTTTATTTAACTTCTTCTAATTTTTCCCCAAAACTAACTTTCATTCTGCATAAAACGCAACCTCTAAAAAGGTCTCCTTAAGCGAATATCGGCGCTGCGAGTTCATCGGTCTCCTCGGATTTCAATTCCGAGCACCGGATCAAATGTTATAAAATCCCGCTCATCCGTTCACTGAACGTACCCGAGCCAAACTTCGGAAATTGATTCCGGGCACACCGGGCCTCGGAATCAGGTGCTGTCAGAAACTGAAATCACGTAAAATTATAAAAAAAATTAAGAAAAAAATTTCCCTTGATTTTTACGGGTCTTTACAGAGATGGAGCCGACTCAACAGAGAAGATGATGTTGGGATTGAGCCTCAAAGATACCTCCAATGTAGTGTCGTGATAGGGAATCAATGTCCACATAGTTCAGGATAATAGGACACCTGAGGAGGATACCAATGATAATGGCTACATGGGTGGTATCTGGAGGAGATAGAACCTCTAGGTTGGGTCATGAACATTCTAAAACTCATATGCTTGACTGAGTGAACAGGAAGAGACATGAGTGATGGGATTGAACCTAGGGGGGATTCTTATGTATCTCTGTGATAGGGAATCAAAGTCCATGTTGTTCATATGAATATAACTTACCATCGATTGGGGACTTCAATGGATTATAGATGAATAGGGCTCACAATGGCCTACTACAAGGTAAAGGTCGCAATAGATTACCATTGGATGGGGGTCAAAATGGCCTACCAATAGATGGGGTTGCAACACCTTTCCATTGGATGGGGTTTTCAATGGGCTAGCACTGTACAAGGGCCGCAACATATTACTATAGGATTGGGGTCGCAACAGCTTACTTTTGGATGAGGGTCGCAATGACTTACCACTGGATGGGGGTCGCAACGGCTTACCTCTGGATGGGGGTCGCTTCGACATACCACTAGAGGGGGATGAACCTCAGGGAGGCTTCCTACGTACCGTATATAGGATACAAGGATCAAAGCCCATGTATTTTTAATGAGTATAGTTTAATGTCTCGCATGATGAAAAGGGGGTGTACAGTTTAACGTCATGTTGGACCGAGGTGGACCGGCGTGAAGCGGTCAGGACCAATGGGAGTTCGGCTTGAACCTCAGGGAGGCTTCTTATTTACTGTTCCTTGGAAAGGATCAAAGTCCACGTAGTTCTAGTGAGTGTGGTGAACCAACGTGAAGATGGTTAAGGCCATTAGGTGGTGCGCTTGAACCTAAAAGAGGCTTCCTATATACCGTTCCATTGCAAGGATCAATGTCCACATAGTTCAGGTTGAGTGGGAACTAACGATAAGGGGGTCTGAACCAATTGGGTGGATGGATTGAACCTCAAGGAGGCTTCCTACATACCATTACATAGAAAAGATCAAACAATATGTAGTTCATGATGGGGTTTGTGGCTTACACTCTAGGCTACCTAGAGAGGATGTCATAGTCAATTCATACCCTGAGACCACGTGAGTCCTGCTTTATGTGATAAACGAGAGTCTGTAATGGAATGAAGATCAAATTGTAGAAGGTGCAACTGTAGTACGTGGAATGGAGGCTTACGCATGGTTAGCAGCCGAAACTGGAATCATGAGCATATGCGTGGTCTGCAGCCTGAAGGGGAAGTGTGGGCTTATGCGTGGTAAGAAGACCATGGTGATGGAGATTGGGACTTACTCACAGATAGAGGCCTGGGTGGTGACAAAGCCAAAAGGTATTTGTCACTGAGGAATAGAGGATTAGTTGGGATGCTACCTCCTTCCAAAAATGTTTGAGGGATTACACCAAGGTGGTTTCCCTATCTCCGTAAACCGACACCACTCCGATCAAGAGGATCTGATTACATGTGAGTAATGATATCACTCCCATGGGGACCACTAGGCATAGAGAATGTCCGAGATAAAGCATCCAGCATGTAACACAGAGGTCAAGGCCGCAGTTTAATTTCATATACTGAGGATGATGGTGCTTGGATGTTTAATGTCTGGCAGCTCAGACAAGGCGGGTTTATTCTGCACCCCTAGGACATACATAACTGACACCTCCGGCACCTTGGGGAAGGTAAGGCATTAGAAATTACTTGGAGAGGGGGTGTTATGGAGTGATCCTTTGTGGGATTAATCTTAGCGTGGCTATGCAAAGAAGAAATAGTCATTAGCATGCCTATGCAAAGAAGCATGAGGAAAATAAACACTACGGGAAACACCAACCAAGGGACCTTGAAATGGATTCATGAAAACTTGATGGGTCTCACGTGAAAATCAGTTGCAATGCTTGGGGGTTCATAGGTAGAAGTGTTGTGAAGCTTTGGTGCTCCATATAGTGGTGGGGCTTCACGAAGGGGTGTTCCTTGAGAATTGAAGTATCCAATCCTAAGAATAGGGCATAGGTGCGTATGGAAGGTTATTCACGAAGTGGAAAGGCAATCACTAAAAATTTCATTACAAAACAAGGGTTCCATGCGAAGTGTAGCAGTGTGAAGAAATGTGCTTCACGATGAACAGTGACCCTACTTAAACACGCAGGTCACATGTTCAAAAAGGATAATTCACAAAGCATTAGTGCTCTGCGAATAAGAGAGTCCCTTTGGGGATCTATTTCTTCTGTAGATTTACATGGGCTCCACTAAGGAAACCCCTCTTTAAATAGGGGCAGAATTCATAAAAATGGGAAGGCTCTTATCCATGAAAAAGTACCTTGAAAAGATCATGATTCACAGGGTAGAAATTGCTTCGCAATATGGGAGCACCAAAGGTGAAAGGTCAGAGGATCCATCCTATGGGATCGAGGGGAGCCTGGTATTAATAGTCAAGAGGTGACCCAAATCATAGTTCTCTCAGCACGAAGATAGAGCTCGCTCTGCAGTGGGTTAAAAACAGCAGAGGGGTTCATGGAGCATCCCACCTCTTCACTCCGCGACAGGTCCATGAACTTCATAGGGGTTCCGCAGGGATCCGGCACCTTTGTTCCATAGCGGGTTTGTGAAATTTATAAGGGTTCTCGGAGTATCTCTCTACCTTGCTCCGCATTGGCTTTATGAAGGATGAGTTTGTGCTGCTCGTAGTGCTTTGGGGATCTGTGAACGAGCTTTGTGAGGCATAACGTAATGGTTTCCTATTTTTATTCTTCATACCATATTTTTGCGCCAACAAGGATATACAAATTATGAAACCTCCCTTAATCAATTGCACATTAGTTTTATCTTATTTTATTCATAATCATATTCTATTCAAATATTTAATAATGGTGCATCAATAGTTTATGAACATCTACATCATATCCCTTGAGATTGTCTAACCAAGTGTGTAACCTGTCCCATTATTGGGTACCAGATTACTCCAGGTCAGGCCTCAGACATCTTATTGATGTTTTGATACCGAGGTATATCTTTGTTATATTCACATCCCCTTGTAGTACCCAGATATGGATGTATTTCTTTAAAACCACCCACTCTTCCATTTTCCAAAATTCCTGTAAATTTTCCAATACTTTCCCATATCCATAGACATATCCATAGATAAGTACTTATATTTTTCACTAATGTTTTTTTAACCAATGTTCCTATGGATAACATGAAATTTTCTCTATTACCAACTATAGCGACCCTCTATTTTTATACATTAACATTTAATCTATTTTTCAAAATATATAAAACGTTAAACAAATAGGCACCCATGGATTGTATTATTATAGGGAATTTGGAAACATGGAAACAGAGACACCGGTACATGAGTTAACAACATTATCTGCCATTATGTTCTTTAGGACAATAACCCTTCTTAGACACATCATTCTTAATTAATTTATTCATTACCTAATGAATGAAACATATAATGGGGTGATCTCAAATGCTTTGTAAGGGTGAAAATAGATGCATGTGATCACAAACCTGAACATAAGTTTATGATAACATGATCCCAACATTTTAATATCATACCCCATATATCAAATGATCATAAAAAAGGAATCCTAGAATATGGTCTGACAGTTCAGAAGACATGTATCATATGGAAATGAAAAATAAAAGACCAGGAAGATTGAAATAGGCCTAATGCATCAAACTGTGGAATACACATAATCATATATAATGATTTCTATAATAGTCAAGGAATTTCATCCAAGGATATCTTGGTGGACAATGTCTTTTACTGAACGAGGTTCACACCCTGTTCCAACCCTGTATTATTAAACTGAGTTGACTCCCCATTACACCTCTATAATACTGAATCAAGTTCAATTATTTCATGATACCTTTAATACTAAACTATGTTCATTTAAATTTAGAGAAATGTCTATATCAGGAGATATAAATAATTACTAAATACATTAGAGGTAGATATAGGCCTCACCAAACTCACACAAAATTTATACATGGATGTGCCAAAAATTCATAAACAAATATATTATAACCAATGTAATGTAATGGGTGTCATATATATGTAATAATATCTTAATATGTGTAAAAATAATGGTTTAATAATAATTTCATCAAATCATACACTGTGGATGGGAAGAGGTTTGAAAACTATATAACCCATTGAAGAGAAATGCGTGTCATAAGCATAATTCTACAAAAACATAAACAATTGAAGAAGGAATCTGAATGTTTCATTTTGATTATTTCATAGAATGATATGAGTAACATAGAAAGATTCCATATAAGTTGTAAAATAAATTCAGATGATATTTGGAAAACGTTTATTTTGGAAAATATATTTTCTTCACTGAAATACATTTTTTTAAACATAAAACATTTTTGAAAACTAGTTTCTTTAAAATAGAATTTTAAAATAATAATGGAACATTTTAAAACCATAAAAAAATAAATATAATTTTTCTATTAAAATTTTATTCATCTTCCATTTTAAAACTCTTCTGAATGCATCGTTTTTGAATGAATCTGATTTCTGACAGAAGAGATAAATAATGTCAGATTTACATAATTTTTTTATAATATATCCTATATACGAATGACTGACAAAATGGTAGTAAAACATGGATATATCCTAGATAACCAGATTTTAAAAAATTTCATTATTTTTCATGAGATATGGTTCTTATTATTTGAATAATATAAGCATAATAACAAAAAATCTCAATAAATGAGGAGATTGTTTCATTAAACTATTACCACATGGTAACTTTGGATCACACTACCCAATAATGATAATGAAATTACATGAAGCATAAAATATCATAAATATAAATATATTCATTATTTAACATGTAAAAGGTATAATATACAACTCATGTAAAAATATACTTGTGCAACATGGCATGTGTCTGATAGAAGTCAAATTGGGAAAAATCATTATATCGATTTGGTAACAATAGAAACATTGTACCCATGTAATAAATATAATCTAATGAGTAACAATAGAAACATTGTACCCATGTAATAAATATAATCCAATGAATATGTAAACAACAATAAATATTATTATAAAAGTAATATAATACATCGATGTGATGTATATACACCGCACAAAAAGAATGTGTTGCCAACAAATCTTATATCTCATGAAAATAAAAAGTGTTATGAATATATATTACGTTGTGTCTTGAATCTCATCTTACTCATTTAATCCTTATGTATAATAAATTAAAGTATATTATACATATTTTTAAGAAAGATATTCTAATATATAATTAAATATTTTATTTTTTATTAAATTATTCTTACCCACTTTTTAACAATTTCATGTTATGATTACAATTCATGTAATATTCTCCATGTTTCTTTCTATGTGTTAATTTGTTATATATTTGGTCCTCATACATATATCATGATTTTTATATTATTAAAAATGTAGAAAAATATGTTACCTTAATTGTGTTTGTGTTATAATAATATATATAATATAAAATTATGAAATGGAATAAACCGTTCATAGTGACGATTTGCCATATATACACATGAACACATCTTCTGTTTTAATGACATATTGAAAGAATGAAAGTAAATGACATATATGTATATGTATAATGTATATAATATAATTAACATAAAATTATTGTGTCATATTTATCATATAGGTTAAATATAAATATTCATAATACATTTTAGGTAGCGTGTAAATGAATCACATCGATTTGAGGGGTATCATTCGACACTTTGTTCAGACTAAATTATAATTTTTACACAAGATATAATGTATAAGGATATATTATAAATAAAATTAAATGCAAAATAATTTCATTATAAATATCATATATATAATATAAAAATATATTTTCAATTATAATGTCCCCCATGAGAAAGAGTAAAGGAAAAATGAACAATCATCATTTTGTGAGGTGGTTATTCTATGTACACAAAAATAATATATTTGTTACCCATGAGATGGAAGTGGGTGTAAGTTTAGGTTGAAAAATTATCATAAAAATAATATCTTATTGAGGATAATTGTTTTATACAATCATGGAATAATAATAGTTTAGGGCGGGCATAATCAATCTAAAATAATGAAGCCTATTGGAGGGTGTTACATCTTAATCAGGTAACTCCTTTTGGTTTGCACCAAAGGGATTCCTTGGATGTCATAATGACCAAAAATATTCTTCAATGTGTAAGTTAATGTTGTTTATATGTGTATAGAGTAGTGTTTTAATGACCAGAAGTGGATTAAGAAGTGTGGGGAAGTGAGAGAGTGTTTTCATTTTTATATTGTAAGGGGGATTGGAACTTCTTTAAATCCCAAAAGTATTCATTAATGGGAGGTATAACATTCCTAATGTGACTCCAGAATGAAAAAACAATGTAAAATGGTAATAATGATAAATTCAAACATCAAACACAGAATATTTGGTTCAATTTAATTACTTGTTTTCTTAATATCTCAATGTCCCCAATTTTATCATTTTTCATTTAATTAAAGACACTGGTTTTATAACCAAAGTATTTGAAACATTATGACTATATTTAAGTGATATTTGTTTTTCAAAATATTTATCCAAATAAATATAAAAATGAGAAACAATTTAGAAAATTAAAATATAATTGGTTTTGGAAAATAATTTTAAATTAATTTCATGTGATGTGAAAATACACTGATTATGACTGGACTATGAAGAAAATGATTTTACCATATACAGGAAAATATGTTAATAATAAAATATAAATTCTTCCATTAATATAAAATATCTAAAATATATTAATAATTATATTTTTATATACATAATATATGTTTTTAGTTAGTTTTAAATCATATAGAATTATATAATTTATTGTAAAATAACATTAATGTTAATTTTGACATTATTAATTTCATTTTATTATTATAATATCGAAGAAATTATTTCATCTAAAATATATAAAGTTAAGTAATGTATAACATGAAATATTAATCTAAAAAATAACTATAGGAAAAATTTCAATTAATATACATCACTTTTAAAATTTTTTATATCATTTATTTTAGTTAATTATTAACTAAATAATAACTACAATGAAATTTCATAAATGTTTTATTTAAATTAATCATATAAAAAATTTAATGATATATTATTTTGATAAAAAACCATTAGTATTTCAAAAGGATATTTTTAACAACAAAGTTGATATTATTTACATATCTCATTGTTTTATAAATGATAAATGGATTAAAGGTTACCTTTTACCCTTTCCCTTACTCAACATTTTATATTGGGAAAATCCATTTAATAATATCAGAATTACCCATTAAATTCCAAAAAATAGGGTATATGGTCTAATTATTGGAAAATAATGTATTTTTTACATGTTTAGTAATAATTTTTGTCCTTAATATTAATTTTTATTCTCATATTAATCTTCATTTTTTTAATCACCATAAATAATTTTAATCATTTTCACTACTCTTTTTGTCAAACATTATGTTGATCTTATTAGACTAAATTTTTTTTACTCCTCACAATTGTGTATTTCCCTTTTTCATAATTCATATCACTAATGTGGGTAAATTATGTTTAATGATAATCTCGTAGGTGTGGTAAAAAATTGGGTTTTTTATGTAAGAATGTTACAATGTAAAAAAGTGTTTATATATAATTTTACTATAAAAATGATACCAATAGAAAACATTGTGTTAATATATTTATTATTGATCTATTATGACTGTGTAAAATAATTTAAAATATAATAAATAACTACTTTTTTGAACATGTGGTTTTTAAATAAGATACAATATTTTTCACTATTCATCAAAAAATTATGTTTCTTAGAAAAACCATAAAAATTAAACCTAAGATAATTTTGACATTATAAATTAACAATTATTGTTTATTTTTTGAATATAAATTCCTAAATGTGTAAAAATTTTGTTTTAAATTAGGTTAATGATTAAAAAGTGGAAAAACATCGTCTTGATTGTAATGCATGCTGACTTAGTGGAGCGTATACCACAAGTTAACCAATGGGTTATTACTGTGAAATATGAACAAGGGTTAAAGTATAAAAAATTATTTATATGTTATTTATATAGATAAGATTATATATAATGTATTATCGGAAATTAAATATATCAATAATTTAATTTGGGAAAAAGTGTTCAGAAAATCATAGGGTTTTACAATGTGTGTAGATAAGAATGTTAACTAATTAAAAAAATATACAATGAAACATGCTATTAATTTTTCATGTTATTATTACACTATTTTATCTCTCATGTTTCATCAGGTCATTGAATCTGCTAATTAGTCCCGTTCATTATGAGCCATGCCCATAACATAAAAATGGTATATTATTTTAG
The DNA here is from genome assembly GCA_963277665.1 of Viscum album. NCBI lineage: Eukaryota > Viridiplantae > Streptophyta > Magnoliopsida > Santalales > Viscaceae > Viscum > Viscum album. The sequence continues at coordinate 1,230,605,490 of OY728162.1, read as the reverse complement.
AAACAAATGAGAACTCACTAATGAAATACTTTTCCAAATTAGCCTTGATAATCTGTTCAATAATCAATGCATTTTCAAACATTTGGCATTATAGAGACTTAGTCCAACATCCCATACTATAAAAACCCTAGGAGAAAAGATCCTTAATCCGACATCCTATCCAAGATATATATAAGAGTACTGAGCCATATTCTGTTATCCTAAGTCAAAAAATACATCGGCAGGGCCTTGAGAATCAGTCCATGAAAATCTAAACAATGTTCCTCAATCCATAATTTAGGATCATATAGCCATAGTTTGACATCCAAACTCCAAAAATAAATATATGGTCTCTACAACATAAACTTATTTTCACAACCAATGAAACAAAAAAGTTAAATACTAATTTCATGTCATCTATAAAAAAACATTAAAACATATGTCTTACTCTATGAAAATATAAACCATGACCAAAGGCTTTTAATTGCAATACCAACTATTTCCAAAAAGTCATTATGGTATTTTTAAAAAATGGAGTACCACAAACTCATTTAAAATGATCATTTAAAATATATAAAGAAATCCAAATTCTAAAACACCTTGATTAATTTGAATAAATGGAAAACATTTACCTCTTTCAAAAAATCATAATACTCATTTAAAACTATAAATATATAAAATTCCAGAAAACATCATTCAAACTGTTTAAAAAAAAAGAAAAATAATTTCACAAAATCAGACATATAACAAATTCAATGTCACTTTAGCCAAGTCAACATTCCAATTTACCATTAACATCTCATTAACTTTCATAATTACCCTATCTCAACATTTAACGATTATTTCCCTCAATCCTATGGGACTTCATACCCAATGGTGTCCATAGATTCGTTCAGACATCATCAACGAAACCAATAGGGTCCATGAATGGTATCACATCTCAATCTAAGGCTCAAAATGTTTTCCATAGTGAAGGACATTCAAACATAATATGTAAGAATAATATATAAACCATATATATATAATGTTAATACTTTGTGAAAAAACATTAATACCACCTAACACATGTCTGTTGATAACCACCTGTCCAAAATCATCCCTTTCTTCGAACTTAAATGGCCTCAAACACAACTGTTATGAATACCATAAAAATGAAGGGATTAGAGATTTGGATGGAGAAGATAGCACACAGAAATACACATCTAGAAAATGGAAGGAAATAGACCCAAATACTTACCTAGAGCTTAGATTCATTGTAAATAGAACTCCAAACACCTAAGAACTGAAGGAGAATCACCCATGGAGTCAAAGCAGTTTAATAGCCCTAAATAATATCAATGGAAATTCCCTTCATATAATTATCCATATGATATAATCAAATAAAATCACATTGAGAACATAATAAAGTCTTTATAAATAATGAATTAATGAAATTGAATACATTTCTATAATTTAAAGAACTTATACCAAAGGAATAGTAACATGACCTTTTGAATAGTCTCTTGACACTTATGAATATAAAACTAGAAAATTGAATAGTATCCTCACCAATGAAAGTATAAATAAACTTTTTCCATATCATATGTGACTATATGAAATAATTATATCATAGTATATGTAAATGAATAATTTAATAAAATATTAAATTAAGGTTTATATTTGAGTAAGTCTGAAATATTTAATTATAATTAAATTAATAATTTAATAATTTAAATGAATTTTTATTTTAATAAAATTTATTGATAAATTAGTATTTTTATTTCATAGGATTAAAAGATAATTTTAATATACTTTTCTAAATTTTTATGTGTTATAAAATCAGTTATAATTCTAGAATCTGTATTTTTTGAGAAAATTATTTTTTTCACTTAAAAATAAATTTATCATATATAGAAAATTATTTTTTAAAATATTATTTAATTCTTTAAATATTCATTTTGAAAAAAAAAATTATGTTGTTTATTTATAATTTTAGGATATACTTTAAATGCTTGTGAATAGTGAAATGTGGTATTTTATGGCATTTATACATTTCAAGTTAAAAACACTATTCCTTGAGTCATCACTATTTTAAAAAAACTGGTTTTAACTCACATTATATAATTACTATATTTAGTCTAAATAATCAACACTATTGATTTTCATGAGAAAAATAATAAACTAATGAATTAAATAATGGGAAAACACCCCTCTCAACCACTATAAATACCACCTATCACCACCTATTCTCATAAAAACACTGCAGAGCTTAGCCATGAAAAAATTCTACTAATATATATTTCATATATCCTCCTCTAATGCCTGGATATTTGTTCATAACAAAATACCAAAACCAATCCCTTAATTAGTTTCCCAAGACGAACTAATTAAGAGGTAAAACCCTCTTCAGTTTTCTTAAATTTCTTTTAATGTTATTTTTTTATCTTGTCCCTAAATACCCTCATCCATGTGAAATTAATGTGCCATTATATTTCATTTAATGGAATTTTATTATTAATATGTAATAATTCTTAACCATTTCTCTTATCCACTCTCTTTTAGTTTAATAATGAAATCATAATTCGCAAGGTGCCAATTTACCACCTTCATGGACGATGCAATTTCATATTTCAATTACACGTTCATGGCTAGTCATTAAACCATTTTTTGGTTTAAAATAATTATAATATATTTATTACATCTTATTTAATGTTATATAATAATTTTTTACACATTTTATTAATTAATAAAACAAAATTACTTCGTTGTGAACCAAAACCGCAAAAATAAACCCAAATGATTGTAGTTAACTATTTATCTAATGATTAATCCTAATTTAATAAAAATGATATATATGACCAATTTTACCTCTGTATGATCATTAATAACATATATGTTCAAATCTAGATAAATTCCCCCACTTTACACGACCTTTCATTCATATATACAAGTAAACCGATCATGAACAATAAGAAACCCAATAACCCAGACAATGACATTGAACCTCTTAACCCATAAAAGGTTACATAATGAAATAATAATGTTATAAAAAATCAAATACAAGTATAAAATGTTATGTAATTATTAATTAATTAATTTAATTTAATTTTTCAGTAAATTAAGATCAATTTAATGTCACCTTCAAGTTTAAGTTATGGTTTTTTACCTCATCCACCATTATTCATCTAGGATACTCATTCCATCAAATAACTAAAATTAAATTCCCCTTATTTTTTTACATATTATAAATACTATTTATATGTTCCTCATAAATTTATAATAATATATTCATCCTTCATTTTTTGGAATATACATGTTTTTAAAAGAGACTATACTCCATTCATCCGGATAAGTAAGGCCAATTTAAGAGAACTTGCTGAATTCCATACTAATTTCAAATTTTATCAATAATATTTTTTTAAGAAACCTATTATTTTTCTAAAAGAACATTTTTTATTATGAAAATGAGACTTTTTTATTTTGGTCATAAACAAAACATTATTCCTTTTCTATTTTAAACAATCTTGATATTTTTCCTTCAAACTGTACTAAGCATTTTTGTTTTAAAAGATTATTAAACAATCATTTAACTTTAGTTTGACAAACATTATCATTATTTTTTTCTATATTAACTTATTAATTTCCATTTATGATATAAATCCATCCCTTTTTGGGCACCACTATGATAGCCCCTTTTGATATGCCTTTTGACATAATTATGATACCACACTATTTCAATGGGTAACCCTTATATTTAATTTTGATTTCTTAAGTATGATTATTTATGGGTAAACAATATTTAGGAATGTGTGATGATGGGTGATAACAGTAATTTCTACAATTTATTTGGTAATTTTTAGTCACATGAGATGTTAAGTTCAACAGTCTTGGTGGTTATCCATGACTCATGATCCATGTGCAACAGTCTTGGTTGTTATCTTTAACTCGTGATCCTCTATAAGAAGTGGAAATTGACTCATGTTGAAGTCATGTTTGATGTTTCATCCCCATTACTATGAATATATTATTATAAGATCACATGTTATGATTTCTTACTTTTATTAATAGTCCATTCCTTTTTATAACATTATGGTATGCCTTCTAAACCCTGAGCTATGATTTATTCATATGTTTATTCCCTTATTGGGCTTATAGATGATCACTTTATTCATGTTATTCCTAGGTTTCCTAAGAATATGTTTGGGATTAAACTATTTAAGGAACTAATAATTTATGATAAATAAGGAAATGTTTTCTTATGTCCCATGTTTTTAGTTTTATGTACATATTTTTCCAAAAAAAATAATTTAGTACCCTTGTATTTTAATTTTATAGTAAATTATGTAATATTATGTAAAAAAGCTTCATATTCTCTAGTTTCTATCTTGAGAACTGTCTAGTTATTTTTAGCTATTAGGAATATTGAACATTAGTAGTAACCATAGGGAAAATAGTATGACTAAGAAAACATACTTAAATTTTTTTAAGTATATAGTAGGTGGTTTATCAAGAAAATACATCCCATTATTGTTAATAAAAGTGGAAGTAGGTTTGTAACAGATGAACCAAGCAGTAATAATTCATCTATGGTTTTTCAAGCATTACTCAAGCTAACATGGAAAATGAAAATATGCCTTAATAAGAATCTGGTTTGAAAATCCTAGGGGATATTTTTTGGTAAGTTAATAAGATAATTACAAAGCAATATTAAGGGAATAATGAAAATTCCCATAATAATATATGATAGGAAACAAATCATGGATATCCTAGATTTATACCTAGGGAATTCTAAGTTAGGATAGACTTTTCCTTTACGTGTTTACCAATTTATGTTCAATTCTTCCTCTTAATATGATATGTATTCAAGCCCCTTAATTTCAAATTCATTTTCATAGTTAATGGTATTAAATATAGGATCACGTTACAATAATTATGGTTATTGTAAATGTGTAAAGTTTCTAAATAATATTCCAAATATGATGGGAACATGTTCTCAAAATATTATGAAAGTACATTGGTAGATAGATCAAGTTATGAATAATAACATGAATCATGTGGACCACCCTCCTTCTCAAAAGAATGAGAATGTGGTTGTCTAATCCTTCATGAAGAAATGAACCCCCATGTTTTGTAGATATTTTGATCCACCCCTCACGGATTAGTGGGATTACTCTATTTAAAAGACATTCAATTTATTCTTATAATCAGATGATGTCACAAACCATCCACTGGTCCCTTCCCGTGACTACCCCAATCACACGGTCTATAGGCCAAGGGCTGGTGACTAGAACTGAAGGCGTATTACCTAAAACATTGATGGCATTTCTTTATAACCTGCAACACACACAAGAAAGCACACAATAAGATACAAACTCATATAAACTGAATAGTAAATAGAGTGAGTACAGTAAGTAAAAAGGGTCCAGAATACAATCCCAACTAGAACGTACAAGGAAAATTGGAATGTACAAGAAAGATGAATGTACAAGTAACTAGAATAGATCTTGTGATCACCCGCCAAGGATCCAAAATGAAGGGCAGGTACAGCTCTCGATCGGTCATCTCTACTGTATTCCTCATCTAGGTCCACCATTGAGTTAACTCCTGTCATGTTACCCTCGTCCTTAGCTAGCAGTATATGTCATCTGCATCCAACAAAACAAGGTATCGACATAGCCCCTGATGGGTTGAGTATAACGATAATCAGTAGGGACCCTGGGACCCTCATGGTCTCACAGAATCCACCAATGATAAACCACACAGTATGAAATCAACAGATAACCCTACATAGGTATATTCCCATACAAATACCGCAGTTATCTTGTAATCCTTCCCAATCATGAAGGAAGACAGAGGTTTTGAATCATCCCACACCATGTATATCTTTAGGTACAGTAGTAGAGATGATTAGATGTAATTACTGAATCATCATATTTCGTTATGAGGCTCTACTGCTAACCATTACAGAATCACTAGAATATGACCTACACATGATGGCTGGAGTTGACCCACATAGGATCTCTAGGAGATGACCCACAGAGGATCACTTGAGCTTCCCCACACATGATCGCTAGGAGCTGACACAAATAATATCGATGGAGCTGACCTACACCGGATCAGTAGGAGCTGACCCACACAAGATCTCTAGGAGCTGACCCACACTGGATCGCAAGTTGAGGACCCAAATAGAATTCCTGGAGTTTACCAACACAAGATCGCTAGGATCTGACCCACATAGGATCTCTAGGACCTGACCCGGAAAGTATCACTAGGATATGACCCTCTTAGGATATCTAGGAGCACTATTCTCATCACATCCAGCTACTGGGTTTCTTCACTAGGACTTATTGTCTCAGGGAGAGTCTGCTCTCCAAGCCACTGGTTGATTCTCCAAATTCCATGATGGTCCATGAATAATTATCTCAAAGTACCACCTTGTCATCGGGGTCTCAACGCAATAGACGGAACGTCATTCAGATACACGTTCTTTGGGCTATTAGCCTTTTGGTTCTGATGGCCCGGTTGGATTCGTTATTGATCTTACCCGACCATTCCCAAACATTATCCAAAATTGTATTGTGGTATACCAAAGGGACCGCCTCACTCCATGATTTTTAGCGCCATTGACGGTTTGTCAAACGGTCATCTGATGCCATAGTTTTGGCCAAAAAATGTATATGGGTCATAGGGGGCTCGGGTCTAGTCTGAACTGGTCGGACTGACCCTACTCGACATGTCCTGGGCTGACCTGGGTCGACCTGCTAAGTGGTCGGGTCCATTGGGTTCAGCTCGGCCAACAGGGTGGCCCGCGGGGTCCAGCTCGCCAGGCCGCCATGGGTTATGGGTGGCCGCGAGGCAGCCGATAGTATCATGAGGGTGAAAGACCATGGAGCGGCCCATCTGAGGGTTTGTGCAAGGGCTTGAGTACATGGGGAAGCTCGTCCAGGATGGTTTGGCTATAATGGTGGTGGAAGATCGGGAGGCAGATAGGCTGGGACGGTGGCGGCGGCTCAGCCCAGAAAATGATAGCAGCTCGGCCCGAACATCGATGGCGGCTCAGCCCAGATGGCGGTGGAGACTCGGCCCAGACGGAGGGTGCGGTGACTTGGATGGCGGAGGAAGCTCAAATGATTATGGCGGCTTGGCCCAGCAGTGGCAGTAGCACAGACGGAAGCAGAAGATCGAATCTTCTTAGTCGTAGATGACATAGAGCGAAGGAGGCCATAGGGTGGTGAGGGTCATGGGGAAGAAACGGTCAAGGGGTGGAGATGGCCTTGGGTGGTGGACTGCTGCGGGACATGGAGGCTACGGAGTGGCGGGGCACCGTGCCATCATCGGCGGCCGGTTTATCCAACCTCTCTCTACATTAGTCATTGTTCCTTAAGACAGTTTCTTCCATCACAAAGAACACAATTAAGAAGAACGGTGGAGGGGTCGGGCCACGTCTGTTTGGCCCGCACCCACCACATTAGAGTGGTAGCAAGCATCTCAACAAAAATTAATAGTGAAGAATGACAAATACTTCAATTTAATATGAATCATGGATCAAATTTTTTTTGTTGACCCACATTCTCCAAGCATTCCAAGAACACGGAAAATAAATTATAGAATTCAAGAAATTAATAATAACCCCCTACCATGGATTTCTCATTGACGTTGGAACTATAAGAAGTTAAAATTGTAGATGTTTGTCTTGTCCGCCACACACCTCCAATCCCAGGCTCGTGCATCAGTTTGTCGTAGTCAAATTCATTTTTTGTTGGAGGGTATGTTGAAGAAGATGTTGAAGTCGGCGTTCATCATTGGATGAAGTGTAATCCTCCAAGGGTTATCCTCTCAAAATTCCAACAAAAAATGAAATTGGTACCATTATAAATAACTTAAGAAGAAATTATGTTTTCACAATAACACATGTTGGAAAAATTAATGTGGTGTGTTGGCGTAATTAATGAGGAGGTAGATGAAGTGGCTCTTCCATATTATAGAGGGATTTGAGAGGTTCTCCCTCATTAAGAGGGGAATTTAAGAGGTTTAAGCCTCAAGTGGTCCCCCCCCCATCATAACCTCTCAGGGGAGGTTAATTCAGGTGGTCCCCACCTATGAAACTTCCACATGGGAGTTTCAAGAATAATAATAAAATGTTAAATAAATTTATTTTTATTTCCCCATGAAAATCCCAAAATATATATTTTACCTTCGACCTACTACTATCTAGGTGAATGTCTCCTTAAGCGAATATCGGCGCTACGAATTCAATGGTGCCCTCTAATTTTAATTCTGATCACTGGTTTAAATGATAGAGAAACCCACCTGCATGTTTAATGAACATATCCAAAATAAAGTACATAAATTCCTTTTGGGCACTCCGGGCCTCAGAATCACGTGCCGTCAATATTCACCAACTCGTAAAATTACCTTTTATTTAAAAAAAATATCATAGAAATTTTGGGTCTTTACATTCTCCTCAGCTCAGGGTTTTGCATCCCCAAAATCCACATCACAAAACTAGAAAAACAAGTGTGGGGAATGAGCATGCATCTGAACCTCTAGCTCCCATGTTCTCTCCTGCAGGTTCCTGTGCTACCAAGGAATGCGCACAAGAGGTATCGACCGTCCATGGAGGACCTGATCCTGTCAATCCTCAATCTCTACTAAAACATCTATAAAAGTCCCCCCATCGTTGACATTCGACTCTCCATGGTCGATGATGTGAGAATGGTCATGCACGTATCTCCTGATCTAGGTTACATGGAAGACATCGTGCATCTGGTGCAACTAAGGTGGAAGAGTTAAGAATTATGCCACCTTATCAACTATTTCAGGAACTAAAAAGGTCCAATTAACCTTATAGATAACAATACCTCTTTTCCAAATATCTGCAAAACTCATTTAGTAGAGACCCATAGAAAGATGTGTTCACCATCCTCGAACTCTATAGGTCTCTGTCTCTTTTCAGAATAAGACTTCTTCCGGCTATGTGAAGTCGTCATCCGCTCCTAGATGATCTGCAGTTTCACTGTGGTAGCGTATACTATCTCTGGTCCCACTAGTGCTAACTCCCCTAGGTTAGTCCAGCAAAAAGGTGATCTATAAGGTCTCCCATACAACGAATCAAAAGGTTCCATCATAATAGTGATGTGATAGCTGTTGTTGTATGAAAACTCCACCAATGAAAATTGATCCTACCAGCTACAACTGAAGTCGAGGATGCAAGCACGCAGCATGTCATCAAGAGTCTGAATGGTCCGCTCAGTCTGGCCATCCATCCGAGGATGGAAGGCAGTTCTCAAATGAAGCTGCATCCTGAAAGCCTCATGCAATCCCTTCCATATTTGGGAAGTGAAACATGTATCACGATTGAAGACAATCATTGAGGATACTCCATGTAGCTGCACAATCTCATATACATAGAGGCATCCCAAGCTCTCTACTGAACCATAAACTTTGATCGCTAGGAAGTGGGCTGACTTCGTGATTCGGTCAACGATCACCCAAATCGAGTCATGACCCTTAGATCTATGTTGAATTAAATTAATGAATTCAATGGATATCACATCCCAGTTCAATTCTGGTACCTCTAAAGGATGAACTAATCCTTCTAGTACCTAATGCTCCGCCATCACATGCTGAAAAGTGAGGCATCGAGAGACTAACTCTACTACATATTTCTTCCTTCTCGGACACGAGTTCACTTATTGGAGATCCATGTACATTGTCACCACTCCTGGATGTACCATTAGAGGGGATATGTGGAACACCCTCAACACGTCCTCCTAAACTGACACTGGTACCATGGTATGTCCTATAAAGAATATGATGTGCTCCCCACCTTCAGAAAATATATCTGGTGCCTTCCCTGTGGATATCAGACCATGTCAAGACTCACACTCAGTTTCCCCCCGCTATGCCTCCCTGACTCCCTAAAGAAATTATATAGTGACTATAAATGACTGATGGAAAGCTGCTGCATCTCGAACAACAAAGGATATCTGTAAAGCGTCCATATGCACGGTCACCTCACCTTGAAGCTATATACTAGTCATCTTGATGATCGCATCTGCTAAAATGTTCCCCTTCCTAGGAGTATAGACTTTCTCAAAGTCATATTCATGTAGGAACTCAAGACAACATCACTGTCTCTGGTTCAGGCCCTTTTGAGAAAAGATATACGTGAGACTCTAGTGATCAGTGTACACAATAAAGTGTTCGCAAGTCAGACAGTGTTTCCAATCTTCAGGTCAAAGACTGCTACTTCTAACACCAGGTTAGGGGTAGAATAGTTCTTCTCATGTTGTCTCAGCTGCCAAGAACCATATGAGATCATTTCTCACTCTTGCATCAGGAAACTTCCGAGCATGGTCCCTGATGCATCGCAGTTGACTACGTACCCTATTCCCTCCTATGGTAGCCTCAAGACTGGTGCACTAGTCAGCCTCTACCTCATCATCTGAAAACTCTACTGGAATCTCTCCAACCACATGAAGGGTTTCCCCTTCTTCGGCAATACTGATAGAGGTGCTGCAAATTTGGAGAAATCTGGAAAAAAATCTCTGGTAGTATCCAGCCAAACCCATGAAACTATGTACCATTGTCACACTCCTGGGTGGCTCCCAAGAAAGTACCGCCTCATTATTCATTGTATCCTCTATAGCTCCAGCCTCCAATATGACATGTCCCAGAAATTGATCCTCTCAGATCCGAAACTATCACTTTGAGAGCTAAACATAAACCTGGTTCTCACGGAGTGTGTCCAGTACTACCTTAAAAGGATAGGCATGCTCCTCCTCAGTAGTTGAGTAGATCAGAATGTTTTCAACGAAGACTATTACCAAGAAATCACAGTATGGCTGAAAAATCATGTTCATGTGTGCCATGAACTCTACTAGAGCTTTTGTTACTGCAAATGACATAACCAAGAACTCACAATGGCCATACCGACATCTGAACCCCATCTTTTTCACATCCTCTACTCATACTTAGAGCTGGTTATAGCCTGATCTGAGGTCTATAAATGAGAATCAACATGCTCCCTTCAGCTTATTAAAGAGGTCTTCAATCCTCGAGAGTGGGTACTTGTTCTTCATGGTCACCTAGTTGTGGAAATGATTGTCGACAAAAAGTATCAGGATTCCATCAGCCTTCTTGGAGAACAGAATTGAGTCATCCCATGAAGATACACTCGGCTGGAAGAATCCCTTCCCCACCAAGTCCTATAGATATACCCAAACTCACAAAGCTCTGTGGGAGATATCCGATATGCCGGTGTAGATATCGATGTCTTCCTAGGATTCAAATCAATGTAAATGTCCACATTTATATGCGGAGGTAGACCCAGAATATCATCAGGGAAGACATCTGTGTACCACACCACCACTAATAGATAGCTCAGACTCTCCACATCAACTGCTCTGAGGGTACGGCTAGCCAACTGATGATTGATCTGATGCACTCTCCTTCCGGTAAGTCCAGCTTATGCTACAAAGTCTCCCTTCTCATTGGTGAAGGAAAACCTGGTCCCATCCATGCAGACACACTACACTTTTCACCTAATAAAGTCAATATCATCATGGACTGTAGATAACTAGTCCATACAAAAGATGACACACTACTGGAAAATAGGTCTATACACATGGTTTTGTAAAAAACTCGAGGGTATAGGGATATTATGTGAACCTATACCCATGGTTTTCGAAAATCGTGTGTATAGGCCACTTATACCCAATGTTGTGCCCAAAATCATGGGTGTTTTTTTCTTTTAAGAGAAATACCCACGGTTTTGGAGAAAACCCTCGGTATAGGGTATTTTCTGAAGACCTATATTGTTGGCTCTTCAAAACCATAGCTATTGAAGTATTTTTTAAGACCTATACCTAGGGTTCTCTAGAACTGTGGTTATTGATTTCCTGCATTATGTCAAGGAAAAAATATTAGGCGGGATGCGAACTAAATTTGGCGGGATACATTTTTTCATGGATAATATTAATATATATACGTAGATGATTGTTTATATACCAAATAAAAAAGTTAGCTTGTTTGGTACCTTAGTGAATAGAGGCGTTGAGGCACATTGTGAGGAGACTATTTGAATCCTTGATGTCGTGGATTTTGAATATAAATACCCCTTATATTAATATATATAGTCAGATATATGTATCAATAATAAATTAAAATAACAGCTCGGTTGGTCCATCCTAGGGCGCTGGTGTGGGGCGCAGCCGGAGGTGCGGGTTCGAACCCCTATGGTGGTTTTTTTTAATAAAAAACTTGAATTATATTAATATATATTAGCAGATATATGTATATATAACAAATAAAAATCGCAGCTCTGTTGGTGCGATGGTGGGGAATGGGCGAGAGGCGCAGCGGGAGGTGCGGTTTCAAAAACGCCCCGGGTGAGAGATTTTTGAATTTAAATACCCCACAGTTTTAAAATTGTGGGGTCTATTATATGCCACGATGAAACTCACATTGTGCCACATTTGACTCACCTATACACACTGTTCTCCAAACCCATGGGTATAGGCCGTGACACCTATACTGACGCCTTTCCAATCCCCGGTTCCCAAAACAGTGGGTATAGGCTATACCCATGGTTTTGGGGGCTATACCCACATTTTTTAACCCTGGGTATAGGATGTTTTTATAGTAGTAACATCATAAGACCTCGAAACTGTTGTTGGGAGATCCCAGTCAATGGAATATTCTCCTATAGTAAGCTCACTCTGCCAACACCGGTGTGTAATTGTCAAATCTGCTCCTATAATAGTCTCTAGCCGTCTGGATCGAGCCAACAGATCATTCAGAATATCCGAGCTCAGAACGAGGGTAGTGTAAATAATGGAATGAATAACACCTATGTCTATAAGTACTGCATATTAGGGGGAGTAGACACAGATTGTAACTCATATCATCTCTGGAGCGCCATGGTCGTAGGCCTCAGCTGCCTGGAGCTTAGCCCACCCATGTACTCCTACTCCCTGCGGTCAAGGTGAACCACCTAGTGGTAGTGGCAGTAACATATAGAAACATTTCCCACCGGTAGCTGCACGTCTAGCACCTCTTCCATGTCTGATGGATCTCTGGGGACCTCCTCAGTCGAATCTCTCTCTCTGCCTGGGCGGTCCTTCGACCGTTTACAGATCATCCGTACAGCAGGTTGGACAGTCACAAGCCACGTGACCCTACCCACCACTGGTCGTCTTCGACCTCTACGACATATGCTTGCTGCCTGCTGTAGAAGACTACGCTACGTGATGATTGGTTGTGGGTCTTGTTGCTGGTGACTTCTCAGCAAGGAAAATATCCACCAATAGGGATCTCTCTAACACCCCCACCTATGTCAGGAGGTATATTGAGATCATCAAAGCCTAGATCTCCCACTTGAGCCCCTAATCAATGGTAAATGCCTTGAAAAATGGGTCTCGTACCATATCCATGGAGTAACGTGAGAGGTCAATGAACCTTACTGAGTACTGAGCCATAGTAATGCTACCCTATTGTAGATAAAAGAGCTCCAATATGAGCACTACACAAAGATTAGATGGGACAAACTCTGCCTGAAACATGCTCTAGAAGTCTGCACAGAAAAGTGTGACCTCGTCAGAACATGGTGCATCAAGCTCCACCATCTTCCTGTTGATTCCTATAGAAGGATGGAGGAAAGGATCACCATGAGATCATATAGTGTCCCTACAAGTCAGAATACTCCCACCACAACCTCCATCCAATGCTTAGCCTCATGTGGTTCAGTCTCTCCCTTGATCCTGGGTGACCTCTGGCGCTAGAACTCCTGCAGTGGGCTCAAGTAGCATGTACCATCTTTTGTGGAGGCAGGTGGCATTAGTGGTCCAGCAAGGAAAGGTACCACTGGGGCCTCTACTGGACAGGGGCCCTACACCGAGGCCTCATCACTTGATGGGTTATCAGTGCAATGTATTCTCACAAACCAAGATGATTGTCTGTGTGGAGGAATCCTGAAAAGAAACAGGTCCTCCATGGTGAAAAATTTTTACCTATTAATATGAGTCCAGAGATCACAAAAAAACATTGGAAAATACAAATGCAGTCAGTTTTTTCATGCACTAAGTCCAAAATTAGAAGTCAGGGTCAGAGTGTATGGATACGTGGACCGCCACACCAACACTGGATTCCCTAAACTAATTACCACACTCACTAAATATAATAATATTTCCATTAATAAGATTAGAGACCAATGTTTTATAGTAGAACCGGGTCTCCTCTAATACCAATTTGTCACGACTCGTCCCCTGGGACCATTCCGTGACTACCCCAAGCCAGTCTTCCATAGCCCAGGGGCTAGAAACTAGTACTGAAGGAGTATTCCCAAAAACATGGAAGGCATTGTCATATAACCTAGAACACACACAACCAAGCAAAGAACAAGATACAAACTCAACTAAACTGAATAGTAAATAGAGTGAGTACAGTACGTAAAAAGGGTCCATAATACAAGCACAATTGGAAAGTACAAGGGAAAATGTAAAGTAAAAGATAGCTGGATGTACAAGTAACAGGAACAACTCTGGCGATCACCCACTAAGGATCCTACATGACATGTAGGTACAACTCTTGATCGGTCGTATCTGTGGTACGCCTTGTCTAGGTTCACCTCCGAGCTACCAAAAGTCCTGGAACACTCGACCTCAGTCAGCGTTGTCTTTCATCTTCATCCAACACAAGAAGGTGTGGGCATAACACTTGAAAGGGTGAGTATAACGATACTCAGTAGGGACCCTGAGACCCTCAAGGTCTCACAAAATCCCCCAAGGATAAAATAAAAAGTATGAAATAAATAGATAACTCTACATAGGTTCATGACCATACATTTACCTATGTTATCAAGTTGCCCATCTCAATCATGAAGGAACACAAAGGTTCTCACTCTGCTCACACCATGTATATCTATAGGTACAGTAGTAGAGATGATTAGATGTAGTTATTGAATCATCTTATTCAATTAAGTGGCTCTGCTGCTAACCTGTACAGAATAACTAGAAGGTGACTACATAGGGTTTCTGGATCTCCCCCACACAGGATCTTTTGAAGCTGAACCACACAGGACCATTAGGAGATGATCGACATAGGATCGCTGGATCTGACCCAGACAGGATCTCTAGGATATGACCCACAAAGGATCGATGGAGATGACCCACAAAATATCGCTAGGAGATGAACCACATAGGATTTATAGGAGATGACCCACACATGATTGCTAGATCTGACCCGCACAGGATCTCTAGATGCTAACCCACACAGGATCTCTAGATGCTGACCTGCACAGGATATTTAAAAGCAATATTCTCGTCACAACCAGCTACTAGGTTTCCAAACTATGCTTTCTCCTCTCTTGTAGATTCCTCTACCCAAGCCACTAGTTGATTCTCTAACTGAAAAAATGTTCCAAAAAGAAGTATCTCAAAGGACGGCCATGTTATAGGGGTCTCAATGAAATAGACGACACATCATTCAGATGCACGATCTGTGAGCTATTAGCCTTTTAGTTCTGAGGGCCCGGTTGGATTCGTGCTCGATCCAACCTGACGGTTCCCCAACTTTATCAAAAACATTAGTGGGGTATACCAAAGGGACCATCTCGCTCCAATATTTCCAGCGCAATTTAAGATTCTCCAAACGGACATATGGTGGAAAAGATATGGCCAAAAGAATGTAAATGGGTGGTAGTGGGCTCAGGTTTTGTCTGACCCGGTCGGGCTAACCCGTCCCAACCTGGCCTAGGATGAACTAGTTCGGGTAAACCCATCCGGAAACACTGGGTCCATCTCTGACAGTTGGGTGTCCCGGGCCGTTGGGTTTCGTCCGGCCCGCTGGGCAGCCCGGCCCGCCGGGTCTGTCCCGACAGGACGAAAGGGTCCGCAGAGGTATGTAGGGGCTCGCGAGGCCGTAGAGGGGGTCGTGATGTCCTGAGACCATGGAGCGGCTCAGTTTGGGGTTTCTACGAGGACGCGAGGCTTCGAGTTGGCTCGGTCGGGGTGGTTCGGCTGGAAGGTCGGTGGAAACTCGGAAGACGGCTCAGCCCGGACGACGGCGGTGTCTCGGCCCAGCGATGGCGGCTCGGCCCGGACGGCGGTGGGAGCTTATCCCAGACGGCAGCGGCAGCTCGGACGGAGGCAATGGCTCGGACGAAGGCGGTGGCTCGAATGCCAGTGACGGTTCAGACGATGGAAGCAGCTCGGATGGCGGCGATGGCTCAGCTCGACGGCGGCAACACGGATGGTGGTGGTGGCTCGGCCCGGGCGGTGATGGCAGCGCAGACAACGGGGGAATCCCGGACCACCGTGGTGACTCGGACGGCCGTGGTATGTCGGACGTCGGTGGCCGCTCTGACGGTAGTGGGATCTCGGACAGCGGCGGCGGCTCGGACGGTGGTGGTGACTTGGATGGTGGCGACAGCTCAGACGGTGTCGGCGGCTCGGCTCCGAAGGTGGTGGAGGATTGGCCTAAACGGCAGCGGTAGAAGAGATGTCAGTAACGGCTCGGGTATGCTCAGCGGTGGACGGTGCTTATAGGTAGAGGTCGTGGGCTGACGATGGATATGGGAGGTAGAGCATCGCGTGGCGATGGGGCACCGTGCCATCATCTATGGCATGTTTAGCTGGTCTCTCTCTTCGTTCGTTGTTTTTGTGTAAGCCATTTTCTTCAATCATGAAGAACACAATAATGTAGAACGGTGGAGGGTTCATGCCATGTTTGATTGGATCACACCCTCTGCATTAGAGTGGTATAAAGCGGCTCAACAAAAATTAGGAGTCAAGAAAGAAAAACTCTTCAATTTAATACAAATCATGGATCAACTCATTTTGATTTATCCATATTTTCCATGATTTCCAAGAATGGAAATAATAAATGGGAGAATTCAAGAATCTAATAATAACCCTTACATTGGATTGCCCATTGACGTTGTCACGAGAAGAAGTTGAAGATGTCGACATTCGTCTCATCCGCCACACACCTCCATACTCTGGTTTGTACATCAGTTCATCGTAGTTGAAGATGTTCCTTGTTGGATGGTGTCCTGATGAAGAAGTCGAAGTTGGCGTTCTTCATGGGAAGATGTGTAATCTCCCAAGGGTTCTCCTCTCACAATTCCACCCAAAAATTAAGGTGGTTCCAATATAATTAACTTAAGAAAAAATTTTGTTGGCACACTTATACAAGTTGGAAATATTAAGGTGGTTCATTGGAATAATAAATGTGGAGGAAGCTCAAGCGGCTCCTCCACATTAATGAGGGATTTGAGTGGTTTCTCCCTCATTAAGAGGAGAGTTCAAGAGGTTTAAGCCTTGGGTGGTCCCCATCACCATAACCTTTCATGGGAGGTTAGGCTCAGGTGGTCCCCACCAACATAACATCTCAATGGTGGTTAAATTAGGTGGTCCCCACCTATGAAACATCCACATGGGAGTTTCAAGAATAAAAATAAAATTGTAAATAATTTTTTTTATTTTCCCATGAAAATCACAAAATCTATCTTTCACCCTAAACCTAATGTGGTTGAGGTGAAGGTCTCCTTAAGCGAATATCAGCACTGTGAATTCAATGGTGCCCTTGGATTTGAATTCATTGAACTGGTTCAGAATTTAGAAAATCCTGCTTTCATTTTTACTGAATGTACCCGAAATAATGTTCATAAATTCATTTCGGGCACTCCGGGCCTCAGAATCCCACGCCGTCAATTTTCACGGACTCATAAAATTCCCATTTATTTTAAAACAATTTCATGTAAATTCCATTTCATTACATATGATGTAATATTGGTGCTGGTGGTCTATCATTTTGATGGGGAAGCTGATCAGTGGAGGACACTGATCAAAAATACGAAGTCCAAGTACGAAATTGATTCAATGAATTTTGGGTAATTAAAGAAAATGTTTTTTAATAATGTTTTTCCCCATTCCCTCTATATTAAGATGGAAAGATAGTTCTTCAGACTTATGGAGAAGGAATATGAGTGTATCAAGGTGTATGAATAAAACTTTTCATGGATTGAAATATACACCTCTATCTTTTCATGAACACTAAAAGAAAGGTGAATTTATTATATAGTGGACTAAAGGTGACTTTGTGAAATTTTTTGGGGATTTTATACATTTATATTAAGTATGGTATTTTATATTTTTCCATCAAGGTAGAAATGGAAATTAGAGACTCTCAATGGTCATGCAGGACCAATGCAAAAAATAGAAAATAGAGTCAAATATTGGTGCATCATCAAATAAATCACATGATGCAAAAAAATATTGAATATCCATAATGTCAAAATTGTGGGAAGAAGCATCATGGGAACTATCTAAGGGCGACAAAAAAATTCAATAAAATGGGGCTGAATGATGCATCTAGATATGAAATTCAGAAGGGATATGGAGAACTCCATTAATGTGGAGAAATAATATATGGTTCATATCTACACTCTGCCTATTGTGCAGTTTTTCAACTATAATAAATATGGGCATTTTGAAAACCAATGCCTTAAGCCTAGGGTTGTTGGAGGAAATCAACAATAACCACCATTAATGTAATGGATGACTTATGTATTTATTACTACAAATGTGGAGCCATAAAATGATTTGGTTAAAGGTATGTCGGTTATTCATTAAATAATAGAAAATGTACGATTCGATTGTAGTTCTAGACATTCTTTCCTATCATGAATGTTTATCAGGAGTTATTCAAATACAACCTCAAAATATGGAGGCTGAGTTATCTATTTGAAAATATAATGGGGATATTATTGGATAAAATTACATAAATCCAACTCACATAATTTTTGGGGACTAAAACTCCCATAAAATATTGTCTTACTTATTTTGGATGATTTTTATGCTGTTTTGGGCATCTATTAACTATCATTATACAAAGTTAACATCATCTATCGGGAATGGGAGATCACTATTCACAACATGAAGTATCCACCAAATCATTACAAGTTTAAGGAGGAAGATGAATCTACTTCAAAATAAATATCTCAACAGTGGATATTAATGTCTTATCAACCTTCATATCAATTCCAAATGATTAAGACAAAAGAGTGAATCATGCTCAAATACATTCCCATCACAATGTATTACATTGATTTATTCCACAATGAATTCCATGGTATTCAACCTGATCTAGGGGTTGAGTTATCAATTGAAAATATTCCTAGATCTCTACCTATATCAAAGAAGCATTGTAGAATGGACATTATTGGGTTAGAATAATTGAAGAAGTAGTTAATGGATAATCTGGAACACTGTTGTATGTACCCAATTGCTTCACCATGGTGGAACTGATACACGTTGTTAATAAAAATGATTGATTAATGCGCTTGTAAGTTTGACATTGTGGGATCAATAAAATCATGATAAAGAACAAGTATCCCTTTCCAGTGATAGATGACTTGTTTGGCCAGTTGTGTGGGGCCATATATTTCTCTGATGTGGCTCTTCATTAGGATATCATCACATAAAGAAAATTAAGGATGTTTTTACAAAGACTACCATTAGAATGAGGTATGTACACTATCAGTTCATCGTGATGTTCTTTGGACCCCCTAATGATCTAACAATTTTCATGGATTTAATGAATAAAGACTTTAGGTATTACCTCGATAAATTTATGGTAGTCATTATTAATGATATTATGATATACTCCAAGACCTTGGAAAAACATGGGGGGTATTTTAATACTATGTTGGAGACCATGTGATGGTGGAAACACTATTTAAATTACATTATCTATGAGTTATGTATCAAATAAATAACCTTTTTTGTGCATGTTAGAATGAGCAAGGGGATTTCTATAGACCCTTACAAGATAAATGAAATGGAATTCATTCCTAGAAAAACATCTGTAATAGAGATCGATAGTTACCATGGGAAAGCTAGTAATTTATTATGATTTTCAAAGAAATTATCATTCTTTACACACCCAATAACCAAGCTGACACAGAAATTAGTGGAGTTTTTCTAGATTCCAGAATGTAAGTAATGATTTAAGGAGAACAAAAGAGGCTTATCACTGCACCCGTACTCACACTCCCGACAAGTGGAGAACTCATTATAGAATACATTAATTCTTCCATGAATGACATAGTTTGTGTGCTGATGAAAAATTATATAGTGACTGATTAAATTTCGTAGCAGCTGAAAATCCATGAGAAAAACTATCCCATGCATAATCTGGAGATGGTGGATATGATCATATTATTTAAAATATGGAGGCATTATTTCTACAAGGAGAATTTTGAGATATGTATTGATCACAAGTCTCTCAAATATATATTCCCATTAAAGGAGATTAAAATATTATAGTGATGATAGTTTGATCTCATCTAGTATTACAACTTATCAATCCACTACCATCCTAGTAAGGAAAAAATGTTGAAGATTCTCTATGTAAAAAATATATTGCACCATTATCAATTTTGATAATTTATAAGGATTAAATATTTATAGAAATAGAAAGAATATAAATCTAAATCATTAACGGAGGAAAACCATCAATCCAATCACAAATATTTTCTCATCCATTCATTATAGAGAAAATAAAGGATTCTCAGAGAAACAATGTGTAAATTCAGAAAAAAAGAGGAAGCTTTCAAGAATTGGAAATCCTTGGAGTTGAAGATCGATGAGGATTGAGTCATAATATTTGGGTCAGGAATATGTGTACCATCCAATCTAGATATAAATATTGATCTTATTAATGTAAAACATAACTCAACCTTCTCTATTTATTCATAGAGTACAAATACATACATGGATATCCAAGAGAAGTTTTTGTGGGAAAATATGAAAAAGGAGATCACTGAATATACATCAAAGTGCACAGTATGTTAACAAGTGATGGAAGATAAGAAAATGTCTAAAGGGATGATGAAACCATAATCCATACCAACATGATTGTGGGAGAATAACACTATGGAATTTGTGAGTAGACTTCCAAAGACATCCATGGGAAACAATTCTATATAGTTTATTATAGATCATCATATAATGAAAACTCATTTTATCATAAGTCTAGAGGACTTACCATTGGATCAACATGAACAAATATACATTAAAGAACTGGTAATGATGCATTGTGTATGTAGAGACCCAAATCCTGAATTACATGGACATTACTTTACTTTTGAGGAATACTTATTACATAACAAAAATAGACACACAAGGACCGTAATAGTTTAGTGTCTTTGGAAACTCGAAATATAATATTCTAATCCTGGTGAAATATATTCAACATCTCCCATAAAAATCTTCCTTTTTTATACCTAAAACCTTTCTTTATATCCTGGGGAAAAGAAAACATAAAAGGGTGAGCTCAAATGCTCAGTAAGGGTAAACAAAAGAAATATCAATCACATCATATACATAAGCACATAACTTTTGGAAATATTAACCTGTAAAAGAGATCATAATTTCATAACCTGGGATAACTCATGGCAGTGAAATGTAATCACAATAATCATAACTTAAAACATGAAACTTTGTGGCATTCACACATAATCATAGAGAATCATTTCTTGTTAGTCAAGACTCATTGCCAAGACTATCTTAGTGGACAAAGTCCCTTTCTGAACCGAGTCACCCTCGTTTCAGTCCTATTTCACTGAACCGGTATAACCTACCGTTCCAGCCATGTCTATCTCATGAGATATAAAATCTTTACCCAATGCATTGGAGGGAGATATAGGTCCCACCCATCTCATAATGATACCATTCTTATGTGTGCCACAAAATCATAAACCATACATCATAGCATAACCCATGTAATAAAAATTGGAATATTAAACATCATGAGATCATAAAAAAGATCATATACGATAGAGGAATTCATAAAAATAATTCCATCACAACATAATCAAATCAATGTAATAATATGGATAAAAATAGAACCCTTTATTATCTTAGATGGAAAATAATTTTGATAAAACACTTGAACTCCATTCTTGAGGAAAATATCCTTTCTAATTCAAAAACACTTTTCATTTCTTAACATGTCATAAAATTATAACTACAAGAAGTTGATTAAAAATAAACTTGAAAACTTGTAAAGGAAACTTCTTGGAAATAATGTTTTAAAAATCCATTCATGTCGTATAAGTTAAAAAAACATTCTTTGTACTTTTGTCGGAAAATTCAAAAAGTCCCTCGTACGAAAAACGACAAAAGATTCCTTTCATATCTTTTACTAAAAACTCACTGAAGGGTAAAATTGGATTTAATCAATTGTAGTTGGATGGAAATAATATTACATATTGAGGAAAACATGGATGTGGATGATAAAGTACACCCCAGTAAATACCAAAGTATAAACAATCTCGATAAAAATGAGATTGTGATATTTCCCTTACCGTAGGTCCGACTTGCTTTGTACGTCTCCGAACCTCCTTTATAATGATTTAAATCAGGTTATTGAATTATTACAGAATCATATTCATTGTTATTATATCATATATGGTCCACTTATGACTTTATATTACCCGTTCTTTTGTAAATTCATGTTAAAGTAGCGTTTTGGGTAAACTCGTCTCATTTATCATAGGTGTTTGGACTTGTTGTTCTTGACATTATTATTACTTATATAATGATTTACTTACTTCCAGAATATAAATTATGATTTATATATCATATATATTCAGTATATATATATAATAGATAGATAAATGAATGGAAACACACCGTTCATGGAGACGGTAGTCAGTACGTACGCACGAACGCTGCTTTCCTTTCCTTATTGTCATGAATAGAAGTAAGTAGATGACATATATATATACATAAATCCAGTAGATTTAACATGTCATATATTCCATTATTATTCATTATATATACTTTATAATCATTCTGGAATGGTTAACATGGATAATGAATCTCATCGCGTCATGGAGACGGTATTCCGTACGTACACACGCGCGGTGATTTCATTTTCCGTAGGATGGATAGATGGTCAAATAGGGTTGTTTCATACTTGTAATAACATATCATTATATTAATGGTACTGATGTTATTACTTAATAATGATACAACTAAAGAAGAAGAAGTTGATGAAGAAATAAATTGGAAATGATCGGTAATGGGTGGTACCTCTTCTTTGAAGTGCTTCTTTGAGACCTCCTTTTAGGGCACTAAAATTGGACTTTTAAGAAGACCAGGACCTCAATGATGATACTAGGGAAGTGGAGAATAGATTTTGGCAGGGGTTGGCCGAGCTTGAATTCTCAAATTTGTGTTATGAGGAGAGGGAGGAGGTGCCCTTTTATAAGGGAGGAGAGGGGCATCTTAGGAAAATCTCAAAATATTATTTTACATTAAGGTCAAATTCGGTTTATAATGGTTCCAAATGGTCTTATTTCGAAGTTAAAGTGGGGATGGGTCGCAATACTCTCATACAATAGGATTTAGACAAGTTTAGGTTATTATTTTAACCTTATCAATTAGATTTAACTCTATGTTAAATAATTTAACTTTTACCGTGTCTTTTTGTTTTCTTACACTATATGGTTAATAAACTTACTATATGAAGCCAAACGAACCCCAAGTTGTTTATTATTAATATATCTATCCTTATCTAAGTCATTTGGACGAACCTTAGATTTTTAAGAATTAAATAACAATTAATAATATAATATTTGTTTTAAAAACTAATTTATGTCAATTTTGACACTATTTGGTACCTGATTTTTATGAAATTTATAACAGAATGATAAGTTCTAAACAAGTAACTTAAATCAATAATAACATGTAATATTAACCTAGAAAATTAGAGGGATTCATAAAAAGTCTCAAATTACATTTATTTTGGTGTTTATAACATCAATTATGTCAATATTTTCTCAAAAAGTTAATTACTGCATCATCGTTGTGTTATAAATAAATTTAATTATATAAAGTATAAAAATTACAAATAAAATATCATTATGTAGAAAATCTTTTTAGATTCCTAATGAATATTTATAGTTGAAATTATATTATTTATAACCCTATATTAAAAATGTTTTAGCAAATAAACTTTGATTTTAACTCTTTTAACTCTTCTTTGAATTAAATAATAATAAATGTCCTAATCAAATCCAAGTGGGCCTCAATGATAATATTTTACACTTAAGGTTGTTTTTGGTCGAGATACATTTGTCCAATAGGATTAGGACATGTGTTAGTGTAATATTAATATCATTTTTACCCTTAATTACCCTATTTACTATTAACCGTGGTAATTAAAAGTAAAAAGTTACTATTCACCAAAAATTATTTTCATCTCATTGAACAACATTTTACTTACTGAAATCAACCATGTCTCTCGGATTTTTGAAATTTCATTCACAGAAGAGGTAAAATTAAGATTTATGAAGAAAAATTAATTTTTTAACTACCACTTAGTAGTTTCACTATTCATCAAAAATTGAAGTTTTTCAGAAAACTGCCAAAATTTCACCCTAAGCTCTAATTGATATTCCGAATTCAAAAATGATTTCTATTTTACAAAATTCCCAACATATAAGTTGCATTAATTAATTTTATAATTAATTTCCACTGTCACAACAAATAGCGTGTTTTTAAGAGATAATAACTATCAAGATATTAACACTTGTTTATGTCTGGTGTAAATGTGAAATTACATACAATGAAAAAAATTGTATTAAATTATAAAAATATATTCTAAATATACTTTAAAACCACTAAAAATAATAATTTATCACTATTAATTATTTCTATTAAAAAATATTTTTTTAATTATAATTTAGTAATTTTCACTATTCATCAAAATATGAAAGTTATCCGAAAAGTACCAAAATTTCACCTTAGGCTAAATTCGATACTCCGTATCCAAAAATGAATTCCATTTTGAAAAATAAAATTTACAAAATTTCAAAAAGTGGTTATTACTATTCATAACGGCTAGTTTTAATAATATTTTAATAGCATATTGTTGTTTAGTGAAACTCGTTATTGCGTACTACACACGCTATCGAGGAAGGTAGAGATTGCGTGTAATTCAAGGCGTGTCAAGGATGCAAGCTCCTTTTGGTGTACCATACAACACAAGACATTAGTGAAATTAAAAAGAATAGTTTTCATAAAATCTTGGGTTGTTACATTCTACCCCCTTAAAATGAATTTCGCCCTCAGAATTCATCGGGGTTATAAATGGTTTACTATTCGAAAGTTTCTTTAATCAAAAAACACATCATAAAAAGGAATACCAAAACCAATATTTAAAAACGAAAGTACGAAACGTAACGGTTACCCAAATAAACTAATCATTGGGTTTCCACATAGGTGAAAATATGGATATGCAAGAAAAATCTAACCAACATGTTCTGATTGAGAGTGGTAGAGAACATGGCTATGGAAAAGCTAGCAATCACAAAGCCATAAATTTGTGACGATCTAAGGTACCATCTGATTAATCAAATATAAGAGCACTAGGACAACATTTTTGTTTTTCAAGATTGTTTCCCTAAAGTTAAAGAATTTGAATTAGAATAAATACTTACTTTATTTTGGTACAATCTCACTGTTGTTCGTGCCTTGAACAATTTCCACTTCATCTCTTAAATAAATGAAGTTGAATTTGTTATTCGTGAAGTGTTAGCAGATCATGTGATAGAATGACGGGTCATTCCATCTGTCTCAAACAAAAGGTTAGCAAAAGTTATTAAATATACATAAGTCATTCTAGAGTGAGTTTAATCATATATGGTTCCTAAAATGGACTTATACATCATATATCATACTTCTTAATATAATAAAACTAGTTTCTACTAAACAGGGACTTCCTGTAGGCCAGTGGTAGGCGATAAAGGCCAGTCGCACTTCGGTTGTGGGTTCGATTTCGACAGCCTTGCCCGACGCGATGGGCTATCACCCATCCTGCAGGTTGTCCTTTTTCTAAAACTGTATTACTATAACATCCCATCAATAATATTGAAAAAACTTCTATCCTTAAACAATACTAACTTATGTCCAACATAGTCCATTCCAATCTTTATGCTTATCCAAAATACTGCAGTCCACTCTCAAAATATAGTGAAAACAATTACCAGAGATTTAATACCATCGTTGATCCCCATATATCATAAGATATGTCTTGTTGGTCACATTCTAAAAATTAAAAGTCTTTAATCATGTATTCTCTTGAATACCTTAGTGAAAACATGAATGCAGTTAAAAGTTGACACCATCCACATACCAAAATCCTCAAAATTTTATATACTCAAACCATGATATCACTTAGTCCTTATATCAATCATGAGCTCATGAATACTGTCAAACATTTCATTTTCTCCTTATCCCTTCATTATG
Source organism: Viscum album (assembly GCA_963277665.1). NCBI lineage: Eukaryota > Viridiplantae > Streptophyta > Magnoliopsida > Santalales > Viscaceae > Viscum > Viscum album. The sequence goes on along the minus strand of OY728162.1, from coordinate 1,230,579,211 downwards.
GGCATATTATCTACTTTCCAAAATATTTGAATCACTTTTCATGGTTACCGGTACCTTAAAATTATTGAAAACCACAATAGACCAATAAATAATTATTTCAATAGACCATAAAAGTACCTCAACAACATTATTCGTGAATACCAATACATAAAAACTTCAGTCCATCCACTTCAATGATTGTCCTGGAAGAAGTCCTTCCTTGATTAAGAAGTAACTTTTTAGGTCATGGCATTGAGTTGGGTAATGCCCATGTTCTCCACAAACATGACATTGAACTCCATAACAGTATGTCACTCTATGACCCTTTTCTCCACACAGATAACATCGGTCCATCCATTTGAGGTATTCCTCAAGGTTCTTCTTCCCTTCTTTAGAAATATCAATCTTCCTTTCTTTATGCTCCTCAAGATTCAAACATGCATAATAGTCTATCTTCCTCTTCTTTGATGAATTAGGCATACCACTAAATTTCACCTTGTTAATCATATATCGCGATGACTGATTCGGCGTAATCACAACATCTTTCTCTCTAGGCATTACACAATTTTGTTTCTCATAGTCACCAATTTGTCCATTGGATTTAATGTTAACCTAATTCCTTTTGGTTCCCTCCATTAACTAAAACACAAAAATAATTTTGTGAGAGGAAAAAATCATTCTAGAGAAAACAACATAGTAAATGGGAAGTATCCTCAATATCTAACTTCTTAAGTTAAATTCTATTATTGTTACCGTAGTTCTAGGACTGTATCTTATACGTATACTTATCCTTAGGGACATCCCTAGAAATACCTTAGAAATATCTCTAGGGATCTCACTAACGTTTTCGCATCCTAGTTTCCAAAGGTTGACTAAACCTTTCCTCTGATACCAACTGTAGAGACCCTAAGCCTGACGTACATGAAAATTACATTACTTTTGCGGAATACTTATTACATAACAAAAATAGACACCCAAGGACCGTAATAGTTTAGTGTCTTTGGAAACTCGGAATATAATCTTCTAATCCTGGTGAAAGATCTTCAACATCTCCCATAAAGATCTTCCTTTTTTTTAATACCTAAAACCTTTGTTTATATCCTGGGGAAAAGAAAACATAAAAGGGTGAGCTCAAATGCTCAGTAATGGTAATCAAAAGAAATATCAATCACATCATATACATAAGCACATAACTTTTGGAAATCTTAACCTGTAAAAGAAATCATAATTTCATAACCTGGGATAACTCATGGCAGTGAAATATAATCACAATAATCATAACTTAAAACATGAAACTTTGTGGCATTCACACATAATCATAGATAATCATTTCTTGTTTGTCAAGACTCATTGCCAAGACTATCTTAGTGGACAAAGTCCCTTTCTGAACCGAGTCACCCTCGTTTCAGTCCTGTTTCACTGAACTGGTATAACCTACCATTCCAGCCATGTCTATCTCATGAGATATAAAATCTTTACCCAATGCATTGGAGGGAGATATAGGTCCCACCCATCTCGTAATGATACCATTCTTATGTGTGCCACAAAATCATAAACCATACATCATAGCATAATCCATGTAATAAAAATGGGAATCTTAAACATGATGACATCATAAAACATTTCATATACAATAAAGGAATTCATAAAAATAATTCCATCACAACATAATCAAATCAATATAATAATAGGGATAAAAACAGAAACCTTTATTATCTTAGATGGAAAATAATTTTGATAAAACACTTGAACTCCATTCTTGAAGAAAATATCCTTTCTACTTCAAAAACACTTTTCATTTCTTAACATGTCATAAAATTATAACTACAAGAAGTTTATTAAACATAAACTTGAAAACTTGTAAAGGAAGCTTCTTGGAAATAATGTTTTAAAAATCCATTCATGCCGTATAAGTTAAAAAAACATTCTTCGTACTTTTGTCGGAAAAGTCAAAAAGTATCTCGTACGAAAAACGACAAAAGATTCCTTTCATATCTTTTACTAAAAACTCACCGAAAGGTAAAATTGGATTTAAACAATTTTAGTTGGATGGAAATAATATTACATATAGAGGAAAACATGGATGTGGATGATAATATACACCCCAGTAAATACCAAATTATAAACAATTTCGGATAAAAATGAGATTGTGATATTTCCCTTACCTTAGGTCCGACTTGCTTTGTATGTGTCCGAACCTCCTGTATAATGATTTAAATCATGTCATTGACTTATTCCAGAATCATATTCATTTTTATTATATCATTTATGGTCCACATATGAATTTATATTACCCGTTCTTTTGTAAATTCATGTTAAAGTAGCGTTTTGGGTAAAATCGTCTCATTAATCGTAGGTATTTGGACTTGTTGTTCTTGACATTATTATTACTTATATCATGATTTACTTACTTCCAGAATATAAAGTATGATTTATATATCATATATATTCAGTATATATATATATATATAATAGATATATAAATAAAAGGAAACACACCGTTCATGGAGACGGTAGTCCGTACGTATGCATGAACGCTGCTTTCCTTTCCTTATTGTCTTGAATGAAAGTATGTAGATGACATATATATATATACACACATAAATCCAGTAGAATTACCATGTCATATATTCCATTATTATTCATTATATATAATTTATAATCATTCTGGAATGGTTAACATGGATAATGAATCTCATCGCGTCATGAAGACGGTATTCCGTACGTACGCACGCGCGGTGATTTCATTTTCCGTAGGATGGATAGATGGTTAAATAGGTTTATTTCATACTTATAATAAAATATAAGTATATTAATGATACTTATGTTATTACTTCATAATTAAACAACTAAAGAAGAAGAAGTTGAAGAAGAATGAAATTGGAAAGGATCGGTAATGGGTATTACCTCCTCTTTGAAGTGCTTCTTTGAGACCTCCTTTTAGGGCACTAAAATTGGACTTTTAAGATGACCAGGACCTCTAGGATGATACTAGGGAATTGGAGAAGAGATTTTGGCAGGGGTTGGCCGAGCTTGAATCCTCAAATTGGTGTGAGGTGGAGAGGGAGGAGGTGCCCTTTTATAAGGGAGGAGAGGGGCATCTTAGGAAAATCTCAAAATATTATTTTATATTAAGCTCAAATTCGGTTTATAATTGTTCCAAATGGTCTTATTTAGAAGATAAAGTTGGGATGGGTACAAATCCTCTCATACAATAGGATTTAGACAAGTTTAGGTTATTATTTTAACCTTATCAATTAGATTTAACTCTAAGTTAAATAATTTAACTTTTACCGTGTCTTTTTGTTTTCTTACACTATATGGTTAATAAACTTTCTATATGAAGCCAAACGAACCCCAAGTTGTTTATTATTAATATATATATCCTTATCTAAGTCATTTGGCCGAACTTTAGATTTTTAGGAATTAAATAACAATTAATAATATAATATTTGTGTTAAAAACTAATTTATGTCAATTTTGACACTATTTGGTACATGATTTTTATGAAATTTATAAAAGAATGATAAGTTCGAACCAAGTTACTTATATCCATAATAACATGTCATAAAAACCTAAAAAATTATTGGGATTCATAAAAAGTCTCAAATTACATTTATTTTGGTGTTTATAACATCAATTATGTCAATATTTTCTTAAAAAGGTAATTACTCCATCATCGTTGTGTCATAAATAAATTAAATTATTTGAAGTATAAAAATTACAAATAAAAAAACATTATATAGGAAATCTTTTTATATTTCTAATTTATATTTATAGTCTAAATTATATTATGTATAACACTATATTAAAAATGTTTTAGAAAATAAACTTTAACATTAACTCTTTTAACTGTTCTTTGAATTAAATAATAATAAATGTCCTAATCTAATCCAAGTGGGCCTAAATTATAATATTTTACACTTAATGTTGTTTTTGGTCGAGATACACTTGTCCAATAGGATTAGGACATGTGTTAGGGTAATATTAATATCATTTTTACCCTTAATTACCCTATTTACTTTTAACCGTGGTAATTAAAAGTAAAAAGTTACTATTCAACAAAAATTATTTTCATCTCAATGAACCACATTTTACTTACTGACATAAACCGGGTCTCTCGGATTTTTGAAATTCTATTCACAGAAGCGGTAAAATTAATATTTATGAAGAAAAATTAATTTTTTAACTACCACTTAGTAGTTTCACTATTCATCAAAAATTGAAGTTTTCAGAAAAATGCCAGAATTTCATCCTAATCTATAATTGATATTCCAAATTCAAAAATGATTTCTATTTTACAAAATTTCCAATATATAAGTTGAATTAATTAATTTTATTATTAATTTCCACTGTCTCAACAAATAGCGTGTTTTTAAGAGATAATAACTATCAAAAGATTAACACTTATTTATGTCTGGTGTAAATGTGAAATTACATCCAATGACCAAAATTGTATTAAATTATAAAAATGTATTCTAAATATACTTTAAAACCACTCAAATTAATAAATTTTCACTATTAATTATTTATATTAAAAATGTTGTTTTTAATTATAATTTACTAATTTTCACTATTCATCAAAATATGAAAGTTATCCGAAAAGAACAAAAATTTCACCTTAGGCTAAATTCGATACTCCGAATCAAAAAATGAATTCCATTTTGAGAAATAAAATTTACAAAATTTCAAAAAGTGGTTATTACTATTCATAACGACTGGTTTTAATAATATTTTAATAGCATATTGTTGTTTAGTGAAACTCGTTATTGCGTACTACACACGCTATCGGGGAAGGTCGCGATTGCGTGTAATGCAAGGAAAGTCAATGATGAAAGATCATTTTGGTGTAGCGTACAACACAATACATTAGTGAAATTAAAAAGAATATTTTTCATAAAATCTTGGGTTGTTACTGTGTACCACTATTTATAATATTCAATCGAGATCCAAGATTCATCTTGATGTTCTTGAGAAGTCACCAACAATATATTACCTCTGAGGTGACCTTTAGTATGACCAATCATCCAAAAATCAATGGCCAAACTAAGTGAACTATTCAGACACTAGAAGACATGATCAGAGTGTGTCTTATGGACTTCTAAGGAGGATGTGACTAATATATGACCATGGACTATTTCTATTACAATAAGAGTTTCCACTTAATCATATGAATTTATCTGTACAATGTCCTTTATGGAAAAAGGTGTAGATCATTGACATGCTAGGATGATGTGAGTGAATGAATCCTAATGAGACATCAAATGGTTAAAAAAATGGGGTATAAGGTGAAAACCATTTATCAACACTTCATAGCAGCCTTTATTGGAAAAAATAACAATGCAAAAAATCATCAAAAATACCTTCAATTTAATGTTAGAGACATGGTATTCCTCCACATATCACTATGGAATTTGTTCATGATACTTCGGAAGAAATGGAAGCATTGTCTAAGTTACATTGGCCCCATCGATATTATTGATCATGTTGGAGTCTTCGCTAATTGGCTATCACTTCCACCCATAATGTCTCAACTACATGATGTATTCCATGTATCCCACTTAATAAAGTATGTATAAGATCCTTTACAAGTACATAATTCATAGGTTTTATTTGTGGATAATGATCATTCCTATGAGGAGAGGTCGGTTAAGATAATCGATCATAGATATAAAATTATAGGCAACAAGACTACTCACCTGGTCAAAGTACTATTGTGGAACCATATGTACGAAGAGGAAACATGTGAACTAGAAGAAGTAATAAAGGAAAAATACCGACACCTATTTCCATCATAGAATGTAAAAAAAATTTCAAAGGTGAAATTTAATAAGTGGGAATAATTTAATGACCCAGAATTCAATAAACAAAAATTCCCTTATTATAATCAGATCCAACGGTATAATCACTTAAAAAACATAGAGAACAGAATAAAATGTTTAAAAATTCAGAATTAATGAAATGAAATCAATTTCTAGAAGTTAAGAAACATTTAAAAAATGAATAATAACTTGACCTTTAGAATAGTAACACAACCCATATGAATAGTAACTTTGAAAATTAAATGTAACCCACAAATAAATGTATAAATATAATTTATCCATCTATAAATGAAAATATTATTTATTTATATAAATAAATAATTAAATAAATATTTTAAAAATTATTATTTTTATGTGGATATCTTTTTAATACATAAATATTTAACTAAAATGTTTTGGCTAATTTTAAAATTTAATAGAATGTTTACCTTCAAAAAATGATTTCATAAATTAGTATTTTTATGTATTAAGATTAAAGGATAATTTTAGGAGACCTTAGTTATTTATTCTAAGTATTATAAAAGAAATTATAATTTTAAAATCAGTATTTATCGAGTGAATTATTATTTTATTTTAAATTTAAATTTTTCATATTTAGAAAATTATTTTCATAAAATGGAATTTTTTGATGAATAATGAAATTTAGTAATTTAAAATATTTATCAATTATAAGTTAAATACACTATTAATTAATTTATAACTGATGTAATCATCTTTCATTTAAACTCACATGATCTTAATACAATATTTATTCTCAAGAATCAATAGTAATTTTTTTGAGAAAAATAATAAACTAATGATTTAAATAATGAGAACACATCCCTCTCATCTACTATTAATACCACATCTCACAACATCTCCTACTTACACCTCTCATGCCTTGAGACATGTCCAAATTATATTTAAATATCCTCCCAAGAATCTCCCCCATGAATAAGTAATTTTAATCTTTAAAAATACAAAAACCAATACCTTAAGGTGGTTCTCAATAACATATAATATAGATGTAAAACCCTCTACCATTTTCATTTAATTTCTTTTCGAGATCTTTTATTTTATCATAGTCTCCCCACATAAGCTTCTCCAAGTGGAATGAAGAGAAATTAATATTACCTATACTATTATGATTTCATATTTATTTTATTATTCTTCACTAAATATATTCTCCACTATATTTTACATTTAGAATGATAACAAAGACAGTGTGGTTCCAATTTACCACCTTTATGGAATTCGTCCATTCATATTTCAATTCCACCTCAATGGAGGGTAATGAAACAATTTATATGATTGAAAAAGATTTCAATATATGAATTATATCTTATTTAATGTTCTCGAATCATTTATTATAATTTATAATAATTAATAAAATAAAACTAGTTCATCGTGATTGGAAACTTTCAAAATAAACCCAAACTATTGTCATTAAATATTATATTAATTATACATCCTCAAACCATAAAACCAAATGATATATTAGATTAATTTAAAACATTTATGATTATTATTAACATACATGTTCATTTTTTGGTAATTACACCCACCTTACACGAACTTTCATACATGTATACATGTAATCCTATCCTGAAAACCAATGAAACTGACGCCCCACAATGGCGAACTTGAACCTATTAACCCATTAAAAATCCCGTAAATGATGTTAATAACATTATAATATATAAATTAAATGTATAAAGGGTTATGGTATTACTAATTAATTAATATAATTTGTTTATCTCGGACATTAAGATTAAGTGATGAGCTCCTTCGGACTTAAGGTTAGGGATTGTACCTGAACCACCATTATTCTTTCAGGTAACTCTTTTTCTATTTTTAGAGAAATGGAATTCTATGAATTTTTTTTATATATTATATATTATGTTTATATGTTCCCATATCATGTATCCATATCCATTCATACATCTCGTTCATGGATATACATGTTTTAAGAAGGTCCCTTACTCAATTAATCCTAGTAGTGAAGCCCAATTTATAGGAACTTTCAAAATTCTTACCCATTCTCAAGTATGATTTATACTATATTTTATGACAGAATTATTATTTTTTTATAAAATCAAATAATTTAATATAATATCTACCTTTTTAAAATTATTATTTTTTATAGAAAAATTATTTATATTCCATTTTAATGAATTTTGATGGTTTCCCCTTAATCAACCACAAAATGTATTATTTCTAATGACTCTAAAATTATTTATTCACATAATTTTGACATAAAATATCATTATTTATGCCTATATTTCCTTATGAATGTCCATGTATGATTTATATCTATCCTTTGAGTAATAACACCATGATATTCCATTTTCATATTTCTTTTGAAAAAATAATGATACACACATCCTTCCATGGGAAAATATTATGTTTTTGTTTGATTGATTAAGTATTATTACATATCATGAAGACATATTCATGAAATTTATAAGATAGATGAACCCAGATATACATCATATGCAATGGGTAATTAATCATCTCATGATACATTATGTGGAACGATATTAGTGGTTATCCTTAACTCATGATAAATTCTTGTTTTTTGTTTCTGCCAAATTATTATGAATACATGATTATAAGATCCATTTTATGATTCCATATATTTAATAATGTTGTTTCACTTTTTATATGGTTATTTTATGCCTTTGAACCCATTTTATAAGCATTATTCTTATGTTTATTTCCCTAATGGGCATTTCGCTCACCAATTTGTTCTGGTTATCCCCAGGTTATCCTACGCAGATATATGGGATCAAAGGAAATTAGGATCTAAAAATGGATGATAGATAAATAATTTTTTAGTCCCATGATTTTAGTTTTATGTACCTTGTCTTCCAATATTCAATACATTGTGATCATTAGCTTGTAATTTGATTGTTAATTATGTGATATTATGTGTAAAATCATTGGATCGCTATAAGGGTTTTTTTGGTTCATCACCCAATCTAGAGGCTGTTGAATGGTGTACAAATTCATGAAATAAGGATTTATTCCTTAGGGTGAGGGGAGGAATATGAATTTCCCCCTTTACAAGTGGAACATTATTTGGCCATTTGGTTTGCCAAACCATTCCGCATCCATGCATCTACCTCTATCCATAAGGGAGATAGGACACAAAATATGGATGGTCACCTACAACAAATATCTAACCTTTCGGTGTCCCTGTTATCACCCTTATCCATGGGGATTGAGTTATATGATCTCTTGCAGGTACCCCACATGGTTTGACAATTCATGGGTTTCCCATGTTCCAGGCTTTATTTGAGAGGAGGCATAGCCACATGGTTTCCTTGAACACTCACACAGTTAGTACTAACCGTTTTTCAATAGTTTATTATACAATTTTTGTCCCCTTTTCATCTCATTTCGCATAATAAATACTTAGAACACCCCTGATGAACCTCATAAGCTCAGAAACCATCACATTAACTAACATTTAGAGTAAAAACAGAAGTTAAATAATTATATACCTCCAATAATGTTTGGTGTTTTACACGTTCATTTATATAAAGGAAATTTTTGTAGAAATATATATTCATGTTGTAAATGTTAATAATTAACACTCATTTTAGTCATTCTGTAAAGTCTCTCAAAAGTGACCCACTTTACCATATACTAAAAATTATCAATTGTAAATAATTTTAAATTTTTTTTAATGATCACATGTAACAGAATTACCAGTCATATACGTTTTTAAACAAATAATGTTGATAACATTTTAAGAAATATTTATATTGAAGAGGAAGATTTATGATCTAATTTAATATACAATATCGGTATCACAGAGAAAACAATTCTGGTTTTTTATTTAATCAATAAGGTAGAAAATGGAAAATATAAATATAAATAAAATTAAAAAAATTGGAAAATTAAATATATGTGATTCATGAAAATAAGTGTATAGTATTTCCTCACATGAAACCTTAAATATAAAAAATCCTGAAAATGATTGAGACTTTAACATAATGCATTTTCCACATAGTTACCCTTTAAATTTTACACCCTCATGAATGAATAACATAAAATTTGCATTGAAATATAAATAAAAAAGTACATTGGTTATATAACATGTCAACTGGCTAGTATATACACCTCGTTAATAGAGATAGTTGAATATCATAAACAAGAATCCCAAGGAAATATTATTTGAGATTTATAAACCATACAAATATCATATCATAGGAATTAGATTAAAGAGATGAATACATTGTGAATAAAAAATAAAAAAATAAAAAATTGTAAAAAATGTATAAGCTAATTTATAAACCATTATGAAGATCCTAATGTCAAAACATAGTAATGTAAAAATAGTTATAACCCAATGTATATAAATTTAGTTAAAAAACCCTTTACAACATGGTAACATTCAATTCAACTCTCCTTGGATAAAATAATGAATTGTTCATATTAAAATATAATTAAATATAAATTATTAATTATTTAATATTCAAATTATAATTATATTATCCATAAAAAATAAATGAGATGCATGCCCTTACAATATTCTTATATGAAGAATAATTTATGTAAAATCGCTTAGTACTACGATATTATCTAGATTAAAACCTCCTAAATGATAGAACCTAATACTGATCTGTAAATAAAAATAATATTCATAAAAATAGTAATAAAATAAATTCATTAGTATCATATAACCCAAAAAATTAAATAATTGGTGAATATGTAATATGTATCACTAAATTAAATATGAGATTATAAATTTTCATTACATTGGAAATCATTCGATCAAAACCTCATGAAACAAAGAACCTAAAATTGATTTTTAAATCCTAATATTTTTTAGGAAAATAAACATAAAAAAACTCATTAGAATAATATACAGAAAACAATAAATATAATTGTTGAATATATAATATGTCTCAGATAATTAAAAGTGAGAAGAGAAACCATTACATCGAATCCAATCCATCTATGTATGTAAATTAACTCATTTATAATAAGATTATATAAATTCTTTTATTTCATAATAACCATATACTATTTTAATAAAATATAGGTAAATAATAAATATTATTTATGTTATTTATAAATATAAATATTTTATTAGTTAACTCCACATCAAGAATTTTGATGACGTTCAGTCCATATTTCAAAAATGGGTTAGGTATGTTGGCTATGGTCATTAGGGCCAATGATAAATCATATCTAAAATATTAGTGAAGAAATAATTATCATTTTTACACATAAATTATAATTTCAAAACCAAACATGAATAATAATTATGACAAATTATCTATGTTATATTTATGGAGATGATAGATCGTACATATGAATAATCCACATTTACATTTTTCGATGATCATTTTGGAATGAATTTTTGTATAATTTTATCTTCATAGAAATATAATAACATAGTAAATATCATATTATTTAATAAAATAAATTTAAATATATTATTCATGTGATTTGGTGATGAAAAAGAAACACATCAAATTATGGTGGTGGTAGTCCCCATGTCAGCTTGAAAGAATTTATTATCTTTTAAAAAAACTGAAGGTAATAAAATATATGATATATTTTATTTTATGAATGATAAATATTTTGTGAATAATATTTATTAAAATTATATATATCATTATTACTATCAATGAGTGGATATGATGGAAGAAGAAATGTGCTAGTTTTCAGGTTGGTAGTTTGATGTACACATGAAGAATGGTTTCATTTCCTTTTTGATGGAAGAGGATATTGATTTATCTCATTTAGTAAAAATAAAAGAATATAAGTATATATTAGATACTAATGTCATCATATAATCATGACTGGAAAATAATTTATGGGGGTTGGGGAATAAATATTATAGAAAACTTGGTTAAGAATAACACATATTCTATAGATGAAATCATTTAGGTTTTTACAAAAATCCATCATTGGTGGGTTTTCTAATCAATGAAAAGATTATATGATTTAGGTATAGATGAAAAGATGTTATTTCAGTAGGTTTTGTCTTGAATATAGATTAATTTTATAAATATTATTTTTCTAGGTGTTTCTTATTAGGGGATATATTAATTATTTAAAATAGCATAACATTATGAACTTTACAATCATTTTTAGAAAAATGCATTTCTATGCCTTAAAATAAACATATACAAAAATATATTATAAAGATAACTAAAATTTTTATAATTGGATTATATAAAAATAATAAATACTTAGGTTTCATGAAATAAAATCTATAACATAATGATATTTTTAATGTAAATAAAATTTTGAAAAAATATGAAAATTTTACTAAATTCATAGTATTCCCATATTTATTGAAAAATTTATTTTTTTCAAAAAATCCCAATCACTCACCCAAAATTATTTTTGATATTTAGAATTCAGAAATAAATATTATTTTATCATATATATGATAAATATTTTCTATAAATTAATTTTATTATTTTCTCACAAGGTGAAATAAAAATACTTCATGAAAAAAAAATATTATTATAAAAAATTACATTGATAAAAATTGAGTGATTATTTACTATAAATTTATCAATAATTAGATATTATGTAAAAAAATTATATATACATATATATGTATATCTCAATTTATTTAATCATATTCATAAAATCTAATTTAACAACTAGATTATAAATATCATATATTTCGTGAGTCGTTTAAGATTGGTGTTTCATGTCTTATATACAATCAAACATAACATTGTTTTTTTTAATCATAGAGTTTTATTTAAAGCTCATGATATATTCAATACATAGATAAACTATATAAATAAAATGAATCTTCATTTATATAAAATTAATTATTATAGGATTTTCAATATTATTCAATTTTTTTAGGGTCATAAAAATTATTCAGAGATGATTCCCATGATCTTTTATATTTTATCGTGTATAATGATATCATAAATCAATAAAAAAAGTTATAATGAAAATAATTTAATAATATATTAATAATATCTATAAAATTAAAAGTTCCTCTACTAAATCCAAATGTAATTAACATAAATCATAAATCCTATACCTTGTATGAAATATCATCCATGATATATCTTCTTTCCCCCCTAAGCGATTATAGACTGATTGATTGTCAATACAGGAGATGTAAAGGGACTATAAATTTTATCAAATAAGTCATAAATTATGTGTAAACATATATTATTATATCTATAAAATTCATCGATTTCCTAGTAATCGATGAACAATATCATTGGCCCATCCATTTTTTTCACAATTAAAATTGGGGATCCACACTGTGAAATATTATGGTATATAAATAGAGTATCACACTATTTCTATAGTTTGATATTATACTCTACTAACATTACAGATTCCATTCTATATTTTTGTTTAGATATGTTCCTTGTATCCTTAGTGATTTCAATGAACACCCCAAGATCACAATCTGGTTTATGACTATGTAATTCCTCAACAAGTTAATGAATACATGATTGTATAATGGGAAAATAATATATCTTTTGAATGTGTTTCCAATACATTGGTAATTTCTTTCATCTCCATCCCATATAATTTCAATAGTCTGCGATAGAAGAGTTAGGTCTATAAAATACTATAGAGATGGTTTATTTCACTTGAAACTAGTGATTCTATACCTCCTTCACTAGTTGTAATTGACTTATATCGTAATTAATTATGAAGTAATTCATTGAGAACACATATATAATAATGATTATTTCTAAATGAACCATATTTATAAAATCGTTTTTCCATAGGGTAATAAAAATGAATCATAATAGAGAAATCTATGTAAATATCCACTAATAAGATTCCCATTTTGGGAGATAACATGGAAAACATTCTCAGTTTTTGTACGGAAGATTCAATGTTTTCAAGAAGAATTCTTGTTTTAAATGTGTGTATAGATCCAATATAAGATAAATCATTTTAATCTCATGTTTTATGTCTATATATACTATATTATATCATAATTTGGTTCTTCAATGAAATCAGTAATAATTTTAAAATCATGATATTTTGCATAGATAATTAAATGTAAAATTCTCTTGATGTGTGGTATATTTTATTGAACAATTCCCTATATAATTTTGGTTAACATGTTTATAATTAGTAGTACATTCCAATTATTTTAATTCTCATGATTGATGTAATATTCATATAAACTTGCTATCAATAAATATAAATTTCAAAAATGTATTTGGGTATTTCTTTATACAAGAATTACATTTACAAAATTCCATGACTCCTTTTCATACTTTACCCAACATTTATTTCTATAATTCTTAACAATACTCCTTTTCACTTGATTTCCATTTAATTTATAAGTCTTGTAGTACTCATTTTTGGAATTAAAAACTCATGATACTATATCTTAATATGATAAATAATTTGGATAAAAAAATTTCATTTCAAGAATCAATTTTTTTCTAATCAATGAAATGGATAGTATTTGATCTTAGACAATGTAAATATTATACAATATTTATATCTATGCTCATAATTTCATTCCCATAAACATCAACAATTTCATCATCAATTTTCAAAAAGTGTAAATTTCCTTCCATTTCAGTATATTTCACATGTATAAATTATATTTCACAGTACATAGCCTTAAAAGTATTACAACCAAGGTTCTATTCTCATTCAAACTATTTGTGATCATAATTGGTGACAACAAGTGATCTGCATCCCCGTATATATGATATACAAAAATGAATATATTTTTTACCTTTCACTAGATCCCAATGCATTAATATTATTTTCTAGGAACAAGATCTATTACTTGGTGACTAAAAGATTATATTTTTTATTGAATGATGAAGGTTGTTGTCACATAAAGATTTCCAACACAGGTAAACCCCGTTATTTATAAGTATGTTACTATATATGGGAAAGTTTATTTTTCATATCAATATTCAACTCCCAAAATAAGGTTCTGATTTGATCAATTCCAATAGTTACCTCTTTGATTTTCAGAGAAGAATCATCCATACATTGAATATTGGTGATATTACAATTTCCAATCCTTCAAATAGTCAACATATCTATAATATTTCACATAAAAAATTAGTGTATGATATTTTTATAGAATAAATTTACTAATTTTTTACTCTTGAAATGATCATTAATATAATTATATTTTGGGATTATATTTCATCAATTTAAATATGTTTCTTTAAATGTTGTCACTATGGTTACAAGTAAACATGATTTTATACGAAAATGAAAACCTAGAATCCTAAAACCAATAGATGGTGTTAATATTAAATTATTGTTATTGAATACAAATTATCTATAATATTCATCAACATAGTAATCTTCAATGTCTAGATACATAATTATTTTTAATATTAAATATTAAAAAATAAAATACCATTTAGAAACATTACGCAAGAATTATTATCCATTAATGTATATCCTTTCAAATTATAGATCATCAAATGTTATTTAAAATGTGGTATGTAAAAAATATTATTTTATATCATATGATTATTAAATAATATTATTCATCATAATATATCATAAAAAACTCATGTAATAAATATTACGGAAACAAATTTCAAAATAAATCTGTAATAAAATCAAACATAGGCTGTAGTATATCCATGATGATAAATAATGTCATGGATGATAATTATTGAAATAATACTAATGGAATGAATAATTATAGAAAATTTAAACATACAATTTGATCCTAATTTTATGAAATGACATGTAAATGGGTGATACATATGCCAATACCATAGCTTTTTTTCTCATAAGACAAGTCGATGCACCGAGGGGATATTTATATAATGGGACCCAACCAAAAAAAGTCACACACAACGAATTAATTGTATGAGTTAACAAGAAATTTCCAAACATTACGTAAGGAATCTATTACTTAATCATGATAAATAAATAAAAAAATTTATGTGTAATAGAAATACTAAAAAGAAATATTTCAACATTTAATGAAATGATGAATATATATAGTAGAATATCTTATTTAAAACTATCAGATATTTTTAATGAAATATTAATTCATCTTATCAAATAAATATTGATAATATAGTGGATTTGGGTACCATCTAAGTGTTGTGTTATCAATATATGATAGAAATTGATTTTAATAGGATGTAATGGTAGGATACCAAATAATTTATAGTAAAATCCTCCAATATAGTTCATAAAGATATTTTGAATTATGTTAATCATATCCCATAGGAGAATATAACCAGGTGTGTAGTTTTAGGCCCACTCATCATTCACTAAGTGATGATCCGTTTGATACTCCAATAAACATTACTATTAAGATTACCCATAGGTTAATATGAAAGATAACCAAATGCACATTCAAGTATCTACACTAGGATGTAATTTATAGGCTAATGTATACAGTTACTTTACTAGAACATTTGGATGGTTTCCCCACTTTGGATAAGTTTTTGTTTTGTAACCATTTTCATAAAACATGATTATAAGAATAAGACAAAGTGATAGTGATATAGACCTTTGAATCCATTCTAATTTATGAATATATATATATATAAAATATATTCCTGGAAACTCAAGAACATCACAAATTAAATAATTGGTGAATATTGAAAAGGCCTTAATGAAATAATGGTGGGGTAACAAACCACCATATGACATACGATTAATTTAATACAATACAACATTTAAATAATGGTATTACAATAAAACATTAAATACCATGAATTTTAAGAAAAGTTGTGATCTAATAAAAAAATAGTTATTGTGATTGATATATAATTGAAATTTGTTATATACTAAATATCATTTCTTATGGAAAGCCAACATTAGAAAAAATTAATGTTACTGTTAAAAAAAATATCCTTATATATATATATATAATATCTACCATAACCAACTATTTTAGATCCTTGTTTACTAAATTGACCCTATCTTTCTATAAATTAATAATACATAACTTTTTCAAAAATTTTACAACATTATACTAACAGAAGTCCAATGACCATACTAGTCTAGTGCCTTTGGAATCATAGAAACATTAAAACTCATACAAAAGTGATCTTCATTATCTCTATCTCAGATTTTCTTTAACAGTAACCCTTCACTCAAAAAACAAACATAATATATATCTTCATAAACTATGGAAGGAAACATAAAAAGGGGTGATCCCAAATTCTCATTAAAGTTATTCAAGGGAGATATATAATATTAATCCTGATCATATGGGTATGATAACATGATCATGATAATGAAAGATCATACCCTACATATCAATGATAATATACATGATTCATGCCATAAAACAAGTAATTTCATAATACATGAATAATAATGAAATAATGACCATAAGCTATAAAAGAATAATATAGTTATAAAACAAGGAATTGCGGAATACACATATGGAAATTAAATTATTTCCATGGTATCCATGAAATCACTACCAAGGTCATCATGGTAGTATGGTTTCACTCCAAAAACCATCTTAATAGTCATGTTTCACTCTAATGGGTATCGTAGAAGCATGATTTCTCTCCTCATACAATCATGGTAGTCATGGTTCACTCCCATGTCCATCATAGTAGTCAACGTTCATTTCCAATACCATATTAGTATATATCATGTCATATAATTCATTACACGATTCATTGGAGGGAGATATAGGTCCCACCAATGTCGTAGTGAAATCAAACATAAATGTTCCACGATATCATAAATAATCATATCATTACTGATGAAATGAAATGGGTTTTATAAATAAGAAATAATATCATATCCAATTGAAAAATTATGTGTTTAATAATAATTTCATCATAAACATAACCTATGAAAAAAAGTGGGTTTCAATAATATATAACTCATGAAAGAGAAATGGGTTTTTTAAATATCATGTCATCAAAACACAATCCATTAAGAGAAAGAATATTAATGTAAACATTGAATAATTTCCCAAGAAATTAATTTTAAATAGCAATGGATGTTATGTTAGATGGAAAAAAATTATTGATCTTATAAAAACATTTTCGGATGATGATATCCTTTCTTATTTGAAAAATTCCTTCCAAAAACATAATCCCTTTTAAATTTTTTATTGAAAACATATAAAGTAATATCAGAAAATTATATATCATTTTTAAATTCCATCTTCCATGATAATTATCTTCGCATATCACCAATAAAAATTATTTAAATAATTTTTGAAAACATCATTTTTGAAATAAAACATATTTTTTTCCGAATAGAGAAATATAATAACATTTTCATAAAAGAATTTCTTGATTATCATTAGTACCAATGAGTTGAAAAAAAGTAATAATAAATTTATATATTTTTAAAAAATAGTTGTTAATGGAACGATTGGGTATTATTGATAGATGTATCATAATATATCATCAATGAAAAATAATTGTTATCAATGTCGAAAAGGGATGAGATTCTTTAAATCAACTCTTACCACTTGGTGACATGGGATCATAATAACCATTTCTGAATAGAAAATTACATAAAGATTAAAATATCAATAAAATAAGGATATCCATGATATAAAATGTAAAATACAATCACATACACCTTTCAAAAGAATTTATGCCCCTAACATAACATGAGTCTCAATGAATGTGATTTGAGATAAAACATTTTCACCAATGTTTTATATTTTGAAACATAAACCCAATGAAATAAAGATAAAAAAATGGTTATATAATTACCCATAAATTTTTGTATAATAATCAATGAATACATACTAGGTTTTTATGCACACTAGACAAATGGAATGGGTGGTTAATAAAGAATTTATCTCATGGAAATAAAAAGTGTGATGGAATCCCATTTCATTGTATCTAGACACTTATTGAATCACTCAAGCAATATATATAATAAATTTATATTTATTATAAATTCTTTTATTAACTATGTTCTTATATCTAATACCATATATGGGTTTATTATTACCATATATTACCTCATTTTTTTAATCCTGTTTTGTAGTTTCACTATATGAAATATTCACACTGTTCTTCGCAAGTGTCATATTTTGTAATATCTTCGGTCCTCATAGATATATAATTATATACAGAATATAAAATATGATATATATATATATATAATTAATATTAATTATATTTTTAATATAATAATCTATATTATATTGAATTATGAAATGTAATACACTGTTCTTGAGATGGTAAGTTGTACATATGCATGAACATCGTTTCTATTTTTATTATCATATTGAACGGAAAAAAAGAAAATTGAATATATTCATATATTCATATATTCATATAATATAAAAAAAATAGAATTATAATTTAATATATATAATATAGGTTCACTAAAACCATCCTTAATATATTCAATGTAGTTTTTGAATGAATCACATCTCTTTGGGGATGGTAGTCGACATTTCATTAAATGAAATTTTCATATTTACCCAAAATGGTAAGTAAAATAGATATGTTTTTTAAAAGTAATAAAGAAAATTAAACACATAAGAAAAATATGACACATATAAATATATAATCCATCATAATTTCTTCCTTGAGAGGCAATAATTGAAAAATGACAATCATCGTTCTTTGAGGCGGTAGTTCACCATACACGTAAACAGTATGTTCGTTACCCATTATTTGGAGGTGTGTGTTAGAGTAGGTAAAGCCATTATCATTAAGTCATCCAAGTATATTTAATATATTTTAGTTGTTATCAAATAATGGAATAATGGGAGTTTATGGGGTGTAGAAGGAAAATAAATGAAAGGATATTCAGAGAACGCATTACCTCTTAATCAGGTAGCTCTATTTAGTTTAAGCCAGACATATTCCTTGGATTAATTTCTATCAAATTGGAGGATTATATGAGGAATAAAGGGATTATGGTAAGTATATTGGAATTTTTTTCTGAAAAAATATTGTTTGAGAGGTGTGATGAAGAGGGAGATGCGATAGATATTTTTTATGAAGGAGGAGTTTCACTTTTACAAATATTTTAAGTGAAATTTAAACCCACTATTTTCATTAAAAAAGTGGTTGCAATAATGATAAAAAGTCAATTAAATGGATTAAATTGTCTAAATATATACATAAAATGGATTTTGGACATGTTTATATGTTTTTTGGTCTTTAATATTGTACTTTAGTCCCTTATTAAAAAAACTTTATCATTAAGCATTATAATTAATTTTAATCATTTCCCTAATAATTTTGGTAAAAAAATAAGTGCACATTATTTTAAATTTTAAATTATTTAGAATATATATATGGAATAAATTTTCCAAAATTCTGTTAATATAATTTGTAAAAACTAATTTAAAATTAATTCTGCAGTGGAGTCGATAATGCGGTTTTCTAATGTAAAAAACATTCAAAACCTTATTAAGATTTTATACCCATGTCTGAAGTAAAAATGATCCCAGTGACCTAAATTTGAATAATTGATAATGACCATTTTCTTATTGAACATTTATACCAATTTAAAATATAATTTAACATTGTAAATAAATTAGACCAAAAAGTAGTTTTGAATTAAAATATGGTATTTTTCATTATTCATAAAATAATATGATGTTTTTATAAACATACCAAAAAGTCATCGTAATGAAATTTATAAATTAATAATTAAAAAAATATATTTTATTTAATGAAATTCAATTCAACATATACCTAATGTTTATTTTATTATTTTTAACAGAGGTACCTTAAAATAATTTTGTTTGAGAAAATGGTATTTTAAGACATGTAAAGGAATTTTCCAAAAATTATATACTTCATTATCATTATGTTTTACAATTATCAAAAAATTATTGATAAAATATTTGAAAATAATTTATTACAATTATCTATTTTTAATGCATAGGTTATAATTGTCTCATTTAAATAATTATAATAGTAAAATAATGTTTCTTAGAAACATTAGTGTTGTATATAACATATTCCATGTTAGTATTGCATATTCCATGTTTCAAATCCATGTAACGTATGCTAATTTGATGTTCTAGATAACTTAATCCATGTATGTGTCATGTGAATGTAATGTTTTTCTTTTTTATTTTTAATACATAAATGAAAATTTAATTTATTTGAGAAAAAAGTTCCATAATAACAATGGGTGTTACATTCAATCCCCCATAAGATGAATTTTCCATCAAAATTCATCACTCAAGTAAAAAATAAATAAGTATACTTCTTCATCATTTTATCAATGTCCTCCAAACAATCATCCACTAATAGGTTATTTCTCCAAAAATTCATTGACCAGGTTAGTGGTCTTGTTTTGTATAACACTCTCTTTTCAGTCCAAAATTTCTAATGGTTGTTCCTTGTAATAAATATCCTTCTCCAGTGGTATGAATTTTGAATTCAGTAAATGGGAAGGGTCATGTATATACTTCCTTCAGAGAGATACATGGAACACATCATGTACATTATAGATATTTGGAGGAAGTTGAAAGTGATAGGATACCATCCCGATACGATAAAAAATCTCAAAATGATTGATATAACTAGGGCTTAGTTTCCCATTCATACCTAATACAAAAACATTCTTACATGGTGTGATTCGTAGAAACTCCTTTTCACCAACATCAAATTCTAGACTGCACTGTCAGTTAGCCACATAAATCTTTTCCCAACTCTGTAATGCCTCAATTTGATATTAAATGGTTCAAACCATCTAAACCATTTCATCAAAAATCATTGGTCCTAATAGATTTATTTCTCCACCCACATCCCAAAACGTTGGAGATATACATTTCTTCCATTAAGTGATTTATATGATTCAATATTAATTATTGACTGAACTATACTTTTTTATGAAAACTCAACTATAGAAATATATTGTTCTCAACGACCATTTTAATCCATAGAACCATATATCAACATATCCTCTTGGTTTAGAATTTTTCTTTCAGAATAGGAATCTGTCTAGAAATGATTAATAGTGATTTAACCCAATTTTGTATTATGTGCATGAAGTAGACATCACCATCACTTTGATGAAGACCTTATATGTAGATCTGATATAATTCAATGTTGTACTCTATGAAACCTTACTACTTATTTAATTTATATTCTATAAATTTTATCCAAAGAAAATTATTCTCTAACTCTGATGAAGTGTGCAGACATAGTAAAGAGATTGACTAGCACCCATATAGAATTAAACCCTTTATAGTTTTTGTCTCCTCCAATAATAAATTCCACAGTGATGTTATCCCATTTTTTTGTAATGTGTAATGGATGAAACATCCCCTTTGACTTTTGACCTTCATCATTAACTTATTGACATACGAAGCACCCAGATTCAGACTCTGTGATATCCCTCTTCTTGAAACCCAACCAAAATATTCTTTATTTTCCCTATACATATTTATATATCTAGGATTGAAAGACAATAAATATCTAGGAGACTCATATAATATCTCCATCTTCAAATCTTGTATGGAAGGAACACATACACGGTTCCAAAACATTATCAGTCCATCCTGATCAAAGATAAACTCATGAACATTAATAACATTCTTTTGTATCACTACATCTTCCTTTTGTGCCTCCTTAATCATCAATTAGAGCAAGGATGACCATTCATTTGAAAAAGAAATGAATTTTTCTATTCATATATTATTTATTGATCCCTCCTTCTAAAATACAATAAATATTAGATATCTTTTATCATCATCATGGATTTTCTACCATGACTATTCTGACTCAAAGCATCGACCACCTTGTTTTCTTTCCTATGGTGGTAATGTATTGAGTAGTCATAATCCTTTATCAAGTATAACCATATTATCTGGTGCATGTTCAATCATTCTATGTGAATATATATTTCATATTTTTATGATTGGTATATATATTAAACTTTTACCCATAAATATAATCCAACCATATCGTTACTGAAATAATTTTCAATTATAACTCAAATCATGAGTTGGGTAATTTTTCTCATGAATCATAAACTATCACAACACATAAAAATTATGATGTTATTCCATATAAGAACACATACTAATCTATTCTTGGATACATTTCTATTGATTACAAACCCCCCTCCACTATAGGTTAATATAATAACCTATTCACAGTATGAACTTCTCCTTAGTTCCATAAAATTATCCCACATTAATCTATCCTGAGGAACTTGACACACTTCCAAGTTAACATGGTCAAAGGATTAGAGTGTCATGAGAAGTTTTACAAAAACATTTGACAATATATAACATACCCAAGAAATATATGGATATCAGTCACCTTGTTTTTTCTAGGATAGAATTTAATCTCCTCCACCATTGATGGATCTACTTATATACCAACACTTTAGATTATTTGAAACAAAAAAAATGAAAACTTTTGGATAAAAAATTCACACTTTTTGTATTTTTATTATAGTATATCCTTATATAGGGTCTTTATTAAAATTCTAAAGTGATAGACATGATCTTATTTTCCCTTCTAATAGATAATAATATAATCTATAATTACTTCCACAAACGGTTGAGTTAATCTCTAATGATTTTATACGTTAATATTATATAGATAGTATGGGTATTAGTAAGACCAGAAGGAATGAAAACATAATCAATGTTTTCATACCGGGTACTAATTATGTATTGGTTATATCCTCCTTCTTTACCATTATTTAATGATATCTAGAACAATGATCTGTCTGGGAAAAGTATTGAGCTTCACAAAATTCATAAAACATGTCATCAATACATGGAAAAGGATATTATCTCTTCAATGTGATCTCATTCAACTAATAGTAATCAATGTGGAGTCACATTTATCCATCATTAATTTTTACAAAAATAATGGTAACACCCCCTGATGATGTACTTGGATGAATGATTCCCTTATAACAGTTTTATTATAATTTCTTCTTCAATTACTACAACTCAAATTGGTCCATTCTATAAGAGTGTCTTCAAAATTAGTGTTGAACTAGGTATGAGTTCTATTGAGAAATCATTTTCATGTTTTTTTGGAAGGCTATGAAACTCTTTTGGAAAGAAATCCACAATATCCTAAATGATTGGCATATCATCGATTCTAATTTTATTCCCAACCATTTGATATAAACTGCCCATTTTAATATAGATTAAGACCCATTAATTATTTATAATCTCTATAGGATGTTCATACGTATCATCAAATTGATGAAATATTATAGGAGGGTTTAAAATATAAAACATAGCATCCCCTCCTATAATATTATTGGGGGTTTTATGTAGAGAATTCCAATACATACCTATGATGTAACCAAATTCAAAAACAATTATAAACGATATGATTTTTAGGAATCAAATTATCATAATAATCAATAATTGACTAATCATAAACTTCAGATAAAATTCTCATACCATTAGGGGTTTCCATAACTAATTCTACTTCTAATGTTTCTGGTGGAATCTTAAAACCCATAGAATATTTTGTAAATATGATATAGTTGTTAGATATAGAATCAAATATGACATTATCAGTTTTAGATTGTATGGTATGTGTACCTTTCATCAAATGGTTATTTTACAACTCATCATAAATAGTTATTGTAAGATATTTCCTCTATTCCATCAGCTTAAGAGGTTTTTCCTGTCATTCATCGTCACCAACCCTTAGGTTTCTGCAGTGGTTAACATTATTCCAATTCTACTTAATCTAGTATCACTAATTAGTTAGTGGTTCATTTTGTTTATTTTTCCATTTTAATAATGCTATCTGACTTCTTACCATCACTTTGGAAATGAAATGCTCGATGGCCTTCCCATACACATATAAAGAATTTACTGAACCCATTAATACAATTTTATATGATCTTCTTCCAACACATAGGGTCATAATAGAAATCTAATTTTCTTCTCTTCAATTTTTTATATTTTACTTTAAATTAAATCATGCGTTTTGTTTCCAAAACCAATAGATCGATATGTGACTCCAACCATCATTTCAATCTTGATTTCACAACACCCAATATCTTCATATCTACTATTGCCCCTAGTGATAGTTCTGTTATGAGACATGGCATTTTCCAATTAAAACCCTATCAACATTACATTTGGGTTGGATGCTAATTGTTGAAGCATGGCACACAAGAATCATGAAATTATCCTTATAGGTACATACAATTTCATCATACCTTTTATTCCACTATATGGTATATTTATCTATCTTGTTATGAAGACTCTAAGAAATATACTTATTGAAAAATTAGTTCATGAACTTTTCATAATATATGGATTTGATATCATACAGTCGCCTCATATTCTTGATTGTAATCTGTCACTTTTATAATTCACCCTATAATTGATATATAGCAAGAACAAAATTCTCATGCTCCAAAAACTAGAGAAAGGACATTATATTTTTAGTAGTAAAGATCCATTGTTCATTAAATAGTAGATCATAAGACCCTCTGAATGAAGGTTGGTGTTGCCTCATGAAAGACTCAAAAGAATGTTGTTCCCTCCATTACTCATTTTTATGTCCGCCATGATTTATATCATTATTAATTTTAGTGATTATAGCAATGAGGGTTTTCATTTCATCTCCCATAGCATTCGGTTTTTCATGAGTACAATCATTTCATTATCTATTGAATTCACCATTAATGCAGTTCCATCTACTTCCATACATTAATAAAACCAATAGCATCGAGTAAAAAAAATTATCATATTGAGGAACCACATAATCATGAAATGTAACTAAAAAGATGCCTAAATAGTGACATCATACTTAATTTATGACACATTTAGTTTATCATAGGTTATTCATAGAAAACATATATTTAAATCTATCATGATTGTTCATGAGTAGTTTGTGAATACACCTGGCATATCCGTTGGGACTGTCATACCTAGTGTGTAAAAAGTCAATTTTCCTTAATCAAGATTACCTCATGTCAAGCCCTAAAAATCTTGTTGGAGTACTTACACCTGGGTACATCTGTTCTAGATCATAACCCACATGTATTATCTTGAAAGGGATGTATTACTAGGAAACGATTCACTCTATCCTTTACCAAAATTCATGGACACTTTACTATAAATTTCCTTATCCATAGACATATCACTATACATTTACTTAGGGTTGTCACTATGGTTTTATCATCCTTTCATTCAATGTTCAACTAATCAATTTCTATAATATCCAATATAGTGACTCACACTTTTCATACATTAACATTATCTAAATTTTGAGTAATACTTAAATCATTATACAAAAAGACAAACAACGACCATACTATTTTAGTTCCTTTGGAAACATGGAAACAAAAAAATTTATACATAAGTAAGATACATTATCTACCACTAGGTTCTTCTTAACTAGAACCATTCAAAGAAACATCGAACATAATAAATATTTTCATAACTCGGGGGAAGGAAAATTAAAAATGGTTGATATAAGATGGTCTGTTTTGTTAAACAAGATATATTTGTAAGAATAATAATGATAATAGGGGTATGAGAACATGATAATGAAAATAGAATATCATACCATACATATCAATGATCATATAAATGAATCATGTCCTAAATAATGAGACTTTATAAGACATCAATCATAAGTAAATAAATAACATATTCCATGACAACATAACATAAGAATAAAACATGGAATTTATTTAGACATATAAAAATGTAATATTATTTCCATGTTATCCAATAAATCACTTCCAAGACTAACTTGGTAATATTTTTTCACTCCCCATAACATATTGGTAGTTTTGGTACACTCTGATGGACATCATTATAGCAAGAGTTCACATTTCATACCATCTTGGTAGACACATTTCACTCACATGTACATATTATTTGTCACGATTGATTCCAAATACAAGATTAGTTAATCTAATGATATATAAATCGTTACCCAATGTATAAGTGGTAGATATATGTCCCGACAATCTCATATGTAAATAATAAAAACATTTTCCATTAGCTCATAAATAATCATATCCTTACACCTGAAATAATATGGGTGTCATAAAAATGTAATCATATCATAACCAATTGAAAAATTCAGGTTTTCTGATCAATTCATCATTAACATAACCCATGAAAACAAGCTTATTTCAAAAGTACATAACATGGGAAAGATAAATGGGTTTCATAAACATCATACCATTAAAATAAGACTCATTCAGAGATAAAACTTGAATTTAACATTGAATAATTTTCCCATAATGGAATGAGTAATATTGATGGATGTTATCTTATATGTAATGTTGTTTTATCGAACTTTTGAAAACATTTCCAAATGAATATATCCTTTATTCTTTGAAAAATTATTTTCAAAAAATAAATCCTTTGAAAATATATTTCTTCAAAATTTTATAATGGAATCCTGGAAAATAAATAATAATTTTTGAAATATTTTTTACTGAAAATTGTCTTCAAGGATCATTTGATTTTTTATAAACATGGTTTTATAAATAAAATAGATTTCTGACTGAATAGACCAATATGGTCATATTTTCTTAATTTGTTTTATTTTTTTCTTAATTGTATTAAGTACGATTTAGTGGGAAAATGGTACTAATACATAGATATATCATGAATATTTATAGGGTATAGACACTCATGAGTGTTATTGAGATATGTATCATATGATTTCATCAATTAAGCATAATCATTAACAATCTTAAAAAGTGATGAGATTCTTTAAATAAACAATTATCAACTGGTTACTTGGCATCATACTCTTCATATAAGAAAACAAATTACATTAAGCTTATAATTACATTAAAAGTAGTATATACATGATATAAAATGTTAAATTTAAATATATACACCTCAACATATAATGTATGTTATTAACAAAAATGATTCTCTAAGAAGAAAAACTGGCACAAAACATATTAACAGATTTTTTAATAGTTTAAAAATAAATCCCATGCAATTGAAGTGCATTTTGTTGCATTTGTTGTCAATGAGGCATGAAGTTGTCATGGAATGAATGGATGTCAAGGAATGTCAAGATGTGAATGACAAAGGTTGTGATGGTGATGGTGATGAATGGAGAATGGCCATGGTACCAAGATGCATGTCACTTAGGAGATTCACTAAGTGACATAGGAGATGATGGTTGAAACATTCTCTAGTTAAATCATACGATTGTAGAACTGATCTTAATGTTTCAATACTTGTATCAAGATGATACTAAGTTACACCACTTGAAGAATGAATGATGATGGAGCATCATTATATCAGACGATTGTTGAGCTGTTCTTTAAGTTCCAAGAACTTGTATCAACTGGATACAATGTCACACCAATGTTTGAAGACCATGCATTGTATTGACAATGCATGAGGAGAAGCAAGAGATCCATCCACAAATTCTAAGTGGGTGAAGTGGGTTAAAGAAGTCCATGTACTAACTCTTAGTGCATGTGAATGTGAAGATGATCCAAGATGATCTCTGATTAGATCAATGAAGCACATTGAAGAATTTAAGTGATTCAGGAGCTCGGTTGATGATGAACCGTTTGGAATTCCATTCCAAAGTGATGAATACATGTTGAAGATAATGGAGGAATTTCAAATGAAGAAGAATAGAGGAAGAAGGAGAAATGAGGAAGATGGCTTAGAGAAGTGGCACTTGGAACTTGGCATGTTTTATATGGAGGAGAACTTTGTTTTTAACAAAGTCTTTACATTTACTTTTCCAAAAAAAGAGGCCACCAAGGAGGCCAGCCGAGGGTCATCACCCAAGGCAGTTGTGGGACTCAAGGTCACCACGCCCATGGGGAACCCTCAAGGCCAGGGCAGCATCCTTGAGGCAGGGGCGCACCCGTAGGACACCGCATGGGCGCCTGGGGCACGCCCGGAGGAGCGCGGAAGGGGGCCGTGTATAAGCCCCCGAGGGCACGCGGTGGTGAAACCCGCATGCCCGAGGTGCATAGTGGGCGCTAGGAGCGCGCCCGCAGGGAGCAAGGTTGGGCGCATAGCGCGCCCGCAGAGAGAACCCGGTGCGGGGCGGCACCGGGAGGGGAGAAGTTCAACTGGCGAGTAGCGGGCAACACCAGGGTAATAAACCGTGGAAAAACCGCAAGGCGTTTCGATGTGGGACGCGGAAAAATTCCCGGGAGCGAATCCTGGCCGCTCGATAGATCGCGTGCCAGATCTCGGCCGCACATCTGATCCGCGGCGAGGCGATCTGATCCAGGTCGTCCGATGTCTTTCGATCGCCTGATCCGACGGCTCCCCATCCATCTCCTTCCTCCAGCCATGCCACTGCCACCCGCTTGCCTCCGTCGAACCAGGAGCAACCCGAACACCGATTTCGAGCTCCGGGCCACCATTTTCGAAGCCGAAGGTTCCATTGAGCTCGTCTGGACCTACTGAACCGATCCATGCTTAAAAATACACATGCATGCCAGTAATGAAGATATTCGTGTTCGGCCGAGGAAAGAGAATCTGCCGAGGCTATGAATGGTTCGTGTTTTGCATGGGATGGCCAAAACAGAAGCCATGCATTCGTTCGAAAATTCATGCACGTAGAGAAAAATAAAAAGAGAAGTACCCGCGTGAAATAAAAAGAAAAACAAGATTCACAGAATCTTGAAAACCCGAAAAACTCGGGGATTTGAGTTGTATCTCTACGCGGATGAACCGCCTCTGCCTCGCCTATAAAAGAAGAGCCCAAGGCTCCAAAGATGCTTGCTGATGTGCTGAATCTTTGTTGAAGATCTGAAGTCCCGCAAAGCCTCGGTGCTTAGCGAAGAACAGCCTGCGTGCACCACTTGCGCGGCAGTGAAGCCCGGAGCCATTCCTTGGCTCTGTGTGTTCCTTTTGCGCACCTCTTGCGTGAAACAAGAGAAAGGGAGAGTCCCTTGCGCGCTAATCCTTTGCGCGGCAGGAAGACCTCGTGGCCGCAACACCTTGCGCGCCCGAGGATTGTTCTCTCTCTACCCGCACCCTTGCGCGGCAGGAGGAAGAGCCCGCGGTGTTGCACCCTGCACACTTGCGCGGCGGTTGAGAAGAGGAGGAGGCCCTTGCACCTCACACCCTGTGTGCTTGCTACACCAAGACCCTACGCGGCAGTAGGTTGCATACCTTGTGTGTGCGCGCTAAAGTGGGGAAGAAGACCCGAGGCTTTGCCTCTTGTGTGTGCACAGTAAAGAAAGAAGGCCACAACATATCTTGTGTGTGTGCAACAAGTGAAGAGGCCATATCCAATTAGGTGTGCAAGAAGAAGTGGAGGCCGAGACCACACCTTGTGTGTGTGCCAAGTGAGGAAGACACCACGGGTTGGTTGTGCACACTTGAAGATTAAGGAAAGGCCGTAGCCTTGTGCAACCAAAGAAGAACCCGAGGCCATACCTTGTGGGGTGCACACTTTGAAGAACAAAGAATACTTTGTGTGTGTGCAAGAAGAAGTGAAAGGCCATGCTTAAGTGTGTGAAAAATGAAGAATAAAGTGTGTGTGCAAAACAAGTGAAGGCCGAACCTATGTGTGTGCTCTATGTGAAGTGTATACACATTGGAAGAAGAAGAAGAAGTTCCACACTAAAGTAAAACACACTTATAATTGTGTGAACAATTTGAATATAGTGTGTGAAGATTGTGGAAAAGGTGTGTGCTTAAAATTGACTACACCCTTAGTGGGTTTATTGCACCAAGAAGAAGAACAGGGGAGTGCATGCTTGCATGCATGCACGTGCACACGTGAACAAAGATAAATCAGGCTGTGTGCATTTGAGTTGTCCAAGACCAAGAGTTCTTGAAGAATTTTGAGAAGGCCATGCAGTCAGTGCATGAGGATGCAGAGTTGCCATGCATTCAGTGCATGAAGTTGAATTGAGTGAGACTGAAGCCAAGATGAAGTGAAAGATATTATTTGGCTGAGTATTCAGTAAGTGAGAAGACCCTGATCAACAGAAGTGATCAGAAGCTGTGAGCAAGACCTACAGACCTTTTCAGAGGCTGTTGAAGATTCTTGAAGAGTGAAGCCAGGTCATCCTAAGAAGAAGGTGATAAAGCCCGAGCTAGACAAGAAGACCTGATCATCACAAGTGATCAGAGGTATAGAGAAAGTCCAGCAGTCTTTATCCCAGACTGCTGAGGATACTTGAAGAAGCTTAAAGTGAAGAAGAGCTACTCGTGTGACTCGAGGAGCCAGGAGAAGACCCTGTGGGACTCAGGGAGAAGAAGTCTTCAGTGGGATTCTGGAGCAGGCCAGTGGGACTCTGGTAACACTGTGTGAAGCAGTATAAAGACCCTCCTGTGGGACTCAGGAGAGATACGGTGGGAAGCTGTATCGACCATTGTAATACTAACAGATTATAATGGGAGAATCCATGCTGGGAGAGCATGGCAAGGATGTAGGCCTTTGGTGCCGAACCTTGTAAATCCTTTTGTCATGTGCCTTTTCATTACTACATTATCCGGGAAAGGTTGAGAGACATAAGAAGAGTGGATCGAGGCCTTAACAAGCCATAGAGGTTTAATTGATTAAGAATCAATTAGTAAAAAGTTTTAAGGGATCACTGATTCACCCCCTCCCCCTCTCAGTGATTCACATTGATCTGGGCACTTCAATTGGTATCAGAGGGAGGTTGCCTCTAAAAGATCCAAGGGAGTCTTTATGAAGTGCAGATTTGAGGAAACGAGCGACCAACCTCAAATGGAGATATCTGCCAAGACTCAGAAAAATAGAAAGAAGAAACAGGCCAAGAAGATGAAGAAAGCATGTCCTAGCTGTGATGAAGTTGGAACAATGAAAGATCTTCAAAGTGCAATCGAATATCTTCAGAAGACAGTCCCCAAGGAAGTGGCAATGTGTATAGCTACAGGCATCCTTGATCTTCAAGAAGAAAAATCACAGTTAGAAGAAGAATCCAATGCAATGGAAGATCAATTGGAAAAAAGGGTTGGCATAACCAACACTCTCAGAAAGCTGGTAAAGGCTAAAGATGAAACCGTTTCTCTTTGCAATGAAAGATATGAAGACACTGCTGAAGAATTGCAAAGATGCCTTTCTGAGAAAGAATTCTTTAAGACAATGGTCAAAGAAGTTTTCCATGCACTAGAAAAATTGCACAGAGTTTCAATGATTGTCAAAGATGCTCAACTAGAAGAGAAAGTAAAAAGGGTGAAGGAGTTAGACAACTCATTGCATGAAATAAAAAAGGTGCATGAAGACCAGTTAGAACAGCTGAAAGAAAATTGGGAAGGAAGACTAAGAACTGTTGAGGATGAGAAGAACTCCCTTAACATGAAATGCTTAGAACTAGAGGTGATATTGAAAAATCTGCAATCACCCAAAGCTGAAGCCTCCCAGTCAGCTGAAAGAAGAAATGTTTCCACTCAAGTGAGCTTTGAGAATGATGATTCTAAAAGAAAGACATCCTCTAATAAAAGGGCAACAAATTCTAAAAAGAAGGTATCATCCATACCATCTTGTACTGATGCTTCTAATTGTGTTTCCACAAAAAGTGCAGGATGGAAAAATAATTCCAAACAAGTATGGATGAAGAAAATGAAGAAGCAGAGCTCTCCTGAAACAACACAGCAGCTCCAGAAAAGTACCCTAAAATCAGAAGGACTGAAGAAGTCAAGATTTGTGGGTCAATGTTGGTGTTGTAATAAGTATGGGCACTGTGCAAAGGATTGTTGGTACAATCCACTAAATGTCAAAGCACAAAGGAAGCCCTTGCCAAGGGGGAGCAAGCCAGAAGAAAAGAAGCAGCATCCACAGGTCCAGAAACATCTGTTTACTGCAAATAGATTTGGATTACTTGAAAACATCTGGGATGATTGCAAAAGTGGTCAAAAAGATACATGTCAATCTCCAACTGTATCCAGAGCTAAAAAGAGGAGAAGATCACTGAACCTAGCTAAAATGGAATCCTTGGGAAGCAAGAAGAAAGTTGAAGATGCTCCCAAGAAGGTTTTGAAAGAGGAAAAGAAGTCCTTGGAGTCTAAATCCAAGAAGGGTGATGCATCCAGAAGGACCACCAAGAAATGCTTCTACTGTGGAAAGAAAGGACATATCATGGATCTTTGTAAAGAAGCCATGAAATTAAATAGAAGCAGACTGGACTCAAAAAGACAATCAATCCGGAAGAAGAAGAAGGGATTGATTGAAAACAAGTTGTCTAAGAAAGGTAGCTTGACAGCATCTAAGGAACCATGTGGAACTTCCAGAACTGGGGCCACTCTTCCAAATGATTTACTTGTCATATGGCCACATCAGTTGCAACTTTCCAGAGAACTGCAAAGAGTTGAAGATGAAGCTCTGGCAATTGCTAAAGCAAGAGGGAAGAAGAAGGTTTCACATGAAGATGTTTTGAGAACCACACCAGCACAATCATCAATAAAGATCAAATGTGCAAGTGTGAAGACTGGTGAAAATGGGACATCTCGGTTGAGAGAATCTTCTCAACCTTGTTGTTCACATTGATGAACCAAGGAGGTTCCATCTTATTCCCTTATACTCTTGGTATATACATGTGCTAACATTGCATGGAATTGAATATGATGATCATTCTCATCTGGAGGATGGTCTGGACAGAACGGAGTGCACCCCTTGAGGGGGAGAAAATCTGTAGAAGATGATGTTCTGAGATTAATATCATCTTAAGAAAATGGATGAATGGGGGAGCTTTATCTTTGCACTGAACTTTCTAATGAGTTTTGTGGAGTATGTGCAGGATTTAGCAATTCATTGAATATCTGAACCCCTTAGCATGATCTCACATGTGTAGAGAATTATGGACAGCTTTGAATTCCTTGGTCATATTACACTTGTTTTCTACACCGGGTTAGCCCAAGTAGACTTAGAGCTGATTTACTAAAGGTTCATTGCTCAAGTGAACATGTGACATCATCCCTCTCTTAGTGATTTTCAAGAAGATGCTATTCAATGGGAGGAAGAAATATTTTGAAGAGAGCCACACCACACCTTTGCATTTGATTGCCAATAAGGGGGAGAATTATTGGCACACATATTGACCCATTGATATGTGCTGAAGAAGTGTATTGACAACAAATACAAAGGGGGAGATTGAAGTGCATTGTGTTGCATTTGTTGTCAATGAGGCATGAAGTTGTCATGGAATGAATGGATGTCAAGGAATGTCAAGATGTGAATGACAAAGGTTGTGATGGTGATGGTGATGAATGGAGAATGGCCATGGTACCAAGATGCATGTCACTTAGGAGATTCACTAAGTGACATAGGAGATGATGGTTGAAACATTCTCTAGTTAAATAAGACGATTGTAGAACTGATCTTAATGTTTCAATACTTGTACAAGATTATACTAAGTTACACCACTTGAAGAATGAATGATGATGGAGCATCATTATATCCGACGATTGTTGAGCTGTTCTTTAAGTTCCAAGAACTTGTATCAACTGGATACAATGTCACACCAATGTTTGAAGACCATGCATTTTATTGACAATGCATGAGGAGAAGCAAGAGATCCATCCACAACTTCTAAGTGGGTGAAGTGGGTTAAAGAAGTCCATGTACTAACTCTTAGTGCATGTGAATGTGAAGATGATCCAAGATGATCTCTGATTAGATCAATGAAGCACATTGAAGAATTTAAGTGATTCAGGAGCTCGGTTGATGATGAACCGTTTGGAATTCCATTCCTAAGTGATGAATACATGTTGAAGATAATGGAGGAATTTCAAATGAAGAAGAAGAGATGAAGAAGGAGAAATGAGGAAGATGGCTTAGTGAAGTGGCACTTGGCACTTGGCATGTTTTATATGGAGGAGAACTTTGTTTTTAACAAAGTCTTTACATTTACTTTGCCAAAAAAAGAGGCCACCAAGGAGGCCAGCCGAGGGTCATCACCCAAGGCACTTGTGGGACTCAAGGTCACCACGCCCATGGGGAACCCTCAAGGCCAGGGCAGCATCCTTGAGGCAGGGGCGCACCCGTAGGACACCGCATGGGCGCCTGGGGCACGCCCGGAGGATCGCGGCAGGGGGCCGTGTATAAGCCCCCGAGGGCACGCGGTGGTGAAACCCGCGCGCCCGAGGTGCATTGTGGGCGCTAGGAGCGCGCCCGCAGGGAGCAAGGTTGGGCGCATAGCGCGCCCGCAGAGAGAACCCGGTGCGGGGCGGCACCAGGAGGGGAGAAGTTCAACTGGCGAGTAGCGGGCAGCGCCAGGGTAATAAACCACGGCAAAACCGCGAGGCGTTTTGATGTGGGACGCGGAAAAATTCCCGGGAGCGAATCCTGGCCGCTCGATCGATCGCGCGCCAGATCTCGGACGCACATCTGATCCGTGGCGAGGCGATCTGATCCAGGCCGTCCGATGTCTTTCGATCGCCTGATCCAATGGCTCCCCGTCCATCTCCTTCCTCCAGCCATGCCGCTGCCACCCGCGTGCCTCCGTCGAACCAGGAGCAACCCGAGCACCGATTTCGAGCTCCGGGCCACCATTTTTGAAGCCGAAGGTTCCATTGAGCTCGTCTGGACCTACTGAACCGATCCATGCTTAAAAATACACATGCATGCCAGTAATGAAGATATTCGTGTTTGGCCGAGGAAAGAGAATCTGCCGAGGCTATGAATGGTTCGTGTTTTGCATGGGATGGCCAAAACAGAGGCCATGCATTCGTTTGAAAATTCATGCACGTAGAGAAAAATAAAAAGTGAAGTACCCGCGTGAAATAAAAAGAAAAACAAGATTCACAGAATCTTGAAAACCCGAAAAACTCGGGGATTTGAGTTGTATCTCTACGCGGATGAACCGCCTCTGCCTCGCCTATAAAAGAAGAGCCCAAGGCTCCAAAGATGCTTGCTGATGCGCTGAATCTTTGTTGAAGATCTAAAGTCCCGTGAAGCCTCGGTGCTTAGCGAAGAACAGCCTGCGCGCACCACTTGCGCGGCAGTGAAGCCCGGAGCCATTCCTTGGCTCTGTGTGTTCCTTTTGCGCACCTCTTGCGTGAAAGAAGAGAAAGGGAGAGTCCCCTGCGCGCTAATCCTTTGCGCGGCAGGAAGCCCTCGTGGCCGCAACACCTTGCGCGCCCGAGGCTTGTTCTCTCTCTGCCCGCACCCTTGCGCGGCAGGAGGGAGAGCCCGCGGTGTTGCACCCTGCACACTTGCGCAGCGGTTGAGAAGAGGAGGAGGCCCTTGCACCTCACACCCTGTGTGCTTGCTACACCAAGACCCTACGCGGCAGTGGGTTGCATACCTTGTGTGTGTGCGCTAAAGTGGGGAAGAAGACCCGAGGCTTTGCCTCTTGTGTGTGCACAGTAAAGAAAGAAGGCCACCACATCTCTTGTGTGTGTGCAACAAGTGAAGAGGCCGTATCCAATTAGGTGTGCAAGAAGAAGTGGAGGCCGAGACCACACCTTGTGTGTGTGCCAAGTGAGGAAGACCCTACGGGTTGGTTGTGCACACTTGAAGATTAAGGAAAGGCTGTAGCCTTGTGCAACCAAAGAAGAACCCGAGGCCATACCTTTTGGGGTGCACACTTTGAAGAACAAAGAATACTTTGTGTGTGTGCAAGAAGAAGTGAAAGGCCATGCTTAAGTGAGTGAAAAATGAAGAATAAATTGTGTGTGCAAAACAAGTGAAGGCCGAACCTATGTGTGTGCTCTAAGTGATGTGTATACACATTGGAAGAAGAAGAAGAAGTTACACAATAAAGTAAAACACACTTATAAGTGTGTGAACAATTTGAATATAGTGTGTGAAGATTGTGGAAAAGGTGTGTGCTTAAAATTGACTACACCCTTAGTGGGTTTATTACACCAAGAAGAAGAACATGGGAGTGCATACTTGCATGCATGCACGTGCACACGTGAACAAAGCTAAATCAGGCTGTGTGCATTTGAGTTGTCCAAGACCAAGAGTTCTTGAAGAATTTTGAGAAGGCCATGCAGTCAGTGCATGAGGATGCAGAGTTGCCATGCATTCAGTGCATGAAGTTGAATTGAGTGAGACTGAAGCCAAGATGAAGTGAAAGATATTATTTGGCTGAGTATTCAGTAAGTGAGAAGACCCTGATCAACAGAAGTGATCAGAAGCTGTGAGCAAGACCTACAGACCTTTTCAGAGGCTGTTGAAGATTCTTGAAGAGTGAAGCCAGGTCATCCTAAGAAGAAGGTGATAAAGCCTGAGCTAGACGAGAAGACCTGATCATCACAAGTGATCAGAGGTACAGTGCAAGGCCAACTGTCTTTATCCCAGACTGCTGAGGATACTTGAAGAAGCTTAAAGTGAAGAAGAGCTACTCGTGTGACTCGAGGAGCCAGGAGAAGACCCTGTGGGAATCAGGGAGAAGAAGTCTTCAGTGGGATTTTGGAGCAGGCCAGTGGGACTCTGGTAACACTGTGTGAAGCAGTATAAAGACCCTCCTGTGGGACTCAGGAGAGATACGGTGGGAAGCTGTATCGACCATTGTAATACTAACAGATTATAATGGGAGAATCCATGCTGGGAGAGCATGGCAAGGATGTAGGCCTTTGGTGCCGAACCTTGTAAATCCTTGTGTCCTGTGCCTTTTCATTACTGCATTATCCGGGAAAGGTTGAGAGACATAAGAAGAGTGGATCGAGGCCTTAACAAGCCATAGAGGTTTAATTGATTAAGAATCAATTAGTAAAAAGTTTTAAGGGATCACTGATTCACCCCCTCCCCCTCTCAGTGATTCACATTGATCTGGGCACTTCAGCAATAAAGATAATAAAAAAGATATAGAAATACCAATGAATTTAATTATAATAATAATTTAATACTTCCATGGTTGGTATACATACCACAAAAAATGAATGGATTTTGGGTAAAGCATGTATCTCACATAAATAAAAATTATGATGATATCCCCTTACCTTGTGCCTTAACAGTCATTGTACTCATTCAAAATGCCTATAAAATAAATAATAATTAATTATAAATTTTTAGAGAAAAATATTCTTATATCTAATTAAATATATGGTTTTATTACGACCATATTTTATCAACTTGTCAACTATCCTAGGTTGATAATTCAATTCTTGTAATATTCAATGTGGTCTTCGCATGTGTCTTAATTGATTATATCATTAGTCCTCATACTTATATCATGATTTCAAAAATATATACCATGATATAAACATTTTGAATATAATGAATTTTTTTTAAAAATAATCTATATAATATATATTTATAAAATGGAAAACCCCATTCACGGAGAATGAAATCTATATGCTTGATTAAACAATGTTCCCATTTTAATTGTTATGTTGAATGAAATATTGAAAATGAAATATAAGTTTGTAATATAATTTTATATATATCATTTAATCTCACAAAATTCAGCCTTAATACATTTCATTTAGTGTGTGAATGAATCATATAGCTTCTAGGGGATTATAGTCCACACTTTCTCAAATGATATTATCATATTTACACCAAATGGAGAGTAAAAAAGGTTATGTGTTATAAAAGAAATAAAGAAGCTTAAATTCATAAGAAATATAATATATTATGTATATAAATATATTTTCTAACATTATTTATGCCATGAGAGGTGGAAATGGAAAAAATGAACATTCATTATTTAGTGTGGCGGTAATTCCTCTTTAAACAAAAATAGTATGTTTGTTACCCATTTGATGGATGTTTGTGTAAGTGTAAGTTAACTAAATAGAATTAAAAAGTCCTAGTATATTGACGATAATGGTGTTGTTATATATTCATGGTCATTTTATAGTGGAGGGGATAGTGAAGGAAAATAATAGAATGGAGCTTGAGAGAAGACATTACCTCATAATTATGTATCTCCTTTTGGTATGTGCAACAAAGATTCCTATTATTGATTTCTATCCTAGGGGATTATTCTAAAAGGAAAAGAAGGATGTTGGGATGTTTATAGGGATTATATTGGATGATCCCTATTTTTTTATAGGTCTGACATTTTTAATTGGTGGTAGAAGTTTATAATGAAGGAGAAGAGGAACTGTTGTAAATATTTGAAAATAGAATTCAACACTTTTTTTCATGTTAATTGTTTACCTAATAATGATAAAATGATGAGTCATGTAAGTATATATAAGAAATATGGTAATAAAATATATTTTGGAAAATTATATTGGTCATTTTAGGCATTACTGTTATGGTTAAGTCCATTTTAAGCTGACTTTAACCATAATTGTTGTAATTAATTTTTATCACTTTCACTAATATTTTTGGTCATTATGTATGTTTAACAAATTAGAAATTAGAAATTATTATTCTTTAAAATATAGAATACATTATATTAAATTTACAATCACCTACGTGTTATGATGTTAATTAAAATTATTCATATAGTCTGGTCAATATTGTGGGTTTTTAATGTAAAAACATTCCAAGTTTTTCTATGTTTTTATATCCATGTTCAAAGTGAAATTGATATAAATGGACAAAATTTTAATAAATTATAAAAATATTATCTAAAAAATCTTTGAAACCAATTTAAAATTTAATTTAACATTATAAATAAATTAATTTAAAAAAAGTTTTGATTCCAAATATGGTATTTTTCATTATTCATCCAAAAAATGATGTTTCTTAGAAAATCCCAAAAATTCATCCTAAGATAATTTAACCATTACAAATTTAAAATATAAGTTTATTTTATGGAATTAAATTTCGGAATTCATATAAAATTAATTTTATTATTGAACACAAAAAAACATTAAAAAGAATCCATTAGAGAAAATGATATTTTTTAACATATAAAGATATTACCAAATAGTATATCCTTCATTATCAACATATTTTATTTATATCAAAAAATTATATAAAATATTTTATTTTTTTAATATTATTAAATATATGTTTAATGGATTGGTTATAATTATATTATTTAAATAATTATAATAATAAAATGATGTTTTGTAGAAACATTTGTGTAGTATGTAACGTATGAAATGTTGATGATGCATACACCCAGTCAATGTTACATGTTACATATGCTAAGTTGATGTTCCTTTTATCATTGTCTAATTTAGTGAAATTTGAAATGAGTGTTTAAGTTAGTGAGTTTCAATAGAAAAAAGAAAATTAATTTATTTCATAAGAAGAAGGTTAATTAAAACATAGGGCCTTATATTCATACATAAAATATTTTTATAAAATTAATTTATAAAAAAATATGATGTATAATTTTTTATATATTATTTCATTTGAAGATAATATTTTTCATTTTTAATTTGGTATTAGTTTTATATTATTGGTGTATATTCATATTTATAAATTAAAATAACATCATTATTTTGTTATATAATGTATTATAATATACGATTCCTCATTATTTAATATTTTATAATATTAGTTCAATATAATTTTTGTTTTTATTATTGATGATGAAGTCAGTAATGAGCTTGTTTGGTAATTATTAAGGAATAAAAATTTTGTTATTTTAAATATTGTTAAATATCCCTATTATTTTAGATTATATAAATTTTTAAAATTTAAAGCATTTTTCATTTTGTTTTTCAAAACAACGAAAATGAGGTCAATATATAATATATGTGTGAATATAGATAAGAAAGTGATTTTGATTTGTAATAATATCTATTTTTTTAATTGAAATGATATTTTTTAAATTTATTAATGTATTGAATAAATTTTTATAAAATATTAATAATAAATAATTAAATTTAAAAAACGAATCACTTTCTTAGAGGCGGTAGTCCACATATATTCACACATGGAACAATTTCTTATAGAAAATGGGAGGAAAAAATGTAATTTCATATAATTTAAGAATATTTATCTGTTTTTTAATTCCATATTACTAAATTTAATACCATTTTTGAATCATCCTTGAATGGTGCTGATTATATTCAAATCATTCCATTCAAAAAAGCGGAAGTCCTCACGTACTCATGGCATCATTTTTTATACAGAAGAGGCATGGGTATTTAATGATTATTCCATTAACTTCATCATAATTACGAATAGTAGTAATATTTATTTAATTAAAATAAATATTATAAAATAGATTTTATTGAGCATAAAGATGAATCCAATCAATTAATATTAAAAAGTAGTAATTTTGAATTTCTGACTATAATTCATGGAAAAATTCATTGAAATGGGAGTATTAAATTAATTGGGGAACTATTGAGAATTCCATATCCAAAAATATGTGTCTAGAAACATTAGTATGGTATTGTTTATTGTTTTTATCTAACATTGTAAATGTTGGTGTGAGGAGATGTGGGGGGGGGGGTAAAGGCTCCTTATATTAGTAGAGATAGTAGCCTCTTAATAAATCTATACATATTAAAGTCACTATTCATGGAAGCGATATAAAATATAACAGACACTAATAGAGTGTTGTAGGATTTAGGGTTATAAAATCCTCAACTAGATATTTTTACACTTTTTCTTAACATGTTTTAATTCATTTTCCAATATATTTTTCACCATTATATATATTGGTTTTTATCATGGTAACAAATTATTATGAAAGTAATTTATTTTTATTAATAAAAATTAAATGGTCCTTATTGAATAATTTCAACCTCATTATTTTATATAAGATTTAAGATGTGAGAAATAAAATTTTCATGTGAAATAAAATAAATTTTGGTATTATTTCTTAAAACATGTAAAAATAGTTTTTTTTAAAAATAGCATTCTTATGCATAAAACATACATGTAGCATAGAGTTTTGAATTATTATAATTGTAATAAAATTAATATGTTAATTTTAGCAGAAAAAAAAATATCTTCAAAATAAACCCAAAACTAACTTTTATCGAAATAATTTTTATTTAAATAAATCACCAAAAATCAGTTTTTAATGAAAATTGTTAAATATGTTATTAAAGAATATATGATAGATTATTGAAATTATTAAAATTAATTTTAAAATATATTATATATATATATATGATCAATATATGTGATTTATTAAATTCTACAAATTTCATATATAGTCATAAATTAATAAAATATACAGTTTTAGTAAAAAAAAATATTAAATAATCACCCAAAAATAAATAATTAGAGAAATTTCTGACAATTTCACTATATATTAATTTTGAAATGATTAGTATAAATGTGAAATTTTTGTTATCAAATATAAAATTGATAGTTTTTTAATTTTTTCTATATCATGATTTGAAAAAATGATCTCAATAGAGTTTATATTGTGAGAATTTCTGGA
Source organism: Viscum album (assembly GCA_963277665.1). Taxonomy (NCBI): domain Eukaryota; kingdom Viridiplantae; phylum Streptophyta; class Magnoliopsida; order Santalales; family Viscaceae; genus Viscum; species Viscum album. The sequence goes on along the minus strand of OY728162.1, from coordinate 1,230,537,365 downwards.
TGTAGTGTTTACCTGAATAGTAAGGTCTCATGTATTATAGTTATGGGGATTAGAATGAGGAAATCCTTTGTTTGTTTCCTCTTACAAATTAAATAATTTAGTATAATAAATATAGACACATGGTTAGAAATATCATATTTTCACACTAGAAATGATCCCTAATACCCCTTTACATATTAATAATTCTATGGTCGACAAATGAATTTGAGCTATGAAATTTATCTTTTAATTCCATATTTATTCAATATTTAAATGACATAGAAATAATCATTCCACACATGAACACCCCGTCTTCATTGGTGAGATCTATGAGTTTTCTATATTTCATGGATTTGATTTTATTTTTTTTACCCTTCTCGTCTAACTACGACATCTTCATCATCCCCATTAAAGATGGTTTGAAAATCACATGGAAAATAAATGATGTTTCAACTAAAAAAACAATTTCCACACCCATATTTAATATCTCATTAAATATAGTTTCTATTTCCATCATCATGACAGATATATCATAATGACCATTTCTACACAATGAATATGCAACCACGTTTTCATTCCTAGGGTGGTAGTGTATTGCACAGTCGTAGTCTTCTTTTAATTACAACCATCTCAATTGACATATATTAATCAATTTCATCATGAATATGTACATTAAACTTTTTTGATGTGTGTATATGTAAAATATTTCACTAGAAATGTAGTTAATCAATATTTTAAAACCATATATTAATTATGAAAGCTCAAAATATTATTTTGGATTTTTCATATCAAGGGTAATTAATTTTCATGATGTAGAAAAAGTGGCTCAGTTATTAATATTATAGATGAACCCTAGTACATGTTTTAATGTATCAATGAATATATAAAAACATTATTATCACAATAGTTATTCCAACATTTCTGTATTGATCTTTCTATTAATTGGTTCCAGATAGTATTCATCAGATTCCTTAGACCATGTGAACTTATCTCTATTATGTGTTGACATTGTAAGTGGGATATATTATATGGAAATCATTTTAATTAATAACCAATAGTAACCAAATATATCAAGGATAATTTGTAAAATAGTTATTTTTGTTGATATGGGACATTCTTTAATAGCCTTTATCATTTTGGGGTTAACTGATATACCTTCTTTGAAGATTACATTCCCTAGAAAAGGCACTTTTTGAATCCAAAATTAAAACCTTTTGAATTTTTCATATAGCTAATTCTATTTTAGTTCCCCATGGATGACACATAATTATTATTTATAATATTCATATGGCTTAGAGTATATCTTTTTTCTTCAATAAAATCCTAATTTTATTAAGATAATCCATTTTTTCTCTATTAAATAAAAATCCATAAGCGTGAGGTTTTATTAGTTAAGAAAAAGGAAATTAACTTAAATATCAATCTTTCTTCCCAAAAAATAAGATATGTTCTCCCCATGGTCAAATTAATGGGAAAAAATAACTCTTACATAAAACACATATAGTGATTTATTGAATTCAGTTAATTTCTATAAAGACATTCTTAATTGGAGAATTGATATGAGATTTTCATTATGTCTATGATCAATAGATATTTCATCTTCATTTTCATAGGGGTTTTACATAATTGTACTTATAGTAAATAAATATATTCCTCCAAAATAGTAAAATCCAATATTCTTAGTATATAATCATTCATTTATTCACCAAATCCATTAATTCTGTTTAAATGATTTATTTTTTGTGGTTTTATACAATACATACCCAATAAAGTCTCTAAATTATATAAAATGAATTCATTATTTCACCTCAGGTACTATAATTTCATTCTCTAAAAATTCATTGCCACATTATTTTTATCAAAAATATCCTATGGACTGTATAAATCTCAAAAATTTGTATATTTTTTTCTTTTTTTGGAATTTACATGTAGTTTAATAGTGACATACTAATATTATAATGGTATGTGTTCCCCAATGGTCCATTAATTTGCCGGTGTTTGGTGTAGGGGATGTACAATGTTTTTTAGGAGTTTTTTTTGGAGTTTGAGGTACAACAAAGCTAAAATAGGGATTACAAGTAATGTAAGTATATTTTATGGAATGAATATTAGTTTCACAACATCCCCCGGATAGTTCACAACATAAAATGAATTGGGATATAAAAAATAAATATAAATATAACGGTGATAAATTTTTCATTGGAAACTGACCTAGATATATTAAACCATGTAAAAGGGGATTACACATTATATAATTCCAAAATGCTGTAATTTTTTAAAATGTTCTATTCACTAGGGTTTTCACAAACCCTATGGTTGTAGTAGTATCTATCATCCATGGATACTCAATAGTTCATTCCAAGGAATTTTTTATGTCTCTTCGATGAGAATCGATAATCAGTCTTCCATTTTTAATCAATAGCGATATGTATTTGATATGAGGTGTGTTCTTTCTCCATTTCATTAGTTTCTCTAGGACTTGACTCTCTTTTCCACCAGAATATCTTTCCATGTGATGGAACATCATATTCTCTTCTTATAATGAGTTCTCCATTGGTCATCGATTGGTGTTGTGGTGTCGCTTCCTCCTTAGGTGGATGCAGTCCTTATGGGAGAGGAAATCATAGGACCATTGCACAATCCATTTATACATGTGGAAAATTGAAACCTATTCGAGCTTTGGTAATCCTTCAATTCTCCTTTTTTGTGCATCATTTGGGTGGGTTTTTATTTTTTGATTCTGATCATAGTTTCCCCACACTAATCATTAATTAGAATTGGTTAACGGATCAAAAGTGGTTGAGGGACTCTATTTACATGTTTTTAAGGCAGTGATGTTATTGTGATGTATTAAACTATACAATATAAGTTACCCTCAGAAAATAATGATCCTTGGTGGTCCTTGTATTAACACAGAACAACTTTCATGTTGGTGGGTTCATGTTAAACACTTTCTGAAATAAATTTATAAAACCCAAGTGCTAGGTTAATAAATTCATTCAATAGGATTACCTAGTTTTTTGATAACCCCGGTATTAACATGTGAATGTAAATAAGTAACTCCTTGTTAAAACCAAAATTGTGTTATTCATAGGTATGTGGGGTGATGTGTTGTGTGGGATAGTTTTGGTTTTTCAAGTATGACATATGGATTGTGAAGTGGATATGTTGTGATGGGGGTTAAAATCTAGTTTTTGGCGTGGGTTAGTTTGCATGATGACATGGATGAACCTGTAGACTATACATCCACCTAACCATGTTATGAAATATCAGGTTTAGAGATTGATTGATTGCGTAATGGAATACATGTTTAGAATAGTGGGGCTATGATCGGGTTGTGCAGTGATATGTTGTTCTTTTTCATATTTTGTGATTTTCAGTGTATTTGTGAAAATAAAAGTGGAATAATGAATAGATAATTAATAAATAACATTTTTTATTGGATTGGGTTGGTTCGGTTTACATAATAAATAAATGATTTGAAAATAAAGAATGGAAATGGTCTATTAAGATTGATTTAAATTGAATGGTTGTGGGGGAATGATATCTAGTCCCATGCATTTAGAAGTGGCAGAAATGCTGGAAGTGTTGTGAGATCATTGGTAATTGAGAACCAATAGGCTGGGATGGATTTTTTTTGTATCATATAAATATAGAATTTTTTTACCTTGTTATTTCAATATGCATCCCACCATAGTTGAGAACTACGTGCCGAACACCCCCATAATCATAGGGGAGGGTGTTCATTCCAAAAAACTAGATTTATGGATGGATGGATGTCCACCCACTCTTTCCTACTCTCTCTTCTAGGTAGTGACAACCCATTTTTCTTTGATCATGTTTTGGTGTGAAAGGCCTCGGTGTCTGTGGGTGGGTTTTGATATCCCATTTATTCTTGGGATGAGTTGTGTTTTTTGTTACCATGTGTTTTTTAGTATAAGGTTTGTTATGATTTCCCAAGTGTCATTAGGATGAGATATGGTTTGTGAGTACTAGGTGACCGCAGGTGGTATGTGGTAAGGTTTGTGTCCTATGAGTCTACAGGTGGGGTGTATTGTGATTTTTGGACTAGGTGTCTGCAGATGGGATGTGATGTTGTTTGTGCGGACTAGTTGTGTGTGGTAGGGATTTCATGTGGTTAGTGAGGCCCATGTATTTGTGGGTTGTATGTGATGTGGTTTTTGAGGACAAGGTGTGTGTAGGTGTTTTGTGATATAGTATTGTTTTGAAGAGATGGGAGTGGGAAAAAATTTCCAATTAATAAAAGAATCAAATATGTGGGAATTGGTGCGGTGTAACCTATCATAAATTTTAATATTATATTACGTTAAATGACTAGCATTACTTGGTGATCATTCCATAGGGAGGATGGGTTGGCTAGTATACCATGTTAGCTATTTCTTGGATCTAGTAATTTCTCATAGGGGAATTCATATGTTTCCTTTCATGTATGTATGAGAGATAAAATATTTTCCTAATGGGTATACTTGTATGCTCACCATACATATATAAAACGTCTCTTAGGTTTCCAGGAAGATTATGCAGACTGTGTTGGTTGTTTCATTCTCGAACATTGGGACACACACCATATCATTCCTCCTCTTACATTTATGAACATTACATTGGAGTTTTACGGAAATATCATTTATAACAGTTTAATTAAAAAATGTTTGTGGGATGTATTTTTTAATTATTTTATAAATTTATTGGATTTATTTTTCATATGATCCATTATCTCTCCCGATCATGTTTTTCAAAAAATGGTCAATATCTCTCATTTTCTAATATTTCTCTACCCTCGGTGAAAGCCTCCACCCTAGAGCCTATTGGAGGCAGGTATCGTAGAGTCATTATCTCTCTTTATTGATTTCTAGCCACTGAGAGGTATCTTTGGAGGGAAGGGTCATGACATAAGGGTATTAGAGGATGATAGTTGACAAATAGGAAGGAGTTTGGAGATAGTAATAATGATGATTTCCTTATTTGTTAGGAAAATAGTGTTAGGTGATCATGGTACATTACATAATTCAGGGAAGACCATCTAGGACATAGTATTTTAGGTCCCCCTGTATTTTGATGCAAGGACTCTAGGACAGCCGAACAAATAAGTGAGGCTACATCGGTTTTAGAGAAGAGACCCTAGGAATGGTACATAAATCATAATGACATGTGTTCTTGTTTGAATTGGGATTATTTGGGAAGGATAAAATAGGTAAAAAATAAATAAATTAATTAATCATGTTATAATGAATCTTTAATTCCACATTACTCGGGCTTATGTATTCCTTGTTTACGTTTCAATTTTGGCTTTTGGTAATCTTCAGTGTGTGGCTTAGGTAGTGGTGGCTCACCAGGAAGATCTGGATTATTGACAGAGGGTTGATCTAGTCGAGGAGGATGACCACTGGTATATGAAGTTGTGTTATTTTTAGAGACATGATTTAGAAAATGTACGAGGGTTGACATTTAGAAGGAGTTTTGAGTGGAATTCCTGTCATCAACCTTGAAGGCTGATAAGAGGCTGGAGATAATCTCCCTCTTGTAGGGGAGTATGTCAGTATAGGATCTAGGGATCAAGTTCAATGATCCCTATATTTTTTTCCATGGATATATTTCTAGATGAGTAGTGTCGTGTGAGATGTATTTTGGTGACACATCAACATTATAGCTAGAATTCAGTTAATCCATTTACATTAATAACATAAATGGAGGCCCTAATGAATGTAGAGGTGGTTGAGATAATTCACTCATGTGAAGGTCAACCCTAAGAGGGGATCCGGAAGAGTCCTTCTAGATACAAGGTTATCAGTGACTTGTCTCTGGTGCTGGGGAATTCGAGTCTTAGATCGGTATATTTTTGACCTCACAAGCATCTTTTTGACCTTTTATTTCTCAAGACTTTTTTGTGAATTTATGAGTGAGGCATTTCATATGCATAGTACATGACCATCTTCTGTATCAGTTTCCAACATCCGTTAGAGCTCAGTATGACATAGGTGTATAGGTTCAGCATCAACCTCATCCAAAGATGCTAGCATGGTCGTTTCAGCAGTAGGGACAATAGGCTCATGCTCCTTTGAGGGTAGACATAGTTGGTAGGGGATGAACTCAGGAGGTTCCTCAGGGAAATCGATCGGGGCATGTTCATATAGGTTTTCATCTGTATATGGGAGGATTATTTTGGAAAAGAATGATTCATGAAGTTGAGGTAGCAGTTCCAGTAGAACCATAGATCATTAGAGGTATGGAATTTTTTTTATTACCCATTAATTTTACATGATTGATATATAATCCTATCACTCAATTTATGAACATGCTTCAGCCCTTGCGTTGGGAATAGAAAAAAGATAGGGTTCTTGTTCCTCAGGTGTTGAGTAGGCTATTAAGAGTTTATACCTGCTTGTTTGATGTGTGCTAGGGGTGTGTACCGATGATGGGGCCTCATAAATACCATGGGGAACTTTTTCTACAATAGATGAATCCAAATGTTTTCATCAGTAGAATTGAATGTTTGTGTTCAATGAATGTCGTTATTGAATCCATCCATAGGAAAGTGGGTTTTTCATATGTGGATGGTTAGAATGTGGTTTTTATAGTTATTGGGGCTGTTAGGTGGGGATTCGGCATGAGAACACCCATCTCTTTGTTTTAGATGAGATTCTAGAATAATTAATGGACACTGAAATGGAAGAGGTTCCTAGAGTAACTAGGGAATTCGTAAATGTTTTCTCATATTGGATGTGATTCTTCCCCCTAGACATAATGATGAGATCATGGTAGACTAATATCCAAATTATTCTACATTTTCAAGGGCTCATTATCGGATGGACCCATCAGAGTTATTGGATTTGAGGATTCAAATAAATGATATGACGAATAAGGGTATTTATCTGGCTCAGTGTGTTGTTTTTGGGGGATTCAGTTTTGTTTGCAAGGAAGGTGATGGTGGTATAGGGTTTTAGATATAGTATTGGAGGTTGTACCACATAATGGTAAAGAACCGCTTCCCTCTTACAAGGATATATAATCTTTTGACCAATTGAGATAGGATAGTTTGTTATCTAGGATTGAACTATAGTCAGGATATCACTAATTGATGTTGAAAGAGGGAGATATCTCTAAAACTACTTTTAGATGCTGGTATGTGAACTTCGATTTAACAGTCATTTCATATGGTGTTATGAATTCACTATTCATTCACAAGGGAATTATTAAATCAATATTTCATGATTTCATGGCATGTTTCATCATTGCATTTATTGATTATATCGAAATCTAATCAAAGTCATAGGGGGTGCATTTCAAACATCTCTTAACTATATCGTGGTTTCTCTGGTGCCAATAGCTCTATGGAATGTCATCCAAGTGTATGTTCTAGACACAATAGATGCATTTAAATGGGACTGTGGTGTCTTGCCTATGTTTTAATGTTGGACCATCAAAGGTTGAAGAGGTTGTTTCTTGGATAGCACACAAGAATGTGGCATAATTTTGTAGTTTTCAAGGTCTTTTATAATATTATTGTTGTTTTTTTCCTATTTTTCTTGAGTTATATGTCTTTTGAAATATTTAAATTGAATGTACCAGGATTATGTGATGATATAGTAGTGCAAGGAATCCTTCTATTACCTAAATGGGATATTGGTTAGTGCTTCATTTCTCTAGTTACTAGAGGATGGGGTGATATTTATGAGGTTTTGTGATGCATCCCATATGGGTTTGGGATGTTCCTTGATGAAAAAAGGACAAAAGTATCTTATGATTCCAAGAATTTATTTCCTCATGAGTGTAACTATGCCATCAATGATCTAGCACTTGTTGCTGTTCTATTTGGGTTGAAGTTATTGTGAAAATACCTCATTGGGGTGTGCTTTGTGGTCTTCACGAATCACAATATCTTGAGGTATATCTATTACTATCAAGATATATATCTTGGAAAGTGGATTTGGAAGGAGTTTCTTCATTAATGTGAGTTTGAAATCTCATAAACCTCAAGAAATGGTAATGTTATGGTAATTTCCATTGGTAGGATGTCATAGAAGGTGGTTTTTAGGAGTCTGTAGATGCTTGTAGAGTATTGGTGGAATTGGCATCCACGCACCTAGTAGTAGGAGTGTGATGCGGTAATGGGTCTTTGTTTTAGATGGTGGTGAATTATTCTATTATTTAGTAGGTGGAGAAGTCTCATTGGGGAGTCTCAGAGGTGGAGGTGTTGTGGGATCATGTTAGACATAGTGATGCTCTATAAGGATGGTCAGAGGATGGCTGAAATCAAATGTTGTTTCATGAAAAGTTGTTTGTTTAAATTGATGTGTTTGAGGGATTTATTCCAGAGTTTCATATAACACTTTTTAAGATACTTCCATGTGTTTTTAAGATGTATAGTCGAATTCTGATATAGTTTTAGTTGTCTGGGATGTAAGGGGATGTGGTAGAGTTTGTGACTAAGTGCATAGTTTTCCATAAAGTGATGGCTCTGTACCTTGTTACCCACGGTTTTTTGTATCCCTAGGATGTCCCTATGTGAATGTGTATTAAAATAGGAATGTATTTCATCTCAAGTAAACCTAGATCACTATGATTCTATAATGGAATTTGAGTGATACTTGATCGATTGATGAAATCGGCTCACTTCTTAGTGATTAAGGAGTCGGGCGCACTATATGACTTGGTTAAGTGGTGTGCGGATGATGTGGAGTGGTTTCATGTATTTTTTTGAAACTTTTTATCATTTATGATTTTATATATTACCTCACATGTCTGGAGAGGATATTCATCATGCTTTTATATCCCAATTATGCCTCGTTATTGATTTCCACCCTCAGACAGAGGGGTAGACAGAGCGGTCTATCCAAGCATTGAAGGATATGATGTGGGTGTGAGTATTGGACTTTGGGGGGTATTTTATATGAATCATATCAATTAAATAGTATTCTTATAATAATATATATCACTATTTCATTGGATTTTTTCCATTTGTGGCGTTGTACAAGAGACTGTGTCATTCTACATTGTGCGGGAAGGATGTTGGGGAGAAAATTGTTCATGGTACGAGTGTGGTGTGAAGCACAAAAAATAATTTTAATCTCTTTGGTGATTTTATTAATGTATCAAATGAAGTACATAATTTTTATGATGATCGCAGGTTGAGGTTCTTGGAGTTCAATGTTGGGAACTATGAGTTTTTTATTGTTTCCCCTTGATGTGGACAATGGTGGTTTGGAAGAGGGAGTAAGATTTCTCCCAAGTTCATTATACCCATTGAGACGATGGAATGATTGGGGGAGGTGGTGTATCATTTTGGATTTCCACCACAACTGGAGAGGATCCATGATGTCTTACATGTGTAATAGCTCTGTCGATATCTACACAATTACTCCCCTCTCACTAACTAGGGAGAGTTGGATATCGAAGATGAAATGGAATTTTTAGAGTAGCTAATGGAGATCCAGGATCATCAAGAAAATGTTATGGATGGATGACATCAAGTGCTTACAATTGTCTCTTATTAACCATTCAAGGTTCTGATTCTCCGGTAATGTGTATAGAATCACCCATATCGAATCCTCGATGCTGATACCTTTTATGATTCAGTAGTTTTTTGTAGATTGTATTCTGAATTGTGGGTTTTCTTGTAGAGAATAATTAAAATTATTGATTGATTAAGATTGATAAAACTATTAGAAAAATATTGGTTTGAGTTCAACATTAGGTAGTTAAGCCTCTGATATCCTTGAGTCTTGCTTTGTATTGAATTAAATTGAGACCCATGTCACATGTTGAAGTTGATTGGAATTACCATGTTCTAGGGATATAATGAAAGCCTTAAATTAACTAAGGATTCTAATCATAATCATATCCTATTTTTGGTAGTGTATTTATGGTTCCAATAATCCATGGAAACCACTCATTAAACAAAACAAGTCATTAATATAGGACATGTTAAGACCAATATACACAATTTTAATTCAAAGAATATTCAGCGAGCAAAATCTTTCAATCCCTTAATATCCCAAAATTATAACACACCTTTATGAGAGATTTAATCATCCATTTAAATATTTATAAAGTAGGTAATATGTTTCTATAGTGAATAAATCTAAATAGATAAAAAATAATGGGATATGAAAAGAGTTGTGTATTGAACACACACACTCACTAATGGTGATGAGAATTAAAAATTAAATTTTGAATGAATGATGATGATAAATAAGGGAAGGGGATTCAACTGTATTTGAACTATTTTAACTTCAAAATTTTTTTATTAGAAGGTGTATGAGAATAAAATATAAAGAAGATGGAACATGCTTAAAAATTCTATTGAAATGAAAACAAACATACATGTTTACAAATAAAAAAAATACAAAAGAACATGAAACGAAAGAGAGGAGGAAGGTTATCTCAAGTAAAAACATCAGTATGTAACGTCCTCCCAAACCTTTGGAAAGGCTTTTCTTATGTCAATGTATTCTCCTCTCTTCTGAAATGATAACACATTCATTGATAAGAGGGGCTTGTATTTATAGACCAAGGATGAGGACAATTTAAATTCCAAATCTTTCACTCCATCTACATTGCCAATTTGGCCATCCATAAATCTGAATCAAAAGATATCATCTTATTCAAAGTTGTAGATATTAATTTTGTCCGGATACACTCAAAATCCACAGGCATTTGGAATTATGGATCCAATGTTATGGTTGTTATAATAAATAAATTAAATCTATCCATTTCAATCAATTCTTTTTTGATGTCCTAAATGTGAATGGATTTTTGAATAATAATATGCCATCAAATCCGGATTCATTCTTCCACAATGTCGGCTCCCTGTATCTCCTCTATCACAAGTAAAAAGATCAGATTTATTTGATGACAATAACTTGAGAAATTTCTTGAATAGTGTCCCTATTGTAATTCCCATCCAAAATGGTGGGATGGACTTTAAAGCATTAGTTGGGCCCTTTGTTCCTGTAGTTGGACCTTAAAAGTTTTATGCAGGATTCATTGGGATAATGAGGAACATATGGTGGAATTTAATAAAATTTGGGTTTGGGATTTAGACAAGTAACTCAATCACCATGGCTGGAACAATTTCTTCACTGATTCTTTTGGTCTTTATTTTTGGGCCATATGACCATCCAAATAGTCTATTTGGCCAAGTATCCTTCTAACGAAATGTTTTAATTAGAGTAAGAAACCCTAAAAAATGAATAATGGAAATTGGACAATTAGGGTGAGAATTGTTATTAAAACATTAAATATTATTCAATCTGAATGAAATCAAATAGTGAAAAAAATTATATTAAATATTTAACCATTAATATTTCACAGAAATTATGAAAAGTTTATATAAAATCACTAATGGTATTGTAAAATATGTTATGAAAATATTAATAACATAATATCTTCAACACTTAGTCTTGTGCATGTCATCATTTTCATCAAATATTAAAAATATTAGAAAATAATTCTCACTTGGAAACAAATATTAAAATTGTTTTTTCACCAATCAGGGGAAGTTAGACTATTTAAATCTTCCATATTGAATTCCACCACAAACTGTTATAGAAATTATTTTCCTGAAACAATTCGTTTTTAATTCTCAAATATAGAAAAGGAAAATGTGGACAATCAAAACTCACACCTCTTAAGATGATAAAATTCATAAATAGAGGTTCACTCTTTCACCAACCTAAATTAAACTCATAGGGTTTGAAAGAGTTCTTAGCATCCAATATCTATCGTAAAGTGCATAATAATCAAGAGGTCTTTTGAAAGGGTTTTTGTGTGGCTATGTAATGGTAGGAATTAATTATTCAGAAGTGTAGTAAGATGGGTAAAACACCAACTTGAATAAAGAAATGCACAATATTTTTGAAAAAAACATAGAATGAAATAGAAACACATATTTATATGGGAATTTTTTTTTGAATAAATATTGAAAAGTGGTTGAAAATATTAATGGAATGAGAAGATGAAATATTGACAAAACACAAAACCTCTCTCAATGACATAATAATATGTAATGCATGTGTTTTTTTAATTTTTATTTTCATTTTTTGAATGTTGAACTTGAAACAAATCTCACTCCCATCTCAAAATCCATGATTGATCTCCTCAAGACACTAATTATAATAGTTATAACAAGATCAAAGGATGAGGATGCGTGATTTCTAACCCGCCCTAAACACAAAACATTCTTATTTTGGTATTTTTCAATTTTGTTTATGATTTTCATGATCACATGTTAATAAATTTTGAACAATATGTCATAAGCATATATACATTAATAAAAATCACTGAATGACAACCTCTCTCCCCACAATAAAATGGATTATTTCCCTCAATCATATGAAAACATAGATAAAACCAATAAAAGGGAACCAAAAAATGAAATTCATTCCCCCACACTTATATTTCAATAAATAATACAATGAAAGTCGGTGTAGATATTGGGTGGGATGAGGTATTCGGATTATAATGTGGATATCAAGGAAAATGTTTTCATTGGCTCAAAGGGGCTTTCAAACGGATGATTAATGAATGGAAAATGGGAGGCTATTGAGATATTGTGATTATCATGTGGTTCAAATAATACATATATCATATTAATGCACACCAAATTAGGAAATTCATCTTGAAGGTCCATAGACTGAAGACTCAAGAATGGGGATAAAAACATACATTTTGAAAATATGGCCATAGGTGGCATTGGAATGAATGCTAATGTTGTTCGACCTGCTCAGGGAAAAATATTTTCCAAATGAAAAATTGAGAAATCAAAATTAGTTGGTTTGAATAAAATATTATATTTCTAAATTCATGCTGAAAATAAAAAATTTATGATATGAAAACATGTCTTTTTGACTCTTCGAATTTTTTGCGCAAAATTTCAAAACTGGATGGTGAGTATGTATGACTATGTTTGTATTCATTTATTTATTTTTATAGTTATTTTATTATTATTTTAAAATACACACCCACACAAAAGAGAATGATAGAACGAAAAGAACTATTTATGACAAAAGTGAAAAAAATTGAAAAATATAAGAACCAAATGAAAAAGAGAGAGAGATAGAATGAGGAATAAGATAGATATTGGGAGTTAAAGGGAAAGTGGTGCACTGTAGTTTGGGTTTTGAGGGTGGCCTTCTCCATATATTTGTGGGTCTATTGTGGATCTTATGGTTGTCGAGGTGGATCTAGGGATGTTTTTCCTATCATGGATATTCATCAACCAATGTCCATTTATAGTGAATTTCATTTTTGAATATAGAACATGGAATTGCACTGAAAAAAATAGGTAAACTTGGGAAATAATAAAAGGACCATCCTAATGAGAATTAAGCTTACTAGGGTGAAGCTAAAGTCGATATTTGAAGAGAAATAACTTTTCATCTTCATGAAATACCTTTCGAAGGATGTGTTTTTTATGGAGTGACAGGAATTTTTCTTTGTTGATATTACTACTCTCGTTAGAATCAAGTCAATGTTCCTCCAATTCATCCAATTGAATCATTCTTTCTCCACCAGATTTTTCAAAATATAAAACATAGTATTTTGTAACCCAAAAAGGATTATGTTGAATTTCAACATGCAAATGACATGCATTACCAGAAACTTGCCTAAAACTAGACATCCCAATGGATGTTTTGTAGTCTGTTTGATCATCCCAAACTACTTCACCAAGTCTTTCAGGCCAATCATTTCAGGTGGGATTATCAATTCTCTCATGCACACTTTTCACTTTTATATTAGAAATTTCAGAAATTCCAATTTTTTGGGAGTGATATGAAGTTGACGTTTTATGTACAACACCATTATTTTTCAAAATAGATTTCATGGTTCTATTATAGAAATGGGTTCCAAATCACTTATCATTGCACAAGGTGTGCCAGTTTTCTGGAAGATATGTCTTTAATATCTCAATAATAGTATATGAACCATCCTTTCTAGTGGGTTTATCCTTGACCCACCTCAAAAAAAATCAACCACAATAGGTATGTATGAAAACCCATTAGAAGAGGGAAATGGTCCTATGAAATAGATACCCCAAACATCAAAGATTTCACAAAAAAAATAAATTATTATGGGGCATTTTATTTCTCTTTGAAATTGTACCATACTTTTGGAATGTGGTACATGATTGATAGAACTATTGTGAGTCCTCTAAGAGTGAAGGCCAAATGAATCTAGAGCCTATGAACTTTCAAGAGTTCCTTTGCAGTCCAAAGTGGCCAGCTCTAGGAAGTGAGTGAAAAAATTCTAAGATGGATAAATGATCATCTTCATCAACACATCACCTAATTACCATGTCAGTCCAAGATTTCCAATGTTTATTTTCTTCCCAAAAATAGTATTTTGAATCACATTTCAACTTTATTTTTTGTTATTTTTCAAACAATTCATGATAAACACCAGAGATCGTGTAATTTATAATTGGGGAATACTATAGTATTTTGGGAGTGAGAGATGAAAGGTGCCCAGTGGGGAATTCCGGATCATTGATTTCTGAATGAGAAAAAATAAAAATTCTACTCAAGTGATCAGCCACATGGTTTTCTTTTTCCTGATCTATCTTTGATTTCTATGTCAAACAATAAAAGAATTAGGATCCATAGTATTATACTCTGTTTGAAATCACTTTTCATTAGTAAGAACTTTATAGTAGAATGTTCTGTGGAGTTGATGATTTTGACACCTAAATGATAGGGCTGAAATTTATCAATGGTAAAAACCACTACTAAAAGTACATTTTCTTTTATAGTGTATTGAGTTTTAGTTTCATTTAATATTTTCGAGACATAATATTTGGCATGAGGAATATTTTCTCTTCCTTCACCAAGAGCATCCCCAATGAATCTATTATAAGAATCACTCATCAACTCATATGATAAGGACCAATCATGGGGATGGATCAATGGGGTAGATGTAAGAGATGCTTTGAGTTAAATAAAATCTCTCTTGTAATCCTCATCGAGATGGAATGTGAAATCATTTTAGAGTGATTGAGTGAGTGGGAGTTTAATACTATTAATTCTATGGATATATCACTGATAGAAACTAGAATGATCGAGAAATGAACAGATGTCTCGAATAGAGGTGTGTTCATTAAGTGATTGGATTACTTCAATTTTGGTAGGATCATCTTCAATATCTTATTTTGAAACTATGTCCCCTAGAAAAATCCCATTTGCAACAATGAAGTGACATTTCTCAAAATTAATCACAAGGATACACTTGACATACCATTAAATGACTAGAGAGAGTGAATTCAAGCATGATTAAAAAGACTCACCATAAATGGAAAAGTCATCCATGTAGACTACCATGAAGTGTTCATTGAAATCTGAAAAAAAACTCATCATACACCTGTGGAATGTTGTAGGAGAACTAAAAGTCCAAAAGGAATTATCCTATATGCATATGTTCCAACGGTCCATGTGATAGATGTCTTTTCTTAGTCCAAAAGTGCGATTGGGGTTTGGATGTAGCTGGTGTATCCATCAAAAATGCAATAGTATGACTTTTTTGCAAATCATTCTTGCATTTGATCAATGAATGGAAGATGGTAGTGACCTTTTCGTTTTTCGTCATTAAACTTTTAGTAATCAATTCACACCCGCCATTTTTTCTTCACTCGATTTGTGAATACATCCATATGTTCATTTTTGATAGGAGTTATCCCACCCATTTTAGGAATAACTTGAATTGGACAAACCCATTCACTATAAAAAAATTGGGTAGATAATACCAACATGAAGAAGCTTGGTCATCTTTTCCCTAACTACCTCAAGTATGAGTGGATTGAGTCTTCATTGTGGTTGACTAATTGGTAGGGATGATTCCTAAATATAATTTTTATTCATACAAAGATCATGGTTAATTCTAATTATGCCATCTAGGGTCCATACTAAGCCCTTTTTGTTTTCCTCTATCACCATAACATCTTTGGACACCCCGGTTTGAGTAAGTGAAGATGAGATAATGAAAAAATATAAGTGATCATGGAAACAGAATGCATATTTTAGGTGTTTATCAAAATGTTTTAGATATGTATCATCTCTCATTTAAGGGTTAGACAACTGAAAAATGGAGGAGGGGATTTCAGTTTCTTCAGATGATTTTTTTAAAATATTTCCCATGGTGGAGTTGTAGATATCATAGTTGATTTTGTATTCAATAGAGCTTTCAAGATATTATAGATTGATGGAGTTTATAAATGAGAGGTTAAAATTAAATTCACCATTTATAAATTGGTTAATCATGGTAAAGATTTCACATGATCCTCTCTCATTAAAACATGATGAGGATGATGGAATGGGGATAAATTGACTGCCAGAAGTGCCTCAAAATCATTGTCTGATAATGAAGAGTGATCCTTCGATGGGTATTGAATGGCATTGAAAATGATGAACTTGACCTGTTGGTCACCAAATTCCATGGATAAGATGTCTTAATGGAAATCAATTTAGGTTCTCAATGTCATTAGGAATGGTCTTCTTAGAATTAAGGTAGTTCAAGAAGATTTTGTCTCACCATCCATGTCAAGGACATAGAAATCACCAGGGAAGATAACATGAATCACATAAACAAGGGAATCCTCGATTATACCCCCAGGACAAGTAGTGATTCAATTGGCCAATTGAATGAAAACACCCATTTTATATAAGGGTCCCAGACCAAGGTTTGAGAAGATGTATTTGGGCATTATATTAGTTAAACCCCTAGTTCTATGAGTGCATCATCAAAGTTGGAACTTATAATATGGAATGGAACTGTAAAGTTCCCTAGATATTTTCAAATTATGGGAATAGACTACTAGGTGGATATATTTTTGAAGGTCCTAAGTTTCATCTTTTGGGTGCATAATTCCTTAAGAAACTTGCAATGCTTTGGGATTTTTTATGGAATCTTAGAGAAGAATGTAGACTTCAACACGTCTAAACATATCGAAAATTTCAGGATCTGGTTCAATGGACTTCATTGTCTTAGAAATTTCTTGAGGAAAAGGAATTGGGTTTCTAATTGGAATGGAAGGAGGTTATGGAATGACTTTATGATCCTTTTTATGTTTATTTTTATTTTCATTTTCTAGGTCAAAATTCAAAGGGGGTTGGAGTTTTTATGTTGAGGCATAGTATTTTTTCCTGATAAATGTGAAATTGGACTTACATTACCCTTGGGGTTGGGATATGAATGATCTAGGAGTTGTGAATAATTTTATTTTGTTGATGGATCAGGTGGGAACAAAGATGACCAATGTGGGATTCAATGTTTTTGAGGCTAGAATGGGTGAATTAGTTACGATCTTCCACTTCAATTTTCCATGCTTTCTTGGATAAGGAGGCTTGTCCCAGATTTTTATTACATTGATTTTGGATCTTGGGAAAGTGATAGTATTGGTCTGGGAATTGGGAATGATCACAAGGATAGTGGAATCCAAGAGTAGGAGTGTTCCTTTGAGGATGAGGATCAAAAGGGTAAGGTTGTTTAAATTTACCACCACTTTGACCATATTGGAATTGGATTTTGTTTTGATTTATTAATTGAGGGGGATTAAAATGGGAATACCATACCTCAATCCTTGGTTGATGGTCAAATAGAAGGGCTTGTATTGGGGTTGGATGATGTTTCTAATGAACTGACCTAATTTTCAAGTGTTGGGGTTTCACAGAGAATATGCCACATTGATCCCCATAAGTATTGATGAATAAGATGTATCCTATTGAATTCATAGAAATTTGTTAGTTGGATGACTTATGGAGATATATATTCCATAGTTCATAATAGGATGAGTTAATAGAGAATGTGGAGAAGATGAGGGTGGGGCTTCAGATGCAACAACAAGTTTCTATACAAGACTAATAAGATCACTCATCCACACTATCATCTTGTTAGGATCTATCTATTAAATATCTCTATCTTGTTGGACTTGAGTATGTGCTCTAGTTGGTAATTTTTTTGTTTTTGTAGACATGATTTTTTTTGAGATCACTTTCAACTGCTGGTGTTTTATCAACAAAATCCCCCCCACTTTTGGCATTAGTGAGGGTTCTCTCCATAGCCAATAACCACCCATATAAGTATGGGATAAATATTAGTCAAGGATTTGGGGGGTGTGGGTATGTTAAAACACTCATTTTTACCTCTACTAGTACTCATGGATTGAATCATTTGGGAATTGATAAATACCACTTATTTCATTTCAGATGGAAGCAGTTTCAGAAGCTGGAAATAAATTAATTAAGAAAACATGATTCATGTCATTCCATATGGTAATGGAACTATGAGGGAGTTAGTGAAGCCATGACATGGATGTGTCAGATAAGAAAAAAGTGAATGATCAACATTTTATTTTTTCCTCAAAAACCGCTTGATTCTTCATAATAGAGCGCACCACTTGGAACTCATTAAGGTGGATATCTGGAACCTTATCGGCTAGCCCATGGAAATAATGAAGAAGATGAATCAAACCATATTTGAGTTTGAAGCCAGCCTCGATGTTTGGATATTAAATACTAAGGTGTTAGTAATCCATATTAGGGGAAGAATGTTCTATAAGGGGTTTCCCCTCAGATTGGCCATGTCTAATTCAAATTGGTTGGACAATGACAAGTTCTTTAATGTGTTGATTATCTTTTAAGTTACTCCTATGTTGGTTATGTTTTTTCTAAATTTCATTTTCAAAAAAATTCGAGGGATTTTTTAGGAATCTAAGATTCATTCATATAGATTTTGGAAGAAAGATGATGATATTTATTTCTTGGGGTATTTTTTCATTTATGATTTTTATGCGAAGGCAAGTTTTTCTTTGTGTTTTTTTCAATTTTTTTAAATTATATTTTTTCTATTTTTTACAATAACCAGAACTAAATGACTATTTAATGCACATTCCCTGGAAACTATGCCATTTGAATGCATGGAAATTTTTCACATATCGACCGTTCATGGTTCTGATTATATGCTAATGTGTGTACCAGCACCAGAGTCGAATTCCCAGTGTTGATACTTTTAATAGTAATTTTTTTATTTGATTTTATTTTTATTGGTGGTTTGTTTGATTATCATAATTTATATTATTTATTGATTAAGATTTATTTAACCATTAGATAAATATTTGTGAGAGTTCATTGTTCGGTAGATAAGCTTGTGTTATCCTTGAGTCTTTATTTAAATTGCATTAAATTAACTCCCATGTCACAAGTTGAAGTTGATTGGAATTCCCAAGTGTTAAGGCTTTAATACAAACCTTTAAATATCTTATATTTCTAATATTAATCACATATAATTTATTTTAGTGTAATTATGGTTCCAATAATCCATAGAAACTAATTTTTAAACCAAACAAGTCATTAATCCATGACAAGTTATGTCCCAAAAAACAACGTTAATTCAAAGAGTATTCATCGATCTAAGGCTCTCAATCACTTAACATCGATAAACTATATCTCAAACCAATGAGAGGTGTAACCATACCTTGAAATAGTTATTTATTAGGTAATATGTGTTTATAGCGATTAACTATAAATATAACGAAATGAACGGGATAAAAAAATGTTGTTTGTAGAACACACACCCACAAAAAGTGAAGAGAACTAAAAATACAATTTCGATTGAATGAGAATGAAAAAGAAGGATATGGGATTAAACTATATTTAAATTATTTTAAGATCATAAATATTATTTAATATAAGTTGGATGAGAAAAATATATTATGAATAAGAAACATGCATTAAAATCATATTGAAATGAAATCAAACTTACACGATTACAAATAATAAGAACACAAAAGAACAAGAAAAAAAATTTGAGAAACGGTATCTCAAGTGAAAAGTTGAGTATGAAATGTCCTCCAAAAACTTTTTCAATGATTATTTTGTGCCAATGTATTCTCCTATCTTCTGAAATGCTAATACATGCATGGAAAAAAGGGGTTGTATTTATAACTTAAGGAGGTGGACTGATTGCATTCCAAAACTTCCCCACTACTTGCATTGCCAATTGGGCCATCCAGACTGCCAAATATCAAGATATACGCTTATTAAAATATATAGATAATAATTTTTTCTAACTAATGTAAAAAATTGGAGGGATTAGATGCATGGATCCAATATTATGGTGGTTTTAGCAAGCAATGTTAAACTATTAATTTATATCCACTCTTTTTCGATGTACAAGATGTGAATCGATTTTTGTATAGGAAGATGCCTGAAATTATGAATTCTTTTTTAAAATAATTCTTCTTAACATATCTCATCTATCATACTAAAAATTATCATCTTTATTTTATGAATTGATTGTGAGAAATTTCTTGAATAGTATGTGTATTTTAATTCCCGACATAATTGGTGGTCCAGACTTCAAAAAATCAGTTGGGCCCCAGGTTCAGGTAGTTGGACCTTAAAATGTTTTTTTACATATTATTTTGGATTATAAATAACATAGGGCATAGTTTCATAATATTTGGGATTCATGATATAGACCAATAACTCAATCATCATGGTTGGTCATGTTTCTTCACAGATTCATTGGGTCTCCTTGTGTGGAATATATAACCCACCAAATTGACGATTTGGCCAAAGATTCATTCTAATGAAACGTTGTAGCTTGATTAAATAACTCTAAAATAAAATAATCATGCAATTGGGGTAATTAGGATGAATTTTATTATTAAAACATATAACATACTTGAATCTGGATGAATTCAAATTTTTATGTAAAATTATATTTGATATTTAAGCATTAATATTTCACAAAAATAATGAATTTTATATAATATCAGTATAGGGATTATATAAAAAGTTATGAAAATATTAATAACATCAATGAACCGTTCCTTTTTTTGTGTTTTAGAGGCATGGTTGCTTGGAGGAGAGAACTTTGGATCGAAAGAAATAGATGTGTGTCAAGTACCATGAGTTTTTTGAGTTTTTCTTTATTATTATTAGTTTTTTGCCGTAAATTTTTATTCTTGTTTAATGAAATATGTTTTTTCCATTGGGTGGAAGTATTTGTTGTGAAATTTGTGATAAGGTCCAGACATGTGAAAATAGGGATACTATATTCTTAATTGAGTAGTATTAAATTTGATGCGATTAATATTGTACATGATAGTTAGTGTCTCCTAAAGTGGATAGTATCATGACATGGATGTTGAAATTAATAGATTCCTATGTTTTGGATGTTATAGTTTGTTGACTACAATGGATGTCAGATAGGGGAGAATAAAGATTAAGACAGTTGCCCAGTGGTTGTGTTGTAGTGTGGTTTTTGTTGTTTTGGTCGGCTTATTTAGTTGGTGGTAGTTCATGAAGGGCGATGAGCAGCTTGAGAGATATCTTTTAGGTTGGTTGGATTGAAATATTATTCATCTTGGATGGTCTTAAATTCTTGGAGGTGATAATAGTTTGAGTGGAATATGATGTAATGGCCTTTTTCTCCCCGATCATTTGCTTTTCTGGTTTCATTGTTGGAGATGTTCATGTAGGTTTCAAGAGTTTTCAGAGGAGTTGGAAGTGCACAAATATACTACAAGGATTACACAACATATATGTAGATTTCATGACATGAATCTATGTTTCATGGATTTTCCATGTTGGTTCATGGCATTAAATGATTCAGGGTATAGAAAACAAAAAAATTAAAGATGATAGGGTTTTTGATTGAAACAGACCATGATGTATTACTCAATGCAAAAGGGGATTACATGTCATGTAATACCCTGAAGTTGTAATGTTTTAATATATTCTAGATTCTTGGTTTTCACAAACACTACGATTGCAGTAGTCTCCCTCATCTCAGGGGATTATAAAATCCCATCCTTGTAATTTTGGATGTTTATTTTATGAGAATAGATCATCGAGCTTCTATCATCAATATGTAGCAATATTTTTTTGATCTATGGTTTGTTATTACAGTATTTATACATTTTCTATTGGGTTGGTCTTTTTTTCATCCTAATTGTTGTGTCATATGCTAGAATAAATTTTTCTTCACTTCTAGTGAGTTATCATTTGTTCGTTGATCGGTTTGTAGTTCCTTATACATCCTCAAGTGGATTCAAACCTCATAGGAGAGAAAATTGGGGGACCATTGTGAAATCCATTATCGATAAAAGAATATTGACAGCTCTTTAAGGTATGTTTTTCCTTCATTCCTATTTTTCGTGCATCATGTGTATGGTATCTACTTTTTTTGGCACATGGATCATTGTTTCCCTACTCTAATAAAAGATAAGAACTGGGTATATTAATTTAAATGGATTGAAGGACACAGTTATAATGTATTAATAGACCTTATGTTAGTGTATTGTTTTGAACTATATGGGCTTAATACCACATTGAAAATCATGACAATTAGTAGAACTTGATTGTGCTCTAAACAACATATATGTTGGTTGGTTACTGTTGAAAACTTGTTTATTGAAATTGGTAAATCACATACAATTGGATAATAAATAGATTCCATAGGATAACCCATTTTTTGTGACAACCCCTCAGTAAACATATGAATCTAAATAAAGGATTCCGTGTAAAAACTGAAATTGTGTTATAATTAGGTATGTAAGTGTTGTTTTTTATGAGATAAATATGGTTGTGTCTATGGGATATATATTGTGATGTGGCTATGTTGTGATGTGTGGATAAACTCTGGATTATAATATTGGTCGGTTTACGTTGTGACTTTAATGAACTTATAGATGATACATCTACCTGACCATGTAATGGAATCATATGTTCAGAGTTATATTGATTGTGGAATGGATGAGAAGTGTTTCACATAGGGGCTTTGATGAGATATTGATGTCATTTTGTGTTTCCTGTTCTGTTTTGTGCTTGGTAGTTTCACGAATATTAGTGTAATAAATGAATAAATAATAGGTTAATAAATTATGCAATTAAATTGGGATGGTTTGGTTAACGAAATTAATAAATGTGTTCTGAATTATGAATAGTAATTATTAATTATCTTGGATGAAAATTTAAATTAGGATGTGGAATTATGTTTGGGGTTGTGCATTTAGAGTAAGTAGTAATGTCGGCAGTGTTGTTATCTGGTTATTAGTTGAAAACCCAAAGGTTAGTCAGGATTATTTGGTATCATTTATATATACTTATATTTACCTTTTTATTTCAATACGCACCCCACCTAGTTGAGCACTACATGATGTACACCGCCATATTCATGAGGGATGGTGTATTTACCAAACATCCCAATGGGATGATGGATGGATGGCCACCTGGTCTTCACAACTCCCTCTTTTAGGATGTGACAATCCATGATTTTTGGGTAGGATGTGGTGTGTGAGGCCCAGGTGTGTTAAGGTGGGTTGGGTTTACCATGTGTTTTCCAAATGATATGTGTTGTGACTTCCCTTGTGTTTTCAGGTTGTGGTGTATTATACTTCTTGATATTTCTTTGGGATGAGATATGGTTTTTGAGTCCCAGGTGTACATGTAACACCCCGAGATTTAAGGAAAATATTCTTTTTAATTTCATTAATGTCTTGTGTTGTACGCTACACCAAAAGGAACTTGTACAACATGCATCCCTGACGTGGATTACATTACACACAATAAATACCTTCCTCGATAGCATGTGTAGTACGCAATACCGAGTTTCACTAAACGAGATATTATTATAATATTATTATGAACTAGCAATTTTGAATAGTAATACCCACTCTTGGAAATTTTATAAATTTTATCATTCAAAATGGAATTCATTTGTGGATTTGGAATATCAAAATTAGCTTACGGTGAAATTTTGGTACTTTTCGGATTACTTTCATATTCTGATGAATAGTGAAAATTAATAAATTTTACTTAAAAACAACTTTTTTAATAGAAATAATTAATAGTGATAAATTATTAATTCGACTGGTTTTAAAGTATATTTACAATATATTTTTACCATTTAATACAATGTTAGTCATTGGATGTAATTTCACATTTAAACCAAACATAAACAAGTGTCAATCTTTTGATAGTTATTATCTCTTAAAAACGTGAAATTTGTTTTGATGACGGGAATTAATTTTTAAATTAATTAATGAAAATGATATGTTTGGAATTTGGTAAAATAGAAATCATTTTTGAATTCATAATATCAAATATATCTTAGGCCTAATTTGTGGTATTTTTCTGGAAACTTTCATTTTTTGATGAATAGTGAAACCACTAAGTGGTAGTTAAAAAACTGAATTTTTCATAAAATTTAATTTTACCACTTTTTTGAATGGAATTTCAAAAATACGAGACACAAGGTTGATGTCAGTAAGTCAAATCTGGTTTAATAAGATGAAAATAATTTTTGGTGAATAGTAACTTTTTACTTTGCTTACCACGGTTAAAAGTAAATAGGGTAATTAAGGGTAAAAATGATATTATTTTTACCCTAACACATGTACTAACTCTATTAGATAAGTTTAATTCTACCAAAAACAACCCTAGGAATAAAATATGACCATTTTGGCCCACTTGGATTAGATTAGGACATTTAATATTAATTTATTCAAAGAAGGGCTAAAATAGTTCTTCTTCTTCTTCCATTCTATTTTTAAAAATTTTTTCAAAAAAGGCGAGGACCAAAGAATCTGCACATGGAGAGAGAAAAAAATGAAAAAAGAGAAAATAACCAGACAAGATAAAAGGAAAAAGATAAAGGATAAAAGAAGAAAGAAAAACAGAGGCTACGGGGGCCTGAAGTAATGGAGGCCGAGAGCATCCCCTATGATGATGTTAATCCCTGTTGATTTCAGACTGAGAGAGGTTTGAAAGAAAATGTCATCCAGTCCTGGTGAGACTATAGAAGCCAGGTAGTCCGCAGCTTTATTTCCCTCCCTCCAGGTATGAGAAACTCTAGTTATAGTACCCAAGAGACCCCGGAAACTCCGGGTAATGTACTCGATAGACCAAGGAACGCTCCCGATTCCCTGAATGGTATTTGAGAGTATCAGGGAATCTGTTTCCACTTCTGTTAGAACCATTCCCCTTTTGATGCATTCCTGGAGGCCAACCATCATACTCTTCACCTCTGCAAGGAGCGGAGTGCCCGGGCCCAACCGAATGGAGAAAGAAAACAATACTGAACCATTATGACTACGAACGAGTCCCCCTACTCTAATGTCACCCGCAAGACAGGAGCCACCAGTGTTAAGCATGAAGCCATGATTCGGGGGAAGCCAGCGGACCCAGTGACCAGTACTCGGAGCAGGGGCCGGAGGAAGATGATGAACCGAGGGAAGAAGGCGCTGTAGATTGGGTGCCTCCCTCTAGGAACTAAGCACAACAACCATATCCAGAAGTAGGTTCCTGACTTGGAAGATGATGGAGCAAGCTGAGGAGGATATGCCTTCATGAAAAAACCCGTTACGAGAATGCCACAAACTCCAACAACCAGCGTTAAACACCAGAGTACGCACTCTTCTCTCCGGGCCCGCATCACTCGAACCATGAAACCATCGATTGAGGAAGGGTTGATCTGCCATGGATGGAATATCAAATCCCGTGAAAGCACCAAAGAAGGACCAAACCTCGCGCGCCCAGTCGCTATAAAAAAAAGTGCTCTGAGGTCTCCTCCTTATGCTTCTTACAACAAACACACTTGGAATCCATACTCACCCCATATCTTCTGATATTCGCGTTTGTAGGAAGTCCTCTGTGTCAGATTCTCCAAGAAACGAAATTAAATTTAGTGGGAATGGAGTTATCTCATAGTGTGTTAGTCCAAGGGACCTCTGCTGTCTGCATGGCAGAAATTCGACGATAATCTTTGGAGGTGAAGTTACCAGACGACGAAGGGGTGAATACACACCGATCAAGGGCCAAGGACAGATCAATGAGGTTAAACATCTCCTCCTGGATCTTGTTAAGGATAGCACTAATGAAAGGAGGGAAGTTTCTAGCCTCCTCGAAGGAAACATTGGTAGCAGTGCATTCCAGAAGACCAAGGGACTCCCCACACCAGTTTTCATGCCAAAATGATATGTCACCACTACCGATGATCCAGCGAGAATGTGGTCTGAGAACAATCACCATGGGATGAAGCACACACCATAAAGGGGATTCCTGCACAACTCCTCCCTCCCCATTACTGAGATATCATTCATGCATGTTCGTGCCCCATAACGTGCGTTTTTCCAGGAATTCCCATGCCATTTTAGCATGCATGCAAGAGAGGGCATCCCAGACATTACGGATGCTGATGCCACCTTCCTTGACCATCCACGCCATGCTCCGCCAAAAAACCCAGTGCCGTCGCCCCTCATTCTTTGGATCCCAAATGAATCCGGCAAAGATCCTGTCCATGGAATGAATAACACCCTTGGGAACCTTAATGGCGGAAATGGCATGAATCGGGGTGGTCGTGAGGACAATGTTAAACAGGGCTATTCTTCCTCCGAAGGACAGGAAATGGTTCTTCTATTTGAAAACATTCTCCGTTATTTTGCAGACGATGGAATCAAAGTCCCGAATACGTAGTTTCTTAGACGAGATTGGGGCTCCAAGATATAGAAATGGAAGGATACCTTTATGCAATCCCAGGATGCTCCCCACCTTGATGATACGCCTTTCGGGATAGGTATGTGAGATATAAAAGCGACTCTTACTTATGTTAATGATCTGTCCGCTCATACGACAATACTCCTCTAGTGTTCTGTTTAGGCCTCGCATTGACCTATTGGATGCGTTGATGAAGAAGATGGAGTTGTCTGCGAACATGAGATGGGACACTGGAGGGAAGTGAATCCTTCGTCTAAATGGAATGATCATATTCATTTCAAGGTTCCTATGCATGAGTCGGCTGAGGATTTCCTGGGTGATGATGAATAGACTTGGCGAGATGGGATCACCTTGATGAAGCCCACAGACCGCCTTAAAGAAACAGACCTTTTTAACCATGAAGGAAATCGACATCCATACTGAACTACAAAAACGAAAGATTAAATCAATATTCCAATGAGAGCGACCCATACCTTTTAGAACATTGATCAATAAACTCCACTCCACCCGGTCGTATGCCTTGCTCATATCCACCTTCACCGCCATATTGGAACCATGTGCATTGATGTTGAGATCCCAAATCATTTTCTGTGCCAAGCTGATCGCCCCTGGATAGATCTTACTTTGATGAAGCCATGTTGTTCCATGGAGATGCACTTGGGAAGGAAGATGGCCAACCAATTATTTATAATACCTGCGAGAATTTTGTATGACACATTGCACATGCTGATCGGGCAATACTGCTCCAAGGAGGAGGGAGACTTGGATTTCAGGATGAGGACAACTGTAGTAGCACATGCCACTCTAGGAAGAGGACCGCCCCTGATGAAATCTTGTATGGCACAAATAACGTCTTCCTTTCACAATGTCCCACAGTGATCAATAGAATCCTCCCGGGAAACTATTGGGACCAGCCGCAGTATCTGGGTTCAAGGCCATCATGGCATCACAAATTTCCCCTTCTTGAGGAATATCCCTCATAGACTCCTTGTCACCTTCCGCGAAGGAAGAGTTTATGTAGTCGAGGAGGCCCAAGTTTCCCCCTGTAAACCCACTTGGCCCGGTATTACCAGGACCGGCCAGCATGCTATGAAAGTGGGAATATGCCAAAGCCCCAACTGTTTCCCTGTCATCGGAGAAAGATCCATTTCCCAGTTCTATTTTCGGCTTAACCCTCCTTGTCCTTTCCTTAATACAAGCATGGAAAAAAGCAGTGTTCCTATCCCACTCTTTGAGCCACTGAATCCAGGCCTCCTCCCTGGCCACACGTTCTTGTCTTAAAAGCAGATCCGCAATAATCTCCTTCTTGCTGGCAAGATCCTCAAAAGCATGGTCATTCCACTCCTCCTCAAGGCATATTTCCATACTATCAACTTAATTCAGTGCCTCTTCAAGGGTGTTGTCAGACACTATAGAATCCCTAGACCATGATTGAAGACTTTGTTTAAGACGTCTCAGTTTTTTGTGTAGTGCAATCCACGTGTGACCCTAGACTGGGCGTGCCCAAGAGTCTCGAACCAGGTCATTGAAGCTTTCGTTATTTGTCCAATGCTGAAAGAACCTGAAGCTGTTAAGGTGGTCCTGATCAGACAATAACGAAATGAGGAGTGGGGAGTGATCTGACAGTCCACGCGTCATGTGTGTAACCCTGGTGTTCGCAAACACTGAGATAACATACAGGTTGGCCAGGCAGCGGTCCAGGCGACTCCAAGATCTCCGGGGACCCCGCTGGTTGTTGCACCATGTGAAGCAATCACCTGTGAAGCCCAGGTCCATGAGAACCTTGCTCGCCGTGAAATGGGAGAAAGTGAGGCATGCCTTCCTTTTAAAAGGGACTCTCCCTCGACGTTCGTCGGGGTCCATGACTACGTTGAAATCCCCCCCCCCCCCCACGAACTAAGGGAAGGTACCAGGATCAAAGGAGTTAAGATCAATCCACAAAACCTCCCTAAGCTGGGGGTCATAGCATCCATATATGAAGTACAAAAAGAAGGAGTGGGGTTCTATGGTAACTATAATGACCCATACTTACATACATTGTTAATACTTCAAAATGGAAGCACACTTATTACAACATATGACAAAACCACAAAGGACCATATAGGTATAGTGTCTTTAGAAACTGGGAAACATAAACAACTGGTTCATAAATCTTCTACAGTGTCTCCCGTTTATTTCATCATATCTAGGGTCCCTTTTAGCATATTCTACTTAATATCCATCTTCCTGACCTTGGGAAAAGAAAACATAAAAAGGTGAGCTCAAATGCTCAGCAAGGGTAAATAAAGGAAATAAAAATCATATCATATCTTTTTGAAAATCATAACCTGCAAAAGATATCATAATATCTTGACATGGAATAAATCATAGAAGTGAAAATGAGATCCCCATAATCATAACATGAAACTTGAAACTTTGTGCCATGCACACATAATCATGTAAAATCATTTCTTGTAAGTCATGACTCATTGCCAAGACTATCTTAGTGGACAAAGTCCCTTTCTGAACCGAGTCACCCTCGTTCCAGTCCTGTTTCACTGAACCGGTATGACCTACCATTCTAGCCATGTCTATCTCATGAGATATAAAATATTTACCCAATGCATTGGAGGGAGATATAGGTCCCACCCATCTTATAATTAATCCTTTCTTATGTGTGCCACATAATCATATACCATACATCATAGCGTAACCCACGTAATAAAAATGGGATTCTTAAACAAAATGATATCATAAAACAATTCATATAAGATAAAGGAATTCATAAAAATATTTCCATCTCAACATAATCAAATCCATGTAATAATAGGGATAAAAACATACCCCTTTTATTATCTTAGATGGAAAATAATTTTTATAATATACTTGAACTCTATTCTTGAAAAAAATATCCTTTCTACATCAAAAACACTTTTCCTTTCTTAACATGTCATACAATTTTAAACTAAAAGATGTTGATTAAAAATAAACTTGAATACTTTTAAAGGAAGTTTCTTGGAAATAATTTTTTACAAATCTATTCATGCCGTATAAGTTAAAAAAACATTCTTTGCATACTTTTGTCGGAAAAGTCAAAAAAGTACCTCGTACGAAAAATGAAAAAATATTCGTTTCATATCTTTCACTAAAAACACACAGAAGGGTAAAATTGGATTTAAACCATTTTAGGAGAATGGAAATAATATTACATATTTAGGAAACATGGATGTGGATGATAAAATAAACCCCAGTAAATACTAAAGTATAAACAATCTCGGATAAAAATGAGATTGTAATATTTCCCTTACCTTAGGTCCGATTTTCTTTGTACGTGTCCGAAGCTCCTGTGTAATGGTTTAAATAATGTTATTGGATTATTCCAGAATCATACATACTGATATGATATCATATATGGTCATATTATAAGCTTCTTGTCAGTAATATTTCATTGTTACTTGTTACTCGGGTCTTTATAACTTTTTGTTCTTATGCGTGTTTTGTTGAATAAATTCTTATTCTTATCGTTAGGTTATAGATAATTCATTTCCAGAATGGTATTAGTGTAGTATATACCATATTCATTCATTCAATTCATTTATATAATCATTATGAAATGAAGATCATGTAGAACGAGTCGCATCACATCGTGGAGACGGTATTCCGTACGTACGCACGAGTGATGATATCGTTCCTATGATCGTGGAATTGTATTGGAGTATATATATATTATTTCAGTATCAATATTACTTCATAATAATCATATTTAGTTACTCATTACACCATTATACCCATCCTTGTAAGGTGATGGTGGAAAATAGATTACACCACGGCGTGGAGACGGTATTCCGTACGTACGCACGCGCGGTGATTTCATTTTTCCGTAGGATGGATAGAAGGTGAATTAGGGTTGTTTCATATTTATAATAACATATCAGTATGTAAGTAATACTGATGTTATTACTTTATCATGAAACAACTAAAGAAAAAGAAGTTGAAGAAGAAAGAAATTGAAAAGATCGGTAATGGATATTACCTCTTCTTTGGAACGCTTCTTTGAATCCTCCACTTAAGGAACTAATATTGGTCTTTGGAGAAGACCAGGACCTCTAGGATTATTCTAGGGAAGTGGAGAGGAGAAAATGGCAGGGTTTGGCCGAGCTTGAGTGCTCAATTTGGTGTAAGGAGGAGGGGGAGGATGTGCCCTTTTATAAGGGAGGAGAGGGGCACCTTAGGAATATCTCAAAATATTATTTTATATTAAAGTCAAAATCGGTTTATAATGGTTCCAAAGGGTCTTATTTCGAAGCTAAAGTGGGGATGGGTCGAAATCCTATCAACCAATAGGATTTAGACAAGTTTAGGGTATTATTTTAACCTTATCAATTAGATTTAACTCCAAGTTAAATAATTTAACTTTTACCGTGTCTTTTTGTTTTCTTTCACTATATGGTTAATACACTTACTATAACATGCCAAACGAACCCCAAATTGTTTATTATTAATATATATATCCTTATCTAAGTAATTGGACCGAACCATAGATTTTTAGGAATAAAATAACAATTAAAAATATAATATTTGATTTAAAAACTATTTTGTGTCAATTTTGACACTATTTGATATATTATTTTTGTAAAAGTCATAACAGAATTATATGTTCGAAAAAAGTTGATTAAATCAACACTAATATATTATAGTAACCTAGAAAATTAGTGTAATTCATAAAAAGTTTCAAATTACATTTATTTTTGTGTTTCTGACATCAATTATGTCAATATTTCATAAATAAGATAATTACTGCATCATCATTGTGTCATAATTAAATTAAATTATTTAATGTCTAAAAATTATAAATAAAATACCATTATGTAGGAAATATTTTTATCTTTCCAATGAATATTTATAGTCGAATTTATCGTATGTATAACCTCATATTAAAAATGATTTACTTATTAAACTTTGATTTTAACTATTTTAACCCTTCTTTAAATAAATTAATAATAAATGTCCTAATCTAACCCAAGTGGGCATAAATGGTCATATTTTATTCCTATTTTTGTTTTTGGTCGAATTAAACTTATCAAATAGAATTAGGACATATGTTAGGGTAATAGTAATATCATATTTACCCATATTTACTATTAACCGCGGTAAAAAAAGTAAAAAGTTATTATTCACCAAAAAATTATTTTTATCTCATTGAACCACATTTTACTTACTGATATCAACCGTTTCTGTCGGATTTTTGAAATTCCATTCACAGAAGCGGTAAAATTATGTTTTATGCAAAATTCAGTTTTTAACCTACCACTTAGTGGTTTCACTATTCATAAAAAATTGATAGTTTTCAGAAAGGCACAAAAATTTTACCTTAGGCTAATTTCGGTATTCCGAATCCAAAAATGAAGTCCATTTTGAAAAATAAAATTTATAAAGTTTCAAAAAGTGGTTATCACTATTCATAATGGCTAGTTTTAATAATATTTTAATAGCATATTGTTGTTTAGTGAAACTCGGTATTGCGTACGACGCAAGCTATCGAGGAAGGTCGCGATTGCGTGTAAAGTAAGCCAAGCAAGTATGTAGTGAAAGATT
This sequence comes from Viscum album, assembly GCA_963277665.1. Taxonomy (NCBI): domain Eukaryota; kingdom Viridiplantae; phylum Streptophyta; class Magnoliopsida; order Santalales; family Viscaceae; genus Viscum; species Viscum album. Next base: position 1,230,505,305 of record OY728162.1, on the reverse strand, counting down.
CCTTTGATGATATATAAAAACAAAATATTACTCATAAAAATCTCGGGTGTTACATTCTACCCCCCTTAAAAAGAATTTCTCCCTCGAAATTTGTCACTTTGTAACAAACAGATGAGGATACTTCTCCCTCATCATATCCTCAAGCTCCCATGTAGCTTTTTCTAATTGGTGGTTCCTCCATAAAACATTCACTAATCGAGTGGTCTTGTTTCATAGGACTTTTTCGATACGATCCAAAATATCTATCGGTTGTTCTTCATAAGAAAGATCTTTCTCCAACGGTACAACTTCTGAGCTGAGTACATGTGAACGATCAGGTATGTACTTTCTCAGTAGAGATATATGGAACATATCGTGAACTTGAGAGAGATTCGGTGGAAGCACCAATCGGTAAGCTACCATTCCAACACGATCCAGTATTTCGAAAGGACCGATATATCTAGGGCTCAACTTCCCCTTCTTTCCAAATCTCATAACCCTCTTCCAGGGAGATATTCGTAAGAACACTTTATCACCCACTTCAAACTCTAGGTCTTTTCTTCAGTTGTCGGCATAACTTTTCTGTCGACTCTGAGCTGCTCTTATGTGTTGTTGAATAGATCTGACCATTTCTGGCATTTCATCAACGAGATCTGGTCCTAATAGCTTTCTTTCACCAACTTCATCCCAGCAAGTTGGAGTCATGCATCTCTTTCCATAGAGAGCTTCATAAGGAGCCATCTGAATACTGGAGTGAATGCTATTATTATAAGAAAATTCCACCAAAGATAGGTGTTGATCTAAACCTCCTTTTATATCCATAGGGAAAGCTCTCAACATATATTCTAGGGTTTGAATTATTCTCTCAGACTGACCGTCTGTCTGGGGATGATAAGCAGTGCTGAAACTCAACTCTGTATCCAGAGTATGCTGAAGACTTCTCCAGAACTTCGAGGTAAATCTCGGATCCCGATCAGATATAATATAAATTGGTACTCCATACAATCTTACCACTAAATTACATATATGCTGGCAAGCTGATCTAGAGAGAAATCCTCTCTAATAGTATTTTAGTGTGCAGACATTGTAAGACGATCAACTATGACCCAAATAGCATTATTGCCTTTGGATGTTTTAGGAAGTCCTGTGACAAAGTCCATAGTGATGTTTTCCCATTTCCATTCGGGTATGGGTAATGGTTGTAACATCCCCTTAGACTTTTGTCTCTCAGCTTTAACTTGTTGACAAACCAAGCATCGAGAGACATATTTAGCAACATCTCTTTTCATGCCATCCCACTAGAAGTACTCTTTCAGGTCCCTATACATCTTCGTGCATCCAGGATGAATTGAGAATGAAGAACTATGAACCTCATCCAGCAGCTCCTTCTTTAATTTGTGGATGGGAGGAACACAAACCCGATTCCTGAACTTTATTATCCCATCACAATCAAGGTTGAATTCAGGAACATTCCTCACCTTCTTTTGTAACTCGACATCTTCTTTTTGTGCCTCTTTAATCTTCACATGTATAGATGGTTGAACATTCATTTGAGAAAGATACGATTTTCCCCTTCCATTATAATTCAATGATCCATCCTTTGTAAATCCATAAATATTGGATCTTTTGTGATCCTCATCATGGATAAAATAGCATGGTCTTGTCGACTTAATGCATCTTCCACCTTGTTTACTTTCCTAGGGTGGTAATGGATTGAGCAGTCATAATCCTTAATCAGCTCCAAACATCTTCTTTGATGCATATTCAGCTCCTTTTGTGTGAAAATATACTTTAAACTTTTATGATCAGTATAAATATCACACCTTTCACCATAAAGGTAATGCCTCCAAATCTTTAATGCAAAGATTACCGCAGCCAACTCCAAATCATGTGTTGGGTAATTTTGCTCATGGATTTTCAAATGTCATGAGGAATAATCTATCACCATATCATTTTGAATAAGAACACACCCCACTCCCTTCTTGGATGCATCACTGTAGATCACAAACCTTTCTCCACTACCAGGCAGTGTGAGCAGAGGTGCACTGTATAACCTTCTTTTCAACTCCTTGAAATTCTCTTCACATTCCTCTGTGCAAACAAACTTAACTCCTTTCTGAGTCAAATTGGTGAGTGGATTAGATAATCGTGAAAAATATTTTACAAAACTTCGATAATATCCAGCCAAACCAACAAAACTTAGGATCTCAGTAACTGTTGTTGGTCTTGACCATCTTTCGATAACCTCTGTTTTTGCTGGATCCACAGATATCCCCTCTTTTGAGATTATGTGACCCAAAAATGAAACTTTTTGATGCCAAAATTCACACTTGGTAAATTTGGAATAAATCTTCTCCTTTCTCAGGGTCTTCAATATAATTCTCAAGTTATCTTCATGCTCTTCCTTTCTCTTTGAATAGACAAGAATATCGTGTATAAAGACTACCACAAATTGATCAAGATATTTTCTAAAGACTCTATTCATTAGATCCATGAAGATAGCAGGGGCATTAGTAAGACCAAATGGCATCACTATAAATTCATAGTGTCCATACCTTGTACGGAAATCCATCTTTGGTATATCCTCCCCTCTGATACCAACTATAACGACCCATACATACATACATTGTTAATACATCAAAATGGAAGCACACTTATTACAACATATGACAAAACCACAAAGGACCGTATAGGTATAATGTCTTTAGAAACTGGGAAACATAAACAACTGGTTCATAAATCTTCTACATTGTCTCCTATTTATTTCATCATATCTAGGGTCCCTTTTAGCATATTCAACTTAATATCCATCTTCCTGACCTGGGGAAAAGAAAACATAAAAGGGTGAGCTCAAATGCTCAACAAGGGAAAATAAAGGAAATAAAAATCATATCATATCTTTTTGAAAATCATAACCTGCAAAAGAGATCATAATATCTTAACATGGAATAAATCATAGAAGTGAAAATGAGATCCCCATAATCATAACATGAAACTTGAAACTTTGTGTCATGCACATATAATCATGGAAAATCATTTCTTGTTAGTTATTACTCATTTCCAAGACTATCTTAGTGGACAAAGTCCCTTTCTGAACCGAGTCACCCTCGTTCCAGTCCTGTTTCACTGAACCGGTATAACCTAACGTTCCATCCATGTCTATCTCATGAGATATAAAATCTTTACCCAAAGAATTGGAGGGAGATATAGGTCCCACCCATCTTATAATTAATCATTTCTTATGTGTGCCACATAATCATAAAACATACATCATAGCGTAACCCACATAATAAAAATGGGATTCTTAAACAACATGATATCATAAAACAATTCATATAAGATAAAGGAATTAATAAAAATATTTCCATCACAATATAATCAAATCCATGTAATAATAGGGATAAAAACAGAACCCTTTTATTATCTTAGATGGAAAATAATTTTGATAAAATACTTGAACTCTATTATTGAGGAAAATATCCTTTCTACTTCAAAAACACTTTTCCTTTCATAACATGTCATACAATTTTCAACTAAAAGAAGTTGATTAAAAATAAACATGAATACTTGTAAAGTATGCTTCTTGAAAATAATGTTTTAGAAATCCATTCATGCCATATAAGTTAAAAAAACATTCTTCTCTTACTTTTGTCGGAAAAGTCAAAAAAGTACCTCGTACGAAAAACGACAAAAGATTCCATTCATATCTATCACTAAACACACACCGAAGGGTAAAATTTGATTTAAAACATTGTAGGAGAATGGAAATAATATTACATATTTAGGAAACATGTATGTGGATGATAAAATACACCCCAGTAAATACTAAAGTATAAACAATCTCATATAAAAATGAGATTGTGATATTTCCCTTACCTTAGGTCTGATTTTCTTTGTATGTGTCCGAAGCTCCTGTATAATGGTTTAAATACTGTTATTGGCTTATTCCAGAATCATACATATTTATATGATATCATATATGGTCATATTCTTAGCTTCTTGTTAGTAATATTTCATTGTTACTTGTTACTCGGGTCTTTATTGCCTTTTGTTCTTATGCGTGTTTTGCCGAATAAATTCTTATTCATATTTTATGGTTATAGACATTTTATATCCAGAATTGTATTAGTGTAACATATATCATATTTATTCATTCAATTCATTTATATAATTACTATTTAATGATGATCATGTAGAACGAGTCACATCACATCGTGGAGACGGTATTCCGTACGTACGCACGAGTGATGATATCGTTCCTATGATCGTGGAATTGTATTGGAGTATATATATATTATTTCAGTATCAATATTACTTTATAATAATCATAAATAGTTACTCATTACACCATTATACCAATCCTTGTAAGGTGGTGGTGGAAAATAGATTACACCACGGTGTGGAGACGGTATTCCGTACGTACGCACGCGCGGTGATTTCATTTTTCCGTAGGATGGATAGAAGGTGAATTAGGGTTGTTTAATATTTATAATAACATATAAGTGTGTAATTAATACTTATGTTATTACTTTATCATGAATCAACTAAATAAGAAGAATTTGAAGAAGAAAGAAATTGAAAAGATCGGTAATGGATATTACCTCTTCTTTGGAACTCCTCTTTGAATCCTCCACTTAGGGAACTAAGAATGGTCTTTGAAGAAGACCAGGACCACTAGGATTATTCTAGGGAAGTTTAGAGGAGAATCCTTCAGGGGTTGTCCGAGCTTGAGCGCTCAAATTGGTGTGAGGAGGAGGGAGAGGAGGTGCCCTTTTATAAGGGTGGAGAGGGGCACCTTAGGAATATGTCAAAATATTATTTTATATTAAAGTGAAAATCGGTTTATAATGGTTCCAAAGGGTCTTATTTCGAAGCTAAAGTGGGGATGGGTCGAAATACTATCAACCAATAGTATTTAGACAAGTTTAGGGTATTATTTTAACCTTATAAATTAGATTTAACTCTAAGTTAAATAATTTAACTTTTACCGTGTCTTTTTGTTTTCTTTCAATATATGGTCAATACACTTACTATAACATGCCAAACGAACCCCAAATTGTTTATTATTAATATATATATCATTATCTAAGTCATTTGGCAGAACCTCAGATTTTTAGTAATAAAAGAACAATTAATAATATAATAGTTGATTTGTAAACTATTTTGTGTCAATTTTGACACTATTTGATATATGATTTTTGTGAAAGTCATAACAGAATTATATTTTCGAATCAAGTTGATTAAATCAACACTAATATATCATAGTAACCTAAAAATTTAGTGTAATTCATAAAAAGTCTCAAATTACATTTATTTTGGTGTTTATAACATCAATTATGTCAATATTTCATAAATAAGATAATTACTGCATCATCATTGTGTCATAAATAAATTAAATTATTTAATGTCTAAAAATTATAAATAAAATACCATTATGTAGGAAATCATTTTATATTTCTAATGGATATTTATAGTCGAATTTATCATATGTATAACCCCATATTAAAAATGATTTACTTATTAAACTTTGATTTTAACTATTTTAACCCTTTTTTAAATAAATTAATAATAAATGTCCTAATCTAACCCAAGTGGGCCTAAATGGTCATATTTTATTCCTAAGTTTGTTTTTGGTCGAATTAAACTTATCCAATAGAATTAGGACATGTGTTAGGGTAATAGTAATATCATATTTACCCCTACTTACTAATAACCGCGGTAAAAAAAGTAAAAAGTTAGTATTCACAAAAAAATTATTTTTATCTCATTGAACCACATTTTACATTCTGATATCAACCGTGTCTGTCGGATTTTCGAAAATCCATTCACAGATGCAGTAAAATTATGTTTTATTCAAAATTCAGTTTTTAACCTACCACTTAGTGGTTTCACTATTCATCAAAAATTGAAAGTTTTCAGAAAAGTACCAAAATTTTACCCTAGGCTAAATTCGGTATTCTGAATCCAAAAATAAAGTCCATTTTGGAAAATAAAATTTATAAAGTTTCAAAAAGTGGTTATTACTATTCATAATGGAAAGTTTTAATAATATTTTAATAGCATATCGTTGTTTAGTGAAACTTGGTATTGCGTACGACGCAAGCTATCGTGGAAGGTCGTGATTGCGTGTAAAGTAAGCCAAGTTAGTATGTAGTGAAAGATTCCATTGATGATATATAAAAACAAAATATTACTCATAAAAATCTCGGGTGTTACAGTAACCTTCACTGTGATACACTGATCCCCAACCTGGGAGAGTGAAACCAAAGCGCCGCGCTGCTAGAGAATCCAAATGCGTTTATTGTGCAGTTCACCGTGCATGTACCCATGCATTTTAAGTTTCCTGGAAAACTCGGGTAGTTTATTCGGATGTTGAATGTGCTCAAGGATGGACTCCATAGAAGCCTTGTGTTTGACACACTCAGAGGACATGAAGTCTTGTTTAACTTGAGAACCCATACCACGGGCATTCCAGACGAGAAGACGCGACATTGAAAACTGATGGCTCTGGGACTGGCCCCAGATTGCATGGCCTAAAGAAAATGAGGAGAAGGGTCGCCTATGAGTTTCCTGAGTTGGGACTGAGTGTGAACTCCAGAGCCTGAAGAAGGAGGAGGGAGGAGAGAGGGAACACTAGTCTGGCTCATGGCTTCTGAAGCACCGACTTTGCCAGAACCGGAGGAACCCCACACCTGGTCTGCCATCACCCCCGGGAGGACGTCTGTTGAAGGAATAGGGGGATTTAGAAGAGGAGGGAAGCTCGATGATGCTGAAACCCACATGAACCACTGCACGAGAGAATTATTCCTTCCAAGACCCACATGATCCCTGCACCGATGAAGGCCAGGGAGGTAAACCCAAGGGGAGCTCTATAGAAGAAGGGAGGCTGCTACCATGGAGACTGGGGACACCCCGCGGGACGAACGGCACCAGAGCCAGCTCCTGCCCTCTACCAGACTCCACAGAAAGAGAGGATCCACCTTCCCTGACCTGAGAGGGAGACGTCGCAGGCAACACGAGGGGTGTGGAATCCTCATGCAGCTTTGACCGGGCGTCGGGGTAGGGAGCACCATAGGGAGAAGGCCGAGAGGACGGAGGGCGCCACCCGGCCAGATGAGAGCGGCGACACATCTAGAGGGAGTGCCCCTGTAGGAGACAATGGGGACAGAATCTCGGCCAAACCTTGCTATTTTCCCTTCTCCACATCCCTAGAAACATCATAGAGGTTCTTCTCTCTTTAATGTCCAATATTAGTGCCATAAGAGGAGGTTTCAAAAAGGCTCTTCACCGAAGAGGCAATGTCTGTTACCGATTCTTTCAACTTTATTTCAAATTCCACTTATTTTTATTTAGTTGTTTCATTATTAAGTAATAACATAAGTATCACTCATATACTGATATGTTATTATAATTATGAAAAAACCCTATTTAACCATCTATCCATCCTACGGAAGATGAAAATCACCAAGCGTGCGTACGTACGAAATACCGTCTCCACGCCGTGGTGTAATTAGTTTTTCCACCACCACCTTACATGGATGGGTATAATGGTGTAAATAAATAACTATATATGATTATTCTAAAGTGATATTGATTCTGAAATAGTATACATGACCTCCAATACAATTCCACGATCATGGGAATGATATCATCGCTTGTGCGTACGTACTGACTACCATCTCCACGAACGTGATGAGATTCATTTTCCATGATTAACCATTCAAGAATCATTATAAAGTATATATAATGAATAATAATGAAATATATTACATAATAATTATACTTGATATATATATATATGTATGTATGTATTTCATATACTCAATTCCATTCAATTCAATAAGGAAACGAAAACAACGTTCATGCGTGCGTACAGCCTACCGTCTCCATGAACGGTGTATTTAATTCATTTTATCGACATATAATATATATGTATATGATGAATATATATATAAATCATGTTTTACATTATGGAATTATGTAAATCAGGATATGAGTAATAATAGAAAGAACGAAGAGTCGAAACACATACGATAAATGAAACGATTTTACCCAAAACGCTCTTTAACGTGGAATTTACAATAGAACGGGTAATATAAAGTCATAAGTGAACCATATATGATATCATAACAATGAATATAATTATTTAATAAGTCTATGACATTATTTAAATCATTATACAGGAGGTTCTGATACATAAAAAGCATATTAGACATAAGGTAACAGATAATTTTGCAAATCTCATTTATATCTGAGATTGCTTATTCGTAAGTATTTACTGGGGTTAATGCTATCATCCATGTCCATGTTTTATAAAAGTGTTTTCATGTATGTTTAAAGTCCTTTTTACCCATTTTTGACTTTTACTACATGGTATGTATGGAATGTATCTTTTGTTTACATTACGAGGTACTTTTTTGACTTTTCCAGCAAAAGTTCGAGAAGAATGTTTTTTTAAACTTATACGACATGAATGGATTTTAACGGTTTCATAGCTCCTTATTTTCAAGAAGATTACTATACAAGATTTCATGACTATTTTCAACAAAATATTTTTCTTTTAAAATTTCATAGCATTTTGTAAAAAGAAAATGATTTTGAAGAAGAAAGGATATTTTCCTCAAGAATTCATTTCAAGTGTTTTATCAAAACCATTTTCCATCCAAGATGAAATTATTTCATATCTGTATGTTTCAAGTATAATGTCTCCATTATTTACATGGTTTGATTCTTCTTATGAGGAAATGATATCCATTTTTTATATGGATTATGTTATGATGGCATGATGTTTAAGAATCATGTTATATTACATTAGTTATGCTACGATGTATAATTTATGATTTTGTGGCACACAAAAGAATGGTATCATTAAGAGATGGGTGGGACCTATATCTACCTCCAATGAATTGGGTAAAGATTTATATCTCATGAGATAGACATGGATGGAATGGTAAGTTAATCTAGTTCAGTATTATGGACTGAAACGAGGAGTGAACTCGATTCAGAAAGGGACTTTGTCCACTAAGATGGTCTTAGCAGCAATGCCTTGGCTACAATGGAAATCATAACATGTACTTAATGGTTTCCACAATTATATGTTTTATTCCCATTCTATTTTATCATGATTAATGTTCCCTTTTGATATATTCCTTACATACTTCCATGATTCGTGTCTTTGCTCAAGATTTTGATATTTAGATTTCTGGTTCAAGTTTTTTCATTCAGATGATTATGGATTATTTTATGTTCTCTATGTTTACCTTTACTGGGAATTTGAGCTCGCCCCTTTTATGTTTTCTTTTCCCCAGAATATAGAGAATGGTTTTAGGTAAGACAAAAAAGAGAAGATCTTTATTGGGAGATGTTGAAGATCTTTCACCACAATTAGAATATTTTATTTAGAGTTTCCAAAGACACAAAACAATTCCGATCCTTGTGTGTCAGTTTTGGTTATGTATTAAGTATTCTTAAAAAGTAATTTATTGTCCATGTACTTAAAGATTCTGGTCTCTACAGTTGGTATCAGAGGAATGTTTTAGTAAACCTTTGGAAACTAGGATGCGAAAACTTTAGTGAGATCCCTAGAGATATTTCTAAGGTATGTTTAGGGATGTCCCTAAGGTTATGTATATGTAAAGGTTATAGTCCTAGAATTATGGGAACAATATTAGATTAAACCTAAGATGTTAGATATTGAAGTTACTCCACCATTAGTATGATTTTTTCCCCTCACACTATTCTTTTTGTGTTTTAGAAAATGGATAGAAACAAGATGATTCACGATAATGGAGGATATGAAGGACAATGGAATGATATTCTTCATGAGATACCAAATGAAATGGGATTTGGACGTCCAAATATCATTATTATGCCGAATCAGCAATCTCATAATATGATCAATTAACTCAAATTTGGTATTTTTTTGACTCGACAAATAAGAGAAAGATTGAGTTTCATGATGATCATAGAGGAATGAATGTTAAATTTCCCCTATGTAAATCATGTGGGAAGAGGAATCAAGGAGAAAGTCTCAAAGGAACTGGAAGATGCTTTGGGTGTGGATAAGAAGGACATAAAGACAGTAAGTGAAAAGGAAAAGTTTCAGTTAACACCATGGATGAGGATAATGGTATTGCTACAACATCAACAATGGTTAATTGCTTTAAATATGGAATGTACGGCCACTATGAAAACCAATTCTCGAAGGGAATGTATCATGAAGAGAATCAGTATGGTCGTATGGGTAGTATTTATATTGATGATGATGAAGAGACTAAAAATTATATGTGAGATGAAATAATTTTTGATGCTCGGTAAATGGTTTAAGAAGGTAGTGGAATGATTACATGTTTATCAAGTGTAATGTTGTATAAGTAATCTCATCGTACTATGGAATAAAGAGACAAATAAGGATTGTTACACTGTTATCTTTCCTTAACTTTTGAAAGTATATGATGAATGGTACGAGTGACCATGAAAGGTTATTCAGATATTTTGAAAAGTAGATGATATGCGCATAATGACATGATAATGAGAAAATTAAATTTTTTATAGTATTCATGAGCTCATGACTGATAAAAGGAAAAGGTTATATCATGGTTTGAGTGTATAGATTTTTTGGATTTTGGTATGTGGAAAGTGTTAACTTTTGACAGCATTCATGTTTTCAATAAGGTTTAATGGGTATTAATTTTTTAAGAGAATACATGATTAAGGTATTCACAAGATTGGAATTTTACCTACAAGATATATGGGGGAAAAATGATGGTTGGTTGATGACATTTTAAGTAATCGTTTTCCTTATACTATGATCTTGGACCGAAGTATTTTAGCTAAATATTGGAATGGATTATGCTGGACATAAGTTATTATTGTTTAAAGATAGGACTTTTTTAGATATTATTTATGGGATTTTATAGTAATTTATTTTTAGAAAAAGGACAACCTGCAGGACGGGCGACAACCCATCGCGTCAGACAAGGCTATGGGAATCGAACCCACAACCGAAGAGCGACTGACCTTTATCGCCCACCACTGGCCTACAGGAAGTCCCTGTTTAGTAGAAACTAGTTTTATTATATTGAGCAGTATGATATATGAAGTATAAGTCCATTTTAGGAACCATATATGATTAATCTCACTATAGATCGACTTATGTATATTTAATATCTTTTTCTAACATTTGGATTGAGACACATGGAATGACCCGTCATTCTATCACATGATCTGCTAACACCTCACGAATAACAAATTCAACTTTATTTCTTTAAGAGATGAAGTAGAAATAGTTCAGGGCATGAACAACAGTGAGATTATAACAAAATAAAGTAAGTATTTATTCTAATTCAAATTCTTCAACTTTAAGAAAATGATCTTGAAAACAAAAAATGTTGTCCTAGTGCCCTTATATCCGATGAATAAGATGGTACCCTAGATCATCACAAATTTATGGCTTTGTGATTTTTGTATTTTTCATAGAGATGTTCTCTACCACTCTCCATTAGAACTTGATGGTAATATTTTTCTTCCATATCCATATTTTCACCTATGTTCTCCTACGTGATAACCTAGTGATGAGTTAATTTGAGTAACCGTTATGATTCATACTTTAGTTTTTAAATAAAATTTTTGGTATTCATTTTTTACAATGTTGGTTTCTATTAATGAAACATTCGATTAGCAAACCATTTATAACCCCGACGAATTTCGAGGGCGAAATTCATTTTAAGGGGGGTAGAATGTAACACCCCGAGATTTTATGAGAAATATTCTTTTTAATTTCATTAATGTCTTGTGTTGTACGATAAACCAAAAGGATCTTGCACAACACGCATCCCTGAATTGGATTGCATTACACTTAATAAAGACCTTCCTCGATAGCGTGCGTAGTACGCAAATACCGAGTTTCACTAAACGAGATATTATTATAATATTATTATGAACTAGCCATTATGAATAGTAATACCCACTTTTTAAAATTTTATAAATTTTATCTTTCAAAATGGACTTCATTTTTGGATTCGGAATATCAAAATTAGCTTAGGGTGATATTTAAGTACTTTTTGGATAACTTTCATATTCTGATGAATAGTGAAAATTATTAAATTTTAATTAAAAACAACTGTTTTAATCGAAATAATTAATAGTGATAAATTATTAATTTGAGTGGTTTTAAAGTATATTTAGAATATATTTTTACCATTTAATACAATTTTGGTCATTGAATGTAATTTCACATTTAAACCAGACATAAACAAGTGTCAATCTTTTGATAATTATTATCTCTTAAAAACACCCTATTTATTTTGACGACGGGAATTAATTTTCAAATTAATTAATTCAACTGATATGTTTTGAATTTGGTAAAATAGACATCATTTTTGAATTCATAGTAAAAAATATAGCTTAGGCCTATTTCTTGGTATTTTTCTGGAAACATTCAATTTCCGATGAATAGTGAAACCACTAAGTGGTAGTTAAAAACTGAATTTTTCATAAAACATAATTTTACCACTTTTGTGAATGAAATTTCAAAAATCCGAGACACACGGTTGATGTCATTAAATAAAATGTGGTTCAATGACATGAAAATAATTTTTGGTGAATAGTAACTTTTTACTTTTTTATCACGGTTAAAAGTAAATAGAGAAATTAAGGGTAAAAATGATAATATTATTACCCTAACACATGTCATAATTCTATTGGATAAGTGTAATTCGACCAAAAATAATCTTAGGAATAAAATATGACCATTTTGGCCCACTTGGATTAGATTAAGACATTTAATATTAATTTATTTAAAGAAGTGTTAAAATAGTTAAAATCAATATTTAATAACTAAATCATTATTAATATAGGGTTATACGTAAGATAAATTAGACTATAAATATTAATTAGAAGGATAAAAAAGAGTTCCTACAAAATGATATTTTATTTGTAATTTTTAGACATTATATAATTTAATTTATTTAAGACACAATGATGATGCAGTAATTATCTTATTAAAGAAATATTGACATAATTCATTTTATAAATACCCAAATAAATGTAATTTGAGACTTTTTATGAATTAAAATAATTTTATATGTTAATATGACATGGTAGGATTGATTTAGTTAACTTTATTCGAACTAATCAATCTGTGAGGAGTTTCAACAAAATCAATTACCAAATAGTGTCAAAATTTACATAAAATAGTTTTTAAAACAAATATTATATTATTAGTTGTTATTTTGTTCGTAAAAATCTACGTTTAAGCCAAATGACTTAGATAAGGTTATATATATTAATAATAAACATGTTGGGGTTCGTTTGGATTTTTATTGTAAGTTTATTAACCATATAGTGTAAGAAAACAAGAAGACACGGTAAAAGTAAAATTATTTAACATAAAGTTAAATCTAAATGATAAGGTTAAAATAGAAACCTAAACTTGTCTAAATTCTATTTAATTAATTTATTTCTACCCATCCCCACCTTATCTTGGAAATAACCGAATTTGGAGCTATTAAAAACCGAAATTTCCTTTTAATAAAATAATATTTTTAGTTATTCCAAAGGTGCCCCTCTCCTCCGTTATAAAAGGGAACCTCCTCCATCTCTTCCTCAAACCACTTTGAGCCTTCAATCTCGGCCAACCCCTTCCAATTTCTCTTCTCCACTTCCCTAGAAACATCCTATAGGTTATGGTCGTCTTCAAAGACCAATCTTAGTGCCCTAAGAGGAGGTTTCGAAAAGGCGCTTCAAAGAAGAGGTAATGTCTGTTACCGATTCTTTCAACTTTATTTCTTCTTCCACTTCTTATTATTTAGTTGTTTCATTATGAATTAATAACATAATTATCACTCATATACTTATATGTTATTATAATTATGAAACAACCATATTTCACTATCTATCCATCCTACGGAAAACGAAAATCACCACGCATGCGTACGTACGGAATACCGTCTCCACGCCGTGGTGTAATCAGTTTTTCCACAACCACCTTACATGGATGGGTATAATGGTGTAAATAAATAACTATATATTATTATTTTAAAGGGATATTGATTCTTAAATAGTTTACATACACTCCAATACAATTCCACGATCATGGGAATGATATCACCGCTCGTGCGTACGTACGGACTACAGTCTCCACGAACGCGATGAGATTCATTTTCCATCATTAACCATTCAAGAATGATTATAAAGTATATATAAGGATTAATAATGAAATATATGACATAATAATTCTACTGGATTTATTTATATATATATTTATGCCATATACTCAATTCCATTCAATTCAATAAGGAAACGAAAACAGTGTTCATGCGTACGTACGACCTACCATCTCCATGAACGGTGTATTTCATTCCTTTTATCAATATATAATATATATGTATATGATTAATATATATATAAATAATTTTTTTAAATTCTGTAATTATCTAAATCATGATATAATTAATAATATCAATAACGACGAGTCGAAACACATACGATAAATGAAACGATTTTACCCAAAACTCTTTTTAACATGTAATTTAAAAAAGAAGGGTAATATAAAGTCATAAGTGAACCATATATGATATCATAACAATGAATATGATTCTGTAATAAGTCAATGACATTATTTAAATCATTATACAGGAGCTTCGGATACATACTAAGCATATCAGACAAAAGGTAAGGGATAATTTTGCAAATCTCATTTTTATCCGAGATTGCTTATTCGTAAGTATTTATTGGGGTTATTTCTATCATCCATGTAAATGTTTTATAAAAATGTTTTCATGTATGTTTAAAGTCTATTTTACTCATTTTTTACTTTTACTACATGTTATGTATGGAATCATTCTTTTGTTTACATTATGAGGTACTTTTTTGACTTTTCCAGAAAAAGTACGAGAAGAATGTTTTTTTAACTTATACGGCATCAATAGATTTTTACGGTTTCATAAATCCATATTTTCAAGAAAATTACTATACATGATTTCATCACTATTTTCAAAAAAATATTTTTATTTTAAAATTTCATATCATTTTGTAAAAAGAAAATGATTTTGAAGAAGAACAGATATTTTCCTCAAGAATTCATTTCAAGTGTTTTATCAAATCCATTTTCCATCCAAGATGAAATTATTTCATATCTGTATGTTTAAAGTATAATTTGTCCATTTTTTACATGGTTTGATTCATCCTATGATGAAATAATATCCATTTTATTATCTGGATTATGTTATAATGGCATGCTGTTTAAGAATCTTGTTATATTACATGGGTTATGCTACGATGTATGATTTATGATTCTGTGGCACATGAAAGAATGTTATCATTATGAGATGGGTGAGACCTATATCTCCCTCCAATTCATTGGGTAAAGATTTATATCTCATAAGATAGACATGGCTGGAACGGTAACTTAATCCGGTTCAGTATTACAGGACTGAAACGAGGAGTGAACTCGATACAGAAAGGGACTTTGTGCACTAAGACGTTCTTGGCAGAAATGCCTTGGATACAATGGAAATAATAACATGTGCATAATGGTTTCCACAATTACATGTTTTATTCCCATGATATTTTATCATTATTGATGTTCTCTTATGATATATGCCTTACGCACTTCCAAGATTCATGTCATTGCTCAATATTTTGATGTATAGATTTCATGTTCATGTTTTTGCATTAAATTGTTTATAGATTGTTTTATTTTCTCTATGTTAACCCTTAATAGGCATTTGAGCTAACCCCTTTTACGTTTTCTTTTCCCCAGGATATAAAGAATCGTTTTTGGTAAGAAAAAAGGGAAGAGCTTAATTGGGAGATGTTGATGATCTTTCACTACGATTAGAAGATTTTATTCTGAGTTTCTAAAGACAGTAAACTATTATGATCCTTGTGTGTCTATTTTTGTTATGTATTAAGTATTTAGCAAAAGAAATTTATTTTCCATGTACCTTAAGATTCGGGTCTCTACACTACATGTGGGATAGGGTGTGGTTTTGGGCCTCAGTGTCTGTGGGTGTGGGGTAGTGTATTTTGTGACCTAGGATTATATGGGCATGAAGTGATGTGGTTTTTGAGGTCCATTTGTGTGTGGACTGGATGTGGTGTGGTTTGTGAGTCCCATGTGTATTTGGGAAGGATGTAGTGTGTTTGATTAGTCCATGATTTATGCGGCTGGGTTTTGATGTGGTACTTTTTGAAGATGTGGGAGCCCGAAGACATTTTTAGTTATGCAAGAGTGGCTAACATGTTCATTGTGGTGTGGGTTACACAATCATCTATGTGATTACTATATTATCGTACAGGACTTGTGGTACTTGGGGAGTGTGTCTTGGTGATGATGGGATGGCATTTATATCTTTTTATGTCCTTTTTGGTGCTACTATTTTTTTCAAAGGGGCATTAGTATGCTTCCATTCTAGTGGGAATGAGAGACATAATATTTTATTAATTATTATATTTTTTTCTCACCATATATATATAGATATATAAATATATAACTACAATAAGGTTTAAAGGATGATTACATGGACCTTGTTGGGGGTTACTAGTTCAGGTTTGGGGATTATTTCTAAGTCAATTCTTTATCATGATTTTGTTTACTTTAAATTTGAGTTTTACTATACAAGAATTAATAACATTTTTATTGTAATAATAGATGTGAGATGGATTTTTCGATTTATTTTATATATGTCTTGGATTAAATTTTTTTAATCCATCATATCTCCGGACCTTGTTTTATTTAAAATAAAATTCCTCCCATTTTGTATTATTTGTACACCCTTGGTGATGGTCGCCACCTTGGGGCCTACCTGAAGCAGGACATGGTGGTCACACTCTCCATTTCTTCATTGATATCCCAAGTGGGGAATCTCTGAAGGGAGGGTTCATGATAAATATACATTCATTCTTATATGGTTTCCACTAGAATGTTTTACTAAAAACTCATTTCCTAGTGAATCAATGGTTGATTAAATATTCATATATATAAAAGGGTATGTAGAACTTGAATTAAATAATATAGTAGACAATGTGAATATATCGAGGAATGTACCATCTCTGATATCATTTGGGACTTCAACCTCATCAGTGCTGAATATATAGTCATGAAAAAACTTCCTTAAAAAAGTTTCAAGAAAATTTCCATGACTCTTTGGGAATTGTTACGAATAATGAACAATATTCTTTCAAAAAAAGTGGAATATATTTTAATATACTATCCTGACCTATAATTCATGAACATTGTGTCCTATATCTATATACTTGTATTAAACTCATGAAAAATTATAGTAATCCTTTTGGTTTTTCTTCTAACTATTATTTCATTATTAGAATTATACCCATAACCTTTTCAGGTTTTCAAAAATATTTAAAAATTGCATTCATCAATCCTCATCATACCGTGAACCCCCTATGAAATTCACGATACAGGGAACTAAAAATGTGTCTTAGTGGAATTAGTCACAATCTCTTTATATTATGAATTTATTTTAGTTAAAAATAACCATCTAAGATAAAGCTATACCGTATTAAAATTGTGGTTTATCATTCTTTTTCGGTTGCATATATTATCTATAAAATGTATCTCAATCATTTTAATCATATATTTTTACTCAACCACCACATCTTAATCTTTTGGTCATAATTTTTTTAATTTATTTTCAAAATAATCTTAATTTTTGGATGAAAGTATAGTATGAAGAATATTAACTCCAGAGGATTCTATATTATGTCATCTATTTCTTTCTCATTATCCTTTTATCAATCAATTACAATCACCGCTCAAAACAAAAGATTAAATGTTATAATATAATGATTTTCACCTCTATCTCACTACATCATAATCCTAGAAATACCTTTTCTATGGAACTAGCCCATTTTTCATCATGTAATGTTTCATGGTTCAATTTAAGGATTGTGGGTTTTCCTCACAAATGGATCCAATATTATCACACAATGATGTAAAAAAATATGTTTTTTACATATAGGAAATGTTATAGGTCATCTCTTAAATCATCCATTATAATATTCTTATGATGTAATCTACTTAATACCTACAAAAATTAAAAACAATGGGATAGATTTAACAATTATAATACCCCAATTTTTTTCACTACTATTACATCATATTTAAGATAAACAATGTAATAGTGATACAATCTACGAATCAATGGTTTAATTTCTAGTGATAATTCAGATCACTCAACATGCCATCCTAATAAATAATACAGATTGTTTAAATTTTTCTTCATAAATCTCTTAAAATCTCTCACATTCTCATTAAAATATGTAACCATTTGAGAATACACAACAATTTAAGTGGCTAACATAAATCCTGGTAATTAGAGGGATATAATTGCTGGAATAATAGATATTAATAAATATTAAATAGATGATTATAATATACTAAATTTTACCATAACCATATATTAATCATCATAAACATGAGGGAATTATTTTAAAAATACATTTAATGTGTAAAATGATTGATAATGAAGCATCATAACATAGTGGTAGAATACCACAAATAGTTATAATAATGAGATCATCATTTTAATACTCAAAATATTTCAATAAATTGTAACATAACTAGGAACAAAGATAAAATCCTATTAGTGCATAATAAAAACAATATGGTGAGATATACCACATTACCTTATACATTATGGATCTATAAAATTGAGTATCCATCTGCATCATCATTAATTTCTCTTTATCTTGCATGCTTCATAGAATGATAAAATATAACAATTTTATTAATGAAATAAACATATGGAAACTAATTTGTTTGGTAAAGGATTTAAAAATTAAAAATTAAGGTAATAACTATTGTGGGTTTCATATAA
Organism: Viscum album; assembly: GCA_963277665.1. Classification (NCBI taxonomy): domain Eukaryota; kingdom Viridiplantae; phylum Streptophyta; class Magnoliopsida; order Santalales; family Viscaceae; genus Viscum; species Viscum album. Next base: position 1,230,486,484 of record OY728162.1, on the reverse strand, counting down.
ACAAGTTATATCAAACATCGGTATAAAACATAATTTTTCATTGACGAATAATCTACTAAATAGGTGTTAATGCTGTTTTTTTGAAAAATAATTCCTCTATAATAAATCATTTATTAGGATTATAAATCATTTTTACATTTTATAAACATCTATATCACAAGGATGAGATGAGAATAATATTGAAGGGTCATTAAAATTACATAAGTGTAATATTCATAATGAAAATTCATTGAAATCTATAACCTAAAATAGAAGGAGTTGCGTTTGATATTCCCATTAGATTAAAACATACTATATTGAATTGGATATCTTTCATAGGAGTAATAAATATATTTTTATTAAAAAATTGAGATATAGTATAATTTTGATCATATTTCTAACTACATATCAATTAATATCATTATATTCCAATCCTTATTTCCTTTGGTTAAAATTGAAACATTTTGATATCATATTTCCCATAAAATATCTTGTCAATGATCTATTTAATGATAATAAATAATTTTTATTTATAAAATACATATATTAATTCCAAAATAATATAAATATGTATTTTTATATGCTCATATATTATATTATTATTTGATGCTCATCCACAGTGTTTTTTATAACTATATTGTTGGAAATATCATCATGAACGTTTATCTGACCATTTATGTGATTTAGTCAAAATAAGAGTAAATGGATGTATGATAAATATATTCATTGTAAATATAAAAATTAAAACAGTATAACAATATTAATAAAATTTTAGTTTACTATGTCAATATTATAATATTTATGTTATAATAGAATAGATTCAGATATGAATATAAGTGTAAAATGAAGATTAAAATTGGTGAAAACATGCCCTCAAATTAGTGATTATTATTTCTTATGATAATATACAATTGAATGATTTGATTTTATTACTCCATAATGTTAAGGTAGATTATGAGGGGATTGATAGATTAGATTTGGGATGTTCAACATCAATAGTGAGTTATGGGGAACTGGTTTTCAATTGGAGGGTTAAGAGTTATTTTCACTTGAGGATATTAGTTTTAAAAGATCAAATATATAGTATAATTATTATATTAATGGTTGACTTTTAAAAACTAATATTTTCAACATTTTGAAAAATATAAGAAAAAATATTTTATAATTCTAAGACTTTTAACCAAATTATAATTAAAAATTATTATTTTCTTTATAAAGAAAGGATAAAAAGGATAAACATTTTACTTAATATCATTCACTATTAATGTAGACTTTATAAAACAATTGTTTTGTTCGGAATTTTTCCTTCGTGGACAATATTACATGTTTAAAATGATTTTGGTTTATTCTAAATTTATGAAATATAATAGGCCCTTATTATTTCATTAATTGTGTAATTTAAGATTGGTAACTTATGAAAAAATATATTTTATATTTATCTAAAAATTAAATTATTCTAAAAAGTTTTAAAAAAGAATAACCGTTTGAAAATGTTTATGTCGTAATTATAAAATATAATTTTTTATCAATATTATTTTCAAAGATATTTAATTTTAATTTTTAATTTATAAAAATAGGATGTCTCGATATTATATAAAATATATTTTATCAAAAAAAATGTACCTATATTTTCATTGATTTTTTAATATTGATCTTTATTTTATGTGATTATTATTTTTATATTTTCTTCAAATAACCATGATAAATATTATTGAATTTTTTTGGAGGTCAAATTACTATTCTCATTTTTTCTATACTATTCTCAATGGTCATGTTATTATTCCCAATGGTCATCTTTGTATTATAATTATCAAATTTCTACCCTAAAAATCATATTAATTCATATAAATGATACATATTTCATTCATTCAACATTCACTATAATTCAATTGAGTGATATATATTTTTTATTTATAAGTAGTTAATTGGTATAATAATAATATATATCATTTCCATTGCAATGTTAATGGGGGAGATGATTCAAGGAGACCAGTGTCATCCAAATTTTCCCTTTGTAGTAATTTTATTCTCAATTTTTTCATATTAATATTAGCAATTTCAACTGGTTTAATTGTTTACTAATGTAAAAATCTATATAAATTTTTTTTGGATTATATTAGTGATTTATATGTACTGTACTATATAATATAATATGATATAAATTTATTTAGAGAAAAAATGTAGCTTCTATACTCAGGTTCATTACATTATCCCCCCGATAGAAAATTTTCCCCAAAAAAATTAAATCATATTTTTTTCTGAGAATAGATGAGGGTACTTGTGTTTTATTATTCCCTCTAGGTCACATGTCACCCCAGTATATTTATGTCTCTTATATAAATTTTTTTAAGTGACATTTCTTTTTTACGTAGAACATTATATCTATGTTCTATGATCGTCCTAGATAGCTCAAAATACGAGAGGTCATTCTCATGTTGTACCAACATCATAATCAGTTACTTTTAGCGGTCAAGTATGTACTTCCCAATATTGGAATGTGAAACTCATCATGAACATGATCTTTGTTTGGAGGAAGATATATCTAATAAGAAAATACTTCTATTCAATCATGGATCTCAATTGAGAAAATATACTAAATGATATTATTTCCTTTCATTCCGAACCACTTGACTATCTTCTATGGTGATAATCGATGGAAATCATTAACTAAAACATAAATATCTATGTCCACTTAATTCTTATCAATAAATCTATTCTTATGACTATGAGATGATTTTATATGTTTTTCGATGGCTTAAACTATTTTTTCACCAATTATATGAGATTGGTTCTACTATATTTCCTTCTCCAACATTATCCCAAATCATAAGAGCACGAAAATACATCCCATGTAGATCATTATATGTAGATATTTTAATTCTTGAGTGGATGATATTTTTCTTTTATAGAAAGACCAATGGGACTTCCTGATCCAATCTACCATTAAATTTAATCATGTAAGATCTTAGAATGTCCCTATGTGTTTTAATAGTCATTTGTGATTAAACAAAAAAATTTGGGCATAGACCATTAAATAATTTGATTCAGTATACATAAATTGTGGAATAATTCTCTATAGTATATAATTGAATCGTGGTTTATGATTAGATTTGATCAAAAGTTGTTCCTCGTTAATCCTTAGCAATCTCTTCAGAAAAATCATATAATTTGTTTCAAGTGAAAATTATTCTCGAATAATGATGATTTTGGCTACCTAGGTTGGTCGATCTACCACAACCCATATCATATTTCATCATTTGGATGTATTTGGGAGATGTGTGAAAATTTTTAAGGTAATTTATCCTATTTATATATGGATATGGGAAATGTTTACATCACCTTCTTGGAATTTTGTCTATCTTCTTTAACTTGTGGATATACCTATCACATTGAGGCATGCTCAATAATATCCTTCATCATCTCATCCTACTACATCTTCTCTCGATGATCATATTAATACTTTTTCTTTAATCCATTTATTTTTTCTACTATAAATGGATTATGGTTTGTGTTTTTGGTCATTCCAAACAAGGTTGATCAAGGGGTTTTCATGTCTAGTGATCTTACAGTTCAAGAAAAAAAGTTGTTTTTGGTGGCATATTTTCCCAGTGTTTGAAATATTTTTTGGTGATTAGAATCAGGTGTTTGTTTTTGGGAAAGGAAGTATTTACTCATAGGAGTTAAAAGTATGCATACTCTGAAGAACACTGCACAGATCACGTTGGACTGTACATGGACCATGAAGCATGGTACACATGGAACCTATATGAAATATTTCATGTAATGAAATGTGGTTCGTTGAAGGAATATTTTTCATGGAATGATGATGGAATAAAGGATTTCATGTCGTTTGAAAAGACTAGACAGTCATTATGGTGACTGTGAAATAAAAATTATGTACATGGACCGTGTATAGAATAACGCTTCATTGGATCATAGTATGACATAATGATTTGGTAAATTTCGATCTTGTAGATTATGTGGATATATTTTCCTATATAAGGATCACATATCCATTCATTAGATAATGGTACTATGATTAAAAATTTGGGTGAATTAATGAAGTATAAAGTGGTTTGATGGAAGGAAACACCACAAATGATACTTTTATTATAAATTAAGAATATATTCCATGAAGTATAGAAATTTTCATGGAAGATGGTTCAGGGAGGATAGTTTATGATGGATGGTTCACAAAAGATGGTTCACAGAAAAAATTTCAAGGAAGATGGTTCAAAAAGTTGTATTTGGTCCACAAAGATGGACCAGTATGTAGGCTTGAATTGTGAAGAAAGAATGTGGCCACTTTTTGTGAAGGAAGTACACAATAATGGTTTGCTGAAGCATTATGAGGAGGTGGTACCTAATGCAGTGAAGTTAAAGGATTGGTTCGTAGTGCATAGAAAAGTGGATTAGATATATATTTAAAAAAGTAAGACTTCAACAGAACATATATCTAGTGTTTAGGATTCATGATTTCATGTCAACCTCTTGAAGCATCTTTCATGCTAATATACTGACTTCAGATTCTACCCAATGCAGTTATAAAGGGGGAGTAAATTGAAGTGATCTGATGGACGTAGAATTTTATCACTAAAACCTTGTAAATGATGTTTATATTTCACAGTGTGACTATGCTAAACATTTTTAATCCACAAATACATAGTATTATTGGAAATTGGAACGACCGAAAGCATGTTGGAATATTCTCTTTAGACTATCCATTAGTGGTGAACCATGTAAAATTACGATATGTTTGTTATGAATGTAAATGTTTAAATTACTAAACATTACCCAAAAACAGATATAACAAGTTACTACCAATGTGGGAACATGATCCTTCATTTTAAAATTAAAATTTGACACCCGGATTGACCCCTCCCCTCTTACGGTGTTATGGGTTCCTTCATGTTTTATTAGATTTGAAATCATGTTGGTGTTAAATCTACCCTTCATTTCTACCATGGGGAATATTGTGAATGTCATAGGATTCCCCCTCTTTGATTGAAATAAATATCACATTTGTAATAATAGGATGAGATATCATTTATAATTTCATAAAATGGAGTTCTTATTCTCCACTACACAATGAATAATGTTCACTGATCCAACATGGAAGTCTATGACTATTATATACAGGAAAATTATTGATGCATATTCCAAAACACATAATACATTCACAAAATCTCTTTATGATACAATATATCTAAAGGTTATGAGTTTTACATCAGCAATTTTTATGTGTGGAAAAATATAGAATATTTATAAGGGTGGCAGAAAAGTGAAGCTGGAAAAACTAAACGTTCTACATAATAGGATTGATGATTTTAATATAAAACCAAACGAAAATTCATATAAATTATTCTATCAAATCACTATTTTTGTTGTATAAATAAAAGGACATGGTGAAGAAATAAAAGTTATTTATATTGTAAGGAAAATATTTACATGTTTTCCACCTCTTTATAATGCAAGGGTGTCATCTCATAAGGAAACATATATTTTAAATCATTATCTGGATGATCTGATGAGTATTCTAGTGGCATATGAGATGAGAGTCAAACCAAAAGATGTGTTGACTCAATTAAGAAATCAAATGGAGTTCAAAGCTAGGGAAAACATGAAATTTTAAGAGATAGTTTTGATGATGATAATTAGGGAAAAGAAATTCCTTCTCTCATTTCCCCAAAAAATCAATGAAGGTAAAATGAAAATTTCAAGGCATGTTACCTATGTCTTGTTTCCATTGTGGAAGAGTTGGTAAAATTGACTCCCAGTTCATAAAAATGTTTGTTGAAGAATAATGTGAAACTGGAGACATGTAGAATCCTAGAAAAAGTTTTCCCAAAATGGGATACATCATTTATGGTAAAAAAAATTACATAGAAATTGTTTTTTCTATGATTAAGATGACGATGATAGGGAACTCGTTGAGGATAATGAAAACGATTTTAAATATGGTACCCATGCGTCAAAATGGATACTGTTGATAGACAGAACAGAGGGGAGAATAATATATAGATAATTATTTGACCACTAATTTCAAAACCATGTTGCAACTTATGTATGATTTTTTAATCATGATAATCAATGAAATAGATGTAAAATTGATGATTAATTGTGAATGTGTGATTAGAATATGTTAATATACTGGAAGCTGAAATTGATCGACTTGAGAATGTAGTAATGGAACATTCAATAACATTTGAAAGATCGTAAGTTATAGTTTAAAAAAATCATAGAATTGAAGAATATGAAAAGGTCATTAATGACAATACATATATATTAGATGATATGTCCAAAACTATTGAAGGAATTTGAGAAGAAGTTGTTACTCTTAGGTGTATTCATAGAAGGGAATCATGTCCAATAGAAACAAAGAAGAAAATCCAGTTTGGAAAATTCTTAGATCTTTGGATTCTAAGGAAAGATAAGTGTGATTGTAATGATGTTAAAATGGATCTAAATGATCAAATAACAACATGGAATGGAAATATAGTAATTGGTTGTGATTATGAAACATATAATTCTAGAAGTAAAATGGTGCAAACTAAATGCATGCGGAACATCATACATATCAAGATGTCAACTCATGTCAAAAAAAAAAAATAGGTCTAATATAATACCGGAAAGATATCTAAAAATTATCACCGTGTTTCTTGATAAGATACATAGTCATAATATCCTCCTAAGGAATTTCACATGAGGAGGATTAGATGTGAAAATACATTTCCACTTATGAAATTTCAATTTTGTATCTATTAGGGCCATACAATGTCATACTCTGAACAGATAAAGGGATATTTTAATAAGGAATATCTATGATGTCAATAAAGGATACTGAATTAATATCCTATTTCCTATATATGAAATTGTTTTTATGGATATTATTTTCATTATAATAACTTTGGATATAAATATTGTTTATTACAGGCAGAGGAATGAAAGGAACAATTCGTATTGAAATCAAAGTCAAGTCAATACTCATCAACAAGATGATGTGTTCTTACAAATATTCTATCTTCTAGAATAATATCGTGAGTATGATGAACCTATTCACATGGAATATATAATTGAAAATCCATCTTTATCATTCACAGAATCAAATATTTAATGGAAGGATAAAAAATTAATAAAAAATAACCTTGTAGAAGTAGCTCTCAAAGATTCCAAGAAAAGAAACACATTGATTATTAATAGTGGATACTCATCCAATATGATGGGAGAATAAGAAATACTAATGAATTTTGTGAAAATGTTTATGGAATATTAGTAATTGGTAATGATGGTACTTTGAATATCAAAGGTAATGGAGGTACTAAACTTGCCAATGGTGAGCTGAAGAATACGAAATTTCATTATGTGAATAGATCACAATACATTTTCATGAGTGTGAGAAATTATAGTGAAATTATATCAAAAGGGAAGAAAAGGGACATGAACATTTGGGAATTCTCTTATGAATGGTTGTAGAACAGATGGAAAACTATATTAAATTGATTATTAAGAGAACATTTTATTCATAATGGTTGTAAAACAAATTATGGAAATGGTGGTTGAGTAACATCAATCAATAAGATAAGGAAAATATATCTAATATGAATATTTTCATGGATATCCCCATCATAAATATTGAATAGAAAACGACATGAGATACTTGAGTTTGAGAGAAGTTGGTCGGCAGGTCATATCAGCCTAAGAAGAAAAGGGTATCAAATCTTCATGATCTCATTCATAAAAATGTATGTGGTCTGATTAATGTTGCATGATCTCATGGATAAATATACATATTACTATTCATTGAATATTTTTTAGATTGTATCGTGTGATTTTTATGTACAGGAAATGAAAAGTTCTTGATTTCAGGTAAACATATTGCCGAATTATTGAGAATGATATAGTATTGACAATAAATGTATTTATTTATTTAAATGAAGTGGAAGACACATCCATTGAGTTTGATAATTATCTGTAGAATTATACAATTTTTCATGATGTGGCTAATATAAGAATCCCACATCAAAATGGAGTTGCTGGGTGAAGGAATTAACAATTAAACAATATGTCTAGAACTATACTTATTTAGAGTTGTATCCCTTGACATTATTGAAAATAGGTTGTTCTAGCTATTGTGTATAATCAAAATCGAGAAGGGCATTATATTAGAGAAATGAATACACCATATGAGTTGTGACACAGAAGGAAATCCCCTTTGATTTATTTTCATGTTTGTGGAATTATATTATTTATCCAAAAGAATGATGTAAATCATTGAAGTTATGGTGATGTTATAGATAAATTATTATTCCCCAGTGATTTAATGAATATAAAAGACTAAATTTTATTTAAAAAACATCTTGGAAATTTGTGGAAAGTAGTAATGTGAATATCATTGAATATAAAACCACAAATTCCTCATGGAACTCATCTAAAGATGTGATAGATAATGAGGAAGATTGTGGACATGAAACCAATCAGAATACAAAATTAGAGGAAGGTATGAAAAATTCATTTGAATAACATCATATTATTGATATGAAAGATGATTTAGAAGAAGGAATAAGAAAATTCATCTGAATCTCCCAGTGAAATCAAGGATTTGAAATTTATTAATCCCGCATCATTAAGGATAAGAAAACTCCCACATAGAAAGGGAGAATGAGGAATATTTCAAAACCAATATTCTTATTAATTGTGGAACAATTCTAATTTGAAAATGTTACGAAGGATGAATCACTGGTTAAGGCCATGAATGAAGAGTTGAATCTGGTCGATTAGAACCAAACATGGTATTTGGTTGAGAGACCTGATAACCACAATGGGATTTGTTCAAAGTGTATTTTTAAACATATATTTGATGATAATGGAATTATGATTATATATAATGTGTGCATGTCGTGTAAAGGATATTAATATATTAAAGGCATTAATGTTGAAGAAACATTCATTCTGGTGGCTATAATGGAGTCATTTAGACATTTTCATGTCTTAAATTTCAAATAGGAAACAATGTGTATCAAATGGATAACAAAATTGTTTTCTAAAATGATGTTCTTAAAGAATTAGTCTACATTGAAAAATCATTGTTTTTCTACTTGGTAATAAAGAAATGATGGTATGTATATTAAATAAGTCTCTCTATGTATTGATGTAGGAACCACTAACATGGTATTATTGATTGTATATTTTTTAGGATGTACGAATTTGAAATATGCTGATTGGATCACAATCTCTATGTTAATAATTTATAGTAAAATCAGTTCATGGTTATAGAATATGTAGATGATAATAAATTTGTGTATGTAGGCTGAGATTAATGGAATAATATTTGAATATCATGAAATCTTAAATTGAAATATCTATGATTAGTGAAATCACAAAAATTTGTGGATTTATGTTACTTAGTGAAAATACTAAACTTTTTTTCTCATGAAATGTATGCAATGGAGTTTCTAAAGAAATTCAATATTCATGATTCCTAAACAATGTTGACTCCGATTTCGATTGGGAATAAACTAGGGAATATTGATTATGTGACATCAATATATCCCCTAGTGTACTGAAGAATAATTGGATTCTTATTGTACCTGACTATGACACGACCAGATAATTCCTTACAATATTCTTAGTGTCCTGCATTATAAATTATCCCAAGGAATAACATATGGAAGTAGTGAAAATAATAATGAGGTATATTCATGGAACTCACAATTATATTTTTATACCTTTTTGTCAGAAGAGAGGGTGAAATACCATCATTTTCAGATGCTGACTGGGATGGTGATGTTGTTGATAAAAATATCAAATTTGGTGGAGCAGTTATTATTAAAAATAAATTCATGGTATGGTTGAGTAAGAAATAGGAATGAAATTATCTTAGTATTTTTGATGTTTGGTATATCTAGGAAATATAGTCATGCACTCATCTATAATAGGTGAAGAAACAACTGAATGATATAGGTAATGAGTTGAAATAGCCAATGGTGATTCCCTGTGATATCAAGAGTGGAATTGATCTTACAAATAATCCTACTCATCATTCTCATATGAAGCACATTGAAATCATATATCACTTCATCAAGGAAAAATATTAACAATGCGTGATTAAAATCGATCATGTTGGAACAAATGATCATGTGGCTGATATAATTACCAAGACATTGTAACCAGTTGTGTTTGAGATTAATCGGTTGGACCTCGAGGTTCAACAACCTTCCAGTGTGTGAGGATGATTTGAGGGTTCCCCTCTCCCTAGTTTTTCTAACAATTTAAATCTATTAACTTATGTTTTACAGTTTTTATGGGGATGATATGATCTTGGGGGGAGAGTTCATTAAGCTATACAAGTAGAAAAAATCTATGGGTTTACTTCCAATGGGGGATAATGGAAGAATTCATTGTTTTAATATTTTTTCTGGTGGGAGGACAATGAAGAATTGAGTGATTAAAAAATGATACAATAGGACAGAATGATGAGTTAAAATGGGAGAAAACCTTTTAGAAAATGAAAATAGAGATAAAAATTTGGTTAAAGGTATCAAGAGAACTAAATTCATGGTCCCCATATTTTTTATACACTGATAATTGCATTAGTAGACATAGATATTTGACTGCTTTGTTTCTCAATTATCAGGTTTTGGGTGATGCTTCATTTAATTTATATACGAGTTCCCAAGAAACCCAATGGGAGTGGTATTTGAAACCAAGGATGTTCTTTGATAAAAATGGTTGATGGTTGTGTTTTTTGTTAATCCACATTGTGATCATAAGGGGTTTGAATGTCATATTATCTTAAACTACATATTGAAGAATTTTTTTAAAGTGTAATAGTTTCCCAATGATTCCGAATTTCTAGTCCTGAAAACAGAGAATTTTTTTTCGAACTTAATTATTTATTCATTGGAATGAACTATATTTGGACCATGAAGAATAGTTTATGATTATAAAACTAAGTTATGTGGACCATGAAGCATGAAACTCTATAACATATGAGAAATGGATCATGGGCTAAAATATATTTCAAAGAAGAATGATGGTATATGGGATTGTGTGTCATTCATGAAAACATGACTGTGTTTTTTGTAGTTGTGAAGGAAAAGGGGGTAAATTGACCATGTAGGGAAGAACGGTTCGCAAGAGGATGATAATTGGTCCAGATTATTAAATCATAGTTCAGCAGAATATATGGATCAATTTTTCAATATTAGGAGAACTAATCCCTTCATTAGAGATTGGTTCTATGATTAACAATATAGGAGGAATTATTTTAATTCAAGAGTGGTTCGCAAGAAGAGAACACCGCAATGAATATATTGATTAGAAACCCAAATGGAATTCATTGATGTCAAAAATACTTTGATGAAGATGGTTCTTGGAGGATGGTTTGCAGTGGATGGTTGGCGGATGATAGTTCGTGGAAGTTGGGTAATGGAAAATAGTTCATAGAGGGCGATTTGGTTCATAGATAAGGATCATTACATATATGTGGTGTTCAAAGGTAGTACACGGTTGCAGTTTGTGAAGGTATTACCAAGTTGTGGTTTGCAAAGGAAGTACGTGGAGGTGGTAGGTGATGTTGTACAGTTCATAGAGGAATGGTACATAGGGAACAAAAACTGGATTAGATCTACAAGTAAAAATAGGACTTTAACTGATAATCTATTTATAGTTGTGCATGCATGATTTAATGTCAACATATTGAAATGTCCTTCAAGTCAATAAAATTATTTCAGATTCATTCCAATGTAGTGAGTAAGTGGGTTCTAATATAAGTAATCTGAAAGATGGATTGTGCTATCCATAAACCCTTGTAAAGGCGGTGTGCCTAGGACGGAGCGATTGTGATCAACTTTTGTAATACCTAACTAGAGAAAAATTGTGGAATTTCATATTACTGAAAATATGTCGGCGTATTCTCCTTATGCTAGACATCTGTGTTAAACCAAATAAAATTGTTGTGTGGTCCTTCTATATGTGAAGGTTTGAATTATTTATTCCATTATGAAATTCATGAAAATCTCATTAATCTATATCTCCCGCCTCAAATTCAATTCACATTTCATCCCATTGTTCCACCATGATCATTACATGGAAATATGGTTGGTCAATAATTTGAGAAAGATAGGATTTATAACTTTCCCACTATAATTTCTATACTTTTCCATTGAATTAAATGAGGATTGGGTCTTCCTCGATCTACATCCAAAATAGTGTGCTAATAAATGTTTTCAAAAAGCATAAGCTAACTTATTATCATTTATATGATGGTAGTGAATAGAAAGACTATATTACTTCGTCAACTCTGTCCAACGTTGTTTATGAATGTTAGTCACTTTCATTGTGAATATATACTTCAGACTATTTTGATATGTATATATTCTTCCCTACACACTATTAAGGTAGTGCTACAAAATATCCAATGTAGAGATCACAACCGATAATCCCATATCATTTTTCCTGTTCAATGGCTCATCAATCCTCAACTGGTGAAAGGAATATTATATAAATTTATCATTTAAATTTAGTACAGAAATTAATAATTTTTTGAACCGTCACTATATATCATAAAACAATAGTCATATGATGGTTGTGTGAGTATAGGTGCAATGATTATCATCTTATTGGTATTCTTAAACTTTTCATGACATTCTTACATGATTATATAATCTACCCCTATCCATGTTAACATTTTTTTTTCGATTGACAATCATGATAAATTTCTCTCAAAATGTTGGTAGTACCCATCTAGGAGAAACAATGGATTTCCATGCCACTCGAGGGTCTATTCTATTCCTCAATTCCTTTTCATCTAATTATTAGAAATACATTCCCTCGCTTTTGATCACGTCCCTATATAATTTTAATTATTTCTTCAAAAAGTTCCATTTTATGAATTTAGCATACATTTTATAATTTAATAATATTTCCAAAACAATAGTAGAATATCATTTTATACCACATTCCACATGGAGTAAATAACATTATAAGAAACTAATAAACCAAATTATATCCTAGGTACTCTATAAATATTCTATTCATAAAATCCTTTAAAATTAAAGGGGAAATGGTTTTTCTGAAGGGAATCACATAAAATCATATAGGTCACACCATTTATGAAATTATTTAATTTTAATATCCTCCTTATAGAACCAATGTTCTCCTCATAATTGATAGAACAAGTCATTGATCATTGGAAGGTGACAATATTATTTATGTTGACCATAATGAGCTCACGATAATCGACACATGACAACCTTGATCAGCCATTTTCATTAAGAATTCCGCCAATGTAATATATAGGGATGAAAATGGAAACTCCCGAAGAGACGACTATAGAAATCCCTAGAACCAAGCAGGGTGATGTTGATACTATAGGGAAGTATGATATTGTGTTAAAAGATGAAGATCTGATAGGGCATCGTGATCTCCTCAGCCTCTGTGCGAAGCGGAAATTGGAGAAATTGGCCAATCAAGAAAACTTGATTAAGGGGAAAAGCTTCACTGATGTGGCCAAGGAAAATGGTGGCTTATCCTTCTTGGATTGTGATGCGGAAAATTCAGGGAAGATTATCAGGAAAGGGCGTATTGTACACGTAGTTGCGAATTAGGCCGCAGTTGAGGAGCGAGTCAAGCTATGTAAATTCTCCATTATCGCAAGGGTGATTATCACAAAAGGTGTTCGAAAATGGAAATTTCATGAGCTTTCTAACAAGATGGAGGAGATATGTGGATTTAGTGACTGGAAGATGACGACCATGGGGAAGGGGTTCTATAACATTGTCTTCCCCTCTGATGAATGAAAGCGGCGTGCATAGAGTCTGGGGTTTGTTCCCCTTAATCCTGGATTCCTTCGGATTCATGAGTGGGATCGGAACTTTGATCCTAGCAATGTGAGGAACTCCTTTTCACAGGTATGGATACGTATCCATAAACTGAGTTGGTTATATTGGCATCCACAAATTCTCTGGTATATTTCCTCTTCCGTAGGGAATCCTATTAGATTGGATATGCAGACTGACAATCCCAATTTTGGGCATTATGCTATAATATTGATGGAAGTTGACATGGATAACACTTTAGTTGAAGAATTTGTCTTCACCACTAGAGATGACATCATCAACCTTGAGATTGGTTATGAGAGGAAACCCAAATTTTGTTGCAATTGTCACATTTTTGGACACCTCCTTGCAGAATGTAACAGGAACAAATTCTGCTCAATCTGTAACATTAAGGGTCATGATGACTCACACTATCAAAGGAAAGAAAAAGATCAGAGAATAAACCCTGAGGTGCCTATGATACAGGTAATGAATTCCATGACAGAGGCTACGGAGAACCCAGTGAATGTTGCTGGTGTTGGTGAGCATGGTGACAGTTTTGGGTTGGATCCACCCAGTGACAGGAAGGATGAGGAAGATCAGGGTAAGGATGAGACGGGTAATTCTCTTACTACTGTGCAAGACTCTGGAATAGCCAATAAGGGTGCTGCTGTGATACAAGGCTCAGCAAGTGAGAATCCGGTATAGGAGACTCCCTAAGGGCCTCCAGAAGGACAGGATGATAATGAGCTATTTGGTGGCAATGAGAGACTCCCCAATTTGCAGGAGCCGAGGAAAGAGGCTCCAGAAACTCTTGGAGAAACGTCAATGCTCAGTGATAGGACAATAAACGAGGCTGGTGCGATGGATGGGGATTTTTCATAGGTACAAGCTGATAAGACTGCAAAGAGTGTTCTTCCTGCCACTTTGACAGGACCAATATTTTCGGAGAACAAGTTTATTTCCTTATCCACTGATGATGATGCTCATGAATCTACTAGAGGATCTTCAGATGATACAGAAGGGGATAGCCTGGCAGAATAAGAGAAATGCATTGCAACTGGCTATGCTGGACCCTGTACTAGGCATCAGTCCTCTCTTCAACGAAAGTCCTATTTTGGAACTGCCAGGGAATTGGGAATTCCCCTACAGAAAAAGCCCTGAATCACATTATGTTGACCAATAAACCAATGTTAATTGGAATTGCTGAACCCTGTATGAAATTTGCTACCTGGATGGCTTTTAATTGGTCTGCGCTGGGTTATTCTTTCATTACATCCAATCAAATGGATAATGATTCGGAATCTTTATGGGATTTAAAGAATAATTCTATATAAGTTGAGTCATCCCAAAGTGATCAACAGTCAGTCACCATGATTTGCTGTAATCAATCTAACACCTTTTGTGCTACCTTTTTTTATGGTTTCAATCAGTATCCAAGAAGACGAAGCTTGTGGAGTAATCTCAAAGAAATATCTGAGCACAATGACATGAGGTGGATGGTTCTTGGTGACTTTAACATGGTTATGAGGCTTGAAGAAAAAACTGGAAGTTATTTCTGAAGGGTATCTGCAAGAGAATTTTCCTCATGTATTGACCAATGTAGAATGGTTGAAGTGCCTATATCAGGTGCTGCTTCCACCTGGAGTCAATGCACCCTTAATGGAAGGCAAGCGAGTAAAATTGACAGGTGCCTAGTGCAGTTGGGTGATCAAAGTGACGAAATGGAAGTTTATGGTATGACCCTCTCTAGACTACACTCTGATCATAATCCCATATTAATTGATATCTGTTTTCGAAGTATGAGATCATCTCCACTGCCCTATAAATTCAAAAATGCATGGCTAGTAGTGTCAGGGTGTAGAGAGAATGTTGCAGAATCATGGAAAGAGGTTGCTCAAGGAAGTGCATTGTATTCCCTCACTTGTAAACTGAAAATTGTAAAATCCAGACTAAGGGTGTGGAGTAAGAAGTTTTTCTCCAACCTGGATCAGGATATTAAAGAGGCCGACTCACTTTTGTCTGAGTGCCAACAACATAATACTCATCAAGACCTGCCATCCCAAGAGGAGATACAAGCTACCTCAAGGCTTGACAATCTCTTGTCTCTTAAACAAAACCTATCTCGAAATCTGTTTAATGTGAGATGGCTGAAGGAAGGAGATAGGAACTCCAGGTTCTTCCACTATATGCACAGGTAGAGGAAGGTAACAAGGAACCTTAAGGATTTAAAAATAGATGACAGTACATTTACCTCTGTTAATTACATTGCCACAGCTGTGACATGCTATTTTGAAAAGATATATTCTGATTCTGCGGTGGAAATTTCAGATAAAATAATTAAATTCATTGATCCTAGTTTGGATGATGCACAGAACAAAAGACTAACTGACATATCCTCCACCAAATAAATTCATGATGCTCTATTCTCCTTGAACATGGATAGTGTTGCTAGGACATATGGATTCTCGAACAAGTTCTTTATGTCTTATTGGGACATCCTTCATAAGGAAGTGGTTTAAGCGGAAAGGGAATTCTTTTTTCATTATTACATGCTAGTTGGGATGAACTCAAACTTTATTTCTCTGATTCCCAAGAAGGAGAATGCTTTGGATATTAAGGACTTTAGGCCTGTCACGATTGGAAACCCTATTCAAAAACTCATTAGTAAAATCATGGAAATTCGGCTTGGTGAGATAGCAAGATCTCTTATCTCGTTTAACCAGTTTGGGTTTGTTCCTGGCCGGAATATCCAAAACTGTCTTTTCACTTCTTTGGAGTGTGTTAACATTATGAGGAATAAAGCGAGGGATCGGAATATGGTACTAAAGGTTGACATATCAAAAGCCTTTGACACCATCATATGGGACTTTATTTTCAAAGTATTGAGCATGCATGGCTTCTCAGGTAAATTCATTGGTTTGGTGAGATGTATTCTGGATAGTTCTAGGTTATCTATTCTGGTAAATGGATCACCCAGGGGATTTTTTCAATGCTCTCGGGGTGTTAGGCAAGGTGACCCATTATCTGGGCTATTATTCTCCTTGGATGAAGACTATCTGAGCACATGCCTTCATGATCTTTTCAATCTTGGGATTTATCAAAGGATGACATATGGGAGGGGTTTCTTTTCCCCTTCGTATCTCTTCTATGCTGATGATATTTTTCTCTTCTCAAAAGCTGACAGGAAAACCATATATTGCGTAAAGTTTATCTTCAATCACTATGAGGAAGTGGTAGGACAGGTTATAAGCTGGGAAAAATCTTTTGTTGTCTTTGGGGAAATAATTCGACTAGTGAGGAAAAATAGAATTTCTAGAAGGCTTGGTGTTAGGAGAGGTGTGCTGCCCTTCATCTACCTTGGGCTGGCTTTGTTTTGGGGGAGAGTGAAAAGAGTTCACCTAGAGGGTATTGCTCTTAAGATCACAAGTCATCTAACTAGTTGGAAAGGAAAGAACACGTCTCAAGCTGGTAGAATATGTCTCGTGAATTCTGTCATCACTTCAATGTTATTTTATTCGTTTTCACTATTCAAATGGCCAGTTGCTCTTCTCAATGAGCTTTGTAGTATGATCAGAAATTTCATCTGGATTGGATCAACACAAAAAAGGAAACTTATTAGTGTTTCATGGAAGGATTGCATAAGGCCTATGGTATGGGGAGGGATGGGGGTGAAAGATGTTAGGATTTTCAATGCTGCTTTGATTTAGAACTTCACGTGTAGACTTTTATCTGGAACTGACCCTTCGCTGGAATTTCTGTCTAGTAGATTTGTTGGCAGGTTACATAATAACTCAAATATGTATCTGAAATCCTCCGTCTAGCCTTCTGTCAGAGAGGCATGCATCTACATTATGAAACAGTCTAAATGGATGGTTTGTACTGATTCTCAAATGAACTTCTGGAGCACGCAGTGGCTGTCTTCCCCAATTAATCACTCCACCAGCATCCCCTTGTCATTAATAAGTCTTTCCATTTCTGATTTGCAGGTGAATCCAGAGGCTTATGCCATCATCCCTCCTCACTTACGGACAGAGATCTCCAGGTATGAATATGTTGACTATGACATCCTTATATGGAAACCAATGTCTAGTGGGTGCTTCTCCAACCGTGACTCATATATGCTGCAATGTGGCAATGCATCTGATGTACCTGCTTGGGTGAAGGGTGTGCAGACCCCATACATTGCTCTGGCTGATGCACTTCTGATCTGGCGCATTTGGAAGCAAAGGATGCCTCTTCAATCTGCTTTGCAGCGAACCAGTTTAACTGTTACATCAGTATGTTTCCTCTGTTTGGATGCGGATGAGACAATCAATCATGTGTTCATTTGCTTCCCTTTTGTTGTGCGGTTATGGAGTTACTTGAATGAAGTTTTCCAATTCCAATTAACCTCCCAATCGGTTGGTGCACTGCTTGCCTTGGCCATGCAAGATGTCTGCAGTGAGTAGGTCAAGTCCCTGCTCATTGCTGCTACTTTTTCTATGATTTCATTCATTTGGAAGGCCCGAAATAGTATTGGATTCAAAAATGGAAGGACCTCATTCAAGGAGGGTACTATGATGATGCACCGCTATATTATCTCTACCTCGGTTAATCAATCTGGTTCAATGAATAATGACATTTCTGACATTCTTCTTTTAATATCCCTAGGTGTAGGTGGCAGGGAGCGGAGGCCCAAAGTGATGAAATATTTTAGGTGGATACCTCCTATAACTGATTGGTTAAAGGTGAATGTGGACGGGGCTGACGCCGGTGTGCCTGGACCTGCTGGATGTTGGGGTGTGTTCAAGACGTATCGAGGATTTGTCAAAGGATGCTTCTATCATTACATAGGCAATGAAAATGCAATTGATGCTGAACTATGGGAAATGATTAAGGCGATTGGATATGCAGCTCATTATGGTTGGCCGAGGCTGTGGATCGAATCATAATCTTCTGTTGCAGCACAGATTGTGAAGGAGCGATCCAGGAATGTGCCATGGAAGATGCTTGCTGCATGGGTTAGTGCCCTGCATCATGCTGATTCGGTTTCTCTGGAGGTGTGTCATGTGTATAGAGAGGCAAATCAGGTGGAAGACGTCCTCTCAAAAAGGGAAATTGTGGAGGCTAGTTCAAGATGGTCATTTGTACTTCCTGATTACTGTAATGAGCTTGTTCACAGTGATAGGATTGGCACTTTGTACATAAGGCTGTCTAAGGCCCCCCTTCACTGAGTTGCCCTGTATTGTTTACTTTTTTTCTTTTATGTTATTGGGAGAAGGTTTTCACCTGGCTCTCGGACTTTTTGGCTATATAGAGATGAAATATGGAGTATCAATATTTTTTTCCAAATTCTTTTACAGCTACATCATTAACTCCTATTTGATTTAGGTCAACCGATAAGGGAATATGGATATATGTGTGTCTCATGTTGTATGAATGATTTAGAAATATACCTCATGATATAGTTGATATATGGGAGACTCTTTAGGAAATAAAATATTATATTTACATAAAAATTGAATTCCTAAAGGTTGATACTTTTCTTCAACACAACCATTTTGACATTGTATGCTTATTTTTGGGTATCAAGAAAAATATCATTGAGAAATTTTATAAGAGAAATTCATGGTCATCATTGAATTATTATAAGATCTCTTGATGGTTTAGAAAATTGAATGAGATTTATTTTTTCAATCATTTTATTAAAATCTATATAATTAGACAATTCCATCACCAATTTATCATCATATTCAACCAAAATAAGTATTATGTTATTTTATGGAAGAATATTCCACTAAATAGTAATAGAAGAAATTTATAACACTTGGGTTTCATTCATTGAATCACATATAATTTGAATAGATAAAATTAAATTATAGTATTAATGTTTTTATTCAAAATTTGAAGAATTCAAGAAGGATATAACAAAATATTTAATAAAATAATCAAATAAAACATTTTCTATTCTTAAGTAAATATGAAATGTACCTTGTATGAATTAATTTCTTATTTCCATCACAATAGTAATGATGGAATATTATTTACCTTATTCGGTTGGTATTGGTAGTTGTTGACAATGATTACCCTCAAAAGATCATAGTTTTTTGTACTCACATTCATAATAAATTTCTTTCATAAAGAGAATGCATTGTTCCATGGATGGTGAATTATATGGTGTCTTTGTATCCTACATCACAATATCTAGAATCATAATTTGTCTTTATATTTAATGAGATATGTGGGATTCACTTCCTCAATTGATGAATTTACCTATCCCATTGAGGCATTCTCATGAACCTTAACCCTACATTTTTAACATGTGGGTGTTTTGATCCAGTTTTATATTTTTCATTCAGAAAAACATATTGTTATTCAATTCATCTCATTTTATATTCATTTATATGGGATTATTCTTATAAATCAATAATTACAATGAGAGAAAATTTATAGACATCTTTGTAACTCCCAATGAGATTAATAGTTATATCCCTTCCGAGGTCTGGTTTTTTTAGACTGAAAAATAAATTTTAATTCTATCATTTTTTGTAACAAAACGTGAGTTGAATATTAAAATCCTTGTGAATGATTCTTCTTAATCTAAAAAAGATTCACCATCCATATAGGAATATCTAGTAATTACCTCGCCATCATTGTTTTAATATTTCAATGGAAATACATGTTACATAAAATATCTCAATATATTCCAACCAAATATCATTCATTTCAAATTTTATATTTTTAATAATTATCAACACCCACTTTGGATCAACATATACATCTAAATGATAAACATTGAAGATAAATTTATCTACATTTAAATTACAATTTATAGAAGAATTCTTCTCCATTGAGTTAAATAATTTTGAATGTCTAGTGGATCAAAAGGTCCACTAATAATTGGTTGTAATTTCCAAATAATGTACTTGATGAATAGTTTATCCATCTTTGGAAAAGGGTGTTGTCAGTCAATGACCAGGTTATTGTTCATTTCCAAAGATTTCTATGTAATCTTCCCCCAATTTATTTGAACTCCACCACAAATTTTATAGTGAATGTTGTTTAAACAATCACTCCATTGTCGGTCATATATGTTTTTGTCATGGAATCTCCTATTTTAGAACATTTTATTAAAAAACATGTATTGATAATTTTGTTTCCAAAAAATTAGTTAAAAATTAATTTATCTATTTGTGAAAATAAATTATTCATTCTTTTTTCTAAAAATGTAGATTTAGGATCATGTACATTACTAATTTTCTAGCATTAATATAAATTACTAATATATATATATATGTTCTTAAAAATAGATTTTATAGAGTGTTTTATTCAATATAGAATATCCCCGCATGAGTTTCAAACTAGGCGTGATGCAATTCGTCTTTTTCATACCCTATGTAACATTCTAGTAAATATGAAATCCTCCCTTCTAAATGTTATTACCACTTTGTAATTTATTTTAAAATCCATATAAAATGTAATATCTGGACTAGAATTTCTTTTCTCAAAAACCAAGGTTAATTATAAAATACAGAAAACATTTTTTTTATCAAATACATAGACTTATCCTTAAAAAATTTAATAATTTTTTCAAATATTAATTTCCAATAAACTAAACCATGCTTTTATAAAAACTATATGGACCTAATGTTTTATTACATTACTATTACATATTTTTTGAGATGAATAAAATAATATTGATATTGTATAGGATTCATAAGATTTTTTTTATTACAAAATTAGGCACGCACATCACTTATCATAGTAACTCATAAAAATTATTTAAATCATTCTTTTTTATCCTAATAAAAACTCCAATAATCTACATAGTACCTGCTATGTCCCATGATTATAGATCAATTAATGGTTTAAGAAGAATTCATAGTTAGGGATGAATATCATGGGAGGAGTAATAGTCATAAATAAATAGAATATTGGTGATAAATAGAAAAATCATCAAACCATAATAATAAAATAATCTTCTTAATCATGGGGAAAAATTTGATAAATTCATGGTATGTGGAAAATGATTAATAATTTTATGTCACATCATAGTTGTAAAATACCACATGTAGTTGTAAATAGAGAATGTGTATGGTTCACACATAATATTCATGCATAAATCATATCAAGTATGGGAACAAATCTAGCCTCATGTTGATGATTAGAGGCATAATATCATGAGATATATCACAATATCCAATTCCTTGAAGGGATATAAAACTCTAGGAAATCCTTAATCATCATAAACATCAAATATCTTTGCATTACACGTATAAAATAACATATAAAAACCATAGTATAGAAATAAAATATTGTAATGGGATTGTATTCAAAATGGATTTCAAACATCATACTTTATGGAATAAAATTTTGGATTTGTAAATGAATAATAGAGATTATAAATTGGAATAAAATTTAATTGTTATTTAAATAAAAAAACTCAATAGAATTCAATGATGTGTTTTTAAAAAATAAAATCTTCCTAATAAATCATAATATTTTCCTTAGAATTCATTTTACCATGGTAATGATATGTATATCTAAATAAATATAAGGGAGATAGTATTTAATTAAAATTTAATGTATATAATTGGAATATCAATATTTAATATTTAGTGAAATATCCCAAAACCCAATAGTGTGGGAGTTGTGTGGTAGTATACCCTTAACATAAATCACTCTTTTCTTTACAATTTTTAGCTATATAAAAAAATAGGGTTATAAAAACATGGAAGCACCAAATAATTTTGGTCATTTTTTCCACTTTTTATCAATTAATGTCATTTAATTTTATTTCATAATTCTATTGGTTGATTTTGAAAATTTTCAATTTCATATTTTTAATAAAATATATCATCTAGCATTGATTCAATAACAATAAGTAATTCATATTTTTAGAATATTTAAAATAATTATGGATTCTTGGAAATACATATATTTATACATAAATTTTTTTAAATACATTATTTAGATAATCCATAATTGTTTTGATTATTTTATATTTTTCATCTTTCTCATTTTCGGTTAATAATCCATGGATGAAAAATTGTCAAAATTGGAGTAAAGTGAAGTATTAAATATAAATTCATCAAACATATAAAATTATTGAAGTCAAAAAATATTAGATAATTTTATTTTCATATTAATAAATATTTGAATATTTTTTTTGAAATAAATAGTGGAAAAGATGAAGAGATCACGAAAAATTAGACGAAATGTTTATGAATACTTAGCTTCTTTTAAATATTGCATATTTTCTATGACACTAGACTCCATAAATGCGTAGATATTTCTACTATATAATACCCCTAACAATTATAAGGGGATGATAAGTGGGGATTTATATATATATATATATGTATTTGGTGTGTGATGATGGCATGGTTTTCCAATCGAGGAGTGAGGGGTTATTTATATTTGAGAAGAGGGGTATTTTTAAAATAAAATATTTGATAAAATATTATATCCATGTT
This sequence comes from Viscum album, assembly GCA_963277665.1. Lineage (NCBI taxonomy): Eukaryota > Viridiplantae > Streptophyta > Magnoliopsida > Santalales > Viscaceae > Viscum > Viscum album. Next base: position 1,230,463,230 of record OY728162.1, on the reverse strand, counting down.
AGAACATTAAATTGTAATATTTCATACATAATAACTTATATTATATTAAAATAAAATGATATTAGGACTAATAATCACATTAAAATTTAAATTTTATTTTTTAATCAAATTAAAAGGGAAAAAATGAAAACATATATTTTTATTAATATACAATTTAGATTTTTAGACATTGGAAAATACTTTTTTTGTTTGGAATTTAAATTTAGTAGATTATTTAAATTATTTTACATTTTTGGGGAAATGATAAATTTATAGAATAGATTTGGTCTCTATTATATCATGAAAAATGTATTTTGAAATATATATATGTGTTTAAAAATATGTATTTTTACTATTCAACTAAAAATTAAAGTATTTAATAAATAACAAAAACACTCTTAGAAAAATTCATCCTGATTATACTGAAAATGAAAATAGAAATATATATAAAATTTTGATTATAGTTAATTTTATTTTTTAATATAAAAATACAATATTTTTATAAAATAAATTCAAGTAAAATTATTTTAAAATATTCTTATAGAATCTTTGAGTGTTAAATATTTATATTCATTTTATGGAGTTATAATATTTCTATTATCATAAATTAATCTTGTCAAATATTATTTTTATTATTTTTTATTATTTTTACGTCATATTTATATTATAACAATAAGGTTACCATTCCCAATAGTTTGGTTACTATTCCAACCCGTCGAGTTACTATTTCAACAGTAACATTACTATTTCAACAGACATTTTAACTACTATGAATATACATCTTTCACGTTATTGAAAATTCAAAAAATCCCACTAATGTTCAATATTTTATTTTTCAATGACTTCAATTGGATTAATAATATATATATTCACATCTATAGTGTGGTTCGCCGGGATTATGATTCCAATAGATAAAGAGACCAAAATTTTACTATTGTTGTTCCCCAATATTTAATTATTGATTCCCTTATTTTGCATTGAATTTTCATGTATTTAGTTTTTGACTAATGTAATATCAGTATAAATGAAATTGTGTTTTTTTTGTTTCTATATGTCTTTTATGTTTTTAATATTATATAATATAATGAAACATACATTTAGTTATGAAAAACACTACATATAAACTATGAGTAATTACACATATATTGGTTATGAGTGTGGAATCTATTTTCACTCCATCAATTATGTTCCCTATCTAAAAAATATAAAATACCTCATTATTTCATTAATATCAATAGGAATTTAATTTCATTTACTCTAGAAATATTTAATCAATATGTTAGGGGTTTTTCGTGGGATCATGTTTTCTAAAAATTCTATGATAAATATTATTTGGAAGTATTAAAGTAATAATACTCTAATAAAAACTATAAGAACCATTTCAACCTCACCCATTTGTCTGAGGTTTTTTATTACATTGGTATGGAATATATAGATGAAAATACACTAGATCGTGAAATTAAGCAGTCTTTCAAGAATATACACATACATAAATATTGAAATAAATTGAATATTTCAATTCATCAATTTAATAAAATAAATGAATTATAATTCTACATTAATTCCTTTATATCACATAGATTAATAATCCCAATTTCTTTGGGAATTGGGAAATATATAATGGGGATATATTGAACACATAAAAATAAGTATTAAAAAATATAATATATCATAAATAGTCCATGTAATATTTATTATGGATTGACCAAATAAGTACAACAATTACATAAAATTAGTCTAATGTATTATAAGATATCCATGGTAAACAAAAAAATATTTAAATAAATGGATTATAATTGTTGACTATATAGTGATGATATGAATAATTATAAAAATATTTATTATTTTAATGATGTCTTTTTCCCAGACATCATACTAAAAAATTCAGGATTATCCCTTATCATATATATGTTCTCTCATGAGACCTAACTATACCCCAAGGGGAAATAAAATTCTTGGTGTTACCTATTACATAAATTTTAAAATCATTCAATCACAAATTAAATTAATATAAAGATTAATTATCAAGAAATAATAAATTTAAATTCTGATAACAATTACTTTATGAATCTTATCATACAACAATTGAATACATGTATTTGAAAAGGAAAGATAGATATGAAATTATTGATAAATATTTATTAATGGTTTACAAATAGCATATAAATCATCAAAATGAATATCCACATACTTTGTGAAGTCAGTTGTGTATTGGGTAAATATTCAACAAGACATATTCAAGGTTGGAACCCTTTTTGGGATATTTATTGTATTCTTCTATCAACTATTTTTTAAGAATATATAGATTTCATTTCATTGAAAACGACACACAATATACAATACCAAAAAAACTTATTTTACAACTATGGAAAATTTATTGCATTGTAACATCATATGAAGGATATATAAGTGTTCGTAATGTTTATATAAGATCAATAATATAATAATTAATTGAAAACAATGATTCATAATAGCATTTATCATTTACATGAAATATAACCAAAAAGAATAAAAAAGTAGTGGAAAATAAGATGATATGAATTCTTACCTAAAAAGAAACTTCTTAAAGCATAATAAGGGAACCATAAGAGTCAAAAAACACTGTGGAGGGATTCATAAGATTAAATTATAGATGATAAATTACCTCACATGTTTTCTAATTATGATTAATTTGTTGATGGGTGGATACTAATTGAAAAAGTATTATTTTTTTATTAATTTCTATTTATAAGTATAAGAAATATAGGTAGTGAAAATTAAAAACAATTTTTTACTCATGGTTATAGTACATGTTTCTAGAATATATTTTTTTGTGAAATTTTTGTATATTATTATTGAGAGTAATTATTTTTTATTTTTATGGACTTGGAAATGAATTTTTTCCAAAAAAACTATTTTCTAGTAGTTAAAATATATTTTATATAGTACAATGTATATTATTTGATTTGAAATGTATTTTATTTTATTTAAAATATTTATATTGATAGAATAATAGAATTCATACCAGGGAATTTCATTTATTAATTTTTTCATTTATAATTAATTTTGATGTCGTAATACTTACTATGTCTCACAACATTTTACTATTTATAAAATAATTGAAAATCCTAAAAATTTATATTCATTTTCTCATTGTATAAATTGTAAATTTTTATTTCAGTTATAAATTATTTTCTATGATAATAGTCTTTAAAATAAAATTATTTTATTTTAAAATTAATACTCGTGGTATATGTGATCACAATACCTTTAGAGACAATATTTTAAAATATGGTTTTATTTCTATAATTTTATTATAAGTCATATATTTTAATTTATATTCATATTAATCTATTAATGTACATTATTAATAATAATAAATTTTATTATTTATTTGTTTAAGGATTTCACATGACAATTTTCTATTCAATATTAATCTCAATATTACATCTGACGGACTCAAAATGGTTAAATTCCAAGAGTTAGATTCCAATTATTATATTCGAAAGATCATATTACAAATTATATACATCATATCATAGTTTAATTATTTAATATAAATCTCTTATATTCTACAAAATTTCTATTTTATCCTTTATTTATTTGTTTCTAATAGTGATGTATATCTTGTTTTAGATCTTCTTTCATGAGTAGGATCCATTGGTGTGAAAGTATTGTGTGTTTACCTATATCAATATATGGTTAATGGTAAGTATTTTAGACATTATAATAAATCTAAATTGAAAAATTTCGGTTGTATTTCTTCATGTTGTACAATTATGATAAAATAATAAAAGGATACTTATAGAATAGTTTTTTATATGGATTTTATGAATATGTTGAAATAAATTCTACCCCCACCCTAAAAAAATATTCCTTCATATTTGTTATATACATGTATAAATTATCATGTGGTAATATGAAATCATTAATTAAATAATATCACTTCTTGGTTCCGCTGAGATTTTATTTCTCCAATATACCCTCCCCATTTGGGTTGATCAATTTCAAAAAAACATTCTCTATAGTACCATTAATTTTGATAGGGTAATCATTATAGGATAAGTTGATATCTAACTCTATTTCATCTATATAGAGTACATTCATAAGGTAATACCTGGACATACATAGGGTCCCTACATGAAATACATGATGAAAAATAGAGAGGATGGGTGCACGGAAAATAATAAAACAATGATCATATTCCCTATAATATTTCAAAGGGTCTATTATGCCATGGAAATCACTTCTCATTCTTTGAAAACAATGTATCTCCCTTTTAGTGTGATGAATTTTACATAACACAATAACATAATTACCATTCTACAAACATAATTTCATTGTTTGTATAGATTTTCTATCTTCTATGAGTTATCCCGGTAGGATTTTAGAGTTCCCCCAACTTCTCAGTTGACTCCTCAATGCATCCTAAACCCACAAATCATATTGTCTCTAATTTCATCTGAGATGGTTGGATTAAAAAATTATTTCCAATACATAGCCTCATATAGTTCAACTATTCCCCTATAATGGAAGTTATTTATATATGAATATTACATTACTATAATGTACTAGACCCATACTCTTTGGAAATTAAGTGAGAATTGCCTTTGCCTAGACTCTATGGTCTGGAAGGTCCACTCAGATCAACCATTAGTTTGGGGATGAAAGGTGGTTCTAAAATAAACATTTTTCTGAAAATATATTTTAATAATAAACTAAAATTTGAGGTTAATTTAGGTTCATGTTCATATAAAATATATTAAGGGTCAGAACAATGGATCAAAACAATATTGTGACAGTTATAAGAATTTTTATCAAGGTTTAGAACCTATATTATTTATATAATGTTTGCAGTCTTTGTTTGGTGGTCTATAATGACCCATATTGCAATATTTAATTTTTATTTCTGGGTTAACCAAATGAGAATGTCTATTATTGATATTATCATACTTATACAGAGGATTGATGATATTTTTCATGATCCAATACTAAGGTTCTCTATCAACCCTTAACTATTAGCATGTTAATATTTTAGAAAAACATTTGAAATGATCTTAATTCATGTTTACCCACTATAAATGCTCCCAAAGATCCTAATGAATCTTATATCTACATTGGTGTATATATAAATGTTTACTATAAGAATATAAATAAATTAAATATTCAATAATTATAATGATGACACAAAATGTATCTTTCAAAACATCAACACACCATCTTCACATATTTAATATATTAATTTTTTTATCTTCCATCGATTTGTTTTTTATTTTGTAAACTCATGTCATCTATCTGATACTTATTTATTATATCCAAAAAATATATTTCTAAAATTACATGGAAAATTAATAATGATTACCCTTCTTTAAAAATTTCTATATCTAATATTACTAACTTCATGAATATAGGAGCTTTTTCCGTATAAATCATTAATCAAACAGTAACGACCAATTTTTCTTAATAATTTATGTTTTATATATTTGTGTGTTATTTTATTTTGTAATAATAAAAATAATATCCTATTATTAATTAATTTATTTTAGTTAAAATGAAACCAATAGTATTCAACTACTATATGTCTATTGGTAAATATGACCATTGGAAACTACACTATAAATTTTATGATTCATGTTTATAAATAATAGTGATCATGGTTAATTAATACTGAATGAAGATTCCATGGCCTCATCCAATAGACTTGGGCCATACGAAACCCATCTAGTAGAGCTTGGGATGGATGTAACATCACAAGGCTTTCATCTAGACCAAGCCCAAGCCCAGATTCAACATATTTTGTTTGATTGTAATCTCATTCGGAAGAAGTTAAAGTAGATAGAAATCACTACTCGACCAATGTTGTCTAAGATACCCCTTGATTCAATCACCATTGGTCACCTTTATCTTAGGTCATATGCATGTGTTATAAAGGACTATGTAATGATTCCATAGTTAGTTCACATAAACCTATTATATAAAGAAAATGGTTTTTATTTATTATGGTAAAATTTGAGAATTTAAAATGTGAAAATACATATAAGATTAATTTATAAAAGTTACACATAATTTATGATTATTGGAAAAAATGTATTTTATAATATTTTTTTATACTTTTTAAAATTCATTATTTAAAATAATATTCTTAAAATTGTCTTGTACAATTCTGATCAGTAAAAAATTTAGATTCTAATTAAATGAACATATTCTGTGGTGAATATATAAATTATGAATAGTAATATTACCATTATAAATTGAAATGTGACCAATTAAATTGTAACATCACTTATAAAATTATAAATATAATTTAGGCATCATGATTTGTAATGTGATAAAATATCATAAGAAATAATTGTTTCAGAAATTATTAGTAAAGTATTAGTATTTTTTAGGTAAATAGTGTTTTTAATTAAAAATAAAATATCTCAAAATTAGTAAATTATTTTCAAATAAATGAGTTTAATTTAGAATTCATAGCATTGATATATGGTTAGGGTGTATTTATGAGATTTTTATAAAATGTTTTCTTTTTTAGTGAATAGTAAAAATACAGTTAAGAGTTTCAGTGTGCGTAATGATGTCATTAATGATGTAATAATGATTTAATAATTTTCGACGGCTTTTGTACAATAAACATATGTAATTAGGTCAAGCATTTAGCCAATACCATTTAAAATCCCATGGTTTTTCACATACCACTAAAGAGGTGTCCTGTGGAAATTAATAAACTATTCCCTCAATATTTTTATAAATACAAACCCATTACTTCATTAAAGACATTCCAAATTCTTCCTCCAAAATGAAATGATCTTAATATCTCCAAAGGAGTTCTCTTAATGTTACCTAAAGCTCTTAATGGTCCCAATATTCTATTTTTTTAAGTTACACATCAAGATAAGAGAACCTTGCACCCTCCTTTTTTAGTCAACACCTCTTTTATGTAATGTCTTAGAATTTCTATTTTCTTATTTTGAGGTATAATATTTTTTATCCCTATTACTATCCTTTTTATGTACATAGGATGATGTTACCTTTCTTCCCTCATCAATTCATTCTCTGAATTTATATGTGATGTCGTTAGGTTGTCAAAGTTTCGTTAAAGAAATCACATCATCTCTTTTGTTTTATGTTTTCATTCTTGTGGTATGTCTTTCAAATATCTATTCCATGATCTTATTTATATTTTATTCTTTCATTATACCTTATTATAAATAATTTATGAGTGGGTGACCCTTTTCCCTCTTAGTTTTTAATGTTTTCAAAAACCATGTTATTTAGCCGTTTAGCTGCAGAATTTTCATCTCAAAATCTATCTCATTTCTTCATGAAATTATCTTAATTTTTTATTTGAATACCCAAACCTATTTCATTTCAAGTGGTGTTCTTCAATACATAAAAATTATATAATTAATTTTTTAATTTACATAGATAAAACCCTCATTCCGTTTTCGGGGGTTATAAATGACATAATGATCATGTTTTTATGCACTTATAAAAATGCCACGTGTTTGATATGAAACCAATTTATTTTATTTGGTTTTTGTTATTTATGAAGTTATTTATTATGGTATATGTGTATCACATTAAAATAAATACATATTAATATTTTTCTTTTATAGTTCCCTAATGAAATTTATAATGAAATTAATCTCTAGAGATGATAAGTATTTTGATACATTGGTGAATAACCATTGTAATTATTATGATACCTTGGGGATGGAACATGGTCATATTATTATGAATATATAAACTGAATTTTATCACCACATTTTCATGTTATTGTTATTTTGATATGCCTCTTTATCCCTATGATTTTATTAATATATCACAAGTTCAAAAGTAATCTCTTTCACATGATTTCCTTACTAGGTGTTCTGCTTACCCTTTCCTTTATGGTATCTCTCCTAGATATGAGATACACTAATTGGTTGTAGGGATAACTTTTAAATAATACTTTTAGAGGATAAAAATATTTTTATATGTTTTCATATATTTTGTACCTTTTTCCATGACTGTATACTTTAGTGGTACTCATACTGTAAAATAAAATGAAATGTTATGTAATAAAAAGGAGGGTTTCCATTGTCAATTTCAAAGGTAGTTTTAGTTATTGGTTGAAACTAGGCTATAAATACTTTATGAATAAACCTATATGAAAGTTTAAATATAGTAAAATGTCATGTTATTTTTGGGAAATATTATATATGTGGTTTCTGAGAAAATAAATCCATGACTGGATACGAATTAATGGATGTGGCTCTGGGACAATTGTACTTAGGAGTGTAAACTCTGACATGGAGTTTTGGGCTTGACCCAAGGTATCCTTGTACACAACAATTGGAATTCAATCTCTATTATATTGACTATCCTAAGGGATATGTTTGGTTAAACACATGAATTTTTGGAATCATTATTAATGATTTGTATAGATATTTAATTGTTGTTATAGAATAATATGTCTAAGCTTAATGTTCTACGACATAAATATATTTTATAGTTAAATGAATGGTAAAATAAATAATATTCTCAGTAAGGTGTTATTCTTGAATAAAATGGATGGTAATTGGAGGAACTATGCAAATGGTGACCAAAATATACCCAGTTCTAAAGGCCATTCGATTGAAGAAGTAATGGAATCATTCATGAAAATGATGAAACAATTGACTCATGTTATGGGAAACAGCAGGAATCATGCTGATATACTGATTTCAATATGAAGGAACAACATTATATTGAGTCTTTTTTTAATCAATGGACACCAAATATTAGTGGATATATTGACCTATTTATTTATGAATAGTGGATCATCTCTATCGAGAAGTTCTTTTCTGTGCTCCATTGTTCTAAACAAGACAAGGTCAACCTAGCAATTAATCACATAGAGGGAGAGGCTGATATATGGTGGAAATAGTATAAAAACATATGGCTAAGAGTGGATGTTGAAGATATGTAGTGGAAATATTTTAGAGGAATCTTCTTCAATAATTATTTTCCTTGTTCTATGAGAAAGAAAATGTAGAAGGAGTTTCTAAAGCTGAAGAAGAAGGAGAGTTAATCTATTAGAATATATGATATAGAAATTACAAGATCTTCCCATTACACCTAAATAATTATCATGGATCCAAATAGAATAGTTTATAGATTCTTCAGTGGAATAAGATCTTATTTGTGTAAAAATCTTCCCAATCGAGACTATGATTTCTATAAGGAGATCATGGAAATTGATTTGAATGTCTAACTGGAGTTTTGTGAGATGTAGTGGACTCATAAATCCAATTAAAATTAGAGATCGATGGATTCAATCTTGGGGTATATATTTGATCAGGGAAGATGTGGAATGAAAATGAAACCCACCACATGTAATAAATATGGGATGAAGAGTTCGGGTAACTTCTTTCTAAGGAGCAGGAAGTGATACAGTTGGGGTAGAGACCACCATATCTCATATAATTTCCATAGTGAGGTGAAGCCTCAACTTCCCACCACTAACGACAAAGGTATGATGGTTAATTACCTACATTAAATCAAATTATATAAGTGTGGTCATCATGGGTAAACATCCAATCATTTTCTATATTTAAGGGCAGTCATGGATAATCACCATCAACCTCAAAAAAATCAAAGGGAACAAAGTCATGCCTTTAACATCACTAGAGATAAGTTTAGGTTCCAAATGGGGTGGTGGTAGGAACTCTTGTTTTTCTCTCAAAGGAAGAATTTACTTTTTTTTATTCTATTTCTATTCAGTCCATTATTTCCACCATGTTTTCTATGAATTTAGAATCAATCTATTAATTACTAAAAGTAGTGTTATCTATAAAGTCTCTGGGTAGGATTATTCATGCATCATCAGTGTTTTGAAACACATGTATTTACATCAGAGAGTTCAATCATATCACCAATCTAGTATTCAATCCCATGCTATAATTCGACATTATAATAGGGATAGATGGGATCTTAAATTATAATGCTAAGATCAAACATAGAATCAAGGGAGTATCAATAGTCTTCTATGGAAAACCTTCTGTTATCTTCTATTGAGTGATATATCATATAAATCGTTGTTTAAAAGAAAATAAAATATCTATCTCTAAGGAGTAGATCAGTGAAGAAACATATAGAATTGAGATTATAATGATGGAAAATATCCTCACAATCTAGGAATAGGTTGACGTATTTCTTGAGAAGTTACTCAGAAATTCCCAAGAAATAGAGGTAGTGTTCCCCATAGAACATGTACCTAGGTCTCATCCAATTTCAATGACCTTGTATTGGATGGAAAATGGGAAACTAGTGGAATAAAAGAAGCAACTCCAATAACTTTTGGAGATAGGGTTTATTTGACTTAGTGTGACTCCGTGGAGATCTCATGTTCTATATGTGAAGAAGATGTATGGATCATCGGGGCTATGCATTGATTATAAAGAAATTAATGAGATCATTGTGAAGAACAAATACCAGCCTCCATGTATTGATGGATTATTTGACCAAATTCAAGGGGCTCAATTCATCTATAAGATTGATGTTTGATCTGGTTATCTTGAATTAAGGGTAAAGAAAGAAGAAATTCAAAAAAAAAATACCTTCCAATCAAGATATAGGAATTGTGAGTTTGTTGTTATGCCCTTCATAGTGATTAATTAACCTTCCATTTTTATGGATTTGATGAATAGAGTCTTTAAAGACTACCTTGATAACTTTGTGGTAGTTTTTATTGATGGTATTCTGATATATTCCAAATTTAGCGAGGAGCATGAAGATCATATAACAGTTATTTTTCACTTTCTATGGAATGACATACTTTTTGGAAAGTTTAGAAAATATGAATTTTGGTTAAAACGAGTTTCTTTATTTGAGCACATTATAACCAATAAAGGAATCGCAATTGGCCTAGCAAATACAATGGTTGTATAGGAGATGCCTCATCCAACAATAGTAAATAAGAATCATAGTTTCCTTGGATTAGCGGGATATTATAGGAGGTTTGTGAAAAAAGTTTCTTGAAATTTTAATCGATTGACCAACTTAAATCTAAAATTGGTCAAGTTCATCTGGAAAAAGGATTGTGAGTAATGTTTAGAAGAGCTAAAGAATATATTTTTAACTAAAATATTGTTTACTCTATCCTCAATTAGAGAAGGATACGTTATATTTAGAAATGCATCTCTGAGAGGTATTGGGTGAGTCCTCATAATAAATGAATAAGTCATTGATTATGCATCTCGAAAGTTGAATACTCATGAGATAAACTATCTTATGCATGATCTTGAGCTGTGTGTGGATAATTTTTTTATAATGATATGGAGGAACTCTCTCTGTTGGTAGAAAAGTGATATATACATGGGCCATCAATGTTTGAAGTATATTTTCCCAAAAATTGAATTGAACATGAGATAAAGGAGAGGGTATTAACTTCTTAAACACATTTATTTTCCAATTAATTATCATCCCAAAAAATAAAAAAAAGTCAATGGTGCATTAAGTTTGAAAGAAACAGTTGTTCAGTTCATGCTTTGGATTCAAAGATATACATTTATACAAGTGCAACTTAAAATGTAAATAGTAATTATAAAGGAAGGGACATCATCAAACTTATCCAAAATGATATCTCAAGTGTCCTTAATAGATAATATCAAGATGTCTCCAAATGGAGATCATTTTTTATAGAAGATGATTGAGGCTATGAATGATGTGATGTTTCCTAAGTTGAAGTCACTAGTGGAAATACGGGCTTTAACGTCGTCGTAATAACGTCGGTTTTTTAAAAACCGACGCGAATAGTATATGCGGGGAATTTTTGGCGTCGGTTTTACACAAAACCGACGCCAAAAATAATTATGTTTTTTTTTTCGCGTCGGTTTTTCTAAAAACCGACGCGGAAAATCCTGTTTTAATCGGTTTTCCGCGTCGGTTTGTAGAAAAACCGACGCGGAAAACCTCTTCGACTATATTTTCCGCGTCGGTTTTCATGAAAACCGACGCCGAAACTCATAAAAAAAATATATTTCGCGTCGGTTTTAATGAAAACCGACGCGAAAAGTCTTTTAAAAATATTCACGGACAGAAACCCTCATTTTGTTCGTCCGTCGCGAATAGTATATGCGGGGAATTTTTGGCGTCGGTTTTACACAAAACCGACGCCAAAAATAATTATGTTTTTTTTTCGCGTCGGTTTTTCTAAAAACCGACGCGGAAAACCTCTTCGACCGGATTTTCCGCGTCGGTTTTCATGAAAACCGACGCGGAAAATATAGTCGAAGAGGTTTTCCGCGTCGGTTTTTCTAAAAACCGACGCGGAAAATCCTGTTTTAATCGGTTTTCCGCGTCGGTTTGTAGAAAAACCGACGCGGAAAACCTCTTCGACTATATTTTCCGCGTCGGTTTTCATGAAAACCGACGCCGAAACTCATAAAAAAAATATATTTCGCGTCGGTTTTAATGAAAACCGACGCGAAAAGTCTTTTAAAAATATTCACGGACAGAAACCCTCATTTTGTTCGTCCGTCGAAATCGAGTTCCGCTGCGGCGCTTCGGACTCCCGACGACCTTCGAACTTGATTTCCGATCTTGAACGGCCATTGTTGAAGGTTTTTTGTCGTCTGCACGATTTTGGGTATGTGTTCTTCCTATTTATCTCTTGTTTCATATCCCATTGTTTATTTCTTTATCAATAACCCTATTTTGCGTGATTTGGATTATTGGTTAGATTTTAGTTGTAATTTATCATTATTTTTTGTTTGTATTATCATTGTTGGTGTAGATTTGATATTGTTTGTTTTTGGAAGTAATTATACCGGTCGCAGTTTGGATTTAACATCTCAATTCGGGTTGAATAATTATGTAAGATTTTATATTATGTTGGATTTTAAATAATTATGTAAGATTTTATTTTATTTTATTTCAAACTAGATTAAAAGGGGCTTTAATTAAAAGTTAGAAATTTTGTAAGGTGAGTAGTGGCCTAATTAGTATTTGTATACTCATGTTTATCTACATTTCAGTTTTAGGATCTTATCCAGTTCTTTTTCCCTCTTAGGATGCATTCTGTTTCAGTTTGGGTTAGTGATTAGTGGGGACTTGAGCTCAGTTATTGTTTTACTTATCAAATTATCCCAAGTGTGCCTATTATAGGTTTTTTACGGATTTATTTAAATAGAATATGTGTAAATTTTTTCCATTTAAATGATGTTTTTACTACTTAAAATTATGGTTAAAAGTGTATTGAATTACTTTTGTGAGGACTAGGTGATTTAGGAGATGAAGTGTATTGAGGGAATTAGTTTATATCTATTTATAGTTATTCTTTATATTATTTCTACTGATTCAAATTTTGTGTTGATGTATAACCTATGGATAGGTCATTTCAGATTTCTGATAGAAATATGATGTTAATTACACTATGATTAATGGGTGAAATCATACCTAGTGATTGTTTTAGATGCCTATAATGCTTATTGTTAGTCTATGAGGATTAGGTACTCCCCTCAAGTATGTCATGGTCTAGTTTAGGTGTTTAATGGATAGATATCTTGGGTTGGTTCATGAAAATGGTATCAAAACCAAGATTTTTCAGAGGGTTTGGGTTTCCAAGTTCCCTTTGTTATTTGGCATTATAATGTTATTATGGATATAGGTTATAAAAAATCTAGTGCTACACATTGGGAAAAGTGTCATAATATCTTTTCCATTTGAATCCTTGAGTGTTTATGTAATTCTAGGATTTATTGTTGGATTTTGATATTGATTTTGATTGGTTTTATGTGTTTGATATAAAAATGATGATTGAATTACCAATGATGTGTAATCTATTTGGGGGTTCACTTAATATTGGGGTGATGGTGGATGAAGATTTGTAGCTATAGGTCTATCCCCCATAGTTAGGCCAACCATATGGAGCCCTTTTGAATAGTTTTAATGACTCTTCAAATCCCACAAGTAGTTTTGTTAATCGAGTTCCACATGTGTGTTTTAATACACATTGTTTTAAATAAGGATAGTTATTGCACTATTTTTCACATTAAGTTTTCCATGATTCATTCATGTTACATCAAATGAATAAAAAAATAAATATAGTGTGATCAATAGTAGTCATAGTGAGAAATCATATTATCTTGTATGTCATTCATATAATATTTATATCATGGAACTTTATTTTCAAAAAATGAAACCTTTGATTTAACCATTTTGTCCTTGTATTTCAATATAACACACATGTATATAATATTAAAATTAACTGTTTACTATATTTGTAAACGTGTTTCATATTTGATGTCTTTTATCTGATTATCAATAGTTTTTATGGAATATGTTTTTGTTTACAATTTATCTGATAGATATTTAAATGTTTTTATGTTTTAATATATTCATCAATTATATTGTGATATCAGGTATTAATGGATCATAATTGGATTTATCTACGAAGAACTACTAGTGAATATGAAAGAGGAGTTGACAATTTTTTGGAATTTGCTAAACGGCATAATCAAAATATTGATTTGATTTTCTGTCCATGTGTGAAGTGTGTAAATATGAGAAAGTTAAACTTCAGAGAAATCAAAGATCATCTCATTTGTTATGGTTTTAGCCTTAATTATACACGTTGGATCTTGCATGGTGAAAGAACTGAAAATTCAACATCCAATGTTGATGACGATATTCATAATGAGGCAGAGGATCGTATTGAAGAATTAATTCATGATTTAGGTGTTGAAACCATCGAAAAAACACCAACTGTTGAACGATTGTATGGAGATTCTGAGAAACCATTATTCCCAGGTTGCAGTAAATATACAGTGTTATCAGCAGTTTTGAGATTAGTTAACTTAAAAGCAAAAAATGGGTGGAGTGATAAAAGTTTCTCCAGTTTACTTGAGCTTTTAAAAGAGCTTCTTCCAGAAGGCAATGGGCTTCCAGATTCCAATTATGAGGCGAAGAAAATATTATGCCCAATGGGATTGGGGTATAAAAAGATACATGCTTGCCCCAATGATTGTGTACTATATAGGAAAGAAAATGAACATTTATCAAGTTGTCCTACATGTGGAACATCGCGCTATAAGATGGATGAGAAAGTCAACTCAGATTCATTTTCAGGTGATGTCATGTAACGTTATGAAAAATCAATTTTTTTACTTTCCAATGATATCATCCAATATTTTTTTCAAACAATTCTGATAATTCAATTCTGGTTTATTTTTAGGTACCAAAATCAAAACTCCATCTAAAGCATTTTGGTACCTTCCAATTATTCCTCGTTTGAAGCGTCTATTTGCAAATTCAAATGATGCAAAAAGGTTAAGATGGCATTCAGATGAGCGCATTTCTGATGGTAACTTACGTCACCCGGCCGATTCACCACAGTGGAAGAGTTTTGATAAAAAATTTCATGATTTTGGAAGTGAAGTTAGAAATCTCAGAATGGGATTGTGTACTGATGGAATGAATCCATATCGGAGCCTCAGTAGCCAACATAGTTCATGGCCTGTTTTGCTGGTACTTTACAACTTGTCCCCACATCTATGTATGAAGAAAAAATATGTTATGATGAGCTTGATGATTTCTGGACCAAAACAACCAGGAAATGATATTGATGTGTATCTTACACCATTGATTGAGGATTTAAAACTGCTATGGGAGAAAGGTGTTACAGTTTTCGATGCATACAAGAAAGAGTATTTTCTTTTGCGTGCTATGATAATGTTCACTATAAACGACTTTCCTGCGTATGGAAACTTATCTGGATATAGTGTTAAGGGACATAAAGCATGTCCAATTTGTGAAGAACAAACTTCATATTATCAATTGCAGAATGGAAGAAAGACAGTGTACATGGGACATCGAAGATTTTTGCGAATTGATCATCCTTATCGTAGATTGAGAAAAGCATTTAACGGTTTACAAGAATACAACCTCCCCCCTCAACCATTGTCAGCTGAAGAATATTATGACAGAGTGAAAGATATTGATTCAACATTCGGAAAGAGAAAAAGTTCTGGTTTACAAAAACATATCTGGAAGAAGCAGTCTATTTTTTTCAAACTACCTTATTGGAGATTTTTAGAGATAAAACATAACATTGATGTTATGCATGTTGAGAAAAACATATGTGATAGTTTGATTGGAACTTTGTTAGACATAAAAGGAAAGACAAAAGATGGATTACATGCTAGATTGGACTTGATGTTAATGCGAATACGTTTGGAGTTAGCTCCCGCTGTGAAAGGAAAAAGAACATATTTACCTCCGGCTTGTCACACATTAAGCAAGATTGAAAAGATGAATTTTTGTCAGTGTCTTCATGGTATTAAAGTACCCAGTGGTTTTTCTTCAAATGTGAGTAATTTTGTGTCATTGAAGGATTGTAAATTAATAGGTATGAAATCACATGATTGTCATGTGTTAATGCAACAAATTCTACCAGTAGCAGTGCGTGGTATATTACCGAAAGCTGTCAGGAAGACAATCATCAGGTTATGTAATTTCTTTAAATCCATTTGTAGCAAAGTCGTTGATCAAAATTTGTTAGATTTGTTGGAGAATGAAGCAACTCTTATTCTTTGTCAACTAGAAATGTATTTCCCACCCACATTTTTTGATATAATGGTTCATCTATTGGTTCATTTGGTGCGTGAGATAAGAATGTGTGGGCCTGTTTATTTAAGATGGATGTATCCTTTTGAAAGATATATGAAAATTTTGAAAGGATATGTTAAAAATCCTTATCGACCAGAGGCCTCTATTGTTCAAAAATATGTATCAGAAGAGGTGATTGAGTTCTGTACTGATTATTTGAATGAAGTGGAGCATATTGGTCTCCCTCTATCTCGACATATGACAGTTGACAGAGAAGGTAGAGGGGTTCGAGGCTTAAAGGTAAAGTTCATTCCACGTGATGAAGTGATGCAAGCACATTTATACATTTTGAACAACACAGATGAGGTTCAACCATATATATCCTCACATATTGCTGAATTAAAGTTACGATATCAGAAAAGAAATGAAAAGTGGTTGATGATTGAGCATAAGAAGACATTTGTTTCATGGTTTAAAGAGAAAGTCACCTCAGATATATCTGTATCAGAAACATTGAAGTGGTTATCAGGGGGACCATCTTTTAATGTGATCACTTGGTCTGGTTTTGATATCAATGGCTACACATTTTACACAAAAAACCTGGATGACAAGAGTACCGTTCAGAATAGTGGTGTGATGGTATTCGCTGAAGCAGTGCATTTTTCGAGTGCCAAAGATAAAAACCCAATTTCTGCATCAACATCATATTTTGGAGTTATTGAAGACATATGGGAAATTGATTATATTAAATTTCGAGTCACTATTTTTAAGTGCAATTGGGTTGATAGTAATAGTGGCGTGAAACATGATGAATATGGGTTTAAACTGGTTGATTTGAAAAGATTTAATCACAATGAGGAACCATTTATCTTGGCGACACATGCAAAACAAGTATTTTATGTCATTGATCCGTCGAATGATCAGTGGTCAGTTGTTTTGCAAGGGAAAAGATATCATTTGGGTGATGATGATGATTCTGATGATGCTAGTGATTTACATGAGCGTTATTCATCTATTATGCAATTTTCAGATGATTACAATGAATATAAGACAGACATAGTGCATGCAGTACGTACCGATCATGATGAAGGGACGTGGGAAAACACTAAATTAGTCTCCTAATTTTTCTGGTAAATATTTATATTTTGTGTCTATTTTTAAAACTTACAAATGCATGCCTCTATTTTTACATATTTATTTTTCATTTCCTTGTTTCTAATTATTCAGTTTTCTAATGATATGCAGGTACCCAAAATTTCATTACACTTTCTAGTAGCAATGTCAAATACAGATAGAGATGAGCAGTTACCGAGGTATATCTATTTTGACATATTATTAAATATTCAGTAATATACATATTTAATGAAATAAAACTGTTAATTTATTAAAAAAAATTGCAGGACTACTGATGCGTCCTCGGCGGAGGAGACTTCTCCAGTTACTACTGAAAAATCAAGTTCTCTAGTTGGTAAACGTGGTATTACACGTTTACCAAAACTATCACTCGCTCGTGATGATAACAAATTACACATCCGTTTTGATGATAATAATAATGCAGTTGGCCCAAATGCAGTTCAGTTTGTCAGTTATATAGCGATGCAGAGCCGTTGCAGGATTAGTATTTTATATCCTGATTGGAAGTCAGTGGACAGGACGGCGAAGCAACAACTTTGGGAGGCCGTGACGGTAAAATATCTTTATTTATTTATTTTATCTCATTTTTTTAATATTATATAGTTTAAATGACATATTTTATTTTTTCAATTACAGATGACATTCAATTTTGAGGAAACCAAAGAAATTAGGAAAAGACATCTCTCTTTAGCGGCGGTTCGATGGAGTGATTTTAAAAACAAACTGACGAAAGATTATGTTTTTGGAAAGAGAAGGTTTGAAAGCCCATGTCTTAAGTATCCATATATAGATGAAGAAACATGGAAGCGATTTGTTGACAGTCGTCAGGAAGAGAAATTTCAGGTATTGTAATTGTTTTATATTTTAAAATTTATGCTATATTTTCCTTATTACTAATGTGTTTATTTTTATGTAACAGGCCTCCAGAAGATCTCATCAGGAGATCCAGTTGAAAAACGTATACCCTCATACTTTATCACGTGGAGGATACTCGTATTTGGAGCAGAAAATTATTGAAGAAAAATTTGAAGCATTAAGAGCTCGATCAAGTAGTGGTTCAGAAGAGGTCCAGTATGGTCCTCCATCTCCTCCCACTCGCCATGAGAAATGGAAACGAGCAAGAAGAAAAAAAAATGAACAATATCTTACAGACGAAGCTCATCAAGTGGCTGATAGAATTGTAAGTAAATATTAATTCTTTGTTAACAATTTTCCTTTTTTATAATTTATAAACACTAATATAAATTTTTTATTTTTCATTTCAGGATGAACTTCAGGAGAAAGAGACACAGGGCTCTTTTATCCCTGAGGGTAGGATGGATATCCTAGCCACTGCTTTGGGAAAGACTGAACACCCCGGCCGTGTTAGAGGATATCAGGCGGGTGTTAGTATTCGGAAGGTTTTTGGTAAGAGTAAGCAACCAAGAGACCCGGAAATTGAATCCTTAAAAGAAGATCTGCAGGATATGAAACGGTCTATGGGTGATCAAATTCAAGCAGCAGTACAGAAGGCTTTATTAGAACACTTGGCAAGACAGTCACAGTCTGCTCATCCTTCCGAGGTATATTATTTACTGTTAACAATTTTTCTTTTCTATAAATTATAAACACTGATATAACTTTTTCATTTTTCAACATTCTCAGCCTACTCACTCAGACTATCATGCCTCATATGCTTACCCAACACCGTCTGGGCAGCCTTCCGAGGTATATTATTTAATGTCATCAATTTGTCTATTTTATAAATTATAAACACTGATATAACTTTTTCATTTTTCAATATTCTCAGCCAACTCACCCGGACTACCCTGCCTCATCTGCTTACCCTGCCCCGTCTGCGCAACCATTTGAGGTATATTATTTAATTTAATTTTTAATCAATTTTTCTATGTTAAAAATTTTAAACACTAATATACCCTTTTCATTTTTCTGACTTCTCAGCCTGCTCACCCTGACTACCCTGCCCCACCTGCTAACTTTGAGCCTCCACCTCCTCCATCGGATCAAACCTTATATTGTGAGTTGTTTGCGGGAGATCCTCATGTACATATTGTTGCGTTAGGACAAGTGTATTTTTTGGGGGACTCGGTACATCATCAGCCTATGCAGATGGGTCAGGTTAGAGTATCAGTACTTTTTATTATAGATCCTACTGCTCTACTACCATTTCCTACTGCGGAGATCACCAGTGTTGGGGAATGCATGGGCCATTTTTTACTTTGGCCAACTGCACTTCTTCGTTATATTTCACATGAGGTATGAGTTTTTTTAACTAGTAATTAGAAATGATTCCAAATTACTTATAATGTTTTCTGACATTTAACTTATATAGGAATATCTGAAAGCAAAAGAAACTGTACAAATGCAGCAAAATGTTCAAAAACAGTCGGCTGTAGATACTTCTGATATTTCTTCTGGGTTGAAAAGATTATCTCAGTGCTCTTCTTCCTTGAATTTTATCTATGAGTTTCGGATGACGCCCGATATATGTGGAAGAAATTATAAATTGAGAATATTGAAAGAAGATATCATGAATTTAGTTAATTTTGAAGAGATCGGGCTGAATGTGGTGCAGTTGTTTTCCATGTAAGTAAATTGACGTCTGAATTGCTATTTCTTTACTAAAATATTGTTATGTCATTGACTAACTATGTTTTCTTTTTAAATTAGGTATCTATACAGGATTCTTTTACAAAATGAAACTACAAGCATTTATAGCTTTATAGATCCAGAGTACATTTCCTCGGAAGTCAAACATGTGAAAAATGATGACAAAGTTAAATATATATCCGAGAGATTATCACAAACAGAGATTCAGTGCTGGTTTTTGCCATTTGTTGATAAGTAAGAATATCAACATAATTTTGAACTCATGATCATTATAATGTCATTAATTATGAACTTTTTGTATTATAGGGGGCATTGGATGTTAGGTGTATTTTGCCCAAATGAATGCACCTTATATTGGTTTTGCTCTTTATTAGGAAAAGTGCGTAAAACGTTTTCCAACTTATTAAACAGGTAAGTTGTTTTTTTATTTTTAGAAGTTTGTTATGTTTAATTTTAATTGTTTACACAAGTTTTATTAGTTCTTATATAAAACAATGCAGTTCATGGAAACATTTTACAAATGAAAAGAAACCAACGAAAATCAAATATGTGGAAGTACAGGTAATTAGTTTTTATATTTTTGTTATATATTGGGTTTCATTATTAGTTAAATGTTTTATAACTGCAGTGTCATCGTCAAAATGGAAGCGTTGAATGTGGTTATTATATTCTACGATTTATGTACGAGATAATCACAACTGGGGAAACTACTGATTTTCATAAGGTTAGTTGTATTAACTTTTTTATATATTTTCATCCACTTTCTTCTATTTATTAATTTCATATCATTCAATATTATTGTAGGTATTCAATGATTCACAGTCATATTCTCAATCTGATATGATTCATATTCAATCTACTTTTGCGGACTATTTGTTAAGTCTGATTAAGATTTGAGGTATGTATACTAATATTTATAAATAATATTATATATGGGTTTAAAAAACTAACTCTTATGATATATTAGGTGTTTGAACCTACTAATAATCAAATGAATGCTTCAACAATAACAAACAATGAGCATGTCATATATTTCAGGTACGTGTATTTTAATTCTGATTTACTGAGTTTTCTCAAGTGCCTCTGCAAAAACTGTTTTATTGAATCTACTAATAATCAAATGAATCCTTCAACAATAACCAACAATAAGCATGTCGTATATTTCAGGTACGTGTATTTTAATTCAGAATTAGTTATTATATTTCTTTTCATTGTTATTTCTTAAAATCATTTGTCTGTACAGTGACAAATCTGTAGGGTGGTACTTGGATCATGAACATAGAGATTCGTATAGCGAAATAACATTCACAAACACTAAAAATTGTCTCCCTTGAATGCACAGCAATATCTTCTAGGCCTTTTTATTTTTTATGCAAATAAATATCGAAAAATGATTGCCGAGAAGCATATCACATAATACCTGAAACAACGCTTAGTGGGTTTGCACAAAGATAAAATAGAAGGCGTCAATTTTTAAGGTATGTTTCTTTATGTATCTTCAATCTGCATTTGATTTCAATTTTCTAACCTATTTTTTGCACTCAAATTTATTTCTCTGTTATTCCATAACTTAAACAAATAACAATAGTGAATAGGTAATGCACGTCTATACAGAGCAAATATAAAAACCTGAGGTTGGGGGTGGTGGGGATTCTATGGTGAAAAGACACCCCCAACATCTTCAGTGGGGGAGGTGAGGAAGAGGTTGCATCGGCTGAGTGTTCCTGGAATTTTGATCATTTCATTTTGGTAATTTACTTTGTGAAAAAATGAATGATTCAAATAAATTACACATTTTCATTTAATGTTTATTCATTGCACTAATAACTTGGATTGATTTTTTCACTCGTTTCATTACTGTTTTGACAGGATTGGTGCTATCTATGGGAGGAAACTTACAATGATTGATACTGAGTATGGTTAGATTAAGAAAATGCACCATGTAGGTACGTGTATTTTAATTCTGCTTTACTTTGAGTTTTCTGAAGTACTTCTGTTAAAGCTGTTTAATTGTTTTTGTATACTTCGTTATTTTTTTTCAGGGTTCCGATTTGTTTGGAGGAGAAAATATATGTATTTTATTTAAAAAAAAAAAAAAATTTACGGCGTCGGTTATTTTAAAAACCGACGCCGAATAATTTTAAAAAAAAATTATTTACGGCGTCGGTTTTTTTAAAAACCGACGCCGAAAGGGTTTTCCGCGTCGGTTTTTAGAAAAACCGACGCGGAAAACGCGGTTGAAAGCGGGTTTCCGCGTCGGTTTTTAGAAAAACCGACGCGGAAAATCCGGTTGAATGCGGTTTTCCGCGTCGGTTTTTCTAAAAACCGACGCGGAAAATCCTGTTCCAATCGGTTTTCCGCGTCGGTTTTTCTAAAAACCGACGCGGAAAACCTATTCGAATATATTCTCCGCGTCGGTTTTTTAATGAACCGACGCGGAAAATAATGTCTACATGTAGCTTCGGCGTCGGTTTTATAAAAAACCGACGCCGAAGCTCATAAGCGAATTATTTTTCGCGTCGGTTTCTATGAACCGACGCGAAAACGCTATTTTTAACGTCGCCTATAAAGACGTCGGTTTATAACCGACGTTAAAAATAAAAAAAAACCGACGCGAAAAAGTGTTTTTGCACTAGTGAGTTAATCAAGATGGTGTACTAAAATTTCATACAAGACTATGTGTACCATGTATTCAGAAAATAAAGAATGAGTAGATCGATTAAGATCATATCTCTACATTCTCTATACATCTAGGATACACTAAAATGTATATCAAACTTCGTCATCTATTTTGGTGGGATAATATAGAAAGGATGATTGCTGAATATAATAAAAGGCACCTATTATGTCAGCATGTGAAGGAAGAATGAAAACTACCTAAAGGGATTTTACAACCACTACCCATACCATCATGAATGTGGTAAAATATCATTGTAGACATTTTCACTAGTTTGCCAAGAAAATCCAAATGTAACAATGAAATATGGGGTATTATGGACTATGTCACCAAGGCAAGCCATTTATCTCTACTTGGGATGATTTATATCTTGATCAAATTTCCAGTATTTATGTGAAGAGAGTGGTAATGCTGCATGGAGTTCAATATTCTATCATGTGTGATCATGATCCAAGGGTCTTCGACATACTATGATATCCAAATATACTTTCAGTAAATCATATCTCCTCCAAAATGATGGCCAGTCTAAAAGTATCATTAAAACATTCAAGGACATGCTGAGAACATGCTCAATGGGATTAAAGGGTATATGGGATCAACATCTCACATTAGTTGAGTTCACTTACAACAATAGAATCCACTTGAGCATTCAAATAGAACTATATGAAGTCACATATGGGAAAAAAGTGTAACTCCAACTTCATGGGATGATGTTTTTGAGAGAAATAATTTTTGTCCAAATCTTGTGAAATAGATGATAGAAAAGGTTCATTCCATCAAGCAATATATTAAGGTTTATTCGACTCTCAAAATACGCTATGCCGACTACCATCAAGGTGTCATGGAAGTTGATGTTGGTGAAATAGTCTAACTTGTAATTTTTTCTCAGAAGAGAGTGATTATATTTGGGATGAAATGGAAGCTCAACCCTGGTTACATTGGTCCCATTGAAATCTTTTATCAAAAAGGAATAGTGACCTATCATCATGAAATTCCTCCAAAGAATAAAAAAGTTCAAGATTCATTCGACATATCCCTTTTGAGAAGGTACATACCTGACCCTTAACATGTACTAAATATATAGGTGGTAAAACTTGATCATGGAATCTCTTTTGAGGACAGACGGTAGAGATCATGGATCATAATGACAAGGTTCTACTCAACAAGACTACCATACTTATTAAGGTGTTTTGGAGGAACTAATAATATGAAGAATACAAATGGGAACCAGAGTAATATATATGTTAGATGTTCCAAAATATATTCTCTTTAGATCATACAAGTTGAAATTATGTGGAATTTTTTTTAAGTGGATAAGAATGTAATGACACAATGTTTTAAATTATTTTTGTTTCATATTTTTGAGTATTATTATATTTTATACTCAAAAAAACTATGTCATATTATAAATTAAGTGAATATAATTAAAATTAGAATATTGGGATTCGACGATTATATGACTATTAGTAAATATGACTATTGGAAACTATACATATAATGTTATTGTTATTTTTTATAAATACAAATGATCGTGGTTAATTAATATAAAAATAAGATTCAATGGCCTCATCAAGTAGACTGGGGCCATACAAAGCCCATTTGTCAGGGTTTAGGAAGGGGGTAGCATCACTGGTCCTTTCATTGGACCAATCCCATGCTAAGAATCTATATATTACGCTTGAACACAATCAACTCTGGGAGAAGATCAAGCTGATTGAAATCACCACTCGAGAAATGTTGTCTATTCCACCCCAAGATTCTATCACCATTTCTCACCTTACTCTTAAGTTATATACAGGTGGTATAGGGCGCTATTAAATTAGGCCTTAGTTATATTATGTAATCCTTTTTTATAATTAAAATTATTATTTCTTATTATGGTAAATTTTTTGAATTTAAAATGTCAAATGACATATAGGATGAATTTATTGAAGATCTATAATTGTGGTGAATATTAGAAAAAATGTATTTTAAATTTTTTTATACATTTAATAATAAATAATGAGAAATGATTATAAAAAAATAGCCTTTTGTAGATGTGATTAGTAAAAAAATTATATTCTAATAAGATCAACATAATTGTTGGTGAATAGTAAATTATGAGTTGAAATATCACCCTTATGAATAGAAATGTGACCAATGATATAATATCCTTTCTTAAGAAAGTAAAAAATATAATTTTTGTATCTTTATTTGTAAGTTGATTTAATTGAAGATGTAAATAACTATTTTTAAAATTATTTGTTATTTATTTGTATTTTTTAGGGTAAATAGTGTTTTTACAAAAAAATTAATAATATCATAATTATAAAATTATTATCAAAAAATATATTTCATTAGGTAATTTAAATAATATATAATATGTTAGGGTGAATTTATGAGATTTTAAAAAAATATTTTATTTTTTAGTGGAGAGTATAGATGAAGTTCTGAGT
This sequence comes from Viscum album, assembly GCA_963277665.1. Taxonomy (NCBI): domain Eukaryota; kingdom Viridiplantae; phylum Streptophyta; class Magnoliopsida; order Santalales; family Viscaceae; genus Viscum; species Viscum album. The sequence goes on along the minus strand of OY728162.1, from coordinate 1,230,437,847 downwards.
TTTAGTCTGTTTAATGACATAAATAATGATGTAATAATGGTGTAATAATTATGGTCAACTAATTAAAAATAAAATATGTTATGAGGTGTTCCATTTGACAGATACCATGGAAAAATATCATGGGAAAGCCCACGGTTTTCTAAATACCTCTAGTGAGGTGTCCCTTTGATGTTAATAAAATATTCCCTCACTTTTTCTATAAATTCCAACCCATTCATTCAATCCATTCATTCCAAATTCTTAATAAACGTATCTAAAGACTTTTTACCTCCAAATGAGTCCTACCAATGTTCCATAAGGACCCAAAAGGTTCCATGATTAATTTTTATGAAGATACTCTTCATGTTAAGGGAACCTTTCACCCTCCTTTTTTAGTCAACACTAATTTTAGGATATGTCTTTGAATTTATATTTTCATATGACCAGGTTTGATATTATGTATCCCTATTGTTATGTTTTTTATGTCTATATGGTTATATTACATTATTTCTCTCATAAAATAAATTTTTTAATTTTTATGTGAAGCAGTTAGGTTGTAGAATTTTCACAAAAGAAATCACATCTTCTCTTTTCATTCAAGTTTCCTATTCATGTAGTTTTTCATTAAAATAACAATATCATTATCTTAAATATATTTTATTATAGTAATATACGGTATTATGAGTTATTTATGAGTGGGTGACCCATATCACCTCTCTTTTTAATGTTTTCATAAATCATGGTATATATATTGTGTAGAAGTTCTGTCTCAAAATCATTATGTCTTTCAGAATAAATTTTCTTATTTTTTTTATGTTACTCCAAAAAATTATATGATTTCTAGGGGTATTCATAAATATAAAAAATGATATATTTTATTATATAATGGACATACATAAAACTCTCATCCAATTTCTATGGGTTATAAATGACATAATGATCATGTTATTACAAACTTCATAAAACGTCGTTCTTTTGATATGAAACCCATTTTTTTACACTCTATGGGTTATTTATGAAATTTTTAATTATGGAAAATTCGAATCACGTGAATATATATATTTATTTATCATTATATGAGATAACTCTCCAATGCATTGGGTAAAGAAATTAATCTCTAGATATGACATGTTTTAGGATTCCTTGGCAAATAACCTATATATTGTTTATGACAACTTTGGGATGGACCATGATAATATGCCTATTAATGTCTTACATAAATGTTATAGCCAAATTTTCTATTTATGATTCATGTTATTATTATTATGATATTATTCATTATCAACATGTTCTTATTGATAACTCTGATGTCCACATGTATATTGTTTAATGTATTTTCCTATCTGGGCCTTCTACTCACCATTTCCAATTATGTATGTCTCCATGTAATGAATTTTATTAATTGTTCTTAGGATGAACTAATCAATATTCCGTTCAAGAGGATTAAAATATTTTTATATGTTTTCATGTATTATATACCTTTTTTCCAAGACCATATACTATAAATACATACTATTTGAAAAATGAAATGAAAAGATATGTAATAAAATGATTGGATTCTATATGAACACCCTGGTTCATTCTAACCAATCTATTAGTAATCATTTTTCCTCCATAAAATGGTATTTTTTTTACTCACTCAATTTATATGGGTAATTAAATTAGCCACCATTTCCTCATGTTATGAACTTTCTATTTAATATATACTTTAAACTCTTGTGATTAATATATTTGTTACACATTTCACAATATATGAATTGTATCCCTATTTTAAGGAAAATATCATAGTTTTTACTCAGTGTTATGGGTTAATTAGTTCTTCTTATGGGTTTTATGTGTCTATGATTTATAAGAAACAACTCTATCATTCTGCACATGGACACACTGTATACCCTTTTTTAGTAAATCACTTTGGATAACAAAAACATCATTTACTAAAGGTATTGTAAAAACTGGATCATTTATTTGTAAATTAATTAGTTCCCCATCTCATTCACAACATTTATTATACCTCGTGAATTTTAGGCCATTATGTTTGACATGGATAATTTCTCAACTAATCATGAAAAGGTTTCAACAGGTTTCTATTATAACAATCCATGCACATGAAACATTATATCTCTTTTATATTGGTTGGTGTAAGCCCTTCATTAACCACCATTATCATAATCAAGTGAAGACATATTACATACTTAGAGAAACAATGGAAGGTAAATATTGAATTTTTAAGCCATAATTTACACTATTAAATTACACATATAAAAACTTCTTCATTATTGTTTCAGGGATAATCTAATAATTGCCTTCATGTCCATCGTTACATTATTGTATGGATCCGTTTGAACATTGGGATAATTTCACATACCAAAAAACATTTCTGTGAAATCAAAATGTCTATATCTCGAACAATATTTTTTTCTTTTTTTGAATAAACCATATTTACTTTTAGTTGATGATATCTAGAATATATATCGATCATGGTGAAGTGTTTATCCACTTTATATTGATAAAATCAATATTCAAAAAATAGTAAAATATACATATTATTAGTATTTATGACCTCGATTTCCTTATAGTCAATGCATAACCTCATAAATCCATCCTTCTTCTTCACCAAAAAGATATGTGATCCCCATAAGGATACACTAGGTTGTTTATAAACATTATATAAAAACACATGTAGGAGTTTCACTAATTCCATTAATTCCAAAAGATCGATTCTATTGAGAGTCATTGATATGGGTTTTACATTTGGGACAAGAATAATTGAGAATTCTACTTCAACATCAGGAGGGGTATAGGTAATTCCATTGAAAATATATGATTATATTCCATAAAAATCAATATACAATCTTTCATTAAAATACATTTATTTGATTATTAAAATCCTCCATGAATTTCACATATATAAAAGTTGTAGTTCAAAACAACACTCATATAATGAAGTCATTATTCTATTGACAAGGTATTAAATTAAAATATAAGAGACTGTAATATCCTTCTACAAAAAAATTCTTACATTATACATTTAGAAGAAAATATTAAAATTTTGTATATGAATGTTCCCCATTTTTATAACAACCATCTTTTCCACTAAGGAACCAAAGTTTCTTATAGTAGTGACAAACCAGTATTCTTTCATTATAATATGGTTTTGACTATCAGATTGAAATTACAAACCTATTCATAGTGAATATGTGGATGAATAAAATATCCATATCATTCCTTCATAATATAATTGTATATCTAAAAAAATAATCAAAAAATATAGTATCTATCTTTTACATTATGATGACAATACATATTACGATTTCATTTATAAAACTAGCCTATATTATGATACATGTATAAGTCCAAAAATTATCCATTATCCCCATAAAGGTTAAATTTTGTTGTTTATTTGGACAAATATTTGATCCATGTCCATCATCTATGTAATTAAAGAATTATACATGTGAAATTTTCCTCCTTCCATTTTATTCGTCATTATTTTTTCCATTATCTCTATGCTAGAAAAAAACTCTCATGTCATTCACTAATTACCCAAGGTTTTTCTTAACATAGTTATTTCATGTTGGGAAATCCAATATTACATTTTTTTCCAATTTAACATAAATATATTGTTAAACCATCCTTTTCTTTTAAGGGATCTATGGGAAAATGCATCACTTGGCGATCATGTTTTTTGTCTTTATGGAATAAGTTATATTCTTCTCACATGAAGAAATAAAAGAGTGCCCTTTGCGAATTGGATTCAAACCATCAGTAAAGTAGTAAAGAATTAATTACAAGTTGCATACGTATTTTTTATAATGTCTCTCTAACTATGTAATGTATGATTTATACTCAATCATAAATTCTTTTTTTTTATAAAAAAGTCATTAATTTCATTTCTCTGTCAGTTCATTTCTATTGATGAAATAGATTCTCAATGAGTATCACCTTAAGTGTCATATAGTCTATGTCCTTTATTTTATTTTATTATATTATTAGTGTTTTAAATCAATTACAACCAATTAATAGTGCCTCCCTTTAGAATTTATTATACCATGACAACCATAGACTTCTCACTACAACCTAATAAATGAACATATTAATGGGATTTTACCAACTACATAATGGATAATGCATTCATATTCCCATTGATGAAATGTTGTTCCTTAATTTTAAATCAGTCCATCATTGTAATTAAATATTGTAGAGATATCTATTATTCCATATGAGAAGTAATATTAGACATACCCTGAGTAAACTACCTTAATATACATTTAATTTTCTTGAATCTAATCCCAAGATTATTATAGTTCTATATAGGGATATCCTTTCACTTGAAATAGGTGTTTGACAGATTTTTATTCTAATAATTTGGATCCATTCCTAGGAAATGGTGTATAACTAATATTTTTATGAATATCATAATGGAATCTATGTCATGTTATCTAGAAATATTTCTTGAATATATTAATGGGTTTCTTTGGTTTATATTCTATAAATGTTTTCTAAAAAATATATATCTAATGGTTTCTACTAGACTTTCTCTTACAATAAATATAACTATCTTATCTCCAATACCATGGTTTTAGAAGTAATTTTATCACAATGGTACAAATAACTTAAATCATTATACATAGGATACAATATTTTCAATTTCTACAGAAGTTGAATACATAAATTAATGTCAATTTATATTTATTATCATAAAATATCATTGGAATACATGAAGAAATATTATTTTTTCTGTATTAACAATACATAAAATGTAGTTATTATCATGGTTTCATATTGAAATGGAAAATAATATAATATCCATCATCCTATACTCTATGTTTGGATTAAGATACATTGGTTTCTATTTTAACCTAATGAGAACGTAAATATCATGTTATTAATGAATATGTTTAATAAATCCTTAAAAATTATTCTTAGGGTCCTGACCTGTCCCTTGGGGCCCGTGCCTTGAGTACCCCTTGCTCGCCATCCATAGTTCAAGGGATGGAAACTATCACCAGAAAGTCATATCATGAAAATGGTAAAGTCATTTTCATTAAACCTATACACACATATACTTGGTACAACACAAAATTATTTCATGCAGTAAAGCTGCAGTTGTAAAAGTGTGAATTGAAATTAATTGTCTAGTATACAATCCCAAATGAAAAAGATACATCAAATATGGAAAAAAGGTATTGGGGTTGTCCACTAAGGATCATATATTAAGGGTAGGTACAACTAGTCTCTGTGGCTCTCCATGTCAACAATTCACCTCCACACACCCTCTGGTCTAAATTCCCGAACATCAGTCAATGTTTTTTTTGTCTTCACATGAAACAACAAGGTGCGGACGAAGCCCGTGCATGGGTGACTATAAAAATACACAGTAGGGACCAAGAGACTCCTAATGGTCTGATAGAATTACAAAAAGGAATAACCAAAAAACATGATCTCAAACACAATTCACATGTAAAGGATCAACTAAAACTAGGTATATAACATAAAGAATATGAATAAAGATGACTAGTCATAAAGATAGACCATCATATTCTGTCCAGAGGATTCTGCTCTTGACCCGCTCAGGGTTTCTAGGTGTTGTCCCACATAGGATAACTAGGTGTTGTCCCATAGAGGATAACTTGGTGAAAACCCCAAGAATATCTCTTAGTGCGGACCCATGGAGGACCGATATGTGCAGACCCATAGAGGATCGCAGCTCCTTCATCATGTCACAACCAACCACTACATTGCCACACTAAGCACGCTTGATTCCTAGATAATACTATCATCATGAAATAGGTAAATCCACAACCACCACAAATTCCATGAAATATGTAACCCTATGAACTTTAATGTCATAAGGGTTGCAATTCAAAAGACAACACATCAATCAGGCATCCGGTCTATAAGTTATAGGCATTATAGTGATGGGGGTCTTGGGTGGATTCAAGATTGATCCATCCTGGCCATACTCCAAATTTCTACGAAACTATGGTGAAGTGTTTCAAATAGATTGAATTTTCCTGAGGGTTATAGTGATGAATATTGTTTATTAACCACATATCTGGTTTAGGAGATATAACTCTTTAATCAAAACTGGGATGTAAGTGGGTATGGGTCTGGTATGACCTCATCAGACTGACACAACCCTGCTAGTGGGGCCTAGCCTAAAGGGCCTGGGCCGATCATGGATTGGTTGGGCCTGACCTAAAAGGGGTAGGCTATAGGCTTAGCCCACTAGGTGTGGCCCTCCATTTGGGCGCATAGGTTGGCTCCCCTAAAAAATCGACTAAAGTGAGTTCGAATATTCTATCAGCGGTGCCAGTTGGCATCACTTCACATGGCCAGTCTATGGGGACTAATCAGTTATGGGACCCACCGGGCATGATTCCACCCACCACCGTAGCTCAGTGTCACATCCTTCTACCACAGCGCGCCACATGCCTTCAATGCATCCAGTGCCCACCGGCTGCCCCTATCTGCCGTGTCACCTTTGGGCGGCGCCCCCGAGTTGAGGCCAGTAAGAGTCGGCCACCGCCTCCTCCTAGTCGTTGGTGCCATTGTGAATGCGGAGCTTCTACGGGCCTCCTATGAAGCCCCAAATATCAGTTTTCTTTTCTAACAACTGCAATGGGCCTCCCTGGATGCTACCATACCTTCATGGCCCTTGGTTTCATCTGGTCGTCAGATCGGTTGGTCGACCACGATGGAAAAAATCACTAACAAATTCTGTGGAGGGTCTAGGAATTCTTCTATTTTATTTGTACCCTCCTCAATAGTATCATTACATGGAAAGGGGTCATCATCATAAAAATGAGATGAAACATAAAACCCATTAAAAAACCCTACATGGAACTCTTTGGAAGATGCATCGGAGGAGGAAGAAGGGTCCAAGTTTGAAGATGTTCTTTGTCACTCGATGTTGTCTGGTTCGAATCTGGCTATGGTTGTCGAAGCTCTTTTCTACATTTGTTGAAGACGTTTCCAGCACCTTGTGTTAGGTTAGTATTGTGAGTGACCAAAACCCATTCCAATGATTTGTTTAAATAGAAGTGAGGTTACCACCCACATTTTATTTTATTAATGTGGTTTATTAATGAAAAAATAATAATATTCCATAAATTCAACAAATGGCGTGGTTATACAACACATGGGTCATGTCATTAAATGACACCCATCAAGCCTGACATTATTTTTTGGTCCCCCACCATCGCTCAACGGTTAAAAGAAAAATAAAATAATTCATGGAGTTAATTTTTTTTTATATTCCAAAAAATTAACTTTTCCGTCCAACCTTTTCTAATCGAAGTTAATCTTGTCCTAAGAGATTCCTGACAGTGGCAATTCAATGCTTCCATCAGGGTTTAAACCCAATATCTAGTTAAAATGATAGAAATTATTGCCCACACGTTTACAGAACATACCAAAAAAAAATATCAATAATTATTAACAGACACCTGCGACCAACGTCGGTCATGGATAGGATCTACATAAGGGGAAAATTCCCTAATGAGCTCAAAGATACTCATGGATTTCCTATATGAGTTACATTGTAGGATTTATTAGTATTTTCCTATAAAATAATTTTTACAGAATTATTTTATTTACAGAAAAAAACTAACATTCATTGTTGGCCCATTCTAGCCAATGTTAGGATCTTCCTAATGAAAGCATAACCTCATGAGATCAGGTGTGGCCTCCAATTTTTAATCCATGTCACCTTTGGTGAGTTATAATTATTTGTAAAATGAAATTGTTTTATTTATTTAATATATTTACAGTTATTCCATTTCCAGGTATTCTCACAGGAGTCATGCACTGAATAAACATAAAACCAATATCTTGAACACAATGGTGCCCTCAGATTTCTGATCCGGGAACCTGTTTTAGAGCTAATCTTATTTTTTAGGAAAACTGTTCACGGGCATTATTTAGAGCTTAAAATTATTCGACAGTTCATTTTGGGAACTCCTAGCCTTAGAAACATGTTTCATCAATTATGACAGACTCATAATAATTTCATATAAAAAAACAATTATACAGAATTTCTAGGTCTTTACATTCACCCCATATTAGGGATTTACTTCCCCAAAATCCAAAAAAATGGAATATCAAACAACTGGGTTACTGAGCAATAATCTGACCCTCCCACTCTCATGTGCTATCATAGAGGTTCTCATGCTCCCTCCAATATTATACCAAAGGAATCAACCGTCCACGGATGACCCAATCTTGTCGATCCTCAATATCTACTAGTAACTACGCAAAAAATTCCATGTTGTCAATGTAAAACTCGCCCCAGTTGTTGACATGTGATGGGTCATGCATGTATCTCCTTTGCTACGACACATAGAAAATATTACGCACTCGGTGCATTTTTGGGGGAGGATCTAGGTAGTATGCCACCTTCTCAACTCTATTGAGAATCCATAAATCTCCGATAATCCTCCGCGATATCTTTCTACCGAAGGAAAATATTTATAATACATGTTGATGTAAGACTAGTAAGAATACATGATCCCCCTCCTCAAACTATATGGGTTTTATCTCTTTTCTGTATAATACTTCTTCCTGCTTTGTGCAGTCTTCATCCCCTCCAAGATTATATTCACCTTCTCAATGGTATCCTAAACCAACTCTGTACCGAAAAGAGATGACACCCCTGGGATTATCCAGCATAGAGGTGACCTACATGATCGCATATACAAGGCCTCAAATGGTGTCATGCCGATAGTAGAGAGATAAATATTTTTTACGAAAACTGCACCTGTGGTAGGTTTTACTCCTAACTACGGCCAAAATCGAGGACACAAGCATGATGAATGTCCTCAAGTGTCTGTTTGTTTCACTATGTCTGACCATCTATCTGAGGTTGAAAGGCGGTTCTAAAGCGTACCTACGTCTCTAACACCTCTTACAATCCATTCCACAACCCATATGTAAAATGAGTGTCATGTTCTGAATCGATCATCAATAGAACCTCATGGATCCGTAAAAAATCTTATGCATAGAGGTGGAACAAGACCTATACTGATCCCTAATCTCAGATGGGTAGGAAGTGGTCCAACATGGTGAGTGATTCAACGATCACCCAAATGGAATTTTGGCCCATGGTCATATGTGGTAGTCCTGTTACGAACTCCATGGAGATACCATTTTACTTTCTTTCTGGTACCTATAATGGATGTGATAAGCCTGTTTTAACCAAATTATCTCCTTCTTTTAATGATAAGGGTGGCATCATGAAATGAACTCTACCATAAATTCTTTCATATCTGGAAACCAGTACTGACGTTGGAGGGCCTGGTACATCTTCTCCACACCAGGATATAATAAAAAAGTGGATTTATGAAACTCCATCAACACATCCTCTCATAGTATCACTTGTACGATGGTGCATCATCTAAAATTGATGGCATTCTCCCCACCTTCATAAAATCTTTCAGTAGCACATCCTAAGCATATATGATCAAGTCGGGCCACACAGTCAATGTCCCCAAGTTGTACCTCCCAGACATTGTGAATTAGTGGGGGAGTGACTGCCATAGACTTGAGGTATGCTACTCCATCACTAACCATGATAGATAACTGCAAGGTCGAATGCTTCTCTATCGCCTCACTCCAAAACTATAAACAAGACCTCTTATTGAGTGCATCATCCACCATGCCCCCTTCCTAGTAGTATATTATTTCTCAATGTCATAGTCCTGGAGGAACTCTAACCAATGATGTTGTATGAACTAATTAATATACAACATTCACCATTCCTTCCACATGAAAGGATACCCCTTTTAACAGATTGATGATCCAATTGTCCATTTCGTAGCTTCTACTAATTCTCCACGGACAGTAGGTTAATGTTTCGACAATACACTCATATCCTCGAACATCGGGACTTCATATTCCTTTCCTCTACATGTCCCATAAATATAATATGAACTCCCAGAGATCCGTGGGAGCCATCCGATATGCAGTTGTAGATACCAGTGATGTCCAAGGGTACAAGCCATTATATAAGTCCCTCCACCGTCAAGGAGGTAATCCTTGAAACATATTTTGAAATGATGTCCTTTCCCTCTATCACTACTATTGGAAATCTGAAAACTGAGAAGACCTTATTCCATGATGGTAAGGATGCCTGACTCAAAAGTGATCAGTTTCACCCTACTATGTATAAGTTTACCATGGGATGCCTGGGTTTCCTTTTTCACCAAACAAAGAAAACAAAATTCCAACACTTTAGATAAACCACATCTGTTATTCCAAAAACATTCAGAGCATGATCTATGGATGACCACCCAATACACAAACTAATGTCGTAATACCTCAAAGCTGCCACCTAGAGATTCCAACTGAAACTCTTGCCTCAAGCTTCAGATCACACCATTGGCATAAATGTGATTATCGACACTCCTCCCATTGGTATCTCCAGACATATGTGGAAAGTCAATGGTTTAACCTGAAACTATGGGCCTTGAACATGATTCATGATATGAAATAATGATTACTACCTATGTATAATAATATGACATAAAGTAGTAGACACAGATCATACCTCGAATCATTCCTGGAGCCCTTGGGTCACACTCATTTACCGCATGTATCTATTCCATTCCCATGTCCTCCATCTCCCTGAGACTGGGGAGACCACATTTGATTGCTGGTTGTAACATGTATAAATTTATACTAACTCTTCCAAGAGTGAAGATTCACCTACCACAATCACTTCATAATTTGGATAAATTTTAGACATCTATGTCTTTGAAACTGACGTCGGTTTCCTACTTTCATGCTACTGAATTTCACTAGTAGTATCTTCTCAGAAAAGGATTTTCAATAGAAAAGGTTCTCTTTAGAACCCTAAAAAATGTAGTAATTCATAGTGGAATAGTTTTAGCTTGGATGTCACTGAACACATCTCGCTCAGAGGGCTGAGACCTAAAGCACTGGTTGTATCGTATTCATCAAGTACCTAGAATGATTAGTACGCCTCGACAAATACTCAGTTACAAACATTTCGTCTATTTGAAGATGTGGAAGCTCTTAGTAATGCGGACCCCATAGATTTTTATAGAATGATACCTCTTATTTAAGAATGGTTCCCATGATATCTCCAAGGAAATGTCACAGCATTGTAAGATATGGGTAATCAAAACCCTGTCATATCCATATTCAGACACGTAGAATGCTGACAGCCTGGACTTCCATCTAATATAATGGATCCCTGAAAATATGTATAATCAGTTACCCCCTCAAGGATATCCATATCCACCTATGAGTTGGTATCACCTCAAAATCATATGGGAATTTGTCACTAAAACTTGGGTAAGGAACTGATCATATAAGTGACCCCTACCGGTAGTAACAGCTAACCAACATGTAGTGGTATTGCTGGGACACTGACCAAAGGTACCATCTTAGGAAAAAATATTTGTACTGAAGCCTCATCACTCTGTAAACCATTATCATGGTCGTGGATGAGAATTCAGGCAGGCTACCTACGTGGAGGCATCATGAAAGGGAATCAAGATAAAAAATGGTCAATAAGTTATACCTGTTGAGATGACTCAAAATATATCAATATATAATCATTTTCAAAACATGTGATAGAAGTGTTTTCATGTATCGAGATTGAAAGTAGAATTAAGGGTCCTGGTGTATTGATACATCGGTCAACACATCAAAACTGGACTCCCTAGACTGAAATCTAATCTTGAGACATTTAACAGTATTTCCCCCATTAGAAATATAGACTCATAGTTCTTATAGTAGAACTAACCTTCGTTTGATCCCAATTTATCATGACCCATCCCCTAGGGATCATGTCGTGACTACACCAAGACTGCCTTCCATAGGCCAGGGGTTGGAGACTAGCACTGGAAAGGCATATCCCTAACAGGAAGGCATTTCCATTAATCATGTACACACACAAATAGGTACAAAAAAAGTAGACCACTTCGTAAATCTTCTGAAGTAAAAGTGTGAACTGATAGAATGGGGCCATTATAAAATCCCTACGGAAAGTGATACATCCAAAAGGAAAAACAACTCCATAGTTCATCTACCAAGGATCCTACATGAAGGGTAGATACTACTCGTCTCTATGGATCTCCACATCAATCGGTAACCTCTATGCACCATCTGGTATTGACACTCCAACCTCAGTCAAAGTTTTCTATTGTCTGCACAAGAAACAACAAGTTGTGGTTGAAGCATTTACAGGGGTGAGTATAATAATACCCTGTACGAAACCCAAGACTCCCAAAGTTATTCTAGAATTCCAAAAAGGAATAACTACAATGCATGATCTCAATTAAAAAGAACAAGTAAATACTTATCTCAAACTATGTATATAACATAAAGAACTAGAATAAGGACGATTAGTCATAAAGCTAGATAATTTTAATCGGTCATGAGACGTTTACTGCTAAGCCGCACAATGTTTCTAGGTGCTGACAGAGAGAGGATGTCTTGGTTTTATCCCATTAAGGATCTATAGGTTCTTACCCATAGAGGATCAATAGGTGATAACCCACAGATGATCACTAGGGGATGTCCAACCAAGGTTTTCTAAGTGGTGACCAACTGAGCAATGCTACATACTGAACCACAGTGGATCACAAGGTGCTGACCCACCGAGGATCGCTAGGTGTAGAATCATATAGGGTCTCTAAGAGCTAAACCATAGAGGATCTCTATGTTCTGACCCATATAAGATCACTATATGCTGACCCACTGAGGATCACTATTCATTCATCACATCACAACCAGGAACTGGATTCTAGCACTAAGCATGTTTGATTCCATGAGGATCATATCCTCATTCTATTGGTCATACCTCAACCACCACGAAGATCCATGATGAAGTAACCTGATGAACCATCATGTTATAAGGGGTAAAACACAATAGAAGGAGCAACAATTTGGTGACTAGAAAAAAATTTATAGGAATTATAGTGTTGGGGGCCAATTTGGATTCGATTCAGATCTAGCCCAGCCATACTCCAAAATTTTCTAAAACATGGTTAGAGTATCTCAAAAGGACAACCTCATCCTAAGGGTTTATGCACCAGGGATTGTTTTTCAAACGGATGTTCAGATTGGGAGATATATGCATTTAATCGAAACTAATCTATAAGGGGGTCTGGGTATGGTTAGACTCGGTCATACAAACCTGAACTAGCCCACTAGGTGTGGCCTACCAGCAGGGTGTGGGGGTCATCTCACCTATCTAATGGACTAATGTTTGTACGACTCTTTAATTAGGAGTTCCATTTGGCATGATCCACCTGGCTGGTCCGCGTGGACTGGTCAATTGCGGGACCTACAGGGCACGAGTACAGCCTCAGCCATGGCTCGGAGACACATCCCTCCACAACGGTGCTCCACACGCAGTCATGGTGGCTGGCCCGCCCTACCTTCCATGACACCTTGAGGCACTGCCACCCTATTTTGGCCGATGAGAGAAGGTCATGGACACCTCTTGTCACCAGGGCTGCCATGCTGACGAAGCGTCTACAGGCCTCTGGTGATGATCCAGATGTCCGTTTCATTTTCCAATTGTGGCAATAGGACTCCCGGGGCACTACCATAACTGTGTGGTCCTTGGTTTTGTCTTGTCATTGCATTAGTCAGTCTCCCATGATGTACACAATCAAAAATAAGTTTGGGGGAGGGTACGGTTTTTTTTTGTTTCGTCTCATGTCCTTTGCATTTGTATCATAACCTGGGATGGGATTATCATCCTAAAATGGAGATGAAACATAAAACCCATTAACAAAACTCGGAAGTGAAAAACATTAGAAGAAATGACGCATATTAGGAAGAAGTGTCCACATTCTAAGTTGTTCATTCTTTGTGTGATGTTATTCTGTTCGAATCATGCAACAGTCTTTGAAGTTCCATTTCTGCCGGTCATAGACATCACCGACAGTTTGTTTTAGGTTCCTATTGTGAGTGAAAAAATGTCATTCCCACGCTTTGTTTATATTGAAGATAAGGAAACAAAAAGGTTTCATTTCATTAATGTGTTTCATTAATGAACAAAAATTAATGTTCCATTAATTCAACAAACATCGTGGTTACGAAACCCAATCGCCATGTCAATAAATGAATCCCATCATGCATGACATTACTCTATGTTCACAAAACCATCATTCAATGGAATAAATAAATACAAAATAACTCAGGGAGTTATTTTCTTATTTTTATTTCAAAATTCCAATAAAATAAATTTTTAGTCTATCCCGTGCCAGTCGATGTTAAGCTTCGCCTATGAAAATCCTGGTGCTGTGAATTCAGTGGTTCCCTATGATTTTTAATCAGTGCTGGATTTCAAATGATATAAATTTGCGCCCAAATGTTTTCTCACTATGTCTTAAAAAAGTTCAAAAATTATTAACAGACACCTTCGACCCGCACAGATTGAGGTTAGGCTCCACCTAATGGGAAAACTCCCTCACGAGCTCAGCAGAACACTAATACTTCCATTATGAGTTACCATTAAATAGATATAGGTATTTGACAACCAAATAAGAGTCACTTAATTATTTTATTTAGGTCTAAAAACTAACATCGCTTGTTGGCTCGTGTTGAAACATGTTACGATCTAACTAAGGAAATCATACCCTCACGAGTTCAGTTGTGGCCTCTGGTTTTTAATTGGAGTCATCGTTCTTGAGTTATACGCATTTGAAAAATAAATTAATTTTATTTAATAATTTTATTTAAAATTATTCCATTTTTAGGTTTTCTCATATGCGTCTTGCACCGACTAAACATAAGTCTCATTTAGGTTAAACCCACCATCCTTAATGAAACGGTGCCTTCAGATTTCTAATATGGGCACCTGTTCAAGTGTTATTCATCTATTCTAGATAATTTGTTACACATTCTATTTAAATCATAACATTTTTTGATGGATCATTCCTAGCACTTTGGCCCTCAGAATCATATAGCATCAATTTTCACATTCTCGTAATAATTACATATAAAAAAATATAGAATTTCAGGGTCTTTACACTCAGATCATAAAATATATGTGTGATAATCATGAAGATAAATAATCACATGGTTAATAATAACTATTCTCAAATATATTAGATATATAATGAAGGGAATATAAAACCTATAATCAGGTCCATGTGCCATTAAATCATACCTAAATGGTTCTAGAAATCCACATTACACTATGTTAGTTATCCCATGAGTACAACTTATGTAAAATGGGGATATATAATTATGTCCCTCAAAATTCAAATAAATTATCCATTAATTCCACCAAATACTAAATGATTAAAAGAAATAATATTCATAAATTGGAAAACATAAATGTACAACATAATTCATCAATTACATGAATAATATAATTTTATCTTTTGTATATTGATGGATTATAAAACAATAAAATAATGTTCACTTATAATTGAATTATATAGATAACTTTGTAGATTCCCATGTAAAACATAAGGAATATCTATAAAATTAAAATGATCAAATTAGTACCCAAAATATGAAATGAGTAAATAATTTTAGTTATTTGATAGATAAAATAATTAATACATTCAATATATTTAGGTATGAAAATAAATGTATTCAGATATGAATGAGACCTAAAAATGATAGATAAAAATTTATAATGGTTTTTTTAATGTTATGTAAATTGTTGATATCATATACCATAAGAAAATGAAACCTGGTGTTCAATATAATCACACTACTCATGCACTATAGTAAATATTCCGATAATACCCAAGCATCATTTTTTGTTGTTGTCTCCAATAGGTTCATATAGAGAAGTATTGAATCCAATGGTCTATTTCAATATAGTCATTTCACTATTTAGAAACAAATGTAGAACATAAATTACCATAACCTTTCATATGAGTTTACCACTAATTGAAAGGTTGATAATTAAAATGAAATATAATGGTGGAATAGTGACAATGAATAGTGATCCCTCATTCATAATATAATAAGGAAATCATAACAATTGTGAATAATATTAATTCTCATTGAATTTAAATAGGATTAAAATTGATCAAAAAATAAATAAATAAATGGTCTTGTTAATTCTTACATGTAATGCAACTAAAATGATCTTAATAATGAATATTTGAACCATATAAAGTCATTAAATAGATTTATGAGACAGAAAATGAGTGGTGAACCATGCTAACATGTTTTTTAGAGAAGTGGAATGGATGAATTTTTATCTATTTATAGAACATTATTGTGATTTTTTTGTTAATATCCAAACATATTCAGTGGAAATATGTGTATTGGAAAATGAAAATTCATTGGAATATATATGGTTTTCGTTCATAGTTTTCGAATGTTACATATCATTTTGGATATTTTATTATATTTATTACTAATATTCAACATTTAATATTATCTTGGATATGGGAATGAATTTATTTCAACAAAATAAGTTCAATAAATCCTTAAATTTCATTTTATGCATTGGAAAGTTCAATATTGTTTCAAAAAATTGATTTTCATTTTTAAAATTCATGGTAATGATAGATTAATATTTATGGTGGATTTATTTATAAAACAATTTTCATAAATTTTGATTCATTATGATTTAAATATAGTTTCCATATAATATAATTGTAAATTTCTATGAACAATAATCATTAATACATATGAAAATTTGGAAAAAATCATTATTTTTAAAATTAAATGTGCATTGTTCAAATATCATGTAATTTTTGAGAATATAATTTTATGAATATAGAAATGTTATTTATTAATTAAAAATGAATATATTTTAAAACCACACATTTGGAATCAAAATTTAAAAACACTTATTTGTTTATAATTTTTTGGATATGTTTGAAAGGGTATTAAATGAGATATACCCTAAAATTGGTTGATGAGGAAAATCAGGGTATGAAAGGTCTAAACCAATACATTTATTATATCACTAAACAAATTAGAAATTGAATTCCTCGCCATAACAGTAAAAAATATCACGCTTTTAACTAAAATTATTAAATTACCTCTTCACCGGACTAAACCTTATTGGGATATTCATTATAGTTACATGATCCACAATAATTATTGATATATATAGTTAATCAAAGTCATATAATCAAAATGGAACTCCATCGCTTTTCAAGAGAATTCTAATAAATTGTGTTGTATAACAAAATGCATTATCTGTACTGAATAATGGTGGGTATTGGGATTGCCACTTCTTTCTTGGGATCACTACCAGACATTGTTTTTGGCCGATTCATTATCCCCAAGGTCTAACTAACATAAATTTAGCTCATTTTTTTGGATCACACCCATCTTCTAATATGTTTTCTCTTTCCTATAGGGTAGGATCTCCAAATTGTATATAGTCACATATGTCCCTTCACCTATATCAATTTCATAGTTTATAGACATTGTTTTTATGTGGATTCATTTTTGAGTTCTCGTTGGGATGTTCTGTCAATGATGGACTACAATTCATCCTTCCAGAACATTTATTTTTCCCACATAATTTGAGAGTATAATCTTCGTTGAACTATAATGATGATTTATCCTCTGTGGAATTATTTTCAATAGTATCCATCTTATTACTGTTCCTCGCCAAGATGATCTAGATATTTATTTTTAAAATGAAGAAATTTCTTAAAAACACTCCCCTTTCTCTATTTATATATGTACAATGTGTTCATGTAGACTCCCTCAAAAAATGATTTCTTTTTAAATAGTAAATATCCCTTCTAATATGTGGGATATTTATCTAGTAAATGGAAACATTATAACACTATATGGGAACATCAAAACAAACCATTAACTTTTATATAATCCTCACTCAAAGAATCATTTATTTGTATTCAATATAACCTCATAATTGAGAAAAATTCATTTCAATATGGAAATATGTCTCATTTTAATTACTTTATTTTAATGCTTCGACTGCCGTTTGTAACATGAACTAATTATAGACTAAAAATTAGACACATGATTATGGAATCATATAAGTGCTATTCAAGAATAACCATAAGTAATTTTCTTGAACTCAATTTATCACAAATAGACCCACCCTTCGCCTATGTCTGGTGGAAAATAATTTATCATTGGGAATCTAAAAAATTATGAATTACAACGTGGTCCCTTAAAATTATCCATTTCTCCTTGAATATATTCCTATATATCATAAAACCTATTTAGAACCACAAATCCCATAATGGGATTAAAAATTTTCAACATAGAACCTTTTAGACCACTACACCTTTGTCTATGGCATGACCTAACATATGGTTTCTATTATTTACTAGCCATTCAATGTACCATGACATTGTCATAATTTATTTTCTGTATTATATCACAATGATCGACCACATACAAACCCATGACCATATTAGTGATGACAATTTTTTTAGTTGTTTTGATATTCCACAACTGGGAACATCATGTTATGGGTCATTTCTAGTTTCCAATACTGGGCATTTCCATTACACCAAAGACTATTTTATGGATGGTTTTCACATACATTATACTTCACATTTACCATGCCCACATAATAATGAGTGTTCGTTCCCATATTGGTAAACATTAAATTTGTATAAAACGATATATAGAATGTTCTTACTCTCCCTTCTACGAGATTCCTTTGAGCCTCATTAGACCTTCTCTTCACAATGTAGGCTCCTTTTAGTATTTCTCATGACTTCTAGATTTATACTCTATACAATTCTATTTTTGTGGAAAATTATTCAAAAACTGCAACCATTGAGTCCTTGTCAACATATCCATGTTTTATCTTCTCCCCCAATGATATTATTAATGAGTTATCTGAATGTGAAAACATATATTTTCAAAAAATAAAATAGAATCTTCTAGGACTCCAAAAAATATTACCTTATTATTTTATTGAAAATAAAAAATAAGTCTCCTTGTTAGTGGAAAATTAATTCAGATGGATTATAAGATTCCATAAAATTTGATGGTCTTTCATTGATTCTCAAACTCCCCTTTGAATTGGATCATCTAATTTAATCCTAAAACATCTCTCACTTAATGTGTGGGAAGAGACTCAAATAGAGCTCAAAACCCCATTTATAATCAAATTATTAGAGGGGTTCCTTTATGGATTAACCTACCCTATGAATATATAGTGGACATCCTCATCATTCTTATTCTCTTAATATGTCAATAAACCTTCATACATGGAATTTATCAACATATTTATTATCAAAATCCCATAAATCCTATGGGATTCAACATTTGGTTGGGATTTCCTTCACCTTTACATCCCTTTCCATGTTTAATGTTACTTATAAAGAGGTTAATTTAATGAATACACCAATTGTTACTTGGGATTCAAAAAATACAGTAATCCTACTAATCATAGTATCTGTATATGAAACATGGGTCTTGATCTACAATAAAAAAAATTTCTATGTATCTCATGAATTTCAATGAAAACTTATAGATGTTATGTAAATTTCACTTCTCAGGAAAATCATAAACTATATTAATGTTCACACCAAACATTATGTAGAAAACAACAGAAACATGTTTTTTTGGATTATAGAACATGTTAAAACTGAAACCAATTATGAAAAGGATATTGATACAACATAAAATTCATTCCTTTTCATTCTTCACATGAATCCTCAAATTCATGATAAGTAATTTCATCCTCTGAATTTTAATCACAATTCTCCCCTAATATTTTTTCTATAAACACAAATACATTCTTTTCAAATTTTTGAAACAACATTATTATGGTTTATCAATTTTAATTTTATTAATATAACATGTTCATCTAAAAAAATAATCAAAGGGATCATGTCTCCCCATAAATAGTAATCCTCATCATAATCAAATATAAATAATTAAATATATGGGTATAGGGGTTCCTCAATCATCCTCAGGTAGTGTAATTGGGATGGATATGATGGTCCATCCCTTTGAACCCCATATTTGATTTTACCTTTTTCATCTTTTTTTAATGTAATTCAATCATACCTTCAACCACTGATTCACTATTTCTAGACATCCTTAAAAACATATTTCCAAATGATATACATCACTTGCTACCTCTAAAAAACATATAATCTTGTATGTGGTATGTTTCATCCTTCTTTTGCAAGGTATTTACCATAGTTTTGGATGGATAATTGTTGAAAAAACATTTTCCTGTTTTATATTAGTAATGGATCTCACTTCAATATTTTATTTTTATTTCATATTCATCAAATTTTATTTGGTGGGTTTTATCAATACAATTTGAACAACATCTTATTTAATGGTTGTGATTACCATCAAATAATACTTTTTATTCGTAAGTTAATCCTCCGTTATTTATTCCATAACCTTAATCACTATTTTCCCAACATCATTCTTTTTCTTCTAGTTCTTTTCTCCAAAGGGAGTTTTTTTATTATATTGGATATTAGTAAATGATCCTACATTAATTGTGGATATTTATCAATCACTAAAATATTTTACCCATTATCCTGCTTAACTGGCCTTTATTATGGGTAAATATTTTTTTTATAAGACTTTTATGTGATGTGTGTCTATATATATTTATTACCCTTACATGTATTATTCTAACTACAACACATTTAAATATTATATAAATTATTAAAAATAAATTACCAATTAGGATAATAGTACATTATTTAGTATCTCTACGATTGATATATTTTCAATTATAGAGTTTTTCTCCATCTATTGGATTTAGGGATTCGAATCACATACTATGGATGTTATAAATTCATCCTCAATAGTATCAATTCGATGAATTGTTTCTATATCATCACTTTATAGAACATATATTTTCTCCATACATGAAATCTACATGTTTTGGAATTCATAGAGGGGGTATTATTCATTTAATTTATTATATTTAATTTCTACCAAATCCACTATATTTCCTCGCCCTAACTCTTTTATTTTGTATCCAACACTTTGATATATGACTCACCAACCATTAACAATTTATTTATTTCTTCACATTGGGTTTTTAGTGTAATGATTAGCTTCATCAACTACATTTATATATCTATGTTAATTATGATCTCTTATGAGATTAATTCAATCATGTCACCTTTTTCCATTAATGTTATTTCAATTTTATCAATGATAAAATTAATTTCCACTTATTATATTTATTTCTTATTAATTTATTTGTCCAGATATCCAATTATGTTAGGATAAGAATCAGAC
Source organism: Viscum album (assembly GCA_963277665.1). Classification (NCBI taxonomy): domain Eukaryota; kingdom Viridiplantae; phylum Streptophyta; class Magnoliopsida; order Santalales; family Viscaceae; genus Viscum; species Viscum album. The sequence goes on along the minus strand of OY728162.1, from coordinate 1,230,416,694 downwards.
ATGACTTAGTACTGTTCTACATTCTTTTATAGATAATGAATCTTCTCTTGTTCATTTTTTGAACAGATACATGGTTGGAAACATTTGAATTTTCCATTTCATTAGTAAATCTTGTTTTCATCTATGAATTAGAGAATAAAATTCAATAAAATATCCCTAAAAACGTTTCATAATTTCATGTGACATGAAATAATTAATTTTTTACATGATTTAGTGTGTAATAACTTTTAAAATTATTCATCTTCTTCTTAAATTTGGGCATAAATCAAAATTAATTTCCATTAACCTTTATTTCTCCCAATTTATCCATATATCATTAGAGAACATTTGATTTCCTATATTCTCGTGGTTGTATTCTCTAAGATAATATTTTAATAAATTAATGAAAAACATATATATAAACATGATTCATTTATCGGTTTTGATGCTAACTCTATGATGTCTTTGTTGAGATATTCCATCCACCCTAACATCTCATGGAACTCTATGTCAATAATCCTTTTTTAAATAAAATCCATTTTCAATTATATGATGTCCATTCCAACCATTATTGGAACCACTAATTTGTATTCCATATCTATTCACAGAAAATCAAATTATGATATATTAATAACATAATTCATGAAAAATGAACCCCCCCGGATAGTTCTAAAAGTATCATAGATGATATATACCGTAAGTGGTGGGGTAAATCAAGAGATGCACAGTTATACCCTTTTTAAAAAAATTATTTTAAATATATCACAACCTTATTTCCATAGTTACCAATATACCTTAATTTTCATTATATTCACATTGTTTATTAACTTAACCAAATTAAAATTTCACTTGAACGATCCTCTTTTCAAAATTTTCAATATGCTTTCATAATCATCTATTAGTGTGCTTGTAGAATGTAAATTAGACATGGTGAATATACAATGTTCAGTCTCCATAGTTTACTCTAAGGGGAATTCTATAGTGATTTTTCTTGGACCCAAATATACCTTCCACATTGAACATTGGTGGAAATCATTTTAGGTCATTCCATCCATTGGATTAATAATCTACACTATTTTTGGTAGACTAACTGTCACATTGGGATCACTTCCATCACATTTGATCAATCCCATTTTTTTCTCACTTATATCATCATATTCATTTGGTAGATTCTCAAGATTGTGATATCTACATAGATTATATACATTAAATTAACTTCACCTATATCATATGCTTGTTTTTCATCCTTAGTGTGTATGTGGATTCTCTTTTGAACTCCTGATGGAATTCTCCTTCACCAATTACATATTCATTGTTACATAATGTACATCGTTTTATTTCGATTGTAATTCTATAAAATATCCTTCATTACAAATTATAGATGACTTCTCCTTATAAGAAATATATTTATAAGTGTAATGGAACATTAATTGAGGTAAATAATCATTACATACTGAAATAACATATATTAAATTTAAAATTTTCTAAATCGTTATGGGAAAATATTTCATTTATAAGATGCATGGGACTTTTAAAGGGAACATCAATGAAAATAATCAACAGAAAAATATGAAATATAATTCATTGGGTGTTTAATAAAATATATATTCCCTTCACATTTTAAGGAAAATAAAACAAATAAATAATTAAAAAAACAATAAGAATATTGATTTTAAATGTTTTTTTAAAAAATTAATCATTGTTATAAATTTATTTATATAATCACTAGGGAATATAATAAATAGTCATGAAATAATTTATTATAATATTTTGGGTATTTAATAAATATAATATTGACCATAGATATAATAAAATTAGGATTTCATTAAAAATATCCATTCAATATCTCTTATACATAATGAGAGGAAAGTGACCATACTAAATTTAATCTATATAAATAATTAGAGTATAATAAAAGAAATAAATATTTTTAGAGATGTATTATATACCTTCATCACCCAAAATGTAATGAAAATTAATCCTAGAAAAAGTGATATTATAATATAAAATTCTTATGCAATGGAAAATTTTTATTCATGTCCCCCGTGAAAAAAATTGAATGAAACATTAAATAACACGAATATATGTATATTTATTTTAAAAATATTAATTGGAATGTATATAGACATTATAAACATTAATTGGTTTATTACATGGAATTTGTCTTAACAAAATAATATTGAAATGAAGAACCAGTACCTCAGGTTCAACATTCTACCTACGTGACTAAAATACATTATTATAGATTTATATTTATTATAATTCTATAGAAGAGATATATTCATTAACATAATACTACATTTTTTCCAATTATAATTTTTACAGACACATTTATCAAAAAAATCATTATTAAATTCAATATTTTCAGGTATTAGCTATTTAATATTTCTTTCATGCTTCTGTTCGGATGTTATGGCCACTACACATTGATCAAGGTTAAATAATATACCAAATTTTATTCATTATGTAAATATCATGTTAATTTAGTATATATATACATAAAAATTCATATATATTGGTGATTTAAAAAAATTACACAACTTCGTTAATATTTTCTTCCACACATTAAAATGATTAATGATTTCACTTTTTGATGGATGGATTGAAATAGAAGTTAAATAATATTTCCCATTTAATAAAATTATATTATAATATATATAAAATTATAAATTAAATATATGATTAAAAAAAGAAATATGGTGATCTAAAATGAATCATATCACCGTGTGCTATCACCAGTCCATACGTATGCATAAGTGATACATTAGTCTCCAATTTTATAGACAATAGGTTGGAAATTGTTGATAAATCATCTTAATAACAGAACAGTATATTTATGATACTAGATTCAATATTGTATAATGAATACAATAACATTAGAGTAATTATAAAAATATTTGAAATGAAAGTTATTATTTTTATTTATACCTCTTCCCCAATTACTTACACATTTTACAGAGTAATTTTTTCCTTAAAATAATATAGGTAGATATTGGATGGAGATATTGAATATTTAGTGGTTTTTATAATTCCCATACTCAATTGACCACCAAACCTATAGATAAACCAATGTCCACATAACCTCAATCATGCCTTTATTTAAAATGCTTCCGAATAGGAGTAAGGGTCTAATAGTGGTACAATGGGGAGACTATACTGGTGTTTCCACATTTTGAATACATTTTCATATATATTAACTAGTAGAAATACTTATTTTTCTCTAAATAACAATCATTTGGGACATAAAAATTTTATATTAGTGATTATGATTATTTTCATGTGTTTTACATCCAATGTCACTAATCGAGAAAGGAATGAACAAAAATTCAGATATACATTGTGTGTACTTATTACACACGCCATGTACTATTTCCACAACACAGATCGGATGGACTGGATATACGCCCATGTTACCGGACAAAGCTTACAAGCCATGTTATTCCCATATACACACTGTGTCATCTCTACTACAAGTTTTTTATGGAAGATGATTGATATAACATTCCATATTGGGTGGAAAGACATGCCATGAATCCCTACCTACCAAGTGATTCCATGATCCTTGTGAAGGTTTGCAAGATTTCTCACCCACCGATGGAGAATATAAGGTCAAATGGGTTGACCAAGGTACATGTCGGGTATGTTAGGGTACACGTCATATATTCTTAAGTACTATAAATGGATTGGAAGACCCTCCTAATTCGACATTTATTCACAGATACCAAAAGTGGTAAATTCCAAAGATTCTTAACAATAGATGGAGAAGAGAAGAGAATAAATTAGTTTTTGTTTCTACCTCCCCAGTGATTTTCAATCCAATGTTTGTGCGTTGTTTTACATAGGTATCAAAAGTTTGTTACTAATTTTATAATCAATGAGTAGATAAATCCCTTATGTGTTGGGGCTGTGTATGATTATGGGTTGTATTTTTTCAACTGTAATATTGTACACATGGTAGTCATTCTTCTTTTATAATTCCTTAATACTAATTTCTGACTATCACTAGAACTATTATATGAATCTATGAATGATATTTCAATGGTTCTTATGAGGAATTAAAATTAAGCACATCCATGATCATTAGATTTTCTTATTATTTCAAAAGGGATGAAATTAATAGAAATAAATAAATCAAATTCCTGACCAAAGAATTGGTTTCTATTTATTTAAACAAAACTCACTAGAACAAGGGGGTTTTATTAAATTAATGACCCAAAGAATTGAATTATTATTAACAACACAACCTTATAATCTAATTTATTTAATAACAACCATAAAAATCTAGAGTCTCGATACATTCTTTCCTACATTTCATCTGAACCACATTTTTTTGTTTTTCTTTATCATTAGAGTAATTTTTCAAAAAATTGAAATTCAATCACCCTGGTTTAGAAAAAACAAAAAATCTACTCTAAATTTCAGTAAACATCACTAAATTATTAAAAAACTAGAAAAAACACTTTTACTTCATGTCCCTATGCATCGATCCCATACATGCACTATACTAGTATTATGTTTGGGTAATTAAATTTGGATTTTTGTAAACGACACATCGACTAAAATGATACTAAATTTTGGTGCCATTTCTGGGGAATAGATAGTTAACAGTGTTTTTATTAATCTCGTTGTATTAATTAATTTGAAAATAAAAAAAAATTCAAAAATTCTATTCTTAATCTCGTTTCAATATTTCTCTATTTTATTTTTCCTCTTTTACGCTTGGTTTTTTGTTTTCTATTGTGTAGGTTGACAAGTGTTTGAGTTTTTTAATAACGTGTTCTAAGAGAATCAAATCATCATACATCCATCCTCTTGATTCCTAGATTAGATGAATGATCTTTCTATGATGATGAGTACATATGGATGGTAAAAACAAGAACACTCCTATCAAACATACAAGTGGGAGATCTAGCTATTGTCCATGGAGTTGGATATACATTTTCCCAAATATAAATTGGAACCAAAAACTAGCTGTTGAGAATAATCAGATCTGACATCTAGTAGTAGACAAAATAGAGTTAATCCCATGGAACCAAAAAATAAAACCAGATCCATTGGTTCCAAGGTATGGAATAAAGAAACCCTAGAAGTTCCCACTAGATCAGTTTCTATACCTGCAGTCAGTTCAAGGGCCAGATTATTTTTCTGGGCAGCTATTTGTGCCCCCACCACAATGAGAGAAACATCCCACACACTACACCCTTAGGGAGCATGGTATTCCTTCCAAATAAGGGGAATAAAAGAGATTTTTCAGGACACAGCTGTAATATAAATATTTTGAGATCAAGCCTATCATCATGAAACTCATCCAAAACACAGTGCAATTCGGAGGGTTACAGAGTGAAGACCCCTACTCTCATCTATCCTATTTTAGGAAGATTTGTGATACATTTCGATGCCATAGGGTGTCGTAAGATGTCATTAAACTTCATTTATTTCCCTTTTCATTATGGGATAAAGTAAAATAATGGATCAAAGGACTACCTCAATGCTCATTCCTCACCTAGGAGGAGTTGGCCAAATCATACTTTTCAAAATATTTCCCACCCTCCGAGATGATTATATTACGGAATGAAAATCTCAATTTCAAACATCATGATTCAGAATCCTCTTATGAATCATGGGATAATTTCAATGAAATTATAATTATTTTCCCTCATAATGGTCTTATTTTATAGATGTAAGTCCAAAAATTATATGTCAGTCTCCCAATGAACACGAAGTCCATAGTGGATGCAGCTACAGGAAGTTACTCTACCACTTTATTGATGACATGTATGCAAATATCTTCCAATGGAACACAAAGTGGGGAATATAGAATATATAAATGAAAATAAATGACCTATTATGTTTCTTGATGCTCAAATTGATGTCATATCCCAGAAAATTGAGGCGTTAAATCTATAAAACGCATATCGAACTCAAAGGATGAATCAACCAACATGATGTGAATGTGGTGAAAATCACATCACAAGTGAATACCCAGGGACAAGTGTTGGTTCCTTGACATGTGTTGTAAATATCTTTTCCCAGAATAGAGGGATAAATATTTACTCTTAGAACCAAAACCCAACATAGAAAGATAACTCAAATACCTGGTGGGGACAACAATAACAAACATCTCAACCATGCCCTCAATGGATAACCTGTTATAGTCCGCACCAATAGAAAAATCCATATCCCAGACAAGAGTATCATGGATCTTTCCAAAAAAAAGGGTTTCAAAACCGTCATCCAGTTCAATAACAAAGGCTAACACAACCCCAATTGTCTGCACATCATCCATAGTAAGAACCCCCAGAAAATCTTGATGAGATGATTTAAAAATTCATAACAACTGCTAAGTCACAATTTTAGAATTAGGAGGCCTCTATTAGGATCACTGAGAATTTGGTGGGATAACATTACAGTCAATAATCTTCATGGATACATGGTACGTTGCGAGGTATTACCGATAAGAACCAACACGAGTAGGAAAATTCTATCACTTTATAGAGAGGAAAGGGAATCCCAAGGAAAATAACTACAAATCAAAGTGAAAATTAATATCTACATCTTACCAAGTGTTATAATGAAGCTGATATCGAGGCGTCTCCCTCAACAAAGATCTTTTCAAATGAAAAGGATCTCAAAAAAGGTAAGGGAAAAGTGGTTGTCATTCCTTATGAACCCACATCACCTTTTCTTACAAGAATGAAGCATATGAATGTAGATATACATTTTTCAAAATTCATGATGGGTTTCCTGAAACAAAAGATAAATATTTCTCTCTGAGGAATTAACGCAAATGAAAATTTACATGAAGTTCATAATGGAGATCCTCACAAAAAAAGGAAAATGGATGATTTGGGGACCATTCCCCTCAATAAAGAATTCTCCGCAGGGGTACATCATTATCTTACTCCCAAGCTACATGATCTAGGTTGTTTCACAATCCCTAACACAATTGAATTTTTTGATATTAGGAATGCCCTTTGTGACTTGGGGGGGGGGGGGGGGGGTAGAGTGTTAACCATATAACCAATGGATTCTTCAAAAATATGGGGCTAAATGTTCTCAATCCAATTAAAGTATTCCTTCAGCTAGTGGATTGATCCATAAAATATAATAAAGGGATACTGAGGATGTGCTCGTAAAAGTGGGACATCTTATTCATCCCAGTTTGTTCATCCTACTCGACATGGAGCAAGACTACGAGACACCTCTTATTTTGGGAAGACCCTTCTTGGCCACTGGGAAGGTTTTGATCGTTGTTCACCGAGGTGATTTGATCTTCACAGAGGTGGATGAAAAAATCTCCTATAAAATCCTCAAAGTAGTTAAGAAAGTATTAATGATGGATAATGAGGATTTATTTTCCTAGAAAACAGTGAAAGATATCTTGGGTAACACGGGATATGACATGGAAAGTACTTCTTTAACCACTACATCAGTCATCAGCAACATCCAGTGTGAACATGAACAAGAAGAGTAGGAATTTTTCATCGGCTAGGAAGGTCATTATTGGAAATGAGAAGTCATTAAACATATCCTAGATTTATCCAAGGTAGAACCAATGGTTTCAATATTTCTTAAGGACACTCAACAAGAACTCAAACCTATCTATTCATCATTAAAATATGGGTACCTAGGTGATTAGAACACTCATCCTAAAATTCTCACTTATGTCCGGTCAATATCACAATTGATTATTGTCACTTATGTCCAGTCAATCTGATGATTTCTTGGGCATGCAGGTTTCTACTAGATATTGATTCATGATTTATCAAATATAGGTCATCCATTAACCAATATTATTACAAATGATGTTGTCTTTGAATTTGACAAACAATGCACCACATCATTCTAACATATGAATAAAAAATTATTTGATGATATTATCATGATTTCATTAAATTGGGGGGAAATTTTGAGGTCATGTGTGATACAGGTGAATATGTTGTGGGAGCAGTTCTTGTGCAGAGACTCAATAAAATATTCTGACTGAAATATAATACGAGATGAAAATTAAATGAATCACATATAAATTACACTTGTACTAAAAAAGAAATTCCATCGGTGGTTTTTTTTCATTTGAATACTTATGTAATTATCTAGTGATATTCAATGTAATTGTATTCACCTACCATACAAAACATAAATACATTTTGATCTAGAAGTTTGAAAAACAACGACTCATACATTGGGTGATTCTTCTCTAAGAACTAGAAGAGGAGATCTATGAAAATAATGGGAGAGAAAATGTTTATTCTGATTATCACTCCTTGTTAGAACATTTTCTTCTAGAAATGGAAGATGATTGAGAAATTAAGGAGGACATCCCTGATGATAATCTTTTTCATGATGAAAATTCATCTCATTTTTATTATGCTAACATAACCAATTTCATTGCAACGAGAGTCATTCACCCTGATTTGATATTCCACCAAGAGAAATTATTTCTATCTAATGTGAAATGATATTTCTGGGAAGATTCCCTTATCTTCTACTCATGTAGAGATGGTTTCATCTGAAACTTCATCCCAGAAGAAGAAATTTATCATTCATCTATAGTAGGGTGACAAAATAGGAAAAACCAAATAATGGTTACAATTCTCCAATATGAAATTGTCTAGACCACCATGCAAAAGGATTCCAGAAAGTATGAGACATGCGGTGATCGATGGGAGCAGACCGGTAACTTGGGGTGCCATGCTGAAATGCCTCCGCACCCCATTCTGTAAGTCTAGGTCTTCAACATATGGGTTTTTGACTTCATTTTCCCTTTTCCTCCATCATTTGGAAATGATTACGTACTAGTTTCAATGGACTATGTAACAAAATGGGTGTACACCGCTACCACAACACACAACATCGAAAAATTTCATTGTGGATTTCTTGATGAAGACCATTTTCAGTAGGATTTGTTTTTCAGAGGTGATGATCAGTGATTGAAGAATGATTTTTTAGAATTTGTCAATGTGAAATGTACTTCTATAGTATGGTGTAAGGTATATCCAATGAAAACCATAACATCCCGAGTATAGTGGCCATGGGGATGTCTCAATACATGAATTAAATCATATCCTAGAAATGATAGTGGGAGAATCAAAGAAGGACTATTCAAAGAAAATCAATGATTCATTGTGGGTATACATTACTGCCTACAAAACACTTATGCTTATGTCTCCATTCCAATTGAATTTTGGAAATCCATTCCATTTACCAGTGGAACTTGATCATAAAGTTTATTTCGCTATAAAGGCCTTGAATATCTATCTAAAATATAAAGAATGGAATCATATGTTTTAACTTATTGAACATGATGAGATTCATCGGGTGGCATATGAGTATACCAGCCTATATAAAGAGAAGACAAATCTGATCCATGAATGCATGATGTGTCGAAAATCATTCAATCCTGGTGATGAGGAACATTTAATTAACTCATATTTGAAATATTTTCTTGTTAAATTAATGTCCCGGGGGTTGAGACCCTTTAATGTGGTCAATGTTTTCCACCATGATGTAGTGGAAGATGCTGGAGTCAATTGTCATACATTCAAGGTAAATGAGAATCATCTAATGCCTGATTTTCAAATGTAGGACAAGGTGGTTAATATCTATAGAATACAATTTTTGTAACCATGCATATAGGAAAGGTCGAGCCAATGACATAAAATAAAGGTGTGTTCTTGGGGTCAACCCAAAGGTTACATGTCGTGTACCACCTATACACATGGTGTGTACTTATCTTTTATGAATATATTCATAATATCTTAAAAAATAAATTAAATAAGTTAACAAATAGTGTTTATTCCAGTTCCGGTGGTAAGATCACTTTAGTATATCCAAGCCGTTGTAGGTTTAAATCCATCCATACCTGCCTTCAGTAAAAGGTTTATCCATTTCAAACATTGTTTAATAAAATGATGTGTGTGTTATTTTTACAAATAATATCTAAGTTTTCTATCCAAATGAAATCCAATGATGGGGAAGGAAAAGGTTTCCAGGGTTGTAAAATAGATCCAAAATACTCAGTTTCTAATCTAGACAATCAACCCAATTCATCATTTTTCATATTAGTTAAATCTCACTATGATCATTTGGATATTCATCACGTGCGCATTGATTTTAATGATAATATAAATAGTTTTCCACATTAGAAAATTCATGTAGGTGATGTTGGTAGATTTCCATAGTCTCGACCCTGGATTCAAAAGACTCAGGTTCGAACATCCACTAATCACTCTTCTTTATCCCTTTGATTCAAATTAAAACCACACGACAGGAATTTTCATGATCTTATGTAGAACTGTACCTCAAATTTTAATATTAAACATATCTAAAAATGGGAAGTACTATAACCTTTTCTCCAGTGGTTGAGGGATTGCATTTTAAATGACCGATCACAAGTTTTGAATCACGCCCTAAGCACCAGACCAAATGTTATAGTTCCCCTTTTCAAATTTATTAACACACAACATGTTTTCCCTTAATATATTACGTGTTTATATTTTTTTAGTAATTAATATATATATATATATTTATTTATTTAAATTATTAATTTAATTTATTATATTATTTTTCTATAATAATTATATTATTTATTATTTATTCAATACAAAACATACATGGAATGAATGTATTACAAAATGTGGTGTACATTGAGTATAAATGATGGGACCCTACCCGGCATCACCCCATGTCGCGCTACCCCCCTTCTAGTTATCATCCCCAAGATTTTGTTGCTCATTCCTCTTCTCAATCTATAAATTTTTTGTGTTTTTACTCATGTTTTATTCCACATTTCAATCCTCAATTTAGTTACACCGTTCTTCACAATTTATTTCCCAGTTTTAGTCATGATAAGATTGATTTTCCGATAGGACGCTCGTTCGGCTTTCGCACGTTGTACCTGACGTTCGTAAAGAACACACACCATATACTTCTTGTACATAGATTCACATGACACATTTTTTATATTTGAATAATAGAATGTGTATGTTCTAGACTTCTCATGTACTACACCTCCCCTAGCCTTGGTGCCTCGATTGTGACCTCTGGGACATGACCCATACCCATGTAACTACACACAGAATGTATCTTTACTAAACACCGAGTCATATTTCACATTAAAGGATCCATGTGGATATTTTAAACTCCTTTCCCACCATGTTGATCGACAGAATGTGTTCCCCTTACTACACGGTGTTTAGTTGTCTGATCCACTGCCCTAGTCGAGATGTGTCTGGATCCTAACACGGGAACCACTCCATGTTTTACTAAACTGTGTGTACAAATTTATACACACTGTGTGCTTTTTTCACCCAATAAACTCTTTCAGGACGTGTATATCTAGAGTTCATGGGCTATTATAGAAATCATACTACACATGGTATATCATAGATTAACACATCGTGTTCCCCTTAATTTCTAGTTTTCTCACATTTTCATTCATTCAATGTTTTGTACGTTTCATTTTTTTCCTTTTATTTTCTTCAGCTATGGCAGGTGACAATCCCAAGACTTGGAAGTGACCCATTTCCAATACTGAGGGAGAGTGGGCACCTCACCAATAGATTCATCTTCAACATTCATAGCGACCGACTTTGGATTTACCGGATACCTAGCCCCTGACATTCGACAATCTTCCTCCTATTTTGACAGTGCCTCCATCCTTGGAATCTGTCAGTACGGTAACGTTCATGGCACCCATACCTACCCCTACTACTTCCACACATTATACAGTGGATGAGAGCTCTGGTTCTGCCACTTCATCTTCTATCTTTATCCCCTTGGATCTACCCTCCACGCAAGTAGTGGACCTGGCTGAATCAACACATCCTCCTACAAGCAAGACCTCTGTGCTTGGGTAGGTATCCAGGACCCAACCTCCTACCACTATGACAATACCATCTGCTCTGGAACTAGCTGTTCCACCACCGTATGCATAGACTGATGCTTTCCCTTAGCATCATCCATTCTTAATATATCATGATGGCCATCAAAAGGTAGATATATTGTTTTGATTCTCCATCCAAACTATATAATATAGCAGCCACCACCTAGACATCTACATTCACCAGCATTAGGGAATTTGGGAAGAGATTGAGGAGCTCATGGGAAATCCAAATATCCTTATAGAATTTAATTTCAACACTCCTACTTATAGAGATTTATTTTTTGGAGTTCCTTACGACCTTCATGTTCTATGGGCATGCCTTCCGCCAGACCCCCATTGATACCACTACCCCTGATTGTTTTTTGCTATGAAACCACCCTTTTCTAATACAATGGTAGATTTTAGCTGACCGTGTGGCTTCTAAACCAATCCTACCACCTCACATACTATCTCTACCATAACTCACCCTGACTGCTCTGACTTCATTGGGATGTGGAGAAATCTTTCTAGGCCAGACCACAGGTACACCACCGCCTCACCGAAAATTTTTCTCATCATTGAACCACCCTTTTCTTTCGTTCACTGTTGATTCGAGTCCATCATTTTTCCTCTCCATGAGAATATGGGAGTTGTTTCATAAGACTAAATGGAAATTATATCTTTTATTTTCATGAAAGACTACCCTAATCACCCTTTCCTCGCTGCTTCTTACTTTCACTCAATGATTCATGGCTGTTAGGGAAACCTGAACGACTATTTTTTTCCCACATGGTTGGCCCACCAGTTAGAATTTTTTGAGTCGCCTCTCAGTCACAACCCATTAGGCTCACCACATTATCTGTACATCCTCATTATTATCCAAATATGGATGTTTTAGTTCTAAGGAGGTGGTGATGTGCTCATTCTAGACACCCAGATAATGTCTTGGGGAGTGGTGACATGGTTTCTCCTACTGGTGTTGTTGTTCCAAACCACCCACATCCTCCAGAGGATATTCCCACACTGCCCCACCAACCTCTTCTATCGTTCCTTCTACTTACATCATCCCCACTTTTTTTGTTCCTTCCCCCTCCCAACATCCACCTGTACCGTCGTCTAATATCTCATTCTCCCTCCTCAAAGACGAGATATAGTGCCACCCTAAGGCTATGGCACAGACTGTTTGGAAAATTGAGAAGATGTTGGGTATTCTTCTTTAAAACCATGGGATTTCAATACCAGGGAAATCCCCTACACCAGTACCTCCATCCACTCCTCCACATTCTTCCGTATATCCAACAGTGACATCTATGGCCTCAAATTCTATTTTTTAATCTACATCTGTCCATGATACTTCTTCCCATACTGAACATGTAGTGCCTATTTTGTGGTTCACTCAGAGTTCCGAGCTCAAGCCTCCAGTTTTCGTTGTGGCTGCTTCTCCATTGTCAGATTACATATTTGCAGATGATGCCTCTTATGAGGTGACCTGATGACTGGTTTTATGTATATTTATTTTCATTATATATATCACTTCTGATCTATTCATGGGATGTGATGATGTATGTTTTAATACATTTCTTTTTTTACTTCCCTCGATAGTCATAGGTACTCTTGAGCACCTTGGACATCTTTATTTCACCTACTTTTTTATTTGTCATTTCCCTATGAGGGGAGTATTTTTCATTGATTCTTTTTCTTTTTTGACATTGGAGTAACTTATATAAATACTTCCCCTCTTCTAACCCTGATGGTTCCCCACATGATCTCTAGTAACATTTTATTTCACATGGGGACCATGTGTTATATTAAGTGTGGGGGAGGGGCTCGTACTACACTATTCATTACAATGAACTAATTTAGGAGACATCATTAATAGTTGAAATATTTTAAATTGTGTAATTTTTTTATTAGTTATAATTTTAAATAATAGATACATAAAATTCAATTTTAAATGTTACATGATTTTTCAAATTTCAAATTATTCTTAAATGATTGATGATATAGTTTGTTTATAGATTTAATGTCTTGGACATTTAAATTTATTAGATTGATCATTTGTACTCATGCCATGACTAGAATGACCTTTTATTTTTTAATCATTCTCGGGAGATATTATCATCCTTTTTGACATATTCTTTCTCCTTCCCTCTTTCTTGAGATATTCTTTTTATATTCATAACTATAAGAATAATATAGTTTTTCTATTCAAAACATGAATATTTTTTAATCAAATTGAAAATATTGAGGCATTTGATTTTTTTTTCAGCCCCTTTGAACTTGAATCCTACCATACATCTAATCCTCAAAAACCTTAGAAACCATGAACGTCATTGATAGTAATATACATTACAATCCAATTTTTTTCTTATACAAATTCTTTCATAATTATTCATGATTATTCACATGAAGTTTATAGAGGTATTTTTTTCCATTTATGTTATATTTTTTGTGAGAAAATGGCATTTAAGTGTGGTGGAGTTTATCACATGTTCAATTTGGAATAAGGGTTTTCAAAACCAATATTTATTGTATTCATTGGTGTATCTATATTCAAAAAACAAATTGAGAAGAAATTTATTGAAAATAAATGAAATAGTGGGACCAAATTCATTCATGGTTTATGAGACCACATTGGAAATAAAATATCATATTAATAATACCCATTGAGAGATATTTATTGGGGATGATTTTTTTACTCTTTATTTTGAATATCATGAATTATTGTTTAAGAATTCAGCCTCCTTTCTAATCCTCTAAGATTAATTTTCATCATCACCTACAAACTCTTAGCCTTAGAAACATTCAATCCTTATTTAAAGACCTCATGATTTTTTTGACTTTAATTTTGATTTGGAGAATGATAAAAATTGACTGTCTATGGATAGATTTTTTATACATAAGATTGAGTGTATCTATGACTAAATACATTTGAGTGATAAGTGTGGTACATTTTGGTGAGGTAACTCATCAAGAGGCATGTTTATTTATGGTAAGTTAAATAATTTGTATGAAAGAGGATGAAATTTTTTAATTTAATTATATATGATCCATGATTAGGATATCATTGGAATTGAAATATATTTTGTTCCTTTTATAATATTATACTATGGCTATAGTAAATACAATTATAATTATATAAATACATACGTTTTTGGAGTATGGATTTGATGGATTTGATGATGAGAATTTTCATGAGGGAAAGAAAATGACTCATTGTGGAGATGTCTGATGTGTCTGATTTCTGAATACATTTTCATATATATTAACGAGCATAAAAACCTGTTTTTACCAAATATAAATCAATTTTTGGATCATATTCATTATATTGGGGATTATGGTAATTTTCAGTTGTTTTCCATCCAAATTCATTAATTGGGAAATGATAGAAAAAAATTAGAATATACATGGAGTGTAATTATTTCACAGGATGTGTACTATTGCAACGACACAGATCAGGCAGGACTGGATACATGCCAATGTTATCGGCCAAAGAATTGAAGGTGAATTCTTACAATATACACATAATTTCAGACATTCTAGAAGCCTTTGGTTTCAAATTAATGATATTACATGACATGTAGGGAGGAAATTAAAACCGAGTGACCCCACCTACTGGGCGACACTGTGTTCCATGTCATGGACAGTGAGGTAGCTCACCCACCGAAGGAGAGAAGAGGGCCAAAATCGGTTGACCATGGTACACTCCATATACATTATGGTATACACCATGTATTCCTAAATACTATAAATAGATGATATGACCCTCCAATTTTGACATGAACTCTCAAATACCAAAATGGTCCAATTATGGTGATGCTCAATGATAGAAGACGGAGAGAATATAGGAATTGAGGTGACACTGATACCATCCTGATGATCTTCAACCCAATTTCTGGTGAAATGATTCACTATGGAATCAAAATATTGTTATTCATTAGCTAATACATTAGTTTCTACATACCCTATGTGTTGGGGTCGTGGATGATTATGGGGTGTATTTTGGAAAATGTTATATTATACTCATGTTATTCTTTATTCTCTCATAATTTCATAAAAATACTTCTTAAATATCACTAGAAAGATCGTATCAAACCAATAACGAGATTTATAGGTATCATCTGAGAAATTATTATTAAGCACATACATGATCATTGGATGTTCTTATCATCTCAAAAGTGTTGCAATTAATAAGATTAAAAGAAATCAAATTCCAAACGATGGAATTGGTTTTATTGGTTTAACATAAACTGACCAGACCAAGGGGGTTTTGTTCCATGTGTTTGGTGATGAAAAGAGAGTCATGTCACTTCATGAAGGGGGTAGTCCACATGCACATAAATGATAATATCATCATTATGTGAGTGAAAAGTTATGAAATAAATTGATATATTATAATTAAATAGTAATAAATATTTAATTAATATTATAATTATGTCATTTATATCACATATAATAATTAATACTATCATTTTCACCTTATATGTGATACATTTTTGAATGATGAATCATATCACTTCACAAGGCAGTAGTTGACTGTACAAATGAGGGATATTATTGTATCTCCATTAGGATGAATGGTAAAATTGTATATATGTTATAATTTCTCAAAATTTATCATTATATTATAAATATAATATATATATATATATATATTATTTAGATCTATCATTATACCCAACCGTGATAGGTTGCAATGAAAATATGAATAACATCGGTTCGTGAGGCGGTGGTCCACCTTGCACATAAATAGAAATTTCATAACCCATTTGATAGAAGATGATATTATTTTACTTCAATCCCATAACATAACAAAAAAAATTATATGGAATATATTGAAGTTATCATAACAATTTATATAAAAAAAATTTAATGATGTGGAGGATGAAATAAAATAAAAATGCTCAATGAAGAACTTTTTCTCTCTTTCAGGTATATTCTATAGTTTTCCACTTAATCATTCCAATGATTTATTTATTACCAAAATAAGGATTCTATAATGAGATTATTGATATTAGGAATTTATTTGGTAATAAATTGTCCTAATAACGGGTTTCAATCTATGAATAAGATATGGGAGGGGAGGCCTTTTATAAGTAATGTTAGTGACACACTTGTAATTTTTTGAAAGGGTTCAATGAAATCCATTGGTTATTCAAGAAACGTTTTTCTGAAATGGGAAATTATATGAAATACCATATATAATGACACAATATTTACATCCAATCGGATTCATAAATATTGGTAGGTCATTTTTATACTTTCTATTCTCATCTTAACAACTGATAAATCCATTTTAACCTTAATTGTGATAATTAATATTTAGAATTTTCAGTATTAATTTTTGTACAAAAACATTGAACATATTGTAAATTATCTATTAAACTAAATAATAATATAAAATCAATTTTTAATAATTCAATTCATAGAAGTGAAATTTTTATTTCAAACTTTATCCCATATACGTGATTAGATATTGAGTTTTTGAAGATAAAAATTCCAATAGTTTACAATGTTTTTAAATAAAAATTTAATAACTAAATTATTATAATGACATAAATATTAATAATTTATATAAAACCAATCCGATGTTATTATAAATAATAGTAAATGTATTTTAACATTATAAAATATATAAACTAAAAATCAGTTTTCAATTTAAATTCTGTATTGTTGACTATTCATAAGAATTTAATATTTCTAGAGAACTCCAAAAAAAAGCCTAAGGTGGTTTTCATAATAAATATAAAAAAATTATGTTTGTTTTTTCAAATAAATATTTAGTACGTGTTAAAAATAAATTTTAAATCTTGTATATAAATAGTGAATAAAACTCATTTTAGAAAAATTCAGGTTATTAAAAAAACTTTATTTTCATTTTAAATAATTCTTATTTTAATGAAAATAAATAGATATAAATTTTATGTATTTTATGAATGTATAAACCGTATATTTTTAAAATTTAGATTTAAATATTAAATTATTCAAATTTAAAGGCAATGTTAAAATTGTAATATTTATATTTTAATAGACTCTCATATTTCGTTCAACCTGGTGTAGTGTTCATTGTATGTTATCAATGATATTAAATTATTTAAAAATGCATATATCATAATGTCTTACTTTTTATATTCCCTATTATGATAAGTTTATCTTGTCACACACATTATCTAATATGATGATCATATTTTAAAATCTCCAGGTGTTAAAATCCACCCCTTAAATAAAATATTTCCCCTAAAAAATAATCACGATCAGGATAATCAGGTGTTTTCCATTTGGAAATAATCTTATGGGAATCCTAATTAATTATAAGGGTTAGTAAAACATCCCCTTTATAAAAATTAATGGATGTGAAGAATTTGTCTGATACTAGGTTTCAAAAATAGGATAACATAGATTGAATGTGAAAACATAGGAATTAAATAGACTACTGACAACGAAATATTGAGGTACATATATAGTGAAAATTAAAAACAATAAATTGGGTGATCCATAGAAGGTAAAAATCCAAAAATCCGTAAACAAAAGAGGCATGTAAAATGTACCTAATATCATGAAAAATGATGATACAGGGGAAATTGTTTTGTTTAATGATCATTTTCAATAGGTTGGTGAATTTTATTAATGTATTATGAAATATAAATTCATGATGTGTTTCTATTTAATATGCACTATTTCACCCTTTTATTATGATTTGATCATTTTCCACATCATTTCTTACTAAAAACTAAATATCAAACAATTTATTTTTCTTACTAAAGAACTAAAAGTTTCTTTTAACCAATTAACAAATCCACAATACAGTGATAAGTAATTCATTATATTTATATATTTTATTATTAAAAATATTTATAATAGGATATCCAACATGTATAAATATTATTATGGTGTAGTAATACATTAATCCCTAAAAACATATCCAAAGTATATGTTAACCCATTTAATAAATTTTTAACCTTTTTACCATTCCATATTATTAAGATCGAAAATATTATGAATAAGGATAATAATTTAAAAAATGACCTTATCAATAATCTTCCAAAAAATATGATGAAACTCTTAATCATCACAAAACAAACATGTGAAAAACTTCATCATGAATTGTCTCAAAACATGGTAATAAACTATATTTCTACATAACTATATTTAAATCATATAGACTTAGGTATTCCATAAATAAAACAATTATTACTGGGCATAATACATAAATTTAAAAAAAAATTACTTCATCAATGATAACATAAAAAACTTTATCATTGAATAATTAATCAATTACAAGGTAGTATGTACTATCAAATTTACTTTACCCATATCAATCAAATTTTTATTCCTACCTCAATATATTAACATTAGGAACATATTAATAATTTTATTTATTTCAATCACTTGTTTTCAAATATTTTAAAAAATCCACTGAATCATTTTTTATTGTCTTTTTTAGCATTCAACATACAATTTCAAACCCATAATGAAAAGTTATTGCAAAGTAACAAAAATACCATTTATAATTATTTAATCCAACAAATAATTGTAAAATTACTAAATTCATATAATTATTTAATCTATTCGTTACCATAATAATCATTCCACTTTAGTTTTTTCAATAGTATGAGATGAACCATAATCCGATAGTTTTTTCAACAGAATTTTCCCTTGAAACATGGGGAATTAATTGTAGTAGTGCCCGATATCCATACAGTGGAAGAAATGATCATTTTAAATTTATGTTTTTACCACGAAATTTTAACGCATTAATATTTTATGAGATATCTTCTTTTTAATTTCATTGATATATTGTGGTGGATGTTACACCATGATTATCATGTGTTATACGCAATACCGTATTAGCTTGTAGTATACACAACACTATTCTGGTACTGTTTTACTCAAAATTTCATGTCTTTATGATAGATTTCATTTCACTCATGTAGAATTATATGTGATAACTAAATATTATAACATAGTCATTATAATTAAGGGTATGAATAAAATTCAATTCCTTCTAAAAAAATATTTAAATGAAAATAATTGTGTCTATAAAATAATAAAATATATATTTGTAGATTTAATTTGTAAAGTATATATGTAATATATAAAATATTATTTTTTAAATTTTTGTGTTATTTTTTTGAGATATGATATAAGATCAAATTCAAATTTTCAGATAAAATGTGTAATTTTCAAAAAAATACAGCTTTGCCGCATTTTGATGACAAACCCTTTTTAAATGTATTTTTTTCAAATTTTATTAGTAATATTGGAAATAATATTATTATTCTATAGAAGTAGGAAATCAGTATTTACATTGGTTTAAATTTGTAATTTTTCTGACAAAATTCATATTTAAATGAAGAGAGAAAAATACTGCATTTATTTGAAAAATTACTTTTCGTCTAATTGATTTATATAGTTAGATTATATTTATAATTTGTTTTAAACATAAATTGGATTATTTTGTAATAATTTAATCAAATTTTAGTCATTTAATGTAATTTAACATTTTAATTTCACCTAAACACATGTCAATCTTTTCATTGTTTTTAATTCATAAAAGCGCACCTTTTTGGGTTTGACAATGGAAATTAATTTTAAATTAATTACAAAAACTTATGTGCTTTGAATATTGAAAATTTGATTCCATATTTGGAATAAATAGTTCCAAATTATGTTAAATTTTTAATTTTAGTTTTGGGATATTAGGAATAGTAACTACAATATATTTTATTTACCAAAAATAATGGTAATTCAAGTTAATTAGGGTAACAAACAATATGATAAACAAAATAAAATTACCCTAATACCTACATAAATCCTATTCTATGGAGTTAATTCTACAAATATCACATAAATTTTGGAATAGATTCATTAAATAGACTTTTTTCCATGAATGTATTCTAATTACAAATAAAACCAAAGACAGTTAAAATATATCACTCCATTATCTTTTATAAGTATAATAATTTTAATATAGTGATAAAATGAATAAAAAATAAAACCAAAATAGTCTCTAGAAATATGAATAAAATATATACAACATGTAAATTTAGTTTTAATTTTTGGTGATTAAATAATTAAAATTGATGATGACATTATAGTGATGTAGAAATTATTTTATTTGTAGAAATATCAAAAAAATTGATTTAAAACAAATATAATATGAACTATTTAATGTTTTCCATGAAATTTAAACGAGACTATGATGATTTATATGTATGTTAAATATTTTGTTTTGCATTTATCTTCTTTGTGGATTTTATTTATTGTCAAATAAATGAATAGTGTCATTATTGACACTATTGATATTTTTCAAGATAACATATTATTAAATTATTTAAATAGAATAAAAATATTTTAATATTTCAATGTGAAAATTATAAGGCCTAGGATTTCATGAATTGTCCTATAATGGAAAATCTACTACACAAAAGTAAATATTTATAACCATTTAATATTTTGAATATTATAACCACAATTAAAATTAAACATGTTAAATAACGATAGATCAGAATGATAAGGTTTAAAATAAAATCAAAACATGTATAAATTTTATTTGTTGAAATTATTTCGACCCATACTCATATTATTCTCCAAATATATCCCTATGGAGAAATTATAAACCTAAAATCAATTTATAATAAAATAAAATTTAAATACTTTCATAAAGTGAACATCCTCTCTATTATAAAAGGCCACCACTCCTACCCACTTACACACATCTCTAAATACCATTATTTAGTCCAAATTACGCTAACATAATCTTACAACATCATTCCATTTCATTTAGAAACCACACATCAGTCAAAAATCTGTCCCAATGAGACCTTTTGTGAAAATCAGAACGTGATCCTCAAAAATGAGGTACTTGTTTTATCACCTCATTCAATATTCTATTCTTCTTATACATCATCTTCATATTATGATTCCATAATAATGTACTAAATAAAATATAATAATAATTTATGAGATGTTTTTAATATCAGAAAACATTATACCTCCTTTTATCCATCATACAAATAACAATATCACCATGCGTGCTTACGTACGACTTACCGTCTCTAGGCTGTGGAGTAATTTGTTATTCAACAATACCTAATTTGAATGTGTATAATAATATTTATAGTGGATCTAAACAATGAATATAAAATGATAATTATTATTTTTAATTATTATTCCATCAAAATATATACCATTTGACAATAAAGTCAATGATATCATCTCTCAAACGTACTTACGACATACCGTCTCCACGATGCGATGGGATTCATTCTGCATGATCTTCACTAAACCACGAATATATACATTAATTTAAAATAATAAATATGATATATATTTTACTAAAAGTGATATAACTATAACCAAATTACTGTAACATGAACTAATCCTACAATACACAAATTAGAATATAAAGTAGTTAATATCCGAATAACGGGTTACAATGAAATGTTACAAACCAAAAGATTAAAATATTATCATATATGACATCATAAAAATGAGCGTGATCCTAGAATAAGACAATAACACTATTTAAATTATTATAGAGGAGGTATGGATGCATACAGATCATATAATACCTAAGGTAATGGATAATTCGATAATCTCATTATTATTTGAGATTGTTTACACATAAGTATTTATTTTGGTACATTTATCCTCCACATCCATTTTTCCGAAATGTGTAATATTATATTTATTTTTATGCAATTTTTTAATATAAAATTTTACCATTGGTAAATTTTTACTAAATGATATGAAAGGAATATTTTGGCATTTTTCAATACGAGGTATTTTTTGACATATCTAGAAATAGTACATAAATAATGTTTTTTAACTTATATGGCACGATTAATTTTTTTTGTTTTCATAAATCCTAATTGCCATGAAGCTTCCTTTACACGTGTTTATGTTTATTTTTAAATAAATTAGTTTCTTTTATAATTCTGTGGAATTTTTAGAAAAAAAAACATTTTTTAAGAAGAAATGATGTTTTTCTCAATAATTAATTTCAAGTGTGTTTTCAAAATTGTTTTCCATATAATATAAAACTCTTCAAATAGTTTAACTTTTATCCATTTTTTTATCAGGATTTAATTGTTTTAATGATGGAATAATATTTTTTATGGATGATATTATGATAGAATGATTTTTAGGAAATTTAATTAATTTCCTTGATTATGATATGATTAATTATTTATATTTTTGTGGTAAATGTAAGAATAATTTCATTACGAGATGGGTGGGTTATATTTCTCCCTATAATGAATTAAGTAAATATTTATATATCATGTGATAAAAATTAATGGAAATCTAATTAAATCTGGCTCAATAATAATGGTCTACAATGACCTATAAAATTGGTTCAGTAATACATGGCTTAAATGACAAGTAAACCCGTTTTAGTAAAGGATTTTTCCACTATGAAATTTTTTGAAGTAGTACCTTGGCTACTATAGAAATAATATTATGTTCTTACTTGTTTTCCAAAATTATAGGTTTTATACCAACGGTATTATACCATGGTTAATGTTCCAAAATGATCTATACATTATGCACTGCCATGATTTATTTCATCACTGCAGATTTTGATATTTAATATTTATTTTAGTGTTTTTAAGTTATTATTTTTATTGTTTGTTTTATGATATAAATGATTAAAATTAATGAGAATTTCATCCCACCCTTTTTATGTTTTATTTTCCTTAGGATATAATGAATGGTATTAATAAGTAATACAAAAGGATAATATCTTTATGGGAGATTTTGAAGATCTTTCACCATGTTATAAGATTTTGTTCCATTTTTTCAAAGACACAAAACTGATATGGTATGTAGGAGTATATATGATTAATATATTAAGTATTCCTCAGAAGAAATGTAATTTTAATGTACATCATGCTTGGGTCTTTACAGTTGGTATTATAGTGATGGTTTAGTCATCCTTTGGAAAATAGGATGCACAAACATTAGTGATATACCTATAGATATTTATACGTAATGTCTTGAGATATCCATAAGGGGTAAGTCTAACTATAGGATATGGCCCTATAATAATGATGATGATCTTCAATAAACTATAATAAACCTATGAAGTTATAAATTGAATGTAATCCCCCTATATTATGTTGTTTTACTAGTATGATTTTTTCCTCTCACACTATTATTATTTTGTTTTAGGAAATGGATGGAACCTGAAGGAACCATGTTAATGATCAATTCACTAAAAAATGCAATGATTTTCCTCATGGAAAACCAATTGTTATGGTAGATATACGATAACGTCTTATTATTATACATACACAATCTATGAATCATTATTTACTTCCAAATGATTAGAGAAAGGAAAACCATTATGTTGTGTACTTCATGAGGAAACATGAGTTCAAAAAATTTTATTCAATATTTACATTCCTCATATTATTTCAACAATGATGGAAAAGTAGTTTCTTGAGATTAAGAGAAATTAGGATGAATGTACTTGTACATACAAAGAATATTTTATAAGACATTAAAGGTATGATTCTGGAGTTATCATCCAACCTCGATGAAATGTTAATTGATTAATAAGTGGATTAAAACCATTTTGTCAAACATAATTATCTATAGGATACCTTAGTATATATAAAGAGGATTTGTTTTGTGCTATCGAGGGTGGAATGGAAGTTTGAGTTACATATCAATATCATGGTTTTGACAAGAAAGAAAATAGGGAGTTCATAAGACAATCTCAAAGCGATGGTGAAAAATAGATGAATGCTTGATTATTCTCAAAGTGTAGAAAATCGCATGGGGGAGATTGTCTTAAAAGAACTATAAAATGTTTTAGGTGTGAAAAAAAAGGTCCCAGATAAGTTGAGTATCGATGTTATGGGAAAAGGATTCTAATTATATGAATAGAGAAAGGACTACAGAGAAACCACCACCCAAAAATCAATGCTATTAGTGAAAGGAAATGGGTAATTATACTAACAAATTCCCTAATAAATGTGTTATATATGATTATTGATTTCAGAAACCTAATAATGGTAAATAAAAAGGAAAATCACATGTGATCACTATTTATGATGTTGAGTATTATAATGAAGTATTGGAATGATTGTTTTTTATGTAATTTGATTCCATAATAGTGTTTTATAATCTATTATATTTAATTAGAGAATATGATATAATCATTGATTTGGGAAATTTTAGTTTTCCATAAGTATATGCTTCTGATAACCATGAAAAGTGGTTGAATTTTTTTTGGAAAGAACATGATATGTGCATAATGAATGGATAAGGAGATAGTGAGATGTTTGATATTATTATTGACCTCATGACAGATATAAGGACTAAGTGATATCATGGTTTATGTATATATAATTTTGTGTGTGTGTAAGGGGTTGATTTTTGTTGAATACATGTTCTTAATATGGTTCTATAGTAATTCATGTTATTATCCCATTTAAATATAATACATGATTAAGGTATTCACATGATTTTTATATGACATCCCATAACTACCTTATAAGATAAGAGAGATTAATGTTAAACTGATTTAGTTTATATCTTTATAATTTTTATTATTTTTAGTTTTTGGATGGATTTTAATTTTATCCATTTATGGATAGTACAAGTTATATTTCTATTGACATTTTTCAGATTAATGTAGTATATCACTATAAGTGGACTTATGAATATTTGATAACTAATGAAAATATTTCAGTTGGGATTGATGTAATGACCTATCATTCTATCACATGATCTGTTAACACATCAAGAACGAAAAAATCATTTTCATTTAATTAAATAATACATGAAGGGGAAATTTTTTAAGGAAAGAACAATGATGATATTGTACCATAATCAAGTAATAATTTATTCTCATGAAAGATCCGTTAACATTAGGGAATGGATATTGAAAACCAAAAAAGTTATCTTAGAAAATTCTTATGTGATGAATCCGATGGACCATTCAATAATTACAGATTTATGGATTTCTGGTGGTTACCATTCTCCATACCTTGTTCTCAATCACTATCCATCGGAACATGATGGATATAATTTTTTTCCATATCAATGTTTTCACTTCCCACCTATGCTCCACTATGTTGAAACCTAGTGATGAGTTACTTTGGGTTACCTTTATGTTTTTAACTTTCCTTTTTTAAAATCAAGTGTTAGCATTCTTTTTTATGATGTTTGATTCTATGAAATAAAATTTCACACAGTAATCATTTGTATCCTAGATGAATTTGATGTTTAAATTCATTTTATGGTGGGTAGAATGTGACACCCAGTGATTTTAGGAGATATATTCTTTTTATTTTCTTTGAGTTCATGTGTTTTATGCTACACCATGATTATTTTTCTCTATACACAACACCATATTAGCTTGTAGTATATGTAACACTATTCTTGGCATGTTATACACACATTTTTTAGTTCTGTTGATAGAATTAATTTGAAGAAAAACTAGGTATATGTGATGAATAAATATTATAACCTATTCATTATAATGGTTGGTATGAATATCATTTATATCATTCTAAAAAAACACTATTTATATATAAATATGTGAGTCTATAAAATAATAAATTCAAACTTTAGGGATTTTATTAGTGCAATATATAAGTTATATATTTAATAAAAATTTTTAAATTTGTCTTATATTTTTTATATATATGATAAAAGATCAAATTCATCGTTTTTGATAAAAGAAGTATTTTTTTAATAAAACTACATTTTTTCTATCTTTTGATAGAGAATATTTTTTAAATGTTGTTTTTTATAATTTTATAAGTTCTATTTGAAATAATAAACATTTTCATTGGAATAGGGACATTAAAATTTACCTTTGAAAAAATTATAGTAATTTTATGATGAAATTCATATTTTAATGAATAGTTAATAATTCTGCATTTAAACTCAAAATGGAAATTTTGACTAATTTATTTATATTTATTTATTTTATTATTGATTTTTTAAGTTTAATTATATCATGTTATTATAAATTAATCCAATTTATTTTTTATTTTATGTAATTTCACATAAAAATTTCTTATAAACACATGTCAATCTTTTGATTGTTTTTACTTCTTAAAAACATTCTTTCTTATTTTGACGACATGAATTAATTTTAAATTAAACAATGAAAATTTCATGTTTTAAATTTTTAAAATAGATTCCATATTTTTAATCGTTGAATCCAAATAATGTTAACAATGTACATTTATTTTTTTGATATTATGAATACTAACTATGGTAATTTTTATTTATCTTAGTTAACATTAAAAAGGTTAAATTAGGGTAACAAACAACATGTTAAAAATAATAAAATTTCCATAAACTCGAGCAATGTTTTATTGGATTAATTAATGTCTACAAATATCACATGATTGTTATAATTGATTAATTTAATGGACATTATTCCACAAAATTGATGTAATTTTAATTAAAATAAAATAAAGTGAAAATATCTCACTCTCTTATCTGTTATTAGTACAATAATTTTAATTTTGCGATATAAGTAATAAAAAATAAAACATAAATATTCTACATAATTCCAAAAAAATTATCTAAACCATGTGAATTTATTTATTATTTTTATAGAGTAAATAACTTCCATTAATGATGATACAATTGTTATGATGAAATTAATGATGTTAATAGTAATATTAAATAATTAATTTTAAAAATATTAAAAGATTTATAATATGAACTAATTAATGTGATATAGTAATTCTATAGAAGACTATTACATGTTAAGATTGATTTAAATATTTCATATTAAATTAATTTTCTTGTGTTGATTATATTTAAATTCAAATAAACATATAGTGTCAAAATTGACAATATTGATATTGTATAAAATTAATATATTATTAAATACATTTAAAATCACAAAAATATTTCAAAATTATAGATTGAAATTTATATGGGCTAAAAAGTCATAAAGTATCAAATTATGAACCATTTTCATCACATAAATTAATATTTATATCTATTTAAAATTTATAATATTATTTCCTTAATTAAAATTAAATATACTAAATAAGGATAAATCAAAATGATAAGGCTTAAAATTAACTCGAAACATGTATATATTTTATTGGATGAAAGGATTTTGACCCATACTCATTTTATAATATAATTATATCCTTTTGGGGATATTATTATAGGAACAAAAATTTATAATAAAATAATATTTTAAGACTCTCATAATGTGGACTTCCCCCTCTTATAAAGGGCCACCACATCTACACACATACTCACACCTCTCAATCCCCTTGGATCATCCAAATTTTAATAAAACATGAACCCATAATTCCTCACTTCTTTATAGAGACCAAGTGTTTATTAGAAATCCATCTATAGTATACCATTAGTGCAAATCAGAAAGAGATACTCGAAAAATAGGTCATTATTTTATCACTCCTTTCAAAATTATTTTCTACTTATACTTACTCTTATTATTTTTTATAAATAAATACGTAATACATATAGTATTTACTATATTGTGAGATTTTATTATTATATTTCAACATTATACCTCCTTTTATCAATCCTATGTATAACAATATCACCATGAGTACGTACATACGTCTTACCGTCTCCACATCGTGTTATAATTTGTTATTCAACAATACATAATTTGGACGGGTATAATAACTAGTATAATGAATTTTAATGATAAATATAACATGATAATTAATATTTATAATTTATATACCATCTTATTCCATACCATTTGACCATTATGTGAATGATATCATCGCCCGTGCATATATACGACCTACCATCTCCCCGATGCGATGCTTTTCATTCTACATGATAATTATTAAACCAAGATTATAAAAAATTAATGGTGTAAATAAATAATATATATTATTTAATTTAAATGATATATCTCTAACTTAATAATTAAAACATGATCATTTAAAATAAAACATTCTTATGAACATAAAGTTGTAAATATGTGAATAACAGGTGGTAAGGAAATTTTTGAAACAAACAGTTGATAATATGATCTTATATGATATCTTAAAAATTAATATGATTTTGGAATAAATAATTAACATTATTTAAATAATTATATAGGAGGTTCGGATACATATTAAGCATTTCAGACATTAGGTATGGGATAATTACACAATTTCATTATTTATAGATATTATTTATTTATAAGTTTATCCAGTGGTATATTTATCATACACATCCATGTTTCATAAATATGTAATATTATCGTTATTCTTATACCATTGTTATAGGAAATTTTTCCCATTGGTTAATTTTTATTAAATTCTATAAAAGAAGTATTTTTTCATATTTTGATATGAGGCACGTTTTTTGTTTTATGACCAATGCATGTGGAATTTTTTTTAAATTATACAGAATGATCAGATTTGGTTTTCTTAAAAATTCCTTATTTCCCTGAATATTCCTTTACAAGATTTTATGTTTATTTTAAAATTGATTTTATTTAAATTGCATGGTATATTTTGAAAGTAGAAAATAGTTAAGAAGAAAGAATATTTTCCTCAATAATAAATTTCAAACGTTTTGTCAACATATTTTTCCATCTAAGACGACGCTCTTTAAATATAGTTATATTTCTATCCCTATAATTAAAATTATTATTTTTTTGTTAATAATGGAATGGTATTTTAATATGGATTATTTTATGATAGGATGTTGTTTAAGAATCCTATTAAATTTCATGGGTTATGCTACTGAGAATTATTTATGTCTTTATGGAACATGTATGAATGATATCATTATGAGAAGGGTGGGACCCATAACTCCCTCAAATGAGTTAGGAAAGTATTTATTCTCATGATATAGACATTAATGGAATGGAATGAAAATTCGGTTTAGTGATGTTGGGCTTTAACGGTAAGTAAATCCGGTTCAGTAATACATGACTGGGATGACAAGTTAAACTGTTTTATTAATGGACTTTGTCCACTATGATGGGCTTGGTAGCAATGCCTTGGATACTATGGAAATAATATTCTGTGCTTATTTTTTTTCTACAATTACATGTTTTTTTTACAATTCTATTTTATCATGTTTAATGATCATTTATGATCTATGCATTACATACTGCCATGATTTATTTCAGGACTCAATATTTTTATATTTAAACATTATCTTCATGTTTTTACATAATTATGTTTATGGGTTGTTTTATGTTTTTAATGCTTAAACATACTTAGAATTTTGGATCACCCTATTTATATTTTCTTTACAGAAGATATAAATAATGGTTTTAAGTAGGAAAACATAAGGGTAATATATTAAATTTAGATGTGGAAGATCATTCACCATGTTAGAATATTACGTTCAATGTTTCCAAATACACTAAACTAATACGGTATTTGGGAGAATATTTTTTGTAAGTTACAAATTATTCAACTAATGTAATGTAATGTTCATGACCATCAATCTTGGGACTTTATAGAAATCTTGATCATTGTATACTTTCTCTCCATATTCTATAAAAATATCATTAACTTCAAGAATGTACTGAGGTTTTTCATTCAACAATTATTAATTTTTTTAAAAAAATTATTTATTTTCCTCCCATTATCTATTTATCAATATATCATCCTCTTATTTTGTTTCATCCCATTGAATCTATATAACCTGAAGAGTTATTTCTACTTATTGAAAGCACATATAACAATATAATAATATGAATTTTTTGAGAGACCAACTCCCTTTGAAAGAATTTCTTATGATTATCAATGAAACGATCAGTCTTTCACTTTGGTCAACCTATTAAATCAATAGAGTACATAGATTACCATTTTAATGTATCTTCAAAATTATCAATGTTTCATTCTTATATTTTATTTAATGTAATGAATATTATCTACTTATCAACTTGTTTCTAATGAGGGAAATATTTACTAATGAAATTATCCTTTAAATATTTACATTCTATTTGTTTTATTTTCCCTTTCCCCATGTATTATAGATCAGTGACCAATGTTGATCCTTATATACTTTGATACAATACACTTAATGTGTATAATTTTTCTTTTCATCGCATCCCATTGGTATAATGATATTCCATAGAGACTTAATTCTTATCTTATCTTTAATTGGACTAGTAGTCCAATTAAAATATGGGGGATTCTATCACATAAAGAGATCCTATATATTAGAATATTATTGTGGAATAGGATTCTCCATACAATAATGGTTATTTTTTATATCCCGATTAATTTTCATAATATGAAAATAATTTGATCAGCTCTAATACCATCTCTATTGGATTATTCAGTAATTAAATCCCTACATTGGCGATAAGTATTGATACACTTCATTCTTCCTGTAGATATTTCTAAAAAATGACATATACTATATTATCTCATGAAATAAACGTATATAATTCCAAATATATTGTCACACATAACGTAAATACAAATGTATGAATTTTTACTATCATAAATTTAATGTTTCATTCATTGTGGATTTTTTCAAACAATTTATAATGGGGTTTAAGGGGAATGTGAATTATAATAAGAATATCCCTCAACAGTGTCAAACTAGGTGCCCAATAAGGTGCATTTTTGTGCACAATTTTATGATTTATTCTCTCTAATTGCATCCATTTAAAATATACTACCCATAGGTACCTCTATTCTATATCCAAATCCCCTAGTAGTATCCATAGAGGGATATATTTTTTGGAACAACCAAATAATATATTTATTGGAAAATATTTATGATTATCCTCCATACCTATCCATAATTTCAATAATAGTATTATGCTCCCTAATAATGATTATTCTTAATAAATTTATCAATATTTATAAATAAACATCATCTTATACAATCTATTACTACCCTGACCCCATTATCATAGATTCAGTTCCTTCTTTATTTCATTGGAAAAGATATAATTATAAATTTCTTAAAGGACCAATCAGTTTAGCAGTTTTGGAGAACCATATAAAATAATGAGACCCATTTTACAGTTTTAGTGGATAAAATACATAATACATTTCAAAATAATATTCGAATCATCCTCAAAAACTGATTAAATAGATTCATATTAATAACTTGAAGAAATGAATACAAATAATGGTGATGGTAAAATCTTAGTAAGGGTTATGTATATCAAATGATAAAATGAATTAATAATGAATATTCTATATGGACTAGAAAATAACATAAAATATACCTTTAAATAAAATAACTGCCTTAATATATAAGGAATAATCAATGTGTAAAGGTTAATAACATTAAATACAATCCTTTTTACTAAAATCATAGCAATGAAAGTCCTCTATAGATAATATCATTCTTAAAATATCATGGAGAATAATATATAAATTTTTAATCAAAGAAATACTTATTTATTAAACTACATGTCTCAGAAAAATTATTCCCCTACATTCAATACCATTCATAGTATGATTTAATAATATTGGTTACGATCCTATTTAGTTTTTAAAACTATAATTATTTTATCAACATGTTTTGCAATGATAGTTTAAAAGTATTGGGTATAAACTCATAAGGATGGGCTAAGAAATTTGTCTTCTGTGACCAATGATGCAGAAATGGTATCTATATAAATAGTCTCTACCCATCTCTATATGTCCAAATCATTCATAATATATCAATTAATTGATTTAATCCATGTATTAATGTTTCTTATCAAATAATCAAACCTAGTAAAAGATACATATTAATAAATATTTCACACGTTAAAAAAATATCATTAAAGGTAACCACTATATATAAAAATTATATATATTTTTGGGGATTATTAAATCCATCATGTATTAATATATATATTTAAGACAAATTTAATGTATAATGAATATTTATTGGAGGAAATTGAATATTTCAACAGAACATTAATAATAAATAATTTTAAAATATGATATTGTATAATTACTTTTTTCACATGGTAATTTCTCTGTTAATTCTACCTAGATAAAATTATTGAATGTAAAATAAAAAATGAAATATATATTGAATAAATAATGATATTAAATTTCATATGGTTGTATATACATCTCATAAAATTGAATTTGTTAATAATAACAAATAAGGCTAAACAGAATGTATATAGAGATCAAATCCCTTACCTCAATCTTCCCTTTGGTTAAACATTCCTTAACCTCATGTATATTTGTAATAAAAATTTTAATAACTTTTTAAATAATGATATTTATAATTATAATATCATATATGATCTTTTTATAAAATATTATCACCTTTGATTAATAATATTTCTTTAATTTCATTGTTTCAATGGTGAATTACCTTGTTTCATCTTTCTTTTTTTTTCATGAAATATACATTTTTAGAACATATTATATAGTATCATAATTTTAGAATAATAATCATGACATAATTAGCATATTTACACATTAATTTTATTTTAAAAACAAATCATGATATATGATTCTGAAAGGGGCTCTGTTATAACCATGGAGAAGGTAGTTCGTACGTACGAATGAGTACCACACCACACACACATGTTATATAGGTAGGACATTACCCACATAGAGTTATCCAACCATTGAAGCCTTATTTATAAAATACATGACTTGAAGTCCCAGTTGGCATGAAGCCTAACACATAGCCCGAATGGCCCAAATTTTGACCCAAATGCCCTTCGGTGAATAGTGATGATATATCACCCAGACTACAAATGTACATCAGCCATTATAGTAACCACTCACAAGTGCTATAGTTCCTCCAATCAATAGTTCAATCGTTGCTATAGTACGCCATATTTACATGATCCTATGGGTTTTGAAACCACCTTTTTATATAGTATTACGAATGAGTAGTGTTTTCATTTTTCAATAATCATTATGGATGCAAGGAAATTAATATATTATAATTTTATAATTATAATAATATAATATATTTCATATTATACTCATCTTTATATCATCCATTTTGTGTGGGTATGACAACATATTCCAATCACTTCGTGAACGGGTTTTCCACACATACACGAATGATATTATCATCGTTAAGTAAATCAAAATGTTAGAAATAAAATGATATATTATATTTATAAAATAATATATATGTAATTAATATTATAATTATTTCATTTATATAACATATTATCATTAAATGTATCCTTGTCACATTCCATGTAAAGCATTAGTGAAAGACGAATCACGTCGCTTCGTGAGGGGGTAGTCCGCCGTACACATGAGCAATGTAATCTTATATCATAAGGAATGGAAGGTATAAAAATAATTTATGATATAATTATTCCATAGATTTAATTTTGTTATAAATATCACATATATACTATAGATTAATCATCACACCAAACTGTGAGAGGTGGTAAATAAAAAATGAATAACATGAGTTTTGTGATGGTAGTTCAGCGTACACACAAATGATAATTTTCTAACCCATTTAATGGAAGTATATATCATTATAGTTGATTTCCATAATATAAATAAAACTCATTATATGGAATATTATATGTTTACTCTATCATCATGTTTTAAAAATAATTTATGGAGTTGGATGATGAAATAAAATTAAATCAATCATTGAAAAATGTTACATCTTCATTGATAGTCATCCAGAGGTTTGTAAAACATATTTCATGGGATGGATTTTACCCCAAACTAAGGTGCCTAGGATAAGAGGATTTTATTTCGGATGTGTTTTATATATATTTTCTGAACCAAATAATTTGAATTTTTTATGAATAGTGGTGGTTGGATGGACTATTATAAGTGGGTTGAGTGGAACTATAAAAACACTTATCATTTTTACATGTTATTTAATGATTAATTACATAAATGAAACATAATAAAACTTTATCTATAATTATTTATAGTGTATTTTTGGAATTTCTAACATTACATAACGACATATAACATGAAAATACATCATCTTTATTTAAATCATCCTTAATATTCTCATTCATAAAACTGCATGGGATAACTTGGGGACATACATAAGAAATGCGTGAACTATAATGCCCATTAAGAAAGTATACATGGTATAACATGATGAAATTAATACATTTTATATTATTTGTATATCCATGAGGCATAAAAGGATTCAGACTGAAAAACATGAGGAATGAGGCATGATATACCACAATATTTATAAAGGGAACATGAGAACTGTTGAAACAATATAAACCGATGCATAAAAAACCTATTTCAATTGTAACCGAACAAAAATTGAAATTCCCCATGAAAGATTAGTTACACTCCCTAATAACATTCATTATGTCTCATAAGACTAAAACATTACCCAATGCATTGGATTTGTATTTAATTTTTGGTGAAAATACCAATTTCATTTCATTGTCATGCTTATGTCTCCCACAATGATCACTAAAAATAGAATCATTTATCATAATATTTAATAAAATGTTTATTTATTATTGAATTTATACATGTAATTACACAATAAGATAATTTATAATTCATTAATTTTAACACCGCTACAAGAAATTCATTATGGGTATTCACAACACAGTTTTTGGCATATAAAATCATAGTGAAATTTCAGCTGCATAACGATGGAATATAAATAATCATGTAAATTTATTATAGTGAAATTGAAATATCAAAATTTAGGTATTATATGGTAAATAAAATAGATATGGGATAATATATAATGACATTAATAGTTTGAGTGATTACGAATAATATAATAATGATACTTGAATAATTGAGGAAAAGAAATAACCCTTTACCTATCGAGTGTGACTCCAAATTTGGGGGAAGAGAATCTTTAATACTTAAGGGAACCCTGTGAGAACTCTAAAGATATTATGGAAGAATAAGGATGTGATCCATGTTTTTTATGTGAAGATAAATGGGATCTTGTGAAGGTTTATATATTGAATGATTGGGGAATTCTTTATCATTTCTCAAACATGGGTTTTGGAATCAATATAAGAAAATAACCAAAAACAAAATCTATACAATGATATTCCAATGTTTTATATAAAATTGGAGTGGTTTTAAGTAATAAATCAGTATAAGGTCCAAACATAAAAAATAATACCCTTGATGATGTGGAAGTTATTAAAGCTATTCAAAAAGGATTTAAAACCCTTAAAATAAATAAATGGTTTTGGATTATATATAAAAAACATTGAAACTTTTTTAAATAAATATAAAATAACATTATATTAAAGTAAAAACATATTTTTTAATGGATACCCCTTATAATATTTATTAAATCGCTTTTGGGTAATTATGATATCATAATACACACCATATATTTAAATGGTATTTTATTTTTACATGAAAGATTTGATATCTAATAATAATTATGAAACATTCACTATTGGGGTATTTTAATTTTATGATTCCAAAATTAATATTCATTTTGTAAAAAAATTTAAATATGAGTATTTTTAATTTTAAAATAATAATTTACATTTAGTAAGAAATATTTGGTTTTTTGACAATAACCTTTTTCAAAACCATATAAAAAATTAAATTTATTATCATAAAATTTAAATGATCATTTATATTTAATAACAATTAGTTTATAATAACATTTTATAAAAATATAATTTATTTCAAAATTCTATTATCTCATCCAAATAAACATCATAACTGAAATTTATAACTAATTTAAAATACAAAATGTGTATTAAAGTATGAAAATAAATATCATTTATAAGGTAACAACAACAATAAAATATGAAAATTATTCTATTTAAGATAAAATATAAATATTATTATTATTATATCCTTGATACATATCCCTTTAAACACCAGAAAATTCCCTAAGGGTAAGGTGCATGATGGTGAATCTTTCAAAACATGGTTCAACACACATGGTTTGGTTGATGATATTTATGAGCTTTAACATGTGACCTAAATGATTTGATTCATTCCTTTATCATTGGATATCATCTTTGGAGTGGTCAAGAGAAAATCGCAGTGATGTGATCTCTATAAGAAGGTCTAATAAATGGTCATTATAATGTATAATCCTACCGGATGAGATCATTACATCATTTTTCTATGTCAATTGGATTTTTTTAAAGCTTATATTTATATTAATCATGTGTTCACTATTCAAAGGCTATAACATAAACAATATTTATGATTAACAATATATTAAATATGATATGATATAACAATAAATAATAATTGTAAGTGTTTTTAATAACCATTATATATAATAATATATTTAATTTATATTTCAAGGGTTATATTATTTATAAAATTAGGCGGCATAACAATATTGTCTCCATAGGTAATTTAAACTCAAAATTTTAATTTCCAAAACTAAAATAGATTTGTGTAATTATGTTTCATCACTTACTCTAATTCCCACATCACATCTTCTATGTTTTTGTTTCTCCAAATCACATTATCTTGGTGAATTTTTTTTTTCCATATAATATTGTTCCTATGATTTAAGAATTTCATTGGGTTCTTCTAATAGTAAAGGGTGTTCTCCAACTATACCCTAACTAGATTGAGTACATGTGAGGGGTCTGGTATGTACACACTAAATATTAGTACATTGAACAA
The DNA here is from genome assembly GCA_963277665.1 of Viscum album. NCBI lineage: Eukaryota > Viridiplantae > Streptophyta > Magnoliopsida > Santalales > Viscaceae > Viscum > Viscum album. Next base: position 1,230,379,356 of record OY728162.1, on the reverse strand, counting down.
ATCATGTAATTGAAATAGGTCATGTGAGAGTGCTAGTTGATAGGCTAGTGTCTGATGCGATCAAGAATCTCAAAGGGATCAATGTATCTCGGAATTAGATTTCCATTATCCCATTATCTCTTGAGATTATTCAATTTGAATATGTTTAGGAATACCATCTATCAATCATCAAAAACATGATATCATCGATGATTTTCAGCATAGATCTTCTATTGAATCTATTCACCCTTGATGTGTACTGAATGGTCTTAACCCTTCCTCCATTTCTGTGAACATTTATAGACCTTGCAATTTTATTCCCAAAGATCATCCCAACAATCATGTGTTGTTTACCTATTACCATAATGGGATTCATAGGGTTCCATTTAGATACATTAGTGAAAACATTTATGATATGACAACTCGACAAGAGGAAGATATTGATACCATCATCCTTTGAACTTAATTGATCATGATCTCAACATGTACTCAATTGTCTAGATAGTTCACTCAAATTTTAGAACAGTTTGGGGGTGATATGTTTTTATGAATTTCAAAATAATATTTATAGTGTATTAGAGACTCAACCAAATCCTTGAGATAAATACTAGGTCTTGATCAGTTATAATTAATACTAGTGTTCCTAGTAGCCTCAACAGTTCTATAATGTATATCCTTACAATTTGATCGAGTGATAATTCTTCTTCATTTTAAATGAAATGAAAAATCATTATAATATAATATTCCACAACCCATATAGAATTATTTTTTCTTCATGTGTTCAAAGGATTAGTGACAATGCCCATTGTAATGTTTTTCCTTTTTTATATTGGGATGGGCGATAGTTACATCCTCCACTTGTATTATTTATTTTCATCCTTTAATTTCTAGTATACAAAAAATATTGATTTATATTTCTAGACATCCATCTTCATATTCTCCCACCAATAGTGTTCTAAAATATCTCGATATATCTTTGGGCTTCATAGATAGAGTGAGAAGTTTTAGTTATCTGTGTCATCTAATATCTTCTTCTTTAACATAGGATTATATAGTACCAATAGTTATGAGAAAAATCGCCCAAATACATTTTCATTACCATTTTACACCAAGGATTTCCCATTTCTTTTAGAATACACTTTTTTCTAAATCCCCACATTATATCTATGATCATCCATTACCCTATATAGATGGGATATTTGGGAAATCATTTGTGAAAGGATTGATGATGTTCCTTCATTTATAATTCTCTTGTCCATCCTTTGAAAATATAAGATGATTTTATCCCTATAAAATATCATCAATAATATAATTTTAGGATACTTTATATATAGATAATCATTCAGATTATTTGATTTCTAGGATGGTTGTTATTAGGTCCAAAAGGTTCCTAGATAACCTGAGAATGGAGGTGAAATAGGGTATGGATATTATTTTCAAAATTATTGCAACGACATTTGATCATGTCCTCTTTATTATACGGGTCTCTTTGTTTGTGATTAATTGTTAATGATGATATTATTCTTTCCATATCTATCTAATTATTTTCAATTGAATTTAATTGAGGAAAGAAAGTAGATAGAAAAACCAATTTTAAAAGTCTCACCCAAACATAGCTATATCCAAGGATCATACAATGGAATTGTGTTGATGACCAAATCCCCTAAATATCACTTCCACAATATCGTTCGAGCTAGATCACTTATCTTCATAGGATAATTTACATTAATAGATTTAGGGTCACTTCACTACTATACCAAGGGTCACTATATATGTCTCTTTCTCTAGCTCATTACTGGTGGAAAAAATCACTGTCTTTCTCATTCATTGATCACTACAATATAAGGGATCCACACACAGTTTATGGACTTATAGGTCCCTTCATTATATCTATTGAATATATCCTAAATGTTTTATGGCTGTTCTGTAGAATTTTTACTTTCATCCATTTTATAAAGTCCATTTATTTTAGTTACACTTGGAAACCACATTCACAACACTTTCACAATGCTTTCTACGTTAATAAAGTTCCCTCATTCATGAATGTTAAAATAACCTTCACTAAGAACCTTCTTTTCATGATGATAACTTAGCTTTATCGAAGTTAAAAAAAATTGGTGAGTTTTTTATTGCCTTCATAAACACCCTTAATTTAGTGATTCTCTAAATATTCGGTTGGATGTTATATATTTTGATATCATTCACTCCAAAAACACTTTCACAAACTACCTTCATGAATCCAGACCATCGATATATTTTAAGTCTCACCCATTTTTTATGGGGTTATAGGCCTATTTTAAGTTGATTCCACCAATTCATGAAGCTTCTAGATATGTCATCATCATTTTTGCATAATCCCTCATTTTATTTACGATTATCACTTTTCCAATAATCTTCGTAAAGATTTCCCCACCTCAATGCTCAATGTCATCGCAATGCATTCCATCAAAACATCATTGTAATCTATGATTTATATCATTATCACAAATCATTAACTCAAAACAATTATGCCTCTAGGATAACCTTTCACGAAACCCAATTTTCTTGAAACCCATGTATTTTCCATATTTTCATAAGTCCTTCAAGGAATTACATAATTTACAACAATATCCAACCTCAAAATTTTAGAACCCAAAAAATTGGCAAACACAGGGAAATGATGCCACCTTATGTGAATAAATTTCTATAGTGATTCATGGGAATAAATTCCTTTTTGTGGATATTCATCAACATATGATTTCAGAAATCGCCCTTGATTTCCAACAAATTCCTTGGAAATCTTCTTTCCCAACAGATATAATCAACCAAAAAATACTACAATGTTGCCATAAGGGGCGTTTTCCCAACAGTAGTGAATTGATCATCGATAGTCCTTGATTAGATTTAATCATATTTGTGGGAGAATATTCATTTGTTTTGTGGGTAAATAGAAATTTATGATTTTTTGGTCTATATATATTTCACACTTTTACCAAATGAGATAACGTTAAAAAAAAATTCAAAGCGATGAGCACTACAACCGTCTCTAGATCATGAGTTGGGTTGTTTTTTTCATGAACATTCAACTTCCATGAATAATATTCAATAAAATTTTAATTGTTTTTAACTCACATCGAAGTACCTTCTCTGATGAATCCCTGAAATGCATGAAACTTTATCCACTTATGGGTTTTATGAGTTACAAGACTCTTTTTTAACTCATTTAACCTCTAATCACACTCATCATTTACTGAAAATAAGAATCTATTCCAAGTTAGCCTGATTGAAGGGTTTGAAAATTCAAATCAATTTCTCACAAATCAAGGATAATACCAAGCTAATCCTTGGAAACAACATATATTTGTTAGAGAAATTGGACTTGATCATCCATTAATTGATTCTATATTTTATGGGTCCACATATATCAAATTTATAGTGATAATATGACACAATAAAAGGCCTTTCTTAAACCACAACTCACATTTTCTATAATTGGCATAAATCATCTCATTCAATATGGTATTTAGCACTATGCTATGAAGCTCTTCATTAACATCCTTGAATTAAGAGTATATTATAATATCATGTATAAAGACTCCCAAAATATTCTCAAGGTAATCTAAAATGTCCATATTAATCAATTCCATGAATATTTTAGGATCAATAGTGTGTTCTTAAGGAACCACTCTTAACTCATAGTGCTCATACCTTGTTTGAAAATATGTCTTGGTGATATTATTCTTCACCATAACATGGAAATATCCAAACTGATTTTCGACCTTGGATAAAAAATGTTCTCCACCTGACTAATAAAACATGTCATCAATCATTTCAGGAAGATACTTGTTCTTTATCATGATTAGGGTGTCCTTAGGATTATCAATGAAAAGGTGTGTTTTCCCTTAACCTTCTTAACAAAAAGGATTGGTGCACCCCAATGTGAAGCATATGGACGTATGAACCCTTTATCCATATTATATTGTAATTGTTTCATCATATACTCATGTTCTACCACATCCATTCTATAATTATTCTTGGATAATGGTAATGTCCTAGGTATACACTTGATTCAATTTTCAACCTATCAGCTACGAGGTATACTAAGAAATTCTTCTAGAAACTATTTTATGAATTCAATCACAATAGGAATGTATTCAAGGATCATCACATAATTAAACTCAATCATTTTATATATTAGTTATTTATCATAGGAAAAAAATATACAAGCTTGAGATATTAAGTCAAAGTAACATCCATCCATATCTTTTTTATTTATATTGAATAAGAGGACAATTCATGATACGCACATTCATTTCTTTCTCATGATATGTTATGTTGGATATATATAGGGAAATAAAATCCATATCCAAAACTGAATAAAATTAAACCAAAGGGTGCATGAATTTTTTGTTTGGATTCCAACCCACAAATTATGACAGGGGAGGAGTTATATACATGATATGAAATAATTTTACGATTTTTCATTTTCATTGATACCTTAAATTCTATGTTTTTTGTGGTGTTTTAATATTTATACTAAATAATGTGGATATGAAAGAATTCATAGAACCATAATTATAATGTAAATTCACTATTATTGAATGAATAAAATAAATGCCTCTTACCACTTTGTTTTCAGGGAAAATTATTTTGTTTTTGATGGAAAAAACAATTTATTAAAACCTTTTAGGTGGTTGGTTGTCTCCAAAAACCCTTATATTTGAGTATTGGTTTGGGAATAACATATTTCCATGAATTTGAACAAATGAAAAAAACATTGATGGTTTATTGGATCAATCATTTCATCCATCACATTAGTGGGTTTTCCCAGCATAAATATATAGCAATACTTATTTCATTCCTATACAAAAATAATTTCCTCATTACCCTTAGGATATTTCAGGGGTACTTATTTTCTCAATGTTGACAAGTGGGATGTGGAAATTTTATAGCACCATTATATTAGTCCATCAGAATGCCATAATTAAACTCCACTTTACTCTTCTTATCCCTATTATATTCCTGAAATTCACTAATATAAATTTTGAATTTGAGGGAACATATAACAATTTTTTCATAGCTATCAAAGTCTCAGATTGTTGGTGATTTTTTTAGACTATGTTTTATCCCACCAATGAAACATTACACATTTTATTTGGGGGTAATGACCAAGGCAATAGTGTATAATGAATATATTTTGATTTATTCCTTTTACTCACTGATAGATTCATTTTCATTTTTCATTATTAAATATAAAGCGATTTAATTTTTTTTTCAAAAAGTTAAAGGAAAATATTTATCAAAAAACATTTTCAGGAAATCCTTACACCCAATCACTTCATTCACGTCCTCAGGATTCATATTCATGATCAATGTATACAACTGATCAAATTATACTTTCATATGATAAGCAACCATTATAACCTTCCCATACTTATAACATTTAAAGATGGTGGTCAACTTCTCAATGGGGTTGATTCATTTTTCCATGATTCAGGGATCATATGATTCATTTTATGTAGGAGGAATTTTCCAAATAATGTTCTAAATTGTATCTTGTTTATTATTATGGGGATTTGAGATTTATTCTTGATCATTGATTCTATTCATAAACCAAGTCATCTATGTTTTTATTTTCATAAATCTCATGATTCGAACTCCCATCAAGTTTTCAATCTCAATCATGTAGTCATAATATTTCCCATCACGTAGGGTTTTTTTATAGATTCCTCATATTTCCTACCATTTCCTAGAATAAAGGGAAATTTAGGGAAGTTTATTTTTAAACTATTAAGAACATAAATTAGAATTTAATGGAATTAAATGGATAACATAAAAATTACATGTATTTTATTAACATAGGAATTTCAAGGTTTTAATGTATATTATCCATGATCTATGTCATAACATATATATAGTTAGTTATTTTATACCATTAATAATGTTATTTTATAAGATTATAAATTTTCCCTATAATATCTACAAGGTGTGTCAAACTAGGTCTTGCAATAGGGCCCATTGTTGTGTACTGGCTCCTGGTCGAGTCTATATAAATGGGATGTTTTCGTGTATTATGCATATGTTCATCTATGATAGATCCATATCCACATGTAGTTTCCAAATATGGATGTATTTTCTGGATAACCAACTTACTCTATACTCACCCAAATTTATGTCTGTTTTATTATACTTAGTCTTTAGCCTAAATATTTTACTAGATTTTTCTAATATTAATACCAAAAATAACAAAACTCTTCTTTTGAATCCAAGTATAAAAAAATTTCTCATTTTTAAAAATTATTTGATGATATATTGCATTAAATTACATATAATAAGACCTGGTAGATCAAGAATTATATTGTATTTCAGAATTATGATAATTACATAACAACTTAAAACACAAAAAATACATCATCATTAATGAATAAATCTTTAACATTTTTTACCTGGAATTGTATGGGATAACCTAGGGACATACATAATAAAGGGGTGAGCAATAAATACCAATATTGGGATAATCATGTAATAACATGAATAAATTAATTAATATTAGACAATAGTAAAAGTAATGGGGTATAAAAGGGGTGATAATCATAAACATGAACAATGAGGCACGATATAACATGATAATCATTAAGGGAACATCTGAAATATAGAAACTACATAAAACACTACATCAAAAACATTTTTCAAGGAAAACAAACAAAGACATTATGGTGGAGAAATTATCATGATAGGTTAGGTTTACCCTATTATCAATTACATAATGTCTCATGAGACTAAAATATAACCCAAAACATTGGAGTGATATATAATTTATAGTGCACCCATCCCTTTTATTTATTCTCAATCTTAAGTGTGAAACATATATAATAATATATGAAATCATTTATTGTCATATTTTATTCTATATTTAAGGAGTTAGGAATGAATAAATTTATATCTCCAATAAATGAATAATATGTACATAATGGTTAGAACCCATGATAGGATTTGGGTATGCATATTCACTACACAGATTTTTGGCATCGAAAACAATGATGAAATTTACACAGCATAACGGGGTAATATAAATGTTCTTAGAAGGGCATAATGAGAGTGTTATGGGTCTGTCATCATTTTAGAATCTTAGGGGTTGTAAGTAGGATATGGAATAATACATCACAACATTATGAATTGGAGAATATTTGTACAAGATAATTAAGATACATGAATAAATCGGAGAAAGAAAAGAACCCTTACCAAGAGAATTTCACTCCAAATGCTTGGGAGGATATTATTGATGGCTTGGATGAACTGTAAAATGATGATATAAAGAGGAGTCTAGAGTTTGGACGTGCTCCCATGATTATGTGTGATGAGATTGTAGAATATGGGTGGGTTTATATATGAAATATATGGGGAATTCTTTATTATTTCTCATACAATGGTTTTTGGACTCTATATAATAAAATAACAAAAACCAAAAAATAATTAACATTGATTTTTTAATTTTTTTTATACAAAAGTGAAGTGGTTTAAATTATTATATAAGGCTAATGGTTTTAATTTAAAAAATAATACTTTTCTAGATGTAGAAGTGATTCATACTCAAGAATAAATTATTTTAAATCCTTAACGTATATTAATAGTTTTGGAGGAATTATAATTGATTTAAGAAATTAAATAAAAATAATAATATTGATTTTAACATAAAAACATATATATTGTTTTCTTTACCATTTATATTATATATTACATCCATTTTCACTCATTATGACGTCATAATACAAAACTTATATTTATAAATTAATTGAAATTTAACCCAAAATTCAATTTTCATAGAAAATTATTAAAAAATAATTATTGTGTAATTAATTTTATTCCTATAATAATATTAATTTTTTAAAAATATATTTTAATTATTTTATTTTCATTCTTTAAATAGTAGTTGAAATTTATAGAGAAATATTTTTTTTAATTAACACTTTTTTAATCCTTTAAAGAATATCATTTTTCTTCTTAAACATTATATGATCTTTAGATTTTAACAAAAATAATTTCATAATAACATTTTATCAAAATATTTATTATATAAAAAATTCATTAATTCATCAAAATAAATTTTTTAATTGAAATTGAATAATTATTGAATATATAATTTTTGTATTATTATATAAAATTCAAAAACAAATATCAATGAATGATAAGAAGAAAATAAGAACATTATTCCATTGAAAATAAAATATTTTTATTTTTATTATTATAGTTTTATTACATACCCCTTGAATACACCAAGAAACTTCCTAATGGTTAGGTGTGATATGAAGAGACATTAATGGTGTGGTTTATCGGACAAGGTTTGGGTCGTAATCTCGAGGATAATGAATTTATCCCCAAAACATTTTCTCTCATACATAAGTTGTTGGATCACTTATTGGGATTGGTCAAGAGAAAATACATGTCATTCTATCTACCATTGAAGGTCCAATAAATGGGATTCATTGGGTATAATCCTACTTCCATAGGCTATCACATCTTTGGTCTATGTCAATTTTATTTTTAAAAAACCTAAATTTTTACTAATAATTTGATAACTTTTCAAAGGCTTTATTGTCAATGGTAATGATTTTTAACAATTATATTAATTTGATAGGTAATTATATTACCAAATAAGTTCGTGTTTTTACTAGAAACATAGTAGATAATATTACATTTCATTTAAATTTAAGAAGAGTTTTATTTATAAATGTATAGGTATTTAAAATAAATCATGTAATTTTTTGAAATGGTTCAAAAATATACATGTTTTTTCATTTCAAAAGCATCAAAAGTTATCCATTACATATCCTAGGAGAGAAAATGATGAAATAAGGATAGAAAATGGGTTTAGTAAATGTAGGTAGATAACTTTTTACCCTTATCTTTTTCTTTTAACCCATGGTAAAGTAATTTTTTCATTAACAATAATAATTAATTTTTATTCTATTCACTATTCATTTTGGTAAAAATATATATAATAAATTATTATAAATTATAAATTATCTTGATTGAAAATATATAATCCATTTATTCAATTTCAATTCATATATGTGGAAATTTTTATTTTTAATTTAGTCTGTCAGATGCGATGAGAAAGCCAATCATTAAAAGGAAATGTCTAAATGTTTAGAATGTTTTTATATCATAATTAAATATATAAAACAATCCAATGTATTAAATTGGATTAATTTATTAAAATTGAACTAATATTATCTAAAATAAATTCAATATATAAATTTAAGTTTTTAATTTCTTTTGAAAAAATATATCTTCATTTAAAATTAATTATTCTCACAATTCATTTAAAATTAATATTCTTATGAAAATCCAAAAAAAATCACTACGTTTTAGGCTGTTATAGGGACCCAATTATGAATTAATTCACACATGACTTTCTATTTCCCCACATTCCCACTTTATAATGTTAGGTGGTTTTCATCACGTTTATCAACGATGTCATTTTTTTCAAAATGGGATAATGAGGTGTCAATTCCTCCCTCCAGGTATTCCTCATTATAGATTGTTTCCTTTTTTGGGCCTCCCTTAAATATTGGATTTATGATTAGAGAACTCATTATTAGCTCCATATCTATGTGGATACTGTTTAATTACAATTATTTTATCTTAATTTTCCAATAACCTTCGGTCCAGAGAGCAATCACATCATGCATATCTAGGAATATATTGGCAATGGGGACATCGGTCACCAGTGAATATTCCTCACTGGAGGGCATATCAACTGAGGCATCTTAGGTGATGTAAAGAAGTCATACCTTGTTGAAAATGATGAAATTTATTCTTGGTGAGTATGTTTTTCAATTATTTTTGACTCAATAATAACATCTTTGTTAAATGGGGTAAGTATTTCGGTTCATGTCACAAAATATAAGTCCTATAGAGAAGGATTAAAACATTCTATTAACCTAGATCATGGAATGATTTTAATTAATTTTAGAGATGGGATAGAAAACCCTATTGAAATAGACCAGGGCATGATTTTAATGTCATGTGGGGATAGTAGGGCTGATCATAAAGTTCCATTGAGGCGGATCAGAGAGGTGCGTCCCTATGGGGGAGTCAGTTTACAAATGGATCATAACTCCATGTGTAGTTGGATCTAGAAAGGGTGGATCATAATTCATCAATGATGTTGATCTGGTAGATGTGTCCCTATAAGTAAAGATTTCATCTGGATAGTTTACCATGGAATCATAACACCCTATTGAGGTGGATCCGGAGTTGTGGATCAAAATTACCCAGAGATGCAGATATGAAGCTATATATCTACGAATAAATATGTCACAACTAGATAGTTTACCATTATACCATAGTTCCATGTGGAGGTGGATCAATAGTTGTAAATTCGATTCTGATATAGAGGTTGATACAAAGATGCTTAATTAGGTGAGATGGTTTCAAAACAGAGTATTTTAGCAATGTTTAGAATGAAAATCTATGAAGAATCATACTCACACTATTAATGAGTTAGGTAATAAAACCATTGAATCATTACTCAATAGATTAAGGACATGTGACATGTCTGATCAATGAAATTTAATTTCATTATAAATGAAAAATCTTTTCACATAATGATATTCAATGAAGAATGGTGTGGTTCTTCCATATTGAACCTATAATATAGGGGTGTATTGTTGACTGTGGTTGGAGAGGGTGGAATCCAATGATGATCGTACATGGGAATACTATATTTTTTTGATAGGGTAAGACTATAAATTTATGTCACGTGATGAGGATATTGTCATACAGTTTAATGTCTTACTACAACGATGTGGAACTTGGAAATTTTATTTCATGTAGCTCAAACATGTGGGGGGGGGGACTCACTCATTACCCCTAGGGCTTACGTGACCATCGCTCAGGCACCTCTACGTGGGTAATGCTGTTGGAACTATCATGGAAGATTGGTCCATTAGGGGTATGATTTTGGGGAATCTATTTATATATGTAATGACAATTAGGGTGTATATAATTAGAACCAGAAGGTATACTAAAGGCCGCAACTACACTATAAGTGAAGTAGGATGACTCAAGAATGAATGGAACTATTCTCAGGGAGAATGAATTTGTGTCATAATTTTTCTATGATTGGTATCGTGCCCTTGGGTAGATGACCTTTGTGAAGAGGTGTGAATAGAAAGGAGGAACTATAGAGAGGAACAAAAGTGGGACTTCCTGAATTTTGGTACTCTCGGAGTGGTTTCTAACAAAGATTAAATTCTGCTCAGAATTTAGGATCTTCCATAGTGGTAGACTTTACAAAACAGAGTGACCCTTCCTCATAGTGATTTATTCATTTTTATAGGGTGGGATTCATGAAATATAGGTCCTTCAAAATGGATTGAGATCTGTATTTGGAATTCTTATTTTTTGCAGGGCATTATCAATTTCAAAACACATCTACACATTGAGTGGTGGCTGTCAAGAACAAAAAGAGGTGGTTTCGTGAAGTTTGGATACCTTGTGGAATCCATACATTATTTCTCTCATGATGCCCTAATTGGTCATGAATATCAAGTGATCTTCAGTAGTTCAAAGTATATGAATCCCCTAAATAAAATACTTATCGGAGTTCTTGTTGGGATATGGGTTTCACAATTATTGGAAGATTTCATGAATCTTTACAAGCGTCGTGAGTGATGGGGATCTATGAGTCCATATGACACAACACATGGATTATCATAAAACCATCATGTAGTTATTAAGATCGTCATTCCTTGATATTGAAATTTATAAGAGGATATTATTATTCCTTCATTCACCAAGGAAGGATATCCCCTACCCTATATCTTGTCGGTATTCGAGTATTCATGATGGAGCTGAGGTTCATGAAATATACACTTATAGTGATTTATGTGCCATTTTTCCCCAAATTTTCTATAAACTATTCGATACTTCCTTCATCATTCCCATGAAATGCATATTTTAGTGTCAAGAAATTCAAGAACTCATAATTTGAGAAGACAAAGAAAATGATTGTCAAATTATGTGGGAAAATCGTTGAAATTTGGAAATTAAATCCCATTTATGAATATCATTCATGGATCTCCTTGAAAAACCATGCATTTAAAACACCCTTTTGAACCAGAGGTGGTTTTACACCTATAGTTAGAAGAGGGGTCCCTATATAAGACAATATAATTTCAGGAAGAGAAAACCATATTTTATCTACTTGTGATACTCACACCCTTCATGAGTCCTTTTTGATTATGTTCCTCACCGTTCATGAAGCTCACCTTTTTCGAAACATTAGCTTCATGAATAGTGTTCCTTGAACTCAACCTTCCAGAAATGATTTCAACAAACCAGTCCTTTAAGAAACAAACTCTACAAGAAAATATTTGAGAAAAATTCCATAAAAAGACCTCTACATCTTAAATGATATGGCAGATCATGGAAGCAATGATGCTACCATCCATCAAGATGAAATGGATGGGAATATGATTTTTAGTTATAGAATTCTGATCACCATGGATAATGAATCACTCATTGAACAGATAACAAAATATTAAAAATAGTAACCATTATTCATGATGCTTCCACTTGATCGATTTATGATAAAGAATGATATTTTAAACCCTATAGTGTGGAGAGAAAAGAGTCCATATGAGTTTATAAGTACACCTTGTCAGTACCAGTGGAATCAGGATACTAGAGTCCATATAATAAAAGACTATGAATCAATGATGGTGAACACTCTCTAGATCGACACCAATAATATTTATTGGGAGAATATGTAAAAATATGCACCCCCAATAGTATGTCATTATTCTAAATTATGTTCTTGGGGATCCAATCATGAGATGGAAAGACATCTAGGTTTTTTTTCAAAGGTGGTAATTTTACCAATGATTGGCCATGGCCTTATTGGGAATGTTCATCATTCAATGAATTTGAGGATGAGTTTAACCAATTAGGTCATTTTGAGACAAAATAGGTCTTGTAGTTTCATGTCAACCACCACTAGTACATCACATTTTAGCAACTGAGTATGTGATGTCTATGGAACAACACATTCCATCATTGTCATTGGGATGGTGATATCAGCCTATGCGATATTTACCATATCACTTGTATCCCAATCACTGAAGTGATGTATGATGAGTTCCCCAATGCAGAGAATGTATAGGAGGACCTGGAGTAGTTATTACCTTTTAAAAGGCAATTGTTGAATTAGGTTCAATGGACTAGTTAATATAATATTTGGACGAAATACATCCCATTTATGAAATGGTTCAACTACATATTGAATGATATATTATATGGTTAACCTAGAAGTCCATGTACATTCCCTAGGGAATTGTAGTGGGGAAAGGAACACTCCCACAAGTGGATCATGGAAGTGATCAAAAGATATATTTGAGACTACAACATATAGAAAACAACTCATGAAGTTTTATTGATGGTGTTCACCACCATGTTTATTTATAGTTGTATTCTCTCGATGGGGGATATAGACATGGGGATGTGGCTGAGAACCTTAATCGTGGAGGCCATGCTGGCGATAGAGCAACACATTAATTTGGATGTCCTGATAATGGTGATGTTGGACAAGGCTCTCCACCACAACTAGGAATGGAATAATCTACACTATGTGTGTCAGACTATTCACTTATTATATTTTTGGGTTACTATGCACATGAGGGATATAAAAACCCAAACCCCATTATTCCTCTCAATATTTTTTTTGGCTAATGATTTGGACATCACCATGACTTTCCAAATCAATTTTATCTTGATTGACTTGTTTTCATGTGTTGGGATAAAAGAAAACATAATGGTTCAGCCATTACCCCTCCCATTATGGACAATTACTAATGATTCAACATGGACCATCAATCCCCAATCATTCTTCTTATCCATTCGAGGAGTTGTACTAAAGGTGAGGGTTAACTATGATATAATATATCAGTCATATTTCCCTCAATGATTCTCAAGGAAATTATGATGCATAAAATGACTGACATATAAACTATATACATAAGTTTTCCATGACCTCCATCCTTAAATCCTCTAGAAAATCTTGCAAACATTCAATAATTAGGTTTGAAAAGGGTGTAATGTGCTCCCACCACCTACTTCCATGGAAAATATAGTCAATGAATCTGTGCTCAGATGGGAGAGGAAATATATAGCAATGATAATGAGACATCAAACCACCCAACAAAATTAATTATAGGACAAAAAATTCGTGGTTTGGTTGAGAGTTATGGGTATATCATACCATGGAGGAAGGATAGGACCATTGGGAAGAGCTATAGTTTCTGAGCTGGTAGTCCCCAGTATGGTGTAGGTGCTGGATGGAGGGAGAGGGGATGAAGTAAGCTTAGTTATCCTGTGTAGGCGATTGAAGGAAGAATATGAATCCTATGGAATGGTTCCAAGAGATTCTTTTCAAGTACTAGGGAAACATATTCACTGTTCAAACATTCTTAGAGATGTGATCTCCCCAGACCATTGGGATTACGGGTAACTCTTTAGAGAGTTCAACATTCTACAAAGGATGTGGGTGGAAATAACTAAGTAGGGAACACTCCTTAGTGTGATGCTACTTTCTAGAAATGAAATTCACATTCCCTAGGAGGATGAAGTGATATACGCAAGATATTTTGATGATTTCGTCCACTCTCAGGGAACTTTAGTCCCACTGAATGCCCGAGTGAAGGAGATTCTTGGGATGACCTCTTCTTTATATCTCTCAACAAGTGGGTTAGCTACTCATGCGCCTCATAAATGAGACACAAACATGTCCATTGGGAGTGATGCATACTTGGACTCTCTGGTAGAAGGTGTCCCATATTGGAGACCAAGTACATATTTCTATCTTCTGTTCTTTGAAATCATTTAAAACACTAATACTGTTGTTTGACTATTCTTGTGCATCTGCAGGGATCAACGAGCACATAGGAGGTGGAGGGTCTTGATGAAACTCATATAAAGGGTCTATTAACTACAACAATTAAAGGGGAATGTGTGGGGCCCTTTCTAATGTTGTGGCTATGTGTATACAACCATACACTAAATTGTCACTAATGACTATAGGAATACCCATAAAGGTAATTTCATTTTTTGGGATATTAGCCTAGAACACATCTGTGATCCTCCCCATAAGTTTCTATTTTTTACTATCTTTTCCCTTCTTTATCATTTCATCCCTACACGGAATTTAAAAATTTTACCAAAACATTTTGAAAAGGATATTCAATCTATGTTTTGTGCTTAGATGCTAACATCCACATCTGAGTCGGTAATGTTGAGGATGGAGGTAGCGTTTATTGGTGATATTCTCCGAGTGGATATGGTTGTGGAGGTTATAGCGGTAGTGAAACCAATCATGGTTCCATTAGAAGGTATTATTTAAACTATTCCATAAATGGAGGGGTTTGAAATTATTCCCATGATGGGGTTCGCTAAAGATACCGATGTGGATGATCCTATTAATGTGGTTCTGTTAGAGGTGATAGTTGGAGTTGAAGACACAATGGAATAAGTGTCAATTTTTTCAGTATATGGGGAATCCATGGAGATTATGTTGGATATGTTTGTCCAAAAATTTCTATTAGTGGATGATACGAGGGCTGTAGTTGAAATTGTTCCACCAACCATTGTTGCTGAGGAGAATGGAATGATCACATCCACCTCAGAGGTTCCACAAGGGACAACCGAGTCTTTTACTATAGGATCGGGGGATGGCGTGTATATATTATTTAGAATATATTTCTAGACTCTCACACATTAGGATTTTGTCACAAATGATCAAACCACTTATGTGTTGGTGGTTTTTCCTCCTTTAACGCCTGTACCACCAAAGTACAACAAGGATTATATCTTTCAATCCATACTGGATAACGTGATATTTTATCAAAATGCATGGAGGTATTTGAAGAACATTATTACCCATACCTATATATCCAACCTACCAATATGGGTGGGATCTCTCTACCACTGGCTAGTTAGATAAGTTACCAAAATAGTATACGCATGCAACCTTCATGAACTAGCTTAATAATTCCTTGTCGAGTAGGTAAATGATGAATGGAAGGTACTCAACATTTCCATAAAGAAGTAAAGGATTAAAGATCCAAGTCACATTAGGAAGCTGAACTATAGATAACATTCTTGGAAGTGGTGGAACAAGAGAATTAAAACATTGGTATTCACCAAGCATACAGAATCCATCATTTAATTTCCCAGTTAGCAGCAATCATGGAAATCATAGAAAAGGTGACATCCCAGGTAGTCGAGTGTTGGGACAATAGAAATTGGATATGGATCGGATCCAATAATTTCATTCCAAAATCCAAAAAAAAGGAAGCAGATTAGGTGGAGTGGAAGTGAACTCTATAGGACACTCAATAATGCCTAGTTGATCTTAAATAATAAATCACTAGTGTAAGTTATTAGGGTAAATTTGAAAAGTATAAGATCTAATATGTTGATGACCTTATGAAACTTTGTATGGTTTGTTTTAATCTTCTGTATGATTAGAAATGTTTCTTTTTCATTATTATTTCAATCCAAACATATTCATGAGATAACTAACAAAAAATCCCAAATCATTATTAAGAAATGGTTGGTGTTAGATAAAAGTTATTACCATGTGATATCTCATTAATATGAGGGTGTTGGAAAATCATCAAGAACTTAGGGTTTTGATTTTTGGATTGACCATCATGGTGTTTGGGCGGAGAGGTAATATAGATGAATAATGGGGCTCTTTGGATAACATAATTTATTTTCCAATCTGTGCTAGTGCATTGATGGCCTAACACTAGGGTCATTGAACATTACAAAAAACTGTAGAATAAATAGTATGAATGATAACACCAGAAATTTGGAACAATTTGGGAGTGGTGTGGTGATATGGGATAACTATAGACCATGTTTGAAACACCACATATATAGCATTTTTTATTATAACAGGTATAAACAATGACGGTTTGACCGCTAACCATGTTCAATCAACACAACATGTCTCTAAATATCATCTATTGTTTTCCAAGGCATTGGATTTGGATTGTTGGTGTTCCATTTTTCCTAGGCACCATTTCCATTAAGGGAACAGATCATAGATGGAGAAGTATATGGATCCAAATAAAGGGACACAAGAAGAACATAGATAATGTAATAGATTGTAAGATTGGATTACAACACTCTTGGAATTATTCCAACAAGAATTGAACTACATGTTTTAGTTTATTGGTTATAATGAAGTAAAGCTATCATCCAAGGGGACTGTCATCTCAGATGCCAAGTAATGGTCGATGAACATGAATGATATGGTGGGTGATTCACACTGAATTAATTAGATTCTTTGTAAAGTACCGAAGATTCATTATAGTTTCACATCATGAAATGGGGATGATAAACATGAATTTTAATGTAGAATGATGAGGATGATGAAGATAAAATTTAACATCATATTGTGAGGATGATGTATCACATATTTTTAAAATCATGTCATCAGGACATGGTGTGTGTGGTTTATACACTATTCCTACCATCATTTCATCCTCGTAATTGGTAAAGAGGGAATCACATGTCCATTACATTGGGTACAATTACAGTTTGAAATCATGAGAAAGCATATTTGAATGGACCTGAATTACCCATCCATGGATATAATGAAAGAGGGAGTATGAGGGTAGAAAAATGGGAGTACTCCCCAGAAAAGATTATATGGAATGGGAAGCATGGAATACCCTACACAAGAACAAATAAGTTGGTCAAGTCCCACATATTTTATTGTCATGATGTCTTTAACATAAAGGCTTCCTCACCGAGGTTATGTGTCAAATATGGGAGTTAAATCCTAATGTTAATGTAGGGGCCATTGTGGCCACCTAACACATGAAACATCATGAAGAAATTGTTTTATAAAAACATTTTTGAGGGTTTGATGTGGAGACCACGAATCAAAGTTTAAGATCATACAACATGGATTGTATGGTTAGTATCCTAAAAGGATATGTGTAACATGTGAAATTGATAAACAATACTGAAAAGATGATTAAAATTACAAAAAACTATAAAACACATTTCTAAGATGATGGATTTATAGATTAAATTCATTATTCTTTCAATCAGAATCCCGGTTTATGGTCACTGAGTTTAGAGCATGAGAACCCTATAATGGTTAGAATGGTATTATAGAGTATTAAATCAATGTGAATGGGGGACATGGGAGTATTTTTGACACATAATACATAATGGGTGGCTGGAACATAGATTATGGTCATGAGGCATGGACAAATTACTCCTAGTTTATGGGCATAACTCTTGGCTCGATGGAAAATTGTTTAGGGTCCTAATTTTAGGACGTTGAGGTAGTGTGTCTTGAAGAAATGCCCACGATATTGAAGGAAAGTTACCCGACATGAATTTAGGTGCCTAGTAGGCCACCCTCTCCAATATAAAACATCCATAAGAAAATATTCACATATTTTAAGGTAATGATTCTTGTAAATTGGATTTTATTTTATCGTCATGAGGCATGTATTGTGGAATCCTAGTTTAGTGTTGTAGAATTTTGTCATAGGGTCATAGTTTGAGTACATAGAGTTTTGACTGATATGATTAATATCTAAGAAGTACATGTTAAATATTGTAATGTGAGAATATGATTACAATTGAGTGTCATGTGTGACCAATGCTTTACAACAAAACCCCATGGTGATTCACATACAATATAATGTCATGATGCATAGAAATGGGGAGGTAGTTTATATAGATGTAATTTGGATCATATGGTCACTTTCAAGTCTCAACCTTGTTTTAGTAAACCCCCATATTTACTCTGAATCTTGCATGAACAATTCTCAATGGAAGAAACAAGTAGAGGTATGGATTTCCCAACATTTTACATGGAGAGTTAAATAATGGATGGAAGTGTGTGAAAAATACAATGAAGGATACTATGACTCCTAAGAATTAGATAGTGAAAGGGTAATAAACAAATATGGTAAAAACTATTGAACATGTTCAAGAAAAAGTTCTATTCTCATTTTTGATAAATATGGATAGAAAAAGTTAATGATCAACCATTGATTGTGTTCGAAACACATGATCTACTTTTTTCAATTAATGATCCTTCATTGTGTTATCCAAGGATGGTTTGTGACATAGTGTGTATTTTTACCATTCCATTAGGGGTCCTATTCAAATTTGGTGGATAATGGTTATATAAATTGAGGAATGCTTGATGTGCCAAACTTATAGTGGAGATGACCCAAATATAAGTTTATAGTTCAGTTGGTTCTAAATGTGAATATTTGGTCATCACTATATATCCCATATGGATGGGAATGAATCCTTATATAGTTTTGAGTCATGTTGTGGTATGAGATTGTTGCTGGTAGGGTGAAATACCCAATGGAGAGGATATCATTTCATCTCACATTTAGGAGTCATCCAAATTTAATATGGTATAATGTGTGATTCGTCTCATACTTATCATATGAGGGATCCCAGCTTCTGATTTGGTTTGGCTGTGGTTTAACATCATGTGTTGAGGATGTTGGTCTTGGTAGTTTGATGTCTTATATCTCAAAAAAGATGGTTTGATTAAGGCCACGTAGCTTCTACAAGGGTTTCATGTATTTTTAATGATGCTTGCGCAATAGGAAAGACTGATACACTGATGTTAATGGAGGGTAAAAGGGTCCCTCTGTCGAAAAAAACAGGACAAATAAAAGACCGCATCGATACCAGGGAAGGTAATCCCCCATAGCGAGTTAATGTTGGTGACTAGTCACAATATTATAAAACTACGATTTATTACATATATCATGAGGATGTGAATCAAACCACACCATGTTCTCAATAAAATTGAGGTAGAAGTCCGACACCAAAAATGGGCTACCCTCTTGAATGGGGATATTTAATCATCTCATACTTGGATATGAAGAATCAAAAAAATGCAGGGTAAGGCTATAGTTTAGAACCATATATTGAAGACTCTTTTGTTTTTCATCAAATAATTTGAATATGATACATCCAATTATGATATAGGTTCAAATAATCTTCCATTAAAAGGAATACAAAATTTATATAAGGTAAAATCATAATTTAACATCATTCACTAAGGATACCAGAGTGACTTTCACATCGATATTCCCATTATTTACATCCTCTTATTGGGTTTCGAGGTAATATCCTATAAATAATGGTCCCTTATAAAAGAAGGATTCTTATAACTAAAATGAGGTAGGTGTGACATTTTGGGGTCTTAGTACCACATGTAAGAGAGGTTTTTTGTAGTGAATCTACAGCTGGTCCTGAAGACTGAAAGTCTAGTCATCACTATAGATCCATGGAGTAGTAGAATCTATCCCCATATATTTCTAGAGAGAGGTGGCGACATGGGGTCACTGAATCATTGGGTTTAAATAAGGCCGTGTGAGGGAGGTGTGAACTCAAAAAAAATTGGTTCATAGTTTTTAGACCTATTTCAAAGAGTTTAAGGCCATAATTCATTGACCATGGGAAAGAGTGATTTATGTACATTCATTTGGCAAAAAAATTTAGAACCAGTTCTGAATTGATCCAAAGTGTTCATACACCTCATGAAGAAATAATGAAACTGATTTCCTATAATTTATGGTTATATGGACTAGAAAATGGAAATGCGTTGAATTTCACGATGCAAGGACTATTAGAGAATAGTTAATGTTCGTGTTGAGTGGACTATTGGTAGAAAATTTAATGTCACGATGCTTTGAATACTGGAATACATATTAAATTAGTGATTCTTGGACAAGGTAAAAGTTTGTTTTAAGGGAATATCATTGGGCCAAAATTTGTAAAACCTATTGTGGATTGAGGAAATAGGCCCACCTACCACAGAAGTACCCAAAAAGTAGATGACACATAGTATATGATTGTAATGATTGGACGATGGAGAATATAGAAGGGAAAATGGATTAAATTCATGATAATTGGACTAGAATGATGTTATTGTCAAGGATATAAATTTGTCATAAAAGTGATAAAACTCTTCAAGAATAGTGACATGGTAACTCAAATTCCCTGCACACTCCTTCGGATGAACTGCATGTAGTTTAAAGGATTTATTTTGGGAATATAAATTATCCATGGGGCCTAAGTGGTTGAAAAAATTATGGATAGGCCAAGAGATAGAATGTCCATGAATCCCCATATTCCCCATGTGTATAGGAATAAAACCTATTTTTTGGGATGTGGCATAATAGGAGACCTAATCTGGTGGGGAAAATCCTCTCTAGAAAAAGAACGGAGGTACCCCACTATTGTCATGGGGACTCCCCTGTACAAGTCATTGGGTAATGTTTTTTACCATCTCATACATATCATACGTGGAATCCTAGTTATATACTTGGTAGTACTTAATGGAACTTTTCATACTTTACATACAAGGAATCCATATTTTATAGGGTAAAATAATCTCTGATTAAGAGGCATCCTGATTTTACACAGTGTAAAATAATTGTTTAACATCATGCACATTGGACAATGGGATTGATATTTTATCATTGTATAACTCAGAATAAGGATTTTATTAGTTTAATATCATAAATCACAAAATATAGGGGTTGAAAGTAATTATGTTCATAATTATCAGACCAATTTCAAATATTTTATGTTCAAGTTTTATGGACAACAAATTTTTATTTATGGTTATCCATCATGGACCATATCTCTTAGTTTTAGATCATCGAGCACGGTCCAATGGGATCTAGGTTTAAGATCATAGTGTTTAGATCATAGGTGTATGTTTAATTTCATCATGTATTGCCTAATGGTATCTTATTGTATTATGTATTGTTTGAACCATAGATTTTAATTTATGGTCAGTAGTCTGAGACTGATGGTTTCTTTGCTTATGGTTATAGAGTTTTGACCATGAAATTTGGTGTCCCAATTGTATATTTCTATTACAATGGTCTGAAAAAACAAAGTGAATGAGTGTCCAAAGATTCCTAGTACCACACATCACATTCCTAGAGGGACCCTTACATAGTTTAATTCCATGAGTCATAGACTTCGTCTCCTCATATTATGAAATTTTTTAGAATGTTTGTGTTAGTGGGAGGTATGATATTCTATCCATCCATTGTGATCAAAGAGTATGATTCATTTGAATAGAACTCAAGAATTTTGTAAGGTCCCTCCCACATGGTTTAAAATTTTGATAGATTTATACATGGTATCATAAATGTTATGAGGGATAATATCTTTTAACCCTTGAGGATGGAGCGTAGGTGGACCTTCTTGTAGAACACTCTCACTCCCTTGTTCTGGTGAATCTCTATATTGGTTAAGGCATCAAGAATATTCTATTTAAGGGATTATAATTAATATAAATTATATTATTAAATTCCTTCTAGAATATGTGATCCATATATATAATCTCAGATAGATGAAAATAGATCCTTGAGGGGTATTACTTCATAAGTTTCATACACAAGATAATATTGGGTCACCTGTGAGGAATTCCAATTTTTCATCGGATATTAGTTTAGGGAGTATGAGAGATTTCCAACCAAATTCCCTTGTTTTTAACCACAATATTATTATAAATTTTAGATATGTTATTTTAGAATGGCTCATTCCATCAATTTTCCTATTCACGATAGTGAGAATTATTGTGGGATGAAATGAATTACAAATCATATAATTTATTATGATCGGAAACTCAGAAGTTGGTTCCATTATCGTTTAAAGTATGGTGAGAGATTAAATATTGATTCACGAATTGGGTGATTAATATCATTTTCATAGACATGGATTTTTCTTCATTGATTGGAATTTATTATGAAAATTTTGAGAAAAGGTCTAACATGGTTAAAATGGACATACACTGTGAAGAGGTCACTGGTTGGTACGGTCCGACATCACTATGTCCTTATACCATGGAGGGAAAATAATAAATGTCAGTGTGGAGAAATAATGACATTTGAGGAAAAAAATTGGAACAGATCTGACACACAGTAATCCTCTTGGAAAACTTGATGTAGTCATAGACCATGGGGTGATAGAATTAACAAAAACACCAAATCTAGTGGTAGAGATTCCATCCGACCTGATGGGTACTATAAGAATCGGAATATAATTCCTACATACAACTAGGGATATCATCTCCTTATAATAAAAAATTGATAATTATATCAAACCCATAGTATTAGAGTGTCTTTTCTTGGTAAAGCCCATTATAGAGCATGAAATGTGCTGCATGATGACGAATCCTCTCACACATAGCTAGGTATAGAGGGAGAATTTGAGAATGGAGATTGTCAATGAGGTGGGTTTTCCTATTAATGATTTCCTATAATGTTTGAGGACCTAAGGGTCTTATAAAGGAAGAACGAGTATGATTTTTTCTGTACATGTTTCTTGTTATCATCTTAAATGGTAGGGGCGATGACCCTTCAGTTTTCCACATGAACGTTCAGGTCATCCAGGTTATGTTTTTCTTGAGTCAAGGATAAACATTCCAATTCATTGGGTAGACCATTATTCATCTAAGGAACAAGAGTGAATTAAATCAGAGAAGTTAAATGTTCCCTTAGAGTATGATTACACCCCATTAGAGGTATGATATCATTCTTTCTGATGATATGATCACTATTTATCTCCATGATTACTAGATTGATGTCCCTCATTACATATAATTAGGGGAAATCTATCCCAATATCCACCTCCAGACATGTAATGGGAGCCTAATACAATTCCACAATCCTAGTGTGTCCTATTTAAAATAGGAAGAAGTATGGAAGGGGTGAATATGTAATAGTGATGAATACGATCCCCAAGTCCACTATTTTGATCTTGGGATTGTGGAGAATTATATCAGTTGAGATATGGGTGGCACTATCAACATTATTCTACTAACACATCATGGCCTAGTCCAATGAGATAATTGACACATACGGGAAATCAATATCTAGGGGTAGTTCTTTATGGGCCGGATGGGTGGTTAAGAAAAATTACAGTGCCTAGACTTTGAAAAAATTTTATGGGACTACCTAATGTAGAACCATTAGAGTATTACTTCCTAGAATTCAAATAATCCATTTATCATGGGTAGATTTAGAATAAAATTCATCATGCCTACAGGGGACACTCTCTACATCTCATGATGTTGTAGATAATTTTGTAAACTCTACACTACAAATAAATAACACAAGGTAGATCTTCCTGAGAGGGAAGTATTTGGCCTCTATGACAAGGAGCATACTACAAATATTGTATAAAATGTTTTCATCCCTTCATTAGTTTTCATTGAAATATGTTCACCGAGGTACCATTATAGGGTGGTCACATAGAGGACAAGATGTTTTCTTAAAGTAGCTTACATATAAACTAAATGTTATAAAATGTAGTACATGATATATTTTTTCATGGTTTGGCACTCCATATCTCAGTGGTAAAAATTTCATTTCTTCATTATCCTTGAAAATCATATTCACATATCGTTATTTTTTTAAAAAAAACGGAGTATGTAGGATATGTTTCCTTGGAGGTCTCACAAAACTGGAGGGTTGCTCATGGGATTCACTTGTCTAGTGTTCTTGATCTTCTTTGAGTCAATATCATAAAAAATCTATCTTAAGAAAACAATATGAAACATTAAGAATGTAATCCTAAATTCCCATTTCAAGGATTTTTCTTAAAATACTATGTGTGGAGGACGTCAAACACATTTTCAAGGACTTTTAGATATTACTAATTCTAGTTCTCAGGTCCATATATCCATAAGAAATATAATACCAAAATAATCCACCCAATTATTAGTCATAGTTCCATTACCATTTTCACATGAGGGTCACATTCTCAATGCCAATATCCCACTCACCACATTAGAAGAATCCTTGAAATTTCACTACCAAAACAAGACCCTAATCACTATTTCATATTACCCATCTATAATTAGAATAATCGAGTAGTTTCCCCAAAACCCAACCATTAATATGAATTGTCTTATTACCCCAATTTATCACTGTTTCCCATCTCAAATGAACATATTCAATGGAAACCCTCAATTTGTCTCGCCATTGAGGTATACCATTCTAAAAACACTCCTCTGGAATCAACTCATTAGCTTCTACTTTTAATCATGTGATACTCATCATGATCAACAATTATGTACTAAAGGTGCCTAACATTATGTATCCCATACAATGAATGTCATATTCCACCCTAAAGTCCAACATCCCATAAATCAAAATATATTTATGATGTCTCGCCAATAATGAAGAAAAATTTGTAGTTACATCCAATCCTAAAGCCCCTTTTCTCACAAGAACCACATTAGTTACCACTAGTCCTCATCCCTATATGGTTACCAATAATTATAACACCTGAACAACACTCCAATGAGATACTCTACACAAATCCAAGATGACCATAACCCATGGTATTCCAGTCTCAAAATGGAAAGAGATCCCATGGAAATCATATTCAAAATTTTGTAATCTCCCTATTCCATAATTCACATAACTACTTCCTCATAATAGGCATATCCCTGGAACCATATCCTTCATCCATTATGAAATGAATGACCATTTAATAAGGAATCAATTCATTTAGTGTATGTATGATATTTTACCAATCACGAGTGTTTACCCTCACTCTGACCACACTATTAAATGATCAGCACAACGCAAAGGTCTAGGAATATCCCTGGATTTTCAATAAAACCCACACATACTGGTTAAAAAATGATTTCAACAGAATAGTATTATCTTGTCAAATAATATCAATATCCCAAAAACACTAGGTGGTTCATAAAATCATAATGTATCATGCTAATGTTGTGACCCCAAGCACCTCCATATCAGAGATCAATTACAATTAATCACCCACAATTGATTCCGTCTCTATAAAGACCACCAATGTTGTGTGACCCCTCTAATGGGTCACCCTTGACCACACAAACATCTAAAAATCTATATTTCAAGTTAAAACAAATGGAAACTATGTATCTTGATTATCCTTACCAGTGAGGTATCACATCAGGGTCACATTTCATGACCACATAGACCCTATGTCGAACATTTATAAGTTTACTATGAAATAATTTTTTTTTTCAATTAAAATCCTTCGAATATATCTAGAAATAATTTAATGGCCAGGTACTGAGGTGGGGCGTCATTCAGAGGCTTGATGAGTATGGAATTGTTGTTTGGAATATATTAAATATGATTAATTATACACGAGCATATTTTTAATGAAAAAGTGTAATAAATCTCAAATGGATACATATATAGTAAATATGTGGCCACAGTTGAGTTCATAGTTTTGTTTTTACCCTGTGTATGATCTAACCTGTAGTCTATCGAATGTTTGGGTTTGAAATAGTTTTAGGAGGGTTTGTAAATAAATAGACCATTTATTTATTTTATTAAAAAAATAATCATGACCAAATATGTGTCCATACATTCACTTAGAAATTAAAATACCCAAATCATCCACATAACTCTTTGGATATTGTAGAGTTCATTGGATGTTATTTATTAAGAGAAAATAAATCAGATCATGGATTGTTAGTGAGTGTGGAACTAATATCATGAAATAATCCAATGAAAATTATGTATGTTTTTTCTTCATTTGTGATTGATCCATACTGTGGGATTATGTTTGTTTTATTGGTATTTATCCCCATTTTATTTCATTCATTCAATGAGTTTGATTCAATAAAATATCTAATTGTTTTATAAAATTTCTATATTATTGGTATGGATTTGGCTTTTTAGAGACTGTATATTTAAACTATTTATTATGTTATATCTCTTCATCTGTCATTTTAATTACTATGAATAAATTCTCCCATGAACAATTGTTGAGTTCATTTCTACATCATCGTTTTTTTCATTTTCCCACATTCAACGCATGTTCATCGTGATTAATTCCTTTGGAACATGGTTCAATGAATACATGCCACTAAATTATTATGAGACCATTCCTCAGCATAACAAATCCATTCCATATGAAAGAATATGTTCAATGAATAATTTTAGGGGCCTTATAATAATGGATGATCAATAAAAAATTATTTGGGGATAAAATTTAGTCATGTTTCTGGCATGTTGAAATTGTGGGGCTCAATATATGATTTTATGGAAGTTCGTGTTACAGTTTATGTAGAGTAGGTGGTGGTAAGGTACTATTTCACTATATCTACAATCTATGTGTGAGATTAATGGTGGAACACGAAGATTAAGTGGAATGGACATAGGATTATGTGGAACTACATGATTCTAAAAATCTCACACTACACTCCATTTATTCTTGGATTGAATTCCATGTGTTAAAATCATTGTAGTGCTACAGTTGCCAAAGAGAACAAAAATATCATAGAAACATGGCATGTGTCAAAGGGAATGTCAAAACATATGTATAATCGGTGTGTGTGCTCTAGGAGCACACATCTAGAGACCCAACCATGAAAAAATATAGTCACACAAACAAGAACATAGCCATGAGCAAATCCAATCTATGACTACATGGGTAGATCCATGTTCATGTACCCATCCATGTAATGTTAAATGATTAAGTGTATGCATAAATTGACATTTTCATGGGCTGTGATACAAGAAAAGACATGATGTTGAAGGGAAATATCATGTACAACCAGTACACCTCGTTTAGTACATATAATTTATCTTGGATCCTCTATCGCCTTTAGTATGGAAGTGTTTTTTTGGGTGTGTTCCCTTAATCCTTTCTATGAGAGTTCATTGTAAAATTACATCTAGTGTATTGGATGGTGATCCCATATGTGGAACATAATTCACATAAATAGTTGTTGTAATACTTCCATGAGGTTTGGAGTGAGATCTTATATCATTATCATCATCCCTAGGTGGGGTTCTTGGAATACTTGTGACCAAATCAATACAGCCGTTGATATCATTCGTAGTGGGTTAATGTAGATTGTATTTTATGTATAACCAATGTAATTAAGTGTGATACCCAATTTTATACAATTCAATTTCAAAATTAATGATTTAATTCATAAATAATGGCCCGATGAGTTAGAAATATTAGAAAGATGACATGAGTACAATATGACTTGGGGAGGGTAATCTTTGAGATGTGTGTTACGTTGAATCTCCGACCATGAATACTTTGATGGAATTGCAGTTGGGAAATTCCCATGAGGCTGTGTTTCAATTATGAGTATATTTGAATATTAATATTATGTGTTCTGTTGAAATATAAATATGATTATGTGGATACTGTTCTTGAAACTCAATGATTTTCTGATTTTTGGGAGTCCTATTTTTTATTTATTATTCTCACCCTTGCATCAAATCTACCCACACATGTCATGTCTCAAGAAATTGATCATTTGTTTGATGAAGTTCTCAAAACAACAAGAGGAGAAAGATCATAGTTTTTACCATACTGCCCCTGGTTCATTATAGGATTCACAATTGAATGTAGTCCCCTATTTCAATTAGGATGAATTTCTATACAGTATTTCGTGGGATTTTAATTGGCCTATATCAATTTCGATATTTTTAATACACTGATTATGTCATTTAGAAATTTTAATTAATTTGATTTTAGTTTTATTTTTCCTCTCATAATTTTATGGTCTTTGATATTTGTGTGTGAATATATGCACCTTAGTCTAAGGCCTACCATTAGAGTTTTAAACAAAATTGGGGTTGGTTGCTGACTCCTGAAAAGTTAGAGGATGGATTGGGGTAATCACAATCAGGATATCATTGGCCAGGTTGTCCTTCATGGGTCAGGTCATGAATGGTTTTTATCATGGGAATGTTTGATCTTCGGATAACAGTTTTGGAGATTTATTTACCAGTGATATTGGATTAGGATTTATTGAAACAGTGATAACCTTTCGATGTTTGGATTTCATTCAATTGAATACAATGTTTGTGTGGAAGATAATGTATCCATACAATGAGACACAGATAACTTACTATTCAACATAATACATGTAAAACATTGATTTGTTGAAAAAATTGACACAAGCATCATATATGAATGGGTTTTGGTTTCCATGACCTTCTTGAGTCATCTCTATAGATATACTCATTGATTATGGTACTTCGTATCTATTTTAATATTACTCCATAAAATTTACCATCTAGGATTCAGTGGTAGGATTATGAGGAAAATACATAGAGCGGTGAGGCTTTGATATAAGGAATTTTTCATGAGGATATACTCCTAGTTAGTGAACCAGTCATACCACAACATATGGAGTGACAGATGGTACCAAAATTACCATATTATTAATATCTCGTTATGAGCACCCTTAATGAGTTTTAGCGACATCAAACCCTATGGTTATAAGTCTAGAAATTCTACTACGAAGAAGATTAATGGACTCAGGTGACAACATGAGTCATTCATCTCTGGTAGACCCCTTCATAACAAATGGTAGTTCTTTAAATTCTACAATACTCCTTAGGATGATGGTGGGGCATAGTGAATCAATCTTATGATTTTTTTTCCTTTTTTTGTTTACTATTAGAGATATTTTTATGAAAACGGTTTTCTCCATCTACGTTGATAGTTATGTGGATCAAGGATCTTCTACTGCTTCATCAGGGTAGTACAACTATGATTAGGTATTCATAAATGGTCACCAACACCTATTGGTAATCGATGGATGTGGTCTGTGATTAGTTATTTCATGATTATATATTAAAGACAATTTTATATAGATGTATATGGTCTACTGTGATATCTATATGAATTTCTATATATTATGGGGTGATAGAGAATTCTTGGGTAGTCAAGAGTTTCCTAGATTAGTAAAAACATACATTTTGTGACTATTGTGGGGACAAAAGTGTTGAGATGATATCAATGGGTAGAAAGGGATTGACAGAGGGGCCTGAATGAATGAGATATTTTATGAGGAAATCCAATGATAGTGGTTCTATAGTTCAAATATCATGGGATGCATCTAGTCATCTGATATATAGGCAGTACTACTCTTGTGATAGCATGAGACATCTCATGCATTATTTTCCGACCCGCCATATTGATGATAGTGATATAGTGGATTGACCCCCTAGTTAGATGAAATAACAAAAGTATGTTGTTTTATAGTGTGGATAATGTAGTAAATTTTATATGAGAGTAGCTATAGGTGGTATAAATTTTTACTTATTACCACCATCCTTAGGTTGTCAACACCAGGTTCAGGGAGTTTGGGCCAAGGGGGTTAGGGAAACTACCAACGGTCTCGGATTATATCCAATATGCTCTAGGGTTGATACAAGGTACACTAATTTAATTTTATACATTACCCATTATATTGATAGACATGGTTGTGATCCATTCCGTTATTTATACTTATCTTGTTCCAGACATTGGGATTCCAATTGAGTCTATAACTCCATCATTATAATTTGAAACTCCAACTAGAGGTGACTCAGTGAATATCCACTTATTCTGATGATGTGACCTATATTTTGGGGGAAAGATTTTTACATGGTATCAATTTAAAAAAATTATTAGGCATTAGTATTTAATTTTAGGTTTTTACTAGTGATCTATAGTTTATACCCCGATAGTCTATTTCAGGCAGATGATACACACTAATTTTTGTTGTCCTATTAGGATTTTATTACTGGGAGATTTATAAACCAAAAAGGATAATTATCAAATATTTTCTAACTATATTTATCCAAATAAAAACCATAGGGATAACATGACTCTCAGTGTAGTATATGTTATTATCTATCAATTTTCAATAGTGTTACTAGAGTATGAGGATATATTTACTGACGAAATTTCATGATTACCTACCACATGGGAGAAATAATTATACATTTATCTACATCATGGAAGGACCATAAAATATGTTCTACCATATCAGATGACTTGAATAGATATTATCATGCTAATGGTTTTGATAGAGTACTACTATATTAACGAATTTTTTAGACTCGGTTTTTCACCTAGAAACCCCCCCGTGATTTTTTGACAAGAAAGTGAATGGTATATTGATGTTTTTTTTAATATTTTAGTCTAAAATAGGTGGTTGTGAAGAAAATGTATCCACTATTTATGATAAATGACCTCTTAGGTCAGTTTAGAGTGGAAAAATGGTTCTTGAAGATTGATCTCCAATCATTCTATCTCTAATGATAACTATAAGACGATGATATAAGGTTGAGTACATTCCAATTTCGTTATATTCACTATGAGTAAATGGTTAAATTTTCTCACTATGAACTCCCTAGTACTTATCATGGGAATCATGAACTAGCTCAGTCACCCATTCTTAGTCTAGTTTATAGAAGTCTTCATCGTTGATCTCTTAATGTTCTCGACGTCCAAATAGGAGCATGTGATAACCATTTGGAAGGACCTGGATATATTCTTAGAGAAACAGATTTATGGAAAATATTAAATCCATTTATGGATTCATGACTTATTATTTTTGGGAAATTTCATCTTAATATATGTTTTAGTATTGGTCCTTGTGGAAGTTGAGGTACTGTTACCTTTGGAGCCACCCAATAATGTTACGCATGTGTGGAGCTTCCTTGGATAGGCATGCTATTGTAGGTGATTCATACTTTCTGTATCATTGAAATAATCTATCATGATACCATTGAACCAAATTTGGTATCCATACATGTGGATATAGTGTATATAGTTGTATTTTTAGGAGTTGAGGAACAGACTAACAAGCGATCCCATCATGAGATTTCTATATGTGGGTTTTGAGTACGTAGTTTTTGATATTGCATAAGGGGTATTTTTTTGTTGTGATATGATGAACATGAATTTTCTTGTTGAATATGGTTAAAATAAATTGAGACAAAATTAGAAAAACTATGTGATCCATGATCTAGATCTAACAATAGTTGTCTTCATATTAATTTTTTAGTGAAATTAACTTTTGGGTGACTGTTTCTTCTTCAAATTGAACCACAAGAGTATATAATACATATTATTTCAGAAGAATTTTGACATGAGATAGATGAAATATATATAGTACCTCTTGGATTAAAATTTCTATTTTTTAAATAGTAATGGGGGGATAAATGTGTTCGTGGATTCTCTTAGTAGGAGATCTTGTTAGGATCTTCTAAGAGAGGTGTCAAAGAAGTTTCCCTCATTATATTGTCCAATGTGGATAGGGAATGTGCAACATACCTCAATTATATGGTTTCTAACCAACCAATTATTGATTTATATTGGTATACTAATCATGGGGATACTGATTATGAGATCCTATGTACTATGATATCCAATAAAAGTGCTCATGATGGATTTTTTGAGGGTTGGGGAACAACAACCTTTTTAAAGAACTCATAATGATACTGGGGAAGTTATTGGAAGAGGTTTTGAGGAAGTCCCATTAATATATTTTTATGATAAATATACATGTGATGAAGATGTAGAATTACCACATTGATTTATTTAGTGGATATGGAAAAATAATTCAATAATAGAGTTTTATTTTGATGATTTAGTTTTCATCCTGTGAAGGTTGAGCACTAGGTTCTAGAAAGATTATCTTATCCCCTGGAGGTTACAGAGTTTATATAGGATGTGATATATGTGGAATTCAATATGGTGATTCCATTATTATCTATATGACATAATTATATCTAGGTGATTAGTCCAACTAACCTGTCAGACCAAATTCATGCTATTTGAGAGAATATTTTTATAGTGATATTGCGACACATCTACTTACTGGTGATATTCTAGATCCCTGTAATTTCCTCGATGATAATTTATAGACATGATACTAATATAAAATTTTTTATATATAAACTATTTTTGGAATCTGTTGGGTCACAATATTATTTTTTGATGAATTTTCACCCCTTGACTGTTGGAAAAACTGACCAGGCTATTCAGGCCATATAGGACATTCCACATACATTCATGTTAGACTTTTTTAGTTGTTTTTATGACCATTAAATATTGGTAGAGTTTTTATCCTACAAATGATCTCATATCACTATTGTTATGAACCAACTTGCGGTCTTATATGGGTGACCCTATAGTTCACTATATAGTAATAATGACCAAGGATCATTAGAACTTATGGGCCCAGAGTTAGTTTTATCCACAATAGAAAAGATTCAGATCATCTTGGAGTAGATGTAGACTACACAGATCTAGCATAAGTCTCATGTGGATCAATGATAGTGGTCATTGGATTATGATGAGGGAGATCTTGTGTTTCAATGGGTCTCACATCATCATGCATTGTGAAGATTTGGTCGGAGTGGAATGATATCTTCAATGTTAGGTGGACCATTACAAATATAGTGTAGGGTTAAAGATGTGGAATTCTTATTTTATCTTCCCTCAAATTTGGACCATTTACATGACTTCGTCCTTATGTCCCAACAGATAAGGTGTGTGTAAATTCTCTCTCATGTTATTGACTTGGCTAAACTGGACATCGCAGATGGAAATATTATTGTAGAATACCCATTAGATATTTAAGATCAATCGGAGAAGATACTCCATTGGAGAGATATTAATTTAGTTTTTTTCTAGTGTTAGTATTGGAATTTTCAAGAGATTACGCAAGAGTAGGAAACTCATATTACTGCTTAGTATAAACATCCTTTTATGTTGTCTTTTTTTTTTTATTTTCAAAATGTAAATCCCTAAAGTGATGACAATATAAAAAAGAATTCACTATTAAAAGTTTTCAAATATATATTCTAATATTTTCCAGACCATTCACTAAGATAGAACATTATTCTATGAATCAATCATCAAAAAACTATTTTTTGAAATATATTAAATATATGATGTTTCCCCCATGAACAATTTTACTAAAAAACATAATTAACACTCAAATATAAACATGGATCATGAATTTGATGTTTTATTAATATTCATGTTTTGGTTTTACACTAGGCGCAACAATAACCTATATTGGTTTAGACATTTGAGTTGAGCACAATGATATGTGAATTAATAAATAAATAAAATAATTTATTATTTTATTGAAACAATTTTTTGTGATGTAGTAATTGTGTATATATACACTTCATTGAAAAATACAATAGTTTTATTCATTAAAATGAATATTTTAGAGAGATCATCAGATTATTATTCTCTTATTTTTAGCAAAAACATCAAGGATCATTGATTTTTGTATAATGAATCTCATAGATCTCAAGAATCTCTCCAACGACAATGATGTAGATTCTTTCTTCACTAGCGATTTATCTAATCCTTGGAAGGATGATTTTTTTGATTTTTCTGAATACTTTTCATACCAATGATTAATTTTAATCAATCAAAAGAAAAATTTATACATGGATTGAACATATTTTTAGTACAAGTAATATTTAACAAGGATTAAGGATTTCTAATTTGAAATATATTGCATGTCTTCATTTATGAATCTAATGGATGTGAATTTTGGAATACCAGAACACTGTATTAGGTTCATTCATCGTGTTTTTTTTAATTTAATCCACCTTTCTTCACCCCATCAACATGGTAAATCCTTTTGGTTGAAGGTTCGATGAATACTTGGAATTAAATTGTTGTGTGATCATTCTATGGTGCAACTGATCAATGTCATGATTATGGATGTTATAGAGTTTCCATTTCTATGGCATAATGATGATGAATTTTTGATCAGTTAATATTAGTGTTACATGTTCTTAACATTTTTAGTGTTTAGTGTCAATGTGACATGATAGATGATTTCTATTAAGATTACGGTACATTTTCTAGTGAGAAGGTGGTGGTGGGGATCGGTCAAACCAAATACGTGATCTTTATGTCAGATCATTCGTGGAACTGAATGCGAAGGTGGAATGTGGGTACACAATATGGGAACCTTGGATTATTGAAAATCAACAGTAAATATATTTTAATAAAGGATAAAATGTAGTGTTAGACCTTCTATGGACACCTAATTTTTCATAAGGAAGATAAATATCACATGGTTTTTGATGTGCCTCACACAACATGAAAATGAGCTTGGAAAATCAGGGTATGCCTTGGGAGCACATGGATAGGAACCCAACTAGGAACACTGCCAGGAATACGGCCATGAAAAGGGTATGTTGATTGTTTTGTATACATGGACATGGATAAGTTCACTAGCACAAACATGATTACATATACATATACATGTTCGTGGGCTGCGATACACTGGTATAGTCAGTATAAAATGTTGAAATTTTATACTTCCAATACATGTTGTGTACATTTTAAAAGATGTATTGGTTTCATTCTCTCCTTCACCATGGATAAGATTCATTAGGGAGAATTCACATTATTCTTTTCCTAATAGATTATTATGTAATTTCATTATGTTTATCAGATGTTGATCACCTATGAGGAAATTTAGCCCCAGATAGATTTTTTTGAATCCGTCTATTTAGTCTAATGTTAGATCATGTATCATAACTATCATCTATACATGGGGTTCTCATAATTTTTTTGGAACAAAACTATATAGTTTTCATTTCTTGTCAAAGCTGGTTAATCATTATTGGGTCTTTAGTATACCCATTTCCCTTGAGTTTGATACCAATCAATGTATAATTCTATTTATACATCAAAAAGATAAATTCTTATGGAGACACCCATCACACATGACATATCTGATGGATTCCATTAGTTCAATTACACTCATAGAGTGTGTTCTCCAAAATGAATATTGTGTGGAAACATCAACCAGGAATCCTAGGTTGGATTTATGGTTGTGAAAGTACATTGAGACTATTTGTCTTCAATTAGTATATCTGTATTTTCATTTTATGTATGTTTCTAAGATATCCATATGACGAGATGAATTTTATTCTTTATAATTTATAATTATTGAGTTTGGTTTGTCCTACTGCGTAATTTTATTCTCACCTATGCATAGTATCTTCCCACATGTGTCATGTCATATGTGGAATACCATCATTTGAAGTGGTTCTTAGTTCACTAAGATGTGATAGAGCATTGTTTTTGGGATAGACATACCATGGTTCATTCTAGGAGTAACATATGAATATAGAATCATATTATTATATGGTTTTACTTCTTTAGAATTTTTTGGTTGCTGGTATTTCCACCTTATCAGTTATATTTTTTTAATTATAATATGTTTTTGGGATTTAGATATGTTATTTCTTATGGTATCTATTTTATTTTACATTTTTGTAATTTATTTTATTAGAGATGTATGTATCTGTATCAGTAATTTAGGAAAAGGAATATAATTTAAGTGTTATGTATTATCTATGTTGGCCACCAACCCTGGGACTAATGATGATAGTATTGGGGTAGCCACACTCATCATATCGTTAGGCAGGAAAACCCTTACTGGTCCGGTCATGGAAGTCATAATTAATGGGGGGAATTCCATGTTATTGTTTCCTCCCATGATAATGAAAATATTAATGAATTTACTATAACTAGGACACAATTGTATCCCTAAAAATTCATATCATAATACTCTTGGGTGGGGGATAACGTGCTACTAGTCAGTAGTTATACACCCAATAACATTATCCTATTACACTAGTCCTAGTTGAAATACCACACTCATAGTGTGATTAAATAAAATTTCAATCCATGATATATGAACAAATGTTCTTTAGGATCTTTCTGGTAATAAAATTAACCAATCCTAAGCACTATTGACCCTTACGGGGTGCAACATGCGGGTTCTGTATTCTATACCAACCAACAAAGGTCACTAAACCACTAAGAATATGGAATGATTCATCTACGTCACCATCAAAGATCTCACCATAGATCCACATAACCTTATGTGAGAATAAATTCCATAAATAGGTTGTTGCATTTGATTATAATTCGACCAAATAGATATATGGGAAAAAATTATATTAATAGTTTTTAACACATTAATCCCATAATCCTTAAACATATGATAATTAAAAAACTAGAATCACAATAATATATCAATCTTACAAGCTAGACATAATTAACGAGACACCTATTGACTCTATTGCTTAGAAATAAAATCCTAATAACTAGGTTTTTTCCAATGGGACATGATATGAAAACCCAAAATAAATTATAAAATCCAAACAACAAGTTTATCACTTTAAAAAAAATAACATACATCCATTAAAATGAAAACCAGAACTAAAATAGAATGCCCATGTAGCATTGAAATACTACTATAACAAGTCTTCTCAAACCACTAGCCTAGTATCCATCACAGTATCTATCAAATAAAAAAATCTCATGTCTACCAAATTCAAAACTAGTATGAAAAAATATCATTTAAACCACATTGTAATATATATCCCCCTATCAATCAATAATCATTAAATAGACTAGTGTTCCACACTAACATATAATTGCTTCCAAATACACCAAAAATTACTAAAAAAAGTAGGTGACTATGATTTAATAGTGGGGATAATATACCACTATATCAGAGTTCATAATAATTAATAGTCACCAATAATCATCAACTTCATTAAAAAACCTTGGTATAATGAATTAAAAAAATCCACCAATAATGCATGAAATTTAGTTAACACCTAAAATTATTTGGCTTTCATACACTATGTTCCCAATCAGCTAGTTACATAGACTACTGAGAACAAATTAAAATAAAATTAATTAGGTCTATGAGATCCAATTCCAAATTACATACTAAACATAAACATAATATAGGATGTAGATCTTTATCATGCAATCCTAGGAAAATTATCAAACCAATTCATGTAATCAAATGTATATCTACTTAGGTATCAATGTGTGAAGGTCTCTGGAGTAGGGTGTGCGTACATTACTAATTAATGAACCAATAACATTGTCCCTTAATAAAAATCATATGTGTGATATGTTCATCTAAAATTATCAATTTATTTGAAATAATGCATTTGATAATAAATATTGTATTGTTGATCCTTTATACGATGACCGTGATCATCCATACATATTTCACAAAGTTTATGGGGTCTATCGACATGTTGTGTTAACCATACCTCCCATGTAATATGTTATCTCCACATCCATGGTATCCCTAGTCAATATTCATGAAACAAGGGCCCCATCCAAATACAATCCTAGCATATGGGCTCCAAACCCCTAGAATCCTATTTTATATCATCATCACACAACAAATGAGTACAGAGGGTGCACTATCATCTAGGTTCTATGTACGCGGGGGTACCTATGATAGCACCTATTAATCCATTGAAGATTCCCCATACAACCCTATCATCTGGGATCCAATACCATGAAATCCCCCATTATATCTTCACTACTCCATGGATTGGGATTCTAATAACCCTTCTAGCAAGCACATAATCCATGGTTTCCCCTGCATATCCACACACACCAGTGGAGAAACTAGTAAAAAATCTATCATCAATATTATAATAAAAGGTAACCAAGAATGTACTGTTGTATATGTGGAAGACCCCAACATCATCTCTATCACCGAGCTTATAATCCATGTCATCCCAATATAATCGTGTCCCAAATATATTGTGACTCTAATATCGAGTTCCAGCATCATTTAAACTCTAAATATATATTGACCACATCTTGATCTAAGGTAGTAAATATGTGTAATCATCTCCATTATGTCGAATCCCATCCATACAGGATCTAATCATAGTAGCCTAATATTATAACAACTTCTATGGGGATGACCCCCATTAAAGAAGAAACCCATGGATTGGAAAACACCCATTCCCATCATCGTTATTTATATCCCATCCACCATCATCTCCCCCACTCCCACGTATTTTACTTCCTTCCTCTATCGGTGCTCGTCCCCATTGTTTCCCATTTTCTCCTATTCTGGTTTTTGTCTTCCTTTATGGTTTTTGGGACATCAATCATCGTAGCCGCAGACTTAGCACACCTCCTATGAACTTTTCATCCTTCCCTTATATATATACTCTATCTATGGTCCAGTGTGAGGGTTCTTATGCTGAATTGGGATGGTGGGGAGGCTAAACATGATGGCCCGACTAGCTCTCAGTGGTTCCAGTTTCTCTTGGTGTTTGTTTTGAAGGAAGGATTTGTTGCCTGGAGAATGATGTGGATCATTGTTGAGACCATTTCTTGCATCAATCTCTTCTCTTGCCTCATGTTCTATAGCCCCACAGGGTCGGTGTGGTGTGGTTGTTTACTACAAGGTTTTGGGATGTGCTGGTTCAACTCAGGATGGTGTTCGAGGAGACATGGCTGAAGTAGGCTTTGGTCCTTCCTTTAGGGTTCTGATGGTGATTCTTTTCAACAAATTCATCATTTTGGCTCTGCTTCTTATTCATATATAATGGAATCTGTTCCATCAATTTTGGTTTTTTAGAGATTTTGTTATGTCTGCTGGTTCGGTATCCTGGTGAAGATGGCATTGTTCTAAGATGTTTGGTGGTGTCGAAAAGCATCGAGTCATGGTGATGTTGTGATCGTGGTTTCTAGTGGATTCCGGAAATAGAGTTAAGGACGATGATTGGAGTGAATGACGGTGAAAGGAAGATGACACCGATGATGTGATAATGGCAGTGATGATGTGGATGGCGCAGATGACTCGATGTGTTACTGGGTGGTTCGGCGGTGACACGATGAAATTTATCCTGTTGATTGTGCTGTAGTGTGGTTTCGAATACAACAACGAAGGATGTTTAATGAGGTTGAATGTTCTTCCTCAGTTTTTTCCGGTCATCAGTTTGGTGATAGGTGGCGATGACAACAGTTTCCAAGGTGATGTAGTTTTCGATGTTTAGCAGATGGTATAACGGTGATGAGGGCGTCGGGAGCACGGCTCGAAGAGGACGCTCCTCGATCTGTGTCCCGAGTGATTTGTTAATCTCGTGTATGGTCTGGTTCCTACTCAAGGTGATTCTTGAGGGTGGTCTGTGGATGTAGTCTCATCGTGCAACATGCTTGTGGATGTACTAGGCTCGAGGGTGCCATCATTGGGATGGTTTTGTTTGAGTTTTGAGTTTTGAATTTTGAAATCATTTGGATGTGGGATTCTAGAATGCTGATTGAATGCACAGTTTAAACTACCATAATTTGGATTTCATAAAATTCAAATAATGGGATTTTGATGAATTTACTTCTATGAGTTATTACATTTGACAAAATACGGATAGTTATCTTATCCATTTCTCAATAATCTTGTGTTTCCTCAAGTAGAGAAAGGGCCATCTAATGAAGAAATGGGGTGTGTTATCTAGTCCACCCTCTCTAATACATAACGGTTTCACAATCTTTTAGGCATGGTCGAATGGGGCTCAAATGTTCTAGCCCCATCTCTCAAGAGGTTAGGAGGGAACCAGTTTTTTTACAGTCACGACCCTGGATATTGGAAAATGTGGTGATAATATAGATTACATGGGTTATTCATGAACCTAATCAACCATTAAATTCTTATAGGGATCATTATTTTTAAAAATTTACATTAAAAATACCATTTAAATTAAATAACCTAACCAACAAAGCTTGTTTCCACAACAACGATAATAATTCACACAAAAAGATATATATAATTAATTATAATCAATTAAAAATAATTATTCAATTAAATCCAATGTGTTATAGTTAGTGGAAAAATATCTGAGCACTACCATCATGTTAAAACCCTGAATGACAATTCTAGTAAGTTCCATCACCTGCCCATGTTGCCAATCAGGTTGAAAGCCTCTCCCAAAAAAATAAAAATTTAATTTAATTTACGTATATTGATGTTCTAAATAAAAATCATTGAGTAAAATAACATAGTCGAAAATACATCTGGAAATATATAGGAAACATCCCAAGATTCCCATATCATAGGTATAGAGGAAGTATAAACTCCCTTGACTAATTCTAGTATGCTCTAGTGTAATCGACACTATAAATACCAAGATAAAAGAAGAAAAAATCATAAGGTTGTGAGGGGGATCCAAAAATAAACTAAAATAGATGATAATGCTTTTATAATTCATTAAATTAATTCTGGATTCATCACCTCTTGAAGGGGTTCAAGAAGACAAAGGGAATGGAAAATCAGATTAATAATGCCCTTTCTAATTCCTTCTTTGGGTAAATCTCCAGATCATTGAAACAAAAAATGACATGCATTTTAGAAAATTAAAGTCTCAATAATATGCCTCACTAGACAGCTTTTGGGTTCCACCATTCACCAACCTTTGGATCACTGACTAATCTGTAGTTACATAATCCAAAAATAATGATTTTTACTAATACTAGATATCTAGTGGGATCTATAGAAAATGATTTCAACTGCCACATTTGATCTTATGGTTTCCTATAACCAAGGTTACAACATCCACATAGGCCCCTCCTATGGCCCTTTAATGCCCCCGAGACACCCCCAATCAAAATTATATATCTCAAAACACACATTTTGGAGGTTTCAACCTTTATAATTACAATCTAAATACTCATTCAAAATTTAACCCTTCTAAAAAATTTGGATTCAAATTCTCCTTGAATTTTGAATACCCATATATCTATGGCATTTTACAAAAACTATAGAGGGGAAATTGGAAATTTTTATTAGGCGTTTTTATATTTCATTGGATGGGTGTATGTTGAAAATCCATTCATATATTTGATAAATTGGCACCATGGTGCCAGTTTTCATTAATGATATCCTGAATATTATGTTACGCAGTGGGAAATTCCCAAATTTCACTACCTTACTTTTAGATTCAATTATAAGTTTACATGAGGATAATAAGATGTCATGAACGAATGTAAATTATTATTTTTAGTAGAATTAAAATATTTTTATATTTTTAATTTATTTTCATATTCTTAATGATACTATTATTACATTAAATTCATTCACAACACTATCATTAATCATGTACAAGATGTGGAAAAAGGTAAATAAATATTAAAACATAAAAGGTAATATTATAGGAAAGAATTACTATATAAAATGAATAACCTTGTTGATAATAATGTTTCATTTATATTGAAATACTTTATATTTTAATTCCGTTCTATTTTAAGGTATCAATTTTAGAAAATGTGATGTTTTCATTAAATGACTTTTGAAACGACTTGAATCTGGAGCCCTTCCACTGGTGCCCCGTACCCAGTTCGACACATGACCTCAAGTGCATTTCCCCAAATGCCAGAGGCTACCGACTAGCAGTGAGAGCCTTGGTGAGTCAGTGGGGAAACTATGCCTTCATTTGTTAAAGTATGTAGCAGAACAATAAGCATAAACAATAGCAGAAGAAGTAAATAGCATGCAGCAACTGAACTGAATATAAACGAAATGTCTGATATAATAATGATGCAGAATGGTACATGTATCTATGGAAAGAAGTAAGCAAAACAAAATGCTAAAATACAACTGAAACCAATGTACTAAAATTAAACAGCAACTCGAACATCATAACGGGCCAAGTCCCGGTCCCATGCTCTCCATCTACGACCAGCAATCAAGTACCTGAGGTGGAAGGGCCACAATCCCTACATATACCTGCAACCATATAATCTGTTCGGGGCCGAAAAGCAGGACCCAAACAGGGTGTGAGACTAATCCCAGTAGGCATCCACCACAAGATTTGTGCCCTACTGTGAGTGAGTCATATTGAAAAAGTAACGGTAAATAATTCAGTAAACAATTATACCAATTACCATTCGCATTCATTTGTTTGCCCAACCAGGGAAAACCAGCAATGATCTCTATTCCAAGACAAGCAAGTAACACAACAGGTATCTAAAAACACTACCTAACATAAGTAGTACAAAACCCAAGATTGTTCCTTGGCTTGGTGGACTCATCACAACCAAAAATCAAAATTCACATTGACTCTCTGGGTGGCTTAAACTAGCAGACCCATATTTCCCAGAAATCAAACAAGGCACAGACACTCTAGGAAGCTCTTACGTCAATTCCCCTATGGTCATGCAACGGTAGCTAAAGACACTCTGAGTAATCACTTACGTCTAATTCCTCCTATGATCTCGATGCGTGGGTAAACTAATAACACTATTGGGAAGAAAAAAATTCATATTCCCATAGGTCCTGCATATGAATCTAAATCCAACAGACTCGCTAGAGAAGCACTTAATCGTCTATTCCCTCTTTAATCTCCTGCACAAGGTTCTCACGACCCTAGGCAGTCCAGTCGTGCGTAATCAACTATTAGAATCCCTAAGTAAATTAAACAACTACTTGGCTAATAGCTAGAAATGAATCCACAAGCATATAAAAAACAAGAAATACATGAAATCAAGTCAAAAGGCATACTAGAAATGTGAAAAAAGGGTTGCCTTGTAGGCAACCATGCCAAATGGAAATCAACAGACCAAACCCGGGAAAACACCTGTGGGGTGATCCTCAAACATGCAACCAAGCATAAATTAGTAGAAGTTCATCATAAGCTAACAAGCAATCTAGGAAGATAAACAATAGGATCAAAATCCAAAACACGGGATACCCGATAAATGGGTATCAGACACTTTTGCAACCAAAAGGCAATGAACATAAACATAGGGAAACAAGCCACCTACCTCGATCCTTGGAGATCGATATACTTGAACCTCGGTGACAGATTCCCCTTAGAATGATGAAGATCTGAGAAAACACACAAAATGTTCATCCCACGATAACTTGGGAGTGAGGAGGAAACATGAAACAAGACTCAAGCAGAAGCAAGAACATACCACTGCGATTCCAACGCAACTGACCGTGGTCGAATCGGAGAACGGACGGTGAGGCGGGAGTTCGTCGAAGATTCGGCTGTACGGGTCACTCTTGGACGAACCAGAC
This sequence comes from Viscum album, assembly GCA_963277665.1. Classification (NCBI taxonomy): domain Eukaryota; kingdom Viridiplantae; phylum Streptophyta; class Magnoliopsida; order Santalales; family Viscaceae; genus Viscum; species Viscum album. The sequence goes on along the minus strand of OY728162.1, from coordinate 1,230,335,663 downwards.
CTAAAAGAAGGCAAATATCGCGATGATGCGCGACCCCGGTCCATTTAATGAAAAAAAATAAATTGCACGACGTGTACTTCAGTTTTCCGTACTCCGAATTAACCAGCCTCCACCTCACCATTACACACCATGTGTGTGGCCCGGACACGGCCAGCACATGGCTGCAAGCGGAAAAGGTAGTAAAGATCGTGTACTCAGAAAGTACATGGCGTGTACTTCAAAAATTTCCAGAAAAATACATTTTTCACAAAAATTACATAAAAAAGAAAAACGTACCAAAAAAGAAGATCTGGGTTCTTACAAACTTCCCTAGCGAGGCTGAGAAGAAGAAACCCTGAATAGATCCATCCACTATGATCGTACATCGGTTTCCCTATCCCAGGTCTCATCTTGTACTCGTCTGTGCTGCCATAGCACCCTTACCAGAGGAACAGACCGCCCGCAGAAAACATTCATATTGCGATCGGAAATCTAGAAAGGATGCTTCTCGAAAGATGCATCCTTCTCCAACACAACCTCCATGGGTTGAAAAACATGATACAGGTCTGAGAAATACCATCAAAGCTGAGAAACATGAAATACGTTGTGCATATCCTGGTATCTCTAAGGTAACTGCAAACTGTAAGCAACTAGCCAGACACTCCCCAGAACCTCAAACGGCCCGACATATCTCGGTGATAGCTTACCCTGTCTCCGAATCATATTGTGTCCCAACCTCGGTGCGACACGCAGGAAAACCTGATCACCGACCTCAAACTCCAGAGGTCGTCTCCGCTGATTAGCATAAGACTTCTGTCGAGACTGAGCTGTAGCCATCCTCTTCCGAATCAGCTCTATCTGCTCTAAATTCTTCTGAACAAGACGAGGTCCCAGCAATGCTACCTCTCATTCCTCTAGCCATCACAATGGTGATCGACATGGCCTACTGTACAAAGCCTCGTAAGGTGCCATCTAAATAGTTGCCTGAAAACTGTTGTTGTAGGTGAACTACACCAGAGGAATATGCTTCTCCCAAGAATTTCCAAATTCTAGAATGAAATCTCAGAGCATATCCTCAAGCACCTGGATCGTACGCTCAGACTGGCCATCAGTTTAGGGATGGTATACTATAATTAAAAGTACATGTGTACCCAACGCCCTCTATAGCACCTTCCATAAGTGGGAAGTAACACACGAATCACTGTCTGAAACAATGGAGTGTGGATCTCCGTGCAGACGTACAATCTCTCGGATGTACAACCGTCCCAGCTCATCAACACTGAAGGGTTTCTTGATTGGCAAGAAGTGTGAAACCTTCGTGAGCCTATCCAATACAACCCAAAATGCATCATTTACTCGATGTGATCTTGGTAAACCCATCACAAAGCCCATTGCAACATCATTCCATTTCGACTCAAGAATGGGTAACTGCTGCAAAAGACCTGCTAGTCGGTGATGCTCTTCCTTCACCTGCTGACATGTGGAACACCGCATAACAAAACCAGCCACATCCTTCTTCATACATGGCCACCATTACTGGCGGTGCAAGTCTAAAACATCTTGGTGATACCAGGATGAAATGTCCAAGCTGAATCATGAAACTCTCGCATCATCTCCTCACGTATGTCAGCTGGAACCCATACCCGGCCATGAAAACGTAGCACCTCGTCATCGCCCATTGTCCACCCTAGAGTAGGGTCTCCATCTAACACACCCTCCCATATGACTAAGCCTTCAGGTTCTGATAGCTTCTCCATTCAAACTCGTTCAAAAAGGGTAGAGGTAACAGCTACAGAAGAAAGGACCGTCTGACCCTGTCGGTCGTGCACCTCCAAATGCATCTCAGAGAATAGAGAAATGAGCTGCCACTCACTGCTGGCCTCCTAAAATGCCTGCAACTGAGTCCTCCTGCTCAGTTTTTCTACCACAACATTGCCATTCCCAGGTGTATAAGAAAGCTCGATATCGAAAGACTGTAGGTACTCGACCCACCTCTGGTGTCTTAGATTCAAGTCACGCTGCGTAAAGATATTCTTGAGGCTCTTGTTGTCAATATATACCACAATATTTTCTCCCATGAGATACTGCCTCCAACAACACAAATCATGATCAATAGTAGCCAACTCCAGGTCGTGCATAGGATAGTTCATCTCATGTGGCCTCAACTGTCGAGATCCATATGTGACAACACGATCTTCCTCCATAAGCACTATTCCAAGACCGATGCCAAATGAATCAAAGAAAATTTTATAACTCTTTCCCGGCTCTTGCAGAACTAGAATCGGTGATGAAGTCAATATCCTCTTTAGCTCCTAGAAGGATGAGTTACAGGCTTCTGACCAATCAAACATCACCCCCTTCTTAGTCAAGCCCTTCAACGGCACTGCTAAGCGTGAGAAGTCCTTTATAAACCGCTTGTAGTAACTAGCAAGCCCCAAGAAACTATGTACCTCAAAGACATTCTTCGGCTGCTCCTAGGTGACTACTACTCTCACCTTCTCTGGGTCGACTGGTTCACCTTCTGAAAGTCTACTCAAAGTCGTAAGGTACCATTCGCCTTCTTTGCAATCAACACCGGTGAACCCCATGGGGAAGTACAGGGTCAGATGAAACCCTTAGCTTGCAACTCCTCCAACTGCTTCTTGAGCTCTTGAAACTCAGGCGTATCCATCCTATAAGGAGGTTTGGATACTAGTGCGGCTCCAGGCACAAGCTCAATCGAGAAGTCTACCTCACGCTCCAGAGGCAAACCTGAAAAGTGATCTAGAAAGACATCCGGAAAGCGATCAACCACTAGAGAAAAATCCATCAAAGAGGTCCCCTGATCATCCAGATATAAACTAGCAATCTGGGCCTTAAATCTGCCCAACCCATGATTCTCTAGTCCAGTTATGCATGCCTGGACATCCCATTCGCCCTTGTGAAGAAAATACCCGCCCTCTGGTGATGTGAAACTCACCCTGTGGAGATAATAGTCGATAAAGGCCTGAAATGGATCTAGATAGTCCATTCCAAGAATGAAATCACAACCTGTCATCTCTAGGAAATGAAGATCCCACATGAAGTGACACCCACCAACGTCAAGGGGGCACTCCTTACACTAATTCACATTTGATGTTCTACGTCCCAAAGGAGTGTCTAGTGCCAAGGTTTCATCAGAAGAATGGATAGTGATTCTAAGGAACTCCACAGTGTGCATAGAAATAAAGCTATGAGAAGCTCTAGTATGGAAAAGTGTATAAAATAAAACTGAGGCTACTAGGATCATACCTCAAACTGTGGAAGGTCCAGGATCCTGCTCCTGATGAATCCACTCTACTAAAAATGTATGGCCAGTACTGTGGCCCTATGTAGCAGCCTTATATCCCTGAGTTTATCCCCCTTGAGCCTGACCACCGTGTCTGCGACCTCTACCCTGACATGAATGACCTGAAGAACTCCAGCCCCCAGTCTGTTGTGGGATTGGTAATCCTACTCCTGAATGAGGTGTAGAAATAGTTCCTCCTTCACTAGAATCTGGAAGAAGAACCCTACAACAACGTTGCAGATGACCCATCTTTCCGCAAGCTCGGCACCCCGGATTGGGAGCGAAATGCTGTAACTCAGTGAAGTGGGAGAAATAATCCAAACCCGAAAGTGTACCCTTATGCAGGTTCATGAACTCCCTGGACCTGTAGGCCCTCAGCGTCGCTGGATAGAAGTAGTCGTAGAATGTACGCTACAATTTGTCCCAAGCCATAGTCCACTGGCGCCCTTCCTGTAATACTAAATCCCACCATCACTTGGCAGAATCTCACAGCATGTAAGTCGTGAGCTTCACACATATGTTTGGGGGTATCTCCAGATACCTGAATATGGAAAGCATGGTTTGTAGCCATGATTCTGCAACCTAAGGTCCTCCATCCCCTGTGAAAGTGGGAGGATGCTGCTGCTGGAAGGCTCGCGTCAGCTCTGCCATAGACGGGGTAGGATGCTGAGCTCCGTAGAAGGTATTCATGACCCTCATGAAACCCTCTCTGAACTGAGCATCTGCACTTCTGTCCGGAATTACTACAGGTGCCATATCCAGAACAATCGGCGTAACTACTGGTAGTCCCTGGTCTACCGTATCAGGGGTATGGTCACAACTTGGTTCCTGACGTGCAACAGGAGGACTTCTTGGTGCCATAACCCTAAATGGACAAAATTAAACTCCATATTTAGGATTAACAGGTATAGAAAACATAAGAGTACAAAATGGGAACAGGAGAGCGAAACAATTAAATTTGAAAAACTGAACTACACGACGTGTCTTTAAACTACGTGGCATGTTTTTTATGCCATTTACATGGCGTACAATTCTTCCACCACTGGTTGGGTAACATTCCAGACTACACGACGTGTTGTCACAAAACATGGTGTGTACATGGACTCCACTCCCCCTCCCGAGTCTCTTTGCATGGCTAACCTACATGATCCTCCAAAATCTAGACTACACGGCGTGTACCCTAAGGACACGGCGTGCACAAGCCAGGCTTCGGTGACCCGTGTAGCAGGTTACACGGCCAGCCACACGGCTATCCCCTTACACGGCATGTTCCAAATAAACACGGTGTGTATCAGAGATGATAACACCGACCCGTGTTATTCGTGACACGGCCGGGGTACCTAGAGGAAACTTCACAACATGTTCTTATAACACACGAAGTGTACTAGATAGGCTCGGTGACCCGTGTAACAGGTTACACGGCCGGCTACACGGCTATCCCCTACACAGCGTGTTTCGATAACACACGACGTGTACTACATGGGTTTCCCTGACCCGTGTTGATAGTGACACGACCAGGTACACTGTTGACTACTACACGGCGTGTACTTATGGTACACGGCGTGTCCCCGAAGACTTTATGAAACCCCGTGTTGTCGTTTACACAGATAGAAACACGGTTTAAAAACTACACGACGTGTATGAATAAAGTAAACGCTATGTATTCTATGTTTTTTCAGGAAGTAGCTCAGAAAATGCTCCGAGTGCCATAAACCCTGAAAGAAATAACATCTATGTGCCAAATTCTGATCCGTGGGGGCCCATACTCCCCGTGAATCAAATATTGGCATCATAACAGTGTATACAACAAGTAAACATCATAACAACAATGATCCACCAAATTCTTATCCTCAAGGGCCCATAAAACCTCCAAGACCAGAGCTTGGTTCCCATTCTAAACAGGCTGTACAGGATGTAATACTCTATCAGCACAATAAGTATTTCTATCACACCAACTACCACAATGGCTTGCATAATCTATAACGACATCTATCACAACAACATGAAATTATAACGCTTACTAGATGGAATGGTAAAATTCATGATAAGTGATTTCCTACCCAGTTCCTACATGATGCATGAAGTGGCACACCCTCATCTCATCGGGTTGCAACCAAATAGAACCATAATCATATAAACTGTAACAACACAAAACATGTGCATCACCCAGCGGTGAAATAAAATAAACTGTAACACTTGCAAAAACTGAAAATTTCAATTATGAGGTAATATATATTTTCCCTGTACACGTGTTAATTAATCTTGGGAATGGTTAAGTACTAACTACCCATTTATTCCTATCCCTAGCTATTGTCGTAAAACAGTAAGCAATAGTAAAGAAAGAAAACTCCTCTGATACCACTTTGTAACGACCTGAATCCAGATACCTTCCACTGGTGCCCCGTACCCAGTTCTCCACATGACCTCAAGTGCGTTTCCCAAACGCCAGAGGCTGCCGACTAACAGCGAGGGACTTGGTGAGTAAGTGGGGAAACTATGCCCTCATTTGGTAAAGTATGTAGACGAAGAATAAGCATAAACAATAGCAAAAGTAGTAAATAACATTCAACAACTAAACTGAAAGTAAAAGAAATGTCTGATGTAATATTGATGCATAATTGTAAATGTATCTATGGAAAGCAGTAAGAAAAACATCATGCCGAAATACAACTGAAACCAAAGTACTAAAAGTAAACAGTAACTCCAGCAGCATCGCGGTCCAAGACCCGATCCCATTCTCTCCAGATCTGACCAGTAGTCAAGTACCTGAGGTGGAGGGGCCACAATCCCTACATATACCTACAACCGTATAATCTGTTTGGGCCGAAAATTAGGACCCAAACAAGATGTGAGACTAATCCCAGTAGGCAAACACCACATGATTTGTGCCCAACTATCAGTGAGTGATATAGAAAAAGTAAAGTTAAATAATGCAGTAAACAGTTCTACCAATTACCATTCACATTCATTTGATTTCCCTAAAAGGGAAAACCAGCAATGTTCTCTATTACAATACAAGAAAGTAACACAACATGTATCTAAAAAGACTACCTAACACAAGTAGTAAAAAACCCAAGCTTGTTCTTTGACTTGGTGGACTCGTGACAACCAACCATCAAAATTCACACTGATTCTCTGGGTGGGTTAAACTAGCAGAACCCTATAGTCTAGTAATCAACCAAGGCACAAACACTCTGGGATGATCATACGCCAATTCCCCTATGGTCTTGCAACGATAGCTACAAACTCTCTGAGGAAGTACTTACGCCTAATTTGTCATGTTGTCTCGATGTGTGTGTAAACTAAGAACACACATAAGATGCACAAAGTCCTATTCACCTAGGTCCTGCGTATGAAACAAAATCAAACAGACCCCTAGGGAAGGACTTAATCGTCTATTCGCTCTTTGATCTCCCACACCAGGTTCTCACAGCCCTGAGCAGTATAGTCACGCGTAATCAACTGTTAGAATCCCAAAGTATGTTAAACAAACACTTGGACAATGGCTAAAAATGCATCCACAAGCATATAAATAGCAGGCAATACATGCAATCAAGTCAATAGGAATACTAGTAATGTGCAAAAAGGGTTGCCTCGTAGGAAACCATGCCAAACAAAAATGAACAGCCCAAACAAGGGAAAACACACGTATGGTGATCCTAAAACATGAAACCATGCTTAAATTAGCAGCAATTCATCCTATGCTAACAAGAAATCTAGGCATATAAACAATAGGATCAAAATCCTAAACCCGAGATACACGATACATGAGTATTCGGCACTTTTGCAACCAAAACTCAAAGAAATTCAACGCAGGGAAAAAAAACACCTACCTAGATCCTCAGAGATCGATATAATTGAACCTCGGCGAAAGATTCCCCTTAGAACGATGTAGATCTTATAAAATTCACAAATGTTCATCCCACGATAACTTAGGAATGAGGAGGAAACAGGAAACAAGACTCAAGGAAAAGGAAGAACATACTATAACGATTCCAACGCAACTTACCATGCTCGAATCGGAGAACGGACGGCGAGGCAGGTGTTCATAAAAGATTCGGCTTTACGGGTGACTCTCAGATGAACCAGACCTAGAAGAAGGAAAATATCACGATGAGGTGCGACCCTGGTCCGTTTAATGAAAAAAAAAATAAAGTACATGACGTGTACTTTTTGAGTACACGGCGTGTACTTCAGTTTTCCGTACACCAAATTAACTGGCCTCCACCTCACCATTGCACACCGTGTGTGTGGCCTGGACACGACCAACACATGTCTTCGAGTGGAAAAGGGAGTACACGATGTGTACTCAGAATGTACATGGCATGGACTTAAAAAATTTCCAAATAAACATTTTTCTCTAAAATTCCAGAAAAAAGAAAAACGTACCAGAAAATAAGAACTAGGTTCTTACAACTTTAATTATATCTTATGATAAATTATCGTCTATTAAATGAGTTAAAAACCAAAAAAATATTGACATAGAACAAGGTATATGGGATGTAGTCTATGCTGTGATCCCTAGACCATGTTTTTTACATATTTTAAATTCAATGTAAATTTAAAACATATTACCATTGATAATGTTATATCCAAGGGTAAGGTAAAATTTTATTACTAAAGGGGAAAAAAGATAATGATTAAACTGAAACATAAACAAGTCCAAATTTTATTGGGAATAAATATTTTACCATTTAAATTTTTTTTATTAAAAGTATTCATCCACTATGTTAAACTTTAATTGGAAAAAGAATTTATTATATTTTTATCTTATAAATACTTCCAACTGTTTTTACACAAAATCCCCTCACTTATTTACACCTCTTGATCCACATAGATCTACCAAAACATACAAAAATATCTACAAAACATAAATAAATGTGTATTAAGTAATTTTGTTTTAAAAAATACAAATATTGAGGTCCTTAAGTGGATATCAAAAGGAAATCTTTCAAAGAATAGGTAATAATCATTATCAAATAGACTCATTTTTTTTCTTATTTTACCGAAAACAATTATGTTTAAAATATTCAAAAATAATAACAATAATATCTAATATATAAAAAGTTATTTCTATTTTGATTTCAAAATAATTATCCATCTATTTTTATCCTACATAAATCAAAAGAATCACTCTTTGATACCTATGCCTTATTTTCTCCCTATAGAAATGAAATTTAATCGTTACCAATTTACATGGATGTTTATAAATACGTATCTAATGAATATGTTATATATTTAAATAATAATAACTATTCCTGGAATTAATATATTTTTACCTTCTTAATGTTTCACATGTTATAAAATAATAATCTTCTTTATGAGTATGTGAGGACTAACAACACCACTAAAATATTCAGTTCAATTTCATTATCTATATTTCAATAATGATTCTAAATATGTATATAATGAAATTTATGATTATTATATAAGTATTTTTCATAATATAAATTATATACCATTGATTAATACAAAAGTATTATAATATCTTATTCAAAACATACATGAAAATTAAATCATTTGATGCCTGAAGCAATGATAATAATGAAAGATTGTTATACAATGGATGAGAAGATGATATATGTTTAGAGTATATGATATTATAGATGTTTATATGTTTTTTAATTATAATGAATCTTTATTTAATATACATGAGATTAAATAATGTTCAACTAAGTTGATGCATTAGGTAAGGGGCTTCTTAAATCTATTTCCCTTCATTGTGTTATAATAATTATTTATTTTCTACATTACACCATGATTATGTGTGTAATGACCTATAATTAGTTTATAACATATATCCCAATTTTTTATGTTTATTTACATTTTTTAACCATTATAATTGTCACGACCTGTCCTCGGGGCCCGTGCCGTGACTACCCCAAGCCCGCCTTCCATAGGCCAGGGGCTGGAGACTAGCGCCAAAGGCGTAAATCCCGATAACTGGGAAGGAATTGCCTTTATAAAAGAAAACAAGAACCCCAGAGTACAAGAGGAAGCAAAACACTAAGTACGAAAGAAATGCTGAAAAGTAAATGGGCCAGAATACAAACCCAAAAGAAAGTAAAACTACAACTGAACATGGTACAACAGCAAAAAGACAAACAGCTGGAAGAAGGAAGCAGCTCCTGGGTCGTCCTCCTCGGATCCTACCTGAAGGGTAGTTATAGATAGTGTAGCTCCTGGTCATCCACTATGGATCCTATCTGAAGGGTAGGTACAGTTAGCGCAGTTCCTAGTCGTCCACTACGGATCCTACCTGAAGGGTACGTACAGATAGCCACCTCCACGCTCTCGTCCGTCAACCTCCTCTGTGTGTCATCTCGTCGTGTAGTCCCCCTCCAGGCAATGTCTCGTCATCGAACACTCGGCCTCCGACAGCACTGTCCATCATCTGCAACCAACACAACGAGGTACGAGCATAGCCCGTGCAGGGGTGAGTATAACGATACTCGGTAGGGACCCCGAGACCCTCAAGGTCTCACTAAACCAAGAAGGATAACAACAAGAAGATCTCAACAGATAACCTCTACTTAGATATAAGACCATACATATACCTAAGTTATCAAGTAACCCATTTCAATCATGAAGAAACACAAGGATTGTGAAATCAATGGATAACCACTACCCAGTTATATGCCCATACATATACCTAAGTTATCAAGTGACCCATCTCAATCATTAGGTAAACACAAAGGTCAAAAGTCTTAGCTCAAACCAGGATTTACATTATCGAAACCATAACTGCTGAAGAGCTCCGTCTCGAAAGTGTACAGTGGTCCTGTCACGACTCTAAGGTACTGCTCACTAACCTAAGACTGCGGAGGTACTTCTCCTGTAGAGTACTACGGGTTTGCGGCCAACTACCGGGCGCTCTGTCAGTGGTGGTTCTGCCGCCAAATACCGGGCGCTCCCCTTAATAGCCTATAGAGGTACTCCTCCTGTCGAGTATCGCGGGTTTGCGGCCAACTACCAGGGGCTCCGTCCGCCGTGGTTCTATAGTCAAATACAGGGCGCTTCGTCCACTGGGCTAGTCGACTCACTCCAAGTTGAGTCGGTCAAGCAGTCGTCAGGTCTCAGCTGGATACACGGTCTCCATACTCCGCACGCTCGTCTCCGGGAGGGTCCGCTCCATGAGCTACTGGTCGATACTCAAAGTATCACCATGTCCCACAAAGAAGTACCTCAAAGGACCGCCTCATCATAGGGGTCTCAACGCAACAGACAGTGCGTCAATCGGACGCCTTGTCTGTGAGTTATTAGCATTTTCGTCCCCGGGGCCCGGTTGGTTTCGTGTGCGAACCAACCCGTCCGTATCTAAATTGCATCACGAACTCTCATAGGGTATACTCATAGGGACCGTTTCTCAACGAGATCACCAACGCCACTGACGGTTCGTCAAACGGACGTCCTATCAGAAAGGTATCATCTTTTCCGTTCCAGGGGCCTGGTTGGATTTTGGGTGCGATTCAACCCGGCCACTATCCAACTGTATCCAAAACTCGGGCGAAGGATGCCAAAAGTTCAGTATCGTCAACAGGAACGCAACGCAACAGACGGCGCGTCAATCGGACGCCCGGTCTGGAAGTTATTGGCTTTTTCGTCCCGGGGGCCCGGTTGGTTTTTAAGTTAAAACCAACCCGACCATACTCCAACTGCATCCAAACCTTGAGCGGAGTAAGAAAAACGATCTGTCTCCCTTAGAGGAATCCATCAAAGTCGACGGCACATCAATCGGACGTCCGGAGCTCAAGATATGAGCGTTTCCGCTCCGAGGGCCCGATTGGTTTCGTATCCGAACCAACCCGGCCGAACCCAAAGTAATCTGAAACCATGAGTGCAATATACCAAAATGACCGCCTCGATCCAAGGATCGCGTTTCCGCTGACGGAGAGTCGTTTGGAGGCCCGTATCTCATGTTACGGGCATTTGACCGAAAGTGGTCCGAAAACAGGGGGTCTGGGCCCGGATAGACCCGGCCCGACCCCCCCTGGGTGGGCCCGAACCGGGTCGACTCGAACCAGGTCGGACCGACCCGGGTCGGACCCAGCTCGACCTGGCACGGCCGGCGCGACTCGGCCCAGCCTGGGTGCGACCCGGCCGAACCGGTGGGTCGGCTCGGCGGCTATGGCCGAGCCGAGGGCGGGGGGCGCGCTTCCCCCACGGATGAGAAGCGCGGCCCCTTGTGGGGCCGCCCCGAGTCAACCGGGTGTGGCGGCCGGGCCGCGTCCCTCCACCGGTTTCGCGTAGCCACGGAACCACGTCGCCGCCGCGGCTTCATCCGCGGCGGTTTTTGCCGGCAGCGCGCTGTGCGCCGCCGCCACCTGGCGGCCGGCCGCTGCCGGCGCCGCCTCCGACTGCCGGCGCAGCTGCGCCGGCATTGCGTGTCGGCTGGAGTTTCCGCGGGCCACCGGACGCGCTCCGGTGGTCAGTTTTGTGCGCGGTCTTCGCCAGTGGTCCTCCCGGGACCCGATCTTCACTGCAAAGCCCTCAAATAGCCCTTGAGGCCCTGTTTGTCATTGCCCATCAATCCGCACGTCAAAACAAAACGTGTTGTCTTTGTGGTTATCCGGCGCGATGCGACGACACCGCACCCTTCCACCGTGGCCCCGCTATAGCCGCGGTGTCTACGGTTTTCTTCGACGCGGCACGACGGCGTCGTGTCCTCGTTCAACTCCATGGCGTGGCGTGACGGCGTCACGTAATATTTGCCGTGTGATTTCCGTGTGGTGCGACGGCACCACACCAATTCGTTCCAACCACATAAGAAACAACATCAATAATGGAGGAGGGTCGGCCGTGTTTGTGCGGTCCAGCCCCCTCTCATTAGTCGTTAACAATTGTTCGTATTTTCACGAATAAAGACAATATAGTATTCACGAACGAAATAAATAAATAAAACCCCTACCTCAAGCGTTATCGAGTGAGGGTTCGTCGCGGATTTTCTCATCGCAGAAGGAAAGTCGTAGGCGTCACGTTGTCGATCTCTGGGGGTTTGGCGTTCTTCGTCGGAGGTCGGAGCGTTCTTCGCGTTCTTCGTGTTTTTCACGTTCTTCGCGTTCTTCATCGAAGAATGAAGAATTCTCTCTCTGCTCTCCCAAAGGCTTTACACAACACAAACCCCCTCAACAAAATAAAATAAGTCCTCATCATATTTTATTATCAACTTAAGAAATAGAAAAACAAAGGATAAGAAACGATCAATTAATTCGAATAATTAATTGTAAAACTTAACTACCCAATTAAATAGAGGCGTTTCTTAACCAGAAAAATGCACGGTTGACTTCGTTTAATAGGAGGGTGCGGGTGCGTTACTTAGCGTAAAGAAACGGTGGGGCTAGTGCGGGTCCCACCTCACAAATATCCTACCAAGAGGGTAGGATATTTCTGGATAACACCCTATCTGCATCAACTCAGCTTAAGCTGCTTTAAGTGGTTTCAAGTGGCTTTCAAGCAGCTTAAGTGAAATAAAATAAACTTTGTCGTACAATTTATTTTATTTCATAACTTTAAGCCCAAAAATTAAAAACCACACCCGAGTAAACGCAACTCCAGAAGAGGCGTTTCTAAGAAATTACCAGTGCTGCGATTCCATCGGTGCCCTCAGAATTAGATTCCGAGCACCGGTTCAAAAGTTATAAAAACCCACTCGTCCGTTCACGGAACGTACCCGAGCCAAACTTCGGAAAATGATTCCGGGCACACCGGGCCTCGGAATCAGGTGCCGTCATAAACTGCGTTCTTGCAAAATTCCAATGAAAATTAAGAAAAAAATTTCCTTGGAATATACGGGTCTTTACATTACTCCCACAACAGGGCTTTATGTCCCCGTAAAGCTTCACCACAAACTTAGGGATACAAAGGCGGTACTGAGCAAGCATCTGAGCCTTCTGCTCCCATGTGCTCACCTGGAGGTTCCTGTGCTGACAAAGAATGTGCACCAGAGGAATAGATCATCCCCGTAGGATCTGCTCCTGTCGATCCTTGATCCCCACTAGAACCTCCATGGAAGTAACCCCATCGCCATTGTCTTTCTCCTCATGGTCGAGCATGTATCTCCTCAGTTGAGATAGCTGGAAAACGTTGTGCACATAGTGCAACTGAGGTGGATGGGTCAAGCAGTAAACCACCTCGCCTACCCAGTTGAGGACCTAGAAAGGTCCGTTGAACTTCGGAGATAACTTTCCTCCCTGGACACATCTCTGTAAACCTCATTGAGGTGAGACTCGTATAAGGACGTGATGGTCATCCTCGAACTCTAGAGGCCTCCAAGTCCTGTCAGCATAAGCCTTCTGTCGGCCCTGTGCTATCCTCATCCGCTCTGGATGACCTGGACCTTCCCTAGTCTAACACGATCTGCAATGATTTCTTCTTTGCCGACAAGAGAAATCTGGTCTCATCCCCTAGATGAACCACATTCGTTGCCTAATATAGTCGATCCTGACATGAATGATGCATTCATGCCATGGATGACGTCGTAAGGCCTCGACGTAACTACCAAGATATCCAACTGTCACTCTCGCCTCCAAGGGTCGAGTCACACTGTCGGCATCAGTGTGTGGTCAATAGGTCTCCTTCAGTAGAAAACTCAAAAGCGAGGGTCACGTCAACAGTCTTAACCGAGACAACTCAGTATCAACCAAACAAAAAGGGCAGGAAAGAAAACTTTACAAAGATAAGTGTCTTTTCATTATTACAGCTCATAGTAGAAAGACACAAAGAAAATACAGTCAAACATGGAACTAGAAGTACAAGGAACGTATCCACTAGTTCGTCTCATGTCCACCTGCTCCCGGAGCTCTACTGCCTTGTCCACTGCTCGTCTGTTGCTCAAGCACTCCACGCAGCTTCTGGCTCGGTGGCTCCTCCAATTCCTGCGGGTCAACTGTACGAGGAGTCAGACAGTCACATGCTAGGTGACCCTTCCTACCGCAGGAGTAACACAGTCTGCTTCTGGCACACCTGGCTCTGACCCCACTCCAGGTGCCCCGCACCACCGGTCCTAAAACCCGAGATCGCCCAACTTCTGGTCTGGTCCTCCTGGATCTCTATACCATCTGTCTACTGCCCAGAGATGACTCGGATATTGATCGAAAACCCTGCGGCAAAGGCAGAAGCTCCTGTACACGCTCGGGGTGTAGAGCAGCTGACACAAACTCCACCCTGAAGAAGGTCTCGAAGTCTTCCCATGCGAAGGTCATCCCGTCGCAAAACTGGAACATGTGGCTCCACCACCTGCCTGCTGCTGCCTGAAGACGGCTGGAAGCAAAGATCACCATGAGGTCTGTCGGCGTCCCCACTAGCCTGAAGACTCTCACCACAGCCTCCACCCAATCCTCATCAGCTTGCGGGTCCGTCTCTCCCCGGAACCTGGGTGGCCTCTGGCGTTGGAACTCGTGCAATTCACTAAAGTGGCGTGCATCGCCTACTGCTGGGGATGGTGGAATCGGTGGCCCAACCTATGGTAGTACTGTTGGTTCCTCCGCTGGTGCCTCAACTGCAAGAGGGCCATGTACCGAAGCCTCTTCGCTCGACAGGCTGTCAGTACACACATCCCACTGAGCTCTAGCTGGTCGTCCGAGAAAAGGAATCCTGAAAGAAACAACGTGACACTGTCAAAAGATTATACCTGGTGAGATGACCTGGTTTGAGCAGACATTTAAAAACTTCTGGAAACACACGCGCAATCAGTGTTTCCATGCACAACGTCAGAAATCAGTTGTCAGGGTCCTGGTGTATGTATACGTCGGCCGCCTGCACCAACACTGGACTCCCTGAATAGAAAACCACACTCGGTACTCTTAACACTATTGCTTCACAGAAATAAACATCATAGTTATAAGTTCTATGGTAGAACTGAACCCCTATGATACCAATTTGTCACGACCCGTCCTCGGGGCCCGTTCCATGACTACCCCAAGCCCTCCTTCCATAGGCCTGGGGCTGGAGACTTGCACCAAAGGCATAAATCCCGATATCTGGTAAGGCATTGCCTTTATAAAAGAAAACAAGCACCATAGAGTACAAGCGGAAGCAAAACACTAAGTACAAAAGAAATTCTAAAAAGTAAATGGGCCAGAAGACAAACCCAAAAGAAAGTACAACTACAACTGAACAAGGTACAACAACAAAAATACAAACAACTGGAAGAAGGAAGCAGCTCCTGGGTCATCCTCCTCGGATCCTACCTAAAGGGTAGGTACAGATAGCGCAGCTCCTGGTCGTCCACTATGGATCCTACCTGAAGGGTAGGTACAGATAGCGCAGTTCCTGGTTGTCCACTACGGATCCTACCTGAAGGGTAGGTACATATAGCCTCCTCCACGCTCTCGTCCGTCAACCTCCTCTGTGTGTCATGTCGTCTTGTAGTCTACCTCCGGGTACTGACTCGTCCTCAAACACTCGGCCTCCGACAGCACTGTCCGTCGTCAGCAACCAACAAAACGAGGTGCAGGCATAGCCTGTGTAGGGGTGAGTATAACGATACTCAGTAGGGACCCCGAGACCCTCAATGTCTCAATAAACCAACAAGGATAACCGCAAGAAGATCTCAACAGATAACCTCTACTTAGATATATGCCCAGACATATACCTAAGTTATCAAGTAACCCATCTCAATCATGAGGAAACACAATGATTGTGAAATCAACGGATAACCACTACCAAGGTATATGGCCATACATATAACTAAGTTATCAAGTGACCCATCTCAATCATGAGGTAAACAAAAAAGGTCAAAAGTCTCAGCTCAAACCAGGATTTTCATTATCGAAATCGTAACTGCTGAAGAGCTCCGTCTCGGAAGTGTATAGTGGTCCTGTCACGACTCTGAGGTACTGCTCACTAACCTAAGACTACTGAGGTACTCCTCATGTTGAGTGTTGCGGGTTTGCGGCCAACTACCAGGCGCTCCATCCGCTGTGGGTCTGTCGCCAAATACCGGGCGCTCCCCCTAATAGCCTACAGAGGTACTCATCCTGTCGAGTACCGCGGGTCTGCGGCCAACTACTGGGTGCTCCGTTCACCGTGGGTCTGTCTCCAAATACTGGGCACTTCGTCCACTGGGCTAGTCGAATCACTTCAAGTCGAGTCGGTCAATCAGCCCTCAGGTCTCATCCGGCTACACGGTCTCCGTACTCCGCACGCTCGTCTCCGGTAGGGCCCGATCCATGAGCTACTGTTCTATACTCCAAGTATCACCAAGTCCCACAAAGATGTAGATCAAAGGACCGCCTCGTCATAGGGGTCTCAACGCAACAGACGGAGCATCAATTGGACGCCTGGTCTGTGAGTAATTAGCCTTTTCGTCCCCGGGGCCCGGTTGGTTTCGTGTGTGAACCAACCCAGCCGTATCTCAATTGTACCCCGAACCCTCATAGGGTATACTCATAGGGACCGTTTCTCAACGAGATCACCAACGCCGCTGACGGTTCGTCAAACAGACGTCCTGTCAGAAAGGTATCATCTTTTCCGTTCTAGGGGCCTTGTTGGATTTTAGTTGCGATTCAACACGGACACTATCCAACTGTATCCAAAACTCGGGAAAAGGATGAAAAAAGTTCTGTATCGTCAACAGGAATGCAACTCAACAGACGGTGCATCAATCAGACGCCCGGTCTGGAAGTTATTGGCTTTTTCGTCCCGGGAGCCCGGTTGGTTTTTAAGTTAAATCCAACCCGACTGTACTCCAACTGCATCCAAACCTCTAGCGGAGTAAGCCAAAAGATCTGTCTCCCTTAGAGGAATCCATCAAATTCGAGGGCCCGATTGGTTTCATATCCGAATCAACCCAGCCGAACCCAAAGTAATCCGAAATTTTGAGTGCGATATACCGAAACGACCGTCTCGATCCACGGATCGTGTTTCTGCTAACAGCGAGTCGTTTGGAGGCCTGTAGCTCAAGTTATGGGCATTTGACTGAAAGTTGTCCAAAACGGTGGGTCTAGGCCAGGATCGAGCCGACCCAACCCCCCCTCGGTCGGCCTGAACCGGGTCGACCCGAACCTGGTCGGACCGACCCGGGTCCGACCCAGCTGGACCCGGCCCGGCCGGCGGGACTCGGCACGACCTGGGCGCGACCCGGCGGAACCGGCGGGTCGGCTCGGCGGCTACGGCCGAGCCGAGGGCGGGGGGCGCGCTGCCCCCGTGGATGAGAAGTGCGGCCCTTCGTGGGCCCACCCCGAGTCAACCGGACACGGTGGCCGGGCCCTGTCCCTCCCCCAGTTCCGTGCGGCCGCGGAACCGCGTCGCCGCCGCGGCGGTTTTGCCGGCGGTGCGCCGGGCACCCCCGCCGCCTGGCCGCCTGCCGTTTCCGGCCGCCGCCTCCGACCACCGGTGCCGCTGCGCTGGCATGGCGCGCCAGCAAGAGTTTCTGCGGGCCACCGGATGCGCTCCAGTGGTCCGTTTTGTGCGCGATCTTCGCCAGTGGTCTTCCAGGGACCCGATCTTCACTACACAGCCCTCAAATCGCCCTTGCGGCCCCGTTTGTCATCACCCATCAATCCGCACTTCAAAACAAAATGTGTGGTCTTCGTGGTTCTCCGGCGCGATGCGACGGCACCGCGCCCTTCCACCGTGGCCCCGCTCTGTCCGCGGTATCTATGGTTTTCTTCGACGTGGCGCGACTGCATCGTGTCCTTGTTCAACTCCACGGCGGGGCGCGATGGCGTCGCGTAATATTTCCCGTGTGATTTCCGTGTGGTGCGACGACACCACACTATTTCTTCCCAACCACATAAGAAACAACATAAATAATGGAGGAGGGTCGGCCGTGTTTGTGCGGTCCGACCCCCTCTCGTTAGTCTTTAACAATTGTTCGTATTTTCACGAAGAACGACAAGATAGTATTCACGAACGAAATAAATAAATAAAAACCCTACCTCAAGCGTCGTCGAGTGAGGGTTCGTCGCGGATTTTCTCGTCGCGGAAGGAAAGTCGTCGGCGTCACGTCGTCAGTCTCCGGGGGTTTGGCGTTCTTCGTCGGAGGTCGGAGCATTCTTCGCGTTCTTCGTGTTCTTCGCGTTCTTCTTTGAAAAATGAATAATTCTCTCTCTGCTCTCCCAAAGGCTTTACACAGCACAAAACCCCTCAAAAAAATAAAATAAGTCCTCAACTTATTTTATTATCAACTTAAGAATTAGAAAAACAATGGATAAGAAACGATCAATTAATTCAAAGAATTTATTGTAAAACATAACTTCCCAATTAATTAGAGGCGTTTCTTAACCAGAAAAATGCACGGTTGACTTCGTTTAATAGGGGTGCGGGTGCGTTATTTAGCGGAAAGAAATGGTGGGGCTCGTGCGTGTCCCACCTCACAAATACCCTACCAAGAGGGTAGGATATTTCTTGATAACACCCTATCTGCATCAACTCAGCTTAAGCTGCCTTAAGTGGTTTCATGTGGATTCCAAGCTACTTAAGTGAAATAAAATAAAGTTTGTCGTACAATTTATTTTATTTCTTAACTTTAATCACAAAAATTAAAAACCACACCCGAGCAAACGCAACTCCGGAAGAGTCATTTCAAAGAAATTACCGACGCTGCGATTCCATATATGCCCTCAGAATTCGATTCCGAGCACCGGTTCAAATGTTAGAAAAACCCACTCGTCCGTTCACTGAACGTACCCAAGCCAAACTTCGGAAAATGATTCCGGCACACCGGGCCTCAAAATCAGGTGCCGTCATAAACTGCGTTCTTGTAAAATTCCAATGAAAATTAAGAAAAAAATTTCCTTGGAATTTACGGGTCTTTAAATTACTCCAACAACAGGGCTTTATGTCCCCGTAAAACTTCACCACAAACATAGGGATACAAAGGCAGTACTGAGAACACATCTGAGCCTTCCACTCCCATGTGCTCACCTGGAGGTTCTCGTGATGCCAAAGAAATTGAACTAGAGGAATCGATCGTCCTCGTAGGATCTGCTCCTGTCGATCCTTGATCCCCACTAGAACCTCCGTGGAAGTAACCCCATCGCCATTTTCTTTCTCCTCATGGTCGAGCATGTATCTCCTCAGTTGAGATAGTTGGAAAACGTCGTGCACCAAGTGAAACTTAGGTGGATGGGTCAAGTGGTAAACCACCTCACCTACTCAGTTGAGGACCTAGAAAGGTCCGTTGAACCTCGGAGATAACTTGCCTCCCTGGACACATCTCTGTAAACCTCGTCGAGGTGATACTCGTATAAGGACGTGATGGTCATCCTCGAACTCTAGAGGCCTCCAAGTCCTGTCAGAATAAGGCTTCTGTCGGCCCTGTGTTGTCCTCATCCACTCTGGATGACCTGGACCTTCTCTAGTCTCACAAGAGCTGTTATGATTTCTTCTTTTCCGACAAGAGAAATCCGGTCTCATCCCCTGGATGAACCACATTCATTTTCTAATACAGTCGATCTTGACTTGAATGATGCATTCATGCCATGGATGACGTCGTAAGGCCTCGACGTAACTACCAAGAGATCCAACTGTCACTCACGCCTCCAAGGGTCGAGTCACACTATAGGAATCAGTGTGTGGTCACTTGGTCCCCTTCAGTAGAAAACTCAAAAGTGAGGGTCAAGTCAAAAGTCTTAACCGGGAACACTCTGTATCAACCAAACAAAAAGGACAGGAAAGAAAACATTACAAAGATAAGTGTCTTTTCATTATTACAGCTCATAGTACAAAGACACAAAGCAAATACAGACACACATGGAACTAGAAGTACAAGGAACGTATCAACTAGTTCCTCTCCTGTCCACCTGCTCCCAGAGCTCTACTGCCTTGTCCACTGCTTGGCTGTTGCTCAAGCACTCATCGCTGCTTCTGGCTCAGTGGATTCTCCAATGCGTGAGGGTGAACTGTACGAGGAGTCGGACAGTCACGTGCCAGGTGACCCTTCCCGCCGCAGGAGTAACACAGTCTGCTTTTGGCATGCCTGGCTCTGACCCCACTCTGGGTGCCCCACACCACCGGTCCTAAAACCCGAGATCGCCCAACTGCTGGTCTGGTCCTCCTGGATCTCTTCACCATCAGTCTACTTCCCACAAATGACTTGGCTATTGATCGAAAACCCTGCGCCAAAGGCATAATCTCATGTACACACTCGGGGTGTAGAGCTACTGACACAAACTCCACCCTGAAGAAGGTCTCGAAGTCTTCCCATGTGAAGGTCATCCCATCGCAAAACTGGAACAAGTGGCTCCACCACCTGCCTGCTGCTTCCTGAAGAGGGCTGGCAGTAAAGATCACCATGAGGTCTGCCGGAGTCCCCACTAGCCTGAAGACTCTCACCATAGCCTCCAGTCAATCCTCAGATGCCTGTGGGTCCATCTCTCCCCGGAACCTAGGTGGCCTCTAGCGCTGGAACTCGTGTAGCGCACTCAAGTGGCGCACATCGCCTACTGCTGGGGCTGGTGGAATCGGTGGCCCAACGTATGGTAGTACCGTTGGTGCCTCCGTTGGTGCCTCAACTGCAAGAGGGCTTTGTACCGAAGCCTTGTCGCTCGACAGGCTTTCAGTACGCACATCCCTCTGGGATCTACCTGGTTGTCCGAGAAAAGGCATCCTGAAAGAAGCAACGTGACATGGTCAAACGATTATACCTGGTGAGATGACCTGGTTTGAGCTGACATTTAAAAACTTCTGGAAACACATGCGCAATCAGTGTTTTCGTGCACAAAGTCGGAAATCAGTTGTCAGGGTCCTGGTGTATGGATACGTCGACTGCCCACCCCAACACTGGACTCCCTGAACTGAAAACCACACTCGGTACTCTTAACACTATGGCTTCAAAGAAATAAACATCAGAGTTATAAGTTCTGTGGTAGAACCGAACCCCTCTGATACCAATTTGTCACGACCCATCCTCAGGGACCATGCCGTGACTACCCCAAGCCCTCCTTCCATAGGCCAAGGGCTGGCCACTAGCACCAAAGGCGTAAATCCCGATAACTGGGATGGCATTGCCTTTATAAAAGAAAACAAGAACCATAGAGTACAAGCAGAAGCAAAACAGTAATTACAAAAGAAATGCTGAAAAGTAAATGGGCCAGAATACAAAACCAAAAGAAAGTACACCTACAACTGAACATGGTACAATAGCAAAAAGACAAACAGCTGGAAGACAGAAGTAGCTCTTGGGTCGTCCTCCTCAGATCCTACCTGAAGGGTAGGTACAGATAGCGCAGCTCCTGGTCGTCCACTACGGATCCTACCTGAAGGGTAGGTACAGATAGCATAGTTCCTGGTCGTCCACTACGGATCCTACCTGAAGGGTAGGTACATATAGCCTCCTCCACACTCTCTTCCGTCAACCTCCTCTGTGTGTCATCTCGTCGTGTAGTCTACCTCCGGGTACTGACTAGTCCTTGAACACTCGGCCTTCGACAGCACTGTCTGTTATCTGCAACCAACACAATGAGGTGCGAGCATAGCTCATGCACGGGTGAGTATAACGATACTCCGTAGGGACCCCGAGACCCTCAAGATCTCACTAATCCAACATGGATAACCAAAAGAAGATCTCAACAGATAACCTCTACTTAGATATATGCCCATACATATACCTAAGTTATCAAGTAACCCATCTCAATCATGAGGAAACACTAGGATTGTGAAATCAATGGATAACCACTACCCAGGTATATGCCCATACATATACCTATGTTATCAAGTGACCCATCTCAATCATGAGGTAAACACAAAGGTCAAAAGTCTCACCTCAAACCAGGATTTTCATTATCGAAACTGTAACTACTGAAGAGCACCGTCTAAGAAGTGTACAGTGGTCCTGTCACGACTCCGAGGTACTGCTCACTAACCTAAGAATGCTGAGGTACTCCTCATGTCGAGTACTGCGGGTTTGTGGCCAACTACCAGGCGCTCCATCCGTTTTGGTTCAGTCGCCAAATATCGGGCGCTCCCCCTAATAGCCTACAGAGGTACTCCTCCTGTCGAGTACCGCGGGTCTGCGGCCAACTACCGGGCACTCCATCCGCCGTGGGTCTGTCGCCAAATACCAGGCGCTTCGTCCACTGGGCTAGTCAACTCACTCCAAGTCGAGTCTGTCAAGCAGTCATCAGGTCGCAGCCGGCTACACAGTCTTCGTACTCCGCACGGTCGTCTCCGGGAGGGTCCGCTCCACGAGCTACTGGTCGATACTCCAAGTATCACCATGTCCCAAAAATAAGTACCTCAATGGACCGTCTCGTCATAAGGGTCTCAACGCAACAGACGACGCGTCAATCAGACGCCTGGTCTGTGAGTTATTAGCCTTTTCGTCCCCGGGGCCCGGTTGGATTCGTGTGCGAACCAACCCGGCCGTATCTCAATTATACCCCGAACTCTCATAGGGTATACTCATATGTACCGTTTTGAACGAGATCACCAACGCCGCTGACGGTTCGTCAAACAGACGTCCGGTCAGAAAGGTATCATCTTTTCCGTTCCAGGGGCCTGGTTGGATTTTGGGTGCGATTCAACCCGGACACTATCCAACTATATCCAAAACTCAGGAGAAGGATGCCAAAAGTTCCGTATCGTCAACAGGAACGCAACTCAATAGACGGCGCATCAATCGGACGCCTGGTCTGGAAGTTATTGGCTTTTTCGTCCCGAGGGCCCGATTGATTTTTAAGTTAAAACCAACCCGACTGTACTCTAACTGCATCCAAACCTCGAGCGGAGTAAGCCAGAAGATCTGTCTCCATTAGAGGAATCCATCAAATTCGACGACATGTCAATCGGACGTCCAGAGCTCATGATATTAGCGTTTCCGCTCCGAGGGCCTGGTTGGTTTCGTATCCGAACCAACCCAGCCGAACCCAAAGTAATCCGAATCCTTGTGTGCAATATACTAAAACGACCGCCTCGATCCATGGATCGCGTTGCCGCTGACGGCATGTCATTTGGAGGCCTGTAGCTCATGTTACGGGAATTTGAAAGAAAGTGGTCCGAAAACGGGGGGTCTGGGCCAGGATCGACCCGGCCCGACCCCCCTGGGTCGGCCCGAACCGGGTCGGACCGACCCGAGTCCGACCCAGCTGAACCCGTCCCAGCCGGCGCGACCCGGCCCGGCCTAGGCACGACCCGGCCGAAAACGGGGGGCGGGCTGCCCCCGCGGATGAGAAGCGCGGACCTTCGTGGGGACGCCCCGAGTCAACTGGACGTGGCGGCCGGGCCGCATCCCTCCACCGGTTCTGCGCGGCCGCGGAAACGCGTCACCGCCGCAGCGGGTTTTACCAGCGGCGCGTCGGGCGCAGCCACCGCCTGACGGCCGGCCGCTGCCGGCGCGCCGCCTCCGACCGCTGTACCCGCGTGGCGTGCCGACGGGAGTTTCCGTGGGCCACCGCACGCGCTCCTGTGGTCCGTTTTGTGTGTGGTCTTTGCCAGTGGTCCTCCCAGGACGCTATCTTCACTGCAAAGCCCTCAAATCGCCCTTGTGGCCCCGTTTGTCATCGCCCATCAATCTGCAGGTCAAAACAAAACGCGTTGTCTTCGTGGTTCTCCGGCGCGATGCGACGGCACCGCGCCCTTCCACCGTGGCCCCGCTCTGGCCGCGGTGTCTATTGTTTTCTTCGACGCGGCGTGACAGCGTTGTGTTGTTGTTCAACTCCACGGCATGGCGTGACGGCGTCGCGAAATATTTTCCGTATGATTTCCGTGTGGTGCGACGACACCATGCCATTTCTTCCCTACCACATATGAAACAACATCAATAATGGAGGAGGGTCAGCCGTGTTTGTGCAGTCCGGCCCCCTCTCATTAGTCGTTAACAATTGTTCGTATTTTCACGAAGAAAGACAAGATAGTATTCACGAGCGAAATAAATAAATAAAACCCCTACCTCAAGTGTCGTCGAGTGAGGGTTCGTCGCGGATTTTCTCGTCGCGGAAGGAAAGTCGTCGGCGACACGTCGTCGATCTCTAGGGGTTTGGCGTTCTTCGTCAGAGGTCGGAGCGTTCTTCTCGTTCTTTGCGTTCTTCGTCGAAGAACGAAGAATTCTCTCTCTTCTCTCCCAAAGGCTTTACACAACACAAACCCCCTCAAAAAAATAAAATAAGTCCTCAACTTATTTTATTCTCAACTTATGAATTAGAAAAACAAAGGATAAGAAACGATCAATTAATTCAAAGAATTAATTGTAAAACTTAACTGCCCAAATAAATAGAGGCGTTTCTTAACCAGCAAAATGCACGGTTGACTTCGTTTAATAGGGGGTGCGGGTGCGTTACCTAGCGGAAAGAAATGGTGGGGCTCATACGGGTCCCACCTCACAAATATCCTACCAAGAGGGTAGGATATATCTGGGTAGCACCCTATCTTCATCAACTTAGCTTAAGCTACTTTAAGTGGCTTCAAGTGGATTCCAAGCGGCTTAAGTGAAATAAAATAAAGTTTGTCGTACAATTTATTTTATTTCTTAACTTTAAGCATAAAAATTAAAAACCATACCCGAGCAAACACAACTCCGGAAGAGGCGTTTCTAAGCAATTACCGGTGTTGCGATTCCATCGGTGCCCTCGGAATTCGATTCCGAGCACCGGTTCAAAAGTTAGAAAAACCCACTCGTCCGTTCACTAAACGTACCCAAGCCAAACTTCGGAAAATGATTCCGGGCAAACCGGGCCTCGAAATCAGGTGCCGTCAGAAACTGCGTTCTTGTAAAATTCCAAAGAAAATTAAGAAAAAAATTTCCTTGGAATTTACGAGTCTTTACAATAATGTAATTTATTAATTATCACATTAATGTTATTATAATTGTAAGGGATTTCATCTAATTTTATACTCCATTTATTCATATTTATTATTTTTCAATTATTTAATTTTATGTGATGAAGATAAATCCAATTTCATATACATTACCTGAATAAAATTTTATAAATTGTAATTAAATTATAATACCATTTTTATCATTAAATGTTTTATAATTTAAAAGTCACAAAGTTGGTATGAAATTATATTACAATATATTTTTTGGGATTATATATATTCTAATTAAGGGATTAATATAATACATTCTTCATAAAATAAACCTATGTTATTTACTCTGAATATTTATGATGATTCTATATTTTATACAAAATGTTTCACTAATGATCACTTTAATCCTAAAAATAATTTTTTAAGGAAAATATGATACTATTTTTCTCTATAATCAAGAATATTTTATTCTATATCAATATATTTTTATATGTTTTAAAAAAATATATTTCTAATTAATTGAATAACTTTTTAATGATGTGATATGTAATTGTGTCTTTCCTTTACATTTTTTGAATGAAATCCAATTTTAATTAAATGGTTTAATTTTTTCATTCTTTATAATAAGTGAATGCTAAAATTTCTATTTAATTTATATAGGCTTAATGAATTTTTCAGTGGCGAAAACAATTTTATGAAATCTAGATTCTTCTATAAGCTTCCCAAGGTATTATAAATAAAAATAAATAAACAAAATTTATTTTGAAATTTATTATTCTATTTTATTTCATTCTCTTTAATATTTTATTTTATTACAAAATATATATTTTTGATTAATCACTATTCAAATTGTTTCTTATATTAATTTTGCAGTAGTTAAATTTATCTTTAAACATTCATATTATTCAGATCATATTGTCATCCTACATTAAATTTCAATTCCATATAAATAATATTGGAATCATGGATATGTTTCTTTCCTAAACTGTATACCATTTTTAAATATATTTGATTACTTTTAAGGTTTTATGATTTACTATGGAAATCATAACATTTTATGTTTGTTAATCAATATTGATATTTATTGATACAAAATCATGTTCATGGAATAAATTATCATCCCATATATAAGGAATAAATTATACATGGATTTATAGGTGAGGCTCAGTTATAGATAGCCCCTAAATACATCAATATTTCTCATGAGATCAACAAGTACGATAAATTAATTTAATGGGTTTTTGTTTATACCTACCAATTTCAAAAAATATAGTAACCCAGGACCTTGATCAATATTTCCATCAATATGAATATAATTTATTTTGAATTATTTATTATCATCCAGGATAATATTTTATTAATATTAAAAATTTACACATTATTTGATCAATTTATTTATTAAATGGAATGTGTTTTTAGTTATAAAATGTATTATATTTATTATGTAATATTTACCCACGATATCATCCACCATCTGAAACCCTTACTGTGTATTTAAATCACACTTAATTATTTCTAATAAATTGTATATAAATAATAAATAAACGATTTAATTTCTAGGATTAATATTATTTAAATTTTATATGTTTTATAATTTATTTTTAATGTTAAATTAAAATAATGTATATATTTTTTAAGTCTTGTAAATTTATCTTTTTCCATTGATATAATCAATTTAATAATATTCTAATGTTATAACATAGACATTGGTTAAGGGTCACTTTATTTGGTTTTTTTATAGTGTACAACCCCCCCCCCCCATTTCAAAACATGGGAGATTAGTTTATTGTATCTTGATTTAACATGGAGATGGGGCCTTAGTTTTGGAGCTTCCCATAAGGTCATGGAATATCCAATGGCATTCCATTATTCCAATGGGCATGGTGAATTATTATTACACAATGGTTTCTATAGTTTCAGAATTTTGAAATTGGTGATTTAGACACCTAGTCCTTAGGTAGTGGTTATACCAATTAATGTGGGAATACACAATATTTTAGGGTTGATTTCTACATAATGATGACTTAATTTTCTCTTTTGTAAATCCTAATAACTCATTTTTTTACTGGCATCATTTTAGCTGAACTCTAAGTCATCTTAAGGATGTATTCTACTTCGTTGTGATTTTTCGTTGAATGATGTTATCTTCAATTATTTTTTTGGATTATGTTGTTGAAGGGAGATTGGTTCAGATGTATGTTTCATCACTTTTCCTATGTTAATCTATGGAAATGTTGAATTGGATATTAATTACATGGATTTTTTAAGTATTGGTTACCTCCATGGTTCCAAGAACACTTTTTTACAATGTTCATTGATCTCGTTTAATTTTTTGAAGTGTTTCAAATATTTTTAGGTTGCTGGTTTCATTTTAATTATAACTATGGTTATTTACTCATTTTCTGTTTTTTAACAAATAGTCGAATTCCATGATTTATATATTGTTTAAATATACTTTTTTATGAATATATGAAATATAACATACCTTCATTTCTTTCATGTATGTCATTTAAAATCGTGTTTTGTTTTGATAGAAATGGACTTCAAATAAAGTGGTATTTTGATGAAAAGTTGTTTCAAATGATGGAATTTATAATTAAATACACTCTATGTGGGGATGGTGAATATTGATATATCGATATTGATATGCACCATTATTGAAACATTTCATTGGGACCTGGCGTACATAAGTGGTGGTTGAACTTGTGTTAAAAATCACTATAATGGAATGTTTTTCAAAGAATGAATTTATGATTATAACACAAACTAAAATATATATTTCATTAAACCATTGGGAATTTCCCATATTAGGTTATTCATGTATCCCTTTGTGGTTTGGTCATTGATTTTTTTTGTACTCTAGTCCTGATAATTTACTAAGATGGTGTGATGATCCTAGATAACCTTGACCTATTGTATACTATGACTTAATTCCCATGTTTATACTCTTTATGAAATGGTTCATATTCATATTTTATTTATTTGAAGTGTTTTGAAATATTTTTTATCTCTTTTAATTCTAGAAAAGAAAATATGTTTTATTAATTGTTATTTGAAAATTATTTTATTTTTAATGGTATTATAAAATATTTTATGGGGGTGATTTTTTTGTTTTTATATCATCTTTAAAAATTATTTCAAGCCTCTATTATAATAAATTCATCACAAATGTATTATCTTATAAAATCGTATTTAGAAAAACATGGTAGAGATCCTACTGGGATATTTTTCAGACACCTTACACATACCTATTGCTGTGTGTAGATCCTATTTTATCAGATATGGGTAAAGACAAGAAACCTCATAGTGGTTGTAGAATATCATGATACAATAATGTGGGAATATTGTGTTTACCTATTTCACATAAATATGGGTTTTTATTGTTTTTATTAATCTTGTTTACCTATTTGTATTTGGAACTTATTTTACCTTACAGTCAATGTATTATTATTTTCTTTATTCTTCATTTATATGATCACATTATTTTATATATGCAACTAGTGATCCACTTTGATTTATTTTCATTAGAATATTCATTTCCATAAGTAGTTCACGATTTATAGAAACATTATTCTATATCATATGGAATAGAAATTACCATTTAGTCTTTTCCACAATCTAGCATAGGTGTATGGTTCCAAAATAACCTGGGTCAGGTTGAAAAATATTTTTTCAATATTTTTTTTTAAATGGTATAAATTTTATCTCTTCAAAGTAAATTTTCTTTAAATAGTTTATAGATTTTATATCTATAAATAGATTTTTGGTAGAGAACATTTTTACTGACCTTGTACTTCCTTACAAATTATTGAAAGGATTAATTTCAAAAAATTAGTATTAGGGTTTCATTATGAAATTATGAAGCGAATGGTTTTTATTGTATATTGCAATGTAAGATTTTACCACCCTCATGACAATTTTTAATTATCACCATTACATTATAATTTAAAAAAAAGAGAAAATGTTATTTACGAATTTCTATGAATTTTATGTTTTTAATAAATATAAAAATAAATGAATATTTCATATTATTTTAAAGTAATATTTATATTGGTTTTATATAAGTGATTTTCATTCATAAAATCATCCTATAAATGATTCTTATGGTTTAATGGGGATATACTCTAATGATTCCAACAACCTTATTTCTTATCATAGCTTCTGAAGTTTTTTAAGGAAATTAATGTTAATCCTAATTCATATTAATGGGATATTAATACTATAATTAAATAATAAATGTTTTTATGAATTTAATATGATATGTTAAATATATATTTTTTTAGGTAATGGATGTTTTAAATTTTAAAGCATTATTTATGCGTTTGAAATATCCCTCCAATATATTGGGTAATGATATGTTCTCTTAAGGATATATGACTGAATTAACAATGATTATATATTTTTTGTTGTTATTATAAATGATAATTTTAGGATAATATCCCAATATTTATACAAAATTTTTTATATTATTAGTACAATTAGAATGGAAATAATTTCATATGAAAATTGGTTCATGATTGCAGGTTTTTTTATAATGGTGGAAAGTTGGAATTTAATGAAATTATTTTTCTTTCACGAGTTCTCAGGTTCTACCTTGTAATCATTATGATAATTATTTTATACTTACTTGTCAGATTATACAATAGAAATTTTGAGTTAATAATTTTATATTTACCATCATATTAATTTTTTGGGTATCAATCTCTTATATTATTTATTTGAACTTTTAATTTGTTCTCATAAAAAATTGATAATATTAATCTATACTATGAATATTGATTAATAATTATTATGTTTAAAATTATCCTCCATTTGATATCACCCCTATACATTTTTTTATTTTTCTACAAGTTTTGATGAAATGTTTAATGTATTACTTGTATAGAAGGGCCTCATATATGGTGAATTTGGTGGGAGATGTTGAGTAATTTATATAAAATAATAAATTCTTGACAATGTTGGAAAATACCATCTACTGAGAAATAAATTAGTTAATATACATCAAGGGTATTTATTAGTTATCTATAATAATAATCCTAAAATGTCATTAGGATGAATGTGACTCTGTATTTTTTAATTAAAATGCTGTAGTGGAATTATATATTTGATATCTTGAGTTGGTATCAATGAAAATATATAAATAGTAATTATTATCACTGAATCATGGTGTATGGGTCTTGGTAATTATAGTTGGAATTAATGAATTTTCTTATATAAAATTGTATTTTAACATTTTTTTGATGAGTGTAATATATAATAATAGAAAAACATAAATTGTTAAAATAATAAATCAAAAATAAACGTTAACATTCCTCAATGAATATAAATGTTTATAACTTATAGAAAATTATTGTTTTGGGGTTTAAAGGATAAAATTAATGGTTTTAATTGAATTTGGAAAATTTAATGAAATCGTAGTATTTATTCTATTTATAAAATGATTTTTATGATTATATTTGATATAGGAAAACTAATAATTTTGGTTTTATCAAATAGTTGGAACTCGGAGGAACAATTTTAGAAAGGGCTCAATTTAAAATGCAGAGTTTTTATGAATTTGAAACTATTAAATACAATATTGAGTAATGAATGTTTTTTAATACTCTACATGATTTCATGGGTTATGATTACCAATAATTACCTAGTGGAATTTATCAACACATGAAATAAGTGAAATGGATTTTTATAGAATATTATGTGAAAAATATATTTCTATAAAATAAGATTTGATATTAAAATTTTCAATTCTATAGGAAGAAATACCAAGGTAAATGTCTCAAAGAAATAGGAATATATTTAATTTATTTTAGAGAAGCATATAGAGAAAAAATTATCTATTAAAAATTAAGAGTTGGGATAACACAAGAAAGAGAAATATTGTTCTTATAAGGAATCAATAGATTGCATTAAACATGGGGAGTATGGGAACTATATAGTGATATTCCATATTAAAAAATTTCATCGTGGTGATCAATGAAATTATACCGAAAAATGGTTTGCAAGGTAATTTTTAGAAGATGAGGGAAATTGTGAATAACCAATTAAATAGTTGATTTATTTTATGATTTTTTATTATTTTGTTATGTTTAAAACGTGAATATATTTTTATTGATGAATAATAGGATATGAATAATATTTTTGATATAAAAAATAAGTATTAAATAATAATAATATGGAAATCCATGGTCAATAGTTTATGATGTCTATATATAGGGATTTGGGATTGATTATATAGTAGTTATTTCTTTAAGGATTGTCAATTTTATAAATGATCATATGTTCAGTGGTATATATACCATTTTGAGGATTTATTTGATTTTATTATAAGGTGATTAATGATATTTTGGGATATTTTATTTTGTTTTATAAATAATATAAGATAATTATATTGATAACCTTTAGTTATCTTATATAATTTTATGTTATAATAAGATTATTTTAGTGAATAAAATTAGGAACATATGTTTAAGAGATATAGATATCGCTTGTGGATTGAAAAAATGATTTTGTATAATAAATTAAATTTGGTTTTAACATATTTAAACATATTGGGAGAATTTTATTATTATTTTTGATAGAATATATTTTTCTAGGAATGAAATTTATATTAATGTGGCTTATATTATTAAAATAATAAATAATATGTAACATTTTGGAAGTATGTATAATTTTATTTCATGGTAATTTAGGTTATTTTCTTAAAGAATTATTATATCTTAATGAATATACAATTTCAATGTAACCTTTTTTTGTATTTTATGAACATATTAATTAATATAGTTTGGAGAAAAATGTAAAGTTTATTTTGGATCAATTTGTGATCAAACCATTCTAATATTTTTGTTTTAAATTTTGTTCAAAATGTTTCTTAACATTTGTTATGTCAATTATTTATAAAATGTTTTAAGATGAAATTTTGGTTTTGATGTTGATACATTAGTGATTAATGCATTATTAATTCATATGATGGTATATTAATACTTTAAATTATCCTAACATGTTTCAACCATTTTGGTTTTTGTAAATGTCAATTGACCTGAGGAATAAATTTTCCTCATTTTGAGTCTCTTGTGATCTATTAGATGGAGATTTTCATGCTTCAAGCCTAAAAACTATTCCAGATTATTCCCCATTCTGTCCGTGAAATGAGATGTATGTGAAAATAAATTAAAACGCATCTAAATGTTAAAATTATGCTTATGGAAATTAAATAGACGATCTATGTATATTTTCTCATATTTTCCATCCTGATGGTGTATAATTTCATCGAGAAAAAATTAATATTAACATATTAAATCACATTACTTGGATATCAAGGAATGATTTTGGAATCATAAATCAAATGTATGGATTATTTAAATATTTACCATGAAATAATAAATTTATTATTATCATAAAATCAATATCTCATTTCAATGCTATGATACAGTCATTTTGGGAAGAAAAAATATAAATTAAAAGGATGAAATTAATTAATGGTGGATTTAGCACATTGAGAGCTAAGGATATATTACATAAAACATATATCTTGTTGAATATATTGTGATATACTCTACACTAAAATAAATTTCATATTTCTTCATTTAAAATATGGGTAATCATTAATATATTGTGAATATTATAACTCCCAGAATTTTTTTGGAAGTATTTTTCTGAAATTTAATTAATTTTCATAGATTTATTTAATTCCAATGAGTATAACATTCCTTTTACAAATAACAATATTTTCTAACGCTACACACAACCCCGATTTGGTGTGTATTACATACAACACTAGGCTTACATAAATAATCATTTTATTGCTACAATAATTTATATGAGACTTTTAAAGACCTGATGCTAAACATATTAATATGAATTTTAGTAACTAATTATAAAATATATTTTCTAATGTAATTATATAAATATCGGATATTGAAAATGAAAAATAAAATTTTATCGTAAATACATTATATATTTAGAAATACAATTTTCTTAAATTAAATTCTTTTCATGTACTCTATAAAAATCAATAATATATTTTTTAGACACATTTAGAAAATCAATTTCTAAACTAAAATTATATTTTCAATTTAAAAATCCAAAATTATCTTAGGTTAAATATTTGGCATTTTTATGGGAAACATAACTTTTGGATGAAAAATAAAAATATGGGATTCTAATTCAAAACTCTATCTTATATTTTATTTACTGTAATAAATTACATTTTAATTTGTCTTTAAAGTCAAATTATATCAGTTATTAATCAATTAATCCAATATATTTCATTGTAATAAATTTTACATCGAAATTGAACATAAAAACACAGCACACTCTTGAGCATTTATCTTTAAAAACTAATAGTGTCATACAATCCACGAGATTAATTTTAATTTAATTTCTACAAATTAAGTGTTTTAAATTTTTAAAAATGGTTACCATATTTTTAATGATAACAATTTATAATTTTCAATAAGTTTAACTATGTTTTTGACCAAAATTACTAATGAAATTTAATAAAATAAATTATAGAGATTAATAACTAAATTAGCCAAAAAAGTATTCAACCTTATTCACAAGGCTAAAAAAACTTAAAAACATAAAAAATATATATATTTTCCATATATCCAACATATTCTCATATTAATATTATTTTTTCCAATATTGGTTCCACATTCAATGGAAAATATCTTGGTGGAATTCCTTTTCCCAAAAATTACAAGAGCGCCACTCCTCCTACAATATAAAAATGCCTCATATCCTCCCACTTTCTTGCACCTCTCAAGAAATTTTGTCTCTAGATTTATATTACCATATATTTACTCAATATAACTCTACATTTGAAAAATACATCAAAGAGTGTCCTTTTGTGAAAACCTATTGTATTTACCAAAAGAAGAGGCAATATCCTTCCTCATGTTCTTTTATATTGTTTTCTTTATCCAACACCTCAATTAATCTTATTACATGAAAAAATAGTATCATACATACCTTAAATGTTATTATATGTCTTTATATTATGGTTTTGATCTTCACTTACACAAACATCCATCTGAAGGGTAACGAACATACCATTCTTATATACGGTGATCTACCGCATCGTGAAATGATGTTGTTCTTTTTACCTTTACCACCTCTTTTTGATTTGAATTATGATGGAATCTTTGTTTTTGTATGATATATGTGATATTTATAATTTTTTTAAAATTATTTATTTATTATAGAAATCATGTATTCGTGATTTTAATTTTTTTAAATATGATAACTTCATTTGTGGATGTGTGGACTGCCGCCTCCTCAAGGCGATGTCAATCATTCACAGGTTACATATAATGAAATACAGATGAGTTTAGTAAAATTATATTATATAAATGAAATAACAATTCAAAATTTAATAATATTATACCCCTATATACATATTTTTCATTTACATTCTTTCTTTCAATACTACATGAAAATAGAAACATTGTTCATGTGTACATACAACCTACCATCCTAAGGAGAGGTGTATTCTATTTCATATACCTATCTTTTATATATTAATATAAATGTATATATAATGAATATAAATGATATATAACTCATTTTATACAATCTATAAATAATTATATAATTATATACTCAATATTATCAATAATGAAATGTCAAATA
Source organism: Viscum album (assembly GCA_963277665.1). Classification (NCBI taxonomy): domain Eukaryota; kingdom Viridiplantae; phylum Streptophyta; class Magnoliopsida; order Santalales; family Viscaceae; genus Viscum; species Viscum album. Next base: position 1,230,301,060 of record OY728162.1, on the reverse strand, counting down.
TTATACGATAAAAAAGTAATAATTACCTTAAATGTTAATTTATTATGGAATTGTTAATAAATGAGTAATAAACGGTGATTTGAAAACATTATGTGATGTTGGATATAATTATATGGTTCAATATAATATTTATAATAAACATATATTTATAATACATGATTTTATATGAGTTTGACAAGAGTCAAGAGATAAAGAAATGTAATTTCATCTCACTTTTTATTTCTATACAAACTTCTTCTATTCACCACCCATGTATTCTTCATGGAGTATATACATATAATTAATCGAATATATATATATATATATTATTCTTAAATCCATTGGTATTTTCATATCCATTCTATTAAATTTATATCATGGGGTTTATGTTTCAAAATTTACTAAATTTGAATGATAGTTTGGGCTCAATTTGCCTTCAATGAGAAACATGATTTGTTATGCACCAATAATTTTTTTGAATGTGTGTTTGAAATTTTATATCATGAAAATACAAATGTTCTTGATATTTTATGAGGCATGTAATTTTATTTTATTTAATTGGGAGTATGATAACATGTTTCAGTGTGGCAAGAGTCTATTGAAACAATCCCATTGGTAATCGTTATTATTTAATACTATTATTCTAGTGACGAAATATTATGACCCATAACACAATAATAATAATGATATTTCTTTTCCTCTATTTATTTAAAAGAAACTGAAGTATTATTACCAATTATTACTCATTATTACTTAAGGTAATTAAGAAAATGGTTTTTAATAAAAATATGCACATATTTCTCTTTTTGATTAGAAATATATATTATTTCAAAAACCAAATTTTTTTTTAAAAAAACTCATTAAGGAATTTAAATGAAAATGGAAATTAATTATCAAGATAAATTGAATTTAGATTTTTTATGATTTTCAACCAATCCATTATAATATTTTAAATATATTTTTCATGAAATATCATTTAAAAATTATTGTATTCTTAAAAAATGGGATTTCAATACAAAAAGGATATTTTATTTATTATAAATTTTTAAAAAGATCATTCAAATTTTTTTTCCATATATGATAGAATCCATTGGTTTTACTCATGAATTTCTTGGGATATGATTCAATGTTTCCATTCATATTTTTTCATTGAATGGTTTATTTTTTTTGTGGAATCGTGTTTATGAAACAGATTTATCTTTAAGAGATTATATGCTTTTGATAATAAGTTATTTTTATGGTTTATTCTTTTAATGAAATTTTTATGAAACCTGTATATTTTTCTATAGGTTATCGGGTGATTAAATGTTTATGATATTAATTTCATTGATTGTGTTATGATATTATTATTTATGATCTAATGAGACATGTATCTATGAATTCAATATATGATGGGTGGGATCTATATCTCCCACCAATGCATTGCATAAATATTTATATCACATGAGATAGATTAATTTGGTATTGGGAGTGAACATTGACTACTATGATGGCTAGGAGAGTGAACCAGGAATTCAAAGATTGTATGGGGACTTAAATCATAGTACTAAGATGGCTAAGGGAGTCAACCATTACTACCATGATGGTATGAGGAGTTTACTAATATGGCCATTTTGGCAATTGATTGATTAATATGGAAATGATTTTATATGATAATGTGTCTGCCAAAATTCTATGACTTATTGAGATGTTAGGATTTCATTTATTATGTTATTTATTTCATTATGATTCATATCATATAAACTACCGAAATTTATTTCTGGATTTATTTTTATTATCTTATGCTATGAAAGGTATGATCCTCTAAAGTTATGGTCAGGTTCTCATACCCCTATGATCGTGTTTATTCTTACATGTCTCTTTTGTTAGCACATAATGAGCGTTTCGAATCACCCATTTTTTATGTTTCCTTCCCCAATTTATGATGATATAAATCATTTTTTAGGTATCTAATAACAGTTCTAGTCATGAAGAACCTTACTGGAGATAATGTATCACACTTATAAACTAGTGTATGTGTTTCAATGATTCCAAAGGAACTACAATAATTTGATCCTTGGGAATCTGTTTGTATAATAGTTTATGTATTTCGCTAGAGGTTACGTACTTTTAATTTATGAAATTGTAGGCTATTATAGTTGGTATTAGAGAAAAAATATACTTAACATTTGTAAACCTGGGTGAAAAAAACCTAGTGAGAACCTTAAGGACATATCTCTAGATAATTATAAGGATAAAGAAATGTTTTTTAAAATGTACCGAAAATTGTTAATGGATATAGTGAATTAATTCCTATCAAGATATCAATGTGTAGATAATGAAGTAGATATGGCCCTAGAACAGATGTATTTAGGGGTAATAACTCTTAAAATGTGTGTAAGGCATAACTCATCATAACCTGGTATATGAAAATGGTCCTTTATGTACAAATCGTGTGATACTCTTGGGGGATATGCCTTTGAAATTCACAAAATCTTCATAATACATCATGAATGATTTAAATAGGAGTTGTCTATGAATAATCTATGATAAATCTACCATGACATAGATTAAATATATTTTCATAATTTTGACATCATATTCGTAACTTTTCATGATTATTGGGTCCTCATAATGATTATCATTTCTTAATGTATATTTTTTTGGTTTTTAGTCAGTGGTTGGAACCTAGATGAACCTTATCAATAGTGATTAGAATGGAAAATGAAACAATTTTCCTCATGAGGAACCAAATTATATGGGATCATAAATTAAAAAATTTATTACAATTCTCAAATAGATTTATTGATTTATGAATCATGGTGGACATCAAAATATTAAATTTTTGGAACAATATTATATTACTTCCTTAGTGTAGAAACATACAACTTCTTTTATAAGGTCTCTTTGTCCACATGTTACTGAACAATGGATCATTACTGTTGAAAATATATTTTCCCTTATCTAGTTCTCATATCATGAGAAAGAATTTATATATTTTTATTAGTGAGATAGAGAAGTGTATAAGTGGTGGATGCTAATCAAGAATACAAGGTAGCAAGATGAAATTGAATCCATGGTTTGGGACAAGTGCATGATTTTTTTTTTCAATTTTTACATTCCATGTATTCTTCAAAAATTTATGGAGAAATATTTTCACGATTTGATGAAAAGGGATGATGAATTGGTTGGTACCTATTAGGCTGATTTCATAAGAAAGTTTAGGTATGATTTTTGAATTATCATCCATCCGAAATGAAAAGTTGATAGGTTCTTTAGTGGATTAAAAGATTTTAATAAGGTTATTTCCCATAAGAGACATTTGTATCTATAATGTGATTTTGTGTTGAGTAGTCAATATTGAAATGGAGGTTGGATTCATATATCAATACAATGGGATTTGAAATGAAAATGACGATTTTGTTTTATCGAAAACCTAAAATCCATGAAGATAATAAGATGATTATAACTTTATATTATAATTGTTTGAAGAACCGTAGAGTGAATTTCCTTAAATGTTTTAATAAATTTTTTATGTTTGTAAGGGTTGGAGAGAAGGAATTTGGTTTATGATTTTACGGGATGAATTTAGATAATGATGATACTGAAGGAAACGAGGAAGATAATGAACCTCCGATGATTCAGTGTCAGTAGTGTTAGAAGAATTGAAATTTTGTTAACCTATTTCTAAACCAATGGTAAGCTGATGATGGTTAACATCATTATATTTATAATTTGAGGGATAAGGGGAAATATGATGAGACAACATTTTATAATGAGGGGTAAGTCCTCGATTTAGTAAAAGGTACACTTATAATCCACTCTAGAATTAAAAATATATTACTTTCTTATAGATCAGTCCAATTTTTCTAATCTTTAAAATTTTATACGGGTTTTATGATTCATAACAAAATTATTAGATGCAGAATTAGCACTGATATACTCTAATAGTACGATAAATTCCTTCCAAGTCTATAATTCCTCTCTAGTTGTTGTTTATGGGAATATTCCTTCTGAAAATCATTTTATTCTTCCTTTGGTCCAATTTTTTATCATCTCAGTCATGGATTAGATTCCAATGAATAAATCCCACATCAGGATTTGTGGATGTTACATTATGATTGATATTTACAACCCTGCATTTATCTTTCATTAATGTGAAATGAAAATTATGATCATCCTTGGAATATTACATCTAGTTTTTGGGTCTTAATTCCAATTCAAAAGGGTTGTTTATATAAAATGGTTGTGGAAAACGTGATATCATTGATATACTTATTGTTCAGGAATTTTTTGATATCTTTCTAGAAGAGTTTAATCTCCTTCACCCAAAACGTTATGTTGAGTTCTCAATAAAACTCATAGCTGGTAGCACAACACTTTTAAATCCTCCAAATAGAATAGCCCTGATTCATTTGAAATTATTTAAGAAGAAACTATTCTAAAACCATGATAATGGATTCATTAAACCCAGAGTGTCACCTTGAGGTGCACATATTATTTTTATGTCAAAATAAAGATGAATCTATAAAACTTTGTGTTGATTACCAGGTGGTGAACAAGATTACAATCAACACCAAGTATCATCTCCCCAAAATTGATGACTGGTTTGACCCACTACATTGATATCAATACTTTTCCATGGTTAAACATCATTCTATATATGATCAATTGATGGTGAATAAGGAGGATATAACAAAGGTGGAATTCTATACAAGGTATTAACACTATGAATATATAGTAATTCCTTTTGGTCTAACTAATTCTACTATTATATTTATCAGTTTGATGAATAGAGTCATTGGATAATAACTCGGTTGGGTTGTGGTATTATTAATAAATGATGTTATTACATATTAAAAGAGAAATTATGAGAATGAAAACCAATTTATAATTTTACTAAAGACCCTAAAGAAGGAGAAAATATTTGAATTTTTTTAAAGTCTCAATTTTGGCTGCAAAAGGTTTCATTTTTTGGATAATTTAATTTCAAGATATGTTATATCAGAAGATCAATCATAGGAGGCTATTGACTACTAGCCTAGACCAACCATGATGAATGATATCAATAGATTTCATAGGTTATATGTATATTATCTATAGATTGTGGAGAATTTTTCATGACTATATAATCAACTAACCATGTTTACTTTGATGTGTGTCAAGTTCATATAGAAACACAAATGCTAGGAAACATTCAAGGAACTAAAAAAGAGGTTAGTCAGCACACCAGTGGTCACATTATCCGTTGATGAATGATTATGATTGCTCAATACATTAAAACCTTGGGATAGAGAACAAGGTTGACGATTATTTTAGTCAAAGGGATGATGCTATTATTTCCATGATGAGGAATAAAAAAGATCCAATATTTCTGTATTTTCAATGGATAGTTCTTTAAATCCTCATTTTAGGGGAAAAATATTACCTTTTTAAAATAATTGTTTAACCCTCAATAAATGTTAATATTAAGGAGGCGTCAAATGAAGGTATAGAGCTGAAAATGAATTTTTTATATGGTCCTAAGATTAATCATGATCAAGATGTAATGATAAGGTTTAAAAAAATTTATGTGTTCCTTCCATTAAATATTTAAATAAGCAGAAATTATAGTAATATCATAATTCATTATTATATATTAATCCATGATGTATGAAGATGAATATGGATTTGAAATAATATTTTTTCTATTATTTAATGTAGAGAGGTATTTCAGAGTTTTTTCTGATTCATTTGTATGATATAATATTATGGGTAAATGATAAAATTCTAGGGATACTGAATTCATGCCATATACAAAATATAAATGTTATAACATGAGTGTGGAATTTTCTATTGGACTCCCCAAAACAAAAAAAAGTGTTTGATGCTATATGGATGGTAGACAATAACTATTCAAAGTCAACACACTTCATCACTAAAATATGATACATCTTTCCAGATAATCATTCATAGTTATACAATATGGAAATGGTTATTTTGCATGGAGTACCACATTCTAATGAATCAAATTGAGATCTAAAGTTTACCTCAAATTTATGTAAGATTTCATTAGCATGCACTTGATAATAAATTGGTTTTGATCACTTATTATCATCCTCAAATAGATGGATAATATAAAAGAACAATTCAATCCTTAGAGGATATGTTGATATCACAGTCTCTATATTTCGAAAGTGGTTGGGATCAACAACTTCCTTCAGTTGTGTTTTCATATAATAATAGATTTCGCCCAAGCATTTATATGGAACCTTTTGAATTCCACTATGGGATGAAATTTAAAGCTGTAATGTTATATGATGAAGTTGGAGAAGGTAATCTATTGGGAATAGGTATTGATAAAGAAATGATAGATTGGGTTATAGACATTGGACAACATATCTTGGCAGATTAAATTTGGGAGAAAAGTTATTCTGGTAACCTATGTTGTGATATAAAATTTTAGGCTTGTGAGAATGTATATCTATGAATATCGATATGGAATAAGGTTACGGGGTTATGAAAGAGATGGAAACTATTCCCTAGGTATATTAGTCCCTTTGAGATTCTTGATCTTATTGGGGCAGTCACCTATCACAAGGATATTCCTCTAAATTTTTCTCATATACAAGATGTGTTCCATGTATCTCCCTTGATACAGTACATTACTAAACAATCACATATACTAAACACATATGTCATACTGCTAGAGCATGATAATTCTTACAAGGAACAATAAGTTGATATTATAGATCAAACAAAGAATGTTCGACGAAATAAGAGCAGTCACCTAGTCAATGTTTTGTAGAGAAATAACTAGATAATGGGATCTATTTGGGAACAATAGTATATGATGAATTGAAAGTAGCCTCATTTTTTACTTGAATGACAAATTAAAAATGAAATAGTCATTTTAATGGGGGTAGAATGTAACACCCCATGTTTTTATGGTCTATTCATCTAATTTAATGAATTAATTTTTATTTATTTCTTGAATTTAACCATTTCAATTATTCATTTCACATGGAATAGAGTTTGTGTGTGTTACACACAAAACTGAGTTTCTAAGATACATTATTTTTTTAAAACTATATAAATGAGATAGTGATAACATTGATTATAAAATTAGTAATATGAATTTTAATAACTATTTTTTAAATAATTTAAATATTTTTTTATATAAATTGAACACATTGATAATCAAAAATCTAATTTTTTGTAATATCTATGTATATTTTAAAATAATATATTTTCAAGTGTATTGATTTTGATGTTATTATATTAAAAATTTTGAAATTGATTTTAGAAACATTTATGAACTTATAATTATAAAATTAAATTCATTTTTAATTTATAATTTCAAAATTATCTTTGGCTGAATGTTTTGGATTTTTCTGAGAAAGGTCATTTTTTGATGAATAGGTACGAATACTGAATTTAAATTCAAAACCTACTTTTCCTCTAATTTTAATAGTGTAAATTAATATATTAAATTTTATATAAAGTAAAATTATAAAAATAATTAATATATTATTAATATTTATGTCATTGGAATAAATTACGTAGTGATATTGAAAATAAAATCATAACATACATTTGATTATTTTTACTTTAAAAACATTTTGTTTCGTCCTATTACTGTGATTAATTTAAAATTAATTTATAAAATATATATGATCGAAATTTGGTAAAATCGATTAAATATTTGGAATCAGAAGAATTTATATTTTCCAATAATTTCAACATATTTTTTGACCAAAAATATTACTGAAAGTGATTAAAATTATTTATAGTTATTATAAGAAAAAATAGATTTACAAATAACTAAACCATAAATTTAAATCCAAAAATCCTAGAAAATAATATAAATGGAATTGTATGACCATATATAGACCCCATACTCTTTTGGGTATAATATTTTCTGTCGGTTGATCCACATTAAATAAAAAAACATGGTTGTAATTCTATTTTCCAAAATTTTCAAGAGTCCCACTCCTCCTCCACTATAAAAAGGTCACATATCCTCCCACTTTATCACACATCTCAAGAGACATTGGCTCAAACAAATATTCCCATATAGATAATCAAAATTATTCCCACAATCATAGAATCCTCCATTTTGGATTAAATCCATCCAATGATTCCATTTGGTGTTAACCAATCAGACATCCCCAAAGAAGTAGTAACATCCTTTTTCAAGTCCATTATTTTATTTTATTTATCTAGAAAAACCATTCATATTTTTAATGAAAATATATTAGAAAAATTTTCATAAATATATTGATATTTTTAAATTTTAAGGGTTTATCGACCCTTAAAAATAGATTAAACAAATTGGTTATGAACATTCAGTTCTGGAAAATGGTGAACTACCGACTCACGAAAAAAATGTTGTTTATTTTACATTTCCCACCACTTATGGTTGGTAATTATGATAGAATATATATTTTATATGATATATATTATTTTTAATATTTTTTAATTAATTATTTATTATATAACTCTTTCTTTCATTCATTCAATATTCTATAAATATGAAAACTTTATTTGAGGAAGTGTGGACTACCGCCTCTGCAAAGTGATGTCATTTTCACACAACTTAAATGGAATGTATTAAGGATGGGATTAGTGAAAATATATTATATATTAGAAATAATAAATTTACTATAATAATATTATATACATATATAAATATATTTATTTTACAGTATTGCTTTTAATACTCTATTAAAATAGAAATAACATTTTTGTGTTTGTATGGCCTACTGTCTCCATAAATGGTGCATTCCATTTCATATATATATCATTTATATGTTATTATAAATGATTATATAATTAATATAAATGATATAAAATGAATAATTTGAATTATTTAAATTATGAAATGATGATTAAAATCATAGGATCATAAAATAAAAATCAAAATATATATGATAAACAAAACAATTATTACTCGAAATGATAAATTAAAATGGAATTAATAATAAGAAAAAAATAAAAGGGGATAAGAAAATATTATATTCGATTAGAAATAATAATTTTGTTATGTGAAAGATTTATAATAACTTTATATTTATTATACAAGAGCTTGGTATGAGTACAATGGGAGTCAAGACAGGAGGTAAGATTTATAATAAATTTATATTCATGGTGTTTATGATTCAAAATTTTCCAAATAGGGAAGATTAATTTGTCCCAATTTTCCTTTTTGAGAAACGTGTTTTGTTAAGCACCTATATTATTTTTCGACTTGTATTTTACATGTTGTATCATGAAAAAAATTATTTTCATGATCTTTTTTGATTCATGAAATTTTAATTTCATACAACGAGACAATGATCCCAGGTTCCCATGTGGTAAGAGTTTATTGAAACAATCTCATCATATATTGGGATTGTTTATAATTATGCTTCAATTAATGAAATATTAGGATTCGTCTATCAAGATCATGAATGATTGTATTTATCATGAATTTATTCAAGATATATCCATGTATTAGTTTATTTATTGACTTTTTGGTACTTAATATAATTATAAAAATGGTTTTAATAAAATATGATCATATTTCTCTCTTCGGTCTGAAATCATTTTTCTTTCAAAAACAATGTTTTCAAACAATATTCTTAAAATTGTTTTCAAATGATTTTTGAAGAGAATTTTCATGGGAAAAAGATTTTAATTATTTTTATTATTTTCAATGCATCTGTTATAAGTTTTCATAAATATTAACAAGAAAATATATTCAATAACGTATAATGTTATTAAATGAAATTTTTATTATGAAAGAATATTTTAATGAATAAATTTTTTTAAAGGAAATAAAAATTATTTCCCATTTAAGATGACATATATTTGTGTTACCCATTATAATCTATGAAAATTATTGAATATTTAAATTCATTTTTCAATCATTGAATGGTTTAACCTTTTATGGAATGATGTTTATGAAACACATTTATCATTTATGAGTTATATTCTTTTGAAACCTTCTTTTTTCTTGTGTTATTTTTTTTTATGAAATAATTATTAATCCAATATATTTTCCGATATGTTATGATATGGTTACAAGTTTATGATACCAATTTCATTTCATAGGTTATTATTTTATAGATTAAGATCATGTGTGAAGGTTATGTATGATTTCATTTTGAGATTGATAGGACCTATATCTCCATCCAATGTATGGGTTAATGATTTTTATCTCATGAGATAGACTAAGGTTGTTTTGGGAGTAATCATTGACTACTAATATAGTTGTGGGAGTAAAACATGACTTCCAACTACTTATATGGTCATGGGAGTAAACTAGGGCTACCATAATGGTATGGGATGTGAACCCATAATACTAATATGGCCTTGGCAATAAATTCTTAACTAGTTAGTAAATCATTTTATATTCCAATGTGTATTCTCCAATTCTATGTCTTATTAATATGTCTTGATATCATGGATTATGTTCATTATTTACTTTTGATCCATTTCTTATGAACTATAAATCATTATTCCATGATTTATGATTATAATCTTATGTTATACAGGATATGATCCACTAATGTTAGGATCGTGTGCTCATACCCATATACTGATGTTTATTCTTACATGACTCCCTTGTTTTCCCATAGTAAGAATATGATATTACCCATTTTTTATGTTTCCTACTCTATGTTATGAATATATGTATTATGTTTATCGTATATAATAAGGGTTATTGTATATAATAACCCAGTGGGAGATAATGTACCACACTTACATAACAGTTTTTATGTTTCCATGCTTCCAAAGACACTAGAATAAAATGTATTTGGTTTTCTATTTGTATAATGTTTTAATTATTCTTGAATACTTATATAATGAAAAAATATTAAAAGTAAGGGTCCCAATAATTAAAAACTACTCAAATTAATAAATTACCACTCCATGGTAATTGATGTGAAATAATTTTAAAAATAATTACTAATTAGTAGGTTTATTATTCTGTTTTGAAAGATTACATTAATATTCTGAATTATTATTCAAATTAATAATTTTCAGAATTTATAATTTTTATTTACAGAATGAAATTAATTTTTCAATTCATTATATAAAATTTTTCTTAGAATAAATTTTTAGGAAGTTTCTAAAAATTATTATTCTTAGGAGAATAGTTAAAAACATTGTGTACTCTAATATTATAAAATTACGTTTGATTAATTATTTACAATTTACCTTAGTGGTTTTAATTGGTATTAAATTCAAATAACACTTCTTTTTCAAGAAATTATTCATGGGAATCAAATATATTCATTATTTTGTTGTAAAATTTTTTTTCCCTCAAAAAACATTTGAAAAAATGTGTTTTTTCGATTTTGTATATTTCTATTATATGTATATTTAAATACAGAAATAAATTGAATTTTCAAAAATTTATTTCAAAATATAAATTAAAATAATTAAATTTGGTTGATATTTTCATTTTTATTTTAGTTATAAAAATAAGACCATAGTAAAATTTAGTCACCAGGATGAGAATAAAAATTGATATAGATGGGATTAAAATAATATATTATTTTTAAAATAAATCCAAATTTATCGTAATTTTAAATTTCTATGCATTTGTTCATTAATTTATTATATCGAAATAATTGAACTAAAATAGTTCCACTTACCAAGAAAAATACATTTTCAAATTTTCAATTTTATTAATATTTTGTAGGGTTCCACTCCTCTCACTTAAAAAATGGATCCAACCACCCATCATTTATCCACACATGTTGAGAACACTTTATACACCAATTTCTACCAAAATAATGTCCCAAAAACCCCATCCATTTCTATGAGTTTAATGGCTTTCTAGAATTCCAATATAATAAGACTTGAGATTTTTTTCCAAAGGAGTTTTTATAAGGAAGTGGTATAATTTCATACCAAGATCTCTAATGTTTCATTTGTGTAAAACATTTTCCGAATATTATAAGGAAGATGTATATGTTCAACTACTAGAACGTGTACTTTTATTTTCTTAGTTTTACCACCAACATGAACATTGTTAAAATCATTATGACAGGAATGATTAAATAATGTTATGTAAAATTAATATTATGTAATAATTACTAATTTATTATTTTTAAAAAAATAATGTTGTATATATATATATAATTATTGGTAAATATTTTAAATAAAATCTATTTTTTATAAAATAAAAAAATAAAAAAATGGAAATTTTAATATTTCCAGGAAAATCATCAACACATGTTCCATTAAAATTTAATTAAACTCTAAAATAAAATCATATATATATATATATATATATTTTAAATCTTCATTGAAATAATAACGGGGTTGAAACAATGTCCAACGGGAATGGACCAAAACAACATAATAAAACATGTATGTTAAATATAATAGTTAATAAATTTACATTGATTTATAACAAAAATTGGTTAATAAATGCGTATTTAAAAATTATAAGTGGGTTTAATATCATGATATATGTATTAATATTATTATTATATTGTTTTTTAAGCATCATAAATTTATTATAAAGGATTTTAGAACTATTTTGACCAAGAGAACTTCTGATTAAAGTTGATTATTAACTCAATATACATTTATTAGGTTATATAACTTCTTTTTTGATATTTTATGCCATGAAAATGTGTTTTATGAACTACTAAATCATAATAATTGTCAATAAATATATGATTTTTTTATTTTTTCCTAAAAAATAATTTCATTAATTGATTTATATTTCAAATTTTATAATCATTATAAGAGATCTGAGTTTCATTTTTATATTCAATAAGACATGATTCATGTTTGGAATGATGTTTACATTTATGTGATTAAAATTATACCCCATTATTTTACGTTGGAACATTATTTAAAATAATAATGGGTTCTATATAACAATATTAAATTCACCCACTAAATTATTTTTTTTAATTTAGGAAATACTAAATATGTAAAATTTTACCATCTCAAACTTCCTTCTTTGAGATATGTTTTTATTGTTGCACCAATATTCACTTATATAGTTTAAATAGTACCTAATTGATATATAATATCATGAATCACATTATAATAATTTTGTTTTTAGTTCCTTACCTTGTTCATTATTTTAAAATCTTTTTTAATTTAAAAGTCTTAAGGGAGGTTTTTTAAATACCATATTTAAATGTTTTAAAATCTTTCTCATCCATGTACAAGTTTAAAAAAAATTATTGAAGATTTTTTTATAAAAAATAAAATTCCCATAAACTTTTTTTAATGAAATTTACTCAAAAGTAATTTAAATTAAATTTTAAAACATTTTGTGTTTGGATCACTTTGAATTTCATTTAGAAATTTTAAAAATGTGAATTTCTAAATATACATATTGAGCGAATTTAAAATCCATCATTACTATTATACATTATAAATAATAATTTACAATTTTATATGATTTCTCAATGAAAATGTTTTCATTAATATTATATGAATTATTAGTTTTTCAAATTTACATGATATCTCTCTTATTTAAAAATAATATTTATAATACTATTACAATGGTGATTTTAATCTATTTCAACATATTGTAATTGATAATGATGACTAAATAAGGATATATTCTACTAATTCTATCCATTAAATCTCTCTGGATGGATTATTTTTATTATTATTATATAGTTATGAAGTAATTTCCATTCTCAATTTTTATGATATGAAGAAATAATTAAATGTTTTTGAAACCCATTTATTTTCCATGGGTTATTCTATGAAGAAATGTTTATGAAACCATTTTATTTTCATTTTTTATTACATTATGAATGTTTTATGATCATGGGGAACAAATATATATATATATATATATATATGGTTTTCAATATTTCTTGGTACTTAAGTTATAACTAGGGATGGTTGTAACTTTATAACCAAGGACAGTCGTCTTACTATAACAAATAATGGTGGTCCATAAATATTCATGAATTTCTAGGAATATATCTCCCTTATTATATTGGTTAAATATTTTTATCTTATGAGAAAACATGATTAGAATGGGGAGTGAACCTAATTATGTAATGAAATTGTTTCATAATGATAGTCATGAGTGTTAACCTGGCCTACTATGATGGTTTAGGGAGTGGAAAAATTCATCTATAATTGACTAGTTAATGGGACATGACAACTATGAATATGATTTTTATTTATATTTATATTCCAAAAAATGGCATATGCTATTGTTATTTTATCATGTATCATGTTCATTGACTCTTTTATTAATCATGCCTTATAAACAACCAGCATATTTCACATGACACAAGATTAAGATCTATGATATGTAGGATATGATTTTAAAATATTATTATCATATTTTCAAACCCTTATGTTCATATTATACACAATTGATCATTGATATATCCCTTATTTAACATTATCAAATATCTTATGTAACCCTTTTTATGATTTCCATTCCATGGTGGTGAAGAAACATATTATGTATGACACCTCAATGAATGGTTATACTTTTGAAGATCCATGTGGCACACTATTTGTATCTTTTATGTACTAGACATTAATAGGTCTACGATTCCAATGGAATTAGACATATATGATTCTGAAATGTATAGTTATGTTATTTAATGAATATTCTTATATGAAGATGTGATATATATATATATATATATATATTTATGATATTTATATTTCATCAAACCATTGGGGGGATTTTTAATGATATATAACCCCGACCAATGGAATTTACATATAATTGTGTACATCTAGGATAATGATATTTAATAGTTTTTTATCATAAAATATGAACATGTTATGATCATTTTAATGATGTATTGAATATAATATAATATATTTATCATATATTAATATATATATATAACTTTAATAGAATGATAAATAGAAATTGTTTGTGTGGGACTTACACATGTGTGACTATTTCTACTCCATCCCATTAATTGGTTACCAAATTGGAAAGGGTATGGTTGGGGTTTACACCTAGTTATAGGCCCAAGATATTTATGTATTATTGATGACGCTTTATAATGATATAATTATTTTGTAAATGGTCATGGAATACACATAAAATGAGGTGCATGATATTTATGGCTCATTGTTTGGGCTTGAGGAGAATATCATTAATATGAAAAAGGATGGAGCTTACACCTTGTAAACACCCATTTACGCATGTATACCTCTATTATATTTTTGAAACGATGGGTAAGGAATACTAGACTAATGGTTAATATGACCTAATAAGGAAGCGTTGGATCTTAGACCATGTTTTTTATAACACCCCATGGTTTTATGATTTGTATCTTCTAAAATAAATGTAATTCGTTCGATAGTATATGCTTCTCAAACGAATTGTGATATAATATTAAATTGTAACTAGACCATTGGAATAGTAATGCGATAATTATGAATATTAATTGAAACCAAATTAATATTATCCTCACTAATTAAGGTATAAATATAACTTTGGAATCTTATAAATTAAATTCTGATATAATTATATCATTGAATAAGTAAATAAATCCTATGAAAATGTCAAATTAAGTGTTAGAATTTTATTTAATACATGAATGTTTATTTAAAATTTTTCATTTAATACAATTATTTAATGGAAAATTTATTTTCACAAATTATTTTCACAAATTAATATTTTTTATTATTATCATAAGATAATTTTACAAAACCGTAATTAATTTTTCACAATTTCATATAATCATTTATAATTTAATAATAGTTATTATTAAAATAAATAATGAACTTAATTAAAAATTATATTTATCATATTAGTAAAATTATTTTCATAAATTTTAGTTCATTTTATAATTCGAGAGGTCACAAAATTTTATGGGTGACTTTTTTGTATTTTTCTAAAATGAATGAATATTTGGTGAATAGTGAAATACAATAATGTAGTTATATATAAATTATAAGTTAAAAATATATATATTGAGTCACAACTTATGTAATAACCATTATATCAAAAGATCATTTTATATTAACTATATTTTGTCATTGGAATAAAAAATATTCATAGTCATAGGCCAAAAAAATAAACTAATTGTTAAATAATCCAATAACTTCCCTCTCCTCCACTAAAACACCGTCCACACCACCCATTATCCTCAAACCTTTTAATAAATTAATATTATTAAATTTCATCCCAAAATATTGAAAAGTATATCCTTTACATATATAATTCTTCGGTCTCAATAAATTACTAAAACAAAAATTCCTTAAGGAGGTTCTCAAGGAGAAGAATTCAAGAGGTACAACCCTTAATACATATCTTTTAATTTCATTTCATTTCATTTCATTTCATGTCATTATTTAAACATATTTATCCAAATATAAATGATAACTAAATTATCTTATATTTATAGTACCATTATTATTTTTTTGTGAATATCTATCATCAAACCCCTTATCTTCTCAACATTAATTTGAAAATGAAAATATGGTTCATGATGTGTCGATTTACTGCCATCACACAAAATAAATTTTTAATTTTCTAATAACAAATACAAGGATGGTCATAATACCAATATAGTAGTAAAAAGTTAATTTATAATTTATATTAAAAAATATTTATTTAACTATAACTAGTATTTAAAAATAATATAAATTAATAATACAAAACTAGTTCAATGTGATAGAAAAACACCAAAATAAATCCGTTATCAATGAATATTTTATATAATGAATCATCCTCATATCTGAAAAGATAATGATATATAATATAATTTAATATTACCTAATTTCATTAACATCAAATAATTTCAATGTCGATTATTATTCACATTTTATAAGATCTTTCATATATTTATTCAAGTGAACCAATCCTGAAAACCAATTATATGAACACTCTTAAACAATGTTATTAAATCTTATAACTCATGAAAAAGAAAATACATCAACTTAATAATATTATACTAAATAAAATAAATATTTATGAGTTTATGAACTAAAATATTCATTAATCTATTTTCATTATCCATAATGTTTACTCAAGCGTGAAACACTTTCAAACATAAGGTAAGGGATTCACCTAGAAAATCCTATTTTTCATTTAGGTTACGATTTCTCTCTCTTTACACCAAAATAATTCATTATTATTCTTATTTAATCCTCCAAAATTATTTTTTATTTTACAAACATATGTTTTTAAAAAAATATTTCACTACATGATGGAAAAATATGTTTTATAAGGATCCCTTTTCAATTCCTTCCTATATACAATACCGATTTAAAGGGAACATTCCAATTTCTTACCCATTTTCATCTAAAATCCATACTATATTTTAATATAATGATATTTTTCAAAAATAAATATTTTTTTAAGAAAAAATATCTTTGTTCATTTCTGGTTTTTTACAAAAATTTAATCCTTTTCATATTTTAAGGTTTATTTAGTATTTTCCTTCAAACCAAACTAAAAAGGCTAATTTTGAAAATATATTAAACAATCCTTCTTTGTTTTTTCAATTTAGTAGGACATAATTTAGGATTACCTATTCAAATTTTCAATTATTAATGTCTCAATATTATTTAAGACTATTCTTTCATTGACTTTATTATGATAATCTTGTTTTCTATGTATTATTGTCCACTTATTCCTTATGTGTGGTGTATAAAAACATCAATTATATTTATGATAATAATTCCCTGATGATTTAATTAAATATACATATTTCTTGTACCATAGATATGATTAGTGACTTAGTTTTATAGCATTTCACATACTGTGTTTATTTTTAATGTTTTTTTAAAAGGGGAAATATTGATAGATCTATATTTTATTTTCATGAATATATTTTGACAATTCATATAGGTCATGAATGAAATATATTTAAAAATAATTATTTATACACTTGGTGACAGGTGTGTCCAAGATATATACATCCTCTCGATGCATTTATAGTTCTCATGATACAAAACAGTTTGTGATAAACCCTTAGTGTTTTTTCCTTGCAGAATCAAACAGTTTTTACCCAATGACATAAAATCTTTTGATGTTAAAATTAATCACAAACTAGATAATTGATGTCCATTGTTTATTTATTTTACTCATATAATTTTTACTTATTAAATTCTATGATATTTTCACTATAAAATATCAATGGATTAATTTACATTATCTGTTTATTTATGGGATTTAATTTTTAGTTATTTACCTTGACATTATGATTAGGCCACATTGACATTGCCTCATTTATTGTTGTTCATGAAATCCCTTACATATAATTTTATCTCACCATTTCATTTTTTTCATTCCCCATGTTATGTTGATGAAATATTCCAATATGTTTTGATAATGGTTTTTTAATTATTTTGTTTTGTGTGTAATTTATAATGTAATATGGGAATCAGGTATATATCTAGTTCTTAAAAACTACTAAACTGATTGATCATTTGTAATGTGGACTCTTTTATATATTCCATTTTAATAAAATAACCACTGAATCTGGGATACTAGGGTGGGAGTTGTTACATTATTGGTTAATATATATCTTTGTTACTCGAGATTATTGATTAGATTCAATAATGTTGAATAGATTCTTGAAATCTATAAGGCCCTGTTTGAGATATATTGGATTAGAATCCTGAGATATGTGAGGTATTATTGAAATCCTAAGGATTTTCATTCCTTTTATTATGTGAATAGATTATTTTAAAAAGAAATATGGTCTTATAGATTATGTATAAAACCCAAAGGAAGGTTTCCCATGTGATTTAATATTCTCATTATCAATGAAATACATGATTAGAGGGGAGATGATCAGTGTTCATAAATAATTAATTTATTTAAGGAGTTCATGGTGGATGTAAGGGTATAAGGGTGATTTTGTATGATTCATGGATTAAAGGTGTTTTTAAATAAGTGGTTGTGGTGAATGAGTTCTTAGGTAAGTAACTCAGGTTAATAAAAACTGTTATAAGGGATGAGAGTGTAAGTGGAACCATGTTATATAATCTTGGAACAAATTTACTGAGATTTAGGATTTTAAACATAATTTTGACTTAGAAACGTGAGGGGATGGGTGCTATTTTTGGTATCCTAATTTTACAAGTCACATTCATTTATGGTCACATTTAGAAAACCCTATTTGGTATGGTCAGGGACCTTAAATGGACAGTCTTTATCAAATGGGTCCACCTATCAAGGGTCCCTCGCCATTTTCTAATGATGAATCCCAGGAAGAGGTATTTTAATATTTATATTCATTATAAGTTGAAAATAATCTTTAATTCCTTAATTTTCACTAAGATTGGAGTTGAAATTCTCATAATAGGGAGTTTTTAGGTGATGAGAATGGATTTATGAAACCCGGGTGGAATAAATGTTTTTATTTGATGATCAATTCTATATCCATCACACATTGTTAATCATAAATTTTAAATTTGGGGGATCGGGTGTTATTATATAAGATAACGTAGTTGGTTAATCAAATAGAGAATAATAACTGCTCAGGTTCCAAGCTCTTTTGAGTAAGGTATGTGATGTAGTCTCATATTTTTATAGGGGAATTGTATTGTATAAAGAATATTAAGGTTGGGAAAACTAGTTTTTGAGGAAGGGACATGTTGACAACTTTTAAATATGTAAATGAGATAATTTATAAAATCTAATTGATAAAATAATACCCCTACACTTTGAATTTAATATAATGGTCTTATATAGGATTGTATTGAAATGTAAATTTTACTTGGATGTAATCATGGAGCATCATGAATACACATATGGATCGAGTGGTCTCATTCTTAGATGATGCTAGATCTTTTTTCCATGCTATTTGAAGCATTTTAAGGTGTGTTTTTGATTATTGATTGTATATATTACCTATAAATATGAGGGGACCATATTTATCATCATGTGTTAATGCCTTGAGTGAATCATAAAAATTTGATTATATCTTTTCATCCAAGTATTGTTCTATTTCTTGATTGTCTTTTACTAGGTTTGGTATGTATTATGAACCTATTCACTTTCAATGATCGACCCACCTATCATATGTTTATACAAAATATTATATAGTTTTCCTAATTAAATTTATTACTTGGGTAGTATCTCTTAATGTTGTTTTGTAATTAATAAAAATATACTTCTATTTAATTTTTTATATTTTTTATTTTTAATAATATATGAAAAAGTAAATTAAAATTCAGATTCATAAAATGGGATTAAAACAAAAATGAAACGTTTGAAAATTCATGTAGGTAGATGTAATGAAGATTTAGTTTGAAAGATATTGTTCCATGGTTAGGATACTTAGATTCCTGGTTTATTTCCTATCTATTTTCAATGAAGTAATTTATAATTATACTCAATAAACATGTACTGCAACACCACTAATTTATCATATAAAGTTTCATGAATAGGAAATATCTTTTACACACCAAACCTCACTTTCTATGAGAGTTAATAATGAAGGAAAAACCTCAACCATGATTGTGACACACTCTAAGACCTATCTTTACCCTATTTCTTTCATTCCTCAAAAAAAAATTAAAATCTATAGTGACTCAAGATAAAAGATGTAAATATTACATTAATTATACTTTTAAATTAGTACATCTAGAAAAGAGTCTCATAAATCATGGAATGAATGGTATAGTTTCTTAGATACTAGCTATAAAACCAAATTATTTTAAAACATATGTTGAATTATCTCTACAATATTGACCATATTGAACCTCTCTTATACATCGCATATGATATAATAATTTTCATAACCCAATAAATACAATCATAAGAATTGTGTCTGAATAAATTTTCAATAAGAGAAAATAATCAACAAGTCATAATCGTTAGATCATAAACATAAGGGAAAACATGGGTATGTGAGAAATGTTAAATAAAATGATCAATGGATCACAACTTAAAATAATAAAACATTATGTATCAGTATAAAAAATTCATAGAGACATGTGATCCATGATTGGTTATCAAATCCAAGATTTGAGCCATGGATATAAAATAAAAAGTAAAAAATTAAATCATAACACAAGAAATAAATGTATGTTTTTAACATGAAATATAAAAATAACATTTTTCATTTAATAGAAATAAAAAATATCATTAGAAAATGAAGTGGAAGAAACATTATATTAATTCAACAAAACATAGTGGAAAATTCTTCTCTATCTAACTCCCATAATATATCTTAGGAGGTATCACTACTTGATTTACATAGTGTATCATGCATCACTATTGGATTCCCATAGTGGATAGATTATTCATTAATATATTACAATAATAATATAATGAGGAATAAAACTATACCAATGCATTTTAGGTGTGATATAGGGCATCATATATCATCATTGATGCATATGTATGCCTTTTAAAATAAAATTATTAATCTTATTATAAATATCCCATTGAAACAAAAGGGATTCATAACATTTTAAAAAGGTATTTCATAAAAAATTATTACTTCATTTGAGATGAATCAATATAAAATAGAATAGATTTTATAGAATATTTTTTATATAAAATAATTACTTAATTTCACACTAGATGGATGTGATTCTCAAGTAACATTCTCAAGACATATTTTTTTGAATATGAAAATAGAACATTGTAATACATTTCATCAACAAAAATTCCAATAATGGAACAATTATATGAAATAAAACATAGTTAAAAATGTGATATAAAATTGGGGAATATAAGATCATAGTAAGGTTACCATGTAAATATTTGAAAAAACCTTGATTGAAAATCTTATTTTATTAGAATACTAATATAATCATAGTTTCAAAATACGTGAATGTTTATTTATGGATAATTTAAAATATAACAATTTTTGTTTCAACTAGGAATGTTAGAACCTATAAATGATTATAAAAACATGGATATGGAGGGAAAATATATTGAAATAGATAATAATTATTCCTAAAATAATTTTTTTAATGAATCAATAGATCCATAAAGTAAGTGTAATTTTTTTAAAAACATGTTTCCAACCAAAAAAAAGATTAAAATAATATATATCGTCATAATTATGTGAAATAATTTAATAATGAAGATTATAATCTATGATGGGGTGATTAAGACTCAAGATATAATATCTGGTCATCAAAACCCCTTACCATAATTATTTACTTCCAATAAATATGTCGAATATATTATATAAAAAAATAACTATCCTAATAACATAATTTAGATAAAATTTCATATATTTTTCCTTTTAAATTTTTTTATATATTTTCCCTTTTCTCGTATTAGAATTAGATACTTTCAACATGGAGATGGAAAATAAAGTAATGATTTCAGCTCCATGAAGGGTTTATAGAAATATTGTGGAGTGGTTTTAATATGGGAATAATGTATCAATGTTGGTGATGCGCAAATTTGTTGATTGGGGTAAGGAAAATATAAATACTATTAAGTCCAATTATATTAGTATTAATAGAAGGTGTTTTTTGCATGTACAGTATGTTTCTACGAAGATAACAATCATGAATTGTGACCATGCCCACGAGACAGTTAATAGAATTTATATTCTTGATAGATTTAAAATCTGTGAATAATCCATATAAAATAGAATTTTTCTTCCATCTAGTATAAAGCCCTAAAATATTGATGACTTAGTTTGGATCCTGACCTATTTATGGGTTTTTCATTATATATGTATTCTATGTGGTCATGGTTTATTTAATATCATTTTTTTATTTGAGGATATAAAGACAAATGTGTGGGGAATTGGTTCAGTCATCTTGAATCAAGGTATGATATTCATTCAAGTGTGGGATTTTTTAATCCCTTTTCGATATTAAGTACTAGAGTTTATGTTTGTACTAAAATTAATTGCCTTAATTTGATTTGGTGGTATTCATAAGTATTATTTTATATTGCATATGTTGTGGTAATTTATATCAAAATGTATAAGAATATCGAGATTTTTATATATATAGTCACATTTTTAGGTTCTAGTGGAGGTTAAATGAGATCATTCTTGATTAATAATATTGTTTGGATAGCAATAGAAGTTGATATTCTATAAAATGCGGAATATGAAAGTCTTCTGAACTTATTTTTTGGTGTCAAATTGTTGTTCATGTCAGGGATAAATGTAACAAGATTGTATTTTACTCATTTTGTTATTCAAAAGGGAACCATGAATCCTTTTGTAAGAATAAGATGAGAGGGTGATCTACACATAAGAATGTGGGATCTCTTCGTGATAGAAAAACTAGTCTTATCAAAGGAAATATGTAGTTTATTGATGGTTCATCATAATTTTCTTAATATTTGATACTGGAGACTCATGGGAAAAACAATATAGCATTAATGTTAGTTTCTAGAAATTGTGTTGTGCCCAAGAAGATAAGGGTATCCTTCTGTAGGATCCCTGAAATGTGAGTGATAAATGAAATATTTTATGGATTCAAGGGGAAATTAATAAATTATGGGAAAACCATGGAATCCATGGACGATGAGATTATAAAGTGGATTATTACTTGAAAAACGCATCCTATAGTCAGGTTTTGACAAATGAAAAAAATGTTTTTGTCGATAATGATGTTTTTAAATATGTACATCCTAGGAAAGCCACACTCATGAAAGATTATACATATCCTAATACGACTATGTTCACTAGGTCTCATCTCCACGCAGAGTTTCACTCATACAAGTATTGTGATTATGATGATTGAAATTCGTATGACTATTATACATGATATACTTTTGTATCTCATGGAATGAGGGCATGAGGCTTGTATAACCCCATCCTTTGTCTTTCGATACTATATTTTTTCCCTTTTTAATAATAGGTCTCTTATTAAAACATCCTAGTATTGGATTTATTATGAACATGTATAATCATAATCACATGGATATTAAAAGGGTTATAACAATATATGCTTTTGAATTAAAAAAAGGAGTAAGAGAGTCAAGTATTGATTTCAGTAGTACGAAGACTATACATAGGGTATTTTTAAATGGGTTTAATAAAAGGGAAGGGTAAAATATAATAATTATGGAATAATTTGGAAGGTAATTGATTTATTGTGTCCTTGTGTAAGAATATAAATATTCATTTAAAATAGGGATTATAAAAAAGAAATTAAATCAAATGGTGGAGGGGGAGAAACATTACATTA
The DNA here is from genome assembly GCA_963277665.1 of Viscum album. Lineage (NCBI taxonomy): Eukaryota > Viridiplantae > Streptophyta > Magnoliopsida > Santalales > Viscaceae > Viscum > Viscum album. The sequence goes on along the minus strand of OY728162.1, from coordinate 1,230,277,033 downwards.
ACATACATCATCTAAGAGCATGGGATTATTGATTAGAACATTAAGGACTCATTAAAAAGAAATTAATAAATTATAGGAAATTTACTATTATTATAAATCTCTTGTGGTGGATAGGGTTCATATAATGGATTGGAGTGAGCTTATTTTATAGGTGAAAGAGGGGGTTTTCAGGGAAACTAGTTTTAAGTGTTGGTTACAAAATGTATCATGCAATTATTATAGGTTTTGGTGATTTTGATGAGTTAGGTGATGAAATTTTATATGATTAATGTGTGTTTTACATTCCCAACTACTAAATCTCTTTATATGTTTTAAGTGGTATTTTAATTACCATAAAAATTAGATACATCGTTTACTTATTTTTACCAATATTAATCATTAATAAAAACTATTTATTTAATTATTTAATCTCTACAGATTCAAGATATCCCTTAATAACAAATTTTGACATTATAGATATGAATATATGTTTATTTTTATTTTGTTATAATTTTTAAATTTCAAAGAATTATCTTTTTATTTAAAACATAGAATGTGTAGGAAAACTGTTTTTTGTAGAAAATATATGTCATAGTTGTTTAGTGTTCATAATCATATTTATCACAAACTATCAATGAAATTAGTATTAGTTTATTTTTATATATATTTATAAACAACATATTAGATAAATAATTTAAAATAAATCCCATATATTTAAACATACACAAAACTGATAAATTAATCTTTCTATAGAAAATTATTATTTTAGCTGGATAAACACATTTTACGTAAGGTAAATTAATATTTATGACTAAATATTAAGTGGTAAATATTAGATAATTTGGAGAAAGTACATCTATGTTTTAATTAAATTTATTATTATTCAATTTATAATAGTTCAAGAAGTTAATTTTTTTATACGAAATATGTAACGTATAAAATTAATTTTTGAGAAATATATCACATACAATAAAAAATATGAAATAGCGTCTGTCAACTATAATTAATAATTTATATTAGATCAATTAAATTATAAAAAAATTAAAAGAATTTTATTTATTTTTTAATGTCTTGAATATATTCAATCAACACCATAATGGTCATATTGTTAGTAAAACAAATATATATTTCAATATTCACCAATTTTTTTTTGAAAAACAACAAAATATTATGTTAATTGAACATTTTCTTTTTTCATCCGAAAATAACAATTTAATTGTTTCTAATTTAAATCCATAAATATTTAATCATTATTTATAAGTTAGAACATAAACTTAAGTGAAACCATAATATTATAGGACAATGACTTTTCGTTAATTAACTATTATTTTTCTAATAAATTACCTATTAATCTTTTGTTAAATTTTTTAGCCTTATTATAAATATATTTTCTTATATTGAAGAACAATTCTTATTATTCCTAGAAATTACATGAATATTTCTTGAAATTAATTTTTTATGCTTAAAGTAAATAAAAAAATGGCCTGATTAGTAGAATAACAATTATGGATTAATCATTACATAAAATAATTTCATTACAAGATAATATAATCCCAATATCATCTATCATAACCCCTTATGACATAATTTGAATACCTATGAGTCATGTAACCAATGGTTTAAATTTTGGGTGATTGTTAATCTTGCATAAACATTTTTAAAATCACCACGATCTTGATAATATAACGTATATTGCTTTCCTAAATGCATATTTTTTTGATTTAGGATTGTCATTTATCTAAGGAACCTATAAAAAGATACCTTCCTTCATATCATAGACAAATGGTCTTCAAAAGTATTAATTACTCTTCTAGATGCAATTTATTCCTCCACCATTTATTGATTTGTACCTTGGATTACATATATTTATAGTAGATAACATAACAACTATGATTAAACAGACATATTTAATATTCAAAATATATCATGGTTTTTAAATTTAATTTTATATAATGTGTGAATCATTATATGTAATATATTATTAATTATATGGTCATATATTGTGAAATATTTGGTTATTACGGACATCATCATATGAAGAGTATGTTTGAGAAAAGGGGTGTAATTGTGATTTGGTAAGTATTTTTTTATTGAGTCATGTTGTTGGAGTGGTGGACGTCCACCCCACCCTACGAGAAAACCTCTGTCTCTCACCATAAAATAATAAAAATAAATAATGATAATGATTCATGAACACAGTATAAACATCCTCCATGGATAAGCCTTGAATCAATAACTCATCATCATGAGTGTAATAAATCGTAGTGTGGAGAAAGTTATAATGTAAATTAAGAGGTGTCAGAGAGAGATATAGAGATAGGAGGCATAGAGAAATTAGAAAATGAATAATTTATTATTAATATTTAAAATGAAATTATAATGATAGTGAAATAAAAAATAATATAGTATAACCCAATTTAAAATTCCTAGTTGAACCTCCATTTCTCTAATACCCACGACACTATTTACAAAGATGGATAATATTAATTTATATATTAAGGAGAGTGTAGAGTTAAAATTTTTATAATTAATAATGAAACTAAATATTCCATATATTATTCCCAATTTTTTTGTGTCATGGTTCACCATCATAACGAGAATCCTAAATGTTCCTAATGTTTAATGAAATATTTATATTTGAGACCTCATACAAGTATCAAAAATTTAATAAATTAATATAAAAAATGAAAATGTTACTATCGACATATTGATTTGATATCCCAATTGATGAATATAATATTTGAATTATTTTAGGTCCCATGATCTCCGTGAAATAATTAATTCATTACTAAGGTATTAAAATGAAATAAGTATCCCATCGTTTTCTAAATCTATTAATAACATTTTAAATAAAAAATATATATACTATAATATTTTTGTTAAAAATACAAAAGTATTGTTTTATTGGAAAATATGTTAATTACATATATTTTATAAACACAATATCATGTTAAAAATTCCATTTTAATCATAACAAAAAATTATGAATTTATCAATTAGTATTAAATATTTTAAAATAATAATTAAATAAAATATTATTTCATGTTATCAATTTTATAAAAAATATATTTATACATTATAAGTGATAGTTACCCTTATATTAAAAATTTAATAGGATTTAAAACAATAAAGTTCAATGTAAAATATATGAAAGTGTTTTCTCAGTTAATTCCCCCACACTTAATCATTGAACCCTGAGGAGATTCAATGAAATTTACTATAAAAAATAATTTTCAAACTTTTTATAAACACACAAAAAATAAATAGAATTAATGATTTATTCATTATTGATAATATCAATCATCCAATATATGTCATATTCAATTCCTTTATTTAATTTATTAAAATATTATATTTTAAGGATTATAAAAAGTGTGGAATTTAGTGGGATTAAAATGTCAACATGTGGCATTATAAAAGTTATATTTTCCAACATTCCTAAAAAAAATCCATATTTCTCTATTACATATTTTTACCATAATTTCATAATTATAATTCAAATTCCTCATTCATCATCTAATGTTCAATATTCCCTTAACCTAAATCCATTAATATTTTATAATTACTCCTTATATTGTTTCATTATTTATTTATTTAGTTGTCATATATTTTATTTTCTTTTTTCATTTTTCATTTACTAAATATGTAAAAACCTCATGTGGTATCTCAATAACACATTTTAATATAGTTTCAATAGACATATATTAATGAATTTTGGGCTCGCACTATAGAGTGTTGTTTTCCACAATGGAAACAATTCCCATGTCATAGATCAAAATTTCAGTTTCCTTATATATATATATATAATGAATCCACATAATTAATTCTTATTTAAAATCTATTCCCTTGATAAAAGTCCAAAATTTACCTAAATTGATTTGTTCAACATTCATTGAAATCAATAAAATTTAATAATATCAAAATTAGTGAAATCCTTAAATATATGATGATATGTTTACATACATTAAAGAATTAAAGGCTCAATTCCCACAAATAAGCTAATCCAAAAATAAATGAAAACAAAAAATCAAATCAAATAAAAGTCCCTAAACCACTAGAAAAACTCCCCCACACATTAACTATTACTATCACTATTTTGATTCAAACGAAATATTATTTAATTTTAACTAAAAAATATATCCATTTATGAAATATATAATAAAAATGATGGATACAACATACAATATTTTAAATTGATATGTTGAATTATTCCTTTAAATTCCACCGAATGGATAACTAAAATAAAAAATAATAAAATATAAATAAAGAAAAATTATTGAAAATAAATATAATAAACTCAATGAAAATAAGGAAATATATTTTATTTACCACAATGGGGGTACTATGGATTTATGGAACCTCTACATTTAGTTCTAGTTATTCTCAAAAATATGATAGCGAGAGGAGTATCTTTTGTGATTATAATAGTTTTTATAATAGCAAAAAAATGGTTTGATATTGATGTTTACATAGATTGAAACATATAATTTCCCAAACATTGTTTATATATGCAATTAGATAAATATTTTCAACTGTATCATTTAAGACCATAGTATAAAAAAATTAATAAAAAACAATATAAACATTCTAAAAATAAACACAATAATAAAATAACATTATAACACGTAATAATAATGTTAAAAAATATGTAACAAATCATTAATAATCCTTTCTAAGAAAGTTGTATATTATGACAAAAAAATAGTGATTTTAGTGACCCTTAATTAGGTTTTATATTATTATATACCTATCATAATTTTTATCTACCATGATAGTGGAGAGATCAATAAAAAAGATAAGAAAACTCTTCATTTCTATATCCCTTGTATCCCTTGATCATATATATATGAAATACTCTATCGCCCTAGCTGAAATGTATATTCATCCAATAGATCAATAAAAAATATTACTAAATATTAATTAATGAATTTATAAGAAAATCCATAAAAATATTCATCAATAAGTCATTTTAATGAATAATAATTATTTTCACTTAGTATTAATATGTTACACCACATAACTCAACAACTTGTGATCATGAGATTGTAAAAGGTACTTTTCCTCATGATTGTGATCCAATTTGTATATGATCTCCAATAGTCTAATATTGAGCTTCTCAGGATCATTTTTAATCGCATTGGACGTACTTATTTTTATTATTCTTTAAAATCCCTCTATCATAATTTTTATCCCAACTGGTTTAAATAATATTAAGTGGGGCTAACTAAAGGTTTGATAGATTAAATAAAATCCACATTTTCCTCTTGTATCATTGTTAAAAAAGTCACACTTCTCTCCCTTTCCTGAAGAAATTTGTGAATAGAATTGAAATCTTTGACAAGGCCAAAAAAATTTACTTTGTCCACCCACATTGGGCTATTCCCATGTATCATACAACGGCTTTGTTCCTTTGTAAATAATCTTCCAAAGCCCCCAACATTAATAAAGTTTTAATATGACACTATTTCCATTATGGTTTACAACCAATAATAATTGGAATGCTCATAGATATATCTGCTAAAGTGTTCTCACTACTACATTAGAGGTATATTTTGTTGTTATGAATCACCGTAGAATTTTATCTCACATGTATTAGTGTCCCATAAAGTCATTTTCCCACATGGTAGATGAAATATAGTGTTATGAGTACATTTTGTTTTTATAAAATTCATTCATGAAATTTTTCCATGATCATACTTTCACCATCGATGAACTATCTTCATCTTTCAGGATCTACCTTACACTATGTTTAAAATGTATTTTGAATACTACATTTATTTACAAAATGACTTCACTCTTTGAACTGTTAATGCTTCATAACCACTTCCCCTTCATGATAAACTATACCCTATAAAACCCTTTTGTGAACTAGACCTTTAGTTGAAATTATCCTTTCAGAACTGAACTTTATCATAAACCACCTACTTAAGAAATACATAATGAACCTCTTTCAGAACACCCAAAATTTTTCTAGCGATGATGTTGTCTAATCAAATTTTATCTCTTTACTAATGTTACTAGGCTCATTTATATATGAAAAAAATACCATAAATCATATTAATCACATTTTCAAAAAAACCATTATATATTTATAAATAACTACAAACATATTATGTGGTCGAGTTAGTAGAAACACTTCTGTAGTGGACACAATTTACCACTTTAATCCAAAAATGTAAATTTATTCTCGGTGAAACATAAATCACCACCTTTTGTATGTGACACATCTCTTATAAACTGATCATAGTATGTGGTTCACATATAAGATATTCCTAGGTTTCATATTCAAATCACGATTCACATTTGAAAAACATCACATCCCATTTACGTTTACAATTCATCCTATGAAAAAGCATTCCTTTTCCATAAAAAAATTCCCATTTGACGCCTGAACATATTTAAAACACAAGATAAATGGAACACCATAAATGAATATTCTTTAGCTACCCCAATCCTACTAAAACATGGTCGTCAATTTTTTTAAAAAAACACACTAAACATAATAACACAAAGATAAAACCATCAATGATTTTTTTCATACCAATACCCCTTAACTGTCTATTTAAAACACTTCAAAACATTTATTAATTATTTGATATTTATTCAACACTCAATCTAAGCCCACATGTGTCACTCTCTGTGTGAAAAAAATAGAATAATAAAAATTTCATCAATTAATAACATCATTCTAAAATTACCCTACTACATTCATCACCATCACCATCCCCATTTATAATTTCATATAACCTTTAATTAAACAAATTTATTATTTTCAGAATTAGAACTCCCTATATTTTTATCCCTCAATATATTTTTCTCCCCTAACATGATTAACACATTTACACACCCTTTTATTACAACAACATATCCCCCTTTGTCAAAAAACACAATGATCACACAAAGTTTCTCAATAACTAGAAAAAACAACCTATATCAAAAAATTAGGTGAAAACAAATCGTTCCACTTAGAGAGGGGGTACTGATTCAATAATTTTTTAATTGTGAGGAGTCGACTAATATCCAAGGGCTAGTTGATGAAGCTCAATGGTCTCTTTGGTTTATTACTTTGTTTGAGGTTCTACAACCTTTAATTTTGTAGGCACATACACTAACATAACAATCCCATGATCCACATACTTCTTTTTAAAATTATACCTCATTTAATTGTGAATTTTCATATTATTTATGTTGTGTATTTTTTAATAGATTTATAGAAAATCAATTTTTAAAATTTATTCCAGTCAGAGACTTCCCTTGAACTCACATACCATCAATATGATTCTTCATCCACAATAAGTAAAATGAATCTTGAGTAGACATAATATATGTAGATTCTATAGTTTTCAATGAAATGAAATATTATTTCAGAATTATACATGAAATATATTTTCCAACAAGAGAGAAGGGACCACCTGACATTGAGTTTATATATTATATTGAATATTACAATTTTTTATTTATATATCACAATAACACTTGTAGATATTATTATTTATATAGAAACAATACATGGTTCTTTTAATGTTTTGTACAAAATACTATCGATGATATTCTTATATTTTGTGACATTAACATCACTACCTTAATCAACTCATGATAGTTTCACCTGGGTTGCATATCGAGTTTTCATACATTTGGAATTATCCATTACAAATATTATTCTATCCTACATGGAATATATTTATAGATAAATGAATCTATTATTCAATATTTTTTTAAACAGAAAATAATGGAAAAAAGTTCATTCTTCCAATCATTGAGATTTCAAAGTTACTTATAATGAATTAATCAAACTTATTTGATACGATCCACATGATTTAGAAAATATTATGTCACTATTATACACCATATCCATAATTCTATGATAATTTTCATATTTGACATGGATATTATAATCAACTCCATCATAGTAAAAACTGTGATTTTTCAAAAATTGGCCAACCCCAGAATACCATTAACTTGGTGTTTTCTTCATCACATATAGATTAATTCTACGACTACAAGCTATGATATAAGTTGAGTGAATGATAAAAATGTTGGCTTCCCAGTATACACCACTTTTTCTATAACACCATTCTGAAATTCGGAATTTTTAGCTATCGAAAAATCTTCTCTTATAATTATATTATGAAGAATAATCTGATTTCCTCTAGTACTGTAAAAGATCAAAAAGTTTCATCAATATAGATATCCTATTTGTTTGTATTACCCTATGCACACGAATCATTTTTTGATTCAAATAAATATACTAACTACATTCATCTTATTGGGGAATAACCATTTATACCTGCTGAAATTATTATCTGTTCATCCTGAAAAAATATCCCAAGTTAGATTCTTCTACATTTTTCAAAGTCCTTTATTCATATAATGAAATCTGTTTTTATCACCAATTTCATTATTAATTTTTTTCTACAATATATTAGAAGATACCTAATATAAAGATTTAATTTTTTGTTTTTGAAGTGTCATTTAGGTATAACTAATGTCATTTTTCCTATCAATTTTATCTTGAATCTTTTGATTACATAGATATAATGATTTGACTTCATCTTATTATTCCTCAGTATCTTTTTTTGAATCAGAATCTTCACCTTTTTCTCCACAAGGGTTTCTTACCTTCTCATCACTTTCATTGGGGAACTATTCATTGTGATGTTGAATATTCTATTCATTCTCTATAAAAATGAATCATTTCATTAAAAAACATTCTATGTCTCTTTTTGAAACATTTATATGATTTTATTTGTCATTAATATCTAAGAGATATCCCCTCATCTCCATAAGAATAAAATTTAATGTTTTAGTCTGTATTTAAAAATAAAACTCTTCAAATTATTATTATTTATTTCACTAATCGATTAATTCCATTACAAATATTTTAAAATGTATTCAATTATTTTTGATAGTACAATTCCCTATGGTATTTGGAGATTGATGTTAGCACATATTCCTATTAGAATTTTTCTGTTAGATTTATTTAAATGAGAATTGTTTTATCCATCATATATATAACCCAATTTATTATATTAACCACTCCATTTTATTAAGGAGTATCACCTATGAAAATTGATTCCATATACCGTGTTTGTTTAGGGAATATTCAACTTGGTTGATTGTGAATTGTTTAACATTATTAGTACAAAACCTCAGAATCATATGTCAAATAATTTTTTTAGAATCCCTCAAATATTGTTTCATTCTTCTGAATAAATCAGACATGTTGGAAAAGAAAAATACCCAAGACATACTTCTGAAATCATCAATATAAAATACGTAATATATCTTCCCATCAACAGATCTCAATTAAATTGATCCACACATATCTGAGTGCACCAATTCAAGAATAATGGATGAAATATGTTATTTTTCCATGTATGTCATTCTAATGATCTTCATTTTTTGAAAAGCATCGTATGTATGTGTATGATAATGTGATAGATTGGTTACATTTCAAGCTTCCTCAAATTTGAAAAGATATTCTATGGATGGATTTAATGGAAGGAAATCTTATTTATTCAACAACTTTTTTTCTTTTTCTCTAGATAAAAAGAGACATATCTTCTCATCTAATCAAAATATAGAGATCCCTCTTCATCCTTATTCTATGTAATAAAACTTAACTATATCTTCCACTTAATATATAAATACTTTTATTAAATCATAACAAATTCAATGAGTCACATAGTTTTCTTGCACTAACCATGTCGTTACTAAAACCATCAAAACGCAGACATCATCATGACTCATTTATTTCCCACAAATTTCGATTTTCACAAGCTAATAATATTATTGTCTTCCTCATTTCCATTTTAGACAAAAAATTACTTGTCATATTTTATTCATGTTACCATATCCTTATTCCCCTCATATGGGATTTACATCCACTGTAAATGATCCATACAATAGAACATTCTGAGGCTTTGAGGGAAATATATAGAACCACTATTTTCTCATCTATTTTCTTTTAAATTCAAGTATTAATAATAAAACCTAATATGGTTTTATAATATTGATCTTTTTTAGAGTATGATCGACCAACACCTTCTTACAGAGATTAAAATTGATTCTGTTCTTTCATCGCCTTGGATTGTTCATTGGGGTACTACTTATGACCAATTTCTGATTTCTTTGGAATATTAATCTACACTGTTGATGAAAAATAACTGGCCATGTGTTTGAATCATCCACCACAGAAATAGTGATAATACAAATTATTCTTGTAATAAGGTACATTATGAGACCATCTTTTTTGAAATTCATCCCTTTGGATCCTTTTGTAAATGGAAAATACATTTTGACAATGACCTACCATTAGAGAAAAATATCTCCTTATATCAGGTGTAATGCTATAAATTATTTTTGGACAATATATTCATTGTGTTCAATAAGAATTTATATTTTCAATGTTTCCCAAGTAAATTTTCTACATCAGAGTGGTATTTTGTGGTCCCAAATTAATCAAAAATGTTTAATGTTTGTGATCAAGACCTATATTATCCATGTCACATTGAAAGTAGAGTTTATTCATTTAATCTGGACCTCTAGGATCCACATTATTCATATATATCCCCTAAATGATATATATTCATGATGTCATCTCTAGAGTCAAAAAAATTAATCCTTACTATTTTGTCAGAGAACAACAAAATCCTCTTAATTTTATTCAATATGTTTGATTTATCTTTCTATGTGTTATTCAAAACAACAATCATCATTTTCTATTCATAAAATTTATCCTTACACTCCTTAAACATTTATGAGTTCCTAGGTATTGAATAATTAATCATTTAAAATTATTCATCCTTCTCTAACTTATCTTATTAATTTTTTTACATAAATGTTTGGAATTAGAAAACACACTGTCAGATATCTTTGTTTTGGCCCTTAAAATATCATATACTCCTAAATGACTTTTAATTCATCCAAAATATCAACTATTCATTTGAATAATATTTCTTTACTATAGTTTAATTCTATTTTATGAGAGTGACATAAAGTAAAAGCATGTAATTTTTTCAATGATCAATTGAGTTCTCTATATATTCAACCACATATTATTCTTTAATAATTTATTTTTTGAAAGATGATTCTTATTTGTGATAAAATTATGATTTTCATACCTTTCCAAAAGGATGAATTCTCTATAATGGGAATTTAATATTCTTCCTCATTGTATTATCAATACACATTGGGGTACTTTTCTACAATATTTCCATCCATTTAACATATTATTATTGCAAGTGAGAGCTTCCCTTTAATCATTCCATTTCCAATGTGTAAATTTTGAGGAATGGAATGACATCACCCAATCCATCTCTTATTCATCGTGTATATATTAATATTGGAGATTCTTCATGTTATTTAAATATATAACTTTGGATTATCATACTCCTTAGAATTTTTATCATAATTTCCCATCATGTATATGGTATGTGTACTTGGTAAACTATCTTGTGTCAGCTCCATTAGTTCATTATCTATAAGAGAAAAACTGTTTGGATTGAACTGAGGTGAATGTTGTCTCATGATGTGCTTATGGATCAAAATAAATTCAACAATTTATCTAAGAGCACGTATATCTTCCATAGTAACATTCAACACGTCAAATAAAGAGTCTATGTACACATTAGGGTGTGTTTTCAGATCGTAATAAAATTTCCATAGATCATGTTTATTTTATTCAATAACATTTAAGTTTCCCTCACAAATATTTATTAGCTTTTCACACATTGAATGTGATGAAATAAAATAAATCCCCATAGTATATTATTCATCAGATAAGGATCCCCATAATGAATTGATTATTTTGGAATCAACATTCAGTTCCCATTGTTTAACTTCTCATGAAGCACTACTGCCCACACTGGCTAATGAAATTTATTTCTAATGATCATTAGTTGTTATGCATCTAATTAATCCATAATAAAAGTTTTTTCTATCAATGATCTTAATTAAATTAATATTTAGAAACTCAATCGATACTCCTTAGAGGGAATCATTGAAATTAACACTTTCTTAGATATCATTTGTTTGCCTGACATGGTTAAATACATTAAGAATTGGGGTAAATTTGGGTATGATATATTAAAAAACTATCCCTTATAATCATGTTCCATTGATAAAAACATGATTCTATCAATATCTTATCAAAATGAATAAATTGAAATTAAATAAGTTATGAAATAAATACATTTCAATTGGTTCATCGACACTGGGCTATATCTATGGAGTTTATAAATTATATGTTCCTATGTAAAAAATCATTTAAAGAAAACTATTTTTAACAGTTTAAAAGTATATTCAATGTCACTATAGATTTATAATGAATCAAAATATTAAAAACACTCTAATATCTGCATTGATGTGAACTCACTATTCCATTAGAGTAATATCACATTATTTTGAATCACCTATGAATTGTTTCACACATATTTGGTTGGGCCATGAAGTTGTTTCTTCACCCGATAGATGAAATAAACATTTATACATACTTATAGTTTATAGAAAATACTTTTGAATAATATTTTTAGTCCCTTTTCAAAAATACCTAAACCATTTGCGATCTTTCTTACATCATCTATGATCGGTCTTTCACTACGTTGCTAGAATGGTTTGCAGACTTCCTTTTTCCATGAACTGACCTCGCTTTGTGAACTGCATATCATTCACAACCACTTCTCCTTTATAAGAAACCATGTGTCAGAAAATCCTTCGTCAATCTACATCTTTTTTAAAATTTATACTTTGGGAAATAAACTCATTTATGAACCCCTTACATTGAAAGATACATTATGTAATACCTCTTTATGATCCCCTTTCATACTTCACTGAATTTTTCCAAAGATGATTCTCTATAATCAAAATCACTTTCTTTATGTATGTTATTAGGGTCATTTGTATATGAAAATAAATTCTAAAAAAAATATTAATCAAAATTTCTAAAAACTCTTTTATAGATTTTACAAATCACTTCAAAATTTGTATGTGCTCTACATAAGGAAAACCATTTGGAGAGAAATAAATTTACCACATTTATCTGAAAAAATTAATTCATTGCACACATTATATTTCAAATTTAAAAATTCAACGCACATCTCATAATCTGATCTCCCAACGTGGTTTGACTAGTGCATAATATTATGTGGGTCATTGAAATCAATTCTGTCGTCCATAAAATGTCACGCACCTTTGCGGTTCATGTAGCATTCAATGCATTATATATAGAGTTGTTATGATAAAACCCTTATTTTTTCATAAAACAAATCCCAATTTTGGGGACCTAGTATATGGAAGACACTTGAAAGTCATGAAACCTTAAAAATATCTATTTCAACGATACAAATAATTCTAAAATGCTGTTATTTGGCTTTGTAAACCAATAACATATCCCAAAAACATAGATAGAGAACACTGAAGTATATTTTACCAATAATAATTAGGTCGAAAAAACATTTGGTATAATATCATTATAATGATTTAAGTATTACAACTTGTAGAATGTATATCTCTTCCTTTAGTGTCATGTTGTATCATTATATATTAAGGTTAGTAACTTTTCATCTAGACGGATTTTTAGGCCGATGAATAATGGACTATATCTAATAGAATTTATATTACTTTTCCATATTTAATTTTTATGACATCAATCTGATAGAATTTATTAATATTTTTTCAATGAACAATTCACATGTTTGTATGTTGTACTTGGAACTCATCTATCAGTAATACTTGATTAACGATCTTCTGATAAAACATGTTTTCTCCATCTAATAAAATATAACACCTCCAAACAAAATAAAATTATATCATTAGATATATAAATATTTGAAATAAGAAAAGAAAAATAAAGAGTGAATATTTATTTGAAATTGTAAGGTTAGAAATAAGCCTTTAAACTCAATAATCTCTCAATTTTCTAAAATAAAAATACACAACACATAAAAGAAAATTTAATGTTAAAACAATTAAACTCGTAATCCCTCTTACAATAAAAATTATTGGGTTCTATACATTCTAAACATAAAAATGTTATGTACCCCCATCACTATTGTGATTTAAAAAAAGAAATTATTGAGTTAATAGAGTTTAAATATATAATTCCTCCAAATTTTAGAAACACAATATAATGAATAGTATGATGTAAGAAAGTATTTAAGAAAACATCAAATTAATTTTAAAATATATGAAATTTGTAAAAATTAAAAGAGATATATAAGATATAATTATCCACACATGAATATATAAAATTAGCATAAAGAATTAAAATTTTATTATAATGATTCTAGATCTCATAAAAAACCCAACCATTCATGAAAAGTTTTGGTATTTTTTATCCAACATCATTAGATCATATTATATCTTTTATGAATATTCTTCTATGAAATCCGTATTTTCCACAATCTCATAAAGAAAGTCTATCTTTTATAATTTGATGAGAAATTACCATGACTTGTTTCATGAAAAGATAATTAATATCTTTAATAACATTTTTACAATATATAACATCATTGTTGATATTCTCTATAAACATGGAAATTTTTTTGGTTCCCACTTTGATACTATGATATTAATATTGAAAAACATGATATCTTATTTGGTATAATTTTCGATAATATAATAAATTATGACATTATAAACACTACTAATGATTATTAATTGATATCATTATGTTAGGCTATATTCAAGATTTTTTTAGGGAACATGGACCCTCATTGTTGTCAATTTTTCCTTGAATATAAATGAATCAAGCATGAAAGTCATGAAAAAAATTTATAATATCCCTTATTATTTTAATTAATTTTTAATGTAACTTATTTTCATCATGGTCCTTGTATAGATTCTACCAAGGTAAGAGTTAGAATAATCACTTTTAATCTCTTAAAAAATATTTTCTCTAAATCTGGAGGTGTATACTCTTCATTATCAATTAAATGAGATTTATAAATAACCAGAACAAACATATCACTATCATACCAAGAATATAATAATTCATTTTCTGATGATAATTTTTTTCTTCTATTGAATAATCTTATTTTAGTGAACTATGGAAAACTTCTTTAGATCAGAAGGTTAAAGTTGTTACTGTATATTATGAAAATTTACAAATATATACATATATGTATTTATATATTTAAAAAGCTATTCATAACTTCATATGTATTCTATGTTCCCTAGTAATTTATATTTTTATTTGTGAAAAGGGGATATATTAGTAACATTTATTTCTTTTGTCAACAACAATTAAACAAATTGATTCTAATTTTATCAAAAACCTAATTATTAAAATATTCCCCCATCATATTTTCATTTTCCCATTGTAATGAATGAAGGAACTAAATCAATGAGAATAGGTGAATGATTTATCTGTGTAATAGATAGAGGAGAAATGGAAAAATAGAAAAATTGAAATATGAGTATGTTGTTCCTATCTAAATTATAATACTTAGCAATTACTTCCTCCTTTCCCTATACCACATTGTGAGTTTTTTTAATTTCTATTAAGACATTTCTTGCTAATTTTCCTTCTTTTGTTTCAATTCATGTCTCTTTATTGAATCATCCTTTTAAAACTATCATAAACTTGTTACTTTTTTGAATTTTATTCTGTAGGATCTAATATAAAACATAGATCCAAATGTTTATTTCATTCTTCTCATTTATATACATGTTGAAGGCCTCATTATACATGACCTTCATGTTATTTTGAGGTAACATCTGGGATATATTATAGGACTCACATTTTCTCATCTTCTCAAGAAATTGTTTCTTATAAACCTCAACCACTTTAATAGAAAATATTATGAGACATGATTAATCTTTTTCCCAACTGGAGAATAAACTATCCTCAAATTCAAGATGGTTAAAAAAAATAATAAGCCTCTTCTCTACTAAAAAGATATTTAATGTTGACATTATTATCATTTAATAAATTCAAAATGATTTTTTTGATGAATATAGTGTATATATTTATATTGTGATTGATTATGCTTATCATAATAAATTCAATATAATTCCATATGAAAATTAATTTTTTATAATTCTATATTTTGAATGGAAAATATCAGATTGATTTCATGGAATTTATGGATGTCTCTCCAACCTTCCATTAACAATATATAATTGAATCCATAAATATAGAATTCTATTTTCTGGTGAAATATGTGATAAATTTCATACCATCTCATTTATTGAAAACATTGATTTATTAAATTTTTTTATTTCAAAATAACCAACGTTAAGTGGTAACTCTTCTTTAAGAAATGAATCATCATATTTTAAATGAATTTTCACATGTTCAAAAACATTTTAAATGTTAAAACTATAATTATATTAAAAAAATTTAAATAAATGTTCTAAAAAACCTTGAACTAATTAAACTAGTAGATCAAAAAATATTATCTAACTATTCATTGTCAAATATGATAAAACATCCATTTTCATAAAAAAGATAATTCCAAACCAATAAAGATAATTATTGTCTTGAAAATATAATTTTTTTTCACAAACCATATTTAATTTATTAGATTATCCTTGATAACATATCTTTAATGAAAATCAATGAAATTTATCTCACATATTTAATAAATAATAATAAAGAAAATTGAATAAACTATTGAAATATTCAGATTAAATACGGCCAATATAGATAGATAACTCATCAAATTAAATTAATTCTGACGAAATATATATCCACTCTTTCTAGTTATAGGTTAGGAGTGTGATGCTTTGGCCTTCAACTGATCTATTATAAATGATTTGATCTCATAAAATAATGAAAATTTAACTGATGTATTTAATTAATTATTTTTAATATTTAAATTTTAAAAATATTTTTATAAATAGTTTATGTTTTTTAAGAATAACAGCATTTTGAACGAGTTTTAATGTTTATAAAAATTTTCATTTCTTGTATTTTTGAAATATTTTGACCAAATAGATGCAATGTGTATCTCTATGAAATGTTTTAAATATAATTTATTATAAAATAATTTCTAGTAATTTAAAATACTACATGAAAAATAAACTAATAAATGAAATATTTTGTCTAAAAATACATTAAATGAACATAATTTTGATGAAATGTGAAAATTTTCATTTAAAATATCTATTTAGTGATTTTTGTAGACATGGTATGAATAAAAAAATTAGGAAACCAAAATAAAAATGTTCTCCCATTTTTAGTTATTTTTAATTGTAAAAGACAAATAAATAAAAACTAGAAAAATGATCTAAATATTTTGATCATTCCAAGATTCGATTTAATATATCTGATCTGTCATAATAAATATGATAGGTAAAAATATCATAAATTTGATCTAGTATCAATATAAATAGTTATATAATACCTCATTTTGGTATCTAATCATTAATGAAATGGGGTCTTATATCTATGTTATTTTCAGGGATTGATCTGTTGAGCTCATATATAAAGTTATTTAACATGTTTTATAAAAAAAAATTGGTTTTAATAAATATAATCCCAAAATAATTATGTTTCTGTCAAATCTAAAACACATTTTTACAACAATGACCATCAAATATATATTCAGAATCAGTAATGGACAATATTCTTGAGTTCTGATTCATTCAAGACCATGAAACTAAAATTCCTTCTAAAAAATTACATTTTCCATATGTTATTTTTACATCCCTTTCACATCCAAAAATGATACCATATGAATAAAAAAATTTAAATATTAATTTATAAAAGTATAAATTATTCCAATAACCAGAGTTGTTGTAAGATAATGAAAACTTCATTTAACAGTAATTACATATAAATGCTTTTATTTTTTTTATAAAGATTTTTGCATATGCATATGTGATACATTATATCAATTCATCTGGATCTAATATATAATAGACTAATAGTCATTCATAAAATTGTTTATTATCTAATCATTTCCAAGATTTATCATGTTCTATTGTATATAGGATTCAATAGTAGTAATTTTACATTTAACTTCCTATTGAACAATATTTTAAATAAATTTATTCTAAAATTTTGTTTAGATAGATAAGTTTCTTATGGTTTTTGAGAAATTTGAAAACCAATGAAAAACTTCACTACAATGATATTAAAATTTTCAAACTAAAATATCATAATTTATATAATGAAATTTAAAATTTATTTATTATATGATACAAATATAATATATTAGATATAAATTTTACAATTGATGGTTCACTCAAAACATTAGTAAAAATTTTATTTGGATCATTATCCCCATTACCAAAACCGTACTAATGTAAAAATCAAGGGATTTTTTCATACCAGGATCTTGGGTATTTCTTAAATCTATAGGGTGCATTTTTCTGTTCGAAAACATGTCCTGATAGTGTTGTTATTTTCAAGACTAGGTTTTTTCATTATAAAATTCTTCATGTACATATATATTATAAAAAATACACTTTCATCAATTTGATAAAGAGAAAAAAAATGTATGTTATATAGTCTAGTATTACTTGAATAGATTAAATTATTGGTTCTAGAGAAGTATTTTTATTAATAACATTTTTCTTCTTGTTGATTATATATCTTAACAAAAAAACAACCCCATTTATTACTATAATCACATTTTTAATTTTTTTATTTTACAACATACCCATTTTAATAAAATCACTAAAAGATATATAAAATATTCTATAAAAATATTTTCTTTTTTAATTTCAAAATATATGATATCATCCTATATTTCTTTTATCCCAAATCTTTAACTAATGAATAATAATGTGTTTATAGTTTAATTTTTCATAATAAATCACATTATTCCAATTAATTTCACAATAAATGATGAATGTTTACTAGTTTATCTACATCATCATTAATATTATATTTGGAATGATTCCTTAAGATCATATAATATATTTTATTTGTAAAACAATGTTCATCTAAAAGGGCTAAATTTATTCTAATGATAAAAATTATAAAATTATTTATACACTTTATCTTCCCTCTGAATAATTTTCCTACATAGGTTGAAAATCATTTTTATAATATATTCCTAAAATATTTTTTTGATGTTGTAAGGGCCATGATTAATGAAATTTAAAATACACTATTTGTGGAGAATTTTTTTCATCGTTTATAAATATGATAAATCTTACTTGATAAATAATTCCCTATAATGAATCATTCATAAAATTTTGGTTCAAATTACTATAAATCATAATTAATATTCAAGATAACAAAATTAGATCCTAAAACTCTACAGTAAGAATTTTTTTCCTTTCTTGTTATTCACAATTCATAATATTTTTAATTAGACAATTGACTAAATAAATATTTATTCATATTGTTGGGTATAGTAACAACAAATTATTCATGAAAATAGTTAGGAACAAGTATTCGCATGACATTGTTTTATTAATCTAAACAAGTATTTTATTTATTCATCAAAATAAAATATTTTCTTGAAGTTTTCTATTGTAGGAGAAGTTTTATTTAATTCATCTCCTACTACTAAAATATTCATAATCAATGCTTTCAATTTATCCACCATGATCACTATAAAAAGTAAACACATTTATATTTTTCTCATTTATAACATGGGGTACATTATTTTTCAAACAAAAAAGTTATTCCAATTTTTATATAGAAGATAGACACATTTATATCTTGTGTGGTCATCAATAAATACACATACATATTATTTTCCACCAATAATATTCTTTTGGGGTTGGAAAAAATAAATCTACATTAAATAACTATAAATCATGAAAAATTGATAGTTCAAAAATAGTATTAATTCTAGAATTATATTTTTATTGTATTGTCAAGGGTTACAAACTTCATAATAAACAAATTTATCTTCTAGATGATTGTTAATAAGTACATTAATAGAGATATTATCTAATGTACATACATTTTAGTGTCTTAACATTCTTTTCCACCACCATTATTGATTTTCCAATTCACTATGTAATGTTAGATCACAGATTCTAATGTCATTTTTTTTATCTATAAAAGGATTTTCATTACAATAAAAAAATCATACCTTATAAACATTGAAAATTACATTTATCATTCCTGAATATTAGAAGATAACTTTAATCACATAATTTGATCATGATAATGAGATTTTACTTTATTAATACATCATAAAAAATATAAATTAATTTTTTACTATGAAATTAAATATTATTCATACCTTATATTTCTCCATGAGTGTTTTCAATAAAATAAACCATTACATCATTCATCATTATTAACCTATATAAGATATATTTGTTTTTTCATAATTTATTTGGAACGATGACTATCATTTTGTTGAATATTTAAATTTTTGGAAATCATCCATTCTCTCTAAAATAAAAAATAATAATGATTTTGGTTACAACACGTACTTGGGTATATAATTATTAGAAAATAGATCTTCTAGAATTCACTATTTCCCAAATTTCATATATTTTGTAGCTTCTAATTCATTAGAGATACATTATTTTTAAAAAAATGTAGTACCATATTTAAAATACAGTTATTTTAAAATATTCCACCAATTAAACACTTTTTTCATAATGGTTCACTTTTTTGAATAATATAGTTTGACAAATAATGTGGTTTTTAAAGTAAGAAATTGATCATAGAGGTATTTTTATATTTCCCCTACTATCTGTATATGTTTTCATAATTTTTTTATAACAAGTACTATTTGATAATAGTTTTTTATATTTATTATAATAGAATTAAGTTTTACAATGTTATTTGTATTGTATTGAATGGATATATAAATATATATTTAATATAACACTGAATTATAATTATATATATGTGATGATTGTTTAGAAATTATAGAATTTTATTTATAATTTCTTTCCTTAACAGATTCATATATTTTCCTACCATTGATATTATTTTCTCCCAAAATGAAATTTTCCATTTTATTTATTCAAAAAAAATGTTTACTATCATCACCATAACATGTAACAATATTTTCTTCTTCTGAATGGTTATAAGTATATTTGTCATCATGAATTAAGAAAAATATCATTTGAGATTAGATTATTATGGAATTAGAAAATACCTTACCCATTAAGAATTATTATTTTTTATAATTATAGAATAAAATCCCATAATAATTTGATCAAAAAAACATTCAACTAAATAACTAAATGGAGTAGAATATTCACCACTTGTAAACAATATATCATACGAATTTTGGGACTCATTCTAGTTAGTCTTATAAATCATACTTTAACCATTATCATTCATATTTAACATCAAATAATATATCATGATAATACTAGGATCTATACACTAATAATAAATAATTTCTAATGTATAATTATTATCACCATTAACATTATGTTTGTTCAAATTCTTATTTGGGATAACCTTATTTCAAAATATTATGCATATACTTATTGCAAACTGGGAAAGTTCATTCTCACTTTTCTCAGAAGAACTACTTCTTGATTTAGCTTCCACATTATTCGATTTTTTTAAAGATATAGAGACATATTCACATTAATTTTATCTCATATCTATAGTACTTTCATATCCCAGGTAGTAAATGATACTATAAATATAAAAACAATATAAGTTTGTATGAGTTAATCAGAACTCTCATGAAGTATGACAGTATGTCAAAAAGAGATGTTGAATCCTTGATGCAAAAGAGTGGATGAATTCAAAAATTATAATTAAATGTCATGGTATCTACAATAACCATATATCTCTTAGTTTTAAAAATTTTATAATAAATTTTACCTTAAAATCCATAATCATGGAACATTAAATAGTTATATGAACACTATATTCAAGAGGATATTCTACCATTTCCCCTCTAGAAAAGGTAGTAACATCAATTTTATTATATTTATATATTTCATTCATAATAAAAAAAGTACCAATTCATGTATTTATAAAAAATTACTTCATTCAGTCACAATAGTATTCAATGTCAAAACAATCAGTGTTTTTTGGAATGTTTGGATTAACATTCATTGACATCCATATGATAAAAACTTCCATAAAAAAATACTTTTATCTTCTCAACAAATTTTCTTTATGTAAACATGATATATTTGGGGAGACCTACTCTAATACCATATGTGTGATCATAAATGTATTTAAAACACTAAATATTGAGACAACAATAGTTTATGAATATAAAATGATATATTATTTCAAACAAAATTAAGAATACATTATAGACAATTATTTCTAATGATATACCATAAAAATTTAGAAAGAAACTATTTATACAATATGATATAGTAATTATATAAAACTATGTTGTGGAAGAATAATTTTTTTGGAATAATGTTCAGATAAAATAGTACACACTTTTATAAAAGATGTAACAAAACATATAAAAAGAATTCAAATAAATGTATATAATATCACTAATCATGGTAAGGAAATCTATGAACCTGAATAAAGATATACATGATTATATAACTGTAGTAATTATATCCGTAGAAGCCAAGGAATTACTAGATCAAAAGTTTTGGGTAAATATATAACTACCTATTTTTCGGAGTCATTTGTTAAATAGATCATATAAACTCTACTTTAATATCCCTAAGAGTCCTTGATAAACCATATTGGACAAAACATATTATAATCAGAAAGAAATAATTTATCATAAAAAATTCCCAAAGATGATTTATGGAATCTCTCTAAATAATAAAATTGAATTTTTTCATAACAAATAATTTTTAAACACGTCAATCAACAATTTTTGATTGTGAGATTGTAAAATCTACATATACCAATAGAATAGAGTTTTATTTATACATGATCTATTATGGTTTGATTTTACACTTATTGGGATCATTTAAAACATAATTGAATAAAATTATTATTCACCTTCTTGAGTATATTTGGAATATCATTCTGGAAGATATATATATTTTTAACAATAATTATAATGGATTGAATATTCATTTTGGTAGAAATGATAGGACATATGTCTAGTAAAACTGTATGTATGTTTATGATAGTATTAGTAAATTTTCATATATTATACTTTCTAGGTCTATTTAAAATAGATTATGAATGATTATCTTTGTTGTACTCCATCATATAGACTTTGTAATCCTTCCATATGATATAGTTTTCATGACTCCATCCAATATACATTGTACATGTATTTATGATTTTCATGGTACACATCCTTCCAGTATTTTTGATAAATTGATATCAAATATAATTTTTTTAACTATCTATTAAAGAATAAAAAATAATAACAAAAAAGTAATAACATGGTAAAGATAAATATTAAAAATATGAAAATATATAAAGATTTATTTCTTATTTTCAAAAGTAAGAATCAAAATAACTCTTTCAACTCAACATCTTATAGATAAACAACCTAATAGATTTACTTCCTATCTGATGTACACAATATTGGATATCAAGAAATCTATAGATAGAGGATATTATACTTACCCATTATCTATTAAATATAACTTCCATGATGAGGTTTAGAAAAATAATGATTCCTCTACATTTTTTCCACTACATGTCTGACCTCTTCATCATCCTCAAAGGATTCAACACATGTTTTTGCATCAAAGGATTTAAAAAGTAAAGAATAATAATATAATTATATATTATTGAAATTAAAATAGTATGAATTAATGTTAAATATTCACTCTATGTTGACATCATATTACTAATTTTATAATTGAAAATATACTATAAGTACTTCAGTTACACCCTCAATAAGATGTTCAATTGGTTTTGTGGGATGATGTATCCAACATCATTTTCATATCCATATTCATTTATACTCTCCAAAAAATAACATATCATGTCCGTATGTAAAAAATATTAATTACTAGAGTTCATTCCCTATTCAAAATCAATAAATCTTTATAAAAATTAGTTTATAAAAAATGACCCTTTTGTTAATTATGATTAATGAGTTAGTTATTCATATAATTCGAATAATAGGATAATATAATCAAGTTGAAGATAAGGATTTTTCAATAATATTTTCATGTTAAAGGTATCTTCATGAAATAAATAATTAATAAGTTCATCTTAATCCTTGAAAAATTCTTAAGCGAACTTTAAATATTGGTCTAAGAATTCAATAATCTCTTTGGTTTAGGCATTTAAAAAATTCCTTTAGAGATACACCATCTTGTCGTAAATTGTTTTATAGAATGATCTCTCACTAAAGATTAATTTATAGATTCCCTTAACCAATATATATATATATATAATAAATATATCATCTCATCCAATATTAAGGCTGAGTAAAACCATGGCTTAAATAAATTATATTTTTTATATATCATATAATATTATTTAAAAAACCTAAATCAAAATATTGAAAGAAAGACTATTTTCCTCTATCGAAAGGTTACCAAATTTTTCAATTCCAATCATGAAGTGGTTAAAAAAGATTTTATAATTCTAAAATTTCATCATATATATTGACAAGTTTAATATTTCTTGGGTATCCTTCAATGTCAATCATTTAAATTCTAGTTAACGTATTAAATTTATTTATTTTAAAATTTTATAAAAACAATAAAATATATGAGTTTTAATTTTGTATGAATGGTAGAATATTATATTAATGATGTGATATTTAATTTTCTCCTTCCATTACATTTTTTGAATGAAATCCAATTTTAATTAAAGGGTTTATTTTTTAAATTCATTATAAGAAGTGAATCATAACATTTCTATTTAATATATAAAGACTTAATGAGTTTTTTAGTGGCCAAAAATTGTTTATGAAATTTAGCTTCTTATATAAGCTTCATCAAGTATTATAAATAAAAATATATAAAAAAATATTTTTAATTTTATTATTCTATTTTATTTCATTCTGTGTAATATTTTATTTTATTACAAAATTTATATTTTTGATGAATCAATAGTCAAATATTTCCCCATATTAATTTTTTAGTAGTTAAATTTATTTTAAAACATTCCTATTATTCAGATCATATTTTCATCATACATTACATTTCAGTTCCATTTAAATAATATTTGTATCATGGATATGTTTCTTTCCTAAAGTTTATACCATATTTAATTATAATTGTTTACTTTTAATGTTTTTTTGATTTACTATGGAAATAATAACAATTTATGTTTGTTAATAAATATTGATATTTTTTGGTAAACAATCTTGGTCATGGAGTAAATTATTATTCAATATATAAGGAATAAATTATACATGGATTTATATGTGAGGCCTAGTTATTGATATCCCCTAAATGCATCAATATTTCTCTTGAGACAAACTAGTATGATAAAACAATTTAATGGGTTTTTGTTTATACCTAACAATATCATAAAATATAGTAACCCTGGACCTTGATCAATATTTCCATCATTATGAATATAATTTATTTTGAATTTAGTTATTATTATCCATGATAATAATTTATTAATATTAAAAATGTACACATTTTTTGATCAATTTATTTATTGAATGGTGTATGTTTTCAGTTAAAAAATGTACTATATTTATTATGAAATATTTACTAATGATATCATCCATTATCTGAAATCCTAACTGATTATTTAAATCAAACATAATTATTTATATTAAAATTTATATAATGAATAAATCATTGATTTAATTTCTAAGAATAATATTATTAAAATTTACTATGTTTTATATTTTATTTTTAATGTTAAATTAAAAGTATGTATTATTTTTTAAGGCTAGTAAATTGATCTCTCTCAATTTATATAATCAATTTATTAATATTCTAATGATATAACATAGACATAGGTTAAGGTTCTACTATATTTTGAGTTTTACAGTGTAGAACCCCCCATACAATAAATTAGGAGTTTAGTATGTTGTATCATTATTTAAATTGGATATGTGATCATAGTTTTGGAGCTTCCCATTAAGGTCATGGAATATCTAATGGCGTTCCTTTGTGCCAATTTTGGTCAACCACTCGAAATATATGTGGTGTTTTTGATCTATTTGGTTCCTAGAATTAAATTACACACTTTACTTATTATCGTATTGAACTGGCTGAAATACAATATTTGATGAATCAATTTGAAAATTTGAATGTGAAATGACTCATTATCAATAGTTTATCACCTTTGGATTGAACTATACTTTTCCCCATGAAAGAGGATGGAAATATTCTTCTCAATATTAATTAAAAAATATAAAGTAGGTAATAATATAGAATATGTACCTTGAACCATGAATTGATGAATTATTTTATGGATTGAAAGAAGAGAATGGCTTTTCAAAAATTTACCATCATTATCTATGTCACTTACTAAGAGTTATGGAGATTGATATTCTAAATATAACCTTTAAAAGAATGTATGGCCAATGTAAATTCCTTCAGAAACTTCTTTGGCTAAGTAACACTCAAAAAATTTTCATGTATTTTATGATCAATATATCCCACTAGTACCTCAGTTTCATTTAAAATATTTTCCATTGTTACATTATTATATATTCTATATCCATTGAATGACGTTTGATTCACCTAAAATATATTTATGGAATATTTTGAAATAATTATATCTTTACTAAATTTTAAAAATTCTATTTTTTATTTATGAGGTTATGTTTTTTAAACATATGGATTGAAAACTATGAATATTAGATGATCCTATAAAGGTCAGTGTTATTTTTCTAAAAAAGAACCATGAAATGAATTTTTTATTTAATGATTATTAAGTTTTTTGGGATATTATTAGTGAATCATAATGTATTTATCCAAAAATAAATCATATCTATCTTCCATTATAATGAAAGGAGTGATCGTGTTTTAGGATTATAAGTGTTTTAAATCCCATGATAAATTGAAAAGAAATTTAACCTCATCACCTATTTTAGTTATTCTAATGGCTTTTTAGGTATATGGAGTATATTACATTTATTTTATTTTTTAATTGATATACATTCTAATGCATATAGATCATGTAGTTTCATATAGATATCATTGGATTTGGGATCACAAGAATAATTACACCACTAATAACCTTAAACTCACAAAAACTATTCACACTCTTATATTATGGTGTCATGATATTTTTCAAATGAAGTAAACATTATTTTATTTTATTTTGAGTTATATAATATATTTTCTCAAAATTAATTTAAACATGGGAATATGTAATGGTGTTATACCATTAAACCTTTTAATTTTTCTTCACCTACACTCTAGGAATGAGTAATGTGGATGTTGAAAC
Organism: Viscum album; assembly: GCA_963277665.1. NCBI lineage: Eukaryota > Viridiplantae > Streptophyta > Magnoliopsida > Santalales > Viscaceae > Viscum > Viscum album. The sequence continues at coordinate 1,230,249,903 of OY728162.1, read as the reverse complement.
ACTTAGTAGGAAATTATTTTATCATGAAATATATAGAGTAAAAGAATAATTGAGAAAACAATTGGAATATATTCCTAGATAGACCTAAATTTTATGTATGGATAGATTGTTATTTTCATTTCTAGTGTGTATATGGAGTCATATCCCATTGAGTTGATTCTTCCAAAGTAATAATGGTATGATGAGTTTTGGAGTATCTGTAATTATTTATATTTTGTAGAGATCCTATATAAATAGTTTATCCCATTCAATGAAACCATTTCATTCAATATCTAGTTTGATGTCTTAGTGTCCATGAGAATTTTTGAGATGCATGATTATTATTTTTCATTATTTTCCATTCATACACGAACATTTAAGACATATAATGATATGAAATTTCTATTTTGGTGGACAAGAATGAAGCTTTAATTTTTTTTATTCATATGTTTACTATACATTCCAAAAAAATCATGGCAGGGAAAAAATAATTTTTCTTATCTTTATCATCATTCCATTTTAGTGTGTAAAAAGAATGTGGTTTCCACTGAAAAAATTATTAAACTTCTAGGTAATAAAAATTAAAATAATTCTAACTTGATAGGGATTGATCTGTCTTCCATGTATAACCATTTCATATCTATTTAAAAAAAACATGTTTGAGGATTTTTAGAAATTTTATACCGATGAGATAGTCATATTTCATGGTGTACTATTTTTTATTCTCTCAGATATGGACCCTAGGATTACCAATTTAATTTAGAACGATCTGTATGATGTCATTAGTTATAACTTCATGTTGAGTACAACAAACCATAATCCTATTGTTGGACAAACAAATTCTGTTATTAAAATTTTAGAGGATATTTTTCTTTATAATTTCATTAACTTTGGAAGTTATTATTGTAGAAACATAGGACCAGTTGATATTTCTTATAACAATATTTATTAGTGATCCAATAAAATAAAACCCTATGAGGTCTTTTATATTCATTATAAAAATAACCTCTCAATTGAATGAGGTGGGAAAACACTCTCTTTTTGGACCACTTCTTGTGTTGGATACATCATTGTAGTTTAAAATCATACATATATGGTTGTTTACTACTCAGAGTTATATTAAATATTATTCATCTCATCAACACCATAAAATGGAATTATTTGTTTTTTATTTGTGTACTTAAATGTTGAACAATTTTTTGGACATATTCATCTTGGGAAACAACAGAATATTATTTCCAAGAAACATGGAACCATTTTACAACACATATTATATTGTAAAGGTGAATTATTGGTTTAATTTTTTATTTAATTTGAAATAGATATTGGGTGTTTTCCATGAATCTCATCATATAAATTCTTTTCATGACCCATCTCATTTTTGGAGTTTGGAGGACCTTGATCTGGAGTATAATATATCAGGGACTGAGTTTTTGGTTCATAATTTTGGTTCCTTGGAGAAAAACATATGTGGGAACTCTATTAAATTAATATGTGTATTAATTTGGAATAGAATTAATTATCTAAAATCATGTGAATAATGATCAATTATGGGGGAGGAGAGACCTAATCTGTTTATAAAACACAATTCTTCAACCAGAATATTTGTGGATATAAATTAATATATTTGCGAAATAAGACTGGATTTTTCATTTCTCAGTGGAAAATAGGATATAGTTTTTCATGTTTTAATCTATATTCAAGGTAAGGATCAGCTGTATAAAATTTTGAGGAACAAAATCCCAAAATAGTGAATATTATAGATCATGGTGTGTAGAAGTCCCCACTATGCACCATAGCTATTTTAGTCATCACCATTTCAGAGTGTGGAATAGTGGGTCCAGAAAGGGTTGACTTTCTTCACAATTCCATGTTCAATTGTCATTTTTGACCATAAGGAGTGGTATTATTGAGTCCACCATGAGCATGGTGAATTATTATTACAAAATTGTTTCTACAGTTTCAGAATTTTGAAATTGATGATTTATAAACCTAGTCCTTAAGTTGTGGTTATACCTATTAATGTTGGAATACATTATATTTTAGGGTTGGTTTCCACAAAATTTTGACTTAATTTTCTCTTTTGTAAATCCTAATAACTAATTAATTTTTTACAGACATCATTTCATCTGAACACTAAGGAAACATAAGGATGTATTCTACCTCGTTAGGATTTTTTCTTTGAATGATGTTATCTTCAATTATTTTTATTTGGATTATGTTTTTGAAGTGTGATAGGTCCAGATGTATTTTTTATCTCTTTCATATATTATTCTAGGGAAATGTTGAATTCGATATTAATTATATATATTTTTTAGTATTGGTTAACTCATTGGTTCTACGAACACTTTTTTTAATGGAAATGGATCTTGTTTAAAATTTTTATGTGATTCAAATATTATGAGTGTAGAGACCCGAAGCTTGACGTACATTGACATTACATTACATTTTCGGAATACTTAGTACATAACAAAAACACACACACAAGGATCGTAATAGTTTAGTGTCTTTGGAAACTCGGAACGTAATCTTCTAATCGTGGTGAAAGATCTTCAATATCTCCCATAAAGATCTTCCCTTTTTTACCTAAAACCATTCTTTATATCCTGATGAAAAGAAAACATAAAAGGGTGAGCTCAAATGCTCAGTAAGGGTAAACAAAAGAAAAATCAACCACATCATATTCATAAGAACATAACTTTTGGAAATCTTAACCTACAAAAGAGAGCATAATTTCATAACATGGGATAAATTATAGTAGTGAAATGAAATCCCAATAATCATAACTTAAAACATGAATCTTTGTGGCATACCCACATAATCATAGAGAATAATTTCTTGTTAGTCAGGACTCATTGCCAAGACTATCTTAGTGGACAAAGTCCCTTTCTGAACCGAGTCACCCTCGTTCCTGTCCTGTTTCACTGAACCGGTATAACCTACCGTTCCATCCATGTCTATCTCATGAGATATAAAATCTTCACCCAATGATTTGGAGGGAGATATAGGTCCCACCCATCTCATAATGATACCATTCTTATGTGTGCCACAAAATCATAAAACATACATCATAGCATAACCCATGTAATAAAAATGGGAATCTTAAACATCATGACATCATAAAAAAATTCATACAAGATAAAGGAATTCATAAAAATAATTCCATCAAAACATGATCAAATCAATGTAATAATAGGGATAAAAATAGAACCCTTTATTATCTTAGATGGAAAATAATTTTGATAAAACACTTGAACTTCATTCTTGAAGAATATATCCTTTCTTCTTCAAAAACATTTTTCCTTTCATAAAATGTCATAAGACTATAAAATAAAATAAGTTGATTAAAAATAAACTTGAAAACTATTAAATGAAGATTCTTGGAAATAATGTTTTAAAAATCCATTCATGTCGTATAAGTTAAAAAAACATTCTTCTCGTACTTTTGTCAGAAAAGTCAAAAAGTACCTCGTACAAAAAACGACAAAAAATTCCTTTCATATTCTTTACTAAAAACTCACTGAAGGGTAAAATTGGATTTAAACTATTTTAAGTGAATGGAAATAATATTACATATTGAGGAAACATGGATTTGGATGATAAAATACACCCCAGTAAATTTCAAACTATAAACAATCTCGGATAAAAATGAGATTGTGATATTTCCCTTACCTTAGGTCCGACTTGATTTGTACGTGTCCGAACCTCCTGTATAATGATTTAAATCATGTTATTGACTTATTCCAGAATCATATTCATTTTTATTATATCATATATGGTCCACTTATGACTTTATATTACCCATTCTTTTGTAAATTCATGTTAAAGTAGCATTTTGGGTAAAATCATCTCATTTATCGTAGGTGTTTGGACTTGTTGTTCTTGACATTATTATTACTTATATCATGATTTACTTTCTTCCAGAATATAATGTATGATTTATATATCATATATATTCAGTATATATATATATATATATAATGGATATATAAATGAAAGGAAACACACCGTTCCTGGAGACGGTAGTCCGTACATACGCATGAACGCTTCTTTCCTTTCCTTATTGTCTTGAATGGAAGTAAGTAGATGCCATATATATATATACATAAATCCAGTAGATTTAACATGTCATATATTCCATTATTATTCATTATATATACTTTATAATCATTCTTGAATGGTTAACATGGATAATGAATCTCATCGCGTCATGGAGACGGTATTCCGTACGTACGCACGCGCGGTGATTTCATTTTCCGTAGGATGGATAGATGGTTAAATAGGGTTGCTTCATAATTATAATAACATATCATTATATGAATGATACTGATGTTATTACTTCATAACGAAACAACTAAAGAAGAAGAAGTTGAAGAAGAAAGAAATTGGAAAGGATCGGTAATGGGTATTACCTCTTCTTTGAAGTGCTTCTTTGAGACCTCCTTTTAGGGCACTAAAATTGGACTTTTAAGAAGACCAAGACCTCTAGGATGATACTAGGGACGTTTATAAGATATTTTAGCAGGGGTTCGCCGAGCTAGAATGCTCAAATTGGTGTGAGGAGGAGAGTGAGGAGGTGCCCTTTTATAAGGGAGGAGAGGGGCATCTTAGGAAAATCTCAAAATATTATTTTATATTAATGTCAAATTCGGTTTATAATGGTTCCAAATGGTCTTATTTCGAAGATAAAGTTGGTATGGGTCGAAATACTCTCATCCAATAGGATTTAGACAAGTTTAGGTTATTATTTTAACCTTATCAATTAGATTTAACTCTAAGTTAAATAATTTATCTTTTACCGTGTCTTTTTGTTTTCTTACACTATATGGTTAATAAACATACTATATGAAGCCAAAAGAACCCCAAGTTGTTTATTATTAATATATCTATCCTTATATAAGTCATTTGGCCGATCCTTAGATTTTTAGGAATTAAATAACAATTAATAATATAATATTTTTTTAAAAAACTAATTTATGTCAATTTTGACACTATTTGGTACATGATTTTTATGAAATCTCTAACAGAATGATAAGTACGAACCAAGTTACTTAAATCAATACTGACATGTCTTATTAACCTAGAAAATTAGTGGGATTCATAAAAAGTCTCAAATTACCTTTATTTTGGTGTTTATAACATCAATTATGTCAATGTTTTCTTAAAAAGGTAATTACTGCATCATCGTTGTGTCATAAATAAATTAACTTATATTAAGTATTAAAATTACAAATAAAATACAATTATGTAGGAAATATTTTTATCTTTTTAATGAATATTTATAGTCCAAATTATATTATGTATAACCCTGTATTAAAAATGTTTTAGTAAATAAACATTTATTTTAACTCTTTTAACTCTTCTTCGAATTAAATAATAATAAATGTCCTAATCTAATCCAAATGGGCCTAACTGATAATATTTTACACTTAAGGTTATTTTTGGTCGATATACACTTGTCCAATATGATTAGGACATGTGTTAAGGTAATATGAATATCATTTTTACCCTTAATTACCCTATTTACTTTTAACCGTGGTAATTAAAAGTAAAAAGTTACTATTCACCAAAAATTATTTTCATCTCATTGAACCACTTTTTACTTACTGACATCAACCGTGTCTCTTGGATTTTTGAAATTCCATTCACAGAAGTGGTAAAATTAAGATTTATGAAGGAAAATTAATTTTTTAACTACTACTTAGTAGTTTCACTATTCATCAAAAATTGAAGTTTTTCAGAAAAATGCCAAAATTTCACCCTAAGCTATAATTGATATTCCGAATTCAATAATAATTTCTATTTTACAAAATTCCCAACATATAATTTTCATTAATTAATTTTATAATTAATTACCACTGTCACAACAAATAGCGGGTTTTTAAGAGATAATAACTATCAAAAGATTAACACTTGTTTATGTCTGGTGTAAATGTGAAATTACATCCAATGACCAACATTGTATTAAATTGTAAAAATATATTCTAAATATACTTTAAAACCACTAAAATTAATAATTTATCACTATTAATTATTTCGATTAAAAATGTTGTTTTTAATTATAATTTAGTAATTTTCACTATTCATCAAAATATGAAAGTTATCCGAAAAGTACCAAAATTTCACCTTAGGGTAAATTCGATACTCCGAATCCAAAAATGAATTCCAATTTGAAAAATAAAATTTACATAATTTCTAAAAGTGGTTATTACTATTCATAACGGCTAGTTTTAATAATATTTTAATAGCATATTGTTGTTTAGTGAAACTCGTTATTGCGTACTACACACGCTATCGAGGAAGATCGCGATTGCGTGTAATGCAAGGCAAGTCAAGGATGCAAGCTCCTATTGGTGTAGCGTACAACACAAGACATTAGTGAAATTAAAAAAAAATATTTTTCATAAAATCTTGGGCTGTTACACTCTACCCCTCTTAAAATGGATTTCGTCCTCGAAATTTGTCGGGGTTATAAATAGTTTACTATTCGAAAGTTTCTTTAATCGAAACCCACATCATAAAAAGGAATACCAAAACCAATCTTTAAAAATGAAAGTATGAAACGTAATGGTTACCCAAATAAACTAATCACTGGGATTCCACATAGGTGAAAATATGGATATGGAAGAAAAATCTAACCATAATGTTCTGATTGAGAGTGGTAGAGAACATTGCTATCGAAAAGCTAGCAATCACAAAGCCATAAATTTGTGACGATCTAAGGTACCATCTGATTAATCAGATATAAGAGCACTAGGACAACATTTTTGGTTTTCAAGATCGTTTCCCAAAAGTTAAAGAATTTGAATTAGAATAAAAACATAATTTATTTTGGTACAATCTCACTGTTGTTCGTTCCTTGAACAATTTACACTTCATCTCTTAAATAAATGAAGTTGAATTTGTTATTCGTGAAGTGTTAGCAGATCATGTGATAGAATGACAGGTCATTCCATCTGTCTCAAACAAACGGTTAGCAAAAGTTATTAAATATACATAAGTCATTCTATAGTGAGATTAATCATATATGGTTCCTAAAATGGACTTATACATCATATATCATACTGCTTAATATAATAAAACTAGTTTCTACTAAACAGGGACTTCCTGTAGGCCAGTGGTAGGCGATAAAGGCCAGTCGCACTTCGGTTGTGGGTTCGATTTCCACAACCTTGTCCGATGCGATGGGTTGTCGCCCGTCCTGCAGGTTTTCCTTTTTCTAAAACTATATTACTATAACATCCCAACAATAATATCGAAAAAACTTCTATCCTTAAACAATACTAACTTATGTCCAATATAGTCCATTCCAATGTTTATTCTTATCCATAATACTGCAGTCCACTCTCATAATACAGTGAAAACAATTACCAGAGATTTAATACCATCGTTGATCCCCATATATCATAATATATGTCTTGTTGGTCACATTCCAAACATTCAAAGTCCTTAATCATGTATTCTCTTGAAAAACTTAGTGAAAACATGAATGCAGTTAAAAGTTGACACCTTCTACATACCAAAATCCTCAAATTTCTATATACTCAAACCATGATATCACTTAGTCCTTATATCAATCATGAGCTCATGAATACTTTCAAACATTTCATTTTCTCCTTATCCCTTCATTATGGTCATACTATCTACTTTCCAAAATATTTGAATCACTTTTCATGGTTACTGGTAGCTTAAAATTATTGAAAACCACAATATACCAACACATAAATATTTCAATACACCATAAAAGTACCTCAATAGCATTATTCCTGAATACCAATACATAAACACTTCAATCCATCCACTTCAATGATTGTCCTGGAAGAAGTCCTTCCTTGATTTAGAAGTAACATTTTAGGTCAGGGCATTGAGTTGGGTAATGCCCATGTTCTCCACAAATAAGACATTGAACTCCATAACAGTCTGTCACTCTATGACCCTTTTCTCCACACATATAACATCGGTCCCTCCATTTGAGGTATTCCTCAAGGTTCTTCTTCCCTTATTTAGAAATCTCAATCTTCCTTTCTTTATGCTCCTCAACATGCGAACATGCATAATAGTCTATCTTCCTCTTATTTGATGAATTAGGCATACCACTAAATTTCACCTTGTTAATCATATATCGCGATGACTGATTTGGCATAATCACAACATCTTTATCTCTAGGCATTACACAATTTTGTTTCTCATAGTCACCAATTTGTCCATTGGATTTAATGTTAACCTAATTCCTTTTGGTTCCCTCCATTAACTAAAACACAAAAATAATTTTGTGAGAGGCAAAAATCATGCTAGAGAAAACAACATAGTAAATGGGAAGTATCCTCAATATCTAACTTCTTAGGTTAAATTCTATGATCTTTACTGTAGTTCTAGGACTGTATCTTATACGTATACTTATCCTTAGGGAAATCCCTATACATACTTTAGAAATATCTCTAGGGATCTCACTAACGTTTTCTCATCCTAGTTTCCAAAGGTTGAATAAACCTTTCCTCTGATACAAACTATAGAGACCCTAAGCTTGAAGTACATTGACATTACATTACATTTGCGGAATACATAGTACATAACAAAAACACACACACAAGGATCGTAATAGTTTAGTGTCTTTGGAAACTCGGAACGTAATCTTCTAGTCATGGTGAAAGATCTTCAATATCTCCCATAAAGATCTTCCCTTTTTTTTTACCTAAAACCTTTCATTATATCCTGAGGGAAAGAAAACATAAAAGGGTGAGCTCAAATGCTCAGTAAGGGTAAACAAAAGAAAAATCAATCACATCTTATTCATAAGAACATAACTTTTTGAAATCTTAACCTGCAAAAGAGAGCATAATTTCATAACATGGGATGAATTATAGTAGTGAAATGAAATCCCAATAATCATAACATAAAACATGAAACTTTGTGGCATACACACATAATCATAGAGAATCATTTCTTGTTAGTCAAGACTCATTTCCAAGACTATCTTATTGGACAAAGTCCCTTTCTGAACCGAGTCACCCTCGTTCCAGTCCTGTTTCACTGAACCGGTATAACCTACCGTTCCAGGCATGTCTATCTCATGAGATATAAAATCATTACCTAATTCATTGAAGGGAGATATAGGTCCCACACATCTCATAATTATACCATTATTATGTGTGCCACAAAATCATAAAACATACATCATAACGTAACCCATGTAATAAAAATGGGAATCTTAAACATCATGAAATCATAAAACAATACATACAAGATAAAGGAATTCATAAAAATAATTCCATCACAACATGATCAAATCAATGTAATAATAGGGATAAAAATAGAACCCTTAATTATCTTCGATGGAAAATAAATTTGATAGAACACTTGAACTCCATTCTTGAGGAAAATATCTTTTCTTCTTCAAAATTATTTTTCCTTTCATAACATGTCATACGACTTTAAAATAAAATAATTTGATTAAAAATAAACTTGATAACTTGTAAAGGAAGCTTCTTGGAAATAATTTTTTAAAAATCCATTCATGCCGTATAAGTTAAAAAAACATTCTTCTCGTACTTTTGTCGGAAAAGTCAAAAAGTACCTCGTACGAAAAACGACAAAAGATTCCTTTCATATTCTTTAATAAAAACTCACCGAAGGGTAAAATTGGATTTAAACTATTTTAAGTTAATGGAAATAATATTACATATTGAGGAAACATGGATTTGGATGATAAAATACACCCCAGTAAATTTCAATGTATAAACAATCTCGGATAAATTACTTTAGGTCCGACTTGCTTTGTACGTGTCCGAACCACCTGTATAATGATTTAAATAATTTTATTGAATTATTATAGAATCATATTTATTGTTATTATATCATATATGGTCCACTTATGACTTTATATTACCCGTTCATTTGTAAATTCATGTTAATGTAGCGTTTTGGGTAAAATCGTCTCATTTATCATAGGTGTTTGGACTTGTTGTTCTTGAAATTATTATTACTTATATCATGATTTACATACTTCCAGAATATAATGTATGATTTATATATCATATATATTCAGTATATATATATATATATTATAGATAGATAAATGAAAGGAAACATACCGATCATGGGGACGGTAGTCCGTACGTACGCATGAACGCTGCTTTCCTTTCCTTATTATCTTGAATGGAAGTAAGTAGATGTCATATATATATATATATATATAAACATAAATCCATTAGAATTACCATGTCATATATTCCATTATTAGTAATTATATATACTTTATAATCATTCTGTAATGGTTAACATGGATAATGAATCTCATCGCGTCATGGAGACGGTATTCCGTACGTACGCACGCGCGGTGATTTCATTTTCCGTATGATGGATAGATGGTTAAATATGGTTGTTTCATACTTATAATAACATATAAGTATATGAATGATACTGATGTTATTACTTCATAATGAAACAACTGAAGAAGAAGAAGTTGAAGAAGAAAGAAATTGGAAAGGCTCGGTAATGGGTATTACCTCTTCTTTGAAGTGCTTCTTTGAGACCTCCTTTTAGGGCACTAAAATTGGAATTCTAAGAAGGCCAGGACCTCTAGGATGATACTAGGGAAGTGTAGAAGATATTTTGTCAGGGGTTTGCCGAGCATGAAAGCTCAAATAGGTGTGAGGAGGAGAGGGAGGAGGTGCCCTTTTATAAGAGAGGAGAGGGGCATCTTAGGAAAATCTCAAAATATTATTTTATATTAAGGTCAAATAAGGTTTATAAAGGTTCCCAATGGTCTTATTTCGAAGCTAAAGTGGGGATGGGTCGAAATACTCTCATACAATATGATTTAGACAAGTTTAGGTTATTATTTTAACCTTATCAATTAGATTTAACTCTAAGATAAATAATTTAACTTTTATAGTGTCTTTTTGTTTTTTTACACTATATGGTTAATAAACTTACTATATGATGCCAAAAGAACCCCAAGTTGTTTATTATTAATATATATATCCTTATCTAAGTCATTTGTACGAAACCTATATTTTTAGGAATTAAATACCAATTAATAATATAATATTTGTTTTAAAAACTAATTTATGTCAATTTTGACACTATTTGGTACATGATTTTTATGAAATTTATAACAGAATGATAAGCTCGAAAAAAGTTACTTATATCAATAATAACATGTCATATTAACCTATTAAATTAGTGGTATTCATAAAAAGTTTCATATTACATTTATTTTGGTGTTTATAACATCAATTATGTCAAGATTTTCTTAAAAAGGTAATTACTGAATCATCGTTGTGTCATAAATAAATTAAATTATTTAAAGTATAAAAATTAAAAATAAAATACCATTATGTAGGAAATCTTTTTATCGTTCTAATGAATAATTATAGTCGAAATTATATTATGTATAACCCTATATTAAAAATGTTTTAGTAAATAAACTTTGATTTTAACTCTTTTAACTCTTCTTTGAATTAAATAATAATAAATGTCCTAATCTAATCCAAGTGGGCCTAAATGATAATATTTTACACTTAAGGTTGTTTTTGGTCGAGATAAACTTGTCAAATAGTATTAGGACATTTTTTAGGGTAATATTAATATCATTTTTGCCCTTAATTACCCTATTTACTTTTAACCGTGGTAATTAAAAGTAAAAAGTTACTATTCACCAAAAATTATTTTCATCTCATTGAACCAAGTTTTACTTACTAACAGCTACCATGTCTCTCGGATATTTGAAATTCATTCAAAGAAGAGGTAAAATTAAGATTTATTAAGAAAAATTAATTTTTTAACTACCACTTAGTAGTTTCACTATTCATCAATAATTGAAGTTTTTCAGAAAAATTCCAAAATTTCACCCTAAGCTATAATTGATATTCCGAATTAAAAAATGATTTCTATTTTACAAAATTCCCAACATATAAGTTGAATTATTTAATTTTATAATTAATTTCCACTGTCACAACAAGTAGCGTGTTTTTAAGAGATAATAACTATCAAAATATTAACACTTGTTTATGTCTGGTGTAAATGTGAAATTACATCCAATGACCAACATTGTATTAAATTGTAAAAATATATTCTAAATATTCTTTAAAACCACTCAAATTAATAATTTATAACTATTAATTATTTTTATTAAAAAATTTGTTTTTAATTATAATTTAGTAATTTTCACTATTCATCAAAATATGAAAGTTATCCGAAAAGTACCAAAATTTCACCTTAGGCTAAATTCGATACTCTGAATCCAAAAATGAATTCCATTTTGGAAAATAAAATTTACAAAATTTAAAAAATTGGTTATTACTATTCATAACGGCTAGTTTTAATAATATTTTAATACCATATTGTTGTTTAGTTAAACTCATTATTGCGTACTACACACGCTATCGAGGAAGGTCGCGATTGCGTGTAATGCAAGGCAAGTCAAGGATGAAAGCTCCTTTTGGTGTAGCGTACAAAACAAGACATTAATGAAATTAAAAAGAATATTTTTCATAAAATCATGGGCTGTTACATTGAGGTTGGTGGTTTCATTTGGTTTCTAATTTTTCTTATTTACTCATTTTATGTTTTTTTCCCTCAAATAATCGAATGACATGATTTATGGATTGTTGAAATATACTTATTTTTTTATTTTTATATGAAATATAACATCCCTGTATTTATTTCTTGTGTGTAATTTCAAATCATGTTGTGTTTTGATCAAAATTTATTGTAAATAAAGTGGTATTTTGATGAAAAGTTATTTCAAAAGAAGGTATGTATAATTAAACACCATCTATGTGTGGATGGTGAATATTGATATACCTGAATTGATACGCACCATTATTTAAAGATTTCATTGTGACCTGGGGTACATAAGTTGTGGTTGATCATATGTTAAACATCACTAGAATGAAATGTTTTTCACAGAATGAATTTATTATTATAACAAGAACTAAAATATATATTTCATTAAACCATTGGGAATTTCCAATATTAGGTTGTTCATCAATCCCTTTGTGTTTTTGGTCAATGATTATTTTTTTTACACTAGTCTTGATCATTTACTAAGATGGTGTGATTATCCTAGATAACCTTGAACTATTGTATAGTATCCCTCAATTCCCATCTTTATAATCTTTAGGAAATGAGTTAAATTCATATTTTTTTATTTGAAGTGTTTTGAAATATTTTTTTATCTCTTTTAATTCTATAAAAGAAAATTAGTTTTATTAAATGTAATTTGAAAATTATTTTATTTAAAATGGAATTATAATATATTTTATTGGTGTGATTTTAGGTTTTTATAACATCTTTAAAAATTATTTCAATCATCTTTTATAATAAATTCATCACAAATGTTTTATCTTTTAACATCGTATTAAAAACATGGTAGAGATCCTACTGGGATATTTTTCCCACACATTACACATACCAATGGGTGTGTGTAGATCCTATTTTTTCTAATAAAGGTAAAGTCAAGGAACCTCATAGTGATTGTATAATATCATGATACTATAGTTTGGGAATTTGGTGTTTAAATATTTCACATAAATATGGGTTTTGATTGTTTTTTTATTATTGTTTAACTATTTGGGTTTGGAAGTTGTTTTACCTTATACTCAATGTATTCTTATTTCCTTGATTCATAATTTACATGATAACATTATTTTCTATATAAAATCAGTGATCCACATTGATTTATTTTCATTAGAATATTCATCCCCATAAGTAGTTCATTATTTATAGGAACATTATTCTATCTTATATGGAATAGAAATTCCCTTCACACTTTTCTAGAATCTAGCATAGCTGTATTGTTCCAAAATAACCCATGTCAGGTAGATAAATATTTTTTCAATAAATTTTTTTTAAATGTTATATATTTTTTCTCTTCAATGAAAAATTTATTTAAATAGTTTATAGATTCTATATCTATATATATATTTGGCAGAGAACATTTTATTGACCTTGTATTTCATTAAATATGATTTAAAGGATTAATTTCAAAAAAATCCTATTAGGGTTTCTTTATGAAATTATGAAACAAATGGTTTTTAATGTATATTGTAATAATAGATTTTACAACCCTCAAGACCATTTTTAATTAGCAACATTATCTTATAATTTCAAAAAAAAATTAGAAAATGTTATTTACAAATTTCTATGAATTTTATGTCTTTAAAAAATATTAAAATAAATGAATATTTAATATTATTTTCCAATGATATTTATATTTGTTTTATATAAGTGATTTTCATTCATAAAATCTTCCTATAAATGATTCATATGGTTTACTAGGGATATATTCTAATGATTTCAACAAACTTCTTCTTTTCATATCTTCTAAAGTTCTTTTATAGAAATTATTATTAAACCTATTTCATATTAATGGGTTATTGATACTATAATTAAATAATGAATGTTTTTAGGATTTTAATAAGGTATTTTAAATATATTTTTTTATTTAGGTAATGGTTGTTTTAAATTTTTAAATATTATTTGTGTGTCTGAAATATTCCTCTAATGCATTGGGTAATGATATGTTCTCTTAGAGATATATGACTAAATTAAGCATGCTTATTTATTTGTGGTTGTTATTATAAAAGATAATTTTAGGAAAATATACCAATATTTATACACAATTTTTCTATTATTAATACAATTATAGTGGAAATTGTTTCATATGTAAATGGGTTCATGATTGCAGGTTTTTTTCTAATGGTGGAATGTTGGAATTTAATGAAATGATTTTTCTTTCTTGAGTTATCATGTTCTACCATGTAAACATTATGATAAATATTTTATACTTTCTTGTGAGATTATCCAATAAAAATTTTGAGTTAATAATTTTATATTTACAATCATTATAATTTTTTGGGTACCAATCTCTTATATTATGAATTTGAACATTGAATTTGTTCTCAAACAAAATTGATTATATTTTTCTCCATTAAGTCTATTGATTAATAATTATTATTTTTAAAATTATGTTTCATTTGATATCACCGCTTTACTTTTTTCATTTTCTTCATGTTTTGATGAAATGTTTTATTTATAATTTGTATATAATGGCATCGTATATGGTGAATTTGGTAGGAGATGTTGAGTAATTTATATAAAATAATAAATTCTTTAAAATGTTGGAAAATACCATCTACTGAGAAATACATTGGTTGTGATACAAAAAGGGTATTTATTAGTTCTCCATAATAGTAATCCTAAAAGCTCATTAGTAGGAATGTGACTCTGTATTTTTTAAGAAAAATTCTATTGTGGAATTATATATTTGATTTCTTCAGTTGGTATCAATGAAAATTTATAAATAGTAATTATTATCACTAAATCTTGTTGTATGGGTCTAGAGAATTATAGTTGGTATTAATGAATTAGTTTTGATAAAATTCTAGGTTAATATTTTTATGATGAGTGTAATTTATTATAATAAATAAACATTAATTGTTAATATAATAAATTATAAATATTTGTTAAAAGTCATCTATAAATATAAATGTTTATAACTTATGGAAAATTATTGTTTTTTCGGATTAAAGGATGAAATTAATTATTTTAATTAAATGTGGAAAAGTTATTGAGATTGTAGTATTTATTCTATTTATAAAATGGTTTTTATTATTTTTTTTGATATAGGAAAACAAAAAATTTTGGTTTTATTAAATGGTCGAAACCGGGAGGAACAGTAATAGCAATGGGTCAAATTAAAATGAAGAGTTTTTATGAATGTGAAACTATTGAATACAATATTGACTAATGAATGTTTTTGTTATACTTTACATGATGTCTCAGGTTATGATTATAAATATTGACCTAGTGGAATTTCTCAACACATGAAATATGTGAAATAGAGTTTTATATAAGTTTATGTGAAAAATATATTTTATTAAAAAAATATTTGACATTAAATTTTTCAATAATATAAGAAGAAGAACCGATGTAATTGTTTCATATAAATTTGAGAATGTTTAATATATTTTATAGAAACATATATGGAAACAAATCAATGAAAAATAAAGAGCTGGGATATCACAAGAAAGTGAAATAATGTTCTTATAAGGAATCAATTGATTGTTTTAAACAAGGGGAGTATGGGAACTATATAATGATATTCCCTATTAATAAGTCTCATCGTGGTGATCAATGCGATTATACTGAAAATTTTTTAGCCTGGTAATTTTTAGAATATTAAGAAACTGTCAATAACTTATTAAATAGTTGATTTATTTTATGTTTTATACAATTTTTTGATGTTTAAAACGTGAATATATTTTTATTGTTGAATATTAGTATATGATCCATATTTTAGATATAAAAAATAACTCTTAAAAAATAATATGGAAATCCTTGGTCAATTGATTATGATGTCTATATATATGGATTTGGGATTAATTATTTAGTATTTATTTCTTTAAGTATTGACAATTATATGTATGATCATATGTTCACTGGTATATATACCCTTTTGGGCTTTATTTGATTTTATTCTAAGGTGATTAAATATATTTTGGAAAAATTTATTATGTTTTATATATAATACAATATAATGGTATTGATAACCATTACTTATGTTATATAATATGATGTTATAATAATATTATTTTAGTGAAAAAAATTAGGAACATATATTTAATAGATATAGATATCCGTTGTGGATCGGAAAAATTATTGTGAAAAATAAATTAAATTGGTTTTTAACCAATTTCACCATATTGGGAGAATTTAATTATTATTTTTTATATAATATATTATTCTAGGAATGAAATTTATATTAATTTTGTTTATATTATTCATGGATTAAATAATATGTTACATTTTGGAAGCATGCATGATTTATTTATAATTTTATTTCTTGGTTATTTAGGTTATTTTGATAAAGGATTAGTATATCTTAGTAAAAAAACAATTTCAGTGTAATTTTTTTTATTTGACATACTTAGAAATTTATATAGTTTGTAGAAAAATGTAATGTTTATTTAGGATCAATTTATAATCAAACCATTCTAATATTTTGGTTTTAAATTTTGTTAAAAATGTTTCTTAACAATTGTTATGTCAATTATTTATAAAATGTTTTAAGATTAAATTTTGTATTTGATGTAGATACATTAGTGATTAATCCATTATTTATTCATATGAAGGTATATTCATACATGAAATTATCATTACATGTTTCAACTATTTTGGTTTGGGTAAATGTCAATTGAAATGAGGAATATATTTTCCTCAATTACTCTATCTTATGATCCATTAGAGGCTACTTTTTATGCTTCATGCCTAAAAAACTATTCCAGATTATTCCTCATTCTAAATATGAAATGGGATGTATGTGAAAATAAATTAAAAAACATCTGATGGTTGAAATTATTCTTATGGAAAATAAATAGACGATCTATGTATATTTTCTAATATTTTCAATCTTGATGGTGTATGATGTCATTGAGAAAAAATTAATACCAATATATTATATCACATTACTCTGATATGAAGGAATGATTTTGGAATCATAAATCAGATGTATGGATTACTAATATATTTACCATGAAATTGTAAATTTATTATTATTATAAAATCAATATCACATTTCATTTTCATGATGCGGTGATTTTGGGAGGAAAAAATATAAATTAATAGGATGAAATTAATTAATGAATATTTAGCACATTGAGAGTTAAGGATATATTACATAAAACAAATATCATGTTGAATATATTGTGATATAATCTATACTAAAATAAATTAAATATTAATTCATTTAAATTATGGGTAATCATTATTATATTATGAATATTATAACTCCCAGAATTTTTATGGAACTATTTTTCTCAAATTTAATTAATTTTATTTTATTTTTTTAATTGCAATAAGTTTAAATTTCCTTTTACATAGCAGTAACATGGCTAACGCTACTCACAACACTGATTTGGTGTGTATTATAGAGAACACTAGGTTTATATGAATAATCATTTTATTGGTAAAATAATTTATATGAGATTTTTAAAACCATGATGCTAAATATATTTATATGAATTTTAGTAAATAATTTTAAAATATATTTTCTTATTTAAATATATAAATATAACATATTGAAAATCAAAAATACAATTATTAGTAAATACATTATATGTTTAAAAATAAAAATTTCTCAAATGAAAATCATTTCATGTACCTCTATAAAAAAATATTATAATTTTCAGACACATTTAGAAAAACAGTTTCAAAACTAAAATTCAATTTTGAATTTAAAAATCCAAAGTTATCTTAGGGTGAATATTTGCCATTTTTATGGGAAACATCACTTTTTGGATGAATAATTAAAATATGGAATTTTAATTCAAAACTCTTTCTTATATTTAATTTACTGTGATAAATTATATTTTAATTTGACTTTAAATTCAAATTATATCAATTATTAATCAATTAATCCAATTTATGTCATTGTAATAAATTTGACATCGAAATTTAGCATAAAAACATAGAAAACTCTTGAGCATTTAACTTTAAAACCCCATATTGTCATCCAATCCACGAGATGAATTTTAGTTAAATTTATCCAAATTAAGTGATTTAAATTTGTAAAAATGGTTACCATATTTTAAATTATAATAATTTATAATTTCAATAAGGTTTTTTATGATTTTGACCAAAAATATTCATGAAATTTAATAAAATAAATTATAGACATTAATAACTAAATTAGCTAAAAAACTATTCAACCTTATTCATAAGGCCCAAAAAGATATAAAAACATTAAAAAATCAAATTTGGCAATATTTCCAACATATTCTCGTTTTTATCTTATTTTTTCCAATACTGGTTCCACATTTAATGGAAAATACTTTGGTGGAATACCTTTTCCCAAAAATTACAGGATCGTCACTCCTCCTCCAATATAAAAAGGCCTCCTATCCTCCCACATTCTAAAACCTCTCAAGAATCATTGTCTCATGACTTATATTACCAAATATCTACTCAATATACCTCTATATTGGATAAAATACAACAAATAGTGTCCTTTTGTGAAAACTGAATGTAGTTACCAAAAGAAGAGGAAATATCTTTCCTCAAGTTCTTTTATATTGTTTTCTTTATCTAACCCCTCAATCAATCTTATTACATGAAAAAATAATATCATACGTACCCTAAATATTCTTAGAAGTATTTATATTTTGGCTTTGACCTTCACTTACAAACACATCCATCAGATGGGTATCAAACATACCGTTCCTATATACTGTGATCTACCACATCATGAAATGATGTTTTTATTTTTACCTTTACCACATCTTTTAGATTTGAATTAAGATAGAAGCTTTGTTTTTGTATGATATATGTGATATTTATATAATATTTTAAAAATTATTTATTTATTATAAAAAACATATAATCTTAATTTCCATTTTTGTAAATACGATAACTTCATTTGTGGATGTGTGGACTACCGACTCCTCATAGCGATGTCATTCATTCACACGTTACATATAATGAAATACAGATGATTTTAGTAAAATTATATGATATAAATGAAATAATAACTCATATCTAATAACATTAGACACCTATATACATATTTCTCATTTTCATGCTTTCTTTCAATACTACATGAAAATAGAAACACAGTTCATGTATATATAAAACCAACGATCTCAAGGAGAGGTGTATTCTATTTCATATACCTATTTTTATATATTATTATAAATGTATAAATAAGGAATGTATATGATATATAACTCATTTTTTACAATCTATAAATAATTAATTAATTATATAATCGAGATTATGAAGAATGAAAAGTCAAAACATATATAACAAAAAAGTGATAATTACCGTAAACGTTAATTTATTATGGAATTGTTAATAAACAAGTAAAAGAATGTGATATGAAGATATTATTTGATGTTGGATATAACAATATGGTTCAATAAAATATTTATAATAAACATATATTTAAAATACATGATTTTTATGAGTTTGAAAAGAGTCAAGAGATAATGAAATGTAATTTCATCTCACTTTTTTTTCTGTAAAAACATGCCCTATTCACCACCCATGTCTTTTTCATGGAGTATATACATATAATTAGTCTATTCTATATATATTATTCTTAAATTCATTGGTATTTTCATATCTTTTCTATTACATTTATATAATGGGGGTTATGTTTCAAAATTTAACAAATTTGTATGATAGTTTGGACTAAATTTTCCTTCGATAAGAAACATGATATGTCATGCACTAATGATTTTTCAGAATGTGTTTTTGAAATGTTATTTCATGAAGATAAAAATTTTCATGATATTTTATGGTTCATGCAATTTTATTTTATTTAATTGGGAGTATGATCCCATGATTCCGTGTGGTAAGAGTCTATTTAAAAAATCCCATTGTTATCATTGATGTTTAAGACTATGCTTCTACAAATGCAATATTATGACCCATACCACAATGATAATAAAGATATTTTTCACTTTATTTATTTAAACTAAATTCATGTATAATTACTAATTTTCACTCAGTATTACTTAAGGTAATTAAGAAAATGTTTATAAGAAAAATATTCACTTATTTTTCTTTTTCATTAGAAATCATTTTTATTTCAAAAACCATAATTAAAAAAAATCAATATGGTATTTAAATGCAAATTAAAACTATTTTTCAAGGTAAAATGATTTTAGATTTTTTTATGATTTTATAAGAATCCATTATAATCTTTTAAATATATTTTCATTGAAAAATCACGTCAAATTTATTTTATGCTTTAATAATGGGATTTCAGTAAAAATGGGTATTTAATTTATTATATGTTTTTAAATATATCATTCAAATTTTTTCCCATATATGATGACATTGATTAGATTTACTCATGAAATTCTATGGATATGATTCCATTTTTCCATTCATATTTGTTCATTGAATGGTTTATATTCTTAATGGAATCGTGTTTATGAAACACATTTATCTTTCAAGGGTTATATGCTTTTCATAATAAGATATTTTCAGGGTTTATTCATTTTATGAAATTTTTTTGAATCCTGTATATTTTTCTATAGGTTATCAGGTGATTACATTTTTATGATATCAATTTCATTTCTTGTGTTATGATATTATTATTTATGATCTAATAAAACAAGTATCTATGAATTCATTATATGATGGGTATAATCTATATCTCCCATCAATGCATTGCATAAATATTTATATCACACGAGATAGACTAATTTGGTTTTGGGAGTGAACATTGACTTCTATGATGGCAAGGAGAGTGAACCAAGAATTCAAATATTGTACGAGGACTGAAAGCATAGTACTAAGATGGCTAGGGGAGTCAACCATGACTACCATGATGTTATTTGGAGTGAAACAATATTACTAATAAGACCATTTAATCAATTTATTGATTAATATTTAAATAATTTTATATGCTAATTTGTCTTCCAAAATTCTATGAATTATTCAGATGATAGGATTTCATGTCTTATGTTATTTATTTCATTATGATTCATATCTTATAAACTACCCATATTTATTTCATGATTTATTTTTATTATCTTATGATATGAAATTTAAGATCCTATATTGTTATGATCATGTTCTCATACCCCTATGCTCATGTTTATGCTTACATGTCTCCATTGTTAGCCCTTAATGAGCAATTCTGATCACCCATTTTTTATGTTTCCTTCCCCAATTTATGAAGATATCTAACATTTTTTATGTATCTAATAATGGTTCTAATCACAAAGAACCATGTGTGAGATAATGTATCACACATATAAACTAGTGTTTATGTTTCCATGATTCCAAAGAAACTATAATAATATGATCCCTGAGAATCTTTTTATATAATATTTTATGTATTTTGATAGAAGTTATGTAATTTTAATTTATGAAATTTGTAGGCTAATATAGTGGGTTTTAGAGAAAAAATATACATAACATTTGGAAACATAGGTGAAAAAAACCTAGTGAGAATCTTAAGGATATATCTATGGATAATTAGAAGGATAATGAATTTTTTTTAAAATGTACCAAAAATTGTTAATGGATAGAGTGAATTAATTCATATCAAGAAATCAATGTATAGATAATGAAGTAGATATGGAACTAGGATAGATGTACCAAGGGGTAATAAATCTGAAAATGAGTGTTAGGCAAGACTCAGCATAACCCGGTACATGAAAATGGTACATTATGTTCAAATAGTGTGATACTCATGGGGGATATGCCTTGTAAATTCACAAACTCTTCATAATACATCATGAATGATTTAAATATGAGTTGACTTTGAATAATCTAGGATAAATATACTATGTCATAGATTAAATTGATTTTCATAATTTTGACATCAAATATGTTAATTTTCATGATTATTTGGTCCTCATAATGATTATAATTTCTTAATGTATATTTGTTTTGTTTTTAGTCAATGATTGGAACCTAGATGTACCTTTTCAATAATGTTTACAATGTAAAATGAATCAATTGTCCTTATAAGGAACCAAATTCTATGGGATGATTAATTAAAAATTTTATTATAATTCTAAAATAGATTTATAATTTTATGAATCATGGTGGACATCTAAATATCAAATGTTTGGAATGATATTATATTACTTCCTTAGTGTATAAACAACCAACTTCTTTTATAAGGTCTCTTGATCCACATGTTACTGAACAATGTATCAGTACTGTTGAAGATATATTTTCCCTTTTTAAGATCTCATATCATGAGAAAGGATTTATATATTTTTATTGGTGAGAAGGTGAAGTGTATAATTTGTAGATGTTAATCAAGAATACAAGGTAGAAAGATGAAATTGAATCCATGGTTTGGGACAAGTGCATGAAGATATTTCTAAATTTTTACATTCCTTATATTATTCACACATTGATGGAAAAATATTTTCATGAGTTGAAGAAAATGGATGATGAATTGGTTGGTACATATGAGGCCGATTTCATAAGAAAGTTTATGTATGATTTAGGAATTATCATCCTACCGAAATGTAAAGTTGATAGGTTCTTCAGTGGCTTAAAAAAGTTTCATAAGGGTAGTTCTCATAAGAGACATTTGTATCTGAAATGTGATTTTGTGTTGAGAAATGAATATTGAAATGGAGGTTAGATTCATATATAACTCCCATCAGTTTGAAAATATAAGGACAATTTTGTTTTATAGAAAACCTAAAATCCATGAAGAGAATAAAATGAAAATAACATTACTTTGAAATTGTTGGAAGAAGTGTAGAGTAAATTTTCATAAATGTTTTAATAATTTATTTAACTTTTTAAGGGTTGGAGCTAGGGAATTTTATTGATTATTTTATGGGATGAATTTACTTAATGATGATACTAAAGTAAAAGTGGCAGATAAAGAACCTCTCATATTTCAGTGTTACTAGTTATAGAAGAATTGAAATGTTGTTATCCTATTTCAAAACCAATGGTACGCTGATGAGGATAAACATCAGTTTCATTATAATTTTAGGGACAAGTGAAAATATGACGAAACCACATTTTATGATGAGGGGTAACACATGTATTTATTGAAAGGTACACTTATAATTCACTATGGAATTAATAATGTATTACATAATTATGGATCAATCCAATATTTCTAATCTTAATAAATTTATAAGGGTTTTGGGATTCATAAAAAAATTATTAGATGTGGAATTAGAAATGACAACCTCTAATAGTACGATATATGCATTCCCAGTCTATGATTCCTCTCTTGTTTTTGTTTATGGTAATATGATTTCTGAAAATCATTTTATTCTTCCTCTGGTCCAATTTTTTCTCATCTCAGTCATCGATTGGATTTAAATGCATAAATCCCACATCAGGTTCCGTGGATGTTAAATTATGATTTCTATTTACCACACTTCATTTATCTTCGATGAATGTGAAATGAAAAATATGAACATCCATGGAAGATTACTTCTAGTTTTAGGTCATACTTTCAATTAAAAAGGGTTGTTTATATAAAATGGTTATGGAAAAAGTTATATCATTGGTATAACTATTATTCTTTAATTTTTCAATATCTTTCTAGAAGAGTTTACTCTAATTCCACCAAAACGTGATGTTGAGTTCTCAATAGAACACATTGTTGGAACCACAACACTTTTAAATACTCCCTATAGAATAACCCTGATTGAGTTGAAATTTTTTAAGAAGAAACATTTATAAAACCATAATAAGGGATTCATTAAACCAAGACTGTCACCTTGAGGGGTACATATTATCATTATGAAAAATAAAGAATAATCTATTAGACTCTGTGTTTATTATCAGGTGTTGAACAAGATCACAATCAACACCAAGTATCATATCCCCTATATTTACGACTTGTTTGACCCACTACATGGATATCAATACTTTTCCAACATTAACCTTCATTCTAGATATGATCAATTGATGGTGAATAAAGAAGATATACACAAGATGGAATTATATACAAGGTATGGAAACTGTGAATATATTGTAATTCCATTTGGTCTTACTAATTCCTCTATTATCATCATCGATTTAATGAATAGAGTCATTGGATAATACCTCGATTGGGTTGTGGTAGTATTTATAGATGATATTCTTACCTATTACAAGAGAATGTATGAGCATGAAAACCAATTTATAATTTTACTAAAGACCCTAAATAATGATAAAATATATGAATTTTTTTATGTCTTAATTTTAGATGCAAATAGTTTCATTTATTGGGTCATATAATCTCAAGAGATGGTATATCAATAGATCCACCATAGAAGGAGGCTATTGACTACTTTCCTAGACCATCCATGAGGAATGATATCAATATATTTCATGGATTACATGTATATTATGTATATATTGTGGATAATTTCTCATAAATATATAATTATCTGACTAAGTTTACTTTGATGTGTGTCAAGTTCATCTTGAAACATGAATGCTAAGAAACATTCAAGGAACTAAAAAATATGTTAGTCAGCAAACCCCTGATCACATTATCCTTTATTGGAGAAGGGATTATAATATATATTAATGAATCCAGTATGGTATTGGGATGTTTTTTGTGAATAATAATATGGTTATCAAATATTACACATGACTGCTAATGATTAATGGGAAAAATTAACCAACTCATGATTTGGAATTAGTGACAATATATTTTGAATTAAAGATATTGACACATTATCCTTTTGGAGAATAATGATATATATATAGAGATTATAAATGTCTAAAATATATATTCATATATAAGGAGTCGAACAGAGTCCATAAATGACAGTAAGATATGTTGAATGATTATTACTCCTCAATACATAACAACCTTGTGATAGAGAACAAGGAGGAAAATTATTTTAGTCAAAAGGATCATACTATTTTTTCCATGATAAGTATTAAAAAAGATCCAATATTTCAGTATTTTAAATGGATGGTTCTATAAATCCTCAAGTATGGGTAAACATATTATCTTTTTAAAATAATTGTTTAGCCCTCAATAAAAGTGAAAATTAAGGAGGTCTAAAAGGAAGGTGTATATTTGCAAATGAATTTTTTATATAGTCCTAAGATTAATCTTGATCAATATGTAATGATAATGTTTAAAAAATACATGTGTTCCTTCCATTAAATATTTCAATAATGATAAATTATAGTAAGCTCATAATTTATTATAATATATTAATCCATTATGTATGAAGATGTATATAGATTTGAAATAATATTTTTTATGAGATTTAATGTAGAGAGATATTTCAGAGTTTGTATCTGATTACTTGGTATAATATAATATAAAGGGTAAATGATAAAATACTAGGGATGTTAAATCCATTCCATATACAAAATAGAAATTTTATAATATGAGTGAGGATTTTTCTTTTGGACTCCCTAAATAAAAAAAAAGTGTTTGCTGCTATATGGATGGTAGTCATTCACTTTACAAAGTCAACACACTTCATCAAAAAAATAGGATACATCTCTCTATATTTTCCTTCCTAGTTATAAAATATGGAAGTGGTTACTTTTCATGGAGTACCACATTCCACTTAATCATATTGAGATATAATGTTTACATCAAATTTATGTAAAATTTCTTTAGCATGCACTTGATAATGAATTAATTTTGATCACTTCTTATCATAATCAAATAGATGTATAATATAAAACAACAATTCAAACCCTAGAGGATATATTGATATCACTGTCTCTATATTACTAAAGTGGTTTGGATCAACAACTTCCTTCAGTTTTGTTTTCATATAATAATAATTTCACTCAAGAATTTCGATGGAACCTTTTGAATTCCACTATGGGATGAAATTTAGAGCTTCAACATTCTAGGGTGAAGTTGTAGAATGTAATATATTGGGATCATAGATTGATAATGAAATGATATATTGGGTTAGATACATTAAACAACATATATTGTTAGCTCAAATTTGGGAGAAAATTTGTGCTGGTAACCTATGTTTTGATATAAAATTTTTGGTTTGTGGGAAATTATTTCCATGAATCTCTATATGGAATAAGGTTATGAGGATTGGAATGAGATGTAAACAATTCCCTAGGTATATCAATCTATTTGAGATTCATAATTATATTGGGATAGTCACCTATCACAAGGAGCATCCTCGAAATTTTTCTCAAGTACATGATGTGTTCCATGTATCTCCCTTGATGAATTATATTCTTGAACAATCACATATAGTAAACACATATGTCAAACTGTTGGTGCAAGATCATTCTTATAAGGAACAATATGTTGAAATTATAGATCAATCAAATAATGGTCGATGAAATAAGATCACTCACCTAGTCAATGTTTTGTAGAGAAATCACTAGTTAGAGGGATCTAGCTGGTAACATTAAGATATGATGAATTAAAATTAGCATCATTTTTTACTTGAATAAAAATTTAAGAAGGAAATATTAATTTTAATGGGGGGTAAAATGTAACACCCCATGTTTTTATGGTCCATTCATCTAATTTAGGGAATTAATTTTTATTGTTTTCTGGAATTGCACCATTTCAAACATTTATTTCACATGGAACCGAGTTGGTGTGTGTTACACACAAAACTGAGTTTTGACGATAAATTATTTTTTATAACTATATAAATGATATAGTTATACCAATGATTTTAAAATTAGTAATATGAATTGTAATAACTAATTTTTAAATATTTTATATTTTTTTATATAAATTCAACTCATTGATAATCAAAAATATTATATTGGGTAATGTCTATGTATATTTTAAAATACTACATATTCTGTGTATTGATTTTGATGAAATTATATGAAAAATAATGAAATAGATTTTATAAACCTTTATAAACATAACATTATAAAATAAAATTCATTTTTAATCTACAATTTCAAATTTATTTTGGATGAATGTTTTTTATTTTTCTGAGAATGGTCATTTTTTTATGAATAGAGAAGAATACGGAATTTAAATTCAAAATCAACTTTTCAACTAATTTTTATAGTGTAAAATAAGATATTAAATTTAATATAAAGTAAAATTATAAAAAAATTAATATATTAAAAATATTTATGTCATTGGAGTAAATTTCACAATGATATTGAATATAAAATCATAAAATTTTTTGATAATTTATACTTTAATAACATGTAGTGTCATCCCGGTCATGGGATTAATTTAAAATTATTTTATAAAATATATATTATCATAATTTGGTATAAAGGATACAATATTTGGAATCATAATAATTTATATTTTCCAATAATTTTAACATATTTTTTGACAAACAATATTAGTGAAAGTGTATAAAATTTTTTATAGTTATTATGAGAAAAATTATCTTAACATATAACTAAACCATAAATTTAAGGCCAAACATCCTAGAAAATAGTAAAAATGGAATTTTATGACCATATATAGACCATATACGGTTCTTCAAAATGGTGAACTACCGACTCACGAAACAATGTTGTTCATTTTACCTTTCCCACCTATTATGGTTGGTAATTATGATCGAAAATATATTTTATAAGATATATATTATTTTTAAGATTTTTTCTTACTTCATTATTTATTATATAACTCCTTATTTAATACATTCTATTTTCTATAAATATGAAAATTTTATTTGTGGAATTGTGGACTACCGCCTTCGTAAAGTGACGTGATTTGCACACACCTTAAATGGAATGTATTAATGATGGTATTAGTGAAAATATATGATATAGTAGAAATAATAATTTTTCTATAATAATATTATATACATATATAAATATATTTCTTCTAAATTATTTCTTTTAATAAACTATTAAAATAGAAATTACGTTTTTGTGTTTATATGGCCTACTGTATCCATAAACGGTTCATTCCATTTCATATATATATCATTTATAAGTTATTATTATTGTTTATATAATTAACATAAATGATATAAAATTAATATTTTGAATTATTTAAATTATTAAATGATGATTTAGGTAATAGGATCACAAATTAAAAATCAAAAAAACAAATGATAAACAATAAAATTATTCCTCAAAATAATGAATTAACATGGAATAGTTAATGAACAAAAAAGGTCATAAGAAAATATTATATTGGATTAGAAATAATAATTTGGTTATGTGAAATATTTATAATAAATTTATATTTATTATTCAAGAGGTTTGTATGAGTATTATGAGAGTCAAGACACGAGGTTGGATAATTTAATCTCACTTTTTATTTTCATGAGAAACATGACTTATTCACCAAACTTTTGTTTTAAAAGGTGTATATACTTCCCATTAATGTATTTTATGATTCATATTCTAAAATTAATATGTATTTAAATTGCTATTATATTTTATTTATTTCATGTTGTTTATGATTAAAAAATTTCCAAATCGATAAGATTATTTTGTCCCAATTTTCCATTTTGAGAAACGATTTTTGTTAAGCACCTATATTATTTTTCGAGGCGTATTTAACATGTTGTATCATGAAAATAATTATTTTCAGGATATTTTTCGATTCATGAAATTATATTTTCATACATGGAGAGCATGTTCCCATGATCCTATATGGTAAGTGTTTATTGAAACAATCTCATCATATATAAGGATTTTTTATAATTAGGCTTCCATTAGTGAAATATTATGATTCATCTATATATATAACGAATGATTGTATTTATCATGTATTTATTCAAGATATATCTATGTATTATTTTATTTATCCACTTTTTGTTACTTAATATAATTATGAAAATGGTTTTTAAAAAATATGATCATTTCTCCCTCTTTAGACTGAAATCATTTTCCTTTCAAAAACCATGTTTTTAAACAATCTTTTTAAAATTTATATCAAATGATATTTGAAGAAATTTTCAAGGGAAAAATATTTTAAATTTTTATTATTATTTTCAATGCATCTATTATATGTTTTCATAAATATTTACAAGAAAATATTTTTAATAACGTATAATGTTATTAAATGAAATTTTAATTATGAAAGAATATTTTCATGATGAAATGTTTTTGAAAACATTTTTAAAAATTATTTCCCATTAAGGATGACATATATTTGTGTTATCCATTATATTATATGGAAATGAATTCATATTTAAATTCATTTTTCAATCATTTAATGGTTTAATATTTTATAGAATGATGTTTATGAAACCAATTTATCATTTATGAGTTATATTCTTTTGAAACAATCTTCTTTCTTATGTCATTATTTTGATGAAATAATTATTAAACCACTATATTTTCCCATAGTTTACGATATGGTTACAAGTTTATGATACCAATTTCATTTAAAAGGTTATGTTTTGATAGTTTAAGATCACGTGTGACGGTTATGTATGATTTCATTATGGGTTGGCTCAGACCTATATCACCCTCTAATGTATGGGTTAATGATTTTTATCTCATGAGATAAACTATGGTTGTATTGTGAGTAATCATTGACAACTAATATAGTTGTGGGAGTAAAACATGACTTCCAATATGGTATGTTGAGTGAACACATACTACTAATATGGTCATCGGAGTAAACTATGACTAACATAATGGTATGAAAAGTGAACCCATACTACTAAGATGGCCTTGGAAGTAATGCCTTAATTACTTATTAAATCATTTTATATTTCAATGTGTCTTACAAAATTCCATGTCATATTCATATGTCATGATATCATGGATTATGTTCATTATTTACTTTTGACTCATTTCTGATGAACTATAAATCATTTCACCATGATTTATGATTATAATCTTATGATATGCAGGATATGATCCACTAATGTTAGGATCATATTATCATACCCCTATAATGATGTTTATTCTTACATGACTCCCTTGTTTTCCCATAGTAAGAATATGAGATTACCCATGTTTATGTTTCCAAATCTATGTTATGAATATATGTATTATGTTTATTGTATATAAGAAGTGTTCCTGTAAAGAATAACCCAGTGGGAGATAATGTAGCATACATACATAACAGTTTTTATGTTTCCATGCTTCCAATGACACTAGAATAATATGTATTTGGGTGTCTATTTGTATAATGTTTTAGTTATTCGTGAATACTTATATAATATAAATATATTAAAACTAAGGTTCCCTATAATTAAAAAAATACTCAAATTTATAAATTTCCACTCCTTGGTAATTGATATTAAATAATTTTAAAAATAATTACTATTTAATAGGTTTATTATTCCGTTTTGATAGATTTTATTAATATTTTGAATTATTAATTAAATTAATAATTTTCAAAATTTATAATTATAAACTACAGAATGAAATTAAATTTTGAATTCATTATATAAAATATTTCTTAGAATGAATTTTTAGGATTTTTCTATAAAGTATAATTTTTGGGTGAATAGTTAAAAAAATTGCGTACTCTAGTACGATAAAATTACTTTTTATTAATTATTTTCCTTTTACCTTAAGGGGTTTTAATTGGTATTAAATTAAAATAACACTTCTTTTTCTAGAATGTATTCATGGGAATCAAATCTATTCAGTATTTTGTTGTAAAATGTTTTTTTCTTAAGAAGACATTTGAAAATAAATGATTTTTTAGTTTTTTGTATATTTATATTAAATATATATTTTAATAAAGAAATAAATTGAATTTTATAAAATTTATTTAAAAATATTAATTAGAATAATTAAATTATGATTAAATTTTCATTTTAATTTTGGTTATATAAATAAGATACCATAGTAAATTTTAGTGACCAGGATGACAATAAAAATTCATATATATGGGATTAAACTAATATATTATTTTTGAAATAAATCCAAATTTATCTTAATTTTAATTTTCAGTGCATTTGATCATTAATTATGCATATCTAAATAATTGGACTAAAATAGTTCCACTTACCAAGAAAAATGCTTTTATTAATTTGAAATGTAATTAATATTTAGTAGGGTATCACACCTATCACTTATAATATGGATCCACCCACCAATCATTTATCCACACATGTTGAGAACACTATCTCCACCAATTTCTACCAAAATAACTGCCTAACAACCCCATCAATTTCTATGAGTTGAATGGCTTCCTAGAATTCAAATCTAATAAGACATAAGATTTTTTCCAAATGCGTTTTCTTAAGAAAGATGTATATATTCATACAAAGATCTCTAATTTTTCATTTTTATAAATCATTTTCCAAATATTCAAAGGAAGCTGTATATTTTCAATTATAAGAACGTTTACTTTTATTTTCTTACTTTTACCACCAATGTGAACATTGTTAAAATAATTATGAAATGAATGATTAAAGAATTTTATGTAAAATTAATATAATTTAATAATTATTAATTTATTATTATTTAAAAATTATATGTTGTATATATATATAATTATTAATATATATTTTAAATAAAATCTATTTTTTATTAAATAAAAACAAAAAACCTGGAAATTCTAATATTTCTGTGAAATTCCTCAACACATGTTCCCTAAAAAATTCATTAAACTGTAAAATAATAGCATATATATATATATAATCTTTATTGAAATAGTGATGGGGTTGAAACAATGTCCAATGTGGATGGACCAAAACAACATAATAAAACATGTAAGGTAAATGTAATAGTAAATACATTTACATTGATGTATAACAAAGAATAGTAAATAAATGTGTATTTTACAATTATAAGTGGGTTTAATATAGTAATATATGTGTTAAAATTATTATTATATTGATTTATAAGAATTATAAATTTATTATATAGGATTTTAGAACTATTTTGACCAAGAGAACTTCTGGTAAAATGGGATTTTTATCTCAATTTACATTTATTACGCTATATAACTTATTTATTGATATTTTATGCAATGAAAATGTGTTTTATAAACTACTAAATCATATTAATTATATATAAATATATTTTCATTTTATTTTTTTGTACATAATAATTTCATTAATTCATTCATATTTTAAATTTTATAATCATTATATGGGATCTGGGTCTCAATTTCATATTCCATGAGACATGATTCAAGTTTGTAATGATGTGTACATTTATGTGATTGAAATTATACCCCATTATTTTACATTGGAACTTTATTTCAAATAATAATGGGTATTATATAATAATATTAAATTCACCCAATAAATTATTTTTTAATTTTGGAATTAATAAATTTGTAAACATTTTTCATCTCAAACTTCCTTCTTTGAGAGATGTTTTGATTGTTTCACCAATATTCACTTATTTAGTGTAAATAGTACCAAATTGATATATAATATCATAAATCACATTACACTAATTTTATTTTTAGTTCCGCATCTAGTTCATTATTTTAAAATGCTTTTATAATTTAAAAGTCATAAGGGAGATTTTTTAAATACCTGATTTAAATATTTTAAGTTAATTATCATCCATTTCAACGTTTAAAACATTGTTTTATAGAATATATTTTTATAAAAAATAAAATTTCTATAAACTATTTTTTATTTGGAATTTAATCTAAATTAGTTTGAAGTACGTTTTAAAGCATTTTTCGTATGGATCACATTGAATTTCATTAGGAAATTTTAAAAATGTGATTTTCTATATATACAAATTGAGCGAATTTAAAATCCATCATGACTATTATACATTATAAATAATAGTTTACAATTTTACATGATTTCTCAATGAGTGTTGTTTCTTTAATATTCTATGAATTATTAGTTTTTCGAATTTACATGATATCTCTCTTATTTAAAAATCATGTTTATAATACTATAACAATGGTGTTTTTATTCTATTTCCACATGTAGCAATTGATTATGATGACTAAATATGGATATGTTCTTCTAATTCTATCCATTATATATCTCTCGATGGATTATTTTTATTATGATTGTATGGTTATAAAATAACATTTTTTCTGAATTTTTATGATGTGATGAAATAATGAAATTCTTTTGAAACACATTTCTTTTCCATGGGTTATGTTTTGATGAAATATTCATGAAACCACTATATGTTCATGTTTTATTACATTATAAATGTTTTATATTCTTTGGGAACAAATTTATATATATATATATATATATATATGTTTTTAATTATTTCTTGGTACTTCAGTTATAACTAGGGATGGTTTTAACTTTATAACTGAGGACAACGGTCTTACTATAACCAATTATGGTGGTGCCTTAGTATTCATGAATGTGTGGGAATATATCTCCCCTAATTGGATTGGTGAAATATTTTAATTTCATGAGAAAACATGGTAAAATGGGGAGTAAACCCAATTCAATAAAGAAATTTTTTCATAATGATATTCTGGAGTGTGAACCTGGTATACTATGATGGATTATGGAGTGAACAAATTCCTCTATAATTGACTTGCTAATGAGCCTTGACTACTATGAAAATGATTTTATATTCTAATTTATATTACAAAAAATGGCATATGCTAATTTTATTGTCTCATGGATCATGTTGAGTGACTATTTTATAAATCATGGCTTATAAACTACCAGGATATTTCACATGACACAAGATTATGATCAATGATATATAGGATATAGTTTTAAAAAATTATTTTCATCTTTTCAAACCCTTATGTTTATATTTTACACAATTTATCATTGATATATCCTTTATTTAACATTATCATATATCATATGTAATCATGTTTATGATATCCTTTCCATGGTGGGGAAAAATAATATTATATATGACACATTAAGGAATGGTTCTACATATAAAGATCTATGTGGCAAACTATTTGTATCTTTTATATAATAGTCGTTTATAGGTCTACGATTCCAATGGAATTAGATATTATGATTCTGAAATGTCTAGTTATGTTATGAAATGAATATTCATATATAAAGATGTTATATATATATAAATATTTATGATATTTTTATTTCTTTAAACCATTTGGTGGTGTTTTATGTATATATAACCCTGAACAAAGGAATTTATATATAATGGTGTACATCTAAGATAATGATATCTCATAGTTTAACATCATAAAATTTGAAATTGATATGATCATATTAAAGATGTATTTAATATAATATATGATATCTATCATAAATTAATATATATTTAACTTCAATAGAATGATAAATAGAAATGGTTTGTTTGGGACTTACGCTTGTGTGACTATTTCTACTCTATCCCATTAATTGCTGGCCAAATTGGAAAGGGTATGGTTGGGGATTACACCTTGTAATAGGCCCATGATATTTATGTATTATTGATGAATCTTTATAATGATATAATTATTATGTAAATGGACATGGATTTAACCTAAAATGAGGGGCTTGATATTTTTGGCTAATTGTTTGGGCTTGAGGAGAATATCATTAATATGAAAACGGTTAGAGCTTACACCAAGTGGAACACCCATTAATGCATGTATACCTCTCATATATTTTTGAAAATATGGGTATGGAATACTATACTAATGGTTAATATGACCTAATAAGGAAGCGTTGGATCTTAGACCATGTTTGTTATAACACCCCATGGTTTTATGATTTGTATACTGTAAAATAAATGTAATTAATTTGATTGTATATATTGCTCAAACGAATTGTGATATACTATTAAATTGTAACAATACAATTGGAATAGTAATGCAACAATAAAGAATATTAATTGAAACCAATTTAATATTATCCTCACTAATGAAGGTATAAATATAACTTAGGAATCAAAAAAATTAAATTATGATATAATTATATCATTGAATAAGTAAATAAATCCTTTAAAAATGATAAATTAAGTGTTAGAATTTTATGTAAGACATAAAGGTTTATTGATAATTTTTCAATTAATATAATTATATAATTGAAAATTTATTTTCAAAAAATATGTTCATAAATTAATATTTTTTCTTATTATCATAAGATAATTGTACGATACCATAATTAATTTTTCATAGTTTCATATCATCATTTATAATTTAAAAATAGTTATTATTAAAATAAATAATGAACATAATTAAAAATTATATATATCCTATTAATAAAATTATTTTCATAAATTTTAGTTCATTTTATAGTTAGACAGGTCACAAAATTTTATGGGTGAATTTTTTGTATTTTTCTGAAATGGATGCATATTTGGTGAATAGTGAAATATAATAATTTAGGTATATATAAATTATAAGTTAAAAAACTATATATTGTGTCACAACTGATGTAATAACCATAATATCAAAACCTCATTCTATATGTAATATATTTTTTCATTTGAATAAAAGAATATTCATAGTATTGGGCCAAAACAATAAACTAATGGGTAAATAATCAAATAACTTCCCTCTCTTCCACTATAATACCACCCACACCACCCATTCTCCTCACACCTTCCAAGACATTAATATTTTTCAATTTCTTCATAAAGTATTTAAAAGTATATCCTTTACATATATAATCTTTTGGTCTCAATAAATTACTAAAACTAAAATTCATTAAGGAGGTTCTCAAGGAGAAGAATTGAAGAGATGCAACCCTTAATAAATATTTTTCAATTTCATTTATTTTCATTTATTTTCTTATCCATACCTAACAATATCTATCCAAATATGCATGATAACTACGTTATCTTATATATATAGTACCATTATTTTTTAAAAAAAATCTATCATCAAACTCCTTATCTTTTAACATTAATTTGAAAATGAAAATATGGTTCGTGATGTGTCGATTTACAACCATCATGCATAATTGATTTTAAATTTTATAATATCACCTACAAGGATGGTAATAAAACCAATATAGTAGTAAAAAAGGTAATTTATAATGTATATTAAAACATATTTAGTTCACTATAACTAGTATGTACAAATAATATAAATTAATAATACAATACTAGTTCACGGTGATCGAAAAACACCAAAATAATCTAATCGGTTATAAAAAAAATTTATCTAATGAATCATCATCATATCTGAAAAAATAATGATATATAATAAAATTTATTATTATCTAATTTAATTAATATCAAATAATTTCAAATCTGGATAATTATTTACATTTTATAAGATCTTTAATACATGTATACAAGTGAACCAATCAAGAAAACCAATTAAATGAACACTCCTAAACAATGTAATTAAATATTATAAATCATCAAAATGAAAATATATAATCTTAATAATATTGTACTAAATAAAATAAATTTTTTATAGTTTACAAACAAAAATATTAATTAATCTATTTTCATTATCTAGGATGTTCATTCATGTGCCAAGGGATTCACCTAGAAAATCCTTTATTTTTCTTTTAGGTTATGATTTCTCTCTCTTTAACCCAAAAAGATTCATTATTATTATTATTTTATCATCCTAAATTATTTTTCATTTTCCATATATATGTATGTAACAAAATATGTCATTAAATGAATGGAAACCATGCTTTATAAGGATCCCTTTTCAATTCTTCCCTATATACAAGCCCGATTTAAAGGGACCATTCCAATTTCTTACCCATTTTCAAGTAAAATCTATAATATATTTTCATATACAAATATTTTTAAAAAATTAATAATCTTATAATGAAAAAATATCTTTGTTCATTTCTAGCTTTTTACAAACAATTATTCCTTTTTCTATTTTATGGTTTATTTCGTATTTTCCCTTAAACCAAACTATAATGTCTCATTTTGAAAATATATTAAACAATTATTCTTTGTTTTTTCAATTTAGTAGGACATAATTTATCATTATATATGCCTATTTTTAATTATTAATGTCTATTTATTATTTAAAAATAATCTTTCAATGACTTTATTATGATAATCTTGTTTCCTATGTATCATTTGACACTAATTCATTGTGTGTGGTGTATAAAAAAAATCCATTTTATTTATGATCATAATTACTTGATGCTTTAATTAAATATGCAACTTTCTTGTACCATGGATATGATTATTGAATTTGTTTTATATCATTTCACCTATGGTGTTTATATTTAATGTTTTTTTAAATGAGGAAGTGTTGATAGTGCTGTATTTTCTACTCGTGCATATATTTTGATAAGTCATATTGGTCATGAATGAAATCTAAGTACAAATAATTATTTATAAATGTCGTGACGGGTGTGTCCAAGTTATATATATCCTCTATATGCATTTATAGTTCTCATGAGACAAAATAGTTTGTGACCAACCCTTACTGTTTTTCCTTGCAGAATCAGACAGTTTTTACCCAATGAAATAAACTCTCTTGATGTTAAAATTATTCATAAATTGGATACTTGATGTCCATTGTTTATTCATTTTATTAATATAATTTTTTATTACATTATATGGTATTTTTACTATAAAAAATCAATGGATTCATTTACATCATCATTTTATTTATGGGATTTTATTTTTAGTTATTTATCTTTACATTATGATTACGCCATATTGGCATTGCTTCGATTATTGTTGTTCGTGTAACCCTTACTCATAATTTTTTCCCACCATTTCATTTTTTTTCCTTCCCCATGTAATGATGATGAAATATTCGATTATGTTTTGGTAATGATTTATTTTTCATGTTTTGTGTGTAATTACTAATGTAATATGAAAATCAGGTATGTATCTAGTTCTTCAAAACTACTAAACAGATCGATCATTTATGATGTGGTCTATTTTATATATTACATTTTAATAAAATAACCACAGAATCTAGGCAACTAGGGTGATATTTGTTACATTGTTGGTCCATATATATCTTTGGTACATTATATTATTTATTAGATTCAATAAAGTTGAATATATTCTTAAAAGCTATGTGACCCTGTTTGGGCCATATAAGATGATAGTCCTGAGATATGTAAGGTATTACTGAAATCCTAAGGATTTTAATCCATTTTATTGAGTGAATAAATTACTTTAAAAAGCAATATGGTCTTATTTATTATGAATAATACCCCAAGGAAGGATTCCCATGTGATTTCATATTCACATTATCAATAAAATACATGATCAGAGGGTAGATGATATGTATTCATAAATCATTAATTTATTTAAGGAGATCTTGGTGGATGCATGGGTATACGTGTGATTTTTTATGATAAGTGGATTAAAGGGGTTTTTTAATAAGTGGTTGTGGTCAATGGGTTCGTTGGTCAGTATGTCAGGTTAATAAAAATTGTTATAGGGAATGAGAGTGTCTGTGGAACCAAGTTATATAATCTTGGAAAAAATTTACTGAGATTTAGGATTTTAAAAACAATATTGACTTAGAAACCTGAGGTAATGAGTGTTATTTTGGGTATCCTAAATTTACTGGTCACACTCATTTATGGTCGCATTTAGAAAACCCTGTTTGGTATGGTTAGGGTCCCAAAATGGAATGTCTTTGTCAAATGGTTCCACCTATCATGGGACCCTCACCATTTTCAAATGACGAATTCAATGAAGTGGTCTTTTAGTTTTTATATTTATTACAAGATGAAAATAATCTTTAATTCCTTTATTTTCACTAAGATTGGAGTTGATATTCCCATAACGGGGAGTTTTGAGGTGATGAGAATGGATTTATGAAACCCGGGTGAAATAAAGGATTCTATTTGATGATCAATTCAATCTCCATCAAACAATGTTAATCATAATTTTTAAATTGGGGGGGATTGGGTGTTATTATATAAGATAATTTAGTTGGTTTCTCAAATAGATAATAGTAACTGCTCAGGTTCCTAGCTCTGTAGAGTAAGGCATGTGATGTAGTCTCATATTGTTATGGGTGCATTGTATGGTATAGAGATGCTTAAGGTTGGAAAAACTTGTTTATGAGGAATGGGTATGTTGAAAACTTTTAAATATTTAAATGTGATAATTTATAAAATTTAATTGGTAATATAATACCGCTGAACTTTGAATTTAATATAATGGTCTTATATATGATTTTATTGAAATGTAAATTTTACTTGGATGTAATTTTAGCGCTGCATGCATACACATATGGATTGAGTGGTCTCATTCTCATATGATGATAGATCTTTTTTCCATGTGGGTTGATCCATTGTGAGTTGTGTTTTTTTTATTATTGGTTTTATTTATTTCCTAAAAATATGATGGGATCATATTTATCATCATCTGTTAATGACTTGAGTGAATCATGAATATTTGATTATATGTTTTTATTCAAGTATTGTGCTATTGTTTTAGTCTTTTACTTTGGTTGGTATTTACTATGAACCCATTCACATACAATGATCGACCGACCTATACCATGGTTGTTAAAAATATTATATAGTTTTCCTAATTAATCATTGTTTTTACTAGGGTAGTATCTCTTAATATGGTTTTTAATTAATCAAAAGATACTTATAATTCATTTTTTCAATTTTTTATTTTCAATAATATATGAAAATAGAAATTAGAATTCAGATTTTTAAAATGGGATAAAAAATGAAACATTTGAAAATTCATGTATGCAGAGGTAATGAATATTTAGTATGATAGATATTGTTCGAAGGAAAGTATAATTACCTTCCTCGATTATTACCTATTTATTTTCTATGATGTAATTTATAATTCAACTCAATAAACATGTACTAAATCTCCCTTAATTAATCATAAAAAGTTTCTTGAATATGAAATATCTCTGACACACCAGACCTCACTTTCTACGAGAGTTAATAATGAAGGATAAACCTCAACCCTGATTGTGACACCCTCTAAGACATAGCTTCACCCTATTTCTTTCATCCCTCAAAAAACTCAAACATATAGTGACCCAATATAAAAAATGTAAATATTACATTAATTCTACTATTAAATTAGTCCATCTAGAAAGGATTCTCATATCACAAGGAATGACTGGTATAGTTTCATAGATACTAGCTATAAAAAAATTATTTTAAAACATATGTTTAATTATCACTATAATTTTGACCATATGGAACCTCTCTTATAAATCTCACATGATTTAATAATTTTCATAACATAGTAAATACAAACATAATAAAGGTGTGTGGATACATTTTCAATAAGAGAAATAATCAACTAGTCATTATCGTTACATCATAAACAGAAGGGAAATCATGGGTAAGAGAGAAATGATATATAAAATAATCAATGGATCACAACATAAAAACATAAAACATTATGTATCAGTATCAAAAATAAATAGAGAGATTTGATCCATTTTTGGTTATAAATACCTAGATTAGAGGCATGGAAATAAAATAAAAATAAAAAAATGATATCATATCACAAGAAAAAAATGTATGTTTATAACATCAAATAAAAAAACATTTTTCATTTAATAGAAATAAATAATATCACACAAAAATGAAGTGGAAGAAACATTATAACAATTAAACAAAACATCGTGGGCAATTCTTCTCTACCGAACTCCCATTACATAGTGTAAGAGGTAGCACTACTTGATTTACATAGTAGAGCATGCATCACTATTGGATTCCCATAGTTGATTGATCATTCATTAATTTATTCCCATAATTATATGATGAGGAATAAAACTATACATAGGCATTGTAGGTGTGATATAGAGCCTCATCCATCATCATATATACATATGTGCTCTATTTAAAATCATATCATTGATCTTATTATAAATATCCCCTCAAAAGAAAAGGGATTCATAAAATTTTAAAAAGGAATTACAAAAACATAATTACTTCATTTGAAATTAATCTATATAAAATTGAATAGATTTTATAGAATGTTTTTATATAAAATAATTACTTCATTTCACACTAGATTAATGTGATTCTCAAGTAACATTATAAAAACTTATTTTTTGTAATATGAAAGTAAAACTTTGTAATACATTACCTCAATTCAAATTCCAATAATGTAATAATTATATGAAATAAAACATAGTTCAAAATGTGGTGTAAAATTGGGGAATATAAGATCATAGTAAGGTTATCATGTAAATATTTGAAAAAACCTTGATTGAAAACCTACTTTATTAGAATATTAACAAAATCATAGTTTCAAAATACATAAAGGTTGATTTATGGATATCTTAAAATGAAACAAT
Source organism: Viscum album (assembly GCA_963277665.1). NCBI lineage: Eukaryota > Viridiplantae > Streptophyta > Magnoliopsida > Santalales > Viscaceae > Viscum > Viscum album. Next base: position 1,230,208,475 of record OY728162.1, on the reverse strand, counting down.
CTGTGTTTCTACTAGGTACGTTAGACCCAGTAAATGATTAAAAAAACATGGATATGGAGGAAAAATCTATTTAAATAGATGATAATTATTCCTAAAATTATTTTTTAATGAATCAATAGATCCATAAAGTATTTGTAATTCTGTTTAAAATATTGTTCCATTAAAAAGAAGATGAAAATAATATATATCATCATATTGGGGTAAAATAATTTAATAATGAATATTATAATTTATGTCGGGATGATCAAGACTCAAGAAAATATATTTGGTCACCAAAACCCCTTACCTCAATTATTTACTTCCAATAAATATGTTGAATATCTTATATAAAAAAATAACTATCATAATAACATAATTTAGAACATTTTTCATATATTTTTCATTTTAATTTTTTTATATATTTTCCCTTTTTTCGTATTATAATTGGATACTTTCAACAAGAAGATGGAAACTGAATTTATGATTTCAGTTAAACGAAGGGTTTACATAAGGATTATGGAGTGGGATTAATGTGGGAATAAGGTATCAATATTGGTGATGTGCAAATTTGATGATTGGGGTAAGGAAAATATAAATACCGGTAAGTCCATGTATATTAGTATTAAGAGAAGGCGTTTTTCATGGGTTGGATGTTTCTACGAAGAGAAAAATCATGAAGCGTGACATTTCCCGCGAGTCTATTAATAGAGAGTAGATTTTTGATATATTTAAAATATGTGAATAATCCATATAAACTACAATTTTTCATACATCTAGAATAAAGCCCTGAAATATTGATGACTTAGTTCACAACCTGGCCTACTTATGGGGTTTTTCTGATTAGATATGTATTCTATGTGGTCATGGTCTCTTTCATATTGTGTTTTATTGGTGGCTCTAAATAAAAAGGTTTGGGTAATTGGTTTAGTCAACTTGATGCAAGGTATGATATTCATTCTAGATTGGGATTTTTTTAATCCCATTTCCATATAAAATACTAGAGTTTCCGTTTGTACTAAAATTAATTACCTTAATTTTATTTGGTGGTATTCATAAATATTATTAGATATTTCATATATTGTGGTAATTCATATCATCATGTATAATAATATCGATATTTTTAAATTTATTCACATTTTTAGGTTCTAGTGGAGGTAGACCTGAGATCTTTCATGATTAATAATGTTGTTTTGATAGCACTAGAAGATGATATTCCATAAAATGAGGAATATGAAAGACTTATAAACTTATTTTTGGGTGTAAAATTATTGTTCATGTCATGGATAGATGTAACAAGATTGTATTTTACTCGTTTTTTTCAAAAGGGAACCATGAAACCTTTTGTATTAAGTAAATGAGAGTGCGATCTTCACATAAGAATGTGGGATATCTTCATGACGGAAAACCCTATCTTATCAAAGGAAAATTTAGGTTAAATATGATTCATTATAATTATCTAAATAATTGATACTGGAGAATCATGGGACAAATAATATATCATGAATGTTAGTTTCTAGATAATGTGTTTTGCCCAAGAAGATAAGAGCAACCTTCTGTGGGAGCACTGAAATGTGAGTGATAAAGGAAATATTTTATTGATTCAAGGGGAAATTAATAAATTATTGGAAAACCATGGCATCCATGGATGATGATAGTATAACAAAGATTATTACTTGAAAAAAGTATCTTATCGTCAGGTTTTGACCAATGGGAAAAATGTTTTTGTCAATAATGATGTTTTTAAATATGTTCATCCTACAAAAGCCACACTCATGAAATTTTATTCATATCTTAATACAACTATCTTCACTATGTCTCATCTCCACATAGAGTTTGACTTATACTGGTATTGTGATTATGATGATTCAAATTATTTCGACTATTATATATGATCTACTTTTATATCTATTGGAATGATGGCATGAGGCTTGTATAACCCCATCCTTTGTCTTTCGATACTATCTTTTTTTCGTTTTTAATAGTTGGTCTGTTATTATAACTTTCTAATATTGGATTTATTATGAACATGTATAATCATAATCACATGGATATTAAATGTGTTATAACAATGGAAGCGTTTGAATTTAAAATAGGAGGAAGAGAGTAAATTATTTATTTCAGTATTATGAAAACTATACATAAGGCATTTTTAAATGTGTTTAATGAAAGGGAAGGGTAATATATAATAATTAGTGAATAATTTGGAAGGTAATTGATTTATTGTGTACTAGTGAATGAATATAAATATTGATTTAAAACAGAGATTATAAAAAAATTAATTGAATCAAATGGTGGAGTGGGAGAAACATTACATTAATATGTATCGTCTCAGAGCATCAGATTATTGATTAGAACATTAAAGACTCATTAAATCGAAATTAATAAATTATAGGAATTTTTTTATCTTTATAAATTTTTTGGGGTGGATAGGGTTGACATAATGGATTGGAGTGAGCTTCTTTTATAGGTGAAAATAGGGGGTTTTCAGGGAAACAGGTTTTATGTATTGGTTACAAAATGTATCATGTGGTTATTAGGGGGTTTGGTGATTTAGTTTAGTTAGGTGATGAAACTATATGTGATTCATTTGTTTTTTACATTCACAACTAATAAATCTATTTATATGCTTTAAGTGGTCTTTTAATTACTATAAAATTTAGATACACCGTTTTCTTATTTTTACCAATATTAATCATTAATAAAAACTAATTATGGTAATTATTTTATCACTACAGATTCTGGATATACCTTATTACCAAATTGTGACATGAAAGATATGAATATAGGTTTATTTTAATTATGTTAGAATATTTAAATTTCAAAGAATTATTTTTTTATTTAAAACATAGAATGTATAGGGAAACTATTTTTTTTATAAAATAGATGTCTTAGTTGTTTAGTGTTTAATATCATATTTTTCACTAACTATAAATTTAATTAGTATTATATTATTTTTATATATTTATAAAAAAAAATATTAGATACATAATTTAAAATATATCCAATATATTTAAAAATACACAAAACATATAAATGAATATTTCTTTAGAAAATTATTATTTTAGCAGGATAAACACTTTTTACGTAAGGTAAATTAATATTTATGACTAAATATAAAGTGGTTGATATTAGATAATATGGAAAAACTACATCTATGTTTTAAAGACATTAATTATTTTTTGATTTATAATAGTTCAAGAAGTAGATTTTTTATAGGAAATATGCAATTTATAAAAATAATTTTTGAGAAATATATCACTTAATATAAATAATATGAAATATTGTCTGTAAACTATAATTAATATTTTAAAATGGATCATTTAAATTATAAAAAAAACTAAATGAATTTTTTTATGTTTTAATTTCTTGAATATATTCAATTAACACAATAATGGTCAGATTGTTAGTAAAAACTGTATATTTCAATATTCACCAAAAATTATTTTATTTAAAATAACAAAATATTATTTTAATTTAATATTTCATTTTTCTTAACAAAAAACAATTTAATTTTTTATCATTAAAATCCAAAACATTTAATCATTATGTTTAATTTAGAACATAAAATTAAGTGAAAATTTAATTTTATAGTACAATGCATTTTGGTTAATTAACTATTATTTTACTAATAAATTACCAATTAATCTAGTGTTAAATGTTTTTCCTTATCAAAAATATAAATTTTTTATATTAAAAAATAATTATTATTATTCTTAGAAATTAGATGAACATTTCTTGAAATTAATTATTTATGCATAAAGTAAATTAAAAAATGGCCTGATGAGTGGAATAACAATTCTGGATTAATCATTACATTAAAAATTTCATTACAAGAAAATAAAATCATGATATCGTCTAACATAACCCCTTATTACATAATTTTAATACCTATTAATTGTCTAACCCATGGTTTATATTATGGGTGATTGTTAATCTAGCATAAATATTTTCAAAATCTCTACGATCTTGAAAATATAACATATATTGCTTTTTTGAATGCATATTTTATTGATTTAGGATTGGGATTTATCTAAGGAAACCCTTAAAAAGATACCTTCTTTCTGATCATAGACAAATGGTCTTCAAACTTAATAATTCCTCTTCTAGAGACAATTTATTCCTATATCATTTATTGATTTGTACATAGGATTACATCTATATATACTATATAACATAACAACAAGGATTAAATATGAATATTTAATATTTTAAATATATAATGGTTTTTAATTTTAATTTTATATATTGTGTGAATCATTATATGTAATATATTATTTATTCTACGGTTATATATTTTGAAATATTAGGTTATTACGAACATCATCATATGAAGTGTATGTTTGAGAAAAGTGGTGGAATTTTGATTTGGTAAGAAATTTTTTTCTTGTGTCATGTTGGGGAGTGGTGGATGGCAACACCACCCTACAAACCCCCCCCCCACCTCTTTCTCACTATAAAATAATAAAATTAATTAATGATAATGAATTCATGAACACAATATTAAATTCCTCCATGTATAATCCTTGAATCAGTATCTCATCATCCCGAGTGTTAGAAATCATAGAGTGGAGAAGGTTATAAAGTTAATTATGAGGTGTTAGAGAGAGAGATAGAGAAAATAGGCATAGAGAAATTAGAACATGAATAATTTATTTTTAATATTTAAAATAAAATTATAAAGACATTGAAATATAAATTAATATAGTGTAACCCAATGTAAAATTCCCAGGGGAACCTCCATTTTTCTAATACCCACGATACTCTTTACAAAGATGAATAATATAATTTATAGATTAAGGAGAGTGTAGTGTTAAAATTTTTATAACTAATAATGAAAATAAATATTTCATATGTTATTCCTAATTTTTGTATGTCATGGTTCACCATCATAACGAGAATCTCAAATGTTCCTAAAGTTTAATGAAATATTCATATTTAATACCTCATACATGTTTTAAAAATTCAATAAATTAATATAAAAAATGAAAATGTTATTATCCACATATTGATTTGATAACCAAAATGATGAATATAATCTAGGATTAATTTTAGGTCCCATGATCACAGTGAAATAATTAATTCATTACTTAGTTATTAAAATGAAATAAGTATCCCATAAGTTTCTAAATCAATTAATAATATTTCAAATAAAAAATTTAAATACTTTAATTTTTAGGTTAAAAATAAAAATGTATTATTTTATTAGAAAATATGTTAATTACATATAATTTACAAACACAATCTCAAATTAAAATTTAAATTTTAATCATAAAAAATATATTTATTTATCAATTAGTATTAAATATTTTTTAAAAATCATTAAATAAAATATTATTTCATGTCATCAATTTTATAAAAAATATATCTTTACAATATATTGGATAGTTACCCTTATTTTAAAAAAATTTATGGGATTTAAAACACAAAGGTTCCATGTAAAATATGTGAAAATATTTTCTGAGTTAATTCCCCCACACTTAATCATTAAACCCTGAGGAAATTCATAGAAATTTACTATAAAAAATAATTTTAATTCCTTTTATAAACACCCAAAAAATGAGTATAATTAATGATTTATTCGTTATTGATAATATCAATCATCCTATATATGGTCTATACAATTCCTTTTTTCAATTTATTAAAATATTCTAGTTTAAAGATTATAAAAATAGTTGGATTTAGTGGGACTAAAATGTTAAAATGTGGTATTATAAAAATTTTCTTTTCCAACATTCCTCATAAAAAATTCCTATTTCTCTATTACATAATATAACCCAAATGTCATTATTATAATTAAACATCCCCATTCAGCATCTCATGTTATATATTCCCTTAAAATAAATCCATTAATATTTTATAATTATTGCCCATATTGTTTCATTTTTTATTTATTTCATTATCACATATTTGATTTTTTTTCTTTATTTCATATTCTAAATATGTAAGAAAATTATGTAGTATCTCAATAACATATTTTAATATAGTTTCAATATATATATATTAATTAATTTTGGGCTCGCACTATAGAGTGTTCTTTTCCCCAATGGAAAAAATTCCCATGTAAATGTTCAAAATTTCAGTTTGATCATATATATAAATTGATTCCACTTAATTAATTATTATTTAAAATATTTTCCCTGAATATAAGCCCCAGATATACTTAAATATATTGTTTCAACACTCATTGAAATCAACTAAATTAAATAATTTCAAAATTAGTGAAATCCTAAAATATAACATGATATGTTTACATACATTAATGAATTAAAGACTCAATTCCCACAAAGAAACTAATCCAAAAGTAAATGAAAACAAAAAATAAAATCAAATAAAAGTCCATAAACCACTAGAAAAACTCCCCCATACATTAACTATTACTATCAATATTTTGATTCAAATGCAATTATATTTTATTTTATTAAAAAATTATATTCATATATGAAATATATAATGAAAATGAAGGATAAAAGTTACCATATTTTAAATAGATTACCGGAATTATTCCTTTAAATTCCATGAACTAGATAACCAAAATAAAAAATAAAAATATTTAAAAAAAATTAATGAAAATAAATATAATAAAAGGAATGAAAAGAAAGTAATATATTATTTTTACCACAATGGGGGTAATATGGATTTAGGGAAACTCTAAATTTATTTCTACTTATTATCAAAAATATGATAGTGAGAGGATAATCTTTTGTGATTATAATGGTTTTTACAATAGGAAAAAATTGTTGGATTTTTGATATTTACATAGATTGAAACGTATAATTTCCCCAACAACGTTTATACATTCAATCAGATAAATATTTTCATCTATACAATTTAAAACCATATTATGAATAAATTAATAAAAAAAATATAAACATTCTAAAAATAAGAACAATAATAAAATAATTTTATAACACGTAATACATATGTTTAAAAAATATGCAACAAAACATAAATAATCATCGCAAAGAAATTTGCATACTTTCACCAAAAATAATAGTGATTTTAGTGACCCTTAATTAGGTTTTTTATTATTATATACATATCGTAATTTCTATCTACTAAGATAGTGGAGACAACAATCAAAAGGATAAGAAAAATCTGCATTACCATATATCTTATGTCCCTTGATCATGTATATATATGATATACACTATATCCTTATCTGTAATATTTTTTTATCCATTAGATCAATAAAAATTATTACTAAAGAGACATTAATGAATTTATAATGAAATCCAAAAAAATATTCATTAATAAACTTCTTAATTAATAATAATTATTTTCACTTAGTATTAATATGTTACACCACATAACTCAACAACTTGTGATCATGGGATTGAAAAAGGTACTTTTCCTCAAGGTTGTGATCCAATTTGTATATGATCTCCAATATTCTGATTTTGAACTTCCCAGGATCAGTTTTAATCGCAATAGAAATACTTATTTATATTATTCTATAAAATCACCATATCATAATTGTTATCCCAGCTAGTTTAAATAATATGAAGTGGGGCTTACTAAAGGTATGATTTATTAAAAAAAATCCACATTTTTATATTGTATCATTGTTAAAAAAGTCACACTCATCTCCCTTTTCTAAAGAAATATAAGAACAGAATTAAAATCTTTTACAATACCAAAAAAATTTACTTTTTCCACCCACACTGGGCCATTCCCAAGTATCATACAATGGCTTTGTGCCTATGTAAATAATCTTCGAAAGACCCAAAAATTAATATAGTTTTAATAACAATATACTTCCATTCTAGTTTACAACCAATCATAATTAGAATGCTCATAGATATATCTGCTAATGTGTTCTCACTATTACATTAGTGGAATATTATGTTGTTCCAAATCACTGTAGAATTGCATCACACATGTATCAGTGTTCCATAAAGTCTATTTTTCACCTTGTAGATGAAATAAAGTTTTATGATTACATTTAGGTTTTCGAAAATTATTTCATGATATATGTTATGTCTCTCCATGATCACACGTTCACCGTCGATGAACTATCTTCATCCTTCAGGTTCTACCTTACACTATGTTGAAAAAGTGATTTGGAGACTACATTTATTTTCAAACTAACTTTCCTCTCTGAACTAGTGATTCTTCATAACAACATCCCCTTCATGATAAACCATACCCTATAAACACGTTCTTCGAACTAGACCTTTAGTTGAAATTATAATTTTCAAATTGAACTCCTTCAAAAACCACATACTTCTAGAAATACATAACGAACCTCTTTCAGAACACCCAAAATTTATTCAGCGATGATGTTGTCTGATCAAATTTGATCTCTTTACTAATGTTACTATGTTTCTTTATATACGAAAACAAATCCCAGAAATCCTATTAATCACATTTTCAAAAAAACACCATTATGTATTGATAAAGAACTGCTAACATAATATGTGGTCGAATTAGTGGAAACACATTTGTAGTGGACACAATTTACCACTTTAATCCAAAAATATAAATTTATTCTCGGTGCAACATAAATCAACACCTGATGCATGTGACACAACTCTTATAAACTGATCATAGTATGGGGTTCACATAGAACATAATCCTATGTTTCATATTCAAATCACCATTACCATTTGAAAAGCATCACATCCCATTTCTGTTTACAATTAATGCTATGAAAAAACCATTCATTTTCAATAAAAAAAATTCTCATTTTACTCCCAAAAATATTTAAAACACTTGATACGTGGAACTCCTTAAATGAATATTCTTTAGCTACACCAATTATACTGAAACATGGTCTTATATATTTAAAAAAACACACCCACCTTAATGACACAAAGATAGAACCTTCAATGATTTTTTCATAACAATCTCCCTTATCTGTCTATTAAAAACACATCAAAACTTTTATTAATGATTTGATATTTACTCAACTCACATTGTAAGCCCACTTGTGTCTCTCCCTTTCTGAGAAGAAATAGTAGAATGAAAATTTCATCAATTAATAACATCATTTAAAAAATAACTAACTTCATTCATCACCATCCCCATTTATCATGACATATAACCTTTAATCAAACAAATTTATTATCACCAGAATTAGAATTTCCTATATTTTTATCCCTCAAGAGAATTTTTTCTAATAACATGATTTACTCATCTACTCACCCTTTTATTAAGACAACTTATCCTCCATTTTCAAAATAACACAACGGTAAACCCAATTTTCTTCTATAATTGTAAAAAACAACATATACCAACAAGTTACTGAAAAAAATCATACCTATTAGAGAGGGGGTACTAATTAAATCCTTTCTCAATTGTGAGGAGTCAACTAAACTCCAAGGATAGTTGATGAGGCTAAAATCTATCTTTGTGCAATTCCTTTATTTGATGTTTTACAACCTTTAATTTTATAGGCACATACACTAACTTCACAATCCCATGATCCACATTCACCTTGTTAATATTATTCTTCATTTCATTGTGAATTTTCATATTAGTGATGTTGTGTATTTTTTACAAGATTTATTGAAAATTAATTTTCACAATTTATTCTAGTCAGAGACCTCACTTGAACTCACATACAATCAAGATGATGCTTCATCCACTATAAATACATTAAATCTTGAGAAGACAAAGTATATATAGATTCTATTGTATTAAATGAAAGGAAATATTATTTCATAATTATATATGAAATATATTTTCCAACAATATTGAAGGAACCACTTGACATTGCTTTTATATATTATATGGAACATTGAAAATTTTTATTTATATATCACAATAACTCTTTTAGATATTTTTATTTATATAGAAAACTGAAATTTTCCATCCCAATTTTATATGAAGTATAATTTTTATAGCATGAATATTTATTTATTGGGATAACTTCATTTTTTTCTTCTTAGAATATATAGAAACAATACATGGTCATTTCACAGTTATGTACAAAATACTACTGATGATCTTCCTATATTTTGTGACATTAACCACACTACATTAAGCAACTAGTGATTGTATTATTTCTGTAGCATCTGGTGTTTTCATATATTTAGAATTATCCATTAATGATATTATTATAGCCACCATTTATTATTTTTATGGATAAATGAATCTCTTATTGAATCTTTTTTTCACCAGAAAATAATGGAAGAAATTTCATTCTTCCAATCATTGATATTTCAAAGTAACTTTTAATGAATTATTTGAACATATTCAATACGATCCATATGGTCCAGAGAATATTATGTCACTATAATACAACATATACATAATTCTATGATAATTTTCATATTTGACATGGATATTCTAATCAACTCCAGCACACTAAAAAAAGTGATTTTTCAAAAATTTACCAACCCATGAATACCATTATCTTGGTGTTTTCTTCAATACATAAAGATCCTTTATAAGAAGAAAAGCTATGATATAATCTAAATGAATGATAAAAAATGTTTTCTTCCAAATATAAACCTCTTTTTGTATACCACCAATCAAAAATTCTGAATTTTTAGCCATATAAAAATATTTTGCTACTATTATATTGTTAAGAATAATCTGATTTCATCTAGACTTGAAAAAGATAAAAATGTTTCATCAACATCGATATCATCTTTTTTTTGGAGTACCCTATGCACATGAGTCATTTTTGATTCAAATTAATATACCAACTACATTCATCTTATTGGGGAATAACCATTTATACCTGATGAAATTTTTATCGCTACATCTTGAAAAAATATCCCAAGTCATATTCTTCTACATTTGTCCAAGACCTTTCTTCCAATAATGAACCCTGTTTTTATCTCCAGTTTCATCCTTAATTGTTTTTTTCTACAATATATTGCAAAGTACATAATATAAAGATTTAATTTTTTGTTTTTGAAGAGTCATTTTTAGATCACTGATTTCATTTTTCCTATCAATTTTATCTTTAATAGTTTGATTACATAGATATAATGATTTTACTTCCTCTTATTCTTCATCAATATAATTTTTTGAATCAGAATCTTTACCTTTTTCTCCACAAGGGTTTCTTACCTTCTCATCACATTCATTGGGGAACTATTCGTTGTGATGTTGAATATTCTGTTCATTCTCTATGAAAATGACATCATTTCATTAAAAAAATCCATGTCTCTTTTTGAAACATTTGTATGATTATATTTTTCATTGATATCTATGATATATCCCCTCATCTCCATAAGATTAAAATGTAATGTTTTTCTTTGTATTTAGAAATAAAACTTTTCAAATAATTATTATGTATTTCACTAATGGATTGATTCCATTAAAAAAATTTGAAATGTATTCTCTTATTTTGGATATTAAAACTCCCTATTGAATTTTTACATTGATGTTAATACATATTCCATCTAGAATTTTTCTATTATGTTCATTTAAATGAGAATTGATTTATCTATCATATCTATTACCCAATTTCTACTATAATCAATTCCAATTTTTTGAGGACTATCACTTATGAAAAATTGATTCCATGTACCATGTGTATTTAGGGAATCTTTAACTAGGTTGATAGTGAATGTTCCCCATTATTAGTACAAAACCTCATAATCATATGTCAAAGAATTTATTTAGATTACTTGAAATATTGTTTCATGCTACTAAATACATCCAAATATTGGAAAAAAGAAAAATACCTATAAAATACTTCTGAAATCATCAATAAGAAAAATGTAATACATCATCCCATCAATAGATCTCAGTTAAATTGGTCCACACACATCTAAGTGAACCAATTCCAGAAATATGGATGAATTGTGTTATTTTTCTATGTATGTCATTCTAATAATCTTCTTTTTTTGAAAATAATCATATGTATGAGTATGATAATGTGATATATTGGGTACATTTCAAGCTTCCTCAAATTTGACAAGATATTCTATGGATGGATGTAATGGAAGGACATCTTATTTATTCAACAACATGTTTTCTTCTTCTCCAGATAAAAAACACATATATTCTTATCTACTGAAAATATAGGATCCCTCTTAATCCTTATTCCATGTAATAAAACTTCACTACATTTTTTATTTATGATATACATATTTTTATTAAATCATAAAAAATTTAATGAGTCACATAGTTTTCTTACACTAACCATGTTGTTACTAAAATATTCAAAACGAAGATATCAATATTACTCATTTATTTCACCCAAATTTTGATTTTCACAATATTATAATCTTCATTTATTCATCATTTACATATTAGAAAACAAGTTTGTTGTCATATTTTATTCATGTTATATGATATTTATTCCCCTCTTATGGGATGTACATCCACTATAAATGATCCATACAAAAGAACATTTTGATGCTTTGAGGGAAATATATAGAACCACTATTTTCTCATATCTATTATTTTAAATACATGTATTAAACATCATACACAATATAGTTTTATAATATTGATCTTTTTTAGAGTATGATTGACCAACACCTTCTTACAAGGATTAAAATTGATTCTGTTCTTTCATCTCCTGGGATTATTCATTGGGCTACTATTTATGACCAATTTGTGATTTCTTTGGAATATTCATCTACAATGTTGATGAGAATTATCTGGCCCTATGTCTAAATCATCCACTACATAAATAGTGATAATAAAAATTATTCTTGTAATATGGAACATTATGAGACAATATTTTCTGAAATTCGTCCCTTTGGAACCTTTTGGAAGTGGAACTTACATTTTGGCAATGACATAACATTCCATAAAAATAACACCTTATATCAGGTATAATGCAATAAATTATTTTAGGAGCAGATATTCATTTTGTTCTATAAGAATTTGGATTTTCATTGTTTCCCAAGTAAATTTTCAACCTCAGAGTGGTATATTTTGGTCCCACCTTAAACAAAAAAGTTTTATGTTTGTGATCAAGTCCTATAATATCCATGTCACATAGATAGTAGAGTTTCTTCTTTTAATCTAGATCTATATGCTCCACATTTATCTTATCTATCACCTAAATGATCTGTTTTCCTGATGTCATGTCTGGAGATAAAATAAATTTATTCATATCATTTTTTCATAGTCCAGCAAAATCTTCCTCATGTTTTTCAATATGATTGATTATATTTTTGATGTGTTATTAAAAACATCAATCACAATTTTCTATTCTTCTAATTTACCCTTATAATCATTAACCATTTATGACTTCCATTGTATTGAAGGCTTAATATTTTAAAATTAATCATCCTTCTCTAACTTATCTTATTAATTTTTTCACATAAATTATTGGAATTAGAAATCAAACTGTCAGATATCTTTTTTTTGCCATCAAAATATCTATATACTCATAATTGACTTCTAATTCATCCAAAATATCAACTATTCATTTGAATAATTTTTCTTTACTATAGATTAATTACATTTTATGGGATCGGCCTAAAATGAAAAGAATATAATTTATTTCATGATCAATACAGTTCTCTATATATTCAACCTCATATTATTCTTTAATATTATTTTCTTTTGAAAAAAGATTTTTATTTGTGATAAAATTATTATATTCTTACCTTCCAATAGGGTGAAATCTCTATAATGGGAATTTAAAATTCTTTATCATTGTATTATTAATACTCATTTGGGTACTTTTATAAAATATTTCCAACCATTTAACATATTATTTTTGCAAGTGAGAGTTTCTCTTTGATAATTCAATTTCTACTTTGTAGATTTGAGGAATGAAATGGCATCACACAATCAATCTATTGATCATCATGTATATATTCAAATTTGAGAATTTTCATGCAATTTATTTATAGGATGTTTTATTATCATACTCCATAGACTCGTTATCATTATTTTGCATCATGTATGTGGTAAGAGTACGTAGTAAACTATACTATGTCAGCTCCGTTAGATCATTATCTTTATGAACAAAAACATTTTGGATTGAACTGAGGTGGATGTTGTCTCATAATATGCTTATGGATCTTGATAAATACAATAATTTCTTTATGAACATGTATATATTCTATTGTAACATTCAACATGTCAAATATTGAGTCTGTGCACACATTAGGGTGCATTTTCATATCCTCATAAATTTTCCATAGAACATGTTTCTTTTCTTCAATGACTCTTAAGTTTTCCTCACAATTATTTATCGCCTTTTCACACATTGAATGTGATGAAATAAAATAAATCCGCATAGTATATTCTTCATCAGATAAGGATCGACATAATTAATTGATTCTTCTGGAATCAACATTCAGTTCCTATAGTTTAACTTCTCATAAAGCACCACTTCCCACACTAACTGAAATACCATGAATTATTATTTTAATGAAATTGATTACTACTGATAATTAGTAGTTTTACATCTTCTTCATCCATAATTAATGTTTTTTCTATCAATGATCTTTATTAAATTAATATTTAGAAACTCAATCGTTACTCCTTTGAAGGAATCACTAAAATTAACACTTTCTCACATAGCAATTATTAGCCTGACAAGGTTAAATACACTAAGAATTGGGGTAAATTCAGGAATAACATATTAAAAAACTACCCCTTATAAGCATGTTTCATTGATAAAAACATTATTCTATCAATTACGTATTTAAATGAATAAATCAAAATGAAATAAGGTTGGAAATAAATAAATTTCAATTGGTTCACCAACACTGGGCTATGTCTATGGATTTTATAGAGGATACATTCTTAGGTACAAAATCCCATAAAGAAAACTGTTTTTAAATGGTTAAAGGAAGATTCAATGTAACTATAGATTTATACTGAATCAAAATACTAAAAAAAACTAATATCTGTATTGATGTGTACTCATTACTCCATTATAGGAATCTCGTATTATTATTAATCACCTATGAATTGTTTCACACATATATGGTTGTTCCATGAAGTCTTTTCTTCACCTAGTAGATGAAATACATATTTATACAAACTTATAGTTTATAAAAATTACTTTTGACCACTATTTCAAGTCCCTTTACAAAAATACCTAAACCATTTAAGAGTTATCTTATATCCTCCTTGAGATATATTTCACTACATGGCTAGAGTGTTTTGCAGAATTCGTTTCACCATGAACTGACCTCGCTTTGTGAACTACAGATTATTCAAGATCACTTCAACTTTAAAATAAACGATGTGTCAAATACTCCATATTCAAAATACATCTTTTAAAAAAATTATACTTTGTGAAATAAACTCATTTATGAACCAATTACGTTGCAAGATACATAATAGAATTCATCTTCATGAACCTCATTCATACTTCACTGAATTATTCCAAATATGATTCACTCTAATAAAATTCACTCTCATATATTATGTGATTACGTTAATATTTATATGAAAATAAATTATAAAAATATATTAATAAAAATTTCTAAAAAATCATTTATAGATTTTACCAATCTCTGCAAAATTTAGATGTGTAATACATAGACAAAACCACCTATAGAGGAAAAAATTTACCACAATTATCATATAAAAAATTAATTCATTGCACATATTAAATGTCAACCTTCCAAAATATATGTACATCTCATAATCTGATCTCCCAACGTGGTTTGAGTAGTGCATAATCCTATGTGGGTGCTTCAAATAACTTCTGTCATCCATAAAAAGTCATGCACCTTTGTGGTTCATATAGCATTAAATGCATTCTTTATAGAGCAGTTTTGAAAAAACCATCTTTTTCCATAGAACAAATCCCAATTTTGATGCCCTAGAATATGAAAGACACTTGGAAATCATTCCACCTCAAAAAAATCTATTTCAACAATAACATTAATTCTAAAATGTGGTTATTTGGCTTTGTAAACCAAGAAAATATCCCCAAAACACAGAGACTAAACACTGAACTATCTTTTACCAATAATAATTAGGTCTAAAAAAATTTGGTATGGTATAATTAAAATTATTTAAGTATTCCATATGATAGAAAGTATAACTATTCCTTTAGTGTCTGGTTGTATCATTGTCTATTAAGATTAGTAGCTTTTTATCTAAAAGACTTTTCAAGACGATGAACAATTGACTATATCTAATGGAATTTATATTACTTTTCCATATTTAATTTTTATGAAATAAATCTGATAGAATTTATATATATTCATTCAATGAACATTTCAAATGTTTGTATGTTGTACTTGGATCTCATCTATAAGGAATACTTGATTAATGTTCTTATGGTAAAAAAATTTTTTCGTCTAATAAAATATAACACCGTTAAACAAAATTACTTATATATTCAGATAAATAAATATTCAAAATAAGAAAAATAATAAATATAGAATTTTTATTTCCAATTGTAAGTTTAGAAATAAGACATTAAACTCAGTAATCTCTCAATTTTCAAAAATAATAATACACAACACATAAGACTAAAAAGTTAAATTAAAACAATTCAGCTCTTAATCCCCATTATATAAAAAATTATTGGGTTATCAACATTATAAATATATAAATTTTATCTACCCCCTTCACTATTGTGATTTCAAAAAAGAAATTATTGAGTTAATAGAGTTAATAGATTGAATTCTAAAAAATTTTAGAAACACACTATAAAAAATTGTATGATGTATGAAAGTATTTAAGAAAACATCGAATTCATTTTAAAATGTATGAAATTTGAAAAAATTCAAAGAGATATATATAATATATAATTATTCACACATGAAGATATAAAATTAGTATAGATGATTAATATTTTGTTATAATGATTCTAGATCTCATGAAAAAATAAACCATTCATGAAAGGTTTTGGTATTTCTTATCCAACATCATTAGATCATATTATATATTTTATGAATATTCTTATATGAAATATGTATTTTCTACAATCTCATCAAAAATTTCTATCTTTTTCTAATTTGATGCGAAATTCCCATGTCTTGTTTCTTGAAAAGATAATTAATATCTTTAATAACGTTTTTACAATCTCTAACATCATTGTTGATATTCGTTACAAACATGGAATTTTTTTTGGTTTCCCTCTTCGTTGCTATGATTTTATTATTGAAAAACATGATATCTTATATCGTATAATTTTTCTATATGATAATAAATAATGTTATTATAAACAATACTACTGATTATCCATTGAGATCATTAGGATTGGTTGTATTCTAGAGGATTTTTATGATTTTTTAGTGAACCTGGACCCTCATTGATGCCAAAGTTTCCTTGAATATAAATGAATCAAGCATGGTAATCTTGAAAAAAATTCTTAATATCCCTTATTATTTTTATTAATTTTTTGATGTAATTTATTTTAATCATGGTCCTTTTATAGATTATACTAGGGTAAGTGTTAGAAGAATCAATTTTCATCTCTTCAAAAATAGGTTCTCTAAATCTGGAGGTTTATACTGTTCATTTTCAATCAAATGTGATTTAGAAATATCCAAAACATACATATCACTATCATACCAAGCATATAATAATTCCTTTTCTGATGATAATTTTTTCTTCTTATGAATATTCTTCTTTTAGAGAACATTTGTACACTTCCTTAGATTGATAGGTTAAAGTTGTTGTTGTATATTATGATTAATTATATATATATATATTGATATTTAATAAACTATTCATACCTTCATAAGTATGCTCTGTTCCCTAGTAATTTATATTTTTATTTTAGACGAGGTGATGTATTAGTAAAATTTATTTCTTCGTTCAAATACAATTAAAAAAATTACCACCACTTTTATCAAAAACTTAATTATTAAAATCTTCCCCCATTATATTTTTATTTTCCCATTGTAATGGATGAAGGAACTACCTCCATGTGAATAGGTGACAGATTTATATCTGTAATGGATAGAGGAGAAAGGTAAAAATGGAAAAATTGAAATATGACTATGTTGTTCCTTATCTAAGTTATAATAGATAGTAATTACTTCCTCCTTTAATTAAACCACATTGTAAGTTTTTTTAATTTCAATTAAGAACATTCTTGCAAATTTTCCTTATTTTCTTTCAATTCTTGTCTCCTTATAAATTCATCCTTTTAAAACTATCATAAACTTGTTACTTCAGTGAATTTTATTCATTAGGATCTAAGATAAAACATGGATCCACATGTTTTTTTAATTCTTCTATGTTATAACCTGGCTGAAGGCCTCATTATACATGCCCCTCATGTTATTTTGAGGTAACATAAGGGATTTATTAGAGGACTCACTTTTTCTTATCTTCTCAATAATTTGTTTCTTATAATCCTCAACCTATTTAACAGAAAAAATTATGATACATCCTTAATCAATTTCCTAACAGGAGAATAAACTAAGCTCACATTCAAAATGGTTAAAAAAATTAGAAGCCTCTTCTCTAATAAAAATATATTAAATGTAGATATTACTATCATTTAAGAAATTCAAAATGATTTTTTTGATTAATATAGTGTATATATTGATATTTTGATTGATTAGGTTTATCATAATAAATTCTATATAATTCCATATGATCATTAATGGTTTAGACTTCTACATTTTGAATGGAAAATCCTAGATAGATTTAATGGAATTTATGGATGTCTCTCCAACCTTCGATTAATAATATATAATTTTGAATGCATAAATATACAATTCTTTTTTCTAGAGAAATGTGTGATAAATTTCATAATATCTCACTTATATAAAACATTGATTTATCAAATTTGGGTATTTCAAACGAACCTACATTTTGTGGTAAGTCTGGTTTCAGAAATGAATCATCATATTTTAAATGAATTTTCACATGATCAAAAAACCTTTTTGTGTTAAAACTATATTTATATTAAAAAATATATAAATAAATGTTCTAAAAACCATTGAACTAATTAAACTATAAGATCGCTAAATATTATCTACCTATTCTTTGACAATGTTGATAAAATTTCCCTTTTCATAAAAATGATAATTCCAAACCAAGAAATATAATTTTTCTCTTTAAAATATAATTTTTATTCTCAAACCATATTTAATCAATTAGATGATCCTTCATAACATCTATTTATGGAAAATCAATGAAATTTATCTCAAATATTTAATAGAGAATAAAAAATAGAAATGAATAAACTATTTAATGATATATATTAAATAAGGCCAATATTGATAGATAACTCATCAAATTAAATTAATTCTGAAGAAATATATATCCACTCTTTCTAGGTATAGGTTAGGAGTGTGAAGGTTTTGAATTCAAATGATCTATTAGAAATGAATTGGTCTCATTAAATAATGAAATTTTAAACGATGTATTTATTTATATATTTTTAAAATTTAAATTTTATAAATATTTTTATAAATTATTTATGTTTTTTAAGAATAATAGCTTTTTGAAATAATTTTAATGTTTATAAAAATTTTCATTTCTTGTTTGTTGAAATATTTTGACTAAATAGATTAAATGTGTATCTCCATGAAAAGTTTTAAATATAATTTATTATAAAATAATTTGATGTTATATTATTATACTACATAAAAATAATCTAATAAATGAAATATTTAGTCTAAAAAACATTGAATGAACATAATTTTAATGAAATGTGAAAATTTTATTTTTAAATATCTATTTAGAAATTTTTGTAAACAAGGTATGAATAAGACAAAAATTAGGAAACCACAATAAAAATGTTCTCCCATTTTTTCGTTATTTTTAATTGTAAATTAAAAATAAATAAAAACTTGAAAAATGATCAACATAGATTGATCATTCCAAGATTAAATTTAATATATTTGATCTATCATAATTTATTGGATTGGTAAAAATATCATCAAATTGTTCTAGTATCAATATAAATAGTTATATAATATATCATTTTGGTATTAAATATTTAATGAAACGGGGTCTTATATCTATGTTATTTTCTAGTGATTGATCTTTTGGGCTCATAGATAATGTTTTCCAACTTGTGTTATCACAAAAATTTTGGTTTTACTAAATCTCATCCCAAAATAATTAGGTGTGTGTTGAATCCATGAAACCTTTTCATAACAACTACCATAAAATATATATCATAATCAGTAATGGATAGTATTCTTGAGTTCTGATTATTTCAAGACCATAAAACTAAAATTCCTTAAAAGAAATTACATTTTACATATGTTTTTTACAACTATTTTACATCAAAAAATGACACCATGTGAATAAATAAATAAAATATAATTTATAAAAAGTATAAAATATTATAATAACTTGAATTGTTGTAAGATAATGAAAACTTAAATTAACAGTAATTACATTGGACACTTTTATTTTCTTCTAAAAGTTTTCGCATATGCATACTTGATACTTTATATCTATTCCTCTAGATGTAATATATAATAGACTTACAGTCATTCATCAAATTGTTTTTTATCAAATCATTTCAAATATTCATCATGGTCTAATCTATTTAGGCTTCAATAGTATATGTTTACAATTAACATTCTAATGAAAAATATTTTATATAAATTTATTCCAAAATTTTTTCTAGAATGGTATGTTTCTTTGTAGTTATAATGAAATTTGAAAACAAATGAAAAACGTCACTATAATGATATTAAAAATTTCAAACAAACATATCATAATTTATATAAAGAAATTTCAAATATATTTATTATGTGATACAAATATAATATATTAGATATAAATTTGACAAATGATGGTTTACTCAAAATCATAGTCATAATGTTTTTGGGATCAGTATCCCCATTACCAAAACTGTACTGATGTAATAATCTAGGGATTCTATCATACTATGCTCTTGTGTATATCTTAAATCTATATGGTGCCTTGGTATGTTCGAGAAGTTGTCCTGAGAGTGTTTTTGTAACACCCGAGATTTTTATGAGTAATATTTAGTTTTTATATATCATCAAAACAATCATTCACAACATACTAGCTTGGCTTACTTTACACGCAATCGCGACCTTCCTCGATAGCTTGCGTCATACGCAATACTGAGTTTCACTAAACAATGATATGCTATTAAAATATTATTAAAACATGACGTTATGAATAGTAATAACCATTTTTTGAAATTTTATAAATTTTATCTTTCAAAATGGACTTCATTTTTGGATTCGGAATACCGAAATTAGCCTAGGGTGAAATTTTGGTATTTTTCTGAAAACTTTCAATTTTTGATGAATAGTGAAACCACTAAGTGGTAGGTTAAAAACTGAATTTTGCATAAAACGTAATTTTACCGCTTCTGTGAATGGAATTTTAAAAATCCGACAGACACGGTTGATATCAGTAAGTAAAATGTGGTTCAATAAGATAAAAATAATTTTTTTGGTGAATAGTAACTTTTTACTTTTTTTACCACGGTTAATAGTAAATAGAGGCAAATATGATATTACTATTACCCTAACACATGTCCTAATTCTATTGGATAAGTGTAATTCGACCAAAAACAACCTTATTAATAAAATATGACCATTTAGGCCCACTTGGGATAGATTGGGACATTTATTATTAATTTATTTAAAGAAGGGTTAAAATAGTTAAAATCAAAGTTTAATAAGTAAATAATTTTTAATATGGGGTTATACATAAGATAAATTCGACTATAAATATTCATTAGAAATCTAAAGGGATTTCTTACATAATGGTATTTTATTTATAATTTGTAGACATTAAATAATTTAACTTATTTATGACACAATTATGATGCAGTAATTATCTTATTTATGAAATATTGACATAATTGATGTTATAAACACCAAAATAAATGTAATTTGAGACTTTTTATGAATTCCCCTATTTTATAGATTACTATGATATATTAGTACTGATGTAATCAACTTGGTTCGAACATATAATTCTATTATGACTTTCACAAAAATCATATATCAAATAGTGTCAAAATTGATACAAAATAGTTTTTAAATCAAATATTATATTATTATTTGTTATTTTATTCCTAAAAATCTATGGTATGGCCAAATGACTTAGATAAGGATATATATATTAATTATAAACAATTTGGGGTTCGTTTGGCATGTTATAGTAAGTGTATTAACCATATAGTGAAAGAAAACAAAAAGACACGGTAAAAGTTAAATTATTTAACTTAGAGTTAAATCTAATTGATAAGGTTAAAATAATACTCTAAACTTGTCTAAATCCTATTGGTTGATAGGATTTCGACCCATCCCCACTTTATATTCTAAATAAGACCCTTTGGAACCATTATAAACCGATTTTGACTTTAATATAAAATAATATTTTGAGATATTCCTAATGTGCCCCTCTCCTCCCTTATAAAAAGGAACCTCCTCCCCCTCCTCCTCACACCAATTTGAGAACTCAAGCTCGGCCAAACCCTGCCATTTTCTCCTCTCCACTTCCCTAGAATAATCCTAGAGGTCCTGGTCTTCTTCAAAGACCAATATTAGTTCCCTATGTGGAGGATACAAAGAGGTGTTACAAAGAAAAGGTAATATCCATTACCGATCTTTTCAATTTCATTCTTCTTCAACTTATTCTTCTTTAGTTGTTTCATGATAAAGTAATAACATCAGTATTACGTACATATTGATATGTTATTATAAATATGAAACAACCCTAATTCACCATCCTACGGAAAAATGAAATCACTGCCCGTGCGTACGTACGGAATACCGTCTCCACGCCGTGGTGTAATCTATTTTCCACCACCACCTTACAAGGATGGGTATAATGGTGTAATTAGTAACTATATATGATTATTATAAAGTAATATTGATACTGAAATAATATATATATACTCCAATACAATTCCACGATCATAGGAACGATATCATCACTCGTGCGTGCGTACGGAATACCGTCTCCATGATGTGATGCGACTCGTTCTACATGATCATCATTACATAGTAATTATATAAATGAATTGAATGAATAAATATGATATATGGTACACTAATACCATTCTGTATATAAGGTATCTATAACCTTAAAAGAAGAATAAGAATTTATTCGGCAAAACACGCATAAGAACAAAAGGCAATAAAGACCCGAGTAATAAGTAACAATGAAATATTACTAACAAGAAGCTAAGAATATGACCATATATAATATCATATCAATATGTATGATTCTAGAATAAGTCAATAACATTATTTAAACCATTATACAGGAGCTTCTGACACGTACAAAGAAAATCGGACCTAAGGTAAGGGAAATATCACAATCTCATTTTTATCCGAGATTGTTTATTCGTAAGTATTTATTGGGGTGTATTTTATCATCCACATACATGTTACCTCAATATGTAATATTGTTTCCATCCAATTACAATAGTTGAAATCCAATTTTACCCTTTGGTGAGTTTTTAGTAAAGAATATGAAAGGAATCTTTTGTCGTTTTTTCGTACGAGGCACTTTTTGACTTTTCCAACAAAAGTACGAAGAATGTTTTTTTAACAAATACGGAATGAATGGATTCTTAAAAAATTATTTCCAAGAAGCTTCCTTTACAATTATTCACGTTTATTTTTAATCAACTTCTTTTAGTTTAAAATTGCATGACATTTTATTAAAGGAAAAGTGTTTTTGAAGTAGAAAGGATATTTTCCTCAAGAATGGAGTTCAAGTATTTTATCAAAATTATTTTCCATCTAAGATAATAAAATGGTTCTGTTTTTATACCTATTATTACATGGATTTGATTATGTTGTGATGGAAATATTTTTTTCTTTATCTTATATGAATTGTTTTATGATGTCATGTTGTTTAAGAATCCCATTTTTATTACATGGGTTACGCTATGATGTATGGTTTATGATTATGTGGCACACATAAGAGAGGATTCATTATAAGATGGGTGGGACCTATATATCCCTCCAATTCATTGGGTAAAGGTTTTATATCTCATGATATAGACATGGCTGGAACGGTAGGTTATACCGGTTCAGTGAAACAGGACTGGAACGAGGGTGACTCGGTTCAGAAAGGGACTTTGTCCACTAAGATAGTCTTGGAAATGAGTCATGACTAACAAGAAATGTTTTCCCATGATTATGTGTGCATTCCACAGAGTTTCAAGTTTCATCTTATGATTATGGGGATCTCATTTTCACTTCTATGATTTGTTCCATGTTAAGATATTATGATCTCTTTTGCAAGTTATGATTTTCAAAATGATATGATATGATTTTTAATTCCTTTATTTTCCCTTGCTGAGCATTTGAGCTCACCCTTTTATGTTTTCTTTTCCCCAGGTCAGGAAGATGGATATTAAGTAGAATATGCTAAAAGGGACCCTAGATATGATGAAATAAACGGGAGACACTGTAGAAGATTTATGAACCAGTTGTTTATGTTTCCCAGTTTCTAAAGACACTATACCTATACGTTCCTTTATGGTTTTTTCATATGTTGTAATAAGTGTTCTTCAATTTTGAAGTATTAACAATGTATGTAATGTATGGGTCGTTATAGTTGGTATCAGAGGAAAGGTATAGTCAACCTTTGGAATCTAGGATGTGAAATCCTTAGTAAGAACCCTAAGGATAAGTCTAAGCATAGAACACAATCTCAGTGTTTTAGAAATGGCCATGAATACCCTAGGATAAGACCTTAAGTGTGAAATTTTATCCCTGATTATGTGGTTTTCCTATTATAATTAGTGTTGCTCACACTATTCTTCTTGGTTTTAGTCAATGTCTGGAACCCGAAGGAACCGTGTTAATGCGGAATGCGATGGGAAATGCAATGATTGTCCCCCTGAGCCACCAAACGATATAGGAGCTGGAATCCAAAATCTTGTAGCCATGGTCACACAACATTGTCAAGCTATGAATCATGCAGGACTTCCAAACGACCAAAGGATGGAGCAACATTCTGTTGAATCCTTCATGGGGTAGCGTCCACCTTCTTTCAGCGGGTCAACTGATCCATTAGTTGTTGAACAATTGATTAGTACTACTGAAATGATATTTTCAGTTCTTCAATGTTCTGAACATGATAAATTCATCCTAGCAGTGTATCGTTTGGAAGGAGATGCTAATCAATGGTGGAATCTTATTAAGAATACGAGGCAAAGGGATGAAATTGAGTCTATGGAATGAGACGAGTTCAAGAACATATTTTTCAATAAGTACTTCCCTCGTATTCTCCGAACAAAGATGGAGAATGAGTTTCTTGAACTGAAGCAAAGGGATGATGAATCTGTTGGTACCTATGAAGCAAATTTTACAAGACTTGCAAGGTACACTTCTGGTATTATTATCCAACCTGAGAGTAAGATCGATCAATTCTTTAGTGGCTTAAAACCAAGTCGTCTAAGGGCGTTATCCATAAAGGACTTCAATAGCTACAAGGAAATCGTTCGATGTGCTCTCAAAGTCGAGATGGAGATTGGAGTAACCCATCAGTCACATGGGTTTGATAAGAAGAGGAAGATGGAATTCAATGGAAAATCTAAAGAGCACACAGAAAAGAAGATGAGCTTTCCCTTATGCTCAAAGTGTGGAAAGAAACATGGAGGGAGTTGTCTTAAAGGGACAAGTAAATGTTTCAAATGTGGAAAGGAAGGTCATCGGGCATTTGAATGCCGCGATAATGGGAAGAAGATGTCTAATGATGCAAACAAAGGAAGGGATACACAGAATGAACCTACTACACTTCAATATTTCAAGTGCAAGGAGGTGGGGCATTATGCCAATCAATGCCCAAATCCAAGGGTTGATGATGATGGTCGACGTCAACAAAATCTTAAGGCTAAAGACAAAGGAAAGTCACATGAAATTTCTATCAGCGATGTGAAGTACGATAACGAAGTGGTGAAAGGTACACTTACCATCCACTCTAAAGTAGAAAATGTTTTATTTGATTCTGGATCCACCTACTCTTTTATTTCTGAAAAATGTTCTAAGGGTATCACCATATTACATCAACAATTAGATGTTGAGTTAGCTATGACAACACCTAATGGAACAACAGTGGCATCAAAAGTTTATAATTCTTCTCCGATCGAAGTTTGTGGGAAAGTGCTTCCTGCAAATCCTGTGATCCTTCCTTTAGTGGAATTTGATGTGATTCTTGGCATGGATTGGCTTTCTCTACATGGAGCTCATATCAATTTCTAAATAAGGGAAGTCACATTTCATATTCTAGATCAATCTACGATCTTCTATCGATGCAAGGATGAATATAACCTTCCACTAGAAATTCCTTCCATCTTATGGGTCTTGATTCCACTAAATGAAGGTTATTTATCTCAAATGGTTGGTGAGAAACTTACGATTAAGAATATGCCCATCATACGGGAGTTTGATGATGTCTTACCGGAGGAATTACCGGGTCTTCCACCAAATCGTGAAGTTGAGTTTTCAATAGAACTCGTACCGGGTGCTTTGCCTATTTCAAAGACACCTTATAGAATGGCCCCAATTGAGTTGTTGGAATTGAAGAAGAAACACCAAGAGAATCTTGATAAGGGATTCATACGCCCTAGTGCGTCACCTTGGGGAGTACCTGTTCTATTTGTTAAGAAGAAAGATGGATCAATGAGACTCTGCATTGATTATCGAGAACGTAACAAGATCACTATCAAGAACAAATATCCTCTCCCACGCATTGATGACTTATTTGACCAACTACGCGGAGCTCAATACTTTTCCAAGATTGATCTTCGTTCAGGGTATCATCAATTAAGGGTCAAAAGGGAGGATATACCAAAGACGGATTTCCGTACAAGGTAAGGACACTATGAATTTATAGTGATGCCATTTGGTCTTACTAATTCCCCTGCTATCTTCATGGATCTAATGAATAGAGTCTTTAGAGACTATCTTGATCAATTTATGGTTGTCTTTATAGACGATATTCTTTTCTATTCAAAGAGAAAAGAAGAGCATGAAGATCACTTGAGAATTATATTGAAGACCCTGAGAAAGGAGATGCTTTATGCCAAATTTACCAAGTGTGAATTTTGGCTTCAAAAAGTTGCATTTTTGGGTCACATAATCTCAAAAGAGGGGATATCTGTGGATCTAGAAAAAACAGAGGTTATCGAAAGATGGTCGAGACCAACAACAGTAACTGAGATCCGAAGTTTTCTTGGTTTGGCTGGATATTATTGATGTTTTGTAAAATATTTTTCATGATTATCTAATCCACTCACCAAGTTGACACGGAAAGGACTTAAGTTTGTTTGGACAGAGGAATGTGAATATAATTTCAAGGAGTTGAAAGGAAGGTTATCTAGTGCACCTGTGCTCACACTGCCTTGTAGTGGACAAAGGTTTGTGATCTACAGTGATGCATCCAAGAAGGGATTGGGGTGTGTTCTTATGCAAAATGATATGGTGATAGCTTATGCCTCACGACAGTTGAAAATCCATGAATAAAATTACCCAACACATGATTTGGAGTTAGATGCGGTAATCATTTCATTAATGATTTGGAGGCATTACCTTTATGGTGAAAGGTGTGATATTTATACTGATCATAAATTTTTAAAGTATATTTTCACGCAAAAGGAGCTGAATATGCGTCAAAGAAGATGGTTGGAGCTGATTAAGGATTATGACTTCTCAATCCATTACCACCCTGGGAAAGCAAACAAGGTGGCAGATGCATTAAGTCGACAAGACAATGCTAGTTTATCCATGATGAGGATCAAAAAAGATCCAATATTTATGGATTTACAAAGGATGGATCTTGGAATTATAATGGAAGGGGGAAAATCTTATCTTTCTCAAATGAATGTTCAACCATCTATACATGTGAAGATTAAAGAGGCACAGAAAGAAGATGTAGAGTTACAAAAGAAGGTGAGAAATGTTCCTGAATTCAACCTTGATTGTGATGGGATAATAAAGTTGAGGAATCGGGTTTGTGTTCCTCCCATCCCTCAATTAAAGAAGGAGCTGCTCGATAAGGCTCATAGTTCTTCATTCTCTATTCATCCTGGAAGCACGAAGATGTATAGGGACCTGAAAGAGTACTTCTGGTGGGATGGCATGAAAAGAGATGTTGCTGAATATGTCTCTCGATTCTTGGTTTGTCAACAAGATAAAGATGAGAGACAAAAGTCTAAGGGGATGTTACAACCATTACCCATACCCGAATGGAAATGGGAAAACATCACTATGGACATTGTCACAGGACATCCTAAAACATCCAAAGGCAATAATGCTATTTGGGTCAAAGTTGATCGTCTTACAAAGTCTGCACACTTCATTGCTATTAGAGAGGATTTCTCTCTAGATCAGCTTGCCAGGATATATGTAAAGGAAGTAGTAAGATTGCATGGAGTACCACTTTCTATTATATCTGATCGGGATCTGAGATTTACCTCAAAGTTCTGGCGAAGTCTTCAGCATACTCTGGATACAGAGTTGAGTTTCAGCACTGCTTATCATCCCCAGACAGACGGTCAGTCTGAGAGAACAATTCAAACCCTAGAAGATATGTTGAGAGCGTGCTCTATGGATTTCAAAGGAGGTTGGGATCAACACATACCTTTGGTGTAATTTTCTTATAATAATAGCTTTCACTCCAGTATTCAGATGGCTCCTTATGAAGCTCTCTATGGAATGAAATGCAGGACTCCAACTTGCTGGGATGAAGTTGGGGAAAGAAAGCTATTAGGACCTGATCTTGTTGATGAAATGGCAGAAAAGGTCAGATCTATTCAACAACACATAAGAGCAGCTCAGAGTTGACAGAAATGTTATGCCGACAACCGAAGAAAAGACCTAGAGTTTGAAGTGGGTGATAAAGTGTTCTTACGAATATCTCCCTGGAAGAGGGTTATGAGATTTGTAAAGAAGGGGAAGTTGAGCCCTAGATATATCGGTTATTTCGAAATACAGGATCGTGTTGGAAAGGTAACTTACTGATTGGCGCTTCCACCGAATCTCTCTCAAGTTCACGATGTGTTCCATGTATCTCTCCTGAGAAAGTACATACCTGATCCTTCACATGTACTCAGCTCAGAAGTTGTACTGCTGGAGCAAGATCTTTCTTATGAAGAACAACCGATAGAGATTCTGGATCGTAGCGAAAAAGTCCTACGAAACAAGACCACTCGATTGGTGAATGTTTTATGGAGGAACCACCAACTTGAATAATCTACATGGGAGCTTGAGGATATGATGAGGGAGAACTAACCTCATCTGTTTGTTACAAAGTGACGAATTTCGAGGGAGAAATTCTTTTTAAGGGGGGTAGAATGTAACACCTGAGATTTTTATGAGTAATATTTTGTTTTTATATATCATCAAAGGAATATTTCACTACATACTAGCTTGGATTACTTTACACGCAATCGCGACCTTCCTCGATAGCTTGCGTCGTACGCAATACTGAGTTTCACTAAACAACGATATACTATTAAAATATTATTAAAACTAGCCGTAATGAATAGTAATAACCACTTTTTGAAATTTTATAAATTTTATCTTTCAAAATGGACTTCATTTTTGGATTCGGAATACCGAAATTAGCCTAGGGTGAAATTTTGGTATTTTTCTGAAAACTTTCAATTTTTGATGAATAGTGAAACCACTAAGTGGTAGGTTAAAAAATGAATTTTGCATAAAACTTAATTTTACATCTTCTGTGAATGGAATTTCGAAAATCCGACAGACGCGGTTGATATCAGTAAGTAAAATGTGGTTCAATGAGATAAAAATAATTTTTTGCTGAATAGTAACTTTTTACTTTTTTTACCGCGGTTAATAGTAAATAGGGGTAAATATGATATTACTATTACCCTAACACATGTACTAATTCTATTGGATAAGTTTAATTCGACCAAAAACAACCTTATTAATAAAATATGACCATTTAGGCCCACTTGGGGTAGACTAGGACATTTATTATTAATTTATTTAAAGAAGGGTTAAAATAGTTAAAATCAAAGTTTAATAAGTAAATAATTTTTAATATGGGGTTATACATAAGATAAATTCTACTATAAATATTCATTAGAAAGCTAAAGGGATTTCTTACATAATGGAATTTTATTTATAATTTTTAGACATTAAATAATGAAATTTATTTATGACACAATTATGATGCATTAATTATCCTATTTATGAAATATTGACATAATTGATGTTATAAACAGCAAAATAAATGTAATTTGAGACTTTTGATGAATTACACTGATTTTCTAGGTTACTATGATATATTATTATTGATGTAATCAACTTGGTTCGAACATATAATTCTGTTATGACTTTCATAAAAATCATATATCAAATAGTGTCAATATTGACACAAAATAGTTTTTAAATCAAATATCATATTATTAATTGTTATTTTATTCCTAAAAATCAAAGGTTCGGCCCAATGACTTAGATAAGGATATATATATTAATAATAAACAATTTGGGGTTCGTTTGGCATGTTATAGTAAGTGTATTAACCATATAGTGAAAGAAACCAAAAAGACACGGTAAAAGTTAAATTATTTAACTTATAGTTAAATCTAATTGATATGGTTAAAATAATACCCTAAACTTGTCTAAATCCTATTGGTTGATATGATTTCGACCCATCCCCATTTTATCTTCGAAATAAGAACCTTTGGAACCACTATAAACCGATTTTGACTTTAATATAAAATAATATTTTGAGATATTCCTAAGATGCCTCTCTCCTCCCTTGTAAAAGGGCACCTCCTCCCCCTCCTCCTCACACCAATTTGAGCACTCAATCTCGGCCAACCCCTTCCATTTTCTCCTCTCCACTTCCCTAGAATAATCTTAGAGGTCCTGGTCTTCTTCAAAGAGAAATCTTAGTTCCCTAAGTGGAGGATTCAAAGAGGCGTTCCAAAGAAGAGGTAATATCCATTACCGATCTTTTCAATTTCTTTCTTCTTCAACTTCTTATTATTTATTTGTTTCATGATAAAGTAATAACATTAGTATTACATACATACTGATATGTTATTATAAATATGAAACAACCCTAATTCACCATCCTACGGAAAAATGAAATCACCGTGCGTGCGTACGTACGGAATACGGTTTCCACGTCGTGGTGTAATCTATTTTCCACCACCACCTTACAAGGATGGGTATAATGGTGTAATGAGTAACTATTTATGATTATTATAAAGTAATATTGATACTGAAATAATATATATATACTCCAATACAATTCCACGATCATAGGAACGATATCATCACTCGTGCGTACGTACGGAATACCGTCTCCACGATGTGATGCGACTCGTTCTACAAGATCATCATTACATAGTAATTATATAAATGAATTGAATGAATAAATATGATATATGTTACAATAATACCATTCTGGATATAATTTATCTATAACCTTAAAATAATAATAAGAATTTATTCGGCAAAACACGCATAACAACAAAAGGCAATAAAGACCCGAGTAATAAGTAACAATGAAATATTACTAACAAGAAGATAATAATATGACCATATATGATATCATATCAATATGTATGATTCTGGAATAAGTCAATAACATTATTTAAACCATTATACAGGAGCTTCGGACACGTACAAAGAAAATCGGACCTAAGGTAAGGGAAACATCACAATCTCATTTTTATCCGAGATTGTTTATTCGTAAGTATTTATTGGGGTGTATTTTATAATCCACGTCCATGTTCACTCAATATTTAATATTGTTTCCATCCACTTAAAATAGTTTAAATCCAATTTTACCCTTCGGTGAGTTTTTAGTAAAGAATATGAAAGGAATCTTTTGTCGTTTTTTCGTACGAGGTACTTTTTGACTTTTCCGACAAAAGTACGAAGAATATTTTTTTAACTTATACTGCATGAATGGATTCTTAAAACATTATTTCCAAGAATCTTCCTTTACAAGTATTCAAGTTTATTTTTAATCAACTTCTTTTAGTTTAAAATTGTATGACATGTTAAGAAAGGAAATGTGTTTTTGAAGTAGAAAGGATATTTTCCTCAAGAATGGAGTTCAAGTATTTTATCAAAATTATTTTCCATCTAAGATAATAAAAGGGTTCTGTTTTTATATATAATATTACATGGATTTGATTATGTTGTGATGGAAATATTTTTTTTCTTTATCTTATATGAATTGTTTTATGATGTCATGTTGTTTAAGAATCCCATTTTTATTACATGGGTTACGCTATGATGTATGGTTTATGATTATGTGGCACACATAAGAAAGGATTAATTATAAGATGGGTGGGACCTATATCCCCCTCCAATGCATTGGGTAAAGATTTTATATCTCATGATATAGACATGGATGGAATGGTAGGTTATACCGGTTCAGTGAAACAGGACTGGAACGAGGGTGACTCGGTTCAGAAAGGGACTTTGTCCACTAAGAAAGTCTTGGCAATGAGTCATGACTAACAAGAAATGATTTTCCATGATTATGTGTGCATGCCACAAAGTTTCAAGTTTCATGTTATGATTATGGGGATCTCATTTTAACTTCTATGATTTGTTCCATGTTAAGATATTATGATCTCTTTTGCAGGTTATGATTTTCAAAAAGATATGATATGATTTTTATTTCCTTTATTTTCCCTTGCTGAGCATTTGAGCTCACCCTTTTATGTTTTCTTTTCCCCAGGTCAGGAAGATGGATATTAAGTAGAATATTCTAAAAGGGACCCTAGATATGATGAAATAAATGGGAGACACTGTAGAAGATTTATGAACCAGTTGTTTATGTTTTCCAGTTTCTAAAGACACTATACCTATACGGTCCTTTTTGGTTTTGTCATATGTTGTAATAAGTGTGCTTCAATTTTGAAGTATTAACAATGTATGTAAAGTATGGGTCATTATAGTTTTTATTTTCAATACTAGGGTTTTTCCTTATAAAATTCTCCATTTACATATGCATTATGAAAATAACACATTACGTCTATTTAATAAAGAAAAAAATTGATGTATGTAATATAGACTAATATTACCGGAATAGATTATATTATTTGTACTAGAAAAATGTTTTTATTAATAACATTTTCCTTCTTGTTGATTATATCTCTTAACAAAAAAACCATCCCTATTCATTACTATAATATCATTTTTAAATGTTTTTTACAAAATAATCATTTTAATAATATCACTAAAAGATATATAAAACATAATATAAAAATATTATCTTTTTAAATTTCAAAATAAATGATATCATCCTATAATTCTCTTATACCATATTATTAACTAATGAATAATAATGTATTTATGGTTTTATTTTTCAGAAAAGTTCACATTTTTTAAATTAATTTCACAATAAATGATGCATTTTTACTAGTTTATCTACATCATCATTTTATATTATATATGGAATGATTCCTTAAGATCATATAAAATATTTTATTTGTAAAAAAATGTTCATCTAAAAGGGTTGAATTTATTCTAAAGATACAAACTCTAAAATTATTTATTCTGTTTTTCATCCCTCTGATAGATTTTTGTACATAGATTGAAAGTCATTATTAAAATATATTCCTAAGATATTTTTTTGATGTTGTAAGGGGCATGTTTCATCAAATTTAAAATACAATATTTCTGGGGAATTTTTTCATCGTTTATAAATATGATAAACCTTACTTGATAAATAATTACATATAATGATTCATCCATAATCTTTTGGGGGAAAATTAATATAAATCATAATTAATATTCAAGATGATAGAATTAGATCGTAAAACTCTAAAGTAAGACTATTTTTCCTTTCTTGTTATTCACAACTCATAATATTTTTAATTGGTACATTTACTAAATAAATATTTTTTCATAGTGTTGTATATTATAATAACAGATTATGCATGAAAATAGTTAGGAACATGTATTCACATGACATTGTTTTATTAATCCATAAAAGTATTTTATTTTTTCATTAAAATACACTGTTTTCCTGATGTGTTCTATTGTATGAGATTTTTTATTTAATTCATCTCCAACTACTAAAATATTCATAATCAATGTTTTAAATTTCTACACCATGATCACTATAAAAAGTAAACACATTTATATTTTTCTCATTTATAACATGGGGTACATTATTTTTGAAAAAAAAAGTTATTCCAATTTTTAGATAAAAAATAGACACATTTATATCTTTTGTGGTCATCAATCAATAAACATACATATTATTTTCCAGCAATAATTTTTTTTGGGGTAGGAAAAAATAAATCTACATTAAATAAATATAAATAATTAAAAATTAATAGTTCAGAAAAAGTATTAATTATAGATTTATATTTTTATTGTATTGTCAAGGGTCACAACCTTTAGAATAAAAAAAATTATCTTATGGATGATTGTTAATACGTACATTCATAGAGATTTTATCTAATGTACATACATTTTAGTGTCTTAACATTCTATTCCACCACCATTATTGATCATCCAATTCACATAGGAAGGTTAGATCATAGATTCTAATGTCATTTTTATTATCTATAAAATCATTTTCATTATAATAAAAAATCATAACTTATAACCATTTAAAATTACATTTATCATTCTTGAAGTTTCCAAGACCACTTTAATCACACAATTGGTTCATGATAATGAGTTTTTACTTTATTAATACATCATAAAAAATATAAATTAATTTTTTACTATGAAATTAAATATTAATCATTACTTATATTTATCCATGAGTGTTTCCACTAGAAGGATCCATTACATCATTCATTATTATTAACTTATATAATATATATTTGTTTTTTCATAATCTATTTGTAATGAAGACTATCTTTGTGTTTAATATTTAGATTTTCATAAAAAATCCATTCTCTCTATAAAACAAATATGATTTTGGAAACAAAACTTACTTGGGTATATAATTATTAGAAAATAGATCCTCTAGAATTCACAATTTCCCAAAATTCTTAAATTTTTTAGCTTCTAATTCATTAGATATACATTAATTATGAAAAAATGTAGTACCTTATTTAAAAAACATTTATTTTTAATGTTTCCACCAATTTAACTATTTTTTCATAATGGTTCACTTTTTAGAATAATATAGTTTGAAAAAGAATGTGGTTTTTTAAAGTAAAAAATTGATCATAGAAGTAATTTTATATCGTCACTACTATCTGTATGTTTTTTCATAATTTTGTTCTAACATGTACTATTTGATAATAGTTTCGTATATTTATTGTCATAGAATTTTGTTTTACAATGTTATTTTTATTGTATTGAATGGATATTTAAATATATATTTAATCTAACACTAAATTATGATTAGAAATATGTGATTTTTTTTAGAAGTTATAGAATTTTATTTAGAATGTCTTTCCTTAATAGATTCATATACTTTGCTACCATTGATATTATTTTCCCCCAAAATGTAATATACCATTTCCTTTATTAAATTTTTTTTACTATCATCATCATAACATGTAACAATATTTTCTTCTTCTGAATAATTATTAGTATATTTGTCATCAAGAATTAAGAAAAATATCATTTGAGATTAGATTATTATGGAATTAAACATATACCCTACCCATTAAGAATTTTTAATTTTTATAATTATAGAATAAAATCCCATAATCAATTGATCATAAATACATTCATCTAAATAACATAATGGAGTACAATATCCACCACTAGTACACAATATATCATAAGATTTTTAGGAATCATTCTAGTATCTCTTAAAAATAATACATTAACCATTATCATTATTATTTATCAAAAAAAAATATAGCATGCTAATACTAGGATCTATACACTAATTATAAATAATTTATAATGTATAATTATTATGACCATTAACATTCTGTTTGTTCATATTCTTATTTGGGATAACCATTTTTCAAACTATCATGTTTATACTTATTGAAAGCTGGGAATATTCATTCTCACATTTCTCAGATGAACTACTTCATGATTTAGCTTCCACATTATTCCTTTATTATAAATATATATAGATATTCTCACATTAATTTAATTTAATATCTATAGTACTTTCATATCACATGTAGTAAATGATACTAAAAATATAAAAACAATATAAGTTTGTTTGAGTTAATTGGAACTCTCATGAATTATGAGAGTAGGTCAAAAAGATATGTTGAAACCATGATGCAAAAGAGTGGATGACTAAAACAATTAGAAATCAATGTCTTGGTAATCATCAATAACCATGTATCTCTTAGTTTTAAAAAATAAATAATAAATTTTACCATAAACATCCATAATCATGGAACATTAAAACGTTATAGGAACACTGCAATCCATATGATATTCTACCATTTCCCCTATAGAAAAGGTAGTAGCATAAATTTCAGTATATTTATATATTTCATTCATAATAAAAAAATTTACTAATACATGTATTTATCAAAAATTACTTCATTCAATCATAATAGTATTCAATGTCATAACAATCAATGTTTTTTGGAATGTTTGGATTAACATTCTCTAACATCCAGAAGATAAATACCACCATCAAAAAATACTTTTATCTTCTCTACAAATGTGGTTAGTGTAAACATGATATATTATTGGAGACATACTGTAATACTATATATGTGATCATATGTGTATTTAGAGCACTAAATAAGGGCAGAAAATAGTTTATAAATATAAAAAGATATAATATTTCTAACAATATTAAGAATTCATTTTAGACAATTATTTTCAATTATATACCATAAAAATTAAGAAATAAAATATTTATACAATATAATATAGTAATTATATAAAACTACAATGTGGAAGAATAAATTTTTTAGAATAATGTACATCAAAAATAGTACACACTTTTATAAAAATGTAACAAAACATAAAAAAACAATTCTAAATGTATATAATTTCACTAATCATGGTAAAGAAATATATGACCCTGAATAATGATATACATGATTATATAACTATAGTAATTATATCCTTATACTCGTAAGGAATTACATGATCAAAATTGTTGGGGAAATATATAATTACCTATTTTTTGGAGCCCTTGATTAAATAGTTCAGATAAACTCAACCTCAATAACCCTATGATTACATGATCAACCATATTGGATAAAAGAAATATTATAATCAAAAGGAAATTATTTAACATAAAAAAGTCACAAAGATTCTTTATGGAATATCTATAAATAATAAAATTGAAAAAAATAATTCTTGAACACTTCAATCAACATTTTTTGATTGTGAGATTGTAATATCTACATATACCAAGAGGTTGTAGTCCTATTTATACATGAGCTCTTATGGTTGAATTTTGAACTTATTTGGATCAGTTAAAACCTAATTGAAAAAATATATTATTAACATTCTTGAGTATATTAGGAATATCATTCTGGACGATCTATATATTTTCTACAATCATTATAATGCATTGAATATTCCACATGGTAGAAATGATAGGACTTATGTCTAGTAAAACTGTATGTATTTTTCTAATAGAATTAGTAATTTTTCTTTATTAGACATTGTAGTTCTACTTATAATGGATTATGTATGATTATATATTTTGTACACCATCATATAGACATTGTAATCCTTCCATATGATATTGGTTTCATGACTCTATCCAATCTACTTTGTACTTGTATTTATGATGTTCATGGTACACATCCATCCAGTATTATTTATAAATGGATATCAAATATAAATTTTTGCACTATATATTAAAGAATAAAACATTATAACAAAATATTAATAACACGGTAAAGATAAATATTAAAAATATGAAAATTTATAAATATTGATTCCTTATTTTCAAAATTAGCTATAAAAATAATTCATTCAACTCAACTTCATATAGATTAAAAACCTAACCGATTTTCTTACTATCTGAATTACATAATATTGGATGTGAAGAACTCTATAGATATATTATAGTATACTTACCCCTTATCTATTAAATATATCTTCCATGATGAGGGTAAGATAAATAATTATTCCTATACTATTTTTTCACTACATGTCCGACCTCTTTTTCAACCTCAAAGGATTCAAAAAATGTTTTTGCATCAAATGATTTAACAATTGAATAATACTAATATAATTTTATATTATTAAAATTAAAATTATATGAATTAATGAAAATAAAATTTCCTCTATGTTGACATATTTTGACTCATTTTATTATTGAAAATCTACTATAAGTACTTCTTTTACACCCTAAATAATATCCTCAATTGGGTTTGGGGGATTGATGTATCCTACATCATTTTCATCTCCATATTCATTTATACTCTCCAAAAAAAGATCATATCATTTCCGTATGTAATATAATTTAATTACTGGAGGTAATTACCTATTAAAAATCAATAAATCTTTGTAAAAATTAGTTTATAAAAAATGACCATTGTGTTAATTATGATTAATTTGTTAGTTCATCATATAAGTCCAATAATATGATTATATAATCCAGTGTAGATCATGAATTTTCAATAATATTTTCATGTTAAAGGTTTCTTCATGAAATACAAAACTTATAAGTTCTTCTTATACGTTGATCACTTCTTACGAGAACTCTATAAATTAGTTTAAGAATTCCATAATCTTTGTGGTTTAGGAATTTAACAACTTCTATTAGAGATCCACCATCATGCCCTTTACTGTATCATAGAATGATCTCTCACCAAAGATGAATTTATAGAGTCCCTTCACTTATATATATATATATATATATAATAAATATATCATCTCATTCAATATTAAGGTTGAGTAAAACCATGGCTGAAATAAATTATATAATTTTTTTGAAATCATATAAAATTAATTAAAAAATCTAAATCAAAATATTGAATGGAATACTATTTTCCTCCATCAAATGGTTACCAAATATTTCAATTCCAATCATGTAGTGGTTAAAAAATATTTAATAATTGTAAAATTTTATCATATATATTGAAAAGTATACTATTTTTTGGGGATCCTTCAAAGTCAATTATTTAAATTATAATTAATTTATTAAATTTCTGAATTTAATAATTTTATAAAAACAATAAAATATGTGAGTTTTAATTTGGTATGAAATATAGAATGTTATCATATTTTTATGAAAGTATGTTGGTATAATGAAGTGTTTGTTGGAATGGTATTGTCCTTGGATTTGGCTCTACATGTTCCTTCATTATTAATTATTTATTTTCTATGATATGTTTTATAGTTTATCCCAATGTACATAGAATATTAATCTATTATATTATTATATAATTTATCTATATTATGTTTCCTATTAGACATTCCATACCACATCTTTTAAAATATTCCAGAATGATTAACACACCTTATAAATGGTGAAATCTTCCAAGACCCGGCTTCACGTTATGTTATTTCATCATTCAAGTACACTTAACTATATTACATAAAGAGAATTATTAATAGTAAAAAGATATTTTTGATTATATGTAGAGTATAATTGTTTTATATAGTTATTTAATGGATTTTGGGATGTCCGTAAAACCAATCACAAACACTCATTTCTCTAATATGAAAAAATAGATAAA
Organism: Viscum album; assembly: GCA_963277665.1. NCBI lineage: Eukaryota > Viridiplantae > Streptophyta > Magnoliopsida > Santalales > Viscaceae > Viscum > Viscum album. The sequence continues at coordinate 1,230,169,135 of OY728162.1, read as the reverse complement.
AAATTAAGAATTAAAGATAATGGATTCAGGATAACTGTGTAAATATCTATAACCACATAGACATGGGAAAATCACTCATCCTCATCAATGTAAGAGATAAACATAAATATAATGGTAGAATGATAATAATAATAATAGATTTATAGAAATAGAGATATATGAGAAGATAATATGTAGATGTGAATGAGGACACCAACAAATTACTCAATATTGACAACATACTATTACAGTGAATGTGAAATAGAAAATAATATAATAAAACCCAATAAAATAACTAACGTAAATAAACAATCAATTCATTCATGAAAATATTCTTCCAAAGGTGAATAAAATAAATTTAGAGAGTATATGGGGGATAATCTCACAATTTTTTAATGAAGGAATGAAAAATTTTTGTAAAAATAAATATCAATTTTTAAAATATGTGGTTTAATATAATTATTATCAAATTGAATGTTTATATGTATAAATAAATTAACTAGTTTTGGTTACTTTAACTTTTATAATAAAAGTACATTTTCATCATGGATAATAAATTAATTTCCGAAACATTAAAGTGATTTTTTTAAAATCTAGTACAGTTTTATTTTTAAGGCCTATGATCTCCAAAACAATTGTTATCTAACATTAAGTATTCAAAAAAAATAATATCCCAAAATGTTCTCAATCCTTTAAAAAATTCATATTAATATTCAACACATAAAAATATTACAAAGACAATAATAATTTTTATATATAGGTGAAATCATAAATTTTTATGTAGTTTTCAAATTCTGGCCCAAAATGAATATTATTTTAAAATCATCACATGATAAATTAAAAAAAATTATCATCACAGAATAAAACAAAATATTATAAATCAATTATTAATACATTTTTAAAATTCAATATAAATAAAAATTTTAGTTTAAAAATGATAATATTACCAGTAAATTATCAATTTACTGTGATTTAAAATAGTAAAATTCAATGTGGAATATATGAAAATATTATCTATATTAGGGATAGGAATGGGTTAATGTGTATATTAATCGGGAGTATGTGATGAGTTGTTAATAACTTCATATGTCTTTGTTGGTATCATAACTATTCCTAGATGACTATGTAAATAGGCCAAGTTAAAATCTTTATTGTTTGATCAACTAGGTGTCTTGAATGGAGAATGATGGGTAGGGTGAATATTCATTATTTTGGAAACATTTACCCCATTATTTCCATTACTTGTCACATACTCTGGATCATATATAATATATCAAGGCATATCATTTCTCCAAGATTCATCCATTACTAATACATTATTAATGGAAATGGATGGATCTTTAATATAATCTTTGTTACGGTAGTTATTTTTCACATCGAAGAAATGAAAAGAAGTGTCATGTTGGTGTGAATAAGAGAATACATACTATATATGTCATATCATTCATAGACTCTATCATACAATCGTTATTACATTCCACTATCATATTTTTTTACCCTATATAGAAATATAAAATAATGTGGTGATGACATCCTCAATCAACACCACAACCAACCGGAGTACTTGTTTACCTGCTAATAATGTTTTTCATGGGTGAATATATTGATGACTGTGGTATTTATCAGGGATTCATTTAAATATCATAGATAAACCATTTGTTATATTATGTCCATTTATAGCAATCAAAAATCTCAAACAAATCCTTAGAAATTTAATTACACGTCCATCTTCAATCAGGTAGCTAATAAAGAACTCCATGGTTGGAATTAGGGCCACACATGTGGTTGATTCATTCCCAAATTGAAATCAGATTTCTATGTATAGAAAAAAAAATTATGGGGTCCATGAATGAGATTCAATATGTAGAAATATATTATGTTATCTTAGTACTTTTTATTTAGGACTACATGAATGGAGAATTCATTCTATATCTTCTCAGTTGATTAATCCCCAAAACAAACAACTTCCATTTGGCACATGGATAGAGTTGGATTATTAAATTGGTTGTTTTAAATATTTATTGTTTACTATTCCTTGGAGAGATAAATATTTAGATTATTTTAACAATTTTTCCTTATGGGTGGTGATAGATTACATATGGATGCCAACACTAGAAAAAAAACATTTTTAAAAAGATGAGATAATATTACGTATGTTATATCACCTATGATCTGACAATAAATTTTATAGATTGATTCTTGTTTTCATGGTTGGGATAAGTGAAATACCAACCTATAAACACATGGTAATATTCCATTTTCATGTATTTTAGGGGTAACTAAAGTACATAATATCATACAATGGAGTTAGTTTAACATGGATAATGGTGTTGTATATTCAAAATAGAAATAGGACCATGATGCAATCTTACCAATATCTTAAATATGTGGCTCAATTTATATTTTTTAGTATTTTATTCATATTAATGTGTTAGATGAATAAAATTCATGATGGTAATGAGTATATAAAATAATAACTCAGGGTCAATCAATTTGGACATTCCAAATTGGCATAGATATTCTTATGTAAACATCACCTTTATCAGGGGAAGTCAAAGTATCATATTTTTGACCATTAATTGTTTTTTATATCTAAAAATTAATTTATTTCAAGATATGTGGATTTCATAAACTAATAAAGATATTAATGATTATAATTAATCTATATTCTGAATATTATCTAGAATCTTAGAACTCTCAATATACATGATAAAATTTTTGAGGATACTGTTGATATACTTAGAGTCTAATTTATCCCATATTAAAAATGTCAAAAGGGAAAAATTACATATGATGGGGTTATAGGTATTGAATAGATAAAATAAATAATAGTTTATTCTAATTGTTTTTCTCAAAAAAAAAAATCAACTGTTACACCACCTGAATAGTTTTCACAGTTACAAACTATTCTCATTTATTAGGGAAGATGCAATGATTGACTATGTAACCCTTTGTGGAAGCTATTATAGTGATTATCCTATAGTTTCATTGACAATTTTTTAAATAATTATTTGGGGGAAAAACATTGTCAAAATTAATATGCATATCGCAAATTCATGTATTTGGATGATTTATATGAATGTTGATGCATGGATTTCCATATACAATCATTATATCTTATCTATGAATTTTATCATGGTTAACTGATCAAATGATTTAGATGAGTGGTATTATGAATCTAGGAAACAAAAAATAAGAATACTATAGTTGAATTGTATAACCAACCAAAACATCATCAAATGCACCCCCTATGGAAACACACTAAAAATTAGTTGATAAATTTAGAGCCTATGGTGAGAAAATAAAGATAGAAGAATTACTATGGTAACTGGTGATAAGGAAATAATCCAATCCTCTAGCTGAAATCAAATGGTATTGGAAACTTATAAGTTCATTATGGGTGACTAAAAATTCTTCATGACATTAATATATCATTGAGGATTTATATTTTCAGATAATATGAACTAATTCTAAGATAGTTTAGGGCCTATGGATTTTACTCTAATGTAGTGTATGAATCCAATAGACAGATAACCTAAAATATCAATTTTCCATAACTCTAGAAAATAACCTAATATAATTTAATATAACTGTTGGGGGGATAACGGTGATAGTTCATGTCACTAAAAATAGGGACCCATTCATAAGAGGATCTATATATATTCTATAAAATGATAATATTAGTGTTTTTCTCAATTATTATATAATTTAATACTAGGATGATTCCTTTTAAATTGAAGATACATGATAATGTTACTCTGTGATTATAGCCACTAATTTTATACATTCAAGATATTTTCAATATAATAATTCATATAAAGGAAATAAGAATCATATATACATGTATAATATCCCTTGTATGTTGAGTGTGATACTCTAATTGGTGGCTCTTCATTATTTTTCACCCTTATTGAACTGAATCATTCATCGGGTCAAGAGACAATCCTAGAGGTGGAGGGGAGGTTCATACTTTATACCTTCTCTATTCAATGATCATAAGACCCAAATGTAATGCTAGATATCACCCCATACTTGGTTAGGTATCGGTGAAACTCTTAAATATTATAAACACACATTCTCACTAATAATATTGATCAGTTTTAAAATCCCATTTCTTTCAATTATTTCTCAAAAAGTGGTTAATATGTCATCTATTTATGAAAAAATATTCTAATTTCTGGAAGAAGGCATCAATTGAGGAGGTTTTAAATAAAGAAGTAGATACACTAGTCAAATTAATTAGAAAATCCTCCCATGGTAAACTAGATTCTATAATAACATTTGGTCATATTCCATATTTCATGTGGAAATTTAAAGAAAATTATATTATAAATTCAGTAACTAATGTTTCATGTTATTATGAAGATGTGAGTTATGTGAACCAGAACATTGCAAAATATTGAGTTGTTGTGGTAGACAGCTATGATATTTGTGTAAATCATAAAATCTATATAAAAATCCCTTTTTATCATTAATGAGGTCCTAATTACTCATACTATTTTGTGAGTTATTGATAATGAGTAATTGGTGATAATTGAGATTAGGAATCACATGGATCCTATAGCTGCATTGGAGGACACAACAATATAAGTTTCACTACTTATCTCTATTGATTGGGAAGTAAACATTTTTATTATTTGATTGAGATATGTCATTGACATATTATAATGAAACAATCCTTCTTACAAAAAAACCTAGATAATGTTTTAAGGTTTTGTATATTGACTTTTATTAGAAGACCATGTGTATAGATATGTTCGGTCATTCAGTTTCACTTAATGAATTTTATAGATAATCAATTTGAGATATTTATAATGATCTTCATAATGAATATATGTCTATTACTCGAGTTGATGAACTTGTTGTAGTAATGATTATTATAGGGGTGCTAAATGAGCATACATGTGTGGTGTGGTAAATTTCGATATTGATAATGCTTAAAAATGTAGATTCCATTTATATCCACATCTAATATAGGATTTAGAAATATTATTCTAGTTTAGAACATAGATTAAGTAGACCGATCTGTGGGTTATACATAACATGTAATAAACATTAAAAATAACATTTAAAAAATAAAACATAAAATTAATATTATGAAATATTAAATATAGATATAATTTCTGGTATCACATAATCATTTATATATATAAATATATTCATTACATACATAATTTATATATATTTTTGATCAATAAATTCTACAATAATTGTAATATTTAAAAATTTATATAAATAAATATTTGGACATTGGGATGAAACATATTTTATTAGGGTAGTCTAAATAGGCCCATAGTATGTATAGACTAATGATTAATGTACATGGATATTATAATAATTTTATAAAATACATAATAATTTAAATAAAAAGACGCCAAAATATTTTATTAGTTTAGTGTCTTTGTAAACTAGAAAGATAATCTACTATCTTGAAGAAAGTTCTTTTACATATCCCATAAAGACCTTCCACATTATTTTTCCTACCTAAAACCATCATTTTTATATTTAAGAAATTAAAACATATAAAATTATTGAGCTATAATTATTAGTAAGGGTAAACATAGAGACCATAAAATAAAACATAAACATAATTATGTAAAAACATGATCATAAATTTTTAATATCAATGTCTTCATTCTGGAAATAAATCATGGGAGTTCATAAGGCAAAATTCATAAATGGAAACTGACCATTATAAAATCGAATTTTCATAAATCATGGAGTTTTGGAAAATAAGAAATAATATAATAGTATTTTCATATTTTACAGTTATCATTATCAATAACTTTATTATTGAATAAGTTAATTAATGAACTGGGTTTACATAATGTTCCAGTCCTGTATTACTGAACCAGATTTACATTCCATTCATGTTGTGCATTACTGAATTTGAATCAATTACCATTCTAGAAATTTATATCTATTTGGAAATAAATCTAAACCCAATTCATTTGATGGAGATATATTTCTCACAAAACACATAATGAAAACCATACATATGTGTTTGATAAAAACATAATCATTCATCATTGTGTAACCCACTAAATAAAATGGGTTTCTTAAACAAAATTCATTTAAAAAATAATCCATGTAAATGAAATGGATTTAATAAATATATTTCCATAAAATATATAATCATACATTATAATAATATGGTTATTATACATGAAACAAATCATAAATCTTATATGGAAAATAATTTTTATTAAATATTTGAAATTAATTCCTATGGAAAATATCCATTATTCATTAAAAAAAATATTTTCTCAAAATGTGGAACAATATTAAATGAAAGGAATATATTTTAAAATAAAAATGAAATAATTTAAATTAATACTCAGAGAAATAAGGAATTATGAAAACGTAAAAATCTATTTGATCCATAAATGTTAAAAAACATTCTCCTCATACTTTTTCTGGAAAAGTCAAAAAGTACCACGTATCAAATAACAAAATAAAATTTCCTTTTATACCCTTTAATAAAAATACACAGAATGGAAAAATAGAATTTAAACAATTATGCAATAATTTAAGTAATAATATATAATTAGGAAACGTGGACATTGATGTTAAATATAGAATACTAAATACTTAAAAATAAAAAATATCAGATAATAATGAGATTGCCAAATTATCCCTAACCTTAGGTTTGATTTTAGTTATATGTATCCTATCCTCATGTATAATTATTTAAATAACATCATTGAATTATTTATGAATCATATTAATTTTTATGATATCATATAATATTTTTATGTTAACAACATTTCATTATAACTTTTTATTCAGGTATTAACTATTTCTTTTTCTTTTTCATGTTTTGTAGAATAAGTTATGGTTCTATTTTATCATTCATAGTAATATCATATAAAATGATATTAACATATTATATAACATATTTAATCATTATTTAAAATATTAAAATAAATATTAAATGATGATATTTTCAAACGAATCACATAGCATCGTGGAGAAGGTTGTTCATACATACACACGAGTGGTGATATCATTCATATATTTGTTAAATGGTATTTAATTGGATGGTGTATAAATTTTAAAAACAAATATCATTTTATAATATTCACATATATTCATTATTTCTATCATTATAATAATTCAACTATGGTGTTTGGGAAAAACAAAATACACCACAACGTGGAGACGGTAAAATGTATGTATGCACACATAGTGATATTGTTTTTCATAGGATGGTTAGATAGTGGAATATAGTGGTTTCATTATTTTAATATAATTTTAGTTGATAAGTGATAATTTAGTAATTATATTATAATTAGAAAACCCATGAAATTGAATTAAAATTGAAAATAGGTTAGAAAACATCGGTAGAGGAGATTACCTCTTCTTCGAAATGCTTCCTCTAAATATCCTCATAAAGAACTACAGTCAGTCTTTGACAATGAAAAGAACTGTTAGAATTCTACTAGGGAATTTAATAAGGTAAATGGGTAGGGTTATGGATGAACAATAGGTTTTAATTTGTTTTCATGAATTCAGGGTGGATGTTCGCTTTTATAATTGAGGTGAAGAGAACATTTGGAATCCACAAATATATTAATTTAAAATAAAATAAAAACCCATCCAAAAAACTAATAAATGTATATGATTTCAAGAGGAAATGAGATATGTCAATTATATCATAAACCAATGATTTTTAATCATGTTTTCATGTCAATTTAAACCTCATAATTTCAATTAAGCCTTAGTTATTGAAATTTAATTTTAACAAAGCTAACAAAATGTTCAACATTAAAATAGTGCAATTTCTACATATTTGAATTCAATTAGACCATAAATGAATAAAATATAAAATTTATAATAATATAATAATAATTATATATTATTATAAATTTTTAATAATTATTAAATAATCATCTAATTTATTTATAAACAACCAATAGTATACATTTTGACACAATTTAATTCATCGATTTTTAAAAAATAAGAAGATAACATTTTATCCTAGAAAAAAATATCTTATTATATCCCTGTGGGTTCAATGATCATTATAAAATTAATTTTATATATTAAATGTCCATAATTATTTCTATTTTAATATTTTTAATAAAATTTATAAGATATTACTATTAATTAAATAATTAAAACATCAGTTTTGTATAATTATTTAAGATCATTAATTGATGGCTAAAATTTGAATATAAAAGACTATGAACATTTAAAATATAATATATTAAATAATAATACTTATAGTATAATATATATTCTATAAAATCCTACACTAAAAATTTTATATTTATTAAAACATGAAAATGACAACATAAATATTAATTTTCCTAAAATATTATAAAATATCAAAATATATTCCATATGGCTCCAAAGGATAAATCATTTGAACATTACATTCTTATGGAAGATATATACTTGAAAAATAATAATGGTTACAGTTTTTTGATATTTTAATAATTATTATCATTATAATACATATTATTTTATTGATATTTCGTCATTTGAATAATTTCAGCATCATCAATGAATAAGTCGTTACTGAAATTATTTATTTCATAAAAATTAAAAATAAATTACATTGATAAATAAAATCACTTTAAATTTGTAATATGTATTTATTTTTGAAAATATATTCTTTATAACCATAAATTAAAAATTAAAAATTTATAAATACATGAATTTGACATCTTTAAAATTATAATAAAAATGTATAAATATCATAATTCCTCCCAGGGCCAAAATGTCATAAATATATTTTAAAAATTTGTATATGTTTCATAAGAAACAAATATTAATTTTATTCATTAATAGTATAATTTTTTCCCTTTTGTGGACATAAAATATATTAATGACAAAGAAAATGACATTTATTGGTTTTTAGTTGATTTAAATATTATTTAAGTCATATTCATGGAAAAGTGTCTATTAAATGACCTAATTTAGAACCTAAATTGATTATGGTATATTTTTATTAATAAAATTAAATTTTACAAATATTTAGTGTCATTTTACAGACTTTATAATTTCATTTTTAACCTAAATTATTTAATTTACCCCTTACCGTAGAAAACAATTTACCATTGTTACATGTTATATTAGAAATAATTATTGGAGGTAAACATAAAAAAAATATAATCCTCCTGAATCCAAATTTGAAATCCAATTTTAAAATTTCAATACACAGATGTTTGAGAATTACATTTAAAATAAAATCAATAATATTTCATAAATAACACTTTGTCATAAAATATACCTTTTAAAACCAAAAATGTTTTTATAATAAATTCATATATAAAATAGATTTTAAAAACCATAATTGGATAAAAATTATATAATTGAAATTTATAACTACTAAATAGCATATTTTGACATTTTAAAAACCATAATACAAAATACAATTTTTTAATAAAAATTTACATTTCACTATTTATCAAAATATAAAAAATAATACATATCCAAAAAATAAAATAATTCAAACAAAGTAAATTTTGATACTCCAATATCAATGAAAAATTTGTTTTTTATATTATAAAAGAAAAAAGTGTCAAAACTTGATTCAAATTGTGGGTTCCGTCAAAAGGTGGAAAAACAACAATTTTTTAAAAATATACTTATTTTATCGAAAAAATATAATTTGATATTATATAATTTCTATAATACATATAAAATGAATTTTAAAAATCATAATAAATATATTATATATCAATTACATTAATACAATCTATACAGAGTGATTTTATTATATTATATACTCACTTATTTTCATTTAAATTGTTTTTTAGAAGAAAAATAATATCGTTCAATCCTGCCATTATAATGGGTATGTTATAAGGTAACATAATAATATTTATTTTTTCAATAATAACCAGTTTTTCATGAAATAAATTATATCAAATTAAATTGATTTTTTTGTGTAACAAAACCCAATCATAGCATTCCATATCCCATAAACTAAGTTGGTGTTACGTATTCCACAAGATTATCTTTGTGTAGTGTAAAACACAAGACATCAATGAAATAAAAAATTATATCTCATAATAATCATGGGTTGTTACATTCTATACCACTTAAAATTAATTTATTCCCCCTTAATTTATCAGGTTTATAAATAGGTAACAACATGAAAGATTCTTTCATAGTAACCCACATCATAAAATGAAATAATAAAACTTCATTTAAAAAATTCGATGTTAAAAACATAACATTTACCTAATAAAAATATTCAGTAGGTTTCCACATTGAAGAAAATAGGAGGGAAGAAAAAACATGGATATTAAAGAAAAATAAATCCATTGTGTTCTAGTGGAGAGTTATAGAGAATACGATTTGGGGAATTTTAAAAAATCAGAAAGCCATAAATCTGGGCTGTTTTAAGGGGCAATTTGATACATCAGAAATGAGGGTACTATAATAATATTTATTGGATTAATGACCATTTCCCTATAGTTGAATTATGATAATATATACTTACTTTATTACATATAATCTAATACTTTCCTTGTTCATTGATCAATTTGCACTTCATCTCTTATTAAAAAAAGAAATTTGATTTTTTTATTCATAATGCATTAATAGGTCACGATATCCATATAAATAATTATAGTTAATTCCATTTATTTCTATCAAAAAAGGCCATAACAATATATTAAATAAGAATAAGTCCTTCTATAATGAGAATATACATTAATCTAACAATCATCATCCAAGAATTGACTTATACTCTCCATAAATGGATTATCATACAATACATCGTAAATATGATAATCCAAAACATTAGAAAGTGGTGAACTAAATATTCATAACATTTATCTCCAATATATCATAATGTATTCCAATCATTTGAAAACCTTCATCATACATTCTCTTGATAATAACTGAATTACCATATATCCATATTCAAAATATGTATGTTTTCTTATTTTTAATTCCAAAAAGATGTAGAATTCATCCATGATAAAATAAAACAATTAAAAAACCCCTTATTCATTTCTAATGAAATCATAACCATAAAATTTACTTTTTTCTAACCAACATATCATTATCTCATCACTATGCTCATATTAATGTTTATCTATCCCTTAATAATTTCATTTTTCAACTTATTTTACAAATCAATTTTCATGGATACCAATACTATTAAAACTATAATTTCAAATTATTGCAACCCATGATTCAGGTGCATGGACATTACATTTTTTTGGGATACCTAATATATAACAAAAATATACACCCAAAGAAAAAATTAGTTTAGTGTCTTTGGAATCATGAAATATAATCTTCTAAAAGGATGAAATCTCTTCAATATCTCCCATATAGACCTTCCAATTTTATTTTCCTACCTAAAACATTTGATTATATCATGGGGAAAAGAAAACATAAAAAGTGTGATCTCAATTTCCCAGTGAGGGTATAAATGAAAAACTTCAAACAAACCATAAAAATAATAATGTAAAAACCCGAACATAATGTTTAAATATCAAAATCATGAGTCATGAACCAAATATTTTCATTACATAAAGAATAGACTATATCGTAAAAGTAACCATGATAAAATATTTTTGGCCTAAAACATGTAATTTTTGAGAAAAATAAGCACAAAAACTATTTCTGTAGTATCCAAGGAATTACTGCCAAGACCATCAGAGTGGTAATATTCCTTTACTGAACTGGGATTACGGGTTGTTCCAGCCCTGTATTACTGAACCAAATTTATTTTTTCATTATATTCATTTATATCTAATTAGATATAAATAATTATACAATTCATTTATGGGGTGTATTGTTACCACTGAACTCATAATGAAACCATTCTTACACGTGCCAACAAAATATATATATTTCATTACAGAATAACCCAAGAAATAAATTGGGTTTCTTAAACATCATTCTATCATAACATAATCCATATAAAAATCATTCAATCATTAACACAAAAGAAAAATTGTAATAATATGGATAGGAACATAACCATGTTTAAGAGAATCATCTTAGATAGAAAATAATTTTGATAAAACACTTGAACATAATTATTGAGGAAAATATATTTTCTCCTTCAAAAACATTTTCTTTTAATGAAATTCTATGAAATATTAATGTAAAATAATTTAATTAAAAATAATATTTATATATTGTAGGGGAAGATTCATAGAAATAATTTGTCAAGAAACTGTAAAAAATAGCTTCATTTCATATACGTTATAAAATAATTACCCTTGTACTTTTATAGAGAAGGTCAAAAAGTACCTTGTATGGTAAGAAAAAGAAAGATTCCATCTATACCATATCAGTTAAAAATTAAATTTAACATACATATAAGAATACTAAACATTTAATGAAATAAATTGTAGAAAAAATAGATATTGTTGATAAATATATCCCCAGTAAATACATACATACAAACAATCTCATATAAAAATGAGATCGCAAAATTATTCCTTACCTTAGTTATGATATAATTGGTATGTGTTTGAAACACTTGTAGAGTGGTTTTAAACAGATTATTAACTTGTAACATAACCATAAAAATATCCATGACATCATATATGATTCACTTATGAGTTTATGTTACCTGGTCATTTATCAATTCCATGTTAAAGTAATATTAATTGTAATAATCATTTTATTTATTGTACATGTTTTTACATGTTATTATTGATATTATTACCAAGAACCAGATTTATATACATCCAGAATATAAAAAATGATTAATATGTCATATATATTAACAATATATTTATATATAATAGATAGATAAATGAAAGACAATACACCATTCATGGCGATGGTTGGTCGTACGTACACATGGAAGAAGATTATGTTTCCTAATTGAATTGAATTGAATAAAGTTTATGAAATATAAATACATACATACATTATCATTATTTTTTAATATATTTCTTGAATATTTATTATTTATTCCTTATAACCATTATTCAAAGGTAAATGTGGATAATGAATCTCATCAAGCCAAGGAGACAGTATATCGTACGTTCGCCTTAGTAATAATATCATTCACTTGATGGTTAAATAGCATGGAATTGGATGGTATATGAATTTTATAGAATAATTATTATAATTTATTCATTATTTAAATCCATTAAACTCATTATTATACCCATCCAAATTATGTATTGTTGAATAAAAATTACAGCACAATGTCACGACCCGTCCTCAGGGCCCGTGTCATGACTACCCCAAGCCCGCCATCCATAGGCCAGGGGCTGGCGACTAGAACCAAGGCATAAATCCTGGAAAAAGGGAAGGCATTGCCTTTTAAAGTTAACAAGCACCACAAAGAAAGAAAGCGGAAAAGTAAACACTAAACAAAAACTGTAACAAGCTGTGCTGAAAGTAAATGGGGCCGGAAATACAAGCCCAACTGTAGAGTACAACTGAAAGGGAAAAACAGCAACTGAAAAGAAAAGTCGCAGTGTCGAGCCGTCCTCTGGAAGTTCCACCTGAAGGGTGGGTACAGATAGCCTCCACTGCTCCTCGGGTCCACCTGACCGCTCCGAGTATGTCCCGTCCAGTGGTCCACCTCCAGGTACCATCCTGCTCCTCAAACCTCGACCATGATCAGTACTGTCCATCGTCTGCAACCAACACAACGAAGTGCGGGCATAGCCCGTGTAGGGGTGAGTATAAGCTACTCAGTAGGGACCCCCGAGACCCCCGAAGGTATCCCGAAATCCACCAAGGATAAACCACAGAGGAAAGATACAATCACGAAGTAACATCCGACACTGCTTAGGTATATGCCCATACATATACCCAAGTCATCAATTCCCGTTTGGCTCCAACATCCGAGTCCAAGCACAACCCAGTCCACACAGGAAAGCAACACATAAATCCACACAGGATAACACAAAACAATTTACAAAGGAGAGTAACACAAGATTCAGCTCACACATGTACTTCTTCGTATGACGTTAGAGATTATCATATGTAGCCACTGGTTCATCTATGCCGTCGGACCCACAAAGGATCTGTAGGTACTAACCCTCACAAAGACCCACACAGGATCGATCATGAAGTTGAACCCAATGCTATTGGGAAACTCCTTCTCCATCAAGTACAGTGGTTATGCCGCTACAACCAAGCGCTTCCCTCATACCTTGGACTGCTGTAGTTCTCCACCTATCGGGTACTGTGGGCATGCTGTTATAACCAAGCACTCCCCCATCCCGCTACAACCATGCGCTCCTCCGTCGTGGGTCTGCCGCTACAACCAAGCACTCCCCTGTGCCGCTACAACCAAGCACACCTCTGTCGTGGGTCTGCCGCTACAGCCAAGTGCTCCCCTGTGCCACTACAACCAAGCGCACCTCTATCATGGGTCTACTGCTACAACCAAGCACTCCTATGTGCCGCTACATCCAAGTGTACCTCTGTCGTGTTATCCACAACACACTGAGTCATTCGATCAGCGGTCGTCCAGTCCCAAACGACTCTAGGGTTTTCGCACACAGGATGCTCGTTCCGAGAGGGTCCACTCCATGAGCTAAGAGGTCGATGCATCAACTGACATGTAGTTCGGAGATGATGTATCCCAAGATGTACCGTAGTGGTCACTGCCAAAAACACATAGGATTCTTGTTCTGTTTTCATCATCGTCGCAGTCTAATCCGCTGAGGATCTCTGTATAGTCATCGTCGTCGAAGTCGCAACCAGCACTGGGGTTCCCGCACACAGCAAGCTCGTTCTGGAGGGTCCGCTCCACGAGCCGAGAGGCTGATACATCAACTGACACAAAGTCCGAGGTTGATGTATCCAAAAGTTCTATATCGCCAACAGGAACTCAACGTCGCAGATGGTGCGTCAATCGGACGCCCGGTCTGAGAGTTATTGGTTTTTTCGTCCCAGGGCCCCAGTTGGTTTTTAAGGAAAAACCAACCCGAAAATACTCCACCTGCATCCAAACCTCGGTCATAGTATGCCAAAAGATCCTTCTCACTTAGAGGAAAACAACAAAGTCGACGGCACGTCAATCGGACGTCCGAAGCTCAAGATATGAGTGTTTCCACTCTGAGGGCCCGATTGATTTCGTGTACGAACCAACCCGGCCAAACCCAAAGTATACCGAAACCTTGAGTTTAATATACCGAAACGACCGAATCGATCCAAGGATCGTGTTTCCGCTGACGGTGCATCGTTCTGAGGCCCGTAGCTAAAGTTACGGGCAAACGACCGAATTGGTCCGAAGATGGGGGGTCCGGGCCCGCGCCGACCCACCCTGGGACGACCGAACCGGGTCGACCTGACCCGGTCCGGCCCGCCTGGACCCGTCGGACCGGCCTGGCTCGGCTCGGCCGAGCGGCCGAGCGCGGTAGCTATGGGGCGCCGCCCCCGCGGTTTGAGGGAACAACGGCCCTCGAGGGGACCGCGCTGGACAATGGCAGACGCGGCAGGCCGCCGCCTCCCGTGCGGGCGAACTGGACCCACGTGGCCACGGGTTCGCTGTCCGGCGGCGCGCCGGGGCGCCTCCCCCTACGGCCGCCGGCACCGCCACACTGTCGAACTGTGCCACCGGAGACTTCTGCGGGCCACCGGAGTTGCTCGGGTGGTCCGTTTTCCTTCTCGTCTGTGCCGCTGTTCCTCCCAGGTTCCGTTCTTCACCGCGGGATCAACAAATCGCCCTTGCGTCATGTTTTCCTATCGCCCGCCAAATCTGCAAAACAACGAAGAATAGAGGAGGGTTGTCGGGCCGTGTTCGTTTGGCCTGCACCCTCCGCGTTAGACGGTATCAATCGGGAGGATAAAACAACATATCCGAAAACAATTTTAATAAAATAAAATTGTTTATAAGAATATGGGTTCTTTATTTTAAAAGGGACGATCACGGGAATAAAAAGTTATTTCCAAAAATAAAATCCCTACCTCTTCAAGTCGTCGCACGCGCGTTCTTCGCAGAAATTGATCACCACGGAAGGAGGTGATCGTCGCGTCGCGGAAGGCGTCGCATCGTCACAGATGGGCGTCGCGTCGTCGCGGAATCCGGCATTGCATCGACGAACTCAATGGATGAACAAAGATCGGGGCAGGGAAGAACGTCTCAGATGAAGCGTCTTCAATCTCTGAGGGTGACGGCGTTCTTCTCATTCTTTGTGTTCTTCGCGTTCTTCGCGAAGGTGGGTGAAGGCACAAGAATTTCTGTCAAAAGTCTCTCAACGTGTAATCCTCAAAATTTCGGCGTTGGTCTTATTTTATTATTACTCCAAAGGATTTCAAACAGGTTAAGAAACGAATGAAATTAATTCATAGAATAAATTTCAACGAAGAAACCGCCCATTTAATTCAACGAAAAAAACCACCCAATTAATTGGTGCATTAAGAATTTAAGGAAACACGTCAGTTGACTTTCATAATGACAGGTTTTCGCAGGTGCATTACTTAGCGGAAAAGAAACGATGGGGCTTGTGCGGGTCCCACCTCACAAAAATCCTACCAAGAGGGTCGGATATTTTTGGATAGCACCCTATCCGCATCAACTCATCTTAAGCCACTTTAAGTGGCTTCAAGTGGCTTCCAAGTGGCTTAAGTGAAATAAAATAAAGTTTGTCGTTCAATTATTTTATTTCTTAACTTTAAGCCCGAAAATTAAAAACCACACCCAAGCAAACGCAACTCCGGAAGAGGCATTTCTAAGAAAGTACCAGCGCTGCGATTCCATCGGTGCCCTCAGAATTCGATTCCAGGCACCGGTTCAAAAGTTAGAAAACCCCGCTCGTCCGTTCACTGAACGTACCCGAGCAAACTTCGGAAAATGATTCCGGGCACACCGGGCCTCGGAATCCGGTGCCGTCAGAAGCTGCGTTCTTGTAAAATTCCAAAGAAAATTAAGAAAAAAATTTCCTTGAAATTTATGGGTCTTTACATTACTCCCATCACAGGGCTTTACGTCCCCGTAAAGCCTCACCACAAACTTTGGGATACAAAGGCAGTACTGAGCATGCAGTTGAGCCTCCCGCTCCCAAATGCCCTCCTGGAGGTTCCCGAGCTGCCATTTGAAAAGCACTAGAGGAATCAATCGCCCACGTAGTACCTGATCCTGTCGATCATCGATATCCACTGGGACCTTCGCAAAAGTCACCCCCATCATCAAAGAACAGCTCTCCATGGTCAAAGATTTGTGTCGGGTCATGCACGTATCTCCTCTGCTAAGATACGTTGAAGACGTCGTGCACCCAGTGCAATTGTGGTGGTAGATCCTGGCGATAAGCCAACTTGCCAATCCTGCTGAGGACCTGTAAGGGTCCGATGAAGCATGGAGACAACTCGCCGCTTCGACCAAACCTCTGAAATCCATGTCGAGGTGAGACCCGCATGAAGACGTGATCGACATCCTCGAACTCAAGTTGCCTCCGCCTCCTGTCAGCATAGGAACTTTGTCAGCTCTGAGCTATACTCATCCACCCCTGGATGACTTGGACCAACTCTGTCGTGGCCTAGACCATCTCCAGTCCCACAAGAGCTGCTAAGATTTCTTCTTTTCCGATAAGAGAAATCTGGTCACATACCATGGATGAACCACTTTCTTTGCCTAATACAATCAATCTCAACATGGATGGTACTAATCCATACAAAGTATGACGTCGTAAGGCCTCGACGCTACTACCAAGAGATCCAACCGTTACTCTTGCCTCCAAGGGTTGAGTCACACTATCTGCATCAGTGTGCGGTAAGTGGGTCTCCTCCAGTAGATGTCTCACAATTGAGGGTCAAGTCAACAGTCTAAACTGGAACCTCTTAGTACAACACAAAAGAGGACAGGAATAAAACATCACCAAGGTATGCGTCTTTTATTATTGCAACTCATAATAAAAAGACACCACACCATAACAACAAGGAACTAGAAGTACAAAAGACGTATCCACTAGTTCTGCTCCTATCCATCTGCTCCCAGAGCTCCATGATCGAAGGCCTTAGTTGCCTGAAGCTGAGCTCTCGCATGTCCACCAACTCCTTGCGGTTGGGTTGGACCTCCTGGTGGTGGTGGTGGCAACACCCCGAAGCGTCGTCCACCTCCAGTTTCACGGCCATCTCTCCTTCCATGGTCGCCTGCTCCTTGCGGCCCGCCCTGATCAAACCTCTTCCTTTTCCTGGGGGGTCCTTCGTTCACCTGTTGGTCATCCATATGGCGGGTCGGACAGTCACAAGCCATGTGACCAATCCCGCCGCAGGAGTAACACTTCCATCTCATGGAAAGTTGTTGTCCACCCCGAGTGCCTCGCACAAATGATCCAGAGTCATGCTATCGACCACCTGTAGGTCTAGTACTCTGGGACCCCAGCGTCATCTGTCTACTGCCTGCTGCAGAAGACTCTGCCGCATGTCGGCCAATGGTGGGTCCTGCTGCTGGAGACTACTCAGTAAGCAAACTCTCTACTAAGAGGGCTCACTCCAAAACCCATGCCTATGTCAGAATGTTGAGGGAGATCATCGAATCCCTGATCTCGTGCCTCAGTCCCTGCTCGATGGTCCGGGCCCAGAAGAACGGGTCCCGTACCATATCTATGGAGTAGCGCGTGAGATCAGTAAATCTCGCCGCGTACTGGGCTACTGTCATGCTGCCATGTCGCAGCTATAGTAGCTCCTGAATGCGCACCGCACGGAGGGTGGCTGAGACGAACTCGGAGTGGAAGATGCTCTCAAATTCTGTCCAGAGGAGAGATGTCTTGTCATGCACCTAGAGCATCAAGATCCACCATCTGCCTGCTGCTGCGTGCAGGAGGCTCGATGCGAGGATCACCATGAGATCTGCTGGTGTCCTCAATAACCGGAAAACTCGTACAACTGCCTCTAGCTAGTCCTCGGTGGCCTGAGGGTCCGTCTCCCGGCGGAACATGGGCGGTCGCTGGCGCTGGAACTCATGCAGTGCACTAATGCAACGTGCATCGTCAGCAGCTGGGGCTGGTAGCTTCGGTGGCTCGGCGGGTAAAGGTACTGTTGGTGCCTCTGCTGTCAAAGGGCCTTGTACCGAAGCCTCATCGCTCAGCGGGCTGTCTCCATGCATAACGCTTGGAACCCTAGCTGGCTGCCGTCGTGGGGCCATCCTGAAAAGAGACAGGTGCGCCACTGTCAGAACAGTGTACCTGGTGAGCTGACACAAAGTAATCACACAGAAAACTTGAAACACACATGAAATCAATGTTTTCGTGCATTATGTCAGAAATCAGAAGTCAGGGTCCTGGTGTACGGATACGTCGGCCGCCGCACCAAAACTGGACTACCTGGACTGATAACCACACCCAATACGCTAAACACGATTTCTTCCCATAGAAGAAAGATCAGAGTCTGCGGTAGAACCGAACTCCTCTGATACCAATTTGTCACGACCCGTCCTTGGGGCCCGTGTCGTGACTACCCCAAGACCACCTTCCATAGGCCAGGGGCTGGCGACTAGCACCCAGGTGTAAATCCTGGAAAAAGGGAAGACATTGCCTTGTAAACTAAACAAGCACCACAGAGTAAGAAAGTGAATAATTAAACACTAAACAAAAACTGTAACAAGCTGTGATGAAAGTAAAAGGGGCCGGAAATACAAGCCCAACTATAAAGTACAACTGAAAGGGGAAAACAGCAACTGAAAAGAAAAGTCACAGCGTCGAGCCGTCCTCTGGAAGTTCCACCTGAAGGATGGGTACAGATAGCCTCCACTGCTCCTCGGGTCCACCTGACCGCTCCGAGTACGTCCCGCCCAGTGGTCCACCTCCATGTACCGTCTTTCTCCGTAAACCATGACCACGATCATTACTATCTGTCGTCTACAACCAACACAATGAAGTGTGGGCATAGCCCGTGTAGGGGTGAGTATAAGCTACTCAGTAGGGACCCCGAGACCCCCGAAGGTCTCCCGAAATCAACAAAGGATAAACCACAAAGGAAAGATACAATCACGAAGTAACATCTAACACTGCTTAGGTATATGCCCATACATATACCCAAGTCATCAATTCCCGTTCAGCTCCAACATCCGACCCCAAGAACAACCCAGTCCACAGAGGAAATCAACACGTAAATCCACACAGGATAGCACAACACAATCCACAAAGGAGAGTAACACAAGATTCAGATCACACAGGTACTTCCTCGTATGACGTTAGAGATGATTAGATGTAGCCACTGATTCATCTAAGCTGTCAGACCCACAAAGGATCTGTAGGTACTAACCATCGCAAATACCCACACAAAATCGATCATGAAGTTGAACCCAAAGCTATTGGGAAACTCCTTCTCCATCAAGTACAGTGGTTATGCCGCTACAACCAAGCGCTTCCCTCATACCTTGGACTGCTGTAGTTCTCCACCTATCGGGTACTGTGGGCCTGCTGCTACAACCAAGCGCTCCCCCCGTGCCGCTACAACCAAGAGCTCCTCTATCGTGGGGTTGCCGCTACAACCAAGCGCTCCCTTGTCCCGCTACAACCAAGCACACCTCTGTCGTGGGTCTGCCGCTATAACCATGCGCTTCCATGTGCCGCTACAACCAAGCGCACCTCTGTCGTGGATCTGCCGCTACAACCAAGCGCTCCCCTGTGCAACTACATCCAAGCACACCTCTGTCGTGTTATCCTCAACACACCGAGTCGTTCGATCAGAATTCATCAAGTCCCAACCGGCTCTAGGGTTTCCGCACACAGCATGCTCGTTCCGGGAGGGTCCACTCCACGAGCTAAGAGGTCAATGCATCAACTGACATGTATTCTGGAGCTGATGTATCCCAAGATGTACCGTAGTGGTCACTACCGAAAACACGGAGGATTCCCGTTCTGTTTTCATCATCGTTGCAGTCGAATCCACTGAGGATCTCTGTATTGTCGTCGTCGTCAAAGTCACAGCCAGCACTGGGGTTCCCGCACACAGTAAGCTCATTCGGGATGGTCCGCTCCATGAGCCGAGAGGCTGATACATCAACTGACACAAATTACGAGGTTGATGTATCCAAAAGTTCTGTATCGCCAACAGGAACTCAACGTCGCAGATGGCGCGTCAATTGGACGCCCGGTCTGAGAGTTATTGGCTTTTTCGTCCTAGGAGCCCAGTTGGTTTTTAAGGCAAAACCAACCCGACCGTACTCCACCTATGTCCAATCCTCAGTCTAGGTTTTCCAAAAGATTAATCTCACTTAGAGGAAAACAACAAAGTCAACGGCGCGTCAATCGGACGTCTGAAGCTCAAGATATGAGCGTTTCTGCTCCGAGGGCCCGATTGATTTCGTGTACAAACCAACCCGGCCAAACCAAAAGTATTCCGAAACCATGAGTGTAATATACCAAAATGACCGTCTCGATCCAAGGATTGAGTTTCCGCTAACGGTGCATCGTTTGGAGGCCTGTATCTCAAGTTACGGGAAAAAGACCGAATCGGTCCGAAGACGGGGGGTCCGGGCCCGGGCCGACCACCGCCCTGGGTCGGCAGAACTGGGTCGACCCACCCCGGTCCGGCCCGGCTGTAACCGGTCAGACCAGCCTGGCTCGGCTCGGCCGAGCGGCTGAGCGCGGCAGCCGCGGGGCGCCGCCCCTGCGGGTTGAGGAAGCCACGGCCCTCGAGGGGTCGTGCTGGACAACATCGGACGCGGCATGTCGCCGCGTCCCGTGCGGGCGAACCGGACCCGCGCAGCCGCGGGTCCGCTGTCCAGAGGCACGTCGGGGCGCCGTCCCCTCCGGCCGCCGGCGCCGCCATGCCAGCGACCCGCGCCGTCGGAGACTTCCGCAGGCCACTGGAGTTGCTCCGGTGGTCCGTTTTCCTTCCCGTTGCGCCGTTGTTCCTCCCTGGTTCCGCTCTTCACTGCAGGATCAACAAATCGCCCTTGCGTCATGTTTTTCCATCGCCCGCCAAATCCGAAAAACAACAAAGAACGACAGAGGGTTATTGGGCCGTGTTCGTTTGGCCCGCACCCTCCACGTTAGACGGTATCAATCGGGAGGATAAAACAACATATCCGAAAACAATTTTAATGAAATAAAATTGTTTATAAGAATCCGGGTTCTTTATTTTAAAAGGGACGATCACGGGAATAAAAAAGGCATTTCCAAAAGTAAAATCCCTACCTCGTCAAGTCATCGCACGCGCGTTCTTCGCAGAAATTGATCACCACAGAAGGAGGCGATCATCGCGTCGCGGAAGGCGTCGCGTCGTCGCGGAAGGGCGTCGTGTCGTCGCCGAATACGACATTGCGTCGACGAACTCAACGGATGATCGAAGATCGGGGCAGGGAAGAACGTCTCGGATGAAGCGTCGTCAATCTCCGAGGGTGACGGAGTTCTTCGCGTTCTTCGCATTCTTCGCGAAGGTGGGTGAAGGCACAATAATTTCTGTCAAAAGTCTCTCAACGTGTAATCCTCAAGATGTCGCCGTTTGTCTTATTTTATTATTACGCCAATGGATTTCAAACAGGTTTAGAAATTATTGAAATTAATTCATAGAATTAATTTCAACGAATAAACCACCCATTTACTTCAACGAAGAAAACCGCCCAATTAATTGGTGCATTAAGAATTTAAGGAAACACGTCAGTTGACTTTCATAATGACGGGTTTTCGCGAGTGCGTTACTTAGTGGAAAAGATACGGTGGGGCTTGTGCATATCCCACCTCACAAATATCCTACCAAGAGGGTAGGATATTTTTGGATAGCACCATATCTGCATCAAGTCAGCTTAAGCCGATTTAAGTGGATTCAAGTGGCTTCCAAGTGGCTTAAGTGAAATAAAATAAAGTTTTTCGTACAGTTATTTTATTTATTAACTTTAAGCCCGAAAATTAAAGACCACACCCAAGCAAACGCAACTCCGGATGAGGCGTTTCTAAGCATGTACCTGCGATGTGATTCCATCGGTGCCCTCAGAATTCGATTCCAGGAACCGGTTCAAAAGTTAGAAAAACCCGCTCGTCCGTTCACTGATCATACCCGAGCCAAACTTCAGAAAATGATTCGGGGAACACCGAGCCTCGGAATCAGGTTCCGTCAGAAGATGCGTTATTTAAAAATTCCAAATAAAATTAAGAAAAAAAATTCGTTGAAATTTACGGGTCTTTACACACAATGTGGAGACGGTAAGTCGTACATTTTCACACATAATGATATTGTTTTTTGTAGGATTGATAAAAGAGGTTATAATGTTGTTCAATATTTATAATAAAATATCTTAATGTATAATATACTGAATTTATTACATTATTAATGAAATAAATTTATATGTGGATGATAAAGAATAAATGTGGTGATAAAATAGTTATCTCATTATCGAGTATCTTTTTTTGTTTTGGAAAAAAGTTCTCCATCGGATGGATTTCAGCCCGATGTGTGGCCTCATGAAGGAATATAAGGATGTTACGAGATTATATTAGTATATTTTTGATGATCCATAGTACAGGAAAGGTGTTATTAAGCAGTTAGAGATGGTGTTCTTTTATAAGAGGTTGGAGGGGCACTTTAGGAAATTGTTGAAATACTAATTTTATTTAAATTGATTATAAGTTTATAATTCTACCAAACTCATTTATTTGAAGTATATGATGAGTATGGGTTTAAATCCACTCATAAATTAAAATTTAGACATGTTTTATTTATTTTAAACCTTATCATTTTGATCTATATTTATTTAATTTATTTAATTTTACTTGTTGTAATAGTATTCTAAATATTAAATGGTTATAAATATTTACTTATTTGTTGCCATTTTTCCATAATTGGATACTTTATCAAATTTTAAAACATATAATTTTCCTTTTCTATTTTGTTAAATATTTTTTCAATTTTTAAATAATTTAATCTTATGTTATTTTTATAAATTATCAATAGTTTAAATTTTGACACTATTCATTAATTTGATATTAAATTAAATAAACAGAGAAAATTAATTCAAACCAAAATATTTAATAACCTCTTAAAATGTCCTATTCACATTGAAAATTAGAGGATCATGATAATGAATTCATATATTAGTTCTTTTAATATTTATAAAACCATTTTCTTGATATTTTTATTAATACCATAAATTTTTACCTCACTATTGGGTCATCATTAGTGTTAATTATTTAATATCTAATAATTATAAATAAATTTAAAAGATATAGATAATTTCATTACCTTTCTGGAAAATATTTTTGTTCTAATTTTTATCTTTTTTATCACTACATTAATATTATTACCCTTATAAGATTTAAGAGAGTGACATCTTTTCACTTTCTTTAGATTTAATTATAATTACATCACTTTTATGATCATAAGTCCATTAAATGAATAAATTTATAAATAAAGATGATAATTAATAACATTAATTCATCCAATATAATTTTGGAAGTTGTTATGGGAACCTTATTATCCTTATCAGATTATTTATTACCTTAATTTACCGAATTTACCTTTAATAGTGGTAAATAAAAATTACCAAATTTAGTATTCATAATATCTAAAAAAATGTTACCTATTAATATAATTTGTACCCACTAATTCTAAATATATAATTCCATTTTTCTAAATTCAAAACATAGATGCTGCATTAATAAATTTAAAATTATTACAAGTGTTCAAAACTAGAAAGCAGGTTTTTAAAAAGTCAAAATTATCAAAATATTGACATGTATTCAAGTCATAATTAAAAGATAAATTACATAAAGTGACCAATTTTTTGTTAAATGATAAATATATAATCCAATTAAAAATTACTGACCAATTATAATAATAATATACTTATATAACTTAATTAGATAAAATGGTATGTTTGAATTAAAATGTTGTATTTTACACTACTCATGTTAAGGCGATTTTTATCCAAAAAATAATAATATTAGACCAAAGTAAATTTTGATTTCCCAATTCCAAATAATGCATTTCTTTTTTCAAATAAAATTTATATTAGTGTTAAAAACTATATGTACAAAATTGTTCTCCATTAAATGGTGATAAAATAGTAATTCTATTAAAAATGCTTCTTTTATCTGAAAAATTGAATTTGTTCTTATATCATGTCTATAAAGTACATGAGATGAAATTTAACGTTATATAAAATTAAATACATGGTTAACAATATTCATAAATTCTAGTTTATATCCAATTAAATAATAATTTTGCCACAATGTATCATTGTTTAATGAAACTCTGTATTGCATACAATGATAATTATCGAGGAAGGACACTCTAGTGTGTAACACAAGCTATTTAAGTGGTGTGTATAGTGTAATATTCCTTTTGTGTTTTGAATAAAATAATCCAAAAATATTTATTTTATATATTGAAAAAAATCTATACTCAGTGTTGCATGAAATTAATTCTATTGAACGAAATTAAAATTGTGTGTAACCCAAGGCAAGAAAAGTTTTACGTATGTGATCAGATTCTATTGTATTTAATATAGTGCAAGGAAATCGTAGTGAAGGGTCAAACGCATAAAAAAGAATAAATTAAAAAGGATATATGTCAAAAAATACTAGGGTGTCAAATTATACCCCCCCCAAATGAATTTCTTCATAAAAATTCGTCGGGGTTATAAAATTGTTATTATATTAATGTTTCCTTAATAGAATCTGGCATCATAAAAAGGAATAAAAAATCATTTTAGAACATAAATTCAAACATAATGGTTACCCAAAATAACTCATAAATCAGTTTCTAAATAAGAGAACATAGGTGGGATGTGAAAACATGGATATGGAAGAGAAATCTAACAATCAAGTTCTGATGGATAGTGATAGAGAACAATAATGGAGAAAGTTATCCATCATATAGCCATAAATATGTGACTATATAAGGGACTATCTGATTCATTGGCTAATAAAGTAACAATATATCATTTTTGGTTTTCATGATTCTTTCCATAGAGTTGAAGAACATGAGAGTAAATACATACATGATTTCAGTATAATCTCACCATTGGTCATTCCATGATCAATTTCCACTTCATCTCTTATATAATGAAAAGAAGTTGAATTTTTCATTCTTGAAATGCTAGCCGAACATCTGATATATTGATAGTTCATTCCATCTGTCTCATCAAAAGGTTAGCACATGTAATTAAATATTTATAAGTCCACCTATAATGAGATAATACATTAATCTAACAAACATGAACTAGAAAATAACATATATAGTCCATAAATCGATAACATTACAATTCGTTCCAAACCTAAAAATATCAAACATTTGCAATAGGATAACTAAATCGACTTAACATTTTTCTCCCATATCTCATTAGGCAGTTCATGGTTGTCACATTCGAATCATGTGATTACCTTAATAATGTATTTTTTGAAACATGATAATAATATGAATTACTATAAGGGATTAGTAAAATAATGAATGATGTCAAAATAAACTCCTTCCATACTACAAAAATAGAAAAAAATTATATATACTCAAACCATGATATTTCGTTGTCCTTATATTAGTCATGAAGTCATTAATAATATCAAACATCTCTTTATCTCTTTATGCCATCAATAAGCACATATCATGTCCTTTCCAAAGATATTCCATTCAATTTTCATGGTTACTGATACCATATACATATTGAGAACCACAATGTACTCATACATAGATATTACAATATTCCATAATACAATAATTGAGATTCCACAACACTATTTTGGAATCCCATTACATAAACGCTTAATTATTCCACCACTTAATTGTCATACTCAACATCTCCAATAGTGATTTCATGTGACATTCCTTTGTCTTTTTCCATATATGGTTGATGACATCAATCACCATTGACCCATGTATTAGTAAATTGGTTTAAATAATACCTTATTTCCTTGAACATGAAGCATTCAAGTGTTAGTGGAACATTTTCTGTAGTATTCTCTCTATTCACATCATTAGAAACAATTTTTCCCATTACATCGGCACTCAACTACTTGATGACCTTATTTTCCATGAATGGAAAATTTTCTAGTACAATTATTAAAATCTTAACCATTCTTCTTTCAACAATTTGATCATAAGAAAACATTCATATTCTATTTACAATTGTTTATAGATTTTCCCATGAAATACATCATTAATTTCTTGTCAAATCCTGGAGATTGATATGTAACACCAAATTGCATTTCTACCATAACATCACAATACACAATAACATAATATCTACTAAAGTATCTTATAGATAATTCCATTCAACGGCTTAGTTTTATGTTAATGAAGAATGGATCAACATTACTTTCAAGTTAAATTATAAATCTAGAAGCATACCTTGTATGTCTAGTAAAATTTTCCATGTATTTACCAAAAAAATCATCATCCGTTTGCTTATTCTCATGAAACTCCATTTCCAAATTTGTTCGAATAATATGAGGTAATTACTTAGTAACAAATAAGTCCTTGAAATCATCCCATTTCATTGAATCAATTTTATCATTCTCCCTTGTATTTGTGATTAGAGCCCACCACTAGTCTGCTCCATATTCTAAAAGAAAAATAGACAAAAAAAATTTCATGTTCTGAGAAGCAACTCATGGAAAATATATTTTCAATGGTACTGATCCATTGTTTATCATCATGTGGATTAGGACACCCACTTATGGAAGGTTGATGTTTCCTCATAAAGGATTAAATATATTATTGTTCCCATTTATACTCATTTGGAAGTCCAGATTGATTCATAGCTTGCGTAAGTATAGAAATAAGATTTTTTATTCCCTCTACCATAACTTTTGGTTGATTATGAGGACAATCATTGCATTGCTCATTGCATAGATCATTAACTTGGTTCCTTTAGGTTCCATCCATTTTTAAAACCCAAAAATAATATCGTGATAGGAAAATATCAACATAGGTAAACAATATAATTAAGGGTGATTACATTCATTATCTAATATATTAGGTTTAATCCTAGGTTTTGCATGATTTTTAACATATTTCATGGAATGTAACCAATAGATGGACATACCCTTTGGGAAATCCCTAAACATACCTTACGAATATCTATAGGGATCTCACTAATGTTTTTGCATCATAGTTCCGAATAGTTGGATAAACCATTACACTAATACCAAATATAGAGACCCAAGATTGACGTACAAGGAAATTACTTTTCTTTTCGTAATACATAATAAATTACAAAAATATACTCCAATAGTCCATATTATTTTAGTGGATTTCAATTCATAAAATATAGTTTTATATAATGGTGAATGATCTTCATCATCTCCCACAAAGGTCTTACCCTTTTTTCATAACTAAAACCATTATTTATATCATGGGGAAAAGAAAACATTAAAGGTGTGATCTCGACTACTCAGTAATGGTAAACATAGGGAACAAAAAAACCATAAACATAATAATATATAAACCTAAACATAATGTTTAAATATAAAAATCATGAGTAATGAAAAAAATCATGGTACTACTATCACGACCCGTCCTTGGGGCCTGTGCTGTGACTACCCCGAGTCCGCCTTCCCTAGGCCATGGGCTGGCGACTAGCACCAAAAGAATAAACCCAGATATAAGGGAAGGAATTTCCTTTATGTATGAAAAAGAAACCACAGAGTACGAAAACTAAATTAAACACCATGTAATCTGAAATTATAAGTAGGTGCTGAAAAGTAAATGGGCCAGTATGCAAACTCAACTGAAGTGCAGTACAACTAAAAGGTAAAGTACAACAACTGAAAGACAAAGCAGCAACCAATAGGGCATCCTCTAGGAACTTTCACCTGAAGGGTGAGTACCGTCAGTCTCGTCGGCTCCTCGGTTCCCGTCGTCCTCTCCATGTACGTCCCGCTAAGTGGTCCACCTCCAAGTACCGTCTCGCTCCACAAGCCTCAACTATGATCCGCGCTGTCCGTCGTCTGCAACCAACACAACGTAGTTCCAGCATAGCCCGTGTTGGGGTGAGTATACATTACTCATTAGGGACCCCGAGACCCTCGAAGGTCTCCCTAAATCCACAAAGGATAAACCATAGGAAAGATACAGACATGAAGTACTAATCGTCTCAAATTTGGTGTATGCTCATACATATACCTAAGTCATCAATTCTAGTTCTGCTCCAACTCACGAGCCCAAGAGCAGCCCAGTCCATGCAGGAAAGCAAAACCCAATCCACACAGGAAAGTACAACCCAGTCCACATAGGAATGTACAACCCAGTCCACATAGGAAATTACAACCCAGTCCACACAGGAAAGTACATCCCAGTCCACATAGGAAAGTTAGTCAATCACACCAATGACAATGATTGAAAATCAAGACTCAGCTCACACATGTAAGTATCATTTGTAAAGCAAAATAGATGATCATATGTAGTTAATGATTCATCTAGTTGGGACCCATGTAGGATACAGGACCAGCTAAGCTATCAGACCCACGTAGGATACTATTCCAGCTACTCTGTCAGACCCACGTAGGATACTAAAACAGAGGTCAATACTGTCAGACCCATGTAGGATACAAGTACAGTAGTCGTCACCGCCGAACCCACGGAGGATTCCAGTATGGTTTTCATTGTCATCGAAACCATAGAGGATTCTAGTACGATTGTCGTCGTCATTGAACCCCCAGTGGATTCCAGTAGGAAAGTCTTCACCATCGAACCCACTGAGGATTCCAGTACCGAAGTCGTTGGAGTTGCAGCTAGCTCTAGGGTTCCCACACACATCATGCTCGATTCCTAGAGGGTCCGCTCCACGATCCAAGGGGTTGATACATCAACTGTCACAAAGTCTAGAGTTGATGTATCAAAAATTTCTGTCTCCTCAAAATGAACACAATGTGACAGACGACGTGTCAATCCGACGCCCGATCTGAGAGTTATTGGCTTTTTCATCCAAGGGGCCCAGTTGGTTTTTAAGCTAAAACCAAGCTGACGGTACTCCATCTGCATCCAAACCATGAGCAGAGTAATCCAAAATAACTATCTCACTAAGTGAAATTCAACAACGTCTACGACACATCAATCGGACGTCCAGAGCTCAAGTTATAAGATTTTCCACTCTGAGGGCCCAGTTGGTTTCATTTTATAACCAACCCTACTGTACACAATTCTCTCCGAATACTTGATTATAATATACCCAAATAAACATCTCGATCCAAGGATCACATCACAACTGACGGTGCATCGATTGGAGGTCCATAGCCCATGTTACGGGTGCTTGAACGATACTGTCCGAAAGTAGGGGGTTCGGGCCCAATCCGACCCGCCCTGATCCCCCCCCCCCCGGGTCGGCCCGAACCGGGTTGACCCGACCCGGATCCGGGTCCAGCCCTATAGGGTGTGGTCCGGCCTGGCGCGGGTGGCCCGAGCCGATGCGGGCGCGGCCCGCGTGACCAGCAGCTCGGCCCTTTGGCTGAGCGGGATACGGAGGTGGCACTTCCCCCCCCCCCCCTTGATTGAATAATCAGACACCCAAATGGGGGCCACCTCTTTTCCAGTCGGGGGTTACGACCGCAGGGTCTTCTGAAACTGTCATCCGGAGTTGGCTGGCCGTTGTGCTTCTGCGGGACCATCGTGGGTCCCGCCTTCCATGCACCAGCAGCTGGCGGTTCCGAGCACCCCTCCCTGCACCACCGTGGCCCTATGCTGCGGCCTTGTCCAACCGGCGTGGCGCGTCGATGCCGCGTCCCTCCGTCGTGGCCCACCCCAGCCTCGGACCTCCGTGATGCTCCGGCGCGGCGCGAAAGCGCCGCGCTCCTCTGCCGCGACCTCTCCTTGGCCGCGATTTCCTAAGGATTTGTCAATGTGGCACGATGGTTCCGCACACTTTCTCAGCGTTCATACTTGTTCCCGTGTGGTGTCGTTGCACCACGTCGTCTCTGGTCCAAACCACGTCGATGATCAACAACAAAAGGGAGGTGGATCGGTCATGTTTTTACTGTCCGACATCCTCCCGTTAAATTGATAGAAGGTGGCTAAAATAACATAAAAACTTATACAAGGCAAGTACAAATTTAATCCATTAAATTTGACCTTAAAACCTCTACCTCAAGGTGGTTGTCGATCGGTTATCATCACGGGAAAAAGGCGTCGCGGTAGACGGTGTCGCGGAACGAGACTCTGTATAGGTCGTCGGTGCACGCCCAATGAAGGATGTGGCGTCCCCCTTTATTTTTTGCGGGAAGAGGATCGAAGGTAGTTGTGTCTTTATTCTCCAGAAAGGACATCACTCACCGGCTACGTAGAGGAGAGGAGACGTCATGGTGATCTTCCCTTGCGGTGGCGGAGTTCTCCAACCTTAGAGTAATCTCTCCCCAAAATCTCAACACATAACCTCCCACCCCCAAATAAAATAAGGAAGGCTTATTTTATTTACACAAGCCATGAGTTTTCAAAAAGTCAAAATATAAACTCAAAATTAAATTAATTGAATGGCATTAAAAAATTAATTTAATTGTGAGAGTGGACATGTCATAAATAAGGGAGGTGGGTGTGTTACACATTTATGGGGGGTTTCCAAAATAAAGAGGGGGGTTTAGGGAATTTGAGGGGTGGGGCTCGTGTGGGCCCTACCTCACAAATATCCTACCATGTGGTTAGGATGTAGTGGGTCCCAATCAACTCCCATGCATTGGTTATAACTATTTAGATTAGAAATAAAATTGTGGGGCAAATTTTATTTCACTCTTTAGTTAACTCAATTATTTAACAACACCACCCAAGAAAACGCAACTCCTGAAATGGTCATCATATGAAATTACCAGCGTTGCGGTAGCAACGGTGCCCTCATATTTCGATTCTGACCACTGGTTCAAATGTTAGAAAAACTTGCTCAATCGTTCACTGAACGTACCAGAGCTAATCTTCGAAAAATGATTTTGGGAACACTGGGCCTCAAAATCATGTGCCGTCAGAAACCGTGTACTTTTAAAATCCCAAGGAAAATTAAGAAAAAAAATTCCCTTGAAATTTATGGGTCTTTTCATTACTCCCACCTCAGGGATTTTCGTCCCTGTAACGATACATCACAAACTAGGGGAAAAAATGAGGGTACTGAGCACGCATCTGAGCCTCCTACTCCCAAGTGCTCTCCTAGAGGTTCCTGTACTGCCACCTGATGTGCACTAGAGGAATCAACCTCCCATGTAGGACCCACTTCTATCGATCCTTGATCTCCATTGGGACCTCTTAAAAAGTCACCCCCATCGTCAAAGTCCAGCTCCCTATGGTCGATGATATGCGTCGGGTCATTCAAGTATCTCCTCAGCTGAGATGCGTGGAAGACGTCGTGAACCTTGTGCAACTGAGGTGGTAGAGCCAAACAATAAGCCACCTCGCCTATCCTACGGATAATCTGAAAAGGTTTGATGAAGCATGGAGATATCTTGATGCCCCAATCAAACCTTCGAAATCCACATCGAGGTGAGACCTACAAGAAAACGTGGTCGCCATCCTCAAACTGTAGTGGTCTTTGCCTCCTCTCAGCATAAGACTTATGTTGCCTCTAAACTATCTTCATCCACTCCTGGATGACCTGGACCTTCTCTGTCGTAGCCAGAACCATCTCTGGTTCTACACGTACTCACTCCAACACTATCCACAATGGATATCTGAAAATGCGGCCAACTGTTGTCTGGCCACTCCTAACAACTGATTTCCCAATCTCATACCAAGAGCATCTGCTAAAATGTTCCCCTTCCCAGGAGAATAACATGTCTCAATGTCATAGTTCTAGGGGAACTCAAGCCATCGCCACTATCTCATGTTCATTTCCTTCCGGTAGAAGACATACCTATAACTATTGGGTTGGAGAGAACCATAAACCCTTTGATCAACGATCAATGGGTGAGACTAGCCAACTGTAAGAACTCATTCCCACCCTTCATTGTTTACGTTCTTCAAGAGCTACTGAGATTTCTACTATACTGAAAAGTGAAATCCGGTCTCATCCCCTGGATGAACCACGTTATTTTCCTAATATAGTCAATCCTGACATGAATGGTACTATTTCATGCCATGTACGACGTAGTATGTCCTCGACGCTACTACCAAGAGATCCAACCATTACTCTCGCCACAAAGGGTCGAGTCCCACTGTTGGCAGCAGTGTGTGGTCACTAGGTCTCCTCCAATAGGAATCTCAAATGTGAGGATCAAGTCAACAGTTTTAACCAGAATCTCTCATTATCAATTACATAAAAAGTATATGGAAGAAAACGTCACAAGAACAAGTGTCTTTTATTACCACAGCTCAAGTTACTGAGGCACAAATAATTCATAAAAAACATCAACAAAGCTAGAAGAAATATGAACAAAAGTCTCCATGTCTGGAGCTAGTCATGATCCTGTCCATCTTCTCTCGGAGCTCCATGATCGTAGGCCTTAGCTGCCTGAAGATGAGCTCTCCCATGTTCACCTGTTCCTTGCAGTCGGGGTGGTCTTCCTGGCGGTGGTGGTGGTAGAACCTGAAAGCGTCGTCCACCACCTGCTGCTTGGCAAGATCCTCTGCCTCGTCCGTCTGCTCCCTACGGACCGCCGTGGTCAAACCTATTCCTGGGAGGTCCCTCTATCACTTGCTTCTCATTTGCAGGGCGGGTCGGGCAGTCGCGAGCCATGTTACCCTTACGACCGCATGTATAGCACTGCCTGCTCCTCATATAGCCTGCTCTGTTCCGAGTGCCTCGCACAACCGAACCTATTTCCTGAGATTTCTCATCTAATGGTCTAGCGTGCGTGGTCCTTTGTGTCATCTGTCTACTTCCGACTACAGAAGACTCCATTGTGGGTCGTCCTGCGAAGGGTCTCGACGCTGGTGACTGCTTAGTGAGAAAAATTTCCACTAGAAGGGTTCACTTCGGTACTCCTGCATTCGCCGGAATGCTGAGGGAGATCATCAAATCCTTGATCTCATGCCTCAATTACTGCTCGAAGGTCTAGGCATGGAAGAATGGGTCTCGTACCATGTCTGTCGAATAACGCGAGAGATCAGTAAATCTCGCTGAGTTCTGGGCTACCGTCATGCTGCCCTGCCACTGTTGTAGTACCTCCTGAATGTGCACCTGACGGAGGGTGGCTGGGACGAACTCCGAGCCAAATAGGTTCTCGAAGTCCATCCAAAGGATAGATGCCTTTTCGTGCACCTGTAGTATCAGGTTCCACCATCTGCCTGCTGTCGAGTGCAGGAGACTCACGGCAAGGATCACCATGAGTTCAGCTGGTGTTCCTACTAACCTGAAAACTCAAATAACAGCCTCCAGCCAATCCTCAGCTGCCTGAGGGTCCATCTCCCCACAGAACCTGGGTGGTCTATGAAGTAGAAACTCGTTCAGGGAACTAAGGCAATGTTCACTCTTAGCAGCTGGGGCTGGTGGCATCGGTGGCTCGGCGGGTAGAGGTACCGCCGGTCCCTCCGCTGTAATGGGGCCCTACACCAAGGCCTCGTCGCTCAGTGGTCTGTGATCTCGCACGTAACTAGGAACCCTATCTGGCTGCTGTCATGGGGCTATATTGAAAAGGGATAGGTGCGCCACAGTCCAAATAGTATACTTGGTGAGCTGACACAAAGTAATCACTAAGAAAACTTTTGAAACAAACATGTAATCAATGTTTTCATGCACCATGTCGGAAATCAGAAGTCAGGGTCCTGGTGTATGGATACGTCGGCCACCGCACCAACACTGGACTCCCTGGACTGATAAACACACTCAATACCCTTGACACTATTTCTTCACAGAAAAAAATTTATCAGAGTCCTATGTTCTGCGGTAGAACCGACTTCTCTGATACCAATTTGTCACGACCCGTCCTCAGGGCCCATGTCGTGACTACCCCAAGCCCGCATTCCATAGGCTAGGGGCTGGAAACTAGCACCAAAGGCGTAAATCCCGATATAATGTAAGGAATTTGCATTATGTAAGAAAACAAACATCACAGAGTACGAAAACTGAAGTAAACACCAAGTAAACTGAAAGTACACGTACGTGATGGAATGTAAATGGGCCAGTATACAAACCCAACTGAATTGCGGTACAACTGAAAGGTAATGTACAACAACTGAAAGACAAAGAAGCAACCACCATGAAGTCCTCTAGGAACTCACACCTGAAGGGTGTGTACCATTAGTCTCGTCGGCTCCTCGAGTCCGGCCGTCCTCTCCGGGTACGTCCCGCCAATTGGTCCACCTCCAGGTATCGTCCTGCTCCAAAAGCCTCAACTATGATCAGCGATGTCCGTCGTCTACAACCAAAACAATGTAGTGCGGGTATATCCCATGCAGTGTTGAGTATACGATACTCAGTAGGGACCCCAAGACCCCTGAAGTTATCCCAAAATCCACATAGGATAAACCATAGGAAAGATACAAACACAATGTATTTACCATCTCCACTTAGGTATATTCCCATACATATACCTAAGTCATCAATTCCAGTTCTCCTCCAACTCTCGAGCCCAAGACCAACCCAGTCCACCCAGGAATGCACAACCCAATCCACAAAGAAAAGTACAACCCAGTCCACACAGGAAAGTACAACCGAGTCCACACAAGAATGTAAAACCCAGTCCATACAGGAAAGTACAACCCAGTCCACACATGAAAGTAAGTCAATCACATCAATGATAATGATTGAATATCAAGACTCATCTCACATATGTAAGTATCATTTGTAAAGAAAAAGAAATGATAATATGTAGTTATTGATTCATCTATCTAGGACCCACGTAGGATACTAGAGTAGCTAAGCTGTCAGACCCACGTAGGACACTAGTCCAGCTACTCTGTCGGACCCACATAGAATACTAAAATAGAGGTCAATGCTGTCAGTCCCACGTAGGATAAAAGCACAGTAGTCGTCACTGTCAAACCCACGGAGGATTCAAGTACAGTTGTCATCATCATCGAACCCATAGAGGAATCTAGTATGGTTGTCGTCATCATCGAACCCATGGAGTATTCTAGTAATAAATTATTCACCATCGAACTCACTGAGGATTATAGTACGGATGTAGTTGCAGTCACAACCAACCCTAGGGTTCCTGCACACATCACGCTCGATTCCAGGAGGGTCTACTCCACAAGCCAAGGGGTCGATACATAAAATTTCAAAAATTCCAGATTTTGTATATTACAAAGTTCCATTTCGTCAAAAGGAAATCAATGTGATAGATAGTGCGTCAATTGGACGCCCGGTCTGAGAGTTATTGGCTTTTTCGTCCCTGTGGCCATGTTGGTTTTTAAGCTAAAACCAACCCAACCATAATCCATATGCGTCCAAACCTCAATCGGAGTAATCCAAAAGAACCTTCTCACTAATAGAAATTCAACAAAGTCGACGGAACATCAATTGAACGTCCAGAACTCAAGTTATAAGCGTTTCTGCTCCGAGGGCCCGGTTGGTTTCGTGTTCAAACCAACCCGGACATACACAAAGTTCTCCGAAACCTTTAATATAATATACCAAAACGACCGTCTTGATCCAAGGATCACATCGCAACTGACGGTGCATAGATCGGAGGTTTGTAGCCCATGTTATTGGAGTTTGAACGAAACTGTCCGAAAGTAGGGGGTTCGGGCCCAGTCCGACCCGGCCCGATCCCCCCTAGGTCGGCCCGAACCGGTGTGACCCGACCCGGGTCCAGGTGCGGCCAACTAGGGCGTGGCCAGTTGGTCGGGTGGGGGCGCGGCCCGTGTGACCAGCAGCTTGACCCTTTGGCCGAGCGGGATGCGGAGGGGGGTGCTACCCCCCCCCCTTGATTGAAGAAATGGCCCACCGAATGGGGGCCGCCTCTTTGCCATCTGGGGGTTACGATCCCCGGGTCTTATGAAATGGCCGGCCCAAGTTGGACGGCTGGTGTGCCGCCGAGGGACCCCTGTGGGTCCCGCCTTCTAGGCACCGGCGGCCAACGATTCCGTCCGCCCCTCCCTACACTGCCACAGCCTTAAGCTGCGGCCTTGTCCGACCGGTGCGGCGTGATGATGCCGCATCCATCCGCCGCGGCCCGCCCCATCCGTGGACTTCTGTGATGCTCTGACACGGCGTGACGGCACCATGCTCCTCCTCCACGGCCCTTCATTGGCCGCGGCTTCCTAATGCTTTGTCGGCGCGACGCGACCGCACCACGCACTTTCTCTGCATTCATCCTCGTTCCCCCGTTGTGCCGTTTCACCGCATCGTCTCCGTTCCAAACCACTTCGATGATCAACAACAAAGAGGAGGAGGATCGGCCATATTTGTGAGGTCCGACCTCCTCCCGTTAAAATAATAGCTGGTGGCTAAACTAACATAAAAAACTTCGACAAGGTAAGAACAAATTTAGTCCATTAAATTTGAACTTAAATCCCCTACCTCTAGGTGGTTGTCGAACGGTGATCATCATGGGAAAGAGGCGTTGCAGAAAACGAAGTCACAGAATGAGGCTCCGTATACGTCATCGGTGCACTCACAATGAAGGATGTGGAATCCCCCTTTCTTTAACTCGGGAATAGAATCGACGGTGGGCATGTCGTCATTCTCCGAAATAGACGTCACTCACCGGTTGCGGAGAGGAGAGGAGACGACACACCGATCTTCCCTTGCAGTGACGGAGTTCTTCAACCATTGAGTAATCTCTCCCCAAAATCTAAACACATAACCTCCCACCCTCAAATAAAATAAGGAAGGCTTATTTTTTTAACACACGCCATGCTTTTTCAAAACTTAAAAATATAAACTCAAAATTAAATTAATTGAATGACATTAAACAATCAATTTAATTATGAGAGTTGAAATGTGATAAAGAGGGGAGGTGGGTGTGTTACACATTTATGGGGGGTTTCCAAAATAAAGATGGGGTTTAGGTAATTTGATGGGGTCGTGCTCATGTGGGACCCACCTCACAAATATCCAACCAAGTTGTTAGGATGTAGTGGTTCCCACTCAACTCCCATGCAGAGGTTATAACTATTTAGATTAGAAATAAAATTGTGGTGCAAATTTTATTTCACTCTTTAGTTAACGCAATTATTTAACAACACCAACCGAGGAAATGCAACTCCAAAAAGGGTCTTCTTAAGAAATTACCGGTGTTGCGGTTTCAACAGTGCCCTCAGATTTCGATTCCGAGCACCGGTTCAAAAGTTAGAAAAACCCACTCATTCGTTCACTGAACGTACCCGAGCTGAACTTCGGAAAATGATTCAGGGTACATCGGGCCTTGGAATCAGGTTCCGTCAGAAACCGCGTACTCGTAAAATCCCAAAGAAAATTAAGAAAAAAATTTACATTGAAATTTACAGGTCTATAAAACTACATAATTCTATATCACAGTGGAACATTAAACATGATAAAATATCATTAGAAGAAAAAAAAGATTTTTAAAACAAATAATAACATAATATGATATTCTTATTATTGAAGGCATTACTTCCAAAACCATCATATTGGAAATTTCCACTACTGATCTAGGTATACATTCCATTCCAACCCTGTTTTACTGAACCATAGTTACTTTTAGCTCCATTCATGTTGATCACATCAAATATAAAAATTTTCCAAATTCATTGGAAAGATATATAGATACCACGCATCTCATAATGAAATCATTTTTACATGTTCCACAAAAATATAAATCATTTATCATGGCATAACCTATGAAATAAAATGGGTTTCTTAAAAATCATTCCATCATTACAAAATCCATATAAAATATCTTTCAATAATTAACACAATCAAATCATAGTAATAATAGGGATAAAATAATTAACCAAATTATGAATGTCATTATAGATGGAAAATATTTTTTATAAAACACATGAACATAATTCTTGATGAAAATATCCTTTCTTCTTCAAAAATGTTGTCATTTCCCAAAATAACATGCACATTTTATAGAAAATAATTTAAATAATATATCTTATGTTTCATATTATTTATTATATATACCTTATAATCGTTCTTGAAAGGTTAATGTGGATAATGAATCTCATCACGTTGTGGAGATGGTAAGCCGTACATATGCACAAACGATGATATCATTCCCTTGATGGTTAAAAAGAATGTACTTAGATGGTATTTGAATTTCAAAAAAATATTATGTTACATTACTTATTTACATCCATTATTATAATTAATATACCAATCCAAATTAATTATTTGTGAATAACAATTGAACCATGGAATGGAGACAGTACGTTGTACATGCACAAGAATGGTGATATTGTTATTCGTAGGTTAGAGAAAAGGAGGTATAATTTTGTCCCATAACAATAATAACATATCATAATTTATAAGATATTAAGTAATTACTTTATTATTGAAACAAAATAAGAAGTGTTAGTAGAAGAAGAAAATAATTTTGAAAGAGATAATATAACAATTACCTCTTTTTTGAGTATGTCCTTTTTATTTTCACAAAAGGACTCCCTAAGATGGATAAATCCCCAAGGTGTGGCCTCTTGGAGGAAGGGAGGGATAATGGGAACTTATTTGTGCAACGTTTGGATTATCCAAAGGGTATGAAAGGTGTGAGTAAGTGGTTTGATTTGATGTCCTTTTAAAAGAGGTTAAAGGGGAACATTATTAAAATATTGAAATATTAATTTATTATTAATATATTCTTGGTTTATAATGATATAAAACAACTTTATTTTGAGAATAAGATTATTATGGGTCAAAATCCTCTCAGAAAATAATAATTAGAAAATTCTTTATTTTAATTTAAACCAAATCATTTTGATTTATCGTTATTTAATCTATTTAAATTTTTTAGTAATAATGTTTTAAATATATATTGGTTATAAATAATTTTTAAGCTGTTTTAAATTTTCCATAAATGGATAATTAATGCAATTTTAGGCCGTATAATTTTATATAGTGATTCATTAAAAATTTATAGGATTTTTAAATTATTTAATCATATTTTTTTATAATTTATCAATAGTTATAATTTTGACAATATCAATTTTTTTAATTTATATAAAATCGACACAAAAGATAAATTTAAAAAATAATAATTAATACATCGATAACTTGTCATATTCACCTATGAAATTTGTTTTGGTCTTAAATAGTTAATATATTATTTTTTAATATTTTTAAAACTATTTATATTATATTTCTTTTAATAAATAATTTCTACATCACAATTGTGTCATTATTAATAGTAATTATTTAATCTCTAAAAATTATATATAAATTCACCTGATGTAGATAATTTCATTATATTTCTTAGTAATATTTATTTACTATGTTTTATCATGTTTATCACTACATTATACATATAAGATAAAAGAGAGTAGCATGTTGTTACTTTCTTTGGTTTAATTAATATTAATTCACTTTCATGGATAATATCCAATAAATAAATCTATTATGACCCATAAGTGATATTGGACAGCTTTATTTCTTAAAATATTATTTGTTCAGTTCGTTGGATAATTTTATTATATTCATCTTTTTGGTTGTTACACAAATTTACCAGATTTACCTTTAACATAGGTAAATAAAAATTTCTGTTGTTATTATTCATATTATCAAAATACGTTACCTAATAACATAATTTGGACCCACTAATTCGAAATATAGAATCCTTTTTTTAATTAAAAACATTATGTTTTCATTAAATAATTTAAAATTAATTACCATAGTCAATACCAGAAAGCATGATTTTTAAGAAGTAAAAACCATCAATAGATGGACAAGTGTTTAGGAACAATTTGAATGTGAAATTTATTCTAATGACCAAC
Organism: Viscum album; assembly: GCA_963277665.1. Classification (NCBI taxonomy): domain Eukaryota; kingdom Viridiplantae; phylum Streptophyta; class Magnoliopsida; order Santalales; family Viscaceae; genus Viscum; species Viscum album. The sequence goes on along the minus strand of OY728162.1, from coordinate 1,230,128,575 downwards.
AAGGTATTAAATGATTAAAAAATAATCCTATTTTAGTTTAATACTATTTAAAAATATACTCTATCTATTTATATAAATTAGATGAAAAATATGTTTTAAATTAAAATACAGTATTTCTAACTATTCATTAAAATATGAGTTTTTCAAAAAATACCAAAAATTCATCAAAAGTAAATTTTAATTTCCAACATAAAGTGAAGAAATTTATATTTTTAAATATAATATATAAAAATGTTAAAAACTATATTTAAAAAGGGGTCTCCATCCAAAGGCAGTAAAATGATTATTTGAAAATATAACCATTTTATTCAAAAATATGAATTTATTCATTTAATGTATATAAAATATATAATACGAATGTTAATGTTATATAAAATTCTAAATTAGGTTCTTAATAATCATAACATCTAGTTAATATCCCATTATATAATAATATTTCAATAATATTGCATTATATAGTGAAACATGGTATTGCGTACAACGCAAGATATTGAGGAAGGTCACTCTTGTGTGTAACAAAATCAAAGAAAGTGTTATGTTTAGTAAAATATTCTTTTTGTTTTGGGTATAAAATAATTAAATAATAGTTCTCTTATAAATTGTACCAAATCTATACTCAGTGTTGTGTGAAATGAATTCTATCCAAACAACTTGAAATTGTGTGTAACCCAAGCCATGTGTTCTGTTGTGTATATGGAAGGCTAATAAGATGTTGTGTATAGTGTACGCTAATTTTTGTGTATTGTACAACACATGAAACCAATGTAATTAAAAAGTATCTATCTCATAAAATCTCTAGGAGGAACACAAATACCTATGAAAAAACAATAGTGTAACAATACATAAAAATTTATTTATTCCATCACTCTGTAAAATTACTTATACCACATTATCCTTGATAAAAATTCATTAATTCCTCTATCATCTCAAACAATTGACCAATATTCATCAATTTATTCCATACCACTTCTTTCAGCTCATATTTAATTCGTAATATCCTTATCTTCCACATAATAAATACAACTCATACAACAATGATGAGTCTCTTCATGTGATTTTTCCCAAGGTTGCTGATTTTATTATTACCCATACATTCCAAATTTAAATCATTTAACCACCATTGAAGCCTTAGTAATATAATTAGCCTTAAAAAACCTTTCACTTTGTAATTATTATCTCTATGTCCTTCTTTTACAAAACCAATGTATGTTACATTTCTTTTAAAAATTTATCATTGATGCCTCTTCCAAAGTGATTTAAAAGAGGAAAATTGAACTACATTTCTTTTGTGGTCACCATGAAGTTCCATATTTCTCTTATTGGGTTTTTCAAAAAACACATTAAAGTTGTTATTATGGATCATATTATGAGATTTTAGAGTAGTAATAATAAAAATGCTTCACAGTCTAGGTCCAATTTCATTTGGATGCTCATGAATAATATCATTCAATTGTACAAAATATTCTCCATTAAATATATTATTCATGTTTCCTGCCATTTTCTAATAACCCACAATAAACGTTTCCCCAAAAAAATCATACTATAAAAACCAATTAGTCATGAAAATTTAATTTCATTATATAATATCATATGTTTAATGTAGAGAACCGGAAATTTCAAGGAATTTTTCTTCTTAAATACTTTGTAATTTTACGAGTCTATTGCTTCTGACAGCACATGATTCCAAGGCCAGGTGTTCCAGGAATCAATTTTCGAAGTTTAGCTCGGTTACGTTCAGTAAACGAATGAGTATGATTTTCTATCATTTGAAATGGTGCTCAGAATTGAAATTTGAGGGCGTAGATTAACTCGTAACTCCGGTAATTGCATAAGGGGACCTTTACTGTTGTTGCGTTTTCACGAGACCTAAAATTAAATTTCGCAGATTAAATTAGAATTGAATTAAAATTGTGGTACAATTTTTATTTTATATCTATGTGGTTATATCCTACATGGGAGAGTTGGGGTGGACCCCATAAGCACATAACTACCCATGTGAGGATATAGTTGAGGTGGGTCCCACAAGATCTCCAACCTTTCACTTTCTCTAAACCCCTTAAACCCCTCCATTATACTCTTTTTTTTAATGTTGGAAACCCCCTTGATTTTAATTAAGTAACTCTTCATCTCCCCACTCTCCTACTTTAATTATTCCCAACGCACACTTAATTAATTAATTGAACCTCATCAATTAAATTAATTAAGTGTTTGAATTTTAAATTTTCAATTCTTGGAAAAATAAAATAAAATAAGGACAAGCCTTATTTTATTTTAGTTAGAATTGTTGTGTGAGGAGGAATTGGGAGAACTCTATTATTTTTGATGAACTTCATCCCCAACCAAGGACGGTTCTTCTCCGACGATGAACATCGATCGTTCAACGTAAAATGACTTGGCGACCACGGTTGTCCATCATTTCCTCTTATCCGCGACAGGAGAGGGAATGCAATATCATCCTCGGGTGCACTCCGAAGACGTCCACGAATCCTCAACTCGCGACATCATCTTCCACGACGCCAACGTTGAAAATCAATTGTTGTGGTTGGGTGAATTGTTCCAATTTTATTTGAATAAAATTGTACAATGTGCTTCAGGAAACCTTGTTCATCTTCGGCCGATTATTACCGTGTAACGCAGAGGACACAAGCCGAACAAACATGGCCAGATGACCCTCCTTCTTTTCTTGATATTTTTGGAATTAGAAACCGGAGGCGGAGAATGAACGATGTCGTCACGCCGTGCCGGAATCATGGTGAAGAAAGCCGGCGTCGTTGCGTCGGCTGTGCGGGAAGAACAACAGCCCACATCTCGGGCCACTTCGGTGGAAAAACTGGACAGACTATCGCCCGTCCGGGCGGAGCTGGTCCCCGTCGCCAAGAGGGTGCCATGATGGGAGACCGGTGGCCCGCCCATGCAGGATGCGTGCGTAGAAGACCGGCCGGTCTAGCCGGCTGGTTTGGGGAAGGACAGCCCTGCTTGGTACCGCCGGTGCGGACAACCGGCCCCCTAGAACACACTCGGAAGGCCGGCCGAGCTAGATGGGCTACACGCTTAGCCAGGCCGCACGACCAGCTGGTCTACGACAGGCCGGATAGAGCTGGGCCACACCGGTCTGGGATGAGTCGGGCCGCGCCGGGTTGGGCCGAGTCGGGCCGTGCCTCGCTGGATGGGCCGCGCCCCGCTGGGCAGGCCGCACCACTTCGGATCGGGTCGCTCCACTTCAGGCCGGGTTGCACCCCTTCGGTCTGAGATGTGTATTCCTTCGGACCGGTTTGACACCCATGACGGGTCGGACCCATCAAACTGGGTTACCCCAACCCGTCGGCCCATTAGGCTAAATGGGTCGTGCTTCTTAATCACATAAAATAAGAATAACATAAATATCGCGCGTCCAATCGACCCACCATCTGCAGCACTAGGACCCTTTTGATGATAATATTCTCTTGCGATACTCTATGTGTGTTTTGGATGACTATGGATATCAGCCTGTTTAGAAATGAGCGTATTTCTAACCCGGCCCCTGGAACGGAAAAACCATTATCTCTCAGACCTAGAGTCTGATTTACGCGCTGTCTGTTGTGTTGAGTTCTGATTGACAAGACGAAACATTGGGATATATCATCTCTGTAATTCTGTGATAGTTGATGTATCGATTATCTTGGGTCGTGGACCAGACCCACCAAGAATCGAGCGTGATGTGTGCGGGAACCCTAGATCTATCTACGACTACGACGATGACGATTGTACTTGGATCCTACGTGGGTTCAATAGTTAGGATAACTTTACATGGATCCTTTGTGGGTTCGTTAGCGATGATGACTATACTTGGATTCTATGTGGGTTCGGTAGTGATGGTTACTATACATGGATCCAACATGGGTTCGGTGGTGACAACTTCTGTACTAGGATCCTACATGGGTTCGGCAGAGGAGATGATTCAGAGGCTACATCTAATCATATCCACCACTCTTCAGGATACGTATACATGTGTGAGATGAGTCCTGATTTTCAATCATTATATTTGGTATGATTGAATTCATTCCTGTGTGGACTAGTTTTGCTTGGGCACAGAATTTGGAGCCGTAATGAGATTGTTGACTTAAGAATATGTATGGGAATATACCTAAGTAGAGTTGGATGATACTTCATGTTTGTATTTTTCCTTTGTGGATTTTCCTTTTTGTATTCTGGGAGGCCATCAGGGGTGTTGGGGTTCCTACTGAGTATCGTATACTCACCCATTCACAGGCTAAGCCTGCACTACATTGTGCTGGTTGCAAACGATGGACAACGCAGATCGTGGTTGAGGCTTGTGGATCGGGATGGTATCCGGAGGTGGACTATCAGGCGGGACCTATATGTAGAGGATAGACAAAATCGAGTATCTTAGGAGACCATCGGTACCCACCCTTCAGGTGGGATTTCTGGAGGATGACTCGGTGGTTTCTGCTTTACATTTCAGTTATTGTACTTTACTTTTCTCAGTTGTACTGTACCTTCAGTTGGGTTTCTATACTGGCCCATTTACATTCCAGCACTTACTTTTTAACTCAATTTACTTTGTGTTTACTCCATCATGCATACTATATTGTGTTTGTTTAATTATATAAAGGAAATTCCTTCCATTTTATCAGGATTTACGCCTTTAGTGCTAGTCGCCAACCCCTGGCCTATGGAAGGCGGGCTTGGGGTAGTCATGACACGGGCCCCGAGGACGGGCCTTGACATTTAATCCTTTGTTATTCATGATTGTTTCCATAATTCTTGGACATTAACCTAAAATTAGTAATTTTGTTTGGAAATCCCTATACATACTTACAAATATCTCTAGGGATCACAATATGGATTTCACAACCAAATATACAATGTATAACTAAACCAATTCACTCATACCAACTGTAGATACCCAAACATGGAGTACACGAATATGGAATCAATTTTATGAAATACTGAATACATTACACATAATTATTCACATATATCATATTAGTATAGTATCATTGGAAACATGTAACACAATTCTCTACATTGATGAATGAACTTCAACATCTCCCATTTAGACCTCCCCCTTTTCTTTTCATATCTAAAACCTTTCTTTATATCATGGGAAAAACATATAAAAAGGGTGAGCTCAAATAATTAGAATGATTAAACATGGAGATAATCAAAAAATATATAAACATATGAATGTAAAAACATGAACATAAATATTGAATAACAAATTTCTGTTTCATGATATAAATCATGGATGTTCATATGGCATAAATCATAAATGAACACGAACCAGGACAAAATAGAATTGGAATAAAACATGGAATTATGAAAAACCCATAAATATAGAAAATAATTTCAATATTATATTAGTCTCTTTGAAATTTCCCTCACAGTGGACAAAGTCCATTACCGAAAAGGGATTACAAGTTGTTCTAGTTCTGTATTACTGAACCATTTTTCCTTGTTGTTCCAAACCTGTATTAGTAAACATGATTTTTTTCATTCCATACATGTCTATCTCAAGAGATATAAATCATTACCAAATGTATTGGATGGAGATATAGGTCCTAAAAATCATATAATTAAAATGATAAATATGTTTTCCACAAAAACATAAGAATTCATCATAGCATAACCTTAAGAATAAAATTGTTTTCTTAAGCATCACTCCTTCGAAAATTAATACATGTAATACAAATGGATTTCATAAATAGAATTAAATCATCAAAATAATAATTAAAAAAATAATAGGGATAGTGTTCTAGAATCATATCCATTATCTTCGATGAAAAATAATTTTGATAAAACACTTGAAATTAATTCATAAGGAAATTATCTTTGTTCCTAAAAAAATATTTGTTTTAAAAATTCAATGAAAATTTAAAATGAAATGAATTTTTTATGTAAAATAAACATGGATTTATGTATAATATACATCATGGATATAATTTCTTGTAAAAACATATCAATATGTTTATTCCGTATAAGTTTAAAAAATATTCTCCTCACATTTTTACAAGAAAAGTAAAAAAGTGCCTCATTTCGAATAACAATTAACGATTCCTCTCATACAAATGAATAAAAATTAACTAAAGGGTAAAATTGATTTATTAAAATTATACAAGAATATAAATAATATTAAATTCTTAGGAAATATATACCTGGATGATAAATATACCATAGAAAATACGTACATATAAACAATCTCATACAATAATGAGATTACTAATTGATCTCTGAACATAGGTCTGATTTTATTTTGAATGTATCCAAACCAAAAATATAATTATATAAATAATGTAATTAAACTATATCAGAATAATATAAATTATTATGTTATCATATACGATTATTTTGTTAACAACATTTCAATATAAATTGTTATTTTGGAATAAACAACCTAATTATATTATAAATGTTTTGTAGAATAAGTTCAGTTTTACATTCCCATGTCATAGTTATATAATTTCAAAAATTATATTAACATATTATATACCCTATTCCATCATTATTTACTTTTATATAATAATTATTTATTGAATATCTTGTAGAATAAATCCCATCACATCATAGAGATGGAAGGTCATATGTACACAACAGCGATGATATCATTCATATATTTTTTGAATAGTTTTTTAATTGGATAAAGTATAATTTTTTTTAATCAATATCATGTTATAATAATTAAATCTCCTTATTATTTCAATAATTATACCAATCCATGTAATGTGTTTTTGAAAATAGATTACACCGTAGCGTGAAGATAGTAAGTCGTACACACTCACGCGTGGTGATTTCATTTTTTGTCAATTGGATAGATAGTAGAATATGATTATTTACTAGTTATAAGGACATTAATTATATAAATGATACTATATTTATTAATTTATAATGAAACAACTCATGAATATTAAGTAAAAGAATAAATAATTTTGAATGAATCAGAAGAGGAGACTACCTCTTCTTCACCATGTTTCCTCCAAATCTCTTCTTAGATCACCAGTGTTTGTGTTTAAAGAAGACCATATCCTATAGAATGAAACTAGAGATGTTAAGAAGATAATATTATAGGTTTTGTATGAACATTAATGGTTAATGAGTTATGCTGAAATGATGGAGGATGCACTCTTTTATAATTTAGGTGAGGGACTTATTTAGAATTTCTTAAAATATTAATTAACAATAAACTCAAAACACATGTAAAATCCCAAAAAATTGACATATTTTAGAATATGAGATAATGGTAGGTTTTAATATTATAATACTATTATTTTTAGGATAATTTTCTTTCAATTATTCATTTATATTTTATTTTCCCATTAGTTAATCTATTTTTATTTTAATTAAGGTAACAATGTGTTTAATATTAAAATAGTGTGATTTCTGATTTGATGTCAATTATACCATAACTGAATAACATAGAACATTTTATACCATATAATAATTATTTTATAATTTTTAAAATTTTTTATGATTTTTAAATAATTTATCAAAAAATTTATTCTGATAATTAATCAATACTGTCAATTTTGAAAATATTAAATTCGTTTAATTTTAAAAATATTGAGAAAACATTTTAACCTAGAAAAAATGTTTTATTATATACCTATGATGTTAATTAATTATATAAATTTCATTTTATTTATTAATTATCCTAAATAATATTTATACTAAAATTATTAGTAACATTAATTTTAGATTTATATTAATAATATAATTAAAACATCATTTTTGAGTAATTATTCAAGATACTTATATGTTAGGTAAAAATTAAAACTAAATTAATAATATGAATATAGATCTACTATATTTCATAATAATACTTAAATTAGAATATAAATTCTTGAAAATCCCTCATTTAAAAAGTTAATTTTTTTAAAACATGAATATGACAACATTAACATTACTTTAGAGAAAATATTATAAATTTCATAATCAATTTAATGTGACTCCAAATTTTCAACAATTAAAAACAATAATTATTATGGTTGGTATATACTTGACCAATACTACTAGGTGAGGTGTTTTGATTATTTATTTTTTGTTATAATTTAAATAAAATTTATTCTATTGATTTCTCATTAATTAAATAATTTTTTCATCATCAATGTATAAGCCATTACGAAAATTAGTTAATTCATAAAATTAAAAAAATCATTTATAGTGAAATTAATATTAGACATATAATGAGTTTTTATAGTATATTTTATCTTATGTATAACCATACATTAAAGATTATATGTTTCTTAAAACTTGAATGTGACATAATTAAAATTCTAATAAATAAAAAAATATAAATATCATAATTCCACCCAAGATGACCTAAAAGTAAATAATAAATTATTATCTAGAATATATGATTCTAAATATGAAATTTTCCATTTATATTTGTTCATAATAGAAATTTGTCCCCTTATGGACATATAATTGATATTAATGAAAAAGAAAATGAAACTTTGTGTCTTTCTTTGATTTCAATATTACATAAGTAATTTTCACGGACAAGTATCCATTAAATGACATAATATCAAACTTAAATTGTTAAGTGTCGAGTTTAATTTATAAAATATAATGTTACCACCCGTTAGGGTCATTTTAAATTCGTTAAAATTTAATTTTTTATTTTAAATTATGTTGTTTACCCTTCACTGTGATAAAACAATTTACAATGGTTACTATTCATATTAGAAAATAATAAAAGTGGCCTTTGTAAAAAATTTGGACTTCCAAAATAAATATTCTACATCCATTTTTCTAAATTCAATTCATAGAATTTCCACAATTAAATTTAAAGTAAAACCGTTAAAATTTCATGAAAATATGTTTGTCTATAAATTGACTTTTTAAAACAGTAAATGTTTATATAAAAAATTCACGTATAAAATACCTTAAAAACCATAATTGCCTCAAAATTATCTTATTAAAAGTTAAAACTAATCAGTAACAATATTTTAATTTTTAAATTCCTTAATAGATGATATAATTTTTAATAAAATATGCATTTCACTGTTTATCAAAAATAATTATATGAAACATTTTCATAAAAATTTAAAAAAATCAACCAATGTAAATTTTGATAATCTAATTTCAAAGAATTAGTTTATTTTGAAAAATATAATATAAAATAGTGTCAAAGATTATATTTAAAATAGATATTCCATTCAAAGGTGGCAAAATGCTATTTTTTTCTGAAATTAACATCATTTATTCAAAAAGTTGAATTTGTACTTATATCATGTCTAGAGTAAATATATGATGAATTGTTAATAAAAGATAATTGTATTAAACATATATTTATTTAACAAAATATATAACGAGTTATTTAATTATTTTTAAAACTCACTTATTTTACTATAAATAGTTTTTTTTTGATGAATTTTAATATTGTTCATACCCCCCATTATAATAACTAGGTTGTAAGGTGACATAATAATATTGTGTTTCTCAATTATAATCAGTCTTTTCTGAAATGAATTATATCAAAAGAACATGAAATTGTGTGTAAGAGAATCCATGGATAGTATTTCATATACCACAGGCAAAGATGATGTCGGATGTTGCGTAATCTTATCTTAGTGTTTCTTAAAACAGAACACATCAATGAAATTAAAATACTATATCTCATTAAAATATAGATGTGTTACATAGTTTTCTTCCACAGTGTATTAAATACCCTTTCAAATATATTTCATGATTCGGTAGTCCACTATGTCCCATAAATACTGATTGGGATGATTTTTCAATTGGATTTAGGTCTTTTAAGCACCCATAGGTGGTCATATACCTCTCCCAAGATGATGAAGTGGTTATAAAAGATGACATGGTAGAAAAATAATATTTATATTCAATATAATATAGATACAATAATGTATAAAATATATAATACTTTGAGATAATTAAAATACAAACTTCTATTCCTTTAATGTTTCTACATGTTGATAAGTGTATGTAATTTATATGTCCAGCTATGGTTGAACCTTCCATAAAGGAAGATATATATATATAGATTATAATAACACTCGATATTCTACATCATTAGAGAAGAAAAATTTCCCTAAAAAAAATAATCTTATTCTTATATTATAGGTCCTAATGTATTCCTAAATTCCCATCTCTCTGATGGGCTCTTGTTCAATCCTAGGTTCACATGCTCTTTTCTGGTCCATGAAACTGATGGTTTTGTTGGAAATATAGCTTTGAGTACATGAGATGTGAGTTATATAACTACACTATCAATTACCTTTTTTGGAATGCATGTCCATCACTCTATGGTATTGATAATTTGATAATAGCGATATACATGATATCATGAGTAAAAAAATTAATGAGTGGTAGTAGATTGATAAATGCTTTTATAAGATTTCAATGGTCGAGGATTATATTTTAATCACAAATAATTGGGTAATTTCACTGTTGGAGATACCTCATAATGATGTGATAGTGGTTTAAAAGTGATATTTGTTTATAGATGGTGTAGTCTTAGCAAACCTCATCGGTCAGTAACCAGATAAGGGTTATGAACATATAAAAGAGTATTAGTGGATCATTTATGAAGCTAAAAACATTTATTGAGGGTTTATTAATCAAGGTATACAAGCTACTATTATAGGATTTGGTAAACACTACATTTTTTGGAAAATAATTATTGTACTACTGATAGCTTGTAGAAACCATTGTTCTAACTCTGATATTAAATAGATTACATGTTGTAGTCATCTTTAGTTATCATGTCCTCCTCCGATTATATTGTCCATCAATAAGAGGAACCATGTAAGTGGATGTCCCTATCCCATTTACTAATGAATGAAAAGAATATCAAAACTGTTTTCAATTTATTGGATTTTTTTTATCCATGACTTTCAAATAATGATATTCTATACAACGAAAGGATACTAATATCACCAAAAGTGATCAAAATTACCATTGTATAAGAATGGAACTAATATATCATAAATTCCAAAGACATGAGTCAATCTGACTTATATGAATCAATATATTTCCTATTATTCATGATTCCTCAAATTAGATATATATGTGTTTAATATGTACCATAGATACCATAAAATTAGTATGGAGAATGTTTTTTATATATAGGACTACAAAATTCAATTTCCTCATCATATTATTTATTTATTACTATATTGGTGGGATTTTTATGAAAAAGATAACTATAAATATAATCAAAGGATAATCCTTTCAATTAACATCCTCTTATACTTGCATTCCTTGATGTATATTGGAATGATTGATATGTGGAACATTTACAATCACCTTAATCTATGGTTGGTCCATATATATATGATAGTGGTAAATGACTCAGTATAATGAATTTTTTTGATGGTATTTTGATCTATGTTGGAAATGATCAAAATTCATGAAGTACACTAAAACTAAATATTCATGCATTAAAAAAAACCATTTCAATATATGTGGGAAAAAAGGTTGATCTAACTCTTTCCTAATCTGATCAACCTAGAAGACAGAAATTTAAATTTTCCATGATTTGATGGAAATCCATATAATGTCTATGTCTTTATATATTTTCTGCATCTCATTCCTATGTAATTTATGGGTACTCTATTTGTGGGTAAGAATTCATGTTTTGATTAGGACACCATTGATGGGTTTTAACATAACGTTTTTAGGATATTTCCTTTAACAATTATCAACATTATTATTATGAAATTTGAGGTATATGCATTTATAGTAGGGAATATAATTTAAAACTGTACCCCACTTTTTTTATACTAGATAGTGATATCCCTTATCACTTTAGATGTATAGGGCCTTGAATGTTTTCTAAAGGGATGTTATGTTTATGTTTGAACATATTTTACCAAAACCTAGTTGAATATTATTTTCATTTATCCATTATGAAAGGGATATATGGTATTTATATAAATTTAATGGATGATATTATGTGAATTTTGGGACAAATAATTGTATAGATGGACTCAAGGTGAGATGCACATAGTCTTAGGTCATAGTGTTATAATAAATAGTTTCTAGGATTTATATTCATATATATTTCACTAAAGATAAGGGTGGGTCTTAAGGTAACAAATCATTGACTAATGTGTGAGATATTCTATATATAATGGGAAAGGGAAACATGACGTGGAATCAGAACCCAATGTTATTATAAGCATTTTGAGGGATAGATCTATTTAGCTCATGGTCATAGTGCTCATACCAATGAATATAATTTTTAATGTTATTTATATATAATTAAAATGATTTTGTTTATCTATAATTGACTCAGAAAGATTGCAGTCTCACATAAAATGCTAACAAAATTGGTTAGAAAATAATTCTTGTAGTTTATGGAAATATTTCATAAAAAATGTTGACTAGTGAGGTGGGAAAATATGAATGAGGCTCAAGATATGAGTGTGTTCTAAAAACATTGAAAAATTAATGAAAATGATGTAAATCATAATATATTGTATTTGTGTCATAAATTTTTGTAATGTAAAAAGTATGATGAGGATGATTACTGTCCAAATTCAAATAATGTATTCCATGGTAAAAAATTTCAGTGTATAAGAGTTTAGAGAAACTTTTTCTTAGGATGAAAAATTTCCTCTACCTTTAAATCTGTATATATAAAATGGATATCATATACAAGAATATGTTACCTTTTTTGAATTTAATACCCATGTTATCATTGAATATAATATAATTGAAATGTATTTTCATCAATAAAGTGTCAATATGTATTGGATATTATAATTATATATTATTTGAATAATCATGGAGAATTCTTATTAGTCATATCAATAGTTATTATTTTTGAAATGTTATTATGTTCAAAGACGTGTGTGAATTATATTTATAAAAACCCATTTGTAATAAGGAGGTATAATTAAAGACCATACAAATATGATGAATAATTCATGTTGAAGTGAGGAAAATTAAAATAGATATGGAAAAGTAAAATATTTTTTGATAAGGAATAATTTACATGATGATATTTGATGGATAATTTCAGAATTTTATATTAATATGTATTACAATTGTGTTGTATTTATTAAAAATATGGTACAACCCAATCTATAATAAAAGGCAAATTATCCCCAAGTGGAGTAGTTTTTCCATCACACGTTGAATCCTGAAAGCATAGGGTTCAAATATGGGTTAGTTCTAGTGATGTCTTGGAGTATACATTGATAATTTTTTCTAGCTAGTTGAAGGAAAAATTTCTTTATTAAATGGTATTAAAAAAACTAAATGTGTTTAGGATGGTGATAATGTGTGTAGGGATTAAATATTATTAAAATGTTAAACAAATAGGATTCTTTGTTTGATCCATTCTATCACATCTACCCAGCCAACATAGCCACATCGTTTTATTCACCATGATAAACCTTGAATGATCCACACTATTGTGGAAGATATATCTACATGATACAATTTTAACTACATTACCTTTAATGTATTATTGATATATAATTATCAAAAATATTAGACTCCATGAATTCAATATAAATTTTTCTTTTAAGTCATTATTCTAATAATTTTATTTTTTTATATTTTTAAAAGGTTGGGGCCAAAGCCTCATTTATTATTAAATCAAATCAATGTCCTCTTTTAACTTGGTAGAGGGAGACCCATTACATAACCCGAAGGGCCAGTGGGAATTTAGCCCATTACATGGCTCGTAGGCCCATTTTCGTGGACCGATGCCCATTCTGTGAATAGTACTGCTATAGTGCCCCGCACTGGTATATTCCTGCACAGTACCGGCCGCCACTATAGTGCCATGCCGCCATAATAATTTGATATTATTGATTGAAACATGCAGATTCATGAGGCCATTCATCCATCTGTCTTCATACACGAGTTTGAGCTTATAAAAATGATGGATCGTGAAATAATTTATGTATTTATGTGATTATGTATCACATAAAAAGTTATTACACATTTTTATGAGTCACATGTTCTTAATATGGAATCATGGGTTTGATAAATACCAAAATATTAAGATATGTAACAGTCTAAAATCTCTGTTTACTCAGCATAAATATAATAAAGGACTATGTTCGTGAAGAGACAAATGGTATTTGGTGAAACTATTCCAATTAATAATAAGAATACAACTTGAGATAATTTTTATCTCATTCAAATAAAGATATTACTTTCTAAAAAAAATAGATTCATTAAACTCTAGATTTTTGAAGAGGATATCTGACACATCTATTTGGGTGAAATAGAAGATCCTGTGATTCATTATACCTTCATGATATAGAATAATTCAATTGACATTCAATACTGAAAGAATGTATAACATGAAGTTTCAAGATTGTGACTCTATCACTAAAGAGTTTCATGATGAAACTGAGACATTGTGGGGCTTCTATTTTGTTACAAAAAATTAATGATCTTCATGAAAATCTAAATCATGAATCCATCCATATTTTTATTATGTACAGATATAATGTCAACTATCACTTGTGGGGGGCCTATCTAGGAGTCATTGTTAGCAACACATGTTTTGCACATGGGCCACATCATGATTGGTGAGGACTCGGAAGTTGCATCCAAAAGAACCAAGATCAAATTTTACTGGAGGATGATTGTCGGGTTACTATAGTAGTACTGTACAATTGTTGTAGCAGGAATTGTGTGGAACTATAGTAGTGGAAACTATTCATCCATCTGGGCCTCGGGGCCACCGGTTTGGTCTTTAGGCCCTGTTAGAATTTCGGGCCACCCAAGGCCTTCGGGCCTGTTGATTCTCAATTCCTTAGGGCCACCATAAAGCCTTAGGGCCACCCCAAGGCCTTCAAACCACATGAAATGCAGATGTACCAGTCAGAATACATGGGACAAGGCTTTAGAGGAGGCTTCAGGGTAAGTGAATCTACTAGAGAAGAGCTAACTAGAATTGGAAGAATGAGAGGGTATGGCTTTGCCATCAGTACCAGGCTTGTGCAGCTTTGCATTGGATTGCTAGTAGACCAGCCCTGTGAAGGTGGTGTGCTGATATCAAGTCATATGGTGGGGAGGAGCAGTTCCAAGTTGTCTTGTCTAGGTGATTCCCAATAAGACCTACAGGTCATGTAATTGTCTCTAATCCTTCGGGCCTTGTAAGGGTTCCACCTCAGCCCTTGAAAAGTGGATTTTCAAAATAATAAAAAAATGAAGGCCTTCGGGCCATTCCAACCAAGAGTGAAAAAGTATCGTTTTTAGATCATTCATAAATCTACATTAAAAAATAATTTTTTAATAAATAGTGCATGAAATAAAATTAATGAATGAAGAAAATGTTGTGTTTTCAATGACATTATAACTGCTCATAACCCATGTATATAACTATTTTTTTTGTAGAAACAATGAATAATAAACTATATATGGAAGGACATAAATGTTAATATTTATTTATGATGTATTATTTTAATTCCTAATGAGATTAGAATATTAACGTTAGATTTTAGAACATAAGATAATCATTTGTAACTAAAATAATTTTATAATAAGGATAAATGATGAATTGTTCTTGAGAAGGAACATAAAGTAATAGTAATATTTGTAGGTTCTAGGTTTTATATCCTTGAGATGAAATGTATTGTATCTTATAAGCATGATGTTTTTAGATAATATGAATATTATATTTTTGATGTTCAATATTTTAAAATAATATTATAAATAATTTTTTGAAAAACATAAGAATTTATCTGAGTTCATGACTTTATTAGAATAAAGGAAGAATATATTCCCAAGCATTGTTGCACTAAAGAAAAAAAATATAATACATATGGGATCAGAAATATATGATCGTGGACAGAAATCAACAAAGGTACTTCAATGGGTTTAAATGAGGAAGTCAAATCTAAAAATATTTTATACGACGATAAAAATATATTTGTTCTGAAGAAATATCCTCTTATGTGAGTCAAGTGTCTGAAGGTAACTGTGGAATCTTGAAATATTGTATAAATTTGTATATGGATCCTTTCATGTTAACTTGATTGATTAAATACAATTTCAATCAATATAAGTTATTGAAACTAATTAGTATAGTTAATAATTCATGTTCATATTTACCATCATGACAATGAGTTGAATCTCCATAATGGGGAAACTTCTAAATCACCATATTCACATCTTTCATTTATTTCATCATTCATGGTGTAACTGAGAGAAACTATATTAGTGGGTTGGGGTTTTAACCAGTAACAGAGGTTTAATTGGAAATTAATAATTTTTAAAAATAAATGAGATCACTAATTCACCTCCTCATACTCCAAGTGATAATGAATTGATTTATTCTATATAATTTCTATCAAAGGGATGGTTACCTCTAAAATATTCATCAATCAATTGTGAATGGAAAACAATAATTCTATTAAATGAAAAGGGTTCAAATATTTTAATTTTTTAAATACCACGTTTGGAATAATATAATGTTTCCCTACTTACTATCACTTGTTGTACAAGATAGGGACGAATCAACTATGGGATTTCCATCCTATATTGAAAATTCTCATACGACTTTTTCATATTGGATAAATCTATATGTTAATTGAAATGATTAGAATTAACTCTTTTAGATAATATCTGAAAGGGTATAAAATTATAAAACGGGTCTCCTAAAGGTTATGTAGATTTGGGAAAAAAATATGATAAATTATGTAGAAAATATAGAACATAATTACTCCAAACTAAAAGTGTGAAGAAAATTTATTAAATATATAAAAATAGATTATGGTGATACTATTGATGAAAATATTATAAGAAAATATGATATTTTTAATATAATTAGAGATTTTGTTTAAAATATAGATCACTCATCCATTGTTAAGTAGTGGATGAGAAACATTTTATATTGATTAGATCCAAAGGAGACTATGATTTATGGTTTAGATGATATATTTTCCAATGAACATAAATTTTTTTATAGATTATATAAATAGAAATGAACAAATATTTATGAAGAAATAATAATATGATATTAATATTTAATCTATGATAAATGTTATATTTAAATAGTTTAAATAAGCATAATCAGTGATTATTATGAAAACAAGATAGAAATGATCTTATTCAGATAATAGCGTTATTTATAAATATTTTCTACAAATGAAAAGTGGAAGTTTTATTAATCCAAAAAATAAATTCCAACGATAATGGAGTTGGATATTTTTCATATGACATTATAATGAATAAAGATAATGGCATTTAGACTGATGAAGAAGAGGAATACATCAAGTGAAAATCTAAGAAATTTTTAAAATGTGAATATGAGATGGTAAAAGAATAATTACTATGAAAAATATATGAAATAAGATGAACATGGATGTTGATGAATATGCATCATTAATAAGATGGATAAAATTTAGGAAAAATTTAAGAAATCTGGTCATATTAAGGTGAAAATATAGATGAAGACCTATATGAAGTTGTAGAAGGTGTATAGAGTAATTAACTATAATTTAAGTTAAAAGATAATCAATAAACTACTCTTGAAATTAACATGGAACTCAAGAATAAGGAAAAAAACCTATAAAAAAAATTATGTGTGTGCATTGAAAGAAGTGAAACATTGTAATGAGATAGAGGAATATATAAATGATGTATTTGAGATAGAATGGAATCTAAAATATTTTTACGAAAAATAACCAAGAATTGAAGATCTTAACAAAATTGAAATTTCATTCATTTATGAAAACATGAAAATTAGTTTAGTTATTTAAAAACATGATAACATGGTGAATGATCTTAAAAAATGACTTACTGAGAAATGGGAATGAATACATGAGACAATATTCTATTTTAATTTTAACTAAAATTGAGTTGAATAAAATGAATTAATACTTTTCCAATTTCATTCATATTAATAGTGAATCTTCTCAATATACTAAAAAGAAGGGTCTATAGAAAAATGTTTAGTTGATTCCAAATGAATATCAGTTAACATCATTTTTCTCTAACAATAGTGGTTCGAGATAGAAGATTGAAAATTTAAGGAAATATGAAATATATTATAAAACACCATTTATAACTGAAGAGTCCAATAATTCATCAAGATTGTTTCCAAAAAATTAGAATCACTAACATTCTTTTAATATAAAGCAATAATAATTTTAGTATGAGAAGAAACTATCAATATTGAAAAACATGTAATCCTGGTTACTTCTGGTGTTTTAGTGTGTTTGGTGGTAAGGATTATTTATGTTGGTATAAAATATTACTACATGTAAATAGGAATTAATCTATGGTTATTAATGCCAACCATATGCCTTCATATTATTAGAAATACAATCATGTATCAATTATAACTTCTAATCTATTAACAAGAAATATGTGTTCAGGAATGATGTTTGTGGAAGATATGTTCGATAAGGTCAAAATGATATGGAATTTATATTTGTCTTACCATGTGGGATTCCTCACAATGTAAATTAAATGAGATTTGAAAATGTTTGGATTTCTAAACTCTTAAAATTATTAGAGAATGGAAATGATTTGTTGAAAATTTTTGTGTAATGAATTTTTGACAATAGACATTGATGATGATTCATGGAGTGTTATTATGAATTCACATTATGGCATTGATTTCAGGCTCAATTAATTCTTATTTTTTAGTTTTGATGAATTATGTGATAGTATTAAATGAATAATACTTGTTAGTTTGATATAAAATTACCTACATCAAGTGGAATTCCATTAAATTTATGATTTCATAAAATAAAGATTTAATTGATTTATATATATAAATATAAGCAAATAATTTCCATTATATGTTTGTGAAAATGAGAATATGGGATTGGAATATTAAGTTAATAAAATCATCAATTTTATTTTATAATTACAATATTTCTATGTATTTTAATGGGTAATTTTTAAAATCCATACTCACCACACTACTAACCCAAGCCAAGACTCAACATAGGCTTAGTGGGACTAAAGTTCAACCATTCCCATGGGAGCTAGAATGATCTAGCCATCATGGTGTCTAGGATGAATTGGCCATGTGTAAGACTACTACATCATTAAAGGAACAACAACTACAAATTGTGGGCCAACCCATGTACATGTCATGTAGATATAGGTTGCTCAAATGCATATATAAGGAGGGCCAGAATCTTACTGAGGTGAAGCCCATGTATTGTGTTTTTGGTGTTCCAAGAATTGAACATAGTATCATGGAATAGTGGAATAATGCTGTGATTTGATAAATAAAGCATGTACTAAAATTGATCACTTTATATGTGATACTATAACACACTCCCTACTATTCTACTATCATTAAAAATTCAAAAAAAATGACACCACCTGATTTAAGGGATATGTGTTTTCTGATAGAATTTTGATATTATCTTCTCCCTCATAACATACAATAGTGCTTATGCTCATTGGATCTTAATTAGGATGATTCAACAATGATCAATCCTAAGGATTCCATTAATGTTCTATGATCATGATTATGAGGAGATGAGGATAATAATATATATTCATGCAATTTTTTATCATTCTTGGAAGAATATAACTCAATTAAAATCATCATTAGAATTTAATAAGAGTTTCAAACTATTGTAAATATTATGTTGTTCCAAACTATCTGGATTTTTTTTTTGCGTTTGTATTTTAAAAAAATATAATATTACTAAATGAAGTTTATCTTATGTGATTCATATTATATTTGTCAAATGTATTTATATTTAATTGTTTTACCTTGATTATGGTGTTTCATATATAACAATTCCTTTTATCTTATGGTAATTGAGGTTTATTTTCGTTCAACTAAGAATAAAATAATTTTTTAATTTTATCCAAGTACATAATAATTTATATTTCAAATAAATTGGTTGAGTTCCTAGATACTAATGTCCAATTATTTACTTAGGATGAGAATATATTATCTTATGATTTTTTTTATAAAATATGATCTTAAGAGATTTAGAGATATTATGAAAATTATTTATCACATCATAGTAACATGTTTCATCTAATGATGAATAATCATGAATCATGATTTTGATGATAGCTTATATTTAGAATAAGATTTCGAATAGATATTTTATATTAAAAAGTCAATCAGGAAATAATCTAACAATAAATAGAACAACCAGTTTAATATCATTCAAATATCATGCTAGTATACATTATATCATGATTAATTTCTTATATTTCAATAATTCATTAAATATTTAGATAATATCTGGGAAGCAGTTATCCAATTAATGAATGAAATATTTTTACACTACTTTCCTTGAATAGAATGACCCTATGAACAAGAATATCTCTAACATAACTGCAATAAAAGTATTATCTACATTTGGAAGGCATGCAGGCACTCCTTTTATATAATCTCTAATCAATTAATAAAGGTATGGATTATTTTACCATTAGTATTATCATGTGATTATATTAAAAATATAACACATAAGGAAGAGCATGTCCCTAAATAAATATTTACGATAAACATGAGACAGACAAGTGTGAAGAAGGAGTAGAACACACATTCCTTGAACACATTTGAATAGAAAATATCACATCCTCCTATTATGATTACCAGTTTCAATCAACTGATCTAAATACCCACATAGTTATATTTTGAAGATTATAATATCCTTGCTAATAATAGAAATATTTTATTTATTTCTTATTGAAATTTTTTACTACAATTTTTTAATTCAAATTTTATTCATTAATTCTTTTACACATAGTGTAATAGTGGGTTTGAGACTTTGGATTGGTCTTCTAAAAGGGAAAGCCTATTTAAAATCTCATATAAAATTTTATTAAGTGAAAAATGATTTTACTCTTCTAGTACCCCTTGGTAAAAGGGTTCTTATATTGTAAATTAATAAACTTAGTGAGTATAGAAATGGTGGAGTGGACTAGGATATTTCTGTTCTGAAATACACTAAAAATCCATATTGTTATATTTAATTCCTTTTGATCTTATTTCTTCATAAAACATTGATAAATGAACATTATTGAATTATAAAAACTGAATAAATTGTATTTATATAAATAAAATCTATATAACTCAATACACCCCCACTTATGTTTTAATTTACCCCTAATCTTTGAAATCAATTTATATTAGAGCTCGTGACTCTTGAGTTCGAAACTGTCTAAGGATGATATCCAATGATCTATTTTCGAATGTCTATTGTTTCTTGTAACCCTTAATTTAAACAAATAGTTAGGGATCACTAGATTAGTGGTAAAAATTATTTATTCTAATAAGCTCTCATGACCATATACCTTAAGAATATTGACATGAAAGTTTACCTAAAACTAGTAAATCCCTTTGAAATTTCTAATACAAAACCTGAAACATGGTATACGATAGCTAAAGAAAATAATGATATGAACTCCAAGACTATGAATACTATAATTTTGGGATTATGACCAGATGTGTTCAATTTTTTCTCACTGTCAAACAACACATTAAATCTTTCCCACAAAAGTAGTTTTCTAAGAGAATACCAGAATTTTGGGGGTTCTTATATTAGATAAAACCCTTCTAAAGTTCGATACATTCAAAATTGATAATGGGGAAAAATTATTCAACTAAATGTAATTATCACTAATATATTTAATAAAATTTATCTTCTATGACCACCTATTGTTGGACCTAAACAATTATTATAATTCTCTAAAAGCTGTAACACAAAAGTAGAGTGGAATTGCCACGAACCATACTAGAATTCCATCTAACCCCGACATCTGACATGGTCCATGAAATTTCTTAAAGGGTGTTATTAATACCCATAGGCTAAAAAATAGTTTCATAAACTAAAGAAATATACATTGTAATGATTTCTAATAAAATAAACTAGGATCAAATAAATAGTCAGACTAACCAAAATAGTTGGATATCAATACAAAAATATAAATATAATCCCATTACAATTACTACTAAGAAAAATACAGAAACTAAATATATTAATAATACAAATTAACACAACAATATCTCCATTAAATTTTTTTCACATCTTACCACATGGTCAACCTAATCCCACAAGGAGAAATCAACATAGAAACCTGAACCTGTAAAAGAGATGGGGTCTGCCAACACCGAATCGAACATGGAGTGTGTGATCTTCACAACTCAATAGAAAAAAACCATAGAATCCACCGAATTTCATTCCTGAAAATAGTATATAAAAACCCGTTTGAAATTTACATAAGAAAATATGTTTTTTCAATTTATTAAATGACATAAATTTTCTTTTTTAAAAACCACAAAAGTGCACATCTATTTTAAAAATAGATTACCATTATATAACCAAAACCAAAAATATAAAAAACTGAGATATTATGGAAAAAAATAAGAAGTATTAATAGAAAAACAAATGAAGAATAATATAAAAAAAATTATAGATAGTAATAATTATAATTTCATAAAAATCCTTAGAAATATCACTATATGTACTCGGGTTGGACTCCCCTGATAGCGTATAGTGAAACTCCATAGTCAATAAACAACTACCTGCACTAAATTACAAATATCATGGATTTCCCCACAATTAACTATAATTGAATAGGTGTATAAACGATTCTAGTTGGGTTTGACAAGAAACCGTCACATAACCCTCTAAGGGACACCTTGGAAACACAAGGTAAAAGTCAACTATGTAAATAGGAGGCCCTAAAACATGTGGGTCACCTTACCTGCTGCCACCGCGCATACTTATCCCAAACACTAACACCACCCACAAGATATACCACATTTTGGAAAACCCTTATAGGTGTGACAAACACAAAATAATCATTTCATATGTTTTAGTTGGGTCATCATATCACATGAGCTTTGAAAACATTTCTTAAAACATATTAATCTTCCAACTAGTCATTTATTTTTCCAATCCACCACTATTTTCCCAAATATTTAAAAGATACAACCCATCCATATATAATATGTATTTTGATAAAATTTACAATGAAATTTCAAATAATTTATTATATCAATACTATTTCAGATTCAAACTAAAAACATTCAACTCACATAAAGTTTCCAAGCGGGCCTTCAATCTATTTAGAGACCAATCATGCTCCAAAATACAATCAGGTCATATTTTAAAGGATATATTTGAATCCAAATTAAAAACCATATAACGTTTAACACACACCTTTTAGAAATCATGGAATAATTTGAGAAATTTAGGTTTATGGAAAACATTTCATTAAAGAACCATCTTATTTGGAATCCCAATCCATGCGTGCCCCCAATGCACCGATGGATGTACCAAAATCAAATGACACCAATTTTGTATCCTTGAAAAAACCCAAAAACCATTTTTCAAAATCACGAGTTCCTTTCAATCAAAAGAAAAAAAATTTCATATACTTAAAAAAGTGAAAACAAGAATTTGAAAAACAAGATATTCTTTCTAAACATTTCACCACAAACTAAAAAGGGATTAAGAGGAAAATAAATCACACATCACACCTAATATATAATCTCAATCAAGATAAAAATATTAAAAACAACTAATATCACAACTATATATCAATTTCATTTCAATAAAACTATAAAAATTTACCAAACTCATTGGGTGCATAATTTTATTATCATAAACATGGATAACCTTTGAAAACCCATTTTCCACCAAACATACAACTCCAATCTATCACTATAATCAACACCAAAACATCATGGAAAAGAAAAATATAACTGTAATTTATTTGAAAACCCACAAGTATCAATGTGACGAGTTGAAATGGAAAATAATGAAAACAACCATCTAACAGGGTTAGAGTGATAGAAGTCCCTCAGAGAAAGAAAAGAATAGCTGAAAAAATAATCCACAGACCCTAAAACCAATAAAATCAACCATGATCAAACAAAAATAATATTAGGGTTTGTCTAATAGGGAAATACCACCATAAAACACCATGAACATGAGATTAAAGGGAGAGGGAAATGGGAAATCAACCAAATATCAATGGAATATTACCATGATATCCTCAGGAGGCTGCAAAATGTAAGGGAGGAAATGTAAATGGGTTTTGGAGGACCCATGGTGTGTCTAAGAAAAAGGAAGGGAGAATAATCCCCATTTAGAATTAAAATCTTAATGGCTTAAACTTTTAATTTAAAATTTCTATGCATCTGGGTAGCACACATGGTTTTGCTACATCTTTTTTCAAACATCGTGGAATCTGTGTGGTCTAAATTATCAATATTGATCGAACCTCTATCACAGTTATTGCAAATTTTACCAAAATAATCCCAGCCCCGGAGCCTTACTCTTAGAACCTAATAAAAAGACACATGATTACATTGGGGAAGCATCACAATTTACCCAAACTATTCACAAACCTTTCATATGCCACGAACTGAAATAGGACATTCCAAAGACAAAAAACTGAACATTATATTATCCTAGAAATTAAAAAATATCCAAATCCATGAAAAGAATTTATTAAAAGTGTCACAATGTTTGGGGTGTTACATGAATCTCAGCCATCATCAAACAATATAATGTGGTCAAAAAATTCAATATAAAAATACCACTAGAACTCAAATTATATATTAACCTGAAATTGAATATAAATACATATAACCTATAATGATCAAAAATTAAAATGATTCCATGATGGTTTCAACTTATAAATATTATAAGAAAAACATATGTGTACAATTATATGAAACAACCAAAGAAGGAAACTCCTCAAGAAATTATGGATCAAATGATGAGTTTTCACCTCATTCTCCAAATTTCAATATTTTCGACAATAAGAGAAATTGATTCATAATACCATTAAATAATAATAAAAGGAATGGGGTAAAATATAATGTCTTGACCCCAGAAGCCCAGAGTCAGTTCGTTATTACATATAATTGGCAACATCACAAAAGATCAAGTCTCGAAATACTGATTAGTTTTGTATCCTTGGAAGTACTTCATACATTCATAAGGTTTAAATTACATCATAAAATGAAAAACTAAAACAATATTGTTTCCATATACCACACTCATATCCCCTCAGACTATCTCTGCGGGTCACTCATAAAATACTTCTTTGCCTCCTAGGAAAAATAAATCATATAAAGGGGTGAGCTCAAATGCTCAGTACGGATAACAATATATTGAAAACATTCATAAATAAGAATAGACATTTAAGGCAATGTATAACTCTAAGACGAAATATTTTTAAACATGAACATAAGCATAATATAAAAAAAATAAAATTAAATAATTCCATTTACTTATTCACGTGGATATTCTACTTATCGAATAATCACATGCAATATCAATAGCGAAATTCATAATGATGGAATGCATAATGCCATACTTTCATAACCACATAGTCAAGGCCTTGTGACAAGACTAAAAAAAAGATTTTATCAAGGCCTTGTTCCAAGACAATAGTTTTTCTCATGAGACCTACTGATTCATCGAGGAGCTATAGAGGGCTCCACCCATCACTTACTAAGTCTTATGCATTCCTCATATGAAAAGGTTCAAACATAATGTAAACATTCATAATAAAACTAGCATACAAAATGTCAACACATTCTTCATAATCCATGAATGGGGTGAAAATAACACATAAATTGTTAAACATATCACAAAACCTTCAATACAAAATAAAAATTTTGTATCAAAACAAATCAACATCAATTAATCGTAAAATCCATCAAAGGATGTGGACATAGATGAAATCAAAACCAATTTTTAGACAAATATCTCTTTGAATTTTGAAATTATTTAAAATTTATATAATTATAAGAGAAAGCATTTATTTAGGAAATATTCATATAATCTTGTAAAAGAAGATTCGATGATGTTATAATGATAGAAAATTGGTGCACCCATTATATAAGTTAAAAAACATTCTTACATTAATTTTGTCATAAAGGTAATAATGTACCTTGTTTGGAAAATGATTAAATGATTCCTTTGTAAAAATCATATAAAATTCTAACAAGGGTATAAATGAATTTAACCCATAGTCTATAAAATCGTAAGAATTTTTTGAAATATATTTTTAAGAAGCATGTATGTTTATGATAAAGAGGTCCCAGTAGATAATTACTTATAAAAAATGGATAATAAAGAGATTGTGAAATAACACTTACCTTGTATTTTTATTTGATATAGGATAGGTTAACCTCCTATATAATGGTGTAATTATTTTTATTAAATTATACAAAAATCATATACATTATTATATAAGATTTTTTAACATTGGTTTTTAAATAATATCTTAGTATTACTGTTGTTTCTGTTGTTATCAGATTCGTTTTCCTTTATAATGTTTTTTTGTGAGTCATATTTATTATGGATGAAATGTATCTTATTCATATCCAGAATTATATAATGTTTTTAAAAATTATTTTTAATCATCTAATTAAATTTTGTCTTGAATGGATACTATGGGGAATGAATATCACCGCGTTCGTGGAGGTGGTAATCTGTACGTACGCACAAGTGACAATATCATTCTTTTGATATTAAAATAATATATAATTGGATGGTATTTCATATATACAGAATCATTATAATGATATATTTTTTATTTACATCAATTACACATCATTATTATACCCATCCAAATAATAATTTATTGAATAATAATTACACCACGACGTGGATACGGTAAGCCGTACATACGAATGTATGGTGACATGTCAATCAAAGGATGGATTGAATAATGAATATGGTTGTACCATATTTTTAATAATATCACAGTATATAGTGGATACTATAGGTATTATTTTAGAATGGAAAAAACAAAGAAATATGAAGTGGATGAAGAGAGGAAATTGAAAGAGGTGATGAAATATTTACCTCTTCTTCGGGTTCTTCCATTTGATTTGATCGAAAGGGCTCTTTAAGATGGCTTTATAACTAAAGGAAGTCCTCTAGGATACATGGAGGACACTAAAGAGGGTATTTTGTCTATGTTTGGTAGAGCCAAATGGCTTTGTAGGTGTGAATTAGAGAGAAGGGGGAGTTCCCTTTTATAAGAGGGGTAAGGGGAATCTATGGAAAAGCTAGAAATATTATTTTATAATGAAATACTTTTCGGTTTCTAATGGCTCAAAAATGGATTATTTAAATTATAAGGTGGTATGGGTATACAAACACTCAACATATAGGTTTTTTATAGTTATGGGTCATAATATTTATTATATCTTTCAGATTTAACCCTTAGTTAAATAGATTGACATTTACCGTGTCTCTTTGTATTTTTATATTATACGGTTAATAAACTAAATATATACTTCCAAAATAACCCTAAGTGATTACTTATTAATACACCTATCATTATATAATTATTTTGGGAGAACCATATATTTTTAGGAATATAATATCAATTAATAATATAACATTTGGATTAAAAACACTTTTATGTCAATTTTGACAATATTTGGTATATTGTTATTTCTAAATTCATAAAAGAATTATTAATTCAAAATAAATTCATCTATCCAACCCTAATATGTCATAGTAACCTATAAAATTATTTAATTCATAAAAATTCTCAAATTACATTTATTTGGATATTTATAATATCATTTATATTACTATTTCATTAATTAGGTAATTACTCCATCATCATCGTGTCATAAATAAATTACATTATTTATTGTCTAAAAAATATAAATAAATACCCATTATGTAGGAAATAGTTTTATATATATAACTAATATTTATATTAGAATTTATCTTATGTGTAACTCTATATTTTAAATGTATTAGTTATTAACCTTTGAATTTAACACGTTTAACTCTTCTTTGAATTAAAGAATAATAAATGTCTAAATCTAATCCAAGGGTACCTAAAGGGTCATATTTTATTCCTAAGGTTGTTTTTGGTAGAGTTAAAATTATCTAATTGAATTATGACTTGTGTTATGGTAATAATAATATCATTTTTCCCTTAATTTCCCTATTTACTTTTAACTGTGGTGAATAAAAGTAAAATGTTACTATTTGCAAAAAAATTATTTTAATATTATTGAACCACATTATTTATAATTATATCAAAAATGTATCTTTATATTTGAAATTCCACTCATAGAAGCGGTAAAATTCTGTTTTATGTGAACTTGAAAATTCTCCTAGGAGGTTGGAAAAAGACAGATAAAATGTTCAATAAATTTTTTATATATCTAAAATTATTACAAACTGACTCCAATGAATTACATTAAACTTATATAGGTATTATGTATCTATTATGACCTAAAATAAATATAAATAAAATAAAAAATTATTTAAATAGAAATTCAGTTTTAAACTATAAATCAATGTTTTTACTATTCATCAAAAATTGAATGTTTTCAAAAAAATACCAAAAAATCACCCAGAACTAATTTCGATATTCCGATTCCAAAAATGAAGTCCATTTTGAAGGATAAAATTTACAAAATTTCAAAAGGCGGGTATTACAATTCATAACGTCTAGGTTGATTGGTTGTGGTGTGTTAGAACTTGAAGAAGTGTACAACACACGCTATTGGATTATTCAAAGAGAAGCAAACTGTGGATGTTTGGGATGTTACATTATCCCCTCCTTAAAATAATTTCAACTTCAAAATTTCTAGAATATTACTGCATAAAAAGACGTGAGTTGTTCTTCTTCATAAGTTTCTTGGGTTCCCATGATACCTCTTCCATCTTATGGTTTCTCCGTAGATCATTTACCAGACGATTCGTCCAGTTTCTCAGCACTTGTTCTCTTGTATCATCAACCTTGACTGGATCTTCGTAATAATACAAATCGGGTTCTAGTTCAAATTACTCATAGGTATGTACATGTGTTAGGTAAGGCATGTATATTCTCAACATTGATATATGGAAGAGATCATGAACTTTGGAGAGATATGGAAGCATATCCAAATGGTAAGCTACGACCCCAATTAGTTGTAGAATTATGAAAGGTCCGATGTACATGGGACTCATTTTTTCCTTCTTATGGAAACTTATAACACCCTTCCATAGAGATACCTTCGAGTAAACATAATCTCCTACATGAAATTCCAAATCATTACTTCGGTTATCGACATAGATCATATGCCTACTTTGATATTCTTTGATGTGGGTTTGTATTACCTTCACCTTTTCCAACATTTTCTCCACAGGTTTTGGGCCTACGAGTTTTCTTTCACCAAGATCATCCCAACAAGTTTGTGTGTGACATCTTATTCTATATAAAACATTATATGGATCCATCTGAATACTTGAATGGAATCTATTATTATAAAAAATTCTACCAGAGGTAAATATTGATCCCACTTACCTTGAAAGTCATGTGATCATGATCTCAACATGTCTTCTATGGTTTGAATATTATGTTCTGATTGTCCATCAGTTTTGGGGTGGTAGGTGGTGCTCAAACGAAGATCAGTAACCAGGGATTTCTGAAGACTTTTCCTGAATCTTGATATAAAATGTGGATCATGACCAGAAAAAATCTATTGGGGTACTCCGTGAAGTCTCACAACTACATTAATATATTGTCTTGTTAGACATTCAAGTTGTAAATATTCTCTTATAGTAAGAAAATGTGATTTCATGGTAAAAATACCAACATTGACCCATATTGTAGCATTCATTCTAGGATTCCTTGGTATTCCCAGGATAAAGCCCTTCGTAGTATTATCCCATTTCCACTCAGGTATTGGAAGAGGTTGCATGACTCCTCCAGGTTGTTGCCTTCTAGCTTTCACTTGTTGACAAACTATACATCTTGACACAAAATTAGCAATCTCCCTCTTCATATTTTCCCCACAAAAATGTTCTTTCAAATATCTATACATTTTTGTTCTCCCAGGGTTTATAGTGAAATTGGAGCTATGACCATCATCCAACAATTCACTTTTTGATCAGGTATATGGGGAACATAAAGTATCTTCCCAAATTTCAAAATTCCATCTTCATACACAAAGTCACTCAGCCTCCCATCATTCACAGCTATAATATTCTTTTGAAACTCTTCATCATCATTCTGAGAACTCGTTATCCTTTCTAGTAATGATGGTTAGGCAGCCATTTGAAAAAGTATTTATGTTTCACCTTCCATGTTTATTCCCATTTCAATATTTACTTGATCCATATATATAAAATCCTTTTCACCATTCATCTTCTTCAAAACTCTATGATCCTTTCTACTCAATGCATTTTCCAACTTATATTCCCTCCCCATGTGGTAGTGTATATTGAAATAATAATACTTGAGTTGTTCAAGCCATCGTCTTTGCCTCATGTTGAGTTCTTTTGGTGAGAAAATATACTTCAAACTCTTGTGATCGGTATATATCACACATTTTTCACCAAAGAGAGAGTGTCTACAAATATTTAAAGAAATTATTACTACTACTAATGGAAGATAATTATGAGGATAAATTTCCACATGAATTTTTAGCTGTCGTGATGCATAGGCAATAACCCAATCATTCTACATAACGACACAACCAATTTCTTTTTTTGAAGAATCCCTATAAATAACAAACACATCATTCCCCGATGGTTGAGTCAATATAAAATCATTTCCTAATCTTATATTCAGTTCATGAAAACATTAATCACACTCTTTTGTCCAAAAAATTTAACCCCCTTACATATGATCTTGGTTAATGGGTTAGAAAATGAGGAAACATTCGGGATGAAACACCTATAATAACCTGCTACACCAATAAAAATACATACCTCAGTTTTACATGTTGGGGAAGTACATTCTTGGATTTCCTTGGTCATTGAAGTATAAATGGATATTCAATCCTTAGAGATGGTATGTGCAAGAAAATAAATCTCTTGAAGCCATAATTCACACTTGCTAATCTTCCTGTAAAATTCATGTCTTCTAAGAGTCTTCAGAATAATACGAAAGTGATTTTTATGATCTTCCTAGCTTTTGTATTATACAAAGATATCATGAATGAATACTACTAAAAATTCATCAAGATATTCCTTGAAAAATTTATTCATTAGATCAATGAAAACAAAGGGTTTATTAGTCAATCTAAAAGGAATTACTGTAAACTCGTATTTCTTGTACCCGGTTCAAAATGCTATTTTCAAAATTTCTTCCTTCTTTAAACAAAACTGATGATATCAAGATCAAAGATAAATCAATGAAAATTATTGAGCTCCATGAAGTTAGTCTAATAAATAATCAATGTGAGGTAAGGGATACTTGTTATTTATTGTTATAGAATTGATCTCCCTGTAGTCGATGCACAACCTCATATATCCATATTTCTTCTTATCAAAAAGGACAGGGGCTCCCCATAGAGAAATTATAGGGAGAATAAATCCCTTATTACTCAATTCCTCTATATGTTTCTTTAGTTCCACTAATTCCATATTGGACATTCTATAAGGGGTCTTCAATATGGGCCTTGATCTGGGAATTAATTCAAGGGAAAACGTAATTTATCGTTCTGGAGGATGTCCAGGTAAATCTTCTGGAAACACATCAACATATTCTTTCACAATATGTACATCCTCTTTTCGAACATAATTTTCTTCACCCATAGTTTTTTCATTCTCTTCCTCCCCAATTATTGAATTTAGTTGAACTACTGGGGGTGGATATAAATAAGAATCCAGTGGTGACAATTCCTCTATAAAGATAAGGTCTTCTTTATCATCATCATCAAAAATAATAACCTCCATCTTATTACGATAAATTTTCACATCATGGTCTAATAGCCAATCAATACAGAGGATTATATCAAATTCAAACATGTGTATGATGATGAGATAACCAAATAAAGAGCATTTATATGCCTTAATGGGAACTAATTCACAAAACTTTGTTTCAATGATACTTCCCTTAGGATATATAACTAAAAACTCCCTTGATAAATTAAATTGGAAATATATAATTTTCTTAACAAACTGGGAATATGTGATAAAATTCAATGATCCAGAATCAAATAAAGCATTTTATAAACTAGAGGAAACCATTAAATTACCCACCCCTATATCTTTCGGAGCTTCAACCTCGGAAGTAGTGATAACATATGCTTGGCCTTGATCCCTTGGCCTTTTCTGAGGTAAGTTCCCCTAACGCATATAAAATTCATTTTCATAATGCCCCCTTTATCAACTATTGTATCATTCAACATCGACAACCTCTTTCTTCCCAATGCAATCACGAGTTTGGCGGCCTTTTTCACCACACTTATAAGAGACTCTCATTTTTTTTCAAGAAATTACATCGGAGTTTCTTCCCACATTTACTGCAGGATAATTATTCAACTTTTCCCTTATTCCCCTTATTTTTATTTCTAGAGTGTTCAGTTGATCTCTTCTTCTCTTTATTTTCATTAAATTCGTAAGAAATTGAGAATTCATTTTCTTTCTTGATAGCACATGAGAAAATATTTTCATAGGAATATAAGGATTGTGAGAATAGTTATCAATGGGGAAATGGTTTTAACACATCAAATAATTGACCAATATTACTTTTTTTGTTAATTTTATAATCGGGTACATGCCTCGCTAACAATGTAACGTTAGCCTCATACGTTGCGACATTCTCATCCTCCTTTTTTCTTCAGACTCAAAAATTGCATTTCTATATCTGCTCGATGGTCGCAAGGAAATTATTTTTCAAAGAAATTACCATTAAACTACCTCTATTACATATTTTATACTTCATAATATTCCTTTGGGTTATGAATCAATGACCACCATTGATCAGAATCTCTCGTGAGGCGGTAAATTGACATGATAAATTTTTCCCATTCACAACTCCCAAGGCATGGAATATTTTCCCTAAGGAATTTATCCATTTCTCAGCGAGTGATGGATTTTTATTCCCATTAAATATTAGTGGTTGTTGACTCATGAATGGTTATAATATTGATCATCTAGGTTGTGGATCATGGTGCTCCATATGGGTAAGGTTATTATTCATAACCTGAGTGAGTTTTCATAATATGGTGACAAGCTGATCAACACCAGTTGTATATCCCCCTCCACTATAATTATCTTGAGCTGGAGGGCAATCCCTACCTAGATTGTGTGCATTGATAAAGTTTCCATTCCTTCCCCTAGGTTCCATTTCTAAACAACGGCATAAATTATATTAGTTTATGAATTGAAATACATAAATCCAAACTTGTAAAACACATAACATAAATTGAATAGTTTATGGATATAATCCATAATCATAAAAAAAATTCTTTGAGGAAGTATATTCTCATAAACTCTTTATAAGGGTTTGTTAAGAAAATTATAATTATCCAAATCATATCCCCCAGGAGTGTCACAACCAAGGGTGCAGTAAGGCCTATTGTCGTGCACCAGTTCTCATTCGAGTCTAACTCAAAACAATGTTTTCAGGTTTTAACCCTTGTTATATCTGTTCCAGAGCTGCCTCTACCTACTCATATCCAAACAGAGATTTATTTCTTATAAATCTCACAAAATCACTACAATACCAAAATTCTAGGAAGTTCTTCTATACAAATCCTCAATGTCTATCTTAGGGTAAGGTGGTCTAATAAGACTTATCTAAATCTGAATTCCACAGTTTGTTGTAACCTCCATCTGAGACCAACAATAACAACCCAACCCCAGAATCCCAGATTCAGAGCATTACTATATAACATTGGAATGATCCAAAGGATCATGTCTCAATAGACTGATTAGTTTAGTATCTTGGGAAATACTAAATATATTCAGATGGTTTAAATTACATCATTAAATTAAAAACTATAACAATATTGTTTCCATAGACTACACTCATATCCCCTCAGACTATCTGCGCAGGTCTGTCAAAAAACATTTCTTCGCATCCTGGGAAAAATAAAACATAGAAAGGGGTGAGCTCAGATGCTCAGTAAGGGTAACAAAATAGAGGAAACATTCATAAATAAGCATAAACCATTAACGCAATGTATAATACTAAGACAAAATCCTTTTAAACATGTTCTTCTGCATTTTATAGAAATGTGAAAATCAAATAATTCCATTTAATTATTCACATGGATATTCTACTATTAGAATAATAACATCCAATATCAATAGCCACATTCATAATGGTGGAATGCATAATGCCAGACTTTAAAAACCATGTAGTCAAGTCCTTGTTCCATGACTACAAATAAGATTTTTTCAAGGCCTTATGTCAAGACGCTAGTTGGTGTCATGAGACCTCCTGATGCACCGGGGAGCTATAGCGGGCTCCACCCATCACATACTATGTCTAATGAATGCCTCATGTGAAATGGATCAAACAAAACGTAGACATTGGTATTGAAACTAGAATACGAAATGTCAATAATTTCTTCATAAATCACGAATGGTGCTAAAATAACACATCCATAGTCAAACATATTACAAAAAACATCAATACAATATGGATGTATTGTATAATATTAAATCAACTTCAATTAATCTTAAAATCCTTGAATGGATGTTGACATAGATGAAATAAAAACCCTTTTAAGAAAAATATCTCTTTATATTATGATATCATTTAAAATTTATATAATTATAAAAGAAAACATCTATTTTTGAATTATTATTATAATCTTGTAAAGGATGCTTTGACGACGTTATAATAGAAGAAAATAGTCACACCGACCATATAAGATAAAAAAACATTCTTACCTTAACTATGTCGAAAAGGTCATAAAGTACCTTGTTTGGAAAACAAAGAAAAGATTCCTTTGAATACATCTTATAAAAGTCAAATATTGGTATAAATTAATTTAACCCATAGTACATAAAATAGTAATAATTTTATGAAATTCAATTTTAAGAATCATGGATGTGTATGATAAAGAGGTCCATGTAGATAATTACGTATAAACAACATTAGATAATAATGATATTGTGAAATTAACCCTTACAATGTACTTTTCATTGGTCGAGGTTAGGTTTATGTCATATATAATGGTGAAATAATTTTTATTAAATTATTAGAGAATAATATACATTAATATATATGATCTTTTAACATTGCTTTGTTAATAATATCTTAGTATTATCATTGTTTCGGTTGTTAAAAGATTTGTTATCATTTATATTTTTTGTTATGTGATTAATATTTGTTATGGATGGGATGTATCATATTCATATCCAGAATTATATCAAGTATTTAAACATTATTTTTATTATTCTAATGAAAATTAGTCTTGAATGGATACAATGGGGAATGAATCACATCACATTCATGGAGAAAGTAATCTGTACATATGCACGAGTGACAATATCATTCTTTTGATATTAAAATAATATATAATTGGATGTTATTTCATATATAATTAATCATTATCATGTTATATTTATTATTTACATCAATTACACATCATTATTATACCCATTCAAATAATCATGTGTTGAATAACAGTTACACCACGACGTGGAGACGATAAGCCGTACGTATGGACCTTTGGTGAAATTTAATTAAAAGGATGGATAGAATAATTAATATGGTTGTACCATATTTATAATAACATAATAGTATATATAAGATACTGGATTTATTATTTTATAATGGAAAAAACAACGAAACAGGATGTGGAAGAACAAAGGAACTTGAAAGAGGTGATGAAATATTTACCTCTTCTTCGGGTTCTTCCTTTTGATTTGATAAAATGGGATCTATAGGTTGGATTTATGACTAAATGGAGGCCTCTAGGATTAAGGTAGGACAGTTTAGAGGGTATTTGGGTAGGTTTTGGATGATCCAAATGGCTTTGAATGTGTTAATTAGAGAGAACGATGAGTTCCCTTTTACAAGAGGGGTGAGGGGCATCTTAGGAAAAACTAGAAATAATATTTTTTAATAAAATAATTTTCGTTTTATAATATCTACAAAATTCATAATATAATGGATAATGTGGGGATGGGTATAAAAACACTCATAAAATAGCTTTTATAGAGGTTTGGGTCACTATATAAACTTTCTCTTTTATATTTTACTCTTAGTTAAATAGTTTGACATTTACCATGTATCTTTGTATTTTTATATTATATGGTTAATAAACATACTATATACATCCAATAGAACACCAAGTGGTTCTTTAGTTACGAAAATATCATTATATAAGACATTTTTCCGAACCATATATTTTTAGAAATCAAATATCAATTAATAATATAATATTGGTTTTAAAAACTACTTTCTCTCAATTTTGACTCTATTTGGTAATTTGTTTTTGATAAATTCACAATAGAATTATTACTTCAAAAAAAATCATCTAAACAACACTAATATGTCATATTAACTTATAAAAGTGGTTTAATTTAGAAAAAGTCTCAAATAACATTTATTTGGATATTTATAATATCAATTAGATTAATATTTAATTAATTAGATAATTACTGCATCATCATTGTGTCATATATAAATTAAATTATTTAATGTCTGAAAAATATAAATAAGATACCATTGTGTAGGGAATATTTTTATATTTCTAAATAATATTTATAGTCTAATTTATCTTATGAGTAACCCTATATTAAAAATGGTTTAGTTATTAAACATTTAATTTTAACACTTTTGACACTTCTTTGAATTAAATAATAATAAATGTCCTAATCTAATCCAAGTGGAACTAAAGGGTCATATTTTATTACTATGGTTGTATTTGGTCGAATTACACTTATCCAATAGAATTAATACATGTTTTAGGGTAATAATAATGAAACTTTTACCCTTAATTACACTATTTACTTTTAACCATGGTAAGTAAAAGTAAAAAGTTACTATTAACCAAAAATTATTTTCATCTTATTAAACAAAATTTTTCATACTGATATCAACCGTGTCACTCGGTTTTTTTAAATTCAATTCAAAGAAGTGGTAAATTTATGTTTTATATGAAATTGGAAATTCTCTTATGGGGTGGGTAAAAGACGATGAAAAGATCAATTAAATTTCAATATATCTAAAACTATTATAAACTGACTCCAATTAATTTCATTGAACTTATATTAGTATTATACATCTATATATACCTAAAATTAATTTAAATAATATAAATAATTATTTAAATAACAATTCGGTTTAATACTATATCTCACTGTTTTTCACTATTCATCAAAAATTGACTGTTTATAGAAAAATAACAAAAATTCACCTTAATCTAATTTCTATATTCAGAATCCAAAAAATGAAGGCCATTTTGAATGATAAAATATAAAAAATTTACAAAATTGTGTATTGTTATTCATAACAGCAAGTTTTATTGGTTGTGGTGTGTTAAAACTCGAAGTTGTGTACAAGACTTGCTATTTTATAATTCAATTAGAAGCACACTGTTGATGATTGGGGTGCCACATAAATTCTATATAATTATGTTATTATTATTGTATGGAAATAGGAGATATCAATCTCAGTTTTCTAAAAAAAAAGGACGATAAAAATGTTAAAAATAAATACATCAAAAATGAAAATTATAAGAAAGATACGAATGATATGAAGGCCACCTAGAGTGATTATAAGGATTAAATAGAATTCAATTTATCAGAAAAAAATGATTAAATATTTTATGAAAATTGAATCTTTTTATTTATGGAACATTTGATTGAGATAAATTATTTCTAATCATCTAAACATGATGTTGAATTATAAAATTAATAATATACATATAAACAAATAAATGAATATTAAAACACGAAGGGAAAATGATGAATTATTGAAGAATATTAATAATAACCTAAATTCATATAAAAATACTATTAATGAAGATGATGACCTAAATAAATAGATATTAGAGATATGAATTAAATATAAAAATCTAATATATTGAATTCTAAATAAGGTAAAACAATAGAGAACATACATAATGAGTTTAAAAAATATAATTACACTATAACTATCTTTAATAATATTGAATACAATTTACAAAAATTATATGTCAAAACCAACTTATGATAGAATATTTTGGAATATTAAGTCAGGGTGAAAACCACAAATTCAAGAAAATTCTTTTTCCCTAATAAAAAAAGCATTCAAAATATTTCTTATTTAATGGGGTCAAGTAATAAATAATGATAATATCATTAATTTTAATAATACACAATTCTATTAAATGAAAAAATAAATAAATTCTTACAAATTATTTTTCATAAAAAACCTTTAATTTCAAGAACATAAAAAAATGGATACCTAAGTATCTTATATCTAAAATTTATAGACATGAAATGGTTTTGGTACCAATGAATTATTTTGTTTGATTTTTTATTTTATGGAATTAACCTCTTAAACATTAATGCAAAATATTTTTTGGAAAATGGTTTCAAAAGTCATCTAAGTGGTAATTTTTTAAATTTTCACTCACTTTCCAAAATAGAAGGAGGTTATCTTCCTTCTGGTGACCATAAAAAAAGGATGATTGATGGAAATTGATTTTATTAAAATCTCTAGACGATTGTCATCATAAAAATTATATATATTGAAGGATTCAAATATAACATGATATTTATCTATCCATATTATGATGTTCTATATTCTATTGGTGTCTATATTAATGAATGAATATTTTTTTAAATATATGTTTCTCTTGTTTATGTTGACTATAAGAAACAATATCTATATTTTATGTCCTGCTTATTTGTGTAAAAAATTTCAAATTTTAAAATGATGAAATTTATGGATCTTATATTTTTAATTGAAAAATCGGAATTTATAATGATAAATCTCGGAAAATATTGTCAAATATACATTTAATATCTTACATTCCTAATTATAAATTGGAAAAAAAAATACAAGCTATGTGATTCATGAAAAATGGGAATGTAACACCAGTTATATTTTACATAAATTAAATAGGTTTCTACATATATACATGTAGTGCATATCCATATGGGCATGTTTAGACTAACAATAACTAAAATTCATGCTGTAAAATTATTATTATGTGTAATTTGAAGTTTTTTCATGATTTAAATGGGTATTATTTTAAACATTTAATAGTGATTCATTTTTTTTTATAATTTTATTAGGAAAAATTAAAAAATAATGAAAATAAATTTTTAATATGTGGTCTTGGAGGTAAATTTGAAAATGATGAATTTAATTATTATTGATCAAATAATTTAATTATATAAACATTTTCATCTACTTGGATGGATCAAAATAATAATTTTTTTGAAAGATATAACATCAATTTACATAATGTTTCATGGACTATGTCAGGTGAAAATTACATGCTCACTCATTTATGGGTAAAGTCTTAAGACAGAATGATAGGTAACTAACAGTGTTCGAATAAAACCTATCTGAAATAATTCACCCCAAAATTTAAGAAATAATTGAAAACCAAAGATAATATTATACAATGTATTTGGATTTAAGGTTTATATCTATAACGCCAAGGGTTATATTGGAATGTTTGATCCATATGGTGATGAATTTATATTCTTTTGTTTGTGAACTACATATAATACCTATAAAGTAATCAAA
The DNA here is from genome assembly GCA_963277665.1 of Viscum album. Classification (NCBI taxonomy): domain Eukaryota; kingdom Viridiplantae; phylum Streptophyta; class Magnoliopsida; order Santalales; family Viscaceae; genus Viscum; species Viscum album. Next base: position 1,230,089,236 of record OY728162.1, on the reverse strand, counting down.
AATTGTCAATAATTTTTAAAGAATCAATTCATTTGATTTTTAATGAAAGTGATCCTTTTGATAAAAGATGCATCAAAATAGTGATCATTGTGATTTTCAAAATAATATGAGACTATGACCCCTCTTTAACAACCATAGGATTAATGATTTATAACATGATTACATTAAACCAAATCTAGAAATTGTAGATACTACTGATCTAGACTGTGTGTTTTTAATAATACTAATAAACCTTAATGAGCAACCTCAAGAAATATTTATAGGAAGAATAGATTTGGAATGAATACATATAATAAAAAATGAAACCTAATAGAATTATCTTGCTTTTATCACAATAAGAAAATAATTAAACATAATATGATTTATCGTATGAAAGTTAGTTCATAGTTAAACAAGATGAGTTAAATAATGTAAAATATAGAATGTTTATAAATTAGATGAAGGACCACATGACTATCCTAAAATCATAAAAATGCGTTTTTACAAATTTACAAGATAAAAATGGTGTAATATCTAGAAATAAATATCAAATAGTTACCATAAGATATAATTAAAGAAGAAGGAATAGAATATGAATAAACATATTCATCATTATCAATGTTAGATGTTATTATAGAAATTATAGATAATGAATATAATATGAATTTTAAATAATTTCAGTTGTATTTTAAATATATTTTTTCAATGTATTAATGATAGTGGAATTTTGTGAAGAACATATTCTTGGTTTTGAAGAACCTTCCTTTAAAAAATTTAATTTAATCATACCAAATATCAATATAAACATAAAAAAGATCCTATGGCATGGTGTGAAATATTATGTTATTTTATTTTATAAAATTTATTTATAGAATGAATGGGAGGACCAATATTATTCAATAAAACCCCATCATCTGATTTTTTGTAGTAAAAATATATATGTTAAATGGTGGTATTTTGGATCAACATATCAGGAATTGTGCAATGATTTCTCAAAATTCGTGCTAAAAATATAAATGAGTATGATAGAAGAGATAATATATTTTCTAGGATTTGAAAATTTTTAAAATAATTTTTTAAATATTTTAAACCAAATAAAATGCATTCTAGAGTTATATAAAAAAATGGAATTTAAAAGAGTATGATTTTCTCAAATCTAATTATCTTCAATATTAATTTTGATTTGGATAAAACTAGAAAACTAATTGATATTGAGTTATATATTAGAATCATTTTATGTATTTTATGACTTTATATGAGTATATCAGATATTTTATTTTTAGTAGGTCATTTTGGAACATTTCAATAAAATCCAAATGAATAACTTTTAAATGTTGTCAAAATAAAATTTAGATATTGAAAAGGAATTGTATCAACTTTTCATAATTTTCCAAAAAAATAACAAACATTAATTTAACAACTTATTCAGAAACTTATTTTTCATGATAAAGATAATATATAAATATCGAGGTAGGAACCTATCATTTTCTTGTAAAATACCTAGTATCTTGGAAGAGTATGAAATAAACCTCAGTATCATTATAAACTATAAAAAAAATAATTTATTGTAGCATTTTTTTTGTGAAAAAAAGGTTGTGGACGAAAAATAAATAGATGGATTTTAGATTTAATTGTAATTGTGTTCCAATCAAACTAGACAAAACAAATGATTTCAACATTTCAATGAATCCAATAAAAAATTCATTAAAAATGAAAATAGAGTTGAGAAATAATTTCTTAATATATGATGAATAGAATAATGGTTTCTGTAAAGAATTTAATTTCATACAACGAAATTAGCATAATTTTTTAATAAACCTTCACCCACTGAATAATTTTATTCTATTATTCTAGTGTTATGATTATTTTATTTTACTTAAAATTATCTTGAAAATAGAATAATTTCTTATTTTAATTAAATAATTTATTTATCTTCTTTTATTAAATTTTTATGCCACCTTTTCATGTATTAGTAATCTTAAATAGGTCATATCCCCCAGTATTAGTAATAATTTCTCGTCACATCACTATGTGACTCCTTGATTACAAAAAATAAAAACGATGTTATATTAACTCTACAAATCAAATTTATTGAAATCCTTGATGCCTCTTTCTATATTCTAACCAAACCGTTGTTTCCATAACATTCCAACAATATGAACACACTATTTATGGGGAAAAAAGATAAACTATAGTTTATCATCATGTATAAAAAAGATAAAAAGGATGAAAAGAAATGTTTTATGTGGTTGAGAAATTGATGTTGATTGGATAGACTAGACATATATATTACTAAATATTGACATTAATTGTCAATGAAAGAGGTTCCTATTTAATGAAATTCAAACCTTTCCCATGTTTAGAATATTATTTTTTGAGTTTTCTGAATTTACAATTTTTTAATTTTAGTGATTATGAAGACATATAAAAGACAACAGTGAACTAGAAGAATATTTTTATAACTCATGTATAGATAGTGGATGTCTTACAAGATTCATCATGAAGGCTACTCCACTTTTAGTACCACCTTATTTTAAGTAGATGGATTCACTCTTCAATTGATAATGAAGTCACTATTTGGAATACTAGATGTTTAAATGATACTACTTAGGGACACAGATATATAAGGGTATGTGAATACAATGTTAATACAGTCTAGAATTGAACAAAAGAACAGTGTGTTTGAAAATGTTTATTTTTAATACATTACATGAGTTTATTTTTCAATAATTGAAAAAAATATTAATATGACATGATTTATCATGAAATTCATGTTAAAGATTCATAAAAAATACATAAATTTATATCCTTTCATAAGAATATGATTCATTATATCTTGGAATGTTTTATTTTTCTTGGACGAGAATACAACAGTTCCTTAAAATGATTTTACAATGCTACGTGTGAGCGTTTAAAGGGAAGGTTGTTTGTATTGTAATTTTTCATTGAACAATATGGTTCCCATTACCTCTTATGATGATTTTAATCCCCCATCAACTCAGTTTGAGGCATTCCTCTATTGAGAATGAGGAGTCTTGAGAGATAGAAAAAACCAAATTATTAAAAAATGATAAATCTTAGATGATGAAGATACGTCAAATGATAGTCAATTAAGAGTTTTATTTTTCATTCAAACTAAATAATTAACTACTCATAAAGTGGTTTCAATTCTGTGTCATCATTTCATACCAACTAAATTCATTAGAGAAATTATAGCCTCTTATACAACCTGTATGTTTTTTTATTATGATAGGGTTATTTCAATAACACCCAGAATAGCTCCTCTAATTATTGATACTTATTACAGGAAATTGGAATGGTTAAGTAAAACAATTATAACTATATACAAATCCAAATAATTATATCATGTTGAAGAAGATACAAATTATGAAAAATGTCACCTAGTTATTGATGAGAGTATGGAAGTCCAAAATTAAAAGCATTTCTTGTTCATGACGAAGGTAGAAATTCGATTATTCCAGAAGTTGGTAGAAGAGTTTCTAGGATATATACTAAGTGATTTTCTATGTTTTAATTATAAATATAGTCTATAAAAACCCATTTTTTTAATTAGTTAATAATCATTTAAATCATCATGAAAATTCAATTTCTAAATAACCAATGAATGATGTGAAACAGTTTGAGAAATCTATTCTATAGAAATTAACATCATATTATCTTAGATAAATCATGAATTATTAGTGATAAATATTAAATATAGAATGTATGTATCCTTAAATTTACACACTAACCATATCTATTTCATTAATTTAGTGTTACATGATATCTATTTACATCGATAATGATCTCTTATGTGGCATATTCTGTGAAATTAGAAGAATTTAGATTGATCCATAAGTATCTATTTCATCATTTGTTCAATATTATAAGGAAGTGTCCCTTCCCATGGAAGAAAAGGTATCTAAATTTTATAGTGTGTCATATGATGTTAAGAATCATGTGACTTTTCTCATTACTTTCTCATAAAATATATACGGATCTTTAGAAAACAATTTCAATGTTATAGTGAAAAAGTAAAAAGTAAAAATCATATATATGTAATATCATTGAAGAAAAAATCATAAACTGAGGAAAATAAATATGGGGATTTTTCTATTTTGGAACATCTTGTTCCTTAGAATGCTGTAAATGGTAAAAAAATTCATTTCTATTAGTCATCCAGTAAACATTTTAGATATTATTTTTTTTTATTTGAAGAAGTTCATTGTTTGTATTATAATGAATTTATATATATAATTTTCTTATGAAAATTTATCAATGTGTTTGGAAGGTATTCATGATCATAATATAGTACAATATAAATGAAATGGTGATAAGTATGGATGAATGTCCTTGTACCTTGTTTCAGATGCTTGGTATAAACCTACTAGAACCTCCTATAGTTTGACAACATGACTGTACTTCAATTAGATTAAAGGATATTTTTACCAAAAAATTTAATATCTAAGGTAAAATCTATGGTTTGAACAAAATGTTTCTTTACCTTCTCCTAAATTAACATACAAACTATACATTAAAACTACAGATCAATTTGATTTGGAATGTAATTAGGGAATCACACTCCTAATTCAATCCAAAATAGTAATGATGGATAAATGAGATCATGTAGGTCTTGTAGTGTCTCTACTAATTTTGGTTGATATATTTAGTGAAATATCTAACACCCCTCTTCCTAAATAAATTTTATCCATTATTCAACAAATATATTTCAAGTAAAAAACTATGAATAGTATTTTTAATGATTAAAAATTGATACACCTGATCTCCCCAATTAGTAACATTATATTTCTGGTGGATGGGTATTATTTTAAAGAAATACTGGAATTATTACTCTTTTATATCATATTTTAAAACAATGAAATTATGCCTTATTTTATGGTATTCTTCTTGAATTTGAAGCTATTTTTAATTCAATTTTTAAATAATGTTATTTTAAATTTTAGAATGATTGTTTTTATATTATTCTACTTTCAAAAAAGTTATTTACCAGTCTTGTCAAATTATTTCTCCATCATTGTTATATTTTTTTAACTGTTTATCAACGTGATTAATATGATATAGTATCTTACTAAAATTAAATTTCTTTACTAATTTTTTAGAGGCCCAAATTATTTATTGACAGTACTTAAAGCAAAATTAATTTCACAATCAGTATCATTAACTATTACCATTATTCATGTGTAATATCAATTTAATTACTTATTATAATTATTTTTTATATTAAAAAAAGTGAGATAAATAAAGGATAATAAAAAAAATTCAACTGTTAAAATTATTAATTTTTAAAACTAGAAAACATCAAATTCCCTATTTATAAAGTTGGAGAAGAATAATGAAATAAAATGAAATTAGTGAAAAAATTTAAATTATAAAATTCTATTCATGAGAGAATAAAACTATATTTCCAAATAAACAATTTCATTATTATTGGTGGATAAAAGGAACATCTTTTAATTTAAAATTGTTTAACTTATGAGAAATGTTTTGTTTTAAAAATAATTATCTTTTCTATTTCATTGGTTTTGCGATTACTCAAAATGAAGATATTTATTGAAAGATTCTGTTGTTACAACATTTCATAGTTTTTATGGTTTTTGATTATTCAAATAATTGTATTAATTTATTCTAACAACTTTATCTTAATTATTTAAAATTTTATTTATAAAAATAATTTTTCTTACATTATTTACCCAAGTATTTGTCATCTTCTAACCAAGGTATTCAATCAAAACTAACAAGTTTTTTCTTATGAGAATCAATGAATATCATATATACAATTATAATCATAATGTTTTGGAAGTTAATCTAGATATATAATTCTTTATCTTATGAAGAAAATGTTTCATTTGATAAATACTCAAGTCAAGTGAATTTTTTAGAATGATAATATATTGTATTAAAAATGGATATTCGTAAATGACTATATTATGAGCGTTTGTGATGTTATGAAATCCCAACATCTCATTAGAGAAACTTATTTCTTGTAATTCTAAAGAATCTTTCAATATACTATTTATGATAGTTTTCCTAATGACTAAAATAAAGAAGTGTTGTTTCATATTAAGAAGTCTATTTGGAAGTCATCTACCAATCATCAATACTTCTAGTTGAATATATAATAATGATCCAGTTTTTATATAGGATTTTAGGAATACATTTTAATCTCTCAACAAGTCATTTTAGGATTTTATAAAAAATTAGAAATGATATTATCCATTTATGTAAATATGTATATGTATAAGCCTTTATATGAATGAAAATATGTGAATATTGATAAGATCTATTACATTGATACGAAAAAATTAATTTCAATATCTGGAAGTAATGAATGAATTCCATTTATATCATATCATATCAAGTAAACAATTTTGAGGCCATTTAATCTTTATAATCATCCCATGCATAGTTTAAAAATATGAAATATAAGGAACATTAGGCCACTAATGAAGAAAAACGATGAACATGAGAGAAACATGTTTGAAAAATGATTATAATACTTATTCCATGAAAACCTATACATAGAAAATATCACATGCTCCTGATACTTTGACTAGTTTCAATCAGTGTCACTAATGATCATCAAAATATATATTTTGAATGGATTCATATTCTGAGGAATAATGTTCATATACTATTAGTTGTTTCTTTCATATATTTGATGTAATAATTTCATTCAATGAATCGTTTTTTTTTCTTACACTTAATGTAAGAGTTTGTTTGACACTATGTATTAGTCTTGTAAAAGGAAGAGATTGGTTGAATGATATTGGACATTTTTACCATGTGATATTCACTTGTACTCTGATGGGAACCCTATTTAATATGGTTGCTTTAATGAAAACCAACAATCAAATTGAGTAGACTGTCAGTGGAGTGGACTAGGGGATGTAAATTCCCTAAATCACTATAAATAATTTGTATTTGATATCTATCATTATTTTCACATTTATAATAACAATTTTTATTAAATAAACGTATTTTACATATTATAATTGATGATTGAAGTTTTCATTAACGAAATATATTAGAACACATTCTAACCCACCTCTTGAGTGATCAAATTAGCATTATCTTGCAAAATAAAGATGACATTTGAGTACTAGTTTACATCAATATTCTAAATAATGAAGCATGTGATCTTAACTACATTCATTTGAGGAGATTTCAAATAAATAAAATTATATGAAACTCCACATTTGATTAACTTATATCCAATGACTCATGAGAGAGAAATGATACATGAAAAAGTTTATAACTCAAGGTCATTGACGTGACATAATTTATAGATATGAGTAGGTTAAAGAAAATTAAAAAAAGGCCTATTAAAAATGTGGCATGAAACCAAGGAGAATTGCTAAAAATTATGTAAAGTACTTGTATTTAATGAAAAATTATCCTTCCCCAAAACTATTTTTTGGAGCATAGTTTTCATGCATCTATTCTTGTAAAAATGAGGATCTCACAGGACTTTTTTACTTGTGTTTATAACACTTGATGGATTCATGAAGAAATTAGTTCTATAAATCCATTCATGTTTACATGATACACTCGTGATTTATTCTCTATTATTTTCATAAACTAGTACAATGCACTTATAATATACATGATTGTAAAGACAATAAGCACTTGAGAGTTACATAGATTGTATTTTCTAAAAGGAGAACATAGTTGAAAACTATTATGCACATGGTCATGATAGAAAACCTGATTTGTGTGATGAATTAAATAATTGTAAATACATATTTAAAACAATGATAGGTGTACGTAGGGCACACATGTGGTTTTCATGAAGGTGTTTTAAGTATACTGTGTGTGAATATATCAATCTTTTTAAATAGGGATTGTATGTGAGACATAATTACTCATGTCAAAGATTGGTTTTAAAAAATAGATGTGTGATTCACCTTTAGTATCATACAATAAAGTGAAATGAGAATTTATTTTATATATGAAGGGGTTTTAAAAATTATTTATGAAATTGGATGTCTGGGAAATCAAAGAATAGTTTGAGAAAATTCAATGACCTTCAATGGAATGGAATTTATTGAAGTGATGTTTACATATTTAATGTAATATAATAAGAAACTTTCAAAGGAAGTTACAATTTATTTTGTATAATATCAAACATGGTAATTTTATTTGAGTCATGTAATCTTGTTATGTTTTTTCTCTGATATAGTGAGCGAATTTCAGAAGTTTTCAGGTAGTGAGACTTAAGGGAAGTGACCCTAGAGAGATTGTGAATCTATCCTAAATGTTTTAATAATACTAAGACTAGGAAGGCATGACCTAGAATAAACCAATAAGTAGTGATATTATAAATTTTAGTGCACCAACACATTGATTAATGCATGTCCTCTAACTATCCCATAGTGTTAAACCATGTATAAATTTGAGTTTGTTTTTTATTTAATTATTTCTTTACATTCTCTGCATCATGACTATATAAATTTTATAAGAAGAGTCCCTCATAATAACAAGTCCAATATCCCTTAGGTAATGAGAAACATTAAAAGGAACATCCCCACCCCATGTCACCCCCACTCCTCAGGGTAACTTTGATAGCATTGGGCCTAAAAATTGTAATTCGAGAATGGTATTATTTTATTGGATATGTTTGATCATACTGGTTTTGTTTGACTGTGAGAATTAATTTGTATATTTTCTATTATCATTTTTCTATGAAAAGGTAATAATATCAAAGAAAATAGAATAGTTAAGTAGATTTTTATCAATGATTGTGATTCAATGGAATAATTATGATTCGATTGAAGGAAATTAAATATATAATAATGAAATTTTTTGTTGAGTCAGATAGTTTAAAAGACGTCGTGCCAATTGTTGACAGAAGTGCTAATAATGATGAAATTCCATGAATTAGAATAATAAAATAAATGGATTACAAATTATTATAATGAAATCAGTCACATGATTTCCTAATTTTATTATGGAAAATTTAAGTCAAGTAGTCGGGAAATTTAATTAAAAGGCTTGTTGAATTAGACAAAAAATATTAGGGGAAAGAACGAGTCTAAAGTTGATTAACTGAGACTGATGAGTATAGAAATAAAAACACTAATATTTTATTAAAAAATTAACAATATAAACGAAAGAAGAAAATTGTAGTTTATAACTATGTAATAATGATATTTCTCCACACCTATCATAATTGTTTGAAGGGAATAGAAGGCTGAAACAAGAATTGATATGTTAATAGAAACTACTTTTCAAATAAAACCCTAAATGAAGTAAATGGAAAATATTATGGTTAATAATGTCCAAGACATGAAAGAGGATATGTATTTTTGAAGGAATATCAGTATAGAATTTGTGGACTAAATTGAATCATGGATCAAGATGATCCAATGGTTGGAAGACAAATTTTTTTCATCCAAGGATTAGTTTGATTCCAATGGTAATCCCAATCTCAAAGGTTCATAAAAGTTTTTATTTGATCACTACTTAGTAATTTATTATGAATAAAAGAATAATAATTACATTAAAAAAGTGAAATGGTAAAATATTCTCTTATCTCAATGATCCGGTTTGATGGATATTGATTATCGCAGCTATAGAGAAACTCCACTAAGGCATGAGAAGAATAACATTATGAATAATCCTAAAAAATGGGATTATTTTTAAGGTGTAGGAAATGTGTTCGAAAGGGACATACAAATTGTAATAAAAACCAGATGATTTATCGAGGATGATAATAAAAATGTTTTCATTTTGTGGGATACAAGGGAATACTCTACGTTTTTGAATTAAGGTATGAGGATTTATCAAAATCTATGCAGTTGTTGGAAAACTAGATAAACTAAGTCAAGATGAACATAAAAGGAGGTAAGGGTCCTAAACGAATAATTAATATCATTATAACCATGTCTAAAGTGGAAATTAGAAGAAAACATTATAAGGCTCTATAAGATATTAATGGGATTTAGGAAAAGGAAAAAAAATTCATTGGAAAATATATTACAGTGTATATTTGATTAAGACCCCCTTAATGAAACAGTTGCATAGAAAATCCCAAAATCTCTCAATAAACCTCAATTGTCATTCATAGATAATAAAATGGAATGGAAGTAAAAAAATAGATCACTTAAAGATGAAATTAAGAAGGAAAAGGAAAGTCAAAATACTTTTGTAAAATAATTACCCAAAACACTCATGTGTTATGAAATAAGGATAAAATTTTAGGAAAGAGAAAGATAACTACAATAGAGGAATATGTAAGAGAATATGAATATTATCTATATTTTTTTCACTAAAAATGAGTCCTGAAAAAATGATTGTATGTGTATAATTAAATAAATATGTTTTTCCCAGAGGGTCTAAATGCAAACCTATGAAAGTGAACATTTATATATAATTGAGATATTGATCGAATACTTGAAATGTGGGTAATGAATGATTAGTAATATATAATGTGTAGTTGAATTTGTCTTTATAATGTCCAGAAATGCAGAATCTTGGAGACAGTGTCTTACTTTATTACATTGGAATATATAAAAGGTTAAAATACCAATGGATTATTTAGTTTTGTATTTTTGGAAACCAGATTATATACATAATACCCAATATACATTGGGAATAAAAAATGATACATATTGTATAAAAAATAATATTCCCATAATTAATGAAAATTCATTCAAAGGATACCACTTCATTACCTTACGAAAGTAAACCGAATATGGGTAAGATCAAATGATCGGTAAGGGTTAATCACTATGGAATCTATTAGTCCATAGTATCCATAATCAATATATAATGGTGGACAATTGAACATACATTACACATAAATATCAAGATAAGGCATGATCAATAAATAAAGGTAAATTAATAAAATACTTGGTATTCTTTCAATAAAATGTGAACAAAATAAATCCATATATTATATCATGGATAAAATCTCATGGATAAAAATAATAACAGAATTTTAAATAATAGAAATGCTTTTATATTCTATTCCAGGTTTCCCAAGAACATAGAACCTTCACCATTATGACCTTTCACATGATAATTTAAAATATATTGTGTTAATATCCATCTAATCTGGAAACCTGATTCATGTCATGAGACTACGAATGAATTGAGTATTTTAGTTTAAATATTCACCAATCCATTTTATATCTATCCAATAAATTACCAATATAACTAATAATCAATTTAATTCATAAACAAAGAGCCCTATAATTTCATTGTATTGAGTAATGCATTTCGAATTTATCAATATTTCCCCTATTAATCAATTGAAAATAAATTCAAAAACCATATTAAAAATGGTATATGGTTAAAATATTAATCATCTTAATGATAAATGATATGGATATTTTCAGTAAAACTAATGATCAATGATCCTAGTAATGTGAATAACTTAGGTGGATGTTAATAACATAGAAAATGATACAAAAAGTGTCTATAAGTACTATCATCGGTCAAAATATTCATAATAAATGCAAAGGAATAATAAGGATGGTATCAATAGAGTTTATACCAATTGGAGTAGGAATAAAATGTTTTTGTGGTTGATGATATAAAAAGTCATTAAAATTTTATTGATGAAAATATCATTTTGAATGGAAAATTTATTTTTTAAAAAATAAATATTTTGAAAATAATTTTCAAGGAAATTAATATTAAAAAAATTATTTTTAAAATATTCTCCTATAATTGAAAATTAATTTTTAGGGAAATAAAAATGGGTGATTATATGCATTTTTTCAATTTAAAAAATATCATTCCTTCTGAATTGTAAAAAGTTATAAACATGCCATGTTTGGATAACTACAAAAAGATTCCTCACAAGAAACATGGTAAAAAGTAAAATTTTATAAAATTTCAATTGTAATTTATTTAAGAAGTTAAAAAACATTTTTAAAAAAGATTTATAGATTGTGTTTTTAGAGTAAAATAGTTTTCTCACCAATGAAATAAATGATGTCGAATTTTCTTAGAAAATTATTAAATATTATATGTTACCAAGAGTTGTAAAATTATAATAATATTAAAAAACATTCCTGAATAAACACATTATAATAAAACAAATGGTTTATTAAAAAACAATTATATAATTTTTTATTGTAAATTCTAGTGTAAATAATCCTGAATAAAATGATATTGTGATGTAAACCCTTTCAATGATGATATTGTTAAAGTGAGAATAAAAAAATGAATTAATTATATGTATAAGTTTCAAATAAAAATAAAATGGTGGAAAAAAAAATATTCAATATTCATTACAAACATAATCTTATAATAATAATGACAAGTAATATATAATATATATTAATTAAAAGGAATTGAGATATGGGATTGTTTACCACTTGGAGGCTTTTAATTCAAATACACTTATTTAAAATAATTAAAATTGAAACCTAAAATACAATGAATAATGAATTATTTATGATATTTCATGTCATTGGGATGTATATACACCATATGAAAGTAATTATGTTCATAACATTATAATATGCCTCAATGAAATGAAATTTAGATGAAAACCCTTACATTACACTCCCTTTTTGTAAAATTATCTTTAAACTCCTATATAATTATTTTATGAATTATATTAACATAATAAAACTCTTATTAAAATTTATAATATCTTATATTATCCTTTTATAACACATTATCACCACGCTTTTAATAATCTTTCATTATTTTCACTATTTTGGTTGTTAATTACCCTGATTTTCTGTATATTTTGATTTGTTATTTTTTTAAACCCATTCATATATAATTATTTAATCATATAAATATAATTATACAATATTTCAATATCATATATATTTAATTTATTTTTATTTTTATTAATCCATAAAATTGGGTGATCTGAAATGAAACACACCATTCACGGAGATGGTATAACCCACATACACATGAACGTTGTTTCTCTTTTCTATTCGTATTAAAAGAAATATACATAAAGGAAATGTTTAAATATTGAAATAAAATTATAATTTTTATTTCATATATATTACATATTAGTGCAAAACCATCGATTATACATTCCATTTTATGTGGGAACGCATCACATTGCTTCGTGAGGTGGTAGCATGTCGTACACACGAACAATGTTATCATTTTCCCAAAAAATGGAAATAATGAATTTATAGGTTATATAATAGTTACATAATAATAAATACATAATTAATATAATATTTATCATATATAAAAATTATTTCCATCATTATTTCCAACCACGAATATTGGTAATGGAAGAACGATCGACATCATTTTGCAAGGCGGTAGTTTGATGTACACATAAATGATGATTTTGTATCCCATTTCATTAATGTGTGTGGGGTTTTAGGTTATAAACATGAAATTAAATCATATAATTTTATGTAAGATATTGAGGATATATATAATAATGTTATATTAACAAAAATCGAAAAATGTGTAGAGGAAATAAAATAAAAATGATTTTAGATGAACATTAACTATTCTTCAGTTATGCACAATATGTTTTTAATAATGTGTTCCTAAGTTGTCATTATTACCAATATAATTATTATATTATTATTGGAGGGATTTATCTGATTTATATTTTCATTTATTGGCTTATCCAATGTTTTTTTATTGTGTGATGTAGATAAGAGAGGGTCGCCTTTTATAAGCAGGGTGAGTGACAAACATGTATACATTTAAAATAGAAACTTCCACCCATGTTGTTTCCAAGTATTTTGATTCCTATAGTGGAAAAAGGTTGATATTTTAATTTATAATTTATTTAAAATTCCATCCAATTGGTTTTGTACAAGTTTATTTTTCATTTTCTCCAAATGTTTAATATATTGTCCCCAATAAACTCATTTTTCACTTTATCATTGTTATTAATTTTAACTAAATTCCCTAATAACATTGGTCAAAAATAAATTTTCTATATGAGAAATTATAAATTACTCTTATTTTAAATATTAAATCCATTTACTCAATTTAAAATCACATTATTGGAATAAATTAATTTATCAATAATACAATACATGTGTTTAGATAGCTAGTTTTCAATGTGAAAATGATCAAAATTTCACAGTGATTTTATATAGAATTTGAATATGAAATATATGAAAATTACATAATTTGTATTAATATATGATTAATTTAATAACAATGAATATAAAAATTAATTAATAATATTGGTTACCATTATAAATTATAAAAATGAATTGTCACTGTTCAATTAAAATCCATTATTTTATTATATTTATAAAAACATGAAACTTCTATGATAAATACCAAAACATAACACTAATATAATTTATAAATTTTTATTTAAATATTAAACCATTTTTTAAATAATATCTAATAATTTTTATAAATATATTATTAATACAATTGTGAAATAAAATGATTGTAAAACATCCATTATAAAAACCACTTCGTTTTTTCTGCATAAAATTGGTTTTTTTATCTAATGCCAATAAAATCTGTTGTATGAATATAAATTCATTTTATTAAAAATAATATATATATATTTTTAATTTGTATCATCCACAAATAGTAATTAATTTATTTTATTTTGACACTAATTCCTTAGTGCATAAAAATAGTTTTTTATAAAAACGATTCCTTTATATTCAATTTGTAATTATATTCACTTATAATTAATTGGTACCCAATGATTTAGAAATTAATATTTTCATGATTTAGTTAATGATATTTATAAAATCCAATTTAAAGTATAATAACATAGTATTCTGTAAAATGTTCTCATGCATGTAATGAAAGCCATCAAAAAAGTCATTACTTCTAGTAACGCCAGCTATAACAATATTGTGTGCATTGCAAGAAATATCCTAGATTGGATTTATTTAAAATATTAATTATATTTTAAAGTATTTGGTTGTTATAATATTTTATGTTCTTGATGTTCTGCATCATTAAATATATTTAATAATGTGATATTCATTTAGAATTTTGGGGTGTTACGTTCTCCCCACATTAAAAGAATTGTGTCCAAGAAATTTAAAATTGATCTTAGTAGTTTTATGTAAGATATTATAAAATTACTGTATCAAAAATCATACAATGTAATAGATTAAATAAATAAACCTATTAATGTGATACTAAAGGGTGTCTAAATTTCATTTCATGTAATCATGTATCTTGGAATCTGAGTAGGAGAACATAGGTGGGAAATGGAAACATATACATGGAAGAGAGTACTAGGACCCAATCTCCAATGGATAGTGATTGAGTTCATTGATCACATGAAATTGAGTGATATAATTAATTTTTTGGGGATAAAATCCATAAATCATTAATGATATAAAAGACTATAGGTTCAATTTAAAAGATGGTATTATGATGTCATTTTTTTGAAGATCATTTTTTAGAGCTGAGGAATTCGTTAACACCCTAAGAACACATGAAAACATAATAATATTGTCAGTTTCTATTTAATATTAACGATTTTATATATATTTTTCATTGGTCAATTTCCAATCCATAACATACTCAAATAAGTGGAAATAAAATAATTATCATTTAATATTGATGCACTAAAATTATTTTTAAGAGATATTGTGATCCATAAAAGAGTAGTATGATATTTCCACTTCCATCACATTGACAAAAATGATTACAAAATTTTATCCAATATCTCATGATGTTAACCATAATAAATTATATTAATTATTATCCTTATGAACCATCCAAAATATCATGATCCAATTCATTAGAATGAATGTATCTAGATTTCTAAAATTATAATATCATTAATAAGATTTATGGTTGTTAACAGTATCCAATTTACATTTTCTATACCAATAATCTCTATATGTTACCATCATTATCTCAAAATTTGGAAGATACAAAGGTTTATGCTTCCTCAAACCATGTGTTTTGTGAATTTTTTTACTAACTACGAAATTTTTTTCCTTATTCATCAATATCATACAATGTATATTATGAAATCTTTAATTATATTTTAATAAATCTTAATACTTATATAGTTCATAATTATTAGGATATAAATTTCATATTTTAAAAAAATATAATATTTTATATATATACAATTATATAAGAACATTAATCATTCCACTTTAGGAGTACAATCAACATAATATTATGCTCGGCCACTTAGCTTCTTTTGATGTATATTTTTATTCTTAGGGAAATTATTTGTGTAGTGAAACATCTCATTTTTGATGAAAATATTAATATATGAAATTTCTTTCAACCCTTCTAATTCTTTTTCTCAGTGATCATTTTTCTCCACACTTATATCAAACTCCACACCTATTAAAACATTTCCCACAGCGATACTGTAACATCCCAAGTATGTAATCAATAATAGATATTTTATATATGTCTATTAATTAATTAGATAGGGTTTTAGAGGCTTAAAATAAAAATAAATCCAATCTTAAGCATGGAATACACCAATATTTTTAAAAGATTGTTTTACTGCCATTTGATGGCAAACCATTTTTTAAATCTATCTTTTGACAATTTTATAATCTATATTTGTCAAAATAAACTTATCCTTTATTATTGGGACATCAAAATTTACTTTGTGTGAATTTTTGGTATTTTTCTGACAATGACCGTTTTTTAATGAATAATGAAAAGTACTGCATTTTACATCAAAACTACTTTTTAATATAATTTATTTATATGATTATATTATCTTTTGAATTGGTTTTGAAGTGAAATTAGAATATATTTTTACCATTTAATCCAATGGTGGTCATTGGAATCAATTTCACTTTAAAATTGGAATTAAACTGGTGTCAATCTTTTGATACTTATTGTTTCATAAAAACACGCTATTTGTCATAACAGCGGGAATTAATTATTAAATTAATTAATGTGACTTATATGTTTTTAATTTTGTAAAGTAGACTTCATTTTTAAATTCGGAATATCAAATATAGCTTAGGGTGAATTTTTGGTAATTTTCTGAAAAACTTCAATTTTTGATGAATAGTGAAACAACTAAGTGGTAGTTAAAGAAACTGATTTTCGTTTAAATGAAACTTTGCCACTTTTGTGTTTTGAATTTGAAAAATCAGACATACATGGTTGTCATTAAGAAGTAAAATGTGGTTCAATAAGACTAAAATAATTTTTTTGGTGAATAGTAACTTATTAAGTTTTTAATCGCGATTAGTGGTAATTAGGGTAGTTTAAGGTAAAAATAATGCTTTAAGAATATGAAATGACCTAAACACATGTACTAACCTAATTGGATGTGTCATGGACGACCCATAAAACCCATGGGTCAACTTGGGGACCCCATGAAGCCACTTTGGTTGGAAAATGACATTAATATCTTTTTATTTAAAGTTAAAGTAAACATGAGACAAACATGAAATGTTTTACTAAAACAATTTTTACAAGGGGTTATACAAATAAGCTTTTTGAATATAAATATTCATTGTAAAGATAAAGATATTTCATACATCATAGTATTTTTTCTATAATTTTTATACATTACATAAATTAAATTATTTATGACATCATGATGATGCAGCGAGGACCTCATTATTTAACGATTTAAATAAAATGGAAAGATAATGTAATATCTACGACCTTTACATGTCCAAAACCTATTGGATGAGTGTATTTCGAACCCGTATCACCTTAGCCTCGAATTATATCAATGTGGGACCATTTGAATCTGAAACTCATTTTAAAATAATGTAACTTATCTTTACTTTCCAAGAGTGCCCCTCCTCTCCTCTTATAAAAGGCCCCCACCCCTAACTCCTTACCCACACTCCCTAATCCTTTGGCTAGGCCACTTCCCTATCTTACTCCTCAAATCATCAATTTGGGCATATGTATTCCCAAGGAATCCTTTGAGGTCAAACTAAATGGAGTTACCTGATTTTAAGGTAAAGTCTTCTTTTGAGTCCTTTAGTTTTATTTTACTTCTCCAACACCCTAAACTCATTTTATTCTTTTCTTTTGTAATAAGTCCATTATCCTCAATATACTAGGATTTTGTTATAAGAAGTACTCATGATACACCTACACGCACCTACATCTAATGGTTAAGGAACATACGGTTTCCGTGGATGGTGAATTTATGCCTCCCAAAACGATGATTGTTCAACATTCCTTTAACACCATTAAAGGTGGCCATTAATATGACACTATATTTATATATAATATATAATATGTTTATGTTTTCCTTAATCTTCGGTATTTTTCTTTTTTGGCATACCTTTATGGTTTCCAATATGGGTAAACGCGATATCTTCATTTGAGGAAGTACGGACTACCGCCCCCTCAAAGTGATTTGATTCGTTAAATACCATATGTGGGACGTATAAAGGATGGAACTATGATATTATATATGATATTATACTGGAATTATAATATACCTTTATATCATTATGATTCCATTCTATAAAATATGAAATAGAAATGAATGTAGCATTCATGCGTACGTACGGCTTACCATCTCCATGAACGGTGCATTTCATTTATTACCTCTAAATGATTATATAATATTATAAATGCATGAATTTACCAGATATATATGACATATATGATATCTATATCATGAATACCATTCCGGATATAATGGATACAGTAACAACTTGTAATTATAAAGGGATTATTTTTTACTCAAGTACCAATGATCGTTAAAACGACCGTTATTAACTTAAATAATTACATAGTGTTCATGACATGGAAATAAGTGATATAAAAGGAATAATGAACATGAAAAGGTTCTTAAACAAGTAGAAATGAACTCAACTTTATTATTCAGGATATTAAAGAACGACCGAGTCAAGTCGGACCTGAGGTGTGTGACTTCGTCTCAATCTCCTTTCATTGAGGCATATATTGTTTTATACGCAACATTCTTTTATACGGTGTATAAACCCCTTTTACTTTTACGTTTATTCAAAAGGAGTATTTTTTATACGAAGCATTTACTAAACGACAAAAGGGAATGTTTTTTTCATACGTTTGCGGCGACAACGACTTCTCCCCCATCATGACCGTTATTTGAGTTTTGGATTCCTCTACAAGCCATACCTTCTTTTTAAAAGAAAATTAAATACCATGTTTTACTTTTCTTTTATTTTGGTATCGAAAATGCTTTTCATAATGTTTTTATATCAATGTGTTGTATTGATATCTTGTGATTGAAAGGTGGAAATGTTATATTTCCTTTATGCATGTTTTATGTGATATGATTATGTTGAGGTTGTTGGGCATTATTATGAAGACGGGTGGTTCCATGATAAACTAAGGGTGGGTGAGACCGATATAGCTCTCCAATGCATTGGGTAACGCGAAGGAGTGAAACGTTACGGTTTCTCCGAAGCGATTTAGGGAATATACTATGATGGGTATTCCGAACGTAACCAAGAGGGTTTCTCCCTACGTAAGAATGTTATGAATGCCTCAAGTTACCTTTATGTCATATGATTTCTATGATTTATTCATGATTAGATGAGGTATGTTTAAGTGCTTATGTTTTATGGGTAAAGTAGGATTTTATTCTTATGTATATATGAACTTATGTTTCCTTACCATATTTTTATATCCTTTACTTAGTTTTTTATGCTCATCCCATGTTTTTTGAAATGTTTTTCACAGGTCAAGGGAAAGGTACATGATATGATGATAGTGTCAAGGAAGTGTCAAGAAAGAATCCATGTTTTATCTTAAATATGTTTCCATTGATGGGAATGAAGAATAATATCTTTATGTAACCAGTTTGTTTATATGTGGAATGTAATGCATGTTTTATGATCATATTCCCTAAAAATCTAAACCCGAAAAGATCCTCAATGTGTAATCTTGTAATAACTCACGATTAAGTAAGGTTTAAGGCTGGGGCCTTATAGTTGGTATTAGAGGTCGGTTTAGATAATATTAAGAGTTAGAATTATATTAAATGATTTTCCAAATAATTTTTTTTAAATGATATAGCATTTGAAGATTACCATGTTTCTTCATCTAAGACATGTTTGTTCAGAATGGTTTTCCGCAGAGGAAACAGGGAAGCAGTGCTGAGAAGGCATACAGAAGGAAATAACATTCGAATCCGCATCCCGAGATGGTCGTAATTGTAACTGAACCGTTTGTTGAAGTGATGGCACAGTTGACTCAGGCTATAAATGGTGGTGGTATCCATGCACGAGATCAGCCAGATCAACCGCAGAGGAACATGTCTCTGGTGGAACATTTCATGAGGCAATATCCCCCATCATTCAGAGGATCATCTGACCATGTTCTAGCTGAAGGGTGGATTAAAGCACTGGAGAAGATTTTCGATGTCATGGGGTGTTCGGACAATCAAAAGGTTAGTCTTCCTATTTACCATTTGGAGGGTGAGGCAGATCAGTGATGGTTGATGGTTAAAAATATCAAGGACGCTAATGAGATTGATGCTTTCGACTTGGAGGAATTCAAAGGTATGTTTCTTGAGAAGTATTTTACTAAGGATGTTCGACTTAGGATGGAAAAGAAATTCTTGGAATTGAGGCAAGAGGAATACTCAGTGGATACCTATGAAGAAAGGTTCACTCGATTGGCAAGGTATGATCCAAATTTTATCCGAGACCTTGATAGTAAAATCAATCGTTTTTACTCAGGACTAAAGCCAAAATATCAAAGGGCATTAGCTTCTCGTGAGTTTAAAAGTTATGAATAGCTTGTTCGATGTGCTGAGAAGGTGGAAATGGAGTTCGCTGATGACCAAGTGTTCTATAACAACCAACAGAAGAAGAGACCGAGGTGGCAAGAGAAAGGTAATAATTCTTCAAAAAATTCTGATGGTAAGAAAACTACGTTTCCAGTTTGTGATAAATGTGGAAAAAGTCATGCTGGGGAATGTCTTCTAAACTCTGTAAAGTGCTACCGATGTGGTAAGATGGGACATAAGGCTCGTGATTTCACTGAAAATGATCAAGGTGAAGGTAAGACCAAATTCTATTTACAGTTAGTGAAATGTTATAAGTGCAATGAGATGGGTCACTATGAAAACGAGTGTCCGAAAAAGAGCTTGAGTGATGGGAAGCAGTTAGACTACTAGAAGAAAGGGGTGGTGAAATATTTTTCAACTACTTCAGAAGATGTCGGTCCATAAAATAGAGATTCATAGCTTCCTTGGTTTGGCAGGCTTTTAACGAAGGTTTGTAAGAAATTTTTCACGATTATCTAGTCCAATGACTAAGCTAACTCGGAAGTGTGTTAAGTTTATCTGGACAAAGGAATGTGATGATTGTTTTCAGGAATTGAAAAGAAGACTGGTGAATGATCTAGTTTTTGCACTACCTTCAAGGAATGGTGAGTTTGTTATATACAGTGATGCTTCATTGAAAGGACTTGGTTGCGTCATAATGCAGAATGATCATGTAATTGCTTATGCTTCACGACAGTTGAAAACTCATGAGGTAAATTACCCTACACATGATTTGGAATTAGCTGCTGTTGTTTTTGCTTTAAAAAATTAGAGGCATCATTTGTATGGAGTAAAGTGTGAAATGTATACCGATCACAAAAGTTTAAAGTATATATTCACTCAGAAAGAATTGAACATGAGACAGAGGAGATGGCTGGAATTAATCAAGGATTATGATTGTACAATTCATTACCATCCGGGAAAAGAAAATAAAGTGGCTGATGCTTTGAGTCAAAAAAGTAATGTTTCATTAGCGATGTTGCGTTTGGAACATGATCCTTTGGTTAAGGATTTGATGAACTTTGGAATATAAGTTGTTGGTGCAGGAAGTCCTTCTGTTTTGTTTCAGGTATCAATGAGATCTTCTCTATCAGGTAGAATCAAGCAAGCACAGAAGCAAGACAGTGAGTTGCAGAAAAAGGTAGAGCTGGTTCAGAAAGGTACGTTGCCTGAATACAACAATGATAATGATTGCGTTTTGAGATTTGGGAAGAGATTGTGTGTGCCTTGTGATTCATAGTTGAAGAGAGAGTTGTTATGTGAAGCTCATAGTTCTCCTTTTTCAATTCATCCTGGCAGTACTAAGATGTATAGTGATTTGCGGGAGTATTACTAGTGGGATGGAATGAAAAGAGATATTTCTGATTTTACTGTGAAGTGTTTGACATGTCAAATAGTTAAAGTAGAGAGGCAGTTACTGAAAGGGATGCTCCATCCTTTACCAGTGCCAGAGTGGAAATGGGAGAATATATCCATGGACTTTATTGTGGGATTACCGAAGACATCTCGAGGTAATAATGCAATCTGGGTTATTGTTGATCGCTTGACCAAATCTGCTCATTTCCTTGCTATAAGAGATACTTTCTCTCTTGATCAACTTTCCCGTTTGTATCTTAAGGAGGTAGTCAGGTTACATGGAGTTCCTCTCTCCATTGTATCTCACCGTGATCCCAAGTTCACTTCTAACTTTTGGAAATGCCTTCAGAAGTCGTTGGGTACTGAATTAAATTTTAGTACAGCTTTTCATCCTCAATCAGATGGGCAGTCAGAAGGATCAATTCAGACCTTGGATGATATGCTACGAGCTTGTTCGATGGATTATTAGGGAAGTTGGGACCAACATCTTTCTTTGGTTGAATTTTCATATAATAACAGTTTTCATTCCAGTATACAGATGGCACCATTTCAGGCATTATATGGTAAGCGGTGTCGAACTCCAGCTTTCTGAGATGAAGTGGGTGAAAGGAAGTTGATGGGACCAGAATTGGTAGAAGAGTTGGCAGAAAAATTTCAACTGATTCAGAAGCACATGAGAACATATCAGAGCAGGAAGAAGAGTTATGCGGACAACAGGAGGAAGGATCTCTCTTTTGAGGTAGGTGATCATGTTTTTCTCAAAGTATCACCATGGAAAAGTGTGATGCGATTTGGAAAGAAAGGAAAGCTGAGTCCAAGGTTTATTGGACCATATGAAATTCTGGAGAGAGTTGGATAAGTTTCTTACCGAGTGTCTTTAACTCCGAGTTTATCTCAGGTATACAATGTTTTTCATGTTTCGATGTTGAGAAAGTACATGCCAGATCCATCTCATTTTTTGAGTCCAGAAGTAGTTCAGCTGGAAGAGAACCTATCATATGAGGAACAACCGGTCCTGATTCTTGACCACAGGGAGCAAGTGTTACAGAATAAGGTGATTCACCAGGTAAAGGTTTTGTGGAAAAACCACATGATTGAAGGGGCAACATGGGAATCTGAAAATGCAATGAGGGATAAGTACACCCTTTTATTCGATAAGTAAATAATTTGCGGGGACACAATTTTCTAAAGGGGGGAAGGATGTAACATACCAAGTAAGTAATGAATAATAGATATTTTATATATGTCTATTAATTAATTAGATAGTGTTTTAGAGGCTTAAAATAAAAATAAATCAAATCTTAAGCATGGAATACACCAATATTTTTAAAAGATTGGTTTGCTGCCATTTGATGGCAAACCATTTTTTAAATCTATTTTTTGACAATTTTATAATCTATATTTGTCACAATAAACATATCCTTTTTGATTGGGACATCAATATTTACTTTGTGTGAATTTTTGGTATTTTTCTGACAATGTTCGTTTTTTAATGAATAGTGAAAAATACTGCATTTTACATCAAAACTGCTTTTTAATATAATTTCATTATATGATTAGATTATCTATTGAATTGGTTTTGAAGTGAAATTAGAATATATTTTTACCATTTAATCCAATGGTTGTCATTGGAATCAATTTCACTTTGAAATTGGACTTAAACTGGTGTCAATCTTTTGATACTTATTGTTTCATAAAAACACGCTATTTGTAATAACAACGGGAATTAATTATTAAATTAATTAATGTGACTTATATATTTTGAATTTTGTAAAATAGACTTCATTTTTGAATTCAGAATATCAAATATATCTTAGGGTGAATTTTTGGTAATTTTCTGAAAATCTTCAATTTTTGATGAATAGTGAAACCACTAAGTCGTAGTTAAAAAAACCGATTTTCGTTTAAATGAAACTTTTCCACTTTTGTGTTTTGAATTTCAAAAATCTGACATACATGGTTTTCATTAAAAAGTAAAATGTGGTTCAATGTGATTAAAATAATTTTTTTTGTGAATAGTAACATATTAAGTTTTTAATCGCGATTAGTAGTAATTAGGGTAGTTTAAGGTAAAAATAATGGTTTAATAATATGAAATGACCTAGAAACATGTCCTAACCTCATTGGATTTGTCATGGACGACCAAGAAAACCCATGGGTCAACTTGGGGACCCCATGAAGCCACTTTTGTTGGAAAATGACATTAATATCTTTTTATTTAAAGTTAATGTAAAAATGAGACAAACATGAAATTGTTTACTAAAACAATTTTTACAAGGGGTTATACAAATCCGATTTTTGACTATAAATATTAATTGGAAAGATAAAAATATTTCCTACATCATAGTAATTGTTTTATAATTTTTAGACATTAAATAAAATAAATTATTTATGAAATCATGATGATGTAGTGATGACCTCGTTATTTAACGATTAAAATAAAAAGAAAAGATAATGTAATATCTAAGACCTACACATGTCAAAAACCTATTGGATGAGTGGATTTAGAACCCTTATCACCTTATCCTCGAATTATATCAATTTGGGACCTTTTGAATCTGAAACTCATTTTAAAATAAAGTAACTTATCTTTACTTTCCAAGAGTGCCCCTCCTCTCCTCTTATAAAAGGCCCCCACCCCTACCTCCTAACCCACACTCCCAAAGCCATTGGCTCGGCCAACCCCTGCTCATTGTGTCTCTCCACTTCCCTCTATTACTCCTTGAAGCCTAACTTTGGGAATAAGTCTTCCCAAGGAATCCTTTGAGCTCAAACAAAAGAGAGTTACCCGATTATAAGGTAATGTCTTCTTTTGAGTCCTTTTGTTTTATTTTACTTATCCAACCCCCTAAACTCTTTTTATTCATTTATTTTGTAACAAATACAGTATCTTCAATATACTAGGATGTTTTTATAAGAATGATTCAAGATAAACCTACACACACCTACATTTAATGTTTAATGAACATACGGTTTCCGTGGATGGTGAATTTACGCCTCCCGAAACGATGGTTGTTCAACATTCCTTTAACACCTTCAAAGGGGGCCATTAAGATGACAATATATTTATATATTATATATAATATGTTTATGATTTCCTTAAGCTTCGGTATTTTTCTTTTTGGGCATACCTTTATGGTTTCCATTATCGGTAAATGTGATATCTTCATTTGAGGAAGTGCAGACTATCGCCCCCTCAAAGTGATTTGATTCGTTAAATACCATATGTGGGACGTATAAAGGATGGAACTATGATATTATATATGATATTATACTGGAATTATAACATACCTTTATATCATTATGATTCTATTCTATATAATACGAAATAGAATTGAAAGTAGCATTCATGCGTACGTACGGCTTACCGTCCCCATGAACGGTGCATTTCATTTCTTACCTCTAAATGATTATGTAATATTATAAATGCATGCATGTACCAGATATATATGACATATATGATATCTACATCATGAATACCATTATGGATATAATGTATACAGGAACAACTTGTAATTATAAAGGGATTATTTTTGACTCAAGTACCAATGATCGTTAAAACGACCGTTATTAACATAAATAATTATAGTGTTCATGACATGGAAATAAGTGATATAAAAGGATTAATGAACTTGAAAAATGTTCTTAAACAAGTAGAAATTAACCCATGTTTATTATTCATGAGATTAAAGAACGACCGAGTCAAGTCGGACCCAAGGTATGGGACTTCGTCTCAATCTCCTTTCATTGAGGCATATTTTGTTTTATACACAACCTTCTTTTATACGGTATATAAACCCCTTTCAATTTTACCTTTATTCAAAAGGAATCTTTTTTATACGAAGCTTTTACCAAACGACAAAAGCGAATGTTTTTGTCGTACGTATGCGGCGACAACAACTTCTCCGCAATCGTGACCGTTATTTGATTTTTGGCTTCCTCTACATGCCATACCTTATTTTTAAAAGGAAAATAAATACCATTTTTTACTTTTCATTTATTTTGGTTTCGAAAATGGTTTTCATAATGTTTTTATATCAATGTGTTGTATTGATATCTTGTGATTGAAAGGTGGAAATGTTATGTTTCCTTTATGCATGTTTTAGGTGATATGATTATGTTGAGGTTCTTGGGAATTATTATGAAGACGGGTGCTTCCGTGATAAACTAAGGGCGGGTGAGCCCGATATAGCTCTCCAATGCATTGGGTAACGCGAAGGAGTGAAACATTAAGGTTTCTCCGAAGAGATTTAGGGAATATACTGTGATGAGTATTCTAAACGTAACCAAGAGGGTTACTCCCTACGTAAGAATGTTATGAATGCCTCAAGTTACCTTTATGTCTTATGATTTCAATGATTTATTCATGATTTGATGAGGTATGTTTAAGTGATTATGTTTTATGGGTAAAGTATGATTTCATTCTTATGTATATATGAACTTATGTTTCCTTTCCATAGTTTTATATCCCTTACTGAGCATTTTATGCTCATCCCAAGTTTTTTGAAATGTTTTTCACAGGTCAACGGAAAGGTACATGATATGATGATAGTGTCAAGGAAGTGTCAAGAAAGAATCCTTGTTTTATCTTAAATATGTTTCTATTTATGGGAATGAAGAATACTATCTTTATGTAACCAGTTTGTTTATATGTGGAATGTAATGCATGTTTTATGATCTAATTCCCTAAAACTCTAAACCTGAAAAGATACTCAATTTGTAATCTTGTAATAACTCAAGATTAAGTAAGGTTTAAGGCTGGGGCCTTATAGATACATTCCACAATTATCTGATGTGGGAGGTTCTTTTTTTCTCATTTTCCCTTTATCATTTATTTTCAATAACTTCTCTATCTAAACTTTCTTCCCTTTTAAGCTATAATTCCAGTATAAATAATCATATGTCTTGATATCATATAAAAATATTTAAACAAAGGATAAAAATGTTTAATATAACATTTCCCTTCATTGAACTTGATTAAAAAGTTCAATGAAATTTTACATCTCGAATTCTATGTTATGTATATAATTTATATCCTACCAAGATAATCATGTAATGGTTGGTCCACGTTCTGTATCACTTTCTTCGCCCATATTATTTAAACTTGGAAAATTTCTCTTCATCTTATTTTTTTACTCAAAAGGGAATTATTTTTCAAATAATGTTTACTCAAGAAGATTTTTATTCCATATGTTATATTTCATCTTCATGACTATTATTTTGGATCAATGACCCCCATTGGTCAAAATTCCCATCAATAAACTGAATGTGGACTCTTTTACATTAAACCACATCTCAATTATATTAAAATTTTATCCAAAACATAAACTATTTCTCTTCTATAATTGGAATTCAAGACACACTAAAAGATTGGGGATTCTATAACATAATGAAAACTAATTTAGGATAATATAACTAGGGAATATTTTTCTCTATTAGGGAATGGTTATTTTTTATAGCATTATTATAATACACTAATATATACATTATTTTTTCTATTCCAATAAAAACTGAATTAGTTTTCTCCATACAAAAATCACAACATTTTTCAAGATTATTCATACCATTAAACTATCTAGGAATATTTTATAAACAATTATTGATACTTGATTAACTCATAAAATTTTGAATTTTAACCAATAATTTTTAATTCAAAATATCTTTTCACAAATAAATAAATTTATAAATACATGCATTTATTCTCTTAGATTAATAATCATTTGTTTATTTGGGGATATATTTACATTAAAATATATCATAATTGTTTGTAAATAGAATGTTATTTTTTCTAAGCATATCCCATGGGAGTGTCGAAGCAGGTTCTGTGTGTCTATTTTCAGAGTTATTACCCCTTTGTACCTCTATATTGATGTAACACCCCAGGTAAATAAAGAATATGAAATTTTTATATTTATACCTATTTCTGAATAAAATGTTATAATTAATTTAAAGGGAACAATATGCTCAATGTCTTACCAAATACACAACAATGAGTTCCTTTGAAATCTTATGTTGCCCTCTAATAATAAAATAATTTTATTTTAAATGGTAGTTAACACCAAGCCATTGTAATGATGGGAATGAACAGAAATAACTATAAAATTATTATATATGTTTTTCAAATATTTTTACTTTTTACAATAAATAAAGAGTATTAAAAATGCGAATGAATCAAATTTTAAGCGTAAACATTATAATATTCATTAAATAGTCGATTAAACGCCATTTGATGGTGAACCTCTTTTAAATCCACTTTTTTAAAATTTTATGTGTTATATATGACAAAACGAAATTCATCTTTAGAAGCAGTACATCAAAATTTACTTTGTGTAAATTTTTGGTATTTTTCCGATAAAGTTCATTTTTTTAATGAATAGTGAAAAATGTTGTATTTTAATTCAAAACCTCTTTTTAATCTAATTCAGTTATATGATTAGATTAAATTTTAAATTGGTTTTAAAGTGAAATTAAAATATATTTTTACCATTTAATCCAACAGTGGTCATTGGAATTAATTTCACTTTGAAATTAGACATAAAACCGGTGTCCATCTTTTAATAAATATTGTTTCTCAAAAACATGTTATTTTTTTGGACAGCAGAAATTAATTATTAAATTAATTAATGAAACTTATATGTTTTGAATTTTGTAAAATATACATCATTTTTTTATTCGGAATATCAAATATATCTTAGTGTGATTTTTTGGTATTTTTCTGAAAAACATCAATTTTTGATGAATAGTGAAACCACTAAGTGGTAGTTTAAAAACATATTTTTCGTTCAAATAAAACTTTACCACTTATGTGATTTGAATTTCAAAAATCCGACATAAATGGTTTTCATTAGGAAGTAAAATTCGGTTTAATGGGATTAAAATAATTGTTTGGTGAATAGTAACTTTTAAGTTTTTAATCGCGATTAGAGGTAATTAGTGTAATTTAAGGTAAAAATAATGTTTTAATAATATTAAATGACCTTGAAACATCTCCTACCATTATTGGATGTGTCATGACCGACCAAACCATCCATGGGAAACTTGAGGACCCCATGGAGCCACTTTGGTAGGAAAATGACATTAATACCTTTTTATTTAAAGTAAAAATTAAAATGTCACAAACATCTGTTGTTTTACTAAAACAATTAAATGGGGTTATTGAAGTCATGTGTTTTACTATAAATATTCATTATAAAGCTAAAAATATTTCCTACATCATTATATTTTTTTCATTTTTATACATTAAATAAATTTAATTATTTTCGACACCATGATGATGCTGCCATTACCTCATTATTTAACTATTTAAATAAAATGAAAGGATAATGTAAAATCTAAGACCTAAACTTTTCAAAAACCTATTTTATGTGTGGATTTCGAACTATTATCACCTTATCCTAAAATATATAATTATGGGACCTTTAAAATCTGAAAATCATTTTATAATAATGTTACTTTTCAAGACTTTCTAAGAGTTCCCCTCCTCTCCTCTTATAAAAGTCCACCATCTCTACCACCTTACCCACACCTCTCAAGCCTTTGTCTCGGCCAACCCCTACCCATTTGGTATCTCCACATACCTCTCTTAGTCCTATAATCCTCACTTTGGGCAGAAGTCTTTCCAAGGAAGCCTTTGAGCTAAAATAAAAGAGTTACCCGATTTAAAGGTAAAGTCTTCCCTAGTGTTCTTTTGTTTTATATTGCTTCTCCAACCCCCTAATCCCTTTTTATTACATTATTTTGTAACAACGCCAGTATCTTCAATACACTTGGCTGTTTTTATAAGAAATATTCGAGCTACACTGACACACACATCCATCTAATGGTTGAAGAACATACTGTTTCTGTGGATGGCACATTTTTGCCTCATGAAACGATGATTATTCAATAATATTTTAACACCTTCAATGGAGGCCATTAAGATGTCACTGTATTTATATATGATATATAATAGGTTTATTTT
This sequence comes from Viscum album, assembly GCA_963277665.1. Taxonomy (NCBI): domain Eukaryota; kingdom Viridiplantae; phylum Streptophyta; class Magnoliopsida; order Santalales; family Viscaceae; genus Viscum; species Viscum album. The sequence continues at coordinate 1,230,059,261 of OY728162.1, read as the reverse complement.
TTTCTTAATATTATGTATTATTCATTTATGGCATACCATTATGGTTTCCATTATGGGTAAACATGATATCTTCATTTTAGGAAGTACGGACTACCGCTCCCTCAAAGTGATTTGATTCGTTAATGCCATATGTGGGACGATTAAAGGATAAATCTAATGATATTATATATGATACTATACTGAAGTCATAACATACCATTATATAATTATTATTTCATTCCGTTAAAGTATGAAATAGAAATGAAAGTAGTGTTCATGCGTACGTACTGCTTACAGTCTCCATGAACGGTGCATTTCATTTTTTATCCCCAAATGTAATGTATTATTATAAGTACATATATATAATGTATATATATGATGTATGTTACATATAAATGATTAATATCATTCTGAATTTAAAATATATATATATCTCTCATTTAGTTTTAATTCCATTAATATGACATAGAAATGAATGTAGCGTTTATGCATACGTACGGCTTATTGTCTCCATGAACGGTGCATTTCATTTCTTACATCTAAATGATTATGTAATATTTTAAATGCATGTCTAAAATGGATATATATGATATATATGATATCTAAATCATGAATATAATTCTTGAGATAATGGATATTTTACTACAAGAACAACTAGTAAATATAAGAAGTTCACTTTTGACTCAAGTACCAAGTATCGACAAAAAAAACCATTATTAACTTAAATGATTACATAATGTTCATAACGTGGTAATAAGTTATATAAAAGAAATAATTAACTAGAAAAAATTTCTAAATAACGTATAAATGAACTCATGTTTATTATTCATTAGATTAAAGAACGATCGAGTCCTGTCGGACAGGAGGTAAGGGATCTTACATCTCTCCTTCTTTTCAAGTACTATCTTTTATGTCATTTCTTTTATGATCCATGTTATTATGTTGGAGGATGTTCTTTTATTTTCCTATTTATGTAATTTTTATGTTAATGTGATGAGAGACCCAATTTGATCTCATCAATCCATTTTTGTAAGTTTTATGTGGCGCCGTTAGGCTGCCGAATTTTCATAAGGGGACTTTCATCTCACTTTTTATTCTCGTGAGATTCATGATACATTTTCCACTATTTCCTTTTGTGTGGTGTATTTACTGCACATTATTATAATATTTGTATAATATACTCTCATTTATGGGTATTTACATCTTCATTGTATGACCCTTCCTTCATGGGGTTTACGTTTCGAATGTTTCCCAAATCGGTAAGGGAACCTTTCACACTCTACTTTTTAAAAGACTTATTTTGTTATGTCTTTTAACTTACATATTTTTATGTTGGGATATGTTATTTTATAACCTTATTGATGTAAATTTTATTTTCAAGTGAGGAGATACGATTTTCTCTTTCATCAAATCATTTTCTGAATTTTAATGTGACGCCGTTAGGCTATCGAATTTTGGTAAGGGAACTTCGTAATCCAATTTTGATTTCATTGGGTTCAACTTGTAGTTATTGAATATGTCATTCTATGAATATGTGTGAATGACCTATTATTGTTTTACAATTAATATCCACTTATATTGGGTGTATTTAAATTTTTCACACATAATTATAAGATTGATTTATCCTTAATTTACGGATACCTTCTTTGTAAGGGACTTCGTCTCAATCTTCATTTATTGAGGCATATTTTGTTCTAATACAAGTCTTTCATTTATACGGTGTATAAACCCCTTTTAATTTTAATTTTATACGAAATGAATATTTTTTCTACGAAGCATTTTACTAAATGAAAAAAAGGAATGTTTCTTTTAACATACGCGGTGACAAAGACCTTTTCCGCCGCCACAGATATTATTTTGTCTTTGGATTCCTCAAAATTCCATAATGTTTTTAAAATTAAATAAATACCCTATAATCATTTATGTATTTTGGAATTGAAAATGGTTTTTATAATGGATTTTTTTATGTCAATATATTTTATTGATATACTGTGATCGAAATGTGGAAATGTTTTCCTTCCATTTTATTTGTTTTTTGTCTTATGATTTTATAATGGTACTTGGACATTTTACGGGTGGTTATGTGATAAACCATATGACGTGTGGTGCCGTGAATACCAGGATGGGTGGTCACATTATAACCTCCAAATCATTGGGTATGGAAGTTGGCCGTATGGCTATTCAATTAAGTGATATGTATGGAAGTCGGTCGTATGGCTATTCCATTAAGTGACATGTGTGGAGGTTTACCATATGTTTATTCCATTTAAGTATGTTTATGTCCCAAGTAACCTTTATGTGTTATGTATATGGGATTTAAGGTAATATTTTGGTTAAAAAAGGGTATGTAATGATCTTTTATTCATTAAATAGTTTATACTACTTCATTAGGTTAAAAGTATTACTTTGAAAAAGAATTCATGGTTTACATGTTGTTTTGAAAAACTAGCAGTTTTTCTTCTTTGTGTATCCCTTACTGAACTTTTTATGTTCATCCCAAGTTTTTTTTGAAATGTTTTTCACAGGACATAAAGTTGAATAGGGTCAAGGATGGGATCAAGGAAATGTCAGGAAATCTAAAACATGGAACTAGACAAGTCTCTTTTTAAGATTTTTTATTTTATGGAAACTTAGTAGAAGTGTCTACTTTGTAATCTTTTGAGATGTAATAGTTATGTCCTAATTCTATAAAACTCTAAACCTGAAAAGATCCTCAATGTTAATTATTCATTTAATTCAATATTAAGTAAGGTTTAAGGTCGGGGCTTATAGTTGGTATCAAAGGTCGGTTTAGATAACATTAGAGGTTACGGTATTCTATAAGAATAAGTGACATTACCATAATGGATAGGATTTCAGAAAGAGTCATCATTTTTTGATAAGGTGAATGAGTAAGTATATCTTAGTGTTTATATTCCTTATTAGTACATGATAATTTTGTTGATATACTCACACTGACATTTCAGGTTTTAGTAAATGGATGGATCTAGCAGGCACCAAAGTGACAATGGGTTTGAAGGAAACTCTGGTTGTTCTTTGATTAAGAGACTCGATGAAATTGGGGATTCAATGAGGAAAGTTTTGGTCGTTCTAAACCAACTATCAAGGAGTCATGATCAACCACTTGATCCTTGGTATGTTCTGTAATGCATCATGTATTATATAACCAACTCGACATGGATGTTCAGTTGATAATTATAAAGTTAACCATTAGGGTTTATATGATCCTCACTTTTGAGGTAATTATGGGTTACTATACGTTCTGATGGAATATGAACGACATGAGATGAACATGAGGTAAAATTATGTTATGGTTATTTTTAAAGATTTTATCTTGTTTTGGGGAATGTTTTAAGAATTATATAGTTTTGGAAGAAGGACAACACGCAGATCGTGTGACCACCTGTCGCGTCGGACAAAGCTGCAGGAATTGAACCCACAACAAAAGTGTGACAGGTGTTTATCTCCAACCCCTGGACTACGTAAAGTCCCTGGTTAGTTTGAATAATTTTGTATAGTTAGATTATTTGATCAATAAAGATATGTTTATTTTGGTTTATCTATGGAAACTATTAACCTATCATGGATGATATGTGATTAGGTTAATTAATTTTCAGTATGAGACTTTAAGAGAAACTGATGTTATTTGGAGATAAATGTTAATTTGTACATTGAGAGACTATGTGATTAAATCCTTCAAATATTTGGGTTTCAATCTTAGTTGGGTTTACTTTGAAGAATTTTATGGAAAAGTTGTTTATTGAATGGTCTTCGTTGAACTTTGGGTTTTGTTTGATAAATTTTAGAGATTAGGAGTAGTTTTTCTTTTCGTGAAAAAAATATCCTTTTTGGGTATTATCTGATCTCGTACTCAATTTTTTGTTTTGGTTTTGGTCATTGTATAAAGACATGGGAAATATATAGTTCTCTTTTTTGGATTAGGTTATTCTATAGAAGTTTATTATACCACTTTTAATGTGAACAAGTCATCCAAAATTCTCGTCATTTGGAGAAATAAGAGTTTCTGTAAGAAATCTAGTAAAAGTTGAAAGTCAACATGACAAGTAAGTATGTTTCCTTAAGATCAAAAATAAATTCCTCAATGTAAATTAACTTAAAAAAATGTTGTCTATTAACATTTCCTATTGGGGAATCAAATACTGTTTAACGCACCACAAGTTTGTGATTTTATTATGGTAAACTTTCTCCTAAACATGTTTTCTATCACTCTCCCTCAGAACATGAACCTTTTCTTTTTCTTCCATATCATTGCTTTCATCCATGGAATCCTAGTATGGGTTAACTCCGGTGACCTCTGTAATTCTCTTTCTTTCTTTTAAAGTGACTGTTTTACCGACTCTTGTTCCAATGTGGGACTTTCAATGATGTTTTGAAGCCCAATTTTAAAATTGCGAGGACACAATTCCCAAATGGGGGGTAGGATGTAACACCCTAAGTATATAAAGAATATGAAATTTTTATATTTATCCCTATTTGTGAATAAAATGTTAATATTAATTTAAAGGGAACGCAATACTCGATGTCTTACCCAATACTCAACAACGAGTTCCTTTGAAATCTTACATTGCACTCTAATAATAAAATAACTTTATTTTTCAGGGTAGTTAAAAACTAGCCGTTGTAATGACGGGAATGAAAAGAACTAACTACAAAATGATTATATATGTTTGTCAAATATTTTTACTTTTTAAAATAAATGTTTAAGGATTAAAAATGAAAATTAACCCAATTTTAAGCGTAAACATTCAAATATTCTTCAAAAGGTCGATTAACCGCCTTTTGATGGAGATCATATTTTAATTCCACTTTTTGACAATTTTATGTGTTATATTTGACAAAATAAAATTCTTCTTTATAATCTGGACATTAAAATTTACTTTGTGAAAATTTTTGGTAATTTTCCTATAATGTTCATTTTTTAATGAATATTGAAAAATGTTGTATTTTAATTCAAAACCACTTTTTAATAAAATTTATTTATTTGATTAGATTATATTTTGAATTGGTTTTAAAGTGAAATTACAATATATTTTTACCATTTAATCCAATTGTGTCCATTGAAATTAATTTCACTTTAAATTGGACTTAAAACTAGTGTCCATCTTTTAATAGATATTGTTTCTTAAAAACTCGCTATTTGTTTTGATAGTGGGAATTAATTATACATTTAATTAATTAAACTTATATGTATTTAATTATTTAATATATACATAATTTTTGAATTCGGAATATCAGATATAGCTTAGGGAGATTTTTTGGAATTTTTCTGAAAAACATCAATTTTTGATGAATAGTGAAACCACTAAGTGGTAGTTTAAAAACTGATTTTTCATTTAAATAAAACTTTACCACTTTAGTGATTTGAATTTCAATATTCCAACATACATGGTTGTAATTAGGATGTAAAATTTCGTTCAATGGGATTAAAATAATTTTTTGGTGAATAGTTATTTTTATGTTTTTAATCACGATTAGAGGTAATTAGTGTAATTTTAGGTAAAAATAATGTTTTAATAATATGAAATGACATTGAAACATGTCCTACCCTTATTGGATGAGTCATGGCCGACCATGAAAATATATGGGTCAACTTGGGGACCCCATGGAGCCACTTTTGTAGGAAAATGACATTAATACCTTTTTTTTAAAGTAAAAATTAAAATGTCACAAACATGTGTTGTTTTACTAAAAAAAAATTTACATGTGGATATTGAAGTCATATGATTTACTATAAATATTTATTAGAAAGATAAAAATATTTCCTAAATCATTATTTTTTTTAATAATTTCTCGACATTAATTAAATTTAATTATTTATGACACCATGATGATGCAGCGATTACCTCATTATTTAATGATTTAAATAAAATGAAAGGATAATTTAAAATCTAATACATACATTTGCCAAAAACCTACTGTATGTGTGGATTTCGAACTATAATCACCTTATCCTAGAAATATATAATTTTGGGGCCTTTAAAATCCGAAAATCATTTTATAATAATGTTACTTTTCAAGACGTTCCAAGAGTGCCCCTCCTCTCCTCTTATAAAAGGCCCCCACCTCTACCACCTTACCCACAGCACTCAAGACTTTGGCTCAGAAAACCCCTGACAATTTTTCCTTTACACATACCTCTATTACTACTAGAGGTCTCACTTTGGGCATAAGTCTTTCCAAGGAAGCCATTGAGCTAAAATCAAAAAGATTTACCCAATTTAAAGGTAAAGTCATCCTTTGTGTTCTTTTGTTTTATTTTGCTTCTCCAACCCCCTAATATTTTCTTATTCCTTTATTTTTTAACAACACTAGTATATTAAATATACTTGGATATTTTTATAAGATGGATTTGAACTAAACTTACACACACATCCGTCTAATGGTTGAAGATCATACTATTTCTGTTGATGGCGAATTTCTGCCTCACGAAACGATGATTGTTCAATATTCTTTTAACACCTTCAAAGGTGGACATTAAGATGTCACTGTATTTATATATGATATATGACATGTTGATGTTTTACTTAAAATTATGTATTTTTCGTTTATATCATACCTTTATGGTTTCCATTATGGGTAAACGTGATATCTTCATTTTAGGACGTGCGGACTACCGCCCCCTCAAAGTGATTTGATTCGTTAATGCCATATGTAGGATGTATAAAGGATAAAGTTAATGATACTATATATGATACTATAATGGAGTTATAATATAACTTTATATCATTATTATTTCATTCTATTAACGTATGAAATAGAAATGAACGTAGCGTTCATGCATACGTACGACTTACAGTCTCCATTAACGGTGCATTTCATTTCTTATCCTCAAATGTAATGTACTATTATAAGTACATATATATAATATATGTATATGATTTATGTTACATATAAATGATTGATATCATTACGAACTTAAAATATATATATATGTATCTCATTTAGTTTGAATTCCATTAATATGACATAGAAATGAATGTAGTGTTTATGCGTACATACAGCTTACTGTCTCCATGAACGGTGAATTTCATTTCTTACCTCTAAATGATTATGTAATATTATAAATGCATGTATATACTGTATATATATGATATATATGATATCTACATCATGAATATCATTCATGAGATAATAGATATTTTACTACATGAACAACTAGTAAATATAAAAAGTTCACTTTTGACTCAAGTACCAATTATCGACAAAACAACCGTTATTAACTTAAATGATTAAATAATGGTCATAACATGGTAATAAGTGACATAAAAGGAATAATGAAATTGAAAAAGGTTCTTAAGAAAGTATAAATTAACTCAAGTTTATTATTCAAGAGTTTAATTAACGATCGAGTCAAGTCGGACACGAGGTAAGGGATCATACCTCTCTCCTTCTTTTCAAGTAATATCTTTTATGTAATTTCTTTTATGCTCCATTTTCTTTTGTTAGAGGATTGTTGATGCTCCTTTCGTCACAGAATCTAAAGTTCGGAAAAGGGAATATCTGAGCTCAAAGTGATTAATCCTTTGAAGAAACATCAAAAATCGACAAAAGGATGAAAAAGGAGAACATTGCCCATGTATCGCGCAAGTTCCCTTTTGGTCGCGCAAGTACACTTGCGCGCCGCCTCAATACTTGCACGACCCCTCATGGTCGTGCAAGGGACTTGCGCGACAGATCTGGTAACCGCCTAGTAACCGCCCAGGGTCTTCTTTTTCCTATAAATAGACCCTGTGGGCCTCCCATTCGAGGAGGATCTTTTTCCAGAAACTCGGATTGAAGCTCCCGACGCCCAAGTCTCTTCTCAAAGCTTCCAGAACACTTCTAAGGTAATTTCTTACCTAGAATGGAAGATCTAAAGGGAAGAAGGAAGGCCAAGTGTTGAAACTTATCAAACACTTGCGCGCCGACTTAATTCCTTCAATATAACTTGCGTTTCCCCTCTCTGGAAGAACCTCAAGAGGATTATAAAGGGTTTAATAAAGAATCGCTCAAGTATTTCAACTCTGGTTGTAAATCGCGCAAGTATCCCTCATGTCGCGCAAGTATACTTGCGCGACCAATACTTGCGCGCCGCCACAGGACTTGCGCGGCTTTTAATACTTGCGCGCCCCTATCTTTTTGGGTGCCCATCTTGCCCATTTTACCCCTCTTAAGCCATTTCACCTTTCCTATTCAAGATTCAGTCTTCAAGATACTCTTCAAAGCCATTTATGGCATGATTTCTTGATTTGACATCCTTGTCTGAAAGGAATTCTGTGAAATATCTCTCAAAACCTAGTGATTTAAACATCTTTATGTCACCAAAAATTGAGAGTTCATTCATTCAACCTCATCCTTTAAATATGAGAGAATCCTAACTTGGGCATCTTCCTCAGGAGTACGTCCCAATCAAGTCCTCTAAATCTTGAGCATCTTTCTTAAGAGTAAGCCTCAACCCCAACTTTGGGCATCCTCCTCAGGAGTAAGCCCCAAATTCTTAAAAGTTCCCAAACTTGGGCATCCTCCTCAGGAGTAAGCCCCAAACATTAATCCCTAACCTGGGTCTCCTTTTCAGGAATAAGACTCAGTCATAACCTTGGGCTTCCTTTTTAGGAGTAAGCCCCAAGTCCCCTAACCTAGGCTTCCTTCTCAGGAATAAGTCCTAGTCATAAATCTTGGGCATCCTTCTTAGGAGTAAGCCCCAAGTCTCTTAAAATTTCTCTTAACCAGTCATAAATTACCTTTGATTTGGGTTTCCTCTTTAGGAATAAAACCCAATCATAAGTCCCCTCCTAACTTGGGCATCCTCCTTAGGAGTAAGCCCCAAGATTAGAGTATTCAAATCTCCATGAAGCACATATAACTTTGTGGACCCTGTTCTTGGATTTTCTCCCTAAAAGTAAATCCTAAACCTTCGTCTATCTGGGCAGTCATCTATACATAAGCCCCAAAACAAAATTCTTATGATTTCATCCTTCATGGCATAATTGTCTAATTTTTACCAATACCTCTTGTTTCTCACACCGAGCATGACTCACGTGATCTTAGAGTGTAAAAGTAATTACGACATTCATCTTTGAGCCATCAATCATAAACATCATCCATTTCTCGAACTACGTGGGTTCTGATTCCTTTTCCAAAACAAAGGATACGTAGGTAGCCCATTTATGGGTTCGATCCAAACTTTGAAATAATCTCTGTCCCTCTGAATGACGATAAACTTCAAGTGCCCCACTGAGTGGCTTTAAAACCAGCTTGGTCATCATAATGACCAAGAGACTTTTATATAAATTTTTTGAAGGATACCATTGACCAAGAATCTCTAAACAAATATAGATGATTCTCTATTGATGAAGAACCTCGAATACATATAAAAGATTCTCTAAATTTCTTGTATACTTGATCATTGATTGTTAAAATTAAAGGAAAACTCATTTTATACTTGGTAATGTAATAAGGATTCACGAACATAACTTAAATCTATAAAGAGAGTCCCGGAGTAGACAATAATTCCCCTCAAAAAGGTGTGATGAGTCCGACCTCCCATCCTCTCGACCAATGCAAATTCCTAAGCCTCATTAGCCCACAAGATAATGAGCGCCTGCCTTTGGAAAGTAGGTCCAAACGGATGTGGAATCATTGGATGTTTCCGGTTCTACGAACAAACCCGTTAGAAACCGATCGGAACGTTTGAATCTCCCGTCCAGGAGGTCATCCCCGGATTCCGCGCGAAACAAAAAATGGTGAACCCGACGTGAATCCTTAACCAAGTTAAAGTGATGTTCTTCTTATCTGTTAGGCTCTTTGGGCCAACAAGGCAATCATTGACATGTGATCATCCAAAAGATGCAGTGGCCGGATTCATCTTGATTATGTCTATTACATGGAACAGGCACTCTTTTTTCAAGATCTTCTACAAAAATGGCTTTCCTTAAATTCACCCCTGTGAATACTGCTGCTGGGAACACCTCTACTGTGAGGTCTGCTGCTGTGAAAACCAATGCTGCTACTCCTGCTGGAACGTCATCCGCTCTGAGGATGACATCACCAACTCAGCGTCTTCAACGCTGTGTTTCTAATGCACTGGTTAAGGAGTACCGTCGCAACGGTACTATCCCAACTCTGGAGGCCTCTCGTCAAGCCCTCCAAGTTAACAATTCTACCTGGTCGTCCGGACAACAGCGACCAGCAATCAAGAAGCAGACGGTGCTGACTACCGTCTCCAACCGTTTCGGGTCGTTATCCCCGGAACGCAATTTCCATTCACTCCCTTATTCCGAGGAAGTGAATGAGCAGGTCCCGCAGGACCGTAATTCAAAAAGACAGGAGTCCTTCTCAAGGGCTCCCATCAACAATCGCCGCCAGACTCGTGCGGTAGTGCGCCCTCAACATGATGAGGGTACCGACTCCAGGCGTTCAGCTCAGGTTCCTTGAACCCGAGCAGGCAAGATGAATCGCCAGAGACGGAATCCGGTTAACAATAGGCAGGTTGTCATCCCTGCCATCTCCGGAGAAGTCCACCAACCTAACTTGGTGGCAAACAACGAGCAGGCATACACACCTGCCCGTTTTAATCCCGCTGTCCAGCAGACTCGTCTGGCAGCATCAAGCCGATCCCGCCAGGCAATTCCGGCGGAGTACCATAGGCAGGAACATACACCTGCTTATACATCAGCAGTTAGTCAGCAGGCTCGTCTGACTACATATGGTGGATCTCATCAACCGCGTTTGGCGAAGTGTAATCAGCAGGCACATACACCTGCTAATACTAATCAAGCCTACCAACAGACTCGTTTGGTAGCGCACGGAGAAGTCAGTCGGAAAGCCCCGACGACAAACAGGAGGCAGACTAAACTCTCTGCCTCCACACTTGAGTACTGTCAGGATTCACTGACAGGAAAAGGAGGACAGGAGCAGGCACATACACCTACTCCAAGCCCGGAATGGACGTATATCCCCGTTCCGGCGGCTGAAGTCACCAAACATATTTTGTTAATGGTGAAAGAGCAGAAGCAAATTCCTGCTCATATTCTGGATGCTTGCCAGGATATCATAACAGCTTCAGCATCATCTCAGGGACAGACACATAAATCTATCCCTAGCAGTGGAGTGACCCATCAACAATTCACTCCAGAACAGACACACACATATGTTCCAGTCCAAGAGGGTTGTGGGGCCTACTCCCCCATATCATATGGACAACCAAGTCAGGCACATACACCTGATTTGAGCGATGATCGTCAGCCTAACCTGACCATCTTTCCTGATCAGGCACATACACCTACTCAGAGCAATCACTTTCATCATCAAGTGGTTTCTAAAGCGAGTAAGAAGGCATCTAAGAAAAAGATCCGCCCAGCACAGTCAGGAGATCAAAGGCCAATCTGCAACAAGGCCTTGCTCGATGCTGGAGTTCTTGAAGCCCTCAGAAATTTATCTGTTGAAATTCAAGATTCTACTCCCTCAGTTCCCAATAACAGGTACATTAATCCTGAAGGTCTTCAACAGACACTTCCTCATGAAGACTTGCTTCATGAAAATTCGGTCAATCTTGAAGTTTCTTCTTCAGATGAGAACCACAGGAACCCTCTGTGTGGTCAGAAGTCCAAGGAGCAAGAGATTTCATCTTTTGTTGTAACCCATCATGAAGGTCCTCCTCATGGTGATGAACTTCGCTGCGAAAGTCCTCTCCGTAGTAGTGATTCACATTGTCTCGAAAATTCTTCAGAAGGCAATGTAGTGACGAGAAAGCCCTCCTATCTCGAGGCACTTGCAAACGTAAAACCAGTCATGTCTGAAGTTTTACTATCGGCAGGTGAAACTCTTTCTCCATCAGAAGATAGCTTGGGGTTCAGGTTATTCTCCGAACCTTCCCTGGGTCATTCATCTTCCAGCATGAATAGTGATTCCTCTACCAATCTTGTTGAATCCGATGAAGCAACAAGGAAACACCAACTCTGGTCCAAACAGGTAGAAGAATCTTCATTTAATGATAAAGAGGAAATGCTGAACATGAGGAAAAAACTGGCAAAAGGTGAAGTACCAGTCATGTTTTGGCCTTTGGCTGATTCACAGTATGACATTCCAAAGATGTTGACGGATGATGAAATCCATGATATTCGTCTTAACATATGGAAAACTCTTTGTCAATTAAAGAAGAAGGTATTATCTTACGATGAATATGAAAATCATCTTAAGATAATAGAAGGGTTACAACGCCAGATTGATTTGGCATCTCTATCAGTCTCTCGGTATCTGAAGGCTGAAAAGCAACAGAGAACCCTTCAACGTTCATGCCTTGGCGCACTAAGAAGATTGCGTCAGTTAATATCCAATGCTCCATCTAATGTTCATATCAGAGGATGGGGTGTTCACGGAGCACTACATTTCACAGTGCTTTCCGGTCAGCAGAGCCCGCCGAAAATGGTCTCATGCAATGTTATTGCCCATGGCCGGCCACAGTCAATGGGCTTTGTTCATAATAAAAATCTTGCTCGAGATCAAGCTTCAACTAGTTCCTCTCAAAGTCAAGTATATAGAGAACAGGTTGTTGAATTGCTCCTACATCAAGCAGGCGAGAATATTGCACAAGCCTCTCGTCTGGAGCAAACACGTCATCAAATGACAGAAGTTTCGGAAATCATCCAACGGTCTGTTGAACCAGGTGATAAAAGTGGATACAGGTTAATGCATCCAGCTAATTTCCGAACTAAGATTCACAAGATCAAGAGAGATTTTAAAAATATCTCAGACATAGCATGTCAAGAGACACCCCAGCTTGCCAGTCTGGGGACTTCTCTAACCCAACCCTCAGAATCAACGAATGGGATTCGAGGAGTTGAGCAGAAGCAACAGGAACATCCCCAGTCCACCGGACTGGGGACTTTTTCAAATCTTCAATCCCTCCCTCAGAGAAAGTCAGTATTCTCTCGATTAGGGAATAAGCCTCAAGAGGAACGAAGAGCCAAGATGTCAGGAGATTCTCTCCAAGTGACGGTTCTCCAAGAAATTCCTGAGGGATCAAGTCAACGGAATGCCATGCCTTATCATGGACATAAAAGGAGACAATATCACAGAAATGCTGATAGAAAGGATTCCATGAAATATGCATCCATTAATGTCATCACTGCCGTTGCTGCTGATTCACCAGATGAGGCTCAATCAGAGGGATCAGATGAAGAGGTTCCTGCTCAAGAAGTTGCGCACACAGACCTAAATGAAGAAGGTGTGCGCACACGTAATCAAAGGCTTACCCAAAATCTGGGTATTCCTTCAAGTAACCCACTTCCCCCTCTCCGAAAAGGATCCAATAAGGGGAAAGGAAATAATCAGGTTACTTATCACCCTTCCTCTGAAGGAGGTCAATTTCTCTCATTAGAGCAAAGGTTTGCACAACAGGAGGAAGAAATGAAAGAATTAAGAAGGTTGAATGCAGAACTACTTCAGAGTAGTCTTCTTCTTAAGAATGCTGAAGTCCGACAGCCGAAGGAATTTTTTGTAACTACTAAGATGGATCAGGAATATCCTCCTTTATCAGTACACCCACAGAGGTCTAATCCTACGGGTCAAACGCAACAACGGTTGGCAGCACTACCATTAGTTGCAGCACCAACCTCCACGGCTGTCCAAGCTCCATTCATTGCACCTACCCAAAACCAAGTTCAACCTGACGTTTCTCAAAAGTTAATAACTACTATTGAGTCATTAACAGCTCGGTTAGAAACTATGGAAGGGAAACGGGCGCAAGTTCAACCTGAAAAGAAAGTTTACCCTGAATGGGTAGATTCAATTTCTCCTCCATCCAGTTTTGGAAACCCTATTTTCCCTACTTTCAATGGATCAGGTGACCCTGAACAACATTTGACGCATTACGTGTCTTGTTGTGATCCTATGATGGGAACTCCAGAGCAACAAGAAGCAGTGAAACTCAGATGCTTCGTGCGAACCTTGCAAGGACCAGCTTTTGTCTGGTATACAATCTTGAAATCCCGGTCAGTCATCGGATGGGAGGATCTTTGTCAAAAATTCCTTCTTCAGTTCAGCTCAACTTTGCCAAAAAACGACAGTTTTCGATCTTACAAACTGCAAGAAAAGGGAGAATGAAAGAGTCTCTGATTTCATTGCTCGTTGGAAGGGATTAACGTATTCCTTGAGTTTATCACTCCCTCAGGAGGAATTGTTGCCAATATGTGTGGCAAATTTGCGTGACGAATTACGCACGCCATTGATCCCTGTGAAATACACAGGAGGGTTTCGAGACCTTACTTCAATCGCTCAACAGATTGAAGATTCCCTTATGCAGGCTAAGGTTAAATCTCATGTAATTCCATCAGCTCCAGGAAGAAGAATGGGTAAAGCAGAAACTGCTACAGTTAGGCTTAAACAGGCACCTGTACCTATTTCTACTTCAAAACCTTCATCTTCTCGAAGGGCTCCACCTCCTGAACGCCAACAACAAAGGCTGTTTTGTCCAAATGATCAAAATGATCAACGACGAAAACAATTTGAGGATATGAAGAGTAAAACATACTCTTTCCGAAGTGAGCAAGTTCCTGGTTACTTCATTTCAGCTCTGGAAAATAATTTGGTTCAATTACCAGTGCCGAAGAGACCAAACAAGGAAGGAGATGAAGACCGTCCCAATTATTGTCCCTTTCATCAAATGTTGGGACATCTCATCCAGGAGTGTTTTGTCTTTAAAGACCTCCTACAAAAGATGGTTGACTTGGGACAAGTCAAATTGAAGGGTTCTTCAGCTCATGTAGCGTGTATCACCGCTACAGATCCAGAGGAAGGAGGCGAGTGGCAGGAAGTCAAAAGCAAAACTGCGAAAAAATATGATGATTGGATGGTCAGAAAGACAATCAATCGGACTCATTCCATTTTTCGAACACAATTGAAGAAGCCAATTGTGTCTCCTACAAAAGCTGCAGTAAAGCCTCCATCAAAGGAAAAATCCTCAAAAGGGCAGCGCAATTCAAAGAAGAAAGAGGAATCAGGAGAAGATGAGTATGTATCAAAGCCTAAATTGTCTTTGACTCTGGCAGATTTCATGCCATCTACTTCAAAGTCACGGGCACCGTCCCATCAAACGGCACAGCCTAAACAGGCTAATCAGGCAGAGTCTTTATCAGACGAAGAGTTAATCTTTGGTTCTGTTTGATCTCAATGGATGGAGAACACATCACGACTCCAACTAATGCCAGATTTCTGAAGAAGTATTTTGTATAAACACAAAATATTGTTCCCAGAACCAAGACTTACAATTGGTTCATACAGAAAAGGTCCAGTATGACCTTAAACTACACCATGGTCCAGTATGACCTTAAACTACAACTTCGTCCAACATGACATTAAACTGTGTCACACTTCTGTCCGAAATGACATTAAACTATAATACGTCCAGCATGACGATAAACTGTACGGTCCATGCATATGACCTTAAACTATTCGCACTTATGTCCCTGCAACATGACACTAAACTGTGCAGCACCAATAGTCCTAACTGCAAGACTTTAAACTGCATATTCCCTGATTTTGTCCTACATGACAATAAACTGTATAGAAGTTCCTATATTTTGTCCGAGATGAGATTAAACTATATTTTGTCCTAGCGACATGACATTAAACTGTGTGGCACTTTCATCGTCCAGCATGACGTTAAACTGTGTTAAGTCCCTTATTGTCCTACATGACACTAAACTGTATTCTGTCCGAGATGACATTAAACTATATTGTGTCCTAGCAACATGACATTAAACTGTGTGGCACTTCCAACGTCCAGCATGACGATAAACTGTAAAAAGATCAGAACTGATATCCTCATATTGATTCACCTTAGTCTTATCTATATGACTTTAAACTGTACAGCATCAGTTCGTCCTTGCTATATGACGTTAAAACTATACAGCAATGGTCCAGTATGACTTTAAACTGCAACTTCGTCCCACACGACATTAAACTGTGAAAAAGTTCCATAAACAGTCCAGCATGACCTTAAAACTGCATCATTCCTGGTCCATGTATACCACCATAAACTATTTGCAAATATGTCCAGCAAGACGTTAAACTGTGACGTCCTAACTACATGACGCTAAACTGTATAAAAGTCTCTCACGTCCGGAAAGACGTTAAACTATATAATCATCAAAAGTCCAGCATGACATTAAAACTGCACAATCCCCCTTTCGTCCAATATGACGTTAAACTGTATTGTCCCCATCGTCCTAACTACATGATGCTAAATTGTACAGAAAGTCCTTGATATGTCCTACATGACATTAAACTGTGCATCATTAAGGTTGTTATTACCTCTTGTTTCTCACACCGAGTATGACTCACGTGAGCTTAGAGCGAACATCAACCATAACACTCCCTTTGGGCCACTAACCATGTGTAAGTCCCAACAACATTTTTTTTATTAGATCATTGTCCCCAAAAACAATTTGATCTTTAATTCATTCTTTAATTGAACTACACAGACTTTGATCCTTGCCCTCCAGGCTAGGTATGTAGGCAACCTCCCAAGGTTCAAGCCCAAAAACAATCTCTTCACATTGGTTCACCACAATCTCATATGATGATGATTTGTGAAACCACCCCTGGAATCAATATCTTTACATTGATTCACTTTCGTCCTTGTTATATGACGTTAAACTATACAACACTTTTGTCCAGTACGACAATAAACTACAATATTCTTTGATTTCCTCATTTGAGAAGGAACCATTATTAACATTGATTCTTTTTCAATCATGGTTTTCATTTTCAAAAAGACTACGTACATACATGGTAATGCCTAAACTTTTTATCTTAGGTTAAAACCATCATTGCACTAAAGTCCCTTTTCACCCTTCACATGTACGAACCAAATTTGTACAAAGGGTAGTTTCAAGAACTACGTGGACTTGATTCCCATCCTTATGGGATACGTAGGAACATTCGAGTGTCCCTCGAATCCAGTCCCAAGTCTTTTGGGCCTAACCCCAAATTTCACTTTCAGTCCCTTGGCTGAAAAGTCTTCATGAAAACACACACTGTGTATTCATTATTATGGTCCGAATTCTATGACCTTAAACTAATATTACTCATACTTTCGTCCTGCACGACGTTAAACTACATTTCAAGAACTACGTATGGCTTGATTCTCATTCTTATGAGATACGTAGTGAAGTCCAAGTTTCAATTCAGGACCCAGCCACAACATGATTATGGTTTTCATTGACCTATGTATCTCTATATACATTGGAAAATACCCATCTTTATGTATTATAATCCTAACCTTAAATATTTTCAGATCTTCATAACCCTTTTTCATGACTTATAGTCACAAAAATGTCAAACTTCTGAGAATTCTTTTGCCTGACTATGCAGCACGTGCCCATAGGTGGCCTTGCATAAACAGTCCACATAAAAGACTTGTCAGCCAAGAGGTGCTATTTATTTGACCATGCAGCCAATGCCCATAGGTGGCCCTGCATGTTTTCAACCCCCTAACGGGTTTGTTAAATAATAGTAACTTCATTCTTGGGAAGAATGCCTCTTTTGTCCTTATTTGTCTTAAACGATAGTATGTAGGGATCCGCAAAAATAGCCATCCTTAACATATGTGTCCCATATCCTTTTTCATGATCTGAAAGTATTCAAGTCTATGGTTTATTCTCCTTCCCTACGTTTGGGTCAGACCTTCGTAGGAGTGATATTCATCCAGTTCTTCGATATTCTTGTTCGGAAATATCCTTTCCATATTCAAGTACCTCTTTCCATACAACAAACTCTATGCTTTAGAAAATTTGAATCTCCATAAACTTTCACTGGCTTTTTAGCACTAGGAAAGTAAATTTCTGAGAGTTCTTTTGCCTGACTATGCAGCACGTGCCCATAGGTGGCCTTGCATAAACAGACCACATAATAGACTTGTCAGCCAAAAGATGCTATTTTATTTGACTATGCAGCCAATGCCCATAGGTGGCCCTGCATATTTCAACCCCCTAACGGGTTTTGTTAAATAATAGTAACTTCATTCTTGGAAACTACTTTTTCTAATGCCTTTTAGCTCTTTTTCATATCATTCCTCAGATTCAAATATTCTTAAGTCATAGTTTACATATTTTCTCTCATACTTGAGTATGGTAATTTGTTTTCAGATAAATTATCAAGGAATTGAATCCATTTTTCGGTCAAAGCTATTTCGACCATAAACATTAGCCCCTTTATGTCCGGCTTGCATGACTTTAAACTGCCCACACAAAAGACAGAGGAACTATGAATAAAAGTCAAGTTCCAGCTCACTAAATATACATTTTTTTTGTATGATTTAGGTAATATTGAGCAGTTAAAAGATTCAAAGTTTGTAGGGTTATTTGTAATAAACCTAGTAAAAATCAAACTATGCTTACTAAGCCCATTGGCTTAAGTAAATTTGAAGCAGGTAATGAAAGAATGTGGGTACAAATGATTGAAGACAAAAGTGTTTTTCATTGATACACAAGAGTTAGAAGGACATCCACAGATTGGAGTCTCTTCTCTTTTTCAAGAATTACCAGAGGCTTTCAACATAACACTTCATTTGATTTACGGCATCCCGAGCTTCATCAGCAACCACCTGGAGTTCATTCATTCAACTGGAAACAAAAAGAGATGCAGTGATACCAGCTCTTCTTGGAACAATTGTAAAAGGATGTTCTTGAGTGCGGTTTGAGAAAATTTTATGCTGATCAAACAGTGACTCTGTTTCTGTCCAAGAGACTTGGAAGATGGATACATGGATTTGAGAATGGAGCATTGGAAGTAAAGAGCCATTTGGAGAGAGTACTCTTTTCAGATATTGCTCTAATACCATGTTTTTCTTCTCTCCACCAACCGGTAGTGGAAAACATTTCAGCCCATGGGTTTTCCATTTTCATATCTGCAAGGAAATGGCATGCAAGGAGAATTCGAAGGTTCACACCATTGTTGTTTCTCTTAATGCACAACATAACCGAAATGAAGAAGTAGCAGCGCAGCTGCATTTCAGGTGTATAGTTGTTTTCATTTGGAACATTGACTCCTTGCAAGTGACCATGACCACATAGAGACAGGTAGATGCTCTGTGAGAAATTAAGATGATATTTCTTCAAGTACTTAGCCAAATCTAGAAGAGTGCTGTCGCAGATATCATAGTAATCATGGCCAATGATGTTCATCATGTCATCAATCCGCTTGCTAGCCAGTTCATAAGTCATTCCAATTCCCTTGGGAACCACTGAATCTGCACAAAAGATGAATAAACAAACTCTTAAATGGGTTTATTTTTCATAAATTTTGTGAAGAAATTTGAAAAAATGGCTAAGGCATTAAGGCGCGTAAGTCTACAAAAATGGCGCGCAAGTATTCACGTGCCGCGCTAGTTTTTGCCGCGCAAGTATAAACCGCGCAAGTACGAATACCTTTACAGGAGCGCGAAATCAAGGAAAACAGAGCAGACTTGCGCGGCTTAGGTGACCTGCGCGGCGAGAGCTCGAGAAGGTATGAAGTCCGGAAATCCGGATACTTGTACGGAGGTGAGGCCGTATATTTATAGGCCAGGAGGCCTACCTGCGCGCCATACCCAGAGGGTTTAAGGCCTGCGCGACGCAGACTTGCGCGCCTCCCTCTGCGCACTGAAGACTTGCACGCCTCCCTTTTCCTTTGGAGGGATTCGATTTCCTCAGAGTCAAATCCTCATTTCTTTCCGGATCCAACTCTGAGGGGGGACTTTTGTTGACGCTCCTTTCGTCACGGAATCTAAAGTTCGGAAAAGGGAATATCTGAGCTCAAAGTGATTAATCCTTTGAAGAAACATCAAAAATCGACAAAAGGATGAAAAAGGAGAACATTGCCCATGTATCGCGCAAGTTCCCTTTTGGTCGCGCAAGTACACTAGCGCGCCGCCTCAATACTTGCGCGACCCCTCATGGTCGTGCAAGGGACTTGCGCGACAGATCTGGTAACCGCCTAGTAACCACCCAGGGTCTTCTTTTTCCTATAAATAGACCCTGTGGGCCTCCCATTCGAGGAGGATCTTTTTCCAGAAACTCGGATTGAAGCTCCCGACGCCCAAGTCTCTTCTCAAAGCTTCCAGAACACTTCTAAGGTAATTTCTTACCTAGAATGGAAGATCTAAAGGGAAGAAGGAAGGACAAGTGTTGAAACTTATCAAACACTTGCGCGCCGACTTAATTCCTTCAATATAACTTGCGCGTCCCCTCTCTGGAAGAACCTCAAGAGGATTATAAAGGATTTAATAAAGAATCGCTCAAGTATTTCAACTCTGGTTGTAAATCGCGCAAGTATCCCTCATGTCGCGCAAGTATACTTGCGCGACCAATACTTGCGCGCCGCCGCAGGACATGCGCGACTTTTAATACTTGCGCGCCCCTATCTTTTTGGGTGCCCATCTTGCCCATTTTACCCCTCTTTTGCCATTTCACCTTTCCTATTCAAGATTCAGTCTTCAAGATACTCTTCAAAGCCATTTATGGCATGATTTCTTGATTTTAAATCCTTGTCTGAAAGGAATTCTGTGAAATATCTCTCAAAACCTAGTGATTTAAACATCTTTATGTCACCAAAAATTGAGAGTTCATTCATTCAACCTCATCCTTTAAAGATGAGAGAATCCTAACTTGGGCATCTTCCTCAGGAGTAAGACCCAATCAAGTCCTCTAAATCTTGAGCATCTTTCTTAAGAGTAAGCCTCAACCCCAACTTTGGGCATCCTCCTCAGGAGTAAGCCCCAAATTCTTAAAAGTTCCCAAACTTGGGCATCCTCCTCAGGAGTAAGCCCCAAACCTTAATCCCTAACCTGGGTCTCCTTTTCAGGAATAAGACTCAGTCATAACCTTGGGCTTCCTTTTTAGGAGTAAGCCCCAAGTCCCCTAACCTAGGCTTCCTTCTCAGGAATAAGTCCTAGTCATAAATCTTGGGCATCCTTCTTAGGAGTAAACCCCAAGTCTCTTAAAATTTCTCTTAACCAGTCATAAATTACCTTTGATTTGGGTTTCCTCTTTAGGAATAAAACCCAATCATAAGTCCCCTCCTAACTTGGGCATCCTCCTTAGGAGTAAGCCCCAAGATTAGAGTATTCAAATCTCCATGAAGCACATATAACTTTGTGGACCCTGTTCTTGGATTTTCTCCCTAAAAGTAAATCCTAAACCTTCGTCTATCTGGGCAGTCATCTATACATAAGCCCCAAAACAAAATTCTTATGATTTCATCCTTCATGGCATAATTGTCTAATTTTTACCAATACCTCTTGTTTCTCACACCGAGCATGACTCACGTGATCTTAGAGTGTAAAAATAATTACGAAATTCATCTTTGAGCCATCAATCATAAACATCATCCATTTCTCGAACTACGTGGGTTCTGATTCCTTTTCTAAAACAAAGGATACGTAGGTAGCCCATTTATGGGTTCGATCCCAACTTTGAAATAATCTCTGTCCTTCTGAATGACGATAAACTTCAAGTGCCCCACTGAGTGGCTTTAAAACCAGCTTGGTCATCATAATGACCAAGAGACTTTTATATAAATGTTTTGAAGGATACCATTGACCAAGAATCTCTAAACAAATATAGATGATTCTCTATTGATGAAGAACCTCGAATACATATAAAAGATTCTCTAAATTTCTTGCATACTTGATCATTGATTGTTAAAATTAAAGGAAAACTCATTTTATACTTGGTAATGTAATAAGGATTCACGAACATAACTTAAATCTATAAAGAGAGTCCCGGAGTAGACAATAATTCCCCTCAAAAAGGTGTGATGAGTCCGACCTCCCATCCTCTCGACCAATGCAAATTCCTAAGCCTCATTAGCCCACAAGCTAATGAGCGCCTGCCTTTGGAAAGTAGGTCCAAATGGATGTGGAATCATTGGATGTTTCCGGTTCTACGAACAAACCCGTTAGAAACCGATCGGAACGTTTGAATCTCCCGTCCAGGAGGTCATCCCCGGATTCCGCGCGAATCAAGGATGTTATTTTATATTCCTATCTCTGTAATTTTTACGTTCATGTGATTAGAGACACTATTTTATCTCATCAATCCATTTTTGGAGGTTTTATGTGGCGCCGTTAGGCTGCTGAATTTTCATAAGGGGGCTTTCATCTCACTTTTTATTCCTGTGAGATTCATGCTACATTTTCCACTATTTCTTTTTTTTTTGTGGTTTATGTACTACCCATTATTATACTATTTTTATAATATACTATTATTTGTGGGTATTTAAATCTTCATTGTATGACCCTTTTTTCATGGGGTGTACATTTTGAAAGTTTCCCAAATCGGTAATGGAACCTTTCACACTCTTCTTTTTAAAAGAATTATTTTCTTATGTCTTTTAACGTACATCATTTTATGTTGGGATATGTTCTTATATATCCTTATTGATGTAAATTTTATGTCCATGTTATGATATACCATTTTCTCTCTCATAAACTCATTTTCTGAATTTTAATGTGACGTCGTTAGGATGTCGAATTTTTGTAAGGGAACTTCGTAGCCCAATTTTGATTTATTTGGGTTCAACTTGTAGTTATTGAATATGTCATCCTATGAATATGTTTGAATGACCTATTATTGTTTTATACTTAATATTCACTTATATTTGGTGTATTTATATTTTTCACACATAATTATGAGATTGTTTTGTCCTTAATTTAAGGATACCTTCTTTGTAAGGGACTTCGTCTCAATCTCCTTTTATTGAGACATATTTTGTTCTAATACAAGGATTTATTTTATATGGTGTATAACCCACATTGATTTTAAATTTTATAGAAAACAGATCTTTTTTCTACAAAGTGTTTTACTAAATGGAAAAAAGGAATATTTCTTTTAACATACGCGGTGACAACGGCCTTTTCCACCGCCGCGAGTATTATTTGGTCTTTGGCTTCCTCAACAAGCCGTAATGTTTTTAAAATGAATGAAATACCATATACTCTTTTATATATTTTGGTATTGAAAATGTTTTTTATAATGTATTTTTTTATATCAATATATTTATGGAAATATTGTGATAGAAATGTGGAAATGTTTTCCTTCCATTATATTTGTTTTCTGTATTATCATTTTATAATGGTACTTGGACATTTGACTGGTGGTTACGTGATAAACCATATGACGGGTGGTGACGTGAATACCAGGATGGGTGGTTACGTTAAAACCTCCAATGCATTGGGTATGGAAGTCATCCATGTGGCTATTCCGTTAAGTGATATGTATGGAAGTCGGCCGTATGGCTATTCCATTAAGTGATATGTGTGGATGTCCACTATATGGTTATTCCATTTAAGTATGTTTATGTCCCAAGTTACCTTTATATGTTTTTATATGGGTTTTATGGTAATCTTTTGGTTACAAATGGTAAGTAATGATATTTTATTAATTGAAGTGTTTATACTACTTCATAAAGGTTAAAAGTATTAATTTGATTAAGAATTCATGGTTTACTTGTTGTTTTGAAAAACTAACAGTTTTCCTTCTTTGTGTATCCCTTACTGAGCTTTTTATACTCATCACAAGTTTTTTTTGAAATTTTTTTCACATGACATAAAGTTGAATAAGGTCAATGATGGGATCAAGGAAATGTGAGGCTGTAAAAAAAGGGAGTAGACATGTTTCTTTTTAATAGTTTCTATTTTATGGAAACTTAGTAGAAGTGTCTACTTTGTAATCTTTTGAGATGTAATAGTTATGTCCTAATTATCTAAAACTCTAAACCTAAAAAGATCCTCTATGTGAACAATTCATTTAATACAATAATAAGTAAGGTTTAAGGCCAAGGCCTTATAATTAGAACCACACCCAGTTGTAGTATCTATAAATACATTTATTACTGGGATAACCCATATAATATCTATCATACCAATGCTTTGGGATGTTATTATATACTTATCCTCAATGATTATATTACAAAAGTGTTCCTAACCTATGTTTTCCAAGATTTGTCATCTATTGTTTATATTAATATTTACTTGATATCAATTATAATTACTCCAACTGTAGAATCACTGAACTAGTGCTTTACTTTATTACAATGGATAAGATAAAAGAATAAATTCAAAAAAGTCCAATCAAATTAGATATTTTGTGAACATAATTACATACATATTATTAATTTTTCATTAGGAATATAAAATGTTAAAGAATAAATGAGAAAATAAAATGGACAAAATCCTTGAAGACTCATTCAAATGATTCAACATCATAACCTTGGAAAAAGAAACCAAATAAGTTTGAGTACAAAATAATTTTATAGGAAAAGTATATTAGATTCTATAATGAGTTAATAATCTTAATAAATATGGAATTGTGAATAATGGATCCTATATTCCACATTTATGAAATGAAAATTAATAATAAATATTGCATGTTAAATAACATAAACACATGATATTTGATAAATATGCTAAAAATTAGGTGGAACTATAAAAAATTAAAAACTAAAAATAACCTGGAGAATAATAATAAGATTATTCTCAATGATGTAAATAAATACATATTTTATTCCATGTTTCTTATGAACATGGAACTATTAACATAAATTCCATTCACAAGACAGTTTAAATCATACTCGATAAAAAACTGTCTTATTTGGCTAACAGAATCATATCATGAGACTATTGATTCATCATATTTCTTAATATAAATGGTTCAAAACCCATTTCGTACCATTCCAATGCATTAAATGTATATCTAAAAATCGATTAAATTCATAAACAATGTACCTTAACAAATATCCTTTTTGAGTAAAGAATACTGATTTATAAATATTTTCCATGTTCATGAAATAAAATTATTTATAAATAGTATTTCTGAAATTTTTATATTGATATAAATTAATCATATACAAGATAATTCTTATTTATATTTAGTTTAAATATAATATTCAATGTTCACAAAAATGTGAAAAACCCAAGGTGATGTTAGTGACTATGAAAATGATTCAAGGAAGTGAATTCCCATAATTTTCAAGATCGAGATAATCCTTCAAAATCAAGAGGAAGAATAAGGATTGTATAAATATGTTTGATACCCATTGTAAAAATTAATTTTTTGATTTTCGTTGACTGTATAAATATATTCAAAATCATTCCTAAAGAATATATACTTTTGATTATGACAAAAAAATTCAGAAAATATAGAAAATTTGGAAAATAATTTTAATTGAAAATCATATTAAAAAATATTATTTTAAAAAAACCCTTGTAATCATTGAAATTATTCTTAAAATAAATAAATGTGTATAATTTCTTACATGTCATGCAAGGTAAAAAGACAATAATTTTTCATTGTCAAAAGTATCTAAAAGTTCCTTACTGAGAAAATGACCAGAATATTACTTTCAAGACATTTTGTGAAAATTAAAAATGTGTAAAAATTACCTTATCAAATCATTTTGAAAAGGTTTCAAAAAAATTAGAAAACATTTTTACAAAACATGGTTTAAATGAATACATGTTTCAAACAAAATGGATAAATGAAGACTAGTTTTATTAAAAACATCTTAATAAAAATATAGAGAAACATTGGTAATAATATGTGAAAATAATCATAAATCAACTAATAATAAAATTTAATAGTTTATTAAATTATTGTTAAAAAACTCCATTTAATGTAAATTCATGTATAATTAGTCATTAATGAAATTATATTGTGATGTAAACCATTACAATAATTATAACATTTTTGTGAGAATAAACTAATGAATTCACTGCATCTATCCACATTTAATCATTGTAAAATTATATTATATGTAAAATTATATATTCAGAAGACATTAAATATAAAATATTTACATATTGAAGACAAAAATACGTAATATATCCTAACGAAAAGGAATTGAGATATGAAATTATTTACCACTATGTAAATTTTAATTAAAATTAAAATAAATGTAATAATTAAAATTAAAACATAAAATACCATTAATAATTATGAATTCATAAAATCTGATTTCAAGGGATATTATATACTCCATATTAAATTATTTTTTTCTATAATAATATAATATGCCTCAATAAAATGAAATTTTTATGAAAACAATTACCTTATGCTCCATTTTTGTAGAATGATCATTAATATTTTTTATACTAGTTTTAAAAATGTTATTAACATATAATATAAACCTATTAATATTAAAAATATCATATATAATCAATTTATAACATCTTATCATCAGATTGTTATTAATCATTAATTATTTTCATTGTTTTTCATTTTAATTTCATTTTTTTCAAGTACGTTTTTCCTTCTTATTTTTTGGTAACTCTTACATTGATCAATATTTTATCTTATAATGAATAAAAATAATTATTTATATATAATATATTTTCAATGAATTAGTATTTATAGTAATCCATATTTTTTGGTGATAGGAAATGAAATAAACTATTCACAGAGATTGTATATTAATGGGATCATGAAAGATATTTCCATAGATTGGATGTATTGAATTAAATAAAATTCAATTATACATATAATATCACTCTAATGTTATAATTATTTCATTTATAAAGTATAATTTTATTAGATCCATCATTAATACATTTCATGTAAAGTGTGAGCGAATTACATTGTTATATAAGGCGGTAGTCTATTTAATACATGAGTGATGTATCACATTCCCATAAAATGGAATACATGATTTTTTCTGTAATATAATAATTAAAGAATCATAAAATCCATCATAATTATCATATATATCATATTAAATATTATATCAATCATTATACACAAACATTTAATGTTCTAATGGAAAAACAAATGACATCTGTTTGGGAGGCTATAGTCCACCTTACACACCAATAACAATTTCGTAACCCATTTGAAGGAAGTCTGTGAAATTATAGGTTTTACCCAAAATATTATTGTTATATTTAATATATGTAAGTTTTTATATAATCATGGTAGAAAAAATTTAATGAGGTGGAGAAGGAAATAAAATAAAATAAATTTTTAGAAGAACATTACATCTTCTTTGGGTATCCTCAATTGGATTGCCCAAATTACATCCTATGATATCTTTATAAACAATATAATGATTCTAAAAATATGTGAGGTAATTTTGGGAGTTATTTTTGAATGAGTTTGATTATAATGGGGGTATTAATGTGTAAAATGGAGTGGAGATGGGGTTTCATTTTAAAAGTGGGGTTACTGCAAAACAGGAAAATATTTGAAAGAGTAAATTCTAAAAAATTATTTTGATTCCTAGTTCCCAAAATAATTGAAAATACTATATACTAAAATAGAATAGGTCTAATATGGGAACAAAAGGGTGTTTAAACATGTCTATTGGTAATTTCATCTATTGTGTTTGAATTTTTATAACATAGTAAACTAGTTTTTATCTTAATCACATTAATAAATTTGAAATTATTTTTCAAATAAATTTGCTAAAAAAATATGTTGGCCTCAATATAAATTATAAAATATTTGGATTAAAATTATTCAATCTATTTTTCATAATTCAAATAACATAAGCAGCATAAATTAATTTTAGATTAATCCCGCAGACATGTCAAGAAAGTGGGGTTTTAATGTGAACATGTTGAGAAGTTCACAATATATTTAAATTAAATTTAGTTTCTAAATTTATTAAAATTACCTATATATTATTAATATTATTATATTTGAAAATTTTTTACTTTAATTCAAATTAAAAATATAGTTTAGCATTATAAAATACTTAAATTAAAATATCTATTGAATTAGAATTTATAATTTTTCATTATTTATTAGAAAATATATTTTTTTAAATAAATAAATAAATTATACATAAAAACGTTTTAAAATTAATTTTTAAAAATTTTAGTTTATTTTTTCAAATAAAATTTATAAAATTGTCAAAATTTATTTCTAAAATAAGTGCGCCAATAAATAGCTTCAAAAACACCTTTAGAAATGAAATGTTTTATGCTTAAAATTTTATTTAGTCTTACCTTAGGAAGACAAAATATATTTTATGAATTTAAAATAATTTTAAATATTGTATGATATATAAATTATATTAATATCGTCATATAATAATAATTAAATGAATTTATTATGATAAAAATATTTTAATGCATATAAATATATTTTTATAAAAACAATTCCACTATATTCAATTGGTTTTAAATTAATTTGTAATTAATTGGTAACCAATAAATTAAAAATATATTTTCATAATTTAGTTAATAGTATTTATATTATACAATTTAATGGATAATATTAATGGTAATTGGTAAAACAAGTTCTTGCATGTAATATATACCATCAAAGAAAATAATTACTAAGTGTCACAGATTATTACTCAATGTTTTATAAATTAAATGATATATCATAGATTGAATTTATATAACATAGTTATTATATTTTACTATCATGGAATTCTATATTCCCTTATATTGCTTGATTTTTATTTCATAAGTCATATTTAATTAAATTTTGTTATTTTCGAATTTCGGGGTGTTATGGTATATGATTTTAGAACAACCATTAAAAGAGTGAAATAATTTTCAAGAAAATATCAAAGGTTTTTTCCATAGTTACACACTATTTCATCATCTTGATAAAATTATATTTATCCATATCCAATTATACTATATTGTTTCTAATTTTTTTTTGAGGTGAATAATTAATTAGGTGAAACGATCAATGTTGTTGTTTTTTGAAAAAATAGGTATGATTGTTCTTGAAAGGAACAAGGGATTTTTTATATATTTTTTAGATTAATTATAATATAGGCAGGAATAATTCTTATCCCATTACTGAAATAAGTTTTTAAATTTCACCATGTTATATAATCAAGTGATTATATGAGATATTGAGTCAGGGGGGTAGTTATTAATATCATAGACTATAAATAAACCCAAGATGTTTATTAAAGCCTAAGAGTATTTGAAATGGATGAGTTTCAGGTGGTGATTTTTATTAAGTGATATATTTTACTTTATCGAATGGTATTCATATGAAAATATTTTACTTTTTTTATTTTGTAATTGTTTTGTGTTGATGGATTATCATATCATCTCATCCATTAAAGGTAAATAAAGAAATTATTTTTTTATTTCATTGAATTAATGAGTGACATATATATCATTGTTTATTTTCTGAAAATATAATATTCTTATACACTGAAATCCCGATTTTTAGTCTTAGATAATTTATATTACTACTCATGTTCAATTTGGTAATACGACTAAGTGAATCTCATGTGAAATATTCCAGTAGGAATGGACTTGTGCAATTATCATGTGGTTAATGCCAAAAGATGTGTTATTTGGAAATAAGTGGAAAATATGTCCCCAAATATGAAGTTGATCATTATTGTATTCCTCCCATGTACTAATAGTGAAAATTAGTTGGGAATAACATTCTATTTTATTTACAATAAGGTGGATAAGTGAACATAAATCATATAAGAGAACATAATGTGGTAATCATGTCAATGTAATATTGAAAACTAAATCTAGAATAGATATT
Source organism: Viscum album (assembly GCA_963277665.1). NCBI lineage: Eukaryota > Viridiplantae > Streptophyta > Magnoliopsida > Santalales > Viscaceae > Viscum > Viscum album. Next base: position 1,230,029,778 of record OY728162.1, on the reverse strand, counting down.
TGTGTACTCATATGTGTATGAAATGGTTTTTCTACAACATGTGTTGATTTTTTTTATTGACAAAAACATTTTTAATGATACATAGAGAATTTTTATGGACCCTTTTTAGAGTAATGGGTTTCACTCATGTATAATTCTACTTATTTAATTATGATGACTCATGTTATTATCTTAAATATATATGAAATTGTTTTTTTGGCCATATTTCCTACAACAAGTGTATATATTATTATTTTTTCAATGAATAAATGTTTATTTGGAGGCCATGAAATAATATACATAACTATTTTTCATGAATATTTTTTAGACAAGAGATTATGTGATAAGAATTTTAAGATGAGGGAGGATTGAACAAGATTTTATTATTTTATTATTTAAATATAATTGAATGGTCCTTGTTTAAAATAATTTCTAACCACACTCCCAGACTAAGATAATTCTCAACTGAGTCATTTTGGGTAGAAAGTAAAAATGGTCCTATAGCCCACAAACTTCGTTGGTACAGGGAAGATGCATTGTAGTGCGGACCTAAGAATTTGGACCATTATGATCACAAGCTATTTATCGTTGGTACCATTTAGATGTTGTCCAAGACATGTTGATCTCATGTCGGTTAATACATATACATGGTCCTTATATAAAATATAAATATATTTTTCAATACATTCTTATATTATATTTTTTCTTTTTAATAAAAAAATAATTATTATTCTATAGAATTCTATTTCGCAACATAATGGCCATACTAATTCACTATTCAATTTTCATATGAATATTAAAATAGTCAATAATTATTTTTTTAATAGAATTTTATAATATTTATATAGTAATTATTAACCATATTTACATGGTGTTTTATTGATCCTATTAAAAAATAACATGCATATAACGACCCACACTTTAAATTTTTATTTCATAAAACTTTATGCACACTTATTACAACATATAATAAAACCATGAAAAGACCGTATAGGTATAGTGTCTTTAGAAATTGGGAAACATAATCAACTGGTTCATAAAGCATCTACATTGCCTCCCATTTATTTCATCATATCTAGAGTCCCTTTTGGAATATCCTACTTAATAACCTTCTTCCTGACTTGGGTAATGAAAAAATACAAAAGGGTGAGCTCAAATTCTCAGTAAAGGTAAACAAAAGAAATATCAATCACATCATTTTCATAGGAACATAACATTTTGGAAATCTTAACCTGCAAAAGAGATCATAATTTCATAACATGGGATAAATCATAGTAGTGAAATGTAATCCCAATAATCATAACATAAAACATGAAACATTGTGTAATACACACATAATCATAGAGAATCATTTCTTAGTAGTCAATACTCATTGCCAAGACTATCTTAGCGGAAAAAGTCCATTTTTTAACCGAGTTCACTCCTCACTTTAGTCTGGTTTCACAGAACCAGATTAACCTTCCGTTCCAACCGTGTCTATCTCATGAGATATAAATCATTACCCAATGCATTGAAGTGATATATAGGTCCCACCCATCTGATAATGATACCATTATTATCTGTGCCACAAAATCACAAATCATACATCATTGGATAACCAATGTAATAAAAAAATGGGATTTTTATACATCGTGACATCATAAAACAATTCATATAAGATAAATAAATTTATAAAAATAATTCCATCACAAAATATTCAAATAAAAGTAATAATAGGTATAGAAAAACAACACTATATTATCTAAGATGTAAAATTTTGTTGATAAAACACTTGAACTCAATTCTTGAGGAAAATATCCTTTCTACTTCAAAAACATTTTCCTTTCATAACATGTCATATAATTTTAAACTAAAATAAGTTGATTAAAAATAAACATGAAAACATTTGAAGTAAGTTTCATGGAAATAATGTTATAAAATTCCATTCATGCCGTATAATTTTAAAAAACATTCTTCTCGTACTTTGGTCAGAAAAGTCAAAAAGTACCTCGTACGAAAAACGACAAAAGATTCCTTTCATATCTTTTACTAAAAACTCAACTAAGGGTAAAATTGGATTTAAAAAATTATAGGAGGATATAAATAATATTACATATTGAGGAAACATGGATGTGGATGATAAATATTCCCCAGTAAATTCTGAAGTGTAAACAATCTCGGATAAAAATTGAGATTGCGAGATTTTCCCTTACCTTAGGTCCGATTTGCTTCGTAAGTGTCCAAAACTCCTATATAATGATTTAAATAATGTCATTGAATTATTACAGAATCATACTCAATGTTATTATATAATATAAGGTCATATTATTAGCTTTTATTACTAATATTTCATTAATACTGGTTATTTGGATGTTTATTACTTTTCGTTCTTATGCGTGTTTTGTCGAATAAATTCTTATTCTTATTTTTAGGTTATAGATAACCCATTTATATAATGTTATTAGTGTAATATATATCATATTTATTCATTCAATTCATTTATATAATCATTATGCAATTAAGATCATGTAGAACGAGCCGCATACCATTGTGGAGACGGAATTCCGTACGTACGCACGAGAGATGATATCGTTCCCAGCATCGTAGAATTGTACTGGAGTGTATGTATAATATTTCATAATCAATATCATTTTACAATAATCATATATAGTTATTATTTACACCATTATACCCATCCAAGTATGGTGGTGGTGGAGAATAGATTACACCATGGCGTGGAGATGGTATTCTGTACGTACGCACGCACGGTGATTTCATTTTCTGTAGGATGGGTGGAAAGTGAAATATGGTTGTATCATACTTATAATAACATATCATTATATGAGTGATACTTATGTTATTAGTTAATAATGAAACAACTAAAGAAGAAGAAGTAGAAGAAGAAATAAAGTTGAAATAATCGGTAACCGACATTACCTCTTCATTGAAGCGCCTCTTCTTAACCTCTGCTTAGGGCACTAAAAACCGTCTTTGAAGAAGACAAGGACCTCTATAATGTTTCTAGGGAAGTGGAGAAGATAATTTTTCCGGGTTTGGCCGAGCTTGAAGGCTCAAATTGGTGTTAGGAGGAGAGGTATGAGGTTTTCTTTTATAAGGGAGTAGAGGGGCACCTTTGGAAAAACTAAAAAAATTATTTTAGTGTACAACCATATTCAGTTTCTAATAACTAAAAATTGATTTATTTCTAAACTAAGGTGGGGATGGGTCTAAATCCTCTCATCCAATATAATTTAGACAAGTTTAGGATTCTATTTTTACATTATCGTTTAGATTTAACTTTAAGTTAAATAATTTTACTTTTACTGTGTCTTCTTGTTTTCTTATATTATAAGGTTAATAAACGTACTATAAAAACCCAAAAGAACCCCAAGTTGTTTCTTATTAATATATATAACCTTATCTATGTCATTTTACTGAGCCTTAGATTTTTAGGAATAAAATAACAATTAATAATATAATATTTGTTTTAAAAACTATTTTATGTCAATTTTGACACTATTTGATAATTGATTTTTTTAAAATCATAACAGAATGATTAGTTCGAAATGAGTTAATTAAATTAATAATAAAATTTCATATTAACCTATAAAATTAGTGTAAAACATAAAAAATTTAAATTACATTTATTTGGGTATTTATAACATCAATTTTGTCAATATTTCATTAATAAGATAATTACTGCATCATCATTCTGTCATAAATAAATTAAATTATTTAATGTCTAAAAATTATAAATAAAATACCATTATCTATTAAATCTTTTTATATTTCTAATGAATATATATAGTCGAATTTATCTTTTTTGTAACCCTATATTAAAAATGTTTTAGTTTTTAAACATTGATTTTAACTATTTTAAATATTCTTTAAATAAAACAATATTAAATGGCCTAATCTTATCCAAGTGGGCCTAAATGGTCATATTTTATTCCTAATATTGTTTTTGGTCGAACTAAACTTATCCAATAGAATTAGGACATGTGTTATGGTAATAATAATATCATTTTTACCTTCAATTACACTGTTTACTTTTAACCATGTTAAAAAAAAGTAAAAAGTTACTATTCAAAAAAAAATTATTTTAATCTCATTGTACCATATTTTAGTCCTTTATATTAACCGTGTCTCTCGGATTTTCAAAATTCCACCCACATAAGTGGTAAAATTAAGTTTTATGAAAATTTTGAAATTCTCCTAGGAGTTGGGTAAAAGACGGTGAAAAGTTCAATAAAATTTTTATATATCTAAAATTATTATAAAATGACTCCAATGAATTAAATTGATCATATATCAGTGTTATGTATCAATTTTGACCAAAAATAAATTTAAATAAAATAAATAATTAACTAAATAAAAAGTCGGTTTTTAAATAATAACCCAGTGTTTTCACTAGTAATCAAAAATTGAATGTTTTCAGAAAAATACCAAAATTTCGGCCTAGGTTAATATCGATAATCTGAATCCAAAAATGAAGTCCATTTTGAATGATAAAATTTACAAAATTTCAGAAAGTGGGTATTACTGTTAATAACAGCTAGTTTTAATAACATTTTAATAGCATATCGTTGTTTAGTGAAACTCGGTATTGCGTCTCATGAAAGCTATCGAGGAAGGCCGCGATTGCGTGTAAAGCAAGACAAGATAGTGTTGTGTGTAGTGAAAGATTCATTTGATGATGTATATAACATAAAAACAAAATATTTCTTATAAAAATCTCGAGTGTTACATTCTACCCCCTTAAAATGAATTTCTTCCTCAATATTCGTCACTTGGTAACAGACAGATGAGGATACCACTACCTTATCAAATCCTCAAGCTCCCATGTAGCTTCTTCTAATTGGTGGTTCCTCCGTAAAACATTCACCAAACGAGTGGTCTTGTTCCAAAGGAATTTTTCGCTGTGATCCAAAATCTCTATCGGTTGTTCTTTATAAGAAAGATCTTGCTCCAGCGGTACAACTTCTGAGCTGAGTACATGTGAAGGATCGAGTATGTACATTCTCAGGAGAGATACATGGAACACATCATGAACTTGAAAGAGATTCAATGGATGCTCCAATTGGTAAGCTACCTTCCCAACACGATTCAGTATTTCAAAAGGACCAATATACCTAGGGCTCAGCTTTCCCTTCATTCCAAATCTCATTACTCTCTTCCAAGGAGATATTCATAAGAACACTTTATCACCCACTTCAAACTCTATGTCTTTTCTTCGATTATTGGAATAACTTTTTTGTCGACTCTGAGCTGCTCTAATGTGTTGTTAAATAGATCTGACCTTTTCTGCCATCTCATCAACAAGATCAGGTCCTAATAGCTTTCTTTCCCCAACTTCATCACAGCAAGTTGGAGTTCTACATTTCATTCCATAGAGAGCTTCATAAGGAGCCATCTGAATACTGGAGTGAAAGCTATTATTATAAGAAAATTCCACCAAAGGTAGATGTTTATCCCAACCACCTTTGAAATCCATAGATCAAGCTCTTAACATATCTTCTAGAGTTTGAATTGTTCTCTCAGACTGACTGTCTGTCGGTGGATGATAAATAGTGCTGGAACTCAACTCTGTATCCAGATTATGCTGAAGCCTTCGCCAAAACATTGCGTTAAACCTCGGATCCTGATCAGATATAATGGAACATGGTACTTCATGCAATCTTACCACTTCTTTTACATATATCCTAGCAAGCTGATCCAGAGAGAAATCCTCACTAATAACAATGAAGTGTGCAGACTTTGTAAGATGATCAACTATGACCCATATAACATTATTACCTTTGGATGTTTTGGGAAGTCGGGAGTCAAAGTCCATAGTGATGTTTTCCCATTTCCATTCCGGTATGGGTAATTGTTGTAACAACCCATTAGACTTCTGTCTCTCAGATTCAAGTTGCTGACAAACCAAGCATCGAGAGACATATTCATCAACATCTCTATTCATGCCATCCCACCAGAATTACTCTTTCAGGTCCCTATACATCTTCGTTCTTCCAGGATGAATAGAGAATGAAGAACAATGAGCCTCATCCAGCAGCTCCTTCTTTAATTCAAGGATGGGAGGAACAAAAACCCGATTCTTGAACCTTATTATCGAATCACAATCAAGGTTGAATTCAGGAACATTTCTCACCTTCTTTTGTAACTCTACATTTTCTTTTGGTGCCTCCCTAATCTTCACATGTATAGATGATTGAACATTCATTTGAGAAAGATAATATTTCTCCCCTTCCATTATAATTCCAAGATCCATCCTTTGTAAATCCATAAATATTGGATCTTTTGTGATCCTCATCATGGATAAGCTAGCATGGTCTTGTCGACTTAATGTGTCTGCCAACTTGTTTTCATTCCCAGGGTGGTAATGAATTGACCAGTCGTAATCCTTAATCAGCAAGAACCTTCTTCTTTGACTCATATTCATTTCCTTTTGTGTGGAAATATAATTTAAAATTTTATGGTCAGTATAAATATCACACCATTCACCATAAAGATTATACCTCCAAATCATTAATGCAATGATTACCACATCTAACTCCAAATCATGAGTTGGGTAATTTTTCTCTTGTATATTCAACTTTCGTGAGGCATAAGCTATCACAATATCATTTTTCATTAGAACACACCCCAGCCCCTTCTTGGATGCATCACTGTAGATCCCAAACTTTTCTCCACTACAAGGAAGTGTGAGTACAGGTGCACTGGATAACTATCTTTTCAGCTCCCTAAAATTCTCTTCACATTCTTCCGTCCACACGAACTTAACTCCTTTTTGAGTCATCCTGGTGAGTGGATTAGAAAATAGTAAAACATATTTCACAAAATCACGATAATATCAAGCCAAACCAAGAAAACATCAGTTCTCAGTTACTGTTGTTGGTCTCGACCATCTTTCGATAACCTCTGTTTCTACTGGATCCACATATATCCCCTCTTTTGAGATTATGTGACCCAAATATGCAACATTTTGATTCCAAAATTCACACTTGGTAAATTTGGCATAAAGCTTCTCCTTTCTTAGGGTCTTCAATACAATTCTCAAGCGGTCTTCATGTTCATCCTTGTTTATTAAATAGAGAATAATATCGTCTATAAAGACTACAAAAAACTGATCAATATAGTCTTTAAAGACTCTATTAATGAGATCCATGAAGATAGCAGTGGAATTAGTAAGACAAAATTGCATCACTATAAATTCATAGTGTCCATACCTTGTCTGTAAAGTCATCTTTGGTATATCCTCCCTTTTGACCCTTAATTGATGATACCCTGAATGAAGATCAATCTTGTAAAAGTATTGAGCTCCATGTAGTTGGTCAAATAAGTCATCAATGTGTGGGAGAGTATATTTGTTCTTGATAGTAATCTTTTTTATGTTCTCGATAATCAATGAAGAGTCTCACTGATCCATATTTCTTATCAACAAACAGAACAGGTGCTACCCAAGGTGATGCGCTAGGGCGTATGAATACCTTATCAAGATTCTATGGGAGTTGCTTCTTCAAATCCTACAACTCAATTTGGGCCATTGTATAAGGTGGCTTTGAAATAGGAAAAGCACCCAGTATGAGTTCTATTGAAAACTCAACCTCAAGATTTGGTGGAAGACCCAAGAAATTCCTTCCGAAAGACACCATCAAACTCTCGTACAATGGGCATATTCTTAAATGTGTTTTTCTCTCCAAACATTTGAGATAAATAACCTTTATTTAATGGAATAAAGTCCCATAAGATGGAATAAATTTCCACTGGATGGTTATGTTCATCCATGCATCGATAGACGATCATAGATTGATCTGGAATATGATATGTGACTTCCCTTCTTTGGAAATTGATATGAGCTCCATATAAATAAAGCCAATCCATTCCAAGAATCATATCAAATTCCACTATAGGAAGGATCAAATGATTTGCAGGAAGAACTTTCCCACAATCTTCATTTAGAGAAAAATAATTAACTTTTTATGCGACTGTTGTGCCAATAGGGGTTGTTACAGCTAACTCAACATCTAATTGTTGAGGTAATATGGAGATACCCTTAGAAACTTCTTCCGAAATAAAAGAGTGGGTGGATCTAGAATCAAATAAAAAACTTTCTACTTTAGAGTGGATGGTAAGTGTACCTTTCACCACTTCGTTTTCATACTCCACATCGCTGATAGAAATTTCATGTGACTTTCCTTTGTCTTTAGCCTTACGAGTTTGTTGACATCGATCGTCATCAACAACCCTTGGATTTGGGCATTGATGAGCATAATTCCCCATTTCCTTGCACTTGTAACATTGAAGTGTATGAGGTGCACCCTGTGTAGTCTTTTCTTTGTTCGCATCACTAGACATCTTCGTCCAATCATTGCGGCATTCAAATACCCAATGACCTTCCATTCCACATTTGAAAAATTTACTTGTCCCTTTAAGACAACTACCTCCATGTTTCTTTCCACATTTTGAGCATAAGTGAATACTCATCTTCTTTTCAGTGTGGTATTTAAATTTTCCTTTGAATTCCATTGTCATCTTCTTATCAAACGCATATGACCAATGAGTTACTCCAATCTACATATCAACATTGAGACCACATCGAACGATTTCCTCGTAGCTATTGAAGTACCTTATGGATAACGCGCTTCGGAGACTTGGTTTTAAGCCACAAAAGAATCGATCGATCTTACTCTCAGGGTGTATAATAATCCCAGAAGTGTACCATGAAAGTCTTTAAAAATATACTTCCTAGGTACCAACATATTTATCATCCTTTTTCTTTATTTCAATAAACTCATTATCCTTATTTGTTCGAAGAATATAAGGGAAGCACTCATTGAAAAATATGTTCTTGAACTCTTCTCATTCCATGGATTCAATTTCATCCCTTTGTCCCGTATTCTTGATAAGAGTCCGCCATTGATCAGCTTCAACATCCAAATGATATACTTCTAAGATTACTTTATCATTTTCATAACATTGAAGAACTAAAAATATCTTTTCAGTGGTACTGATCTACTGTTCATCCACTAATGGATCAGTAGACCCACTGAATGAGGGTGGACACTACCTCATGAAGGATTCAACAGAATGTTGCTCCTTTATTTTCATGTTTGGAAGTCCTGCATGGTTCATAACTTGAGAAAGTTGTGTGAGCATGGATACAAGATTTTTCATTCCAGCTACAATAACGTTTGGTTTCTCAGGGGGACAATCATTGCATTGCCCGTCGCATTCCGCATTAACACGGTTCCTTCGGGTTCTAGCCATTGACCAAAACCATGAAGAATAGTGTGAGAAACAATAATTATAATATGAAAACCACATAATCAAGAATAAAATTTCAGACTTAAGGTCTTATCATAGGTTGTTCGTATCCATTTCTAAAACACTAAGATTGTGTTATATGCTTAGAATTATCCATAGGGTTCTTACTAAGGATTTCAAATCCTAGATTCAAATGGTTGACTATACATTTCCTCTAATACCAACTATAACGACCCACACTTTACATTGTTGTTGCTTCAAAATTGAAGCACAATTATTACAACATATAAAAAAACCATGAAAGTACCGTATATTTAGAGTGTCTTTAGAAGCCGGGAAACATAGTAAACTGCTTCATAAAGCATCTACATTTCCTCCCATTTATTTCATCACATCAAGAGTCCCTTTTGGCATATCCTACTTAATAATCTTCTTCCAGACCTAGGGAAAGAAAACATAAAAAAGGGTGAGCTCAAATTCTAAGTAAGGGTAATCAAAAGAAATATCAATCACATCACATTCATAAGAACATATCATTTTAGAAATCTTAACCTGCAAAAGAGATCATAATTTCATAACATGGGATAAATCATAGTAGTGAAATGTAATCCCAATATTAATAACATAAAACATGACACTTTTTGGAATACACACATAATCATGGAGAATAATTTCTTATTAGTCAAGACTCATTTCCAAGACTATCATAGTGGAAAAAGTCCATTTCTGAACCGAGTTCACTCTTCATTTCAACATTGTTTCACTGAACTAGATTAAACTTCCATTCCAGCCATTTCTATCTCATGAGATATAAATCTTTACCCAATGCATTGGAGGGAGATATAGGTCCCACCCATCTCATAATGATAACATTCTTAGGTGTTCCACATATAACAAATCATATATCATTTCATAATCCATGTAATAAAAAAATGGGATTCTTAAAATCGTGACATCATAAAACAATTCATATAAGATAATGGAATTCATAAAAATAATTCCATCACAACACGATCAAATCAACGTAATAATAGGGATAGAAACAGAACCCTATATTATCTTAGATGGAAAATAATTTTTATAAAACACTTTAACTTCATTCTTGAGGAAACTATCCTTTCTACTTGAAAAACAATTTTCTTTTTTAACATGTCATGTAATTTTAAACTAAAAGATGTTTATTAAAAATAAACGTGAAAACTGGTGAAGGAAGTTTCAGGGACATAATGTTCTAAAAATCCATTCATTCCTTATAAGTTAAAAAAACATTTTTCTCGTACTTTGGCCAGAAAAGTCAAAAAGTAACACGTATGAAAAACGACAAAAGATTCCTTTCATATCATTTACTAAAAACTCAACAAAGGGTAAACACGGATTTAAAAAATTTTATGAGGATATAAATAATAATACATATTGAGGAGACATGGATGTGGATGATAAATATTCCCCAGTAAATTCTGAAGTATAACCAATCTCGGATAATAATTGAGATTGCTAGATTTTCCTTTACCTTAGGTCTTATTTGCTTCGTAAGTGTCTGAATCTCTAGTATAATGATTTAAATATTGTCATTGACTTATTCCATAATCATACTCACTGTTATGATATCATATATGGTCATATTATTATCTTTTTATTAATAATATTTCATTGCTACTTGTAATTCGTGTGTTTATTACTTTTTGTTCTTATGCATGTTTTGTCGAATAAATTCTTATTCTTACTTTTCGGTTATAGATAACTAATTTCCATAATGTTATTAGTGTAATATATATCATATTTATTCATTCAATTCGTTTATATAATCATTATTCAATGAAGATCATGTAGAACGTGTCACATCACATCGTGGAGATGGTATTCCGTATGTACGCACGAGCGATGATATCGTTCCCAAGATCGTGGAATTATATTGGAGTGTATGTATAATATTTCAGAATCCATATCACATTACAAGAATCATATATAGTTATTATTTACACCCCATCCATGTAAGGTGGTGGTGGAAAATAGATTACACCACAGCATGGAGACGGTATTCCGTACGTACGCATGCACGATGATTTCGTTTTCCATCGGATGGATAGATGGTGAAATAGCATTGTTTCAAAAATATTATAACATATCAGTATATGAGTGATACTGATTTTATTACTTAATAATGAAACAACTAAAGAAGAAGATGTAGAAGAAGAAATAAAGTTGAAAGAATCGGTAATGGACATTACCTCTTCTTTGAAGTGCATCTTCTTAACCTTCTGTTAGGGCACTAAAAATGGTATTTGGAGATGACCAGGACCTCTAGGATGTTTCTAGGGAAGTGGAAAAGATAATTCAGCAGGGTTTGGCTGAGCATGAAGGCTCAATGTGGTGTGAGGAGGAGTGGGATGATCTTCCCTTTTATAATGGAGGAGAGGGGCACCTTTAGAAAATATAAAAATATTATTTTATTATAAAGTCATATTCAGTTTTTAATAGCTCAAAATTAATTTATTTAAAATATAAGGCAGTGATGGGTCTAAATCCTCTCATCCAATAGAATTTAGACAAGTTTATGTTTCTATTTTAACCTTATCATTTAGATTTAACTTTAAGTTAAATAAGTTTTCTTTTACCGTGTCTTCTTAATTTCTTACACTATAAGGTTAATAAACATACTATAACAAGCCAAAAGAACCCCAAGTTGTTTATTATTAATATATATAACATTATATATGTTATTTTTCTGAACCTTATATTTTTTGGAATGAAATAACAATTAATGATATAATATTTGTTTTAAAAACTATTTTATGTCAATTTTGACACTATTTGGTAATTGATTTTTGTGAAACTCATTACAGAATTATTAGTTCGAAAAACGTTAATTAAATCAATAATAACATGTCATATTAACCTAGAAAATTATTTTAATTCATAAAAAGTCTCAAATTACAATTATTTGGGTATTTATAACATCAATTATGTCAATATTTCATTAATAAGATAATTACTGCATCATCATTGTGTCATAAATAAATTAAATTATTTAATATCTAAAAATTATAAATAAAATACCATTACGTAGGAAATCTATTTAACTTTCTAATTATCATTTATAGTCGAATTTCTGTTTTGTATACCCCTATATTAAAATTGTTGTAGTTACTAAAATTTGATTTTAACTATTCTAACTATTCATTAAATAAAATAATATTAAATGTCCTAATCAAATAAAAGTGGCCCTAAATGGTCATATTTTATTCCTAAGGTTGTTTTTGGTCGAATTAAACTTATCCAATAGAATTAGGACAAGTTTTAGGGAATAAAAATATCATTCTTACCCTTAATTACCCTATTTACTTTTCACAGTGGTAAAAAAGTAAAAAGTTACTATTCACAAAAAATTATTTTCATCTCATTGAACCCAATTTTAATCCTTGATATTAACCGTGTCTCTTGGATTTTTGAAATTCCACTCAGAGAAGTAGTAAAATTAAGTTTTGTTCAAATTTTCAAATTCTTCTAGGTGGTGGGTAAAAGACGATGAAAATTTCAATAAAATTTTTATATATCTAAAATTATTTTAAAATGACTCCAATGAATTAAATTGAACATATATATCTGTTATGTATCAATTTTGACCTAAAATAAATTTAAATAAAATAAATAATTAATTAAATAAAAAGTCGGTTTTTAAATAATAACCTAGTGTTTTCACTATTCATCAAAAATTGAAATTTTTCAGAAAAACACCAAAACTTCACCCTAGGATAATTTAAATACTCCGAATCCAAAAATAAAGTCCATTTTGAATGAAAAAATTTACAAAATTTCAAAAAGTGTGTATTACTATTCTTAACGGCTGATTTTAACAATATTTTAATAGTATATCATTGTTTAGTGAAACTCAGTATTGCGTCCCACACAAGCTATCGAGAAAGTCTGTGATTAAGTGTAAAGCAAGCCAATCTAGTGTTGTGTGTAGTGAAATATTCATTTGATGATGTATATAACATAAAAACAAAATATTTCCAATAAAAATCACGGGTGTTACAATGCATCTCTATATCATATTGTTTCAATTCTTAATATTTTTACAATCATAGTTTTTTGGTCAAATTAGAATTGTTACGATATAGTTTTATTTTTTAATTAAGAAAATCAAAAAATAACTCTTTGGAATCATAATTTTATCCTTTGAATCAAGTAGTTACGTGTAATGACATTGATATATCAATGTTACAATCATTCACATAACCACACACACAACATCATTATTCATTACCCATCACTGATCACTCACCTACACCACATCATAACAGTTATCTAGTACAATTGTTTAATTTCTTGGCAATGTTAACCCATCCTAAATTGATCTATAAAATCCCATTAAAATCAAGATATTTTTTATGCCTACATCTCCCCAAAAATAAAATTAAAATTGATATTGAAAATTCAATAATAAAATTATTTCAGATAGTATCTATTTTAAAAAAATGCAGGAAATCTTTTGGCCACACGTGGCCTTATGTTAATTAGGGAAGGTTTAAAACAATTCTTTTCTCATTAGATGTGGTTTTTTACAGAAAAACCCACAATGTATGAAACCCACTTGGTCTTGTCAAACCTCAAACCATCCATCCCATTTCAATTTAATTTTTTTAATAATGGTCACCAACTCCCAATGGATCCAACTCGGTCTATACATCATGATGGATTTGATGAATTGTCTATGTGTAAGATCAAAGGATAATGGGAGGCATAATTGTCATTATGATTATTTGGGCCAGTGTATAATACCCATAGAGGGTGGATGCCGGATCTTGTGTATTGGAGGATATAATCAGATTGGGCCGAGGCCCATGGAGTTCGTGAGTGTGTGTGGTTTATTGGGATCGGACCTCATTGTCTTGGAGTGGTGTTGTAATAATGGGAGTTTATTAATAATGAATAGATATACATATAAATCATTCAATGTGGAAAGTACCATGCACCATAGAGTTCCTTCATCATGAAAAAGACGAACAAAATGGATGACATGGGGTATAATTGATCTCCATCTTATGATTTCCAATAGTCATCATCGTACACATCCAGACGTTAAAAAATTGTTTTTCTCTCCAGATATCATTTTAGAATCCCTAATGATTTGAATGGAGGATTCCATGGATATTTTTTGATCATGATTATGTGGATATAAGGAAAATAATAACCATGAATGAAATATACATCTTGGATTCATATAGACACCACGAATACAGGCCTCAGCCAAATGAAAATGGTTTTGTAGATGGAATGTGAGTAAATGGCTAGGTTTTAACTTCTAAATACTAAATCTCACAATTTTAACTATAGGAACATTATTATATATCAAATATTATATAACTCAACGAAACATGGGATTTTTTTGAGATATACCCAATGAATCTATATGATTAAATATCTATGATACGTCTTAAATCATAGAGGCATAGACATAGATTAATCATTATAGTTGAGGTGAGCCAAGGCAAGGAGATATCTATGAATACAAACTAAGGCATGAAACCAAGGAGATGTATTGGAATATTGTGAGCCACTTGTGTTTTTTTAAAATATATAAAATCTTTATAAACATTATTTTAATAAGGATGTTATTTTTTAAACAATTATTGTGTGTTAGTGGATCTCATGGGCCTTTCAAATTTTTTATCATGCTCAAATGCTTCCAAAAGAACTGTGCTCTATGAAGCAGTACTGGGAAACATGATAATATAATGCTTTATTGTCCCTAGTTAATGTTAACTAAGAAACTGCTTTTATAACCACTAAATGTGTAGAGAACTCATTCATATTTGTTACACAATAAATGTATTTGTATCAAGAACAAAATAGTCACACACCATTGAATGAATTGTATTGAAAGCATACATAGTTTGTCTTATATTTGTGAAAAGGCTTCATAAATTACGTAAATATGGATAAGTGAATGCATTGAATACACATGGATTTTATTATGGTACTTTATGTGTACAATGTGTCTATATATCAGTTTTTAAATAATGTGAGTGTACAAGGTATAATTCTGCATGCTGAAGTGGAGTTCTACTACATAGAACTATGAGGAACATTCACCATCATTTATGATACATAAAGAAGAAGAAATATCAATTATGGAGGGGTTTTAATAATAATTTTTGAATGTGGAAGTCTTGGAAATATTTCTAAATATTGATAATATTTCAAAACTATTTTTTTAAAGGAGTGTCTTGAGTTGAAGTTCACATATAGGCTATGTTTGAGTAAGTGTATTTCTGATGAACCTATACTATATTTGTTGAAACAACCTACATGGTGATATTATTTGAGTCATATATTTGTCTCATATTTTCCCTCTAAATTATTGAGTAAATGATGGAAGAATAAGTAATTTTATACTTGAGGTAATTGACCCTTGGGATATATTGAATAAATAGAAAAATTTATATCAATAGTTATCCAATGAAAAAGTGACATAGCCATGGAAAAAAAGCAATGAGCATAGTAGTTTTAATGAACCAACACATTGTTAGATTCATATTACATGGATAATCCCATAGTGGTGAACCATGTAAAAATATGTGTCTATTTTTGTATTATTCCATTCATAACGTTCTAGAGACTATTAGAAGAATCATATGATATGATGTGACTTTCATGATATATAGGTATACATCAAGTGGGGTTGGAGGAAATTTAAAAAAATTATCAATTCCATGATTCAGCTACACTCTAGCAGTATATAAGCCTCTATTGGGCATAAAATATAGATTCCAATGAATATTATGAGAATCTTATGAAATCCATGATCACTATTAAAGAATGTTTATTTATCTACCCTAACAAACTATCCATGGGTTAACAAATGGGGATATATATTTAGCTTATTGAGGTAGATGGAAAGTATGTGGGTATATTTGATTAAGTTTATGTTGAGGATTATCCATATAAAAATGAAAAAGATATGATTATAAATTGTTAATGGTTTAAAAAACTATTCAAGGAACAAAACATTTCATGAAAATCTTTCCATCTCATGAAGATAACAGTAATAATTTGTGCAAAGAACAAATAAAAGATTCTCGTAGAAAAGAGGAAAATAAAA
This sequence comes from Viscum album, assembly GCA_963277665.1. Classification (NCBI taxonomy): domain Eukaryota; kingdom Viridiplantae; phylum Streptophyta; class Magnoliopsida; order Santalales; family Viscaceae; genus Viscum; species Viscum album. The sequence goes on along the minus strand of OY728162.1, from coordinate 1,230,013,448 downwards.
CCACAATAAAAGCTTAAAAAATGATGAAGAATCAATCATACATTATGATAGAACAATGAAATATGGATCAACTAATTCCAAACAATTGATGATGGTGAAGAAGAAAGAGTTGAATGGAATATCACTTCCATAATATGTCCTCAAAAACAATTTTGGTCCCACCTAATTCCATTGTTATTATTTAGCTCAAATAATTGTAGGGAATTGAAACATAATAAAAACTCCTCAAATAAAACATAGATTTCAATGATGATTCATCTTTTGAGTTTACTCAGTGGAGGAATAATTGAAGTCATGTATATCTACTAAAAGAAAATCTTCAATTTCCTTTTAAAAGATGAAGTTAGAATATGTTTGAAAATTTTATCAAATATTATAATAACATGTACGTTGATTAGATTTTTTTGGGGAAATCACCATTGATTTGAATACCATATTATCCTATGTGTACTATGATTTTATTAACTAATTGTTCATTTCATTTTGAAAATTTTATTCCATACCTATATGTGTGATAATTTACATAATGATGTTTTTGATTTTAGATGTTGTTTAATTTGAAGTGAGGACCCCTAAATAAACTTTTTTATTTATTGTTTATAATGTGTAGTATAAAATTAAGTGAATATTCATATATAAATGGTAAAATTGTTATTTTTATTGAAAAAAGAAATCCATATAGGGAAATATAGAACCTAATGGACTTCAATTATATTTTTTGTCAACTAAGGGTCAATATTTAAATGAAATTATAAGAATATATAAACTGATAATTCATGGTGAATTAGTATTACACATTTCAATGGTGATGGTTGTTGAACTAGACTTTTTTAGAGCAATTTTTTAGCTGTTTTGATGATAGTTCATTTTTTTTTTAATTAGGAAAATATGTGAAGAACGTAAAAATCTGATGTGAAGTTATAGTTAAATAAAATAAAATAAAATTATCTATGAAAATGTAAAACATCTAAAAGAGTAATATTTTTCATGAATAATATTTAGAAGGAAATTTTACATATATTATTTATTTTGTATTGAATTTTCCCGGCCATTATAAAAAATATGGCTAGCTCCATTCTAGTGAGTAGTGCTGATGAACTACACATGTGGCAGTATGGCTCACCCTTAAAGAATATTATTGTATTTATTAGTTTGATATGGAAGTATGTAATGTATAACACCCACAATGATCATGATGTGGATCAGTGTCACCATTATTCATGGAGTTTTAGTGGTGTAGGGTTGTGGTATGGGTCTATTTTAGTATTTCCTGAGAGTAGACCCTGATAATTTCTTTTTTACAGTTGTTGGAAAAATTTTATATCTTATGAAGAATTCAACATAGAATTAAACTGATGAGTTATATAAGTCATCTGGGTACTATTCATCCATTATTAAAATGTTACATTAATGTATAGGTTCATTCGATCCATTATATCAAAGTGGAAAAATCAAATCAGAAATGTCCTCATCTGCTCTAGTATTAACATAGAAATCTCAAAACTTTTTTTCATTATATATATACATGTCAAAATGTATAATACATTCACTTAAATATCTGATCTAGATCTTGATATTAGGAAGATGATATTCATTGCATGAAATATTCATCTTTCATGCATCTAATTATTCTAAGAAGTTGATAATGTTGAATTTAAAACAATGATTCAAGAGGAAATTTGGGAAGCTATCTTCATAAACTAGTATTTGATGATGAAAAATTATGGTGTGTGTGATCATTTTCTTTTACATATGTATATTTATTGCATAAAAATAAAATCCACTTTTTTAAAAATCATGTAAATGGAAAATGGAATCCTTTATCAGGTAAATTCAAAAAATTTGAGATCATTGAAATCTAATGGATTCGGCAAAAAAAAATTGAGGTCTAAGTCGGTGAATGGAGGAATTTTTGGTGGTAAAAAACTGAATATATGTACCAAGTTTGTATCCAAAGAAAATAGGTATGGAATTCATAGATAACACTCAATTTCCATAGAGAAACAGAGAACTAGGAAACTCGAGTTTCGTGAAGAGGAAATCACATTATTCTTTTTATGTGAGGAAAAAGATCCCATGAAGCAATATTATTATACAATTAATAACTCACATGACTTATTTCTATATGAGAAAGTCTGTACCACTTTATCTAAACTATTAATCTTGCACTAAATATTTTTTTGAAAAAAATGATACCCCATATCCCATACTGTGTATTAAACACATTTTATGAGTATCATGAATAATTGACACATGAATACATATAATTTATTCATGTTGTATTTTGATATCATGTAATTTTTCTTGTGTGTATGGAGAGAAAAACATGTTCTATAAGGATTCATGAACCATCTGGTTTAGTAAAGTATTTTGGGAAATGATGTGAAGAAAATACAATTCTAGAATAAAGACATTACTCTTTGTTTTAATATAGTATAACAAATTATACCACATGAATATTCCTATGTATAAAAAAATCATGAAGAATATATGGAATTCCATACATGTTTTTGACCAATAATGTTGGATTAGTTCAATAAATAAACACATGTAATTTATTGAGAATGATATGGGAACCCAAGTTAGTCACATCAAACTAAACTAATTATGGATCAAGAAATTTTTACAAATTTACATTGTGAAGAAAAACAAATAATATGAATATTATTTTTTATGCTATGTATTATAACATTGAGATGACCATGTAATATATCCCACATCCATGAGGTTTTTTGAAAAGTTAATCATGATATTGTTCAATTTATATCTCAGAAAAAATAAAATTAAATAAAATTTGTACATTACTAGAACAGATTTACGTGAGGTCGAGAATTAATAATATGGAAAGAATAATGTATTATTAATAATTCTTATACTAAAGTATTTGATCATACACATGTGATAAAAAATATGTACCCAATACCAACAAGATATAAAGAAACATGTACATGATTACATGATCGGGTTTGTTCATGGAAGATCATAGATGTGGCTGAATATTAATTGATGATGATGCAATGAGGATATAGAAGAGATCATATAAAAATAGATCATGCTTCATAGAACAATAAAACTTTGTGATTCATTATAAATATCATCTTTTGTTACTCATGGTTTTGAATGTTAGTGAATAAATTTGGTAAAACTATGTTTAGTATAAAAACGAACATCCTATGTATAATTTATAATTGGATTATATTGTGACTTTATATTGATTATTATAATTGATTAATATAGTGCATAATTTTTTGGGGGTTTATTAACCAACGTGGAATGTAGTATGTTAAAATTAATAATAAAAATTTTAAATGGTAATCCAATAGATAACAAAAGTACACTTATAATGTGTACCCATTTTCCAATAAAAAATGACTTTAAAATAAACATTATTTTGTTTCAATAAATATTTTCACAACATTCATCTTGGATTCTGTAGAGACAAGAAGCTTGACCTACATATATATTACATTACTTTTGCGGAATACTTAATATATAACAAAAACAGACACACAAGGACCGTAATAGTTTAGTGTCGTTGGAAACATGGAACGTAAACTTCTAATCGTGGTGAAAGATCTTCAACATCTCCCATGATGATCTTCCACTTTTTGTTTCCTTAACTAAAACCTTTCTTTTAATCCTGGGAGAAAATAAAACATAAAGAGGGTGAGCTCAAATTCTCAGTAAGGGTAAGCAGGGATAAAATAAAACATACCATATACATTTGAACTTAAAAACATGACCATAATGTTTAAACATCAAAATCTTAAGCAACGACGTAAAACATGGAAGTACATAAGTCATAGATCATAATGGAAGATAAATCATGATAACATTTTATGGGAATAAAACATGTAATTGTGGCATCTATTAATCACATTTAATAACTTCCATAGTAGCGAAGACATTGCTACCAAGACCATCTTAGTGGACAGTGTCCTTTTCTGAATCAAGTTCACTCCTCGTTTTAGTCCTGTAATAATGAACTGTATTAACATACCATTCTAGCCATGTCTATCTCATGAGATATAAATCTTTAACCAATGCATTGGAGGGAGATATAGGTCCCACTGATCTCATAATGAAATCCTTCTTACTTGTGCCAAAAAATAAACATACATCATTCATAATAACCCAATAAATAAAATGGGTTTCATAAACATCATCCCATCATCAGATAATCCATATAAAATAAATGGATATCATTTCATAATAAGAAAAGTGAAACCATGCAAAGCATAGAGACATGTTACTTGAAACATACACATATGAAATAATGTCATCTTAGATGAAAAATGGTTTTGATAAAACACTTGAAATGAACTCTTGAGGAAAATATCCTTTCTTATTCAAAATAATTTTCTTTTCACAAAATGTCATGAAGTTTTAATAGAAAATTATTATGTTGAAAATATTCATGAAATATTTTGTAGGAATCTTCATGAAAATAAGGCTTTATAAAACCGTAAAAATTCATTCGTGCTGTATAAGTTAAAAAAACACATTCTACTCGTACTTTTGTCGGAAAAGTCAAAAAGTACCTTGTAGGGTTAATAAAAGAAAGATTCTTCCATACCATTGGGTAAAAGTCAAAATGGGTAAAAATGAATTTAAACAAACATGAATACACTTTTATAAAACATGGACATGAATGATAGCAATAACTGCAGTAATACTTACAAATAAGCAATCTTGGATAAAAATGAGATTTGCACAATTATCCCTTACCTTAGGTCCGATATGCTTCGTACGTATCAGAACATCCTGTATAATGATTCAAATAATGTCATTGACTTATTACAGAATCATATTCATTGTCATCATATCATATATGGTTCACTAATTACTTTATATTACCCATTATTTTGTAAATTCCATGTTAAAGAGGGTTTTGGGTAAAATCATTTCATTTGTTGTCCGTGTTTTGACTTGTAATTATTCATATGATTACTTAGATCATGATTACTTAATTCCAGAATATAAAACATGATTTATATATAATATATATTCAAAATATACATATATATAATAGATCGATAAATGGAACGAAATATCATGTTCATGGAGACGGTAGGCCGTACGTACGCATGAACGTTGTTTTCGTTTCCTCATTGAACTAAATGGAATTAATTGGATGAAATAAATATAAATATAAATAAATCTAGTATCATCTTTATTTCATATATTTCATGATTACTTATTATATATACATTATAATGATTTATAAATTCTTAATCATTGAGAATGAATCTCATCGCGTCGTGGAGACGGTATTCCGTACGTATGCACGGGCGATGATATCTTTCCCATGATCATGGAATTTTATTAGAGTGTATTTATACTATTAAATAATCAATATCACTTTAAAATAATCATAAATAGTAATTATTTACACCATTATACCCATCCAATTAAGGTGGTCGTGGAAAATAGATTACACCATGGTGTGGAGACGGTATTTCGTACGTACGCACGCGTGGTGATTTCGTTTTCTATAGGATGGATAGATGGTGAAATAGGGATGTTTCATAATTATAATAACATATCAGTGTATTAGTGATACTTATTTTATTACTTCATAATGAAACAACCTAAGAAGAAGAAGTGGAAGTATAACTAAAGTTGAATGAATCGGTAACGGACATTACCTCTTCTTTGAAGCGCCTCTTTGAAACCTCCTCTTAGGGCACTAAAATTGGTCTTTGACGAAGCCCAGGACAACTAGGATGTTTCTAGTGAAGTGGAGAAGAGAAATTGGCAGGTTTTGGCCAAGCTTTAAGGCTCAATGTGGAATGAGGAAGAGAGGGAGGAGGTGCCCTTTTATAAGGGAAGAGAGTGTCACCTTTAGAATAACTAAAAATATTATTTTATTATAAAATCATATTCGGTTCTTAATAGCTCAAAATTGATTCATTTTGATTCTAAGGTGGGTATGGGTCGAACACCTCTCGTACAAGATAATTTAGATATGTTTGGGTCAGTATATTAACCTTAACATTTAGTTTTAACTCTTGGTTAATTAGATTGACATTTACCATGTCACTTTGTATTTTTATGTTATATAGTTTATAAACATACCATATACATCCAACTGACCCCAAAGTGGTCCATTAATGATACACATATCATAATATAAGTATTTTGTCCTAACCTTAGATTTTTAGGAATATAATAACAGTTAATAATATAATATTTGTTTTCAAAACTATTTTATGTCAATTTTGACACTATTTTGTAATTGATTTTTGTAAAAATCATAACAGAATGATTAGTTCACAAAAAGTTACATAAATCAATATTAACATGTCATATTAACATATAAAATTATTGTAATTAATATAAAGTCTCATATTACATTTATTTTGGTATTAATAACATCAATTATGTCAATATTTCATTAATAAGATAATTACTGCATCATCATTGTGTCATAAATAAATTTGATTATTTTAAGTCTAAAAATTACAAATAAAATACCATTATGTAGGAAATATTTTTATCTTTATAATTACTATTTATAGTCGAATTTATCTTATGTATAACAATATATTAAATATAATTTAGTTATTAAACATTGATTCTAACTATTTTAACTCGTCTTTAAATAAATTAATAATAAATGTCCTAATCTAATCCAAGTGAGCATAAATGGTCATATTTTATTCATAAGGTTGTTTTTGGCCGAATTACCCTTATCCAATAGAATTAGGTCATGTGTTAGGGTAATAATAATATCATTTTTATCCTTAATTACCCTATTTACTTTTAATCGTGGTAAAAGAAGGTAAAAATTTACTATTTACCAAAAATTATTTTCATCTGATTGATCCACATTTTAGTCCTTGATATTAACCGTGTCTCTTGGAGTTTCTAAATTCCAGTCACAGAAGTGGTAAAATTAAGTTTTATGAAAAATTCATTTTTTTAACTACCACTTAATGGTTTCACTATTCATCAAAAAATGAAAGTTTCCAAAAAAATACAAAACAATTATGCCTAAGAAATATTTGATATTATGAATTCAAAATTTATGTCTATATTACCAAATTCAAAATATATCACTTTCATTAATTAATTTAAAAATTAAATCCCGTCGTCAAAACAAATATTGTGTTTTTAAGAGATAATAACTATCAAAAGATTGACACTTGTTTATGTCTGGTTTAAATGTGAAATTACATCCAATCAACAACATTGTATGAAATTGTAAAAATATATTCTTAATATACTTTTAAACCACTCAAATTAATAATTTATCACTATTAATTATTTCGAATAAAAAAGTAGATTTTAATTAACATTTAGTACTTTTCGCCATTCATCATAATATGAAAGTCATCTGAAGAGTACAAAAAATTCACCCTAAGATAATTTTGATATTCCAAATCCAAAAATGATGTTCATTTTTAATGATATAATTTATAAAATTTCAAAAAGTGGGTATTACTATTCATAACTTCTAGTTCAATATAATATTATAATAATATCTCATTTAGTGAAACTCGGTATTGCATACTACACACGCTATCGAGGAAGGTCGTGATTGCATGTAATGCAAGGCAAGTCAGGGATGCGTGTTGTGTAAGCTCCTTTTGGTGAAGCATACTACACAAGACATTAAAGAAATTAAAAAAATAATAAAATATCGGGGTGTTACATTCTACCCCCCTTAAAATGAATTTCGCCCTCAAAATTCGTCAGGGTTATAAATGGTTTACTACTCAAAAGTTTCTTTAATAGAAACCAACATTGTCAAAAGTAATACCAAAACATGGCTTTAAAAACTAATGTATGAAACATAATGGTTACCCAAATTAACTCATCACTAGGTTTCCACGTAGGAGAACATATGTGAAAATATAGATATAGAAGAAAAATCTAACCATCAAATTCTTATGGAGCGTGGTAGAGAACATGGCTATGAAAAATAAAATAATCAAAAAGATATAAATTTGGGATGATCTTAGGTACCATATGATTCATTCGATATAAGAGCACTAGGATAACATTTTTGGGTTTCATGATCATTTCCCTAAAGTTGATGAAATGTTAATTAGAAGAAATTCTTTCGTGATTTTGGTACAGTCTCACCATTGGTCATTCTATAGAAAACTTCCACTTCATATCTTAACTAAATGAAGTTGAATTTGTCATTCGTCATGTGTTAGCAGATCATGTGAGAGAATTATGGGTCATTCCATCTATCTCAAACAAAAGGATAGAAAAGTTATAAAAAAAACGTAGCTCCATCTATAGTGAGATTAATCATATATTGTTTGTAAAATGGACTTATACTTCATATATCATACTCCATAATATAATAAAACTAGTTTCTACAAAACAGTGACTTCCTGTAGGCCAGTGGTAGGTGATAAAGGCCATACGCACTTTGGTTGTGGGTTCGATTCCTACAACCTTGTCTGACGTGATGGGCTGTCGACCATCCTGCAGGTTTTCCTTTTTCTAAAACTACATTACTATAACATCCCATCAATAATATCGAAATAACATCTATCCTTAAACAATACTAACTTATGTCCAACATAATCCATTCCAATCATTAGGCTTATCTGAAATAATGTTGTCCAATATCATATTATAGTGAAAACAATTAACAAAGAGTTCATATAACAAGCATGTTAATACCATCGTTGATCCCGATATATCATGAGATATGTCTTATTGGTCACAATCAAAACATTCTAAAGCCTTAATAATCTATTCTCTTGAAAAATGAATACCCATTGAATCTTAGTGAAAACATGAGTGCTGTCAAAAGTTAACTCTTTTCACATACCAAAACCTCATACCATGATACCACTATTTCCTTATATCAGTCATGAGCTCATGAATACTATCAAACATTACATTTTCTCCTTATCCATTCATTATTCGCATATCAACTTTTTTCCAAAAATATCATAATCACTTTCCTTGGTTACCGGTACCATAAAATTATTGAAAACCACAATAGACCAATACATAAATAATCCAATATTCCATGATACTATATACAACATTATTTTGGAATCCCATTATATAAACACTTAATCATTCCACCACATCATTTTCATATTCAACATCGCCAATAGTGATCGCATGGGACTTCCCATTGTCCTTTGCCTTAAGTGGTTTCTCATGTCGATCATCACTAACCCTTGGATTAGGGCATTTATTAGAGTAATGCCCCATTTCCTTACACATGAAGCATTGAAGTGTTAGTGGTGCGTTCTCTGTAGTCTTTTCTTTATTCACATAATTAGAAACCCTTTTTCCATTACTTCGACACTTAGATACTCGATGAAATTCTTTTCTACACATAAAAATTGTTTATTCCCCTTACAACATTCTCCACCATGCTTCTTTCCACGCTTTGAGCATAAGGAAACATTCATCTTCTTTTCACCATTATTCTGGGATTCTCTTTGAACTCCATCTTTTGTTTCCTGTCAAAACTATGAGATGGATAAGTAACACCAACTTCCATTTCTACCTTGATAGCACAACGCACAATTTGTTCATAGCTACTGAAGTCTCTTATACCCAATGCCCTTCGATGATTTGGTTCTAAGCCACTAAATAATCGATCAACTTTACTTTCAGGATGGATGATAAATCCATATTCATACATTGCAAGCCTTGTAAAATTCGCTTCATATACACCAATAGATTCATCATCCTTTTGCTTTAGTTCAAGAAACTCTTTCTTTATCTTTGTTCGAAGAATACGAGGGATGTACTTATTGAAAAATATGTTATTGAACTCGTCCCATTCCATGGAATCAATTTCATCTCTTGGCCTCGTATTCTTGATAAGATTCCACCATTGATCAGCTTCACCTTCCAAACGATATACTGCTAAGATGACTTTATCATGTTAAGAACATTGAAGAACTGAAAATATCTTTTCAGTAGTACTGATCCGTTGTTTAGTAACAAGTGGATCAAAAGACCCACTGAAAGAAGGTGGGAATTGCCTCATGATGGACTCAATAGAATATTGTTCCCTTCTCTGCTCATTTGGAAGTCCATAATGATTCATATCTTGTGTAAGTATCGAAATACGATTTTTCACTCCATCACACATAACACTTGTTTGTTCAGGAGGACAATCGTTTCATTTTCCATTTCATTGATCAACATGATTCCTTTGGCTTCCATCCATCGTCTAAAACCCAAAAAGAATAGTGTGAGAGGAAAAAATCATGCTTGGGAAAACAACATAATAAAGGGTTAGTACTTTCAATATCTAACATCATAGGTTTAATTATAATAACATTACCATAATTCTAGGACTATAACCTATACTTATACTTAACCTTATAAACATCTCTAAACATACCTTAGAAATATTTCTAGGGATCTCACTAAAGGTCTCGCATCCTATTTTCCAAAGGTTGACTAAACCATTCCTCTGATACCATCTATAGAGACCCGAAGCATGACGTACAATGATATTACATTACTTTTGCAGCATACATAATACATAACAAAAACAGACACACATGGACCGTAATAGTTTAGTGTCTTTGGAAACATGGAACGTAAACTTCTAATCGCGGAGAAAAATCTTCAACATCTCCCATAAAGATCTTCCACTTTTTGTTTCCTTACCTAAAACCTTTCTTTAAATCTTGGGGGAAAATAAAACATGAAATGGTTGAGCTCAAATGCTCAGTAATGGTATGAATGGATTAAATAAAACATACCATATACATTTGAACTTAAAAACATGAACATAATGTTTAAACATCAAAATCTTGATCAACGACTTAAAACATGGAAGTAAATAAGGCATAAATCATAATTGAACATAAATCATGATAACATAGCATCAGAATAAAAAATGTAATTGTGGTATCCACTAAGAAAATGTAATGATTTCCATAGTAGCCAAGGCATTGCTGCCATGACCATCTCAGTGGACAATGTCCCTTTCTGAATCGAGTTCACTCCTCATTCCAGTCCTGTAATACTGAACCGGATTAACATACCATTCCGGCCATGTCTATATTATGAGATATAAATCTTTACCCAATGAATTGGAGGGAGATATAGGTCTCTCCCATCTCATAATGAAATCATTCATACTTGTACCACAAAATAAACATACATCACTCATAATAACCCAATAAATAAAATGGGTTTCATTAACATCATCCCATCATCACATAATCCACATAAAAGAAATAGATATCATTTCATAATAAGAAAAGTGAAACCATCTAAATAATAGAGACATGTTACTTGAAACATACACATATGAAATAATGTCATCTTAGATGAAAAATGTTTTTGATAAAACACATGAAATGAACTCTTGAGGAAAATATCCTTTCTTCTTCAAAATAATTTTCTTTTCACAAAATGTCATTCAATTTTAAAAGAAAAGTATTTTTTTTAAATATTCATGAAATAATTTGGAGTAAGCTTCATGAAAATAAGGCTTTATAAAATTGTAAAAATCTGTTCGTTCCGTATAAGTTAAAAAAAATTCTTCTCGTACTTTTGTCGGAAAAGTCAAAAAGTACCTTGTAGGGTAAATAAAAGAAATATTCCTTCCATACCATGGGGGAGAAGTAAAAATGGGTAAAAAGAACTTTAAACATACATGAATACACTTTTATAAAACATGGACATGAATGATAGCAATAACCCCAGTAAATACTTACGAATAAGCTATCTTAGATAAAAATGAGATTTTCACAATTATACCTTACCATAGGTCCGATATGCTTCATACGTATCTGAACCTCATTTATAATTATTTAAATAATGTCATTGAAGTATTAAAGAATCATATTCATTGTTATCATATCATATATGGTTCACTTATGACTTTATATTACCCGTTCTTTTGTAAATTCAATGTTAAAAAGCGTTTTGGGTAAAATCGTTTCATTTGTCGTCCGTGTTTTGACTTGTAATTATTCATATGATTACATAGATCATGATTAATTAATTCCAGAATATAAAACATTATTTATATATAATATATATTCAGAATATACATATATATAAAAGATCGATAAATGAAAAGAAATACCTCGTTCATGGAGACGGTAGGTCGTACGTACGCATGAACGCTGTTTTCGTTTCCTCATTGAATTGAATGGAATTAATTGGATGAAATACATATATATAAATAAATCTAGTATCATTATTATGTCATATATTTCATGATTACATATTATATATAACTTATAATCATTTATGAATGGTTGATCATTGAGAATGAATCTCATCGCGTCGTGGAGACGGTATTCCGTATGTACGCACGAGCGATGATATCATTTCCATGATCGTGGAATTTTATTGGAGTGTATGTACACTATAACAGAATCAATGTCACTTTACAATAATCATATATAGTTATTATTTAAACCATTATACCCATCCAAATAATTTGGTCATGGAAACTAGATTACACCACGGCGTGGAGACGGTATTCCGTATGTACGCACGCACTGTGATTTCGTTTTTCGTAGGTTTGATTGACGGTGAAATAGGGTTGTTTCATACTTATAATAATATATCATTATATGAGTGATACTGATGTTATTAACTCATAATGAAACAAATTAAGAAGAATAAGTGGAAGAATAAATAAAGTTGAAAGAATCGGTAACGGACATTACCTCTTCTTCGAAGCACCTCTTTAAGAACTTTTCTTAGGGCACTAAAATTGGCCTTTGAAGAAGACCAAGACCTCTAGGATGTTTCTAGTGAAGTGGAGAAGAGAAATTCGCAGGGGTTGTCAGATCGTGAAGGCTCAATGTGGAGGGAGGAAGAGAGGGTGGAGGTGCCCTTTTATAAGGGAGGATAGGCGCACCTTTGAAATAGCTAAAAATATTATTTTATTATAAAGTCGTATTCAGTTTTTAATAGATCCAAATTAATTTATATCAAATCGAAGTTGGGGATGGGTATAAATCCTCTCATCCAATAGAATTTATACAAGTTTAGTTCATTATATTAACCTTAACTTTTAGTTTTAACTCTTAGTTAATTAGATTGACATTTACCATGTCACTTTGTATTTTTATATTATATAGTTAATAAATATACCATATACATCCAAGAGACACCCAAGTGATCCATTAATGATTCAAATATCGTGACATAAGTATCCAAGTCGATCCTTAGATTTTTAGTAATATAATAACAATTAATAATATAATATTTCTTTTAGAAACTATTTTATGTCAATTTTGACACTATTTGGTAATTAATTTTTGTGAAAATCATAATAGAATGATTAGTTCGAAAAAAGTTAAATAGATCAATAATAACACGTCATAGTAACATATAAAATTATTGGAATTCATAAAAAGTCTCAAATTACATTTATTTGGGTATTTATAACATCAATTATGTCAATATTTCATTAATATGATAATTACTGCATCATCATTGTGTCATAAATAAATTAAATTATATTAAGTCTAAAAATTACAAATAAAATATTATTTTGTACGAAATCTTTTTATCTTTATAATGAATATTTACAGTCGAATTTATCTTATGTATAACCCTATATTAAAAATGATTTAGTTATTAAAATTTGATTCTTACTATTATAACCCTTCATTAAATAAATTAATAATAAATGTCCTAATCCAATCCAAGTGTGCTTAATGGTCATATTTTATTCCTAAGGTTGTTTTTGGCCGAATTACACTTATCCAATAGAATTAGGACATGTGTTAGGGTAATAATAATTTAATTTCTACCCTTAATTACCCTATTTACTTTTAACCTTGGTAAAAAGAGGTAAACAGCTACTATTCACCAAAAATTATTTTCATCTCATTGAACCACATTTTAATCCTTGATATTAAAGGTGTCTCCAGGATTTTTTAAATTCCACTCACAGAAGCAGTAAAATTAAGTTTTATGAAAAATTTAGTTTTTTAACTACCAATTAGTGGTCTCACTATTCATCAAAAAATTAAAGTTTCCAGAAAAATACCAAAAATTAGTCCTAAGATATATTTGATATTATGAATTCAAAAATTATGTCCATTTTACCAAATTTAAAACATATCAATTGCATTAATTAATTTAAAAATTAAATCCCGTTGTCAAAACAAATAGCGTGTTCTTAAGAGATAAAAACTATCAAAAGATTGACACTTGTTTATGTCTGGTTTAAATGTGAAATTACATCCAATGACCAACATTGTATTAAATTGTAAAAATATATTCTACATATACTTTTAATCCACTCAAATTAATAATTTATCACTATTAATTATTTCGATTAAAAAATTTGTTTTTAATTAAAATTTAGTAATTTTCACTATTCATCAGAATATGAAAGTTATCCGAAAAGTACCAAAATTTCACCCTAAGCTAATTTCGATATTATGAATTCAAAAATGAAGTCCATTTTGAAAGATAAACTATATAAAATTTCAAAAAGTGGGTATTACTATTCACAACGGCTAGTTCATAATAATATTATAATAATATCTCTTTTAGTGAAACTCGGTATTGCGTACTACACACGCTATCGAGGAAGTTCATGATTGCATGTAATGCAAGGCAAGCCAGGGATGCGTGTCGTGAAAGCTCATTTTGGTGTAGAATACAACACAAGACATTAATGAAATTAAAAAGAATATTTTTCATAAAATCTCGGGGTGTTACAGATTCTTTATTCCCTTACCCATATGTACTCCATTTGAAAAAACAATCTCATTAAGCGACATAAAAATAATCCAACAAACCATTTTCCCATGAATACTTATATAAAAATGAAAGATATACTTCTCACAATTAAAAGTAATATATGCATACATTGTGAAACAATGAGGCTTCCTTAAACCATAGAAAGAATAAAAACCCATTTAGATAGCTTAGGGAATTATTTTCTTCCCATATTTACTTTTTTAAACAACACGTCTACCATATGATTTTTAACCCTCACGGCTACCTTACAATGTGAACCTCTCAGCTACCTTATGATGTAACAATAATAGTTACACATGGAATAACTGTTACAGTCACCATCCAAATTAATGAATGAATTGGTGGGTTATCAAGAACCCACACATCGTTGGTTTATAATTAAACCACCCATCATCATAAAAAATTCAGAACAATTTTTATATAATCATAAAACATTTATTCTTGCATCATAAAAACAATTCATTGAAGAAAATTACTTATTTTAATAGAATAATAGGAACATTAAAAGAAAAAAATCCTTAAAAATAACAATGAAATATTGTAAATATTTATTCAAATAAATAAGGAATAATGTATGTGGTAAAATAATCGCAGGCTATATAAGTTAAAAAATATTTTTGAACATCATAAAATAAAATATTTTAAATAATTTTAAAAAGAATGTTCCTAAAAAAGATATCTTTTGGAAACAGTCTCAGTGAAACATGATAATTCCTATTTAAAAACATTCATTTCCATATAAATAAATTCTAAAAAACAGTTTTAAAAAGATGGTCATGAGATAGAAGTTTCTAGGAGAATAAATCTTTGAAACGTTTAAACATTTATTAGATAAATAGTTTAATACATATGGAATGAATTATAAAAAAATTTGATAGAAAATTATGCATAATGGTTTATAAATTGATATTAATTAATTAAATTACTATATTAATAATTATAATTCCTTATATGATCTTTTATAACTTTAGTCTACCCATAATATTATGTTATTTGCATTGTTCTAGGTGCGTTTGTTTCATGGTTTTATGGTCGGAATATGGATTATAAAATCAAATGTGCGTAATTACCCAGAAGTGGAATGAAATTGTATCAATAACCCTAATTAAAAATTAAATTTCCTCATATATCATTTTTATTTCTAACAAGTGGATATTCAGTCGATAACATTTTAATGATAAGATTTTGATTATTTAGGATGTTTTTTCTACGACCACGAAGTAGTTTTATTTTATGAAATCATATGAAAATACTATAATCATAGAATGTATGACTATATATAACATATATTTTTTATATTTTAAATAATTATAAGTCAATTTAAAATATCCATAAATTCAGTATTGGGAAACAAAAAAGTTATTTTCCCTGATGGTGGTGAATTGACGCACCGGGGAAGAAATTTTCATTTTTTAAGAATCAAATAAAAAAATATTAGACATGATAAAGGATATACCATTAAAAAAATAATATTCAGTTTATATATTATATTATTTTTATCACAAAACATTGGACATGCGGTTAGGATAATGTAAATGTGAGAATGGATTTGAAAGATAAAGTGTAATTTACCTCTTAAAAATTTTATCCTTGAGAACCTCCTTAAGGCACTTGGAAGTGATATTTTTGTGAGGGCAAAGAAACAAGAATGTACATAAAGATTCAGAGAATATAATTTTCTAGGGAATTGTAAGGAAATATGGTTCATGGTGATGAAATTAAGTGATGGAAAGAGTCTCCTTTTATAATTGAAGTGAGGGATAATTTTAGAATTATATAAAATATCAAAATATAATAAACCTATTATAAGGGTATTGATTTATAAAACATGGAAAAGGCTAATTGGAGTAAAATTATTTCAATATATTATCATGTTTTTTCATGTTCAAAATGTTTTTTATTTTTGAATAAATTAATTAGAAGAATATATTCATGAAATATATTTTTTATAAAATATTACATTAATATTTAGAACATTATAAACGTAAAAAAATATTAAAACTCAAATAAAATACATTATTATATATAATAAATTTCAAATTTATATGAATATTTCATAGATCGTCTTAATTATCTTTTATTTATTTATTTTAATATTTTTATTATCATTTATTTTTTATTTCCATTAATTTTATAATCAATACATTGTCACTGTGAATGCCATTATGTTGTTTATTTACATTCAATAAATTAAAAATAAATTTTGTTTTTTGTAAATATAAATGTTTTTTCTTAGAAACAGAATTTATGGTTAAAAATATCATTTATAAAATTATATATTAAAAATTAATAACAATTAAAAACCATAATGTGAAGAACATGACATTGTATTAAATAAAATATTATATTTTGATTAAAGTGATCCAAGTGGATCCAGAAGGTCCAAAATTTTAAAAATAATACAATGGAAAATAATTACATATAATAATATATTTATTAAAATAAATTATATCAATTAATTATTCTAATAATTTTAATTAAAACATTTTTATTGAATTTTCATCTACATGTACAATCACTGCATTAGTGTTTCGTAAGAATTACTGTTAATATTTTCATAAATAAAAATTAATTTTTAGTTAAAATCCCAAAAATAACACAATTATATTCATGAAAATAGTTTATATTAGTTCATTATTTATATTTACATCTATCCAAGTCATGATAACTTCATTAATATGTTATTATGACATAAATTTCCTTGTGTAATCATTTCACATGCATTTGATAAGATTCAATTTATATAACCCTAAAGTATTAAAATCGATTCCAATAAAATAACTATACATAATAATTAATACAAAAGTCTGGAAAATGATTTTTATTACTAAATTAATATTATTATGTAACTGAATTTGACATTGCGAATAGCTGCCCAGGAACTGCGTTGGCACTGAAAAAAATGTTATACTTATCATGATGTAAATTATTATCATCATATTCCTAATTTTGTTATTATGATATTTATATAATAATATAATAATCTTTATTAACATCTTTTCAATAAATTTTAAATCATAATTATTTCATGATGATGTCACAAAAATACATTATTAAAAGAATTGTATATTTTTATATTCACTAAAAAATAATTTTTTTCCTAGAAACATCTCCAAATATCACCATAGACAAATTTTGGTATGATGATTCCCAAAATAAAATTTTTCATCATGTTAATATTCTAAAATCTGTATAAATTATTTATAATATAATTTCAAATCATGAAATAAAAATAATTATTGATGAAAATATAATTTTCATGAATAAAATAAATTTAATAATAATTATGTGATTATTTTTTTAGAATTTTACAGAACACTAATATATATTTGGAATATCATATTTATTTCACAAATCTTTTTTAAATTTTCATTCCCTCTAATTTTATGGCTTGGTTATAAGGGTCACTTAATAAAATTTATATAATTGTTTATGATCGATATGGTGTGTTACATATTAAATTGAGTATAATGTTTCCATTTAAAGTATTGGAATGTTATATTTCCACCATTTTTTATTTTTATCCTCACAATTATAACTCAGGATTGTTAACTAAGGATTGATATATCAAGACACCTTTTTTGAAAATCAACTCCAAGAAAGGTATTAATAAAACGTCCACTTAAAATGAAATAAAGGGAATCACGTTGGTTAGTTGAGATGATAGGTACTAGGATTATCTTTAAGAAACATGGATTTGTAAGAGAAAAAATATATCAATAATTAATAGAAATATATAGGGAACATGATAACTATGATGTGAACCATAAAAAACTCTAAATATATGATGGATTAGAAGGTTATAAATTTCTCGGTAAGAAAAGTATATGAATGATGATTTATTTAAATATCAGTTTACTATATTTAATGAATTAGATTGACCTCTATACTAAGAAATAAATGATATGTACTTCCATTAGATGTATTATATCATCCATAAATAAATTTTCCATCACAAACTCGTCTTTTTCCAAATATATCAACTATGAATATTTAATTATTGATGTACTGTAATCAGCATGTACATATCACTAAATCCATAAAAGTAAAACAATATATTCCTCCTATATTAAGACATTAACCAAAACCTAAATAAATAGGATAATAATATATTATTTATAAATAGAATTAATCTTCAAAATTCAAGATTAATTCCCAAATTACAACATATGTAATTAATAAATTAGCATTTCATTAAATTGAATGAGTAAATATTTTAAACTAAGATTAAAATCGCAATATATGAAGGATTAGTTAACATATAATTCTATGATAGTATTAACATTTACCACCAAATAACATAAACGACCCTTAATGTCTCACTCCAAAAAGTATATGACCAACTCATATAATTTTCATGATATGGTACTCATTTCTATACATCTCAATAATTAAATAATAAAATCAAATTTTCTTCCAAAATACAATTTAACCATTATTCCTCAAATAAATCATGGTATTTTGTTTTCATTATTCATGTATTGCTTCCTAGAATTATAATGATCTTATTACAACTTTAATATTTCACTAAATTTAACAATGATGAAACATATGTTCTCTAAGTAAAAAAACACAAAAATACATACAGATATAATATCATATTAGCTTTAAAGTTATCTATAATATTTAATTATATATATATATAATGAAAATAAATATTTTCCTCAAATAAATGTTTTCACATGAAAACCTGAGGATTAAATTTTCCCAAAATCAATAAATATCTCTAATTGTACTCCAATAATAAAAATTGTTCTAATAATTTTAAACATTTCATCATCCTTAAATCTACCATATATTGTGAATCCTTTAAATATAGTTATATTAATCATTCAAAATTATTCATCTTACACTAACTATTGATATACACATTATTTTTGAATAATTCAATTCTTGAAATAAAATATTCAAATTATATACTTATGATTGACAAATATATATCCAATCATGTTTCATGCACTATAAATTTAAAAATATTTAAACCTTCAATCTTTATTTTATGTCCTTCTTGATGTTCCATTTTTTATTTCATCATGTTTTCATACATTAAAAAATTAAATTTTTATTTCACATCAGGTATTTCACTTTTTCATAGAGTTTTATGTTTTGAGATACTGAAATAACATGTAAAAGATACCATGACAAATAATATTTTTATTTAAATTTGTCAGTGTTGGATTACTCTGACAATTTATTTCTTGTGATTTGAGTACTCAAGAAGTAGTCAAAATAATTTGAACAAGAATTTTCAATAATATTGATGATCAAATCATCTGCGATGGATAAAACATTTTAGAATGTTCACTTTCATTCCATCCTGAAAAATGATCATTAATACATTAAAATGAACAACACTTAATCATGAAATAAATTAGAATAAAATACTTTATAACGAAAAGATAATAGCATAAAACATTTATAATACCCTAATCTATAAACCACCTTCTATTTTAATTGATTTTTGTTTTTTTTTAAATAAAAAAATATAATAAACCGAAAAATTTACACATATATTAATAAGGACTTTTGTCATAATGTATCTTAAAATTATACTCAAATAAAATCATAACTTCTAATGTAATCTAATTCCTACTCTTTTACCATCTACAAGGATATGGCCTTAATCATTATATATTCTGGTGACATTAAAATAGAATTATATTTCTTCAATTCCCAATTATTTTTAGGTTTAGAGTTATAGGGAATTTAATCAAACTCTTATATAGTCATCCCATACAATTAAAAAGTACACTTATATACTATATCTATTTTTATTATAATACCACAGTCTTTAAAAAAACATAATTATGATTAATGAAATATCATCACAACATTCACTTCTTATTTTTATTTCCATTAACAAATCAAAAAATTTGTGACAAACATTTTTAAACAATAGATGGGTACAAAAAGCTCAGTATGGGAATAAAAATAAGGAAATAAACAGTTAGTCCAAGAATACATATAAACAAATGAATGATATAATTCTATCCCTAGAAAGTAACAAATATTTTTTTTGGGAAAACATCTGGTTTCATATATCATATCACTCTTAATATGCTATTTAGGGGACTTAGTGCATAATTCTAATAGCATAATTACATATGATTTTAACCATTGTGTCTACCATATGATTTGTAACCCTAAATACTACCTTATAATGTAACCTTCATTCCAACATTATCATTTAACTATCAAAATTACACATTCAATAATTATTGCGGTCAAATTCCATCATGACCATTTCATTAAAGAGCTATTCTGAACCCTAAAAGTGCACCGTCAAGGGTGATTTCAAATGATTTGTAATTTTTACTTCTTAGTTGAAGCTTAGTGGCTGACCAAGGTTATCTCTTATTGGAGGAAGTAAATTGAAAAACATTTTATTGTTATTCTAAAAAAATATTGAACAATATAAACAAACTAATTAATAGTTTTGTGGTTGATTAACATTTATAATTTTTTAAAAATTATGTTAGGAGACTATTTCATATTTTTATCCTTTTGTTTTTTAAATAAAATTAGGAAAAAATTAATAGAACATTTTTAGATAAATATTTTAAAGGAGTAATCGATCTGGATCTACCACTTAAATTACATTATAATTAGTACCATTTACATTAGCATCCACATAAGCATGATTCCCTGCTTTTGTATGACCCTCATAAACTACAAAAATTACCTACAACACAAATAAGAAATGAAATAACCCCAAGGATTGGTTCGGAACATACAATTGTAACACCCTTTTTTGATTGTTTTTCTAAGGCTAGTTTAAGGTTAGTGGTCTATTAGGCCACATAACAACACTATAAATTAGGATTTTTTGAGTTTTGGGATTTTATTAAAATTCTAATAAATTTATCCCATGTGGATTTTCTTTACAAATTAAGGTCGCACTCTCACGGTTCACACAATTGTCAACCATGCGTGTTTTGTGTTTATTCTATAATTACATTTTTATTTTCATTTAAATAAAAACTCAATTAAAACTTAATATTAATTGAATTTTAATATCTCATTGATTATAAATAAATAAATTAATATTTTAAAAGGATTATTGATTACTAAAAAGAAATACTTTTCATGGGCGGGGTAGTCATAGTAGATATATTTTTCATTTAAAATAGTCATGGAAATGGTGTAACCCAATCACATTTTTAATATTGATTTTGAAACAAAATAAGAAGATTAATTAAAGAACTAAATTGAAAATAATAGAATAAATGGAAGATAAATAATGATTTTATTGAAATAATTACAAAATTACGACAAAAAATAGGAAGATAAAAGCATTTTGTAAGAGTATTAGCATCATAGATTCCCTCCTCCAACAGTGAACAAAATTTTCAAGGAACCAATTATTCTCTACTATAGATCCTATATAAAACATCCAACTCTCTCCAAATATAAAAAACACACATTAAATGAGTGTGTGGGTTGTTAGGTTTGAAGAGGTTTCATGTGTGAATGGGGAAATTCATAAAAATATTATATTCCCTCTTGCACCACATGATTGACTATAAAAATGAGTGAACTATATATCCTTCTAGAAGGATGATATGTGAGAAATTTTGATCTCATGATCCTATAAAAAAACTATCCCAATCAGAAAAAGGATGAGGTATTTAAGGCCCAAATATAGAACTCATGTCCAATCTGGTGATTCCATGCCATATTTGTTTCATGGACCTTTTACTCTAATATAAGGAATAATTTTTCTCCCATTTCATGAATGATAATTGCATCTAATTAA
Organism: Viscum album; assembly: GCA_963277665.1. Taxonomy (NCBI): domain Eukaryota; kingdom Viridiplantae; phylum Streptophyta; class Magnoliopsida; order Santalales; family Viscaceae; genus Viscum; species Viscum album. Next base: position 1,229,990,998 of record OY728162.1, on the reverse strand, counting down.
GTCACAAACTCATTTAGAAAATTTTAATTTCAAATAATAAATATAAAAATATTTATGTGTGAATTACAATACATCACATTAATGGAAAAAACTAAAATTTTCATCAATTTTTCATATGTTTCATATAATAAAAAACATTTTATAAATAAAATATTTAATAAAATATAAGGAAATTATATCCTTTATTATCATAAAAATATTAAATAAGATTGTGTTTTATCAACTCTCCTAGTCTATCCCGTTTTCAGTCCTCGACAAAGTCACATATCTTATATTTCACAAAACAATTTTCATCAGATATGGATGTTCATATTCCTCTATCCATTGTGGAAATGTAGCAATAATTAGATTCCCATTATGAATCAATATCAATAATTTCTAAATTCATTTTCCCATAAATTGTTTCAACATAAAATCCAGTGAGATTAATGACACTGGTCATATCAAAAACTTTTTATGCATCTACAGGGCCCTTAATTACAAATATTTGTGTATTCAAACCATTTAAAAATCATATATCCACACACTATTCATTACATTGAGGTCATCTAAAATAATTCTTCTTACCTGGTGTAATTCACTAAACATTTTCTACATTCATTTGTAATTAAATATTTAGACCCGCTTACTTATGAATTCCTGAAATGTGGACCTTAAGCTCCTGACCGAGATATCCTCATGGGTTGTACATTTCATTACTCCTCCCCTTATTAATAAAATTTTTTCATTGATTTATTTTTTAATGGAATAAATCTATTGGATGTCATGTACACATGCATTAGTCATTTCAATATAATAATAACATTTATTGGAAGATAAATGAATGTATGAACCAAAAATTCATATAAGGTGAATTTTATTACCTCACATGGATATAACTTCACTTTAGTATGAAAATTTTCATAACTCACGGTTTCATGGAACATTGTGTAGAGAAATAAATGTCAAAATTTACCCTGAAAAAATATCACAATGATTAGTGTCATAGTCTAAAATATTTTATAATGAAACAACCACTAATATCCTCAATGTCTTATGTTTTCATAAACATAAACCATTAATAATAAAATCATGTTAATTCCTGTCATGCACCATTGAATTTTAAAAATATACATTTTCTTATTTTCTATATGTAAATGAGAATGTTACACTATATGTTACTTTATTTAGTTAATTATTTTTTTTGTTCTTATTGTTGCTTTGTTGTTTTTTTAAATTTTTCCAAAAACATAACACAAAACACACAAATGAAAATCCTAACTATCTGACCTAAATTTATGTTCCCTCCCCAACACTTAAAATGTGGAATTTTATTCAATGTTATCCTATTAAAATATATGGGCCCTTGAAATGTATAATTTTAATAAAAATAATAATATAAAAGTAAAATGGTTAAGAACAACCTGATATTTTCAACTGATAATGAGGTCTTCCAGTGTGATGGAATCATCTACATTAAATACAACAAAAGAATTTAACTGTAGTTAATGAAACATACCAAGCATAATCTTATGTTGTGAACTATACAATAGAATATTATCTCCTACATGAAACTCATTTTTTTGGATCATTCTTTCATAAGATTATTTGAATATTTCCTTTTAGAGACTTTATAGCACACATGATTGTAATAAAATGTCCTAAATATCTTTAATTTTCAGATTCCTTTGAATTATAGATTACACAATGTCCATGTTGATTTTTTTATACCTAAACAAACCTGATTCTCGACTTCCATTTGGAGTTAAATATATTTCCAAAAAAATTAAAATGGGAACATGTTGATGGGGGTATTTTTTGTCAAACATAATCTAATAGAGTAAAATCCATGTGCATTCTCCATTTATTTATATTCAGTTTCATATTTTCTCCAATATTTGTTTCAATATGTGATTTTAAAACTCATCCTTATCATTTTTTTCATGAAGGTATAATGTTAATGTTTTTTTTGTCACCCCATACTTCTGATAGAGGGAATCCAAATTCTGATTTCAAAAGTGTGTCCCTTAGTAACATATTATTTCCTTTGGTACTGTAAACCTTCAAAAATATGGGCATTGATAAATTCCACTACAGTGTGTGAATCATCAATCTCAGTGGCCCTTTCATCCACCCATTTTCTCACATAATCAAAAATTACCATAGTTTAAAAGAAAGAAAATATAACATGGAAAAGGATCCATAAAATCAATTCCACAAAAATAAAAAATATCATAGAATAATATGGGATGTTTTGGAATCTCGAGTCTCTTAAAAATATTGTCAGTGTGTTAGCAATGTGATCTTGACTTACAAAACACATGAGCATCGTGTAATAATTTATGCCAATATAATCTACATTCTAAGACATTACTAACTGTCTGTAGGGGTCTAAATTGTCCTTCACAATGGTTTTTATAGAAGAAATATAGAATAACTAAGAAACATGATTAGTAATAGGTCTCCTAATAACATTATCATTACTCATAATCTAGAGGTTGGGATCATCCCAAAACAAAATCGTGACTCGCTATTATCTTTTTTAATTTATATTTGATTTTATTTGATAGAATTTCATAGGAAAAAATGTAGTTAACTAAATCACCATAACAATTATTCTTACCTAAGATTCAATTAATATTCATAATGGGGAAAGCATCTTGATGTTGTACAAAGTCGATGTTGTAAGACTCTAATGTGTGACTAATCTTACTCATGTCCTCTGCTGCCATGTTTTCTGAACCCTTCTTATCCTTTATCTCAGTATCCAATTTTTATGGGATGAAAATCCACTAAATATACTTGGGATTCACATATGGATTCTTCAAGAGGTACCTTAAATCTTCATGGTTAGAAAAAACAACTACTTTATATTTCATTAAATTTGAATACAATTAATCTAAATAATAAATTATGGAAGAAACTAATTTTCAATGGTTGTGTTGTTTGAATTCTCTGAATCCAATTTCCACGAATAATTGGAGATCAAATATGAACACCCATCCTTCCTCTATGAAAATTAAAATACAACTAAAATTTGGAGGCCTCATACAAAAACTATTATGGAATTTATGACCATGGGGTTGTAAGATCATTGGATTGGTCATATTCTTCATTACCTTAACGAAGGATGTCCAAGAAGAATCATCAAGCATAAAATCAGAATCATTTGGATTTAATTGGGATATAGATAGAGAAATATTTCTAGAATCATTGGTGAAATTCCAATAAAATAATTCATGTTGTAGGAAATATCTTACATCATGAAAACATGAATGATACTGTAATGATTGTATAATATAAACCATAGATCTACAAACCTCTAGCCCATGTTTTGACACTACATGACCCAAGACAATTTCATTATCTACCATGAAATTACACATTTCGTTGATCAAAACTAGATTCATATCAAAAAAATGATTCAAAATCATTCCTATATTATAGATATATTCATCAAACTAAGATCAATAAAATTTAAAACAATCCCTAGATATATCTAGGTAGGTCTCAATGAAATCAGAAAAAATACTCACGATATATATCTAGAATGTATATTGGGAATTACATAGTCCAAATTAAATCCTTCAGTAGGAAAATGTACTGAATTAACATGTGAATGTGTTCTTATCATGATCCTCTGAAGCTATATAAGCCTTACAATATCAAGAAAATACATCCAAGAAACAATTTTTTTCCCATCTTGTCTCTCGAGCATTTGATATATAAATGGTGGGAGGAAATGTTCCTTTTTAGTGGATTTATTTAGTTTCCTATAATAATTACAATAAAACTGAATGTTTTTCACCCTAATTGGAGCTAATTCCTCTCTCACAATTATAACAACAGTAACACCCATTTTCGTGTGCACAACCTTAATAAGAATCCCCAGCAGGGAATTGGAAAGGAGATTAATAATTACTACATAGAACAATTTTTCAAACTATTTTTTTTCAACATATGAAAGTGTTGGATTTAGTATTATTTTTGGTTGCCTAACCGGTTTTCCCCATCCACAAGAAGAATCCTATACAAACAAATGTATGAGATAATACGTGATACATCAAACAAGGTATTTCTGATTTCCCTCATAATCTCCTTAAAAATAATAAAAACATTTTCTTCCTATTAAAACAGAATATTGTTTTTAATGACAATAGTTAATCTCTCAGCACATAATAAGTATGAGTATTTGAGATTTGGTGTCAATTTTTGGTTTTACAATGAAGGGGGTTATTTATTAATATAGACATTGATGGAATTGAAATACACACACAATGAAAATCAGTACCAGAATATACGTCATCAAAATAATAGATTGATGCATCAAATCTATCAACATGCTCAACATCCAAGTCTTAATCAGGGAGAACATGATCAAATTATGTATGTTAAACCATTTCAAAATAAAATATAATAGAGTATTATTCATTTTAAACAGGTGTTTAAGTTCCCTTATACATCAAACTAGAATAAATAATCCTATTCTCTTTATGTATAGGACAATCAAAATCCATGGGGTTTTTATTTGCTGGTTCAAAATTGACTATAATAAATGAATATTGGTCCTCTAAGAGGTACCTCATGGAGTCTATAACATTAAATTTCACCACATTATCTCAATACTCCATGGAATGTGTCCCCCCACTGTTATTTCTGATTGTTTTTGCAGTTTTAAGGATGTTCCAACCTATGATAATGAGAGCATGAGAATTTACCAAATCATCCTACATGTTATATAGGTCAAAATTTACCAAAAATATTGTGTCTCTTAGTCGAACACGTACATCCCAATCACTCTCACTACATATGTCATAGCTTTATTTTCTAACTGCACCACTAGTACCATCTACATAAACACCCCTACATGTAATGAATAGAATATTGAGTGATACATCACATTTATGGAAGAAAAAATATAACATAAATAATAAAAAAATTATCACTCCCCTGTGTTTAATGGTATGTAGAATATCCCTAGATCCGTGAAATTTATTGGCATTAGTTGAGTAGGTTTAATGAGTGCTGAAAAATTCCATCCATTATTGATCCTATCATTCTCCTTGATCCATATTTTATTAGTAAAAGAGTTATTTTCAGAATTTATCATGACATTGTACTTTCCTAATGGATCCCATACGGGGTTTCTTTATCTCGATATGGTTGAGTGTGTCTAAAACCTCTTTTTTCATTATCTGTTCAGAAATATTCTTTATTTTATAAGTTTTGGTATTAATAGATGTGTTTTAGGAGGAAAATCATAAAAAAAAATTATTTTTGCCTATATCATTATGTTACTCATCTGTTGGTATTGATTGGGGATTCAACAAGGTTGAGGTGATTCTTGGTGGGGTGATAAGTGTATATGTATTAGTATTTTTCCCACTTACAACAGTGATGGAACTGGAATTCCAATTAGTATTTGGAGAAGTTTGCGAAGGAAGATTTTAGGAGAAATTACTTTCTAGTTCATGGTGGGATGTGGCGATTTGGCTCAACTGCATCATCAACTCCCTCATCTCAGAACGCTGACACTTCAACTCATTTTGATGATTATGAACAATTTTGTTCAAATGTAGATCAGTGTCAGAATCTATATTTTCTTAATAATTCCCCTATTTTTTTATTTTTGATTCCTAAGATTCATATATCTGTTGGGGTGGTTGGAAGCCTCGTTGGAAAGGCAGAGGCTACTAGAAAATTTGATTATAATGAGGCCTTTGGTATTGTCCAAATCTGTACCTCATGTCTGATTGGTCCTTCCACGCTTGGATGTATGTTAGTAGAATGTAATAATATTTATTCAATGTATGTGGCTATTTTTTATACCGATATGGTCTTCTGGGGAATATTTTTGAACAATCCCCCATCTGTAGTAGTTAGGGTAAACAATCAGTTCGGGGTTCTTAATTTTTGTGAAAGCCACAAGGCCACATACGAGTGGGATGGGATATCTTTTGAGGAAATGAAACATGACTCACTTTATTCGTAAATTCTTACAACATAGTATCAATCAAATGGTTTACAAGGGAATAATTACTTACCTGATGTACACATCTAACAATTGGTATACCACGATAGCCAGCTTGTTGGGATTTCTGTGACATATTTTTGATCAACGCATATTGAACTACAGGTATTTTGTCAAACAATTATTTTCAACCTACAACATCTACCATGCTCTTCTACATATGTGTGAATCCTTTATAGACGTACTAACTGAGGAGTTACTAATTGATTTGGTGATGCAGGTTGTTTTAAAAAAACATCATGAATCACTTCCATTACTGATACATTTACCCTCATTTGGATTTTTTGATCACTATGATCAGTTTTCAAATAGAAGTGGTCAATGATATTGGAAACAATATCTTCTATAAAATACATTTTATATATTTCCAACATATTATATCATTAGGTTATAAATAATATATCTAATCATTTACAGTTATAAAAAGTGAGAATAGGAATAAACTTAGTTTTATTTGATTTTAAAGAAATTTAATTGGTTAAGGGTTGATAAAACCACCTTAATTTTTTAAATGATTATCTGGATCCTCACTAGATAATCTATTAAACATAGGAAAAAGGTGAATTAACCAAAATTTCAATTTATTGTATGATTTTTGGGTGGGTTTGAAATACAATTGGTTAATAGTTATTGTTGGGTTAAGACAATTATTAAATGGTTATATTAAGTTAATTTTAATTGTTTTCATACATTAGTTCTGGTATTATTTTTGATTCACAACTATCTTCAGTTAAAGTGTTACCAATATTGGGAAATTCTCTAACTGGTTAAATGTTGAATCTTCTTGTAGATCGAAATTTTATGATTCAAGATTGAAGGATATATTCAATATCAAGGCCACAATTTAAAATACCACCTAGATTAGTTCGGGTCGGAAATCAAATATATAAATTAAAATTCAAAAAAAATACCCATAATAAAAAAATACAACTAGTTTGATTTGATTTTATAAAATTAAAATAATTTTGAAAAAACTTGAGAAATAGTAATGACGAATGAAAAAGGATAAAATAACTAAATGAAAAATAAAAGAAATACCTCTAATTGTTTTAATAAATTACTTTCCTACCCCATAATGTTGCCAATTTGAAAGGGCTATTTCGTTAGTACTTTCGAATATGTGTAATTGTTTACTAATTAAGTGCAGTATACTGTTTGACTAGTGATCACTCTCAAAGGAGGAAGTGATTTTAATACATATTAAAGATCTATTGAAAATAAAATAAAAAAATTTAAAAAAAATACTAAAATGTATTGGATTTTTTCATTTATAATACTATTAAAATTCTACTGGAATATTATTTAATATATTTTTATTTCTTTTTGAAATGTGATTATGAAAACACAATGATAATATGGTTTTTTAGAAAAATATTTTTAAGATAAAAATCAATATAACTATACCAATTTACATAATTATTATTAATTATTAATTAAATTTGCATTCACATAAATATGGTCCATTAATTTTTTAACCCTATAACCCTATAATAATTAAATAAACCACAATGATGAAATGAAAAAAACCTTATGCTAGATTTGGATCATGCAATTGTAGAACACTACTTTTAAAGATTTATTAAGAATATATTATATTCAGTGGTGAATTAGGTCACATAAACACTCTTTAAACAAGGATTAATTAATTTCACATATTATATTTTAGCTCTACCAATTTGTCATGTGTGGTTTTGTTTTACGTATTATGGTCGCGCTCTCACAATTTTCAAAATTCTCGACCTCACATATTTTTTGTTAGATATTCAGTTTTTTTATTAGATTCCATTATATTTAAAATTAAATTAATATTTAATTTTATGTTAATTAAATAATCTGATTTATTCAAAATAATTGAATGAATAATGTAAAAGGTATATCAATTACTAAAATGAACTACTCTTCCATGGGTGGTGTGGTCATTGCAAAAAAAATTTCATTTTCAATGGTCGTAGAAATTATATACCCAAATATAGTTTATATTCATTATTTCCTACCCAAATAAGAATATTAATGAAATAATAAAAAATTATATAATAGAATATATTGGAGAGAAACTAAGGATTTATTGAAAGTACCTCAATTCTACCCAAATAATATTGAGATAAGATCATTTTGGAGGTGATCCAATCTAGATATCATCCCTCCTACAATGGTTAATTGAATTTGTTTGGAAACAATTATTCTATGATAATAATCCTCTATATCATGTTCAAAACCTTCAAAATGTGAAAAATCACTCTTATATAGTGGGGTGGTGGCTAGGGAAAATGTGACTGAATGTGAATGGGGATATTCATCCCAATATTTAATTCCAACATTAAACAATTTTTTTTAGAAAGGTGGCCATTAGGTCAATAGAACAAAGAAATTTTATTTGCAAAAAATGGTACATTACTCTAAAAGAACGATTCATATTACAATCATTAACATGTAAATGATGAATGTTTTCAAGGAGCTCCTCTAACCATGATATTTCCTGAGAAAGTCTTTTGTTGGAGAGACCATTATCAGCCTTATACACTTGTCGAAAGGTATCTATTTCATTGAAGTTGATGTCATGGAGAGAGTGAAGGCAATTCATCCAGTGAGTAGTAACCGACCAAAGTAGATGAATTTACCCCTTCCAAATGGGACTCACTATAGTTATATAATCATTTTAAATCCAAAAGTTGTTCTAGCCTTGGCTCAATAAAATGATATAGAACGAATCACAGTTAGCATTTCAGCTTCCAAAGAAGTTGCAATACCACAACCTCAAAAAATGCACCCAACGATGTAACCAAGATGACTTATAAAGACGGAACCACACCCTATGGGTCCAAAATTTCCTTTACTGGCTCATTCAAAATTGATTTTAGACCAACCAAGTAGTGGAGGTCTCTATAAAACCTCAAAATTGTGTTTCAGTTGTATGAAAATGGAATCAAACTAAATACTTCTTTGGATCATAAAACATTCTTCTGAGTTCTCGCAATTCCCATTTTGAATCAATGTTTCTTTTCGAATTGTGATGAGAATTCTTATTTTACATGCAATAATATTGTTTCCGAAATTATTGTGAAGAATTGTATTTCAATTTTACCAAATCACATGAAGCATCTCTACAACCCGAGAAAAGAATATTTTTCAGATTTTTTGGGAGTTATCCATATCAACACAACGATTTAGGTGAGAATTGATATTGTTATGAATCTGCAATTTTCAATCAGAAGTTTCAAAAATATAGCTCTAAAGTGTAGTGGTGGTTGAAAAATATGTAAATTGGAGATTCATATCATCTCTTGGTTTATTGAAGAAATGTAATTTTGAACAAAGCTGAATTCCAAAAATTTATAAACAAGAGTCATTGGGAACTCTATTGTAGGCGAGATGCCAAATTAGAATGAATATTGAGGGTTTAATGTAGGGTTTTCAAAAACAATTAATCCATTTAATGGAATTTTCATAGTTATATAAGCAGTAATAATAGAAATTACTTTAATTTAGAATCCCATTATGAGAAGGTTCCCAAATCAAAATGTCATCCTTGTTAGAAAATTAGAATATTTCAAAAATTTGAAAAATATTTTCATGAAGGGTATCATAATGAGAATTATGAACATTACTAATAGTGGAGTTGATGTTGTCAGGGATATATTCAGGGGGATTCAAAGTCATAACAGGAGAATATGTCCATTTTTCCAACCAGAATATCATTGAAGTGTTTCTAGAGAGCATCCATCTAGAGTATTACATGATACTGTCAAACAAGTTTCATACATATAGAAAAATGGAGGAAATTATTAAATTATTGTTACGTAATTTAAATCTATCAATGAACCTATTTTTGATGAAATCAATCGAGGGGGAGTCATTGTGAATCAGGTACTATGTTAATCTTTCTTGATGTTCCTCATAACTATGTTTAATGTATTTAATACCATGACCACCCATGTCTAATGGTTTACTACTTTTAGCCCAAATAATATTCACAAGTTTCATGTCCATGGTGCTTCATGTACAGATTTTTTTTTTAATTTTATCAATCATTTTTTTATGAGTCCAGCTGGCCAATTATAGACCATCATCAAGTAGACCAATTTGGAGACAATGACAGACTAGATAAGGAAGACTCTCCCCACCATGAAAAGTGATATTCCTATCCATGTGGAGATCTGATTAAGAATCTGATCAACAATGTTTGAGAAGTAGCATGATTTGGGTTTTTCCCAAAAAATGGAAACCCAAACGTATTTAAAGGAAATATTACCTTCTATGATGTTAAGATCATTGATAATACCCTTTTTTCTACAATATGAAATGATTTTCCCAAAGTAGGTGAGGGATTTATGTCTTCCAATGACTTGACATGAGACCTCCTCATAGTGAATGAGCGTAATTTTCGGTGTTCTAATGTTTATTATATTTACCATTAAAAACAGAATTATATCATCTGCCTAATGGTGGTGGGTGGGGGAATTCACATATCTATAATCATGAATATTTTTGATCTTGTTTTGGTCAACCAGTCGATTGACAATATATCTTAAATAATTTTGTGAAATGGAAAAAAGAATTGTGGATAGGGGATATCCTTGTCTAACACCTTTTGAGCAATTGAAGTATCCTCTAGGAGATCTATGGATCAATATAGAAATGTGATCTGAATTTAAGAGGGTTTTAATTATAGAGATGAAGATGTCATTGAATCCAATGCCATGTAGAACTTTGAAGATGGAATCCCAATCCATTGTGTCAAAATCTTTCCTAATATCCAGTTCAATCGCAATGTTATTACCTCTATTATTATTATTTGATATGTTAGTACATTCTGACGAAATACAAATGTAGTATTTTATAGGTCACCCCTTGATAAAACCAAATTGATTCTAGGAGATAATTTTATCACTAATAGTGTTGATTCTTTTCTCAACCAGCTTGGGGATTTTTCTATAAAGTGTGTTGATAAGAGCTATGGGATGAAAGATATGAATTTCAGAGGCATTATAAACATTGATAATCAATGTACGGTATTGGTAATTTAACCCATGGGGTAAAATTCCATTAGAAATGAAATATTTAATGAGTTTTCAGACATCAGCTTGGATAATATCCCAATGTTTTTTTACAGAAGACATTATTAAAACCATCAGGTCTTAGGTCACTATCACGATTCAATCCAAAAATTGTCTCTATGATTTCATGATCAAGGGGAACAACAAGGAGAAAATTATTTTCAACATCATTGACAATTTTCAGAATGATGTCATTACTGATGACTTTTTTCATGCTAGGATCATTGAATAAAGACTCAATGTAAGAGACAACACGATTAGAAATGTCTTCATTTTTAATAAAAACATTATCTCCTTCTTGGAGGGAAGAAAGGGGGGATAAAAGATTACCGAACTCTTTCTAATGAATTATAGAACATGGTATTATGATCACCATCAGTTAAAAGCACGTATGAAGATGTTGTGTCCAGAATACAGAACTCGTGACATGTCTGGTGAGTCTATCCCATCATTGACATCATGGCCCTTTCACGCCAACCAAATTCACGATTTATATCACATGTCCTGAAATAAAATAGTATCACATAATGTTAGGAAATATTATGTTCAAATAATAAATAATAAAAATTTTATTTATAAATTACTAAAGTGCACATTATTGGGTAAAACTAAAATTTTCATCAAAATTCCAAATAAATGATCTCTTCCAAAATATTTTATAAAAAACATATAAAACACAATGTGCAGAAATTATATCTTTTATTATCAATTAAATACTAACAAAAATTTTGTTTTATCATACCCATCATTTTTTTTGTTTATAATTTAACCACCTGTAATCCTCAATAATGCCCAAGAACCAGTATATAATAATAAAAAAAACTTTAATTGAAAAATAGTTGTTTAAGGAAAACCAATTATTTTAGAAGAATATTTCACACATAAAAAGAAAACATATTATTTAGAATAACCATTAAATAATCTAAATAATTTATAGAATAAAAAGAACATGAAATTAATAAAATAGTTTCATGCTATATAGTGTAAAAACAAACTTTTCAATTTCATAGAAACAATCATTTAAGAGGATTTTAAAAGGATGGTCTGTAAAAAACATTTTAAAAAATTTGATATAAATTTCAAAAATTTTCTTTTAAAACATTTATGTCCAAATAAATAAATTCATAAAAATGATTTCTAAAACATTGTAATTAAATATAAATATTTAGAAGAATAAATGCTTAATTCATTTAATGTAATGTTTCAGTAACGGAGTCCCTTACCAACAATTGGAATTCTTTCAAACATGTCCAAAACTCCTATATAATTTTGTAAGTGTAGTAATTAATTTATTTTAGATCTATATTAATAGTTAAAATACATTATATTATCTTTACACCAATAATATTTTGTTATTTCCATTGATTCAGGTGCATTTGTTTGATGGTTTCTAGGTGATTTCATTGTGGATTTTCCAATAAAATAGACAGAGTACTCCATATTTGGATATAATAGGTTTTATTACACCTTCAAATTTTAAATATACTCATATATCATTTTTCATTCAATAATGATGAAGATTAATTTTATAAAAAGATAATGATAAAAGACTAGTTTATTTTAGTTGTTTTTCTGACCATTACAATTTTTTTAAATAATGACCATATATTAATCATAGAACATAATAAAATATATAATATATATGTATTTTATTTTAAACACTTGTAATTGAATTTAAATATTTAATGAATGTGGTATTCTGAAACGAACACTCATCATCCACAAAGGTGGTGAATTAACAGACCAAGGATAAAGATTTCATTTTTTAAGAATAAAAGAAACAATAATAGATTTGATGTTACATGCACCATTAAAAATTTAAATTTTAGTATATGTATATATATATATATATATATATTCATATAAATGATACTAGATCCATCAAGAATATTTGGATAGGGGGTTAGGATTTGGTATAAGTGAGAATGAATTTAACAAAGGTGTAGGGGGGGTTTATCCCTCGAATATTTTATCTTTGAGAACGACCTTAAGACACTTGAAATTGGTATTTTTGTGAGACCAGGGACACAATAATATGACTATGGATTTATAGAAGTGATTTTTCTATATTTTTTTAGCTATATAGATAAAGGTTATGAAATTAAGAAAATGAAGGTGTCCCTTTTATAAATGAAGTTAGGGTAAATTTAAGAATTATGTAAAATACTATAATAAAATAATCTTATTATATAGGTAATGAAATATTAATCGTCTAAAGGATCATTGGATTATGTTTATGACAAAATATAATCATATTTTCCCTTATTTAATTTTGTGTGATTTTATTAACAATTTTATAAAATATTTTATTCATGAAATCTAATTTTTTTAAATTTTAATTCTTTTTATAAAAAATACATTATATTTGTAATGATAATGATTAAAATTATAATAAAAAATTTTATAATTACATAGGCATGTCATAATTATCTAGATATATAATCTATCAGCTTAACGACATAATAATATATTTATTTCAATATTTCAGGCACCATTTAATTTATTTTTCAATTAAATTAATATATCCATCATCATCATGGTGCAAACTAATAACTGATATAATTTTTGCCTAAATGTTAAAAATAAATTATCATAATTTAGAAAAATAATTTATATTTCCATATAATATTTTTTTCAAAATATATTTTCGAATAATGTGTATTAAAAAGGTATAACATTTAATTCTCATAGCATGAAAAACTTGAATTTCATTTAAATACACAACTTTAAGTGGATTAATGTGATATTAGTGCATCCAAAATTTCCCTTAGCTAAAAAATAATATAATAGAAAAATGTTAATCCTACAAACATATTTATTAAAAAAAATTATTATTTTAATTGTTCGTATATTTCAAATTAAAATCATTTTTTGTGTTTTTCTTCTCCCTGCATAAGCACTACATTAGCGTTACAAAATCATTAATGTTAATCATTTCATATTAAATAATTAGAAATAAATTACTATCATTGGTATAACATAGTCAATATGAATATATACTTTTATATTCATTCATTATGTATATTTACACATATCCATGTCAAGACAACTTCTTTAATTCGTTAATTTCACTTTTCATTCCTTGCATAAGAATTACACATGTATTTGAATATGATTCATGTAACTCAACCATGTAATTCTAAAATATCATCCAAATAAATTATGTTTACATAATAATTAATGAATAAATCGTGAAAATAAATTTAATCACTCAATTATTATTTTTAAGGAACAAATTTTGTCTTTTCCAATCACTGGATGACACTACACTAACCTTGAAAAATATTTTTATACTTATCATGAAATAAATTATATTTTTAAATATTTTGAATTAATTTTCTAAAATATATATATATGTATATAATAAAATACATATTTAACTATTCTATAAGTTTAACAAATTATATATCATAATTATTTATTGACGATGTCACATAAATATTGTACTTCAAAAAGAGTATGTTTTTTCTACTCACTAATAATTAGTTATGTTCATAAAATTACCAAAACATCACCATAGACTGTTTTTTGTTTTTTGACATAAAAATGAAGCTTATTTTTTAAGTAAATATTTTAAAATATCCATAAATGTTTTATATTTTTTTTATAAAAAACAAAAAACATTTTGAAAAAAATGTATTTTTTAAATTATTAAATTAATTATATTAAAAAATTGTTGTTATTTTATAATAAATCACCAAAAAATCATATTAATTTAGAATATTATATTTTTTTCATAAATATGTAATTTTATTCAATTCCCTCTAATTGTGTGCTTAGGTCGTAACAAAAACAAAATATAATTTAGTAGTTCATTTAAGATTGATGTAGTGTATCTGAAACACTGTCAAACATAGTGTTTCTTTGTAAAATATCAGGATGTTATGAGTATAATTGGAAAGGAAAATTTTGAAAAAATAATGGATCACCATGTTGACCCCTCCACATCTCTACGATCTCACAATAATTTTTTTTCTTTAATTACCAAAATCCTTGATTGATTTATTTGGATTCCAATAGTTAAGGTCTAATGTTTTTTATATGGGAAGAAAAAAATTGAAATTTGAGGGATTTATCCAGAATAAAACTGAAATTTTTGGAATATTATAATTATTTTAATGGAAGTGGATGAATATTACCATTTTTGGATAAGATAAATATATATGGTTTAGACACCACTATGTGTGTTGTAATAATTAGAATCAAGTTACTAGTAGATTTTATAAATTATATCATATAATAGTGTACAATCTGGCATTAAAATACATGATATTAATGAATATTCCTTATTCTTTGGGAGTGTTTGGAAATCGATGGAATATTTTGTGGGATCAAAGACTTCAAATATGTACATTACTACACATCACTTAATAATATGAATTAATCCACCCTTATTTCTAATTTTGATTCTCTAAAAAAATATAAATCATGCATTGGTTGAAATAAAATTGGAAGTCATGTTGTAGAAGTTTTAGATATGTCCTGATGTGAGTAAACAGATGCCCAAAAATTTGATAGGTGGAAAATTAAATGGGAATAAGATCTTATAGAAGGAATTTGGATAAGAGATCATGGTGAATTATATATGTTGTGATAATAATAATCAGTCCTTTTATAGTTCATGGAAAGGATAAATCTATTGATAATGCTCATATGTAGGGGAGGGGGATATATGTATTTGTGTTCCCTTGTAAGAGAAAAAAATGGAATGAATTGATAATAATTTCAACATAATGATTTTTTTTATAGTAAATGGGTCTGATATTATTAATCTTTATGTCTCTAAATTTCCCATAATAATATGAATCAAGAGACAAATATTTTTGGTGGTATCTTGGAGAATATTATCCTATCATATATTTATATATAGGTAATTGGATATTATGTAATCTTATATATGGTTTTTTCTCTTATAAAATGATTATTTCACATAATATAGACCTATTTAATTTTTTATAGGGTTATACAGGTTGGATCTTATTTCATTTATAATAACATCATGCTATCAGGACTCTAGTTCCATCTATCTAAGTGAAATACAATGAATACTTTTATGTAAATGGGATTTAATACCTCTAAATAAAAAATTAAATTAAATTAATTCTTCGTAGTGTCGATTCAAATGTAAAAACACCACATGAACAAGTGTTGTTTCAGAAACCAATAGGGGGTATGAGTTTGATATGGGTGAAACCTATAGCTGAGACTGCGATTTTGGATTGGGACATCACTATGTATCTTGTGATAGTAAGAATAAAGATGCATGTTGGTTTAAAAATGGAATCTATATATTGATCTTGATAAAATATCGAGGAGATAAGGTGGAGTTATTCTAGGATAAGGTTTTAGTGGAATACATTGTGTGAATAAGTAATAACACTACTACTATAATTAAAACTTATATGATTTATGGATGGAATTAGAGTAGGAATCCAATAAATCAATATATATTCCATTTTAATAAGAATTAATTCACACAATGTTCTTAGGTATAACCTGTTTTCCTAGTGTAGAGTTTATTAAATGAAACCCAATGTGATTGACGGTAACCCGTACACTAGAAAATCATATGTATGTCTTGATCATATATAACCGAATTGGATTATATTGTATTGACCAGTCTTAGTATTTTATGGTTTTTAATGTTGGATTGTGTGTTGTGTAGTTGAAATTAAGGTTAGAACAATTATCATGTCTTGTTTTGGATCACATTACTTGGGAAATCATATCTTCTAGTTTATATTGTTAACTTGTACAATTTTACGATGTTTATAGTTATTTACAATTGACTATATGAAACCCTCAGGGAGATATGAAATTTCCTTAAATGGAAACGATGCATTAGTAGTGGGAATGATATTAAATCCATCAATTATAATAAAAGAGTAATATCCCTTTGAGTAAAAATTATGTATACTGTAATGTAAAACAACATAAGTCATAATACAATGATGGTATGGTATCTTATCTTAAATGAAATAACAAACATTAATAACCACATTAATTTTTATTTTGATTAATAATTACAACAGAATCACTTGAAACTAGGTTTTACACATCATTTGTTATTACTCACCATAGATGAATACCTTAATTAAAATTTCATTAATTATTATAGGACAATAAATAAGAAATAATTAAATTTTCATGACTCAGAAAAAAATAGACCATATTCATCATTAAGGATCACTAACTACAAAAGTAAAAATATAATGAGGAATAACATCATAAAATGATAAATCATTACGCCAAATATATAATATGAAATGAGATCCTTTCCTCACAATGTTAGATGGGAAGGAATGACTGATTTAGTAATCATGTACATATAAACTAATCCTTGTCATTATAAAATTGTTTATTCCAAATATGGAAAGTGGAAATATGGTCTGTTGATATACATACAAATATTTTGGATTTATAATAACATATTTAAATAATATATTTCATAAATAAACAACTACAAAATAAAAAATAATATATTATATTTAATTATTTTACTATGAATTTTTTTCGAACTGTATTTATTAATGAATAACATTATAAGAATAAAAGAAAAAGATTCATTTAAATTTATATTAAAAACATAAATTATAATGGTACAAATAATTATTATTTTATTTTTAATTAATATGATATTTTATTAAGAAAACAAAATGTTTAAAAATTTATTTTTTTCACTACATTTAGTTTTTCATTGAATATTTATTATCATTTAAAAGAGAAATAAATAAATTTTAGGATTCTAATTGGAAGAACATGAACATAATTATTTGACATAATAAAAAAATATAATATTATGATTAATTTTTCTAAATTTCCCAAAATGAGAATTTTTTGTTGAATAGTGAAAAATATAGTTTTTGCTTAAATCATAATGTGTAAGAATACATAAAGATGAAAATAAAAATTAAAAACATATAAAATACTTTATATAAACAAATAAATATTTATGGAGTAAAAATATAAATTTCAAAACAATTATTTAAAATTACAAAACTGATGTTTATCAATTTATAAATATAATTATTATTTTCAAATAAATGAGATTCTTTTATATATTTTTTAAAAAATTAATCATTATTTTTAATAAATTTTGTTTATTATTTATTTTGGAACCACAAAAAATTTATACGATTCATAGAAAACCAATTTATTTCCAGATAATAATAATTTTTTACCACTCTATCGTACAATGAAATATTATACTTAAAAATAATATAGGTGTTTTGACAATAATTTTTCCTGAAATTAAAATATATTTCTCATAAGTTAATAAATGTTATTTGATAAAATGAATTTATATATTTTGACTTATTTATATAAATTAAATCATAAGGTCATATTTTTTTGGTATTATATCAAAATTTCTTATTTAATAATAAAATAACATGATAGAAACCCAAAATGTTAAAAGTAAATACCCATTTGTAAATAACCCAAAAAATATTTATAACATGTGTGAATATGAATGTATGAGGTTTAATGAATGATATGCCATAATAAAAAATATTTTTCTATTTTTTTTTTCCTTTTTACCAATGAACTGTATCATTCCATTTTTGAAATGTAATGAATACTTCAAAAATTATTTTTCTCATCACATATGAAAAATGATATCACTCCAACAATATTATTCTACACGTACAACTTAAAATTTCACCATAAAAATGTAATATTACTCCTATTATAATCCTCTGTCATTTTTATAATCCTATTATATAGATTATACAACAAAAGGCCTCTATTTAGAAAGATATTTCTAAGATAAAGTTTAAATTTCAA
Source organism: Viscum album (assembly GCA_963277665.1). Taxonomy (NCBI): domain Eukaryota; kingdom Viridiplantae; phylum Streptophyta; class Magnoliopsida; order Santalales; family Viscaceae; genus Viscum; species Viscum album. The sequence continues at coordinate 1,229,972,149 of OY728162.1, read as the reverse complement.
ATTTTACTATTTCATACTTCTTAGACTTCTATTTTTAATATTTCTTTTACTGTATCATTCTAGTCACCATTACATAAAGAAAATAGTATTATTAATAAACATAAATTTTATTATATTATTTTAACAAATAATATTCAATTATTTCCACCCACTAATAAAATAAAACAACATTGATCATGTCTACATCCAGACTACAACCTCCACAAAATGATGCAGTTCATTTTTCAGAACCACATATTATGTCCAAAGAGAAGGATGTATTTTTTGAATATATATATATATATATATATATAATATTAAATATTAAATATTTCATTTCCTTAGAAACATATTTTTTATAACTTCTAACACATGAAACATCAAACCAAAAAACATACTGTAGAACAATGCATGACTGTTAAAAAATAATTGTAGAATTAGAGGTTAATAATAGAGGTACCCATATAATGAAATATATTTATAAATAATAATACAGTACATTATCAATACTAATAAATGGATTAATTAAATTAGATTAGTTAAATAATTTATAAGACTAACTTGTTCTTTAAAAAGTAATATTCTAAAATTTTATTTTTCATGTTTTTTTGAAAAAAATATATTATTGAAAATATTTATTAATTTAATATTTTAAGAATAAATATACTAATAATTAATACTAAATAATAATGATTATTATAAATAGTTTTATAAAAATATTATTTTACAATGAAAATAGTTTTTACCATATATTAATAAGAATATTTAAATGTTGAATTCCCAAATTATTTAATATTTATATTATTAAATAGAGATCAATTTTAGATTCAAAATTCCATTATTTAATTATGGATTATTTTAGGTATTTTTTTGTGAAAACTGATTTTTTCGGAGAATAGTAAAAAACCATTTTTACCAAAATAGTACCTTTTATGAATTTTTAATTATAAATAAATACCAATATATTTAAAAAACCATTTAAATGATTATATATTTATTTTATTATTATTAATATATATTTTTAAATTACATTCAAAATATATTAATACTTTGTTTAACATTTTCCAAAAATATGTAATATTTTCTAAAAAATATATTTTTGTTCATTAATATTAAAAATAATATTTCACTAATTATTGAAATTAAATATATCCAAATGTATTTCCTCTTTTAGATCTACATGATCATATATTTTATTAATATAAATTTCATTTTTGCGCATAATAGTGTAATTAACAAGATTAATGTTGATGACCATGATAATGGTAAAATGGTTATTTGAAATTATTTTTTATTAATGTTGTGTAATTTTTATCTATTAAATTAAATAAATCTAAATTAATTATTGATTATAATATTATTTTTAAAACACAATTATAATTATATTAACACCATTTTTTGGTAATTAATAAATTATAAAAAACTTATTGGTTAAAACATCAATTTTTAACAAAAAAACATTTTTCTATATATATATAATTTCTCAATAAAAAAGATGATTTTCAATAAATTATAACTTTAATTAGATTAAATTATGATTATATTTTGGATCAACACACACAAATTTTTCAATATGGGTTATCATAAATATTTAGTAAATAATATGTCACTTGGTTTAAAACTAGTCAGAGTGATATAAAAGTTAAAATAAAAAATATAAGAATGAATGACTTTATAGATGTTTAAAATGTTACTCCCCATTATTTTATAGTGTACTTATTAAATTAATACTAAATTCATTAGGGTGTGATTTATGGATCATAGAGTTTAAATAGAACTATAATGTTGTATTAAAATATTATTATTTATATATAACATTATGAAGTAGTTATTGGTTTTTGTTGGTATGAATATGGAGAACCATATTATAAAATATATTATCCAATTATTATCCCAAATAAAATGAATAATAAGTCCACCATGGTTATAAATTTCATGGAATTGAAGATAGACTTTTTTCAAGGCAAAAGATTTATTTTTCTTAAAAATATTGTTATTTCGAAATATATTTTTTACTTATTAGATTAAATTAATCACTATTAATAAATTATTCATCTTATATAAGTATGTTATATATCAAATTTTATAAATTAATATTTATTTAATAATTATTATTTGAAAGGGAATGATATTAACATTATTTTATGATATAAAAATTGGTTTATAACATTTTTTTCAAGGATATTATAATTCATCTCATCCAAATTATGAAATTTTATAATATAAAAAGGATATAATTTTTAAATTATAATTTCATTATATGAATATGAATTTTTTTGGTTTTTTATAAAATGCCTTTTATGATTTAGTGGTGATGAATGGAGATTTGTTTAAAAAATACATTTTTTTCCATTAAATCATTTTATTTTAAAATACCAGTATATTTATTATTTTGTTTTAATGTTAAAAAACAGTTATTTTATTACAAATCATATTATTATATTATATTATATTCACCATTTTATTTGATATTCATATAATTTCATTTTTATACATAGAAACATATTTTTTTAGAAACTATTTTTCAATATGTTTTGATCACTTATATTAAAATTGATTTATGAAAATTATAATTAAATACCATAAATTTAATTTTAAAATTGTAATTGTAATTCCAATAGTATTTTAATAAGGGTTTTGTTATCACCAAAATAATTTACAGAGTAAATAAATGTTTTATCATATTATATGTTAATTAAGGTAAAATAATTGAAATTATGTGAAAAATGACAAATATACCTCAAAATTTATATCTTATTTGTTTAGGTGATATAAATATCCCCTAGTCCTCCTTAATTTAATATTTTGGGTGTATTCCTTTGAATTATTATTTTACTTTTACAAATTTTTTATATTTAATAAAATGACATTTCTCTATTTTTTTATCATAAATTGGTTTTCATGGTTATGATAATAGTAAATATAAATTACTAATGTACAAAAATAACCATAAATATTTGTAATATTTTAATTACATGTTAAAATTTTAACTTAAATTTATAAATATTGTATAAGTATTAAGAAGGCATATACGACATTGATACAACTCATGTGTCAGCATATGAAAAATTAAATAATTTTTTTTAAAAAATAAAAGATATAATATTTATATTTTTCCTATTATTAAAATATTTATGTATACATATTATGTTTAAATAATTATTAAATTTTAATAATTGGAATTTAATTTATATCTAGATACCATTAAAAACTAATTTGATTTAATAGGAGTGAGTATGAATTTAAAAGAAATTTATGGTTTTAAAATAAATTTTAAATAATTATAAAGTAATAAAAACATATCAAAAATAAAATTTATAGGAAATTATATATTATATCATTAATTTTCTATTTATTTCCCAATTTTTATTTTGAAAATTACAGATAAAAACCATATTTATTGAAAAAATTGGTATCACGGTTCTGGTTAAACATTGTAAGAATGTGTTTTAAACCAAAAGATATTGTTTAAAATTACACAAAATACAATATATATTTTATTTTATGACTCTATTTATGAATTATCCTCTTTATCATTAATGTGATTGAACTTTGGATATCACTTTATATTTTTAAGTTTCATGTAATTATAATATTTTCACCCGCCTCACTTATAAAAGATAATATCCAATCAACTAAAACACACATTTATTTATCTATTTATCTCAAGTAATCTAAACCCATATACCTTTCCAAACTTCCTCCCCTTTTCATATATGTTTTTCTCTCACATAAAATCGATCTAATGGGGTATAATATGTTATCTAATTGAGGATTTCAAAATAATATGTATAATTCCTAATTTAGTGTATAATGTCTCTTTATTTTTATACCTTGTTAAAATATTATTTAAACTTGGTTATATAATATCATAAATATATAACATAAAATAAACTTTATTATATTTATTTAAAAATTATATTTCATCTCCATTTCCATTATTTAGGAAATGAAAATAGTGCTCTTGCGTATGTCTGGACTACCACCTCTACAAAACAACATCACACATTCTGCATCATTTGATCATTTTGATGGTTAGAATAATGGATGAACATAATATATAAGAATAAAATTTTATGATTATTACTATATAATGATTCATTATTACTGATATAAATACCTTTCGATCCATTGGAAAGTGATATTATTGTATCTGCATACCTGTGGACTACCACCTCTGTGAAGTGATGCGAATCATATTTCTTTTTCACCATAAAAGAATTGTTAAATTGATAAAAATAATTAATATATATAAATTTTATGACATTTTTATAATTATAGAAAACTAATTTTTCTACATTATATTTCATGTCAACCTAGAAGGGAAACTATTGTTCATTTTTAAATATGGACTATTGTGTCTATGGAATAAGATAAATAATTTCTCATCACAAAAGTATAGTATTGGGTAAGAAATAACATTAAATATATAAAAATAATAAATATTTAATGATTAATATTCTTAATATTATGGAATAATGACACATTTTTCCATAGTCAATTTTCGAAATGTTTTTCTGATTAGGAACCAAACATCTTCAACATGATAGACGTTAACATAACTGATTTAGTTACTAAAAATTTAATTTTGAAAATGACATAAAATTAATAATAATAATGGAATTTACATGATATATTTTCATAATCAATTATAATTATAATTTAAATATATAATTTATTAATTAAATAATCTATTATTCTAGGAAAGATATAAGGTAATTGATTTATTTAAAAGCATTATTTAACACATTCTTTTCAAATGTTTGTTATCCATGTTTATTTTAATATAAATGTAAAAATAATGTTTCTACTTATATGTAAAAGTTTGATAATGTTTATCTTAAATAATTTCTTATATTATTTACAATGATTTATAATGGAAGGTTATAACATTTACCATTTGGGTTATTTTGACAACTTTGTACAAAAGTGGAATAGAATGTTTTTTACCTATAAAACATGACTATAATTTTTCATTATAAAGTCTTATTATTATAATAAATCAGATAATTCCTTTTTAATGTTTTTAAAATTAATTTCAATTCCCAGTTTTTGGGGGTTTTTTAGTATTTTTCAAAAACTGATACTTTTCCCAAAATATATGTAAAAATGGATAGTTCTTTTTTATGGCTTCAAATGATATTTTCAGGGGTTTTACATTGAAAAAGTGAAATATTAGTAAAAAATAATCTATATGATAAATTAACATTATATAATATTATTTAGTAGATCTCTATATATCTCAAAAGGTTTACATACACTGATATAAATATCAAAAAAATTGAATAATTGTTTCTGACGCTTTAACCGGGGCGCTTGCATCCATCTATGGAAGACACATAGTTGTTGCCCTACATTCCCATATTCCAAAGGTGGGTAACATCTATTCCTTGTTCAGGGGAATTTTCTCCTCAATCATAATGGGATGGTGGGATATCGATTCTTCCTTCCGTGGATTCCTCCTCGAAACTTGTCACCTAGTACAGGTCTCCCTCACAGATTTAATGCATTGTTCGTGAATCTCATTCCTTATGTCATATCTTCATGGACCCTGGTTAATTACACTACTTCTTTCAAGACATTCCATTAGGTCTTGACAAGGTACCACCCTTCGGATAGAGTATATTGAAACATCGGGTAGGGTGGGGCATCTCTGGATGCATGGACTTAGGATAACCTATATTCTTCCTCATAAGAGGCCATCTCAAGGGTGAAGAAGCCAAGGCATCCCATGTCGAATGCTGGGAATCATATGCCATTAGAATGTATCAGAGGTCTTCCTCAGTTTTCCATGTTTAACACAGGGTATGCTAAAAGTTTAACGTTAAGTAGAGACAGCTACGCCAAAGGAGTTTCCTCTGAGGTTTTCCTCAGTAATTTCATGTTTATCATGAGGTAGGCCACGTGTTCAACATCTTGTGGAGACGAAATGAGAGTGATCAAAACATCCCATAGAGACGGATCAGATTGGTACATCCTTAGGTGGGAAGACCAGAAAGGTGGATGGATGGATCAGAAGGCCCAATAAGGAAAGATCCCTGGTGGTGTGCCCCATTGAGGGGAGATGTCACACAGTAATGGCTGATCTGAAAACCACTGAGGGAAGATTAGAGAGAGTGCACCATAAAATGGGGAACACCATGGTTTATAGTTGGCAGGGATTAAACCTCAGGGAGTTTTCCAATGTTCTCTATGTAGACAAGAAGGATCAAAAACCATGTAGTTCGAAGGGCAGATGAATCAGGGTGTACACAAAGGACAATGACCCAGTTATATGTTGGGGCTTACACGTGTATTTTGGCCCAGGTACTATGAAGAGCACTGAGGTGGTTGATGACATGATCCCACTGGGATGTGGCGGCCTGGTTAAGAATCAAGATGGATGATGGAGAATTGCATGGAAAGGAGGGGGAATGAAATGGGACCATCGTGAAGGTGATATTAGTGTTGGTCTTGAGCCTCGAAGAGACTTCCCACATTTCCCTGTGGTAGGGAATCAAAGTCTGCGTAGTTTGGTGGCACGATGGGACAACTGAGGAGGTGGCCCGTAAGAATGGACACCTAGATGGTACCAGGAAAAAGTAGAACCTCCGAGTTGGGTAATGATCTTCCTGGAACACATGGGATCATGGGATAGATCACGATGAGAAATGGGTGCTGGGTTGACCTTCATGGCGGCTTTCTACGTATCCTCGTGGTTGGTAATCAAAGTCCACGTAGTTCATCTGACGACGACATACCGCCAAATGTGGTTGACAACAGATTACCGTTGAATGAGGTCGCAACAGCTTACTACTGGATAAGGATGTCAACACCTTACCACTGAATTGGGTCGTAACAGCTTATTTTTGATTGAGGTAACAACGGATTACCACCGGATGGGGTCGAACCAATGTGAAAAGGGTCAGAACTGATGGGTGTTGGGCCTAAACCTCGTGGAGGCTTCCTACATACCTCAGCTTGTCAAGGATCAAAGACCACATTGTTCATATAGTCGCATTCATGGCTTACACTAAGAGGCATCCCAAGGTGTCTGAGAACTGACATGTAGGAGGACCTGGGTCCAACAGTTATCGGGCGTAAACCTCATAGAGGCTTCTTATGTACCAGGCCTTGACATTGATCAAAGATCACGTAGTTCATATGGGTTGGGGCCTACACTCTTTGCTGCCGAATGAGTTGGTGAACAGATGGGAAGGGGTTCAGAACAACTAGGGAGGTGGTATTGAACCTTTTGCAGGCCTCCTACATACCCTACCTTGGAAAGGATCAAATAACACATAGTTCAGGGGGTGTGGGGCTTACACTATAGGACAACCAATGAGATGGTGAACCGATGCGTAGGGGGTCGGAACGACCGGGGTTGTGGGCTTGATCCTCGTGGAGGCTTCGAAAATACCCTGCATTGGCAAGGATCAATGACCACACAGTTCATATTGTGTGGGGCTTACACTCTAGGCTACCTAATGATTTGGTGAACCGAAACGAAGGGGGTCGGAATGACTGGGGTGGTGGGCATGAACCTATTGGAGGCTTCCTACATACCCTTCCTTTCCAAGAATCAAAGACCACATATTTCAGGTGGTGTGGGGATTACACTCTAGGCTACCCAATGAGTGGGTACACCGACGTGAAGGGGGTCGGAATGACCTGGGTGGTGGGCATGAACCTCATGGAGGATTTTATGTACCTTTCCTTGGGAAGTATCAAAGACCATTTATTTTATGTAGTGTGGGGATTACACTCTAGGCAGCCCAATGAGTTAGTGAACCGACGGGAAGGGGGTCGAAACGACCAGGGTGGTGGGATTGATCCTCGTGGAGGATTCCTACGTACTCTACCTTAGAAAGGACCATAGACCACATATTTTAGGTGGTGTGGGGATTACACTCTAGGCTGCCCAATCAGTTGGTGAACCGACATGAAGGGGGTGGGAACGACTGGGGTGGTGGGCTTGAACCTTGTGGAGGTTACCTATGTACCTTTCCTTGTCAAGGATCAAAGACCACATAGTTCAGGTGGTGTGGGGCTTACACTCTAGGCTTCCCATAGGGGACTTCGTGGTCGATGCTTACTACTCTAAGCCCACATGAGTCGTTCTCAATTTGAGAAGCAAGAGGCAGCAAGGTCCTGATGATCAAAGTGAAAAAGTGCATCCATGATGGGTGGTGAATGGGGCTTACGCAAGGAAGCTGCCCGGGTTCTGCTAAAGAGAAGCAATAGGGAATGGGAATTACGCAAGGAAGCTGCTCGAGTGCCACTATGGAGAAGCAATCGTTGATGGGAATTATGCAAGAAAGCTGCCCGGGTGCCACTATGCGGCATAAATGGTGGATGGGGACTACAGAAGGAAGATGCACGGGTGCCGCTATGGAGCGACAATAGTGTATTTGTCTTACACAAGCAAGCTTCCCAGGTGCCTCTAGGGAGTGGAAATGTTTTATGGGGCTTATGCTAGGAAGCTGCACAGAATTTCTTCCTCATGTCTGTTCATGAGGGAATCCCAACCAACTAGGGGGTTGAGGCCTTCACCTATGTGCTAGTGCAAAAGCTGGCTAACGACAAGGGGGGTTGGAATCAATCCGAACAAAGGGAGATGAAAATTTTGAATTATATGCCCAATAATCGGAACACAATGAGGGTGGTGTGGCGATGGAGGATAATTGTTGACTGTGTTCGAAACACAGCATCCATATCGTGTTCGCCTGAAATGGGGGAAAAATGAGGGTCGACTGCTGACCATGTTTGAAACACAGGACATGTTTCATGGTTTTGTCAACAGTCATCTAAGGCATTGGCCCAGGATGGTAGGTGAGCCGACGTGGCATGGGACCAGGATGTTAGGGGGTCCCTTCAGACATGTAAGTGGATGAGTATCTGAATGAATAGCAAGAAAAGCGTGAGGTTCACTGATGGAAAGATTGAATGTATTCCAATGCTCTTAAAAGTGCGCCACTATAATCATGGAATTAGGCATCTTATGATTGGAGCCTAAGGCATCTCTTATTAAGAGTAAGAGGAATCATTTGTTTTGAACATAGGGAGTAATACTGTTTAGATTCATGTAGAAAGGACTGTTGACATCTTATTCTTGGATAATAAGGCATCTCTCATTTAGATCAAGAGGAATCCTATGTATAGAACATAGGGTGTACTACAGTTTATAGTCATGTAGATAGGACTGTTGGAATCTCATGCTAGGAGCATAAGAAATATCTTTTTTGAGCAAAAGGCATCCTATGTTTGTAACATAGGGAGATCTACAGTTTACAGTCATATAGATAGGACTATTGGCATCTTATGAATAGAGAATATGGAATGTCTCATTTATAGCAATAGGCATCCTATGTTTGGCACATAGGGTGTACTACAGTTTATAGTCATATAGACAGGACTCTTGGCATCTCATGCTAGGAGCATAAGGAATCACTTTTTTGATGAAAGTGGAATCCTATGTTTTGACATTGGTAGATCTAATGCTTATAGTCATATAGATATGACTGTTGGCATCTCATTCTAGGAGTATAAAACATATCTTGATTCGAGTAAAGGGAAATCTATGTTTGGAACATAGGAAGATCTATAGTTTATAGTCATATAGATAAGACTATTGGAATCATATGCTTGGAGCATAAGACTTCTCTCTTTTAGGGAAAGAGGTATCCTATGTTTGGAACATAGGGTGTACTATATTTTATAGTCATATAGATATGACTATTGGCATCTTATGCTTGGAGCTTAAGGAATATCTCATATAGAGCATGAGGAATCCTACGTTTGAAAAATAGTGTGTACTACAGTTTATAGTCATATAGACAAAACTGTTGGCATCTTTGGCTTGGAGCATAAGGCATCTCTCATTTAGAGCAAGTGGCATCCTATGTTTGGCACATAGGGTGTACTATAGTTAATAGTCATATTGATAGGACTATTAGGTTTAAATCTCCTGGGAATAGATGGTTTGGGTGTTACGATAGGGCGGACCTTTCTCGTTCAACTCGGTATAGGATCCAAGAGATTGGGTTTGGAGGAGTTTCCTGAGGAGTGGTCCGACTGAAGGTACTCGGTGAATTGAAGATGAGAATCTCAACTCATGACAAGTTAATGAAACCAAGAGGAATATTTCGACTAAAGGTGTTTCATGGTGTGTGTAGGATTATCTTAAATAATGGTATTCCATAGGTGGAAGGTGGGTGTGCATAAGGGCGCTATGAAAAATCCTGACTTCTTGGCAAGAAAAGTTAGTGGTGTGACTCTCTATTTTTCATGGGGGTCAGTGATAGTAGCAAAGTGACCAGCCCAAAGGGCCGAGACTGCAGCCCTGAAGGGACTCCAAGAAAAAGTGTGGGGGTGCAGCCCCCACGATATGGACCAATGGGTGAAAAGGTAGGATCCTCTCAACGGTCAAATCTTCAGGATGTAGCTTCTCGGAGCAAAGGGGCTCTGGGAGCATGGGGTCTTGCAAAGCATGGACTTGCAGAGCATGGACATGCAGAGTAGCATCGTGGAGCATGGAATCACAGAGCATGGACTCATAGATCATGCTCTCGCAAAGTTTAGGCTCGTGAAGCACAGGCTCACAGAGCAGCAATGCGATGGATGCTACTCACGGAGGAGGGACTCGCGGAGCAGCAACACAAAGAAAGCTACTCACGGAACATGGCCTCACAGAGCCACTTCATGAAGGAATGCAGAGCTCCACAAACTAGGAGATCATCCAACCAAGGGGAAGAGTGGCCATCTGGCGATTGGGGTGAGGTGGGTATTTATAGGGGAGAGGCACCGTGAAGCGGAGCTAACTAAAATAAAAGAAAGGGTTCCTCTGTGATGGATCGCGAACATCAAAGCGGCTTGTGAAGTGTTACCACCTTTGTGCTTCGCGGAGCCACATGAACATCAGGGGATTTGTAGAGAAATACAGCCTCCTTGCTTCACGAAGGGTTCGTGAACATCAAAGCAGTTCGTGGAGTATCCCACCTCATTGCTTTTTGGCGGTGCTTCGCGATCACATAGGGGTGTTCAGATATGGGCTTTGCGAACCAGTTTTCCAATCCAAGTTGAAAAGTCCATAACACATAATCCGTAACTCCGTTCAGGCCCTACGACCTACCAAATCGAAGCTTCAAAAAATGGGCTATGATATTGGATCATGTATCAATGGATTTGGAAAATTTTGGGGATGTGTTTTCCAGTTCCAACGGTAATAATTTAGTATTGGAGGTGAAATTTTAGGGAGATAGTCGATGATGTTAGAAAATATTCTAGTGAATTGGATAATACTAGATATCTTATAGTGGGGATTTATTAATCATAGAAAATAGTTTTGGTATGTGTTATAGGTGTAGGTTACCCATGTTTGGATCATGGGGATTCTATATTTAATAGTATCCCAATATGTATTAATGATCTTAGATAACAGGATAACATGTGCATTACAGGGGAGGATGAAATCATTTAAGTAATTATCTTTCTTAAAAAAACACGCATTTACTTGATGTATTCCCAGAATCATTGTATGATACTACATGGGAAATCTTTAAGGAAAATATAATATTGGTAGTGAGAGACTTCTTTAGAGGAAGGGTGCTTCCTAGGGACACATGTGTTGCCACCTTGGAATTTACTTGAAAACGAAAACAACCCTCCATGCTTACCCATTAACAACCTATTAACTTATGAAATATTTCTTAAAATATTGTTTTAATCACCTTTAAAAATAAATTATACCATCTTCTTAATTCCCGTGATTCAAATCACATTGATGGTTTCAGGAAGGGGTGGTATCTAGAGGGAGATATAGGTTTATATTATGAATGATCAAAGGTATTATGGGGAATGTGTAAGGGAATCATTTTGTTATTAATATTTTTATATGAAAGGCCAATGATAGGTAAGAATGAAATTTTAATTTGAATATCATGAGATTATTATTATTTTTTGAATGGGAATGTGATTTCTTCTTCTAATGATTTGTTTCCACATGGAACTCTATGTCAACAATGGAAATGATGTTTGGCTTAACTAAATTTTTGAGGGGGATCACCAAGAAGACACACATTCCCCAATCCTTTAACTCAAACTCAATATTCACTTATTTGGATCAATGTCACTGTAATTTAAATTATTTATATTCATTCTTTGTTAGGAATATATAAATTCAATGGAATTTAGCATTTAACTCCTATTGATTAGTAATTATTTTTTCAATGGTATGTATAACTCTATTCCTTCATTCAATAGCATTCTATATGAGTAGAGAAAAATGAGTGAAAAAGAAATTATTAATGAATTTAAATGACCTTTATTTATATCTAAGGAGTGGACCCCTTATCATTACACATATATTGAATATTGGAAATTTTATTTAAAGTGTAAAATCACCCCTAAAATACCTCAATGAATATTTATATTATTTCCTTTATCAATGTAGTAAAAGATCTCATCCTAATTTTTGAGAGTGTGATAAATCAATATCTTTAGAAATCACATATTGATGGTATATTTATAAGAGAAATGTGTGAGGGGATATAAATAATAATTTAGGAGGTGTATTAATGTATGAAGTTTGGAATTTCAATGTGATGAATAAAATCCCAATATGGATTGGAGTTTTGGCAAGGAATTATTTTTTGTATAAATTTTAAAAAGAGAAATAAGGAAATCACAATCACCTTCCTTTCAAGATTTTATCTACAACCACTCATATCTAGAGGAGTCTATAAAAATTCAGTATATTGTTGTGGGGAATTCCTGATAGATTATTGTATAGTGGGATATTAGACTTTGGAGTAACAATTAATCTTGTATTTGTAACATCATTCAGGGATTCCTAAGACATGTTAATTCTTATTGGTTTTTTATCTAATATCTAGTTCTTAGTAATGTGGTACTAAATTTGGACAATAAAATCCTTCTTGATAAAATATATTTTGTGGATGAAAAGTAACCATGAGTTATTTTACCTCAAATTTGGGTAACATTAAAAAAACCAATTTCTGAACGATTCATAATCCTAGTCCGGACACTGACATCCGTGAAAAGAATATTTTTTCAAACAAAATATCTTATCAAGTAAATTTTTTTAGTATTATACAGACACATAGATATTATTCCCATAGACTATGGTGTTTTTTGAAAAATAATTCAACTTTATTCAAAATAAAGATACTATTTGAGTAGAAATATGGAAACCATTCAATATATTTTTCTAGATTGGGATTAAGAATAGTTGTTTTGGATGATTCGTGGTAAATATAGGGTATCTCCTTCAATTTTTATTCCCTTGAAAATTATCTAATATCAAGGTTTTTTAGCTTGGATAATTTTTCTTGTGAAACTCAAGCTCATAGGATTATTTTCTCTATCATCCACAGGATCCTTTGGGATACTATGAATCCTTACATGAATGTTCGAGGATAAAAACACTTTTATATCTCTAGGTGAAGAGTAAAAATCAATAATTGAATATATTCTGACTACACAAAGGAATTGAGAGATCACCATACCTTAGAAGATACTTTCCTTACTAGATCTTAAATTCATCTAAAGAACATAAAAGATCACAAGTTCAACAGATTAGCTAAAAAGGTCCCACTTCTTAATTGAATTAAAGTGTTAATGGTGCCTAAGGGCATAGTAATATTAGAGGATGTTGAATAATTTTTTATTCTTTTGGGTTAATGGTATTAATAAATTATTATTTTTCTTTCATGTAAATTCAAGTTAGTTGGATGCTAGAGGTCTTAAAAAAATTTACTCTTTGAGCACACTATAATCTAATCATTTCATTAGTTGAAACTGATTTTTCCTAGATAGTGAATTATTGTTTAGGTAATCTACTAACCCATTGGTCTATAAAATATTATATAGTATCCTCTAATGAAATTATTAGGCAAAATTTCACTATTGTACACACTTGATGTGAAGGAAATATAGTGGTGGATAATCTTGCAGAAAATGGTTACATGGAAGTTCCTAATTAAATATTTTCTAGAAATGGATATCTTCTATTGAAATGTAAGGAAATAATTATTATTGATTCCCAATGAATTCATTATTTTATGCATCCTTAATGATTTTTGGAACTCTAATAAAATCTTCTTAATTGTCTTTCATAAGAAATTTACTTTTTTGGTTACACGTTTTCATCTAATTGGTCGTTAGTAATTCGGAAATTTGTTAAATATGAGTGAACATTGTTAATGAATATGATTCTCAGATATCTAAATAATGATTTCAAAATTTTTGTTAACATATATAATTTTATTTCATGAGGAATGAACTATTTAATGGATTAGGATTTGATTTTAAAAGGAATGTTTTCATGAGTGCCCACATGAATTAGGATTCCTCTATGTTTGTTTATATTCTAATTAATGGTTTTTAAATAATATTTTACAAAATAATTATTTTCCCTTAGGGAGATGTTTTATATATTCTCTCAAATAATAATTTTGAAAATGTTATATATTCTAATGGGTTTTTATTTTTCACTCGACTAATAGGATTAATATATTTTTAAATCCCTTACATATATTTATATTGTTCATTCCAAATTTTCAAAAATAATTCATAGGATATATGTACATGTAGATATTTTAGGATTTTCAATATTTACATTATATTTACCATTCATAAATTTAGAAATAATGGACTGTATGAAATGGGGGAATAAAATTATAGATCTATTTCATTCCTAAATATGTACACTGAGTCAAATTTTCATGTTTTTCCCAAAATGATTTTTTAATTATCCAAAAATATAAATTGAAATGATCCAAAAAAAAGTAATAAATTAAAACCCTTATGATAAATCATGTTATACACGCTTATTTCTGTTAGAGGTGATTATATAAAAAATTACAGTGAATACATTTTTCAGTATTTATCCACCAACGATCACCCAAAACACATTTATTTTTAATTTTCGAACTTCATAATTTAAAAACATTTCATACAATTGTTTAAAAATAATTTGTCTTAAGTGATGTCTAATTTTGATCAGTTATAAAAGTGTAAAATTATACCCATTTATTTTAATAACATTATTTCAAATTACCTTCTGAAAATATTCAATTTTTCTCCTCCTAGAGTCCTATATTAAATCTATAATTCCTTATTCTAAATTATTTTCTTTTATACCTTCATTTAAAAGCTGGAAATAATGAAAATGTTCAAGATCCAAGAGTGAGTATTACTCAATACTTGTCTTTTTATTATTTAAATTTTCCTTACAAACCTATCCTAACCAAAGTTATATATTGACCAATGCATCATTATTAAACATAATTTTTATATTTTAATGAAAAAAATTATTTATTCCATTTTATTATCATATAATAACAATATAATTTTCTTAGATGTTTTGCGAACAACCACCACTACGAAGCAATATCGAACATTTTTTACCACTAACACTCTTAGATAGTTATATGTGTAAAATTAAATAAAAAATGTGATATATATATATATATTATAATAATTATTTTTAAGATAAAATTATAATACACCTTATTTCTATCCCATTCCCCTAGAAATAATAACATTAACACTACATTATGGGGATTAAAACCTTCACAAAGAAACATTAATGTTTTTTTATTTTGTTTCATTATTTTTTATTAATCCATTTCACAATATGATTCACCTCCATAAAATTATCTAAAAAATATAATTATTATTTGGTATTAATGATATTATTCCCAAAAGAAACTACTTTATTGTTTATAATCATCCATTAATTATGCTATGTTAATTTTTCTTATGTCTGAAAACATAATTGAATAATACTATAAAATAATCTAAAGAAAGTTTATTAAAACATTTTTACTGATAATATGTGATATAAATAATAAAATATTTATTATAATTTATTTCTAAAATGGTATTATTAATTTTAAAATCATGAATTATGATACCAACATCCATTCATGATTAATCACTAAAATGTTCTCATTGTTGATATTATATTTATGGATTATTACCAAATACCATATAGAATTAAATTAAATCATTATAGTTAGTTATAAAACATAATATCCAGTAAATTGAATTATATATTAATGATTAATTTTAGGTTAAGAATGAATAATAACACCGCTATTATAATAATTTTCAGAATAATCTACTTTACTCACACTCGATATTGAATGTACATTATAACTAACAAATATAAAAAAGTGATCAATTAAAAATTATTTTAATAAATTATCATATAGTTTAATAATTTTCTAAAATAGATAATTAATATATTAATTTTTTTATATGGTAGATTTAATAACTTTAGTGGGATTCCAGAATAATGGGATGGTTTTTTATGGTCTATATAGTAACCCTATAATATAATTTTTCATGTACTAAAAAGTATTCATGATAATAAACGTTTCATATAAAATTATATCATTCATTTTGTTTTGATTTGATGGTTTCTAAACACAATTTTTTTTTCTTTTTAATTATTACCAATTCCATGAATCGTGTTTCATATTTAACAATGTATTTTCATTTATACAGTGTATTCACTTCTCCATTTCCTTTCAGTATAAAAAATATTTTTCACTATATTTTATATTAATTTTGTTTTTTCTGTCATGTTCTTTATATTCGTAAATTACCATTAATATAATTATTTTTTTATCCCAATTTTACTTTATTTAGATTTAATAATATTCAACACATTTTCCCCTATTGTGGGGTAATTGATTTCATGAATTACCTTTATAACCATTTCATACTATTTTAAAATAAAGGATTATAATACAATAAATTCATTGATAAATTTTTCTTCCCAAAATATCCTCTATTACCATGATATTTTTTATTTTAATGTCTTTCCTCTAGGAACAATATATATGTCATTCCTTTTATTAAAGTTCCTACACCTAGATTCCAAATATAAATTTAGTGGGAGAATATAAGAAAAAAACCTATATCATTACCATATATTGTGTATTATATAGGTATGTATAAATATAATTGTATTCCATTTATTTATTGTGGAGATATTGAATATTTTTATACTCATAATTTCAATATTGATGTTTCTTTATTACTATGGAATGTAGGATATGCAATGAATAATTTATTAACCCCTCTATCTATTGAATTAATTATACAGAATTAGTGATGGGTGGGCGTAAATAGAACCATGTTGAATCTATATCTATCATTAGTCAAAATATCTTGTTTTGTTTGTTCTATGCCTGCACGGAACAAATTATATCATGAAAAGGGGCTTTAATAGTTAGAGTGTGATTTTTATGATCATGATGACTTCAATTAGGGAATGATATTAGTTTATTAGAATAGTTAATATAATCTCTAGGGAACTAAAAATTGTTATCCTTGATTTTTTTTATTTATATGTCAACCATAGATATATTATTCTCAAAAATTAATTTAATTGTGAAATTATTGGGTTTATAAAATCCTTCTATAGTATTTATGATCATTATATGATTAGTTATGATATTTTATTTTTATTGGTAAAATTTACCATTACTAACCATTTGATTTCACCTTTATTATGTTTCCATTTCCATATGATATGAGATGATTTATTTAGCATGATATGTTTGATAGAATAGTTGGAGTCGAGAATTTGTGGGATATATTGAAGACTTATTACAGATTAAGAAGTTTCTTATATAGTAGAAGAATTTCCATTTGAAGAGAAAAAAACCAGATTTTGTGCATAATGTTTTCTAAAATTCTTTAAAAATCTAAACTAAAAATGAAATTTGAATGTATATACCACAATATATTTTCATGACATCAGAAATATTAATGCCTAAATTTTTTTGGCTTTATTTTATTTTAAATCAAGTATATAATGAAGTCTTTATTCACACTATATTACAGGAGTGTGGTTTTTTTGGAATTAAATTATGATTCATATGTCTTGTTTCTTATTTTTAAAAGATAATTTATCATATAACTTCATTCCATTCCATTGTTTGAGAAATCAAAATGGTGGTTGTATGTACATGTGAACATCCCCCTCCACGAATGATGAAAATATTTTTTCACCACAACCAAACATCGATGGTTTTGATATGGATATTTATGGTGGTAAATGATATTAATGATATGTTTAATATACTATAAAATATAAATTATAATTATAATGAATGTGTTTATTTTCAACAGATTCTTAGAGCATGGTATTAGGGAATTACAATTGGTATTAAAAGAGGATCCAACTAACTTTAGATATTACGATTCTATAAATTAATGATAATATAAGTGTAATAAATTTCATTAAGGTTTGATAAATTAAGGTTGATAATAATTTAAAAGGTATAGATGACCATAAGGATTTGTTGAGGTAGTATTATATAATTTATATTTTTATAAGATTATAATGAGATTACATTAGAGAAAACCATAAGGATGGGTATATAATAAGGGGAAAACATAAATTCAGGAAAATTAGGAGTATTTTATCTACTAGAAATTAAATTAGTTTTTATATTCAAGAAATTGGATGAGATTGGGTCTCAGAAGCACCTTGAAGTAATCACTATTAAAATTGTTTGTTGAGTATGAATTCTAACTTCACTCGGTGCATGCTGATTGGGTGTAAGACTATATACCAAGTTAAACACTCATATGGGTTATTCCATAGATTATTCACATACACCCTACATACCATTATGAAAGATTTAAATATATTATTTATGTAACCTCGTAGAAAATGATCATGGATAACATAGACTGGAATATAGAGCTTCATAAGTTAAGGAATATATTAATTTATATGTGAATTTGTTGATAATGTATATATTGAATTTTGATGGTATATATTACAGTAAATTTCAGGATTATAATTTTTAATAAATGTTCATGATAATGTGGGATAGTTATGATTAGGAAAACCTATCTTAAATAATAATATATTAATCCAAAATTATAATTTTTGGATTGAATGTTTTATTAGAGAAGAAATATTTGGATTTAAATTTCATATTCATATGATAATTAAATATAATATTTTTATATTATACTAAATTTTTTCTCTTTTTATTGGAAATTGTGTCATGAAATTAATGTTTAGAAATGTATGTATTTTGATATTTCATAGACTTGTATATTGGTAATGTTGAATATTTGAACTAAATTTTATATCTCTTAGTATATGTCTATTATGATGGAAAAGTTGTTTTTTGAAGTCTTACAAGAGGTATTCAGGTTGATATTGTAAATATATCCAATACAATATTATGGATCCCATTATCTATTTCCATTAGTGTGTAATAATTTAAATTGGGTGGAAGAAATTTATTTAATGGGGAGAAAATAACACCTTATAAGTTGTAATACATTAATGTTATGGTAGCCTGTTTTACTTGCAACACAGAACTACAAAAAAATATGAATCAATATTTGTCGATAAAATATTAATTAAAATTAAATGAAAATATATATTACACATCATAAATTATTACCCTCTAATTAATAATACATACATTTATAGTTTCTAAATCAATAGGGTAAATAAATAAAAATGTAATGCCTTAGTTTTTTCCATTAAAGACATTAGAATATTTCTAGATGTATTTAATGAACTAGGAGTTGAGATGAACTGAGATTTTGATGAATGGTATTCCCATATGTAATTTTCAAAATATATTAAACATATAAAATATCATGCATGAGTAGAGTTTTAAAAAAAAAGTTGAATAACTAAGAAAATTGGGCATGAATCATAAACATTAGAGCACTGTTTAGTTCATAATAAATATTTTACCCTAGGTATGACATAATAATTGTCATCATGAGATGTTTCTGAAAAGGGTGTCATATACATCAAAGAATACAGTAAATAAATAAATGAATTTTATTTATTTAGCTTTTGTATAATGACCAAATTCATCTATAAATATATTTCTATGTATTTTGTCTCAGGATTTTCCACTAATCGATTGAGACCTAGGAACCATTGGAGTATTTCATTATGGGTGAATAATAATTGATAGATATTGGATTGAGGATAGTAATCCCATGGAACAATAGGATGTCTATAATTACAATGATGCAGATTCATTATTTTTCATCAATTGATCCAATTTGTGGTAGGCAAGTTGTTTATTTACATTTGAACCATGTTTATGAATTCTATGATGAACACGGACCGATAAAAAATAGATTGATCTTCCGACTATGATTCTCATGGGATTGTATTATTTAAGATCTTTATTAGGAAAATTTCTCTATGGTTATTTGCTTATTTCTTCATTATTCATTATAATGTTAAAAATAGATGTCTCCAAGTGCATTGAACAGGTTCTTTTCAACATTAATGTACATTAATATTTTATCGTAAGATTCTTCGTTCATTGTGGGTGTTCTTTTTTAACCCTTGGTTCAACATTCACTAATAAATTCATTATTGTAAACTCATTTATTAGAAAAATAATTTGATATTGTAGAACTGGTATCTACATGACATTATGGTGGTGCAACGATGGATGCGGCAGTATATCAGATTGTTATGTGTACCTAATTTTCATGTTCATTTGTATATGATAGTGAATGACACATATGAAGGATTCCAAAGAGATTTTGGTGACTAGAATACAGAAATTGATTGGGATGAGGTTCATCCAATGTAGATCCATGATTTTCAGTGATATCGATGCCAAAATTGAAGGTGGTTCCTATAGAGAGTATATAGAAGGATGAAATCTAGTTTATGGATGATCTTGAAAATCACACCATGTAAAATTGAGAAAAATGTTCTATAGGGACCTCTCAACTGTGTCTATGGTTTTAGGATGAAGATAAGGATAACATGGTGTGTTACCCTATCTAACAGCATGTGATCTCTCCATGGAGGTTCGATTTGTACCTCATAGGGTTCACGTTCACATTTTAAATCACAAAACCCTAGGAACATAGTGTACACCTACACAGACATGTCCATTTAAAGAATACAAGGGCTGATCTATGTACTGGTACACGTGCTGAAGTGCATAGGAAAAAAATGTCTGGTACTATTACACAGACATTGGCATAGGAAAATACATTAGATGTTTATACAGTTTAAACATAGGGTCCAAGTAACACAGATTGTATCCCTACAACACACATTGTACTCATCAAAGTTTTTCTTGGGGAACATGTCCTCTACATCATGGAAATATTCTTTATGGGTGAATTTAATATTTCCAATCCCTTAGTGTCACTATAGAATCACCTCCAACACATAGTGTATCCAACTGATATATTGGAATTCATGGAAACAATTTTTGGAATCCTTCGATGAGGCTTGAAGTGATATCCACTATCATCTTATTTTACTTGTTTTAATTCCTTATATCATTATGACCAACACTACATGGGTGTCGGTCCTCTAAATATAAGGTTGTTCCATATTGAGTTTTTGGTATACACTATGGCCTTTTTAGTGACCATCAAATGATCATTGCATATCTTAAAACATATACTATATATTTATAATGTACACACCCAATGAGTAGAATAACATGGATGGATGTTATCATTGTTACCTAACTCAGGGAGTGTCTTCTTTGAGATTATTATAATATGGAACTTTCAAGCTTGAATCCCAAGCTATTATTGCAATTGTGACTTTACCTTTGTGATTGTATGCCTTTTTCATGTATATATTGATATTCTTATTATATGTATTGTATAATATACCATTGTAGAGTTTACTCTTACACTAGATTCTTTGTTCATAGTGATTTTGGGGTGTCCAACTCAGTATTATAATACTCACCACTACATGGAATCATCCTACACGTGTAATGTCATATATAGAAGAGATACATTTTGGTGGAGCCCTTGCTGGGGTATAATGTAAGGACCTAGAATTAAATCAATGATAATTTCTTGTGTTTTAGTTATTTCATATTCTATGAATCACAAAAAATTATTAAGAAATTACTATACAATAATTATAAATGAATAATTAATTAAATAAGAGTTATTTGTAAAAGATAATGTTACTATACAATTGGAATAGTAACATGATCTTTAGAATAGTAATGTGACCCATCAGAATAATACAGTGGCCAAAAGAATAGTAAAATCACATAGGAATTATGAATAAATTTTAGGAAGCTTATAAATGAATGTTTGATATAATTATTTTATATTATAGATGAATAAATATTTTGAAAATTATTAATTATGTGTTGGTATTTTATTAAGTGTTAAATAATTTATTAGAATTTTATAATAAATAAAATGATTTTAAAGAAAAATTAAATTATTAATATTTTTCGTAAATTAGTATTTCATTGATTTATGATTTCAAGATAATTTTTGGAGACCATAGTTAATAATTCAAGGTGTTATAAAATCAGTTATAATTTTAAAATCGTGATTTTTTTTAAAATATTGATTTTAATTAAAAATTAAATTTCTCATATTTATGTAATTATTTACTTAAAATTGATTTCATTTTTTAAATTATAAATGAAAAAACTGGTTTGGGGGATTTTCGGTATTTTTCTGTAATAATTATATTTTTTAGGAATATTAAAATATGGTAATTGTGGTATAAAAACAAGTTATGATAAATACAATATTCCATTATTCATGTAAAATGTAAGAACAGTAACATATAACCCCCTTATTTATTTTAATATATTTATTTATAATTCTATGATTATCTACAGTCTAGTTGAATAATAATAAACTAATGAATAATATAATTGGTAAACACCCCTCTCCTCCAATATAAATATCACCTCTCACCACCTCTTATCCTCACTCCTCACAAGATTTGATCGTTATGTATGTTATGTTAAAATCCATTCCTAATCCCCTCTACAATTTCTAGTTTAAATTGGACTCAATAAAATATCAAAACCAATCCCCTCAATGAGGTTCTTAAATGGGAGAATTTCAAGAGGTAAAAACCAATATCTTTTCTTTTAATTTATTTGCATGTTCTTTCCTTTTCATATTATCCCTTCACTCCAAATACCTATGTAACACAATATATCAATTATATTTTATATTCTAAATGTTATTGTGTTGTGGGAATAATCCATCATCAATTATCTTCCCTCTAATTTTGTTTTATCATTAAAAACATTATCCTTGTTGTGTTGATTTATCGCATTGTTGGATAAAAAGTTTTAAATTTACATTAATTCCTTCAAGGATGGTAATAAAACCATTTTTATGGCAAAAAAATATTTTAATATATGTATTATAAACTATATGAAGTTCTATAAACATTATATATGCATGATGTTAATTAATAAAATAACATTGTTTTATGATGATCGAAACCCCGCCAAAATAATCTAAACAATTATCACGATCATTTTTTCAAATGATTAAACCTCAACCCCAATAAAAAAAATTGTTATATAACCATTTAATTTTCTTTGTTTTCATTAATATAATATAGGTTCCATTCTGGATACTTATTCCCATTTTACATGAAAATCCATATTCTTATACAAGTAAATCGACCATGAAACCCAAAGAAGTAAACACTCTGGAATGATAAAATCATCTAATTTAACTCATTAAAAAGACCATAAATGAACTAAAAAAATTATAATAAATAAAATAAATATAAAATAGGTTCTTAAAAAAATATTATAAGAATTTTATTTTTTTATCTCGGATATTACGGTCATGTGTAGAAAACATTCAAACATAATGTATGGGTTTCCACCAGAGTCTCCATTTTCTCTTAGGTTATGCATTCTCTATATATATAAGAATGCAATTATTCATTATTTTTATATAAATAAAATAAATTATGTTTATACATTACAAACTCGTATATCATGATCAAATAATCATTAATTTAGGTTAAATACCCTGTCTACAAGGTTCCCATCAAAATTCATCCCCATACGCAAGCATGATTAAAGGGAACACCTATATTTCATACACATTTAGGAGTATCATTCATAACATATTTTAAGTAACCATTGATTTTTAATTATTACTAATGTTTCATGAAATACTGTATTTCTACATTGGTGGTTTTATATAAACAATAATGACCAATAATGATTATTTTTCACAATGAACTATTTCTTTGTAAATTGAAACTGGTATTTCTCTCAAGAATTCCTCAAGGATTTTATTAGATTGTTTTCAAATATTTTAAAAAATATGTTTAATTTTATATATTATTATGAATGATATCTTAAGATTGTCATTATACATAATATGTTAACTAGTTTTTAATAAGTTTGATTTTGGAAGTAATCTTTTGATACCATTCACCATATTGCTTAAAGTGGTTATTTATTATGTCTACTTGTTATATAATGTTACATACAATTAATATGTATATATTTATTATTTATAACCTCATTTATATGAGGAATTAATTAGGAATATAAATTATTGGGTGGATCCCTTAATATACCCTTGATACATCGGTAGGTCTCATAAGAAAGAATATATATGGTTTTGGATGAGGCGTTAAAAATTTATTTTTAGATGTATTAGTTGAGGACATGACAATATATTTAGGATTTATAGTATATACAAAGCATCATTAAGATATTAGTAATTGATAAACCATGTGAATATTTTCCAAATATATTTTCCACAGACAAGCTTTATTCTTATGTGATTGTTATTTGTTTTTATTAATAAATCCATTATTCATTCCATTTTTGGCTGAAGATTACGTTATAATGGAATTTTTTAGTCATTCACCATGAATTATTATTTACATTAGCTTCTAAAATATTTCATTCCCCATATAATCTTCTATTATCACCCCTTTATTATGTTTTATTTATTACAACTATGTCACTGTATATATTACAAATAAAATACAAAGATACTCTTGGATTTTATGGGTGGTACTAACGGATTCTCTAAGTCGTATTTTATTTAATGTTGTAATGAAGTGTTCATTAATGTAATTTTGATTCCAAAACTACAAAAACGATCAATATGTGGGAATTTTTGCCTTGTATTTATGCTATTGTAATAAATTACGACACCATCTCCAGGATAACAGGGCTGGGGTTTATATAGTTTGTATGAGAGCATGTTTATTAGAATTATTGGAAACTAGAATTTGAAAATATAGATTATAGAACAAAACCATATTATATAAATTGAGGATAATCAATGAAGAACATTGTAAAAGTTTGGTAAGGTAGAAATTATGCGGGTATTCATATATATAAATCACTGTTTTGATACTATAACTGGTCGTTGTTCTAGATTAGATACACCACGGGGTAATAACTCCAAAAAGGTCTCTCGAGTAAAACTCATGATAACCTGGTACATGAAAATCGGTCTTACTGTGCACCAAGTTTGATACTCATGGTTTATATTCTAGGGTAATTTATATTTTATTTACAAACTATTATAAAGTATTTATATGTAAATATGTCCCTAAAGAAACCATGTTTATGAGATTAAAAACATAAAAAACATTTATTTATAATAAGTTTTTTCTAGTTATAGATTATGCATTATGATTTATAACCTAATTTACTGTATTCAATTATTTAGAAATGTTTACTAGTGGGTGAAATGAAAACTGTATTAGTAAGCATAACACATATACGGATTAATCTCTTATGAAAGATAATAATGTACGTCAGGGAGATGCAATTGGTTATGAGTATTATAAAACTATACAAGAAAAGTGACGCAGGTTATGAATAATATGCTTACCTGTAAAGAGAATCATGATCAATAATGTGGATGATAGATGTTATACCACATTATGAAACAACATCCAAAATCATTCAATGGGACTATAAACCCATTTCTAGTAGAGTTGTGGATAAGTTCATTGGAGAATATATTTCTCTATTTGGAACACAATGAAAGGGATAATGTAATTTTGTAATATTATTATCTATAAAAAAATTTCGATCAGTGGTGGTCAATAAATCAAAACAAAAAAGAGGAGGAAGAAATTTTAATTATAGAATCGAATGTTTTTTAGAAATCTTATTTGAAAAATATTTCCCTCACAAGCATGTATTCGATAAAAGAAAACATTATTGAGAATAAGATAAGATGGGGATGAAAACATTTACATGTATGAATCCAACTTCATATGGTTATCAAAGGCCTGTCGTATACTATATACATAATTCAAGGAGCATGATTGATCAATTATTTCCTCAGTTAGAACCATTCCTCTAAAGGGCAATGGTCGCTAAAAATTTATCATCCTTTAAATATATAATATCATGTGCTATCAAGATAGAGAAATACTTCTCCATGTATTATGAAATTAAATTGAAAATGAGATGAAAATAGGGGTAGAAGAAATTATATATTAAGGGAATAATTAAAAAGGGTATTTTCCAACATGTGAACCATATGTTGGGAAACACCATTGTGTCTTTTTAAGAGGAAAAGTAGTCTATTACAAGTGAAAAAAAATATTCTACTATTACCAAAATTTCATGGTGTTGAAAGAGTCTACCAATGATCAATGATACAATTTTACGGAGATGGTACACTATTATAATGATTTTTGAATCATTACAGAAAATTTCCCAAGAAAAGGACAAATAATATAGACCATGTTTATGTGATCACAACTATGGAGGTTCATTTGACTAATGATGTGGTGGAAGGTAATTTAATCATTTGTTAAATATGAGATAATGATTTATTTTATTCTAGACCATTTCATTCTTTTATATCATCACAATTAGCCAAGAAAATTAAACATTTTCTTTTCCGATTTAATAAAGGACTTATCAGTTAAAACTCATATGGGAAGTATCATTGCCACACATATATTTCGTTCAGTCCCTTTTATTACACATAAAAGTGATTTAGTTTTTGAACATATCATCATAACTATGATTAACTTTCATATAATCTTCAATATAGAAAGGATTTCAAAATATTATGATAAAAAACTTTTGAAAAATGAAGGAAATTTCAATTGGTGTTGAAGATGCAAAATCACTTATCTTTTGAGGTGAAACTTCGTCATTTGAGTCATATCAACATTCACCTCCAATAGATCTTCTAAAATAATTTTTTTGGGTGGAGGATAAGAAAATATCTAAGGATAAGGAATTAAATTTTAAAATTGTAGATTTAACTACTCTGAAAATAATATATTGAGGTATTTATAGAGTATTTTTATAGACATGCACTATAGTGGGAAGTTGAGTTCTCTATTGAATTAATTCTTAGTGTAATACCTATATCAAAAACACCATATAAAATTGACACTATGCAATTATTATAGCTGATGAATCAATATGAGTAATTGAATGATAAGGTATTTATTTACCCTAGTGTTTCTCCATAGGGATCCCCTATTCTATTTTTCAAAACGAAATATGGACCCATGAGGTTGTGCATTATCTATATAGAAATAAATGATATTCCCAAATTTAACTAGTATCATCTTCAACACATTTATGATGTATTTGTTTGAAATCAAATAAGAAAAATATTTTTTTGAATATTGACCTACAATTTGGATATCATCAATTTCATGTGAGGAAGTAATATATTCCTTGGACAACATTTCAAACTAGGAACATATATTTTTCATTTATAGTAATTCCATTTGGACTAACAAGTGAACCTTCTGTATTCATAAATTTGATGAATATAATATTCAATGAATATTATTAGGGGTTTTTTGTAGAATTTATTAATGATATTTTTATATATTAAAAAACATACAAGGGACATGAGAAACATATTCGTGTTTTTCTCAGGACTCTGAGAAGAAAATTGTTATATCGGTTGTTTGAATGTGGGAATTATGTCATCAAATATTTTCCTTTCATGTAAATATTGTCCATAATGAAGGAATATTAGTTTATCATAATAACACAATAGGGGGTTAAGAGTTTCCTACACCAATTAACACACTTAAGGTACATATTTTCACTAGTTTATTAGGTTACTATAGGGTAATCGTTATGATCTTTTCTCATTTAACTTAAATGTTAACCAATACTACTTGTAAATGGGTTATGTTCATTTGGAAAAATAATTTGAATAATGTTTTTTTAGTATTGGATAAAAGATTAGATAATGCTCTTATCAAGATTCTACTATTGGTAAATGGCGGATTTGTGATTTGTAGTAATGCTTCAGAGGAAGGCATGTATGTGTCCTTATCAAGAATGATAGAGTTATTTACGATGCCTCAAGGTAGTTAAATTTTCATTAATAAAACATTGAAACTCATGATATTTATTAAGAATGTAATTTATTATTTGATGATATGGAGAAACTATCTCTATAGTAAAAGATTTTTGATATATACATATCATAATTGCTTAAAATATATCTTCCCATAGGAAGAACACAACATTAGGCAAGGGAGATTGATTGAGCTACTCATGTATTATGATTTTTAAATACACTAACAACTATAAAAGGAAAATAATATAGAAGATTAACTGAGATAGAAAGAAAATATAGTTAAAAAAATAGTATTTACAAGGATCCTGTTTATATGGATCTATAATATAAGGATATGAAAATTATCACATAAGTTGAAACATAATTACATTTTTAATTGTATTCCCAACAATCATTCATAGAAAGTATTAAAATTTCATAGTCTAATAATCATAATATTTAAAAGAAAATTAATGTTTTGAATATTGTAAAGACGGTACACTTCATGTTTGAAGATTTAATTATGAAATATGGTAGGAGACTATATGTTCCCTCTATAACTGAGCTAAAAATGGAGTTATGGGATGATTTCTATACCTTAAATTTATATACAAACCCTAGTAGCATTATATTATATATATATTTGAATGAATATTTCTAGTGAGACAATTTGTGGTAGGAAAATACTAATTATATATCAATATGTTTAGTAAGTGATCATTTGAAGGCTAAAAGACATTATCCTATATCAGTTATTCAACCATTACCCATTCATACATAGAAATTGGATGACATTACTATGGATTTTGTCACAATATTACTAAAGAATCCATGATTGAATGAGTCAATATGGGTAATGTTTGATTGATATACAAAATCTGTACATTTCATCACTATAAGGGATGATTTTCCACTAGATCACCCTATAAGACTCTATATTAATGAAATTGTAAGAATTCATGCATCACTAATATAAAATGTGTTTATCATGATCTACAATTTACATCAAAATTATAGAAAAGTTTTCAGATTGAATTGGATACTGGGCTTCATTTGAGTATGGCTCATCACCCTCAATCTTACGAGCAGTCATAAGGTAATTCCAAACATTAGAAGACATGTTGAAATCATACTGACACAACATTCAATGATTTTGTTATCACTATTTTCTTTTGGTAGATTTTTTACATTAATAATGTAATCCATTAATGTATATAAACGGAACCATGTGAAGAATTTTAGGTAATTATATATAATACACCAACTTGTGGGGATGAATTTGTTGAAAGGAAGCTTGTTGGACCATATCTTATAGAGAAAATATAGTGGAGGTAAAGACAATTAAAACCAATATGAAGAAAGATAAATGTAGTAAAAATAGATATGTTAATAATATAGGGAATTATTTAAAATTTAATAAGTGAGATCATATTTTCCTAAAATTAGCACCATGGAATGGTGTTATAAGATTTATGAATATGGGGAAACTAAGGTACATATACAATTGTCCTTTTGAAATTCTATAGAAATTTTTAGATTTGGATTTTCTTTTAGAAATTCCACATATCCTTTCCAAAATTCATGATGTGTTGCACTACTCGTTGTTATTAAAAAGCAGGTTAGACCCAACACATGTTCTGAATTTTTATGTAATAGAATTGGAACCTAACTTATATTCCATTATAGAGCATGTCTCGATTCCTGAAACTAGAGATAAGGTGTTGAGGGATATAATGAATCAAATAGTAAAGGTACATATGAAATATATAAATTTTAAGTGGAGATGTGGTAATGACATGAATTTATGATGAAGAAAAAACAATAAATTTTTATTGGGTGCCATTATAGAAATTTGGAGGAAAAATGATCTTTATGAGGGGTGAATTCAATGGCCTTGAATTATATCAATGAAAATTTACCATATTATAGCTATTTCATATATTATGAATCACATAAAATCACTTAAAGAATATAATAATAACACTATAAATGAATAATGATTTAATGAAGAGGTATTTTTAAAAATTAAGGAACTTATACCAATGTAATAGTAACTCGATATTTGGAATAGTAATGCGACATTAGGAATAATAAACTACCCAATAGAATAGTAACCTGACATATGAATTTATAAATAAAATTTTGGCATCTTATAAGTTAATTTATGTTATAATTATATCCTTGTATAAGTTTATAAATATTTGAAAAAATATTAATTTAGTGTAGTTTTTTTTTTATGTCAAAAATATTTGATTACAATATTATAATTAATAAAATGATTTTTAATAAAATTAATTTGATTAACATGTATTTATATATTAATATATTATTTTCTGTTGATTTTAAGATAATTTTATGATACCATAGTTATGTTTCTAATGTGTTATATAATCAGTTTTAATTTTCAATTTTTTATTTTTTTGAGTAAATAATGATATTTATTAAAAAATAAATATCCCATATATAGAAAATTATTTTCATAAAATGGAGTTCATTTTTTAATTATATATATTTAATATTTATTAAAGATAATTTTTGGGATTTTTCTAAATTACATGATTTTTTTACGAATACTAAAATATTGTAATTTAGGATATAAATACATTGTAACATTAATACACTATTCGCAGATACATGGATGAAGTTAGAACCATAATATAGAAATAACCTTATTCATTTTGATACATTATGTTATAATTCTCAAACTATTCCTAGTCTTGAGGGAAACAAATAATCTAATTAATAAAATAATGGGAAAAAACACATCACCTTTACTCTAAATACCACCCTCACCAACTCTTCTCCTCACGCCTATCAATATTTTAGAATTTTCAAAATTCCAGTAAATTATATTCCAAATCCCCCCTCTAGGTTAAATATCCTTTGGTATCAATATAATTCAAAAACCAATCCCATTAAAGTGGTTCTCAAGTAGGAGAGAATTAAGAAGTAAAAACCTCTCTATTTTATTTTAATTTCTTCTGAGGTTCTATTATTTTAATAAGTTATTGTCACTGCCTTATCCAAAAGTAACATTATATATATAGTATCTTATATATACTATAATTAATTTTTTTTGGAATAATCCTTCCTTAATTAAATTCCCTCTCCCTTTTTAAAAAAAATTTAATATGTAGTCTCTGATGTGTCGATTTATCACATTTACCAAACAAAGAGTTTCTAATTTCCATTAACACAATCAAGGGAGGTCATAAAAAATTTTAATGGTTGAAACAGTTTTTAATATATGTATTATATCCTAATTAATATGCCGTATTAATTTTAAACACTTGATGTCAAATAAATAAACCAAACTAGTTAGTGAGGATCGAAGCACTACCAAAATAATTAAAACAATTATAACATACATCTTATCTAATGATTAATCCCAATAAAAAATAAATAAATGATTTATATTTCTATATAATCTACTATATGGTCATTAATATCATATTAAATCAATTCAGGATACATATTCCCACATTAATAGAACATCTAAACTCATATACATGTAAACCTACCTTGAAATCCAAGGAAACAAATGCTTTCGAATGATACAATTGTATCTTATAACTCATCAAAAAGACTATAAATGATTTTAATAAAATTATATTAAATAAAATACATTTTAAAAGGTTAATAATTAGTTAATTAATGTATTTAAATTTATTTTCAAGGATATTTGTTCAGTTTTAGAACACTTTCAGAAATATGTTAAGGGTTTCTTCCCGATTCTCCATTTTTATTGTGGTTCTAATTTCTCCCATAATCCACCATGTAATTATTATTTATTTTTATATTAATCATAAAAATTATAGTAATATATTCTAAAATTTTGTATCTAAATAATTTTATCGTTCATTTATGTGAAATACATGTTTTATAATGTTCTTTTTACCAATTCTTACTGATATGTAAGCCTGATTAAAGGGAACGTCTCGATTTGTTACCGATTTTCAAGTACCATTGATAATATATTTCAAGAAACATAATTTTTTTAAAATAACTTCAATTTTCATGAAAAAATAAACATTTTCATAACTAATTTTATACATACAATGTTGAAAAGTAAAATTATTTTTTTCAAAAGAACTCTTCCTTGAAAAATAAAAGGGGTATTTCTCTCAAAAATTCCATAATGATTTTAATATATTATTATAAAATAATTCAACTCCTATATTTAATTTTATTATATATTGAGATTGATATATTTTTATTATCATCTAAAATATATTATTAAATATATTATGATCACCTAGATTATTGATTTCCTATCTTACTACCATTCACTGTACTACTCTGAATGGTAATCCATTCAATTTTTATTTCACTGAATTTTATTTAAATTTTTTATATATATTTTTATATAAACCCCATTCATATTAGGATTGAATTAGAAATAGTATGTAATATCCAGATATAGAAATAGACCTTCGATGCATCGGTAGGTCTTGTGGGATAAAACAGTAATGGGTTTCGCTGAGGCCTTAACCCATGGATTTCACATGTATTCTCTAATTCTGCGATGGGATGTTTCATATGTCTACCATATTAATATCCTCATCACGATATTATTAATTAATTAACCATTTCAATAATCAAATAGAAGAATATCCATGGTTAATCTTCATTATTATGTGATTATTTTATGAAATTATTTATTAACCTTTTATTCTTTTCATATTATGCTCAAGATTATGTTATAATAGAACATGTTTTTAGTCATTTAACACGGATTATTGTTTATATTAGAATTCACTATATTACATACCCTTTTGAGAATTTAGAGTCACCCCTTTATTTGGTTTTGTTTTTCTTTAGTATGTGAAGATGTATATTAAAAATAGCAGTCAATGATAATATAAGTGTTTATGGGTGTCACCAATAGAGTTTGCAGTTTCTATTTCATATCAAGTTGCGATATAGTGTTCATGTATGTAATCTATATTCCAAAACTACAAATATGATCTATACATTGGTATTATATTCTTTTATATATGATAATTTAATAATGTAATGCACCAGATATGGGATACTCGGGTCAAGGTCCTTAAATACAAGCATGTGGAGAATGTTTGGTTTATACAAACTAAGGTGTAAATTGATGTTTCATTTGTCAATAGTCCCCTCCTTCTTAGCAGGCCGAACAATAATTTCTAGATTTTGTTGGGCATGTATTTGGGAACATTTTATACATTATATTAATTTTTTTCATACTCTTGTTCTAAGACTATAGATGTATGAATGAATTGTTTTCAGTTGTGTTACATTTCATCACAGTGTGGGGTTAGATATATTTACATGTGTACATGTAAAAAATTAAAATTCCTCCCATTTGTGTTTTTATCATTCTTTTCTATAATATATAGTCCATAGACTATTGGAGGTGGGCTAGTTATATTTTAATCTTGAGCACTATCAGGATGGTTTTGATAGAATTGTATCAGGGGAGTCGATTTTAACATAGCACTGGAATTTGTGAGATTGGTTTTTGGAAAACGTGATTTTTTGTTTCGACATATGATTTCAATCTAGGTACTCGAGTGTTGCTCCATAAACAAATTTATACATACACCTGGAATCATATCACCTATCTTTATACTCAATAAATTAAAACATTGGTTTTAAATAAAACAATATTACATGAATAATATTCGAATTAGTTTTGAAATCCATGTCCTTTTTGAATCCCATCTCCACATACACTCATTGACTGTGGTACATTGTTAAAATCATCATGAGTCCTCTATAATGAATTCCAACTAGGATTTTGAGATATTGTTTTGTTGAACAGTATGTGAGTAATGAGTTTCCAGTTCAAGGACCCACTCATGAGGTTTTTCCTATAGGTAGGAACTATGCAGTGTTACCACCTTTTGAGACGTAGATAGATACTATTGTGGTTATGGAAGTTAATTTTCAATATTTTGAGTAGTTCTTATCTATATATATTTAAGATTATGGTATGAACGTGCATGGAATTTTACATGAATTCTAGTGATGGGGATCACTGAGGTTCCATGATTGAATAGACCCCAGTGGAGTAAATCTTTTACTAAAGATTGTGTTACATGTTTTTGGTGTGTGTTGAACTCAATTGATCGGATGGTTGCACTCACTACCCACATAAATAGTGGAATAGCAGTTTGATCTAGTGGTAATAGTATATGGAAAACCTATACTTATTGTTCATCATTATTTTCATATATAGGGATCAGCCAAGTTCTATGGTGATTTAGGATCTCTCATCTCATGTGGTTGAGCATCAGTGTGGGCATGTGGTGTGAATGTCCCACATTGATAAGACCCAATATGGCGGTTTTCCAAGAGGCATGACTTCTCCAAGGTGATGTAAGAGGAAATAAAACACTTTTTTAGTATGGGTTGACTTGAATTTGGACATACAAGGAAGAGTTAAAATTCCACCCTCAATATATGTTCTTGAGACGTGATCTAATGCTGTATAAGAGAGTTAGTTCCACAAAAATAATATATTTTTGAGGTCTAGTGGAATATTTTCTCAGAATTGTGAATTTGAGTTCATTG
This sequence comes from Viscum album, assembly GCA_963277665.1. NCBI lineage: Eukaryota > Viridiplantae > Streptophyta > Magnoliopsida > Santalales > Viscaceae > Viscum > Viscum album. The sequence continues at coordinate 1,229,937,532 of OY728162.1, read as the reverse complement.
GTAATCGAAATGTGTCAAAGAAAGCACATGTCGTATTAAATAGGTGTGATAGAGAGTGAATGTGTTCTAAGAGGTTGGAGCTAAAAGTGGCTTGAGTAGAGTTTGAGGTATGATGTGTGTCTTCACTACCCTTGTTCTAGATTCCACATGGATTTATGGGACACTCTTATGTGATTTTATCCAATGTTTGACACGTAGTGCTACTAATGGAGACCTTTTTTGTTGACACATTGTTGGAGGATCATGCATAATGGATTAGTTAATGCAAGATTCTACAAACATTGTGATCTGACATTGGGATGAGATAAGAATCCTGATTTGGAAAATCCTTCTTTAGTGTTTGTGGGACCAAAAAATTATTTCATGAATATGTATTAGTTTGGTAATAACCATTCGGATATGTTAGTTTTTTAGGGAATGTAGTGGTGCTTCCAGTGGATGGGATGTAGTTTTAGACCTTTGAGAAGGAGTGATCTCTGGCATGGCATGATGTGATATTTTTTATGATATTACAACTGCTACATTATTGGGAGGTTATTATAACCATTTAAGTGGTTGATTCTATGTGATTTGTATTCCTATAATGGAAGAGGATTATGATAGAATAATTATTGAGGACATTGTAGGTTCCCCCAAACCAACAAGAGTTTATTTTCTAGATGGAATTACACAAGGGATGACCATATATCTGTGCTGGAATTCTAATGACCATATTTATCTATGAGAGATAGAGGTTATATCATTGGAACCTCAAGAGAATTGGATTCAAATGATAAATTCAGTGTTCCTATGAATCTATGAGTATTTATCTAGGGAGGAGGTTGAGAGCATGTGGTTTGATGTGGATTTATTATAATTCATGACCTCTACAGGTAGTGGATTGAGGCTATGTGGGTCTTAGAGCCCCTTGATATTAGTTATCACCAACTCTAGTTAGAGTGTATGAAATACCAAATGCAGATTCCAAAAGAAACGATAGAGTTATTTTGGATCGTGGTGACACTGTATAGTTACTTACAAGCCCCATAAAATTAGAATACTTATATAATGTATCGGTATGACCTTCAAGGATCATTTCATGGTATTATTCATCAGTGACAACCATGTATTCACTAAATATGTGGATGATCTAGCGAGACACTTTTGGATGGCATATGACACACTCTTAGAGAACCATATTTATGGGATACTCTCAAATTATCAATTTTGGATCTCTGGGTTCCACTTCCAATGAAATGTTATCTTGGTTGTAGAAGTAGCAGTGGGCCTGATGATTTTCATGGATTTTCTTGAGTAGGATCCACACAATAGTGTTATAGAGGTGTAGAGTTTTCATGGGTTTTTGGGTACTATTAGAGGTTTATTCCAAATTTATCCATCGTAGAATAATCCTTGATAGTGTAGGCCTAGAAGGAGTATCCTATAATGTGGTTGGAATGGTTCTAGTAGTGCATTCATAATCTATGGAAAATATTGATAAGCTCTTCCACCATGATATTAACAAGGTGGGTCTCATGTACGTAGTATTTTGTAATGTATCAGGGATCTGACTTTGTTTTGTAATGGTACGAAGATAGAAAATTATTTCATATTATTAATTTCATTTGATACCACACGAATAGAACTATGCGACCTAAAATATTGAGTTAGAATTAGTTATATTCTCATTGAATATGTAGAGACACTACAATATGGGAAAGAGAGTTATCAATTACTATGAAAAAAAATTATCAATTATATCATCTAACGTAACGATCATAACTTCATACTTTGGAAATAGATAGATTTCATCAAAGACTATGAAATATGGATTTTTTATAGTCCTGGTAATGGGAATGTGGGGAAAACACCATTAGCAAGAAATATTTTTGTAGTTTTTTGTCAAGATATAAAATTATTTGACCACATTATAGTAAAAAAATTTGGGTGGGGATGGTCTAGTGTTCTACTAGTTGATGGTTAATAAACCTTTTCTTCTTTCGTGAGTTAGGTAGGAAAAAATGGGAATGTCGACTAGGAGATACTGTGTGATTAGGTATCCACATGATACATTCTAGATGGGAATTTCATAAATGATAGAATCACATAATATTTTTTATAGGTATGAATAGTGATTCTGGTAATGATTCTGGAGGAGAATATTCGTATTTTTTTCCCTGTAAGTGGTACATATAGTGGGGATGAGGATGTACTGATATATGAAATATTTTTTTTGGGCCACCAAGGGAGTTTTGGTAAGTTTATAAGTTAACTACGTTTTTTATTTTGTGTGGGTGGTGATTGAATTTTATTCATTGAGTGGATAGGATACATGTGTGTGAAAACGCTAGTCCGGTTTTGGGGAATCCCCTCATAGATTTACATTGAATTTGATGATTACATCAAAGAAAAATTACGAAGATGATACAGGAATGTATTGATGACTCAATTGTAGATATGAATGGTGTTTTACCGCTGTATATGGAAAAGTAGAATAGATCATCCATGTTATGTTGAACATGATTGTGGTTTTAATGTGGATTTTGTGCAATATCAAGGAGGATCATCTAATATTGGTGGTGTTTTCATAGCATCATTCTTTCCACTCCGCCATCAGAGTAACAATTTTGGAGGTCATTATTGAGGTACCTTGAGATACAATGTTATGCTAGGTATAGCTAGTGAGTAACAGCATTGGGGTATATGTTTTTTCACAAGTTATTTTTATAAATAATTCAATTCATCTAGTGAAGGATGATGACTACACATTAAAAATTAGGATTTTGAACTGCAACAATGTTGAAGGCATATATGTATCAAGACTAACAGAGCCTTATATAGGATTGGTAATATCTTCAGAAATCCTAGGTGATTTATCTTCATACAAATGTGTCATGTTTACATGGTGGTGTTCAATTTAACCATAAAGATACCATATATTTGTGTTTTCTAGTGTTCTCCACATGTCAAAACTGAGTTGTTATATGTTTGAATTGTTTTGAGATATCGACCAGGTTGAAATGGGAAAGGGGAGTGGAGATCCCATTTCTAAGAGTTGGTAATGTTTAGAATCAGAATGAGAAATACCTTGTGTGGGAGAGTGATTTCCATAGGTGTGTGTTTGTTAACATCATACGAAATAATTTGGAGAGATCATGGGATTGGATGACCAAGTTGATAGATCATTATCCTTCCATTTTCCTTATTCATTCATTTGTGTGATGAAATGTATTTGAGGGAATAGTATAATGTCCCATTTATTTGATGTAAGTGTTTGAAATATTTTAAGTTACATTTACAGATCTAGGTTTTGATATGTCATGAGATTTTGAGGCATGGTATACACAAAATTATTTTTTTGAGATACATTATTTAAAAAATATCAAACACAATCATTTTTTCCCAAAATAAGTGGAATGTCTCCAAAATTGACGCACATATTTGAAATCTGATGGCATCGTTGAGTTTAGAACTTGGGTTTTACCCTTGTTGAGATATAATATTTTCTAAAGAAGGATGGTTTTTAAATTTTAATTTCCTACATAAACAAATTAAATTAATTAATTAATTAATTTGATTTTTTTATTTCTGGTCCAGCAGCTAAATTGTTCTTTAAATATATAGAAATGTATTTGTCTCAGGGTTATCCGCTAAACACTAGAGAACATAGGGATTTTGGGGGAGAGTGTTCTTAGTGAACAATGATAGATCGAGATCCTATAAAGGATTGTACGCGAATGGTGCTCGGAGACCTCACCAAAAACAATGATGTGTATTCCTTCTTCATTGTAAATCAATACAATTTTTGTTAGGATGTTTATTTATTGAGATTTCATCCATGTTTATGATTTCAACGATGAAAACAGATTAATAAAACAATAGATAAATCTATGTAGTGTGCATATTACAGGATGGAATAGTTGTGGGGTTTAGTTGGGAGATATTCTCTATGGTTAGTTTATTATCTATTAATTTATCATTAAAAAATAGTTGTTTTAAAAAACATAGACAGAGGTCTGTTCCTCATAATTGTTCCTATTGATTTTCCCCCCTGATTCCTCATTCATCATTGTTGTTCTCGATTATCACATGCTTTGTCATCCAATGAAAAATCAATCATTTTACACCAATTTCTTGAAAAAAAATAGTCTGATATTATAGATTTGGGATCATCATGACATGATGGTGGTTCTATAATGAAACTGACATTGAATCATATTATTTTTGTACTTGATTATTGTGTTCATCATTCTATGACAATGAATGATGTGTTTAAATGATTTTGAGTGGTTTGGGTGGTGTGAATCCAGATATGGATGTTATAGAAGTTTGACCAGAGTAGAACCATGACTTTTGGAGAGATCGAGGCTGAAATTTGAGGTGATGGTGGCCTCAGAATAAGAAAAAGAATAAACCAGGGTTTCTTGAAAAGATAAAATGATATAACATGTAATTAGTATATAAATGAAATGTGGTTCCCCTTAGAAGGTGTAATTTTTTAATATGTTGTTAAAGATCACACAATGTGTGAACTTTTCACATGGTGTGTGACCCCTCCCTAATGGATTAATGTGATCCTTGAGGAATATAAGAAACTATTGAAGTGCACTACCCTAGGCATACTATGTACCTATATGAGGACACTACTAGGCAACACATACATGGGATAATTTGTGTACTAGTAAATTAGAATGAGTGCATGGTATGAAGAACATTGTTTACTAATATGAGGCCACATACACAAGCTCAAACACATGTCTTTTATAAAGGAATAACTCAAGGTCGAAGGGATATAGAGTATACTCGTACTATACACCATATACCCCGATGTTGGCATGACCATGTAGGACATACATGGGATAATCCATATACTGTAACATATGTATAATTAAACTGGATGTAGGACATCATGAACTATTATATAGACTTGGTCATGGACATGAACAGATTAAATTTACACAGGAAGGACCTTTAGTCGAAGGGATAAATCATGTACACCAACTACACACTTTTTTCTTCTTGAGTGTTGGCATAGATCCCTTGACCTCTCTATCTAGGTCATGTTTCATTTGGGTGATTTCCTCATATCCATTCCATGTTGGTTAGTGTGGAATGGAATCCAAAACATAGTAAATTGATCCCTAAAGCATGACATCTTTGATTGATTTGTATGAATCCTTCTATTAGACAGCATGTGTGATCCTCTACCTTCTCCTTTCCCGTGGTTCAATTATTGTTATCATCGTGACCAAAACTATTTGCCTTTCGATCCTCTATGTTGTGGGGTTTTTCAAGATCGAATTTTTGGTATACCCCATGGACATATGATTAATCATCATATGTGTAACATATCATTTGAGTATTCCAATTTGTACTTTTAATAGTGATACACATTGGGAACTACCTATCATAAGGATTTTATCAATACTATTTGGATTGGGTGTGTGTTCTCTATGACGAGTGCTATATTGAACATTCAAGATGGAATACCAGGAAGAAATATTTGTTGTGACTTTACCTTAGAGACTGCATTTCTTTTTTGAGTATATCTAGATATTCATGTTATATTTATTATAGAAATTTTCAAGCGTATAGTAGATAGATACACTTGATGTTTTGTTCAGGGTCATTTTGGTGTTTCCTAATGGGAATCATTATACCCTCCCCTATATTGGATCTTCTTGCACTTGTCATGTCTTATATAGAGGAAAAACCTTTTTGATGAGTCCTCAGGTTTCTAGGAGAATGTGAATCTTGTATATTCTAGACATAACGATGTGTATACCAGTGTTGCAATTTCCACCAGACCCGTGCTTATAAGAATGTCAGACATTACATTCATATATTCCTATATCTTGAATTTATAATCCTTTTACCCTTTATAGTTCATTATATCATACTCTAGTTTTGGTACTACATATGTATTCATTCATTAATTTTTGTTGTATTGCATTTTATCATTATTTGGGATTGGATATTTTTGCATGTGTATAGGTGCTTAAGGAAAATGCATCCCATGTCTCTAATATGCTATATTGATACTAGTCACCACCCCCTGGCATGTTGGAGGTGGGCTTGGGTTTGTTTCATAACAAACCTTATCGGGTATGTTCTTGACTAAAAAATAATAAAATAATATCTTCTAAGAAATTTTTCAGATCAACTTCAACCTTTAGAATCACAAATAGCCCAATGAAATCATTAATGATAAATAATTCCTTGAAAAGGGTTATAAAATTAGAATAAGATTTGATATTTTAATATAAATATATTTTCAAAATTAAATTATTATTATATAAATAATTATTATTTAATATCAAAATATTGTGAAATTTTATTTAGAACACAGAAACTAAAAAAAGTTTTTTTTTCTATAAAATCATCTTTTCATGGAAATTTTTATTTTCATTTAAAAGAAAAATACATAAATTTCAGTATTTTAATATTCAAACCCAAATTTCATTTTTAAATTCATCATGATAATTTATCTTAGGTTTACTAATATTTATTTGTCTGAAATAATTGATATATAAATTAATAATGAAATTATTTTTTTTTCAAAAATTATATGATTTAGTAATATATCATTTAGAATATATATTTAAAATTATCATAAATAACTCAATGATAAAATATTTATTTATTGACTAAAAAAATCAAGATGATTTATTATTAAGTAATTATAAAAGTGATGTTCATCATTTTATAATTGTAACATATTTTATCCTCTAGAAGAAACAATTATTTGTGTCTTCCTATAGTTAAATAATGTTTTTTTAAAATTCATTTTTATATGATTTTATGCCATGTAATATTTAGGTATTTTAAAATAAAAAAAATTATTTCATTAAAATTATTAAAATAGTAACCTACATATAATTATTAATATAAAAATATCATTGTTCTAAAATTTTGTCTTTACAAGCATTGTGCGCTAATATTAATGTTAAATTTTCACACTCATTGGAATTTATTATTATAAAATTGTTCTCATTGTATGAATCATTAGGAATAAATTATGTTATAAGTTCTATATTATTTTTTATATTAAATTTAAATTACATAGGTAAAAAATAATTACCACTGTAGAAATAAAAAATTTGGAAAATGAAAAATATAAAAGAAAAATTACTCAATTTTTATCAAAACGGGTTATCAAGGATGGATAAAACTTTTATCAATCAACCCTAAAATATATTAATCATTTAGATCCTCTGAAACATTGATTGTGTCACACCATTATTTAAAAGTAATGTGTACTTCCCAAATGACACCTCTTTACTAATGAAAAGGGGATCAAGTCCACCACATTATACCCACAACTCCCTCCAAGTTTCATCATAAAAAATATTACAATTTTCTTCATTTATAATCCATTATCATTTATATGAACCACTAATCTCAATTATAAACCATATGTTCAGTATTAACAATGAAATTATCAAGAGAAATATTATATTCTCAAAGTTGATATATCTTACTTATTATCCTTTTCTAGATAATATTTATCACAGGAACTTCTTCATTACACCCTTATATAATAACACCATTATTATTAATATAATGTTATTTTATTATAATAATTGATAAACTATCCCTTATTATTTTCCACAAACTAATAAAAACCACACATTATTGATCATGTGTACGTGCATACTACCCCCTCAATTAAATGATGTGGTTCATTTTTCATCATTGACTCTAATTGATGGTTATAAGGATGAATATTATGAATCAATATATATAGTATTTTTAAATTATGATTTTGAAATAAAAATTTACAATATACCTTCATTCCACCCCATTCCTTTAGAAATGGAAACAGTAGTCATTTTTACATTCAATCAGTTGCCTCCACAAATAAATAATTTAATTTATCATTACAATTGATATACCCTATGAATTTTTTATGTTTTGGAATACTTTGTATATTCACAAAAATCCCTTTGAAGTGTTATATTGATGAACTTCTGTTAGTTGAATTTCTTCATGCTAAAGTGGATTGAAATTTTTAGAGAATTCTCAAATATTATTTGTGGTATTTTTTAATTGATTTAAGTGAATTGTGTGATGTATATAGTGTTGATAAAGCTATCAATGTGAAGTATATATTTATATAAATTTATGTATGAGTCATTCTATAAAGATAAATTTTCATATATTTAATGACTTAGGTAATTGAAAATAATTTGTGAAAAATTCTATATAAGAGGATTGGATGAAATTTGGAAATTACTCTTGTTTGAAATAGTCATATTTATGAATACATATATGTAATTTATTCCTTTTATAAGTAAAATTACCATGTATTTGAATGCCTAAACATTATATATTTTTTATGTATAGGTCTTGTATCCTAATTCTTTTATGTATTTTTCTTAGTTTATTTGTTTATGGCTAATATATCCAATTTTCTCATATATCAAAATTTTCATAGGGGCTTTTAGTATAGAATGAAATACTAAACATTCAACTATGTAGAATATCCGTTTTATAGAATCCTTGCTTTATATAATAATTATACATGGAAAAGGATGAACATATATTTAATGTTCATAAAAATACATCCAAAATATAATGAAATAATTTTCATTAGAAATTTGAAAAAATGATGAGATATTTTCATATTTTATTATATTATTTCACCCCACAAATTATTTTCTACTAAAACTTTATACTGTTATTTATGAATATAGATATATTAAATATAAAAATAATTATGATGGTGGTGTTTCTATCCTAAGAATAAATAATCACTTGCATTTTTTCCCATTATTCCAAAATAATTTTTTTGTGGGGGAAAACGATTGAGTTGTTGAGTAATGTTGAAATATTGTGTAATAATGAGTGTAGTATTAATATTATTATGGAATTAATAGTCTTTTTGCATGAGGATGTAGAAAGATGTTATGTTAAATTCATAAATGTGACATTTTTTAATATTTAGTGATGTTGGTTAGATAATAAGATAAATTGAAAAAAATAGTTAATATTCCAAAACACAGTTTTCATGTTTTGATTATTTTGAATGAAGTGTATTTTAATGTGACATATCTAAAATATTTTTCACAATGATAGTTTTTTGGAGGAATTAAATGTAGGTCCCATTATTTTATAATTATGGGAACCAATCTTGTTAAGAGAAATTTATAAAACATAAATGAATTTATTTTTGGAGATTTTATGTATTTTAATATCATGAGATAGAGAGTGAATATAAAATGTGTTTATCACCACTTTTGTGTGAAATTGTGTATTTTTTTACTAATAAAAAACCATAGATAGTTTGATAATAAAAATATGGATGAAATAATACGAGGATATATTTTTTGACATAAATCCCATGGATGTGTTTTCCATATAAGATGAATCATTATTTCGATAACACATCTAAAAATAGTAAGAATATATTTTGAATATTTTGATCAGATCAATAATAGAGAACTTTTTTTACTAATTTTCAAGTAAAAAACATTTGAAATATATATTTATCATACTGGTTACATATATAATATAATCTTAACATGATGATATGTTATCTGGTGGGTATCATAAAACACATATTGTTACTCTATGCCATCTCTGTATGCATGTGTTATGGTTTGATTGTAGTAAAACAATTTTGTTTAGAGGGGTAAACTAACCATAAAAAACGAATTTGGTTAACTAATGATGGTTTAAACCCTTTAATATTATTTTTTTACATTATCCTATTATTTTATTCACACGGCAGTGATGTTAGGAGTATATACTTGAGTTAATTGAATTTTAACAAATTCTAACTGTGGAATTTAAAAGAAGAAATTATAAAAACTGGTATCCACTAATTTTCCTGTGCAACCTATTAGTATATTAGTAAAATATTAAGAACATAATATATTATTAGATACTCATCCATATTTTTGATACAATAATGTGATTAGAATATACAATCAAAATTTTATGATAATAGGATTCTTCATTGTTTTTATGCAAAACTTCTTATCATAGTTAGAAAAATAAAATTTTCCATATAGTCTATTACATATAATTTTTGTTGAATATATGAAAATATTTGGTTTTACACCCTTTTATGGGAATTAAACAATGGTCACGAAAAATAAGTGAAATATATAGAAATAAAGATTTTTTTATTGATAACCTTATCCCAAAATGTCTACACATAAACTAATAGTACATAAAATAGTGAATGAAATAATGGAGAAGCTTAAATATTACCAAGGTTGATATTTAAAGTTTAATGAATCTAAAATAAAACCCTTGAGGATAAATTTTTAATAAATAATGAATTTTAGTGAGAAAGTTTTTATGATTATTTCAACTAGGTGAATGACATTTTCAGAAATATCTATTGATTAGGTGAAATGTATTTTGAAGACTCTAAAATTATTATGAATATAAAAATATATTTTTCAGATAGTCATTATCTAAAGATATTTTCTCTAGAAAATAGAGAATATATTTATTTAGAATAATGTCACAAAAATATCATATCTTGTTAAATGCAATAAATTCCATCCATTATGAAAATATTTAAAGATAAAATAGAATTTTATGCCACAATAAATTTGGATGGTGAAGTATTTCATGAAATAATTGATTCAAGTGATTCTATAAATGAATAATTTATTAGATAATTTCAAATAAAAATTACTCTCACCTCAATGAAATTTAATAATGGAGAAGAAATATGAAAGGAAGGTATCCCCTTTAATTATGAAAAAGTAATGGAATATGCAAAATTTTAATTAATTTCCATAATATTTAGTATACAGATTATGAATATGAATAAGATGATAAACCTTATCAATATAATTTGAATAAAATATCAAGAGTCATAAAACTATGGTCAAATTTTAGAATATATTTTCTATATATAAGGGAATAAATCTACAGATTAAATAAAAAAGATATCTAAAAACTCATCATATAATGAACTTGTATTTTATTCTAGTGAGAAATTAAAAAACATCTTGGATAATGCTGGGAAATGTTTTTACACATGATGTAATGATGATGATGGTTATGATACAACATGTGTTTAATATTTATTATTTTTTGAGAAAAAAGTTTATCTTGAGTATAGAAAAATAGTTATGAAATAAAAGATAATTATTGGGAATTAAAACAAGATGGTGATTGAAGAAAAGAAAATATTTTAAAATAATGAATCATAAAACATTGATGAGATTATAAATACATTGATATTATATAAAAATGAGAAAATGAACTTTTATCAAGAATACCAAAATTAATTAAAATATGAAGAATCTCTAAAATATTATCCTATTTACTTGATTGTATGAATGATCCCAAGAATATAATGCGGAAATCAATTGATATCAAGTTTGAATTCTATAAGTTAGTTTAGATGAATTGAACAAACAATTTCCCACAATTTCACTAGTTATATCTATTTATTATATATATTCCAATCAATCGATATGTATTTATTAAAAATAAGATAAATTGTGAGAAACAAATGGATAAATACTCACACCCTTAAATTACATAATGTAGAAACACAAAAGTCTCTTCTTCTTCCAAAAAAATTTAAAAACATAACAAAATTTCATAGAATTGATAGAAATATGGTCTGTACTTTAGGAAAAAAATTTATAAACCAAATATATTATAGCTTAATTAGTACTTTTGGTGTTATGGATTATTTTTTAACAAATCCTACAAATGACATATCATCATGTCATTTCCTATGATGATAGAGGATTAGGGGGAAATAAAGCATGATGAGAAGAAATTAAATATATGATTAAATTTGAGAGAGATGAATAGTTTTTCCAATATAGAAGCATGGATCCAATTTTAATGAATTGTGTAATTTTATAAAATATATGACCAAAAATTTCACAATGATATCACATTTTTTCCCGGATAGCTAAAATTTTTGAAAAATGAAAGGGTGCAGAAGCGTACTAATATGATAATTCATGTCTATAAAATGTTTATCTTAATGTAATATGGAAGAAAAATCATGGATACATGATATTGTTTTTTAATCCCACATGAATGGTGGTACTAGAATGTTTGAAAATGTTGAGAAATAAGAATAACGAGTTTTTACATTTTTCAGTTAGTGTTTTCATGAAAACAAAAGGTATTAGCACTATATAGATTGAAAATAATGTTTCAAAATTTGATGCTTTTATTTATATACAGTGGATAAATCATAATTTCATGAGTTCCATAACAATTTTTTATTTTGGGAATGAGGTGATTTTCCAGAATTTTTTTTTCTTATTACGGTATCAAAATATCTAATAATAATTAATCAAAGAAATATAGAAATTGGATACTTATTTATAACTTGTGACACTACTAATTCATGTTATATAGGTTTGAGAAATGTGAATAGTATATGGAATTAGAAGCATGTTCATCTTGTCCAATGAAGTTTATCAAATATTAAAAACCAAGCAGTTATAAGAGTCCATCCAAATATGAAAATTAATGTTTAATGTGTTTTTGGAACATGTCAAATTGGAAAATTATCAAATAAATCTCCCACGAAATTTGGTGTCCCATATACCATACCATTATAGTAAAATCAGAAATATATTTATGGAGTTATGAGGCATAATTCTATAGGTTCGGTTAATTACATTATAACATTAAAATATTATTACTAATAGATGATAATTATTTATTTAATTATGAAAATGTCTTAGTTAATTTAGATAATCCAACTGTATAGAAGAAAATATTAAAAGGGAAAAGAGTTATATATCAAGAAAATGAGATTCAATAATGGTTAATAATACTCTTCTGATGCATTCTAGGAGTTCCTTTCAAAATATGTTATACATAATCAATATATAACTCAATATACACCTAAAAAATGTATTTCCATAAACCCATAATAGATTTGTTATGAAAATGGTTATACATATGCTAGATGAAAATAAAATTTAAAATTATTTCATAAGATAAGCTATGTGTACTATTATAAAAATTCAGAATATATACATTTTGAGAGATGAAAAACATACTACACCAAGTAATGTTTTTACTAGAATAATCTTATATTTTTATACTTCTATATTTTTTTTATTCTATGTTTTATAAAAAATACATGATATGAGGTTGGGATTTATTAAGAAATTTTTATTAAGGATTTATTTATAGGATACCTATTAAGTGGAAATATATATATATACATAGGACCAGATGGTTTCCAAAACTGGTTCAGAGATCTGATGAATACTTTAAGGAGAATATAAGAAATACGGGTAATATGATCAACTAATTTTTGAAATTTTTGTACAATAATTCGAGAAATCCTACAATATTATGGCTATAAAAATTGTGGAAATGAGACTTTAAATTTTTTATATTTCCCCAAAAAATAATATTGATGATGAGGATTCTAGGTTTTTTATTAAAAGTTGATTTTAGGTAATTAAAAACATGTAGAATCCAAAAAATTAATCGAAAATCATAATTAAATTGTTCAAAAATGAATAATACTAATAATTGCGAATCATGTAAAACTAATATCACATTTTGAGCAAAGAATAGTAACTATGTAAATTTAATAATAAAATAATGTTCAATATTTGAATGATAAGCTGAATAATATTAGAATGAACTCAAAATGAGAGCTTTTTCTATGACCAAACTTTAAAAATGAAACTATAAATTGGGGTTTTTTAAATTGTTGAGACATGGAAGTTACAGGAAACAATGAAATATGGGTTTTTAATGATATTAATAATCAGACGGAATTGATTTTGAATAAACATTTCCCCATTTTGTATTCTTAAACTATAAGAGGATTAGGGTTGTGACCGCAAGTAAAAATAAAAAAATATTATGGATGTGAAGTCAACATCCATGAATTTTCAACTTAATGATGAGTTTTTATTCAGAAACCAGATAACGTCATTCTAGATCATTATGTGAGTACAATTTATATACCCAACATTCATTTTATAGCCTCTAAAATCCTAAAAAATCATACTACTCTGTACTTGATATATACCTAAGAAAAATTGTATTTTTAAGGTCATATTCTACTAAAACCATTATAGAATGTATATTGGTGTGGGTATCGTGATTTTAATTTCATATAAGGATGAAATTTGTTTTTTAGAGATAAAAATTGACTAGGTGTATAATTTTCAATATATATAAAGAATATTTTTTTATTTATATGCTTGGAGAGATGAACTATTTTCATGGATTATAGATTTAGTAAAACCATGGATATATATTTATATCAAAAATAAAATATACAATTAAATTGTTTGAACTTTAGGAATGAATAATGCAATGGAGGTTTTTAATCCCATTTTAGTTGGTGTAATAATATGAAAACATGATAAATGGAACAAGTTTTCATAAAACGAGCTCATAAGGTTTTTTGGTAAAATGATGTATTTGGTAGATTAAATGATATATATTTCATATGGTGTGACCATGTTTTTATAATATCAATGTGAATGAAGATAATCCATGTGATTGAAGAAAACTAGGTCTTGAGGTATGTGTAAAGAATAATTATCTTTGACTTTATTTATATATGTAGTTAAAATATAGAGATTCAGAGTTACCCTTTTGAAGAATATTTGGATGACTATAATAGTAATATATTAACTTGTTATGGTGCATTATTTCATGGCGGTGGTAATGTGATTTAGAATAGCAAGAAACCGAACATAAAAACATTGGGTAAACATGAATATAATTTAGTGGTCACTAAACATGTAGTTATATGGTTTATATTGATGTATATATGGATCAATGATTTTACAATTTTTATATAAAAACCTTTATGAATTTTTCTTGATAATCAGAGTGTTACCGATAGGTCTAAAAATTCAATTTAGAATTTTTAATTTAAAAAATTTGATATTCGATGTCTCTTTATCAAAGAGAAGGTGGATACAGTTTACATTAGAATTGTATATATCAAAAATAAATATATTCTTCCCAAAATCAATACTCATGTTTTAATAAATTAACAGTTTATACTGTTTTCGTTGAAACATTATTTTTAAACTTTACCCAATGATAAATGAATTTTGTAACTCCGATCCCCCACATGGGATTTAGATTTTCAAACAAATTTGGGGGAAAAGTGACATAACTCTAAGACAAAGTGGAAGATAATTATTAATAAAACATGGAGAGATAATTTAATCAACATATAATGGTTTGGGTAAATTTTAGTGGAGTTTTTTACTAATAATAAGCTTTGAAGAATTACTTTTGGGTGAGTCGTATTGAGGGGGTTTCTTTTAAATCACTATAGTAAAATACAACTATCATCGAGAGATGAAATTGTCTAAAAACAACATTTTCATATGTTATGGTGTCAAGATATGTCTCTTAGAGATACATCATGGTTTAATTATTCATGTTGACCCATGTTGTATAAGAGTTCACATCATAGTTTCAAAACTAATTAAAGGGTGTGATTGAAGAACCCTTTGGATTTGGAAGGTGATTTAAATTTGTATTTGTTGACAACAATCCCTTTCATTTGGTTCATTCGGAAGTTGAAGTTCATTATGTTTATAAGGTTTTAAATGTTTTTCTCATTTTTAAATACTATTGAAAGGTATTTGTAATGGGTTGAGGTTGTTTACATGAAGTTTGAAGATTTTTGATGTTGTTGGTTTGAAGGCTGTAATTTTCAATATTCACATGTATGTATCTATATTTAGGAATCTAATCATATATATGAATAATTTCATAAGTGAAAATACCACTATGAACAATTATTTGTAATTGGTTTGACCAATGTATCGAATTTTTTCACATTTGAAAAAAAACAGACATAAATACCAAAATTTTTCTGATACATTATGCAAATAAAATTCATATTCATGTGAATTCCTCAATTTACCCAATATTTGTAACATACATGAATTTTGAACTAGTATATAAATTATCAATGGTATAGTTATATGTGTTCCCATTTTTAGATAAAATATTATATATTCTCATTGATCTAAATTTGCATATAGGATTTTCAATCAATGAACCACAAATGAACTGTTTTGCAACATATAAATTAGATTTTCCAAAAAGCATATGTTCTATTGGAATTAAACTCGATGAATCATGAATCGATCATAAAATTTCAAAACATTAAATCCAAAATTCGATTCAAAATATCATGTGATATTTTAATAACAATAAGCAATGTTCATCTCAATTTTAGGATCCTTGGAATTTTATCTTTAAAAATAATGTGATACTCAAAGATGAGGTTTTTATTAAACAAGTAATAGGAATTAAATTTGGAAATAATTTTGACGAATTTATACCAATCCAATATTCAAATAATGTTTTTTTATTTTTTTTTGTGTTTTAATATATTTTTTTCAATTGATAATGGTTTAGTTATTATGTTACATTGTACTTTTGTTTTATCATGAGTGTATGTCGAAGAAGTCCATGGGATCACAATTAATTTAGTTTTACGTAGAAGAATGACATTATTATAAATTCTTATAATTTATATTTTTTAATACTGATAAAAGATAGATGGTTAAGATGACATCATGAAAAATGGTATTGGATTAAATCAACAAACACACACTTGTTTTACAATATTTTTAATGAAGTGTGTTGTAACATGATGTTTTTATAGATGTATTTTTTTTAATGACCATTTTGGAAGTAAGGAAAATCAATTCAGAAGATTTTCTAAATTGAGGAAAAATATATTTATGGGACAAATATAATTCTTCAAAATGACTTTCATTCATGAGATGTGAGGTTTTTTATTAATGAAAATGAATAGACAATATGGATGTTTACACTATTGTGCAAGATGTGTTTGTAATTAATGATTGAAAACATAATAAAGATTGAGAACACTATAAATATGTTTCCATTAATCCAAAGATAATTTTTCATGAGTTCACAATGTTGAGAATTTTAGAGAATAAAAAGAATATGTTCTATATCAGATCTTGACAAAGTGTTTAGTTGTTCCTGGATAGTTCTAAAGGATCAACAAGGGATTTCTTAATCAACTATTTCTAAAGAAAGAATACCTTAATAATGTTCTATATTCTCTAGGTTGCATATAATGAGTGAAGATAATGTGAACCCACAACATTTGGTATGACTCAAGACATACATATTGTGACTCTGTTTCATCAATGTAAGATTTTAATATATTGCAATTATAGATATTGATCTATGGTTTGGCGGAGCGACAAACCATATTAAGGAGTATGTTACGCACTATGGGACTAAACCTTTTAAAAGTCATCTTGTTCAATGTAATTTTATTTTATTAAAAAATGAGTGATTTTAAGACTCTATAAACGACTGAATCAAAACATAATAGGATATAGGGATGCGTTTTAAATTATGAAATTATAAAAACTATTCTCCCGTGATTTATCCACCTTACTCAACGGAGTATTCCGATCATAGAATTGGTATCCACCCAACATTTCTGGTTTTTATAATTAATTTAATGAATTTAAATGATATTTATTACATGATATATCTTCTATAATTATTATATTATCATTATATAAAACACATCTTAACTTATAAATCATAATAACACTCACTCTTTAAGGTCAATTCTGCCACCTAGGTGAAAAATATTATAATTTATTTATCAAGAATTATTAGGGAATGTTATGTATTGGTGAAATCAGATAATAATAATGCATCTATTTTTTATCATTATTTTGTAACTGGGTAGTTGATGTTAATATATTTTTTAATTATTCAACTTTTAATCACTAAACAGACCGAAAATAGTTCATCGGAATTTCAAATTCTATTAAAATATACCATTATCATTCTGAAAATAAAATATCACATGATTAATTTTTGAAAACAATAATTCCAATATATTATATAATTCGGGATTGATATATATTTTTTTTAATATATAATAACATAAAATTCCATTAAAAATTAATTTGAAACAATGAATTAGATTTTCTGACTTCCAAAGATGAAAATAATCTATTTAAAAATTATATATGTGTAATTAATGGTAATATTTGATGTTAACAAAGGAAAATATTTAACAATAAGTTTATTTAATATGTGATTAAGTTTTTTTCTCTTATATAGGAGTTTGTTACACATTTTATGATGTATGAATATAAGATAAGTAGTTTTATACCTCAAATTGAACATCTTGAGAAATATTTCATATTATGGACCACGATATCATTGATTTGGTCTGATGAATTCATAATGAACAATTGTTACCATATTCATGTAAATAATGGGGTCTAAGTATTTATATAATGTTCTTTCATTAAATTGGTTTTGAATCAAAAGATACTAATCTTTTGAGGGTTATTTTTCTATATTTTCAATTCCATGATTCTTGTTTTATATTTCATTCCACAATGTTTATTATAAGTTGTATTCACCACCCTAATTTCCTTATATTATAATGAATATATTAAATTTTAGGATATCTTAATTTATTTTTCAACATAACCCTCTAATGATATTTATATTCATACATTATAATAACACTAATGATTTTTGGTCTCATATTCCTTTAGTTGAGACATGTTTTTTCCAATATACCCAATTATCATGCAAATTGTGTGCCTACTATATTTTTAATTGCCTATAATGAATTATAATTCATTCCTCATATTTGATGTTCAATTTACTCCCACTCTCTTATATTTTTTTATTCATTTTTTTCCAAATCTGTAATAGTGTCTTCCTTAAGATAAATATTAAGATAGGTAATACCAATTAAAGATAATCCATCTAGGTAATTTAAATAATATTATGTTCTACATAAAAGTTTATTTTTTTAATTTTTTAATTTTTCATTTTTACATGTATTCTCATTATTTCATTTACAGCCTATACTCATTATTTACAAATTTTAAGGAAGCCATCCCTAATTATTATTTTCTATTAGGCATCCAGATTTGATGTGACTATATTCATTAGTTTCTTTTATGATTTTTCTTATATATGACTCAATATTTGATTATGAAAATTTCCTTCTTTATTTTACTATAGTTAAAAAAAGTAATTTCATATATATATATAGTAAATGATCTATTATAACATTTTTCATTCAGAATCAGCTATTATTAATGTAATAATTTATCGTCCAATGATATTATTATGTAACCCCATGTAAAGTGTTATTCTTTTGGAGGTGTTTTTCATCTATGTCAATATTTTGTTACACTCTTTATGATAACATAAAATATATATTATTTAACTATATAACTTATTTTATGGATGGATTATTATTGTTTATTAACTCAGCAAAGTATTCACATATCATATGTTGTTATTATTATACTGATGACTATGGGTTACTAATGAAAGATTATTATATATTTTTAATCTAGATAACTTCATTATATATATATGGTTTATATCAATTTTATCTAATTTTTTGACATGTAAATTCCTCATTTATAATATTTTTTTATCTCAATATGGATTTTTAATGATTAATATGGCATTCGTATTTTGAATTTTATTGATATACATATATTTAAAATGTTGAATCTAATAGACATAATGAATTTTTGGGTGGGGCATGGAATTATATATCCCCTTGATGCGTCAAATTTAATCATGAGATAAAATATTAGGGTATCTGGTATATACGCACCGAATAAATGCTTTATGTCTATATTATGACCATTATGGAAATAATAGTGTATTAGTTATGGCTTTGATGAAAAAAAATAATGTTTTGTATAAGGCCATAAAGAAAAAATCAATATGTTTAACATTATGTATACCATAACCATGAATTCAGTTACTTTTATCCTTGTGATTATTTATATTGTTAGGTCGTAGATAGATTATTTCAATCACAATTGTTTGGTTTTATGGAAATAAATATTTTTTATTTTTTCTTCCCATATTATTCATAGCATGATATCTTTTGATATATGTTTAACCTTACTGAGAAATTGATATAGCCATTCTTATTAACCTATTTCACTAGGGTATGAAGAAAAGTAGTACACATGATATGTCTATAAGAGTATAATTTTCTGAGAATTTATTTTTTATTTTAAAGGAATGTTATGGACATTTTATATTCATATATAGGGGGAAAACAATATTTAATGAAAAATAAATGATAATTATTTATTAACAAATTATCCTAATTATCTAAAAATATAAAGATAAAATAAACTTGGAATTTAAGTCAATCATGTTTTATATATTAATTCATAATATTATAATCTGGTCATTATAATTGATTTTAAATACAATATGTAAAAGAATATATTATTCACACATGGGGAATATATTTCATGGGGGTTACAAGTCCTTAAAACTTATGATCAGGCTTCCTAGGTTTCATCCCACGGAACATATGAGTTCATTGTATGAATCATATTTCTACTTGGTTGAAATGTTTTGAGATAATAATTTTTATTGACACCTTTTGTGACTCTAAAATAATGGACCTCATGGTTGTGTAATGTGTATTAAATTTTCTCATAGATTATGTTTTTTTCATTAATATATAACTAAAATTACTCATACTTGGATATATGATAACTAAAGGTGATGATAGTTATGGTAAAGTGATGTTAAATGGGAAAAATAATATATAACCCATATATAAGATAATATGGGGTCAGTCATGGGTGTGTAAAGTATATTAAATTTTCTCATAGATTATCTTTTTTTTCATTAATATATATCTTAAATCACTCATATTTGGATATATGATAATTGATGGTGATGATAGGTAAGGTAAAGTGAAGTTCAATGGGACAATGTTATATATAACCCATATATAAGTTAATATGGGGTCAGTCATGTGGTTGTTCGATCTAGGGTGTGAAAAGACCACATAGCATGAAAAAATTTATTGATCCAATAATTCTTATCTTTTCTTATATATTATTAAATATATTATATATAATATTATTAATGTCTCAATATATTTAAATTCCAGTGTATGATAGCGGTTTGAATAGTTGGACATGATATTTTACTCCAAATAAAATCTCTTCAATTCAGCTAAATTGAAATTTGTGAGGTTTTCTATCAATATTATGTGAGGGGAAATTATTATTTTAATGATATTATACATCATCAAATTGATGAAATATTTCAATCTGACTTCATTTAGGGGAACTACATAAGCACATTTAGAAATTATATTTTTAATTACAAATTTGAAAATGAACTTCTTGGATGTTGTTGGAGGTTATGAACCAATGATGACTATCCCATGTATAAGAAATTTAAATGTGTATTTTGATGTTTGAAATATCTTTGGTCTTGAAGAAATAAATTTGATTGTATCTGATAGGAATATAATTTCTTTTAAACTACATGATGTCATGTATCATTGAATAATAAAAGTTTCCATGTATTCTAATTTATTGGATTCTGTTGATTAATAGATAGTTTGTTCCATAGGATCTATCATAGTGCTATTTCAAAATAGAGAGTGATTTTCCTCCTTTAAATTAACATAGTACTGCATGGATACTTAATTTATATAAAAATGTATGATTCTTGTATCTTTCATGAAGGATTATATTTTCTACATGCAAACTGATCTATTACTTCTTGTATTTATCCAATGAGAGAAGCCATTTTTGAAAGAAAATAACAACTAGAGGGATGCACTAAATTATGGGACCAACTAGAGAGGGTAAAGGCTCTCTTTGACTTCAAGTAGTGTTAACATCATTGATATCTTTAATAAATATGCTGATAAAAAGGGAGGCCACCTTGAAATTTATGTTCCAAATAATATTCCCATAATTGTTGGATCCCTTAGGTATATATCTAAATTCGATAATACATCTAGGTGGGAATTCATAAAATGTAGTATCTAAGAACGTGTTGGTTAAGAGGGGAATTAAACCCTTAATCATCACACATAATTATAAAATTGAATCATATTTGAATGACCTTTATTTTTTAATGGTATAGTCACCATTAAGTTTCTTGATACTCGTCCATAATTCCAATATATTATTTAATGGAGAAACATGTAATTTCTGGCCTATATCCATGCCACTAATAAGGGCACATTATTTTTTTCATAATTCCTTATATATCCCAATAACAGCATAAAGGCGTATGGTAGAATTTGTTTTGGAGATTATAATATATTCCTCAAAACGACAAATTTTAGAAAGAAATTACAATGAAAATTCCTAATAATCATTTTTATGAACTGTCAACTTACATCACCCATGTCGGGTTGGTTTCATTGATGGAGAAGACCAATTCATTTGGGAAATCCATTTAATCATCAAATTTTTTATGATAGGTCGCAACATGAATAAATTTTCTAATACATTCATTTTTATTTCATTTTAAATAAAAAATTAAATTAAAAAATAACAAATAATTAACACCCACCATTCTTAAATAATCATTACAAATGTCTAAAATATGATATATTTTAGCGTATCAACATGATAGATGAGGTTGATATCATGGTTATTAAAATAGTGTCTCATCTATTATACTATTAACATCAATACAAGCTTATTATTATTTATTTTTTAATTTTGGATATGTGTATCTCATAACATTTTGATGAAATAATAGAGATTTTTCTCATTTCCAGAATCATTCATTTAAAAATGGAGGACATCTATTGATCTATCCAATGTTTCTAATTAAAATAAGATAAGAATTCCTTCTAATAGTGGAATCTTACGTATTGGTTGTTAAAGGTTCTTCTTTACACATTAAATGAATTTTTGAAAATCCTTATCCAAATGATTATTGAAACCACTCTTAATTGATATTGTAAAGGAAAAAAAATTTTAAATAACATAATAATGAATAATATGATATAATAAATACATCCATATTGTCTTTTAAATTACTTATGTATTTCTGTCAGATTCCAATAATGTGTCACTTGGTATTTTTCGGGTCAAATTTGATTCCATGGTGGTGTGATATAAATATGAGTAATTTTCATGATGTTACCCCCAAACAATTTCATTGGAAAAATCTCCATGTTGTGTTATCATAGTTTTTTGAAAAATTCTTTTCCAATAGTAAGATGGTGATAGATTTATTGATATATAGCTATTGGTCTATCCCTATAACTTCTTATAAACTTCCCTATGAAGTAATTTAATAAATTGTACATAGAAAATTGATATATATCACCAAAATTACTCAATGAAAAATTAATTACATAATAACATCATACCCCTTTGCGTTCCCAGAATGCATTGGACTCAAAATCAATGGGGGCTATTGGGATTTAGTTTAAGCTAGAATGACCATACATAATAAAGAGTTCCTTGAAGTCTTCTAACAAATTGATCAAAATGTAAGAACCCAACGAGGGTGAGGATAAGATATAAGATTGGTAAGATTACATTATTTAAAAAGAATTTGAGTATCATAAAATATATTATTTTATTAGGTGTACTAAAATATATAAATTTTTTTAAAATTACATAGAATAATTGTTTCATGGTGAATATTGAATATATAAATGTTAGAAATAAGAACCAAATGGATGTATATTTGTTCATATAAAAATAGTAATATATCAACTAATTATAAACTCAATCGATGAGTATGTATATTCAATATATATGTAACCTATTAAAATGGGATCATACAGACCCCAAAAATTTTAAAGTGGTGTCGTAATAGAATATAATTTCACTAAGGATTTACCCAATAATAAAATACTATTTTGTATAGATTATTTAACACACATCACTAACATAAAATGAACCACAATACATTTTTTGAGTGTAAATATTACAATATGAGATAAATATTATTACAATATAATATGCAACTACATCACAAAAACTCTAAGATGAATAAAATAACAATAAAACAAAAATACTATGAATATAAAATATTTATCATTGTTATTTTACATGAATAATGTGACTCAAATTTCATATATTGAAATATTTAAATGTAATTAAAATTTAATTGACATGTTTTTAGATAATTGAATTAAAATAATGATTAATTTTTAATATTTTAATGCTATATATAAAAATGTGACATGACCATTATATATATGGTCATTTAAAAAATGATTGTTATTTTTTTAGTCATTACCAATATGGTCATTATATGTATGGTGATTGGTTGAGTCTAAAGGGTAAGTGGTGTAATTGAAAATAATAAAATCAAAAAATCAAAAAATCAAAAAATCTTGAATGAAACTAAAATATTATATTTAATTAAGATCTATTATTATAAAAATATAATTTTATTCCATTATTTATTATTATTAAAATGATTAACGAATGTTTTAATAAATAAATAAAATTAATATAAATATTCTTGTCTACATTTATTGAATAAAATAACTTTTAAAATATAAATAACTAATTTTAACGTGATGTGATTCAAGTCACATAATTTTAATAAGGGGTTTTTAAAGAAAAGATTTTTATGTGTTGTGAATTTTTTTCATAAACAAATTAAGTTGATATTTTCTAATGTTGAATATAATGCAATGTTTTAAAAAATAAAAATTTAATTACAAATTAATTAATTATTAATTTATTTGAAAAAATATTAAAATAATATAATTTTTAAAAAATCAGTTTTCATTAAAAATAGTGTATATATATATATTATTCATTAAATTAGAAGTTAAATTTCTCAAATTTATAGTTAAATTATAATTAATGGAATTTTCATTTTTAATAAAAATTTTTGTTTTTTTAAAAAAAAATTAATTTATGTTGTATGGATTAAATTTATATCAATAAAAAAAATATATTACCATGATAAAGGTAAAATAATGTAAAAAGGGTTAAAATATAGTTTATGAAAATTAAATATCATTAAAAATGATCACTAAATTATATGTGTGAGGATATTCAGTATCAATATAAATTATTTTCCATCTTTTTATCCCCTTTCATTTTACGATGAAAACCCTATAATTTATAACAAGGTTATTTTATGAAATTCAAGTCAAACCCCACATATAAATGGACCCCTCATATACCCCTCCCAACCCACTAAGACAATTCAATTACCACTATAAATTTTTATTGTGATCCTTTAATAATTATTTATTATATTTTTTGATTCTTGATTATCACATATGGATTCCAAAAACATTTCATTCGAAGGAATCCATGTTGAGAATGTGTGATGTCGTCGAATATAGAACTATGTTATTAACCATCATTTTCAACTACATTATAATATGTAATACTTTAAAATTTCATACTCTAATATAATTATGTTATGTTAAAATAATAATTCTTCTGATAAAATGACACTACTATAATTAAACTCTAAACTCTCACACATTCACTAATATAGCATGTTCTTGTTTGGGTTAATTCAACCACCATAATAAATGATATTATATCAACATCATAAAATTCATCATGTATATGTATTAAGATATAAATAGTGACAATATATGATATTAAAGGTTAATTTATTTCAATAATATGGTTTTGGATGTTTGGAACAATATATGAATGGTTATTATAATGTAACTTGTTTTTATCATTAAATTTTATGTTGCAAGGTCTTCATTGATTCCATTCTCCTAAAACATACACATACACTCTATAAAATATTCATGGGACGAGATAAAAAATTGTAACATAATAATAAAACTACTAAGAATAATATGGTAATAATATAATTGGAATCAATTTATGGGGATCCACATCATTATTATGAGACATATATAAAAATCATACATATTACTAACATATGACAAAAAATAATAAAAAACTAATATTTTTGTAATGAACGATTATAACTGGAGAGGGGAAAATATAAAAAAAATAAGTTTCAAAAATAAATTATTAACGTGGATATTATTATTATAGAGGTGTTTGAAGAACATTTACTATAGTTAGAAGTAAAAGAACGGATTTCTTTAGAAATCATATTTTCAAATTAATTTTTTCATGCTTTAATTTATATTTAGAGAATATTATATGTTCTTATAGAACTCATATATTTTTTTATACTCTAGATATTAATGGGTTTTACAATTATTTATTCCATCTAACCTCCCTTGGGTTCAAAATTCAATTGAAATGGACATTGTAATTGGATCTGACCATATCTTTTCTATTTGTTAATAATAATTCTCATCCAAGCCCATATTCCCAATATTATATTATAAATGTACATACCTATACATATATTTTTTCTTATAACTTTTAAAATAAAATTTATTTTAATTACAGAATTAGCATTATTTTAATTATTTCTGTTTAATTCTTTCCATCAATATTGATCATATTTAAATTTTTTGAAATGAATATCCTTTTAAACCACAATCCAAACTAATTAATTTTCCCACCAACTTTTTCGGTTTTATATAAGAAACTAGATATCCAATTTTTCATGGAATTATAAATAAATTTCTATTCAATTTTTTTATTAATTATATTGTTTTAAAATAAAAGTTATTCAATATGTAATCATATTTCATAACATTTCTCAAAGTAATTATTAAATCATTAAAATAGTATATCAACTATGTTGATATCCTATATTTTTTTTTATTTTTTGTTAATATTATCTATTGATACCATCGTCCATTTTATGAGTGAATTATAGTAATATCTAATGGATGTTTTAATGAAACTTGTTTCATTCCCATCGTTTGATTATGTAATGGTGAAATTAAAAATATTTTTAGATTCTTATTGAACACAAATGTAAATTTTACATTCATGATTTGTGGGTATGGAGTTATTTATCCCCACAACATATTTTTTAAATATTAAAATCTCATGAGATTATATGTATGGTATTAGGGAGTCAACCCAATCCACATTAGTACCCTTCCATCAATGTTTATGGAAATGTGGAGTGAGCTCAATCCACTATGTGAATCTATATACTATGAAATTTTGGTATACAAGGATAAAAATGACTTAAGATATTATTTTTAATGCATATATATGTTCAACATTCTACTACCTGTGTAATTTTCTCACGTCTCGTGGTTATTGACTCATGACTCCCCAATCCTACTACTCATGCATTATGTTATTCAAAGATCCATATTTCCAGACTAATGATTTTTTATATTTGATTAAATGGGTATAATTCTCTTATATTATAAACTTACACTAATATTGTTGCATCATACAATATGTTATATCTTAGGCTCTCTTATGATCATTTTTCTTTTCTCTAATGTTTTCTATTATTAAGAAACGATGAACAGACATTCATGTATTCATATATGCAATGTTATGATAATGATTAATTTGATTCATATAGCAATAATAAAATAAATTCTTAATATTTGTGGTCAATGACGAATAATGGTTTCAAAATATGTTAATTGTGTACCTAATCCCCAAAGATACAAAACCTATAGGTTATGGGTTGTGTTTAATTTCATGATGCAACTAAAATTTGTTTAGAATTAATTATTATTCATGTATATTGTGCTTTGATCACCTCAGTTGGTATAAAAGTGAGGTTTAGTTATTTTTATTGTTTGGTTATGCATAATAAGATCGTATAACCACTTTAAGAACTGAGGTATTCATTTTAGGTATGTTTTCCTTTTATGGTTTTTTTGAGAAAAAGAGGAATTTTTGTTCATTTCTAAAGTACTTGATGTGTACATTATGATTGCATGCCTTGTACTTCGTTACAGCAGGGAGCTTTGTGCTGGCCCTGTAATGGTCAAGCATACGACCGTGTGTGGTGACCTACAGTCCGCCAATTGTGGGGGCCGGTGAAGGAAATTACACGCTGTGTACTTTCCTTATTTTCATTAAACGTACTGGGGATGCATATGGCAGACAGAATCATCTTCTTCTCGACCTAGTTCATCTAAGAAAGACCATACGACTGCAATTATTCTCTGACCCCCCAACCAAGCATTTGTTCTCTGATTCCACTTCCATCAATTACATTAGTATCACCTCGGTAAGATCATCCGTTTTCCAAACCTCTGTTTCCTAATTCCTCCTCTTTCTCAAGTTATGTCTAGTTGAACGTTTTAGACATTTTTTAGATCTATGGTGTTCATGGGAGATTCAAGTATTTAGGTTCATGTATAATGATCCTGCAACATAGAGGTAGGTGGTTTGTGTCATTCCGTAGATTATCTTTGAATTTTATGTGCATGATTTCCCACTACCCTTGATCAGTGTATTGCATTTTTACAGTTTTAGCCCAGTTAATTTCCTGCCATGCTTGTATTGTTGTGTAAAGGTTAATTGAATGTTAATTGAGTTAATTACAATGCTTTAAATGTTTTTTCCATGCATGTTTTATTTATGACTATTTGGTCTTGCATAGAATGTTAGTTTGCCTTGATTTTTTCCATGCCTAGTATTGTAGGATAGAGTGTTATTATCTGTCTTGCAGTTATGTTGTAGACAGGATAGCCAAGTAGTTCTTGAGGATTACTTTGGCCACTTTGAATTGATATGCTCATTTGACTTACATAGGGACGTGAGAGCATGGGGTAGTAATTCATATGGAGAATAGATGTTGGGGCTTCTACATAGTGTTTTTTTATTGTCACGTTGCAAGACCATAGGGGGGATTGACGTTGAGTTCTCCATTAGAGGGTCTCTAATTATGTTACGAGGCCACATTAGTAATTTACGTTGAGTGATTTATCATAGTTCCTTTTGATTCCATTAAAAGACTATAGGGGGAGTTGGCGGTGAGTGCTTCCTCAAAGAGTCTTTAATCATACTTGTAAATAAGGGGAATTGACGTTGAGTGCTTTCTCAGAGATCCTTTACAAAAGTAGAACCATAGGGGTTAGATAGTGTGTTATTTTCAGAGGGTTAATTGTGTTTTCTAGGTAAACCTAGAGGGGATAGTCTGTGAGTAAATCCTAGAGGGTTACCTATTTTTGTTTATCTGATTACCTGATATGTGGTGTTTGAATGCTTTGAAACTGTAGGAATGTTTACTGTTAAGTACTTCCTTGATTTCTGCTTCTTTTTCATATTACCATGCATATATATTCACCGACTATTAGGAACAAATATCTTTGAGGTTCCCAACTAGGATTTTTCCAAACACCCATTTCAGGACATGCTATTGGGAAAAAATAGATTATATTTTTGTAGGTATAGATAAGGGCAAGTTCCCTTTTACATCAGGTACTTGGAAACTTTGGAGCTGGAGAGCATGGGAACAAACTGAGGGTTGTGATGCTGAGGAGTTGTTTACAATTTTCTTTCGTACTATGGTTTAGTACTGTATTTTAGAATTGTGACATGTTTGGACTCTTTTCTAGTCATATCTATCATGTATCATTACATATGTGCTCTGGAAGCTTATTACTTTTGGCCTTCCACGGTTTACTGTTTTCTGCCATTATTATTATTTTCTCTATTGTAATTTGTTTCTCTTCGACTGTGTTACTCTTTCAATGAGGGAAAAGTTTCCCCATAATCACACCCAAGGCTCTCGCTGCTATTCAACATCCTATGGCATTAGGGTAAATTCACATTTGGTCATGTGACAAAGAAGGTATGGGGTGCCTATGGGCAGCTTCTAAAATCGGGATGTTACAATGTTGTATCAGAGTAGTTCTTTTCTCTTGAGTTATTATTTGGAGACTATAGACATTGATAAAAAGGAATAGGTAATTGGTATTAAGCTATTCTTAGGAGTATCTATCCCTTTTATAGGTAAAATCTAATCTATCTAGTTTGATGCATGTTTCTATAAGATTCCAATCTTTTATTAGCGAGGAGTATGGACCCTCACAGATCAGAATTTTGTGCATTATTGTTCGTTTCCATGTTTTTATGTGCTATGGTGTAGTTTCTAAGGCTCAATGCCTAAAACAACCCAGAATACACGTTGTGTAATGATTAATACATGACATTTGTTCTTCTGTTCGAGGAGAAACTATTTTTTCTTAAGTACACGCCTTCTACTATATGTACATGCCATGTAGTCGCTAATTGTTTCTAAGACTGTGTGGGCAGGTGCACAGGGTTTGGAATCCTTGGTAGGACATTCCGCATACCTGATATACATTCTGTGTTTTAGGACTGTGTAACTTGCCGTGTCACTAACAACATAGGTCGATTGAGTCTTTTCTAATACACGTTGAGTCAGTCTGGAACACATTGTGTAGTGTAAACCGTGTATCTGGCTATGCCACTAACAATACATGTTGGAAAAATCATCCTAGTACATTTCGTGTCCATGTGGAACACGTCTTTTGGTGTGAGGTGTGTATCCGTCCGTGTCAATAACAACACATTTCGGTGAAGCGTGTCTAGTAAACGCCGTTTCAGGCACTAACACGTCATGTAGTCTTGTTTTGGTAGAACCATGTGGCCAAGCTATGTAAGGTAACTCAGGCCGAGGAAGAGGATTCAAGTACCCACCATGTGTAAGGACAAAAACTGGGTATGGGTTGTTACATGACCTGTTTTGGAAGAAGAACATGATTATGTGAATGGCATAAAGGAACACGACGTATAGTCAAATATACAAATCGCGTATCCATGTTCTGAAAAAAATGAATGATTTCTTTCTCTTGTTCCCTCCTTACTATTAATGTTTTCAGTCCTGATAATCTTGGTGAAAGGTGTGTGATTGACGTTGCCAATTCATTCCACAAAGATGTCCACCGGTTTTATGCCATTTGCAAGGTGATCATCAGACACTAGACGTGGCTTGTTAGGGACTACCAGTAGATCCTCCAGTTGTGCTAGTCTTGGCACCAGCTGTCATTCCAGACACAGGTGCTGGCACATAGTTCAGAGAGGGATTTATTTTCCTTATGAAGAACTTCCATGGAGTACCTCCTACAGCCCCATCAATGGCAGAACTGGCATGGGTATTTCAGAAACATCATTCTCCCTCCTTCTCAGGGGATGGACGACCCCAGGCTCCAGAGTCATGGCTAGAAGCCATGCTGATTATTTTTTAGTATCTGGAGATACCTCCAGAGAGGAGGTTCATGTTCTATATGTATATAATTTGGGATTCCTCCAAGAGATGGTGGGATGTGATCTCATAGTCATGATGCCAACAGGATATGGCTTGGGAGGAGTTCCAGAATACCTTCTATGATTACTTCTATCTGGACACTTTGAGGGTCCATTGAGCCTGAGAGTTCAGGATTTTTGAGAAGGGTACTCTTTATGTTATGGAGTATTCTTATCACTTCACGGAGCTATAGATCTTTACACCATTTTTAGCAGTATTTGGGTTGTTCTTATCAAGGAAGTTTGAGGATGGTCTCAGACAATACATTCGGGATCAGGTGAGCATCTTCAGGTTGACTTCGATATCTTATATAGTCAACCAGGGACTGATCACAGAGTGTAACCTGAGGGATTATGGAGATATGATCCAGGGTGGTTCAGCATCAAATGTTATTTCTTCGCCTGCTGATAACGGGATGCGCCACAGGGAGAATACTCTTGGAGATCAGAGTTGGCAGGTTGCACCTTCAGATAGTCAGGTGGTATGCTACCAGTGTGGGATAGTCTGGCATAGGAGTCCACATTGCCTGAGAGACCCATCGAAGTGCCAATCTTGTGGTAAGATGATACATCTTCAGCATTTCAAATAGATATTTACACCAGAAGTTGGAGAAATGGGTTCTTTTATGACTCCACATTTAAGAGAAACACCACCAGTTTCTCATCAGTCTGGGAACTGGAGTTATTCTGGTCATTCAGGCTAAGGTGGAGGTTACATATGTGGTAGTCAGTCACTGAGAATTCAATGACAACAAGGTGGATCAACTCATAGTGGTCAGGCAGGGTCATACGCTCACAGTTCAGGTTAGACTTTTGCAATGGATTAGAACCAGTAAGAACAAGATCATGTAACCTTTACAGTTCGAGGTACGACTCTAGTTGCCTGAGTCTTAACTTCTAATCTTTTTCATATAGGGGCTTCCCATATCTTTATATCATTTGTTTTTGTGGAGATCTATGGGCTCTTGGTCGTTTCTTTGGCTTATACATTAATTTTGGACACTTCATGGGGGACAAGAACTGCTTGTGTACACCAGTGCAAGGAGTGACCTCTCGAGGTTGCAGGGTGTCACTTTATTAGGGACCTCTATGTCTTGGAGATGATGATCTATGATTTAATTATCAAAATGGAATGGTTTTTTCACTTACAGAATATTTTTTTAATTCAATAATTGTAGTTTGAGTTTCCCACCACCAAAGGGCAGATCATTTCATTAAGTAGAGCAGGACCCGAGCATCATGGGTTGGGAGGAGTAACAGTCCAGATTTCTAGTCATTATCTGGATGACAAGAGAACTTCTCAGATGAACTTTCTTTCAGTGGTGGATGTTTTCATGGAAGTCATTCCAGAGGACTTTTCATGTTGGCCTCTAGAGCGAGAGGTGGTGTTTTCTATAGAGCTCATTCCAAGAGCAGAACTGGTGTCCTTTCCTCCTAACAGGATGGCTACACCAGAGTTATAGGATCTCATGAAGCAGTAGGAGGAGTTACCAGAAATGAGTTTTATCCAACCCAGTAATTCTCCTTGTGGTTTCCCGGTCCTGTTTGCGGAGAAGGTGGATGACACCCTCAGACTTTGCGTAGATTATCAGACGTTCAACCCATTGACAGTCAAGAACCGATATCAATTGCTAATGATTAATAATCACATTGATTAGTTTCAAGGTTATTGGGTGTTCTCAATGATTTACTTGAGGCCCGATTATCATTAGTTGCACGCTAGACAATCTAACATACCTCCTATATCCTTCTTAAGTAGGTATTGTCTATTCAAATATGTGGTTATGTCGTTCATTCTCACGAAAATGCATGTAGTCTTCATGGAACTGATGAACCGAGTGTTCATCCATACATTGATTTTTTCAAGGTGGTTTTTGTGCACAATATCTTGATATACTCACACACTCGACATGAAAATGCTAACTATCTTGAGATAATTCTAAGTACAATGAGATAGCATTAGTTATATGCTAAGCTCTCAAAATGCCACTCTTTGAGGGACCAGATTCACGTCATGGGTCCTGTTATCTCAGAGACATGAGTATTTGTAGACCCATAGAAAGTGATAGATATAGTTTCCATAGAGAATCGGAAGAACGCCTTTGAGATGAATAGTTTTCTAGGGTTGGAAGGATACTACAGATGTTTCATACAAGATTTTTCATGCTTAGAAGTACAACTGATAGGCCTGACCAAGAAGGGTGAAATGTTATTGTGGTCAGATTCTTGTGAGTCACCCTTTCAGGAGTTGAAAGGTAGATTTACTTCAGCATCTATACTAGATTTTCTAGATCTAGGAAAGAGCTATACTCTATACAGTGATGCTTCATGTATCGGGCTAGGATTTGTGCTGTTGCAGGATTAAAAAGTTCTTGTGTATGGGTCTCGATAGTTGAGACCAAATGAGATAAATTACCCAATGCATGATCTTGAGTTCGCTGCAGTTGTTCATTCTTTACGTTTTGGGATACATGACCTGTTGGGAGAGCATTTTTTGTTTTTCACTGACTTGAAAAGTCTCTAGTATATCTTCTCTCAGTGTTATCAGAATATGAGATAGTGAAGGCGGGTTGAGTACCTATAGTCTTTGGACTTTGAGATTTCTTATACGAATGCGAATGGAAATCTAGTTGTTGATGTGATGAGCAAGAGGACATAGATACAGGTAGTTTGGGAGGCTAGCAGTGAGTGGCAGCTTATGGCTCTATTCACATAGAAGAATTTGGAGGTGCACTACCGGTAGGGGAAGAAATTTATTTCATATGAAGTTGTTACCAATACAATTCTTGATCACATGTGAATGAGGAAACTATCAGATTATGAAGGCCTAGTCTTATGAGAAATCATGTTATTAAAGGACCCTATTTCTGTATGGACCATAGGATAAGATGACATCTTTTGTTTTCATGGGCACATATGTGTGTCCACAGAAATTCATGAGGAGCTAATGCTGGACTTTCATTACTCAGTTTGGGTAGTTCATCCTGTTATCATGAAGATTTATTGTGATCTACACCATTAGTAATGGTGTCCAGTTATAAAGAGGGATTTTTTTGTGTCTTCATGAGTTGTTCCACCTGTCATCGGGTAAAGGCAGAGCATCAGTGACCAACGTGGATTTTATAGTTGTTACCCATTCCTGAGTAGAATTGGAATGATGACACTATGGGCTTAGTTATATGTTTTCCAAGTTCTCATCAAGGGAATGATGCATTTTTGGTTGTTGTTGACAGACTCACAATGGTTTTTCACTTCTGGCTGATCAAGGATACTTTCTGTGTCGATGAGCAGGGATGGATGAACATCTGCGAGACAGTATGTCTACATGGGGTTCGACACTCCATTGTTTCAAAAAGGGATAACCGTTTTACTTCTCAGATATGGTAGGGATTGCAAAAGGACTTGGATACATAGGTACTTTTGAGTATAGCTTACCACCCCTAAACAGATGTCTAGTCCGAGAATACGATTCAGCTACTTAAGGACATGCTTGGTGAATGAATCCTGGATTTTGGAGGTTCATGGGAGAAGCACATACCTATTGAGGAGTTTTACTACAACAATATTTTTCACACAACTATTCATATAGAACCTTATGAGGCATTATACGGTAGGCCATTCCGACCACCCTTATGTTGGCTGGAGGCAGGAGACGTAGCTATGCTGGGACCTCATCTTGTCCAGGAGACCACATAGTAGATAGATTTCATTCGAAATAGTATGGCTACTAAACAGTCTCGAAAAAAGACTTATGTAGATCATTGAAGATGACTTGTAGAGTTTGAGGTCGAGGATCAGGTTTTTCGGCATGTCAGATCGAGGATGTTGAACATGAGGATTAGGAGACAATGTAAGCTTTCATTGAGGTACATCTAGTCATTTGAGGTTTTGGAGATAGTTGGGACGGCTACCTATCAGTTTTAGTTACCTCACAGGTACTGGGCTATGCACGATGTCTTCCACATTTCTCAACTCCGATGTTCCTTGTCGAACATATCTCTTGTTTTTCAACCAGAGAAGGTTGAGTTAGAGGTGGATGCTTCATTTGAGGAGCATCCTGTACGGATTTTTGATCATAGTACGATGGTTTTCTGTGGCATGTCCATTCCTCTGGTAAGAGTGCTATGGCAACACAGATGATTACAGGATGATATGTGGTGTAGGATAGTTGATGTATGACCACTGTGCTAGAATTTTTTTTAGGATTATTCTTCTACAATACCTTGATATGGAAATTCGAGGTCAAATTTCATTAAGGGGTGAATTTTGTAAGAACCCATATCTTCTTTTCAGGTGTATTTTCCTTTTTTTGGTGTTTTTGAGAAAAAGAGAAATTTATGTAAATTTATTAAGTACACGCAATATATATTATTAGTACAGGTCGTTAACACTGTTACTCTGGGTAGCCGTGTGATAGCCGTGCAACCATCGAGCACACGACCATGTGTGGAGACCTAGAGACCACAAAATGTGGGGGCTAGTAATGTCATGTACATTCCATGTACATATAAAGTACACACCATGTAATTTGTTTTTCATTAAATTTACAGGGGTCACTTCTGACGGACAGAACCATCTCCATCTCGACCTAGTTGGTCCGAAAGAGATCGTACGACCACAATTCTTCTCTGGGCCCCCGACCGAGCATCCATTCTCTGATTTGACTGTCGTCAATTGTGGAGGGATCTCCGCAATATGCTCTTCCTTCTTATGGAGCTTCGTTTCGAGATTCCTTCACTTTCTCACGATGTATCCAGTTGCATGTTTTAGAGGTTTTTGTAGATCCATAGAGTTCTTGGGAGATTTAAGGCTTGAGGTTCACATATAATCATCATGTGACACTAGGGTAGGTTGTTTGTGCCTTTCCATAGATAGTCGTTCAATTTTGTCCAAAATTTCCCAATACCCTTGATTGGGGCATTACATGTTTACGGTTTTAGCCCTGTTAATTTCCTTACATGATTGTATGCTTGTGTAGAGGATAATTTATTGTTAATGGGGTTAATTTATCTACTTTAGAAGTGTTTTCCATGAATTTTTTGTTTATAACCATTTGGTATTGCTTATCCTGTTAGGCCACCTTGTTGGTTTCCCATGCCTAGTATTATAGGATGGAGTGTTATTATCTGTATTTCTGTTATGTTGTAGACAGGTTATCCATGTACTTCTTGAGGTTTACATTTTCCACTTATCATTTCAATTCTCATTTGACTTACACATGGCTGTGTGAACCTGGTGTAGAAGACCATAGGGAGAACGAATATAATGAATTCTCTAGAGTGTATTTTTATTATAATGTTGGGATTCCATAGGGGAGATTGATGTTTAGTTCTCCTTCATTGGGTCTATAATTTCATTATGAGCCCAACGGAGGAATTGACATTGAGTGCTTCCTAAGAGTGCATGTAGTTTCCATTAAAAGACTATTAACAGAATTGAATGTGAGTGCTTCCTCGGAGAGTCTTTAATCATACATGGATATAAGTGAAATTGACATTGAATGCTTCATCATATAGCCTTTACAAAAGCTAAACTAGAGGGGTTAGACTGTGTGTGCTTCCCAAAGGTTTTCTTGTGTTTGTTAGGTAAACCAGAAGGGATAGGCTGTGAGTACATCCCAGAGGGTTTCCAGTTTGTGTTTATCTACTTAAATAATATGTGGTGTTTGAATTCATTGAAACTTTATGAATATTTATTGTTAATTTCTTCCTTGATTACTACTTCTTTATCTTATTACATTTCATATATACTCACTG
The DNA here is from genome assembly GCA_963277665.1 of Viscum album. Lineage (NCBI taxonomy): Eukaryota > Viridiplantae > Streptophyta > Magnoliopsida > Santalales > Viscaceae > Viscum > Viscum album. The sequence goes on along the minus strand of OY728162.1, from coordinate 1,229,900,886 downwards.
ACTGTTAGGAACAGATATCTTTGTGGTTTCCTACTGGTATTTAGTCTGACACCCTATTTGGGTCATGATTTTGTGCCCAAACTGATTATATAGATCCAGGTATAGAGAAGTGAATGCACCCATCTACTTCAGGTACTTGACTGCTTTGGAGATGGGGTGCATGGGACCAAGATGAGGCTTTCGATGCGGAGGAGTTGTTTACTGTTTTATTTTTTACTTTGGTTTAGTAATGTATATAAGCATTGTGATGTGTTTGGCTAATTTTTTAGACATATGTATCATGCATCATTATATATGATCTCCAGCTACATATTACTTTTAGTCATCTGTTTTTTTCTGTTATATGACCTTATTTTTGTTTCCACTATTTTCATTTGTTTCTCTTCCACTGTCCCACTTTTCTAATAAGGCCATAGTTTCCACACTATCACACCGTAGGCCCTCGCTACTAGTCAGAAGCCTCTTGTGTTAGAGAAAATGCTCTTGAGGCCATGTGAAAAACTGCGTACATGGTGTCAATGGGCAGCTTCCAGAACCAGGATGATACAACCTTAAACACTATGATAAAGCAAATGTGATGAATGATAGAACTATGAATTCATAAGTCGAACTTAATGTGTCATAATTTAGCATATAAAAAGTTCTATTTTCCTTAATATATGATGGAATAAGAAAATTATTATATCTTTATAATCAAAGTATAATATTAGTTTTTAGTAAATAGTTAGTACTTTTAAAAATTCAATTATCATAAAGTGTGATGTTTAAGGAATATATTATCAAAAATGGGAAACCTAGCCTGATGGGAGTAGGAGAATAGAATCATATGGATTGGCTAATCTACCTATCCCATGAAATAAATGATTTCACAAATCATGAAAAACTTAGTAATGTTCCAATAAATAAATAAGGCTTTATTGAATCCATTGTGTGACAATGAGAACCATCCATTAATTGGTTTCCTTACCAACTTATTATAAATTAGTGTATCAAAATAATTGAAATGTATTTTTAGATTCTCTAGTAAAAGGAATATGAAATGGTTCCCTTTATTTTTTATAAATTTTAAGGTAATTTTGGACAATGGTAGACTTTGGTTAATTGTATGAGGCAAAGAGAAGAAATTGATATTATCAAATGAGAGGCGTTTTTAAATGTATTAATCAATATATACTTTATTGAAGAAATTTTCACTAAAATGGATAAGAAATTTCTATAGCTAATAAAAAATGATGATGTATCCATTGGTACAAATAATTAAAATTTCACAATACAATAATGGGACTCCTTTTTTTATAATTTACTCTAAATGAGAAAACAATCATTTCATCATATTCTTAAAACCAATTCATGGAATTGGGTCTGATATAAGTGTATTTTTTATTTATGAATACATTTTATGATGTGATCTCAATATATAATTGAGGATTGATGAATCTTATTACCCTCATTGTTTTAGGGAAATGATGAGTAAAATTTAGTTTCCTGATAACCCAAATGTTTAATCCCATAGAAGAATGAAAAATATAACTCTTATATACTATAAATGTGGGAAGAATCATGGCAGGAATTACCTCAAAGGGACATATAAATGTATTATCTGTGTAAGAGAAGGATATCAAACACATTAATACTAAAGATATTTAAAAAGGTAAAATACTGAAATAACTAAATTATAACTTATCCTAAAAAAGCACCTACAGTCCTCTGCTTTTATTATATGGCATATATTCATTATTTCAACAAGTGCACCAATTCATGGTATGATTATGATAGTAAAAATCTCAAATATATAATTATAAGGGATAATAGAAAATTCAGAACAATCACATCATTTAATATAGATCCTGAATACATGGTTTTGAAAGGTGTTCTCACCATTCAATCTAGAACATAAATTGTCTTATTTTTGTATTGATATATTTCCCTAGACATATAAATTATTTAATAATGATATAATTCAATAATTAGACTTAAATTCACATCTTCAATCTTTTAAGCTATTGAGCATTAGAAAATTAGGTAATAACTCATACATAAGAACTTAAATATTTCATGTAGTCACTTCTACTCACTATCTATTTTTTTATAAACCAGAAAATCATTAAAAATAAATATGTAATAGTTTAATGTTTTAATATCATAACATTTACTTGATACCATACTTGAATATATTCTTCTTAATTTCCTGTGAAAAAAAAATTCATTAATTGCGATGAGAAAAAAAGCTCAGTAAGGTGTATAGAAATAAGGAAAACTATTAGTCATGGGAAAATAGGAAAACCATGAATACTTTATCATAAATTAATTATTTTCACATTTATTAATAATAAAAATATTATTCACTAAATTTAATATCAATTATTACCCTTTTAATATCCTATATAATTCCATAAACCCAAAGAAATCAACAAATATCATATAAAGGTAACTTCAGATGAAAACATACTTAAATGGAATAACCATATAGTCAACTTCCACACATATCACTAAATGTAATAGCCATACGAACAAATTCCATACCTAATGAATCAGATGTTATTATGTAACCAACCATCCTTATTTATCGCGGAACCCTCCATTATTGGTTAATCACATAACCACTCATATTATGATTATCACATAACCACAAATCAAATGTCTATGTATTATTATATAATTATATCACACAATGATTTCAATTATCAAAATTTCACTATCAAAATTTAATTTTCAATCACAATAAACCATTCCATGATATTCAAACAGTAAATCAACTTTTGAAACCATTTTCACTACCAAAACATCCAAAAAGGGAATAATGGATTCCTTTTCCTATATAAAATTAAGGCTTATAGATAAATCCAAATATCAAATAATGCTTATAGCGGCGGAGAAGTCATTATCTATTCATAGGTTAAAAATATTCCCTTTAGTAATTTAGTAAAATTATTCGTAGAAAAAAATATTCTCTTTGAAAAAAATCCATAGGGGTTTATTATACAGTGTTTATAAGAAGGCCGTGTATAAATTACAATATGCATAAATGACATAAGATTGATACAAATCCCCTTACCTTGATTCCAACTTGACACATAAAATAATTATGTTCCTAACTAATACACTTAGGTTAATTAATACTTGGTTGATAAAAATATTAATTTTTATTATTCCTATTATATCACTTATTATGATGTTTAAAAATTATTTATTTTCATATCAGATGTTTTGTTGATATTCAATACTTGAGTCGAAAATGAACTTGTTTTGATGTAAATTGAAAATTTAATGAAAAGTAAATCATCTCCAAAATATTCTTCATGATTTTAATGTCATATATATCCAGTATATATGTATTTATAGTATCCATAATATTTGTATATAAAAAATTAAATGCACCATTCAAAAGATGGTAGGCCACACGTACACATTAATGCTATATGGATTTTTTTAATTGATGGAATGGAAACTAAATGATAAGTAATTATATTATAATTATATTATAATATTTATGTTATAAATGTGTTATATATTCATTTACTACATCCATTATATGTTCCATGTATGACCTTAACGAGTCATGACACATTGTGGGGGCAGTAGTACACATTACCTCAAATGAAATTATTGTATTTTTACAACATGGAAAGAATAAAGTTATATTCTTAATAGAAACTATAAAATCATTGGGAAAAATTAAATATAATATATAACATATATAAATGTCTTTAAAACATTATTTCCACCATGAGATGTGGTAAGAAAACAATTTAACAATCATCGTTTAGTGGGGCGGTAGTTCTCCATACACAAGAACAATATTTTCTATATCCATTAGATGGTGGTCTATGTAAGGGTATGTAGATAAAATTTCATAAAAACATCCTAGTATATTGTGGATACTGGTTTTGTAATAGATTAATTAAATAATGATAGGTTAGGGAGTTGTAAAATGCACATAAATGAAAAGATCTTGAGATAAGACTTTACCCCCAAATAAGGAAACTTCTGTTGATTGGAGCCAAAAGGATTCCTTGAGTTCCCTTATTACCAAGGTAATTCTTCTATGATAAATTTAGAGATTTTGGGAGCTTATTATATCATAATTTTGATACTCCAATTCTTTTTATAGGTTTGATTATGTGGGTAGAGGTGGATTCCATTTATATGAGGGATGAGGGGCACTTTTGGAATGTCTTGAAATATTATTTTATTATAAATTTATTTTTTAAAATTATAATTGTTCCAATGTTATATATTTCGAGTATAACATGATTAAGAGTCTAAATACTTTCAACCAATAGGTTTTGGACATTATTAGGCAACATAATAAAATTTTTGTTTATCTTTAACCCTCAGTTAATAAATCGACTCTTACCAAGTCTTCTTTTATGTTTACACTATATGGTTAGTATGGTTACTTTATAGTACCAAGAAAACATCATGTAGATTAATAATTATATTTTTAACATTATTTACCACATTTTTTGGAATCACATATTGTTATGACTATTTTATCATTTAATAAAATAGTATTTAAAAAATCACATTCATGTGAATTTTGACACTATTTAGTGATAGCCTTTTTAAAGACGTAAAAACATGATTAATTGATAAAAAACATTACCTCAAATATAAAATTTCATAACCATCAATAAAATTCGTTTTTTGCATCCAAATGTGGAAATTAAATTTATTATAATATTTTTAATATCATTTATTTGAATCTTTCATTAATAAGGTAATCGTTGAATCGTCATTTTATCATTACTAAATTTATTTATTTAATTTCTAATAATTATAAATACAAAAACATGATTTAGGAATTCTATTTTTCTTTATAATGAATATTTATATTAAAAAGGATATGTTATGTAAACCCACCTTAAAATCTATTTAATAAAAAGACACTTGTTTATGTTATATTTCTATTTACATTAAATTATTTATTATAACATGTCATTATCCTACCCCTGTGGCTCTATTGGGTCCTATAATCAACCCAATGATTATAATAGTCGGAAATATCACATCCATTAGAATTGGGACATGATTTAGGGTAGTTTAATATTATTATATAATTACTTTTTACTAGTATTTTCTTGATTAACCCTTTATCCATGGTAAATAAAAATAATTATGGAAGTTACAACTCTTAATATCCAAAAATAACAGTTAAATATTTACACAATTTGGGACTTATAATTACAAATTTGGTAATTATTTTTCCAAATTCAAAATACATAATTAGCTCAAATTAATTTAAAATTAAATCCAATAGTCAAAACGACGAAATAAGTTTTTTTAAAAATAAAAACTATCGAAGGATTGACATGGGTTTATATCAAATTTCAATGTGAAATTACTTCCAATTACCAAAATTAGAGTAAATGATTAAAAATTAAGCAAATTATAATTTAAAACCAATTAAAAAAATCTATCTAAAAAAATTAATTAGATGAAAAAGAGGTTTTGAATTAAAATGCAATATTATCTTCTATTCATTATAATGTAAATATTATCAGAAAATACTAAAATTTCATCCAAAGTATATTTTGGTTTCCAAGTTGTAAAGAAGCTTATATTTTCAAATAGAAAATATAAATGTGTTAAAAACTAGATTCAAAATGGGTATGCCATTAAAAGGCGGTAAAATGACCTTTTAAATTTTTTGGTTATTTTATGCATAAAATAAGACTCACTCTCATATTAAGACTATTAAATTATTGTATACATGTAAATAAATTTAACAAACATATGTAATCATATTTTATTTTGTTCTATTCATTCATACAAATAAAACAACTAAAATTTAAGTACAATTTAAAATAATAATAATAATATTTTATTATTTTTCGGTATAACACAATGTTATGTGCAATGTATGATTTTAGAGAAACCCTTTGTTGCGTGTAGAAAAATCTATCAGACAATGTGTCTCATTTAATTTAAAATTATTATATTATACAAAAATATTATTTTATTTGGAAATATATTATTCTATAATTACCTAGGATGTTACATCATTTCCCCCCTTTTGAAATTGTTTCCATGTGATGTTATTTACATATCAAATAAGTGGGAGTGTTTCTCCCTCATTACATTTTTAGATTCCCATGTTGTAGCTTCAACCATATGGCTTCTCCAAAAAAACTTATACATGATGAATCACCTATTTTTTAATATAGAATATCTGACCACTATCGAGCTTGTACCAGTGCTCGTTGCCTGATGCGCTATCCCAACACCTGCGGTACCCTTTGGCTCCGATGGCCTAACAGTTTGGGAACGGTCACGTACTAGACATAGTAGCAGCAGTTCAAGGGAAGAGGTGATCAGGTACTATTGGGGATCGGATCTCTGTGGTAAAATATCTGTATAAGTTGTTCCACTTAAGAAATATTATCTTTCAAATGAACTACCTATAGACTGGAAACATGAGACGGATCCAGCATATACTTTTTCAACATGGAATCATGAAAAACATTGTGTTCCTCCGATAAAGTTGGAGTTGAATACACCATTTAGGAAACTGATCAAACTTTTTGTAGGATTTCAATGTGTCCAATGATCCAATGACTCATCTTCCCTTTCTTACCAAAACACATTACAATTTTTCATGGTGAAACATTTAAAAATAGAGGATATACTACCTCAAAAAAATTATCTTTACTCCAGTTATTTACATTATTTTTTTACCTTATCTAAACAGTCCTCATGTCCTCCTGGATCAAGTAAACACTTTCTTCCATCTCTTGTACCAATAATAGTCCCATCAATATCCATTGACCTACTTCAACCCAAAAAGTGTGAGTTTGACACCTCTTCCGATATAATGCTTCAAATAGTAAATTCTGAATACTGGAATGGAAACCCTTATTATATGAAATCTCAAACCATGAAATATTTTGATACCAAAATCCTTGGTAATCTATTGATCAAGAACATATCATATCCTCCATGTTCAGAATATTCCATTCTGATTGACCAACTAGTGGAGGATTAAAAGCTATACCGAAATTAAATTCAGTTCTTAATGACTTATAAAAGCCATTCCAAAAGATAGAGGAGAACCTCGGATCTTGATCAGACACAATGGAAATATGAACTCCATGTAACCTGAATATCTATTTAATATAAAATTGAGAATATTAAATAAGAATAAAAATCACAGATTGAGTCAATCAATCAACAATAATGATGTGAAAAAATCTCACATGGTATCAATAAATCCTTTTTAGGTGATTGTGTCTGTTGAAAAAGTGGACCCCATGTTATGTTTGTTTACAAAGTAGACCAGGATGTACAATTTGGGGACAAAGGGGGTTTACATGGTGATTTTTCAAGATCCATCAATATTGTAGAAAATATATGTTGACAAACAATGATGAAAAAGGAATGGAGAATATTGAGGTGGTACAAAGAGAACTGATCTTAGGTGGCACTATTTTCTTATGTTGGCCAAAGTATTGGGCCTCAAAATTTTAAAATGGGGAAACATGTTGTTGGTAAAGGATGTTTCACACACAATATAGGGGGGTTTGGAAACATGCGTTCAAGGCACGCTTCGTGGTCAGAATGATGGAAAATGGATAAGGCATTTTACGTGTGAAAGATTTGAAGATGTGCACGAAAGATGGAGTTGCATAAAGGAAACATGCGTGCAAGGAATGTTTTTAGATCATAACGTCAAAAAATGGAAATGTCAAGATGTGTGTGAAATATTTGGAAATGGGAGTGAAATATGAGTTTTCAAGAAAGAAACTTCCATGCTAAATGCAATGTTAGATAAGGTTTGGCATTCTCGAAGAAGAACATCCATGAAAAATGGTTAATCTTCCGTGTAGGGGTCAAGAATGTAACTCCTGTAAGTTTTAAGAAATATTAAAATAATTTTTATTCATTAGTAGCTTGTTTTTTACGCAATCGTGAGTTTAAACAAATAGTGAGATTCCCTTAATATAAATTACCATTAAAACCTAGTCGTTACGTTAGCAGAAAAATATATAACTAAATTTTAAAAATTTCTAAGATAAATGAAAATCAATTATATGTCATAATAGATTTGAGAGTCAATGCAATTATGGGGAAATGTATGTTATAAAGATGTTTTTGATCTCCATCCAATAGATATTAAAATAATTTTTTTCTTCCTTTTAATGGAAAACCCTTTTATTTAAGATTTAGAAAAATTATTAATTTTAATATCAAAATGTAAACCCTTTCTTTGGAAGTCGGATATAAAAATTTACTTTGTTAAAAATTATGATATTTTCTGATAACATCCATATTTATATGAATAGTATAAATACGCTAAATTTAATGTAAAAACTACCTTTTCATCGAGATGATTTATATGGTTAAATTATAATATGGAATGTCTTTAAATTATAAATAGAATATATTTTAACCATTTATTAAAATGTATGTCCTTATCATTAATTTTACATTGATATAATAGATAAAAAAATTTCAATCATTTACAATGTTTAAAAAAATGTGTTTTCGATAACGGGATTAAATTTAAATTAATTACTACGACATTTGTGTCTGTAATTTAGATAAATGGATTCCATTATAGTAATTATTATTTTAAAATAAAGTTAATAGGCTTATTTTATATTTTGGACATTATGAATAGTAACTACAGTAAATTTTATTTTCTAGAGTAAAAGGTAAATCAGGTAATTAGGTGTAAAAATAATATTATAAAATTAGCCTAACAGTAGTATTAATATTATAGAATGATTATATTTCCTCCTAAAATATACTTTTTTCAAAATGGAATCTATTGGAACCCACTTGGATGATATTGCTAAATTTAATTTAATTTATTTAAAATAAAGTGAAATATGTCTCACTCAAACATTAATAATAAATGATTTTTTAATATAAAGTTATACAGAATATAGAGTAGATTATAAATACTCATTTTAAATCTAAAATGTTATTATATTTATTTGTAATTTATTGGTAATTTTTAATAAATATATAATTACTTTAATAGCTTATACATTATTGATGTCGAAATTATTATTTTAATGAAAAATAAATAATATAGTTTTTATTAATATATTAATACCCATTAAAATAACACAATAATTGACCTAAACTTATTTTCCAAGTATATATAAACGAAAAGTATCAAACTGTCTACTTTTTTACCATTGGAGCCTTATAAATGTGATTATGACACTTATATTATTTGATATTAAATGATGTCAAAGTTGTCAAAATCATAATTTAAAGAAATATAACATTTTAAAAGTGGGGTTTTTAGAATATAAATTAGAATAAAATTATTATTATAAAATATAATAGATATTTATTGATCATAAAATTTTATTTTTCATTTTTATGCAACAAATAAGAATATTAAATAATTATACCAAATTGTTTACTAATTATTTTATTAAGAGAAATATGAAATAAATCTATTTACAAATATTAAAATAAAAAATATATGAAATTATAAATGTTCTATACGAATTTTAAAGATTAATATTACATTTTAGGAATATAATAAATTTTTTGCGTCGAATATATATTTCTTTTTGGATTTTATTTAAATTCAAATAAATGAATTGTGTCAAAATTGACACTTTTCATATTTGAAAAAAAAGTATTTGTTTTTTTAAAAATCCCAAAAATACATAAAAATTACAAATTGAAAATTATATGGTCTAAAATTTCAAAAATTATCCAATTATGAACAATTCAAAACACATATTTAAGTATATATAACCATTTCAATTTTTGAATATTACTATAACAAATAAAATTAAATAGATTAAATAAATATAAATCAAAATTATATGGTTTAAAATAAAATCTAAACATTTATAAATTTTATTTCATTAAGATATTACAACCCTATCTCATCTCATCTTCTATGTTGATTTATTTTGGAGGTTTTTATGTGGGTTTTTCTTTTATTATAAAATAATATTTTTTAGGTTTCGAAAAGTGCCCCTCTCCACTTTTATAAAAGGGAACCTCCTCCCTATCCCCCTTCACTCCATTTTTATCTTTCAAACTTGGCCAAAACCATCCCTTTTCTATTATCCAAATCCCTATAAACATATTAGATGTCCCGGTCTTCTTCAAAGAATAACATTAGCGCCATAAGAGAAGGTTTTGAAGAGGCATGTCAGAGAAGAGGTAATATCCTCTATTGATTTTTTCAACCTTATTTCTTCATCTACTACCACTATATTAGTTGTTTCATTATTAAGTAATAACTCTAGTATCACTTGTATACTGATATTTTATTATGAATATGAAACAATTATATTCCATCTTCTATCCATCCTATGAAAAATGAAATCACCACGCGTGCGTACGTACGGCCTACGGCCTCTACGCCGTGATGTAATATGTTTTTCATCACCAACATACATGGATGGGTAAAATGATGGAATAAAGTACTATATATTATAATTGTAAATTTATATTGATTATGAAATATTATACACAATACACATCAATATAATTCCCCAGTCATGGGAATGATATCGCAGCTCATGCGTACGTACGACTTACCGTCTCCACGATGTGATGTGATTCATTCCACATGATCTTCATTGATTAATGATTATATAAATGAATTTAATGAATAAATATTATATATATTATACTTATACCATTCTTTAAATTTTGTATCTACAGCCAACACAGATAAATAAGAATTTACTTGACAAAACATGCATGAGAACATAAAGCTGGTACACATGATTAACAACTAACAATGAAATGTTAGTAATAAATATATTAGAATATAATCATATATTATATCATAAACATGAATATAATATGGAATAATTCAATGATAATATTTAAATAATTATACATGTCGTTTGGATACGTACAAAGCATATCAGACCTATGGTAAGGGAAAATCTCACAATCTCATTTTTATCAGAGATTTTTTATACATCGGTATTTACTGGGGAATATTTATCATCCACATCATTGTTTCCAAAATAGGTAATATTATTTCTATCCATCTATAATTTTTTAAATTCAATTTTACCCATTTTTTAATTTTTTGTAAAATTTAATAATGGAATCTTGTTTTATTCTATGTATGAGATATTCATTGAATATTTCAGCCAAAGTAAGAGAAGAATGTTTTTTAACATATATAGCCTGGATGGATTTGAAAGATTTCATAGATAATTATTTCCATGAAGCATTATTTACATGTTATTAATTTTATTTTCAATTTGTTTCTTTTATTTAAATATTTCAGGAAATATGGAGAAAAAAATGTTTCCAAAAAAGAAAGGATATTTTCCCCCAGAACTAAGTTCAAGTACTTTATCAAAATAATTTTCCATCTAAGATGATATAGGATTATGTTTCTATCCCTATTATTACATTTATTTTATTATGTTATGATGGAATGGATTTTATGATGTTATTTTATCTTATATGGAATATTTTATGATTGAACGATGTTTAAGAATCCAATTTTATTAGATGTGTTATGCTATGATGTATGATTTATGATTTTGTGGTACACAAAATAATGGTTTCATTATGAGATTTTTGGGACCTATATCTCCCTCCAATTCATTGGGAAATTATTTATATCTCATGATATTGACATGGATGGAATGACAGGTAAATCTTGTTCAGTAACACAAGTCGAGAACGAAGAGTGAACTCGGTTTAGTAATGGACATTGTCCACTAAGATGGTCTGGAAAATGAGCCATGAAAAATATGAAACGACTTTCTATGATTTTGTTTGTATTCCACACTGTTTCATGTCTAACTTTATGTTTATTTGGATTACATTGATGTTCTATGATTTATCCCATGACATGATATTATGATATCTTATGCAGGATTTGATTTTCAAATGTTATGATCTTAAGAATGTGATATGATTGACATTTACATTTTTTACCCTTACCGAGAATTTGATCCCACCCTTTTATAATTTTATTTTACCCTTGTCAGGATAAATGGTATTAAATATGATATGACAAAAATGAGTCTAGTTATGATCAAGTAAACCGGAGACAACGTAGATGCTTTATGAACCAGTTGTTTATGTTTCCCAATTTGTAAAGACATTATACATATACGGTCCTTTCATGGTTTTATTATATAATGTAATTAATATACATTATATCTATAGTATAAAAAACTTATATCAAGTATTTGTCGTTATAGTTGGTATGAGAGGAATGGTATAGTTAACCTTTGGAAACATGGATGTGAATGACTTTGTAAATACACTAAGGATATTTCTAAACATAGGACGTAACTCTAGTGTTTTAGAAATGACCATGAATAACATTTTATAAGACCTAAAGTATGATATTTTATTCTTGATTATGTACTTTTCCTATTATGATTTGTGTTTCTCACGTTGTGCTTCTTGGTTTTAGTCAGTAGCTAGAACCTGAAGAAACCGTGTGAATGAAAAATGTGATGAGAAATGAAATGATTTTCTACCTGAGAAACCAAAGAATATTTGATCTGGAATAAAAAATCATGTAGCCATTCTCACACAACTTTCTCAAGCTATGAATCATGCAACACATCCAAACGAGCAAATGATGGAGCAACATTATGTTTAATCCTTCATGAGGCAGCGTCCACCTTCATTCATCAGGTCTTCTGATCTATTAGTAGTTGAACAATGCAAATGTACAACTTAAAAGTTAATTTTTGTTCTACAATGTTCTAAACATGATAAATTCAACTTAGTACTATATCCTTTGAAAGGTAAAGCTGATCAAGGGTGGAATCTTATCAAGAATACAAGGCAATGAGATGAAACTTATCCCATGGAATGGGATGAGTTCTAGATCTTATTTTTCAATAAGTACTTACCTCATACTCTTCGATAAAATATTATATGGAGTTTCTTGAACTGAAGAAAAATATTGATGAATCTTTTGTTACCTGTGAATAAAATTCAACAAGACATGAATGTTACGCTTATGGAAATATTATCCAACATGAGAGTAAGATCAATCGAGTCTTTAGTGAATTAAAATCTAGTCTCTAAAAACCATTATCCATAAGGGAATTCAATAGGAATGAGGAAACTGTTTGATGTGCTCTCTTGGATGAGATGGAGATTAGAGCAACCCATTAGTCATATGGGTTTGATTAGAATAGGTAAATGGAATATAAAAAAAGTTTAAAGAAGACACTGAAAAGAAGATGAGTGTTCCCTTATGCTCAAAGGGTGGAAAGAAACATATAGGAAATTCTCTTAAAGGGACAAGTAAATGTTTTATGGGTAGAAAAGAAGTCCATCAGGAAATTGAATGCTGATGTGATAGAAAAAAGATGTCTAATGACATCAACAAAGATAAGGCTACAAAAAAATAACCCATTACCCTTAAATGGTACATGTTCAAGGAAATAGGGAATTATGCCAATAAATTCCATAATCCAAGGGTTGAATATTATGATCGATGTCAACAAACTCATATGGCTAAGGACAAAGGAATGTCACATTCAATTTCTATCGGTGATGTAGAGTACGATAAAAAGTGGGGAAATGTACACTTACTATCCACTCTAATGTAGAAAATTCTTTACTTGATTCTATATCCACCCACTCTTTTTTCTGAAGAATTTTCTGAGGGTACCACCATATTACCTCAACAATTAGATGTTGAGTTATCTATGAAAAATCCGAATGGCACAACCGTCACATCAAGTGTTTATAATTCTTCTCCAATTGATATTTGTGGGTATGTGCTTCCTACAAATCTTTTGATCCTTCGTATAGTGGAATTTGATATTATTTTTGGCATGGATTGTCCTTCCTTATATAGAGTTCATATCCATTTCCAATGAAGGGAAGTCACATTTTATATTCCAGATCAATCAAAAATCATCTATCTATGCAAGGATGAATATGACCTTCTAGTTGAAATATCACCCATATTATAGGTCTTGATTCCAATAAATGAAGGTTATTTATATCAAATGGTTGGAGAGAAACAAACAATTATGTATACATTCATTTTACAAGAATTTGATGATTTCTTTCCAGAGGAATTGTTTGGCCTTCCACCAAATTGTGAAGTTGAGTTTCCAATAGAACTCATACTCGGTGTTATTCCTATTTCAACTACACCTTATATAATGGACCTAATTGAGTAGTTGGAATTGAAGTAGAAACTCCAAGAGAATATTTAAAAGGAATTCATACGCCCGAGTGCATCACCGTGGGGAGCACCGAATTTGTTTTTAAAGGACAATGGTGGATCAATGATACTTTGCATTGATCATAGAGAACATAACAAGATCAATATCAAGTACAAATATCCTCTCTCATGCATTGATGACTTATTTTACCAACTACGTGGAGCTCAATACTTTTCCTATATTGATTATCCTTCAGGGTATCCTCAATTAATGGTTACAAAAGAGGATATACGAAGGAAGAATTTTCATACAAGGTATGGACACTATGAATTTGTAGTGATTCCATTTGGTCATACAAATTCCCCCGCTATCTTCATGGATCAAATTAATAGAGTTTTTAGAGAATATCCTGATCAGTTTGTGGTAGACTTTATAGACAATATTATTGTCTATTCAAAGAGAACCGAAGAACATTAAGATCACTTAATAATTGTATTGAAGACCCCGAGAAAGTAGAAAATATATGCCAAATTTAACAAGTGTGAATTTTGGATTAAAAAAGATTCATTTTTTGGATACGTAATCGCGAGAGAGGGGATATCTTTGGATCCAGCAAAACAGAGGTTATTGAAATACAGTCAAGACCAAAAATAGTAACTGAGATTCATAGTTTTATTTGTTTGTCTGGTTATTATCGACATTTGGGAATGATTTTTCTTGATAATCTAATACAATCACCAATTTTACACGAAATGGGGTTAAGTTTATTTTTATCGAGGAATTTGAAGTGGATTTCAAAGAATTAAAAGAATGTTTCCTAGTGAAAATGTGCTCACACTGCCTTATAGTGGATAATGTTTTTTGATATAATGTTATGTATCCAAGAAGGTTCTTGGCTGTGTGCTCATGAAAAATGATATGGTGATAGCTTATTCCTCATGAAAAATAATAATTCATCAAAAAAATTACCCAACTCATGATTTGGAGTTAGCTGCGGTAATCTTTAAATTAAAAATATGGAGGTATTATCTTTATTGTGAAATGTGTGATATTTATAATGATCATAAATGTTTAATGTATATTTTTACATAAAATTAGAATAATATGTACCAAAGAAGATGGATGGAGTTGATTACTGATTATGCCTTCTCCATACATTACGACCCTAAGAAAGTAAACAAGGTGGCAGATGTATTAATCTGACAAGCCCATGATATCTTATCAATGATGAGGATCACAAAAGATCCAATAATTATGGAATTTAAATTTATGGATATTTTAATTATAATGGAAGGGGAGAAATCTTATCCTTATCAAATTAATGTTAACCTTATATACATGTAAATATTAAAGAGAAAAAGAAGGAGGATAAAGAGTTGAAAAAGAATGATAGAAATGTTGTTGAACTCAACCTTAATTTTGATGAAATAATATGGTTCAGGAATAGGGTTTATCTTCCTAACATAACAAAATTAAATAATGAAATAATGAATGAGGCTCATAGTTGGTCAATCTATGTTCACCCTGGAAGCATGATGAAGTATAGGTACCTTAAAGAGTACTTATGATGGGTTGGCATGAAAAGATATGTGGCAGAATATGTCTCTCAATGCTTTCAATATCATCATGTTAAGGATGAATGACAGAAGTCTATGTGGATGTTATAACTATTACCCATACCATAATGGAAATGGGAAAAAATCACTATGGACTTTGTCATCGGATATCCTAAAACATCCAATGGAAATAATCCTACCTGAGATATAGTTGATCATCATATGAAGTTGGCACACATAATTGCTATTAGAGAGGATTAATATCTGGATCAACATGCCATGATATATGTAAAATAAGTGGTAAGATTTCATAGAGTAACACATTCAATTATATCTGATTAGGTTCTGAGGTTTACCTCAATGTTCTAGAGAAGTTTTATATATGCTCTAGATACAGAGTTGAGTTTCATAACTGCATATCATCCTCAAACAGACATACATTTGGAGAGGAAAATTAAAACACCAGAAGACATGTTGAGAGCTTGCTCTATGGATTTAAAAGGATGTTTGGATCAATATCTACCATTTGTAGAATTTTTTTACAACAATAGCGTTCACTGTAGTATTCAGATGGCTCCATTCGAAGCCCTCTATGGAATGAAGTGTAGAACTCAAACTTGCTGGGATGAATTTGGAGAAATTTTTTTATTAGGACCTGATCATGTTGATGAAATGAAAGAAAAGGTTAGATCTATTCAACAACATATAAGATCATCTCTATGTTGAGAAAAACATTATGCTGACAACCGAAAACATTTCCTAGATTTTGAAGTGGGAGATAAGGTGTTTTTACGAATATCTCACTGGAAGAGAGTAAGGATATTAGGAAGGAATGGAATGATTATCCCTAGGTATATTAGACTTTTTTAAATTCTGGATCATGTTGGAAAGGTAGCTTACCGATTGGAACTTCCACCGAATCTCTCTCAACATCATGATGTCTTCCATGAATCCCTCATGAGAATGTACATTCCTAATATTTCACATGTAGTAATCTCAGAATTTATTAAGATGGATAATGATCATTCTTATGATGAAAAACCAATAAAGATTCTGGATCATAGTGAAAAAGTTCTCAAATACAAGACCACTCTATTGGTTAATGTTTTTTGGAGGAACCACCAATTAAAGAAGCTACATGGGAACTTGACAATATGATAAGGGAGAGGTATCCTCATCTATTTATTTATAGGTAATGAATTTCTCTGTAAAAATTCAGTATAAGGTGGATATAATGTAATGCCCATAAGTTTTATGAAATATTTAAATAATTTTTATACTCCAGTATCTTGTTTTGCATGCAATCGTGAATTTATAAAAACTATGAGATTCCCTTAATATAAATTACTATTATAACGTAGCCGTTATGTTAGCGGGAATAAATATAACTAAATTTTAAATAAATATTCAATAAATTTACAGAAATTATATGTCATATTATTTATTTGAGTGAAAGAAATTAATAAGTTATGTATGTTATAATGAAATTTTTGATACTCATCAAATAGATATTAAAAGAATGTTCTTCCACCATTTAATGGGAAAAAATTTTATTTATAATTTATACACATTAATAATTTTAATATGAAAATTTTTTCATTTTCATTGGATGTAAAATATAAAAATTTACTTTGTTTCAAATTCAGATATTTTTTTTGATTACTTTCATTTTTTGATGAATAGTAAAAATACGCTAAATTTTACTTTAAAACAACTTTTTTCATTGAGATAATATATATGGTGACATTATAATTTTGAAAGGTTTTAAATTATAAATACAATATATTTTTACCATTTAATATAATTCATTTCATTATCATTAATTTTACATTGAATTCATAGGTGAAAACAATTCAATTTTTGAAATGTGTTAAACACAAATCCATTTTTATCAAAAAAGGGATTATTTTTAAATTAATTACTGAAACTTATGTGTCTTGAATTTGGAAAAATGGAGTCCATATTTTGGAATCAGTAGGTCCAAATAATGTTAATAGACTTCTTTTATTTTTTGGCATTATGAATAAAACTACGGTAAATTTTCTTTACCACAATTAATGGTAAATAATGTAATTAAGGGTAAAAATAATAATATAAATTACCCTA
The DNA here is from genome assembly GCA_963277665.1 of Viscum album. Lineage (NCBI taxonomy): Eukaryota > Viridiplantae > Streptophyta > Magnoliopsida > Santalales > Viscaceae > Viscum > Viscum album. The sequence goes on along the minus strand of OY728162.1, from coordinate 1,229,883,122 downwards.
ACATTTTTATTAATATAATGGGATGATTATATTTTTTCCTAAAATCTAATTGGGTTGAAATTGTATATATTGGAACCCACTTGGATGAGATTGAGGCATTTAATTTATTTTATTTAAAGGAAATTGAAATAAGTCTCACTCAAACATTAATTATTAATGTAATTTTAATATAAAGTTATACATAATATAAATTAGATTATAAATACTAATTTGAACGATAATGTGTTTTTATTTATCACGGTAATTTATTTGTAATTTTTAAATAATATATAATCACTTTAATATCTTATACAATAATTATGCAGAAGTTATTTATTTTGTGGAAAATAAATAATATTGTTTTAATTTAAATAATAATACCCATCAAAAGATCCAAAACCAAGGAGAAAATTTATTGTTCGTGTATATCTAAACCATAAGCATCCAATTTCTTACCATTTGACCATTGGTAGCTTTATAAAAGATATTGTGACACTTATATTATATTATTTTAAATGATGTCAAAGTTGTCACCCTCATAATTTAATAAATGTAACATTTTAAAAGATGGATTTTATTAATATAAATTCAAATAAAAGTAGTCTTATGAAATATATTCGGTATTTCTTCACCATAGTATTTTTTTTATTTTATTTGCAACAAATATGTAAATTAAATGATTTTAAAAAAATGTTGTAGTAATTAATATATTAAGAGAAATATCAAATAAATGGTTTTAAAAATATTAAAATAAATATTTTATTAACTTATTACTGTTCTCAACTAATTATATTTAGGAATATGACATTATAAGAATCTATTAAATATTTTTTTGAATATATCTTCTGTGTGGATTTTATTTAAATTCAAATAAATGAATAGTGTCAAAATTGTCACTATTGATATTTTATAAAAATAACATTTTGATAATTTGTTTAAAACTCAAAAAAATATTTAAAACTTACAAATTAAAAATTATATAGTCTAAAATGTAATAATATGTCCAATTATGTAAAATTCACAACACATATGTAAGTATTTATAACCATTTAAAATTTAGAATATTATTACCACCGATAAAATTAAATAGATTAAATAAGGATAAATGAAAATGAAAAGGATAAAAAAAATCCAAAAATTCCTAAATATTATATAATTATTATATTTCAACCCAATATAGTCTCATATTTGAATTTGAGTCATTTTTGAGTATTATTAGTGGGGTTTACTTGTATTATATGTTATTATTATTGAGGTTTCCAAAAGTCCCCCTCTCATCTTTTATAAATGGGAACCTCCTCCCTCTCCCCCTTCACCCCATTTTGAGCTTTAAAACTCTGAAACACTCTTCCCTATTTCTCTCTCAATATCCCTAGAAACATACTAGAGGTCCTGGTTATCTTTGAAGGAAAATATTAGTTCTCAAAGTGGAGTTTTATAAGAAGCACATCGAAGAAGATATAATATCCTTTACTGATTCTTTCAAAATTCATTCTTCTTCTAAAACCTTTATATGAGTTGTTTCATTATTAATTTATAACTCCAGTATCAATAGTATAATGATATGTTGTTATGAATATGAAACAACTATATTCCATCTTTTATCCGTCTGATGAAAAATGAAATCACCACACGTGCGTACGTACGGGCCTACCGTCTCCACGTCATGGTGTAATATGATTTTCATCACCAATATTCTTGGATGGGTATAATAATGGAATAAATAACTATATATGATTATTTTAAATTGATATTTATTCGAAAATATTATTCACCGTACACTTCAATACAATTCCACAATCATGGGAATGATATCTTTGCTCGTGCGTACGTACGACCTACCGTCTCCACAATGTGTCGTGATTCATTCGACTTGATATTCATTGATGAATGATTATATGAATGAATTTAATGAATAAATATGATATATATTATACTCATACCATTTTTTATATGATATTACTATAACCTAAAAATAGGAATAAGAATTTATCTGAAAAACATTAATAAGAACATAAAGTAGTTTAACACATGAATAAAGAGTAACAACGAAATGTTATTAATAAACAGATAATATTATTACCATATATGATATCATAACAATGACTAAGATTCTATAATAAGTCAATGACATTATTTAAATCATTATATATGATGTTTGGATACGTACAAAGAATATCAGACCTAAGGTAAGTGAAAATATCACAATCTCATTTTTATCCGAGATTGTTTATACTTTAGTATTTACAAGGGAATATTTATCATCCTCTTCCATATTTCCTAAATATGTAATATTATTACTATCCTTATAAAATTTATTAAATAAAATTTTACCCATTGGGGAATTTTTATTAAAAGTTATGAAATGAATCTTTTGTTGTTTTCAGTATGAGATAATTATTGACTTTTTCTGCCAAAGTACGAGATGAATGTTTTTTAACTAATTCTGCATGAACATATTTTTTTTCTTTCATAGAAAATTATTTCCTTGAATCATCCTTTACTTGTTTTCAATTTTATTATCAATTATCTTATATTATTTTAAAATTTCATGACATATTGACAAAATAAATGTTTTCAAAAAAGAAGTGATATTTTCCTCAAGATCTATGTTCAAGTGTTTTATAAAATTATTTTCCGTCTAAGATGATATTGGGTTTTGTTTCTATCCATATTATTACTCTTATTTGATTATGTTATGATGTAATTATTTTTATGAAGTCCTTTTATATTATATAGATTATGTTATGATGACATGATGTTTAAGAACCCATTTTATTACATGGGTTATTCTATGATGTATGATTTATGATTTTGTGGAACAAATAAGAATGGATTCATTATGAGATGGGTGGGACCTCTATCTACCTCCAATGCAGTGGGTAAATATTTATATTTCATGATATAGACTTGGATGGAATGAAAAGTTAATTCGGTTTAGTAATACAGTACAGGAAAGATGACTGAACTCGGATCAGTAATATACTTTTCCCACTACGATGGTCATGGCAATGAGACATGGCTAATATGAAATGATTTTATATGATTATGCATGTATGAAAAAATGTTTTATGTATTAGTTAATGATTATTGGGATTACATTGTGTTTATATGATTTATCCCATGACATGATATTATGATCTCGTATGCAGGATATGATTTTCAATCGTTATGATCTTAGGAAAAAGATATGATTGGAATTTCCTTTTTTACCCTTACTGAGCTTTTGAGCTCACCATTTGAATTTTTTCTCTTACCCAGGTCAGGAAGAAGGGTATTAAATATGATATTCCAAAAAGGAGTTGAGTTATGATCAAATAAACGGTAGACAATGTAGATTCTTTATGAACCAGTTGTTTATGTTTCCCAGTTTCTAAAGACAATATACATATACAGTCCAATAATTGTTTTGATATATGTTGTAATAAATATACTTCAATTATAGAGTATAAACAATGTTTTTCAAGCTAGGGTCATTATAAAGAATGCTTATAAATACAAGGTGACCACCTCATTCTAAAAATCCCAATACATAGATAAAATCTAAGCACCGAATCATGTATGCATTTCACGCAATGGGTGTTTCACGATAGATTTTGAGTTTCCCTCAATCTTAGAAAGTTGGGCGTACGATTTGGATTCTATGAAAGATTAATGTTGCGTGCAAGGGGTGTTTGGTGACAGAAGTGGAATATTGCACACAAGAATATAATGTTTTGTGGAATACATTGTAAGGGTTGCGTGAAAGATTTGATGTTGTCTAGTAATACTACGGTAATGTTTCATTCATAAGTGGATGAATGTGGAATATCAACCGAGCATCTACTAGTAGTTAAAGATGAATATTTAATTTGAGATAATGAAGTGACCTAAAAGTCTATAAAATGAGGCTGGATCATTTCCAAGAGCACTGAGTGAATGAAAAGGAAAAAGTTTTTCCTTTCTACCAACAGTGAGCTAGTGAGAGAGAGACAGGAAGTGATCCTTGTGAAAATAGTTAGTTGATCCTAAACATTGTAATGTTAGTTAGCATGGGCATATTAGAGATCTTTCTGATCATTGCAAATTGGTAGTGAGATTTAGTGGATTAGGTACATCATCACATTGTTGATGTATGCTCCATGGACGTAACCCAATGAGGGTGAACCACGTACAAATCTCTGTATTAGTATTCTTGGTTTACTACATTTCATTCAAAGAAACATCATCAGATTAAGAAGAAAAGAATAAGATCAACAGTAAACTATAACTGCAAACACAGTTACCCTTAGAACAAATATATCAAGATCTAGTGGGTCATGGGTAATTTGGAAATGAATATACATACCCTGATTCACCCCCCCTCTCAGGGTATCTACGCCCCTTTTGGTCATAACAACAATAACCAAGATTGCATTTTTACCTCGAATAGTCTTTGGTAATTCCACTACAAAATCCAAGGACACATTTTCACATTTCCACATTGGCACTAAAAAATTATGAAGCATCCCTTTTAGTAACGTCCACTATTATTTAACATGTTAACAAATCAAACATCTCAAGGTAAATTTATCAATATATCATTTCATTCCATCCCACCAGTAATACTCTCGAATATCTCTATACATCTTAGTACATCCAGGATGAAAAAAATGAGATCTTTGATATTCACATAACAACTCATTCTTCAACTATGAGTCCCAAGGAACACATACTCTCTTTCCAAACCTCAAAACATAGTATTTATCAATGTTAAATATAGGTAACTTACCCTTCAGAACCAATTCTACCTTTTTATTCAACTCACTATCTTTTTTCTGTGCTTTCTTAATTTTTTTAAATAGAGGTGATTTAACTGCCACCTGAAATGAAATATATGAATTTCGAGAATCAAAAAAGTCTAATAAAAAATTAATCAAATAAATTACAAATGGATCTTCTTTAGAATGGATCATGGTGAATGTGTCATTACACATACGTATCAAACCTTCAACCTCTTTATTTTTCTTTTTTGATGGTAATATATCATGTAGTCATAATCATTGATTAATTCCATCCATATCCTCTATCTCATTTCTAATTACCTTCGATTGAATATGTACATAAATATTTTGTGATATGAATATATTTCACACATTATTTTAAACAAATGATTCCTCCAATTTTTTAATGAAAAAAACACCATCAGCTAATTCCAAATCATGTGTAGGGTAATTAAACTCATGAAGTTTCAACAAACACATTAAATAAGTTATTATGTGATCATTCTACATTAGGAAACAACCAAGTCCCTTTAATGATGCATAATTTTAGATAAAAAGTTTACTATTTCTGGAAGGTTGGGACAAAACTGAAGCATTTACCAATCATCAATTCAATTATTGAAAAAAATCATCACATTATTTTTTCAAATGAACATACCTCCCTTTCATGTTGGCGTAGTTAGTGGGATACATAACTGAGAAAATGTTTCAAAATCCCATCATTAATTACGCACTAATCATGAAAACTATAAATCTCTTTTATATTTATAGGGCTTTTCCACTATTAAATATCTTCTGTTTTATAATTGTAAACAATTATGCCTTATTTATAATGAATATAATAAATGTTAGAATTTTATAAAAAACAAAATTCACTCATACTAATCATTCAATATATTTTATTTTTTTTTAAGGTATTAAAAAAAATCATTGTGTAATAATAATATTCCTACCTTCTTTTAGAACATACCAAAATATCATCTTCAAGCACAACCAAAAACTAGTCCAAAAAACTGATGAAATACCTCATTCGTGTGATGTATAAATACATCAGGTGCATCAAACAACCCACAGGGTATAACTATGAATTCATAATGTATTTATCTCATTTGGGATGATGTCTTTGGAATGTAATCCAATTTCAACTTCAGTTGATGGTACAATGACCTTAAATCAATTTTTGAAAATTACTGAGCTCCGTTGAGCTGATAAAAAGACATTGATATGGGGAAACATATACTTGTTCATAATATTGATGGTATTAAAGCCTTTTTTCTCAATAAATAGTCTTAATTAACTGTCTTTCATTTCTCAAATTTAAAGCTGGAGCCCCCTCTAGTGATGTTCTAGGTCTAATAAATCCTTTATCAATTAATTCATGCAATTTTTTTTTAATTTCACTAGTTATAAATTCTGAATTCAATAAGGGGGTTTAGAAATAGTCTTATCACTAGGTTATAAATCAATTGTATATTAAACCTCTTCATTAATAACAATACGGGGAAATTCATCTAGAAAAACATTCGTAAATTGTTTCACTACTAGAATGTCACTAATAAAAACTATTTCTTTATTTTCAGCATCATGATCCATATAAATTTCATTTCCATATTCAATCAGTATTTAAGCTTATTAGTATGTTATGAAATGTATGAAATATTTGAATAAAACATTCTTGGATTCACAATATATTTTAGAATGATAAACTGAAAGCCAATACATACACAAAATGATATCAAACTCCAGTATGGGAGACTCAACAAGATGTGGAGGAAGTAATATCCCACTAATGATAATATAAAGATTCCTATAAATTATGGATGCATTAATACTTCCACCCTGAGTCATTACCAAAAGTAACTTATTACAATCATGAGGTTTTATTTAAAATTTATAGGAAATTCTCTCAGAAAAGAAAGAATGTAAAGATCGAGAGTCAACTAGAGTATTGGAATATTTTGATATATCTGATAACATACATATCACCACTTAATTTGGTGGTATCATATCAACCATAGTAGTGTAAAATGATTTTTTCATGCACATATTCTCTCAATCTACAAGTTTCATCCCTGGGAAATCAACATTGAACACACATTGGAATAATGTCATATCTCATTGTGAATAATACATATTACTAATAGTTTTTCATTGCCTACAAGATTATCTTTTTTATAGTTATGATCAATATGAACATTATTACCAAATTGTAAGAACTTCTAGAACATTAAGAGGAAGTCTACATTATTCTTTTTAACACGCATCCTAGAAGTTGGAATTTTTTTTACCTCCGTGCTTCTTTAATAATTCATTATCATTTCATGCCAACTCGATCACTTCTATTGTTTTCTCCAATGGAATACATGCTCTTTAGAATAATCCTTTTCATACTTATCATAACATTCATACAAGTTTGTCATAGTATTTTAACTCATGAGAAGCAAAATCCATTCTATATTATAGATTTAATGTTGAGTAAACCCTATTTATCTTATTATCAATATCCAAGAATAAATTGGGATGTACCCTAACAAATGGGTGAAATTTTCATCATATGAAACCATAGAATCTTCGTATTTTTATCTCAATTCAAAGAATTTATTTCCCATCCTATGTCAAAATTCCATAGGAAAATATTTTCAAAGAAATATTTTATTAAATTCAACCCATTCCAAGGCATGGATCTCTTTATTTCCTATAATATTTTAAATCATTAAATACCACTGATCTACTTCACATTCAAAAAGATAAATAGAAAGACAAACGTTTTGAATTTCTAAAAACCCTATTACATCAAAAATAATTTATTGTGCTTTAATCCAACCATCATATTACAAAGGTATTGATGATACTCTAAATAGTGGAAGTTCTTTCCTCATTAAATGATCGATGATAGATATATTCCTTTGCGGTTGGTCTAGTTAATCTAATGCATGGACACCACCACCATTTATTGCATGATTCATCTAAGTTGTCACTTAACACACTATTCAGTTCTGATTCTAACCTTCTAAGGATGTTGATTTTGAAAGTTATTTCCCTTTTAATAAATTCCTAGCACAACTTTCTTGTTTCCTCTTCAAAAAAACATTTTGAGAAAATTTATATTAGATGAAGAAATGTATAAATATTCAATTATGTCACTAATATTTTACTATTAGGGAAAACAATAATTTGGATATTCTATTAAAATATTCTAACATCATAGGTTATCTAAATGATCCTATGATACCGGCTATAAGGCCATATCCGTAAACATTACTTAATATTTAGATAAGTCATTAATTTGACATTAATTCATATTGAGCATCAATTCAGTTTTAGATCATTAGGTAATTAGGTCATATCACATACAAAAAATCATAAATATTACATGTAGAAACGTCTACTAACTGTGAATTTTTGTTAAAAACAAAAACACTTTGGAAATATACATGGTATTGTTTCATGTTTTAATAACTGATGTTTTCTTTCACCACATCTGTTACTCTATTATTTTATAATAATTGGGAAATACATTTCAAACCATGGGATAGGTATAAAAATCTCAGTAAGGGATACACAATGATGTAAACCTATTAGTCTTTGGAAACTATGAAAACCATGAATACATTATCATCATGTAATACATTTCACAATTATTAGGAAATAAATATAAGGCCCCAACCTTAAACATTACTTAATCTTGAGATATTACAAGAGTACACCTTGAGGATCTTTTTAGGTTTAGAGTTTTAGAGAATTAGATCATAAAACATGCATTGCATTCCACATTTAAACAAAGTGGTTACATAAAAGATAGTATTCATTTTTCCCATCAATGGAAACATATTTAAAATAAAACATGGATTTTTTCTTGACACTTCCTTAAAACTACCATCTTATCATGTACATTTCCCTTGACCTGTGAAAAACATTTCAAAAACATGGGATGAGAATAAAAAGCTCAGAAAGGGATATAAAAATATGGAAAGGAAACATGGGTACATATATACATAAGAATAAAATCATAATTTACCCATAAAACATAATCACTTTAACATACCTCATCAAATCATGAATAAATCATAGAAATCATAAGACATAAAGGAAACTTGAGGCATTCATAACATTATTACGTAGGGAGTAACCCTCTTGGTTACGTTTGGAATACCCATCATAGTATATTCCCTAAATCTCTTCAGAGAAACCTTAACGTTTCACTCCTTCATGTTACCCAATGCATTGGAGAGCTATATTGGGCTCACCCACCCTTCGTTTATCACGGAACCACCCATATTTATAATAATTCCCAAGAACCATGACATAATCGTATCACATAAAACTTACATAAAGGAAACATAACATTTCCACATTTGAATCACAAGATATCAATAAAACACATTGATATAATAATAACATTATGAAAACCATTTTCAATACCAAAATAAAAGAAAGGTAAAACTCGGCATTTTTTTATCTTTTAAAAATTGTATGGCTTGTAGAGGTAGCCGAAACTCAAATAATGGTCATGGCGGTGGAGAAGTCGTTGTCGCCACATACGTACGACAAAAACATTCCATTTTTCCATTTAGTAAACTCTTCTTATAAAAAAGATTCCTTTTCAATAAAGGTAAAATTTAAAGTGGTTCATACACCGTATAAAATAAGGTTGTCTATAAAACAAAATATGCCTCAATGAAAGGAGATTGAGACGAAGTCCCATACCTCGGGTCTGACTTGACTCGATCGTTCATTAACCTCTTGAATAAAAAACTTGAGTTAATTTCTACTTGATTATGAACCTTTTTCAAGTTCATTATTACTTTTATATCACTTATTACCATTTCATGAACACTATGTAACTATTTAAGTTATTAACGGTCGTTTTAACGATCATTGGTACTTGAGTCAAAAATAAACTCTTTATAATTACAAGTTGTTCATGTATCCATTATATCCAGAGTTATACTCATGATTTAGATATCATATATATCATATATATCTAGTATATACACGAATTATTAATATTACATAACGTTTAGAGTTAAGAAATGAAATGCACCGTTCATGGAGACGGTAAGTCGTAGATACAAATGAACGCTGCTTTCAATTCTATTTAATATTTTATAAAATGGAATAATAATGATATAATGGTATATTATAATTCCAGTATAATATCATATATAAAATCATTAATTACATCCTTTATACATCCCACATATGGCATTAACAAATCAAATCACTTTGAGGGGGCGGTAGTCCGCACTTCCTAAAATGAAGATATCGCGTCTACCCATAATGGAAACCATAAAGGTATGCCATAAATGAAAAATATAGAAGCTTAAGTAAAACATAAACATATTATATATCATATATAAATATAGTTACATCTTAATTTCCACCTTTTAAGGAGTTATATGAGTGTTGAACAATCATTGTTTCGTGAGGCAGAAATTCGCCATCCACAGAAACAGTATGTTCTTTAGCCATTAGATGTAGGTGTGTGTAAGTGTAACTCAAATAATTCTTATAAAAACATCCTAGTATATTTATGATACTGGAGTTGTTACAAAAGAAATGAATAAAAAGAGTTTAGGGGGTTGGAGAAGCAAAAAAACAAAAGGACTCAAGTGAATACATTACCTTAAAATCGGGTAACTCCCTTTTGTTTGAGCTCAAAGGCTTCCTTGGGAAGACTTCTTCCTAAAGTGGGGATTCTAAGAGTTGGAGAAGTATGTGGAGAGACAAAATGTTCAAGGTTTTGCCAAGCCAAAGTAATTTTATGTGTGGGTAAGGTGGTAGAGGTGGGGGACTTTTATAAGAGGAGAGGAGGGGCACTCTTGGAAAGTAAAGAAATGTTACTTTATTTTAAAACGAGTTTCGGATTTAAAAGGTCCCACATTGATATAATTATAGGATAAGGTGATAAGAGTTCGAAATATACCCAACCAATAGGTTTTTGACAAATGTAGGTCTTAGATTTTACATTATCTTTTCATTTTATTTAAATCATTAAATAATAAGGTAATCGATGCATCATCATGATGTCATAAATAATTTAATTTATTTAATGTCTAAAAATTATAAAAAAATACCATGATGTAGGAAATTTCTTTATCTTTCCAATTAATATTTATTGTCAAAAATCGGACTTCTATATACTCATGTAAAAAATTGTTTTAGTAAAATAACTCAGGTTTGAGACATTTTTACTTTAACATTGAATTAAAAGATATTAATGTCATTTTCCTTCCAAAGTGGCTCCATGGGGTCAGCAAGTTGACCCATGTATTTTCTTGGTCGGCCATGAAACATCAAATAATGGTAGTACATGTGTCATGCTCATCTCATATTATTAAAACATTATTTTTACCTTAAACTACACTAATTACCTCTAATCGCGATTAAGAACTTAAAAGTTACTATTCACCAAATAATTATTTTAATCTCATTGAACCACATTATACTTATTAATGAAAACCATGTATGTCAGATTTTTGAAAATCAAATCACAAAAGTGGAAAAGTTTCATTTAAACAAAAAATCAGTTTCTTTAACTACAACTTAGTGGTTTCACTCTTCATCAAAAATTGAAGTTTTTCAGAAAAATACCAAAATTTAACCCTAAGCTATATTTGATATTCTGAATTTAAAAATGATGTCTATTTTACAAAATTAAAATCATATAAGTTACATTAATTAATTTAATAATTAATTCCTGCTTTCATGACAAATAGCGTGTTTTTATGAAACAATAAGTATCAAAAGATTGACACTAGTTTAAGTCCAATTTCAAAGTGAAATTGATTCCAATGACCACCATTGGATTAAATGGTAAAAATATATTCTAATTTAACTTTAAAACCAATTCAAAATATTATGTAATCAAATTAATAAATTAGATTAAAAAGAGGTTTTGATTTAAAATACAACATTTTTCACTATTCATTAAAAAAATGAACTTTATCGAAAAATACCAAAAATTCACAAAAAGTAAATTTTGATGTCCCAATAATAAAGAATAAGTTTATTTTGACAAAAATATCTTATAAAATTGTCAAAATATAGATTTAAAAATGGTTTTCCATTAAAAGGCAGTAAAACAATCTTTTAAAAATATTAGGGTATTCCATGCTAAAGATTGGATTTATTTTCATTTTAAGCCTCTAAAAAACTATTTAATTCATTAATAGTCATAGATAAAAATATCTATTATTAATTACATACTTGGGATGTTCCATCCTTCCCCCTTTAGAAAATTGTGTCCCTACAATTTATTTACTTATCGAATAAGTTGGGGTATTTATCCCTCATTTCATTTTTAGATTCTCATGTTGCCTCTTCAATCATGTGGTTTTTTCACAAAACCTTTACCTGATGAATAAATTTTTTTTGTAACACTTACTCCCTGTGGTCAATAATCTGGACTGGTTGTTCCTCATAAGATAGGTTCTCTTCTAGCTAAACTACCTCTAGACTCAAAACATGAGATGGATCTGGCATGTACTTTCTCAGCATCGAAACATGAAAAACATTGTTTACCTAAGATAAACTCGGAGGTAAAGCCACGCGGTATGCAACAGATCCAACTCTATCCAGAATTTCATATGGTCCAATGAACCTTGGACTCCGCTTTCCTTTCTTACCAAATCGTATCACACTTTTCCATGGTGATACTTTGAAAAAAACATGATCACCTACCTCAAAAGAGAGATCTTTCCTCCTATTTTCCGCATAACTATTCTGCCTGCTCTGAGCTGTTCTCATGTGTTTTTGTATCAACTGAACTTTTTCTGCAATCTCTTCTATCAATTCTGGTCCCATCATCTTCCTTTCACCCACTTCATCCCAAAAATTTGGAGTTCGACACCGCTTCCCATATAACGCCTCAAATGGTGCCATCTGTATACTAGAATGAAAACTGTTATTATAAGAAAACTCAACCAAAGAAAGATGTTCGTCCTAACTTTCCTGATAATCCATTGAACAAGCACGTAGCATATCTTCCAAAGTCTGAATTGTTCATTCTGATTTCCCATCTGATTGAGGATGAAAAGCTGTACTAAAATTTAATTCAGTACCCAATGACTTTTGAAGGCCTTTCCAAAAGTTAGAAGTGAACCTGGGATCACGATCATATACAATGGAGAGAGTAACTCCATGCAACCTTACTATCTATTTAAGGTACAAACTGGAAAGTTGATCTAGGGAAAAATTATCTCTTATAGTAAGGAAATGAGCAGATTTAGTCAAGCGATCAACAATAACCCAGATTGCATTATTACCTCGAGGTGTCTTCGGCAATCCCACAACGAAGTCCATGGATATATTCTCCCATTTCCATTCTGGTACTGGTAAAGGTTGATACATCCCTTTCGGTAGCTGCCGCTCTTCATTAACATGTTGACAAGTCAAACACTTCACTGTAAAAATAGCAATATCTCTTTTCATTCCATCCCACCAGTAATACTCCCACAGATCTCTGTACATCTTAGTACTTCCAGGATGAACTGAAAACGGAGAATTATGAGCTTCACATAACAAATCTCTCTTTAACTGTGAATCACAAGGCACACACAATATATTCCCAAATCTAAAAAAACAATCATTATCAATGATGAATTCAGGTAACTTACCCTTCTGAACCAGCTCTACCTTTTTCGGCAACTCACTGTTTTGCTTCTGTGCTTGCTTGATTCTGTCTGATAGATAAGATTTCATTGATACCTGAAACAAAACAGAAGAACATCCAGCACCAAAAACTTCTATTCCAAAGTTCATCAAATCATTAACCAAAGGATCATGTTCCAAACGCAACATTGTTAATGAAGCATTACTTTTTCGACTCAAAGCATCAGCCACTTTATTTTCTTTTCCCGGATGGTAATGAATTGTACAATCATAATGCATGATTAATTCTAGCCATCTCCTATGTCTCATGTTCAATTCTTTCTAAGTGAATTTATAATTTAAACTTTTTTGATCGGTATATATTTCACACTTTACTCCATACATATGATGCCTCCACATTTTTAGAGAGAAAACTACAGTAGCTAATTCCAAATCATGTGTAGGGTAATTTACCTCATGAGTTTTCAACTGTCATGAAGCATAAGCAATTACCTGATCATTCTTCATTAGGACACAACCAAGTCCTTTCAATGAAGCATCGATGTAGATAACAAACTCCCCATTTCTGGAAGGTTGTGCCAAAACTGGAGCATTCACCAATCTTCTTTTCAACTCTTGAAAACAATCATTACATTCTTTTGTCCAGATAAACTTAACACCCTTTCGAGTTAGCTTAGTCATTGGACTAGATGAAGGTGAAAAATTTCTAAAAACACATCGGTAATATCCTGCCAAACCAAGGAAACTAGGAATCTCTATTACATTTGTGGGTCTTGGTCATTCTTCTACAACCTTTGTTTTTACAGGATCGACGGTTATCCCATCCTTAGAAACAATGTGACCATGGAATGAAATTTGTTGCAACCAAAAGTCACAATTGCTGAATTTCCCATACAATTTATTTTCTTTTAAGGTTTACAAAATAACACTTAAATGTCTTTCATGCTCCTCTTTACATTTAGAAAACACCAAAATATCATCAATGAAACCCACCACAAACTTATCCAAGAACTCATGGAAAATTCTATTAATTAAGTCCATGAATACAGAAGGTTCATTGGTTATCCCAAAAGGCATTACTACAAATTCATAATGGCCATATCTTGTACGAAACACAGTCTTCGGAACGTCTTCTTCCTTTACCTTCATCTGATGGTACCCCAATCTCAAGTCAATCTTTGAAAAATACTGGGCTCCCTGGAGATGATCAAACAAATCATCGATATGAGGCAAATGATATTTATTCTTAACAGTGATGTTATTCAAGGCTCTATAATCAATGCAAAGTCTCATTGAACCATCTTTCTTTTTAACAAATAAAACAGGAGCACCCCATGGTGATGTGCTAGGTCGAATGAAACCATTCTTTAATAAATCTTGCAATTGCTCCTTCAACTATAAAAGTTTAATTTGAGCCATTCGTTAAGGGGGTTTTGAAATTGAATTAGCATCATAAATTAAGTCAACAGTAAACTCAACTTCTCGATCTGGTATTATTCCAGGAAACTCGTCTGGAAAAACATCAGGATACTCATTTACCACTGGAAGATCATTAATCTGAACAGTTCCATTGTTTTCAATGATGTGTGCAATGTAACATTCATTTCCATCTTTTACATTTTTCTCGGCCTCTTGATAAGTTATCAACAGTAAGGGTTCATTCTTGTACACAAACTGAAAGTATTTCTGAAAAGAAACTTCTTTAGCTCTACAGTCAATCTTAGCATGATAAATAGAGAGTCAATCCATACCCAGGATAACATCAAACTCTACTAGAGGTAAAACAATAAGGTTTTCAAGTTGGTTCTTTCCACAAATACGGATAGGAAGATTCTATAAAATTGTTTTTTCCTCTACATTTCCCCCAACTGTTTTTTTCAAAAGTTCAGGAGTCATTTCTTGAGATGGTATTCACATTTTACTAGAAACGTTTTCAGTGATGAAAGAATATGTAGACCCCGAATCAAACAACACACTAGCATAATCTGAAAAAACAAACATTTTACCTGATACAACATCATTTGATGGCCTGACATTTGCTGAAGTAGTTTCAAAGGATTTCACCACAGCTTTCTGCTTGTAGTCTAACTGCTTCCCATCACTCAAGCTCTTTGTCGAACACTCATTTGTATAGTGACCCATCTCATTGCACTTAAAAATTTTCACTATCTGTAAATCAAATTTGGTCTTACCATCACCTTGATCTTTTTTAGTGCAATCACGAGCCTTATGTACCATCTTACCACATCAGTAGCACTTTGCAGAATTCAAAAGACTTTCCCCAGCATTCCTTTTACCACATTTATCACAAACTGGAAACTTAGTTTTCTTACCATCATACTTTTTTGAATAAATATTTCCTTTCTCCTGTCACCTCGGTTTTTTCTTTTGTTAGTTTTTATAGAACACTTGATCATCGATAAACTCCATTTCCACCATCTCATCACATCGAACAAGATTTTCATATCTTTTGAACTCACGAGAAGCTAAAGCCCTTCGATATTTTGCCTTTAATCCTGAGTAAAAATGATTAATTTTACTATTAAGGTCTCAGATAAATTTGGAGCATACCTTGCCAATCGAGTGAACCTTTCTTCATAGGCAGCCACTGATTCTTCCTCTTGCCTCAATTCCAAGAATTGCTTTTCCATCCTAAGTCGAACAGCCTTAGGAAAATACTTCTCAAGAAACATACCATTAAATTTATCCCAGTCGAGAGCATCAATCTCATCAGGGTCCTTGATATTTTTAACCATCGACCACCACTGATCGGCTTCACCCTCCCAACGATAAATAGCAAGACTATCCATTTGATTGACTGAACACCCCATGACATCGAAAATCTTCTCAAGTGCTTTAATCCACCCTTCAGCTAGAACAAGGTCAGAAGATCCTCTGAATGATGGGGAATGTTGCCTCATGAAATGTTCCACCACTGTCATGTTTCTCTATGGTTGATCTGGATGATCTCGTGCATGGATACCACCACCATTTATCTCTTGAATCATCTGCGCCATTACTACAACAAACTGTTCAGTTCTAATTCTGACCATCTCATGATGCTGATTCGGAAGGTTATTTCCTTCTATATGCCTTCCTATCACTACTTCCCTATTTCCTCTGTGAAAAACCATTCTGAACAAACATGTCTTAGATGAAGAAACATGGTAATCTTCAAATGATATATCATTTCAATTTTACCATAAATTTTTTTTGGATAATAATTTAGTAGAATTATAACTCCTACAGTTATATAAACTGACCTTTGATATCAACTATAAGACCCCAACCTTAAACATTACTTAATCGTGAGTTATTGCAAGATTACACCTTGAGGATCTTTTCCGGTTTAGAGTTTTAGAGAATTAGATCATAAAACATGAATTACATTACACATTTAAACAAAGTGCTAACATAAAAGATATTATTCATTTTTCCCATCAATGGAAAACTATTTAAAATAAAACAAGGATTCTTTCTTGACACATCCTTGACACTATCATCATATCATGTACCATGACCTTGACCTGTGAAAAACATTTCAAAAACAAGGGATGAGCATAAAAAGATCAGTAAGGGATATAAAAATATGGAAAGGAAACATGGGTACATGTATACATACGAATGAAATCATAATTTACCCATAAAACATAAGCACTTTATCATACCTCATCAAATAATGAATAAATCATATAAATCATAAGGCATAAAGGTAACTTGAGGCATTCATAACATTCTTACGTAGGGAGTAACCCTCTTGGTTACGTTTGGAATACCCATCATAATATATTCCCTAACTCTCTTCAGAGAAACCTTAATGTTTCACTACTTCACGTTACCCAATGCATTGGAGAGCTATATCGGGCTCACCCTCCCTTAGTTTATTACAGAACCACCCGTCTTCATAATAATGCCCAAGAACCATAACATAATTGTATCACATAAAAAATACATAAAGGAAACATAACATTACCAAATTTCAATCACAAGATATCAATAAAACATATTGATATAATAAAAACATTATGAATACCATTTTCAATACCAAAATAAAAGAAACGTAAAAAAGGGCATTTATTTTTCTTTAAAAAACGTTATGGCTTTTAGATGAAGTCGAAACTCAAATAATGGTCATGGCGGTGGAGAATTCGTTGTCGCCGCATACATACGACAAAAACATTCCCTTTTGTCATTTAGTAAATGCTTCATATAAAAAATATTCCATTTGAATAAACGTAAATGTCAAAGGGGTTCATACACCGTATAAAATATGGTTGTGTATAAAACAAAATATGCCTCAATGAAAGGAGATTGAGACGAAGTCCCATACCTCGGGTCTGAATTGACTCGATCGTTCCTTAACCTCTTGAATAGTATACTTGAGTTAATTTCTACATGATTAAGAACCTTTTTCATGTTCATTATTCCTTTTTTATCACTTATTACCATGTCATGAACACTATGTAATTATTTATGTTATTAACGGTCATTTTAACGATCATTGGTACTTGAGTCAAAAATAAACTCTTTATAATTACAAGTTATTCATGTATCCATTATATCCTAAGTTGTAATCCTGATTTAGATATCATATATGTAATATATATCAAGTATATACATGCATTTATAATATTACATAACGTTTATAGGTAAGAAATGAAATGCACCGTTCATGGAGATGGTAAGCCGTACGTACGCATGAACGCTACTTTCACTTCTATTTCATATTTTATGAAATGGAATCATAATGATATAATGGTATATTATCATTCCAGTATAATATCATATAAAAAATAATTAATTACATCCTTTATACATCTCACATATGACATTAACGAATCAAATCACTTTGAGGGGTGATAGTCCACACTTCCTAAAATGAAGATATCGCGTTTACCGATAATGGAAACCATAAAGGTATGCCATAAATGGAAAATACAGAAGCCTCAGTAAAACATAAAAATATCATATATCATATATAAATATATTTACATCTTAATTTCCACCTTTGAAGGTGTTATATGAGTGTTGAACAAACATCGTTTCGTGAGGCAGAAATTCGCCAGCCACGGAAACAGTATGTTCTTTAGCCATTAGATGTAGGTGTGTGTAAGTGTAGCTCGAATTTTTCTTATAAGAACATCCTTGTATATTGAAGATAACGGAGTGGTTTCAAATGAAATGAATAAAATGAGTTTGGGGTGTTGGAGAAGCAAAATAAAATAAAAGGACTCAAGTGAAGACATTACCTTAAAATCGGGTAACTCCCTTTGGTTTGAGCTAAAAGGTTTCTTTGGGATGACTTCTTCCCAAAGTGAGGCTTCTAAGAGTTATAGAGGGATTTGTAGAGACAAAATGGGCAGGGGTGGTCTGAGCTAAATGCTTTGGAAGTGTGGATAAGGTGGTAGAGGTGGGGGCCTTTTAAAAGAGGATAGGAGGGGCACTCTTGGAAAGTAAAGAAATGATACATTATTTTAAAATGATTTTCTGATTTAAAAGGACCCACATTGATATAATTAGAGGATAAGGTGATAGGGATTTGAAATATTCCAAACCAATAGGTTTTTGACAATTGTAGGTCTTATATTTTACATTATCTTTTCATTTTATTTAAGTCATTAAATAATGAGGTAATCGATGCATCACCATGATGTCATAATTAATTTAATTTATTTAATGTCTAAAAATTATAAAAAAATACTATGATTTAGGAAATATTATTATCTTTCCAATTACTATTTATAGTCAAAAATATGTCTTGTATAACCCCATGTAAAAATTGTTTTAGTAAAATAACTCATTTTTGTGACATTTTTACATTAACATTGAATTAAAAGATAATAATGTTAATTTCCTTCCAAAGTGGCTCCATGGGGTCCCCAAGTTTACCCATGGATTGTCTTGGTCGGCCATTTCACATCCAATAAGGGTAGTACATGTTTCATGCTAATCTCATAATATTAAAACATTATTTTTACCTTAAACTACATTAATTACCTCTAATCGCGATTAAGAACATAAAAGTTACTATTAACCAAAAAATTATTTTAATCTCATTGAAAAACATTTTACTTCTTAATGACAAGCATGTATGTCGGATTTTTGAAAATAAAATCATAGAAGTCGCAAAGTTTCATTTAAATGAAAAATCAGTTTCTTTAACTACCACTTAGTGGTTTCACTATTCATCAAAAATTGAAGTTTTTTAGAAAAATACCAAAATTTCACCCTAAGAAATATTTGATATTCTGCATTCAAAAATGATGTCTTTTTTAAAAAATTCAACTCATATAAGTTACATTAATTAATTTAATAATTAATTCTCGTTGTCATGACAAATAGCGTGTTTTTATGAAACAATAAGTATCAAATGATTGACACTAGTTTAAGTCAAATTTCAAAGTGAAATTGATTCCAATGACCACCATTGGATTAAATGGTAAACATATATTCTAATTTAACTTTAAAACCAATTCAAAAGATAATGTAATAATATAAATAAATTAGATTAAAAAGTGGTTTTGAATTAAAATACAACATTTTTCACTATTCATTAAAAAATGAACTTTATCGGAAAAATGCCAGAAATTCACACAAAGTAAATTTTGATGTCCCAATCATAATGAATAAGTTGATTTTTACAAACATAGCTTATTAAATTTTCCGAAGATAGATTTAAAAATGGTTTCCATTAAAAGGCAGTAAAACAATCTTTTAAAAATATTAGTGTATTCCATGCTTAAGATTGGATTTATTTTCATTTTAACCCTCTAAAACAATATCTAATTCATTAATAGACATAGATAAAAATATATATTATTCATTAATAACTGGGGATGTTACAATAAATACTCATTATTGTAAATAATTTCATTTCATACCCATTATGTAATAAAATTATAAACATAAACTCATAGAAAGAAACATAAAACATATAAAGGTATCTGGTGATGAAAACATACTTAAATGGAATAAACATATGATTGACTTCTACAAATATCACTAAATAAAATATCCATACAGATGAATTCCATACCGAATTAATTGGATTCTATAATGATACCACCCATCACAGGTTATCATGAAGCCACCCATAGTTTGTTTATCATGATACCAACCTTATTTGTTTTATCACATATCAACCAATAAAATATCTAAGTACCATTATATAATCATAAAACATAAAGATTGAAACTATCAACATTTCACTATAAACACATAATTTTTAATCATAAGAAATCATTTCATGATATTGAAATAGTAAACTCACATTCAAAACCATTTTCAATACCAAAACATCCAAAAAGGGAATAAGTGACTTATTTTACATTAAAAAACCATATATATCTAGTATATATTTATTTATAAATTCCATAATATATGAATATAATAAAATAAATTCACCATTCATGGAGATGGTAGGTTGTACGTATGCATGGATGCTACTTAAATTTCTTTTTCATATTAATGAAATGAAAACTAAATGATTAATAGGTATATTATAATTCCAATATAATATCTATGTTATATTTGTTACATAATTTCATTAACTCTATCCTTTATTCATTCCATTTATGGAATGAACTATTCAAATCGCTTTGAGGGGGTTCTAGTCCACACTTCCTTGAACAAAACTATCATATTTACACATCATGGAAAGCATAAAGGCATGTTATAAATAAAAATAATATAAGAACATTGATAATATATATATAATTTATATCATGTGTAAATAATGTTCCATCATAATGTCCAACATTAGAAATTTTATGTGAAAATTAAACAACCACTATTTAATGTGACATTAGTTCGCCATACATAGAAACAGTATGTTTTATATCCACTAGATAGAGGGGTGTGCAAGTGTAGGTTGAAACCATATCATAAAAAATCCTAGTTTATTGATAATATTGGTTTTTTATAATAAAATAGAATAGATATAGGTTAGGGTGGTGGTGAATGAAGATAAATCAATGGATCTTGAGAGAAGATGTTACTTCTCAATCGAGTAGCTCCTTTTTATTTGATTCAAAATGCTTCTTTGAGTTGAATTCATCCAAGGTAATAATTATAATAGTAATTTGTGGATGTTTGGAGATTATTTTATAAGAAGTATTATAATCCATATAGATTTATAGGTGTGATTATGTGGGTAGATGTGGTGGCATTTTATAAGAAGTAGGAGTGCCACTTTAGAAATGTTGGTTAGTATTATTTAATTATAAATTTATTGTAAATTTTTAAAAGTTCCAAAGTGATATATATTGTGGATAATATGAGGATGGGTTGAAATAATATCAATAAATAGGTTTTATGCATGTTTAGATCACAAATATAACATTATCTTTCGGATTTAATCCGTATTTGAATAAAACTCTTACCATGTCTTCATATATTATTACACTATATGGTCAATATGGTTACTATAAAATGACAAGTGAAAGTCAAGTTGATCATTAACATCATATGTGACATTATATTTGTTAGTTGTCCTAATATGATATTTTTATTACTATTATATCCTTTAATAAGATATTATTTGTTTAGAAACTCATTTCTGACAATTTTAAAACTATTTATTAATTGATTGAAGTTAATGTCATAAAAACATTTTTAATTAGAGAAAAACACATTAAATAAAATATAAACTGTCATAAGATTTCAAAAAATTAGTGTATGTCATATAAATGTTCTAATATAATTTATTTTAATATTTACAATATCATTTATTGGAATCATTCATTAATAAAGAATTCACAGCATCATCATTGGTTCATAACTACATTTATTTATATAATGTCTAAAAATTAAAAATAAAATTACATGATTTAGTAAATATATTTATATTTATAATGAATATTTATATTCAAAGAGAACAGATATATAACACCACATTAACAACATTTTATTAATAACATACATGTTTATGTTATCATTCTCTTTACTTTTAATTAATTATTATAACATGTCATTACCACCCTAATGATGCTCTAGGGGCCCTAAAATCGACCCAAGGATGCTTAAGGTCTGAAATATTTCACCCAATAGGATTAAGAAACATTTTAGGGTAGTTTTATATTTTTATAATATTATTGTCTACCCTTATTTAAATAATTTACTGTTTAACCATAGTAAATAAATATAATTACTGAAGTTACTATTCATAATGTCTAAAAATAAAAGGTTTATATTTATATAATTTGGAACTTCTTATTCAAAATATAGATTTTAGTTTCCAAAATTATAAACACCAGATTGGTAGAAAATAATTTAAATTTCATTTCAGTTTTCAACATCAGAAAATTGTTTTTTATGATGTAAAAACTATAAAAATATTGACATGTGTTTATATCCAATTTCAATTTGAAAATACTACCAATGAAAAAATTGTATTAAATGATAAAAACATAATGCAATTTCACATTCAAACCATTTAGAAATATATATTTTTTATATAAATAAATTAGATGGAAAATTGATTTTGAATTAATATGTAATATTTTCCATTATTCAATATAATATGATTTTTATTCGAAAATACCCAAAATTTCAAGCAATTTAAGTTTTTATTTCCTGATAAAAAGAATTATATTTTTTAAAATAGAATATAGAAAAGTGAAAAAAAATTATATTTAAAATGAGTTCTTCATCAAAAGGTAGTAAAGATTCCTTTTAAATATATTCAAGTATTTTATGCTTAAAATTGGATTTATTCTCATTTTAATCCTCTAAAATTATTGGATAACTTTAAAATAATTTATCAAACATGTGTAACAATATTTTATTTATTTTTATTAATTCATTCCAATACAACAAATGGAATTTAACTACCATTTAAAATAATAATAATATTATTGTTTGATATTTTCAGTATAACTCTATTTTGTGTGCAATGTAATATTATAGAGAAACCCATTTTTGTGTGTCGAGTATGCATTAAGAAAAAAGATCCCCTTTTAACATTAAATTAATATATTATTCATACATATTTTTAGATAGTACAAATTTTTATTTTATAAATACATGGAATGTTTCAAGGGATCTACCCACTTCATATCATGGAATTTTAAAGAAAGAAAAACATAATCACCCCAAAGTCTATGAAATCAGTCACTGATAAAAATTTTTTTTTTATGATGATGGAATCCCATTTAAATAACTCGTATTTGATATATTTTTTGCTAATATGATATTTATAAATGTTATTATTACCCCTTTATTGTAATTTTATATGATCATAGGCTTGGATTATATATCTCTACATAGCGAATATATTAATTGTTTAGATAGAGAAATCCCATGTTATATCCAAAATCAACTTATAATTCTCTACAAAAAAAATTATATCTATGAAATGTTGTACCTCTCAATATATTACTTGATATAGTTGTCAAAAACACCATGAATTGTTCCATGAATTTGATTTTGTGTTATTTTTGTTTTTATTTTTGGGATATCATCTTTGAATGTTGGTCCATAAATAAATAGGTTCAAGAGTCTTTTAGAGACATTTTATAAATCCATTTAGGGATTTTATATTAGCTAGATGTAGGTAAACCACATCCATATAGTGAGATAAATGGAATAAACATATTTTATCTAGGTACACCAGGTCAATAGAGAGAGCATTCAACCCGAAATTCTATCTAGTTAATCCAAGTGGCTGACTGGTGGATCAT
Organism: Viscum album; assembly: GCA_963277665.1. Lineage (NCBI taxonomy): Eukaryota > Viridiplantae > Streptophyta > Magnoliopsida > Santalales > Viscaceae > Viscum > Viscum album. Next base: position 1,229,859,109 of record OY728162.1, on the reverse strand, counting down.
TTATAGAAAAGTAAAAAAAGATATTTTTCATTTTACCTCCAAGAACATTCAACTCCAGATGCATCTATTCGAATAAAAATTCCCCCCAAAACACCACGGGACCACTGATGGATATAAATATTACTTAAATAAGGTTGTTTCACTATGAGTTACAATTCTACCATCATATAATCAATTTTTTCCATCACTTCTTATAATCAATTTACCTCTCAATATTTGACTCTTATTGCCTATTAAAATATCTAAATACTAATTAGAGAATTGTGTGAATTTGGTCAATATTTTTTACTTGAGAAACCTTTCCATCTTTTTCTTCTTGGGTTCTCACTATAACTAAAAGTGTAGTTAATGGGTTTTATGATTAATCCACTTAAAAGAATGTTCTATATTACTTTTCATACCTTCACCATGGAAATTAAGGTTACTTGTATCATTTTTTGTATCTTAGAAAACAAATAATCTATGGGAAAAATAATAAATTTTAAATCCTCTTTAATGTAGGATATATAAGAACTTATATTGAGTATTGAACGATATTCATTATCATTTTTCCTTCTAACTTATTTTATTATATTGCACTAACTATTTAGTTTTATTATTCTATTATTTTACCATTGTATTTGTTTTTATTTTTAAATTTTAATCCCCCAACCACAGACCCACTTATTTATTAATTATCAGACTAATAATTGGTATCATGGCCATAATTGGATTATAAACCCTCACATGTTTCATGTAATGATCATAAACGATAACCACTACCTCAAACATGCAGTATTATCTCATGTCTCACTCAAATGGATGTGATATATTATTTTATGGTTTGGAATATAGTGATTAGAAAACTCAAATTTCTACATTTCATTGAATTATTGGTTATCCCATTTCATAAATTTTCATTCATAATCATACGTACCCTATGAATTAGGGAACGAATCGACTCCTCTTTATATTAAATCCTTTGATATCAATGAAATCAACATGAATGCACTTAATTGTGGGTTAGAATGTAATTATCCTTTTCATATTTCCATATTAGAAACATTACATTATATTTAGAAAAAAAGTTCATGTCAAAAAAAAGACCCTATAAATGTTATGGGAACTTGGATACATATGTATCAGATATATTTGAATGTTTTATCATAATACCAGTGAATTAATTGCAACAATATCTATATAAATTATTTATTTTTTAAAAATTATAATTTTTTTTGGTAATGATATTTTGATATAAACTATTATGATGAATAAAATTCGGTGGTTATTAGGTTCTTGAACAACTATTGTTAGAAGATTTCAATAAATTATATTTTAGTATTATAACAGCAATACAGCTCATTGATTCACACATGACTTTTGATACTACCATGAAGTTTAAAGCTAAAAAATAATAATCAGAAGACATTGAAGTCAAGGAATAAATTTCTATATCCATTAATGGTATAAATGATGAAACTTATGGTAGTGATTTTGAAATTACTCAGTTGTCCTTAAAGATTAACATATTCATGGGAAACAAATAAAACATTTAACTATGATAAAAAAGATAATCAACATAGATAACCATCGGTTTCTTACTATAAATACAAGAATAATTGACACATTGAACAAGAGTTCTCATTATTCAAAAATATTTTGAAGGAAAATGACAAAAGAAATAAAACAATAAATATTTCGATATTGATTTTTCATGATGAATCTATCCCCCCAAATGAATCAAGTGTTGATAGTGTATATTGTATCATGGCCCAAATTGTTGTAGATTCTGATAATTTATCTTTTTCTTCAATATTATAAAAAAATATTAAATATCATATGTATTAACAATAAAAAGGATTTTATGAAAATAATAAAAAAATAATGGTTAAAATTAAATATAATCTAGTAATTCATGAGGAGGATCAAATCTCTATTGAATAGGTTTAATTATTGATAAAGATAAATTAGAACACAAATGTAAACAAATTTCAATCCACTAATATGGATCTTCAATATTTTATCATTAAATTCCCCCATGTATAGAGTCATTTAAATAAAAAACATGGTTCCCAAGTTCATGTGAAAAAATTTAATGGTTTTGTAATTTCAAAATTAGCAATCACCTGTACAAATAAATCTATTATGATAATATTGTCTAAAAATAAAATTTTATATTTTTTTATTGAATAAAATAATATTTATAAATTTTGTTGAAAAAAGGATTTATATGGTGGACCTAAAATGGTATATCTCTAATCAAATAATTTATTTGAAAAACATTCTCCAAAACAAAAAATCACTTTTAGGTAGCATTAGTGGATCCAATTTTTTTTTGGAACAGAGGGATTTAGTATATTGATTATTTAAAGGGATAAATATATCATGATTAATTCCTCAGGATTTATATGGTACATGTAATTTGGGTTCAGGAAACACCTATGCAGTGACTATTTAATGTATAACAATCAAAAACATCTTGATAAAATCCATGTCTCCTATAGTAATAATTTAAAGAATAAGATAAACAGTTTAGGTACCCATGGACTCTCAAATGTTCCCATTCAAAAATTATATATATGTGTGTGGTTCAAAACCTAACAATATTCATATTTGGATATTTTTACATGTATTTTTAATGATTCTTTTAAAAACAAGGATTCTAGTGTTATTGATTCTAAAGAATATATTTTATTTTTAGCCTCTCAATTTTAAAATTTTTATGTTATTTATTTGAAATTTCTTGAAAGGATAAAATATATATTTCATTATTAACATAATAGTGAGACAAATACATGGAATATTCACCATGGTCAATTTTGAACACCATCACTTATCAAACACAATCAAAGTCAACTAAAAAGATATTTTCCTAAATTGCATTTCAAAAATGACATTGTCGGTGATCCATGTAACGTATTTATAAAACAATATTTTACTTTAAATCTATTAATGAAGTTTTCAATTTTATGTCCCTCATGAATTTTATAACATTAAATATATAGAACAACAAATGATTAATGTTTTGTTTCCAAAATATTACAATTTTATAATTTCTAATATTTATACAAAATTTACTTTTATGTTTTTTCTTTTAAAATATAGATTATTTTTGTAATGAATTTATTAAATATAACTAGAAAGTCAAAAATTAAAAGTGGTATAATATCATATAAATATTTAATGTTAAATGGGGATATTTTATATTAATTATTTTTTATAAGTTTTGTATTTACAATGGATATATTTTTTCATTTTATTCTCCCAATACTCCAAAAAAATTGGGTTTATTCCATGATGGAAAAAATATAATATATATTAATAAAAATCCTCACTAAATTAAAAATACAACATTATTTTGGGCCTAATGTAGTAGACACTTCTTTTTATACCATAAATCATGTTCTTGTGAAATCATTCCATAAGAACATCCACATAAGATAATTGGAAATGACAAAACCTAAATTTTTATATTTTATTGTGTTTTGGTGTAAATGAATAATTATTCATACCAAATATAATTTATGAATAATTTTCATTGCCATTATAATTAAGGTATTTATCTTGGGTAATCTAAATCATATAGTCATTCAATATTTTAAAAACAATAACTAGACAAAAATAAAATATTTTCATATTCACATTCATAATAATTTGACTAAACCATGTCCCTAAATTTATAATATTGTGGTAGACATGAAATATTTGACCATTAATAAACAACATAACTATAAATAATTATTTTTAAATGAAGAACCATCATCTATACCTTAACCAAATACATGGTTAATGCCTAAATACCACCCATTTGAAAATGTAATATATTATTTTTAAACCAATATTCATAAAAGAAGACTTCTTTTAAATGGGTTTGAACATCATGATTTAGTTTCACACGTAGAATCCAAAAATATTAATCATTATATTAATTATAATCTTTTGGAACATATTATGCAAGAAGAGTTGAAACAATTTAAAATAAAAAATGTAAGGGCTTTGGTTGAAATACCAAATTATAAGCCCATTTTTTGTACAAAATGGGTTTATTGGAATAATTTAATGATCGGGGAAACATAACTCATTAAAGATCATGTATCATGGATACAGGATATATTAAACACAAATGAATTGATTATAGTGATACCCTTACACCCATAACACAACATCATCCTATTATAATATCGTTAGCATCTACTTCAAACATGTTTTGTAGGCAATTTGAAATTGATATTAGAAATTTATTTTTAAATAGTTTTATTTTCAAAAATGTATTTTTAAAAATATAATAATTTTAGGAATTTCAAATATATATATCATGTTTTTATATTTAAAAATGATCTTCATGGTTTGAAACATTCCCTTCATTCTTAGTATGGGGGGTTTACTAAATATATCATCTAATATGATTTTAAAATTTTAAGATAAATTTCAATCGTATTTTTTAAAATATCTAAAATGATTAGTCAATGTTTTAAATATATTCTATATAAATTATATTTTTATGTATTAAGGAATATAATTCAATTAATTATCATATTTATTGTGAAAAATAATTTAAAATAAGTTTTATGTAGAAATAAATAAATTTCCCCAGTTTTCAAATTTCTACAAATAATTGAACTATTTTAATGAGAAAATTAAAATAAATAAATGAGATATTAATAGTTTTAAAATGGATAAAGTTACATAAATAAGTTTAACTATAATTTATTCTCTAAGGAATAAATTAGATTAACTAGGTAAATTAGTTGATAAAATGTATTATAATGATTTAATTGGGAGTCTAATTTACCTTAACAAAACTCGGAAAAACATTATCTTTAGTGTTTTACATTGTTACGGTTTTCATGAAAATCCATTGTAACATAACTTTAAATCTTATAAATATTTTTTCAAAAATATATAATTTTCTAAAAACATGTGTAAAATTTATTCAAATTTTAATTTATTTAAACAATTTTTTTAGAATAAAGATTTTTGATAATTTTAATTTGATTGGAAATGACTCGATGAGGCGTGTCTCGTTCTAGGGGAATACATAGTATCTTGTGGTTGTCAGAAATAAAAAATCATTTCTTATTTTTGAATAAAGGTGAATATAGATCCATGGGGTGTTATTTCACACAAATTATTTAGATGGAAACACTCATTTAGATTATGGAATTTCATGGAATCATATTCATATTAAGTGGGATGATTCTAGTGAAAATATTGCTTTTAGGAATCAAATTCAACAATCATACAGTAAAAACATTGATCATAAGAGACACTTTTGGTAGATCACAATAAAAATGAGATATTGTTTAGAATATATATGTATGTATCGTTAATTAGATAACACATTCACAAAACCCTTGTTCTAGTTTCCAACCGTTTTGATGATGTTCGCTGCCGCACATCTCCATTGGTTGTGGGTTCGTTTAGTGGATTTGGTTGTCGTGTGCGGTTTGAAGGCGGTGATGGGCTTTGTGCTTCAAGATTGTAGTGGATCTTATTTGGGTGATGTTTTTTGGTGAAGTGTTTTTTATGGTGATTTCTTGATTGTGGTTTTTGGTTTCGATTGCGCGGTTGGATGAGATTCTGGTTCATGCTTTGGAATGGGGTTTGTGATTTGTGGTTGGCTTAATTTGGTGTTGCGGCAGCGGTGGCGTGGTTTGTTGAAATGGTGGTTTCCATTTACGTGGATTTATGTGATTTTGTTATGGTGGGGTTTGCGCGGTGGCACTACGGTCTGCTATCATTGAGGCATGGCAAGGAGATAGTTTAATTCCCTCTATCGAGAACATCGATCTCTAGTTTTCCCTGTCCTTGCTAATTGCGTCTTATAATGACCCTTCTGTTGATAAAGTAATGGTTCGTGGATTCTTTGATGATGATGTGGTGCTGGGTCAATGGAGAGTATGGAAACGCTGGTCTGAACGCCGACGTGCAGAGGTAATGATGATGTCTCGGGCGTAGTGCGGTCTTGTTTCACATAAGGCTCAGGGCTTGAGGAATTTATTTTCTATTTTTTGAATTTTGAATTTCATTTGTGGATTTTGGGTTTTTTGGGTGGTTCTGTGATCTGCTTGACTCAATGATGGTAATGCTAGATGGAGATGAAACTGGTGGTGACGTGTGGGTGTTTTTTGAATTTGGAACATTGAATCTTATAATTGGGTAATTTGGTTCCCACTTGTTTCGTAGGTTACCGCTTAGCCAAAAAGAGTATTTTGAAAATCAAATGAAAAATCACCTTTTAGTCAGGCATTGATTTAATTTATTCTTCAAAATTTTAAAATTTTCTTTTTATTTAATTACACAATATAATTTTATTAATTAAATTATATTTTATTTTTAAATTTTATATGACCTTTTCAGAATATTATTTTAATTCATCATTTGATATTTAATTTTTTCAAAAATTGATATATTTATCCCTCAATCTCTCTCTTAGTTTTATGTTTTTTTCTAAGAAATATATTTTTGGTTTCATTGTTAATTTTCTTTCAACTGCAAAGGTTCTCACTGGCTGGACATTAGAACCACACTAGGTAGTAGGTGGGATTCATAGAAATGAGGTTATGGAAATTTCCTTTTAGCCAACCAACAGAATTCACAAATTCCTAGGTGGATTCACGATAGCTCTATTTAACCTTTGTGGGGGATGGGTTTTTTGTTTATTAGGCCATTTACCCCACTGGAACATCATATATATCCCACTCTATCATGGAATTTTAATCTCTTTCCTTACTATATTTCTCTCAAACTCTATCATTTTTTAATTACATTGGTTTAATTCCCCTTTTCCTATTTTTTTGTTAAATTATAATCGGTTTCAATTATTTTTTTCCTTTTTCTTCCTTACCAAACCATAAAAAAATGTACTTTCTTTTTTTCTCTCTATTTTCATCTTGGAAACATTTCGTATGAATAAATATTCTTCTAAAAGAAAGGTTAAGGGAATATAACCTTCAATAGGGAATCCAATTCAGTAACGTGATACTATTTGTCTTAAAAAAATCACTACTGTGAGATGGAATAAAAAAATAATTAGATTAGAAATTATAATATTGATTTTTGATGGTTCCTTCATTTCTAATGGTGTTGTTATTTCTTCCATGATCTAAGTTCATATTTTTTGAACAAATACTTATTCATATAATTTTAAGCCCATATTTTCTTACCATGAGATTGATTATGATTCTATGACATAAAATGGTACTGGTAAATAAATTTGGGCCACTTCTCAAGAAATATAAATATTTATTGTAATTCCACGCATGGGTCCTTATTTCATTACCCATGTTAAATTTCCATGTCACATATCCTTTGATAAAAAATAATATCGAAAATATTTGTTGGGCCAAGATTCCTCCTCATCAGTAATTCTCATCGACATCTCTCTCAAAAATAGAATTATAAGGATGTTAATCTGAAATTCAATTTCCAATAATCTTTGTGACAATAAAACCTCCAAGATTATTTATATCTATGTACTATATTTTATTTTCAAGGATTTAAATTTTTGTATCCTATGATTTATCTTTTGATCTATGTACTAGGATTCTTCATAGCATTGATGATATAAGGTACAACATTTGGGCCATTTACTAAATTTAATTTTATTATATAATGATAAGGACTCAATGGAATACCATTGTAGATAGAATAACTAGAGATCAATATGTATAATCCAAAGGTTCAATTTATGTTCATTCGATGGAATCGATAGTATCATGAGGGGATTTATTAACATCTACGTTCCTAAAAAATTACACTCCACTAATAAAGCCAAGAGTAATTGAAATTCATATGAACCCTAATATATTTGAGTATTATAACCTTGATGAAGATAACGATGAAGATAAGTAAGATGATAAATATGATATTTAAGAAAATTTTGAGGATCGAGATAATGGAATCAGTTAGGATAATTAGGATGAAATGTCCGAGGATGATATTTTTTGAGATGATACTTTAGTTGAGGGGGAGATAATAACTAAGGATTCTTCTTTTCATGATCCTCCACCTAGATGTCTAGCCTATAAGGGATATAACATTTTTCTATCAATAGGTACATGATCCCCATCTCAATTCCCATTAGATGCACATTTATTGGTGATAAATTAACATTGCATTAACCACCACCTCCCACCATGAATATGTAGAGTAGATAGATGAGCAGACATGGGGAATTGTAAAATCTAACCCAAATGATATTTCACATCACATAAATAATTAAATACTGTATAATGTGAATATATTTTTTATCTATATACATTTTTATGTAAAATATTCAGTTATGTGTAACTCTTTATACTAATATATCTTCTATAAATGGAACTATGTTTAATCTATAAGAATTATGTTTTACCAAACTATCCTTCTTTTGAGTTTTTTATGATCACAATGTGGGAAAAGTATTAAATATTTTTATTCCACAATGGCTTCAGTAATATTAATTATAAAATCATTTTTAATTTCATTAATCTTACTTTTATTTTTAAGTATCATGTTTCAAAATTCAATTTTTTCAAAATTCATTTTAACAACATTTAAAATATACATTTTTCTTTTGTGAGGAATAACATTAACCAATAGAGAAAAGATGTTAATAAAAACCGCTCAACCCCCATGAGAGGATAAAATTTATGAACTCATATTGAATATTTTCTTTACTCATTTTTTATTTTACCCTATCATTTTTTCTATTCCAATAATTTTACTCTCCATATTTATTTATCAAATAAAGTTATTAATGTATTTATTTTCATTTTGAAAAAGTAAATAACCCCACCTTTTATCCTAATTAGACCTACATGAAATCCTAATGAAAATTGAATCAATTTTATAGGGCTTATTAATGAATCATGTTTTCTATTTAGCTCGAATTTATTGAAAAACACTCCATAGGTAGGATCTTCAGATTTTAAATTAATACATTAATGTTTTTCAATAATATTTTAATTATATTACCTTAAATATTAATTTTGAGATACATATATAAATAATGGTTGGTATTATTCCAATATCAATGACTCTTTATGAAATATCCCTAAATCAATAAGTTGAATTGATGAAATATCTCAAAGAGACTCTATAAAAGGGTTTTATATGACCAAGAGACAAACCACGGGACACACAAGTCCTCTATGATAGAAATAATGATTGATTAATGAATCTATAAATTCAGTATAAGGAACATAAAAAATTACTAATAAGAGAAAGTATCATATAACATGTGTTGGATTCTAGTTTTATCAAAATTTAGGGGCTTAGTAATTCTCAAATATTGACCTTTTTTCTATATAACATAAATTTAGGGTGAAATTACAGTATACACACAATGAAATATTTCCTACATGATCTGGGAAACATAAATTCCTATTGATTTCAGGAAAACTAAAAAATTCCATACTATACAGATATATATAATGAATATATTAATCAAATATTATATTGCTCAATTTTAGGAATTTTTTATAAGTTAATTTTCATTTCTTCAATGATGTAGAAAGTACATGATGTTTTTTTAGGGATTTTATATGAATCATCAGAAAAGAGATAATATATTCATAATTCAGAATTTGTTTATTTTTTTGTACTATATATCATTATTTCGTCATGTAATCACAATATATTGTATAATTATAGAACTTTAAAAGTCAACCGTATTTTAATAATACACATGAATAACAATTACAATATAGATTTGTAGTTTTTATAGATTTTTTTGTAAATTATATTTGCCTTGTGAGAGATTATTTAGGACAACAAAATCCACTAAACTAATTAAATAAAAAATGTTTCAATTTAATATGGATAGATTAATGAATATAAAATTTTAGGAATCTCAATATAGGATTTTTCAATGCACATACACTCACACTACTATACGTGTAGAATGGTTTGTAATAAATAGTGATGTATAAAATAAGGAACTAGGTAGTTCTCATATACAAAATGACATAGTGTTAACTTGCACCAGAAAAAAAAATATAGGATAAGAATCATACAATTCTTGATTTGGATCTACCAATAATAATAATTTCATTGAATATTTAGAGGAATTTCCTCGACTAAAAAATTATGAAATATATAATGGTATCAAAGGCATAATGTATATATTTAAATAGAAAGAGTTCCACAAGAACCAAATTATGTTCTTAGAATTGATCAAGGACTACAAATACTTAAGAAATTACATCCCCTATAAATAATATAAGACATATTATTCTATTATATGAAAGGATCTTGTTACATTATCCAAGTTATGAATTAAAATATAACAAGTACATGTGTTTTTTTATAGTATAACGATTTAAAAAATATGGGAAGGAATGGAATTATATGTTTCAAAAATGATCTCTCAACAATGAAACCCTAAAAATATAATGGATGCACATAATGAGTATATGAAACTAAAAAACATGGTAATGAGAATTTAAAATTTCATATTTGATAATACTTGAATTATATGATTTATTACACAAATATTTCTTCCATCAACACCAGAAACAAATGAGCTATTGGATTATGAATATTTCTCCCCATTAATTATCTCACCTATAATAAAAATATATATATAGTGATATCAAGTATCATTTGTTAGGGGAAAACAAAATGATGGATATCGTATATTATGTATCACAAAACATAGTGTACTTTAAATTAAACGTGAAATAAAAAATAATAATTGGATGAAGAAACTAGTACTCAAACATATTTTTAAATTGGAGAACATCACTATTGATTTTTTTATAGGTATTCATGATACATATATCAACCATAATTCCATTTTGGATATAATTGATCACCGTAAAAACTATAATCACATCATTACTATTTTATATGATTTCTTGTTAGATCAAAATGTGAAGATAAACGTAAATGGAGTGTTATTGTTGTTTGGATTTCCACTCTCACTTTTATCCGATCATGATTCAAGGTTTACATTTATGTTATGTGTATGTATTTAATAATAATTGTATAAATAGATGAGTTTTAACACTACCTATCTTCATTAGACAAATTTACATTTTAAAAGAACTATTGATACACTAGACGATATTCAATGACCTTGTAGAATGGATTTAAATAGAAGATGATATCAATACCTACCCCTGGTAGAGTTCTCATAAAATATAATATCATTATAGAATACCTCCAAGATTATTTATATCTACATATTGTATTTTATTTTTAAGGACATACATTTAAATATCCTATGATTTATCTTTTGAGCTATATGCTTGGTTGCTTCACACCATCGATGATATAATGTTAAACCTCTGGGCCATTTCATAAATTTAATATTATTCTACAATTATTTATAATAAATGACATGCCATTTGAGATACCATTCCATGAGATCAATGTGTATAATCTAATGGTTCAATTAATGTTCATACTAGGGAATCTATAGTATAATGAGAGGATTTATGATCATATGGGTTTATCAAAATTTACACTCCTCAAATAAAGTCAACAGTTCTTGAAATTAATATGATTCCTACTATATATGAGTATTAAAATCTAAATGAAGATGATGATAAATATTAGTAAGACGAAAAAATGATATTTAAGACAATTATAAGGATTAGGATAATGGAAAATATAAGTATAATTAGGATGCAATGTTTTCCGATGATATTTAATGTGAAAATACTCCAGTTGAGGGGGTGATAACAACTCATGAGGCTTATTTTCAGGCTCCTACACCTGGGAGGTGGTATATCAAAGATGATAGATGTAAATATCACAAGGTACAAGATCATTATCTCACTTATCTTGAGATTCACATTGATTGGCGATAAAATAACATTACATTCGCCACCTCCTCCCAATATGACTATGTAGATAAGAAAGGAGAGCAGACTTGGGGAATCATATAATCTATCCAAAATGATATTTCACATCACATTCATCATTATTTTCCTAATTATAGTGAATATCTTTTTATTTTTATTTATATATTTATATATTTAATTTTTTAAGGATTTTATTATGGTATTTATAACTTTTTATACGTAGATCTCATTTAGAAATGGAACTTCGTTTACACTATATGCATTATCCTTCACAAAACTATCTTTCTATTGAGTTTTTGATGATCACAATGTGGGAAGAGTTATTGAATTTTTTTTATTTCATATGGGTTTATGTTATATTAATTCTAAATAATTTTTAATTTCATTAATGACACTTTTATATTTAATTATAAAATTTTAAATTTAATTCTTCCCAATATCAATTTAACAATATTTTCTTATTCTTAAATAAGTATTATGTACTATATATATTTTAAGAATATATTTTCAATTTAATTATCAAATATATAAATATTCCTATAAATTAGATTTTAAATACTTACATCAAATAACATTCTTCATATTTATTTAGGTATATCATAGTTGTCATTTATTTTAATTGATTAAGATTCGTAAATATGGAATATTTTCATACCACTATCTTTTACTAGTTTTATGGATCAGAAACACCATGTATATTTCTAAACATCCAGTTTTGTGTATTTTATTTATTATTCTTTCGTAACCATGTTATAAAGTTCTTCAGTCATTCAATAAGTTCATGGGGATTTTGGAGACTATGTTTATGATCATTATTGAGATTTTATGTCTGCTAGATTGAGGTGAAATAATTTCCTTATAGTGAAAACACATAAACACTATCTTTTTATAGGATCACCAAATAGTAGATAAGAGATAGAAATCCCATCGCGTTATTGGTATATCCCAGCATCCGGTTAGTGGGGATTTTCTAGGGAACTCAAAATTGTAGTTTTTCATTTTTCCTCTATCCAATCGTAACTCCCAATGGCAATATTCAACTCACATTACATATAATAATACCATGGGGCCTCTAAAGCATAAAAATACACCCCTTAAAAGTCATAAACAATACCAATTACTATTATTACATTGTTTTATCTATATTTGAGCATCCATTCTTGTAATATATTACTCTATCATTATATCTTTTTCTATTTCCATCATAGTAAGATGATTTCTAGTGTGTTGTAAATGTTTTTTTAATGGCATAAATCTCCCTCTTATAATTAATTTGTTCACACTTCAACTAATGTAATATTTCATAAGATTATTACATTTTCCAAATAAAATAAATAGTAGTATTGTTTTTATTACATACACCATTGAAAATATAGTTTTTCTTATTTTATTCTGTTAAGAAATATTGAAAAGAGGGAAATAAAAACCCCTTAACATGCTTAAGAGGAGGAATTTTTGGCACTATTATTGACTATTTTTGGTAATCCTTTATAATTTTAACTTATCATTTATTCTATTAAAATACTTTTACCCTTTAGTTTTATTTATCAAATAAATTCATCATTTTATTTATTTTCATTTTGAAAAATTGATTTACCCCACCTTTTATCCTAATCAGACAAGCATGAACTCCCAATGGAAATTGACTCAATTTTATAGTTGTTGTTACCTAATAATGAGTGGTATTTAGTGCAAATATAAGCAATGAAACTAAATAGAAAGGATATTCAATTTTTTAATGAATATATTAATGTTTTTTTAATAAATGAATGGTATTCCCTGAAATATTTATGTTGGGATATCCATAAAATAATGCAGTTATTTTTCTTATATCAATGAATCCATATAAAATATCCCTAATTCAATTAATTTAATTAATGAAAAATATCAATGATATTCTAAAAAAGGGTTTCATACAGCCAATAGTCTCACAGTGGGACACACAAGTCCTCTCTGATAAGAATAAATATTGATTAATGAATCTCTACACTGAGTATCTTGAGCATAATAAAATTATGAACAAGAGAATTTATCTAATAACATGTATTGGATACTTGTACGATCAACATTGAAGGGATTAATACATATCAAATATTGACCTTTGTTCTACATATTATCAATATTGGGTGAAAACAGAGGATATAAAAAATAAAATATTTCTTACATGATTTGGGATGCCTTAATTCATAGTGATTCCTTTAGAACACAAAAATTTCATACTATATTCATTTATATAATGAATAGATACATCAATGATTACCTTGCTAAATTATTGGAATTTTTTATAGGTGAATTTTCATTTCTTCCATGATAAAGGAAGTATATGATGTCTATTTAAGGTTTTTGATATGAAAGGTCAGAATAGAGAAAATATAATCCAAATTAAAAACGTTTAGATTCTGTTTGTATTATATATCGATTTTTTGTCATCTAAAAACAATATATTGTATAATTATAATACTTTAATAGTAAAAAATGATTTAATAGTACACAAGAATGACCTGTACAATGGAGATCTATAGTTTTTTTAGATTTTTTTAAAATTATCAATGCCTTGTGATCAATTTTTTTGGAAGTATAAATCCACTAAACTAATTAAATAAAAAGTTAGTGATGTTCCCATGGAGAGATTAATGAAAATAAAATTTCAAGGATCTCAGTAGAGGGTTATTTAGAACACATACACTCACAATAATCATAGTGTTGAATGGTTTGTAATAAATATTGATGTATAAAATAAGGAATTGGGTAGTTACCTTATAAAAAATGATATATTGGTATCTTAGACCACCAAAAAATTCAATAGCCACGTGAAAAATTAACCAATTAATGATTTTTATCTATCAGTTTTAATAATTTCATTGAATATATAGAGGAATTTCCTCGATTGTGAAAAATATGAAATATATAATGATATCTAAATCCTATGGTATATATTTACATATAAAGAGATGAACGTAAACCAAATGATGTTTTTTGATTTGATCATAGACTATAAATACTTAAATCATTAACACCCCTAGAAATTATGAAAGGTGGATAATGCTATGACAATAGAGGATCATGTTACATTATCCAAGATAATAATTAAAAGATAACCAATAAATATGTTTTTAATAGGATAATGATTTAAAAAATATGTTAAGGAATGAAACAATATGTTTCCAAAATGATTTCTCACCAATGGATCCCTGAAAATATAAATTATGCACATAAAGAGGATTTGAAACTACAAAATATGGCAAGGAGAATTTCAAATTTCGACTATGATAATACTGGAATTATAAGATTTAGTACAAAAATATTTCATCCATCAACACCTAAATTGAATGGGATATTATATTATGGATATTTCACATCATTCATTGTCTTACCTATAACAAAAATGATATATAATGATTCCAAGAATCATTTGTTAGGGGAAAACATAATGGTGGAAATCGTACAGTATGAATCGTGATACAAAATATACATTAAAATAAATGTGATTTAAATAAATAATGGGTTAATAAAACTAGCAGTCCTACATATATTTAATTGGAGAACATCACTATTGATCTCATTATAGGTATTCTTGATATTTCAAGCTTCCATAATTCTATTTGAGTTATAATTGATCACCTTAAAAACTATGTACACATCATTACTATATAATATGTTTTCAAATTTGATTAGAAAGCTATGATATTCAAAAACAGAGTGTTATCGTTTTATGGAGTGAAACAATTACTTCTATCTGATCAAGGTTCTAGGTTTACAATGATGTTATGGAGCTATATTTAATAATAATTGGACATATAGATGATTTTTAATACATCTTATCTTTATTAGACTGATTTACAATTTAAAAGATCTAATTCTACACTAGAGGATATTCTAAGACCTTATACAATGGATTTAAAATGAGGTAGATATCTATACCTTCCCCTGGTAGAGTTCTCATAAAATATAATTTCATTATAGAATACAAATGGAAACAAATAGGGATATGTATGGGAAAATGAATATAATTCCAGAAAGTTGTGATGATGTTGAATAGTATTCATTATAGGGACCAAATATTTATTTATAGATCATAGAGAAGAATGAGACCATTAAATGATATAGTTGAACTTCCCAATGTCTATATAACAGATATGCTAATAATCATCAGTGATATTTTTTGTTCTAAGTTAGAGATAAGGTATTCTATTAAAAACACTTTCAAAGAGGGTTAGGATTTTCAGGAGAAAGGGAATATTGATACCAAGAAACATTGTATCCTAAAAAATACTCAATCATGTTGGGATGGTAGAATACCATCATTAATTTCAATAAATCCTCCCCCAAGTTCATAATGTGTTCAATGTATCCTTTTTAGGAACTACATTCCAATCCATTCATACATACTAAACAAATAGGCTATATAGTTGTAACATGATCATTCTTATGAGGGTAAATAGTTATAAATATTATATCATAGGGATATATTTTTATGAAATAGTACCTCTGAACGTATTATTGTTATCTGGAGGAATCATATGTATAAGAATTATATAAGGGATCACAAATATTTAATGAGGTATACAATCCCTAATTTATTTTAATCCGAGTAAAAATAATTAGAGTGAAACATTTTAAGGGGGTGGAATGTAATAGAAACAATTTTAAAATGTATTTTTCCATTGAATAAATATGTTTCTGAATATATTTAGTAACCTAAAATATTGATCTAAAATTAATTTCTATATATTTTATTGCGAGAAAAATTATAATATGAGAAAAAAAAATTGGAATAATATACGAAACATTATTATAAATACTATAAGAAGATAAAACGTTTTGTATATAAAAATACAGTGATCATTAAACCAATATACCCATGGGTTTCCATAAATATTATAAACCCAATCATAGCTATGGAAGTAATGCAAATAACTAGAATTATAATAGAGTTGTAGATAGAGAAGTTAATAAATATAATGAATGATTTTAGTTACATATATAAGGATATATATATAGTAATGAATTATTCCCATTATATATATAGTTCTTGTAAATATGGCCATTTAAAATATGGACTCTGGAAATATTATCATTAGATATGTGTTCATTTCGAATATCCAATGGGTAATTCATGTAATTTTATATAACATAATTCAAAAATAAAAAATAATTTAGAAATAAAACTAAAAATAATATATAATTAAAAAACATTGTTATATTAATATATTCTTATGCATTACAAATTACTATTTGTTTAATGATTATTATTATGGAATGATTTAAAGTTTTTATATTATTAAAATAATTATTATAATAACTATATAGAGAAAAAATTTAATCATTAGATGATGAATAATTATCTTTCATAGGATGTAATTAAAATAATTTAATATTTAAAATGAAGGATATTTTTAAGGGTATATTTTTATTTTGTTTTGGATTGTTAATAAAAATAAATCAAATTGATCACTTTTTAATGATGAGTCCAATTTGATGGTTCAATGAATAAACAAATATAAGAATACATATTCAATTAATAATTGATATGATATAAGGTTATGAACTCTTAATTCATAAAATAGAACACCATTTTAAAATAATATATATATATATATATATTGTAATTATTATTAATATTAAAATATAATATATTTAAAAAATGAATAATATTAAATGAATAATTTTTTTTAATCTTAATTTTTAAAATAGTTAATTAGAATTATTTTATTTTTAGGAATAAAAATGTTATCAAGGTAAAAAAAATCAATTACCACTTTAATGGTAATATAATATAAAAAATGGTAAACATGAGTGGTAATGACATTTAATATCATTCAACCATATATTTTAATTTTGTGTATTTTGCTATTTAAGACATATCTCTTATATTTTTCATCATTTTAAAAACATTATATTAGAAAATTACTATATTAAACATCTGAAAATGTGTATTTGTAGAAATTTAACTTAAAAATGACCCATATATGAACCCTCATATACCCCTCCCAAACAAGTCAAAACATTTAGTTATATCATGAATACTTACACATTATTCCTATCTAAAATCCGTATTAATTGTTTGGTAAAATATAGTTCAATGAATGATTTCTATATCCATTATTCCAAAGAATTCCATTTTGAAAAGGGTAAAATGCTTCCGAATGTGTGCCTAGATCGTCGCCATATTTTTGAAATTTCGTCTGATCTTAACTACTTATAAGCACCATCCTGTATTTTTGGAAGGTTGTATTAAAATCATAATTAATCTGATAAAATTATACATTTATTATATAACTCTAGACACTTTCTCATTAATTTATATAACATGTTCTTGTTTGGGTCAGCACAATTTCCCACTTATAAGATGTTAGACCAAAATCATATTGATCATGATAAATATGTATCTAGACATTAATGAAGTTGATATAAGATATTAAGGAAGAATTAATTTCATTTATGTGGTTCTAGAACCGTAAAAAAATTAATCATCAATATAAAGTAGCATGTCATTATAGGTAAATTAACCAAAACATTTTTTTAACATATATAAATATAATGAACTATAACCATAACATCCAGTATGAGATCTTGGAAATGAATAAATTAAACCCAAAAACTATTCAATTAAATTTTATAATATAGTTATTTTGAAAACATTATCCAAGAAAATATATTGACATCACCATTATGAAACTTCTAAAAAAATATAAATTATTAACACAAATTGATAAACAATAACTAAAAAATATATGTATAATTATTTAATAACATTGAATAGTATAAATGGTGGGATATATGAATAATTTTATTATCAAATTTATTATTTTGTATTTTGTTTATTTTATAAGAAGATAATGTGCATTCATGGAATTTTGGTGTAAATGTAAGGGCCTCAATACCAATGTCATTTTGAAAGAGGTTTTTATGAGGGAAATTCCATCTAGAGAAAATTATATATTTTTCTTTACAAAACCGATATATGTTTATTATATTCCAGTTATTCATTATAATTATATGTATTCCTTCCATTTTTCATCTATTTGGTTTGATATTGAATCTAAATTATTATTGTAAGGGGAGTCAACCTTATATTTCCTTTTGGCCACACATTCTTCTCTTATGTGTCTATATTATTTATATTTATTTTGGAATTTTATTATCTATAATTATATGATTGATTATGTTTTTTTAAGTGGAAATGAATTTATTTTTAAACAAAATTAAATTTCAACATTTTTGGTGGGGTCTCTTTTTGAGAAACATTGATCTTCCTTAAAATATTTTAAGGGGATCCCATTTTAAAACATATTATGCACTAACTCCTTTTTTGTATTACATTGATAAATATCCTCTAACTGTTTTTTTTTCATTTTATAAATAAATTTCAATTCAAATTTTCTTATAAATTATTTTATTTTAAACTATTATTTAGTGAAAATGTATAAGGGTTCTCTTATATTTCTAAATTTAATAAAAAGTTCACTATGAATATGCTCTTATTATACCTTAAACCATCATTATTTTGTTGTCATATGATAATTTATCACTCATGTTCTCCTGGAACCCTATTATTTTAAATGATTTAATTAATCTATAACGGATTTTAGAATATTTACATGTAAATGTTGAACATATGTGTATGGTAATTCATTACATGATGAGTGGCTCTAGAATTATATGGACCTATAATGGATTGGATGACATGTAAGATGACATATATGAGACTTTAGAGTGAATAAAATCCACTCTCAAACTCTTTGTGCTACATTTATTTGAATTTGGAGGGAACCTAATACTCTATATAATGAAACATTTGGCAGTGATACTCAATATAGGAAATTTTTATCTATGCATGTGTCACATTATTTTCCCTATTTTTTGTTTTATTTGATCAGGATTATTGAATCATGTTTTTACCCTCCTTTTTCTCATGTATATTATATGATAAAATACTAATTCTATGACCTATTACTTTTCATCCATACATTATTTATTATAATTATATTATGTTGTGTTCACAAACCAAGATTATATTATCATACATAGATGATTATCTTATGGTCATTTAGGAACTACACTAGTATTCTATCTTGTATAACCTTACTGATAATCTGAGAACAATCATTCTAATGCATCAATTTCACTATTTTATAATTAATATTATTGTGTCAGATATGTGTATAATTATTTTAATTGTAAATAAAATATGTGGGAAGTGTTTAATAATGGATGAAAATTACATAAGTATTAATTTGGTCTATGAATAAACTAAACATATTTGTCTCAAGGTGTTTTTTATGATGAGATGAAATGAATATTAATAAATGATGTAACATTTATAAATGTAATCATTGGGTAACCATAGGTGAATATTTAATACAATCATTTAATGGGATCAAATCTCTCCAAATAATTACAAAGGAGCACTACAAAACCCAATAAGACTTTTATATATGAGTATACATATCCCAGGATTTATAAATGAGAATCCATAACCTATTACCTTTTATCTGAATCAAAAAACACTACTGTAACAATGCATTTCGGTTAAGTGGGAGGAACCAACAGTAACTTATATGGGTAGTTTATCATTTGTTAGTATAAAATAAATAAAACACAACTCCAAATAGAAAAATAATATATTAATGACCACTGTTTGAATGTAATTGTAAATGAAATTCAAGAGTAGATATGTAATATTTTACACCTTGAAAAACTGAAATGATTGATTTTAGAATTTATTTTGTGTCTTAAAAAATTAATGTATTCATTTCTGATTGATAACATTAGTATTTAAAAACAAAATCATGAAGTACATTCTAGATTAGTTCAACCCTTTAAATAAATAATAAAAAATATATAATATTTTTACATAAATCTTAATGAGTCTTCCAATAAAAATTCTAGACAATAATATCTAATGAATGTATCTCCTAATGTCTCATAATAACTGATAAAATATAAATATATTTTATAAATTAAATGAATTGTGTAATTTAAATATGTATTTAAACCATCATTAAATTAACCATATTAGTTGTCATTAAATACCTTATAATATTTTTCAAATAATCCATTAGAAATACACCCTAAAATTACATGGAATAAATCCTTCAAATATCCATTCATTTGAAATTTTAAAATTTTAAAGAATGAATATTATTCCTAAAATATGATAGATAATCAAATTAAAAAATTCTATATTTTATAAATTCATATCAATCAAAAAAATCATCTAACTAATATAAATGAATTATTGTATCAATGTAGATACAATTATTAACATAAATTAATTTTTCACAATTTGATAAGTATGAAATATAACTATTATGTTATATAATTTATTATGTTAATATAACTAAGTAATATATTTTTCTAATTGAAAATTTTCATCTCTACCACATACATAATATTTTCCTACTTTTGAGAAATTTTTGTGGTATTTAAATTACTCCAAAAAGTTATAGAACATATATTCCTTACCAAAATTAAATACATAAGATCCCCATTACCATAAAAAAATATTTTTCTGAGAAAATGATAATATATAATATATTTATCAGTTACCAAGGGATATAATGTTTTCTATTGTCTGTAAAAAATCCGAACAGAAGTTGTTTCACAAATTTTTAAAATTTTAATCCATGTATAATTTTTTACACCTACTTGAAATCTTCCAAAATCTCATATAGTTGATATTATAAAAACCATATATAGATGGGTAACATTCTATCCTTCATAAAATATAAGAATGAACTATAATTAATATCTTATACATAAGAAAATTAATAAAAATCGTATATGGGCAATGAATAATAATGAAGAATAATATATAAAATAATATAATATATAACCGCACTAATTTCATCTACTTGTAGTTCGTGCTTCAAATATAATCACTTATTCCATGAATCATTAAATATGTGAATAATATGAAATATGAAAAAGAATACAGGAAAAAATAATTATCAAAAATCAAAATAAATAATGTAGAAAAGGATCCACTCAAAATTTTATAATCCATATTCTCCAAATTTTTGATAATTTCAAAACATACATCAGAAAGAATAATATAAAATATATTATTAAAATTAATATCCCCAGAAATAATCCCATTTTGTTAGAATAAAAATAAAACGATAGTAAAAACCCCATTCTCCTCATTATAAGATATTCAAGAAAAAATATAAAATTATTCCACTAAAACAAATCAGAGATAGTAAAAAAGATATCTTCTGGATAAAATAAAAAATCATAAAAAATCATTGAGGTAGATTAATCACTATAAAAATAGAACATTTATGTTAAAAATTAAAAATATACCAATAGTTCAAGGATTAACCACCCCTCCCCCCTAAAAACAAGCATACCCTACCAAAAAATAGGTTTTCACTACATTACCCTTTAAGAATATTAGAGAAGTGGTGATAATGGGGGTACCATTATCCACACTACCATAACCTCTAATAAAAGGCACAATTAATAGTTCTATGAAAGTTTTATTAAAAGTTCCCCATTATCAGTTCTTTTTCTGGCACTGTTAAATGGTTCCCCTTTATCAGCTATTTTTTAAGTAGAGTTGATAAAGTGGGGTCATTATCAATGCTTTTTTACAGGCACTGATAAACTATATTTTTTAAAGAATTATATTTCATTAAAAATAATATGTTGATATATAAATATGTAAATATATTTATATTGATATAAATATATAATTATATTTATATTGATATAAATATATAATTATATTTATATTGATATAAATATAATATATAATTTAAATATGATCCAAATAACTACAAAAAAAAATATCACTTAATATATAATATATATTGTGAAAATGGATTATAAATTCATTTATAAACACTATTAATTAATAATTTTACAATTATCATCGAGTTATAAGTATTTAATAACAATTTGAAGGTACAAAAAAATTAATAAAAGATCTAATATATGTTTAAAACGAAACTTAATCCTTAAACAACAATAAGTTTTGATCCAAGATTCTATTTGAGCTCTACCACATAACAAATCTATTCTTGTGATGATCACCACGTTCAAGAGAGACAATGGAACCTTTTGTCACATTTTTCGAGGAAAAAAAGGCATAGAAGGCCTCCAAAACTGAATTTTTAGTCTGGATAACTGAATTGTTTTTCCATTCAATCGAATTTCAGCCTCATTCTTGGGCATCCTTTATTCTATTATCATTGGGTAATGAATTTATCTGATGAATTACATTCATATTGATATAATGGATTTTAAATTTTATCATTTTTCACTATGTACTATTATTTATAATCAAACATATACCAATATATTCAATTCCTTTTATATATTCTCACAAAAAAATTTATGTTTACATATAAATAATTAATCTTATATACATAGAAAATAAATTTCTCAATAAATAAGCATTATATAATTAAAAATCTTAAATCTATTTTCATTAAAATATTAATATATGAATATTTACATACCTGTATAATATGGGTGTGTGTTTATATATTTGTTTCTGTCTATATTAACCAATTTTTATATATTATCACTATATTGTAAACATAAATATATATATATATATATGTATATATATATATTAATATATAATTTTTGGTATATATATATATAATTATACTTTTAGTTATGCATACAAGATGTGTGTGTGTGTGTGTGTGTGTATTGCATATATATATATGTATTTATTTATTTATAAACACACATAAAAAAATATTTTATAAGTGTACTTAAAATTATTCTTATAAATATATATTAATATATGAATAAATATACAGATAAAAAATATAACTCTATATATATATAAATAGATATAAATATATATATTAATATATGAATAAACATTTAAATATATTAATATATAAACAAATAGTTTTATCTATATAATTATATATATATATATATATTAATTTATATATATATATATCCATTAATATATCAAAAATATATATATTAATATAACTATATATATTAAAATATATATATATTAATTAAATATATATTAATATATGAATAAATTTCAATATATATACATATCTTTAAATGGAGAGAAAAGAAACATAGATGAGTGGTAAAGGTTCCATGTGCATAGGGAAGAGGTCTCATGATCGAATCCCATGGGAGGAAGGGGTGTGTGTACGAGGTAGTGATGGGGGGTGCTAGCACTGTTAAAGGGTTGGTCAGTGTGGCTAGGGCATGCATGGGTGGTAGAGATTATGGGTGAGGCTTTAATAGTGATACTAAAGGGGGTAAAGCACTGTTAAATCCCCCATCCAATTGGAAGAAAAAAATATAATTTTTTTAAAACATTTCTCAAATCTTTTAAGAAATTATTGATAAAGAAACCTTTTATTAGTGATTTTTTAGCGATGATAAAACACCCCATATATCAGTGGTTTTTTTATCACTCTGAATGGGACCCCTTATAATAGATCCTTGATTATCAGTGCCTTTTAGTGCCGATAAAGTCCTTTTTAGCACGGAAATACCCTATTTTGTAGTGGTGATGGTAGAAAATCCCCCAAAAACATTGAAAATATAAAAAAAAATACATCGAATAAAATAATTGATAATACATAGAATAATATCCCCCAAAATTTTATATTATCTCTCTTTAAAATATGAATTCATTCATTTAGACTACAAATACACTCCATGAATAACCCGTTGTGATCTCTATTGAAAAAAATTTCAAAAAAGCATACAAAGAGATGATGAAAACATGTTTTGATGTTTAAATAATTTTAAAAAGTTATTATAAATTTAAGAAATTGTTAATAAAAATAATGAATTACATAGAAGAAAAGATATTTTATATGACCATGAGATTAAATATAAACATATAGTTTCATGCATAACAATATACCATATAATATAACTAAAAAGTTAAGCATGTTTTCTGTTTTAAATATATTTCCATGTTTCTGTGGACCATATTTAGCCCAGTCTGATTCAATGTTGAACCACGTGGAACCTATTTTATCGAAAGGATAGACATTGAAACTCTGAATGATGATATATAAATAAATTATTTATTGTGGCCACGAAATTCAAAAAACTATAATGAATAGTTACATTCATAATGGCAAAATAATTCAAACTAAAAAAATAAAAATAAGTTATAAATTTTGATTTATCTTTGACAAAGCGGTTCATGTACATCTATGGTAATATCTCATCAAAACCAAAATAGCTCATATTTTAATTTAGTTTTGAAATTTTTTATTCTAAATATTACATCCAGATTTTTACATCCAACAATATTAACTTTCAATTATTTCATTAATGTTTCTTTCATAGCCTAAATATATCAATAATTCATTTGTAAAACTTCAAAATCATCACTAATTTAATTTTTTATTTTTTTTGAAAATTTTCAAGTAATTATTGTATATATTTTTGTATACATTAGAAATATTTTAAATTTGTTCATTATACATGTCAGCAATTTAATTTAACTCTTCCAAAATAGTTATTTAAATAACAAGATTTAGATGTTTAATAAACATAAAAATTATTTTTTAATCGCATACCATTATCATACCTACTAAATCAAACAAATCATTATAGTATCCTTATAATGTCCCAACATATCACTCAAATTACGGTCATCACTGAAACTCTAACCTATAGTGAAATATTTGATCATTTGTCCATATTTAAGTATTATCATTCATTTTTCTTCCTTAGACATTCATATTTATTATTTCATTTCTTATTACATTTACAACATCCAATATTATTATTTATATTTCCATTCAGGCCTCTAATTTTAATACCCATTTTTTACTTCCATTATATTAATTTTTAGACCCATGTATTTTCTTCATAATCCATTTAATGACTTTAGATGGTTGAATTAACTCATTTATAATCTCACAAAAATAATAACATATACATTCATTATAAAAATATGATGATACATCATTAGTATATTTAAAGAAAACTGACATCCTTTTATCATTATCTTCATTATTAATATTTTTAAAATCATGATCAATTTTCAATAATTTTTTAATAATATCATCAATGGTATATTGAGAAAATCATATTCATTTTTCAATTGGAACCTTTTTTGAATACTATTTCTAAGGTAGAGCTTGAATAATTCTTAGAATTAGAACTCCATTATTCATGGTCTCTCCATGATTAATAATCTTGTTCATAATATTATTAATCTGGGAATATATTTTAATTACACATTCATGTTCTAATATTACAAACTCTAGAAATTCAATATTTTTTGTTCTATGTTTTGTTCTCTATAGTTTTATATTCCTTGATGAGGTAATTCTATATATATATAACTTTCATGGTTAGTTTTAGAAGAATTGTGATTAGAAAAAATAATTCTACGAAGATAGTAATAAAATAAAAGCATCTTAAATTTTTAATATAAAATTTATTAATTATAAGAACCATTACAAGGTAATGTCCCAAGATAAAATTATGGATATATTTAAGTCTATCTATGGGGGTCCAACTCAATACCAGTATTCCTAAAAAACAAATCCATTTTTTCCCTGCTACTAAATATATTTAATTCCATTCGAATAAGGTGGTCTCAATGGGTTATAATTACTATCCTCTTAAGATGTAACTATTTACATGGAACATTCCCTTATTATATGAAGTATAGTATATGTTTAGTTTCATTACTATATGAATAAAAAATATTGTACTAATATTTATTTTCATGTATCATACATGAATATAGTTTAAAAAATCCATACATGCTATTATTTTGATATTTGGATTTAAGGTATCATTGTAAGATACAATTGAAATATTTAAGGTTATAACTTTGGTACCATTTGTTCTATCCAAAAAAGGTTTATGTTATGATAAAATAACATGGTGATATGCAATATTTTAAAATCATTAATGGAACTAAAAATACAATTTTGAATTTGGAGAAATAAATGATTCAAAAAATAAACCTTAACCAACTGTATTAGTGGAAATGGAATGAGAGAATATAAAAAATATAAATAAGGGAACATATGAATTTATTATAGTATGGATCCAAATGATCCTAAGTGCACTCTTCACACTATAAAATAATGATTTTTGATATCCAATATATATATATATATCCTTATTTAATTGGTGTAAAAAAACCTAGATTTTTAAAAAGGGAGAAAAAATACCCAATATTTTAATATGTTCATATATTAATTTGGAATTTATAATTATATGGTAACGAACAAAAAAATTATATTCGTGCAAATAAAACCCACAAATTATGATGGATTATGATAGGGAATGTACCATATAACATGAAAATACTCAACAATTGAAATAATTTTTTTACATCGAAAGGTGAAACCAGTGGTACTTTTTAATGGTATTATAACATGTGTTAGTGAATAGTAAAGGAAAGAATACTCATGAAAAAACAACAAAACCCAATTGATGCAATTCTCAATGAAATTCTCTTTTAGAAAAATAATATCAATACCTTTATGAAATTGATATCGTATAAATTTTTTGTTCATATAGTGATTTTGAAAATCTATGTAAACATTCTATCTCAAGAACATAAATATAAAATATTTACACCATGTATCCCTTCAATTAATTTCTTATACACTTTAAATATTTAAAATGATGACTTATATTTTATCACTTTAATTTCCTTGAGTTCACCTTCATAAATGATTAATGATAATTTTGTTTAGTTGTGTCACCTAAATTATCACAACATCATATAAAATATAAACAACATATTAAATTATAATGATGAAAATAATTCAAATCTATACTAAATAAAATATATAAATTATAATAATTTACTACCTAAAAATAAACGTTTAATACATTATAAATAATCCCTCAAATCATATGGAAAATATCCTTTGAATATCCAACTCTTTTAAAATTTAATATTGTATAGTATGTATAAACAATATATCAAATGATTGATTTTCACTAATAAAATTCATTTTTAGGGAAATAATTGTAATAAAAAAATAACACTATTCATTATAAATTCGGATCACCACATTTAAAAATATTAATATAATAACTAAAGAAAATATATGTATATTTTTATCTTTATAGAATAAATGAATAATAAAAATAAATCTATAGAAATTCAGAAGATAATAAATATAACTAATGTGTAATATAATTTAACTAATCAATGGATCTATATTAAAGATTTAAATTTGAAAAAAAATCATAACTCTTAAACATATATAATTTATTCATACTCTAGCTAACTGTCAAATATATTTAACATACTTGATATAAATATATAAAATATTTCTTTTACTGAAATTGAATATATTAAATCCTCAAATTCATTTTTAATATCTATTCCTTCTAGAATATATCTATATATAATATATTTCTCATCTCCATGGGGATACATAATATTCTTCCCTTTTCAAAGAAATAAAAATTATGTTTTTTCAATCATTGCATAATATTTTAAAAATAATTTAAATATTTATTTAGAAAATGTGTAAGATATATTAAAAATATATCAAGTTATATAATATTTAATCCTAAGTGAAATTTCAAAGATATCCATATATAATATTTTATATATAAAATATTTTCAATAAATAGAACATGAATAAAAATAAATAATAAAGATAAATATAAAATCATTATTTAATTCTATAAGATATTAATGTGTCAAACATAATAATTAATTATATCTAATATGAAATATAAAAATACTAATGAATTAGAAAATTCTATGTGTATTTAGTAATTATAAAAATTAAAATAAAATAATTTCTAAAAGGATCACGCAATGTTTTCTCAATAACATGACTGAAACTAGATCATTTATTAATTCAAAACCCTCTTTTTGAATTTTCAAATCCTTTTATTTTGGAAATTATAAAATAATTCATAAATACATAATTGTTGGTCAGAGTATCCAACTACAGATGGGAGGGGTGAATTGCGTTACTATATAATAATTTTAGTTTAAATGATATTAGTTTTACAAATAACGTTTTCCCCAAAAATAAATACAGCCGATTTAATCAAGGTTATAATGCTATAAGAGTTTGACTGTTTAAGAAACTTCTTAGAAGATTGATTAATTCTATGTAATCTTAATTTGTATTCTTAAATTTTCTTTTGAAGTTATCCAACTATGAAAAATCAGATATAAAATCTTTGTAAGACTAACTATCAAAATGAATTTATTTTTTTCTAGATTATGCAGTAAAGCAGAAAAACTGAGTAGACTAAATTTAAATAGCACACTGGATATAAATCAAGTGGTTGAGTCTCAAGATGAGACCTAATCCACTCCACTTGGTGATCACCTTCCACCAAGCAGTTTATATAAATAAACTATGATCCACACCCTGGATTTGGGTTAACAACAGTACAAGGACTATCTAGGCCATGTAGGGACCTCTTCAATAGTTTTCATGGGTAAGAAAAATTATGACCAGGACACCCAGGGACCTCATCCACAGTTGTCGTGGGTAAACAAGGATAAAGAATTTGGTGTGAGGATTTTGAAATCCTCCAGTTCAGCACAGGAGTCAGTGTGTGTGTAAAATATACATAGTACACACACTTCTCGAAATTAAAATAATAAAATCACTAGAGAGAGTAGATGTGAGTTTATAATGCTCTAGTGATTAGCAGTGCAGCTCGGGACTCCATGGATAAGACAGAAATGATTCTGAGTCCTTCTCTTGTTTTCTATAGAAAAACAGTGTGTTGCGATTCAGCTATTGTTCTTCATGAGTAAAGATGTTTTCTCTATCTCGATGTACTTCGTGTGTTCTTCACCAAGGTCGGATTTCATTCATGAAACAATTTCTTATTTGATGATCTTGCAATCTCTTTTTCATGGTCGTTCTCAAGATTGGTGTTCTGTTCAGTACGGTGCACTCAGATATTTTTTTTCTTGTCACGTGTTGTATTGTGTGTCTCTTAGTCATTGGAACTCTTTTATTCATCCTTGAATGCATGATTTTTGGCCAAAAGGTTCCATGTATTTCATGCCTCGTACCTCATACTATGTCTACAAATAATAATTAAATATGTTAGTGCATAAAAGATGTCAAATATTACCGTTATATAGTTCAATTCAAAGACGAAAAAATAATTTAGGAAACGATGTCACACTAGTTGTCCAAATGGTGTCTCTTTCATGGTGTCTTCTTGTCACAATGTCTCGCTCACTGTGTTTGAGTCACGGTGTCTGACTTATAGTTTCTAGCTTCTAGTTCCTTACTCATATTTTCTGGATTCACGATGCCTTGATGATTGTGTCATGCTAACTGTGTCTATCACTTAGGAAAAGAGTGTGTCTGGCTTAGGGTGTCAGTTCTTTGTGCCTTGCTTCACAGTGTCAAGCATACTCTATCACAGTGTCTCTTGGTCACGGTGTCTCATTGGTCACGGTGTCTCATTGTTCATGGTGTCTCATTGGTCACGGTGTATGTGTCTTGCTCACAGTGTATGACTTACTGTGTCAAGCATCCCGGTGTCTTGTACATAGGCACATAATTGTATTCAGACATAAACAGTAATATGAATAAAATGAATTAAGCTTAACCATTATAAGGTATGATATAACTTGTAAGATAAATATAAATGATTAATTATATTTGTGATATTTGTGATCATTACTATGTTTTTTAATTATTATTGAGATTTTTTATCATTAAAACATGATTAATACATGAGGAGTCCAAAAATATCCCCCTTTTTGATGATCACAAATCAAGTACAGTTAAAGGGTAAATCGAATGCAACTATATAGAAAAAAACATATATAATAATAGATAACTTATAACTTCTGAAATTTTCTCCCCCTTTTGGGATTATCAGAAAGTAGAATGAATATAGGGAAACCAGTTAATATAGAATTAAGAGTGTACAGAAGACAACATATAGTATAAATAAATAATAAATAATAACCCCATCAAAAAATAAGTATTCATTGAGATTCTTTAGGGATGGGCCTTCTCTTTGCCTTTTTTAGAAGCTGAAGAGGAATCCATTGAGGCTGTTGATGATGTTGAAGAAGGCAGAGTGGTGGTAGATAGATAAGGTAAGATGAGACCTTCGAAGACTTAGGGAGCTAATGTTGGAGAAATAGAAGATCTTGTTAGTTGCTGGTCAAGAATAATATGTCTGATCTGACTAAGATCCTAGCCAACAGACATGGTTGTGGAAGCTATAACAGATTTGAATGTAGGTATTCCATGTCTGAGAGGAGAAGCCGATGGAGTAACAATTGTTGTAATTCGAACAAGAAGATACAGTCTCAGAAGATTAATGAAGTTTGTAATAATCTCTCCTCCATACTGCATGGCCTTTTCAAAATCATCATTATTTTCCATGAACTTTTCCAACAATCTAGTAGACTCGGTCAGCTTCTGGACATGGTTTTCGAAGGCTTGAGTTTCAGGACGAATTCTCAGATTCTGTACAAGGTATTTGAAGTGATTTTTCATATCAGTTTTGGAGAAAATCCAGTTGAAATATAAGACCACTTTCTTAGAGAACTCCTGTTGGGAATCATTGGCAATCTTTGAATGGATTTGCACCAGGTCAAGCACTCTATCACTGTTCATAACAACATTACATAAAGGAGCCATATCAAAGCCACTAAATGCATTCTTAATATCTTCCTTTACTATAGATCTGAGCAGAGAACTATCCAAAGAAGGATTTGAGGTTAGACCAGAGGTATGAGAAGCTTTGACTCCTATGGTTAGATACTTGAGATGATTTAGGACCTTTTGAAGACAGCTAGTATATTAATCTTCGAGATTATTAAGGTTCTCCACATGCTATCTCATGTGTTACAACATGTGTTTATTCCTTTCTCCAATATTTTCATCAAAGGATAAGAGGTATGGATGAATCTGGGACACAATATCTCTAGAAATGTTTGAAACAGAATGTTTAGGAGAAGTAGTAGCAGGCACTGATCTGTAATGAAATTCTCTTTGTTGGTCTTAAACCATGCTTTTCAGAGTTGCAAATTCATTGCTGAGAAACATGTTCTAAACTCTTACTTCTTGAATATCATTTATCATATTGGGTTGAATGTGCCATATGACCTTTTCTAAAAGCATTTAGGCATCTTCCCGACTCATTTTGGTCACAAGATGTGGTTGATAGGACATAAGCATCTCAAATCCAGCTATGATAGTGTCTCCAAAGACATTCAAATCATCTTTACTGACAAAATATTGTTGTTCAGGTAATGGTGCAGGTGTAGGAGGTGCTATAGGTGTAAGCTTAGGTTGAGGTTCAGGTTTATTTTCTAGTTGAGGTTCAGGTTCAAGTTCATGTTTAGGTGTAATGTATGTGACATATTACAATTGAAACAAAGAAGAAATATCAATTCCAGTTGCAGTAACCTTTTTAGATTCACTCACATCATAAAATATGTGGAATTTATACTATGTTTCCTCTAAATATGACTCATTTGGTTGAGATACTTCATCAGACTCAGCTTCACCAATCTCATGATTTTGAGGTTCCTCTCCATCAATGAGTGCTTCCTTTTCTAGACCTTGAGGCTTAGGTACTTGTTCTAAATACACGGGTTCATCTCTATTATCCTCATCCATTTCTCGCCTAGCCAACCTAAGTGCTATCCTTATCCTCTCTTCATCAGAGGGTATTATATAAGGAACATATTGTTCCATAAGAAGGTTTTCCAGATGAGCTTCTTGGATAATAGGGAGTTCCTTTTGAGTTGGTTCTTGCACTGTAGGGATTTCTCCTACTACAGACTCTTCCATGGCTAGCTGCTCAAATTATGGGACAAATAATACTCTTGAAGCCTTAGATTGGATTTCCAGATTAACAACGGCTCTATGGGAAGAAGATTCTATTCCAAGAACAACAGGAGGAAAAAATTCCTTTCTTTCTCAAAAAAAAAATCTTCCCTATGATATATAGTAGCCTCTTATCTATATGGTAATTTAAGTGCCTTTTCCTCTTCTTCTTCATCTTCTGAATATTCCAAAACTTCATATGGTTCCAAACTAGGATCAGAAATGTCCTTTTGGCCTTGTTGGATAATCCACAGGATTATACTTCTCATAGAGATTATCATTATCTTTAACCCACTCCTTCTTCTAGGGGTTCTAGTTTATTTTTATCCTCCTGATGGTAGCATTGTATAACCAGTATTCATAGTCCATAAGTACTTCTTCATTGGGTCCAACTACTCCTTTTGAAACAAGAATTTCTGAAATTAGCCTAGAGTAGAACATATATGTGGATTTGGATGTGACTAGGATCAATTCACACATATGGTTAATGATATACTTTCATAGATTGATTTTGTATCCATTCTTCATAAGATGAATCAGGAAAACATCATGGTACTTCAAGAAAGAAAAGCCACCTTTCCTCGGGCTAATCAGATTTTGAACAAATTTAAACAACAGCCTTGTCTCTCCACTAAGTCCAGAATCTATGGCCCTTCTCTTGGTGCCATTTCAATTTTGGGTTTCCAGTGCATTTTTCAGGTAAAATAAATCAGTTGTAGGTGGGGGATCTCTCTGATAATCATCACAAAATCCTTCGTGAGGTATCCTATGACATGAAACCCATAACCTTGATGAGAAGAATAATTTGTTTCCATTGACCCAACTCCTCACAACATAGCATTCACCAGCATCAAAAGAAAACTGTACATACTGATAGAACTGAGCTACCAACCTCGGGTAAATAGTTATATCCTTCCATGAAAACTATTCTATCCAGACAAGTTCTCTTAATAATTTTAAAAGAAGATAGTTTCTAGACAACAACCACTCAGGGAAAATTTCCATTTCAAGTAAACACTACAGTTTACCAGGTTTGGATTCAAGGGTCCTTCGGGCGCCAACTTCGGTGTTATGTTCTCTTTCTTCGAGCTTTGCTTCCCAAGTGTGGATGAAGATGGATGCTTCATCCTTGGCATCCACTGATGTTTCAATAAAGAGAGAAAGATAAAGGTTAAAAGTTTGAGAGCGTTCGTTAGGAGGTCTGAGTAAATAACCGAGTAAAACCCTTTTGTTTTATCATTTGGTAATGTCACAGGTCACAAAAAAAATGCGGGAAAGTAAAAGAGCTGGAAAAAGAATTACCGTGATACGGTTTAAAACAAAATCATAACTAATTTTCACTATTAGACTTTGAATAGTCGTTATGGTGTGATGGTAAATTGTCGTCACTGTGAGATAGTCAGTGGCCATCACGGTGAGACAGTAAATGATCTGTTCTGTCATTGCGAGATAGTAAGTGACAGACTGTGAATAGAAAGTGCGAACGGTGAGACCGTAAACATGAGACATTAACAGAGAAAATGTTAACATGAAACAGTAAAGTAAAATATAGTAAAATATTAAATTGTAAGACCAGAAAGATATCTATTTTTGATTGATCAATCCATGATCATGTATGATGTAATATATTCTCTCAGAATTTAATGGTTTAGTGAATATATTAGCAAGTTGATATTTAGTACCAATGAATTCCAAGGTGATATCACCTATTTGATTGTGATCTCTCAAAATTTGTTGTATTAGATAAATATGTTTTGTCCTAGAATGTGAAACATGATTTTTTGAGATGTTGATAGCACTGGTGTTGTCACAATTTATTGGTACATGTCTAAATTGACATCCATAGTCTAGTAATGTGTGTTTCATTAATAACATTTGTGCACAACAACTTCCAGAAGCTATGTATTCAGCTAGTCCAGTAGATAATGCAACAGAATATTGTTTCATACTACACTATGATACTAGTGACTTCCGTAAAAGTTTACATGTTTTAGAGGTGCTCTTTCTATCCAACTTATAGCCACCGAAGTCATCATCAGAATAAATAACTAGTTCAAATGATTATCCTTTAGGATAGAACATTCCTATATTGGGTGTATGTTTGAGGTATTTAAAAATTCTCTTTATAGCATTTAAATGTGATTCTTTGGGGTTTTCTTGAAAGAGAGAACACATACACACACTAAACATAATATCAGGCTAGCTAGAAGTTAAGTAGAGTAGACTTCCAATCATTCCTCTACAAGTGGTTTGATAAATAGATTTTCCATCTTCATCAAGATCCATCTTATAGGTGGTACTCATGGGAGTGTCACTACTTTTAGTGTTATCTAGTCCAAAACATTTTAAATGATCTCTAGTGTATTTAATTTGAGTCAATACAATTCCATCATTATTTTGAATGATTTGAAATCCAAGAAAGAATTTTAGTTCACCCATTAAACTCATTGAAATTCATTTTTCTTCATTTTAGAAAAATCAATACATAATGAAGTTTTTGAAGATCCAAAAATAATATCATGTACATAGATTTGAACAACTAAAACATCATTATAAATAAGTTTTATAAAAAGGATAGGATCAGATATTCCTTTTTTAAAACCTTTGGAAATAAGATAAGTACTTAATCTGACATACCAAGCTCTTGGAGCTTGTTTTAGACCATATAAAGCTTTTGATAGTTTGAAAATATGATTGAAAAAATGAGGGTATGTAAATCTAGTGGTTTTTGAAAAAAAAATTCCAAATCTATATACCCATTTAAGAATGCACTCTTCACATCCATTTGATATAGTTTTAAATTCATATGTGAAGCATAAGCGAGTATAATTATAATGGCTTCAAGTCAGGCTATTGGATCAAAGGTCTACTCATAGTCAATTCCTTCTTCTGGTATATAGCCTTTTGAAACTAATCTAGGATTATTCATAACTATATTTCCAGCACCATCTACTTTATTTCAAAACACCCATTTAGAGCCTATGTCAAAAGTGTCCTTGGGTCATTCAAAAAGTTTCCAAACATTATTTGGTTCAAACTGATTGAGTTTTTTTCATACCAATTACCAAAAATTCATCTTTGATGGCATCAATAATGTTTTTAGGTTCAAGTTGTGACAAGAAGGCTTGATGTTCAACATGATTTCTAATATAAGCTATAGTTTGTGTTCCTTTCTCTAAGTCTGCCACAACAGCTTCTAAGGGATGGTTTTTAAGGGTTCAAACCTTTCTAGAAAAAGAGGGTCTAGAGATTTTAGTTTCATCAATATATTTTGGTTCATTATGACTTGATTGCACAAGAATTTCAAGAATTAGAAGTTCTCACATATTCTTTCATATAGGTATTCGAGGATTTTGAGATGATTTTCAGATTTGATACATCATCCTCAAGATTTTGTAGGATAATTCTAGGCTCATGTAGATCTGTTTTATCAAACTAGATATGGATAGATTCATCCACACATTTAGTTCTCTTATTGAATACTCTGTAAGCATTACTTGATATTGAATAACCTAGGAAAATTCCTTCCACACTTTTGGATGAAAATTTTTCAAGATTATATTTAGTGTTGATTATAAAGACTTTGGAACCAAAAACTCTAAAGTAATTAACCTTAGGCATTCTATTATTCCAGAGTTCATATGGGGTCTTTTTTTGAATTGGTCTAATTAAGACTCTATTGATTATATATCATTTTGTATTAATAGATTCAGACCTAAAGTAAATAGGTAGGACATATTCACTAAGCACTGTTCTAGGAATTTCTTGCAAGGTTCTATTTCTTCTTTCTATAACACCATTTTTTTAGGTGTTCTAGGGGAAGAGAAATTGTGACTATAACCATTTTGTGAGCAAAAGGATTCAAACTATTGATTTTCAAACTCACAGACATGATTGATTCTTAAAGATTTAATTTCAAGTCCACTATTGTTTTCTACAGACATGACATACTTAGTAAAATAATAGCATGCT
This sequence comes from Viscum album, assembly GCA_963277665.1. Lineage (NCBI taxonomy): Eukaryota > Viridiplantae > Streptophyta > Magnoliopsida > Santalales > Viscaceae > Viscum > Viscum album. Next base: position 1,229,822,580 of record OY728162.1, on the reverse strand, counting down.
TCACTTTTGGGAGCCATGAAAAAGTTTCAGGTATATCTAGAGAAATCATCTACTAGAACATAAACATAGTGCTTCCCATTTAAAATAGAAACCCTAGATGGTCCATACAAATCCATGTGAACCAACTCGAGAGGATGAGAAGTAGAAACTTCTTTCTTTGGTTTGAAAGAGATTTTTTGTTTATTTCCCTTTGGACAGGGATTACACTTTTTTTCATTTGAAAACGCAAGTTGGGGTAAGTCTTTAACTATGCCATTTCTAGTTAACATTATATGGGATTGAAAATTATACTGTCCTAGTCTCCTATTCGAGAGCCACGATTCTTTATGGAATACACTTAAGCATGATGCATTTGGAGAGGCTAAGGAATCTAAATTAATAGAATAAACATTCTCACTACTTGATGCAGAAAATACTAATTCATTTTTAGCATTGAAGACATCACATGAATAATTATCAAATTTAACATGATATCCATCATCACAAAATTGTGAGATACTAAGTAAATTATATTTTAAGACATTATAAAATAGTACTTTATAAATTAGAATAGAATCATAGTTACCAATATTTCCTAATCCAAGGATTTTACCCTTTGCACTGTCACCAAATGTGACATGTCATCCATCTACTTCTACTAGGTTTTTGATGCATGAGTAGTCTCCTGTCATGTGTCTTGAACACACATTGTCCAAGAACCACATATTTGTGCAGGATATATTTAAGCATCTTTCCTACAACATGATCAAGAAAATATAGATTTTGGTACCCATATTTGTTTGGGTCCAGTAACATTAGTAATAAGTGCTTTAAGAACCCATAATTGTTTCATAGGTTTCCTATAGGAATTGTTTAAAGTATTTGAAAAATAAACACTATTTGGTCCAAAAAAACATGAAATAGTATAGTATATATCATGACTCGAGCTAGATGAGTTGTGTCCAGAACTGGGAGCAAAATTATATGTCCTAGACTATGCAACAAAATTTGTTCTACCAAGGTTTCTTTTACCAAGTTGATATCCAGTGCCAATATTATATTTAAAAGCAATTTTTTTCCCTGACATTTAGGTAAGGGTATTTTTACCATTATTAAAATTTTCTAAGTCACTTTTTATTTTCTCATTAGAAATTTTTAGTTCATTGATTTATTTGAGCCGTTGAGAATTTTTCTCTTTTTCAGTAGTAAGTTCAGATTTAACAATTACAGTGAGGGAATGTCGTTTCATAAATGATTTATATTTATTCTTTAATTTATTGCATGTCTCTTCAATCATGTTGCAATATTCAAAAATTTCTTCATTTATCATATTTTCATAGTTACTTTCCTCTTCAAAATAGTATGAATTATGAATATAAGAGTTCAGTGTAACCTCATATGTGTTTTTCATAAAACACATATTGGCCTTGTTAGCCTGTTCATCATGTGATGTCCCTGAGTCCCCTGAACTATCTTTAGAGGCACTCCAATTTTCCTTCATTTATTTTTTGAACTTCTTGTCCTTGTCCTCATACTTCTTCTTACACTTATGTTTTGGACAGTCAGCCTTTATATGTCCTTTACGCTTACATTCATAGAAAACAATCTCATCAGTTTTATCACTTCTTTTCCAATCCTTTTTCCAATTTCCTTTTTGGTCATAATTTCCCTTGATGTTAGGATTTCTAGGAAAAAATTATTCTCATAAAATCGTTTGAATATTCTGGCCAGTTGATCCATCTCCTCATCACTGTCTGGTGATGATTGTTAAGTAGTGTAATTGTCTATAGAAGATTCCAGTTTTCCTTGGTCTTTGTGCTTCAAAAGGGAGGAATTGAATGCAATAGATTTTTTCATTGGTTCATCCTCCTCTTTTTTGTTGACTTTCAGATGTTCCTCATACATCATTAGTTTCCCAATGAGTTACATTACAGGTAACCAGCTGATGTCGCATTACTCTCTAATTGAGACAGAGGCTCCCCTCCATATGTCAGGTAGGCATTTGGGAATTCTCATGATTTGTTCTTTGGCATTGACTTCTCTTCCTAGAGAAATCATTGTGTTGACAATCTCATTGATCCTAAGATACAAATAAGAAATAGGCTCATCAGTTTTCATCTTGAAATTATCATATTTTATAGTATATGTATTATGTCTCATTTCCTTTACACTGGATGTGCCTTCATGTGAGACAGAAAAGGTATCCCAAATTTCATGGGCAGTTTTACAAGAATAAATCCTATTAAATTCTTCATCTCCTAAGGAACAATATAAAGAATTCATGGATTTTCAATTATTATTATAAGAATGTTTGGAAGGATTATCCCATGTAATTCTATCAGTCACAGGAAGTTTTTATTCATCTATAATGGATGACCAGATTTCAAAGCTCATACTCTCTAGATGGATTATAATTTCAATTTTCCATTGAGAATAGTTTGTTACATTAAAGAATGGTGGTCTATTGGTGGCATCACCTTCCAATAAATTATCCATACTAACAAATTTCTTTAAAAGAGCTAGAAATTTAGAATTGATTGAAACTTAAAGGTCTAGAAAGTAAAACTGCAATCACAGTTGAGTAAGATTACACAATGTCTTAATAAAGAAACCTCTGATACCAAATGTTAGTCAGAGTAGTTAACTCAAGAGGGGAGGGGTTAATTTAGTTACTGTATAAATTTTTTTGATTAAATGATATTAGTTTTACAAATAATTATTTCCCATAAAATAAATACATCATTGTTAATCAAGGTTATACTGTTATATGATTTTGACTGTTTAAAAAACATCTTAAAAGTTTGATTAATTCTAAATAATCTTAATTGGTATTATTGAAATTAATTTTGAAGTTATCTAACTATGAAAAATCAGATATATATTCCTTTCAAGACAAACTATCAATGTGAATTTAGTTTTTCTCTGGATTATGTAATAAAGCATCAAAACAAAGTAGACTAAATTTAAATAGAAATGCGAATATAAAACAAGTGGTTAAGTCTCAAGTCGAGACATAATCCACTCCACTTGGTGATCACCTGCCACCAAGAAGATTATATAAATAAACTTTGATCCACATCCTGGATCAGTGTTTACAACAGTACAAGGACTGTCCAGGCCACGCAGGGACCTCTTCAACAATTTTCGTGGGTAAACAAAAAAATGACAAGGCCACATAGGGACCTCTTCCACGGTTTTCATGGGTAAAAAGGATAAATAATTTGGTGTGAGGATATTTAAATCCTCCATTTCAGTGCAAGAGTAAGTGTGTGTGTAAAATATAAATATTACACACACTGCTCGAAAGTAAAATAAATAAATCACTAAGTGAGAGTAGATATCAGTTAAAATGCTCTAGGAATTAGCATTACAGCTCTGGAATCCTTCGTTAAGACAGAAATTCTTCTGAGACTGTCTCTTGTTTTTTTGTTGAAAAATAGAGTGTCGTGATTCTACTTTTGTTCTTCACAAGTAAATATGTTCTCTTGATCAGATTGTACTTCGTGTGTTCTTCAGCAAGGTCGGATTGCGTTCATGAGACAATTTCTTCTTTGAAGATCTTGCAATCTCTTCTTCATGGTCTTGCTCGAGATTGGTGTTTTATTCATTACAGTGCACTCGAGTATGTTTTTCTTATCACATGTTGTATTTTGTGTCTCTTACTCTTTGGAACTCTTCTCTTTATCCTTGAATGCATGTGTTTTCGATAACAGGTTCCCTGTATTTCATGCCTCATACCTCGTACTATGTCTACAAATAAACATTAAATATTTCAGTGCATTAATGATGTCAAATATGACCATTAAAAATTTAAAGTGAATGAAGACAAAATAGTTTAGGAAATGGTGTCACATTAGTTATGCAAATGGTGTCTCTTTCATGGTGTCTCCTTATCACGGTGTCTTTCTCACGGTGTCTGACTTACGGTTTCTAGATTTCGGGTGCCTTACTCATAGTTTATGGATTCACGGTGTCTTGAAGCTTGTGTCTTGCTAATTGTGTCTGGTACTTAGGCAAACAGATTTTCTATCTTACGGTGTCTGTTCTTAGTGTCTTGCTTCATGGTGTCTGGCTTACTGTGTCACGATGTCTCTTGGTCATGGTGTATCATTGGTCACGGTGTCTCATTGGTCACCGTGTCTGTGTCTTGCTCATAGTGTCTGACATACTGTGTCAAGCTTCAGGGTCTCTTGTACTTAGGCACATAACTGTATTCAGACATAAATAGTAATATTCATAAAATCAATTGAACATAACCATTATAATGTATGAGATAACTTGAAACATAAATACACATGATTAAAAACATTTGTGAGATTTGTGATCATTAAAACATGATTAATACCCGAGGAGTCGAAAAATAATTACTAACTCTTTGATTCCCATTGTATTATATAATGTTTTTATAAGAAAACATAATCTTTTTATCTAACATAGAATATGATTTAAAAAGTTAAAAGATATACTTTTTCATTAGGATTATCAAAATGAGGCAGGATATGATATGTTTATTATAATGATACTTGATATGATTTGTTTATCATAATGAGACTAGATAAAATAAAAATATAATTCAACATTATTGAACTCAACCTTATTAGATCAAATATTATTTCAATTGTTTTGTGTTTCATACTAATAGAATATTATTACTCAGATTGAAAATGGTTTCGTTTAATATCATAAAAATAGTAAAAGAATTTATCATAATGACTTTTTCGTAACTAGAAAATGTTATATATAATATATATGAAGTTTCAATTAAAAAAATGGTGTATATAAAAATGAAATAACACATTCTATTATAATATAACCATTGAAGTGCTTGGACTCCATATCATGGTGAAAAAACATAGTGATAATTTTCTTATTGGAAGGTCAAGATAACCATTTGATGAATTCCCATAAATTCATGCTAATTATAAGAGTTTGAAGCAATGTTCTGATTATTTCATTAGAAAACAATCTCAATGTTAAAGAGCTATGAATACTACAAGAGTGAACTACTTTTTCCTCATACTTGTAATATTTTTGATTTTTTTTACTAATTTATTTCTGCCTCCGATTGTTTGAATATGATAGAGGGATTCAATGTCCAGGAAGACATAGATACAAGGCATCATATTGATCATGGCCTTGTAGGTATATCCAGATAGAAACAATCATTGTATCAAGGGAACCTGGAGATAGTGTGAAATAAGAGGATCATTGTATTGAGGGCTCACATTGAGAGAGAGATATACCAATCTTCATATATAGGGCCTTCCCCTACAAGGGAATAGAAGATATTCTTGTAAGTGTAAAAAATCAACATCTATCATGTGTTATTGGATAGCATACTATTTCGGTTAAAATAATTGTATTCATTTTTATTATGGGTTTTATTACTAGTATTTTATTGTCGATGGAACTGTATTAGAATGTTAATCCTGTGGAAGCCATCTTTTTATTTTTTTCATGTTTATCATAATATCATTGATTCCGCTAAAATGGTTAAAACTAGTATATTTTTGTGACTTTGATTTAATATTAATATTATTCTAAACACATTAAGGTATAACAACTATTTCAGAAATACTTTGATTTATCGTAACCATTTTGACTATAATTCTATTTGTGTTTACGTTGATTAAATCATTTCTTCTGAGAATACAATTAGACTTTGAATATGATACATCTAATTATTAAATATTAATATATACATTTTTATAGTAGGATCATTTTCTCATTATTACATGTGGAATACATATCATAATCTACCTAATTATGATACTTTTTTTATCAGACCAAAGCACTGTGTCTAATTACTATTTAAAAACCTAATAGGTTATGTGAATACTAATTGTTTGCCATTTAAATAAATATTCTCTTACGATTAAAAACCAATTTGTTGATCATAACTTAAAATTAACCTCCCCTAATTTATTTCTACATCTTCATATAAGTTATGATCCAAAAATTGGTATGATATCGAAGTCTCTAATTACTAATACTTACATTTGGTATCAATGCAGATTTTCACTACTAATACATACTATCTTTTTCATCTGTATAATTACAATATAGTTTAAATTTTCTTAATAATATTTTGGATTAAAAATACCAACTAAACACATGTTTATTCTGGAATAGAATTTTTTTGTTTTAAATGCAACATGAATCAATGTCGATTCAATATTAAATCTCAATCCAGATTGACACCATATTTTTTATAGAGATGATTATAAGTATTTGAGAGAAATAATGAAGACATTCCTTATAAATAATGGTGTTGAATCTATTGTCATGTTAACATGGGATTTAAATATCCATGACAAGGAAATTGAAACTATTAAAAATAATGAAAAATATGAGTGTCAAATGAATTACAGAGTTAGAAATGTTTTATTATGTTCTATGACCAAGAGAATTTATAGATGGATATATCCTAAGAAATAATATAATTTTATTTAGAAAAAACTAGAGATGACTCATTTTGGAATTTCAAAGGATTATGAAATAAGAATTGGTATTCTTAGAGATGAATATCATGCATTTAAATTTAATTTTGATGATACTATTGAAAAGGAAAAACATAAGTTTTTTCAAATAGTTAATAGTATACACTCTACGGGGGATAAAGGATTATAATATGATAACCATGTAAAAAAGATAATAGATATCATTCCCATTGAGCATGAATCTAACAGAACAGTCATTGATGAATCAAGAAAGATATCAAATGTTACTCTTAATGATTTTTTGGAACCCTTTTACAATCTGAGGGTATATTTAAGAGAGATGATGAGAAATAAAAATGAATGTATGATGGAATTTCTTTTTCTTTTATATAAAATAGGAAAAATGATAAGCCTCCTAAAATTTTGGTTATGTCAATAAAGATAAATAATTATATCATTCAATATGAATAAAGTGATTCTGACAATTCTGAGAATGAATTTGAAAATCAGGCTTGACGAATGGAAAAGATTGTTTTTAAAAGGGATTTTTAGAAAAATTATAAGAAAATTAAAAAATATAGTAATAAAAATAAATATTATGAAGTTAATTTATTTCAATGTAAATGAGCAGGAATTATTCGAACTTACTAAACCATGTTGAAAAGATAATAAAGAAAGGGTAAATTTTTTGATAGGAACAAAAGTATTTATTTTAAGTCAATTGGTAAGAATTTTATTAATGATTCTAAAACATGGTGTGCCAGTGGTGGTGATTCTTATGACAATTCATTAGATAATGAAAATCTATATTAGTTGAATATTGGTCTTTTTTCGATCTTACCTTCCACAAATAAATTTTTTATGGCCATGTTACTGACTACCAATTCCTCAACTAACATGTCATTTAATTAAAATTATATTGATGATAAGAATTATATATCATTAATGAATAATATTCATCATCTATTGATTATAATAATTTAACTTATTATGAAGAAGTTTATTTCTTTGTGAAACTTTTATAAAATGATATTTGTAACATATATAAAAAACATGAAACAAAAAATGATGAACATGAAAAATATGATTCAAAAATTTATATTTTAATAAATAAAATATTGATTTTATCAAAATATCTTGATATATCCAATTATTAATGAGAAACTATATCTAATAATCTGGAAAAATAAATTTTTGAAAAGGATAGTATACAAACATGTTTTTTAGAATCTCAATTACAAAAATAATACATATGTGGATAATAGTGTAGTTGTAATGTCTAAAATTTATTTAATGAAGAAATATTTATCAAAATTTACTGCTGGAATGTAAGGTTTTTATAAAATATATAAACAAATCTAACAACATCATACTAGTTCAACATTGTGATATACTTATAAAAACCATGTTTGTAGTAATAACATCTTTATTCCTAAAAATGCACCCTTTTGTAAAAAAAACAATTTATAGGTCATTGGGAAATTAATTTTTCATTAAATAAAATCTAATTATTAGGGTTCTAGAATGACCATCTTTTAAAACAAATGTGGCTTCGAAAAAATCTATTTTAGAACACTTATGAAACCATGAAATTTTAGATTCCAAAAAAATAATTATTTGGTTTTTAGGAAAAGAGAGGATATATAAAAAAGAATACATTGTACATGGATACTTGGTGTTCTATAAATATGAGAGGAAATAAATATTTCTATAAGAATATTATCAATATGGATGGTGGACATGTTGCAATTAGTGTTAATGCTTAAGGATAACATATCGGTATATGTGGTATTTATCTTCATAGAAAATCTCTCATTTAAAATGACTGTTTTTAAAGGCCTTATGAACAACCTCATAAGAATAATTTATTTATGCGTTTACCATTACATTTTCAATTTTAGGAATGATAAATGTGTAGTACACAATTCCAAGGATGAAAAGATTCTTTCAATAAATAGATATGAATATGTATACACACTAAATTTACAAAATCGTAGCATCCAAAAAATATATTTCCTTAGTGAGATAGAAGATAAATTTTTGTTACGTCATAAGATGGTAATACATTGTAAACATATAATCTTATCAATATTAACTATGAATGTACTTGTTAAATATTTACTAGATCATATATTTGATTAATAAAAAGGTGGTTATTTGTTTCAATATGTTATGCTACATAAGTCTCAATCTAAATCTACTATTGAAGTATTAGAATATGATGTTTTATAACAAGTTCACATATTTCATTTCATTCCTATAAAAACTAGAAGTATTGGTGTAATGTTCTAAGTGTTTATTTTATTTTATGATTACACATGATACACATTGATCTATTTTAATGAAAAGAAATATAATTCCATTTTATATTTTAAAACTTGTGTAATAAAATATAAAAATGGGTAAAACAATATCTTGATAACAATTCGTAGAGATCATGATGCAGATTTTATAAATTCATATTTTGAAACATTTTTAGTAAGAAATCCCATACACATATTTTTTTAGCACATATAAATCCTCAGAAATATGGGGATTTTTTAAATAGAAATCGTATTCTTCAAGAATCAAAGATCCATGTTGATGGAATACTCAAATTCTATATATTTTTGGGCTGAAGTAGTAAGAACTTCTGGAAACACTATAAATTTATTATTAATTTAATTCATTATAAATAAAGACCTATATGAATTGTGGACAGGCAAGATATCAAAAAAAATTTACATCTGAGTATTTGTATGGGAAGTATTTATATGGAATATGAAAAGTAATTTACAAAAATTCACACCCAAATATGATGAAGGTATATTTTAAGGATATGAAACTACTCCTAAGGCATATATAGTTTTTAGTAAAAATTCTAATATTTTATGGAAACAATAGCAGTTAATTTTGACGAAACTGTTGATTTTTTATGCCAAAACTACCAAAATCCTCATATGTGATTTCCAAAACTAGTTTTAAACCTTCTTTAAAGATTCGTCTAATGAGGAGAATCCTAAGGAAATAATTTTTTAAGCATTTAATTAGGGAAATGTTTTTCCTTATGTTGATTACATAGTTTTTAAAAATCTAGGTTGGTTTTTTATTAGAAAAAATCATAGTGGTAGTATTATTGTTTATGTGAATCAACTAGTAAGGAAAATATGTTCCTTATGAAATAAACCATAACATCTTTATTTTTTTCCAATTTGAACATAAAAATCATCATGAGGCTTTAGGTTATGGGGATTATATAAAATCTATTCAAGAAGAACTAAATTAATTCGAAATAAATAATGTCTAGAACACGGTAAAAGTACCATTATAAACATCAATAATTAGAGTAAAATGGATTTTTAGATATAAGTGTGATGAAAATGGAATGATCATTAAGAATAATGAAATACTTGTTACTAATGTTTATAATCAAGAACACTGAATTAGTTATCTAGAAACCTATACACCTATATCTTCACTTGAATATATTATAATTTTATGTTTTTTCTTATTTTACATAATTGAAATTTTTTTCAAATGAATAAGAGGTGTTCTTTTATAAATTGTTAGGTATAAAAGGATTTTTTTGAACAACCTATTTGTTTTGATGATACAAAACATCCTGAATATGTTTTTAAACATACCAAATCATAATATGGCCTTAAAATCCCTTAGAGATTAGTATGATAGTTTAATATGATTTTTATTACAATATAATTAAGTTAAGGGATCTTTGTATCTAGATAATTTTATTAAGAATTTTAATAATAAAATAATTATTGTTCAAGTATATTTTGATGAAAATATATATGTATCAACACAATAATATTTAATATATTTTTTGGTGGATCTTATGAAATATAATTTTGAGATGGGTACGATGGGTGAGATAACATTTATTCTTGGATTCCAAATTTATCGAAAATAATAATTCACTCATATACATCAACATAATTATATAAAATATCTTCTTAAAAATGGTTGGACATGAAAATGCTAAAATTATTAGTACTCCAATTGTTAACCCAATACACTCAATATTGATGAAGTTGGGAAAATATTTGATCATTTTTTTTGAGGTATGATAGAATGTTTACGATACATAACATTAAGTATTCCATATATAATTTTATCTACATTATTATGTAAAAGGTATCAGTAAAATCCAAAGGAATCCCATTTAAAAAGCAGTGAAATGAATATTTTGATGTCCAAAGTGAATTTTCAATTTAACACTTTTGTATTCTTATAGCAATGAATTTGAATTAAAATTTATTTCAGATGTTGAATTTGGTGGTTGTAAAAAAATGGATAAGAAAAGTACATTTAGTTCATTTCATTTATTAGGATATTCAATAGTTTCTTTGTCATGTATGAAATAACACTCAGATGCACTTCCCATAGCTAAAACAGAATAAGTGGCAGCACAATTTTGTTGTTCTCAAGTGTTGTGGATGTAAGAAACACTCAATGATTATTGTTGGAACCATAATTCAGGATGAAGACGATGCCCAATGAAAGACCCATTGACTACCACACAAAGCCCCTTCGTGGAGTACCCCCAGCACCGCAGCCACCGCGAAGCAATTAGGAGGCAAGTGCCACGAACGCATTTTATGTTCGTGAACCCACCGTGAAGAAAGGAGGTGGGATGCTCCGCAAACACATTTTATGTTCACAACACCACCGTGAAGCAACAAGGTGGGATGATCCATGAATTCATTTGACGTTCGCGACCCCTCCGCGTTGCAACGAGGCAGCAGGCTCCGCGAATGCATTTGGAGTTCTCGACCCCGCCTCGAAGCAATGAGGTTGGACTCTCCGCGAAAGCATTTGATGTTCGGGACCCCACCATGAAGCAATGAGGTGGTAGGATCCACGAACACATTTGAAGTTCGCAACCCCTCTGTGAAGCAATGAGGAAGGATTCTCCATGAATGCATTTGACATTCGCAACCCCGCCGTGATGCAATGAGGATGGACGCACCCTGACCACATTTGACATCTGCGATCCGCTATGAAGAATCCAAGTCCCTCTTCACGTTGTGTGAGCTCTGCTCCACGGTGCCTAATACCTATAAATATCGTGCTCCCCCTGAGCTCCACAGAAAAAAAATCTGACCATTCAGCTTCCCAGCTCATGAATCGTGAATCATTCTTCCGCTCGGTGAACCATGAGTTGCGCGAGGTACTTCTACTTCGCGAAGCTCCTACCAATTGTCTCGTTTTGATCCCCTCTTCCGTGAGGTATGCCTTTCATGAAGCCTAATGTCTTTCTCGAAGGAAGGGGATCCCCAAGGGGACCCAGGTTATCGTGCATCATTTATGCTTCACGAAACACCCCTCATGTACACTTGATCCAAATGCTATTTCATGGTCACTATACATCGCGAAGCACATTGCTTCCTGAAACATTACTTCGTGAGGCACCTTTTCTCCGCGAGGCTATGCTCTGAAAATGACCTCCCACTTTGCGAAGCACCACCCATTTTCACCTCCACCCAATTTTAAGTCTAAGGCTCCCCACATCGCAAAGAACACACCTTCGCAAGTTCCCTCTGCCACGTCGAGCAACATATCTTCTCAAGGTCCTTGCCTATGGACCCCTCTACTTGGAAATTCATTTTCCTGTGTGACACTCCAGGGTTGCATGATGTGACATCAATGTCCCCTTGATGACACAACCCATTTTGTTGGTTTGCCTAATGCTTCCTTTCATAGACATGCTAATGGATACTACTTCTTCTCATAGCCACCCTAACTTGGACCCCTCGATTGTTCGCTCCGTGACACCCCTTTTCCACCGAGTTTCCAGTTCCTTCCCTCCCACAAAGAGCAGAGGGTACAAGTTATGTAAGCCCTAGGGGTGTGGAGTAAAAACACCTCGCCCAAGCTACATGATGTTAAACTACCAAGCCCATTCGTCCTCAGCGTATGACGTTAAACTATGACCTCACCTCGTGCCTCTCACTCTGGGTTCCAAAACCTTGGAAATTCTCCAAGTCCCCTGGTCTCCATAGGGGGGATGATATCCTCTTTCTGGGAGTGGTGTCTTTCCACGTGGGAAGGGAAGACACCTTTATGTAAGCCCCTAGCTTTCCTTCTGGGAGGCAGCATCCCTGCTCCTATTTTCTTCGGTCCTTGAGGACAGCAGAGGGTGTGATAGGGAATGGGGCTCCTCCTTTATTCAGTCTCATGTCCCTCTCCTTCTACTCTTTGTCACCTCAGGGAATCCAACCTGGAGTAAGTGTCGGCACCGTGGGCCGCTCAACACATAATCTCCTCTTCACTTCCCATGGAAAAACTGTTCGCGACATGGTCGTCTATCCTTTTATGCCTCTTGTTTCTCACATCGAGCATGAATCACGTGGGCTTAGAGTAAGCATCGTCAGTGACATCATCTTCATCCTGCATGAAATTAAACTGCATTCCCATCCTAAAATATGGAGACTTTAATCCATGTCAAAACATGGTATTTAGGAATCCTCCATGAGGTTAAAGCCCACCTGGACCCCTTTTCCCTTCACGTCAGTTCACTTATACCATCCCTAACGATGAGGACTTTGATCCATGGCAAGGCATGGTACGTAGGATGCCTCGATGAGGATCAAGCCCACCTGGACCCCTAGTCCCTTCACGTCGGTTCACCGACACCATTCTGAACTACATGGACTTTGATCCATGTCATGGAATGGTATGTAGGAATCCTCCTGTTGACGCTCCTTTCGTCACAGAATCTAAAGTTCGGAAAAGGGAATATCTGAGCTCAAAGTGATTAATCCTTTGAAGAAACATCAAAAATCGACAAAAGGATGAAAAAGGAGAACATTTCCCATGTATCGCGCAAGTTCCCTTTTGGTCGCGCAAGTACATTTGCGCGCCGCCTCAATACTTGCGCGACCCCTCATGGTCGTGCAAGGGACTTGCGCGACAGATCTGGTAACCGCCTAGTAACCACCCAGGGTCTTCTTTTTCCTATAAATAGACCCTGTGGGCCTCCCATTCGAGAGGGATCTTTTTTCAGAAACTCGGATTGAAGCTCCCGATGCCCAAGTCTCTTCTAAAAGCTTCCAGAACACTTCTAAGGTAATTTCTTACCTATAATGGAAGATCTAAAGGGAAGAAGGAAGGCCAAGTGTTGAAACTTATCAAACACTTGCGCGCCGACTTAATTCCTTCAATATAACTTGCGCGTCCCCTCTCTAGAAGAACCTCAAGAGGATTATAACGGGTTTAATAAAGAATCGCTCAAGTATTTCAACTCTGGTTGTAAATCGAGCAAGTATCCCTCATGTCGCGCAAGTATACTTGCGCGACCAATACTTGCGCGCCGCCGCAGGACTTGCGCGACTTTTAATACTTGCGCGCCCCTATCTTTTTGGGTGCCCATCTTGCCCATTTTACCCCTCTTAAGCCATTTCACCTTTCCTATTCAAGATTCAGTCTTCAAGATACTCTTCAAAGCCATTTATGGCATGATTTCTTGATTTGACATCCTTGTCTGAAAGGAATTCTGTGAAATATCTCTCAAAACCTAGTGATTTAAACATCTTTATGTCACCAAAAATTGAGAGTTCATTCATTCAACCTCATCCTTTAAAGATGAGAGAATCCTAACTTGGGCATCTTCCTCAGGAGTAAGCCCCAATCAAGTCCTCTAAATCTTGAGCATCTTTCTTAAGAGTAAGCCTCAACCCCAACTTTGGGCATCCTCCTCAGGAGTAAGCCCCAAATTCTTAAAAGTTCCCAAACTTGGGCATCCTCCTCAGGAGTAAGCCCCAAACCTTAATCCCTAACCTGGATCTCCTTTTCAGGAATAAGACTCAGTCATAACCTTGGGCTTCCTTTTTAGGAGTAAGCCCCAAGTCCCCTAACCTGGGTCTCCTTTTCAGGAATAAGACTCAGTCATAACCTTGGGCTTCCTTTTTAGGAGTAAGCCCCAAGTCCCCTAACCTAGGCTTCCTTCTCAAGAATAAGTCCTAGTCATAAATCTTGGGCATCCTTCTTAGGAGTAAGCCCCAAGTCTCTTAAAATTTCTCTTAACCAGTCATAAATTAACATTGATTTGGGTTTCCTCTTTAGGAATAAAACCCAATCATTAGTCCCCTCCTAACTTGGGCATCCTCTTTAGGAGTAAGCCCCAAGATTAGAGTATTCAAATCTCCATGAAGCACATATAACTTTGTGGACCCTGTTCTTGGATTTTCTCCCTAAAAGTAAATCATAAACCTTCGTCTATCTGGGAAGTCATCTATACATAAGCCCCAAAACAAAATTCTTATGATTGCATCCTTCATGGCATAATTGTCTAATTTTTACCAATACCTCTTGTTTCTCACACCGAGCATGACTCACGTGAGCTTAGAGTGTAAAAGTAATTACGACATTCATCTTTGAGCCATCAATCATAAACATCATCCATTTCTCGAACTACGTGGGTTCTGATTCCTTTTCCAAAACAAAGGATACGTAGGTAGCCCATTTATGGGTTCGATCCCAACTTTGAAATAATCTCTGTCCTTCTGAATGACGATAAACTTCAAGTACCCCACTGAGTGGCTTTAAAACCAGCTTGGTCATCATAATGACCAAGAGACTTTTATATAAATGTTTTTAAGGATACCATTGACCAAGAATCTCTAAACAAATATAGATGATTCTCTATTGATGAAGAACCTCGAATACATATAAAAGATTCTCTAAATTTCTTGCATACTTGATCATTGATTGTTAAAATTAAAGGTAAACTCATTTTATACTTGGTAATGTAATAAGGATTCACGAACATAACTTAAATCTATAAAGAGAGTCCCGGAGTAGACAATAATTCCCCTCAAAAAGGTGTGATGAGTCCGACCTCCCATCCTCTCGACCAATGTAAATTCCTTAGCCTCATTAGCCCACAAGCTAATGAGCGCCTGCCTTTGGAAAGTAGGTCCAAACGGATGTGGAATCATTGGATGTTTCCGGTTCTACGATCAAACCCGTTAGAAACCGATCGGAACGTTTGAATCTCCCGTCCAGGAGGTCATCCCCGGATTCCGCGCGAAACAAAAAATGGTGAACCCGACGTGAATCCTTAACCAAGTTAAAGTGATGTTCTTCTTATCTGTTAGGCCCTTTGGGCCAACAAGGCAATCATTGACATGTGCTCATCCAAAAGATGCAGTGGCCGGATTCATCTTGATTATGTCTGTTACATGGAACATGCACTCTTTTTTCAAGATCTTCTACAAAAATGGCTTTCCTTAAATTCACCCCTGTGAATACTGCTGCTGGGAACACCTCTACTGTGAGGTATTCTACTGTGAAAACCAATGCTGCTACTCCTGCTGGAACGTCATCCGCTCTGAGGATGACATCACCAACTCAGCGTCTTCAACGCTGTGTTTCTAATGCACTGGTTAAGGAGTACCGTCGCAACGGTACTATCCCAACTCTGGAGGCCGCTCGTCAAGCCCTCCAAGTTAACAATTCTACCTGGTCGTCCGGACAACGGCGACCAGCAATCAAGAAGCAGACGGTGCTGACTACCGTCTCCAACCGTTTCGGGTCGTTATCCCCGGAACGCAATTTCCATTCACTCCCTTATTCCGAGGAAGTGAATGAGCAGGTCCCGCAGGACCTTAATTCAAAAAGACAGGAGTCCTTCTCAAGGGCTCCCATCAACAATCGCCGCCGGACTCGTGCGGTAGTGCGCCCTCAACATGATGAGGGTACCGACTCCAGGCGTTCAGCTCAGGTTCCTCGAACCCGAGCAGGCAAGATGAATCGCCAGAGACGGAATCCGGTTAACAATAGGCAGGTTGTCATCCCTGCCATCTCCGGAGAAGTCCACCAACCTAACTTGGTGGCAAACAACGAGCAGGCATACACACCTGCCCGTTTTAATCCCGCTGTCCAGCAGACTCGTCTGGCAGCATCAAGCCGATCCCGCCAGGCAATTCCGGCGGAGTACCATAGGCAGGAACATACACCTGCTTATACATCAGCAGTTAGTCAGCAGGCTCGTCTGACTACATATGATGGATCTCGTCAACCGCGTTTGGCGAAGTGTAATCAGCAGGCACATACACCTGCTAATACTAATCAAGCCTACCAAAAGTCTCGTTTGGTAGCGCACAGAGAAGTCAGTCGGAAAGCCCCGACGACAAACAGGAGGAAGACTAAACTCTCTGCCTCCACACTTGAGTACTGTCAGGATTCACTGACAGGAAAAGGAGGACAGGAGCAGGCACATACACCTACTCCAAGCCCGGAATGGACGTATATCCCCGTTCCGGCGGCTGAAGTCACCAAACATATTTTCTCAATGGTGAAAGAGCAGAAGCAAATTCCTGCTCATATTCTGGATGCTTGCCAGGATATCATAACAGCTTCAGCATCATCTCAGGGACAGACACATAAATCTATCCCTAGCAGTGGAGTGACACATCAACAATTCACTCCGGAACAGACACACACATCTGTTCCAGTCCAAGAGGGTTGTGGGGCCTACTCCCCCATATCATATGGACAACCAAGTCAGGCACATACACTTGATTTGAGCGATGATCGTCAGCCTAACCTGACCATCTTTCCTGATCAGGCACATACACTTGCTCAGAGCAATCACTTTCGTCATCAAGTGGTTTCTAAAGCGTGTAAGAAGGCATCTAAGAAAAAGATCCGCCCAGCACAGTCAGGAGATCAAAGGCCAATCTGCAACAAGGCCTTGCTCGATGCTGGAGTTCTTGAAGCCCTCAGACATTTATCTGTTGAAATTCAAGATTCTACTCCCTCAGTTCCCAATAACAGGAACATTAATCCTGAAGGTCTTCAACAGACACTTCCTCATGAAGACTTGCTTGATGAAAATTCGGTCAATCTTGAAGTTTCTTCTTCAGATGAGAACCACAGGAACCCTCTGTGTGGTCAGAAGGCCAAGGAGCAAGAGATTTCATCTTTTGCTGTAACCCATCATGAAGGTCCTCCTCATGGTGATGAACTTCGCTGCGAAAGTCCTCTCCGCAGTAGTGATTCACATTGTCTCGAAAATTCTTCAGAAGGCAATGTAGTGACGAGAAAGCCCTCCTATCTCGAGGCACTTGCAAACGTAAAACCAGTCATGTCTGATGTTTTACTATCGGCAGGTGAAACTCTTTCTCCATCAGAAGATAGCTTGGGGTTCAGGTTATTCTCCGAACCTTCCCTGGGTCATTCATCTTCCAGCATGAATAGTGATTCCTCTACCAATCTTGTTGAATCCGATGAAGCAACAAGGAAACACCAACTCTGGTCCAAACAGGTAGAAGAATCTTGATTTAATGATAAAGAGGAAATGCTGAACATGAGGAAAAAACTGGCAAAAGGTGAAGTTCCAGTCATGTTTTGGCCTTTGGCTGATTCACAGTATGACATTCCAAAGATGTTGACGGATGATGAAATCCATGATATTCGTCTTAACATATGGAAAACTCTTTGTCAATTAAAGAAGAAGGTATTATCTTACGATGAATATGAAAATCATCTTAAGATAATAGAAGGGTTACAACGCCAGATTGATTTGGCATCTCTATCAGTCTCTCGGTATCCGAAGGCTGAAAAGCAACAGAGAACCCTTCAACGTTCATGCCTTGGCGCACTAAGAAGATTGCGTCAGTTAATATCCAATGCTCCATCTAATGTTCATATCAGAGGATGGGGTGTTCACGGAGCACTACATTTCACAGTGCTTTCCGGTCAGCAGAGCCCGCCGAAAATGGTCTCATTCAATGTTATTGCCCATGGCCGGCCACAGTCAATGGTCTTTGTTCATAATCAAAATCTTGCTCGAGATCAAGCTTCAACTAGTTCCTCTCAAAGTCAAGTATATAGAGAACAGGTTGTTGAATTGCTCCTACATCAAGCAGGCGAGAATATTGCACAAGCCTCTCGTCTGGAGCAAACACGTCATCAAATGACAGAAGTTTCGGAAATCATCCAACGGTCTGTTGAACCAGGTGATAAAAGTGGATACAGGTTAATGCATCCAGCTAATTTCCGAACTAAGATTCGCAAGATCAAGAGAGATTTTAAAAAGATCTCAGACATAGCATGTCAAGAGACACCCCAGCTTGCCAGACTGGGGACTTCTCTAACCCAACCCTCAGAATCAACGAATGGGATTCGAGGAGTTGAGCAGAAGCAACAGGAACATCCCCAGTCCACCGGACTGGGGACTTTTTCAAATCTTCAATCCCTCCCTCAGAGAAAGTCAGTATTCTCCCGATTAGGGAATAAGCCTCAAGAGGAACGAAGAGCCAAGATGTCAGGAGATTCTCTCCAAGTGACGGTTCTCCAAGAAATTCCTGAGGGATCAAGTCAACGGAATGTCATGCCTTATCATGGACATAAAAGGAGACAATATCACAGAAATGCTGATAGAAAGGATTCCATGAAATATGCATCCATTAATGTCATCACTGTCGTTGCTGCTGATTCACCAGATGAGGCTCAATCAGAGGGATCAGATGAAGAGGTTCCTGCTCAAGAAGTTGCGCACACAGACCTAAATGAAGAAGGTGTGCGCACACGTAATCAAAGGCTTACCCAAAATCTGGGTATTCCTTCAAGTAACCCACTTCCCCCTCTCCGAAAAGGATCCAATAAGGGGAAAGGAAAGAATCAGGTTACTTATCACCCTTCCTCTGAAGGAGGTCAATCGCTCTCATTAGAGCAAAGGTTTGCACAACAGGATGAAGAAATGAAAGAATTAAGAAGGTTGAATGCAGAACTACTTCAGAGTAGTCTTCTTCTTAAGAATGCTGAAGTCCGACAGCCGAAGGAATTTGTTGTAACTACTGAGATGGATCATGAATATCCTCCTTTATCAGTACACCCACAGAGGTCTAATCCTACGGGTCAAACGCAACAACGGTAGGCAGCACTACCATTAGTTGCAGCACCAACCTCCACGGCTGTCCAAGCTCCATTCATTGCACCTACCCAAAACCAAGTTCAACCTGACGTTTCTCAAAAGTTAATAACTACTATTGAGTCATTAACAGCTCGGTTAGAAACTATGGAAGGGAAACGGGCGCAAGTTCAACCTGAAAAGAAAGTTTACCCTGAATGGGTAGATTCAATTTCTCCTCCATCCAGTTTTGGAAACCCTATTTTCCCTACTTTCAATGGATCAGGTGACCCTGAACAACATTTGACGCATTACGTGTCTTGTTGTGATCCTATGATGGGAACTCCAGAGCAACAAGAAGCAGTGAAACTCAGATGCTTCGTGCGAACCTTGCAAGGACCATCTTTTGTCTGGTATACAAGCTTGAAATCCCGGTCAGTCATCGGATGGGAGGATCTTCGTCAAAAATTCCTTCTTCAGTTCAGCTCAACTTTGCCAAAAATGACAGTTTTCGATCTTACAAACTGCAAGCAAAGGGAGAATGAAAGAGTCTCTGATTTCATTGCTCGTTGGAAGGGATTAACGTATTCCTTGAGTTTATCACTCCCTCAGGAGGAATTGTTGCCAATCTGTGTGGCAAATTTGCGTGACGAATTACGCACGCCATTGATCCCTGTGAAATACACAGGAGGGTTTCGAGACCTTACTTCAATCGCTCAACAGATTGAAGATTCCCTTATGCAGGCTAAGGTTAAATCTCGTGTAATTCCATCAGCTCCAGGAAGAAGAATGGGTAAAGCAGAAACTGCTACAGTTATGCTTAAACGGGCACCTGTACCTATTTCTACTTCAAAACCTTCATCTTCTCGAAGGGCTCCACCTCCTGAACGCCAACAACAAAGGCTGTTTCGTCCAAATGATCAAAATGATAAACGACGAAAACAATTTGAGGATATGAAGAGTAAAACATACTCTTTCCGAAGTGAGCAAGTTCCTGGTTACTTCATTTCAGCTCTGGAAAATAATTTGGTTCAATTACCAGTGCCGAAGAGACCAAACAAGGAAGGAGATGAAGACCGTCCCAATTATTGTCCCTTTCATCAAATGTTGGGACATCCCATCCAGGAGTGTTTTGTCTTTAAAGACCTCCTACAAAAGATGGTTGACTTGGGACAAGTCAAATTGAAGGGTTCTTCAGCTCATGTAGCGTGTATCACCGCTACAGATCCAGAGGAAGGAGGCGAGTGGCAGGAAGTCAAAAGCAAAACTGCGAAAAAATATGATGATTGGATGGTCAGAAAGACAATCAATCGGACTCATTCCATTTTGCGAACACAATTGAAGAAGCCAATTGTGTCTCCTACAAAAGCTGCAGTAAAGCCTCCATCAAAGGAAAAATCCTCAAAAGGGCAGCGCAATTCAAAGAAGAAAGAGGAATCAGGAGAAGATGAGTATGTATCAAAGCCTAAATTGTCTTTGACTCTGGCAGATTTCATGCCATCTACTTCAAAGTCACGGGCACCGTCCCATCAAACGGCACAGCCTAAACAGGTTAATCAGGCAGAGTCTTTATCAGACGAAGAGTTAATCTTTGGTTCTATTTGATCTCAATGGATGGAGAACACATCACGACTCCAACTAATGCCAGATTTCTGAAGAAGTATTTTGTATAAACACAAAATATTGTTCCCAGAACCAAGACTTACAATTGGTTCGTACAGAAAAGGTCCAGTATGACCTTAAACTACACCATGGTCCAGTATGACCTTAAACTACAACTTCGTCCAACATGACATTAAACTGTGTCACACTTCTGTCCGAAATGACATTAAACTATAATACGTCCAGCATGACGATAAACTGTACGGTCCATGCATATGACCTTAAACTATTCTCACTTATGTCCCTGCAACATGACACTAAACTGTGCAGCACCAATAGTCCTAACTGTAAGACTTTAAACTGCATAGTCCCTGATTTTGTCCTACATGAAAATAAACTGTATAGAAGTTCCTATATTTTGTCCGAGATGACATTAAACTATATTTTGTCCTAGCGACATGACATTAAACTGTGTGGCACTTTCATCGTCCAGCATGACGTTAAACTGTGTTAAGTCCCTTATTGTCCTACATGACACTAAACTGTATTCTGTCCGAAATGACATTAAACTATATTGTGTCCTAGCAACATGACATTAAACTGTGTGGCACTTCCAACGTCCAGCATGACGATAAACTGTAAAAGGATCAGAACTGATATCCTCATATTGATTCACCTTAGTCTTAGCTACATGACTTTAAACTGTACAGCATCAGTTCGTCCTTGCTATATGACGTTAAAACTATACAGCAATGGTCCAGTATGACTTTAAACTGCAACTTCGTCCCACACGACATTAAACTGTGAAAAAGTTCCATAAACAGTCCAGCATGACCTTAAAACTGTATCATTCCTGGTCTATGTATACGACCATAAACTATTTGCAAATATGTCCAGCAAGACATTAAACTGTGACGTCCTAACTACATGACGCTAAACTGTAGAAAAGTCTCTCACGTCCGGAAAGACGTTAAACTATATAATCATCAAAAGTCCAGCATGACATTAAAACTGCACAATCCCCCTTTCGTCCAATATGACGTTAAACTGTATTGTCCCCATCGTCCTAACTACATGACGCTAAACTGTACAGAAAGTCCTTGATATGTCCTACATGAAATTAAACTGTGCATCGTTAAGGTTGTTATTACCTCTTGTTTCTCACACCGAGTATGACTCACGTGAGCTTAGAGCGAACATCAACCATAACACTCCCTTTGGGCCACTAACCATGTGTAAGTCCCAACAACATTTTTTTTATTAGATCATTGTCCCCAAAAACAATTTGATCGTTAATTCATTCTTTAATTGAACTACACAGACTTTGATCCTTGCCCTCCAGGCTAGGTATGTAGGCAACCTCCCAAGGTTCAAGCCCAAAAACAATCTCTTCACATTGGTTCACCACAATCTCATATGATGATGATTTGTGAAACCACCCCTGGAATCAATATCATTACATTGATTCACTTTCGTCCTTGTTATATGACGTTAAACTATACAACACTTTTGTCCAGTACGACAATAAACTACAATATTCTTTGATTTCCTCATTTGAGAAGGAACCATTATTAACATTGATTCTTTTTCAATCATGGTTTTCATTTTCAAAAAGACTACGTACATACATGGTAATGCCTAAACTTTTTATCTTAGGTTAAAACCATCATTGCACTAAAGTCCCTTTTCACCATTCACATGTACGAACCAAATTTGTACAAAGGGTAGTTTCAAGAACTACGTGGACTTGATTCCCATCCTTATGGGATACGTAGGAACATTCGAGTGTCCCTCGAATCCAGTCCCAAGTCTTTTGGGCCTAACCCCAAATTTCACTTTTAGTCCCTTGGCTGAAAAGTCTTCATGAAAACACACACTGTGTATCCATTATTATGGTCCGAATTCTATGACCTTAAACTAAGATTACTCATATTTTCGTCCTGCACGACGTTAAACTACATTTCAAGAACTACGTATGGCTTGATTCTCATTCTTATGAGATACGTAGTGAAGTCCAAGTTTCAATTCAGGACCCAGCCACAACATGATTATGGTTTTCATTGACCTATGTATCTCTATATACATTGGAAAATACCCATCTTTATGTATTATAATCCTAACCTTAAATATTTTCAGATCTTCATAACCCTTTTTCATGACTTATAGTCACAAAAATGTCAAACTTCTGAGAATTCTTTTGCCTGACTATGCAGCATGTGCCCATAGGTTGCCTTGCATAAACAGTCCACATAAAAGACTTGTCAGCCAAGAGGTGATATTTATTTGACCATGCAGCCAATGCCCATAGGTGGCCCTGCATGTTTTCAACCCCCTAACGGGTTTGTTAAATAATAGTAACTTCATTCTTGGGAAGAATGCCTCTTCTGTCCTTATTTGTCTTAAACGATAGTATGTAGGGATCCGCAAAAATAGCCATCCATAACATATTTGTCCCATATCCTTTTTCATGATCTGAAAGTATTCAAGTCTATGGTTTATTCTCCTTCCCTACGTTTGGGTCAGACCTTCGTAGGAGTGATATTCATCCAGTTCTTCGATATTCTTGTTCGGAAATATCCTTTCCATATTCAAGTACCTCTTTCCATACAACAAACTCTATGCTTTAGAAAATTTGAATCTCCATAAACTTTCACTGGCTTTTTAGCACTAAGAAAGTAAATTTCTGAGAGTTCTTTTGCCTGACTATGCAGCACGTGCCCATAGGTGGCCTTGCATAAACAGTCCACATAATAGACTTGTCAGCCAAAAGATGCTATTTTATTTGACTATGCAGCCAATTCCCATAGGTGGCCCTGCATATTTCAACCCCCTAACGGGTTTTGTTAAATAATAGTAACTTCATTCTTGGAAACTACTTTTTCTAATGCCTTTTAGCTCTTTTTCATATCATTCCTCAGATTCAAATATTCTTAAGTCATAGTTTACATATTTTCTCTCATACTTGAGTATGGTAATTTGTTTTCAGATAAATTATCAAGGAATTGAATCCATTTTTCGGTCAAAGCTATTTCGACCTTAAACATTAGCCCCTTTATGTCCGGCTTGCATGACTTTAAACTGCCCACACAAAAGACAGAGGAACTATGAATAAAAGTCAAGTTCCAGCTCACTAAATATACATTTGTTTTGTATGATTTAGGTAATATTGAGCAGTTAAAAGATTCAATGTTTGTAGGGTTATTTGTAATAAACCTAGTAAAAATCAAACTATGCTTACTAAGCCCATTGGCTTAAGTAAATTTGAAGCAGGTAATGAAAGAATGCGGGTACAAATGATTGAAGACAAAAGTGTTTTTCATTGATACACAAGAGTTAGAAGGACATCCACAGATTGGAGTCTCTTCCCTTTTTCAAGAATTACAAGAGGCTTTCAACATAACACTTCATTTGATTTACGGCATCCCGAGCTTCATCAGCAACCACCTGGAGTTCATTCATTCAACTGGAAACAAAAAGAGATGCAGTGATACCAGCTCTTCTTGGAACAATTGTAAAAGGATGTTCTTGAGTGCGGTTTGAGAAAATTTTCTGCTGATCAAACAGTGACTCTGTTTCTGTCCAAGAGACTTGGAAGATGGATACATGGATTTGAGAATGGAGCATTGGAAGTAAAGAGCCATTTGGAGAGAGTACTCTTTTCAGATATTGCTCTAATACCATGTTTGTCTTCTCTCCACCAACCGGTAGTGGAAAACATTTCAGCCCATGGGTTTTCCATTTTCATATCTGCAAGGAAATGGCATGCAAGGAGAATTCGAAGGTTCACACCATTGTTGTTTCTCTTAATGCACAGCATAACCGAAATGAAGAAGTAGCAGCGCAGCTGCATTTCAGGTGTATAGTTGTTTTCATTTGGAACATTGACTCCTTGCAAGTGACCATGACCACATAGAGACAGGTAGATGCTCTGTGAGAAATTAAGATGATATTTCTTCAAGTACTTAGCCAAATCTGGAAGAGTGCTGTCGCAGATATCATAGTAATCATGGCCAATGATGTTCATCATGTCATCAATCCGCTTGCTAGCCAGTTCATAAGTCGTTCCAATTCCCTTGGGAACCACTGAATCTGCACAAAAGATGAATAAACTAACTCTTAAATGGGTTTATTTTTCATAAATTTTGTGAAGAAATTTGAAAAAATGGCTAAGGCATTAAGGCGCGCAAGTCTACAAAAATGGCACGCAAGTATTCACGTGACGCGCTAGTTTTTGCCGCGCAAGTATAAACCGCGCAAGTACGAATACCTTTACAGGAGCGCGACATCAAGGAAAACAGAGCAGACTTGCGCGGCTTAGGTGACCTGCGCGGCGAGAGCTCGAGAAGGTATGAAGTCCGGAAATCTGGATACTTGTACGGAGGTGAGGCCGTATATTTATAGGCCAGGAGGCCTACCTGCGCGCCATACCCAGAGGGTTTAAGGCCTGCGCGACGCAGACTTGCGCGCCTCCCTCTGCGCACTGAAGACTTGCGCGCCTCCCTTTTCCTTTGGAGGGATTCGATTTCCTCAGAGTCAAATCCTCATTTCTTTCCGGATCCAACTCTGAGGGGGGACTTTTGTTGACGCTCCTTTCGTCACGGAATCTAAAGTTCGGAAAAGGGAATATCTGAGCTCAAAGTGATTAATCCTTTGAAGAAACATCAAAAATCGACAAAAGGATGAAAAATGAGAACATTGCTCATGTATCGCGCAAGTTCCCTTTTGGTCGCGCAAGTACACTTGCGCGCCGCCTCAATACTTGCGCGACCCCTCATGGTCGTGCAAGGGACTTGCGCGACAGATCTGGTAACCGCCTAGTAACCGCCCAGGGTCTTCTTTTTCCTATAAATAGACCATGTGGGCCTCCCATTCGAGAGGGATCTTTTTTCAGAAACTCGGATTGAAGCTCCCAACGCCCAAGTCTCTTCTCAAAGCTTCCAGAACACTTCTAAGGTAATTTCTTACCTAGAATGGAAGATCTAAAGGGAAGAAGGAAGGCCAAGTGTTGAAACTTATCAAACACTTGCGCGCCGACTTAATTCCTTCAATATAACTTGCGCGTCCCCTCTCTGGAAGAACCTCAAGAGGATTATAAAGGGTTTAATAAAGAATCTCTCAAGTATTTCAACTCCGGTTGTAAATCGCGCAATTATCCCTCATGTCGCGCAAGTATACTTGCGCGACCAATACTTGCGCGCCGCCGCAGGACTTGCGCGACTTTTAATACTTGCGTGCCCCTATCTTTTTGGGTGCCCATCTTGCCCATTTTACCCCTCTTAAGCCATTTCACCTTTCCTATTCAAGATTCAGACTTCAAGATACTCTTCAAAGCCATTTATGGCATGATTTCTTGATTTGACATCCTTGTCTGAAAGGAATTCTGTGAAATATCTCTCAAAACCTAGTGATTTAAACATCTTTATGTCACCAAAAATTGAGAGTTCATTCATTCAACCTCATCCTTTAAAGATGAGAGAATCCTAACTTGGGCATCTTCCTCAGGAGTAAGCCCCAATCAAGTCCTCTAAATCTTGAGCATCTTTCTTAAGAGTAAGCCTCAACCCCAACTTTGGGCATCCTCCTCAGGAGTAAGCCCCAAATTCTTAAAAGTTCCCAAACTTGGGCATCCTCCTCAGGAGTAAGCCCCAAACCTTAATCCCTAACCTGGGTCTCCTTTTCAGGAATAAGACTCAGTCATAACCTTGGGCTTCCTTTTTAGGAGTAAGCCCCAAGCCCCCTAACCTGGGTCTCCTTTTCAGGAATAAGACTCAGTCATAACCTTGGGCTTCCTTTTTAGGAGTAAGCCCCAAGTCCCCTAACCTAGGCTTCCTTCTCAGGAATAAGTCCTAGTCATAAATCTTGGGCATCCTTCTTAGGAGTAAGCCCCAAGTCTCTTAAAATTTCTCTTAACCAGTCATAAATTACCTTTGATTTGGGTTTCCTCTTTAGGAATAAAACCCAATCATAAGTCCCCTCCTAACTTGGGCATCCTCCTTAGGAGTAAGCCCCAAGATTAGAGTATTCAAATCTCCATGAAGAACATATAACTTTGTGGACCCTGTTCTTGGATTTTCTCCCTAAAAGTAAATCCTAAACCTTCGTCTATCTGGGCAGTCATCTATACATAAGCCCCAAAACAAAATTCTTATGATTGCATCCTTCATGGCATAATTGTCTAATTTTTACCAATACCTCTTGTTTCTCACACCGAGCATGACTCACGTGAGCTTAGAGTGTAAAAGTAATTACGACATTCATCTTTGAGCCATCAATCATAAACATCATCCATTTCTCGAACTACGTGGGTTCTGATTCCTTTTCCAAAACAAAGGATACATAGGTAGCCCATTTATGGGTTCGATCCCAACTTTGAAATAATCTCTGTCCTTCTGAATGACGATAAACTTCAAGTGCCCCACTGAGTGGCTTTAAAACTAGCTTGGTCATCATAATGACCAAGAGACTTTTATATAAATGTTTTGAAGGATACCATTGACCAAGAATCTCTAAACAAATATAGATGATTCTCTATTGATGAAGAACCTCGAATACATATAACAGATTCTCTAAATTTCTTGCATACTTGATCATTGATTGTTAAAATTAAAGGAAAACTCATTTTATACTTGGTAATGTAATAAGGATTCACGAACATAACTTAAATCTATAAAGAGAGTCCCGGAGTAGACAATAATTCCCCTCAAAAAGGTGTGATGAGTCCGACCTCCCATCCTCTCGACCAATGTAAATTCCTAAGCCTCATTAGCCCACAAGCTAATGAGCGCCTGCCTTTGGAAAGTAGGTCCAAACGGATGTGGAATCATTGGATGTTTCCGGTTCTACGAACAAACCCGTTAGAAACCGATCGGAACGTTTGAATCTCCCGTCCAGGAGGTCATCCCCGGATTCCGCGCGAAACACCTCCGTGAGGTTCAAGCACCTCTAACATGGGTATCCCAGAGTGTAAGCCCCTTTTCACCCGAGGAATGAGGACTTTGATCCATGTCAAGGCAAGGTATGTAGGAATCCTTCAGAAGGATCAAGCCCACCTAGACCCATGGTCCATTCACATTGGTTCCCCGACACAATTCCGAACTACGTGGAAATTGATCCATGTCAAGGCATGGTACATAGAAATCCTCCACAAGTTTCAAGCCCATCCACCTGGGGTAGCCCACAGTGTAAACCAAAATCCCATCCCGAATGAAAGGGACTTTTCTCCATGTCAAGACATGGTACGTAAGAAGCCTCTATGAGGTTCAAGCCCAACTGGACCCCTGGTCCCTTCACGTCGATTCACTAACACCATTATATACTATGAATTCTTTGATCCATGTCAAGGCATGGTATGTAGGTAGCCTCCTAGAGGTTCAAGCCCCTCCACCATGGGCCACCACAGAGTGTGATCCCCAAATACCCTCATCCTGGTGATGTTAAACTGTATCCACCAATCCGAACTATGATGACTTTGATCCATTTTCTGGCATGGTACGTAGGAAGCCTCCATGAGGTTTTATCCCACAATCTACCAGTGGTTCTGACCCCCTTCACGTCGGTTCACCACCATCTGGGGAATCCCAGAGTGTAAGCCCCACAGCCATCCTGAACTATGTGGTCTATTATGCATTTCAAGGCATGGTATGTAGGAAGCTTCCATGAGGTTCAGACCCAACAATCATTGGACTTGACTATATTCCTGTCAGTTTTCCAAGCCCCTTTTCACTCGAACTACGAGGAATCTGATCCATGTCAAGGAATGGTATGTGGGAATCCCTCTAGAGGTTCAATCCTAACAACCATTGGACATCATGTCTACTTCCAGCAGTAAGTTGTTGCGATCCCATTCTATCAGTAAGCCATTGCAACATCATTCAATGGTAAGTCGTTGTCAAACTCATTTGTTGGTAAGCCATCGTCAAATGAACTATCGAACTTTGATTCCAGACCCCAGGGATATGTAGGTATCATCTTCAAGGCGAGATACAAAAACCATCGTCATTCCATGACGGTTCCAACCCATTCACCACCCATTTCATTCAACCGCTCCATTAACCATCATGATTCTCACCCAGTCCGCCACATCATGGTGGAATCATTCCACCCCATTCCCCAATCTGTCTAAAATAATTCGGGAAGTCACCCACGTGTTGGCCCCAATATCGGCATTCTCTCAAGGGTGATCTTCCATCTGATACCCTCTAATCAGTGTTTTGATCATCCCGATCTGTCTCCTCGGGGCATTAAACTTGCAACATGCCCTATGTTATGCATGGGAAGCTGAGGAAAACCTCATGTAAATGACCATGGAATATGATTCCCCACGCTCGATGTGGTATATCTCAGGCTTCTGCACCCTCAAGAATCCCTATAACAAGGGACAGAAGACAGACACGCCAATCCCCTAGCGTCCAGATGTGCCGGTGATTCCCCAACTTGACTACTCCCCTAACCGAAGGTTGCTTCCCGAACCGGACCCCTTGGAATGTCCTGACAAAATCATTGTAATTAACCGTTATCCATTAAGATAAGGTTCCAGGAAGAGTTTCACGAGCAAAAGATTAAATCTATGACAGAGACCCGGACTAGGTGACGAGTTCCGAGGAGGAATCCGCGGATGGAAGAACCGACATCCCATAATCCCATTTCGATCAAGGTGAAGACGTCCCTGAATAAGGAACATATGTCACCCGCCTTTGAAAACCAGGAATGTGGTGTATAAAATAACTGTATCCTTTGTCCTTGAATGAGGTGGATGCGTGCACCAAGGAGAAGGCATCAGAATAAGATATGGTTAACCCTACTTGAATGAATTCTCATCAATATGGAGATTAGTAGCACTCGGGGCATCCATAGATTGACATGTCACTGGATCCAGTTATCTGGTGCCGGGTCCCGCCAAGAAAATAGTAGGCCTAGCTTGAACCTCACCCGATGTTGGGGTAGTAGGACATTGGACATCCCGTTCTATGACATTGTCAGCATGGATCCCTCTCACCGGCCATGGAAGATAGAATGTAACTAGGGCACAGGTTGTAGATTTCTTTTCCTAGAAGTGTTAATGAGTTCATCTCCCAGCTTTCAGGAACCAAGTTGTAGCATCTGTAGCCCGGTCACCATCCCACCGACGTAGGGGCAGGGGAAATAGCAACAAGGCTACACAGCGCGGTTTTGACTCTTCCCTAATGGCTTCAACCGCCACGACTATTGGGCGCCAATGTCCCCTCTCCCCATCATAAATTATCTAGAAAAGGGTAATTAAGGACCTTATACCTAGGTACAAGGATGAGGGGCTCATCCCCACCAGGGATATTTCCCCAATGGATCTCGAGGCAGTTGTGCCTGATCGTCATTTCCACCCCTGAGGGTCGTGTTTGGAGACGTTGCTCCCAACCCCATCATTCAATCTCTTTGAGAGCTTGTCCCCAGAGCACTTTGACAACTCACTGCCTTACGCTGATGAGGTGGGAGATGTCTAGCCTATCCCGGTCAGAGTCCTAATATAGGGGCTCCCAGCAAGGGCCCCCACCTGGCAATGTCAGTGCCTCCGTCCAGTCCTGCCGGAGAAGCAGGTATGTTATGCACCTGCACTGCCAACCCCGGCGCTTCTGACCCGACGCCAGTGACTGGAACGAGTTGAGGAGAATGCCCACCAAGGGGTGTCAAAGTCGATGGGTACGGTGGCTCGATCCACCGCCGACGCATATCATCAAGTCCCAACATACACGGAGCATGGTTTCTTATATGACCAACTGGGACCAAGGCCCCAACTGACCCACGGGCAGGCTGGGTTGATTCTCCTGGTCACAGGCACGAGCGGGGGTAATTTCGAACCAACCCGTAGTGATGCCACCCCGTACGGAGGTCCTACCCATTCCACTACCATAGATATCATGGGTCTTCCCTGCTCTGAGGCTCGCCATGGAGGTTTTCCCAACGCTACCCCGACCCGAATGAAGGTATGCCCTGTGGCAGTGATGTTCGGTATGGGAGACTCTCCAGTGCCCGTCACACTAGGTATGGAGTCCTTACTCCTACCCCTAACCGTTAATGTGGACTCATTTCCCATCCAGTCCCTCTCTGACGTGGAGATACACCATACGTCCTTTCCCTAGCTGGTGAAGGTCCTCCTCACCCCGGCAACCAGAGGGTTGTAGGTCAGCCTCTCTCCACCCGCACCAAACATGGAGGTCCTCCCCATTCTCCTGTC
This sequence comes from Viscum album, assembly GCA_963277665.1. Classification (NCBI taxonomy): domain Eukaryota; kingdom Viridiplantae; phylum Streptophyta; class Magnoliopsida; order Santalales; family Viscaceae; genus Viscum; species Viscum album. Next base: position 1,229,791,499 of record OY728162.1, on the reverse strand, counting down.
GGTTCGAGTGGAGGTTTTTCCCACTCTAGTTCTGTTCATGGAGGTACTCCCCATGTTCCCTTCAACATTTGTCCCAGTGCTGATTGCATCCTGGATCTCTCAGGTGGAAACCTTCTCCACCCGATCACCAGTGTGGCCGATGGACCCCATGTCAGAAATCAGCCCTATCTCGGGCAGCCACCTAGGGGCAGGAAGGTGGGTCATTTCCACCACAAGAAGAATCATGGGAAGGACTAGATGGAGATCAAACTGGTCCACTTCTCAGAAACTAAAGCGGAGTATGACTCAGCTAGGTAATCCTCCCCTCGCTCATCAGAGTCAAGGGTCAGGGCAGGGGCGACGCACATTAGCCCAGTGCTCCTAGAATGCGAATTCCACAAGATTCCGGCTTCCCTCCGTAGGTTTATCCAGGAGGATGAAAACCTGGGGACCCCATACGTTACGGTCATCCAGTCACCACCATCATCACCAGAAGTGCTTTGTACCTCCATTTTTTTAAGGTAATCCTTTGGTCAAAGACCAAAGCACAAATTATTATTAAAAAAGAAAGAATGTTACCAGAGTCTGAAATAGGGTATTTTTTTACAATCTCTATCAAAAATCTCAAATAAATCAGCAGGCAGGTAGTCCATCCAAGTCATGCTCTAGTGAACTACTTTGTTGACAAGAGCATCAGCGACGTAGTTCTCTTCACGGTAGGTATAGGTGGTGATGAAATCAATCTCGTGGAGCGAGTTAAGGCAGTTCATCCAATGAGAAGTATGCTACCAGGATAGATGAATGTTTCCATTCCAGATGGCATGAATGATGGTGGATGAATCATGAAGATCTATTCTAGGGACTGATGGCAGGCGACCAACATCACGACCTATCATTAGTAGCCCTAGCCCTGAGATAGGAACGGTGGCCATCAACACCTCCTACCATGACATAGAATCGAGGTCACTTCACTCTTTGGAAGATAGCCCGAGAATCGGTGGCCAGTCAGCCCACTCGCCATATTCCTTGCTGGTCGACCTGTTGTCCCATCAGTCTACCTTAGTATTGTTGTCGGTTTCTCACCCACCCCGAGTTGGTGAGTGGGGAAATAAAGGGACAAACCCTAAATTTGAGTCGAGAATATTTTGGAGCATTCTTGTTGTAGACCATTTCCCTAGGAGTTCTGGCCCATGGCAGCACATGATTTTTTCAAGCCTGAGTCTCTCACCCCAGAGGAAGTTGAGTGCTTCCACTACACCCTCTAGGAAATGCATTTCATTCTCTGTCATCAACGCATGGTTTATCTATGGAGTAAACCCCATTTCAAAGATATCAACGAGAAGTACCATCTAGTTGATCTGGTTTCACTCACCGTGGCCCAGCGCCCCAAGTCACCAGGTCACCGTGAGGCTATCCAGCAGCAATGCTTTCAAAGTATAAAGGTACTCCACAGAATTATCTGGTAGGCTACACCACAAGTAAAAATTTGTGGATGGGTACAATATGATGACCTACTCATCAACCATATCAAGAGGCATCTCGACTTGGTATGCGATATTGAGGACATGCCCCTAGGAAGGGTCACAGTCAACATGGTTGACGTAGTGGACAAGGAGGATGAGATGGAGTTTCTCAATGCGGAATTACCCCCTGAGGGTGTACCGCCACTATTGGAACTTTCAGGGAGGATTACCGGTCAGTAGAGGAATCTCCTAGGTCTCTATATGCCCACCAAGTCATTGGTACTCAACCAGAATGTCAGTAAGGGAAAAGAGTACACCAGAGTTGTCAAGAACTCTGACCCATCCGCCTTAGTATAGAAGATAGAGGATGACCCCGAGAAGGCCACATTGCTTCAAACACTTGCTGAGAAAAAGAATATGGTCAACAAAATCCTAGATGAATGCATTGTAGAGTGACGACCGGACTACGACAATCCTAGGCCGGGGCACCAAGGGCAGGAACAACTCCCCTTCGGTGAGATTCCTCCGTGAAACCCTGATCATATCGCTCCTGCGGACAGGGAAAAATCAGAACTCACGGCAAGAGGGCTCCATATGTCTCACCAAACCCTCCCGAACGGTGCAACAATCCAAGGAAACAAGCTTGGGTTCCCCCAGCTGCCCTGCAAGCTGCTCCATGAGCCGCTGAGCCTGTCTACAATGTTGAACAGCCCGACAACGCACTCATGGTTAGGGATCCCCGTCAAAACAGGGACCTCACCCGGATGATCCTATGGTGGTGCTAATATCCTTTCTTGATGCATTGGAAACACGGAAGGTGACAATCCCACTAGATGGAAATCCATATACAGCATGGGTGGATGACATGTTGGAGCCTCTAGGTTTCGAGAATCCCACCTTCGCCCTAGTTAATTGGACGGAGGACCCACCCCCGCATCTGTCCCACTTCAACTCAAGGTGCAGGCCCATGTTGGGGACTCATGTGCAGTCGTAGGCTTCCAATCTATGTTGTTTTGTTCAGATACTGGAAGGGTTGGAATTCATCTAGAACAGCCAACTCCCCGTTGGATCCGTGACTAGTTGGGAGGACCTTCACAGGCAGTTCCTCTAGAAGTTCAGCTCTACCACCTGTAAAACGAGCATCGCAGACTTCTTCAAGTGCAAGCAATGGCCTGACGAGCGAGTCATGAAATTTATCACCTAGTGTAAGGGGATCACATACACCTTTGACATGCCACTAACTCAGGAGAAATTACTGACAATGTGTGTGGGGAATGCCAATATGGAACTGGTTCTATCCCTGATTACTCAAAACTATCCTAGTGGATTCAGAGACCTCTCTAACAAGGCCTCCCGCCTTGAGGAAGCCCTATAACCGTCCAAATAGGCACGTCTTTTTCCCCCTATAATCCCAGCAAGGAGAGATTCCAGAACCAAGCCCACTACGGTGGCCCAAATTTTCACGACCCGTCCTCGGGGCCCGTGCCGTGACTACCCCAAGCCCGCCTTCCATAGGCCAGGGGCTGGAGACTAGCACCAAAGGCATAAAATCCCGATAACTGGGAAGGCATTACCTTTATAAAAGAAAACAAGCACCACAGAGTACAAGCGGAAGAAAAACACTAAGTACAAAAGAAAAGATGAAAAGTAAATGGGCCAGAATAAAAACCCAAAAAAAATACAACTACAATTGAACAAGGTATAACAGCAAAAAGACAAAGAGCTGGAAGAAGGAAGCAGCTCCTGGGTCGTCCTCCTCGGATCCTACCTGAAGGGTAGGTACAGAGAGCGCAGCTCCTAGTCTTCCACCACAGATCCTACCTGACGGGTAGGTACAGATATCTTCCTCCACGCTCTCGTCCGTTAACCTCCTCTGTGTGTCGTCACGTCGTGTAGTCCACCTCCGGGTACTGAATCGTCGTGTAGTCCACCTCCGGGTACCGTCTAGTCCTCGAACACTCGGCCCCCATCAGTACAGCCCGTCGTCTGCAACCAACACAACGAGGTGCGGGGATAGCCCGTGCAGGGGTGAGTATAACGATACTCAGTAGGGACCCCGAGACCCTCAAGGTCTCACTAAACCAACAAGGATAACCACAAAGAATATCTCAACAAATAACCTCTACTTAGGTATATGCCCATACATATACCTAAGTTATCATGTATCCCATCTCAATCATGAGGAAACACAAGGATTGTGAAATCAACGGATAACCACTACCCAGGTATATGCACATACATATACCTATGTTAGGAAGTGACCCATCTCAATAATGAGGTAAACACAAGGTCAAAAGTCTCAGCTCAAACCGGGATTTTCATTATCGAAACCGTAACTGCTGAAGAGCTCCGTCTCTGGAGTGTACAGTGGTCCTGTCACGACTCCGAGGTACTGCAAACTAACTTGAGACTACTGAAGTACTCCTCCTGTCGAGTACCGTGGGTCAGCCACCCAGACACAGTAGTGCTTCCCGATGAGGTATGTCACCCAAACACAGTAGTGCACACCCCCTAGTAGCCTGCTGAGGTACACTCCAGACGAGTACCACGGGTCTGCACTGTCACACAGGTAGTGCTCTGTCCGCCATGGGTCTGCACCTCAGAAAGTAGTGCTCCGTCCACTGGGCTAGTCAACTCTCTCCAAGTCGAGTCGGTCAAGCAGTCGTCAGGTCTCAGCCAGTTACACGGTCTCCGTACTCCGCACGCTCGTCACTGAGAGGGTCCTCTCCACGAGCTACAGGTCGATACTCCAAGTATCTCAAAGTCCCACAAAGAAGTATCTCAAAGGACCGCCTCATCATAGGGGTCTCAACACAACAGACGGCGCGTCAATCGGACGTCCGGTCTGTGAGTTATTAGCCTTTTCGTCCCAGGGGCCCGGTTGGTTTCGTGAGCGAACCAAACCCGGCCGTATCTCAACTGTACCCCGAACTCTCATAGGGTATACTCATAGGGACCATTTCTCAATGAGATCACCAACGCCGCTGACGGTTCGTCAAACGGACGTTCTGTCAGAAAGGTATCAGCTTTTCCGTTCCAGGGGCCCGGTTGGATTTATGTGTGATCCAACCCGGCCACTATCCATCTGCATCCAAATCTCGGGCGGAGAATGCCAAAAGTTCCGTATCGTCAACAGGAACTCAACGCAATAGACTGCGCGTCAATTAGACGCCCGATCTGAGAGTTATTGACTTTTTCGTTCAAGGGTCCCAGTTGGTTTTTAAGGCAAAATCAACCCGACCGTACTCCACCTGCGTCCAAACCTCTGGCGGAGTATGCCAAAAGATTCGTCTCATCAAGAAGAATGTAACAAAATAGACGGAGAGTAAATCGGACGCCCGGTCTATTAGTCATTGGCCTTTCCGTCTCACACCCACCCTGGGAAACATCCGAGAAGGTCACCCATCCTGATCACTACTCTAGGCCAAGCACGCATAACTATGGAGTTTTAACCACGTAGGCTCCCGAAAAGGAAGGTTCACCTTGAGTATAGTATACTGAAACGACCGTATCGATCCAAGGATCGCGTTGCCGCTGACGGCGAGTCGTTTGGAGGCCCGTAGCCCAAGATACAGGCATTTGACCAAAAGTGGTCTGAAACTGGCGGTCTGGGCCCGGGCCGACCCGGCCCGACCCCCCATGGGTCGGGCGAAACGGGTCGACCCGGCCCGGGCGGCGACCCGGCCAGGCTCAGAAAATCCCGGCCGGGCTGGTGGCGTGGCGGCGCGGTCCGGCGCGGCAGTGCGGACCGGCACGGCGGCGCGACCTGGGTGCCGTTCGGGTGCCACGCGCGGGGGGCAAAGCCCCCCCCCCCCCCCTTTGAGAACCGCGACCCCTTAATTGGGGCAGCTTTTGAGACCCGGCCGGGGGAAATTAATTCCCCCGGTCTCCACTGGCTGGCCGGCCCGCACTGGCCGGCCGGTTTCTCAAGCAAGGACTGGCGACGGCCGGTCCTTCCTTCGCCGACACCGGCGGCCTGGTGCCGGCCGCCGGTCATCTTGCTCTGCTGCGGCCCGGAACCGGCCGCGGCCTATGCCGTTCGGCGCGATGCGACGGCATCACTTCCCTCCGCCGCGGCCCCGCTCCGGCCGTGGTGCCTTTGAATATCTTCGACGCGACGCGACGGCGTCGCGTTCTTGGATTTCTTTCCACGGCGCGGCGCGACGGCGCCGGGCATATCTTCCGCAATAAAATCGCGTGGTGCGACGGCACCACGTTTTCTCGTATCATCCTCAAGAAACCATCACGAAAAACAAAGGAGGAGGGTCGGCTGTGTTTGTGCGGTCTGACCCCCTCGCGTTATTTGATAACAAAAAGGGTTTTAATCCACGATCATCACCAAGTTTGTATTCACGAACAATTAAATAAATAAAAAACCCTCAATCATCAACTGCTTGATCGGACGATCCGCGGTCAACCCGATATTGGTTAGTCCGCGCTCGTCGTTTTTTTTTTCTCAAAAGATAAGAGAATTCCAAAATAAATTCCCCTACCTCGGCTTCAAGAATGGAGTTCTTCAACAACCCGCGGAAGATGAGCGTCGCGGAGGTCGGGCGTCGCGGGGAAAGAACGTCGACTCTGTTGTCATCAAGGTGCGTTCGAAGGGGAAACGTCGTTGGAAGAAGACGTCACGTTCTTCGGTGGAGATGTTCTTCGTTGGAGGTGTTCTTCGCGTTCTTCGACGATGTTGAAGAAGAAGAAGACTTCAAACTTAGCCTTTTCTCTCCCAAGTCTCCACCATAAGAACAACTAACCCCAAAATAAAATAATCCTCCCACTTATTTTATTAACCCAATATAGGTTTTGAATTTCAAGAGTTTGAAAATTCAAAACCCACATTTAACTCACTTAAGTTATTAACATAAGATGTTATAAAATTAAGGAGGTGATAAGTAATCAAAACTTAAATGGGGGGTTTAGAGGGGTTAGGATAGTTGAGGAATTTGAAGAGGTGGGGAGGGGTTCGTGTGGGCCCCACCCATTCAAATATCCACACATGGGAAGTGGGATGGATGTGGGCCCACCACCAACTTCCAATGGGGGAAGCTAACCACATAACATGAAATAAAATTGATTTAACAATTTTATTCACTTTTTTTTAATTAACCCCCAAAAATTAACTTCGTCTCCCGCACAAACGCAACTACGGTAAAGGTTTCCTTAAGAGATTATCAGCATTGCGAGTTCATCGGTGCAATCAGATTTCATTTCCGAGCACTGGTTCAAAAGATAGAAATTTCCGCTCGCTCGTTCACTGAACGTACCCGAGCCAAACTTCGGAAATTAATTCCGGGCACACCGGGCCTCGGAATCAAGCGCCGTCAGAAACTGCGTTCTTGTAAAATTCCAAAGAAAATTAAGAAAAAATTTCCTTGAAATTTCCGGGTCTTTACATTACTCCCACCTCAGGGCTTTACATCCCCATAAAGCTTCAACACAAACTAGGGTCACAAAAGGGGTACAGAGAACGCATCTGAGCCTTCCGCTCCAATGTGCTTACCTGGAGGTTCCATACTGCCAAAGAAAGTGCACACGAGGAATCGATCATCCTCGTAGGATCTGCTCTTGTCGATCCTCGATCCCCACTGGAACCTAATTGAATGACACCCCATCGCCATCGTCCAGCTCCTCATGGTTGATGGTATGCGAAGGGTCGAGCACGTATCTCCTCAGTTGAGATACGTGGAAGTCGTCGTGCACCTGGTGCAACTACGGTGAATGGGTCAATCGGTAAACCACCCCGCCTACCCAGCTGGGGACCTAAGAAGGTCCGCTGAACCTTGGAGACAACTTTCCGCCTTGGCCACATCTCCGTAAACCTCGTCAAGGTGAGACCCGTATAAGAATGTGGTCACCATCCTCAAACTCCAGAGGTTTCCAATTCCTGTTAGAACTGGAACTCAAACGACTGCTGCCACGAGGGTAAGGTTGGCCGATTAAAGAGTGATCGGTCGCACCCTCCCGTGAAAGAGTTTATCCCATGCTGCCTGGGGTTTCCTTTTCACCAACCAAGGAAAACTCATCCCGACGTTTGCCTAAAACCGTCAATTTGAGTATGAACAGTTATCGCCCATTCCATACTCAAACTAACGTCGTAAGGCCTCGACGCTATCACCAATAGATTCAAACCGAAACTCTCGCCTCGAGGGTCTGACCACACCGTCGGCGTAAGTGTGATTATCGAGTCTCCTCCCAAGGTATCTCCAGACGTGAGGGTCAAGTCCACGGCTTACCGGAAACTCTAGGTATGGAACAAGATTTGTGAAAGCAAGAAATTATTCACATCGACGATCATTACTACAACAGCTAGTAGTGGACAGAGACTGTCCCTTGAATCATTTCTAGAGCCATTGGGTCGCACTCCTTGACCGCATGCAGCCGCACTCTTCCTCCTCAATCCAGCTCCCTGATCCTGGCAAGAATAACTAAGGAGGGTGGTTGTACAATGTTTGGATGTACACCACCTCATGATACTCTCCAAGCTCTGCCTCCATGTCTGCTGCTTCGTAGACTCATCTCTCCTTTAAGATTCTTCTTCGTTAACACGCCCGAGTCTCTAAGACTGGAACCGGTTTCCTGTTTCTTACTGCACTGTGCAGTCTTCATCCTCTCTTGGATGTCCTGGACCTCCTTTAGTCTCACAAGAGCTGCTATGATTTCTTCTTTGCCGATAAGAGAAACCTGGTTTCATCCCCTGGATGAACCACATTCATTGTCTAATACAGTCAATCCTGACATGAATGATGCATTCATGCCATAGATGATGTCGTAAGGCCTTGACATAACTACTAAGAGATCCAACTGTCACTCTCGCCTCCAAGGGTCGAGTCACACTGTCGGCATCAGTGTGAGGTCACTGGGTCCCCTCTAGTAGAAATCTCGAAAGTGAGGGTCAAGTCAACAGTTTAACCAGGACCACTCAGTATCAACCAAACAAAAGGACAGGAAAGAAAACATCTCAAAGATAAGTGTCTTTTTATTATTGCAGATCATAGTCAAAGACACGAATACAACAGCAAAATGGAACTAGAAGTACAAGGGACATATCCACTAGTTCCTCTCCGGTCCACCTATTCCCAGAGCTCTACTGCCTTGTCCACTGCTCGGCTGTTGCTCAATCACCAGCCGCTGCTTCTGTCTCGGTGGCTCCTCCAGCACCCGCTGATCAACTGTACGAGGAGTCGGACAGTCACGTGCCAGGAGACCCTTCCCACCGCAGAAGTAACATTGTCCGTTTCTGGCATGCCTGGCTCTGACCCCACCTCGATTTCCCCGCACCACCGGTCCTAAAACCCGAGATCGTCCAACTGCTAGTCTGGTCCTCCTGGACCTCTGCATCATCTTTCTACTGCCCACAGATAACTCGGCTACTGATCTAAAAACACGCGGCAAAGGCAGAAGCTCCTGTACACGCTCGGGGTGTAGAGCTACTGGCACAAACTGCACCCAGAAGAAGGACTCAATGTCTTCCCATGCGAAGTTCATCCCATCGCAAAACTGAAACAAGTGGCTCCACCACCTGCCTGATGGTTCCTGAAGGAGGTTGGCAGCAAAGATCACCACAAAGTCTGCCAGCATCCCCACTAGCCTGAAGACTCTCACCATAGCCTCCAGCCAAAACCTCAGCCACATGCGGGTCCGTCTCTCCCCAGAACTTGGGTGGCCTCTGGCGCTGTAACTCGTGCAGCGAGCTCAAGCGTCGTGCATTGCCTACTGTTGGGGCTGGTGGCATCGGTGGCCCAACGTATGGTAGTACCGTTGGTGCCTCCGCTGGTGCCTCAACTGCAAGAGTTCCCTGCACCGAAGCCTCGTCGCTCGAAAGGCTGTCAGCACGCACATCCCTCTGGGCTTTAGCTGGTCGTCCGTGAAAAGGCATCCTGAAAGAAACATCGTGACATGGTCAAACATTTATACCTGGTCAGCTGATCTGTTTTGACATGTTTTAAGGGAAAACCTTTGAAAACACACACGCAATCAGTTTTTTCATGCACAAAGTCGGAAATCATTTGTTAGGGTCCTGGTGTATGGATACGTCGGCCGCCCGCACCAACACTGGACTCCCTGTACTGAAATCCACACTCGGTACTCTTAACACTATTGCTAGAACAGAAAGAAAAAGTCATAGTCATAAGTTCTGTGGTAGAACCGAACTCCTCTGATACCAATTTGTCACGACCCGTCCTCGGGGCCCGTACCGTGACTACCCCAATCCCGCCTTCCATAGGTCAGGGGCTGGTGACTAGCACCAAAGGCATAAAATCCAGATAACTGGGAAGGCATTGCCTTTATAAAAGAAAACAAGCACCACAGAGAACAAGCGGAAGCAAAACACTAAGTACAAAGGAAAATCTGAAAAGTAAATGGGCCAGAATACAAACCCAAAAGAAAGTACAACTACTGCTGAACAAGGTACAACAACAAAAATACAAACAGCTGGAAGAAGGAAGCAGCTTCTGGGTCCTCCTCCTCGGATCCTACCTGAAGGGTAGGTACAGATAGCGCAGCTCCTGGTCGTCCACCACGGATCCTACCTGAAGGGTAGGTACAGATAGCTTCCTCCACGCTCTCGTCCGTCAACCTCCTCTGTGAGTCGTCATGTCGTGTAGTCCACCTCTGGGTACTGACTCGTCGTGTAGTCCACCTCCGGGTACCGTCCAGTCCTCGAACACTCGGCCTCCGTCAGCACTGCCCGTCGTCTGCAACCAACACAACGAGGTGCGGGCATAGACCGTGCAGGGGTGAGTATAATGATACTCATTAGGGACCCCGAGACCCTCAATGTCTCACTAAACCAACAAGGATAACCACAAAGAAGATCTCAACAGATAACCTCTACTTAGGTATATGCCCATACATATACCTAATTTATCAAGTAACCCATCTCAATCATGAGGAAACACAAGGATTGTGAAATCAACGAATAACCACTACCCAGGAATATGCCCATACATATACCTAAGTTAGGAAGTGAACCATATCAATCATGAGGTAAACACAAGGTCAAAAGTCTCAGCTCAAAACAGGATTTTCATTATCGAAACTGTAACTGCTGAAGAGCTCCGTCTCTGGAGTGTACAGTGGTCCTATCACGACTCCGAGGTCCTGCTCACTAACCTAAGACTACTGATGTACTCCTCCTTTCGAGTACCGCGGGTCATCCACCCAGACACAGTAGTGCTTCCCGCCGAGGTATGTCACCCAAACACAGTAGTGCACACCCCCTAGTAGCCTGCTGAGGTACTCTCCGGATGAGTACCGCGGGTCTGCACTGTCACACAGGTAGTTCTTCGTCCGCCATGGGTCTGCACCTCAGAAAGTAGTGCTCCGTCCACTGGGCTAGTCGACTCACTCCAAGTCGAGTCGGTCAAGCAGTCGTCAGGTCTCAGCCAGTTACACGGTCTCCGTACTCCGCACGCTCGTCACTGAAAGGGTCCGCTCCACGAGCTACAGGTTGATACTCCAAGTATCTAAAAGTCCCACGAAGAAGTATCTCAATGGACTGCCTCGTCATAGGGGTCTCAACACAGCAGACGGCGCGTCAATCGGATGCCCGGTCTGTGAGTTATTAGCCTTTTCGTCCCAGGGGCCCAGTTGGTTTTGTGAGCAAACCAAACCCGACCGTATCTCAACTGTACCCCGAACTCTCATAGGGTATACTCATAGGGACCGTTTCTCAATGAGATCACCAACGCCGCTGACGGTTCCTCAAAGGGACGTTCTGTCAGAAAGGTATCAGCTTTTCCGTTCCAGGGGCCCGGTTGGATTTCTTTGCGATCCAACCCGGCCACTATCCATCGGCATCCAAATCTCGGGCGGAGAATGCCAAAAGATCCGTATCGTCAACAGGAACTCAACGCAACAGACGGCACGTCAATTGGACGCCAGATCTGAGAGTTATTGGCATTTTCGTTCCAGGGGCCCGGTCGGTTTTTAAGGAAAAACCAACCCGACCTTACTCCACCTGCGTCCAAACCTCAGGCGGAGTATGACAAAAGATCCCTCTCATCAAAAGTAATTCAACGAAACAGACGGCGCGTAAATCGGACGCCCGGTCTATTAGTTATTGGCCTTTCCATCTCACACCCACCCTGGGAAACGTTTCAGGAGGTCACCCATCCTGATCACTACTCTAGGCCAAGCACGCTTAACAATGGAGTTTTAACCACGTAGCCTCGCAAAAAGGAAGGTGCACCTTGAGTATAGTATACCGAAACGACCGCCTCGATCCAAGGTTCGTGTTGCCGCTGACGGCGAGTCGTTTGGAGGCCCGTAGCCCAAGATATGGGCATTTGACAAAAAGTGGTCCGAAAATGGGGGTCTGGGCCCGGGCCGACCCGGCCCGACCCCCCCTGGGTCGGCCGAACCGGGTCAACCCGACCCGGCTCAGAAAATCCCGGCCCGGACGGTGGCGTGGCGGCGCGGTCCGGCGCGGCGGCGCGGACCGCCACGGCGGCGCGGACCGGCACGGCGGGGCGGCCTGGGCGTCGTTCGGGTGCCGCGCGCGGGGGGCAAAGCCCCCCCCCCCCCCTTTGAGAACCACAGACCATTAATTGGAGCCGCTTTTGAGACCCGGCCGGGGAAAATTAATTACCCCAGTCTCCACTGGCCGGCTGGCCCGCACCGGCCGACCGGTTTCGCCAGCAAGGACCGGCGACGACCGGTCCTTCCTTCGCCGACACCGGCGGCCCGGTGCCGGCCACCGGTCATCTTGCTCCGCCGCGGCACAGAACCGGCCATGGCCTATGCCGTTCGGCACGATGCGACGGCATCACTTCCCTCCGCCGCGGCCCCGCTCCGGCCGCGGCGTGTTTGACTTTCTTCGACGAGACGTGACGGCGTCGCGTTCTTGGATTTCTTTCCACGGCGCGGCGCGACGGCGCCGCGCGTATCTTCCGCAATAAAATCGCGTGGTGTGACGACACCACGTTTTCTCGTATCATCCTCAAGAAACCATCACGAAAAACAAAGGAGGAGGGTCGACCGTGTTTGTGCGGTCCGACCCCCTCGCATTATTCGATAACAAAAAGGGTTTTAATCCACGATCATCACCAAGTTTGTATTCACGAACAATTAAATAAATAAAAACCCTCAATCATCAACCGCTTGATCGGACGATCCACGGATCAACCCGGTATTGGTTGGTCGAGCTCCTCGTTTTTTTTTTCTCAAAAGATAAGAGAATTCCAAAATAAATTCCCCTTCCTCAGCTTCAAGAACGGAGTTCTTCAATAACCCGCAGATGACGAGCGTCACGGAGGTCGGGCGTCGCGGGGAAAGAACGTCGACTCCGTTGTCGTCAAGGTGCGTTCGAAGGGGAAACGTCATTGGAAGAAGACGTCACGTTCTTCGGCGGAGATGTTCTTCGTTGGAGGTGTTCTTCGTGTTCTTCGACGATGTTGAGGAAGAAGAAGACTTCAAACATAGCCTTTTCTCTCCCAAGTCTCCACCACAAGAACAACCAACCCCAAAATAAAATAATCCTCCCACATATTTTATTAACCCAATATAGGTTTTGAATTTCAGGAGTTTGAAAATTCAAAACCCACATTTAACTCACTTAAGTTATTAACAGAAGATGTTATAAAATTAAGGAGGTGATAAGTTATCAAAACTTAAATGGGGGGGTTTAGAGGGGTTAGGAATGTTAAGGTATTTGAAGAGGTGGGGAGGGGTTCGTGTGGGCCCCACCCTTTAAAATATCCACACATGGGAAGTTGGATGGATGTGGGCCCACCACCAACTTTCCATGGGAGAAGTTAACCACTTAACATGAAATAAAATTGATTTATCAATTTTATTCACTTTTTTTTAATTAAACCCCAAAAATTAACTTCTACCACAAAAATGCAACTACGGTAAAGGTTTACTTAAGCGATTACTGGCATTACGAGTTCATCGGTGCAATCGGATTTCAATTCCGAGCACCGATTCAAAAGATAGAAATTCCTGCTCGCTCGTTCACTGAACATACCTGAGCCAAACTTCGGAAATTAATTCCGGGCACACCGGGCCTCGGAATCCGGCGCCGTCAGAAACTCCGTTATTGTAAAATTCCAAATAAAATTAAGAAAAATCTTCCTTGAAATTTCCGGGTCTTTACACAAATAGAGGCCCCCAAGAAGCTATAATTTCTACCAGTAGCACAGACCCCACATCCTTGCGGAGGCCATCCATCTCAGGAGCAGCCTCCGTCTCTACAGCATCATCAGAATCAGTAGGTGCCTCCACGTAATGCGCTGCCATCTCCCAGGAGGGACAAGCGGGGTCCACCTCCTCGACAGGCTCCTATGTCCCCCTATCAAGGACAGGATACAAGGTCCCCCTATCTGAAAAAAAGTCATTGGAAACAATAATTCAACTAGAATTAGGTCCCTGGTTACATCCATAGCACCTTAGATAAGGGATTGCTCGCTTACCTGAGTGTAGGAGTCCAGAAGAGGAGAATCTCACTAATCACCACAACTACAGCCCCAATTATCAGATTCTGGGTCACACCCTCAAGAAGTACTATGTGATTAAAGACTAGATCCAAGACCAGATTGATAATAACATAGTCATATTGGGCCCGACCCCGACACAAGTTGTGGGTATCATTGTATGATCGGGTAGCGGTATCAACAGCGAAGGCGAGTAGTAGTAGGCTTCCAGCTACGGATCCCAGAAGTATGATGACTGGATGTCTTGTAAGATAGTTTCTTGAACCCATGTAATTATCCATGCAAACCTGAATCAGACGGAGCCTTCAAAAGCTACGGCTAGCACTTCTGTGTCATCATCACACCCGGCCTCTTCCCCGAAGAAGGCACAAGAAAATTGAACGCGCCCCGCCAATGTCGTCATCGTCCCGTACTCTCGATTACTTCATTCCCCTTGAGAAAGAGATTCCCCCTAGAATCAGCCCAGTGATGGATGACTCTTTGTTTCACATTCAAGGTTATGCTTTGGTTAACACCGTTGAGTGGGTAAACCCCTATATGAATCCTGACGAGGGAGAGTGTCAGGAGAACCACCCCATTGTCCCCATATAATGCCAACGTCGATGGAGCTACGACTGTATGAGTCATCGAGGTACATCAGTTGCCACCTCCAGTTAGGTTATGCATGCCACTATGACCAGACAGTCGGCTCAGTGTAGAACTCAGCATGTGCAGCCTCTCCATCTGGTGTCGTCAGAACAGTCTCCACCACCCTTTCGGCTACTGGATCAAGAAGAACCACTTCGGTTGTGTTGAGACCAGCTTTTCCCAGTTACAGGCCGATCTCAGACGTCCAGACCTAATCTAACAGCTACTCTTCAGGCTTCGACTAGTGGGCAACGGGATATGCTGAGTACCAGTCATCCACCGGTCCAGCCAGCAGGTCCATCCATGCCTCCAATAACAGATCAGCCCCATATGAGTAGAAGATCGCACCTAGAGTGGAATTATGATGTCTTCAAGCACCTTGTCGGCATCCCAGTGAGACTTTATATCTTAGAACCCTTATCGTGTCACTAGATTTGCGCGAGCCACTCGTTGAGGCTTTGAGAAGCCCCTTCCAGTTTGAGACGGGGGTAACAGCTGCAAAATCATTTCATGCTAAAACAGTTGAGAATACAAAATTCCAGGCCATCATCTCATTCTCGGGTGAAGACGAAGGATCTCCTGTATAGGGGCACATCCACCCGATGTACATCACTATCCAATTTAACGGTGTGGGGATTTGTCACTGTCTTGTTGACATCATCTTCGGGATCATCCTTATTCCAACTCGGACACTATGGAATCTAGGGTTATTTGAAGATGACCTGACTCCCACTAATTTATAGATCTAGGGTATAAAAGGATAGAACATTCCCCAGCCAGCAAGATCTATATGAATACCCAGTTTGGTGGGCTTGTTTTGAGCACTGAGTTCCTGTTCGTCTCCAAGGACACCGCGTATAATGCATTGATGGGCCGACCATGGCTCCTCCTACACGCGGCGGTTACCTCATCATATCACCAATGCCTCAAGTAATCCCTTAATGGTCAAGTAGGCGTACTCCACGGTGATGCATCTCCTTTCACCTCTTGTGAAGCCCATTGTTTGGACACTGACTATTACAAGATCAAGGATAAGATGATTCTAGCAAGTGAGGATGAGCCTTCCTCTGTCACAATTGACCACTGGTTAGGTCTGAATGATGCCTACATCTTCCAAATCCATCAGTTGGAGGCCACGAACCTCATCATGGGTAAGTGATTTATCGTCTTGGGTACAAGAGGAAGGAATATTTCCAAGTCCATGGGATGACGTAAAATCACCTCGTACAACTACACAAACTAGGGTCAGGTAATCATGGAACCTCCTACCCCAGTACGATATCGGGATGTCTGCCCCATAACAATGGCAGTACATCATACGTGTCTATTTCGGCCAACTAGAATTAATCGGCTCAAGCCGATGCACCACGACTGACTTGATATTATCAAACATGTCCCCATCAGCCAGAGACCAGATGGGATCTTGTCGACAACCTTTATTGTTAAGATCTCGACAGCACCAGAGTTCCCCGATGTAATGACAACTACCGATCATGTAGGCACCAACTGACCACCGGGGTCTGGTGGCTCAGATGAAACTTCCCTCATAGAAGATACATTCATAAGTGGAGAAGAGGATATAGAGGATGCTCCCCTATCTTTGAAGAAGGCATCTCTTCCATGGATGATGAATTGGTACAGGTGAACCTTAGTAGCGAGGCAGATCCGAGACCCACATTGATCAGTGCTTATTTGTACCCAGAGGAGCATAAGTGGTACGTGGACTTCCTAAAACAACACCGTGATGTGTTTTCCTAGAGTTACGACGAGATGCCAAGTCTAGATCCTCAGGTAGTCGTCCACTACCTCAGTCCCACGACAAACCAACGCATGTTCAAGCAGCCTCCTAGAAATATGCACCCTTATCACGGTGCCATGGACGAGGACAAAGATGACAAGATTATCAAAGACAACATCATCAAGGAGGTCTAGTATACAACGTGGTTATCCAACATATTTCCATTCCTTAAGAACTGAAAGATTAGAGTCTGCATCAACTTCCGAGATCTCAACCGCCATTGTTCGAATGATGATTTTTCCCTTCTAGTGATAGAATTGTTAATCGACACTACGACTGGGTTCCAAGCCCTCTCTTTCATGGATGGCTACTATGTATATAATCAGAGACAGATAGACCCCGAGTAAGAGAATTCTACCGCTTTCACTTCACTTTAAGTTACTTTCTGTAATCAGGTTATGCCCTTCTGCCTGAAGAATGCAGGTCCCACCTATCAACGGGTCGTGCATCGCATATTCAATCTAATCCTCGAGACATTGGTGGAATGATATGTGGACGATCTGGAAGTCAAATCTCTCCAGCGCTAGGACCATCTCAAGGATCTTTAGAAAGTGTTCGTCTTCCTCTGTTCCTGCCACTTGATGATGAACCCGTTGAAGTGTGCCTTCAGGATCACTTCCGAGATGTTTCTTGTATTTTTTGTCTGGTAGTCAAGCATAGAGATTGACCCATAAAAGATCAGTGCAATCATTCAAATTCCTCCCCAAAATAAATATTCTAGAGCTTCGAGGTTTCCAAGGACACATGGCCTACATACGCTGATTCATCGTGAATATGGATGGAAAGTGTAAGCCATTTTCTCAGCTTATGAAGAAAGGCTCCGATTATGAGTGGGATGAGAAGAGACAGAACGCCTTTGAGGAGATTGAGAAATATTTTCTCTAACCACCTGTCTTGATTCCACCCATCTCCAGGAAGTCTCTGATCCTCTATGTCACTTCCCTGAAATGATCTGCTGGCACCCTTCTCACCCAGAAGAACAACAAGGGGACATAGAATAGTCACTACTACCTCAGCCACATGTTTCTCAATACAGAGACTAGATACCCCCATCGAGAAGAGCTTCCTTGGCCTCGTGTTTTCCATGCAAAAATTGGGAAATTACCTATAGCACCATGAGGTACAGTTTGTTTCTCGGGTAGACCCACAAATGTACATTCTATATCGCCCCATGTTGGATGGCCGACTAGTCTGGTGGGTTGTAATCCTCTAGCAGTTTGACATCATGTTTTTCCCCAGAAGGACATCAAGGGTAAGGCATTGGTAGACTTCCTAGCTTCCCATCCAACCTCTGCGGACCAGTCCCTAGCCTTGGATTTTCCCGACGAGGCAATCCTCTCGGTAGATCATGTCATCCCGTGTTGGTAGATGCACTTCAACGGTGCCTCCCGGAGCCCCACCAGTAGGGGGATCAACGTTACTCGACTAAAAAGAGTGAGCCTGGGTATCATCTTCATCACCCCGGCACAATCCATTATGTTGTACTCATTCCTATTGTCGGAAGGCTGTACCAACAATGAGGAAGAGTATCAGACTCTTATCACAGGACTCTAGCTGGCCCTCGAGATCGATGTACCCCAATTGAATGTGAAAGGGGATTTCAATATAATCATCAAGTATATAAAAGGTGACTATATTTTCAGAAATCTAGAGCTCATACCATTATTGGAATACACCCTCCTTCTAATGGCCCAGTTCCATTCTAGGATCGAGGTTACCCATGTCCCTCAGCCACAGAATGGTTGATCAGACGCTTTGGTCGGCTTAGCTGCATCACTTGAAAAGCCCGAACTGGATGATATGATTATACATGTGGCCCACCGGAGAGTCATTTCCCATGTCACCCTAGATGATGACGATGGACTACGGATAAGCCATCTTACATCCAGATCCACCATGATAGAAACCCTAGGTTCTTCAGATGCAGTGGTTGAAATGACCCCCGACTGTAGAGCCCCTTTTGTTGAGTATCTGCGAGATTGTTGCCTACTGGATGATCAGGCCGAGCATGAGTGAATGTGAAACCATGCACTGCAGTTTACCCATCAAAGTGGTCCCAGTCTTGAGAATATTTCTTACAAGAACGGTTTCGTTGGTGTTCTCCTCCATTGTATCCAAGGAGTAGAGATTTCACAGGTCATTCAAGATGTTCATGTTGGTTCATATGGTGCTCATCAGGTTGGGAAAAAGTTGTCCCATCACATCTGAAGACTGGGGTACTTCTGGCCCTCGATGATCCATGGTTGTATCTATTTTTCCAAGATATTTCATGTGTTCCAAGTTCATACAAACTTCTTGCATCGGCTGCAAGAACCTCTCCACTCCACCATGTACTCTTGGCCATTTGCAGTGTGGGGACTTGATGTCATGCGACCATACCCAACAATGACAGCTTACCAGTGCAGGTTCTTCCTAACATCCACAAATTTCTTTTCCAAGTGGGAAAAGGAAATTGTGTTCAAGGAAGTGAAGGCTTGTTCCATCGTTGACATCGTGAGCTATAACATCATCCACCAGTTTAGATCCCCTCATGTTGTCCTCACCAATAACAACACCAACTTCTGAGCAGCCATGCTGAACAAATTGTACACCGAGTACAATTTCTGTTCGAACCATATCTCTCGCTATCACACACAGGAAAATGGGAAGATTAAGGCATTCAACAAAACCCTTTCTAAAATTCCCAGAAAATGGTTCTCTAGAACATGAATAGTTGTCCAGACAAGCTCCAAAACACCCTCTGGGCTTACCAGACAATGACTCGCAATTCAACCCAGGTGTCTCCATATTCCCTGGTGTACTAGGCTGAGGCCATCACTCCTATTGAGATCCAGATACCTTCGGTACGCACCGCGGTCTATGACCAACAGGCGCCAGATAAGGTGGTCGAAATTTGTTTGGATGAATTTGAAGCACTTGATGAGAATAGGCTCTATGCCCTGGACAATCCGGAAAGGCATCATAATAAGATATCTAGAGCCTTCAACAATAAGATTTTCCTCCGCTATTTCCTACATGGTGACCTGGTATTGACCCTCCGAGCAATAATGATCCCTGGCAGGAAACCACCCATGTTGGAGCCCAAATGGGAATGACCTTACATAATACATAGGGTTTACCAAAATGGAACATAATCCCTAGTAACCATGAATGGTGAGCGTATAACTCCTCCCACCAATGCCAAGTTCCTCAAGAAATACTTTTCTTGAGCCTGATGGTCCTCCATGACCATAAACTGGATGGTCCCGCATGACCTTAAATAGTCCCATCCTGCATGACTTTAAACTGCACATCGTTCAACATGATGTTAAACAACATTTTTATAACTACGTTTGGCTTGATTCCCATCCACATGAGATAAATTGAAATGCACAGATACCTCATATTGAGCCCATCCCCGAACTCTTCACTTTGACTATTCCCCCTCGGTATAGCCTTCTTAGTGGTTCCTTGCATGATATGGTGTAGGCTTCCTTAGTCCCACTCATATGGGGATTATAATGGTCGAACCATGTACCCACTCTCATTCTTCTATCCTCCCATGTCTTCACCGCAAGAAATTAAACTGCATGGCCTTCAAGAACTATGTATGGCTTGATTCCCATCCTCATGGGATAAGTAGGAACGCCAGGAAATTTCGTCTATTGGCCCTGCCCAAACACCAGAATCTTCTCCTCGGTTTAAGACATATGGTGGGGTGTTATACTTTTTCCCCAATTCACATCGAGCTATCCTCGATCCGACCATACGTCCCGCTCCCTGGAGACGTTCGCCTCTTTCATAGATGGGTACAACCATGCTTCACTCACTCTTTTGATTGGGACTCCATCATATTACCCATCCAGAAGGGCCCATTAATGGTATGGATGCAAGGACTAAGAGATCTCTTACCAATTTGAGCCAACGCCCTCGAGGATGTTGAACAACAATCTGATACAAGTCCTGCATTTCAAATATGGTCAGCTATCGATGCTCATTTACTGCTCCCATTTCAGGTCACTATAGGGACGCTGTGTTTCAATCATGGTCAACAACTATCCTAGATAGCTATGAAGACACAAAGTTTCCCCAAACATTTATTATATAGGTTCATTCTGCCACGTTGTATCTCTAAGCGACGAACTCCCTTCAGGTGACACCAACTGGTCATGCCTTCATGACCAAGGCCCATCCTCAGGCCCCTTGGCCTTCATAGGCCCCCAGCCCTCATCCTCACTAAAAGATGTTAAACTGAAAACTTCTCAGTCCTTCCTGACCGAGGCCCAGCTTCAGGCCCCTTGGCCTTCTTGGGCCCACGACCCTTGTCCTCACAACAAGACATTAAACTGCAAGCTGGTCAGACCTTCTTGAGCGAGGCCCATCCTCAGGCCCCTTGGCCATCTCAGGCCCCGGACCCTCGTCCTCACTACAAGACATTAAACTAAAGACTAGTCAGGTATCCCTGAACGAGGCCCAGCCGTAGGCCCCTTGGCCTTCTTGGGCCCTCGGCCCTCGTCCTCACTGCGAGACATTAAACTACAGACTGGTCAGGCCTTCCTGACCAAGGATTAGACTCAGGCCCCTAGTCCTTCTTGGGCCCCGTCCCAAGTTCTTACCCAGAGTGTACGGTGTGGTGTGGGATTATGTCCTCATTTTCATCGAGTTGTTTTCCATGTCTTACACCCCCTCATTTAGGGTATCTTACCCCATAGTGTCCTCACGAACTACGTGTGGCTTGATTTCCATCCTTATGGGACACATAGGACCACTCAAATATCTAGACATTGGGTCCATCCCCATCTTCTAGAAATCACCACTTCACCTTGGCCCATTGGCCTAACCTTCTCAGGGGATGGGAGTATATGGAATGCTATGGGATTATGTCCTTATTCATGTCGGGCTTATAACAACCCCACCATGTACCTCTCCCTCTTGGGGGTTCTCTATCCCCTTACTCTTTATTCATCCTTTCTAATCGGTCACTCTCAAGTTTAGAACCTTCTTCGACCCTCTTTGGCGGTTCATCAATGTGCTTAAGGGTACTCTAGTTTTGTACCTGTAATGTCGGACTCTTCTCAGACATGCTTCCGCCCACTTTTCTGGATTTTGGTTCCCCTTCACTAGTGCTTTCATCACCGTTCACACCCGAAGGTACCCCCATGTGGCATGGATGCTAGGACTAAGGTCTCTCCTACCATTACGGGCCAACGTCCTCTAGGGTTGAGGACAATAATCTGATAAAAATTCTACGTGGTGAATATGGTCTACGGTCGATGCTCATTTGTTGTCCCCAGTCCAGGCTAATGTGATATGGATACTGTGTATCGAACATGGAAAATAGTTATCCTCCACCACCACGCCAACCCCTTTAATCCCAAAATGTCATATATATGATTCACACCCTTCTCCACCTTATCATGTCCAAGTAGAAATTCGCAATTCATGGTACTATTCCTCAGTGCACATCTTCACATTAGAAGTAATAAAGCCGTGACTAGGCAATCGCTTGTGGATTCAGAAATTTTTTCCATTGTTTGCATGCCATGTATCATGAGTACTTTATCCGCCTTTGTTTCCAAAAATGAGTCCAACTCAAGTAGGATTAGGGAGTGGTTTAAGGTCCACATTTTTGGTATATGTAGGACCCCCAATCAACTTGTTTTCAGGTCCAGCTCATTTGGGAGCTAGTTTATCCTCCCTATTTTCCCTCTTACACCTATTTGGTCCAATTGGCCTGAGGTTCCCCTCTCAGAATTACATACAATGTGGTGCTGGATCATTTCCCCATTCACGTTGGGTGCGTTTTTTTGCTCCGTAAACATTCACCACCTAACATCTTCTCTGCTACATCTACGATGCATGATTTCAAAATTCATGCTTGGTCCTATCACATGACCCTAAATTGTCATATTATCATCCTGGCCGCATGATGAAAAATGGAACAACATCGTGATGTCCTCACTGAAAGAGACACCATGTCTGGTATTGGTCACATGACATGCCATTTGTCAACGCCTACTATGGATTGATTCTTATGGTGATGCCATGGCCTGCTACCCTAGGCATTTCACTTCATAAAAAAATACTCACCTAAAAGGACAAACAAGATTTATTTAATGCTGCTTGTCTTGGTGCGAGGGCCACACCTGCATGCCCTTTTCATCCATGGCACTGGTACCTCACTGTGCCCCCTCAAGAACTACATGCAGCTCGATCCCCATCGTTATAGGGTACATAGGAACACCTGTTCACTTTTTCTTAGGCCCATATTAATGCTACTTTTTGGTCCCCTAAACTAGAACCTTTTCGGGGAACACATGGTTGTCGGAACCCCTGGTTCCCATTCACGTCAGGTTTTTGTAATTACTCAGCATGAGTCTGTAGTGTTTCCTCCAATCCATGGTCTGAATTCTATGACCCTAATCTATGATCTCTCTATGGGAAGGGACTCTACTCCCACTATCTAATACATATTGTTTCTTTATTTAGATGAATTTTGAAAAAGATCCCGATATTTATAATTTTCATGGGTATATTCCCCTTGTTCCATGTCCATGCTTCGTGAGTTCGCCATTTGGATCCTCATCCTCTTTCACATTCAAAAGGACCCCCCAGATGGAATGGATGATATGCCTAAGGGTTGTCCTACCATTTTGGGCCAACATTCCTAAAGATCTCAGATGATATTTGCGATAGGTCCCATGTTTCAAACATGGTCAATGGTCGACCATCATTTTTTTGTCCCCATTCTAGGCTAACGTGATGCGGATGCTGTGTTTCTCCTACGGTCAATAGTAAACCTCCATCGTCACGTCGCCATCATTGTGATTCAGATTTCAAGCATCATGATTCACATATTTCCACTTCCTCATGTTCATGTGGAATTCTGACATACTCGGCTTCACCTCTCCGTGTGTCTAGGTGTGCTACATGGATGGTTTAGCATCATTGGGCCGACATTCACCAAGAATACATTTGCCCGAACATGTCCCTTCATGCATTGGGAATGTTCCCCATTACATCATGTTTCCCACCTTGAGCATGACTCAAGTGGGCTTAGTAGTTTTTCTTGGATGTGTATCGGCACAACCAGGCACTTCATCATCCTGCATGACGTTAAATTGTACTTCCAGAACTACGTGCGACATGATTCCCATCCTCATGGGATATGTAGAGACACCCCAGTATATCGCCCAGGGTCCAGTCCCAGGAATCATAATGTCCAGTTCCTCCCCATTTCTAGCCACCTGGCCCGACCCATGTGGGGAACCACATGGATGAAATATTTCCCAAAACAAGTTTGGGATTCCCAAAAATGACATTGGGAAGCAGCAACTCCCTCTCTAGAGAGGTCTTTACTAAAAGAACGAATTATCCTTGATCAAACTGATGCATCCACATAATATGCTTCCACCACAGTGGTGTAATTTCAAGAGCGTTGGATTCGGTTTGAACAAACCATCACTCCACATTCCATGCTTTGCATACCCCTTATTCGGACCCTTGTCCTCATTCACTTCTGGGGGAACCCCCTAACGGAATTGATTCTTGGAAAATAGCCCACATACTTTCTTGGGCCAACGTTCCAGAATACTAATGGATGAAATTTGCGATAGGTCCCGTGTTTTGAACAAGGCTAATGGTAGACCCTCATTTTTTTGTCCCCATTCCAGGCTAATTCTATAAGAATACTGTTTTTTGAATGCGGTCAATAGTTATTCTCTATTGTCACGCCACCCCCACATTGTTCTGAATACTGGGTATCATGATTCACATATCCCATTCCAATCTATTTGGATTGATTCTAGTGCCCCTAGCATTACACTGTTTGTGCACAAGAGCACACTGGGAAAACGGTAATTCAGCTGTTCTGAGAGCTTCATTCTCCAGTCAGGTCTTTCCCATTTCCTTCAGGAAATACGAACTGGTTGTTCAAACTGTAGATTCCCAAAGCATGGTTTACACTCCTATGTTTGGATGGGGTGGTAGTGCGGTCATCCCTTATTTCTCACATCGGGCCAGACCCACGTGAGCTTAGGGAACGATTGCTAGAAACTTTGCGAACATCATAAGGATGCAATAAACCATTGTAAACAATGGAAATCATGCATGATACAACATTCCAACAATCAGAGCATGAATATACGTTTAAGGATTTTTAATCATTATAGTAACCGGGGGTCGTCTTCCCCCATGGATGGATTGACCTCGCCAAAGGAGCGTAGAAGCTCTGCCACCCTCTGGCGGGTGGCGTCCTAGATTTTCTGTTGGTTTTTCAACTCCAGCTCCTCCTCGGGTGTGAGAGGGTTAAATCTATTAGCCGAAATCCAATCCCGCTCCACGTCAAGTCGAATGGAGATCATCTCCTCAGAAGCTCACATCAGGCCCTCTTCGACATCCTTCAGCTGAGCATTCAGCCACGAGACAAGCTCTGATTGTGCATCGAGAGAAGCGGAATGCTCATCTGCCCAGGCCTGCAACCATTCAACCATGTTTTCAGTCTCCTGGAACCACTATATGTTCACTGCCTTCCTCCGCTGGCAGCCCACACTGAGGCCATGATCATACTCTCGAATCTTCTCCTCCATAAGATCTCAGATGAGCATGTGGAGGCACTGAGCAACCACTCCACCAGCACAGAGTTCACGCAATCGCAAGAGAAGTCTGTCCATCTCATCCAACCATTGCGCTTGGTTGTGTCATTGATGAAGTGCGTGATCAGGTTCCACGATCAGCGACAGACTATTTTTCTGTCCTCCTCATCAGAGGTCGTCTCATCCCAGTCGGCACGATTTTCAGGCTCATATGCAGGGAATTCCCCTAAGAAATCCTCAGTCGGGTCCACATATGATGTAAGATCAAGCATGGAAGGGACTGAACAGTCTGGTTGATCCTCATCATCAAATTACTACTCGATAAGCTCGGCCACAGTCTCAATGGAATCCCCATCAGTGATCGGGAGTGTTGCAGTTCGGTCAGGCCGGATGTCCACCTCTATTATCATCAGCATTCCTCTGGTAAAGTCACTACCATAAGTCATGACCAAATTCGCTGTAGAGGCCCAGGACAATTGAATAATTTTACATGCAAAAAAGGGGGACATGAATGTCAGCTAACATGGTTAGGGTATTGCAATCGTGATTTCAGTAGAAGAGACTTACAGAGGTCTGATCCTTGGTTTTTCACTTGGGCTGATGTCGATGGAACCCCGAGATGTGGTCCCCTGTATATGGTTGGACGGTCTGGAGACTTCGAGCGAGCCGCCTCAAGTGTCCTAGCCCTGCCAGACATTAAAGTTGATGTAGCTATAGGTGAGGATCCAGAAAGTCCTATGTCGGCACCCACTGAGGGGTGGGAATGAGGTCTATGCATAAGTTCCTCCTTCATAGTTCAGACGCTGATGAGGAATCCAAAGTAATATAATGGAAAACATCGAAGATTGAACTTAGGCTATTACCTCGGGGGCCTCCACGAAATCATCAATATCTGAGGACTGATCACTAACATCACCCTCCTCCAGTGGACCCTCTATACCGGCTTCATCTGCATAGGAGGACTCATCTGATTCTTTGGGCATAGGGAAGCACTCCCTTATGATAGTGGCTAACAGCTGCGGAGGGACCTTATGACCCAACAACACCCTGACTTGGTCTATCATTGAGATCAGGGCACCCTGGGAGTGGATAAAGTCTTCCAGCTCAGCTATGTATTTCTCTATCTCCGCCTGGGATACTGCGAAACTGGCTCTAATAGGGCCAATTCACAGAAAGTCTATCGTGAGGTGGTTAAGGTGCTTCCATAACTCGAATGGACCAAGGAATTGTTGTTTGAATTCCTAGATGTACCAGGCCTCTGGGAAGACAGTATTATCCGACATGTTAATATGGCACATCCGTTTCACCGGAGACTGTGTCGAAATTCTGTGGAATCCCCTTGGTGGCTGCCCCTCTGGATGACTCTGCTCTCCTGGGACCACCAGATCTGTTGCCACTGCTGGATCTGATACCACTACTCCCCCCTCAACTAGTGCGGGCATTATCATTACGGGAGCCCAACCACTGTGGGATTCCCTTACCGCCTTCCGTCCTTGGATCCGAGGTTGGGGAATCTCAACCTCACCGACCAGGATGGTTGGATGCTTTAGCATCTCCCCTGGATAGGCCACCTCCCAGCTCTTGGCATATTCTTTCACCAGCACAAAGATGGCGGTCGGCTGAGGCAGTACATTCCACATCTTCATGTCTTCCCATGTGAACACGATCCAAATCTACCTCATCACACATGGGTCCTCCTTGTAGCACACCCCCAGATAGACCTATGGGGCCAGCCGCTGCAGGCACCAGAATTTCCTTGCAAAACGGTGTGCGGTGTTTGGCTTGTAGAGATGCTCACGGTCCACCCTGGCCACCTGGACTCAACCTCGAAAGGCTTGGATGTAGGCTCGATGCTCTTCTATCCCCCGATCTTCGTTAGTGAATTCCCCCATCGGTAATGGAAATGGGTGGAAATTCAATTCCTCCACCCTCCACAACCGGTTCAAAACTGATGGTGCAGTCATCTTAGTCGAAAATTTCCCTGTATCATTCATGATCGAGGTATGGAAGTTTGACCTTGGAGGTGAGATGGGGTTCAGATACTCTTATATCCCCCTGATGTGCACCACCATCCACCTATATAGGAGGTGGAATGGACCGTATTTCCTTCGTGGCCTTTTTCCCTCACTAATGTGCCACAAAATTTTATAGAACATGGTGAGCATCGGGATCTCCAGATTGACATGTCCACCTGTTGCCATTGTGGATGCCATGATGAAAGTGATTGGCCACACTCCCATGTTTTTATCCCTTAAAGGCAGGATCCAACCACATATGAGAACTATGATGAATTCCGCCAGCCTGACAATTTTCTGTTGTTCAGTGCTGACACTAAACCCCTAGGTCTTCCACTAGCTATCCTCTAACAGCCACCAGTATAAGTTTTCCTTACTTCGAGAAGCCTATGGGCATGTTCGAGGCCTCGCCGGGGACTGCCTATTTTCTGGGAAGTTTAGAAACTTCTTGAACCACCTCTTAATGTGGACATCCCTCACGACCTCCTTATCCTCCCTGGGCACAAGCTGCATCAATTCCATCGCCAGACGTAGCATCTGCTCCAGATCCTCCCACGCACCCATAGCTGGGAGGAATTCTTCATACATCACACCTAGTATTAGGACCCCCTGAGATCTGATTCACGTCACATAGGCTGATACCGACCTCCCTGTGATTCAGGTGGATGGTATTGGTTCCCGGTGACCACCGGCTCAATATCTCCAGCATTAACGGCTTCGGCTAGTAGATATGGAAATAGGATGCCCAAGCGGCATCATACAAGCCCACTCATCTCAGCTCCGCTCCAAACTCCTCGCACGAGGCGCCTACCTAGTAGGCCCAAGCCCAATCATCCATAAAGTTTCCACCCTGGCGTATGTATCATTCCTCAGACCACCCCTTCTTTGGGTTCCCCAGCGCTTCCTTGAGGATGGATCGGTATAGAGGAGGAAACGTCTCTAGATTAAATGCCTTCCGGTAGACATCGTTCAGATGATTGTACAAGAAGTTGTCAATGATAGGTGTGAAGTCCTTCGGAGAATTTCCATTGGGTGCCCTGAACCATCGATCCTAACATGGTGTGCTCCTGAACCTGTAAGTTGGATCATCTCTACCTGCATTAGGGATGAAGACATCATCCCTCAACCTGAAGCCATACAAAGGAAACCACATGCACAGCGGGTAGTTCTTATGGATCTCTGACAGCCGCTCCACCAATGAACTATGGTCTGAGTGGCTATGAACTAGCTCTCATAGCCCTAGAAAGTTCACCATTTCATCCCTCTGAGCGTCATCTCCTAGGACCCCCTGAGAAGCATCTTGGTGGTCCATTTAGTTTTGTAACTTGGATGATGTTTTGGTTAGTCCAATAATCTTGTTCGCAGAGCGTAATTTTGAAGCTCGTTCATGAATACTATTCACAGAGTGCTGCTGAGGCGCTCAGTCACTGGATCACAGAGTGCAAACGCGAAGTCGAGGACTCGATGTGTGCCACGAATACTCGATTCACATAGAATACTCGCATAGTATGCCGAGCTTCGTGAATCGAGAGCACAAGAAGACAAAATCATGAGTCCTCTTCACGTGTCAACACCGTGAATAATAGAGAATTTTGGTGATTTCCCACATATTTCGACCCTTGGTCCCTCCTTGACTCCATGTCTAAGGGGGGAATTTTGTTGGCACCAAAATTCAGGATGAAGACGAGTCCCAAAGAAGGTCCCATTTACTACCTATCAAAACCCATTCACGGAGTTCCCCAGCACCACGGCCGCCATGAAGCAATGAGGCAGTAGGACCATGAACACATTTGATGTTTGGGACCCCGTCGCGATGGAAGGAAGTAGGACACTCCATGAATGCATTTGATGTTCACAACCCCACTGTGAAGCAACAAGGCGGGGCGCACTACGAACGCATTTGAATTTCATGACCCCGCCACAAAGCAAAGAGGCGGGACTCTCCATGAATGAATTTGACGTTCAAAACCCCACTACAAAGCAACGAGGTGGGATACTCCATGAATGCATTTGACTTTCGCGATGCTGCCACGAAGCAATGAGGCGGCAGGCTCGGTGAATACATTTATAGTTTTGACCCTACTATCAAGAAATAAGGTGGGATGCTCCACGAATGCATTTGATGTTCGCGACCCCACTACGAATCATTTAGGCGGGACGCTCCGTGACCGCATTTTACCTTCACAATCTACTGCGAAGCAACCAAATCTCTCTTCGCACAACATGATATCCACTCCGCGGAACCTCTTGGCTATATATATCAGGCTTCCCTTGAGATCCATGGAGGGGAAATCTGACCTTTCGTCTTTCCAGCTCCAAAATCGTGAAGCATTTTCCGCTCAGTGAACCATGAGCTATGCGAGGTACTTCTTCTTCGTGAAGTGCCTCCCCATTATCTCATTTTGATCCCCTCTTTCGATATGGATGCATTTCATAAAGCCTAAGAGCTTTCACTAAGGCAGGGGATCCCCAAGGTGATCCGGGTTGTTGCGGAGTGTTTATGCTTTGGGAAACACCCCTCATGTACACTTGACCCACATGCTAAGGCACGGTCATGGTACTTCATGAAGAACATTGCTTACCGACACATTGCTTTGCGAGGAACCTTTACTCCACGAGGCTATGCTACGCGAATTCCCATCCACATCGGGAAGAACCTCCCATTTTCACCTCATCCCCATGCTAAGGCTAAGGAACCCCACTTTGCGAAGCACACCCCTTCGCGAGTGCCCTCCGCCAGTGGGGAAACACAGCTTCACAAGGCCCTTGCCTATGGACCACTCTCCTTGGAAATTCCTTTTTCTGTGTGACCCTCCAGGGTTGAAGAATGTGTCTTAAAAGTCCCCTGGAAGACATCACCCGTTGCTTTGATTTATCTAATGCTTCCTCATACAGGCACAATAATGGCTATTGCTTCTTCACATAGCCACGCTAACATGGACCCCTCAATGGTTCGTTCCGTGACACCCCTTTACCATGGCATTGTCAGTGCCTTCCCTCCCACAAGGAGCAGAGGGTACCAGTTATGTATGTTCTAGGGGTGCAGAGTAAACCCACCTCATTCGATCTGTAAGATGATAAACTGCAAAGAAACTGCGTCCTCAACACATGACATTAAATTGTGACATGTCCTCCTTCCATTAATGTGGGGTGCCCCCACCTTGGACATTCTCCACGCCCCCTAGCCTTCAAAGGGGATGATATCCTCCTTCTGTGAGTGGCGTTTGTCTGCAGGGTAATGGAATCCACCATTGTGTAAGCCCCTAGCAATCCTTCCAGGAGGCAGCATCCCTACTACTCCTTTCTTCGGTCCCCGAGGCCAACAGAGCACGTTATATAGAGAATTTATCCTCCTTTCATCGGTCCCGAGTCACTCTCCCACTGTGCTATTGCACCCTCGGGCCTCCACCCTAGAGTAAGTCCAGGCACATTGGGCCGCTCAACACATAAGCCCATCTTCACTTCCCATGGATGAACCTTTTGTGATGTGGTCGGCAGGCCCTTGTTTCCTCTTGTTTCTCACACTGAGCATGACTCGCGTGGGATTAGAGTAAGCATCGACCATGAAATCACCCCCATCCCGCATGACATTAAACTTTATTCCCATTCCGAACTATGGGGACATTGATCCATGTCAAGACATGGTACGTTGGAAGCCTCTATGAGGTTCAATCCCACCTGGACCCCTGGTCCCTTCAAGTCGGTTCACCAAAACCATCAAAAACTATGAGTTCTGTGATCCATGTCTAGGAATGGTACGTAAGGAAGCTACCACAAGTTTCAAGCCCACCTGGACCCATGGTCCTTTCATGTCAGTTCACCGACACCATTCCGAACTACGAGGACTTTGATCCATGTCAAGGCATTGTACGTAGGATGCCTCCACGAGGTTCAAGCCCCTCCACCTTAGGCAGTCCAGAGTGTAAGCCCCATTTCACTCCAACTAGGAGTACTTTGATTAATTTCATGGCATGGTATATAAGAATCCTCCAGAAGGTTCATTCCCACTTGGACCCCTGGTCCCGTCATGTCGGTTCAACGACACCATTCCAAACTACGAGGGATTTGATCCATGTCAAGGCATTGTACGTAGGAAGCCTCCATGAGGTTCAAGACCCTCCACCTTGGGAAGCCCAGAGTGTAATCCCCACACCCATCCTGATCAAAATGGAATTTGATCCATGTCAATGCATGGTAAGTAGGAAGCCTCTATGAAATTCAAGCCCACCTGGACCCCCGGTCCCTTCATGTCGGTTCACCAATACAATTATGAACTACGAGGAATTTGATCAATGTCAATGCATGGTACATAAAAATCCTCCCTGAGGTTCAATCCTCTCCATCATGGGCCGCCTCAGAGTGTAGGCCCCAAATTCCCTTGTCCCGCATGTCATACAACTGTATCCGCCAATCCGAACTATAATGACTTTGATCCATGTCAAGGCAGGGTACGTAGGAAGAACCCGCAAGGTTCAAGACCACCATCCATAAATTGTTATGACCCCCTTCACATCAATTCACCTACACCTTGGACAGCCCACAGTGTAAGCCCCACACCATCTTGAACAACATGGCCTTTGATCCATGTCAAGGCATGGTACGTAGGAAGCCTCCATGAGGTTCAAGCCCTACAATCATTGGCCCCGGCCATCTCAGTTTCAGTGTGCCAAACCCCTTCTCACACAAACTACGAGGACTCTGATCCATGTCAAGGCATGTTACATAGGAATCCTCCTTGAGGTTCAAGCCTAAGGACCATTAGAACCCCAGGTCTACTTCCAGTGGTAAGCTGTTGCGATCACATTCCAGTGGTAAGTGGTTGTGACCTCATTCAGTGGTAAGCCATTGCCAACCTCATTTGTCTATAAGCTGTCATCAAATGAACAACGTGGACTTTGATTCACTGCCATGAGGATACGTAGGAAGCCTATTCGAGGCTCAATCCCAAAACCATCGTTGTTCCATGACTGCTCCACCACATTCACCACCCATTTCATTCAACCGCTCCATTATCCATCCTGATTCTTATCAAGGCCGCCAAATCCTGGTGGAATCATTCCACCCCATTACCCATTCCGTCTAACAACATTTGGGAAGTCACCCACATGTTGGCCCTAATATTGGCATTCCCTCAAGGGGGTTCCTCTATCTGATCCACTCTAGTCAGTGTTCTGATTAGCCCAATCCATCTCCGCATGATTTTAAACTTGCGGCATACCCTGCGACAAACATGGGATGATAACAAAATACTCAGGTAGATATCCATGACATATGATTCTTCATGATCTATGCGGAATGCCTCGGGCTTCCGTGCCCTCAAGAAGACGTATAACAAGGGACAAAAGACAGAAACGTCAATCCCCCAGTGTCCAGACATGTATGTGATGACCCAATGTGAATACTCCGCAAACTGAAGTTTGATGCCCTAACCGGACCGCTTGTAATGTCCTGATAGAAGTAGTGTAATTAACTGGTGTCCATGAAGATATAGAACCGAGAATAGTTTCAAGAACAACGTATTAAATCTATAAGGGAGACTCGGACTAGGTGACAAGTTTCGAGGAGGAATCCACAGAAGGAAGAACCGACATCTAGTCATCCCGTTTCAATCAAGGAGCAGACGTCCCTAAATAAGGAATGGATGTTTCCTACCTTTTGAAATTAGGAATGCGGGGTACCAAAAAGTCATGTCCTTCGTCCCCGAACGAGGTAGATGCATGCGCCCTGAAGATATTATCAGAAACAATTATGGCACGAGTTTTACTAACAATAAAATAATATTTGATAACATTGGTTCCATTTATTTCTATAAAAACCCTTAACATCACTATCACTCAAAACATATATATATTACACTTCAATTTCTTATGGATCAGACATCTAAAAAAGATATCATTTTATAATTCTTGACAATACAAGAACAACATGTGACATTTTTAAAAAACCAATACATTATGATAGATTTGAATACATAAAAAAGAATCTTGGAATGATTAATATAAAGTATTCATTCATATATTCTTCATTTTTACCCATCTCGTTATATTTCATAACTTTTTTTTCAAAGTGGGATTTCTTATAATTGTTTTTATATTCCAAATTTCCAAACATTATTTTTCCTAAAATATTATTTTTTCTAAAAACACCATCATAATTAGTTTTCTATAATCAAGGAAAATATCAAATTTTCTGAATTCGACTAAGTTTTTAAATGTGATTTTAAAAATTTATCTTATCCGAGTTTCTTTTAAACTTGAATCAATAAATTTATCAAATTCGAGATAATATAAATCATATTTTAAAAATTTTCCATATTCGAGTTTATTTTAATTAAAAATTCATACTTTTAAGAACTCTAGTTTTCATTCAATCTATTTTCATATTTTCATTTAAATTCATATTAATCATACTTTTTATTAAAACATTTTTAATACTTTCTAACTATCGCAATATGTTATTTTATAAAAACACGATGAAAAAACAATAATACTGATGACCACTCCAAAATTTATTCTTCTTACTAATTCTACATTAACACCATTCCATTATTGTTAGATTTATCTTTGTTTGTTTTTGTATTAATTTACATGAATTTTTTTAATTTCTTTCAAAATACACAATATGTAAAAAACATTTTACAAAAGCTCTGGAGTTTAAAAACATTAAAAGTGTTTATTCATATATTCTTCCAATTTTCAAATCAGATGTAAAAAATATGACATGTTATATCCCTTGGGAAGATTAACCATCGTTTGAAATCACCTATAAAGGAGGAACCAACTCTCATATCCCACATCGGTTGTTTCATGTTTTTTGTCTCAAATTGCGTCATTAATTATGATTCCCATTCTTACTTATTCTTTATGTCTAAATCTATCATATCAATTCCAAACACGATGGATCATATGAAGGAATAAAATAATTAGTTTTTTTCATGGAAATTTTAGTGTGAAGATATTTTTATAAAATGTATGATTATTCTCTTTGAAATTTTATTGATCATCAAGGTTGGTAATCAATATGTGTGTAATAATAAGATTTGATGATGGTTTTTTTACTTTGACATGGTTATTGAGTTTAATGCCAATGTAAAATTCTTTGAATTAAAGATATATGAAATATTTTTATTATGTTTCTATGATAAAAGGTACAAGATGATATATATAGAAGAACCAATTTTCTTAGGAATTTAGAAATAAAGAGATTCTTTTTTCCTTCTCATAAACTACATGATTCAAAGGGTATGTTTATCAAAAAAACAGACCAAAAATATTAATTTAAAAATATGTTAGAAAATGAACTATGTATTGTTGTGCATCTCATTCTGGGTCACATAGTAATATGACATTCGATTATAGAGATTTTAATTTTGTGAAATAATGATATAGAGCCATCAAAAGTATATGATATCATTATTTTTGATTACA
Source organism: Viscum album (assembly GCA_963277665.1). NCBI lineage: Eukaryota > Viridiplantae > Streptophyta > Magnoliopsida > Santalales > Viscaceae > Viscum > Viscum album. The sequence goes on along the minus strand of OY728162.1, from coordinate 1,229,757,180 downwards.
TTTTAATTATTTTCAAAATAAATTTGATAGTAGTTTTTCTACTAACAATCATAAAAATCAAATCCATGTCATAGAATTCAAATATTATAATTTTTTCATCCTTGATTAGTAAGGTAGTTGTTTAGAGTATGAAACTTATCAAAATTTTGATCATGTTTGAAGGTGCTAGAAAAAATATTGTTTTTAAAAGTGATGACACAATTAAAAGGATGAAGCATGTATTTTATTCGTATTCAAAGATGATTGTTAAGAATACTCATGTTTTTATATCTGGTGGAAAACCTTATCCCAAATCAAAAAATTATATTTATGGTCTTGAAGAAGACAAATAATATTTTGGAATAGATGAGATTATTAATTAATAATAAGAAAAAGAATGAAAAATTATATGATAAAGGATAATTTATTTTAATTCAAACCAATAATGTTTAAAAGAATCCTGAATATGTTAGAAAACAAATTTTTGATAAAGAATATCTCCTGTATGATATTCATTTCTTGAGGACTTTATTGGATTCTTCAAAAAAATTATCTTCTCTAGGAAATCAAAAAGGATAAATATTTTAGTAAATAAAAACAAAAATCCCCATGTATTCAAGAAGTCAAATCCTTATCCAAGACGAATGAATGATATTAGAATCAAAAATTATAATCTATTAAGAGAATGATATTTATTATTTTGAGATTTTATAAGGATAGTTGGATGAATAGATAACTGAGAAATGAATTACAATGAAAAACAATGGGAAATCAGAACAATAATAAATCAGAAACATTTGCATTCTACCTCTTGATGATCAAGATGATGAACAATTAGATTCAACCATAGCAACCTCTACAGAATGTTATGAATTTATTTGTTATAATTTAAAAGGTCTTCAAAAAACAATTACCTTTTTCACTTATCTTGAATCTTGGTTTCATATGGTTTAGGATTGTTTTTATAAAAAATCAAATTTAATATGCATGTCGATAGAAAAATTGATCAATCAACAAGATAAGGTCTAAAATAATCTATATTTTTATGTGATTCATATAAAATCATGTAATAACACGACTAAGTGGTCTATAATATCAATAATGGTCTAAATAATTTTGATGAATGTTTTGTAGACATATGTAAGGACATGGAATAATTGGAAAAAATTATGTTTGTTAACAATTGATATGGATGAAATAGTAAACTTACTTAAATATTTCAAAGTTTAGTCTAACAATAATATTGATGTTGTAAATGATCTGAATAATATGATGTTTTATTTTGAGGATTAGATTAGGAGACTGAAAAACTATAATGGAAAAACAAGTACTCTAAATAATGAGTTTAATCCAAAACATCAAAAATTAAAAAAAATTATTTAGATATATGATGATAAGATTCATATTCAAGAGGAAATGTTACAGGAGCTATAAAAGAATAATCTACCTCCATAAGGGATAATTTCAAAGCTAGAAGAGGAAAAAAATGACATCAAAAAGATAAATATGATTATGAGATCTTTGTTATTGAAGAAAGATTGAATTTGTTTCTCTAAACTGTTCAGGTATTTGTTTGGAAAACATTTTTCTTGGTGAATATCATCTTCATCTCATTACATATTTTTTTAAATAACTCTAAATTCTAATTAGATGGATATTTATTCATTTTTTACACAAACAAGTACGTCATAATACAGTTATGTATACTTTTTTATCTAACACATTTCAGATTTTAAAATAATCTTCCACATATCATTTTGAAAATCACTAATGGAGATAAACTTATACAAAGGGGAGAATTTTATAGGAAGGGGGAGATGTTTTAAATAAGGGGGAGAAATGTTTCTAAAGAAGAGAATATGTTCTTTGGGTGTAGTTCTTATTCTAAGGTTAAGTTAATCGTATTCATTACTATATTTAATTGAGTTATGAACACATGGGATATGTATTCATTATTAATTATAAATAAAAAGTTATTAAATATAATAATGGAAATAATTTTTTTCAGTGTTATTTTCTATTTAACTATTTCAGTTTTCATTTCCAAAAATGGGGAGATTGTTGAGTCCAAATCATATTTTTGACATTTATATTATGTTTGTATTGGAAGTCGATAACCCTTTATTTAATACATAATTACGAAGTCTTTCATGTAAAATTTATTTTATAATGTGATCATAAGGAGACGTAATATTTTTATCTTACATGAAATAATATTTAAAGAGTTAAAAAAATATAATATTTTCATAATGATTAATGAAATGAGACTGGATATGATAGTTTTATCATAGATAGAATGAATACAATATTTGTATTTTAATGAGACTAGACATGATAAGAATTATTCTCATCATTCTCATGCTCCACTTTATTATATAAATTATAATAACACACATATTTTTAATATGGATAACAGTGTTGATTAAAATCGTAATCTAATTTAAATAACTTATCGTAATGACTTTATCATACCTAGAAAATATTATCACCATTATAAGAAATGGTTTTACATCGAAAATATTCTATATCAAAATGAACTGAAACATTCTTTTATAATATTACCATTAATGTTCAAGGTGTCTAAGTCATCCCAAAAATATAGAGAAATTTTGACTGTCGGAGGATCAAGATGACTGTTAGAAGATTTAATTTAAAGACCATGTCATTTGAATATTTTAAAGAGGAGTGATGATCATTATATTTGAAAATAATCTTAATGTTTGATACCTCTAATTTTTACATTACAAAACTACTTGTTCCACATACTTGTAATATTTTTGAGTTTTTTGGTAATTTATTTCTAAATCTAATTGTTTGAATACGATAAAGGTATTCCGTGTCTAGGAGGTTAGAGATATTGATCATCATACTGATCATGGGATTGTGAGGATAGTAAGACATAACTGATCTTCGTATTTAGGGTACACCAAAATTGTTGGGAAGAATTTGATAATCGTAACGAGTAATCATGGTAATAGTGAAACAGATCATTCATTGTATCGAGGGCCTTCCATGGTAAGTGCATGAAATGATTTCTTTATGTATTAGACAAGGTACCTTTATCAAATGTTATTTTAGACACAACTATTTGGGTTTAAATAATGATATTCATTTGTATTACATGTTTTACTACACATCATTTATTTTATTTGTACCTGTAATATGAATTGAATCCTTTTATATTCATCTTTCTATTTCTATCTTATATATCATAATAGCTTTGATTATGATGGAATTTTTCTACCATTTATTCCATTTTGAATATTATTAACTTCAATTAAAATTCTACTAAATTCATGATTGAATAACTATTTTGTCCTATTCTGATTTATCATAATTTTTGTTATTATGATTCATTTTGGGTTTTCTCAAATTAAATCAATTCTATTTTCAATATGATTATACTCTAAATATGTTATCACTTAATACTGAATAATAATATATACATTTTTAATGTAGTATCATTTTCTAATTAGGACCCATGGAATTCATATTTGAATTTAGATGATTATGATAGTTTGTTCATCAGACCCAAGTGTTATGTCCAATTACTATTTGAGTACCTAAGAAAGTATTTGAATAAGATTTTTTTTGAACATGTTAAACAAGGTTCATATTTAGATTAAAAACAAAAGTTTTTAATAATAAAATTCATCCCCATATTATATTCTTCCTTCTTTATATACATTATGACCCAAAAATTTGTATAAAATCCAACTCTCGGTTATATTGATATATACAAAATCATCATCTTGGAAGTAATAACTGAGATCCCTAAAATTAAATCATATATTTTATTCCCATAATTTTACTTGACCATAATGATATTATTGATCCATATCATTTATTAGGAATACTAGATTATTTTGGATTTGATCATCTTATCTACATCAAATTTTACATTATTATCTTATTCCAGATGTATTATCATTGTTGCCTATTTGTTGCTCGAGTTGTTTTGCGGTAGAAAAAAATATTACATAGTAACTGAGGGATCCAATATATGAATATATATATATATATATGAATAAGAATATATATCTTTGTTATATAATTAAATATATGTATTTCTATTATTCATTAAGAGTCCTCGAGTATATGATCAATGTTGGCATCATTTATTTATCAATTTCTAGATTAAATTAACTATGATTATCAAGAGTTTCTAATAAAAGTTCATTGTATATTAGAGGCACATATTTTATTTATTCTACCACATCATTATTATATTAGGGAGATAAGATGTATTTTCACCCTAAGATCTGAGTGATAATACATGGGTGTTATTACTCCAATCAGGAACACATTTTTTCTTTAAATGGTTGGGTTTATCTAAAACAGATAGCACCATATTTATAAGAGCGTGTGAAAAGAAAACTGATACTCTTATTCTATGATTTTGTAATATTTAATTAAAGAGACTTGGGTGTGTTATAGAAATATCAATCAAACGTGAAATTTAGTATATGTGTTGGGTGAAATATTATTCTGCATACACTGTATACTTTTTTTCCTTTTATAGGGGGGATTATTAATTGAAGAATCTATTTTATAATACTTTTGGAAAATGTTAATTGGAGATTTTACGACTATATACAATAATACGTTGATGTCTCCCATATCTGGGGTTACTGGATCAATATTGTTTTATTGGATTCACATAACTATTAACCATTATTTCTCTATGGATTGATAAAAGATATTTATAGTATATTATGAGAATATATATATATATAGAATCATTTACAAAGGGCTAATTCAACTCACATTTATAATACTCTGAATATATGTATTGAACTTTACAAGACCCACAAGGGAAAATATCACTATAGTGTACCCCAATTACCCATTAGAAAAGTATTTATAAAATTGGTGATATGATGAGGGTACTACTAAATGCATATAGATCAACTTTAACACACCAATATTTTATGATATATTTCTCATTTAATAAATTTTATGTGTCCAAAAAAAATTTACAAGAAAAAATGACCTTAAATTAATAATGATACAATATTGAAAAATTATAATTAACAGTCACTATTATTGCTTACCTGTTGGATTAGCATCTTTGAATAAAACTAAATGAATTATAAAAATTATCTCGAAATGGTTTTCATAAAGAAAAATTGTGTACTAATTACTAGGAATTATGTACTCAACATAATTTTAAAAAATATTATTGTTCAATTTTAAATAGTACAATTTTATTTTTATTATATTTTTATCTATATTATGTATATTCATCACTAATTAAATTTATTTTTTATTGAATATGTCCCAAGATAAGCCGGTCCATTCCCTACCATGGTCTTTCCCTCTTTTCCTAACATGGTTAAGGCTGGTGTAATTGTTAATGGAAAAGATCTTATTTAACATAATATTAAAAATTAGGATTCTATGTGGATGAATTCTATGTAACAAGATCTCCCAAGTGTAGATCATGCATTGACTGTGAGGAAGGGGTACCCCGAAAAATGTTACTCTTCAAGTCTAATTCAGATTTATCAACATAAATTAAAAAGAACATTCATTGAATTTGGAATTCAAAACATTTTTTAGTGTGGGGTTATACTGATATGAAAAAACATTAAAGAGGTAATGGTAATAAGGTTTTACTCAGTGAGAAAAATCATTTAGGTGATTGGATGGATGATAAAGAAGAAATTAAGGATTCTAATTCTTGAACATGGTCCTCTAAGACAAAAGAAGCATAACTATGGGATGAGTGACTTATATAATCTTCAAATAAAGTATGGAAGACCTTATGTTGATTAAAAGTGGAAATTTCAACATTTGAGGAGGCCATAGAGAATAGATGACTACTCAAATATTCATTTTCCTCCTATTACATGATCATCCAGTAAACGAACCTTCTCTCAAAAGAGAGTGGTTGTTGGAATGGAACTTTTAATGGAAGTTTTATTGGAGAGGAAAAGTTTAAATGTGGAGTTATTTATCTCTTTATACCCTAATAAATAAATTCATAGTGGAATGCTTATAAGGATTTTTGAACATAGGATGATAGGAAAATCATCCCCAAATAAAATCTAGAATATACCGCCAGCATAATGGAGAAGGCACCTAAGGAGGTTCCCAACATGGAGAACACCCTGGAGCTCATCCTTCACTCTAAAGAATGTATAATAGTGTAGTACTTCATGATAAATTTATCAAAATAGGATTATTACATAATATTTTAAATATGGAAATGAGTTGAATTTAATGATGAATTAACCCCTACGGTTGATAAACAGAATCCGATATTGATATGTGGTCCCAATGAGGGGAAATAACCTTGAGAAATATGAAAAAAGGGACTATGGCATATCTATTTGAGGATATAATTATAGATATATGAGATATGGAGGTTACCTCCATTTAATAAAAATTAGTCATGGTATTTAATTATATCCATTTTAGTTCAATCTAGAATGGAATAAATATGTCATATGTGGTTTGATGTTTTCATGTATTCTAAATATATATAGTTTAAAAATTTTCCTTAAATGTTATTTTGATATAAAAAATCTCAAATTGAAATATTATTTATATATAAATTTTATATCTCATTTCCTTATGTTAGAAAAAGATAAAGTCTCTTATGCATATGAGTACACTGTCACCTCTCCAAATAAATGTTATTATTTTTTCCTTTCCTCTTAATATAGATGGTCATGAGGATATATTTATTTAATATATATGATATTTATGATATTATTAGGATTATTTAAAGATGAATTTTTATTTTCCTTTCCATCATTCAATCCATTAAAAGTTAAAACAATACCCATGCGTATATACGGACTACCATCTCCACAAAGTGATGTACGCAATTTTTCATTCAATGCTTAAAAGAATGGATATATAAGTTTATATAATTAATAAATTTTAAATTTATAATATTATTATGATTAAAAATATTATGAAACCATGAAAAAGGTTCATTTACCCAAATTGTCAAACTAAAAAATGCATTAAAATAGACTAATGTTCACCTTAATGCACATTTTAATTATGAATTATAAGTAAATACGTAATAAATAATTATATAGAAAATTTATATTGTAATTTATTTTTGAATATCTATATGGAATGTATTTATAATACATATATATTTAGTATATATAATTTTTTTGTATGAAGATAGATTAAAATTTAGGTAAAGGTTTATATTATAATCTCATCTCTTTTTTGGATTGTCAAAGTAATATTTCAAATAATGGAAATTATAAGATCCTTATAATTTAAAACCCATATATTATATTATTTTATGGTTACTTATAAAAATTTAAATTTTAAGATATATTTTCCTTTTTTGGTACTTATAAAGATCAAAAAAAATATTTTATTATGTAAAGTCATCCTTATTAAATCTTTTTTGGTCTATTATCATTGAATTCGATATCTATGTTCATAAAATATTATTATGGATGTTTTTTCAAATACATGAATTTTTTAAAAATTCAATTATCCCTGCCTTTTAAATTTTTACATATTTTAAAAAAAATAATCATTATTAAAATTTTATGAACAATTTCATTTTGAAATTAAACCAAAAGATGGAAAATAAAGATAAATTTTGACATATATGAATGGAATGGATTTTCGCACCATCATGACTAGTGCTTTGAATATTCTTATACATTTAACCATGATTATTTTAAAAGAATATATTTTACTAGTGTCATGAAATTAGTGTTTTACAATTCCCAAAGAAAATAATTTTTTACTTATTTTCAAATAATTGGTAAAATTATCATTTAAAAATATTTTACATCTATTTCAAAATTCATTAAGTGTTATTATGCTTTATTATAATATGGTATTATTATAACATTGACTTTATTTCTTGGTATATATTACTATGGAGATGTTTAATGGAAGATTATTTAAACCTTGGTTTACTCACATGGGTTAATTATGTTTTTGATGAAATCACTAGCAAACTCATTTTATTTCCATAAGTTATGATATGACAAAATAATTTATGTTTTTATGATCATGTGGCCAACTGATGTATGCTTTTATTATGTTAAGAGTGGTATCAAAATTATATATACAATTAATTCATTGGTAATGTAGATATATCTCATCAGATAACTATATTTTATGTGTATAAGATTTTATATTCAAAACATAAAGTGAAGAACCTTATTTGTTATAACATATTCAAAAGTTAATGTATGTACTAGGTTTGATGTCAATAATTTTATGAGTGTAAATTATTTCATTTCTTTAATATAATGATTAGACCTTTTTTTATACATGTTCACAATTCTATAATTACTATTTTTTATTCTTATTCCAAATTATTTTATTGATGTTACAATCTATAAATCATGGTTTTTGATTCATGAATATAAACATGTCTGATGATATGCTAAAATATTTTTTCTATGTCTAATTATTCAATAACTTGATTGCTTGGTAATTATTTTGAAATGTCATGATCATGTTCTTATTCAATTATTATTATCTCATTGTCAAATTATATAATTGACTAAAATCTCCCATTATTTCCCTTACTAGGAATCTGATCTAAACCAATCACATGTTTACACCTTCCCCAAATTATAAAGAATGATATTCAGTGTGAAAATGCTATAAGGGAACATTATACATACAAACTCATTGGAGATGGTGAAAATAATCCATGTAATTATAAATTTTATTCATCCATTCTCTAAGGAAAATAAACCATTACATTAATTGAGAATGTATTATCAAGATATGTGTTAAATATTCCTCAAAAAAGAATTAATATTTATTTATGAATTGATAAGGTATACATGGTTGGTATAAAAGAATGTTTTATTGTTTTTTATTAGGATTAGTAAACTTTGGTGATAAACATAAAAATGGACCTTAAATATTATAGGTTTATTAGAAGGTGGTATAATTTAAGAAATATCATGATATATTTAATTATTATATAAATATTAATTTTTATTAATTTTCTAATCTAGTTATGATATCTATTTGGGTTTTATTTGTAGTTTAAAACCAAGATGCATTTTGTTTGAAAAGGATTTGACATTCAATATAGTTAAATACCTCATGAGAAACCAAATGGTATGAGAAATGGAATATAAAACAATATAGAAATATTTAAATAAATCACTCAAATGAATGAATAATTATTTGATTCTTTCTAAACATACAACTAAAATAAGGATAAAGAAACAAGACATTGATTATTTTATATGGTATCATCATCCCTTGGTTTTTTTTAATCCACTAATTACTCAATAATTTATTAATTAAAAGAATAAAAATATTTTTATAGTAATGTAGTAGAACCATGAGGGATTTTATCTAGATGTATGTCTATAATATGAAATGGTATTATAATATATTTTATCATTTTAAGTGTTTGATAGCTTTCATTATAAACAACACTAAGTTTATACAAATTGTGATATAATGGTGAATTATGATTCATTAAAGGTAACTCATATAACTAATATGATAAATTGGAATTATGAATAATATTAACCCCATTTGAAGAAATAATTAGAAAAATTTTATATTGTACAAATTTATAGATTACTCCTTCGTAAATAAGTGCCCAATTTTTACTAATGTTATTTTATTATTAAGAAATATGTTTTCTTATAAATAATTATTTCTTTTTGTGAAATTTTTATAATTAATTTAGGAAACATTTATATATTTTATTTTAGAAAATAAATAAAAAATTAGAAATCATAATATCATTATTATTATATGGTGAATTTTGGTATTATTTCAAAAAAATAATTTTTTTCCATGAATAGAGTATAATTCTGATATCTCTAAAACTATAATTTCATTTAATTAAATAATTTAATTTATAATTACCAATATATTTTGGATTTTATTTTAAAGTAAATGTAATTAAATTTCATAAGAATAACCTATATAATTCCTTGATAATAAAAATTATGTTTTATTTTGGTATGTGTTTATTTTTATGCTGAAAATACTTTTGACTAAAACTTGTTTTAAGTGCATAATGTTATTCAATATTAATAAATTAGAATAATTCCAATTAATTTTCACTGAAATGTAATTTTTAGATTATATATCTCTCTATATATATTTAATTTATTATAGAGATGATTACTAGTGACATGGTTAATTTATGATCATACTATTTTGGAAAATTGTATTTCTGGAAAAACCATTTTTCAGCATATTTTCCTGGTCTATTTTTAAATTAATTCCATTCACATCAACAAATGTAATCAAAAAAATTGGATTCTATATATGGAATAATGATGATTAAATTTTTCCTATAGTTCCATATTATTTACTGTTGTTAAGAATAGTATCTATGCTAAATATTTATATCAATAAAAATGGGGAAACCATTAAAATTAAAGATAAAATTTAAATGAAAAGTATTTTATATACACTAAACACTAGTATTTACCCTCTATTATGGGTTTATTTCATTCATCCTCAAATATTATTTGAATATATTTCCACTTGGATACCTTTATTATTCAAAATGACCTATTTAATAGTTTATTTAAGGAAAAATATAAATTTTAAAAAATAGTTTATTTAAATTTCACTTATATGTTCAAACTGGAATGAATATAAGTTTACAATGATTATAGAAACATTCCATTCATGGAGTGAGGAAAACAATTATTTCTATAGTAAAAATTCAGTATAGTGGAAAAACCTAGCTTGTCTACCAAGGGAAGAAAATGAATAAACATGTTAATCACATTAAATTATATGAAAGTGTATGTGTTTTTAAAATTGATTAACATTGTAAATAGAAGAAAATAATAAAATAGATTAAAAATAAATTGATGATGAAAGTTATTGAATGTAGTGATATTAGAACGATGATCATATTGTAGGTGTTCATTAATGTAAAATATTATCCTAGTACCCAGTTATTCAATCATCTCCTTCTAATAAAATTAATGCGAGATTCCATAGATACATCCTCTTACTACCATGATAACATTGTGATGGTGAGAATAAATAAATAAAAAATATTATCTTGGTCAACCGTTCATTACATATGTGAGAGAGTTTCAGTGAATACCCTCAATTGACTTAGGAAATAAGCAATTGAGACTTGTTTACACAAAATGATCTTCTGTGTCGACTACTTCGCCCACACGTTTGGATAATTATTATGTAATTGTCCTATAATCCTTTTCCTATTCCATTATATAAAAACTGGATCATAGTGGGGGAAAAAGTGTTATTTAACCATTTTAATAACTATAACATAATATAAGACCAAATGTAATTGTAAATCGTAATAAATAATAATATTATAGAATGGAAACAAATTTAAGGGAAGAATGAAATGGATTTCTATTCCATGAAATAAACGAACTCAGTAATAAATAAATGAAACCACGCCTTATCCAATTAATCTTTATTTTTACCCCTTCACATTAAGGGTAGATGATATGATATTTAAATTTTAATTCATTACCTGAATAAGAAAATTTAAATATTAAATATTTAAAACTTCCTCACCTAAATATGGTAACTAGAATTTTCCACCATTTATTTCCATCTATAGGGTGAAACTATGACTCACGAATTTTTAATGTATGTAATAGTATTTATAATAAATGATGAAATTCTATAAAACTCATAATAAGGTTGAGTGTATTTTATTTAAAGTAAGATACAAACTAAAACATTTATATAGGGATACTTAATTATAAATTATTTGAACTAAAAATACATAAATTAAACAGCATAGATCCATATTTAATAAATGCTGATAGGCACTGATGAACATTAAAATATAACAATTATATACATATATTTGTAGATCCACCATGAGTAATGATCATCCAATGAAAATGAAAGGGACATTACATAGAGGTGAAATATTAGAACAACATTGAAGAGTGGGTTGTTTTCAAGAACATATAGTTTAAAAAAATTTGTATTAATTATTTATTTATAGTTAAAAAAATTTCCCGTTATTATAAATATCTATTGAGTTTTTTTCATTAATAATAATATGATAAGATAAATAAAAATAAAATATAGTCTTTGATAATGTATATATATTTCATTATAAGAATATATAAGTTAAGTATTAATTTAGAATTAAATTCTAAATGGAATAAATAATGCATAAAAAATCGTAATTATAACTAATTTGTAAATTTAATATAAGAACTTTTGGTGGTTATAAATACAGTAGTAGGTTAGGATTTCAAAAAAAGATAGGATACACTTGGAATAAATAACATTATTTTTTCATGGTTAAATTTTTTCATTATTATGTTAGATATTAGCATATGTAAACATCAAATAGATGTTTTCATTATAATAATGTATCATGTGTTTAAAACCTTTTGTTTTTGTGGTATGTATGTTAAATTAATAATGGTTATGTTATAGAAAAATTAATAATAACAACAGAGAGAATATAAAAATAATTTCATTATTTAATGAACAGATTCCTTATATGTTTTTTAATAATTTAATAATTAGAAAAAATCAATTAGTCAAAGCTTTCCAGCCCAGCCTAGCTAATAAAGACTCTGTGGAAGCATTCTTGTCATGCATAACCACATATGAGACCTTTCCATGACCCTCTACAAAGGAGTAATGGGTATGATATGTCACCCAACAAAAAGATAAAGTAGAATAGAATTAGATGAGCACCCACATAGCCATGTATAGTCTTATGAGTGTGCATTGGTACCATTATTCTTTGACCCACATGTGTGTGTGTGTGTGTCTATTTAAGAGTGTATCCCATTAATAAATTATCTCTATAAAAGGAATTTAGTTTTATTATATATGAATATGGAACATCGAAATTATTTAATTTTACTATCTTCTTTGAGGTAGAGCTCCTCATATTTAAAAATAACATTTAAACCGTGGTTGTTTGATCAATTCACCCACAAGTGTTTGATCACTACAATATTAGTCTTCTTCCTTTAAACCCTAAATGTTCATCTTCTTATCCTTCATTCCAGACGAAACTCGAGACTCATTTTATTCTACCTCTTCTCCATATATTTTAATTTGTCATTAAATCATTGATAAAGACATAGTTCCCAACTACAATTATCACTATCTATTTCCATATTGACCAAAACACATATCTAATTAAAACCATAGTTATTAAGACTAAATTCAACCTTATAACCTAGTGAAAAAATTAATTTCTTAATGAATCATGATAAGGATCAATTTAACACAAATTATTGTTCGGAAAAATTAAATTTGATCATTTTTTTACTTAAAAATAATAACAAATTCATTTTTTAAACCATATTTCATCATATTTAAAATATGTGAAATAATTATTTTATTAAACCAGTTGATTCCCATAAAAGAATATGTATACTATATTGTGTTCTATGATCTTCATATTAAAAAACATGATGATCTATTTCATGCTCATGTATCATATGTCGGACTATAAAAACCCATTTGATTGTATATTTATATTCAATCCTATAGAGGGAACTCCTCAATCATTGGATAACCCTAAAAAATCTCTCTCCATCATCTTTATTAGTATTATCATATCTATTTCTATAAGTAAGTAATATCTCTGTCGATTATTATTTAGTTTTCTCAATTATTTAATGTTATATTTATTTAGTTTTTTTTTAAATTATATGATTATATTATTTTAAAATTTTAAATTTTATAGGAGTGGTGTTTTTCTTAATAAAATATTCTCAATGAGACAATATTAATTTTTAAAACACCTTTTAAGTAATATTATTGTGATATTTTAAAAAAAATATAATATCTAAATGAGGATTTATATTTTGAAAATCATAAATTTATGATATTATTTCCTTCTAGGTTGATTTCAAAGGGTTTTTTCAAATTTAAAATTTTATATTTTTTGTATGGTATTTTATAACCCTATGTCTATGTAAGGGTGGTATACTTCCAAAAAAATTAATTTAAAAATTATAGTTATTTTAGTGGAATATTTATTTTTTTAATAATGTGGTTACAATTTTTTATATAATTTACAGTCTATATTTTAAAATTATTATTATATATAATGTTTAATAATGAATATTATTATTATATTTTGTGATATTTTTATAACCCAAATATATTTTTTATATGAAATTTATTCTTCCAAACACATAATTTAGACCTAATAATTTCATTAAAAATAGAAATTATATATATTTTTTCTAAATGTTAATTTCTAAAATATTATATTTTATCATTTAATTTTCCACCTATTATAATATGTCAATTTTCTGGTTTAAATGGATGTCTAAAGTTATCATTTTATGTTCGAATCATTCATTAAATAATATGAATTTTATTCATGACCATAATTTTTGTCATATATGTAAATTTTCCATTTCATCTAATATATAATCATGTCTATAATATCATTTAAACCTTTTAAGGAATTTTCATTACTTTTTTAAAATTATTTATTTCCCTCCTTTTTGTGTGGAAAAGTGTGGTTTCTAAAATTGTTTTTTTAAATTATATTTGATTTCCAAAAACATTATATTAAAATTAATTTATATTTTTTCAATGTGAACTTGTATGTGGGAATTAATTTAGAAAATTATCCCTAAAAAGTTGTTATAAAAACTCATCACATGGGTATCAAATGAGATTATCGGGACGTGTGAGTGAACCGACAACCTCTATAGGAAGGTGTCCAAAATCAATATAGAAAGTGGCTATATAGATTTCTCTATTAATACATATTATTATTATTTTATTTCCATTAATGTTATAATTTTAAAAATAATGAGTTTTTTAAGAGAAAAAGGATAAATATAGGTATTTTAGAATGTTATAATATTTCGGGAAAGTGTTTTAATTTTTTTTTCAAATGTATAAGTATTTTTAAAAGTTTTTATATGTATTTCAAATTCATTCAAAATATTATTTTTTTCAATTAATTTTTATGGTATTTTTCTATCCTATATTTCAAAAACCCTAGTCTATATTTTATTATATCAAATGAATTTATATAAATGAAAAATTACACTAAAAATATCGTTATTAATGGAAAAATTATTTTCAAATATTTATGAAAAGTATTATCTATATTTATTAAAATCCTTATGAATTTTATTTTTTAATATTATTTATCAGATGATTATATTTTAAAAAAAAATAAAAAAGTTTTCAAAAATGATCAAAATAAGTTTCATTTGGAAAAAGGAAATAGTTGATTTTTGAATTTCCTTATGGTTCCATTTTTAACCCTATACCCTTTCTCTTAATGAGAGATACCAACATTGGAGAACATGTTAATGGTGATAGTTATTTCAGAACCATTGTTGAAACAATTTTATTTTTTTGTGATTTTAATAAATTAATTTTTTTTGGTGAAGAAAATCAATATTAAAGAATAGAATCATGAATTAGATTATGGATGAATTAAAATGGTGTAATTAGATTTAAGGTTGTAGAATGTAATGGCCTATAATTTTTAGCTCTGTAATTTTCATTTAATTAGATGGATATTTTTTGAAAACTCACACAAGAGTTTATTAAATTTTATTAAAACTAAGACACAATCAATGACATTGATATGAATAAATTTCATCAAAAATCAGTGGAACTAATTAGGATGAAATTAAGCTAGTAACAACCACAATAAATAAAATGAGGTATGCTCCAATGGATATTAAAATAGAAAAAATTTCCATATTTTCCTTGATTTGGATTTTGAAAGAATACACCGAAGGGATTATGATTATGAATACATACAAGTTGTAGTTCCCTGAACATAGAAATAAAAAATATAGTTTCTGATAAGATAAGAAAAGCACAATTATTATATCAAAAGGGAAATGGGTGGATTATAGGAGTCTGTAATATGGAATAATTTTACAATAGTTTTCATGCAAGAGCATGAGATCAGTAGGGAGGTCTTCAAACTAGGTAATATATTGATTTAATCCCTTTTTTTCCAGTCCATATACAACAATGTTCGCTTCACGATAAACATGAATGATAAAAAATTTGAGATCATTTAGTGAATGGGTGTAATCCATCCAACAGGTAGTAACAGGCCAAAAAAATATGAATTATGCCATTTCAAATCACTTGCATAATGGTCATCGAGTCACTTTAAATCTATAGATTGTTCCATCCAAGGCCTATATAGAAGGTAATATCATGAATTAAACTCAAAATCATAGCGTCATGAGAGTTGGCAATGCCACAACTACCCATGAAGCATACAAAGATCGGGCAGATGTGATTTTTGTAGATAGTGAAACATTATGCGAGACCTGGATTGCCTTTGGAGGTGCCATCAATATTTATTTTGTCCCATCTAGGATAATGATCTCTCCAAAAACCCTCCAGAGTTCATTGGTGTTGACTGAAATTTCCATTGATTCAAAGACTTCATAGAATTCCAATGTCATAATCAGTGTTATGAAAATGTTCCGTATGGATTAAAGCAACATCGTGTATGGTCATAATGATCTGAATACGACATGCATTTTTATTAGGTGAGTAATTTTTATGAAAATAGCATTCAAGACATACCAAATCGCATGATTGAGCTCAGAAACTGTAGTTAGGAAAGGAATAATTATTTACTGAGAGCCTTCCATTTCTGCAAAATTTATTAGTTGAGTATTGACAGAGTCTAGAATCAACCATCTGAAATTAAAAATTACAATAATATATTTCCATAGAGCAGAAACATTATCACAATAGAGAAAGAGTTGATTAGAATCTTCTCTATGTTGGTTACATATTTTTCACTTAGAGTATACTTAGATTCCAAAAGATTGAATGAAAGTCTCTGTAGGAACTCTGTTGTGAATAATATGCCATATGAGAATAAGGGTGAGATAAAATGATCATTAATTGTTATGTATAGTGAAATAAATAATGAATCAATGAGAATAGTAACCATGTAAAAGTAATAACTAACAAAACACATGCCATATAATCAATACACTAATAAGGAAGTGCATAAACAATATGAAATGTTAAATAACTAATAACACATTCAATACATTAAATAAACATATAATAAAATTCATCCATCAATTTTATGATAGTAAAAATCCAATGGATTATAATAATTGACTCTGAATGAAGGCAATGCATATTTATTAGACATTATGTCTCATATGAATATAATACCTTTACTATAAAGACATTTTAAAATAAAATGGATGGAAAACTCAATATGGCTAGCCAAATAGTCTCATACCATGATACTATTGATGCATCATGGGGTTATCTATAATCGGTCCCCACCCACGCTGTACATATCCAATGTATTCCTCATATACATAATAATCAATTTACTTCATGAACAATGTGACATATAAAATATTCATACTGCCAAAAATAAACTGATTTATAAATATTTCTCTGCTTAATGAAATAAATTTTAAATCACATATAATGTAAAAATGTTATACTTTTTAGTAAATAATCACATCCATGATAAATGATATAGATAAATTGGGAAATATTAATGTTCAATGATCTGAATAATTTGAATATTGCAAGGGGACTACAAAAATGAATCAAGGATGGGAATTTAAATACTATCCATACAAATAAATCATAACCCATACAGTGGTAGAATAATGATGGTATCAATAAAATATATCCCATGTTGAGTAAATCCATATATTCCATAAAATTTATAAATAACATACCTTTTTTACACTAAAAGGATAGAAAAGTACTGTTTTAGGAATGATACAAGAAAATTACATTGAAAATATTTTTAAAAGAGAAAAGGAAGAAACAATCATTAATAAATAAATTTGAAAATGTTAAAATCATTTTTTAATCTTTTTTATAAATAAATATTTTTATAGAAAATAGGTTTCTGACAAAAGGGGAAATAATGTCAGGTTTTTGTAAAAACAATTTAAAAAATATGTTTTCTAACAAATATTGGGAAAATGGTACTATTACTTAAATAAATTTATCAATAAACAAATTATAAAATAATGAAATTTTTTATTTAAAAATCATCATATAAATTTCCTTACTATATTTTCTTGAATAAGAAATGTAGATTGGAATGAGATTGTGAAAGAAACCCTTAAATGGTCTTAACATTAATGTGATAATTCATCAATGAAATACTTATGGGTATCAATAATAAATACGCATATAATAAGTTGAAATAAATCAATATAAATTCATAGTATATATACATTTTATAATAAAAATATTCCTAAATGAAATAAAATTGAGTCAAAATCATTTACCTTGCATTTCTATTTGGTTGAAAATCCATTATTTTACTATATTATGGTTTTAATAATGTTATTAACATATCCAAAAATAATAAAAAATTTTGTAATATCATATATATTAACATATTGTAATATGTTATTTCTCATTTTCTATAGAATTTCATTATTTTCTCTATTTCATTTGTTAATTTCTTAGTTTTTCGAGTATGTTTTAAATTTTTGTTGTTGTTCTTCTTAAATCGATCATGATTTAAAAATACTCATAATTTAACCAACTATTTAGGTATAATATATTTTCAGTATATACTAATTTATTATAATCTATAAAAAATTATAAAATAAATTAAATGCACCGTTAATCGAGAAGGTCGGCCATATATACACATGAACATTGTTTCTATTTTCTTGTCATATCAAAATAATTAAAATTATATGGCGTATATGAGTATTATAATTAAGATATAATATTTTTATCATATATTTAAAATTTTTATATCAAAACTATCCTTTATACATTTCATGTATAGTGTGAATGAATCACATTTCTTTGAGGAGGTGGTAATCCACATGTCCGCAAATGATGTTATCATTTTCCCACATAACGGAAACCTAGAAGTTAAAGGTAATATATGAATTATTGAATAATAAATATATTTTAAATATCATATTTAAATCAAATATAAACAAACAATTATTCATTATTTATGACCATGAAATTTTGTAATTGAAGAACGAATTAAATCCGTTCACGATGTCGTAGTCTATTGTACAGACGAATGAGGATTGTGCATCACATGTGATAGAAATGTGTGAATTTTTAGGTAAAATAATTATAATAAAACAAATAATTATTTTTAATATACTGATATTATTATATAATCATCATATAAAAGTAATATAAGGTAGGAGAAGTTAATCACAAAAGTGATTATTAAATAACGTTACCTCTAATTTGAGTAATTACATTTGGTTTTACAAAAAAGGATTACTAAGTTGTATTTATTGAGAAAGATATAATTCTATAATGATGGGGGATGTTTGGAGATTTTGGGATGTTTTGGACGAATAAAATATCTTAGAATGTGGGAATTAGTGGGTGGGGTGAGTGCCTTTTTACAGTGGAGGAGGAGTGACATCCATGTAAATATAAAAAAGGTAATAACTATTTATGGGTATAAATAACATAATATGATTCCTATAAAAAAAACTTTATAAAATCTAGTTTTGGTTAAAAATATTTCCACAAAATACGGTTTGTAAATGTTTAAGTTTAAGGTTAAGACTATTGTTAAGCATAATTTTACCTTAATCACTATAATTAGTTTAACAAGAATCACTAAAATTTCCTGTACAAAGAAGTTGAAAATACTGGTAATTATATATTATTATTATTATTATAAATATGAAATTAAATTTTCCAAATACCAATCACATAATTAGAAGATTTTAATTTAAAATGATTCGTGCACGCCAGATGAAAACAGTGATTTAAAAATGAAAATGTCCAAATGTTTGAAATGTTTGAATATTCAATTTCAATGAATAATTTATTGAAATGATCACTATTGGATTAATATATTTAAAATTCATATAATTATACATTAAAACCAATTGTAAATATTATTTAAGACTCCAAAATATTTATATGAAAAATATATTTTCAATTAAAATTTATTGTTTTTTCACATTTCATCAAAAAAGAATCATCTTTGAAAAATAAAAAAACACACAATAAGATAATTTATAAATTAATATTTAATAAATTATGTTTATTTTTAGATATAAAATTTATAAAATTTGAAAAATATAGTTTTAAAATATGTGGTCCATTGAAAGGCTGAAAAAGTTTCTTTAGAAAAGTATAGCGTTTTGTACATAAAACTGGGTTTCTTATCGTCTTAAGCCTATCATATCTATTATATTAAGGTCAAAAATATTTTTTTTAATATTTAAATTCATCAATATAAGTCCCTAATAATAACAATGTTAATTTATTCCATTTATTTACCTTTGTGAGCATAAAAACATTTCCTTTATATTTAATTAATATTTATATTCATTTCTTATTAATTTAAAACAAATGAATTCATTTTAGATTTTTATAAAACTAATATTTTCAAAAATATGTATATCCTATTCATAATTAATAAATTAAAGGATATGTTGTTTCTTGTTATATTTATTAATAATATTTTAATAATATATTTTTGTTCGACAAAATTTGGTCTTCTGTGTAACGAAAATTATCAAAAAAAGTCATTATTGCATTTATTGATAATTAAAACAGTGTTCCATTTATTTTAATATATAAAATATATAAAATTTAATTAATTAGTATATATTTTATAATTTCTTGGGACACAATATTCATTTCTACGCTGGATGTTTTGTGTCATAAGCGTTATTGAGTACACTTCTCTTATTTAGAATTTCTAGGGTTTACATTCTCTATACATTAATTAAATTGCATCCTTGAAAATTATAATTGATCTCAGAAATCACGGTTTTGATATTTTAAAATACATTTTTTCAAATCTCACATCTGGATAATAGTTGTTAAAATATCTTCTTAAAATGGGAGAATGATAAGTTCAAAGGTAACATGGAGTAATATATAACTGGGTCTAAAGTAGGAAAACATTTTTGTCAGGTGGAGATACATATTTGGAGGAAAATCATAAATATTTATAGGGTGATTGAGTTCATTGATCAAAAACAGGTCAAAGATCAATGGAATAGAGAGGACCCAAAATCCATAAATATATGATGATTTAGAAGAACATGACTTCAACAAAAATTAATGTATTAGGATAAATTTTTTGTTTTAAGATCTCTTACCTAATTTTGAGAGTTATTTTTTTGGACATAAATTAAAGAAAATATATTTAAGTGATATATATCTCTAAAAAATTTCATCATTTGGTATTTCATTGATCAATTACCAATTCATCCATTACATAATGAAATGAATTTCTAAAACTGTTTGTTGTTAAGACTAAAGAATCAAAATTACCTTTTAACAGATTATAAGATATATAATACAAGTATTTTTGTCAGTCGCTAATTTTTTTTAAAAATAATATGGTCAATACATTAATCTCTAAACCACAAATCTGATACCACTATTTCATCATTAACATTTATTCATTTATTTTTTAGAGAAATAAAAATATAAATTAGCTTGGACATCACATAGGGAAGTGGTGGGCATGAAACCCTTATCATCCTTTGGTCATGGGTTCATGCCCCACCGCTAAATAGATTTTACCTTTTTAAAAAACATAATTATATAATTTCCAAAGAAACATTCCAGTAATCCTTCAACTTTACTCACTATATACCATTTTCTCTATGGTTTCAATGCAAAATATATTTTTTCAAATACTAATAATATAATGTGAACATTTTTAAAATTTCATTATGTATCATATTAACCATAATTTTTATGAATAACATTAAACTTATAACTTTGAATTTTGAAGGAAATATTCAACAATTAATATTAATATTTAAACCTGTACTAAACTAATGATTTTTATTACTATAAATTTCTTCAAAATTTTATAAATCATGGTAATATCTAATTAAAAAATACCTAAAACGAGTTTACTATGTCATTGAACATATCATTTTTCTTTAAATCATAAATCCATGATACTATTTAGATAGAGATTTATCCCTATGAAAGGAAACTAAATATATACATTACCAAAACATTTATATGTTCACCAATTGTTATACAAAAATTATATCTTTTCTGTTTTTTTCTCTAATCCATCATTACCTATATATATTTCCCAAGGTTTTTACTAAACATCCATTTATATCATCTATATCTATATTAACCTAGTATGCATAGAGTTGGTTTCGACTACAATTACATTTTCAAGATTAAATGGAATCAAATCTCGAATGATCGAAGAGTTTATTAGTCTTTTTAAAGATGATATATACATATGTATTGTATTACAAATGAACATATTAATTACAATATAATTCTTCTCTTCTAAGGAGAAAATTATTCCATCATGCATTTTATTTTATATATTTCTTTTTACACTTCTAGGATTCGAGGGGAAGGGAAAAATTATGAAGGTGGGCTCAAATGCTCTGTAAGTTTTAAGTACAATCGATGAAATAATGAATGAATATTCATAATAAATATAAAAACATAATAATATAATATATTTTCATTATAATCCATAAACCGATATTGATATTCATAAACAACAGAAAATGGTAAATAACTAAATTCACATACCCAATAAATAAACTAAGATTAAATACATCTCTTGATTTTATCATAGTGAAAATATCATTGATAATAATAACTGAATCTAAATGATTTAATTTTTTCATTATTGGATTTCGTGTTTCATAGGAACATGATACTATTAACACCAAGACCTTTCACAAGATATGTTAAAACTTAATTTGTGAAAATCCTACTATGGTTAGCTAATTGAAATCTCCCATGAGGCTACTGATGCATAGAGGGGATATCTATAATCGGTCCCCACCCATGTTTTACATGTCCATTGAATTCCCTATATATCAAATAATTTATTTAATTCTTGAACAATTTTCCATATCAAGTATCTATATTAAAAAAAGATAATTATTTTTAAATTTTCCACTAGTTAATCAAATAACGGTCAAGTACAATCAATACGTAAAAATGGTATAAATTTTTGGAGATAATCGTATCCATGATAAATTTTATAGATATTTGGGATATATTTTATGTACAATGATCACTAGAAATTGAATACTTAAAGGGGAATGAAAGACTGAACCCATGAAGTGAATGTCAATACTTTCCTTGGAAAATTTAAATATTAACTATCTAGTGGAAGAATAAGTATTGTATCAATAAAACTTAGCCAAGATAGACTAAAAATCATGGTTTTTGGTCATTGATGAATATAAATATAATAATAAGATCATAAAAACATTATTAGGAATAATATTATTTTAATTTTTATTTTTTCAAAAATAATTTTCTTTGAAAATCATATCTAAATAAATTTCATCAAAATTGAACATCTAAATTTTAAAAGGAATATTTAATTAAATTATTGTGGGTAAATTCATACATGATGTTCATGGTAAAATGAATATTTCTTTTGGAGGGTGTACATATTAGGAAAGTGCCTTATTTATAAAGATAAACAATGGTTCCTTTAAAAACTTCCGTTAATAAAAAAGGGCTAAAATTGGTTTATTAATTACTTTTGAAAATGTTATAAAAATAAGAACATTTATATAAATGATGTTTTCATTTTAGAAAATAGATTTCTGACTGAATAATGAAACGAAGTTGTGTTTTCATAATAAAATTATAAAATACATTGAGTGGCAAAGAGTGGATAATTTTACTATTACTTAAAAAAGGTCATGAATAACCATATTAGAATGAAATTTTATGGTTTAATAAAAAAATATCATATAAATTCATTAAATTGGATTTCAAGAATAAGAAATCATTATTAGAATGAGATTGTGAAATATACCCTTAAAATAAAAATAACATTAAAAAGAGAAATAATCAATTGATTGATTATGTGAATCGCCATTAACTATATATATTAGAAGTTTAAATACATAAATAGATAGTAAAATTCATTATACACATAATCATAGAATATTAATGAAAACATGGACTTCATATAACCTAATGAAAAGGAATGGATTTACACAATTTCTTTACCACATGGTAACATAATGTTCAAATAACAATAGATTAGATAATTCATATTAAAAATCAAAAAACCATTAATAATGAGTTATTCATGATATTATATTTTAATGGGGTAGTATATACACCATTTTAAAGTAACCAGGTCTATATCTTTATAATATGCCTCAATGAAATTAAATTGAGTCTAAATCCCTTACAATGCATTTACTTTTGGATGAATTCCATTAAAACTCCTATATAATAGGTTTAAAAATGTTCATAACTTGTATCCAAACTATAATAAAATTTATTATATCATAAATTAACTTCTTATAATATCTTATTACCCATTTTTTAATAATCATTCATTATTTTCATTCTTCAATATTTTAATTGCATTGTTTTTCAAGTATGTTTTGACTTGTTATTTTTTTTATTAAATAAATCATGAATTCATAATATCCAGGATTTAATACATGATTTATTTATTACATATATACATATGAAATATATATGTATTTATAATAATCCACAATATTTTGTTATATGAAATTAAATGCCCCATTCTTGGAGATGGTATGTCGTACATATACATGAACTTTGATTCCATTTTCTTATCATATTAAATGAATTAAAATTAAATATAATATATTTATAATATAATTACTATATAATATTTTTATCATATCTATAATTTATTTTTATTAAAATAAATCTGTGTATATTCCATGTATATCATGAATGAATCACATCGTTTTGAGAAAGTGGTATTCCACACATCCAAGAACGATGTTATCGTATTACCAAAACATTGAAATCATGAATGTATGAGTTGTATAATAAATAAAAATCATAATTAAATTATAAATATCTTATATACCATATATAAACTATATTTAAATCATTATTTACATTCTTTGATGGTGGTAATGGATGAACGAACTAGGTTAGTTCGCAGGTAGAAAGTCAGCCGTACTCATGAATTATGAATATATATCCCATTTGATTCATGTGTGTTAATGTTTATGAATAAATAATATAATAAAATTACATAATTTTATTTATTGTTATGATTAAATTTTATAACCCTTATATAAAAACAACAGAATGGGTGTAGAGGAAAATGAAACAAAAGTGTTAGTTAAAGAACTGTACATCTTATTTAGGTAACTCCTTTTTTATTATAAAAAATACTTCATTGGTTTTTTTATTAAAGTATAATTATATTATTAGGTGAGGTATTTAGGGAGATTATTTCATAAGGTTTTTGTATGATCAAAAAATTGTTAGATGAGTGAATAAGTGGGAGGTGTAGTTTATTATTATAATGGAGGATGAGTAGAATTCACATAAATTTAAAAAGGTAAACAATATTGTGTGGTATCAAATATATAATATTCCTAAAATAAATTTAAACATTTAAAAACAATGGAATATGTGGTCGTAATTAGTAAATAAATCATTTTTACATGTTTCTATAACATTATGACAATTAAGATAATGTTTTAGTCCCATGTTCTGTTTATTTTTACCTAAATCATTGTAATTAATAATAACTGCATTAACAAATATTATTGATAAAAAACTAATTTTAACATAATAAAATTAATAAATTATAATCATACCAAATTTTTAATCCATTTTTTAAATTCTAATCATATAATTGGAAGAAAAATGTAAAAATTAATCTCGCAGACGGGATGAAAAAGTGTGTTTTTAATGTGAAAATGTTCAAAAGTTTGAAATGTTTTTTTATCCAATTTCAATTTTAAAATCATTAAAATTACATAATTTTTTTTAATATGATTAATATTTACCTACTTAAACCTTAAAAAGAATTATAAATATAATTTTACACTATAATATAATTCAATGAAAAAATAGTTTTCAATTAAAATTCATTATTTTTACATATTCAACAAAAATTGTAACATCCCAAAAAATTAAAAAAACATGAACACAATGATATGTTTTATATCCTTATTACTACAATTAATATTAATTTTAAATATAAAATTTTTAAAATTTCAAAAATTTATTTTTAAAACACGCGCACCATTAAAAGGCTACAAATTTGTTTTTGAAAAATATTGCTTTTTATGTGTTAAATTATGCTAGTTTATATCATATGATTTTCAAATCTATTGGATGAGTGTAAAAAATAATTTATTGAATATATATATTTATTTTAATTCATTAAATAAATGTTACTAATTTAATTTTTTATGAAAAAAGGCCTTTTGATAATAAAAACCTTTCCCTTATATTTAATTGGTTTTTATATTATTTTTTAATTAATTGGTATCAAATGAAATCATTTTATATTTTTTTAACCCAATATTTTCATATGTTACTTATTACTATTTATATGAACTATATAATTGGATATGTTAAATCATATTATATTAAATAATAATATTTTTTAATATATTATTGTCTCATGAAGCATGGTCTTGTGTACAATGCAACCAATCCAACAATATTTAACTAGTTTGTAATGTAATATAAATCAGTGTTGAGGGAATTACAAGATATATTATATCAATTTTTTTAATATAGTAAATATTTTTTGATGTTATATTCCTTACTATTCGTGGTGTTTAATGTCTAATATGATATCAAATACAATATTCATATATTAGAATATAATGGTGTTAGAGTAGTGTAATGATAAGACCCATATTTTCAGGCAGGATGTTTCCAAGAATGTGTAGTTTAGTAATGTTTCTATAAGGATAGATGCAATTAATAAATAAATTTTCCCAATGGTATAAATATCAATTTTGATTTATTTTTAATCATAAATGATATTTATGTCCATGATTAAATGAAAATATAGTCATTGATAATGTACAGCAATATCAATATAGAAATATATTAAATATGATATAATTTATAATGAAATTATAAATTATATAAATTATACACAACGAATCATATTTATTATTGATAATTAATTTTAAATAATGTAATTTTGACGACCATAATGATATAAATAAGATGGGATTTTCCAAATATTTTTCCATATATACTTTGAAAAAATTTAATACTTGTTAAAGAAATATTTATTCATTAATATGTTTGATATTATCATAATATGTTTGTTGAAATGAAAATGTAAGAGGATTAAAAAATGGAAAATAATCATAATTATATTTTTTAATGGATTTAATTGTTTTATGTTCATAAAACTTTTAATAAGTGGAAAAACATTTCCTTCCAAATCTAACCATCCTAGTCTATCTCAGCTAAAAAATGTGAGACCATGATGAGCCTTATCAATCATGTTTTATAACCATCCATAGTGAGTTATTAAGGAGATAAGGGGTGGGGAGTTTTCCTCACAAGATGGTGGAGAATCATACCATGTGGTGAGCACCCGTAGGGTAGTGTCTACACCCAATAGTGTGCATTTGTTCCAGTGGGACACTACTCACATGTGTGTGTGTTTATTCAATAGTGTACCCCATTAATATCTTTTGGACATCAATAGAAAATGGTTAAATTATAAGTTCGTGGGGAATCTTTATTATATTTTATGTGGGACACATAATTGAGGTACAATTTACATGTTTTTAAAAACATTGTTTTGATCAAGTCCATTTGATCAATTGAAAAACAAAATCTGTCTGATCACCTCAGTGTTACTCATCTTCCTTTGGACTAAAACTATTCATCTCTATCTCCCACATTGTAAGATTAACCTGATCATAATTATCTTCTACCTCCCCTAATTCCAATAGAATCCATAAAAAATGAATTAACCTACATACAGTTCCCTACTACCATAATAAATTTATTTTTTCAAAAAAAAAACAACCATATAGAACTACACCCCATTATTGTTTGGCCTAAAATAAGATTCAGACACTTCTGTAAATTTTGGATTCTTAAAGAAGCTTTTCAAGAATGGATTATACACAAACGAAAGTTTTCAATACATGTATTCTATCATTATTATTCTTTTAAAAACCAAAATAAGTTGAATTTTCACTCATTCTTATCGGAATGAAATTACAAATAGTAGTGGTATTAACACTATATTTGAGACCCAATAGATAGTAGGGATTTTGGATAATGGTCTATGATCAACAAAATTAAAAATATGATATTTTATTACAAGCTAAAGAAACATCTTTGTTGGTATTTAGACACCTTTCTATATATACGTATATATATACTCCAACATATATAAAAAACTCCCCCATTGTTGTACAGCCCTACCCAAGCTCTCTCTCCCATAATTTCATTATATACATATTTTAAAGTATAATAATAAGGAATATCTCTACCCATTATCATTTGGATATTCAAATAATGTACGGGGGTATTTATTTATTTTCAAATTTAAATGATTATGTGGTTAAAAAATAAAATTTATAGGACTTACCCTTTTTCTAAAAACAAATTTTCACTAACATGCTTTTATTTTTCAAAAAATTAATTCAAGAATTGTATTCATTTTATTTTGAAAAAAATATTATATATATGAAGTTTAGATATTCAAAATCATAATTAAAAATTATTATTTCATTCAATGTTGACTCTTAAATAATATATCAGTTTTAAGCTATTATATTTTGTTTATAATTTTATAAATGACCTTGTTTTTTTAGGGTTTTTAACATCCAAATTATTTGGTTTATAACTTATTGTTCTTTTAATGTAATAACTATTTTACAAAAATTGTTTAGGATTATTTAAGTATGTAAGAATATCTTTTTGAAAATATTTACTTAATGAAAGGATTAATCATGAATAATACTGTTATTTTATGTGATGTATTTTATTTCATAAAATTATTATTTATTTATTGAAATTAAATTTATAGAAACCTAATTTCATATTAATTATTTCTTTCAAAATGGAAATTTTATTTTTTATTCAATGTAATTTTTTTAAAATATTAATGTTTATCATTTCGTGATCTCCCTATTGGAATAAAATTACTCAAAATTCAAATTTAATTTTAAATCTTTCAATATATGTGTGAAATATAACTTAAAACATATAATTTTTAATCATAACCATAATTATGTCCATATAAAATAATGATTCATGAAATATAATGAATAATTATCTGCATAAAATAAACTAATACTTTTAATGAATTATTATTAATTTTTTTAATAAATTTTGAATTTCTCTTATTTTTCAGAAATGGGTGATTTCTAAAATATTTATTTATCCAATGTATATTTGATGTTAACTTATATCCAATTGATGGAAAAATATACAATTATAGAAGAAATTTTTATTCTTAATTAAATGAAAAAATAATGAGTAATTTTTTTATAAAACATTGAACTTTGGTATCAATGAATATTATGAGGAATGGGGAGTGAACCCATGTCCTGAAGTAGAAATTTTCCAAAAGTAATAAAAAAAGTGGACATATTTATTTATTAGGGTTTCATAATATCATTTTATTTCAATGTATATAATTATTTTAAAAAGAAACATTTTTTAAAAACATAAACTATAAAAATATATATTCACAAAGGTTATTATATTATTAAATAGTTAATCTAAAATAAATTATAAGAAATATTTATTCTAAATTAATATTATATATTTTATAATGTTTTCAAAATAATACTCATTTTTATATATTTTTTATAGGTTTTTTGGTAAGATACATTTTGAAAACCCTAGTTTAATTCTTATTATATAAAATTTTGGGATATAGAGGAATGTATTTTCCAAATAATATTTTCAAATACCTAATTATTTTCAAATATTTGTATAAATTATTAAATAAATATTTTTAAAACTATATAAATTATATTTTGAAATCTATTTTTCAAATGTTTTAATGTGATATAGAAAAGTAAAATTTTTTCGAATCAGTATTGTAATAGTATATACAAAAATTTCACAGATTTTTTTAAACACATTATTATGAGATTTTATGATCATCCTATGTTTAAAAAAATTATGATCATTTAGAAATTCTAATGTAGCTTAGATTTACTAATGATATAGTGTGGGGAAAATAAAAATAGATAGTTAAATATGTAAACACTAATATTTTATAATAATAAGTCCTCTTACTAAAAATCCTAGACCAGAAACGATCCTACATTTTATAGGGAACATTATATTAGGTAGACTTAAATTTGATAAAAAAATATAGGGAACTTTTCTAAACCTTATATGGAAGCACTCATCTCAATACACTATAGAAACTCACTAAAATCCCTTCCTAATGGATTGTCATTATTGATTTTTCTATTAACACTATATATTTAAAATCCTTTTGATATGTATAAAAAGTCATATGAAAAAAATTATAAAATCTCTTTTTTTATTCCCAATATAATCTTCATCGCCATTAAATTTGACATGTGAAATAATTTCCTTATTGATTGAATGTCCCCATAAAATTATATTTAGACGTGGGAATTCATTTATTATTTTATATCAAATCATGATAACCACATTTGGTGAGATGTATCACATGATATGCCTCATTTTATTTCATATTATCAATTGTTTAATCCCTAAAGAGTTTACGCAATGACTTGTTTATTTTTCCCAATATATTACTAATGAACACTAAGTATAGTTTGAGATGTTGAATAAAAAATAAATGGAATCCTAAAATAATAATTCCTCCATTTAGATCAATATTTAAATTTTATTCTCATAATATATATGTGATAAAAAATGTTAATATTCCATAATTAAAAAAATTTAACATTTACTCTCAATTCATCCTTAAAATCCAAAAATGGTGAGATTATTATAAAATTGAGAAATGAGTGTCAGATAAATCATTGAAATACGAATCAATTCATCCTTAAAATCCAAAAATGGCGAGATTATTATAAAATTGAGAAATGAGTGTGGGATAAATCATTAAAATTAGATGGAAAAATAATATAAATATTATCTATAGTAATTCCCTCACATATATAACATGGACTCTTATAAAATTAAACATTAAAATTAAATCAATGAAAATTTGAAATAAATACCCATAAAATAAAAAAAATTCAATCCTTACAAAAAAGTTGTCATTCAAAAAAAACTTCACATTACCCATTCAGTTCATTAAATCCATTTACACATCTTCTCTTCTATCATGCACTCAAAACCCTTACCTCACATGAATTTTTTTCATCACCCAAATGTTTACTTTCATGAATTCCTTTTCATATAAACACATGAAAGAATCCCTCTAATCTTGATAAGTTTCTATATAACATCCAAATATGATTAAAAAACATGAGGTTATCAGAAGTTCTTATCATGGATGTTCAAAGGATTTCATTTGGTATGTTTTAGATGCTAGTATGTTTAAGGAAGCTTATGATGGGGTTTTTATTTTAAAATATGATTTTCATGACACTAATTTTATCTCACGTAGTGTCTTATAGTTACATATATTATCCTAAAATCAATACTAATAATCATAAAACCCTGTGGGTTAACACTATTAAAAATTTCATCTAAATAATTAGGATCAATGAACTCCCTTAAACAGAGTTGAATTTTTTTTTGATATTTTCAATTTATGTATAACATGATTTTCGATGGAAGTAATGTTAAATTGGATTTCATAATTTTGTTGTCACATATCATCCATTATATTTATTAAAAAACATTTATTAATCTTCAAAAAAAATATTTTTCTTCAAATTTTCAAAAAACATCAACTCAGAAGAATATTTTTATTTATACTCAAAAGATCTAGCAAGTCATACTTATAGAAAAATAAAATTTTAAATAGAATACACACTTTTTTGCAGTATTATTTTCTAACATAGTTCTTCACAAAATTATGTTTCACGCCACAATATGTAACCCATCCACAACCACTATACATAGATCTAATAGATAATGAAATTTCTCTTTGACAAAATGCTGGATAATTAAAATTGGAATGTAATGTGGCTATCCTAATATGTTTATTGTGGATTATAAGAGATTAAAGTCTTAAATATACATGGAATGATAAAATATCATATTCTCATAAAAGGGGGTATTTTAAAACAAAATACATGTCTCACAGTTTGAAAAAAAACCTCAAAAACCTCATGTTTTGATAGAAATAAATAGAATTATGGTTAAATAATTAATTTATTGGTTCACTAATGAAATGAGTTGAATGTAAGTAATAAGTAAAAATGTAATATAAGCCTCACCTGTAGAATATTTTAAAGATAAATACAGTGAAATGTGGAATAATATTTAAAAAATATGTCATTCCAGGAAATTATCATTATTTTAAACCTAAAAAATTATAATTTTTATTTATATTCAGTTTCATGAGATAAAATTTTCTACATGTCTAAAACTGGAATAGATATTCATTTAATCTCATAGGTTCCAAAACCACACAAAATTTGAAAAAAAATTCCAAGAATTTTTAAATGAATACCAAAAGTATGAAAAATAGAAATATGAAAATCATAAACTACAAAGGTTCTTTCCCTCTCATTTAAATGATTCACATTCTTCAATGAATTCATTTACATTTAACATGTATATTTATTTGCAATTGAATCATATCAATCAATTAAGTTATAATGATAGGTATAACTAGACATATTTCTTTTCAAAAATGAGAAAATTTCTTATGTATATCTCAAATAATGTATTCAAGAAAAAGAATAAAATATAATATAATAAATTAAATGAATTAAACAAAAATTTAAATACAATTATAAATTGAATAAAAAAATGGACTAGTCATGGTTTAAACCCATATTGGGTCATGGGTTTTTTCAGCCTCTAGATGAGAAGTATAGATTTTATCCTTAGAGTGGTGGTTGGGGTAATTTTTTACCCATGAAACACCAAAAATTTATCCTTATATATGTGATTCATTAATTATTTTCTTATGTATAAATGGGTATTCTACACCTAATCCATCCTATTATTAAAATGTTATAATTTTCAAATTGAGTATATGATAATGAATGGGTCATTCCCCTTATTGGTTTCCAATTTTTTTAACGATCTTCTTCATTTTATAGAAATTTATTTAGGTATATTGTATAAATGGACTATTCAAAGGGAATGTATGAGTGCATATTTAATTAAATAAAGTTATTGAATAATGATTCAATATCAAAATATATTCCATTAAGGTAAGTATAAAGTGTATCTATTTCCTCACGATAAGCTAGTTGTATCTCCTCATGGATTACCTAAAATAATTTCTAAACATGTTCATAGAAATCCATGTGATCATCATTTAGTGCATCTACTTTTTCTTTATATTTCTCCAATGAAAACACGAATTGGATGATTCTAAAAGTTCAATACATTGAAATTTTATACATACTTTAGTTTCAATAAAAAAATATAGGAATTATTTCAAGAAAATAACATCTTTCTATGTTCGTTTTTATTCAATTTATTATTCAATATAAAGTGAATGTTGTAGTTTAGTAGTGGTAGATGAAGGTAGTTAGTCAACTATCCCTATATGAATGATTAGTAATGAAGTATTTTCAGCCACCAGATCTTATTCTAATCCAGGTGTGGTACCTAATACAATAGTTCTTCCTAGTTAACCTTAAATCATGTGTAATCTGTAATTACCTGCATTTTTTAAAATGTATGGATAATTATATTTTCACATTGAATATCCTAAATTTCTAATTTATGACTTCTAATCATGTCACGGAGGTCAAGGGATTATTCAGGTATTGTTATCATCTTGGATACATTGAAATGATCAAAATGAATGGGCCACATAGTTTTTCTAATCATTGTGACCCTAGGTGCATTCCCATATAGTTGTTGGCAGGGGAACCTTTAGGTTGTATTGTTTTTATTTATAGGATTGGGCTTAGGATCTTGGTTTGGAAGCCTTGCAGAAGTTTTATATCTGAGCCTTGTCACATTGTTCGTGTATGGACTACAAACTATGTGGATAAATCATATGACCCCTAATGTTTGCGGTAAATTGAATATTTATCCCTATTTAATACATAAATCTTTATTTCCTTTTGCCCTTAACTCCATTAGACAGGTACTGTATTCTTTTAAATTTTGAGTTCAAACACCCCTCAGACATCAATATACTAGTACTCCTCTATCCAGTGTCCAATCATTGGTCTGTTCGAAGCATTAGATACCATATGGTATGTTTTACCTCACATAACCTTTGTATCTCAGAAAATATTTTCATCTGTTGTTCTATTTAGATACAGGACCTTTATACCTATTTTTAGGGCACTAGAATACAAATCATACCATATCCAATATTCATTAAATCACTTGTTTATATCAATAGAGGAATTATCTATGGCCCTAAGGTAGCTGGTCATGTAGTTTTCCATTTTAATTTTGGTCATATCACATTTGATCCATTATTCCATATAATTACCATTATCGAGCATCCCAACTGATTTAAATCTATCATGTTTAATTGAATATACTAGATATTATTTGTTTTTTGAACAATTGTTAGGGTTTTATACATCATACATATATTATATAAAGACCCATAGGAGTGTCGCATGATATTTGGTCATTTTGACCAGATGAACAGAATTGCCTGAAACCTAATTTAGATTCTACCATGGATTTTAAATGAAATTACAATTTATAATTGTGTAATTGCATTATTATATGGTACCTCATTGGTTTTTGGCTCCTTTTGACTTTTAATTGTCTAAATAGAAAATTGGGATGTTACAAGGCCTTACTCATGACACCTATACGTTTTAATGGAATTTTCCATGTTTAAGAAATATGGACGGTTTGTCTTGTACATGTTGTGTAGGGTATAATACGTTCTACCTTATAAATGATTTTATTTACATTGTAATGTATCCAAAGGTTGGAATTCCCTTGACCGTTTTCTCATTTTTAAAAATTAATGATCATATGAAATGGATATCATTATTGTAAATGAACTTTATTAAAGTTCCTAGTCGGGATGAATGTATCAATAAGAGGTAGAGGGTTGAATCAAGGATAATTGTCCTTTAATTTTTATTTTAAATTGATGTAACATTAACCTCTTCTTAAATATTCTATTCCCTTCTCAAAAAAAATAAAACACACGTCCATATAAAGAGAAGAATTTACAGGGTTCAATATTAAATAATAATATCTATGTTCGCGGTATGGTATTGAAGTGATCCAATGCAACACAATACATATGAAAATAATTATAGGATAAAAAAAAGGATTTTATCCTTTAATCATGTAACACTATGTAAACAATACAATAGTGCGTGAACCATCATAGAAAAAATATAGTAACACAATATTTTTTTAAAAATATGTTTTATATGTGATTATTTTAAATTCAATAAATGCATTCAATTGAAAACACTTCTTCAATTTCTTACATAGAATCTGGTAAAAAATTCTTGGACTTTGTTAAGGAAAAACTAAGTCCTATTTTCCCAGTCTGTTTTTCCTTTTCTGATTTCTCTGAGTACAATTCTCTCTAATATGATTCTTCTTGATTATGATTATTATCAATATGATATGTCCCAGTACGATTCTCCCCTATACAAAAAATATAAAATTGCTTGAATAATATAGATATGAATCAACATCACTAAAATTATCCATTATTCAGATTCTAGAAAACCCTGTACAAAAATCTCAATCTGATTAATCTATCCTAATATGATGATCATCCAAATACAATTGACAGGCTAAATATGGAAATTAGTTGAGTACGATAAACAGTGAGTATGATGATTATCTAAATATGACATTGTAAGCTTGCCACATCTCATTCATTTTAATACTTGATAACTTCTTCAAAAAATGGTAATATAGAAACTACTTTTTCACTCTAAAACTCATAGCTTCTCTTTGAGTAATAGTACATCGGTCATCTACAAATTACAATGTACTTTTCTCCATTAATAGGTCACCCTCAAGTGGATTTGGATGGAATTAAAAATAACTTTTTTCTTAATTAAATTCATTCTAACCTAACCCCCCCCCCCCCCAAGATCTAGGGTGAATCATTACCTCATCAAACCTTATTGAAAGTTCTTGATTCTTATACAATATTATATTCCTCTTAGAATTTAATTTCAATCATTAGAAATATTTTAATTCACGAGTGCAATTTTTTGAATCCGGTTTCTTCAATATAAAGTTATATACCAATTGAAAGAATTTGTATGATGAAATGGATACCACTCTGATTTCTGAAAACAATCATTATTCTGAATATCATGTTCCCCCTTGATAGCACATCCAACAAATACCTTCACATATACTTTTTGATCTTCTTCACCATTTTTATTATCCTAGTTCAGATTAAAGGATTCTTCATCTCCACTTCTCTTGACCAATTTGGAAAATATAAAACAATATAGCTCTATTACAATGGGTATTGAACCAATTGAAACTTATAAAGTAATTCAATCCTTTTTTGATGGTTACATTAATTTTTTATCTCATTCGATGCTTCTCTTTCAATTCAGCATCCTCAACCAAATAATTCTCTGAGTACAATTGTACCAAGTAAAATACTTCTCAGTACGATGGTCCAGGACAGGATCATTTTATTCCTACGGTTGAGTATAATCAATCTGTTTGTTAAATATCCTTTATGCATACGATTGATGATATGATTTTTCAGTACGTAATAAGGATAATTCTAGGTACGTTCATTTTTATTATATTCTTTATCACCTTCCTTCTATAGTTATCATCCCAAATATGATTTCTATAAGTACTATCAACTTGGATATTATTATCCTAGGTACAAAATCTTGTTTATTACACCCTACAACCTATTCTTCTCATAATACAATTAGCTTAAATATTTTTTATTCCCCATTTATTTCACTAATCTTTCATCATATGTTCTCTAACTAAATTTGGATATATGAAATTTGAATCGACAATGAACCATTACATTTAATTTTCTTATAGTCAACAGACTCCTATACTTCATCAAAATAAACACATACTTTATACTAGAACTACTATGAAACTAATGTTCATTTACTTCTAGAAATAAGCATTCTATCTGTGATGGATCGACTCAAAATTAAGATTTTTTCCCATTTTAGATCCAGGGAAATTTTTATGAGATTCTTTTCTATGAAACCTTTTCTCATTATTAGTATGGACATAATAAATCTTTTTATTTTGAAAACATGAGTTTGATTCTATTGAAAAAAATAGTATGTACGATCTCCAAAAAATAAAAAATGAGGTGATTTTATTTAATCAAAATATTTCCTTGAAAACAAAAGAAAACACATAGAAAGAAATACCTTCCTCATCAGCATGGTCCTAAAAATCCCCCATTCCAATTTTTATATCATCCAATTTTTAGAAATCACAAAATATTGCATCATCAAGAAATTGATTTCATATAAAAATTCAAACACAATGTCAGATAACTCATTATAGGAAATAAGAATATATTATAGAAGAACAATGATGTCCAAATGTAGTGATTTTTACATTGTTTTTCTTCATTTTCTTCCTTATCTTATCTCTACCCCCCTTAGTATACAATATAATTTCATTACCTGTAACCAATCCAATAAATAGTTAGAATATTTCAGCCACATGAAATATTTAATTCACAACTTACCCACAAATCTCTCCTTTTACATGAAATAAATTTATTTTTGACAACAATTATCCACCAAGAAAATTCAATAAAAAAGTAAGATGATATATGGTACAGAAACACATACCTCTACCTTGATGGAAAATAGGAAGGATACCCATGTTCAACATCAATTTAGTGAATGATTCCTTAGGGAATGGATTTGTAAATATATAAGTAATGTGGTTTGATATTGGAATGTACTCTAAATTTTGTTAATTCTTATCCACATTCTCTTTTATCAAGTGATATTTGATAACAATATGTTTTGAATGAGAATGTTGAATATGATTTCAGGTGAGATTGATTGTTCTTTAACTATCACAGCTGAAGAGAAAGGGTAACATCAATCTAACATGTACATCATCCAATTATATTTTCATCCACATAATTTGAGTACTAGATGTAGTGGTAGAAAAATACTGAGCTTCCTCCAGACTGAGAGTTAATGAATTCTATTTATTTTAATTCCAACCAACACAATTAATACAAAGAAAGAATACATCACTTGATGTGGATCATCTATCATCACCATTATCTTCCCAATCATAATCTGAATACCCAAACAATTTAATACTATCTCATCTACCATTCCTAATTCCATATTTTGTTGGGTATTTAAAATATCTAAGAATTATTTTTCCCAAAATATTTTGATATTATTTGGGACCACTCTAACGTATTTCACATAAGGTAACATCATAAACAATGTCCCCTAATTGGTTATTCAATTACAAAAAACATCAAATAATCTTTTTAAAATCATTACGATCAACTTATTTTCCTTCAATATGATTTTTCAACTTTTCTCCCATTAAAATTTTTGTGGAATCACGTTTACATTTATCCATGACAACCCACTTAAGAAGTTCATTAGAATAGATTTTTTGACAATAAAAATGTATTCCTTCTATTGATGTATTTTTATCCCAAGGAAGTGTTTCATTTCCCCTAACATAGTTATTTCAAATACACTTTTCATTTCATAGGAAATATTTTCAGAACATCTTTTGTAATTCCACAAAAATATAATTTCATCTATATAAATAATAACAATGATGAAACATTCATGATTTTATCAAATGTATAAAATGTTATCCACACTTCCATTAATAAAATTCAACGTCATGAACCATGTATCCAATTTGGAATACCATTAGATTAGAGATTATTTTATTATATACAATGCATTTTTCATCATGCACACTTAACTTTCATCTTTTCTGACAGAAAATAAAAACAGTTGTTCAATATAAAATTCCAATTCATGATCCCCATTCAGAAATACAAATTTGTAATCCATTTGAATGATATTGTAGTCCCATTGTGCATAAATAGAAATAATGATTATAAAATTTTCAAGTCTTTATGAAGGATCAAAGGCATCATCAAAATCAATACCCATTAGTTTTGAAAACAATTTTTGCGCCAATTGTTATATTGTTTCTTATTACATCAATTTCTACATTCATCTTATGTTGGAAAACCCACTTTTTTCTAAAAATGTTTTTGTGTTTATAATTGGGTATGAGTTACTATGTATCATTCTTTTCGATTTGATCCAATTATTATTTCATGTAATGAACTTAATCTAGTTGATCAAAATATTCATTCACATAATTCAAATATACTTTTGAATACAATGTATTATGTATAATAGTATTTGTTATTATTCTAGTTTGAACCATTTGATTTTGATCCCAAATTATATTTTGAGCTTCCATATGCATCCTCATTTTTAGATGATATTTTCAAATATCTTCCTCACAATTTTAAATAGCTGATTCAGATTCATCTTCTTGATTAGGAAGACAATTTTTTGATTACTATCACAATTTTTGGATAAAAAATCTTGTTCATATTTCTATTCTTTTTGAGTATGTTTATATTCCAATATCTTTTCAATCACATTCACATATACTGAATAAAAAAATTATTCTAGTATCTTTTTTGAAACATATATATCATGTTCCTTCTATTGAAAAGACATGAAAAACAATATCTTCATCTTTCTTCTCAAACACTCCATAGTTTCTTCCATTCTTTTTTATAATATATAGACACCCAAAAATTCATTTCTGTTTCAGAAATAAAGTTTTTAAATTAAAAAATCATATAGTGTCATATAATATTGATCCATACAGAAACAATAGTTCTGGATATAAATAGAAATAATAATGGATTTCATCCAAATGTAATGAGAACGGCCATTACAAGTAACATGGTTCTTCCCATTTCCACAAAACATTTATTCTTTCATTTAGAAACCCTATTTTTTAGGATTGTATGGGGAACTATACTCGTGCTGAATTCCATGTTTATCCTGATAAAATAAAAATTCATCACTTCAGAATTCACCAAAATTATCTATTCTATACTTCTTCTCTGAATATTCTCATTTTTTCTTATCTTTCATAGCGAATCTTCTTAACATTTTTAAAGCATCAAATTTATGTTTCATATACATAACAAAATGAATGTGAGTAAAGTAATAAATGAGGGTGATTAATTAATTATATACATTTATTGATTGTTTTCTCATTAGACTATAAATATCAGAATGATTCAGCTCCATGTTTAATTTCAATTAAATGTTAAATTTCACTTTCACTGAGTTTGTAATCATTCATTTTAAAAAAATAGTTCAACACCAATCTCAAATTCTTGTAAACTCATGAATTTATTGGGCACTCTCCCTTTTAGATATATTTCTTATATTTCATCAGCACAGGTGTCTCATCCTTTTATTCCATAATTGATTTTATTACACTATACTCATGTAACACTATTCTAGTATTTAACTAATCCGAATTAAATTTCCTTTTTTACATTGGGCTCCTATAAACATTTTTCCATCTTTATGATTTATCAAAAAAAATACCAAGGAGAAATTTTTACCCACATTAAACAGTGTTTTAAGTCTTAGAAAATTCTATTTCAGACCATTAACATATAAATCATTCTTGGATGTCAGCATTTTTCTTTCAATAATGGCCAATCCAACACATTTGATTCTTAGGGATTCGTAATTTCCAAATGTCACAGTGAATTCATTGAAATATTTCACATTCTTCAACAATTTCAAATATTCTATCATATGAGAAGGACATACAATATCAAGAATCCAAGGTTGTTATCATTTAGTAGATTTTGATACAGTTTAAACTAAAATATTTTTTATTTATTCACATTATTTAATCGACAGTAAATTTTTTGAATTGTTAAGAATATTTTGTTGTTCCAGAATAAAAACAAGACATCTTTTTTGCAAGGTGCCCAATTATTTCACATATTTCAGAAATAGTTTCTCATAATTGGAATATATTTAAAAAATTTACCCCAGTTATCTCATAATTCTGATACATCATCCATTGAGGGAATAGACTGCCCCTCAACCATTTCCTTTTCTTACATGTAGAATAGTAGTAATGTTATTTGTTGAACGAACAGAAATTTGTCATCGGTTCCAATCCACCACAATACTACAACTATCTATAGATTAATTATTCTCTTTTGAAATAGATATATTAATTCATATATTTAATATGTTTCTCATCCACCTTATTATCTTTCTTTTCTATGCCTCTATACATTGTATTATAAATCATAGATATCCTTTAAATTATTATTTATTAGTATCAAATTTATTTAAAATATTTCTAGACACAAATAGTTTTAAAAAAATTAGATGCTTTTTTCTATGAAAATGCTAAATATTCACTTGGTTGGTCTAGGCTACATACATAACACTCCCAGTTTTATTTATATTTTGATACATTTTTATCTTTCCTATAAACCATTGAAGTTAACTTTTGTTGAACCCTCTATTGATTCCCATTTAGATAACACTCACCAAATTTAGAAATATATTTTTGGAAAACAAAATTTATCATTTCATATTTTGAATGTTTTTGTTGGAAAAGTTCCAAATATTCATATATTTTTTACATCACCACTAAAATATCATTACGATCCATTTCTTCTTCTATAGATATCATCAAACCATCAATCTATTTTACTACCATGAATTTCTCATCAACAAAACAATAATGATTTCTTGTTGAAGAGAATTCATATTCCAACTTTTAATTCTGATTTTCAAGCCCTCTAATCACTCTTAGAAATTATTTAAACTCTTATTCTAAATGAAATTCAACCTGAACTTCTTCTTTTTCAAAACAACTGCTTCTGAATCCTACATCATACACAATTTAAGTGTCATTATTTTCAATTCCATACTCAATATATTACTCAGAATCAGAATATCTACCTTCATTTCCTTCATCTTTAGACAATAAACATCTATTTTGGATTTGATGAACACTATTTCAATTCCAATGTATTTTGATTTTCCTCTCTCTCCCTGTTTCTTCCACGATCATCTTTTATTTCATTATTCTTCATCCTTATCTTCTACTTTCTTTCTTCAAGGAATTTTTTTCTAAATTTTGAAATGACTCCACATTTAAAACAATTCAAGGGATGATTCCCTTTTTATTTCCATGTACCTATTTTTAACTTTTAAGAAAATAAGGATAAATTATTATCATGATTTTTATATACCTCAATATCATAATCGAATTCACCAACATCATCTTTAATAAGAATTTTCTTTAAAAAAAAATTCATAGAAGATTTGAAGGAAATGCCTCTTACAATTTTTTTCTCTTCATAACCTTGTCCATTATCATTTCATAACTGATGCGATAGCTGTGAAAATAATCTAGAGATAATATTTCAGCAGCTGATTCACATAATGTATACACCTTTTCATAAAAATTGTCCTGGTGGATTAACATGATATTTTAAAAAGAGTCAATTCATCCAACTTTTCACCAATACATCTAATATTTCACACAATCTCATTTACCCTATTAATGAAGTCCCCAAAAGATTAATTCTCATCCTTTTTAAAATATTCGTAATCCAATCTACAGATATGTATCATTTTATTTTTTACTTTTTGATTTCCTTGGTATATATTTTTAAATTATCTTATAAACATATGTCTACGTAAACATATTTTACACTTATAAATTCATTCTCATAAGTTTATGATAATATAACATTCTTGGACCTTCCTTAATTCTCGAGATTGTTCTTTTAATTGGACGTATGAGGAGTTTTAATTCAATAAGAGGGATCCCTTATATAGTATCTTGAAAAACATCATATAAAATAGACATAAGTTAAATAAATATTATATCTTTCTTTAAATGAAAATTATTTTTAATAATGACCTAATTCACATTACTGTTCACACAATTCAAATTCTTTATTCGTAAAGAATAATAGAAGGGAACTTATGATATGATATCATTTTAAAGTGCAGAGTTAGGATGGCTGTATCTCTAAGAGTGGGGGCGAATTAGTGACAACTATTATTTTATATTTATTTTCAATTGAAAAAACCTTATCCACCTTTTAAGGATTATATTTATTTATGAAAACAATTCATACACACATCCACATGAACACAATTATTTGCAAGGTTAACTATAAAATAATAATATATGCATCCTTTTATAGTATGGAAGTGATCCAGTACAATAAAATTTACGAGAAAACAATCATTGGGTTATAAAAATTAGGATATACCATTTCACTTATGTAGAACTATATAAAATATACAATTATTCATGTGGACCCTCTTAGCACAAATATGGTAATACAATATTTTTTTAATAACACATGTTACATGTGATACATTCCAATTGAAAAAACATTTTCAATTGAAATATCATCTTCTATTGTTTACCAAATAGATGGTAAGAACATCCTTGACATTATTACCTGTCTGATTTTCCATGTCATATTTTTCTAAGTATAATTCTATCTGGTATGATTTTTCCATGTTACGATTATTATTGGAATGATACTTCCGAGTACGATTCTCCTGAGTATGAAAAATGTAATTTTGATAGAATACAATGGGGTTGAATCGACACCACTTCAATTCTTCATATTCTTCAGTATTTAAAACCTAGTATAAGAATTCCAATCTATTTAGTCAAGACAAATATGAGGATCAGGTGAATACTATTGATAGGACTAATATTATAATTAGTTGAATATTATAAACACTTTGTCTGATGATCAAATAAATACATATTTGTGATATTGTCCGTTTTATTTTACTTATATTCCAAAAAATAACTTCGTCAGAAGTTAATAGG
Organism: Viscum album; assembly: GCA_963277665.1. Classification (NCBI taxonomy): domain Eukaryota; kingdom Viridiplantae; phylum Streptophyta; class Magnoliopsida; order Santalales; family Viscaceae; genus Viscum; species Viscum album. The sequence goes on along the minus strand of OY728162.1, from coordinate 1,229,713,593 downwards.
GAAACGTATTATTCTCTCTAATACTCATAGTTTCTCTCTAATGAAACATACATCTGTTGGACACAATGTAAAATGTACTTATCACATTTTAGAGTTGTCCCTCATGTTAGTTAGGCGAGAATCCCAAAAAAATATCCCTTCATAAAATTCTCCTTAATCACGGTTTCCCCTAAAATATTGAGTGAATCTTGACGTTGTCAACTCTTATAGATGCTTTTAAATTCTTCATCAATATTCACTTCTTCTTATACGTTCATTTCAATTTCTAGCCCAATTTCAATTCATTATTCTAATTTTCTAAATCTGATTTCTTAAAATAATGAACAATTCCAATGGTAATAAAAATGTATGAATAAATGTATACCACTATGATTTTTTAAAAACCAACATTCATGTAAATTTCAAGCTCCCCCTTGATATAACATCAAGTAAACTTATTCCCCTCTACCAATTGAATTTTTTCAAATTTTCTCTTTGAACTGTTGATATAAAAGACTTCTTCATGTCCTTTTCTCTGAACCCAGTTGGAAAATATAAAATAATTTAATTCAGTTACAATGGATTTAGACCCATTTAAAACATATATAGTAATTCTATGTTTTTTAATGAATTACTACATTTCGATCTCATTCTATCCTTCAATTTCCATTTATCAACCTCATGTAATTCATTCTCTAAATACGATTGTCCAGTGTACGATATTTCAGAGTACGATTTTCCTTGATATGATCATTTTCTTCCGAATCCTATATATGATCATCCTGGGTACTGGATGTTTTTTATGAATATAATAGATGATAATATGTAAAAAATCCTGATAACTATCATTATGGGTATAAGGATTCTAAATACAATCATCTTCACCTTCTTTCTTTACTTCTAAGCCTAAATCTCATTACTATATGTATGATCATACTACATTTGATTACCATGGGTACGATCTCTTGAGTACAATTCTCATAAACGATATCTTCGTAGAACAAAATCATTCTGAATATTTTTTCCACCCCCTTTCCTTCCCCAAAATGGAATCATAAGTTCTCTAACTAACTTATGAAATATGAAATATGAATCAGTAAAGTCTCATCACATTTATTTTTACCATAGTCTGCTGACTCTGATACTTCATCAAAACTAATACTTAATTAATAATGGATCTTGTGTGAATATGATTACCATTTACTTCAAATAGGGTGCATTCTCCCTACAAATGATCAATTGTTCATTACTATCTTTTCCTATTCGAGAACCAAGGGAAGTCCAGTCAAAATATTTTCTTTTAAGAAACATATACTTATTATGATGGAAAAAGTGAATTCAATAGTTCTATAAACATGAGGCTGATTCCATTGAAAACAATAGTCAGTCTTATTTCCACCAAATAAAATGAGAGGTGATTTTCTTTCTTCAATGTCAATCCTTTATAAGAAAAGAAAATGCATGAAATCAAATACATTATTCATCACCTAGGTCCTAATTCTTGATTGATGGATGATGAAAAAAATGCATTTTCTCATGCTGGTATAAATGTTAAATTTAAAATGGAATGCCTTGAAAGACTTGAACATTTTTAAAGGGACACATGAGACACTTTCACCCATTTTACATATATATATATATATATATATATGATTATGTTGTGGTTCCCATGTTAAGGGTATGAAAACATCACATAATAAGTAATGCCTTAGGATATTCCTATTTGATATGAACATATAATATATATATATATACATATATATATTAAAAGTGATAATTCTATATGGGATGTGGAACTAAGGGATGATGAGATAACATTTGTAGAAACATTTCTATTAGTTTTCCTTGAAAATACAAGGGATACTGATAGCCTTGGAATGGGAGACTGTGTGAGATTCCCAGGTAGAGCCAATGTATTTAAAACCAGAGATTACATTGTGATGGAAATAAGTGTGTTATATACCAATCCTACTGGTATGTGAATTTCATGAGGCCTTGAGAGCAGTTGGAGTTGGGTTAGGGTACAGACCATGATACTTTCCCATAGAATTGGATGACAGTAGGTGATATCCTGGTCCATCCAAAAAACACTCACACACACAAACACAAAAATATATATATATATATACATATTGATATTGTATTTATATAAAGTGAAATGATCAATGATACCATCAATGGGATGATCTAGGTAGATCCACCAGGTGTCCTATATGAACATAAGGGGGGCATTATTTTGTTGTTATTTTTTGATTTCATGTTCTGACCTGGTACTGTGTTTACTTATGAGAACCTACTCAAGATTACACATTGTATCCACTGGTGGTGTGATACTAAGGTTTTATTTCACACCATACTCAAACTAACATTGTAACCAAAGAATAATATGTTGATGTAGGTAGTGTTAAGGGTATGTCATGACCTGAACCTACCCGGGCTCGAGCCGCAACTACCCCAGGCCCGCCTCCATAGGCCAGGGGCTGGCGACCAGTGCCAAAGGCACAATAACTCGGGGAGGCCTTTTCCTAAGTACCTATACACACACACGCAGCACACTCAATTCAAAAGTTTAGAGTAAAAGAATATACAAGCAAAGAAAAGGAAAGGGAAACTGCCATATATATACCACAAAGTGCATCGACCTCTACAAGTACAAGCAAGTGCTGAAAAGGAAAAGGGGAAAAACACGCACCCAACCAGAAAAGGGCCACAACCTGGGAACAGGTAAACAAAAGAAACAGCTGACGGGTCTCCCACCCGGAACCCAGCCACGTCCACCACACGCGGTCCAAGATCCCAAGCTCCTACGCTCCACTGAAGTCATGATCCACCTGTTCGTCGTCTGTAAGGGAAAACCAAGTGCGGGCAAAGCCCAAGTAGGGGTGAGTAAAAAAAATACTAAGTAGGATACCCCGAAGGCTCGAGGGAACAACAAAAGGAGGTACCGAAGGGTGAGTAGTAGAGAGAACAGAAATGTAGAGGATTACAACTAAAAGTGCAGTAAGAGTACAGTAAAGAGTCCAGCTCAACCCAACAAGAGGAAAGAAGGTGGACTCGTCCAGGCGCAAGGAGCTCGAAACGGTGAGAAGATGAACATCCCGTCGAGTCTTCACTACCTATAGTTGGAGAGTAGACTCGTCCAACCACGAGAAGCTAAACACGGAAAGCATGTGGCATACCCTGCGCGTCTTCGCCTCTCCTGGAAGGAGAGTAACCAAACCCAACAAGTGGGTACTAGAACAAGGTATATACATGCCCATATGCTCAACAAGAACCCTGAACAAGGTCTTAAGGGGATCTCCGTCCCGTAGCTCAGCCCATGAAAAGTAGCCAACATTCCAAGAAGTAACACCATCGATGCCCAGCATCCCACACATCTGCCCCAAAAGGCAAGACAAGGGCTCAATCACCACACCTCGACACTATCCGCTTAGGGAGGCACTGACTTGCCCGCACGGTTTTAAGTCGCGTCACAAGGACGCGTCCCGGTGGGGAAAGCACCCCTCGTACTTGAGAGTTCAAGGGAATGTCAAACCAGACCGCGTCATTGCCCTGTAGTCAAGAGGTCTCCTCAAAGTCAAAGCCATCATAGCACTGACCTGTATACCAAAGGGTCCCGCTCCGGTAATCACGGAGGAAAGCCTCAGACTAGCCTAGTAGAAAGGACTGAGTCTGGAATGCCAACCGGTGTCCCCACTGCCCAGCCATGCTAGAGGGTAGTTCATAACCAGATATCGGGTGACCCACTACCCAGCCCTACTGGAGGGTAAACCATAATATATCATCCGGTGACCCACTGCCCAGCCCTGCTAGAGGGTAAATCATAATACATCATCCGGTGACCCATGCCCAGCCTCGCTGGAGGGTAGACCTGGAATAAGTCGATAGGCGACCCACTACCCAGCCTTGCTGGAGGGTAGACCTGGAACTAGATGATGGGCGACCCACTGCCCAGCCTCGCTGGAGGGTAGACACTAAGAGGTCGTCGTGTGACCCACTGCCCAGCCTCTGCTGGAGGGTAGACCCTAATAGTATCAAGTGACCCACTGCCCAGTCTCTGCTGGAGGGTAAACCCTAATAGCCAGTGAGAAACCCACTGCCCAGCCCTACTGGAGGGTAAACCCAAAGAAGTCGATGAGTAACCCACTGCCCAGCCCCGCTAGAGGGTAGAACTCAGATCTGCTCTAGCCATCTCCACTGGAGGGCACAACACTGGCCAACCGAACACGGAGTGGGTATCGTGCAACCTCCCAACTCTAGAAAAAACTCACCCAAAATAGGTGCAGCGTCTGCTCCAGCACTGGGTGTCACTAGCACCGCTACCAGCCAATCCATCGAGAGCGAAACCAGGGGAGACCACTCAACGCTGCTGGTCAAACAAACGAGCACAAAGCCAGGGGAAATGAACTCCCCCTGCTAGCCAAACAAACGAGCACAAAGGGACCCTCTACACCGTGAGAGGTCCAAGTATGCAAAGAAGAACACGACACGCACGTGGGGCCCACACGACATGTGGCCCCAAGTCAACCCCAACCAAGCGCATGAATGACTTAGGTACAAACCACACGTACCTTCAAGTGCTCTCGTATACTCCCAGAGTATACCTCGTTCCAGCCCATAGGCTATCGTGCACATGGCACCCAACTTCAACGTGAAGGCGTGACAAAACAACTCCAACCTTCCACCTCATCGGATGAGGCACATCCAACCACATCTATTCAAGCACTTACATCACTCACATTGGTGTGCACGTAATCACGCGCCCAGGGTCCGCTATAAACATGATAGAAGAACCACCACCGGGGCACCCTTTATATCTCCACATTCAATAAGATCATGCAAGAGGCTCCGCACAACCAAACGGATCACACCGTTGTAATCCTTGCGCAAAAACACTCGAGTTAGACTACTCACTCGCCCGAAACGGTCAACAGGTGAAAAAGATACTATTCACCGTGACCAAACCCGTATAGGGCCCACCCCAAGATCCCAAAACTGAACCAACAGATCACGCAACTATGATCCCCTCAGAAAAACACACGGGATTGAGTTATCAATCACCCAAAATGAACACTCGGTGAAAAGGTACTATTCACAGTAGCCAGGTCGGGTGGGTCCCACACCACGTCCCCAAAAAAGTTTGGGCGGACTGCGCCATCGCAAAGATCTCGGAAAAGCACATCAAATCGACTTCATAATTGCGTGGAACATGTACCCGGAGAAAAAGATGCGTTCCGGCACACTGCACACGAGTGGCGCCACGTGGGACCCGCATCCCGGTTCCGAAACTCAACGAACGGATCGCACCGTTGCGATCCTCTCAAAAAAGTACACAAGTTGGACTATTGACTTGTCCAAAATGGTCGCCCGGTGATTAAGATAGAAAAATCACCATCGACGCCGAAACGACCCTCGTGGGCCCCGCACCATCGTGCCGAATTAGGGCGGGCGGATTGCACCATTGCAATCCCCTCGGAAAAACACCCAACATCGACTGCTCGCAATCCCCGAATGGACGTTTGAGGAAAAATCCACTAAAAGCTGCACGCAGCTCAAAAGACGGACCGTAGGGCCCACGCCTCAACCTCGGCCTCAATGCCCGGAACCACCCTGGAAACCTCCGCCTAGACGCCAGAGTTTCAATGCCGCTGACGGCGCTTAAAACGGACGTCAGACGCGTCCGCGCCGTCCGGAACAAAAGTCTCGTGGAATACGCTCGTCCACTTAAGGACACGTCGCACCTCCGCGGCCCCTCCTTTCGAGAATTAAAAATTCCCGACACAAGTTCAACATGTCTGCCTCGACGACACGGCCCCAAATCCGTAGACGACGTATAAAACGGACGTCCGTAGCAGAAAATACGGGCGTCCGAACCCTGAGGGCAGGGCCCCTTGGGCAGGACCGGCCTAAACCGGTCGGTCCGGCTGTTCTGGCCCGGGCCGCGGTCCAACCGCGTGGTCCAGCCGCTGGCCAGCAGAGCGCGCACCGACCGGCCCTCGTGGTCGGTCGCTTGGTCCGCGTGAAGACCCGTGTCACGCGGGTCGTGTCCCCGCACTGGGGTCACGCGCCGCGACCGCGGGGTCGCCGCCCCCCGGTGGCTCGGCCTCACCGACTGGAGCCGCCGCCTCACGCGGCCGGCTTCTCAATGCGCCGGTTCCAGCGCCTCGCGGTCGGCCGAACCTCCGCCGAGCACCCGCGCCGCCGAGCGCTTCCACCGAGTCGCGCCACCGCATCCACCGAGCCGCGCCGCCGTTTGAACTCTCCGGAACCCGAAAACCCGCAATGTTCGGCGGATCATTGCGGATGCCACAGAGCTCAGAATTCGAATCCTAAAGATGCGTTGAAAATGGAATTAAATCTACTAAGCATTCATGGGGTTTTTTCGAAGATAAAAAAACAATTCAGGGGTATAAATTAGGTTCAAAGTTGGTGCGGGAAAGAAAAATGCAAACGATAAACTCCTACCTCGTGGGCGTTACCCGATGCTTCACGGGCGATCCGCTACTGCGTCGTCACCTTGCTGGAGTTGCCTCACCGGAGGAGGAGGAGGAGAGGGGGAGGAAGGGCAGCCTGCACCAGGGAGTGGACAAGGGATAGGGGTAGGAGATGAGGGTTTAAATAAATTAAAAATAATTTTAATTAATTAAACCCATAATTATACCCGTATCTGAAACCTTCGGCGAGGTCAAAATTAAAACTCCCCTATGGTAAACACAACCTTACGAGCACAACGGTGGTCTCAGAATTTTAATCTGAGAACCTGTTCAAAATTTATAAAATTTAACATCCGAAGCAACTAAATTACGAAAACGCCCCTGAAGCCATTTTTCACAAACGGCCTGCGCCCGCGAAACTTATACCCCTCCTAGGGTAAAAGGCATGCTCCAAACTCTACGGTGCCCTCAGTTTTCCAACCTGAGCCACCGTTTAAGAGATACTCGAGTTTCACCATTAAACTAATTAATTAATTTATTAATTTATCCGTTTGACCCTCCGGAAGCGAGCGAGGGGTCCAAACATCCCACGCCGACATGTTTTATGTCGTTCCTAGGGTAAACACCTCATTCCAGACCTGTCTGTACACTCGGATCACTGATCCGGAACTCTGTTTAGGAGTTATCTCATTCATTTAGCGTTTTAAGTGTGAACGCACTGAAAATTTAATTCCGGCCACTCCGGGGATCGGAATCGCACGCCGTCTGAAGGAACTGCTCTGGAATATCATCAAGAATATTCCAAATTCTTTCTCAGAAAAAACTGGGTTCTTACATCATTCCCTTATTCAGGCTTCTCATCCCCAAAAAGCTAAAATAGGGAGCAACACAGGGTACTAAGCCCACACCTGGCTTCCCCATACCCAGAAAAACCCACACACAGCTCTGCGTCACCGCACATAGACCAAAGGATTGATCTTTTCATGCTCGGTCAGCCCTTACCGAAGTCGTGCACCCACTCCAGACTTTTGGGTTAGGGAGAGGTGGTAGAGTACCTCTCCATCCCTTCGCACGGTCTCAAATGGCCCGAAGCCCCTCGGGGGTAGCTCACCTCCCCGGTCAATCCTCTACGTCGCACGCCGCGACTGGAATCACTGCCCGCACCTGGAACAAGGCTCGGTGATTCCCTCCATCAGAATATCCATTTGGTGAAACACCCAAGGATATCTAGTCATACAAGAATCCACAGTCTATGCTCTCTTACACGCTCAAATGGAAAATGAGTCAACACCATCGACTAAAGGAAAAGTTCTCACACCTTTTTCCTTACCAACATAGGGTTACACCCGACGCCCTGCATCACCCTGGTAACACCTCAAACATGGAGCAGGGAGAAAATCCTTTCACACGCAGAACCTAACAATTCTACTGCAAAAGGTAGAAGAGTCTCAAGGGGTACCTCTCACCATCCCATGCTCTGCAGGATCATAGACATCCAAAGCTCGCGGCTACCCGCAGTCCCAACCGTCAGCTCCCGGAGCCTGACGTGGACCGCCTAGTGGTGATGGGGAGATCTCATAACGCCATCCCCACCTCGAGCTCCTCCTGCTCGTCTGCTAGCACCACCTTTCTGGAAACTACTCCGATCACAGCGCTGCCTCTACCGTGGTGGTGCGCCTACTGCCTGCCTGAAGCTCTCAGAAACTCGGGTCGGGCAGTCTCATGCCAAGTGACCTCGCCCGTCACAAGCATAGCACTGGAAATCTCTAGGCTTCCCTGGTGCCCTCTGGCATCACTGTGGTGTACAACCACGGCCCAGGATCCACTCACAGAAGGGTATCCTCGGCTGGGGCCCTGCGCCTTTTCGCCACAGTGGTATACGGCCATGTCTCCGAAACCGGCAGTGGCAAGGCCACCTGCATCGAGGTCCTGTCCTCCGGTGCCTGCTAGCAACGGAAGACGTCCCGACTCCGTCGTGCCCACTACCGCTACTAACCTCAAAACATGACAGGAAGCCCTCTATCACCAGCGCCTTCACTAGCAACCCGGCATATGTAGAAATGCCCAAGGGTACTATGACTGCATGAATCTATCAGAGGAGACCCTGATAAAACTTCTGCGCTTGGAGGTCATCGTCATGGACAAAGTCCGGGTAAAAGCATGCACAGTCTGCAAGACTAGCCGTGTACTCAGCCACCATCATCCCTCCCGGATGAAATTGCAGGAGCTCCTGAATCCGAATGGAGCGCAAGAAGGAGGGGAAAAACTCCTCACGAAGCAACAACTAAAAGTCATCCAACGAAAGAGACGAATCCTCAAGAAACAGAGTCACCAGACTCCACCAACACCAAGCTGCTCCACGAAGAAGGCTGGCTGCTAAAGCCACTCTCTGATCTGTCGGCGTCTGCACAAGCCTAAAAAGGTGAACCACTGCCTCGAGCCAAACCTCTTCTACCTGAGGGTCTGGCTCACGACTGAACCTCATTGGTCTCCGCCGCTGGAACTCACGGAGCGCGCTCAACCTACGCTCAAGCTCAGCCTGCTCTACTGAAACTACCTGCTGCTCAACAGGTGGGGGTGATTCCACCGGCCCACCTGGAGAAAGGGCTCACATGATGGGTCCTGGACTGTGGTCTCGTAGCTCACAGGGTCGTCGTCACGAACCAAAGCTGGTATCTGGGCTGGCTATCCTCACGGAGACATCCTGAATATTTTCAAGGAGTTTCGCGGTCAGATGAGCATATATTTATATACCACAACAACCACGATGGGGAGCTGACTCAATAAGGACAGTCAAAGACTCAGTCCTATGTGATGCACAAACATATTTCCCTGTAACAAGTGTCTCAGCATGTCGAGTCGACAAGCGGGTTATCAAGGTCCTGGTGAATGGATACATCGTCCGCCGCACCATCACTGGACTCTCTGGCCTGAGAGCCGCTCTCAAGACACATCAACATGGTTACCTTAAATCCCTACCAATTCCTCTTCTTTGGACGTCCCCACAACGTCCCAAGGAACGAACCACCTCTGATACCACTTTTTCACTACCCGACCCTACCCGGGCTCGAGCCGCAACTACCCCAGGCCCGCCTCCATAGGCCAGGGGCTGGAGACCAGCGCCAAAGGCACAATAACTTGGGGAGGCCTTTTCCTAAGTAACTGTACACAAACATGCAGAACACTCAATGAAAAAGTGCAGAGTAAAGGAAAATACAAGCAAAGAAAAGGAAAGGGAAACTACCATATATATACCACAAAGTGCATCGACCTCTACAAGTACAAGCAAGTGCTGAAAATGACAAAGGGGAAAAACACGTGCCCAACCAGAAAATGTCCACAACCAGGAAACAGGTAAACAAAACAAATAGTTGACGGGTCTCCCACCTGGAACCCGGCCACGAACACCGCACGCGGTCCAAGCTCCCAAGCTCCTACGCTCCACTGAAGTCACGCTCCACCTGTCTGTCGTCTGCAAGGGCACACCAAGTGTGGGCAAAGACCAAGCAGGGGTGAGTATAAAAATACTCAGTAGGATACCTCGAAGGCTCGAGGGAGTAGAAAAAGGAGGTACCGAAGGGTGAGCAGTAGAGCGAACAGAAAAGTAGAGGAGTACAACTGAAAGTGCAGTAAGAGTACAGTAAAGAGTCCAGCTCAACCCAACAAGTGGAAAGAAGGTGGACTCGTCCAGGCACAAGGAGCTAGAAATGGTGAGAAGATGAACTACTCGTCGAGTCTTCGCTATCTATAGTAGGAGAGTAGACTCGTCCAACCACGAGAACCTAGACACGGAAAGCACGTGGCATACCCCGCGCGTCTTCGCCTCTCCTGGAAGGAGAGTAACCAAACCCAAGAATTGGGTACTAGAAAAAGGTATATACAATCCCATATGCTCAACATGAAGCCCGAACAAGGTCGTAAGGGGATCTCAATCCCATAGATCAGCCTACGAAAGAGTAGCCAACAGTCCCAGAAGTAACACCATTGATGCCCAGTATCCCACACGTCTACCCCGAACGGCAAGCCAAGGGAACAATCACTACACCTCAACACTATCTGCTTTGGGCGGTACTGACTCGCCCACACGGTTTTAGGTCGCGTCACAAGGATGCGTCTCGGTGGGGAAAGTACCCCTCATACTTGAGAGTTTAAGGGAAAGTCAAACCACACCTCGTCACTGCCCTGCAATCGAGAGGTCTCCTCAAAGTCCAAGCCATCACAACACTGACCTGTATACCCAAGGGTCCCGCACCGGTAATCACGGAGGAAAGCCTCAGACTAGCCTAGTATAATGGACTGAGTCTGGAATGCCAACCGGTGTCCCCACTACCTAGCCATGCTGGAGGGTAGTTCATAACCAGATATCGGGTGACCCACTGCCCAGCCCTACTGGAGGGTAAACCATAATACATCATCCAGCGACCCACTGCCCAGCCCTACTGGAGGGTAAACCATAATACATCATCCGGCGACCCACTGCCCAGCCCCGCTGGAGGGTAGACCTGGAATAAGTCGACAGGCGACCCACTACCCAGCCGTGCTGGAGGGTAGACCTGGAACTAGACGACGGGCAACCCACTGCCCAGCCTCGCGGGACGGTAGACCCTAAGAAGTCGTCGGGTGACCCACTGCCCAGCCTATGCTGGAGGGTAGACCCTAATAGCGTCGGGTGACCCACTACCTAGTCTCTAGTGGAGGGTAAACCCTAGAAGTCAGTGAGCAACCCACTGCCGATCCCTGCTGGAGGGTAAACTTGAAAAAGTCGATGAGTAACCCACTGCCCAGCCCCACTGGAGGGTAGAACTCCGAACTGCTCTAGCCATCTCCACTGGAGGGCACAACACTGGCCAACCGAACACGGAGTGGGTATCGCGCAACCTCCCAAATCCAGAAAAAACTCACCCAAAAGAGGTGCAGCGTATGCTCTAGCACTGGGTGTCACTAGCATCGCTACCGGCCAATCCATCGAGAGCGGAACTAGGGGGAGACCACTCAACCCTGTTGGTCAAACAAACGAGCACAAAGCTAGGGGAAATAAATTTCCTCCCCTGCTAGCCAAAAAAATGAGCACAAAGGGACCCTCTACGCCGCGAGAGGTCCAAGTACGCAAAGCAGAACACGGCACGCATGTGGGGCCCACACGACGTGTGGCCCCAAGTCAACCCCAACCAAACGCACGAATGTCTCAGGTATAAACCACACGTACCTCCAAGCGCTCCCGTATACTCCCAGAGTATACCTCGTTCCAGCCCATAGGCTATCGTGCACATGGCACCCAAGGTCAACGCGAAGGGGTGACATAACAACTCCAACCTGCCACCTCATCAGCTGAGGCATAGCCAACCACATCTATTCAAGCAATTGCATCACTCAAATTGGTGTGCACGCTATCACATGCCCAGGGCCCGCTACAAACACGGTAGAAGAACCACCACCGGGGAACCCTTCATATCTCCACATTCAATAAGATCGCGCAAGAGCCTCCGCAAAACCAAATAGATCACACCGTTGTAATCCTTGCGCAAAAACACACGAGTTAGACTACTCACTTGCCTGAAACGATCAACATGTGAAAAAGGTACTATTCACTGTGACCAAACCCGTGTAGGGCCCACCCCAAGATCCCGAAACTGAACCAACAGATCACGCCACTGCGAACCCCTTGGAAAAACACACGAGATTGAGTAATCAATCGCCCAAAATAAACACCCGGTGAAAAGGTACTATTCAGCGTAGCCAGGTTGGGAGAGTCCCACAGCACATCCCCGAAAAAGGTCGGGCGGACTGCGCCATCGCAAAGCTCTCGAAAAAGCATGTCAAATCGACTGCTTACTTGCATGGAAAGGGTACCCAGAGAAAAAGATGTGTTCTGACACACTGCACACGAGCGGCACCACGTGGGACCTGCATCCCAGTCCCGAAACTCAACGAACGGATTGCACCGTTGCGATCCTCTCAAAAAATTACACAATATGGACTTTTCACTTGTCCAAAATGGTCACCCGGTGATTAAGATAGAAAAAGAACCATCGACGCCGAAACAGCCCTCGTGGGCCCCACACCATCGTGCCGAATTAGGGCGGGTGGATTTCACCATTGCAATCCCCTCGGAAAAACTCCCAACATCGACTGCTCGCACGCCCCGAACGGACATCCGAGGAAAAAGCGGCTAAAAGCTGCACGCAGCTCAAACGACGGACCGTGGGGCCCACGCCTCAACATCGGCCTCAACGCCCGGAACCATCCTGGAAACCGCCTCCTGGACGCCAGAGTTCCAATGCCGCTGATGGTGCATAAAACGGACGTCGGACGCGTCCGCGGCGTCCGGAACAAAAGTCTCGGGGAATACGCTCGTCCACTTAAGGACACGTCGTGCCTCCGCGGCCCCTCATTTCGGGAATTAAAAATTCCTGAAACCATTTCAACATGTCAATCTCGATGACACGGCCCCACAGCCACATACAACATACAAAACGGACGTCTGTAGTTGAAAATACGGGCGTCCGAACCCTGAGGGCAGGGCCCCTTGGGCCGGACCGGCCTAAAACGGCCGGTCCGGCCGTTCTGGATCGGGCCGCGGTCCAACCGCGCTGTCCATCCGCTGGCCAGTGGACCGCGCGCCAACCGGACCTCGTGGCCGGTCGCTTGGACCGTGTGAAGACCTGCGTCGGGTGGGTCTTGTCCCAGCGCTGGGGTCGCGCGCCACGACCACCGGGTCGCCGCGCCACGGTGGCTCGTCCTCGCCGCCTGGAGCCGCCGCCTCGCGCGGCCAGCTTCTCCCTGCACCGGCGCTTGCACCTCGTGCTCGGCCAACCCTCCGACGAGCACCCGCGCCGCCGACCACTTCCACCGATCCTCGCCGCCGCCTCCTCCGAGCCGCGCCACCTCCTCCACCGAGCCGCGCCGCCGCTTGAACTCGCCGGAACCCGAAAACCCGCAAAGTTCGGCGGATCATTGCGGATGCCACGGAGCTCAGAATTTGAATCTGAAAGATTTGTTTTAAGGAAATTAACTCTACAACGCATTCATGAGCTTTTTCTGAAGATGAAACAACAATTCGGGGGTATAAATTAGGTTCAAATGAGGTGCGGGAAAGAAAAACGCAAACGATAAACTCCTACCTCGTGGGCTTTGCCCGAAGCTTCACGGGCGATCCGCTTCCGCGCCGTCTCCTTGCCAGAGTTGCCTCCCCGGAGGAGGAGGAGGAGACTGGGAGGAGGGGCTGCCTGCGCTAGGGAGTGGACAAAGGAGAGCGGTAGGAGATGAGGGTTTAAATAAATTAAAAAGAATTTTAATTAATTAAACCCATAATTTTCCCCGCATCCAAAACCTTTGGCGAGGTCAAAATTAAACCTCCCCTAGGGTAAACACCACCTCCCGAGCACAAAGGCGGTCTCGGAATCTTAATCTGAGACCCCATTCAAAAGTTGTAAAATTTAACATCTGAAGCTGCTAAATTACGAAAACGCCCCTAGAGCCATTTTTCACAAACGGCCCTCGCCCGCGAAACTTATACCTCTACTAGGGTAAATCGCACTCTCCGAACTCAATGGTGCCCTCAGTTTTCCAATCTAAGCCACCTTTTAAGAGATACTCGAGTTTCACCATTAAATGAATTAATTAATTTATTAATTTATCTGTTTAACCCTTCGGAAGCGAGCGAGGGGTCCAAACATCCCGCGCCGACAAGTTTTATGTCATTCCTAGGGTAAACACTTCATTCCGGACACGTCCGTACACTCGGATCTCTGATCCGAAACTCCGTTTAGGAGTTATCTCATTTATTTAGCGTTTTCAATGTGAACGCACTGAAAATTTAATTCCGGCGACTCCGGGGCTCAAAATCTCACGCCGTCTGAAGGCGCTGCTCTGGAATATCAACAAGAATATTCCAAAGTCTTTCTTAGAAAAACCGGTTTTTTACAGGGTAATAGACCATTTATAAGATATTGGATTTTTTTACATTGCTGGAGCTTAAGAGCATATTATTGGGATTAGGATCGAGATTCTAATGGATATAATTTGTTATTCTGTTCCATTATACTATTTTATTGAATGCTTGTATTTAGTTTTTCCTTTGAATATTATAAAAATTACATGTATTTTTATATCAGAATCTTTCATTGATGAATGTGGTTATTTTTTTCACATATTTGGTTGTCTATTTCTTTCATTACTTATTAGTTTTGTGATTGTAATATTTCAATTAATTATTTAATCTATCTATTTTTTTCATGCTTCCATTATTCTGGTTATTTACTATATATATTGGGTTAATATGACATAAGGGTATAGTCTCCATGGTACATAAACTTTATACCCACACTAATATTTGGAAGTCTATGGTCTGGCATACAGGGAGATGTGCAAGAGGACATGTGCCCAACCGGGTCTAGGGTACGAGATAAGAGGAAACTTGGTCTGGGATGTCACATAGTTGTATCAGTGGGTTCCTTTCTCAACATACTATTTTGAACTACAGAATGGAGATTTGAAATCCATATAGAAATATACATAATTTATTCTTGGGCATCATTAAGTCCTTTATAGGGTAATTGTTAAGCTTCTGTGATTAGGATTGCTATTTCTTCTACTATTATTATATATCCATTTTCAATTTTGGGTGATAGACATGAATTTTTATGTTATTAATATTGATTCTATTGGAATTATGATATCATTACACTAACATGAGGAAATTAGGGTTAATTCTTAGATCATACATCATCATAAGAACATCATGAAATATTGTCCATGATTTTTTCCATGCCTTGTTTAATTATCAGTGAACATTGCATGTTTCATGTTGACTTTGACTTTATGTATATATATATATAATTATGATGACTTTTGAGGATTTGGATCTTATTATGTAATGAGGTTTGTGGTGGACACATTTTGTTTCATAAATTTTATGGGCCCTTATAGATCGTAAAATGGAATTCCATCTAGAAAAACCAGTTTAAAAGTAGTTTAATTACATGAATAAGAACAATTTAAATATAAATGAAATCCAATTGAATTCCAAATTTTTGTTCACAATGTGTGTGGGACCTTATAGACCATAAAGAAACATATCGTTGGATTTAGCCAATTCAAATGATAAAATGTTTTAACAGTATGAATTTCAAATAGAAATTGACTTATAACTTGAGAAAAATCATCTTAAGCAGGTATATCATATAATCTTATACCGGAATGGTACATAGTAGTGGTTGGTTGGGGTATATTTGTTATTATGGAATGTTATGGTAATTTTACTATCTATACCTAGTATGTGATGCATGAAAAGTTTCATTCTCCATTCAATGGAAATCTTTAGTACTAATATAATGTTTAAAATTTAATATTCCCATTAGTGTTAATCTATTTTGTGATGTTTTTTTTGGAATTGTAGAATTAGGCCGCTATTACATCCTCCAATAATGTTATCTAATGGTCGAAAAATCAAGTTGCTATGGTGGTGGGTCGTGAGGTTCTAATTGTTAATCATATCGAGATACCTAAGGTTCCTATTTATGATCCAGATATGGGTGTTAATGCCTAGCTTTTATAGGGTTTATGCATATGTTTAGTGTATGAAATGAAGAGTGTACTCTACCCTGAGTATAATAGGGTTGAATTTTTATTTTTATCAGCAATGACCTCCAATCTTCCCATGGGATAGAGAACCACAAGTAGTGGAGTCTTAGATTGTGGTGATATGATCTATATTAACCACCTAGAGTGGCCTCCATTGTGGAGGGTTATGATAGCTTCTTATATGCACCAGGATTCATCTAAGAGGTGGTGGTTTGTCATCACATATGTAGAAAAAAATAAATACATAGTTTGGGTATACATTCATACCATTTTTATGACTAATTATTTCCTAATACTCTGAGGGAAAATAGAGATAGAGAATTTATATGCCTACAATAATAAAATCTATCAGTTATGGAATACGAATCCCATTTTAAGGAGTTGCAGTTGTTTTTTTCCTCTGGATCAGCTGATAATATAATGACTTCTAGGTAATTTGAGGATGTACTGGATTACACCACCCAATTGTAGGTCAATGTATTCACATTTTCGACCATTTCAGAAATCATTAACCAGGCCCAACTCATAGAGAATAGTTTGAGGGATGTTGAGGGTAAAATATATGGATCTTCAACACCATGGGATTCAAGTGGATCTATATCTATGGGAAAGATATATTTTTGGGTTTCTCATAGAAGGGATTTTTTGTTATAATCTTACTACAGTTAATTATCTTGTCTACCACTAGTGCGGAAAGTCAGGGGACTTCAAAAAAATATCAACATGAACTAGTGGACTGCAGAGGTTATGACAGGATTGGGGAATATCCATCATTTTCATAGTACATTCCTAATAGTACCTATTGAACTATTATCTGGACCTACACCTTGAGAAAGAGCAGGATCATGAGGGTCACGACAGTCAGGTAGCTGTAAGAGAAAATGTTGATCAAGATAAGGTAGAAGGGGAGGAAAATGAGATTATTCAAATGATTCTTAGAATCAGTAGAGAAGACCTACTCACGAATGTCATGAAGATACTAATGGTTATGGTACATTTCTGTTACATGAATTCCATCCAATGTTGCAGGTGTAGACTGCTAAACCATCTACTATACAAGGTACCTTTCTAGTTACATCCAATTTAGTGTATTAATGGTTTCATATCGGATCGATCCACCCATATATATCAGAGGAAATTTTTAATATTTTGGTATTCTACATAGAGTAATTTCATGGAATAAGGATGATAAATACACCATTAGGTATCTATTCATAGGGAGTCCATGTTGTCAAAATTCCCCATAAAGATAGGTGGTTAACTTTTGGTATGGAACATTTACATCCATGACATGACATGCTTCGATGTAATCATTACGATGGACTGGTTAGTTCCTTATAGATCCTGTATTGACTGTTGTCATTAGAGGGTTATGTTTACATCACTTAATGGTGTTACACACAACCATAAGGGATAATAGTAAATCAATGTGACATGAGAGGGGCCCAAGATGTGGATGTTAGTTAGTGTTATGACATAGGTCGCCAGTCATTACATTGATTACCAGGGGTTACCACTCACTATCACTCATCTTATATTGGTGTTTTTCAAAGATGTTTTCCTAATTAATTATCTGGCCTACTTCCATTTTGATAGGTAGAGTTCACTTTAGATCTTATTCTAGGATAATAAATGGGAATATTTTTCCTTATAACATTGAACCTATGTAGATTCTGGATCTGATGATTCAGTTGGAGGATCTAGATGTTAAAAGCTTTATATGCCCCAAAATGTCTCTTTGGGTTCATCGGTCTTCTTCACCATGAAGGATAATGGTAACCATAGGATTTTTGTGGAGAACCATCAGATGAATAAACATATTATTAAATATATGTATGAAATGACTAGAGTATATGAAGTCTTT
Source organism: Viscum album (assembly GCA_963277665.1). Lineage (NCBI taxonomy): Eukaryota > Viridiplantae > Streptophyta > Magnoliopsida > Santalales > Viscaceae > Viscum > Viscum album. The sequence goes on along the minus strand of OY728162.1, from coordinate 1,229,695,734 downwards.
AATTATCTATGAGGATAGATGGTGTTTTCAAAGATATATATCTGTTTGTTCTATCATCATAATCATGTCAGGATATCATAAATACCATGCACAACATTTAGGAGCAGGTATGCTCCCAAAAAGTACCTAGTCATATCGTTTGAACTCACAACCACACATATGGTCTTCATGGATCTTGTGAATTGGGTATTCCAATCATATCTAGATTCATTTGTGGTTGGCTTCATTGATGATATCCTAGTGCATTCACGCTCTAGTCATGACCGTGAAACCCATCGTGAGATCTTGCTGAATACACTAAGATATGATCAGATCTATGCTAAGATCAGTAAATGCCACATTCATATCGATAAATTTTACATTATGGTGATTTAATTTGTGAATCAGGAGTCTCAATTGACCCAGAGAAAATGTGAACTGTTGTTTCTTGGGAGCATCCAAATAAATTCATTGAATTTAAATGATTCTTTTGGATTTCCACTTCCTAAATTTTTTTCATCATGGATTTATCAAGCAATGATGTTCCACTAGTAGGCATCAAAAAGAAGGGTATTAAATTTGGATGGTCAAATGTTTATGAAGAAAACAATCCTGAGTTAATGGGAGGGATGACTTTAGCACTAAGACTAATTCACCCAAATCTAAGAAGGGCATATACGATCTACCGTGATTCATTAGGTGTTAAGCATAGAATTGTTCTAAAACCATAGGAGTGGGTCGTTTCATATGGTTCTTCTCATTTGAATCTACATGCGCAAAATTACCCGACGCATGACATCAATCACATGTTTAATTTCAATGTATTAGGCTTTTGGAGACACTATATTTTGTTAGAGAATTTTGGGGTATTTTTTCCCACAAAAGCCTCACATATATATTTTCCCACTGGGACTTATATATTAGGTTGCAGAGGTGGATTATATTCCTACAGTCATCTCACGTTTAACATTAATACATGCGAGGAAAAGGTAATTTAGTTGCTGATGGTGTGAGATAAAAGGCTCGCACTCAAGTGGTTCAAGAGTCTAGTGATGAATGGAATCTTATGGCCTTATTCATGGAGGACCACAATGAGGTTTTAGAGGACAATGGTTAGACTATCCTATTACCCTTAGTAGTGAAATATACTCTTTTGTAATGTGTATGGTAAAGACAGATATTTGATCATGTAGGCCATGTTCAATGGGATATCTTCTCATTGGATGATACATCATCTGGTTTGATAGTGGATGGGTATGATATTATATTATTATCCAGAAATTTATGGGTTCTGGATAACATCATAGAAGAGTTGATGAGGGATTTCTGTGCCTCATCATGGAAATTTCATCCAAAAATTACCAAAATATATCGATATCTAGGATGCCAATGTTATCATCACAACATGAAACATGAGAAATCCAGTTTCATCAATCTATGTTCCACTTTTCAGTATGTTAATGTGGAACATTAGTGTTTGTCATGGATTTTTCATCCATTTTTCATTCTAAAGAAGAAATGGGATGATGTTTCAATGGAATTAATGACAAGTCTACCAAAATCACCTTGTAAAAAATAATGAAATGTGGGTTTTCGTTGATCACTTTATGAAAGTCACACACTTCATGATACTATCAAGATGGCTCCCTATTAATCCTTATATAGTAATCTTTTCTGATTACCTCTGTGCTAGCTAGTGGCTATGGAATCAATCTTTCTTGGACCACATCTTGTGCAGGATACTATAGTGAAAATTTTGATGATCATGAAGCATATTATGATAGATTATTCTATTTAGCAGTTTTATTTCAATGGAGGTGGTGACCTCTTGAGTTTTCGGATGGATAATATGTTCTCTTTCAAGTCTAACCCTTATAGGGGAAGAGAAAACATCTAAAGTAGGGTAAGATGTCACTGATATTTGTGGGTAAATTCAACGATGTGATATATATCAAACATGTCGCTTATAAATTTTCCCTTCCATAGAGATATTGATCACTACATGATGTATTTCATTTATCTCATCTTCACTGATACTATCCATACATGTCACATGTCTTTCAACTTGATGAGGTTGAAGTAGATATGGATACATCCTTATAGGAGTATCAAATGTGTATTCTTAATTGGATCCTCGAGTACCTACAAGGAATTTATGTTCCTATTGTACTTGTGCTATGTCATCATGGTCAGGTACATGAAGAGACCTGAAAATGGGATGAAGATATAAAATCTCAATGGTTGGAACACTTTTTTACTGTACCTCTTTACCCTCAAAAAGACAATTCATTGATGAGTAGCTATAAACCTGGGATGTTTTGGAGACCCTATTTTTTTTGAAAAATGAATGGATAATATTTTTTTTCTTTGAATAGCTTATATTTCCTTAATTCATAGTATTAACCAAGTCTTAGTGGTCACATTAGAATCTAAGGCTTATTTTGTGCCTAGATTCCTTAAAAATGGAAAAATTACTAGGTTGTACAATTTTCCTAAACTATGCGATGTAGGGAGCACACCAGTGCATCTACATGTAGGGGTTCTTGTAGGCCACTTGTTTCTTTTGAAACCATGCAGGCCAAGGTTCATGGCTATGCATCATACCTCATTTTTAGAACTAATCCATGGGGAAAAAGTGATTTATGGTTTGAAGACAATGCACATAAACTATTCTACCCCAAATATTTTTGGATAAATTAAGTTTTCCCATCTTATTTCATAAAATTTTTTCTGAAAATTTTCATTTCCTTAAGCATCTATGAAGTGGGTCCTTCCTCACATGGAGTTCAAAACATTAAATTACATCAATCATCTACTACTCCTTCATTTTGAGTCTTTATGTCGATCTGTCAGAATCTTTGGACAGCCTAAAGTAAGGCTTACCTCACTTACCATTCCATTCTTTGTAAATGTTTTCATCTATTAAAAAATTTAAGTGTAAGTTAATGCACCATATTTTTGGGGAATTAATACGAAACTCAGATCTATTCTAACCTGATTGAAATATGAGTTCTATATCATGAGAGGCATTGTCTATGACCCTAAAGTGGGTGGTCCTGTATTTTTTCATTTTATTTTTCACTGTTTTTTATTTAATCTGTTGTGCTATATGTTGGCATTTCTTGACAATTTTAAATGTGTTTAATACTTAATATCTAACTGAACCTAGTTCTATGATATATGTTGATTGAACCTTTTTTAAAGGATTACACATCACAGATATCTTATATGGACACTCATAGGCATGCTTGTTGATATTTTGAAATTTTCACCAAATGACCAAAAATACATGGCTTTTAAATGGATTTAAAATGATACTTCCATTGATAATTGTGTAATTATTTTATTCTAAGGTGACTCAAAGGTGTTTAGATCCTTTTGGCATATTATTTACCAAATGGTCAATTGGGTTATTACATAGCCTTAATCATTACTAGTACACCTTCAAATGGAATTTTCTATGTTTAAGAAAATTGGATGGTATGGATTGTACAAATTGGCTAGTATAATATGGATACAACCTCCAAAAAGATTCGATTTGAAATGGAATTGATTAAATGTATGTAATACCCTTACTATTTTCTTATTGTTTTATAAAGAAAGGAATTATATAGAATTGATTATGTTATGGTATTGAAATTGATTGTTGGAATGTGAACCCATTACTATTCTTATACTTATATATAAATGATAAATCATAAATAGAATGCCATGAAAGAATTAAACATGGTTAATGGATTACATGAGAGGGTTGTCCTCAGATGTCATATATATATATATATATATATATATATATTTGCACTCCTTGGTTCCATCGATAAGGCTTAGAAACATGACATAAGAGGTTATTCCTTTTGATAAACATATAAAATACAAAGATGTAATAAATATATATATTTATATATTATAAATTATTATACAATATTGGAAGGGGAATCAAGTTACCACACGATACCTTTAGGAGGAAAATATCTATGTGTTTTCTTAGCAATGTAAAGGGACCATGAGAACCTTGGAAGGGGAGGACATGTGGGCTTCCCAGCTAAAGCCACGAGATTGATCGTGATAGCTTACCAATTGATGGATAACAGTGGGTTATGTCCCAGTCCTTCTAGTACATGCATTCCATGAGACCATGAGAGCTCCATGACATGGGTTTGGGGCTATACTGTGAGAGATTCCACATGAATTAGTTGATTTTGTGTTACGTCCTTGTCCATTCCCACACACACACACAGAGAGATATATATATATATGATGATACTATTTATATATAATGCTAAATAACAAGAATAACAGCCATTTATTGATGTATGTAGAACCGCCAGGTGTCCCTTAGGATACTGAGTGAGAGGTTATTTGATTATTTTGTTTTGGTTTACATTCATGTTATAACATGCATACTATTCACTTATGAGTAGTGACTCAGATTACACATAGACACCATTGTTGGTGGAATACTATGATTTATATCTCAATACATACTTGGTACACCCCTAGAATCCATAATAATATGTTGATGTAGTTACTGGTAATGTTATATGTCCTACTACAGGTTGTTGACTTGTTCAACATAGCTGAATCTTAGGAGTAGATGATCAAGCTTCGGCTTCAGATGCTCATGGAGCTATTTTCCACTTTTTCCCTTTGTATTATTGTATATCAATCTTGTTTGTGTTTTTTTCTTTATATATAATCTTCATTACATATATTATTATATCTGAAACTACCATTGAGGATTTTGGTTATATTATTCCATTATTCAGTAATCAATTTGATCAGTTGGATGTTTATTTAGTTATTTATATATTTCATCTTTTTGTTTAATATATCTATTTATATCAAGATTACAGTATGATTATTATTTACTATATCTGATTCATTACTCTAACACGACGGTATAGTCTCTCCACTGTATTTTCTTCAAACTCTCACAAGTAGTTAGTAGCATATAGATTATGGGGAGATGAGTGGGAGGACATTTGGTCAACCAGGCCTGGGGCATGGGTTAAGTGGAAACTGGGTCTGGGATGTCACATAATCAGTTATGATATGATTAACCATGTCCATCATTTTTTTGAAATGTGAGACGTTAATCATGTCCATTCAATTAGTTTTTCAAAAACAAATGAGTCCGCCCACAATTTTTATGAGAAACTCCTCAAACTTTTGAACCACTTCTCCTTGCACCAATTATTATCTTTTCCATACATAGTAATATTAATAAAAAACTACATGAACCACTAATTTTTTAGGACTTTTTTAAAATGAAATCAATGAATATTATTTAATAAATGTTATATTTCGAATGTTTGAACTACCACCCTGAAAAGTGTGTCGTGTATTCACACATACAATCCATGGGTTATAGAAAACCAATTTTTTTTTATTTTCAAATGTATTGTAGTGGTCAAACTAGGTTTGCTACAGATATGATATCCCAATAATCAAGTTTTCATGTCTAATAACAGTAAACAAGGTGTTCGTAATGTTCTTTGATTTTGAAAAAAATGAAATAACGAAACGATATATTAAATATAGATTTTTAATTAATTTGATTGAAAACTGTTATATGTGAAGGGTGATCATATCCAATTTTGTATTCCAAATGGTACCATGTTATCCAATCGTCAACTACGAATCTTTTTAAGGTGAGATTCCACAATTTTGTCCTCTCACACACATGGTCAAATGGTGATAGTGAGAATAAACCATGAGAAAATAATATTTTGGTATACCCTCCATAATATGTGTCTAAGAGTTATAGTTAATACAAAAAATATTCATTGGTAACACCCAATCAGTTGTTTTTTATCTTAAACAATAAAGAGGGTCCACTACCCCTACCACTATTATTAATAATCACAGTGTTAATAGCATATAATCTATCATATGTGAGATCATATTTAAACCAGGTCATATTGGACAAAAATTATGGCAATCAAATTCGTTAATAAAAATAAGAGCCCTTAGACCAAATATGACCATACATTATATGAAATAATACTCTTAGAGTATTCAAATGAAATTAAAAGATGAAATAAAAGAATATCTATTCCACTATGTGAATAAACTCAGGTATTAAAAAAACGAGATCCTTCCATTCCCCAACCACTCAAACTTTTACCCCTCCATGTGAAAGAAAATGAAAAATGAGTGATAAGTGAAATTAATTACAAAATAAAGAGAATAGATAATCAAAAAATAAAATTTTTCTTCTCCAGAATATGTCTATTGTTATCTTGCACCGTTTATGCATACCAGAGTCCCAAAATTCACCAGGAAGTCTTCTTAACATTTGGTTTCAATTTTTATGTTTGATAACCCTAAATATTTGAAATCCTTGAAATATGGGTCCTAAATAGTATGATCTAATTATAGAATTTATTTCTATATTAATATACGCTTCCTCACTCCACTTTGATGCCTTCAATAATAACCTTTAATGAGTGGATTTCTTCTTGAGATTGAATTTGAACATGAAAATTCGTGTCCTATTTAATATCCCACTATAATAACTTTATTTATTTTCCTATTGTAAAAAATATTCCCTATTTAATTTGGGTTTGTTAATTCAATGAATGAAAAATTGATTTTAAAATTGACTAGTTTATTTCGGCATCATAATGTTAGACCTTGAATTATGTCTAGTTGAATATGTAAAATCTTACAAACAAAGAAATCCTATAATGAAATAATTAAAAAATTTGGAAGAATACTGTTATATTTATGCTCATTTTATAGAAGGGTTATAAATAGATAAAATATTGTAATTAATAAATTTTTGACTTTTAAGTTCAAAAAAACCATAATATCCAAAATTTAAAATTAAAGAGAAATTCATTAAGTGTTGGGGGTTAAATCAATGAAATATAGATGAAATATAATAAAAATATTACCTCCATAAAATAATGCGGTTATTTTGAGAATAATGAAATTTTTTTATAGTGTTAAATTATTTCTAATTTCTAGTGATTATATAATTACTTTTTTTGTTTATACAACACAGACACAATTATTTAAAAATATGTTGAAAAATAAAAATACATAATTTTAAAACCATTAATATTAATTGGTTTCGATGAATTTAGGTTATATAAGATTTATAAACTTAATAAAAATATATTATTGGTGATTAAAAGGATGAAATTCACATTAAATGTCTGTCTAGATGTATTTAAATTTGAATTATGTGAATTGTTCTTTAAAGGACATTAAAAGTATTTCATAATAAATAATATGTAATTAAAATTGTTATAAACCATAAAAAATTCAATAGGTAAATTAAGACGATATATTTTCCATAAAATCACCACTTCACAATTTCTAGTCTAATTGATACCTTTTACATAAAATTATAAAACCATAATATTGAAAATGTTATTATTGAAACATATTTTAAATTTAATTAACAAAGGGATTAAACTTTAAGATATAGTTGGAAACACAAATTAAAACTATCGAAAAGAAATTTGAAGTTATTTCTACAATATCAAAGCTTCTGATCAAAATTAAATCCATATTCAACAACCCATTTATGAAAATGAATTTCTTATATTTAATTATTTTTATTAATTTTATGTGTGTCCCTCCCCTAACTTATAATTGGACTCCCCTCTTATATTTTCATTTCACCACATTTATCCGACTAAAAATTCCTACCCAATTATATTATCAATAAACCTATTAATTAATTATATATGGTAATATTCTTAAAATTCTCATTCAATGGGTCCATTAACTGTGATAAAAAGGAGGACTATTAAAGAATATCTAACAATCCTACCCGACATCATTAAATTAATTTTTTATTCTACCTCCTCTAAATCTATGTAATTAATTATTAAATAATAATTATAATATCCTTAATATATATAAATTTTATAATGATTATTTTAACACTATTATCCACCATCATTTATATCAATTGGAAAATAAATGTATCGCTCTTTCATTTGTGTGGACTATCGACTCCACTTAGAGATGTGAATAATTTTTCATCACTAAAATTCATGATTCGTTGTTATGATGAATTTAAAATGAATATATTAATTTTGAAAATAATTATTCTTATAGAATTATATTATTCTATATTCCTTATTATCTTTTAATTTGTTGTGAAACAATAAAATCTCTTGTGCGTACCTAGGCATTGCAAACTCCAAGAGGTGATGCACTTATTTTTTCAATACTTACTTAAATGGATAGAAATAAGTAATTATTTGATGATTATATATGAAATCAATGATATTATAATGATTCAGTTCATATGAATTTTTATTTAGTATTTTTACATCTCATCCATCAAAATGTGAAAACTTCACTTGTTCAAACTATTGGAATACCTTCACCATAAAGTAATATTATCTACTATTCATCTCTGAATAATATGAAAAATTATAAAATTGTATAGGATGTATGAATATGAAAATTATGACCTTATTATTAAGAGATATATAATTAATCTATGACAAAGGTGCATGTATGTGGACCATCAAACTGAAGCATTAATGAAACTTGAATTGGTATTCAATCAGAAAATGATTTTAAAAATGAATCATTAATAAACTATTGAAAATATGTTATAAGTAAATTATATTTGGTATGATACATATGAATATTGATATATAATATATTTATAGTAAATATTAATGTTTTATTTATTATATTTTAATTTATATGAATAATTTAATAGTTGAGATAAGGGTTCATTGTCTCACTTTTATTTCCATGAGACAGATTTCATATTCCATACCTATTTATTTTGTGTGTTGTATATAGTTCCCTTGAATTTATTTTTTTATTAATCTCATGAAAGTTATAGTTATTTAAGATTCAAAAAAAAATTTATCATTCATGATGTTCAGATTTTGAGAACACAAATGTGGTAAGGGTTTATCATGTTGAAGTGTCTTCTTTCAAATATATGTTATGTTATAAACCTATATTCATTTGTTTTGTGTATATATAAACCCTTATATAAGTTCTATGATGAATATTATTATGTTTTTTATATTTAAGGATTAATTTTATGTTATTATTTCATGGGTACTATAATTCAAAATATTCTAAAGAGATAAGGGATTTATGCTTCAATCACATTTTAATTAGGAATGTTTGTACATTCATTTCCGTTAATGAAATCATATTACATTTAGTTTATAAACATCATTCCTTTTTTTATACTAAATTTATTTCTATAATTATAATTCTTAAGAAATTTTCTCTCACTTTGGTTAAAAATGGTTTAGATACTCTTTTTATGAAACTCCGACCTTATTTATCCTCTTTTGATATGAATTCAATTTTCTTCCATAACTTTTTTACTCAAAAAACATCAATAATGGTCATTAATATTAATAGATTATTGTATAAAGTTACTTTTACCCATTTTCTAATTCATAAAAAATTATTAAAAAATCATCATTTCATTTTCTTTAAAAGTTATTTTTTATTGAAGGAGTGAAGATAATCATTGTTATAATGATTATAGAATGAAAAACTATTTCCCAATATTGACTCCTCAATACATAGAAGATTAATTTAGATGTTTCCATGTTTCTTTAAAAATAAAATATTTTTCATAATATTTTTGAAATATTTTAATTTTAAATAACTTATTTCAAAATGAAAAGGTTATTTTACTCAATAAATATTCGACTGATATTTAAAATAAATGTCTAATACCTATGTTGATTTCATTATTGATCAAAAGGTTTCAAAAGGGGAAGCTCAACTCTCACAAGAAAGGATGACCACATCAGGTGACTACATTGGTAAACAAATTTTAAAACCTTGCACTCCATTCATTTCTAAAAATATATAGGCTTATTCAAAGTCAATAGTGGACAATGAGGGATTTCAAGTATTCTATTACTATAAGTAAAAGTCCACAATTGTTACTCCAGTAGTGGCAACACTATCTATTACAGGGAATAATTATACTATTGATATTGATACTTTATATTTGACCAATGCATTGGAGGTTGAGGGAATGATGGTGTCAATAAGAGGCGCTTCTCCGATCAATGGTAATGAGTGAAAAAGGATAGCTCTAATTTTGAAAGCACTGATGCTGAGACTATTTATGAAAGACATAAATCTCTCCCTATGGAGAAATAGAGAGGTCAAGGGTGAGGTCGTGGAAGGGCCCACTAGGATTCAATTCAAGAAGAATAAAGGAGGCTAAGTGAAAGACGGTTGAAAAATATATACAAGTAGATTTCACTTTGCGGTTTTCCTCTATTTTTACATACTCTTTTCAGTTCCATTATTTTTTTTGATTTTAATAAAAGGGGCTCATCCAGCATCTTTCATTTGAAAAAATATATATTTAAAATAAAAATTTCTTATATTTTATCATTCAATTATATTCATTTTGATTAATAGGGGATATGATCCAATGAATCCACACTTATTCATTCTTCGGATGGATTTTTATTGTCATGATGATATATTTATAAAACATTTTTCTTTTTAATGGGTTATTGTATGATCAAATTATTAAATTTTGATGAATCTTTTTCATTTATATATATAGAAATATGATGATATGATTAGTGTCATATGATCTTGTGGCACATATATAAATGATTTTCATTATGTTAAATTTGGGACTAGAATTATATATCCCTACAATTCATTTTCTAATGATGGATATATCCTGAGATAATAACATATAGATTGGGGTGTGATCCCAGTTTATTAAGGGACTCTATCCATTATGATAGTCATGGGAGTGAACATTGACTTTGGATTTGATCAAATGAAGAGTGACAGATATTCACTATAATAGTATTGGAAATTATCCATGAACATTTTATCTTTGAATTAAAATTTTATTAGGATATAAAAGATTAAATATAGTACTGGGTTCACCCTAGGTCATTTTTCAATGATACGTGAATTTTTTAAAGAATTAATTTTTAATATAAATGATTATAAATAGTATGGTGGTTTTTGAAAATAGTTTTATGAAGATAAATTAATAAAAGACATTAATTGTTGAAAAATTGAAGTCTGTTATTTAATGAATTAAGAAGAGGGGTCATTGAAATATCACACCATAATATTTCATGTTCATTTTTCTAAGATGTTATTTTTATTTATATTATGTCATTAGTTGAGTTTAATCAAAATCTTATTTAAACTCCAAGATTTTATATCAACAGAAACAGAACCAAACCAATATATAAAAAATCTGGAAATAAGTCCAACACTTATGCACTATATAAGTAAATAAAAACCAAATTAAAATATCATCAATGTGGGAATAAAATAATTCATGAGTTTCCTAACTGGGAAAACAAAAATCAAGCTTCAAAATCATACACTAATTGGTTAGAGTCAAGCAAATTAAATTAATTCACTGATAGATAAAGTAATAAAATATGAATTAAATTGATATAAATAGAAAAAATATATTTTGAATCGAAAAAATAAAAATAACACTATACAATTAAATTTCTAAAACTCTATTTGACATTTTTTATCTCCCTCAAAATGATTCCCCAATGATTATCTTGCTATCGAGAGGAGGTGGAGAATTGTGTTGAACTTCCTATTTATCTGATATCTGCCTATGAGTATTTTGAGGTAAAAATTCTCTATTGTGTTGAGAATAAATCTATAATTCACTAAAATAGTAGAAAATTACTCATTGGAAAAACCCATAATGGGTTTCCCAAGGATACCTTTTACTATCTAAATAGAAGGTTTTTTTGGGCACCCAGATTTCAAGATACCAATTTTCTCATTGATTTCAACTAGTAAATAGAATTATATATAAAATTTAAAAATATAAGACTTTTTTAATATACACTTAAATGTATTATAATAAAATTGGTCATCCATTGGAAAAATAAAATGAGACATATATTCAATATTTAGAACCAAACTATTAACTACAAGATAATTTAGTTTAATGTTTATATTTGTTTTGTTTGGACACTATATAAATGAATTGGGAGTGGGTGTTTCTATAAGGGTTATATACAACTAGGGTTTTTATTATTCTAAAAAATATCATCTCAATTTGATAGGATAATATCCTATAATATGTGAAATAATGTGTATATATTCTTTGGATTAAATATAGTTTTTCTCATTTTTTTTACTTCATCCTGATCACTCTAAATAAACTACTCCTAAAAAAAATAATCCAAAAATATAAAATCTAATATTTATAATGTAATTGAAATTAAAGAATTTAACTACATGATATGTTCACGCGGTCAATAAATTTTTGATTTTATATTCAAAATTGATTAATATAGTGGTATGTAGGTGGAATTGATAAGTGAATTACTGCATAATCACAACCACATCCCTGAACATTACCACATGTATAAAAAAATTTATTTTAAAAAAATAATTGATGATTATATTACCATGATTATGAAGATTATATATTTGTAGTAAGTATCTTTCATGTTATCATATTGAGAAAAGGAAGAATGAAAACATAGAGTTAATCTTAGCATGCATTGAAAAGAGTATATCATAAATTTTATCATAATAGAACTAATGAAGATATATAATAATAAAATTATTTAGGAATTAGGATAGTAATAATTTTCACTAAATATCCATAGGTTTTTATAATAACTACTAATTCTATTTTTTCAACTTGATTTTTAATTAATTTATGTTTTTTTTTAATATTTTCTACGTACCTGGTTCATTCCACCATAAATTCCTTACATAATTTGAAATATAATTTGAAGTCCCACTCAATTAATAATACATGGATATTAAATTTTAATCACACGACATTGATATCCCCACATGTTATATATTTCATCACTTCTATCATTATTTATTTGGGTTTTTTTCTTTTATGGGAAGAATACAGTCAGATAATTGGTATACATGCGTAGGCCAATTTGTTAGAATAATGAAATAGAATAGTTAAAGAGAAAAAATAAGGAAAATTAGTTTTATAATTCTGAGAAACATTAACGTAACTTATATATTTGGGTTCTAAGCACATCATACGTTTCTTTTGTAGGGTTGACCAAATTTTATTTTAGTATTAAGTCACATGTAATCAAAGATTTTCATGATCAAAATACATGTCCATGAAAAATAATAGATTATTTTACCTGGTTAAAATAAAGTTACCAAAAGAAATCGATCATCAAAAGTAATTTATAATTAATTTTTGAGAATATAATGATTTACCTTAACTTTTAATTCTCTATTTATTGATGATTGGTTGAATATGTATTATTGCACCATAATTATGCTATAGGATCCTAGTGATGAATACCTATATATTTGATACACACAACAACACAAATCTACGAATGAGGCCATACATTAACCAGTTTTTTGGAATGACTAATCATAATTTCTTTCATTGTTCATTATTTGTCATAGTAGAATTCTTCTAGATGGAAGAAGAAATCATAATGATTTGTTGTTCTATTTAGATATGAGGAAGGAGAGAAATCTATATATATGGATATATCTCTATATATTAAGATATTTTCACTCTATATATTAAGCACAAAAATTTTCTTTTATGAAAAAAATATAAATAGTTATATATTATGGCTCGTTTATGGTTGTAAATTTTCACACTATACCATTACCAAAAATTATTATTATTATTTTACCCCATGTAAATTAATAATAATATTCCTAATAAATTTACATGTATAATGATTATAATAATATATATGTAAATATCATTTATATCATTTTCAATCTGACCTCTATTCTCGGTCCTCCTTCCCTCTTTTTTAATTACTGATCCTTGAATAATGAATTTGTAATTAAATAAATGTCATTTAGTTATTCTAAAATATATTTAATTAATATTAAAATTTTCATATTTGAAAATAAGTACTTAATACTGTTAAAATCACTTAGTATTTCAAATAACCTATGATTAAATTATGTATATCAACCGAAGCCGAATAAATATTATTTTTTATAGTTAATAAATTTAGTACATTAATTATTTGAGGTTGCAGATACACTTATTGTTTGAAACTCTAGGCATATTTCTAAGTTGAATTTGGCATAACATCTTAACGTCTAGTGCTATCATCTGGGAACACATAAAAAACCCCAAGAGAAATAATATAATCTCACAATGACATCAAATATCCAACGATTGTTTAATATCTAATACAATATTTTATCATGATGTCTATAATCAAAAAGGATTCTTATCAGCACCATCAGAATTTATTCTCTATGTATCTTTATTTTAATACTCAAAAACTAAATAATTCATTGAATACAGAGGCTCTGAATTTTTGTAGACAATTATATTTCCATTAAATGGTTGAAGATATCAACTTTAATTGAGGGACCAAAGGGGTTAATCCTTTACCATATAATCCATTTATCTAATATCACTCATGATACATTAAATGTATCCTATATCCCCATTATCATATTGCATCAATGATTTATCCAATACATTAAAGTACAGAAGTCATGATATCTATTAATGACATCTTAAAGGTATAGGGATTTATACACATGTATAAATATATAGGAACATCCATTTTTATGTCAAAATATGGATTTCCTATTAGCATTTATATTCTTATAAAATCTAATTATGAAGATTACCAATGGAGACAAACATGATAAAATATATCATTTTATTATGTTTCCCTTACCCCTGATAGGTTTTATTTTCAATGAATTATTAGACAATATTATTTGTCTTTGTAACAAAATTCAATAATAAAATAGAGGAACCTCTGTGTTCTCATCATAATGAGGAACTACCATGAACTGTATGTGTGAAACACAGTCTTATTAAATTATCACACATAAATATGATAATGATAATTAATTATGATGTGATAAGAAAAAATTATTTAATACGAAAGAAATTTAATCATGTACTAAGAAAGATGGTTTGAGGGAACCAACTCCAACAAACACCCACCTACACTACTTCCCACAAACATTTGATTTATGTAAACTATCACTAATATGATACTCATGATTCTAAAGAGGTAAATCCTTAATAAATTTTTTATATATATTCTTTTATGTGCATACTCTTCTCAACACATATTCTCCTCATTGGAAAAAATAACTCAATGAATTAAACTTCTATAGTATGTTGTTTTTCATTTTGTGTGACCCTGTCTCCTTAGAGAGAGGGTGTGACAACCGGGTCCCCCCCGCCTTAACAAGGCCATTGGGGTTAATCCTTTACCATATAATCCATTTATCTAATATCACTCATGATACATTAAATGTATCCTATATCCCCATTATCATATTTCATCAATGATTTATCCAATACATTAAAGTACAGAAGTCATGATATCTATTAATGACATCTTAAAGGTATAGGGATTTATACACATGTATAAATATATAGGAACATCCATTTTTATGTCAAAATATGGATTTCCTATTAGCATTTATATTCTTATAAAATCTAATTATGAAGATTACCAATGGAGACAAACATGATAAAATATATCATTTTATTATGTTTCCCTTACCCCTGATAGGTTTTATTTTCAATGAATTATTAGACAATATTATTTGTTTTTGTAACAGAATTCAATAATAAAATAGAGGAACCTCTGTGTTCTCATCATAATGAGGAACTACCATGAACTGTATGTGTGAAACATAGTCTTATTAAATTATCACACATAAATATGATAATGATAATTAATTATGATGTGATAAGAAAAAATTATTTAATACGAAAGAAATTTAATCATGTACTAAGAAAGATGGTTTGAGGGAACCAACTCCAACAAACACCCACCTACACTACTTCCCACAAACATTTGATTTATGTAAACTATCACTAATATGATACTCATGATTCTAAAGAGGTAAATCCTTAATAATTTTTTTATATATATTCTTTTATGTGCATACTCTTCTCAACACATATTCTCCTCATTGGAAAAAATAACTCAATGAATTAAACTTCTATAGTATGTTGTTTTTCATTTTGTGTGACCCTGTCTCCTTAGAGAGAGGGTGTGACAACCGGGTCCCCCCCTCCTTAACAAGGCCATTGGGGTTAATCCTTTACCATATAATCCATTTATCTAATATCACTCATGATACATTAAATGTATCCTATATCCCCATTATCATATTGCATCAATGATTTATCCAATACATTAAAGTACAGAAGTCATGATATCTATTAATGACATCTTAAAGGTATAGGGATTTATACACATGTATAAATATATAGGAACATCCATTTTTATGTCAAAATATGGATTTCCTATTAGCATTTATATTCTTATAAAATCTAATTATGAAGATTACCAATGGAGACAAACATGATAAAATATATCATTTTATTATGTTTCCCTTACCCCTGATAGGTTTTATTTTCAATGAATTATTAGACAATATTATTTGTCTTTGTAACAAAATTCAATAATAAAATAGAGGAACCTCTGTGTTCTCATCATAATGAGGAACTACCATGAACTGTATGTGTGAAACATAGTCTTATTAAATTATCACACATAAATATGATAATGATAATTAATTATGATGTGATAAGAAAAAATTATTTAATACGAAAGAAATTTAATCATGTACTAAGAAAGATGGTTTGAGGGAACCAACTCCAACAAACACCCACCTACACTACTTCCCACAAACATTTGATTTATGTAAACTATCACTAATATGATACTCATGATTCTAAAGAGGTAAATCCTTAATAATTTTTTTATATATATTCTTTTATGTGCATACTCTTCTCAACACATATTCTCCTCATTGGAAAAAATAACTCAATGAATTAAACTTCTATAGTATGTTGTTTTTCATTTTGTGTGACCCTGTCTCCTTAGAGAGAGGGTGTGACAACCGGGTCCCCCCCCGCCTTAACAAGGCCATTGGGTCCTGGCCTACCAGGTACCACCAGTTGCCCCCGCAGACACGTGGGGCCCACCCCAGGGTCCACCCACATGCCTGAACGGGTCATCTGACTAATGAAAATCCCCACAGGCCAACGCATATCCTTTCTAGTGTGCTTTGTCCTCACTCACACACACCCTCGAAAAGTTCCCAGAAGGTCACCCATCCTGATCACTACTCCAGGCCAAGCACGCTTAATTGTGGAGTTCTAATCAGACAGGCTCCTGAAAAGAAAGGTGCACCTTGTTGACATGAGTTATATCATTTAGTCATTTAACTCTTTTATCATTTGGGGGTGTTACAGTCACCCCCCTTTAGAGCACAACGCCCTCGTTGTGGACCCTACATCTCAACCCAGGCAGTGCACCGCACTTAAGGCTGGGTACCACCTTTGATACCAAATGTAGCAGTATGGATTTACTTTCAGTGGACTATATTTGATACCTATTAGGGCACTCCATGGGCAGCTACACCCCCTGGGCGGGACACACCACCATCCCTAGTGGCAGCCATTTCCTCATGAAGCCCTTGGGCGGAGAGCCATGCTTCGTCCAATGCTCACATGTGAGAGTTCCCAAGGATCGGATACATTCCTACCTCCTTTGCCTCTGATACCAACTATGACAGCCGGGTCCCCCCCGCCATAACAAGGTCGTTGGTTCCTAGCCTACCAGGTAGCACCAGTTGCCCCCGCAGACACATGGGGCCCACCGCAGGGTCCACCCACATGCCTGAACGGGTCATCTGACTAATGAAAATCTCCACAGACCAACACATATCCTTTCTAGTGTGCTTTGTCCTCACTCACCCACTCCCTCGGAAACTTCCCAGAAGGTCACCCATCCTAATCACTACTCCAGGCCAAGCACGCTAAACTGTGGAGTTCTAATCTGACAAGATCCTGAAAAGAAAGGTGCACCTTGTTGACATGAGACATATCATTTAGTCATTTAACCCTTTATCATTTGGGGTGTTATAGAGGGACTACTTATCATCATCATAGTAAAATGTGATAGGATCAATTATCCAAGGATCCACATCATGCTCCTAGACAATGTTTTGATTCCAAACTACTTTATTGGCTACATAAAAAGCCAAAATATATATGGTATCTACTTATAATTGAAAAATAAACTAGATACTTTCAACTGTTTCATCAGAAAAATACTCTGTTGTGACAAAATACCTATCCGGATTGTGATTCAAGTCATTATGATGTGCCTAAAAATATTTGTCTGTATGACCAATTTTGACATGTTCATCTTATCCTCCATATATGAGGAACATATCCCTAGTTCCCCATAAAAATTTAATGATAATATTTATAGTAGTATAATTTTGTACATATATATTTTCACGATATCAATATAACATTCTCAGATCATAGGAAACATTAAGACTCATAAATGAAATTTCATTTATTATAGATACAATGGTACAAGTGTATCAGATCTAACTCACCATCTCTATTTCTTCATATGTAAGATGATCCATTTTTTTTATAAATATGTATACAATGTGGAATTGGATAAAAAAACCCCTCATGGATTATTCCATAATAAATGACATTATAATGTGCTCAAATAATATAACATGATAATTTCCAAGCATCCTTTGGATTTATTACACATGATACTGATCCCCAAAATGAAGGTTGTTTCACATGTGTCCTTCATAGAGAAGCACTTTCTTAACTAAGTGTTAACCACTTATAAGGATCATATATTGTTTTCAATTTTATATTTTTCATCAACATATACAACTATGAAAAAATTTACTCCACCAACATTCATTCTAAAAACATGTCCCTCATTAATACCTAATGAAACAAAATTTCATTATAGCTTCATAGAATGAAATTTTCTATAACCTAGATGCTTTATTTAATATTTAAATTCATCTCTGCAACTTACATCATTTTTGGTATTTCCTGGAGCCACAACCCCTTTGGGTTTTTTCATATACATATCATTTTGATGGTTACCATTATAGAATTATTTTTTATGTCCATTTTAAAAAATTCATATCCATGGTAACAATCTATTAAAATTTAATGATGGATTTACACATATAAACTAGAGAATTTTTTTTCATTATAAATTATGTAATGTTGTCTGAACCCTCTAAAAACTATCCATTCATTATATTTATTCACATTAACATCCATGTGAATCTTTTTCAAGAATACCCATTTACACACACACACAAATTTACATAAAATAGTGGATTGATCAGAACCAAAACATTTTTTTAATATATGGTATACATCTCTAAATTCATGGATTATTTTCAAACATTCATATTTTCATCCCTCTACTATCACCATGTTGGAAAAAGAATGATTATTTTAAACCAATAATTATTCACCATCCTTAGTAACCATTAAATCATTTCTCTTTGGTTCTTTTATCACCATATCACTTTAATATAGAAGTAGTGTTTCAAGAATAACTTCTTCTACTCTTGTATATGGAATCGGTAAATATACTACAACTTTTGTATCAATAGAATTAACTTCCTTAAAATAAATATTTCTCCTATTATCCTCCTTCAGGATGTATTCCCTCTTAATAGTAAAACATTATGATCTAATAATAACCATAATTTCTGAAGGTTTATATCTATTGTATCCCATAGTTTTCATGAGATAACCAATAAGGATTCAATTTTTGACTCAGTGTGCTAGTTTGTTTTGAGACAACATTAAAAAAATCCTCACAACCCATTGAATTATAATTCAAGAAAACATAGTTATTTATAATCCATAATCAATGGTTATAAATGATTATTTCATTAGTTTTGCTTAGTTTAGTAAATATAATATTGATTATAATTAATATCGCCCAAACAAAAATAGAAGGATTATATGACTCATAATCATCCATTCCATTTACAACAAGGAATGGGGACTGCTTTCTCTAAAACAAATTCAAATATTGTCTACATATTGGACTGAGTTTGAATAGAACCTCACACTCCAATTTAAAGATTATTTTTTTGTTACGATATTCACCACATTGATCAAATTGATGTTTCTTTAACGTATTACGATGAATTTTCTCAACATCATTCATTAAATCCATGAAATTTTTGAAGAACTAGGATGTATACATTTTTAATTAGATGAAACTATACGTACTCAGGTTATAATTAAGAGTAATAAACTATGTTAATCATCCTCTAGTTTCTACATGAAATGTTCTGCACATATCATTATGAAACAATTCTAGAAGCTATATGGACCTTTCAACTTGATCACTAAATGGTGGTTTAGTCATCTTAACTATTAAAAAGGTGTGAAATAAATAAATTATATATAGTTAAAAATATTTTATGTGACCATCTTTATAGAGATCCATTGAATGTTTCTCATTAATATGGCCGAGATGATGATTCCACATTTGGTTCTCATATGGTTTTCATGTATTAGTCTAATTATCAACATCTAGTATTGGGTTCTCAAAATTTAATAGAGATGTACTTTTATTCAATTGTTCCATACAATAAAATATTTTATATTACAAAAATTAGAATCCTTTATTTCCAAATTTGAATATATATTTATCCATATATAAATGTGAAATGTAAATAATGTTTTGAAACTCTAGGATTTAATAATATTTAATCAAATATAAATTAAATATTTTCAACAATTTGATATGGTAGACTATAGCGTCTAGATAATATATCCATGATAAATTCGAAACATATAGATAATCCACACCTCTTGAAACCATCCTTAATATACTTTGTTCTTGTATATGGATTCAAACGTGATCTCCACATGTAGTATATAAATATTACACTCGATAGTGAATGAACATAAATATTAAACTTAATTATTTTGTTGGGAGAAAATCTTAAACTAATACCCTTTCATAACATATGATAACCATAGCACATATTGTTCCATTACATTACTTCAGATATTCTTCTTTTTGGACGGATTCTGCTTTAGATCCATATACATGGAATGAGTATTCAATCACCTTTTTTTATTATACGTATTAATTACCAAATATATAGTGGTATTGTTAAAACCCATGTCTATATTAACATGGAGAATTTTAATATGAAATTATACAGGTGTCTTCTCAATATTTCTCATATTATAATTCATAAAATCAATTTGATTTTCTTGGGTAGGGATAAGGGAATGAGATCTGTCCAGAGATCATCAGAGACCAAAAGTCCAAAAATACATAATATGTCAATATGACCAATCATCATCCAAACATATGGCCCTTCTAGTATCAAATCTCTAAGAAAACATGTTAATACTGCTTGAAGATATCATATTTCTCTAATTGTTCCTTCACATAAAATACTTATGCTTGGAAATAATTTTATGTGAATCCATATCCTCATATTTATTTATAATATAATTATACATGATAAATATCATGAAATCATTTGCATCCATAAAAACATTTGTATGCATAAAATAAATAGATACATCTTTCTCATTATCCTCTATGTGAATGAAAATAGGATGTGTGGTTTCTAGACTATACAGATTCCATTAATAAATTAGTAGAAAGTTATAGTGTCTATACAAATACGAGAAATTAATTCATTTTAGAAGGTAATCCTTATCATGTAATTATTTCATTGATAGTTTCTATGAAATTTGATCCTTCATTTTTATGAATTAAGTGAATATAATTAGTTCATTTTTTATTAAAAATAGATTAATAAATTTAATTTAATTTAATTAAATTATTATACAACATCTTTAAAAACCCAATATACCTCTCCATATGTTTTAGAATATCATATTACTTAAATATTTTTGTTTCAAGGATCTATATTACCTTATCATATCCAAAACATAGTCCTGAAAATCTATTATAAGGATTTTCAGTAGGCCAAACAAGGAAACTTTATTAACTCATAGTTCGTTTATCTGTTTCATGGACTCCCTAATCCTGATATATTTATTATTTTTCTCCAAAAATTAACTCGTAGTTACACAAAGACTTATATGGGTAGTATAACCATAATTTAAATAATTTTTTTCAAACAATAACATCAGGTTTTTAGTTCCATGATGATTGGAAACGTCCAAAATCAGGTTGGTCTTCTACATTAAACTGTTAGGTGAATTCTAACATAAGTTATGGTAACCTAAGATGCCAAAATATTTTAATTAAGGGATTATCTATAGTTATGCCTAAATCTAATTTTATCATTTTATATTCTTTGTTGATATTAATTTTATATTACATAATTTATTACTAATGCCTGAAAACCATTATTCATAATCACATTATATTTTATTTCATATTTCATGCTTGTTAATTCATTTCACATGTGATCACACAACATGATGAAACATAAATACTAATACATGAAATTGATAGAAATAAAATATGTATAGCATGATCATGATATTAACAAATGTTTAGTTTATCTAGATGATGATATACTACACCTTGAACATATGGAAAATCTCTTGAACTGTAGCTTGGTTCATGTTG
The DNA here is from genome assembly GCA_963277665.1 of Viscum album. Classification (NCBI taxonomy): domain Eukaryota; kingdom Viridiplantae; phylum Streptophyta; class Magnoliopsida; order Santalales; family Viscaceae; genus Viscum; species Viscum album. The sequence continues at coordinate 1,229,673,388 of OY728162.1, read as the reverse complement.
TAACATTACACCACAGATCTTATGCGTTGCCTTGATTGGTCTTACCTCAGATACTTAATTCTAACTACCTCCACTCATGTAGGTGCTCTATCCCTACATAAACATTTACATACACAAGATTGATAGGATCATATGGATTTGATAAAAGGGATTACATTAACGAAACCATGAGAACATAATCACATACATAATATGGACGACGAGATTAATTTTAGGTCATCATTAAAAATATATCAAAAAATAAATAAATGAATTCGGTCACATACAAGGTCTGGTGTAATCTCATGATTATCCACAAATAATATAATGATAATACTTTTTTATTTACTTAAAATTACTCTGATTCATTCTTGAACTAATATTTTTCCAATTAAAGCCGTACAATTAATTCAATTTATCGTGGTTACATCCAACCATCCTAAATACACCATCAACTATAAATTTAAACAAAACGAATTTTGTTTATAATTAATGTAGTACACAAGTGTAATTTAAGGCAATGTCATGTGTTTTTTAAATGTTTAATAAAGAAATTAATTTAATATAAAATCATTAACCTAATGAATTTGATTGAATTGTTGAATGAATGAAACACCAAAAAAATTATAAAAATGATTAATTATATATTTAATTATTCTTTTCATGAAATTTATAGACCTATGATAGTAGAAGAAAGTAAAATATGTAAAAAAGTGCACAATAAGTTCTTTTCTTCTGCTCATGGCCATAACACATGCCTCTGTCTGGTTTAGTTTTCTATCCTGGATATGTTCATGGAACATGGACTTTAACATTATAGTTTCATGGAATGTGTGTCGCAATGTCTTGTATTATTTATATATCTCACTATAATATCTCGTGTTCTTTACTGTGATAATATCAAGACTACATGACCTGTGACATACTATCATGGTGTGTAGTTCTACATGTCATGTGTCGGTCTATCAAGATCTACATTCCAATTAGACCTATTTTGTTATTATATACAATTATTTCATATATTTCCCAATAATGTAAGATACAGTTTAGAAAAACGTACATGGCATGTACACTATAATTACAGGCCATGTACAATGGTTTTCCCCAAGAAAAGCCTTTAGAACCTTTAGATGGTGTGAATTGAATGCTTCACCATTTTTTATCATTAACTAATTACTTGCTATTCTATAAAAAATGAGGATAAACTTTAACAATTTTTTAAATTAAAAAATCATTTTATTTAAAACAAAATGACAACATATGAAATCAATTAATTAATCATAAATAATTATAGTTTAAACATGTGACTTATCTTACACACATGTGGGTTCTGGGTATACAGAATGTATCATTTGATAATATTCCCAACATGTATTTTTCTCATAAATCATGTATGATCATTTATTTACATGATTAAACTGTTATGTCCTATATATTAAAATCCACTACATGACTATAATAAAACACAAGAACCACAGTATAAGGATCTTCTCATGTTATTAATAATTAATTTATGAATATATATAGAATTACTATAACTCGTAATTCTCTCTTAGTTGACAATCGGTGGAATAGATCACATAACACCATTATTGTACTATATGGTCTAAGTATATAATTCTATATGTGGTGATCTACACATATACCACAAATTTGTAATTACACTATTAAATCACCAGGTTCATACATATTCAGTCTAGATCAATTGTGTTGTTATTAGTTTATCATAGAAGAAATTATCATGGGAGAGGAATATATTATATAATATATCTTTATCTTCAGATATGAAGGAGGATGGAACTCTAGATCTCTTGACCTCTCTCTATGGATTTAGAAACTTTCACTATATCTATATTTCAAATAAATTTTCTTTCATAAAATATTTATAATTATATATATATTATTTCAGGTTTATATATTGAAATTTCACACTAAATTGTTAGCAACATTATTTTTTTATTTCACAACATTTCCATTATCGATATTAATATTTCTAATTTTTTTTACAATTTAAAAGTATTTATGAATACACAAATAAATATCATTAATATATTTTATATTTTGACAATTATGCATGGTTCTCCTCCCCTCATTGACATTTAATAATCCTCCAATGATGAAAATGTAATTAAATAACACTCACTTCATAATTTTACGTTAAATTTTGAAAATATTATATTCTCCAAATATGAAAATAAATATTTATTATTGTATTTTAACTCTTTTATTCAATTGAATAACCAATTATTGAATTATGGGAATCAACCAAACCTAAATAATATTATTTATTATTTATTATTAAATTAAATAAATGAACATTACAAATATTTTGAATAAACATAGTGGGTGATTGTATAAGAATATTTTATAGTGTAATTTGTACCAACAACCTAATATTTGATGCAAGAACCTAGAAACACTCTATAGAACCCATTCTAAAAGAATATGTCATCCCAATGATGTTGTAACCCCTATATGTTTATGGAATATTTAAATAATTTTTATTCTTTAGTATATTTCTTTTTAAGTATTCATGAGTTTAAAAAACTGTGAGATTCCCCTAAAATAAAATTATCGTTATAGTCTAGTCATTAGGTTAGCGTGAATAATTATTACTAACATTTAAAAATGCATTATAAAAAATATAAATCAATTAAATATTTTTATTTTAGATTGAATTATTTTTGGAAATGAAATTAATAAGATATATATGTTTTATATAGTTAAAACAATATTTTTTATATTCATTAAATGAATATTTTAGACATAGGATATGAATAAAACCCTATTTGATGTATTTTTTTAAAGGATAATTTTCCACCTTTGAATGGAGAACCCATATTAAATTAATACTATTACACATTAATTATTTTTATATAGAAACATAAAAAATTTATTTTTTATCAGGGTATATAAATTTAGTTTGGATAAATTGTTTTTTATTTTTATGATAACATTGATATTTTGATGAATAGTAATAATACACTAAATTTTAGTTGAAAACAAATTTTTTCATTGAAAATATTTATATGGTTAAATTATAATAATTAATGGTTTTAAATTATAAATATATTGTATTTTTAAGATTTAATATAATATATGTCATTATCATTAATTTTAAATTTAATTCATGGGTAAAAAAATTTCAATCTTTTGCAATGTTTTATCATTTGAACCCCATTTTCACAACAACGGGATTAATTATAAATTAATTTTTGAACTTATGTGTATTTAATATTTAAAAATGGATTCCATATTTGGAATCATTTTTCTAAAATTATTTTAACATGCGACTTTAATTTTTGGGCATTATGAATAGTATCTTTGGTAATTATTTATATTACCATGGTTAAAGTGATTCAGATAATTAGGGGTAATAATTATATTATAAAATTTCTTTAACACGTGCAAAAAACCTATTGGATTATTAAATTCCAAACTTATCATCCATTGTTCAAAATGGAATAGCTTTATTTCCACTTACCTATAAAAATGACATGAATGTAATAAAAACTGATGAAATGGACAAAGTGTCACAATGTATTTTTATATAAGTGTATTAAATTTAATATATATATATAAATATGATATAAAATAGACTATATATAGTATATGGAAAGCTAAAATAATTACCCACATCTTAAAAATTTATTTATTATTTTTAGAGATTAAATAATTACCATTAATGACTAAACAATAATGATGTAGAAATTATTTTATTAAGAAAAATTTTAAATAAATGGTTTTAAAAATGGTAGAAGAAATATCATATGAACTAATTAATGTTATCCCTGATTTTTTTAGGTGACTATGAATTTTTAAGAGTGTATTAAATATTTTGGTTCTAATTTATCTTCTGTTTGAATTATATTTAATGTCTAATAAATGAATAGTTTCAAAATTGACACTTTTGATATTTTAAAAGCATAACATTTAATTTAATTATTTAAAAATCATAAAAAATATTTAAAAATTACAAATAAATAATTGAAATGTCTAAAATATCATTAATTATCCACTTATGGTCAATTAACACCACATAAGTAAATATTCATTACCATTGAATATTTAGTATGTTATTACCCAAAATAACATTAATATAATAACTAAGGATCAATTAAAAAGATAAGGATTAAATTTATAAAATATGTTGTAAAATATTTATTAGTTGATGATATTACAAACATATCTCATATAATATTATAATTAGGGACACTTTTGTGTTTTTTGTGTATGTTTTGATTTTATTATAGATTAATATTTTGAGAGTTTCTTAATGTTCCCCTCTCTAGTCTTTTAAAAAGGAAACCCCTACCTCTCCTGTTCACTCCATTTTGAGCCTTCAAGCATATCCATATCAAAAAAAATACTCTTCTAGAATTCCCTAGAAACATTTTGGAGGTTTTGGTCTTTTCCAAAGACCAAATCTAGTGCCCTATGTGGAAATTCAAAGGACTTGCGTCGAAGAAGAGGTAATCTCTTTTACCGATTCTTTCATGTTAATTTTTTCTTCAACTTTCTCTTATTTAGATTAATTATTATAAAATAATAATATTAGTATCACTAATATGCATATATGTTATTATAAATTGGAAATAACCTTATTTCACCTTTTAACCATCTTACGAAATAACAAAACCACCATGTTTGTGAACGAACAACTTATCGTCTCCACATCGTGGTGTAATCTGTTTTTCACCATCACCTTACCTAGATGGGTATAATGTTGTAAATAATACATATATACGAACAATATAACATTATAATAACTCTCACATACTATACACCATCCATGCAAAAATGTTCAACAATTATGGGAACGATATCATCGCTTGTGCGTACGTACGGCTTACCGTCTCCACGGTGCGATGTGATTCATTCTACATGATCTTTATTAAAAAATTATTATATAAAATAACTAAATGAATAAATATGATATATATTATACAAATGACATGATATAAATGATATAACTATAACCTAAAAATTGGAACAGGATATTATTTGACAAAACATACGTAAGAACAAAAGCAGTTAATACCCGAATAACGAGTAACAATGAATTGTTACTAACAAATTAATGAAAATATGATCTTAAATGTTTTCATAAAAACTAATATGATTTGTAAATAAATCAATAACATTATTTAAATCATTATAGAGGATTTTCTAATACATATGAACCATATTGGACCTAATTTAAGGTATAACATTTCCAATATCATTTTTAACTGAGATTGTTTATTCGTAAGTATTTACTTGGGTTATATTAATCTTCCATGTCCATGTTTTCTAAAAAAGTTCTCATAAAATGATTAATATTATTCCATGTATTTTTAAAGTCATTTCTACCTTATGTTGACTTGTACTGCATGGTATGGAAGAAATCTTTCTTTTGTTTACCATACGAGGTACCTTTTGAATTTTCCAGAAAATGTACAAGGAGAATGTTTTTTTATTATATAAAATGAACTGTTTTTTAAAATTTCATAGAGTATTATTTACATGAATATTCCTTTATATGTTTTAATTTTTATTTTCATTTTTCATATTTTATTTTAAAATTTGACGACATATTGAAAAAAGAATGTTTTTTTGAAGAAGAGAATATATTTTTCTCAATAACTATGTTATTGTGTTTTATCAAAATTGTTTTCCATCGAAAATGATACGGGGTTATGTTTCTATGCCTATTATTACATTCATTTTATTATTTTTTAATGGAATTATTTGTATGAAGTCCTTTTATCTTATATGGGTTATGTTTTGATTGCATGTTGTTTAAGAATCTCATTTTATTACTTGGGTTATGCTATGATGTATGATTTATATTTTTTGGGAACACATAAGAATTGTTCCATTCTATGGTGGATGGGACCTATATCAACCTCCAATGCATTGATTAATGATTTACATCGCATGATATAGACATGGTTTCAATGGTAAGTTAATCTAGTTCAGTGATACATGACTGGAATGAGGAGTGAACTCAGTTCTGTAATTGACATGCTCCACTATGATCAACCACTAAATGAGACTGACTAATATGAAATGATTTTATAAGCATATTTTTGTATGAAACCATGTTTCATGTCTTATTTTAGGATTATTGGGATTGAATTTCACTTTTTTATTTATCTCATAGCATGAAATTATGATCTCTTTTGCAGGATAATATTTTCTAATGTTATGTTCTTAGGAATAAGATATGATTGATATTTCCTTTGTTTACCCTTACTGGGAGTTTGATCTCACCATTTTTTATTTTTATTTTCCTCAGGTTAGTAAGAATGGTATTTAATATTATATACCAAAAAGGAGTCATGTAATGAAGAAATAAATGTGAAACAGTGTAGATGTTTTATGAACTAGTTGTTTATGTATCTCTGTTTCTAAATACACTATAACTATACATTCATGTCATGGTTTTTTATTAATAGAAACTAATATACATAAATTATAATGTAATAAAAATGTATGTAAATTATTGGTCTTTATATATTTTGAGGTTTCTATAATCATCTACTATGTAATATAAACCAATTATTGTGAGAAATCTAATAAAGAATGTGTCATGAAGATGCCAACAACTTATATTCATGATTTAGCTTTCTTTAACCTTCCATAAAATAACATACTCACTAATAAACATGGCTATGGATTTATATAGGTTTTCCCATTTCCATCAATGGTCCCTAGATATCAACTCTAGTCAAGAGATAGAAAGAATAAATCATTTATCAGATTATGTATTAATGAAATATCATGCTTGACACAACCAACTAATCCTACCTCCCTATGATCATACTCCATTATTTATCTCATCAATACATCAATGATGGTGATATGTTATATTAATTAATGATAATCATAAATTTTAACGATCAATACACATATCCATAGATAAAAACATAAAATCACAAACAAAAAAAGGTATTTCTTATTAGCATGGATTTTATAATAAACTCATATCATAGATATTACAATGGGATAACACCAAGAGAAGGTGTATCAATGTATTATTATAATCTTACCCATGATAGAAATTATTTCTTATGTACCATAATAAAATATCCATCATCCATAAAACAACATCCATGAATAATTTTGTGGCCCCTCTAACTTCTCATCATACAAGGGAACTGTTATGACCATTCACTGTGAAATATATTCTTAGTACAATATCACATATAAATATTATGTATAAGAATTTCTAAAAAGTGATAAGAAAACACCATTAAAAATTTAATTAAATACTAAAAATGTGGGTTTTAGGGCACCAGAAAAAACAATAGGAACCTTCAATTAATAAAGGTATTTTCACACTTAATGGTTGAGTTCAATGATATGTGAAGATATTAAATGAATTAATTAACCCATAAAATCACCAATATAATGTAACAATATCTCAAAGGTTATATATAGATTCAATAATTTATATCATTGATAAAAACACTTTTACTTAATATCACCCCTTCATAGTCAATTCTATTACAAATATCACATTTTATTAGTGAAAAATATTTTCATTAAATATTTCAACTACATAAAATTGATATAATTATAATTATTTTCCATTAATTTATAGGATATGATGGGATTTAATAATTGGTAATTCTTTCCCAATAGTGATAAAAATGCTGTATAGATGTAGGAATGTAAAAAATTACATGTAGAAAGTGAAAAAGGAAAACACATAAGAAAGAGGAGAATAATTCATAATGAACTCATGAATGTGGGTAAACATAAAAATACCATGAGGGGGGTCAAAATTAGATAATGAAAAAAAATTAATATAATCCTACATAAAATTATATTATAACCACCCATCCCCCACCTGCCACCCCCAACCAAGATCTTGATATGTCTCTAATGTAATAAAATAAAATTTGGGGGGTAGGTTAATTCCTAGTTAGTCTCACAGATTGGTGGATTATTAAAGGAGTTACTCTGTTGGAGACTATGATAAAATTTCATTTAAGGAAATAAGTCTCTACCCATTGACATTTAATTCTTTTTGTTTCATAATTTATAACATTATTGACACCCAATTTATAAACAGTAATTATGTTATTTGGTCCAATGAATCAAAAAACGAAGCATACCCAGGTGAAACATCAGCCTCATATTATCAAGAAATGCCTTTTCACAATATGGAATGGATGATGAGGTATGAGACAATTATTGGTTCCCTTATTACTCTCCTTATAGATTTAGGCGTTCTCATATGGTTCTTGAATCATATCATTTAACATTTCAATCTATAACTTCCATTGAGAAACTACAGCAGAACCATTAGAATTACATTTTCTAATCACCTAGAAGTTATAATTCATGAACTCAATATGGAGGTGAAAACTATTTCCAAATTACAAGATGATAAGTTCACATTATGATTTTAGTTTTGAAGGAAGTATTGTAATCCCAAAATGCATCCTTTAATCTAAGACACGATTCTTCTCAATTAGGTTGGACCATTATTCCATGAAATTGTTGGAAATCAACATTTAACACATTTTCTTGACAATTGGTTTGGTGTAGATATATATAGTATAAATCTAAGTCCCAACCCCAAACTTCTACAAAATTTATTGAATTTTTTATGGTATAAATGATAATCTTGACAACTGATTATTATCCTAGGAAATCTGACTACACACAAAACAGATGTTCCAAAAAATTCCACATCTATCATTTAATAAACATTCATTTCATATCATTACACTACCCATTTTGACACATAATATATTTCAATAATAGTTTACATCATCAAAATGAATTAATAAATTTCCCCATAAATTAAATTCCCCAAAAATAAAAAACAATCCTCCAAGAGAATGGCTTTTTAGAAGTTCATTTTTGTATATATTCTCTATAATTTGATAATGATGAAAATATCTAAAAAACCATGTACCTCTTGAAAGAGTGTCATCCAAAATAAACCAGAATCATTGACCATATCGGAATTCCGTTGGAGGCCAATGTAGCCCCCATATAAAAGAGTGTTAAAAAAACCTATATGGGGACTGGAAATCATTATCGAGAATATGATTCCTAATGAATTGATCACTATTTGTGTAATAATGAAAGGGGATATCCCTAATATACCAATGAGAACTAAATTTTAGATAATCCTCTTTCTTATTAATACAATTCATAGGAAATCATGATGTTATCAAATAATTCAAAATTTCATCATACTAGTTAATATCATCTTGAAATCAGTAAAATATTCCATTAAGAATCATCTAATTTATTGAAATAAAGGGGGTGATTCAATGTTCAATGACAAAAAGGTTCATACTAATATACTCATCTCCACATTCTCTATTGCTTTAATATCACTATTTTTTAATTAAATTCATAAAGTAGTTGTATCTAATGATTGAGTTATTGGTTGTATTATGGTTTCATAATAAGATACTATAGGGATACATAGTAATATAATATAATTTATTTTTACCCTAAAAGGAGTGACCTAAATTAATACAATTAAAACACAAGAGCATAGAATTTTTTTAAGATTGTATTATAGATTTATTGGGGAGGGTATAATGTTTCTGAGGAATATGAAATGACATGTGGACCTCAATAAATATATTATTACAAGAATTACCCAATTGTACAGTTAGAGGCGTCAAATGTGTTTTCAAATGGTAAATCCAACTGAATTGGTTGGATTACCAAGGGTGATATGAGACTATATTTAATTTGTTAAAATAATCCTCATATCATTTATCAATAAAAATATTTATCATTTTGGAGTATTTAGGATAGGGGGAATAAAATATAACTTAAGTAATAAATCAAAAGACGCTAAACTCTATCATGGATGAAGAAATACTACACATCCCACTCATTTTTAGGGAATGGTGGAGAATAAATGATATTAGATTTTGATTTATCTAAATTGATAACATCCCTAAAAATGACATTTTAGAGAGTTATATTATTTATCTATATGAAATATTATATATCATAATTTAATTCCATATTTTTTTCAAAAAAGAAATGGAGGAAATTATAAATAAACTCAAACACTATTTCAAAGAGGAACCATATATAGTGAAATCATCCATGAAAACCTCAGAAAAATCTCCTAGAATTTTTTTCAAAAATACTAACCCTACATCCCAAGTAATTAACTAGATCACATCGTAGACTAATTGAAATCCTCATATAGGAAATTGTTCCAAATAGGAAAAGTAATGGTTTTATGTTCCTATTCATCGGTACAAATTTGGATTAGAAAGTATCTAGAATACCAAAAATGGAATGAGTAGTCGGACTTTCCATCTAGCCTCTCCCTAATTTGGTAAATAAAATCCAATGTTAAATTTTATTTCCTAGTATTCTGGTTTAGAAATATATAGTCATTAAAGACCCACCAAGTATTATGTACATGGGTTGGTACCAATTCATTATCGTAAATTTTTATTACCATAACACGATTATTTGTTGAATAACCTACGCTAGACATACCCATTGGCTATCATATATGTGGTAAATTATTCCAAAAAATAATAATTTTGTTTCCTCCTTTTTGAAACAAATAAATAATTTTTGGATTCATTGAACATTGTGTATTTCTAATTTGTTTATCCTCATTGTTAAATAATATAAGTAATGATAATTGATGCAATAATACCGAAAAATATTCAATGATTCCATAATAATAATTCTTCATAATCCTCAGATAGTTCAATAAATTATATTTCATGATTGGAGGGAGTGGAAAAGAAATTATGACATGAAACTTATAACCATTTTCATGATATAAATATTTAAAAATTTTAGGTAGTGGATAATATTCTACTTTAGGGGTGTTTTGGATTGATGGGAGTGTATCATAAAGTTAATGTTCAATAATTCCAAATCACTAATATATGGTCAAATCCTTATTTTAGTAATAAAGTTTATAATATGAGAAAGTTCATTAATGGTCATATGATCCTCATATATGTATAACATTTTTCTAACCCATTATAATATTCGTATCCAGAATCATTACCTTGAATTTTAATCAATAATGAACACTCATAATGGTTATTAGGGTTAAAATAAATGGTTTTGATGGGTAATAGAGAACATAAATTAAATTGATGAAGGGAGATTAATGTTAATCTTATGGGTTATTTATAAAATTAAGAAAGATGATGTGAACAATATTACCACCAAAGTCCATAGAAAATGTAACATTTAATATATTAATTATTTTAACGGTTGTTAAAAAAATAAATCCATAATATAATTAGTGAAATAACAAATTTTCACATAATATTCCATTACAGTTGCATAAAAATCATAATGAAAAATAAACATCATATCCCTTGTAAGAAAATCATTTAGTATACCAAAAATGTTAGTAGAACTATGGTTCACCAGTTGAAATGATATAAAATATGCATCAGCTCCCTAGCCTATAATGTAGAGAAATGGAATTTGTAATCACATTAATTGATGTACCCAAATCATTTATGGAATTTGAAAATAAATACCCCTCTATGGAGCATGAAAAAAAAATGCTCCAAGATCCTTTTATTTGGTGTGAAGTTATAATTTGGTCCATCCAAATACATTCCTTTCCAATCTCCTATTTTCCATCACCTCAAATGCAACATTGTAATATATGCATATTTTTTAAAAATATGGTTTAATTATGTATTTTATTCAAAACATAAATAATGGGAACGGTAACAATCACCTTTTAAAATGATTCTATTATTTATTCATCATATTTGGTTTATTTTAATTTACATAGATGGGTGGAATTTTCGATAAATTTATCATGAATGGTTTGGATAAGTGTATACTCATGATAGATGACTTTAATGGAGGTTTAATTTAGATTTTATGTTGTGTTCCTTAATTAATGGTGATAGAACATACATTAGTCTTATAGATAATATGGTTGTTACCTAATGTGTTGGTTCTAGGGGTTCGTAGAAGGATTTCCCCAAATACATCAGAATATACTTTTAGTTGAAGGAATTGGTCATAATAGTATTTTTCTATGGAATAGATATTACACTGAATTATAGAAGTAGGATGTTGTTTTAGTTGGTAAGGATAAATTCATTAATTTTGGTTACCTACTTCTTTGAACATCATGTCCAACTTTTTCTTTGATTTTTAACATGGAATCTTTTACACACCTATAACTGGTATACTATACCATGAACAAAACTCCTTTGTGTTTTGTTAAATTTTCTAAATGAGGTTACATGCAAGGATTTGTGTCTTGTCAACTAGTGGACAACATGTATGAATATCTATCATGTTAATATCAATTGGAATTAAACCATCACAAAAATATTGTATTAAAATTTGATTACTACTTTGATGTTATAGAAAACATGAATAAATCCTTTTAAAATATTCATATAATTCATGAATATTTACCCATGAGATTATCTTATTCAAATAAAATTATTTATTTTTATTATACATTGAGTGAAAGGATTTTATTTTTCTAGGAAATGTAATTTAATGTTCTCACAACCACTATTTTATGGATTTAACACGATATAGAATATATTTTACATATCATTCTAATGATAATTAGAATACTCAATGATTTAATTGTTTTCCATCCACATTTTTGGGATTTAATTTTATCACATAGTTTTAAATTAAATTGAATACTTATGTTGGTGTTCTCCATAAAGTCCATGAATTTTTTAAAACTAATGGTTTATATCAGATTTTAGTTCAATGTTTTTTTCTTCACCTTATATTTTAATATTAGTGGGTTGGATATCAATATTAGAATATGATTGTTATTTAACTAATCGATCATTTAATTAAATTTTACCCACGATTATTTTAGTTTGAAACTTTATTCTACAATAATAAGAATAAGGTTTTAGATAATATGGAATCAGTTTTGTTTACTACTCTAAAGTATTTATTTTTTTATCATGGTGTTAGTATCAAAAAATCATTCTGTGATCAAGATATAATAGTGTTCGTTCACCCAACGATATACTCAAAAATCACATAACCTGAAATAGAAATAAATTTTATCACCACTTAAATAAAATATCTATAGAAATAAATAAATAAATATTTAAAAAAATATATTAAAACATCATATAAAAATACACACTTTAAAACAAAACTCTATCCAAAAATGGATCTAAAATTTCAATGTGTTTCATGGAATTTCAAATTTATTAAGTTTTATAATATTAAATATATGTTAATTGAGACTATAGGTCCATGATTAATGGTTTTTAATGGATTATAAATTTTATTATATATACAAAAGACTCAAAAGCGTTATAGTTTTTAAAAATCTTTTAAGAAAACACAAAAATAATGATATAATTAGTTTGAAAATGGAATTAAATATTTCAATGAAATAAAATTTCGAGATAATTGTATGTTCACTACAAAATATTTCATGTTTATTATTTTAAAAAAATCATTTCATTTAGAGTAACTCTTTGTTCGAGATAAATCTAAATCCTATTTTCTCTCTATGGTAATATATCAATGTAGGTTGAACGAAACCTTGACATAATATTAATAAAGACAAAGTAAAACCATTATGAATTATATATGTTCTTCAAAATAATATTAAAATCTCTATAATGTATGATGGAAAAAAGGATTATTATGTTTTATAATAAAAATAGAATATGTGAAATTTTCAAAATCAAACACCAATGGACTAGAAACAAGGATCATTAAATTAAATCTCACAAATAAAAATAATTAAAATATAAATAAATGTATGAAAAAAACAAAAGTTTATATCTCCAATAAAATAAAAAAATCAGTTGCAAAAATATGCATTATAAATCTTTTGTACTCTTCATAGATTCATCAAAACAATCTCCCACAGATTAGAGTGTCATTAGGGGGAGGTCGAGGGTTTGGTGTATTCATTATTCATCTAAACTCTCCATATTAAGATACTAAGCTGCAAAACATCCAATTTTTTTAAATAAACATATAAACAAAAAAACATGTATCACTTAACTCATTGTTCAGTTACCTATATGATGTTACCAATGGTACCATTTTTATATAAAATGTGATGTGGTGCTAGGAAACTGAATTTCAAAATTCCACGTGTGTCTTATATGTTGGATAGTAAACAACCTTATATTAACGTTAAAAATAGATAAAAATTGTTTTTCAGACCCTTGAATGGCTCTCTGAAAAATTATGTGGGCATTGGACATCTAAAATAAGAGATATTATCAAAAATATGAACCAAAGTCATTACATTGATACGATTATATTTCCTAGATAGTTCAAATCTTTTGGGATAACATTTGGATGAATAGCGAATGGGTAACCTTCGAATAGTTGTATCCCAAATTTTTTTGGGTTACAAAAAAAATTCAGCCCATATTTATTTATTTATTTCTCAAAATGTGTGAAACAGTGGACATATGTGCTTGTCTATCCATGTTGTTTACCAATTTTTCTTCAACATCATACCAAACATTCTAAATCACCTCCTCCTATAGTGAAAAAATGAAAAAAAGAACAATTTGACATTTTAATTTGAATTAAAATTAATAATTTGAATGAAATTATAACATTAATTGGTTATTATATTTATGATTTGTAGTTAAATAGTCTAACAGAATATTATAAGTCTGTAATTGAAAACTAAATCATATTTTTATCTAGGGATAGATAATGAATTTATTTTCTATGGTTATGTGTTCAAAAAAACATTTGTCTTATGAATATGATATATTATCATTGGGAATGATTAATTATGTATGATTACACACACTTTTGAATCATGTCATTTTTTTGAAACAACATTATTCTATGATTTATGATTAATGACCATTGAATCATTTGTTATGACTATGTTACGTTAGGATTGTGTTATTAGAACCTTTTGATTATCATTTTCTCACTTATAATCATCAATTGATACTTACTATTTTAACTATTATTATGCTCCTAAGATCAACCTTTATTATATTACCTTTTCCCATGTTACTTTGAAATGTTTCATATAGGGTATGCCTTCGAATATTACTCTATGAGAAGATCCTTATGGGATATGTTGATGATATTTCACAACATAAGCTGATAGAGAGATTCTGCAATGGTTAGAGATTTGTAAGAACTCATTAAATTCCCAAATTTATTCATATAAAGTTATGAAACCGTATAATATATCTTATCTCATCACTCACTGGTTTAGTATTAGGGGATTCAGTGATTTTAAATGGGTTTCCCTAGGTAGGGATTTCTTTTCCCCACTATTTCCTTCTTCCAAATTGAAAGGTCAAGCATGAAGTTTTGGATCTATAAATCCAAAACTGGGAACACTTTGGATTAATGAATGGAACCTGAATATTAGCCTATATAAATTTATGGATACCTTTACTCATGTTTGAATGAAAATTTATGGATTAAACTGGGTTTTGTAGCATTTTGAAATTTTATTTGAAATTGCCTCTACAATAGGTATACGAATCCGGATAGTTTTGTCTAATGAGAATGCTAGTTTTGGTGACTTTTACAGAATATTATATAATATATATTTTGGTTCTTCACATATATAAAAGGTTCTCTTCTCCCCTTACCAAGATCTAATCAACTTGAGAATTGTTAATGAAAAAATGTCTTTTTACATTAAGCTATAAAGTATTATTGGACACTCTAGGTCCAACTATTGTTCAAACAATATTTTTTCTAGTTTCATACTGATCAGAGATGGTGAATCTCAATCCATAAGAATGGAGTGCCATATCCACACCCAAGAAAATTCCTCACACTCGATGTAAACTTCCTGTGATTTATCTCATGATCAATTCAACAAAACTATTATCTATTAAACTACCTATGTTGGGATGATTCTGTCTAAGATATTGATCAAGGAATGTTGAAATATCATAGGAAAATCCCCAAATAATAGTCTAAATAAGGATTAAGTCATCCATATCACCCATCATCTGAGTGTCCGTAACATTTTCATTAGGGTTGATATTTCTGAAGGAGACAACCAAGCTGAAATGCACCCCTCTTTCAAGGATCCTAGGGTCAAGTTCATGGAAGATGAACAAATTGTGTCAAAATCAGATGATATCCAAACATGAATGGAGCTATCATCACAAGAAATTGATGATGGTTGTGTTCGTCAAGATCGTTATGCTTTAAAATATGGAAATGAGAAGATAATGATAGATGATGTGACTTCATAGAAGGACAATAACAAATTTTCTCACACAAGAATGATAAAAAAATCCTAATAGTAATGAAAATGGGGTGCTTCAGCACTACCATACATGGGCCATGTTCAAGAAATGGAAAGGTATATTTCTACCATTTCATGTACTCCAAAAATTCCATTTAAATTACCGTAATTAATGGAATGAATATTGATGATACCTCTATTGTGATAAGTACTCATGGATCTGTTTTGGAACCTTCACCATTGTAGACTTCGAGTGTGCATACTGCCCTACCCATGAGTGTGAATATATCTCCTACTCATATGGGGACATTTTTTCCTTACATATTTAATATATATTCACATTCTAGAAATCTTTTTGGGATCATTCATCAACTATATGTGTTCTCAAGCTGAGATATAATGCTTAACATGGGTGAACCTTCCCCATGCGGACTTTAGGTATCCTCAAGAATGAGGTGGTGGTTTCCAATACCACAGTTGTTTAGATGATTGAGAGGACTGAAGTCTCCCCTAATAAATAATTAACGATATCAATCCAAAAACAATTCATCCCTGCTTTAGAAAGTAAATAAACAATGTTAGAACCTATAACTCACTTAATTTTACAATAAAAAATAGTATAGATAAATATGGATTAATTAAAAAGGATTCCCTTTTCCAATTATCATGACGCCCATGGTTGTGGTGGTATCATCAGATGGTGTAGATGGAATGTGGATTCAAACCAATTCATGGGGGAGCGGAGGACAACACGGTGGTAGTGGTGGACACATACCTTACCACACAATGAGTACCCACACTAGAACTGGTAAATGATATGTGTTATACTTCATTTAATGATCAACATGGTTTTTGTTTTATCCCCTTCTAAATATTTTTTTCTTAAAATAAAGAGTCAATGTGCCTCAATCATTTTAAAAAATCATACCTATTTTTATAATACATGTGGAAATGGATTTGGAACTTATGTATCAAGTTGTAATAATCTTAAAAGGGATGGTCAATAATATATCAGAAATATTATGGATGTATGGTGAATGTTCCCTTACTTGACACCAAATTTGACAATCCAGAAATGTATTCATGGGTTAACTGAAATTTTCCATAGGAACAATTATGAAGGATATTAATTGATAACAACCAAGGATGACAAAAGTTCAACAAAAAGTATAATAGATTATAAGAAGATTTCGTTTTTTAGAAATCTAATATATAATTTTCAGAATTTATTACAATGATTATTTTTACTGACACATTGATTCTTGTTTTTAGTCAATGTAAGGAAATGTAGGGAATCATTATAATGATGAATGTGATAGAAAATAGAATAATCATCCTCATGAAAAAAACAAATTAAATAGGATATGTAATGTGTAACCTTGTTATTACGACAAATCACATTTATCATTATGTGATTAAATTTGGGTGATTTTATTTTACACAAAATGAGACACCAATTTAGTATCATGATGTCCATATACGTAAGAACTTCGAGATTATTTCATGTCCATTATTTTGGAAGAATTACATAGGTAAATTTCTTCAGTGAATGAAATGTTGTTTCATTGGTTGAAAAAATGGGCACAGAGAATGTAACTAACTGGAAAAAAATGATGAATTCAATAGATGGATATGGAGTTTATCCTAGCATAATGTTTATAGTTCAATCTAATAGGAATTGAGATCATGGAAATTATTTAAGATACTTCAGTAATATAAGGAATGACTCCAAGATCAAGTAAGGGACTATGATTTTCCAATCATTGATATGGGATGATTGATGTTTTTATGTATTGGGATTTTATAATTTTATTATCGATGTGTTTTATCAACATAATCTAGTAAGAGAATCATTAAAAATAAAATAATTATTTTCTGTTTTTTACTTCCATGATTTTCAAGAAATTTTAAATGGCCTTGATAACCTAGAAATGTGATTGACTGGTAAGGGTTGTTTTGGTAGAACATATTATAGTGGGAAAGATAAATCTTAATAAATTTCAATTTTTGTTATAATAATTATTAATTAGGATAATGAGATGATTGATATTAATAAAGTAAATTTAATAGTATTGGTGGCCTTTAAATTGATTAGTAATTTTATAAGAAAATAATTTCAAATGATGACTATTTCATTTCTGGATTTATTGAATATATTGGATTGTCTATAGTTTTATAAACAAAATACAGATATATTTATTTTTTTTCAAGAAATTGTGATTCCATTTAGTTTTAATAGTAATTCTGATTGTGTCTTTAATACATTATAATGTTTTAAGAGGATATATGATCATGTATTTCACTTGTTTTTTGTACCATTATAAACTACTTTGTGTTTTATGGGAATAAAATGTTAAAATTGATCTGAAAAAACATGTGGTAAAATATTTTTTATTTTTTGGTTTTGAATTTGGCTAGACATAGTTTTAAGGATTCTTAAGATTAAATATATATTGAATGTATTTAGTTTAAATTTATGTGTAATTCAAAATGTTTTAAAGATTATTGTATTATATTTATTAATATATTATAACTGGGGAAAACATTTTATACTAAGAAGTAATTATTTTTCATTTTTTATGAATCTTATCATCCATTAAACAATAATTTTAATTATTCAATCATGATACATTCTTCTTGAATATTCATTTTTAATATAAGAGATAAATTTAAAATTGATCAAATTGCAGTCAAAGGATGAAATTATAGTTGTACATTAAATGATATCTACTATGTGAATCTTCTCATGTTATCTAAAATGATATTAAAATAATACCTCATATTTAGTATAATGTTCTTAATAGAAAAAAATTATCCTTTTACCTTCCATTATAATGAATTGATTTTCTATTAAAACCTCATTAATCTATATTTTTTTCATCATAAAATATCTCAAGTCCTTTACTCTCTATAAATACAAGGATGTTATTTTATTCTACATCATGAAGATATTATAACATCCCAATAATTTTCCCTTATGTAGGTATAAATTTATGAGTTATTTCATAAAACCTTTATGTTTCTCACTTTTCCTTTTTAATGGAAGTTTTATTATTCTTTTTTCTGATGTTACATACAACAAAGGTGTGTTCCATTAATGATCCTTTTATAACAATAAATATTGAGTACACAATTTATTTAAGGGGGGAGAATGAAACACTTCGAGGTTAAAGAAATCAGAAATTAAAATTTAATAATGATTTTTGTTTTAATGTAACATAAGATCATTATTAATAAAATATAATCAAAAT
The DNA here is from genome assembly GCA_963277665.1 of Viscum album. NCBI lineage: Eukaryota > Viridiplantae > Streptophyta > Magnoliopsida > Santalales > Viscaceae > Viscum > Viscum album. The sequence goes on along the minus strand of OY728162.1, from coordinate 1,229,653,981 downwards.
AATTCCAGAATATTAAACATTATACTTGATTTTCATGTAAGTTTTTTTGGATTAAAAATCATTTTTCAGAAAATAATGTAGTGGAAAATTAAAATTATATTATTTATTGAGTTTTAAAGTGACATTATGTTCATTTAACTAAAAAAATATAAAAATTAGATAATAATAAACATTATACATGATTTTGGTATAAGTTTATTTTTTAGATTAAGATCTCTATTTTCATAAAACTATTTTTGGTCCATAATTTTTATACATTTCACATAATAAGAAAGATATAATTAAGAATAATTTAAATGATATATATATATATATATATTAAATATTTATATATATTTAAATATATATAATTATGATTAATAGTCTTGTATTAATTTTTATATAATCTTATGCTTGAAAAATGTATTTTCCGGAAAACTATTTTTCATTGTATTTTACTAGTTTATTTATAAATTATCTTCTACCCCATAAAAACCTTTAACCTCAAAGAGGAAACCATATTTGGAATCATGATATTTAAACATGGTAAATAGTCCCATTTATTTAATTGTGAATAGTAATTATGGTAAATAGTTATGGCCAATGTAATGGATAAATCAGTTTTTTATGATTAAATATAATGTCAAAAAGATTTAAAATATATGTAAAACATTATTTTACACTATTTTATGAGTTAAATTCATCCATACTCATATGTGTTTCATATTAATGTCAACTATCGTCATATTTACATTGATAATGACTTATTTATATATATATATATATTATGTAAATAAATATTTAAAATGTCACTCACTTATTAATAAATTTAACGAGTATGTTCACATAGAGATAAAATTAATTCTGGAATAAATATTAGATATTGTTTTGAGGGTATAAAAAATATATTATTATAAATTTATATTTTTAATTTTTACTGATTATTTAATTATCTTAAAATATTGTAAAATGATGATATGGTGCTTAGGCATGCCATGGAAAATCAGAGTAAATATTTTTAATAACATTAACGGTAATTTATTTGGATGGATAATGGTTCTATAATAATTTTAGAGTTATTATTAACATAGTTTTTTATGGTTAAAGATATTATATCCTAATTACATTGTCTTCATAATTCCTTTAATGTCAATGTATATGAATAGTTTTAAAAAACATTAATAGTAATTTATGTTAAATAATATTTTAATAATGTATTTATATATCATAAAAATTTTGTAATATGAATTTTTGGATGAAAAACATTCAAAAATTTCATTCCATTTCTTTTTATGATCTAATGTTTACATTATATGTAAAATTATAACACATAAATATTGAAAATGTTGTTAATGTGGTTACAATTAAAATTGGTTAATAAAGGGGATATACCAAACGATAATATTTGGAATATTATTTAGACCTATAAAAATATAATATCATTATGTTATAACAATATAAATAGTAATATCTGTTCACATGAAAATGAATTTTTTTTATTTAATTTTTTTTATTAATTTCATGTCTGTCCCATTCCCTAACTTTTTGAGGGACACCTCCCCACTCTTTTAATTATAGAGAATTGAGCCCCTTATGTCAAAAAAACCCTATCTCGTTATATTATAATATTCCATCTCCTCAAAATAGATGTGATGGTATTCATAAAAATCCATTCTAATGGTTCTTATAATGTTATCTAATAGATTTCTACTAAAGAAGACATATTCATCCAACCCAACATATTTCAATTATTTTATTCGTCTACCTACTATAAATATATAATATTCGTAATTACATATTAATTTCAACATCATCATTTTTATGGTATTTTTTATTATTATGGATCCGCCATGATTGACCGTCTTTTCTACAAAACGGAAAATTAATGTATTTCTCGTACATATAAACTATCACATTTATGTATATAAATGATTAATTTTCTATCACCAAAATTAATTGTTGGTTATTAAATACATTTCATATTAATATATAATATTTATGATATAATTATTCATATATTGATATAATTTTGTATCTACCTTATTATATTTATATTTGTTTCGAAACATTAACATTGCTCATGAATATGTATGGAATTCCATCTCCATGATGTAATATGATTTTTTCATTTATTCATTACCTATCATTTAATAATGATATATTTAATGAATATATATGATATATATGATATAATAATAATTCAATCAATTATAATTATAATTTACCTTTCTTCCATTCTAACCATCTATATGTGAAAGTATCACTCGTCCATGTGTATAGACAACAGATTTTTGGGGAAAAGTAGAAGTAATATTATTGAAAGAATAAAATTACATGATTCTAAATTACACGATCATTTTACATTCATTATCATGAATGGGGAAGAGAGAATCCAGGAGGTTTTTTCACCAGGAGATGTCTTGTGTATTCCCCATTTTGGAAAAGCCATCTTCTACCGTATCTTTTCTCGATTAATCTAAGTAATGATGTAGTTATAATCAATTAGAGAACGACTGCACCCAATCCAATGTGTAGTAATTGGCCAAGAAAGATGGGTTATTCTTTTCCAAATATCCAGAATGATGGTCATTGAGCCACTTTTAATCCAGATGTTGTTCCACCCAAAGTGTATGGTGAAGGAAAAAACATGAACCAATCTCATCATTTCAGCTTCAAGGGTGGTGAAAATGCGACATTTACCTATGAAGCAACCAAGAATCTAACAAAGTTGATTCCTAAAGACCACACCACAACATACATGGCACGAATTTCCCTTGGAGGTTCTATAATAATTTATAATATCATCTATTTGTATGGGTAATTATAAATTTTTAAATAATAATTATATAATTATTAAAATTAATTTTATTATGATACAATAAAAATTGTTAAACTACCAAAACCATAAAAACAAAAGATAATAGAAATGTGAAGCATGTCTCAACCAGAACAATAATTTTAATAATGAATTTTTAATAAATGTGTAATGAAGTGTTAAAATTAAAACATTTATGGGAATATATATTTGAATATGGTTCAATAATATATTTAAAATAAATTTATTTTTAGTATACAAGAATTTAAAATGTGTAAGAAAAAATACGACAATTTTTGTAAGGGCATCTAATCTCACTTTTATTTCTTTGATACATATTTTATATTCACAAATTGTTTATTTTTTTTGGTATATATAATACCGATGAAGTTATTTTATTATGAATATCATGAAAATTATGGTGATTTACAAATACATCCATGTATTCTAGTTACGTGAGGTTTTTATTTGACGATTACAAATGTTCCAATGGATTAACTTCTCAAATTTTCTTCTTTGGGATATATGTTATGTTATGCACATATTTTCTTTTCTGAAGTGTATATTTATCCAATTTCAAATTTTTAATTATGAAAATTCATATTTTATTTATATACAATGTTTTATTAAAACAATATATTTAATTTTGATTATGATTCAATATATATTTCAGGGGTATGTGATTTATGATTCAATCTCATTTTATTCATAATTGTTTATAATAAAATTTCCAACGAAGAAATTATATGATCCTTATTTGATAATCCCATTTAATTTTTCTTCATCTATATTATTTCCTATAATTTTTATTTATTTTTTGTTTATTTTCCCTCTTTTAAAACAATTTGTTTTAAAATGTTTTTTATAACTATTTCTATATTTCTCCTATTTCGATCATAATTCCATTTCCTTTCATATATATTTTTTCTAAAATGATTTAAAAATATTTTTTAAAATTATTATATGATTGTTTTAAATCAATTTTAAACATGTAAAACTATTTTGGAAAATTTGAAAAATTAAATTCTTCTTATTTTCTGATCAAGATTAAATTTAAATAATGATTTGTAAAACCATTATATTGATGAATATGAAATTAAAAAATTTATCATCTCATCACCACCCAAGGATTTAAGGATATAATTATAGTATAATGTAAATTATTTTTTTCAGGGATATAATCCAATAATTCCATCCTTGTTTCTTCTCTTATTTTTTTCTGATTTAATTATGAAATATTTATGAAACGCATCACTATTCCATGGGTTATTATTATTTTTAAATGATTAAATTTTTATTAGACTCAATACCATTCCAAGGAAAATGATAGAATGATATAAGTTATTCATTATAGTCATGGGGAACACACACACACTCATAAATATATATATAAATATATGATTTTCATAATTTTATTGGTGGGATGAAATTATATTTCCCTCTTAGGCATTGGGTTAAGGTGGATATCTGATGAGAAAATAAGAACTGGATTGGGGAGTGAACATTGTTCAATAATGGACTATATCCAATATGATATTCTTGTGAGTGAACCTTGATTATATATATGATTTAATTGAGAGTGATCCCAGTCAACATTGATAGTCCTGGAAGTGAGTTATGATTAAGAAAATTATTTTCTATGCTTTTTTGTATGACACTATGTTTTTTCATATGATTATGATATGTTCTCATAGCTCATGATTGATTATTGTAGATTTCGTGCACTTAGGACTAATTAATTTTGTTATAAAAAATTGATATGGGAAGTTTTATGATTTATGACCATTGAATTATTGGGTATAACAATTGTAAGTTTTGATCAGGTTCTCATACCCTTATACTTATCTTATTCTAGCTTATGATCAGATATCAATATTTCATTAGTTTACTACTACTGAGAATCTGAGCTCACTATTTCTTATGATTCCTTCACATAGGTTATGATGAATTTTTTTAAGTATGTTTTGGATAAAAAGATTAATATATTTAATGATCATTTTGGATTATATTTAATATCCTTCATGAAATTAGATGATTATGTATCTAGTCTCCAAATATACTGATTTGTAATGGATATTAAATGATCATAATGTTATGTAATGATTTTTCAACTAATTGGATGAAATAATTATGTGTAAATTTTTTGGGTATCTATATTATAACTTAGAAGGATAAGTTGATCATTGGTGGGATCCTATCAAGAAAAATAATATATTAGGAAGAAATAAACTCCATGGAATTTGATGAGTTTGATATAGTATTTTCTAATAAGAGATTTCCTCAAACTCTTTATGTTTAAATGTATATGATCTTTTTATAATTAAAGCATAGGTATAAGGAATAAAATGGTATATATGAATCAATATTTATAAGACTCTCATGGAAAACTTCTAGTTTTATCGTAAATAAAAAAATTACGATTGATCACTTTGTTAGTTGCTTGAATCCAAATTTTTAAAATGAAATAGTTAACAGAGTCAATAAGGGTGAAGTGATGATATTGTGGGAATATTCTATGGGGGAAGCTATGGTGGGATAATAACTTATGGGTTTCTCATAGGAGAAGTTGTGGCATTTGGGGGCACTGATTAAGGAAGCTTACTGCTAAATATTTCATTACCCATGGTGATGGGATCCATTGATAATTTTTAATTTTAATTCTAGATTTTGGATTGTTGGATGTTCGGTATCATGATTTTGAATTTAGAAATCTGTATGGTGGTTTGGTATGAATCATGCAAAATTTTATGTTACCACAAAACCATAAAGAGGATTTTGAAATATAAAAAAAATATTTCAAGGAAACTAAATTTTCTAGATGATAAGGTGTAATATTTAGATAGATTTCTAAATGTGAAATCATGGTGAAAATGGAAGTCAGAAACATTCAATATAATAGTTCTTGTGATAAGAAGATTATAATAAATTCAATATAGAGTAATAATATTCAAACTAATACACCACACACACATTAGTGCTTAAAATGTAAATAGATTGGATGCTATGAAAATATATTCCCTAATCCAAGGGCTTTTGAGGATAATAAGAATCAGAACCCATTGAAGTCAATGAAAAATATAATGACTATACCATAAAAACAACAAAAGTGGGTAACAAGATTTATGTTGTGAAAGGAACAATTATAGTAATCTATTAAACTATAAATGTTTGATTTTATTTAGGGTATTAGAAATGTTTTATATTTAAGTAATTTGATGATATTATCATATCACCACAACATCTGTTAGATGTTGAGTTATTAATGAAATATCATAATGGTACAATGATTTCATCTCAAGTAATAACACTTATTCGATAGATGTTTGTGGGAATCTTATTCAATTAAATATTTGTATTCTCTTTATTGTAATGTTTTATGTGATATTAGGCATGGATAATCTCTCTTTGTATATAGTACATATAAATTTATATGGAAGTCAAGACACATTTGATATTCTAAATAAACAAATGATCATCCATATGTTTAATTATTGACATGAAATTATAGTGTCAATTACTTCCATTATATGGGTCTTACTACCTATTCATGAAAGAAATTTATCTCAAATTTTTGGGGAGAAACTCAATATTGATGATATGCATATTTTCCCAGAATATACTAATGTATTTATTGAAGACTAGCATAGTCATTTACTAAATCATGAAGTTGAGTATTAATTAAAATACATACGTTTTGTTATAACAATTATAATGACTATATATAGGATTGACCCAATTTTGTTTTTGGAATTGAATAATTAACTCATGAAGAATCTATAAAATGAATTTATAAGCTCGAGTATGTCACCATTAGGTGACACAATTATTTTTTAAAGAATAAATATTTTTTAATGAATCTTTTCATTAATGATTGAGAATATAACACGATCACTATCAAAAAAAATTCTTATACCTCTATATTGATGTCATTTTGGATTAGATTTTAGGATCTCAATAATTTAACAAAATAATCTTTTATTACTTACATAAAAAATTAATGTTCAAGAAATAGTTTATACTCAAAAAAAAAATTTCTGTGAGATATATATTATATTAATTTATAGTGATGTAATTTATACATACTAAATCCACTTTTATATTCATAGATTTAATTATTAGAGTCTTAATAAATAACCATGATTAGTTAGTGGGGGTCTTAATGGATGATATTATACAATATTCTAATATAAATGAATATAATGAATATTATATGAGGATTGTGTTGTGGACATTGAGGAAAGAAAATATTTAAAAATGGTTTTGAAGGAAATAATTATATCTATTTAAATTTTTATCAATTGGACATATAATCTCAAAAGGGGGTATATCGGTGGATCCTAAAAAGACAGATGTTATTGAGAAATAGCTCGAACCAACCATTGTGAAAAATATTTGTAGTTTTATTTCTTTGAATAGATAAAAATAACAATTTTTAATAAATTTATCACACATATCTAATCAAATAACCCTGTTAACATGTATTGGGATTATATTCTCTTGGGAAGGTGATTGTGATTAATGTTTCAATAAGTTGAAATGAGGGTTGTTCATTATACTTATTCTCACACAACCCATTAGTAATGAATGGAATTGGGATATATAGTGTTTAATTAATGTGGTTCTTGGCTTGTTTCCACTAAAATAATGATATGGTAATAGATTTTAACTCATTCCAACTAAAACTTTATCTAGAAACATTGCAGACTCCTTATTTAGAGCTTAATGTTATTTTTTACAATAACGATGTGTAGGTGTTATTTCATACGTTAAATGTTTGATATATGTTCTGATGATGAAATATTTAAATATATATATTTGGATATAATTATTTCATTTTGTTACAAAGGAGTTGAATGGTTTTTATTAATGATTATGATTTCTCATTATATTATAATTTGCAGAAGGTGAACAAGGTTGATGATGCTCTGAGTTGGAAGAACCATAATAGTTTATCAATTATGAGGATTTAAGGGGATCCAATACATATTTATTTATATAATATTCATCTTGAAATTAAAATGAATGGTGATGGATCATATCATTCTCAAATATCCATCAATATAAGTATTTAATAGTTTCATAATGAAGTTATGTAATTACATAAGAATATGAGGAATATTTTTTGTTTAACCATGACATATATAGAATGAATTGATTGAATAACTTATTATATTTCATTTATAAAGTGGATTGAATTATGGATCTTTTGGATGAATCTCATAGTGCATCATTATTTATTCATAATGGATGGTCGAATATGTAAAAAATATATGAAGCAAAATTTATGATTGGATAACATGAAGAGTAATTTTATGGAGTTTATATCATATTTAATTGTATATAAAAACATTAATACAAGTTGAACAATTTTCAAGGGTATGATAAAAATAATACTGATAATATAAAGGAAATGGTAAAACATCACCATGTTTTTCCTTGTACGACTTCCCAAGAAAATATAAATACCATAATGTTATTTGGGTTATAGTTATTCTTCTTATAAAGGCAACACATTTTTCTTCTAGCTGATAAGATTTATCTATTAATTGTATCTCTTGGATATACAATAAAGAAGATCTAAGGTTTCATTGGTTTCCATATTATATTGTATATAATCACGATCAAATGTTTTCCAAAATGTTCAATAAAAATATTTAGGAAGCATTAGATATCTAGTTGATCTTTAGAACTTCATATCAATGTAAGATTGATGGTCACTATGAATGGACCATTCAAACCCTATAGGATATGTTGACATCAAATTTTATGGATATAAAATGAAGTATGGATCAAAGACTTCTTATATTCTTATTTTATTATAAAAATATCTTTCACTCGAGAACATTGATGACTCCTTCTGAATCCCACTATAGAAAGAAGTACTGGACTCCAACATGCTAGAATGAAGTTATATAATGTAATCAATTAGGACCTGAGCTAGAAGATGAATTGATAGATAATGTTTTAGATATTAAACAACATAATAGGGCATCTAAAATTTGATAAAATGTTAATATCAATCATATTATTGAATATCAAGTGTTTGATTTTGGTGACAAGATATTCCTGTGAATATATCCATAGAAGAAACTAATGATATTTCAAAATAATTGAATATTGACCCCTAGATATATTAATCCATTCATGATTATCGATCATATCAATATTGTTTCTTATTAAGTTTTTATTCTACTAAAATCTATCTCATATTCATGATTTTTTTTATTACTTTTGATGAAGTATATATGTGATCCTATACTTGTACTAAACACAGAGGTTTTACAACAATATAATAGCCCTTCATATTTTGAACAAATGGAGGAAATATTATATCATAGTGATAAAGTAATATGAAATAATACCTCCAATGGTTAAATTCCAATAGAGTTATCTTAATTTTGAGGAACTTATACAGGAACCTTAGCATTTGGTGAGTTAGATGTATCATAGTTTTTTGTATTAGAGTGATTGAATTTTGTGGGAAAAATTCATATAAGGGGGTAGAATATAACACAAAGAGAATTTATCATATATTTAACATTAAATAAATTTCATTTTTTGTATTGACATAAGATATTTGTATATAATTTTTTAAAAAACAAATTACATTCAATACTATACACAACACATAATACTGGGATTTAACCTTTTGAAAAATAACATTATTTAAATTTGAAAGTTATAAAAGAAAAAGTTGGTTGGCATGTATGAAGAAGAATAAAAATTTTATAAAGTATATGTATTTTAATATTCCTTAATATAAATAAGGAATTCAATTAATAAGGTGGATATTCATCAAAATATTGTTACCAGGAAATGAATAGGAATAATTTTTTTTATGTTTGATAAATACTTTTCTTCTAAAAATTGTTTGAATGAATTTATACTTAGGAATTTAAAATTAATTTCTAGTAAATTTATAATGTTAATTTTATATAATTAATATATATTTTTCAATCATCACATCAAAATTATCCTATGGAGAATTTTTTAATCTTTTTGTAAAATATTGATTTTTATTTAAATACTGAAAATTACTAAATTTGATAAAAAATGTCATTGGTAAAACAAAAAAATTAATTCCTATTTTATAATTTATTTGAAGTAAAACAAATATAATTTTATTAATAACAATTCAATTATATCTATGGTTTTCAATATTATACATTATTTTGGTTTAAAATCTTTTATATATATCAAAAGGATATTTTTCTAAAAATTGTGTCTGATGGGTTTTTCATACTTTTACTAAAATTAATTTCATAAAATTACAAATTTAGGATACTCAAAATAGATTCAATATTTTGAATTAGGAGGTTTTAATATTGTAAATACGTCAATTTCATGTTTTTTCATAATGAATCATAAACATGGTAATTGTTCGTCATAGCGATAAATGGTAAAATATATTAAAGAAGGATAAAATATGGGTTAAGGATTAAAGAACACTATAACAAAATAATAGTTCTATATTATGAGTTCATTTTTACTATACTCATACCATATTTTAATATATATTTTATTTATATTCTATTTTTTATTAAATAATTCTATTATATTATTTGATTTCATGAATAAAGACAAAAATTCTGTTTTATTAATTTAATAACAGTATTATGTTTCACATAAGGATAAAATAATTCATTAAATTGTATATATACAGAGTTATATTTAATATAAAAAATTGTTTATATTATGGTAAATTATTTTCAATTTTTAGTGATGGTATAATAATGTAGAATGATTACTTAACATTGATAGAAAGATTATGGAAGTAGTTGAAAAATCAAGTGAATGTTTTTAAAAACAACAAAAATAATATTTTTTGATATAATATTATTTGATAGTTATTAATATAGTTTTTATAGATGTATAATAAATTTATATTTATTATACATGGATTTAAATGTGTATATGAAGCATGTTGGACACTAGGTCAGGATATTGTTATCTCATTTCAAATTCAACTAGATATGTTTCATATTATGCACATAATTTCATTCACGTGGTGTATATGCATCCCATTTGACATTTTATACCTGAAATTCCTATTTTTTTCAAGGTATTAATGTTTTCTACTCAATAATTCTCCTTATTATGGTTTTCATTAAAAAAATTTAAAAAGTGTATGTATTTATTTCTCATTCTAATTTTTAATTAGGATGGATTATGTTTATTTTTTTCAAATCATTTTATCTTATTATTCTCCTTAATCCAAATATATTTTCATCTCTTTTTTTAATTAATGGTGTTTACATGATTTTAGCCAATTTCGCCGTCTTTGGTACATTAAAAAGTCATGTTAATGTTCGTAATAAGAGTCACAATTATTTCTTCTTTGGTAAATAATATTTTTCATCATTTTTAGTGATAAAACCAACTTCATGAATTTTATATTATTTTACTAAATGATTCTTTAAATTTTTTCCTCCACATTTGAATTTTTTTTAATATTTTAAAATGAATATTAATTTTATTTTAAAAATTATTTACATTTTCAATATTCCCTAAAAGTGTGGATGAAAACATTGTTATAAATATTTACCAAATAAATACGTTATTCTTCCATAGTGATCATTTATTTTATTGAGGCTAAAATTAAAATTTTACATGATTATATTTTATTAAAATATTTTTTTAATATTCTAGATTTTTTTATTGTACTGATTTAAAAAAACTTTTTCCTATTTTTCAATTAAATGTTTGAGTGGTATTTTGAAGGTATTTTCAGTTGTATCACTATCCTTTTATGTTTATTTTACCTCATTAAGGAAAATATCTAATTATACCATCCATTTTCATCCTCTATATTTGTTCTGAATTTATTATGTTTAAATATTTATGAAACCCATTTATTTTCCATGGGTTATGTGTTAATGGATTTATGGTATTCATTAATCCATTACTTAATCATGGTTCTATATTTCTTAAAGTCCTAATAATCACATTCTATATCAAAATACATGATTAAATTTTAAATTATCTTTCTACTACAAGTACATATTATTTTATTCCATGGATATAATTATTTTATTAAATGTATACCAATTCAATATAATGTCTTAGTTGAAATAAGTTTATAAATAATGTTATTTCATTTACATGGGAGGTGTTGATGTTCTATATTCTTGATTCAAACATAATATTTATTGATAGATAGTATTGATTTTATAAATTATTAAATATATGTGTAATGCATTCATTATACGTAAGTGAATTGTAGGTCCTGGTTATGCATGGTCTCTTGAAGCATCGATTGGTCTCATTAGACAAAACATGTTGGCATGATGTGTTGTCCAATGATATAAGAACATGTCAAAATATTTTGATATTTTTATACACCTTAAATATTTATATATGAGGTCTTGTTTTAAAGGCCTTTCGAATATTCATGATTTCATGGATGAGAGGAATTGATTGTAAGATCATGAATGTCCAACATTAAAAATTTAATTTTTTTAAAAATTAGTTATTTTTTCCATGTGGTTTTATTATTTTATATTGTACATGTATTTATTTTAGATTATATAATTGAATATATCGATCGTTTTTTATTTATCCACCCTTCGATAATGTTCAAATCTTATTCACTCCTGATGGATTCATTTTTTCATAACCCTTACTAAGAATTTTAAATCACACATTATTATTGTTTATATTCCTAATCATATGAATTAGATAAATTTTAATGAAATTAATGTATGAAATTTTTTTAACGACTTATTTTAATCTTGCAATGTAATAAATAAATAATATAATTATTTAGTCCCCCAATATTGGAAAACCGATGGATACATTTTATTATAATACCATTTATCTTGTTGAAATGTAACAAGTAACAACTATATATGGGGTACTAAAGACCCCAAAACATCAGTTAGTATATGTAAAAGTTTATTTGTAACATTGGAAAAGATATTTATATTAAAAAATCTCTAATGCGCATTATCATAATCTCTTACTTTATTTGAAAAACTGTTATTTTTTTATTTTAGGAATCAATATTAATGTTGAATTTGGGATAACTATGTGAGTGTCAATGATTAAGAAAGGACTGTAGGGGGGGGGGATAAAAACATATATACAATATAGGCATTGTCCTATATGGAACACCAATATAGAATTTGTGGGAGATGAGGAGATCATGGGAAAATTATGTAATGTAACTCACGAAACAATTGATATTCTTTACAATATACAACAACCTAAAAGAATAAAATCTCTTGTAAAAAATTATAAACATATTCATACCATGTAACTCATGTTTTTATTATCAATATAAACGAAAATAAACTTCCTAACACAAGAAATAATAGAAAATTTTAGATTCATGGATGTTTAGCCGATAAATACCATAATGGAAAAACATTAATCATAAAAATTATAAATAATTTTGGATGAATCCCATAGATAAATTTTTAATGTGAATTGGAGTTTATTAGGGAGAAATAATCAATAATAATCATAATTTAAAATTAATTAAATAGTCTACTAATTTATAATACATAAAATATAATGAGATTGTAAATTAAGTAAACCAATTTCTCAAGAATCAAGGATGACCGTAATAATTTTTTATGTAATTTTTTAATGATATCTTGAAACAAGCTATAGATTTAGAAGATCTTGAAAATAAATTGTCAATCATTGTAATATAAAATATAGGAAAACGTTTTATATGAGAAATTTGGTATATATGAATATTAGTTTTAGGATGTTTATTTTCAAAGAAATATTTTCACCATGGATGGAATATAGACTGATAATTATATGAAAAATGAAAAATAATAATAGACCTTCATGATGAATGTATCTTTCGAAGATATAATTCATCGTAGATATGGTTAAATTTTAGAATATATTATTATGACATATTAGTGTTATAGATTAGAATGGGTAATAAAAGAAAACAACCAAGTATTTTTATAATAATATTTAGTCATATAAATTTTTTTGAAAATTTGAATTTTGGATACATATATTAAATGGAATCAATTTCCTTTAAAATAAATTTTTATGGAAGTGTGATGTTTTTAAATATTTTATAGATGTCCATTAATGTTATTATGTGATATCAAAAAATGATTCATTGTGATGTTTGATGTATTTTTTGTTGTTTATATCATGGAATTTTTTTTATATTCAAATTATTATATTATAGAATACATGAATAGGGAACACGTATATTTATTAAGTGAATGTATAAGTGATAAATGTTGTTTGGGGATAAAATGAATAATAAGTGATCAAAAAATTTATTTTAGGCTCAAATTTAATCAAACGTATTTGACGAGTTTTAAGTGAATATTTTTCTATTATTTTATCTTGTGATTTCTATATCAGTTTTAGATGACTAAAATGACATTTCATCATTTTATGGATCATATGTTTGAAGAAAATTTAATTTTATTGATTTAGGAATACAAAAAAATCATAATCATGAAGAATCGCATTGAAGGTTGTAATTATTCAAATATAATGGGTTGAAATCAAGTATTTCAATTGTATCATATTTTTTCCTAATAGTAATAAAATTTCTCAAACCTAACCAAACTAAAGATAAATCATCGAGTCTTACATGAAAAGTAGAATTACTCTACCATTGTATGTCTTTTAAACTCATTTTTATATATGAGTCTTATCAGGAAGCATCCAAAATTGTTTTATTATTCAAAACCAATAAATTAAAGATCCCGAAAAAAATAAAAAATTTGATTTTATTACTATATTATGAACTTTTATGATTATAAAAGTAGAATATATATTAAAAGTATGTAATATCTATATTTAGGGGATAATATAATGAAAATGGATTTTATTTTATATTTTCATTTGAATGAACCCTATGTCCTTTAATGTTCATCACATAAAAAACTATGTTCATACGAACAATAAAATAATATTAATAAAATATGAATTATATAACCTTTCCATTTGTTTAGAGGGCATGAATTGGAATAACAAAATTTTGATGTATTTTTAAGAGAAAATTTCTATAATATATATAATAAATTCAATCAAGAAATTTTTCATTCATCTAATTATAGTTTCTATGAAAATAATAAGAATAAATTAATTTTCTTATATCACTCTGTTTTCAAGATACAATACATTAGTGATTAGAATTAATTTTTTCTAATTTTATAAATTTGATGTAAAACATTCAAGTAATATTATAAATTCTAACAATAGGATTACCATATGGTTAGTTTTTGGAATTTTTCTAAAAAGAGTTATTTTAGATGATTAATAAAAATACATATTTTTGTGAAGGCCATCATCCATTTTATTTTAATTAAAAATGTAAAATATAAATTAAATTGTATTGGAATAAAAAAAATTCTTTTAATTTAAAATAATATTATTTATTTCCATGTGAATCAAAAATGTAATAGATTTTACTATAATATCATAATTATGTTTTAAAAAGATTTTTTTTAAAAACTCTATTCGACATGTTTTTTAGACTTATATTAAAATTTATTTCATCTAATAAGAGGAATATTATCATGAAAAACCATTTTAATATTTTTTATTTTGAGGATTAAATTTTTGAAATATTTAAATTTCATTATTGTTCATAATGAATAGTAAACATGGTAAACCATAGTCACTACGATAATGTTTAAAATATGATAAAATGGGATAAACCTATGGGTTAAGTATTCATTATAACCCTAAAACGTACCTTTATTTTATTTTATTAGTTTATTTCCGACATAATCATCTAATGTAAAAAAAATTAATATTTGTTCTATTTATCTTGGATTAAAACTATAATATTATTTAAGTAAAAAATAAATAAAAAATGTCACAAACATTATTTTTAATATCTCTAATATGTGATCTTTGAGGAAACTGATGTTTTAAATGGTAATTATTAATTTTATTAAATATTAATTATTTTTTTAGTATAAAATTATTTTTAATTATTATTTATGGTTTAATAAACTAGTATTCTTATGTACTATTGAATAGTGTGTGTGAAAAGCGATAGAAAATATAGTTACTAATTTTTAAAATATAAAGAGTAATATTTTTTCATGAATTATGGTATTGTATGTAAGAATATATCTCCAAGTTATATTTACAATAAATATATTTTTATTATATTTAAGGTTAAAAGTGTATACATAGAATGATGGAATTGAGGTAAGGGTAATTTCATGAAATTTCCGATGTAACGATACATGTTTTAAATAATGCACATAATTTTTATATTATGTATATTATATCACTTTGAAATAATATATAATTATTTACTCATTATTCAATGAAAATATTTTTTTTCAATTTTTTGCTTTTAACTGTTTTGATTCCAATTTTACCAAAATTTTATGTACTTATTTCAAAATCTTGTTTCTAACTGATATTTTTTATTATCAATTTTTTTGTTAAAATTTTATTATGATATATTCTTTATAAACCCATTTTATTTTAATATATTTCATTTATTTTTTATGTTTCTATGTTTTCATCAAATTTACCCTCTCTTCATTATATAAAATAATGTAGAAAATGTTATAATAAAAATTCATCCATATTTCCTCTTTAGTTGTTGAAAATTTTATTCAATATACACTTTCTATAAATTTTTTTTAAGAATGCTATCATCTAAAATAATATTATTATTTAAATTCAACTCAACCATATTTTACATTTTCCACTTTTTAATAGGTATAATCTATTCAATTACCAAAATTCATACATGAGGATGCTTTACCAAAAATGTGAAATGGATCATTTTTTTAACATTTACCAAATGAAATAAAATCCATTATAAATATCATTCATTTCATTCAGGAATATTTGAAAGTATCAAAATAATTTTGATATAATATTTTTTACAATACTTGTGAAATTTTATGCCTATTAATATATTGAAAGTTAATTGTATTTTCGTAGTTTTTAAAGAAATGTATTAATTATCTTTCAAAGGTATTTTTTATCTTTGTTAATGAACCATAATATTCATTAAGAATCAGTAGGGACACGATCTGATGATTTTGTTCATGTTATTTTTTATATTTAATATAAATAATTGATGTTAAAATATTAATGAAATATGTTTCTTTTTTAATTGGTTACAGTATAATGAATGGATAGTCCTCTATAATCATTTACATATTAGTGGTTTTATGGATATTTAATTTTCCATGATCAAATTCCATACCACTCTCCATCATTTGATTTGATAATATCTTTCTCCTCTATTTCCATATTCTATTATGTCATGGATATGGTTATTCCCTAAATTGTATAACATTTCAACATATATTTTTAATTAAATGAATCTTATATTAAATTATATTTCATTTACTAGGGAAATATTGTTGTTATGTATTCTTGATTAAATACGTATAATTATTAATATGTGATATTGATTATATTGATGATCAAATATAAGTGGGATACAATGGACAAAAGTAATGAAAAGGCCACACCGATAATAGGTATCCCCTCAATGCATTAACATGTCTCATGAGACAAAAGAGGATAACATTATTCAAAGGTTGAGGTTTTAATTTTAAAATCAAAATAGTGGTGTATTTGGTGTATGTTGAAACTATTTATGAAAGATGAATTAGTTGATATTAATTGTGAAAATTAATGATTTCTTGGTTGAGAGTAGATGATTTTATGATCTTGAATTTCCAACAATATGCATTTCCGTCATTGAAAATTCATTTATTTTTATATATGTGACGGTTTAGATGATATTGTACAAGGATTTATTTTGTTATAAAGTTCATTATTATGTGGAATTTTGTTTACTTATCTGCCTTTCTATTGAATTTATGCCATATTTACTCCTGATAGATTCTACTATATGTAACCCTTACTGGGTATTTGATCTCACACTTTGATGTATTTTCCTTTCCACCAGATATGAATAAGATATATTTGAATGAAATTCAAAGGTTAAATAAAGTTGTTCAAGATATATTTTGTTATATCAATTTAATATGAAACTAATATATATATATATATATATATATATATCTAGTCTCTTAATACATCAAAACTAATTAATCACTTATGTTGTGATCTCCAGTTTCTTATACCAATGTAATATATAAGAATTATATTTGGGGTGCTTGAGTCATGTAGCACCCTCGGATTGAGGTAAACCATCTCTTTTTGGGTTTTTATTCATATTTTATGTCATTCAAATAAATTAAATTGATGTTTTTTGTACTATAAGATGAGAATAGATATGATTTTAGTTTCTATAAAATTCCACATGAAACATTCATTTAATTAATGGGTTTCATGTCGCTAATTTTTCTGGGAATATTCTTTGGGACCATTAAAGATTAAATAGTTTCATTCGGACTCTTTATAATATGAAAACTTATCAAATCATGAAATTGGTTTTTCTCTAAAATAAAATAGAGGCGATTAATAAATTGGCGTACAAGGCCCCTCAATAAATTCATTATATAATTTCATAATTCATGTCTTGAATAGCATGGGGCCATCTATATTAACATAGAAAGTAGGTGTAATATTTCTCATTCTTCCTCCTATCTTTTCATCTATACTTCCATGGTTTCTATAGGTTATTTTTATTCTCAACTCCTTTGACCTACAATCATTTAGAATTTGATTTTTGAATCAAAGGATATGATCTCCTCTTTCTATTATACCTTGTATAAATTTTAGTTGTCTCAGGTGGAACCTTAGATTGGTGTGTAATAGTGGATCAATATTTTTGTAAATATATTCAAAATATCTTTTGGTTTTTTAAAGGGTATGATATTAAGAGGTTGATCCACTATATAATCATGAATCCATTGTTCTAAATATATTTGATGTAGGTGGATTCACTCTTAATATAATATTTTAAAAAATTATTAGACTGATCTTTGATATATGGTGTTGATGCATTTCTTGTAATATCTTGTGAGATTAAATTCTAATCCCCTCTTTGATGTGATTTCAAACGGGATGGTTTTAAAATATGGTATTTTTATTTAATTAAATGTTTTAACAGTAATGTTTCTTAAAATTATTGGTTTCTATTCATGTTCTTGTGGAATGGAAAATGGGATTAAGTAACACATTTTAAGTGATTATATGGATAGATTATGGGAGGAAGTATCATCACTACTGGTTCCACCAGATAATGTATTAGTGAGTGGTGGACCCCCCCCCCCCACGAGTAAAGGGAATTTTATTATTGCAGAAAGGTGGTGTGTGGGTATGAGACAAGATGTTAACGTATTGATAATAATTTTTTGAAATATTTTTTAGTGTTTTATTAAATTAATATTTATTAGAGTTTCAATTAAACTTCATAAATTCCTCTCTCCTACATATATATAAAAATTGTAACCCATTCTAGTAGTGTTATCATGTGCTGGAAATTCATAATTGAATACTTAATTATTTTATACCCAAACACTATCTGTAATTTTTGTGTCTTTCCTAAATTAATAAATTGAAATATATTAAGGGGTTATTTTTAAACATATCTTTGTAAATATATTTGACCCAAATTTTTGGATTCTTGTACTGGAGATATGAATTGTCTGTATCTTAGTCTAGGATAGTACCACATTTGTGACATTGTTATTTTCGTTGGATTCTTATCGTGACACAATTATTTAATTTCTATTGTTAATATAATATCTATTACATGTTATTTCATTGAGTTAAGTGATTTTTTATTAAAAAATAATTTAGTGTATTGGATTTTTATTTTATAGTACTGTTAGATTCTTTTATTATTAATGGGTAATTATTCCCCCAATCATTCCTCAACCCAGAACATTTATTTTTATCCTTTAGTGTCATGGTGATGTCACTTAAGTTGGTATTTATTTTCATCTTACCAAGACACTAAGGACTAGATGGTTTTTAGATATTCTATCATTTTTGATCGGTGTGTCAATTGGGTCAGTAGCAAAGATTTATGAATATCTGATCCAGAAATTAATAGCAAGACAATACATGACTAAATATTTTATGGTAAACTTCAAGTTTCTAGGGTGTACGAGTATAAAGTGTTATATGACCCTCTTATAATAGTTTTTATCTCATCCTCATGGGGTTATTTTAAGAGTGAGAAACAAAATAAGTTAGCAAAATGGATTTCCACTTATAATTTGTTTTTCATCTGTTCAAATGAATTTAAAAAGACGTTAGTTTTGATACTGTTTGATATGATGGATCCACTGGTAGTTTCTCACAATTTTGAAAATTGTTTATAGTGTTTTGAAATTTATTCATGCCATAAATTATATAAGATAAATAATATAAATAGTATATTGTTATTCTTATATAAAATGGATCCTGTAAGATTCTGTATAAATAAATAGAAGGAATCTATTAAAAATGTTGTTTCACTAGATCCATTGGGGAATTAACAACTTATACAGAGTATTTTGGGCATTTCAATTCATTTATGGGGGAAATTGAAATTATTAATTGAAGAACATAAATCATTTCATATAGTTTCAAAAAATAATCCACATATTTTCAAGGGAATTATATACCTAATAATTCATAAGTGTAAATAAATGAAAGGAATAAAACCTTTTTTCTTCTCGGAATAATAATTGAGTTTAATATTAAATTGGCCACCAATATGTTTGATAATATGACACATCAATAGTGGAATTTATCCTACCAGGATAATGCCGAACAAAGAATTATGTGGGAGGTTTTTGAATAATTGTCTATAAAAATTATTTCCCCACACTATTAAAACTATAATAACAATGTAGTTTTTATGAATAATGCATGAATATTAATCAGTCAAAACGTATGTAGCTATGTTCATGAACATAGTCCATTTTGTTTTGAAAGTATCTCATAGTGAATCCCTGAATGCATGAGTATTTTAGTTAGTATTATGGATAAATACTAAATCCAACATATTTTTCCTTTATAATGTGGATTATATGTTGTTGTTTAATAAATAAGATTTGGAATTAAGTCATCATTATCGTAATAACAATGAATGTAGTAGGATTATTTCCATGGGAAAAGGTGGGAACTATTGTGCTAAAAATAAAGTCAATGTTGATTTATATTTATAGGGAGGTGCCACACCCTATACATATACCACAAAATCAATTAACATTAACAGAATATTATAATGTAAATAATTCTATCAACTGTAGTTTCTTTGGGGATAGGGAGAAGAAATTCACTTCACTGCTAAATAGAATGATCCATTACAGTGAGAAATGGATTATTAAGAAGATTTTCCATAATATTTTGATATCAACATGTGGAACATGCTCGAATCAGCCTCAAATATCATATTCTGGGACTGAATAGTCACGATATAAAAGTTCACACCCCACATAAATATTTTCACTGTGTTTTTTCTAGGAACACTATGGTTATTGAGTTGGAACCTAGTTTGGGAAGTAAGATCTATCCCACAATAAATAAATGATATTTATATAGAGAAAGAAAGATATTTCATGAAAGAAACCAGATCCATCTACGTTGTGATGTACCATTCTTTAGAGCTACAGTCTTATGCATGTATTTTTTAAAATGATAAAATAACCTTATATCAATGTTTTTTATGATCTTACATAATTAATACAAAATGTGGAATTGAGTCTTTATTTCATTAGTATCAAGACACTCATTCAATAGCGATAGTGTATATGTTTCAAATACCTTTCATTCTGTATTATAATTGATTCAATGTGGTTTCCTAGGATTTTATAGTTGGGAAGAAATATGTTTTTATTTAATATTTTTTTTGTACTAGATTGAGGGATTTTAATCCAATATTGATTATTAAACTAAAGATGAGACATTTAAATCTTAGTATGGATACATTCACATTTTCAGGGGTGATTTAAATATAATTACATGTAGAGAAATACTATTGATAATAGTTTATTGAATTATCTCAATAAATTTATCCATAATGACATTTAGTATAACTGATGAACATGGAATGGGATTATTTTTGAAATATTGGATCAAAACCCATATTTCATTCAAAATGAGTTCACATGGTAACCACCTGGAAGATAAATCAAATTTTTATTGATCTACACCTAGAAAGAATCCCTATTTTTCTATTTTCTTATATAATGGCTCTGACTGAGTTTTAAGAATTTAATTTTCAGTGATATGAGTTTGAAATTTAAGGCATTACCAAATCGAGTATATTACCTAGGGAATCAATGGTTTTATTTGTACAGTAGTCAGATGGTACCCTCCACATATGAATTATTTATTTTATGTTGAATCATGTGATAATAAAAATCAGGGTCTACTTTATTTAATAGATGAAGTATATGATCCACTGAATGAATCTAAATGGTTATCTAAACGAGATATCTGCTTAGGATATCATTAAAGAATTTTGTTTCCTCATGAAGTATATTTAAAAAGAATAAATATCAGTTTATCCTAGAAATATTGAATTATTATTCTATTGGGAGACAACGAAATTTTTTATGAGTGTTGTTTTTTGGTATCACATGGTTATTATGGAAATTTATTGGGACTCCCCGATAATTACATCACAAATTACTTCACTATGAAATAAAGACTTAACACTTGTATGGAATAATGAATTTAAAAAATGATTTTTGAAAATTAAAACTCATCTCACCTCAACACTAATCCAAATATTTCCATAACAATGTAACAGATATTTATTATATGGTGAGGAATCAGGATCTGGTCTTGTTTGTGTTGTCTTATTGGGAGATCGTGTTGCAGCCTATGGTTCATGGGATTAGTGATTACATTATAACAATTATCATATAAATTTACTAGATTTAGATGGGGTAGTCTATTAATTAATTACTTATTAGAATGACATCTTTATAAAAAATTCACAATTTTGAAGAACTATAATTGTTTAAAATACATCTTATTTCAGCAACAAATTGAATTATGGAAAAAAATTATGGATGAATTACCTATTGAAGTTCTATTTCATCTTTTTTCACACACCTAATAAATTTAATTACATGGAAGATGTGTTGATTTTGAAATCATACAGTAAAGTGGTCAAAGAATCTCATGAGAGATGGAAATCTGTGAGCATTATTTTTAATATGAATTTACAATATGATACATAGGGTAACAATGAAATTTTTTGAGAACCAAGATAATGATGGTGGTGTTTTTTTCATGTGTTGTCTTTTTTTTCTAGGTAATTTTTGATGAATATAAATAACATATCACTATTTTGTGGAAAAAAAATTAGGTTTGTTATGAAATAAACCGGAATCATGTTTTTCGATAATTGGACCCATGCATTCATAATTCTTGATCTCGGGATGAGAATGAGAAGGAAAGAAAGAAACATGAGTGAATAGAAAGTATTGATACATTCTGATGTAATTTTGATGATGATTTGAATATTTTTATATCATATAAATCATGAGTTTTATTTAGAAGATGTGATCCAATCTTGATAGAAGAAAGTGGGGATGAAAGAGATGTTTCCAATAAGAAAAGAATCGTATTCGGATTTGTCATATCCAGATAGTAGACAGAAATATGTCATATAGATTTTTTTTAAAACAATCATATATAGATTAAATAGGTGGTGTTGATTTATTTTTCAAAAAAGTCATATCCAGATTAAAGTGGTAGTTCCAATTGTTTATTCGAAACAATCATATCAAAATTGAAATGTGTTTCCGGTTGAAAAGTTGTGCTAACTGAAGAGTAAGATATAGTGCTGATTTTTATTCAAAATGATCATATATGGGTAAAAGTGAGAGAATATACATGTATACCAATTGAAGATCATCATTATCATATTGTAATTGATCAGATCTAGGTAAAAAATAATAGATCCTCCAGATCAAAAATTTACCATATTCAAAATGTATTTGATAGTATTTTGCAAGAGGAAAAGAAAAGAGATGGTACTGATAAAAAAGGAATCATATTCATATTGTATTGTATCATATCTGGTCAGGTCATCATTTTTATATTGTATTGTATCATATCTGGGAATATCATTGTTTTATGATGGTATATGATTGTAACTAGAAAGATCATAACCATAATGATCGTAACTAGAATTACTGTAACCAAAGATGATAGTATTTAGAATTATCATAAAAAGAATTATCGTTCCCAGAATGATCATAACAAAAATGAAATTATCCAGAATGATCATATTTTGAATGATCATATTTAGTATGACTGTATCTGGACCATTTTTATTCATAAAAGATCATATTTGGGTTCTGATTAAAAGAGTGAAGCCAGAATGAATGGAAGGTAACAATACATTCCAATTGAAGTCAGACGATGCTAAAGAAGAACCTAAATGAAATCAAATTCATGAAGGTTTTCATGATTCAAGAACTTGTTTTTTAATGAATTATTGTTTATCAATTTTTTTATGTGAAAATAAAAGAGGCGAATATTGCAGAATAATTTTTTGAGGGGGAGATTAACATTCATATATAATATTTTGATTCGAACTAGTTATGATAATTGTATTCTGAAATCATAATAAAGAATCAGACTCATTTGATTGAACCCATATATTTCTAACAGCTGAAATCGGTCTCACCAATTGAAATGGGATTATGAATAAGAACAGGGGAAGGTTGTGGATTTTTCACGAAGAATAGAGAAGCATTGATGAATTCAAGATTCCTCTACGATTTCTGGAGAAATATAAATTTGGGTGAATTTGTGTGGGTGGGAAAATTGTTGGTATTCCATCATAAACAGGGTTTGGGTCACCTAAAAAATTGAAACAAGAACATTTTACTTTTTAATAATGAGTTCTATTTACTACAAAAGGGAGAAACACTATGTTTTTAGTGAGAGATTGTGATATCATTTTTTTGTATTGAATACATTTCGATGAATATTGTTTTTGGTCGGGTATGGTATCATGATGAATTAATAAAAAGGGTATTTTCTGTACTAGGTATCATAGTATTGAAGATTTATCGACTGAGGAAGTATTTTACTAAGTCTCATCATACTCAGTGATTGTAGTGGCAATGATTCATTTCCATTATATTCTATCAGAAAAGAGTATAGTGAGTATTGTGTGGTAATAATCAATTATAGAAGAATCAGAATCATAAAATATCAATCGTATTGTTTCATAACAAATTACATGTGTGTCTTACCATTCTTTTGGGTAAGGAATTGAATAATATTATTTCAATTCGATACATTTTTTGAATTGAAATAAAGTTAATGTAACATGATTTGTTACCAGAATGTTTTTTACTATATAGTACTAAGAGGGTGCACATGAACTTGTTTTATTGTTACATAGTGTGCAAGAGTGAATGGGAGCATCATACTCATTCTAATCCAAGGACTGGTTTCTTGTGTATTGTATTGTATTGGATAATTTTCAAACCATACCAATGACGTAGCTATTCTTACAGAATAGTGAACCCTTTAAATCATTGTGGTCATTTAGTGTTTTTTGATTTGATTTTGACCTAGGAATCGATATATATAATATAATGTGAAGATTATTTCCTTTTAAAAGAAAAAAAATGAAAAATGGTGTCGTTGATTCACCCCCACCCCCTCTTAGTGATACAGTACTCCGACTGGTCACTTTCAGTTGCTATGAGACCCATGATCTCTTCATTATTCTTTACTAGTAGAGAATTTAAACTATGTGAATAGTAGAGGTATTCTAATAATTGATGTAAATAAGTATCATACATGGGAATATAGAATTTTTCCATATCTTATTTCAATAATTTATTATGTTCTTGATGTTGTAATTGTTGGGTTTCCTCCCATTTATGATAGTGCTCCACTTACACCAATTGAAATGAAGTTTCACAGAATTATGGAAGGGACATGAATGCTATATTATCATAACAATATGATTGTCAAATCTTGAGAGTGATAGGTGTTTCCACATCTAATGGTATATGGGAATAATTGAAAGACATATATGAATGCAATATAAAAGTGAAGAAGGTAGTGTTACAAATATGGAGATTGATGTATGATGACATATTGATGGGTGAGCACGAATCTGCTGAGTCATTATATACCAGGGTGAATGTAAATGTCAATATTATCACATGTATTGGATAAATGATGAAATAATGTACATTAATTGATATTATCTTGAGAATACCACCTGAATAATTCGATGCAAAATATTCTTCATTAAATTACATAGATCCTGAAACATTATCTCTTGATGATTTATATAGCTATTTTATCACCTATGAAATGACAATAGGGTATTCAATAAAGAGAAAAAAAGTTTTATAGAGAAATTTATTTCAATACTATGAATAAATAATACTCGATGATGATTTTTATTGAAGTTGAATCTCGAGATTTTGATTCTGAAAATGAGGTATATAATAATCTCAATGATATCATATCCTTGTTATCTAATAATTTGAAAAGAAGTACATAGAAATAAAAAGTGAAACATCCCTTGAATTGTTTTGAATGTGGAGGTGTTGGTCACATTGAAATTAATTTGCCTAGATAAAATAAAGAATAGTTTATTGATATTGATGAAATAAATACAAGAAGATCAGGGAAGAAAATGGGAGACAAAGGATAAAAAAAGAAATTCAAAAAATAAAAAATAAGAAGTTTCTTGTCTACATATGATGATGAATAATAGAGTTATGTTGAATATGAAAAATAAATTTAGTATGGTATTGATAATACATTCATTGAAATAGTGAATGATAAAGAATTTGGAAGTAGTAGTTTTGAAGAAGAAGAAACTCAACTTGAAATGAATTTGAAAGATGAGTTGAATGAATGTCTGAGAAATGTCAGAAGGCATGAAAAGATGAAAAAAAAGATGAAAAATGAATAATAAAGCAAACAAGAATATTTTTTCGGTGATAAAGAATGTATGGTTTAATATATTGATGATTTAATGAAATATTTTTAGGATGAAAATTATCATAATATGCATTGGGATGTGAAGTTGAAGGAAAAAATAATTAGAGTTGGAAATTTCCCAACATAAACACTCTAAATCTAAAAAGAAATGTCTAAGTTTCTAAAACAATATCACTTATATTGGTGAATGTTCTCGTAATGAGAAACTTGAGAAGGTTCAACAAAATATACCTTCAAAGGATGAGAATAATAATAGAATTGTGTCTGAAAATAATAATGTTGGGAATGTTATATATGTTGTTTAAGTTAATAATTAAGAAGTTAAAAAACATCTTAATTTTGAAAAGGTTTTACCAGGATCCAAAAAAATCAAACACTTCTTATCTTATCAAGGATGAAAATAAAAATAAGAATCCAATTGAAAGTGAAATGATGTTATTTGATAAATTTTTCCATAATTCTAATATGTGTGGTGGTTTTATAGGAAATTAATTTTCCTATGGTTATTGTTGGAATTGTGGGAGATAATGTCACCCATCAAATATGTGTTGGTTCAATCAACAACATTATTATTATCCCATAGGTTATTAACTAAAGAGATTTAGGGGGATTAAATCTCATCAAAGAATGAAAAATGAGATGGTTGTCTTGAGGAAAACTGAAAATAATGAAGTGAAGATTGAAAATAGGTTCTAACCCTTTGAAACTATTTTTTAATGATGTGAACAACCTAGGATCCTCGAAAATGATATCCTATTTTGTTACTAGCTCATAAAAATATCATCAACTTTCAAAATCTGAAGGTGAAGAATGAAATCAATAGATAAAAGGCACTTGTTGTTGAAACTAAATTAAAATCCATGAATTAGAACGACCCTAGATACTTGATAGGGGTCATTTTTCTGACATGACAGGAGACATAAAATTATCGAAGGATGTGAAAGATTATAAATAAGGCACAATAAAATTGGCAATGATGAATCATTGAAAATATAATGTGTTGGGTCAAAAATTATTGGAAAATAAACGATGAAATATAATAAAACATTGTATGTTGATGTGCTGATAAAAAACATTCTATGTTTCTCACAATTGTTGGATGAGAGTAAAAATTTATCTTCATCATAGATGGAATTTTCGTTTAGAGTGAAGAATATGGAAAGATTATTACAAGAGGCCAACGTATGAAAGGAAATTAGTTCAGGTTGGTGATTCAAAAAACTCTTCTTACATTAGTATGATGGAATAAAATCAGTTATTGGCTAAGAGGATTGGACATATATGTCATAGAAACCTGAGAAAGTTATCAGAAAGATATAGTTTTCGAGACATTCTTTATTTTCCATGAATAATATATTGGTGTTTCACTATCTTCCAGAATAGAAAAATTACAAATGTTGTGAATAAGAAAGTTCAGATTTGCTCAAAACAAACTCTGGAGCCGATCCATTCTGATAAATGTGGTCCAATGAGAAAATAATAAACTCATGTAGATAAGTACTTTATTAATTTCATAGATGATTTTACTATAATTACTTTTTTTATGTACATGAAACTGAAATTATAAGAATTTAAAGTGTTTAAAAGCATCAAAAGAAAATATGAGATAGAATATTTGTATTCTATAATGAAGTGGAGAACTGATAATGATGGTGAATAAAAAAGTGACAAGTTTGAAGACTATCTTGAGAAGCATGGAATTTGGCATTAGTATATCTACCTATACACGCCCCATAAAAATGGGGTTGCTGAATTAATGAATAGAATACTGGTGGAAATTTGAAGAACCATGTCACTTGAGCTTGTCCATTCTCATTACTTTTGGAGGAAATCCATGAGTACATATACTTATATTTAGAACCATTGTTTCTACTGACCTTAAAAATGTATGGCACCCTATGAATTGTTTTATGTAAAAACTACATGATTGAAGCACTTTAGAGTTTTCAGGAGTCCTTGTATTATAATGAAGAAAGTGGGAATATATGGAATGTTTTAGCATAATGGTGAGGATTGAATCATTATTTTCTATTCTCCAAAACTAATAGGGTATACGTGCTTTAACAAAGAAACAAAAATAATTTTTGATTATTTGATGTAAATTTTATTGATGTATCTGAGAAAGAGAAACATGTTTAGGCAGACAATGATTTTAAGCATGTTGAATAATATAATTCCGGTAAGTATAAAAATGATTTTAATCCTAATAAATGTGAATAATTTGACTTATCTATTTCTAGTGATGTGGAAGGCAATTGAAAATCATATCCAAGTGTGAGGAAACATAGGAAAGAACAAAATATAATTGGTGATTAAAATCAAAAGGATCGAACAAGAAGAACAACCAATTTAATTACACATACTTTTTTTGTATTAAAAAGTGGAAATCAATTATGTGAATGAAGATTTTGATCATTTATAATGGATTCTAGTAATGAATAAATAAATATATAAGATTGAAAAGAATAATACAAGATAACTTGTACCCAAGTTTAAAAATAAATATCATTGGCACAAAATGGTATTTCCGGAAAAAGCTAAATGAAAAAATGTGATGATATAAGAAACAAAGAAATATTGATTTTCAAATGGTATTAAATGATTGAGGGTATCGATTTTGATGAAAACCTTTCTCTAGTTTCAATAAGTAAAACAATCAGAATCATTCTTGTTATTTTCACACAATGAGGATACAAGATCATTAAAAAGGATGTCAAATCTACATTCATAAATGGTGATCTTTAAGAAGATGTTTATATTGAAAAAACATGTTGCTCTGTCATTGGAAAAGATCAAGGTTATGTGTGCAGATTAAAAATGAATTATATTTAAGGGTAGATCTCAATATTAACCTCAGATAATTTCAAGAGTATTCCTTAATTGTAATTGTTTCTGTTGATGATATTATCATTGCTAGGAATGGTGACGGAAGATGTGAAGTTTTTTCTAACAAATGAATAATGTAATTGAAATGTTAATGCTGGGATAAATGAAATACTTTCTTGGGTTAGAAATCCATTAATAGAAGGAATAAATTTTTTGTCCCAATAAAAATATGCAAAATTACTACTCAATTGGTTTCGCAACGAAAATTAAAAAATTATTTCCAATCCAATTTTTGTTGGATCAAAGTTGAGTAAATATGGAGATAGAAAAGAAGTTGATCAAAAATAGTATCTAAAACATTATTGGAAGTCTATAATATTTGACTACCTCAAAACATGACATTTTTTATGTCGTTACCGTATGTGCTAGATTTCAATGTTCTCCAAAAAATCACATTTACATGATAGAAAAAAATAATTATTAGATATATAATATTCACAATAAACAATAGAATCAAATATTATAGATCAAATTGATTTGAATAGTTTGAGTATTCAGATATAGATTGGGAAAAAAAATATAGATGATATAAGATCCATATCTAGTGGGGTATTATTTCTGAGAAATAATTGTGTTAGTTGGCATTAAAAGAAAAAAAATTCATTAACTCTCGGTGTGGAAAAATATAATTATGTTGTTGATACTCACTCCACTACTCAACATATGTGGATTTAAACACAATTAGATGTTTTACATCTAGAAGTGAAGTTACACCTTCTCTTGGGTTGTGACTATTAAAGTATAATCATTCTCACTAGGAATCAAGTGCTAAATTATGGTTCAAAAAATATTTATTTAAAATATCAGTTCATCAAATATCATGTGGAGATGAATTAATTTAATCTGAATTAAATTACTACATTTAAAAAAGTGTCTGATATTTTCAAAAAACTTGTATCGAAGGTATCATTTTCCAAAATTAGGTTGAACATGGGTGCCCAACCTCTTTCTCTTCAATCTTGAGGTATGTATATTTATCCCCTCTCTCAGATTACCTTTGGATTTTTTTAGGTGGTGAATTATTTTATTTCGTAAATATATTTCCCAAAAGTGATAGTTATGGGTATGTTCTGAATTTAGAATCGTTTAGTGTGTGAACTATTCTAACTATTTGTGATAGTGGTTGTATAAAAAGAAATTGATTTGTTTTCCAAGGAATATAATGAAAGGAAGGATAAAAGTGAGAGGTTTACATGATCATTTTTTTGGATAACATTTTTCTGCAATTAATGGTTCTTGTTTTCTATAATGATTTACCTCGTGTAGGTTTAGAATTATTGATATATAATACACTTCTTAAGGATACAAATTTCATTGATTTGTGAAACATGATTGAAAACAAAATCTATATGGGGATATTTTTATGTCCAAATTTATGATGAAGGTGTTTTGTGTTCAATTGTTATATTTTTCTGTCAAGGTATGTTTTGAAGAAAGGAAATAACTTCAATTTTTTGTGGAAACAATTGTTTTTGGTTTTTTTTAAATAATTGGAACAATGTATTCTGAAAATTGGACTCAGGCATTTAGAATGTTTGTTCTCATGAATAGAAATAGAAGTAAAGAAGGAAACTTAAGTGAATGAAATGTTATCATACTTTACAATGTAATTGTGATGATAGTTTTCTGATTTATATTTCATATGAATCTTGAGTAGTATTGATAACTCACAATGAAATATTGATAGATGAAAGAGGGAATTAAAGAGATGCTTCAAATCAGAAATGAATTGTATTATGATTTATTGTCTACGGATTGTAGATAGAAAAATGTTTTAGCAATTGTTTTTAGATACAATTATATCCAGATTGAAGAGGTGGTGATGATTTTTTTTCAAAACAATTTTATCTGTATTGAGGATGTGGTGCCAAATTTTTTTAAACAATTGTATCTAGATTGAAAAGTGATGTCCATTGAAAAGGGGTGTTGATAGAAGATTAAGAGATGGTGCTGATTGTTTTTCAAAATGATTATATCTGGGTAAAAGTGAAAGAATAGAAATGGTTATTATAAAATATCATCATTAATAGAATCTCATTGATCAGATCTAGTTGAATTAGAATAGATTATAATGATCAAAAATGAATTTTATTCATAATATATTTTATCGTATTCAGGTAAATGAAAATAAAAGATATGACATTTATCATGAAGGAATCATCTTCTGATTGTATTGTATCATGTATGGGAAGATCATCATTTTCATTTTGTATTTAATAATATCTTGGTAGATCATCATTTTCAGAGTGTATTGAATCATATCCGGGAATATAATTATTTTTAAATGTTATTTGATCATAACTAGAATGATTGTAACAAGAATTATTAGAACCAGAATGATCGTATCCAGAACTATCATAACTAGAATTATCGTAACCAGAATGGTCATAGCCAGAATGATTTTATCCTGAATGATCATATCTAGAATGATCATATTTAGGATGATCGTATTGAGAAAATTTTTATCCAGAAAAGATCATGTATGGGTTTATATTCAAAGAAAGAATCTTGAATGAATGGAAAGTTACAATACATTCCAATTGAATTAATACAATGCTAAAGATGATCCTCAATGAATAAAAATTCATGAAAGATGTAATAATTCAATCACTATTTTGGGAAGGAAGTATTGATTCCCAAGTGGTTAAAGGGAAAATAAAAGTGAAGAAAATTTCTGAATGATTTGCCGAATGGGAGATGAATTTTTTAATATAATATATTGTTTCAAATCAATTCTGAGAATCGTATTCAGAAACAACATGAGGAATCAGACTCATTTGATCCGACCCATATATTTATAACAATTAAAATTTGTCTCACCTATTTAAATTGTAGTGTGATGATGAAGAGAAGAATAGTGTCGATGTTTTGAGAAGAATCGAGAAGTGTTGAAGAATTCAGGATTGACATGAGATTTAAGGTGAAATCAAAATTTGGGAGAATTTGTGTGAGTGGGAAACATTTTGGTTTTCCTACCTAAACTCGTTTTGGGTCACCAATAAAAGGTTAAAAAATACATTGTTCTTTCTGACATCATGTACTATTCACCGGATAAGAGAGTGAAGCATTGAGTTTTTTTTTGGAGAAAGTGATGCCGTTTTTTTAGTATTTAATAAATTTTGACGGGGATTGTATTCAGCTGGGTTTGGAGTCCAGTTGAATTAATAATAATGGGATTTTCAATACTAGGTATCCTTATATTGAAGATTCTCAGACAGAGGATGTTTTTTACTGAGTTTAATTGTACTCAGGGATTGAAGTGGGGTTGATTCATTTCCATTATAATATATCAAAAAATCATACTGGGAGTATTGTTTAGTATGAATCAGACTAAGTGGAATGAAACTCAGAAAATATCAAACATAGTGTTTCATGAAAAAATCATGGTGGTTCTTACATTTCATATTTGTATGGAATTAATGAATTTTATTTAAATTGAATACAATGGTTTCTTTGAAAATAAGTTCATGTAACCTGAGCTGTTACAAAACATTCTATTACAATATTGTGCTAAGAGGATGAACATGTACTGGTTGTATTATTTCATAGTGATACACGATTGAAAGGGTACATCCTACTCTATGTAATCCAATGATCGATTTTAGTGGATTGAAAGGTATATGATCATTTCCAAACCATACCATGTACATAGATATTCTTATGTAATTGTGAACCTTGTAAATCATTATGTTCCTTTGGATTAGTGTGGATTTGTTTCTCAGTAGGGAATTGAAATCATTAACAAGAGGTGAGGGTTTTTTCAATTGAAAAGAAACATAATAGAAAAAGGGTATCACTGATTCACCCCTTAACCATCTTAGTGATACATTAGAATTTTCATTCCAATAAAACCTATTATGGTCTTCAAAATTTTGGGAAAGGAATATTAGTTAAAATATTTTTATTGTATTAGGATTATGTTAAACATAAATGGTGTGTAGACTTATGAAGACTTGAATGAAGATGAAAACAATTTCTTATTATTTTGGAATTGAATTGAATTTAATTATACTAGATAAGAAAATCATTGTTCAGTGTATCCTAGTATAAAATGGTTTATTCACCCTTGTGTTTATAAGAATTACAAGGTGATTAAGGAATATTTCTGGTGGTTAGGTATGCAATTTAAGATCCCAAGTTTAATGATGTAATTTCTGACAATCTATTTGGTAAATTATGAACATAAATAAATTGATGGAATGTTTTATATTGTTACTATACATAAGAGAAAGTGGGAAAATTGAGATGAATTTTTTCAAAGGCCTTCTAAAAAATATTCAAAAACATGATGCTATATTGGAAATATTTGATAGACTTTAAATGTCATAACACAATATCCCAATCATTTAATCCAACATGGTAGTGCAATTATGAAAATTTTATATCCAACAATTGGTGGGATTGGATGGAGTTTCTTCATGGAATTTATCTGATGTGGACACCCATTTTACTTCTCAATTTTAGTTACCATTACAATAGGATATTGGAAATCAATTGAATGTGATCACAACATATCATATTTAAATATATGGATATTTATAATGAAATATTTTAAAATTGGAAGAAATTATTTGAAATTCTGTCATGGTCTTTGGTGGTCATCAGAGGATCATATGACATTGGTATAAGGCTAAAGTTACAACAGTTACCAGGAGAAAATACAAATGCCACTATTTGATGCATTTTATGGATATCCCTATTGGCCTCCATTTTTTGGGTATAAATTGGAGATACATTGTTTATTTTTCCTAGTCTAGATTATGAGACTATAAATTAAATTCAAATAATTTGAAATCCGATGGATTTGGATCAATGTAGTAGGAATTCAAATGAAAATAATTCACACTCACATTTACCTTTTTCATCAGTTACCACGTTTTTCAGAATGTTTCACCAAAATGTGGTCATTTATAATTGGGGAAATAAGGAAATATATCACCACAGTATGTATGAGATTTTTATTTTTTTTGATATTATTGGATCTATTGTTTACCAATTGGTATTACTAAAGTGATTCAGTGTTTTCCATAATGTATCCCATGTTTCCCAATTGAAGTTGCATCATCTTTATCCACATCATCTCGTCATTTTTTATTATCTTACTCTTCAGCATTATATTAATTTATTCCATGAACCATTATGGGTTTATGAAAGTATGGAAAATAACAACTGAGGGAGATATATTTTATTATGAAAACTATGGTTGCAAAGTCATGTATAAGAGGAATCATGTTAATGGGATAAGTTTATGCGGTAATGATAGAATATCTTATTTAAGGTAAACGATGATATTTATATTCATGAGGATGGAAAACCCCATGGTGGGATGAATTTAAAACCCTATTTTTAGGAATTTTATCTCTATATACTTGTCCATTTTTTAGTTTTATTTCATTATTATAATTTTCCTATAAGTGTTAGATGGAGTGATATTAGAGGAGATCAGATTATGGATACTTGAAAATTTTTTATAAAACATTCATATTGTGAGATTTTTGTAACCCTGACCTTTGAAATTGTTTTATTTTGGTCATTTCTGGATTTTTGGTTATTCAGAGGAGGTTTCAATTGTTTCTAACTTTAAATATTTTAAATTTGGTTTAAAATATATATTTTTTGGGATTGGAAGTAAGGGGTACACGGGTAATGCACTGTAATTGTAAAGAAAGTATTTTATCCCAGGTATCTATGCTACTCATTTCGTAGTAAAAAAAGTATCATTGGTTACCCATGGTTTGGGAAACAATGCATCAATTTTGCATGAGGTTTTGTCCATTTAGATAGTGGCTTCCACATAGTTTGGGAAAAGTTTTTCAAAATGTCTTGACTAACCCTTTGTGGTGGCCATTTTCACAAAATTTGGAAATTCCTAGTTTTTATTCCTTTAGTTTAGAACCTTTTAGGATTTCCTCCCCTTGATTTTTTAGGCCATGTCACAGGGTTCCGAAAACCCCACTCTCTTTGGTTCTCCTCCCTCCTTAGATGCTTCTCCAAATTTCTAACTTCATTTTCATTGTGTTTGGCCCCATTTATCCTCTTATTTTTTCCAAACATGGATTTGTAGGGTTTTCATTGTGTGGTTTCTTTCATGGATGAACTATATGGTTTAATTTTTGTGTATTATTCTATTTCAATGAAGTTACGGTGTGTCGATCATGTCTCAGGAGTGAATATCCCTTCCCCAAAGGATTCATCATATTCACACTCCATTGAGGTAGGTGTTCCTATTTAATCCTTTCAAGTTCATTCCATTTGATGATTAGTTATTTTTAAATGATATATAAATGAACATCATATGATTTAGGTGGGGTTTCATGGGTTATTATGGTTTTTTATTTAGGAATGAAATAGTGGAAGTTATTCTAAAAGGGGGTTTTCTAAGAATGATATATAATTTTATACATGAGGTGTTTGATAATGTTCCTTAAAGTTTCATATAGTGAAACAGATCACTTATAATGATTTTTATCCTTTCCAAGATTTTGTTTCATCGTATTAATTATGTTTTTAGTATTTTGTGTTATTTGGGAGCCTCTTTATGGGTAGTGGAATTATGTTAAAATGCTTGAAAATGGTTATTTTTTTCTTAAATACTTATTGTTAATTTTTTCATTAGATGTGACCTCTGGGATGGTATAATAGATAGTTTTATTTCATCGATATTGTTTTTTATGACTTTAGGGACACTCTGAGTGTTTCATTATATGATTCCACATCCTTTGATGCGAGCGGTGAACACTCGGAAGGGAATACTAGTGATGATGACACTTTAAAGTGACGCTACATTTCCCATAATATGTACCTTTAATTTTTAAATAGATTATTTCATTCCATTGTTATTTTTAAATTGGTTTCAAATGTATTCTTCAAATATTGGCTCATTCGGAACATTTCATGAGGTTTCATAATTTACTCTAATTAGGAAATTGTTTTGTAAATGTATTTTGATTTGGAAATCATAACGGCCTATTTTGAATTATGAATATCAAAGGGGGTCCCGTTTTTTAGAAATGGTACAAAAACATTTTTAATATTTTTGAATTGATTGTTAAAATTTCTTGGTTTCCACCATATAATGTATTTGGAAATTAATTGTGGTTTTTGATTTATAAATGTTTGGTTGGTACCTCAGTATCTTTTGGGGAAACGGTTTGAAAGTTCAGGTGATGTGAGGTCTTTGTTGGAACTTGTGTGTGGCTTGTTAACCCATATAAAGAATTTCCAATTGTGGGTTATCATGTGGGTTGTGTCAGTGATTCATGTAGGTTAGTGTGGTGGTGGTTGGTAAGGTGATTTAGGAATTTGATGGGATCCTACATACAAATTGTATTGATACATGAGTTTTATGGTCATCATTTACAGGGATGAGTGTTGGTAGATTATAGAACCTGATAGTACAACATGGTACACATATGACATAATAGGGCCTGGTGGGATGTTCCACTAGATCGGTTAGTTTAGAGAGTCTAGTTTGTTATAGACTATGGAGTTGCGCCATACACTGGTGGTGAGTCTTATTTGAGTACATGATGGTTAACTCTATTGGTGATTAGAATATTCTTTTGATTTTACACTTGGTTTCTTATTTATACTAATTGTCTAATTTCATTATTTCATTTATTTGTTTGGTTGGATTTCTCTTGGGAATTTTCCTTTTAAAATTGTAATCCATTTTGTAAATGGATATGTGATCTATATATTTTTGTCTAAAGGGACTATAATGTATTTTATTTCAGAATAAGAAAAAACTATTTTGATACAAGTATTTAAAAGTTATGTTTGTGGTTTTTTCAGGAAAATAATTGATGGAATATCTGGTGATTTCTTACTCATATGTGATGCTCACACCCTACTTATATCATCCAGTATCAGTAGACAGAAACTATTTTACATGTTTAGGTTTCTGGTTAATGTGCTCATCTATGATCAATTATTAGCTCTTTCTACTTATCAATATTGTTTTATTTGATCGTGGTTCAATGGGAAAAGTCCTCCCAATATTGATATATTTGATGACAAACACTATTTGGAATCCCATGGGGATCGGGAATGCCATTTAGGCCATGTCTCCGACTAGATCAGATATCAGAATGCATAGAAACCCATCTTGGATGGTGAGAAAATTGTATCAGATTCAGGTTCTTGATATTTGTGGTGTCAGGAATATTATATATTAGGAATCTTGGAACTCAGTAGGTATTTATGTGAATATAATCATGGAGTAGTTATAATTATAATCCCTATGTTTATAAGTATAGTTCTAGATTTGAGTATTTTGTCTTTGTTTTGGATGAGGAAAAAAATGGAGGTAATCATTTCTCATGTCATGATCTCACTAGGAGTACTTAACCATGTGGAGATTGTATTCATGGTTCATTTTCATCTTAGTTGTTAGTTATTATATGGGGAATGGCCCACTACCATGTTTACATGTTAGAAATTGAAACAAGTTCCTCGTTCTAGTGGTCTGGTGTGATTAATGTATTGTTTTGGTCTCACATGATGTGACTACTCATTTAAAATGAAAACATTATTTGAAAAATGAAATATATTCATTCAAATAATTTGAAATTGAATATTTGGTAGGGTCTTGGGTTTTTATAGTTAAATTTTATGTGGGACCCTTGGTACTTTTTATAAAAGTTTTTATATATACGGGTATGTATGGAAATTAAATTTTTACATTTATGTCGGGATGATTTCAGTGGTAGTGGATGGAAAAACGTGTGGTTGTTTGTAAAGTTCCACTGGTTTGTATTTCAAATTAATAGTTAACATAGTCTTTCTAAGATGGTTTTTAAAATGAAAAAATATTAAAAGAATTCATTTTTCTTTAGAATGTTGGTTTTCTAATTTTGGTAATAATGGACTTGGACGAAGGGGCTTTAAAAATTTAAATGAAATGGATGGTTTTTTAAAATTGATATGTTATTTTTATTGTTTGTGACTGGAATATGTGAAATTTTCTTGGACTGAGGTGGTCTCTTGGATGTTTTTTGGATAGATGTTGATTTTTTTATTGTATTTTGATATTGATCATAATATTGTTCCCAGAAAGGTCCACACGGTTTCTACGGACTCATGCATAGTTTATGAATCTTCTTGAGTGTTTCCTATCTATCATGGTGTTTAAGGTCCTCTAGCGTTATTAGAATGTATATAGGAATTTAATATAGTCTTTAGATCATTGGAAACTCCAAAAGTAATTAAATTTCGTGATTTCAAGTTGTTTGTTTGAGGGTCGAGCTCTAGAATAGTGGAAATAGATTTATGTATCATCGATGTAAGATGGAATGATGTGGGATGTGTTTAAAATTATTTTTATATGAGGATTTATTCCTAAAGAGGTGAAGATGACGAATTTGGAAGAACTCAGGAATATTTAGTAGGGTTAGGAGATGGTGAAGGCTTCTGTAGTATTTCACAAGGAGCTAGTTTTCTTTTCCCTATAGTTAGCATCGCAGAATCTTTTAGATGCTTGTCTTTTAATTGGGTGTATTTTTCAAGAGGTCAAGGAGTGATATCTTCCATCTCAGGATCATAATTACTTAAATTTGGTTGAAAAATCATTCTTAGCTGATTTGTTTTCTGTTGTAAAAGTTTGAAATCTAGCATATGATTCTTCTCTTGAAGGTTTCCCATATGGCGAGAGGTGTAAGATAGTTAAACATGTTCCCAAAAGTCATCATTATTTGACTTTAGATTTCAGTTCATTAGAATGTAGTCTTCTTTACAACAATTTTGGTTGGTTTGGACATTCAAAGTTATCTTTTCATGATCCTATAAAGGCTTATCACCAGTGTGTCCATTTGGGTAATTTAGAAAGGTTTTTTGGAATAATTTCCCAAAAATGAGTTTTGATCAGAGGATGTCAGCTTCTAGTTGCGAGGAAGTAGATTATTCAACCATCAAGACTCCAACCATTGGCCCTGGAGTGAATATATAATACAGACATAAAATTCAAATGGTGTTTTTGGAACCTTAGCTCATATTTATCTTCTTGATTTAGGTCAAGACGTTCAAATTTTCCTAGTTTCCATTTTTTTGTTTTTGTAAGATAATATTTATTTCATAAAAGTCTGCTAAAGTTTCTTATTCTAGATATGGGTGGTTATTTTTATCTAAATGAATCTTTTTGGGTAATTTGTTCTTATATAAGTATTCTTATACCTGATGTGGTTTAGTATCGATTATGGCTATGCTAATTTGATGATTCTAGAGTTTTCTATATTTATTGGTTTTTAAGTTCAGTTTCTAATTTGGTTTGAATTCCTTTTATTAGATTCACGTAGTTTTGTGGGTTCGGTTTTTGGAGGAAGATACTAGTTTTGGTGAAAATTTAGTCTACCTATTATAAAGAAGATGTAAACATTGCAGTCAGTAGTTCCCCGCCATGGTGGGTGTGTTTCTCGATTAATATGTAGATGTTGGGGTCACACAAGTTGTGAGTTCTCGATTTTCATTATGATGTTAGTTGAATTATTTTGGAGGGGTGAAACATTTTTTATTCACATGAGGTACTTTTTGCTTCACGTTTCAATATAATC
Source organism: Viscum album (assembly GCA_963277665.1). NCBI lineage: Eukaryota > Viridiplantae > Streptophyta > Magnoliopsida > Santalales > Viscaceae > Viscum > Viscum album. The sequence continues at coordinate 1,229,613,931 of OY728162.1, read as the reverse complement.
ATTTTGGTTTTTCTTCTAGAGTGAGATATCACACTATGATTCAATTCTATTTGATTTAGATCGTGTATAGAATCGTGTATTTTTATCTTTAAGATGGTTGAAATTTTGGACGCATAATCTGTATGAATTTGGGAGAATTTTCATACCGTAACCATTATAATTATTTTATATTTTTAAATTTAAATATTTTGGGTCCATTTGATGATGTTTGGGTGGAGTCTTGGCTTAAAATTTTGAGTTTGGTTTAAAATAGTTGGTTTGGGCTTCGAAAGAAGGGGAGCATGGGCAACACACAGTTAACGTAATTAGTGAGACTTCACCCCAAGTAAAAATGAAGCCCATTTTTCAGTATAAGTGAAAGTACACTGTATTTTTATTGTTTATAAAAACCTATTGAAACTATACATGAGGTTATGTCTATTTTGAATGTTTTAGTCACATGGTTTGTGTATGGTTTTTCAAACCGTGCAACCAAATAGTGAGAGCATCCCAGTTTCTTGAAATTTGGAAATTCCAATATTTCAATCCCGTCATTTTAGACCTTTTTGGTATTTCCTCCGATTTGGTCATTTTCGGTATAAGAGAGGGTTCACACATCCCTCTCCCTTTTATTCTCCTCCCTCTATAGATGTTACTCCATGTTTCTAATGTCATATTCTTTGGGTTTAGGCCTAATTTCTCCTATTCTTCTTCTCCTCTATGGACTTCTATGGTTTTAAGGGTGCAGTTCCTCCCTTGGATGAAACCTAGGGGTTTGGGTTTGGGTTTCATTTGATTTAATGGATGTTATGGTGTTCAGATCATGTCTTTGTATTGGATCTCCCTTCTATGAAGGTACCATTGCATTTTCACACCATTGAGGTAGTTTTTTCCATCTATTTCCTTTCTGATGCATTCCATTTAATTCTTGGATAGTTTTAAATGATATCTAAATGTGTTTATCATTCTGTTGGTGAGTTTTTCTAGATTATTATTGTGTTTTTATGTTGGAAAAAATTATTGGAAGTGGTTTTAAAAGGGTTTTTTCTAAGATGGTTATATTATTATGAACATAAGGTGATAGATAAAATGAATTCTAGTTTATTAAAGTGAAATAGAGAATATTTGATGATATTTATCCTCGGTTTTATATTTCCTGGACTTAATTTTTTTGGTATATTTTGGGATTTTGGAGCCTCTTTATGGCACATTCAGTTATGTTAAAATTCTTGAAAATAGTCTTTCAGGTCATAAAAATCTATAGTTGATTTTGAAATTTGATGTTACATGCATGTTTTTCTAAAAAATAGTCATATTTCATAAATATGGATTTTGGATGACTTCGTGGACCCTAAATGTGTGACATTAGACTTCGGCACATCCATGGGTGCACACCTAGATGAAAATAGAATTGATGATGGAAATTAAGAGTGATCCCCCATTTCCATTTAAATTTCTTATTGTTTTTATATGGTTTATTGGATTCCTTTTTTATTATAAATTTGGTTTTAATTTTGTTGTTCTAATATAGGCTCATTTGGCATATTTCATGAGTTTTCATGATTTACTATAATTTAAAAATTGTTTTTTAAATGTATTTATATTTCGATATTTTGAAGGACCATCTAGAAATGTGAATATGATGGTGTTTTCACATGTTTTTTTGGAAATATATTTAAATTTTTTTAATATATTGTAATATCTAGTGTTAAAGGCCCAATTGGAACCTTATAATATTTTGGGAAATGAATTGTTGTTTTAAAAGTATCAATTCCTGGTTGGCCCCATTATATTTATTGAGAAAATGGTTTGAAAGATCATATGATATGAAAATCTATTTGGAACTTGTGAAAGGAATGTGATATAAGGGGAACCACTATATAGGATTTCCCGATGGGATTTATCATGTGGGAGGTGTTAGTGTTTGGGTTAGGCATGTATGATGGTGATAGGTAATGTGAGTCACATGTGAGAGGGTCTCTTACATACATAATATACTTATGCCTTGGGTTTATAATTCATATTTTAGAAGTTAAAGTGATGGTTTATTATTGAACCAGATTTGATGGGTTGGTACCCCCTTTACATTATAGGGTTTGGTGGTATGTACCATTATATTGGCTAATATGAAGTGTGTAGTTGTCTATAAACTATGAAGCTACACCATAAACCTACAGGTGAGTCCGATTCGAGAACGTCCAGGGATCACTCTAGAGATGTTTAATAAATTCCCAGGGTTTATTTTCTATATTTTCTTATTTATATTGTACTGCACTTGGTATCCTGTTTATACAACTCGTTTACCATCAAGATATCTTGGTATTTCTTTCATTGGATTTTTTATTTGAGATTTTTTCTTATAATGGTAATCAATTTTAGAATTGATATGTGGTAACTATTTTTTTCAAAAAAAGGAAATGTGGTGTTTGTATATTTAATAATGATAAATTCCTATTTTATTCACATATTTCAAACTAGTCTTTGTGTACTGTTTCACGGAAAGTAATTCATGGATTCTATGATGATTTCCTACTAATCCATGAAGCTCACACCTTAATTATACCATTCAGTGTCGATAGACCCATGATGTATTTTTGTTAAAGTATCTCAAACAGGTGAGAATACATAGAGGATATTGTCCTTCTGTTTTTTTGGTTTTTGAATTGAGGTGACCATGAATTTATAGGGAGATCATGTAAGTGGAAGTTTTTTTTGTTTTGTTTTAGTTAGGACATTGTTAAGTTGTATATGTACCTAGATAATTTTCATTATTTATTGAAGATAAATTATTTTCATTTTCATCTGGTTCAGATTATTTCATTTAATCCTAGTTCAGTGGAAAAAATTATTCACATTTTTATTACATTGATGCTTGATAGTAGTTTTCATTCCATGGGGAACAAGAATTCCCTTCGGGCCTTGTCTCAGACAGAGTCGGATGCTAGGTTGGATCGAATCGCAACCAGGTTCGCGATAAGATGTTTTCACATTATGATATTGTAGGGAAGATTTTATATAACCATTCAATGAATGAATGGAATGATTTTGTCCATTTAGGATGTGAAAATAATATATATCATGATATAGTATTTTCTTGAAAAAACATCATTGACATGAATATCATTGTATCTAGCCTCTTGATGAATTCACATCATAAATATCTTGGACCCATCATGATTTCCCAAAAAGATTTTTTTAATATTTATAAGTAGGCCTCCTATATTTTTTACTCAACATTTAGGGTTTCAAGAGGATATTTCTAGAGATCTTAAAAATCTATACTCTTTTGACCATAAATTGTTGAGAGTTTTTTTTTGGAATCATAGTTTATGTTCTCCTCCTTTTTCTGACTTTGATCACATTTGGTTATCTTGCATATAACCTCAGATCAGTTTTTATAACCAAATATATATTATTTAGTAATTGTATTAACAATTTCATTGTGGGTTTTTAAAATTTAATAAAAAGAATAGGTAGATCCATGAAATCACCTAGAATCATTTTCACTAGTGCTAATCAATGTTGGGGGATTATATATAAATAAAATGTTCAAGAATTGTATTTTTAGAACATTAATATATTTTGATTATTCATTGATGGAAATATCATCTGAAATTAAATTTTAAAACCCCTGTTTGATTATATTTCGAAAGTATTAGTATTGATAATGGTATTTCTATTTAATTAAAAAAATTATTATAAATTAATCATAAAACTGTAGGTGTGTGTTACTTTTCATGTGGGTGATACTAGATGGAGGAGCCATAATTTATGTTATTGTATAGATAGTTTATGAGAAGAAGTACCACCATAAATGGGTTCTCCAATATATGGCTTTGTGCAATGATGATTAATCACTTACATGTATAGGGAGGTCCAAGGGTGCATGCTTGTTGTGTGTGGGTGTGGAAACAAAATTCCATCCAATGGTAATAAATGAATGAAATCATTTCCATACGTTTAATTACAAGATAATTAATGATGTTTTTGATATAAACTACTTATCTTCATCTATATAATTATTTTTAAAAAAAAATATGAAAACCCTATATTATCCTAGTAAAATGGGTTTAGATGTCTTTGTGGAATACCTACTCGGTTTAAATTCACCCCCTACATGGGTAATTTCCAACATTTAAGATGTTTTATTAAAATATATAGGGAAGTGTTGTGTTTTTTCTTCTCTAGTGGTGATCCACGACATCATGTTTGATTTATAGAGCTATCATTGGGGAGTGTCAAAATATTGGACCGGGATGGTGCCACATTAGTGCCATTATCTTTCTATTTTGAGTATCATCGTGGCACCTTTATTTCAATTCATCATTTATTATGATAATTTCTGTATTGGTATTTTATTGGGTTATATGATTATTCTATTCATGAAAAACTAAAAGTATTAGAGTTATGTTATTTTATTATTTTTAGGTAGTTTTATAATTTTAGGGAAAATCAACCCCTAAAAATTCTCAATCCCTTTGAATTCACTTCCACACATTGGTTTTTGTAGAATCCACCTATGTTTAGTGGAATTATTTCTATTCTTACGAAAATGTGGTGGATGAGGCTTTAAGAATTCATGGATTAATAAATTGGTATCAAATCACAGGTACATGGAACTATGAGAACTATATTTTAGATTAATTTAGTTAACATGGGCATTATGATAATCCCTTATAATATTTGATAAAATTAATGGGTTTTTATTATATACAACAATATTTATTAGGTATTTAGTATACCTATGTGGGTTCCAATGGTTAGGTGTGTCTCCTAGATGACAGATTCGAATTAACACCCACAATAAATATAAACATTTAAAAATAGATCAAACCAATACAGTAGTTTTTTGGACATGTATAGTTCAATGAAATATTATGGTGAATGACTCAAGTTATGATTAATATAATTTCTCATTTAAAGAAAAAAATAGAGAATATAGAGTAAATGATATTTTAACAATACCTTAACAACTATCTCGAGTTATTATTAATAATATAAACCAAACTAAACATTCTGACACAAAAAATAATTGAAATATAGATTTTCAAGTAATTTCAAGAGATAAGGACCACAAAAGGAAATGGATTCAGTATCCTACATATCAATAATTTGAGATGATACAATTGGGTAAAAAATTTATGGGAATTGGATTTTCATACATGTTTGGAGAGAATGGCAATAATTCTCATAATTACAATGATATGAAATAATCTACTAATTATCGTGACCCAATATAAACCATAAATAAATAATTCATTAATATAATTATTTAAATTACACATCTAAAAAATTCTCATAACCCATGTACTGAAGGGATTTTTTTCTTGTTGACTAACAATATAAACATATTATTTTACAAAACATATCAATAGTTTTCCATAATAGTTCCCCTAAAATCATTTTCAAGGTTCCACACAAGAAATTGACATCTTCATAACATGGGGAATAAAAAATTAAAAAGGACTGATATCAAAATCATAGAAATGGGAAAAGAATTTCATATGATATTTGATCATAAACATGAAGGATAATTAGATTAACAGATAGATATCAAAATAAAATATCATAAACCATGTAAAATAATAACAAAACATAATGGTGAAACATATGAAAAAGAAAATATTATTAATGAAGTATAAAATATTTTACATAGATCAAAACACTATTCAATAATCATATAACATATGATTGTGTTATAAATATGAATATAACATTTATAAATGCTTGAATACTAAAAACTATCAATTCATTAAAATTCAATGAATCCGGTAAACTTGACATAAAATGGTAACCAACATTGGAATTTAGCATAACATTATGAAAAACTTGAAAATGGGGGAAACCATTAATATAGGAAACCATGTGTGAGCTACACCATTATACATATATCAATGTGAAAAAATAATTATGTTCATATCTAAAAATGTGAGAAAACCCATCATGCCCATGCTTGTGTAAAATAACTCATTATTACTTTAACAAACTATATCATATGATATATATATATATAAACAAATACATTATATGGTGTCATAGTACCCTCACCTATCCTCATCCATATATATGTGTGTCATAAATATTCAAAAAAATTCATATCATAAATATTACATGTAAAAAAATGGGTTTCGTTAATATTACAATAACATGAAATTATGAAATCATAGGATATAAAAAATTTAACTTCCCAAAGGATTAATAACATAATAACATATATAAGGTGATAACAACAATGATTCAAGGGAAGTAAACCTTAGATAGAAATAGGATTAAAAAATAAACAAATCATAATAACTTTTAAAATATTTATATAAATGATGAAGTCTAAATTGTATTCAATTTTTTTAGAATAGAGAGATAAAATGTCTTAAAAAACAATTATAAATATTCTAAATAGAATATAATTGAAATTAAGAAGTTGTTATCGAAATATTTGGGCTGAAAAATAAAACATTTTATTTTGAAAGGATTTAAAATATTTTTCTTTAGTATTTTGAAGTAACTTTAACCACATCATAGAAATAATATTAATTTTCATTTTAGAAAATGGGAAATGGAATTATTAGAACTAGTTAAAATTAACCATATTAAATTTCTCAAATGAGAGGATAACATTTTATTGAATGAAAATATGGACATGGAAGAAATCATTCATTGGTAAGAGTGAGATTTATTATTACTAATGTTACAATTTTTTGAAAGACATGTAATCAAATAATTCTGTGTTGAAAATGGGAAGTTATTTCCCCATAAATTTAAATGAAATAATAAGTAAAATTTTAAAATGGTTGGATGAATGTATTATTCGAAAATATATTCACATAAGAAAGGATATGAACCAAAGAATCAAAAATTGAGTTGATAAAAACATATACAACAATTGTATCATTTGAATCTTTACAATGAGAGAAATTGATCATAGAGAAAAAAATTACTAATCATTAATTATAATTAAACCATTCTACTAAATTAAAATGGCATAGTACAAATAACATATAAATTGAAACATGGTTTATTGTATAAACATGTTTTATACGATTAAAATTTAAGACAAAGAACCAATTACCTTGTTTCCCTATTTAGTCAGATTCCGTTATGCACAAATATAGAAAACATAAATATATTAATGACTAATTTCAGAAAAAAAATTCATATCCTAAAATTTTTATAATTTGAATTTATAATAATTATCTAAATTTATATTACATAGTTTTTAATTATATTACCATTTGAGGCATTAATAGTTTAACCGTATGTGGTAGTTTTGAAGGAGTAGTGTTGGTCTTCTTTCTTCATCCATATTTTCTCATTTAAATTAAAATAATTTAATTTTAATTGAAGAAATATAAATATTTGTGTAGTTTAATGTTTCTTTCACAAAAAAATAGTCTTTAACTTTGAATTTGAAATCGACAACAAAAGTTCATTAAGGAATTTCCAACCTATGAAGGGTGTTTTATTAACTTATGAGTTAAAAATTGTTGTATACTTTATAAAAAATCATTATTAAAATATTTTCTCTCATTATACATGAAATTATTTTTTTATAATATGCAAGATTAAGCTTCATTGCATTATTTATGTAGGTGTCCAAATCCACCCAATCTTCAACATGATTTAACTCAATTGGTGAGGATGTTTATTGGGGTTATTATTTTAAAATAATAAAATTATAACAGAATAATATTGATATTATTATGAAACTTTTATAATTTGTTAACTTTGTATTCTAATTCATGGATAATGAATGAAATTTTAGTTAAAAAATATACAACAGTTCGTCATGGAAGTAGTAGTTTGTGAAATAAATGTTTTGCGTTGATGTTACTAAATGAATGATAGGGGTTATTGTGTCAAGAATGTGATCATTTAATAATCATAAATAATATATATTACCCATATTTATTCACCACTCCATTATTATGACTATTCTTGTAATTTGGTGGAAAAAATAGAATGTGATGCTTCATGGAAGCCGAAATAGAGGAACACTCACTAACGATGATTCTCATTTTTCAAAATAGATTGAATAAAATAAATAACAATTTTACAATAATAATAATAACATATCAATAAAATAATCATGCAAAAATATCCATTATAATTTATTTATGGCGGGTTTAAAAATAAAAAAATAAAAATGAGACATGAAGAAATATGTGATACATATATTGGGATAGTTGACTTCTTCTTGATAAAAGCATTAAATTTGAGGGACATAGGATAATTTTTGTTGACCAGGGGAACTAGGGTGTGTAATGGAATACTAGGAGAGGATATATTATTATGATTTTATGTAAATTTCTAAATATTATTATGGTATTAAAATGTCGAGTGTGATCTGCTTTTATAAGTGAGGATGATAGGCATTTCCATGGTAAATAACTATTTGTAAGAGGTGAGAATGGAAATGAATGAAAAATTTTAGAATTAGGTGAGTGAAGGTTGTATGATATATTTTAAAAACATTACAACCTAACAAATTATTCTTATATTTTTAATGGTCATATTAATTTAGGAAAAATTAATCAACCTTATATTAGTTAAATAAACACTAATAACACTCAATTAAATATTAATCATGTAAATTGTTTTATTTCTAGAAATATAAGTAGAACATTATATAAAAATTTGAATTTTATTAATAAGAATTTTGGATCCATTTATCATTTATAAATTTCTAAATATTTTAAGTTTTACATATAAATTGCAATAGATATTACGTAAAAAACAATTTTATTAGAAGAATGGAATTTTAAACATTATACGTTATTTTTATTTTTAGTTTTAACATGAAATTAAATGAGAAAAAATATATATATTTATGTTCTTTCATCTAATATAAGATTCATTATTTAATGTAATTAAATTTAATTCATTCAATATAAATAGATTTATATTAACAAAATAATTATTTTACCATTATCATGGTAATCATCCTTAATCCTAACTATCTATATTTTACACCAAAATAAAATAAAATAAACTATAATAAATAATATTAAATTAATTTAAAAAAATAAAATAATAATTTTATCAAATAATATTTCAATCTGATTGATAATTAGTCTCAATGTCAGTACACGAATAGTGTGATAACCCGATGTTTGGAAAAGATTATTTTTGAACTGAAATATATATGATCAAGGGAGAATTATTAATTCCATATATTTTATTGAATTTTAGAATGTCATTATCTTTAAAATATTTTTTAATTAATTGTAATATAAAAATAATAATTTCATCAGTTTAAAATTAATTAAACAAAATAGTCGTGGAATTGTTTTCATTAAAACAATACATAAATTTTCAAAATGTTGAGCATTTGTTTATAAATTAAAATTTTTATTTTAAATTTATTTATTATAAATTAATGTATAAAATTTTATAGGAAATTTTTTCAAGAGATTCATTATATTCATAAAAGTGAAGGCATTTTTAAAATATGCATTTATTTACTATTCACTAAAATTTTGATTATTTTAGAAAAATCATAAAAATGCTTCCTTATATAATATTGTAAACATGGGTTAAAAATGAGTCTTATTTTACCAAATTTAAATTCTATCATTTTTTAATATTAATTTCTAAAATAAAATTATATAAATAAAATACCCTTGCTTGAAAATTACATTTTCAATATTAAGAGATATTAATTATTTATCTTTTAAAGGTTATAATTAATAATAGTTTACCATATTGGTATTTATTAAAGGTTTATTAATAATTTAATGTTAATGTTTTTGGTTTTTTACATTATATATAACATCTGATATAATTAATATAATACAGTATGTGTTTTAATGCCTCCAAAATCTTGGGTTGTTACATTCCGCCACCATTAATTAAATTTAATCCTCTTAATTTTACATATAAATTACTTGTAGGAATCGATAGTGGTGTAAAAAAGATTTATATGCTTCAATATGCTATCTATAAGGAGAAAGTGTACTCAAAATCACAATGATGACTAGAAAAAATTTAATTTACCTTAAAATAACAAAGGAAATATATATCACTACGAGATATTAAATCTCATTTAATGTATTGAGTTTTCATTACGGATAATTCATATTGTTCATCACATAAATATATGTTAACTATTTATTTTGAAATTTTCCAAATTTATATAAATTATTTTTAAATAAAACCATAATCTTAGGAAAAATGAGCCATTTTTAGAGTATGATATTATGATTTGTACAATGTTTATTTAAGAAAACATAAAAATAATAACAATAAATATATTATTTAAAAAATAAATTACTAATGGTTGGTACTTGAATATCTTATAAAACACCTTATATATAATAGGGTTTATATAATAAGAGTACTTTCATTAATTCATGGTGGAGAGTAAGGGAAACCTAATTACCAATGTACTATTCATAAATAGACATTTCATAGGTTCTTCATCTATCACTAGATCTCAATGGTTTTCAATTCATGACATCTTAGATAATTCTTGGATTATGGAATCATCTTGAATAATCCTTGAGTACTTCACACATAAGACATTGAACTATAATTTGTTAATGTTGATGAGTTTTATCAACTTTACTAATGTCAAAAAAACTCATCATTTAACTAAAATATTTTGATAATTTATGATCTTATTTACCAAAATAAAAGCATATTATTGTGCCCTTAATAATATTCTATTGATGATTCTTATCATATTTTTACATATATATTATTGAATATCCTTTCATTCACTATCATTACATTCGTAATATTCATGAGTGAACTCTGGATTTCATCTATAGTTACATTGGTAATCATGTTTCTGGGTAGTTGGTTTAGGAAATTCACCAAATCATATAGTATATATTTCATTCCAATGGACTTATTACAAAGGTAATCATCACCTTTTCATTCAAACCCAAGGTAAACTTCGATTCATCTAATTCAAATAATAACTAAAACCCAAAAGGATCAACATGAGTTAACAACTATTAATAATTTTAGGTATTTATCATAATAGTAAATGTAATTTCACCATAAAAAATTTTCTATTACAATTTAACGTTGTATAATAATTCTATTAATTAAGCATGTATCAATCCTAGTTCGACCTAGGTTAATTTAAAATTGGTTATCATAATTTTCATTACATAATCCCTCAAAATAAAAAGTAAATAAGACCTTATGTTCGGTTTTTAAAATTCGGATGATCAATAAAAATAATATCTTCATTAGTGTCAAACTAGGTATACAATCATAGTGCCACTCAATATCCATCAAGGTGATGATCTATTTAATTATCACCCAACCAATTTCAAGGTGAGTACCCCTAAGTGAATTATTTCCATTGATACATCCACTTTTAGTATGTACACATGTATGTATTTCTTGGGACGACCATCCACTCATGACTTTTCCAAAATTTTATGATATTAATTTATCCACATATTGGTATCTTGGGTTTTCAGTAGTTATCTCTAAAACAATCTCTAAGATAACTAAACTAATAAGTAAAAGTAACTAAACACCCCCTTAATAAAAACTAAAGAGAAACAAATCTACATATATTGTAAATTATACATTAATGTCATGATTTTAATTAAACATATCATAACTTTTCTCCTAATTAATGGACCAAAAGGCTTAGTTTTTTGGAGACTGGTTACAAATATATCTTATTTTACAACACTTGTGAATATTTATCCACAAATGAACTCATCGAGATATAATTACAGATATATCTAATGAAAAATACATCTTCATAACTTGGGTAATAAATACATAATAAATGGGTGATTTCAGATGATTAGAAATGAAAAATGAATATTATAACGTATTATGTCATAAACATGATCCATAATAAAGGGAAAATTATATATCTCAATAACATAACAGAAGGCCATAAATGATTATCATAAAACAAAATGGAAATACATAATTTCATAAAAATAATTAAGGAGTAAAAAATATATTACATGGTACAAAAAAACATATCTATAATCATAAAATATGTAATAATTGTACGAATTGTTGAATAACTTAAAAATAAGGAATACACATTTTTTTTAATTTTGGAGCAGATTCTTTATTTTATTATTAATAAAAAGATTACTTTTGACTTGGTAGAGGGTGACCCATTACATAGGTCAAAGTACAATGGCCAAGTGGCCTCAATTCAAGGATTTACAACCAATTTTGGCCTAAAGGGCCCTTCGGTGAATAGTAATACTACAGTACCCAGGCTTCTATAGTACGTGATACAGTACCACCGCCACTACAGTTTCTGTTATAGTGCCTTTGCCACTATATTCCACTACTGCTATAGTGATACTATAGTATACCAGAAATTAGTCACTTCCTGGATTGGATCCTGGGTCTTTTGGATGTCAAGCAAGAGCATATACAACTTGGGTAATGGCTCATTGGAAAACAATGAATACACCTGGAAATATGGAATTTCAGGGAAATTAAATGCAACATGTAATATTTAAATAAATTTATAAATTAATTGGGGATGTTGAATAAGATTATAAACCACTTAAAAATGTTTTACAACCAAAATTATAGAAGAACATGTGTGAGAAGACCCATTATACACATTCCTGTGTGAACAACTCATTAGGTCTAAGCCTGAAAATGTGTGAAAACCCATCATACAAACTTCTATATAAATAAACTCATTACATTTTTTCATTACTATATCATGATTTATAAACATAAACTAATGAATTCTAGGGTGTTAAACGACACCAAACTTCATCATCCATACATATATGTACCACTTAAAATTAAATATCGTCATATACTAAATAAACCATGGAATCAATAATGGGTTTGGTAAACATTTAAATAAATTGAAATTAATAAATAATATGGTATAAAAATATAATTTTAAAAAATAATTCACAATAAATATCTATGTGAATAATCAACAAAATATCACTTCATGGGAGATAAACCTTAGAGTAAATATTGATTTCAAAATAAAAAAGTTCTCACAAAAATATTTTAAATATTTTCATTAAATATAAAGTGTGAATTATTTCAAAATATAATTTTTAGAATATATAGATTATAGTTCATTAAACAATTCTCATAAATTATCCAAATAAATTATCTTTGTAAATTCATAAAATTCATCAAAAATATTGAAGTGGGAGATAAGAAATTTCATTTTAAATGGATGGAAAGCCTTTTTCTTTAATATTTTGAAACACCTTTACCCAAATCATAAAAAGAGTATTAAAAATTAATTATGATAAAATTATTAATATTATTATTTGAATAAAATAAATTAAACCTTATTGTATTTTCCATGTCTGATGAAACCCTTTATATGAATGAAAATATAGACATTTAAGAAAATAGTCTTTTCAAAATATTGCAGTAAATATTACTCATGAAACAATTTTATTTTGGAAAACATGTTATAAAAAATGTGATATTGAAAATGATAATTAATTTCCCAATAAAAAAAATTAAATAATAAAAACTAAGAGAATGGTAGGATAAAATAGCTATTGAAATTTATATTTATATTATTAAGGAAATGAAATAATGAATCATTAATGAGGTTAATGAAAGACCTTAAAAAATTGTATCTTTTGAATCAAACCCTCACGAGAGAATAACATGTAATGAAATGTTGTAAATCATGAAATATAATGAAAATTTTATTAAACAAGAAAATTTTGGTATCACTTAAACCATTTAAAATGATATTTTTTTTCGCATAAACATGTCTATAGGGATTCAAATTTAAGAAATTTCAATCCTTACCTTGTTTCCATAAAAGTCATATACACTCTATGATCCTATATAAAAAACATAAATATATTAATGACTACTTCCATTACAATATTAATATATAAAAATATTTAAATTTTTCATTTATAAATGTGATCTACATGTATATTGGTTACTTTTTTCATATTTTCCCACATTAGGTGTTTATAGTTTTGACAGTTTGTAGTTGTTTCATAGGAGCGATGTCAGTATGAATTATTCTATCAAATTTTATGATTCAATGTTAATTAATTTTTATATAAATGGATAAAATATAATTATTTCTATATTTTAATTTTCATTCTATTATTATTTTATACTTTATGTTAAATGATGAAATTGACAACGAACATTTCACATTGATTTTCCACATATAAAGGGAGTTTTCTTATTTAATTAGTTAAAAATTGATGTATAATTCATAATAAATATTATTATTTATATATTGATGTCATATTCGTCCAAAAAATATTTTTTTAATAAACATCCAGGATATAAGTTCGTAGCATTATTCAAGTAGATGGTCAAACCTCCCCAATCATGAACATGTTTTAACATGATAAGTGATTACGCTTAAGGACGTGTTTATTTAAAATTATATAATAAAATTAATATGAATATTGATATAATTTTATTATTTTTTATATTGGGAACTACATTTGAAATTGTTTTTAGAAATAATTAAATACTGGAATAAAATTGAAAAATGATTCTATGTAGAGTTGGTTTTATATACAACACATGATTAGTGATTCCATTACATAAAAAATGAGAAGGGTGTATGTGGATAATAAGTTATCATTTAATAATCATACAAAAAATATATAAATAAATTTTATTCACCTATAAAATAATTATAACTATTAATGGTATGTGTGCTGAAAAATGAAAAGTGTTGCTTTGTGGAGACTGTAATCCACACACACACACACACGAATGATGATTGATGTTTTTCATTATACATTAAAGAGTATAAATCCTTAGAGTAACATTATTGTAAAAATATACTGCAATAAAATATTCTTATTTTTTTATTATGATACAGTTTTTGGTTGGTTTATAAATGATATAATACGAAAGAATCATTAAGAAAGATGTGATACCCATATTGACACCTTCAACCTCCTCTTGTTGAAAGTTTTAAATTTTAGGGAAATAGGATGAATTTTTATGACTAGGTTACCAATGTCATATAAATAAATATATGGTGATTTTATTTAATTATGTGATCAAGGAAAACCCATAATAATAGTAGAGTATTGAAATGGTGGAACTGATCTACATTTTGAAAGTGGTGAAGAGGGGATTTTCAATGAAAAATAATTATAAGTGGTAAGAATGTACGGTCATATAATTATTATTGGTTAGGTTATGTCCCCACCAAACTAACAGAACTATTTAATTTTATATGTTTTTTATGTCACTTATTATTACATTTTTTACCTGGGTAATGTTTCATTGAGATATATTGTTTTTGGGCATACAGAGATTGTCTCTTCGTTAAATAAAACAATTTAACAATAATTCTAGAAACTATGTGATAGATTCTAAAATTATATAGATCCTATAACATGGAAGGAAATCAATTTTTAAAATTATGTGTCCTCCCCATTTGATGTGGTCTAGGATCCAAATAGATAGTACATGATTGGAACATGATTTGGATGACCATGTAGACAAACTATACACAACATCCAAAAGGGTTATCATTTTAAAATGACCCTTTTTATCTTCATTATTGCTACCAATAAAATGTTTACTCCCTCCCTTCTTCACCCTTACCCTAACTCCCACATTATATTTCCAAGGGGGCTTCAAACTCGATGCATCCTCCCCCTCCCCACGAGTTGTCTTTGGATTTTTTTCTACTCAATTCATGGTGAAATCATCTTTGGTTAGTGTTTAATCTTATCCAAATATTTATTTATATCATTTATTTATTCATACTTAAAGTATCATGAGTTTTGTGTGACCCATTCAGAATTTAACAT
Organism: Viscum album; assembly: GCA_963277665.1. NCBI lineage: Eukaryota > Viridiplantae > Streptophyta > Magnoliopsida > Santalales > Viscaceae > Viscum > Viscum album. The sequence continues at coordinate 1,229,598,212 of OY728162.1, read as the reverse complement.
GATTATGGACATTTAAATTTATGATTCTTGATGCCTAGGATTAGTGAGCCATGCAAATCCATGTTCTTTATAAGGATGATGATGGAAATGTGTTCTCCATTAGTTTCAGGAAGGGTTTGTTTTTTATTCAAATTTGGCCTAATTTTATATTAATACTTTTGGATTTTTCGTTTTCGTTTTTGTTCATTAGGGTGTCAGAGACCTCATTGAGGTGGATTTTAGAAAATTTTGTAATATTGTAAAATTATTGAGGTCGGATACCCTATTTCCATGAATTTTAAAATGATAAAAACTAGGGGTGTCTATGTTTGAATTCATTATAATATAATTTTTATATGTTATAAAAACGGTTTTGATTCCTTAAAAAAATCCCTCATGTTCTCCATGTTTTCCCTAGATGTAGATCATTGGTTTCTCTTGATAATACATTTTTATAGCCTTGAATTGATATATAACCCATCTTAAAGGTTTTATTTGTTTTACAAATGACTTTAAAAATATAAAATAGAAATTACTAAATATTTTTTCTCCCTTAATCTTTTTTTATAATTTAATAATGTCTTGGTATGGTTTTCAAGTAATCCTTGAGTGGATTTCCAACATATTGACTCATTGAATTTGATATATACACATATAAATATATAGATATAGAAATATTTGATTCTAATTTAGTCATATTAACACATAGTGATGGAAATATTTGAATTAGGATATTAGGTTCATATATATATATAAGTGAATATTTTTTATGTGTGGTAGATGATTCTAAAACATGAAATCTTTGGGGAAAGGTGGTTATCTTAAAGTATATAATTTTCTTATAAAATTATGAATCACAATTGACACTTTTAGGTTCCTCCAAAGAAATGTAAACCCCTATAAAGGTAGGAGCCTTGGTTATAAATTTTGTATAGGTTTAAAACATCGAGGAAATGTGAGAAATTCATGAAATTTATGAAATGTTGGATATTTGAGAATTCTATAGAATATTTAGATTATGTGAAAGGAATTTTTTTTGTGATGTATTTATTGTAAGGAATATTTGGTATTATTTATGAATAATGGATAGAGAAATCTGGTTTTTTTAAATGGAATTCTATAGTGAGAAATTGAATTGTTAGTGAAATAAATGAGATATATATTTATATAATATCATGATAAAACTCACCTCCACGTGTATATCACATGAATAATTTGGTAGATTGGAGGGATAATGAGGGACACACGGTGCACAATATTTTTATTACACACTCACTAGTGGAATAGATTTGGATATGTCTCCTCATGGGAGATACCATTTTATTGATCTAGTGAGGGAAACACCATGTGATGAAGAAATTTCATAGTTGTTTTTATAACACTTTCATTGGGGCGTGCACATTCATCTCATTCAGGGATGAGGGACATGGTTTTTGTTTCCCTGCATTCCCACATTCCAAAGGCTAGAGGCATCCGCTCCTTATACAGGGACGTCTGCTCCTTGATCGAAACAAGATGATGGCATGTCAGTTCTTCCTTCCATGGATTCCTCATCGGAACTTGTCACCTGGTCTGATTCTCCCTCAAAGACATAAGACGTTGTTCGGGAAACTCTTTCTGGTCCCATATCTTCATATACAACTATTAATTACATTTATTTTATCATGAAATTCCAAGGGTTCCGGTAAGGGTAGCAACATTCGGTTAGGGGACTAGTCACTTTGGGCATCACCGACGTGTCTGGATGCTAGGCGATTGGCGTGTCTGCCTTTTTTCCCTTATTATAGGGCTTCTCGAGGGTGTGGAAGCCTGAGTCATCCCACAACGAACACGGGGAATCATATTCCATGGGCATGTATCTGAGGTTTTCCTCAGTTTTCCATGATTGACACAGGGTATTCTACAAGATCAATGTCCATCAAAGATGGATCAGACTGATAAAAACACTGACTAGAGTGGATCCGATGGAGGAACCCCCTAGTGGTAACACTGTTATTTACGCCAACATGTTGGTGGTTTCCCAAATTCCATTAGTGGGAACAGGGAATGGGGTGTCATGATCCCACCGGGATGTGCTGGCCTGGGAAATAATCCTGATGGATGCTGGAAGATTTCATGAGGGGGGTGGAGAACAGAATGGAACCTTCATGAGGATGACGATGGTTCTTGCCATGATCCTAGAAGAGACATCCTTCGTATCACCATGGTGGGGAATCAAAGTCCACATAATTCATGTGGTGACGGCTTACCGCCGATTCGGGTTTTTAATAGCTTACCACTGGATGAGATCGCAAAGACTTATCGTTGGAAAATGTGTCAATGGGATACTGCTGGGTGGGGTTTCAATGGCTTACCACTGATTGAGGCCACAAAGGCTTACTACTAGATGGGGATTTTAGAGGCTTACCACCTATGAGATCGAAACGGGTTACTACTGATTATGGTCACAATGGCTTACCACTGAGGTAGGTCACAACATCTTACCGCTAGATGGAATGAAAATGGATTACCACTTAATGGGGTCCACAGTTTAACGTCACGTGGGACGGGGGTGAACAGATGTGAAGGTGGACCTAGGGTCCAATGGGTGGTGGGCTTGGTGCACCGACAAGAAGATTGTCGAGACCAATGGATGGTGGTGGGATAGAACCTCAGGGAGACTTTCTATGTACCATGCCTTGGAAAAGATTAAAGACCATGTAGTTCATAATGGGGGATACAGTTTAACATCATGCGGGACGAGGTTGAACTGACATGAATATGGATCGAGTGACTGAAGTGGTGGGCCTGAACCTCATGGAAGCTTCTTACATATCCTACCATAGAAAAGATCAAAGACAACATAGTTTAGAATAAGGGAGCATTTGGGTCTTACGCTCTGAGGCGGCCCAAGGTGTTTGCGGAACCGATGTGACGGAGGTCAGAATGACCTGGTGGTGGATTTGAACCTCATAAAGGCTTCTCTACATACCTTGTCTTGGAAAGGATCAATGTCCTCGTAGTTCAGATAGTGTTAGTGATCCAATGTGAAGGTGGACCTGGGGTCTAATGGTTGTTGGGCTTGAACCTCTTTGATGCATCTTACGTACCTTATCTTGGCAAGGAACAAAGTACTCATAGTTCAGATAGTGTCGGTGAAGCAATGTGAAGTTGGACTAGGGTTCCAATGGTTTTTGGGCTTGAACCTCATGGTGTATTCCTAAATACCTTTCCATGGCCAAGATCTAAGTCCTCGTAGTTCGGAATGGTGTCAATTGGGGTTTACGCTTTGAGGCGGCCCATGGTGTTGGTGGGATTGAACCTCATGGAGGCTTCCTACATACCCTGCCTTAGCAAGGATCAATGACATCGTAGTCTAGGTGGTGGTGGTCTTGAAGCTTGTGGTGGCTTCCTACATACCCTGACTTGGGAAGCATCAAAGTGCTCGTTGTTCAGATTGTGTCATTTGGGTCCTACGCTCTAAGGCGTCCCGAGGAAGATGTCATGGTCAATGCTCACTCTAAGCCCACGCGAGTCATGCTCGGTGTGAGAAACAAGATATAGAAGAGTCCCAATAATCACATCATGATTGGTGCATCTGTGGGAGGTGAAGTGGGGATTACATGTGGTTAGTTTCCAAAAGAGGAAATGAGGGATTATGCATGGTTAGAATCCCGAGATGTTGGGACTTACTCCAGGATGGATGCCCAATGGTGAAAAGCGCAGCAGGAGAGGGATTGGGATCGATGAAATGACAGGCACCATCCCCCATCACACCCTTCGCTGGCCCTGGGGACCGAAGATTAAAGGGGGAGTAGGGATATTTCCTCCAATAAGAAATTTAGGGGCTTACACTGAAACGGTCGCCCTTCCCCTGCGGATAAATGCCACTCCCATAAGGAGGATATCAACCCCTCTAGAGACCAGTGGGCATGGAAATTGTCCAAGGTGGCGTACCCCAGATGCGAGCCATGAGATGAGGTCACAGTTTAACGTCATGTGCTGAAGACAATGGTGCTTTGCAGTTTAACGTCCTACATCTTGGACGAGGTTGGTTTGCTTCGCACCCCTAAGACTTACATAACCGGACCACTCTACTCCTTGGTTCAAAGAGGGTACATGCATGTTTGTGGTGAGGGGGTGTCATGGAGAAAACCATCCAGGGTCCCACTTTAGCTTGGCTATGCTACGAAGTAATATCCACTAGCTTGACTATGTGAAAAATCATGAGGTGAAGCAACGCAGCTGGTGGTATCGTCCACGGGACATTGAAGTTACATCGGGAGAACCTAGGAGGTTGCACGAGAAATGAGTATATTGATAAGGTGTTGTGGGCGTGGGAGGTGCCCGAAAATGATGCCGAGAAGAGGGAAATCAGGGCCGCACAAGGCTAGAGGCCTGCATTCAAAATGGAACATTGTGTGAAAAAGGGGTCGGGCAGGTGCACAATATAAATGGCACACACGAAAAATTATGCGCCTGTAAGCAATCGAGTGTTGGGAATGAAATAGAGTGGGCCGGAGCACAAAAGGAATTGCACGATGAAGACCTAATTGCACACAATCGGAAAGAATAGTGCACAGGGGAAGGGGTTTGAGGGGATTTGGACAAGGATCAATCCCAAGTAGTCGCACACAAAGGCGGACCCCCGAGTGACCTGGCGCGAAAACATTAGTACCTGAGAGCCACCTTCATTGCAGGCACAAGAGAAAAATTTCACATGGGAGAGGCTGTTCAGATTCTTCAGGATGAAGTATAAGGGGTTGTCCGTATATTTATAGGAACTCAAGATCATTGTTCTGCGTTAAAAATGATTTGGCATGAAATATTGTGTGCCCCAATGTCGGTAGTGCGAAGATCAATCAAGCGGAGAGGTGGCACGAAATAGTTCCACTCCCGCACAACAAACTCTTGTGAATCGCAGTGTTTATAGCATGGGGCATATTTTTTTGTGCAACTCAACATTTTTTTCATGTCGCCTCTTAGGGACACCTAGAATGGATCTCCGGTTCCAAATATGACTTCACATTGTCACGCCTGAACCTTCCTCAGCCCTGGATCACTTTTCGGAATCTATAAATACCCCCCTCAATATCAGATCATCGAGGGGCCACAAAGGTCGGATTCTGAAGGAAACTCTGAGATACAGGACTCCATGGGGCCATTGCCTGCTTAATACTAGTGTGGAACGGAAAACTAGTCTGGAACGCGCAATCTGTTTTTCACGCACGTGCAGAAACCGCTCCTAGAACATATAAAAGGACCCATAGGTCCCCCATTCCGTACGGACTTTTTTCGCGCGATAAGCCCGGAGATCTCGTGTGAAAAAAAAAACCAATTTTTTTGTTTGTGTGAAAAAATGCTTTGGATGCGCATAACTATCTATGATCAGCCATCCATTTTCACACCAACATGGGTTTTTTCGGGCCAAATCTGATTTTTCACAGGGGTCGCTTATTTTTTCATGCCACCACCTGCTTTTTCTCTCCTCCTCTTGCTTTTTCATGTTTAATCCTTAAAATCTTATCGGTAGGAGATAGCCGCCAATCGGGTTGATGGTGAGAGGGAAGTCGCTTTTGCTGCTCGAAGGGCTGAGATGGTTTCCAGCACTGAGGTTTTTGGCACCTTGAGGGTTTTTTCCAACAACCTTACTCTCCTAAACATTCTGACCCCAGTACAAAAGCAGTGTGCACTATCTTCCAATTTGCCGATCTGGGATTTCTGAATCATGGAGGAGATACACATGCCAATGTTAGAGGTTGACACAATGCGGTCATGGGTGCCCCATGAGTATGACCTCCCCTGGTATAAAATAACCTAAAACGGCCATCATTCTTGATAAATTAGGCACCTGGACATTTACATCCTGAATCCCAATACCAGTGGAGAGTGACCCTGTCACGGAGAGTTCTCTAGACCTTTACACAAGCACCTTCTGTCAAGGTTTTGATGACGAGGCCAAAGGATGGCTGTAGGATTGGGATCTGCAGTTTAGAGGCAACATAAATAATGAATGGGAATGGGCATATTGTGTTCTCCAGACATGCGACTAGTGTGGGGTCGAACTGCGGCACATTGAATTTTTGAAGCGGTGTGGACGTCACTGTTTCACTTCTATTTCCGGCCTGAGCTCAGGCTAGAGCAGTTCACTTGATGGTCCCCTGAAACCAATACCTTCCACCTTCGTCATGGGGAAGTCTTCATTAGAATTTGGTACATCCACTTCATTGGGGGTATCCCTCTGGATGGGATTTGATACGATGATTTCCTCCTGGCGAGGAAGACATCAGGTAACCGATCACAAACTCCCATACTGACATGGCACCTGCTGGTGCTGGCGACGGAGAGGTTGGGGGTCAAGGGTTTCAATAATGACATTCCTTACAATAAATGGTTCATCTTGTTCTTGTAAAAAGATCTGGAAGTCAAGATGTCGGGGTGAGGGAGACGGTGTCCAACCGTAGCATAGAGGAGAAAGAGGAGATCATACAAGTGGATCTTGGTGACAGGTGACTATCAATCATGGGGCTTCATCATAAATGAGATTCGGGATTTGAATATCTGATATGAATGATTTATTTCCACCTTCCTGAGTTGGTGGCTCTTAATGGTGAGGGAGACAACGATGGGAGTCCGTCTAGTGACCTTGGTGTTGGCCGGCATCATGGCCGCCAATCAAAGATTTAATCCACGATTCCCTATGTTGGCCCATCTGTAAACCATTTTGGGATGCATCACAAGAGGAGCGTCACCGAGGATGATTTCAGGCCCCTTCCAGATCTTTTATGTCTTGGTCGCGGCCCATTGTGGTGGGTATACCTTCTCGAACGCCATTCATCCTCCAGTTTGTGGCATGCGACCTTCCATGCTGAACATCGTTGGGGTCATGCCATTGATGCTTAATGAGGATGGATATGATTTATGATTCCTGGGGCTTGACTCAAGGTGAAATACATGGGTGTCTCTATGTATCCCATGAGGGTGGGAATCTAGCCATACGTTGTTCTTAAAGAGATCTTAGTTTATGGTATTAGATATTGGACCATAGATTGTAGGTAACATAGGAGACATGGTGGGGTACTTATAAAACCGAGCAATATTGGGATCCTGGAGTTCCGACCACCACGTGTTCCCTGGGGAGATTATAGGTCTTGAGACTGGGAATGAGAGTTAATCTAGGATAGAGTTAAGGTGCATTAATGTTCCTATCTACCCCATGAGGATGGGGATCAAGCTGTATGTAGTTCTAATAGTTGGCACGATAAGGTACCAGTGCCTAGGATAAAAAGGGTCTGTTGTTGTGTCCCTCGCACAAAAAGAAGCATTATTTGATGTATCTGGTTTGTCCATTCAGTTGAATGATGATTTTTTTGTTAAGTGATAGGCCTAGGATAGAAAGTCCTGGAATCTCCATAAATATCAAGCCATATGCAGGCGTTGAAAAATGTTATGGCATGTGACCGATACCGAAAATGGTGTCCCCTTGAGTGAGGAGATCACGTTGCAGTTCCTTTTTTTCTTGCAGCCAAGATGATAATGTTACATTTTAGGGTCATCAGATGGGACCAGTCGTGTAACGCCATGTGGCACATACATAGTACCGTTCGTGATTCCATGAATGAAACCTCAGGCCATGGGTCCAAAATAGAGGTAAAAGCATGAAGGGAGCAGGATAAACTAGCTCCCAATTGAGCTGGAATCGAAAAAGAAATGTTTGGTTGCTCCTACATATAACATAAGGATGGGAATCAATCTATACGTAGTTCTCACGAAGGGGAAATATGAAAGGATGTTTTTATAATGTATTAGAACTCGGACCATAGAGATTCATGACTATCCCAAGTAAATTCTGACCTTAACACAATCCCTAATCCTACGTGAGTGCAACATGGTGTACGACACAAGGGTGGGTAAGGTATTTGAAATACGTGAGATTTATGAAAGGGGGAACCTGTGAATCCCCAAGAAAATGCCTTATGAAGAGTAGTACCAAGATTTTAGAAGTTCTACTTGGACATGATGAGGTGGAGAAAGATGTGAATCATGTAACCGACATTTAGGGCTTAATGGGGTTGGTTTGATGATGGAGGATGACTATTGACTATGTTTGAAACAGCAAATCCATATCATGTTAGCCTGAAATGGGGATAATCAAATAAGAGTCGACCGCTGATGATATTCAAAATGTGGGATTTGTATCGATTTTTTGTATGCGACCCTCGTAGACGTTGGCCCGTAATGGTAGGAGAGCCCATAGGCCTAGCATCCCTGCCATATGGGGGTCCCTTCGTGTGTGAAAGGTGATGGAAGCCCAAATGAAGGGGAACAAAAAGCCTAAAAAACGAATGAAAGCATGTCTGAGTAGAGTCTGACATTCTAGGTATTAAACCAGAGTACCCTTAGGCACATTTGTGAATTGCCGAAGAGAACCGAGGGGCTCATCTTGAGAGAGGACTGTTTGAACAAAAGTGTATAGCACAAGGGTATGGAAAACTCTCATAAGAAATAGGTACATGGCGTGGTTGTTACAAACCCAAGGTGAAAAAAGATATAATATCGTACCACACTGTGTATCCCATTCATGGAAGAAAGCAGACCTAGGTCCAAGATGGGGATGGACCAAAAGACAAGATGCTTGGGTAGTCCTACGTATCCCATGAGGATGGGAATCAAGCCATACGTTGTTCTAGAATCCCACATAGTGGTAGGACACCCTAATGAGGGGGTGTACAGCATGGCGAGTAACCTGATGTGAATGAGGATATAATCCAATACCACACAATACAACCCTAACTAAGAAGATGGTCTAGGTGTCTGAAAAGGCCTAGGGGCCTGAGGCTGGGCCTCGGTTGGAAAGGCCCGAAAAGTTTGTAGTTTAACGTCTTACAGTGAGGACGAATAGGGGTGTAAGATTTCCCATACTAGGGAGGTGTACGACATGGCAATTAACCCAATGTTAATGAAGACAAAATCCCATACCACACCACACACTCCAGGTAATAACTTGGTTCGGGGCCCAAGAAGGCCAAGGAGCCTAAGGCTTGGCTTTGGTCAGGAAGGCCCGACCAGTTTGCAGTTTTATGTCTTGTAGTGAGGACGAAGAGAGGATAAGACATCTCATCCGGGGATTAGTATGGCATGGAGAGTAACCCAACATGAATGGGGACACAATCCCATACCACACCGTACACTCCCATAAGAGAGAACCTAGGCCTGGGGCCCGAAAAGGACAAGGGCCTGATGCTGGGCCTTGGATGTGCGGCCATACGTCCTCTTTTATGGTTACCGCCTCATCATAGCTCCTAATCCCATGTGATAAGTTCCCATTGTGGGAAAAAAGAAGAAGGTCTCGGCTCCCCCCATCACATGAGCGTAAAAAATCTAGCTTTTATAGGAGGGAGTTCATCGATTGGAGATACAACGGGGCATAATGAACCACTATACTCAATTTTTGGGACATGTTGGGGTGGTTCCAACGTCGCAGGATATCTATTGACCATGTTCGAAACAGATTCCCTTTAGTGACCTAAAATGGGAGCAACAAATGAGCATCTACTACTAACCATATTCTAAATTCAAGACTTGTATAGGCTTGTTTCTCAACATTTTCAAGGGCATTGAACCGAAGTGGTGAGAGAGCCCTTAGGCCTAAAATCCATTCCATTCGGGGGCCCTTATAGATGGGAAAGATGATGGAGTCCCAATCAAAAGAGTGGGTGAAGCATAGTTGTACCCACATATGAAAGAGTCGAATGTCTCCAGGGAGTGGGATGTATGGCCGAATCGAGGATAGCTCGACGTGAATTGGGACATAAGTTTTCACCCCTACCATATGTATTTAATCGAGGGGAAGACTTTGGGATTTGGGTTGGGCCAACAGAAAAAGACTCTATGCATTCCTATGTATCCCATAAGGATGGGCATCAAGCCATATGTAGTTATTGAAGGTCATGTAGTTTAATGTCATTTTGTAATGATGGGGAAGGAAATAAGAATGGAGATTGGGTACCTAGTTCGACCGTTATAATCATGGTATGAGTGGGACTAAGGAAGACAACAACATATTATGCAAGGATCCTCTGAGAGAACTATACCCAGGGGATATTCAAAGAGAAGAGTTCGAGACAGGGCTCAAGATGAGGTGTCTGAGTGTTCCTACGTATCCCATGTGGATGGGAATCAAGCCATACATAGTTCTCAAAGTGTAGTTTAATGTCATGTAGGATGATTCACAATATAAATTCATGTAGGACAAAATAGTTTAAGGTCATGTGGGACTGGAGTGTAGTTTAGGGTCATGTAGTACCATCCAGTTTAAGGTCATGTACGACCAGATAGTTTGAGATCATGTGGGAATAGTGTGTAGATTAGGGTCATGCAGGACCATCCTGTTTAAGGTCATGCAAGACTAAATATTTTAAGGTCATGCGGGACTGGTGTGCAGTTTACAGTCATGCAGGACAATCCATTTTAAGGTCATCAGGACCAGTAGGCTCTGGAAAAGTATTTCTCGAGGATCGTGGCACTGGTCGGAGGAGTTATATTTTCACCATCCATGGTAACCGGAAATTATGCTACATTGGGGTAAAGCCTATGAACTATGTAAGGGAATTCCCATTTTCACTCCAACTTGGGTGGTTTCCTACCGTGGATCGTTGGAACTTGAAGGGCCAGTACCAAGTCGTTTTGCAGAAAAGACAGGAGGAGAACCTTCTTTTTGAAGGACCTATATATTTTATTCTGATGCCTTTCTAGATTGTACAGGGCACGAAGCTTATTCTCACCATGTGCATCCAATTCAGCTAGATGAATTTCTGCTATTGTATTTGGCACCTGCTGGTCATAGACCGCTGTACGTAACAAAGGAAGCTGGGTCTCGATGGGCAGGATGGCCTCAGCTCCTTACAGTATGGAATATGGGGTCACCTGGGTGGAATTACGATTCATCGTCCGATAGTCCCAGAGGGTGTTGGGGATCTTGTAAGGCCAACTCTTCTTTTTCTGGCCAACCATTTTCCGCAAAATTTTAGAGAGGGTTTTGTTGAAGTCCTCGTTCTTCCCATTCTCATGTATGTGATAGGTGGATGTATAGTTCAGAATGATGTTGTACTTGGCATACAATTTATTCATCTTGGCTGCACGGAAGATGGTGCCATTATCAGAGAGGATAGCGTGAGGGACTCCAAACTAGTGGATGATGTTTCAGCTCATGAATTCAATAATAGAACAGGCCTTGAACTCCTTGAGCAGAACTGCTTTTGCATAATTGGAAAATAAATCAGTGGCAGTCAGGATGAACCTGCATTGGAGAGTTGTCGCCGGTGGATATAGTCCAACGACATCGAGTCTACACACAACAAAAGGCCAAGAGTACATGGTAGAGTAGAGAGGTTTTGGCGACCGATGCATGAAGTTAGCATGGATTTGGTACGCGTGACATCTCTTGGTGAACTCGATACAATCATGGATCATAGAGGGCCAGATGTACCCTAGTCTCCGGATCTGATTGGATAGTTTCAACCCAGCCTAGTGGGTACTACAGGAACTGGCATGAACCTCCTACGTGAATTTAGAAATCAAGACTCCTTGTAAGAAATGGAGGAGAACACCATCGAACCCGCGCTTGTAGAGTATCTTCTCAAGACTTGGACCACTCTTGAGGGTAAACTACAGTTTGCGGCATTGGATTTTCTCATGCTCGGCCTAATCAGCCGGGAGGCAACAATTTTGGAGATACTCGAAAAAAGGGGATCTCAAGTTAGGAGTCGCTTTAACAATTACATCTGAAGAAACTGGGGGTCCTCACATGGAGGCTCCGGTGGTAAGATGGCTTACTCTTAGGTCATCATCATCATTTGGGGTGATGTGTGCAATGAATCTCTGATGTGCCATGTGTATAATCAAATCACCCTTCTTGGGTTCTGCAAGTGACGTAGCCAGGCCGGCCAAGGAATCATCTTGACTGTTCTTAGATCGAGGGACATGAGTGACTTCCAGTCTTGATGGTAACTGGGCCATTATCTGGAGTGTGTGCTCATACAATAGTACAAACTCTGGCTTTCTAACAACATAGTCACCGTTGATCTTCATAATGACTAGTTCGGAATCCCCTTTCACATGCAAAATGGGCATATCGATCTCGAGGGCCAGTTCAAGGCTAGTTATAAGAGCCTAATACTCCACCTCATTGTTGGTGCAGCCATTCGACAACAGGAATGAATACAGCAGAACAGCATGCGCTGAGGTAATAGAGACAATAACCAGGCCCACTTTGTTGAGCCTAGGATCATTGAGCCTCTTACCGATGGGGCTTCGGGAGGCACCGTCAAAGTGCATCTACCGACACGGGATGGCATGATCTACCAAGAGGATTGATGCATCAGAAAAAATCCAGGTCCAGGGGCAGGTCCGTAGAGGTTGGATGGGTAGCTATAAAAACATTGAATGCATGCTATTTGATAGATTTCTGAGGGATGAACATGATTTCAAACTGGTGGAGGATAACTGCCCACCATGCTAGGTGGCCTATAAAAATGGGGCCATTCAGAATGTACTTCAGCGGGTCTACCCAAGACACCAGTTGTACCTCATGGTGTTATAGGTAATGTCACAAATTCTGCACAGAAAATACGACCGCAAGGCAGCTCTTCTCGCTAAGGTAGTATCTAGTCTCTGTATCGATTAGCATATGGATGAGGTATTAGAGGCAGATTTTTGTCCCCTCATTGTTCTTCTGGGCAAGAAGGGCTCTGAGAGATCATTCCTGGGTAGTAACATACGGGATTAGCAGCCTTTCAGGGACTGGTGGTATCATGACCAGAGACTAGAGTATATACTTCTAGATTTCCTTGAATGCAGTCTAGAACTGTTAATCCCATTATTAGGGAGATCCTTTCTTCATTATCCAAGAAAAGGGCATAACTTACCAGCCATATTCACAATGAATCAGCGTATGAAGGCTATGTGGCCTTGGAAACCTCAACTCTTTTTAAAATTTCTCAGGGGAGGAATCTGATTGATTTTATTGATCTTCACCGGGTCAATATCGAGGCCTTAGTACCTATAAACAAAGCCAAGAAACTTCCCAGAGGTGACCCCGAAGGCACATTTCAATGGGATCATCTTCAAGTGGCGGGAACGGAGGAATCCAAACATTTTCTCAAGGACCTTGAGATAGTCCTAGAACTGGTGGGATTTGACCACCATATCGACCACATAGCATTACATTAATGTCATGAGGATCATATTGAATATGAGGTACATGGCCCGCTGATAGGTGGAACACACATTTTTCAGGCCGAATGGAATAACCTGGTAACAGAAAGTACCTTGGGGCACCCTGAAAGTAGTTTATTGTTCATGCTCAGGGGCCATCATGATATGATTATATCCAGAGTAACTATCCATGAAGGAAAGGGCTTAGAACCTAGCCATAGAATCGATCAACAATTCTATCACTAGAAGTGTAAAATAATCCTTCAGACAATGATGGTTGAGATCTCAAGATGTTGATGCTGAATCTGATATGTATGTTCTTCATCCTGACTGAAACAATGCTGGCTAGCCACATGGGGTACTGGACCACCTTGATGAATTTTTCATTGATGATCTTGTCAACCTCGGCCTCGACCATGGAACTGTGAGAAGGGTACATCATCCTGAGAGGCTTCACGAACCTATGATTATTTTCCGAACGACTGAGGCGGTGGATGGATACCTAAGGATCTAGTCCTAGCATCTCATCATAACTCCAGGGAAACATGTCACTTTTCTATTTCAGGAAATCCACGTACCATTGCTGCTCCTCGAGGGATATGACAGCACAGATCAATGTGGGTCTCGGATTTGCCTCACTACCAAGGTTCACCAATACCATTTCATCGATCGTGGCAAAGACTCCCTCTACAATGGCAGGGGAGCATCCTCTAGATCCTCTTCCTCACTTGCGGTGGAGGGATTACATGCAAGATAAGCATCCTCTGGGTCGGCAGATCCTGACAGGAGGCTGGTACCAGCCTGGAAAATAGTGTATAGCATATTAGGATATTCACATATAGCTTAGACCATAAAAATGAAGGTAGTTGATCTGAACCCATCCAGACTTTGGCCCAATGGGCCACTCATGACGATATCAAAGCAATAGTGGTGCATCAGCTTGAGATGGTTAATCCCATCCTGACAAAATAGACATGTATGATGTACTGTCGTTACCATGGGGTGGACATCTCGATACCATATGGGGGTAGGAGGCTCCGGGATCACCTTATCCTGGTTTTTGTAGGAGTACAATGTGATTTTATACCATCGTTTAGACTTGGGAATATGCCTTAATCTTGTACAAGAGACAACAAACCATTGCCCCGTGATGAGGGTCATGGCCTCCAATCGATTGATTGGAAAGAATTAGGTGTCATCTAGACATTCCTAGGGGTCAATTGGGACTGTGGTATGCTCAACCTCACTTTCCAGAATCTTCTTATCCTTGCTCTTATAATAGTCGGAATCCAGCTAGCGGGCTACACAAGAGTCAAAAGGAGATGCATCACCATGGAGAATGCCTACTTGACCATTTATTGTGTACTTGAGGCACTGGTGATACGATGAGGGGATCGTTGCGTGCTGGTGGAGCCATGGTTTGCCCATCAATTCATTGTACGCAGTGTCCTATGAGACAACCATAAACTCAGTACTGGTAAATAGTCCACCAAACTGGATCTTCAAATGGATCTTTCTGAACGGGGGTTTCTCTATCCTTTCATACCCCTACATTATTAAATCAGAGGGAGTCAGGTCATCTTCATATAACCCCAGATTCTATAGTTTCCATGTCGGGATAAGGTTGATCCCGAAGCTAGTTTCAACAAGACAGCGACGAAGCTCCATGCCATTTGAATGGTCGGTGATGTACAACGGGTGGATGTTTCCCTGTATGGGGGATCCTTCATCTTCTACTGAGAATGAAATGATGGCATGGAATTCAGCATCCTTTACCGCTTCAACATGAAATGCTTCTACATCTTCCACCTCCATCTTAAACTAGAGGGGACTTCATAAATCCTCAGCGAGGGCCTCATGCATATCTAAAGATAGGAGAAGGGATTCATGAATGGAAAGACTCGCTAGGATTCCGGTGAGTTTCTGAGAACATCATACTTCCGTGCCAGGAACAAGCTTCTGCTTACTGGATGTCTCTCTATGATTAGAGGCATGGATGGCCCTGCCGAATGGACCAACGGCTGGCTGGTGCTAGGCATATCCCGCTGCTCACTAGTCGAAGCCTGAAGAGTAGCTTCCGACTGAGGACCGGATGACTGAGATCAGCCTGTAGCCGGGAGAAGTTGGTCGCGACACAGACAAAGTGGTTTTTCTGGATCTAGTAGCACAAATGATGATGGAGGCGTTCTTGAAGACACTAGATGAAGAGGCTGTGCATGTTGTGCTCTACGATGGGCCTGCTTTCTGGTCTCAGTTGCATGCATGGCCTTGCTAGATATACCAACTGATGTTCCCCGATGACCAATATGGTCATGGATCCACCAACATTGGTGTCTGTTGGGGATGTTGGGGAGGTTTTCCTGGCACTCCTCCTCATCGGGAGTCATATAAGGATTTACCAACTCCACAGTATTAACCAAAGTGTACACTTGACTATCACTTGAAGAGTTGTCCACTACTGGGTTAATTCTAGGAGGTATCCCCATCTCAGGGGTCATGAAGTCGCAAGGATTGTGGGACAACGATGGAATTGGTGGGCCGCGTTTATTTTTTCCTCCCTTACAATGCTTGCTCTTCTGGGAAGAGGCCCGCTGAGATGATGATGCAGAAATGGTGGTCACAGCTTCTGAAGGATCTGACTGATTCATGCATGATCGAATGATGCCATGGGCAAGAGCAACCATCTTGTGAGCCATCTAGTCCTCGTACTTCTGGGTCCTGTGGTTAAAAACCTACTGTCACTTGCCTTCACTGTCACTACTACTGTCTTGCCTTACAAAGACACCTACTACTTATGCTGGGGATGGGCCCAGCCTGACTTTGTTGTTATCGACCTAGTCTTGAAGTCAATTTTTGATCACATGACACTTCTTGAGGTATTTCCTCAGAATCTGATGATATGTGTAGTAGTTGGGGCGATCAGTGAGATTCTCCTCTTTCGGCCTTCTTCACTTTGTAAAGAATAAAATCACTTTCTCTACGACACTTCTGAAGTAACTGGGAACCTTATTCTCTCTGAATGAGTGAGTCTGATTTTATCATTCCGGAAAGGGGATCCTTGGAGCATGGCCCTCAAGAGGAGCCGGAGGGGCCTGTCAAAGAGGTGGATAGTGATTTTCCCACTTGGGTGGTGGTAGCACATTCTGCAGAGGCACCTACTAATTCTGAGGAAGACACTGCTGATCCAGAGGATGCGCCTAAGGAAGAGGTCCTCTAAAAGGTTATAGGGCTGGTGGCACAGGTAGTAACTCCAGTTGTCTGGGGGATTCTATCTAGGACACCACAGCGGGCTCAGCTCTTGCAACTCTCCTTGCTGAGATTACTTGGGGCAACTAACATGCATGGCAGGCCTGTTGCAGGGCTACATCAAGGCGTTGGGCCTTGTTCATGATGTCTCAGAATCCTTCAGGGTAGCTCTTTGTGATTAGATAAAGAACAAGTTTCATCTTGAAATTTCCAACGCACCTCTTCAGTAGTTCCTCCTGAGTGAGTGTAATTTAATGGGAGTATGTGAGCCCCTTCCACTAGGGGATAAAATTATGAGATTCACTCATCAGGCCTTTGCTTGCACTTGAAGTGGACTAGGATGCTCGTTCTCTGGGTGGTAGATCTCTGCTGGTAGATGAATTTCCTGCGAAGGTCCTCCCAGCTGGTCACAGATCTGATGGGGAGCTGGTTGTACAAACAAATGTCAGCCCCTCCAATGTCTGAACAAAACAGTGGAGATTAGTAGCCTCCTTCCATGATGGAGTCCCTACCATGGGTACACACCTTGAGTTGAAGTGGGCCATGTGCTGTGGTAGGTCCCCCATCCCTTTAAAGGGGGAGAAGGTTGGATTCTCGAAATCGAGAGGTGCCGACATATCATCCACCCATGCCAGGTATAGAATTCCATCTTGTGGGATTTCCACCTATCGTGTTTCCAGTGCCTCAAGGCTGGCTATGAGCACCGCCATAGGATCATCTATGATGGGGTCCCAATATTGACGAGGATACCTAACCATGATCGTGTTTCTAGGTTCTTCAACATGGTAGATAGGCTCAACCGCTTGTGGATCGGAAGGTGGAGTAGTCTGCGGGGCAGCTGGGGGAACCCGGGCCGAATTCCGTGGATTGCTTCACCATTGGAGAGGGTTTGCAGAGACATACCATGCCCTATTTCCATGAGCTCCAGCTTTAGCCCTGTCCGCATGAGCGGTATGATCAGGGTTTTTTGGGGGCATCTCGCCATGGACAAGTTGTTCCTTCCCCTTCTGTACTAGTCTAGGGTTGTCATAGTCATTTCGTCGCTCTACAGCTCGTTCATCCAAGAGTACTTCGACAAACTTCTTTTTCTCAGAATGTTTTTGGCACAACATGGCTTTCTCGGGGTCCTCCTCCATCTTCTGCACTAAAGCGGATGGGTCAGAGTTCTTGACATCTCTAACGTGCACATTCCCCTTATCAGAATTCCGGCAGAGTACCAATGCCTCAGTGGGCGCAGGGAGACCTAGTAGGTCTAATATCATGTAACCCTTCCCGATGGGTCCAATAGTGGTTGTATTCCCTCAGCGGTTAAGTCTCCATCGAGAAGCTCTATCACATCCTCCTCGTCTAGTAGGTCTTTCATATTGACAGCAACCCTTTCTAGGGGCATGTCCTCGATATCGCATAACAGGTCGGTCTGCTGCCGAATAAGACTGAAGAGGAGGGAAGCATACAGCCCCCAGTCATGGATTTGCATGTTTGGGTAGCCTCCATGATAATTTTGCAGAATACCTTGATAATATGAATGCATTACTACTGGAGATCCCCACGATGACCTGGTGACTCGGGGCATTGGGCCACAAGTAGCTTGGACATATCAATCAGACGACACTGCCTGCTGATGTCTTAGAAATTCACATGGATCCTTGGATAGACCACGCACTGATGAAAAAGATTGAATTGTGTCACCTAAATGGTGTATCAAAAACACTCAACATCCTCTCTAGTGAGGGATTCCGATATGAATAAATTCTGCGCTTTCACGGGCTAGAACTTCTCGGGGAAGTGATCTAATGCGAGGATGCTCCAGAAGCTCCTTGGATCAAATTCAGGGTTTATCCCTTGATTTCCCAACTCACCAACTGGGGTGGTTGAGGAACCAATAGCAGTACTGAGGCAGACAGCTAGGACGACAGGCTAGCCGGTAAAGAGTACTGTGACCGGCCTGACTGGCCCATGATTCTCGAGCTGTCCTCCGAATAGTGTAGTGACCTGGCTGTTACGTCGCGATTGGACGTGATAACATCTACAATCCTAGGTTTAGGGGGTAGGGCTGCTGGTGATAGGTTGCAATGTAGCTCTCCTTCCATTGGACCCCAGAATAGCTCTATGTGATCTCTTTTGGATGTAGATAGCACTTCCGGTGATGATGGTAGTGATTGCATGACCGTAACCTATAGGGTCTCCAGATTTTCATCCTCCTAGATTTACCTACGGAGGGCGGTGGGAATCCTGTGGACCTTGAATCACGGGAGTACTAGGCTGATGCGCCTTGTCCCTACCCCGACCCTTGACTCGGATGTGCAAGGGGAGGGTTTGTGATCTGAGTCGTACTCCTCATCAGATTCTTGGATGTGAACCAGTTTGATCTTTGTTCGGGACTTCCTAGGATTCTTATTATGGTGGTATCGACCGCCTTTCTACCCATGGGTGGCTACTTGGGATAGGGTATGATTTCTGACGTGGCATCCTTCAACTGCACTAGTACTGGGGTGGATAGGGTTTCCACCCGTGGGATCGGGGTGTGAGGAGCACTGGAAAAAATGTCATAGGGGACATGGGGAGGACCTCCATGAATAGCACTATAGTGGGAAAAAATTCAGCTAGAACTGGAATGAGCCTGGGGGGCACCTCCATGCTGGGTGCTGGTAGAGCAAGACTGAGCTTCACCCCTATGGTTGCCGAGGTGAGGTGGACCTTCACTAAATGTGGAGAGGATGTGGGGAGGATCCCCACATTGGAGAGAGACCAGATGGGTGATGTCCCAATATCGGCGATCAGGGGTAGGAGGAAGGACTCCATAAATAGTGTAATGGGCACGAGAGAGGATTCCATATTGAATATCACTATCGTGGGGTGGGACCTCATTCAGATTGGGGGTGGCACAAAGCGAACCTCCATTCCAATCCTCGAAGAAGGGAAGGCCCACACTAACTATTGTAGAGGTAGGGGAGGACCTCTGTATGAGCTGGCATCGCTGCAGGTTGGTTCGCGGCGACCATTGCTCGTGCCTGTGACATGGAGAGTCGACCCTGCCTGCCTATGGGGCAGTTGGGGCCTCGATCCCAGTTGAGCAGATAAGTGCCCCTGCTCAGTGTATGCAGGTAGCTAAGGATATCCGTTAGGGGTGGCTTGGGCCACAATAGCTTCCGACGTTGACACTCCTTGGCGTGCATCCTCCCCAGATTGTGCCCGACGCTATCTTCAGGTCGGACAAGTCGGGGCTAGTGGTGCAGGTATGTAACTTACTTGATACTCCTCTAGCAAGACCGGGTGGCGGCGCTGACGCAGACGGGTGGGAGCCCATGCTGGGAGCCCATGGATTGGGACTCTGACTATGTTGGTCCGGACATCACCTACCTCATCAGCGTAAGGTAGGGAGTACTTAAAGCGCTTCAGGGATAGGATCCCAAAGCGGTTTTATGTTGGGTTCGGAAGCAATGGCTCCCTACGCAACCCTTGGGGGTGGTGTTGACAACAAAGCATGAATTCCTCCAGATCCAGGAGGGCCATACCCTGTATAGGTATGATGCCCTCCTCCTCGTAAAGATGCATGCGACCATTAATAAACCATCGTTGGATAACTTCTGATGGGGAGATAGGGCATGGTTGCCCCACAGTCATGGATGCAGAGGCTGTCGCGGAAGTGGTGAAGTCACACAGAGAGGCTGTACTAGCGTTGACTCTGCCACTGCGTCGATGGGAAGTCAGTGATCACATTCCTGAGGAAGTAACCTTATTCCAGAGAAGTATGGAGATGAACTTGTCATTGATGAAAGAAAATGGAATCGATGAAAAAGGCCCCAGATTCATGCCATCTTCTATGATCGGTAAGAGGGATGGATGCTGGCAACATCGTAGAATAGGATGTCTAATGTCATACTACCCCTACTACTTTTGAGTTTCATGATGGGCCTGCTATTTTCTTGGTGGGACCCAGTGCTAGATATCTAGATACGGTGATATGTCAATCAATTGATGCCCCGAGCACTACTAATCTCTATATTGAGGAGAATAAATTTACATCAGGTTCACCAATTCTATTTCTGATGCTTTCAATGAGGCGCACGAGTCCGTCTCGTTTGAGGATGATGGATGCAGTTTTTTTTCCTGCTTTCCTGCTTTCCGATGGTGGGAATCATTCGATCCTTATTCTGGGACGTATTCTCCATGATCCAAACAATATAATGGGATGTTGGATCTTCTTTCTATGGATTCCTCCTCAGAACTCATCACCTAGTCAGGGTCTCCCTCATAGACTTAAGACATTGTTCGTGAAACTCTTCCTAGCACCATATCTTCATGTACACCAGTTAATTACAATTTTTCGGTCAGAACATTACAAGGGGTTCGGTCAGGGAAGCAACCTTTGGTTAGGGTAGTAGTCACATTGGGCATCACTTGTGTGTCTTGCTGTTGGGGGGTTGGGGTGTCTGTCTTCTGTCCTTTATTATAGGGCTTCTCAAGGGCGTGGAATCCCAAGGAATCCCACATAAGATGTGGGGAATCATATACCATGGGCATGTATCTACGGTTTTTATCAGCTTCCTATGTTTGACACAGGTTATGCCGCAAGTTTAACGTCCAATAGATACGGATCGTACTGATCAGAACACTGACTATAGTGGATCAGATGGAGGAACCTCCTAGAGGGAACACCGATATTTTGGCCAACATGTGTGTAGTTTTCCAAATTCTGTTAGTGGGAATGGGGAATGGAGGTGGCATGATCCCATCGGGATGTGGCAGCTCGGGTAAGAATCAGGATTGAAGATGGAAGATTTCGTGAGGGGTGGTTAATGGAATGGAACCTCTATGAGGATGATGATGTTTCTGGGCTTGTGCATTGAAGAGAATTCCATCATATCCACGTAATAGGGAATCAAAGTCCACATAGTTCATGTGATGATGGATTACTGCCAATTTGTGTTTTTAATGACTTACCGCTGGATGAGATCGCAACCGCTTACTGTTCGACAAGGTGTTAGCGGCTTACCATTGGGTGGGGTTTCAACGGCTTACTACTGATTGAGGTCACAACAACTTACTGATGTACGGGGATGTCAATGGCTTACCAATGATGAGGTTGCAATGGTGTACCGCTGATTAATGTCAAAATGGGTTACCACTAATGGAGGTCACAACGACTTACCTCGGGATGGAATGAAAACGACTTACCATTGAATGGGGTCCATAGTTTAACGTCACATGGGACGGGGGTGAACTGACATGAAGGTGGACTTGGGGTCCAATGGGTTGTGGTCTTGGTGCACCGATGTGAAGATGGTCGGGACAAATGGATGGTGGTGGGCTTAAACCTCATGAAGGATTCCTACATACCATGTTTTGGCAAGGATCAAAGACCACATAGTTCATAATTTTGGATACAGTTTAACGTCATGATGGATGGGGGCGAACCGACGTCAACAGGGTCCGAGTGACCAGAGTGGTGGGCTTGAAAATCATGAAGGCTTCCTACATTCCCTACCATGGAAAGAATAAAAGACCACATTGTTCAGAATATGGGGGCATTTGGGGCTTATTCTCTGAGGCGACCAAAGTTGTTTGGTGAACCGACGTGAAGGAGTTCGGAACGACCGGGTGGTGGATTTGATCATCGTGGAGGCTTCCAACGTACCTTGCCTTGGTAAGGATCAAAGTCCTCGTAGTTCAGATGGTGTCAGTGAACCGACGTGAAGGTGGATCTCGGGTCCAATGGTTGTTTGGATTTAAACTCATTGAGGCTTCATATGTACCTTGACATGGAAAATCTCAATGTTCTCATAGTTCGGATGGTGTCGGTGAACCGACGTGAAGGTGGACCTAGGGTCCAATGGTTGTTGGGCTTGAACCTCATGGAGGCTTGATATAAACCATTCCTTTTCAAGGATCAAAATCCTCGTAGTTTGAAATGGTTTCATTTGGGGCTTACGCTCTAAGGTGACCCAGGGTGTTGGTGGGCTTGAACCTCATGGAGGCTTCCTACAAACCCTTCCTTGGAAATGATCAAAGAAATTGTAGTTTAAGTGGTAGGGGATTGAACCTCATGGAGGCTTCCTACGTACCCTACCTTGGAAAGGATCAAATTCCTCATAGTTTAGATGGGGTCATTTGGGGCTTATGCACTGGGGTGGCCCAAGGAAGATGTCATGGTCGGTGCTCACTCCAAGCCTATGTGAGTCATGCTCGGTGTGAGAAACAAGAGATAGCAGAGACCCGACGATCACGTTGCGAATGGTGTGTCTATGGTAAGTGAAGTGGGGCATACACATGGTTAGCGGACTAAAGAGGAAACAAGGGCTTACACATGGTTAGAAGCCTGATAAGTCGGGACATACTCCAGGATGTAGGCCTGATGGCGACAAAGCACAGCGGGAGAGGGACTAGGGACCGAATAAAGGAGAAGCACCATCCCCCATCACGCCCTTCGCTATCCCTAGGGAATGATGATAAAATTAGGAGCAGGGATCCTACCTCCTACAATAAAGATAGAGGATTACACTGAGATGGTCACCCTTACCCCATGGACAAATTCCACTCTCATAAGGAGGATATCATCTCATGTGGAGACCAGTGGTCATGTAGAATGTCCATGTTAGGGTACACCGCGTGTGTGGCATGGGGAGAGGTCACAGTTTAACGTCATGTGATGAGGACGATGGTGCTTGGCACTTTAACGTCTTGCAGCTCGGACGAGGTGGGGTTTTTCCGAACCCCTAGAACATACATAACTGATACCCTTTTTCTCCTTGGTGCAGATAGGGGATAGGAAATATCATGGTGAGGGCGTGTCGTGGAGATAACCCTCAAGGGGTCCACATTAGCATGGCTATGCAAAGAAGTAATAGCCATTAACGTGCCTATGCGAAGATGCATGAGGAGAAGCAACGCAACAGGCGATAGTTACTTCGTGAAACCCTAGGAGGTTTCACGGGAAATGTGTATATGGAGAAAGCGTTGTGGGAGTGGGAGGCAACTGAAAATGATTCCCGGAAGAGAAACATCACGGTCACACAAGACGGGAGGCCGGCATGAAAAGGGATCGTTTCAAGAAAAAGGGGTTGGTCCAGCTTGCAAAAGGAATGGCACGTGCGAAAATTTCCAGGCCGGCTCGCAATTGAGCACTGGGTGCAAAATAGAGCGAGCAGGCATGCAAAAGGAATTGCATGCCGAATACCTAATTGCACGTAATCATAAGGAATTGCACATGGGGTAACTTGTTTGAGGGGATTTGGAAAAGGATCAAGCCTGAGTAGTTGCGCTCAAAGGCAGACCCCTCGGGCGACCGGGCGCGAAACATTTAGTACGTGAGAGCCATCTTCTTTGTGCCCATGATATAGGAATTTCATGCAGGAGAGGCGGTTCAGATTCATAATGCTAAAGTCAAAGGGGGTGGCTGTATATTTATAGGCGGTAGAGATCATGGGTATGCGTGAAAAACGCTTCAGCATGAAATATTTTGTGCTCCAATTTCGGCAGTGCGATGATCAACCGTGCGGAGCGGTGGCATGAAATAATTCCGTGACCATGTGTAAAACACTCATGAATCCTAGACTTTTTCATACAGGGAATATTTTTTTCATGCAACTCAGCATTTTTTTGCACCACCTCTCCTGGATCCTTGGAATTGATCACTAGTTCCAAATATGACTTCGCTTTTTCACCCCCGAACCTTCCTCAGCATTGGAGTGTATTTCGGGTCTACTGTTGGTATTCTAAAATGGTAGTCATTCCCTTCATGTGTATTTACTTTTCAATCCAATAACATCTTTAATAGTTCCAATGTTTCCATAATACTA
Source organism: Viscum album (assembly GCA_963277665.1). Lineage (NCBI taxonomy): Eukaryota > Viridiplantae > Streptophyta > Magnoliopsida > Santalales > Viscaceae > Viscum > Viscum album. Next base: position 1,229,573,994 of record OY728162.1, on the reverse strand, counting down.
GTTTTACATACACACTAATTCAAAATTATTTTTGGTAAAATTATGAAAATGTTTCCACTTTGATTTTTCCTTATAAATTGAATATTTCATCATATATTCCTCATTGAAATTGTTTTTTCTTAAATTTCAGCACCCTTTGTATATGATGTTTTCAAAACTAAATGAAATGTGTTTTTAGAGTTATCTTTTTGAAACATGATTAAAAAAGATTATGAAATCTATATTTTTATATATTTATATTTTCAAACCAGAATGAAATGATTTTATTTTTAATGGAAAGGATAGGATGTGGTTTCTATTTCAGCATACCTACAATGAATCTTAGTCCTCATACCAATATTATCATTTCAAGCTACATCTATTAGCCAATATATTGTTTCACATTAGGTCTTATTGTTATTTTTTTGTGTGTTGAATCATATAAGCACATAAAATAATGTTTTTAGTTATTTTTATTCTCGTCTCTTTTATATATCAACACCCATAGTATTTTACTCATTTCTATTCATGGAGGGTAGCTATATTTTCTATTTTGTGAGGCAAATCCATCTTTTTGGCCTTTTTTCCTTACAAGGGAGGAAGGCTGGGATAGTTAGTGAGGTTGTTGGTTCTCATGCAGTTTAATACTTGTTATTTTAATTTATTGTCAATTTTATTTCTTAAATTTTTGTTTAGGCATGAGGATGCGACATAGAGATGGATCATGCTAAATTTTAGTTATATTATTATTTGAAAATTTACTTTCCTCATTGGGTGATTTCATTCCCAAGTGGTTATTACATGATTCTCAAGGACATATATCTTCCCATGAGGATCATAAACACCCCTTTTCAATTTTCATCGACTGGTATGTGCTTCCGATGGAGAGATGGATCAGGTTAGTTTAGTAAAAATGCTATCATATCAATTTATCCATTTCCGTTTGAATTTTCACAGCAATTAAGAGATATGATTTTAATAATTAAATTGTTTCTTCATGGTTAGGTTTTTTGATCACTACCAATGTATAATGATGATTTAATTTTTATGGTGTTCTATGATGCTGTGTCTCAAATACGAGATGGGTAGTCGGGTGTTTTCACAAGATTATGGGTTTTTTATAACATATAGGGATTTTTTTTGAATGGTTTAGAGGGTTCATATTTATTACACATCATTTGGAAAAATGATCATCAACTCTATGACAACCTCTGTTAAAATCTAGTGGGCTTCACATGGTTCGTGTGTGGTCTTCCAAACCATGCAACCAAACTAGTCACTGTATATTTCTCCCCAAATTTTGGGAATTTGATTGTATGAGTAATATTTTTCCACATTTTTTCAATGTAATTGGTCAAGGATAAATTTGGGATATTTCCCATGAGTTATAAAATATACATGGTTTATCAATTTTATATTTCAATCAGAGAAACATTTTGTTGTTTATAAATGAAATGGAAACTATTTCAAATGTTTTTGTTTTTTGGAAATAAGGAATTAAAATTGAACAATGTGTTTGTGGTTGTTATATTTTGCTAATAAATTTCATTTTAATTTTTTAGGGTTTTCAAAAAAAAACAAATTGAAATGTGACACTGGGTATTCTTTTATAAATATTACATATATATGTGTGTGTGTAAGTGGGAGGAAAGTGCATTCTTGTAAGTATTCTTGGATGTGGATACAAGTGGTTGTTGGTTTATATATGTGAATATTAATAAATAGATTGGTTAGTACATGATTTCGTATGTTTTTCCAGAAAATAAAAAATGGTTTTATTAATAAAATTTTATCATTTTCATGAGTAAAAAATAATTTTATATTTCTATTTCTATTTCTATTTGGGATTTCCTTTATGGTGTTATTATATCTGTTATGATTTAAATTTTTTGATGTGATTTTATGATTTTGATTTATTGGATTTTAATTGAGATGCACGGTTTTGTTTTTTATGTGTTTCTATTTGGTTTTATTATTTTATATGTTTGCGAATATGCCCCCCATTAATCTCTTAGGACTATTAAAGAGGACTTTTGGGTGGCTCTTACACCTCATGCTATTTTGTTGATGAAGTATCATTCTAGTAATCTAATCCACCCATTCTATTTATGGATCCTAGTGGTTCATAACCAACAAATTGGTATCAATTATTCAACTAAACATTTTGAGAGTCACACCATCATAAATTCTTCAAGTTGAATAAAGATGGAATAGTTAAAGAATGGTCACCAAGAATTGAGGAGATCATTATTTATCTTATTCTTTTCAAGACCCTTATATTCTAGTTTACAATATTTATAATAGAATTCGTAATCTTGAAATTGTACAGTTATATTAATTATACTAATCTATAAAAACCACTCATGGGAAATCTTCAATGATTTTTTGTCAAAAACCACTTTTTTGAGAATCATTTATAATTATTTTCTAATAGAAGTTTCTTGGGAAATTATGAATCTCATTACTATGTATTTTTGGTATTCATAATTCCATTACATGTTTCTCATAGCATAATTTTACCCTAAAGCACATTAGTTTGTTCCACATTGGGAAATTATTGTTTTTCAAGAGTCCTAAAAAGGAGTAGAGACAACCATAGAAGGATATCATAGTGAGTTTGGTCTTTAAGAAATCTTGATGTTGTAATTATTTATCCCCATACTTCATGTCCATCATAAGTTTTTTCGGTGATTTCATTGTTATAGTTTGGGGTGTTTCCATTTCCTATTTTTTTGGAGATATAATTAATTGGATTTTTACCTCAGTTCTTGAGTATTATTTACTTATACTATTTTTGTAATTAATAGTTTAGTGTTTTGAAGTGAAAATGTGTGTTAGTTTATAGTCCTTGGATTTTGGGAGCCTCATCTCTAGTGTTAGTGACCCCTTTCCTTGATTCATGATCAATTAAACAACTGAGACATTTTGGGTGAAGAAATTGGTTTGTTGGGGATAATAGGTACACCCTGACCTGACACTAATTATTAATTTTATTTATAATTCATTCCCTATTTATTTATTTTTCCTACTAGGTAATTTGTCTTCAAAACTATGAGTATTTGGGAATGAATGGCATGATGCATGGATAATGTGAATTTTTCTAAAACTGTGAAATAACCATGTGATAGAATCCATAATTTTATAGAGCGAAGAAATAATAGCCCACAATTTCCATACAAGGATATTACCAATTTTTATATGATTATTCATTACATTAAACATATAAATTTTCCAAGATAGTAATATTTTACTTAATTTACAAACCTCAAACAAATTATTCTATTTTAGTGAAATATCTTATAAATCATTCATTAATATAGTCCCTTTAGATATTTTGAACTGATGGATGTTTTATAAAAAATTGTTTTTAAATAATTTAAATTCTTCAATAGCATGTGTTGAGTGAAATCGGGAGTTTGAATGAACAATGAGACATACTTGGTATAAAATGAAGATTATAACCTAGAAATTAAGTTATTAGGAATAAATATAAATATTTTAGGAAAAGGATTGGTGAATTATTTGGATACCATCTTTTAAAAAAATATATAAACTAATTAAAATTAAAGGAAACATTTGTATATTTGGTAATAATATATTAATTTAATTAAAATTATTAAATTATATTACATAAATATATATTTTTTATATTTTAAATTAATTAATTTTTATATTCATACAATAGATATTTTAGTCCTAGAATATAAATAAACAATATTTTTATGTATTAAAGGCAATATTTTTCAAAAGGGTAATTATACCACCTTTTAATGATCAACCATATTTATATTAAAATAATGAAACTTTAATACTTTTTATATGAAAGCTAAAACCTATAACTTTTTATTGGGATATAAAAATTTAATTTCCATGATTTTTTTAACTTTTATAATAACATTATAATTTTGATGAATAATAAAAATATACTAAATTTTATTTGAATACCAATAATTCCATCGACATAATTTATATAATTAAATTATATTATTGAATGTTTTGAATATATATATAGAATATATTTTTATGATTTAATATAAATTATTTTTTTGGTATTAATTTTACATTAAATTTTGATGGAAAAACATTTCAATATTTTGTAATGTTTCAAGTTTTAAAACTCATTTTCTCATTTTGACGAAGTGATTAATTTTCAATTAATTACTAGAACATACATGTTTTCAATTTGGCAAAAAGGATTCCATATTTAAAATTAAATTGTTCAAATTATGTAAATATCGTTATTTTAATGTTTAGGCATTATGAATAGAACATTCGGAATTTTTTTATTAATACGGTTAAAAGTTAAATCTGGTAATTAAGGGTAAAAATAATATAACAAATTTACTATAACACTGGCCTTAATATAAATTTATTATTATTTTTCATCCTAAATCATCCTTTGGAAGAAATGGTATCTTTTGGAAGACACATGGATGAGATTAGGACATTTAATTTATTTTATTTAATGAAAAGTTAAATATGTCTTAAAAGAATTTAATTATTAGATTATTTTTAATTTAAGGTTATATATAAGATAAATTAGTCTATAAATACTCCTTTGATAGAGAATATACTTTTAATTATCCTGGAAATTGACTTCTAATTTTTCTTTGATAAATCATTACCTTAATAACGTATTTGTTAATGATACAGAAATTATTTAATTGATGAGAAATCAATAAAATAATTTTTTTAAATGATAATAACCATTAAAAGACAATAAAAATTGAACAAATCATATTATTTGAGTATAGATTGACCACATTAATCCAAGTTTCATGTTATTGACCACTTGGAGCCATATGGGAAAGAATATGACACATGAAATATTTTATTTAATATGGTGTTGAAGTTCTCACATTCGCATTTTATTAAATATGTCATTCTTAATATAAGCTTTTCAAGAAAATATATTCTATTATAAATATTCCAACGATATCTAGAAGAATTTCCTTCATTATAGTATTTTCCTTTTTAATTTTTAACTGAAATATATGTATATTAAATAATTACACATAACTAATTTTATAATTATAATAATAATAGATATAATAAATAAATATTTTAAAATTAATAAAATCAATATAATTCTGGATAATTAAGAAATCCAATTAATTTTATAGTTGAAATTACCATCTTATAAATATAATATAACACTTTTTCATGTTAACTTGTAATCTATATATTTTTAATAATCAATTAATTTCATAGTAAAAAAATTTACAATAATGAAAATTTATCAAAATTTTGTATTATTAAATTTTATAAGAATCATAAAACATTTTAAAAACATATTGAAATGTTATAAAGTGGTTGAAAATGTTTTATATTCTTCATTTATTTTCTTATTAATATCATAAAATTAATATTTCAATATTTTGATATTAAAATATATGTTACCTTAGTAAAAAATAAATAGAATAAATAGGTGTTAATTAAAACGATATTGTATAAATTGACCAAAACACGTTTTATAAATTTTTAATTATATTAATTAATTATCTTGTATAATATTTGAATATAAGTCATTTTTTAGGTTTTTTATGTGGTTTTAATTTTTTATAATTTAATATTTTTTTGAACTAAAAAACTACCCCAACCCCAACAATAAAAGGGAACCTCCTACCTCATTTCTTCATAACTAATTACTCCATCAAGTTCATCTATTCCCAATAAATTTATATTATCATGTTACCTATTCTCATTCTAGAGGAACATTTCTTCTCAAAATACCATGTTCAGTTCTTTTTAGAGGACATCTGGAGGGAGATCGTCGAAGAAGAGTTAAGCTCCTTTAACAACTCTCTCAAGGTCATTTCATCCTCTACTTACTCTCCCTTTTTTGATTCCAATATTAAGTAATAGATATAGTATTAAATTTTTTTACTAACATGGTATTTTGGTTATTTGAAAACCTTGTTTCACATTCTATCCATCCTATTAAAAATGAAATCACGTCATGTGTGAACGTATGGCTTACTGTCTCCATGTCGTGGTATAATCTATTTTTTACCACCACTTTACTAGGATGGGTATAGTGATGAAAATAATAATAGTATATAATTATTATAAAAATATATTTGATTGGTAACTATATATATATAACATCCACTTCTATAACATATCCTAATTAAAGAAATGATATCATCACCTATGTATACGTACGACCTACCATCACCACGATGCGATGTGATTTCTTTTAAAGGATATCCATTAATTCATGATTATATAAATTTATATATAATGTATAAATATGAAATTTATTACATTAATATCACTCTATAAATTATAAATCTATAACAAATGAATAATAATCAAAACTTATTCAAAAAACATGAATAATAAAATGAAGTCGGGTGTACCAAAATAACAAGTGATAATGAAATTTTTTTAACAAACAGATGATAATATGTTCATATTTGATATCATAAAAATGTCTAAGATTATGTAATAAGTCAATTAAATTATTTAAACCATTTTATATTATAATAGGATACATACAACAGATATCATACCTAAGGTAATAGATAAATTAACAATCTCATTATTTTATGATATTGTTTATACAAAAGTGTTTACTAGGATATATTTATCATCCACATCCATGATTCCCAAGTATATAATATTATTTATACTCCTCTACAATTTTAAAATTTATTTCTACCAATTTTGGGATTCTTAATAAATTATATGAAAATAATCATTTCTTGTTTTTCCATACGCGGTAATTTTTACTTATCTTAAAAAAGTATGATAAAAATGTTTTCTTTCAACTTATACAACATAATGATTTTTTACATTTTCATAAAACCATATTTCCGTGAATATTAGTTTGTAATATTTAATTTTTTTAAAAAAATTTATCTCTTTAAAAATTTTGAGTGATTTTGAGATAAGAAATTTTTTAAGCAGAAATTATATTTTCACCCAGAATTATTTCAAGTGTTCTATCAAAATTATTTTCAAAATAAGATAGAATTAATTAATATGCTTATGTTTCATGTATATTATCCCTATTATTCCAATGATCGATTATGTTTATAATGAATTATATTTATGAAATCCATTTTTTAAATGGATTAAGTTAGGATGGAATGATGTTTAGGAAACCCATTTTATTCATTGGGATATGCTATGATGAATGATTAATGTTTTGTTCGAACAAATACGAATTATTTCATTATGAGATAGGTGAATCCTATATATCCATCCAATTTATTAGATAAATATTTATATACCATGATAAAGACATGGCGGGAATGGGATATGTTCTTATTTAAGTAATATAGGTTTGGAATGGGAAGTAAACCTAGATCAGTAATGGACATTGTCCACTATAATGGTCTTGGAAATGTTACTTGACTAATATGAATTGTTTTTATTTTGATAATGTGTATGAAAAAAATTCCATGACTTATTTTATGATATTTATAAATATTTTCATTGAATCTTTATGAACTTTTTATAATTCATCTCACAAAATGATATCTAGATCATTCATATGCAGTATAATATTTTCCAACGATATGTTTTTAAGTCTTACAATTATGATATGACTGATATATCCTTTGTTTACCTTTATTTGGAATCTGAGATCACCCAATATTATATCTATTTTCCCCTGGTTATGAGAAAGTTTATTAGTAAGATTTTTCAAAAAGATATCTTGATATGATAGACTAAGGAGGATACAATGTAGATGTCTTATGACCCTACTGTTTAAGTTTTCCAATTTATAAATACACTAAACCTATATGGTCCTAGTGTGATTTTGTTATGTTTTGTAATGAATATTCTTCAAATTTTTATGTAATATATATTTATGTTATGTATGGGACATTATAGTTGGTATCAGAGAAAATGTTTATTTATCATTTAGAAACTAGAATAAGAAAACCTTAGTAGGAACCCTACGTTTATGTCAACGTATAGATTGAAATCCTATTGTTTCTGAAATTTTCATTAAATACCAAGGATAAAACCTAATATGTCCTGAATTGAAATTTTATTCATGATTATGTGGTTTTCCCATTCTGATTAGTGTTTATCACACTATGCTTCTTGGTTATTTTCAGTGGATGGAAATTGAAGGAACCACATTAATGCTGAATGTGAGGGGTAATTCCATGATTGTACTTTTGAGTAACCAAATGTTATGCGAGATATGATTAAAAATATTATATCTATTCCAAAACAATTTTCCCAATCTATGAATCATGCTGGACTTCCAAATCAAAAAATGAGGTAACAAAATTTTGTCGATTCCTTCATGAGGCATCATCCACCTTCTTTTAGTGGGTCTTCTAATCAAATAATTGATGAAAAATTGGTCAGTACCACTAAAAATATATTTTCTGTTTTCCAATGTCTAGAACATGATAAATTCATCTTGTAATTCTATCATTTGGATGTTGAAGCTGGTTTATTGTTTAATATAATTATGAAGACGTGAAAAATATATGAAATTGAATCCATGAATGGGAAAATTTCAACAACTAATTTTTAAATTAGTACATTCCTCATATTATTCATCTAAATATTGATAAAGAGTTATTTGAACATAAAAAATGACGAGGAATCCATTAGTACCTATAAATAAAATTTTACAACACTTCAAAGGTGATATGTTTGAATTATTATCCAACCTGAGAGTAAAACTTATCGATTCTTTAGTGTATTAAAACCATGAATCTGAATGGGAACTCACCATAAGGATCTTAAATAGCTATGTAGAAATAGATCAATTTTCATTTATGGTTGATTTGGATATTGGAGTATCCCATTAGTCCTATGGGTTTTATAAGATGATAAAATGAAATTCAATGGAAAATTTATTGACCACAATAAAAAGAAGATTGGTTTTCCCTTATTCTCAATTTATGGAAGAAATGTGGAGGGAGTTGTATTATAGGGACTATAAAATTTCTTCAGTCTAGGATTGAAAATTATTGAGTTGTTGAATTTATAAGTGATGGGAAAAAAGGTCTAATAATGCGAATAGAAAAAAGGATACACAAAATTCACCTCTGACACTTCAATACTACATGTTCAAGAAAGTGGATCAATATGAAATCAAATTCCCTTATCCAAGGGTTATTAATGATAACTGATGTATGAATATGTTTATAGGAAATGATAAAGGAATGTCTAACTCAATCACTTTAAGTGATGTGGATTATGTTAATAAAGAGGTAAAATGTACACTTACCATCCACTATAATGTAGAAAATGTATTATTTGATTATGGATAGACCCACCCTTTTTTATGAATAATTTTCTATGTGTATCACCGTATTAGATAAATAATTAGATGAACAGTTAGTTGTTACAACTCTGAATGGAACAATGGTCACATCAATAGTTTATAATTCTTAATCAGTGGAAGTTTGTGGGAAAGGTCTTCCTGAAAATCTAGTGATCCTTACTTTAGTGGAATTTTATGTGATTGTTGGCATGTAATGGCTTTCCTTACCTAGAGATCATATCAATTTCTAAGGACAGTAAGTCAAATTTCATATTCTATATCAATCAATGGTCATATATGAATTCAAGGATGAGTATGACCTCCAGTAAAAATTTCTTCAACATAGTGTGTCTAGATTCCTATAAGTGAAGCTTATATACCTCAAATTGTTGGGGATAAAACCACTATTAATAATATACTTATTTTATGAGATTTTTTATGATGTATTTTTGGATGATTTCCCTTTTCTTCCACTAAATCCATAAGATGAGTTTTCACAAGAACTCAAAAAGGGTGTTATTACTATTTTAATCACACCTCATAAAATTTCCCAATTTGAGTTGCACAAATTAAAAAATCATCTCAAAGAGAATCTTGGAAAGGGATATATATGGCCTACTTCATAACCTAGGGGTAAATCTATTCTGTTTTTTGAGAAGAAATGTCGATCAATGAGAATCTACATTTATTAACAAGAACATTACAAGATCACTATCAATAAAAAATATTTTCTTCCCCATATTGATGACTTATTCAACCAACAACCTGAAGCTGAAAATTTTTCTATGATTAATATTAGATCATGATATCATCAATTAAGGGTCAATAATGAGGATATACCTAATTCTACATTCCATACATTGTATGGACACTATGAATATATAGTGTTCACTTTTGGTCTTACCAATACCCCCACTATCTTTGTGGATCTAAATAATAGACTTAATAGATTATATGGATAAATAAGTGGGAGTCTTTATAGATGATGTTATAGTTTATACAAAGATCAAATAAGATCATGAGGATCAGTTGAGAGTTGTACTGAAGACCCTAGGATAGGATAATATTTCTGTAAAATTTACCAGATTGGAATTTTGGCCCCAGAATGTTTCATTATTATGTCACATAATCTCAAGATAGGGGATATCAAGGGATCTATATAAAATAAAAATTATGGAAACTTGGCCTAGACCAAAAAAGTAACTATGATCTAAATTTTTCATGGATTGGATCTATATTATTGATTCTTTATTTCACAAATATCTAATCCAAACACAATTTTGACTCAGAAATGAGTTATATTCGTGTGGAAAAAGAATGTGAATATAATTTCTATGAGCTGAAAATATGGTTAGTGAGTCAAAATGTACTCACAAAACCATGTAGTGGATAACGGTTAGTGATCAACAATGATGAATCCAAGAAGGGTCTAGGTTGTTTTCTCATGGAAAATGATATGGTGATAGCTTCTTCCACAATATTATTGAAATTCCATTAGAAAAATCAACCAACTTGAGATTTGATGTTAGCTTTGGGAATCATTGAATTAAATGTATAGAGGCATTGTATTTATAGTGAATGAAGTGATATTTATATTGATCATAAAATATTAATATAAATTTTCTCACAAAAGGAGATGAATATTTAACAAAATATATGGTTGGAGTTGATTAAGGATTATGAATTCTCATCACATTACCACCCAATGAAAGTGAACAAGGTGGAATATTAATTGAGCCGAGAGGACTATACTTGCCTATCCATGCTGAGGATGAAATAAGATTCAATATTTATGGATTTATGAGGTATGAATATTGGAATTTTATAGGAAATAATGAAACATTATCTTTCACAAATGAATGTTCAAACATCTGTACACATGAAGATTAAGGAGGCACAGATGGAATATGTAGAGCTAAAAAGGTTGGTGAAATATTTCATGAATTGATCCATGATTGTGATGGATTAATAAAGTTTATGAGCCTTATTTCTGTCCCTCCCATACCCGAATTAAATAGGGTAATTTCGAATGAGGCTCATAGTTATTCATTCGGTATACAACCAAGATGAAAAAAGATGTATAGGGACCTGAATGAGTATTTCTTGTGGGATCAAATGAAAATTTATTTTGCTGAATATGTCTCTCAATTCTGGGTTTTTAAGGAAATTAATTAAGAGATATATAATTATAATGGGATGTTATCACCATTAACCATACCACAATGGAAATAGGAAAGCATCAAAGTGGAATTTATTGTTGGACTTCCCTATAAATCTAAAGGCCATAATGTAATCTGGGTTATAGTTGATCAACTTACAATGTTGGAAAACATAATTTTTATTATAGATGATTTATATCTTGATTGATTTTCTAGGATATATATAATGAAATTGGTATGATTACATGGAGTATCACAATCCATTATATCTGATCGGGTTCCATAGATTCATTGATGTTCTGGGGAAGTCATCAGTAGGCTTTGGAAATAGAGTAACGTTTCAAAACTACTTATCATCATTTGATAGGCAGTCATTCTAAGATGAAAATTCAAACTCTTAAAGAAATGTTGAGATATTGTGCTATTGATTTCAAACTTGGTTGGGATAAACAGATTATTTTGGTAGAATTTTATTAAGCAATATCATTCACTCGACTATTCAGATGTATTGTTATAAATACATCAATAGAAGTAAGTATAGAACTCAAAATACCAGGATGAAGGTGGGAGAAAAGATATTAGTACCTGATCATGTTGATGAAACTACAGAAAATGTCATATATAATCTACAATACATAATAGAAACTCAATGTTGACAAAAATGTTATATTGATAACTGATGAAATGACATAGAGTTTGAAATGGGTGATAAGAAGTTTCTATTAATATCTCCATGGAATAAAGTAATGATATTTATAAGGAAGGGAAATCTCTACCCTAAGCATATCGGTCCATTTTAAATTGTGGATCTTGTTGGGAATGTAGCATATAGATTGGTGATTATACTGAATCCCTCTCAATTTCATGATGTGCTCCATGTATCTCTACTGAGAATGTATATACCTGATCCTTAACATGTACTAAAATCATAAGTTGTACCATTGGAGAAGGATATTTCTTATGAATAAAACCCAATATAGATTCTAGATCATAGAGAAACATTTCTATGAAACAAGACGTCAATCTTGGTTAATGTTTTAGGGAGGAAAAACCAATTTGAGGAAGCTACATATGAACATAAGGATGTTATGAGGCAGAGTTATCCTCATTTATTTTTATCCTAGTGAAATTATTTGAGGGTGAAATTCAGTTTACAGGTGTACAATGTAACACACGAATGTTTTTATGAAATATTTTCTATAAATAATTTAAATTCATTAATAGCATGAATTTCACATAATTGTGAGTTTAAACAAACTGCAAGGCGCGTGTCGTATAAAATGACAATTATAAAATAGCCATTATGTTTTTGTGAATAAATATAACTAACTTATGAAAATGTTCAGTGAATTATTTGGCTACCAATTATTTATAAAAAAATACAAACCAATTAAATGTAAAAGAAATATATGTATTTTTGAGCTAATAAATTATGTTAAATACAATTCGTAAATGAAATTGATGAAATATATATGATACATATTATATAAAATATTTTTTATATTCAACCAATAGATATTTTGTAATAGGATATTGATAAACCATATTTTGATGTATAAAACCCTATATTTATCAAAAGGGTAAATTTAACACCTTTTAATGGAGAACACATTTTAAATTAAAATTCCGAAACATTAATAATTTTTATAAAAAACATAATATTCTTATTTTGAATAAGTATATAAACATTAAATTTGTATTATTATTGGGAATTTTTATAATAACATTCATGTTTTGATAAACGGTAAAAATTTACTAAATTTTTATAAAAAACAAATTTCTTCATCTAAATAATTTATATGGTTAAATTATATTATTTTTTGGATTAAAATTATAAATAGAATATTTTCTATCATTTCATATAATATATGTAATTTTACTTAATTTTACATTGAATTTAGATGTAAAAATATTTCAATCTATTGAATGTTTTAACTTGTAATACATGTTTTCTCATTCTGAAACCATGATTAATTTAAAATTTATTACTGAAACATTTTCATACTAAATTTTAATAAATGGATTATATATTTGGAATAATTAGGTTCCAATTATTTAAATATTGTTATTTTATTTTTGGGTGTTATGAATCATAACTTTCGTAATTTTTATATTAATAAAGTAAAAAGGTTAAATCTGGTATTTAATGGTAAAATTAGTATTATAAAATTACACAAACACTTGACTTAATATAATTAGATGTGTCGGTTTTTACCTATGTCAACCATGGGTTGGAATGATATCCTTTGGATGCCACTTAGATGGGATTAGGACATTTAATTTTTTCTTACGAAAATTTAAATATGTCTTACTCAACTTTTAGTAACTTTATCCTTATTAATATAAGATTATATAGAAGATAAATTATAAAATAAATAATCATTTGAAATATAAGATTTATTTAATTATGATGTAAATATAATTTTAATTTTTAAGATTATTTTAGTAGCTTATAAATTAATGATAGAAAAATTATTTAATTGGTGAGAAATCAATAAAATATTTTAAAAAAAATTATAATAACCATTAAAATACAAGAACACTAGATCATATCATATTGTTCAAGTATCTATAGACCATATTCAAACAAGGGTCATCTTATTAACCATTTGGATCGATATGGAAAAGATTATGACAATTATATGTATTTAATTTATAGTGATGTTAATGTTGTCATATTCACATTTTAATAAATTTAACATTTTTAATAAAATAATTTCAGAAGGTATATGATCATAAATTTATAACAATGAAATATATAATAATTATCTTCATTATGTTATTTTTATTTCCATTTTTCAAAAATAAATACGTATATTAAATTATTACACAAACTGATGTCGTAATTATTTTAAAAATGGTGAAAATAAAACAATTTATTAAAAATAATATAATAAATATAATTTGGGATAATTAATAAATTCATTCAATTTTATATATTACATTCACCTATTAGGAATATAATAAAACTATCTGTTTGAATATATCTTGTTATCTTGAGATTTTTATTAATCAATTATTTTATACTATAAAAACGGATAGCATTGATTGTTTAGCAAATTAAAGTATTATTGAATTATTTAAAAATCTGTAATTTTTTTTTAAAAATATAGAATAATTATTATATTATTTAAAATGTTCTATATTATTCATTTATATTCTAATTTACATCAAATAATTAAATATTTTACCATTTTAATATTGAAGTATTAGTTACCTTAGTTAAAAATTAAATGGAATAATTAAACAATAATTAAAATGATAATGTCTAAAATTAAAATAAAAACATGAATAAAATTTATTAGATGATTTGATTATAACGTTTTCTAGTCTCATATTAGATACTAAGACATTTTTGTTGTTTTTTTAGCTTTTTGGATATGGTTTTAATTTATTATAAAATAATATGTTTTGAAATTCCAAAGATTCACCCATCATCAACTATAAAAGGGAGCCTCCACCCTAATTTATTCATAACTATTTGACCCCCATATTAATCCACACCATACCCATTTCCTGTATTTACTTCCTTAGTCACATTATATTGGGGATGGTTAAATAAAAAGACCATCTTTATTAACTTTAAGAGATGATATAGAGGGAGCTCGCTAAAGAAGAGGTAATCTCCTTTATCGAATTTATCAAGATCATTTATTCTTATACATCCTCTTAATTAATTGTTCCTATTATTGGGTAATAATTATAGTATCACATTCATACTGAGATGTTTTTATTGATAGTCAGAAACCTTATTCCACCTTTTATCCATCCAATGAATAATGAAATTAGCAAGTGTGTGGTCATAGAGATTATCATCTACAAACATGGTGTAATCTATTTTTCAACATCAAATTATTTGGGTGAGTATAAAGATGTAAATAATAACTATATATTATTTTTATAGAAATATTTATATCTTTTAACTATATAAACACCATAAACTTCTTACAATTTCACAATTAAAGGAATGATATCATCGCTCATGCGTACATACATCTTACTATCTCCAAGATCTGATTTGATTCATTCTATAGGGTATCCAAAATAGAATAATTATATAATTCTATATAATGAATAAATATGATATATATTATATTAATAACATTCTATAGTTGATATAACTATATCCTATGATGGTGAATTAGAACAAATTCGATAAAACATGAAAAGGGGAATGAAACTGTTTATATCCAAATAACTAGTAATAATGAAAGGATATTAACAAAAGACAAATAAAATGATCATATATATATTATAAAAATGAATATGATTCTTAAATAATTTAATAACATTACTTAAATCCTTATACATGACTTTTAGATAAATACAATGGATATCAGAACTATGGTAAGGGATAATTTATCAATCTCATTATTATCCGAGATTGTTTATATAAAGTATTAACTACGGTATATTTATCATACATATCCATATATCAAAAATATTTAATATTACATCTATTCATAAAAGTATTTTAAATTAAATTTTACCCATTCGTTAAATCTTATTAAATGGTATGAAATGAATCTTTTTTCATTTTTTGATATGAGGTGCTTTTTGACTTATCTTACAAAATTACGAGAAGAATGTTTTCATTTAACTGATAAAATTTAATGGGTTTATATGTTTTCATAAATCTATATTTCAATGAAACATCTTTAATAATATTTTATTTTTATCTTCCAATATATTATTTTCTATTAAAATTTTGTGGAATTTTGATAATATAAATTTTTTTAACAAGAAATGATATTTTCATAAATAATTAATATCAAGTGTAAAATCAAAATTATTTATTATCTAATATTTAATTCATTAATAAGGATATGTTTCAAGTATAATATCCATATTATATCTATGTTTTACTATGTGTATAATGTAATTTTATTTATGAAATACATTCGTTTTATATGGACTATGTTATAATGGAAAAAATTTTAAGAAACCCATTTTATTGTTTTGGTTATGATATGAAGTAGGATTTATTATTTTTTGGAACACATAATAATAATTTAATTATTATTTGGGTGGGACATATATATCCCTCCAATTAATTTCGTAACTATTTATATCTCATCATATAGATAGGGTTGGTATGGGAAATTACATTGGTTCAATAATGTAGTGTTGGGACAGGAAGTAAAACAAGTATAGTAATGGATATGGACTACTATGATGGTCTTGGAAATTATCCTTGACTAATATGAAATTATTTTCTATTATTATGTGTTTTCCACAAATTTCATGTCTTTTTTTATTACTTTTGTAAATGTGTATATTTATTATTTATTTACATTTATGTTTCATCCAATGACAGGATACCCTAATCAATTATATACAGAATAATATTTTAAAATAGTTCGATCTTATCTTTTATTAGACTTATATGATTGATATCATCCTGGGTTACCATTACATGTAATTTGTGATAACCCATTCTTATGTTTCTTTTCTCCAAGTTATGAAGAAGAGTATTAGTTGATTCTCTATAAGTGTGAACATGAGAGATATATAAGGAAATAATAATAGTATGAGAGAATAAGAATAAACTTTTTATATCATACCCTTTATGTAAAAGATCTTATACATGATTAATGGAATACATATTAGTATTTCATAAGCCACTGGTCATATTGGAATCTATGAACATAATGCATGAGATCGTAAAATTGACCTAACACATGAAATTGTCTCATAAATATAAATTGGTAATTTTTTGAACATGTAAAAATAAAATTAGTTTAACACATTATGTTAAGAACATGAAATCTATACCCCTCATATACTTATGGTCAAGAAAACAAATTAACTAACTAAAATTATGGACATGATGTCTAGGTCTATGCATATAATTGTGAACATGAAATCATATTCACACATATCATATATACCACTTGAACTTTAAATCATTAAAAAATGAATTTGAGGGATATATAGGTCCCACCAATAACATAATGAAATCATACATGTATGTTCTACTAGATCATAAATCTTTCATCGTTCCTTAAAACATGAAAATGAATGGTTTTCAAAAACATTAAAACATACTATATCTCATGGAATAGTAACTGGATTAAAAAAACACATTCTATAAAATCATAAACCATTATGTAAAATAATATGAATGGAATCCTTGGAGCATATCAACAATAAAGCATTTGTACCACTAATGGATGTCAACTTTGAATGAAAATAATTTTGAAATATCTTTTTAAAACATTTCTTGAATAAAATATTTTTTCTAATTCAATAAAATATTTGTAAATATAAATACATTTATTAATGATATTTAATTTAATATAACCATTAAAACATATAAGGTATCCTTAAAAACCCATTTAAAACATATTTTAAATTTATTTCCTCGGAAATTATTAAATGATCATTTAAAAAAAGTTATTAAAATATTTTTAAAAAATATGGTTTTAAATAAGTCAAATTTATGACCAAAAAGAGAATAACAGTAAATGAAACAAATAATTTAAAGAGAATATTTTTATTCATGATAAAAAAATTTGATGGTATTTATTAAAAACACATAATAGAATATATGTGCATTACATAATATGTGTCTCAAATAATGAAAAGTGATGCAAAATTACATTACATATTTGTAAATTTTAAACCATAAACCCCAAGAAATAGATCTCATCAAATAGACATGTAAATACCCCTAAATATAAGGATATAGATAATATATTACAGTCATGGGATGTATATACACCACATAAAATAAACATGTAGTGTATATGTAAGAACCCGAATCTTCGTTTCAGGAATGTTTTTTCTTTTATGGTCATTTTTTAGAAAATAGGAGTTTTGGAAATTTTTGAAGTACATGCCATGTACTTTATGAGTACACACTGTGTACTCCCTTTCTGTTCCAGGACGTGTGTAGGCCGTGTCTGGGCCACACACACTATGTGTAGGGGTGAAGTGGAGGCCGCTTAAAGAGGAGTACAGAAAAGTATAGTACATGTCGTGTACTCAAGAAGTACACACAATGTAATTTATTTTTTCTCATTAAATGGACCGGGGCCGCGCCTGCCGAACAAAATTTTCTTCTTCTTCATGTTTTTCTTCTGAGAGAACCGGTACGACCACCGATCTTCTCCGAGCCCCCGTTCCTCCATCTGTTCTCCGAATCGACTGTCGTTGATTGCGTTGAAACCACAGCGGTGAGTTCTTCCTTCTCCTAGAGCCTTTTTTTCCAATTCCTCCTCTTTCTTATGTTATCATTGGTTGAAAGTTTTGTTCATTTTTTTAGATCTGCGCTGTTATAAAGAGAATCAAGCCTCGTAGTTCAAGTATATCAATCTCCTAGGATTGAGGTAGGAGGTTTGTGCCTTACCTTTACATTTCATTGAGATTTATGTTCAAATTCCACCAATACCCATGGACGGGGTATTGTGTGTTTACCATTTTTACCTTGTGCTTATTCTTGCCTTGCTTGCATGATTGTGTAGAGGTAAATTGATCATGTTTGTGTATAAATGTCATGATTGGATGTTTTTCACATGATTTGTTCTTGTTGCAACCTTTGGGTTTCTTAAGCCTTTTTCATTGTACCTATTTCTATGCCTTGTGATTGTAGGATGGAATGATGTTGATAAAATACTTGTTTCTCTGTAGACTATTTTGCCAAGTAGCACCATAGGTGTACTTTGGTCAGCCAAGTAGCTCTATAGGAGTACTCTAGCATTATATCATTAATATGCACTGACTGGGATGGGACCGTGAGAACCTGATGCTATTGACTATAAGGTATATACCAAGTGAGATTCCCAAAGAGTCTTAGATTTTATAGACTATATGGGGATAGACCGAGTGAGATTCCTCAGAGAGTCTTAAACATTATAGACTATAGGGGATAGACCGAGTGAGCTTCCCAGAGAGTCTTAGTTATTATAGACTACAGGAGGGCAGACTGATTGAGCTTCCTAATAGAGACTTTTCCATGTTTTAATGTCTTTAAAACCTTCCCATGCAAGAGGAGGGATTGACAGAGTGAGCTTCCTCAGAGAGTTTGTGGTATACCTGAGGCTATAGGAGGACTGGCTGAGTGAGCTTCCTCTAAGAGTTTCTAGACCTTAGGGCCAAGAGGGTTAGACCACGTGATCTTCCTCAGAGAGTCCCTTACTACCCTAGACTATAAGGGGAATTTAACGAGTGAGATTCCCCAGATAGTCTTATTAATTTGTATGAACAAAAAAGAGGGGTTAGGCTGAGTGTACTTCCCAGAGGGTTGTGGTACTTCTTGGATAGAACTAGAGGGGATGGTTGTGAGTACTTCCCAGAGGGTTTCTTGTTTTTGTTAGATATTGCATCACCATTTCTCGTTGTTATATGGATTGATCACTGTTGTATATCATCATGTTTACATCTTACTGATTACTACCTGCTATTGTTGATACTGTTTACTGCTTATTCTACTATCACCTACCATATACTCACTGACTGTTAGGAACAAATCTTTCATTGGTTTCCTATTGGGATTTATTCTCACACCCTGTTTGGGTCATCCTTTTGGGCCCAAACAGACTATGTTGTTGCAGGTATAGATAAGGGCATGTGCCCTTCGACATCTGGTACTTGATTGCTTTGGAGTAGGAGAGCATGAGTCCGAGCTTTGGCTTGCGATGCTGAGGAGTTGTTTACTTTATTTTGTACTTGTTTTGGTACTATTTTATTTTTCATCATTTTGACTTGTTTGGATTCTTTTTTAGATATTTATCATTCATTATTTCTTATATATATATATATATATATATTCTCCAGTTGTTTTCTTATTTAGTCTTCCATTGCTTATTATTGTTGGTTATTTACTGATTTTGTTATTGAATTTTTATTTGGTTCCGCTGTGTACTCTACCAATGAGGGAATAGTTTCCCCACTATCAGACCCAATCCCCTCAATGCTAGTCGACAGCCTTTGGCGTTTGGGGAAATATTCTTGAGGCCATGTGACCAACTGTGTACGGGGCGCCTCTGGGTGGCTTCCGAAATCGGGACGTTACAAAGTGGTATCAGAGGAATTATTTTCTCTTGATTTTCTATTTGAAGAATTTAGCCTGGGATAGGATGGATTCAGTACTTGGTTATAAGCTGTTCCTGGGAGTAGCTAACTCGTGTATAGGTAAAATCCATACTACCTCTTTTATTGCAGTTTTCTAGTTTTGAGATTTTGCAGTTGATATGATTTCACCTAGAGTGATTCACATGGATTTTGTTGTTGTTTTTGTTGTTGTTATGGTTCTATTTCTATCGAAACATGATGAGAAGAGGGTATTCCATCTTAGGCATCATATAAGCACTTGTTAGAAACAACATGTCATGCATTCCTGTTATGCCATCTATGGTGCATTAGCGATTGCATGTTGTTGTGATAGACATGGTGGAGATTATGCATGTTGTTTTGATAGACTCTTTGATGGAATCTCTATTGTTTGATAGAGGACTGTTTTTATTGTACTTAGATTAAATGAACACCAAATTTTGGTTCTTGTTGTGTTATGGGCCCTCTTGAATTGGAAATTAGTGAATCGTTGACCTATTTTCCTTATATATGACTGTATTGGATTCTACGCTTTGGTTTGTGGGGAGTATGGGCCCTCACATATCAGAATTTGGCACTTTCTTGCCTTGTTTTTTGTTTTTTTGGGCTTCGGTGTAGTTTCTAAGCTACTTCCCAGAAAAACCCCGAATACACGATATGTACTTTATGACTCATGCCTTGTAGTTTCAGACTGTGACACTGACTATGTGAGAAGGAACACAGTGTTGAGGAAATGTCTTTAGGAACACGTTGTGTGCGGTAGGTGCACGCCGTGTAGTATAGGGTTGTGTACCCGGTCGTGTCACTAACAACACGGGATACGGAAGCTCGAGTAGAACACGTCGTGTTGATAAGGAACATGTCGTGTAGTCTTGTTCCAGGTGCCCGGTCGTGTCACGAACAACGCGGTTCGATGTTATCTTCTCTTATACATGCCGTCTTTGTTCGTAACACGCTATGTAAGGGTCAGCCATGTATTTTTCCATGTAACTAACAACACATGATGCCGAGACCTTTTCTAGTACATGCAGTGCTCTTAGAGAACATGCCATGTAGTCTAGGGTTAAAAGGACCATGTGGGTTAGTTATATAAAGAGAATCAGACAGGGTAATAGAGTTCAAGTACACGCCATGTGTGGGGACAACATGATGTGTAGTTGGGGTGTTACACGACCAGATATGGCAGGAGTACACGCCCATGTCTTTGGTTTAAGTGAACAGACCATGTAGATTCTATACACACCATGTAGTTGTGTTTTGTAAACTTGAATGTTTCCTTCTCATGTTACCGTTTCGTTCTCTTGTGTTCTCATTCTTTGATAATCCTGATCTAAGGTGTGCTTTTGTCTTTTCAGAGCTATGTCGCTGAGACATCTATGGTTGTACGTCTATTTCCAGACGGCGATCAGACACCAGATATGGTCGATCATGACCTCCTACAGATCCTCTTGATGTGCCATCCTTGGCACCAGCAGTCATACTCGTCGTAGGCGCCGATGCGCAGTTCAGGGAGGATTTCACAGGGATGATGCAGACTTTTCAGGGTGCGCCACCTCCTTCCCCATCGATGGCCGAATTGACGTGGGTCTTTCGGCAACATCATCCTCCTACTTTCTCAGGGGATGGAGGAACCCAGGATACAGAGTCGTGGTTAGAGGCCAGACTAACGATCATTGAGCATATGAATATACCCCCAGAGAAAAGGGTAAAACTGGCTACTTATATGCTCTGAGACACTGCCAAGAGGTGGTTGGAGGTGATCTCAAAGTAATGGCGCCAACAGAGTATGTCTTGGTATGGGTTTCAGCACACCTTCTATGAATAATTTTACCCAGAGACCTTGAGGGCCAACTGATCCTGAGAGTTTATGAGTCTACAGCAGTGTACTCTTTTTGTTATGGAGTACTCATCCCACATTACCGAGCTGCAGCACTTCATGTCGATCCCAGCAGGTGACGAGTTGTTTTTTTCTAGGATGTTTGAGGATGGTTTCAGGCAGGAGATCTGTTCTTAGGTGAACATATTCAGGTTGACTTCGATAACCTTTATCATCAACCACACACTGATCCCTGAGTGCAACCTGAGCGATTCTAGAGTAGTGAGCCAGGGCAGTTCGACATCTAGAGCTGGTGTTCCTCCTATGGATAGTAGGAAGGGCCACAAAGATTCTTCTCGAGAAGATCAGAGCAGGCGAGATGTATCTTCTGGAAGCCAGGTTGTATGCTACTAGTGTGATAGGAGTGGGCATACTAGGCCTCAGTGTTAGAGAGATCTGATGGGGAGCTGATCTTGCGGCAAGATGGAAAATCTTTAGCGCTTTGGTCAGATCATCTCATCTTTAGCTAGTGGTAGGGGTTCTTCTATAAACTTTCGTTCAGGATATGATTTTCTAGTATCTCACTAGTTTGGGAACTAGAGTTCTTCTGGCCGTTCGGGCCGAGGTGGAGGTCACGACTGTGGTGGTCAGTCACCAGGTTACCAGCGACAGCAGAGTGGATCAGCTCAGAGTGGTCAGCCTGGGGTGCATGGCTGTGGTACAAGCCAGACCATCACTGAGGAGCAGACCCATCAGGGGCAGGATCACGACCCTTCTATAGTTCGAGGTATGATCTTAGTATCCTCAGTTTTATCTTCATCCCTTTTTGATACTTGTGCTTCACATAGTTTTATATTTTTTGTTGTTGTGGATAACCTTGGGCTCTGTATCTTTTCGTATGCTGACTTGTTTACTCTTGACATGCCATTGTGAATGAGGACATCTAGCATACGTCAGTGAAGACAGTGCCCTATTGAGGTTCAAGGGTGTCTTTTCTTATGGGACCTCTATGTCCTAGAGATGACGAGCTATGAAGTTATTCTTAGTATGGACTGGTTAGTTCCCTTCCATGAAGTCGCCGATTTCTATCATCGTAGGGTGAGTTTCATAGAACCAGTGGGCGGGACATTTCTTTATAGAGGCAAGTGGGATGTCTAGGCAGGTAGAGCTGGACCAGATCATCCTGGGCTATGAGGAGTTACAACCCAGATTTCTAGACTTTTTTTGGATGTCAAGGGGACTTCACAGTTAGACTTTCCTCCCGTGGTGGATCGTTTCAGGGACATCTTTCCAGAAGACATTTCAGGTTTACCTCCAGAGCGTGAGTTAAACTTCTCGATTGAGCTCATGCCAGGAGAGGTACCAGTGTCCAATCCTTGTTATAGGATGGATAAACCTGAGTTACAGGAGCTCAAGAAGCAGTTTTAGAAGTTATATGAAAAGGGTTTCATCCGACCCAGTACTTCTCCTTGGGGTTTGCCTGTCCTGTTTTTGAAGAAACAAGACTACACCTTCAGCTTTGTGTGGATTATCGGAAGCTGAACCGGTTTATGGTCAAGAACTTATATCCCTTTTCGAGGATCGATGACCTCTTTGATCAGCTTCGAGGAGCTCAGGTGTTCTCGGAGATCGAATTGAGGTTCCGTTATCATCAATTGCGCATTATACCATCAGATATACTGCTTACATCCTATTGGAGCAGGTATGGTCTATAGGAGTATACGGTCATGCCTTTTGGTCTCATGAATGCGCCAGAGGTTTTTATGGAACTGATGAGCCGAGTGTTCCAGTGGTACTTGCACACTTTTGTTGTGGTATTCGTGGATGATATCTTGGTGTACTCTCACACTCGACAAGACCATGCTACCCATCTTGATATCATTCTGAGTACACATAGAGAGGATACGTTATATACAAAGCTCTTGAAATGCCACTTTTGGATGGATCAGATTCACTTTCTGGGTCATGTTATCTCAGAGACAGGAGTATAAGTGGACCTAGAGAAAGTGAGAGCTATAGTGTCTTGGGAGCATATAAAAAATGACTTTGAGGTACGGAGTTTTCTAGGGCTATATGGATACTACATACGTTTCATATAGGACTTTTCATTCCTTGCAGCACCGATGGCATGTCTGACCAAGAGAGGTGCGATGTTTTTATGGTCAGACTCTTGTGAGTCAGCCTTTCAGAAGTAGAAGGGGAGGTTGACATCAGCACTAATACTAGTCTTTCCAGAGCCGGTCAAGATCTATACAGTCTATTGTGATGCTTCAGGTATCAGATTTATAGATGTGTTTATACAGGGATAAGGAGTCTTTGCCTATGGGTCTTGGCAGTTGAGGCCATACGAGAGGAACTACCCGACACACGATCTGGTGTTGGTAGCTGTTGTTCATGCCTTACACTGTTGGAGACACTACCTTCTTGGGGAGTACATTGTGGTTTTCACTAACCACAAGAGTCTCAAGTACATCTTCACTTAGTGTGATCTGAATCCGAGACAGCGTAAGTGGGTCAAGTATCTTCAGCCCTTCGACATTGAGCTTGCCAATAGGCCGGGAAAGGTCAATGCAGTGGCTTATGTGTTGAGTAGGAGAGCCCAAATTCTGGCAGTTCAGGAGGCCAGCAGTGAGTGGCAGCTTATGGCTTTGTTCTTAGAGATTCACTTGGATGTGCATGAGAGACATGGACAAACTTTTCTATCATCTATAGTTGTTACCTGTACTCTTGTTGATCGGGTACGGATGAGGCAGTTGTCAGACATATAAGGCTTAGTTGTGTGGGAGAGTGTGTCAGGAGAGGACCCTCTTTCTAGATGGAAAGTGGGTGAGGATGAGTTCTTGGGTTTCCATGGATGCGTATGGGTGCAAGTAGACATATGTGAGGAGCTGATTCAGGATTTTCATTCCACGATTTGGGAAGTTCATCACGGTGTCACCAAGATGTTTCGTAATCTACACCACCGGTAATGGTGGAATGGTATGAAGAGATATGATACTGAT
Organism: Viscum album; assembly: GCA_963277665.1. Classification (NCBI taxonomy): domain Eukaryota; kingdom Viridiplantae; phylum Streptophyta; class Magnoliopsida; order Santalales; family Viscaceae; genus Viscum; species Viscum album. Next base: position 1,229,548,740 of record OY728162.1, on the reverse strand, counting down.
TTTCCATGAGAAGTTCTACATTTCAGCAGGTGAAAGCGGAGCATCAGTGACTAGCAGGGATTTTATAGAAGTTACCCATTCCCAATTGGAAATGGAATGATGTCACGATGGAATTTGTGACCAGGTTACCGAGGTCACCTCGATGGAGTGATGCTACATGGGTTGTCATCGACAGGCTTATAAAGGTTTCTCACTTCTTTCCAATCAAGGAGACCTTTAGTGTTGATGAGATGGGATGGTTGTACATATGAGAGATTGTACGTCTACATGGGGTTCCATACTCCATTGTTTCAGATAGGGATGTGCGCTTTACTTTTAGGTTCTGGCAGGGTCTTCAGAAGGCTTTGGACACACATGTAATTTTGGGTATAACATACCATCCCCATACCGATGGCCAATCCGAGAATATGTTCCAAGTGCTTGAAGATATGCTCCGAGCATGCATTTTGGTCTTTGGAGGTTCTTGGGAGAAGCATATACCTCTTGTGGAGTTTTCCCATAACAACAGTTTCTAGGAGACTATTTATATGGCACCTTTCGAGGCTTTGTACAGTAGGCCATGCCGGTCACCTTTATGCTGGATGGAGGCAGGAGAGGTAGATTTTCTAGTATCTTGACTTGTTTAGGATACCTCAGAGCAGATAAAATTTATTTGGAAGAGGATTACTACAGCACAATCTTGTCAGAAGTCTTATGCTGATCAGCGGAGACAACCACTGGAGTTCGAGGTTGGGGATCAAGTTTTCCTGCGTGTCGCACCGAGTTTGGGACAAAAGAGAATCTGAAGATAGGGTATGTTTTCACCGCGCTATGTCATAACTTTTGAGGTTTTTGAGAGCGTTGGTCATGTTTTCTATCGGTTACAGTTACCTCAGAGGTACCAGGCTATGCATGACATCTTCCACATTTCTCAGCTCTGACATTACTTTTCAGACCCATCTCATGTCTTTCAATCCGAGGTGGTTGATCTTGAAGCGGATGCGTCATTTGAGTATCATCTCATCCATATTGTTGATCGTAGTATGAAGGTTCTATGTGGCCAGTTTATTCCTCTAGTATGGGTGTTATGGCAGAATGGGCGAGTGCAGGACGAGACTTGGGAGAGGGAGGATGATGTACGATCGAAGGGGTCGGAGCTGTTCGGGGTTTCTTCTTCTACGCCTCTATAGGGAAATTTGGGGATGAATTTCTTTAAGGGGGGAAGTTTTTATGAACTCAGATCTTCGTTTCATGTATGTTTTTCATTTTCTGGCCTTTTTTTTAGAGAAGAGGAGTTTCTATAATATTTTGAAGTGCACACCGTGTACTTTATGAGTACACGCCGTGTACTCCCTTGTCTTTCCAGGCCGTGTGTTGGCCGTGTCCGGGCCACACACATGGTTTGTAGGAGTGAAGTGGAGGCCACTTAAAGATATGATCGGAAAAGTAGAGTACATGTCGTGTACTCAAGAAGTGCAGGCCAGGTAATTTCTTCTTTTTCATTAAAAGGGTCGGGGTCCCGCCTGACCGACAGAACTTGCTTCTTCTTCAGGTTTTTCGTCTAAGAGAACCTATATGGCTGAGGAACTTCTTCAAACCCTCGTGCCTCTATCCTTTCTCCGAATAGACCATTGTCGATTGTGTTTGAACCGCATCGGTGAGTTCTTCCTTATCAAAGAGCCTTGTTTTCCAATTCCTAATCTTTCTTAAGTTATTTTGGGTTGAACTTTTTGTGGGTTTTCATATATCTACTCCATTCTATAGAGAATCAAACCTTGTGGTTCAAGTATATCAATCTCCTTGTATCGAGGTAGGTGGTTTGTGCCCTCCCTTTTGATGTCTTTTAGTTTTATGTCATAATTCCACCAATACCCGTGAACGGTGTATTGTGTGTTTACCTTTTTTCCCTTGTGGTTATTCCCGCCATTTTTTCATGCTTGTGTATAGGTAAATTGATCATATTTGTGGATAATTGCCATGCTTGGAAGTTTTTACCATGCATTGTTCTTGTTGCAACCTTTGGGTTTCTTAAGCCTTTGGTCGTTGTTCCTATTTCCATGCCTTGTGATTGTATGACAGAATGATGTTTGTTAACATGCTTGTTGCTCTGTAGACTATTTAGTCATGTAGCTCTATAGTTGTACTTTGGTTAGCCAAGTAGCTCTATAGGTGTACTCTGGAATTATAGCATTAATATGCACTGATTGGCACAGAACCGTGAGAAACTGATGTTGTAGACTATAAGTGATAGACAGAGTGAGCATCCTAGTGTGTCTTTGATATTATAGACCATACAAGGATAGACCGAGTGAGCTTCCTTAGAGAGTGTTGGACATTATAGACTACAGGGTATAGACGGAGTGAGCTTCATAGAGAGTCTTTGTTATTATAGACTACAGGAGGGTAGACTGAGTGAGCTTTCTCAAAGAGTCTTTACCTTGTTTTAATGTCTTTAAATCCTTCCTAGGCTTGAGGAGGAAATGACTGAGTGAGATTCCTCAGTGATTCTGTGGTATACATGAGGCTATAGGAGTACTGACCGAGTGAGATTCCGTAGAGAGTCTCTCGACCTTGGGGACAAAAGGGTTAGACCATGTGATCTTCCTTAGAGAGTCCCTGACTACCCTAGACTATAAGGGGAATTGACCGAGTGAGCTTCCACAAAGAGTATTATAAATTTTTATGACCAATCCATAGGCATTAGGCTGAGTGTACTGCCCAGAGGGTAGTGGTACTTCTTCGATAGGACCAGAGGGGATGGATGTGAGTACTTCCCAGAGGGTTTCCTATTTTTGTTAGCTATTTCTTCAACGCTGCTCGTTGTTTTGAAGATTTATCACTATTGTATATCATCCTATTTACTTCTTACCGATTACTTCCTATTGTTTCTACTACTGTTTACTTTTTATTGTACAATTACTTTCCATATACTCATTGACTATTAGGCACAGATCGTTGGGTGGTGCCTACTAGGATTTAGTCTCATACCCTATTTTGGTCATGCTTTTAGGCCCAAACAGACTATGTTGTTATAGGTATAGACAAGTTAAACACCCTTAGACTTCTGGTACTTGATTGATTTGGAGCTGGAGAGCATGGAACTGAACTTTGGCTTGCGATGCTGAGGATCTGTTTACTTTCCTTTGTACTTGTTTTGGTACGATTGTATTTTTCATCATTGTGACTTTTTTGGATGATTTTCTAGATATGTAACATGTATAATTTCATATATATATATATATATATATGTTCTCCAGTTGTTTGCTGATTTAGTCTTCTGTTGTTTATTATTTTTGGTTATCTACTGCTTCCATTATTGCATATTTATTTGCTTCCGCTGTGTACTCTGGCAATGAGGGAAAAGTTTCCCCAGTATCACACCCAAGGTCTTCACTACTATTCACCAGCCTCTGGCGTTTGGGGAAATGCTCTTGAGGCCATTTGACCAACCGGGTACGGGGCACCTCTGGGTGGCTTCCGAAACCTGGACGCTACAGTATAAAACAAGTGCACCACAAAAATAATAGTGAGACACAAATCCCTTACATTAATAGTTGAAATTCATGGTACACATTCAAACATCATATTAAAAAATATATGTTAATTAAAAATTCACCATATAAACCATATTCATATTTATATAATAAAAAGTATTTATTAATTATTAATTTATATCACAATCTTATTAGCAATTCCATGTGATAGTTATATTTCTGGAAATAACTAATTTGTTTCTCATTCATGTTTTGACTTCTTATACATAGTCCTCTTACATAGAAAATTCATTAATCCTTGCTGGAATGATATCCATGATATAAATATAATATATATTTAGTATTAAATTATTTATTTATTTTTTGTTTCTCATGAATGATATAGGTAGAATTTAAAATACAACATTCGTGGATATGGTAGGTCATATGTATATAAGAACACGGTTTCCATTTTCTTATCAGATTAAAGAAAGAAAATTATATGATATATTCTAATTCCAGAATCATTTTTATGTCACATATTCAAAATTATTTTATTAATAATATCCTTAAAACATTTCGTGTAAATCATGAACAGATCACATCACTTTGTGAGGTGGTAGTCTTCTGTACACCTGAATGGTGTTTTCATATTCCAAAAAATAGAATTCATGATGGTATATACGACATAAATAAAAAAAATTATTAAATTTAAAAAAAATATAGTATATAAACATTAAATAAATCATTATTATTAACCATTAAAGGTTTTAATGGAAGAATGTAAAAAATAAGTTTAAGGAGGCCATCTATCATAAACAAGAATGATGATTTAGTATCCCATTTGATGGAAGTGTGTGATGTTTTTTTATAACCATAACTTAAAAACATCTTAGTATATTTTATATACTAATTTTATTATATAAAAATGAAATGAAAATAATTTAATGCGATTAAATATTAAATAAAAAACATTTTCTGATGAAGGTTTTGTTTTCGACAGGTATCTCCTTTTGATTTGCACCAAAGGACTATCTTGGTTGGATTAATGAAAAAATTAAGGCATATTAGATTATTTTATTGATGTTGAGAGGATATTTAGATAGGCTGTTCTAAAACCAAATAGGTTTTGATGTTTGAATAAATGATAAGAATACGTTCCCTTTTATAAGAGTGGGGTGGGGCACTTATAATATATCAAAAGATTAATTTATATAAAAAAAAATCAATCCGAGTCGAAATGTAACCAAAATGACATGTATTAAAATATAATATAATATCTTGTTTTGATATCATCAACCAATATATTAATATGAGTTTTGGTGTTTTTTAAACCTTATAATTTTGATTAACCCTTATTTAATCAATTTTAATTTTAACTATGATAACAACTTTTTCAAAAGTAGAAGGTAGTAATTATTATATATAAAGTGTAAATATGAACATAAATGGAGCATTTAAAATATTTTTTGACCATATATATTTCTATTTCTCTTATTTAATATTTTTGTTATTTATCAATAATTTAGAAAAATATTATTTTTATAAAATGTCATTAGTATCAAAAATTCATTACTTAAAATTTAAAAAAGTCAATAAAGATAGATAACATCGAAAAAATAATTTTAATACACACATAATATGTCATATTAACCATGATAATATTTGAATCACAATAATTAATTAAAATTATTTTATTTCTAAAATGTCTAATATCATTAAATTTATTTTTTAATTAATTGAATATTTACAGAGTCATTATTGTGTAATTATTTATAATAATTATTTATTTTATAAAAAAATTAAATTAAAGATCGCGATTTCGATAAAATTTTTATATTTTATAATAATAGTTGTATTCAATCATATACTATATTTAACCAAATTTTAAAAACATTATACTTATTAAAAGTAAGAGTGTCACATTTTGTCACTCTCTTTGATTTTAATAATATCTTATTCATTTTAATGGAAAAGTGTCCATTAAAATATTAAATTTCTATCTTTAGGTGTTAATGGTAGAATTAAATTCCTACAATAAAATTTTGGAATATTTATGATCATTTTATTGTCCTTATCATTTTATTTTAAACCTAAATTGTCCAATTTACACATTGTCGTGGTAGCAGAAATTACTGACGTTATTATTCATATTTTACAAAAATAAGAGTGTTATATTTAATAAATTATGAAATTTAGATTTGAAATATGAAAATAATTTTACATCATTCAAAAATATAAATTTCAAAATTTAATTTGAAATTAATCACGTAGATGGTGCGAGAAAGTTGATTTTTAAGGTGATAATGTTCCAAAGATTACTAGGTATTTATATATAAATTCAAAATAAAAAAGATTCAAATGACATATATTTATATTAACGGATGTATAATTGAAATATTTTTACTTTCAAACCAATTAAAATATAATTTAATATTATATATTATTAAAATGATATATTGTTTTCAAATAAGATCCAGAATTTTTTACTATTCATTATAAAATTTAATATTCTCCAAAAAATACCCAAAATTCACACTAACAAAATATTGATATTCCAATTTCAAAAAATAATTTTATTTTTTCAAAGAATATTTATAAGTGTTTCTGAATAATTTTTTAAATCTTTTCTTCCATTAAAATGTGAAAAACTACTTTTAAAAAAATACAATTTTTATTTCTTAAAAATGGATTTGTTCTTATGGAATTCATTTAAACCTTATTTCATTAAATTTAAAATACATAATTGAATAAATAAAATAAAAAAATAATTGATATAAAAAATTAATTATGATTAACATAATTAATTAGGATAATATTCATTTGGGGTAATAATAAAAGTTTCTCAAAAAAGGGATCCTTTTTTAAATTAGATTTTTTCCTTAATTTAAAATTAATTATTAATGAAAGAAATGATTTCATTATTTAGTTAATACTATTAATTACCACCATTCCAATGTGTATTTGATAACTATCATAATAATAAATATTTTTTTTCAAGTAAAACTCGGTCTTGCGTGTGACACAAGATATAGAAGGTACTCATGGTTTTTTGTAACAAAATCCAAAATAAATCTTTCATGAACCAAAACTCAAACTTTTTATTACATGTAGTGAATCCTTGTGTATAAATAAGTCATTAACTGATATATAATACAAAAATGACAATCAAATAATTTTAATTTATTTGTAATAATAAAAATAATAATTTATAAAAACACGGGGTATAACAATCAGTTCTTTACATACATTGATATCACGTAAGAAATGAAGTATATTTGTTACAATATATAACAATACCATTATAGGTCCGTATAGATATAATGTATTTAGAAACTGGGAATCATGAACAACATGTTCGTAAAACATCTACATTATCTCACATTTATTTCATCATATCCAGAATATTTTTTGAAAAATCAAACTTAATACCCTTCTTAATGTACTAGGGAATAGAAAAGTATAAAAGGTTAAGCTCAAATTCTCAGTGAGTGTGAAAAAAATTAAATAACAATCATATTGTATTCATAAGAACATAACATTTGACATTATTATTATACATATAAACATTCACAATATCATATCATGGGATAAATCATAAAATTGAAGTGTAATCCCAATATTCATTACATAAGACGTGAAATTTTGTAGAATACACATATTATCATATAAAATCATTTCATATTAGTCAATTATCTTTTACAATCCCATCATAGCAGACAATGTCCATTACTAAACTGAGTTATCCTCTCATTTTGGACATGTATCATTGAACTGGATTGACATTCCATTCCATCCATGTATTTATCATGAGTTATAAATCATTACCCAATAGTTCTAGGTAGATATTTGTCCCACCCATATAATAATGAAACCACTCTTATGTGTGCTACAATAAACTAAAAACATTTACCATAGTATAACCCATGAAATGAAATGGGTTTCTTATAAATCATTCAATCATAATAGATATAAAACAAATAGATTCCCAAAATAACATTCCATCATAAAAACAATAAAATCATAGTAATAACTGGGATAGAAACAAAAAACCTATGTAATCTTATATGGAAAATAATTTTGACAAAACATTGGAGCTTCATTCTTGAGGAAAATATCCATTCTTCTAAAAAAATGTTTTCTTTTATAAAAATATCATGCAATTTTAATAGAACATAATTCAGATGAAAATACTCTTATAAATATTTATAGGAAGTTTCATATAAATATGGAATTATGAATATTTAGAAATATAGAAATGTCTTATAAGATAAAAAAACATTCTCCTCGTTATTTTTCTCAAAAATTCAAAAAGTACCTTGTCTGGTAAACATATGAAATATTCCTTACAAAACATGTTGTAAAAGTAAAAATGGGTAAAAATGATTTTTGGAAATATATATAAGAATATGAAAAAAATTTTAGAATATTATTTTAGAAATCATAGACAATGTTGATAAATATATCCTGAGTAAATACTTATGAATAAATAATCTCGGATAAAATGATATTGGAAAAGTTATCACTTACATTAGGTCTGATATGATTTTTATATATCTGAACCACATACATAATGATTAAAATAATGTTAAAGATTTATTCCCGAATCATAATCATTTTTATAATAAAATATATTTTCATATTTCAACCATTTGTTAGTAACACATAATTTGTTCTCGTTATTCTGGTATTAACTACTTTATGTTCTTATGTGTGTTTTGTCAGATAAATTCTCATTTATCATTTTAAGTTATAGTTAAATCAATTACAAAATGGTATTAGTATAATATATATCATATTTATTTATTCAATTCGTTTATATAATCTTAGTTTAATGAATATTATGTATAACAAATCACATCGCACTGGGGAGTCGGTAAGCCTAACGTATGTACGAGCGACGATATCATTCCCATAATTGTAGAATGGTATTGATGTGGATGGTGTATATTAACTCCGAAATTGTATAATTTTTTTACTAATAATATAAAGATATTATTTACACCATTATACCCATCCAAGTAATGTGGTGGTGATAGAGATATTACACTACGACGTATAGACGGTAAGGGGTACGTACACACGCGTGGTGATTTCATTATTAATATGATGGATAGAAGGTGAAATATGGTTATTTCATATTTATAATAATATATAATTAAAATATTGATACTGATGTTATTAATTTATAATTAAACAACTAAATAAGATCAAGTATAAGAAGTAATGAATTTGAAATAATCAGTAGAAGAGTTTACCTCTTCTTCGATGTGCCTCCTTGAAATTTGTTCTTATAGAATTAAAGATGGTATTTTGAGAAGACCATAAAATCTATAATTTAACTAGATAATTTCATAATAGAAATGGTTTTGGATTGGATAATATTTGAGGCTCAAATGGTTTGAAGAGGAGAGTGAGGGGTTTCTCTTTTATATGAGAGGAGGGGGCACTTTAGGAAACTCGCAAAATATTAATTTATTTTAAATTCAATTTTGGCTAAATATGCTCCAAAAAATATTTAATTCGAATATAATATGATTTTGGTTCGAATAACCATCATTCTATAATTGTTTTTTAATGTTTGGAATATTTTTGTGTCCTTGTATTTTTGGTTTAACCCTTATTTTACCCTTTTTAATATTAATGTGATACCATGTTATTTACACATTGTGGGTTAGAGTATTTAACATATCATGACAAAAAAACCAAAAAAAGATCATTATTACATATTTGGATTTATATTAACCATTTGGAGAAATAAAATATTTTTAGAAATTTAATATATTTTGATAAACTATTTTATGTTTTATGTTTGGAATTAAGTCAATTTTGGACACTATTCATTCTTGACATTTTAAAAAATTCATAACAACCAGATTACTTCCAAAATAATGCATTAAGTCAAAGGTAATATTTCAATATCATCCAATAATTTCGTTGATGACATAAAAATAACCAAATTGCGTTTTTTTAATATTTATAAATTCCTTTATTTTATTCTTCCATTAATACAGTAAACACTACATCATAATTGTGTCATAGATTAATATAATTATATAATTTATAAAAAATATAAATTAAATAACATCATGTAGGAAATATTTTTTTTCTTTATAATGAATATTTATAGACAGGGTTAGAATTTATATAACCCTATATTAAAAATTGATTTAGTAAAAGATATGTGTTTAGGTTTTAATTATCTTTACATTATATGAATTCTTATAAAATGTCATTTTCAAATAAAAATGAATCCATTAGGTCCCAAAATCGACCCAGGGATGCCCATGGTCAGAAATATTTTTTAAAATAGAATTGGGAATCATTTTTGGTAGGATTATATTATTAAATAATTATTTATTTACCCTTATTTACTATATTTACCCTTTAACCATGGTAAATAAAATAATTAATGATGATATTGTTTATAATGTCCAAAAATAGAATGTACTTATAAAAATAATTATGTTATTATGATTCCAATTCTGGAATCCATTTATTTTATTAAAAACAAAGAAGTTGTAGTAATCAATTTAAAACTATTCCCATTATTGAAATGAGAAGTCGTGTTTTAAAAGTTATAACATTACAGAAGATAAAAATGGTTTTACCAACGAATTAAATGAAAAATTAATGAAAATGACATAAATTATATTATATGGTAAAAATATATTATATTTATACATTCAAACCATTCAATATAATAATTTAGATATATAAATTAACTCGAGGAAAATAGTTGTTTTAATTAAAAGTTTGCATATTTTTACTATTAATCAAAACATGAAAGTTATCAAAATTTTATTAGAAATTTATCCAAAGTAAATGTTTATATACTAGTTCAAAATAACATGTTTATGTTGTCATATAGAAATTATTAATGTGCAAAAATATTATTTTAAAATGGGGTTTCCATTCAATGGTGTAAAATTAACCATTAATATGTTCTTATACATAAAATAGAGTTTAACTCTTTCTCTATGACTAGAATTTCCATTGGATGAATATAAAAAATATTTCATTAATTTATTTACCAAAATTAATTCATTCAAAAATTAAACTACCTATTTGATTTTTATTTTTCATAAATAATTAATTGACATTGAATTCATGGTGCATTTTCATAAGTTAGTTATAATTATTCTCACTAACCAAACATCTAGGCTATAACGGTAATTTTATATTAAGGGAATCTTTAGGTTCATTTAAACTCACAATTTATTGCAAAGAAATCTACTGAAAAATAAAAATTATTTAATGAAAATATTTCATAAAAACATTTAGGTGTTACATTCTACCCCCCCCCCCCCCCCAAATGATTTTCTCCACCAAAATTCATCACATGGAAATATACAAATGATTATAACTCTCCCTCATCATATCCTCAAGTACCCATGTAGATTATTCTAATTCGCGGTTCCACCATAAAACATTAGCCACACATGTGGTATTATTTCTTAGAAGTTTTTTACTACGATCAAAAATCTCTCTCGGTTGTTCATCATTAGAAAGATCTTACTCCAGTAGTACGACTTCTGAGCATAGTACATGTGAAGGATCATGTATGTAATTTTTCTAGAGAGTTACATGGAACACATCATGAACCTGAGAGAGATTCAATGTAAGCACCAATCAGTAAGATACCATCCCAATATAATCTAGTATTTCAAAAGGACTGATATACCTAGTGCTCAACATGCCCTTCTTTCCAAATCTCATTACTATATTCCTTGGAGAAATTCGTAATAACACTTTATCACCCACTTCGAAATCATGGTCTTTTCATTAGTAGTCAGCATAACATTTTTTATGCTCTAATATTCTCTTTTGTGTTGTTTAATAGATCTGACCTTTTCATCCATTTCATTGACATTATCTGGACCTAATAGATTTCTTTCCCAAACATCATCCCAGCAAGTTGGATTTCTACAGTTCTTTCTATATAAAGGTATTTATAAGGAGCCATCTGAATATAGGTGTGAAATAAATTATTGTATCAAAATTCCACCAATGTTATGTTTTGATAGAAACCACCTTTGAAATACAAAGAGAGAGCTCTCAAATTGTCATCCAGTTTTTGAATTACCCTCTTAGACTGACCATCTATTTGAGGATGATAAGCATTGCTGAAATTTAGCTCAATATCCAGATTAAGATGATGAATTCACCAAATATTCGTGGTGAATCTCATATCACAATTAGATATAATGGAATGTGGTACTCCATTCAATAATACAAATTCATTTAGATATATCATCAAAAGATAACTAAGATTAAAAATCATCTACAATAGTAATGAAATGTGTCGACTTTGTAAAACAATCAACTATAACCTAGATAGAATTATTGCCTTTGGATGTTTTGGGAGGTCTGATGACAAATTCCATTGTGATGTTTTCCCATTTCCATTATGTTTTTTGTAATGGTTGTAACATCCCCTTAAAATTATATCCCTCACATTTAACTTGTCATTAATCCAAGCATCAACAGACATATTCTATGACATATCTTTTCAAGACATCCCACTAGAAGTACTCTTTCATGTCCTTGTACATCATTCTGCATCAACGGTGAATACAGAATGATATACTACGAGACACATCCAATAGATCCTTCTATAATTAATGCATGTGAGTAACAAAAACTCAGTTCCTAAAACTTATTATTTCATCATAATCACAGTTTAATTTTGGAACGTTTCTCACATCGCTTTGTAACTCTACATCTACCTTGTGTTCCACTTTAATATTCACTTGTATATATGGTTGAACATTCATTTATGAAATATAATATGTATACCCTTACATTAAAAATTCAAGATCCATAATTTTTATATCAATAAATATGTGATCTTTCATGATCCCCATCATGGATAAACTAGCATGGTCTTTTCTACTCAATGAATCTTCCAAATTATTCTCTTTCACAGGGTCCTAATGTATTGAGAAGTAGTAATATTTAATCAACACCAACAATCTTTTTTTCAACATATTCAACTCCTTTGGTGTGAAAATATACATTAATCTTTTATTAGCAGTATTAATATCACACATTTCACCATAAAGTTAATCACTTTATATAATTAAAGCAATGATTATCGCAGCTAATTCAAAATCGTGAGTTGGGTAATTTTTCTCATGGATTTTCAACTGTCATGAGCCTTAAGCTATAACCATTTAATTTTCATTACAAAGCACCCTATCCCACATTTGGATGCATCACTGTATATCACAAACCATTCTTCATTACAAGTTAGTGTGCGGTCAGGTGCACTGGCTAACCTTCATTTTTTATCTTTGAAATTCTCTTCACATTCCTTCGTCCAAACAAAAATAACTTCTTTCCTAGTCAACATGGTGATTAGATTAGATAATCAAAAATCATTCAGAAAAAATTGATAATATCCTAGCAATACAAGAAAACATTGGATCTCAGTTACTGTATTTGGTCTCTACCATCTTTCAATAACCTATACTTTTTCTGGATCCAGAGATATCCCCACTCTAGAGATTATGTGACCCAAAAATGAACCTTTTTAAAGCCAAAATTCGCAGTTCGTAAATTTTTCATAAATCTTCTCATTTCTCAGGTTCATGAAACAAATTATCAAATGATCTTTATGTTCTTACTTTATCTTTGAAACGACAAGAATATCATCTATAAATTCTACCACAAACAGACCATGATAGTCTGTAAAGACACTATTCATTATATTCATGAAGATATTTGGGGAATTAGTAAGACCATAATGAATCACTATAAATTCATAGTGTCCATACGTTTTACAGAATTCCATGATTGGTATATCCTCTTTTTTGACCCATAATTGATGATAACTTGAATGAAGATCAATCTCAGAAAAGTAATGATCTCCGTATAGTTGGTTAAATAAGTCATCAATGCACCGGAGGGGATATTTGTTCTTGATAATGTTTTTGTTAAGTTCTCGATAATAAATGTGGAGTCTCATTGATCCATATTTTCTTTTAAACTAACAGAATAGGTGTTCCCAAAGTTGATTCACAAGGGAGTGTGAATCCTTTATTAAGATTCTCTTGGATTTTCTTCTTCAATTCTTGCAACTCAATAGGGTACATTTTATAAGTTGCCTTTGAAAAAGGCGTAGTACCCGATATGAGTTATATTGGAAAATCCACTTCATGATTTATTGTAAGCCCTAGAAATTCCTCTAGAAATATATCATCAAAATCATGTTTAATGGGAGTATTCTTAATCTTGAGTTTCTCCTCATCCATTATAGATAAATAACATTCATTTATTGGAATCAAGAACCATAAGATAGAATAAATTTCTACTTTATGGTTATATTCATCCTTGCATCGATAAATGATCATATATAGATCTGGAATATGATATGTCACTTCCCTTCATTGTAAATTAAAATTATATTCATGTAGTGAAAGTCAATACACATCTTGAATCACATCAAATTCCACTGTAGAAAGGATCCCAAGACTTACAGTAAGTACATTCCCACATACATCTATTGGTGAAGAATAGTAATCTTTTATGTGACTGTTGTTCCATTAAGATTTTTCATACCAAACTAAACCTATAATTATTGATGTAATACAACAATACCCTTGGAAAAGTATTTATAAATAAAAGAGTTGGTGAATCCATATTCAAATAAATCATTTTCTAAACTAGAGTGGATGGTGAGTGTACCTTTTACTACTTCATTCTCATACTCCACATTGATTATTGTAACATGTTGTGGCATTCAATTTTCTTTGGCCTTAAGAGTTTATTTACATTGATCATGATCAATAAACCTTGGATTAGGGAATTTATTAGTATAATGGCCCATTTTTTTGACTTATAACATTGATGTTAAGGAGGTGCATTCTTTGTAGCATTTTCTTTGTTCGCATCATTAGGCATCTGTTTCCCATCACATCAGTATTCAATTTCCCGATGACCTTTTTTCCACAAATTAAAAATTTACTAGTCCCTTTATGACTATTCCTTCCATGTTTCATTCCATACATTGAGAATAACAGAGAACTCGTCTTTTTTTTCAGTGTGGTATTTAGATTTTCCATTAAATTCAATTTTTTTTCTTCTAATCATACCCATATGACTAACGAGTTCCTCTAACCTCTATCTCATCCTTGAGATCACATTGAACAATTTCCTCATATCTATTTAAGTACATTATGGTTAATTCCCTTTGAAGGCTTAGTTTTAAGCCACTAAAGAATTGATCAATCTTACTCTCATGTTGGATAATAATTCCAAAATCATGCCTTGAAAGTATTATAAAAAAAATTGTAGGTACCAACAGATACACCATTCTTTTTAATAAGTTCAATGAACTCCTTCTCCATCATTGTTTGTAGAATATGAGGAATGTTCATATTGAAAACTAAGTTCTTGAACTCATCCTATTCCATTTACTCGATTTCATTTCTTGGCATCATATTCTTGATAATATTACACCATTGATCAGCTTCGCCTTTGAACTGATATGATTTTAATATGACTTTATCATGTTTAAAACATTGTAGAACTAAAAATAGATTTTCAGTGGGACTTATCCATTATTCAACCACTAATGGATTAGAAGACCCACCTAATGAAGGACGACGCTACCTCAGGAAGTACTAAACAGAATGTTTCTCCCTCTTTTGTGAATTTGGAAGTCTAGTATGTTTCATAGCTTGAGAATGTTGTGTGAGCATTGCTACAAGATTTTCCATTCTATCTCCCATAACATTTGGTTGCTCATGGGGTAAAATCATTACATTTTTCATCGTAATCATCATTAATGTGATTCCTTCAGGTTCAAATAATTGACTAAAACCAATAAGCACTATGTGAGAAACACTAATGATAACAGGAAAACAACATCATCAAGAATAAAATTTTAATTTAGGAAACATAATATTTTATCCTAGTTTATTCATAGTATTTTATAAAACACTAGAATTGTTTCTTATACATAGATATATCGATAAAGCTTTCTCATCCTAGTTTCTAAATCTTAACTCTACCATTCCAATGATATCAACTGTATAGAGACATTCTTTAAATACATCGATAACACTTCAGAATAGAACTATATTCCTTACAATATATAACAAAACCAAGACAAGACCGTATAGCTATTATGTCTTTAGAAATAAGGAAACATAAACAATTTTTTCATAAAACATCGGCATTGTATCCCATTTAGTTCACCATATCTCGACTCATTTTTGGAATATCATACTTAATTCCATTATTAATGTCCTGGGGAAATGAAAACATATAAAAATGTGAGCCCAAATTCTCTGAAAGGATAAAAAATGTAATAAGAATCATATCCTATTCATAAGAACAAAACATTTTGAAAATATTATCCTACATATAAAATATCCCAATATCATATCATGGGTTATGACATAAATGTGTAATGTAATCACAAAAGCCATAAAATAAGACATGAAATGTTTGTCACACACATGTATTCATCGAAAATCATTTTATATCAGTCAAGGATCGTTTCCAAGGCCATCATAGCAGACAATGTCCATTACTAAACCGATTTATCTCCCCATTCTAGCCCAGTATCAGAAAATTAGATTAATATACCTTTCCATCCATGTCTATATGAAGGCATATTAGATATCTTTTATAATTTTTAGGGGTATCATTTTTTCTAAAATTTATAACTTAGTATTTATGTTTAATATATATCATTTTAGTATTACTCATATAATAATTGTTTTCATATATATGTGGATTATTTGATTTGAGTTTTGGCTATTTGATCAAATTCACTCATGCCTATAAGATATTGGACTTCATTTCTGCAAATAAGATAATTAGAAATGGAAATTAATCATTAATACAGACAAAAATAATTAAAATATTAATTTATACTACTTATCTCATTATGTTTTTTTATTTTTTTTCAACTATTTATAAGTTAATTTCTATAGAATGTTTATCTAATTATTATTCAGATTTTCAATAGCTCCTTTGAGAAGTCATGTTTCTATTTCCCCTATCAACAACACACCTTAAAATACTTACAGTGTTTATTTCTATAAATATAAACATAATTTCCATTACCCTTTAATATTTTTACAAAGTACCAATATTTCATATTCGGTTGATTTTCATAGATGAAAAACATTTTTCTTTCTTGACAGCTAGAATATTATAGGAATATATTATGCCCATTGTGGTGAATTATAATGACATAATAGGAAAATGAGCTTCATCTACACTTCTGGATTTTAGTAACGAGGGAGGGTTTTCAACTAAGAACATCGAGTCGACATGTAGTTATAGCATTTAGAAAAATAAAGCAAATAGAAATAATGGTAACATTTTCATTTATGATGTTTTGAGCCTTTATGATTTGTAGGAATCATCCGCACCTCAATCTGACACATGGTGTGACCTAAATGAGACCGAGTTCTTATTTTTGTTAAAAATATACATTTATTTCAGTAAACAAGTTAAATGGCATACTCAAAACTGAGAAAAAAATATTGATTATTCTGATACTTTATGAAAAGGATCTATATTTAATTTTTAATTTTTATGAGTCATCCACAACACCATTTGATGAATGATGTTTCTAGTATGACTCAAAGGGTTTGTTATTTGTTTAAAATTGATATATTAATTCAAAAAGTGTTACTCCTTGAAAACTGAGAAAACATTCATAGATTTTATTGCTAATTTTCTAAATCTATTCATAAATATTTATATATATATATACTAATCAGTAACCCATCAAAAAGATGCATTATGTTATTGGTATGAGTTAAACTATGTGTTTATAGTTTAAAATGACATTTTTGTAAAAAAGACAAGTGAAATACTCAAAAAATGAGTAAATGTGTTCATATTTATTGATACTTCATGAAAATAATCCATGCATCATTCATGAAATTTATGAATTATCCAACCCTTAATCCCAAGAATTGAGTGACCGGTATGACTCAATGTGCATATTTTTATATAAAAGCGACATACATAAAAAATGAAAACTAACCTACTCAAAACTGAGAAAATGCATTCAAATTCATTTACATTATAATAATTATCCAAAAGTCATTAATGATGTATATGAATTAATATAATTTCATTTTGAATTATGGTTTGACCGGGATGGTGGTAAATTCATTTTTAGTGTTTAAAAACACTAAAATGTTCCTGGAACGGTTAAATCCATAGAAAAAACCTCATATTGATGTAAAATATCAATAAAACAATAAATAAACTCTTTTAGACATGTACACATAGGTAAAATGGAAATCAAACTTCTGATGTGGTCATGATTACTTGTTAAACACTTCTTAATGGTAAAAAAGCCATTAAAAACAAGTTTTAGGGTGTCAAAACAATGAAAATGATTTTAAGTAGCCTTGAAATCAGGGGACATCAACCATATACTAAATATTGAATCTAAGTAACTGGTGTAATTTCATTATGAATTATATTATTTCCTAGATGGTCATAATTTTATTTTTAGTGTTTTAAAACACTAAAAAGTGCAATGAACAGTCAAAACCATAGAAAACCAACTCATGGTGATATGAAATCATTGAATAAAAACCTCTGAGTATTTTTTGGACGTTTAAGCCTAGAAAGGATTTCAAAAATATTTGTGGTGTGGTGGTAATTACATTTTAATCACTTCTTAAACATACAAAATCCTTTAGAAACAAGTTTCGGGTGGTCAAAATATGGAAAAACATTATATTTCCATGAAATTAGGGTACATTGACTGTAGATTTAATTGTGAAATATATGAAAAGGCAACACATACTTATGAAATAAACATTTCCCTTGGTGTATGTGAAAGTATTTTTAGTGTTTGAAAACACTAAAACATGTGTGGAGTGATCAAAACTATAGAAAACAGTCATTATTTTAATAATGGGAAAACTTCCACTAAGTTGTTTTTTGATGTTCATGTGATAACTTCTTATAAATTAAACATGTGGTGTTTCTTGAATTACTCAAGAAAAACTTCTTAAAGATATAAAAGCTTTTAAACTCATTATTATTGGGTCAAAACCAAGAAAACAACATCGATGTTCCTTGAAATCAATGGACAATGACCGTAGATTAAATTGTGAAAATTAGAAACTGATTAATTGACATTTAAAAATTAAAATTTTCTCCTAAAGGCCATAAACACATTTTTAGTGTTTTAATAAACTAAAATGTGTGTGGAACAGTTAAAAAAACTCATGTGGTTATGAAATTATTGGAAAACCATTGTTGAGTTTTTTTATAATACAGGATATGTAGTGATATCAAACTCATTAATATTTGTTTATTAAGTAAATATCAATCAAATTTCACATCGCATTAAAAATAAATTAGAATATTTACTTATCCCTTTAAACTTTCATGTCATAAATATTATATTAAATATTTATTTTAATGTTTTTATAGTTTTTATCATAATATATTATTTCTTTTATGTAAAAATTAATTTTATTTTATTAATAAAATAACACATTTTCTGGGCATCATTATGAATATATTCTTTTTTTCGTTGTTGTTTCTTTTCCTAATTCTTGGGTTTTCATTATAGGTCGTAGATGCCGAATGTTTTATATATTTATATATTTTTATTAATAAAATTTAAATTAATATTAGTTAGTAGAGTTTTTAGTAACCTCCATTAAATATATTAAATAAAATATGTTCTTTAGTGGTTATGATTGACCTCCGCTAAAAACCACCTATAAAATATTCTGTGGTGGTTTGTTTAATTTTATTAATCTTTTCCCCAATATATTTTTTAAATACAATAACCCCAACTAAATAAACATGAAACCTCCTCTAAATAATCCAATAATGAAACATAAAGAATTTGCAAAAAATTTAAAAAACTACAATTAAATGACTATCGACCAAGAAATATGCTAAAGTTTTAATAACCACCACAATACTATTAGGTGTCAGTTTAAACAACTTATAGTCTAAAAAACCAATGTTATAACCTTTTTTTATTGGGACATGTCTTCAAATTTAGGATTTTCCAACTACTTTTGACCATCCTTTTGAGGATCATATTTCGTTTTCAACATTACCTATAAACCCATTACCTTTTGATGGCCTTCCAAAAAACCTGATGAAAAAGGGGGTCTCTATCTGAAATGATAGCTGACAACCATCTATGAATCCTCGCTATCTTCTGAACATATAATGGACCAAACTCATCCACCTTGGATGAATCCATGATAGTAAGGAAATGGGCATATTTCATCGGTAGATCAGTCACTATAAATATGTAATTCCTCCCTTATAATGTACGAGGAAATACAATGATGAAATCCATGAATACATATTCTTAATTCTAGATCATAATGGGTATGTTCAGAAGAAAATAGAGGGACTCTTCTGCTCATCGTTAATTTTTTTACTAGTACAACAATAAGATACAAAGTCAGCTACATCCCATCTTATTTCGGGAAACCAAAACCAATGATTCACATCATAAAACATCTTGGTGGTACCATGGTTAATGGATCAGTAGGGATGGAGGTTGTCCAACATCACTACCATACATAATAACAACAATATCCTGAGTTGATCTTTGAAAAAAAATATCTCCCTTTAGAGACAATTACAATTCACTTGGAACCTCTCCACATTTAGAAACTATATTGGCTACTAGCACACCTCATCACTAGGAGTCTCTTACCAATGTAACATTGTAACACCCCAAGAATTCACAATGTGTTATTTCTTCAAAATAATTCAATAACATGCACTACACACAAAACCGAGTTCAATTGCACCATGAATTACCAAAAATCCATTCAAAAGAGGTTATGAATAGTATTAACTAAATTTTAAACTTTATATAATCCTTATAATTTTTCCATATTATGAGTATCTTAGACATAATGCAAGAACAAATTCATTTTCAGTATTGCACTTTTATCAACTTTTAATAGTGAACCCTTTTTAAATACAATATTTTAAACTTTTTGACTAAATGGTGACATCAAAAATTTAAAATGAAACAACCCAAGCTTCTAAGGTATGCTTCTCTTTTAATAATGCGATAGTGTGTGTTGTACGCAACACTGAGTTCTAACAACCAATCAAACTAGCCGTTATGAATAGTAATACCTACTTTTTAAAATTATATATATTTTATATTTCAAAATGGACTTCATTTTTGGATTTGGAATATCTAATTTAGCCTAAGGTGAAATTTTGGTACTTTCCGGATAACTTTCATATTTTGATGAATAGTGAAAATTACTAAATTTTAATTAAAAACAACTTTTTTAATCAAAATAATTAATAGTGATAAATTATGAATTTAAGTGGTTTTAAAGTATATTTAGAATATATTTTTACCATTTAATATAATTTTGGTCATTGGACATAATTTTACAATTAAACCGAACATAAACAGGTGTCAATCTTTTGATAGTTATTATCTCTTAAAAACACTCTTTTTGTTTTGACAGCGGGAATTAATTTTAAATTAATTTCTGCCACTTCTGTGTTTTGAATTTAGAAAAATGGATTACATATTTGGAATCAGTATGTTCAAATTGTGTAAATAGGTAGCTTTTATTTTTATACATTTTGAATAATTACTGCGGTAAAAATTTTATTTACCATGGTTAAGGGTAAATCCGGTAAATAAGGGTAAAAAAATAATATTATAATAATATTAAATTACCCTAAAAAGTGTCTTACCCTATTGGTTGATACATGGTCGACCATGGTCATCTTTGGGTCGATTTTGGGACCCCATGGATCCACTTGTAAGTGATAATGACACTTTATTTTAATTAAGTTAAAATGAATACAAAAATGACACAAGCATATATATTTTAGAAAAACAATTGTTACATAGGGTTATATATGTTGTATTTTAGATTATAAATATTCATTAGAAAGATAAAAAGATTTCCTACATAATTATATTTTATTTATAATTTTTAGACATTAACTAATATATTTTATTTTTGACACAATGATGATGCAGTAATTACTATAATAGTGAAAAATTAAAATAATTGATACTATAAATACCCAAATAAATATAATATGAAACTTTTAATGAATTAAACTAATTTTATAGGATAATATGATATATTAGGATTGATTTAATTAACGTTTTTCGAAGTAATCAATCTGTTATGAGTTTCACAAAAATCAACTATTGAATAGTGTCAAAATTGACATAAAAGTGTTCTTAAAATAAATATTATATTATTAACTGATATTAAATTCCTAAAACTCTAAGGTTCGGCCAAGAGACTTATATCATGATAGGTTCATCGTTAATGGACCACTTGGGGGTCTCTTGGATGTATATAGTTGGTTTATTAACCATATTATATAAAAATACAAAGAGACATTGTAAAAGTGAAACTAATTAACTTAGAGTTAATACTTAACGATAAGGTAAATATAAGTACCCAAACCTGTCTAAATTCTATTGTTTGAGTGGTTTTCGACCTGTCCCCACCTTAGCCTTTTTATAATAAACTTTGGAGCCATTAGAAACCGAATATTAATTTATTATAAATTAATATTTCTAGCTTTTCCAAAGGTGCCCCTCACCCCTCTTATAAATGTGCACTCCTCCTTCTCATTTCTTCACACCTTCAAAGCCTTTTGGTTCGGCCAAACTCTGCCCACATACTCTCCCATCATCCCTAACTACAACCTAGAGGCCTTAGTTTGATCATAAAGCCAACCTAAGGAGTCCTTTTGATCAAATCAAAAGTAAGAACCCGAAGAAGAGGTAATGATTTCACCACCCTTTTTCCAAGTTCCTTCTTCTTCCACTTCTTCTTACTTTGTTGTTACCATTCTAAAATAAGAACTCCAGTATCATATATATACTGTGATGTTATTATAAATATGGTACAACCATATTCAGTATTCTATCCACCCTTTGAATAACATGTCACCATACGTGCGTACGTACGGCTTACCGTCTCCACGTCGTGGTGTAATTGTTATTCAATATATTATTATTTGGATGGGTATAATAATGATGTGTAAATCATGTAAATAATAAATATAACATGTTAGTGATTCTGTATATATGATATACCATTAATTTATATATTATTTTAATATCAAAAGAATGATATTGTCGCTCGTGCGTACGTACGGACTACCGTCTCCACGAACGCGATGAGATTCATTCTCCATCATATCCATTCAAGTATAATTATCATTTTCTGATTTAAAAATGATGTTTAAGGACTTGATATCAATATGGATATGAATAATATACAACCTATCCATTACAAACATGGCTTACGTAATAAAACATATAAAAGAAAACGAGTAAGTTAACACCCGAAACAACGATAATACTAAGACATTATTAACAAAGAAAAGTTAAAAGATCATATATGATATGATATTAATATATATGATTCTTGTATAATTTAATAACAATTATTTCAATATTATACAGGAGGTTAACCTACCCCAACCAAGGAAAAGTACAAGGTAAGGGTTATTTCACAATCTCTTCATTATCCGAGGTTGTTTATATGTAATAATCTACTAGGATCTCTTTATCATCCACATCCATGTTTCTTAAAAATGTATTTCAAAACATTTTTACTATTTACTAGAATATGAGTTAAAGTCATTTATACCCTTTTTGACTTTTATAAGTGGTTTATAAAGGAATCTTTCGGTCGTTTTCAAAACAAGGTCCTTTTTAACCTTTTCGACAGAATTAAGGTAAGAATGTTTTTTTTAACTTATACGGCGGGTGCGGCTATTTTCCGCCATTATAAAATCTTCAAAGCATCCCTTACAAGCTTATAAGAATATTTTCAAAGAAAATGTTTTATTTTATATGGATCTTAAATGATTTCAAAATAAAAGGAGATATTTCTTTAAAAAGAATATTGATTTCATCTATGTCAACATCCTTTGATGGATTTTAAGATTATTTGAAGTTGATTTATTATGATACAAAACTTATATATTGTAATGAAGGTTTTGTGATATGTTTGACTGTGGATGTGCTATTTTTATACCATTCATAGTTTATGGTGAAATTATTTACATTCTGTATGCTAGTTTTAATACGAATGTTTATGTTATGTTTAAACCTTTTCATATGGGAATGCATTGGACTTAGTAAGTGACGGGTGGAGCCCGCTATAGCTCCTCGATGCATCGGTAGGTCTCATGAGACAAACTAGTGTCTTGGCACAAGGCCTTGACAAAATCTTATTTTTAGTCTTGGCACGAGGCCTTGACTATGTGGTTATAATAGTCTGGCATTATGCATTCCAACATTATGAAAGTGGTTATTGATTTTTGCATGTGATTATTCGATTAGTAGAATATCCATGTGAATAAGTTAATGGCATTATTTCATTTTATTTATGCCATACCATGTTGAAAGTTCATGTTTGAAGGGATTTTGTTTTAGTTATACATTGCCTTAAATGTTTATTCTTATTTATGATAGTTTCCGCTATATTGTTATCCTTACTGGGCATTTGAGCTCACCCCTTTTCTATGTTTTATTTTTACCAGGAAGTGAAGAAGTAAATTATGAATGACCTGCAGGGATATTATGTGGGGATATGAGTGTGGATTATCGAGACATTATGTTGTTGTAGTAGTTTTTCATTTTATGATGTAATGTAAAACTTATGAATATATCTAGTGTTTCCAAGGCTACTAAACCAATCGGTCTTTCTAGATTTGATCTTTCTTGTGATCATTCCAATGTTATGTAATAATGCACCGACTCTGGGTAACTAGGGTCGGGGCGTTACAAACATTATGAGGTATGGTGTTAGATGAACACTATAAAATAACACACCATCATTGTGAACCATTTCCAATAGATGCATATGAGTAAAAATCCCCATCATGGTCCACTCATCACTAAAATCTTTCAAATAAATCAATTAGACATTCATTTTAATGGAATATTATACCACATTACCATTACCCGAGGTATAAATGGAATAAAAATCAAACCCCTAAAGGTACTTAACCCACCAACACAGCCTCAATTTCATGTCCTTCTAGGAGAAAATATAAGGTATGATCGTGTGATCTGAGTAGACCACAATCATATCCCTAGAGAGATAATGATGTAATTTCTTTATGTAATGTGTCACAACTTCTAACTCTAGGTCATGGGATGGGAAGTTTTTCTCATGTGGATATAGCTAGTTAGAACCATAGGCCATCACATTCTCATCCTGCCACAACACACTCCTAAGTCCCATACCTAATGCATCATAATAGACCACATAACCTATTTCAGAGTCTATAAAAATCATTACATGGAATGTGTTAAACCATCCATTAAGATTAACAAACGATAACTCACAATTTTGGATCCATTCAAACATTACCTCTTTTTAGGTAAGCATCTTCATGTGTGGATAATGCTAAGAAAAATCACTAATGAATCTCTTTTAATACTCTGATATTTTAAAATATCTCTTGATTTCAAGGACATTCTATTGTTTCCACCATGAAATCACCAAACTAATCTTCTCAATGTCCACTAAGATTCTTCTTTCTGATAACATAGGACACAAAAACGTTACATATCAAATCCAAAAAGTTCACATGGATAATATAACTTAGAGAAAATTATATTGATGAGTGCATAAAAGTTTCATTAGGTTCCAATCATCAGGTACTTTGGTTCCCAAGTAGACGAGGATGTCATCCAAAATTACCATGATGAATGTGTCAAGGTTATGATGGAACATCCTATTCATAAGTTGTATGAAAACTATTTTATCATTCATCTACTCGAATGGCATGAAAAAATACTCAAAATGGTTGACATTATTCAGAATTATTTTAGGAATATCTGCCTCTCTAACTCTAAACTAGTGATACCTGAAACAGAAATCAATCGTGTAGAACCACCTATCCCCACTGAGCTGAAAAAATGTCATAAATATGGGGAAATGGATATTAGTTCTTTATTATCACCTTCATAAAATTATAGTAATCCTAATGTCTGGGAAGGATATAGATGGGATAATGTTCTCCTAGAAGCTATAGAATATACAATTCTATAATATGGATTGGTGTTTCTACCAAAATGCTACATGTTACGTATATTTCCATGCATATGGAAACTCCTAGGTGTGTCTAGAAACATTGGCTATACATTCCCCGACATCCCACACTATTGGAATAGAACATTTCCGAAATCCAATGTTGCAGATGAAGTAGGTAAGGAAGGATGTCCTGAGCTACCACATTCCATATTGCTTTCTCGTCACGCTCCCTCTTCTTTCTAGATAAACTATAACTACCCTGTACCTAGTAGAAAAAGATCTTAAAAACCCAGACTTTTTATAGTAGAAAATTTCCACTAATAAATCATGATCAACCACTCCAGTATACATCTTCACCTTGAGAAATAAATCATGGGATATGATATCTGAGAGAAACCCCATTTCAAACCATTTATCCTTTAATTTCTTATTATAAACTAAATCTTGTGGGAACCAAACTAACACTACAAAGATATTTTTATACTCCATCATGGCATGTTCCCCTGGGAGGATATTTAGAAGCTCTTGGTGATTGGATAACACCAAGGTCTTAGGAAAAAAAATTTCATTGATCATGACACTGAATTAATTCCAACACAAATACTCATTCATCCTGGACTGAATCATTGAGTCTCACCACCGCCAACTAGGACCTTCCAACAAGAACTGAGCACACATTACCCCGATTTCATCAGGAGGGTCAAGACACCCAATCATTCTCTTCATTTTCTCAATCCAATCCTTAGCATCCTAGGGATTTTTGTAGAACCAAAAGGAGGGATTATTTACTTGAGGAACACCTAGTATTATTCCATTACCAGTCATGGGTTGACATCATTGTCCTAAGAAGGACTAGGTCCCACTCCTGGACCCAATTCTTGGATAGATTGAACTACTGCATCTACTAGTATCAGATCATCTAGTGAAGAAGAATACTCTCTAACATCATCCCACAGTTTCATTGGAAATCTTAGGTGAGACATATTGCAACACCATTTCATAAAACAATGTATCATTGAACATCATAACTAGAAAATTTCAGAAATAAAAACATTGAAAATATATCTATTAATAAAATCCAAAACTATATCAAGCATAATCACATGCCAGACCACTTCCCCTCCACCAGGTCTCTATACACAGTCTGCAGCCTATACACTACACCTGGAGGATAATTCAAACTAAATCTACAACATCCCATGAAAACTCTAGGTCTATCACAATGTGTTTTTTCCAGATACCCAACTTGTAAATAGAACATCAATACCTGATATTCCAAGTTCATTTCTATCTAAAGTCTCCCAAATATGATAACCCAAATAAAGGAATGAACCTACTAAGATACCATTTTTTTAGTGAACCAGACCTTGGTTTCATCAAACCCGACCAACAACCCTGCCCATGGCATGACCCAAATTATGTTCCCAATCCCCATGGGCTAGAAACTAGTTCATGGGAACCAAACATTAAATTTCGTAATTATTTCACCAATGATAAAAAACCATAAACATATTATAATAATAAGACAACATTACATTATAAAATTACCATAACCAAAAGTGGAATCACTATCACATGTTTAATATTTTATAACATTAAATTGAAAACCAAAATACCAAATAGGAAGGTTAACTAACTACATAACCTATAATATATTTAATAAAAGAGACATTGCAACCATGAAACCTCCACAAACACCTACAAAAAAGTGAAACACTAAAAACCACATCCACCATCACTACCCTGTAAATAATTCCATTATATGGGTTAAACCTAAAATGGACAACATACACTAGAGGGTGTGTGTAGAGTGTGGGCCCAATCCAAGTAGGATATCACCCAAAAAAAGTATTCCATGACAAAACATTATAAGGAAAATTTAGAAGAATGTTTTAGGAAAGAGAATGGAATCATATTTAATAAAAAAATTTATGGAAAACACTTTCAAGAAAATCAGCATTGCTATTAAAATGAACGAAATGTACATTGCAAGATAAGGGTAGGAACAACATCACAGAAGCACCAAAGGTAATCCCTGTTGACTCTAGTAGGATTCCAACCCTATGAACCTCATATATTTTTGACATGGTATAGAAACCATGACCCGCAACATCCTCATGCATGATCCACTAGAGGTAAATCCATCTAACTATCTAGTGACCCCCAAATATAATCATAGTTTTGTTACTATTGTAATATTAATCCTTATAAAGGGAACTCATCCTTGGCCTCACCGATTGACCTAATGTACTCGCCCTAGTCCTCCCACCAAGGTACATAGGATTCCCTTTGTGCTCAATATTCTCCTTTGATGTCACATGAAAAACCACTTATGCATTCACAAAACTACAATAGGGAACACATACCTAAAACTCACCACCTTCACAGACACAAATTCAACATTGAAAACACATAAATCATACAACCATTGTCAATATGAAATTCAATTAGACAAGCCTCATTCATACATACACATGTTCAACCTTTGAAACATCCAAGTAAATCAATCATTTTCATTTATAATGTCACCTTATAAACCATTCGAAGACAAAATTACTTTGGAAACATAATTAAAACCCCACACAGAATCCATATAATGCCTTTAAAAAGAAAAAAAAGAATATAAAAAGAACCTAATAATGATAAATCATTCAATCACATACCTCAAGCTTTGAATCCTCTTGAATCCCTTATAAAACCACAATCACAACACATGGGCACCCTATAAGGAAATATCATACCATGAATATCAATATTAAACCCAAGAAACCATAGTTCAACCCATTTTAGGGAATCCCACCTAACAGAAAAGGAAATAAAGAAAGGGTAATTAATAACCTATGAAGTATAAATAAATCATGAAATAAGGGGATTAATTGATGATTCCATGCTGATCCAAACCAAAAACACACAATATTTGAGGGTCTATAGGTTCCAAGAGGAGTGTGGGAGGTACCAAGGGATGAAAATCCTGAGTGGGTAAGATAATGGGTAAATTATAGGATAAATTAAAAGATTAAAATATGGAAAAAATTCATATTTTTATTACCTGGACATGGAACACAGTTTGGCCACATGGATTTCCATACTCTGTGGTTACTAGGAATCCATGTATATTAGAAGATGAATGAGGCCACACAGTTCATCGAGGAAGTATGTATTCCCATGCCGTCAACCATTCACCCTATATAGAACCACTAATCAAGGTTCATGATATCTCCTAGGTTGGTGCACTATTTTTACTACTGGTGCGCTTACTGCGAGCCTCCTGCAGACATGTATGAAAAAATCATTTCTCATAAAAACATCAGCAAATCAAAGATACCAATATAAAATTTAAAATAAAAGATAAAATACCTCAAAATAAGATCACATATGTGACCATCCTCTAGGTTAATATACTATCCCACTTGGGATACATTGACTTACCCACACAAGTTTAATTGAATAGTAGTATAATGATTATCAAATTGGAATTAGGTCCCCCCCCCTTTTAGATGTTGGAATAATATCACACATCATATCTCAAGAAAACAATAAAAATCCCATAACACAAAAATATTCATACATCACATCACAGAAAAAATATAGATAGTTAAAACTCAAAATAGCTTTGGGTAATGGTTATGCATCTATGCCTCACGTTCACAAGTAATATTCACAAGGCCAGCATTCCTCCATAACATGTGAACCAAGAGAATGGTAAATCGATTTAGTTCCTTCTATTATTGACCTAGTATATCATCTCGTCTCTTTACATATATCTTGTAATCCATGAAATCCATGTATCCCCATTCAAGATAAATGAGTCATCAGGAAGATGAGGATGAATCTGAGAGATTTAGAAGATATTATGGATCCACTCCATCTATGGTTGAAATTACAACCGATAATCCACCTTCCTATCATTACCATGAAAATAAAAGGTTCCTACAGAATAGGGAGATATCATACTCCCTCTAATAGTCCTCATCTTCCTACATCAATGGTAATCCATTAAGAACATGTTTTCTCTATCCTTTAAATCCAAGTGGCACATCCTACGGTCTACATAAGACATCATCTTATCCTATGTAGCTTTAATCCTCTCAAAAACAAGACAGAAGATAATCTTTCTTCTCTATAACATAATGGGACCATGAAAAGTTTCATCCCCAACCTACATTCAACAAAATATATTGTGGCACAGTCTCCTCGTATAAGGCTTCAAATGGGGCCATTTTTGTGGGTGAGCCATGTTTTTTATTATAAAAAATCCAACTAATTTCAAGTGTCATACCAGAGTCCAAAAAAATCCAATACGCATACGTAATACATGTCCCCAATTATATGGATGGCCCACTCCATACTCCCATATATTTAATAGTAGAATGATATTCTAATGAATAATTGGGATCCAAAATAATAGTGAAATACCTTCCAAACTCATGATGTAAAATATATATCCTGATATGATACAATAGACGTCAGAAATGCATGAAACAATACCACCTCATCCACATACCAATTATCCAAATATTCCAATGTTCCAAACATTGTGATTATTAAGAAGTTGGAGGATTTTATTAACTGATCCATGACCACCTTGATAGAATCACAACTTCATTGACATTGGGGTAACCATATGATGAAATCAATAGATATTTCATCCCATTTAGACATTGAACATAAAATGGCTGACAAAACTAAATTCCAAAGAATGATCAGCCTATAACTACTGTAAAACAAAACACCTCACCATGAACTCTGGAACCTCCCATTTCATCCTAGGGCATTAAATATATATCATTAAAACATGATACATCTTTTTCACACAATGTTTTAGCACTTAATGTGAGCTATAAAAAACATGGATAAATCTCTCAAGAATAACTTATGGGACGAAAACCCTCCACTGAAATAACACCAATTTTCGATCGTCCTCTCACCATCCCTCAGGAGCCTCACCATTTCCCAAATGATCAGAAATCACATATTATTATGAGTCTCCCCACTTTTACACATTCACCTACTAAATTAATGAAAAATCCACTATCATATGATGAAGACAACCAATACAACTTCTCTAACAAACATCAAGATGTATCACTACAAGCTCCCCCATTCTGTTACCATCATCATCACACACTCGAGACACATCCTCTTAGGATTCGAACTCAACTTTTTTGAAATGTAATTACCATTTCGTAGGTTGTAATAAATCACAAAATCACAATCCTGAAGAAACTCCACCCACCTATACATGTGTACATTGAGATCCCAATATGATAAAACATATCATGAGCTCTTTTTATCCAAGAAAATCAAAAAATGATCTCTAATGATGTAATTCCACCACAACGTCTATGCAATTATTACAATATTTATACAAAGACCATGTGTGGTTTAGTTATTCTCTTGGAATATAACATCCTTGACCTATAAGAGATTATAACACTCTAATGTGTCAGCATAGATCCCAATACTAGATGAGGAGTGTGACAAAACACCTCAAACATCCCACCCTCTTTTGGAAACTAAATCAATAGAGAACTGATAAAATTCCCCTTTAGGTAACCAAACACTTTTTTACACTAATAAATTTAGTAAAAATAATAGTCCTTCTTGTTCAATATAATCGACAAGGTTACAAATAAATATAAATCAAGAACAAACCTCTAATAATATCTTGTGTGAATAAGAAAATTGTTATCTTATTCCACTTTCCTGGGTTCTTCACAAGAAGAAAACATCCTCGGACATGTATGGGTTCACTGCCACGCTGTAATAAGACACCACATACCATATTAAATATACATCTTATTTCAAAAACATACAACTACAAAACATTCCATAGATATGGTGGTGTCAAAGAACCAAAATAATATCTTTGTAAAGATTATCTTTCTCATCAAACAACTTCATGTGGATTAATATTTCATTGATGAACCTGACTATAAACTAGTCTAGGTATTTACAAAACAAGTAGTTCAAGAGTCACAAGAACACACCTTGTGAATTTGTGTCACCAAAAGGTTTGAATACAAGATAAATGTTCACATACCTACATTTAAAGGTATTATTTGGGATTTACCCATACTCCCCCACTAATGGTGATATCCAATTTTTATATTAATACAATAAAACCAACTCACCCCTTTTTGTTGGTCAAAAAGAGCATCTATAATCTGAAGAGGGTAACCGTTCTTATCTATCACCTAATTCAACCTCTTTTATTTTATATATAACCTCAAACTACAATATTACTTCTTGATGAATAACCCCAAATCACCCCACAATGACACACCGGGCAGGATAATCCCCTTCTACATATGATCAACTATTGGAATCATGAACATCGCAAACTCTAAAAGTTCCATCTGATAACGATCCATTGAAATTAGACAACCACTTGGATAAATGACTATCCCAAACACAACAAAACATTACGGGTGTAGTGTCAAAACCCTTTTAGGGAAAACATTTAAGTAAACCACAACAACCATAGTATCCTTCACCATCCAAGAATTTTTCTAATTCCATGGACAACACAACTACTATTAAAAGAAGTGGATCAAAATTCATAATTCCCACATAACAGCCTTACGTTCCAATAAAAACTACACACGTGATATCCAAATATAAAAATAAAACTCTCTTATATAAGAAGTTAATAACATCAATAATAGAATACAACAAATCAATGCCAAATATTACATTAAATTGTCGAATATATAAAAAGAAATGATCCCCATGATACATATGTTCCCCATCATAAGTTTACACCCTTGGAAGACATAAAACAAGATGGACTAGCCTCCAACTATGGTAGTAAACACCATGGTCATATGAAGCCTCTATAATTATTTTAATAGAGAATAGAATGGAGATAGTGAAACAAAGTAATGTAAATATCCTATATAAAACAAATAATAAAAAGGGTGTATTGAAAAGTTATTGTACCTCAAATGATCTCTTGCACATCTAGCACTAGTGCATCCACTAAATGCTACTGACCACACCAACCACACCATCTTTTCCACTGATAACCACATTCATTAAAATGATTGGTTCAATATCCCTAAATTCATAGAAAATCCTAAGGCATAACTATACTCTATACACCCCCCCCCCCTTAGTGGAACATAAGATAGCTGCCCCTAATACTAAAATTGCCTCACTAGAAAATGCAGTTGAGGATGGAATTTAACCTATATACCTCCAAAAAACACTGATTTCTGGGCAAATATCCACTACCATGGGAGATCTCCATGAACCCTATAAATAGATAAAACTATTCTAATATCATATAGAAAACAAAGGAAACCACTAGCCCATGATTTCTAGAAGGGAAGATGTTTAATTCAACACGCCACTGGGACAAACGTTGAAGGTCAAAATTCATGAGAACTTTCACTTAAATTCATGACTTTCAACGAACCATATAGATTCTCAAATCAAGGTAAACCTTCTCATAAGTGCATTATATCAATCACCAATACCTTTTTATAATCCTGTAGATATTTTGGAAACATTAAAATAGTAACTACATAGTGTGTAGAAAGATTGAGTAACTCCTCAAGATGTCTCTCATGAGACTCTTCATGGGGGAGAATAATTCAGTAACAATATACAAGTTCCTTAAACTTTATTACCAACTACAATATAGAAATAAATCCCAAATATTGATAAATAAGATCCATACTCATCACTTACATCAAATTTTATTAATGGAACTATGCCTGAAACTCTTTTTTATAGTTAGAAAATGAAACAATTACCTCTTTCCGCTTACCCCGATACAACATCCATCACTTATGTGAAGATACACACATATGATGAACTATGAAAGGGACCTAGTTACAAACCAAGTCATGGATCAAAATGACGTTGATCTCTAGATCCAAGATTTCAATCCATATCTCCACATCTGAAGCACTTCCCTCATAATTCCCCAAATCGGGTCACTAAAAATCATGAAATACCCTCTTCCAACCATATTATTCTTCCAACGGACTAACTATATGATGGTAAACTAGATCATATTGTTAAACCTCAAATTTTTTAGCCTCACATAGATAACATAAATGAGCTATCATTGAAGGGAAAAGAATAAATTTCTAAATACTGGTAATATAAATTATATTTAGATTCATTTTTATTTAATTGATTACTTTTATCCTTAGAAAAAAACCAACTCAATCCATTAATAATTCATCATGATTCATTTACCTCTCATATTTATATTTTTGGTAAACTGGTCCACCTTTGTTGGTCTATCAATAAACTTAGAGTCCAACCACTGGATCATGGGGCCGTATAATCTCATTTCCTTATCAATATTCCCATCCAATATCACACACAAAGGTCAACTATAACAATTTTTAGACCAACACATGAAATGAAAATTTAAATAAATATATACTCTATCATATCTCTCAAATACCCTCCCCCATATACCACTCTTCCACAACCCTCCCTGTAAAAAATCACTATAATGATGGGAGTGTGAAAACAACCCCTATGTCCATCCTCTAATAGGCATTAAGTTGAAGACATGAACTGAGTGTATAAAAAATTCATGAAATGGCAGTAATTACCTTCTATAATTATATAAGATAGAGAGATAAGATGAAAAAATCACATGAAGCACCATTACATAATCTAAAAGAAAGTAAAACAATCACACAATGCATGTATAAACAAAAATGGTATTGATTGAATTTTGAAGTGTAAATATATAAAAGTAAGTCTAAAGCAGCCACACACAAAATATTTAATGATTCAAGCTTGTAATTTCCAACACCATCAATGTTTTCCTCCTTAAACCTTGCTAATTAGTTTATATAATTGGGTGATCATAAATGTATACTCAATAAGAAAACCAAAGTCTCTTGTGCACCTTTGAAAGAAGCATACTAATGTACCCATGATAAAATAGTACAATTAACAGCACTTAGCAAAGTCAACTATCAATCCCAACCACACTAATGAAGGTTCACACAATTATTCAATCCAAATATAATACCATAATAAGAAGCACATCGATAAAGGGTACTCACCGCACTCTCCCACTTATTTTCTGTTCTCATTCTCCAACATCATATATCCTTCCACTAACATATATTCTGAATAACATATACCACCACCTCATAATAACGGTTACATAACAACATTCCCATAGTATCCTAGGCCACCACCCTATAGAACAGTCACATCTTATCTCATCCAAAGAAACATGTGCCATCACATCACAACCACTTACAAAACCAAATTAGTATGGTATCATGGACACGAGGAAATCAACCTTATTCCCCCCTCCTACAATGTAAAACCCCAACCACAAGCCTCCCCACATAACTGCCAGATCCCATACCTCCTGAAGAAACCTGGGCCACCTCCCCACAACAAATTCACATCACAACCCCAATAAAGTCACCAAAAACATCACTATGTGGAATAACAAACCTATATCTATCATAATCTATGAATATCTAATATCCTAGAAGAAATAGGGGGAATATAATGTTGAAAAACATTCATCATCATCATTGGGATGTTTATAAAAAACCATATGTTTGAAAATACAGGTGTCAGAACAGATTTCTTGACACAAGTGGGGTGTATATATAAATGAAAAATAATATACAAGTAGGTACATATTGCCACACAGAATACAGAACTATGGATTTTATAAAAAAACTAGCAAAATCACAACATTCCCACTTTAATTGACACCTCTAAATGCAATACCCCACCCTAGCCACTAGAGACAACACACACCACCTACCAATTCTGTTATCTAGTTCATTCATTTCATTATTCACCAAAAAACATATTTTACAACACAACAGATCATTTATTTGTTCACTAATCATTTCAATTCTATTAACAAAACCGAAACCCAGTCATTTATAACTCTATTAAAAAAATATTCTATTAAAACCCAAGAATGTAGCATAATGAAACCACACATCACTAGTATTATATTATTCCCCTAGAAACATCTCATCACTTCTCAAAAATCATAGGTAAATAGACTATCAACTCACCACCCAATGAACAATAAAAAACGACCACATCAATTTTGTAAAATCATATACAAACAATACATCACGTAGCCACCCCAAAAAAATTCCAAAAAATCATCACCTCACTGCCATAAAATGATGGTGAAAAAATCACACATAAACCCACACCGAATTTCAACCTCACATAACCACCCCATTACTTTTCCACACATCAGAATACACCAAATAACATTTAAATGATTTAACAAAGGGTATTTTATCCCATCTACCTTTAATTTTGGTTTGTTATCATACAATCCCTAAATCCTAGGGAACCCATTTTATTAACTAAATATAAGTGGTTATCCAATTTCTATTTTAGGTTGATATCACAAAAACAATGGAAAAGAGATTCAAAACACATAATAAACCAGGTACAAAAATTCCCCCAACAACCACAATAATCCGCAGAAAATTCATCCCATATGATCACAACATCAAAAAAATAGGAAATATATAAATTCACATGACTCATTACATACTCCCCATAAATTTAATTTAAACTATTAATTTGTATTTATTATGATAGGAAAACCATCCCACAAAGATAAAAAAACTCTAAATACCACCCACATGATACAAAAAAGTATTAAATGATATATTAATTAGATCCAAGATGTTTATCCAACTCACTGCACACTAAATGGAGAAGTCAAAATTCCCACAAACCAAAACCCCACAAAAACCCCATGGAACAACCAAGATGGAATCAATGATTAACAATGTTGAAACACAAATAAAAAACAAATGAAGATTGCACTACAACATTATTCCTCTAAATAAGAATGAAGGAAAAACCATAAGAAAGAGTGGATAACGAACCTAAAATTTATAACCAGTCTCTAGTGTAACCAACAGATCAAATAAAGTGGAAGTGGGATAGTATTTCTTCTTGGACAACCTAGGGTTCATTAAAAATGAGAGATAAAATCCATGGTTGAATGAGAAGGTTTTTGGATGAAAGAACTATTTAAAACCTATAACATTATAATATTATGTAATGTAACCCATTAATGTTGTTAAATATAATGGTATTTTTTTAAACAAACTTCTACATAAATTTATGTAGCCTCTAACTTTATTTAATTACTCATCATGAATTAATTTCATGATATGAATTCATTTCATGGGTTCCCCCTAATACTCATTCAAGATATAAAACTGTATTGATGCACTAGCCTTGAACAACCAATTCATGTTGTTTTACCCCTTCAAGAAGTGAATTTACCATAGCATCCCTATTGTACCACCAACAACAATGGAATCTCCTCCGGAATCATTAGATACAACTCTGACGCCAATAAACAACAATGTAATGGTCATTGATGGAATGGATGGTAACATTTGGTAAACTAAAAATCAGAAGAGTATATGGATATACACATGTAAGAATGGTTCATTCACTAAATAGAAAACCATATTATTGAATTCCACTATAACAATTTTCCCTTCCATAATGATCTAAAAACGAAAGAAAAAACATTAGGAAAATAATAGTCATTATCAACGGATGTATAAGAAACAATGAAATTGATTTATTAATTGATAATTAAATAATTATAATATACTTATAGTAAAATATTACCATTTAATATTTAGTAAAATTATTAAATAAATGTGTTGTTCATTGTTATTGTTGGTTATGTGGATACAATTAAGTCACTATAATGATTATTTAATGATAAAATAAAAATTATTTTACTTATAGAGAGTATAAATATAGTCAATGATAATTTATGACGTTTTAAAGAAAAAAATATTTCCTAAAATAATCGTATAAACACTTTTTAAAATATTTTTTATTTTAACATATCCCTGTGATATTTTTATAATGGTAAAAATGATTATTACACTCTAAAAATTGATAATTTTAAATAAATAAGGATTTTTATTTAAAATTAAAAAGATCGAATTTATATCATTATTTTTAAAATTTCAATAAAATTTTTGTATTTATCACATCAAAATTAGCCTAGGTAATTTTTTTGGAGTTTTATGACACAGATGATTTTTTAGTAAAAAGGTGAAAATTACCATTTTACGAGCACTGTGATTTTGGGAAATCATTATTTTGTGACCAAGAAACAAAGAATGATAAAACATTTTATTAAATAAAAATTACATTTAATTGCTATAAAAAATAATTTAAACACATGATTTTTTATTCATAATTTTCAACATTACATATTAGAACCAATAATTGGATGTATGATAAAACAATTAATTGTGGTTCTTATGAATTAAACGGCTGGATTCGAAGGTATGATTTAAATTGGGAAGCATATAAATGTAAACTCACTCACTATCAATTATTAATAATCCATAAATTGGTTGGAATCTGTTTCTCCCACTATTTGTTGGCATATATACTAAAAAATAAATTTAATCCTTTAAAACCACCCCTCTTCAAGTATAAATACCCCCATTCCCTCCTAAATTTCCATAAATAATACTTTTATAATTAAATATATATCTCAATATAAATCTTAACATTATGTCCATGTTTTTTAAAAGGTTCTAATGAGTCCCTCTATTGCTTTAAGAAGAATCCTCAAAATGTAAGGGTTTCCTCAATACTCATTTTTTTCCATTTCAAGTTCACTACTTCTGTTATATTGTCTTCATAAATTTATTTTATTATAGTAAAATATTTTTCATTATATTTTATATAATCTATGTCATATTTTTTAAATGATAATTTATTTATTCCCTTTCGTTATATCATTTTCCAATGTCGTGACTATGACAAAACAATGGTTTAGCTACCCTCTTTTCCCATTATTTTTGTGATCCTTATAAATTCTTCCTCATTTCCAGATAATATTTTATTATGATTATTTTTTATATTATCCTTAATATATTAAAATTTTTAGATCACCATTCCCTATAATTATACTACTCTCATATACTATTTTAAAGCTCAATGTTTCCCATATCCATAAAACCATTCAAAATTTCTTAAGGAAAGGCTTGTGTGGTTTTCCTCGAATTGAAATCCCTATATAGATACTATAAGTGGATACAGATCATAAAATTTTATAACTAGAGGTAATAACTTCCAAAATGATTCATTTGTACTTGAATAAATCATCACATAGTCCACACTACAATAGTATTTTCTTCATACCCTGTTTCATACTACCAAGAGATTTCATTTTAATAATTCACATTCACATTATGAGCCATAATAATGGATCGGGATATATGGATTGTGATTTATAATAAACTCATATCTATATGATATATATGTACCAGCCCTCACTTATTATTATCATTACATTATTTAGGATTCTAACCACTACGTTCTGAATTTTTTATCCTTTAAGATTATGATTGTCGGGTTTTCACCCAGTTAACCACAGTTATCCATTGAAATGTATTATTTTCCACATGATTTGTAACCATTGATTAATTGTTTTATTATTATCTATCATTATCATGGTATTTAACTTTATCCTACATGTCAATCTCACTATTAACACATTTTTTGTGGATATTATATCTCTATTGAGAATGACACATTAGTATATTTATCTTTCCTTATCATAATCTATGTATAACTTTTTTTCCACGGTCTTTCCCATGTGAATACCATTGTATTATTCATGTAATGTAAAAGTTTTATCCAAGATACTCATATTTAATCTTTATAGGGAAATTATTGATAAATCAATATACCTTTTTTCACAATATGGTGAAAATACCCTATAATTCATTATCATGATTGAGGGGTATTTATATAAACCGATAACTACTTTCTTTGGATACTCACTTATTTTTGATGGGTTCATTATATAAGGATTTATGTATTTATGCTTTTTATATGTGGTATATATTAAATAAGGTATTTGAAGTGTGTGTTGTGATAGCACTCAAACAACCTAGGTAATGAATTAAACTCTAGAGACGAAATGTTCATGATAGATCGCCAATATTGTGTGGTAATGTTTTATGACACCTTAGTGATAAACCTTGGTGATATTATTATAAATTTCTAATGTTTATTTTTTAGAAAATTTCCATTTTATACCTATTGTACATATGATCATTTTAAGTCATATCTAATTATGATCAAATCAAGCCTCCTATACTTTTGACAATTTTATTACTAATTTATTTATGTTCATGCTCTTCTATCATGTATCTTGTTTTATCTATGATTTTAATTTATGATTCATTTTCTATATATATATTTACCTTTAAATATAATTTACTTTTATATCGTAATTTCAATGAATGTAATACTTATAAGAAAATTTCATGTGTAGATAATATTTCTGAAATAAATTTGTAGTTTAGCATATGTTTAGTTGTAAATGTACATTGTTCCCAATGACACATTAATTTTAATATTGATATTTTTTTAATTTATGAGTTTCATTAATAATTATTTTTTTAGTACTAGATCTATATGTGAAGGTCTAAGGAATCTAATTTTTTATCAGATTATTTTTTGGTTATTTTTTTGAATTCAGATTTTTAATATTTCAGTGAAGATCCTTGAATAGATAACAATTTTCACTTGTGGAATTGGTTAATTATAACCATTATAACCCCATAAGTTCAAAATATCCTCGGTATTATTAATTTTTCTATTATAAATACAAAATTGATGTGATAATATTTCTTTCAAAAGTGGTATTCAAGGAGTAAAAATTCACTGATGCAATTTCTTTACTGTAGTTGAATATAACGACTTGAAAATTCATTTATGTTATTAATTAATGTGATTATTATTTTATATTGACTATTTTATAAGAAAAACACATATAAACAATTATACAATTATTCGAAAAATCAAGATTAAATATGGACTAGTACAACTCGATATACTAAAGGGATATCCCGATGGAATTATAGTAAATTCACTAAAAATAACATCATTGGCTTGAATTCCCCATTAAATGTATCTACTAAGATAATGATATTAAAAATAAAGTCATCATTAGAGAAAAATTACATTGTAAAAGTATGTGTAAGAATCTTTTTATTTTAATAATTGGAGGACAAAAAATAATTAATTATTTAATTATAGGGAGATATAGAAATATTAAATTAATATAATTAGCCAATAAAATATTTTTTTTGGATTAAATTAACTAACCATCAGGATTATCTCATATTATAATTATTTTTAATGATAATATAAATATATTATATGATAAATTTCTAATATTTAGTTAATTATTTTCAATAAATAATCTTATAATACACTTTCAATATTGTTCAATTTTTTAACAAATCCTTGTGAAATTTATATAAAGATGAGTATGTTTACAATGATAAAAAATTAATACATTATAAAAAATAATTATTTTTATTTACAATATATAATTATAATATTTATTGAAATATTTTCTTAAAATTATTTTTTTTTTGGACTCATCACATCGAAATTTTCCAATTGTGAATTTTTGGGAGTTTTTGGAGAATGATTATTTTGTGTTGAAAAATTGAAAGATATTATTTTATTAACCCTATAATTTTATGATAAAAATATATTATTTTTACACGATGAAAAATTTTATGAAATATTTTAATAAATTAAAATTAATTTAAATATGTATAAAATTTATTTAAAAAAATTAATTTTAATTTATAAATTTACACATTGCATTTTGGAACCAAAATAAGATTTTTGAGATAAAAATTATTTTTGATTGGTGTGCATTAAATGAGTTTGTGGGATGGTATGTATGGATTTATGAATTCTTAAAATGTACAACTAACCTTTTACACACAATAATAATATCTTAAATTAGTTGTAATTAATTTCCCCCACAAGTGTTTGGATTATATAATAAACTCACAAATTTTTAATCCTTTTAAACCACCCCTTCTCAAGTATGAAAACCATCTATTCCATCCTCACATTCCCCACAAATGCATTTAAGAATTAATAATATCTCAATAAACCTATATAGTTTCAATGAAATGAGGTTCCAATGTTCTACGGAGTCACTCACTATCTTTAAGAAGCATCCTTTAAAGGTATGGGTTTTTCCAATCCTTGTTTTCCCTTTTCAAGTTCATAACTTTTCTTATATTGGCTTTCTAAATTTGTTTTCTTATAATGAATTGATTTTTATTCCATGGTATTATAATCCATGTGATATGTTTTAAATGGTTTTTTATTTATTCACCCTCATTATATCTATTTCCTAATTAATTTCTATTATTATATAAGGATTCAAAAAACCTTTTTTACCATTACATTTGTGAGACTTATTAATTATTTATTATTTAAAAAAATGTTAATATGAATTATTATTATATATTACTTTATATAT
The DNA here is from genome assembly GCA_963277665.1 of Viscum album. Lineage (NCBI taxonomy): Eukaryota > Viridiplantae > Streptophyta > Magnoliopsida > Santalales > Viscaceae > Viscum > Viscum album. The sequence goes on along the minus strand of OY728162.1, from coordinate 1,229,506,918 downwards.
AATCATTTATATATAACCATTCTATATAATTCTAATACCTTCATAAGTAATTGTAATTATCAAGTTTTCTCATATCCATAAAACCAACCTATATCTAGAAAAGAAAAATGTGTTTGGTTTTCAAAGAAAATGCATCCCTACAAGTATACTACAAGTGGACATGGCTCTAGAACAGTTTTACCTAGGGACAATAACCATGAAAATAGATATTTGTAATATTACATGATCATTACAATGTTCATTACAATGGGACTTTTTTCACATCTTATTTGATAATTCAAGGGGATTTTATTTTTACAATTCACAAGTACATTATGATCCACAATAAATGATCCTGACATATAGATTTATAATTCAATACATTTATTATCCCTTTGTAATTAATTTTCCCTCCATAAATTCTTTTTATCATTCTTTCAATTTTGGTACTACCCTCTTCATTATAATCATCATTTTGTTTTTAAGTTTGATCATATGGTTTCACCCATATTACCACATTAATTCTTTGAAGGGGATTATATCCACTTAATTTATAATCAATGATTATTTTATTAATTAGTTTCCATCATTTTACTTTGATTTACAATATTATACAATATCTATGTCACTATGAATAGATTTTTTTGTGGGAAATTATATCCCTTTTGAGAATAAATTTCCATTTTCTTGGTCTTACCTTATCATCATGAATGAATAACATTTCAATAGAATCATTTCCATATTGGATAGCGTCGTGTGCTTCTTTTGATTGAAGGGGGTTCACCTAGATACCCATTAATAAATTTACTATGGAATTTTAAAAAAAATGTGTACCATTTTTCCTATATGGTGAAAATACACTAAAATTCATTATCTTGGTTGAAGGGTATTTACATAAATAGAAACTTACTTTCCATGGATAAATATTTATTTTACATCGGTTCATTATAGATTTATTTATTGATTTATGTAGGTTTTCATTATATGGAACACATTATTTAATGAATTTTTAGGGTGTTTCATGATTGGGCCCTAATTAACTCATTAATGATTTAATATCTAGTGATCGCAAGTTCATTATACATTGAAATTATGATGTGGTATTTTTTATGGAACTTCTGTGATAAACCTCTATGATATGAAAACGAATGTATCTTGTTTATGTTATAGAAAAATTTATATGTTGTCCCTAATGTAGACATGACCATGTTATAACTATTATAATTATGATCATGTTGTTTATTTTTTCCTCATGTTCATGTTCTAATATCATGCCTCATGTTCTACCCATAATCTTTATTATCATTCCATTTTTGTGGTTTATTCTAAAAAATTATTTATAGCTCATCCTTTCTGTATGTTTCCCTTTATCTATAGGAATTTAAATTAAAGTGACATGGGTAAGGAAATTACATGCGCTAATAATTTTCCTACCAGAAATGTGTATTGTGACATGTGTTTAGTTTCAACTATACCTTTTTTCCAAATGAACTGAAATTGTTATCTTGTGAGTTTTTATTTCTAGTTTTATATTAAAAATAATGAAATTTCATCTACATATCTATACATTTTGTTCTTCGGTGTCTCATATAATATTTTTTAAATCTATATAGTTGTTAAATGTTTAATTTATTATTAGTTAGGATACGGTAGGTCTTATGAAATTGGAATCATGCTCATGATAGGGACTTCCTATATACCACTTGGATGGTAATCATAAACCTTGTAATTTAGTTACACATAAAATAGACAGGTAATTATTTTTAAGGTCATGGGATTAGGACCATTGTGGTCATTTTTTAGGCCACTAATCCATGATCAAATAATTATCATTTAATGGTCTTGAATCTAGGAATAATATGTTTCATGTTATAAATAAAAATTACTAGGAACCATATTGATCATTATTACATCATGTGGAAAGTAATATATATTATACAATTTAATTTAATATAGTTGGGACTAATACATGAATGTATCCTACAAAAGATTGGTATGGGACATATGTATGAGAGGCCCTTTTTGGTTCACCATGACTACTGATGAATAAACATGAAAGGTATTTTTTATGGTTTACACCTTGTAGGAGGTGTTTTGTATTTATATCTTGTATACAGGGCAGAGGGATGAGATCATAATGAATAACATGGTCAAATATTAAACCTAGTGTATTCACCATGATATTTATGTCACATTGATAGGGTATGAAGAATATATCATCAATGAGAAAATATTTGAGCAGTAAACCTATTAAGAGGCACAAGTATGTATATAAACCTTTCAAACATTTTTATCTATATGGGGAATGAAGAATTGACTCATGTTTTACGGTAGCCGTGAGAAAGGGTTAAATTTTACACCCACTTCTAGTTCTATATAAATATATATATATATATATATATCTACATCAAAAAAAAATTGTTTATATTAAATAAATCTAACTAGATGACTGAATAAATTAGGAACACTATTGAGGTATCCTGAATTAGAATATTGAGATATGAGTGTTTTTACTGATATACTTATGATATGGAACCTCCTTATTAAAGGAATCCATGATTATTAAATCCCTAAGGGTCATATCAGCTAGAGAGAAAACATAGGGAATGCTTCTCATGGCTTACATGATACCTATTTTCAATGTAATACATTATTAAATGAGATCATCCAAACATGAAAAATACATTCATGTATATTAGGAGGTAGTGGTTAAGGATTGAGTATATGGAACCCATGTAGGTGGCCTATGGAAATGGGGATACTAGATAAATGAACTAATTGAATGAATGCCCTTGTAGGAGACCAAAGTGAATGGGCACTGAGGTTGGTGACCATGATGGAAGGGGTTCCCAGTTATATATCCATTGAAAAGCATTCACACTGATTTCAGGGGTACATATACACATATAAAGATCTAGGATTCATGTATGGAAGAGTTTGGAGTTTAGAACCCATTCTAAGATAGAGGAATAATATAATGGATTCATTGTTGGGAATCATTGTATAACTAGTACTGATCCTGTAAGTACACATTGGGTGTACCCCTATTGGGATAGATAGTGTACCTAAATATGTTTACCTAGTCACTTATATGCACCTCTTGGGGGTCCATCACCCTATTCTTGGTGATGACCTATTAGATGTGGAGTTATAATGGTCATACTCATTAAAATATGAAACTATCATTAAACATCATCATTTATTCAAATATATTTAAATCAAAACATAACATTATGGGATATTGGATGAGAAATAAAAACTTTTCGTACACTTAGGTGCTATCGAGGAATCACATTCACACTTTGTTCTCACACCCTCACACATGGTTGTAATTGTAATTGAAATTAGGATTCCATGGGACATTATATTGACAATGGGTGTTAGGGTCCCAAATAACTAGTGGTAACCACTCAAGTTTCCCAACTATTTGAGTGAGGTTCTATAACATGGGTGTGGGCTAATCTATGCATGCTGCGTGGAATGACAATAGGGTATGCATTGTGTGTAGGTATCACAAGGAAATTTCATTTTGGTTACTTATTAATCTAGGTACATTATGGATGACTTATAGATTATATTATCTCATTTTGAAATTTTCCTGTCCTTCTCAATGAATATTGAAATTATTATTTTTTTAAAATTCAATCACCAAAATGGTGTAGTGACCTTGTGTTTCAAAATTCCATAAAAACATTCAGTGACAATATAAATCTATATGAGATGGTTTTTGATTCCAATATTATTATTATTTTATTATTTCACGGTACTAGGTACTATTATATTGGATATTATATCATGAAATATAAATTTTTTATGAAGTTATAATAAAGGAAATAGGGTAAATTTCTCAACTAAAGAGAAAAAAGAAACCATTTCCAAATTCAGAAGTCATTCTAAATTATGAATAAAAAATTAAATGTTGTATAAGGATAATTACATGGTCACTATCAAGGGATAAGTAAGGGTGAAAGATAATTCTAGTACTCCTGAGAAGGATCCTAGAATCATTGGATTTCAATTAGATAAAAACAAAATTATATCTCTTTAGAGAATCTATTTAATATGTAATGATATATTTATTTAAAGGTTATTTTAATTTTGTAGTGTCAATAGAAAAAAATTTATATGTGATAAAGTATTATTTTTTACATTTGAATTAAATGAAAGCCTAGGAATTGAGGTGGAGTAAAAAAAATTAAAGGCCAGTTGGGACAATATCAAAAGTGATGTTTCAATTAAAAAATTATTTTGATTCTCTTATAGAAACGTTTGGGCAGTGTGGTCAATCTAAACAAACATACAAAAAGTACTTTTAATTTTACGAGAGTAATTAATAAATAAATATAATTCCAAGTCTATAAAGAGGAGGATCAAATAAGAGTCTAAAATTTTGATTAAGATGACCTAAAAACTAGAAAATTAATGAAAACTTGGATATATAATTGTTATTTTGATCCCACTCTATGTTATTTATATTTTTTTCATGTAATTATTATAAAAGAATTACATTTTTTTTAATAAGAATTATCTTATATGTTAAAACAAATAATAAGAAAACCATGATTGTTAGAGAACATATATCAAGAATTTTTTCCCATTGTAATAAGTGAATTAAGATTGATAGATGCTTCATGGAAGTTGATTTTGGTTCTCATACCTTTAAAAGTGTTGGAGGAATTTTTATTATTGAATTTCAAAGATAATTTAATGCTTTTGTAGGTTACATATATGTATTGGATGATGGTTTAAGAAAATATTATAATAATAATTCATTATATAGAATAAGTTTCCATGCAATGCAGTTTCGTGAGTTCGAGCGGAGAAGATCCTGAAGGATTTTAATTGAGAATGCCCCTTTCATGAATTTAGAATGAGTCACTGGGAGAAAATTGGTTGGAAGATATTTCATTTGTTTTACATGTATTGTCTTTCATAGAACAACCAAGGAACAATGGAAGGCTAAATGATGCATTAAGGAAAGTAAATTTAGTTGATGTTTCAAGATATATTCCTCATTAATTAATATCACGATTCCTTTAGCTAATGGTTGAATCTAAATATTGGAGGCATAAAATCCTTGATGAAATGAATAGTATTTAGTAGATGAAACATAAATCACACTTATTGAGGTCAAATGGCATGGTACTGGTAATCATGATTCATGAAATGAGTTTCTTGGCTTAATAATAAATAAAGAAACAAATTCTATAAATTGTTTGAAGAAGTTATTAACTATGTAAATTTTATTTCATATGAAATTCACATAATGAAATATCCACCCTGTATATTTTCCTTACAACGTAAAATCTATGTATTCAAATACATTGTGTAATATATTAATTCTCATGAAAACAGAAATGGATATGTGATAGGTCATGTACAAAAATATACATACCTAAATTCCTTGTTGTTTAAATGAATTGAACCTGTATTAAAATTGGTTGCATATGTTAATATACAAATGCATGTGAATGTTGATGTATAGGATTTTCCTTTGGATGTGAATTTTCAATGTCATGGAATATGTATATAAATAATAATGTATCCCAATTTCCCATGTAAGATAATTACATTATGTAATTTAAAGAGGAGATCTATGTAGTATAATATGAAATATAATAGATTTCTATTGTGAAATTTCATTCCATAATAAGAATATGTTTTTTATAGTAGGTGATGTTTCCCTTAAATGAAAATATGATATTTTTTTATATTATTTCATGTACATATAAAATGGGATAAGTATATATGGGAATATCCTACCAAGAAAATGGATGTTCCATGAATAAATAGGTTTCTTGAATTCATGTATATATTCAAAACCATATCAAATACCTAGAATTATCATCAAATGAAAATCCATTTTGACGGATGTCTAATTCACATCACTTATAGTATATTAACATACTATTATTTTGTGTAGTTTTTAAAGGAGAAATTTTGTGATAAAATTTATTATTTTTGAAGTATTAAAGATACATAATTTGGAAAATTAAATGAAAAGGGTATAATGGGTGAAGATTATAAATCTAGTCAAACACAATGAAGAATGAGATCAAATGGTTTTATATTACTAATAACATTAGTAAGTCAAATAAATTAATCACCAAGGATAATGAATATAGAAATTTAGAAGAGAGGGTGAATAAGAAACTGAAATTTATTGTTTTATTATTATATATACACTTCTGGTTAATAAACATGATATATAAATAAATGTATGGGAGTTTTAGCATTATTACTCAGTGGAAAATATTATTGATTCAAAAAGAAGAAGACTGAAGTCTATAGTTATCATCATCATCTAAATGTTAGGAGTTGAATGTAATTGAAAAAGAACATGTATAGATCGTATGCACTAAAAAATAATAAGAATATAAGATATGATTGAATAAGAGTGAAGAAGGGGAGAGTTTTTTGTTCATATATGTTATCATAGGAAGAATATAAAGAAAAAGAATATATGATAAGATAATAGTGTTTTGCAGTTTTGTTATACAAGAATAATAAGAATAAGAATTTGTCAAGTCAGTCATGATATTCAAAAGTGGAAGAAGGATTTATTTATTTCTTTTTATACATAGGTATAAGTTTCATAAAATCATTTCTAGAGAATAAGTATAGTATAAATAAGGTTTTGCGAACTTTTTTGTATGAAAGATAAGAAAAATAAGAGTTTATTTCATGGTACTACTTAGGTAAGAGAATAATTTTGGATGAACATTAATGAACTATCTTATTAAATAAAAGTCTAATATAGTTTAGGATTATCTTAATGTTTCAATATACATGAAGATGTTTATGAATTACTAGATATATAGGAAAAACCCTTAGTAAAAATCTACATATTTGACAAGGCTATCACGTAATTGGGGATATAGAATCATTTAAATCCCTATTAGTTATTGTAGGGTACCAAACATTAGGTTATGGATTATTTTCTGGTCAGAAAAGACTAATGAATTTCTCATTATTGTTTCCAATGTGACTATATATAATTTTCATAATATACAAAGGAATATACTTCTTCATTTCGATTAATCTTGGAAATACCTTTTTCTCTTTATGTGTGTGTTGAAGAAAAAAGTTGGGGTAATAATATGATATAATCAATATCATATCATGTTTAAGTGATAATGGGATAAAATGATTAAATTGTAAAAAAACACATCAACACTGATTCACCCCTATTGTTGATTATATCCCATAGTGGTCCTAATGATATGTATCAGAAGGAGTTAACCTCTGATTGGATAATCTATTTGATTTTTCTTCTCTTCTTAATGATTTGAATTTTCTTTCCTACATAATGTAGGAAGTTCGGTTATGGGTTAAAATCTTTTATCTAATATCTGAATCCAATCTCTATCAATACCATGATAAACATGATAAATAAATAGAGTAATAAGTTTAAAATAATGTCCATTTAAGAAGACTAAGATTAAGTTTATTTATTCCATGATGATATGAAAGATATATTTTTATATAAAATAAATGATCTTGTGTTGTAGATTAAAACTAGGGATATTTAAACCTCTTCCACCAAAAATTAATCTGATAATCAACAGTTATGTGAAATTTAATTCAACATTAATCAATATGAGGAAAAACTATGTAGATGGGATAACACATTTTCTGATTCCCAAGATACATCTTTTTAAACATTAAAATATTTTTTCAACTATTTTTAATATTTATTTTCTTTTTTTGATGAGTTATTAACATTCAGTATGAAGAAATCACCCAAAATAAAGGTTAAATTAATAACATAGAAAATAATTTTCAAAAAATCATACTGGATTCCTTAAATCCACAAAATTATGTTGGATCATTTGAGAAATAAAAGTTTTGGGTTAAATTATGGTCCTCAAAATCAGAAAATAAATGGATCAAAGAAGCTGAACAAATGGTAAATTGAATTATGATCTTGAAGGGAATACAAATTCATTATAATATAATCTTAAAAACAATATTTATTTTAAACAAATTATACTATAGTTTATTTCCATGAAAAACAAGGAGATTGAAATTTTATTACTTGATACGGATAAAATTCATTAAGAGGATTTTTAAAGTTTGAGTAATAATTATATATGGAGTGCCATTCATTGAAAATTAAAATAATCCTATCAATATTAAATGTATACATTTGGAACTTATACTTTATTACTTTATTAATAAACATATTGAGACTTCATAAATGAAAATTTAAGGAGTTCTTGCATAATTTGTTCTAAAGATGATCTAATTTTTAAGGCACCTTTATCGACTGTAAATATGATTTGTACACCATAAATATATCATTATCAAGATATCTCAATGAAGAAGATCATAAACATACAATTTTTCAATAATCGTTATAAATATGTTTTTTTAAAGAGTGTGGGATTGAAAGAAAATATATATAGGTATGGATTATTGAAAATGAAGAGATTTCAGAAACAATATCTATGGTGTATATAAAAAGGATTATGAAATTTTTTACCCAAGAAGAACCAAATATGTGGTGGATAATTCCACAAAACATTCCCATTTTAGTGTAATTTTTGGATTTCATGCAATATAAAAATTAAGATCTTGGTTCACTTATCAGTGTTATTATTGAAATTGATTTGTTCAATTTTCATTGGATTAATTATGTAAAACCATATTGTTTTAATATTATTAGAATATCATCTCTCAGGATACAATGTTGATGTTGAGGAAACTTTCATAGACTAATAAAATATATGTATACATTCAAAAAAATAATTTTTTGAAAAAATACATAATGTATACAATAATGGTGGTCATAACATTGGCTTATGATCTTCTCAAAATGTATCGAGATATGATGGAAACGGAACCCCCCAGAATTTCTTGAAGAATGATTAATCATACATAGGAAGCGAAAAGAATTAATCTAGTGATAAAAATAAAAATAAATTCAATAATAAGTCAAAGAATACATGTTAAAGATCCTTAGAAAACAATTTGTAGAAGACTAGTAATGATACCAAATTTAACAGGGGTTTTTTAAAAAAAGTCGCAAATTTACTTGTAGAGAGTTTATTAATGTTTCAATGTTCATAATGATTTTTTAATAATATATCCAATATATTTTTAGAAGGAAAGGATGGTAGATGAAGCATGGGAAAATGATAGTTCTAAAGGTAAAGAGATGATTCCATATAAAGATCCCAAATTTAATGAGAATTTTTCAATAATGGAAAAATCATATGACATATAAGTTATGATTGATAGATACTACCAGCATAGAAAAGTTTCTAGAGGTTATTTAACAACCTTCCTAGATGAAGATGATGCTATAAAAAGGATCAGGATTAAAAAAGGTGGTGTATATGACTTCATGGATAACATAAGTAGAATAATATTTCACAATAAATGGTAGGTGAAATGAGATAAAAGCTTCCAAAAGTCAAAATAAGTATAAAAAAATATGAATTCATGAATAATTGAACAACATGGTTGAGAAAATTCACCGAACCATGTTGTTCACATTAAGGAACTAGAAGACCCACCTAAATCCATTAGTTTTTTACTATATTTTTTATTAAAATTTATTGAGTAAAAGGAGAGTCTTTATATATGTGGGTATCATGAGATGTTATATTGTATGTTAATTCTAAATAATCAATATTAAGAATATTCTTCATTCTTTTGATATGACAGTTCATATTTTGAGTAATATACAATGATGAGAGACTAAAAATGATATTTATATGAAATTTTCCAACAATTTAAGACACATTAAGAAGATATATTTTGTTTTTTTCTCAATATTAATCATCAATTAATTCATATTTTCCAATATATCATCCACATTGGTGATAAAAAAAGACTGTCTCCTTGAGGGGGGGGGGGTAAGAAAGACATAGTTAAAATGATTTTAGAATTATTATCCCATAAAAAAGAAAATTAATGAATGTGATTGTTGGAATATCATTATGAATGCATTTTTTCATTACTCTGTCATTATTTGTAACAAGAATAAACTTCAAATATTGAGGGGTTGAAATTAAATTAATGAATGATGTAAGAGGATAGTTACGAATAATGTAAAAGAGTTCTCATTTAATTGGGTATCAGATTTGTTTGATAATAGACATTGTAGTTATCTTGATCAATACCTATTAATTACAAGCTTGAGCTTGTATCTATAGGCATAGAGTCAGGTGGTTGATGGAAAATTTCTAGGTATGAATTTATAACACATTCTTAAGTAATTTTTTTATTTTTTAATATGGATGATAGAAATTTATTTAAAACATTTCTATCAAAGGTGGAGAATGTTGGGTTTATTATAATCATTTATTGGTCATTGATTGTGGATGAAATCCCAAATTCAGAAGAGATTTATCCTCAATAATTCCAATTCTTGAAATATCCCAAAAAATAATACATATTATTCATGAGTATATGTTGATTCCAATTTCATCCATCAAAAACGAATTGATGATAGGGATCAGAAGGATCAATGGATGAATGCACCCAACCCCTGAAATGATACATGGTCTACAAGATCTATGAACACATGATGAGGATAAAAAGAAATATAATGGGTTCTAGGACCTTCTCTAGGGACATAAATAGTTCATCAGAATAAGATAGTATTAGAATAAATTTTTTAGTCTCATACAGATTGTGCGCCCTAGAGGAGAAGATCGCATCCCTTTTTAGTGGCACTTCTTAAGCCATCTTCTAATCATAATGAATATCATGTGATACTCCAAGATGGATATATTATTAATTAATCACAATTTAATGAGTAAAATTAAAATTACATAAACCAAACATTTTTTTTATAATTAATGTAATAATTTGGGAGAAACTATGCCGGTGGATCCATCAAATAAAACATATCTAGAATATTCATTTCAAGGATAATCTATATATATATATCATATATATATATATTACCCATTTGTATTATTAATTTATCAAATGAAAATGATATATAATACCTTATCTTTTATATGTTTACATGCATCTCATGAATGTACATTTTAGTTCACATTAAAAAAACTCATATTTCACTAAAATCACTTAAGGACATTATCAAAATTTTAACAAATATTTGTGAATCTAACCAAAAAATTTGGGAATTGATTTTATATAAAACTATTTTCTTTTTAAACAAACATACTACGAAAAAAATTTATCATTTTCTAAGACCCTAACTATATGAATATATGGGCCTTAGAAACATTGAAAAAAACTTCGAAATACATGTTTCATAGATATAAGCCAAGAGCAGACTCTAGAAACCCATATGTACTACTCAAGAAACTATGTGGACTAAGGTGATGTCTATAAATCATACACACAAATCTATATTAAGATTTCTAAAAAAATATGTATCATATACATCATATATATATCAATATAGTCCTTTTTAATGTCATAGAGTGACCAATATACATGGAACACGTCAATCTAGTATCGGGACACTCATCTTTCCTTTATTATACAAATAAGAATGACCAGGTTGATAAATACATGACATGTCATTAATTTATCAAATATGTGAATCACAATTCACTTATTCATGTATTTGAACACATCATATGTGAAAAAACTATGTATGACCATGTATTTAATCATTCTAATTCAATCAAGGACTATATGTTAATACTCAATAAACAATTCAAAAAAATCACATCTGGGTTACAATCTAACTACATGATTAGAAATATACCCAACGACCCATACACTAGCTAGGTCTACAGGTGGATTTTAATTTTTAGGGTACCAATGCATGAAGGTAATCATGTTATAAAATATGCTAACATTAGGTAAACAATTATTAATAATAAGCATACACTATTTAGTATATTGATGATTGTAAGAAATTCCATGAGATCTTTTTTTACTAATTAATAAAAGTAAATATTCTATACTGATTACCTTATGAATCAATTATTCATAACTCAAATATATATCTTTATAATTTGAATGAAAATTATTTAAGGAAACCTTGTTATATCATTTCAACCCATAATACTCCATAATGATCATTTATTAGAGAAAAATAAAAGTCATTATAAATTAAATACAATACATATAAATGAATTAAAATTGAATATTTAATTTATTATAATAACATGATTCATTTACAACCATTACAACCAATGTTTGATGTTTCTTAGACATAGAGTCATTTCATAAACCTCTTGTTGTTTCTAGGTATTTGGTTTCACTAATGGGCCTTGTAAATTATCATGAGTATCCACCCAAATAGTCAATAACTCACTAAGATAAATGATTTTATATATGATACAGTATTTGAAAATGATTTCATTGGTTATTTAGTGTGATTGTGGTTACTTATACTAAGAAAGAGAACCATTATTGTCAAATTATATCTTAGTTTCTCTAAATTTTATAGGGACCACTCTATGTTTAGAAATTAAATTTTTGATCAAAAAAACTTCCATCGTAGATTGTAATGTATTAATGTATTGTACCTCTAATGAAGTGTCTATTATAGTTGATGTTAAACTCTCACCACTAACTTGTCCAATATTTAGGTAAAACATGACTCTATATTGATTTTCCATATAATATTTTCATTTTGGTAAATATGATCAATGTAACTATTTATAAATATATCTTACACTCCTCTAATGACCAAAAGAATATCCTTAATCCTTCTTAAGTACTTAATGAAATTATTTATATTTATCTTGTGACTCGATCCATTATGAGATTAGTACCTACTTATTATTATAAAATAATATGAGACATCATGTATCATACATAATATATCTTATGAATGATTCCTTAGCAACACTTTTTAACATTTCTAACTCATTATAAGGATCCTAATTACCACATAGATGTTTATATTCACAAAAATCATCCACATTCTTGTTGAAACCAAACTCTTTGATTTCATCATTAAATATCATATTTGAACATTGGCAAGAATTTTTTCATTCTATAAATTGTCCAATGCTATTTTCAAAACATAATGGACTAATTTGGAACTTCAAACCCCTAAGGTAGTATCATATACTCATCCTCTATAAAATTCACATTAAGAAACATTATTTTGATATCATTTTGATATGTCTCATAATCATAATGATATTTTATGGCTTGAAAATTTAGAATGTACATTATAGACACAACATGTGAAAAGTTCTCTTCATATTCAATACCATGACCCAATTGTTAAACATTTTCAAACAAGAAGTACTTATATGTGGATAGTCAGCCATACATATTAATTTTTTATGGAGAAACAAACATTGACCTATGGGTATCACCACTTCATGTGCACTAACCAAGTTAAAAAAATTTGTGTAGTGTATATGGAGTCCTATCAGATTCTAAGGACCACTTCTCACAATTAAAACTCACTATGCCCTATAAAAAGAAATTATTCTCACCTTCCATGAAAATCACATCATCATTATTGTCCTTGAGAAATCCATATCATTTGGGATCCATATAAATCCTAACTAACCATTGAGGTTCTTATATAACAAAAATTATTTTCTTGTTCTATATATCATTTGGGAATCATCATAATTTACTTCACCAAAACACTTACTATTTCATGGTATTAAAATTATCCATGTGAAAATTTCATCAAACTAACTCATTCAACTGTGTGTTCCTTCTCAAGTAAAGTAACAAATAAGGCCAAAACACGTGGTGTTTATTGGGTTTATAAATGTAATATCTCATTATTTCTTTTGGATAGACACTAAATAAGAATTTATAAGATTTTTATTCAATCTTATCATAATGAAATCATCAGAAAAATATTTCACTTCCCAAAATATTCAAATAATATAAACTAGAATATTTCCCTCACAAAATCTCTTGTAGTTTCTTCATGATTACTATATATAGAATATTTTTTAGTGGAAATGTAAATATCTCTACAGATTAACCCCAAAATGAAATAATAAGGACACATATACAATCATCAATTGAACCATTTATAAAATGTTATAATTCCTCATTTTATATAAACATTTCCAATGTATTGTTCTGATAGGAATAAGTTGTGAAACTATTCTCAAATCTCACTAATGATTTATAAATTACATGATTAAGTATTCACCACCATAATATGATTGGATGAATTTGAAACTATTTCCAGTTGACTTTATACATCATTATTAAAAAATTTAACCTTTTCAAATGTTTGATACATGTGTTTCATTAGATAAACACTCTCGTATAGAATAAAATAATCGGTAAAATTAACTAAGTACCTAAAATACATTTTCATCAATGTTCATTATACATCACTATGTATAAGAACCAACTGTCCATTAGTCCTTTAACATTTTATCTTAAAAGGAGAACCTGTTATTTTTTCTAATAAACAAGATTCATATGTTTCAAATAATTTATAATCAAACAAGTACAAAAAAAAAGCTTTTTGAATTTTTTTAAGGAATTTATCATTTATATTTCAAATGAGAAAATCCCAAATATAGGTGGGGTTACAATCAAATATGAATATCTTATTCTTAAATATATAAATATAATTATGCTTATTAAGAGTATATTAATGGTTCATTATATTCCTAATTCCATAAAACATTTAATTTATATATATATATATATAATCCCTCATACTTACTATTGAATGAAAATTCCTTCTTTTCTAAAAAGGATAAAAAAATTAAAACCATGATAATTGTGGAAACATAAAAAAAATTCCAATTATATAACCAAACCACTAGGTAAAATAATATCATATGTTTCATCCTCTAATGAAAAAAATTAATTATCTATTACTAACATGAATGTCTACATAACCATTTCTTAATTAATTCATATCACCAGTTTTTTGATTTTTGGTAATCTAATTTGAGATATATAGTCCGCATATATTACTCATGAGTCAGAGTTAATGAAATTTATTTCTATAACATTCATATTTAGGTTTCCAGATGTTTCACATTGAGAACACTTCTCATTCTTAGATATAAATCATTAATTTTTTTACGTCATACCTATTAATGTAGTCAATATGATTAGTGTAATGTATTCCATAATTAATATCGAATACATATCTTTAAGTGAGAATAATATATTTCAAATTCTCATTAGTGGATTTAAATGATGGTTCTCCCATTAAAAATGATGACCCAAAACATTATATCCATCATGTGAGCTAAGATCCATATTTTATCATGATGTACATTGGATAACTCATAATTAATCCATGATGTTTTGGATATGGAATTATTTAAATTATAATATTTATGATTCTTGGGTAGTTTATAAAATAAAAACCTAATCATATCCATCATGGATCAAATCAAATCTATCTCACTGTTATCTAAAGAGTTGTTACGTCCCCGCTAGTGTAACCCAAATATAATGACAAGAAGAATCTAGATAAATAAAATCAAGGTATACTCTTACTGATCATGACAATACCCAACATGAAAATACATAGTTACTTATATGTATCTTTCCTATCACATATTAATCTAGGTGTACTCATACTGATCTCAATAATACATGGTTGAATGATTGATGTCATTGTTAGTGTCAATATGGAAGGAATATCACACTTAGTATTTAATGGATTTAATTATAAAGGTCTTTCCAATTAAAAATAAATCATATTAATATTAAATTAATTTATATTATATCATACATAATATTTAAATTTTCATGATTTATTTCACTAGTGTATGTATGTTTTGAACAATATGGTTTTAGAAATCACTATTTCAACTACAAAATTAATTTGTGTAACTATTTACCAAACATCCATGATAGGGTTACTAAAACAAAAAAAGATAAAGTCTTATATATTCATACATATCCAAAATAATCACATTAATAAGATACCTGAACTCATAATATAAGGGTATAAATTTATATGATATTGAAAAACTCCACATTTGAAATCATGTAGAGGAATATATCCATCCCCGTTCCATTTTTTATCGAAAGCATAAGCCTTTAAAAAAGTAGAAAATTTGACACTAAGTCCCTCTACCCAAGGATACTTTACTCAAAAGAGAATTAAATTTATAAAATCTCTAACACCAAATTTTCACATGTTATTCCCAACTAAAAGTTTCTAGCACAAAACAATAATTACAAACCAATGGCAATGTTTCTGAAAACTAACTTTTAGGGTACCAATGCTACCATGGTATGAAAGGCTCTAACCAAAAAACAATTTATCGTATAAACGGGAATAAACAATATTAATATTTTATAAATAATTTTCAAAGAAAGAATATCAAGGAAATTTTATAAATAAAACAAAATGTTATTTATTTTTTAAAACATCATATATTTAGAAACTATTCATAAATAAATTTTATTTTTGATCATTTTATAAAATATATACAATGTTAAAATTTAATTTTCAATTCAATATTATTTCATTATTATTTTTGTATTATATGGAATTTATAAGATATCTATTGAATTATTAATTTTTTTATTTAATTTAAATTATATAAACATTTTTTATATTCTAATTAGAATATATTGTGTAATTTATAAACACATAAAAATAACCTATAAAATTTCTAAATATACCCTTCATTTATATATCATATATCATGCCATACAACTTTTCAAAGGGTATTTTAAATAAATTAACTTTTCATATTTTTTAAAAAAGTGCAATGAATATTACTCTAATTAATTACAAATAAATAATAATATTTTTTTTAATTATAAATTCCATATAAATTATATATTCCCAATATAGATTTTAACATGGTTATTAAACATTAATAAAACAAAAAAAACAATTTATTAGGTTAAAAAAATAAAATGTTCTTTAACCGTTATGCATATAAGGACTCATGTGTATGGTTATAACCATCTACCCATACACATGTCACCCTAAATTTCATATACAAAGGAATGAAATTGCATACCATTATCTATCTCTAATATAATATGATGTGTAATGGTAATATAATAATAAATTTTACACAAATCATTCTATGTAAGGGTATATGGGATATTACGTTTTTGTGATAGGTTCACATAAGGGTAGGTCTTGATATAACTTTATTAAATATTTTGGGAATGATGCATTATGGTAATAAAATATCCTACCAATATAAAGCTTAATAAAACCTCATTGTGTAATATTAATGTGGTGGTTACCTTTACGTATAAAGACAAAGCCTCAGTTATATTTTTGTATGCCCTTATAATTTATCATAACTATTACACTAACAATTTTTTAAGGTTATTATCTATATGTATAAACTATTTATAAGTTTATAACTTTATGTTGACACCTCTTGTAATGTAAAATCATATTAACCATTAAGAATCTCCAGTAATGTTCTATAACCAGCATTAGTTTTATGAATATGTTGTTTTATATTTTTCATTGAAACCCTTGGATAGAAACATGATATATTCTTCATGAATCCTCCATTTATATCATTTTTATGTTTATTATGTTCTGTTAATAATAACTTATAGTGTAACACACCAAATAATTAGGGTATTTATCTTCAGAAATTTAAATGCATAAAATATCGAAACTGTTGAGGATACCTAGCATTCATGAGTTGTATTAGCTTCTATATTTCTCCATTGATAGAGAATGGACAATGGTCTTCATGAGGAGAAATACAAAAGATCACACTATCTCTGATTTGATAAACCATATATTAGATTAAAAAGTCTTCAAAAGGATTCCCTTGTAACTGAAGTGGTGTTAGCCCCTTCTCAGGTGACAAAAAATAAATTGTTGAAGTGGGGTTCAGAAGACTTCTAAAAATACGAGATAAACTACAATATTCATATGAGAAGATATCATACTATTATATAGGAAATAATTGAAAAATATAATAATAAAAAATAAAAAAAAAATTCTTCCAATTTGGTATATTATTTATTATGCACAAATTAATGAATAAATTAAAATTTAAATACACAAAATGCAGTTTTATAACATGTTGTAATCATTTCATAGAAACTACATTGGTTTTTGAATGAATGTAAAATAATCAATAACATATATTTCATTCATATTTGATATTATATATATCATATAAATATATATCATATATATATCATATATATATCATATATATACATATATATATATATAAATATTACTCATGAATCATATAAATTAATTGAATGAACATTGTTCATAATATCACATCATATATTTGAGTATATTTATCTCATTAAATTACATTTTAGTGTCCATATAATAGAGATCATGGATAAAGAAATCACTTGTAGACATATAATTTAGTATATCGTTTTAAAAAACTAGAAATAGAGATTTTGGATACAACTTTTTGGGGGTTCTATTTTATTAAATGATTGATTTTCAAGGAAAGCTACAATATTTATGAAGAAGTTCTTCTCGTGTTAAATTAATGATGAGAAATCCAAGATTGTTTAAGTATAGATACTAAGAATTGTATCATGTTATATTAATTGAATTAAAATTGGATAAAATGAATTGGAATTATTGTTTGGTGTTCTTACCTTTTTAATATTTAAAAGAATATTTATTATCTAAGGTAAATGACCATTCGATCAGTTTAGAACATCCATTGAGGTGTTGTATTAAGGATGAAGAAAATATGAGGATAATTATTGCAACTATGGTGTAACATTCCATGTAGTGGGTTTTTATAAGTTTGAGAAGGGACTCTATAAAGGGATAAGAATCAATCATAAACCATTTGTGCGTGAATAATAAGAGATTTTCAATGCCATGGTAGGAGGAGATACCTTGTGTACCATTTGGAAGGTGGATTCTAGATCTAACCAATAATAGTGTAATATGAATTTCTATATTTAAAAATTCTAATTCAAATGATGGATGGTGATGTATTCCACATTGATTAATATCATGTTTTCTTCAGGCTGGGATTCAAGTTAAATATTGGATATAATATTGGTTTCATAAGTGAATCTATATTCTTCAATACCCTATTGTGTATATGAATTCATAACTTTGGAAAATTGGTTACAAGCATAAATAAATAAATGTAGTTTTATATTTAATTAATTGAAATTTTATAATAATTTATTTGTGAGATGTAGATGAATTTTCCATGAAACACAATGTGTGATAATTTACCAAATATGAAAATTTCAACATATATAGGAAGAGTTTCTCTATATATTTTAAAGAGGAAATAGGATATATGTTCATTATTATTATTTGAATAATAATAAGAATAATATTTATGATTCCATGTGAATAATTAATTAAATGGAAATATGATACGCTATTTATTGTATTTTATAAATATCTTAAATAGAAGAAGAATTTTGGGGACTTATCGTATGCCACAATAGGATGTTCCACAACTGAATATGTTCCATTCATTCATGTATATGTTTAGACCCTAATAAAACACATGTTATTAAAATAAAATAAATGAAAATATTTAAATAATGATTAATCCATGATAGATACTACATATTAATATATATTTATTAGTTGTGTTTATTATACATTATATTGTTAGATAATGTTTATTATGGTGGGGGATGTTAATTCAATGTTCCTGTTCATTTTAAATAAAGATATAATGGATAAATATTGTGGATCTAGTCAAGATAATGAATGACAAGATCTAAGGGCTTTGAGTTACCAATGTCTAAAGTGATTCAAATAAAGTATTCATGTGGGATATTGAATATTGAAATAGATAATATTGATTGAAGGAGAAACCAATTCAGTCAATTTTATTATTATATATATACACTACATGATAATGAAGATGATATAAAAAATGTTTTTGAGAGTTTTAATGTTGTTCATAAAGTGGGAATATTTTTTACAAATAGGAGACCTAAATCCCTAACTATCATCCTCATCAACATTTTTTGAGTCCAATAATAGAATACGAGAACCAATGTAGATCATATGCACGAAAGTATAAGGAGAGTAAGAGAATATGAGAGGGAATAATGCAGAATAAGTGGACAGTGTGTTTTTCATATTTTTCTTCACATGATGAATAATAATATGAGGATGAGGAATGGGTGATAATTCTATTATAATTTTAGCTTGTATTGGAATAGTAATAATAATAATAATAATAATAATAATAATTGGTTGAGAAGGTGATGAATTTATCAAGAGGACGAAGTCCTTATGCAGAGTTTTTTTAAATATAAAAAATGTGCTTGAAATCAGTTCAAGTGAAGAGACTATGAAAAGGGATGGGTGAAAAATTTTGAATACAATATAATAATTATAGGAGTTTCATACCGGATATTTTTTATATAATATATGAAGGGGATCGTTGAAGGAAACAAGCAGGATGATATCAAGTGAGACCAGTATGAATGTTAATTTTTTTAATTGATTTGAGTATATGGTGGATAAATAACTAATACAAGAAATAGAGGAGGGAACATCTAGGTTTTATGGTGCTGGAGATGACTCTTTGGTTGACATGTACATATAGTATTTTATTAAAAGAAGATTCTTGTGAGGCTATGATGTGTGTGGTTTTAGAGAAATATAATGCACATCCTAAGTTGATGGGGGAAGGACTCGTAAAGCTGGAGAATTTTAATCTATCGGGATGGTGTGAACAAGATAGTGATCTAAACACAGATTCATAAGATGATGATTATGATGAAAAGAAACAAAATCTTTTTAACTCCTTTAATATCTATAATAATTGGGGCAACATATCTAATGATAACAGGGGTTGATAGTATGCCCCTTAAGGATCTGGTTAGCGGTCAAGCCTCTTTAGAGGATGTTATTATATATGGGAAGAAAAATATAATTGACTATAATGGTTTCATGTCTACTCCAATGAAGATAATGCCACATAAGGACTAATCCAACCTATAGTGTATGGTTCCTGTCAGGTATTCTTCTAAGTTATGAAAAAGTGCCAATGCAGAGATCCTAAAAATATTTAATCAAGGTAATTATCAATCTATGTGGGAAACGGTTGATGAATTTGATTAATAAATTGATCATTCATATTATAATAATTAATTATTTTCTACTAAATGAGGTAAATCTTCTTTGTTTGACCTCTCCCACCATTCTTTTCTTATTTTTTTCATTACTTTTATCAAATTATTAGATACTTTTTCTTTTGGCTATACTTTTGTATTTATAATACTGATAATTCTCTTAGAGAAAACATCACATGACATGGTACTATTCTCGATAGACAATAAAATTTTCAAAACTCTTATGATAACTTTATAGTATCTAGGGATGAGAACATCCCATGGAATGGTGAAAATAATTTATCAAGAATTAAGAATGATGTAAAATATGAATCATCCTTATATATAGAAAATATGTTTTTAAACCGAAAATATTTTGATGAATTATAATTATTCAAATATTTTTAAATGATTTAAAATAAAAACTATATAAGATTCATGATCACATGATGATTAAATAGAATCTATCAAAAAGGAGAGAAATAATATTGAGAATAATGATACATGGGAATTGTTTTCTTGTCTGAAATACATGAATGTGATATGGATGAATTGATTTTTTTGATATAAACTCAATGATAAAGGAGAAGTCACATGGAATAATCCCTATATAGTTTACAAGGGGTACTCTCAACTTATGGGTATCAATTTCAGTGAAACCTTTTATCTAATAATAAGGAAAGTTACGATAAGAATATTAATCTTATTTTTGATCAGAGAAATTATAAATTTATTCAAATGGATGTCAAGTCAAAATTTCTCAATAATGAACATGGGGAAGATCTATACATTGAAAAATTGGATGTTTTTATCATTAATGATGATGGTTCAAATGTTTTCGAAAAACTAAATACTTATGTGGTCTTAAATAAGTGTTTGGTCATGTTATTTAGTGTTCTTTAAAATATGAAGTAAAATAAAAATCAAGAAATTTAAAGTGGATTATTATCTCTATATCAATGTAGATGTTAAATATTAACTCATTATGATTGTATATGATGATGGAAGATTTTTTAATGAGAGTAAAAACTATATATGATATCAATAACCAAATGAAGAAAAATTCAAAATATCTATGATTTTCTAGATGAAATTATGTTTGGGTTTACAGGTCATAAATTTAAATGTTTTAATATTTATACCATAAGTGAAGAATGATTGTGAGTTTTTTAGGAATTTTGGAATTTAATATTCTAGAGGGATCACTACTCATATAACTTTTAGGAATATGTTCACTTTTAATATAGGAGGAATGATTGTGTGTCAAATATTGATTTAAAGGATTATTGATAGAGTAATATATTTAATTCCATCTAAACTATACATTTTTCTTGTTATTATAGTTTTGAAAAACTCAAAAGTTATCCTAATGAGTCACAAATCCCAGTGGGGAAATATATTTTATTCTTATATCAATGAAGCTCCTGAGTTTAGATTATGTTATTATAAGAACAAATTTTGTTAACTTTATTGTTATTTGGATCCTGATTGTGTTGTAAATGTGGGAGAAAAAAATTTACTTTTAGAAATTCGTCCTTTATTAAAGGATGTTGTGTTTATTAGTATTACAAGAGTAAAAATTATACCACATTTATCCAAATTAAAAGTGAATTTATAAAATTAACTCAAGACACAACACAAATGATATGGATGAAATTGGGCCTCAATGATATGTAGGTGAATTTATTAGACAAAAATGATGATTTTTTATGATAACCAATGTCTAATCAACATGTAAAAAATATAGTGCAACATTCATGTTAAAATCATTTTAACTCTAAATAACACTACATCAAGGAGAATGCGGAATGTGGTGAGATTTTAATAGAATATGATTCATTAAAGTTTCAAGCCTCATATATATTTACAAATCACCTAATCAAGGATACCTTCCAATATAAGATATTATTATTGATATTGCATTACGTACAAAAATACACATAATTTTTCATATTTATTTTTACCATTTTATTTCCATTCATTTTATTATAAATGGATATAATAAAACTGGATCTCATATTGATAAGGGGAAGTGGATCTAGTTTTATTTTATAAGAGATTATCTAGGGTGAGACATAAGGATTTTTTGTCTAAAGAATAATATTTGATATGATATCTTCATTCCAAAGTATTAAAAAACTGAAAGGGTATATTGAATGTCCCTAAGGTCATTTATAATTTCATTTGGTCCGGGAATTTTATATTTTTTTGGACTTGTTCAATAATATAGTTAGAAAATAAAATGTGTGATTATTTTCTCAATTGAAAAATTGTTAAAATTGAATTCATCTTAAAATTTGGGTGGAAATACACTCAAAAGAACAATTATATATTACGGTTTGCTGTATATATAAAATTCATATCAAATTATAGTTATGACTTTTTTCTTGGGTAAATGGACTCATTGAGTTTGGATTTTTTTTATGTTATATTTATTGTAAATTGGTCATTGTTGAGTTTGAGGCTCTTTAGAGTTCAGTGAATATGAAGAATAATGGTGTTATAATGAGTTGTAGAGAATGAAAACATGAAGGATAGTATTTCACTCTGATATTAACATTGTAGAAGAAGTGATTTACTCTAAGTAGAATATAATAAACTATATTGGTAATAGTTCATTCATGAATATGTGGAGGTACGTGAGATTCATTCCTTGTGATAAGAAATTTTTAAATGAAATATATTGCTAAGGTGTTATTAGGATAAAGTTTTTCTATGGTCATGTTTCTAAGAGAAACTTGTGTCTACTTCTTGGAAGACAAAATTATCTCATTCATAAAAGCTTCTTCTCATGCATTTAAAGAATGTTTCACTCTATAATTGACTAACATGGAATATTTAGTGTTTCACTATGTAGGAATCCTAAAATGAATAATTATTCAATATTATTTATCACTGTATTATATATCTTGTTAGAATGGAATGTCTAAGTATTAGATACTCTATAATACCAAATGTAGGATCAAATATATAATGAGATACTCAAATAAAAGTGGGGGGGGGGGTTAATTGTATACTTTAAAAATTCCTTGGGAATTTTTGCGTAACCAAAATTCACAACACCTCTAAGATCTATTATCTTGCTTGTTTCTGAAAATGTGATTCCAGAAATGAAACATAAAAAAAGTTTACACCAAATAAGATTCTACCTTAAAGTGTATGTAATCCTATAAAATAAGAGTAAATAAGTAAGGAAGTATAAGAATGTTATACTTTCCTCAAAAACAAAAATACACAGTGGAAAATAGAGTATTAACACTACATGTAACAAGTAATAACTCTTCTAACCCAAAGAGGAGGGTATCCAACAACCCTGGATAAAAGGTCCCTTGATTTATACATTCACGAAAGTATTTCTTACCGAATACCAAGTAATCCCTCTATCTGAAGATTGATATCTATCTTGCTATCCCCACAAGATCTCGATTTGTAATGAAATTGGCACCTCTGACTTCACAACTCGAGGTCTCTGATTTTAAGGTAATCGAACCTCCGCACTAAGCAAATCCGCACGAAGCAATTTTGAACAAGCCGTTCAAAAAAATTTCATGAAGCCTGAGAGATTATAAGAGCCTCTCTCTCTAGAAATCACTTCACCATCACTTTGTCAATGTTCTCAAAATGTAATTCCTTGAGCACGTTCAAATGAGCTCATATTTATAGGTACATCTCCAATGGATGGATTCCTCCTCCAACAGTCATATTCTACCTTGAATTTTGGAGGGACCTACACACATTTCACTCAAACAATGGTTAGTTGATAACTAAAAGCACGACATCGTTTTATAACTAAACAAGTGAAAGCATAACCAAAATCGTATATTTGGAATGTATGTAACTGAAAGATCCAAATGTACGTAAATGAATTAAGACTCTTTAATACAAGGATATTCATATTATTTTTTGTAGGAATTCATAACCTGAATTCTATGGAATTCAAGAGTCTAAATTTCAAGTAAATTTGGATTCTAGATTCATCAATATTCGGAACCTGAACATACAATGTTTGGAGTTCGGAGTTCATGAGAATTACGAGTCAGAACTCATAAGAGTTCAAAGCCAAAATTCAGAGTACTCCAGAGATTGAATTTAGAGAAGATCATATCCAGAATTCGTAATCAAAATTTGAAGTCAAACTTCATCAATGTTCATATCCAGAATTAGAATTTAAACTTCATGAGAGTTTGTATCCAGAATTCAGAGTTGAACTTCATGAGAGTTCGCAACCAGAATTTGGTGTTAAACTTCATGAGAGTTTGTAACCAGAATTAGGAGTTGAACTTCATGATATTTTGTATCCAGAATTCTAAATCATAAACAGAATGCTTCATATCAAAGTATTATATGATTCTGAGGTTTTGGTTTCAATCTTAATTTTACACTTAGAAAATCTATGATATGAACAATGAATTTTTGGAAAGGGTAAATTTCCTTGGGTAAGGAAATTTTCCTTAAAGGGAGTAAAACAAGGGGTAAAATGAGTTTTTCCTTAAAATAAGGTGTTTGTGATTTTCAAAACAATAGGAATAGTAAAGTCATACAGTAACCATTTTTTTACTCAAATCAGTCGTTTCATAAGAATCATATCAATTATTGTATCATTGGTGATGTGAATAAACCTATAAAACCTAGAAGCTCATTAAGAAATGAAGTAGAACAACTAGAATTACATTCCCAATTAGAACCAAAAAAAGAACTGATGAAGCTTTAGGTGATGATGATTGGATAAAATAAATGAAATATTAACTAAATGAATTTGAAAGGAATAAAGTCTGGACCTTGGTTTAAAGACCTAAGGAAACTTCTCTTATTAGAATAAAATGGGTCTTCCGAAATAAGTGTGAGGAAAATGGAATCATTTTCAGAAATAAAGCTATATTAGTTGCTAAAGGATATAATCAACAAGAAAGAATAAACTATGAAGAAACCTATTCTCCAGTAGCCATACTTGAATCTATTCGTATTATACTTTCCTTTGAAGCATTCTTCAACAATATGCTTTTCAAATGGATATGAAATGTGATTTCCTAAATGGTTATGTCCAAGATGAAGTATTTTTTGAAAAACCTCCTAGATTTGAAGATACAAAACATCCTGATCATGTTTTTAGACTATCCAACGCTCTGTATGAACTTAAAAAATCCCCTCGAGCTTGGTATGATAGACTTATAGGATTTTTTTCTTCAAAATAACTATATCAAAGAAAATGCAGATGCAACCCTTTTTATAAAGAAAGATAAGAAAAATGTTTTAATTGTTCAAATTTATGTTGACGACATTATATTTGGTTCAAATCAACAGTATTTAACCGATTTTTTTGCGGATCTAATGAAATTTGAGTTTGAAATAAGTATGATGGGTGAGTTAACATTTTTCCTTGGTTTTAAAATTTCTCAAAAACCTGAAATAAATATATATATCTCAACATAAGTATATTAAACATATTCTTAAAAAGTATGGATATGACAGTACTAAGAGTATAAGTACTCATATTTGTACCTCAAACACACTTGATCATGATGAAGCTAGGAAACCAGTAGATCAAACATCTTTTAGGGGTATGATAGGAAGTATATTTTACTTGACAACTAGTCATCTAGGCTTAATGTTTTCAGTATGTTTATCTACAAGATATCAATCCAATCCTAAGGAATCTCATTTAAAGGCAGTGTAATGAATTTTCGATACTTAAAGGAAACAATGGATTTAGGATTATTTTATACTTCTGGAAATGTTATTGTTTTAAAAAAATTATTAGATTCTAACTTTGGTGGATGTAGAATGGATATAAAGAGTACATTTGGAACATTTCATTTCTTAAAAGATTCATTAGTTTCTTGGTCTAGAAAGAAGTAACACTCAGTAGCCCTTTTCACTACTAAAGTTGAATATATTGTAGCTGGATGTTGTTGTGCTCAATTATTGTGGATGAAACACACACTCACAGACTATGGCTTAAGTTTTACTAAGACTCAAATCATGTGTGATAACACAAGTTCCATTTCCATTAGTAAAATCCTATCATATCACTCTCACGCAAAGCACATAGATATTAGGCATCACATTCATAGGGATCACACACAAAAAGAAGATATCATTCTTCAATTTATCGGAACGCAAGATCAAATTGCTGACATTTTCACCAAAACATTACCTTCTGATAGATTTTAATACATTAAACATAAATTAGGAATGATAATTGTGAGGTAATCTTCCTCCATTAACTTTTTTTTGAACCAATCTCTTTACAATAATAAACTCGTTTTCATAGTGTGAGTACATCTATTATTAAATTTTGTGAAACTTTTCACAGTTGGTTATTCAAAAATTTTTGTAATGAAATTTTTAAAAAATTTCAAAATCATGTTTTCAAAAAATTTCATAATGAAGTTTTCAAAAATTTCGTAATTATGTTTTCAAAAAATTTCATAATAGAGTTTTCAAAAAAAAATTAGTAATGATGTTTTTAAAAAATTTCATAATGATGTTTTCAAAATTTTTCGTAATGAAATTTTCAAAATTTTCTTTAATGAAGATTAAAAAAATTTATGTAATGATGTTTTCAAAAATTTTCGTAATGAATTTTTCAAAATTTCATGTAATGAAATTATCATAGTATAAATATTTGGACCTGAATTTTTCATAATGAAAATCTTCTGAACTGATTTTTTCATAATGAAATTCATCGGAACTGATGTTTTCCTAATGAAAATCTTTGGAACATATGTTTTCGTAATGAAAATCTTCGGGACATAAGTTTTTGAAATGAAATTCTACAGACCTATAATTTTTGTATAAGAATTTTTTGGATTTGAAATTTTCCTAGAGAAGTTATATTTTGTATTCAAGTTTTTTTGGAATCCAAATTTCTTCAAAAATAATATCACCTATTATAAATAATCTTGCTATAAATATGAATTCTATGATTTCCTTCTTAAATTTTCATAGTCATTATTTCATTTTTGTTAGTTTCTTTTGGTTTTAAAATTTCGTGGATTATTGTTTACTTAAATCCGAATGTTTTCCTTTTAAGACCTCAAAAGATGAGATTCAACCATGTTTTTCCTCGCGGCTATCATATCTACCGTTAGATCAGATCATAATGTTTCCCAACTGTTATATTGAAATTGGAAGTTGAAAGGTCACTTCCATCACCTATATAAAGGACCTCCAAATGGTTTTCCAACATCGTTTATTAAGCTTTCATGTCTCAAAGCTCTGCACCTCTACAAAAGGCTGTTCTGAATCCTTCAGAAGTGCGCCAGTACGAAGGTCTACAGAGGCTCCTTCTCATGATATGTCAATAGTTAATCTAATTATGGAGTGGAAAATATATATGGATAGGTTTGTATACCCAAAATTCTTCAACAAGTTTGACTCTTTCATTTCCAAGAACATAAAAGCTCAATGGTTGGGAAAGTGTAGAAATTTCTAAGACAACAACTCAAGATGTAGTCTATCCGGATCTTCTTAACAAATTATTTGAATCAGTTTCCTTCTTTAAGTAAGAAGATAGAGAAAAATTCTCTTTCAAGAGTTATGGAAAGACATATAAACTCTCTTACACCAAGGCTGCGAGCTTGGTAGGGATCTCATATGAAGGTGAAGCCGAATATTTCTCTCAAAAGATTCTAGACGTTCAAGGAAGTTTTGTTAAGGAAATGTCTATGGAATTCCTTGTTCTTTCTGATGTCATGATAGCCAAAATTACCCATCTAGCTACCAACAATCAGATTCCATAGTTATGGGTGCAAGGTCTCATCGTACCGAGGAAGGGAGATAAGGAAACCCCTAAGAAAGGTGACATGTATATCCTAGTCTTTTTGGTAAACTTAACGAAGGTCAATCTCATGAGGCACGTCTTCATTACGATTGAGAAAAAAAATGGGAATTTGAGAGCTTAGATTATCATATAGCCAACCCTACTCTCAAAGCGGATAGTTTGGTTCCTAGAATCATTCAATATCCCAAGTAGTTACAAGATGAGAAATTGCAAGGTGATGTTGATGAGTGATAATAACCTAAAAAGGATGAAGGTTGGGTTTTCCAAGGAGTCGAGAGAATTTTGTGATCTACCTGAGGAAGAGGAAGAAGTTGTTATGGAAAATGTAGAGAAATTTGAACCATCAATAAAAGATGGAAAGAAAAGGAAGTTGAAAGAAGTGGAATTAGAAGATAAAACCCCCAAAGATAAATAACCTCAATCCGAACCTCCTAAACCAATGAAGCATAAATCCTACTCAGATGAGGTGGTAGAAAAATGGAGGGAGGATAAGAAGAATATAAAATCAGTGGAGCCATTGTTCAGTTTGGATCCTACTAAGGCTAAGGCCTTGAAGGTAAAGGCTGCTGAAGAGCTAGAAAATAAAGCCAAGGAAAAGAAACTGAAGAAGAAGAAGTCTGAGGAAGAGATTGTTCAATCTCTTTTGAAGGCCACTGAGGTTGCATCCGAACAAATCCCCATATCGAAAACCATCCTAGTAAAAATATTTCCTGAGACTCCAGGAAAGAAGTTCATGTCTCTGGAAAAATTCAAAGAGAAGGAAGTTGAGAAGGAAGATGTGGAAGAAGTCCAGGAATCAAAAAGATCTAAAAAGATAGCCGATTTGCTAAAGAATGTAGAAGATATTCAGGAAAGGGAAGGTGCTTTTGAGAAATTTTCACTCCGAACATCTCAAGATGGATCTTTTAAACTTTTAACACATAGAGATGATGAGAAGGGTAAAGAGGAAGTCAACAAGACATATGGGGAAGAGAGCCACAATAATGCCTTTATTCATCCTGAGGATATTGAATTAGATCTGAGAAGGAAAAAGTTGATGAAGATAAAATTGTACAATTATCCGGAAGTGAGTAGGAATCTACTGATGAAGAAACAGTTCTGAAACCTGACAAGCAGAAACAAGTGGTTGTTGATAACCCATAAAAATAAATCTTGAGGAATAAAGAAGCTGGAGGAACCTCTAAGAGGAAGCTGGCAGAGTTAGAGGAAGAACCATCTCAAAGAAAAATGTATGATTCGGAGTCATCTGCCTTAGGGCATGATTTTGTTGTTAAATCTCTGAAGAAGTTGGTAGATACCATTCCGAATTTTCCTATAATTGATTTTAGATGATAGATGATTCACCACACCATGAATCTGAAATCAGAATCCTTATCTATGGTGATAGAAATATGTGTTATGATTGAGGTAGAATACAAAAATTTCCTTATCAATTATGAGGCCCATAGAAAATACTGAAGAAAATTGACTCTTTGGTTGAAGAAAATAAATTATGATTTGGTAGAGCTAGATCTGTTTCAATAAGATTTCAAAGAGGACTTTGACACCAAAGACTTCAAGATCAAGGATCTTACAAACAGTTTTTTGGAAAATCTTAGTCTAGAACAAAGATCTCGGATTCAGGATGTAAAATATCTGAATTGGATGCGGAGTTATATTGTTCAAATCCTGAAAATAGAGAAGGATATGAAGAGTGTGATGCAAGAAAAGATTTTGAAACAAGATGAATTGCTGAAGGCTCAGGAAGTGGTCATGAAGGCTCAAGAAGAATGGATAAAGGAATTAGAAAAAAAGTAGAGGAGGATCACAAAGAGATGAAAAGGTTGAAGACCACTGTAAAGATTCTAATGCCCAAGGAAAAAACAATCAAAATAAATCTCACTCCGATCTTTTGTTGTATTATTTTTCTTATAATTATTCAATCAATCGTAACGAAATTGTGGATGCCTGTGTTGTTTGGATGTCTATAATAATAGTTCAAGTACCGTATTGTTTTCCATTCCCTCAAACTCTTTTTGAAAATCACAAAGGGGGAGAAGGAGAAAGAATTTTAAAAGGGATAAGGAAGAAGGTTTCTAAGTACAGGATAGTTTATCATTATGAAGATTTCCACATTCAAATGAAAATTCTCATTCTAGAAATCTAGAATACGATCATTAGAGTTCAAAATTTTAAGGGGGAGTTAGTCATATTCACCATTGTCCATGATCAATGTGATATAATATTTAATTTCAAAGTCTATGAAATTTATTACAAGTCCTTATATTCTTTTTCATAAGGATGTTTGTGCTTTCCAAAAAGGGGGAGATTGTTGAGTCAATAAGGTTTTCCTTATGAATTTTTCATTCCTTCATGTAATGGGTAGATTGAGGAGTCAATAAGGTTTACCTTATGAATTTACCATTCCTCTTGTTTTGAAAATCAAAAACACCTTATTTCAAGGGAAAACTCATTTAACCCATTGTTTTACTCCCTTAAGGAAAATTTCCCTACCAAAGGAAATTTACCATTACCTAGAATTAATTGTTTATATCTTAATTTTTCTATGTGTAAAATTCGGATTGAAACCAAAAACTCATAATAATATAATACTGTGATATGAAGCATTCTGTTTAAGATTCTAAATTCTAGATACGAACTCTCATGAAGATCAACTACGAATTCTGGTTAGGAACTCTCATGAAGTTCAACTCTGAATTTTGGTAACGAAATCTCATGACTTTCAACTCTGAAATCTGGTTACGAACTCTCATGAAGTTCAACTCCAAATTCTGGATACAGACACTCATGAACTTAGACTCCGAATTCTGATTACGAATTCTAGATACAAACTTCTCTATGTTCTGACTCCAGAGTACTCTGAATTTAGACTCTGACCTCCTATGAGTTCTGACTCCGAATTCTGATGAACTCTGACTCCGAACTTTGTAAGTTCAAGTTCCGAATTATGATGAATCCAAAATCCAAATTTTCTTGAAATTTATACTCCGGAATTCTATAGAATTCAGGTTATGAATTCCTATAAACCAAAATCTGAATATTCTTTTATTATTGACTCTGAATTCATTTCATACATTCTGAACATTCACTTACTCACATTCCAAATATCAAATTTTGGTTATGATTTTACTTGTTCAGTTATAAAACAATTGCGTGCTTTCAGTTATCAACTAATCATTTCTTGAGTGAATATGTATAGGTCCCCTCAAAAATTCAACAAAACATATGACCATTGGAATAGGGAGTTGACCATTGTAGTTGTGCCTATAAATAAGAGCTCATTGGAATGTGCTCGAGACATTACTTTTCGAGAACTTTGATAAGGTGTTGCTTATGTGATTTCTAGAGAGAGAGGCTCTTATAAACTCTTAGGATTCATGCAGAAAGTTTTGAACTACTTCTTCAAACTTTTCTTCATGGATATATTCTTACTTCCGAGGTTCGATTACCTTAAAAATAAGAGATTTCGGGTTGTGAAGTCAGAGGTGCCAGTTTCCTTACAAATCGAGGGCTTGTGGGGATAGTTAGACAGATATTGATCATCAGATTGAGGTCTTTCCTGGGTTTGGGTAAGACAAACTTTCATGAAAGTTTAAATCAAGGGACATATTATCTACCGTTGTTGGATACCCTCCTCTTTGGGTTAAAAGAGTTATTACTTGTTACTTGTAGTTTTACTACTTTTTTTCATTCTGTATTATAGTTTTTGAGGAAAGTATATCTTTATTATACTTCCTTACATTTGTACTCTAATTTTATAGGATTATATATGCTTTAAGGTAGAATCTTAGTTGGGTTAAACTTTGGTTAAGTTTAATTTCTAGAATCACTTTTTCGGAATCAAGAAAGATAATAGATCTTAGAGGTGTTGTGAATTTTGGTTATGAAAAAATTCCAAAGGATTTTTTAAAGTATACAATTTGCCCCCCCCCCCACCTTGTATTGGATAATATCATTACATAATCAATCCAAAATTTGGTATTATAAAGTATATCATACTCAGACATACCATTATAACATATCTTCCTCCATTATTGGTAAATATGGGTATATTTTGATTTCACACCATAATGATGATGAGCACACTAAAATGATAGTTAAGGATCTTTATGATTTATTCTTCATATCAAAATGATCTTTTTAATAATCATGAATAATTTTTGTCACACCATTATTCATTTTGGATAAATAAATTCATGGTTTTCTATCCTGAATAGGAATAATTATTGTAAAAAAACATTGAGTTGGCCAATTATTTACTCTATGTAAAATTCCATGGATATTTTGTGTAATAGCTAAGGAGAATAATAAGGGTTCATGTGATATTTAAATTTTAGAGGAAAATATGTTTGGGAAGTGAATATGATTTAATTTTTTGATACATTTCATTTTTATTATAAAATAATTTTCAAGTAAACCTTATTATCAATTTCCTTGTTCTTATTCTTAATCAAATTGGAACTTCAATAGTGGGATAACTACCATTTCACACCAAGGATTCCCCCTGATAAATGAGATGATGAACATTGTATTCCTCATTGTCTTGTGTGTATTGTTTCCCAATATATCTATTATCATCACCTAATACCCATTGAAATCTATTCATAATAAATGATGATGGAAATAATGTGTTTTTGAGGGGTTTTTTGTCTATCCACTATTTCACCCCCTCTTAATCTTGTTACACTCATCCTTAGGCCAATAAAATAATACTAACTTTATTAATCATTATTTTTAATAATTTTGTTATACCAAATGAATATCATTAAATCAATAAAATAAATTACCATATACATGGAATCCACTGATGATTCTCTAAAATATGCTTGGTATAGAATTCAGGTTACATGTGATCTTTCCTTATATGACCTTTGAAGAAGAGTAAATTAGGGAATGTACTAGATATCAGTCAATAATGTGTAATGCCTTTATTTTCAAGCCCAATTTTTACCCTTTATCAGAATGTTTTGACCATTATTACATTGAAAATTTATAAAATATAAATCATATCAAAATACTCCAAAAAATGCACAAATCAATTTTATTTTATGATTTAATTTAGAAAAATTCACTGTATATAAATCTATAAATTTTCCAAAATCATGATTCATCAAATCAATATTCATATTATATTGATAAATTTTTCAACCATCATGTTACTCTTTTAAATGTTTTATAAATTTGACTCAAAAAATGAATATCGGTATTTCTAAAAATACTAAATTTGTCATCTATCAAAAATAAAACAAATTAAACATGGAATGAAATTTCTTAGTCATGAAAGTTAATAAATTGTGGTAAAAATATTCCTATATATAATTTTAAACAATAATTTATTATAAGTGAATCTGTTTTTCTATCACTATTCTAGTTACCTCCATTATGACTTGAAAATTTTAAATTAACTAGTGAAAATTAAAAATTTTCTTCCATAACACTCAAAAATATCGGGTGAAAAATATTCATCATCTAAAATGGTCCCAAAATAAATTAATGTAAACTAATTTCCATGAATGAAATATAATATATGGGTTCCTACCATGATTAATTTGATTAATGTATTTTAACTACAAATATCTTATCTATATCATGCGATGTAAGAATTGAAATATGTTACACAGTCTGGATCAATGAATGTTATACATTGGATATATTCCACATGGATGGAACTTCATCCTTAATTTGAATAGATATTTAATATTTTTAAAGATAAAACATGGTCCACATACAATGGGATTATCCATAAATTTATAAATAATCCTGAAAAATAAAATGTTAATTCATGCACTAACTAAAATGTTGGTACCTTGCTAATAACATACCAAGTATTTATATGTTTTTGTTTTGAAATTCATGAAATTTTGTTTAAATTAGAGTGTTATAACTAGAAGTTAAACATAATTTTATTACTTTCATGATTTGAATTTCAAAAAACATTCATCTATTGTTGTGATCAGCAAGTTAATTAGAGTCTCATAGAACCAACATCTTTTTATAGTGAATAGTAACATACAATTATGATTGGTAATATGAATATTACGATGACCCTTAGGAATATTATATCATATTATTATTTTATATTTATACAGTTAGAAGATAATGAGATGTTGATTATTTTTTCGAGGTTTTAAAAAATAAATAA
This sequence comes from Viscum album, assembly GCA_963277665.1. Classification (NCBI taxonomy): domain Eukaryota; kingdom Viridiplantae; phylum Streptophyta; class Magnoliopsida; order Santalales; family Viscaceae; genus Viscum; species Viscum album. The sequence continues at coordinate 1,229,472,092 of OY728162.1, read as the reverse complement.
TACATTTAAAATTTTTATTTCTGAATAAAATACGTTTTTATTTAAAAATTAAATTGATAATATATAGAAAATTATTTTCAAAAAATGGAGTTATTTTTTTTAATTCTACACATCGACAAGTGGTTAGGGTGATTTTTTTTATTTTTCTGAAATTCTTGAATTTTTAATGAATAGTAAAATACGATAAATTATGATAAATGATAAATACTAGTTTTACATCATCATAGGTTATGAATAAAAGAATTAAGCCTATTTAGTTCATGAAAAAATTCAATTATTACTATTTGAGGTCACATGAATCATGAATATTCATAGTATTGAGCAAAAATATTATTATAATAATTAAATTAATGTAAAATCCTTCATCTCGTCCACTATAAATACCAACCTCATTCCCTCTTCCTCTCACACCTCTCAAGCCTTAAGAATTGTCTAAATTTTGCTAAATTATATCCCCAATGATCTTCCTCACATCCAGGACCTTCTAGTCTAACCAAGATTCCAAATCCAAAGGCCTTAAGGGGGATCTCAAGGATAAGTGACCAATAGTAAGAATTCTCTTCATTTTCAATGTGTTTTCTTTCCAATTCCTTTATTTTATTATACTATCTTCCCCACCACATATCTAAGACATATGAAATCTATAGAGTGTTATATATTCTTTATTTTGTCATATTCATGTAAGAGATTAATCATCTTTCTTCCTCTCATCTCCCTCTTATTCAAAAAATGAAAACATCATCTCTGATGTGACGATTTAACAAAATCGTGGACGGTGAGTTTCCAATTTCCAATACATGCATCAAATATGATCATAAAACCATTTTAATGGTTGATTAATAATTTCAATTGTATTTTTAGAATATTTCATGTTTTTTATTGAACTTATATTCATTACATTAAATTATATAATGAAACAACATCTGGATTATCGAGGAATCGAAAAAACTAATCTAAATAAACATCCTTAATGATTTATCTAATGATCCATCATCATGTATGATAAAAAATAAATTAAGAAATAATTATATATTACAAAATTATATTAATACCATTTCATTCCACATCTATAATTTCATTTCCATATGACAAGTAAATCAAATACCAACCGGATAAGGAAATCATGTAAAGAACACACCCAAAACAATGGATGGAACAAAATACTAACAACAAAAGGGTGAAATTATGTAATGAAATGATTATATAAGATATTATAAAGATGTATATGATTCCTTAATATTTTAATACAAATCTTTTAACCATTATATAGAACATTTATATAAGTTTTATGTAATAAAAACCCAAGTTAAACGAATTCTTAACCCAATTTCCATTCCTTGGGATAACCATATACATCAATATTTATGTTGTATTAAAAAATTTTGTGTTCTGAATTGTGTTAGTATTATTTTGTATTATGTTTATTTACATTTTATATACAAATTAGAAGTCATGAACCTACCTAGGTAGACCCAGAACCTGTCACTCGAGCCGATCTGTGGCAAAGCCCAAGAGGCTTTTCTGATCCTTCCAAGAAAGCGACAAGCGCTAGGGAATCAATACTGTAAAATTGGGAACAATTTCACCCAAAAAAATATATAAAGAATCATAAAATAAAAGTTATAATATAAATTAAATAATCAAAAAAAGAACAAGAAACAACAGACACTATACTTGCAACGAACAAAACTCCTTAGGACCCCGAGAGTCACTCTTCAAACAACAACCAACATACGCCAATGAAAACCAAGATCAAGTCGAACCTGCAACAAAACTAAAAAAAGTAAACCACTAAAGGTGAGAGTATAAAACCATTGTAGGCCTTCCCAAAATTATATTCCCAAAGCACTACCATTAAATATAGATTTCTATTATTTTTTGGTTTGAACTACATCATATAAAAAATGGGTTTTCACACCCACATTCATTTCTAATGAAATTAAAATTCCATTTCCCTTTTTAATTGAAAAAATGTTTAATTATTGGAGGAAAATTTTCATTAAATAATAAAAAAAATTTCACAAACAACTTAAAATCGACATTTTAGTTTTTAGTCATGAGGAAAACCACAAACAACACACATCAAAAAATTTGGGCAAAGTGAATGTAGAAAATTGGAACCAACAACCATTCTAGGCCCTCAATCGTTCCCCACATACAAATAAGCACTAAAGAAAACATGGTTCAATCCTTAGAGCTCATGAAAAATCAAAAACTTACTATACAATTAAATCAACCTGAAGACATGACTACTCGTGATGACGTCATAATTCCACAATGCTCGGTATGTACATAGAAGTACAAAACGATAGGCCCAATCCACTAGTAGAGAAAAATCTATACTAAGGGCCACTATCTAGTGAATTATCTAAACTAATTTAGCTATTTTTCACATAAAATTCACTTAATATACCAGGTTCACAAGTTGATTTCTAAAACAAATGTGGGTGAGTCAACAATTTCTAATAAGAAATAAATTTCAATTCACAAACATCATCCACAAAAACCCACAAAATTTACGTGCACAACAAGGTCACAATGAGTCACTTCCAAAAGGGGTTTTCAAAATAAATTATTTATTTATGTGACAAATTGTACATAACTAACTTTAAATAAAAACATTATTTCTCAATTGAAACCAAAACATTTGCTCATGTGTCGGAAGAAAAAATTTATCATGAATCCAAAACCACACTTGAAAATCCGTGAATTACGTTCAAAGGACAAGTGGTCATTTTTTCAATATCATGTAACAATACATCATCAAAATAATTTTAGTTGAATGAATAAAAATAAATAGTCTCATTTACATCAAATCATTATTTTTAAAAATATTTTTTTAATATTATTTCACATTTAACAAAAATAAATGATATGACAAGAAATAAATAAATTCTAAATTCAAGGGAAAGATCAATGGGGGATCTACTTGACTCAAAGTCCAAAAAAATGGTGTGTCACTCCTCGCATATACACACAAGCATGTGCATGCCGATGACCATTGTATCGTAGAATTTCTCTTCCAATACGCCATACCAATCAAAAAAACAACTAAAAACACATATGAATAGACATAAAATAATCTAAGCGAACCAAAGTACAAAACTCACCGAAACACTAGTACAGGAGAAACAGCAAGAGTGAAAGAGTTAGGTGTCTATGTGAGGGTGCACTCAATCAATGATATCATGTGAAATAGAAAAGGACTGGTGTGGATGTCTATGACGAGAACATCCCGATTGGGAGGACATGCGATGAAATGACAATATGTGTGTCAGCTAGAATCATGCACATTGCACTGGTGGGGATGGAAGGACAATGCAAGGAGGGTCAGAAGTCGCATGACTGGAGGGAGCCATCAGAAGGGTTCATGGTGAACAGAGTCGCACTGAGTAGTCATAGTAAACCAATTGGGATGCATGTGGCTAGAGAGAGGTATGGGGGGGTGTAGCGGCCAGAAAGATGTCTGGCCAGAGGTGTGCATGGTCGATATAGCCAGTTTTTGCTGGTGGGATGAGCCCATGGTCGGTGCATGGAAGGGGGACATCGTTGAGGTGATGTGATGCCACTAGGTGTCTGGAGAAGTGAAGGGGAACAATGTCTGGACATTGCGCTGCTGCTGGCCAGCCCTACTAGGGGATGGGAATGGTGTTGGGGTTAGTGCAGGTGGTCGGTTAGAGGGTGTTAGGTTTGAGTGTGAAAGGATAGTGGTGGCATGGCCGGAGTAGGGTTGGAGGGCACGGCAAAAATTAGAATAAGGGGAGTGGTGTTGGTGTTGTGGCAAGTGAAATACATTGGTGTGACAGGCCAGTCAGCTAAAAATAAGGGGACATGGGAGGCCGGTCGACTGTAGGTAAGGGGCATGGGTGGTCGGTCAGCTCCAAATTATGGGACACAGGAGGCTGGACGGCTTCAGGATAGGGGCGCAGGAGGCTAATTGGCTAAAAAGAAGGTAATGCAGAAGGCTGGTTGGCTGCAGGACATGGGACATAGGAGTCCGATGAGGGGGTGATAAGATAAAGGGAGGGTCGATGGCCTACTGGTTGTGCATAAGAGAAAACAGATATGTACGGTGGAGAAGGGAGATACGGGAAGGGGGAATGGGGTTGAATTAGGGTTTCTAAAAAATTGAAATTAAAATGAAATAAAAAAATTAAAAAAAATCCAAATAATGATAATTAAAACAATATTAATATTTTTAATAAATTAAAACATTGATAATAACAATAAACAGTGACAAAAATAATGGTAATAATAAATCATTAATAACAACAATAATTTATTTTAATACATTAATAATAATAATAATAATAAAATTTTAATAATAAAAATAATAATAAAAAACTTTACTAATAATAAAAATGACACATTCATTGAATATATATATATATAAAGATGACTGAAGGTTTGAAAGCCTCTTGTGTCTCTATTATAGCCACAAGCATCAGGTCGCTTCCCATTATTCTTATCACCATCCTCTACATTGCTTCCCAATGTCGAGAGAGGATTCTCCTCTTCATGTCCTCCTTCCAACTCAACTTCATCCCAAAAGGCTTACCCCACAACATTTGAGAAGGTGGTTAGGTAGATATTTACCACTTTCGACTATAGTTTAGGTCGAATACCAAACTCCAATTACAGAGCCTTTAAGGGATCATTTACAACAAACCATTGGTCATATAGAACTAGGTCTACGAAGTGTCATTATAATTCTAATACTGATTCTGCACCCTACTAATGTCAACCAAACATCGGCATGTTCCTTAGCTTCGTCAACTCAAGGAATTACTGCTGGATGAATGAAGAATTGAATAATTTCTAAGTGAGATCTTCTCAAGGAATGCTTCAAGACAAAGATTTCCACCATTTCTAGGTTAGGACATGAAGCATAAAGGTATCAAACATAACCTTCAGTGACTCATGCAGCATGAGAAAAAAAATTCATGTCAAACTTCCCCAGCCACTCCTTTACCTCAAGAGGATCTGCTTATCCATAAAATAGAGGAGTGATCAATTTCCATAACTTGAGGATGTATTCTATGGACAGATCAACTGGAGGTTTTTTTAAGGGCTCACCACCTAAAGCTGCACTATGGGAATTCATCAAACCATCATGGGGTGAACACTAAGGAATAAGGAAACAATGAACATAATAAAAACATGGTCATATCCATTTCAAATTAAACATTTAACAATTTCCGAAATAAAAGATTACAAATAGTTTTCAGAATTAAACAAGACCCAAATGATTCACTTGGTTAAACTAGTGTCGAAGGGTGACTGAGACACATGGTTGGCATCCATACATAATTCACGTCACCATAGGGAGTAGTCCACGAAAATTTCCCTGGCTCTACATGGTTTTCCAGGCCCTACGTTCCCATGAAGATACATTCCCAACTCCCATTTAATTTCCCAACATAAAACAATTCATAGGATCGAAAAGGAATCCAACAACCCAGACATCCCATAGTAACCTGAGGTTCAGAACGCGTAGGGGTTCATGACGTCCTTCTTGTCCCTACACTTCATGTTCTGTCAATTTAACTCCTTTTACCAAGACAACACAAAATAGCCAAGGGAACTCTAAAAAGCAAGGTTTTCTAGGAGCCAACATCATTTGATAACATTTTTTCATGAACCAACCTGGGTCTCCCATAAACCAGTCACCCTATTCGATCCATATTAAGGCTTGAGAGGCATTCCTGATCCACCCAGGATGGTGACAAGCACCATGGAATCAATAAAAGACAATAGTGAATGATTTCTCCTAGTGAAAAAAATAATGCAGCAGAAAAGAAAATAATACAATGGTAATTAAATAAAAAATATGAAAATAATAAAAGAACAACCAAAAAACACACTAACCTAACCATGAACCAAAAACTTTGTGAACCCAAGAGTCAGTCTCCAAACAACAACCAATAATCTCCCATGGCGAACAAGCTTGAGTCGAACCTTCAATAAAACTAAAACTATGAAAACACTATAGGCATTATTATTAAAACATAGTAGGTATTCCAAAAAATCTATTCCCAAAGAACAACCATAAAAAAGAATTTTAGTAATTTTCGGTTTGAACAATATCAAATAAAATATGTGTTTTCACACACACATTCATTTCTAAAGCAAGTAACTATCAATTTCCCTTTTAAATTTATGTTTAAGGTTTCAAGGAAAAGGTGAATTAAATATTAAAATCATTTTCATGAAAAATTTAAAATCCATGTTTTAGTTTTTAGTCATCATAAAAACCACACACAACACACAATAAGGGAAATTAGAATGTAGAAAACGTTAACTAGCAATCGATCTAGGCCCCTCAATCATCCTCCACATACAAATAATCACTAGAGAAAAGATCGGTTGAACCTAGGAGATCATGAACAATATTTAACATACTATACATATTACTCATCTTGATGGCATTCCTATTCTATATGATGTTATTTAACCATAACACTTGGTATTTCCCTACCCCGGCTATTCAAAGGGCCCAATCCCCTTACAAATAAAAATACATACTAAGGTCCACTAGCCAGTGCATAATCTAAACTATTGTAGCAATCGTTCATAGAAAATTCACTTACTATTCTAGGTACCCATGTTGAGTACTAAATAAAAAGTGGTTGAGTCAACAATGTCAAACCAAAAACCAATTCCAATGCAAAAACATCCCAAAAAACAACACAAAAATTGATTTTCACAACAATGTCACCCCCGAGTCACTCTTTAGTGGATTCATCGAAATAATATATTTTATTAAAAAGAAAAACAATATTTAAACAACATTATTGAAAAACATTGTTTCTCAAGAGAAACCAAAACTTTTTTTCACATATCAGAAGAAAACATTTATCATCAAACTAGTACCGGACGTGAGAATCCATGAATTCTGCTCAAAGGACAAACGAGAATTATTCACTATTGTGCGACTATTAATCAACAAAATAATTTCAGTGGAATTCATAAAAATAAAAAGTCTCATTTTCTGAAAATAGTTATTCCAAAAATAATTCTTTAATATTATTTCAAATTTATTGAAAATAAATGAAATGAAATGAAATTAATAAATTTTATATTTAATGGAAAGTGTAGTGGGGGGCCTACCCCGGCTCGCAGTAGAAACGAAACAGTGTGTCACACCTCGCATAGACACACAAGGACGTGCAAGCCGAGAACCACAATATTGTGGACATTCACTTCCAACACACCATATCAATCACAAAAACATCTATAAACACATATGGATGTACTTAACATAATCCAACTGAAAAAAACACAAATATCATTGAAACCCCAGTGCAGGAAAATGAATGTGACTGAAGGAGAAAGGGTTCAGCGTGGTGGTGCATTCGATCAATGGGATAGTGTAAATTACAAAACAATTAGAGGGGATTCTAGTGAAGAATGTGGACTGACTGGGATAGTGTGTGATAGAAAGACAGTAGTCGCGTCATCCAGAAGCGTGAAAGTTGCATTGGTGGGGCTAGCCAGATGACGCACGGTAGGTTAGAAGGTGAAACCGGAGGGCACAAGATGACCATATTCAATTATATTGGTCTATATACGCCTATGGGAAGGAATGTGGCTGGAAGGAAGTTTGGATGGTGCATGAAGGTTGGAAGGAGGTCCAACCAGGGGTATGCCCAGTCGATACGGCTGGAGGGTGCTGGTGAGAGGTGCATGTGACCTGTGTAGTGAAGGTGGACGTCGCTAGGGCGCTAGCGAGAGGTGTGGGAGGCCGATTGTCTTGAGGACATGAGACAAAGGAGGTCAGCGAGGTAGTGAGAAGAGATAGAGAGGGTCGATGACCTACTGAATGCATGTGGGAGGAAAGGGAGCCACACAATGGAGAAGGGAGAGAAGGGAAGGGGCATCGCATATAGTAGAATTAGGGTTTATACAAAAAAATTAAAATAAAACAAATTAAAAAATTAACTAATAAAGATAAATAAAACAATATTAATGATAATAATAAAATAAGTCCTTGATAATAATAATAAAACATTGACAAAAATAATGGTAATAATAAATCTTTAATAACAATAATAATTTATTTTAAGACATTAATAATAATAATAATAATTAATTTTTATTAATTATAAAAATAACACATTGATTGATAATATATATATAGATATATCCACATTATCTCGATTATGGGTTTCATTAAGTGATCGATTAACCAATTAATTGTATTAACCTAAAAGGTCGGTGACTGCACGGTCCCCTCACATAGCTTATTCGACCATGTGCGGGTCATGCGGTGGCCCCTGCTCACTCTACCAGTGACTACACATGCATCCAAACTAACTGCACGACTTCTACTATAAAGCAAGGTGTTTGTGCACTGGCCTAAATCTCACAAACATTTCCAAACTTCAAAAAATCCAATTGGGACACACCCGATTATCAGAAAAAACCCCCGACGCCATGATAAATGAAATAGAATATAAAATTATTTGTAAAATTCGATTGTGACATTACATCCACTCTATTAAGTCACACATAAATTATATGATATTTTTAAGGTGATTTTATTTTAAAATACTCATTTTAAATTATATTATATGGAATTCAAATGCATTGTTTTTTTGAAATTATTCATATTATATTTCTATCTTCTTATTTGTAGGAATTGTTTATGATGATGGGTGGGAAGTATATTTACCTCCAATGCATTGGGTGTGTGTAGGATGGAGTTTCAATGTATGGTTTCTCCATGTTTAACTCTGATGGTCACATAATAAGGTATCCATGATGGTTACATTTTTAGGTAGTCGTGTGGCTTACAAATAATAAGGTATCCGAGTCGGTTATATGATTTTGTAAGTAATATCCCATGACACTGTTAAGGTTTTATTTATATTCTATATGTTTTTTAGAAATCTCATTGAAATATCATGTTTCACAATGTAAGTTTATATGGGTAATAAGTGTGTCATTTTTTGAAAATGATTTCAAACATTACAAGTATTCATGGACTAATGTTTTTATTTATTATTTTTATATCCATTTGGAGCATTCTGTTCTCATCCCGGGTTTTTAAATATTCTTCATAGGTTATAATGATGTGTAATATTAAGAATTAATCTAAGTTATACATTATGATGATTTTCATAGAGAACTTGTTTTATTATATAATTTTATATTATGGAATAAATGAATATTGTTTTTTGGTAACTTTCCTATATTAATGCAGAATGTTATGTATGTTTTATGTCCCAATTCTGTACAGCTCAAAACATGAAAAGATTCTCAATATGGAAGGAAGTGAGTTCTTGACTAAAATTCAGCATTATGTAATGTAATATGGCCAGACCCTTATTGTTGGTATTAGAGGTTGGTTTAGATAACATTAGTTTTTAGAATGATTATGTTAACAGAATACAATCAATGATTTTTACCCTATGGTTAATTTAAATTGATATAGAATTTCAAGATTAGCATGTTTCTTAAAATAAGATATGTTGGTTCTGAATGGTTTTTTATGGAAGAAAAATGGAAGATTAAGAAGAAATTCATTGATAGAATTATATAATTCTATATTTGTAGCATGAATTGTTATGTATTAGAAGGAAGTAGTTTCTAATAGTAATGGATCTTTTAACTAGGACAATAAATGGTGGTGGATTCTATGCAACAGAACAACCAGAGGAACCACAATGGAACCTGATGACAGTGTAACATTTCACGAGACACCACCCTCTAGTATTTAGTGGATCATCTGACCATATTTCTGCTGAAGGATGGATTAAAGCCTTTGAAAATATATCTGATGTTATGGTATGTTCACATAATCAAATGTTAATTCATTCCATTTAATTTTTAGAAGTTGAATCTAATCATTGGAGGAATATGTTCAAAAATAGATTGGTTAGATAAGAGATTTGTGCCTTAGAGTGGGATGAATTTAAATGTATTTTCCTTGAATAATATTTTATTAATGTGGTGCGACATAGGTTGCTGAATAAATTACATAAATTGAAGTAAAAGGATAAATATTTAGTGGTTTTGTATGATGTGAAATTCACTCGACTATGGAGGTATGCTTCAGATATTATTGTAGATCTTCATAGAAAAATTAACCACATTCACTTTAGATTAAAAACATGTATTTAAGGGTATTGGTCTCTTGGGATTTATAATGTTATGATAAACATTTCTCCTGTGGTGAGAGGGTAGAGATGGAGTTTTCTGATGATCACGTACACTTTGACAATAAGTAGAAGAAGAGCTCTAGATGAAATGTTATGGGTAATAATCCACCAAATAAATAAAATGGTAAGAAATTCTAGTTTCTATTTTGTGAAAAGTTTTGAAAAAATCACCGGGTGAATGACTTAACAAAACATGGAACTATTTTCTATGTGGTATGTTTGGACATATAGAATGTGATTTTAATGAAAATGATCATATGAAAAATCCTGATAAGCTAATAAATAAGTGTTTTAAATGTGTATAGATGGGTCATTATGAAAATTTCTTTCCAAAGAGAGATCCAATTTGATGCAGAGGAGCCAACCAATAAGCATAAAGGTGTAGTAAGATCTTTTGTGACTACGTCTATTGATGTCGGGCCATCCAATGATGTTTTATTTGGTACCTTATTTGTTTACTCAAAATTTTCTAATATTTTTTTCGATACAGGGTCTACACATTCCTTTTATTGTGTAATTTTCTATTAAATTGGAAATATCACCACAACAATTTAGACCAAAACATATAGTTAAAATTCAAGGAGGAAATATTTTAGTAATGACTAATTATATGAAACTTTTTATTTTGGTATGTGGAAAGGCTTTACCTACAAACCTTGTTATTTTCCCATTTATAGAGTCTGATGTCATTTTGGGAATGGATTGGATTTTTGTTTATCATACGCAGATTCACTATAGAGAAAAAGAAGTTGATTTTTGAAAGAGTTTGAGTTTGTATAAAAGAACGAACCCATATAATTGATAACATATCAGGATGCTAAGAAACTGTTGAAATATGGAAATAAATGTTATCTAGCTCAAATTATTGAAAATATTCTAACTGTTCAGATTAATAATATGCCAATGGTAAATGAATACATTGACGTGTTTTTGATGAGTTACCAAGTGATATACCAGATCGGGGAGTTTAATTCACAATTTACATAATTTTTTTTATGGTAATCCAATTTCAAAACCCACATATCAAATATGTAAAATAGAACTTATTGTACTAAAAAATATGTTGCAGGATTTTCTTGATAAAGGATTCATTTATACTATCACTCCACTATGGAGTTCTCATGTTTTATTTAATAATAATAATGATAGTTTCATGAGATATTTCATTGATACATAGCCTTGAATAACATCACTATTAAAAAAACTATCATTTTCCTCATATTGATGACTTGGCTGATTAGCTCCCTGGAGCTCAGTAGTTTTCCAAGATTGGCTTCAGATCTGGATACCATCAATAGATGGTTATGGAATATGACAACTCAAAAATAGATTTTCATACTAAATATGGTCATTGTTAATTTATTGTTATGTTATTTGGGTTAACTAATGAACCTATTATATTCATGGATCTTATGAATATAATATTTCATTTGTTCTTCGATATATTTGTGGTAGTTCTTATTGATGGAATTTTAGTATTTTCTAGGAGTAAATTGGGGCATTAAAAACATGTAAGGGCTGTTTTAAAAACCATAGAAGAAAATAATATTTATGGAAAATTTAATAAGTGTGTTTTTTGTTGCAACATGTTTCTTTTAATAGGAACATTGTAAATAAATATGAAATAACAGTTAATAATTCCAAAAAAAGATGTTTATGAATGGAAAATAACTAAAAATATTACAAATATTTATTATTTTATTGGATTATTCGGTTATTACCGATGGTTTGTTAAAAATAGTGCATAATTATCTTGCCCACTAACAAAGTTCCTATGAAAAGGGGTTTACTTTTTTTGGGCAGAAGAATAGGATATTTGATTTTAGGAATAGAAGAAGAGGTTGGTGAATGATGCATTTTTTCCTAGTCTTCCCAAAATGGTGATTTTGTCATCTATAGTGATGATTAATTAAATGGAATTGGCTATGTTCTGATGAAAAATGATCTGGTAATTTTTTATGCATCAAGATAACTAAATCCTCATGAGTTAAATTATACCACACATGATTCGGAATTAACAGTTCTGTTTTTTGGTTTTCAAATTGGGAGGCATCATTTATACAGAGCCAAATGTATAATATATATTAACGATAAATGTATAAATTATATATTCAGTAAGAAATAATTAAACATGAGATAGATAAGATGGATTGAACTGGTAAAGGATTATTATTTCATGATCAATTTCCATCAAGTAAAAGAAAACAATGTGGTGGATTCCTTGAGATGAAAACATCATGAATCTTTAAGCATGTAATCATTAGAACATGATCCCATGATTAATTATTTGATTAATTTTTTCCATAGATGTTATTGGGGCATTAAATATATTTGTTTTGTATCTGGTTTCAACAATGTCATTGTTATCAAACAGAATTAAGAATATGCATCAAGAATACCATGAGCTATAGAAAAAGGTATAATTGGATTAAATAGGTAAGTTAAAAGAATTTATCCTTGATAAATATCGTGTTTATATATTTTTTAAATGGTTCAGTGTGCCTTGAAATTCCCAATTGAAGAAAAAATTATTGTGGGTTTCACATAGTTCTCCATTTTAAATTCATCATGGTAGTACTACTACGTACAGATGCCTTCGAGGGTATTTCTGGTGGGAAGTAATGAAAATGTATATAGTATAATTTAATGTTAATTTTTTGACATGTCAACAGGTTAGAGTAGAGCTGTAGTTTCAAAACTGTATGCTTAAACGTTTTCCAGTTCTAGAGTGGATATGGGATAATATACCCATGGACCTAGTTTTGGTACACCAAAGGCTTCTCTAGGTAACAATGCAATATGGATTATTGTTGACTCACTCACTAAATTTTAATATTTTCTCACTATTGGAGATACAATAACTTTATATCAGCTTTCTAAATTTTACCACAATGTGATTGTAAGGTTAAATGTAGTTCCTCTTTTTATTATATCTTATTGGGACCCTAGGTTCACTTATAACTTTTTGAAGACCCTTTAGATGTCGTTGGGCATAGAAATAAATTTCAGTAAAACATTCCATCCTCAATCCTATGGGCAGTTAGAATGAATGATTTAGACTTTGGAGGATATGATTCGGTCTATTTCAATGGACTACTGGGGAAGTTGAGATCATCATATTTCTTTAGTTGAGTTTATTGTAATAATAGTTTTCAATCCAGTATACAGATGGAGCCTTTTGTTCCATTTTATAGGAAGCGGTGTAGAACTTAGGATTTTTGGGATAGAGTTGGGGAAAGAAGTTTATGGGACCTTAATTAGTTGAGGAGGTGGCTGGGAAATTGATTATGATCTAGCGACACAAGAGGAAAGCTCAGAGTATGGAAAAATGTTATGCAGATAATAAGAGGAAAGACATTTCTTTTGAAGGTGGTGATCATATTTCTCTTAGAATATCACCATGGAAAAGTGCAATTCATTTTGTTACTAAAGTAAAGCTATGTCCATGGTTCATTATACCTTATGAATATTTTGAGATATCTGGACCATTCCCCTATCAAGTAGCTTTTCCTCTGAGTTTCTCTCTAGCACATAATGTTTTTCATTTTTCAATGATGAGAAAGAATGTTCCATATTCATCTCAATATTTGAGTCCAAAAGTTGTTCAATTGAAGGAGAACCATTCTTGTGAAAAGAAACTAGTTAAGATTCTTGATAGAAGGGAACAAGTATTGAAAAATATGTTAATCCCCAAGGTAGAGGTTTTTTTGGAGAAAACACATGTATGAAGAAGAAACATGGGAATCTGAAAATGCTATTAAGGAATGGTACCCTTACATGATTAATATGTAAATAAAATTAAGAGGGTGAAATTTTTAAATGGTGGTGACAATGTAACACCCATAGGATTTAAAAATAATAACAAATTTAAATTCAAGAAATTTAGTTTTTTGTAGATAGTTATAACAACCCTTTAAACATAATTTTGTAGCTTCAAGGATTTGGATTTTAAAAAATGGTCATCTATGGCTGTGATCAGTATGTTATTAAGAGTCTGATAGAAACAACTTTTTTGGGTGAATAGTAACATACCATTATGAATTTTAATATGACCCTTATGAATAGTAAATAATATTATTATTTGATTTTATTATGGTTATAAGATAATGATATGTTGATTAATTTTTCAAGGTGATAAAAAATGATTTTATATTTAAAATAGATATTTTTTGTTTAAATTGCTATTTTATTTAGTAATTAAATTAATAATATTTTGAAACATAATTTAAAAAAATGGAGTTTATTTTTTAATTCTACACCTTGATAAATGGTAACGTTGAATTTTTTTCATGTTTCTGAATTTCATGAAATTTTTTAGAATAGTAAAATAAGATAAATTATGATAAATGCTAAATACTTGTTTTACTGCATCACTGGTGATGCAAGGATGATGTAAGAACACTTGGTTCACACTCACATCCAATTATTGCTATTTGGGGTCACATGAATCAAGTAAATTCATTGTATTGAGAAAAAATATTACAATAATGATTAAATTAATGTAAAATCCCTCCTCTCCTTCACTATAAATACCACACTCATTCCCCTCTGCCTAGGACAGCTATAAAGCATTGATAATTGTCTATATTCTTACTATTTCCCTCCCCAAGGATCTTCCCCACATATATGTCATATTGGTCTCACCAAAAGGCCAAATCCAAAGTCCATAAAGTGGATCTAAATGAGGTGATATCAATATTAATAATTTTCTTCCTTTTTCATGTGTTTTCATTCCAATTATTTTCTTTTATTATAATCTCTTCCAATCCACATATTTAGGAGGTATAAAATCTTCAAAATCTTATATATTCTATATGATACCAATTTCATTAGTATCATCCAATGTCACAGTGTGTTTTTATAGTGAATTCCTTGGCACTAACAATACTAACAGGGAATATCAAATGAGCTCGTAATGGGATTGTCCTCCTGGGTCTTTCCCCTGTTGTCGTCTTTCTTCCTTCCGAGAAGGTTGTGGTTCCTTCACCCCCAACATTGCAGGATCTTTTGTGGCATCAGATCCTTGTTCTTGGAGGTGTTCTTGTGGGATCGATCCTCAGCGAATCCTATTCTTCTCTGTTCTCTCACCCTAGCCGTAGTTTTGTCTAGGGTTTCTCCGGGCGGTGGAGTGGTGTCTAGGTCGTGTTCTACGCTTCTACCGAAAGAGGAGCGACACCAATTTTTAGGGTCACCTACGGTGGGAGTTTTTTTGCGGTATCCTTGTGTAGATGAAGGTCGAGATGAGATTGCAGCGTGGAGTGAGGTTTCTTCAGGTGTGTTCTGGTGATTCGGCAGTCTTCGCGATATAGGGGGTTTTTCCTGGAGCATCATTTCTGGATGTTCGGATGATGGTTTATGTGGCTCTACCTTTTTCAGTGTTCCTTTAACCCTCCTTGAAGGTTTCATCCTACTCCCTCGGATTTCTTGATTGTAATTTAGTGTTGTTAGAAATGCATCTTCCATGGAAATGCGGTTGGAGGAGATCATGTGGATGGCTGCGGGGTTCTGCTGATGGCTATCGTCTGGGTTACTCTCACGTTGCAGGATATCTATCGAAGGGTTGTTGGTGATTTTGTTTTGGTTGATGATTTCTCACATTCTATATGCTTAAACCTTTGATTTCAAGAACTTTGGCAGATGATTTCTGTTCTGCTGTGATTTCTGTTTTGGTGTGAATCTTTTAGGTGCGGTTTGTTGGTCTGCAGAGTTTCTATTGCTTCATGGTTGTGTTGCGGGTTCTGTAGAGTACGGTACGATGTTCGAAAAGCCTAGTCTTACTCATTTTTATTTCTTCATCTCTCTTTGTGGATGTGATCCTTGGGTTATATCACATTGATTGAGGGTTTGGGAGAACTCAGAATAGAATCCACCGGTGGGTTTGTGGATTTGGGCTGGTGTCGACGGTCGCACTGGTGGGCGCTCGAGGGGACCAGTTCTGGGGTTTGTTCAGCTTTTCTAATGTTCTTGTTCCATAACTCTTGGTACCTAGACATTCTCTTTATAATTTCATATCATTATATGAAGGTATGTCAGTTTGAATTATTGAATGGATTGTCAATCCATTGTGCTTGAATGTTGTTTGTTGTGATGCCTTGTATTGTTATTACTGACAATGTAGGGAAGTGGGGAAGTGTAGATGTGGTGGAGTCATGTATGGTTTCTCACTTTTTCCTCAAAAGTGTTTAGATAATAATAAAAAATAATAATCAGTCAGTCTATATGATATCATTTTCATGTAAAATATTCATCATCTTTCTTCCTCTCCTCTGCGTCTTATTCTAAAAAAAATCTTCATCCGTGATTTGATGATTTACCAAAATCATGGATGATGTGTTTCCAATTTCCATTACATCCTTCAATTATGATCATCAAACACTATTAATGGATGAATTGGAATGTAAATTTTATTTTTTAACCTATTTCATTTTCAGGAATGATCTTCTATGAATGAAAATAAATTATATAATGAAACAAGTTCCTGATTATCGAGGAACCGCAAAAAAATTATCTAAACAAACATCATTAATATTTTATCTAATGATCCATCACTGTATATGATAGAAAATGATTTATTTTATCATTATATATTCTGTAAACTAATTAATTCCATTTCCTTCCACTTTTGGAATCTCATTTTTATACGACGTGAAAATCAATTAAAAACTTACCATGAAAATCAAGTAAAGAATGCACCAAAAACAATTGACGGAACAAAATACTTAAAGGGAGAAATGATGTAATTATGTGAATATATAAGTCATTATAATGATTAATATATCTTTTTATAATATTAATAACTATCTTTTAACCATTATACATAATGTTTATACAATTTTGAACTAAGACAAACCCGAGGTAAGGGAATTCTTAACCAAATTTCCATTCATTTGGTTAACTGTATACATAATTTTTTATATGGTATTAAAAATGTTTGTGTGATTGATTTTGTTTATATTATGTTGAATTATGTGTATTTATAGTTTATATATTTATTTCATATACTCTATTAAGTCTTACTTCATTTATAAGATAATCGTACGGGGGTTTTCTTTTCAAGTCCTATTTTAAAATTCTGTTTTATGAAATTCAAATGAATTTTTTTTATATAATTATACAAGTTGGATGATTGTGTTCCAGTTCTTGGGAATTGATTACTATGAAATTTGGGAACTATATTTTACTCCAACTCATTGGGTAATTATATGTTAGAGGTCGACCATGTGGTTACTCGATGTGTAATTGTGATGGTTACACAATAAGGTAGTTGTGAGGGTTAAATTGTAAGGTATTTGGGAGGGTTACAAATTATAAGGTAGTGTATAGGGTTAAAAGATTATGTATGTAATTACCCAAGATAAATTTAAGGTTTTTTATGTTCTATATGTTTTGAATAAATATCATGTAAATTTGTAGTTTCCCAATGTTTGTTTATATGGGTAACAAGTGTGTCTTTTTTGAAAATGATTTCATACATTATAAGTATTTATGGACTAATATTTTCATTCGTTCATTTTATATCCATTACTGAGTTTTTTTTTCTCATAAGAATTTTTTAAATGTTCTTCACATGCAATAATTTTTTGTAATACAAAGAAGGAATCATTGATTAATGTTATGATGATTTTCCAATGAAAAAATGTTTTATTTGAAATGTTTAATATTTTGGATGAAATGGATATTGTTTTTGTGGTATCTGCTCTATATGAATTAGAAATGTCATGTATGTATTAAATCTGAATTCTATAAAATTATAATCCAAGCAAAATCCACAATATTAAAGGTAGTGTGTTCTTAACTAAAATTCAAGATTATGTAATGTAATAAGGTTAGGTCCTTATATAATTAGTCTCCTCTTTGAGAAGTTTTTTTTTCATTTATCCTTTACTTTCTCATTAGTCTCTCTCTTCTGGTTCATTTTATATTTTTAAAAATTTTCTTTTTTTTTCTTCATAAACCAATTTATTTCATTTCATTTATTTCTAAATTATCATTAATTTATATATTATCTTACTTACCCTAAATCTCTTTTTCTTCATATTTTTTTTACATCACTAAAAAAAATTAATAATTAATTTTCATACAAAAAGCTATAAAAGAATAATATCCACTTTAAACATCACGAAATGAACATCACATTTCAAAAAAATATACATCCTAGTGTAAGGACTATTATCTATTCATCAATCTAAATCACAAGAAAATATTTCAAAATTTAATGTTTAATCTCATTAAATAAAACATGCTTAATCAAGCCCCTTGGATATCCACTATTATAAACATAAAATGTAGTTCATGTATGGTGGGATTCATATCTTTAATAAAATTATTTTTAAATTTGGAGAATCCCATAATTATTTCAATCATTCTTAAATGAAAAAAAAAATTCTACATTCATAAGATGTAATATTCAAAAAAATGGAATATCTACACAGATCATACTGAGTTATTAGAAGAATCTATGACCCCATTATTGATCAATCACCCATGGTACATATTTGAAGGGTCTGAGAGGGATAAAACATATCATAAATGATGTACAAGAACAACTTAAAAACTCCACTAATCTTATAATATATATATATATATATATATATTTGGAATGAATAAATACATAATGATAGTATGGAATACGTTTCTCCTTGATGAACTAGTTTATTCCGGATTCAAATGAGATTCATCAAGATCATTAAAGGAGTAGTTGAAGGAATCATCCATCATATGGTATCCTGATATTGTGGCAATCACATGATGATTTGGGTAGGGTACCTCTCTATTCATTATATTAAAAAACCTTTTATTTTGTAGACTAGAGTGAAATGAGATCTTGGAATTCACATTATTTTAATGACTTCTAACATGAATTTTTAAAAATTGGAATAATAAATTTTTTATGTGGAATGAAATTATTTATATAGTACATATAAAACCTCTAATAGTATTACTATATTGACTGTTCATTTCAAAAATAACCAAACATTTTAAATCTTAAAACAGTTAATTCAAACTCATTAATTTTAAAATTTAAATGATTAAATGAGACATTCAAACTCAACAAATTCATCATTAAAAAATAAATTGATCATGAATGATATCTATAGTGTTAAATTGTGGAAGAACGAAGGATTATCAAATAAAATGATAATCACATAAACAAACACCATGGAATAGTGTCTCTCACTATAAAATGGTTAACATAAGGATAACCTAAGTAATGGTCTAAACCACCACATCATGGTTTTATTTTTAGCTCACATATCCCTCAATCTACCATTTACACTAAAGTATTAATAAACATAGAACACATTCACATTCTTTCACATAACATGTACCAAAACATTTACAAGGTCCTTTTTAATATCTTGTAAAAATACTTTTTAAAAAATATATAATTCATTATCGCCACATGTTACACCATATGTAATAACATATGAAATTCCATCAATACCATATTTCAAATAACCCCCAAAAAATATTTTGGGTTGCATTAAATTATTCATTAACATTATCATCATTCATACAACCCGAATGTGTTATTCAATATGACCTTATAGCATAGAAAGCATTATTGAATTCCTAAATACAAAAATGTGTGAATATATAGGCAATAAAAAATGTGTTAATGCTACTCAATATATAAATTGATCCCAAATTATATTTATCAAACACATGTATCTCCATACCCATGTCTACTAGTAGAATTATATACATTATATATAATCAAATATTCATTTTTTAGAAATATATTAGTAACCATGAGACACAAAATATGTCAATACTATATACACAACTCATTCATTCCCAATTATATGGGTATAGTCTAATCCGTTCAATGAAGATATATCATGTCATTCGTCTAAGGGAATAAGAACATTATATGACTCTCATCTACGTAGACAAGAACATAACATAAACCTTATTTATGTATAGCCATAAGTTTTCTCATTCTATCTCAATCAAGTATTCGTATGTCTTACTCCTTATATGACAGTATGATTCATATTCTATTTAATTCACAATTATTGAATTTATAAACATCATACCAATACACCCTTATATTATTTAAGCATCAATTATTACATATGAAAAGTACCAATGTATGATTTTTATCACGATAAGTATCTTATTAACCTCATTTTTGGGGATTCTATGGGAATAATACACAACATGTACACCAAATATATAGTGCATGACACTTAATTTTGGTGTACTTTTTGGGTTATCCAGTGCCCAAATCTCCTTTTTTCCTTGTGATAATATTCTTTATCTCTATATGAAATTCACCTCATTCTTACCTTAGCATTTTATAAAAACCTATAATACATCATAATAAACATCAGTTAGAAACAATTCAATGTCTTATTTTGAGAGACCAATTATCACCTCACTTTATAATATATATTATTTGAGAGACTAATTGATATTTCACATCCCACAATATCTATATTTAATGTGATATAATTATTAAATGGAAATTTTTGTTTTTATAACATGATATATTTTACAAACCTGAATTTCACTATGAATTATTAATAAATCTAACCATAAACAAATGTCTTATAATATTATATATTATATACCACCATTCATGAATTATTATTTTTTGTATGTTTATTGTTTTGTTAAAAATAATATACCTCATATAATTCTGGCCACATTTTATTTCACCCTCTTATAAAACCCTCCCTCTAAACTCTTTTACCAAGTACCATATATAATGAAATACAATTATAATAATGAAGATACTTATTAATAATATTACTAATGATAAAATCATTTATCATAGTATTCCAACAACTTTAATTAGAAAAATTAAATTTTTAAATATTCATAACATATGCTGACTACATTGAACACTTTCTATGTTAAGAATCATCATCATCTTAGAATGATTCTATTCCAACATTTCAATGATTTTTTTTTAATTATTGAAACTATTTACATTATTCATTAACAAATTATATAAAAATATAGGATATAAGTTAACCTTGAGTTCATTATGACAACTAAATATAATAGTTTATATTAAATTTTATTACTGAAGCACCCTAAAATATTTTCATATATTAATTAACAATAAAAAGGAATCTTCATATGACTAATATTTTTGGTTTTATATTTAAACTTCCATGATCCTTAATAGGTTTCAAATGTCCACTTATACACGAAATTCTATTTTAAAATCACATTTTATAAACATCAAACTTTTTTTATGGAAGGAAATAATACTTATTTCTTGTAGGGATAATATCTGAAAAATAAACAATTTTTTCTATATCATATATGGTATTCTATGTGTTTGGAGTAATATTATAAACGGAATAATTTACTCACTAAAATATTCCATTGATTAGTGGTGGAATTCCAATTATTTCATATTTTACTAAATATATTGTATAAACTCATTTATCTTAAATAATATTCCTTTTATCTATATATAAATTTCCAATATATAATATATTTTGACAACTAATAACAGTTCATATAAAAATATAATCATATATATTGATAATATCTATACCAACATGGATTTAAAGATTTGTTGAATTGAATATTTTGAAAAGAATTCACTTCCTCTCATTTTAAGGACCATTTAAGGAATATAGTTTTAGAAAATTATGTAATAACTCTTACATAATAAATCAATACATTTCAATTTTAAATGTTCTAATTAGTATCCATTTTTTCAACAATTTCTTTTTATTAAAATCATGTTTCTTTTTCAAGAAAAATCATGATGGCATTAAACATGACTTTTATTTTTCCATTCCCATACGTAATCCCTATGAAAAATATTTTAAAATTTAGGATAAGGATAAAAAATATAATAATGTACTTTAATGATGAAAATTAATTTGTTTAGTGAAAAACATGAAAACCAATATAATATCAACCTTTTTCAAACATTCTTTGAGAGTATGAAAAAAAATCATAACCACCCAAATTCACTCACTTTTGCTAAATGAAAAACATTAAAATCCATAGCATGAAATTGGTTACCCACATTATGAATCATATACAATCATATTCATAACACACCTTAAATGTTTTTAAAAAATAATTGTATCATAGTTTAATCCTTAGGAAAAATTTATCTTGTTTACTCCCCCCATATTTCTTATAATGACAAAGAACATTTCCCAATGAATTGGAGTGATATAATAGGTCTCACCCCTCATATAATCTATATTGGGCCCACCCATTTCGTATATATTATACACAATGACAATATGAAAATTAAAAAAAATCTTGAAAATTTTCATCATTAAAGAACAAAAAACATATAAAATCATATGAAACCATAAATTATCAAAATAAATTTTTGTTTTAAAACACTAATTTCAAACCAAAAATACATAAAATAAAGGGGACTTGGACTTTTTTCGAATAAAAAATGGCATATTTTAGATGAATAAATAACAAAATAATACTTATCGTGGAGGTAAAACCTTTTTTGTTGTATATGATAAAATAAATCATTTCATTTTAATTTTGTGAATAATTTAAAAAAGATATGAAAAATAAATAAATAAATAAATTGCTTTTGAAAAATATTGAAATAAATAAAAAACAAATATAATATATCATTTATAATTCATTCATGTTCATATAAATAAATTTAAAAATTATTTTTAAGAATATGGATATGAAATGAAATTATTTATAGATTAAATATTTATATGATTTTAAATTGAGGCTTCAATGTAAAGTATCCCTTGCCTCGAGTTTGAATCTTCACATATGTTCCTTATATTCTAAAAAAATAAATTTATTGTTGTTGTTTAAATTCTTATGAAAATTTTAAATCAAATAAATTCCTTATATTTTTTCTATTACCCTAATAAATTCAATTACTTATTCATTTAACTTCATGTTGGATGTATTAACAATATTCAGCTCATAAATCCCAAAATGAGATCAAATGACTGAATATTGATAGAATGGAAATTATGAAATCATTAGAGAATAATATTCATGACATAATTATCATTTTTATTCATAAATTATACTTTTTAAACACATTCATGATAGATGGTTAAGAAAAATAATCTACATTACAATTGTGGAGATGGTTAGTCGTACGTACTAATGAGTAACATTTATAGTTTTCAGTGACCACGATTTAAATAACTTATGAATTATTTAACACTCTCTAAATGAAAATAATATTATAAATAAAATATTATTTTGATAAATAAACATATATTTATCAACCATGTGATGTGATGATGGAAATTTAAACAAATTTCCCATGGTGGTGGTGTTATGCACGAACACATGAATGACGTTATACATTTTCAATGGATGAAAAGTTAAGAAATTAGATGATAAGTTTTATTTTCATAATGAAATATATTTCATTAATATATTATATTAACATTAATTCTATAATTATAACCATCCCTGAGTGGCGGAGATGCAAAAATATTTGTATTAGTTCATGAGGTGGAAGTCCTTCGTACACACAAATAATGGTTTTTATCCCTATTTCATAGAAGAGGATATGGATAGAGGTTATTTAATTAACATAAAAACATTTTAATATATTAAATATACTTATTTTATTATTTAATCATTTCTGGATAATAATTTATATAGTTAAAAAAATAAATAAGTCCCAAATTCTAGTTTAAGAATTATACATATTCTCTGGAAAACCTTTTATGTTTTATACCAAATTCTTTTATAAGATAGTTTTCTAAAGAACAATTAAACTAAGACATGTGTATCGATGTATCAATGATATTTTAATAGGTATTGTATTATCCAAATGGGGTTTTAATAGTGAATAGAAGATGATATCAGGTTCTATTTTATAAGATAGAGGAGGGGCGCTCTTGGGATTTATTAAAATATTAATTTAATATAATTTTTTTTTCTTATGGATCAAATTTATTATTATTTGAATATAAAATGTTTATAAGAAAAAATAAAATTAGAAAATAATTTTTATACTCATTTATATTTCATTTACACTTATAATTTTTTTAACCCATGTAAACCCTTTTTTATGATTACTTTGGTAAAAATGTTTTTAATCATTTTTGGTGAAGTTAACTATTATGAAAGGATAATTGGACAATGAATTGATCATGGTTTATATTTTAAATTATATCCCTTAAAATTGGATGTATATATAATTTCTTTTTACTTTTAAATAAATTAATAAAACATTGTATATTTTAAAATATCATTTATGAAATTTTTAGAATTATTTAAAATTGTATAATATACTATGTGTCTAACTGATATAATATGGTTCCAAGGTGACATGGATTAAATAATTATTATTATATTATAATTATATAATCATATAATAAAAATTTTACTTATTTAGATATCATTTTAAACTTTTTATTTTGGACTAACCCCTTGGTTAATCAATTTTATCGTTAAGTGTTATAGTGATTTTTTAAATATTAAAGGGTTATAATTTTATATATAATATTAAAATTGGATCTTAAGTAGATCAGGGAAAAATTTTATACCACTTCTCAACCTAATTGTCCCTTTAATATAATTTTTATTTTTAAATGGTTTGCTAAAAAATTATTTCTCCTAAAATATCATTAATGTTATTTTTAAAACTATTCATTTAATTTGACTTTGAAAACAATATTAATTCATTTTAATTAAACTATAATATTTTGTTAAATATATAACATGTTATATTTTTCAAATAAATAAATTAAATTATTTTATGTTTAATATTTTGAGAATCTTTTATTTTATTTCTCAGTTGATTTAATTAATAATGTGTAGGTGTTTCATAATCATTAAATCTAATTATTTCATCACTACAAATTATAAAAAATTAACATGATAAAAAATTTAAAATAACCATATATAATGGAATATATTTTTTTGTATCACTGTCATTATAAATTATTGATATTAAAAGAAAGAAAGTGAAATTTTTTACTTTATCTTTTACATAACGATTATAAAGGTCTAAATGAATGAACTATGGAACTAGGCTTCCATATTTCTGAAACATTAATGGAAATGTCCTAAATAAACTCATAAAATAAAATATATTCAACTTTTAAGGTCATTTTTTCATTCCATATCATTTTATTTTCAACTATAATTATCTGATTTACCCATTACGTGGTGAGAATTATTTGTTAAGGTTATTATTCATAATGACAAAAAATAAAATGGTACTATTTAAAAAATTTAGACCTCCTAATTCAAAATTTGTAATCCATTTCCATGATTCAATTTCAAGAATTTGAGTAAATTTTTTGAGTATTAAAATTCTAAACCCAATAAATATTGTTTTTCAGAAATAAGTCCTCTAATGTATAAAATCTTTTTATACAAAATTCAAAAAAATATTCAAATGAAAATTATTGTATTATTAACAATATATTAGAACTAAGATATCTTTCAAACAATTTATATAAAATAATAATATTTTTAAATGTTTGAATTAAATAATAAATCAATCATGTAATTTTTTTATTCAAGAAAAAGAGTGTACAATGTAAAACAAGTTCACATAGACAGACTAACATGAGAAAAAAATAAAGTCGGTATAAAATATTAGAGTTGAATTTAATATCCTCAATTTTTTAACCTAATGGCTTCAAGATGATCAAATCATGAAAGGAAAAATTTTCCGGACACAGAATATCCATCGATGCTAGGTAATCTGCAGACATATTTCATTCTCGCCAAGTGTGAGAAACTATAATATCAACACTAAAGAATGATCCTACATTTTCTAATTATATAAGATATGGACAAAGGGATATTACCTCGATCTATTATGGAATTATATAAGATCTTATAATCTATTTTGGATTGACGTATATCCATATACCTTTTCTAACAAATACTTAAAATTGTTGGCATATCCACTGCCTCAGCATAAAGAGAACTGCCTTTACCAAATCTAATGGAAAAGACCATAATCGTTGATATGCAACTATCACAGAAAATCCACCCTCCATGGATCAATCTAGAAACACCTGAACCATCACTATTTAATGTCAAACCCCTTGATGGTGGCCGCCAACACACCCATATAATAGGTTGGTAATTACACCTATAAGAAAAAGGATGAGTATTAAGAATCAATCTATGTAAATATGAAGCCTCTTTCTTATTACCTAAGGCCCTTACAATATCAGTCAATAGGTTTCTAATTCATTATATAATCTTCCGACCATTTGAAACCAGACCCTCAAAGATACTCTTATTTCTTTCCGGCCACAAGCAATACCACCCCACATGTAATAAAAAGGTATGTGATGTTCTTTGAATACCTCTCACACCCGATTCATTGAAACAATGTTCAAAGAAGTAAATATACATCATAGATGGAGTATAGAATGCTGTTAATTTATTAATATAATCCCAAACCTCATTATCCCATTCACTATAAATTAAATGATGTTCTGAACTCTCTTTTTTTATTTTTCAAGCAACTATGTCTGGAAACTAGATACTCTCCACATATTTTCACGTTATCATATATATATATATATATATCTCCATTCAAAATTCTCAAAATTAAGAAATTATATTTTGTTGGAATAATCTTAACCAAATGTGTATTATTCCATATATCCATTGACATATGGAGGGCAATAATCCTCCTCTATTATCTAGACGAAAAGGATCCCGAAGAAGAAGGATTAAATATACACTGATCTGGACATGAAGATAACACCATGTGGTTGAAATGATTCCATTTATCCCTGTTCAAAATTGTATTAGTAAATATAGGGAATTGAACAGATTCCTTGAATGACATAAATGTAGTAGGAAAACTTAGATAACCAATAATATTTGCACTCCAGTTATGATGACAAAACAAAACATCACTCTTTCTAACTAGCCAACGTGAATAGGGTATAAGGAAATAAAAAATTGGACTATTATCAATCCAGAATGTAGAACCATGTTTATATAAAAAAATCATCTCAACCACTAAATTACCATTCATTGTTATTATCCATATTGTATGAAATTCTAGAATTTCCCATGCTAATTTTCCATGTATACAAATAAGTGTAATATCAAGGCTACAATCATTGACTCCACCAACCTGCAAAGGTTAAGATATCCTATCCCAAGAGTCCAATTTTCTCTTACCCTTAACATTAATATCTAATAATAAATTTTCAATAATTCTATCAACACTTTTAATCACCCCCTTTGGTCCTTTAATAGAAGATAGAGCATGAATAGGAGTAGAAGGAATCTCACTATTGATCAATGTTATTCTTCCTCCAAAAGAGAGATAATTATTCTCTTAGTTTGTAACTCGAATCATAATACTGTTGTTAAACTTATCAAAATCACAAATTCAATGTCTTATAGAAGATAGAGGGGCCCCCAAATAATCCATAGAAACAACACCTTTCTGTATATCCAGAATATGGCCAATGGTGGATAGGTGACTTAAATATAAATAACTAGGAACATAAAAGAAGATTTTATTTTTATTAATCGCTTATCCAATCTAAAGACAATACTCATCCATTAAATTATTCAACCCTCAAAGAAATCTAATCAAGGAATTCATAAAAATAATAGTATCATCAGCAAACACTGGATAAGATATCGAAGGATAACCTTTCATATGCCAATATGGAATAATAACACAATTACTCATGATTCAATGAATAATCCTATTGAGAATATCTAGATCAATGATTAATAAAATTAGAGATATTGGATCTCCATGTCTAAGACCCTGAGTACATTTAATGAATCAATAGGTCTTACCCATAAAAGGGACTATTATCCAGTAAGAGCCCATGTAGTGAAAAATTAAATCAAATTTCCAAGTAGAAAAAACCCATACTTGTTAACAATTTTTTGATAAAACTTCATTCAACATGATCATAGTGTTTATTATTATCATGTTTAATGACCACATTTGACTCCCCTGTTTTAATATTAATATCCCTAACCATTTCTTAAGCCAAAGCTATAGCTCCTTGAATTGTACATCCCTTCCCAAATACATGTTGTTCAACAGAAAACCATCATGGTATCTGAATGAACAAAAAAGTGTTGATAATACTAGCCCGAAATTTGTAAATCATATTAAAAATACTAATTAGACATTCATGAAGAATAACAGTAGGATTCTTAGTCTATGTAATCAGTATCAAAGTTGTGGTACAGTTAACACGAGGCAGCTACCATCCATTGAAAAGATCATGGATCGATTCAATAAAATAATTCATGATAATATTCCATGAATATTTATAGAAAGATGCAAGGAAACTATCTGGAACAGTAGCACTATCTGGATTGAGCTTCATAATTGCCTCAAAGATCTTTTTTCCATGCGAAAGGGATCCCATTTTATCATTTTCACTTGCTAAAAAAAGGTTGGAAAACATAAAAATTATCCATGGGCTCCCTTGGATAGCCATTGGGCATCTTCTCATAGAATCCAGCTAGTAGATCTCTAAAATAAGTATTACCCAATCCCCAATAATATCTCTATCATCTGTAAAAGAACCATCATCAAGTTTGATATTAGGATTAATAAATCTTTTCCTCTCATTAATATAGGAGTTAATGTATGTTGAGTTTCTATCCCCTTACTTTAACCACTTAATTAATTAGTTATCTCTGCATAAAACCTCTTGTCTATTAAACATATCTTCCAAATGATTTTTCTTATGAGCAAGATCCTCAAACACATGAACATCCCAATCTTCCTCCAGAATATATTCAAGATGATCGACCTCTTTCATAATATCATGTAAATAATTATCCAGGGGATAATGATCATTCATCCACAACTATAAACTCTTTTTTAAATGTCTAATATTATTACGAATATCATAACATGTGTGACCTTGTAAATTCTCTTACCAAGACTTCCATACCTAATCCATAATGATCGGTTCATCATTCCAATTACAAATATTTCTAAATCTATCCTGATTATAATTCCTGGAAGATAGAGTGATCAATAATGGAGAATGATTAGAAATACACCTTACCAAATTTTCCACTTTAACATTGGAATATGTTGATAAAAAATGTTGGTTTCCCAAACATCTATCCAGGAAACTCCACGATATACAATCACATTTCTTACTATTACACCATGTAAATTTATCTCCAGGAAAAATAAGATCTATTAGACCTTTTCCTACCATGAATTGTGTAAAATCATTACTAGCCCATCTCAAAAAATGAAATCTTACATTCGTCTCATCTGGATCAACAATAATATTAAAATCACCTCCAATAAACCACATAAGGTCATCTAGATCAAAATAATTTAAGCTATTCCATAATATAAATATTTTTTTAGTATCACAAATTCCCTAAGAAAATGATAAAATGAACAAATGATAATTTCAATTCACTTTTATTGTAATAAATTGGTCTCCTGGTTAAATCTGATCCACAGTAAATCTTTTTATGCCAGAAAATACATATATAATTATTTAACAGATCCATGCGCATGAATCCATGAATCTTATTCATTCTAAAAAAATCATTAATGATATATAGTTTTTTTTATTCTCATGAATACCCATCAGACCAATTTTATATTTCGATATAACGTAATTTATAAAATTTGTTTTGAATTGAGATCTAATGCCCTGAGAATTCTTTATAGAAAATGGAAACAATAATAAATTAGGGTTCTTGGATTGTCCCCAGAACATGTTTCTTTTTCATAATAGGAGATGTACCTCACCTTTCAAGACTTATTCCAAGACATGAATCAATCTTTGTTTTCCTTAGAAGGATACAATAGAAGATAGATTCATCCATTATTGTCCAAATATTGATTACTTTCATATACTTCAACCAAAGAAATGCAATATTTACTTGAACCAGAATCTATGGGAGTAGAAGGATAGCCGTCTATTAAAAAACCAGCTGATGAAAAAGACATATTTTGAGTATTATCATTAATACCAAAACCATTTTGTAATTTTTAATATGACAATAATATAGGATTAATAAAATTAGACAAAAATCATTAAAATCACAGAAACAAAATTAAAAGAAGATATGATGGTTGAAAAATAGAATAAAAGTAATTACCAACCTTAATCACGGTCCTTAGATCTGGTATAAAAGGAACAATCTCCCAAAAAGACAATTCAGCATTTGATAATTGTTTATTCAGAGAAATTATCTCTTCCAGAAACTGGTTTCCCCTAACATTCCTAATCAAGAAACATAAAAAGACAAATACAATTGATCCTTATCAATCCCCACATCCTTAACATGCATTTTCCATCTTCCCTAAAAATTTCTATGACAGGTATGAAAATAATTATTTTTAAGTGAAAAATTGGAACAAAATCTATAAAAAATGGGATACATAATTTCTTGATTCCAGGAGAAATAATTTTTCACCTGAAGAATAATCTTTTCTACAACCAGATGTGAAATATCCATCTCTACACATATTCGAGCAACTGTGGTATCCATGCATGATTTGGTCCTAACATTTGAGCATAAGAAACCTCTAACATAATCTCCAATCATCTCCAATAATCTGTCATTCTGGAAAGGGAGAAGAATACTTGGAATATTGACCCACACTACCACCATAGAATTCTCTTTACCACGATGAGAATACAAGAACCATCTAGATATGCTAAAATTCCATCGACCAACAGAACGAGCAGAAAAACACCACACATGGACAAAGTATATATAAGAACCCTTTATAATACAAAAAATATTATTAGTGTATCAGATAAAATTGTGCCGGAAATTGATGATCCCAAGAATCTACAATCTTTTGGTAAACTAAAGAATATGGACTCGCACCCCCAAAATGGGCCACCAACATCCATCATAAAAATTATGAATCTTATCCAAAGGCCGAATTAGGGATATCCATACAAATCTGAGATCCTTCACAAACAACATTTGGTTGCATCATAGAAATTTATAAAAAATCATGGAATATACGAAGTATTAACATCGCAGAGAGCATCCCTTGCAGATTTTGGTAATGTCGCACCGAGAGAACAAGTACCCTTCCTCTCACGAGTATTTTCCTTCATTATTCATAAAACCAATCATACCTTGATCAATAATAAATGTTTGAGTCACAAATATGATTTTCAATACAAAGAAATGTTTTCCACAATTCACCAAAACATCAATTATTCAAAAAATATCAAAAAATTCAATCTAATATAATTTTTAAATAATGATTTTAAAAGTTATATACTTATAATCAAATGAAGTTTCTAAAAGATAGAAAAAATTAATAGAAATATTTTATTAAAAAAATAAATAAAAATCATTTTTGAAGAAAATGTACTTTGGATGAATAAAATGAATTTTCTAAACATATCCTTATTTTTTATACGAATTAAAAAATAATATTTAATTTATTCATGAAATTATATATATTTAAAAATTCTATTACTCCTATCCATACATGAAAACATAACAAAAAGGTTAATAATATTTTTATTTTAAAAATATTATTTTTAATTTATTTAATCTCAGTTATTCATAACTTGTACACTATCTAATATAGTGTTTCCTTTAAAATAATGGAATATTAAATTATCACGCACACCCTAAATAAATTTAATTCTTGGAATTTTAACATCAACTTGGTAATAAAATATTTTACATTTTAAAATACCTTAATTAAATGTCATATCATTAATAGTTTTAATTAAACTTCCCCTTGAAAATAGATAATGAAATGTATGAATGTCATTTAGAATAACAAATCATTATTTGTCAAAATATGAGAACATTAGTGGTAAGTGAAAATATGGAAATGGAGGGAAAAATAATTTCCAAATAATGATGGAAGGTGACATAGGTCCTTAACCACAACAAATTAAATGATCACGATATAGTTAATGGACATTAAAATTTAAAAAAGAAGTTTTAATAAACCATAAATTCATTAGAAATGATGTGTATAGGATTTTTGTTTCATGGACCGTTTCCTAGAGTTGTTGAATTACTTTAAAATAAATAATAATAAATTTAATAATTACCCCTATATTTAAAGTATAATAATTACTTTAATCAATTTCCATCAAAATATCATCTTTTTTCCAAATTATGAAAATTCAATGTAAATTTATTATTCCTAAAGCCCCAAAATAATCTTTCTATTGATCATATAGTTCAAAAAAAGAAAAAACGTTATTCCTCCTTTCATTAGACATTATCCAAAACTAATATAGTTATAGAAATGTATGATAAATATCAAAATGTAGAAACATTCAAATGTGGAAATACAATATCAATCTCGAAAGCTTTAAAAATAACACCCAATGTTTAACATATATCATGTTATAAATTAATAACTATAAAATTCATTAAAATAATCTTAACATAGCTCAAAACGAAAAATGTTGGTAGGATTTTGGTCAAAATTACTTATTTGATAAATGTAATGGTTATCTCTAATTAACATTATTCATTAACAATTTCAAGTATACAAATATATATTCACTAATCATAAAATCTCCAAAATAGGCTAATAAGTTCGATAAATAAACCGAATCACCCATAATTCACATTAAATTATTTCATTATTCTAAAAATATATTTATTCCTTAATTCCGAAAATAAAATCCCACAATATTATATAATGTTATCCAAAATTATAGTGATCTAATTCTAAAATAAAATTAATCACTATATCACTTTTCAATCCATCGGTAACAAAACATATGTTTTTAAATTGTAATCATCTATAATTACCTCAATATCCATGATCATATAAACAACAAAGGTTATCAATACCTTAATATCTAAAAAATATAAACGAATTATTATTCAAATAATACCTCATATTAAACCAATGGGTTACATATTCATCAATTAAATAAAATGTTTTAGAAAATTTCATTAATCGCTTTAAAATATAATCACTTAAAACATAAAAAGGGATGTATAAAACATTGAATATATGATTGATCTTAAACTCATAAAACCATTACGGTATCTATAATTCTTACAATATCCTATCAATAAAATAACATAATCTTTAAAATTACCAAAAATCTTATTGGATTCAAATTTTAATGGTTTGTCCTTAAGCATTCCATGAATTGAATCATTAGAAATTAATCCACTTTTTTATTTCAAGGAACAATTTAGCATTAGTGTTTTATAAAATTAGTTTATAAATCTTAGTTAATATAACCATGAATCACATGTTGGGAACATGTAATCTGTACCAATTTTTTCAAAAATATAAAGGATTTTAAAATAAAAAATGTTTTCTTTTCTAAAAAAATATTTACAACTTTCAACATGACATATTATATTAACTTACTCATTCCTAAACCATGTAAATACATTTGTAACCATTTTGTGAGGAAATATATATTATTAAGGGATATATAATATGGAAATACATTATTTCATTGAAAGACATGAAATCTCATAAATAAATTTACCATTATCAAATATTCATTGATTGTTTTAAATAAATAATATCTAATTGAAAAACACACACGTTTTCTCCTAGAAATATGATAAAACATATAGGAATAAATTTAAAATTCCATAAAGGAAACTTAGAGCATCATATTCATAACCCATGTTAAACTAGTGGTGTAAATAACTATAACTGAGTAAAATCCATCAGAGAAACCATAACGGTTAACACCATCCTTTTGAATTTTGAATATAAGGATTGTTACCCAATGCATTTGAGATCTATAATGTGTCTCATCCATAATACAAGTTGTCTCTGGGTCACCCATTTCCCATATATAATTATTATGTTCCATATAAAGAATAAATAAATTTATTCTTTCAACTTTTAATCATAAAACCCTTGAAAATATATTAACTAATTCCATGAAAAATGCTTTCGGATATCAAAATACACTATCCTTTTATAAAACCATTTTCAAACCAAAAAAATAAAAAAAGTAATAGGGTTTTTATACGAACAATATGTGAGATATTG
Source organism: Viscum album (assembly GCA_963277665.1). Taxonomy (NCBI): domain Eukaryota; kingdom Viridiplantae; phylum Streptophyta; class Magnoliopsida; order Santalales; family Viscaceae; genus Viscum; species Viscum album. The sequence continues at coordinate 1,229,438,015 of OY728162.1, read as the reverse complement.
TAGAGTAATCCAAACATCAAATTATGGTTTTAATATTTGTAAAATACATTAATTCCATATCCGTTAAAAAATAACATTGATTTTTGCTTTGTTAAATTTAGTCAAACCATTACCTGTATGGCACGAAATAAATATTCCTTTTGAAAATAATAAAAATAAATTAGAAATAAACATATAAATTCATTTATAAATATTTTATGTCCTTATAAATTTATATAAAAACAATTCATTGGAATATGAACATGGAAGAAAAATATTTATAACCTCAATTATTAAAAAATGTAAAACATGGTTTTAAAGTATAGTGTTCCTTAACTCAAGTCTGACTTATCATGTACATTATTTATCTTCTTGAATATTAAAATTATGTTAATTATTTTATTTATTATTAACCTTTCTGAATTTTATTGTTAACTTTTTAAATTATTTCACTTTTATATTCAATTAATTTATCATTTAGGATATGTGTCATATAATTTAAAGATATTTAGCTGGTATGAACAAAATGAAATAAGTAATTTGAAAATGGAAAATGGTACAATATTTCATCATCTCTATAATAATAACCATGAAATAATTATAATTTTTATACACTAATTATATTTTTCAAAACTACCCATTAAATATGGTTATGAAGAATGGACTATTTTACAATCACGAAGATAATAAGTCGTATGTTTGCATGAGTAACATTTACATTTTTAAATGATCATGATAAAAAGACATAAATTTTTTATTTTTATTTAAAAATTTATCATTATATAATAAATAAATTATTTTATATAAATTATTATTATATATCATCTAAATGATGTGGTGATGGAAACTAAATCACATCGTTTCATAGAGGTAGAAGTCCACATGTATGCACAAAATATGTTAATAACATTCAAAGGATGGAAAGGTAATAAATTTGATGATATATTATATTTTAAAAATAATATAAAATTGATTAATATCATATATATATATATAATTATTCAATAATTATAACCTTCCATGAGATGTAGTGATGGGAAAACAATAACATCAGTTCTTGAGGTGGTAGTTCAATGTTCACACAAACGAAGGTTTTTTCCCATTTGATTGAAGAGTAGATGGAAATAGGGTATTTAATAAAATTAAATATAACATGATAATTATGTTATTATTCAATCTTTTTTGAATAATGTTTTAGGTCGTTATACAAAAAAAATTCTTATAGATTATATGTTTTCTTCGGAAAACCTCCAAAGGTTTAGACCAAAATCACTTATAGGTAGGTTTTATGATAAACAATTCTTCTAGGAAGTGTTTAGGGATATATGGATGGTATTGGGGTTAGTATTGGTGGTCAAAATGGTTCTTGAAGTGTAAATAAAATATGAGAGGTTGTGCCATTTTATAAGAGAATGAAGGGGAACTCTTGGGATTTATTAAAATAGTAGATTAATATAAATTAAATTTTCAGGTTATAATGGATAAAATTTGATATTATTAAATTTTAACATCATAATAATTATAAATAAACACATAATTTATGTTTTTGATATTTTTATATTATATTTTACCCTTAGATATATTTTTAACACATGTTAACCCTTTTTAATGATTATCATGATAATAATATATTTTTCTCTTTAGTGGTCATAATAGTTACTAAAATCTAATATTGGCACATAAATAGAAAAATTATTTACATTTTTAAACATATAACAATAAAATTTCAGAATATATTATTTTTAGTAATTGTAAATCCTTTAATAAAACAATATTATTATGAAATATCATTTATGTCATTTCTGGAATTACATGAAATATTATAATATAAGTCTAACTCAAGTAAAAATAGTTCCAAAATGTAAGAGATTATACTATATGAATTATATGGTTTTAATAATATCATAAAATTATATTTTTATTGGTTTTTATATCATTGTAAACTTTTTCATTCCGATTAACCACTATGTTAACTAAACATAAAATTAACTTCAGTAATGGCTTTTTCAATATTAAAGGGTTATATTTTTTAATTATAATGTGTCAATTATATAACAAAAGAACAAGGGGTGAAATTTTTCAGCATTTAAAATCCAAATTTTAATTTTATTTATTCTATTAAATTATTTAATAATACATTATTTAACATAAATGTTATTCGTGCCATTTTTGAAACAAGTCATTTAATTTTACATAGAAAACAACATCTCAAGAAATTATTTTTAATATAATACTATAATAAAGTCATAAAATAATATATTTTTTATAATAAATTATTGAAACAAACTAATTAATATAAATTATATTAATTTTAATATTTTTAGAATCATTTATTTCATTATTCTATTAATTGAGTAAACAATATGTTGATGTTGTGAAAGCATATAACATAATATTTTAATAACATTTAATTAGAAATAAATTTACATGATATGAAATAATCTCTATTTAAAATCACAATATTCAACCAGATATACGTTTTTTTCATCCTCATCATAAAATATTATATATATTAAAATCAAGAAAGTGGCATTTTTCACTTTGTCATTTAAATAAATTTTATAATGTACAGAATAAATGAAATATGGAACCATGTTTCAATATTTTTGAAACATGGATTTAAATGGATGAAAAAAACTCATCTGATATGATAATGGAAACTGTCCATGTCAATTTTTAGTTTTTATCATTTTAATTTAATTATTGATTAACTAAATTTCCCCTACTTTGGTGACAATTATTTTCTATAGTTACAATCTATAATGAGTAAAACTAATAGGAAACATTTTATCAAATATGTAACTTATAATTAAATATATAGAATAAAATTTTTCAATAATCAATTTCTATAAGTGTACAAAATTAAATTAAGATTATAATAAAAAATAGAATAAAAAACTGTCATTTATAAAAATGATTTTTATGTTTAAAAATATATGTGTACAAAAGTAAAACATAAAATTGATTCCAATTAACCCAATTGGTATAATAATAATATAATAAAACTAAATATAATTTTTAAAAAATCAAAAAATGGAATTTTGTAAATATTTGAATAAAATACAGTTTTAAAAAAATGTCATTCTTATCACTATTCATTGAAAATTTGTCTTCTCCAAAAAATCTCAAGAAATCACTAAAATTTAATTTTTACATAATTATTTCTCAAATTATATTATTTTATCAAATTATATTTATAAATTTCCAACAATTTAATTAAATTACTCTAAAAACCATTTTGGCAGAATACGTGTTTTTGAAGAATAACATAACATTACTAAAAATGGTGGGTATTTTTCATATGAATTAATAAAAAAATTATTTTTTAGAAACATTATATTTATATACACCATATTTTGGTTAATACATTTTGTATCTATCAATTCAATGGCTATGATATAATGGTCACATTTAAAAAATAATATTTCATGGTTCTTTTAATCTAAGTATTGTGTATCTTGTACGAAATCTAATATAGGGTATATAGTTAATCATAAAATTAAAACATTTATATTATATCTTATTATGTAAATGTTACTTAAAAACATAATAATCACTGCTAGAATTATATATATCTTGTATCTTTGGAAACATTGACACATAAACAATAGGTTTATAAATCAACTACATTATATCGCACTTATATCGTCATAACAAGATCAGTTCAAAGACTTATCAAACATAAAATATATTTCATAACCTAAGTAAATGATACATATTAATGGGTGAGATCATAATCTTAATAAGAGTAAATAATAGAGATATTAATGATCGCCTAAGTATTAAAATCTCATAAGAGTATAAGAAGAAGACAACTAAAATTCAAAAACCATACCCAAAAAATCATATTTCATAATATTGAGTCATTGAATAAATCATGGTAGTTAACAAGACATGAATCTTGAAGGAAATTAATAACAAGATCCATGATTCAATAACATTTCCATATATCTTATATTTATATAATACACCTGAATATAGAGAAACCATTTCTTTAGTAGTCAAGGCCCACTTACAAGACTATCATAGTGGATTGGTTTTTCTCCCCAAAATATCATAGTACTAATGGATCACCCCCAATACTATTTTAATGTATAGAGTCTCATACTAATCTTGGTTCACTCACCATTTTCGTCCAATTAGTCTCATTAAATATCAATTTTAAACCATTTGAATGGATGGATATATAATTTTGGGCCCACCAATCACATAATGAACATCATACAAATGATTTCCAATAGATCATAAAATTTTTATCTCATTAGAACCCACTATAAGTACTGGATTTAATAAAAATTTGATGATGGAATATCCTAGGGAAAAGAAATAGGTTTCATGAATATTTCATCATTAAATTATTGGGTGACCCACAAAAAAGAGGAAGGCTATTAAACCCCTTTTCATCTTAAAAATAAACAATTTATAGAATAAATGAGTATGTTACCCTTGGACTATATCACTAATAAAACATAAATTAATTTAATGGTTTTTGTGGATGAAAAATATAACTATTGTTATAATATCAATAAACATTCTTGAAGGATATAACATGTCTACTTTTAAAATATTGTATGAAATTATAAAAATTCAAAAAATATATTTAAAATCCTTTAAATAAAAAATATAATTGGAAACATATAATGGATTATTTAAAATATTGACTGGTTGTAATTCTAGAAAATTAGTTTATTCAATATATGTTAAAAGAAAACATTCAATTCCCATTTTTCTAAAATGCAGAAATGTACCTCATTTTGAAAATGATAAGAAGATTGCATTAAAACAATTTTTTTCAAAATAATTACGTTGTTAAAATTAAGTTTATAAGATAATATCATTATATTTAATGAAATATATAAAATTTGTTTAGAAAATAATCATATACAACAAAATGGGTTTTCGATGGGAGTGAAAAATAAAGTGGATTTTCCTTAAAAATTTATTTTCAATATCAATAGTACATAAGGAGAATAAAATGACCGTAAAACATGTTTTCTCCGGAAATAAATTGTGTCTAATAATATTTATGAATTTATTGAGATGTATATTGTAATATTTATTCCTTATAAATATAATCATAAAAAAACTAGATTGTAACATAAAACTGTTACCAACATTGTAACATTTTAATCGTAATCCCAAGAAATGAAATAGCCATATATGGATATGTATGAACCATAATTTTCATTATAAGAATATTAAAATACATTAAAGTGTAGTATATATAGTACAGAAAATAAATAAGAGGGGAATATGTAATGTATCCTACAGAAATAAAAGTGACAAAAAATCCCTTTCCACTGGTATGAATTCATACATTCACATTTAAAAAACCAATATAAAAAATATACATCAATTAAAATATATTAAATAAGTTTAACCATAAATAATAAATCATATATGATTAACATATAACAATTTATAAACTTTTTATTAGAAATTCTTCATTAAAATCCCTTTTCTGAGGGATATTTGTATCATTTTTCAAGTATATTTTAGTTTGGTAGATGTTTTCCAAGAACATAGATCAAGGTTCCCTTATCTCAAAAATTATTCTATGTTTATAAATATCATATTTTGACCTTATACAAATATTTAAAATCATTCATAAATGTAGAAATTGAAAAGTGAGTAACACTATACCTAGAGACAATTGGTTATACGTACCCACGAATATTGTTTTAACTTTCTGAGTAATAGAAAAAGAGATAGTTAAATAATAATTAAAAATAAAATAATTATTTATATTTATTATATATATTATTTATTCAATAAATATATCCTTATTACTATCAATGTAAAGTAGAAACAAAAAAATGATTCACATTGCTTCAAGGAGGTGGTACGGCAGAGTTACAGACATTTGGAGTTGGTTCCCTGGAACCCATTTATTTTGTACATTATGATAAATTATATTCATGGTTTTTTAATATTACTATGTTACTTATGACATAATTATTGTTCTTCTATGTTAATCTGCATGGGATAATTGCATAAGAGTGTTTTTCACACTAAAAGGTCATAGAGGATCACTACTACGATGGGAACCCAGAAGTGTTATGATACTATTATTGAATGTATTTTCTATAAATGGGTGATATAATTTTAGGGACACAAATTATACATGCTATCAAGGGTGGTTAATCATAGGAATTTGAGGCACCATTTCATGGTGTATACCAACGGTAATGTCTAGAAGGATATTTTGAGAAAAAGACCCACTAGTAGGAAAAACACATTTCTTTGTGTCATTAGATGTTCATATCTACAAATTTGTGTATTGGATCATAGGCATTAATATTTTTATTAATTAGTATTATGATTCATTCATATATATGTATTAAAGAAAATAGTGATGACAAATGTTTCCGGTGAGGTAGGATATGTTGGGTGTGTCACGAGTAATATAGCATTAATTAATAATGTGAGAAAGGATTTATCCATTCTATTCTTTAAAGTAGTATAATATTTCAAGACATTGATGAAAATGATATATCCTAAATAAATCCAAGGATATAGTGATCAATAGGTATGTTCTATTTCTTAAAAGTAAAAGAATGATATTTCAAGCATATAGGCTAATGGTACTAGAATGAAACCTTCTCGATTAGAGATATTGTGATAAAGGGATAATATTACATGATAAGTGTTCATATGAGGGGACTTGTCATTGTGGAATTAAATTCTTTCTCTATGGGTGCCATGTCATGTTTAATGGGCATGGGTTAATAATTATTCATGTGTGCCTATTCAAATTTATTTTGTTACTAGTTATTCTAGAGAATATTTTTGTGGCATAATAAATAACTAATATTTTTTTCTATTTGGTAAATATAATATTTATTTCTTTATTAGTGAATTATGAAGTGATATTTATTTAATAAATTGATATTCCTTATTCTATGTGCGATAAATAATGAGGAATATTGGCCAAAGAAGTTTAAGGGTATGGTGATAAATAATAACATTTAATATAATTTGATTAAATATAACGTGCAGGTGAAGTTCATGTAAGTAAATAATAGTATTAATATTATTATTGTACATAGGGAATTTAATTGTTTTAATAAAATAATTATTAAACTTGTAAAAATTATTTATTTATTACTTAGTGAAATAAAATCCTAGATATATTATTCTTTCATTAGCCAAGTGGTGATAATGGCGTGTTATAAAATATTTTGGTGAAAACCTCTTGAGCCTAGAGTGTGATTCCCTGTCCATGAACGCTCTTATGAATGACAGTGATCCTCCTCCACCAGATCAAGGAGAACACGTTTGATGCAGCTCTCAAGGAGATCAAAGGTGGATGATGAAAGTGCAAGGTTTGTCCTTTCTTGCACCCAGAGACTCCTTCGGCAAGGTCTGAGGTTTTTTGGAGAAAATATCGATCAACACTTGAGTAGTTCTACCCTTTATCTCTACCACACAACGAAGTCATGTTGTAGATATGTGGTCGGACGCATCAATAAAGAATTAATCACCTTACAGGTAATTATATTTAATAAAATTAATTATAATAAATTGTTTTGATCTACAAACTCTTTGTTCCTAATATTCCTTTCCATTGATTTTTATTTGATTCAATTCTGTTGGTAACTTTATTATTTATCAAAATTGAACTCATATTTATTAACAGTAATCGAAAAAACCAAATTAAGAAACCATCCATCTCATGCGTCTAATGCACTAGAATCCTACAAGTGGTATCAGAGAAGTCACATCATTTTTTATAATTATTTATATTAATTGATGATTTATACATTCATAACAAACTTATTAAATTCATATTAATTGATCTTTAAATTGGAATTATGTGATCTATTTCATCCTCCGTTGTTTCTCGTAGATCTAATAGAAATGGTTGATTTTATGATTAATATGAAATCAAGGAACACATCGATAGATTCACTAGATTCTTATTAAACAACATAGGAGTACACACCAAGATATTATAATTATACACCATGTACTGATGTTCAATTCACCAGGAGATGATTCAAGAAATTACTCAACCTGTGTGCATTAATAGAATTTAGTGTAGAAAATTCTTAAACAACGTGTTGAATGGGACAGACTGGTGCCCAGTTAGTTGGACTACAAACACCATGGCCACTATAAATGGCATGTACTCTCTTCGGGTTAGGGATGGTCTGTTTATTCTATACATGACCTACCGGACTAGTGACCATGTACCCTGGAGTCAACCCGGCATGTTGACCATTGGACTAGTCATGTACTGCATGATTTATGAAGTATGCCACACATACCTAGTCCCTAGGTATGTACTTCGGATACATGGTGATGAATGTACATGTCGTTATAATGGATCAACAAGAAATATACTTTAACTAGTTATGTAAATTTAAAATTTTTTAAATTATGTAACCCTAGAGACATGTACTTTTGTGTGGTATAAAATCTAGGAAAAACCATGTGATAGTATTTTCATGTATACATATAAATATATTTTATTAACATCATTATAATATTCAAGATCTTCACATCCTGTGTGAGTTTTATTATAGTTATAATTCTATGTTCATGCAATATGTCACATAGATTAATGTGTATACTAGTATAATACATGTTGGATTGTTTTGTATTGTTATTCATTTGGTTATCTCCAAGGTTCATAATATGTACACAATTAATTTTAAATGAATTTATTAATTTTATTAAAAAGATAATGGATAAGAATCTCAAGAAAATTCAAGAAAGTTTTAAGATAAAATAATTTTTTAATTAAAGATAATAATTAACCGATTCGGGTGTGATTTATCTTAAATTAGAAATATTAAATAATTGAATGCTAGTTTTATTAAATAAATATTATTTTGGATTCATGTGGTTGATCCTGAGCTAGACATGACCTTTCTATGTGATTTGTTTACTTTTAATATATTATCAAATTAAATCGTTGGCATGCATGCCTTATCTCCTTAGTAACATGTATTGAATGTGTTCCCATTGATTCATTTATTTAATCCCCCCTTTACCCCTCAACTATATGTTAGAAAAAGCATATGTAATGGATGGACCACCCAAGAACGTAGAGGTGGTTTAATTTAGGAGTTTAGGAGAACCCAATCCAAGGAGATACAAAGTTGGATTGGTGGAGATCTGTAAACATGAACCATAAAAGGATAATGGTTTTTCTCCCAAAGGTCATTGGTTAGTTTATCAACCACTAGATAAACTATCCATTAGTGCAATCTCATGATCATTCCACTTATTTTATTTCTATTAGATTGCATGGTTATTCATTATATACTTTGTTTTGTGATCACATAATTAAGGAATTAATAAGAATGAAATATGGAAGTAAAATAAATTTTCTTATATGTGAATATTATCTAAAGAAATTGTTAATAACTAAAATAATCACACTTAATATTAACAAGCATGTGATAAAGATAATAATTGGAAATTTGCGTATAAAGGATAAAATCCCTTAATAAAATATTATGTTGGTATAGCCTTCTATTACTTTGGTTAGAATTGAACCATAATTCAATGTGCTTCACCAAAAAAGGTTGGGGTTCAATAAATTATTGGGGAATTTTAATTTGAGGTTTTGGGCTTACTTAACATGGTTAACATCAAGGTTTGACTGCCAAAGAAGGACTTTGTGTAACTAAGAGGAAAAGGTTGAGGAAATATAAATTAATGATTTCAGGATTATGGATTCCACTCAACGGATAAACAAATCAGGATTTAATCCAATTGTAATTTTGAATCCCTAACTTAAACCTTTCAAGTTTCATGAACAACTAAGGCTCAGGTAATGATAACAGTTATATGGATCCTTTTCACTTTAATTTCCAATAAACAATACATTTAGAAGCCAATGATTAGGGTTATTGGGTTTTGATAAAAAAGTTGGTGACTAATAAATATAAAAATTATTTATTTACTAAAATGTTATCAGATAAATTACTAAAATTCTTCTAAAATTATTATTACTAACAACATAAAAAATGACATCAAACATATCATTGTGATCCATTCTTTATAAGGAAAACCTTGTATCCTATACTAATTTTTAGGAGTGAAAAAGGTGCATAAAAGACATCCTTTTCGATGAAAGGAAACCGTATGTGCTGGAATAACCATTACCAATTTCTCCAGGAAATGAGGTGAGTGATAAAAAAACTCCCCATATTAGAAACATCTAAATGATGCTACATTTGTTCATTTCTTCCTACTATCATCCATGTATAATGAGATCTTGAAGAAACATGAGAAAATGAATTCTTATAACAACATGTCTCACTTTTTGGATCTCTATCATGAGAAGGAAATACAAGAGAGGTTGGAGATCTCCAATGATTTGTTTATGACTATGCATGGAGTGTCTACACAAGTTGTCCCTTATGTAGTCAAGATTATTGGCTACATTGATTTCCTAGACAACTCTGGGAATAAATTACCATATGATATGCTTACATATCTCATACTATCATCACTTCATAACACCTTCTCTAATTTTATTTTGAATTATAACTTGAGTAATAATGTGAAGATTCAATCAAAACTTATGAACTTGATTTTTTAAGTGGATAAGGACATATGGTGTTCAAACCCATAGTATATACGATTAATATTAAGAGGAAGGAAAAGGAAAGTTGGCCTATGAAATATAAATAGTCTGAAGCCCTTGAGAACCATCTGACCAAGTAGAAGAAGATCTAAATATAGGTTAAGGAAAAGGATGTAGTTTGTTTTTAATTTTTCAAGTCTGTCCAATGGAAGAGGGCCTCCAACCAAAGGAAAGGGAAGCCAAATGTGCATTAGTTATCTAGTTCAATCATTCCATTTCTACACATTGTGAATTAGATATATCTTATGGTGATCACATCTATATGAAAATAGATGAAACTAGTATATTTCAAAAAAACGCTAGATGAGAGATGGATCAATAAGCTATCAATGGTGTGAGGATGGATTCTCATACCATTGGTCACTAAGACCTTTCATTGATAAAATTAATTATTTTTGTATTATATTATTTTTATTATGTAATTACTATTACCAAAAACATAAATTCTCTACCATGTTTGGATACAGATGGGTTTTTTGCATATTCATAAATAAAAGTTTTTTCATTTATAAGGACAACATATGATATGGTATTAACCATTTAAATAATAGTTTGTATGTATTAAATTACAAAATAAACATTTTGGAAATCAATAATGAATTTGGATCACACGACACATATAACACCAAGTTGTGGAATCACATCATGTGTCATGTAAATGAGAAGTGTTTAAAAATTCCCGATCAAGATGGATATTTAGACTCTGCTAATATAAAACCAATAGATTGATGAAATGCAAGTTTACAAATGAAAATTATCAAACCACCGTTTAGTGGATATGCTGAAAGGGCCACATTTCTTATAGGATTGCTACACAATAATTTGTTGGTCCATTTCCAGTAGAGTCTAGAGGTGGATATTCTTACTTCACAACTTTTTATAATGACATGATTAGATATAGATATATTTACCTGAGGTTGTATAAGTATAAGTCCTTTGAGGAATTTAAGGAATTAATGAATGAAGTAGATAAACATAGTTGTAATAAGATTAATAATCTATAATCAGACTGAGGTAAAGAATATCTTAACCAATAGTTTATCAAAATTTTATAGGAGTTTGGAAGACAATCTCAAATCACTATACATTATACACCATTGTAGAATGATATTAGTGAAAGGAAGAACTATACATTGTTTTACATGGTATAGTCGATGATGAATCATGAGGATCTTCCATTATCCTTTCAAGGATATGAATTACAAACTACGATATACACATTAAATAGAGTACCAAATAAAGTAGAAAATGGAATTATCATTCATCTATGTAGTTAATAGAAAGACATTTTATCGCATACACGTGTATGGGAATGTGAAAATTTTGTTAAGGGATAATCAGAAAACAAACTTGATTCTTGGGGAATGAACAGTATCTTTATAGTATATCCCAAGGAAATAAAGGGATGCTACATATTAAAACCCTCATACAAGAAAGTGACTTTTTCTAGACAAGATGTCTATATTGAGAAGAATTATTTCCTCAAAAATGATAGTGGGAGAAATATTTACATTGATGAATTTGATTCTCAAGATACACAAGAGTTGGAACAGGAACAATTTCCAAAAGTCCCCATAGAAGAACAAGTTCCTAAAATGCAGGTACTACATAAGGGTGTACAATTGTTAAGGGAACCATAGAGATATGTTTTTCTAGTCACTAAGGATGGTGAATCATTATTGATGGAAAATATGAACCCTTATCCTACAAGGAGGTAGTAGAGAGATTAGAAGTTTCAAGATGGCTAGAAGCTATAAATTTTGAGATGGATTCCATGTATAAATTTTTTTCGGGTTTTGGTCAATGTTTTAGATGTTGTAAAGAATGTTGATTGTAAATGGGTTTCCAAGAGGAAATTGGACATGGAAGGTAAAGTAAGTACCTATAGAGAAATGGTGGTGCTAAAGGGTTTAAGAAGTATCATGGAATTGCTGATGATGAATCCTTTCCCCCAGTTTCCATGTTTAAATCCATCGGAATCATATTTCCCATAGCATCATACCATGACTTTGAGATTTGGAAGCTAGATAAAAAAAACTAAACTACTTAATATAGAATGTTAGGAAGATTTCTATATGACACAACAAGAAGGGTTTGTAAATCCAGGTGATTCAAAAAGGATTTTTCAAGTTGTAGATATGAATTTATGAATTGAAACAAGCATCTAGTTTATGGTACATTCAATTTGATGAATGCATAAAATAATTTGGTTTCATTAAGAATGAGTGTGAGCTGTGTGTTTATAGATAGATTTGTTGAAATGAAGTCATTATCCTAGTTTTATGTGTTGATGACATATTACTTATTAGAAAATAAATACCGATTTAACAATCTGTTAAGGACTATTTGAACAGATTCTTTTTTTCATGAAAGACTTAAGTAAAGCAATCTACATTGTACGGATCAATTTCATTTGTAATATATACAAGAGGATACATATACTACACCAAATTACATATTTTGAAAAGATACTAAATATATTCAGTATGGAACAATCCAAGAGGGAATTATTTACAGTGTCATATTATTCTATATCTTTCTAGGAAAATGATTCATCTGACAAAAATGGATAATGATAGAATGAGTAAGATCCCATACTCATCGGAGATAGAATAAACAATATATGTCAAATTATGTACTAGTCTTCATGTTGAATATTCATTGAGCATGGTAGGCAGAAATCAAGTAGATCTATGAGAACATAATTTGAATGTCGTTAATACAATCCTTAATTATCTATGAAGAACTAAGGATATGTTCATTCTGTGTGGAGAAGAATAGGATATTATCATCATAGTGTATATAGATACCGGTTTTAAGAAATATCAGAATGATCAGATGTGGGAAATAGGATATGTTTTCTTATCTCAATAGTGAATATGTGTGCTGGAATAGTTCAAAGAAACATGCTTTTCATGATTCTATTGTGGATTCTCTGTACAAAATGTCTTATGATATAGCTAAGGAATCCATATAGATTCAAAATGTTTTCTAGGAGTGTGAGTTGGTGCCTAGTAGTAAAGTCCCTATAATATTATATTGTGAAAATATTCTAGTGGTGGTTCTTTCAGAATATCCAAAGTTACATCAATAGACAAATCATGTACTCCAGAAGTATCACCACTTGATTTATTTTTATCAACGGGGTGAATATTTAGTGATTAGAGTATCCACAAAAGAGAATGTGGTATACCCCTTGACTAGAATCCTATCTCAACAGAAGGATTAGTATAATGTTAGAGCTAGTGAATTAGTGGTCATTAGTATTTGGCTCTATTGAAAGTGTGAGTTGGTTAGAGATAGTTCCCTCAAAAAAATTCGGTTGATCTTTATGATAAATTGAATTCATGGTTTTTTCAATATAATTATGTTCATTATAACATCATGATTTATCTTTTGTGGGAAATTTCATGTGATCATTTCCTAATGTTATTTATCACCCTAGAAGGTCATAGCAGATCCCTGTTATGATGAGAAACCAAAAGTGTTGTGACACAATTATTGAATATATATTCTATAGACAAATGATCTCATTTTAGGGACTTAAATGATATAGTTTATCATGAGTGGAGACTCATAGGTATTTGAGAAACCTTCTCTTGGTGTATTCCCTTCATAATGTCTAGGAGGATATTTTGAGAACAAGACCTGGCAGTAGGAAATAAACATTTTTGTGTGTCAATGGATGTTCCTGTCTATGGATGTGTGTATTGGTATTGAAAATATATGATTATTATTAATGACTATTATGAGTCACACACTACGATGTATTGATGACATCCATGATGACAGATGTTCGCGGTGAGGTATGATATGTTGGTTGTGTCACGAGTAATATTGAATTAATGAATAATGTGATAATAGATTTAACCCTACTATTATTTAATGGAAGATAATATCCCATCCCTTTTGATGGAAATTACATTACCTAAATAATTCCATGAACCACGGTGATCAGTATGAATGTTATATTTCTAAAATGTCAAAAAAAGAGATGATGAGCATATTGGTTGATAGTATTGGCATGAAACCTACTCGATTAGAGATATTGTGATAAGGGAATTATATTACAAGGTACGAATTTTCAAGAGGTGACATGCCATTTTAGAATTAACTTCTTTAGCTAGGTTTTACTTAGTGTGTTTCTAGATGATAACCTTGGACTTTAAATAGGTTCACCAAATGACATTGAGAAAGGGGCCTTGAGGGTAACACACGAAGTGTATCCAGAATCAGAGTTAAATAATATATTTAAAAATTTGAATAAATATTATTCCTAGTAATTTTTTAATAATTATTCACTTATGTCTGATCGCATTTATTATGAAATTAGTTATTTGAGAGAGAGAAAATTTGGCAGAATAATTAATAATTTTTTATTTTATATTTAATAAAATTATTATTTATCAATTTATCAGTGAATACTGTAGTGATATTTATTTAAGAAATAAATAGTCATTATTCAGTGCGCAATAAATATTGAAGATGATTTGTTGGTCAAGGTTAAGGGACTAGTGAGGAAGAATAATATTTTTTTATTTAAAATAACTTCCATATTATGAACATGTCAGAAAATAATAATATCGATGTTATTATTTGACATTGGGTTTCACATTGTTTAATAATATAATTATGTTACTTGTGAAAATTATTTATTATTACTCAACTAAAATAAATTCATAGATATATTATTCCCTTAGTAGCCAAGTGGTGTTAATGGCATGTGACACAATATTTTGGAGAAAATCTCTCGAGCCTTGAGATATCATCCCTCTCCAAGAAGGATCATAAGAATGAGAGTGGTCCTTCTCCACTTGATCAAGAATAATACTTTGGTATAGTTTATCAAGTCAATCAAAGGAGGTTAATTCAAGAACAAGGATCTTACGTGCAAGCACATGGATACTCTTTTGGTGACTTTCGGAGGTTCGAGGATCACGTGTGGATCACAACATTATGATATCTAACCTTGATCATTACAACACAATTAATGCACAATATTGATATATGGTTAGATGCATCAATGAATAAAGAATAACCTTCAATATATTTCTATTTTATTAAATTTATTATAAACACCATGTGTTGATAAACTCTCACTTGGTTTTGTGTTTATCTCTATCTTTCTTGTTCTTTGATTCAATTCCTTTGGTCATGAAGTTATTCTTCAGAATATGACTCATATTGATTATAAATAATGGAAAAAAGAAAAGTTGGGAACCATCCCTCCAGCACATCCACTACTCCTGAAACCTTCAAAAAGGCAGAACATTATCATTTTTCAATCGATTATAAGTAAAAAGGATGATGTGATATTATAATTATAGAATTATAATTATTTCATATGTTTCATATATAAATTTTAATCCCATCATAATTACTATATATTAAATATAACACTGGAAAATGAATTATATCGCTAAATGGAGATGGTAAGCCATGCGTATGCTCAATAAATACATTAACTTCTCATTTTATTAAAATAATGTAAATAATGTGGGGGTAAAAAATCATTTTAAACTTTTAGTAAATTTATTATAATTAATTCATTATTAATTTACAATGAAACATACTTGTAAGAGGTAAAATAAGAACTAAAAATAATGTGATCAATTAAGTATATTTCTTATCCTTAGAAAAACACTCCTTAATATCTCCTACTAAGGATCCAATATTTGGTATTTGGATAACAAAAGAACATATAGGATGTGAATATGGAATTTTAAAAGTTATTTTGGTAGGGTACGGTCTAACTATAAATCTCAATATAGTGTAAATAAGTTAATGGTGAGGTTCCCTTTTATCATTAAGGATAGGGGAACTTTTTGGATTTCTTAATATATTTAAATATAATATGATAATTATCAATCCCAATTTCCTTAAAAATTATATGGATAAGATTATAATATTGGATGGGTTTTAAAATAGATAAAATGTTTGGGCTGGTTAGAGATGTGTTTCAATAAGTATCATTTTGTTTAACACCCTTGTTAACCTATTATTACATTCACCATGGTATCAATTTATTCACACTTAAAAGAATATATTTTTCTCTATTAGGAAACTAATGAATCATAAATTAAAAAATGGTGAAATTTTCTACCATTTTATATCATTATTTTCCATTAGAAAATTTTTTAATTTTATAAAAAATTTAATAAAATATTATTTTTATAAAATTGCATAAATGCCAATTTTGAGAATGCTCATCCAATATGACATAAAATAAATTATCAAAATATATTAATTTCAGTACAATACTTTAACAAAACACTAATATTTCTTGTGGGCAGATGTGGAAAACAGGACACTTTCTGTGCCTTCGCGACCCGCATATGTGTGGAGGTGGGTCTTACCACCCCGCTCCCATCGCATGTTCTTGTCCGGGAAGGCACCAAATTCTCTTTGTGGAAGTGTGTTTTCTACCAGGCCCCTTTGAGCTTCTGTATGGTATGTGGGCTCTAAGGCCATGCAGAGTCTGTTTGCAGGCGTAAATCCTCTCACAAAGGCAAGGGCTGTCTGGAAGCTTTTATATATATATATATATATATATATATATATGGGTTTTAAATTTTTTTTATGGAAAAGGGATATAGTATTAAATATTTTTTAAAATGGGTCTTTATATGCGTGAACCTCGTTCACGAATCTTCGGTGCAGAGAGATGCATGAACGGGGTTCACGCATCCTACACAGTTGGGATAAAATATGTTTGAAGCCCGTTCACACATCTAAGCTCACCAAGAAGCGTGAATGGGGTTCACGCATCCTTTTTATAATATATGAAGGATGCATGAACCCTATTCTCGCATCCCATATAATGTTTTAATTTTTATTTATTTTTTTTAAAAAAAATTCTATTTCTCTTTTTTTTGTTATATATATATATAATAAAAAAATTCAGCCTAATTTATCTGCAATTTAATATCCAACAGTACTGCCATTATAGTAGTCTGGATTCTAACAAACACCCTCGCCCATGGCTCTCTTTTATAAGTGGGAAGGCCCAGGAAATCCTTCTGCATTTTCGATGTGGGATTCAGGTTCTCTCTTTCCCGCGTAGAACATTCTACATTTCTAATGTGGGATTCTATTTCAAGTAAATGACTCTGAAAGACTATAAAATACAAACTATAAGACCAATATAAATGAAACATAATACAAAGATTAATCACATATGGAATTGTTGAAAATAAATAGAATTTCATAAAAAAATGTTGATTAATAATAACTTATAAGCTTTCAAAGTCACAAGCTTGAAACTTAAAAATTGTTCAAATACGTGTCTTTGAAAGAGTATAAAATAAAAACTATAAGACCAATATGAATGAAATGTAAAACAAGAATTAAACATATAAGAAATACTTGAAAATAAATAAATTTTTATAAAACAATATTGATGAAAAATAATTTATAAGGATTAAAAACCACCAACTAGAAACATAAAAATGTTTCAAGTACGTGGCTATGAAAACCTATAAAATAAAAACAGTAACACCAATATAAATGAAATTTAAGACATCGATTAGACATATAAAAAATAGTTAATGACTAATTAGTTTATTAGTAATATAATTATTAATTAGTTAATTTGTAATATAATTGTTAATTACATAATAATTATAAAGTTAACTAGTAATATAATTATTAATTATACGATAATTAAGTATTTAGTTACTAATATAACTATCAATTATATAATAATTCATTATTTAATTAGTAAATTATTAATATAATAAATAATAACAATTATTCATTACAATTATTAGTTATTAATTATTAATAATTAATTATTTAAAAATACATTATTTAATTTTAAATATAATTATTAATTATATAATAATTAACTAATTTATTATTATATAATTAGTTTTTAATAATAAATAATTATATTGGTAATTAACTAATTAATTATTATATAAATAGTAATTAGTACTTATAATTAATAATTATATTACTAATTATAATTCATAATTATATTACTAATTATAATTAATAATTACATTACTAATTAAATAATTATATATTATATGATTAATAATTATATTATTATTTCACAAATTAATTATTATATAATTAACAATTAACAATTAAAAATTAAAAAATATAATGAATAATTATAATGAATAATTATATTGCTAATTAACTAATTAATAATTAATAATTAAAATTACAAATTATAACTATTAATTATAATTAATAATTTATTAATAATTTATTTTTGAATAATTAATAATTATATTACTAAATAACAAATTAATTATTATATAATCAATAATTAGTAATTAATAAATTTTAATTATAATGAATAATTATAAAAAATATTTATAATTTGTAATTATATTACAAATAAATTAATTATTTATTTTAAAATTATTAATTATATTACAATATTACTATTTCATTATTATAAAATAAATAATTAATCGTTATCATTAATAATTATATAACAAATTAACAAATTAATTATTATATAATTAATAATTAATAATTAATATCTGATAATTGATAATTAATAATTATAATGAATAATTATAATTAATAGTAATTTTACTAATTAACTAATTAATTATCAATTAATAATTATATTACTAATTAACTAATTAATTATTTAATAATTATATTACTTATTAAATAATTATTTATAGTTTATTGGTAAATAATAATTAACAATTAACAATTTAATAATTTATAATTATATTAATTTTTGACTAATTAATAATTATATTACCAATTAACTAAATAATCATTAAATATTTCTTATATGTTTAATCCATGTTTTAATTTTCATTAATATTGGTCTTATAGTTTTTATTTTATATGTTCTCTAAGCCATGTACTTGAAAGATTTTAAAGTTTCAAGTTGGTGGTCTTGAAAGCTTGTAAATTATTTATCATCAACATTGTTTAGACATTATTTTTATTTTCAACAATTTCATATATTTTTAATCCATTTTTTATGTTTCATTATTATTCGTCTTATAGTTTTTATTTTATAGTCTATCAAAGACACATATTTGAAACATTTTTTAGTTTCATGTTGATGGCTTTGAAAGCTTATATATTATAGTTTATCGACATTTTTTAAGAAATTCTTTTTATTTTCAAAAATTACTTACATGTTTAATCCATGTTTTATGTTTCATCTATATTGGTCTTATATTTTTTATTTTATATTCTTTCAAATTGACGTACATGAAACAGAATCCAACATCAGAAATGAAGAATGTTATGCGCAGGAAAGAGGGAAGATGAATCCTACATCGATTATGCAGAATGATTTCCAAGGCTAGCCCTCTTATAAAAGAGTCCTGGGTGAGGGTGTCCGTTAGAATCTAGACTGATGTAACATCAGAACTACTGGATATTAAATAGTAGATAAATCTTGCTGAAATTTTTTGTTTTATTTGAATATATATATAAACAAAACCAAACCAAAAAAATATAATTTTTTTTAAAATATATGAAAAAATTAAAAATAAAATATTCTGTAGGATTCGTGAACGGGTTTCACGCATCCTTCATAATGTTTACAAAGAATGTGTGAACCCTATTCACGTATATCTTCACATCGAAGATGCGTGAACGGGATTCACGCATCTAAAGACCGATTTTTAAAAATATTTCAAAACCTATCCATTTTCCATAAAAATATTTCTAAAACCCATATATATAAAAATCCTTATCTAGAACATGCTCCCTCTGACTCTGATGGTGATGTGCAGGTCCAGGCTTCCTCCTCTTCAAGTTTGTTTGCTGTTTCCCCAAGTTCCCCTTCAAACCACATATCTCCCCTCCTCCCAACAGTGATTCCCCCCTGCTCCTGGGAGTTCCCCTGAGCTCGTCTTCCCTGCTCCCTGTCGTTGTTCGCTACCCAAGCCCGATCCTAGGAGTGGTGGAGGCTCTGTCCCCTCTTTCCTATGGGTATCTAGCCTTTCCAGAGACGTTTAAGGAGCTCCCGACTCTTTGCGCCCCTTATGAGCCTCTTCCTAGGGCCTTGGACCTTTTGTTTCGGCCCTTCCCCTCATAGAGAGCCTTCAGTGGCACCCAATCATGCCCCAATGGCGGTCTCCTCTTCCACGTATGTTCCTGAGCTTGTCCTTGCCTTCACTTCCCCTGGCGCTCCCCAGGATCCCCTAGCCACACTTCCTTTAGATGGTGTCAAGCAAGTGCCATCCCCCAGCCCTTCTCTAGCCAAGAAGGTCTTGGCCCCTTTACCCCCTGCGAATCGTTGGAATCCCCCAGGCAGTTGTGGGAAGACAAGGCTGATCCCTCTCCTCTCAGACCTCCTCTAGCCCCCACCCTGAAGCACTTAGGAGACCTCCCCTCTCAGGGATACCTAGAGGCTCTTGTGGGCTCCTCCCCCTCTCCTGAAAAGTTCCACCTCCTGGTCAATCGCTCCTCATCTCTTACCCATCTCAATGGAGACAAGGTCCCACATGGCTCTACATTCTCCCCCCCAGTCATCTAAGAGTGTTATGAGGATCATCAAATCCAACGCTCAAGAATATAACATCATTTCTCCTCTTGATGGATTCCAGGCCTTTCTGTAGGGACGAAAGGTCCCAACTCATAACATTTAATGACAACTGTCATTGTTTGGAATGCCCGGGGGACTGGGGCCTAGGCCAAAGTTGAATTCCTCCTGTCCGAATTTTGCATACATCAGGTTTCACTGATGTCTATTCTAGATCACAAGAAGAAGGATCTACAGATCGAAGATATGGAGAGAAGACACAGTTTTTCCAATTGCTTGCATGGCAGTCCATGAAACAATCATATTTGTATCTTCTGGAAAATTCATTTAAATGTGGAAAAGGTGGAGTTATCATCCCAACAGCTCTACACTATGGTATGGGAGGTAGGGTCATACTTCTTCATCATAGTTATTTATGCGAAATGTGTGGCGAATAAGAGAGTTGCGCTTTGGAAACACCTCTCAACATTTCAACCCAGAAATCTCTCCTATGTTGTTGCTGGAGATTTCAACTCTGTCATGGATGCAACAGAAAAAAAGGAGTTGGTCTATAAAACCAAGGATCTATGAATGATTTCAAAGAGTTTATGTCATCAAATGTCCTGATGGATGTGGGCTTCATCGGTGACCCATTCACCTGGTTTAACAATAAAAAATGGAACGGGCGTATATGGAGCTGTCTCGATCACTGCCTCACCAACCTTCAAGGTATCGACTCCTTCCCCTAGGGAAAGGTTACTCACCTAGCATGCATCATTTTTTATCACACCCGTATATTTATTCATATGAAAAGAGATCAATGGAGGGAGAAAAACTCCACCTTCTCGACTAACTGGACTCGCTCGGAAGGTTTTCTGTAGGCCATTATAGAATCATGGAACCAACCATAATCTGGATGGGCTTGGGATAGGTTTCGTGAAAAACTCAGAAGATTAAGACCCCACTTGTATGAATGGACAAGACTCAACCCCATCAACGACGATCATATAGAGGACCTCATTGATGATATTTCTATCCTGGAAACTCAACTCCGGGAAGCCTAGGACGACGACATATTTTCTAGAATGACGAAGAAACAAAATTTTCTGGGCAGGAAGTTAATTGAGATCGAGAAGGTGTCCAGAAGAGCGTTTTTGGGCCCTTTGGATGAGATAAGGCTACATGAACACTGAATTCTTCAATGGATGCATTTAGGGGAAGAGGGAAACCATAATAGTTAACTTTCAGTAGCAAAATGGTTTTTATAAAGGGGATATCAAGGTGGTGGGTCATAGGGCGGAGGATAATTTCAGAAACCTTCTTGAGGTCCCCAAGATGCAACATGAGATGTGCCCCTTGACACAGATAGCACAGAAACCATCCGGAGTAGCATCCCCAACTTTATCAGTGACAATGATAGCAGGCAGTTAGAGGCCATCCCTGATGAAGGGGGGGTCAAAGGGGATATCCTTGCTCTAAAACCGAAAAGTTCCCCAGTCCCAGACGGGTTCCTAGTTATGTTCTTTGTCTTTGCATGGGAGGTTATCAAAGATAATATTATTGAGTCAGTGTAGGAATAAATTATAGGTGGACACGTCCCAATAGATATATGTCCCTCAAAGATGGTGCTTATTCCAAAGGATAAAGAGATGACATCTATGGGGAAGTACAGACCTATCTGCCTTTGTAACTTCTCATATAATATTTTAGATGATTTGATCAAAAAAATAATCAGTCACCTGCTTCCCCAGATTATATCTAACGAGAAACATGGCTTCATGTAGGGATTTAACATCCAATGGGCTACTTGGATCTCAAAGGAGATGGTTAAGGATCTCAACAGGAAGTTCACTGGGTCTAACATCATGATTAAACGTGATAGGGACAAGGATTACGATAGGATGAGTTGGCATTTCATCCTGTAAGCAACGCAACACTTCGTTTTCAAAATGTTCTCTAGATATATGATATTTAGATGTTTTTCTTCTCCATGCATTACCATGGGGCTCATGGGAAGATGCTTCGGATTCTTTAAATCGTTTTGCGGACTACGACAGGGGGACCCAATAACTCCCATACTTTTCATATTTTCCCAAGATGTTCTCTCAAGGAATATCAAAACCTCTAATTCCGGTAATCGTATCTTCCCATACAGGAACAAATCTAGTATGAGCATCATGTCTCTTGTAATTTATGTAGATGGCATCCTTTTCTTCAACAATGGTGGGTCATGATCAATCAACGGTTTTAGTAATATCAAAGAAAATTTACATAATATTTTGTGGGAAATGTGTGAAACAACACTAAAAGAAGTGTATCTATTCGAAAACCCATCTGTAACCGATGAGCCCAAATAATTCAGGAGATGATGGGTTTTTCTCGGAAAATCCTTCTGTTAGAATATCTCAGAGTACTGATCTCTAATGGGAAAATTAAGAAGGTGTAGTTTGAAAACATAATAAGCATATTCAAAACTCGTTTCTACAATTGGAAGAACATGTTTCTTTCATTCAGGGATAGAATCTCAGTGGCCAATAGTGAATTGATATCCATTCCCATGCACATATTAGATGACATTATCTCTCCAAAATGGACAGTCTTACAGATTGGAATAATCCGGATCTCATTCATTTTGGATAATACATAGGACGGAAAATTTCGATGGGATTCATGGCCTCGGATGGCCACACATCTTGATGAAGGTGGTGTGAACCTCCAGAACGTGATGGAGAGTATGCATGGTATGCACGCCAAACTTTCATAGGACATAATTAAAGGGAATTCAATGTGGGGATGATTCATCCGCAATCGGTATGAAGATGATTGGTGTAACTGGGGGAATCGATCTGGAAACCTCTCGGCCCTCAACAAATGGATGAGAGATGTTCTCATCGTGATGGAGACCAAGGACATATGGGTGATAGGTAGAGGAGAAATTCAGTATTGGAAAGACAATTGGGCATGATGCATGATCCACTTCCAAAGGTGCCCAATGCCGGAGATCACTTTTAACCCAGAGAGTATGCACGTGAACATCAAGTCTGAAACTCTATATGCCTACAAAAAAAACTTGTTCGACAATATTACCCCTTCAGATGATCCATACAAGTGCGTCATTTTGGAGTCTACATCTGGATCCTTCCACACTCGATCTTAAGTTGAATCCATGCATATCAGACAGGGAGAGGACCCATGGGAAAGCCACCTATAGTGAAAAGAAACCCCAACTAAGTTGAACTTTCAGGTATAGGGGATCTAAAATAGAGCCATTCCGACATATGATAACATTCAGAAGAAAGAAATTCATACTGCCTCTCGATGTGTGTGTTGCACCAACCCATCCATCAAATCAGCATGTAACCTATTTATATAGAGTTATTGAGATAAATTTTCATGGGACTTGGTAGGTCAATGGATGGGAGTGCAGAGAAAATATGCCAACGAACCATACTTATACCCCTGGTGGTTTTAGGGAACCGAGAATCATCCCAGGGTTCGAAATCATCATGGCATGGCTTGTGCTTCAATATGCTGGGTCATTTGGGATATGAGGAACAAATAACGTGGAGGGAACTACATGTTGCATAAATTTCTCATGGTTAGACTACTTTCCTTGATGGAGGAGCTTAGTTCTCTCCTTCATGGAGGGATGCCAACGAAATCTCAGACTGTGAATGGTCCTAGCCTAGGGCAAGGGAGGTGGGTTAAGTGGAACCCTCCTAGCTCCGGTCACAAACATAACATGGATGGCTCATGCGCTCAAGGAATCATGAGAGGAGGGGGATGATTTGAGACTCCAGGGGATCTGAGGTCATTGGATTTAGCAAGTATTACGGTCTAGGAACCCCCATTGAAGTAGAAGTTAGAGCCATTCTTATGGGTTTATCTATCTGCCTCGACCATCACATTCACATCTCCTCCGCTAAATCTGATCTGCACCTCCTGTTCAACTTCTTTCTAGACAAAGCCAGGCCCCTCATGGTTCATATTTTACATTATCAGGAAATGCAGGCTCATGCTGCGTGAGGATACTGATATTAACCACATATTGAGGGAGGTCAATTCTTCCGCTGAATACCTTGCTAGCAAGGGGAGCCCCGAAAACTGATGTATTGACTATAATAGCCCTCAGTCTCTTCCCAATTCCTGCAACCTCCTTTTAAGAAAAGATGCCTTAGGCCTGTACCACATTCATCCCCCTTGACATGGTGGGATCTTTAATAAAAAGTCATTTTCAGTCAATTAGTAATTATTTATAGTCATAACTTTATTGTGTCCCAATAAGGATACAAAATATTTATTTATAACTAAGAGGGTGAAATTCTGTAAAAATCATTGATTTAAATAATATTTTGGGCATTTTCACAGACTGGTGTCCATTAGATAGATAAATATCATGCATATGGTGTTAAATATTGAATTATATTCATATAATAATAATTAGGATGAAAAAATATCACCTTATCAATTATTTTAAACATTTATTAATATATGTTTCCCTTTACTAATTTGATAAATTTTACCGTAGTTACTATTCATATTGATGAATAATAAAAGGGTTATATTTATCAAATGTTGGCATACTGATTCAAAATATTTAATCAATTTAATTAAATTCAATAAATATATGAAGTATAAATTAATTCTAAAATATGTTCATAAAACATGATGAAAAACAATTTTAGAAAAATACACTTTTAGGCATAAAAGTGGATTTATTCATATCTCATGTATAGTAAATATATTAAATGAATATTTAAACATTTTATTTTCATAAATTATATATTTCGTAAAAATAATTCAAAAATATTTATTTTTTTTTAAATTATTATTTAAAAAATAAATTTCAATAATAGAAATAGTTTTTTAGAAAAACATATCTTTTTAATTTTAAAATGATTTTTATTTTATTCTGAATTAATTGGAAACAATTTTTTTAATTTTATACATTTATAAACATAAATTGTCCACAATTTAATTATTATTATTCACACTAACCATAACAATAGATATTTCGTATCTTTAATATTTAATTATAATATTTCATAAGTCTATCTTGGTTCATTTAAATTCATGGTTGCGTATAACCCAAGCTATTGATGAAATAAAATTATATAAAAATAATTATTTTATAAAATATCATTGTAATAAACTATTCCCCCCAATTAAATTAATTTTCTATAATAACATCACCACTCTTAGAGAAACAAATAATGAAATCTCAATTTCCTTACATCCTTGGGTTCCCATATATCTTCATTTAATTTTTGATTGATTTATAGAACATTCACTATGTGAGTAGTCTTCTATTTCAATTTATCTATAAAATCGAAGATTTATAATTTTTATTCTTCATTATAAATATCATTTTTTAGTTGTATGATGAATAATTTTAGAACATTTGATGGATCATCTATTTACTTCTTTAAAAGATACATACGAAACACATGTTGAATAAGAGAGATGTTAGGTGGTATCACAAAGTGATCCGCTAATAACCCTACTCGATTGAGAATCTAAAAATGTAAAATATACCGATGGATCAACTATCCCAACATTATGAATCTCATAACCCTATTCTATATAAAAATTCAAAAAAAAATATTCACCAACATCAAATTTTGTTTATGCTAATGATTGTCAACATAATGTTTTTGTCGACTATGAGTTGCCTTAATGTTCTACTAAATGATTTTGAATTTCTTGGTAATTTACTCATCAAGATTAGTTACAATTAGATTTACCTCTATTACATCATCCCATCCTAATGTAATTATTCACTTATTTTTATATTCGGATTCATAAGGAGTCACCTGAAGGATCAGATGAATTTTATTTTTGATAGAAAAATAAATTAGAGGAACTTGTTTTTCTAAAATACCTTCAAAATCCAAAACATAAGATCTCAAAATATACTCTATTATTTTAATGGTTCTCTTATAAAGACCATCTGGCTCAAGATGATGCATGGTACTTAAAAAAACACAATATTCAGAGCATGCTCAATACATTTCCAAAACATTGAGGTAGACCTCATATCCTGGTGAGACACAATTGAATATGGTACTCCATAAAACCATTCCACTTTTTTAAAATAAATTCTAGGAAGATGATCCATAAAGAAAAATTATATAATTAAAATGAAGTTTGTGGAATTATTTATGTGATTTAATACAAAACAACTAACATTGTTCCATTTATATGGTTTGGGTAATCTGATAAAAAAATATATGGCATCATTTTAACATTTTTATTAGGGAATTGGTAATTGTTTTAACATCATCTTGGACATATACCTCTCAAACATAAATTATAATTATAAAAATCTAGAGATACCCAAACTAAAAAATCTATATTCATATTGTATTCCTATAAATACTCTTTCAAATCTCAATACCACTTTGTACATAAAGGATTAATAGATAATGATAAACTGAGAACATATTCCAATATCTCCTTCTTTAAATATGTTTGGCCCAAAACACATACATGAATCTAGAACCTTATCATTCCATGAAAATATTAACCACCTTCTTATATATCTCTTTATCTTTCTTCTTCACATAATTAAAATTAAAATGGATATATGGTTAAAAATTCACTTGAGAAAGATAATATTTCTCCCCTTCAATCAAGATTTTCATATCCATCATTTCCACTTATTTAAATAATAGATATATTTTTATCCTCATCCTGGATAATTATTCATGAATCCTTCAACTCATATCAGCTTCCACCTTGTACTCTTTCTTAGGGTGGTAATGTTTTGAGTAGTCATAATCCTTTATCAGCCCCAACCATATTATTTATAATATATTAAACTCTATATATGTGAAAATGTAGGAGAAATTTGTTTATCTGTTATATACATCTCAAATTTATCTATAAAGATAATTCCTCCAAATATTTAATGTAAAAAATTAATATATATAACTCAAAATCATGTTTTGGTTAATTTTCATCATGAACCATCAATTTTCATAAGGCATAAGCTATCCCCACATTAATATTTATGATAAAACAAATAAATCCCTTACATAATGCATCCTTATATATTAAAATCTCTTTTACACTTTATGGTAATTTAACCAAAATTTCATCGACTAACCTTCTCTTGTGATTCTTGAAACTTTCCTCCCATTAATCAATACAAAAGAACTTATCTCCTTTCTGAGTGATCATGGTGTGTAGACTATACATTCATGATAAATTCTCCACAAAGCATCTATAATATGCAACCAATCAATGATAAATTTAGATCTAAGTTAGATATTTTATCATGTTTCGATGTTTAATAAATTTTACCTTTGATGGGTCAAAAAATATACCCTAACTTGAGATTACACTACCCGATAATGAATCTTTCCAATGCCAAAATCCACAGTTGAATTATTTTTCATAAATATTATCATTCCCTGTGGTAATTACAATAATTCTCAAATAATACTCATTATATTCCTTCCTCATGGAAAATATAATAATATCATCTCAAAATACTAACAAAAATTGATCATATTTATCTATAAAACACTATTCATTAAATCATGAAGATAATAGGGGAATTAGTAATCAACAAACGACATCAATATAAATGCATAGTTTATATCCCTTGTAAAAAAAATGATGTATATGGTATATCCTCTTACTTATTCTTCAATGGATGATATGAATAACAAATATCAATCATGTAAAATTATTGATATCCACACATTTGATCAATCATGTCATTAATATAATGTAGTGAATACTTTTTATAATTAGTGAACTTGTTATTTTTTTTATAATAAATGAAGTTCCAATTTTATCCTAATTTATTCATAAAAAATGAACCAGTACACCCCATGGTGGTGGACATGTCCAAATGAATCCATTCCTAATAATCCCCATGAATTTTTTATGCTATTCCAATATCTCAATCAAGATAATTCTATATAGAATCTTTGAAATATGCGTATAAAATCTATAAGTCTTGTCATGAAATCAGCATCAATATTCAATGGAATACAAGATATTATTCTACAAATACATCAACAATATCATAAAAATAGTTATATTTTTAATGATGAATTTCCCCCAATCCAACTTAGTAAAACACCCCTTTTAAGAGGAATCAAGGCCCATAAAGTGGATGTAATTTCATTCAGAAGTTCATATTTTTTAGATTTGAGTATTGGATAAAATATCCCCATACTCCATTGATTTGAAACACTAATGTGTGTATAGTGAATTATGTAGTTAATTTTCTTTTTCCCATCAATTTAAAGGTCTCTTCATGTCATTTAGTTTTTTTATTTACCAATGACCATACATTATAGAATTAAAAAATTTATGAGTAACCTTATGAGAATTTCGAACATATTTCATCCCATGTGTAAATAATAAAGTAAATAACATCATCTTCTCACAATGACTTTTTTAATCCTTTTAAATTAAATTATTCAATTCATATCCAAATTATAATATGGATAGTTAACTCCAAAATATATTTCCACCTTAATATAAAATTAAATGATTTCTTCATATATACTAAATTATATTTTGGCTAACACCCTTTAGTGGATTGGTTTTAAGTAACTAAATAATTGATCAACCATGATTTTAGGTTGGATGATAATACTAGAAGAAAACCTCACAATTCTTGTAAAATTTTCCTTATTGGTACTTTCAGATTCATCATACATCTTCTTAATCTCATGGAATTCCTTCTCCATTTTATTATGAATAATATAAGTACAGTACTTAATGAAACACAAGTTCTTAATCCCTTCATTATCTATGGATTTAATTTATTTACCATTGTAATGGTCATTGATATGATTCCACCTTTGATCTTATTTACCTTCTAAATGATAGACATTCTAAATAAAATTTTCATTTTATAAAAATTTGATAATGAAAAAAACAATTTCATTTGCACTGATCCATTTATACAAAACTAGGGGATTATAATTACCTCTTAAATGAGCTGTATGTGGCCTCATCAAGGAATAAACAAAAAATGTTCCCTTATTTTCTCATTCGAAATTTCACCATCAATCATATATTGACAAAGTTGTGTGAAGAGAGAAAATCTATTTTTCATTCTTCCACTCATAATATTGGTTTTCATAAGAGGAAAAGCATTGAATTTTCTATAACATTAAACATTAATATGACACATTTAGGTTCCATCCATTTACTAAAATAAAATAGAATAGTGCGATAAAAAATATTCATGGAGGAAATGCCCATAATCCTGGAGAATTATTTATAGGATGTCAAAATCAAGACACATTATTTTTAATCCATGACACCATGGTTTAAATTAGGTAATCCATTTCCAATACTAAAATAATGTTATTTTATCCTATACCTATAATTATACCTAGGGTTATTACTATCATTTTCTCATCCTTTTTCAAAAGGTTAAAAAAACATTTATATGATACCAATTACAGTGACCCATAATATACATACATATATTTTAAATCTTATTGGATTAATATTCATTAATTAAAATAACGATCCACTCTGTAATTTTATAGTTCAAGTAACTTTGTCATATTAGAGACATAAACAATAATTTCATAAATGAACAACAGTATCTCACACTTATTTCTCAATAACTATCACCCTTCATAGAAATATCATACATTAATGTTTCATCATATCCTTGGAATGGAAACATAAGGAATGATGAGGTTTGGTGATCAGTGATGGTAAAAAAGGGATTTATCAATGATCATAAAAGCATAACATGACCATAATCATATGAGAGCATGATTTTAATATTTTAAAACCATACCTTTCATATCATTCAACATAATCTTCATTCATGGTAGATATCATGGAAATTTATAGGATATGAAACATAAAGGAATCAATGAACATGTTCCTTGAGAGAATAATAATAGAAGAATACATATATTTTTGGAATGCACAAAAGAATTGGAAATAATTTTCTTAGTAGTCAATGTTCACTACCAAGGCAATCATAGTCGATATGTTTCACTCCCCAAACCATATTAGTAGTCACGGTTTACTCCCAATATTATTTTTATGGATATAGTACCTTACTAAACTGAGATTATTCACCATTCCAGTCTTTTTTATCTCAATACATATCAATATTTATTTAATTAAATCGATGGATAAATAATTCTAATCCCACTAATCACATAATTAAAATCATATATATGTGTTCCTTAAGAAAATAAAATGATTATTATATCAAAATTCGTTAAAATAAAATATTTTTTATAAATAGTTCATCATATAATTACCCATTTAGAAGAAATAAGCCTCATTAACATTTCATCATTTTATCATAGAATAACCTACGTAAAATAAATGGGTCTCATAAAGAATTTATCATAATAAACATAAAACATCCACAAAAATAATGGTGATGGTACCCTTGTATCACATCCCCATTAAATCATTAGTTAATTCAAGGGTTATTTTATTTTATGAAATAAAATACCAATATCGTACCATTAAAAAATTCATGAAGAATCTAACCTTTCAACTATTAAATTAACTTTTTCAAAAACAAAATCACAAAATATAGTTAAAATTATTTTATTTTAAAATTACATTAGTAATATATTACATTTATAGTATTGAGATACCATGATTTTAGGAAATTCCATTCATTTCATATAAGATATTTGAAAAGATTTCTTTCACAATTTTTGTATAGAATTTTAAAATAACATTTTTGGGAAAATTAAAATAATATTACTTTTAACAAATTTTATAAAAATAATAACATTGTCAAAAGCTAATTTAAGCAATCATATTAGGAAAGTAAAATCAATAATTTGTTTGAAAATATTGGTATTGATGAAAAAGGATTTTCAAATAAAGAGAAAAATAAAGTGGATTTTCATTATAAACATATTATATGTCTCATGAGTACTTAATCTAGAAACAATGAATGAAAAATAATTATTTTTATGAAATTATGATATGTGAATATAATTCATGTGTTTCTTGAGTTGTAGATCAGAAGATTCTATAATCAAAACATGATCATAAAAAATCCCTTATGCAATGAGATTGTAATATAAAAACAATGCATTTTTAGTAACTTTTTAATAATAATCACCATGAAATACATAACCATATATGTATATGTACGTAGAAAAATTTTAAAGATAATAATCATAAAATACATTCATTGGTAGTATATACAACACATAAAATAAACAACTGTGGAATATAGAATGTGTCCCCCAGAGAAAATGTGAGATGAAAATATATTAACTTAGGTAAAACAATCTTTATAAATGTTCAATCATCATGTACAATTAATATTTATTTATTATAAATAAATTAAATAAAATTAATCATATATGACATTACAAATAAGATTTATAACCATTTATCACCCATTTATTATTAATTATTTCTTAAAATCACTAGTTTAGGGTGATATCTACTTCATTTTTCATGAATGATTTGCTTTGGTGGTTTTGGTACATGGACATTGATGATTGATAAATCATCTCTGTAATGTTAATTAGGATATATGGTATACTACATGTAAGCATGAATGTTTGTTTCACATTTTAAAATGTGGAACGAAATAAAGGTAAATAATAATTTAGATCTCAATAATAATAATTATATCATATATATAATATATCTTAATTAAATATATCCTTAGTACCATTAATTGGAAATTGAAAAGAAAAAATCACATTGTTTTGTGGATGTGGTAGTCCACACGTACACATGGGGAACATTTTCATTTCCCTATGGTTTGGAAAGTAAAAAATTATATATGTGATATTATAATTTTATAAGTATAATCATTTCATAAGTATCATATATAAACAATAAATTTATTATAATAACCAACTATGAAATATGGAGGTGGAAAATGATTCATATCAACATTTGGAGATGTTATGTTGTACATGTAAAAAAAATACATTAACTTCTCATTTGATGGAATGATGGGTAATTAAGGTAGTTTCATAATCATAAAAATATTTATTTTTATTGAGTATACTAAATTTATCATTTATGAAAAATATAAAACGTTTATTGGATGTAAAAAAATATTAAGTAGAATTTGATCTGTGAAGGTGATTACATAATTCATGGGAGGGGAAATAATGGGAATTCTTAAATGATTAAAGTATATATAAGGTCATTGTCTATCCTAAATGACTAAAATTGATAGTTGTTAAAATATAATATAGTATGGATGTTTTATAACAAAAAACAATACCATTGGTTGTGTTTTATATTGTTTTGTGAAAACTTATCTTTTGGTTTAACCCATTAGTTAAAATATTTTAACATTAACCATGTGAATAACTTTTTCACTCATAAAGGGAAGTAAATTTTATTATAAGGAATCTATTTAATAATAAATGTAAAAAGTATGACACTATAGACGAAAT
Organism: Viscum album; assembly: GCA_963277665.1. Lineage (NCBI taxonomy): Eukaryota > Viridiplantae > Streptophyta > Magnoliopsida > Santalales > Viscaceae > Viscum > Viscum album. The sequence goes on along the minus strand of OY728162.1, from coordinate 1,229,404,582 downwards.
ATTATCATTATTTTTCTATTTAATCATTTATATTATTTTTAAATAATTAAATAAAATATTTTTTTGAAAAAAATAATATTAATGGTGATTTTGACACTATGACTTTAATTTGACTTCTATGACATAATATAAAAGTGTTAATTAAAAATATAATACATTACATCCACATAAAATATGTAATAAACATATATAAAATTATTGTAACTCAAAAACACACTCAAATTATATTACATTCATTATTTTTAAAAGCATTTATTTTATTTTTCTAATTACTAAATAAATATTGCATCAGAAATTCATAACAATTTGATGTTATTATGTAATTCTTAAAAATTATAATTAGGTTTACATCATTAAAATAACTTCATTAAACTAAAATAGACATTTATATTCTTTTATAACATTCTTTTTTCTTATGTGGACACATAAAAGGTATTTAAAACAAAGAGAGTGACATTTTGTATCTTTCATTACATTAAATTTTATGTAGGTATTTTTCATTGAAAAGTGTTCATTAAAAAATTAAATTCAAGAATATACTAATAGTGGATGAATTAAATTCTCAAATAAGAATTAAGTGGAAGAATTATGGACTTATCACTTAGGTTTATCCTGATTAACCTGATTTAAAGTTTTTTATGTTGATAAATTATACCACAATTACTGTTAATATTGACCAAAAATATATGGGGGATGTATAAAAAAATTTCCCCACTTCCTTTAAAATATGGTATACATTTTATCATTTTAAATAATAACAATCAGTGTAAAATAATTAGAAAATAAGTGATCACAATATGATGAAAAAAACATTTAGAAAAATAACATTTTTAATCTTAAAAATGGATTTATTCTTATCTTTTGCATCATAAAAATATTAGATGAATATTAATAAAATTGAATGAATGTATAGTATATATATTTCATTATAATAATTCACCAATAGTTATTCAGTTAATTTATTATGATAAAAATAAATTTCATGGAAAAACAAGTTTTAGAAAACAAAATATTTTTTATTTTCAAATGATTTTTATTTTTTAAAAAAAATAATTGATAACAAATTCATTAATTTTTAGCATATGATACCATAAGTTATTTCATAATTTAGTAATTCCTATTAATAACCTCAATTCCAACTTATGGGTAATAACTGTCAGATTAAATAGTAATATTATAAAATTGTATCAGGGTTCGTTTAAATAAGGGTTTTAATGTAACACATGCTATTGAAGATATAAGATTATTTAAAGAGAAATATTTTCTAAAATATTTATATTTTCTTGTCTTTATTTTAAAATATCATTATATTACCACAAATATCTATATATGACTAAAAATATTACCATATAAGAGGAAAATAATATGATAAAATGCACAACTTCCATTTTGAAACAGCATATATTTAAATTTGTAAAACCCATTAATATCCCGACCTTTGGAAGATTCCATGTATTTGTGTTTAGGAATTCTCTTACCCTTATTTTTATTTTACCATGATTGGTTTCATATTTGGGGCTATTTTTTGTGAATTATGAGAAATTTGGAATCCCATGGGGCTATGTAAGGTTGGCGCACAGTTCGGGAAGACCATTTGTATTATCAAATAAACCTTGAATCCCTTTTTGGAGCCTTAGAAGGTTGAACTTAGTATGAACAAACTATAAACCATCCCTCCTCAAACCATGAACATTGTGATAGTGGGGGTTTTCATGGTTGGAACACGGTTTGTCAAACCATGAACCAATTTGGACAAATAGTGCACCCCATTTGTAGGGTTATACGATTATGGAAACAATTTGTTAAACAATGTGCCTCTGGCTAAGAAACCACATGTAAAGAAATTAATCCATGGGAAATTATATACAAAAATCATAACCCCCCCATTCCCGATTTTTATTCTCCTTCACCCCCGCTAGAACAAAGCAAATATTCTTTGATATATATGGATACAAAGAGGATTCCATGTGTCCTTAATGACCTTTCATTGAGAATCGTTGATCTGGTGGAAGGAATTGACACCTCTCTAATATGTGATCTCTTCCTCATTTGGGTTTTCCTCTCTCTCATCTTTATTTAACATTGAATAATAATATTTTATCCTTTGTTGTATATGTTTAAGTTATAGTTTCTATTGTATGTATTTTATTTTGATATCCGATATAGTATTTTACCCAATATCTCCTCTACTATTATGTTCTGGTCATTTAAAATCAAATTGAGTGTTCCATTTTGGAGAGTGTTCATCAATGATCTTATGTATGGTGGTATAATTTCAAATTACCACAGTCTTCATTATAATTGTGGGTATTTAATTTTGAGATCTCAATAGAATCATTGGGATATTACATTTTAATGAATTTAACAATAGTATTTCCTTTTGATTGTGAACCATTCACATATTTTGTTGTAAATGTTGGAGTTTTGATATCGGACTTGATTGAAACTCATGGGGAGTGACCATATAATTGAAATGACTATTTATGAATCATAAAATGTGATAAAGGTAAAAAAAATTGAATCTAATTTAATTAAATACAAGATTCAAGGTTGATAAATGGATTATAAATTTTTTTTATTATTTGGTCATGAATATTGAATGATGGCATGTGAAAGTTTTAATATGTTGGAATGAGTAACGGGTCAGGGGGTGCTGGTCCAAATACAAATGGGGTGAAAGACTGTTCTTCTTAGCCCCATAGATATATATATATTTTTCATGTGAACACTGAGTTGTGGGAATGGTTCTAAAATGTCAAATACCGATTGGTTTCTATACTACTTCTCTACCCCTCGAGTAATAAATTTTGTTCCTTGCGTTTTAACACTGATTTGGGGTATAGGGACTACTGCTCCAAATAACCAAGGGGTTCCCTCCAACTGTTATAGGACCCCAATGTGTGAACGTGAAATTGGAAATAAATGAATAATTAAATTCTATAAAAGAATTATTTTTTGTATTCATAATGTGTTTGATTCATACTCTATAATGAGTGAGATTTGGTATAATTAGTGTATGTGTCATACTCTAGAATGGGCGAAATCCCGTAAGGGCTTCTCCCGTCCTAGGGTTTCCTCTCGCTACCGCCAGCTCCAGTGATGTGGATGGCGCAGTGACTCCTTCTCGTGCTCAGTGGGTTGGTGGTGGTTCTCTAATGCAGGGTTTTGTGGTCTTCTCTCAGGCTGTGGAGACGCTCTCCGGGCTTCTGCGGTTGTGGGCTCATATTCCTGGGTGTAAGACCGGTTCATGGTGTCATACTCTACGGAGCGCTCGCAGTTCTGATCTTGCAGCTCATTTTTGTCTTGTGGTGAGTTTCTTCATGGTTGGGGGTTGCGATCATGAGATGGCGGTTGTGGGGTTCTACATCTTCTCAAGTGAGCATGTTAAGGTTTCGGTGGGTCTGATGCGGTTGTTCTGTCTGGTGGCGGCTGGATTTTCTGGTCTTTATTTTGGTTTTTCTTCCGCTGTGTCGTGGTGAACCTTTTGGTTAACGTGCTGTTGAGATGGAGCGTCGACTCTGGACACATCTCCTTGGTTTATTTTCTGTTTTTTGAGTTTTTCATTCGATGTTTTATTGAATCCTCTATGGAGATGATGGTGGTGGTGGACGCTGGTGTATCTAACCAGCGATCTGGTGATGGGAATGAATGGTGGTAACATATAAGCATCTCCATGAATGATGTTTTGTTGATTCCTAGGCGGTGTGTTGGGGTGACTATGTGACGACGGACACCAGTGATGCTCACCGGTGATCCGGTGATGTGGATATGGCTGATGCGCTGGGTTCTTGGCCAGTCTGGCGAACCTCACCAGTGGCTTGTTTGGCGGTGAGGAGGTTTTTGCATTTCGAGGTGGTCGCGAGGCTCAAGGCGTGTGACGTGCTTATGGGTTCGCGGCTCAAGGTGGAGCACATGGATTGCCGGTGGCGACGTTGATTGGTGGTTGCGCAACTTAAGACTGGACGCTTGATGATGGGCCCACGTGATGATGGACACGTGGTGTGCACTGAATTTGTTTGGTTTGAAATTTGAATTTTGAATGGCGATGAAATCTCAAGAAGTGTTTTGAGGTTTCCGGTTTTCCTTAAACTGGTTTGGGTTACCAGTACCCTTAAAGCGGCTTCTGAAAATGGGAAAAATGATTTGTAGCTAGTGTAGGTGTCACCATGAATTTAAAGGCATATGTGGTTAATTAAATCTTATTAAATGTGAAAAACTTTTACTTTTTCATTTTTCATTATTCATTATGAAATTTAATACACTATAATATAATGTACATGTATTTAAAAATAGATGGTGGTGGCCTACTAAGTTGAACTCACACAATAATTAGGCAACCAGATGAGTACCAGAAAAGACATCATGTTTAAAGGATAGAATAAGTGAAAAGGATCTATGTAAAATGGTTGAGTTAGGTTTTTAGATGAAGTGTGTATGACAACACTTAAAATAATATGAGTACCCACATGATAATTTACATTGTGTATTCTTTTTTGTTTTTCATTTCTGTCTCAAAACATATATGGTATGACATATCTACTACATTGGTTTATGGTCATTTTCCTGATTCTGAATATATACATGGGATGGTGGTGGGTTAGTGATTATGATATTATCTTTGTTTTTTTGGTATCTTTTGAAAAAAAATTATTGATTTCCATATTTTTGATTCTCTGATAGGGATAGTGTAGTTTCCCTACATTAAATATTAGACACTAACTCCTAGTCTTCTTCCTCTAGAATTCAAGGTCATGCACCTGAGGTCTCATGATGAAATGACTTGAGGCACTGATATGTGGCACCCAGGTCGGGACCTCACAAAGTGGTGACAAATTTTTTATTTCATTTAAATTGTATTATTATTTTGGAATAATAGAAATGAGACCACGATGAGTCGGGGCATGGTCATAAGCTTGCACATAAGAGTAGCTGACCCATTGTCATGGGAAACCTATGTACCCAGGGTGGGATCGATCTTCATAGTGTTTTTAGTTACAATTGGATTCTATTTTACCTTGGGTGATACAATTTTTGAGTGATATTATAGTTTCTAGATATTTTACAATAGTCCTGATATGGCATAAGGGTTGTGTATAAATGCATCATTTTTGGCACTAAAAAATTATTTTAGTAAGAATAATTTTGTGAATGCATGGAAATTATGGTTTTGGATGAATATTTGAAATGAAAATGATTTTCTATACTGTTTTTCATTAAAATATATGGTTTTTACTAATGAATTTATGTTGTTAAAATGGTGATAAATGAGTTTAATTGAAATTGATAAAAGTTTGTCTAATGGGAAACATATTTGATGAATGTGATTTACCTTATGTTGGCCATGACCAAATGAGGGATGGTTGAGGGTAGTGATAGTGCTTTGGTTTTGAATATGTTGAAAAGTATGGGGATGACTAGTTATATCCTTATGTTAATCCCTCTTATGTAAATGTGAAAATGATATGCTATGTGTCTAAAGATGTTTTTTGCAATTGTAGACACATGCTTCCATGATAATGTTTGTTGATTGAAGAACAGGTGGACATGGATGGAAATGTTCCAACAATAGTGGAAGCATAGGCCCTAATAGTTTTATTTGATGGGACAAAAGAGAATTTCAGAGATACCACCACTCTATTTATCAAATTTATGGAATGAGACCAATAGTTGGTTATGAGGAATATGTCTAGCTTAATATGGGAGTTCCTATAGGAACACCCTTAATATTTCACCGGATATGGTCGACCTAAAATTTTTGAGTTCTAAATTGAGTCTATCTAGATAATCCTTGACCATTTAGAGACTCTTTTATAGGAAAGAGTCAATATTGTTATTTATATGAAATGTTTATTAACAAATTGTTGGTTGGATATTAATACTTTGGATAAGTATCTAGAAAACATGGTATAAAAATACATTTAGGAGAAGATCATGGAAAAACATTACCATGTGATTCTTAGACAAGAGAGGGTTGGTGATTTTATATGTTTAATCTAGTGGAGTATGTTTGTGATGGATTATGCTAGTGTATTTTCTAGTTTGAGGTTCTCTTTTCTAGTGTTGGAAGAAGATTATGCAACTATAATGAAACAATTTTAGTAAGGGAATAAATTTGAGAGTAATTCCTAGGTTAACATATTTCAATTGAAGAGGTTTTACAAGGTTGTTAATATGGCTCTCATTACTAATGGGAACTTTAAAGAGTCTTCCAATAGAATGTAGGTGGTTTATTTTGGATGACTAAGAGTAATTTATTATAAGATGAAGAAGTATCATTTTGAGAACATCAACTCAAGAGATGGAAAATATAGTTTCTAGGGAGAAGGATCAGTTAGATAGAGCAGTAATTGATTGTAATACCACTAATTTGGTCCATCATGTCACTATCATAACTATTTTCATAGACCACATCTTGGGTGTCACGCTTATGGAAGGATGAGACACCAACATTAGTTCAGTATGAACCCACGACATATAGGTTGTGATGGACCAGAAAGGCTAAATCAAAGTACTGGAAGTGGGTTTTCTACCCAATATAAATTTAGTAGTATGAGATCTTCTTTCTATGGCATTGTAGGTGGTGGATGTGGTACAATAAATAAAGAGCACACAAATCAGCAATGTGGGGTAGCTTAGGGGACTCAAACTGCATCAAATGGAAAAGTAGAAAGATATTTCCATGCAGTACAACCATATCTTCTAGAAAAATAGGATGGTCCTTTGATATTCAGAGATACTATTCTTATATCTTATACACATTATAGTTCATTACATTAAATTGGAGCCTCTCATTCTTTTATATCATCTAAACTGGTGAATTGATTCAATCTGATGGTGTGGTTTGTGAGTGGGGCTATGGTGATCGACACACCATTGGGATTACCTTAAAGAGAAATATCATTGCTTAAGGGGTGTTCTCACTAGGTCGAGGAATATCATTTTCTTTGGGATCTTTAAATACTCAACATTTCATGTTTTGGATTGATTTTTAGTATCAACAATTTGGTATTGAAACAATCCCACATCGATAATTACTATAACAGAGTAACATTTACATCTCTTGATGGTAAAAGTTATACTCATCATAGAGTGTGGGATATCCAGGTAGGACATGTTTGTCTCATTCATTATCAATTAGGGGAGATCACTATCCAACTTTCAATTATTTTGTTTGGTGATGCAAGTGTGAAACCTTGTGCCTTTCCACTCATAGTTGACCAGTTATAGGACATATTTCATGACTAATTATTCTGGATTCCATTGGAGGAAGATGTTGAGTTTACAATTGATCCCTTTCTAGGATCTGATCCAATTTATTTTCGAAATTATAGGATGACACAAATAGATCTTCAACATCATAGGACCAAAATAGAATAGTTAATAGATAAGGTATTTATCCATATTAGAATGTCTCCTTGGGGTTATTGGATTTTTTAATCTATGAAAGATGATAAGTAGTAGAGTTTGTGTGATTATTAGTTATAGTTGAAATAGATGACAATGTTAAACTAGTATCCCATTCCACATATCAACATTTACTTTGAAAAGTTGATAGGAGCATCAATTTTAAGTTAGATTGACTTGAGATTAGGTTAACATCTGTTTAGAGTTAGGCATTCTGATATAAAATGGAATGCAATCAGAGTTAGTTAAGTCCTATAAAAGATTATCATGATACCATTTGGGATGACAAATGCTCTGACTGTTATTATGGGCCTGATGAATTAAATTTTTTACCAACACCTAGATTATATTGTTTTTGTTTATTGATGAAATCTTTGTGTACTTCAGGGATCCTTATGATCATTACCAACATCTTTATATCATCTTATGTACAATAAGAGATCATCAACTATACTTTATCTATGTACCAATTTTTGATCGACAGATTACATATATTTGGAAACCTAATCTCTGAGGAAGGTTTTTTAGTGGAACCAGAGAAGTATTAGGAATTTATTTCATGGGAGCATCATAATGATTTTCAAGATATCCATATATTTCTAGGGTTTTTGGTTATTATTATTCATTCGTCAAGGAATTTTCTTATTTGGAATAACCAAATTTTGGGCGTGACCAAGAATAGATTCATGCATGAATTATCTAGAGAATGTGATAATTCATTCCAATATTTGAATAAGTTATTGAATACTGCATTGATTTTGATCCTACTAAACTTAGTTGAGGATTAAAATGTGTTTTTTGATGCATCGAGGATCATAATTGGAGAAGTTTTGATGTAGGGAGATCAAAATTTGGCATATGGTTCATGAAATTTGAATCCATAAGAGTGTAATTTCTGTATGCACTTTCAACAGTTAGATTTAGTGGTTTATGGATTAATGTGTTTGTGACAATAACTTTTAGGTGAAAATGCTACTGTGTATACTAATTATAAGAGATTAATGTACATATTATCACTGTGAGATTTTAACCTGTGTCCATGGAGATGGGATTAATATTTGGAGTTTTTGAATTTTGAGCTAACATATTGATCGGGGAAGGGAAATAGTGTTGCTGACTCTTTGAGTAGGAAGACATGGACTCGATCTCTTCATGAGTACAATTCTATGTATAAGATATTGACCATGCCAGGTGTAATTCATATTGATGTTCTAGATTTCCAATATAAAATGTCACTTTTATTCTTATCTATTGATTCCACACTTCTCGGTTGGATTAGGGAGATTTAGTATGAGGAAACTGAGTATTTTTCATGAGAAAAATCATTGAGGGTGTGGAGTCTTCTTCTAATAGTATTACAGATGAGGATGAGATCATATATATGCTAAACCATGATGTTTTCCCTAAATGTATACGTTAGAATATTTTGTGTGAATTACTGGCCACAAAGTGGGAGGAGCATCCAAGATTGACGAAAACAACCCTTGGCCTATGTAGACAGTATTGGGGGCCCTGATTAAAAAAGAAAAATTTCAGGTCTGGTAACTCAATGATACAGTTGAAATCATATTAAGGATTATTATCAATGATATGGTGGTTTATAACATCCATTTTCTATTCAATAATGGAATTGATTCAATGTTATCATGGACCTTGGGGTGGGTCATCCATGGAATACATGGAAGAATAAAATGATATGGGTTATTTTTCAATGGTTAAAGAATATATCACATTTCGTTCCTATCTAGGATAAATTTACCTTGGAAAAATTAGTTGAGAAGTATATACATGATATAGCCCTTTTTCAAGGGGTTTCACGGAGTATATATTTAGACTATGAATTGATTTTTAATTCACAATTTTCACATGGCTTAAAGAAGGTGTTGGGTACCTAGATGTTTCAAAGTAAGGATTTATACCCATAGAAACATATGAAATTGGAGTACACTATCTAGGTGATAGAGGAAATTCTGAGATAATGCCTAATTTATTTTGGTGGTTTTTATGAGAATTAATTAGTGCTCATTGACTTCTATTATAATAATAGCTATCAAAAAACTTTTTAAATAGAACCACATGAGGTTCTTTAGGGAAGGCCATGAAAATCATCTCTATGCTGGATGGAGTTGGGTGAGTCATGGTTATTGGGACCAAGCCTCATACAGGATATCTTAGAACAGATTCACTTGATTCAAAAATGTATGGCTATAGAGTAAATTCAACACAAGTATTATATTAATTGACATATTCAACCCGTTGAGTTTAAAATTAGCGACAATGTATTTATTAGAGTGTCACTTATATGTTGTCTCCTTAGGAATTGAAGGTTGATAAATTTTTTTACAACATTCGTTAGACAATTTGATATCACTGTGAAATCAGATTGATTGAGTACTGATTAGCTCTTCCATAGAGGTATAATGTTATGAAAGATTTTTTTAATGTTTCAAAGCATCAGATGTATCTCTTTAACCCATATCATGTGATATATGGTGATGATTTTGATCTTGTGGATGATGCATACTTTTAGGATAATCTTATTCATGTTGTGTATCATAGTGAGAAAGTGTTCCGATGATACCAATATAGATAGTAAGAGTGTTGCGGCATCATGAATGTGTGTAGCTGGAAACATGGTAGTGTAAAGAAGAAATTTTGGATCAATGTCCCGTACATTTACCATTTAATTATTAGTGATTCATGGAGGTATAGCTCATGGATGAGTTATTATAGAATTGATATATTTAAGATCTCATCCTTTCTGGAGATGCCTTGTATTTGTTTTTGGATATTATTTTATAATAGTTTTAATTATTCCTTAGTTTTTATTTTATTTTAGGTTATTTAAAGTTAATTTTGAGAAATTTAAAATCTCTTGGGGTTGTGCACAATTATCCCTTGGTTAGGTAAAACCTTATTGTTTTCCCTAAGAAACTATGTACCCATTTTTCGAGCCATAAGAGGTAGTGAATTATTTTACCAAACAATGTATCAACCCTCTCCAAACCATTCACCCTCAGGTAGTGGTGGTTTTCATGGATTGAAAATGGGTGTTCATATTTTGAACCAAATATAAGAAACCTTGATTCTCATGAGTAGGTGTTCATGGTTAAGGTGCTCAATTGGAAAACAATATGCATCCACCCAAGAAACTATGTGCATGGAAATTAAACACCCTAAATGTTTAAAAAATTCATAAATGCACAATTTTTATTCCCATAATCATTTACTCAACCCAACCTAATTTTCAAGGACCTCAAATTCAATAGAGATTATTACAATTCTTTTCAAACCACTTTCTTGGAGAACCAATGATCTAATGGAATGAATATACACCACTAGGGTATGTGATATATTGCTCATTTGGGTTTTTCCCAATATCATAATTCTTTCACATTATTGAGGAATTATTTTTTAGTTATATTCAATTTTTTTATATTTTGGTTGGGATTGATATAGTTTCATTGGATCTTGGTCCTATGTCTTAATCCAAGAAATCCTATTTCAATGTGTTTTTTCCATTCCACATCAAATTAAGGATTCTGGTTTGGTGATCGTTAGTAAATGATCTTAGGGTAGGCTTTTTAAAATCTTAATTCAAATAGCCTTGATTATAATTGTGTTTATTTAATTTTAAAATTTCAATCTCCATGTTCATCAATTTAATTTTTATGTTAATAAATTAATTTTTTCCCTTATGATTGTGAATCCGTCATGGAATCTATTAGAACCATTGGAGTATTGAAACTATACTTGATGGAAAATAATGGGTTTTTCTCATACAATTGAAATGGTTATTTATGAATCATGAAGTATAAAAAGGGGGAATAAGTGGTTTATGGTATTTAATTTAATCCTTTATGAATTTTTAATATATGGTATTATTAAAATCATTGGTAAATGGGGTCTGAGTGTGGAACTATGGTATGTGTAATTTTTTGTTGATTTTATTGACGAGTTGTCAATCAAAGACTACTTTTCCAAATACCCATAGGGTTCTTGACTGCTGAACTAGTCCCCCATTTTATATATTTTTTATTTCCTTGTGTTCACTGATTTGTGGGGTAATAACTACAACTCCAAATACCCATGGGGTTTTATAATATTTTTCAAGGATCCATATTTATATATTTTTTATTTTCATGTGATCAATATGTTGAAGGATGAGGATTATTGCTCCAAAAAACAATAAGGTACCAAACTGTTTCTTGGGGCCCCAATTTATAAATTTGAAGTTGGAATTAAATTAATAATAAAATCACTTGATATAGTTATTTTTTAATCCTATGGTATATGTTCCAAACGTCAGAATGGGATAAAGAATGTAAGATTGGTTAGGGTGTCACCATGAACATTGGGGCATGTATGGTTATTTCAATATTATTAAATGTGATATCTGCATACTATTTCATTAATTCCATATTATTATGATGCTCTATACACTATTATAGAATGTATATTTTTTTAGATTTTGTTGTTGGCAACCTACTGGGTTTTAATCACACCCAACAGAGGCTTCCAAATTGGTAACTAATTAGACTTCATATTTCCTAATAATGGCAATGAAAAGTTCCCCTATGCCCGACAACTATGTTGGGATTCAGGATGTACTGTAGATGAGGGAACTAGACATGAATTAAGTAATTTCTTGATTTTTTAGTGTGTCTTTATTTGTGGATTGAATTTAACCCATGAAACTTATATGGAATGACATATCCTATGTATTGGTTTATTGTCATTACCCATGTTGTGGATTTACAAATGTGATGTTGGTTGATTAGTGATTGTGTTATTACCATGGGTTTTCAACATAATAAATTGTATATTTATTATTAATTTCAATTTATTTATTCATTGATAAATATGTTATATTCTCCTCCACCTAACAAATTAGACCCTCAATACTATTCGAAATCCCTTAATGTATGGGGAGGCCCACCTGAGGTCTCGTGATGAACCAGCATGAGGCACCGGTATGGGGATCCCAGTTTGGGATGTCACACTTCTATCCATTTTTTAGGAATTAATTGCATATAATGTTTTTAAAAATACTATATTTTGGGCTTTTAATGTTATTGTAGGGGTCTCTGGGATCATTTTTTCACATTTAGGGGAAATAAGTGGCTGATGGAGAAATCAGTATAGTTACAGGTCTCCCCCCTAATGCATGGTGGTTGTGGATATAGCTACAACCACTACTATAAAGAGTATAGTGTTTAGGAATTAGAACACCACTAGGACCACCAATGTTTTGGGGGGTTCACAATAGATTTTTAGTGTGCTCCATAATGAAATTTTTAAAATTTAAATTATATTAATTAAATGGATATAACAATGTATAAAATGGTTTTCTTCCACCTTTTCACACAATTAGTAGTGTACCACTCTCCCCCATTTATCTCTTTGTTAAACTACTATCAATATATAATTCCTCTAATTTGGGATTAGATCAAAATGTTATCTATGAAAAGGTGTTGATACAAGTAACTCAACCACTCCTCTTACTTATATTCTTGAGATTCGTTATAATTTAACTATGTATTAGTAGTTGTGACCTAATTTATGAATGTTTGTAATTTTCCTAATATCTCCCATTTTATTTTTAATTAGTTTATGGTCTACACCATGCAACACTATATTTGTCCTTAGTAGGTGGTCGAACCATTCCTTGTGGTTAATTAAAATTTCACCCAATAAGGGATGTGTGGTCTTTCTAACCGTATAAAAGTGAACTAAATTTAATTTAAAAAGTTTCCCTTAACCATTTATAAGTATTATAGTGTTTTTAGGTCCATGATGGTCCCATTAGTTTATATACTTTTATTTATCTGTTTATGGTGGCCATGATCTTGACTTAAATAGTGACATATTCTTTCTTAGGTGTAACATCTCAAGAATGTAATGAATATTAGATATTCTTATCTATGTCTATTTATGAATTAGTTTGTGTTTTAGAGGCTTAAAATGAGAATAAATCCAATCTTAATCATGGAATACACTAATATTTTTAAAAGATTATTTTACTGCCTTTTGATGGAAAACCATTTTTAAATAAACCTTTTGACAATTTTATAATCTATATTTGTCAAAATAAACTTATTATTTATTATTGTGACATTGAAATTTACTTTGTATTAATTTTTGGTATTTTTCTGACAATGTTCATTTTTTAACAAATTGTGAAAAATACGGCATTTTACATCATAACTGCTTTTTCATCTAATTTAATTATATGGATATATTATATTTTTAATTGGTTTTTATGTTTAAATAGAGTATATGTTTACCATTTAATCCAATAATGGTCATTGGGATTAATTTCACATTGTAATTGGGCATAACCAAGTGCCAAAATTCTCATAGATATTGTTTCAAAAAAACCCGCTATTTGTTTTGACAACGAGAATTATTTTTAAATTAATTATTGAAATTTCTTTTCTTGGAATTTGGTAAAATGTATTCCATATTTGGAATCATAAGGTACAAATTATTTAATTAAGAATATTTTGTTTTTGGACATTATGAATAGTAACGACAGTAATTATCATTAATTATCTTGATTAATTAGTAATCGGGTAGTTAAGGATAATAAAATAATATCATAATAATAAAAAATGACCCCAAAATGTGTCCTAATGAAACTATTTGTGTCATGGCCAACCATGGGATTCCTTTTTCAAAACTTAGTGAGCCCATGGAATCACTTTTGGGTGAAAGTGATACTTTATCAATTTATTTTTAAAGAAAAGAGAATATCACTAAAGAATGTATCACTCGAGTAAAACATTTTTAATTTTGTCTAAATAAACTATATATTGGACAATAAATAGTATTTGGAAAAATAAAAATATTTCCTACATCATAGTATTTTTTTATAATTTTTATACATTAAATAAATTAAATTATTTATGACATCATGATGATACAGCTATTACCTCATTAATGAACGATTTAAATAAAATGAAAAGATAATGTAAAATATAAGACTTAATATTTTCAAAGACCTATTGGATGAGTATATTTCAAACCCTTATCACATTATCCTCGAAATATATCAATTTGGGACCTTTAAAATCTGAAAATCATTTTAATATAAAGTAAAATTTTATAACTTTCAAATAGTGCCCCTCCTCTCCTCTTATAAAAGGCCCCCACCTCTACCTCTTTAAACACACCTCTAAAGAAATTGGCTAGGCCAAGATCTTCTCATTTTATCTCTCCGCATCCCTCTATCCATTTTAGAAGCCTTACCTTAGGCAGAAAGCTCTTCAAGAAACCCATTTGGTTCAAACCAAGAGGACTTACCCGATTTAAAGGTAAAGACTTCTCTAATGTTCTTTTGTTTTATTTTTCTTCTCCAACCCCCAAAACCCTTTTTATTCATTACTTTTTTGAAAACACCAGTATCTTAAATGTACAAGAATGTTTTTATAATAATTATTTAGGCCACACTTACACACACCTACATCTAATGGTTAAAGAACTTACTGTTTCCGTGGATGGGGAATTTCTACCTCATATAATGATGATTGTTCAACATTCATATAACACCGTCAATGGTGTCCATTAATATGTCACTATATTTATATATGATATATAATATTTTTATGTTTTCCTTAAGATTCTGTATTTTTCATTTATTGCATTCTTTTATGGTTTCCATTATGGGTAAACATGATATCTTCATTTTAGGAAGTGTGGACTACCGCCCCCTCAAAGTGATTTGATTCATTAATGCCATATGTGGGATCTATAAAGTATGAAGTTAATGATATTATATATGATATTATACTGGAATTATAATATACCTTTATATCATTATGATTCCATTCCATAAAATATGAAAATAGAAATGAAAGTAGCGTTCATGCGTACGTAAGGCTTACCGTCTCCCTGAACGGTGCATTTCATTTAATACCTCTAAATGTTATGTAATATTATAAATGCATGTATATACTTGATATATAACATATATACAACATGAATATCATTCTGGATATAATGGATATTTTTCCACATGAACAACTTGTAATTATAAAGAGTTTATTTTTGACTCAAGTACCAATGATTGACCAAATGACCATTATTAACTTAAATAATTACATAGTGTTCATAACATGGTAATAAGTGATATAAAAGAAACAATGAACCTGAAAAATGTTCTTATGAAAGTAGAAATTAACTCAAGTTTATTATTCAAGATTTTAAGGAATGATTGAGTCAAGTCGAACCTGAGGTAAGGGACTTCGTCTCAATCTCCTTTCATTGTGGCATATTTTTTTTATACACAAATTTCTTTTCTACGATGTAAAAAACCCTTTGAATTTTATATCTATTTAAAAGGAATTTTTTTGTATGAAGCGTCTTTCTAAATGACAAAATGAATGTTTTTTTCATACGTATGTGGCGACAATGACTTCTCTGCCGCTGTGACTATTATTTGAGTTTTACCTTCCTCCACAAGACATAACTTTTTTTTGAATGAAAAATAAATATCGTGTTTTACTTTTCTTATATTTTGGTATTGAAAATGGTTTTCATAATTTTTTTATTATGTAAATGTGTTGTATTGATATCTTTTGATTGAAATATGGAAATGTTATGTTTCCTTTATGCATGTTTTATGTGATACGATTATGTTATGGTTATTGGGAATTGATATAAAGACAGGTGGTTCCATGATAAACTATAGGTGGGTGAGCCCGATATAGCTCTCCAATTCATTTGGTAACTTAAAGGGGTTAAATGTTATGGTTTCTCTGAAGATATTTAGGGAATATACTGTGATGGGTATTCTGAACGTAACCATAAGGGTTACTCCCTGCGTAAGAATGTTATGAATGCCTCAAGTTACCTTTATGTCTTATGATTTCTATGAGTTATTCATAAATATTATGATTTCATGAGGTATGTTAACATTCTTATGTTTTATGAGTAAAGTATGATTTCATTTATTATTATGTAAACATTTACTAATGTTTCCTTTCCGTATTTTTATATCCCTTACTGAGCGTTTTATGATAATCCCATGTTTTTGAAATGTTTTTCACAGGTCAAGGGAAAGGTACATGATGTGATAATACTATCAAGGAAGTGTCATGAAACAATCCATGTTTTGTTTTAAATATGTTTCCATTGATGGAAAAAATGAATATTATCTTTTATGTAACCACTTTGTTTAAATTTGGAATGTAATGCATGATTTATGATATAATTATGTAAAAATATAAACCTAAAAAGATCCTCAACATGGATTCTTGAAATAACTCAAGATTATGTAATGTTTAATGCTGGGGACTTATAGTTCGTATCAGAGGTCGGTTTAGATAACTTTATGAGTTAGAATTATATTAAATGATTATCCATAATAAATTATGGTCAAATTAAAATGATATATCATTTGAATATTATCATGTTACTTCATCTAAGACATATTTGTTCAGAATGGTTTTTCGTAGAGGAAACATGGAAGTAGTGCTAGGAAGGAATACAATAGGAAATGACCTTCTGAATCAGCATCCTGAGATGGTCAGAATTGGAACTGAATAGTTTGTTGTATTAATGGCGGAGTTGACTCAAGCGATAAATGGAGGTGGTATCCATGCACGAGATCAGCCAGATCAACCATAGAGGAACATGTCAGTGGTGGAACATTTCATGAGGCAACATCCCCCATCATTCAGAGGATCATCTGACCTTGTGCTAGCTGAATGGTGGATTACATCACTGGAGAAAATTTTCGATTTCATGGGGTGTTCAGAAAATTAAAAGGTTAGTCTTGAAATTTACCGTTTGGAGGGTGAAGCAGATCAGTGGTGGTCAATGGTTAAAAATATTAGAGATGCTGATGATATTGATGCTCTCAACTAGGATGAATTCAAAGGTATATTTCTTGAGAAGTATTTTCCTAAGGCTGTTCTACTTTGGATGGAAAAACAATTCTTGTAATTGAGGCAAGAGGAAGACTCAGTGTCTTCTTATGAAGAATGGTTCACTCGATTGGCAGGGTATGCTCCAAATTTTATCTGAGATAATGATAGTAAAATCAATAATTGTTACTCAGGATTAAAGCCAAAATATAGAAGGGCATTGGCTTCTCGTGAGTTCAAAAGTTATGAAAATCATGTTCGATGTGCTGAGAATTTGGGAATGGAGTTTGCTGATGATCAAGTGTTCTATAACAACCAATAGATGAAGAGACCAAGGTGGCAGGAGAATGGGAAGAATTATTCAAAAAGGTCTGATGGTAAGAAAACTAAGTTTCCAATTTGTGATAAATGTGGCAAAAGGCATGCTGGGGAATGTCTTCTGAATTTCGGAAAGTTCTACTAATGTGGTATGATGGGACATAAGGCTCATGATTGCACTGAAAAAGATCAGTGTGATGGTAAGACCAAATTTGATTTACAGTTTGTGAAATGTTTTAAGTGCAATGAGATGGGTCACTATGCAAACGAGTGTTCAACAAGGAGATAGATTGATGGGAAGTAGTTAGAATACAAACAGAAAGGGGTGGTGAAATCCTTTGCAACTACTTCAGTAGATGTTGGGCCATCAAATGAAGTGGTATCATGTACTTTGTTTTTTTATATTATTCCAGTGTGTTTTTTGATTCAGGGTCTACACATTCTTTCATCTCTGAAAAATTCTCTAGTAATTTGGGAATTCCATCTCAATAAATGACTCCTGAACTTGTGGTAAAAACACCTGGGGGAAATGTTGTGGCAAAAAGAATTTATAAGAATCTTCTTATCCTTATCCGTGGATAGAACCTACTTGAAAACCTTATTGTTTTGCCACTTGTAGAGTTTGATGTAATCTTGGGTATGGACTAGCCCTCTATTTACCATGTTATGGTTGACTGTAGAGATAAATATGTTTCCTTTCAGAAAGAATTTTAGTTTTTGTACAATAAGGAACCCTTACTATTGATAACATATCAAGAGGCCGAGAAACTTCTAAAATATGGAAATGAATGTTACCATTCACATATTGTTGAAAATAAGGGAACTGTTCAGATTAATGATGTGCCAGTGGTAAATGAGTATCCTGATGTTTTTTATGATGAGTTGCCTAGAATAATACCAGATCGGGAAGTTGAGTTTACTATTGAGTTAGTTCCTGATGCTAATAAAATTTCAAAACCCCCTTATCAAATGGCTCAAATTGAACTTTTTGAGTTGAAGGAGAAATTGCAATATTTATTAGAGATGGGTTTCATTTGACCTAGCACATCACCATGGGGTGCTCCTGTTTTATTTGTTAAAAAGAAAGATGGTTCAATGAGACTTTTCATTGATTATAGAGCCTTGAATAACATCACTGTTAAGAACAAATAGCCTTTGCATCATATCGATGATTTGTTTTATCAGCTCCAGGGAGCTCAGTGTTTTTCAAAGATTGACCTGAGATCAGGGTACCATCAGTTGAAGGTAAAGGAAGAAGATCATCTGAAGACCGTGTTTCGTACAAGATATGGCCATTATGAATTTGTATTTATAGATTTTGGTCTATCCAATGCACCTGCTGTATTAATAGACCTTATGAATAGAATTTTCCATGAGTTCTTCGATATGCTTGTGGTTGTTTTCATTGATGGTATTTTGGTGTTTTCTAAAAGTAAAGAGGATCATTAAATACATTTAAGGGTTATTTTTTAAACCTTAAAAGAAATGAAATTTTATGGGAAATTCAAAAAGTGTGAGTTTTGGTTGCAAAAAAAATCTTTCCTTGGTCATATTGATTCTAAAGATGGAATAATTGTTGATCCTGTAGAAACAAAGGTTGTTGCAGAATGGCCAAGACCCATAAATGTAACCGAGATTCATAGTTTTCATGGGTTGGCAGGCTATTACCGAAGGTTTGTTAGAAATTTTTTCCGGTTATCTAGTCCAATGACTAAACTAACTTAGAAGGGTGTTAGTTTTATCTGGACAGAAGAATGTGATGATTTTTTTCAGGAAATGAAAAGAAGATTGATGAATTCTACCGCTTTAGCACTACCTTCCAGGAATGGGATGTTTTTTATCTAGAGTTATGCTTCATTAAAAGGACTTGGTAGCATCCTAATGCAGAATGATCAGGTAATTTCTTATGCTTCACGTCAGTTGAAAACTCATGAGGTAAATTACCGTACCCATGATTTGGAATTACCTGTTGTTGTTTTTGATTTGAAAATTTGGAGCCATCTTTTGTATGGTGTAAAGTGTGAAATATTTTCTGATCACAAAAGATTAAATTATATATTCACTCAGAAATAATTGAACATGAGAAAGAGGAGATGGCTAGAATTAATCAAGGATTATTATTGTACAATTTATTACCATTTGGGGAAAGCAAAAAAAGTGGCTGATGCTTTGACTCGAAAAAGTAATGTTTCATTAACAATGTTTTATTTGGAACGTGATCCTTTGGTTATGGATTTGATGAAATTTGGCATAAAATTTTTTGGTGTAGTATTTCCTTCGTTTTTTTTCAGGTATCAGTGAAATATTCTCTATTAGACAGAATTAAGAAAGCATAGAAGCAAGATAGTGAGTTGCAGAAAAAGGTAGAGCTGGTTCAGAAGGGTAAGTTTCATGAATTCAACATTGATAATGATTGTGTTTTGAGATTTGGGAAGATATTTTATGTGCCTTGTGATTCACAGTTGAAGAGAGAGTTGTTATGTAAAGCTCATAGTTCTCCATTTTTAGTTCATCCAAGAGGTACTAAAATGTATAGAGATCTTCAGGAGTATTACTGGTGGGATAGAATGAAAATAGATATTGCTGATTTTACTGTGAAGTGTTTGACTGGTCAATAGGTTAAAGCAGAGTGGAAGTTACTGAAAGGGATGCTTCAGCCTTTAACAGTGCTAGAGTGGAAATGACTGAATATATCCATGGACTTCGTTATGGGATTGTCGAAGACACCTCGAGGTAATAATGCAATCTGGGTTATTGTTGATCGCTTGACTAAATCTTCTGATTTCCTTACTATACGAGATACTTTTTCCCTAGATCAACTTTCCCGTTTGTTTCTTAAAGAGATAGTCAGGTTACATGGAGTTCCTCTCTCTATTGTATTTGACCGTGATCTCATGTTCACTTCTAACTTTTGGAAAGGCCCTCAGAAGTCATTGGGTACTGAATTAAACTTTAGTATAGCTTTTTATCCTCAATCAGATGGGCAGTCAGAATGAAAAATTCATACTTTGGAGGATATGCTACGGGCTATTTCGATGGATTATTAGGGAAGTTGGGACAACCATATTTCTTTGGTTGAGTTTTCTTATAATAACTGTTTTCATTCCAGTATACAGATGGCACCATTTGAGGCAATATATGGGATCGGTGTTGAACTCCAGCTTTTTGGGATGAAGTGGGTGAAAGGAAGTTGATGGGACCAGAATTGGTTGAAGAGTTGGCAGAAAAAGTTCAACTGATATTGAAACACAAGAAAACAGCTCCGAGCAGGCAGAAGAGTTATGCGGACAACCGGAGGAAGAATCTCTCTTTTGATGTAGGTGATCATATTTTTCTCAATGTTTCACCATGGATAAGTGTGATGCGATTTTTTAAGAAATGAAAGATGATTCCAAGGTTCATTGAACAATATGATATTCTGGAGAGAGTTGGATCAGTTTCATACCGAGTGGATTTACCTCCGAGTTTATCTCAGGTACATAATGTTTTTCATGTTTCAATGTTAAGTAAGTACATGCCAGATCCATCTCATGTTTTGAGTCTAGAGGTAGCTTAGCTAGAAGAGAATATATCATATGAGGAATAACCATTCCAGATTCTTGACCACAGGGAGAAATTTTTGAGGAAGAAGGTGATTCATCAAGTAAAGGTTTTGTGTAAAAACCACATGATTGAAGAGACAACAATGGAATCTGAAAATGCAATAAGGGATAAATACCCCCAATTATTCGATAAGTAAATAAATTGTGGGGCTGAAATTTTCTAAAGGGGGGAGGATGTAACATCCCAAGTATGTAATGAACAATACATATTCTTATCTATGTCTATTTATGAATTACATAGTGTTTTAGAGTCCTAAAATGAGAATAAATCCAATCTTACGCATCGAATACACTAATATTTTTAAAAGATTGTTTTACTACCTTTTGATGGAAACCCTTTTTTAAATCAAACTTTTTACAATTTTATAAGCCTTATTTGTCAAAATACACTTATTCTTTATTATTGGGACATTGAAATTTACTTTGGATTAATTTTTGGTATTTTTTGGACAATGTTCATTTTTTAATGAATAATGAAAAATACTGCATTTTACATCAAAACTGATTTTTCATCTAATTCAATTATATTTTTAGATTATATTTTTAATTTGTTTTAAATTTTAAATAGAATATATTTTTACAATTTAATTAAATGGTGGTCATTGGGATTAATTTCACTTTGTAATCGGTCATAAACAAGTGCCAAACTTTTCATAGATATTGTTAAAAAAACCCCGCTATTTGTTTTGAGAATGGGAATTATTTTTAAATTAATTATTGAAATTTCTATGTTTGGAATTTGTTAAAATGGATTCTTTATTTGGAATCAGAAGGTCCAAATTATGTAATTATGACTCTTTTTTTGGTAATTATGAATAGTAACGTTGGTAATTATCTTTAATTAGCTTGATTAATTAGTAATCGGGTAGTTAAGGTTAATAAAATAATATCATAAAAATAAAAAAATGACCCCAACATGTGTCCTAATGCTACTGGTTGTGTCATTGCAGACCATGGGATTCCTTGTACCAAACTTAGGGACCCCATGGAATCACTTTTGGGTGAAAGTGACACTTTATCATTTTATTTTTAATGAAATGAGAATATCACTAAAGAATGTATCACCCGAGTAAAAAAAATTAATTTTTTCTAAATAAATGATCTCTTTGACTAAAAATATTAATTGGAATGATAAAAATATTTCCTACATCTTAGTATTTTTTTATAATTTTTAGACATTAAAAAAATTAAATTATTTATGACATCATGATGATGCAGCGATTACCTCATTAATGAACGATTTAAATAAAATGAAAAGATGATGTAAAATAGAAGTCTTACACTGGTCAAAGATCTATTGTATGAGTATATTTCGAACCCTTATCACCTTATAATCTAAATTTATCAATGTAGGACCTTTAAAATACGAAAATTATTTTAATATAATGTAACATTTTATAACTTTCCAAGAGTTCCCCTCCTCTCCTCTTATAAAAGGCCCCCACATCTACCTCTTTACACACACCTCTCGAGGCATTTTCTCGGACACGATCCGATAATTTTATCTCTCCACATCGCTATATTCATCCTAGAAGCCTTACCTTATGCAGAAAGCACATAAAAAACCCATTTGTTTCAAACCAAGAGGAGTTACCTGATTTAAAGGTAAAGACTTCTCTAATGTTCTTTTGTTTTATTTTGATTCGCCAACCCCCTAAACTATTTTTATTCATTACTTTTGAAACAAAACCAGTATCTTAAATATTCTTGGATTTTGTTATAAGAATTATTAGATCTACACTTACACCCACCAACATATAATGTTTAAAGAACATACTGTTTTTGTGGATGGCGAATTTCTGCCTCAAGAAATGATGATTGTTCAATATTCTTATAACTCTTTAAAAGGTGGCCATTAAGATGTCACTATATTTATATATTATATATAATATGTTTATTTTTTCCTTAAGCTTCTGTATTTTTCATTTATGGAATTCCTTTATGGTTTCCATTATTAGTAAACACGATATCTTCATTTTAGGAAGTGCGGACTACTGCCCCATCAAAGTGATTTGATTTGTCAATTACATATGTGGGATGTATAAAGTATTGAGATAATGATATTATATATGATATTATACTGGAATTATAATATACCTTTATATCATTATGATTCTATTCCATAAAATACAAAATAGAAATGAAAGTAGTGTTCATGCGTACGTACGGCTTACCATCTCCATGAACGGCACATTTCATTTCTTACCTCTAAATGTTATGTAATATTATAAATTCATGTATATACTTGACATATATGATATCTACATCATGGAGATACTTCTGGATATAATGGATATTTTACCACATGAACAACTTGTAATTATAAAGAGTTTATTTTTGACTCAAATACCAATGATCGACAAAACAACCATTATTAACTTAAATAATTACATAGTGTTCATAACATGGTAATAAGTGATATAAAAGAAATAATGACCTTGAAAATGGTTCTTAAGAAATTATAAATTATCTCAAGTTTATTTTCAGTATGTTAAAGAATGATCAATTCAAGTCGGACCCGAGGTAAGGGACTTCGTCTCAATCTCCTTTCATTGTGGCATATTTCGTTTTATACACAACTTTCTTTTATACAGTGTATAAACTCCTTTTACTTTTACGTATATTCACAAGAAATTTCATTTTGAATGAAGTGTCTTAATAAACAACCAAAGGAATGTTTTTTTGTCATACGTATGCGGAGACAACAACTTCTCCGCCGCCGTGACCATTATTTGAGTTTCGGCTTCCTCTACAAGCCGTAACTTTTTTTAAAAAATGAAAAATAAATATCATTTTTTACTTTTCTTTTATTTTGGTATTGAAAATGGTTTTCATAATTTTTTTATTATATCAATGTGTTGTATTGATATATTGGGATTGAAATGTGGAAATTTTATGTTTCCTTTATGCATGTTTTATGTGATACGATTATGTTATGGTTCTTGGGAATTATTATGAAGACGGGTGGTTCTGTGATAAACTAAGGGAGGGTGAGCCCGATATAGCTCTCCAATGCATTGGGTAATGTGAAGGGGTTAAACGTTAAGGTTTCTCCAAAGAGATTTTGGGAATATACTGTGATGGGTATTCCTAATGTAACCATGAGGGTTACTCCCTATGTAAGAATGTTATGAATGCCTCAAGTTACCTTTATGTCTTATGATTTCAATGAGTTATTCATAAATCTTATGATTTTATAAGGTATTTTAACGTGCTTATGTTTTATGAGTAAAGTATGATTTCATTGACTCTTATGTAAACATGTACTAATGTTTCCTTCCCGTATTTTTATATCACTTACTAAGCTTTTTATGCTCATCCCATGTTTTTGAAATGTTTTTCACAGGTCAAGGGAATGGTACATGATGTGATTATAGTGTCAAGTAAGTGTCATTAAAGAATCCACGTTTGGTTTTAAATAGGATTCCGTTGATGAAAAAAATGAATACTATCTTTTATGTAACCAATTTGTTTAAATGTGGAATGTAATGCATGATTTATGATCTAATTCTATAAAACTCTAAACCTGAAAAGATACTCAATGTGTATTCTTGAAATTACTCAAGATTAAGTAATGTTTAAGGCTGGGGCCTTATATTAGGACTCCAAGGTGGCTCCCTTGAATTGTGATTATGATGGACCTTTAATGGATGATTTTAGACATTTTTGATATAGATTAGGTGTGACTTTGTGTGATTGGATTTTGGTTCATCCCATAGATAGTTTTCTTGTTCCCCTATAGCCTTTGATTGTTGAAAAGGAATTCGGTGAGTAGTCCATGCACTTTAGATCATGGAACATGGTATGTGACGCCTCAGATGTGTTATGGTTATCACTCTAGTATCCTATGAATAACATAGATATAATATAAATAATAATTGATGATATTCTAACATTAAATAAAATGATTATTTTTTTATGTTAGAATTTTTTTACCAAGTTTTATTTTTCATGATGGAAGATATTCCCTAGTGTCATTTCAGATTATATTTTATACATAATCCTCACTTATATCATGTTAGACACGATAAGGTGTATTATTCCAATTATGATATATATATATATATATCTAGGATGCACTACCCTTGGTAATGTGAAAAAATTCCTATTTGAAAACGATGAGGATGGGATGGGACATTATGGCCAAATATCCACAACTACCCTTGGATATGGGATAGACAACCCATGATGTGATGCTTCCCAAGAGGGAGATGAGATCCCCATATGGGAATAGTGATATTTGGATGTGATTCCCTCTCTCATTTTGTGACATGATACTAGGGATAATCTTACCTATAGATATTATAACGTTGGATAGAGATGTTATTCCCTCTCTCATGATATGGAATGGGCCATGGATGTACATCCTTGTTGATATTAAACATGCAGCTAAGAAAATTATATCCTCTATCGATAATATTGATGAGTAATGTTTCAAGAATTTATAAATTTTCTAAAGGATGATATTTCACTGGATATTAAATTGTTATTGGGATGTGCTACACATATATTAATGACATTGTTTTCACAGGGATATTATGACCACTGTTTAACCATGATGTCAGGATGCACTTCCCATGAACTACATACTATACTATGATAGAATTATAATTAATAGGGCATGATAAACCCAAATTTTTAGCAGTGTCTAATATGTTTAGTGACACCCTCATATGAGCTGAAATGGGTATTTGTCATGTGAGGATATAGTTTTTCACTCATGGGTGTGAGATATTTTTTTTTCTTATACTTTCTTCATAATTTTATTTAAAATTAAGAAAATATTACACGGACATTTATATATTGGATTTTCTTAGTGATATCATTGGTGGTGGAATACAAAGGTGTACTCACAACCTACTCAGGAACCCATGTACTTGAGTACACTTTGTGATTTAGGATTAATGTAAGGTAAATGACCCTACCATTAATGGATGAGTTATAGATCTTGGTAGTAATTGGGATATGGGAGTAGGAATTGACATTGGACTTAGTGTTCTATCATTTTTAGTATTGTTATTTATTTTAATCCTTCTATTTTATCATATTCTCATAGTAGATATTTATCATTTATATATGATTTCTGAAATGTACTAATTTTTTTCAATCATGGGTCTTGATATTGAGGTATATGGAAATTAATTAATATTTTTATTTTTATAATACCATTATTTATGTCATTCTATTAAAATATATTTTTTCTAGTGTTTTATTATCATTTATTATATAAAAATATCTTATTACCTACATACTATATAATGATTCATGTCATTGGTCAGTATCCCCGATCATATGATGATTTATGCGTGTGGTATATGGAACCTAGTTTTGTCATGGTAGTTGTAAATCAAGTCAATCATTCAAAATAGTTGAATATGAGCAATGTTTTAATTTTATATTATTATTTGATATATGATTTATAGAAGATATGATGTGGCCAGAATCATTTAAGAACCTTATTCCTAGGTATAACTAACCCAAATATTAAAAAATTTATATTATCATTCATGAGTTTTTTATTCTTAGTTTTATCTTGAATTGTTGTTTTTATTTTTCCAAGAATTATGCCTTATGTTTTTAATTTATTTTTCATCCCTTGGGACAATGTGACTAGAGACTCTTAGGTTAATGTATCATTTTTTGGTACGTAGTATTGACATGGTATTCATGTGGTCACATGTGTTTGATCACTCTATTCTTGATATGAGGATCTATTATTGAATGTGTTGGAAGAAAATTATATCATGTTTTACAAAAAAAAAGTATGGTGTTATTATACTTAAGAAATCAATGATTATGTTATTTTATTATGAAATGGGTAAAGTCATTTCTATTTATATATGATTTTACCACTGAGAGAGGGTGGGAAGCCGAGGCTAGAGATAGTTCTCAAGGTAATGTTAGACCCCTGGTATACTAGGATGTTGGTATATTATATAAAGACTCTTTTTATGTTATTTTCTATTATATCTATGATAATGAGATATCTTATAAAAGTGATTATGAGTGATTCCTTCAAAATCAATGTGATATTCCACCATGATGACTGCCTTTTGAGACCCAATAGGGTGTTAATGAGTATTTCCCATTCTCTATTGAATTATATAACCTATTTTTTCCAAGACAACATCTTCTTATAAATCACTATGATTTTTGTTTGGATGTTATTTAGTCTATGGGACATGGTGCTCTAAGAGGTGATCCATCCACGTCAAATCTTACTAGGGTGTTTTTGTTGTAGATTCAACCTTTTTTTACTAGAGAGGGTTTATATATGGATATAATGATGTGTAATGAGTCTATATAGGATATATTCAATCAATTATAGAAATCTATTAATTGTTGAGTGAATATTGATGGGTGTATACTTCGAGGATGAGTGAGGAATTGGGGCGATGTCCTTGACCAAGACAATCACCATATGGGGGTTTTCATCATAGTGATTTTGGTACCACATTTTTATCATTTCATTCCCATGATACCAAGCACTGATAAATAATGGGATTTTATACATCAAAATCAGGATATCCTGTTAGTTATGGACTATGCTACTCATTTTAATAAGTTTCCTTTTTTTTATCCTTCACATGCGTCTGATGAGACTGCTAAATTTTATCATTTTGAGGATTGAATAAGACAGATGATTAATTATTAGTTTAGTATTTTTCATTTTAAATATTTCTATAAGTCTTTGATTGAATCCCTTGTTACATAGATTAACATATCTAGATATAGATCATTTGGGAAATCAGGTTCTTATGTTGGGTGCAAGAGTGGATATTAATGTTCTTAAAAGAGTTTTTCAGTCATTCAAACTAGAGTTGAAATTAAAGATCATGTTATATCAATTTTAATTCTTATTTTTTTCCATAGTAAGTCTATTCTTAAGTGTAATAATCAGAGAAATTAAGTGCATACTCTCTCGTATTTCCACTAACCTCTGGAGAACTGTCTCCTTCTTAAGAAAATAGGGCATTTTCAATATTTTTTTTAGAGTTATTTCTATCAATTGACATTGTGTGTAAATGGAAAAGCTCATAGAGTAATAGAGGGATCAGTTTTGGAACCATAAGGTGGTAGTTATAGTTTATTCAGGAATTTATTCTATGTATGAATTCATGGTTCTAAATTTCACAAGTGGTAGGAAAGTGTTTCTCTTTTTGGAAGATAGAGATCTGTTGGAAATGTTAGTGGATTAGAGTAAGAATTTCAATATGTCATTAATCAGACACCTCCTAAACCTAATAAGGGAACAATTCATAGTATTATTTTAGTAGAACCAAATTTAGCATCATCTTTTTAATGAGGTTAAATAATATTCATTTTTCTCTTCAAATTTGGATAATGATTCCGGTTTGACCACTAATCACTTATATAATGTGATATCTATTAATACACCCATTAGGTGTGTGATTGAAGGATATTTTAAAATATTATGAGTGTTACCTCAATATTAGTGGTTATATTAATGTCTTTTATTTATTAATATTAGAGATATAATGTTTAATGTAATATTTGTTATGGATCAGTTTGATTATTATCCAGTTCACATAGACTTCTATCATTATCATGTATCATTCATATAATTTGATTTTTAAAGATATACCCTTCCTAGTGAGATAGATAAATATGTAGGACATGTGGAACCTAACCATAAGTAGATAGAGTTTATTTCATCCTATTATTTTATTTATTTCTAGATGATGAGTATATGAACCATATGAACTATTTTCCTAATTTTGGAGATCCCTAGGATATAATTCTAGAAAAATTATTTAAGTCACCTGCCTAGAAAGAGTTAGATATTATTATTGAACTCGTTTAGGAATATATCCCATATTAATTCATTTTACATGTTATTTTCTAAAAATATATAGTATTTGAAATCTCAGTTACTGTATTTCTAGAAGAATGGAATCATTCTCCCTTGAATAAACCGTTATGGAACTTCTGTTTTCTTCACCCGGATGGAAAACAACTCCTTACACTTATACAAGGAATATCATATTTTGAACTAGGTGACTATTAATAATTGGTTTAATATTCATCATATTAAATATTTTTTGGACTAAGGGGACCAAGTGGTTCTACAAGGCCAATTTGAGATTAGCTCATCATCAATTATGTGTCATGAAATCTAATATTCTAAATTATTATTTCTAGAAGAGGTATGGTATATATTACTATCTTGTGATTCTATTATAAATAAGAATTATGTTAGCTGTATTTATGGACATAATTAATTAAGTCATTAGTCTATATGCAGATTCTTTTTGGTGACTTTTATCGAAAATATTCTTGTATAATCCTAGTTAAGGTAGGATCATTCTTGATATTTGGATATTATTCTGATTTCATCAAGAGAGAATAAAATTTATGATAAGATTTGAAAGTGATGGTTCATGATCAGGGAGTTATACTTCTATGAAAATATTATATCAAAAGTAGGTATGTCGATATACCTTGTAAATTTTTATTTTATGGTTTCTTATAATTGGTCCAATATAAATTTTTTATCTTTTTATATTATTGGGATTCACAATATTTTATAAAGAGTTCATTTAGGACTTGTTCTAATTTGAGACACCCATAAATGACCTAAACAAGAATGGGATGAATTTCATGTAGTCCAATTCTTATGAGAGATACTTCTAGTAAATAACGGTAATGTTAATATATGTGATGGTTTTAAACATACCTACTTTGTGTAAAAGTCATATATTTTATTGTGATGTGTTGAGATTAGGTATTAAAATGTTCCTAATACAAGATGATCATTTTGTTAAATATGTATCAATTTAGTTGATGATAATTAAATTGAATTTTCTAACACGTGATTCAGAGCTTGTGATGGTAGTTCACACATTAATATGTTGAAATCACTATATTTCAGGAAATTGGTTCAATATATATACATACTAAAATAGAATCATAATTTTTTTTCATAGTGTGACTTGAAAATTTTACAAAGGGGGTGGGTTAAGTATATTTTGTTTTCCATTTTAGAGATGGTTCATAACCCTGGGAAGGGGAACATGGTTGTGGATGGGCTTAGAATGAAAAATCATGTACAAGTGGTGATGGTGTCTGTTAAAATTTTCCAAATGATGATCATCTACATTGAAATACAACATCATGATTAGAATAATATAAGAAGAAAAACAATTTCATCATTGAGTATTTCCACATAAAATATTAAGATGAGGAAGGAGATATGGTTATCTAACTCAAATTACATTGTGATAAGGGATAGTATATATGGAAGGGAGTCACCACAAAATTGGTCCCTTGATGATGATGAGGTTATTTTTTTCTATGGTCTAGTTTTGGTTCCTATGAACATATATGAGAAGAAAATATGTGATTGACATTCTTAGATTTGAGTTACATTCCAAGGGATAACCAAGATGTATCCTAACATTTTTAATAAATAATTGTGTCTTGGGATGATTAATAACAAATAAGGCTTTGTTTCATGAATTGTTACCTATCAGTAGGTAAATTCTTGGGCACCATTGATCCATATGTATTCTCTTGACACTACCTATATTTTGGTGGAAGTGGAATCATGTCACCTGGGATTTCATAGCAAGGTTATCATGGAAATAAAAATTAAATGATATAGTATGGTTTTTAATCAGATGATTAACCAATTTAGTGTATTTATTACCTATTCTAGACACTTTATATAGTAACGAGTTGCGAATGTTGTATGTCTATGATATTAGGCATCATTATAGGGTGACATGGAATGTCATTTCTGACTATGATTCCCATTTTACATCTCACAACTATAAGGGTATGTAGAAGTTTCTTAACATGAAAGTAATCTAGGAAAATTCCAATTATCCTTCGATATATTAGAAGTCGAAGAATAATATTGTGATACGTAGTATGCTTATTTACATGATTTTAGAAGATCCTGGGGTATTCATCTTGTGTTTTCTTATTTCAGAAATAATAATAGTTATATAGAATAAATTTAGAAAGAATATTTTAAAGATTTATATAGGGGGTCATGTCACTCACCACTATTTTGAATGAAAGTAATATAGATAGATATTATTGAACTTGGTCTCATTTAGAATATGGTGGATAATATCATGATGATCCAAAAGTAGATAGTTACTTTTAAAAGGATTTAGAATTCATAGTAATATCATGTACACTTAACACTTATGTTTAAGGTTATTAATCATGTTTTCTTATCAGTATCACCACATTTGAAATTCCATCATATTCAGAGATATAGAAATTTGGTGCCTTGGTTTATAGGGTCATTCATTATTATTGAGAGGATCAGTACCATTGTGTATCAATTAGATTTTTCTCAAATATTAAATGTTATAAAAATTTTATTACATAAATTTTATTTATAGAGACACCATTATAAACCTTCTCATGTGACAGGTGTTGAGGATGTTATGTTAAATAATTATACATCATTTGAGGAATGGTTAGTTCATATTATGTTCACAAGAAAGAATACTTTTAGGGGGGATGAACATACCTATTTCATCAGTAAAATGGAATCAAAGTAGTACCTATAAGGACATATGGGATCGGGAGTCTTGTATTCAAGGGTTGTGCTCAATGTTGTTCTCACAAAAAACCTGATGACTTTAGATAATGAATCTTATGAAAAAACCACCCTATTATGGGGAGGTTGTAATACCATCTTCATTTTGAGGTATGAAATTTATTTTTTCTCTATTAAAACTAATGTATTTTGGTATTTTCTAGGAATTGGATGGGTAATTGGTGGATAGGGATTTCATTTTCTAAAAATGGGTTGGTGACAGAGAAATATTCATAGTAGAAAATATTCCACTACATGTTAGGTGGGTTCCCACCCCTGTTCTAATTTGTATTGATATGGATACTTCACAACCAAAAAGAGTTCTTTGGATGACTAATAGATTCTATCAGATCTACCAATGTTCTATTGGATCCTCAAAAAAGAAATAATGGGCCAAATAAGACTAATTTTAAATGATTAATTTAATTAATTAAATGGATTTAAAATGTTATTAAAAGGACTTGGTTACCCATTTTTCTCCAGTATTAGCACACCCATATCTATATATTTCTTCCTTGATTATTTTTCTCTAAATCTTGGATATTTTCCATTTTCCCTTATATATATTTTTTTATTGTCATAGTTGAGTGTTATATGTAATATCGCCATTCTTCTGATCTATATTCTTGAGGTTCCTCATTGTTTCATTCCAAATTCGGTGTTGATCACAAATTGAGGTATTTTTGTCGATTCAATTATTTCATCTTCTTGAGTTTAAATCAGCTGGTTTACTTCATCAAGAAGTATTACACTATTTATAGGTTAGTGTTCTGAAACTATTACTTATATTTTATTCTAAATTGATGATACATGTGATATGTGGTCTCAACTCCCAGGTGATGTTAACCTAAATAAAATTTAATTCATTCCCATGAAGTCATTTGTGAATGAAATTTGGTACCATGGTATATTCTTGGGGTTTTATAAATATATTTATTGGTCATTGATGTACATGTTATTGACTTAATGTGTGATGGATACTTTTCTTAAGACCCATTAAATTATCTCTTAAACTAATGTTATTACATGACAGACCATTAATGTGTGATTTTATCCCCCTTTGAGATAAGAGAGGTGTGAGTTGGTATGGTCGGATTCAGATTTTACCCCTAATAATATTTCCAATTCCCCTATACCCTTTTCTAATTGAATTACTTTGGGGTGAGTCCCTTTCCATTATCTCATGAAAATGAGTTTGTAATTCCTTAGATATGGAATGTATTTAAGTCATGTGTAAATTTAATTACAAATATATGACTTAAATAATTTTACATGATATTCCAACATTAAATAGAAATGAATATATTGTGATTTTAAACAACTTTTTTATACAATTTTTAGTTTTTCATGTGGGAATATATTCCCTAGTGTTAATGGTTATTTTTCTAGAACATAATTTTCACTAATATAATGTTATCCATTATGAGATGTGTTATATATATAATGATATTAGTTAATAACATGGACTCTTTTCCAATTTTAATGGTATTTAATTAAAAATTTACCTCAGTTTTCATGTGTATAGGACATTTCAATTAGTTATCCACTATTATCATTGAAAGTGGGATAGACTTCCCATAATGATATTCTTCCATAAAGGTAAAAATATTAGCATTTGATTATAGTGATTATTGGAGGTTATTTACTCTATCAAGATATGGAAAGGGACTAGGTACAATATTCCCCATTGATAATATGCCCATGGATAGGGATGTTATACCCTATGTTATGATTTAGCTTGAGGTAATAAATGTATTTCCCTACTGAGATTATACCCATAGAGAGGGAAGTTTCACCCCCTCTTGATGATATTGATAAAATGTGATGCTAGTTTTTATATGTTTTGTCTAGTATTCTATTCAAATGGAAGTGACAATTTATTTGTACATGTTTCCTATGTATTGATGATTAGGTTTTCATGGGGATATCAACCCAATTGTTCTGGTAATAATATTGAGTATCATTTATCACGTACTAGTAATTATATTATAATGGGAATATAATCCCATTTAATATTTCCTAGTAATTGATAACCAGATGATTATTATGTGATATGTATAGACACACCTCTTCACTAGTCTATATAGATATTCGTTAGAGAGGGTGACCATGTAGAACCATTCGGTTGGCCATATTTATTATTATTTAAATTTCCTAACAACTTTTATTTATAATCATAAAACATTTTACATACATTTTTTTATAATGGATATGTCTAGGTACATTGTAGGTACTTTCCAACTATGTTGTACTCACTCTGCTCGGGTTCCCAAAAACGTCAGAAAACATTATGATGTATGATTCATGTATAGTAAAGGGGATTGTTATCAATGTATATTCCAGGTTTATTGGTGGGAGATAAGATATGGTATTGGGCATAGACTTTGAACTAGGTTTACTATCATCTCTATAATTTTTAATTCTTTTTTTTCTTTTTTATATATTATCATCCCCTATGATATCTTGTTTATAGGTGTATAAATAATTGACATTTTATTTATCCATTTATTTATGTAATGGGATTTAAATTGAGTATATTGTTTCCATTATGTTCTATGGAATGATATGGAAAATTGGGTATAGTATCCCTACTCTATACATAATCACTCACTATTTGTCAGTAGTAGCTAGTATATGGGGAGGGGTTATTGAGGCATGTGTCACCCTATTTGGTCATAGTGAAGGTGAATCATATCGAGGATTCTATAATAGTAATCCACCATATCCAAATACTCGATGTAGAAACCCTTTTAGTCCTCACATTAGTGTAAATTTCAATCTATATCTTTAAATTCTAATTTATCATTGAACTCCTATGAAAATTACTAACACTTTTATAATGTATAGTTTGTATCATATGCCCATAAAATAAAAAAAATTATAAATTTATTTCCAAATGTGATCTATCCATAGAGATTATTTCAGACAGTCAAGTATTCTATAAAACACCTTCTCTAGTGACCAAGAGTTTCCCAATATAAGTACTTCCCTTCCTTGAAAACATCATTATTCTATTTAAAATTTGGTGTACAATCTTCAAAACCTCTCTTCTTCTTCTATTGGTCAAAAATTGTACTCTGTCATTTTTATACCATCATCATAGAACATGATCATAGACCTCCCATTTCCATCTAACTAATGAAAAATTTATTTTGGATAGGAGATAAAAATTAATTGAACTCATATATATTGTAATTCACTATAAACAATCAAAACCATTCCAGTAGTGACTATACATTAAATTTTATGTATAGGTCAAGCCTTATTTATGACCCCTAGTCTCTCCAAGTGATTTATATGTCCAATAGTATTGAGTAAATGAGTATTAATTGTAGTAATTCATACTATATTACATTAAAATATAACTTTATAAAATTATAATTTTTTGTATTACATTATCTTAACAGAAGCTATTTAGATTATCTATAATTCCACAAGAATATATGGTTTCACATTTCTTCTAGGGTTTATGATCAATATATTAACTTATTAATGCAGATATATTAATATAATCACATTTTTATTTATAATTTACATTTATATCTCCTTGACTAGTCTCGTCATAAAGAGTTTCCGTATGAATTGGGTTATCCCAAACACAAAATTTTTCTTCTTGATATAGAATAGTTATTAAGATCTTTTACAATCTGGAATGTTGATTCCATATTTATTTTCATTCTCCAGTATTGATCTCATGGTAACCTTTAAGGATATTGATTCCATTAATCAATATAAAAAATTTATCAAATGATTATCATGTCTTCAATATTTCTAAAAATAATGTTTATTATATTTTCTCACACTAAATGATAATCCATTCAAAATTAAATCATATATATTAGTGGTCAAAGATTTATATTTCACTATCTAATGAATCCACTTTAGCATTCCTCTCTTCACATAGTTATTTTGGTAGGTCATAATGTAATTCATATAATATCTAAATCTATGATAGTTGAGTGGAAAACTATTTGTCCATCCTATCATCTTGATGAACGTAGTATTATTCCTCATATATCCATCCTATAAGTTCTCCAACCTTGTATAATCTAAATAAAATCTCAAAAATTAGGCACCTAACTCTTAGAAACACCTCATTACTTTCTTTCAATACACAAACTAATCAACTGGTACTCAACATTTGAAGAACCAACTTGATTTAATTATTGATTTTCTAACTATTGTTTCCTTTGGTAGGAATATGAAACATTGTATTCTAAATGGAATTTAAAACATATCATCTTATCCCATGTATTCTATATATAATATTTCATTCTTCTAAAGATTTAGTTGGACTCCCAAATATATATGTTCTGACCCTCAATATTTATAACTCTTCAGATGACTTATGAATATGATAAATTCAAGGTAGAGGTAAAATAAACCAATTATCATATATAGATTATAACTCCTTAAATTCATGTATCATAATTTAAAATATGTTATAACATCTTAAAATAAAGTAAAAATTTATTCATAATATAAATTATTTAAATCAATGAATAATAAAAAAGTGACTAAAATAAAAAAATAAGAAATTCATACATTCAAACATGAGATTAACAATTATGTATAATTCATGCTCAAATTATATAAACAGTATAATTGAAATATATGTAAAGTCAAAAAATTTACTTTTATCCAATTTGATCTTTTAATGTTTTCATTTACATGTTTTACTAAATAAATACTTTATATTAAATAAATGTGTGATAATTATGAATACTTTAATGATCATATAGTAAATATTTTGTAAATTATGAAACCATAGGTATAAATCAATTATTTTATTCCAAATATGGTTATTAATATAAACATTTTATATTTACATTTATGAATTTATCATAAATAAATATAAAAATTTTTATTTTCCACATTATTTTAAACATCAAAGAGAACTTTAAACCATAGTCACTATTAAAAAAATTCCCTTGGATCATTTTTTGGTTTTTTGTTTACAAAGATTATGGTGAGACTTACATAAGAGATTAAATTTTTATTGGAATGAATTTGAGGAATATTTATATAAGTAGAAGGAGTAGATATATAGTTATATATGTAATACATAACTCATGTTTTAATACCTTAGGTCATGTTGAGAATGTAATTTTTGAGGAAATGAAAATATCATGGAAATCCTTATACAAGTAAGATTATTTAGAGATATACTTATGGTGTTAAGAAAATTTCAATGTGAGAAGAATATTAATAACACTATAGAACCTCTGTTCTATCCTTGACCAAGATGAAAAGTAGTTTGGCATTAAGTGGAAGGATTCATATAGTAATAGGAACACCTGAGAGCTAGACTTAATGATTTATTAGAGACAATGTGTTATTCATTACATGAAATATGTTGTCCCTATGTGTATTGAAAATTTTTATTTCTGTGAAATGAAAATTTACCTGCATCAGGGAAACTTTGTGGGATGCAAAAGAGTATTTATTTTATTAAGAAAGATGAAGAAATTGGACACTATAAGGGATTGATTTCCACGACGTGGATGTGATTTAGGGGATTTTGATTGTTATTATATTTTAAAGGTTTTCACATCATGGTGGATCATCACGCCTATGAAGACTCTACAAATTGGTTGGTATTCTTAGAATCCAAGTGCCCACATCATGATATTAAGTGTCACATCATGATATGAATGACATATAAGGATATGTAGTTAGTGTCCATGAAAATTGGAAGATAAATTTTCATACAATAATGGGAAATGAAACCTCCTAAAGGTACTTAAGAAGATGTTGATCACACTTTGGTAGTGAATATTATCTGATTATAAAGTACCGTAAGAATAATTCCAAATTTATATTTCATATATTTCAGGAGAGAATTTAAGGTCTTCAATTAGGTATGACATAAAATTAAAATAGTTTTTTTTGATGAATTTAACCCACATAACAAATATAGATTGATGAAATGTTGGTCATTCTCAAAATGTAAAATTGAAATATTTATCTTTATAATAGTGTAAGGATTAAAATTAAAGGTATAGGAGAGAAAATATGTGGTATTATATATTTCTGAAGAAAATAATGTTTGTATAATCCAATAGGATTTCTCATTAGAAGTTCTGGATTTATTCAACTATCTATGTAGAATAAAATTGATGCACCCCTATTAGTTGAAAGTCAAACTATCTTAATAAAGAAAAATACAACACTCATGGAGGTAATGGATATTTTAGGTGATTGAGAGAAGTGAGATATTTATTTCTTTGGGGGTTTTAACCCTAAATGATTAATACAGAAATATGAAATTATAATAAAAATTAGTAAACCTGGTGTTTTGTGTGTATGAAACAGCGTCGTTACAAACACCTTGGATTATCCCAGTTTGGTTCAACATGGTATAATTTTCTATGTCACTATTTTAATTGATTTATCCCTTCAAATTATTTCTGAAGGATAGTATTATTTCTAACAGTGGTTAAATAAGATCATTGTTGGGGTTCATTTGAGAAATATATATAATACTAGATTGACACCCACCAGGATATTTACCATTTTTATGAATAATAAGTTGTGTCATGGGAAAAGGTTCTTGGTGGATTATTCTCCCTCTAAAGTGATGTTAGTGGTTTTAAACTATAATGTAATTTAGTAATTTGATGGAAAAATATTTCACTTATGTAAGAATGAAATTTAATGCTAGTTACTTTTATTGGGCATGGATTTCTACCTACATAGAGTAGATTTATCATAGAAATACTAATGGGGGGTTACATTATTGTCAATGTATCCAAGGCATTAGGATTAGATTTGTTAAATTTTATATACATGTAGGTAATTTCAGGTAAATCATCACATATTATGTGGTAAAAATGTATCAAAATATAATATGGTGATTTCAAGGTACATGAAACTAAATTATAAGTTTTGTGGAATAATTATATAGATTAGGGGATGTTCCTGAAAGAGTTCATTAATGAATTATTTGATTAGGTGTACATCATTATGAAGGACATATGTGGACACATAGAAAACATTCAATATATCATTATTGATTAGGGGTACTAAAAATATTACCACCTCAATAAAATATGAAGGTCTTAGTACTAAATGAAAAATAAATGAGGGAGTTGATGACGAATAGTCTTCACAGAACTCTTATTAAATAATGGATTATAAATAATTAAAATATTCCTTGGTAAATTATAATTATCATAAATTACTAATTATTTAAATAAATGAACTCATTATTGATGATGGGCTTTAATAAAGGTAAATTAATGAGATAATCTATTTTCTTTTATAAAACCTCAATTGAGGAAAAATTATGTTCAATGAAAACATTATACTTTATTTCTTTAAATGTGGAAAAAAAATTATCTAACAACTAAGTACCCAATGTTTTTTTAATAATGAAGAAGACAAATTATACATGTAGAATTCATGATGGTGTGTATAAGGAAAACGGATTACATAAAAAATTATTCCAAAAGAAGATCCAAAATTTATAATAGTTGTAAATTCAGAATAATAATAAGTGAAATAATTTAGGTAATGTAAATAACATATTGAGGGTGTTCTTGTGGTTTTCATGGAAAACCCAAAATTAAATAAAAATGATGATTTATGTACTGAAGTTGAGGGTTTAATATACCCCAAGCGTGAAGTAGAATATACACTTAAATAAATTTATGTTTGGAGGGATAAACTGAATAAATCAAATGAATTGGTATTATAATAAAAAATATATTTAAAGTATTTAGAAGAAAATAATCATCATTGCTGGTTGAGAATGAAAGATGTAAATCAGGAAATTCTAAAAACTCAATGAAATGAAATTATGTTCCAAATAAAATTTTAAGAACATGATCAAATTTTTGATGGATTGACTAATTCAAAAAATATTTACAAAGGATCAAGGAGTTAAGAGGTTAAAATTTATCATTGTGATGAAATATTGATAATAAAAAAACTAATTTTAACAACCAAAATGACGTCAATAAATTTAATGAATGGGATGTGGAAAATGAAAAGAAGATTCACCAAGAGTAATTAGATGGTGGAAACTTTCACAAAATTAAAATAGTTTATAGATAAAGAAAAATATATTTAATTTATTGGTCTTAAGTAAAAATAAATATAAGGATATATATAATGAAAAGAACTTACACCCTGGTAGAAGGTTTATTTGGGTCATTAAAAAATTCCCAAAGGCCACATGTATATTAGTAAAGACACCCAATGATAAATCGTAACTCAAGTGTTATTTTTTTTGAAACTATGGTTCATTGATTATTTTTTATGGAATATAGTCTCCTTAGGTCCCAATATAATTAAAAACAATCAACTAAAAATTCATATTCTTTATTTTTTAGCAGCATTTTTTTTGTGAATGTTATGGAAAACAAATCATAAATTAAACATGAAGAACCTAATTAAGTGTCTCAGTATAGGCCTCTAAAGGGATATATAATCATCTATAATCATAATCAAGTAGGAATGATGAATTTTCAGACCAGAAAAT
This sequence comes from Viscum album, assembly GCA_963277665.1. Lineage (NCBI taxonomy): Eukaryota > Viridiplantae > Streptophyta > Magnoliopsida > Santalales > Viscaceae > Viscum > Viscum album. The sequence goes on along the minus strand of OY728162.1, from coordinate 1,229,364,325 downwards.
TGAGTTTCATCCATTTGATATAAAATAATAATAATCATATTTGCAACTAGAGGTGGGAAATCAGTGAACATGGATCAACTAAGAAAAAGTTGTGAAGATGAATTTCACATAGTTTTATTTATCATGGAGTGTGGTTACATGATAATGGATGGTATTTTCATATAATAGGAATCTAGAAAATTATCATGGGAATCAAAGAAAACAAATAAGGTGTCTCTTGATTTGGAAATTATGAATGTTTAAAGGTTATTATCTCTGTTAAATCCAAAATTGGGGGTAAATATTTGAGGCACGTAGATGTCTTATTGGTTGAATGCATTGGTTACAGTTTTCTTATTTTATGTTAAATATGTGACTTGAGGTATGATGTAAATTTCTCAAAAATAGAACACATTGTGAAAGGAAGATATGGTTTAATTGTGATGTATGGAAATTGAGTAAAAGATAATCGCTACTCCATTTATGGAGAAGAAGATTGCTATATTTAATCCAAGGAAGAAGATAATAAATTTTTCATCATGATTATTTACCACATGAGCCCAAAGTCCTTGGATTTCTAATTAAAGAATAACACATATCATGATATCACAAAATTTTACAAGATAATACTCACACATGTGATGTATGTTATAATGGGATAATAATTATGAAGACATAAAAAACTACTGAAAAAAAATTGAGATGGATTGAGGTTGATTATATTGATATGTGTCAAGAAATATCACCAAATACCAAGGATAAAAAAATTTATTATTTTCTATTTTGGATGATTATTGTAGAATGAAATGGTTTTTGATAATCCATTTAAAATCATAAGTACTCAAATGGATAAATTGATTATAATGATTGGAATAAAAGATTCCAGGGTTTAAAATTTTTATGTTTGAAATTGATAAAAATACATAATTAACTATTAATTGGGTGGATGAATATCTAAATAATCATGTGATAGTGCCTCAATATTCAGTGATAATGACTCTTCAATATAACAGTATTATTGAAAGAGGGGACCAAAATGTTAATAGTATGGTGCTGAAAATTCTAAAAGAGAGGAATCTCATAATGATATTTTTGATGGATAAATATCATACATATGTTTATATATCCATCGTGGACATGCAATGTTTTAATAAATGGAATACAACATTTAAATGGTATGAATACATAATGAAATTACATTTTTTACTTTAGAAAATAAATTATTTATTCTCAATAAATAGAATAACAACAAGTTTAATGCTCATGGGGGTGAACTATTTTTATTATTAATTCTTTCAAAATTAAGGTGTATAAGTTTTATAATAATAATATTGAAAAAATTATCAAAAAATGAGGTGTAAATTGTTTTGGAAATTCATTTGATTTCACAATATATTGAGTAGTTTTTGAAAAAATATATTATTGATGAAATTTTATATGAGAGTGATTATTTTCTATATAGCCTTTCAGAATGGGGTTTTATAAATCTTTCAAAATGAAAAACAAAATTCGAAATAATAGTGGATTAAATCTATATAAATAAGAATATAATTCGGGATAAATCTACGAATTAAATATCATTAGTGAACATATCACTCGGGTACCAACACGGAGGTTGACTATTCAATAAAAAAATTCTATAGTGTATGAATTAGAGCCTTAGTGTTTTTATTTTGCAAATAAATATGAAAATTGGATCAAATAGATTCATTATGTTCTTTACCAAATTAAAAATAATCAAACACGGTAGATTTAACAGTACATATAAGAATAAAATTTCATTAAAACCAGGTGGGTGATTAATTAAAAAAATCATTACGAATGTCATGTGACTAAGAATAAATTATGCTTGAAATTAAAGGGGGGATTTACAAATTGAGGGGATTTATACTGATGAAACAATTTCCCAGTTTACTTGATTTGAAACTATTTATATAATTTTTTGAATATTGGGTACTATGGGAATCCAATGAAATGTAAAATAATAATTCCTAAATATAGTTATTCAATAATATGTGTGCATAATGAAACTGGCTGGATTTATTATACATGAAGATGAGAGAAACTCTTTTTGGTTTAATAAGTAATTGTTTTGGAATATGAAATCACAAAGAGAATAGTAGTCTAGGAATCATAAATACTTGAGAAATGTAGAATTATAATGATGTGGAGTTAACCATAATCTCCTAACCTAGAATGAAAATGATCAAGGATATTGGTGCTCATTTTTATTGATGACATAATATTTGGAGGATAGTATAATGAAAAATGAAATATTTTTTTGAATATATGAGGTATAAGTTTCAAATGTTTTTTATATCAGATTAAATATTTTTATATTGGTTATATGTGACTCATGGAAGGAATTTTAAATTCATCTCTCAATCAAAATAAGATAAAAAAACTCAAAATAGATTTTGGAATTGGCGTTTTAGGACAATGAAAACAACTTAGGCTACCTGGATGAATTTCTTCAAGGGATCCCAAAACAGGTTAATGGAATAGAGAATAATAAAACCATTGGAAAACTATTCTACATACATGTTACATGTTATAACAATGTATTTTCCTTATGTAAATACACATGGTACTAAATTTTCCTATATAAAAAACACATGTCAATAACAAAAATAATGATTCATTATTTTAATATCACGATTTATTTTGAGAATTTTTATCATTAAAATTGTATCTGACTTTTCTTGGATACTGTAATGTGTATTTGAATGTTTTAGGGGATAATAAAAATTTGACCACAAGTTATTCTTTATATCTTGGAGTATTATGGATTTCTTCGTTAAATAAGAAAGTAAGATTGCATCCCACAAAGCAATGTGAAGTCTACATATAAAGTATCTACTCAAGGATTTACTCAACTACTATAGATGAATAAATATCTTAAAGATTTCATATTTAATCTGAAATATAATATTGGAATCAGATTTGATAACATGATTGTTATTAAACATAGAAAAACTCTAGACTATAATTAAAGGAAGAATCACATCAAGATAAATTATTATTTCATCATGTATAAACATAAACAAGGGATAGTGTTGTATGAGTATGTGTTAATGAAAAATCATATTATAAAAATTAAGATAATGATACCACCCATGGTTGTGTTTTATAGAGGGTTACCTACTTCCTTATGGAATTTTTCGCAAGTAGAAAAAATATGGTAACTCACATGAATGGAATTTTTAGATATCTATCTCAATATTTTGAACTTTTAGAGAAGTAATCATCTAGATAATTAAAAAGGGTGAGAATATTTCCATAAGATACTTGGGATAATTGATCCATTTTTTGAGTTAGTAGTGTTATTTATTATTTACAAATGGGGAGAAATATTGAGACCGTGTTTTAGAATGGGGAAGAGTGTATGATTTTCTATCAAGGGGGATAAAGATGTTTCAAAGGTATTGAAGATTATTAAGATTCAAGTAAGTGTTTTCATAAGGAAATTTTCATTTAATTATTTTTTATCATGACAATATTAACTAATATGGGTTATATATGATGATTAGAGAATCATTTATAAATTATCTAAAGGAAAAAACGGATTAGATAATTGATTAGGTCAATTATACCATTCATGGATGAGAAGTTGGAGAATCTACTTTGTAAGGCTGGTCAAAAACCCCACATTTGAAGATTGATAGTAAAATAATTTATAGTATTTTGGGGATGTTTTTTTTTAAATCTTTATGTTGATACAACCAAAGTATATTACATGGTTATGGGAAAACCTTTTATCATTTTCTTAATAATCATAAATGGGATGTTATGTAGTTCTATCTATAATATGTAAGTCACACCATGACACCTTTGGTAATTCCATGAAATTATATTGTGAGAAAATAATAATGGATTGGACTTCCCAATATATTTACGAGTCTTTAGAATCCTATATAAGTTTTTATACATTTTTTATAAGAGATTAATGTCAGATAAATTGTGACACCACTAGTCATGTTGTTGAAAAAAAATAGCATACACTCTTAGAATCATATGGGAAGATTCATTACATGATAAGAATATAACAGATTTTGGATATGGGATATTTAGGTGATAATTTTGTGCTCACACCATAGAAAATGATGTCTCTCTATAAAGTTGAATAATATGTTGTTGAGAAATGAAAAATTCCATGCATAAGGGTAACTTTGTGTGATGTATAAGATTATTTCATATATTATAAAAGAGTATGTGATGTTTCACTCTGTTGGATAAATGACCATGTCAAGATGGTTCTTAATAAATGTTTGGTGGTAATTCTATTTTGAATGTTTCTACGATTTAGTGGAGTATCATTCCAACAGTGACTCAATGAATATGTTGGTGTTCGAAGATCCCAAGTGTTTATGCCATGATTAAAATGGAAACACTACGGTATGAATGAAAATGAAAAATCTTAAAGTACTTACTCTGATGTGTTATCTAATGGACATCCATGACAACTAAAATATTCTTGTTATGTTCCATTATGAAAAATTCCATATCCTATAGAAACAATTGGCACTCTTGATAGTTCATTAATAGTGACAGTCAACCATGATAATTTTTAGTTAGTGTAATTCCAAATTAATAGTTCTAATCGTTCTGGATGGAATTTGGGGGATTTAATTGGACACCGTGACTTGAAATTAAAATTTGTATTTGAATTAATGTACCCTTTTTGTAAAAGGTGGATTATATATTTATTATAATTTCTTTATTATAATTATCTAAATATATGAATGATATATTTCCATTTATAATGGAGGACATATCATTGACCAGAAAGATTATTTTTCAGAGGTTGAAATTGGAGAAGTTTAATAGAATATAAGAGGAGTTAGAGACTTTTTTTGGAAATTCATGAAGGAAATCCATGAAATAAATAAAAGAGGTATTCTCCCTATATGTTTTTAGATATCATCAATGGATGAAATTCATTAGAATTGGTACTCCATAATTTTTGTTCGCTCACTATTTTATTGTGAGGATAAAGTCAAAAACCCTTATAATGGACAGTTTTTATTTGAGTGATTGAGATATGTGAGTTATTCATTTCTATAAGTGTTATAAAGCCAGTGGGTTAGCCCTATTTCTTTGAAGAATAAGAAAAATTAGTGTGATCAGTGTTTTTGGTGTATGAAATATCTCTTTTTTAGGTTTCTTGTAATAGTTTGGTTTGGTTGAACCATGTATAATTATATAATTACCTTAATTAATTTATATATCTCATTATACTAGTTTTGAGGGAGGTTAGTTTTTTATAATATTGGTGGAAGAGGATCATTAATGAGGGGCCATTTTTTAATGGTATATATACCCTAATTCACCACACATAGAATATTTTCCTTTCAAGTGACTAATAATGACAACTACCAAAAACATTTTTTCATGTTTTAGCCTCCCCTCATAATTCAATGTAGTCCTAGAGGGGAAAAATAGTGATGTTCGTTGATTATTTTAATAAAAATAATATTTAATTAAAATTCTATTTAAAATGGAATACCAAAAGCGTAAAGGAATATATTTTAGTTCAATGGAAACACCCTGAGACATGATCATTTTGGTATCCATTACATATTAATCAAGGAATTTATACTATAAATTTTTGTTGCTTTTGGATTTTTTGATTGAATTTGTATCAAGAATGACATCAAAATGTCAAAATGGCTTGGTAATATCTACAATTTTATGGTTTGATGCCATGGTGGAGATCACCATTCCATAGCGCTTGTCTGAATAGTGAATTGAGAATTTCCCTATGATTCCCTATTTTTCTAGTATTTTTAACACCTCTACATCATGATTGATTTCTAGTTAACTACATCACGGTTGAGAAAAAATAATAATAATTTAAATACCCTTTTTCAATTGGTTGACGTCATGTCTTGGTAAGCTAATAACCAAAAGGGGTATTTTTATTTGATTGTTCCAATGTTCATAGAGAATTATATTATCCAACGTTCTCTATTAATTAAAATATCAAACCCAATATTGATATTTATAATTATATACCAAGTGATTTGGATTAAATAATATATATTAATGAACATAGGAAGAACAAATAGAAATAATAATTTTTTCCCAAATCAATCTATTTGTTTTAAATGAATAATAAAACAAATACAGAATGAAATAACACTCACCTTGATGATATGGTTTATAAAATGTTGACATGTTCTTGATCGATATCACATAATGATAATTTGAAGGACTCATCCTATCATGTGTATCCGTAAATCACAGGAATCACTAGATTTTATAGTAGTATCTACCTCTATTAATTCTATGATAAAATTCTTAGTTTTAATGAAAATTGAAAAAAAAGATCTCAGAAATCATTTATGTTTGATGGAGTCTTGTAATTATATAACTTAAAACATTTCATTTGGAATGAACCAATTTATATTGGCCATAAATATCCTTAAATGTTCAACAATCATTCATATTAATTTCAAAAATCCTTTAATTATTTCATCTCATAAACCTTTTAGTTTAATCTCTTTTTTTATATCTTAAGGTTTAAATTATTTTATGAGACATTCAAAAATTTAAAATTCATCATAAAATTATAAATTGATCAATAATGATATATGTTGTGAAAATGGAGCATGAACATTGTATTATCATATAAAAGAATAATCTCCTGAACTTTCACCACTTCATAGTGTCCCATTTTGTATTGTGGTTCACATATGGATTGACCACGATGTGGTCTAAAAAAATATATTTACAACTTAATTTTAGCTCACATATTCTCCAATATTGTAACCATATACTCATGATTTACTTTATTTGAAATCAATTCCTTCATGAAATTTAAATATGTTATAATATTAACTAAAACATTAATAAATGGAATATTATTATAAGTTCCCATGAAAATTTCTTTGAAAATGCATCTTTGTTCCTTGACTCTCTCCTAATTTGTTTTGTATTGTAATGGTGTTGGTGGTTATTATGTTGTAGTAGCATCTTTTATAACATACTTCTTATTATCTTTTTACCTCTATTTCCAATTTTTCTCTTCATTATTATCTTTTAATTATTTTTGTATATTTCTGCTTCTTAATGTCTTTGTGTTCTCTTCCATGGTTTTTTGATTTATTAGTGTGGTTGATTTTACCCCACCACCTATAATAACTTTAATGACACCGAGATTTGTTTCCTTTGTACAATCCTTATGTTTATTTTTCATTTATTCAAACTAAACTTCTAAATTAACCATTTATAAAAATTTATTTCTATAATTATATTTTAAATCGTTGACAATTTCCTTGGCAGTGATAATTAATAACTCTAAGATAACCATTAATGTAATTTGATTTCTCTAAACAAAATCCCTTGTTGTTGTTGGGATTGGGATAGATACCACATTGTTAAAAAAAATTGATTACTCAATTCATAATTTCCTTGAGGAATATATCCCAAAAAAAATTATATCTGTTAAAATATATGTAACTAATATCTTCAGTATATATACCATGGGTTTATTCATGTCCATCATCATGTAAAATTTATTTTTCATGACTTCTACTGTTACATTCATACATCCATTGGATTCGACCATGTGAAATTTGATCCAATGTTAACTCCACTCATTTTAAAACTATTTCTAGATTTTTGTTCAATATTTCTTAACTCTCTAATAATGAAATCTTTAGCAATAATCATTTTAGATTTATCCAAAAATTACCTATTACATTGATACATTCTTGTATGATTTTTTTTTATTTTTCATCTAATTATCTAAGAGATTGTGGGGACACTTACTTAAACCTCTCCCATGTTCTTTTAAATTAATTCCATTCTAATTTGATTGATGTTTTTGAGTTTTACATGGATTTTTTTTATTTTAAGGAAATAACGAATATTTTTAGGAATAATATTTCTTTTTCATCCAATTTAGTAATATAATTTTATGTTTATTTTCCAAAAATTATTTTCTTTTTTTAGTGAATAGTTTAATAAATCTAGTCTAACCACATCATCAAAAAACCTATATAATTATAATGTTCAAAACATTTATGAAAGATTCCAATGTGTATGTGTAAATCCTCATATGGTTTCTCAATGAACTGAATTAAATTGAAAATAAGTTGGATGATCATTATAATTATATTAAAAATATTATATTGAAACGTGGTAAAATAATAAATGGTTAAAACCCAATATGTTATAGTAAAAAATAATTTATTAAATTTCATTGAATTCGTTTTCCTAATTTCAAAGCTTGTTCTTATTCCTGAATTTTATAAACTCTAGTTGTTTTATATTCTTTATTATACTTCTTGAATCTATTCACAATCTCAAAAACATATTTAAAAAATATTATTACTAAATTAAACAGACTTCCGCAAAGTAAAATACTTCTAAAATAACAATGTTTATATTAAATAACATATAGTTAAAACACAATGAATGAAGAAACAAATAAAATTACAAAGTGCATAAGAATGTAATTTTCCATGTCTATTGTAGTTAAGAGTATTTTAATTTTACGTGTCCGATAAAATTGTTCCAAAATTATTGAATTCCAATGAGATATAATTAATTCCTTATAGAAATCATGTAAATAAATTTATAATAATCATATTTATTTATAACTACTAATTCATAGGATATTCCTAGATTTACGCTAAACCCACAATTAAAATTGAGACCTAAATAAGTTATCTAATTAGTGTGTTAGTACAAATTATGTAAAAGATTGAATTTAATTAAAGTATTTAAATAAAATCTTAATAATAAAGCTGTAATAAGAGTTACAAATCAAATATCATGAGATAATTGTAATTCCTCAAAAATTAATTAATTAGCTATACATTATTAGAAATAAATACACATAGATTTGTACTCTAGTATTTACTCCCTAACTATGGAATTTCTCTTTTCTTATAATCAATTAATTTTGATAATTCATCAAATAATTTATTTAATACCATTCTTAAAAATAGATCATTTAAACTCATTTCTTGTTCAAGAATAAATTAATAAAACTTAATTGAGACAATAAAAAATTAATCCCTCACTCCACAAATGATTATAGAAAATATAGAAAGAAAAATATTATCGAATAATAAGTAAATATATAAATAAAACAAAATCATTATAAAAAATAAAATAATATATCCATTCTATCAACATTCATTATGAATTATTAGTATAAATAAATTATCATTTGTATGAATATATTTTTGTTAGTCATAAAAAAGTAATCAAAGTCTTTATTTAATTCATATATTCTAACTAAAATCTCGCCATGCCCTTAACACCTCTATTTTATGTCCCATTAATTATCTATTTATGGTTTTCCCATGTTATAACATGTAATATTTATAGAAAAATCCCACTAAAAAAACATGCATAAATCATATAACCCATTAATTGTTTTCATATATTATCATATTGAAATCAAAATCTATAATAACCATTTCATAATATCATAATTTGTTTTATTTATTCAAATGTCATATCCTAATATATTTATTCTCCATCCCTTAAAATAATTTTCCAAATTATAATATAATAATGTTCTGTTATGTTAACTATATAACATTAATTATTATGTATCTCATCCTTATAAATTACAGTATCCATCCCTTATCTTCTATGAATTTTATTCCATTTCAAATTTAGAATGTGGGGTTTCTCTTTCCTCCTGCAGACAATATTTATTCATCACCCATTGCATGTTACATAAAACTTCCTTCCTGATAATTTTTTTTTATTTGAATGAAACAATCTTTTCATAGTTACTCCCCCTATTCAATTTAGTTTACTAAATCATTAAAAATATGTGAATTTTATTAGATTAATAGAATTAAATCTAAAACATAGAAAAAAACAGAATTTAAATATTCTTATTACTGGAACTAATAATGTCTCCCATCTACATAAAATTTATTGATGTCATTATTGTATCGTAGTTCTTTGAAACGTGTGTTCTTGTTTTAATAATCACTGCTTCTTGATGGTTTCCATTGGATTTATTCATGGAACAGAAAACAACAAAAAATAATTTATCCAAAGGGGACATTTTTTCCAAGGTAGGCGTTTAATATGATTGAATTTTACGATACTTAGGAGCATCCATTGGCCGAGAGGATGTGATGTCAGACTCATCACTCCCTTGTGGGGGGAATTTTGGTCTACTCTCAGAATATCTTTATAAATTAATGATATTTTCATGAATCCTTATTAATTCACCAAGTATAACATAAGTTTCCTTTTTAATTTTCAGTCACTTATTAATATGTCTAAAAATTATAATCATCCGATTGTATTTGAGGTTCTTAATTAATTGATATATTTTTATGTATTCAAGACTCCCCATAAATGGGATCTTGTCATATAAAATTTTTAGATTCGTTTCATCATATTTATGATGATGTCTGTGTTTATGCCACTCAGTGGGGCAATCTGTAATTTATTGTCATCCAGGGAGAAAAGGTTTGTTTTTATATTGGTATTGTAACCATGAAATTGGATACCTATTCATCCATGTGAAAGGAATCATAACCCTCATAGTTCGGTGCCGGTAAATGGTACACATCATACCTTTTATGATCATGTGATAAGGAACTAGTCGTACAATTCAATTTCATGTGGTACATACATCTAAGAGAAAGGTACTTTGTCCAAGTTTGGTGTGGTACATCTACCTAAACTGCCCAATGAACATGGAATGGATATGGGTTTCCATGTTAGATTAGACCTTGTTAGTAATATAGCCCTAACGAGGACATGTTTGATTTAGGATATCAGGTTCGATCCTTAAGGAGGCTTCCTATTTATCCCATGTGAATGGGAATCCAAACCCATGTTGTTCGATAAGTCTCATAGGATAGTATAGTCCTTAGAGAGAGATGATATTGGGATTACATCCCAAAAAGGATTCTTTGATGACATGAGGGTTTAATTTGGGTCTTATCCCTTAGGAGGCTGCCCAGATTAAGGGAATTAGGACCAGATTCCTAAAAAACATATCCAGTAGGCTCGGACATTGAGAGGGATTCCTACGTATCCTGATTATGGGGGATATTAGAGTTCTCTTAGTTCATTCAATGTGAGTGTTTTTGAACATTTTGTAATCATCACCAATCTTTAAGCCCACATGAGTCCTTCTCGGTGTCAGAAACAAGATGATGCTAAAGATTCAATAATGAAACATACACTTTTCATCCTCTGTTGGTGGAAGAGGGCACACCTATGGAGGCTAGGGTGGATGAGGTCGAGGCGACTTGGGAAGAGGGAAAGGCGATTATCCCTCCCTATATTAACATTACATTGGACAATAGTCCCTTGAAAGGAAAAAGGGATGAAGTTTCATGGCATACATCAGGATGAAAGACCTAAAATTGGTCCTGATAGTGGAGGGAGACTTCTCCATTCCTTGTATGGAAATGCATTTCTGAACCATACCTTCCCTACTAGAGGCATGAGGTTCCAAGTCTTAGAGAAGAAAAGGGGAGGACAAACCCAACACCCAAATCCTGCAAACCGGGAACTACCCAACAATGTTTCTGGGAGAAAGGTTCATGTTACTGTGGATATAAAATCCCACAGACACTCCATGAATCCTATCCCGATTGTGAAACAAATGGGGGAAACCTCTGACAGTGGAAATACAAACCAAAATAAGAGCCACACTAATGTTCCTTTCCCTTAGTTTTGATAAGTCATGAGGTTTTGGTGGAGGCTTCAATTATTCCCTTTTAGATAAGGGATCCAAGGAAAGAGATACCCTGCCATGAATGAATTTAAATATGGCACATAAGTTGGTATGTTGGCTTTATACCAAACTCGGCCACATAGGTACTTCGCGCCCGTGTCCCGTGTAAGAATCCCACATTGCTGCACTGCATAGCTGTATCGCCAGGTGTGCCGCGTAGGTTTGTATGATGACTGATGAATATGGTTCACATAATTTAACCTTGCCTATGTAAAAATACCTGAAAGACTTTAAAAACATAATTATCATGTTTAATTATCTCTTCTCTCACATATTAGAGAGCTACCTCATACAATTTGAGGGATGTGGGCGATAGAGCTAAGTAATGGGAGCTTCAGGGAGTCTTTTAAATTTTTTATTACATGAAATGGGGAGCCCTGGGGTCCAATTTACATGCATTGATGGGGCCCAGTCGAAGGGATGTTGTCTATGTAGATCCTCTATGCAGGTCTACAGTGTAGGTGTATAGAAATTATTCTACCTTGTAGGTTTTTCGTGCAGCTTTGTCATGAAATTCTTCCTCACAGGTTTATCGTTCTGCCCTTTAGACGGTTTGGTGTTCCTTTGAGTTCTTCAAAAATCTCCTTGGCATTTTGAAATCTCTAGGTTAATATTCATAGTCTTTTTGTATTCTTAAGTAGTGTCAACAAAAATCCCCCCTCAGGATTGGATCTGATTATAAAGAAGGTTGAGTCCTAAGGTAAAATTTTGGGGAAAAGATTATGGGTTAATTGCTGGAAAACAAAGGTTTTCCATGTAGCTACATCGCAGAAGTATGTCCTGAAGCTTCACGGTTGGTTATAAATAGGTTTGATTTTTTTAGATTTTCTTCATCTTTACCTCCAAATTTCCAATCCCTCGTTGTGTAGCTCTTTATTCCAGCCAAAACACATTATTCCCTCAGGTAGTCTCCTTTAAATCTTCTCTAGCTGAAACTACATAAGTAATGGAGCTATGTGGAAGGACTTTGCTGAAGGAGTTGTGCTAGGATCATTTTCAAAGGACCTACGCGATAGACCTCATTAAACGACCTACACGAAATGTTTCCATTAATTTTTTTTTTTTTTGATTTCTGTTTCCTTTAAGTTGAAATTTAAGTAAAATTTCAAGAATAATAGGGGAGGATTAGTAGGTATTTTGTAGGAATATGGATCATTTGATAATATCCACTAAAAAATCTAGGGCTCATCAAAATGAAATGATGTAGATCGTCAGACCAGACTATTATAATGTCGTTTAAGTTTCTCTTCCTAGACTATGGAATAGTTTAATTCCATATCAATGTTATTATCAAATAATTATATACCTACCCCAATATGGGCATGGGATTTTAAACGATCCCCATGTTCCATCTGTTAAGAACTACTTCCCAATTAATTGGATTCTTTATTTCTACAATTATTACTTCATGATTATTAGTGAAATGTTGTTCCAGTACATAAAGGAATAATACCTATTGGTTTCATCCTACATCATATTGGTTGTACTCTTAATATGAAGGATCATGTTGAAGAGACATGACCACATTTATATGATTCAACATTTTAGGCTGCATAGACAGATCAGTCTAATGGCTTGAAGGAAGATCAGGATCTTCGTTCAAGAGGAGGTGTGATACCTGACTGGGTGTGGGATTTTTGTGTGTGTTTGACTTGTGCATAATCCAATAAATAATTATCAGATGTTTATATTTATGATTTGGTCTTGATTGGACATACTCATGTTTACGAAAAAGATTTCATTCCTGAATTATTATGCTGATGGAGTCGGCAATGAATTATTTCCATTTACACAGGGAGAAGTTGTCCTTATTTTGTGGGATATCTACCAAATAGCTGGGGTTCCCATTCTTGAGGAAATGTATGAAGAGTTTATTATTCATCTACAAACATGGTTTATGTTACCATAACATCGTTTTTGTCTCCTAAAATATTCCAAATAGCAATGAAATTACAAAAAGACGGGATATATATTCATTCCATGGTGTGGATGGAAGCCTTTTTAGAACCAATGATAGATAAAGATCCCACCTTTGAATGTCCTACAATTTGACCTTCTATAAATTACTGGGGTAGCATTGGAAAATTTTGTTCTACATTGGAGAGAGGTAGCTAAAAATACTAGGGCTACAAAGTCAAATATGATATTGATGCAAAGATACGCAGAACTGCATCCCTTTCCATGTCGCTAAGAATTTACTTTCTTCTAGTTCGTGAGTCCAGATTCATTTTAATGTCGGGGACTATTGTTTTCACAACTAAATTATTATATGGAGAGTATATTGGGTTATCGACACCTCTATTAGAAAGCATTTACTATTACAATCTATATTTTTACAATGTGAATGCTCCATTTAGAATTTTTGGGCTATTCCAAGTGTGGTGGGGCTAGATTGCACTACACTTTTTTATATACTCATTTTTGAATTCATTTTGTGTCCACAATGGTCGATTCACCGCCTTTTAAAATAACATTTCTGTTATTCAGCCTCAAAATTTGTGACCCGATGTAGTGATGAAGGCATTTAATATCTCAAGAGAATTCTGCTTCTTTCCTTTCTATAACGCACCAACTAGAAAATTTATTGATGATGGTAAAGAAAAAATTATGAGTTGAGGTCTTAAATGATGACATTATAGGATGATGTAATATCATACAGGATTGATGGTGAAATTATCTATGAGTCTTACGTCCCTTATAGGGTTTCTCTTCAATTTATATGTCTTCAACAATCAAAAACATTTCCACCCACATATGTTAGAGATGAGAAACACCCAATGGTAGAGAGATAATTATAGATTCTAAAGGATTTAAAGGCATATGAATTGTCGATTACATTACCTCCACCAAATGCATCAGTAAGATTAGATACAAGATATGCCAAATCATGGGATTCGTTTTATCCTCAAAGGGGATTTGATGAAAGGAATGTATTTAGTGGTAGCTACAACAACTATTTTGAATGGAAATCGTGGTAATATGTCCATGTCCTAAGATTATGTTGATGTTTCAGAGGATTTAGATCCTTCAAAACATCCTCATAGAAGGTATACCAGGAAAACTCAGGCAAGTGAAGAAATACCAATGACACCAAGGTGATCTATTCTCAACCATCAAAGAGAGTTTCATATTCCATATTTTGAACTTTCTGAATAATAAGGGAGGCCTAAAGAGGATCAACATTCATAAGTTGTTCAATATACTCCACAATCAACCGTAACGAGATTGAATTATTTGAGACCATCAACCATTCATTATTGGGTGATTGTGAATCATGATCTTAGGGATGCATGGGAATTCTTCTAGCATGGAATTCGAATACTAGATGTGGGTGACATTAAGGCACCTTCTGATTTCAATCCATAAAATAACCCTTCAGAATTATAAGTGTATATTACAAAGATGGAGGCTTTTATATAAGCACTTAAAGAACAAATCCCATCCTCTAAACAAGTATCTCATATGTTAAGCGTGGGATTATATTAAGGGGTAATTATACACCCTGAGGAGGAGTGGGATATGTATGTTAATACTAAGAATTTATTTTTTTACTTTTGTCTCAAAATCTGATTTACCCTTCATCATTATTAAGCTTGATGAAAATTCATTTGTGCAGCTATAATGTTGGGAAGGAAACTCCATACCAGTTCGTGGATCAATTATGTATGGGTTAGTAGGCTCTCTTGTCAACAGATCAAATGATCCTCCCTGGTCTCCAGAACATTCTCTAGGAGCCAGAATCATGACATGCGTAATGGCAAAGGATAATCATTAGTCATTACCTCAATTGTTTCCCTTATAGAGGAGTGTTTCAATTTTCCCCAAGAAAATGAAAATAAATGTAAGAGATCAATGATATTGGGCTGAAGTGCTTGCCGAAGGAGTAAGTATTTTTATTGTCCTAAGGGTATTTTAATTTTATCAATACACTCTAGTAGTCACATTTATCCTTTTTAAGGATCTGTGTATCTCTATTCTCTCAAGAGACTGTGAGCTTATTCTTTAAGACCAGATAAGGAAACCCCGGGGGAACCCAAGTTCATGCTGATGAATCTGCTATCATAGTTGATAAATCCTTAAAAGATTCATCTGTACCTGCTCTCGACTCTAGTGAAAAGGAGAAACCCCATGGTAAGATCAAATACATTTCTCATGACTATTAAATTCATTTCTAATATTATTCATTTCAACATATTTCAGATTAGTGGACTTTTCCAATGGATCATGTAATAACCAAAGCTAATATTCCTATATCTTTAGAAGAAAGGTATGAAGACCTGGGGAATTATGAAATAAATACTAATGTAAGACCAAACATGTAAATACTTGATGATTTTGTACCAATTTAAGATCCAATGGAACCAAATTTCAGAAGATCTAATTTGGGCATCAACCAATGTTTGTTCGAAAACATTAATAGTGAAGATTCTATAACATTTCAAGCCGCATACATTGAAATGATGGAATCCCTTAACCTAAATATTGATATTATGGGTTCCATTAATGAGTTTGGGGACTTTCATGAGTAATTGGAAGGACATAAGTCTTTATTCTTTGAATTTCCATACAAAATTGTTCTTCTTTACTTGATTCGTTACATAAAATATCGCCTTATGCAGCTTTATCTGCAGAAAATGTTGTAAAGGCTCTTCCAGAATGGGGTATTCCACTCTATCCTTATTCTGTGGAAGTTGGAGAAATACCTAAAGAGGACCCTATGTCGAGAGATGTTCTAGAGAAATAAATTATGAAAACAAGTCAAACATAGGAGACTGCCCGTTCTCAAGAATCATCTACTCGAACTGTTGAAGCTAAAAATATTGTGAAAGAATCCTATGAACTGGAAAATTCATTAATGGGTAAATGTTATCAGTTTTCTGGATCATCCTCTGTTTCTACCATTTTTTTTGAAAATAAAAATGACCTTGATTTATGATTTATGTTTATCATCTCCCACAGTTAGATCGGAAGGAGATGCTTTCATGTTGTCTCGGGAATCAATAGAAGGTGAAGCTTCTACTATTCCGAGATAAGTAGAACAAGGACGCTCTTAAAGTGATCTTTTTACAGAGTTCATTTTACCTCATGGTAGTGACTCAGATTCATGCATAGGGTTTCAATATGATCTTGGCATGGAACTAAAGAAGACATGTCGACATGTCTGGAGAATAATTTCTAAGAAGCATTTAGATGAAAAACCATCCCATTTTTCCAAATTCCCAGTATTATTCTACATATTGGGATTTGGTGGATTTAATTATTTACTATTCTATGATGAAATGAAAAATATCATTAACCGATGGGAAAAGGATCATAATTTTCATAATGATTTTGAAAATTCCAAACAGCTTATCAATATTGTGAACTTCCAAACTACAGTAGCTAAGGTAGAGGTCGGTCATAACAAGAAGTTAATCAAAATCAGACAACAAATTAAAGAAAACACAAAGGAGTAAATATATCATCTACATGAACTAGATGATGATCATAAAAAACATGAGAAAATGAACCATACATTGGGAGGAACCCATTTTGATGGGATAACCGCAATTTCAACTACAAAGTAAGCACTTCTTCTGGCTGAGAAGGTGGGAATTTCTTAGCTATATCAACTTCAATAGGAAGTTGATAGGGATTATAAATTGATTCAAAAAATAAGGATTCATGTTGAATATTTGTTTCAAAACATGATAAAGAGGCTCCATTTTGCGGATGTCCCTCTGATTTCATACGAATGAAATAAATTTTGTCATCAATCATATATGTTTTCATAAATTATTTTTTTTTACAATATTAAAGGTAATTATGACAATGAATTCTCGTTTTTTTAAACATCAAACCTTCATGTCAGATAATCATGACTACAATGACAAGAATGGGGGTGCTTAGAATTTTCTTATTAACCTGATGGGCCTACTGAGCATAGTTTGATTTTTTCTAGGGTTATATGGAAAACCCCACAAACATCGTACTGTTTGTCTTTTTTTAATCAATATTACCTAAGTCACTCAAAATGTATATTTAATGATCTGGGAATTTACTTTTGTTCAGAGTTCCCTTTCCGGGTTCTCAATCTAGTGAGTACTACATCTTTTGTTTTTGGCAGTTTAGAGTCATGCATGTTGGACTATAATTGTTAATGTTTAAGGTTCAATTTTCTTTGACCATAAATATTGAAATTTGATCCCAAACACAAATCGGTGGCTAATAATTGATTAAATATTCTTTAGATATTTCCAATAGGAATTTTGAGCCATGATTTTGATGGTCACCAAATTTAACACTTATATTAACATAAGAGGATTATCTTCCAAGAATGAAGTTACCATTAGTTTACAAACCCATTATGGTATTTGTGATACACAGGGCCAACTGGGGCATATGCTACATTGATAAAAAGTGGCATCTTTTGACTGACATGACATATATGTAGACAACTTATGCAAGGACACCAAAGTTCATGTACTTCATGGTCATTAAAAATACATCTTAATAATTTAACATTTTATTGTTGATAGAAAGGGAAAATAAGAATTGGGTGACTTAAGAACACAGTGGGTGGTTTTTTCCAAGAAAGGGGACTCTATGAATAAAGGGATATTTTATGCCAACATGTTTTATGAATAGGAAAACTACTCATATACAAATTTGGTGTATGAAGAATGGTTAATCATTATCAGAAAGAGTAATTTCTGATATAAAACTATGAAGTTTTATGACAAACAGTGAGGAAATTATACTATACATTTTTAATTCATGCAGTGTGAACATTGTGTTGTGCAAATTTATGTCACACAGTGAGGACATTGTGTTGTGCAGTTTTAAGTCATGCAGTGAGGAAATTGTGTGGATTTAATTTAAGGTATTTAGATTTGACAGAATGTATGAAACTCTACCAAATTATTTTGATAATTTGTTAGAAAACATATTACCATATTCAGGTATGGAAGGAAAAATTGTAAACTATTATATGGGAATTTCTAGATCTGATGAATTATAATGGAAAAAGGGATAAAGGTATTAGAAGAAGTATTTTCCATGAATGAAGTTGCCATTATCTGAAAACCCCGTTATGGTTGTTGTATTATGTAGGGACAATTGGGGAATATGTTTTATAGAAAAATAGTCGAATCATTTGATGGAAAGACCTATTATATAGGAAACTTATTCAGGGCCACCTTAAGGCATGTACTCCATAGTTAGGAAAATGATCTATTAGAATTTAGACATTTTACTATTGCTAAAATCCTAATAATGATTATGGAGATTCAGATTTTCTAAATCATAGAGTTTGGTTTATGGAGAAAGGTACCTAAATATTGAGAGGATATTTCCAACCAATATTTCCAAATAATTAGAGGAATATGAATTCTATAGTTTTTAACCCAAACATAAGAGGTGTGGTGTCTGTAGTTTTAGGTCATACAACTAGGAACAGAAATGGAAACAATATATGATATATGGCCAAGTTATTCCAAGGTTATTTCATATTACTTTGAACACATAGAGAGGAAAGTGTGTAATCCATGGCCTTGACATTTTTTAGATCGAGAGAAAGATAATGGGACAAATATACCTCAATAAGTATTTTAAAATACAAATTCATGAATATTCTCATCATAGTTTGAAGGTTGAAAAGATAATATAACCAAGAATAAAATTATCATCATTTGGAAAACCTGTTATGGGGGTTGTATTATGCAAGGCCAACTGGGGCATATGATGCATTGCCAAACTATGACATCTTTTGACCGATAGGTCTACTATGTAATCAACTTATGAAAGGCCACCTAAGGGAACATGCTACATAGTTTGGAAAAGGAGTTCTCATGTATTAGAGACTCTGTCACCTGAAATCGTAAGAAATACTATAAAAATATGGAAATATTCAAGTTTAAGAGTGTGAAATATAGAATGAGGTTATGCTCAATGCACATAAGAAATATTTTAATAAATATAGTCTATGAGATTAAGTAATGCAGTGAGGACATTATTCTGTGCAGTTTTAGTTCATGAAGTGAGGAAATTAATATCCCCCTATGAAATTGAGACACCTTATTTATATAAAGAATCCTTTTACCCAATTCCTAGTCCCACATGAGATATGCTTGATGAGAGAAACAAGGACTAGTAAGGGTTTCTTATATAAAAAAAGGTGAAAAAATTGAAGAATAGGTGTGTTAGATTTCCATGAAATTTTAACATCATGTGGAACAGACAAAGATGAAATGAGGTGAAAAGAAACACATATTGTAACTATACTGAGGGGTAAAACCCAAGTGTCACTATGTGTCTTTGGGGGGAAATAACCAAGTCATATATTGTTCTATAAACATTCCCTATGCTGGTTTGATTCTTATATAAGGAATAAAGTGGTTTTGTTTTTTTATATCATGGCTAGGACCAAGATTAAAGATCTAGGCATCTCTATATATCTCATATAAATGGGAATCAAGCTTTAAATAATCATTTAATCAATCGTTTCCCACACCAATTGAGTTTTACATGGGCGTTGGGGGGATTTAAGACATTCTAGAAGAATGATTAATTTTAATACACTATATTTTATAAAAATAAAATCATGTATCTTAAAAGAGAACTTTGTATAGATCATGTTCATATATATGAGAAGAAAAAAAGGGAAATAAATTTTTTTTGTAGATGGGCCCATGATTGGAGATCCAAGCATCTCTACATATCTCAAATATATGAGCATCAAGCCACACGTAGTTCTTGAAACAATGTCCCTATGAAGATTTAACTCAGATATAGTGAATAGTGGGACTCATGTGCCACTAAAGAGTATCAAAGAATTACATGATTCTTTCTTATAAAATCCCCTAATGTTAAGTAAAAAATACCTTAATTGTATATTTTAATGTTGTGTAACGAGGAAAAATGGTTTCATACTATTTAACGTCATGTGACAAGGACCAAGATGCTACAAATTTTAACGTCATGAATCATGTACAGTAATGGTTGTTATTCATTTTAATGTCTTGAATCTCAGACATTTTATTGTGCAGTTTTAAGTCATGCAGTAAGGATGTGTGGGATATTCAGTTTTTACTATTGTAGTGAGGACGATGTGTACAACTACACAAAGTATTTCTTCTATAATCATGCATTGGTTGGAGTTGTAATAACCTCTCTATCAACTGAGATTAAGGCATAAGCTCTATTTTATTAGACCTTATGTATAGAATAAGGTCCTTACCACTTTAGCTCAGGCTTTAACATTTATTTCCTTGTATCATTGGAGTCCTGAGGACCAATACCAATTATCCTTGAAGAAATGAACAGAGGAAAACTTTCTTGTTAAAAGCTCATGATATTATATTTTGATAGACTTCTAAATGATGCATGATACTCAATATATTTTTGTCTAATCATTCTAGCTCATTAAACTATTTTAAGACCTCTCATCTATAGACAATTGACTAATGATTGAAACTCTGAGTAAAGGAAATATCATTTCAATTAGAAAAACATCTTCTGTTCTATATACCAATGAATTAGGGGTTGCTATGGTGGTAGTACAAGTAGTTGTCAGATACGCCCCTAAAGATTGAAAATGTTTATTAGGAGAATATTTCTTATATTTATCCACCATCTTTTGGAGTATATTTTATAAGGCCTTATTTAAAGCCTCAATATGTCCATTGGTCGTTGCATGATAGTAAGATGAATGGTTGGACTTGATATTATGCTCCTAATATAACATATTAAACACAATAGAAAAAATATTGCTGCCATTTTCCATTAATATAGTACAAGGGACACAAATTCTAGTGATGGTGTTAGTTTGGACTAAACTAACAATGTCTTTGTATCTGACTTCATTGAGTGGAATTGCCTCAGCCCAATTAAAAAAGAAGTTAGTAGAAGTAAAAATATACATGAACTTCTTAGCCGTACCTGGAGGATAAGGTCATATTAAATCCATTCCCCATTTGGAAAATGGTCAGGAGTATTTATCTATATGTACCAACATCAAGGGTTGATGAATGAAGTTAGCATGCATTTTGCAGGGATGCCATTTCTTAGTGAAATCTATGCAATCTGGTGTCATTTAATTCCAAACGTATCCATGTCTTCAGATTTAATCAAATAGCCTATTCCCAGACTGGTGATCACCACAATCTCCTCTATGTACTTCATTCATCACAGCTACAATTTATTCTCCATCAATACATTTAAATAGGATTCTATAAAATCATCATTTGTAGATGATTTCTGGTGATATGTACTATCATAAAAAGTTTAATTAGGTACTCTTCATAGGATATATTATTTTTCATCTCTATCTAGTTTAAGTACATCATTTTGAATATATTATATGATGGGTGTTCTCCATATAATGTTATGATCATATGGATCATAAATTGGGATAATTTCATAAATTTCCTCTATTATGGTTTGAAGAAAAGGGGATATTATATGATGCTGAGCTATGATGATGATTGTCTCATCCTAAATTGGATCTTCCAAGGCTATAGCTACATTTTCCAGTGAATCATCTTGGGAATTTTGTGATCATGGTACATATGAAAATATCAGATCTGATGAAAATTCAGCCATTAACCCTCTAACGTAATCACACAAAGGTATAAACTCTTATTTTCTAATTGAATATTCCCCATTGATCTGTTTGATTACCAATTATGAATCACCTTTCACATTCATGTCATTACCTTTCACCTAAAGTGCCAATTACAAGCCTCTAATGAGAGCTTTATATTCTTCTTTATTGTTGGTATCTCCTACTGATAATTGGATTAAATAAGTCCATACTTCTTTTTCTTTGGAGATAAGAAACATTCCTATCCCAAATTTTTTGATTTTATGGTTTTCCATTCTCTTCCCTATTGGACTTCTAGAGGCACCATCAAAGTACATATCCTATGTTTGGGAATTATCTTGTATTGATAAGACAAATTCATTAGGAAGTTTAGTATTCAATGATGTATCTTCCGCAGATGGATGTTTAGCAAGGAAGTCGGCTAGAGCTTGGCCTTTTATTTCCTTCTAGGGAGAAAACTGGATATCAAACTATTGAATAATAACTTCCCTCCATTCCAGATACCCTGTAATCATTGGATGACTGAGGTTAAATTTTAGTGGGTTATTTCTAGATACCAATTGGACCACATAATTCTGCAGGTAGTGCCTCAATTTCTGAACTATAAAGATTATTTCTAGGCAGCATTTTTCAACACTTGAATATCGATTTTATGCATCGAGCATAGTTCGACTGAGATAGTAATGGTAGTTCTCATTCCTAGCATCATTTTTTTTGGAAAGGAGGGAACCCAGTGATCACTCTAAAGCTTTTACATAGAGAATAAGTTGTCTTCCATCAACTGGTGGCATTAATATTGGTTGAATCAAAAGATATTTTTTGAGGGTATCAAATGCTTCTCGAAAGCCTTCAGTCCATTGATAGGTGACTCACTTCTTCATTAATATGGTAAAGGGAAAACACTTGCTTGGCAAATTGGAGATAAAGCACCAAATATAGGAAAATTTTCCTTAGATTCTTCTTAAATCTTTCAAATATAGAAGAGGTGACATGCTAAGGATTTTTTTTCTTAGGATCAACATCGATACCACTATGGCATACAATAAATCCTCGGAACTTTATTGAGGTTACCCTGAAAGCATATTTCAAGGGGTTCATCTTCAAATTGTGATGCTGATGTTTACTAAATGAGCTATTCAGATCAAAAAAGAAATTATAATGTTGTCTTTATTTGACCACCAAGTATTCCACATAACATTAAACAAATTTCCTTGTGAAGGGTTTGAAGATATGGTGCCTGGCACGTTGATACATTGCACCTGCATTCTTTAGGACAAAGGGAATTACCTAATAGGATAACACACATTAAGGGGCTCTGAAGGCAGTAGATTTTTCCTCATCTTGGGACATGTGGATTTATTCTTCCCAAATTACCCATCCATGAAAGAAATAGATTTATATTAATCTATTTAATCAATTAAAAGCTTTGGGATTGGAACTGGAATGTCATATTTGGGACAATGCCTGTTTAGATCTCTAAAATCACTTCAAACTTTGATTTTTTGCATTATACTTTTTCACTGGGACAATGTTATACATCCACTAGGGATATTGAACTTCCCTGAAAAATTTATCCTTTATAAGCTTATAAACTCTAGCGTCAATTTTAAAAGCATGATTTGAGTGTATCCTTCTTATTGATTGCTAGAATCTATGATGTTCTTTTAGAAAACATGAATCAGGGGTGGCTACATCAGGATTACGTCCTATATTTTCATTAAAATTCCATGAAAATATGTTACGATGTTTATTTATAATTGAAGTTAACCTCATGCTCTTAAAAATTCAAATATTTAATAATTTTAGTTTGGCGTGGATCTTCTTTTATATCCAGACCTATTTCTCTGATCTCATTCGTAGTGGTAGTGACACCTTCCACAAGTACAGGATATGCATCCCTAATATATTCCACTTCTTAATCATTATGTGTTATTTCTTGTATTAATAAATGAATATTATATGATGAAAAAAACATTTAGAGTCATGGGAGGAGTCTATATTTGAACCTCGTGAAGCAAAGGCTACCATTTCTGAGCCTACTGATGGTTAAGGGTCTTTTTAGGGTAAGAAAGAAAATATGATGGATTGGGAATCAACATATTTGTCTTCCTCTTGAATTTCAACATCATCTTCTATTCTGGTGATGAAGTGGATAATTTTTGGAGATCAGTGGATGGAATTAAGATATCTCCATTTAATCTTCCATCACTACTTGGTGTATCAATAAAATCTCTAATGTTTTCAGGCTCAATTGTTGCGGTTGACATTATGGAAGTTACTGGTGGAGTTCTTGGATTTGTGATTAACTTTTAAATTTGATTAATAGTTTACACATAATCTATACTCAAATGTATGAATTCCTTTTACTGAGATCCTTTCAAGTCCATTTGGAGTATTAACTCTTGTTATCTCTTTTATCATGGACCTTGTTCCCTTTTTGTGATAAAACACTGCCTCAATGCATTGAGATTCGCATATTTTAAACAAATCCTTATCACAATAAAATGTCCCGGTTTGTCCACTGAAACATTAATTAATACATTGGTCTTATGATGAACGTATGGACGTGTGTTGATGTTTCCAAGGCCTTCTAAGAAGAATGTTGAAGGTTGTGTCCTAATGAACGAACATGAAATCTGAATTAGATATAAGATATTGGAACTGATTTTTAATTGTAATATCACCCAATGGTTATATATCATTCTTTTCATATCCTAGAAACATTAAAGTATAAAGAGATTATTCATATTCAATAAGGCACAATCGATGAAGTGTACAAACGGGAATGAGCTTTACTCTAGAACCATTATCAATGAAATTCCATCAGTTGTCTATGTCATTGACCTATCCAGATAGATATAAGGGTCTAATAATTCCATGTACAATATCATCATCATCTTCATATATAAATGATATTTCTGCATGACATTCTGCAGGATCATTATCTATATAGTAAATTTCAGAAGAAGCAATTTCGATTTCGAATTGTTTAGGAATTAACAAAACCTCAATAAGTGCTTCTAGAAGATCTTTTGACAAACATAAGGAATCCATAATTGACAACATGGATGGTACATGGGCTAATTGATTCAAGACATCATACTTTTGGTCCAATGTTTTTCATTTCCTAGCATGGTGATGTGGTTTTGCAGGTGCCTTGTAAGTTGATGCTTCTGATGTAAATGTACCTTTTTTCGGAGAAGTTGGAAATACTACTAGACTTGGTAGATTAGTCTAACAAGGTATATTTACTCACTGAGAGGAATATGGGGTGTCTTCTAATCAGTCCTCCTAAATAATCATGTGAGGACTGAACCTATCTTTCATAGAAGAATCCCGTTGTTCTTATTGAGCCTGCTGAAGGGCTCTTCCACGAGTTTATGTCGCAAACACAATTCGAGCAAGGGTAGTGTTAAAATAGTGGATTCTATATTACTCTTGTCTTCACATGTATCCTCTATTTTGACTATTCCTTTGGTTCCACAATTAGTTACGAGTAACTATGGCACATTATATTCCGAATCACTATTGGAATAAGGATTTGTTAGGTGGATGAAGTTGACGGAACCAAAGATCAATTATTCATCTAGTGAATATTCTGCCTGATTGTTTGGTTCTGCTTGTGTCGTTCGGTAGGGCGGTGCTCATTCTTTTGAAGTAGAAGACAGGAAATCATCTAGGTTCAGGGGAAATTTTGGCCTTAACATGAGATCATCTTCTTTTGACTGCTCATTGTCCTTCTGATCACCTCATTTCATTGAGGATTGACCTTTTTTTGAAGGTGGTTTTACTGTGGATGGATTGTTTTAAGACACAGTCAGTTGTTTTAACTGTGTTTATAGAATGGAATGAGTTCGGTTGATCAATTTCCTGATCATCTGGACATCATATTTCTGCACATTTTGACTTTAAACATCATTCCATTCACCTTCTTCCTCTGTATCAGTAAAAGTAACACATGATACAAGAGCTAATGAACTTTTCAGTTTCACTTGTCCAGAGTCTACTAATTTTTTGATATCCTTGAAAACAAAACACTCTTGAATGGTGTTCCCCTAAATCTGGTGAAAGGGACATAATTTAGAAGATCTTCATCTCCTTATGTGTTTTGTTTATTTAGCTTTGGCATTTGAACCAAACTAATTTCTAGAGATGAGATGAAGTAACTAGAAACTTGTTCGTTCCTGAAGGAATAAAATTTTCGCTTTAACTCCCCAAAAGTCTTCCACATTTGATCTCTTTGATCATATTGACTAGGCAGTCGTTTATGTTGACGCTCTAGAGGCAGGGCCCTTCGATACGATGATGTTTTTGAAGTGGAATCATGTACAGGTGATTGATTGACTATAACGATAGTATCCTCTGCTTTTCCTATTCTCCATCCCAAAGTTGATGGAAATACATGAGTTTTTTCTTTAGATTCTGTAATAGAAACATCTATCTATTGATCAATGGAATTAAGGTCTCGAAACCCACCTATGTATTTTATAAGGATCAGTGGTGAGTGTAAATCATTAGGTAAATTTTCCACACAAATTGTCACCAACTATTCTTGAGGGAGTTCCAGACATAAGGAAAAGTTAATTGTTTCCATCAAGGAATGAAATATTAATCACTTTCATACTCCATTTTTTTCAATTTTTATGTTCAAAAACTATTGTCTTCGATAATGTTGATCTTAATTGAAAAAGAAATTTATGGCATATATCTTCCCATTCAATAATTGATTGATATTGGAATCTTGTATACCATACAAAAGCTGGTCCTTGTAATGACAGCAAAAAACACCTAAGCTTTAAATCATTTTATTTATGAGGAGTTCCCATCAGGGGATCACAATGTGAAATGAAATGCATTAAGAGTTTTTTTGGATCTCCTGATCCATTAATGATTAGAAATGTGGTATTCACAAAATTTGGTGGGGGAGGAATTAGGTCCACCCACTTGAGGTATGATTTTTGTTCTGAATGAACTGGTGTACATCATTTTTACATAGCTTCAAATAGGGTTTTAATGACTCTATTTTATTCATAAGCTGTTCGGAAATATTTGGATAAGTAGGGACCGGTACTGGTACTGTAGCTGGATTTTGAGCTGGTGCAGTGACCGAAAAAACCACTGGTGATGGTGTTGGTATTTCCTTGGATAATCCACTAGAATAGTCTTATCATGTTGTGTTTGATCCTGCCTTGGCTATGTACCTAATGGATGGAATTTATTGTCCATATTTATAGTTACCAAAAATCCTTTTTACTGAGGAGCTTCCCCAGGATGTGAAAAGGGAGGATCTTCCTGGGGAGTACGTCTAACGGAAATGTTGCTTCGAATTAACTCTATATTGAGTCCTTTTAACTCTTTCATTTCCTCTTCGTGATGTGAAAATCTCTCCTCTATCGATATAGAATGAAATTATCTAGTGGAAAAATGAGATGCAATCTAACTTTTACCTTTCCCATTTTTTAGATTCATTTCAGAGGGGTGGGAGTTAGTTATTTGACGACATACCAAGATTCTTGGTAATCCTCTAATTTTGTGTATGTACACCATCATCATTTTCATTATTATTTACTATATTATGGATAAGAACTTCATTTTCCGAGTCTCCTGAACTAGAAAGATTTTCTAGAGGATCTTCTATAAAGTTTTTAATTAAATTTTCTAACGCATAATGCATTGAAGACATTCTGTCAGTATCATTGTAAGATCGTCTCCCTCTGTATATTCTATTAGACTCTTATCTCCTATATGATGGATTCTCCAAATTTATTTGAAGGACAATAACTATAAGGTAATACCCATATGGATTTTTTATGCGCTCTCTTTGTGTCTACTTATCTAATCAGGATAAAACTGACTTTCGTTGAGGAGGGGATTATAGATGCGAAAAATCCCCCATCCCATTAGGATGGGGATGTTCATATTCTTCTTCTTCAAACCACTAAAATTACATTAATTAATTGGATGGTATAATTAAAAAATACCACATACCTACAAGCTAGGATGGTTCTTGAACTTCTATGGATTAGATTCGTGCAGATTCTCTTCTGATTTTGTAACTTTCGGTTTAGCCATTAGCTGGATGTCCTATCTGACAACCCATAAAATCACACTTTTTGAATATTTTATTACTTTTTTTGACATTTTTTTATCTGATGGATGAAATTCTCTAAGTGGAAGGCTAGATCAAGATATTTAGCTCCTTGATGTAAACGTAACTCATCAACTTGTTTTCTCTGGTCCAGACTCAGATGAGATCTATTTGATGCATGTTTCTGAGAGTACATTTGATTACATACAAAATCTATTTATTGTATCCATCCATGGAAAATAACATTGTATGAGACCACTTTTGGTGGGATTTGTTGATTCTAGAGTGTAGTGAAATGAAATGCTCCATGTGCACCTCATTATCTTATACGAACACCAGATGGGAATCAAAATTTAACTGGCATAGCCTCTTTAGAACATTTAGGCATGCACACTAAAGGGTTGTCAACTATTTTTCATCCTTTGGATGTTAGGAAACATAGACAGATTCCATGTAAATTTGGCATTCCAACCCTTCTATTTCCGTTACATGATTATGATATTCATCATATGGTTATACATTGGTTTTCAAATTATGAAGAGTCTTCCAAAAGATGATGCAGATATCATGAACAAAATATTCTTCCATCAATTATGTAACCTTATACTAAGAATTTTCCAATGTCCAGAACATGACTGGTAATTTCCATTAGCCCATTGTTTTCTCATGTTTAACATATCTTCATCATCATTCACTACATATTTCTATAATTGGTCTGTCCCAAGTGTACATTCTATTTTTTAAGATAAATGACACAAGGGAGGTTTGGAGAATAAATGTTTCACAATTATATCTTCTATTTGAGAAATTGTTTCACCCATCAATGGAAAGGAATCATACATGACTGGTATTGTGTTTTCAAGTGCATCGAGATATGAAGGTTTCTCATCACTACATATTCAATTATAGAATTATCATGACAATATGAAATATTACCATAGAGAGGACTTTCTCAGTGACTGCCATCAGGGAAGGACCACCATAGTGGCTTACAGTAAGTTATGAAACCACTTTCTCCTTAATCATATGGGCACACAGAGGGATTCCATGGATCTCATCCAGATATAGATTCTCTAGATTGACCGAATTTTCATGAAGAAAGACTTCATGATGAAGTGTCTGATGGGGAACTTGATAATTACTGATACTACTCCCATAATTTTTTAACGAGAGGGTAGTATCTTGAGTTGTAGTAGATAAATATCTATAGACTTCAATAACACCATCATTATGAGGAGCCAAATTTCAACATGACTCTTTATTTTACTACTGTGTTTGATGATACATCTCCTTTGATGTTCTCTTATATATAGTTGGGACCACTTGATTGGAGAAGTGGTTATCATGGTATGGTGTATGTGTCTACCTTGGATTGGTTACCGGAATGGACCGATTACCTTTAATTGGAATAAGTATATTTTCATTATCTTGTAGTCCCTAAGATATGGGGGAGTATGCCCCATGACCCTCATGGACTAGAATAGAGTTGTGTATTGGCTCCGGGATAGCATGACGATGAGTAATCCAATGTGTGGGGATAGATTTTGGTGTTTGTTCCCTTGGTACTGCTGAAGTAGTTGTTATAATATCTTAGAATGCTTCCAGAATATGGGTAGGAATTTTTGTTTTCCCTTTCACCATTGATAAGATATGTTTTGTGACTTTAGTGTCTGGAAAATGATTTTACGTCTATTCTGTATCTATAGTATGCGTACTTTCCTGCTCTTGTCCTCCTTTTCTTGTCAATGGGTATTAAAATTAATCATGTATGGGGGCAGAGAGTTAGGTATGCCCCAGATTTGTCATTAGAGCATTCCAATAGACTTCTCTGAGTGCTTCCAATGAAGACTGTAGGCAGGAATGATGAATGTTGGTAGGTGTATGTTCCAGCTGAATGTTTCCCATCAATTGTGATTGACAGACTATATTCAATATTGGCAGACAAGACTACTAGTATAATTGGTGATTGTAAGCAGGTGAATGTTTTTGTTTAATATTTTCCACCACATTGGATTGGTGGACTTCTTTAATTAATGTCAGACGATCCTATTGACTATCTGATGACATTTAAGCAGGTGTATGTTCTTGTTCATAGGACTCCATCAGATTTATCTTGTGGTATTGGTGGGTTGCTTCTAGATGTTCCAGGTGGATCACAAAATTAGGACGAACATGTGTATGTCCTCGCTTGTTGTTCTCCATCAAGTTAGGCTGATTGACCTCTATAGTGGTGGGAAAAATAAGAACTTTCTCCATGTTGACCAGAAATTTTCCCCAGTAGTTTGTCTTGTGTGTCCAGTTCTGAGAGATTTGGGCCGAATGTCTTGTGTAAACACCGCAATCTTATTGGGGGTTCACTTCTTCACAATTATGCTGGTGGTGATTATTGGTTGGATTCCTTGGGAAGGACCCCTACATCCTTGAATTGAGGCCCTTAGTGGCCTCTTGATCTACCTCCCCGTAGTATGGGTGGGACTGGTTGTTGTTGTATGGGGATTGGGACCCAAATCTTTTTAAAAATTTGGTTGGGACCGTCTTCATCTGAATCATTGGTCGTTGTTTCCCATATGTTTGATGATTGTTATTGACCTAGTGGTCCTGTCATGAAGCCTCCAAATTTAGTATTATACTGTGTGGATGATACTCCTTTACCAACATGTTGGAGACCCAGCGTTGAAGACCTTGGGTGGGTGATAACATAATTCTTGTAGATGAGGATCCAACTTGAGCAGCAGTCAGGAAGTTCACAGTTTTCATCCTGAATAAATCCCTTTTGGACTAAAATTACTTCTTAGGAAAACTTGAAAACAATAATAAAATCCATTGAAGAGACATAATATATATGGATAAATGCATGATTTATTCCTTTGTCTGGCCATCCTTTTTCAATAGATAGGGGCTTGATAGGTAGGTAACATTATTAACTTGGTTAAGGATTCACCTTGGGTTCACCATTTTTTTCATAGTTCATTGAAATGTGGGTTCTAGTTTTAAGAATCACAAATTCTAGGCAGTTTCCATTTGATTTATTCATGGAACCATAAACTTCTTAAAATTTCTTATCGAAAGGGGACCTTCTTTCGAAAGGTAGGCATTCGTTACGTTTGAACTTTATGATACTTTAAAATGTCTATTGGTCAAGAGGATCGGAGGCTAGACTCATCACACCCTTTTGGGGGGGAATTATTGTCTTCTTCGGGACTCTCTTTATAAATTTAATATATTTTTATGAATCATTATTATTTCACCAAGTATAACATTAGTTTCCATGGGAATTTTCAATAACTTATTAACATGTTTATAAATTTGAATCATCCGTATGAATTCGAGGTTCATCATTAATTGAGATATCTACATGTGTTCATGATTTTTGATCAATGGTATCCTCTCATATGCTATTTTGATATTCTTTTAATCATATTTATGATGATATTGGTTTTTAATTCATTCAGTGGAGCGCTCTGTAATTTATTGACATCGAGGGAGACAATGGTTTGTTTTTATATTGGTATCGTACCCATGAAATGGGTTAGCTATGTATCCATGTAAAAGTAATCAAAACCCTCATAGTGTGGTGCCTCTTAATGGGACACATCATACCATTTATTTTCTTTTTATAAGAACCTATTTGTACAGTTTAAGTTCATGTTGTATGAACATCTAAGAGAAAAGTGTTTAGTCAGATTTTGGTGTGGGACTTATTCTGAAACATCTCTATGAACATGGAATGGATATGGTTTTTCAAGTTAGGTTAGATCAGGTTTGGAATATGGATCAAGGAGAACAATGTTGATTTAATATATTAGGATTGAACCACAAGGAGGATTTCTATGTAATCGACATGAATGAAAATTAAAGCCCACATAGTTTGATGATTATCATAGGAGACTATACTCCTTTGAATGATAGGATTTTGGGCTTACATCCCAAAAAGGATGCTTTGATGACATGATGGTTTAATTTGGGGAATATTCCTAAAGAGGATGCCTAGATTAAGGGAATTAGGGTTGGATACCGAAAGGAGATATCAAATGAGATCAGGCCTTCATAGGGCTTCCTGCGTATCTCGATTATGGTGGGAATTAGAGTTCTCATAGTTCATTAAATGTGAGTGTTTGTGCACTTGTTGTAATCATCACGAATATCTAATCCCATGTGAGTCATGATCTGTGCTAGAAATCATGTACTATTAAATATTTTAGTAGTGAAGTGAATAAATATTCAATGAGTCTTATTCACTTAAATATTTTAATGTGGTTGATATTCATTGGACATATCTTTGATTCCCATAGAAATATAATGATTCATTTATAAGGTAATATCCATAGGAATAATGACACACTGAGTTGAATCTATTAAAAATAATTTCTATTAGCACCATATCCTTTCTAGTTACATTGTGACACATCAATATACTTTTGGATAAAATTGACATTATCAGTAGTGTCATCAATAAAATATAGAAAAGAAATTTATAATTAATTCCATTATCCCAACTGTATGAAATTATATTCTTATTCCCACAAGATTCCCCGTAGAGTATCATTTGTATTCTTGAATAATATGTATTGTTATATTAAATTTCTATAAAGAAAATATTTTAATCCTATTTCTTATGGAAGTCAAGAAATATGGACCTTGGAATATCTTTTAATGTAAGGATATTCCATTAAAATTATCAATTTTGTTTAGTGTGGTATGAAATTATATGAAATAGTTTTATAATTATTTCCCATTATAGGCTCCACTAAAATTACATGGTCACCATGGGATCATGATCAAACAATATAGAAAAATATGAACCACGATTCCTCGAAGATTCTTTTATATGGGTCATGGAATGTTTTTCAAGGGGAATATCATTTATTAGTGATATAATGTATAAAAACTCATATATTACATACATTGTTAATACTTAAGAATTGAAGTATATTTATTAAAACAAAAAAAACCATGACAAGACTGTATAGGTATAGGGTCTTTAGAAATACGGAAACAAAAACAACTGGTTCATAAATCATCTACATTGTCTCCCGTTTATTTGATCATGTCTTGACTCCTTTTGGAATATCATTTTTAATACCCTTCTTCCTAACCTGGGGAAAAGAAACATACAAAATGGTGAGGTTAAATGCTCAGTAAGGGTAAACAAATGAAATGTCAATCATATCACATTCTTAAGATTATAATGTTTAAAAAGGTTATCCGGCATAAGAGGTCATAATATCATGTCATGGGATAAATCCTAGAACTACAATGTAATCCCAAAAATCAGAACATAAGAAATGAAACTTTGTGGAATACACACATAAGCATAGAAAATAATTTTATATTAGTCAAGGCTCATCTCCATGACCATCATAGTGGACAAACTCCATTACTGAACCGAGTTCACTTGTCGTTCGAGCCATGTGATACCGAATCAGATTTACTTGTCATTCCATCCACATCTATCTCAGGAGATACAAATGTAATGACCAGAATCCGGAGCCACTCAACTGGAACCCCATACCCTATTCACCAAAGGACCTCAGGTGTGTTTACTCAAACATTAGAGGCTTCCGAGTAGTAGTGAGGGCCTTGGTGAGTTAGTGGAGGAACTATGCCCTCATTTGGTAAAGTACGCAGCGGAAGGAAAATAACATAAACACTAACAGAAGTAGTAAACAGCACATGACAATTAAAACTGAATAGGGAAAGAAATGTATAATATAATAATGATTCAGCATGACACATGTTTCTATGGAAAGCACTAAACAAAAAAATGTGATGAAATACAACTGAAACCCAAGTAGCAAAAGTAAATAGTAACTCCAGCAGCATCGTGAGCCTAAGCTCGGTCCCATGCTCTCTAGCTCTAACAAGCAATTAAGAACCTAAGGTCGAAGGACCGTAATCCCTATCCACACCTGCAATCATATAACCTGTTTGGGTCGAAAATCAGGACCCAAACAGGGTGTGAGACTAATCCCAGTAGACAACCACCAAAAGATCTGTGCCCTACTGTCAGTGAGCAATATAGTAAATGTAATAGAAATAAATGCAGTAGAGAAAGATGGGTACACTAAAGAAAACAATCCTAAAATTCTCCATTCACATTTATTTATTAATTTAATTCAATCACTTAGTAATCAACCAATGAATCTTGCAAATAGTTCTATAGTCCAAAGACATAGCAAGTTACACCACATGTATCTCAGCATACTACTTAAACTACAAGCAATACAAACCCAAGATTGTTATTTGGCTTGGTGGACTCGTCACAACCAACCAAAAATATTTATTACACTGACCCTCTGGGTGGCTCATGTGGGTAGGACCATGTGGTCAAGTATTCGAACAAGGACGACGACACACTGAGGAAGCACTCAACGTCAATTCCCCATATGGTCTTGCAGTGATACTACAGACTCTCTGAGGAAGCACTTACATCTAATTCCCCCATTATTATTGATTCGATAGTTATAAAACCCTCTAAGAGAGCACAAACTCAATCCCCCTTATTTTCTAGTAATGGTAATAATTAAACAGGCCCTCTGAGGAAGCACTCAATGTCAATTCCCCCTTTGGTCTAACTACACCAGGTTCCCGCAGCCCTGAGTAAAATAAATCATACGTAAACTATTAATAGCAGCCCTAAGTATGTTAAGAAACTAATTGGATAATAGCTACAATTCATCAAAATCATATAAACATTAGGAAAACATGAAATCAACTATATCAAGGCAAGCAAGCAATGCAACAAGGTCTGCCTCACAGGCAACCTAAGACAAACGGCGATAAATATCCAAACAAGGGAAACAACAATGGGTGGTCCTAAAACATGCTAACAAGAATTTATTAATCATCTAATAACCTCAATCATACATGAAACCTAAGGCATATAACAAAATATGATCAAAACCCTTACCCAAGATACCCGATACGTCGGTACCCGACACTTTTGTGCCAAAAACTCAAGGACATTCAATGTAGGGAAAAAACCACCTACCGCGATCCTTTTAGATTGATATACATGAACCTCGGCCTATGAATCAGCCTAGAACAGAGAAGATCTGCAAAAACATCTAAAACATTCAACCTCAGATAACTCACACGAGAGGAAGAATCTGGAAACAATGCCACAGAAGAACTAATAACTCATCGTTGAAATTATATTGAAACTAATGGTGTTCGATTTGGATAGCCGGTGACTGATCAGTGGCTCAAAGAAGATTCTTCCTCCTTGGATGCTCTAGGTGGAATTTGGTGGAGAAGAAGACAAAAACTGTGTTAAGTCGCGACCCCGGTCTGATTAATGAAATAAAACGAAAAGTACACTGTCTGTAATTTTAGAGTACACATCGTGTACTTCGATCTTCTATACTCTGATTTATGTGGACTCTATGTCACCCCACACAAACGTGTGTGTGGCCTGTACATGGCCAGCACAAGGCCTCATGCAGGAGAGAAGTACACGGTGTGTACTCTGAAAATTTCCAGATTTTCCTTTTTTCTCAAAAACTACCATAAAAGGAAAAACATACCTAAAAAGAAGGTCCATGATCTTACAAAATTCCCCCCTTAAATAAATATGTCCCCTAATTTTCTAACAAGGTGTAAAAGAAGAACCCTCAAGCAACTCCGACCACTGTGATCACATGTCGGCCTCCCTTTCCCAAGTCTCGTCCTGTACACGGACATGCTACCATAGCACCCGTACCAGAGGAACATACCTGCCACAGAGTACCTTTGAACTACGATCAATAATCCTGATAGGATGTTCCTTGAACGATGCATCCTACTACAGCTCAACCTCCTCGGGTTGAAAAACATGAGACGAGTCTGATAAATACCGCAGAAGCTGAGAAACATGGAAGACGTCGTGCATATCCTGGTACCTCTAAGGTAACTACAACCTGTAAGCAACCATACCGACTCTCTCCAGAACATCAAACGGTGTGATGTATCTTGGTGAAAGCTTTCCCTGACTTCTAATCCTCTTATGTCCCAACCTCGGGGCAACACGCATGAAAACCTGTCTCTGACATTGAACTCTAATGGTTGTCTCCACTGATCAGCATACGATTTCTGCCGAGACTTTGTAGTATCCATCCTCTTTTGAATCAACTCCACCTGCATTGTGGTTTTTGGAACAAGATGAGGTCCCGGCACTGCTGCCTCTCCCGCCTCCAGCCAACACATGGTTGATCGGCACGGCCTACCATACAAAGCCTCGTAAGGTGCCATCTGAATACTTTCTTGAGAACTATTATTATAGGAAACCCCCACTAAAGGTATATGTTTCTCCCATGAACCTCCAAAATCAAGGATGCACGCTCATAGCATGTCCTCTAGCACATGAATCATGCACTCCAACTGGCCATCTATCTGGGGATGGTAAGCTGTACTTAGAAGTTCCTATGTACACGAAGCCCTCTGTAGCCCCTTCCAGAAATGCGAATTAAATCGGGCATCCCTACCAGAAATGATAGTGTTTGGAACACCATTAAGTCGTACCACCACACAAAAGTAAAACCTCCCAAGCTAATCCACACCGAAGATCTCCTTGATAGGTAAGAAATGTGAAACCTTCATCTTCCTATCCACTACAACCCAAACCACATCATTCCCTCGAGGCGATCATGGTAACCCTGTCACGAAGTCCCTCGCGAAATCATTCCATTTCCACCTAGGAATGGGTAACTGTTTCTGAACCCTTCTAGTCATTGATGCTCTGCATTCACCTACTAACAGGTGGAGCACCGCATAACAAAACCAGTCACATCCTTCTTCATACATGTCCATCAATAATGACGACGTAAGTCTCAATACATCTTTGTGAAACCAGGATGAACTAAACAATATGAAGCATTAAACTCCCACATCATCTCTTCATGTATGTCTTTTGAAAGCCATATGCAGCCATTAAAACATAACACCTCATTATCGCCCACTGTCCACCCTAGAGTAGGGTCTCCATCTTACACACCATTCCATAGGACTAGCCCTTCTGGGTCTCATAGCTACCTCATTCAAACTCAATCCAGAAGAGTGGACGTAACTGCTATAGAAGAAAGAACTGTTTGTCCCTGTCTGTCGTGCACCTCCAAAGGCATCATAGAGAACAGATCCATAAGCTTCCACTCGCTGTTGGCCTCTAGAACTGCCAGTAACTGAGTTCTCCTACTCAGTGTGTCTTCCACAGCATTTCCTTTCACATGCGTATAAGAAAGCTCGAAGTCAATAGACCGTAGGTACTCGACCCACCTACACTATCTCAGATTTAATTCATGTTGTGTGAAGATTTACTTGAGGATATTGTGGTCAGTATATACCACATAATTCTCTCCTAGAAGATAGTGTCTCCAACAATGCAAATCATGAACTACAACAGCCAACTCCAGGTCATGTGTAGGATAGTTCTTCTCATGTGGCCTCAACTGCCAAGATCCATATGCAACAACATGATCCTCCTTTATAAGAACTGCCCCAAGCCTGATGCTAGATGCATCACGGAAAACTGTATGACTCTTTCCCGGCTCTGGTAAACCTAGAATTAGTGCTGAAGTCAATCTCCCCTTTAGCTTCTGAAAGGATGAATCACAGGCTTCTGACCAATCATAATTTACACCTTTCTTAGTGAATCTCATCAACGGCGCTGCCACGCATGAGAAGTCCTGTATAAACCACCTGTAGTAACTAGCCAGTCCTATGAAGCTCTGTACCTCGAGGAAATTCTTCGGTTGCTCCCAGCTAACTACCGCTCTCACCTTATTTGGGACAACTGATACTCCTGTCTCTAAGATGACATGACCCAGGAAGTGAATCTTGTCCATCCAGAAGTGGCACTTAGAGAGATTATCATAAAACCAATGCTCTCCCAGTGTACTCAATACGATCTCAAGATGTTTAACATGGTCATGTCGAGTGTGAGAGTACACCAAGATATCGTCCACAAAAACCACCATGAAGGAATCCAAGTAAATATGGAAAACACTGTTTATCAGTGCCATGAAGATTGATGGTGTGTTCGTGAGACAGAACGACATAACCAAATACTCATATAGAACATACCTTCTCTGGAAATCTGTAAGATGTATATCTGATAGTAGGACATGCAACTGATGATAGCCAAATCTCAAGTCAATTTTCAAGAACACCCTGGCTCCATGAAGCTAATCAAAAAGATCATCAATCCTTGGCAAGGGATATCGGTTATTAAATATTAACTGGTTCAGATTCCGATAATCCACACAAAGTCGTAATGTACTATCCTCCTTCTTTGCAATAAGAACAGGAGAACACCAAGGGGAAGTACTGGGGCGGATAAACCCCTTTACCTATAAGTCCACCAACTGCTTCTTGAGATCTTGTATCTCAGTTATATCCATCCTATAAAGAGGTATGGATACTGGTGATGCTCATGGAACAAGCTCAATAGAGAATTCTACCTCACGCTCCGGAGGCAACCCTGAAAAGTATTCTGGAAAGACATCTAGAAAAAGATCAACCAATGGAGTATAATCCACCTGAGAAGTCCCCTGATCGTCCAGATATAAACTATCAATCTTGGATATAAAACCGCCTAACCATGATGCTCAGGTCCACCTCTACTTGCCTGGACATCTCATTCACCATTATGAAGAAAAGATCTGCCCTCTGGTGATGTGAAACTCACCCTATAGCGATAGCAATCAACAAGGGACTGAAAAGGAACTACCCAATCCATTCCAAGAATGACCTCATAACATTTCATCTCTAGGACATAAAGATCCCACAAGAAGTGACACCCACCAACCTCAAGGGGGCACTCCTTGAACTGATGCACACTAGCAGTTCTATGTCCCAAGGGTGTTTCCAGTGTCATCATATCCACAGAAGTAAAGATAGTGAGTCTATTGATCTCCACAGTGTGCACAGAAATAAATCTATGAGAAGCACCTGTATCGAAAAGTGCAGAAGATAAAACTGAGGATACTAAGATCATACCTCGCACTGTGGAAGGTCCAAGATCCTGCTCCTGATGAATCTGCACTGCCGCAAATGTCTGGCCAGTACCACGACCCTGTGTAGCAGCCTGAGATCCCTGAGCTGATCCTCCTTGAGCCTAACCACCGTGTCCACGGCACCTACCCAGGCCTGAACAACTTGTAGAACTACAGTCCCTAGTCTGCTGCAGAACTGGTAAACCTAATCTTGTACACGGAGTTGAAACTAATCCTCCTTCTCTATCTACTGGAAGAAGAACCTTGAAAAACTGATATTGGTGACCCATCTTGCCACAATATCGGCAATCTACTGGGTCCCTCAGGCACTGTGGATTCTTATGCCCATCCATTCCACATTGGTAGCACTCAATTTTGTTACTTGAAGGAACATCTCGCTTTCTCGTGTCACCTCATGTAGACTCTTGGTGGCGCTTCCAGGTATCATAAGGAAGGGTACTAACTCTGGATGCTGAATTGCCCTGGCTCACTGCTCCAATATCCCGCAGATTCCTCTCCATGATCAATTCTTGGTTAACTAGAAAAGCAACAGATGTCAACTGGAATATGTTCACCTGTGATATGATCTCTGGTATGAGGTCCTCCTCAAACTTCCTCACTAATAATATCTCATCATTCCCCATAACGGAAGTGAAATGTTGTAACTCAGTGAAATGGGAGGAATACTCCATAACTGATAGTGTACCCTACTACAGGTTCATGATATCTCTGGCTCTATCGGCCCTCAGCGTCGCCAAGTAGAATTAGTCATAGAACGTACACTGAAACTCATCCCAAGAAACTATCTGCTGACGCTCTACCTGAGAAACTACATCCCACCATCTCTTGGCGGAATCTCATAGCATGTAAGTCGCAAGCTTCACCCTCTGTCGGGGGGTGACTTGAGATGATCAAAGATAGAAACCATCACTTCTAACCAAGATTCAACAGCCTGAGGTCCTCCATATCCAAAGAACGTGGGAGGATGCTGCTGCTGTAAGACTCGGGTAAGCTCTACCATAGACTGGACAGGTTGCTGAGCTCCCTAAAAGGTCTGTATGAACCTCATTAATCCCTCGCAGAACTGTGCGTCTGCACCAGTATTCGGGATAACTTCCTGTTCCATATCTGGTATACGATCATCGTCAAATCCCTAACGTGCAACAAGAGGAAGTCTTGGTGGCATGACTCTCCAAGGTCAAAAGAACACCCTTATTAACAACGATCACAATTTCAAATTAAGAGAGTGAAAACGGAAAATAAGAGGAAAACACTTAAAACATGAAAAACATGGTTACACGGCTTGTTCCAAAAATATTTTACTTGGGTGTGTACACCGGCCAAGCTGGTTGTGTAAACCCAAACTACACGGTGTGTTCTTACATATACACAACATGTACCATCTTTTTCCTCCTTCCCGGTTACTCCTACATGACTAAGTCACACGAACTATCCTAGTATAAAACTACACAGCCTGTCTATCCACTACATGGCATGTCCTTAAGGTTTTCCCCTCTCTGTGTCGTTAGTCACATGTACTGGTACACGGACCAAAACTACGCGATGTGTCAATAACGTACACGACGTTTTGTCCCTAAGACTTTCCAACCCATGTATTCGACAACACGGTTGGGTCATACAGACCATTACTACACGGTGTGTCGTCATGGTACACAACGTGTTGTTCTTGAGATTTTCTAGCCCATGTTTTCAACTACACGGCTGGATCACATGGAATAAGAGTACACAGTGTGTACTTCAAAGTACACGACGTGTAACTATGGAAAGTAGTTATTCTCGAATAGAAGAACACATGGCATGTGTTCATAAGGCCACAAGCCATGTTATCTGGGTTTCTGGGTAATAGGCATACAATACTCCCCCAAAACACTGAAAAACATTGAAAACCAGCACCTATGTGTCAAATTCTGATCCATGGGGGGCCTATACTCCCCGCGAATCAACGCTTGACATCATAACAATGCATATAACAAGTAAACAGCATGATAATCTCACGATACACCAAATTCCAACCCTCAACGGCCTATAACACCTCTAAGATCAAATCTTGGCATCCATGCTAAAAAGGTTGTAAGATAAACAAAACCCTATCAACATAGTAGGTATTTCTATCACAACAACAATCATAACAGCATGCATAATCTATCACGACATCTATCACAACATCATGCAATTTCTAATGCCCCCAGATGACATGGTAAAATTCAAGACACGTGATTTTTCTAACTAGTACCTATATGATGCAGGAGATGACATACCCTCATCTCATCGGGTTGCAACAAAATAGAACCACAATCATATAAACTTTAATAGCTCAAAACAAGTGCATCACCCAATGGTGAAATATAATCAATTATAACACTTGAAAAAACTAAAAAGGGAAATTATGAGGTAGTATAGGTTTTCCCTGTACACGGGTTAATCACTCCCGAGCATAGTTAAGTACCAACTACCCATTCGTTACTATCCTTGTCTATTGTCACCAAATAGTAAGGA
The DNA here is from genome assembly GCA_963277665.1 of Viscum album. Classification (NCBI taxonomy): domain Eukaryota; kingdom Viridiplantae; phylum Streptophyta; class Magnoliopsida; order Santalales; family Viscaceae; genus Viscum; species Viscum album. The sequence goes on along the minus strand of OY728162.1, from coordinate 1,229,322,458 downwards.
AATATAAAAGAAAGAACCTCCTCTGATACCACTTTGTAACAACTGAAATCTGGAGCCACTCTGCTGGCGCCCCATACCCGGTTCCCCACATGACCTCAAGCGCATTTCCCCAAATGCCAGAGGCTGCCGACAAGAAGTGAGGGCCTTGGTGAGTCAGTTGGGAAACTATGCCCTCATTTGGTAAAGTATGCAGCGGAAGGAAAATAACATAAACAATAGTGGAAGCAGTAAACAACACATGAAAACTGAAACTGAACAGCGGAAGCAATGTATAATATAATAATGATGCAGCATGACACATGTGTCTATGGAAAGCAATAAACAAAATAATGTGTTGAAATACAACTGAAACCCAAGTAACAAAAGTAAAAAGTAACTCCAGCAGCATTGCGAACCTATGCTCGGTCCCTTGCTCTCCAGCTCTAACCAGCAATCAAGCACTTGAGGTAGAAGAACCGTAATCCCAATCCACACCTGCAACCATATATCCTGTTTGGGATAAAAATCAGGACCCAAACAAGGTGTGAGACTAATCCCAGTAGGCAACCACCAAAAGATTTGTTCCCTACTGTCAGTGAGCAATATAGAAAAAGTAATGGAATTAAATGCAGCAGAGCAACATGGGTACACTAAAGTAAACAATCCTACAATTCTCCATTCAAATTTATTTATTAATTTAATTAAATAACTTAGTCATCAACCAAATAATCTAGAAAATATCTCTATAGTCCAAAGACATAGAAAGTAACACAACAGGTATCTCATCAGACTACCTAAACTAAAAGCAATACAACCCCAAGATTGTTCTTTGGCTTGGTGGACTCATCCCAACCAACCTACAATATTTATTACACTAACCCTATGGATGGCTCACCTGGGTAGGCCCTTGTCGTCAAGTACTCAAACAATGGCAAAGACACTCTGAGGAAGCACTCAACGTCAATTCCCCCTATGGTCCTGCAGCGATACTACAGACTCCCCGAGGAAGAACGTATGTATAATTCCCCCTTTAGTCTTGATTCGATAATTATCGGACCCTCTGAGAGAGCAGAAATTCAATCCCCCTTATGGTCTCTAATGGTAATAATTAAATAGGCCCTCGGAGGAAGCACTCAATATCAATTCCCCCTTTGGTCTAACTACAACAGGTTATTGTAGCCCTGAGTAAAATAAATCATATGTAAACGATTCGTAGCATCCCTAAGTATGTTCAGCAACTATATGTCTAATATCTACAATGATTCAAAATAATATTAACAGTACTCAAAACATGAAATCAACTATATCAAGGAATGAAAGAAATGAAAAAAGGTCTGCCTCACAGGAAACCTATGCCAAACGGTGATAAACAGCAAAACAAGGGAAACACCCATGGGTGATCCTAAAACATGATAAAAAGAAATTATTATTCATATAATATCCTCAAGTATTCATGAAAACTAAGGAAAATAACAAAACAGGATCAAAACCCTAACCTGAGATACATGATTCATGGGTACCCGGCACTTTTGCGCCAAAAACTCATAGAAATTCAACGTAGGGAAACAAACACCTACCTCAATCCTCGTAGATTGATATGCTTGAACCTAGGCCTGTGAATCAGCCTTGAATGGATTGGATCTGCAAAAATTTCTAAAACGTCCAACCTTAGATAACTCACACGAGAGGAAGAATCATGAAACAAGTCCAAATAAGAACCAAGAATTCACCCATGCGATCTTATTGCAACTGGCGGTGTTTGATTTGGATAGCCGGTGACATATTGGTGGCTCAGAGAAGATTCGGCCTCCTGGGATGCTCTGGGCTAAATTAGGTAGAGAAGAAGATGAAAACAGGGTTATGTCGTTACCCCAATCTGATTAATGAAATAAAAAGAAAAGTACATTGTGTGTACTTTTAGAGTACATGGTGTGTACTTAGGTTTTCCGTACTCCACTTTAAGTGGCCTCCACGTCACCCCACACAGCCATGTGGGTGGCCCGGACATGACCAGCATGAGGCCTCACGTGGGAGAAAAGTACACGGTGTGTACTCTGAAAATTTCTAGATTTTCCCTTTTCTCAAAAACGATCAGAAAAAAAAAACATACCCAAAAAGAAGGTCTAGGTTCTTAAATATAATCTTTACCCAATTCATTGGAGGGATATTTTGGTCTCACCCATCTCATAATAAAACCATTCTTATGTGTGCCACAAAATCATAAATCAAAACTCATAGCATAACCCATGAAATAGAATGGGATTCTTAAACATCATGTCATCATAACATAATCCATATAAGATAAAAGGACATCATAAAAATAATTCCATAATAACATAATCAAATAAAATTAATAATAGGGATGGAAATATAACCCTATATCATCTTAGATGGAAAATAATTTTGATAAAACACTTGAACATAGTTCTTGAGGAACATATCCTTTCTTATTCAAATTTTTTTTCTGTTCTCAACATTTCATGCAATAAGATAAGTTAATTGAAAAAAAACTTGAAAACATGTAATGGAAGCTTCATGGAAATAATGTTCTATGAAAGCATAAAAATTTGTTCATACCGTATAAGTTAAAAAAAAATTCTCATACATTGGCCGGACAAGTCAAAAAGTATCTCGTACTAAAAATTAAAAAATATTCCTTTCATGTCTTTTAATAAAAATCCACCAATAGGAAAAATTGCATTTAAAAAATTATGGGAGGATAAAATTACATATTTAGGAAACATGGATGTGGATTAAAAATATGCCCCAGTAAATACTGAGGTATAAACAATCTCGGATAGAAATGAGATTACGAGATTTTCCCTTACTTTAGGTCTAATAAGCTTTGTACATATTTGAACCTCTTATATAATGATTTAAATAATTTCATTGACTTATTTCAGAATCATAGTCATTTTTATGATATTATACATGGTCATATTATTATCTGTTTATTAGTAACATTTCATTATTACTCATTATTCGGTTGTAAACAACTTTATGTTCTTATGCAAGTTTTGTGGAATATATTATTATTCATGTTTTAAGGTTTTAGCTATATCATTTACATAATTGTATTATTATAATATATATCATATTAATTCATTCAATTCATTAATATAATCATTCATCAATGAAGATCATGTAGAACGAATCGCATCACATATTGGAGATGGTAGGATGTACGTAGGCACAAGTGATAATATCATTCTCATGATTGTGGAATTATATAGAAGTGTATTGTGTATAATATTTAAGAACCAATATCACTTTAAAATTATCATATATAGTTATTTATTCCATCATTATACCCATACAAGTATGTTGTTGATGAAAAAAATATTACACCACGGCGTGGAGACAGTAGGTCGTACCTTCGCACATGTGATGATTTCATTATTCATAGGATAGATAGAAGATGGAATATGGTTGTTTAATATTCATAATAACATATCATTATACAAGTGATACTATATTTACTACTTAATAATGAATCAAATAACATAGAGGAAGTAAAAGAAGAAATGTTTTTCGAAGAATTGGTAAAGAATATTACTTCTTATTCGACGCACCTCTTCTAAACCATCTCATAGGGCACTAAATATGGTCTTTGAAGAAAACCAAGACCTCCAGTACGATTTTAGGGAAGTTGAAAAGGAAATGGGCTGGGTTTGGATGAGTTTGATATCTCAAAATTGAGTGAAGAGAAGAGGGAGGAGGTACCCTTTTATAAGAGAGGAGAGGGGCACTTTTGGAAACCTCAATAATATTAATTTATAATAAAATAAAACCCATCATAAAAACCTAAACAATGACTCAAAATTGAAGATGAGATGATATAGGATTGTAATCTCATCCACTAATTAAATTTATATATGTTTGTAATCTATTTTAAAACTTATCATTTTGATTTATCCTTATTTAATCTATTTAATTTTATTTGTGGTAATAATATTTAATATTTTAAATTGTTATAAATACTTATTTTTGTGTTGTAAATTTTCCATAATTTGATACATTATTACATTTTAGAAAACATAAATTCCAATTTGTAATTTTTAAATATATTTGTGATTTTTAAACAATTTCATAATATATTATTTTTATAGAATATCAATAGTGTAAATTTTGACACTATTCATTTATTTGAATTTAAATAAAATCCACACAGGTGATATATTCAAAAAAAATATTTAATATATTCCTCACAGGTCATATTAATATAGATAATTTTTGTATCACATTAATATGTTAATATAACATTTTATTTATTTTTAAAACCATTTATTTGATATTTCTCTTAATAAAATAATTACTACATCATTTTTGTATAATAATTTAATATACTTATATGTTTCAAAAAAATTAAAAATAAAATACTATTATGAAGATAAATCTAATATGATTCATAATAATACTTTTACTCGAATTTATCTTCTACAAAAACCAACTTTTAAAATGATATATTTATTAAATTATGAAGGTGACAACATTGACATGATTTAAAATAAAATAATGTAAGTGTCAAAATCACTTTTATAATTCTACAAATGGTCCATAAGTCTAATATTGGACGCTTATGGTTTATATATACCCAACTAATAAGTTTTGGTCAAGTTTTTGGGCTTTTTGATGGGTATTATTGTTTTACTAAAAACTATATTATTGATTTTTCTCAAAAATAAAAACATTCTTCATCATTAACGTACAAGATATTAAGGTCATTATATATTTCTTAAAAACTAAAAATAATTACCATGATAAATTAAACCAATTAAGGATTCAAATGTTTATTTTTAATCAAATTTATATTCTGAATAACCTTATAGTAAAAATAATTTAATTATTAATGTTTGAGTGAGACATATTTCACTATCCTATAAATAAAATAAATTAAAGGTCTTAATCTCATGCAAGTGGGTTCCAATAGATACCATTTAGACCCAAGTATATTTTAGGAAGACATATAATCATCCAATTATATTAAGACAAGCTTTAGGGTAATTTTATAATGTTATTTTTACCCTTAATTAATTGATTTACCTTTAATTGTGGTAAATAAAATTAACCGTAGTTACGATTCACAATGCCAAAAAAATAAAAAAAAATAGCATATTAAAATAATTTGTACCTACTGATTCGAAATATGGAATCCATGTTTCTAAATTAAAGAAAAAAAGTTTCCTAAATTTAATTTAAAAATTAATCCTGTTGTCAAAAAAATGGGTTTTTGTTTAAAATATTGTAAAAGATTAAACTGACTTTACATATGAATTCAATGTAAAAGTAATGAAAATAACAAAAATTATATTAAATGGTAAAAATATATTCTATTAATAGTTTAAAACTATTCAATATTATAATTTAACCATATAAATTATCTCGAAGAAAAAATTTCTTTTCAATTAAAATTTAGCATATTTTTACAATTAATCTAATTATTAAGTTTATCATAAAAATATCAGAATTTTAACCAAATTAAATTTATATATTCCGCTTCCAAATAAAATGGTTACATTTTATTATTATAATTAATAATTTGTACAAAAGTTTTTTCTATTAAAAGGTGGAAAAAAATTCTTTTAATATCTATTTGATGAATATCAAAAATATCATTTTATTAACTTACATATCTTATTAATTTCATTCACTAAAATAACTAATATGACATATAATTGATTTACAATTATCATAGATTTTTAAAATTTAGTTATATTTATGCCTGCTATCATTACAAGTAGGTTATATTGGTAACTTTATATTAAGGGCATCTCAATGTCTGTTTAAAATCATGATTGTGTGCCAAAAAAGCTACTGAAAAATAAGAATTATTTAAATAATTCATAAAACACATGGGTATTACATTCTGTCCCCCTTAAAATGAATTTCACCCTCAAAATTTTTCACTTGAAAATAAACATTTTAGGACACATCTCCCTTATCATATCCTTATGTTCCAATGTAGCTTCTTTTAATTGGTGGTTCCTCTATAAGACATTAACCAATCGAGTGTTCTTGTTTCATAGATCTTTTTTCTCTATGATCTAGAATCTCTATCATTTTTTCTTCATAAGAAATATCTTTCTCTAGTGGTATGACTTCTGAGCTTAGTACATGTGAAGGATCAGGAATGTACTTTCATAGGTGGGATACATGGAAGACATCATGAACTTGAGAGAGATTCAGTGGAAGCGTTTATTAGTAAGCTACCTTCCAAACACGACCCCAAATTTCAAAAGGACCTATATACCTAGGGCTCATCTTTCCCTTATTTTCAATTATCATTACTCTCATCCATGTAGATATTCATAAGAACACCTTATCTCCCACTTCAAACTATAGGTCTTTTCTTTGGTTGTGAGCATAACATTTTTTTTAACTCTGATCTTCTCTTATATGTTGTTGAATATATCTGACCTTTTCTTCCATTTCATTAACAAGATTAGGTCCTAATTGATTTCTTTTCCTAACATTATCCCAGCAAGTTGGAGTTCAACTCTTATTTCCATAGAGAGATTCATAAGGAGCCTTCTGAATACTAGATTGAAAGCTATTTTTGTTAGAAAAATATACCAATGGTAGGTGTTGATCCCAAAATCCATTTAAATTCATAGAGAAAGATATCAACATGTATTCTAGAGTTTGAATTGTCCTTCTAGACTGAACGTCTATCTGAGAGTGATATGCAGTCCTAAAACTCAACTTTGTATCTTGATCATTCTGAAGACTTCGCCAGAACATTAAGGTAAACCTCGGATCTCAATCAGATATAATGGAAAGTGGTACTCCATTCAATATTACCACTTCTTTTACATATATCCTGGCAAGCTGATCAAGAGGGAAGTCCTCTCCAATAGAAATGAAGTGTACTGACTTCGTATGATGATCAACTATAACCCAAATAGCATTATTGACTTTGGATGTTTTGGGAAGTCTGGTGAAAAAGTCCATAGTGATGTTTTCCCATTTCCATTATGGTATGGGTAATGGTTGAAACATCCCCTTAGACATCTGTCTTTCAGCCTTAAGATGGTGACCAACCAAGCATCGAGAGACATATTTAGAAAAATCTCTTTTAATGCCATCCCACCCGAAGTACTCTTTCAGGTCCTTATACATCTTCATGCTTCCAGGGTGAACAAATAATGAATAACTATGAGCCTCATTCAATATTTCCTTTTTTAATTCTGGTATGAGAGGAACACAAACCTGATTCCTGGATCTTATTATTTCATCAAAATCAATGTTGAATTCAGGAACATTTCTCACCTTCTTTTGTAACTCTACATCTTCTTTCGGTGCCTCTTTAATCTTCACACGTAATGATTGTTAAACATTAATTTTAGAAAGATAAGATTTTTCCCCTTCCGTTAAAATTTCAAGATCCATCCTTTGAAAATCCATAAATATTGGATCTTTTGTGATCCTCATCATGGATAAGATGGCATGGTCTTGTCGGCTTAATACATCTAACACACTATTTTTTTCTAGAGTGGTAATGTATGGAGTAATCATAATATTTAATCAACTCCAACCATTTTCTTCGGCACATATTCATCTTTGATAGTGTGAAAATATTCTTAAAACTTTTGTGATCAGTATAAATATCACACCTTTCACCATAAAGATAATTCATCCATATTTTAAATGAAATGATTACCACGGCTAACTCCAAATCATGGGTTGGTTAAGTTTCTCATGAATTTTCAACTGTTGTGAGGCATAAGCTATCACCATATCAATTTCCATGAGAACACACCCCAATCCCTTCTTGGATGCATCACTGTAGATCAAAATCCTTTCTCCAATAGAAGGCAGTTTTAGCATAGGTGCACTAGATAACCTTCTTTTTAACTCCTAGAAATTCTTTTCACACTCTTATGTCCAAATGAACTTAACTCCTTTTCGATTCTACCTGGTGACTAGATTAAATAATCATGAAAAATCTTTCACAAAACCTTAATAATATCCATCCCAACCAAGAAAACATCGTATCTCCGTTACTTTTGTTGGTCTCGGCCATCATTCCATAACCTCTATTTTTTATGGATCAACAGATATCCCCTCTGTTGAGATTATGTGACCCAAAAATGAATCTTTTTAAGCCAAAATTCACAGTCGGGAAATTTGGCATAAAGATTTTCATTTTTCTAGGACATCAATACAATTCATAAGTGATCTTCATGTTCTTCCTTTCTCTTTGGATAGACAAGAATTTCATATATAAATACTACCACAAACAGATGAATATATTCATTAAAGACTCTATTCATTATATCTGTGAAGATAGTAGGGTAATTTTTAACACCAAATGGAATCAATATAAATTCATAGTGTTTATACATTGTATGGAATGATTTCTTTGGTATATCCCCCTTTTTGACCCTTAATTGATGACACCCTGTATGAAGATCAATCTTGGAAAAGTATTGAGCTCCTCATAGTTGGTCAAATAATTCATCAATGTTTTGGAGAGGATTTTTGTTCTTGATAATGATCTTGTTATTTTCTCGATAATAAATGCAAAGTCTCACTGATCCATCTTTCTTTTTAACAAATAGAATAGGTTCCCTCAAAGGTGATGCACTAGGGCATATGAATCCCTTATCATGATTCTCTTGGAGTTCCTTCTTCAATTCCTGCAACTCAATTAGTGCCATTCTATAAGGTGCCTTTTAAATGGTCATATCACCTGGTATGAGTTCTATTGAAAACTCAACTTCACGATTTAGTGGAAGACCTAGAAATTCCTTTGTAAAGACATCATCAAACTCTCGTAATAGATGATCATAGACTGATCTGGAATATGAAACCTGACTTCCCTTCTTTGGAAATTGATATAATATTTATATAAAGAAAGACAATCCATGCAAAGAATCACATCAAATTCCACTATAAGAAAGATCAAAAGATTAGTAGGAAGCAATTTCCCCCAAATGTCAATTGGAGAATAATTATAAACTTTTGATGCAACTGTTGTTCCATTAAGAGTTGTCACAACTATCTCAACATCTAATTGTTATGGTAGTACGACGATACCCGTAGAAAATTATTTATAAATAAAATAGTCAGTGGATCTAGAATCAAATAAAACATTTTCTACTTTAGAGTGGATTGTAAGGGTACCTTTCTACAATTCTTTATCGTACTCCACATCATCTTTAGAAATTTCATGTGACATTCCTTTTCCCTTGTCCTTAAGAGTTTTTTGACGTCAATCATCATCAAAAACCCTTGGATTAAGGCATTTATTGGCATAATTCAACATTTCCTTGCACTTTTAACATTGAAGTGGAGAAGATTCATTTTGTATAGCCTTTTCTCTATTCACATCATTAGACATCTTTTTTTCCATCACAATGGAATTCAATTACTCGATGACATTCTTTTAAAAAATGAAAACATTTACTTGTCCCTTTAAGACAATTCCATCCATGTTTCTCTCCACACTTTGAGAAGAAGAGAAAACCCATCTTCTTTTTAGTGTGGTCTTTATATTTTCCTTTGAATTCCATTTTCCCCTTCTTATCAAACCCATATGACTAATGCGTTACTCCAATCTCCATCACAACATTGATAGCACATCAAAAAATTTCCTTATAGCTATTTAAGTCCCTTATGGTTAACGGCCTTTGATGAATTGGTTTTAAGCCACTAAATAATCGATTGATCTTACTCTTAGGTGGGATAATAATTCTGAAAGCTTACCTTGAATGTCTGGTAAAATTTTCTTCATAGGTACCAATAGATTCATTATCCCATTTCTTTAGTTCAAGAAAATCTTTCTCCATCATTGGTCAAAGAATACTGGGGATATACTTATTGAAAAATATGTTCTTGAACTCATCCCATTCCATGTATTCAATGTCTTATATTTGACTCGTATTCTTGATATGATTACACCATTGACAATCTTAACCATCCAAATGATATACTACTAAGATGAATTTATCATGTTCAGAACATTTTAGAAATGAAAATATCTTTTCAGTGGTACTGGTCCATTGTTCAACAACTAATTTATCATATGTCCCGTAGAATTAAGTTGGACGTTGCCTCATGAAGGATTCAACAAAATGTAGCTCCTTATTTTTCTCAATTGGAAGTCCTTCATGATTCATTGATTGAGAAAGTTGTGTGATCTTGGTTACAAGATTTTTCATTTCATCTCCCATAACATTTGGTTTCATAGGGAGGAAATCATTGCATTTACCATCGTATTCAGCATTAACATGGTTACTTCAGGTTCCATCCATTAACTAGAACCAATAATAATAGTGTGAGAAACACTAATTACAATAGAAAAACAACATAATTAGGAATAAAATTTCAGAATTTAGGTCTTATCATAGGTTATTCACGTCCATTTCTAAAACACTAGGATTGGGTCTTATTCCTAGACATATCCTTATGGTTCTTACTAAGACAATCACATCCTTGTTTCTGAAGGTTAACTATACCATTCCTCTGATACCAACTATAACGACCCATACATTACAAACATTGTTAATACTTCAGAATTGAAGTATATTTATTTCTACATATAACAAAACCATGACAAGACTGTATAGGTATATTTTATTTCGAAACTGGGAATCATAAACAACTGGTTCATAAAGCATCTACATTGTCTCCCGTTTATTTGATCCTATATAGACTCCTTTTTGGCATAACATATTTAATACCCTTCTTCCTGACCTGGGGAAAAGAAACACACAAAAGGGAGAGCTCAAATGCTCAGTAAGGGTAATCAAATTAAATGTCAATCATATCATATTCTTAAGATCATAACGTTTTAAAATTTTATCTTTCATAAGAGGTCATAGTATCATGTCATGGGATAAATCATAGAAGTGTAATGTGATCCCATAAATCAGAACGTAAGATATGAAACATTGTTTCATACACACATAATCATAGAAAATAATTTCATATTATTCAAGGCTCATCTTTAAGACCATCAGATAAAACAAAGTCCATTACTGAACTGATTTCACACCTCGTTCCATCCCAATAATACAAAACCAGATTTACATGTTGTTCTCGCCAGGTCTATCTAATGAGATACAAATCTTTACCCAATGTATTGGAGGGAGATATAGGTCCCACCCATCTCATAATGAAACCATTCTTATGTGTTCCACAAAATCATAAATCATAACTCATAGCATAACCCATGTAATAAAATGTGATTCTTAAACATCATGCCATGATAACATAATCTATATAAGATAAAAAGACTTCATAAAAATAATTCAATCATAATGTAATAAAAACAACGTAATAATATGGATAGAATCATAACCCTATATCATCTTAGATTGAAAATAATTTTGATAAAACACTTGAACTTAGTTCTTGAGGAAAATATCTTGTCTTCTTAAAAAACATTTTTTGTTCACAACATGTCAGGAAATAATAGAATTTAATTTAACATAAAATTTAAAACATGTTAAGGAATCTTCATGGAAATAATGTTCTATGAAATCATAACAATCTATTCATGCCGTATAAGTTAAAAACATTCTTCTCATACCTCAGCCAGAAAAGTCAAAAAGTATCTCGTACTGAATATGACAAAATATTCCTTTCAGGTATTTTAATAAAAATTCACCAATAGGTAAAATTGGATTTAATGAATTTAAGGAGGATAATATTACATATTTAGGAATCATGGATGTGGAAAATAAATATTCCCCAGTAAATACTGATGTATAACCAATCTCGTATAAAAATGTTATTGCGAGATTTTCCCTTACCTTAATTTTGATATGCTTTGTATGTATCTGAACCTCTTGTATAATGATTTAAATAATTTCATTGACTTATTCCAGAATCATAGTCATTTTGATGATATTATATATTGTCATATTCTTATCGGTTTATTAGTAACATTTCATTGATACTCATTATTAGGGTGTTAGATGATTTATGTTCTTATGCATGCTTTGTCAAATAAATTCTTATTACTATTCTTAGGTTATAGATATATCATTTAAATAATGGTATTAGTATAATATATATCATATTTATTCATTAAATCCATTTATATAATCATTCTTTAATGAAGATCGTGTAGAATGAATCACATCACATCATGGAGACGGCAGGCCACAAGTGCGCCCGAGTAATGATATCATTCTAATGATTGTGTTATTAAATTGAAGTGTATAGTGTATAATATTTAATAATCAATATCACTGTACAATAATCATATATAGTTATTTCTTCCATAATTATACCCATCTAAGTATGTTTGTGATGAAAAAAATATTACACCACGGCATGGAGACGGTTGGTCGTACGTACGCACGCGTGGTGATTTCAATATTCATAGGATGGATAGAAGATGAAATATGGTTATTACAAATTAATAATAACATATCATTATACAAGTGATACTGGGTTTATTAATTAATAATGAAATAACTCATATAGTGGAAGTAGAAGAAGAAATAATTTTGAAAGAATCGGTAAAGGATATTACCTCTTCTTCAACATGCCTCTTCTAAACCTCCTCTTAGGGCACTAAAGATGGTCTTTGGAGAAGAACAAGACCTCCAGTATGTTTTCTAGGATGTTTATAAGGTAAATAGGCCAGGTTTGGGAGAGTATTAATGCTCAAAATGGAGTGAAGATAAGAGGGATGGGGTGACCTTCTATAAGAGAGCAGAGGGGGACTTTTAGAAATCTCAAAAATATTAATTTATAATAAAATCAAACCCCACATAAAAACCTCCAAAATGACTCAAAATAAAATATGAGATGTGATAGGGTTGTAATATCATCAACTCATAAATTTTAGATATGTTTTGATTCTATTTTAAACCTTATCATTTTTAATTATCCTTATTTAATCTATTTAATTTTAATTGAGGCAATAATATTCTATATTCTAAATTATTATAAATAATTACTTATGTGTTGTGAATTATCCATAATTAGTTAAATTATTACATTTTCGACCATATAAGTTTCAATTTGAAAATTTTAAATATATTTGTGATTTTTACTAAATTTAATAATATGTTATTTTTATAAAATAACAACAATGTCAATTTTAACACTCTTCATTTATTTGAATTTGAATAAAATCCACACAACAGATATATTCATAAAAAAATATTTAATATATTCCTAAAAGGACATATTCTTCTATAAAATTCATGGATCACATTAATAAGTTAATATTACATTTTTTAGAACCATTTATTTAATATTTCTCTTAAAAAAATAATTACTACATCATTTTTGTATAATTATTTAATATAGTTACATGTTGCATAAATATTAAAAATAAAATAAATATGATGAATATAAATCTAATATATTTTATAATAATACTTTTACTTGTATTTATCTTCTACAAAACCCAACTCTTAAAATGTTATATTTATTGAATTATGAAGGTGACAACTTTGACATGACTTAATATAAAATAATGTTATTGTAATAATCGCTTTTATAAGTCTCCAAATGGTCCATAAGTAAACCATTGGACGGTTAGGGTTTATATATACCCGAATAATAAGTTTTGGTCAAGTTTTTTCACCTTTTTATGGGTATTATTATTTTAATAAAAACAATAATATTGATTTTTCACAAAATAAATAATTTATGCATCCTTAATGTATAAGCTATTTAATTAATTATATATTTCATAAAAATAACAAATAAATTACCATGATAAAGAAAAACAATTAATCATTCTAATGAGTATTTATAATCGAATTTATATTTTGTATAACTTTATATTAAATATAATTTAATTATTAATGTTTGAGTGAGACGTATTTCACTTTCATTTAAATAAAATAAATTGTAGGTTTTAATCTCATTCAAGTGGTTTACAATAGATTCCATTTCGACCCAATTATATTTTAGGAACAAATATAATCATCCAATTATATTAAGACAATTGTTAGGGTAATTTTATAATATTTTTTACAACCTAATTTACCTTTAACTATGATAAATAAAATTTACCATAAATACTATTCACAATGCCCAAAAAGAAAAAGTAGCCTACTAATATAATTTGGACCCACTAATTACAAATATGGAATCTATTTTCAAAATTCAAGACACAGAAGGTGAAAAATTTTAATTTAAAAATTAATCATGTTGTCGAACAGTAACATGTGTTTGTTTAAAATATTACAAAAGATTGAAATGATTTTGCCTATGAATTCACAGTAAAATTAATTATAATAGAATAAATTATGTTAAATATTAAAAATATATTCTATTTATACTTTAAAACAATTCAATATTATAATTTAACCATATAAATTATCTCGATGTAAAAAGTTGTTTTCTATTAAAATTAAGCGTATTTTTACTATTCATCAAATTGTGAAGTTTATCAGAAAAAATATCCGAATTTTAACCAAAGTAAATTTTTATATTATGATTCAAAATAAATGGTTTACATTTTAATATTAAAATTATTAACGTTTCTAAAATGGGTTTCCAGTAAAACGTGGAAAAACATTATTTTAATATCTATTTGATGAATATCAAAAATATCATTTTAATAACATACATATCATATTAATTTCATTCACTAAAATAACTAATATGCCATATAATTGCTTTACATTTATCATTTATTTTTAAACGTTTGTTATATTTATTCTAGCTAACAAAACGGTTAGGTTATAACCATATCTTTATATTAAGGGCATCTCACAGTTTTTTTAAACTCACAATTGCATTCAAAACAGGCTACTAAAGAATAAAAATTATTTAAATATTTCATAAAACACATGGGCATTACATGTAGTGTATGTAAATTTTTATTGTGTTACAAAACACATGGATATGTAACAAAGAACACTCTAAAATGAGAGAAAATTGGAGAAAAAATAAAGAAATATGAAGATGAAGAACATATAAGAATTCATATGGTTCAGGAATAATAATTATTTCCATGGAGATGTCAATATGATTTCACTATTTTTTAAGTACAATTATAGGAGTCCATAATATATTATTTAAAATCTAAATAAAAATAATCTTATAATAAAAAGAATATACCACAGAAGCCCATGTTTCTGCATTTCAAAGATCTACATAGTGGGACACTATTATATAGTATCCCATGTTTTTGTTGACCACACTACTAATGTAAGGGTTTTTTATGTTGTCGGTAATATTTTCTATAAAAGTAATATTTTCTAATAGGCCTCTATTATTTTTTTACTGATCTAACAAACAACCCCCTTCCTCTCTCTCAATGTGTTATCTTATATTCTATCTCTCAAGCATTTTTTATTAGTGAAATATAATTGATGAATTTTTGTTCCTCAACATATCAATAACCATTATATTATTCAATATAATAAATTTATTTCTAGATACTAAAATATCATATAGTTTTAGTAGAAAGTTTTATATTATGACACTGATAAAGTGGTATTTTGACTAAATATGCATAATCCTTAAATGAAACATTGGATTATTTAAAACATGTCTCATGATCTAACTATTATAGTGAAATATATATTCTACACTCTTTATACACAAATCTTAAAATATTTTATTCATCTAAAAACATCCTTTCATTATTTTTTATAGAAATGTATTCAGTCTCAGTAGTCAATAGTGTTGGAACCTTATATAGCTATTATTAGCTATTTATAAAGGTTCCTAAACAATTACACACATAACTTGTGTTTCCCATCCTATTATTAACAAACCTCCAAGGTTAGTGTCAATATAGATCTATAATTAATCTCATTTCCCAATCAGAATAGATACATTCCTGAATCCCTTAAATCACCTTAATATCCACCTGACAACTTCTCAATGTTGTTTTCCTAGATGTGATATGAACCTAATAAAAACATTCACTTCATTCTAAATATCTCAATATCTAGACACCACGGAATACATCATGCTTCTGAAATTTTATGCATAAGGAACCTTCCCCATGCATTTAAAAACTCGTTATATTGGTTCTCTATTCATATAAAACATTAACGTATTTCTAGGGGAATATAAGTATTATTTTCTTCCAAACATCATAGGCTTATTAAAAAAAATACAATGTACTCATTTCTTGAAAACCTCAAGGTAAGGTCCATAAAATATCTATCGATCTTCATCTCCTGAATCTTGTATGGTTATCTAAGATATTTCATCAAAACTCCTCAACTAACTACCATTTTATCTCATCAATAATTTTCTTTCACGATTCTAATACACTAATATCATCTAGATACATAATAAATATTATATACCCCTCAAAAAATGGGAAAAAGAATAATAATTAATCTATTCCGTGTCATTTATTTGAATTTTACTCATAAACGCATTAAAATTGTTTTTTTACTATCTTGATTTCTTCATCCCAAATAAATTTTTAAGAGGTTTCACACCCCATATTTTTTTATCAACTATATAAATCCCCCTAGCTACTTCATATAAATTTCATATTCCATATATCTATGAAGGAAATAATTATTCACATGAAATTTATCTAGATATATATATATATATATTGATTTAATAAACCAATGAAACACCTCGATAGTAGTAATATTTACTACTAGGGATAAAATATAAGTGAATTCCACACTAGTTTTTTGCTAAAATTAATTATCCTCCATCCTTTCTGTATATATATACTCATACCTAATATTAATCCATGACCCCAAATTCCCAATTTTTAGCAATGGTTCTTTTCATATGGTTAACTTTCTAGGTCTGAAGTCATTTTACTATGTAAATAATAAATTTCGTCCTTTATCACTATCTAACACATTCTTAACTCCTTATATTGCATTACATATTCAAAAAAAACATGGTTCATCATTATTAGTTTATAGAAATAGTTTAATTTTGATTAATACCTCTATATATATCTTCTCACACAATTTTATCTCTTCAAAACTACTTGAGGAATAGGTTCCATTGGTTCTGTTTTCGTATGGTAATATATTATTTTAACATTAAATTTCACTAATAATCCCAATTTTTTATTCCCAATATCATTTTTAACTATATATATGTATTTTTACATAACACCTTCACTAAATACCACATTTTCTACATTAATTTTAGAACTAAATTCCCCCTATAGATTTTTTTGGGTTGTGTTTGGTGAATAAGATGACAGAGATACTTCTAAAGAGGCTTCAGAAATCATTTTAAGGTGATTGTATGAGTTATGGGATAATATAGTGGATTTTATAGAAGTTATTTACATAAGAAAAAACACCATATCTCTATAGATCATTAAAATTTAGCTTTTATATCATATTACTTGTTCAATCACTGAATTATCTATTATAATATGAGTGAAAAAACCATGCCTAAAGGGGTTAATGGAAGATTAAATAAGAACCTATGTATTGTGATATCACGAATATGTAATGATAACAAAAATATATGAACTGTTAACTTAAATAGGTCATTCCAAAGTAAATCAATGTTTGGATAAACTTTATCGATGGGTGGTATCATAGGGGATACATGACACTAGAAATATATTCCCATGAATGATTGTTGAAGGGATTTAAAGACTAGGTAGTTTGCATCGACATGGAGGATGATTGTAATGACATGATGGGTATAAATTATATTAAATCAAATAATATGTATTAATTAACTTATTTAACTCAAATTCAAATCCCTATAGAGTATAAGGTTTTGTGTTGTAAAGAGGATGGGATGAAATCTAATGATCATCCACGAAGTGAAGGTCACATCATGAATAGGTTTACTACACCACAATGTATTAGTCAGAGGAGGTT
Organism: Viscum album; assembly: GCA_963277665.1. Lineage (NCBI taxonomy): Eukaryota > Viridiplantae > Streptophyta > Magnoliopsida > Santalales > Viscaceae > Viscum > Viscum album. Next base: position 1,229,304,720 of record OY728162.1, on the reverse strand, counting down.
CTCAATTTATCACTACATTGGGAATTTTGTATTCTAATCCATGAATCACAGAGGTGATGGTATTACACCATAATAGTGAAGAACAATTCATGTTGATGTCAAAAATGGTTTCATCATTAAAAAAATTCAGGTAATGGTACGTAATATGCCATGAAGATGATGAGAACTCCACAATATATTAAATTAAACTAGAATATCTAGAATAAAATTTACCATTTTCTTTGGATTAAATGGGACTTGGATTATGGAATATTTACATAATATTAAATGTGTGTTTTTGATTAATTTGGTTATTCCAATTGTTATGTATGAAAGAAAATGAAAGTGTAAAATTTGATATTCTTTCAAGGTTGTAGAGTAATATTTCTCTAAAAAAGGGGTGAGAGCTTCATTAATCTAGGATAGTCATAATTACATATCTGTATTAGAATGCAATTTAGAAGAAATAATTGGATTTTGGAACCCTGTATCACTACAGAATAATGGAATTTCATCATGTTTATTAAGGAGGAGGTAATTTATACACTGAAAACTATGTGATCTAATACATGGTTCATAAAATTTGAAATATTTTTCCTCATAGGATAAATGATCCTTTTCAGTGAGTGAGGATAATGATATATCTACATTGTGAGGGTTATGAACATAGAGGGATAGTGAAATGACTCTAAATTTTCATGAAACAAGATTTATACTCATCAATTCCATTACATCGACGCATCCCCATTGTATTCTTATTAGATTATCCCATTGTTGGTGAACTAATTAAAAACTCATTATGTCCCTTTTTATCTAAATCATTGGTTTATAATTGTTTTTACGGAGATATTTACACCTATTAATAATGTAATGGGAACATTTGAATGTTTCATTTAACAAAATAATCATACTCTGATTCACCCCCCACCAAGGTGTTGACCAAGTTTGGTCGTAATGGTTGGTATTATAGTAACATCTTTATAGTGGAATATCTCTATTAAATCCATGGAATTAGTAATAAACAATAGGGGAATTCTGATATTACTAGAAAATTATTCATTTATTTAATAATTAGTTGAAAATATTCTTTCAATTATTTAGAATGGATATCTAATCTACTATAATACAAAGTATCCTAATCAACATGGATATAATCCCATTTTCATATAATGGAATATAAGAGCATAATATTGATTTTAAAGGATTTTATTCATTATTAATTTCTTTAATTATAACATTTCATATGAATATGGTATCAATAAAATCCCAACACACAATATGTGAAAATTTACCCAATATTTATGATGTTGATTGCAATGTACATTATGTCGAATGTTTGGTCCTATAAAAAATATTTGAGGATTTGAGGATGCATTGAAATGAACCCATTAATTTGTTATTTGTTCAAAAATATATGATTTTGTAAGATATGTATGGAGGTGTAGAAAAAATCAATGGTATTAACATTGTGAATTGGATTCGAAGATGAATACTACTATGTTTTAATGATATTTTCTTAGTTATCATAGAACAAAATGCCAAGTATGTGATGTTAACAAATTATCACAGCACTCTTGTTACATATTAAATACATAACAATGATAAAGAGTCCTTGTAAAATGATAACTCAAAAGAAGTGACATTCATGTAAATTAAAAGGCTCAAAACAGAGGATGATTTTGGATATATGGATTTCTATGGGGTGAATTCTTTCTTTACCTCACATCTAAAATTGGAAATTTAAAATTTAAAAGGAAATACTAACCTTGTATTTTTTATGTATAATGATAGGGAAACTCACTCCAAAATGTATCAGGATATTCTAAGATGTTGATGAATATGAATCATTCATAAATAAATCCTAAAATATGTTAAAATAAAGGGGGTTTCATTGTAAAAAATAATAAAGATAAAAATATTCTATTATAGGAGGATGGTACCTTAGAAGAAATAGTGCTATAAGAAATTGATGACAATAAAGGCCAAAACATTTGACCATAAGGATCCCATAGAGAAACCTAACATGTGGATATTGATGGTGATGATGTCGAAGTTGAGGTAAGAGTAGACCTCAATGATGAACAAAATGCATATAATTAAAACTAATGTTTTTCAATAAAAAAATAATAACAATGTAGATTTTCATGATTCAAAATTATATATATAGTTGTAAATTAAATAGAAATCCATGTTTATGGAAGATATTCAATTTCACAAATTTATAAATATTTAAAACTCAAAAAAATAATTTAAATAGTGGCCAAAATAGAGGATCCAACATAGATTAAAAAGGTTTTTAATTTTTTAGGATTGTCATGTTAAATGTTGAAAAGATTAAAGGAAAGTGTAGGGAGATTCTATGAAAGATGAATTGTCAATAGAGACTTCTAACGCACATCATGACATTAGTAGATTCTCATGTATAGTATAATGAAGTAGTAATGGAGTAACACATGAGCCAAATTAAAATATATATAGGTTTCTATAAGAGAAGAATTTAAAAAATATAGTCAGATACATGGTGAGTGTTGAGAGTCTGAAATATCCTACTCCTCCGAAGAAGATTAATTTGTGTAGCTCAATAAATCCCCATGATTATATAAATATAGAATAATATATATCTAAGGATGTAACAAAAATTTGATACTAATATTGTAGAAATAAAGAACATACCCAGTGCATATTTTCTATAATGAAATGTTTTCTCAAATTATAAATGTAACACCCGAGATTTTTATGAGTAATATTTTGTTTTTATGTTATATATATATCATCAAAGGAATATTTCACTACACACTATCTTGGCTTACTTTACACGCAATCGCAACCTTCCTTGATAGCTTGCGTTGTACGCAATACCGAGTTTCACTAAACGACTATATGCTATTAAAATATTATTAAAACTAGCTGTTATGAATAGTAATAGCCACTTTTTGAAACTTTATAAATTTTATTTTTCAAAATGGACTTCATTTTTGGATTCAGAATACCGAAATTAGCCTAGGGTAAAATTTTGGTACTTTTTTGAAAACTTTCAATTTTTGATGAATAGTGAAACCAGTAAGTGGTAGGTTAAAAACTGAATTTTGCATAAAACATAATTTTACCGCTTCTGTGAATGGAATTTCGAAAATCCGACAGACACGGTTGATATCAGTATGTAAAATGTGGTTCAATGAGATAAAAATAATTTTTTGGTGAATAGTAACTTTTTACTTTTTTTACCGCAGTTAATAGTAAATAAGGGTAAATATGATATTACTATTACCCTAACACATGTCCAAATTCTATTGGATAAGTTTAATTCGACAAAAAACAAACTTAGGAATAAAATATGACCATTTAGCCCCACTTGGATTAGATTAGGACATTTATTATTAATTTATTTAAAGAAGGGTTAAAATAGTTAAAATCAATGTTTAATAAGTAAATAATTTTTAATATGGGGTTATACATAAGATAAATTCTATTATAAATATTCATTATAAACCTAAAACGCTTTCCTACATAATGGTATTTTATTTGTAATTTTTAGACATTAAATAATTTAATTTATTTATGACACAATGATGATGCAGTAATTATCTTATTAATGAAATATTAACATAATTGATGTTATAAATTCCCAAATAAATGTAATTTTAGACTTTTTATGAATCCCACTAATTTTCTAGGTTACTATGATATATTAGTGTTGATTTAATAAACTTGGTTCGAACATATAACTCTATTATGACTTTCACAAAAAATCATATATCAAATAGTGTCAAAATTGACACAAAATAGTTTTTAAATAAAATATTATATTATTAATTGTTATTTTATTCCTAGAAATCTAAGGTTCGCCCAACTGACTTAGATAAGGATATATATATTAATAAAAAACAATTTGGGGTTAGTTTGGCATGTTATAGTAAGTGTATTAACCATATAGTGAAAGAAAACAAAAAGACACGGTAAAAGTTAAATTATTTAACTTAGAGTTAAATATAATTGATAAGGTTAAAATAATTCCCTAAACTTGTCTAAATCCTTTTGGTTGATAGGATTTCGACCCATACCCACTTTAGCTTCGAAATAAGACCCTTTGAAACCATTATAAACCGATTTTGACTTTAATATAAAATAATATTTTGAGATGTTCCTAAGGTGCCCCTCTCCTCCCTCATAAAAGGGCACCTCCTCCCCCTCCTCCTCACACCAATTTGAGCACTCAAGCTCGGCCAACCCCTGCCATTTTCTCCTCTCCACTTCCCTAGAATAATCCTAGAGGTCCTGGTCTTCTTCAAAGACCAATCTTAGTTCCCTAAGTGGAGGATTCAAGGAGGCGTTCCAAAGAAGAGGTAATATCCATTACCGATCTTTTCAATTTCTTTCTTCTTCAACTTTTTATTATTTAGTTGTTTCATGATAAAGTAATAACATCATTATTACATACAAAATGATATGTTATTATAAATATGAGACAACCCTAATTCACCTTCTATCCATCCTATGGAAAAATGAAATCACCGCGTGTGTGTACGTACGGAATACCGTCTCCATGCCATGGTGTAATCTATTTTCCACCACCACCTTACAAGGATGGGTATAATGGTGTAATGAGTAACTATTTATGATTATTATAAATTAATATTGATACTGAAATAATATATATATACTCCAATACAATTCCACGATCATAGGAACAATATCATCACTCGTGCGTACGTACGGAATACCGTCTCCACGATGTGATGCGACTCGTTCTACATGATCATCATTACATAGTAATTATATAAATGAATTTAATGAATAAATATGATATATGTTACAATAATACCATTCTGGATAAAAGGTATCTATATCCTTAAAAGAAGAATAAGAATTTATTCGGCAAAACACGCATAAGAACAAAAGGAAATAAAGACCCGAGTAACAAGTAACAATGAAATATTACTAATAAGAAGCTAAGAATATGACCATATATGATATCATATCAATATGTATGATTCTGGAATAAGTCAATAACTTTATTTAAACCATTATACACGAGCTTCGGACATGTACAAAGCAAATCGGACCTAAGGTAAGGGGAAATATCACAATCTCATTTTTATCTGAGATTGTTTATACTTTGGTATTTACTGGGGTGTATTTTATCATCCACATACATGTTTCCTCAATATGTAATATTATTTCCATTAACATACAATAGTTTAAATCCAATTTTACCCTTCGGTGAGCTTTTAGTAAAGAATATGAAAGGAATATTTTGTCGTTTTTCGTACAAGGTAGTTTTTGACTTTTCCGACAAAAGTACGAGAAGAATTTTTTTTAACTTATACGGAAAGAATGGATTTTTAAAACATTATGTCCAAAAATCTTCCTTTATAAGTTTTCAAGTTTATTTTTAATCAACTTCTTTTAGTTTATAATTGTATGAAATGTTATGAAAAGAAAAGTGTTTTTGAAGAAGAAAGGATATTTTCCTCAAGAATGGAGTTCAAGTGTTTTATCAAAATTATTTTCCATCTAAGATAATAAAGGGTTACATTTTATCCCTATTATTACATTTATTTGATTATGTTGTGAGGGAATTATTTTTTATGAATTCATTTACCTTATATGATTTGTTTTATGATATCATGATGTTTCAAGAATCCCATTTTTGTTACATGTGTTATGCGATGATGTATGACTTATGATTATGTAGAACACATAAGAAAGGATTCATTATAAGATGGGTGGGACCTATATCTCCCTCCAATGAATTGGGTAAAGATTTTATATCTCATGAGATAGACATGGCTGGAACGGTAGGTTATACTGGTTCAGTGAAACAGGACTGGAACGAGGGTGACTCGGTTCAGAAAGGGACTTTGTCCACTAAGATAGTCTTGGCAATGAGTCATGACTAACAGGAAATGATTTTCCATGATTATGTGTGCATGCCACAAAGTTTCAAGTTTCATGCTATGATATTGGGGATCTCATTTTCACTTCTATGATTTATTCCATGTTAATATATTATGATCTCTTTTGCAGGTTATGATTTTCAAAAAGATATGATATGATTTTTATTTCCTTTATTTTCCCTTGCTGAGCATTTGAGCTCACCCTTTTATGTTTTATTTTCCCCAGGTCAGGAAGATGGATATTAAGTAGAATATGCTAAAAGGGACCCTAGATATGATGAAATAAATGGGAGACACTGTAGAAGATTTATGAACCAGTTGTTTATGTTTTCCAGTTTCTAAAGACACTATACCTATATGGTCCTTTGTGGTTTTGTCATATGTTGTAATAAGTGTGCTTCCATTTTGAAGTATTAACAATGTATGTAAAGTATGGGTCGTTATTGTTGGTATCAGTGGCAAAGGAGGTAGGAATGTATCCGATCATTGGGAACTCTCACATGTGAGCGTTGGACGAAGCATGGCTCTCCGCCCAAGGGCTTCATGAGGAAATGGCTGCCACTGGGGATGGTGGTGTGTCCCGCCCAGGGGGTGTGGCCGCCCATGGAGTGCCCTGATAGGTATCAATTATAGTCCACTGGATGTAATTCCATACCGTTAAAGTTGGTATCAGAGGAAAGGTATAGTCAACCTTTGGAAACTAGTATGTGAAAGCCTTAGTAAGAACCCTAAGGATAAGTCTAAGCATAGAACACAATCTTAGTGTTTTATAAATGGCCATGAATACCCTAGGATAAGACGTTAAGTGTGAAATTTTATTCTTGATTATGTGGTTTTCCTATTATAATTAGTGTTTCTCACACTATTCTTCTTGGTTTTAGTCAATGGATGGAACCCGAAGGAACCGTGTTAATGCGGAATGCGATGGGCAATGCAATGATTGTCCCCCTGAGCAACCAAACAATATGGGAGCTGGAATGCAAAATCTTGTAGCCATGCTCACACAACATTCTCAAGCTATGAATCATGCAGGAATTCCAAACGAGCAAAGGAAGGAGCAACATTCTGTTGAATCCTTCATGAGGCAGCGTCCACCTTCTTTTAGCGGGTCTACTGATCCATTAGTTGCTGAACAATGGATTAGTACTACTGAAAAGATATTTTCAGTTCTTCAATGTTATGAACATGATAAAGTCATCCTATTAGTGTATCGTTTGGAAGGAGATGCTGATCAATGGTGGAATCTTATTAAGAATACAAGGCAAAGGGATGAAATTGAGTCTATGGAATGGGATGAGTTCAAGAACTTATTTTTCAATAAGTACTTCCCTCGTATTCTCCGAACAAAGATGGAGAAAGAGTTTCTTGAACTGAAGCAAAGGGATGATGAATCTATTGGTACCTATGAAGAAAATTTTACAAGACTTGCAAGGTACGCTTCTGGTATTATTATCCAACCTCAGAGTAAGATCGATCGATTTTTTAGTGGCTTAAAACCAAGTCTTCGAAGGGCATTAGCCATAAGGGACTTCAATAGCTACGAGGAAATCGTCCGATGTGCTCTCAAAGTCGAGATGGAGATTGGAGTAACCCATCAGTCATATGGGTTTGATAAGAAGAGGAAAATGGAATTCAAAGGAAAATCTAAAGAGCACACTGAAAAGAAGATGAGCTTTCCCTTATGCTCAAAGTGTGGAAAGAAACATGGAGGGAGTTGTCTTAAAGGGACAAGTAAATGTTTCAAATTTGGAAAGGAAGGTCATCGGGCATTTGAATGCCGCGATAATGGGAAGAATATGTCTAATGATGCAAACAAAGGAAGGGATACACAAAATGAACCTACTACACTTCAATGTTTCAAGTACAAGGAGATGGGGCATTATGCCAATCAATACCCAAATCCAAGGGTTGATGATGATGGTCGACGTCAACAAAATCTAAAGGCTAAAGACAAAGGAAAGTCACATGCAATTTCTATCAGCGATGTGGAGTATGATAACGAAGTGGTGAAAGGTACACTTACCATCCACTCTAAAGTAGCAAATGTTTTATTTGATTCTGGATCCACCCACTCTTTTATTTCTGAAAAATTTTCTAAGGGTATCACTGTATTACCTCAACAATTAGATGTTGAGTTAGCTTTGACAACACCTAATGGCACATCAATCGCATCAAAAGTTTATAATATTTCTCCAATTGACGTTTGTGGGAAAGTTCTTCCTGCAAATCTTTTGATCCTTCCTTTAGTGGAATTCGATGTGATTCTTGGCATGGATTGGCTTTCTTTATACGGAGCTCATATCAATTGCCAAAAAAGGGAAGTCACATTTCATATTCCATATCAATCTATGATCGTCTATCAATGCAAGGACGAAAATAACCTTCCAGTGGAAATTTCTTCCATTTTATGGGTATTGATTCCACTAAATGAAGGTTATTTATCTCAAATGGTTGGTGAGAAACTCACGATTAAGAATATGCCCATCATACGGGAGTTTGATGTTGTCTTTCCGGAGGAATTACTGGGTCTTCCACCAAATCGTGAAGTTGAGTTTTCAATAGAACTCGTACCGGGTGCTTTGCATATTTCAAAGACACCTTATAGAATGGCCCCAATTGAGTTGCAGGAATTGAAGAAGCAACTCCACGAGAATCTTGATAAGGGATTCATACGCCCTAGTGCGTCACCTTGGGGAGAACCTGTTCTATTTGTTAAGAAGAAAGATGGATCAATGAGACTCTACATTGATTATCGAGAACTTAACAAGATCACTATCAAGAACAAATATCCTCTCTCTGCATTGATGACTTATTTAATCAACTATGCGGAGCTCAATACTTTTCCAAGATTGATCTTCGTTCAGGGTATCATCAATTAAGGGTCAAAAGGGAGGATATACCAAAGACGGCTTTCTGTACAAGGTATAGACATTATGAATTTATAGTGATGCCATTTGGTCTTACTAATTCCCCTGCTATCTTCATGGATCTAATGAATAGAGTATTTAGAGACTATCTTGATCAATTTGTGGTAGTCTTTATAGATGATATTCTTGTCTATTGAAAGAGAAAGGAAGAGAATGAAGATCACTTGAGAATTATATTGAAGACCATGAGAAAGGAGAATCTTTATGCTAAATTTACCAAGTGTGAATTTTGGCTTCAAAAAGTTGCATTTTTGGGTCACATAATCTCAAAAGAGGGGATATCTGTGGATCCAGCAAAAAGAGAGGTTATCGAAAGATGGTCGAGACCAACAACAGTAATTGAGATCCGAAGTTTTCTTGGTTTGGCTGGATATTATCGACGTTTTGTAAAAGATTTTTCACGATTATCTAATCCACTCACCAAGTTGACTCGGAAAGGAGTTAAGTTTGTTTGGACATAGGAATGTGAAGAGAATTTCAAAGCATTGAAAAGAAGGTTATCCAGTGAACCTGTGATCACACTGCCTTGTTGTGGAGAAAGGTTTGTGATCTACAGTGATGCATCCAAGAAGGGATTGGGGTGTGTTCTTATGCAAAATGATATGGTGATAGCTTATGCCTCACGACAGTTGAAAATCCATGAGCCAAATTACCCAACACATGATTTGGAGTTGGTTGCGGTAATCTTTGTATTAAAGATTTGGAGGCATTACCTTTATGGTGAAAGGTGTGATATTTATACTGATCATAAAAGTTTAAAGTATATTTTCACACAAAAGGAGCTGAATATGCATCAAAGAAGATGGTTGGAGCTGATTAAGGATTATGAATGCTCAATCCATTACCACCCTAGGAAAGCAAACAAGGTGGAAGATGCATTAAGTAAACAAGACCATGCTAGTTTATCCATGATGAGGATCACAAAAGATCCAATATTTATGGATTTACAAAGGATGGATCTTGGAATTATAATGGAAGGGGAAAAATCTTACCTTTATCAAATGAATGTTCAACTATCTATACATGTGAAGATTAAAGAGGCACAGAAAGAAGATGTCGAGTTACAAAAGAAGGTGAGAAATGTTCCTGAATTCAACCTTGATTGTGATGGGATAATAAAGTTCAGGAATCGGGTTTGTGTTCCTCCCATCCCCGAATTAAAGAAGGAGCTGCTGGATGAGGCTCATAGTTCTTCATTCTCTATTCATCCTGGAAGCATGAAGATGTATAGGGACCTAAAAGAGTACTTCTCGTGGGATGGCATGAAAAGAGATGTTGCTGAATATGTCTCTCGATGCTTGGTTTGTCAAGAAGTTAAAGCTGAGAGACAAAAGTATAAGGGGATGTTACAACCATTACCCATACCCGAATGGAAATGGGAAAACACCACTATGGACTTTGTCACAGGACTTCCTAAAACATCCAAAGGCAAAAATGTTATTTGGGTCATAGTTGATCGTCTTACAAAGTCTGCACACTTCATTGCTATTAGAGAGGATTTCTCTCTAGATCAGCTTGCCAGGATATATGTAAAGGAATTGGTAAGATTGAATGGAGTACCACTTTCTATTATATCTGATCAGGATCTGAGATTTACCTCGATGTTCTGGCGAAGTCTTCAGCATACTCTGGATACAGAGTTGAGTTTCAGCACTGCTTATCATCCTTAGACAGACGGTCAGTCTGAGGGAACAATTCAATCCCTAGAAGATATGTTTCAAAGGAGGTTGGGATCAACACCTACCTTTGGTGGAATTTTCTTATAATAATAGCTTTCACTCCAGTATTCAGATGGATCTTTATGAATCTCTCTATGGAAAGAGATACAGGACTCCAACTTGCTGGGATGAAGTAGGGGAAAGAAAGCTATTAGGACCTGATCTTGTTGATGAAATGGAAAAAAAGGCCAGATCTATTCAACAACACATAAGTGCATCTCAGAGTCGACAGAAAAGTTATGCCGACAACCGAAGAAAATACCTAGACTATGAAGTGCGTGATAAAGTGTTCTTACGAATATCTCCCTGGAAGAGGGTTATGAGATTTGGAAATAAGGGGAAGTTGAGCCCAAGATATATCGGTCCTTTCGAAATACTGGATCGTGTTGGAAAGGTAGCTTACCGATTGGCGCTTCCACCGAATCTCTCTCAAGTTCATGATGTGTTCCATGTATCTCTCCTAAGAAAGTACATACCTGATCCTTCACATGTACTCAGCTCAGAAGTTGTACCGCTGGAGCAAGATCTTTCTTATGAAGAACAACCGATAGAGATTCTGGATCATAGCAAAAAAGTCCTACGAAACAAGACCACTCGATTGGTGAAAGTTTTATGGAGGAACCACCAATTAGAAGAAGCTATATAGGAGCTTGAGGATATGATGAGGGAGAAGTATCCTCATCTTTTTGTTACAAAGTGACGAATTTCGAGGGCGAAATTCTTTTAAGGGGGGTAGAATGTAACACCCGAGATTTTTATGAGTAATTTTTTGTTTTTGTGTTATATATATATCATCAAAGAAATATTTCACTACACACTTGCTTGGCTTACTTTACACGCAATCGCAAACTTCCTCGATAGCTTGTGTTGTATGCAATACCGAGTTTCACTAAACGACGATATGCTATTAAAATATTATTAAAACTAGCTGTTATGAATAGTAATAACCACTTTTTGAAACTTTATAAATTTTATTTTTCAAATTGGACTTCATTTTTGGATTCGGAATACCGAAATTAGCCTAGGGTAAAATTTTGGTACTTTTCTGAAAACTTTCAATTTTTGATGAATAATGAAACCACTAAGTGGTAGGTTAAAAACTGAATTTTGCACAAAACTTAATTTTACCGCTTCTGTGAATGGAATTTCGAAAATACGACAGACACGATTGATATCAGTAAGTAAAATGTGGTTCAACGAGATAAAAATAATTTTTTGGTGAATAGTAACTTTTTACTTTTTTACCGCGGTTAATAGTAAATAGGGGTAAATATGATATTACTATTATCCGAACACATTCCTAATTCTATTGGATAAGTGTAATTCGACCAAAAACAAACTTAGGAGTAAAATATGACCATTTAGCCCCACTTGGATTAGATTAGGACATTTATTATTAATTTATTTAAAGAAGGGTTAAAATAGATAAAATCAAAGTTTAATAAGTAAATAATTTTTAATATGTGGTTATACATAAGATAAATTCTACTATAAATATTCATTATAAAGATAAAACGATTTCCTACATAATGGTATTTTATCTGTAATTTTTAAACATTAAATAATTTAATTTATTTATGACACAATGATGATGCAGTAATTATCTTATCAATGAAATATTAACATAATTGATGTTATAAATGCCAAAATAAATGAAATTTGAGACTTTTTATGAATCCCACTAATTTTCTAGGTTACTATGATATATTATTGTTGATTTAATCAACTTGGTTCGAACATATATCTCTGTTATGACTTTCACCAAAAATCATTTATCAAATAGTGTCAAAATTGACATAAAATAGTTTTTAAATCAAATATTATATTATTAATCGTTATTTTATTCATAAAAATCTAAGGTTCGGCCAAATAACATAGATAAAGATATATATATTAATAATAAACAATTTGGGGTTCGTTTGGCATGTTATAGTAAGTGTATTAATCATATAGTGAAAGAAAACAAAAAGACACGGTAAAAGTTAAATTATTTAACTTATAGTTAAATCTAATTGATAAGGTTAAAATAATATCCCAAACTTGTCTAAATACTATTGGTTGATAGGATTTCGACCCATACCCACTTTAGCTTCGAAATAAGACCCTTTGGAACCATTATAAACCGATTTTGACTTTAATATAAAATAATATTTTGAGATATTCCTAAGGTGCCCCTCTCCTCCCTTATAAAAGGGCACATCCTCCCCCTCCTCCTCACACCAATTTGAGAACTCAAGCTCGTACAACCCCTGCCATTTTCTCCTCTCCACTTTTCTATAATAATACTAGAGGTTCTGGTCTTCTTCAAAGACCAATCTTAGTTCCCTAAGTGGAGGATTCAAAGAGGCGTTCCAAAGAAGAGGTAATATCCATTACCGATCTTTTCAATTTTTTTCTTCTTCAACATCTTCTTCTTTAGTTTTTTCATGATAAAGTAATAACATCAGTATTACATACATACTAATATGTTATTATAAATATGAGACAACCCTAATTCCCCTTCTATCCATCCTACGGAAAAATGAAATCACCGCGCGTGTGTACGTACGGAATACCATCTCCACGCCGTGGTGTAATCTATTTTCCACCACCACCTTAAAAGGATGGGTATAATGGTGTAATGAGTAACTATTTATGATTATTATAAATTAATATTGATACTGAAATAATATATATATACTCCAATACAATTCCACGATCATAGGAACAATATCATCACTCGTGCGTACGTACGGAATACCGTCTCCACGATGTGATGCGACTCATTCTACACGATCATCATTACATAGTAATTATATAAATGAATTTAATGAATAAATATGATATATGTTACAATAATAACATTCTGGATAAAAGGTATCTATAACCTTAAAAGAAGAATAAGAATTTATTCGGCAAAACACGCATAAGAACAAAAGGCAATAAAGACCCGAGTAACAAGTAACAATGAAAGATTACTAATAAGAAGCTAAGAATATGACCATATATGACATCATATCAATATGTATGATTCTGGAATAAGTCAATAACATTATTTGAACCATTATACCGGAGCTTCGGACACGTACGAAGCAAATCGGACCTAAGGTAAGGGGAAATATCACAATCTCATTTTTATCCGAGATTGGTTATACGTTGGTATTTACTGGGGTGTATTTTATCATCCACATACATGTTTCCTCAATATGTAATATTATTTCCATTAACTTACAATAGTTTAAATCCAATTTTACCCTTCGGTGAGTTTTTAGTAAAGAATATGAAAGTAATCTTTTGTCGTTTTTCGTACGAGGTACTTTTTGACTTTTCCGACAAAAGTACGAGAAGAATGTTTTTTTAACTTATACGGCAAGAATGGATTTTTAAAACATTATTTCCAAGAATCTTACTTTATAAGTTTTCAAGTTTATTTTTAATCATCTTCTTTTAGTTTATAATTGTATGGCATGTTATGAAAAGAAAAGTGTTTTTGAAGAAGAAAGGATATTTTCCTCAAGAATGGAGTTCAAGTGTTTTATCAAAATTATTTTCCATCTAAGATAATAAAGGGTTCTTTTTTATCCCTATTATTACATTGATTTGATTATGTTGTGAGGGAATTATTTTTTATGAAGTCATTTACCTTATATGATTTGTTTTATGATATCATGATGTTTCAAGAATCCCATTTTTGTTACATGTGTTATGAGATGATGTATGATTTATGATTATGTGGCACACATAAGAAAGGATTCATTATAAGATGGGTGGGACTTATATCTCCCTCTAATTCATTGGGTAAAGATTTTATATATCATGAGATAGACATGGCTGGAACGGTAGGTTATACCGGTTCAGTGAAACAGGACTGTAACGAGGGTGACTCGGTTCAGAAAGGGACTTTGTCCACTAAGATAGTCTTGGCAATGAGTCATGACTAAAAAGAAATGATTTTCCATGATTATGTGGGCATGCCACAAAGTTTCAAGTTTCATGTTATGATTATGGGGATCTCATTTTCACTTCTATGATTTATTCCATGTTAAGATATTATGATCTCTTTTGCAGGTTATGATTTTCAAAAAGATATGATATGCTTTTTATTTCCTTTATTTCCCCTTGCTGAGCATTTGAGCTCACCCTTTTATGTTTTCTTTTCCCCAGGTCAGGAAGATGGATATTAAGTAGAATATGCTAAAAAGGACCCTAGATATGATTAAATAAATGGGAGACACTTTAGAAGATTTATGAACCAGTTGTTTTTGTTTTCCAGTTTCTAAAGACACTATACCTATACGGTCCTTTGTGGTTTTTTCTTATGTTGTAATAAGTTTGCTTCCATTTTTAAGTATTAACAATGTATGTAAAGTATGGATCGTTATAATAAAATTAGTAAAAATATATTTTCATAAATTTATATATGTGTTATATTTTTAATGCCTATTTCTTTTATTATTTTGGATTTGTACAAAAGGATGTAAAATTCTCATCAATTTTATAAATTGATACACTAATGGTGACCCATAAATTGATATATTAATCATTAGAATAATTCTAATGCATACTAAAACATTAAAACAATTTATATCCATTAAAGATGATGTTTATACAATAGATCTATTAGTGGAGTGATCATAATCACCAACAATATATGTGAATCAGTTGATATAGAGCATGAATGTAAAATTTAAGAAGAATAATTTAGTTGATATTTGATTAATTGAAATATATCAATTTAAATTATGGATCCTATTCACTTACCATATAATGTGAAACAAGTGTATTATCATCATAATCAAGTAATACAAAAACAATATTATTCATTTTAGAAATGATGAATTATTGATTATTATTATCTCTGTAAAAGACAAAACTAGATGAAATGAATTTATTAACATTGATGTATTTGTATCTAAAATCGTTATTCAAACTTTTATAAGTTTATGAAAATTATATGAATTATGAATGTTGTAAATTTAAGAAAAATTAATTTTATTTTCAATATAAAATATTGAGAAATTATGATGAAATTAATTCACATAAAGGGGAATTTGTACATCATTGGTAGATAAGAAAATGTTAATTTTTCAAAAAAAATAATATAATTTCTTGTATAAATGTTTTTTCCACATTTGATATAATTCCCTATATACATGATTATGAATTAAAAATTATGTAATATCCATAAAATTTAATGCTATTACATTCTCACATCGTAATACCTAACTAATGTTAAATATAATTAGAAATACTTACAATAAAAAAACAATAAAATTTTAAAAAGATACTTCAGTTGGATCATGTTGATGTGTGTGGGCCAATATCACTTAAATAAATGGGAAGAAAAAAATATGTTTTTTGGGTTGATGATATAGCATGATGTCATTGATGATGTGATCTATCTCAAATATAAAGCGACCCAGTGTATTACATGATATAATAGACTTAAAGACAAAATAATTGGGTTAAAATTTTATAAATTTTGGATTGGTATTTCAATAAAAAAATAAATAATTTCATAGAATGATATCTTTACTTTCAAAAGATATGGACCAATGCTCTGGTAGTTAGAACTCTTTAAAACAATGGTGTTATGAAAATGAGTAAGGGAATAATTTGAAAAACAATATGAATGATGCTCATAGAAAAAGGGTATCCATAGATATATTAGAAGGAAGAATTTTTTTATTTATATACATTTCAAATAGGTTTTTTTGTTACTAGATGAATAGAATACACCTTTTATGATTTTGTATTGAAATAATATGACCCTGAAATAATTTCAATTTTTTTTAGAAAGTAGTTAATTATCAATAAATAAAAATATCAGATGTGGGAATCAAATCATGATGAAGTTATTTTTTTTTTGACGACACCTAGATAATGGCATACAAATTCCACAACAAAAGGAAAAACAATTTATTGTTTGTCAAGACATTATGTCTACAAGAGGAATCCTCAAATCAATGAATATATTTCATGACAAAAAATAAATAAATATAAAATTAAAGTGAATATTAAGTGAGAAGACTATTGTGAGCACATGAATATGATTTTGATTCATAAGAAGACACCAATTATGACTAAATTAATGTATGTTAAACTATGGTAAGGATGATAAAAAGAATGGATGAAATAAATGATTGAACATCACTAGAAACCAAAAAATCATATTTTTTAGAAGAGTTGTGTCTCTAAAAAATAATTTTTATCTCAAGTAGAGGCCCAAAATTTTTTTTCTTACAAATAAAGATTACAATTTGATTTTAGTAATGAATAAACACCATTATCAAATTGAGAATATTGAAATAGGAATTACTTTTCCCAGGACAGAAGACATAAATGACATGAAAACAAAGTGGTTTTATGTACGTCATATTCTCAAATTGGGGAACCTTATGTTCTTGATATATTTACTCTCATATCCTAGTTATATACAATTTTAATTTTCATTGAAATTATAGTGAAAAGGTCATTCAAGTTATTAAAAATGGATGTCAAATAAATATTATTAAATCGATTCCATGAGGGATGGATATACATAAATAATCTGGTTGTTTTTTATGTTGATGAATATGGAATAATGTTATTCAATTTGAAGAAAGAATTATATGGATTGAAAAAATAACTCAGAACATTATACTCTGTGATTAATCAACACCACATAAGAAATACTATATTACATAAATGATAATTTAAAAAAATATCCATATCAATGGTTATAATTTTCAATTAAGGTCAGTTATTATTTTTAAGGATAGAATAATATTCATTGGATGAGATCAATAATAAAGGAACCTAAATTTATAATTCTTGATGTCGTAATGTCCAATTTCATTAATTGGTGGGCTAAAATTTTCCCTTAATTTAGAAAACTAAAAATAAAGGCATGAAACACATATTTCTCAATAAATATATAATAAGAAGTTTTGTAATATTTTTTTATTTTATGGTTATAGAGTGATAATGACTCTAGTACCAACTCAATAAAATACGGGATAACGATGAAAATAGTTGTTGTTGATATGGAATTTAAGAAAATCATTGGATTATTATTTTATCGAATAGAATAAAAAAATAAAAATGTGTTTTCCACTTGTAAATAAGTACAATACAAATTCTTCACCATGTAAATAAAAATGATCATGTTATGAAAAATCTTCAATATATCAAATTCATTGTCAAATTTACGCTATTTTATTAGGAAACAAAACAATATTAGTTATATTTATTGATAGATATAGATTGAAATAATTAATTATTTGATCACTAGTCAAAATCAGGTGGATAATTATATAATATAGGATTGTCTTTTTATTGGAAAAGAAATAAGAAAGATAGTATTTCATAGATTACTATGGAAGATAAGTATATTTGGATGCATGAACTTAATTTATATGGATGATGAAACAACTTTAGGATATTGGTGTTAATTTCAAATCTGTGCTTTCAATCTAGTTTGGAAACTTGAGAGTAATTATTATTATAAATATTCTTATCCATCATTCAAGGATAAATCACATACAGATAATGTATTGGTTCACCAAGTATAATATAAAATAACATTGGTGAAGTTAGAGTTTGTTTAAACACAAAATTAATATATAGGAATCGTGAAGAAAGAAATTTCCAAGGAATATTTTCAAATATTTTGGTTAGATCATGGATTCAAACAATCTCAATTCAAGTATATATTTTTGATAAGTGAAACCCACTCTTCCTATAATATTATATTTTTTGAAAGGTTTGATTATACTTATGGTTATATTTTTTAAATTTATTACTCTATCTTGTCTATAGTAGGAGATGTTATCTTTCAGTTCAATGATAAAAGTGGTGAATTTGTACATTATTTATAGGTGTATTTTATTTTTTATTTGTTCATAATTGAAAATGTGGTATTTATCCCCTGAAAAAATTCTAAATATAAAGATACTATTTCAATTTCTAGTAAGGTGTAGAATCTTTTTTGGTAGTGTTGAAGAGCATGATGTCCAAATGAGTGTTTTAATAACAAACTTTTAATGTAAATATTTTTTATATCAATGATCTTGGATAATACAGTCTTAGAGTTGATGTTTTTTATTCATTAAAACAATATCTAAATGTAATATATTTCATCTTGTCTTTTATTATTGGTATTGAAAATTTTTAATGAATATGTACTGAAGATATATTGGAAGGTTTTTAACATAGTTTTAGGGATATAATGTTATAAGAAATACCTATATTGTTTCTTTGGGTTGTGTTTGTTGATGGTACTAATCGATAAACTACCAATGAGAACCATAAATTTATATGAGGGTGATAAGTGGGGTTGTGGGGGATGTAATAGTAAGATATATAATTTGTTCCTATAAGAAATAAATCATGATACAATACCATGGATCACACTCCAATAGAGTTCAAATTAGATTAAACATTATATAGTTTAAACAAATTTCTTCAATGAGTTAATAAAAAACACCCCAATGGGTTTGTGGAAGATTAAATTAAACATAAATAAGGATATATCAAGGCTATATAAGAATAAATATATCCATATAAATATTAAATAATAATTTTTCACCCTATAGTGATTCCTTTCCCACTCCATGATACCTATATCATTATAACCTATTCTATATGATGGTATCATAGTTATTTATTTATGTTTTGAATGTGTTCTTAGGAATGTTAGGTAATGGGATGTTTAAAGATAGTTTTTTTCCATCATGGAGGATGGGTTTCATTCCATGATGGCTATTGTTTGATATTTAGTCAAAAAATATGTTATAATAAACATTTAGTAATCAAATGGAAATCATATCATTGTAATAGTAGTTATGAAACGAAGAGGTGGGGGTGAAATATGGTTATCTTCTTATAAGTTATGTTCCTATCATGAAATAGTGTATTTCATCATAGTTCATCATCCAAAGAATGATTTTGGGTTTTCACCATGTCATAAAATTCCCAATATATGTAGTGAATATCAATGGTGATTCTTTTTCACTGAAATGAATTAGAACACACTATGGTTGTTTCAGAACTAGTAGCTGCATTAGTTTGGGGTTTATTATGAATTAAGTCATTGTTCCATGAAACTAATGATCACACCAAAATATATACAGGTGAAGTAAAATATTTATCTTTTATGTATTTTGTGTGATGGAAATTATTTAAGGTTAAATCCAAACTAAAGGAATGAGTATAATGAATTAATGTATCCAGATTAAGAAAAATTGAATATAAATTAAATGGAAAACATAGATATTTTCTCAATGATATAGAGATTTCATTATATAAAAAATGGGATAGAGGTTTTGCAATAAATGACCTTTGTAATTCATTATTTTTATTGGAATGATAGACTGGTGAAATGAGGGGATTTTAGTAGTGTATCTCGATGTAAAATCATGGAATTTGACCACATTTATAAAATAAAAGTTTATTAATACACCATAAAATGTTTAATCATGTTATTTGATTGTGATGATTGAGATAGTCTAACATAGTAACATTTTTTAGGGATTAAGGACATCGAGTTCTTTACATTACATGGGTTTTGGGCCTATAGGGTCAGTGAGACAACTTATAATTACACAATAATTTCACTAAGTGATTATTTTACATTGGTACATTACTACTGTATTCTCCTTAGATTATACCAGTTCAAGTGAAACAAAACAAATATGAGTCCATATTCATATATATTATAGATTCATATTTTTTTTATGAGATAGGGAGATATTTCTATTAATAGTGGAACTTGATCAATAGTGAGGGTTGTTTGAAGCAATTGAAAAACATTAATTCCCTACACCCCTTATTAGGATATTTTCAATGATTGGTACCTACAATGATTGATATTATAGTTTATATTTATACTAAAATCAATATCTAAAATCATTAGTGACATAGGAAAACGTAAACATTATTTGGAAATAGCATCATGATTATCCCGTGAATTATAATTTATGTATAAACAATGTGAACAACAAAAGACTCATAAATGAGATAACATAGTTACTTTTTCTTAATATTACTTCTCATGTCAATGTTCTCTCACTGGAGTAAGTAGACTCATGTTGATAAGATATAGTTCCACATATATTAAATTTTCACACAATGTCTTGGGAAGTACAAAGTGAAAACTCAGACTCCTAGTTTATTAATTTAATGTACAATTCAAATACTCATCCAAAAATTCCATTATACTGTGACTTTAAAAGAATTATAAAAAATAATATCTTTTAAACTATTGAATTAATTAAAATATATACCATACTAAAATCCTCTATTTTTAATCTCAAATATTTCATATTTTATCCTAACTCATTCTCCAATAAATTCATCCACTTCTAAATCATATTAAAGACCAAAGACTTATTTTTGATAAAGTAACCAAAAAACATACTTATTATGTTATTGTAAAATGTCACATAATATAATGATCCTCTTAGAGAATATACTTGTGCAGGTTAAAAAACATCATTGTTCACCAAGTATAGCATTACATCCATTAGTGTTCCACCTACTTTCATAAAATACACCAAAATATTTATTCCAAAGATAAAATATTCACATAGGCCAACCTCTATGGAATTTATATCTAGTAAAATTCCACAAAATTATAGGACATTAATACAGTTTTCTATCATTTTTTATAAACTATATTAATAATGTTTTGTGTTACCAAATTAAAATTTTTATTTCTTCCTTGTCTGTTATATTTTTTCATAAAATTCATTGTTCCATATATTAAACTAAGAGAAATGACCATTGATCCTTAGTAATGTTCTATGTACCAGTGATTAATTTAATGCTAAAAACCAATATATTATGCTATAATACTAAAAAAATATTTCTTCTCATCCATATAATATGTTTCACATTGTTTATAATGAGAAAAATCACATTATTAGTTTTTATTAAGTGAGAACCCTTATAAAAATATTTAGGGGTTCATAATTAGTTATATATAACTTAAATAGATTCTATAAAAAATAATTAATTATGAAATACATTATATATATATATATATAATATTTCTCCCAATTCAAAAATCCAAAAATCCATGATACTTTTCACATTCAAAATCAAAATATCATCTCTATTTTTAATTATTGTGTTTTTTGAGGTATTAGATTGCTTCTTATTCTTATCCCTACAATATTTATTGACATGTCCATTCTTCTAGTAACTCATAAAATTACTATGAGGGACATTCATTTTCTTAAAAACATTTAACTAGATTTAGATTACACTATATGATCATCTTGTTATATAGTTTTTTATTTTCCATAATATTCATTAAAATCCAATGAATCTTACTGAATATATTATTTAAATATCCTGAATATGTATTTAAACACAAAAATTATTTAAAATTCATTTTGTATCCCCTAAGGTACTATAAATGGAAATTATAATATAATCTAGAGTATTATTTAACAAGGTGGAAAACCCAGGACACACACCTTATCATCTAACACAATTCCCATCGATGTCAACTGAATTATGATAATGTTTTATTTTTTTGGTGATCAAAAAAAGTATTCCTTTATATAATAATGAAATATAATAATCATCAACCCATGTAAACGTTTTTGACAATTATTTTTTATCATATATTTTTGTGAGTGCTGTCATCAACCAAGTCATCTACTTCTCTGCTCTTATGTTGAATTCCATGTTCTTTTCTAGTATAATTTTTACCACTCCGGTATCCTTTTATCTAATTATTCAACTCATTTACATCAATATAAAATTATTTTACACCTAGAAGGGTAAAAATAATATTTTTTATTTAAATTATTTTTCCAATATCATTGTTCTACAAAAATAAGAGGTGGATCCATTGAAATGATCGATTTTCACCTAGCCTTCTCTCATAATAGTCATTCAATAAGAGAAATATTATATTTATTGGGTAAAATAATGTTTTGATACAATTTTATTTATGAAAAAATAGTACCTCTATTAACAAGTTATTCTTTTAATGATAGTGAATGGAAAAAAGATAATGAATAACTAGAACTTAAGAATCTTTCAAATTCAAGAATAATAACTACATCCATAAATATTATTAATTGATTTTAATATTTAGTAAATAACATTTAAAATAGTATGAAATATATTATATATACCTTATCATTAAATGAACTCATGATAAAAAAAACATTCTAGTTTAACCTTCATTTCAACAATTCACAAATCCACAACATGGTCCACTATTTAATAGTACCTTA
Source organism: Viscum album (assembly GCA_963277665.1). Lineage (NCBI taxonomy): Eukaryota > Viridiplantae > Streptophyta > Magnoliopsida > Santalales > Viscaceae > Viscum > Viscum album. The sequence goes on along the minus strand of OY728162.1, from coordinate 1,229,281,987 downwards.
TGATAGTATAGTTTACATTATTTTTGTAATCAATGTCAATATCACTATTTATGACTACTAAAATATTAAAACATGATATAGTGACCCAAAATTTTATGAAACTGTCCAATAAATTTCCTCCTTTAATGGGACCAATGTGCACTCCCATATTCTACACCTTAGTCATTATTCACCAGTGAAGTCGAACTGAGACACAACGGTGCCTAAATATTTAAATAAAAATCATTTGTTTAGTTTATAATTCATTTTATTGGTTCATTTTATTTTATAAAATTTTATTTAAATTTTATATATTAATTCTCTAATGATGTGTTGATTCAGAAAAATATGATTCATTCTTGTATGAAACATTGGATTCATTGCAATATGCATCACACTATGACTATGAAAATATAATATATTTTCCCATCACAATATCTCCAACTCCTATAATATTTTCTTCAACCAATCAATAATATATTTCAATTATATCACAATAATATAATTTAACTCTTTTCTGAATAACTCCACCACTTTTTGAAACATACATAACTAGCTTATGAAAACTTCTCCATAAATTGAAACATATATGACAACCATGCTTTTCATTTCAAACTTAAACCTGATTTATTACATAAAACCTTCACTTGATACAACATGGAATATAGATAGGTATAGTGTCTTTGGGTCTTAGGAACATTACATAACAACTTAAAACATGAAATACAACATATTTATTGAAAACTTCTTTTACCTGACCACTATATTCCCACGTACGTTGCATTTCATGGGATAACATGAGGACATGCATAAGAAAAGGGTGAGTTATAAAGCCCAGTAAGTGAATAATCAGGGAATAACATGAGGAAAACAATACATGTTAGAAAATAGGCATATCAATAGAGCACAAGAGAATTATAAACATAAAGGCATGATAAATCATGATAATCATAACATGGAAATGTGGCAACAACACTTAAAATTTAATTAGCATGACCCACGACTCATTGAACATGGAGCATCAGTAAATAATCATTGCACATAAAGCATGATTGAAAACTCATTACACTTCAATTATCATGGGTCAACACCCATTGCACATGACGTATCATGACACTATAATTTACCCAATTCATTGTAGCTCTGTAAGGATGCACCCTTCTGAAACATTTCATTTCATGCATAAGCGTGCCACATTGACCATATAACCCCGATTCATAAAACATCATAATTTATTCCATGATAAAGTAATGTGGAATTCAGACATGAAAATTTATAATCAATAATTAAATGTGCATAAAGATGGATACCCTTTATATAGAAATGGGCATGGTATTCACTAGACAATGGCATTGTCTTTGAAAATCGGTGCAATTTCGGCAGCGTAGCGGCATGACGTAAGAATTCATAAAAATGGTTGATGAGAGATAAAGGGTTTTATCATCATATTTACATAAAATGTACAGTAATGGATTCATATAAATTCATTTCCCAACAATTGTAATGGAATTTTGATACATAGAACAAAAGGATTACGTGGATGTACAATAAGAGGGAGAAATTCATTTCGAAATTTTGGCACAATAATGGGTGTACATGGGAGGATTTTAATGAGAGATAAAGGGGTATCCCATAATTCCAACATAAAGAAGGAATTATTGGGGAGGTGTGAAACCATATTCCAACATTTTTAATTGAAATTAAAAAGGAAAAACAACATTATGAAAATTGGACAAAAATGAGAAAGGATGAAAAAACGCTTACATGGATGTGTGATTCTAAAGGCTCAAAAGAGGCTTCATGGGATCTCGGGGCACCTTGGGAGGATTATAGGGATATTAGGGTAGAGTTTGGACGAAATAAAATGGATTTGAGTGTGGAGAAATTGGGATCTTGGGTTGGTTTATATAGGAAATATGAAGGAATTATTTATTATTTAGGTTTGGGACACCTCACATTAAATTAATTCATACCACAAATCAACCCATGGTTTTTCCCATGGTTTTTTTCAAATGGGAGTGGAAACAAATATTTTATAAGTTTAAAGTCTGAACTTCTTAAAATAATGGGGTTGCTTATGTGTAGGTGAGTCACACTCCCAAGGAAAACATTTTAAAAAGACAAGATGTTTAATAATCCTTGAAGGGTCCATTAATGCTTTACAAAATAAGTCAAACAAACCCAAAAACACATTATTTTAATGGTAAAACATATATTGGTAGAACATAGGGCTTATAGTATTTTATTACATCACTATTGGTTCATTATGATGTCATAAAACACAATATATATTTAAATAGTATTTAATTTTTATCCAAAAAATTTGACTCTCATAAAATTATGAAAATTTCACTCTTTGATAATTTCGATGTCTTGATTCCAAAAATAATATTCATTTTATCTAAATAAATTTATAAATATGTTAATTTTTAATTTTTAAATAAAAACCGATATTTATCAAAAATTCATGGGTTTTGACAAAATTGGCTTTCAAACAGTAATAAAAATTACAATTACATTATAAAATTATACAATAATTTATATTTAATAAAACATAATTTAATAATAATAATAATATTTTATTAAAATATTATTTATTTCAAAAATCCATTAATTCATCAAAATAGATTTATTAGTTGAATATAATCTAAAAATACTATTTGTGCTTTAAAAACTATTTACAAGGTAACAAAAATAACATGAAAATATATTCATTATTATATAAAAAAATAATGTACATAACCATTGTGCTAAGGTCTTGTTACATAACCCCTTATAACACCTTTATAAGACTAAAGAGTAAGGTGTGCAATGGTGACAGACTCTTGGGGTGACTTGAATAACATTGCTCAGGTGGTAATCTCTATCAACTTCCACTTCTCTCGTAGGTGGTCCCACTCGATTTTAACCCGTTGAAGCTCGGTTTGGGCTTGGTAAATAGCGAAGCCCAATGACGCCACCTCTTTTCCGATTTCTGACAAATGGGCTTTGTATGGGGCACATCTACTAGATGAGGCCATCACTTCATTTTCCTGGGTAATTTGGATTCATTAAAGCCCTATATTTATATTAATCATGTGATCACTATTCAAAGACAATATTAGCAATAGTCACAAATCTTAACATAAAACCAAAGAAGTTGACATTTTATATAAACATTTTACATAAAAAGTCTTTTAATTAGAGCAAGATGGATTTCAATTAATGAATGTTTGGGTTGTTACAATCATCCCCCTTAAGATATTTTGCCATCGAAATTTCGTTTTCCCACACTAAAACAAATACATGTAACTCTACTTCATCACTTACTTGGATTCCCATGTCTCTTCTTCAAACTTGTGGTTTCTCCACAACACCTTGATGAGGGGAATTATCTTATTTCGTAGAACTTTTTCTCTACGGTCTAATATCTTAACTGGTTTCTCCTCACAAGAAAGATCATCTTCTAACTATACCACCTTTGAAGAGAGTACTTGTGAAGGGTTCGGTATGTACGTCCATAAGAGGAATACATAAAAGACATCATGCAATTTGGCCATGGTAGGTGTAAGTGCTAGTCTATAGGCCACAGCCCCGACATGATCAAGAATCTAGAAGGGGACGATGTAACTTGTACTTAACTTCCAATTCTTTCAAAACCTCATGACCTTCTTCCAAGGAGATATGTGTAGAAATACCATGTCTCCATCATTAACCTCAAGGTCTTGTTGACGGTTATCCGCATAACTCTTCTGTCGGCTCTGGGCTGCCATGATATATTGTTGAATGGTCTTCACCATCTCCACAATTTCTTTGACCATTTCTGGTCCAAGAAGCTTACGCTCACCGACGTAATCCCAATATGTCGGTGTTCTACACCTTTTCCCATAAAGGGCCTCATATGGTTCCATTTGGATTCTCGAGTAAAAATTGTTATTATAAGATAACTGAACCTGAGGAAGATGTTGATCTCATCCTCCTTTAAGTACATTAAGCATGATCTCAACTTTTCCTCATGTGTTTGGATATTCCACTTGGATAGGCCATCATTTTGAGGATGATAAGGTGTAATGAAGTTCAATTCAGTATTCAGAGCATATTGAAGACTCTTCCAAAACGTAGAGGTGAATCTGGGATCTCAATCAGACATAATAGATAGTGGTACTCCATGCAGTCTTACCACTTCCATGATATATATCCATTCCAGTTAATCCAATTATAAATCCTCCCAAATAGCAATGAAGTGTGCATACTTTGTAAGATGATCCATAACAACCCAGATTGCATTGTTTCCTTTGGATGTCTTCAGAAGTCTTGTGAAAAATTCCATGGTGATGTTCTCCCATTTCCATTCTGTTATAGGAAATAGTTTCATCATCCCCTTAGATGTCTGCCTCTCTTTCTTCACTTGTTTCCACACTAGGCACTTTGATGTATATTCAGCGATCCCATTCTTCATATTATCCCACCAATAATTCTCTCAGAGATCTCGATACATCTTTTTTTTCTGAGTGAATAGAGAAATTTGAACTGTGTGCATTATCCAAAAGTTCCTTCTTCAGCTCTAGACATGATTGAACACATAGTATTTTCCAAAATCTCAAAATTCCTTCTTCATTAACATTAAACTCTGAGGATTTCCATTTTCTGATAGCTTCCATTTTTTCTTGAATTCCCACATCATTCCTTTGTGCATCCTTTAACTATTCCAAAAGTGATGATTGAGCAATCATTTGTGAATGGATTGTTGATGTTACCTTATTTATGATTCTCATGTCCATCCTCATCAAATATAAGAATATTTCATCCTTTTCAATTCTCATCAATGATAGAATTGTTGGGTCCTTTCTACTTAGATAATCTTCCACCTTGTTCGCTTTACCAGGGTGGTAATGGATTGAGTATTCATAGTCTTTGATCTGCTCTAACCATCATCATTGGTGCATATTCAACTCTTTCTGTGTGACTATATACATGAGGATTTTGTGGTCAGTATATATTTTACACTTCTCCCCAAAGAGATAATGCCACCAAATTTTAAATGTGAAGATCATTGCAGCCTACTCAAGGTCATGCGTTGGATAGTTCTGTTCATGAACATTCAATTGCCTTGAAGCATAGGAAATGACTTTTTTATTTTTCCTCAACACACATCCCATTCCTTTCTTCAAGGAATCCCTGAATACCATGAAAATTTCTCCACCTGTGGGTAATGAGAGCATTGGCTCAGTGATAATCTTACTTTTCAACTCCATGAAGCTTTCTTTGCATTCATCACCCCATGAAATCTTTAATCCCTTCCGAGTTAGCTTGGTAAGAGGATTGGACAATCATGAAAAATTTCTCACAAATAGTCGATAATATCCAGCTAATCCCAAGAAGCTATGGATATCTATTACCGATGTTGGCCTATGCCATCCCTCAATTGCATCTATTTTGGAGGGATCCATAGATATATCATGGATTTTGATGATATGGCCCAGGAATGATACCTCCTTCAACCAGAACTCACATTTTTTGTACTTGGAATAGAGATTATCCTTTTGCAAGGTCTCTAGTATAGTTCTTAGGTTCTCCTCATGATCCTCCTTGGTTTTGGAGTATTTCATAATATCATCTATAAATACTACCACAAATTTTTTGAGGAAATATCTGAAGACTCTATTCATCAAGTCCATGAAGATTTCTGCAGCATCAGTGAGTCCAAAAGTCATTTCTATGAATTCATCATGCCTGTATCTTGTATGAAAAGCATTCTTGTGGATATCTTCCTTCTTCACCCATACTTGATAATATCCCGAACACAAATCTACCTTAGAGAAGTATTTATCTTCACGTAGCTGATCAAAAAATTCATCAATTCTATGGAGAGGATACTTTTTCTTCATCGTGATTTTGTTCATCTCACGATAATCGATTCAAAGGCGCATTGATCCATCCTTCTTCTTGACAAAGAGGACTGCTGCACCCCATGGTGAAGCCCCCGATATAAGTTCTATTGAGATTTCAACATCTCTTCTGGGAGGGAGACCAAGAAATTCCTCTGGAAACACTTCAGCAAAGTCCCTCACAATAGTCATCTCTTCAACGATGGTTTCTTCCTTGGACTCAATCATCTAAACCAGATACGCATGCTCATAGGGATGTAATATACACGCTTGAGATTATGGAGCTAAAGAATATTAATCTTCTCCCTTGCACTTGTAAATAATCGGGGGTTGATTCTCCACATGGAGAGGGATTTCCCTCTCACGTAAATTTATGTTGGCTCTATATAAGGAAAGAAAATCCATGCCATGAATTGAATCAAATTCCACCAGAGGTAGTATAACGAGGTTCGCCGGAAATTCAATCCATAGATTATGATAGGGGAGGAGTTATATTTAGGGGATGCAATAGTCACCACATCTGTCATACTCACTAACATCTTTACATCCATGATTTGTGGTGGTGATGGTGTTGTTCTACTTAATATTTGAGATAAAAAAGAATATTTAGAACCAGAATCAGAAAGTACATTCACTATTCTTGAATGAATAACTAGCGTACCTATCACCACTTCGTTGTTGGGGTTCACATCAGCATTATTGGTGGAAAAAGCTCTCCCTTGCTGCCTAGGATGTGGTTGGTTGCCTCCGAAAACCCTTGTCTTAGGGGACTGATTTGCAAGATGCCATGTTTCTTTGCAGTAATAGAATTGAATCATGCGTTGAGGTTGAAAACGGAGTGTTCCTATCGTCTGTCCCAGCCGCAGGTCTTTCATTCCAATAGTTCAAATATAGGATCCATTCTCTTCCACACCTAAAGCATTTTCTTGTACCCTTCAGGCAAATTTTGGGGTGCTTCTTTTCGTACCATTTTCAAGTGGGGTGCTGGATCTTCTTAGCACCATTGGATTTATCCATTAGACCACCAGCATTGAATTCCACCTTATGCATCTTATCCCCTTGATACACCTGAGATTATATGATCTCCATTTTGACCACGAGGGAACATCGAACAATTTCCTCATATCTGTCGAAGTCATGGATTTCCAGTGCTTTCTGCAGGCTTGGTTTCAGCCCACCAAATAAGCGGTCAACCTTTCATTCGGGGGTAACAACAAAGCCAGAATCATATCGTGTCATCCATTTGAAGTTTTCCTCATACGATCCAACATATTCATAGTCTTTTTGCATTTGTTCAAGGATGTACCTTTCCATTTTATGTCGGATGGTGCACAGAAAATATTTATCAAAAAACATATTCTGGAAATCCTTCCATTCCAACGCCTCGATCTCTTCCTCATTCTTTGTATTTTTGATCAACTTCCACCATTGATCAGCATCACCCTCCATATGATAAGAATCCAGGATAACCTTCTCTTGTTTAGATCATTGATGTATGGAGAATATCATTTCAATGAAGTTAATCCATTTTTCAGTGATCGAGGGATCAGATGATCAATTAAAAGTAGGAGGCCTTTGTCTCATGAATATCTTGATAGAGACTTGTTCTTTCTTGGGAGGGGGGGTGGAATGTTCCTCTTGACCCATGTTTCTATCCAAATATTGAGTTAGCTGAGATAGAAGCATGACAATATTATCGATTACTGCTCCCATTGGATTTGGAATCTCATTAGTACAGTCATCACATAGATCATCACATCTTTTGTTAGCCCAAGTCCTCTTATTACTGGCCATTGGCTAGAATAAAAGTAAATTTTGGGGTAACACATAAAGGGTAATATATGGAAAAACTGATGACTTATAAATAACTCTTATTTCCTTAACATATGAATCTACTGGCTTTAGTCTATGTTATCCAAGATCAACTTTCAAACATATATTCTTATGGAATTTCTTTGTCCCCTAATAATGGTTTATACTAAGCTTGTGAATTTACCGAAGCATATCCCCCAAGACTATCATAACCAGGAGTGAATCAATGCCCATTTCCATGCAACAGTTCCCATTCAAGTTTATCTCAGAGCAGTGTTTTTGGGGTTTACCCCTAGGATAAATCTGTATCAGAGCCACCTCTACCCACTCGTATCCATACATGGATGTATTTTCATGATAATCCACTTAATCAATACCCAAAAAAAATTAGGGATCTTTTTATTATAGGTAGTCTTTTATCTAAGGCATTACTAGGTTTTTCTAATCCTAATCCCAAAAATAACTAAACATATCCTTTAATACCAACTATGACAACCCTGCTTTTTATTTCAAACTTAAACCTGATTTTTTGAATAAAACCTTTACTTGATACAACATGGAAGATCAAGAGGTATAGTGTATTTTGGGATTAGGAACATTACATAACAACTTAAAACATGAAATACAACATCTTTATTGAAAACATACTTTACATGACCACTATATTCTCTCGTAATTAGCATTGCATGCGATAACCTGAGGACATGCATAAGAAAAAGGTGAGCTATAAAGCCCAATAAGGGAATAATCATGGAATAAAACGAGTAATACAATACATGTTAGACAATAGGCATATCAAGAGATCACAAGAAAATAATAAACATAAAGGCATGATAAATCATGATAATCATAACATGAAAATGTGGAAACAACACTTAACATGGAATTAGCATGATCCAAGGCTCATTGCACATGGAGAATGATTAAATCCTCATTGCAAATGAAGAATGAGTAAAACCTCGTTTCACTTGAATTAGAATGAGTCAACACCCATTTAACATGTCGTATCATGATACTATACTTTACCCAATTCATTGGAGTGTTGTAAGGGTGAACCCTTCTTAAACATTTAATTTCATGCATAAGTGTGCCACATGGACCATATAACATGGATTCATAAAACATCATAATTTATTCCACGATAATGGAATGTGGAATTAATACATGAAACATTATATTCAATATTAAAATGTGCATAAAGGTGGATACCCTTGATAGATAAATGGGAATGGTAATCACTACACAATGACATTGGCTTGGAAAATCGTTGCAATTTCAGTAGCGTAACGGTGTGACGTAATAATTCCGAAAAATGGTTGATGAGGGATAAAGGGTTTTTTCATCATATATACATGAAATAGACAGTAAGGGAGACATATAAATACATGTCCCAAAAATTTTAATGGAATTTATATGCATAGAACAAAAGGATTACTTGGATATAAAAGAAGAGAGAGAAATTCCTTTCAAAATTTTGGCATCATAATGGATGTACATGGGAGGCTTTTAATGATAGATAAAGGGGTCACCCATCATTACAACATAAATAGGGAAGTATGTGGGAGGTGTGAAACCATACCCCAACATTTATAATTGAAATTAAAAGGGCATAACAACATTAAGAAAATTGGCGAAAATGAGAAAGGAAGAAAAAACCCTTACTTGGAAGTGTGCTTCCAAAGGATTGAGAGAGGCTTGATAGAGGCTTCTATGGAGCTTGGGGAACCTTGGGAGGATTCTAGGGAGAGTATGTCAGAGGTTGGACGAACTCTAATGGATATGAGTGAGGAGAAAGTGGGATCTTGTGTGGGTTAATATAGGAAAGGGGTGGGAATTCTTTAATATTTAGGTTTGGGACAACTCACATTAAATTAATTCAAACCACAAACCAGTCCATGGTCTTGGCCCATGGTTTTCACCAAAGGGGATTGAAAAAAAATATTTTATTATTCCAAAGTCCGAGCACATAAAATAATGGGGTTGATTATGTGGGGGTGAGTCACACTCCCAAGGAAAAAACATTAAAAAGACAAGATGTTTAATAACCCTTGAAGGGTCCATTAATGCTTTGTAAAATAAGTCAAACAAACACAAAATCACATTATTTTAATTTTAAACCATATATTGGCCGCACATAGGGATTATTTTATTTTATTACATCACTATTGGGTCAATATGATGTCATAAAACACATTAATATTTAAACGATATTTATTTATTACCCAAAAATTTGACACTCAGAACGTTATGAAAAATTCACCATTTGATAATTTCGACGTCCTAATTCTAGAAATAATATTTATTTTATCTAAATAATTTTCTATATATGTTAATTTTCACTTTTAAAAAAATTTACATTTATCAAAAATACATGGGTTTTGATAAAAATGGCTTTCAAACCTTAATAAAAATTACAATTGCATTTATAAAATTATACAATCATTTATATTTAATAAAAAATAATTTAATAATAATAATAATGTTTTATTAAAAAATTATATAATTCAAAAATCCATTAATTCAACAAAATATATTTCTATGTTGAATATTAACTAAAAATACTATTTGAGCTTTAAAAACTATTTACAAGGTAACAAAAATAACATGAAAATATATTCAATATTATATAGAAAAATAATGTACATAACCACAGTGCAAAGGTCTTGTTACATAACTCTTTATGAAACCTGCATAAGACTGAAGAGTATAGTGTGGGCTGGTGATAAACTCTTGGGGTGACTCGAATAACATTTCTTGGGAGGTAATCTCTATCAACTTCAAGTTCTCTCATAGGCGGTCCCGCTCGAGCTTAACATGTTGAAGCTCGGCTTGGGCTTGGTCAAGAGTGAATCCCAATGACGCCACCTATTTTTTGAGCTCCAACAACCGGGATTCGTTTGGGCCACATCCACTAGATGACTCCATCACTTTTTTTTCTGAGTAAATTGGATTCGTTAAATCCCTATATTTATACTAATCATGTGATCACTGTTCAATGACTATATTATAAATAGTCATAATTATTAACATAAAACCATATAATATGACATTTAATATAATCATTTTACATAAAAAGACATTTAATTAGATCAAGAGGTATTTCCATTAATGAATTTTTGGGTCGTTACAACATAACTCAAGGTAGTCCTTATACTATTATCATAATCTCTAAGTTAAACATCCATATAACCTTATAATGAGTTTTCCTTCCTAATCAACAAATATATATCCTTGTTTCCATTAAAATATATTAGTATCTACTAATGTAATACCAATACCATTTTCCTATATTTTTTGTGAATTTACTCACAAATATCATTGTATAAGAAATATCATTTGTAGATAACACATTGAAAAACATCAAAAAAATCAACTGAAACATATGTCAATATTTTCATATTCATCGTATAAATATGTGACGTAGTAGATATAGATCAAGAATCAAATATATGTGGTGGGTAATTTAGTTTATATATCATTAATTTCAATTGATCAATTCAATGTATTGATACTTTTCACTTACGATATGATGGGAAGAATCGATATTATCATTGGAATCAAGGAAAACAAATTGGGTGTTATTAATTTTTGAAAGGATGAAGGGTTGGTGATTATTATCTCTATAGAATAGAGAACTAGTTGTAATGATTTTAGGAACATGGACGTATTTTTATTTAAAATTCATAGTCATAATTTTATTAGTGTAAGAAAATTATGTCACTTATGGAATTTGGTCAATTTAAAAAAGATTCTTTCATTTTAAATGTAAGAGATAGTGAAATTATAATGAAATAAAATCACATAGAAGGAAATTTTTACCTCACTGGTAGAGAATAATATGTATGTTTTCAAAAAAAATGAATAAGAATATCATTTTCAGTAAAAAAGGGTTTTCAACATTATTATAAATTATATAAAATTTAGGGAGAAGAATTAATGATTATATGATATCCATAATCAATCATGTGATCACATTAACACATGTAATACACAGATAAAGTGAATGATAATTTGTCATATAGAAAATAAAAAAGATAAAATATCAAAAAAGATACTTGAGTAGGTTCATGTTTATGTATTTGGGGAAACATCACATAAATCCATGGGTATAAAAAAATATTTTTTTTGGTCGATGATATAGAACGATTCCATGGATGATGTGATATCTCAAGAATAAAAACTATATATGTGTATTACATGATATAAAAGGTAGAAAGATAAAATAATTGGGTTAAAATATGCTAAATTTGGGACTAATAATGCAATAAAATTTACCAATAATCAAGAGGAATTAAATCATTAGTTTCTCAAGATATAGATAAATAATCAATAGTGATAACGCTTTAAAAAAGTGTCACAAAAAGAGGGAGAGAATAATTAGAAACACATTTTATATGATTCTCATTGAAAAAAAGACTATGATATATATTCAATGGAATATTTTTTTTATGTTTTTATAAATTTAATATAGGGTTTTTTTGACATTATTAATAAAATACATATTTTTAGATTTGGATTAGAAAAAATCTGAATTTGAAATAATTTCAATTTTTTAATGAAGGTTGAATATTCTAATTAAATAAAAATATCTGAATTTAGAATCTCATTAGGAATACGTTGTCTTTTTTGGAATAATTATCCAAAATAATGTCATACAAATTCCACAATGGATTGATGGGAAATTTTATTTAAATTCAGAACATCATGACAACAATAATAATTATCGAACCAATGAGTATATTTCTAATCAAAATAGTAAATAAATATAAAAATAATGTGAATACTATGTGTGATTCCTCGGGGAGCACATGAATATGTGTTTCATTCCTAATAATATAGAAATTATTAGTGAATCAATGAGTGATCAAATACGGTATGGAAGTTAAGAATTATAGATGAAATAAATTAGGAATCATTATTAGTTGCAAAAAAATATTATTTTTGTAAGATTAGTGTAGTATCTAAAAAAATATCTTCTATCATAATTAGATGAAATGAATTTTATGGAGGCTAATGAATATAAAATCATGATTATAGTGATGAATAAATAATTTAATCAAATTGGGAAGATTGAAATAGGGAAAATTGTTATAAGGACAAAACATATAAATTATATCAAAACCAAGTGGGTGTTTTGTAACAAAATATTTGAATACTGAAGGTCTTTTTGAAATATAATATACCGGTATGTTTTTGATAGTCTCTAATTGAGAAAATATATGTTAATAAGACATTTACTCTGATATCCTAGTTAGAGACAATTAAATTGTTCATTGAAATTATACTGAAAAAGGAGATTAAAGTTATTCAAAAGTGATATCAATTCATAATTCCTAAATTTATTCCTTGAGGGATAGATATACATCAAGAAACAAAATGATTTTTATGTTTATGAATACTATAGAAAGGTATACTGGTTGAATAAGTCATTTTATGGGTTGATGAAATAACCAAGAACATTATATTCTAGGATTAATCAATAGTACTCAAGAATGACTGGATTATATAAAGGTAAATTTGATGAAAATATAAATATCATATTTTATAATGGTCAAATAAGGACGGTGATTATTTTTAAATATTGAATAATATTTGATGGATTAGATAAATTATAATACAACCTACATTCGAAATTCATGATTTTGGAATTTGAGATTTCATTAATTGGTGAGTGAACATTTTCCATTAATTTACAGAATATTAACAAATGGCATGGAACAATTATTTCTCAACAAAAATATAATAAGAATGTTTATAAAAGATTTGGATTTGAGGATTCTCAGTTGATGTTGACTATATTCAACAATCATAATATTTTTTAAGGGATAATAATGAAAAATATTGTTTACATGATGGAATATAATAAAATCATTGGACAATTGTTGTATCTATTAGAAAAAAACATACCAATGTAATTTCCACTTGTAATGATCATCATTAATAATGATTCACCATGGAAATAAAATTGATCATGATATAAAATATCTTCATTATATAAAAATCATGTTCAATTGTTGGAAAATTGTTTTTGGAAACATCACAACATGAGTTATTTTGATTGATAGATATAGATATAACTGATTCATCATTTTATCATAAGTAAAAATTAGGCAAAAAAATATATAATTTTTTTAATTTCTTGGAAAATAAATAATAAAGATAGAATTTCATAGATCATTAAAGAAGATAAGTATTTCAGGACTATTTAATCATTTACACAATTTATATGGATGAAGAAACCAATTTAGGATATTGCTATTAATTAAAAATATCATATTTCAACCAAGAGTGATAACATGAGTTTTTTTAAAAATCCATGTCCATAATTTGAGTACAAATCACATAGATATAATGTATTAGTTCATCCAAGAGAATATCAAATAAGGAAAGTAAATCTGGGGTATGTTTTAACACAAAATCAAGTTCAAGGAATTATGAAGATGGAAATTCCCAAGGAATTTTTTTAGAGGTACTGATTAATCTTGGATTACAACAATATCTATCAAAATATATAGTTTGGAGAAGGGATACCCACTCTGACCATAAGATGATATTTTTTGAAATGTGTTATTATTATTTTAGATATATTTTTTATATTTATAACTATATCTTGTTATCTTTAAGTGATTTTCTATTTGGGTTTAATTATAAAAGTGGAGAAGTTTCACACGATTTAGAGAATTTGTTCTTGTTGGGATTATTCTTAATGTATAATGGTGTATTTATCCAATTCGAAAAATTAAAATAATATGAGAGTGTTTCAATTCCTATTTAGGGGGAGAATATTCATTGGAAAGTGTTTATGAGCATGATCTCTGAATGAGTTTTTTAATAAAAAAAATTATGTTACTCTTTTTTATTGTAATGATCTTGGTTAATGTGGTCATAGAGTTAATGATTTGGGATTCATTGACAAAATATCTAATGGTAATTTGTTTCATCTTGTGATTCTAATTGTTGTTGAAATTTTTAAATGAATATGTGTTGAAGATATATTGAATGGTTTTTAACATACTAAAATGGTTATATTGTTACAAGAAATCACTGTGTAATTTCATGGGGTTGTGTTTGTTGATTTACCAAATAGAGGGAATTCCAAATAGGTACAAGAAGTTATATAATTGTGATAATAGGACTTGTGGGTAAATCTATAGGAAGCTATAGTATTTTTCCTATAAGCCATAAATTATGAGAAAATACCATGGGTCACACTCTAATAGGGTTCAAAATTTATTAAATGTTTTATAATTTGAAAATATATTGTTCCATGATGTAATAAACCACACCCGAAGGTGTTTATGGATTAACAGATCAAACTAAACTAAAGTGACATGAAGTATATATAGGAATAACACTAACTAGAAAAATATTAAAAAATAAATTCTCAAACTAAAAAGGGTCTTTGCCACTCTATGAAACCTATATCAAAATAACCAATTATATAGGATGGTATCACGAGGAATGTTTTATTGTGAGAATGTGTTCTCATGAATTCCAGGTAATGGGATGTATAAAGATAGTTTTTTCTTTTCATCTGGGATTTTGGGTTTATTCCATGAATGCAATTATTTTAGATTTAAACAATAAATATGTATAAATGACCATTATATACTCAAAGGGAAATCATTTCATAGTATTTGTAGTTATTTCATGAAGATATGATGTTGAAATATGGTGATAATCCTTTAAGTTTTTTTCTTTTTTTTTGAGATAGAGGATTTTACCATAGTGCATCATTCGAAGAAGGTTCCTTAGTTTTTCACCATGTCATAAAAGTTATAGTATGTGTGGTAAAGATGAAAGGTTATTATTTTAAACTATAATATATAGAACACAATATGGTGATTTCAAAACTAACCGTATCATGAGTCTTGGTTTTAGAATGATGGATGTCATTGTGTAATGACTCTAATGATCGTGCCAAAATATATTCTAATAATGTAAAATCTACATCTTTAATGTATTTTGTGTGATGGAAAATATGAATGGTTGACTAAAATTTTAAGGTGTTATTATGATGAATTAATGTATCCAGATTAAGGAAAATTGAAGATAAATTAAATGGGAATAATATAAATTATCTCAATCTTGGATAAAATTCATTATCTATAAAAAGGGATATAGGTTTCTGAATAATGACGATTTGGAATTAAAAATTTCTATTGGAATAAAATAGAGGACACATGAGGGGATTTTAGGATTCTATCTCATTGTAAAATCAATGAGTTTCATCTCATTGATAAAAGAGGAGATGATTGCTACATAATAAATAGTGTAATTTCATTCATTGTTTGGGAAGATTGAGATGATTTCAATTATTGAAGTTTATGAGTGATTATGGACATTGTGTTCTTAACTTTATATGGGTTTTGAGCCTATAGGGTCAGTACGACCACATAAAATTATAATTAATCTATAATATCATTAGTTTTTATTTGTATATTTCACATTACCATTGTATTATTCTTGCATTAGAACCATTCATGTGGTCTAAGAAAAAAATGTATGTCCATATTCACTTGTGTTAATGCTTAAAATTTTTAATGAGAGAGAGAGAGAAGTGTTTGTACTAACCATAGACTGAGATCATTGGTGAGTGTTTTTTTGAATAAATTTACATACATTTATTGCCCATACCCCCAATTAGGATATCTTACATGCATGGAACCTAAAATTGATGATATTATTGTTTCACTTTATATCATAATCAATAACTAAAATCTATAGTAAAATAGGAAAAAACTAAACATTCTTTAGACTTAGCATCCAGATTATCCCATGAATTAGAGTGTACTTATACTTAAAGTAAACTATCAAAGACTCATAAATGAAAGAGTATTTCAACTTTTTCTTAATATTTATTCTGAATTATACTTTCTCTCATGGACATAAATAGAATCATATTAAAAAGATACATTTTCTCATCTATTACCCTTTCCCATAAAGTCTTGGGTATACTTGAGTGAAAACTCATACTTCTAGTTCATTAATTCAATGTATAATTAATATTCCCATCCCAAAAATACTATTATAGTTTAATTTTGGTATAATTATCAAATAAAATTTAATTTTAACTTTTCAATTACTTAAAATATACACCATCATATAAAACATCATTTTTTTAGTGTTAAGAATTTTATATTTTATTCTTACTCATTCCCCAATAAATTCTTCAACATCTAAAACATATTAAACAACAAAGGATTATTTTTGAGAGAGTAACCAAAAACCATCCTTATTAAGTTATTCAAAATAGTAACATTATATAATGATTCTCTTAGGTAATGTACTTGTCCAGGTTTACAAGAATCATTGTTCACCAAGTCTATCATTACATCCATTGGTGTTCCACCTCATTTCATATAATTCACCAACTTTTTCATTAAAAAGATGTAATATTCACATAATCCAACCTCTATATAATTTATATGTAGTAAAATTCATATAAATTATAGGATATTATTACCCTTTTACCTCATCTTTCCTATAGTAAAATGCCAAATTTTTAAATCCCATATTAAATTTTTTATTGTAGTCAGGTGCATTAGATTTGTTTTCATACAATATAAGGTTCCATAAATTAACCAAAGGGAAATCACCATTTATCCTTTATAATTTTATATTTACCTGGGATTAAATTAAGGGTAAATCTTATACTATCAATCCACAATACTAAAATAATATTTCTTCTTGACCATATAATATGGCACAAATTCTGTAAACAAGAAAAATCATATTATTAGTTTTTATTAAGTAAGAATACTTTCTGAGATTGTTAATGGTTCATAATTAGTAATATATTCCTTAATAAAATTCCATAAACCATAATTATTTATGAAATACATCAAAATTTTATAATATAATAATTCAACCAATTTCAAAATCCAAAACTCCATGTTACACTTCACTCTCATAATAAAAATATCATCAATATTTTTAGTTATAGTATTTTTTGAGTTATTATAATGTTACATAATCTTATCCCTACCCTATATCATAAAATGTCCCTTCCTCCAATAACTCCATAAATTATGGTGAGGGTCTTTATTTGTCTCAACCCTTTTAACTTGATTTAGATTACCCTATATGATCTTCCTGTTATATAAATTTTTATTTTCCTTCAAATTTATAGAAAACCAAAGAATCTAACTGAATATCATTTTTGAATATCCTTAATAAGGTTTAAAACACACACATAGTTCATGTTCGTGTTTTCCCCTAGGGAACTAGTAATGGAAGTTACAATTGAATCTTGAGTATTATTTAACATGGTTAAAAACTAGCACATATACCTTATCATTTAACACAATTCGGATTAATGTCAACTGAATTAACATGGTTTTGAATTTGTGGTGGGGATAAAAGATAGAATTAATGTTGGAGTTGGTGGTCTAGAACCAACTACTTTGTACTTTATTCATTAAATAAAATCCTTATCACATCTTGATTTTTCTTCTGCGTGACATGTCATGTGATAATGTCTTAAGTACAGCTGTTGCATTAAAGGGTCGTAGCGGATCCCTACTATGATGAGAACCCGGAAGTGCCATAACACTGTTATTGAATGTATGTTCTATGGCCAGATGATATTATTTGAGGGACACAAATAATACAGGTCATTAGGGGTGAGGACTCATAAAACTTTGAGGCACCTTCTCATGGTGTGCGCCCTTGGTAATATCAAGGAGGATATTATGAGAACGAGACCCGCCAGTAGGAAATCCACATTTCATAGTGTCATTGGATGTTCCTATCTGTGGATGTGTGTATTGGTCCTTAGACTTTAAGATTATTATTAATGTGTATTACAACTCACGCACTTAGATGTATTGATGAAAACTGTGATGACACACTTTTCGCAGCGAGGTAGGATATGTTGGGTTTGTCACAAGTAAGACCGCATTAATAGATAATGCGAGAAAGGATTTGTCCCTTCCGTTCCATGACAGAAGTAGATTTATCAGGCCATTTGATTGAATTGATATAGCCTAAATAAATCCATAGCCATGGTAAGTTATGGGAAAGTTCAATTCTAGGAAGTCAAAGAAAGAATAATAAAGCACATGGGTTGATGGCACTAGCATGCAACCCGCTTGATTGGAGATATCGAGACAAAGGGTTTATATTACACGGTAAGCATCCGTAGGAGGTGACGTGTCATTGCGGCGTTAACTTCTTTCTCTATGGGTGCCTTGGTGTGTTTCTAGATGCTATCCTTGGACTTTAGGCAGTCTCAGCCTAATGCCACTGATAAAGAGGCCTAGAGGGTCACACACTAAGTGTGTCCATGTATCTCAGTTAAATATTAATTAAAAAAGTTGAATAAAGATTATTCCCGGTTGTGGGTTAATAATTATTCAAGCATTTATGATCTCATTTATTTCGACACTAGTTATTCGAGAGAATATATTGTGGGAGAAATAATATATATTTATTAGTGAGTAATGTAGTTAAATTTATTTCAGAAATAAATAGTCATTACTCAAGGTCTAATAAATATGGTGGAGGAAAATAAATAAAACTGAATAAATAAAAGTACACATTGTGTATATTTATATATACACGTCGTTTAGTTTATTTTTTGGGATTCGTGAGAAAAATATTGTTTATTTAATTAAATTATATTAAATGTAGCATGTTGGACGCATGTCAAGTAATAATCATGGTCAACTGTCGTTATTAAGACATGGGGTATTACTAAGAATTAAATGAAATGACTAAATACTTATGAGCAATTAGTTTATTTTATTATTCTAGGTATTATAAATCCTAATTACATTATTATCAAAAAGGTTAGCCATTTTTGGTTGTGCACAACGGATTGGAAATACTCTCAAGTCAAGAGAGAATTCCCTTTCCACCAAGAACGCTTTCAAGTTACGAAAGCAAGATCCTCCACCAGATCAAGGTGATCGAAGAAGGACATCGCAAGCAAAGGATCTTCCATGATGGCACCCAGAGTTCCCTTCAGCGACATCCAGAGATACGTAGCACATGTGTGGATCACCTCTAGAGGAATCCTACACATGGATTCTCCGACGCAACAACGGATCACAGGATCGTGACCGGAGACACCAACGAAGAAAGAATTACATTAAGGTAATTATTATAAATTAATTAAATTAATTATAACGAACATATGAAGATCCTATCTCAAGGGTTTTGGGACTCTTCTTTTCTTTTTCGTTCTTCATTCTATTCCAAAGATCCGGCATTTTATATCATGACGGATCTCGGATTGAACGTCGTTTAACGCTAAAATTACTGTTGGGAAAACCCTCCAACGTGCATCCTCTGCGCTCGGAACCTACAAGTGGTATCAGAGCCATCATATCGTTGATTATAATTATTTAGTTTTTCGTTGTTAATTTACGCATTTAATAATTTAGTTATTTCAATTCGAGTTTAATCGTTTTGGAAATCTGAATATCGAGATCTATTCCTCCTCCCTCGTTTCTCGTTCACCTCACAGAAACAAATTTTTCTTTTAATTTTGATTAAAATAAAATAGAGGAACTCATTCGAAGGATCCAAACATTTCTGGCCGTATAACACCAGAATACACAGAGTGTATTCGGATGTACACGCTATGTAGTCTAGGTTCAATGCATTGACTGATCCGCCAAATCATGTCGTGTATTGGATTCTTTCTAATAATTTAAGACATTGTGTGTTGACTAGAAACAGGTGGCACATGGTTTCCTAAATACACGCCATGTGGTCCAATGAGCATAGCGTGTAGTCCCTTCGGGTCAGGGTTGGGTCGTGTACTCCGTACACGGCCTGCCCGGCTGGAAACCGTGTAAAGCGGAAAATACACAGCATGTATCCCACTATACACGCCGTGTACTTTGAATATTTCTGAAGTACATTAACACGCCCTATCCTCGGGTGTGTACTTCGGATGGACGGTTAAGAAAAGTACACACCGTGTAGTCGGAACTACACGCCGTGTACTCACCGAAATTACGCAGATTTATTAAAATTTAATTATTATATTATACAAACCTTTAAGACGTGTACCATGGTGCAGGCGTAAAGCTGAGGCACAACACGTGATAGGTGTTTTATATATATGTGTTTAATTTAACATCTGTGTAATAAATGGTAATTCACTGAGTTTCCTCCAAGGTACAAGTTATGTACAAGGATAATTTTAAATGAATTTATTCGTTTAAAATTATGATGGATGAGAATCTCAAGGAAATTCAGAAAAGGGATTTAAGATAAAAGGATTGATTAATTAAAGAAAATTAATTTATTCGAGTGTGATTTATCATAAACAAGAACGATTAAAGAATTTATTGCTAGTTTTATTTATGCGTAAATATTGTTGCATGTATGGATGATCATGAGCTAGACCGAGACCTTTGTATGTGAATGGTTTCTTTTAATTTATTTTTTTAAATTAAATTTGTTGGCCTACAAGCCATATCCTCATTAATATGTAGGGCATGTGCGCCCAAGGATTCTTTTATGTAAAAACCACTTTTACCCCTCACCTGCATGTGAGATAAATGCATATGTAATGGATGGAGATCCCAAGCTAGTGGAGGCGGCTCAAGTCAGGATCCATGGTGAAACCAATCCAAGGAGATACAAAGGTGGATATGTGGAAAGTTGTAAACATGAACCTGAAAGGTTCAAGGTGTTTCTCGCCTAGGTCTTTGGTTAGTTTATCAACTACTAGATAAACTAAATAATAGAAAAGCTCATGATCATACCATTTATTTTATTTCTGTCAGTTGCATGGTTTATTTATTTTGGGTGTGTTGTCACGATCACACAATTAATGAATTAAACAAGCATGCAAGATGAAACTAAAATAAAACAGGCTTATAAGAAAATATTATATTAGACATGGTTAATCAATTAAGAATATCCCACTTAATATTAACAAGAATGTAATCAAAGATAATAAAATGGAAATTTACGTATAAGGATAAAATCCCTCAAAATAAATATTAAGTCGGCATAGCCTTCCATAATCTTGGTTATATTCGAACCAGAGTTCAAAGTGCTTAACCAACCCTAGTTGGGGTGCATTCAATTATCGGGGAATTCTAATTCTAGGTTTTGGGTTGACTTGACTTGGTTTGCATCAAGGGTTGACTGCCACAGCAGGACTTGGTGTGACCAAGAGGCAAAGGTTGAGGAAATCCAAAAAAGGATTTCAGGATTGGGGAGTCCACTCAGCGGATCAAGGAGCTGTGAGTTAATGCAGTTGGCATTTGGAATGCCTACCTAAAACCCTTCAAGTTTCTTGACCAACCCTAGTTGGGGTAATGCGAAGGGAAATATGGATCCTTGCCCCTAGAATATTCATGAAACAGAATATTCTGAAGTCAATGGTGATGGATATTGGATTTCAATAAAATAATGGGAGACTAATAAGTATTAATTTATTTATTTGTGTCAATTTTTGTAATAAAGTACAAAACCTTTTCTCATATTAATTTGTAGAAACGGAAAGAAAATGACTTCAAACATATCATTGCGCACCATACTCGAGAAGGAAAACCTTCTCACCGGCACCAATTTCCTAGAGTGGCAGAGGCGTTTACATGTCTTCCTTCGCCACGAAAGGAAATTATATGTGCTAGAAGAGCCTATTCCAGTTGCGCCTGGGAAAGAGGCTAGTGATGAGGAATTATCTCTCTACATGAAACACATGGATGATGTCACAGATGTCCAGTTTTTCATGCTATTGGCCATGTCTAATGAGATCTTGAAGCAACATGAAAACATGGATGCGTATAGCATGATGTCTCACCTTAAAGATCTCTACCAAGAGAAGGTGAGATAGGAGAGGTATGATATCTCCAATGCATTGTTTACCATGAAGCTTGGAGAGTCTGTGCCAGCTGGGCCTCATGTAGTCAAGCTTATTGGCTACATTGAATGCTTGAACATCTTAGGGATTAAATTCCCAGATGAGTTGCGTACAGATCTCATCCTATCATCACTGTCCAAGATTTTCTCTAGATTCATTGTCAATTATAACATGAGAGGTATTGAGAAGAGTCTTTAGGAGCTTCTGACCTTGATTCTCTAGGTAGATAAGGACATGGGGCATGACAAACCTGCGGTCCTTATGGTGAACAAGAAAAGGAAGGACAAGGAAAAGGGGCCAAAGACTTATAAATGGTCTGAAGCCCCCGAGCACCACCCTCCAAGAAGGGGGAGATCCAGAGGCAGGGTAAGGAACGGGAGGCAGTGTGTTTTTCATGTGGCAAGCAGGGCCACTGGAAGAGGAACTGCACCCAGAAGCGTGGGGACGCTAAAGGTGTGTTTTTTATTGAGTGAAATCTTTCTATTTCTACACATTGGGTATTAGATACATCTTTTGGGGCTCACATCTGTATTCAAATACAGGAACCAAGTAGATTTTGAAAGATTTCCAGAGGAGAGGTGGATCTTCGAGCTTCCAATGGTGCAAGGCTGGCTGCGTTGGCTTTTGGCGACTACCACCTCTCATTGCCGACTGTGATGATTTTGGTTTTACATAACTGTTATTATGTGCCTAGTGTTAAAAGGAACATAATTCTTGTACGTTGTTTGGATATGGACGGATTTGTTTTCAAATTTGGAAATAAGGGTTGTCTCTTTTATAAGAACAACATATGTTATGGTATGACACATTTAAATAATGGTTTGTATGTATTGAATTATGAAAACCAAGTTTTAGAAATCGATAACGAAACAAACTCACATGACTCATACATCACCCAGTTATGGTATCACAGCCTTGGTCATGTGAACGAGAAGCGTTTGACAAAGCTCTGCCAAGATGGCTATTTAGACTCTACTGAGCTAAAACCACTTGATAAATGTCATGCTTGTTTACAAGGAAAAATGACCAAGTCACCTTTTGGTGGACAAGGTGAAAGGGCTACAGAGCTTCTAGGATTGGTACACATAGATGTATGTGGACCATTTCTAGTAGAAGATAGAGGTGGATATTCTTACTTCATTACTTTTACTGATGATTTGAGTAGATATGGCTATGTCTACTTAATGAGGTATAAGTCAGAGTCCTTAGATAAATTTAAGGAATTCAATAATGAAGTAGAGAATCAACTTGGTAAGAAGATAAAGAAGCTTCGATCGGATCGAGGTGGAGAATATCTGAACCAAGAGTTCATCGATCTTCTACAGGAGTTTGGGATTCTATCTCATCTCACTCTTCCTTATACACCACAGTGGAATGGTGTTAGTGAAAGGAGGAACCGCACCTTGTTGGACATGGTGAGGTCGATGATGAGTCATGTGGATCTTCCATTATCCTTTTGGGGATATGAATTAAAAACTGCAGCATACACATTAAACCGAGTACCAACTAAGGTGGAAAATGGAATTCCATCCGAATTATGGAATGGAAGGAAACCCACTTTGTCGCACACACGTGTATGGGGATGTGAGGTTTTTGTTAAGGCCTTCTCAGGCAACAAACTAGCACCCCGGGGCATGAAGTGTATCTTTATATGATATCCCAAGGAAACAAAAGCATATTACCTATATAACCCTCAAGACAAGAAAGTGACTGTTGCTAGACAAGCCTTCTTTCTTTAGAGGGATCACATCCTCAAGAAGGATAGTGGGAGCAAGATTGACTTCGACGAAGTTGATTCTCAAGATACACTGGAGTTGGTACAGGAACAAGTTCCATAGGTCCCCGTGGAAGAGGTTCCAGAAACACATGTACTGCGTAGGAGCTCAAGAGAGGTAAGGGAAACAGAGAGATATTGTTTCCTAGTCACTGAGGATGGTGAATCATTATTGTTGGAAAATGATGAACCTCTCTCCTACAAGGAAGCAGTAGAAATCTTAGAAGCTACAAGATGGCTAGAAGTTATGAATTCTGAGATGGATTCCATGTATCAGAACCAAGTTCGGGTTCTGGTCGATGAGCCAGTTGATGTAAATCCTGTTGTATGCAAATGGGTATTCAAAAGAAAGCTGGACATGGAAGGTCAAGTTAGCACCTATAAAGAAAGGCTAGTGGCTAAATGATTCAGACATCGTCAAGGAATTAACTATGATGAAACCTTCTCGCCAGCTGCCATGTTTAAATCCATAAGATTCATACTTTCCATAGCAGCTTACTATGACTATGAGATTTGGTAGATGGATGTCAAAATAGCATTCCTTAACAGGAACCTTCAGGAAGATGTCTATATGACACAACCAGAAGGGTTTGTGACACCAGGTGAAGCCAAACAGGTTTTCAAGTAGCAGAAATCCATTTATGGATTGAAACAAGCTTCTAGGTCATAGAACATTCAATTTGATGAAGCCATAAAGGAATTTGGTTTAATTAAGAACGAATGTGAGACATGTGTTTATAAGAAGTTTAATGGGAATGCGGTCATTATCCTAGTGGTATATGTTGATGACATAGTGCTTATTGGAAATGACGTACCAGACTTACAATCAGTTAAGGACTGGTTGAACAATTGATTCTCCATGAAGTACTTAGGAGAAGCAGCCTACATTCTAGGGATCAAGATCATTTGTGATAGATCCAAGAGGCTGATTGGAATAAGTCAGGGTACATAAATTGACCAAATACTAAAGAGATTTAGTATGGAAAAATCCAAGAGGGGATTGGTTCCAATGTCACATGGCTTACATCTTTCTAAGAAAATGTGTCCCTAGACACAAAAAGGGAAAGATAGGATGAGTAAGATCCCATACGCTTCAACTATAGGATCCATCATGTATTCCATGTTATGTACCAGGCTTGATGTTGACTATAAACTGAGCATGGTAGGCATATATCAAGTAGATCCAGGAGAACAACATTGGACTGTTGTTAAGACTATCCTTAAGTATCTGAGAATAACTAAGGATATGTTCCTGGTGTATGGAGAAGACGAGGAGCTTGTCATCAGAGGGTATGTTAATGTTGGTTTTCAAACAGATCAGATTGATCTGAAGTCACAATTTGGATATGTTTTCTGTCTCAATGGAGGAGATGTGAGCTAGAAGGGTTCAAAGAAGCCAGTTGTCGTCGATTCTACAGCGGAGTCCGAGTATATAGCGAATTCTGATGCAGCCAAGGAAGCTGTCTGGATTTAGAACTTTTTCCAGGAGCTTGATGTGGTTCCTAGTAGTAAAGATCCCATTACATTGTATTGTGATAATACTGCAGCGGTGGCTCTTGCAAAAGAACCAAGGTCACATCAACGAACAAAGAACATACTCCAAAAGTATCACCTCTTGAGGGATTTCTATCAAAGGGGTGATGTTGTAGTGAGCAGAGTGTCCATGGAATAGAACGTGGTGGACCCCATGACTAAAGGCCAATCTCATCAGAAGAATGAATATCATGTGAGAGCTAGTGGGTAAAAGGTTGTTAGCAGTTGGCTCTAGTCCAAATGGGAGTCTGTTGGAGTTGGTGGTCTAGAACCAATTACTTTTTACTTTATTCATTAAATAAAATCCTTATCACATATTGATTGTTATTCTGTGTGACATGTCATGTGATAATGTTTTAAGGATAGCTGTTTCATTAAAGGGTCGTAGAAGATCCCTGCTATGATGAGAACCCGGAAGTTCCATAACACTGTTCTTGAATGTATATTCTATGGCCGGATGATATTATTTGAGGGACACAAATAATACAGGTCATTAGGGGTGAGGACTCATACAACATTGAGGCACCTTCTCATGGTGTGTGCCCTTGGTAATATCTAGGAGGATATTATGAGAATGAGACTCGCCAGTAAGGAATACACATTTCATAGTTTCATTGGATGTTCCTATCTTCGGACGTGTGTATTGGTCCTTAGACTTTAAGATTATTATTAATGGGTATTATATCTCACGCACTTAGATGTATTGATGAAAACTGCGATGACACACTGTTCGCAGCGAGGTAGGATACGTTGGGTGCGTCACGAGTAATACCGCATTAATAGATAATGCGAGAAAGGATTTGTCCCTTCCGTTCCATGACAGAAGTAGATTTCTCAAGCCCTTTTATGGAATTGATATAGCCTAAATAAATCCATGGCCATGGTAAGGTATGGGAAATTTCAATTCCGGGAAGTCAAAGAATGAATAATCAAAGCACATGGGTTGATGGCACTAGCATGCAGCCCGCTTGATTATAGATATCGATACAAAGGGTTTATATTACATGGTAAGCATTCATAGGAGGTGACGTATCATTGAAGCATTAACTTCTTTCTCTATGGGTGTATTGGCATGTTGCTAGATGCTAACCTTGGACTTTAGGTAGGCTCAGCCTAATGCCACTGAGAAAGAGGCCTAGATGGTCACACACTAAGTGTGTCCATGTATCTCAGTTAAATATTAATTTAACAAGTTGAATAAATATTATTCCCAATTGTGGTTTAATAATTATTCAAGGATGTATGATCTCATTTATTTACACACTAGTTATTTGAGAGAATATATTGTGGGAGAAATAATATATATTTATTAGAGAGTAATGCAATTACATTTATTTAAGAAATAAATAGCCATTACTCAAGATCTAATAAATATGGTGGAGGAAAATAAATAAAACTGAAAAAATAAAAGTACACTCCGTGTATATTTATATATACACGCCGTGTAGTTTATTTTTCAGGATTCGTGAGAAAAATATTGTTTATTTAATTAAATTATATTAAATGTAATACGTTGGATGCATGTCAAGTAATAATGATGGTCAACTATCATTATTAATACATGGGGTATTACTGAGAATTAAATGAAATGATTAAATGATCATGAGAAATTAATTTATTTTATTATTCTAGGTATTATAAATCCTAATTACATTATTCTCAAAAAGGTTAGACATTTTTGGTTGTGCACAATGGATTGGAAATTCTCACAAGTGAAGAGAGAATTCCCTTTACACCAAAAAAGCTTTCAAGTTACGAAAGCAAAATCCTCCTCCGGATCAAGGTGATCGAAGACAGACATCGCAAGCAAAGGATCTTCCGCGATAGCATACGGAGTTCCCTTCTGTGATGTCCAGAGATACGTAGCACATGTGTGGATCACCGCTAGAGGAATCCTACACTTGGATTCTCCGATGCAAGAACGGATCACAGGATCGTGACCGGAGACACCAACGAATAAAGAATTCCATCGAGGTAATTCTTATGAATTATTTAAATTAATTATAACCAACATATGAAGATCCTCTCTCAAGGGTTCCAGGACTCTTCTTTTCTTTTTCTTTATTCGTTCTATTCCGAAAATCAGGCGTTTTATATCGTGACAGATCTCGGATTGAACATCGTTTAACGCTAAAATTAATGTTGGGAAAACCCTCCAACGTGCTTCCGCTGCGCCCGGAACCTACAATTAATTTATATAATATTCAAATTAAATAATCATAAATGAATGTATGCTTTCTTCAACACTTATTTATTATCATACATTTCTGGAGTACCTCCATTAACAAAGTCACCAATTACTCTTCCCTTATAATTAATTCCATGTTCTTTTCTAATATAATTGTTTCCTCTCCAATTACCTTTTAATATACTAATTCAACTCATTTATATCCATATCAAATGGTTTTACACCTTAAAGATGAAAATCAATATTTTTCAGATAAATATTTTATCCAATATCATTGTTCTACAAAAACAAGTGTTAGATCCCTCAAAATGATCTATTTTCACTATTATTTCTCTCATAATAATCATTAAATATGAAAAATATAATATTTACTAGATAAAATAATGATTTTATTAAAAAAAATTGAAAATAAGGTTCTTTAGTAAAAAATTATTTTTTAAATTGTAGGGAATGGGATAAAAGTGAGTGAAGATGAACTGAATAAGAATTTGTGTTGATCAAGAGAAATCATTGCATCCAAAAAGATTATTAATTAATTTTACTCTGTAGAAAACACTATTGTAATACTGTGAAATATAGTAAAGATACACTGAAATGAAATGAACTCAAAAAAAAATTTGGATCTAGTGTAACCTGTATTTCTACATTTCACATATCCATACCATGGATCATTATGCTATAGTAATATATGTTAGTGTGGTTTATACTATTATAGTTCTCATTGTCAATATCTCTATTTAAAACTACTACATTATTTAAACATGGCGTAGTTACCCAAAAAAAATTAGAACCATTCCAATAAATTACCTCCTTTCAAAGAACTAATGTGCACACCCATACACCACCCCTCATTCATTGTTCACCAGTGAAGTCCAACAGAGACAAAAAAATGCCTAAAATTTTAAATAAAAATTATCATTATAGAATATCATTCATATTATTGGTTCATTGAATGTTATATAGTTTTATTTACATATATTATTTTAATTATATAATAAAGTGTTTCCTGAGATGAAAATGATTCATCCAAGCATGAAACATTGGATTCATTGAAACATGCATCAAACAACGACGTTGAAAATGTAATATATTTTCTTATAACATTATTTAGAGTTTTCATAAGACATTATTCACCCAAACAATATTAGTTTTACAATTATATCACCACAATAAAATTTACTACTTTTGTAGATAACTCCACCACTATATGTAACAAAGACAATGAACTTATGAAAACCCCTCCATATGTAAATACATAACTCATGGTAGTCCTTCTACTATTAGCATCTTATCTATGGACAACATCTACATAACCATAAAATGATTTTCCATTCTAAATAAACTAATATATATTCTTTTTTACCATAAAATTATATATTATTTACTAATTTAATCCCAATATTATTTTCCATTATTTTCCATCAATATTATCACAAATAACATTGCACAAGAAATATCTATTATGGGACACACCATTACATTCATAAAACCTAAAACAATTGATGGATAATTAAATTTTTCAATATTAAACATCAAAATATGTGAATTAGTGGATATGGATCAATAATGTAAAATTTTAGAAGGATAATTTTGTTGATATTTCATTAAGTGCAATAGACCATTCCAAAGTATGGATCCTATGCACTTAACAAATGAAGGGAATAAATGATCTTATCATGGAAACTGAGGAAAAAAATTAGGTGTTTTCCACATAGAAATGATTACTAGTGAATGATTATTATCCCTATAAAAGATATAACTAGATGTAAATATTTAAAGAACATGGATGTATTTTTATTTGAAATCCATAGTCACAATTTTCTTGGTTTATAAAAATTATGTGACTTAGGGAAATTAGTCAATTTAAACAACACGTCATTTATTTTATATATAATATATTGTGAAATTTTATTGAAATTAAATCAAATTAAGGGGAATATGTGCCTCACTTCTACAGAAAAAGATGTTTGTTTTTTTGAAAAATGAATAATAATAAATAATTTGTAGTATAAAAGGTTTGTTCCCGCTTAGTTAAAATTACCTAAAATACATTGTGAAGAATTAATGATTATATGATATCCAAAAAATTTTATGTGGACACATTCACACATGTAATACCTTACAAAAGGGGAAAAATAATAATACATTCATGAAATAAGATAAAATGTCAAGAAAATATAATTTTGTTGGTTTATGTTGATGTGTGTGGGACGATATCACCAAAATCTCTGGGCAGAAAAAATGGTTTATGTTTTTTGGGTTGATGATATAGAATGATGTCCTGAATGATGTGATCTCTCAAAATATAATATATCCATGTGTACTAGATGGTATCAAATACTGACAAATAATATATTTGTGTTGAAAATTTAGAAATTTTGGGCTAACAATTCATTAAAATTTTCCAATAATCATGTTTAATTAACACTACTCAAGAAATATTGGATTCTATGAATGATAATTTAATCAAAATATAAAATTTTATAATGTTCAATGAATGGTGGTGATTGTTTTTGAGAATGGAATAATATTCTACAGATTAGATAAATTATAATGTAACCTACTTTCTGAATTCCTAATGTTGGAATTTAAGTTATCGTTAATTGGTGCTTTAACTATTTTCATTGATTTAGAGAACATAATATAATGGTATGAAACACTTATTTATCAATAAAAATGAAATAATAAATTTTATAAGGGGTTTTTATTTGAGTATTTAAGAGTTATGATGACTCAATTTTTAACTCAAAAAAATTAAGGGATAACGATGAAAACAAAGGTTCATGTGAGGGAATATAAGAATATCATTGAATTATTATTGTATAAAATAGAAAATCAACACAATAATATGTCTTCCACTTTTAATGATGAAAAATACAACTGATTGTCCAAGTAATTCAACAAGATTATAGTATAAAAATTTATCTTTATATAAAAAACATGATAAATTTTAGGCTATTTTATTAGGAAACATCATTCTATGAGTTATTTTGATTGATAGATATAGATTTAAATGATTCATCATTTGATCACCAGTAAAAATCAGGTGGAGAATTATATAGTAGGGGATTTTATGTTTCATGAAAAATAAATAATAAAGATTGAATTTCATTGATCACTAAGGAAGCTAACTATATTGGGACAATTAAATAATGTAAAAAATTTATATGGATGAAGAAAAAAATTTAGGACATTCATGTTAATATCAAATCTCCTATTTCAATCAAGTTTGATCACATGATTGAGATAAATATTATAAAAATTCATATACATTATTCGATTAAAAATCACAAAGAGATAATGTATTGGTTCATCATCGATAAGTTGTAATAATGATAGTGATGTTAGAGTTTGTTTCTATACAAAATAAAGTTGTAATCATCAGGAATAAGGAAATTCACAAGGAATACTTTTAGACGTTTTGATTAGATCAAGCATTCCGAAAATCTCTATAAAAATATATGTTTTGGATATGGGATAACCACTCTTATTGTACTTTGAGATTTATTGAATGTGTGATTATTCATGTTGATATATTTTTTATATTTATAACATTATCTATTTATCTTTAATAGTTGTTTTCATTGGGATTAATGATAAAAGGGGAGAATTTTTACATGATTTAGAGAAGTTGTTCATCTTGGAATTTATATTCATTGATAGTGGGGAATTTATCTAATGATAAAAATCTAAATAGGAGGATAGTATATCAATTTCTATTTAGTGGGAAAAGATTAGATGTGAAATATTGAATAGAATGATGTCCAAATGAGTTTTTTAATAAAAAAACATTAAATGTAGCTCTTTTTTCACACAATGATCATGGGTAATTTGGTCTTAGATTCTATATTTTTTTATTCGTCAATATTGTATCTAATGGTAATAGTTTTCATCTAGTTTTTATAATTGATGTTTAAATTATAAATGAATATGTACTAAATATATATTCAAATTTTTTCAACATACTAAAAGGGTGATATTGTTTGACCAAATCCCTTTGGTGTTTCTTTGTGATTGGTCTGTTGATAGAACTAATATATATACATACTAAGATTCCCATGAAGTTATATCATCGTGACAAGAGGAGTTTTTTTTGGGGGGGGGGGGTTATATTAAGCTATAAGATTTTTTCCCTAAAATATATAAATCATGATACAATACCATGGATAACACTCCAATATGGATCACATTAGATTAAATTTTTTATAATTTAAAAATATATTTTTCTATGAGGGAATAAACCAAAACACAAGGGGTTTGTGGAAGAATAAATAAAATAAAATTAAGGTGATATCAAGGCTACATACAAATAATACTAACCAAAGTAAAATTTAATTATAATTGGTCACATTACAATGAGTCATGTCCCCCTACATTAAAGGTATATCAAGATAACCTAATCTATAGGATGGTATCATAGGGAATGTTTTATTTTTTGAATGTGTTCTGATGAATATTTTGTAATGGGATGTCTACAGAATGTTTTTTCATCATGGTGGATCAATTTAATTTTGTAAATTCCATTAATTCATATTTTTTAAAAACAATATATAAATAAATAGTGAGTACTAAATGGTATTTCATTACATAATAAATGTAGTTATGACATGAAGAGGTTGGGATGAAATATAGTGATCTTCATAGAATTTATGTTTTTGACGTGAAATAGAGGATTTCACTATATCGCATCATTCGTAGAAGGTTATTGAGTTTTTAAATATGTTATTAAATTAAAATTATGTGTGGTGAATCATAATGATGATTATTTTTCACTTAAATGGAGTATAAGACACTATAGTGATTTCAAAACTAACAACATCCTGAGTCTAGGTTTTAGATTGAAGAAAGTCATTTTGTCATGAAGTTGATGATCAAGACAAAATAGAGTCAAGTGAAGGAAAATATCAATATATTACGTGTTTTTTGTGTGGGAAATTTTGGAAGGTTGATTGGAAATTGAATGTGTGATTATAATTAATTAATGTATCCAAATTATGGGAAATTGAAGATAAATTAAATGGTAAACGTAGATATTCTCTCATTTTTATAGAGTTTTAATTCACTATGAGAAGGGATAAAGGTTTGTGAATAAAGGATATTGGGAATTCCTTTTTTATAGGAAGTAAATATAAGAGAAATTATGGGATTTTAAGAGTTTATTTTAATGTAAAATCTCTGAGATTAATCACTTTGATAATGTATGAGCTGATTGTTAAACCATCGATAGGGTAATATAATTCTTTGTGTGTAAGGATTGAGATGGTTTCACATTATTATATTTTTAAAAAATTAAGGACAATGTGTTCTTTAATTTATATGGGTTTGTAGCCTATAGGGTCACTATGACCACTCCAAATTATAATTTAAAAAGAATTGAATTTAGTTATTCTTGTACATTTACACATTACCATTGTATTCTCCTAGTACTATACAAGTTCACGTGGATCATGAAAAAATATTATTTCCTTGTTTACTTGTATTTTCCCTTCATATTTTATATGAGGGAGAGAGTTGCTTCTACTAACAACGGAATAAGATCATTGGTGAGTATTGTTTGAGGAAATTGGCACAAATTCATTCCCCAAACCCCTTATAAATATGTTTTCCATTTTTGGTACCTACAATTGATTATTTTATTGTATATTTATGTACCTAAATCAATATCTTAACACCTTAGTGAAAAAGGGAAAAATAAATAACTTATTGTACTTATAATCAGATTATACCTTCAATTTGAATTTAGGAATACCTAATGTAAACACCTAAAGACTCATAGATGAGATAGTATTGTAACATTTTAGTTTTATTGCTTCTCAGTTCGATGTTCTCTCATTTGCAAAAATTGACTCATGTTGAAAAGATACCATGTCACATATGTTACCGTTTACCATAAATTCTTGGGTACTCTTAAGTGAAAACTCATACTCCTAGTACATTAATTCAATGTCCAATTCACATACTCATCCTAAAAATTATATTATTCTGTGATTTTTATAGTAATATTAAATATAATATTTTTAAAATACTTAATTACTTAAAATATAAACCATTATACAAACATCCATTTTTTAAACTCAACAATTATAGATTTTATCTTAACCCATTCTCCAATAAAATTTTACACTTATAAAAAATATAAAACACCATTGAATTATTTTTTATAAAGTAAAAAAAACAATCCTTATTATGTTATTGACAAATTCACATAATATAATGATACTATGAGGGAATATCCTTGTGCATGTTTATAAAAATCATTTTTCACTAATTCTAGTATTACATCCATTAGTGTTCCACCTCCATTCATAAAATACACACACTTTTCATTCCCAAGATACAATATTCACATAGGTCAACCAATATGGAATATATATATAGATACATTAATTCAAATTGTTGGACATTCATAACCTTTTCTCTCATGTCTCTTAAACTGCAACACCAAATTTTTTTTATCCCACTTTTTTTTAACCATTTATGTTAGATTTTTTTCACACAATATAAGGTTACAGATATTATACAACAAAAAATGACAACTGAACCTTAGTAAATTTCTATATAATAGTTATGAAATTAATGCTAAATCAAATACTATTAATCTATGAAAAAATAATAATATTTTTTCTCAACCATAACATATTTCTCACACTCTTTAAAACAATAAAAATAACATCAATAGTTGTTATTAAGAGAGAACCCTTTATTAGATTTTTTAAGGGTTCGTTATTAGAATGATACACCTTCCTTATATTCCATATAAAAAAATTAATTAAGAAATCCTTCAAAAATATATAATAAAATAATTTTCTTAATTCCAAAATCCAAACCTCCGTGTTAATTTCAACACTTAAAATAAAAATATCATCGCTATTTTTAGTTATTGTATTTTTTGACGTATTATAATGTTCTATATTCTTATCCCTACACTATTTCATAACATGTAACTTCCTCTAATAACTCCATCAATTAGGGTGAGGGTATATTAATTGTGTCAAAAATTTTAACATGATTTAAATTACCTTATATGAACGTCATATTATATAAATTTTAATTTTACTTAAAATTAAGAGAAACCCAATGAATCTAAATGATGATGTTCATTGAATATCCTCAACAAGGATTAAAATACACTCATAGTTCAAATTAATGTTTTTTATGCACTAAAGAT
This sequence comes from Viscum album, assembly GCA_963277665.1. Taxonomy (NCBI): domain Eukaryota; kingdom Viridiplantae; phylum Streptophyta; class Magnoliopsida; order Santalales; family Viscaceae; genus Viscum; species Viscum album. The sequence continues at coordinate 1,229,246,833 of OY728162.1, read as the reverse complement.
ATAGAAATAGAAATTACAATTGAATCCCTGGTTTCATTTAATGTAACATTCCGACCCGTGAGCCACTGAACGGTGCTCCGAGCCAGTTGGTAATAAGCCCTCGAGCACCCATCCCTATACACCAGAGAGTGCTGACTAGCTACGAGGGTCTAGTAAGTCAGTCTTGGGGATACTATACCCTCTGTTATCAAAATAAAATACCAGCAGAAGTAACCAATTAATAGAAGAAATGCATATAAATAAAACAGTATAATGTCACTAGTATAATCAAAAACCGAAATACAATACTCAACTGAAAGGTAAAAAAATATATGACTATCTAAGTGGAAAGTTTCTTGAATGAAACTAAAAGTTAAGACACAATGACTCCAAATGGGTTCCGACCCACATTTGGTTCCCTCTTCCATGATCCAAACTCAAACAATACTCTAACTAGGTCTCTTTCCCTTGTCTTGTCCTGCAACAACAAAGTCTATCCAGGTACCAATCAGGCAGCCCGAGTAGGGTGTGAGTACGACTCAGTAGATCACCACCAACAGTTTCAAAAACAAATCCAATCATAATATTTTTATGCATTTTCATTAATAATAAAGAGATACAGTAGGGGAAAATTATATTTATCCAATTAACAATTATTTAATACATAAAACATCCATGTTCCCAAGAGCACCCAAACCGCAATGCCTGCTTCGTCCCGTGTAGGGGCCTAAACCATTTCCCCTGTTCAATTCAAAATTACTATATCACAATATTAAGTTTATGAATATCCAAATGAAACCATAGTACAAAATAAATGAAAGAGTGTAGAACGTCATGTCTATCATACATGTGAGTATTTAGAGCATCAGTCCCTGTCTCACAACCCCATGGGTATTTAGAGCATCAGTCCTTGCCCACTAAAATATCAAACTCATGCATGTCATTTGTTCTAAAACGCCATACCTAGATCCTCTGTGGGTATTAGGAGCGTCAGTATCTATCCCACAACCCTTTTTCAAAACAAGATAACCAATTCACATATACAACCATATTCAAATGGTTATTCATATTTATCCTTCCATCTTAACTCTCACCCATATACAACTAGATCCAAAATTCCTAAAGAACCGCATAAACAAACCACCAATTAATTATTTATTCCACGACATTTATAAATCTACATATACCTAACAATAATAGACTGTGGTATTGTATTTAGACCACCTTATTCAATTTAATTATTAAAGTTAACTGAACAAAAATCCCCATAATCTGACTGGTACAACGTCATCGATCAAGTTCTGCATCCAAATCCTTAAAAACTAAAATAAGATAAAAGGCATTATGATCATGAAAAACTAGATCTAGATCTAAAATCATAGATCAATACCTTAACTCATAGGTTTAGATCAATGTAAAAGATGGAAATATCCCATGAAAATATCAAGGAAATATAGAGGAAATAACGAAAGAAACAATAGAATGAAATCTACTTACCGAAAAGAGATCAGATCTTCAATTTGAGCCTTCAATATTGAGAAAAGGTGTTCGTATTGCCATAGAATCTCTCCAAGAGGGTTTGGAAACACCTATAAATTTCCAAGCCCGAGATAAGGTTGAATAATAAGGAAGTCATGGGGTTCGGGTGGTTTTAAAAAGGATTTTGGGAATTAAAAACCGCACGCACGGATTGTAACACCCCGAGCTTCCACGATACGCTTCTCATTCAATAATGCAATAGCTTGCATTGTATGCAACTTCGAGTTTTAAAACACCGCGACTAATCAAAGTAGCCATTATGAATAGTAATAACAACTTTTTAAAATTATAGAAATTTTATATTTCAAAATGGACTTCATTTTTGAATTCTTAATATCGAAATTATCCTAAGTTGAATTTTTTGTAACTTTCTGAGAACTTCCAATTTTTTTATGAATAGTGAAAAATACTTAAAAAAACTTTTTTAATCAAAATAAGTTATTGTGATAAATTATACTATTTAGTGGTTTTAAAGTATAATTAGAATATATTTTTACCATTTTATCCAATGGTGGTTATTAGAATTAATTTAACATTGAAATTGGACGTAAACAATTGCCAATCTTTTGATATAAATTGTTTCTTAAAAACACGACATTTTTTGTAACAGCGGGAATTAATTATAAAATTAATTAATGCAACTTATATGTTTCGAATTTTGTAAAATAGACATCATTTTTTAATTCGGAATATCAATTATAGCTTAGGGTGAAATTTTGGCTTTGTTCTGAAAAACTTCACTTTTTGATGAATAGTGAAACCACTAAGTGGTAGTTAAATAACTGATTTTTCGTTTAAATGAAATATTACCACTTCTGTGATTTGATTTTAAAAAATCCGACATACATGGTTGTCATTAAGAAGTAAAATGTGGTTCAATGAGATTAAAATAATTTTTTGGTGAATAGTAACTTTTAAGTTCTTAATCGCGATTAGAGGTAACTAGTGTAGTTTAAGGTACAAATAATGTTTTAATAATATGAGATGAGCATGAAACTTGTCCTACTCCTATTGGATGAGTCATGGCCGACCAAGACAACCCATGGGTCAACTTGGGGACCCTATGGAGCCACTTTAGTTGGAAAATGACATTAATATATATTTATTTAATGTTAAAATTAAATTGACACAAACATGAGTTATTTTACTAAAACAGTTTTTAAGTGGGGTTACACAAGTCCACATTTTGACTATAAATATTCATTAGAAATCTAAAAATATTTCCTACATCATATTAGTTTTTTTATAATTTTTAGACATTAAATAAATTAAATTATTTATGACATCATTATGATGCACCGATGACCTCATTATTTAACGATTTTAATAAAATGAAAAGATAATGTAAATTCCAAGGCTTACACTTGTCCAAAAACTATTTTATGGGTAGCTTTCGAACCATTATCACCTTAGACACGAATTATTTATGTTTGGGACCTTTAGAATACGTAAATCATTGTGTAATAATGTAACATTTCAATCTTTCCAAAAGAGCCCCTCCTCTCCACTTATAAAAGGCCCCCACCTCTCCCACCTTATTCACACCATCAAGCCATTTGGCTCGGCCAAACACTGCCCAAATACTCTCCCAACTTCCCCCTATTACTCCTAGAAGCCTCACTTTGGGCAGAACTCTACTCAAGGAAGCCTTTGGCTCAAATCAAAAAGAGTTACCCGATTTTGAGGTAATGTCTTCTCTAATGTTGTTTTGTTTTATTTTTCTTCTCCAACCCCCTAAACTCTTTTTATTCATTTCTTTTGTAACGACACTAGTATCTCTAATATACTAGGATGTTTTTATAAGAAGGATTCAAGCTACACTTACACACACCTACATCTAATGGTTAAAGAACATACGGTTTCTTGTGGATGGCGAATTTCTGCCTCACGAAACGATGATTGTTCAACACTCATATAACACCTTCAAAGGTGGCCATTAAGATGTCACTATATTTATATATGATATATAATGTGTTTATGTTTTACTTATGCTTCTGTATTTCTCATTTATGGCATACTTTATGATTTCCATTATGGGTAAATGCGATAATTTCATTTTAGGAAGTGCGGACTACCGCCCCCTCAAAGTGATTTGAATCGTTAATGCCATATGTGGGATGTATAAAGGATGGATTAAATGGTATTATACAATATATTATACTTTAATTATATTATAAATTTATATCATTATGATTCCGTTCCATTAAATATGAAATAGAAATGAAAGTAGCGTTTATGAGTACGTACGGCTTACCGTCTCCATGAACGGTGCATTTCATTTCATACCTCTAAATGTTACGTGACATTATGAATGAATGTATATACAGGATATATATCATATATATGATATCTACATCATGAATATAATTCTGGATATAATGGATATTTCACCACATGAACAACTTGAAATTATAGGAAGTTTATTTTTGACTCAAGTACCAAAGATCGACAAAACGACCGTTATTAACTTAAATAATTACATAATGTTCATAACATGGTAATAAGGGATATAAAAGGAATAATTAACATTAAAAAGGTTCTTAAGTAAATAGGAATTAACTCTATTTTATTATTCAGGAGGTTAAAGAACGGTCGAGTCAGGACAGGACACAAGGTAAGGGAATTTCTTAACCCAATTTTCATTCTTTGGGTTAATCTCCTTATTTCAAATTATGTCATGATATTATTATGTCCTATAATGTATTTGTACATTATTTATGTGTACTTATAGTGAATACAAATGATAGATGTACTTTATTTAAAAAAATGATCTTTTTAAGGACTTCGTCTAAATCCCCTTTCATTGAGGCATATTTAGTTTTATACAAAACTTTCTTTTATACGGTGTATAAACCACTTTGACTTTTATGTTTATTCAAAAGGAATCTTTTTTATACGAAGCGTTTTACTAAACGACAAAAAGGGAATGTTTTTCTTTCCGTACTTATGCGGCGACAATGACTTCTCTGCCACCGTGACCATTATTTGAGTTTCGGCTTCCTCTACAAGCCATCATTTTTTTCAATGAAAAATAAATACAAAGTTTTAACTTTCTTTTATTTTGGTATTTAAAATGGTTTTGAAAGAGTTTTTATTATATTAATGTGTTGTATTTATATCTTGTGATTGAAATGTGGAAATTATATGTTTCCTTTATGCATGTTTTATGTGATACGATTATGTTATGGTTTATGATATGTTTAAACCTATTCATATGAGGAATGCATTGGACTTAATAAGTGACGGGTGGAGCCTGCTATAGCTCCTCGATGCATCGGCAGGTCTCATGAGACAAACTAGTGTCTTGGCACGAGGCCTTGACAGAATCTTATTTGTGGTCTTGGAACGAGGCCATGGCTACGTGGTTATGATAGTCTGACATTATGCATTCCATAATTATGAAAGTGTTTATTGATATTGCATGTGATTATTCGACCAGTAGAATATCCATGTGAAGAAGTGAATGGCATTATCTCATTTTATTTTTTTCCATATTATGTTGAAGTTCAAGTTTAAAAGGCTTTTGTTTTAGTTATAAATTGCCTTAAATGTTAATTTTTATTTATGAAAGCTTCCTCTATATTGTTATCCTTACTGGGCATTTGAGCTCACCCCTTTTAAAAGTTTTAATATTTTCCAGGATGTGAAGAAGTATTTTATGAATGACCTGCAGGGATAGTCCGAAAAGGATAGAAGTGTGGACTATGGAGACTATGTTATTATAGTTTTTCACTTTGTGATGTAATGTAACATTTATGAATGTATCTAGTGTTTCCAAGGCTACTAAACTAAATGGTATTTCGAGACTTGATCTTTTGTGATCATGCCAATGTTACGAAGTAATGCACCGACTCTGGGTAGCTGGGGTCGGGGCGTTACAGTTGGTATCAGAGGGAGGTTTAATAATAACCTTGGAAGCTAGATTTAGATAAACTCTGATTAGAGCACATAGCCCGAAGATAGACATTGAGGATTAGTATAGAAGAACTTCCAAGAATTTTGGTATTGTAGAGATTTTGTGAGTGTTCCGAGCAATACATGCCTGTCTGGATACGAGCAAGTAGAGGCGGCTCTGGCACAGATGTACCTAGGGGTAAAACCCGAAAACATCACTTTGAGCTAGACTCGAACGGGAACTGGTGCACGAAAATGGGCCTTGCTTCACTCTTGGTTACGACACTCCCGGGGGATATGCTTTGGATAATTCTCATTTTCTTTATAAACCACTATGAAGGGTTATGAGTATATACTTTCTCAAAGAAAACATTTTTATGGATTATATCCATAAATAGTTCAATTTATGTTAAGTATCTTACAAGTAAGTAATTATGTATTTTGATTTATAAACTAATATAGTTTATACCATTGTTTAGAAATGGCGCCTATTGGAAGGAATGGAAACCGTATCAATGCACGCACTCCGTGTAGGGATTTCCCTCCTTCTTAAGATAATTATTATGGAGCTGGAGATACAACTGGTGCTGATCAACTTATTACCATACTGGGACAACTCACTCAGGTTATGAATAATAACCTTACTCGTATGGAGCACCCTGATCCGCAATGTGGAGGATCAATGTTAGACCGCTTCATGAGGCAACAACCACCAACCTTCAATGGGAGTACAATCCTATAGTAGCTGAGAAATGGATAAATTCCTTAGAGAAAATATTCCATGCCTTGGGGAGTAGTGAAATGGAGAAGGTTGTCATGGCAGTTTACCGCCTCACTGGAGATGTCGATCAGTGGTGGTCGCTGATTCAAAACACATAGGAAGATGATGACGTATCGAATACGGAATGGAGGGAGTTCAAAGATCTTTTCTTAGAAAAATACATTACTCGTGACCATCGAGCAGATATGGAAAGGCAATTTCTGAGTCTAAGGCAGAAGGAGGATGAGAATGTCGAAAAGTATGAGGCTAACTTTAAAAGGTTAGCGAGGCATGATGCCGATTATATACGTAACCCAAGGAGTAAGATTGATCATTTCATTGATGGGTTAAAACCATTTCCCTGTCGATATTTAGTATCACAATCCTTCTCATCATACGAAGATATTGTCTCGTGTGCTATCAAGACAGAAAAGGAATTCTCTAAGTCTTATGACAACAAAGTAAAGCAAGAGAAGAAGAGAACGGTGGAACAAGAGACAGATAAAGGGAAAAAGGGAAAGAAGGATTTTCCATTATGTGATAATTGTGGGAAGAATAACCCTGGTACTTGTCTAAAAGGAATGGGAGTTTGTTATAAATGTGGAGAAAAGGGTCACCAGGCTCGTTATTTCAAGGGAAAGAAAGAGGCTGTCAAATTTGAATGCTACAATTGTAGGGAAATGGGGAATTATGCAAATGAATGTCCTAAGCGTCAAGGAAACTTACCTAAGAAAAGGTCAAGGTATCAAGGAAAATCTTATGCTGTTACTACAGTTGAAGTAGAATAACTAATGTAATGGTGCTTTTGGACTCATGGATTATATTCTGGTTATTAGAATAATGAGATATCTATATAAGGATTGTACTGCAGTACTTGTTGATTTCAGTAAGGTTTTTATATTTTTAGTATGTGACAATAAGAGAAACTTTACATTGTTTGGGGAATCTGATAAATTGATTTTGGAATTTAGAGACCTTTTAGAGAAAGTATGGATAGAGGTATTTTGGATAACAATAAAGGTTGGAGTGGATTAAGTTGATCTTTGGATAGTATTGTTTAAGGTTAAAAATTTATGAAGATTATTTTTGAATATTATAATTCTATAGTTTTAGGAAAAGAACAACCTGCAGGGTGGGGAATAACCCGTCGCGTCAGACAAAGATGCAGGAATCGAACCCACAATCATAGTGCGACAGGCCTTTATTTCCTACCACTAGCCTACAGGAAGTCCCTGGTTATTACAAAATAATTTTACTAATCTAAATAGTATGTGTTAACATTTGGAACCTTATACAATTAGGATAAATAGAATATTTTTGAGTTCCGTTACCATTTGGAGTAAAAGTTGGGTTTGTGGTAAAAATTTATTAACGAATGAAAGTATACATAACAAGTATGTATATTCCCTTACGTTCTTAGTAGATATCCTAAATAAATTCCTCAACATTATAAAAGGTAACTTAAAACAAAAATGTTGTCGGTTAACTTTTCCAACTGGGGATTCAATGACCGTTTAACCAATCACAAGTTTGTGATTTTCTTGTATTTAAACTTTCTCCTAATCCTGTTTTCTATAAATCTCTATCAGACCATGATGGTTTGTTTCTCCTCCATATCCATATTTTCATAGAATCCTAGAATGGGCTATATCGGGTGACCTTTTTACTTATCTTGCTTTCTTTTAATGTTATATATTTATTAACCTTATTTTCGATTTGGGTTTTCCTCAAAGGTATTTTCTCTTTTCAACCTTTTATTTTCAAAGAAAAATTTCAAATTGCGAGGACGCAATTTATTGAAGGAGGGGAGAATGTAACACCCCGAGCTTCCACGATACGTTTCTCATTCAATAATGCATTAGCTTGCATTTTACGCAACTTCGAGTTCTAAAACACCGCGACTAATCAAAGTAGCCGTTATGAATAGTAATAACCACTTTTTAAAATTATAGAAATTTTATATTTCAAAATGGACTTCATTTTTGAATTCGTAATATCGAAATTATCCTAAGTTGAATTTTTTGAAACTTTCTGAGAACTTCCAATTTTTTTATGAATAGTGAAAAATACTTAAAACAACTTTTTTAATCAAAATAATTTATTGTGATAAATTATAATATTTTGTGGTTTTAAAGTATAATTAGAATACCTTTTTACCATTTTATCCAATGGTGTTCATTATAATTAATTTGACATTGAAATTGGACATAAACAATTTCCAATCTTTTGATATAAATTGTTTCTTAAAAACACGCAATTTTTTGTAACAGCGGGAATTAATTATAAAATTAATTAATGCAACTTATATGTTTGGAATTTTGTAAAATAGACATCATTTTTGAATTTTGAATATCAATTATAGCTTAGGGTAAAATTTTGGCTTTGTTCTGAAAAACTTCAATTTTTGATGAATAGTGAAACCACTAAGTGGTAGTTAAATAACTGATTTTTCGTTTAAATGAAATATTACCACTTCTGTGATTTGATTTCAAAAATCCGACATACATGGTTGTCATTAAGAAGTAAAATGTTGTTCAATGAGATTAAAATAATTTTTTGGTGAATAGTAACTTTTAAGTTCTTAATCGCGATTAGAGGTAATTAGTGTAGTTGAAGGTACAAATAATGTTTTAATAATATGAGATGAGCATGAAACTTGTCCTACTCCTATTGGATGAGTCATGGCCGACCAAGACAACCCATGGGTCAACTTGGGGACCCCATGGAGCCACTTTAGTTGGAAAATGACATTAATATATATTTATTTAATGTTAAAATTAAATTGACACAAACATGAGTTATATTACTAAAATAGTTTTTAAGTGGGGTTACACAGGTCCACATTTTGACTATAAATATTCATTAAAAAGATAAAAATATTTCCTACATCATAGTAGTTTTTTTTATAATTTTTAGACATTAAATAAATTAAATTATTTATGACATCATTATGATGCAGCGATGACCTCATTATTTAACGATTTTAATAAAATGAAAAGATAATGTAAAATCCAAGGCTTAAACTTGTCCAAAGACTATTGGATGGGTATATTTAGAACCCTTATCACCTTAGCAACTAATTATTTATGTGTGGGACCTTTAGAATCCGAAAATCAATGTGTAATAATGTAACATTTCAATCTTTCTAAAAGAGCCCCTCCTCTCCACTTATAAAAGGCCCCCACCTCTCCCACCTTATTCGCACCTTAAAGCCATTTGGATCGGCCAACCTCTGCCCAAATACTCTCCCAACTTCCCCATCTTACTCCTAGAAGCCTCACTTTGGGCAGAACTATTCTCAAGGAAGCCTTTGGCTCAAATCAAAAAGAGTTACCCGATTTTGAGGTAATGTCTTCTCTAATGTTGTTTTGTATTATTTTTCTTCTCCGACCCCATAAACTCTTTTTATTCATTTATTTTGTAACAAAACCAGTATCCTAAATACACTAGGATGTTTTTTTAAGAAGGATTCGAGCAACACTTACACACACCTACATCTAATGGTTAAAGAACATACGGTTTCTATGGATGGCGAATTTCTGCCTCACGAAACGATGATTGTTCAACACTCATATAACACCTTCAAAGGTGGCCATTAAGATGTCACTATATTTATATATGATATATAATGTGTTTATGTTTTACTTATTTTTCTGTATTTCTCATTTATGGCATACTTTATGATTTCCATTATGGGTAAAACGCGGTAATTTCATTTTAGGAAGTGCGGACAACCGCCCCCTAAAAGTGATTTGAATCGTTAATGCCATGTGTGGGATGTATAAAGTATGGATTAAATGGTATTATACACTATATTATACTGCAATTATATTATAAATTTATATCATTATGATTCCGTTCCATTAAATACAAAATAGAAATGAATGTAGCGTTCATGCGTACGTACGGCTTACCGTCTCCATGAACGGTGCATTTAATTTCTTACCTCTAAATGTTACGTGACATTATGAATGAATGTATATACTGGATATATATCATATATATGATATCTACATCATTAATATAATTCTGGATATAATAGATATTTCACCACATGAACAACTTGAAATTATAGGAAGTTTATTTTTGACTCAAGTACCAAAGATTGACAAAACGATCGTTATTAACTTAAATAATTACATAATGTTAATAACATGGTAATAAAGGATATAAAAGGAATAATGAACATGAAAAAGGTTCTTATGTAAATAGGAATTAACTCTATTTTATTATTCAGGAGGTTAAAGAACGGTCGAGTCAGGACAGGACGCAAGGTAAGGGAATTTCTTAACCCAATTTTCATTCTTTGGGTTAATCTCCTACTTTCAAATTATATCATGATATTATTATGTCCTATATTGTATTTGTAAATTATTTATATGTACTTATAGAGAATACACATTATAGATGTACTTTATTTAAAAAAATGATATTTTTAAGGACATCGTCTCAATCCCCTTTCGTTGAGGCATATTTGGTTTTATACAAAACTTTCTTTTATACGGTGTATAAACCCCTTTGACTTTTATGTTTATTCAAAAAAAATCGTTTTTATATGAAGCGTTTTACTAAACGACAAAAAGGGAATGTTTTTCTTTCCGTACTTATGCGGCGACAAAGACTTCTCCGCCGCCGTGACCATTATTTGAGTTTCGGCTTCCTCTACAAGCCATCATTTTTTTTAATGAAAAATAAATACAAAGTTTTAACTTTCTTTTATTTTGGTATTGAAAATGGTTTTGAAAGTGTTTTTATTATATCAATGTGTTGTATTTATATCTTGTGATTGAAATGTGGAAATGTTATGTTTCCTTTATGCATGTTTTATGTGATACGATTATGTTATGGTTTATTGTATGTTTAAACCTATTCATTTGAGGAATGAATTGGACTTAATAAGTGACGGGTGGAGCCCTCTATAGCTCCTCGATGCATCGGCAGGTCTCATGAGACAAACTAGTGTCTTGGCACGAGGCCTTGACAGAATCTTATTTGTGGTCTTGGCACGAGGCCTTGGCTACGTGGTTATGATAGTCTGGCATTATGCATTCCATCATTATGAAAGTGGTTATTGATATTGCATGTGATTATTCGACCAGTAGAATATCCATGTGAAGAAGTGAATGGAATTATCTCTTTTTTAATTTTGCCATATTATGTTGAAGTTCACGTTTAAAAAGATTTTGTTTTTGTTATACATTGCCTTAAATGTTAATATTTATTTATGAAAGCTTCCGCTATATTGTTATCCTTACTGGGCATTTGAGCTCACCCCTTTTCAATGTTTTAATATTTTCCAGGATGTGAAGAAGTATTTTATGAATGACCTGCAGGGATAGTCCGAAGAGGATAGAAGTGTGGACTATGGAGACTATGTTATTATAGTTTTTCACTTTGTGATGTAATGTAACATTTATGAATGTATCTAGTGTTTCCAAGGCTACTAAACTAAACGGTCCTTCGAGACTTGATATTTTGTGATCATGCCAATGTTACGAAGTAATGCACCGACTCTGGGTAGTTGGGGTCGGGGCGTTACACGGATTCCAGGACAGTGGTGCACGGTTTGTCAAACCGTGCACAAACAGTGCAGACCTCACTATCCAGATTGGCATGGTCTCCATGGTTTGGTCACATAGTATGTCAAATCATGTGTAAACAATGTGTACCTCTTTATCCAATTCAGCTTGGTTGGCACGGTTTGGTCGCAAGGTTTGTAAAACCATGCGCAAACCGTGCACAACCCACGACCCTTTTGTTTTACTAAAAAGTTCACCCAAACATACCCCAAGTCACTTCTCCAAAATAGAGGTACATAAAAACATCAAAAGTACCTGAAAATGTGCCTGATATTGACTCTAGAATAGGATGGGATCTTACATTCTCCCCACCTTATAACAGCTCATTCTCGAGCAGTACTCCCGAACATCTCTGAGATTCCGAGCTGAAAATATTAGGCCAATGAGTCCATATATCTTCCTCTATTTCCCATGTATCTTCCTGCACACGTCCATACTACCATAAAATACGAACTATCGGTACGTTAATTCCCCTCAACATCTTCTCACTACGATCCAACACATGTATCAAATTCTCCTCAAAGGACACATCTATCTCTAACTCAACATCATCCACATCGATCACATGATAAGGGTTGGGTTGATACCGTCGTAGTTTTAATACATTGAAAACATCAAGCATATCACTATATTTCTGTGGAAGAGACAATTGGTATGCTAACAACCTGACTCTTTTCACGACCTCAAAAGGACCAACAAACCTGGGTGCTAACATTCCCTGAATTCGTATCCTATAGTGACCCATCCTAGGTGATACCCAAAGGAAAATATGATCACCGACTGTAACTATAGAGGTGGCCTTCATCTATCAGCACAAGTCTTCTACTGACTTTGAGTCATAGTCATTCATTTCTGAATCAGCTAAACATGTTCAGTCGTCTTCTATGCGAGACACAGTCACAACAACTCTAACTCACCTGCTTCCATCCAACATAGCAGTGATCTACATGGCCTACCATAAAGAGCCTCGTATGGTTCCATATGTATATTTTCATGATAATTGTTATTATAAGAAAACTCCACTAAAACTAGGTGCTTATCCCATGTGACAATGATGTAAAGAACACACGCCCTCAACATATCCTCAATCACTTGTATAGTACACTCTAACTATCCATCTGTATGAAAATTGAAAGTCGTACTCAATAAAACCTGCATAGCAAGTGCCTTCTACATGCCCTTCCTGAAGCGCGAAGTTAACCATGAATCGTGATCCAAAACTATAGTTCGTGGCACCCCATGAAATGGAACAATCTTCTGTAAATATAGCTCTCCCAACTGTTCAACTATAAAAGTTTTCCTTATAGGAATGAATTATGCCACCTTTGTCATTTGATCCACAATGACCTAAATAACATCATTCTTTCTAAGTTTTTTTGCAAGACCTATCATGAAGTCCATGGTCACTTCATCCCACTTCTATTCTGTAATGGAAAAAGGGCATAGTAAACCTCCAGGTTGTTGATGCTCTACCTTCACTTGTTGACAGGTAATGCATCGTGTCACAAACCCTATTATCTTCTTCTGCATGTCTGGCCACCAAAACTGTTTTCATAGATCTAGATACATTTTGGTCACACCAAGGTGCACTTCCCATCTTGTGGCATGAAATTACTTCATGATCTCCTCTCACATGCTCGTAGGAACAAAAACCTTATTCTTCATATAAATGATATCATTCTTGTCAATCTTCCAGTCTGAAGGTGTCTCCCCGCCTTTATTTTTTTCCCAATGGCTAAGCATCCAGTGTCCTCATATGGCTTGTCCTTGATCCGTCTCAAAAGTGTAGACACTAATGCAACCAACACGAGTGCCATTTCCTCCTGTATCTCCTGAACCACAATGTTCATATTAGCTAGCAATGACATCATCCTCCACTCGTCACTAGATTCTGTAACAATCTGAGCCTGAGTCTTCTTACTCAAATCATCAGCCACATCATTCCCATTCCCAGGTGTAAATACCAGCTCAAAATCAAAAGACTGCATATATTGAACCCATCTCCGCTATCAAATATTCAAATCTCACTGAGAAAAGATGTACATCAAGCTCTTGTGATCAGTATAAACTATAAACCTTTCAACCAAGAGGTATTGTCTCCAACACTTCAAAGCATAAACCACCGTTTCCAACTCATGGTCATGTGTTGGATAATTTATTTCATGAGGCCTAAGCTATTGAGACCCATATGCCAAAACTTTATCTCTTTGCCACTACACAACTCCGAGTCCTATCCCAAAAGAATCAAAATACACTGTGTACTCTTCATTTGACTCAGGTACAACCAAAATTGGTGCAGAAGTCAAACACTTTTTAACTCTTGAAAAGATGACTTGCAAGCCTCTGACCATTCAAACATTATTTATTTTTTTCAAGCCCGAAAGTGGAATTTAAAAATGGGAAAAATCATGGATAAATCTCCTGTAATATCTTGCTAACCCCAAAAATATTCGGATATCAAAAATATTCTTGGGCATATTTGAAGAAATCAATTCTTTTACCTTATCTAGATCGACTGGAGCACCATTCTTCGAGATGATGTGTCCCAAAAATTGTTCCTGATCAATCCAAAATTGACACTTAGATTTCATGACGTATAGCCAAAACTCTCTTAGTGTACTCAAGATGATGTCAAGATGTTGGGAATGATCTTCCTGAGTCTTGGAGTACACCAAGATGTTACCCACAAATAATACCACAAACTGATCTAGGTATGGATGAAAGATCATATTCATCATAGCCATAAACACTTCTAGTGCATTGGTTAACCCAAATAGAATTACAAAAAACTCATAAATCCCATATCTAATCCATAAATTCATCCTTAGTATATCATAAGTCTAAACTCTCAACTAGTGATACCCCGATCACATGTCGATTTTTGATAAAAAAAATAGGCTCCCTTCAACTGGTCAAATAGATCATCAATACGCGATAGAGGATATTGATTCCTCACAGTCATCTTGTTAACCTCTAGTAATCGACACACAAACATAAACTCCCATAAGCCTTCTGTGGAAATAGTACAGGAGATCCCCTTGGTGAGGTACTTGGACGGATAAATCCTTTATCCCTCAAGTCTTCCAACTGATCTTTGAGTTCTGGATGCACTGTCGGAGCCATTTTATATGGTGGAATAGATACTAGCTCAGATCCTTGCATGATCTAAATAGTAAATTCAACATCTCTCTTAGGTGGAAGCCCTGAGAAGTCTTCCTAGAATACATCCTGAAAAAAATCAACCACTAGTGGAAGGAAATCTTTCCTACCACCTTCTTCATCCATTAAAATACTAGAAACTTGCGATGTGAGCTCTCCCAGTTGCTGAGTAATTGGCCCTGCTCAGCCTGGTTGGATATCCCACTCCCCATGGTGAATTTAATTGTCACCTATAGGCAACATAAATGTCACCCTATGACGATAACAATCAATGTAGGCTCTATATGTGACTAACCAATCCATACCCAGAATTAGGTTGAATCCAATCTTATCAAGGATACATAGATCCCATAGGAAACGGTACTCCCCGATCTCAAGATAACATCGCTTGGACATACATATGTCTCTAGACTGTACCCCCAAAGGTGTGAATATCATTATAGCCCCACTCACAAACTCCACCACCAAAATCCAACCCTTAACACGTTTTGTAGATATAAAGGAATGAGAGGCACCAGTATCAAATAAGGCATTAGCTAAAGTAGACTCCACAAGAATAGTCTGTTTCACTGTCGATGGTCCTGCCTCATTATCCACAAGTTTAAGTTGTATTGCATGCAACTATACTGCTCATCTTCCCTGTGATGTCATCTGACTTCCCTGACTTTTACCACACTTCGAATATGGGCATTTCTACCCAAGTGCACCATGTCCATTAACCTTACCACCTTGGCCAATAGAACTCCACCTTTGGGACTGAAAGGGTGCAGAGGATCCCCTTCCCACACTCTGAATCTACTTAGCTAATCCAACAACACCTGACTCATTTGGGTTCCTACAGAACTTCTGGAGATGTCCCATCCTACCATAGGATATGCATTCACCAGGTGGTCAGGAAAATTGAATACGATAATGTCCCAGCCTTCCACACTGGTGGAAAAACACTCAGGTAAGGTCTTATGTAACTGACCCCTCTCCCAGGTTACTCTGTCTCCCACCTCCCTATCTTACATTCTCATAACGTCGCATCCTGCTCTCAAAAGTCGCACCACCTGACTGTCTATTAAAAACCATTTGTTCACAACTAGAATCCTCCTTTAGGTTCCCCTCAGATATGAGAGCCTGATTTACCACTTCTAGAAACTTCTTCATCCTGAAAATATTCACTTGAAACTTAATTTCACATTTAATTCCATCGTGAAATTGTCTTGCTGAATTTGCCTCGCATACTTCCAATGCTGAAGAAAATCATTGTAAGTCTTTAAAGCGTCCAACATAGTCCATTACAGACATATTCTGTTGAGTTGGCTTCTTGAACTCAGCTACTTTCTCCTATATGAGCGTCTCCAAATAGAAGTTCTCAAATAACTTCTTATGAAATTCCTTCCACTCCAAACCGTCCAACTGCCCATTCCGAGTCTAGTTGTCCCACCAATGTTTCTCTTGACCAGGAAATATGTAAGCTGTCAACTTGACTCTATTATAAATAGGTGTATTTAGGTGGTCTTGTATAGTCTGGGTAGATTCAATCCAGAACTCATCTTTCTCTGGACCACCCTCTCTAGTAATATTCAGCGAGCACTGTAACTGAAACACCCTCGTAAGATCAGACATACTTTTCACAACATGCCATGGGTCTCATTCCATCATTTTCATGAAAAGAGTGAGGTTCTATCGAAACTTTTTCCCTGATTCTTCAGTTGGTACTATTGGTACCTCATGTTCACCCATTGGAGGACAATTTCTAACTATACCCCCCGCTCGTCCTCTCAACAAGCATCATGGAGGGATAATTATACAAATCCAAACATGCATCTTAGAAAATAGTTCACAATGTTACCACAATTACACACAAACAAATTATTCATATAACTTCACAATTATTTCTTTCACATTCAAAATTAGACACCATTTTCATTTCAATTTCACAAGCAAGGAAAAGAAATAGTATAAGTTCAAAAATCTACCAATAATCTATTTTCCCGTGCGTTCCTAACATGATGCATGTCACAATAATCCTGAGTGCCTAGAATGATGCATGTAGACAAGACACTCATGCCATTCTGGGCCATGAATCAATACTCAAAAAACTATAGATATAATAATCACATCACAAAACAAGTGTCTCACCCAAGGTAAAATAATATTCAACTGTAAGGACAAACAACAATAACAACAGTCCCACCTTGAGTACTTGATTTTTCCCCCGTACATGGGTTTTCAACTCCCATGCACGAGCTCATTATCAAGCCCCAAATTTCCCTAGTCTCTTTTATACCTTTCCCAAATAGTATGACAAAAAAATAATAGGAATGAAAATACCTCACCTCTGATACCACATTGTAACGTCCCGATCTAGGAGCCACTGAACGGTGCTCCGAGCTGGTTGGTCGCAATCCCTCAAGTGCACCTCCACGTACACTAGAGGGTGTCGACTAGTAGCGAGGATCTAGTAAGTTAGTAATGGGGAGACTATACCCTCTATTATCCGAATAAAATACCAATAGATGTAACCAAGAAATGGCAGAAACGAAAATAAATATAAAAGTATAATGTCACTAGAATAATCAAGAACTGAAAATACAATACTCAACTGAAAGGTAAAACATGCTATGACTATGCAAGTTCAAATTGTCTAAAATGAAAGTAAAAATAAAGACACAATGACCCCAAATGGGTCTCAACCCATGTCTAGTTCCCTCCTCCATGCTCCAACCCCAAAAAAGAGTCTAACCAGGCTCTTGCCCTTGTCCTGTCCTGCAATAACAAAGTCTATTTGGGTACCAATCAGGCATCTTGAGTAGGGTGTGACTATGACTTCGTAGATAGCCACCAACAATGTCAAAAACAAATCCATTCATAAGAAGTGTATGTAGTTGAATTAATAATAAAGCAAGAAAATAGGGAAAAATTATATTTATCCAATTAACCTTTCTTTAATACGTTAAACATCTAGGTTCCTGAGTTCACCAAAAACGCAATGCCTGCTTCGGCCTGTGTAGGATCCTAATCCATTTCCCCTGTTAAATTCATAATTAATATGTAACAATATTAAGTTTATGAATAGACAAATGAAACCATATTACAAAATAAATTAAATATTGTAGAACGTCATGTCTATCACACATGTGAGTATTTGGATCATCAGTCCATGTCTCACAACCCCATGTGTATTTGGAGCATCAGTCCTTGTCCCATAAAATATCAAATTCATGTTTGTAATTAGTTCTAGAACACCATGTCTAGAACCTTTGTGGGTATTAGTAGCATCTGTCTGTGTCCCACAACCCTTTTTCAAAACAAATAACCAATTCACATATACAATCATATTTAAATGTGTAATCATCTTTATCCTTCCATCATAACTCTCAGCTATATTCAACTAGATCCACAATTCACAAAGAACCGCATAACCAAACCACCAATTAATTATTTATGCCATGACATTTATTCAACTACATACGCCTAACAAGATGAGACTGTGGGATTGGATTTAGGCCACCTACCACGATTTATTGATGGAAGTTATCCCAACAAAAATACCCAAAATCCTAGTGGCACAATGTCATCGATGATGTTCTAGATCTAAATCCTTAAAACCAAAAATAAGAACAAAGGCATTAAGATCTTGAAAAACTAGATCTAGATCCACAATCCTAGACTTATACCTTAACTCATAGGTTTAGATACATGTAAATGATGGAAATCTCTCATGAAAATATCAAGGCAAGATAGAGGAAAGAACACAGGAAACAACAGGATGAAATCTACTTACCGAAAGGAAAGCAAATCTTCAATCTGAGCCTTCAATCTTGATAAAAGGTGTTCGGATCACTATGGGATATTTCTAAGAGAATTCAAAAACACCTTGAGATTTCCAAGAACAAGCCATGGTTGGGAAATAAGGATCTAAAAGGGTATGTGTGGTTTTAAAAAGGATTTTTGAAATTAAAAACTGCACGCAGGGTTTCCAGAACAGTGGTGCATGGTTTTCCAAACAGTGCACAAACCATGCGAACCTCACTATCCATATTTTCATTGTCCTCACGGTTTGGTTGCACAGTTTTTCAAACCGTGTGTAAACTGTGTGTACCTCTCTCTGCAGTTCTACTTGGTTGGCACGGTTTGGTCGCACAGTTTTTCAAACCATGCACAAACCGTGCACAACCCACGACCCTTTTGTTTGTCTCAAACGTTCACCCAAACGCACCCAGGTCACTACTCCAAAACAGAGGTACTCAAAAACAACAAAAGTACCTCAAAATGTTCCCGAGATTGACTCCAGAAAAGTTCAGGATCTTACATTTAACATGGTTAAAAAAACTATCGCACAAAACTTATCATCTGACACAATTCCCACTAATTCCAACTAAATTATTATGGTTTTGAATTTTTTTCATCATTAATAATATTATTCCCTTAAATAATATGCAAATTTAATAATGATCACACAATGTACACTTTTTTTAACACTTAGTTATTATCACCCATTTTGTGTGTAATGCCATCACCCCAGTCATCAACTTCTCTACTCTTATTTAAAATGCCATTTTATTTTCTAATATAATTTTTTCCACTCCCCTAACATTTTTATCTAATAATTAAAATAATTCATATCCATATCAAATGGTTTTAAATGTTAAATTGTAAAATCAATATTTTTAGATAAATATTATCTCTATTATCAATATTCTATAAAAATAAGAGTTGGATCCATTGAAATGATTTATATTAACCTCTCTATCTCTCATAATAATCATTCCATTTGAGAAATATGATATTTATTGGATAAAATAAAGTTTTTATAAAAAAATATTTCATGAAAACTAGGACCTATAGTAAAAAATTATTCTTTAAATGAATGTGAATGGGATAAAAGAGAATGAAGAAGAAGAACCTAACAATTTATCTGGTTCAAGAAGATTAATTGAATCCATAATGTGGATTAATTGGTTTTACTATTAATAAAACACATCTACAATAGTGTAAATATAGTATAGTTTCCCTAACTTGAAATGAACTCATAAAAAATTTGTTTCTAAAGTAACCTGCATTTCTATCATTCATATATTTTCATCATGGTTCATTATTCTACCACACCTAATTTAATGTGGTTTATGTTATTATAGTAATCATTTTCAATATCTTTATTTAGAATTGCGACTATATTAAAACATTATATAGTGCCTCAAATATTTAAGAACCTGTCAAATTACTTACCTCATTTCATGGGACCAAAGATAACTCCATATTCTACCCCTTAGTCGTTATTCACCAGTGAAGTCCAACTAAGACACAATACTGCACATAATTTTCAATAAACACAATATTTTTTAATATATCATTCAGATTATTGGTGAATTTAAATTTATATAGTTTTATATACATATACTATATTAATCCTCTAATTTAGTGTTTATTTAGCCAACTATTAATCATCCTTGCATGGAACATTCTATTCCTTGTAAAATGAATCACACTATGACTATAAAAATGTAATATATTTTCCTATAACATTATTTCCAGCACTACTACGATGTTCTTATACAAAAAAAAAATTTCATCCAATTATGTCACAACAATATAATTTACCCCTTTAGTGGAAATTTCCACCACATTTTGAAATAGATATAAGTAACTTGATGAAACTCCTAATTAACTAAACACATAACTCATGGCAGTCCTTATACAATTAGCATATTCTCTTAAGGAAAATTCTATATAACCATATAATGAAATTCTTTTCCCAACCGTCAAATATATATCCTTGTTTCCCTTAAAATAAAATAGTATTTTCTAATTTAATCCCCATATAATTTTTTTATTTTTTCGATGAATTTACTCATTAATATCATTACATATGAAATATCTATTATGGAAACCATAACTAAATTCAAAAAAAATAAAAAAAATCTTGGGCATTAGTTAATTTTCAGACATACAAAACTACTAATTTTTTTCATTAGTGTTTTTCATTATACAATAGAAAATTTATTATTAAATAAAGAATAATTATATTTTATTCCATATTAATAAAAATTGTAAAACAATTTTTAATATAGTTATATTATGATAACAAGAAGTATCCAACCACACATTATCTAAAAGTCTTCATCACTAGAAACTTTTTATATTCTCTATGATATTTCTTATCAAAAGACATTTCTAACTTCCCTTATAACCCATCAATATTTTTATTTCATGATACTATAAGAAGTATATCATCTAAATACATTAGTAATTTGATATACCCCTAACTAAATGACTTTAAATAGAAACAAGGATCCTTAGGATACTTTTTCTACATTATTGCTAAAAAATAAATCGAACTTATTTTTCAAATTCACGGGTACCTGCATTAACCATTAAAAAATTTTGAAGAGTTTTTACATTTTTTTATTACTTTATAAATCAAAAAAAAACATGTAGATGATCTATATAAATTTTACCCATCATATCAGCATGATAAAAATAAGTATTCATATAAATATAATCAATATGTAAATCCTCAAATGTATCAAAAATAAAAGGCACTCGGATTGTGGTATGATCAACTACAAGTGCGAAAGTTTCAAGGAAATGCACACATTCAATCTACTAAAATCCTTTAACAACTAGGATTTTATTATATATCATCTTACCATCATGTTAATACTTGATAAATATAACTATTTGTTTTTAAATTATTTCCTTCCATATAGTAATACTTTTTTGTCCCAACTCTTATTAGCATCGAGAGAATAATCTTTCTCCTTCATAGACAACTCCAAATTTATCATATCCTATAATTTCATTTATAATTAAATACATTATTTATTAATTCCCTCAGTAAATAAAATAGATTTCAAGAATGATTAATACTTCTACATGGGTCTTCTCACCTTATTTTATCCTCATAGCTCCAACTAAGGCAGGGGGTCAACTAGTATTGAAGTCACAAGATCAGGTACAACTTTTTATTTAAATTGTTCATGGAATGTCGATTAATCAATCCTAGTATCAATTTTACATACATAGAATCTATAAAACCTAATATATCATGAAATACTTTTTAAAAATGAATATGACTTCATTTATAGCCTTTTTTACACGCATCCCCAAGTTTTAACAAACTATGATATATTATTTAATATTTATTAAGTTATAGTTACAACCAAGGTAATTTATTGGTGAGTATAAATATTAATAAATTATTAATGAAAATTTTAATTTTTATAAATGTATGAAATAAATTCTTTGGTAACTAATTGATTATAAAAAAATTAAAATCATTTGAAAACCACGACATTTTTCATGAAAATTGTATCTATGTGCACAGACATGTTTCAAATTAATAAATTAAATACAAATTTTTTTTAAAATAATTTTAATGAACATTATATATTATATATTAAATAATAAAATTAACATTAATTTAATTTCTTTATATTCATTGTATAATAATTAACTATGTTTTATGCGTAAAAATGTATTTTTTGAAATAGTTTTTTTTTGTATCATGTTGTACAATTATTTTAAAATTAATTTTGGAATATTTTGGGAATGAAATTTAATAAAATGGATTCTATAATTGTAATTTTTATATTCTAATTTTGAAAATTGGACACTTATTTTTTTCAATACGATTAATAATCATGGTAAAAATTTTCACCATAGTAAATGATAAATCGTGTAAATATATGTTAACATTTATGTATAAGGTCATAATTTTGTATCATAATTCTTATTTTATGAAGGTATTTTTTCCCATTTCACCTTACACTCCAAATGGATAAATTTAATGGATACATTACCATGAAAAAAAAATTTATAATATTTAAAGGTGAGAAAGTAAGAAAATATCACTCTCTTAGTTTTAAATATATATCATGTATCCACAGAGGGAAAAAAGAATGTTATGAATGAATTGAATGGTATATTTTAAGATTAATGAAATTAATTTTATTATAGAATATTTTTTGGTTTTTTTAATTTTATAATGAATTAAAATTCATATGCAACACCAATGAGGTATTTCTCCAATTAATAAAACATATATACATATTGATTAAAAAATATTAAACCTAATATAATATGAGAGATTTAGATTCTGACTTGAAATTTATAGATATCTATTCCATATTTGGATTGTTTTAATTTGTTATATTAAAACTTCACCTTTTTCTCAATGCATTTAAAGTCAAATAAAATGAATATTGTTAAAAACACATTAATGATGGTTAATCAAAAATAATATTTTATAAAATTCAATAAAATTCAGTAAACATTTAATATTTGAAAAACAGTTTGTATGTTTTTTTTAACGTTTACCATGGCCTATTTACTGGTATTGTTTATTTTACAGTAATTTATAAATCCTTAAATTGAAGAAAACAATAATATTATGGTAATTGTCAAAAGAGTTCAGAGAGGGTTAAAAGTATAAGGGTAAAAATATTATCCAAACTTATCCAAATATTATTTTATGAGATTATTTTTAATCTTAATAATCCTAAAATCAAATAATAAAAATTTTGAAACATTTGGACCTGAAAATAATTTCTATTAATTTAACATTTTAATAAATTCCAAGAGTTCCCCTCCTCTTAATTGTAAAAGGAATGCCCTCTATTCCCTTATTCATGCCACATTCACCCTTATAGATCAAAAAAATACCATTTTGTTCTATTATCCAATTATATATACACTTTATAGAGGTTTTGGTATTCCAAAAAGACCAATACCGGGGCTATTGTGGGGAGATATGAAGGTGTCTTTTCAAAGAAAAGGTAATCAACATAACTGATAAATTTATTTTTAATTCTTATTTCCCACCAATTAGTAATTTATTTTATTTATAAAATAATAAATTCAGTCAAAAAAATACGTAAATGTTATCGTGATTCTGAAACAAACTTCATTCATAATTTTTCCATCAAATGGTATGTGAGAGTGTCCCTAGTTCATACATACAACAAGTCACCTCTAAGTAGTGACACAATTCATTTTCTGTCAACATATTTAAGGAATTTATATTATTATTGGTTTAATTTCTATATGATATTTATGTGATAATTATTCTTATTTAATTATAATATCATATCTACCGTATTACCTTCTAAATCATTTGAAAATAATGTTGTTTCTCTTTGTGTGTGGAATACCACCTCCATGGACTGATATGATTTTTTTTCAATTTTATATGGTTGGTAATAATGATTTTTAATGAATATATATTATATATATGATATAATTATAATTATATATATTTTATTTAAAATTTACCTTTTTGGACCATCTTTTGAAAAATTAAAACATTATTCATGTGTTTATACTGTCAACCATCTCCATGAATAGTTTCATTCTTTTTTTCTATCTCTATAATTTATAAATTATTATAAATATCTATATAATATATATATATAATATTATATGTATTTCAATTATTATTATATATAATTATAATAAATTTAAATTTATTATACAATATTCTAGAGTGATGGCAAATCTAGTAGAACTCCCAGTAAGGGATATTCATTTAAGTTTTTTTCTATGTGTCACATGCTATATACAACAATTATTTCTTTTTATGTGGTGTATATAATAACAATGAATTTATTTTAAAATTATTATCATGAAATTTTTTGAATATAGATATCAACATAATTTTATTTCTTTTATAGGTATTACAATTCAAAAGATACCAAAGTAGTATGTGTTTTATGATACAACATCATTGTTTGTAAGCCCTGTTTTTAATTATGTTTCTAATGAATAAATATTTTTATTTATATCTTAATAATCTAATGAATTTTCTTATCTTAGTATTTTTTATTTAGAAAAAAAATTCTTTTTATTGTCCTTAACTAAATTACACATGATATCAAAAAATGGTTTTTAAATACATTCATCATAATATCTCACTTCAGTCAAAAACATTTTTCTTCCACATCCATGGTTTCAAAAAAATGTTTTAAAGAAGGTTTTTACTATTATACCATGATTTTTTTTTTTGTTATTTTAATTCATGTTTAAATTTTTAAAAAATGGTTTAAAATTAATATTCTTGTCTTTTACTAAAAGATATAATTTTTATCTTTTTCTATAAAAGAATGAAAATTATGTTTTATTTTAATATATACAACATGAATAGAATTACACTCCATCATGATCAGTTATTTTTTTAATAATACGTTAAAATTTATCATATATTGTTGGAAATAAAAAATTTCTGATAATAAATTGGAATGTTTTAAATTTTAAATTTCTTCATTAAAATATAAACTTATGTTTTACCCTAGAAATATTCCAAATATTCTTTCAAAATCATTTTCCATATAAGATATCATCCTTTGATAGAACTTATGATTCATTAGGGATGTGATCCTATGATACCTTATGAATTATTTATATTTATGTTTTATATTTAGGATGATTATATTTTTATTAAACTCTTCCCTTCTCAATAAGTTATTCTATGAAAAAAGATTAAAATGTTTAGGATACACATGTTTACATGGGTTATTCTATGAATATATTTTTAATGAACCCTTTTATCATAATGGTTTATGATATGAAATTGTTTTACAATCTTGAGGAGTACTTATTCAAGGTTTTTATTATGTTATGGGGGTTATTTTATAACTAATGTTGGTGTTTACATTATAACCACAAATGTTGTTGATGTTTAACCAAGTATAATGATTATATTATAACAATCAAAACCATAGAAATTATAACTAAAGATGGGTGGGAATTATATATCCTTATAATGGATTGATTAAATATTGATATCTCATGAAATAAATAGGATTCGAATGGGGAGTGAACCCATATCAGTAAGGGAACCTTCACCTATGATTGTCTTGGGAGTAAACCTTGACTACCACAATGGTTTGGGGAGTAAACTCATTCCACTATGATAGTCATGGGAATGATCCATTAATTGTAAGGAAATGATTTTATATGGTCATTTGTATTCCATAAACACATCTCGTATACTAATGTTACACCCCCTTGATCATGTACTTTGATTTCATGTATGATTAATGTCTTATAAATTTCCATGATTTATTCCATGTGTATGATCCAATATTTTTTCTAGTGCATCACCCTTTTAGATTTTCATTTGATCCATAGATGTTATGTCCTGTTTAGATATCGATAACCTTTATTTGGGAAAATTACACAAATATAAGGGGTGTATTTTTGTTTAAATAAATGTATACTTGGATTGTGAGGAAACTCTATTAAACAATATAGGATCCACAAGTGGAGAGATTTGGGTTTTTTATTCAAATTAATCAAGTTTGGGTATAAATGGGACATGTGTTTCCAACGGTTCTTGTTACGTAGAGAATCCTTAAATGGGATTAAAGCTTTGTAAGGAATCGAGGATGAAAAACTCTATTCGGGACATTTAGATGTTGTTTAAATGGGTAAATAATTTGTAAATGTAAAATGACTCATGTAATGAATTGATTCAAGACGTGATGTGGTTAAACATTGTAAACTAATTACATGTCGTGTAATGTTCAAACAAATTAAATATTTCACCAAGGTGATGGGGTTTTCAGCATATCCTTAAAATTTAAATACATAATGTGTAACTATATTATACACCATGTAATTTCACGTTTATATTTTTAAAGGTGTGTTGTGTCGATTATTTTTTAATCACTGTTCATTTATTTCTTTCCCCTTGACCATTGAGATTTTTTCAAGCGATTTTGGAAGACCTCTCTTGATTCCATATGTCCCAATCATGCATATGATCCCTGGTAATTGGTTTTGCTTGGGTTATCCATTTTCTACTTTTTTCTCCAATAGTTGTAGTTTAATATTTTAAATAAGTCAATTTTTGGTTTTGATCATGATCAGTTATGATTTAGGAAGCTTCGTGAGATCATTTAAGCCTTTGTTCTTGTTATAGAATCCTACTAGAAGTGTTTTTTGATTTTCAATTAAATGTATAGGGTCTAAACCTTTACTATTTGGTTTTAAATTTTTTTTATGTTCAATATTTCAATATTTCCAACATATAATGAACGTAAATTAATTAAATAATAAAATGGATTTTTTCATGGAGCCCTATTTGATCCAATTGGTCACAGACCTGTATTATAGCTACCATTAAAGTGATAGAACCCATGTTTATAAGAACTTTTATAAATTGATTAATGTTTCTTTATTATGACATGGATTTTCGGTGGTTATATAATATATAATCACCTAGGTTTGGGATACTTATTGAGATAAATGACATGTTATTTGTTATGACCAATTGATAAAAAAATGTTTAATTGAACGATAAGTGGTAATTTTTAGAATCATCCATTGAGTATGGAATGTGATATTTTGATATCCTTTTGTTATTAAATGTGTTCTTATAAATTTTTTAGTGCTTGTATGAGGATTTGGTTCATTTAACAAGATGAAAATATTATATTGATGTCTACGCATCGGGACACATGCTAAAACACTTATATATCGGGCTTAGTCTTGATAAATGATCAAATTATTATATAGTGGGTGATGACCAGGCAAACATGTTTAAAAGATTATATAATGGGCTCAATACTGATAAAAAGATAAAGTACTTATATAGTAGGATCAGCCCTTTTTATTTATAAAATGATTATATAGTAGGTTTTGACCCGGATTTGTGTAATTTATAGCTCAGTATAAAGGTCTGATTTGACATGCTTATAAGATATTCTCGTAGACATTTTTGTATGGCACTGATAATGGTTATGGTATACCTAGTTTAAAATTTTATGGTGGTAATGGTTATGAAAAATTATTATTGGTATTCTTGCATGGTACTCAGTCAGGTTAATGTGGAATTAATTTAATTGTTTTAATGAATAAAAAAATTGTTTATTGCATTATTGCACAAACTTATTATCATACTGGTTATACAAATACATGGTGGTTTTTACATACTGAGTTATTCTCACAACCTATTCAGGCCCACAGTTTAGTACCTGAGCGGATTATATGGTTGCATGTTTGGATAAGGGAAAAAGACCTTATTGTTGTTTTTTTTTCTTGCTAGATGGACTGGATTTTGGAATTGGAACCGGCTAGGGGTTCGGGACTGGGTACTTTGAGTCTTTATTTGATTCATATAGTATTTTATATGTATTACTTGTAGATTGATATCTATATACATTCCAACATGTCATTACATTATTCAATTATTATTTATTAGATTATTCAATTGTCTTTATTAATGGTTTCCATTGTATTGTATTGCTTCCCTTATTTTCATGCTATAAAATTTATTTATTATTAGTATATGTTATTTTCCCTATTTTATAACTCTATAACTATATTTTATAGTCTCTCTACTAGACTTATCACATCCCCACTACTGGTCAGTAGCCTCTGGCTTATGACGAGGTGTGATAGAGGTCTTATAACTAACCATTTATAATTGTATGAGAGAGTGTCATATTGGAATACATTAAAAATTGTTATCATAGGTAAAATTGTATCTTATATTTCATTACTATATAATAATGGTATAAAAGATACTAGGATGTGTCAACACATGGTAATTTGATTGTTCATGGTATTATCTAATCCATGTACGGGGAAAATTTGAATGCCTAGGGGTGGATTTCAGTTTATACTATTTGATTGTTATAATGGATTTCATTTAACCCTGAGTGATTATAATTTTGTGTGAGGTAATTATTTCATGATGTTATTTGTACTTTAGAATTAACCTTTCTGGTCTCAAATGGCATGGGATGAGTATTCATGCATCATGATAATAGCAAATGGTTATATATTGGAATTAATTGTTCATGATAGGGATATATTTTTGGCATATGATATAAAATTTCATGTTGAATTGTGATATGAGATGCCTATTATATCTAATAAATGAAATATATAAATTTCTATTTCAAAATAAAACACTTGTAATCTATGTTTAGAGAGACTGTGATTTAGTGGTTCTCTATTATTGTCACCAGCAATGGTTAACCTTATTATAACGAGTCTTCTAAGGAGTTTGTTTATCATGTACAAGATATTCATCCTCCTCATCTTTGTGTTGAGAATCAGGATAGAGGAAATTATCATGTGTCTAATACAAATGAACTACATATTCCTTTATTTCATGAGGATTAGATGGATGTTCATATTCATGATAGATTCTTTAGGTTTATGTGATCAATGGAAAGGGAGAACATTTTCACTATACATTATATTTATAAAACAACAATAGATTTTCATCTATAGTATCCTACTATGTTTATTGTGTAGCAATGATCCTTGGTATAACAGTTCTAGATCGAGTCTGTCCATATGATATTTAAGAATCTCGTGAAACCCACTGATAAGATGTGAAGCTTTCTACTTATATGATTCATGGACCATCCAAGCATTGGAGGGACATTTTGGAGAAATAAGGGATGGAGGATGAGTTTTCATTGAAGGAATTTGAATTAAATTTCACCATCCACTTATAACATTATACATTTAGGGTTTAGAAGGCCCTTGTGTTCATGCACCTGACACAGGAGGGCATGTTAGTCCTGGAATATGTTGAAAATTTCACCAAACTACATTGCTTTACGCCATCTTTGGAAACTCATGAGATCTCTAGGGTGAGATGTTTTCATGATAGTAATAACAATGAGATCATGTAACAGTTGAACATGTTTTATCTGAGCACATTTTTAGATATGATGAATTAAGAACTCATCATGGAAGGTAATCTGAGAGATACATTGACTAGGGGATAGTATGATTCAAATGGTAAAACTATGAACCTGTATTATAGTGAAAATAAGTGTCACTATAAAATTTTTCACCAAGGTATAGGTATTGATAATTATCACATCATTGGGAATCCACGAAAAGAACATATTCTCTTTCAGTGCAATCAGTGTCGAATGATGGGTCACAAATGACCTAAGATTCTATACCTTGCTTTAGAGTGTCATGAATTCACCGGAGTGGTCCACCTAAAATTGTTTTGTAGGGAAATACAGAAAAGGAGAAATGGTTGGGGATTAGTATAGTTACTAATGACATAGAAGGACTAAACTATGCCTCATTGGGTAGGTAGCTAGTGTTCCTTTGGAGAATCTAGCCGGGGAAGAGGATGTGGTACCCCAATGAAGGAATGGTAGTACTAGATAGAGGGTATATCTTAGGGGGTAAGTCTAGTTCCTAGGTAAAAGTGGATAATTATATGCATGTTATCCAGTCTACTCTATGTAGTGTAGATGTAAAACCATATAATTTAATAGGTACAATTCTTTTATCAACTACCCTTTCTTTCTTTTATGTAGAAGAATCACATTCCTTTTTAATCCACTATTTTTTGTAAAATCAGTGGTATTGGATGTGGAAATCATGTATATTGTTTTAACCATTTACAGAATTTTGGGATTGTAGTAAGAGAATATAACACATTTCAAGGCACGTTCTCTAGATATTTCAAATTACTATTTCTTTTGGGAACTAATCATAGTGAAAATGGGAGACTTCTATTTGATTCATTGTATAGATTGGTTAGTTATCTACAAGGATCAAATAGAACACTACCAGAGTAGATTTAGATTTTTATCACTGTAAAAAAGAAGTTATTATCACCCTAGAGAGTGGTATCTCTAGGATGGTCATGCAAGTCCAATTTAATGAAGATTAGATTGTCTCATTGCAGAAATAGATTATCCTTTTTCTTGATAATTGTGGAATTCCACATGTTTCTTTTCCCTAAATGATAGAATATTTTCTTTATTTCATTCCCAATGTGTTCTAGGGATTAAAACCTAAGTGCGATATTGAGTTTATGATCAATTTGGTGTTGGGATCAAATTTAGTATCTATCTTTCATTATATAATGTCACTAATAGACCTTTGTGAGTTGAATATTTAGTTATAATATCTATAATCTAAGGGTATCATTTGGTCTAGAACCTCTCCTTGGGGTCTACCAGTTTTATTCACCAAGAAATAATATTGGGTTGTGTCCTTTTGTGTTGATTATTGGAGAATGATCCATTTAATATTAAATAATTGGTATCCTATTCTACACATTAACAATATATTTGATCACCTGAGTGGTGATATGATCTTCTCCAAGATCTATTTGTGGTCAAGATATAATCAGATGAGCAGAGACCATTAACCATATCTAGGAATACATTTAGTATTAGGTGTTGAATATATTAGTACATAGCGATTCCATTTGGTTTGAATAATGCTTTGGCGGTATTCACTTCCTTGATGAGTCTGATCATTTATCCTTTTCATGAATGGCTTTTAGTGGAATTTGTCGATGAATTATTATTGTATTTACTATCTATGGAAGATCATTCCAAATATCCTAGCATCATTCTGATTACATTGAGATAGAATCCTCTTCACAACAAGATGAACAAATGAATTAATAAAGAAAATTTCATCATCTATGAAATAACATGTGCATGAGTCTCAATGGGCCCAAATAAAGTATCGATAGTGGTGTCTTGGGAGAATCCCCGGAATTTCATTGAGATTCATATTTTTGCATTTGGCATTTTTTTTATAGGTTCTTTATCCATGACTTTTCCTGTTTGGCAGCACCAATGCAAGGGATGACCAAGAAGGGGGTGATTTTTGTTTGGTCAGATGCTTTAGTGAGATCATTTCATGATCTAACAGGATGGTTGAACCGAGAAAAAATCCTCATTTTACCTATTCTGAGTAGAGAATGTACCATATAATGTGACTCATCCAGAATTGGACTCAGAGTAGTTTTGATGAAGGAGGATAAAGTGGTTTCTTATGGCTATATAAAACTGAGACCGCTTGAGAGGAATTACCCTAATCATTATTTGGAGTTATTAGCTGTATTGCGGGGCCTGAGATTCTAGAGGAATTATCTCATGGGTGAGATTTTTTTGCTATAAGCGCAACACAAGATCCTCTGGTACATCATTTCACAATGGGACCCGCACCATTGGAAGAAGACGTGGGTCATGTATTTTCATTCTTTTGGAATTGAATTCAATTATAAACCGAGAAACATATTCTTCATTTCTGATGAATTGATCCTAATGATTTAGGAATAGGTGGTATGTGATTTTTGAGATGATTGGGGGGTTATGACCCTCTTTTTAGACATGCATCTTGATGTTCAAGATTCATAGGGACAAGTATCTATAACTTCCACATATATGATCCTCATTATTTTGGAATCGATCAAGTATAAAAATCTATATTATCTCTAGGACATAGTTTTGATATATAGGTTATATGAGGTAGGGATATACCATAGGGATATTCCCCTGGAAAAACTAATTATTTTCATTTATGTGGATATGTATCGGTTCTTACGGGTATACATGAGAAGCTAATGAGATATTTCCATGCTTATAGATGGAAGGTGAAACCTAGTTTGACCAACATGTATCATGATCTCGAAATACAATACTAGTGGTCAGGAATGAAGAAGGAGGTAGGAAGATTTTTTGGCAAGATGTTTCACTTGTCAGTAGCTGAAAGCTGATCATCAGAGGTTAGTAAGGCATTTAGATCATATTCCCATTCCCGAGTGGACATAGGATGATGTCACTATGGATTTTATCATAGGATTACTCAGGCCAACCTGTAATAATTATGCTAAATGGGGAATTATGGATCAATTGATGAATTTATCACACTTCTTATATATTAGAGAGACCATCATTATTGATGACTAGGGCAGTCATTATGTGTAAAGGGTAGTTTGGTTCATGATGTTCCAATGAGTATTGTTTTAGATAGGGATCCTCATTTCAAATCATAATTCTAGAAGGCTCTCCATAAGGCTCCTGGATTGTATGTTCTTTTGAGTATGGTCTACCATCCTCAGACTAACAGTCAATATGAAAGGACGATTCATGGTTTAGAGGATATATTGAAATCCTCTGTTATGATTTTTTTGATTTATGATAGAAAAATATCGCACACAAAGAAATTTAATATAATAATATCTTTTAGCAATCAATCCATATGAATCATTTTGAATAGAAGGCCATGTCATTTATCTTTTTTCAGATTAAGTTAGGTTATTCATCAGTTATTGGGCCTAGTCTCCTACTTGAGATGTTTATGTATGTTCATTTGATTAGACAGTAGTTTTTGACCATGAAAAGTAAGAAAAAAACATAAACTAGCCATTAGAGATGATCTAAGTATTTGGAGGTTGGTCATTGTGTTTTCCTTTGGGTGTCATCTATGTTGGTGTAATTTCATATCAGAAAACCAGGAAATATATTTCCCAAGTTTGTTAATATATTTGAGATAGTGGATAGGGCCGGTCCATTGGCATATCGATTTTCCCTTACACAATCATATAGTTACTTGAAACAATTTCTGCATATCTCACAACATATAGGATATTATTCTGACCATTTTCATTTAATAAACATAGTAGATGTCAAGAATTGTGTTGATACTTCCTTTGAGGAGAAGTTGATACTGATTTTGGACTTTATTGAGAATTATCTTTGAGGTAGGATGATTCATTTGTATTGATTGTAGTGAAAGAATAGGCATGATCTGCAAGAGACCTCAGAGGGGGATCTTGATATGTTATCGTTGTGGCCAGAATTTTTTGATGAGACACCATAGTGATTCTTCAGCAACTTGGGGACGAGTTATTTTATTTAGGGAGGTTTTAAGATCCTATAATTTTTAATTTTAGTCCCTCCTTGAGATTTTTATTTGATCCTTTCTGGAAAGTTTTATTCAGAGAAGAAGATCCTTTGATTGTTAAAATGACTAAATGTTCATGGATGTATGTTTTTTTAAATAAATGATAACTTGGGTTATGAGTAAATAACAAAAAACTGGAGAGGATCCATACAATTAGTGGTTTAGGGATTTATTGCAAATTACTAGATTCTATGTATAAATTTGACTAGTGATTCCAATGATTTTTTGTATTTTTATAATCCTTAAGTTTTGATTCATTTTTATAAGTAATCTAGGCTAAAAAACTATCAGCATGACATTTACACACCATGTAAATGGGTTACACAACATGTAAAGCCAACCAGGCTCATGTAATGAGCTGATTCATGATATGAAGTTATTATCATTCATGAACGAGTTACATGTCGTGTAAGGATTAGTAAAAATAAATATTATACCAAGGTGATGGGTTTTTCAAGAATCCATCTAAAAATAAATACATGATGTGTAACTATATTACACACAATGTAAATTCATGAGAATAATTATTAAGGTGTGTTGTGCTGTAGATTTCTTATCCACATCACATAATGTTCTATCCTCTTGGGATAAGGGAGTTTTCTTGATTATTTTGAAGTGACATTATTCATTTTAGATGTCTCTATCATGCATTTGATCCCAAGTAAGATGTTTTTTTAGGTTCTCCATTCTCTCAATTAGTTTATATCGCCTTTCCGGTGTAATTTTTTGATCCTTCATATTTTTGGTTTTAATATTGATCGGTTATGATCTAGTAACATTATTTTGATATTCTTGATCATCATTCATGTTGTCTAATCCTATTGCAAGAATTGGTTGGTCATTAGTTAAAGGTAGGGGTGTCTAAAACTTATCCCTATAGTTTGATAATTTTCAAGAATGTACAATATTGAAATGGCACAAATATATGATGCACATAAATTAACTAAAGGATGACCTTGATTATTCCATGGTATACCATTAGATCTTAGTCATTATTGACTTGGATTTTAACTACTGTTTGGGTGACCAAACCCATATTTATAAACGATTTGATGAATAAATTAAAGTGTTCTTAGAATGACATGGATTTTGGGTGATTTCATGATATAGATTAACCTAATTTTGGAATTATTATTGAGATAAATGTCATGTTATTGTTTATAAAAAATTGATAAATGATATGAGTCATCCAAAGATAAATGATAATTTTCAAAATTAGTCATTTAGCCTAAAATGTGGTATTGTGAAAATATTTTTTTTTTAAAATGTGTTGTGATGAATTTTTTAATGCTAATATCATGAATTATCCCATTCAACATAATGAAATTATTATATAGTGGACTATTACCAGTGACATAAACTGAAATTATTATATACAAGGATTAGCCATAATAAATTATTAAATGATTATATAGTGGTCTATGCCAAGTGACACATGCTAATATTTCTATATATTGGGCTCATACTTAATAATGGAATAAATGCTTATATACTACTTCCAACACTAATTGATTGTTAAAATGCTTATATAGTGTGTTTTGACAGAAATTTATTTAATTTATACCTTGTTAATAATGTTATGGATGGCTTGGTTTTGAGACATTCTCAAAGTCATTTTGGCATTGGACTGAGGCTTGTTATGTTATCTCTTGGTTATAATGTTATGGTTATCATGGTTTTGAGACATTCATAGATAAATGATGACATGATATCAAAGTAGGATCGTGGGGTATGAATTTAATTATTTAAATAAATAATAAAAATCTATATTTCATTATTGCCCACACTTATTGTCATACTATTTTTCTTTATACATAGAGGTCTTGACCAACTAAGTTATACTCATACCCTATTTGGGCCATCATTTTGGTACTCTGGAATATTATATGGATGTAGGTTTGGATAAGGTAAAATAAACTTTCTATTGATTGTTTTTTTATAAAATGAGATGCAGTTCCGAGCTGCGACTGACATGTGGTTCTGGACTGAGGACATTTGAAATTTTTTTGAGTAAACTAGTGATTTATTTTTATTAGTTTTAGAATGAAATTTGGTAATATTATAGTATGTACTACTGTTATTATATTATTATTTATTGGATTTTTCAGTTTTCTTTATTTTGGGTTTCTAGTGAATCATATTTGTCCCCTTATTTCTACACTCTGGTGTATAGCTATTATTATTTTATGTTATTTCTATAGAGTTATAACTTTGTATCCTATGGGTATAGTATCTCTACTATAATTATCACACCTCTACTTCTAGTATAAAACCTTTCACATAGGTGGAGGCACACTTAAGGTCTCATAACCAATAATTTATATCCATGTGAGAGAGTTCCAGATCGGGGGACGTTACACCATGACTCAAGATTATGATCTATGATATGTAGAGTATTATTTTCAAATATTATGATCATGTTATAATACTATTATTTTCATGTTGTACATAAGTATTTATTTATATATCCTTTTTTCCATTATGGAGGATATGAAATCACATTTTCTTATTTTTTTCCCACAAGTTATGAAGAATAGTACTACACAAGATATTTCTAAGAAGGTGTCTAGTTTTGAAGAACATAGTTAGAGAAGTTGTATATATTTTTTAACCAGTTTTGTACGTATCAATGTTTCCAAAGGCACTAGAAAAATATAATTTTCACACAGATATTTAGGTTACATAATTAATAATCATCTATTAAGATGTGATTTCTATATATGAAAAGTATGGTTTGTTGTATTTTCTATCAGAGAATGGGTTTTTTTAAATTTGGAAACATGGATGAGAAAAATTGAGTGAGGTCCATAAGTATAAATTTATTTATTGGATAAAATCAAAAACATTTAGTAATTAAAACAAATGGCACAATTTAAAACTATGGTGTCATAGATTGAAAATAAGGTTTATTAATTTAGATATATGATAAATTATAAATAATATTATTGGATTTCAAAAATTGATTATTATTTGTACCACTATTCTTTTTGGTTTTATTCAATAGATAAAACTATAATGAATCACATTAATGTGTAATGTGATGCAAAATTAAAGTATTTTCCACATGATCAATCGAATGTTATGGGATATAGAATGAAAAATATCATTATTATGATCAGACAACATTCTCAAGTGAATTGTTTCTCTTAGATTCCAAATGTGAAAAATAAGGAAACATGTTCTTCGGAATCCATTATGAGTCAACAACCATCTTTTTTTAGTGGATCCACTAATCCACTAGTTGCGGACCAATGGTTCAGTGCCCTGGAAATGATATTTTCTATTCTCTAAAGCTCATTAAATGATAATGATATGTCATTAATTTGTCATTTTAAAGACAAATGGGATAAATGGTTCACTCTTATCAAGAACACTAGGAAATAGAATGAAATTTAATCCATTTACGGTGTGAGTTTAAGATCATACTTATCATTAAATAATTTCATTTTATTCTTAGTATAAAAATTGAGATGGAATTTTTGAGTAGAAATATAAGTCTGATGAATCTTTTGGAACATATGTAGAAAATTGTAAAAAAGATCGAAGGTATGCTTATGGTATTATCATCCCACCTGAATTTATGGTAGAATGATTCTTTATAGGCTTAAAACCATGTCTTTTAATGGTGACTTCCCTAAGGGACATCAATAGTTATGAAAAAAATAATTCAACGCATTGTCTTGGTGGAAATAGGGATTGCATTTAATCATCAATGTCATGGTTTTGATAAGAAAAGAATGATGGAATTAAAATGGAATTCTATAAACTATGGAGTGAAAATTTTTAAATTACTATTATTATCAAAGTGTGTATGGAAACATTTATAAAATAGTTTTATAGGAATTGTTAAATGATTAAATTGTGGAATGGAAAATCATCATGAAATTGAATGTTGAAGTGATGGAAAAAATTCCAATAGAATAAAACACCAACAATTTAGTGTTTCTAATTCAATGAGTATAACAATTATGCCAAGTAGTGCCCAAATTTTAAATTTAATGATGATGATCTATGTTAGAAATCATTAAATCATAGATAAAAAGAAATATATCATGCGATCAATATTTATGATGACGAGAGTGATAATGACATTATGAAATGTGAACATACCATCCACTCTATAATTTGTTATTTCATAATTCATTTTGGATCTACCCACCCTTTTATATTCAAACAATTTATTAATGGAATCACTATATACCAAAAGTGATTAAATGATCAATTATCAGTAACATAATTTAATGGTACGATGATCAAATCCAATGTGTATGATTCTTCACTGGTTAATGTTTAATGGAATGTGATTCTAGAACAAAATTATTATTCTGTATTGGGCTGAATTTTATGTCATTCTAGGTAGTATTGGATTTCTTTAAATAAATGTTGCATCAATTTCTTGTTTAGGATGTCGCTCTTGATAATATTAATAAACCTATGATCATTTTTCAAGGCCAGGATAAATATGATCTTCTAAATGAAATTAAACCCATCATATGGGGAATTATTCTAATTAAAAAGGGGAATTCTTCTAAGATGGTTGGAGAGAAACTCAATATTGAAGATATTCCTATTGTAAGGAAGTTTATTGATGTGTTTCCATAATAATTTATTGGTATTACACCAAATCGTGAAGTTGAGTTCTTAATAGAACTCATAACATGTTTTGTGCCAATCTCAAAGACTCCATATATAACAGACAAGACCAAGTTACTAGAATAGAAGATGAAAATTCAAGTGAACCATGAAAATGGATTCATTCTTCCATGGTATTCACCATTTGTTGAAAGGGTTATTTTGTGAAATAAGAAATATGGATCAATGTGATTATATATATATTACAAAAAATGTAACCAGGGCAGTGTCAAGAAAAAGTAGAATCTAACTCATATTGATGACTTTTTTAATCAACTTTGTGGAGCTCAGTACTTTTATAAGATTGATCTTCTTTTTAGATATCATATATTGAGGGTAAAAGAGGATGATATACCCAAGAAAACATTTTGTATGTAGTATGAGGACTATTAATTCATAGTGATTCCATTCAGTCATACTAATTCCCCAGCTATCTTCAAAGATTTAATGAATAGAGTCTTTATTGATTACCGTGACACAAAAAGAAAAGGGATGAGTATCAGTATTTTTTTATTTGTTGGTGATTTGAACCGCTGCTACATGATTCTATGAAGGTTTTAAAACCCACCACTAAATCATTTGTCGTCATCTAATGCACGGTGGATTCTTCTATTTAGCAGCAGATTTTGGTAAAAATTGTAAAAAACATATTTAGTAGCAGTTATTTCAATTTTCGTGGCTTTTTTATAGTGGTGGAAAAATGATTATTTAATGGTCGTTATAACCACTGACAAATTTAAAAACAAATCCTTCACAAAACACTGTTAAACTAATTATAACCGCCGCTAAATAATAGTGTTTCATATTTAGCAGTAGTTTTAACTGGCACAAAAAAGAAAAATACATCTTATAGTTATATTTATAACCATAAAAAATAAAAATATTCCATTAGTATAGGTGGTTTAAAATTTCTCTAAATGATTATTTTTCAAAGAAATTTCACCTGGAGAATCTACATCCCCAGAACTACCCTGAAAAAAAAATCGCAAACCAATTGTATCTCTTATCAGTAACACACCAAATCCATATCAGAAGCACAAAAAAATAAAAATATACTAAAATATGACATCAAAAAAAGAATATATTAGATCAAATCCAACCATAAATTGTTTCAGGTATCTGTCACAAATAATACTTTAACCCTCTCATTTTATTTTAGTCCAAAACATCCAAAAGACCACTAATCACTATCAGCTGAACTCTACTTGTAACCCTCGACATATCCATCTCCATCTTAATCTACATCACTACATCCTACTACCATTATCTATAAGAAAATTTTATTGAAAATTAAATAAGGTTTTATATTTATATTTAAAAATAAAAAAATAAAAGTGTGTGTATTAAATTAATTTATGTTTTATGATTTGATTTCTCACCATCAATCATCGATGAAATATCACTCGGGACATATCTGATAATATTCCAATATAACTAAACTGATGATTTCAATACCGACATTCATTCCATAACATCTACTATAAGAATGTGAAAAAATATCTATACAAAGATATTTTTTTAATATATTTGAATTTAATAACATAATGACATTTAATTACACCATAATGTATTAAAATTGCCTTTATTTGAAAACCAGAAACATCCTTTTTCCAACATGAAGGAATATGTCTACAATCATTATACCTAATTGGAAAGGTACCTAGTTATGCCACCAGCTGCCCTGGAATGTAGTAAAATAATCCTGTGGCGTCATCCATAGGGACCCTATATCAGTCAAATGGGACAACTATTTTAGTCCATTTGAGATTCTAGAGATCTTGACTTTTAATATTTTCTATGTATTTTCATTGTTTCTATATTTTATAAAAAAGTAGTTAGTAGTTTAAAAAACTACAATAAATTTATTCATATAAAAAATTGTACCTATAATAGTCACCATCCAATATCCTCACAATTAACTAGGGGTGTTCTACTACCTCCCTGTTGTGTGTCAACTGGTATCAATATAACTCTTTATCCTTATAATTCTTATCATTTAATCAAATAAAAGTAACTTCAGAACATAAATTTCTGATATTCATGTAGAAAAAAAATACTAAAAGTGATAACATATACATGGTACTGATTTTTTTTTTACAAAACTATAATAATGAATGACTTCACAAATGACATAAGTGGTTGATAAATAGATGGATGATTGTACATACTATCATTTTCTCCTTCAATAATGTCATTTTATTACTCCATAATTACTTCATCTAATTCATGTACCCATTAAATACTAATATTTTTAATATCATGATAGAGAAATAAGTTATCTTCTTGATTTTTATGGGATTCAATGTGAGAGTTAAAATCTTCCACATCATTACCCATATCATACAAGTCTCTATTTTTTACATGAAAAGCTACACTCCAACCTTCATGCATAACATATTCCACATAATATACTATTTTCACATGTGATGATAAGGTATATGGATCATGTAATTCACAGTCTCCAGCATCCATCCAGTGATATAATTTCAAATAAGTAAATTAAAAGTAATCTCTTTTAACATGGTTGATAAAATAGGCCCAATTACTTTTGAATAAAATAATTGATATGTTCCTATGGTAATTTAATTAGATAATATCAGTCAACATTCTATAGTATCCCACTTAATAAAACATAAATATAATATTATTTTATGTTTTTAAACCCTCTTCCCAATCAACAGTATGAAATTTAAATCCATTCACATTATACGCTTCAAATTTTCTAGCCTGTTTTAGAGGACCTCAGGAAATAAATTTCAAATCATCTGACAACTCATCTCAAGTATCATTATTTATGATCAAAAAAAATTTATACATTATTGTATTTACAAACTATATGTTCCAACCTAATATTTATATTGATTTCAAAATTTATGAAGTTACACATCTTACAACCCATACTAAAAGATCTTTATTAAAATTATTTATTATATCTTTCTCATTTCTTGATCAACCTCTCATTAATAACCTTGTTTTTATCCTCAACTCTTCAATAAATGGATTTACAATTTCACTATTCAGCATAACATATCTATGTTCTAGTGATAATTCTATTTCTATCAGTCTTACATTTGAGCTCCTCCCAATTGATCGTCCCAAGGTAGGAAAGATTCTTGATTCCACATGTAGTTAAAATTGATTTGATGTGGAATAAACATGCCCAACTCAATGGAATGTTGTATAAATGTCATCAATGTATCTAGAATAAATGGTAATACACTCCTCTTCCAAATATCCTTTAGAAATTGAGCACCAAGGTTGAAATTTATTTTTCACATATAAATTTAGATTCCCAATATATCTTTGAAATAAAATAAAAAATAATAATTGTGTATTCAATGAAGTTCCAATAATTGTTTACTTAAATAAAAAACATATAAATAATGTACATTTCATTTGGAAACTTTCATTTATAATTTACAGGTCCTCCTAATTTAGCTTCATCTTCTGTATACACAATTATATGAATTATGACCATAAAAAACAATGGAGGAAAGATCGTCTTCTTTGCACAAAGTGCCAATAAAAATCTCTCCCAATGGTTGGAAAGCATAAATGGTTCTAGAGATTTATCACATAGTTGTATAAATAATGTGAAAAACTGGTGTATAATATCAGTAGCCTTTTCAAGTAATAATATATTCAATTCCAATGATAGAAACTACTATAACAAAATATGTGAATTGTGAATTTTCAATCCATGTAACCTACGATTCCTTAATTCAACACACCTGTAGCTGTTACTTTAATATCCATCAGATACCATTAAATGTTTTAAATTTATAAGGGATGTAACTTTAACCCAATTTTTCATTGAATTTTTTGAAGCATACTTTCCTTTCTCATATATGTAGAGATCGCTATTTATGTTAATTTTTTTAAGTCTTTCCAAGCATTGAGATGATCCTTCGATTTTCCATGCTCATTAAGAAATTCGAAGATCAAATTGTCCCAAATATTTTTCTCAATATGTATCACATCAATATTATATTATAATAAATAAAATTCCAATATAAAAGTTTGAAGAAAATACTTTTTTTCTTCCATTGATTCATTCTAATTTAACTTGTTGATGCACTTAGAACTCATTTCCCACTATCATTGAAATGATACACCTTCCCAAATTCGGTTTCAAAATTTGCATGTCTATCCAATATTTTAGAACAGATCAACAATTTCTGAGGTGGAATAAGATAAATAGAACCATTTAATTTTGACATTTTTAAATGAAATTAATTATATGTTTCAAGAAATATTCACTGATATAAGAAGCGCCATTATCTACTGTGAGGTAATCATTCTATCTCAAAATCCAAGTTACAAATTGGAAACATTAAACATGTGTACATGTTCCAACCAGCTATGTTCCAAAGTCTAGGGATGTCACTAATGTTCCACATTATAGAATCATTCATTTGTAACATTGTTCTATAACATGCATCCTATATCTAAACACTGTTTCTCCACAACTCTTGTATTTATTCAATTAAAGGATAAAAGTATACAAAAATATCATTTCCAGACATATATTTTTTAGGAATAACCATTAAAATGATAAATTATGTAAGTTTCATAAACATCTATGGAGTTATATTGTAAGGGATCAAAAAAATATCCAAATTCTATAAATAGTGCTCAATGTCCCAAATGGGTTTAATCCATCGGCTTCCAATACCAATTGATCATTCGTAGGATCAAATGAGAAATTAGGATGTAATGAATAAAATGCATTCCATGATTGTGAATATCCTAGATGTCACATTAACATGTCATTGTTATAATCTATAGAATTACACTCCATGTGTTCAGTAGGATTTGATGTCATGAATAATCATTTCAATAAAATCTTTAAAGAAAAGGAACCCAAATCCTTTTAAGGTGTGTTCCCTTTCTTCTTCTTTATATTAGCATGTTCATTTGGACTTACAACATCACTTATTGAATTCAATCTATGAGAAGAATTTTTTTTCCATCATTTCCTCTTGAATCCCCTCACCAATAAATCATACAATAATTAGGACACACATGTATTTATGTATGCTTCATACCAATCTTGTTAACAACTTTTTGAT
Organism: Viscum album; assembly: GCA_963277665.1. Lineage (NCBI taxonomy): Eukaryota > Viridiplantae > Streptophyta > Magnoliopsida > Santalales > Viscaceae > Viscum > Viscum album. The sequence goes on along the minus strand of OY728162.1, from coordinate 1,229,203,535 downwards.
ATTGTAAAAAGACTCGAAAATATTTTCTTTTAAAAATTCATAATTTAAACATTATAATATCATGGAAATTTCCATATTTTTAAATCCACATTGTCATTTCATATCTTAAAACTTCATTATAAAATAATTTTTTAAATATTTCAACCATCCACTATAAAAATATTGATTTACATCATCAACAAAACAATGAAACACATCAGTCTGGTCATTGACGTTTTCTCTTACATTAGTCTCCCCAAAATCATGATGATGATCCAATGATATGTTACAATCTTGATATGGTTTTCATAGAGTTTTAAAAACATTATATGTCACATTTATATTTTTAACACCCTCAACTAGTTGTTCTGATTTGTTTTTATACTGATGATTCTTTCTTGTAATGATGAATGCAATATTAATAAGGTTTTTCATTTCAATTTCCATTGCAAATGAAGATGGGAGGTCACTGATTCAATTAATGTGAGTACACAATATTTCTATAATATTCGATGCTCTATAAAAAATCCAACAAAATTAGGAAGTATGGAATTTCTTCAATATCAAGTGTTTAGAAACTTCATCTCTCTTCATACATCTTCTAAATATTCATATAGGACATGGAAATCTTATTCTCCCATTAACATATCCATTAGTAATTGAAAAATCTAAATACTCCTCTAAACCCTTAGCATAATAAGGTGTTTTACTCTGTAATGTGATCAATATTTTATCCATATATATCACAATGTTCCAACACATTATTAAAAAAAATAAAACACATAACTATTACTAATTAGGAAAATAGATATTGGTGAAATTTGTTAATGTGGGTAATGATAATGAAGTGAATGAATATCCTAGATTGAGAATAGAGGAAACCTAAAATAAATAGTGTGACAATGGTAGTATGACCTTAAATGTTTAATCCTTCAAAACAACACATGGAATACCTCACATGAGTTAGTGTAAATCTCACCTCCTAGTAGAGGTTTAAAAAAATTAAAGATTCTAAATCTTTAGATTATTGGTGATATATTGTAATCAAAATGAATACCATTTTTATGGGAATCAATACACCCATTGTTCTTGATATTGAATTTTTCTATACAGATATGATTTATATAGAGGAGGGAAAGAGATAAATTTATTGATGCAATGGTGAGAGATAAGAATGAAACTATCCTAGAATTACAAAATCACTCATCTAGTATAACTAGTTAGAGAAATGGAAGAATTATATCATATATAATTTGATGAATTTTCACATGTCAATAAGAAAAGGTAAAATAGTTCAAATGAAAAAAATCAGTTATAATAGAGTGAAAATATAATTTTAGAACCAGGATTCCACTAGTCATTTATACATGGGGAACTAGTATGGTCATTGAGAACTCTGATGATACATTGGTAGAGACCTATGATTATTGTGAAAAAATAGAAATACAATGGTCTATACATATGGTCTTTACAAATGAATCATGTTCCTTAATTATAATTCTTACAAAGTATGTCATTCCTATCAATAATGAATGGTTTCTTATAAAATACTTATCCTTAAAATAATCATCCAAAGTTTAACTTCATATTTCATAATAAACAATGAAGAATATATATAATTTAAAATAATAACTACCATTTCATATTATTGATCAAACCATATGTAACTATACCACAATTGGGAGGCTTCTGCTGCATCACAGAGCAGCATAGACAATGGAAAAGCAGCGCAGACAAGGGCTCGAGTGGCTCGGGATCTGAGGGCTCGAGCTGGGCCTCGGTCAGAGAAGGCTCAACGAGCTAGGTCTCAGCCTGTGAGGTCTTATAGGGCTCTAGCTCAGACGACACCTGTAAGGGCTTCAACGGATTGGGTTATGAGGGATCAGGCTTAGACAATGATGGATATGAGGGCTTGGGATTGGGATTGGGATATGCCGATGTGGGTTTGGAGGGCCTAGGGTAAGGGGCCCCCAGTGACGGGTTGGATGTATTAGGATCAGGCGATGCTGGTGGGGGAGGGGGGGGGGGGCTTAGCTAGGGTTTGGGGATGGGGGATTTGGGGGAGGAGGTGGGATAAGAAGGGGTCACCGAATGAAATCTCACTAGTATAAGAATACCTTGATACTCAGGTATGGGTCACTCCTAGAATCGATGGGGGACACCAAAAACACAATATATATCAATCCTCTATGTAGTGGATCTTATTTCAATGATTCTACACACCCTATAAAAATAGACTATTAGATTTAGGATTAAATCCCTACTCTGGGTGGTCATACTGATTCCAAAAACTCCATCTAGGGAACAATGGTGATAAAGTATCACACTCTAGTCTCTTGGAGGGACACCACAACTCTATATGATACATGGTCTCTATATTTGATCACAATCATGTGGTAAAGATTTAATTCTTCACTATACCCTCAAGGAAAATTACCAAGGGAGCATACTCAACCTATACTAGTCCAAACCAAGAAGACGAAGAGCTACAAACACTCTTAATGGGGGTACACGACATGTCTATTTATACTTGTGCCTTCTTTTATAGAAGAGACTCAAATTTTATGTAGTCTCCATATACACGTCATGTAGGGGAACTACATGGTCTATAGATACACATAGTATCATACCCATGTCACATATCTATGTATGTGCATCAAGGATGTATCCGTGTATCAACTGGTGTAGGAAAATTGTGTTTGTGTCCAAGTACACGACATGCCATCTGGATGTGTACATTTTACTATGTCCAAGTACTCTCCAAAGTACATGTTGAGACATATCGAAAAATTTAAATATCGTGTGATAGGGTTGACAAGTCGTATGTTCCATATCAATATCCTGAGACCCTAGCCACCACTGAATAAACCCCACATGGTCTGTAATCCTATTTTACATGTTGTTTTTTTGGGATTTTCTAGATATGAATTTCCTCCTCCATTCTTCCTCACACATTGAATCTGCATAGATTCCTACTTAAATTCACCCCATAGATCCCATATCTACAAAAACTGAGCCTTTATATAACCCTCAAACTGTAATCCAATCTTGAAATGAATCAGGAAAAACCACCTATGATGTGCATTTTTCACACACCTCTTCGGGAATAAGAAGAACCCTCAATTTAGTCCTGCTCCCCCCCAAAATATCCACCATCCCCATCGATCATTGATCCACAACCTCCGTTATGTTTTTTACCCACTTTTTTGCTTCATTGAATTGAATAATTGTCATGAAACAATAAAGAAACATGTATTTTTGAACCATTGGATAATATGAATATAAATCATGATTGCACAAATTGTTTTAGGGATAAATCCATAAACCATAATAGTGAAGAACAAAACCTATCCTTTTTTTATAGTATCAATTTGATTTCATAGAAAAATATGGATGAAGAGGGACGATCAAGATGAAAAAATAAATAATTCTGAAAAATTAAATATACCAGTAATGTTTGAATAAATTCTACTTTTGGAATTGATTCACATTCTACTGAGATTGAAGAAAATGATGGAAATCATAAATAACAACATCCTGCCTAGATTTTAGATTGATCATTAGTGAATAATTATTTCATTACTATCATTGACAATATCCTCCAACTCCATTGGATCCATGATCTATGATCAGTCCAAGATGTATCATCATTCCCTAATAAATCACTCTAATGGATGTCTGAATATCCATGGTTTGAGTGGAAAACCATGAAGAAATTATAGAACCGAAAATTTAAAGGGGAAACAATCAATACATCAAAATCATAACACAATAATTTTTTTATAATTTATTTTTCTAATTATTTCTGCAATGAATTTTTCATATAAATTCCCTAGTAAATAATATTATGTCATGATTAGGGTATAACCTAAATTCAAAACACAATAGTTCCATCATATTTCTAATATGGTCCTCCATCCTGGAGTTATTCCACCTTTCGTAAAAACATTTTGTGCATTCAATTTAATATCTTTAATATATTTCAAACATTTATTTTCAAAACATTGGGCCTCATAATTACACCCCATATTAGTGGATGATCTCAAAAATAATACAAATAATATCCAAAAATTATATATTGAAAATAAGAGACATTGTATCCATACTCCCAAAATCATGCACCTCGCATATATAAACTAATTTCCCCTACATTGATACAGATATATATCATGTATATTGTTCTCATGTCACAAAAATTATTTTATTGAAACACTCTCCTTTCCAAAGTCACATTAAAAAGGATATCCATTGTTTATCCTAACCATAATATAAGTTTTACTCACTATAAACCATCCATGAATTCCACATAAGGATTAGCACTAATGCTGGGGATGTGGTAATCTCTCAAGATCACATTTTTTCTATATCTTGATATCAACTATAGAAGGTATGGCCATTAGTAACTAGTAAAATGGGCCTATCATATTCTATATAACCCAATTCCATCAATCAATATGAAAAGGAAAACATGTGGTATAATGTTTTGTCATTTTTGAATACCCACTCATTTTCATATATCATACTCCTTACTTGACAAAAAACCATAGGCACCCCCCATGTCATCTTACTTGGTTAGCCTCAAAAACCACAAGTGAGACCTCCCAAGGATAATTGATCCATTTCCCAATGATGGACACCCTTTTTGGTTATCAATTCTTACTTTTCCAAGCCTCTTACCTATTGCACATTGTCATTAGTGGTCTAAAAATAAATGAAAACCCCCAAAGGGATTACTAAGGGTCAATCATAACCCACTAGTCTTGCCTCACATGCAAGAAGCCACTCACTTTCCCAAATACAAGATAATAAAAACACAAGTTAGTGGTATATTTTTTAGAAATTACAATGTTTTTAATTTCCCTATATTAATCGGATGGGGATATTAAAATCATAATTTTTTTATCCATTGGTAATTAGTTAGAGGTTTTTTTATATTCAAAATGGTTTGATGAAACCACTTCCCATTCATATAAGGGTGTTGTTTTTAAATTTATGAAAAACATAATGTTATAGTTTTTAAAATAAATAATTAGTCAGCATCGTGGTGGTTAAAAAGGCCTAAGATAATACATACCAAGGGTAGTTTATAAATGTTTTCCTTATTTATTGACATTTTTACTACCACTAAAAAATTATTGGAGGTTTAACATAATTTTACGGTTGATTGTCAATTATTAGTGATTTTAACCAACACTAATAAGATAGAAGTATTTTTCAAAATCGATGATTGATTAAAACATAGATATTTTAAAAAACATATATTAGAACCATAAAATATGACTCAACCTCTAGTATTAAAATACTACTATATAAATAATATACAATATTCAAAAATTTCAATTATCAAACATACATTCAAAATACAATTTTAAAATTCATTAAGGATTTTATAAACATACAATATATCAATAAAATATTTCACATGTAGAATATATCTGTTTCAATCAAAAATAATTTTTATATAAATACGAATCAAGTATAAATGATATTATAATATGACATGTTGACTAACTCTATATAATACATTCCACTAATTTTCCTGTCAACTAGAAGCTCCTGCTATATTTGGTTACTTCATTAAAAATAATTTGGAATGAAAAATAGTTTTAATTAGATTCCACATAAAAATATTTTTTAAAAATATTATAATATTACAAACACATTAAAATCAATATAAAACAGTTTGTACCATTATTGTTTATCCATCAACGTTTTTCCTAAATATTTATATGCTCATTGATACCCAATTGTTTCATTCAAATGAATATAGAAATTCATATACATATTATATATGTAAAAAATAAAATAGTAACATTTCATAGAAGTATTAGAGAAATAATATTAATATTAATTTTTTACTTACTTTTAGTTATTTATCAAAAATATCATTCCTCCTATTTTCTAGAATACGCATCAAGTCATTATAAGTTAAGATAGAGGACATCATCTCCCATGATAACATATACTTACCCTAGATTATCATAGATAGTTATTATATATTTTTAGAAGAATATTCAATACATTACACAAACACACACCAGAGGACTATAAAGGTATAGTGCCTTTTGAAACATGGACACACACAAAACCGGTACATAAGAGTGCCACATCATCTCCCATTATGTTCTTCATAGCTAGAACCCATATTTTTCATATCGTAAATAAAATAATTATTTATATCAATGGTAAATTAAACATAAAAAATGGTGATCTCATATTCTCAGTAAGGGTAAAAAAGGTATATATTAAAATAACATCAGAATATGGGTATGAGAGCATTATAATATCATATGAAAATGATATCTGGCATATCATATAACATAAACACGAGTCATTAAAAAATCATGGTAGTTCATAAGACATGAATCATAATTTAATCATGTAACATGATTCATGAGAGCCTAACATTGGGATAATACATTGATTTATGAAATATAAATAATCACAGAAATTATCATATCAAGGATACCCACCAAGTAATATATAACATAATAGGATTGGGATAAACACCCTTATACTAGAAGGAATATTTGAATAAACTCATATGTACCCTTTTTGGCCTTGTTATAAACTCTTGTATACCCTCTTTCAGTCTTTAAATATCTTCCCATATAGCCTTTCAGCTCATATAACATTAATCATTACCCAATGTATTGGAGGGAGATGTAGGTACCACCCATCACATGATGACAATATTACATACATGTTACAAAATATCATAAAAGAGTTATTTTATCATATAAATTAAAATTAATAGGATTCAAAATAATTTTATCATTTAATGAAATCATAACCTATAAAAAACATGATCCATAAGAATTTTATCATAGTAAAACCCGTAGAAGAGAATAGTGTTTCATAAACATATTGTCATCATAAAAATAAATCACTCAAATAAATTGTAATAATTTTATAATTAGATCATATCCCATGTAAATATTATGCAACATCAAACGATTCTATATTATATGTAAATTAATTTTGAAATAAACTTCACTTGAATCGTTTCTTGAGGAAAATTTCTTTTCATAGAAAATAAGATTTTTAAAACTAATCATTCATAAACTATATTGGGAATAATTTTATTTATAAATAACATTTAAAACATAAAATGTAAGCTTTAATAAAAACATTTCTAATAAATGAATGAAATTTTTTCATGTCATACAGTTAAAAAAATATTCCATTAACATTTCCAAAAAAATCCAAATGGACATTATTTGGAAAACACCATGAATATTAATTTAAAAAAAATTGTAAAAATTCTATCATGCGTAATTTTTATAATTTTAAAATTATTTTTTGAAAACATTTTTTGAAAAAACTATTTTGGAAGAAGACTATTTTCTGAGCGGAGAGATAAATAAACAATATATTTCTTGAAAACATCATTTTGATCCCCTAAGTAAATAAAGATAAAAATAAAAATTCAAAACAAGTATTGTATTGAACTAGAAAAATTATGTGGATAATAATGATTTTTTTAGGGGTAGATCATAATATCTTTTCATTGAAAAAATAATTATAAATAGTCCCATTAAACAATGATATTGTTACATAAAACTCTTTCCACTTTGGTAACTTCAAATATTTAAACTGATGATATAATATCATTAATTTAAAATTATAATATAATGAAGATAATTATATTTATAATATAAAATTTTATAGGGTAAGTATATACACTTCATATAATATGGTAAGTGTATAAAATAACTTAGGTCTCCAAGATGAAAATTTGGGACAAAAATACCTTATAACTTTGAAATTTTTTGAACTTAAACCTCATGAATGAGATATAATCATATAGACATTTAAATCCCCATAATTGTAATAATATGAATAATAAATTAAATTCATTTTTCTATATAATCCACATAAAACAAATAGGTGTTGAGTATAACATTTGTCTCCTAGAAGTAAAGTGTCAGATGGAAAACCCATTCTATATGTCTTGAGATCATTCATACACATTAGAACCATCCATATAAAAAATATATGTTTATTATAAATCTATTAAATAATTTTATATAAATATATAGTTTCATATATTATTTACTTATTACCATTTATTACTTATTTATTAACAATTTCATGTTATATTCATGTTTTAGGAAATAAATTCTTTCTTTTTCATGTATATTTTGTCTTTGAATTTCTTTTCTTATTACTTTTATCATTGTTAAAAAATATAATTAATTTTGACCATGATATAAATATCATATATAATCATTATTGTGATCTATAAAATTTAGAGATAGAAAATGAAATACATATCTCATGGAGATGGTAGGAAATGCGTACACATGAACATTGTTTCTATTTTCTAACGGAAATAATGAAGGAAGGTAATTAATATATTAAAATTAATGAATAATATTTATTCAATATATATCATATATTTATTTTGATCTATCTTTACTACCTTCCATGTTATACTTGAATGAATCACATTGCTTTTCATGGCAGTAGTCTACTATATACACGCTCTACAATATCGAATTACCATAAAATGAATAGTAAAAAGGAACCTATGATATAATTTTTATAGAATCATAATAATATCATATAATTAAAAAATAAATAATAAATATATCATTTTATCTAGACATAATAGGTGGTAATGTAAAAACAAATGACATGGGCTTGCAAGGCGGTAGTCCACCAAACACACGAATTATGATTTTGAAACCCATTCAATGGATGAGGTAATGGTTTTGGGTAATTAAATAAACTAAAAACACATTAGTATATTTAATGTAACAACCCTTCTCTTTCTGAAATTCATAAACATAATTTATTAAATAAAAATGATCTTAAGAAAACTCTAAGGATCGTGATGTCTAGTGTCTTTGGAAATTAGGATTATTACATAACATCTTAAAACATAAAAATAAAACATCTTTATTGAAAACTTAATTTAAATGACCAACTCATTACTTCGAACTTAACACAACTTGGGATAACCTGAGTACATACATGAGAAAGGGGTGAGCTATTAAGCATAGTGAGGTAGTAAACAAGGCATAACATGAAGAACACAATACATGTTAGGAAATTGGCATATTAATGGATCATAAGAGAAACATGAACCTAAAGGCATGATATATAATGATTATCAAAACATGAAAATTATGAAACAATATACAACATAATATTATAATGAGCTAGGGCACATTATACATTGATTAGCATGAGTAAACCCTCATTGCACATAAATTATCATTAGTAAACCCTCATTGCATGTGAATTATCATGAGTAAACCCTCATTGTACATGGTGTATCAGGATACTAAACATTACCCAATACATTGGAGCGCTATAAGGGAACACCTGTCATAAACGTTTCATTTCATTCATAAGTGTGCCACATAGAATTACTCATAATCATAAGTTATTAAAAGATTAAGGAACGTGGAATAAACAAATTTAAGTAAAATTAAACATATATATGATCATAAAGGTTAATAAACTTGATAGATAAGTGGGTGTGGTATTCACTACATGATGATTTTTTCTAGGAAAATCATGGTGCAATTTCGGCATCATAAGGTCATCATATGGAAATTCATAAGTTGGGATGATGAGAAAGAAAGAGGTATCTAATCATTTATACAAGAAATATGAAATAAGGGGATCATAGAACATAAAATCTCACCATACTAAATATAATTCAGATTCATAATATGGGTTAAATACATGAATGCATATAAGAAAAGGGAAATCCCTTACTGAATTTGGGCATGGTAATGAGTATACACGGAAGGAAATAATGCAAGAGAAAGTATTATCTCATAATTCAAACATAAAAAGGGTAGTATGAGGGAGGTGTGAAATCATACCCCAACATTTTTAATTTACTGTAAAAAGGTATTACAAAATAATGATAGTTGGTTAAAAATGAAAAATAAAGAAATCCCTTAGGAAAATTCAGCATTGTAACAGGTGTGCATAAATGATCATAGGGGGGCTTGATGATAGTGAAGTAAGATATCATAATATATAATAAAAATGGAAGGTATGGGGGTCATGGAAGATCATAATTCAACATATAAATATTGAGATTAAGAACCATAATGTAAAATAGCTTCTTGAATGGAAATGAGAAGAGTTAAATCCCTTACTTGGATGTGTGATCCCAAAGGACAGGGAGAGGCCTGAGAGAGGATTCTTGGGAATGTGGGGGCCCCTTGGTAGGATTAAAGAGAGAGTATAAAATTGTAGTGACATGATCCAATGATATTTTTTGACGTTTAGTGGGAGGTTGTGTGGGTTTACATAGAAAATGAGAGGGGAATTCTTTAATATTTCAAAAACATTGGTTTTGGAATCTATATAATTAAATATTCAAAACCACAAACCATCCCATATTTTTTGCCCATGGTTTCTGCAAAATAGTATTGGTATAAAATATTTTATAAGTTAAAGAGCCTAATATATTAAAATATGATGCTTTTTTATGTAGAGGTGATTCACACTCTTAAGAAAATCATTCTTTAAAAAATAAAATATTTTATAATTAAAGAGGGTCCACTAAGGAATTATAAATTAATCAAACAAATAAAAAATCACATTATTTTATAGTTAAAACTATATTGGTCGAATAAAAATTTTATATTATTTTAATACTTCATACTTTTTCTATTATGATGTCATGAAACACATTATATATTTATAAGGTATTTAATTTTTACCAAAAAAATTTATTGTCTCAGAAAATTATGAAAAATTCACCACTGGATAATTTTGACATCCTGATTCCAAAAATAATATTTAGTTTATCTAAATAATTTTCTAAATATAAGAATTTTTACTTTCAAAAAAATTCTTCATTTATTGAAAATTATTGGGTTTTGAAAAAAAAGATTTTCTAAAAAAAGATACATTTGGCTTCATAAAAATTATATGATATTTTATAATTAATAAAACAATATATAATAATAATATTTTATTAAATTATTATTTACACCAAATATTCATTAATTCGTCAAAATAAATTATTTAATTAAAAATAAAATTTAAGTTTTATCGTATAAAAATGTATTTCTTATCAAATTGAATACTTAATCATTTATAGAGTAAAAATAATAAAAAATGAATATAATAATCACTTATAATTAAAAGGAGTGTTCTTATAACACTATTATAAAATCATTATTAATAAAACCTCAGTTTAATATATTATCTATATTTTAAAAAGTACCATTATACGTAAAAATTCAATTAATCTAATTTATTGTATTTTTAAGAAAAACCATTCTCATAATGGAATTTATGGAATAAGGATTTTTTTTATAAAACAATATTACACAATATGTAACTAATACCTTGTTACATAACCCCTTATAAAATAAATGTAAGACCTATGTGTAAGGTGTGCAATAATGACAGACTCTTGGGGCGGCACATATGACATCGCCCAGGTGGTTATCTTTAATAACTTGAACTTCTCCCATATGGGATTATGTTCAAGCTTAATGTGTTGATGCTCGGCATGGGATTGGTCAAGTGTGAAGCCTAGTGACGCTAACTCCTTTCCGAGCTCTGAAAAATGATCTTCGTATATCCTAAGTCAGCTAGATAAATCCATCCTCTCATTTGTCTCTGTCGAAAGGATTCTTTTTAAAAACCATAAATTTTTATCAGTCTTGTGATCACCATTCAACAACTATATTATCAATGGTAATGATACAAAATAGTACATTAAACCAAAAAATAATAAAAAACTGTATATTTTTTCTATATCCATAATACATTAAATGAAAGGGAATTTTTTTCCTCAATGATCAGGTTGTTACAATATTCCCCCATAAGAATTTTTTCCCTCAAAATTTTCTTTTCCCGCACTAAAATAGATGAGGGTAACTCCGCCTCATTACTTCCTTTGTTTCCCACATTTCTTCTACAAATATATGGTTTCTCCACAACACTTTGAAGATGGGCATCATATTATTTTTTAGATCATTTTCTCTATGATCTAAGATATTCACCGTATTTTCTTCATAAAAGAGGTAATTATCTAATGGTAACACATATAAATTGAGTACATGGGATACGTCAGGTATGTATGTCCTCAAGAGTGGTATATGGAATACATTATGTACTTGAGATAGGCTCGGTGGGAGTCCTAATCTATAGGCCACTACTCTAATGTGATTGAGGATATCAAAAGGGATGACATACCTTGGAATAATATTTAACTTCTTATAAAATATCTTAACTCTCTTCCATGTCGATATATAGTGGAATACTATATTTGGGACATCAAACTCAAGGTCTCATCGGCGTTTATCAAAATAGATCTTTTGTCTACTATGAGTAGCTTTAATGTGATGTTGGATGATCTTAACCATCTCATCCATTTCTAGTCCAAGAATCTTTCTCTCCCCAACTTCATCCCAACATTCTAGTGTTCCTCACATATTCCCATAAAGGGAATAATATGGTGACATTTGGATTCTTGAGTGGAAACTATTATTATAAGGGAATTGATCCAGAGGAAGATATTGATCGCATCCTCCTTTGAAGTCCATTGATCATGATCTCAAAATAACCTCAACTGTATGGATTGTCTACTGAGATTGGACATCTGTTTGAGGATGATAAGCCATACTAAATTTCATCTCAATATTCAATGCATTTTGGAGACTCATCCAGGACTTATAGATGAATCTTGGATCTTGATTATATACAATTCATAGTGTTACTCCATGCACCCTTACAACTTCTCTAATGTATATTATTTCCAGTTGATCTAATGATAAATCCTCCTCAATCACAAAGATGTGCGCAGTCTTTGTGAGATGATCCACAACAACCCAGATAACATTGTTTCCATTAGCTGTCTTCAAAATTCTAGTGACAATTTCTTTTGGGATGTTCTCCAATTTCCAAGTCAGTATGGGAAATGGTTTAATAATCCCCTTGGACATTTGCCTCTCAATCTTCACATGCTTACATGCGAGGTAATTTGATATATATTCGGCAGTCTCCTTCTTCATTTTATCCCACCAATAATTCTCTTGAGGATCCTAACACATCATTGTTTTTTCTAGTTGAATGGAGAAATTTAAACTATGTAAAACATCAAAAACATATTAATTTAACTCCGGATTTTATGGAACACAAAGTCTTGACCCAAATCTCACCATTCCATGTCATTAAAATTGAACTCTGAGGATTTAGATTTTCTAAGAGTTTCAAATTTATTTTTAATTCCCACATCATCCATTTGAGAATCCTTTAACCTTTAAAAAAGATATGGTTGATCAGTCTTTTGTGAAACGATTGATGATATTACCTTCTCTATGATTCTTGTGACTATCTTCATCAAATCTAAAAAGATTTGATCTTTTCAATTCTAATAAATAAAAGAGATGATGGATCCTTTCTAATTTTAGCATCATCCACCTGTTCTCTTTACTAGGGTGTTACTGGATTGATAATTCATCATCTTTGATCCTCTATAACCATTTTTGTTGGTGCATATTCAAATCATTCTGTGTGAATATATACTTGAGTCTTTTGTGATTCTTATATATTTCACTCTTCTCCCCAAAGAGGTCATGTCACCAAATTTTCAACAAATAGATCAATGCGTCAAACTCAAAATCATTTTTTGGATAGTTATGCTCATGATATTTCAATTTCCTTGAATAATAGGCAATGAATTTTTCATTTTTAATCAACCCACAGCCTAAGTCCTTCTTCAAAGAATTGTAGAATACCATGAAAAGTTCACCACTTGTGTGTACTATGAGCTCAAGTGCAGTGATTAGACTTCTTTTCAACTCTTTGAATCTCTCTTAGAATTCATCATTCCAAGAGAACATGAATCCCTTCAAAGCGAAATTGGTAAAAGGTCTTGAAAAATGTGAGAATTCTATCACAAATTGACGATAATTTCTAGATAACCCAAGGAACCTATAGATAACAGCCATAGATAATGGCATGTCCCATACCACAATTTCATTTTTCTTGGATGGATACATAGATAACCCATTGCTTTTGATGATATACCCCAAGAATAAGACTTAATTCAACCAGAACTCACACTTGATATAATTTTCATAGAGCTTCTCCTTTCACAAGGTCTTTAGTACAGTGCTTAGATTATCCTCATTCTCCTCCTTGGTTACGAGTATTTTAGAATATCATCAATAAAAAATACAACAAATTTTTCAAGGAAATCTCCCGGGACACTATTCATCAAGTATATGAAGATTGATGGAGAATTAGTGAGTCTAAATGGAAATACTATGAATTCATAGTCCTCATACCTTGTAAGAAAATCAATCTTGGGTATATCCTCCTTCTTCACCCTTACATGGTAATATCCCTACCGTAGATCCTCCTTGGTGAAGTATTGCGCTCCACGTAGCTAATTGAACAATACAAAAACTTGTGGAAAATGATACTAGTTCATTGTCATTATTTTTTTGAGATCACGATAATCAATGCAAAGGAACATTGACCCATCATTTTTCTTTATGAAGAGGAACTGGTGTAACCCATGGTGAGGCACATGGGCATATAAATCCTTTATCCAGATTCTCTGATAGTTGCTTCTTTATCTCTTTAATCTCCACAATAACCATTCTATACGGATTTTTTGATATTGGAAATTCTCCAGGTTTAAGATCAATCGAGAATTCAATATATCTTCCATGAGGAAGACCAGATAATTACTCAAAAAACACATCATTGAATTCCATCACAATAAGAATATCTTCGGGAATGGTTACTTTCATAGACTCAGTCATCTGAGAAAGATACATGTACTCTTAGGCGAGTAATATTCACACTTGATATGATGGTTCTAAAGACGATTCCCCCTCCTCCTTGCACTTGTACAGAATTAGGGGTTGATTTAGTATATGGAGATTGATTTCCCTCACACAACAAATTATGATAGCTCTACATTGGGAAAACCAATCCATTCCAAGAATAGCATAAAATTCCACCATAGGTAGTATGAAGATGTTCACCGGGAATTTCAATCAAAAAATTATGACATGGGAGTTATTATATTCATTGGACTCATTAATTTTCCCATTTTAATTTCTCACCGACATATATACTTTCATTATATGTGGTGGTTGTTAGATTGTTCTACTAAAAATTCAGGAAATAAAAGAATATATAGAAGCAGAATCAAAAATTATGTCCGTTATTCTTGAATGAATAACTTATCGTACATTTCCCCACTCCGTTTTCATGATTTATTTTAGTATTAGTAATGGAAAAATCTCACCCTACTACCTTGGAGGTTGTTAGATGCCTCTGAAAACTCTTATCATAGGAAAATAGTTCACAAAGTGCCCTGGTTCTTTTTTATTGTTGCAATGAACAATATGTTGAGGTTCGAATGGAGTGTTCCTCTCTTATATCGTGGTAGCATGTTTTTATTGTCGACAATTAATGGCTAGGTTCCCTGCTCTTACATCCCGAATGAATTTCCTCATCCCCTTCATGATATTTTTTGGGTGCTTTATTCAGAACCTTTGGCAACTAGGGTGATGGAATTTCATAGCACCATTGTATTTATCCATCAGACCGCAAGAATTAAATTCCACCCTTCACTTCTTTGAATTAATATTGGTTCATGCTATTCTTATAAATTTACCAAATCATATACCTTGGGAGTGTCAAACCAAGAGTGCAGTAAGGCCCATTGTTGTGCAATAGTTCTCTTTCGTGTCTATCTCAAAGGGTTTTCGAGTTTTACCCCTACATACATTTATGCCAGAGCCACCTCTACTTCATCGTATCCTAACATGGATGTATTTTCTTGATAAACCACTTTATCTATACTAAAACTATTTTAGGGATTATTTCTTATACTTATAATTATCCTTAAATATTTCACTAGGGTTTTATAGTACTAATACAAAAAATAATTATACCTATCCTTTGATACCAACTGTAACAACCCTTCACTTTATTACACACTTAAATAGGATTTATTACATAAACATTCACTTAAAAAAATTAAAGGATTGTGAGGTATTGTGTCTTGGGAAATTCAGAACATTACATAACAACTTGAAAAATAAAAATAAAACATCATTATTTTAAACTTCTTTTACATGACCAACTCATTACATAGTACTTAACACTGTATGGTATAACCTAGGGAGATACCTAAGAAAGTGATGAGATATAAATCTCACTAAGAGAGTAAACAAAGCATAACATGAACAAAATATTACATGTTAAGAAACAATACTATCAATGGATCTTAAGAGAATCATTAACATAAAGGCATGATATAGCATGATTATCATAACATTGAAATGTGGAAATAACAGACAACATGATATTAGCATGAGCAAAGGCTCTTTGTGAATGGATTAGAAATAGAAAACCATCATTTCACATGAATTAGCATTAGTAAACCCTCATTGAACATGAATTATCATGATTAAACCCTCATTACACATTAATTATCTTGAGTAAACCCTCATTGTACAAGGTTTATCATGATACTAAACATTACCCAATGCATTGGAGCGCTATCAGGGTGCACCCTTCATAAACATTTCATTTCATGCATAATTGTTCCTCATGGAATCATTCAACCTCATAAGTTCTTCAATGATTAAGGAATATGGAATAAATACATTCATATTCCATTATTTATGTATATGTTCCTAAATTTGAATACCCTTGATAGATAAATAGGTATGTTATTCACTATATGATGATTTTTTCTTGGAAAATCAGGGTGTAATTTTGGGAGTATAGCACCCTCCTATAAAAATTCATAAGTTGGGTTAATGAGAGATAAATGGTTCTCTAACTATTTCTACATGAAGTATACTATAAGGGGTTCATGGGAAATAAAATCACAACATATTAAATGTAATTTAGATTCATCATATGGGATAAATACTTGAATGTAAATTACAATATAGAAATCCATTACGGAATTTCGGCACGGTAACAAGTGTAAAGAGAAAGAATTAATGAGAGATAAAGTGGTATATCATCATTAAAACAGAAGGAGGTAATTATGTATGGTTTTAAATCACACACCATCAATTTTATTTGAATTTAAAAGGTTATTAAATCATAAATAAACAAGGATAAAAATGAGAAAATAAGGAATCCCTTACGAAAATTCGACATGGTAATGGTTGTGATTAAAGGATCATATGAGGCTTGATGGGAGTGAAAGGAAGTTATAATAATATATAAATCACATTTACTATATGGGGGTCATGGAACATCATAATCCAACCTATAAATATGGATATTTAGAAGCATAATGTAAATGAGTGGCTTGAATGGAAATGAGAAGAGTAAAATCCCTTAATGGATGTCATATCCCAAAGGCATGGGATTGGATTGAGAGAGGATTATTAGGAGCTTGGGGAGCGTTGGATGGATTCTAGAGAGATGAAGTAGGCTTAGGGATGTGTTCCAAGGATTTTTAGTTAATGTAATTTGTAGCTTGGTTGGGTTTAAAACGAAAATTAGAGGGGAATTCACTAATATTTCACAAATATAGGTTTTGAAATATATATATTTAATTATTCAAAACCATGAACCATCCCATGGTTTTTTCACATGTATTAATCCCAGGGAAAATTTTATATAATATTTTATAATTAAAAGGTCCAAACATATTAAAATATTAGGATTTATTATGTGGAGATGAGTCACACTCTCATGGAAATCAATTTAAGAAAATAAAATATTTTATAAGTCTCGGAGGGTCCACTAAGGCATTATAAAATTAATAAAACAAATATAAAATCATATTATTTTAAATTTAGAACATATATTTTCTGAATATACCTTTTATTGTATTTTATTACATCACTATTGAGTCATTATGATGTCATAATACACATTATAAATTTATACGATGTTTAATTTTTACGCAAAAATTCGATTGTCTCGGAAAATTTTAAAAATTTAACCATTGGAAAATTTTGACGACCTCATTCCAAAAATAATATAAATTTTAACTAAATGATTTTATAAATATGTGAATTTTAAATTTTAAAATAAAAACTATCATTTATTGAAAATTGACGGGTTTTGAAAACAAAAATTGTTTCCAATCTTTAATAAAACATTCATTTGAATTCATAAAAATTAAATGATAATTTATATTTAAAACAAATATATAATATTAATATTTTATTAAAAGATTATTTATTCCAAAAATTCCTTAATTCTTCAAAATAAAATCATTAATTAAAAATACAACTTCAGATTTATCGTATAAAAATATAATCTGTATCCAATAGAATACTTAATTATTTATAGAGTAAAAACAATAAGGAATAAATACAACCATCACATATAATTAAAATTAGTGTTCTTATAACACTATTATAATAAAATTACTCATAAAACATCATTTTAGTATAATAATTTATATACTTTTAAAAATTCCGATTTTACCTGAAAAATCAACTTATCTAAATAATTTTTTTAAGAAAAACAATCACCATAAAGATATTGATGAAATGAGAATTTAATTTATAAAAATGTATTACACGATAAGTAACTAATACCTTTTTACATAACCACTTATAAAACCTACATAAGACCTAAGGTTAATGCGTGTGATTGTGACATATTCTTGGGGCGGCTCAGGTAACATCACCTGGGTGCTATTCTCTATTAACTTGAACTTCTCTCGTAGGTGATTTTGTTCAAGCTTAACATGTTGAATCTCATCTTGGGTTTTTTCTATAGAAATTTCTATTGATGCTCCCTCCTTTCTAAGCTCCAAAAAATATTCTTCATAGGGACTTAATATACCATACGAGGACATCCTCTCCTTTATATTCGTTGAAAGGATTATTTTTAAAAACCTTTAATTTATTTCAATCGTGTGATAATTGTTCAACAACTATATTATCAATGGTAATGATAATTAATGGTACTTTAAACTCAAAAATAACAAAAAAGAGAGAATATAAATAATATGTTAAAGGAAAGTTAATTTTAGTCATCAATGATTAGACTGTTAAAAAATTCCCCCCATAAAAACTTTCGCCCTCAAAATTTCATTTTCCCATACTAGAATACATTAGAGTTACTCTAACTCATTAATTCTTCCAGTTCCCACATTGCTTCATCAAACATGTGGTTTCTCCTCAAAATGTTGACAAGGGGCATCGTCTTATTTCGTAGAAATTTTTTTCTATGATATATGGTCTTCACCATATTAACTTCATAGAAGTGGTTATTATCCAATGGTACAACCTCTGAATTGAGTAAATGTGATGGGTTATGTATCTACTTCTTCCAGAGTGATATATGGAATACCTCATGTTCTTGAGATAGGCTAGATGGGAATTCTTGTTGATATGATACCTCTCTGAAGCGATTAAGGATCTCAAATGGGACAATGTACCTTGGACTAATCTTTCCCTTATTCCCAAATCACATAACTCTCTTCCATGGTGATATGTGGAGGAATACCATGTCTTCGAAATCAAAGTATAGTTCTCATTGATGGTTATCAGCATAGCTGTTTTGTCATCTCTGAGCAGCTTTAATGTGCTATTTGATGATAATAACATTCTCTATAATTTCTTTGACCATTTTTTGGACCAAGAAGTTTTATCTCCACAAATTTTTCCCAACATTCTAGTGTTCCTCCCCTCTTCCCAAAAGAGGATTAATAAGGAGACATTATGATTCTTGAGTAGAAATTTTTGTTGTAAGGGAACTCAACTAGAGTAATATGTTTTTATCATACTCATTTGAAGTCTATGAAGCATTCTACCAACATTTCCTCATGTGTTTCAATAATACGCTCAGTTTTGACATCAGTTTATGGATTAAAAGCAGTACGGAAGTTCAGCTCAATGTTCAGAGCATGTTGGAGACTCTTCTAGGACAAAGAGGTAAATCTTGGATCACAATAAAATAAAATTGATAGTGGTACTCCATGCATCCTTACCACTTCTTGGATGTTTATCTGTGCTTGGTGATCTAATAAGAAATCCTCTCATATAAAAATTAAGTGTGCAGTCATTGTATAATGATCCAAAACTACCGAGAAATAATTTTTTCCTTTGGATGTCTTAGAAAGTCTGATGACAAAGTCCATTGTGATGTTCTCTCATTTCCATATTATTACAGGTAATGGTTGCATCATCCCCTTACACTTCTTACTCTCATCCTTCACTTACTGACATACCAGGAACTTTGATGTATACTCAGTGATCTCCTTCTTCATGTTATCCCACCAATAAGGATCTCAATGTTCAGGATATATCTTTTTGTTTCTTTGGTGAATGGAGAAATTCTAACTATGTGCATCATCCAAAACTTATTTCTTTAACTCCAGATTTGTTTGAACACAGATTCTTCATCCAAATCTCAAAATTCCTTATTCATTAACATTGAACCATAAGGATTTCTCTTTTCTAATAATTTTCACTTTCTTCTAAATTCACACATCACCCTTTTAAGAATCCTTTAACCATTTCAAAAGAGACGTTTGAACAATTATTTGTGAAAGTGTTGATTATGTTCCCTTATTTTTTCTTCCCAAGTCCATCTTCATCTAATCTAAGATGATTGGATCCTTTTCAATTATCATCAATTGAATAGTTGTTAGATCCTTGGTTCCTATAGCATCCTCCACCTTGTTCACTTTCCCAGGGTGGTATTAGATTGATCAGTCATAGACTTTTATCTGCTCTAACCATCTCTGTAGGCACATATTCAACTCTTTCTATGGGAATATATACTTGAGTATTTTTTGATTCTTATATATTTCACACTTCTCCCCAAAGTGGTAATGTATCCATATTTTCAAAGTCAAGATCACTACATCCAACTCTATATCATGTGTTCGATAGTTCTGTTAATGAACATTCAATTACCTTGAAGAATAGGAAATGACTTTGTCATTTTTCATCAACACACAACACATTCCATTTTTTGAAGCATCACTGAATACCACGAAAATTTCCCCACTTGTGGGAAGTGTGAGCACGGGAAAAGTGATAATCATTCTTTTCAACTCCATGATGACCTCTTCACATTCATCATTCCATGAAAACATTACTCCCTTCTAAGTTATCCTGGTATGAGGTTTTGACAATAGTGGGAAATTTCTCACAAATAGGCGATAATATATAGATAACCCAATGATGATAAAAATATTCATCATAGTTGTTGGCCTCAACTATCCCTCAATTGAATTTTTCTTATAGGGATAAATAGATATCCCATTTCTTGTAATGATATACCATTATAAGGATACTAACTTCAACCATAACTCACTCGAGATGTACTTTTCATCGAGCTTCTCCTTTTACAAGGTCTCTAGTACAGTTCTTAAATACATCTCATGATCCACCTTGGTTTTGGATTATATTAGAATTTCATCTTTAAAGATTACTAAAAACATGCCTTGGTAATCTCTAAAGTATCTATTACCCAAGTACATGAGGATTTTCAGATCGTTAGTGAGACCAAAATGCATTGCAATGAATTCATTATGCTCATACCTTGTACGAAAAGCATCCTTTGGGATATCCTGCTTCTTCACCCTTACTTGGTAATATCCTGACCATAGATCCACCTTGGAGAAGTATTGTTCTCTATGTATCTGATCGAACATGTCCTCAATTCATTAAAAATGATACTTATTCTTTATCATGAATTTTTTAGCTCACAATTATCAATGAAAAGGCACATTGAACCATCCTTTTTGTTGATGAAGAGGACTAGTGCACCCCATGGTGAAGCACTTTGGAGTACAAACTGTTTATCTAGATTCTTCTATAATAGTTTCTTTATATCATAAAACTCCACAAAAACCATTATATATAGACTCTTGGATATTGGTAACGCCCCAAATATAGGATCAATTGATTATTCAACTTCTATTATAGGAGGAAGACCATGTAATTCCTCAGGAAACACATTAGTGAACTACCACACAATAGGCATGTCTTAGAGGATGGTTACTTCCCTAGACTCATTCATCTAATAAAGATACTAATGCTCATTGGGTAGTAATATCCACTCTTGAGAAGATAGTGCTAAAGAAGATTCATCCTCCACTTGGTACTTGTACAGAATAGGGATATGATTCCCTATATGGAGAGTGATTTCCATCTCATTTCAATTTATGTTGGCTTTATAAAGGTAAAACCAACCCATTCCAAGAATTTCATCATATTCCATAAGGGGGATTATATTGAAGTTATCCAAGAAGTTCAATCCATGAATTATGACAGTAGGGGTGTTATATTAATGGATTGAAATAACTTTCCCATTTTCCATTCTCATCCACATCTCTACTTCCATGATTTTGGGTGGCGTTTGGATTGATCAACTAATTTTTCGGTATATAAAATAATTTATATAACCAGAATCAAAATTTTTGTTCACTATTCTTGAATGAATAACTAGCATACATGTCATCCATTTTTTTCTAGATTCAATTCAGTTGTGGTGATGGAAAAATCTCACCCTTACTACATTGAAGGTTGTTGGTCGCCTCCAAAAACCCTTGGATTATGGTTCTGGTTTTAAAAGGTCCATGTCTCTTTATAGTTGTTGCAATAAACAATACATTTAGGGTCTAATAGAGTGTCCATCTCCTCTTCCGCGACAGTGGGTTTTTCTTGTCGGCAATTAAGGGATATCTACCCTTCTCTTCCACACCTAAATAATTTCCTCGTCCCCTTAAGGAAATTTCATGGGTGCTTCTTTCCGCAATTTTAAAAAGTGGGGTGCTAGAATTTCATAGAACTGTTGCATTTATCTATCATAAATCCAGAATTAATGTCCAATTTCTTCTTCATTCCCTTAATAATGGTTCATACTAATCATATGAATTTATCAAATAATATCCACCATGAGAGTCAAACCAAGAGTGTAGCAAGGACTTTTGTCATGCACCAGTTCCCATTCATGTCTAACTCAAAGTAGTATTATGGTGTTTTCCCCCTTGATACATTTTTTCCAGAGACACCTCTACCTGTTCATATCCAGACATGGATTTATTTACTTTATAACCCACTTAATATATACTCACAAAAATTTAGGGATGTTTTTCTTATACATAGTCTTATCCTTGAGTGTTTAACTAGGTTTTTCTAATCCTAATCCCATAAATAACTAAACCTATCCTTTGATACAAACTGTATCAACCCTAATCTTTATTACACACTTAAATATGATTTATTACATAAACATTCACTTAAGAAAACTACATGGATCTTGAGGTATAGTGTCTTTTTAAATTAGAAACATTATATAAAAACATAAAACATAAAAATACAAAAACTTTACTGAAAACATAATTTACATTACCAATTAATTCCTTCATACTTAACACTTCATTGGATAACCTGAGGATAGACATAAAAAAGGGGTTAGCTATAAATTTTAGAAAGTGACTAAACAAGGAATAACATGATGAAAAAAATACATGTTAGGAAATAGTAATATAAATGGAGAATAATAGAAAAATAAATTTAAACTCTTGATTTGTCATGATTATCATAACATTTAAATTAGGCAACAACATAAAACATGATATTAGCAAGAACTAAGGTTTGTTGCAAATGTATTAGCATTAAAAAACCCTTATTGCACATAAATTAGCATGGGTAAGCACTCATTGAAAATTAATTTGAATGATTAAACCCCCATTTCACAATAATTATCATGAGTAAACCCTCATTTCACATGGCGTATCATGATATTAAACATTCCAATGCATTGGAGCGATATCATGGTGCACCCATCCTAAACAGTTCATTAATTGCATAATTCGGCCACATATAATCATTCAACATAATAATTTATTCTGCTATTAAGGAATGTTTAATATATACATTTAATTACCATTTAATATGTATATGTTCATAAATATGAATATCCTTTATAGAGAAGTGGGTATGGTATTCACGACATAATGATTTTGGCCAGGAAAATCGCAATGAAATTTCGGCAGCATAACATCGTCATATAGAAATTCATAAGTTGGGTTGTTGAGATAGAAAGTGATTTATAATTTTTTATACATGAAATATACAGTAAAGTTATCATGGAAAACAAAATACCAACATATTAAATGGAATTTAGATGAATAATATGGGTGAAATAGTTTAAGGGAAATAAGAAGAGAGAAATCCCTTATGGAATTTTGGCATGGTAACGATTGTACATGGAAGGCGTTAATGAGAGAGAAAGTGGTATATAATCATTCAAACATAAGGAATAAAGTATGGGATAGGTTCTAAATTATACCCCAAAAATTTTAATTGAAATTAAAAAGGTATTAAACATAAAGAAACATGGAAAAAAAGAAGAAATGAAGGAATGCCTTAGGAAAATTCGGCATGGTAACGGGTGTGGTTAGAGGATCATATAGAGAGATTTATGAGAGATAAATGAAGATATCATAATATATAAATTAAATTGAAATTATGGGGGTCATGGAAGATCATAATAAAACATATAAATACAGAACATAAAAAGCATAATGTAAAAGGGTAGCTTGAATGAAAATTAGAAGAGTGAAATCCCTTACATGGATGTGTGATCCCAAATGCTTGGGAGATGAATGAGAGAGGATTCTTGGGAGATTAAGGGTGCCCTGGGAGGATTTAATAAATAAGAGTTCATATTAGGGAAGTGCTTGAATGATTTTTATTGATGTGAACTGGGGGCTTAGGTGGGTATATATATAAAATAAAAAATAAATTCTTTAATATTTCATTAACTTGGGTTTTGGAATCTATATAATTAAATATTCAAAACCACAGTCCATACCATGGTTTTTTCTCATGGTTTCTACTAAAGGGTACTGGTGTAATATATTATATAATTTAAGGGATATAAAATATTAAAATATTAGGCTTTCTTATGTGGAGGTGAGTCACACTCTCAAGGAAATCATTTTAGTAAAAATAATTTATTTTATAATCCTTGGGGGTCCCCTAAGAAATTATAAAAATTATCGAACATATCTAAAATAACATTATATTAAATATAAAAGATATATTGGACAAATATAGAATTTATATTATTTTATTACATTATTATTGGGTCACTATGTTGTCCTAAAACACAGTATATATTTATACAGTATTTAATTTTTATCCAAAAATTAGATTTCTTTGAAAATTATGAAAAATTCACCATGGAATAATTTCAACATCCTAATTCCAAATATAATATTAATTTTATCTGAATAATTTTCTAAATATGTGAATTCTAGCTTTAAAAAACCATTATTTACTGAAAATTAATAGGTTTTGACAAAAATAGTTCCTATACCTTAATAAAAGATACATTTTACATCATAAAAATTATATAATCATTTATATTTAATAAAAATTATATAATAATAATATTTTATTAAAATATTATTTATTCCAAAAATTTATTAATTCATTAAAATAAATTCATTAAATAAAAATATTTTTTCTGTTTTATCGTATGAAAATATAATTCATATCATACTGAATACTTAATTATTTATAGAGTAAATATAATAAGGAATAAATATAATAATCACTTATAATTAAGAATATTGTTCTTATAAAAATATTATATTAACATTATCTACAAAACCACAGTTAAATATATTAATTTGTATATTTCTAAAAATTACCATTTTAACCAAAAAAACAATTTATCTAACTAATTATATTTTTAAGAAAATATATTTTCATAAAGGAATTGATGGAATAAGACATTTATTAAAAAAATGGATTAAAAAATAAGTAACCAATGCCTTGTCACATAACCACTTATAACACCCCATAATACATAAGGATAAGGTGTTAGATGGTGACAGACTCTTGGGGCGGCACGGATAACATCACCTGGGCGGTAATCTCTATTAATTTGAACTTCTCCCATATGTGATTCTGGTCAAGATTAACGAATCGAAGCAGGGATGGTTTTTCTCAAGAGCGAATACCAGTGATGCTACCTCCTTTTCGGAGCTCTGATAAATGAGCTTCTTATGGCCCGAGTCTACTGGATGAGGTCATCCTCTCCTTTTTCTTTTCCGAAAGGATTATTTTTAAAAACATGCAATTTATATTAGTCATGTGATCACTGTTTGTTGGCTATATTATTAATGGAAATGATACATAATGGTACATTAACCCCAAAAATAATAAAAAAAGTGTGCATGTGTTTTCTATATTGATAAGACATTAAAAGAAAGGGAAATTTATTCATATATTTTCAGGTTGTTAAATTTAATAAAATTATTTTTTATATCAAAATGATTTATATGTAATTAATGTTGGTTGAGGAATAAATAAAATAAACAATTTTGTTTAAGAACTGTACATCTTCTTCATGTAACTTCTTTATGTGTGCACCAAAAGTCTTATAAGGTTGTATTTATTTCAAAAATGAGTATTCTATTATGATATTATGTAACTAAGTAAGTTATTTGGATATTTAATGGATTATACAATTGGTTTTTAATGTTTACATAGGAGAGGATAGGGGGTGGCCAATAATAACTTTAGTCAGTGGCATACTTGTAATTGTATTTAAAGAGACTCGTGCATGCACATTTTTGACATGATACAATGCTCAAAAAGGGTCCATTAATGAAAATGTAATATATAAGGTCTAAATATGTCTATAACATAGTATCTGAATAATTTTAGGGCCAAATTTAACCCTTATCATTTAATTTTTGCATGCTGGTAAACACCTTTTTAAGTAAACTCGGGTAAATAATTTTTGGTGTTTTTATATTCATTTTGGTAAAATATTAATTTGAACATATTTTATAATATAAATTATTATGATTCAAAAAAATTAATCCATTTTCTAAAAATTATATTCTATAAAGTTCAAAATATTAAATTTAAATTAATCCCTTATATGTGCTGAGAAAATGAGTTTTCAAGGGGAAAATGTTCAAAATATTAAGATGTTTTTATATCAAAAAAGTATGGAAAAGATTAGAATGAACCAAATTGGATTAATTAATATATAATTGAAGTAATTTTACTTAATGGAACATTTTAAAATAGAAACAAACCTGATAAATTCTTTAAATGAAAATATTTTTTTCTATAAACAAACATCATTTTCACTATTAACTGAAAAATTATTCTTCTAAGAAAAATACTAAAATATACCCAAATATAATTTTAAAATTGTGATTTTAAAAAATAATTTTTATTTTATAAAATTAATTTTTTAAATGTTTCAAAAAAATTTATTATTTGTGTTCATAAAAATAAATTAATAATATTTTCTTATAAAATAGTATTTTCAAAACATATAATGACATTAATGAAAATTATGTTTTTTTATCAACATTAATGTTTATATGAATCCATTATACACAAAATTTATAAATTATTTATTGTTATTATTACATATAAGTTTTATGGAAAATTTAAAATGGTCACATTAAAATAATAATACTAATAATATATCATCATTTGTTAAAGATCTATGTTATGTGTAATACAAGGTAACATTAGTTTTGTGTGTAATATAAGCTATCAATTAAATTTAAATAATGTATAAAAAAAATCATAAAAAATTATAGTGTTACATTATACCCCCTTAATATGAGTTTACCCCTTAAAATTAGTCACTCAGATACAAAAAAACAAAGGATAATTATCTGTCATTATTTCTTATTTTTCCCATATAGCTTCTTCAAACTTCTGGTTTCACCAAAAAACATTTAACAAGGTGAGTGGTATTGTTTTGTAGGATATAATTTATAGGATCCTAAATCTCCAAGAGTTGTTACTCATAAGAAATATGTTTATATAGTTTTGTGACCATTGAAATTAGTACATGTGATGGATCAGCTGTGTATATTCTCATAGAGATACATGGAACACATTGTGAGTTTGATAGAGGTTTGGTGGTAGAAATAATTGATATGATATAATACCAATGAGATCAATAATTTTAAGGGGACTAATAAACCTAGGGATTAATTTCCATTTCATCCTTAATATCATAGCATTATTCTATGAATAAATTATTAGAAATAGTTTATCACTAACATAAAATTCTACATCATGACAGCAATTGAAACAAATTAATGTTTTCAACTCTAGTCTATGTCTAATTTTTTTTTTGAATGGATCTAAAATTATCTCCCATTTCATTAGATATCTTAGGTCCCGATTTATTTATTTCTCAAACTTCATTCTAGAATTTTGTATCTATACATTTCTTTCCATATATATATTTATAAGGATCCATATAAATTCTTCTGTGAAAGATGATGTTTTAAGAAAACACAACTAGTGTAAGGTGTTGATACTAACCACCTTTTAAATCCACAAAACGTGGTCTCACCATATCCTCCAGGGTTTTAATTAATCTCCTAGACTATCCATTTTTCTAATGATTTTATTCAGTTCTAAAACTTATATCTATATCCAGATCATGTTGAATAATTCTCCAGAACATTGAGGTAAAACTCATATCTCGATCAGATACAATGAAAATTGGTACTTCATGCAACATTAGCATTTCCTCGATGTTTATTCTCAAAATCTGATCAATATAAAACAAGTATCAGAAAGTATTGATGTGTTCTAAATTTGTATGGTGGTTTAATACAACCCATACATAACTATTCCCATAATATGTTTTGGGGATTCTGATGAAATAATCCAAAGTTATGTTTTACCAATTACATTCTACTATAGTTAATGGATGTAACATCCCCTTATACATTTTTCTCTCAGAAAAAACTTTTTGAAAAATGAATCACCAATATATGTACTCTATGAAACGAGTATTTATGTCATCCCACTAAAAATAAACTTTCAAATTTATATGCATCTTCATACTTCTACGAAGAATTAAGAATAACGAAATTTGTTATTCCTCTAATATCTCTTTAAAATTAGGTATGGATGGAACACCTAAATGGTTCATAAACTTAAACATCCCATTATGATCAATATTAATCTCATTAACATTTCTAACATTCATTTTTATCTCTACATCCTCCTTTTACTTATCTTTAAAATTTAATTAGTTAAGTGATTGGACATTTGATTGATCTAAATAATATTTCTCCCCTTACTTCATAAACATCGTTTGAAATTCATAAATAATGGATCTTTTAATATTCTAATCAATGATAAGCTATCATGACCTTTCGACTCCAGTCATCACTAACCTTGTTCCCTCTCCCATGGTGGTATTATATTCAGAATTAATAATCTATAATTATCTCTAACTATCTTTTTTGGAACATATTAAAATCCTTCAATGTGAATATATACTTTAAAAAAATTATTAGTATATATATTAATCTTTTCCATGTAAAGATAATTTCCCTATATCATTAATATAAAAAATTAGGCCAACTAAATTCAAATCATGAGTTCTGTTATTCCACTCATAAACCAATAATGTTAATATACAATTAGATATAACCTTTTAATTATGAATAATAATGTATCCATATCCCTTATTAGATGCATCACTGGTGATTATAAATGCTTCTCTACTACATGTAAATTTAAACATGTGTGTGCTAACAAATCTTGTCATTATTTCCATGAAATTTTACTCAAATTAATCCCCCCAAAGGAACTTGGATCTCCTTTGAGTTAACATAGTGATTGGAATAGATATTAATGAGAACTTCTCTAGAAATCATTTATAATATCATGATAAACTAATAAAACTATATATCTCAGTCACTATGGTTAGTTTTGGTGATAACTTAATAGCCATCATCAATGATGGGTCTACTGATATTCATTATCTTAAAATTATATGACACAAAAATGAAACCTTTTTCATCCAAAAAAACAAAAAAAAATTAATTTTTCATATATTTTCCCCTTCCTTATTTTCTTTTGCACAATTCTCATGTGATACTCAAGCTCTTACTTACTCTTTGAACAGATTTGAATATCATCTATAAATAATTACATGAATGGATCAACGTAATATCTAAAGTGTCTACTCATTAAATACACTAAGATAGCAGGGGACTTTGTAAGGCCAAATGGAATTACTATATATTCATAGTTTACATACCTTGTATGGAATATTGTCTTCATTATATCCTCCTTCTTGATCATCAATTAATGATATCCAAAATGAGGGTAAATCATGTAAAAGTACACATCTCTAAGTAGTGGGTCAAATAGTTCATCAATATTGTGTATAGGATACTTGTTCTTGATTGTGGTCTTGTTTAGCTGCCATTCATAAATACAGAATCATATAGATCAATAATTATTTTTAGAAAAATAATATGTACCCTAGGGTAAAACACTTTTCTGAATGAATCAATTGTCAATGTTCTCTTGTATTTTGTTTTTAAATTCCAATAACTCAATCAAAATCCATTCTATAGTGAGTATTTTATATTATTGTCGAAAAAAGTATGACTTCTATTAAAAAACATCATGATTTTGTTGAATACATTGAAACTATTCTAGAAATACATAAACAGATTCTGTCACAAAATCCATATCATTTATGTCATGTTTATCCCGAAATATCTCCTCCCCTTCTGAATGAAATTCCAGAACCATAAAATAGATGTGATCTTCATCAGATTATCATGCTTATGATCACATTGATAAATAGTTATATTATGGTATGGAATATCTAACATTACTTTTCATCCTTGAAAATTGATGTGGTATTTAGGTAGAGAAAGGAAACTCATGCCTATAATAACATAAAATTTATAAATATGAATAATTAAAATATTTACATGAAGAATATTCCCACAAATGTCAACTGGAGACGAATTATACACTTGAGGTTTAATTATTATAACATTTGGGTATTTCAATTATAATTCTTCATTTAATATTTTGGGTGGCATATTGACATCCTTATAAAATTCCTTAGATACAAAAGAATGGGTTGATTAAGAGTTAAATAATATATTAGAAATTCTAGGCTAGATGGTATGCATACATTTCACAACATTATTATCTCACCCCTCATTAGAAACAGATATCATGTGATATTTACCCATGTCCCTCAGCCTAAAAGGTTTCTAATTTCAATCATTGTCATCAACCATCGAATTTTTTCACCTATTATCATAATGCCCAAATTCCATACAATTGAAACACTAAAGTGGTAGAGTTTTATTATGTAGATATTTCCTAGTTTTCGTATCAATATCTATCTTCTTCCCATCACTTCATCATTCATCCACTAAATGACCTCCATTTCCACACTTAAAACATTTAGTAGTAACATTAATAATATTTCCTTATTTTTTTCATCAACACATCAAGCCTGAGGGAAATATCATCCTTTTCCATCTATGGTTCTATAGGTTCCCTAAAATTACTTTAAATTTTTTCTTATAAATACGACTTCATTGATGTGTTAATTAAATATCTTTTTCAAACTTGATAGTACAACAAATGATTTCTTTATTTCTTTTGAAGTCCATTATGGATAACACCATATGGATACATGGTTTTGAGACACTGAATAATCGATCAATAATAATTTTAGGATGAATGATAATTATATATGTGTGTGTC
Source organism: Viscum album (assembly GCA_963277665.1). Lineage (NCBI taxonomy): Eukaryota > Viridiplantae > Streptophyta > Magnoliopsida > Santalales > Viscaceae > Viscum > Viscum album. Next base: position 1,229,172,060 of record OY728162.1, on the reverse strand, counting down.
TAAATATTATTGTAAAATTTTCCTCATATGTACCAATAGATTCCTCATCCTTTTTCATTATCTTGTGAAATTCCTTATCTATTTTAGTTTAAATACATCAAGGTAATTACTTCATTAAAATATTCTCTTAAACTCATCTCATTCCATGGATTCAATTTCATCAGGTTCCATTGCATTCTTAATGATATTCCACCATTAATGTTTTAAACATTCCAAATGATAATCTTCAAAAATGAATCTTCATGTTTGAAAAATTAAAGGATGGAATATATAATTTTCATGGTACAGATTCATTTCAATGAAACTAGAAGATCAGAAAATCCACTGAAGGAAGGTGGTAGTTTCCTCATGAAGTACTCACCATAACACGTTTACATCTGTTTCTCATTTGGAAGTCCATCACGAGTCATATGTTGAAAAATATTTTTGGACATAAAAATTATATTTTTTATTATTTCTCCAATAATATTTGGCAACTCAGGGGGAAAATAATTTCATTATATATCGCAGTCATAATTAACATGGTTCTTTCAGGTTCCAGCCATTGAATAAAACCAAATGAATTGTGTAAGAAAAATAATCATATTGTGGAACCACATAATCATGGAAAACATGTTATATGATGTATAAATCCAGAAAAAATATTTTCAATCCATAACACATTTTGTTTTTCCTAGTTTATTCATAGTCATCATCTATTTAAATCATTCATGACGGTTCATAAATAGTTTTTTAATTTCAAAAGCATATCCCTAGATAGAGTCAAACTAAGTGTGCAGTAAGACCCCTTTTCATGAACCGGGTGATTATTGAGTTCATCTAAATGTGACCTTTTAGAGTTATTACACCTAGGTGCCTCTGTTCCATATTCACATCATCTTTTAGTATCCATATTGGGATGTAATTTATTAGAAAACACTCACTCTATCATTTACCAAAATTAAATGGGGGTTCAAAATCCACGGGGCGCAGGTTAGTGTAACAGTATTGTAGTGGTATTATAGCAGCGGTGGTACTGCTAATCAGTGGGTACTATAGCAGCGGCAGGGTACTGCAGTAGTGGTGGGCACTATTGCAGCTAGGTTACTATTCACAGAATGGGCCTTAGTCCAAAAACGTGGGGCTACGGGCTATGTAATGGGCTACAAGCCCACTGGTCCTTTGAGATATGGAATGGGTCTCCCTCTACCCAGTTAAAATAGGTCTTTTCTATGATTTAATTATAAACTTAGGCTTTGACCCTAACCTTTAAAAAAATTACCAAAAATCAATGATATTTTCCAATACGTTGTCTCATCCATAGACTTATTATTTGAAATTCCCTAATATTTGTCACTAAATGTTTCACATCGAGGTTTCCAATGATTAATAAAACCTTTAATTTGAGACAAACTATAACGACCCAATATTTTTTTACATAGATATTACATCTTTTAGATGAATATCCATTAAAATACACAAACACGCACATGAGGACCATAAAGGTATAGTGCCTATTGAAACATGGACACATAATCAAATGGTCCATAAGTGATATACATTATCTCTAGCTAGTTTCTTTATAAATAGAGCCCATGTTATACATATCATATATAATACATTTTTTCATAACCTAGGGAAATAAAACATATGAAAGGGTGAGATCATATGCCCAGTAAGGTTAAACATGGTAGATATAAATATAACATTAGCATGTGGTTATATGAACATGATAATAACAAATGGAAACCATACCCTGCATATCATACATCATAAACAAGATTCATGGAATAAATCATGTCAATTATAATGCATGAATCACATTAGAGTCAAATAATGTTATCCATGAGAGCATAAAATTTTCATAAGACATATATGTATGGAATATACGTAATCATAGAAAATGTTATATCAAGGATACCAAAAAAATAAATTCATAAAATATCAAGCTTGGAATAACAACATTTATAACTATTTATGGATTTTGATAACCTCATTTGTACCCTATTTTGGTCTTGGTATATCCTCTCGTGTACCCTATATTGTGCTTCATATGTCCTCTTTTTACCCATTGATCTCATAAAACGTTAATCATTACCAAATACATTTACGGATATATAGTTCACACCCATCACATGATAAAAATCTTACATACATGTACTGAAATATCATAAAACATTCTTCAAATAATTATGTGTGAAAATAAATTAGTTTCGTAATCATTTCATTATATCCTCAACACATAACCAATGTAAAAAATAAATAGGTTTCATAGTCATTTTATCATGTTATAACCCATTGAAAAGAAATGAGTTTCATAAACAAAAATTCATCATAATAATAACCCATAAATAAAAATATTGGTAATGGTATATTTTATTATTATTCCCATTAAATAGTAAGTAATATCATAGGATATAATCTTATATGGAAAATGACTTTGAAAAAAATAACTTGGAATGTCTCTTGAGAAAAATATATTTTAATTAGAAATAATCTTTTTAAAACTAAATATTCATAAAATATTTTGGAAATAATTTTCATATAAAATATCAATTAAAATAATAATCATGATAATGGAAAGTTCCATTCAGTTTATCCAGGTTAAAATAATGATTCCTTTCACATTTTAGATAAAATCCAAATAGACATTGTTTAGAAAAGAAACAAGAGGATTCCTTTAAAAAAATATTCAAAATAATAAATAGATTAATATTTCATTAATATATATATTTAAAAATTTACAAATATTCTAATTATAAATTTAATAAAAAAATATTTCTTAATAAAAAGTGTTTTTGATCGAAGAGGGAAAACATATGATTTTTCTTAAAAACATCATTTTTAACTCTTGAGTTCATAAAGAGAGAAAATTAATGGAAGACATATATTCTACATTAATAAACCTAGGATAATAAATTCATGAGTTTATTTTGATATATATCATAATATTTCATCATTGGAGGCTTAATAATAAACAATATCGATAAATGGTGATATTATAACATAAAACTCATACAACTTTTGTAACATTACATTGTAATATCCCTGAAATCATAACACAATATAAACCAATAATAAAATTAAAATATTTATATTAATTATATAAAAATTTAAAGTTGAATTATAGACACCTCATAGAATAACATGGGTGCATTACAAAACTAAGGACTCCAAGAAGGCAATTAGATACCAAAATCCCTTGCCGGTTTGGAAAATTTTGAACAGTAAACACCATGAAAAAGATATCCTAAAATGCATCTGTAAATAAAGATAATTTTAAGGGTGATAATAATAAGATAATTTCATGGTAATTTTATACACCACATAAAAAACTCATGGTGAATATGACATGTGTCTCATAGAAGTAAAATTGAGACAGAAATCCCATACCGTATTCTCAATTTCCATCTTAGATGTTAAAATGTTTTGTATAATAAAGATAATTTTATTATAAATATATTAAATAATCATATATATATATATTATAAAATATATGATTTATATAGGACCTTTTATTATGCTTTTTTTAACAATTCCATGTTAAAGTCATGTTTTGAGAAATAATTGCTTTGTCTTTCATGAATGTTTTGACTTGTTATTTTTGGAACTCTTACTTTGATCATGGTTACATAATATAAAGAATGATAAAAATGATATAAATATCATATATATTTATTATACCTATATTTATCATTATCCATAAAAATTATAGACATAAAATAAAATACACCATGCATAGAGATGGTAGGCTGTACGTACGGATTAATATTGTTTCGATTTTCTAATGGATTGAAAGAAATAAATTTTAATGATATATTACCATTATAAAATAATTTTTATGTAATATATATCAAATATTTACATTAAACCCTTTATAATTACCTTCCATCTAAAGCATTAATGAATAAAAGTTCATCGTGAGGAGGTAGTTGGCTGTACAAATGAGTAATATTATCATATTCCCATAAATGGAACGTAATATAAAATATGTGATAACATGATTCCATAAGACTAATAACATTATATATATTTTATGTAAATAACAAACCCATTATTATATATTTTCTAATATATGTTAATGAAAAAAGGCATGACGTTGGTTCATGCGATGGTAGTCCTACGTACACATGAATGATGATTTCGTAACCCATTTTATGGAAGAGGAGATGGTTATATGTCTTGAACTTAATATAAAAACTTCTCAAAATATTTGAGATACTGATTTAATTATATAATCATAGTTTAATAATAATTTAATGAGGTGGAGGAGGAAATAAAATAAATATTCTCTTTGATGAATGTTACCTCTTCTTCATGTAAACTCCTTAGATTCGCACCAAAATCATTCTTATGTTGGATTTTTTAAAAATATATGGATTAAAGGATGATTTTATGGAATAAAAAAGTTAATTTTTTAGTACTAGGACAAACCATGGGTTTCTTAAAGTGTAAATAGGATATGACATGGGTGGCCACTTATAATTGAGGTGAGTGGCACAACTGTTATTTTGGGGGAAAATGGTGTATCTATGTTTTTCACCTTCCAAAAGTCTCCAATATGGACCATTATCAAAATAAGAACATAGAGAATATATTTTTCCATATAATGGTTTTTGTACAAGTTTTAGGTCCATTTTTACCATTATCTTGTTAGTTTAATCCCCCCCCCATAACCCCATTTTTAACTTAACCATGTCAAATAATTTTTACAAATTTTAAAATTCATTATGAAAAAAATAATTCAGAATCAGTTAATATAAATTATTTTGATTCCAATTATGGAATCCATTTTTTCATATACCATTATTATAAGTGGAATATTTTAATTTAAAATTAATCATTCTGACACTGTTAGAAAATGGGTTTTCAAAAAGATAATTTTCAAAAGCATAAAACATTTTCATGTTGACATTAAATACAAAAATGATTAAAATGGAAAAAATATATTAAAATATATATAATTTAATTAATTTTAATTTAAAACCCATTTTATAACAAAAATAATCCTTATGAACTCTACAAAAGAAATAATTGTATTCTATAAAAACTAGTATTTTCACTATATACTGAAAAATTAAACATTTCACAAAAATACCAAAAATGCACCAGAACATAATTTTTTATATTATAATTTCAAAAATGGAAATTATTATAGTTAGGAAATTTTATATAATATTTAAAAACTAATTTTTTTATCCTTCACAAAAATAAAAACACTTTTAGAGGAAATAGAATTTTTGAACCATATAAAGAGACTATCAAAAACTATTTATTTGTTATCAATATGTTTACCTTATATTAATCTATTTTACATAATATTTAAAACTTAGTTATTATTATTTATAAATCTATTTTTATCAGTTACATTATAGTGGTATCACTTGAATTGTAAAACAAATAACATATATTGGTTTTTTATAAAATGGTGTTGTGTATAAAGAATTATCATCATGGTGTTGCATGTAATGAAAGTTATCAAATTAATTTAGATTATTTGAAAAATCATAAAACATAATGGTGTTTTATAAGGGGCCAATATATACCCATATAAGCCTCTATAATCGTCTATAGGCACCCTAAACATGGAAAATGACATGACTATAAATTTTCTCAAGATGAAATCATATATTATTTTAATGAATGTTTGTATATTTTTAATATCATAATATATTCCATAAATATATTCAAAAATTATTATAAATAAAAAATAAATTATTTTTTTACATTAATAATTATACACCAATAATGTTGACCCTCTAGTACCCTCGTGATGGTAGATTTCATACCATTGGCATAGTTGATGACCAATCCTCAACTACATTGTCTGATTCCTCATATGTATCTAGAGAATAATTTGATGAAAAATATTTAGGGAACATATTTGATTAATATTATAGCCTGATATATTACATCATATGATGTAATGGAGTATAATCTAAGAATATGTAGCATACCTGATGTTGGAGGGTGTTTATCTGACGGTCCATGAAATATTATAAGAGCTAGGGATTATTTGATCATATATTGAAATCTTTTTATTTGTGGAATTACTAAATCCAATAAGAATATGAAACAGGTTAGAACGTGATATAAAAATAAAATTTGTAAGTTATTTCATTATTTTTTTATATAGATCAATTAAATTCATGTATTATAAATAAAAAGATAAATATAAGTTAAAGTAAATAACATATAAAAAAATAATTAATTATTAACCATATTGTCATCATCATCATCCACCATTAACATGATATCATCAACTTCACCTCCCTTTAAAGACAAATGTTTCCAATATCATCATGGAATTATCGATCAATATCCTATTATTTATATTGTTTGATGTCACAAAATAATTATTTAACAAAAATACTCATATCAAGAAAATCTATTTGGTTTTATATGGGCTAAAACGACTCCATTATTCATTGACTATTTATTCTATTTAATATACCCATTTTTATAATAAAAATATATATACCACATTCTTCACACTCACAGGTATCAATCTATGATGATAATTTACCTAAGTAAATAGTAAACAATCCTTCCTTATTCCCCAATTAATATAGACCCACCATAACTTAAATAACACAACTAATTTTTTTGTGTAATAATATAATTTTATAATTTCAATCAAATGCCTATAATATCATATTTTTATAAATTTAAAGAAGATGACACTATTATATTATTTCAATCCTTCTTCATGAAAAATTATATTAAACATATTTCAATTAATATTGTAAGATTCAAATATTCTACACTTATCCAATGGTCCTTATGAAAAATCTCTTAAATCATCAATAAATTTAGCCTAATTATCCACAATCATGATATACATATATAATTATAAATATTATTCATTAAAAAATAATTATATCATTATTTATTGAATGTAAATTTTATTATGATCATACATTATGAGAAAAAAAATCAATAAGTTCTTCGTTAATGGTTTTTGTTATCGGTTTCTCATTTCATCGATGAATTCAAAGTCATATTGCAGTTTTCCTTTATAATTCATAATTAAAAGGATCTAAAATATCATTATTGAGTGTCACATATTTTTTTTCTCTTATAATCACTGTTTCTATCAACAAATTTGTTGATATTTTCACCACATGATAACCGATCATAAAAATTGTGTTGATTTACCATAGACTAGGTTTGATTTATGATATTATAAATACATAAAATTTTATTTAGTTATGTCTAGATATTATCTAAATACATAGAACAAAATGAGTACACACTTCCACAATATAACCTTCAACAAAAGAACCTTCTGATTGAGATTTATTATTCACAAAATACTTCCAATGACATATATACTGACTGAAAATTTACTTTTTTTTATTATCAAAACACTTTTAAGGAAAAAGTGAGAAACCAAGAGTTCCATCAAAACAAGCACAAACAAATAAAACAGAGAATAACCCAGAACAAACTACAGGATCTACCCCTCCCCAGCAACTGTGCCATGAAGAAGCCTCCACCAAAGCATGACCGTTTGGCAACCAGTCCCGTGCTGGAATGCACGGGCACGAAACCGATGGCGAAGCCATACCCTCTCGATTATCCAAATCCAAATGGCACGCCTCGGTGAAGGTTATGTGCTCTGAACCTCATCTGAGGCAAATCCAAGTAGAGTGCTAGTATCCTAGCCCCTAAACATTCTATCTCATCCAAACATAATGCTAAAGCAGAAGTGGTAGCGGACACAACACAAAACCCAAATTCCCTAGACCAAACAACAGAAACCAACCATTAAAAGGGGTCATTAAAAAGAAATTTAAGATTCCCAAAATTGGATTCCCGAAATAATTTCCAGGATAAGGATGAAACATGGATGCCTGGTGACACCATCATTAGCTTTTCAATCCCAGACGCTAGTCGGTCCTAGGACCATATGTATTCCTCAATGCTAATCTTCCCTTTATTGAAGCCTCCAACCAAAATTAAGTCTTTCTTATCAATCCATGAGAATTAATCCTCATTTAGAGTCACATTTAGAGGTCTCCCCATCATATTGGCCTCTTCCTCATCAGTTGCATTAAGCAGCAGGACCTGTTCAGCAACTTCATCTTCAGAACATAGTAACAAGTCCAAGAATACAACACCCTGGTCCCCTAAATTCTGATGGCAAGTAAGTTCAGTGTGTGTCTTCTTGTCATTAATCTTTTTAGCAGAACGAGTCTCCAAAGGAGGAGTTAAGGAGGAGTAATCCCTCCTTCCCTTCCTCCTCCTCAAACTCCTGTTACTCTTTGGACTTAAGTCTTCCTCTGTCGAGTCCTCCTTCCTTCCCTTACACGAATCTGCACCACTCAAATAGACCACCTTCGCATAAGACACAGCAAGAGCAGACTCTTCATCTCCTTCCAACTGCTCCATAACAGCATTGATCCCTTTCCCTTGATCCTCCACTTGAGCCTCGTACTGCTGGAGTGACCCTCCCTCCTCCGAAACACTATCCCTATTAGGACCAGCTCGGTCCTGCCTCATCATGCTGACCATCTCAGGAAAAGAAACCAGAGTCGAACCAACTTCATTTAGACCTTAAAATTTGTTTCTCACATTTAAAGGAGTCAGAGACTTCCCACTGGAACCTCCTATTCCCTCCTCTCTAACAGGGATGGTCGCCTCCTTAACAGGTGCCTGCCTCACCTAGGTAGAGACTCCATTGCCCGCCTGCATCGCCTCATCAATGGGAGCAGGGAATTACTCTGCCTCATCACTAGCCCGCTACTCCATACCAGAATCACCCTCCTCAAATTGGAAGAATTCAGCACTCACCCACACACTCTCCACCTGAAACGGGTCACTGTAGATGCGGTTGCTACCCAGGTCCTGTTTCATCCTATCAAAGACTTCATAGACCTTCGGATTACCAAACTCCTCCGAGTCCTTATTCTTTTCAATATCATCAGAACCCACAGCTAGTGTTAAAGCCGCTGAGTTGCGGAGTCGAAGATCCTGCTTCTCCGGACTCGATGTCTGTCGCTCCTCCAAACCAGCCTGTGAAGAACAATCCTTGCCACCCCGATCATCACCCTCCATTGCCTTACCCATCTGATTCAACTTTCCCGCCTCCACACGGACTTCCTCGGCCTTTCCACTGGCACTTCCGGCTTTCCATCCAGAAATGCGAGCGCCCCGACTTCAGGTACCCAAAGAGTGGCCCAACCGGTTGCAGGAAGAGCAGAAATCCATCCAGTTCTCATACACCACCTATTTCTTGCACCTGTACTCCTCACCTATAGTTACCCAAATGCACTCAAAAGGGATCTTCGACACATCGATCTCCATGCATATCTGTGGGTTGACAGGATGACATACGGACCTAGTCTGGCTATCAACGCACAGAAACCGTCCAACAAGATTTCCAAGCATCCTAATAACATAAGGATTTTGAAACGGAAGTGGTAGGTTAGGGAAGCATACCCAGACCGCAGCAGAAGGAGGATCGCGACCCATGTGGAAATCGAAAGACCAGCAAAATAGGAAGAAACGAAAGTCGTTGCAACTACGAGGACCGCTCGACCAGGCGGTGATGAGGTCCTCCTTCGAAGCAAACCGGACCATAATGTGATGGTTATCAATGAAACCAACAGTCGCCCTCTCCGGAAAATTCCATGAGTTGAAGATGACCCTGTCGAAAGCATCCACCAAAGATCGCCTCTACTTAAAGTAGGCAACTAGAGTAAGGTTAAGGAGTTCAGTTGTTTCTGAAAACTCCGCAGTCGACAACTGAAGGTAGGGAAAACCATCAACCAAATATGGCACCTTAGGTCCAAGGAAAGCATTCGGAAACGCAGGAAGATAATTGGGAATCGAAAAAGGCCAAAAAGGAGACCCTGAATTTTTGAAGAGCGAAGATGATCCCTCCCCCACCAGGGGGGGAGGAATCAGCTCGAAGGACGTCGTCGCCTACGATGGCTTCGGCGACTAGGGTTCCTTCCGCTATCTCCCCCAACACCGCCAATGACATATATACCTAATGAAATTGCATGACATATCAACATTAGCAAGATATATAAGGTGTTGAAAAAATTTAAATGCAGTATTCGTAAAAAGGTAATATGATAATACAACTTGATGGTATACATCCATCGATATTGTACAAGCCCTCCTACTTTAACATTCTTGATAAAATAAATAGTTAGATAAAAAACATAATAAAAAGAAATGGGGTAATATCATAAATAAATGATAACGTGTAATAAAAATTATTTCCGGATTTGTTTTTCAGGAAAAATTTATTTTATTGTTATTTTATAAATATTTCGGTAGAATATTAAAAAATCAATTAAAAATAATTTTATTTTATCATGTTCTAAAATACTCAAAACCAAAGGTAGAAAGTGATCAATAACAATTTGGGATATGTGACTTTTAAATACATGAAACTTATGATTTTTTTAATTCAACACATCTTCAAATGATACATGAATATCTGTCAGGTACTTTTACATATTCAAGTTTGAAAATGATACCATACTTTTCACAATTTTTAAATACAAAAAACTACCACAGGAAATGTTAATTATCATTTTTCGTATAGGTCATTGTTTTTATTTATTTCTTATAAGTACTTTTTTTCATTGAGAATATATTTTAACTTTACAATCTCATTCGATATTGTAAAAACCAAATTGTAATATAAATTACTTTAAATGTTTGTAAATTCAAAAAAAAATTATAACAATTGAAATTCCCAATAAGAAATTTTAAAAAATAATTTGTTTCTACCATTACTGAGAACCATATATATCTGATGAATATTTCAATGTTATTAAAAAAACATTCTACTAATACTCTTTAGTAAATTGCGTATCAACAATTGATAATTTTTACTAGATTTATGATCATGATATTAATTTTGGTGGTTCCATCAACTCATGTTTTTAAAAAATAATAACCTACTAATCCAAATTTTTTTATATTCATTGGAAAATTAATTTTGACACATGAAACACTACTTTCTATTATATGGAAATCTTCTTAGCTTGAGGTCATTGTCCAAAACTAGATATGCCTGACTAGTGTAAGTCTCTTAACCAAAATTTTTTCCTAATCTAACAAAATTACTAATCATATACATTATAACAGTACACATTTTGAACATATTATTTATTGATTCATCATATTTTTCTAAACTATGGTCCCATAACTATTTGAATTCATTAACAAGAGGTTGAAAATATACATTTATGTCATTTCTATGAATTTTATTTCTTGGAATGATCATCATAATAATTAAATAATTTTATTTCATATTCATCCATAGAGGTGGATTGTAATGGATCAAAAAAATGAACATGGTAGAAAAGCAATATGGTCCATGGATAGTGGCTAGTCAAGGCATATGAGTAGAAACTCATTGAATATAAAACCATAACTCAAAAGGTTGGTGGATTAGTCACATTTGTTGACAATTCAAAAAGAGAATTTATTGGTATTGGAACTATTGGAAATCCCGATGTTGTCTCAATCAATAAATTTATTTATGTAGAATGGTTGAAATATAACCTGAAAAGTATTTCTCAACTTTGTGATGATGGTTATTGTGTTGATTTTTCTAACAACTGCTGTTCTTCTTTTCAAGATAAATTTCTTAAATTTAGAGCACCCAGAACTGACATTGTGTATACCATGGACTTAAATTTCTTGTGTAAAAAAAACAGTAAATTGTTTAACTACTAAAATAAAATAATACTAAATATGGAATAAGAGACATGGACATAACAATATTTATTCTTTACATAAGTTATCTAGAACACCATTAGATTTTGATTTTCCTAGTCTTAAATTATATAGTGAATGATTTTGTGATGCATGTCAAATTGTAAAGAAACATAAATCATCCTTCAAATCAATTAAAAATATTTCTATATCTAAAAATTTAGAAATGATCTATATGAATCTGTTTGGACCTTCAAGAGTATCAAGTTTGTATAGTAAATTATATGTATATGTTTTAGTTGATGACTATTCTAGATTTACATGGATATATTTTCTAAAACATAAAAATGAAGCTATATCATATTTGAATGTTTTTTCAAATCTGATCAAAATGAAGTTGATTTTAAAATAATTTCACTAAGAAGTGATCATGGTCAAGAATTTGGGAATCAAAAATTCCATTCCTTTTTCTCAAATCTAGGTATTAGATACATCTTCTCTGGACCAAGAACACCTCAACAGAAAGAAATTTTTGAAAGAAAAAATAGAACTATTTTGGAAATGGCATGGAATATGCAAAAATAATGCATTATTAATACCTATTTTTGGAAAAAAGATGTAAGAAAAACATGATATAAAATGAATAGAGTTTTAATTATACAAACATTCAAAAAGGAAACCTATGAACTTTGGAATCAAAAAAAACAAAAGTAAAATACTTTAATGTTTTTGAATTCACAGTTTATATCTTGAACAACACGGAAAATAATTGTTAGAATGATCCAAAATATGATGAAGGCATTTTATTATAATATTTTTCTTCCTCCAAAGAATATAAACTTTTTATTAAAAATTTAATGATTGTTAAAGAATCAATTCATGTGAAATTTGATGAATCAAACCATGTTGACAAAAGGAATGATCAAATTGATGAATCTTACCCTAATAACAATATGTAACATGAATACCTAAAAGAAGATTTTCAAAATAATATAAACAAAATTCAGTCCAGTTCATAAAAACATGACCTTGATAAAACTAATAGTTTTAATATAGATAGTAAAAAATTATCAATAATCACCCTTTGGAAACTGTTATAGGATACTAAGACATAGGAATAAAAACTAGAATAAATATATAAATTTAGTTTATTATTCTTCCTTTTTATCCAAACTAGAACCTATGTCAATAGAAGTAGCCTTAGTTGATATAAGTTGGATGATAGAAATGAAAGATAAATTATAAAAATTCAAAAGAAATAATTATTGGAAATTAGTTGAATGACCAATGAGCTATCCTGTTATTGGAAATAAATGGGTCTTTAGAAATAAGCAAGACGATCAAGTATTTATAACTAGAAATAATGAAAGAATAGTAGCAAGATGATCAAGTATTTATAAATATAAATAAAGAAAGAATAGTAGCTAAAGGATATAATCACAAAGAAGATATAGATTATGATGAAGTCATTGTCCCTGTAGAAGGGTTAGAATCAATTATGATCCTTTTATCCTATATATCTCATATGAACATTAAATTATTTTAGATGGATGTTATGTCTTCTTTATTAAATATTTATTTAATTGAGGAAGTCTATATAGAAAAACCTCCAGGTTTTAAAAATTTTCAAAAACTGGATTTTTTTTAAACATACTATAGGTCTTTATGGATTTAAACAAGAACCTGGAGCTTGGTATAAAATATTATGTTCTTTACTTTTGAAAAAAAAATTACTTTTGGTATGGAAGATTCAAAACTTTTTAAGATGAATATAAATTATAATATTTTATTAGTTCAAATTTATGTTGATGATGTAATTTTTGGATCAACAAAAAAACATAGTCCTGAGTTTTCAAACATAATGTAGAAAGAATTTAAAATGTGTATGATTGGAGAACTAAATGTTTTTAGGACTTTAAATATATCAAAAAGATTTTGGGAATGTTTTGAATCAATGAAAATACATTAGACATTTACTAATGAAATTTGGACTTGAAAACAAAAAGACCTAAACAACTCCTATGTGTACTAATATAAAACATGGTTTGGATGAAACTCGAAAACTAGTAGAAAACAAGTTATATATAAGTATTATTAGTAGATTATTATATATTACTGATAGAAGGATGGATATTATAATTCAGTATGTCTATATGAAACATTTCAATCAAATCCTATGGAATCTCATCTTATAGTTGTCAAAAGTATTTTTAGACATTTAAAAGGTACTGTTTTTCAATCTCTTCTTTATCCACAATCTTATGAATTTAATTTTATCTCATATTCAGATGAGGATTTTGGAATATGTAGATTAGATTGAAAAATCACCTCAGGAACCTGTCACTTTTTAGGAAAACATTTAATGTCATGGTCTAGTAAGAAACAACACTTTGTCTCTTTGTCAACAGCCCAGGCAGAATATATATCAGTGGGCAGTTTTTGTTCACATGTTCAGTGGATGAAAAACACTCTCATAGACATTGGACTAAATTTTAATAATACACCTATTTGATGTGATAATACTAGTGCTATAAATATTTCAAAAAATCTTATAAGTCATTATAAAACTAAGCATATTGATATTAGACATCATTTTCTAAGAGATTATGTTCTCAAAAATGATAAATATTTAGAATTTATAAGTACTACATTTCAATTAGGTGATATTTTTACTAAACCACTTCCCACAGAAAGTTTTTATTTTATTAAGGGGGAGTTAGGTTTATTTAGTTTTAAATATTTTTTTCTTTTTCTTAATTTTATTTATTTTTAAATAAATTTTAATTAATTTTAATATTAATTTTATTTGATCATATTATTTTAAATTTTCACTATTTAAACTAATTTAGTTACATTTCTTTTAAATAACATATACTTTTATTTTTATCTTGTAATAAATTTTACATACACTACGTACAATTTAATTTATTTTTTAATTATGTAATGATTATTATGTTTGTAATGACATTAGAATTAAGGCTCTGTCAGAAACCATTTTGAATTCCAAAACCACTCTTTTTCTCAAATCCTTTTGAACTAAGAAAACTCTTAACCTCTTTCTTCTTCATTTTATCACACCAAAGAAACCCTAGAGTCTCAAACATTTAGCGATTTTTAATAGAAATGGAAAAAATAAGATAATTGGATAAGGAAAACCTAGTGATGCTTAGTGTCATCATTCAAATGGACAGAAAATACTTCAGTGAAAATTTTTTGATCTGGAATGGTTGTATCATATGAATCTGATACTGAAGAAAGTGTTATCCTTTCAAGATATTGAAATGAAATTCAGTGAGTAATATACTGAATTTCGTAATGAAGTTGAGTTGAGAAATTTCTTTAAATTTGTTCAATTTAGTTTGGGAGATACAGAAGATTTGATAGTTTTGAAGATCGAAGAAAGAGATTCATCGATATCTTTAGTTGAAATTTCATTAATCTTAAAGTTCCATCAAAAGGGAGTTTTAAATTTTGATCTAAAATCTATCAAGGATAAAAATCATATATCTGAGGATATAATGTCTTTTCTATTTGGTTCTACTAACATCTGGAAAATTTTGGTAATAAATTTAAAACTTGATCAGAAAAGTTTAGTTAAGTTTACTCGGACAGGGATAGCCCCAAGGAAGTCAAAAATGATGGAAATTGTGTTTCCAAAAATTTATATTATGTTACCATTTTAAAATGATATAATGAAGAATTTTATATGCTACATGATTAGATATTTTAGTTAATATTAAAAAACTGAGGATAGGATGATTTTTTATCCTTAAGAAAGTATTATATCAAAGATATTTCTTAAGAAATACATTGTGAGGCTGATTGATGCAAGATATAGATTCCATTATAGTAGTGGGATGAATACTGGAACATTGAGAAAGCTCAGATTCTTCTAGAACACTGTAAAAGGTAAAATCATGCATGTTGGAGCTGATGAGGTTCAATAATATTCTCAGGGATAGAAATATGAAAAATCTAAAGAAGTTATGGCTGAATATAGAATAGGGGAAGTATCAATGACTATAAGAAAACTCATATTTTAAATAGAAGATGAACCTACAGATGTAGAAATTTAGGGAGGAATTTTTAGCTCAGAGAAGAGAATAGTTGGTCAGAAACCTACTACAGAGACATTTCATGAAAATGGTGAGTTTTTAATTTATAATTATTTGATATAATCTATTGATTAATAAATTCAAGAAGAAGAAACTTCATGATAAGAATTGGAAATTTTGCATCAATATAAAGTAGAGACAAGAACTGGGGAGGTACCTCAAGTTAAAAAAATCTAAGGAAATGGAAATTTTTGATCAATTTGTGGATCATGTTGTCTCTTTACATCAGATTCAAGAAGAAATACAAGAAGAAATTTCTTAGGAAGAGCACCTCCATTTGTAAGTATAAAATGAGGAATCACCAGTTCTTGAAAATTTCTTCAAAATCCATACAAATGTTCTCAATGAATCATTCTCATTAGAGAATTCTAGAGACAAATCAGTTTAGCAACCAATGGTGTAGAGAGAGGAATGAAATCATATTCTCAATATTTACCCCTGATTTTAGTAGATTCATTTGTGAATCAAGAACATAGTGCCTCTGATTCTATGTCTGGTCATGTTCTGGAACATTTCAGAAAATTTAACAGAGCTAAAGCCGAGAATACTGCTAAAATAAGGGAGTTAGAGAAAGAAAATCAGAGTTTTCCATATCTGAAAGACGATTCTGTTTTAAAGCAAGAATTTGATATTTTTAAGAAATAATTTTTGGTATAAGTTGCAATTTTAAAATTTGAATTTGTGTTAAAATTAGATTAGGTAGATTTAAAAACTTTTATGAAGCAACAATTTTCAACTATCACAGGATCTCATTCAATTACATCAGGTACTTCGCCTAATTTGATCAAGAGATTCCATGATGTTACATCTGTAATTAGAAACATGAAAGATAGGTTATAGAATTTATAGTGTAATAGTGTTCCTTTCCCTGTCTTGTTGTAAAATCATAAATTGCTTGTTGACTAGCTTACCTTAGGTGAACCGAGTTTTAGAAAATTACTGAACAGATTCACTAAGAAGATAAATCATTTTATGGAGAAAGAAAAAATGTTGCATGAATTTTTTAGAGTGAACCTCATTGAAGATATTCATTTGACCCAGTAAGTAAGGGATTTGATCATTTATCTAGGAGATAGTGTAATGAAGCGATTAAGGTTATTGTTGGTATAGTTAAAAGATGTTATTCAGAATCGCTGAAATAACCTTTCTCAAACCCTAAACCCTACAACCTTTATTCATTTTCATTTATGTACATGAAACATCTTTTATTAATGAAATATATTTTTGATATATTTGATGGTTTTTTACTTTTGTTTATGTCTATGTTATACTACCTCAAAAAAATCTCGATATCTTTACTGATAAACACTTTCTCATAGAATTTTCTTACAAGTTCAGTACTAAATTAAATGAGTTATATTCCTTTTTATTTCATTATTTTTTATAGCACAAAAAATGGGGTTATATTTGGATTAACAGAAAATTTTATAAAGCACATTTTTTAAAAAGAAGAGAAATTTGTTTTTGTTTTTAAATAGACCTTTGGGGGAGGATAAAGATTTTTTTCAAGAGAGACATTTGGTTATCCTTGTAAAATTATACATTTCATGTGATTAATTTTTATGGTTTTTGTGATCGCCAAAAATGGAAATATTGTTGATCATGTATTGTTTCCACAATACTCTATATTTTTATGATGATTTTGATACTCACAATTACGCTTATTTTTTATTCTAATGATTTTACATTAAGTCTATTTCATGAAATTAATATTCTTTATATTCCCCATTTTGGAATAATATTAAAGCATATGGTTCACATGAAATATTTTTCAAAGTGTTTTGAAAGCTATTTAACATGTTCTGGAAACACTTTTCATACTTTACATTGGAGAGTGTAGCATAAGGATTAAATCAAATGTTTATTTTATGATAGTTTTGAAAAGTATGGTTAAACAACATTACATTTGGAAGGAAACTTACATTTTTTATATGAGAAATGTATGGATGAAGAACCTTACGTAAGTATGGAATCTTAAGTTTTCTTCACAAAAGTATGGATAGTCAACCCTACATTGTTAATGAACATTACATTTTATCAAGAAGAATGGATCATGTAACATATAGTAGGATGAAAAGAAACGTATGGATTATATACCATAAATTTTGAATTCAATGAAAAATATATGGATCATAAACCTTATATATGTAATCATCCTTACATTTGGAACCCTATATTTTACTTCTTCATGTGTCATATATTTGAATTTATGGTGTTCTTCTACAATGGTCCTTTGCGGAATATTAGGTTGATTTCAAACCAGATTCAAGGCCCGATTTTAATGCACATCTTTAACTGATTTAAATTCATATATACGTAATTAAAATGGTCAATATAGGAGAAGGATTTTGTGTCAATTATTATGGAATGTAACGAATACTTTGTTATTCAAACATTTGAATATTGTGATCTGTTAGACGACTTTTGTGTATGTGAATTTATGAATAAAGTTCTCAACTTTCTTCTATATATTCTGTGTATATGAATTTTGGTAATATACATGGGTGAAAAAATATCTCTTGAATTCATGTAGATTATAAGATGAAAATCTAGATATATTCGAGTTTTACCAAAATAGAGATATGTTGATTCTTTAAAGAGATATTTCACAGATCTGCTTCTATAAAGAACTATCAGATTTTGTTTTATGTCAAAAAAAGAAACATTAAAATTTTACTTTTTCTACAATGGAAATTTATTGTGAATCTAATGCTGATTTTTTTTCTGAATATATTTCAAGATCAATTGCAACTGGGTCGATTCAAAACTGCTCTTATCTAAAGAAAAACCTTTCTAAAAATGGTGATCTATTCACTATTAGTTGTTTACTACTGGAACTGTGAATATCAATAGGAAAGTATTTTTCAAATACACTTTTATTTTGAGTATTGGATTCTCGTACAAAGCTATTTTATTGGTTCTATATCTAGAACTAGAAGTCTCTATTCTGTCGATAAATTTTAAACATGTCAACTGCCTACAATCAGTTGTGGATGGTCTTGTGAAAAGAGGACCGACTAGTAAAAATCACCAAGCTCATAGAGAATAGCATTGGTGGGTGGACTAGGGGATATTTGTGCCTCAAACCACTAAAAATCATTGCATCCTGATATCTATTTATTTTCACTGAATAAACGATCTGATAAAGATAAAAGGACAAAGTTGATTATCATTAATATTTATCGAGTTGTTTTGAATGTCACATTTCACCCCCCCCCCCCTCTTGTGTATATTGTGTATAACACGATCCAAAACTACAGAAATTGGAAACCACCCTAGAAACCTCTCACATGGATGAAAAGGAATGTTTGTAATACCATGAACCCCACACCTTAGTTCTTATATGATTCATCACAATCAACCAGATTCAAAAATAATCTTTAAATTACATCGATTATATTGAAAACATCTTAAATCCTTATATCCTAGGCTTTGTGTTGTAACCTATTATCCCACAATATACACCCTAATAGGAGGATTGATTATGGTTTCTTGATATTTTTTTATATTAATTTTATATTTATATTTTACCCATGTTTTCAAAGAAACAATAAACGAATCACAACAAATACATATAATAACAACTGTATATATATAATAAATTAATAAAGATTAGGAACTAGGATTTTAGATGGATCACCCACACTAGGATGCATCCAAGAAATACATATTAATGATGTTTTGATATTCCAATTAATCATAATTCTAATATTTTTGGATTATAATCTTTAAGACAATCCAATTACTCATCTGAGTCTTATGACCTCTTTCTATATTCAATTGAATAATTACTAAGAGTGTTTCTAGATTTGATAGATTTAACACATAGTCCAAACTCTTGATAATTAGTATATAATAAATAAAACCAATCAAAAAAGTGAGTTATATATGATGTTATATCCTTCACTTCTTGATCATTATAGGAATGCATGGTGGTAACTCTTTATTTACAGATATTTAATGAATCCCACTTTCTATATCTTCTTCCTTTTAAAAAACACTATATCATCAATTATTTTCTCTATTTTCTTAATAATAGTTTTCTTTCTTTTTATTCCAACCATATCACTTCAGTTTGACCCATGTGATTCTAATTTAAAATTATAATTCATGAGTTTAACTACCTTGAACTTCCTTGGCTTTAAATCCCACTCTTGGATCATCTATAATAAACTCTCTACCATTGAATTATAAATATTGGTTAAAGTTATTTCGATAATGTAAAAAGAATTACAAGACATAAAT
Source organism: Viscum album (assembly GCA_963277665.1). Taxonomy (NCBI): domain Eukaryota; kingdom Viridiplantae; phylum Streptophyta; class Magnoliopsida; order Santalales; family Viscaceae; genus Viscum; species Viscum album. Next base: position 1,229,152,036 of record OY728162.1, on the reverse strand, counting down.
ATAGTTATTAAATCTCTTCATGTTTATGTTATCAGTTTTATTTTTGATTTTTAATGTTGGTAATAATCTATTTCTAGCTAAAGAATTATTTTAATGTGAATCTTACTTATGTCGACTCCTCATAAAATAGAAAATTATATAACACTCACATGGAACTAATGTGTCATTAGAATTACCATTATGTATGAGTCAATTAAGCCTTACATTTCTATGTTAAACTTCAACAATATCATTTTTCAATTTGGAAAGGACCTTTAGATGCTGGTTTGATGTCCTTTATGTATAATAGTAAGGATTTTCTAGGACTATTCAAAATTTTAACATAATCTTATTGGAACCAAATGACATTTTTATATCTGAGTAAATTAATCATTTGTATGTCAATTTACCAAATTCTTGATAACCCTTACCTTTCTATATCGTTCGGATTACCTTTTCATATTTTCTAGATTTTTTTACCACATACACATTCCCAAAATTTTGTCCCTTACACATAATCAATGTCACTTATATTTTCAGGTAACTTTATGTGTTTTCCATTTTTAATAAGATAAAAACACTAAAATATTTAAAATATTACATTTATGTATATATAGATCTTCACTAATACAATTTTATTTTGGTAATAATTCCACTCGGGTTCTCTATTTCAAGAAAAAATACAACTATAAGAATTTATTTCTTCAAAAACACCTCCCTTATTGACTTTAGACAGATCAATTATTCCTTTATAACTCATGGAAACACTCTCCTACCAGTAAAACTATTGAAATAGCATCTAAAATAATAACTTCTAAAATTGAATTTAATAATAAACCTAATATTACAACCTTTAGTTCCAACATTCTCTCCCATTGGATTTTATTTTCAATCCACTAATAAAAATACATATTTCATATAAATATTCATATCCACCCCTAGAAGCATTAATTTTATGTTATAATAATTATCCCCCTTTTATTTTAAAATTTATTTTATTTGACATATTCCAGTTATGATCACATCTGAACATCCATGAAACGTCAACTAAAAAATAACTAAATAAGGAGATATAAAAAAAATTCATTAATCCTATATTAATAAAAGTTCATTATAGTAAATAATAGAATAATTTGATTTCTATAATATTTTCTATATTTTCAATTCAATCCTATATTCCACTTCTAATTCTCCAAGAGTTGTTTATCACACATTCTTATAATATCCAAACAATATGGGAACATGAAAAAATCACACACAAATAAAAGTAATGAATTATGTTTAATGGGGAGAGGTTTTATCAGTCCTACTTATTTTAAGGAAATTACATGAACTCCATTTATCAACCTATGATTCTCTAGCACATGTTCATCCAGTGGTTTTGGAAAAAAACCTACAACTTTCTACTATGTATATAAAAACTCTAATATCATAATTTTTTCTCTAATTTATCCTTTATAATGTGATAGAATATTTCAATGTACATTGTGTAATATTTTTATACAAGATTATTTTTTAATTTAGTGTAACCCATTATTATATAGTGATCATAATTTTTATTACATAAATATTAAATCATTTTCAACATAATCAACATAATATTGATACAAATCATGGAACAAAAGGTTTTATGTATTTGGAAAATAAGGCTCATCAATAACACGTACATAATAAAACATAAAAATTTATTTAAATCATTATTATTATTATTCTAAATGAATTTTTTCTCTTTTGTACATGTAATCACCTAATTATATACCTCAATGAAATGGGAAGGATAAAATCAAAGTCATAGGATGCATAAGGGACCTGATGCAATATAAAATGGGTGAAAATAATAATAATATTATTATATTCATACAATCCTCATAAATATAATGAGGTAAAATTTTGATAAGGGAATAGAATGTAAAAATGCATAAAAATGAAATATCATTCCATAGTTTTCAAATACCACACATAGTTGTGAACAATGATATCATCATGTTCACACATAACATAAGTGCATAATCATGAAAGCAGTATTTTGAAAAAATATAGCATCATTTTTAAAAAAAAATCCCATTATATCATGAGATATATCACATTACCCAATCTATTGGTGGAAAATATAATTATGGGCCCACCAATCACATCATAATATTTAAATAATCATGCATGCCACATAGATCGTATAAGAATCGTAGTTAGGAAATAACCAATGGAAAAGAATGGGTTTCAAATGTATTTCATAAAAGATAATTTATTGAGTAAATATGGGGTTCCAAAATTAATAAGATAAATCCAATTTAGGATAATCATCATCATTTTTCAATGAAGAAAGAACTACTCAATAAGAGTCAAATATGTGTTTTGGAAGGGAATTGTTTCATAAAATCATCACATTTGGATTACAAGTCAAGGTGGAAGAATTTATATCTAAAAAAAGAAAAGTTTAGAATCAATAAATTATGTTCATGGAAAAATATAGTAATATCCATATTGAATATGTTGAGAAATCCGGATAACCAAATGAAAATGATTTGGGTTTGAGAATCCCATTACCATAATTCTTTCTTTATTTTGTTACTTTTGCACCTCCAAAATAATAAATATTGATTTATTAGAATATTGATACAAAATTGAGTTATTTTATTTTTTTCCACTATTTATCAATTATAGTTATTTGATTATATTTCTTAATTTCCTTGGTCATATGGTATTCCTTCAGATATCATGTTTTACATAAACATTTATTATTTTTCCTTGATCTCACTATTTTGTTAAATGTAAGTTATATATTAGTATAATTAATTCTGTAATATGTTAATAAATATAATCAAATGTTTATATGTTATATATATTTCATAATATACATCCATCAATGTAGTTTTAAGTATTGATTTGGTAATGTCTCCCTTGGTGTTTAACCGACCTTTGATAGGACATTATAGAAAGAATGGGAGAGAGAATTTTGAAAATTATATATATAGTAAATATAAATATTTATATTGGATAAAATAAGTAACATAATATTGACTTAATACATAATTAATATTATATGTATTGGTTTTTAAAGTGTCATCGAAAGAAAAAATAATGATAATAAGAATATGAAATTAAAATAAATAGAGTTGATTAAAACTCACATAATCATTGGTGTCGATTCTCTTATACGCCACTAAAAATACCTTGCTATAAATAGTTTCCCTAGGTATTATTGTGTTCTTTAAATGGATTATTTTGGAATATTCTAGAATTTTTAATTTGGGGATGAGTGGGATTTCAAGGGGATGGAATGGGGTTATTTATACTTGAGAGGAGGGGTATTTTTAGAATAAAATATTGAACAAAATATTATATCTATGGTAAAACATGTAATAGTGAAATTTTTGAAAATATAAATCATTTAGAAATAAAATATAATGATTCTAAGCCTTTAAATTCAATTTATAAATAAAATTCATTAGTTTATTGAAATGTTAATTAGAAAAAAGGAAAATTATTATTTTAAGGGATTGTATTCGACAATCGATTTTGGGAAGTGCTTTTAGGTTTGGAATTTATGTTTGTTTTAATTTAATGAATTATTTATGAAATTAAATATTTCATGAGTAAAATTAATTTTCTAAAATGGATTAAGTCATTTTTAAATCAGGAATAATGTAATTTAGGATACACCAGTTATGTGAACAACTATATTTGTTCTATTCGCCTGAAAATTAATGTATTTCATAAAATTACCAAAAACATACCCTTGAAATTTTGTATCTGATTACTTTAAAAATGAGATTCTTTTTATCAAAAAAATATATTATAGGTAATTTTAGTTTTTAATATAATAATTATAATTTTTACAAAATATTTTTAAATTGTTTTTATTAAAAATGTGCATATATTTTCTTTTATTTATTTATTTATGATGATTATTTTCTTCTAAAATATTAAAAATTAAATTAAATTAATCACGATTTATATTATTTATATCAAAATTTATTATCTTGAGTTAAAATTACTATTAAAAGGGTTAGGTAACTATTCCCAATGGTCAGGTTACTATTCAAAATGGTAAGGTTACTATTTCCAACAGTCATGTTACTAATCCAATGGTCACATTAATATGGAAATGGTAACATTACCTTCTAAAAATACCTCTATTTTCATTCACTCATTATTCAAACCTATTCATATTAAGGATCTATATTTACATATTATATAATGTTTCTTTTCTTACTAATCTTTTTCATCCTATATATAGTATTGGTAGTGGGTTCAATGAATCAAGTATATTAGGGTGATCCTTATTTTCCCTTCTCACTTTTAAATTTTATAATTTTTCCAAGTTGTAATGTTTGGGATTTTAATTGGGTTCTTTGTTGATTAGTATAATAGTATTAATTAATGGAATAAATTTATTTTTGGATTATCTATTTTTTATAATATTATATAATATAATAAAACACAAATTTATTCATTAAACAAATTTTACAAATCAAAAATGGGTTTTTACATTCTTTCCCCCATTAAAAATGTAACACTCCATGCTTCTACGGTACGCTTCTCTTGGAATAATATAGTAATGTGTGTTGTACGCAACTTCGAGTTCTAACACACACCACGACCAATCAAACTAGCCGTTATAAATATTAATAACCACTTGTTGAAATTTTATACATTTTAACTTTCAAAATTGAATTTATTTTTGGATTCGGAATTTTGATATTAGCCTCTGGTGAAATTTTGGTATCTTTCTGAAAACTTTCAATTTTTTATGAATAGTGAAAAAAACTGAGTTATAGTTTAAAACTGAATTTTTATTCAAAAAATTATTTATTTTTATTTAAATTTTATTAATTTCAAAATAGATACATAATACTTATATAATATCAATATAATTTATTGGAGTTAGTTTAGAATAATTTTAGATATATAAAAATTTTATTGAACTTTCACCGTCTTTTACCCACCTCCTAAGAGAATTTGCAAATTCACATAAAACATACTTTTACCGCTTCTGTGAGTGGAATTTTGAAAATTTGAGAGACACAGTTAATATCAAGTAGTAAAAGGTGGTTCAATAAGATGAAAATAATTTTTGGTGAATAGTAACTTTTTTACTTTTATTTACCACGGTTAAAAGTAAATAGGGTAATTAAGAATAAAAATGATATTAATATTATCCTAAAACATGTCCTAATTCTAATGGACAATTTTATCTCGACCAAAAACACCATTAGGAATAAAATATTATCATTTAGGTCCACTTGGATTAGATTAAGACATTTATTGTTATTTAATTCAAAGAAGGGTTAAAAGAGTTAAAATCAAAAGTTTAATAACTAAAACATTTTTAATATAGTGTTATACATAAGATAAATTAGATTATAAATATTCATTAGAAATATAAAACTATTTAATACATAATTGTATTTTATTTATAATTTTTCGACATTAAATAATTTATTTTATTTATGACACAATAGTGATGCAGTAATTGCCTAATTAATGAAATATTAAGATAATTGATGTTATAAATACCCAAATAAATGTAATTTGAACCTTTTAATGTAATAAATTAATTTTATAGGTTACTATGACATATTAATATTGGTTATATAAATTTTTTTCTAAGTAATAATGTTGTTATGAAGTTATCAAAAACAAAATACCCAATAGTGTCAAAATTGACATAAATGAGTTTTTTAAAAAAAATATTATATTATTAATTAATATTCTATTCCTAAAATTCTAATGATCTGCCAATTGACTTATATAATGTTTGGTGTATTATAAATGAACCACTTGGGGGTTCCTTGGTTGTATATACTATGTTTATTAACAATATAATGTAAAAACACAAAGTGACATGGTAAGTGTCAAACTAATTAACTAAGAGTTAAAACTAAAAGATAAGTTTAATATAATGACCCAAACCTGTATAAACTACATTTTTTGAAAGGATATAAACCCATCCAAACCTTAGAATTTGAATAATCCACTTTGGATCCATTAGAAACCGAATATTAATTTATTATAAAATAATACATTATGTTTTTCCTAAAGAGCCACTCCTCCCCCTTATAAAAGGACACCAATTCTAACCAATTCTTCACACCTTCAAATCCTTTTGGATCGGCCAACCCCTATCAAAATATTCTTTCAAATTCCATAACTTCAACCTAGAGGCCTTATTTTTATCTGAAAGACGGCCTATGGAGCCCTTTTGATCAAATCAAAAGAAATAACCTGAAGAAGAGGTAATGTTTTCACCACCCTCTTTCAAGTTCCTTTCTTCTTCAACTTCTTCTTTAATTGTTATTTACTTTCTAAAATAATAAATCAAGTATCTTATATATACTGGGATACAACCATATTTAGTATTCTATCCATCCTTTGAATGACATGTCACCATACGTGTGTACGTACGGCCTACCTTCTCCACGTTGTGGTGTAATTGTTATTCAATACACTATTATTTGAATGGGTATAATAATGATGTTTAATTCAAGTAAATAATAAATATAACATGATAATGATTCTGTCGATGTGATATACCATCAAATTATATATTATTTTAATATCAAAAGAATGATATTGTCGCACGTGCGTACATACGGATTACCGTCTCCACGAAAGTGATGAGATTCATTCCCCATCGTATCCATTCAAGACTAAATATTATTTAATGATTAAAAATAATTTTTAGAGAAATGATATAATTCTAGATATGAATAATATAAATCTCATCCATAATAAATATGGCTCACATAACAAATAATATAAAGAAAAATGAATCCGTTAACACCCTAAATGATGATAATAGTAAGATATTATTAACAAATCATTGTTAAAAGATAATATATGATATGATATTAGTGTATATGATTATTGTATAATTTAATAACAATTATTTTACCATTATACAAGAGGTTAACTTACCCTCAACCAATTAAAAGTACAAGGTAAGGGTTTATTTCACAATCTCTTCATTATTTGAGGTTGTTTATACGTAATTATCTATTGGGACCTCTTTATCATCCACATCCATGTTTCTTAAAAATGTATTTCAGATAATTATTATAATTTTATAGACTATGGGTTAAAGTCATTTATACCCTTTTTGACTTCTTATAAGATTCTTATAAAGGAATCTTTCTGTCATTTTCCAAACAAGGTCCTTTTTAACATTTTTGACAGAATTAAGGTAAGAATGTTTTTTTAACTTATATGGTGGGTGCGGCTATTTTACGCTCTTATAAAATCATAGAAGCTTCCCTTACATTCTTATAAGAATATTTTCAAAGTAAATTTTTTAATTATGTGGCTTTTAAATGATTTCAAAAATGAGATATTTCTCTCAAATAGTTTTGATTTCATCTATGTCAACATCCTTTGGTGTATTTTAAGATTATTTGAAGTTGATTTGTTATGATACAGAAAATCCATATTATATTGAAGGTTTTGTGATATGTTTGACTGTGGATGTGTTATTTCTATACCATTCATGGTTTATGGAGAAATTATCGACATTTCGTATGCTAGTTTTCATACGAATGTTTATGTTATGTTTAAACCTTTTCATATGAGGAATGCATTTCACTTAATAATTGATGGGTAGAGCCCGCTATAGCTCCTCGAAGCATCGGTAGGTATCATGAGACAAACTAGTGTCCCGGCATAAGGCCTTGACAAAACCTTTTTTGTAGTCTTGTCACAAAGCCTTGAATATGTGGTTATGATAGTCTGGCATTACGCATTCCATCATTATGAAAGTTGTTATTGATATTGCATGTCATTATTTGACTAGAAGAATATCCATGTGAATAAGTAAATGGAATTATTTCATTTTATTTTTTCCATATTATTCTGAATTTAAAGTTTAAAAGGCTTTTGTTTTAGTTATATATTGCCTTAAATGTTTATGCCTATTTATGAAAGTTTTCTCTATATTGTTATCCTTATTGGGCATTTGAGCTCACCCCATTCTATGTTTTATTTTTCCTAGGATGTGAATAAGTATTTTATGAATGACCTCCAGCGATAGTATGAGGGGTTATGAGTGTGGACTATGGATACTATGTTGTTGTAGATTTCATTTTATGATGTAATGTAAACATTATGAATGTATCTAGTCATTCTAAGGCTACTAAACTAATAGGTCTTTCGAGACTTGAAATTTTGTGATCATGCCAATGTTATGTAATAATGCACCGACTCTGTGTAACTGGGGTTGGGGCATTACAAAAAATCTCATCCTTGAAATTTCAACTCATATTCTGGGTTGATAATAGATGAGGGTACTTTTTATTAATTGTTCCATCTAGTTCTCATGTCTCTTCTTCATACTTACATTTCCTCCACAACACTTTGAAAAGGATAGTTGTCTTGATCCGTAGTACTTTGTCATTATGGTCCAAGATCTTCACTATATTCCCTTCATATGAGAGGTCATTTTCTGATTGTGTAAACTATAGATTTAGTACATGTTAGGGGTCATATTTTTACTTCCTTATGATTGATACATGCCACCACATCATGAACAAGATCCGCACATGGTGGAAGTACAAGACAGATAGGCTAATGCTCCTATTCGATCAAGAATCTCAAAGAAGTCCATATACCATGGGATATGTTTCCTCTTCTTCCCTAACTACATAACTCTATTTTATGGTGATATTTAATGGAAAAAAATTCCCTCGCATTGAACTCCCAGTCCCATCGAGAGTTGTCAGCATTGATATTTTTTTTGAATCAGAGCAACTTATATATGTTTTTGGATGGATTACAACATTTCTGTCATCCCTTGCACAAGTTTAGGTTCAGGTAGATTTAATTCATCATCTTCATTCCAACAAGATCGAGTTATATATCTCATCCAAAATAGATCTTCATATGGTTCTAATTGAATACTTGAGGGGAATATGTTATTATATGAGAACTCAACCAATATGAGATTTTCATCTTATCTAACTTTTAATTCCATTAAGTTGGATCTGAGAATGTACTCAAGTATATGAATAGTCATTTTATATTGGACATCAGTTTGAGGGTGATAGGCCCTGGTGAAATTCATTTCTTTTCTCAAATCATGTAAAATACTTCTCTAAAATTTAGATAGGAACCTTGTATCCTAATAATTGATGATAAAAATTGTAACCCCAGGTACCCTCACCACTTCCTTCACATATATCATGGAAATTTTTTCAAGTGATAAATATTCTTGAATAATAATGAAGTGGAAGGTATTGCTGAGTCCATCCACCACAACCCATATCACATTTTTTCCATTGTATGCCTTCAGGAGACCAGTGAAAAAGTCTATAGTGACATTTTCTAATTTCAACATGGGTAAAAGAAATAGTTTGATCGTACCTTTGGACTTATATAACTCTTGTTTAACTTACTTACATACCAAAAAATCTGAGATATACTCCACAAAATCCATTTTCATGTTATCCTAATATAAGTTCTGTCGAAGATCATGGTACATCATGGTACTTCTTGGATAGATTTAGAAATGTGATATCTGTATATTTTTTGATAGATCCCCATTTATAATAGGTGATATAGGAAAATAAATTCTAGTATTGAGTTGAATGAAACCATTGTCATCAATGTAGAACTCAGGAAGCTTCCATGACATTACTTCTTTTACCTTCTTTTGAATCACTAGGTCGTCCCTTTATTCCTCCTTAATTGTCTCATGGGTAGATGTTTGGGAAATAATTTGGAAAAGGTAGGATGTATTACCCAAAAATATTATTTCAATATTTATCCTTTTCATGTCCAAGAAGACATGGCATTTCTCAATATACCCCAGGGATAGAGTAGTAATTTCATTTATACTAAAAACATTAGATACATTGTTCACCTTTTCGGGATGGTTGTTAATAGAGAAATCATAATACTAGTTTATCTCTAACTGTATTCTTTGATGCATGTTATTATCCCTCTATCTGGATATATACTTTAGATTATTTAGATCAGTATATATATCACACATTTTTCCATAGATGTATTATTTCTAAATCTTCATTGCAATGATCATATCAGTTAACACAAGATCAAGAATAGGGTAGTTCAGCTCATGGATAATCAATTTTCAAGAGGAATATGATATTACGTTATCATTCTACATGTGTATGCAACCTAATACTTTATTTTAAGCATTGATGTCTATCACAAAACCTCCCCACTAGTTTTTAGTTCGAGTAATAGTGAAAGGATTAGATCTTCTTGATAACCTTATATATTTCCTTTCATTATTCCATCAAGACATAATTAAACCCTTTTCATATTAACTTAGTTATTAGGCTTTAAAATTTTATGAAATTTCTCAACAAACATGGAAGTATCCTTCTAATTAAAGAAAATGTTGGATTTATGTGACACAAGTGGGTCTGGTCTATTCCTTAATTTCAATTATCTTTGAAGGGTCAATGGAAATTCCCACACTTTTAATAGTGTTGCCTAATAATATGGCATTTTTCATCCAAAATATACCATTTATAGAATTATCATACATTTTCTACTTCCATAAGGTCTCTAGTATAATCATTATATGCTCTTCATGTTCCTTCCTACTTTTAGAGTTGATAAGAATTTCATTGATAAGGACTACCACTACTATAAAAACAGGTATTTGTGATGGGTCATTTGCAACGGGAACCCGTCGCAAATGGCCCATCGCGGAAAACGGCATCGCAACAACAATTATTTGCGACATGCCCGTCGCTAAACACTTTATTTGCGACGGGGATCCTTCCCGTTGCAAATATTACTCCGTATATTTTTAAAAACTTTTAAAATAGTATTTGCGACGGGGCCCGTCGCAAATACTATTTTTAAAAATAAATTAAAAACTATTAATAAATTATTTTAATGAATATAATAATAATTGTATTTGCGACGGGCATAGTATCCCGTCGCAAGTACTATAAAAAAATAAAAAATAAATTATTAATAAATTATTTTAATTAATATAATAATAATACAATTATAATTCAAAAATAAAAAATAATAAAATATTAATAAATGATTTTAATTAATATAATAATAGAATTATAATTCACAAATAAAATAATAAATTATTAATAAATTATTTTAATTAATATAATAATAATAGAATTATAATTCAAAAATAAAAAATAATAGAATATTAATAAATGATTTAATTAATATAATAATATTAGAATTATAATTCATAAATAAAACAAATATTAATAAGTTATTTTAATTAATATAAAAATAATAGAATTATTTTCCATTCAAATATTAAAATAATTCAAATATTACAAAAAAAATATAATTAAATTATAATATTATAAAATTTTAATATATATATATAATTTAATATTATAAAATATAAATAATATTATTATTCATATTAATATTGTTATTTCAAAATATAATATTATTAATATTTTATAATGAGACAGAAACTAAGAATAGAAAAAAAAATCATATTTTGATTTAACAAACTTTATGACATAAAAACAAACTCTAATCTGAAGGTGGGGGGACGGGGGGATCTGCAGATGCTGGTGGAGGAAACTACATCCCTAAAGCATGAGTGAGTCAGTGCGTGTACTCAATCTGCTCCTGCTACTGCTGCTGCCACCGACTCATCTACTCCTCGTACAGCTGCTGCTGGCGTCGACGCTTCTCCTCATGCTACTGCTGCTGCTGATGCATCTGATCCTGCTCCTGTCGGAGACTCTCTATCAGTGCAGTCTGAGATCGCAACTGATCCTCATACTGTGTAGCAGAAGAAGATGCATGAGCTCCTCTCGAGCTGGACGCCGACATCGCAGAACAGCCATAGTAATCTCCGGGAGTCAGTCGAGAGCTGATACCAACTACCCGGCCCTTCTCGAAGACATAATGGGTGGCCTACATCCAGTCTGCCTCATCAAACTGACGGCCAGTGGTCTGATCTGATGACTTGGCCTGACTCTCAGGCTGGGTCTGTGACGCTGCGGCCTCATATGACTCCTGTAGTTGCAATTTAAAATTAAAATTGTGAATATATTATATGCAGTTAATTTTTAAACTTGAAAACAAATAATACTAACCACGATATGATGCTGACGATCATCTCTGAGATCCCCAGTAGCAGGATCACTACACATCCTCTGATATACGTCGTACTCCATAATATCGTGGTGCTCGATAGCCTATAAGAATAAAAAATAAACTGTTAATATTTATAGTTATATAAAATATTTATAAATAATGTACGTACCAGATGTTGTCTATGAGTACTGAAAGAACGAATCCCAGATCGATGAGTCACCTCATGTCTCCCCCAATTCTACCTCCCCACCGATGATCTCCTCTGAAAGGAACCACTCAACCAGTGCGCACATAATCCATCCCATACATGGGATGAAATGTACTCTGGTTGGTGTGCTCTACATGACTCATCAAAATCTGACACTCCTTCTTTCTTCATGGTAGATTTTCTTAAATTGTGCAAAAACTGACAAAAGCGATCACGCATGGCCACCTCACATGCTTCATGGACGGCGTCATGCATGGTATCCTCGATCGGATACCATAAACCCTACAAATAAATCAAAATATCAAGTTAGAAATGAAATAATTTTCAAAATTAAAATTATTTATTTACGTACGTACCAACCAATGGCCGAACATGGCCTGCTTCACATCAATGGGAATATGCTCCCATGTGGTCCACGGCTGAGAGAAATAGTTGCGCAATATAGCGCTTCCCTGTCTGACTGCTATATGCAGAAAACTGTAAAAATAATAAACATTTATTATGTGAATAGATTAATGAAATCTTAGTCAAATCCACAGGTTATCACACCTCCATGTGCGTGGATCAAACCCAAGATGTGGACATTGCTCGGGGACGGGGTCAGGAATAATCAATCGTGCAAGACTATGCCCCCTCCGCGTACTCCCTAGAGTGCCTACAGGCTGAGGGTCATCTGCCAGCAACTCATCTGCATCGAAAGGAAGGTCAGCATCCGCCAACTCATGAAATGTGTCGTCGTCCATCTGAAACAGAAAATGTTAATATTGTTAGCAAATAATTGATAATTACTATTATATATACATATATATATATTATGATTGTATATAACTACCATGGAATTCTATCAGTGTTCATCTTCATCATCATCTTCATATATGTCAATGTCATCTTCATATTCCTCCTCAACATCATCGATATCCATTCGAGTTCCAGTTTCTTCATCTCTTACCATTTCAAATTCATATGTGACATCATTAACATCATCGTTATCACCGACTCTTAACTATGGGGTGTCTTCATCGATACTCATGTCTCTTTGTAAAAAAGATTGATTTTGAGTACTCTCTTGAAAAACTTCAATTCTTTGCACATCCGTGAAAGCACATTCACTTTGAATAAACTGATTGTCTCGAATTTTTATTTTTATTACACTCCACCAATTAGTCAAGTCTCTTGATGTAGCATAGTACTTTGTGTAATAAACTTGATGTGCATGTTTATCCAATAATAATGATTCATTTACTGCGATAACACTTTTACATTTAATATCGATGATTCCATGAGTCGGATGAACAAGCACGCCTCTCTCTGTATCCAACCATCGACATTTGAACATGGTTATGTAATGTTGTCCAAGATAACAGAGTTCAATGATTTCATCAAGTATTCCATAAAAGTCAACTTCATTTTCTTGATGATGAGATCCTCTCAAACTAACTCTATTGTTCATTGTTTTTTTGATTCCCCATATGCATGTGTGTGAAATCGAAATCCATTCACCACATATGCATTATAAGTTTTAACAAGTTTATAAGGTGGGTTACTCAATATACACATCCGTTTGTCAATTTTATCAGCATGTCAAGACACCTGAAAATTTGTGAAATAATTATCAATATAGTAAACTATACATTGAATGAGTTGCTAAAAGATAAAGAATTTATGTTACCAGTTTTTGAAACCACTGAGAGAAATTTTTCTGTCAGCGTTCTTCGAGAGCAGCTACTGTAATTTGTGGAATTTGTTTCTTGATATGATTATAATGCAACCTATAAAAACCAAAGTTATTTACTGTAACATAAATGATTGAATAAGTGATATAAACACTTATAGTACAACTGATGTCATCTCTTCATAGTTGAGCAGAACATACGTATGAGCTATGTGATGTTCATCATCCGAAAGCCAGCGTTCATAAACTCCACCAAAACCAAGCTCTGGCTGGTTGAAAACAGATAATTGATTGTCGATTTCATCAATATTCCTCTCTTTTCGTCCCATTAAGTTGTGTTTTGAAGGATACTCAGATTCAAAATAATTGGAGGAGAAAAAAGATATTTCCTCTTGCAAATAAGCTTCTGCAATAGATCCTTCAACAGATACTTTGTTACGTAATTTTTTTTCAATTTTTGCAGGCATATTTCAAATGGGTACATCCATCGAAACTGTACTGGACCTCCACATTTGGCTTCATATAGTAAATGTAACATCAAATGTTCCATTGAGTCGAAGAAAGACGAAGTAAATATTTTTTCCAGTTTACATATAACTACAACAACATCTTCTTCAAGTTTGCATAGAGAATCATAATCTGCTGTAGCCGCACAAATTTCCCAAAAAAATGAGACATGTCTGTTATGGAATCCCAAATCACAGAATTCAACAGACCTCTTAGTTCAATGGGTAGAAGTATTTCCATTATAACATGACAATCATGAGTTTTTAATCCATTAATATGACCATTCTTTACACATCTACCCAAATTGGAAGCACATCCATCTGGAAGTCTCAAATCTGCAATCCACTAACAAAATAATAAACGGTTTTCTTTAGACAGTGTATAAGATGCTTTTGGTTTCAGTAACCTTTCTGTTCTGACATTCTCAAACAGTTTCAGTTCTGGACGCCCTCAAATTTGGGCAACATCAAAACGTGCATTTACATTGTATTTGCTCTTTCCTGGCGTATCCAAAACTGTATGAAACAAATTATCAAAACAGTTCTTCTCAATATGCATGACATCCAACATGTGGCGGACCAACAAATCAGACCAATATGGAAAATCCCAAAATATGCTATGTTTAATCCAATTGTGTTCTTTCCCAAAACCAGAAATTTTCTATTGGTTTATTGTGGGACCAAATGTGATGGGAGGTAATGAAAATACAACTAATTTTAACTCCGAACCTGATAGAATTTTTGGAGGTCCATCCCTTTCAATTGTTCCTTTTCTGAAATGAGATCTGTTTCTGCGAAAAGGATGATCAGCTGGAAGAAATCTGCGATGACAGTCAAAACAACAAGGTTTCTTTCCATGAATGATCATAAATGCTTTGTTCTCTCCCATACAGTAAAGACATGATTTCTGACCATTGTACTCCAGCCAGATAAAATCCCATAAGTCGGGAAGTCACTAATTGTCCACATCAATGCTGCTATCAATATGAATTTTTGTTTCGTAGCAACATCATATGTACTGACACCAGTACTCCACAATAAACTTAATTCATCAATCAATGGTTTCAAATAAACATCAATATTTTTCTTTGGATGTCCTGGAATTAGTAAAGTCAAAAAGATATATGGCTCCTTTATCAACATCCATGGAGGTAAATTGTACGGAGTTAAAAAAACAGGCCAACATGAATATTGACTACCATAAGATCCGAACAGACAGAAACCATCCGTGGAAAGGCCCAGTAGAACATTTCTAGCTTCTAAATCAAAGGATGGATGCACTCTATCTAAATGCTTCCATGAATCACAATCGGATGGATGATTCAAGCTTTTATCAGTTGAAATATTCGCTTTATGCCATGAAATCATTGTCACTGTATTCTTAGACATGAATAAACGCTGAAGTCTGGATGTAAGCGGAAAATATCTCAACTATTTTATAGGAATCAATCCAGACTTCCCATGTTGTCCTTATTTATATCTCAGTTACCCACATGTGGGACAACTATCCAACGACTCATTTTCCCCAGAATATAAAATGCATTCATTTGAACATGCATGAATCTTATGACAAGTAAGTCCCAAATTTCAAACCAGCCTATTACTCTCATAGTAATTTTCAGGAAAAACATTTCCTTCGGGTAACAGTGTTTTAAGAAAAGAAAATATCTGGTCAAAATAGGTGTTTGACATTCTGTTATCTTATTTGATAGCCATAAATTTTGCAACTAATTCTAATTTTCTCATCTTGCATCCAGGATATAATGCATCCTCATTACACCTCAACAACTCATAAAATTCAGACAGTGCCAACTCAAGATTTGAATCTATATCAGCCAGAGTTTCTGAATGTTGAACAGATGAACCTGCAAGATCATGTACTAAATCATGAAACCGGGATGGATCCGAAATCAAGTCGGTATCACCTACTCTAGAACTACATTCACAGTGTTGATACCAAAAAACATAATCTGGTTGAAAATCAAAACGCAAGAGATGTCCCCCCACTTTGTCAAACGGGTCAAAGGTTCTCAATGCACATTTTCTACAATGGCATTTTATTTTTCCTTCTGAAACAAATTCTGGATTTGATGCCGCAAATGATAAAAAAGTCTCCACACCCTCTATATATACTGGATTTAAACCAGAACCGTTTGGAATTCTACGTTGATTTATCCTTATGCAGTCATCTAATAATGACTGTTGACGACCTCGTTGTTCCATATTTTTCTATAAAATATAATAGCATTACTGGTTTTGAATAATTGTTTAGAAAAAACACTCAAGCAAGGATTGAATATGTTGAGAATAAAGCAAAACCTGTTACAAATATTGATAATTTTAATATTATATTTATTTTTTATTATTTTAATAATACTAATATAATTTTTTCCTAAATATTAATTATATAATAATAACGTTATTACATTATTAGTATATTTTATTATTAATATTAAAATAATATAATTTTCTATATTATATACAATTCTCCTTTCATGTGTGTGTTTAACATTCTGTCTCCACATGTAATATTTGCATTCACTTTCACCTCTCCATTGGTGAGTAGGTTGATAATTTTGAAAAAGAATTCAAATATTACATGTGGAGACAGAAAACACATAGATGAAAATAGAATTGTATATAATATAGAAAATCATATTATTTTAATATTAATAATAAAATATACAAATAATGTAATAATGTTATTATTCCTAATTATTGGTAATTATTCCAAATTGTTGGTAATTATTCCAAATTATTGGTAATTATTCTTAATTATTAGTAATTATTCCTAATTATTGGTAATTATTCCTAATTATTGGTAATTATTGGTAAATATTGGTAAATATTGGTAAATATTGGTAAATATTGGTAAATATTGGTAAATATTGGTAAATATTGGTAAATATTGGTAAATATTGGTAAATATTGGTAAATATTGGAAAATATTGGAAAATATTGGTAAATATTGGAAAATATTGGTAAATATTGGAAAATATTGGTAATTATTGGCAATTATTACTATTTATTACTAATTATTACTAATTATTACTAATTATTACTAATTATTACTAATTATTAGTAATTATTACTAATTATGGGTAATTATTACTAATTATTGGTAATTATTGATAATTATTACTAATTATTGGTAATTATAGGTAATTATTGGTAATTATTGGTAATTATTGGTAATTATTGGTAATTATTTCTAATTATTGGTAATTAATTATTCCTAATTATTACTAATTATTACTAATTATTACTAATTATTACTAATTATTACTAATTATTACTAATTATTACAAATTATTGGTAATAATTACTAATTATTGGTAATTATTACTAATTATTGCTAATTATTACTAATTATTGGTAATTATTACTAATTATTACAAATTATTACAAATTATTGGTAATTATTACTAATTATTGGTAATTATTACTAATTATTGGAAATTATTACTAATTATGGGTAATTATTACTAATTATTGGTAATTTTTACTCGTTATTACTAATTATTACTGATTTTTTGTAATTTTTTGTAATTTTTGGTAATTATTGGTAATTACTACTAATTATTGGTAATTATTACTAATTATTGGTAATTATTACTAATTATTGGTAATTATTACTAATTATTGGTAATTATTACTAATTATTACTAATTATTACTAATTATTGGTAATTATTACTAATTATTGGTAATTATTACTAATTATTGGTAATGATTAATAATTATTGGTAATTATTACTAATTATTGGTAATTATTACAAATTATTGGTAATTATTACTAATTATTGGTAATTATTACTAATTATTTGTAATTATTACTAATTATAGGTAATTATTACTAATTATTACTAATTATTGGTAGCTATTACTAATTATTGGTAATTATTACTAATTATTTGTAATTATTACTAATTATTGGTAATTATTACTAATTATTGGTAATTATTACTAATTATTGGTAATTATTACTAATTATTGGTAATTATTACTAATTATTACTAATTATTACTAATTATTGGTAATTATAACTAATTGTTGGTAATTATTACTAATTGTTGGTAATTATTACTAATTGTTACTAATTATTACTAATTATTACTAATTATTACTAATTATTACTAATTATTACTAATAATTACTGATTATTACTAATTATTTGTAATTATTACTAATTATTGGTAATTATTACTAATTATTGGTAATTATTACTAATTATTGGAAATTATTACTAATTATTGGTAATTATTACTAATTATTACTAATTATTGGTAATTATTACTAATTATTGGTAATTATTACTAATTATTGGTAATTATTACGAATTATTACTAATTATTACTAATTATTACTAATTCCTACTAATTATTGATAATTATTACTAATTATTGTTAATTATTACTAATTATTGGTAATTATTACTAATTATTGGTAATTATTGGTAATTATTGTTAATTATTGGTAATTATTAATAATTATTACTAATTATTGGTAACTATTGCTAATTATTGGTAATTATTACTAATTATTGGTAATTATTACTAATTATTCGTAATTATTACTAATTATTACTAATTATTACTAATTGTTACTAATTATTACTAATTATTACTAATTATTACTAATTATTACTAATTATTTGTAAGTATTGGTAATTATTACTAATTATTACTAATTATTACTAATTATTGGTAATTATTACCAGTTATTGGTAATTATTACTAATTATTGGTAATTGTTACTAATTATTGGTAATTATTACTAATTATTGGTAATTATTACTAATTATTACTAATTATTACTAATTATTACTAATTATTACTAATTATTACGAATTATTACTAATTATTACTAATTATTACTAATTATTACTAATTATTACTAATTATTACTAATTATCACTAATTGTTACTAATTATTGGTAATTATTACTAATTATTGGTAATTATTACAAATTATTACTAATTATTACTAATTATTACTAATTATTACTAACTATTGGTAATTATTATTAATTATTACTAATTAGTGGTAATTATTAGTAATTATTTATAATTATTACTAATTATTGGTAATTATTACTAATTATTACCAATTCTTACTAATTATTGGTAATTATTGATAATTATTGGTAATTATTACTAATTATGGATAATTATTGGTAATTATTACTAATTAATGGTAATTATTGGTAATTATTTCTAACTAATGGTAATTATTGGTAATTATTTCTAATTGTTACGAATTATTGGTAATTATTACTAATTATGGGTAATTATTACTAATTATGGATAATTATTGGTAATTAGTAAATTATTACTAATTATTGGTAATTATCGGTAATTATTACTAATTATGGATAATTATTGGTAATTAGTAAATTATTACTAATTCTTGGTAATTCTTGGTAATTATTGGTAATTATTACTAATTATGGATAATTATTGGTAATTATTACTAATTATGGATAATTATTGGTAATTATTACTAATTATTGGTAATTATTACCAATTATTACTAATTATTACCAATTATTGCTAATTATTGGTAATTATTACTAATTATTGCTAATTATTGGTAATTATTATTAATTATTACTAATTATTGGTAATTATTACTAATTATTCCTAATTATTGGTAATTATTACTAATTATTACTATTTAGTACAAAATATTGGTAATTATTACTAATTATTGGAAATTATTACTAATTATTGGTAATTATTGGTAATTATTACTAATTATTCCTAATTATTGGTATTTATTACTAATTATTAGTATTTATTCTTAATTATGGGTAATTATTACTAATTATTCCTAATTACCATTAAATATAAACAATGAATACTAATAATTTAAATTTATTAAATAACAAAACAATGTAAACATAATTAAATTACAACTAATTAAGAATAATTGAAACTAATTAAAAATTTAAAATAAATATTAAATTAAAATGAACATAAATACCTTTAAAATTGATCTGAGGTTGATCTCTGATCGTTGTTGAAAACATCAATATCAACTCTGGAAGAAAAAATTAAACTTAAGAAACGCTGAACACTAAAAATAGAGTTTTGAGAGAAGTAGAAGATAGAGTTTGAGAATGAATGAAAAAAACGGATGGGGGTATTTATAGGTTAGCTTATTTGCGACGGGATACCCGTCGCAAATAGTATTATTTGCAACGGTACCCATTGCAAATAACTTAACCCGCATTTACTACGGTCAACGGTTAAATAGTTATTTGCGACGGGTCCCGTTGTAAATAATAACCTGCCGACATACTATTTGCGACGGGGGTATATTTCCATCGCAAATACCTTTTACCGCAGCCGGTTATTTGCGACGGGCGGTAACCACCCGTTGCAAATAACTTTCCTGCGATTTGGCGGGCAAACGACGCCAGTCCTTTGGCGATGGGTTAGCTTTCCCCGTCGCAAATAACTACCTATTTGCGACGGACAAATTCCCCCGTCGCAAATAAGTTTCTAACGGGACTATTTGCCACGGGATTTATCCCCGTCGCAAATAGCTCGTCGCAAATACACATTTTTTCGTAGTGTACCAAAATATTTTCAATATAGTCTCTAAATAATCAATTCATCAAATCTATTAAGATTGCATGGACATTAGTAAATCTGAAGGGAATCACTATGAACTCATTGTGCCTATACCTTGTAAACAAATTAGTCTTATGAATATCATCCATCTTAACCTTCATTTCATGATATCTGAAACTAAGATCTACCTTTGAGAAGTACTATTCTCCTCATAGATGATCAAATAATTCTTCAATCTTTGGAAGAGCATTCTTGTTATTTTTTAGGATCTTGGTGAGATAACCATAATCGATACACAACAACATTTATCCATCCTTTTTCATTATAAAGATAACTGATGAACCCCAAAGAAATGTACTTAGTTTTATAAACCCTTTTTCCAATTGTTCTTATATATACTTATTTAACTCCTATAGTTTAATCAGGGCCTTCCAATTTAATAATTTTGATATAGTTGTAGATTCGGGTATGAAATCTATTAAGATCTCTGCCTCATTATCTAGGGAATTCTAGGTAACACATTGGAAAATACATGACTGTATTCCCAAAAAAGGAGAATTTCCTCCAGGTTGATAACATCCTTCGATTAAACCATTTGGCCCAGGTATGATTCTTCACAAGGTATCAACACCCACACCATTGATGGATTTTCCAAAGAATATTCTTGATATTTCATAAATTTTTATAGGATCATTCGATGGTTCATATTATAAAATGATACTTCTATTTCCGCAAAATTGACATGTGATCCAAATAATGAGAGCTAATTCATTCCCAATATATCATTGAATACCACCAAGGGAAGTATTATTAAATTCTCAGGAATAATCTTCCAAAAGAAACTTACAGGATAAGAGTTTAACACTTGGGTTATAGTGATTTCACCAATATGTGTTTCTACCGATATCACTACTTCATGGAATCGGGGATTTGATTCAATAGTTCTAGAAAAATTTTAGGATATAAAAGAATCAAAAAATCAAGAATAAAATAATACTTTGTCCATTCATGAGTGAATAGTATGAGTACCTATTATATATTAATTTTCATGATATACTGTGGTAGTAGTGATGGCATAATCTTTCCCTTTTTCATTTGGATTTCATGGTTACTGACACAGATTACACTCAAGAACCTGTGGTTTAGTGGACCAGCTTACATAGTTCCATTTCATTGTATATTTGAAGAGTCCAATCATGGGTGGTTCATTAAGAGGTTCCTTCATGTCCTCCATAAAGCTGGTGGGATTCATCACATATCTCTGATATTCATGATATTGTTATCCTTCTCCCCCATAATTGAATAATTTACCCATTCCATTGCAGAAATTCCCATGATGTTTCTTTCCAGATTTTTTATATGTTTTTAGATTGATTATCTTTTATTGTTTGTCATTGGATCCACCAGCTTAAAACGCCATTCTTCTCCTCATATCTCCAAATCCACGAAACCTATCTTCGAACTCCATATCTACTTTGATAGGAAATCAATCAAAATTTTCATAACTCTCAATTTCTCATATAGCCAAAGATGTTTAAATTTTTGGTTTTAAACCACCAATTAAACTATCTATTTTTATTTAAAATTTGATAACAAAATCTGAGTCATATATATCATTCCTTGTGATGTTTTACTTGTAATCTATGAAATATTGACCTTACTTTTACTTCATCTCTATGAATTATCTCTCTATATTTTTTAGATTATTTTGGTGGAAATACTTTTTATTAAATATTCTATTAAATTCTTCCCACTCCATCTCATGTATTTCATCTGTCAGCTTGGTTTTATTAATCAACTTCCATCATAGATCAGATTTAGAATATAAACGATAAATGTAATGATTCACATTCTCCTTCATAGAACATTGGATCATAGAAATGATATTCTCAATTGAGTTATCCCACTTTTCCTTGATAATTAGATCAGAAGTTCCACTAAATGTCGATGGTTGTTTCTGTATAAATGACTCAGTGGATAATTTCTATTTCGAGGATGAAGATGGAGATTCTATGTATTTTAGTTTATTATTCATTACCTTATATTACTTTTTATGAATTTCCAGTATTTTTTGACCTCCATGTCTCGTGGAATTGGGGATATCATTCAGGAAATCATTGCATTGTCACTCACTTGGGTTGTTTCCATGGTTTCTCCTGGTTCCCGACATTTTATAAATTATAAAATGTTTGAAAAAAACATAACTCAACAAATCACAGATAATTTATACCTTTTTTCAATTAACTTTAAGGTAATCTCTTATGGGATCCCTATATTTATCCATTTTATAAAACAATATTTATTCGATATTTGTATATACTAAGTCTAGACTGTGGTTTTTCCCTATTGTTCTTTTATCATACTTCAAAAATTAAATAAATCATTCAATAATTTCAACTATAGATACCATATATTTCATTAAATATCAATTGCATAATTTTTAAGATAAATAAAATTATAGATATGAACATATAAGATCAAATCTTTTAGCATCTTGGAAAATTAGGAACATTCATAACTTTTAAATAATAAAACAAAAAAAATTATTTAAATAATTTTTCCTTATCCTTATAAAATATTTGGTTCTCATTAGTACATGTAATCACTTGGGGATATACATCAATGAATGGGGTGAGCTAAAATCCCATTAAGGGGATGAATAAGGTACATGATTTTGTATAACATGGGTGAGCACAATCATCATCATCACATAATTATTATAATATCTTTATCCACATCAATATTGATACATTTGATAATGGCATGGAATGTGTCAATTCATAATAATGAAACATCATTTCAAAGCATTCAAATACCTCACATGGTTGTGAACAAATATGGCATCATGTTCACAGATAACATTTGTTCAAAATAATATAATCAATAGTTTGAACTAATATAGTATCATTTTCAATAATATTAAACATTGTCTAAAGAGATACATCACATTACCCAGTCCAATTGATGGATATATAAGTTTGGTACCACCCATCACATTATAATATTTATATAATCACAAATTCCACAAAGAACGTATAAGAATCATATTAATGAAATAACCCATAGAATGTAATTGGTTTCATTAAGATTTCATCAAACATAATTTCATGAATAAACTTGGTGTTCTAAAGTTAATATGGAAAAACAAATTTAGAATAATCATCATCATTCTTGAGTAAATAAGATACAACTAAAGAGGAGTAAAACATGTGTTTGGGAAATGAATTTATTTTGAAAAATCATTATATTTTCCTCGTAAGTCAAGGTGGATGCATATATATCCCCCAAAAGAAAATTAAAGAATATTGAAATGATATTTAAGGGAAAATATAGGAATATCCATAAAAATTATTTCGAGAAAGTGGGATAACCCATTGAAAATGAGTTGGCTTTGAGAACACCCTTACCTTAATTCCCACTTTGTTATGTTGCTTTTACACATTCTAAAAAATAAACATAGATTTGTTAATATAGATATACATAAGGGAATTTTTTAATCATTACCACTATTTATCAATTATAATCATTTGATTATATTTTTTAATTTTCTTGGTTATAGATAATTCATTTTGATGTCTTTTATTACTTAAAAATTACATGTTTTTTCTCCATCCCATTATTTTCTTAATTGTAATTTATACAATTATATAATTATTTATGGATGATTAACATATATATATATATAATTTAATTTTTTATATTATATATATTTCATAGTATCCATACGTGAAGGTGGTTATAATAATTAACTTTTTGATGTCATTGTAGGTGGTAAACCTACATTTGATAGGACATTTCTGAAGTTGTGGGAAATAGAATTTTGAAATTTATATATATATATATATATATATATATATTAAATATGATGATTACAATGGGTTAACATCATTAATATATTGTCAATTTTTTAACTAATTAAGTATATAAGTATTTTTTGTCAAAGGGGTGGTGAAAATATTAAATAGAACAAAAATTAAAAATAAAATGGAGAATGGTTGATCGAATCTTACTTAATCCTTAATGCGACTTCTCTTATACACCACTACAAATCCTTTGATATCTGAAGTTTCTTTACTTTGTAATGTCACTATGTATTCTAAGGTTCATGAGAGGGGATATTTTTCTAGAGTATAGGATTTATAAAGTGGGTGATTATTGGTTTTCCAAGGGGTTGGAGTGGGATTATTTATACTTGAGTAGAGATATATTTTTAGAATAAAATATTGAATAAAACATTACATCAAACATAAAACATGTAATAGAGAATTTTTTCTAATATAAATCATATATAAATATAATTTAATTTTTTTAATACTTTTAAAACTATTTTTTATTTAAATTCACTAGTTTATTAAAATAAATAGTTTAAAAAATAGAAATCATTCTTTTAAGGAATCATTATTGACATTAGGTTTTTGAAAGTGATTTTTAGTTTGGAATATAAGTTAATTTTATTTTGATGACTAATTTATTAAATTCAATATATCATGTCTGAAACTAGGTTTCTATAAAATATTATTTCATTTTTACTTCAGGAATTTTTTAATTTGAGATACATTGATTCCATGGAGAACTGTATTTTCACTATTCACCAGAAAATGATTTATTTCAGAAAATTAACAAAAAATTTCCCATTGAAAATTTTTATTATATGATTTCAAAATTAATACTCATTTTATAAATATAAATTTTTAACATTGGTAATTATAATTTTTAGTGAAAGAATTATGATTTTTATAAAATATTTTAAATTACATTTTATTAAAAATGTACATATAATTCTTTGAGATTTTTAATCAGGATATTTATTTATTAGTATAACCATAAAATATAATTAAATTAATCCTGATAAATATTATTTATATAAAAAATATATTATTTTGAGTTAAAATTACTATTCCAACTATTAGGTTACTATTCCTAATGACCAGGTTTTTATTCCTAATGGTTAGGATACGATTCCAACAGTCACATTAATATTCCAACAAATCGCATTACTTACTATAAATGCCACCACTTTATTTCAATAAATTTTCAACTCAATTCCTATCATGATTCTATATTTTCATTTTCTATAAATTTTAATGTCTCTTAATATTTTTCATCCTCTCTATAGTGTTAGCTATGGGGGTGATAATTCTAAAAGATTGGGATGATCAATATTTTCCAATTTTGGATTTTCTATTTTATATTTTTTGTTCATTTTTATTTTTTTAATGTTAATTGTATTCAATTATAATTAATTTAATCGTATTTCTTATAAAGGTAACATTTTTTGGGTTTCTCCACATTATGAATTTTTATGATATGAAAAAATACAATAAAACATACATTTATTTTGAAAAACATATATTATTAATAAACATAGGTTCATTATAGATTTGAAAACTGAATCATCATTATTAGTAACACATCTTCACTAGGATCCTTCAATATTTACTTCAAACACATAAAATTTATATAATAATTTATAACTAAGATTTATTCTTCATCTATTGTACTAAATGATATATTGTCTATTTTCATAGTTATAAATTCAAAACAGTTTCTTCTAATAAATAATACCTCATTGTAAGTGTGTTTTTTATAAATAATATCTCTAGTATAATTTTTATATAAATAAGCTTAAAAATATATATAGTCTCTTACATTGAAAACCAAACCATCATCCAATGTTCATAGAAAATATGTCATTGAACTCATTAATACTAAGAGGTGGTTTTTATTTGGTCAAATATGAACACATAATTTTAAGAATATAGTATAGAAGATATCAAGGGTGTTTATTGTATGATATGTTAAAATTAAAATAATTCTTCTATAAAACATCAATTCTACACCCTCAATTCCCTCATGATTTCAATGTTTCATTCCAACTATAGTCCAAGTTAAAACGAGATTTAATTATATAATTGTAAACATTTTAACTCATATATTGTATATATCACCTATGAGATGAATTTTATCACTTTATATTGATGAAATTATTGGTGAAGAAAGTAATTCAACTCTCTAATCATTAGAATATGAAATTTTGAACACATTAATAATTAAAACTTATCAATATAATTTTTTTCTCACGATAAATAAGATATCATCCATATTTACCCTTAACATACACTGATCTTTATTCCAGATTTTCATATATTAGTTGTGATAATTCCCTAATTTATTAAACTTTAACTTTCACATATTATTATGATTCGTTCATAGCAAGAACGATGTCCTTTTTTCCATATAATTACTTTTTAAATCTATACGACATTGAATCATTATCTCCAATATGAAAACATTTGATTTATTTAATAAAGAGTTCCTCATTAAAGACTCTATTAATAAATCCTATATTTATTTCCATTTGATAAATTCTAAACATATTTTGAATATCCACTACCATAAAGAACCTTATTGATTCCATTCATTACAAGGATGAAAATTTTCCCCAATATCAAATCATTTAACCTATAAATACTCATTACATACTCGTAACTATTTATTCCAGACTACTCATCCATGTTAATTATTCATAATTTTGAAGAATCATTTTGTACCAATAAAATTATGGTGTTTATTTCAATCCAAAGTCTATAATTTTTTATTCTTATAAATGTATTATAATTAGGTATTCAAGGATTTCACCAATTTTTCCCCATTATTTTCTACTTTTAATGTATGTGTTTCTAACTTGGATAATAGAACATTGTGGCCAATTTTTCTCATTATTTAAGAATTTTTAAATAATATTTGTTTTCAATAATGATTATCATAAGAACATTGACTATAATTTTTCTTATTTGATATAAAGTTTGAGTCACTTCACAATTATTGTATTCCATTGATTCAATTTCAAATTATTTAAAAATTAGTTTATTTTATGACTCTCCTAAATCCCTAATTATATCTCATTCTTCTTCAATCAATTGATCTTGGGTAAAACTTCATGAAATATACTTATCCTCATAATCAATAACATTAATATCAATTCTTTATGTTATTTTGTCTTCCTTTTTTAAAATATTTATTGGATTTACACTTTGAAACCTATCCTAAAAATATTCATGCATTTATAACAACGTAATTTACCTTATTTCCATCTTTGTTTTGAATGAAAAACCTTATTCCCAATAATATAAGATTTTTAAATGGGTTTTTTCTCCATGAAAAATTTTATAGGGAATCTTAAATTCTCTAAATATAGGTAATTATAAATTATAAATGTACCAATAATCTTGAACAACATCATTCATGTAATATTGAGAGATTCCACTTTTCATCAACAAAGTATTTCCCATGTTATTTACCATATGGTTCTATTATTCAACTACTTCATTATACTAAGGAGTCTATAACACTAACACCTCATTATTTATTCAATGTTTCTCTATAAAATATAATATGTCATTATAAGTATATTCAATTCAATTTAACACCATAGGATCTTTATTTTTCATCCAGTTTCATTCTTCACCTTTATTCAAAATGTTTTTTGCAACCCAAATATTCTATTTTATACCACATAAACGTATAAAAACCCATCTTATTATAGTATTATTAAATAAAATCATTTATTTATCCTCATAATTTCAGTATCAATAGTTCGACCATATAAATTGGTGTAGACCATAATCATTTATTTTATGGATTATTTTTTTGGAGGGTAAGGGTTTCTCACCATATTTCCCCATGAGTACGAATCCCAAATATTATATCTATTTCGATTAAATAAATAAATTTCAACATAATCATTCAATTTTTATAAAATCTTTATAGTGTTCTATGAATGTGACCATGCCACCATTTCCATAAATGTTTTCCTCTTTTAAGTAAGGATACAAGTGTTCTCCTTTCTATCCTCATAAAAATTACCATTTTTCAACATCCCTATATAAGTGAGTTTTGATACATTCTTTTTATGTTTTTTCTATTTTAGCTCACTACTAGAAATAGAATCTATACCAACTGTTTTGGGAAAATCGTTGGAATAGTTCACTTATATGGACCTATACCAATGGTTTGGCCAAAACTATGGCTATAGGTCACTAATTTCGACATATACCAATGGTTTTGGACAAACCGTTGGTATAGGGGTACCTATACGAATGGTTTGGGTAAACCCGTTGGTATAGGTCACTCATATGGACCAATGCCAACTGTTTTGGCCAAACCGTTGGTATAGGTCCATAATCGAGACCATATACCAACGACTTTCCCCAAACCTTGGTATAGGTCCCCCCTATACCAATGGTTTGTCCAAAACTATTTTTATAGGTCCCAAAATCTATGAATCTGTACCAATGGTTCTCAAAACCATCGTATAGGTCTATACCAACAGTTTTGTGAACTGTTGGTATAGTTACATGTATTTTTTATGGAATCTTATTACAGAGAACATTAAATAAATCAAAATTTAAAATATTTATGATAATACATATATATATTTATGAGATTATGTTCACAAAAGTCAAGTTAGGTTAGTGGTTAGGTCGTTCAGACATAAATTGAATGTACTAGGATCTAAACCAACTGAATGATTATTTTATTAAATATATATACCAATGTTTTTATGGAACACTTGTTATAGATTCATCATATTACTTATACCAATGGTTTTGAAAACCATTTGTATAGACCTATCCTTATGGCTTACTTGGCCACGGTTCTCCCAACCATTGGTATAGGATATTCCAGCGGATTGGAAGCCTATACCAATGGTTTCCAACCATTGGTATAGGGTATTTTTCTACTAGTGGTTAAATGTAAATTTTAATCTTGAGTAAAATAATTGACTCATTGTTAGAAAATAATTCATTGGCTATCAACCAATGAAAATTTAGTATTCTTCAACTCATCTCTAGAAAATAGGTTTTTCCACTTTCTATGTTTTTTTGTGAATCCAAACTCAAAATATAATGACCCAAACATTTATATAATTTTCCTTTTAGTGTTCAACACTGCAACATGTTATTGTTGTGCCACTTAATAATTGGTGGGATAACCAATAGCCCATCATCATCCAAAATTTGTACCTCGAACTCACTAGTGGAGGTTTGCTACTCGCCAATAGAGGATGGTGGATCGTCAATGGCCTACTAGGTCCTTTTTTTAAATGGGGTTTGTTTTTATTTACCTGGTTTTTTCATAAAACTCATTATCTAATTTTCTTTCTCATTTTTTTCATCATCCCCTCTATTTGACCTTCTCTCTGTCCCCTCCACTTCAATCATGGAACTGTCTCAATCCATGTACGTTTGAACATTCATTTAGTGTGATCAATACATTGAGGTAATTCTATGACTCCACATACCACTATTCATTAATTCTCTCACTATAAAGAGGTTTACTTCCAGATTTATCTAACATTCACTATTTTTAGGGTTTTTAATGATTTAATTTTTCCTATAATTTTAGTATGTATCAAAGAAGTATATTATATGATAATTATTCTACAAGACTAGGGTAGGTACTCCCTATTTCTTCCATATGGTCTTAATTTAAATATAATTACATCAACAGTGTAGATCGTTTGGATTACCAATCATCATATCTAAAATTAATTACAGATCATCGTTACGACAATACTATGAATTGATACCCAATTACATTTTTTTTGATGACCCATAGTTAGGGGGACTCCAATGGAATTACATTATTGAGTACTTGAAAAAGAAATTAGTTAATTCATTTGTAATTGTGTTTGTAATTTTTATTCTAAATAATGAACTTGATGATAATGTGAAAATAGTTTTGGTTACCAATGGTTGAATAATGGCCCATGAAATGATAATGATTTTCATGATGAAAATGGTAATCATGTAGATATAGTGGTGTTTTATCCTAATATGGTATTTTTTGTGTGAGTTAAATTATTGAAACATGAGATAATGGAAATTCCCTTTGAGGTAGTATTGAGATAATTTAATTAAATTTTATTCATAGGCGATGTTGAGTTACTTATAATTAAAACTTCCTCAAAGGCATGACTGAGATACTTTAATGAAAATTTCATCATATTATTTTTTGAGATCCTTATAAAGTAAATTCACTTGTAATAAGTGTGGATAATTATTTTAGATATTTGGATCGTCATGGTTACAAGATGTGCTAAGACACATTTGGTACTAGTTGAAGTAGGTATGTACATCCATGTTTATAACAGTGTAACCCATAAATATGGGTTGTTAATTCATATTTTGATCATTTATCTATTAATTATAAAAATATTATCTCATACCACAACTGTATGCACTTATAATTTCATAATGGATTCATTTTGGTATATTGTTAGTAGTGGCCTACTGAGTTATACACACACCCTTCTAGGGAAGTGGTTCGGTACTTCTAGTTTAATTTATGATTGGGGAAATATGTGGGAATAATATGTAGAGTAAATTCTTGATTTATTGAATATGATGTATCTAGTATATAGGTTTCATGATAAAAATTAGAAACAATTTGGGGATTCTTGTAGTTTTTGGGCTCTTACGATTTTTATATTTGAGTACATATTGCTTTGGTTAGACTTTTATGTATAAAACCTGTATTTTTTTATATCATCATGTTAATTGTATTTTTTAAGAATCATTATTTGGAATATTCCATGGTGTTTATTAGTGATGTGATGTGATATGTGATATTTCATTTACTTCCATTGTGTTTGTACTCTAACCACAGGGTATAGTCCTTCCATGATATTCTTACATACCCTTATCATTCATCATAAGCCTCTGTTTTATCGAGAGGTCCACTTGATGTTACACGGTGTCACTTGTTTGTGGAATTGAGCAAGTGGATTTTGGTATGGGACGTTACAATGTTGTATCATAATATCTTTTTTTCTTATTTAGGAAAGGTGTATAGGAGGATAAGAAATTTCAAGGTTTGGAAATGATTTTTTCCCTATGTGTAACTAACTCATATATCGGGGGAAACCTTTTCACAACATTTTTTTCTTGAATTCACTTATTATAGTAGTGTTATTTCTCCTTGAGTGATGTGCCTGGTTTTTCTACCACTTTTTTTGGATTTTTTCTCTTAGATCCGCATTGAAAGATAACTTTTATTCATTCCTACATATTTCTCTGAACATAGGATTTATGTTTCATATATGTTTTATTTGTGATTAATTGACATATATGTATGTAAATTCCTATGAAAAAAATGGTGGAATATTTAATTAATGTGATAGTATCAATTTATATGGTGTTCTCCCATATGTGTATATTGTTTCATATCACCTCACATACTCTTGAAATATGTGATCTATATGGACTCTAAAATAAAATAAAAATTTACATAAAATTCCAGTAAAAACCTATAAGGTGTTTTTCCTTATATATTTCAAATGATACTTTTTATAGCCCAACCTTTAGAATAAAATTCCTTTAATAATAATATAATGTAATGATATATTATCATAAGTAGTATAAATGGATTTATATTTCTCCTGGTTTTTTGAGAACTTAACGGTTGAATATAAAAGGTGGTGGATAGTATGTTTTAGTTTCTTTATTTTAACATTCATAGTTTCACTATTATTTTTTATTGAGATATTCATGTTGTAATTATATTGAAATTATTTCTTAAAGAGTTTTTTTCCATCACTTGGATAGTGTGGGTGATCATTCCCTTTTGGTGGGTGTTCTATGAACTCCTCCAATATAGTGACTAGACATAGATTTTTTTAAAATTCTATTTGGTTTGTTTTCATCAATTGATAGGGGATACCTAATATTGAACCATTGATGCCTGATTTTACTCTTGAGCTTCAAAAAAACAACCATCGTTGTCCATAGGTGACATTGGTCCACATGTGGCTAATTTGAGGATGGAATATATTCATTATATCATTAATAACATGGATAACCCTCATTATTATTGTGTAAATTAGGTATTTTATATGTAGCGAGGAGTGATGCAGGGTTGGTGAGATATTTTTTCTAGGGTGAAAATAAGGTTGGATAGACCTGGATAGACATTAATACGTTCTTCTTTAGTAATTTCTTCCCTGAGACCTTATTTTAAAATAAGGATATGAAATTTATTTTTTTTAAATATGGTGGATTTCTAATTATGGGGTATAACTCTCAAATCAAATATCATTAATGTCTTACTCCCACCTTTGATAGTAATGATACTGCTCAGGCCAAGCACTTTGAGAAAGGCTTGAGATATGAGATCAAGGTACTATTAAATGTATTCTTCATGGAAAATTTTACTAATATCATTAATTAATTATAGACCACTGATAGGAAGAGTAATGAGTTATATTGTGTGGGGAAATTTTCATTTGATGGTGATAGAGGTGGTGATTCCTCCAATTGCTGGAAATATAAGTCTGATGGCTCACCCTGGGGTAGAAATAATGAATTTGAATCCAGTGGTGATTATTTTCTTCTACTATGGGGTGGCAGCATGGTAGTGTGAAATAATTGTAGTGTAATGGGACACCTGAATCAGTAGGGTAATCAACCTTCATGGTAGTTTGATTACTCTAAAAATATGTGGCACCTATACTGTTTTTGTATGAGTGATCGACATGAGCCTAGTAGTAGAGGATATATGTCAGTACAGAGGTAAAAGACATGTTTGGATAGGGAATAATTGTATCTTTTTTGGGAATCCCATGTTTTTTTGGGTCAGGGTGCAGATCATAGATCATAGGGTCAAGTAGAGAAACGTCAATAGGGTAGTTCAACATAGAGTAGTCTGGTGTGAGCTCAATGTCCTTGTTCGGGCCAAATGGATGCCACCTATCATAACCCCATGGAGTATGATGTGATAAAATATATTATTTTAGACATAATGTTTCTAGATTATAAACATACATTTACTTAATTTGATATAGTATCCTCACATTAATTCATTTCTAATAGGTTTGTGGGGTGTTTCAGTTTAGCTGTGGTGTACCTTTATAGAGTTTTATCGATTGATATTCCCTTAAGATTAATTTCAGAGGGTATATCATAGTTTGTAGATTATTGATTATTAATTGGTCATAATTGGTTCCTCGGGGATTTATTTATGTTAAAAATTCATGGTTTTTACGTAATTATTGGGATGTATTGACTTATTCTTTATTAGGTGCAGATTGATCTATATCTCTGAAAAGTGTTAATTACTTCCCATCATGGAAAAGGTTTACATATGTTTCTAAGTGAGATATGTAAGTATGTCATGTCAGGACTGATCATTAGTGGGTGGATGGAATCACATCCCACGTTGGCAGTCTCATCTTGTATGAGGGAGAGATACACCAGGTATTCTTTCCCCTATCACCGATAATTTTTTGGATATGTTACCCAAAAATTTTATACGGTTTCCTCCAAATCATGTGATTGAATTTATTGTTGATATTATATAGGTAATGGGGGATATATATATTCCTCCTTATAGGATGATGTTTCTAGTGCATAGGGATTTGAAATCCCAGCTAGAGTACTTGGATCAAGAAATTCATCCATCCAATCACATCCCCATGGGGTGCTCTAATCTTATTATAAAAAAGGTGAACATATCCTTAAGATTTTTTGTGGAATAGAATAATATCAGTTAGGTTAATGTTAAAAATATATATCATATATCTCATAAATATTAATTAGTAAATCATTATAAGGGTTACTAGGTTTTCTTAAAGATTAGTTTGTGCTTGGGATACCACCCATTCATGGTGTGGCCTTCCATTGATCCTCTTATTACATTTTGGAGTATGTATATCCCTTACGTGCACTTTTTCATGCCTTTTGGGGTGATTAATGTACTGTTGGTATTCATGTGCTTGATGAATAGTTTCATGCACACATGTTTTTAAACTTTCATTTTCTTGTTCATTGATTATATTTTGGTATACTCTGAAATAAAGGAAGAGCTTGCTCCATATTTGGAGTAATTTTGAGAACACTTTTATGACAACAACTATATGTTAAATTATTTAAAATTATATTTTGGATAAATCAAGTTCACATTATTTCCTTGTAGTATATGAGGCAGGGGTTTCAATGGATTTTGAGAACTATATGATGTGTTTTCTGATGGAAAACCTCATATTGTATTTGAGATCCATTGATTCTTGGTGTTGGTTGGATAATATCATAGATTAAACTATGAATTATCTTTTTTAGAAGCTCTGCTGATGGGATTGTCCAAGATGGTAGTGAAGTTTGATTATTCTTATTCTTGTTAGGAAAATTTTAAGGGGATGTAGAAGTGGATGACCTATGCACCAATTTTGACCCTACCCGAGCTAGATAAAGATTTCACTCTATATTTTTATGTCTTTAGTATTATCATTGGTTTAGTAATGATGCCAGATGGAGGAGTAGTTGCTTATGGTTCTAGGTAGATGAGTACACATAATTTTAACTACATGAATCATGATTTGTAGTTGGTAAATATAATGCATACCTTGATATATTGGTGACACTGCCTTCAGGGAGGGAGTTTTATGGTTAAATCTAGTCATAATAGCATGAAATGTCATTTCTCTCAACAAAACCTGAACCTTCATCATTGGATATCGATTGAGTACCTATGATTTTTAGATTTTTAGTTATTATACATCACTAGTCCGGTAAATATCATTGAAAATGCATTGTGTAGGAATACGTTGACCCAATTAGTTTAGGAATTCATTAGTGAGTAGAAGTTAATATCTCTATTTATGAAGCTATGTTTAGATGTCTAGAAGTATGGGAGATATTTGATGTTATCTTCCCTATCTACAACTTCATTTCTTCATTAAAGGGTAAATGAGATTCATAATTTAGATAAAAACATCTTAGTAATGATGGATAGTATATACGGCGGGGGTCTACCACATAATTAACCTTTGGATTCTGATGAGATTCTATATATTCAAAGATGAGTGGTAGTATCTATTATTATTCGTGAGTAGCAGATGAGGGACTTCCACGGATCAAAGTGGCATATACCTCTAATTCTAACCAATATGTATCATGATGTACATATATATTATTGATGTCCTAAAATAATGAAAGGTATAGAGAGCTTAAGAAGGTGAAGGATGAGCACCAATGACCTTCTAGCCTTTCCTATCATTACATATTCAATAATGGCATTGGATAATGTGATGGTGTAATTGTTTATGGAATTATCAATGAAACCTTAAGGTCATGATTTATTTTGTGTTATTGATGAGTGATTGAAAAAAGTGGCCCATTTCATATCTCTTATAGAAAATTCTTCAGTTGATAATCATTGAATGTAGTAAGTATATAAGGTGGAAAACTATAATAGGGTTTTAGGGGAAACAATATTGGATGGGTAATTTTTTCATAAAAATATTTTGGTATGAAATTTAGTTGGTGATCAGAATGTAGGAACACCTAATGACAACATACCACCCATGGATAGATTGGAAATCAAATTCTACCATATATGTGTGGAGGACATTCTCTAACCATGTTTCCTTTAATTTTGTGGACCTCTGGAGATTCATATCACCATGGTGGAGTTTTATTATATTAACAGTTATCAAGAATCTAATTAGATGAATCCTTTTGAAGCCTTATATGAGAGGTCATGTTTATTACCATTATGCTGGCTTGAATCTTGAGGGTCATCCATTTTTGGGCCAATACTTTTTTAGAAGACAAAAAGGAAGATGTAGTTAATTAAGAAGTTGTTGGAATCAACCTAATGTAAGACAATATCCATTGATGACTAGACATCCATCCCTTATAATTTGAGTATGGCTATATTTTTTTCTTACATGTGTCACTGAGACATTAGAAGCATCAGATTAAGATGAAGGGTAAGTTGTCATTGATATTTGTAGGGTCATATAATGTTCGTAAAAAATTCATTAATTTAGTATAAAAATCATATCTTCCACCTAGTTATATATCCATGCTTGATTTATTCTACATCTCTAAGCTTTGACTATATCATCTAGACCCATATCATTATATTTATATTAATCAAATTGAGATGGAGGTTAGTGATTCCATTGAGGAATGTCTTTTTTGTATCATGAAACATAGATATAATACTCTTCATATGAATAAGGTTT
Source organism: Viscum album (assembly GCA_963277665.1). Classification (NCBI taxonomy): domain Eukaryota; kingdom Viridiplantae; phylum Streptophyta; class Magnoliopsida; order Santalales; family Viscaceae; genus Viscum; species Viscum album. The sequence goes on along the minus strand of OY728162.1, from coordinate 1,229,115,013 downwards.
CTCATGAACATGTACCATGGTAGCATATGTGGAACTGGGAGGAGATATGGGAGAAATAATCTGATATCCAAGATCAATAGCCTGAATTATTCTTCTATAATGCTTATGAATTATTATGAGTCCAAATTGATGATGATATTCCTTATCATGGTGAGCTAATAAGACCTATCCCTTCTTTTGGGGTATGATACTATTTAAATTTTGGGAAAATATTTATTTTAATTCTTGGTTAATACTGTTTCTGAAGTGTGAGGGATGGAAGGAGTGATCCAAGGGACTTGGAGTAGGATTCGAGACTTCATCATGCTGATGAAGCCCCAATAACCAGTCTCTATAGGTCGACCATATTAATGGTGGTAAAATTAGAAAACCATTAGGAATTTTGGGCTCACAATCTATCTTATGGAGGCTAGTGGCTCATGGGTGCCTATCAATGACTTTTTTAATATGGGTTGTTTAATATGTTTATTATATTTCCCTTAAAACTCAAAACCTCTTTTTAATTCTCATTTCAGAAAAAAGCCCCTCTGTTCAACCATCATTATATATCACCCTCTTAATTTCTGAAACTCCATCAATAAAAGTCTATTTGAGCTTTATTTCAGTCTAATAAATACCTTGATGTAATTCTAAAACTCCACTCCCATCTATTATTTCATTCTCTCACCATCAAGTACTGTCACACCATGTTTATCTTATATTCCATGTTTTCATGGATTTCATATAATTTCTTATTTTCAATCATTTTTTTCCCAATCAATGGTTTATACTATATTACTAGTATTCTACATAACTAATGATGGTGGTCTATAGTTTTTCCATATGGAATTACATAAAACATAATTGAGTGTGTATTATAGTCACACTGACTTATTGAGAATTAAAACTAACTTTAAATAAAAATATTACTTATGGAATTTACAGGAATTAATTACCTATTACATTTGTTGATAACCAATATAAAGTTTAACATAAATGGAATTCCCCTATTGAGTACTTGACCATGAAATTGGTTAATATAATTGTAAATATTGTTACTATTTTTTGTTTAAATAATAACTCAATGATAATGTTACAAAGGTTTTGGATATCAATATGGTTGAACAATGATACCTGAATTGATAATTATTATCATGATAAAAAATATTAATTTAGAAGCTAAATTTGTTTTTAACATTATATAGTAAATTTGTGGATATTCTAATTCTTGAAACATTAGATAAATGAATGTTCCATTTGAGGAGGGGTTGATATAATTTAATGAAAATACCCTCATAGGAAGTGTTGAGTTTCTTATAATGTAAATGGAATCATATTTGGTACTGAGATACTTTAATGGACACACACTTGTAGAAGGAGTTCAGATACTTATAAATTAAATACCACTGTAGGCTGTTTAGATTCTTTGTTAGTTTATTTGGGTTGATATAGTAACGTGGCATGCTTAGAGACATATATCACTACTCGGAGAAGGTATGTCAGACCTTAGGTGTCACCATGGATCCCGAGTGTTTGTATTGTCTATTTTTTAGAAGATTTATCTTTAAATTAATTAATTTTTAACTCCTAGAACTCCTACATGAACTTATTATTAAAACCTTGAACCCACAATCACAAATTGGGTTCCTAAAACGTAAAATTTATATTTATTTCCTTTATACCAATAAATGTGACGACATTTAAATCATCCAAAAAATATAACATCAATAAGAAATGTCAGATAACTTATAAACACCAAGTACATTTTAGGTTTAGAGTTATATATGATTTGGAGAAATTATTACATATCATAGAAAAAATACCTATTCATAATTATTTATATCATATCTAACTAAGTTGTACAAATCTAGTAACCTTCTTAAGAAAAACATACTTACTATCATTATTTTCAACCAAGGGAAATTGAAAACATAAGAAGGCTGGCCTCAAACACTCTATAAGGGTAAACATAAGAATTAAAATTTGAATTTAATTTGTGGGGAAAAAATTACTATAATGTTATAATGACATAATCAAATTTCCTGATCATAACATAAGATAATGCATACCCTTAAAAACCAATATCAAAAAAAAATTATTTCTATGAAAGTAAATTAACAAGCATAGAATAGTCTTGTAGGTTCCTTCAAATATCATATTCATATAACTCTTGAAATAACTCTTTTAATTTTAATAACCTATACTATAAAATTCTAATGTAATTATTTGAATAAATGAATCAATACAAAATGCATTGAAGGACTATAACAGACCCAACATTCGTTAGTTTATAACGTGGCCACCTATCCATGGATTATAAGGGGACCAGTCTTAATTGGTTTATAAGAGAACATTTTATCATCATAAATAATATCCATGAACCATAACATGAATAAAGTACATAAAGCTATAATTTTAACATAAACTCATAGAAAAAATCTTTATTACTTTCATAACTTTATTAACCAATGGAAAAAATTGGTTCAATGATAATCTTTTTGACACATTCAAAATATATCTAGAGAAAGAATAAGGATTGTATTATTACAACATATCCAAAGTGGAGTATAAGTAAAATCAATACTTTTTATCATTGGTGAATATAAATACACCATTAAAAACATTTTCAAGGAAAACAACAATTCTAATTTGAAAATTAAATCTAAAAAACTAAAAATTATCAAAATTTTGAAAAAATAATTTTATTTGAAGATATCCATGGAAATTAAAATCTAAGGTTAAAACAAAATAATTGTCATTATTTTACTAAAATATATTATTATCATAAATATTAAAAATAAATATTATTTTCAAAAAAAATGTACACTGACTCAAAAGTGACCCAAGAGAAAAAATTAAGAAATTTCCTTTCAAAAACTTTTAAAATATGTTTAAAAATAATGTAAAATAACTTTATAAATATTTTATGCTTTGAAAAGAAAATTATTTCTAACATTTTAGAAAATATGGATATGGGACAGAAATATTCTTAATCTACAAGAAGATACAATATCGATAACACATGTAATAAACTTCCCAAATGTTTCTTTACTCAACGTGAGGGGAAATAGAAACTAAAATTGTAGACCAAATTCATAACCATAGGAAAATAAAAAAAAAATTGTTTTAAAAAATGTTATAATATTATTTTCTCCCAGCGAACATTGAATATATACATTCCTTACTAACTTTGGTATCTTTTTGAATAAAATTCACTAAAATAAAAAATATGATATAGAGACATAAATCCTATGAATTGTATGAAGTAATATTTTAAAATTAACTCATGGGGTTTTATGTACACCATTAAAAAGAATAGTGGTTCATTAAATGAAATGTGTCTTATGAATATGTGTTTGGGAGGGATGAAAAGCCTCTAAATATCATAAATTTGAGTTGATAATTAATCCATGAAGTTACTATGTACATATAAGTAACTACACATAAAACAAGTTGAAATACGTAGTAAAATAATTTAGTTTTTCATTTGCACTTAATAATGGAATAAAAATTTAATTGAAGTATAAGTATAACCCAATGATCCAAAATTTTGATAAGAAACCCCTTACCACAAGGTAACATTCAATTCAAATCCCCTCGAAAGAAGTAATATAAATTATAGCCTAAAATACAATGAATTATGAATGATAAATGATATAAAATTATAAATTGATATTATATACACTATATAAGATAAATTAGGTTCATAATATTAAAACATTCTTCAATGAAGGGGAAATTTGGGTCGAATATCTGACTTCAGTCCAAACATTCCACAAAATTCCTTCAAAACATATTCCTTGAAAAACATCTTTTTATTTACCCCTTAATCTCTATAATGTATATATTCTATAAGAATTAAGACCAATATAAAATAGGAAGAGATTTTAGGATGTGATTATTTTATTGATTTCCTAAACTAAATGGTTCTTAAAGTGTAATGTAAAGAGGATAGGATGATACCTTTTATTAGTGGGGGAGTTGAACTCTTGGAATTAATTAAATTATTAAATTAATATACTTTAATTATGAATGAAAATTTTATCCTAACTAATTTAATGATAATATAAATTTAGGATGTGTTAAAATTATCTCATCAAATAATTTTTATTCATGTTTTGGATTTTTATCACCCTTATCTCTTAGTTTTATCCCTTTGTAAATGCTTTTTACAATTACCATGATATCAATGATTTTACTCTTTAGGGGTCAATATAGATATTCTAAAAATCCAACTGACCCATAAATGGAAAATGGTTGATATTTTCAACTGTATCTGATTCACATGAAAAAATTATATGATTATTTATTAATTATTAATTATTAATCATTTAAAAACAACTTGTTTATTGAAAAATATTATAGTAATCATTTTTAGAAATACATGAACTATTATAAAATAATTTGTGTCTAACTCATGTTAAATGGATGAAAATGACCTGAATTAAAATATAAGAAATATGTGGTATTAATATAATAATAAAATAAATTCTTGTTAGGTTTACATTTCATCTTAACCTTACCTTTTGGATTACCACCACTGCTACCCAATTTAAACCTTTACTATGTTAATGTATTTATTTTAACAATAACAGTTTTATATTTTACACATAATGTAAAAATTGGATCATAAATATCCAATGTATAAAACTTTAGACCATTTTACATCATATTTTCCCTATTTTAATATTCTTATTATTTTTAAATAATTTAATAAAATATATTATACATAAAATTATATTCATAAAATTTTAAGATATATTCACATAATTTGACATTGAAAGTAACATGAAAGTAATTTAATTTATAATATAATCCATTAGCACATCTCTAATATCAAATAATTATCTTCCAAAATTAATGAGATATTTTAACTCAAAAAATTATTACTTTAATAGTTTTTAGATTCATTTACTTGATTTTTTACTACTTCCATAAGAACTATTTCAGCATTGCATAAGTATTTATGATAAATATTACATCACTAAAACTAAAAAATAAATTTCCATGATTAGTAAAATTATTTATATTTCAAATAATAATTTATTATATTTCAAAACTTCTTTTGATCCATTTCAAAAAATATCTAAAATATTAAAAGCAAGAGAGTTACATTTTGGACATTAATTTTCACTTAAATGTTATACAGGCCAAATCAAAGCAAAATAAAAAGTTGTCAAATTTTCTAATTTTTGTTGAATATGGGTGAAATAAATCCATTAAATGAAATATAATGGTTTTTAATTTTAATAATTTCTAATATTATTTCTAACCTTAATTTCATGATTTACCATTTCCATGGTAAAAACAATTTACTACGGTTATTAAGCATAATGAAAAAAATACAAGGGAATTATTAACCATATTTGAACCACCTAATTAAAAATATATTATCCATTTTTTATTATTTAAATTTGAGAAGTGTTATAATTTAATTAAAAATTAATCTCATAAAACGCGACAAAAATGCTTTTTAAGAAAACTTCTTTTTTATGTATAAAAATGTTTTATACCAAATTCACATGTTATATTTGTTCTTATAACATTTATCAGATTATGAATAATTAAAATTAACAAATTAAATTTAAAAAAAATCCAAAATAAATTTATACATAGTAAGCACATTAAATAAAAATACACTTTTTAATAAAAATCTGTATTTTTTACAGTTCATTGCCAAATGCATATTTTTAGAAAATTCTCAAAAATTCAAATAAAGATAATATTGAAATTATGATTTCAAATATTATATTATTTTTTTCAAATAAATTTTCTAAATTTTCATTAAATTAATTATAATATTACCTCACAATAATTAATAAATGCTATTTTCGAAAAAATCGGGTTTTTGAAGCATAAAATTTCTTCATATAAAAATTGAGTTCTTATTTAAAAATAATTAATAAATACATTTTTATTGAGTAGTACCTTTTCATATATTTCATAATGTTTTCAATCCTATCCATACCATAATAATTAATAATTAGGCTAAAAATATAAAATTTAATTATTAATGTTTAAAGTTTTCTTTAAGTGGAGTGTTTTGTGTTGTTTACACTATAAAACATAACATTTTTTTCGAAATACCAGGGTGTTATATTCCACCCACCCTCCCTAAAAGTTTCATCCTCATAATTTTAACATTATCTTGATGATCATGGATTTTATATTTTGAAATACCTTTGTTGAAGGCCCATGTAATAAAAGTGTTTAATAAAACATCCTCTTAAAAATAGGGTAAAGAAAGTGCACTTGTTATCTAGAATAACACGTAACAATGTTTCCAAATTGGAGAAAATTAGTGCATATTACAAATTATAGACATGGAAGAAAAACATAATCTCCAATTAATTATGGATTGTGACAAAAACAATAATCAAATGAAATTGAATGATTATAAGAAATAGAATGAAAAAAAAAACCATAAAACAATTAAGAATGAGAAAGGCCACTAGTTAGTCATATTTTAAGGTAATAGGATAACATTTTTTCGATATGATTTTCTTAGATTTATGGAATTGTTTTACCATATCGATTAAAAATATAAATAATGAAACATACATGACAAGTATAATTTCATTATTTAATCAATTTCTAACACAATATCAACTTTGGATTCAAATGTTGAGTATTCGATATTAATTTTTTATTCCCAAATCAGTAAAATTGACTTCCATTAGATAACATAATATACAACGAGATAAAAATATATTCATCCAATATTTAGATATTATCCAAAATTGAAATGATTTTCACAAGATATGATAATATATAAAATACATATGCCTTCATATGAATAAATAATATATTAACCTCCAAAATTTAAAAATTACACAAAATATTCAAGATAGATCATTCCATAAATTAATAATATTATATCATAAATGAATAAACCTTAAATAAAGTTTCAACATCAATGTTTATCACATAATTTTCAAATTATCTCCCCAAAAATGTAATAGTGTTATTTTGAAATAATACTTCTCATTAAACCTAACGGTTACTTATACCTCATACCAATAACATGTCTCTTAAAATATCATTAATCACCTCAAAATAAAATTACATAAATCCTAAAAATGGGTTTATAATCCTTTGAACATATAATAACATTAAAATTATAAAACCATGATATTATCCATAACTCTTAAGATAACTTCACCTAAAATCTTCATAATCTCTAAAGTTATCTAAACCCTCCTCTAATAGCAATTGTTGTAGCCTCGAACCTCCACACTCTAATCTGGTACTAAAACCTAATCCATACATTTATCTATTTGATACCAATAAATGTAACCTAATTTAAACCATCCCAAATTTTAAAAATCTAAAGGAAATTTTATATCACTTAAATATCCAATGACCTTTTAGGTTTATATTTTAATAAACCAGTAAAAACATTTACATAACAAAATGGATACATGAAAAAACCAGTTTATAAATATCTAGATCATTTCTAACTATGTTCTTCACATCTATTAACCTTATTATAAATAACATATATAAAAACGTTTTTCAAAACCTATGAAAATAGAAAACATAAGAAATTTGATCTCTAATGCACAGTAAGGGAAAACATAATAACTAAAAATTTAATTTCATAGGTAGGAATAAGATGCATATTCTGGTATGATTATATATAAAAAATTCATGAGAATAACCTAATAAAATTCATACCCATCCAAACTTGGATCACAAAACAAATCATTTGAATGAAAAATAATAAGAAATAATAAAATAGTAATGTAAGTGGCTTGGGGATACATCTTCATATAACATTCAAAAACACTATTACAAGTGAAATAACCAATAAAATAATCATTAAAAATTATTATTTCGAGAACTTAATCATTACCCAATGCATTGGAGAGTTATAATGGATCAGCATGTCCTTGATTTATATGGTAACCATCCATCCTTGGTTTATAATGAAATAACCCATAATTAGTTTATAACATTACCCCACCCTTCATTATAAATAATTTTTCAGATCCAAAACCGGATTAATTTATATAAATCTATAATTTCATAAAATAACTCATTTAATGTACCCTTATTCCTTTAATAACATGATTAACCCATGGAAAAAATGGGGTACACAAAACTCTGTTTGAAATAATCAAAATACTACTAGAGAAATAATAATAATTGTATCATTACTTCATATCCCAAGTGAAGAATAATTTACCTTAATGGTTTTTTTGGTTAATATATATACTATTAAATGACCATTAAAAATTTATTGAGGACAATGCATTTTCCACATTTAAATTCATGTTACAAAAACTAAAAAATGAAAAAAAAATTAATATCCTTTTATGTGACAATTAAATTGGAAAATTATAAAGTAAACGTCAATTAAAATATTTTTCATGATGGTGTGAAAATGCATTCATATTGTAATCATTAAAAAAATTATATTCAAATTTTTCTTAAAGATAGAAAAAAGTTACCTGTGTGGAAAATCTTAAGAAATTTCCTTTTAAAACATTTTAAAAGAAGGTTAAAAATAATGTAAAATTAAATTATTATATAATTTATTTCTAGTGAAGAGCATTATTTAAAACATCAACATATATAGGAGAGAAATATTTCTTATCAAAAAAAGATACATGATCTGTATCATTTATTAAAAAAAAATTTATTAATCAATATGAGATGAAGTTGAATATAAATATGTATAACAAATTCAAAAAAATATATAATAATATATATGTGGTTCTATAAAATAATATCATATTATATCCCCCAAAATAACCTTGAATGTTAAAAGGCCTGAAAAAATTTATATTGTATCATAAAACCTTTACCATTTTGGTATCTTTAGAAATCAATATTCATTGAATGAAAGAATATGATATGGATCTATAAATATTAGGAATTACATGAAGTAATATTTAAAAATAATATAATTGAAATTAATTACATTATTAAAATAAATCATTGTGCAAGACAAGAAACATGTCTCAATAAAAATATTTTGAGACAAAACAACCCTTATAAACATCAAAAAATTTAACTTATAATTAATCCATGAATGGATTAGGTAAAAAAAATTAAATCATTATAAAACAAATTTCAATACATAGTGATGTTTTTTTATATCAATTAAAATATAATCATGTCATAATATTTTCATTCAAGTATAAGTATACCCAATGAATGGAAATTGTGTTAAGAAACCCTTACCACTAGGTAAATTGCAATCCAAATCACTTTGAAAGAAGTATTTTGAATTGTATCATAAACTATAATGAAGTATTTAAAATGGGTTGTTTATACACCATATAAAATTAATTTGGTACGTAACATTAAAGTATGTTTCAATAAATAATATTTTGGAAAAATCACATACCTCAAGTCTAGAATTTCCATGTATGTCATTGAATTCCTCGTCATCGGACAACATCCCCTTATTTATTCATTAATCCCCTTAATTTTGTTATTATATTCAAAATAAGACCTATAGAACATGGAAATTAATTTTTGGAAGTTATTTGGTTAGGGGTTGGCTGATCCAAATTGTCCTTGAAGTGTGAAGAGAATGGGATATGATATGTCATTTTATAACTAGGGGAGGGGAATTCGTGGAATTACTAAAATTATTAAATTAATATAAAAAACATTCATGTAAAAATACACCTAAATTGATATAATTGTAATATAATATTGGTATGATTATAAATGATCTCATCCAATAAAATTTGGATAATTATATGTTATAGTTTCACCCTTATATCTTACTTTTAGACCTCCATTAACACAATTAACTATTTTTCTACTATCAATGTTTTTTACTACTTCTGGGATATGAAGGATACCATAAAAATGACAACTAACACATAAAAGGACTAAGATTATTTTGTTCAGCCATATTACATTATATTGGATGAATATACAATTTTCCTGAATTTTTAATCATTTAATAAAATATTTTTTATTACAAAATGTCATTAATGTTATTTTGGAAAATTCATGAAATATTATAATATAATATGTGTATAACTCATATCAAATGTATCCAAAATAACATGGATTAAAATATGATTAATTTATGGTCTTAATATAATCATCCAGTCAACTTTTTATGGCTTTATATATCAATTTAAACCATACCTTTTGGTTTAACCTTTTGGTTTAACCTCTTGGTTAACTAATTCTAACCATAACTATGGTAATGATGTTTTTAATACTAAAGAGCTGTAATTATACTTATAAAGTAAAATTTGGAACAGACATGGAAAAGGGTTGAAATTTTATACCATTTATCATCATCCTTGTCTTCTTTTGATATTTTTATGATTTTTAATTATTTTATTTAAATTTATTTCACAAAAAAATACTATTAATGTCATTTTAGAAACTATCCACAGAATTTGAATTCACAAACAACATGATATGAATGGATTTAGAATATAAACGTTTAAAAAAATATATAATATTTTATATTAATCTTCCAAATTCATTTTTATACATTAACACTTCGAAATATATTACTTTTAGAATTTTTAAAATCTTTTACTTTCTTTTTTTACTACATTCACATGCACTGTGTCGATGTTCCATAAGCATTTAAGGTAATTATTTCATCACAAATTTAAAAAATTACCATGATAAATAAAATACATTCAAATAATATTTTATAACTTAATATAATTGTTTTTATCTATTTGAAAAAAAATTAAAAAATTAAAAGTTAGAGAGTTTCATTTTTTAGTTTCTCTTATACTTAAATATTATTAAGGTCAAAAAAAATAAAAATTGAAAAAAGGTAATAGTTTCACATTTTGGATGATTATGAGTTAATTATACTCATTTAATTAAATATATGCAAGTGTTGGGTTGATTTTTAGCACTTATCATATAATTGTTATCCTTAATTATCTAATATAAATTTACCATGTTCACAAAAATTTACTATGGTTACTATTAATAATGACCAAAAATTGAATTATTTAAAAACAATTAACCTCATAATTCCAAATATAGAATCCATTTTTTATGATTTATTTTCTATAAGAGTTATAATTTAATTCAAAATTAAACTATCAAAACCTGACGAAATTTGATTGTCAATAAAAATATCTTTTAATATAAATTTTTTTCTCCAGATTCATTTTTAAAGTCAATTACAATAAAATTTATTTTAATATATTTAATTAAAATTAACTAATGAAATTTAAAAAATTATCAAAAATATAATTTAAATTTGTAGGTACTTGAAAAAAATACAGTTCTCATCAAAAAATTGCATTCTTCACTGTTCAATTAAAAGTCACACTTTTCAAAAAAAACAAAAGTTAATACTAAGATTATTTTTACATAATTAATTCAATAATTATATCATTTTAATAAATAAAACTAAAGTTTTTTCAAATAATTATAATATTCCCTCACAAAAATAAATAAATCACATTTTAGAAGAAAATATATTTTTAAAGAATTAAAAGAATATTGAAAAATTGGGTTCCTATTTTCTAATAATTAATCAATACATCATTATTAATTAGGAAATTTATATATATTTCATAATATATTTCATATTATTCACACCTACTAAGTTAATGGCTATGTTATAACTATAAAATTTAAATATTAGTATTTCATTATTCGTTTAAGCTCGGTGTTTCATGTAGTATACCTTATCGAACATAGTGTTGTTCTAAAAATATCAGAGTGTTTCTGTAACACCCCAGAATGATAAAGGGTTAAATGACTAAATGATATGACTCATGTCAACAAGGTGCACCTTCCTTTTCGGGAGCCTACCTGATTAGAACTCCACAGTTAAGCGTGCTTGGCCTGGAGTAGTTATTAGGATGGGTGACCTACTGGGAAGTATCCCAGGGTGTGTGTGAGTGAGGACAAAGCACACTGGAAAGGACAAGTGTTGGCCTGTGGGGACTATCATTAGTCAGATGACCCGTTTAGGCATGTGGGCGGTCCTTGGGGTGGGCCTCACGTTCTGCGGGGTAACTGGTAGTACCTGGTGGTCCAGGACCCGACGACCATGTTAATGGCGGGGTGGATGTGCTGTCACTGGGACCCCGTTGTCACAGTTGGTATCAGAGGAGGAACTCAGCCTTAAGTGTGCGCTGCACTGCCTGGGTTGAGATGTAGGGCACACAACGAGGACGTTGTGCTCTAATGGGGGGGGTGATTGTAACACCCCAGAATGATAAAGGGTTAAATGACTAAATGATATGACTCATGTCAACAAGGTGCACCTTCCTTTTCGGGAGCCTACCTGATTAGAACTCCACAGTTAAGCGTGCTTGTCCTGGAGTAGTGATTAGGATGGGTAACCTTCTGGGAAGTTTACCAGGGTGTGTGTGAGTGAGGAAAAAGCACACTGGAAAGGACAAGTGTTGGCCTTTGGGGACTATCATTAGTCAGATGACCCGTTCAGGCATGTGGGCGGTCCCTGGGGTGGGTCCCACGTGTCTGCGGGGCAACTGGTGGTACTTGGTGGGTCAGTACCCGATGGCCATGTTAAGGCGGGGTGTCTGTGCTGTCACCGGGGCCCGGTTGTCACAGTTTCACATAAATGTTTGGAATAGATTTATTTTGGTATGTCATTTATGGTGTTAAGTTGGGTTATAAAAATAGCCAATGCAAGTCGTCGTTTTTTATATGTGAAAACTTCATGATTACTGGACAGGACAAGGGCAAGCGACATATGACTAATGCTAGGTTTTTTGGTGGGAATTGCACTAAGAGCTGAGTATTTTGCTTGATATGGGTACACTTTTGGATATTCATTTAGTTTTTTTTTATTTTTTCCATTTATATACTTTCCCTTACTATTGTTAACAGTGGAAATGTGTGTATGACACGAGAATTGTATTATATGTCATCATTGTGGTTTCATTATTTATAATTGAGTATTTGGAACCTTCTTATAGGTTTATTTTTTATGCGATGTGATATATGGTATTTAGTTTAATTATATTATTTTTTCATATTTACCATAGGGTATAGTCTTTCCACAGTATTCTCAATGACCATCTCTATTTTTCATAAGCCACCGGCGTATGCGGAGTCATGCTTGATATTACGTAGCACCATCAGTTTAGGGAATTGATTAGGTGGATTCTATGATAGGTTCTTACAAAGTGGTATCATAAGATAATTTTCATTTATTTTACTATTTTGGTAAGGTACAAGGGATAATAGTATTTCTAGAGTCTTTGAAATAAGGTCGTGCATGGGAGTATCTAACCTACATATGGGGGGAATCTATGTCATATGGGATTTGACTGTTGTTCATGGAATTTTCTTGTTTTAGTTTTTTTATTCCAACTTCAATGTTGTTCCTAATTTTTATTATCATCTATTTTAGTGTCATTATATCTAGGGAAAATATAGAAAGATGTAATGTGTGTATTCATTCGTCCTGCTGGGAATATAGGATTCACATGTAATTTGAGATTTATTTATGATAGATTGTTATAGATATATATACCTACCTATGGATAAAAAAGGGATGTAGATAATTTGAATTTGTTGAAATGATCTATTTTGTGTTTTCCCATATAATTTTATAGTGTAATCATACTCAAATCCTTCTAAAATTTTCAGAATAAAAATAATATTAAATAATATTTTTTTAATAATGTTCTAGTAAACAGCCTCTATGGTTTTTTCTCTTATAGATCATAAATGAAACCTTCTAACATAAAACCTTTGGGGTTTATATCCATGAAATAAAATTTTAATTGATGATAGTTGATCTTGAGCAGTAGACATAGATTGATAGAGAAAATACTTTTGTTTAAAATGTTGTTGGATATTATGTCGGACTTGGGTTATTTTTTCTTTAATATTTTCTCTATTATTTTTTATGATACTTTTCTGTTGGATTTATACTAATATTACTCCTCATAGATCCATAATTCCACACTATGAGGGTGCGGGAGAGCATATCCCACCGAAGGGTGGACTATGACATCCTCTAGTACAGGGTATAGATATTGATTCATGGCTTCATGATAGTCTATTTGATGTGGTTACATCAATGGAGAGTGGGATCCCTTAGACCAAACAATCCATGTCTGTTCTTACTCATCTTTTCTAACGAGAAAACCAACTATTTTTCATGGATGAGAAGTTTCATAAGAGGTTGGTCTACAAATTGAAGTTATTCAGAATATCCTCAATATCTTAGCTACCCTATGGGATAAGAGTTTAAATCTATTTTTTTGAATGTTGTGTACATCATTGCCTCTTTGGTGTTATGCTCTTGTCTAGGGTGGCCAGCAGGTTGGGTTGACCTATGTGGACATTCAGACCTGCCTCTTCAATCACTTAATCCCTAATACCTTATGTTTAGAAAGGGCCATGGATTTTATACATTTTATATATTGGGTATGTTGGTTATAGAAAATTCATATAGATTCATGGAGTTTTAACATTTTTCTTGCACCTTTGCTGAGAATGTGACCGCCAGGGCGAAGCACTTTGAGAAAATCATAAAATATTATATCACTGTGTATGTAAATGTATTCTAACTAACATATTTTCTAGATATATCGAACTAGTATATGATCACTAATAAGATATTTAATTATGTACATGCTTATAGGTAGTATTATTCTATATGTGATAGATGTGGAGAATCATTGGGAAGATAGAAACATTGGTCGAATAGGATGCACCAAGGTGGAATAAGCCAGTCTAGATCGAGTGGTGATTCTTCTCTTCCACCATAGGATGGTAACACGGTAGTATTCTATTAGTGGGGTGGCTTGGGGCCCCTGAAACCATAATGAACTCACCTTTTGTGGGAGTTTCATTAATATATAATTATTTCACACCGAATACAATTTTCTAGGAGGGCTCCACCAAAACCTAGTGGAGAAGGATCTTGGTTCATATATGGTTCAAGGAAAGGTTCAGTTATTCCACATTAGTCAAGATTATAGGAATCCATAGGATTTTTGGTTTTTATTTAAGTTTGTGGATCTCATTGGTAGTTAATGTATCATTAGTAGTGTAATAGCACTCAGAGTAGTCGGGTAGGACCTTAAGGTCATGGTTCGATCCAGCTACCTGTCATTCAGTCTACCCCCATAGAGTAGGATTTCAAACCATCTACTATTCACGTTTTGATCTTAATAGCTTCAACTATTGTATCTATATTATATTATATATAAATATCACATTAATTCCTATTATCTAGGTTTTTGGAAGGTTTGGGTTTATCTATATAGTAATTTTAGAGAGTGTTGTAAATTGATATGTTCATATAAATTAATTAAAATGAGATCCAAAATTGTTTCGATTGTTCCTTAGTTTTTGGAATTGGTTATTTTATATAAGATTTATTTTTGTTTGAAATGGGTGTTTTTGATGTAATTCTAGGGATAGATTTTATTGGTTGTAATCTGGGGTAGATCAATTTCTATCATTGCATAATATCATTCACTTATCATAAGGGTGACTATTTCTAATATGTTGGTGAGTGGGACATGTAATCTAGTCATGTCAGACCTAATTATCAACAGTACTAGGAATCACATCAAAGGTTTCTAGTCTCATCCTAGATGAGGGATAGGTTCACTGGGTTTTCCTCCCTCCTATCACCGATCAGTTTTAGAATGTATTTCTAATGATTTTTTAAGGTTGATGTTAGGTCATGGTATCTATTTTACTTTCAAAATTATATAAAAAAGTGGTCCTTTATATATATAAACTTACAATATTTCATCAGCAAAGCTTTTTTGTTGAAATACTAGCTATAGTACTTATAGTCGAAGGGGTTCATCTTTCCACAAAAATCCCCTAGGGGTTCCCCAGTCCTATTCCTTAAAAGGTGGATGGATCATTCAGATTATGTGTGGAATATATGAATCTCAAGTAGAATATGGTTAAAAACCAAATCCACTTCTTCATAAAAATGATTAATTTGATAATATTAAAGGTGCCCATGTTTTTTCTAATATTGATTTGTGATCATGGTATTACTAGTTGATGGTGTGGCCTTATGATGTTGCTATTATGTAATTCATGTGTGGGTGTTCCCTTTACATGTACATTGTGATTTCTTTTGGGTAGAAGAATGTACAATTGGTAATCATGTCCTTGATGAATAGGGATTTCTACACCTATTTTGACTCTTTCTTTTTCGTGTTCATGAATAACGTCTTTGAATACTCCAGATCAAGTGAGGAGCTTCCTCATCATTTAGAGATAGTTCTAATAACACACTATAGATAGGAGTTTTATGTTAGGTAATCTAAATTTTATTTTTGGATCGATCGAGTTTACATAATGGGTTATGTAATGTATGAGGTAGGGGTTTTAGTGGATACTAAGATGCTGGAGATCATGGTTTTAGGGGGGAAACCCATGATCGTCTTTTGATATTTTTATCTTCTTGTAATTTTATAGTTATTATAACAAATTTATAAATTTATCCACCTATATGGATGAATTATTGAAAGTATTGACCTAGAAAAGAGTGATGTTTAACTAGTTCAATTCTTGTACTGAATCCATCAGTGATCGAAAGAAGAGGTTGACCACTTCACTAATTTTGACCTTTCACATGATAGGTAAGGATTTCACTCTATATTTTAATTCCTTGGGTATTTTATTGGGTAAAATGAGGATGAGGGATAGGTGGGTAGTTTTTTATGGTTCTATGAAGCTAAGTTCTCATGAGTTTAACTACTTGACTCATGATTTATAGTTGGTTTTGGTGGTGCACACCTTGAGTTTTAGGTAAAACTACCATCAAGGGGAGAGGTTTGTGGTTCACATTGATGCTAGAATGCTAAAAATTTGATTTTATATTAATTTTCAACAAACCATCATTATAAGATATGGGTTTTGTACTTGTATTAATTCAATTTTGAGCTTTCATACACCCATGGGAGTTAGAATGTCATTATAGATATGTTGATGAAGATAAATCATACACAAGTAGTTGAGGAATTCAGTTGTGAGTTGAAGATGCAGGATCTATTCATCGATCATTATTTTTATATATAAGGAAACAAGCACATAGTGACATTGGATTCCCTATCTATCACTTCCTCACTTATTGATTGGGTGAAGGAGACTCATCTTTTAGACTTGGACTACCTTGTAATTTCGGGTAGTATATATGATGGGTATATTTTTCTTGACTGATCTCAAGATTATAATGATATTATAAATGTATGAGTTTAATTGGTTGTCCCTCTGACTATGCATGAGGAGTAGATGAGTAACTTCCATGCTGTAAAGTTAGATGTGCATTTCAATGTTACAAGGATGTACCATAATATATAGAAATATTTTTGTTGGAAAGGAATGAATAAAGTCATAGTGGGATTCATCTCTTGATGCTCTAGTGGTCGGTAGGTGAAGACAAAGAACCAATGACCTGCCTATATTCACTAGTAATTACACTTTTTTTAATGGATGTTATATGATGTGATGTTGAAATTTTTTATGGTATTACCAAGGATGGATAAAGGTCATTATGTTATTTGTGTCATCATGGATCGGTTGGAAAATGTGTATTTTTTATTATCAATTTCGGAGACTTCTTCATTGGATGACCTCAGTAGGTTATATATTTGTGATGTGGAATTATTATATTAGGTTCCACAAAAATCATCTCTTATAGGGATTCCCCCATTCACATTGAGAAGTTGGTGGACTTTTAAAAGGATATGGACATGAAATTAAACTTGAGTATGGCTTACCAACCACATATGGATAGGAAATATGAAGCTACCCAAAAGGTGCTAAAGAAAAATCTCTGAGATGTGTCCTTGGATTTGGTGTCTATTTGCAGAGTCATATCCACTTGGAGGATTTTTTTTGTACTAATAGTTATGAGGAGTATATTCAAATAGATAATTTGGAATATTTATATGGGAGGTTCTGTCAATCACTATTATGCTTCTCGGAAGCAATAATTTCAACCATATATTGGTTGAACCTCATGCATGCGACCATTGGGAAAAAAAATTTCATCATGAAGTGGTTAGAAACTACCTAGAGAAGTCATATATCCAATGATTATGAGATATATCATATTGTGGAATACAAGGTGAGTGATCTCATTATCATACATGTGTCAATGAGACATGTAATGTGTATGATTTTGAATAAATTAAAATTGGTAACAATAATTGTAGGGTTGTTTGTGGTGAAAAAACATTTTTATTATTTCATACTAACTAGATCTTCTACTGAGATATATAACTATGAATTATGTATTCCATGTCTCTATACTCTGATGGTATCAGCCCATAACATCTCATGTTTTTGATATTTGTGATATTATGCTCTAGTTCAATGCTTCATTTAAGGAATGTACTATTGGTATCATGGAACACAGTAAGAGAACTCTTCATGTGGTGATAGTCCCTCTAGTTTGAAGTTTGTGGAAGCATAGGCAGAACCAAAGGAGATGAAGGAGTGATAATGTAACACCCCAAGGTTTTCTAAAAATAAATTTAAATTCTTGGAATATTATTTAAAGTAGATATTTATAACATTCCTTTAATCATAATTTTTTCCCAGCTATGTTTTGAATTTCAAGAAACTATCATCTACAATTGTGTTCAGTAAGTTTTTAGGAGTCTGATGAAACCAACATGATTTTTTTGGTAAATAATAACATACCCTTATGAATAGTAATATGAATATTAATATGACACTAATGAATAGTAAATTTTATTTTTATTATTTTTTATGTCTTTAAGCTAATGACATCTAGATTAATTTTTCAATATGATATAAAAGCAGTTATAGTTTTTAAATAATTAATTTTTGAATTAAGTATGATTTTATATAAAAATTAAATTAAAAATATTTAAAAATTTATTTTCAAAAAATGGACTTCATTTTTGAATTCTACATATCGATAAATGGTTAGGGTAAATTTTGGGGATTTTTTCAAGATAGTTGATTTTTTGGTGAATAGTAAAAAATATTGTTTTGAGTTTTGGTGTGTTAATGACATCATTAATGATGAAATAATGATGTAATAAATCTGGTCAACTTTTTTCTAGTAAAATGAGTTATGAGGTGTCCCAAGTGGCTTATACTAAGAGAAAATACCCTGGGAAAGCCCGTCATTTTGCAAATACCACTAATGAGGTGTCCCATAGAAATTATTTAAATAATCCCTTACTTTTGATACAAATACCAACCCCTTCAATAACTTCATTACAATTCTACTACAAAAACAGTCTTTATCAGCGCTCAAAACGGGATTTATCAGTGCTAAAAAATCATTGTAAATATTGGTGCGGATAAAGGGGTACATTATCAGCGCTAAAAAAGAACTGATAAATTAAACCGTTATCAGCGCTAAAAATGCGCTGATAAAGGATGACTTTATCAGTGCTAAAAATGCGCTGATAAAGGAAGACTTTATCAGCGCTAAAAAGGCGCTGATAAAATGACCCTTTATCAGCACTAAAAGATCACTGATAAATGTATGTTCTATCCGCGCTACATTAGCACTGATAAACTAGTCATTTATCAGCACTTTTTAGCACTGATAAAGGTATAGTTTATTAGCGCTTTTTAGCTATGCTAAAAGTTCTTTTTTATCATTTCTAAAAAAGCGCTGATAAATTCTCTATCTGTTACTAAAAAAATCTGCAGTAGCACACCCAAACACCTGCAATAGATTCAGCATCTCAATAAGCTAATTAGACCAAGTATAAACATTCAAAATTAACACATAAATCATAAGCTATTTAGACCAAGTATACCCACAAAAAAACTATAATCATACACCATTAACACAAAATTCATAGGTTAATTAAGTACATGAAGAATTAAATTCAGAATTCAGGGGGTTGGGGGGCTGTTCAGGGGTTTGGGTGGCTGTCCAAGGGGTTGTAGGGGGTGTCCATGGGGTAGGGGTGTCCAGGGGAAAGGGGTTTCCTGGGGGTGGGAGCGGTCCAGGAGTTTGGGGATGTCCAAGGAGGGTGGGGGTGTTCAGGGGGTTGGGGGTGTCCAGGTGGTGGGGTGGTGTCTCGGAGGGGGGTGTCAAGGATGGGGGGCTGTCCATGGGGGTGTCCCAGGGGGTGGTCTGGTGTCTAGGGTGTCGCGGGGGCTTTCCAGGGGGTGGGGGTGTCCGGGGGTGGGGGTCCGGGGGGGAGGTTGGTGGGGCTATCCAAGGGGGGTGGGGTGGTGTCGAGGAGGGTGGGATGGGGGTGTCCAGGGGATAGGGGTGTCCAGGGGGGAGGGGGTGTCCAGGGGGTGGGGCGGTCCAGGGGGTGGGGGTGGTCCAGGAGGTTGGGGGTTGTCCATGGGGGTGCGGTGGTGTCCAATGAGGGGGGTTTTCTGGTGGGGGTTGTCTATGGGGTGTCCAGGGGGTGGGATATTGTCCAGGGTGACGGGGGGGCTTTCCAGGGGGAGGTGATCCAGAGGGGTGGGGGTTTCCAGGGGTGGTTTTGTGTCCAGGGGGTGGGGGCGGTCCAGGGGGTTGGCAGGGATGACTCATACACATCACAAAGGACCTGTGGATCGTTCTCCTAAAGGATAAATACAATCTAAATGTGTTTGGTCAGATTTTCATAGGTCAGTTGTTGTTTTCATTTAAAATTGTGTCCATTTTTAACAAAAGAGAGACCCTTTAAGAGGTACCGGCCACACTGTGCCTCAGATTTAGGTGGGGATGACTCTTTCACGTCAAAAAGGACACATGGATTGTTCTTATAAAATATCAACACAATCCCAATGTGTTTGGTCAGATTTCTGTGGGTCAGTTGTTGTTTTCAATTAAAATTGTGTCCATTTTAAACAAAAGAGAGACCCTTCGAGAGGTACCGGTCACACCGTGCCTCATATTGAGGTGGGGTTGACTCAAAATATAAAAAAGGACTATTGGATAATTCTCATAAAGGATCAACACAATCTGATTGTGTTTGCTCAGATTTTCGTAGGTCAGTTGTTGATTTCACTCAAAATTGTGTCCATTTTAAACAAAATAGAGACCCTTTGAGTGGTACTGGCAACACCATGCCCTGTATTGAGTCAAGGTTGACTCATACACATCATAAAGGACTCTTGTATCATTCTCTTAAAGGATCAACACAACTCGAATGCATTTGGTCAGATTTTTGTAGGTCAGTTGTTGTTTTCACTCAAAATTGTGTCTATTTTAAACAAAAGAGAGACCCTTTGAGTGGTACCAGCCACACCGTGCCTCAGATTAAGGCGGGTATAACTCGTACACATCACAAAGGACCCATGTATCTTTCGGATAAAATATCAAGACAACAATAATGCGTTTGGTTGTATTTTCATAGGTCAGTTGTTGTTTTCACTTAAAATTGTGTCCATTAAAAAAAGAGACCCTTTGAGTGGTACCGGCCACACCGTGCCCTGGATTGAGGCGGGGTTGACTCGTGCATGTTACAAAGGACTCGTGTATCGTTCTCCTAAATGATCAATACAATCTAAATGTTTTTTTTCAGATCTCTGTAGGTCAGTTTTTGTTTTCATTTAAAATTATGTCCCTTTTAAACAAAAGAGAGACTCTTTGAGTGGTACCAGCCAGACCGTGCCTCAGATTGAGGCGGGGATGACTCTTAAATGTCAAAAAGGACCCATGGATCGTTCTTATAAAATATAAACACAATTTGAGTGTTTTTTGTCATATTTCCATAGGTTAGTTGCTGTTTTCAATTAAAATTATGTCCATTTTAAACAAAAGAGAGACCCTTTGAGTGGTACCCGCCACATTGTGCCACAGATTGAGGCAGGGTTGACTCTTACCCATCAAAAAAGACTCTTGGATCATTATCCAAAAGGATCAACATAATCTGAATGTTTTTTGTTTGATTTCAGTAAGTCAGTTGTTGTCTTCACTCAAAAGTTTGTCCATTTTAAACAAATGACAGACCCTTTGAGAGGTATCGGCCACACCGTGCCTCAGATTAAGGCAGGGTTGACTCTTACACATCCAAAAGGACTCTTGGATCTTTATCCTAAAGGATAAATACAATCCAAATGCATTTGGTCAGATTTCCATAGGTCATTTTTTGTTTTCACTCAAAATTGTGTCCATTTTAAATAAAAGAGAGACCCTTTGAGTGGTACCGACCACACCGTGCCTTGGATTAAGGTGGGGATGACTCTTACACGTCAAAATGGACCAATGGATCTTTCTGATAAAAGATCAAGACAATAAGAATGCTTTTGGTTGGGTTTTCATAGGTCAGTTGTTGTTTTCACTGAAAATTGTGTCCATTTTAAACAATAGAGAGACCCTTTGAGTGGTACCTACCACACCATGCCTCAGATTGAGGCGGGGTTGCCTCATACACATAAAAAAGGACTCATCGATCGTTCTCATAAAGTATCAATACAATCCAAATGTGTTTTGTCATATTTCCATAGGTGGGTTGTTGTTTTCATTTAAAATTGTGTTAATTTTAAACAAAAGGGAGACCCTTTGAGTGGTACCGGCCACACCATGCCTCTGATTGAGGTAGGGATGACTCATAAACGTCAGAAAGGACCCATGGATTGTTCTTTTAAATGATAAACACAATCTAAATGTGTTTGGAAGGATTACTATAGATCAGTTGTTGTTTTCAATTAAAATTTTTTCCATTTTAAACAAAAGAGAGACCCTTTGAGTTGTACCGGCCACACCGTGCCTCAGATTGAGGCGGGTTTGACTCGTACACATCACAAAGGACTCTTGTATAGTTCTCCTAAAAGATCAACATAATCTGAATGTGTTTGTTCGGTTTTCCGTAGGTCAGTTCTTGTTTTCACTCAAAATTGTGTCCATTTTAAACAAAAGAGATACCCTTTGAGTGGTACCGGCCACACCGTGCCTCGTATTGAGGCGGGGTTTACTCTTAAACGTCATAAAGGAATCTTGGATCGTTATCCTAAAGGATAAACAAAATATTAATGCATTTGGTCAGATTTTTGTAGGTCAGTTGTTGTTTTCACTCAAAATTGTGTCCATTTTAAACAAAATAGAGACCCTTTGAGTGGTACCGGCCACACCGTGCCTCATATTAAAGCGGTGATGACTCATAAACGTCACAAAGTACCCATGGATCGTTATAAAAAAAGATCACGACAATATGAATCTTTTTTGTTGGATTTCCATAGGTCAGTTGTTGTTTTCACTGAAAATTGTGTCCATTATAACCAAAAGAGAGACCCTTTGAGTGGTACCAGCCACACTGTGTCTCAGATTGAATCCGAGTTGACTCATACACATCAAAAAGGACTCGTGAATCATTATCCTAAAGGATTAGTACAATATGAATGTGTTTGTTTGGATTTCTGTAGGTTAGTTGTTGTTTTCATTTAAAATTGTGTCTATTTTAAACAAAAGAGAGACTCCATGAGTGGTACCGGCCACACCGTGCATCTGATTGAGGAGGGGATGACTCATACAGATCACAAAGGACCCATGGATAATTCTTATAAAATATAAACACAATCCGAATGTGTTTTGTTAGATTTCCGTTGGTCATTTGTTGTTTTCAATTAAAATTGTGTCTATTTTAAACAAAAGAGAGACCCTTTGAGTGGTACCAGCCACACCGTGCCTCGGATTGAGGCGGGGTTTACTCGTAAACATCAATAAGGACTCTTGAATTGTTCTCCTAAAGGATAAACAAAATCTGAATGTGTCTGATTGGATTTCCATAGGTCAGTTGTTGTTTTCACTCAATATTGTGTCCATTTTAAACAAAAGAGAGACCCTTTGAGTGGTACCGGCCACACCGTGCCTCGGATTGAGGCAGGGTTGACTCATACACATCACAAAGGACTCTTGTATTGTTATCCTAAAGGATCAAGACAATATCAATACGTTTGTTTGGATTTCTGTAGGTTAGTTGTTGTTTTCACTCAAAATTGTGTCCATTTTAAACAAGAGAGACCCTTTTAGAGGTACCGGCCACACCGTGCCTCGGATTGAGGCAGGGTTGACTTGTAAATGTCACAAAGGACTCGTGGATCTTTCTCCTAAAGTATCAACACAATCAGAATGATCTAGGTCAGATTTCTGTAGGTCATTTGTTTTTTCCCTCAAAATTGTGTCCATTTTAAACAGAAGAAAGACCCTTTGAGTGGTACTGGCCACACCGTTCCACGGTTTGAGGCGGGGTTTAATTTTACACATCACAAAGGACTCTTGTGTCATTATCCAAAAGAATCAACATAATCTGAATGAATTTTATTTGATTTCGGTAGGTCAGTTGTTGTTTTCACTCAAAATTGTGTCCATTTTAAACAAAAGAGTGACCCTTTGAGTGGTCTGGCCACACCGTGCCTCTTATTGAGGCAGGGATGACTCTTACATGTCATAAATGACCCATGGATTGTTATCCTAAAATATCAAGACAATAAAAATGTGTTTGGTTGGATTTTTATAGGTCTGTTGTTGTTTTCAATTAAAATTGTGTCCATTTTAAACAAAAGAGAGACCCTTTGAGTGGTACCGGATACACAATGCCTTAGATTGAGGTGGGGATGACTCATACATGTCACAAATAACTCATTTATCATTATCCTAAAATAAAAAGACAATAGGAATGCGTTTGGATGGATTTTCATAGGTCAGTTGTTGTTTTCAATTAAAATTGTGTCCATTTTAAACAAAAGAGAGACTCTTTGAGTGGTACCGGACACACCGTGCCTCAGATTGAGGCGGGGATGACTCATACATGTCAAAAAGGACCCATAGATTGTTATCCTAAAAGATCAAGACAATCCGAATGGGTTTGGTCATAATTTCATACTTTAGTTGTTGTTTTCAATTAAAATTGTGTCTATTTTAAACAAAAGAGACCCTTTGAGTCATACCAGCCACACCATCCCTCGGATTGAGGCGGGAATGACTCATACACATCACAGAGGACCCATGGATAATTCTCCTAAAGGATCAACATAATCTGAATTCATTTGGTTGTATTTCTATAGGTTAGTTGTTGTGTTCACTCAAAATTGTGTCCATTTTAAACAAAAGAGAGACCCTTTGAGTGGTTCAGCATTCTTATATGTTGTTGGTGCATATCATCTGTTAAAATGGTAAAATGACTCATTGGATAAATGATGTTTTATTTAATAACAATTTCAATTTTCCTACGAACATTTACATACAACAATGTTTCATCTTTTGATCCCCTTAACCCCTCTCAAAAATGACCACCAATTGTAAATGTTCCCAAGTCAGATCTTCTTTCTATTTGTGTACAATCTACCATCAGGTATGTGGCCCACTAATTTTTGAACACATCTATTTCATCTTGTGAGTATGAGGATTTTTGGAAGTTAGAGTAGTACTACAAAATATAAAAATAATGAATTAATAAAGAAATTAAACGAACTAGTAGTTGTTTTTTAAAATACTTTTTTAGGGATGCTAGTATGTTGATGAAAAAAGATCTCTTTCATAAATTTACGAGAATAATAACTACAATCAATATCGTTTGTTTGTTTTGGAAACTTCAAAAAATGATCATTTCGATAATAAGTAACTTGTGTTGAGATTTGTTTAGAGAGAGAAATTTTATTATATATACCTCATATTTGTCCAGAAATAGTACTTGATTGCCTCCTTATACTTTTCCCCTGTCCTCATTACGTTTTTTAGACGATAATTATACACTGCCCTATCATAACAGAATCCTCAGTAAAAGATAATATAAATTATATTACTTGATGTTTAGACCTAAAAAGTAGGATGTAGTGTCTTACAGATTCACAAACTCCATCATGTGTGGTCGATTTGATGGATATCCATACATTGAATCTAGAAAATAAATCTTTGGAGTATCCATGTTCACCGCAATTAGCAACCAATGTTACCAAAAAACACAAAAATTAATCAATAATAAAATAAGTGAAAATATAATTGATATTCTTTAATCGTAGAGTTTTACCCCTACATGGTTCGTATTAGGAATAGTCTGTTATCTATAATCTTTCTTTCAAATGTTTTCAGAAAGCCATTCACTATTTCATCCTTTATTGATGACTCTAATTCTGTTAGGTGTGTTGATGTGGTATGAGGATTAACGAGTCCAAATCCTGGCTCATGTGAAAATTCCTTCAACTGTTTTTCATAAATGCGTATGTCAACAATATAAAATGCATTTAGTCATAATTTTCACATTTGATCAGCTTTTAGAAAATAAATTCATTAAAATATACCTCATATATATATTTACAACTGTGACACCTAGCCAACTATTTTCAAGGATCTCATTTACATTTTTAGTAGTAACGAAATCTTGACTTTCCTCTCTGTATATATTCTTTCTGAAAACCACTCTATGACTAATACCATATTTTAGCTTCGTATCCACATGAGTCTTCAATGATAGTAAATGTGGATATAGAACATGTGGTGTTATTGTGTTTTTAGTAGCTTCTTGGGATCAGTTGGTCGATCCTTTAGATGGTTTTGAGCCGACGTTTGTTACCCCCCTTCCCTTTCTCTGTCTATAATAACAATCATTGGTTCATACCATTTTTTCATTAATTTTTAAAGGTTTAGCTTGAAAAAAAATGAAATAAATACCTCTTTGTATGCATGTTCTCTTACAAGTTGTGACGGCCATGCAATTAATGTCACAATAGCCTTTCCGACTGTATGAGTATCATCGTCATCAAGTGGAATGGGTATCATTGCATTTGGCTCATGTGCTACTGTAATCATCACTTTTAGATGATCTTTAGGAATTGGTCTATTATGCAGTGTGGCATCTGGGATATTGAACACTGTATCCCTCGCTACAAGGTGATATGTGGGTGTTGACAGATATAAATCAAAATCATTATCACCCTATCGAAGATCAGTACAGAAAAAGTATCAATGTTTTTCTGATTCACATTTCATGGGAACAATTATTAGAATATTGATTACCACGTCTAAGATAGTTATTTGAGGGGAATGGCTCACCCCAAAGATGGTGGGGGTGGGGCGGGATGTTCACGCGCTAGTTGTTTTTGAGTTTTGTCTTCTCTTTTCTTCCCACCCATAAAAGTTGCTAGCAACTCTCCCAACCATTGCAATAAATATTCTAGGGTCACTATTTTTTCACTCATTTGTTCCAATTTTTCATATGTATCATCCGTTTTTTTTCTTCTCAAAATATACTCTGGGTGTCACTGCAAACCCCTCACCTCTGACATGACCCTATTTTTCTGTCTACTTCAAATCCGTCGATAATAGGTCTGCAACCTCTATAGGAGTAGCCTATTCCCGTGATTGTCGGATATATAAAAATAACTAATTATTTTTATGTAATAGAAATTTAAAACAAATATTTTTATTTTCGTGTCATACTTACACATATTTCCCACACTTTTTGTGTGTTCTCATCTATTAGCTTCCCTTCCTTATTCACACATGCCTCCTTCTATAGCACATGATGTGGGATGGAAGTGTATTTTGTTTTAGACTCATCAATCTACACATAATCATAGAAATATAATTATGATGTTGTTTATTGGAACCTAACAATATTACTGTATATTTAAAATACGTACCATTTTCTTTTCTAATAAAGAGTACCCCATCCTTGCTTTATGATAGGGGTATGTTGGTTTTGATGCACGTTCCTTATTTTCAGTATAGAGTTTCTGTTTCATAAATTAAATATTGACAATCAAAGTGATGAATACATGTATCCTCAAACAACATATTATCACCCACATTATACTTGAAGCTTCTCATCCCCACACTGGCTAATAAATGCATCCCATGCTTCTTGTGATATCAGGTGAGCGTAGACAATGGGTGGGTGTGGGTTTATTTTACCTTAGGAATCATTCTGGTGACATCTTGTTAAAATAGTGCGAAAATCTCAATGAATCCTTCCTAAAATCCTTAGTACATAATCCTTGTGTGAATCGTCTACTATGAATGTACTCTTCAAGAGATTTAGAAGAGTAATACATTGTTTCATTATTTTATTTTCTAGTACATTAAATAAATAAAATCATAATGTTACCGAAATTTCTTCCTAGATCACAGCCTTCAGCCCGGACACAACATGGTTCCATGAATCTATGTCAATCGACACGCATTGCCGAGTGAAAGCTCCAATGTAACTACTAAATATAGCCTTGTTGGGATTCACATGTTGTCCTCATGCATTCCATCCAACATCAAATTTGATTCCTTTTATTTTCTCCTTAAGAACAATATCTAACACCGTCAATCTATGACGCACCTATGTTTTATGCGACGCTGGTCATTCATTCCAGACCATTTCATCGATATCAACTTCATCTATATGTTCATCTGAAATGGTATCAATGACATGTGCATATGGTTGTTGGACCTCAACACTAGTAGCATTAGGAGCCATAGCAGGAGGAGCAGCAGGAGCAGCAGTAGCCGCAACAGCAGCAGCTTGAGAGACTTGTTCAGCCTCAAGGTTAGGAGAACTAGAATGTGCAGAAGTCATTATCTGAAAAAGTGGTTGAACAATTAATTTAGATTACATAAATTTAGAAATGGTAAGATAATAACATGAGATAACAAGATCTATTTTACAAACAAAATATAACTTGTTTATTGAACTCTCTTTCTTATTTTCAATGGTTTAAGGTTTTGACACCTCTATCGATTATCCAAATCCCTTTTTTGTGGTCTCCTCTAACATACAAAACATCATCTACATTGGGACCACTCTGAAATGATTGCTATGTACCACTGAAAGGATCATTCTCAACTTAATTTTCATCGGAACCTTCAGTAGTTTTGGACGATAACAGAATAATCGACCACCTTCAGTTTGCAGGATCTGGAACATAAAAAACTTCTACTGCTTGTGATTCCATTATAAAATATTCATCTTTGTACCCTTCTTTACTAAAATCAACTTTCAGAAATCCACATTCATCTATTTTAGCACCACTATTGTTATAAACCCATTTTCATTGAAAAATCGGTAATTGGAATGTCGTATAATACAACTTCCTTATTATATTGATAATGCCAAAGTATGACATATTTGCATAAATTGGATTTCTGTCCTTACTACTAGAAACATGCATCGCTTCAGCCACTAGTGTAACTCCATTATTTTTCATGGTACTATCTTCATCGCGTTCATATTTATAGAATTTATAACCATTAATTACATAACCACTGTAAGATAATACATACACACTTGGTCTAGCGGCTATCCATCGAAGACATTCTGAAATTGAAATCGGATTTTCATCCAACTGCTTAAAAATATGTTCCTAAAACCATCCTATAAACTGGTTATTATGTGTATTTGATAACCACTTTTCATCCCTTGATAGATTCAATAGCCTAATAATTTCTTTTTGAGTGTCAATATATGGAGAAACCTCCCACCTTTTATGCAAAACATAAAGGTGAGCCTGCTCTTGATCTGTAATACTGATTGTCACAACTTCTCTTCCATAAATTCCCTCACCCTCAATTCACCCAGTGTAATGAGATTTTGGGAGACCAATGCTTTCCACATCATATAGGTATTCAGTACAAAATTCAATGTCTTCCTCAACAATATATCACTCCACTATACAACCCTCTGGCCGACTTCTATTTTTGACATACCCTTTCAAAATCTTCATATACCGTTAAACAGGATACATCCATCTATTGTGCATAGGACCACAAAGTCAAATCTCTCTCACCAAGTGAATCATCAAATGAACCATAATATCAATGAATTTTGGAGGGAATAACATTTCTAATTCACATAATATGATGAAAATTTCTTTTTCCATAGCTAGAAATTTCCCCAGGTCTAAAACTTTGCTACATATAGCTTTGAAAAAGAAACAATGTTTGGTTAACGTATGACAAACATTCTTGGGAAAAATTCAACGTAAATCTATAGGAATTAGATCTTGCATCAAAACATTGCAGTCATGTTATTTCAACCCTTTTAACATCAAATCATTCATTAACACAATGTTCTTGATATTTTATTAATACCCCTTTAGAACCTTTACATCATTAAAGAAGTTGAAAACTGATATCTCTCCTCCCTAGAAATAGTATAAGCTGCTGGAGGAAGAAACATTCGATTTTCACCCTTCACGGGAGCCAACTCTTCTCGTATTCCCATGTCAACCATGTCCAAACATGCCTTAATTCCATCCTTTGTTTTTCTAGGGGCATTTAGAAATGTTCCGATAACACTATCACGTACATTTTTTTCCACATGCATAATATCAAGAAAATGTCTGAAGTACAAACAATTCCAGTATGGTAATTCAAAAAAACTGATCTCTTTTTCCAACCGATTTTCGTAAGGTTTTTCAAAAATGGTTTACCAAAAATAGTGTTCACATATTTTACTTTCTCAAAAAGCTGATCACCTGTTAGTGGAGATGGTGCTACGTGTTATTCTAAACTTCTATTGAATGATTTCATCCAAGATTAGTACTTATGTCGACGAGGTAAAAATCTACGATGTCCTAGAAACACAGATTTCAATGAATGTTTCAACCTAATTGATTTTGTATCTTCTTCGCACATGGGACACCCTTGAGTTCTTTTAAATCTATAGCCTAAAAATTTTCTATCAGCAGGGAAATCATTTATTGTCTCATACAACATCACTCTCAATGTGAAGTATTCACTTTTATAAGCATCATACAACATCACACATGAAAGCCACAATAACTTCAAATCCTCAATCAAAGGAGACAAATAAACATAAATATCATTACCTAGTTGTTTTGGTTCTGATATAAGCATAGATAACATGATAAATTTCTGCTTCATGCATAACCAAGGTGGCAAGTTATAATTTACCAACATAACAGGACATGTACTATGAGTACTGGTTTGAAAACCAAAAGGATTTACTCCATCTGTAGATAACGCAAGACGAAGGTTTCTCGGCTCTTTTCCAAATTCAAGATACTCATGATAAATTTTATTCCATTGAGAAGAGTAGGTGGGATGACGTAATTTCCCATCTTTATTTCTTTTATCTGCATTCTATGACAATTGTCTTGCAGTTTCTTCACTTCCACATAGACTCCTAATCCTTGGAATGATTGGAAATTACCATATAACTTTTATAGGATTGGGTTCATCTATCTTGTATCAAGAAGCACCACACTTTGGGCATTTTGTAAGTGATTTTTTCTCCTTTAGAAACAACATATAGTCTTTCAGGAAGGTATGTATTCTTTAAGAAATCATACCCATCGAGCGTATCATTCGTGTAGCTTCATATGTCCAGCTTGTGAGCTCATTATCCTCATGGATCATGTCATTCAAGAGAGAAAGTAGTTACGTAAAATGAACATCACTCCATCTATTGCCTGCTTTCAATTTATACAACTTCAGTACAGCTGACAATGTTTTATACTTGGTGCAACTAGTATACAATGTCATCTTTGCACAACTATTTAACTTTTCAAACAATTTTGGCCAATCACGGAGTTCATATTCAATTGTCTTTGTCATTTCCTCAATATGATCATCATCATAATTGACATCTATAATCACATCCTCCATACGGTCTTCTTCATTATCCATATTTGTATTCGTATCTGATGATCCATAAAATGCAGTTTTATCCAAGACAGTAGCAACATTATCTTTTTCTCCGTGTTTATTCCAACATTTATAACTCTTATCTATTCCGTGACATATCAAATGTTCTTACAACTCCTCTAGAGTAAGTATTCTAGAATAAAAACTATGTAAACATAGACAAAGGATTTTAGAAGGATCCTTTGCATGATCCTTTTCAAATTTTATGAACTCTTTCACTCTGTTCTCGTGCTCTATTGTCAAACGATTAGCATCCATCCAATTGTTATTCATCTTCATCCTATTTGAATCTCAAATATTAGTATTTATGGTTCAAGTACCCAAAAAAATACCTCCAAATACAGTAGAAGAGAACAACTTCTTTATAAAAATAGAGATTAATAGAGTGTAACCATTAGTATTTATTCATCTTAATTAAATATAATTACATTATATTCATTATAGTTTCCTCAAATCACCCCAGACCAAACCCCAAAATAATAAAGAATGATACCTCTACCAGTCCTAGGTCTCTGCCCTACATTCAATATAATCATGCCTAAATATCCATATATTCACACATACACATGTCACAGACACATAAAAAACCATATCCACATCAGAACCAAAGTACCAATATGGATTTCAATTAGGTTACTCAACTAAAGTGGTGGTGTGTAAGAAATAATAAGAAAATATAATAAGTATATAGTCATACATAAATCTCAAACTGGTGTTAATAATCTAATAAACCCAACGTATTATTCCATCTATCAGAATAATCTGAAGGAGCCCATATGTGACAGTAGTCCCAGGTGGTGAAGGTTCCTGAGGAGGAAGGGTCGAACACCCACCTATCGGGGTTCGAGGTTAGTTCACTAAGGTTGAAGGTGTCCTGATACTCCTACAAGGGTTCATTCCATATTTCACAAACCATGTCCTCATACAAGGGTTCCTAAAAGGGTTCATGATGATCATTCCAAGAAGAAATGGAAACCATGAGGGGGGAGTGGTTCCAAATACCTCAAGAAAGATGGAAAAACATGGTATTTGAGAATAGGTTAGTGCCTTTCATGTTGGCTAGACACCTATCCAATATACTCCACAAGTGGTGATGGCCCATGAAGTTTTTGCACCATGTGAAACTGTCACCTGAGAAACTGAGATCAATGAGGCCCTTCCCAACCATGAACTAAACAAACTCAATGATGGCCTTCCTCTGGAATGATCTTCTACCTTTCCTTTCCTTTGGTTTGTAAATGACATTAAAGTCACCCCCAACAATTAATGGATGGTGGCCGAGATCGAAGGTATTTTGTTTACTCCATAGAGATTCCCTTTGAAGAGGGTCATAGCTTCCAAAAAAATGTCATAAAGAAGGAGGTGTCATCATTTGACACCTTGGTAGTGATGAAGGGTTCTGGACACTACAGAGGAGTAGTTAGTGACCTCAGTGAGAGAGAAGGAAAGAGATGGAGGTAGGGGTGGCAAGGCTAGAAAGCTTGGTGGTCTGGGCATCATGCCATACAAGTGCACTACTAGACAAACTCACTTAGATATCATGAAGGAAAGAATGGGGAACCCCTCGAAGAAAATAGGGTTCAAGCATTGGATGACCTAGAAATACATCAGAACCGGGTGGTGTTGTCCTTAAATAAAATGGTTATCCTTCATTACTTACTTTACGGTGACATGGTGTTGGATCTAAGGGAATCAATGATACCTAGGATGAATCTAGTGAAACTAGAATCCATGTGGGAAGGACTTTAAATTTTTCATAAACTTCACTCTTATAGTGTAAACTCATTGATCACCATTGATGATGAGAATATCAATCCTTCCACCAATACTTGGTTTCTCAGGAGATTATTTACATGAAAACCCCATCCCTTTAGTCTGAGATATATAGATTTGAACTAAAATTCCAACATCTTAGTTATACCCAATTCCGATTATCTAGTCAGTAATCCAATTTCCTATCCATATTATGTGAAACTATACAGTTTCATAATAACTATATGTGTCTTGATTTATGTCAACACAGGATATGTAGGGATGCATGGATCTTCAAATCCATTACCTAGCTACAATAATTAATAGAAACAATTCCCACATGTGCATATAGTTTAGACCATCACAGTGTGTTTCTCATTCAAGAACATTATTTCTATTCATTACTGTCATAATAGGATACATAGTTATACCTAAGTATCTAATTCCATGCCTAGATACAACAATCCATAAAACATGAATCCCAAATGCAAAAGGAAAAACTCACACATGTTCATTTTTCCAACATATGATCAATATCTTAATACATATTGTTTTTTCATGAAATATATCATACAGAAATTCTTTACGTCAGTTCCCAATACCTTGCAATATGACTTGAAAAAAATGGAAATATCCTAATCACAAGACAATAAAACTGTAACACATGAACTTCTTCACCATGTGATGACTAACTACACTGAAAATTTCCTTACCACGTGTCATTAAACAGCATGTACCAGCTACCAAACATAAAGAAAAGTATTAATCACAATCATCAATAGTAAAATCGCAAAATCAAAAGGGGGTTCATAGATTTTTCAGATCGTACAAAGCGAAGCTCGAAGGGCGGCGGAGGTCCGGCACACGAATCTCAGCGGGTGGCGGAGGACCGACAACGCGAAGCTCGAGGGTGGAGGATATCAGGAAATGAGAGGCTCGGTGGGCAGCGGACGTCTGGCAAGCGAAGCTCGAGGGAGGCGGAGCTCCGGCAACATTAAGCTCAGTGGGAGGCAGAGGTCCAGCAACAAGAAGGTCAAGGGCGGCAGAGGTCCGGAAATGCGAAGCTCAGCAGGAAGTAGAGGGGAGTCACAGGGTTCCAGTTCCGCGAGAGATTTTGGTCGTGATAAAATGAGGGCACTATGTGACCAACTTTATAAATAAATAGAATACGGTATTATCAGTGTTAAAATTTTAGCGCTGATAATGGTCATCTTTATCAGCACTAAAAAATCGTTGATAAATCCTTCCTATATCAGCACTAAAATTTTAGTGCATATACAAGGAATATTTATCAGCGCTTTTTTAGAGCTGATAAAGAGGTGCTTTATCAGCGCTTTTTCTAAGCGTTGATATAGGGTTGCGCTGTGCTTGCCTATTTTTATCGTAGTGAAAATTAATCATCAATGAATATATGGCCTCCTTACATCCCTATTAGCCCTCCCAAAGTTTCCTCAATCCCCCAAGGTCCCAACAATCATGTTCAAGTAGTTACTTTACTAGGTAAGAAAATTCTCTATTTCATTATTTTTTTTAATTCAAGTTCTCTTTTATGTGATATACCTTTCATGTTTCCATGCCATGTTCTTATTTCCTTTTTATCTCTGATCTATTATATGTTATGATTCATTTCTATATGGGTGACTCTTTTCCCCTCTAATTTTAATATTTTCTAAAACCATGTTGCGTAGCCATTAGGCTGTCGAATTTTTGTAATGGATTTCTCAATTATTCTTTTATTTCAATTTCTTTTCTTAATTATTATTTATTCATCTCTTTTTACCCCAGAGACATGAAATTTCCAAAAATAATTTATATTCTATATGTTCTCATGTTCATGGAAAATTCATCATCATTATTCTTCTCCTCTCCGACTTATTCAAGGAATAAAAACATTGTTCGTGATGTGTCGAATTCCTGACATCGTGGATGATGTGATTTCAATTTCAATTAATTCATTAAAGTTTGGTCATGAAACCATTTCAATGGTCAAACCACGTTATAATATATGTATTGTGTCTCATACATGGTTCTTTAATTCTTTTTTACTCATGGTTTTAATTTATATGACCAAATGAGGTTGTTATTATCAGGGAACCACTAAAATGATCTAAACCAACGTCATTAATGTTTTAACTTATGTATCATCCTCATATAAAACATCAAATTAATAAATGGTTTAAATGTTGGTACTCTAAATATGTAAATACCTTTCCATTCAAATTCTAGTGTTTCACTTCTAATCGACAAGAAAATCCATCATGAACCAATCCTGGAAATCATGTAAAGAACTCACCCAAAAACAGTGCAAGGAGCAGAATACTAACAATTAAAGGGTGAAATAATGTGATGAAATGATCATATAAGATGTTATAAACATGATAATATTTCTTTAAAATAAAAACAACACTCTTTTAACCATGATATTTTAATTTAAAAAAAAATAAGTATGATAAGTCTAAAGTAAGGGAATTCTTAACCCGATTTCCATTCTTTGGATAAACATTCTACTCCATTATTTATGTGGTATTAAAATTGATTGTGTGATGGGTTTTTCTTATATAATGTTTAGTTATTTCTATTTATATTTTATATACATATTCCATCCACTCTATTTAGTCTCTCTTCAATTGTATGATATTTATTAGTGGATTTTCTTTTAAAATATTCTTTTACAAATCCATTTTACAAAATTCAAAATAAATGCTTTTATGAAATTATTCATGTTGTATGATTATGTTCTAGTTCTTTGGAATTTTTTATAATGAAAATTTTGACCTATATATCCCTCCAATTCATTGGTTAAGTGTAATTTGTAGGTCGGTCATATGATTACTCCAAGTTTTAGTGTGATGGTTACACAAATAGTGAAGTAGTCGTGAGGGTAACAAATTATAATCTAGCTGAGTGGGTTACAAGATTATGTAAGTAATGCCCCCACGATACCTTTATGGTTCTACTTATGTTCTTATGTATTGTAGAAATCTCATGTTTCACAAATTATGTATATATGGGTGACAAGCATGTCTTTTGATAGTGATTTCACATGTTACAAGTATTCTAGGACTAATATGTTATTTTATATCCCTTACTGAGATTTTTCTTATCATCCAAAGTTTTTAAATGATTTTCATAGGTTATAAGTATGTGTATGAAAGTTATGGATGCCAAGTTAAATGTTTTAAGATATATCAAATAAATTATTTTTTTGGAACTTTTAAAACTTTGGAAGGAATGAGTATTGTTTTTATGGTATCCACTGTATAATAATGTCTAATGTAATGACTGTATTTTCCTATTTCTCTAATGATCTAAACATGAAAATATCCTCAATTTAAAAAGGAAGTTAATTCTTGACTAAATTCAATATTATCTATGTAATACGCCAGGGTCCTAATAGTTGGTATCAGAGGATGGTTTAGATAACTTCAGGGGTTACAATGATGTTAAAATAATACCGTAAATGATTTTTACTCTATGATTAATTTGAAATGTTATGGAATTTAAATATTACCATGTTTCTTCATCTAATATATGTTTGTTAGAAATGGATTTCTATAGAAGGAACAAGGATGCTGAAGAGGAGAGGCCCCCAAAGAATGTCATCCTTCTGGATCTACAGCCCTGAATGGTAGGGATTGGAATAGATCAGTTTGTAACAGTAATGGATCAGTTAATGACAGAAATAAATGGTGGTGGCATCCCTGAAAGAGAAAAACTAGAGGTACCACAATAGAACATGACAATATTAAAACATTTTATGAGACAACACCCACCTGCATTCAATGGATCTTTTGACCCAGTAGCAGCTAAAGGATGGATCAAATCCCTTGAAAAGATATTCGATGTTATGGGATGTTCAGAAAATCAAAAGGAA
Organism: Viscum album; assembly: GCA_963277665.1. Lineage (NCBI taxonomy): Eukaryota > Viridiplantae > Streptophyta > Magnoliopsida > Santalales > Viscaceae > Viscum > Viscum album. Next base: position 1,229,077,904 of record OY728162.1, on the reverse strand, counting down.
AGTCTTGTCATTTATCATTTTGAAGGTGAAGTTGATTGGTGGTGGTCAATGGTAAGGAATATCAAGGGTAGAGAGGAATTTTATTCCTTAGAGTGGGATGAATTTAAAAGGATTTTCCTTGAAAAATATTTTCTTAATGTGGTGTGACTTAGGATGGAGATGCAATTCCTTGAATTGAAGCAATAGGAGGAGGATTCAGTGGTTGTGTATGAAGTGAACTTCACCCAATTGGCGAGGTCTATTCAAAATCTTATTTGGGATATTAATAGAAAAATCAAATGCTTTTACTCCAGAATGAAGCCAATGTATCAAAGGGTGTTGGCCTCCCTTGAATTCAAAAGTTATGAGAAACTTGTCTGATGTGTTGAGAGGGCAGAGATGGAGTTTTCTAATGAACATGTGCATTTTTGAAATAAGGAGAAGAAGAGGCCAAGATTCCAAGTGATGGGTAAGAATCAACCAAAGAAATATGATGGTAAGAAAATAAAATTTCCAGTTTATGAAAAGTGTGGAAAGAAACACCATGGGGAATGTCTTAGAAAAATAGGGAAGTGTTTTAAATATGGAAAGTTTGGATATATGGACCGAGATTGTAATGAAAATGATCCAAAGACTAATCCTAATAAGAAAACTGTATAGTGTTTTAAATGTGGTGAGATGGACCATTATACAAATTCCTGCCCAAAGAGAGATCCAAATGATGCAAATAAGCCATACTACAAGTAGAAAGGTGTAGTGAGATCCTTTGCCAATATGTCAGTAGGTGTCATGACATCCAATAAATTTATATCAGGTACTTTGATTTGTCACTCAAATTTTGCTAAAGTTTTGTTTGATATGGGGTCTACACATTACTTCATCTCTGAGAAATTTTCTGATAAATTGGAAATACCACCTCAACAAAACAATCCAGAACTTGTTGTTAAAACACCAGGGGGAAATGTTATAGAAAAGAAGAATTATAAGAATCTTTCTATTGTGTTATATAGAAATACTTTACCTGAAAACCTTGTTGTTTTAACCTTAGTTGTGATTGATGTTATTATATGAATGGCTTGGCTTTCTGATTATTAGGCTAAGATTGATTGCAGGGATAAAGTAATTTGTTTCACAAAAAGCATTTCAGTTTGTATACAAGAATAAACCCATTCAATTGATAACATATCAGGAATTTAAGAAACTATTGAAAGATTGAAATGAACGTTACCTAGCTCATTTTGTTGAAAACAAGGGAACTATTCAGATTAATGATGTGCTAGAGGTAAATAAATACCTTGATGTTTTCCTGATGAGTTACCCAGTGTCATACCTAATCGTGAAGTTGAATTCACAATTTATTTAGTTCTTGATTCTAATCCAATTTTAAAACCCTCTTACCATATGGATCAAATAGAACTTCTTGTATTGAGAAATCAGTTGTAGGATTTCCTCAATGAAGGCTTCATTCATCCTAGAACTTCACCATGGGGATCTCCTATTTTGTTTGTTAAAAAGAAAGATAGTTCCATGAGACTTTGCATTGATTATAGATCTTTGAATAACATCATTGTTAAAAACAAATATCCTTTACCTCATATCGATGACTTGTTTGATCAGATCTAGGGAGATCATTACTTTTCTAAGATTGACATGGGATCTGGATACAATCAGCTAATGGTGAAAGATGATGAAATCCCAAAAATAGCCTTTCGTACTAGATATGGGCATTATGAATTAGTTGTTATGTCATTTGGATTAACGAATGAACCTACTGTATTGATGAATCTTATGAATATAGTATTTCATGAGTTCTTGGATATGTTTGTGGTAGTTTTTATTGATCACATTCTAGTATTTTCTAAAAATAAAGAGGAGATAAATAAGGATGGAATAACACTTGATCGTGCCAAAACAAATCTGGTTGATGAATGTGCAAGACCGACAAATGTTACAAAGATTCGTAGTTTTTTTGGGTTAGCAGGTTATTAGCAACGGTTTGTTACAAAAATTGCAAGGTTATCTAGCCTGATAACTAAGTTAACATGGAAATGGGTTAATTTTTTTTGGACAGTAGAATGTGATGTTTTTTTCATGAACTAAAGAAAAGATTAGTAAATTCTCCAGTTTTGTCTTTACCTTCCTGAAATGGTATGTTTTTCATCTACAGTGATGCTTCGTTGAAGGGACATGGTTGTGTTTTGATGTATAATGATCAAGTGATTTCATATGCTTCAAGACAACTAAAACCTCATGAGTTAAATTATCCCACACGTGATTTGGAATTGGAAGCTGTGGTTTTTTATTTGAAAATTTGGAGGCATCATTTATACAGAACCAAATGTCAAATATATAGTGAACATAAAAGAATGAAGTATATATTCACTCAGAGGGAATTAAACATGAGGCAAAGAAGATATCTTGAACTGATAAAGAATTGTGATTGCACGATAAATTACCATCCTAGAAAAGAAAACAAAGTTTCAGATTCCTTGAGTCAGAAACATCATGCATCATTAACCATGTTAATTTTAGAACATGATCCCATTATTATTGATTTGATTAATTTTGGCATAGAAGTTATTGGTGCAGGGAATACATCTATTTTGTTTCAGGTTTCAGTGAAGTCTTCATTGTCAGGTAGAATTAGGTGAGCACAGAAGGGAGACCATGAGCTACAAAAAAAGGTAGAATTGGTTAAAATGGGTAAGATTCCAGAATTTAATCATGATAATGATTGTGTTTAGAAATTTGAAAAAAGGTTGTGTGTGGCTAGTGATTCAAAGTTTAATAATTATTTGTTAGGTGAAGCTCATAGTTCTCCATTTTCGGTTCATCCTGGAAGTACTATGATGTATAGGGACGTTCAAGTGTATTATTAGTTGGATGGAATGAAAAGATACATTGGTGATTTTACCATGAAATGTTAGACAGGTCAATTGGTTATAGCAGAGCGACAATTACCGAAGGGGATGATTCAGCCTTTTCCAGTTCCAGAGTGGAAATGGGAGAATGTATCCATGGACATTGTGGTGGGACTACCAAATACTTCTTAAGGTAACAATGAAATTTGGGTTATTTATGATTGGCTGACAAAATATACCAAAAAATTTTCTATTCAAGATACAATTTCTTTGGATCAGCTTTCTCGATTGTACCTCAAAAAGATTGTGAGGTTATATGGACTTCCTCTTTCCATTGTATCTGACTGAGATCCAAGGTTCACTTAAAACTTTTGGAAGGGACTTCAAAAGTATTTGGGCATAGAGTTAAATTTCAGTAAAGATTTTCATCCTCAAGAATATGGGTAGTCAGAATGAACGATTCATACATTAGAAGATATTCTTCGATCATTTTCAATGGACTATTAGGGATGTTGGGATCAACATATTTACTTAGCTGAGTTTTCTTATAACAACAGTTTTCATTCCAGTATAAAGATGGAAACTTTTGTGGATTTTTACGGAAAGAAATGTCGAACTCCCGCGTTTTGGGATGAATGCAGTGAAATAATGTTGATGGGGCTAGAATTTGTAGAGTAAGTGACTATGAAAGTGACGATGATCCAGCAGTACATGAGGACAACATAGAGCAGGCAGAAAAGTTATGCAGATAACATAAGGAAAGACTACTCTTTCAAGGTAGGTGACCATGTTTTCCTTAAAATAGCTCCTTGGAAAATTTTCATTTGTTTTAGTAAGAATAATAAGCTTAGTCAATGGTTCATTGTTCCTTTTTAAAAATTGGGGAAAATTCAAACAGTTTCATACTGAGTATATTTTCCTCTGAGTTTGTCTCAGGTACACAGTGTTTTTCATGTTTTGATGTTGAGAATGTATGTTCCAGATTCATCACATGTTTTGAGCCTAGAAGTAGTTCAGCTGTAAGAGAACCTGTCTTATGAAGATAAACCAGTTCAGATTCATGATCGAAGGGAACAGGTAATGCGGAATAAGATAATCCACCAGGTAAAGGTTTTGGGGAGAAAAAAAAGGATTAAGAAGCAACATGCGAGTCTAAAAATTCTATGAGGTAAAGGTACCCTCACTTGTTTGATATGTAAATAAAATTTCGAGAATGAAATTTCCAGAAGGTGGGGATAATGTAACACCCCAAGATCTTCTAAAAATTAATTGGAATGCTTGGAATTTTGTTTAAAGTGGATATTTATAACTATCCTTTAAACATAATTTTTTCACTACTATGTTTTGAATTTCAAGAAACATTCATCTAAAATTGTGTCTAGTAAGTTATTTGAAGTATGATGAAACCAAATTTTTTTGGTGAATAGTAACATACACTTATGAATAGTAATATGAATAGTAATATGACCCTAATGAATAGTAAATTGCATTATTATTTTATTTTCTTCAGGATTTAAGATAATGAAATCTTGTTTAATTTTTCATTGTGAAATAAAATCATTTATATTTTTTAAATAAATAATTTTTGAATTAAGTATGATTTTATTTTAAAATTAAATTAAAAATATTTAAAAATACAGTTTTGAGTTTCAGTGTTCTAATGAAAACATTAATTATAAAATAATGATGTAATAAATCTAGTCGACTTTTGTACAATAAAATGAGTTATCAGGTGCCCCAGGTGGCTTATACAAAGAGAAAATACCATGGGAATTCCCATGGTTTTGCAAATACCACTAATGAGGTGTCCCTTGGAAATTATTAAATTAATCCCTCAATGTTGCAGTAAATACGAACCCATTCCCTCATTAACATCATTATAAATTCATCATCAATGAATCTCTAGCCTCCATACCTTTCTAGTATCCCTCCCAAGGCTTCCCCAAGAACCCAAGGTCCTAACCATCATGTTCTAGGAGTTACTCTACCAGGTTATAAAATTATCAGTTTCTTTCTTTTTCCATTCATGTTCTCTTTTATGTGATATAACATTCAAGTTTCTATACCATGTTCTTAATTCCTTTTTTATTTCTGATCTATTATATATTATGATTAACTTCTGTATGGGTGACCCTTGTACCCTCTCTTTTTAATATTTTCTAAATCCATGTTGCATAGTCGTTAGGCTGTCGAATTGTTGTAAGAGATTTCTCCATTATTATTTTATTTGGAGTTCTATTCTTTTGTTATTCATTCCTCATATCTTCTGACCCAAGAGGCATGAAATTTATAGAAATAATTTATATTATGGATTTTCTCATGTTCATGTAAAATTCATCATCATTAGTCTTCTCCTCTCCCACTTATTCAAGGAATAAAAACATTGTCTGTGATGTGTCCACTTACTGACATCGTGGACGATGTGATTTCAATTTCCATTAATTATTTCAAGACTGGTCATGAAACCATTTCAATGGTTGAACCAGGTTATAATATATTTATTATGTTTTATCTATGGTTTTGGAATTCTTTTTTACTCATGGTTTTAATTTATAAGACCAAATGAGGTTGTTATTATCATAGAAGCACCAAAATGATCTAAACAAACATCATTAATGATTTCACTTATGTGTCATCCTCGTATGAAAAATCAAATTAATAAATGGTATAAATTATGGTACTAGAAATATGTAAATACCTTTCTATTCCAATTCTGTAGTTTCACTTCCAAATGAAAAGAACATCCATCATGAACCAATCAATGAAATCTTGTAAAGAACTCACCCAAAAATAGTTCAAGGAGAAAAATACTAACAATTAAAGGGTGAAATGATGTGACAAAATGATCATATAAGATGTTATAAACATGAAAATGTTTTGTTAAAATACTAGTAATTCTCTTTTAACCATTATACATGATGTTTAAACAAGTTTTAACTTAGACAAGCGTGAGGTAAGCGAATTCTTAACCCGATTTCCATTCTTCGGGGTATCCTTCTACTCTATTATTAATGTGGTATTAAAATTGATTACAAGATTGGTTTTGTCTATATTATGTTGAATTATTTCTATTTACAGTTTATATACATATTCCTTCCACTCTATTATGTCTCTCTTCAGTTTTATGATATTTAGAAGGGGATTTCCTTTTAAAATCATCTTTTTCAAATCTATTTTACAAAATTCAAAAGAAATGTTTTTATGAAATTATTCATGAATTATGATTATGTTCTGTTTCTTGGGCATTGTTTATGATGAAGGGTGGGACCTATATCTCCCTCCAATGAATTCAGTATGTGTAAGTTGGAGGTTGGTCGTATGGTTACTCCAATTGTAACTGCGATGGTTACACAAATAGTAAGGTAACCATGAGGGTTACCAATTATAATGTAGCTGAGAGGGTTAAAATTTTATGTAAGTAATGCCTCAAGATAACTTTATGGTTCTAATTATGTTCTTATGTATTGTGGAAGTATCATGTTTTACAAATTATGTATATATGGGTGACAATAATGTATTTTGAAAGTGATTTCATATGTTACAAGTATTCTTGGACTAATATATTTTTTTATATCCCTTACTGGGCATTTTGTGATCATAACATGTTTTTAAATGATTTTCATAGGTCATAGGGATGTTTAAGAAAGTGAATGAAGCCAAGTTAAATGTTTGAAGATCTATCAAAGAAATCATATTTTATTTGGAAAGTTTTAAATTTTGGAAGGAATGAGTACTGTTTTTATGGTATCCACTCTGTAATAATGTGTAATGTTATCAATGTATTTTCCTAATTCTCTAAAGATATAAACTTGAAAATATCCCCAATGTAAAAAGAAAGATAATTCTATACTAAATTCTTGATAATGTATGTAATAATTCCGGGTCCTTATAGATAATCTAAAATATTAGCCAAATAGTCCAAATGATTCCTCTAAAATTCTTAGTGATACTCATCAGTTCAAATCTAGGATGACTTACATTTATGTTAGGTGGTTGTAATACCTCATCTTTCTTCTGAGTCTTGTTCCTCTATTTTTTGTCAAAACCTCATGTTTTATATGTGGTTAAGCATGTTTTCTAATCACAAGGTGTAGAGGAAGATAACCAAGGGCCTAAAAAAGGATTTACAACTGTAGCATGTTGTTATAGTCCCAAAAACTAGCTAGTGGGACAGCAAGATGCCCTGTAGGGCCTCCTGGCTCACCAATCATCCCCTCCATGGTTTATTTATTAAAATGGGGGTTTTACCCATTTTAATGCTGAATTACATACCCAAATTTCATCCACATTTTGGATAGAATACCCTATGTTAAGGCCTCACTTCATATCCAACTCTTCATTGGTGGATATCTCTGAATCCTTAGTCATCTAATATTCAACATACATTGACCAAAAACTTATATTAAGTCAAAAACTCCACTTCCCTATATTATTTATTTCTCTCACTTTCAAGTAGTGTACCTCCATGATTATATAATATGACATAGTTTTAGGTTTTTTATTCTTTATCTTTCTATCTCATTCTAGTGAAAATCAACTGTAGATATTAGATGTGAAATATTTTACGAGACTAATTTGTTTTCCCTTATTATTTCCATAATATCTTTTTTAAAATAGAATTTCAAGGGTATTATAGTTTCTCTAACGTTTAAATAATTAAATATAACATTAATTAGAAATATTACATATGACATTACTATGAATTGGAACCCTATTATACCTGTTGATGACCAATCGAAATGTGAACACCAATGGAATTTTCTTATTGAGTACTAGACATTGACATTGGTTAATTCAATTATAAATCTTGTCATGGTTTTTATTTTAATTATTGAAAATTAGGATAATGTTATAATAGTTTTGGTTGTCAATGGTTTAACAATTAAACATGAAATTTTAATAATTTTCCTAATGAAATGGTAATCTAGATGATAAATTGGTGTTGTAACTTGACATGGTAAATGTGTGGGTGATTGGAATTCTTACAACATTAGATAAAGTAATTTTTCTATCGAAGGGGGGTTGAGATACTTTAGTGAAAATTCCATTTTAGTAAGTGCCGAACTACATATAATAAAAACCACCTTTTAGGAATTGTTGATATAATATAATGAAAACACCCTCATAGAAGGGGTTGATAATATTATAAAGTAAACTCCCATGGAGGTGGTCTTGATACTTGGATAGGTTATTTGGGTTGGCATGATAATTCAACATGTTGAGAGACATATAGAACTTGCCAAAGAAGGTATGTCCAACCTCATGTTTCACCTCTGTACATGGGAATCAAGTATACTTTTTAACTCATAAATTTATCTATAAATTATTAAATTATTATTTATCATATAAATATTACATGAACTAATACTTTTATACATGATTTATTTAGGGATTTCATTAGTGGAGGCCTACTGTGTAACAATCAAACCATGATTGGTCCATCATTTGGTATCAGATTATACTTCATGGTTATAGGTCTTGAAAAGGGAAATCTCCATTTAAAAATGGTTTATTTATTAGTTGGGATGGGACTGGGATATTGGTGTCAAGCTAGAGATCAGACCACTTTTTGAGAGTCATGCAATTTTTTTCCCTTAACCTTTTGAATACTTTTAGTGCCTATTAGTTATGATGGACATATATATATGACACCAAAAAAGTATTTTATTTCACGATGGTTTTTAAATTGTTTATGATTACATTTTTTACACTTGTATTTATATTCATTTTTGATATTATTGGATGTTTTATATCTCCTTTACATATATTATGTTTACACTCAGAATAGATGGTATAGTTTTCTCATGGAATTATCATAGAGCCTTACCAATTTTCAATATACTTTGGTGTATGGCGAGTTATAATAAAGGTTACATGGAACCATATTTTTAGTGCAATAATTTAGTGAATTCTGGATTGTTAAATTATATATTCAACACATTCAAATTCCCTTCTCAATCCCTTCTTTATGGAAAACCTGGTTAAATGGAACCTTTTTATTTCTTACACCTTTCCATGTAGAAATATTTTAAAAGACTTAATATTTTTGTGATTTCTAAAAAACCATATCGTTAATAAAATTTTGTCAATTCCATTTATGGTTTTAATGAAAACCCTTTAGACTTTTTCCTATAAAGTTTCATTACTCATTTCATAAAACATTTTAGAGAATCATTTCAATACCAATTTATTCACTCATTTATTATAAACTTTTCATCAAATGAACTCAATATTTATGACCTATAATTCATTACTCAATTGTGAATTTCTAAAAATATTTAATCCATTCTTTTTTTTGGGAATATTTAGGATATATTATTTGGTTATTTTTTGGGACAGTATTATGTAAACCATTTACTTATCATGAGTTTTCTCATAATTATTCATTACTTATGATTTAATATAACTATTTCAAACATGTATTTATGTATATATTTTGATATTACATGTGAACCTGCTATTATATAGCCCCCAATGCATTGGATAGTATTTCGACCTCATGAGATACCATGTATAGTTCATGGGAAGCTTCCCTAGAACCCTTTGTTATATTGTCTTAATAGTGATCCTTGAGGTATTCTTATAATGTTACGATTTATATTGATTCCAAATTATTATGAATCCATGATATTAGGATATTTTATTATTTATTATTTTGTTTCGTATTATTTTATTTTATCCTGCTCTTGTATGAAATCATTTTATGCATCTTAACTCATATATATTCATTTATGATCAGGTTTGTTCCCATAGATTACATTATAGCTATCCTTTTTCATTTATTTCCCCATGTTATTGTCTAAAATAATATAATTTCAATTGGATTTATGATCACATTGTAATGATTTAAATAATGATTATGTATTTTATTTTTCATATTCGATGTATGATTAATCTAGTCTCCCAACAAAACATGACCTCTAGATTTATGGGCTCTCTTTTATGTATTTTTTATAATAAAAATTATATAATGATATCTGTATCAGAAGTCAGGTTTTTTATACACCTTACTATCCGTAGAATATTTTATGATACATAGAATAAATTTTTCGAAAATGTCAAAAATTTAAATAGGAAACATGTAACTTACCCTCAAATCTATTATTTTCTCTCTAAAAATTCCCTACCATAAGATATTTGAATACATTACTAAAATCTTCTTAAATTTTAGTATCCCAAATCTCTTGTGTATTTACTAATTTAACTACTACTTCTTAAAGTGAATATTCAAATGACATTCCATATTTACAAAAATTAGTATATTACCAGTTTAATATATTGATCATTAATAGATAATTTCCGTTGATTTACTTCTTCAAGTAATAAAACTATCGATTGTAAATTGTTGGTAATATCTATATAATTTTATACATAGTATCAACATCTATCATCGCTTGAAAAATTCCATGAATATCCCAAACAAAATCAATATGGTATTTACAGAAACTATCAATATATTTTACATCAATTCACCCTCAACTTCTCAAATCTATTTTTAAGAAACTACAACTTTTCCTCATTATCTTTGATATCACCTTTATAAATATTAATAATCTTGTACAAATATCTAATGAATTATTTAGAACTCAACACTTTCATGTATATATGATTAGATGATGATCCAAACAAAACAATTTGAGGCTTTTCTTTATCATTAAGTATTTTTTATCATTTTTTATCGATGAAAATTCTCTTTAATCACTTACATGAATTTCTTAATTTGTTGATGAGTAAAACTAAAGACCAATAGATTGTAAATGAGATCTCATTATATTATTTCACAGATGATAATTAAAACCATAAAATTGGGGTTCTCCCATTACATTCATAGTATTATCTATGGCTTCAGGTTTCTTTAATAGATTCATGAAACGATCTATGGATTTGATATAATGTCTTATATCCCAGGGTACCATAATATATGCCCTTAGAGGGGTGAATTAGGGTGAATTTTGATTTATTCTAAACATAAATTTATCTTTATCTTATCATCGTGATTGAAAACACACATTTAATCGTTCATAATGATTATATACAAGCACAACCACAAATAATAAAATAAATATATATGGACACATATATTTTGGTTTGTACATCTTCTCTAGGATACATCTAAGGAGCACATATCAAAAATGTGTTGATATGAAAAAATTTTACTATTACCTTGGTTTCTGATTATAATCTCTAAGATAAGCTTAATGATCCTCCAAGTTCCACAACCTCTTACTCTCATTTACTCACTATTTCCCAAGGTGGTTACAAGATATAATAGATCTGAAACACATATAAAAATAATGAGAACACTAATATAATATCTAACAATAAACAAAAATGGGTATACATAATGATTCTATATTATTAACTTCTTAATATTATTGGTTGTCACAACAACTCATCAATTCTAGATATTTAATGAATATAACTTTCTTCATCCTCCAAACCTCAAAAATCAATTTGTCCTATTTTCCCTTCTTTTATATCTATTAACTTAAGAATAATTATTATATTTTATATATATCCCATTAATTTGAGTCATTATATTTGAATTTTAAATTTATATTCAATAATTTAACATTCATAAATCACATCTTCTTCTAATCCCAGTATTTAATCATCGTCAAGAAAATATCTTCTACTAAAATCTATTTCAACTGTTGAAGTGTTTTCCATAACTTCAAAAAAATTACATTTTTCTATAAAATCAATTCTATTTTAATTCTCTAATTTTTTTTATTACTAATCATATTTTATAATTTATAATGTACGTATTAATCTATGGATGGAAGATAAATTATTCCAAAATATATCTTTTTATTTTCAACTCCATCTCAAACAGAAAATAATATGACTCTTATATATCACCCATATGTCAGAAGAATAACCCTTATGTATGTACTGAATAACCCATATATTTTATAGGGAATGTTCAACATTATCATTTTTAAATCTAGGCATTTCTTTTACATATCAAGTTGATGGCCCTTATGTGTCATAATGAGGCTTCTCCGGGACATTTCAAAAAAAACATTAGTTAGTCTGTTTGGAATCAAGTGACTCGTTTGTATCATATAAAATGACTCTTATATATGATACTCATAAAACCCTGAGATTTTATGAGAAAAATTAATTTTTTTTATTTCTTTGATATCAAGTGTTGTACGCTACACCAAGATTATCTTTTACTATATGAAACACTGTATTAGCTTGAAGTATACACAACACTATTCTTGGCTTGCTTTACACTCAATCACGACCATCCACGATATTGTGTGTTGTACGCAATACCGAGTTTCACTAAACAATGATATGTTATTAAAATATTATTATAAACTAGCAGTTATGAATAGTAATACCCACTTTTTGAAATTTTATAAATTTTATCATTCAAAATGGACTTAATTTTTGAATTCAAAATATCAAAATTATACTTGGGTGAAATTTTGGTATTTTTCTGAAAACATTCAATTTTTGATAAATAGTGAAAACACTAGGTTACTATTTAAAAACCGACTTTTTATTTAAATAATTATTTATTTTATTTAAATATATTTTAGGTCAAAATATATAAATAATACCTATATATGTTCAATGTAATTCATTGGAGTCATTTTATAATGATTTTAGATATATAAAAATTTTATTGAACTTTTCACCATCTTTTACCCACCTCCTAAGAGAATTTGAAAATTTACATAAAACATAATTTTACTGCTTCTATGAGTGTAATTTTGAAAATATGAGAGACATGGTTAATATCAAGGAGTAAAATGTGGTTCAATAAGTTAAAAATACTTTTTGATGAATAGTAACTTTTTACTTTTATTTACCATGGTTAAAAGTAAACAGGGTAATTAAGGGTAACAATTATATTATTATTACCCTAAAAAATGTCCTAATTCTATTGGATAAGTGTAATTCGACCAAAAACAAACTTAGAAATAAAATATTACCCTTTAGGTCCACTTGGATTAGATTAGGATATTTATTATTATTTTATTTAAAGAAGAGTTAAAATAGTTAAAATCAAAGTTTAATAGATAAAACATTTTTAATATAGGGTTATACATAAGATATATTCGACTATAAATATTCATTAGAAATCTAAAAAGATTTAATACATAATGGTATTTTATTTATAATTTTTAGACCTTAAATAATTTAATTTATTTATGACACAATGATGATGCAGTAATTAACTTATTAATTAAATATTAACTTAATTGATGATATAAACATGCAAATAAATACAATTTGAGACTTTTTATGAATTCCACTAATTTTATAGATTAATATGACATGTTATTATTGATTTAATCAACTTTTTTCTAACTAATCGTGCTTTTATGATTTTTTCAAAAATCAATTACCAAATAGTGTCAAAATTGACATAAAATAGTTTTTAAAACAATTATTATATTATTAATTTTTATTCTATTCCTAGAAATCCAAATTTCAACCAAATTACTTATATAAGGATATATATTTTAATAATTAACCACTTAGGGGTCGTTTGTCTAGTTATAGTAAGTTAATTAACCATATAGTGTATGAAAACAAGAAGACACGGTAAAAGTTAAATTATTTAACTTAGAGTAAAATATAAATGATAAGGTTAAAATAGTAAATTAAACATGTATAAAACCTATTGGTTGAGAGGATTTAGACCCAAACCCACTTTATCTTAGAAATAAATCACTTCTAGGCCATTATAAAATGAATATTACTTTATTATAAAATAATATTTTAAGTTTTTCCCTAAAGTGCCCCTCCCCTCCCTTATAAAAGGGCACCTCCTCCCTCTTCTCTTTACATAATTTTGAGCCTTTAAGTTCTGCCAAACCCTGACCATTTCCCTTATAAACTTCCCTAGAAACATTATAGAGTGTCTGGTCTCCTCAAAAGACCAACTCTAGTCCCTTAAGAGGAAGCTTAAAAGAGGTGCGTCGAAGAAGAGGTAATCTCGTCCACCGATTCTTTCATGTTTCGTTCTTCTTCAACTTCTTATTCTTTAGTTGTTTCATTATAAATTAATAACATCAGTATCAGTAATATACTGATATGTTATTATAAATATGAAACAACCTCATTTCACCTTCTATCCATTCTACGGAAAATGAAATCATTGTGCGTGCGTACGTACGGAATATCGTCTCCACGTCATGGTGTAATCTGTTTTTCTACCACCACCTTACTTGGATGGGTATAATGGTGTAATAAATAAATAAATATAGTTATTATAACATCATACGGATTTTTAGATATTATATCATCCACTCCAATTCAATTCAATAATTATGGGAATGATATCATCGCTCGTGCGTACTTACGGATTACCGTCTCCACGACGCGATGAGATTCATTCTCCATGTTAACCATTCGAGAATGATTATAAAGTATATATAATAAATAATAATGAAATATATGACATAATGGAGCTACTGGATTTATGTATATATATGTGTGTGTGTCATCTAATTACTTCCATTCAAGTCAAAAATGAATGGAAAACAACGTTCATGCGTACGTACGGCCTACCGTCTCCATGAACGGTGTATTTAATTTCATTTATCTATCTATTGTATATATATATATACTGAATATATATGATATATAAATCATTATTTACATTCTGGAAGTAAGTAAAACATGATATATTTAATAATAATATCAATAACAACATGTCCAAACACATATGATAAATAAAACAAATTTACCCAAAACGCTGCTTTAACATGGAATTTACAAAAGAACGGGTAATATAAAATCATAAGTGAACCATATATGATATCATAACAACGAATACGATTCTTTAATAAGTCAATGACATTATATAAATCATTATACATGAGGTTTGGATACGTATGAAGCATATCGAACCTAAGGTATGGGATAATTATTCCAATCTCATTCTTATCTGAGATTTTTTATTCGTAAGTATTTACTGGGATTATTGTTATCATCCATGTCAATGTTTTATAAAAGTGTTTTTATGTATGTTTAAAGTCTTTTTTACCCATTTTTGACTTTTATGACATTTTATGAAAGTAATATTTCTTTTTTTACCACACGAGGAACTTTTTTAATTTTCCGATAAAAGTGTGAGGAGATTCTTTTTTTAACTTATAAGGCATGAACAGATATTTACAGTTTCATAACACCTTATTTTCATGAAGCTTACTCTACAAGATTTCATGAATATTTTCAACAAAATCCTTTTCTTTTAAAATTGCATGTAATTTTGTGAAAAGAAAATTATTTTGAATAAGAAAGGATATTTTCCTAAAGAATTAATTTCAAGTGTTTTATCAAAACCATTTTCCATATTAGATGACATTATTTCATATGTGTATGTTTCAAGTATAATATCTCTATGATTTACATGGTTTCAATTTTCTTATGATGAAATGATATCCATTTGTTTTATATGGATTATGTTATGATGGGATGTTGTTTATGAAACCCATTTTTATTCTTTAGGTTATGATGAATGATTTTTGTTTATGTTTTGGCACAAGTAAGAATGATTTAATTATGACATAGGTGGGACCTATATCTCCCTCAAATTAGTTGGGTAAAGATTTATATCTATTGATATAGACATGGTTGGAATGGTAAGTTAATCTAGATCAGTGATACAGGACTGGAACAAGGATTGAACTCGATTCAGAAAGGGACTTTGTCCACTAAGATGGTCTTGGCAGCAATGCCTTGGCTACTATGGAAATCATATCATGTTATTAATGGTTTTCCAGAATTACATGTTTTATTCCCATGATATTTTATCATGATTGATGTTCCTTTATGATATATGCCTTATGTACTTCCAAGATTTATGTCTTTGCTCAAGATTTTGATGTTTAGATTTTATGTTTAAGTTTTTGAATTCAAATGATTATGGATTGTTTTATGTTCTCTATGTTTACTCTTACTGAATATTTGAGCTCACTATCACAACCCAACCCTACCCGGGCTCGAGCCGCAACTACCCCAAGCCCGCCTCCATAGGCCAGGGGCTGGAGACCAGCGCCGAAGGCACAACAACTCAGGTAGGCCTTTTCCTAAGCACCTGTACACACCCACACGTAGCACACTCTATGCAAAAGTGAAGAGTAAAAAGAAAAGTAAAGGGAAACTGCTATAAATAAACCACAAGAGTGCATCGACCTCTAAACAGTACAGGGTACAAGCTGAAAAGAAAAGTGGAAAAACACGCGCCCAACCAAAAAGTGCCACAACCCGGGAATAGGTAAACAAAAAGAAACAACTCACGGGTCTCCCACCTGGAACCCGGCCATGACCACTGCACGCGGTCCAAGCTCCCAAGCTCATACGCTCTACTGAAGTCATGCTCCACATATCCGTCGTTTGAAAGGGCACACCATGTGCAGGCAAAGCCCCAAAAGGGGTGAGTATAAAAATACTCAGTAGGATATCCTTAAGGCTCGAGGGAGAAAAAAAGGAGGTACCGAAGGGTGAGCAATAGAGCGAACAGGGAAAGTAAAGGAGTCCAACCGAGGGTGCAGTAAAGAGTAACAGCAGACATTCTAGCTCAACCCAGCAAGAGAAAAGAAGGTAGACTCGTCCAGACACAAGGAGATTGAAACAGTGAGAAGATGAACTTCTCGTCGAGTCTTTGCAACCTATAGCAGGAGAGTAGACTCGTCCAACCACGAGAAGCTAAACACGGAATGCACGTGGCATACCCCGCGCGTCTTCGCCTTTCCTGGAAGGAGAGTGGCCAAAACCCAAGGAGTGGGTACTCGTACGAGGTATATACATATACATATGCTCTGTCAAGAAGCCTGAATGAGCTCATAAGGGGATCTCCATCCCGTATCTCAACCCAAGAAAAGCGTAGCCAACAGTCCTAGAAGAAACACCATCGGTGCCCAGCATCCTGCACGTCTGCCCCGAAATATAAGTCAAGGGACTCAAAACACCACACCTCAACACTATCCGCTTTGGGCGGCACAGACTCGCCTGCACGGTTTTAGGTCGCGTCACAAGGACGCGTCTTGGTGGGGGAAAGCACCCCGCATACTTGAGAGTTCTAGGGAAAGTCAAACCACACCTCGTCACTGCCCTGCAGTCGAGAGGTATTCCTCAAAGTCAATGTCATCACAACACTTACACGTAACCAAGGGTCCCGCTCCGGTGGTCATGGAGGAAAGCCACATACTAGCCTAGTAGAAAGGACTAAGTCTGAAATACCGACAGGTGTCCCACTTCCCAACCCCTACTGGAGGGTAATTCATAATACGATATCAGGTGACCCACTGCCCAGCCCTGCTGGAGGGTAAACCATGGTACATCATCAGGCGACCCACTGGCCAGCCCCGCTGGAGGGTAGACCTTAATACATCATCAAGAGACCCACTGCCCAGCCCCGCTGGAGGGTAGACCTAGAATAAGTCGACAGGCGACCTACTGACCAGCCTTACTGGAGGGTATGCCTGGAACTAGATGACGGGCGACCCCCTACCCAGCCCTGCTGAAGGGTAGACCCTAAGAGGTCGTCGAGTGACCCACTGCCTAGTCTCTGCTGGAGCGTAGACCCTAAGTGCGTCGGGTGACCCACTGCCTAGTCTCTACTGGAGGGTAAACCCTAGAAGTCGATGAGTAACCCACTGCCCAGCCCCGCTGGAGGGTAAAACTCAAAACTTCTCTGGCCATCTCTATAGGAGGGTACAACACTGGTCAACCGAACACGGAGTGGGTATCGCGCAACCACCCAACTCTAGAACAACTCTCCCAAAAGAGTTTCAGCGCCTGTTCCATCACTGGTTGTCACTAGCACCGCTATCGGCCGATCCATCGAGGACGAAACCAGGGGGAGACCACTCAACCCTGCTGGTCAAAAAAAATGACCACAGGGGGACCCTCTACGTCGCGAGAGGTCAAAGTGCGCAGAGCAGAACCCGGCACGCACGTGGGTCCCACACAGCATGTGGCCCCATCGCAACCCCAACCAAGCGCCCAAACGTTCTCAGGTACGAACAACCACATGTGCCTCCAAGCATTCTCGTATACTCTCAGAGTATGCCACATTCTCAGCCCAAGGGCTATCGTGCACACGACACCCAACGTCAACGCGAAGTCGTGACGTAACATCTCCAACTCAAAGGCCCAGGCACGACCAACCACATCTCGTGAACCATTTATATCACTCTTCCAAGAGTGCGCGATCACACGCCAAGGGTCCACTACAAACAAGGTAGGGCGAACCACCACTAGAGCACCTTTCCTGATTCAAATTTTAATAAGATCATGCAAGAGACTCCGTACAGCCAAACGGATCACACCATTGTAATCCTCGCGGAAAAACACGCGAGTTAGACTACTCACTCGCCCGAAACGGTCAATCGGTGAAAAAGGTGTTATTCACCGTGACCAAACCTGTGTGGGGCCCACCCCAAGATCCCAAAACTGAACCAACGAATTATGCCACTGCGATCCCCTCGGAAAAACACACGGGATTGCGTACTCAATCACCCAAAATGGACACCCGGTGAAAAAGTTACTATTCACCATAGCCAGGTCGGGTGGGTCCCACACCACGTCCCCAAAAAAGGTCGGGCGGACTGTGCCATCGCAAAGCTCTCGGAAAAGCACGTCAAATTGACTGCTTACTTACGTGGAACGGGTACCCGGAGAAAAAGATGCGTTCCGGCGCACCACACACGAGCGGCGCCACGTGGGACCCGCATCCCGGTCCCGAAACTCAACGAACGGATCGCACCATTGCGATCCTCTCGAAGAAGCACACAAGATGGACTATTCATTTGTCCAAAACGGTCGCCCGGTGATACAGATGGAAAAATCACCGTCGACGCCGAAACGACCCTGGTGGGCCCCGCACCATCGTGCCGAAATTACAGCGGGCAGATTGCGCCAACGCGATGCCCTCAGAAAAACACGCAACATTGACTGCTCGTACACCCCGCATGGACGTTCGAGGAAAAAGTCTTTAAAAGCTGCACGCAGCTCAAAAGACGGGTCGTGGGGCCCACGCCTCAACTCCGGCTTCAGCACCCGAAACCACACTAGAAAACTTCGCCCCGACGCCAGTGTCCCAACGCCACTGACGGCGCTCAAAACGGACGTTGGATGCGTCCGCGCCGTCCAAAACAAATTCCCCCGAAAAAACGCCAATATGCTTAACGCACGTGACGCGCCTCCGAGTCCCTCGTTTCGGGAGTTAAAAACCCCCCAAAACCATCTCAAACAGTACGTCTCGATTCAAGAATTTCGCAGCCGCAGACGGTGCCCAAATCGGACACCCTGCGGATGATTTATTATTTATAAATCATTTTCATAATAATAATAATAACTATATTATTTTTATTATTATTATAAAATTATTATATCTTTTATTTTATTTTTACCCTTTTTTTCTTGTCGCGCCCCTCTTTTTTTTATCCTTTGGTCCCCCCCCCTCCAATCAAGGAGAGAGGGAGCCCCCCAAATCTCCACGCCGATTTTCCTTATTTATCTATTTATATATTATTATTATTTTGGCTTCTTTCTCTCAACCAGGTCGTCTTCTCCATAGGACCCTGCGCCATATGCGGGTCCTTGTTCCTCCATGCCGTGACCCAGGTCGCCCACACCGACCAGCACCGCACCTCCTCAGCAGACCGCCCGCTCGCCCAGCACTCCGAGCCGTCGTCCGCACCCGCCACGCCGCCGCCTGGGTAGGCCGGAACCTCACCGGACCCGGCTAAACCCGCCGGAAAACACTAAAATCCCGCAATCTTCGGCGGACGACTGCGAACACCTCAAGGCTCGGATTTTAAATCCGAAAGATGCGTCGGAAACCTCATAATTTATAATTCACAAATATGGGATTTGTTCGAAGATCAGAGAGAAAAACGACGCCATAACCCAACTTGAAACAAGGGTTTGGAAATAAAAAGAAAAAAGAAAAAAACGCAAAACGAAAATTTCCTACCTCTTGGGCGAACCCCGACGCTTCGCGACGATCCACACCTTGCCATTGCCACTTCCACCTTGCATGGGAGGGAGGAGGAGGAGAAGGAGAGGAGAGGTTGAGGTTGAGGGGGTTTCACCGGGGGGTGGAATGAGAGGGGGGAGGGGGAGAGAAGAGTTTAAATAAATAAACTCTTTATTAAAAACTCGACCCTCCTAAAACACCCACATCCAAAACCCCCGACGCGGTCAATATTAAACCTCTCCTAGAGTAAAAACCACCTCCCGAGAACAACGGCGGTCTCTGAATTTGAATCCGATCTTCCGTTTGGATGTTATTAACCTCATCGCTCGAGGCCGCCAAATTACGAAAACACCCCTGGGGCCATTTTTCACAAACGGCCCGCGCCCGTGAAACTTATACCCCTCCTAGGGTAAACGACATGCTCTGAACTCAACGGTGCCCTCAGTTTTTCAATCCGAGTCACCGTTTAAGAGATACTAGTGTTTCACCATTAATCAAATTAATTAATTAATTAATTTATCTGTTTAACATTCTGAAAGCGAGCGATGGGTCCAAACATCCCGCGCCGACATGTTTTATGTCATTCCTAGGGTAAAAACCCATTTCGGACCCATCCGTACAATCAGATCTCTAATACGAAACTCCGTTTAGGATTTATCCCATTTATTTGGCGTTTCTAGTGCGAATGCACTTAAAATTTAATTCTGACCACTCCGGGGCTCGGAATCGCACGCCGTCTGAAGGAGCTGCTCTAGAATATTATCAAGAATATTCCAAAGTCTTTCGTAGAAAAAATCGAGTTCTTACATCATTCCCTCCTTCAATATTTTCATCCCCGAAAAGAAAAACTAGGGAGCAGCACGGGGTACTAAGCCCACACCTGGCTTTCCCATACCCAGAAGAACCCACGCACAGCTCTGCATCACCGCACACAGACCAAAGGATTGATCCGTTTACGCGAGGTCGGCCCATGCCGAGGTCGTGCACCCACTCCAGACTTTGGGGTTAGGGGATGGTGATAGGTTACCTCGTCATCCCTTTGCACGGTCTCAAATGGCCCGAAGGCCCTCGGGGGTAGCTCACCTCCCCTGTCAAACCTTTACGTCGCACGCCGCGACTGGAATCACTGCCCGCACCTGGGAAAAGGCTCGGTGATTCCCTCCTTCAGAATATCCATATGGTTAAACAACCAAGGATATCTGATCACACATGATTTCACAGTCGATGTCTCGCAACCAAGACTCTCTTACACGCTCGGAGAGCGAAGGAGTCAACACCATCGACTAAAGAGAAAAGGTCCTACGCCTTTTAACTTGCCAACACAGGGTTACACCGACGCCCTACGTCACCCTGGTAACTCCTCAAAAAAGGAGCATGGAGGAAATCATTTCACACGCAGAGCCTAACAATTCTACTGCAGAAAGTAGAAGAGTCGCAAGGGGTACCTCTCACCATCCCATGCTCTGCAGGATCGTAGACATCCAAAGCTCGCAGCTGTCTGTGGTCCCAACCGTCAGCTCCTAGAGCCCGATGTGGACCACCTAGTGGTGATGGGAAGACCTCGTAAGGTCATCCTCCACTTATAGCTCCTCTCGCTCCTCTACTAGCACCACCTCTCTGGGGACTACTCTGATCACGACGCTGCCTCTGCCGTGGTGGTGCACCTGCTGCCTGCCCGAAGCTCTCAGCATCTCGAGTCGGGCAATCTCATGCCAAGTGACCTCGCCTTTCACAAGAATAGAACCGACTCTCTCTGGGCTGCACGGGTACCCTCCGGTGCCACTATGGTGTACGACCACGCCCCTGAGTCCGGTTATCAGAAAGCCACCTGCGTCGAGGTCCTGCTTGTCGATGCCCGCTAGCTGCAGCAGACGTCTCGGCTCCAACATGCCTGTTGTCACCACCAAATCTAGAACGTGACAGGAAGCTCTCTGTCACCAGTGCCTTATCTAGCATCCCGACATATGTGGAAATGACCAAGGGTACTATGACAGCACATATCTCTTGGCGGAGACCCTGCTCAAACTTCCGCGCTCAGATGTTGTCATCACGGTCCATGTCCGGGTAAAAGCATGCACGGTCTGTAAAACTAGCCGCGTACTCAGCCACAGTCATCCCTCCCTGCTGAAACTGCAAGAGCTCCTGAATCCGAACATAGCGCAAGAAGAAGGGGAAAAACTCTTCATGGAACAACAACTGAAAGTCACCCCACGAAAGCGACAACTCATCATGAAACTGAGTCACCCGACTCCACCAACGCCAAGCTGCTCCACAAAAAGGGGTGGCTTCCAAAGCCACTCTCTGATCTATCGGAGTCTGCACAAGCCTAAAAAGGAAAACCACTGTCTCGAGCCAAACCTCTACTGCCTGAGGGTCTGGCTCACCATTGAACCTCAGTGGTCTCTGCCACTGGAACTCACGGAGCGCGCTCAACCAGCGCTCAAGCTCAGCCTGCTCTACTAAAACTATCTACTTCTCAACAGGTGGGGGTGCTGCTACCGGCCCACCCAGAGAAAGGGCTCACATGATGGGTCCTGGAATGTGGCCTCGTAGCTCATAGGGTCATCATCACGCACCTAAGATGGTATCTTGGATGGCTGTCTTCGTGAAGACATCCTGAATATTATAAAGGAGTGTCGCGGTCAGATGAGCATAATGTATATACCAACAACAACAACGATGGGGAGATGACTCAAGAAGGACAGTCAAGACTCATTCCTATGTGATGCACAAAAAATTTTCCCTGCAACAAGTGTCTCAGCATGCTGAGTCGACAAGCGGGTTATCAGGGTCCTAGTGAATGGATACGTCAGTCGCCGCACCATCACTGGAATCCCTGGCCTGAGAGCCGCTCTCGAAACACGTTAACACTATTTCCCTAAATCCCAACCAGTTCCTTTTATTTTAGGGACGTCTGAATAGTGTCCCAAGGAACGAACCACCTCTGATACCACTTTGTCACAACCCGACCCTACCCGGGCTTGAGCCGCAACTACCCCAAGCCCGCCTCCATAGGCCAGGGCTGGCGACCAGTGCCGAAGGCACAACAACTCGGGGAGGCCTTTGCCTAAGCACCTGTACACACCCACACGCAGCACACTCAATGCAAAAGTGCAGAGTAAAAAAGAAAAGTAAAGGTCAACTGCTATAAATAAACCACAAGAGTGCATCGACCTCTAAACAGTACAGGGTACAAGCTGAAAAGAAAAGGGGCAAAACATGCGCCCAACCAAAAAGTGTCACAACTCGGAAACAGGTCAACAAAAAGAAACAGTTGACAGGTCTCCTACCTGGAACCCGGCCATGACCACTGCACGCGGTCCAAGCTCCCAAGCTCTTATTCTCCACTAAAGTCACGCTCCACCTGTCTGTCGTCTGCAAGGGCACACCAAGTGCGGGAAAATCCCAAGCAGGGGTGAGTATAAAAATACTCAGTAGGATACCCCGAAGGATCGAGGAAGCAATAAAGGAGGTACCGAAGGGTGAGCGGTAGAGCGAACAGGAAAAGTAAAGGAGTCTAACCGAGGGTGCAGTAAAGAGTAACAGCAGAGAGTCCAGCTCAACCCAATAAGAGAAAAGAAGGTAGACTCGTCCAGACACAGGGAGATGGAAACGTTGAGAAGATGAACTTCTCGTTGAGTATTCTCTACCTATAGCAGGAGATTAGACTCGTCCAACCATGAGAATCTAGACACGAAATGCATGTGGCATACCCCGCGCGTCTTCACCTTTCTTGGAAGGAGAGTATCCAAAACCCAAGGAGTGGGTACTCATACGAGGTATATACATATACATATGCTATTTCAAGAATCCCAAACAAGCTCGTAAGGGGATCTCCGTCCTGTAGCTCAGCCCAAGAAAAGTGTATCCAATAGTCTTAGAAGAAACACCATCGGTGCCCAGCATCCCGCACGTCTGCCCCGAACTACAAGTCAAGGGACTCAAAACACCACACCTCGACACTATCCGCTTTGGGCGGCACTGACTCGATTGCATGGTTTTAGGTCGCGTTACAAGGACGCGTCTCGGTGGGGGAAGGTGCCCCTCATACTTGAGAGTTCTAGGGAAATTCAAACCACACCTCGTCACTGCCCTGCAGTCGAGAGGTATTCCTCAAAGTCAAATCCGTCACAACACTGACCCCTAACCAAGGGTCCCGCTCTGGTGGTTACAGAGGAAAGCCACAGACTAGCATAGTAGAAAGGACTATGTCTGAAATACCGACAGGTGTCCCACTGCCCAGCCCTACTGGAGGGTAATTCATAATAGGATATCGGGTGACCCACTGCCCAGCTCTGCTGGAGGGTAAACCATAGTACATCATCAGGCGACCCACTACTCAGCCCTGCTGGAGGGTAGACCTTAATACATCATCAGGCGACCCACTGCCTAGCCTCGCTGGAGGGTAGACCTAGAATAAGTCAATAGGCGACCCACTGCCCACCCTTGCTGAATGGTAGGCCTGGAACTAGACGACGGGTGACCCACTGCCCAGCCCTGCTGGAGGGTAGACCCTAAGAGGTCGTCGAGTGACCCACTGCCCAGTCTCTGCTGGCGGGTTGACCCTAAGTGCGTCGGGTGACCTACTGCCCAGTCTCTGCTGGAGGGTAAACCCTAGAAGTAGATAAGTAACCTACTGCCCATGTAACACCCCGAGATTTTATGAAAAATATTCTTTTAATTTCATTAATGTCTTGTGTTGTATGCTACACCAATATTACCTTGCCTTATACGCAACACCGTATCAACTTGCAGTATACACAACACTATTCTTGGATCGTGTTACACACAATTTTGATAATAGTTATTCTACGCAACATTGAGTATATATATATATATATATTCAATGTATAAATGAAATATGGTTGGATTCTGTTATATGAAACAACGAAGGATTATTTCACAATAAGCAACCCTAACTTGGCTTTCATTACACGCAATCGCGACCTTCCTCGATAGCGTGTGTTGTACGCAATACCGGGTTTTACTAAACAATGATAAATTATTATAATATTATTATGAACTAGCCGTTATGAATAGTATTAACTAAATTTTAAATTTTATAACATTATTATTCATCTTACACATTTTCTAGAACATGGTATAAGAACAAAATAATTTTTTCGGGTAAAATAAGTATTTTTCAAAAAATGCATTTTTTGCCGCCTTTTGATGGAGCACCCACTCTAAATCTAGTTTTTGACATGTTTATAAGTTCAATTTGAAAAAATAATATTATTCTTTTGAATCAAGAAATAAAAATTTACTTTGGATAAATTTTCCGTATTATTCTGGTAACTTTTATATTTTGATGAATAGTAAAAACACGCATATTTTAATGAAAAACAACATATTTCATCGTAATAATTTATATGGTTAAATTATAATATTGAATGGTTTTAAAGTAAAAATAGAATATATTTTTACCATTTAATATAATGTATGTCATTAGCATTGATTTTACATTGAATTCGGAGGTTAAATCAATTCAATCTTTTGCAATGTTTTAAACAAAAACTCGTTTTCATTCGACAATGAGATTAATTATAATTTAATTTCTGCAACTTCTGTGTATTGAATTTGAAAAAATGGATTCCATATTTGGAATCAGTGGGTCCAAATTATGTTAATAGGCTACTTTTTATTTTTGGGAATTTTGAATAGTAACTACGGTAAATTTTATTTACCATAGTTAAAGGTAAATCAGGTAATTAAGGGTAAATATAATATTACAAAATTAACCTAACACATGCCAAAATTCTATTGGATGGCTAAAAGTAAACCCATATCAACTAAGGGTTGGATTAGATTCATTTTATGGACTTTTGACCATGAAAATAATTTAATTATTATTAAAACCAAAGAAAGTGACAACATGTAACCCTCTTAAATCTTATAAGTATAATAATTTTAATTTAGTGATAAACATCATAAAACTTCGAACATTAATAGTCTACAGAAATACAATAAAATTATCTACATCATGATAATTTATTTATAATTTTTAGGGAATTAAACAATTGTCATTATTGGTGATACATTAATTATACAGAAATTATTTATTAAGTGTAAAATAAGTAATATAGTATTTATTGAAATAATAATACCCATTAAAAGGCCCACAAACTTGACCAAAGCTTATTGGTAGTGTATATATACACCTTAATCATCCAATTACCTAATATATAACCGTTTGGATCCTTATAAAAGTGATTATGACACTTATATTATTTTATTTTAAATGATGTCAAAGTTCTCACCTTCATAATTTAATAAATATAAAAATTTAAATATTGTGATTTTTAGATGATAAATTCGAGTAAAAGTATTATTGTGAAGGGTAATAGATTTATCTTAATCGTAGGATTTTATTTTAAATTATTATGCAACAAATAAGTATATTAAATAATTATACAAAAATGTTGTAGTAATTATTTTATTAAAGGATAAACCAAATAAATGGTTTTAAAAATAATAAAATAAATATTATATGAACTATTTAATGTGATACACTAATTTTATAGATACATATGACCTTTTATGAATCTATTTAAGATTTTATTTAGAACATATCTTCTGTATATATTTTATTTAAATTCAAATAAATGAATAGTGTCAAAATTGACACTATTGTTATTTTATAAAAATAACATATTATAAATTTTTTTAAAAATCACAAAAAATATTTAAAAATTATAAATTTAAATTTATATGGTCTATAATGTTATAAAGTAAACTATTATGGAAAATTCACAACAAATAAGTAATTATTTGTTATAATTTAAAATTTAGAATTTTATTACCACAAATAAACTTAAATAGATTAAATAAGGATAAATCAAAATGATAAGGTTTAAAATAAGATCCAAACATGTATAAATTTGATTTTTTGATGAGATTACAACCCTATATCATCTAATATTCGAATATTAGTCATTTTTTGAGGTTTGTAAGTGGGGTTAGATTTATTATAAATTAATATTTTTAAGAATTCCAAAGGTGCCCCTCTCCTCCCTTATAAAAGGGCACCTCCTCCCTCTCCTCCTCACACCAATTTGAGCCTTCAAGATCGGCCAACCCCTGCCAAATTATCTTCTCCACTTCCCTAGAAACATCCTAGATGTTTTTTTCTACCTTAAAGACCAATATTAGTGCCCTAAGAGGAGGTTTCAAAGAGGCGTATCGAAGAAGAGGTAATTTCTTCTCCCGATTATTTCAAGCTTCTTTCTTCTTCAACTTCTTCTTATTTAGTTGTTTCATTATAAAGTAATAACATAAGTATCAATAATATACTTATTTGTTATTATAAATATGAAACAACCCCATTTCATCTTCCATCCATCCTACGGAAAACAAAATCACCGCACGTGCGTACGTACGGAATACCGTCTCCACGCCGTGGTGTAATCTGTTTTTCCACCAACACCTTACTTGGATGGGTATAATGGTGTAAAGAATAACTATACATAGTTATTATAACATCATACTGATTCTGATATATTTTATCATCCACTCAAATTCAATTCAATAATTATAGAAATGATATCATCACTCGTGCGTACGTACGGACTACCGTCTCCACGACCCGATGAGATTCATTCTCCATGTTAACCATTTAAGAATGATTATAAAGTATATATAAGAAATAATAATGAAATATATGACATTATAATGCTACTGGATTTATGTATATATGTATTTCATCTGCTTAATTCCATTCAACTCAATAAGGAAACGAAAACAGTGTTCATGCGTACGTACGGCCTACCGTCTCCATGAACGGTGTATTTATTTCCATTTATCGATCTATTATATATATATTATGAATATATATTATATATAAATCATTTTTTATATTATTCAATTATGTAATCATGATCTAAGTAATCATATGAATAATTACAAGTCAAAACACGGACGAAAAATGAAACGATTTTACCAAAAACACTATTTAACATGAAATTTACAAAAGAACGGGTAATATAAAGTCATAAGTGAACCATATATGATATCATAACAATGAATATGATTCTGTAATAAGTCAATGACATTATTTAAATCATTATACAGGAGTTTCGGATACATACGAATCATATCAGACATAAGGTAATGGATACATTTTGCAAATCTCATTTTTATCCGAGATTGCTTATTCGTAAGTATTTACTGGGGTTATTTCTATCATCCATGTCCATGTTTTATAAAAGTGTTTTCATGTATGTTTAAATTAATTTTTACCCATTTTTTACTTTTTGACTTTTACTACATGTTATTTAAGGAATCTTTCTTTTGTTTACGTTACAAGGTACTTTTTTGACTTTTTCTACAAAAGTACGAGAAGAATATTTTTTTAACTTATACGACATGAAAGGATTTTTATGGTTTCATAAAGCATTATTTTAATGAAGCTTCCTCCAAAATATTTCATTATTGTTTTCAACAAAATCTCTTTCTTTTAAAATTGCATGACGTTTTGTGAAAAGAAATTGATTTTGAAGAAGAAATGATATTTTCCTCAAGAATTCATTTCAAGTATTTTATCAAAACCATTTTCCATCTAAGATGACATTATTTCATATGTGTATGTTTCAAGTATCATGTCTCTATGATTTAAATGGTTTCACTTTTCTTATTATGAAATGATATCTTTTCTTTTATATGGATTATGTGATGATGGAATGATGTTTATGAAACCCATTTTGTTTATTGGGTTATTATGAATGATGTATGTTTTTTTGTGGCACAAGTAAGAATGATTTCATTATGAGATGGGTGAGACCAATATTTCCCTCCAATGCATTGGGTAAAGATTTTATATCTCATGAGATAGACATGGCTGGAACGGTAAGTTAATTCAGTTTAGTGTTACAGGACTGAAATGAGAAGTGAACTCGATTTAGAATGGGACTTTGTACACTAAGATGGTCTTGGCAGCAATGTCTTGGATACTATGGAAATCATTACATGTGCTTAATGGATTACACAATTACATGTTTTATTCCCATGCTATTTTATCATGGTTTGTGTTGCATTATGATCTATGCCTTATGTACTTCCATGTTTTATGTCATTGCTCAAGATTTTAATGTTTAAACATTATGTTCATGTTTTTAAGTTCCAATGTATATGGTATGTTTTATTTTATCCATGATTACCCTTACTTAGCATTTGATCTCACCCTTTTTATGTTTTATTTTCCCCTAGGATCAAAAGAAAGGTTTTAGGTCAGGAAACAAAAAGTGGAAGATCTTTATGAGAGACGTTGAAGATCTTTCACCACGATTAGAACATTACGTTCTAGGTTTCCAAAGACACTAAACTATTATGGTCCTTGTCTGTCTATTTTTGTTATGTATTAAGTATTCTGAAAAAGTAATGTAATGTCCATGTACGTCAAGCTTAGGGTCTCTACAGTTGGTATCTTAGGAAAGGTTTAGTCAAACTTTGGAAACTAGGATACGAAAACATTAGTGAGATCCCTAGAGATATTTCTAAGGTATGTCTAGGGATGTACCTAAGGATAAGAATACATATAGGATATAGTCCTAGAACTACGGTAACGATCTTAGAATTTAACCTAAGATGTTAGATATTGAGGGTGCTACCCTTTACTATGTTGTTTTCCCTAGCATGATTTTTTCCTCTCACACTATTCTTTTTGGGTTTTAGAAAATGGCTGGAAACAGGAAGATTCATGATAATGGAGGATATGATGGACAATGGAATGATTTTCTTCATGAGAAACCAAATGAAACGGGATCTAGAAGTCCAAACATCGTTATTATTCCCAATCTGTAATCTCATAATATGATTAATAATCTCAACTTTGGTAAGTTTCCCGACTCAGATAATAAGAGAAAGATAGAGTTTCATGATGATCATAGAGGAAAGAAAGTTCAATCTCCCTCATGTAAATCATGTGGGAAGACGCATCAAGGAGACTGTTTGAAATGAACTGGAAGATGCTTTGGGTGTGGAAAGGAAGGACACAATTCCAGTAAGTGCAAAGAAAAAGGTTCAGTTAACACCATGGATAAGGATAATGGTATTGCTACGACATCAACAATGATTAGATGTTTTAAATGTGGAATGTACGGGCATTATGCAAACAAATGTCCTAATGGAAAATCTCATGAAGAGAATCAGCATGGTCATATGGGTAGTATTTATGTGGATGATGATGAGGAGACTACAAATGATATATGAGCTGAAATAAGTGTTGAATCTCAGTCGGTTGTTTTAGAAGGTAGTGGAATGATTGTATGTTTATTGAGAGTTATGTTGTATAGTTAATGGTACTATGGAATAAATAATCATCTAAGGATTTTTACACTATTGTTTTTCCTAAAAGTATTTGAAAGTATATGTTGAATGGTCCCAGTAACCATGGAATGTTATTCAGATATTTTTGTAAAGTAGATGATGAAGGAATAAAAAGATAATGAGATGTTTGATTGTATTCATGAGCTCATGATTGATATAAGGACTAAGTGATATCATGGTTTGAGTATATAGAATTTTGAGGATTTTGATATGTGGAAAGTGTTAACTTTTAACTGCATTCATGTTTTCACTAAGGTTTAATGGGTATTCATTTTTCAAGAGAATACATGATTAAGGCCTTCGAACATTTTTAATGTGACCAAAAAGACATATCTTATGATATATGGGGATCAACGATGGTATTAACATGCTTCTTATATGAAATCTCTTGTAATCGTTTTTACTATAATATAACAACGGACTGCAATATTATAGATAAGCCTAAAGATTGGAATGGATTATGTTGGACATAAGTTAGTATTGTTTCAGGATAGAACCTTCTTTCGATATTATTGATGGGATGATACAGTAATGTAGTTTTAGAAAAAGGACAACCAACAGGATGGGCGACATCCCATCGCGTCGGACAAGGCTGTGGGAATCAAACCCACAACCGAAGTGAGACTGGCCTTTATCGCCTACCACTGGCCTACAGGAAGTCCCTGGTTAATAGAAACTAGTTTTATTTTATTAAGCGGTATGATATATGAAGTATAAGTTCATTTTTGGAACTATATACGATTAATCTAACCATAAGATGGACTTATAACTTTTGCTAACCTTTTGTTTGAAAGAGATGGAATGACTCATCATTCTATCACATGATCTGCTAAAACATCACGAATAAAAAATTCAACTTCATTTCATTAAGGGATGAAGTGTAAATTGTTAAATTCACGAACAACAGTTAGATTGTACCAAAATCATGCAAGTATTTCTTTTAATTCATCAACTTTAGGGAAATTATCTTGAAAACCAAAA
The DNA here is from genome assembly GCA_963277665.1 of Viscum album. Classification (NCBI taxonomy): domain Eukaryota; kingdom Viridiplantae; phylum Streptophyta; class Magnoliopsida; order Santalales; family Viscaceae; genus Viscum; species Viscum album. The sequence continues at coordinate 1,229,046,806 of OY728162.1, read as the reverse complement.
ATGTTGTCCTAGTTCCCTTATATCCGATGAATCATATGGTACCTTAGATCATCACAAATCAATAGATTTGTGATTGTTGGATTTTTCATAGCCATGTTCTCTACCACTCTCCATTAGAACTTGATGGTTAGATTTTTCTTCCATATCCATATTTTCACCAATGTTCTCCTACGTGGAAACCTAGTGATGAGTTAATTTGGGTAACTGTTACATTTCATACTTTATTTTTTAAAGTCATGTTTTGGTATTCCTTTTTACGATGTGGGTTTCTATTAAACAAACTTTTTAGTAGTAGACCATTTATAATCCTGACGAATTTCGGGGGAGAAATTCATTTTAAGGGGGGTAGAATGTAACACCCCGAGATTTTATAAAAAATATTCTTTTAATTTCATTAATGTCTTGTGTTGTATACTACTCCAAGATTACCTTGTGCTATACGCAACACCATATTAGCTTGCAGTATACGCAACACTATTCTTGGATCGTGTTACACACAATTTTGATAATAGTTATTCTACGCAACATTGAGTATATATATATATATTCAATGTATAAATGAAATATGGTTGGATTCTGTTATATGAAACAGCGAAGGATTCTTTCACAACACGCAACCCTGACTTGGCTTACATTACACGCAATCGCGACCTTCCTCGATAGCGTGTGTTATACGCAATACCGGGTTTTACTAAACAACGATATATTATTATAATATTATTATGAACTAGCCGTTATGAGTAGTATTAACTAAATTTTGAATTTTATAACATTATTATTCATCTTACACATTTTCTAGAACATGGTATAAGAACAAAATAAATTTTTCTGGTGAAATAAGTATTTTTCAAAAAATGCATTTTTGCCGCCTTTTGATGGCGCAACCACTCTAAATCTAGTTTTTGAAATGTTTATAAGTTAAATTTGACAAAATAAAATTCTTATTTGGAATAAAGAAATAAAAATTTACTTTGGATAAATTTTTCGTATTATTCTGGTAACTTTTATATTTTGATGAATAGTAAAAACACGCTATATTTTAATGAAAAACGACTTTTTTCATCATAATAATTTATATGGTTAAATTATAACATTGAATGGTTTTAAAGTAAAAATAGAATATATTTTTACCATTTAATATAATTTAATTATCATTGATTTTACATTGAATTCGTAGGTTAAATCAATTCAATCTTTTGCAATGTTTTAAACAAAAACCCGTTTTCATTCGACAACGGGATTAATTTTAATTTAATTTCTGCAAATTCTATGTATTGAATTTGAAAAAATGGATTCCATATTTGGAATCAGTGGGTCCATATTATGTTAATAGGCTATTTTTTATTTTTGGGAATTATGAATAGTAACTACGGTAAATTTTATTTACCATAGTTAATGGTTAATCAGGTAATTAAGGGTAAATATAATATTATAAAATTACCCTAACACATGCCAAAATTCTATTGGATGGCTAAAGGTAAACTCATATCAACTAAGGGTCGGATTAGATTCATTTTATGAACTTTTGACCATGAAAATAATTTAATTATTATTAAAACCAAAGAAACTGACAACATGTCACTCTCTTAAATCTTATAAGTATAATAATTTTAATTTAGTGATAAACATCATAAAACATCGAACATTAATAGTATCCAGAAATCTAATAAAATTATCTACATCATGATAATTTATTTAGAATTTTTAGGGATTAAAAAATTGTCATTATTGGTGATATATTAATGATACAGAAATTATTTATTAAGTGGAAAATAAGTAATGTAGTTTTTATTGAAATAATAATACTCATTAAAAGGCCCACAAACCTGACCAAAACTTATTGGTAGTGTATATATACACCTTAATCATCCAATTACTTAATATATAACCGTTTGGATCATTATAAAAGTGATTATGACACTTATATTATTTTATTTTAAATGATGCCAAAGTTGTCACCTTCATAATGTAATAAATATAACAATTTGAATATTGTAATTTTAAGATAATAAATTCGAGTAAAAGTATTATTGTGAAATTTAATAGATTTATATTCATCATTGGATTTTATTTTAAATTTTTATGCGACAAATAAGTATATTAAATAATTATACAAAAATGTTGTAGTAATTATTTTATTAGAAGATAAACCAAATAAATGGTTTTAAAAATAATAAAATAAATAATATATGAACTATTTAATGTGATCCACTAATTTTATAGATAAATATGACCTTCTAGGAATCTATTAAAGCTTTTATTTAGAATATATCTTCTGTATATATTTTATTTAAATTCAAATAAATGAATAGTGTCAAAATTGACACTATTGTTATTTTATAAAAATAACATATTATAAAATTGTTCAAAAATCACAAAAATATTTAAAAATTGTAAATTTACATTTATAAGGTCTATAATTTTATAAAGTAAAAAATTATGGAAAATTCACAACAAATAAGTAATTATTTGTTATAATTTAAAATTTAGAATTTTATTACCACAAATAAACTTAAATAGATTAAATAAGGATAAATCGAAATGATAAGGTTTAAAATAAGATCCAAACATGTATAAATTTGATTGGTTGATGAGATTACAACCCTATATCATCTAATATTCTAATATGAGTCATTTTTGGAATTTTTTAAGTGGGGTTAGATTTATTATAAATTAACATTGTTAAGAATTCCAAAGGTTCCCCTCTCCTCCCTTATAAAAGGGCACCTCCTCCCTCTCATCCTCACACCAATTTGAGCCTTCAAGCTCGGAAAAACCCTGTAAAATTATCTTCTCCACTTCCCTAGAAACATCCTAGTGGTTTTGGTCTACTCTAAAGACCAATCTTAGTTCCCTAAGAGGAGGTTTCAAAGAGGCGTATCGAAGAAGAGGTAATTTCTTCTCCCGATTCATTCAAGCTTCTTTCTTCTTCAACTTCTTCTTCTTTAGTTGTTTCATTATAAAGTAATAACATAAGTATCACTAATATACTAATTTGTTATTATAAATATAAAACAACCCCATTTCACCTTCTATACATCCTACGGAAAACAAAATCACCGCGCGTGCGTACGTATGGAATACCGTCTCCACGCTGTGGTGTAATCTGTTTTTCCACCAACACCTTACTTGGATGGGTATAATGGTGTAACGAATAACTATACATAGTTATTATAAAATAATACCGATTCTGATATATTTTATCATCCACTCCAATTCAATTCAATAATTATGGAAATGATATCATCGCTCGTGCGTACGTACGGACTACCGTCTCCACAACGCGATGAGATTCATTCTCCATGTTAACCATTTAAGAATGATTATAAAGTATATATAAGCAATAATAATGAAATATATGAAATTATAAAGCTACTGGATTTATGTATATATGTATTTCATCTACTTAATTCCATTCAACTCAATAAATAAATGAAAACAGCGTTCATGCGTACGTACGGCCTACCGTCTCCATGAACGGTGTATTTATTTCCATTTATCGATCTATTATATATATGTATATTCTAAATATATATTATATATAAATCATGATTTATATTCTGGAATTATGTAATCATGATCTATGTAATCATATAAATAATTACAAGTCAAAACACGGACGAAAAATGAAACGATTTTACCCAAAACACTCTTTAACATGGAATTTACAAAAGAACGGGTAATATAAAGTCATAAGTTAACCATATATGATATCATAACAATGAATATGATTCTGTAATAAGTCAATGACATAATGTAAATCATTATATAGGAGTTTCAGATACATACGAAGCATATCATACATAAGGTAAGGGATAAATTTTGCAAATCTCATTTTTATCTGAGATTGCTTATTCGTAAGTATTTACTGGGGTTATTTCGATCATCCATGTCCATGTTTTATAAAAGTGTTTTCATGTATTTTTAAAGTCATTTTTACCCATTTTTGACTTTTTGACTTTTACTACATGTTATATAAGGAATCTTTCTTTTGTTTACGTTGCGAGGTACTTTTTTGACTTTTTCGACAAAAGTACGAGAAGAATGTTTTTTTAACTTATACGACATGAAAGGATTTTTACGGTTTCATAAAGACTTATTTTCATGAATCTTCCTCCAAAATATTTCATTACTATTTTCAAAAAAATCTCTTTCTTTTAAAATTGCATGACGTTTTGTGAAAAGAAATTGTTTTTGAAGAAGAAAGTTTATTTTCCTCAAGAATCCATTTCAAGTATTTTATCAAAACAATTTTTCATCTATGATGACATTATTTAATATATGTATGTTTCACGTATCATGTCTCTATGATTTAAATGGTTTCACTTTTCTTATTATGAAATGATATCCATTTCTTTTATATGGATTATGTGATGATGGAATGATGTTTATGAAACCCATTTTGTTTATTGGGTTATTATGAATGATGTATGTTTTTTTGTGGCACAAGTAAGAATGATTTCATTATGAGATGGGTGGGACATATATCTCCCTCCAATTCATTGGGTAAAGATTTTATATCTCATGAGATAGACATGGCTGGAACGGTACGTTAATCCGATTTAGTGTTACAGGACTGAAATGAGGAGTGAACTTGATTCAGAATGGGACTTTGTCCACTATGATGGTCTTGGCAGCAATGCCTTGGCTACTATGGAAATCATTACATGTGCTTAATGGATGCCACAATTACATGTTTTATTCCCATGCTATTTTATCATGGATTATGTTCCATTATTATCTATGCCTTATGTACTTCCACATTTTATGTTGTTGCTCAAGATTTTAATGTTTAAACATTATGTTCATGTTTTTATGTTCCAGTGTATATGGTATGTTTTATTTTATCCATGCTTACCCTTACTGAGCATTTGAGCTCACCCTTTTTATGTTTTATTTTCCCCCAGGATCAAAAGAAAGGTTTTAGGTCAGGAAACAAAAAGTGGAAGATCTTTATGGGAGATGTTGAAGATCTTTCACCACGATTAGAAGATTACGTTCTAAGTTTCCAAAGACACTAAACTATTACGGTCCTTGTGTGTCTATTTTTGTTATGTATTAAGTATTCCACAAAAGTAATGTAATGTCCATTTACGTCAAGCTTAGGGTCTCTACAGCCCAGTCCCGCTAGAGGGTAAAACTCAAAATTGCTCTGGCCATCACTACAGGAGGGTACAACACTGGCAAACCGAACACGGAGTGGGTCTCGCACAACCACCCAACTCTAGAACAACTCTCCCAAAAGAGGTTCAGCGCCTGTTCCATCACTGGTTGTCACTAGCACTGCTACCGGCCGATCCATCGAGGACGAAACCAGGGGGAGACCACTCAACCCTGCTGGTCAAACAAACGAGCACAGGGGGACCCTCTACGTCGTGAGAGTTCAAAGTGCGCAAAGCAGAACCCGACACGCACGTGGGGACCACACAACGTGTGGCCCCATCGCAACCCCAACCAAGCGCCCAAACGTTCTCAGGTACGAACAACCACATGTACCTCCAAGAATTCTCATATACTCTCAGAGTATACCACATTCTCAGCCCAAGGGCTATCGTGCACACGACACCCAACGTCAACGCGAAGGCGTGACGTAACATCTCCAACTCAAAGGCCCCGGCACGACCAACCACATCTCGTGAACCATTTATATCACTGTCCCAAGAGTGCGCGATCATACGCCAAGGGTCCGCTACAAACAAGGTAGGGCAAACCACCACTGGAGCACCTTTCATGCCTCAACATTTAATAAGATCGCACAAGAGACTCCGTACAGCCAATCAGATCACACTGTTGTAATCCTTGCGGAAAAACACGCGAGTTAGACTACTCAGTCGCCCGAAACGGTCAACCGGTGAAAAATGTACTATTCACCGTGACCAAACGTGTGTGGGGCCCACCCCAAGATGCCGAAACTGAACCAACGGATTATGCCACTATGATCCCCTCAGAAAAACACAAGGGATTGAGTACTCAATCGCCCAAAATGGACACCCGGTGAAAAAGGTACTATTCACCGTAGCCAGGTCGGGTGGGTCCCACACCACGTCCTCGAAAAAGGTCGGGCGGACTGTGCCATCGCAAAGCTCTCGGAATAGCACGCCAAATTGACTGCTTACTTGCGTGGAACGGGTACCCGGAGAAAAAGATGCGTTCCGGTGCACCGCACACAAGCGGGGCCACGTGGGACCCACATCCCGGTCCCGAAACTCAACGAACGGATCGCACTATTGCGATCCTCTCAAAAAACACACAAGATGGACTATTCACTTGTCCAAAATGGTCGCCCGGTGATCCAGATGGAAAAATCACCATCGACGCCGAAACGACCCTCGTGGGCCCCGCACCATCGTGCCGAAATTAAGCGGGCAGACTGCACCAACGCGATGCCCTCAGAAAAACACCCAACATCGACTACTCGCACGCCCCGAACAGACGTCCGAGGAAAAAGTCGTTAAAAGTTGCACGCAGCTCAAAAGACGGGATGTGGGGCCCACGCCTCAACTCCGGCTTCAGCACCCAAAACCACACTAGAAAACTTCGCCCCGGCGCCAGTGTCCCAATTCCACTGACGGCGCTCAAAACGGACGTTGGATGCGTCTGCGCCGTCCAAAACAAGATCCCCCGGAAAACGCCAATATGCTTAACGCACATGACGCGCCTCCGAGTCCCCTGTTTCGGGAGTTAGAAACCCCCCGAAACCATTTCAAAAAGTCCGTCTCGATTCAAGAATTTTGCGGCCGCAGACGGTGCCCAAATCGGACGCCCTGCGGATGATTTATTATTTATAAATCATTTTCATAATAATAATAATAACTATATTATTATTATTATTATAAAATTATTATTTCTTTTATTTTATTTTTACCCTTTTTTTTCTTGTCGCGCCCCTCTTTTTTTTATCTTTTGGTCCCCCCCCCCTCCAATCAAGGAGAGAGGGAGCCCCCCAAATCTCCACACTGATTTTCCTTATTTATTTATTTATATATTATTTTTTTTGGCTTCTTTCTCTCAACGAGGTCGTCTTCTCCACAGGACCCCCGCCATATGTGGGTCCTTGCTCCTCCATGTCGCGACCCAGGTCGCCCACACCGACCAGCACCGCGCCTCCACAGCAGACCGCCCGCTCGCCCAGCACTCCGAGCCGCCGTCCGTAGCAGCCACGCCGCCGCCTGGGTAGGCCGGAACCTCGCTGGACCCGGCTAAACCCGCCGAAAAACACTAAAAGCCCGCATTCTTCGGCGGACGACTGCAGACACCTCAAGGCTCGGATTTTAAATCCGAAAGATGCGTTGGAAACCTCATAAATTATACTTCACAAATATGGGCTTTGTTCGAAGATCGAAGAGAAAAACGACTCCTTAACTCAACTTGAAACAAGGGTTTGGAAATAAAAAGAAAAAAGAAGAAAAAAATGCAAAACGAAAATCTCCTACCTCTTGGGCGAAGCCCGACGCTTTGCGACGATCCGCACATTTCCATTACTGCTTACACCTTGCATGGGAGGGAGGAGGAGGAGAAGGAGAGGAGAGGTTGAGGTTGAGGGGGTTTCTCCATGGGGTGGAATGAAAGGGTGGGAGGGGGAGAGAAGAGTTTAAATAAATAAACCCTTTATTAAAAACTCGACCCACCTAAAACACCTGCGTCCAAAACCCTCGACGCGGTCAAGATTAAACCTCCCCTAGAGTAAAAACCACCTCACGAGCACAACGGCGGTCCCTGAATTTGATTCCGAGCATCCGTTTGAAAGTTATTAACCTCAATGCTCGAGGTCGCCAAATTACGAAAACGCCCCTGGGGCCATTTTTTCACAAATGGCCTGCACCCGCGAAACTTACACCCCTACTATGGTAAACGGCACGCTCTGAACTCAATGATACCCTCAGTTTTCCAATCTGAGTCACCATTTAAGAGATACTAGCGTTTCACCATTAAACGAATAAATAAATAAATTAATTTATCCATTTAACGTTCCGAAAGCGAGCGAGCGGTCCAAACATCCCGCGTCAACATGTTTTATATCATTACTAGGGTAAGAACCCCATTACGGACCCATCCGTACACTCGTATATCTGATCCAGAACTCTGTTTAGGAGTTATCCCATTTATTTGGCGTTTCGAGTGTGAACGCACTGAAAATTTAATTCCAGCCACTCCGGGGCTCCGAATCACACGCCGTCTGAAGGCGCTGCTCTGGAATATTATCAAGAATATTCCAAAGTCTTTCGTAGAAAAAACCGGGTTATTACACTAACCCTTTTTTTCTTCATTTCCCTAGGATATAAAGAAAGGTTTTAGGTAAGAAAACAAAAGGGGAAAATCTTTATGGGAGTTGTTGAAGGTCTTTCACCATGATTAGAAGATTATTTTTCCGAGTTTACAAAGACAATAAACTATTACGGTCCTTGTGTTTTTGTTTTTTTATGTATTAAGTATTCCGAAAAAGTAATGTAATATTTATGTACATCAATATTTGGGTCTCTACAGTTGGTATCAGAGTAAAGGTTTAGTTAACCATTGGAAACTAGGAGGCGAAAGCATTAGTGAGATCTCAAGAGATATTTCTAAGGTATGTCTAGGGATGTCCCTAAGGTTAAGTATATGTATAGGTTATAGTCCTATAATTACGGTAACAATATTATAATTAACTGTAATATGTTATATATTGAAGGTACTCCACCTTTATTATGTTTTTTCCCTAGCATGATTTTTCCCTCTCACGCTATTATTTTTGAGCTTTAGACGATGGCTGGAACCCGAAAGAACCGTGTTGATCAGTGTAATGGAAAATGCAATGATTGTCCTCCTGAACAAACCAATGTTATAGGATATGGAGTGCAAAAATCTTATTGCGATACATACACAAGCTATGAATCATTCTAGACTTTCAAATGAGCAGAGAAGGGAACAATATTCTATTGAGTCCTTCATGAGGCAACGTCCACCTTCTTTCAGTGGGTCTTCTGATCCACTTTTTGCTGAACAATGGATCAGTACCATTGAAAAGATATTTTCCATTCTTCATTGTTCGGAACATGAAAAATTCATTCTGGATATTTACAGTTTAGAAGGTGAAGTAGATCAATGGTGGAATCTAATTAAGAATACGAGGCCCTGAGATGAAATTGAATCCATGGAATGGGATGAGTTCAAGAACTTATTTTTCAACAAGTACTTCCCTCGTATTCTTTGAAAAAATATGGAGAATGATATCCTTAAGCTTAAGAAAAAGGATGATGAATCTGTTGGTATATACGAAGAGAATTTTACAAGGCTTTCAAGGAATTCATCTAGCTTTATCATCCAACCTGAAAGTAAAGTTGATCGATTCTTCAGTGGCTTAAAACCAAGTCTTCAAAGGGCATTAGCTATAAGAGACTTCAGTAGCTATGATGAAATTGTGTGTTGTTCTATCAAGGTATAAATGGAAGTTGATGTTACATATCCATCTCATGGTTTTGACAAGAAATGAAAGATGGAGTTCAAGGAGAAATTTCAGAATAATGGTGAAAAGAAGATGAATGTTTCTTTATGGTCAAAGTGTGGAAAGAAGCCTGGTGGAGATTGTATTAAAGGGACTAGAAAATATTTTAAGTGTCAAAAAGAAGGTCATCAAGAAGCTTAGTGTCGAATTAATGGAAAAAGGTTTTCTAATGATGTGAATAAAGAAAAGACTATAGAGAACGCACCACCAACACTTCAATGCTTTAAGTTCAATAAAATTGGGAATTATGATAATCAATGCCCTAATCCAAGGGTTAATGATGATCAACGTGAGAAACCTCTTAAGGAAAAAGATAAAGGGAAGTCACATGTGATCACTATTTTTGATGTTGAGTATGAAAATGATATTTTTTAATGATTGAGTGTTTATGTAATGGGATTTCAAAATATTATCATGGTATCACATTTATGGTATCGTGGAATTTTGGAATATCTATGTATTGGTTTTCAATAAATATATGGCACCGGTAACCATGAAAAGTGATTGAAATATTTTTTTAAAGAAGATGATATGCGCATAATGAATGGATAATGAAAAAATGAAATGATCTCATGACTGATATAAGGACAAAGTTATATCATGGTTTGATTATATAGAAATTTTGGGATTTTGGTATGTGGAAAGTGTTAAATTTTGACAGCATTCATGTTTTCACTAAGGTTCAATGGGTATTCATTTTTCAAGAAAATACATGATTAAGGTATTCACATGTTCATAATTTAACCAACAAGATATATTGTATGATATATGGGGGATAAATGATGGTATTCACATGCACGACAGATGACATTTCTAGTAATTGTTTTCTTTATACTATGAGCTTGGACAGATGTATTTTGGATAACCCTAAATATTGGAATGGATTATGTTGGACATAAGTTAGTATTATTTAATACTAGAACTTTTTTTGATATTATTGATGGAATTTTATAATAATGTAGTTTTAGAAAAAGGACAACCTACAGGACGGGCGACAACCCATAGCATCAGACAAGGCTGTGGGAATCGAACCCACAACTGAAGGGAGACAGGCCTTTATCACATTCCACTGGCCTACAGGAAGTCCCTGGTCAGTATAAATTAGTTTTAATTTATTAATTGGTATGATATATGAAGTATAAGTCCATTTTAGGAACCATATATGATTAATCTCACTATAGATGGACTTATGTATATTTAATAACTTTTGATAACCTTTTGTTTGAGACATATGGAATGAACTATAATTTTATCACATGATCTACTAACACTTCACTAATAACAAATTCAACATCATTTCTTTAAGAGATGAAGTGGAAATTGTTTAAGGAACGACAAACGGTGAGATTGTACCAAAATCAATAATGTTTTTCTTCTAATTCCAATTTCTTTTCAACTTTAGGGAAATGATCTTGAAAACCAAAAATTTTGTCTTATTTCCCTCATATCTGATGAATCAGATAGAACCCTAGATCATCACAAATTTATGGGTTTGTTATTTTTGGTTTTTTAATATCCATGTTCTATAACACTCTCCATTAGACATTGATGGATAGATTTATCTTCCATATCCATATTTTCACCTATGTTCTCCTATGTGGACACCTAGTGATGAGTTAATTTGGGTAACCATTTTGTTTCATACTCCATTTTTTAAAATTAAGTTTTGGTATTCCTTTTTACAATGTGGGTTTCTATGAAAGAAACTTTCATGTAGTAAACAATTTATAACCCTTAAGAATTTTGAGGGCGAAATTCATTTTAAGGGGGGTAGAATGTAACACCCTAAGATTTTATGAGAAAAAATTAATTTTTTTAATTTATTTGATGTCTTGTGTTGTATGCTACACCAAGATAATATTGTACTATACGCAACACTGTATTTTATTGAAGTATACACAACACTATTTTTGGCTTGCTTTACATGCAATCGCGACCTTCCACGATAGTGTGTGTTGTACGCAATACCGAGTTTCACTAAACAATGATATTTTATTAAAATTTTATTATAAACTACCTGTTATGAATAGTAATACCCACTTTTTGAAATTTTATAAATTATCTCTTTCAAAATGGACTTCATTTTTGAATTTTGAATATCAAAATTATCCTAGGGTGAAATTTTGGTATTTTTCTGAAAACTTTCAATTTTTGATGAATAGTGAAAACACTGGGTTACTATTTAAAAACCGACTTTTTATTTAAATAATTATTTATTTTATTTAAATTTATTTTAGCTAAAAATTTCTACATAATACATATATGTTCAATTTAATTCATTGGATTAATTTTATAATAATTTTAGATATATAAACATTTTATTGAACTTTTCACCGTCTTTTACCCACCTTTTAGGAGAATTTGAAAATTTACATAGAAATTAATTTTACTGCCTCTCTGAGTGGAATTTCGAAAATCAGAGAGACACGGTGATAAGAGTGGTTTGTCATGAACCATAATTCAATTAAATTCTTGTTAACCAAAAAATGTACCATAGTGGCACACCCTAGGGTCGATCATAAGGAGGTTGCTAACACCCACTATTTTCCTATTGTCACTATAATAAACTAACGAATATAAAATATGATACTAAGATAAATGGGGAGGAAAATTGAAATAAATAAAATATAATATATAATATATAATAATTCAATGCAATACAAAATGAATTTAGGAGAAAGAAATTAGGCAGTTGTTCTTAGGAGGTCGTGGTGGTTGATATCATAGTTTAAAAAGAATCACAATATTCAACTCAATGAGGTGATCAAGACCAGTAACACCTCACCTCCTCATTTGAAATGTAACAACCCATACTGAGACCTCTAAATACGGGGTAATTCTCTTCCTAAAGTCAGCTAGGATACCTCTTCTTTGACCATCACTACTCATGCCATGCTCTACCATATGCACGACACAAATAGCAAAGGGAAGGAAAATTGATAAATGAGAAGAAGAAATTGATGGTAGAGAAAATGGGGAGACTGCTCACCATAATCAATTTAACCACCAAAAAAATTATTAGAATTTAATAAAGGATAATAAAATTAAATCTCAATAACTCAATCAACCCACCATTCCCTCCCTCAAACAAGCACCGAGGTTAGTTCTCTATTTTTAGTCTAGTTGAGAAGGGAATAACGGTGGGAGAATACATAATATAAAATAAATGGAAGAAATGAGGTATGAAGAGGAAAGATAAAATAATATATATTACAAATAAAAGAAACCATTACAATAAAAATACTCAACCTTTCTCCCTTGAAATGTCTATCCTTGTAAAAGGGAGAGGGGGTACAAATTTATAGAGAAAATAAGTGAAGAAATCTCTCTCAAATTCTGACATCCGGATTTATTCGACATTTAGGCCCATTGAATGGAGGAATTGGTAACTGGACCCTTTTTGAACGTTCTTTATAATAGTCTTTCTCGTCCCTCCAAAAACGTTCATCCTAAGTGGTCCATGTATGAAAGAGTTATTGAAGTTTTAGTGCGACGCATTTAATCTGCCAAAGTGACTCATAGTCTTCCACAACTCCGACTTCCAATGCCATTAAGTCCCTGAAACCAGCCGATTAAGATGTGTACTACTTAATGAAAGATGTTCATTTATTCCTCATCCAGCTCCTTGTTGAATATCAGCTCCATTGGATCGGTTATCTTCGAGATAAAAGTTCAGTGTTGAAGCATTCCAATTCTACACATAGTTTTCGAGGTCCATATTATAAGCTGATTTTGGGCCTCCAAATGATTTATTGAGCTGGGCCTCCAGAAGGATGAAATTCGTCCAATGTTGTAAGTAAACCTAAAAATAAGGAATTTCACAATTTGGGTCAGTGTAGAAAATTATATGACCGAAATAATGAAGTTAAATAAAACAGGTTAACACCAAAATTAATCCTTTTTTGCATTTGTGCTCAAAATACCACTAAAACATAAAAATACCACAATTGCACATAAAATAACACTATTCTGGGTATTTGAACATTGAAATACAGTATATAATATATGAAAATTATATCTCCATCACTCCCCCACACTTAAACATTGCACTCCCGGGCAATCATCATATATCCAAATCACAATTCACACAAAACTCAACAATTAGAAAAAATCAATAGTCTCTTCCAAAATGAAATTCCATCATGTCTACTCTATGAAAAACAATTCCCAATAATTTTCATTCCTCGCATTTAAATTTATTCAACCTCATAAATCCATCCATGGCCCAATCACAACCTACCTCACCTTGAAATTTGTGTCACTCTTCACTCAAGAGAAATTAAATCTGTAGTTATGCTCATATTTGGAATGTGCATGTATCACCATAGGCTTGTGATAATTATCATCTCTCCACAGCGCAAAAAATGAAAATGAATTCAATCATGAGGACCTTTTTAGGTGAATTTTGTGGCTTTGGGTTGGTGGGAAAATGATTGAAAAATTAAGGCTAGAAAGAGGAGGTTGGACTCTTAAGCGCAATGCATGAATATTCAAGTGAAAACACATGATGAACCTCACTCAAACCACTTAAAAATGTGATACACAACACCGCCCCCTTTTTATATGACATGGTACATGAACCCAAAAATTAATCCAATGAATGTTTTCATCCAAGTTCTCCCATTTTTTTCATTTTTTTCATTTTTTCCATTTTTTTTCTAAAGCTTCAGAAAGGTAAAAATTTATTTTACTTTATTTTTATTTTTTTTAAGGAGAACGAGCTGAAAATTGAATACAATGAATGTATAACCATCATGACATTGAATTTGGATAGGGACATGAGTCATAAAAGGATTTAAAATGATAAATTCAAGCTCATCTCCATTTTTTTCATTTTTTCCTTTTTTTTGAAGGAGAACCAGATGAAACAATAAAACACAATGAAAGAGTTACCCATGCACAGTTTGATCTTTATCATACACTTCAAAAAATGTTTACACACACATCACATCACCCACAAATGAAACACTTCCCAAATAATTCACATGAAAGGCCCTTCCCCCACACTCAAACTTGAAATATCCACGCAATTACACTAAGAGTGCAGGTAGGTAAGGGAAAATCGGCTTGTAATGTGGCTTAAACCTATAAGGAAATTCATGTCATCTAAGGGATAACGAAAGATAGATGTAAAGGTAAATCTCAAAATAAAATATGGATAACAAAACAAATTCCTCAATCATATTAAAAACATTCCCTGAAATCCAAAGCTTTTAAAGAGAAAAATCACAAGTTCTGGTTCTCACACAAAATCCAAGCTTATCTTAAGAAAGTGTGGGTATTATAAAGAATATTTCAAAGTGGTTCATAATACCTCACAGGACACGAAATATGTATTGAGTCACTGTTTCATGGGCATGAATTTCAAAAATCGGTCAAACTCATAAGAATTCTTAAAAATACAATTCAGAAAACAGTTTCTCACATCAAAAATCATATAAAATCCAATATATCAAAAATCATTTCAACTTTCTCAAAATCAATTAGTGTGTCAAAAATGATCATAATATTCATTGAAGCTCAAGGATCCTAAAAAGATGAAAAATAAAATAAAAATAAATCACCCAAAACATCTATGTAGGTTGACACTTCCCCACACATAGATTTCAATACCCCTCATTGGAGCTCAACAAAAAATAAATATAAGGGAAGAAAAATAAAGGGAAGGAATGATACAACCTGACTTTATTTTTTAGTGGCAGCTTTGAGTTAAGATCCTAGATACTAACACTTGACCTAAAAGGCATGAAATAATGAAAATATGAGAAAAATAAATAAAAATAAAGAGGAATGGAGAAGAAAGAGGATAATGCTTGGTTTGACCCCCAAGCGGGTGCTAGGTTTTTTCTGCCCCTAGTCCAGCAGTTGCAGCGGTTTAACCCCAATCTGATGGTGGGTAGGATTTCTTGCTCAAAAAACACCAAAAAAATCTTTCTCCTAATTCTCTTCAACTGATACAGGTCTTGGAGGAACCCACATAACGAGTACATCAACTCCTCCCCCTTTTCTATGTGGTACAACTTATAATATTGGGGTAGGATAATGAATGGGTCCTCAACTTCAGCCATGAATTCTTTGGACACTTCGACATCAACATCCAGGGCTTTCTCATGTGATGTTGTTTCAAAACAATCTGAATGGAATTCAGAAAATAATTTCACTTGTATGTGATTAAAACATGAACATTCAATATAACAATATTCCCTTTCATGTAGGTCAGCTTGAAATGCGATCTCTTCAGGCAAGGCCACTGGGAATTCTTTTTCAGCAGGGACTTCTTCATCTTCTTCCAAAGAAAGAGAGGGGTATAAAGGTACTGATACTTCTTTGAATAAGATTGGATAATCACTTACCTTTTGGAATTCGACAAAATCATACCAATGTTCATCCAAAGCATGTTGATCTCCCACAGTTGTATCAGCTGGGTTTTTGTCTTTAGGAACCTCTTCAAGAAATGGCCAAGGAGAGACAATTTCATCTTTCAATTGAATCTTCAAGTCCTCCATGGGTTTGTCAACTTAAAATATAGTTGGAACAACATTTTCCTCTTCTTATTCAGCTTGGTTCTGTTGTTGTTGTCGTTCCATCCATAGAACTTTAACTTCTTCAACTTCAGCCGCCGGCGATGCTACCATCTTTCTTTCTTGTTCAAGGATTTTGAAATTATTTTGAATCATCGCAGAATCTTCTTCCATCTGTAGCATAATAGACTCTTCCCTGCTAGAAAATTCAGTACTAGGCCAAGAATATGAAAAATTACTAAAATAATCCATCTCGACCAAAAAAAAATAATTATATTCAATGAAGTATTTTTTTTGTTTGTTTTTATGAAAAATAGAGTGTAGAAGCACTTGGCCACCCCAGAAATGGCGCCAAATTGATGAGAGTGGTTTGTCGTGAACCACAACTCAATTAAAATCTTATTAACCTAAAAATGTACTATAGTGGCACACCCTAGGGTCGATCAAAAGGAGGTCGCTAACATGAACTATTTTCCTATTGTCACTATAATAAACTAACTAATATAAAATATGATACTAATATAAATGGGGAGTAGAATTGAAATACATAAAATATAAATATAATATATAATAATGCAATGCAATACAAGAATAATGTTAGAAGAAATAAATTAGGAAGTTTTTCTTAGGAGGTCGTGGTGGTTGATATCATTGTTTAAAAAGAATCACAATATTCAACTCAATGAGGTGATCAAGACCCGTCACACCTCACCTTCTCATTTGAAATTTCACAACCCATACCGAGACCTCTGAATACAGGGTAATGCTCTTCCTAAAGTTAGCTAGGATACCTCTCCATTGACTATCACTACTCATGCCATGCTCCATCGTATGCACGACAAAAATAGCATAGGGAAGTAAAATTGATAAATGAGAAAAAGAAATTGATGGTAGAGAAAATGGGGTGACCGCTCACCATAATCAATTTAACCACCAAAAAAAATCTTATAATTGAATAAAGGATAATAAAATTAAATCTCAATAACTCAATCAACCCACCATTCCCTCCCTCGAACAAGCGTTGAGGTTAGTTCTCCATTTTTATTAGAGTTGAGAAGGGAATAACGGTGGTAGAATACATAAAATAAAATAAATGTAAGAAAGGAGGTATGAAGAGGAAAGCTAAACTAATATATATTAAAAATAAAAGAAACTATTAAAATAAAAATACTCAACCTTTCCCCCTTGAAATTTCTATCCTTGTAAAAGGGAGAGGAGGTACAAATTTATAGAGAAAATAAGTGAAGAAATCTCTCTCAAATTCTGCCATCCGGATTGAATCGACATTTAGGCCCACTGAATTGAGGAATTGGTAATTGGACCCTTCCCGAAGGATCCTCATAATAGTATTTCTCATCCCTCCAAAAAATTTCAGCCTAATTGGTCCATGTATGAAAGATTTATTTAAGTTTTAGTGCGATGCATTTAATCTTCCAAAGTGACTCTTCATCTTCCACAACTCCGACTTCCAATGCCATTATGTCCTTGAAACCAGCCGATTCAGACGTGGACTACTTAATGAAAGATTTTCATTTATTCCTCCTCTAGATCAGTGTTGAATATCATCTCCATTTCATCTATCAGATTCGAGACAAAAGTTCAGCTTTAAAACATTCCAATTCTGCACACAGTTTTCGAGGTCTGGATTATGAGCTGATTTTGGGCCTCCAAATGATTGATTGAGCTGGGCCTCCAGAAGGATTAAATTCGTACAGTGATGTAAGTAAACCTAAAAAGAAGTAATTTCACAATTTGGGTCAGTGTATAAAATTATATGACCGAAATAATGAAGTTAAATAAAACAGTTTAACACCAAAATTAAGCCTTTATTGCATTTGAGCTCAAAATATCACTAAAGCATAAAAATACGACAATTGCACATAAAATAACACTACGGTGGGTATTAGAACATTGAAATAAAGTATATAATATATGAAAATTATAACTCCATCACACGGTTAATATCAAGGAGTAAAATTTTGTTCAATACGATAAAAATAATTTTTGGTGAATAGTAAATTTTTACTTTTATTTACCACAGTTAAAATTAAATAGGGAAATTAAGGGTAAAAATGATATTATTATTACACTAACATGTGTCCTAATTATGTTATATAAGTGTAATTCGACCACAAACAACCTTAGGAACAGAGTACTACCCTTTAGGTCCACTTTGATTAGATTAAGACATTTATTATTATTTTATTTAAAGAAGAGTTAAAATAGTTAAAATCAAAGTTTAATAACTAAAACATTTTTAATATAGGGTTATACATAAGATAAATTTGACTATAAATATTAATTAGAAATATAAAATTATTTCCTACATAATGGTATTTTATTTATAATTTTTAGACATTAAATAATTTAAATTATTGATGACACAATGATGATGCAGTAATTACCTTATTAATGAAATATTATCATAATTGATGTTATAAACACCAAAATAAATGTAATTTGAGACTTTTTATGAATTAAAATAATTTAATAGGTTAATATTACATGTTATTATTGATTTAATTATCTTTTATTGAATTAATAATGCTGTTATAATTTTTACAGAAATCAATTACCAAATAGTGTCAAAATTGACATAAAATAGTTTTTTAAAACAAATATTATATTATTAATTATTATTATATTCATAGAAATATAAGGTTAGAAAAATGAATTAGATAAGTTTTATATATTAATAATGATCCACTCGGGGTTATTGTGGCTTTTTATAGTATGTTTATTTACCATATAGTGTAAGAAAACAAGAAGACGCGATAAAAGTTAAATTATTTAACTTAGAGTTAAATATAAATGATAAGGTTAAAATAGTAAATTAAACTTATCTAAAACCTATTGGTTGAGAGGATTTAGATCCATCCCCTCTTTATCTTCTAAATAAGTCACTTTGGAGCCATTATAAACTGAATATGACTTTATTATAAAATAATATTTTAAGTTTTTTCCTAAAGTGCCCATCTCATCCCTTATAAAAGGGAACCTCCTCCCTCTTCTCTTTACACAATTTTGAGCCATAAATCTTGGCCAAACCCTACCCATTTACATTATCAACTTCCCTAGAAACATTTTTGAGTTTCTGGTATCCTCAAAATACTAACTCTAGTGCCTTAAGTGGAAGCTTAAAAGAGGTGCGTCGAAGAAGAGGTAATCTCTTCTACTGATTCTTACAAATTTCTTTCTTCTTCAACTTCTTATTATTTAGTTGTTTCATTATAAATTAATAACATCAATATCACTAATATACTGATATGTTTTTATAAAATGAAACAACCTCATTTAACCTTTTATCCATCCTACGAAAAACAAAATCACCACGTGTGCGTACGTACGGAATACCGTCTCCACGCCGTGGTGTAATCTGTTTTTCCACCACCATCTTACATGGATGGGTATAATGGTGTAAATAATAACTATATATAGTTATTATAAAATCATACTTATTCTGAGATATTATATCATCCACTCCCATTCAATTCAATAATTATGGGAATGATATCATCGCTCGTGCATACGTACGGATTACCGTCTCCACGACGCGATGAGATTCATTCTCCATGTTAACCATTCAAGAATGATTATAAAGTATATATAATGAAAAATAATGAAATATATGAAATAATTAAGCTATTTTATATATATATATATATATATTTCATCTAATTACTTCCATTCAAGTCAATAATTAATGGAAAACAATGTTTATGCGTATGTACAGCCGACCGTCTCCCTGAACGGTGTATTTCATTTCATTTATCTATCTATTATATATATATATACTGAATATATATGATATATAAATCATGATTTAAATTCAAGAAGTATGTAAATAATGATATAAGTAATAATAATATCAAGAACAACAATCCCATACACATATGATAAATAAAACGATTTTACCCAAAACGCTGCTTTAACATGGAATTTTCAAAAGAACTGGTAATATAAAGTCAGTAGTTTACCATATATGATATCATAACAATGAATATGATTCTGTAATAATTCAATGATATTATTTAAATCATTATAAAGGAGGTTTGGATATGTACGAAGCATATCAGGCCTAAGGTAATGGATAATTATTTCAATCTCATTCTTATCCGAGATTGTTTATTCGTAAGTATTTACTGGGATTATTGTTATCATCCATTTCAATGTTTTCTAAAAGTGTGTTTATGTATGTTTAAAGTCATTTTTACCCATTTTTTACATTTACCACATGTTATTAAATGAATATTTTTTTTACCATACGAGGAAATTTTTGACTTTTCCGACAAAAGTATGAGGAGAATGTTTTTTTTAACTTATACGGCATGAACGGGTTTTTACGGTTTTATAACACCTTATTTTCATGAATCTTACTCTACAAGATTTCATGACTATTTCAACATAATCCTTTTATTTTAAAATTTCATGTCATTTTGTAAAAAGAAAATGATTTTGAATAAGAATGGATATTTTCCTCGAGAATTCTTTTCAAGTGTTTTATCAAAACCATTTTTTATCTAAGATGACATTATTTTATATGTGTATTTTTCAAGTATAATATCTCTATGATTTAAATTGTTTCACTTTTCTTAGGATGAAATGATATCCATTTGTTTTATATGAATTATGTTATGATGGGATGATTTTTATGAAACCCATTTTTATTCATTGGGTTATGATGAATGATTTATGTTTATGTTGTGGCACAAGTAAGAATGATTTCATAATGAGATGGGTGGGACCTATATCTCCCTCCAATGAATTAGGTAAACATTTATATCTCATGATATATACATGTCAGGAATGTTATGTTAATCTAATTCAGTGATACAGGACTGGAACGAGGAGTGAACTCGATTCAGAATTGGACTTTGTCCACTAAGATGGTCTTGGCAGCAATGCCTTAGCTACTATGGATATCATATCATGTTCATAATGGTTTTCCAAAATTACATGTTTTATTCCCATGATATTTTATCATGATTGATGTACCTTTATGATATATTCCTTTTTTACTTCTAAGATTTATGACTTTGCTCAAGATTTTGATGTTTAGATTTTATATTCAATTTTTTGCATTCAAATGTTTATGGATTGTTTTATGTTTTCTATGTTTATTCTTACTGAGCATTTGAACTCACCCATTTTTTTGATTTCTTTTCCCCATGATATAAATAATGATTTTAGGTAATAAAACAAAAGGGGATGATCTTTATGGTAGATGTTGAAGATATTTCAACAGGATTAGAAGATTATTTTTCCAAGTTTCCAAAGACACTAAACTATTATTGTCCTTGTGTGTTTGTTTTTTTTATGTATTAAGTATTCTGGAAAATTAATGTAATTTCTATGTATGTTATGCTTTGTGTCTCTAAAATACTTTACCAAATTCTAATTAACTTTTTTCTTTATGTATCAATCTTATAAACTTTATGTATTTTCCTAAGTGTTTTCACTTTTCTAATTTCATTAAATATGGCACTTATGTATTTAGAGAAATTTGTGAGATTTCCATTTTGAGTTCCACGGTAACCCTTAATATTCTATATTTGTTCATTACATATATAGATACCTTTACTATGACCTTTAATGTTCTCTCATAATTTGTCTTAGGTTCTCTAATTTTTGAATATATATCTTTTAGAATCTATTTCTTCCAAAGTTGCAGCCTTCTTTACATTCAACAAATATTTTATTTCTGAATAATTTCTATAGGAACTCCACTTCTAGTAAAACATAAAGATAATCATCCAGTATAATAAGCATAGTACATCCAAATGGAAACAAATACTATATAACAACCTCTAGTTCCAATATACAGTGATTCTAATTAATTCCACTAACACTATTTAAATGCCTTCTCTAGGTTGAAAACGTGTGTTCTCAATCTATCAATGTCACATGTTATTTTTCAATGTCACTCATAATGACCCCATATAAATTACTATTGTGATAGTGGCTATTTTATTACATATTAGCATAGATCACCATATAGAGTATCTAATGCTTTAGTATTATTAGTAAACTATATACACAATTTCATTTATATTAAAATGAGAATAATAATACATCATATGAAAACAGAAAACTGCATAATTCTTTTTATGTCCATTTTATTATATGTAGTACTCCTATTTGTTACCTAAGAAAATGGGAAATAATATAAATGGTAATCTTATATTCTGAGTTAAGAAGTTGCATATAATGGATGTAATTACAAATAAAACATTATGGAAAGAGTAAATAAACCATGATATTCCATATAAAATGAAACTAGCAAAAAAAATTAAAAGAAAATACAATATTAATAGATTCTAGGATAATAATAACTAAACATATACTGATGGGAATGAATATTTTTGGACATATTAAACGTACATTCAAGGCCTTATTCCAATCCATATTATATAAAGGGTAATGATTCACCCATTACCTTATCTTAGTTATCTCAAGAGACCCACTTGTTCACTGAGGGGATATATAATTTCAGTCCTCACCAAATAAAATCCCTATTAAATATATTAAAAACTAAACAATTTCATGGCATAATGTTTAAGGAATAATCAACATAAATACATAGAACAATTTCTTAATGATGAATATAATGAAAGATATTGATATATAAAATAAAGGGTTATATGGAACAAAATTATTTTCACTACTAAAATAAAAAAAATTATATCCAGGTTAAGTCATCTAAGTAATAACTTGATATTTCTCAATGTGTAAATAAACACCCAAAACAAGTGAACTATATGAGAGTATAGTCATTGGGATTTTAGAAGGATTAAGTTATCAGGATGTCTTGGACTCTAGATACATGTATTTATAAAGTTATAAGACCAATTCAATGACAAATAAATCATTCATAATTGTTTTGTAAGAAGCAATAAATTTATCCAAAGCATATCCCCAGATGTTTCAAACTAGGTGTGAAGCAAGGCCTATTATCATGCATGAGGTGATGAAAAAAATATAATACCAATGCCCCTTTTTGAGTCATTATACCTAGGTATATGTTTTCTATATTATCATCACTCTGAGTATCTATAACGGTATTTCATTTCTTGGGAAGAAAAACACATTTTACTTTACTAACATTTTAAATGGTTCAATGGCTACGATATAGTCTAAATAGTATATTGACATAAAAATGGATATAATGAGAGGGAATAAAAAATCTATAAGTTAAAAAATACGAAATGGAATATAATTCCATTGAATAATAAAAACTTTATAATAATAAAATAAACAAAATAGGATAATTAAACAAAGGTAATGGACTTGAAAAGGGAAGAGGATGATTGTGGACCCTTACCTTGAGAGGATGCTTCTTAATTATAGAGAGGGAATCTTTATAACCATGGATACAACCTGGAGAGAATATTGAGAGGGATATTTAGAGATAATTTAGGCTTAAGGGATATTTTTTGGAATTTGATATGAGGATGGGGGTATTATACTTGAGGATGGGTGGTTTTAAAGGAATAAATATTAGTAATTTTGTTTTATAAGTGAAAAACTTATGGGTGAAATAAATTCCATCAAATTTTTTGGATTATTAATTAGTAAAATTGGGTTTTTGAATATTAAAATCCTTCCAAAATCAAAAATTACCTTCTAAAAAACCCATTTAATGCAGACAAACTAAAAATAATTTTTATCTCAAAAATCCAATTTTTAGTTCTAAAATATAAAGTTTACACTTCTATATTAATATTAATATTTTTATAATTTTTTTATAATTATTAAGTGAAAATTTTATTTAATAACATATTTCATATATTTTTTAATCATTTTCAAATAATAATGATTTCCTAAAACCACAATTCTTGTAAAATTGTAATTTTCATTTTTTCACAAAAAAATCAACATTGTCGGAAAATTCGCAAATATGAAACCTAAGATAATTTTGATGTGGTGAGTAAGAAATGAAATTTATTATTTCAAAAAGAATATCTAAATATGATAATTTTTATTTTTAAATAAAAAATCCTTATTTATGGAAATTTAACAAATTTTATAGCGTAGTAAACATTCTTTTCATTATAAAAATTACATAGGGATTTGTTAAAAAATACATTTAGATAAAATGTTTTTTATTTGATTATTTAATGAAATAAAATTTATTCAAATCTTATACATTTATCATAAAACATACTCTAAATGTAATATATTTATTGTTTCCAATAATATAATATTTACTATATCATAAAATAATCTCGATGGTCACTTAAATGCTTCTACCTAACCAACTAAAATAATGAAAAACTATCTTATTAACTGAGTTTATTAATATAAAATGGACATATCACCCTATAAATACAATAAAATTATCATCCTTAATCATTAACATAGATTATATAAAATTTCAATATCATTTCCAAAATAAATATTGTATTACTAAATCTCTGTTTCTCAGTTATTGTGTTGAATGAGGATACGATGATTTTAGGAGATTTACGTGACCAAAATTTTTACATTTTACTTTATTTATCCTCTATTTATTTTTTCCATTATAATATTAAGTGTTATATTGGTAATTTTGGTAGATTGAATTTAATTTTCTCAAATAATGAAATAAAACATGTGTCTTATGTTATACTATATTACCAAGAGTGACACAAGCATGCATATTTAAATGAAATTCATTTATGGGTTGTTACATTTGTTCCCCTTTATGAAAAATCGCCCCCAAAATTTAATTTCATACATTATGGGGAAACAAACAGGTGAATTATATGGCATTATTTCGTTAGGTTCCTAGGCTACCTCTTCAAACTTGTGATTACTCTATTACACTTTCAGGATGTAGGATATACTATTCATCAACACATCATCTATAGTATCAGAAGTCTCAAAAGGATCCACATTATATGAAAAATCAGGTTTGTTCTATATCCCAGCTATGGTGAGTCCATGAGTTGGGTCTGGGATATATTTCTTTATCATTGATACATGGAATACTCTACAAACTTTATATATGATGGGTGGTAAATATAATTGATAATCCCCAACTCCAATTCTCTCTAGGATCTCTAATGACCCAATGTATCTCGAACATAACTTCCCATTCTTCCCAAACATTATAATCCCTTTCTATGGTGATACATTAAAGAAGATGTGATAACATAGTAGGAATTCCAAGTCCTGTCTTATGTTATTATCATATATTTTCTATCTATTCTATGATATTTTGATATGATTCTAAATATCTTTCAACTTCTATGTTTTCTCCTCAATGATTACAGGGCCAACTATCTTCCTCTCTCCAAACTCATCATATCACGTAAGAGTATGAAATCTCTTTCCATTTAAGGAATTATATGGTTCCATTTGGAAACTATATCCTTTTACACATATTATTACATGATTATTTAATGTAAATATCAATTAATATAACAGAAGGAACGTAAAGGCCTACAGTATTTATAAAACAATGTTCATATTGATTTAAATGGAATATAAAACAGGGAATCCTTATTTTATTCTTCATTGTGAGATCATAAAATTCATTTGAGCTCTTAATATTGTAAGGGAAAATATATGAAATTCATTAAGAAAGGGGTGAGATAAAAATCCCAATAAGGGAATAAAAATGATAAGGAAACATTACATTTGAGTCAAACATATGACATCATATCATAAAAGAGAACTATAATTAGTAATTTCAAAGAATAGTGTCATAAAAACGTGATATCATATTATCATGGAAACATAAGAAATGTGGAAAAACATATAAAATAAAATAAACATGATTCAAGACTAACTTCTTATACAATATCACATGGTGGAAAAATTCATGTAATGAAATAGGTTTACTCTCTAATCTCGTACATGATGTCTCATTAGATTGAATCTTTACTCGGTGCATTGGAGCACTATATAGGTTCACCCATCGTAACTTGTTAAATATCTATGTGTGACACATAAATGAATCAATAATAAGTTATCACAGAATAATTACCCATGGAATGAAAATGGTTTTCATAATATTTCTTCATATCATAAATAAAGGAAATTTCATAATAAAAGATTTTGATAAATATTCATAAGGAATGTATTAAAAAATTAAAGTAAGGGATGATAAGATAGATATATATGAGAGAAATAAAAATATAATTTATAATAATTTCATATCATTAAGAGAGTTATAATTTTTTTAGGTGATAAAATTTATAACAGATGATCGTTGTCATGCACGCTCTCAAAAATATTTTTTATTTTACTAAGTGTCGCACAGTGGCTGGCCTGGGTCGTTCCCTCAAAGAGGTAATGAATTAAAAAAATATTAATATTCTAGAATGAAATATGAAAATAAGTTAAAACAACTGACGCACATGTAGGGGGGTTTTTTAACTGGATTTCAGACAATAGAATAAACAACGAATGAGTGGGAACAATTGAAGACATAATTTCTTTAAAAACACTTATATGAGAAGACAAAGTTGATATAATCCACCCCTTTATGATATTTTTATCATTATATCATATGATTATATTTATTTCAATTATTACCACCTAACCTTTTTAACCCTTGAACCCCACAAAAATTAACACGGCCATAAATATTCAAAAATTTATCCTTAGGTCAACTTTGGGACATCCAATCATAGTACACTGCTTTGAGTATGATCCGAAACCCAACATATGGTCAATGGTCTGTTAGGTAAGAATATCTTACATAAATTTTTAAATTAATTGTTTTCTGGGATTATAATTGAACCCTAAAATTCTATCCCAAGTTGATTAGATATTTTGATTTAGGTTTCATTCACCCAATTTACACAAGAATGATCATGAGGTTAAGTTCAAGTCGATTGAGTAACATAAAAATTAAAAAGAAATTAATTGATCCCAAATTATGAATTACAGTTTTTGTATGGATTCAGAATAAATAAATAAAGTGATTTGGGATTAGTTCAACAATGAACTAAAACACTCTTTCATGGGTGGAGTTGTCATCATGGAGATGTTTTGCATGAGCAATGGATTGAAAGGAGAAAATCCAATCTCATATCCACTATTATATTGTTACACAAATAAGGAAAATAAAACGATGAAAATAGAAGGTTAAATAAGATTAATTTAAGAACAAATAATGTTACAAGCTTTGAAAGAAAATAACTAAAAAGTGGATGTGAGAGAGGAAATCCTTCTTTGAGGAAATGTTTTCACAAGGCCTTACATCATCATAGAGTTTGGAGGTGTTCCCAAGATCCACCCTTTCTTCCACACCTTCCCAAATCCTCTACCAACCCTATCAAAAAGTGAAAACCCCCTTTAAATATATTTTGGGAGGGATAAGGTTATATTTCATTTTTTTTATGTGAAATAGAAACTCAGAAAAATATTATAATCCATGTTACACTGTATATTTTACCTTCAAAACCCGTGAATTAACTGGTCATCTAAAAGGTTCATTTTTTAGGAATCTTGTCTTCTAAATTTCATCCAAATTTAAGACCAATCCATGGATGGATGAAGAATATATTTCCCACATGTTTAAGTGATGTCCAATATGGATAGTTCCATCTATCTCTATATTTATGGCCCATTTACCCCCACATAAATGCAAGATGTTGCTCTGATTTCCTAATAAAATTTGTTTACAATTATGTGATGAACACATTTGAAAAATTTAAAGTTAAAATAATTTATATAAAAATATTTATATTTCAAATAATTCAACGAATTTTAAAATGGAAAAGATATAATTTTCATCAAATTTTCAAATGAATGATCTAATCCCAAATATTCTATAAATAAACATATTTTACACAATGTGAGGAAATCAGTTAATTTATTATCAATAAAATTTTGTTTTATCAACTCCCCCACACATACCCTTTTGAAATCCAATGAAAAATCTTATATCATGTATTCAAAAAAAATTAACAGGATATGCATGTTCATATTACTCAATCCACAGTGGAAATATAGGCAAATTAGGAATCCCATCAGGAGTCAATATCAATAAATTTTAAATTCATTATCTCATAAATCTTATCAAAACATAATCTTGTGAGATTCATAACCCTGATAATAGATAAACAAGTCATGGGTATAACATGCCTCTAATTCTATGTGTGTGTGTGTGCCAGCAGTTCCAAGCTCATAAATCCACACTTTATTCAGTATATTCATGTAAATTAAAACAATTCTTCTAACGTGGTTTAATTCACTGAACCTGTTCTACATTCCTTTTAAATCGAATTTCAAGACCCAATAACTTAAGAATTCCCAAAATTAAAACCTTAAAATACCAACCTAGATATACTCATATGTCTGACATTTCATCACTCCCTCATTTATTTTTATTTATTATTTTTTTTAAGATGCACTTTGAAAAAATCTCACACTCAATTCTCAACCCATGTTTGATTTCCTCGTGACACTAATTTTAATTGTTATAACAAGATAAAAGGTTGATTAAGAGAGGTTTTTGACTTCTCTATGATACAACCCATATTATTATTATTATTTGAGGGCATACAATAGTCAGATAATAGGCACATTGACATAGGTCAATTAGGTATAGTAATTAAACCGATCAGAAGAGAAACGAATGTATGGATCAACCAATTAATTTTCATTACATAACATGACTATACCTTAAATTGAGTAAGAAAAATTTCAAAATTCATGGTTGAGTGATTTTTTTTGGATAAATCAATGAAAAAATTTACCATGAACAAATATCACAAATAATGATGTCAAAATATAAAAGTTTTTATAATGAAACAACCATTCATATCATCAATGACTTCAATTTTTATAAAAATCAACCCTTGATGATTAAGTCTTACTCATGATTATTATTATACCAATGAATTTTGAAAACATTCATTTTCTTTATGATTCACATGATAATGTTACATGATATATTTTTTTTACTGATTTTTTTTTTAAATTTATAAAAAAAATTAATAAAAACCCACACAAAACACACTCGTAAAAATCCTAAATAACTACCCCAAAAAATTTTCCCCTCCCCCAAACTT
Source organism: Viscum album (assembly GCA_963277665.1). Lineage (NCBI taxonomy): Eukaryota > Viridiplantae > Streptophyta > Magnoliopsida > Santalales > Viscaceae > Viscum > Viscum album. The sequence goes on along the minus strand of OY728162.1, from coordinate 1,229,017,797 downwards.
AAAATATTTCATTGTCCTTAATGTGAACCTATAAGATGATTTGTGCACATGAAAAGAAGAATTTTAAATAGAATAAATAATGTAAATGTAAAAGGGATAGGAACAACTTGATTTGCTCAAGTGATAATGGGGTCATGTAGTGTGATGAAATCCATGACATCAATATGAATTACATAAATTTATTTCTTTGAACATTTCATGTTGATTGTAAATCTCCTTCAAGTGTCCTCTTGTGTGATTTCCACTACACCATAAAAAACACTAGATACAATATAAGGACCTAACCATCTGGAATGAAACTTTCCATACATTATCTTTAGTCATGAGCTATAGAGAAGAACATTCTCTCCAATATTAAACTCCCTTCCTTGGATCATTCTATCATGAGCTACTTTTTTAAATTTATTGTAGAGCCTTGAGTTCTCATATGTTGACAATCGAATCACCTCAAGATCGTGAATTTTCAGCTTCATTTGGATTTAATCTTGGTCCAAATACATGTGTAATTTTTTTATATCCCAATAAGTATGTTGATCAACATTCATGGGGAGATGAAACACTTTCTAAAAAATAATATGAAATGGGGACATACAAATGGGTGTCTTGTATGTTGTCATATAAGCATATAGCGCATCATTCAAGCACTTTATCCAATCCTTCCTATTTGGATGCATGGGTTTCTCCAAAATTTTCCTCAATTCAAGATTTGAAACCTCAGACTAGCCTTTGGTTTGGGGTGGTATTTTGTTGATGTTTTTTGTGTCACTCTATACTTTAGAAGGAGGGAAACCAAATTTTGATAGAAAAATTCTGTCTCCTGATCAATAATGACAACCTTTGGTACTCCAAACCGGAAAAAACTTGTGCTATGACCAAGTCAACTACAAAATGAGAGTCATCAATCCTGGTGGAATATTCCTCAACCCATTTACTCACATAATGAAAAACAACCAAAATATACAAATAACTAAATGAACTAGGAAAAAGAATCATTAAATCAATTCCCCACACATCAAAAATGTAACATAATAATATGGTCTATTGAGGGTCCTCATGTCTCTTATAAATGTTACTTGTGTGTTAGAAACATGAGAACGACTTTCAAAATATACAAGCATCACAGAATAAGAAAGGCCAATATAATTCAGATTCTAAAACATTCCTTGTAGTCTTTTGGGGTCCAAAGTGTCCTCCACATTAAAGTGTATAGAAAAAAATACAGAATAGAATCAAAATCATAATCTGGAACACACCTCCTAATGACTTGATCACTACACATGTGTCAATGGTAGGGATCATCCCACAAATAATACCAAGACTCACTTTTTAATTTTTGGACTGGATTTTTCTTTAAATTTTCCAGGATTTCAGATGCAACAAGTTAGTTCACTAAATCTGTATACCTTGGATGCATTCCTAAGATGGAATAAAGATTATCATTAGGTAAAGTGTCCCGAAGGGGTACTTGGTCCAAGGTGTTGGCCTATAGTGTCTGAGTAATCCTACTCATGTGGTCCACCACAATGTTTTCTAACCCTTTCTTGTCCTTTATTTCAATATTGAATTCTTGAAGAAGGAGAATCCATCAGATAATTTTGTGTTTTGCATCTGGATTCTTCAAAAGGTACCTTAGAGCTGCATGGTTAGAAAAAACAATAAATTTAGAGCCCAATAAATATGAAAAGAATTTATCAAAAGCAAATATGATTGTAGGAAACTACTTTTCCATGGTAGTGTACTTTGATAGGGCGGGATACAATTTCCCCGATGCATAGGCAATCATAGGTCAATGTACCTCCACCATCTATGATAAGACATCTCCAAACGCAAAGTTGGATGTGTCACACATAATTTCAAAAGGAATTTCCCATTGTGAGGGTTGCATGATCAGTGTTGTGTCTAGACACTTCTTCATCTCATCAAATTCTACAATTTATGAATCATCAAACAAAAAATCAAAATCCTTTTGAAGTAATTGCAACAAAGGAAGAAAAATTTGATTGAAAAATTTGACGAATCACCGATAAAGGCTTGAATTACCTAGGAATGTTCTAATATCATGCACACATGAAAGATTGGATAAGGATTATATAATGTCTATCTTAGATCTGACAACCTCTATAACATGTTTTGACACTACATTTCCTAATACAATACCATGCTCTTCCATAAAATGACATGTTTCAATGTTAAAGACTATATTCTTATCAATACAACATTTAAACACCTTTCCAAAACTACATAGAAATTAATCAAATAAAGATTAATACACTGTTAAATCATCCATAAATACATACATGTATAACTCAATAAAAATTGAAAAATACTCACCATGTATCTCTGGAAGTTACCTGGGACATTGAAAAGTCAAAATGGAATCCTCAAGTGGGAAAATGTGTTGAATAGACAGTGAATGTTGTCTTCTCATAATCCTATGAAGCTATAGGGACATGAAAATATCTATAAAATCCTTCCAATAAATAATACTGTGTCTTCCTAGTTAGTCTCTCAAACAATTGATCAATAAAAGGGAGAGGAAAATGGTCCTTTCGAGTGCATTGATTATATTTTCAATAATCAATACACACTCGCCAGCTTTTTTTCACCCTCATTAAAACTAACACCTGTTTATAATTTTTAAAAACTCTAACACCACTTTTCTTGGGAATAACCTAAATAGGACATACCCAATATGAATATGAAATTGGATAATTTATACTTAACTTGAGAAACTTTTCAACTTCATTTTTTACAACTTCTATAAGAGTTGTAATCAGTCTCCTTAGTGGATGTCTCACTAGTTTAGAACCATTATCAAAAATAATAATATGCATGAAAAATAGAGGGTCTAATACCTGATATGTCATCCAAGGTCCACCCAATTAACCTAATGTTATATCTCAAAAGAATCAAAAAAATTTCTTCGTATTGAAAAGGGATATTGTTATCAATTATAACATTTAATTTATCACCACTTAACAAGTATGAGTATGTGAGATTAGTTTGAAATGGCTTGAGTTCCAATGGAGGGTGTTAAGTTTGGTTGGAGACATTAATGTAACTAAAATATGAGCACAATTAACATTATTAAATGAATAATCCTCATCAAATCAGAAAATAATGCATCAAAACCATTTTAATATTCAATATCCAAGTCATAATTAGAGTGAACATAATCAAAATTGGAGTATGAATCCATTTTAAAATAAAATATAAGAGAGTTTTGTGCATTATAAATTGGTGTGGAGGTACTCTTAGACATCAAACAAGAACCAATACGCAAAATCTTCCAAATAATTTGACAATAAAATTCAACAGGATATTTTTAGTGGTTAAAAATGGGAGATAACAAAAGTAAAATGGTCCTCTGAGGAGTACTTCATGGAATCCATAATATTAAATATCACAACTTCATCTCTAAACTCCATAGAAAGTGTAACCTCGTGGAAATTTAGGATTGTTTTTGTAGTTTTGAGTAAGGGACTGGCTAAAATAATTGGAGCATGATAACATACCTAATCATCCATTGTGTTAAAAACATATAAATTTGATGGAAAGATCATTTATTTTACCCAAACAAGTACATCCTCAAGGAATCCCACCAGATATGATGTAGCTCCTTTCACCAACTGCACCACTACTCTAGTAGTCTTCAACTCAAAAACCTATAAAGAAGAGAATACAGAAAGAGTCCTCACATTTATAGAATCTCTTAATTCCCATAAAGCTTCAAAAAAGTGTTAATCCCCTATGGTTCATGGGATAGTGAATGTCCATGGATCCTTTCTCTTTTTTATAATTTTTATATTTGGTGTAATGAGTTCTGAAAAAATCCATCCAAGATTGATCCTCTAATTTCCCTTGAACCCTCTTTGATTGAAACAATGTTATTTTATAAATTTTCGATACCTTCGGATTTTCGTGATGGCTTTATGTTGATAGATGTTGATCTCCATATGCTTGAATGTGTCTAGAAACTCTTTTTTCATTTCCTCCCCAGCCATATTCTTGGTTTGTATAGCCATGTTTGGAATGGGATGGGGTTTAGGATGAACATCATTAATCTTTTTCATACCTTTTTCATTCTCTGTTGGATTTTCATTAGTTGTTCTTAAATGGGGCTTCTCTGATGATGAGGTGAATCCCGATGGAATAGTAAGTGGGGAAGCATAAGTTGGTTCCTCTCTCCTTCTCAATGTGATGGAACTGACATTCCCATTTAGATTTGGAGTAGGTTGGGAAGGTAGATTCCTATAATTCATACTTAACAGTTCATGGATGGTAGTGGAAATCTATCTCATTTTGAGTCTTAAACTCTCTCAACTCTTAACCTTGACTCTTCAGCTCATTTTATTGATTAAGAAATTTTTTTTCAAAAGGTCATATGTTTTAGAATATAACTTATATGGGGGATTCCCATATTGTTTCCTTGTTTATTTTTGGGATTTTAATATACTTTGGGGTTTTTGGAAACCTTACTGGTAAACCGGATGATATTGGACGTTTTTTTGAAAAGGGGGCCTTTGTTGTTGTCCATATTTATACCTCTTTTCTGATTGATCTTTACACCTTTTGTTTTATGTTAGATCAAATGAATCAAACTTATTTGGGGGATATAGTTATTGTTGTTACAGATATGGTCTCCCATAAAACACTTCTTCATAATATTCTTTTTCATGTAGTTTGGGGGAAGAGTCAGTTGGGTGGCTTGTCTTAGTGAAAATTCTACAAGGCCTTGAAAGAGGGGGTTGGGATGTCTTTTCTTCCAAATAAATCTATCTCACCATATTTTTCAATTCATAAAACTTTGTATCAATCAAATTACTTTCAAGAGAATATGGACTTACCAGATCTTCTACTCTAACATGTGGGGTACCTCGATCGCCAAATTGTTGTGAGTTTTGTGCAATCCTGTCAATCAATGCACGTGTGTCTACTAGTGTTTCTTTAACCACTGCCCCCACAGCCTTTGCATCCACCATTATTATTTCTATAGATGTGAGTCCTTCATCTAATTACTAGATGAGGAGTTCCTCACTGATTTGATGATTCATGCATCTTGGAAGAAACATCATGAAAATCTCCCAATACTCATACATTTAATCCCCTTGTGCCCGCTTTATCCCCCAGATCTCCGATCAAATAGAAGTGTTCCTTGATGCTGGAAAAAATTTCTTCAAAAAAAGATGTTTCAAATCATTCCTACACGTTACATCATCAAGTTATAAATATTACATCCAATCCATAGCAATTCCATCAAGTGAGAATGGTAATTATCTATGTTTTATTTGATCTTGAGAGAAATTTCTTGGTTTATTTGTTTATCATACCACATTGAATTATTTTAAATGTTTTTTTGGATCCTCACCAGATAAGCCATGAAAATTTGGAAGAAGGTGAATCAACCCAGATTTAAGTTGCAACATTGATTCGAGAGTTGTATATGCAACCCATGTAGGTTGATAATTAATATCATGTGAAATGAACTCTCAAATAGTCCTATTGAGTTCATTGTTATTATTTTCAGCAATTGTATTTAGGTAAATATTTATTTAGAAGAGTTTTCAATTTCAAAATTCTTAGAGTGTAGGAATTCCCTAGTCTAATAAATGTTGACACTTATCATTGGTTGAGATTGTATAATTGAGGCATAAGGTAGCGCTCAATCTTGAGGTCTAAATCAAGGAGATCTTTAGGATGTGATCATGTCATAAATCATTGAAAACAGAACATAAGGTAGTGGAGACCAGTGTCATAAAATGAGGTTATAATTGATGGTCCAAAAATAGATGGGGAAGAAAGAACTAAAAAAAGTAAGGAGAAGAAAAGAAAAAAAAAATAAAAAATAATAATAAACAACAAGCCTAAAATTGGTTTAATAAAAAACATTCCTCCCTGTAATTAGTGCCAATTTGATGAGAATTATCATGCGCGCTCTCAAAAATATTTGTGATTTTACTATGTGCAGCACAGTGGCTGACCTAGGCCATTTTATCAAAGAGGAAGTGAATTAAACAACTCTTAATAGGCTTTAATGAAATAAGCAAATAAGTTAAAAGAAATGACACAAAATTTGGGGGTTGTTTTAGATAAAATTATATAATATACTAAACAAAAAATGAGTAGGAACAATTGAAGACACAATTTCTTTAAAAACACTTATACGAGAAGACATAGTAGATCTAATACACCCCATTAATAATTAATTTAACATTATCCCATATAATTATAATTCTTTCAATTATGACCCCTGAACCTTGTCAATCGCTGAAGCCAACGAAAATTAACACGACCACAAATATTAGAAAAATGATCATTAAGTCATCTTTCAGACTTCAAATCATAGTAATCTTCATTGATTATTATCCAAAATACAACTTATGGTCAATGGTCAGTTAGATAATAATCTCCTCCATTTATTTGAGAATTCATTGTTATTTTGGATGATAATTGAACCCTAAAATTCTTTCTGATATTGATTGGATTTTGTGATTGAGGTTTCACTCACACAATTTACACAAGCCCGACCACGCGGTGAAGTGCAAGTCAATCGAGTAACTTAAAAAATTAAAACACATTTCATTGAATATATTTTATGAATTAAAGTATCTTTATGGATTCAAAATAAATAAATTTAGGGAATAGGGATTAGATCATGTGCGAACGAAATCACTCTTCTATGGGAGGAGTTGTCATCGTGGAGACGTTTTTCATAAGAAATGGATTGAAAGGGGAAAACCCAATCCCATCTCTACTATTATATTACACCCCTAATAGGGAAAATAAAAAAGATAAAAATATAAGGATATAGAAAATTATTTTATGAAAAATACAAGTAATAAGAATTGATAACAAAGAAATACAAAGTGGGGGTGGGAGAGGAGAGAATTATTGGAAATGATGTTTTCACAAGGCCTTAATTTTTTCAATAGTTTTGTGTTGTTACTAGGATCCACCATTTAGGAAACACCTTCCCAGATCCTTGACCATCCCACTAAAAGAGTGTAAACCACATTTAAATAGAGTTTGGGAGGTTTAGGGTTACATATCTTTTTTAAATGTGAAATTGAAATTCAGAAAAATATATTACTCCAAGTATCACCAAACAGTTGACTTCAAAAACGCACTAATTGGCTAGCCTTATATAAGTATGGTTTGTGAGGAATAATTTACCTGATCATACATCAAAATTTGGGCCCAATACAATCTCGAATGAAGACGATATGGCACAAATGGTAAAGCGATGTACAATCTGGATAGTTCAGTCCATCTTTGTATTCATTGCCCATATACCCAAATAAAATTCATGGTCCTACTCTGATTTCCTCAATGAAAGTTGTATGCAATATAGCGAGGAAAATAGTTAAAAATTAAAATTTAAAATAATTTATATAAAAATATTTATGTTAAAAATACTATAATGAATATTAAAAGGGTAAAACTAAAATTTTCATCAAATTTTCAAATGAATGATCTAGTCCCAAATATTCTATAAATAATGATATCTAGCACAATGTGAGTAAATTAGTTCATTTATTATCAATAAAATATTCAATAATATTATGTTTTATCAATAACCTAATGGAAAGGGTGATTTAGAGAGATATCCCTTACCTAGTGTCCAATTTGTCTTGTTTCTTATTTTATATCACTGAATAATATACATATGATAATTAGTTAAATTCCTAATATATTTTAAAGAATTATTTATTACATCTATTTAAATTTTGACCCTTGAAAATTCAATTACATAACCAATTAATTCAACATCAGATATAATAATGATAAATAAACCATATGACCAAAATCACTTTGGTAAGTTGACTAAAGTAAAATAAATCCTTAATTAATCATATATAGATTTGTAAAAATAACATATTTATCAATTATATATATAAATTTTACTTTTTAAAATAACCATGAATTATGGTCATATAAAATGAACTATGATTAAATCATGGAGACGGTAGGTCGTACGTACACATGAGTAATGTTTCCATTTTTTTTAAGATCATGATGGATAAAGTAAAGTGTTATTTTATATGTAAAAGATTACAATTATATCATAAATATAATATTATTTCATTAGATACCCTTACATATATTATCAATTTGATTCGGTAATAAAAAAATCGCATCACTTCGTGAATGAGTAGCCCACCATAAACACGAATGATGATATCATTTATTCAATGAATGATAAGAAAGTATATGAAATATTTATTTTCAAGAATGGTTAACATTTCATGAATACCATATATAAACATAAAATTAATCCTTATTTTCATTCATCTAAATAGTATGTTAAAAGTAAAATAAATCACTTCTCGAGGCAGTAGTATGTCGTACACATGAGTGATGTAATAATATTCTATAAGAAAAAGAAATTATAAAGATATATATGATGTTATAATTATATAATTATAATTATATCATTAATATAATGTAATAAAATTATAGACATAATTATATTTATCCATGATAAGTAGTTATGGAAATGGAATTTCATTGGTTCACGATGTGGTAGCACATCGTACTCATGATCAATAGTTTTTTCCCATCTGAGGGAGGAAGAGATTATTGTATAAAATTCCATTAACATAACAACACCTCAATAAATGTAAGATACTAAAGTTATTATATCATCCTGGTTTAATAATATTTGAAGGATTTGGTGGAGTAAATAAAATAAAATTCTCTGTAAAGGACATTACCTTTACATCAGACAAATTCTTTTGGATTTTACAAAATACTTCCTAGGATGTCTTTGTCTACAAATAAGGATTATAAGATTAAGGTTAATTAGGGAAGTAGTTTGCTTAATTTTTGGTTGAATGAATGAGATTTCTAATTCATTAATGGAGACTATAGGGGTGGAATTTTATAAGTTGTGGATATGACACACATGGAATTCTTGAATATAAAGAATTTCACCCATGTTTTTCTCGTGAAAAATTGCTAAAAAATAGACCATATTAGATCCTTTTAGGATATAAGGTCTCATTGTTACCATAAAATTGGCATTAGTCATGGATGGGTTATTTTTTACCCTAATTGTTTTAGTTTAACCTCTAGGAAACCCCATTTTTAAATTAACCATAGTAATTAATTTCTAATTTTTTATTATTAAAATGGTAGAAAATTATGTTGAACCTGTCAAAAAATATAAATTTTTCTGATCAAAAATTTGAAATACATTTTTTCAAATTCCATTATTATAAATCATAACATTTACTTAAAATTAAACATGAAAACATAAGGAAAAAATTATTTTTCCAAAGGTAAAATATTCAAATGTATAAACAAAATTTATTTAAAAATTAAAAATAATTATTCCAATTATCTAAATTATATTAATAGAGATATTTTAGAAATAATTTTTGTTTTATAATCATCTCAAAACAATTTTATTGTTTTTAAAATCTTTGATATAATTGAAAATTATTAATAAAAACCTTTATTTTTAAATATTCATTAAAAACATTGTATCATAAAAAAACTCTCAAAAATTACCCATAAGAGAATTTAGACATTATGATTTGAAATTTTAATTTAATTTTACTGTATGCATTTTTTTATGTTAAAAAAAATTAATTTTGAAAATAATTCTTTAATATTCATTAAGACTACTTTTTAAGAAAATGTAGTTTTAATGTATAAAATTGGATTTTTTTTCATACCTCATTAATAGTAACAATTAATGTTTATTATTTGATTGAAAGTATAATATATAAGTTTCATTAAAATAATTAACCAAAAATTATTTAGTTAATTTATTGAGGTAATACTTGTTTTTCAATGAAAAATAGTTTTTCTGAACTAGAATTTATTTACTTTCAAATGGTGCTAATATTCATTTATAATTCATTTTTCATCAAATAATTAATTTTATATTTGTGTGTCAACCATATTTTTTCATAAATTTATTAATCCAATTTGTACCTATTATTCCAACGGCTAAGCGGTGTGTATCATTTTAAATAATAATATTTTAATAATATTTAATGTTTCATTAGAACTTGATGTTCTGTTTAATTCAAGCTATCAAAGAGTTTGAATTTATTTAAAAATAAATACATTATAAAGTAATGGGTTAATAAATTCTCTTTTATTTGTGTTATTTCATGTCAAAAACAATTTCAAACATCATATTCCTCTTCTAAAATCTATGGGTGTTACATTTTATTTTTCCCCTCATAAATAAATTTCATCCCCATAATTTAATATTTATCTTCATAATGAAAGGTTTCGCATTAAAAGATACCATTTTTGGAAACCCACACTATAAAAAGGGTTATTAAAACATCCTCTTGATCAGAGATAAAGGTATGTTCAAAATTAATCTAACATAACACATTATGAGGTTTCTATGTAAGATAACATGGGTTGAAAGGGAATATATCCACAAAGAATAAAAACATTAATAATTATATTGTGTTATAGAGATCATTTATCAAAAGAAAGTTAATAATCAAGGTACCGATTAATACCCCAAAACAATAAATATGTGATGTGTTAAAAGACTATTAATTCATCAGATGTAGAGGTAAGAGGATAATGTTTTCTTATCATGATATTTTTCCAAGACTTGAGGCATTCTTTTTCATTCAATATAGAGAATAACATAAAATATACTCACATTATATATTTTTATTTCAAATATAAAATTACATCTCTTCATTTTTCTTTGATCATTTTCCACATTACCTATTACTTAGCGGAAATGAATATCCAATATGAATTTTTCATTCCTGAAGCACTAAAAATTAAATTTTAAAAGATCCTGATATCTATAAAATTGAAACATGATATTCAAATCATCTCATTTAAAACCAAAATGGTTATAATAAGTCATGGTATTTGCCAAAATGAGTGTGAATATATTAATCTCCAAAATTCAAGAATGAAACCAGAGTTTTAACAAATATCATTTAATAAATAAATAACATTATATCACAAATAAACTCAATATCCTCAACATGAAATAATTTTATAACCTCAAAGGTTATTTCATACCCTTTAAATATATATTTCCAAAAGACATTATAAAACTGTTCCCAAATAATCATTTTCATTATACCTAAATGATATATATAGTTAAACATAATAAAACATCTTATGAAATATCATTAGTCACCCAAAATTAAAATAGTTTTATCTTATAATATGTTCCTTAAATCAATATAATATTTAACTATCAAACCATCTAAGTAAAAACAATATTATACTAATCATTACATCATATAAGAAAGTTCTAGGAACTAAAACCTTGTCACCCTTTGGTTGTGTGTTCAAGCCTCACACCCTTTTTGAACGTGATGGGTTTTACATGATTTTTTGGTTTTCCTTTTTATAAAATAATTGATATCTTAAGTGATTATCATATTAATAATTCCCCATAACCCTATAACATAATAAATAATATGATCATAATCTTTAAAAATAACATTAGTCATCAAATAAATTTTTTTAACCAATAATATATTTTATAAAAAACATTTTTTTTCATAATATAAAATAATTACCTCAACATAAAGTACATCTCCAATATTATATTTTCCTAAATTAGGTGTTTTTTCAAATAATTTTAACTTTCCATTAAAAACCCATTTAAGGCCATTCATCATATTATAGAAAATACATAACATAAATTTTCAATAGAAAAATACTTGTATATATATTTCATGATTCACAATATTCATTAATTCCCATAAAGAAACATTTAAATCACAACACGTTTTTATTTAAAAAATAACTGGGATTCATAATCTGATTCTCTAATACCTTTTTAATTTAATATGTCCTTTTTAATATCTTTATCATCTACAGAAAAACCATTAATCATACAGACAATTTTATCATTATCTTTATATTCCCCCTATGAAATCTATTTGAATAATTTACATACTTTCCACATTTTAAAAATTCAACCTTCGATGACGTCTTACGGACACCATTATTCTCATTCATTATGTCAACTAAACATTACATTTTTTCCTCAACAATTACTTACATTCTTCCCTTCTCTTCCTTTCCAAAAAATATACATGTTCCTATGATACAGTATCTTGGTTGTTTCTTTCCACATTCTTGATATATGGGAAATTCAATCTTCTTTCCCCGATGATCTCCACAACCCTATCTATTAGAAAACTTTGTTCAACTCTTCTATCATGAGTCTAATAGTTAGTTAAAGTGCTTGTTTTTAATCATATATCACGATAATTGATTATTTGTAATCATAATATCCTTTACTCCAATGATCATCCCATTGTACTTCTCATCAACACATTGGATTCTTTCTTATCGTTTTCCTATAAAATCGTTTGGATGAAAATGGATTTGATATTATTAAAATCAATGAAGGCCACAAAGTATCACTTTATTTGTCTTAAATTTAACGTATGTGTTCACATGGGGATAAAGGTAGGCTATTAATGAATAAAATAGTCCCTTATGACCATAATATACTTATGTTATGATATATTTGGGCCATTTTAATGAGTTCATAATATTTAAACTATTTTAATGAAAGAAAAGACAAAGATTTCATATTCATGTTTTTAATAACAATATAATTTTTAATATGTTGTCATCCAAAAGACATCATCGGCTATAGATATTATTTTGAAATATAAAATATTTAACTTAATCATGGTATTTTATTTTTTTTATTTGTATAAATAATTACCTTAAACAATTATACAATGACGATGCGGTAATTATTTTATTAAAGAAACAAACAAATAAATGATATTTAGAATATTCAAATAAATATAATTTCAATTAATAAAGCTATTAGATAAATTTTATGGATTATTATGACATATTAGGGGTGTATTATATTTTATGGGTTCAAATTTATCTTTTTTTATTGTTTTTATTAATTTAAAATTAATAAATAGTTTCAAAATTATGAAAATTATTTTTCGTTAGAATATTATTTTATTAAATTATTTCAAAATCATAAACACAACATTACAAACAAAAAATTATTATAAATTAATAAAAAATTTCATAAATCATTCATTTATTGTCCAATTGAAATTTTATAAGTAATACATTAACACATTGTGATATTAAAACAATTATTAACATAATTAAAATTATAATTAGTTAACTAAGTTAAACCCAAATTATATGGTTTAATATAAAACCAAAACATGTATGAATTTTATTAATTAGAGATATTACAACCTAATCTCATCTTGCATTCGAATATATGGAGATTTGGTCTTATTTGGAGAAAAAAAGAATTTATTATAATTTAATATTTTGAAGATTTATAGGGTTTCCACTCACCTAAAGTATAAAATGAAACTTCTCACTTATTTTAATTTCACAACCTTGAGTCTTCAAGCTCAACCAAACTCTCTCTATTTCTCTTCACAAAATCCTTAGATAAAATTTTCATGTTCTAATACATGAAAAATATTAACTTTAGGTCTTTAAATATGATATCTAAAGGACACAACCACAAATTCATCTTTATCATGTTCCACTATTTATTAGGGATAAAAAATCACTTCTAAAAGGTGATTTTACCAGCGCCAAAATATTTCTCATCAAAGTAGTCCTTTATCATATCTTTTTTAGTTCTTATAAAGTGTAATTTTATCATCACTTTTCTTAGCACAGATAAAAGGTATACTTCATAAAAAAGTAATTTATCATTAAAATTTATATATGAAAAAAATATATATTTTTATATTTATAAAAAAATATTATATTTTATGAAAAAATGATTTACATAAGGATAAATATGCATTTACAATTAATATATTAGATATTTAGTGAAAATGAATAATAAAAAACTGAAAAAAAATAATTTTAATTAAAAATTACCAATTACTAATGATAAATTATCATTTAATGAAAATTCAAGGATTAAAAAATCAAAAAAATGATCAAGAATAAGTTTAATACCTGAATCAAATTGTAAACAGTCATAACTTTTTATTCTATTGTCTATTTGACCTATACCACATATCAAATCAGATCTATATTATTCTCTAATGATCCATGGAAACCTTAGTATCATTTTTAAAGGCCATTAAAGACTCATAAGGCCTCCAAAACAGGGTTTTAGTTGGGGTACCCATATTTTTTTAACATTTCATGGAATTTTAGGCTCATTTAATAGGGTATTATTGTCTCTCTTCAGTTAATACTGAATTTATTCTGAGGTGTTAAATTCATATTGATATTTTGGTTTTGAAATTTTATCATTTTTTAAATTTTATTATTATTTATAATCAAATATATAAAAATATAAACATATTTTTTATATATTCACTCAGGAAAATTTAATTTTATATATAAATATATATACATATTTACATAAAAAATATATTTCTCAACATATAAAACATATATAAATAAAAAATAATATTCACTTTACTCTAAGTCTTACATAGATTATCTTGGTTCAACATGTGTGAAGGATGTTTGGATCTCGAGATTTTGATGGTCTGTTTGGTGTGTTTCATTGTTCTTGTCATAGTATTTGGATGCTCTATCACTCCATGTGTGCATGTCTACTTGTTCATGAATAATTTTTAATCATTTATTCTTGTTATTCTCACATCAACTTTGATCATTCACTTTTTGTTTTCTGCTCAGAATAAGTTGGATGTGTTTCTCTTGTTTTCTAAAAGTTTACTGTGATTTCTGCTTGGCCATGCATAAAATAATCATTAAAAGAGATCTTTGAGGAGAAACATCTAATCACAAGGCTAGAACCTAAAGAGTTATCTCCTATAAAAGCATGAAGACTTTGGTATTTCAACTGGTTTGATAAGGCAAATGTACACTTGGAACCTTTGGTAGTCTGGTCTGTTGTGGTTCGTAGAAAGGAGTCAGTGAATAATAGTGGGATAAGAGCATAGGCTTGTGGATACCATGAACTTGATGCTCAATTCTCTAAATTATTCTATTTATCAATCTGTTTGTCATCCTACGTCTTCCAACTGAAGCTTGCAGTTTTCAGAGATTTTATGTGTAATTGTTTAAGAATAGTTTCGATGGAGAGTTATTTCTAACCAACTTGGGGTAAGTTGAGGATTTTTATTGTGTTGGTAACCTTCTATATGGACTTTGATGTTCCATATTTGTGATTTTGGGTAGCACCACCACTTCCCTTCATGGAGGAAGACTTTGGAAGTTCGTTAACGGAGCATCTCGGACATGTCTCATGAAATCTGAACCTTTGTTTTTCTTGGAAATCTCAGATTATATTCCCCTCAACCCCCTGTTGGTGTAATATATTTACACCTCGTGTATGTACTGTAATCCATGCTTTTAATAAATTCTCTTGGGACATGAATTGGGAGACCAATTCTTGTATCCTCTTACATATATTTATATACACACACATAATATTTTTTACATAAATATAAATATGGATAATTATATTTATAGATACTTGAACATGTATATATATATATATGTATATATAAATATAAATTTATAAACACACACAAACACATATTCAAAAAAATTAAAATATATTTATGAATAATCATATATATATATATATATATCATAAAATATAAAACAAAACAATATAGGGGAGTGGAAGAGGTGTCAACGTGTGAATGGGAGGTCCCTGTTTCAAAACTCACTGGAGGTTGGGGAATTTACATTATGGGTTAGCATTGTAAAAATAATGTGGTGTTTCAAGTGTTGTTAAAGTGGTTGTGGCAAGGGGAGGGGTTAATTTAACATTGTAAAAGGTGGGGGCCAATCATCTTTAAAGGGGAATCAACCATATAAAAAAATTACAATTTTTTTTGACTTTTATTAGTGCTTTTATAGTACTAATAAAAGGATTCTTTCTCAGTGCTAAAAAGGAACTGATAAAAGACCAATTTTATTAGTTCTTTTGTCAGTGTTGATAAAAGGGCCCTTTATCGGCACTAGTTTAGAGCTAATAAAAGGGACCCCTTTTAAACAGTGCTTTTTTAACACTGATAAATGGGACCCCATTTTAATGGAACATCAATTAACAGTACTTTTTAGCATTGTTGAGTTCTCTGTTTAGCGCAGTTAAAATCCTTTTTGTTAGTATTTTAATGTTAACTAAAGAAGGACTAATCATCCATATCGATTCTTTGAAGTTTTATTATTCTCCCACATACTAATCATGTGTTGTTTCCATGATAAATTAATAAATCTAATATAATATGTATACAAAGATTATATTATGATAATGGTTTAACTAGATTCCATATATTATCCATTTATTAAAAATTAAAGCACCATGTGTGTGTATTTACAACTTACCATCTCCACGCATTGGTGTAATTTGTTTTTCTCCACCACTTAAATTGAATAGACATAACTATTGTTATAATATATATATGATAACAATGATATGATATTGATTATAGGAAAAATTAATATATCATCCACTCCCATTCCATTTAACTATTAAGGGAATGATATCGTCGCTCATGCATACATACGACCTACCATATCCACGACGCGGTGTGATTCATTTTCCATTTTATCCATTAAATAATGATTTTAATCATGTATATAATGAATAAATATTATATATATTACCTTAATATTATTATGGATATGATTTAACTATATCATATTCTCAATAACTAAGACTTACATGACAAAACAAGTGTTGGAAAATGAAGAAGTTAACACCTTAAACACGGGTAATAAAAAATGTTACTAACAAATGGTTGATAAGATGATATAGGAGGATAATATATGATATTATAAATATGAAAATAGATCTGGTATAAATTAATAATATTAATTAAAACATTATACATGAGTTTCAATCATGTTCAACGAAAGGAATGTGGAAGGTAAGAAATTCCCCATACCACTTTTACTTCATTGAGATTTATGCAATATTTACCATTTTTTCTTATGTGTGGTGTATATAATGAACATTTATATATCATATCTTTAATCTCATTATATTAATAGTGTTCTATATTTCATTTTATGGGGTATAGGATTCGATAGATTGCAATAGTTAAGGATCTCATCTAAATTTATATTCCATTGAGTCTTATTTGTTGTTGTGTGCCAATTCACATTTCTGGGGTATATGCACTATAAATATATTAATTGGAAATTTCATTTATCTTAAATATTCATGTACCATTATGATGGAATGATTATATCATAAACTATATTCATCTTTTAAATATAGTGTTTACTTTGGAAGTTATTTGACTAATGTGGTAAATATTGATAAATCTGTATCTTCTATTTAATATAGATGTTTGATGATATACCACAATATTTATTAATCAAATCAATTATTTTATTTATGATTAGTCTCATGGGAAGAAATAGTTAAGTTGGCATTTAATGGGTTTCTAGATATAAAGATTAAATTTTCTTTTGAAAGGTCTTTATAGTTGTAGTTCATGTGCCAAATAATTGATGTCCAACAGTTAATTATTTCCAACATTCATGATTTTGTGATTCTTATTATCTAGATGATTTTCACTATTAAAATATATATATATATATATATATCGGCTATTCAGAATTATTTTATTGATCAAACAACAATTATTCTAAATTATTTACCTTGATATATTTATTATGATTATTGATTCATGTTGGATTCCATTTTACTTCACACTTACAAAGAATTTTAGATCACCCATTTTTTATGTTAAATTTTCCCCAATGATTCCATGGATTTTATTATTTTTGATATAAAGGCTTTCACTTAGAGTAATAATGGTGTTCTCAAATAAAATGCTTTTTTTATTTTGTGTTTAAAATGTAATTTTAATTTAAAATTTTATCTAGATTATCGAGACTAATAAAATATTTTATCCTTTAGGATGGGATTTCATATATCTTATTCAAATGAAATAAAGTAATAAATGGGCTTTGGGATCCTAGAGTGAGGGTTTTAATGTATCATATCATATAATAATTTGTAGAAGCCATAAAAAACTAGATTTAGTAAAACATATATTAGAGAACATAACCCTAGGATAAACACTGAGGATGAGTATATAAGAACATTCTAAAAAACCCATGTTTATGATTATGACATTATATATGCAAAAATATTTAAAATAATATTGTGTATTTCACTAGTTTTGGGAATATAAATTATATTTCTTAAAGATATGATCTATTCTAGTGTATTTCATCATCTAGAAATGGTTCCTAGCTGATGGAATGTGAATCATACAGGTGAACATGATTTAAAGAGTAATAATTATCATATTTAATTATGGGATTAATACAATATTGTGAAGGGAATAAGTATCCCAAACATTTTCATTATATGAGGATATAGTATCAGGTGAAAAATAAATAAATAAATAAATATTAATCTAAGTATTATATCTTTGTAGATAAGCATGTGAAGAAGAAGAAATAGGGGAAAACATTAAATAAATTAAATAACAAAAGAAATATTTTCCAATATGTGATAACTATGGAAAGAATCACAAAGGGAAATGCTTAAAATGATTGGGTGTTTTTATATATAAGGAAAAAATTGGTCACCAAGAAAAAAATGAAATGGTAAGAAAGAAATTATTGTTATTTAGTAATTTAACTAAAGTTAAATGAGGAACTACACAAATAAATTCCCTAATCATCCTGTTAATATACATAGGGAGAAGTTTGGGGTTCATGGTTAAGCTTATTCTATTACCACAGATGAAGTGGAATGATTGATGTAATTTTTTAGATTCAAGAATTATATAGTAAAATTATTTTATCTAGGATATTTCGATTATAATAATAATTATATATATATTTGTGTGTGTGTATTATACTACATTAATTCTTCATTTAGGATTTTATAGCATATATTGAATAGTATTGGTAACCAAGAGAAGTGATTATATGGAAAGTTGATATTTTTCAAACAAATGATTGAAGGAAGATAATCATAATATGTTCTTCAGGTGGATGTAATAATAAAGATGTGTTTATGGGATAATATGGGTGATAATGAAAGTGGTTATCGATTTTATGATTTTTGTTATTCATTCTACGTTTACTACGTGATTGGATTTAAGGAATATTTTCAACAACATGAGATCTAATTTCTAGAAGCATTCCTGCTTTTATTGAGGTATAATAGTGATCAAGGTATTCATATATCAGGTATATGATAATATAGATCTATATTATTTTTTGAGAATATAATGTTAACTTTATTTAGAAAATACAATGACCATTCATCTATTTTATTAGGATAGATGTGTTTTCAATTAATCTTAAGGTCACAATGGTTTAGTTTTAACATTGTATATTATTTTTTTAGGTTAATTTATGATTTATTAGATATTAGGTTTTAAACATTTTTGTTTTAGTTGACATTTAAAGGTTGAAGGAATTACATTTTGAGTTTATGATTCATTAATGTGATCTAGGCATGGAAATTTTATCTTGAATGTCCACATCCAGGCATAAGATATGAATTCAAAATATATTTAATCATAACTAAAGGATGATATTTTGGTTATGAAATAGAAATAAATCAAATAATTTTATTTTACCATGTACTTATCTGGATTTTAAAAGAATATCTTAACACTTGGAAAATGATTTTAGAACAAAACAATATATGTTTACATTTCTTTCTGAGAAATCAATGGTCTTTTAACCGATCAAATATTTATGGTTTTGTGAAGGTTAAATTTCTAATAAACGTGTTCTCTATCACTCACCAATATAACATGATAGTTATATTTCTCTTCCATGCCCATATTTTTAATAATGTTTTCATATTAGGAATCCCATTTTTGTGGTGACCATAACATTTATCTTTACACCTATTTAAGAGGAAGTTTTATAAACCATATTTTTCTAAGGTGGGATTTTAAAAAAATGAATTTCAAATATCAACCTTTTATTTTTGATGTAAAATTTAAAATTTTTAGGATTCAATTTACTGAAGGGTGGTAGAATGTAACATCCCAAGATATTATGTTATACCTTTTTAAAATTCAATATCTTCGATATCTTATGTTACGCGTAACACCAAGATTAAAAGAAAAATGAAATATTATTATTGCTATAAAATAGATGTCAAATTAAAGAGAATGAATAGTATTAACCACATTATGATATTTAAGTATTTTTACATTTTTCAAAAAAATTATTGTCATAATATATGAACGAAACAAATTTTACGCATAAAAATGCTCTATTTTTTAAAGAAACATTTTCCGCCTATGAATGGAAAACTTTTTTTAAAATTAACATTTGAATATTTTAAAATTTTGATTGAAAAATGATATTTATTTTTAAAATTTTTATATAAAAATTGTTTTAGGCTGGATTTTTTGTATTTTTCAAAAAAAAATTATTTTCTATTGAATAATAAAAATATTCATTTTTATAATACAATCAATTTCTTTATATTAATGTATATTTTTTATTTTGATTTGATCCTAATGTAACTTAATTACTCCTTAGTTATAAATAATATAATTTATTTTATTTTAATCATCATTATTCCTTATTCTGGTATAAGTTCGTTTTTGGGCTTAAAAATGCATTTTATCAGTTTAATTTTAAATTAAATTCAACCACTACAATGTTTTGAATTGTGAAAAATGTATTCAATATTTGGAATAAAACTATCCAAATTTAGTAAATTTATTCATTTTATTTTTTTTTTGAAATATGAATGGTAACTTTGGTAATTTCTGTATTACCATAGTTAAGGGTAAAAAGGGTAATTTTGGTAAAAATAATATGATAAAAATTATTAAATTACTATAAAACATTCCAAATTTTTATTGGATGATTTATATTTGAACATTGACACCTTAGGTTTTAATTTTTTTTAATTGAAACTTTTCCATGAAAATGACTTTGATATTATTAAAATCAAAAAAATCCACAAAATGTAACTTTCTTTGTCTTAAATATCTATTACGTGTACACATGGACAAAATGTATGTTATAAGAAAATATATTTCGCTATTTTGACCTTAATAAAATTATTTTTTGTGATATAAATTTATTTATGACACTTTGGGGGAATTTAGATACGATTATGGTATTTATAATATTTTATTTAAAGAAAAGAAAAATATTAAAAATTCATATTTTTAATAACTATATTTTTTAAATATTTTATTATTCAGAAAATATATTCCAATAAATATATTATTTTTAAAAATAGAATATTTATTTACATAATTGTATGTTATTTTTAATTTTTAGTGAATAAATATTTTCCTTAAATAATTATACAACAATGATGAAATAATTATTTTATTAATGAAACAATCAAATAAATGTTATTAAAATTATTAATATAAATATAATTTTAACTAATTATGGTACTCCATGAATTTTTTAGATAATTATTACTTATTTGGGGTGTATTAAATATATTTTTTCGAATTTATCTTCTTTTATATCTTTTTTAATGTCGTAGTAAATAATAGTGTCAAAATTATCAAAAATGATGTTTTATCAAAATAATAATTTATTAATTTATTTTAAAATAATTAAAAAATCTTTTAAAATAAAATTGATTATTATTTGGTCTAAAATTTCATAGATTATTCATTTATGGTCTAATTCAAATTTTATTAGTAAAAATTTCAAACATTTAAATTTAAATAAATTGTTCCTGTAATTTAAATTAAAATAGGTTAACTGGATACAATCAAGATGATAAGGTTTAAAATAAAACCAAAACATGTAAAACAATTATTGGATAATGAGATTACAACCTTATATCATCTTATATTCCAATCCATATCAACTTTGAGGGATTTTCATAGAAAATGAATCTTTTATAATTTAATATTTGGAGGATTTCCAAGCATGCCCCCACCACAATTATAAAAGTTCACTCCTTCCTTTATTTTATTTCACCGCCATGAGGCTTCTATATCGACCAAACTCTATCCATTTCTACCGTATATAAGATAGTTAAATCTCCCAATAGTCTTTTTTCATGCATAAAATGCTTATTTCTTGACATATCTTCATTTCCAAAATATTTTCACTACTTGTTCATATAGATAACTCACTAATTAGATTTATAGGGAAATATATAATGTTATTATCAAATAATGAAGATATAAAAGGGTTAAATGATCAATAATCAAATAATAAATTAGCTAATTTTTAAGTTACAATCAATTTCCATTCCACCACATCATTATAAACATCAACTTATGTTGTACTAATCACATAAAGATAAACTTCCTCTCTGAACCTCTTCTGTGATTTATTACCTTAAAACATGTGGAATTGAATTTAAAAATTCCCCATATACTTGAAATTAATGCACAGGATATTAGTGGATTCCCTCTTACCCTCGCATTCATGATTTTTTTTGATTTTATTTCCACACCAGTAGCGGAATGTCATTCCCTTCAAGCCTGTTCCATGGTGATTATTTCCACATTTATTTCATGTTAAAATTTTCATCCTTCATTTATTGACTTTTTTTGAATTTCTTCCAGAATGGTTTTCATCCACCTTCATCTTATCTTACGTTCCTTAAAAAATATAAAACTTTTATATTTTCTTCTTGGGGTTGATAACACTAGTCACATTATCCTCATATAAGGAAATTGAATATGAGGATAGTTCTCATCAAATGATTCTTTTTACACATATAAGAATTGATAAATATTTCTCTTTTGGTTGTGCACATAGTAAAAAATATTCCATGATATCCTTGTAATGTTTGATTTATAATATGCCAGAAATTCCTAATTCTTTTCCTGTAATGTTTTTAATTTTCCTGCTATTTCCTCTCATTTCTCACAAGCAATGTTTTTTCAAAACATATATCTTTAAAATACTTCTAGTGCATATTAATTATTTCATCATAATTTTTAGTGTTTTTAATTAAATACCACCACTACTCATCATCTCTGATAAACTGATATATCATCATGTCAACCTTATCCTTCTTATCACATCATAAGGAAAGGAATACAATCTATATGGTCATTATCCATTTTTGTGATGACAATGGATTTTTTTCCATAAAATGATATAGGTTGTTGTGGCATAAAGTTGTTCAAAATTTATTCACCCCATTGGGGAGAAATAGGTTGTTCTTGAAAACAGGATTATAAGTCATAACCTAGGTTAGCGAACTCAATATAGTCATAATCTTCTCTAATCCAATAAATGTCTTATTGTCTATCTCTAGTGAAAAATAACTACATTTATTTCATGGGTTTAAAGGGTATTTCTATTAATAAGGTTTATTTTCAAGTCTATGGTATGTAATCAATTGGTGAATAAAATTTCATGACCTGACCTACTGAGGTCTGACCGATGACTAACCAATGCCCACATATAATAGGATAGGGGTTTGCAGCCACTACTGAGAAGTAATCTCACCCAAATGATAGTAATTATCCTAAAGTAATAATATACACATGCACACTTATCCAATCCCTCAAAAATATGAAATTTAAAACAACTAGAAATAATGCATGCATACATCTGAGATTTCATAACAGAGTATGTCACTAAAGTATAGAGATAGGAAATGGGGCCAATACATGACCAACCTAAAACATTAAAGCATCCTACCTTCCTCAACGGTAAGGAATAATTTCATATGAAAGTTCCTAGTAAACAAATCGGTCTGTAACTCTCCAGCAATGCTTCACTCACCCCTTGTCCTCCAAGGTTACCATCAAATGGGATGTTTTCTATATAATACTTGATAAGTTCTGGAAAATCCTGTGAAGGGGTGTGTATAATAATAACCAGTTGGAAACCCAAAAATAGTAAACAAAAAGCACCAAGTATAGTCATGTCAATAGAAGATATAAAAAAGAATGTATAATAGAAAAAAATAGTTATGCTCAAGAAATACACAATGCCATTAGGTAGTAATAACCTACTTCTATCCACTGGATTCTTTTGGAGGAAATGCTTGTTATGGGATAACCCAGTCAAAAAGACATGCTATCATGAAGTAAAATCTATGTTGAGGTCTATATTATTGGTACCCACCCATGAAAGCTTAGTATTCTAATAATACACCAATACTCAGATAGGGGGTCATTTTCAGAACTACTGGGGGACACCAAAAACCCAATCTAGATCAACCCACAATGTAGGGGATCGTATTCCAATGATACCATAAACACTACTGATAAAGCCTTTTATATGGAGGATAAATATCATAATTCATTAGGTCACACTAATTCCAATAACCCTAGGTAGAGAACAAAGATGATATAGGATCACAATATAATAATAAAGACGGACACCACAACTATCTATGAGACTTATCCTCAAGATATTATCATACTCCTTTGATATCTATGTAATGTGAGATTATACCCTTGTGGTAATATACCATGAGAATTTAATTAACCAAGACAGTTCCAAAATATGGAAACCAAGATCTATAAACACTCTTGAATGGAATACATGGGGTGTACTAGGGGTGCACCACATGCCCAACTATCACCACGTTTTTTCATGAGGTAAATCATCACATAGAATATAAGTATCAACATAAATGGTGTTTAGAAGAAGTACAGGACATATAGATACACATGAAACAATTTCTGTGTTTCCTGGCCATGTCCATGTACTTGGTCTACCCATGTACCAACCCATGTATAGGTGGATGTGTTTGCGTCCAAGTACATAGTGTTTCACTGGCCTTGAACTCCTACCAGTGTGTATGTAACCTATGAGGTCGATGTCGATCTGTCACAAAGGGGTCACATAGTACTAGACGATTTCATGAAACATGTGATACTTAACTCCTGCTTGAACCCCCTAGTGTTTTAGTAAGGGGGTCCACACTACTTGTAATCCTGAAATACGCACTATGTTTCATGAGATTTTCCAAAAAAACTAGTTCTCTTCTCTATTTTCCATCAATTCAACAAATCCACCAGCCTTTCCCAAAATTATAGATCTATGGTCGACCAAGTCTCACATCTCCAAAGATCATTAATCTATGGTTTAAATATTTTTATAAATAGTTTTTTCACACAATATGTAGTTTTGATGTGCTTTACTTAGGAAGAATAAAAAACAACCGATTCAATCTCGTTCTCCCTCAATCCATCCACCATCATCATCGATTCTCAAACTAAAACTACAATCACATTTCAAACCAATATTTTTGATCCATTGTGCCAAAGAACAGTCACACAGTTTTTAGAAATTGGGTATTGGTCGAACCACTGGCCAAAAGAAATGCCAATGATAATCAAATGAAGAAATATAGGGGAAATCCATATTCCACAAAATGTAAGGAATGAAACTCGTAAGTTGTTTTTCTTTTCTCAGTTCATTATTGTAGAACAAGACAAATAATGAGGGGTAAATCAAAATGATCACTTAGACAATTCCATTGATTTAGTTCTTTTGAACATGTATGCATCAATATTATTCATGAAATTGATATGTGTTTATCCAGGAATAAGAAATCAAATGGAAATCCAAAAAAACATCCTTCCAGGGTTTTTGATCGATCATTGATGAAGAAAACATGAATTTTCGTCATTGATGTGATATAAAAACTCTGTTGGAGAAATAATCCAGGATCTAGTCTCGATCTGTCATTGATTTTAATAACACACTATTCTAATGGATTCTAGGTCTCCAAGGTTTTTCATCCAAACATGATACAAAATTCATAGCTACATATTTAAATAAGTAGTTGGTCTCTACATAAAAATAAAAAAACAAATTAATTTATTTATTTATTTTTATTTACTTTATTTATTTACACCTATAATGAATTTTTCCAAAATTGCTCATGCTGATAAATATTATGTTGTGCCTAGGGTAAATCCCACCTTATGAATTCAATGATACACTTATATTAATTATATGGGCCCCCATTAGAGATTTATTTATCTTTTTCATGAAAAATATGTGCACATGTTATTTAATATATTTAATATATGTCTAATATTTATTTCGGGCACACACAACATCATAATTTCATTATGTCTTAATTTATGGTCTTGAAAATAATCCATATAATATCCAAAAATAGTACCTAGAAAATTTGAGTCATTACATTATTCACACATTATGGATTTGTATCTCCCAAATAGAAAAACCTACATAATAATATGAGGGTATCAGGCTCACATTAGGTTCTCTCACTCCTAGTTTCTCTTCTAATGATTCTCATGCTATCATCAAACTGTCACAAGGAGAATTGATCACCCATAAAAGATCCTCTACTACTGATCCTTGTTCACTAATAGGTATTATATAAAGGAAGATATTTCCTTGATTTCCAACTCACCCCAGTCGATAATGTGGGATGGTTCGTACACGTACCTCCTCATCTACGATATGTGGAAGAAATCATGTACCTGGTCCAACTACGATGGTAGAGCTAAAAGGAACATCACTTTTC
Organism: Viscum album; assembly: GCA_963277665.1. Classification (NCBI taxonomy): domain Eukaryota; kingdom Viridiplantae; phylum Streptophyta; class Magnoliopsida; order Santalales; family Viscaceae; genus Viscum; species Viscum album. The sequence continues at coordinate 1,228,991,441 of OY728162.1, read as the reverse complement.
CAAATCTATTCTGTATATATAAGTGAAAAATAAATATCATAGAATACTTTCCACCATGGAAAAATCTCCTCAACCACATTGAGGTGAGACCCTTATGAACACATGGTCTCCCTACTCAAACTCCATAGGTCTCTGTATTTAGTCCGAATAAGTCTTATGATGACTCTGTATAGTCCACATCCACAAATAGATGATTTGAACCTTCTCTATAGTATCTCACAACAACTGTGGTCCCATGAGCACTGACCCACCTAGATCAGTCCAACAAAGTGGTGACTTATCGGGTTTCCCATAAAAATACTCGAATGGTTCCATACCAATGGTGGAATGGTAGCCATTGTGGAATGAAAATTACACCAATGGTTGGTGTTCCTCCCTACTACATCCAATTTTCAACATGAAATCCTGCAACATCTCCTCTAAAACCTAGATATTCCGCTCTGACTGCCCATCAGGTTAGTGTGAAACAATATGATCGAGTGTAATTACATCCTAAAATCCTCTTACAATACCCACCATAACTAATATGCAAAGAAAGAATCATGGTTATATAAAATAATCAATGTAACTCCATGGATTCAAAATATATCCTACATATAGAGGCTTCCCAAGATCTCTACTAAATATTGATCATGAATTTCTAGGAAGTGGGCCTACTTGGTGATTCATTCTATGATCACCTCGCTGGAATCGTGACTCCTTGACAGATGTGGTAATCAAATCATGAATTACATGGATATTCCATCCCTTTTCTACTATGGCTCTTCAATGTGTTGATATAAACCATCTAGAACCGAGTCCTCAACATTCACCAGCTGACAAGTGAAACATCGAGAGATAAACTATGCAACTCCATTTTTAATGCCTGGCCACAAAGACTAATATCGAATGTCTTTATACATATATTACACGCCTTGATGTACTACCTAAGGGGATATTTGTAACTCCCACATCACATAATACATCAATTTCAATGGTACCATCATCAATACTTTAAAAAGGATCATGTTATCCCCACCTTCAGAATATCCATTAGGAGTTTTTCTAGTGGATATCTTAGTACATAAGGTCTCATTGTTGGTATCTCCATGATGAGAATCCCTAACACAATGTAAAATTGGTGGGGTAACAACCATCAACTGAAGATATGAAGAAACATCCTTATTTAATAAGGAAAACTACAACAAGGATATCTTCTCTGATGCCTTAACCAATAAACGACAATATGATCTCTTAATGAGTGAAAATTCAACAACATTCCACTTATCATGAGTATAGACAATCTCAAAGTCAATGTTCTGAATGAACTCTATCCATTTCCTCTATCTTAAGTTAACATCTATTTGTGAGAAGATATACTTGAGAATCTTTTGGTTAGACTAAATGATAAATGCTCTCTCATCTAGTAGTGTCACCAAATCTTTAGTGTGAAGACTACAACTAAAAACTCGAGATCATGAGTCTTCAAGTTCAGCTCATGTGGTCTCAACTAATGTGAATCATAGGAAATAACTATCTTTTTCAGCATCATAACACAACCAAGTTTGTTCCCTAATGCATATCCTAATACTACATACACAAAAACCTCCTCAAGCAATATCAAGATGAGATCACTCATCAACCTCTGAGTTAACTCATAAAATCACTAATGAAACCTTTCCATCCACAAAAATAGCTACCCCCTTCTAGTCAAATATTTCAAGGGTGTTACCACTCTATAGATATCAGGTACAAACCTCTAATAGTGTAATGTAAACCCAAAATAAACTCTACTCCTCAGTAACACACTCAAGTGGATTCCAAGAAATCATAGCCCAATTTTTTTTGATCCACTGATACTCTTTCCTTTTAGATGATGTGTCCCAAAAATTGGATCTCTCAAACCCAAAACTGAAACTTCAAGAGCTTCTGATAAATTTAGTTCTATCGAAGTGTACTTGGGAACACCCTTAAGTGTCTCAAGTTCTCCTCCTCAGATGCCAAATACACTAAAATTTCATCGATGAATACCACCACGAAACGGTCTAAGAAATCCAGAGTGATCCGGTTCATGAGTCCCATGAACACTTCTAGGTCATTCGTCAGGTTGAAAGACATGATCAAGTACTCATAGTTACCATATATACATCTAAATTTCATCATCAGTATATCCGCATCCAATTATCATAGCTCAGGATATCATGATCGGAGGTTAATCTTTGATAATTATCTCACCACATTCAACTAATAAAAGAGTTTATAGATCCTTGGTATTGGATACTTATTTTTCACAATCACTAGATTCATGCACTAGTAATCTACACATAACCTCAATCTCTCATCTGCATTCATGGTGAAATAGAATAACAATGCCCAGGGGAAACATTGGGTCACATAATTCCCTTCATCTATAAGTCCTATAACTACACCCTCAGCTCTAGAATATCTACGGAAGACATCTGATATATCGATTAAGATATTGGTGTCGTACCGGGATGTAATTCGATGCAAATTTATTTCTCTCGACGGGGAGGTAAACTATGTACGTCCTTGGTAAATATGACTTTAGACTCTTCCACCCCTATAAGAAACTAATATCGCAAAGAATCCACTTCTCCAAGAGTCATTCTATTCAACTATTGATTAATTGTCTATACTCCCCTACACATAATCTCATCATGCCCTCCAAGGGTTTCCTTATCACCCATATAAGAAGATCTAATTTTGTCTCTATGGAAAAACCAAATCCTCCACCTATAACAACCAATCTGGGCATGAAATATGGATTCCAATTCCATACCATAGATTACATCGTAAGTCCTCATTACTAATAGAAATAGATCCCATACAAAACTCTCACCTCCATTCCTAAAATCTCAATATAGATACAAGTGTAAAATTGATAATTCTCCATATTTCAGAGTCTCTAACCGCATGGGTTGATCCAATAACTCAACTGGAATCTCTAAGTCTCGAACTAGTGAAGTAGAGACGAAGGAGTGACTCGCACTCATGTTTATCAATACTATTTATAAATTAGAGAAGACACAAATCATATATATTGTATCATCACTGTAAACTCAAGGTCATATGCATCTATATCTTGGAGCTCGCCTCGTCCTTTTCCACTATATCCTTAAGTATATCATGAACCACCTGGAGGTGGTGGTTGTAACAAGTCAAATCTATGAACACCTCGTACTACTCTTCTGGCCCCTCTTCGAAATTAACCACCTTTTGGAACACCCTGCTCCTACCTATGTCTCTGTCTCAGCGTTCCCTTGGCCATCTCTCCATCAACTATACAATGGATCAAACAATCCTGATCCAGATGTCCCCAACCTTCACAAGAGAAAAATTTCTTCTCCCTCAGGTGATTCAAACCTCCTTTAGAACCATGGACTTATGACCCTCTATCTTGGGATATTCTTCTAAATCATACAACAACCTTGGATCCCAATAACTGCCTTTGTCCGCCTACTGCCAAGGTCTGAAATACACTGTTCCCTCAACTAAAACCCATTGTTAGCAACTATTAGACTCGAAATATCCCCACTACCGAGGATCACTCAAGAACCCCATCCTAAGTAGGAATGAAAATGGATACCATTCAATCCCTGATGTATTAGAATAATTCCTTCTCAAATGTATGCGCTTTTATTAATGGATCTCACATCATATCCAAGGAGTAACGTGAGAGATCATAAAACCATGATGAGTACTATACCTTGGTGAAATTTCCCTATTGTAGATGTAGAATCTCTTGTATGAAAAATGATCACAATTTGGATAGATAGAACTCTTCCCAAAAGAAACACTCAAAGTCTGATAAGGATAGAGTTTTCACATCATGTGACTGAGTCACTAATCTTCACCACCATTCAACAGATCTATGAAAAAGACTCACGGTAAGGAACACCATATGATCTATAGGTGTCCTCACATTGTGGGAAACCCATGCGACCTCTCCAAGCCAATCCTCATCCACATGGGGATTTGGATCACCCTAAAACCTAGGTGTTTTCTACCTAGTAATCTTATACAAATCACTTAGCCAATATGCTTCTCCTGATGGTACTTCCAATGAATGATTCTTCTTAATAGGTTGTGGTATAGTTGGTATGCAACCAAGAACTATTATATCTAATATAGGCCCATGTATTGATGCCTCTTCACTAGGTGGATTGTCCCTGTGATCAAATAGTGTAATCTCAATTAGTCTTTTGGGTGGCGGCATCCTGAAATAAAACAAGATGTATCGTGATCAAAAGAGTATATCTTGGTAGATAACACAAGGTGGACCTAGAAAACACAACCCAGTCTTATATGATTCATATACCAAAAATATTCTTGTAAAAAATGTTTTCATGTACCATGTTGAATGTTATGTGATGAGAGTCCTAGTTTATGGATATGTCGACGGTCACACCGACATGAGAGTACCAAGCATGGAAGACAAACTCAAAACAATTAAAAACTATTTCCCCAAACCAATATCACCTACTCCAGTCCTATAGTAGAATAAACTACCTCTGATAACACTCTATCATGACCCAACCCATTAAGGTCTGGTCCATGACTACCCCAGGCCTTCGTCCATTAATCCAAGGGATGGATTCTACCACTGAGTAGTCATACCCCACAAATGAGAGGTATTAGAATAAAATACATGTACAAATTCACACATATCCTATACCACACAATGATAAAATTTAAAAAAAATTAAAAAATAATTTCATAAATCTAATATCCCATAATAGAGTATCATAATAAAGTACATAAAGAAGAAAAATAGTCCAAATACAAGCCCAACCAATAACTATAAAGTTACCAACCTAATCTAATGGCGAGGAATAATTTCAAATGAATGTTTGTTGTAAACACCTCATTTATTCAAGCTCTATATATGCTCCACCCACTCCTTTTTTTCTTAGGACACTTCTATATGGGTCATCATCTCTATATTACAAAACAAGTGAGGGAAAATCCCATGAAGGGGTGAGTATAATAATACCTAGTAGGAACTACCAAAAACACTAAAAAATATACACCATTTATAGTCAAATCAATATATCATATGACAATAAATTTATAATATGAACACCCATGTATACTAAATAAATACCCCACACCAACCAGAGGTCATAACCAACTGCTTTCCATGGGATTTTGGTTGAAGCAATGATCGTTTATAGAGAACATACTTCATAATCCCTACCATCACTAGGGACACATGATGAAGAGGTCTAGATCAATGGGGTTCCACCCATTAAACCTCAGTTTTCTAAGAATTCCTTGATAATCTGATAGGGGGTGACGCCCGGAATGGCTAGGGAACACCATGATCCCACTCTAGATCGACCCGCTATGTAAGGGATCATTTTCCAACAGTATCACAAACCCTATCAACACAACCATCAAGATGGAGGATCACCATCCTAATTCTGTAGGTCACATTGATTCCATGAACCCCAACTAGGGAATAAATATCATATAGGATATAACCCTGGTTACATAGAGGGGCTCCATAACTTTATCTAATACTTAGCCACTAGAAGGGATCACAATCATGTGATATGGATGATATGTCACATGGTACCCTTGAGATAATAGACCAAGGGAACATAATCAACCAATATTGTTCCAAACTAATGAAAAAAAGTTCTACAAACACTCTTGACATGGGAACGTGTTATTTAATAGGGGTATATAGTGTTCCCAACTATCCCCAATTCTATTTGTGTGGTAAATCCTCAAACATCATGTAAGTCTCCATATACATGACATGTAGAAGAATTAAATAAACTGTACTAAAAGTACATGGTGTATACAAAGTTACGACACCTGGTCCATGTCACCTAGCCTTGTTCTAGTACTTGGAATACTCGTGTACCAACCGGTGTAGAGATGGACTTGTCTGTGTCTATGTACACATTATTCCACTGGCCTTGTACTCTTTCCCATTTCTATATAACCTATTTTATACATGTTGATTATTCATGAAGGGGTCACAAGACTAGTTACTGAGTTACATGGAATATGATTCTTAACTCCAGAAGACAGCCTAGCACCATAGCTAGGGGCCACACAGAATTTAATCCCAAAATACAATTAGTGTTTCTTGAGGTTTTCCAGATTCCCTAGTTATCTTTTACGTTGTATCCTGCATTACCAAATCTACTGACCTCACCCAAAAGTATAGATATATGGTCAAAAATGCCTCATGTCACCATAGAAAATATATATGGGCTTTTAATATTCTCAAGAATCACCTGGTCCCACCATCTATAGTCATTTCATGCATCACTAAAGAATAAAAAAGAATACCAGATTCGATATTGTTCTGTAAAGACCCAGCCTTAAACAATACATAATCTTGAGTTAATTTAATAATTTAAATTTATCTCTCATTTATTATATTTCCAAGTTTAGAGATATAGATAATTAATCCATAATTATTACATAACATCTCAGAATCATACAATAGGATACTACCAAAACAGTAACCATTTTTTCTAATAATATAAAACATTTAAAATAAAACATGATTAATTTTCTTCAAAAAAATATTCTTGACTTGTTGTTTTCTCATAACCATCCTTATACCCTGTGGAAAAAATTTCAAAAACATTAGATGAGAAAAAAAATCACTGTAAGGGATATAAAATAAGGAATGAAATCATTAGTCCTTGAATATTTTAAAATCAAGAAAACATTTTCATAGAATCATACTTTTCATCAATAGTAACATACCTAATGAACCATAAGATTCATCAACATACTTCATAGAAATAAAAAATAACAAATGTAACTTGTGGAATCCATATCATACTTATATTTTATCTTTCACATCAACATAGGGAGTAACCTTCATGGCTACTTTTGGAATACCCATCCTAGCATATTCCCTAAATCTCTTAGGAGAAACCCTGCCTTTTAACTCCATCTCGTTACCCAATACATTAAAGACATATCAAGGGCTCAACCACCTTCATTTAATCATGGAACCACCCATATATATAATTAATTACCATGAACTAAAACATAATCACAACTCATAAATAATGTATAAGGGAACAATTATATTTCCACATTGCAATCACAAGATATCATTTTATGATTTTGACACAATAAACCTCTTATCAAAACAATTTTCAATACCAAAATACATGAAAAGGGAATATTTTATGTATTTTTCATTTTAAAAAATTAATCCTTATTGGGTAATTCCAAAATAAAATAATGGATATAGTGTTAATTAAGTCATTATCTCTAAATACTTCAAAAAAGTATTCTTTTTTGTTTTGTACAGAAAGTCATACACACCATATAAAATGATTAATTTTCAAAAAAATAAATTAAATTCAAGATATAAATAAAATATAAAATATTAAAAATTTATTTGACACGTAAGAGTTGAATGATATTAACAAGAAGTAGAAATTTAACCCAAAGTATGGAAATTGGGTTAAGAAATTCCTTTAACTTAAGTCTAAATTGTCCCATATGTTATTTATGTTCATAAATAATAAACTTAGGTTAATTTATAAATTATTTATATCCATTATAAATATTATTAATTATTTTATATCACTTATTACCATTTTATAACAATTACAAAATTGTTCAATTTTGTGTTGTATGTTTTGCCAATATTCTTTACATGAGCCGAAAATGAACTTTGTATGATATAAATAGTCCATTTGGTCATAAGTCCATTATCTAATGAATATAAATCATTATATAAATATATTATATACTCATTAGATAATTATTTATAATAATCTTTTAATACAAATTAAAAACACTGTTCATGGATATTTTAGGCCTTATATACGCATGAATTCTATTTTCAATTTTCATGTCGTATTGAAAGAGAAAAATTAAATGAAATGTATATAAATGTTTATAAATATATAATATCATAAAATTAGAATTAATATTTCATTTATATAATATATTTTTTCTAAAATAATCCCCAAGACATTCCATTTGATGTGTTAAAAAATCACATCATTTTGAGGAGACAATAGTCCACACACACCGAAATGATGTTATCATATAACAACAATATGGGAAACATGAAGGTACCTTTAATATAAAATTTCAATAATATTAAAAATTTTATAATATAAATATTTAAATTTTTTTTAACCTTAAAAATTGTTTTAATATCATCAATGAATGTGGTAATGGAAAAGAAAAAAACATCATTGACATAGGTGATTAACTGGAATAACTTGGACAAAAATTTCATTTATTTGAATAAGAGTATGTGAGAAAAGAAATTGATATGATATATTCCATTATAAAAATAAAAAATACATTTTTTAAATGATTCTAGAGTTATCATTAATTTACAAATAATGGAGTTGAGGAGAAAGTAGAAAAAGAAACGAAATTAAGAGGGGTACTTTGAGAAAATTATCTCTTGAATATCCTCTCCATGAAAGACATTTGAGGACCTTGAATTTGGTATTTTAGTGAGACTAGAAGCACATGGACATGTGAAGAGTGAAGAGGAGATATTTGGGTAGATATTTTAGGTGATAAAAATATTTTTGCGTCAAAATATAGTGGTAGAGACGTGATATTTATACTTGAGGAGAGGTGGGTTCAACTGATTAATTTATTGATTATTTTATATTAAAAGAATACCATATAGAGTTGGAATTAAATTCATTGACATTGTAATGTAATTAATTTTTTATAGGCAAGTTAGGTTAGATCAAAACCTCAAAAAACTTTTAAATTTTGTACTGTTTAGGTATGTTAATATTTTATCTTTTAATTTTAATCCCTGTTAAAATTTTATTTGTACTATGGTGAATAATTTTTTTCAATGTTATATTATTTATACCTAAAAAATAAATTTAACTTAAAACCTAATTTGGAATTTAGGATTAAAATTATGGAATCCATTTTACCTAATGAGATTCACAAAATTGGGAAAATTATATTTAAAAATTTATTAGGCAGACAAAACTAAAAAGAATGTTTTTTATGTGAAACGTTCAAAAGACTGAAATGTTCTTATATCTAATTTCAATTTGAAGTTGATTAAAATGTACAAAATTTATTTAAATTATAAATAGAAAAACTGATTATACATTTAAAAAATTAAAAGGATAATTTAACCATATAAAAAATTAGATGTAAAAAACAATTTTGGATTAAAATGCATTATTTTTCCCTATTCATTAAAATATAAATGTTATTATAAAAATATCAAAAATTTATCGAAACTAAATTTTTATATCCCAATATCAAATAATGAGTTTATTTTGACAAATAAAACATCTTAATATTTCCAAAAATAGATTTAAAATTTTTTCTTCATTAAAGGGGTTAAAACTATATTTAAACATATTGGATATTTTATGCCAAAAATTAAATTTATTCTTATTTTAGGTCCTTAAAATTTATTGGAAGAAAGTAAAAAAACTAAAAAACTTGTATAAACATAATATATTTAGGTATTATCATTCCAAAAAATACTATATCTTAGTTATAACTACCATTTAAAATAATAATATTAATAATGTATTATTTTTCGGTATAACTCAGCCTTGAGTGCAACATAATATTTCGGAGAAACCCGTTGTTATGTGTTAGGTACAATATCAGACATAATATCCCAATTAATGTAAAATTAATTTCTAATTCGTAAATATTAATAAATATAAAAATGTATAATTATATAATTACATAGTATTTTACACCCTTCCCCTTTTTGAAATTATATCCTTGCATTTTTATTCAATTATCAAATAAGTGGAGGTACTTCTCCCTCATAGAAGTTTTATATTCCCATATTTCATATTCAACCCTATGGTTTTTTCATAAAACATTAACCTAATTTATCACCTTATTCTACAACACATTCCCTCTATATTCATGAATCTAGGCTGGTTGTTCCTCATAAGAAATATTCTCTTCCAAAAGAACTACTTCTGGACTCAAAACCTGAGATGAATTTGCCATATAATTTCGTAACATTGAAACATGAAAAACATCATGTACCTAGGATAAACTATAATGTAAATCCAGTTTATAGGAAACTAAATTTCTCTAATATTTCCTAGGGCCCAATTAACCATAGAATCAGTTTCCCCTTATTACCCAAACACATCACAATTTTCCTTGGAGAAACATTGAGATAGATATGATCATATACTAGAAAGGAAGGATCTGTCCACCTGTTATCCATATAAATTTTTGACATGCTTTGAGTTGTCCAGATATTCTTCTAAATCAACTAAACTTTTTTGACCATATCTTCAACCAATTATGATTCCATCAACTTCTTTTCACCTACTTCATGTCAAGAAGATGGAGTTCAACGTCGCTTTCTATATAATTCCTCAATTGGTGCCATATGTAAACTATAATTAAAATTTTTATTATAAGAAAACTCAAACAAAGATATATGTTGATCCGAAATTCCCTGGTAATCCATTGAACATGCGTATAGCATATCATCCAACATATTAATTTTTCATTATATCTTCCCATATTATTGAATATCAAAAGTTAAATAAACATATAATTCTATTACAAATATCTTTTGAAGGCCTTTTTAAAAGTTAGATGTGAAGCTTGGATCACAATAAAATACAATTGCGAGGGGATCTCTATATCACCTGAATATCTATGTATTATACAACTGAAAATTTTAATCTAGATATAGAGTATATCTAATAGGAAGAAAATGATAATATTTAGTCAATCGATCATTAATAATCTAGATCTCATTATTACCTTGAGAAGTCTTTCGTAATACCACTATGAAATCCATGGATATATTTTACCATTTCAAATTTGATGTTGGAAAAGGATGAAGAATCCCCTATGGAAATTTTTTTCTACTTTAACCTACTGAAAATTCAGACATTTTCATAAAAAAGTCACCAATATTGATTTTAATTCCAACCGTCCAGTAAAACTCCTGATGTTCTCTGTACATCATAGTAATTCTAGGATAAACTAATAATAAAGAACTGTGAGATTCACATAACAACTATTTCTTCAACCTTGGCTCAAAAAAAACAAATGAACACATCTTAAATCTCAAAAAAAATCAGTATAAATGTTAAATTATAGTTACTTACCCTTCTGAACCAATTATACCATTTTCTACAACTCACTATCTTCCTTCCATGATTGTTTAATTTTGTCTGATAGAGTTTATTCCATTAAAACCTAAATCAAAATAGTTAATTTCCTACACAAAAAAATTCCAATCCAAAAATCTTCCGATCACATACAAAGGACCATGTTCCAAGAAAAACATAGTTAATGTAGAATTACTATTTTAAATCAAATCATCTAACACATTATTTTCATTTCCTGGATGGTAATGAATCGTGAAATCATAATCCTCGATTAATTCATTCTATCTCCTATATCTAAAGTTCAATTATTTCTAAGTGAATTTTTAGTCCAAACTTTTTTGGTCAGTATATATTTCACATTTGGCTCCATACAGATGATGACTCCAAATTTTTACAGCAAAAACAACTGCATCTAATTCAAAATAATGTGTAGGGTATTTTAACTAATTAATTTTCAACTGATGTGAAGCATTGGAAATTACTTGATCATTTATCATTATTAAACAACCATTTACTTTCAACAAAGCGTCATTATAGATAAAAAAAATTCACTATTTCTAAAAGGTAATTCCAATACTAGAGAATTCAATAATCTTCTTTTCAATTTTGGAAAACAATCATCACATTCTTTTGTCCAGATTAACATAACAAATATATATTTTAAAATAGTTATTGGGATAGATAACCATGAATTCCTTTAACAAAAATATGTTAATAGTCTAATAAACCATAAAAACTATGAATCTTGGTTATATATTTGTGTCTCTCCATTCTTCAATAACTTTCATTTTAGAAATATCAACAGTTATTCCATATTTAGAAAAAACATGACCAAGGAATGAAATTTGTAGTAAACAAAACTCACACTTTATAAATTTCCCATATAGTTTCTTTTATTTTATGGCTTTCAAGAAAATCTATAAATGACTTTTATGCTCCTTCTTAATATTATAATATATCAAAATGTCATCGATAAACACATACTCAAACATATTTAAGAACTGATAGAATATTCAGTTCATAATATCCATGAATACAACAAGTTTATTTTTTAACCTAAACGGACAGACTACAAATTCATAATGTCCATATCTAGTTTGAAATGCGGTCTTCAGAATTTCATCTCCCATTACATTGAACTGATGGTACCCCAACCTCACATCATCCTTTGAAAAATACTATGCACCCGAGAGATGATAAAAAAATAATATATTTGAGTCAAAGGAAGCTTATTCATAATATTAAAGTTATTCAAGGATCTATAATCTAGGAAATTTCTCATTAAACCATAATTCATTTTAACAAACAAGACAAGAGCACCCTATGGTGATGTTCTAGGTCAAGTGAAACCTTTATCTAATCACTCATTCAATTTCTTCTTAAAATCTAAAAGTTAAATCTGATCTATTAATTAAGGGGTTTTTCAAATTATCTTAGCATCAGGCACTATGTCAATAGTAAATTCAACTTCTTAATCAAGTATAATACAAGACAAATAATTGGAAAAAAACATCCAGATTCTCATTTACCCCTGGCACATCATTAATCTAAATAGTTCCTTTATTTTTTATTAATATGGTAAAGATAACATTCATTTCAATCTTTTAGTAGTTTCTCAACCTCCTTATATGTTATAAATGGTGAGGATTTATTCTTTTACAGAAATTGAAAGTATTTCTGAAAAGAAACTTCTTTATCTCTATAATAGATATTATCTTGGTAAACAAAAATCAAATCCATACCTAAAATAACATTAAACTCTACTTGAGAAAATTCAACAAGTTTTAAATGTAAATTCTTTCCAATGAAAAAAATAGAATGATGATTTTAATATATTTTTTCTTCAAAATTTCTCATATGTGTTTTTACTATAATTCCAGGATTCAGTTCTTAAGGTGGAATTTCCAATTTATGAGAAAATTTCTAAAAAATGAAAGAATGTGTAGACCCCGAATCAAACAACACATTGGCTTAATCTGAGTAAATTAAAAATGTACTTGATACCACTACATTTGAAGCCCCAACATCAAATTAAGTAGTTGAAAAATATTTCACCACACCTTTATACTTATATAATGGTTTCTACACTTCATTTGAGTTCTTTATCAGACACTCATTTTCATAATGAACCATCTCACTGTGCTGCAAACATTTTACTAACTATAAATCATATTTTTTTCTTACCACTGCCATTATATTTTTCAATACAATTATGAGCCTTATTGCCCATTTTACCAAATAGAAAGTACTTACTAAAATTCATAATTCATTCTTCAGTGTGTTTTTACCACAATTTTCACATACTGTAAACTTAATATTATTACAATAATACTTTTTTGATGAATTATAATCTTTCTCCTACCACTAAGACCTCTTATTATGTTTTTTTAATAACACGTGATCATTAGAAAAATATATTTCCACCTTCTCTCCATATCAAATATGTTTTTTTAACTTTAAACTCACAAGAAGTCAATTCCCTTTGATAATTTGGCTTTAATCCTAAGTGAAAATTATTGATTTTACTATATAGATCTCAGATGAAATTTGTAGCATACCATTCCAATCGAGAGAATTTTTCTTAATAACCCGACACTGAGTCATCCTCTTTCCCCAATTACATGAATTTTTATTCCTTCCTATGTCAAACTTACTTAGGATAATATTTCTCAAGAAACATATTTTTAAATTCATCACAATCATGGGCATCAATATCCTCACTATCCATAATATTATTAACCAAAAACCACCACTGGTCAGCTTCACCATCAAAATGGTAAATAGAAATACTAACCTTTTGATTGTATAAACCCCCCATTACATCCAAATTCTTTTCTAAGAGATTAATCCACCCTTCAGCAATCACATTGTCATATGATCCTTTGAATTATGGAGTATGATTCATCATGAAGTTCTACTCTACCATAATGTTCCTCTATTATTTTTCTAGTGGATCTCATGTATGGATACTGCCACTATTTATAACCTAATTCAACTTCACAAAAAATTGTTTATTTCTGATCTTGACAATATCTATTTGTTTATTTGGAAGGTAGTTTTCCTAAAGATGTCGTCCTAGCATAACTGGAAAATTTTCTTTAATGAAATACATTGTAAATAGAAATATTTTAGAAAAATAAACATGGAAATATTAAAATTCTATATCATTTCAATTTTACCATAAAGTAAAAAATCATTTATGGATATTATTTTAAAAATATCCTAACCCCTAAAGTTTTCTAAACCGACCTTTGATACCAACAATAAGGCCCCATCCTTAAACATTACACAATTTTGAGTTAAGTCATTAATTTGAATTTATCTCACATTGAGAATCTTTTATAGTTTATATATTTAGATAATTGGTCCATAATTAACACATAACATCCCATAATCATAAAATATTATACTACCAAAATAGTATCTGTTTTTTTCCAAAATATAAAACTTAAAAAATAAAACATGATTTCTTTTCCAGATAAAAATATTTTTTACTACTTCTTTTCACATACCCATCCTTTTACCCGATGTAAAACATTCCAAAAACTGGGGATGACCACAGAAATTTCAATAATGGATATTAAATAAGGAATGAAACCATTATTCTATGAATATTTTAAACTCATGAAAATATTTTCACAAAATCATACTTTTCACCCAAAAAAACATACCTCCTGAAATCAAAATATTCTTGAAATTAAATCTTAGAAATATTAAATCATAAAGGAAACTTTTGGAATATATATCATACCTAAATTTTAGCATTCATAGCTACATTGTGAATAACCTTCATTGTTTAATTTCGAACACCCATCACAGTATATTCCCTAAATATTTTAGTTGAAAACATATCATTTAAATCTGTCTCATTACCCAATGCATTGGAGAGATATCTTGGGCTCACCCACCCTTTCATTATCATATAACCCCCCATATACATATATAATTCCCAAAAACCAATACCTAAGCACAACACATAAATGATGCATAAATGAAAAATAACATTTCCAAATTGCAATCACAAGATATCATTTCAAGATATTGACATAATGAATCCATTCTAGAAACCATTTTCAATAAAAAAAATACATGAAAAGGGAATATGATATTTATTTTCAATTTAAAAAAATTAGGGCTTATAGAGGAATCCAAAAATCGAATAACAGTTATGGCGTCAAAGAAGTTGTTTTTGCCGTATACGTTAAAAAACATTTATTTTTTCATTTTGTATGGAAAGTCAAACACTCCATATAAAAATATTCATTATAAATTAAATTTAATTAAATTAAATATATAAATAAAATATAAGATATTCACAATTCATTTCACACATAATAGTTTAATGACATAATTTATAAGTAGAAATTTAACCTAAATAATTAAAATTTTGGTATGAAATTCCCTTACCTTGAATATGACTTGCCTCCTAAGTTATTTATCATCATGAATAATATAATTAAATTTACTTATAAATACTTTATAAACATTTCAATTATTTTTTTATATCACATCCTACCATGTTATAACAATTTCATAATTATTTACATTCATGTTGGATGTTTTTTTATATATGGTACTTGAGTTGAAAATGAACTTTGTTTGATGTCAATAATCCATGCGGTCATAACTCCATTTTCTCTAGAATATAAAATATGATATAAATATCTTATATTTTCATTATATATATAATTATAATAATATTTTAATACAATCTAACTACACCATTCATGGAGATGGTAATTCGTACGTATGAATGGACACGATTTTCATTTTTCTATCATATTGAAAG
Source organism: Viscum album (assembly GCA_963277665.1). Classification (NCBI taxonomy): domain Eukaryota; kingdom Viridiplantae; phylum Streptophyta; class Magnoliopsida; order Santalales; family Viscaceae; genus Viscum; species Viscum album. The sequence continues at coordinate 1,228,975,559 of OY728162.1, read as the reverse complement.
AGGGAACTTAAATTAAATGTATATAAATATGTTTACATATATAATATCATTAAATTATATTTAATACGTCATTTATATAATATATTTTTACTAAAAATATTTAATACATTCTATGTGATGTGTGAACGAATCACATCATTTTTGAGGAGGCATTAGTCCACATGTCCCCAAATGAAGTTATCATATTACAAAAATATAGAAAACAAGAAGGTATGTTTAATATAATATTTCCATAATATCAAATAGGATATAATATATATTAAAATTTAATTTAATCAGAAAAATAATTTTAAGACTATCCATGAAGTATGTAGTGGAAAGAAATAAAAACATTATTCATGGAGGCAGTTAACCGGCATAACATGGACAACAATTTCGTTTCTTTGAATAATAGGAGGTGAGAAAAAAATGGATATGATATATTCCATTAGAAAAATAATATTTCTATATTTACGTTATTATGTATTTATAATTCATTTATGTATGAGGTAGGTGAGGAGAAATTAGAAAAGGAAATGAAATTAAGAGAGGCACTTTGAGAAAATTACTTCTTGAATATCCTCTCCTTGAAAGACCCATGGGGCCTTGGATTTTGTCTTTTGGTGAGACCAGTAGCAAATAGAAATGGGGAGAGTTAGGATGAGAGGTTTGGGAAGATATTTTAGGAGCTACATATATTTTTTGGTCCAAATAGGGTGGTTTATATGTGGTATTTATACTTGAGGATTGTAATACCCCAAGATTCCATAGTAAGTTATTTTCTTTAAATTCAATAGCTTACGTTACACTCAACAATGAGTTAGAGTGCACCATGACTTACCAAAATATCCGTTAAAAAGTGGTTATGAATAGTATTAACTATATTTGTACTTTTATATACTCCATATAATTTTAACTTATGTATTATGTCTTTCTTAGACATATTATAAGAAAAATTCAATTTTTCAGATAAAAAATGTATTTTTCAAAAAAAATAAATTTTACAAAATTTTAATGGTGAACCCTTTTTAAATACAATATTTAAACATTTTATATATTCAATATGACAAAATAAAATTCATCATTAGAATCAGGACATCAAAATTTACTTTGGATGAAATTTTGGTATTTTTCTAATAATATTCATTTTTTTTGAATAGTGGGAAATACTGTATTTTAATTCAAAAATGACTTTTAATATAATTTATTTATAATGCTAGATTATATTTAAAATTGGTTTTGAAGTGTAATTAGATTATATTTTAACCCTTTAATCCAATTTTGGTCATTGGAATTAATTTCACATTGAAATTATACATAAACAAGTTTCAATCTTTTGATAGTTATTGTTTCTTAAAAACATGCTATTTATTTTGACAACGAGAATTAATTTTAAATTAATTAATATGACTTCTATGTTTTAAATTTGGTAAAATAGACACAATTTTTGAATTTGGAATATCAAATATAGGTTAGGCTGAATTTTTTGGTATTTTTCTGAAAAACATCAATTTTTGATGAATAGTGAAACCACTAAGTTGTAGTTAAAAATCCGGCGTTTTCATTTAAATGAAATTTTATCGCTTCTATGAATTGAATTTCAAAAAAATGAGATAAATGGTTGTTATTATTAAGTAAAATGTGGTTCAATAAGATGAAAATAATTTTTGGTGAATAGTAACTGTTGACTTTTATTTACCGCGGTTAAAGGTATATAGGATAATTCAAGCTAAAGAGAATATTATAATAATAAAAAATTAACATAACACTTATCCTAACATTATTTTATGAGTCATGGACTACCATGGGAATCCTTGGGTCAATTTTGGGACCTCGTGGTGCCACTTATGAATGATAATGACACTTTATTTTAATTAACATAAAGTAAATGCAAAAATGACATAAACAAATATCTTTTAGTAAATAATTTTTTACATAGGGTTATATAAGTCATATTTTATACTATAAATATTCATTGGAAATATAAAAATATTTCCTAAATTATCGTATTTTTTTATAATTTTTATGATTCAAATAAATTATATTATTTATGACATAATATTGGTGTAATATTTACTTCATTAATAAATGATTTAAATAAATAAGATTATTAATATTAAAAAATATCCAAAAACAATCCAATTCTTATTGGATGATTTTATTTAGACCATAAGTCATCTTTTTTTTGACTTAAATTTGTTTGGACTTTAGAAACCGAATATCACTATATAATAAAATAATATTTTTACACTTTCCTAAAGAGCCCCTCCTCTCCCTTATAAAAGGACACGACGTCTAACCCATTCTACACACCTATAAAGACCCTTTTATCATCCAAACCCTGCCCAAATAATCTCTCAAGATCCATCTCTTACACCTAGAAGCCTTACCTTAGGTAGAAGTCACTTCAAGAAGTCTTTTTGGTTCAAACCAAAAAATGTTACCCAAATTAAAGGTAACAATTTCTCTTAAATGCTTTTGTTTTATTTTGTTTTATTTTACTTCTCCATCCCCCTAAACTCTTTTTATTCATTTTTATTTAACAAAAACATTATCCAAAATATACTAGGATTTTTTTTGTGAGAATGATTCGAACTAAACTTACACACACCTCTATCTAATGGGTGAAGAACATACTGTTTCTATGGTTGGCAAACTAACGCCTCACGAAACAATGATTGTTCGATTATATCATACCACCTCTCATGGTGGGCAGTAATATGGAACTTTATTTATATATTATAAATATCATGATTATATTTTCTTTTTTTATCTTTGGTATTTTCCATTTATATCATACCTTTATGGTTTCCATTATGGGTAAAATTCGATAATTTCATTTGAGAAAGTGCAGACTACTGCTCCCTCAATGTGATATAACCCGTTAATGACTTGTGTGGGATGTATAAAGCATTGAGTTAATGATATTATATATAATATTATACTAGAATTATAAAATACCTACGTATCATTATGTTTTAATTCCATTAAAATACAAAATAGAAATGAAAGTAGCGTTCATGCGTTCGTACGGCTTACCGTCTCCATGAACAGTACATTTCATTTCTTATCTCCAAATGTTATGTACTATTATAAATAGATATGTATATTGGATATATATTATATATATGACATGTAAATCATTCATATCATTATGGAGATAATTTACTTTCGACCACATGGAAAAATTGTAATTATAACAAGTTCATTTTTGAATCAAGTTCTGAACATCGATAAAATATTCAATATGAACTCAAATAATTAAATAATTGTTATATCAAGGTAATAAAGATATAAAAGGAATAATAAACATTAAAAATGTTCCTAATGTAGTATAAATTAACTTAAGTTTGTGATTCAAGAACAATAAGTAACATACAAGACAAGTCAGACTTGAGGTAAGGGGTTTCTTATCTCACTTTTAATTCCGTGAGATTTCCACTGTTCGCCACTTATTTATTGTATGTGGTGTATTGTGTAATGAAATTTGATATATATTATCATTATTTATTTTATATTCATGGAATTATGTGAATAATTTGGTGGTTATTATTTTCTGTTCGTATGGCTCGATTGATTACAACATGGTAAGGGGTTTCTTATCTCACTTTTAATTCTGTGTGATTTCCTTTATTTTCCACTTATTTATTGCAAGTTTTCATGACCCGACCCTACCCGGGCTCGAGTCGCAACTACCCCAAGCCCACCTCCATAGGCCAAGGGCTGGCGACCAGCGCCAAAGGCACAATAACTCAGGGAGTCCATTGACTAAGTACCTGTACACACAGACGCAACACACACAATTAAAAAATGTAGAGTAAAAAAGAAAAGACAAGTAAAGTAAAAGGGAAACTACTATATATAAACCACAAAGTGCATCGACCTATAACAGTACAAATCAAGCTGAACTTAAACTGAAACGGAAAAGGGGCAAAACACGCTCCCAACCAAAAAGTGACACAACCCGACAACAGGTAAATTAAAAGGAAAACAGCTGGAAGGGTCCCCCAGCTGGAACCCGACCCCAACCACCACGCACAGTCCACGATCCTAAACTCCTAAGCTCCACTGAAGTCACGAACAACCTGTCCATCGTCTGCAAGGGCACACCAAGTGTAGGCAAATCCCAAGCAGGGGTGAGTATAAAAATACTCAGTAGGATACCCCAAAGGTTCGAGGGAGCAACAAAGGAGGTACCAAAGGGTGAGAAGTAGAGTGAACAGGGAAAAGTAAAGGAGTACAACCAAAAGTGCAGTAAAGATTGTAGTAAAGAGTCTTTCTCAACCCAACAAGAGGAAAGAAGGTAGAATCTTCCAGACACAAGGAGCTGTAAACGGTGAGAAGTTGAACTTACCATCGAGTCTTCGCTACTTATAACAGGAGATTAGACTCGTCCAACCACGCGAAGCCAGACATGGAAAGCCCATGGCATACCCTGCGCGTCTTCGCCTCTCCTGGAAGGAGAGTAACCAAACCCATGAAGTGGGTACTAGAACAAGGTATATACATATCCTTATGATCAAACAAGAAGCCTGAACAAGGTCGTAAGGGGATCTACATCTCGTAGCTCAGCCCAAGAAATGAGTAGCCAACAGTCCTAGAAATAAACACAATCGATGCCCAGCATCCCGCACGTCTTCCCCGAACTACAATTCAAGGGCTCAATCACCGCACCTCGACACTATCCGCTTTGGGTGGCACTGACTCGCTCACATGGTTTAAGGTCGCATCACAAGGACGCATCTCAGTGGTGAAGGTTCCCGTCGTACTTGAGAGTTCTGGGGGAATGTCAAGCCACACCTCATCACTGCCCCACAGTCGAGAGGTCTCCTCAAAGTCGACAGGTGACCCCCTACCCAGCCCCGCTGGAGGGTTCTTGGAAGTCCAAGGGTTCCCACTATAGGGAGTCCCGGCAAGAATCGACAGGTGCCACACTGCCCAGTCCCATAACAGGGTAATCCAATAGAGGGAGACCCGGCTAATAGTCGGCGACGGGACCGCTACCTAGCCCAGCTGGAGGTAACCCGTCATCGGGGACCACTGCCCAGCCCAGCTGGAGGTAAGACTAGCATCGGGGACCACTGCCCATCCCCGCTAGAGGTTAGCCCGACATCGGGGAGCACTGCCCAGCCCCGCTGGAGGTAAGCCCGACATCGGGGACCACTTCCCAGCCCAGCTGGAGGTAAACCCAGAACTACTATGGCCATCCCTGCTGGATGGTACTGCTCGGTGCACACTGTTGCACTGGCCATCCCTGCTAGATGGTAACCCACTAGCGAGCCCTGCTCGAAACAACCTCAGCCCTACTGGTAACAACCTCAGCCCTGTTGGAAACAACCTCAGCCCTGCTAGAAAAAACCTCAGCCCTGCTGGAAACAACCTCATCCCTGCGGGTAACAACCTCAGTCCTGCTGGTAACAACCTCATGGGTAGAGGATCGGTGCCCTCGTAAATTGTTGGTCACACCGAATCCACAAGAACTCTACCAGGGAACACAAAGCAACAGGAGAAACTCCCTGGGCCTCTCAAGGCGATCACGCTCCAGTCCGCTGAGTCACTATCGAAGCGGACTGAGACAACTCATCCCAGAAAGTGGGGAAGACACCCACACTGTACGAACACCCATAGTCACAAACGGTGTCGCAGTCCGGTGAAAGGGAACGATACTGAAACCCCTCACAGCTAAAGAAACAGAGGAACAAACCATCTCTACCGGCCAAACCATCAAGTACGAAACCCGGGGATACCACTCAACCCTGCTGGTCAAAACAACAAGAACAAAGGGACCCTATACGTCATGAGAGGTAAAAGGTACGCAGAGTAGAACACAACACGCACATGGGGACCACACAGCGTGTGGCCCTAAGTCAACCCCAACCGAACGCAGAAGCATTTTCAGGTACAAACAACCACATGTACCTCCAAGCGTTCCCGTATACTCCCAAAGTATACCACGTTCCAGCCCAACGGCTATCGTGCACACGGCACCCAACATCAACATAAAGGCGTAATGTAACAACTCCAACCAACCAACTCAACGACTAAGGCACAACCAACCACATCTTATGAACCATTTACATCGCTCTCCTAAGAGTGCGCGATCACACGCCAAGGGTCCGCTACAAACAAGGTAGGACAAACCACCCCAAGAGCACCTTTCATGCTTCATTATTTAATAAAATTGTGTATGAGGCTCCGCTCAACCAAACGGATTTCACCTTTGTAATCCTCGCATAAAAAAATGCGAGATAGACTACTTACTCGCCTCAAACGAATATCCGATGAAAAAGTCACCAACACCGCCTCACGCCCGAACGGTGTCCCGTGATCCTGAGCATCGGCCCCGAAAGCAGTCGGGTGCATCGCACCATTGCGATCCCCTCAAGAAAACACGTTTGAAAGACTGCTCACTTGAGCGCAACAGATATCCGGAGAAAAAGATGCATTCTGGCGCACCGCACACGAGTGGTGCTACATGGGACCCGCATCCCGGTCCTAAAACACAAAGAACAGATCGCACTATTGTGATCCTCTCGAAAAAGTACACAAGTTGGACTATCCACTTGTACAAAAAATTCACCCCGTTATAGAGATGGAAAAATCATCATCAACGCCCAAACAGCCCTTGCGGGGCCCGCACCATCGTGCAGAATTAAAGGGGCAGACTGTGCCAATGCAACGCCCTCGTAAAAACACCAAAAATCCACTGCTCGCACGTCCCAAACGGATGTCCGATGAAAAGTCATGAAACGCTGCATGCAGCTCGATAGATGGGCCATGGGGCCCATGCCTCAACTTCGGCCTCAACGCCTGAAACCACCCTAGAAAGCTCTGCCTCAGTGCCGGGGTCCCAATTCCACTAACGACGCTTAAATCAGACGTCGGACGCATCCGCGCCATCCAAATCAAGTTCTCCCGTAAAAACGACAAAACAATTAAAGATGTGTTGCGCTTCCGATGCCCCTCGTTTTGGAAATTAAAAATTCCAAAAACCATCTCAAAAAGTCTGTCTCGTCGATATTGTTCCATTTCTACAGAAGACACTCAAAATGGATGCCTGTAACGGAAAATATGGGCGTCCGAAAACCGAGGGGCAAGGCCCCTTGGGCTGGACCGGCCTGTGTCGGTCGGTCCACCCGGTCTAGACCGGCCTGCATCGGCCGGGCCGGCTCGCAGCGCCGGCCCGCGGCTCAGCCGAACGACCCAGCGCCAACCGGTCCAGTATATACTGACCCTTTAGGGGTCGGTCGTCGCGCTGCATGACGACCAGCGAGACGCGGGTCGTGCTCCCCCGCTGGGGTCGCGCGCCCCGACCCCGTTGATCCCCTGCGCCTGGCGAGTTTGACCTCACGCCTGGTGCCGCCGCCACCTGAGGACCCCGCTGATGCCACCCTCGATCGCCCATGCTGAAGCCTCCTCCTCTCCCTGTCCAGCCACCGCCTCACGCCGAGAACCCATGCCAGCGCGGCCGCTCGAACACACCCGGCCGCCGTGCTCCGCCGCTTGCGCTCGCCAGACCCCCCCAATTCCCGTAAACTTCGGCGAATGATTGCGAACGCCTCTGAACTCCTATTTTAAATCTGAAACAAGCATCAGAAAGATCATAAAATCTACTTCACATTCATTGGAGTTTTTTGATAATTCGACAGAGGATTGATTCAAAAATTTGAACTCAAAATATGTGCAGGAAAAGGAAACAAAAACGTCAAATCCAACCTCGATGGGCTTCGCCCGAAGCTTCGCCGTGACCCATCGGAGATGACTCGTCGAAGCCACCTCACTGGAGATGTGGAGGAGAGGAGGAGAGGTTGAGGGTGAGAGGTCTTCGCCAGGGGGTGATCAATGGAGGGGGAAGGGGAGAAGGGTTTAAATAAAATTAAATAAAATTAATTAATTTAAACCCATAATTTAACCGGATCTGAAACCTTCGACAGAGTCAAGGTTAAGCCTCCCCTAGGATGAACAACACCTCCCGAGCACAACGGAGGTCTCATAATTTTAATCCTAGACCCCGTTCAAAAGTTATTAAACTTAGCGCCTGAGGCCGCCAAATTACGAAAACGCCCCTGGGGCCATTTTCACAGACGGGCCGCGCCTGCAAAACTTACACCCCTCCTATTGTAAACGACATGCTCTAAACTCAAAGGTGCTCTCAGTTTTCCAATACGAGCCACCATTTAAGAGATACTTGAGTTTACCCATTAAACGCATAAATTAATTATTTAATTTATCTGTTTAACGTTCCGGAAGCGAGCGAGGGGTCCAAACGTCCTACGATGACAAGTTTTATGTCGTTCCTAGGGTAATCACTCCATTTCGGACCCATCCATGAATTCATATTTCTAATCCGAATCATCGTTTAGGAGTTATCCTATTTATTTGGCGTTTCTAGTGTGAATACACTAAAAATTTAATTCCGGCCACACCGGGGATTGAAATTGCAAGCCGTCTGAAGGTGATGCTCTAGAATATCATCAAAAATATTCCAAAGTCTTTCACATCAAAAACTGGGTTCTTACATCATTTCCTCCTTCAAGATTTCCATCCCCAAAAAGAAAAATCAGGGAACAACTCAGGGTGCTAAGACCACACATGGCTCTTCCGTACCCAGAATAACTCTTGCACAGTCCCGCGTCACCGCTCCTAGACCAAAGGATTTGATCTGTTCACATGAGGTCTTCCCTTGCCAATGTCATGCATAGGAGCACGCACACCACTTCTCGGGTGACTCATGTGGGAGACGTCATGAACCCAAACCAGACCTTTGGGTTAGGGCAAGGTGGTAGGGAACCTCGCCATCCCTTTTCATGGTCTCACACGGACAAAAGGCTCTCGGGGGTAGCTCACCTCTCCGATCAAACCTCTGCGTCATACGACGCAACTGTAATCACCGCCCTCACCTGAAATAAGGCCCGGTGATTCCCTTCTTCAGAATATACATATGGTGAAATACCCAAGGATATCTGGTCACACAAGGTTCCACAGTCGATGTCCCACAATAAAGACCCTCTTACACGCTCGGAAGCGAAGTAGTCAACACCATCGACTAGAGAAAAAGGGTCCCACGACTTTTTCCTTACCAATAGAGGGTTACACCGATGCCCCACTCCACCCTGGTAACAACTCAAGCAAGGATCAGGGAGGAAAGCATTTCACACGCAGAGTCTAACAATTCTACTTCAAAAAGTAGAAGAGCTATAGAGCATACCTCTTATCATCTCATGCTCTGTAGGATCGTAGACATCAAAAGCTCGCGGTTGTCTGTGGTCCCAACTTTCAGCTCTGGGAGCCTGACGTGGACCGCCTAGTGGTTATGGGAAGACCTTGTAAGGTCGTCCCCCACTACCAGCTCCTCCCGCTCCTCTACTAGCACCACCTCTCTGGCTGCTACTCTGATCACGACGATGCCTCCGTCGTGGTATTGCACCTGCTGCCTGCTCAAAGCTCTCTACATGCCTGGTCGGGCAGTCCCATGCCAGGTGACCTCGCCCATCGCATGCATAGCACTGACTCTCTCCGGGATGCACTGGTTCCCTCTGGCGCCACTATGGTGTATGACCACGCCCCTGAGTCTGGTCATTATGAAGCCATCTGCGTCGAGGTTCTGTTTGTCGACGCTCGCTAGTTGCGGCAGACGTCTCGGCTCTGACGTGCCTGCTTCCACCACTAACTGTAGAACATGATAGGAAGCCCTCTATCATCAGCTCCTGATCTAGCACCCCGACATATGTGGAAATGCCTAAGGGTACTATGAAAGCACAAATATCTTGGTGGAGACCCTACTCAAACTTCCGCGCTCGGATGTTGTTGTCATGGACCAAGTCCGGGTAAGAGCATGTATGGTCTGCAAAACTATCCACAAAATCTACCACCATCATCCCTCCCTTCCGAAACAGTAGGAGATCCTGAATACGAATGGAGCGCAAGAAGGAGGGGAAAAACTCATCACAGAACAACAACTGAATGTCTCCCCATGAAAGCGACGACTCGTTAAGAAACTGAGTCACCAGACTCCACCAACGTTGTGATGCTCCACGAAAAAGGATGGATTCCAAAGCCACTCTCTGATCTACCTGCGTCTGCACAAGCCTCAAAAGGCTAACCACTATCTCTAACCAAACCTCTGCTGCCTGAGGGTCTGTCTCACCACTGAACCTCAGCGGTCTCTGCCACTAGAACTCACGGAGTACGCTCAACCTGTGCTCAAGCCCCATCTACTCTGTTGAAGCTGTCTGCTACTCAACGGGTGGGGGTACTGCTACCGGACCACCCGGAGAAAGGGGATGGCATGATGGGTCCTAGACTGAGGCCTCGTAGCTCACAGGGTTTTCGTCATGAACCAAAGCTGGTATCCTGGATGGCTATCTTCGAAGAGACATCCTGAATATTATCAAGGAGTGTCGCGGTCAGATGAGCATATATGTATATACCAACAACAACAACGATGGAGATCTGACTCAAGAAGAACAGTCAAAGACTCAATCCTATGTGATGCACAAACCAATTTTACCTACAACAAGTGTCTCAGCATGCTGAGTCGACAAGCGGGTTATTATGGTCCTGGTGGATGGATATGTCAGCCGCTGCACCATTAATGGACTCCCTACCCTGAGAGCCGCTCTCGAGACATGTTAACATTATTTCCATAAATCCCAACCAATTAATTTTATTTTAGGGACGTCCGAACAACATCCCAAGGAACGAACCACCTTTGATACCACTTTGTCACGACCCGACCCTACCCGGGCTCGAGCCGCAACTACCCCAAGCCCGCCTCCATAGGCCAAGGGATGGAGACCAGTACCGAAGGCACAATAACTCGGGGAGGCCTTTGCCTAAGTACCTGTACACACACATGTAGCACACTCAATGCAAAAGAGCAGAGTAAAAGGGAAAAGACAAGTAAAGTAAAAGGGAAACTACTATATATAAACCAAAAAGTGTATCGACCTCCAACAATACAAAGCAAGATGAAGGTAAAGTGAAAGGGAAAAGGGGAAAAACATGCGCCCAACCAAAAAGTTCCACAACCTAGAAACAGGTAAACAAAAAGGAAAACAGCTGGAAGGGTCCCCCACCTGGAACCCAACTCCGACCATCGCACGCGGTCCACGTTCCTGAACTCCTAAGATCCACTAAAGTCTTGACCAACCTGTCCGTCATCTGCAAGGGCACACCATGTGCAGACAAAGACCAAGTAAGGCTGAGTATAAAAATACTCAGTAGGATACCCCAAAGGCTTGAGGGAGAAACAAAGGAGGTACCGAAGGGTGATAAGTAGAGCGAACATGGAAAAGTAAAGGAGTACAACCGAAAGTGCAGTAAAGAGTGCAGTAAAGAGTCCAAGTCAACCCAACAAGAGGAAAGAAGGTAGACTCGTCCAGACACAAGGAGCTGGAAACAGTGAGAAGATGAACTTCATGTCGAGTCTTCACTACCTATAGCAGGAGAGTGAACTCGTCCAACCACGAGAATCTAGACACGGAAAGCACGTGGCATACCCTGCACGTCTTCGCCTCCCTTGGAAGGAGAGTAACCAAACCCCAGAAGTGGGTACTATAACAAGGTATATACATATCCTTATGCTCAAACAAGAAGCCCGAATAAGGTTTTAAGGGGATCTCTATCCCGTAGCTCAGCCCAAGAAATGAGTAGTCAATAGTCCCAGAAATAAACACCATCGATGCCCAGCATCCCGCACATCTACCTCGAACTAAAAGTCAAGGTCTCAATCACCGCACCTCAACATTATCCTCTTTGGGCGGAACTGACTCGCCCGCATGGTTTTAGGTCGCGTCACAAGGATGTGTCTCAGTGGGGAAAGCACCCTTTGTACTTGAGATTTCTGGGTGAACATCAAGCCACACCTCGCCATTGCCCCACAGTCTAGAGGTCTCATCAAATTCGACAGGCGACCCCCTGCCCAGCCCCGCTGGAGGGTCCCTAGAAGTCGACGGGTTCCCACTATAGGGAGACCCAAAAAGAGTCGACGGATGCCACACTGCCCAGTCCCGTAATAGGGTAATCCACTAGAGGGAGACCCGGCTAATAGTTGGCGATGAGACCACTGCCCAGCCCAGCTGGAGGTGACCTGACATCGGGGACCACTTCCCAGCCCAGCTGGAGGTAAGCTCGGCATTACGGACCACTTCCCAGCCCCACTGGATGTAAGCCCACCATCGGGGACCATTGGCTAGCCCCGCTGGAGGGAAGCCCGGCATCGGGGACCACTGACTAGCCCAGCTGTAGGTAATCCTAGAACTGCTCTAGCCATCCCTACTGGATGGTACTGCTCGGTGAACACTACTGCACTGGCCATCCCTAATGGATGGAAACCCACTAGCGAGCCCTGCTCAAAACAACCTCAGCCCTGCTGGTAACAACCTCAGCCCTGCTAAAAACAACCTCAACCCTGCTAGAAACAACCTCAACCCTACTGGAAACAACCTCAGCCCTACTGGTAACAACCTCAGTCCTACTGGTAACAACCTCCTGGTTAGAGGATCGGTGCCCACGTAAAGTTTTGGTCACACCGAATCTACAATAACTCTACCAGGGAACACAAATCAATGGGAGAAACTCCACATGCCTCTCAAGGTGATAACACTCCAATCCGCTGAGTCACTGTCGAAGTGGACTGAGAAAACTCATCTGAAAAAGTGGGGAAGACACCCACACTGTACGAACACACGTAGTCCCAAACAGTGCCGATGTCCGGTGAAAGGGCACGATACTGAAACCCCTCACAGCTAAAAAAATAGAGGAACAAATCATCTCTGCTGGCCAAACCATCAAGAACAAAACTAGGGGGAGACCACTCAACCCTTCTGGTCAAAACAACGAGAAAAAAGGGACCCTCTACATCATGAGTGGTCAAAGGTACGCAGAGCAGAACATGACACACACATGGGGCCCTCACAACGTGTGGCCCTAAGTCAACCCCAACCGAACTCAAAAACATTTTCAGATGCAAACAACCACATGTACCTCCAAGCATTCTCGTATACTCCCAGAGTATACCACGTTCCAAACCAAAGGCGATCGTGCACACGACACCCAACGTCAACGCGAAGGCATAACGTAACAACTCCAACCAGCCACCTCAACAGCTGAGGCACAACCAACCACATCTTATGAACCATTTACATCACTCTCCCAAGAGTTCACGATCAAACGCCAAGGGTCCGCTACAAACAAGGTAGGACGAACCACCACCGGAGCACCTTTCATGCTTCCTTATTTAATAAGTTCGCGTATGAGGCTCTGCTCAACCAAATGGATCACATCGTTATAATCCTCGCGGAAAAACATGTGAGATAAACTAATTACTTGCCTCAAATGGATATCTGATGAAAAAGTCACCAACACCGCCTCATGCCCGAACAACGTCACGTGATCCCAATCCTCATCTCCAAAAACAGTCGGGTGCATCGCACCATTGCGATCCCCTTGGGAAAACACATCAAAAAGACTGTTCACTTGAGCGCAATGGATATTTGGAGAAAAAGATGCATTCTGGCACACCTCACATGAGCAGTGCTACGTGGGACCCACATCCCGGTCCCGAAACACAAAGAACGGATCACACTGTTTACGATCATCTTGAAAAAGTACACAAGTTGGACTATCCACTTGTCCAAAATGGTCGCCCGGTGATAGAGATGTAAAAATCACCGTCAACACCCAAACGGCCCTTGCGGGGCCCGCACCATCGTTCGGAATTAAAGCGGGCAGACTATGCCAATGCAATTCCCACGGAAAAACACCCAAAATCCACTGCTTGCACGTCCCGAACGGACATCCGATGAAAAACTCGTGAAACGCTCCACGCAGCTCGAAAAATGGGTCATGTGGCCCATGCCTCAACTTCGGCCTCAACGCCTAAAACCACCTTGTAAATCTCTACCTCGGTGCTAGGGTCCCAACGCTACTGACGGTGCTTAAATCGGACGTCGGATGCATCCACGCCGTCCAAATCAAGTTCCCCGTAAAAATGACAAAACACTTAAAGACGTGTTGATCCTCCGAGGACCCTCGTTTCGGAAATTAAAAATTCCCAAAACCATCTCAAAAATTCCTTCCCGTCGATACGGTTCCACTATCGCAGACGGCACTTAAAACGGACACCCATAACAGAAAATACGGGCGTCTGAAAACCGAGGGGCAAGGCCCCTTGGGCTGGACCGGCCTAGGTCGGCCGGTCCGCCCGGTCCTGGCCGACCCGCGCCAGCCAGCCCGACTCTCAGCACCGGCCCGCAGCTCAGCCGCGCGGCCCATTGCCGACCAGTCCAGCACCGACCGACCCACGAGACGCGGGTCGTGCTCCCCCACTGGGGTCACGCGCCGCGACCCCGTTGATCCCCTACGCCCGGCGAGCACAGCCTCCTACCTGGAGCCGCCGCCGCCTGAGGACCCCACCGACGCCACCGTCGATCGCCCGCGCTGTAGCCACCTCCTCGCCCAGGCTGGCCGCTGCCTCATGCTGAGAACCCATGCCGGCGCTGCTGTTCAAACACACCCAGCCTCCACGCTCCGCCGCTCGCGCTCGCAGTACCCCCCAATTGCCGCAAACTTCGGCGAACGATTGTGAACGCCTCCGAACTCCAATTTCAAATCCGAAACAAGCGTCGGAAAGAGCATAAAATCTACTTCGCATTCATGGGATTTGTTCAAGAATTATATAGAGGATTAATACAAAAAAATTAGTTCAAAATAGGTGATGGAAAAGGAAACCAAAACGTCAAATCCTACCGAGTTGGGCTTCGCCCGAAGCTTCGCCGCGACCCATCGGAGATGCCTCGCCGGAGCCGCCTCACTAGAGATGTGGAATAGAGGAGCAGAGTCTGAGGGAGAGAGGTCTTTTCCAGGGGGTGAACAAGGGAGGGGGAAGGGGAGAAGGGTTTAAATAAAATTAAAAAAATTAATTAATTTAAACCCATAATTTAACCTACATCTGAAACCTTCAACAGAGTCGAGGTTAAGCCTCCCCTAGGCCGAACACCACCTCCCGAGCATAATGGCAGTATTGGAATTTTAATTGGAGACACAGTTAAAAAGTTATTAAACATAGCGCCCGAGGCTGCCAAATTACGAAAACGCCCCTGGGGCCATTTTTCACAGATGGGCCGCTCCTGCAAAACTTACAGCCCTCCTAGGGTAAATGGTACGCTCTGAACTCAACGGTGCCCTTGGTTTTACAATCCGAGCCACCATTTATGAGATACATGATTTTAACCATTAAATGCATAAATTAATTATTTAATTTATCCGTTTAACGTTCCAGAAGCAAGCGAGGGGTCCAAACGTCCCTCGCCGACAAGTTTTATGTCGTTCCTAGGGTAAACATTCCATTCCGGACCCATCCGTTCATTCAGATATTTGATCAGAAGAACTATTTAGGATTTATCCCAATGATTTGGCGTTTCCAGTGTGAACGCGCTGAAAATTTAATTCCGACCACACCGGGGCTCAGAATCGCACGCCGTTTGAAGGCGCTGCTCTGGAATATCATCAAAAATATTCCAAAGTCTTTCACAAAAAAACCGGGTTCTTAAACAAGTGGTGTATTGTGTACATACATTTGATATATATATTATCATTATTCTCTTTATATTCATGTTATTTTGTGATTCATTTGGTGGTTATTGAATTTTGTTCATACGGCTCGATTGATTACAATGAAGTAATGATTTTTCATCTCACTTTTATTCCCGTTAGATTCATGCTATATTGGCTACTACTTCCTTTTTGTGGAGTTTGTAATTATCATGATTGTATAATTTTTGTAATATACTTTAATTTATGGGTATTTACATCTTCATTGTATGATTCTTCTTTCATGGAGTGTATGTTTCATAAGTTACCAAATCGGTAAGGGAATTTCAAATTTCAATTTCCACTCATTGGGCATTATGAAAAATTAATTGATTATTTTACTCCATGATTATGTGTGGAATCACTATTTATTATTTGTGTAGTAATTTACACTCCTTTTTCTATGTATATACTTGTTATACACATAATCACTCAATTGATAAATTCTCAAGTCATCGATAAGAACTTGATAAGGGTAATTTTAACTCCTCCATTTATTGAGTTAAACATCCAATTCATTGGTGTGGTGTTTTACAAGATTATGTGTGAATGTAATTTGATTGATTTACAATGAATATCCAATCATATTGCGTTTATTTATATTTTTCAAACATAATTATGTCATTTATGTTTCCTTAAACTAAGGATATAGTCTTTATAAGAGATTTCATCTCAATTTACATTCCATTGAGACTTCTTTGTTGTTATAAGACAATTCACTTTTATATGGTGTATATAATATATATTGACATAGTATATCATGAATACATTTATTCTCATGATATTATAAATTTTTTATTACCTCAATTATTTGTATTCAAGTGTCTCTCTTTTGGTTAGTAACTCTAACTAAAATATCATTTTAAATGTTTAAAGATTTATTATTCTAAATCATTCTCATTAATGTCTATGTCTTAAAAATGGTTTTAAGGATTTATTTATATGGACATTAATAATTTAAAATTAAATATCATTTTAAAAGATTCAAAGTGGTATGGGACACTTTGATTCAATAATCTATTTTAAACAACATCTTGATAAATAGTGAGACATTTAAATGTTTTCAAGAAAAAGGGGGATATTTATCTCAAATAGATATGATTATTATTTTCATCTATGTCAATATCATTCATTATTCTTTATTGAGGTTGATATATTATAATAAAATATTCCATATTGTATTTAATTAGTTATGTTTGACAGTGGATGTGGTATTTTTATACCATTCATGGTTTGTGGTTAAAATATTGACATTTTTGTAGTTTTAATACGAATGTTCAGATTATGTTTAATCATTTTAATATGAGGAATATATTGGACTTTGTAAGTGATGAGTGGAGCCCACTATAGCTCCACGATGCATCAATAGGTCTCATAAGACAATTATACATGGAATTGGATGAGGCATTTCCCAATTTTGGATATATGGCTTTGGCCGAGGCCTTAATCATTTTTAGACGTCTTGGTCGAGGCCTTGAAAAATTTCTTCAGAATGTCTGGTATTATGCATTCCATCATTATGATATTAGCTATTGATATTTCATGTGGTTATTAGACTAGTAGAAAACTCGTGACTATGTTTTATTATGGCATTATTTACTCAGCTCATATTCCTGCCATAAAGTGCTCATGTTTATTATTTTTTTAAGGTATTTGTTTTCAGTTATTCACCATGCCTAATGTTTATGATATATTTTGCTATATTTTTACTCTTACTGAGCATCTGATCTCACCACATTCTCATGTGACATTTTCCCAGGATGTGAAGAAGATAGTTATGAGTGACTTTCATGAATAATCTTGGAATCTTGGATGTTTCTAAAGGAATAAATTAGTGTTTTTTTAAGTTGTAATGTTGAACTTAAGTATGTATCTTGTTTCCAAGACTACTAAACTAATCGGTTATTCGGAACATGATTCCATGTAATCATGAAAATGTATTAAAATAATGCACCGGCTCATGGATTCTAGGGTCGGGGCGTTACAGTTGGTATCATAGGAAGTTTCGTACAAACCTTAGAAACTATATTTAGATAAACTAGGATTAGAGTACATTACCATACGATAGAATTTAAGGATTAGTATAGAAGAACTTCCAAGAATTTTGGTAATGTAGAGATTTTGGGTGTTTTCCAAGCAATATATCCATGTCTAATTACGAATAGGTAGAGGCGGCTCTGGCACAGATGTACCCAGGAGTGAAAACTCTGATTAGGAGTTTCTGGCTTGACCCGAGGAATCCTTATACATGACAACCGGCCTTGCTGCACTCTTTGTTACGACACTCCCAGGGTTTATTCTTAAGATAATTCACATTTTCATTACAATATGATTTAAAGGATTGTAATATAAGATGAGAAGAAATAACCTTAGTTAATCCTATGGTGTTTTAGATTAAAAATACAGTGTTATGATATTATCTAAATGATTTTATGACTCACACTATGGTAGTAAATTGTTGGATTCCAAGGAAGTCATAATAACATTGAAGATGATGTAAAATGTGGGAACAATAGTGGAAACGAGAAACGAAATGGAATGTTGATAGGTGTGAAAGATATTATGTTCATGCGGAATTAGTTTCCAAAAAATATGATCATCAACATATATATTAACCAAATCCCAAACTCAACAAAGAAGAGAAAAGTGGGGAATGATAAGATCTCGACTAGTAAAGACCATGGAGAAAATAAATCTCATTTTCCATCATGCAAGAAATGTCGAAGGAGACACCTAGGAAGGTGCCTTAATTGAACAAAGAAATGATTTCTGTGTGGGATAGTAGGACATAAAGTAAAGAATTGCCGAGGAAAAATGAAGAGTACTATGGAAGAAAATAAAAATGGTCCAAAGAATCTATTTACAGTCATTTTCTGTAAATGTAGGGGACATGGCCATTACCCAAGTAAATTCCCTATTCTATATGATATCCTCTTGGTCAAGTAAGAATATATGTGGAAATAAATGGATGATGAAATGTTTAAAAAGTATTAGTGCTCTTTATTGATGGGATTACTTTGGAAGACTTCTATCTTGTATTTCTAACCCTGCAACTTGTCATGTGAAAATGATATTTGAGGAAGAATTATCTTTTCTCTTGTGGATATAGTTATAAATAACCATTTGCTTTATATGATCCCTGAGTTTGAGGCAATTACAAGTTATTAAATTTTGGGATGAAAATGTGAGGTATGAGATAACATTTGTGATGAAATTATGTTAAAGTTACTTTGAAGAATCTATCTAATTTTTGAGAATATTATAAAATTATATAGTTTTTTTAAAGAGGGCAACATGCAGACCGTTTGACAACCCATCGTGTCGAAAAAATCTACGGGAATCAAACCCACAACCATAGTGTGATTAGGATTTATCACCTACCACCGGACTACGTGAAGTCCCTGGTTAGTGTGAATAATTCATTTTAGTTAAATGATTTTATTGATCAATAATAAGTTTATTTGGGATATTATGTCTTACAAAATGGATATCCTTATTATAGAAAAATGATTTGGTGATTAAGTGATAATTGTTATTTTGGAAGATGTTCGCTCTATTGGGAATAATATATGCCTAAGGAAAATAGAATACTATGGGATTTAATTTGAAGAGTAATGGTGTTTTTTTGCAATATTTTTATTATGGATTTATAGAGATTTAGTTTATTTATGGAAATTATTTCCCTATCATAGAGAATATGTGATTAGGTTAATTACTTTTATGTATGTGACTTTAAGAGTTGTCGATAATATTTGGAGATACAATTTAATGTGGAAGACTATGTAGGCAAATTCTTATGAGTTTTGGGTTTCAATATTAGTTTGGATTTTATTGAAAGAATTTATGGAAAATTGTTTATTTAATGGTATTTATTAAACATTGGGTATTGTTGGTTTAATTTTAGAAATTATGATTAGTATTTATTTCTCTAATTTATTATCCTTTTGTGATCATATGATCTTTTACTAACAATTTTGGTTTTGGATAATCTCTAAAGAAAAGGGAAATATATATTTCATCCATTTTGGATTATGTGATTCTCTATAAGTTGATTCTAGCGCTTCAAGTGTGACCAAGTCATCTTTAATACTCATCATTTGGAGTGAAAGATGAGTTTGTGGTAAGAATTTGTTGAAGGATGAAACTCTACTTTCCAAGTATATTTTTGTTATCTTATTCTATGAATTAATTAATTATTAAACTTTAGGGAAGGGATCTTAAAACCCAAAACGTGTTATCCAAATGATTTATGTTTTCTTGATCCGATGATATTTTAAATCGTCATAGATTGATGGCTTTCAGGCCCTCAAATTTACACTTGTTTGTGATGGATGACCTCAATCACTTCCTATAAATATTTATGTTTTTCCTCCAATTATTTGTCTCTAATTGAAACCAATGTTCTCTTAATCGAGATCATAATTTGGTGGGGAATTTTTCATCTCCCTTTCCCTCTTATTAAGACTGAATTTTATTTACCCAATTTCTGGTGTGGGTTTTCCCCAATGGTATTTTTCTATTTTTAACAATTTATTTTCAAGTAACAATATCAAATTTAGAGGACACAATTTATTCAAGGAGGGGAGAATTTAACACACAAATATTTCATAGTAATTTATTTTCTTTAAATTCAATAGCTTGTATTATAGGCAACATAGAGTTCGAGCACACCACGACTTACCAAACGAGCCTTTCAATGAAGGTTATGAATTGTATTAATTGGATTTTGAATTCTATATACTCCATATAATTTTAAATTATGTATTATGTGTTTCGTAGACATATTATAAGAAAAAATTCAATTTTTCAGATAAAAAATATATTTTTCAAACAAATCCAATTTTACTACATTTTAATGGCGAACCCTTTTTAAATCTAATATTTGACCCTTTTACGTATTCAATTTTAAGAAAATAAAATTATTCTTTTGAATATGGACATAAAAATTTACTTTGGATGAAATTTTTGTATTTTTCTAATAATATTCATTTTTTATGAATAGTGAGAAATAATGTATTTTAATTCAAAACTGCCTTTTAATATAATTTATTTCAAGGTTATATTATATTTTAAATAGGTTATGAAGTTTAATTTGATTATATTTTTATCCTTTAATCCAATTTTTTTCATTGGAATTAATTTCACTTGGAATTATACATAAAAAAGTGTCAATCTTTTGATAGTTATTGTTTCTTAAGAACACGCAATTTATTTTGACAATGGGAATTAATTTTAAATTAAATAATAAAACTTATATGTGTTGAATTTGGTAAAATAGACATAATTTTTAAATTCAGAATATCAAATATAGCTTAGGCTGAATTTTTGGTATTTTTTTGAAAAACATCAATTTTTGATGAATAATGAAACCACTAAGTAGTAGTTAAAAAACCGACCTTTTCATTTAAATGAAATTTTACCGCTTCTATGGATTTAATTTTTAAAATCTTATATACATGGTTGTTATTAGTATGTAAAATTTGGTTCAATAATATGAAAATAATTTTTTATGAAAAGTATCTTTTGACTTTTATTTGCCGCAATTAAAGGTAAATAGGGTAATTCATGGAAAAAAAATATTAAAATATCACAAAATTACCTTCAAAATTGTACTAAACTTATTTTATGAGTCATGGTAGACCATGGGAATCCTTTTTTATATTTTGGGAGCCCATGAATCCACTTAAGAATGATAATTATACTTTATTTTAATTAACATAAAGTAATGAAAAAATGTCAAACAAATATCTTTTAGTAAATGAATTTTTACATGGGGTTATATAAGTTATCTTTTAGACTATAAATATTCATTGGAAAGATAAATATTTCCTACATTATGGATTTTTTTTATAATTTTTATACATCAAATAAATTAAATTATTAATGACACATTAATGATGTAGTATTTGCCTAATTAATAAATGATTTCAATAAATAAGATTATTAATATAAAAACAATATCCAAAACTTGTCCAATTCTTATGGGATGATTTTATTTCAACAATGATTCATCTTATATTCTACTTTAATTATTTTTCGACCTTTATAAACCAAATATAACTATATAATAAAATAATATTTTCACACTCTCCTAAAGAGCCTATCCTCCCCATTATAAAAGGACACCACTTCTAACCCATTCCACACACCTCTCAAGCCCCTTGTATCGTCCAAACCCTGCACAAATAATCAGTAAATATCCCTATATTAAACCTAGAATCCTTAAATTAGTCATAAATCTCTTCAATAATTCCTCTTGGTTCAAACCAAAGGATGTTACCCAAATTAAAGGTAATGGTTTCTCTTAATTTTTTTTGTTTTATTTAGTTTTATTTTACTTCTTCAACCCAGATAAACTCTATTTATTCCATTATTTTATAACAAAATTAGTATACTCAATATACTACTATATTTTAATGAGAGTATTCTAACTAAAATTACAAACACCTCTGTCAAATGGGTGAAGAAAATACTGTTTCTGTTGTTGGCAAACTAATTCCTGACGAAACGATGATTGTTTGATTATCTCTTACCACCTCTCATTGTTTCCATTAAGATGGCTATATATTTATATATGATATATATTATTTTTATGTTTTCTTTTTGATTCTGTATTTTGCATTTATATCATAGCTTTATGGTTTCTATTATGGGTAAAACACAATAATTTCATTTGAGGAAGTGCGGACTACCGTCCCCTAAAAATGATATGACTCGTTAATGAATTGAGTGGGATATATAAATTATGGAGTTAATGATATAATATATGATATTATACTGGAATTATAATATACCTATGTATCATTATGTTTTAATTCCATTAAAATACAAAATAGAAATGAAAGTAGCGATCATGTGTACGTACGACTTACCGTCTCCATGAACGGTGCATTTCATTTCTTATATCCAAATGTTATGCACTATTATAAATACATATATATATATACTGGATATATAATATATATATGATATCTAAATCATGTATATCATTCTGGATATAATGGACTTTTTACCACATGGAAAAATTGTAATTATAACAAGTTCATTTTTTACTCTAGTTTCGAACAACGATAAAATATCCAATATGAACTCAAATAATTAACTAATTGTTATAGCAAGGTAATAAGTTATATAAAAGGAATAATAAAATTTAAAAATTTTCTTAATCATGTAGAAATTAACTTAAGTTTATTATTCAGGAAGAACAAGGAACATACAAGACAAGTGGGACTTGAGGTAAGGGGTTTCTTATCTCATTTATAATTTCATGAGATTTCCATTGTTCGTCACTTATTTATTGGATGTGGTGTATTTTTTACTTACATTTGATATATATTATCATTATTACCTTTATATTCATGGTATTAGGTGATTCATTTTGTGTTTATTAACTTTTTTTCATACGACTCGATTGATTACAACTTGGTAAGGGGTTTCTTATCTCACTTTTAATTTTGTGAGATTTCCATTATTTGCCACTAATTTATTACATGTAGTGTATTATGTTCTGCCATTTGATATATATATTTTCATGATTCTCTTTTTATTCATGGTACTCTATGATTCATTTTGTGTTTATTAACTTTAATTCATATGACATGATAGATTGCAATGAAGAAAGGGGTTTTCATCACACTTTTATTCCTGTGAGATTCATGGTATATTGGCCACTATTTCATTTTGTGTGGAATATGTACTGCCCATGCTTTTATTCTTTTGTAATATAATTTAATTTATGGGTATTTACATCTTCAATTTATGATACTTCTTTCTTGGGGTTCATGTTTCATATATCACCAAATCGATAAGGGAATTTCAAATTTCAATTTCCACTCATTGGGCTTTACGCAAACTTCATTGATTATTTTACTCCATAATTATTTGTGGAATCACTATTTATTATTTGTGTATTAATTTTCACTCCCTTTTCTGTGGATATAATTTTGATACACATAATCAATCTATTGATAAGTTCTCAAGTTATCGATATGAACTTGATAAGAGTAATTTTAACTCAATATCCATTTATTGAGTTAAACATCCAATTCATTGGTGTGGTTTTTTACAAGAATATGTGTGAATGTCCTCTGATTGATTTACAATTAATATCCAGTAATATTAAGTTTATTTATATTTGTCATAGAAAATTTTGTCGTTCATTTATCCTTAACCTAAGGATATAGTATTTATAAGATATTTCATCTCAATTTGCATTCCATTGAGACTTCTTTGTTATTAAACGCCAATTCACTTTTATATGATGTATAAAATTTACTTTGACAGAGTATATCCTGAATCCCATTATTCTCATGATATTATAATGTTTTTATTACCTAAATTATTTGTATTTGAATGTATCCATTTTGGTTAGGAACTCTAACTAAAATATCATTTTAACAGTTTTAAAGATTTATTATTCAAAATATTTCTCATTAATGTTCATGTTTTAAAAATGGTTTTAGGATTTATTTATATAGATGTTAAAGTATTAAAATTAAATTTTATTTTAAAAGTTTCAAATTGGTATTGGACACTTTGATTAAAAAATCTATTTTAAACGACTTCGTGATAAATAATGAGACTTTTAAATGTTTTCAAGAAAAAGGGAGATATTTCTATCAAATAGTTTTGATGATTATTTTTGTCAATATCATTATCCTTCATTATTCTCTATTGAGGATGATCTATTATAATAAAATCTTCCATATTCTATTGAATGAGTTATGTTTGACTGTGGATGTTCTATTATTATATCATTCATGGTTTGTGGTTAAAATATTGACATTTTGTATGCAAGTTTTAATATGAATGTTCAGATTATGTTTCATCCTATTAATATGAGGAATGCATTGGACTTAGTAATTGATGGGTGGATCCCTTTATAGCTAATCGATACATCGATATGTCTCATGATACAATTAGACGTGGAATTGGTCGAGGCCTTTCCCAATTTTTTGTATATGGTTTTGGCCAAGGCCTTAATCATTTTTAGATGTCTTGTTTGAGGCCTTGAAAAAATGTTTCAGAATGTCTGGCATTATTCATTCCATCATTATGAGATTATCTATTGATATTTCATGTGGTTATTCGATTATTAGAACATCCATGACTATTTATTATTATGGAATTATTTACTCAACTCATATTCCAGCCACAAAGTGCTCATGTTTATTATTTGTCAAGGCATGTGTTTTCAATTATTCATTATGCCTAATGTTTATGTCATATTCCATTGTATTTCCTACTCTTACTATTCATATAATCTCACCCATTTCTCATGTTTCATTTTCCCAGTATATTAAGAAGTTAGTTATGAGTGAATTGTAGGAATAATCTTAGAATCTTGAATGTTTCTAATGGAATAAATTAGTTTTGTTTTCTTTTCAAGTTGTAATGTTGAAATTAAGTATGTATCTTGTTTCCAATACTACTAAACTAATTAGTCCTTCAGGACTCGATTCCTTGTAATCATTCCAATTTATTAAATTAATGCACTGGCTCTTGGATTCTTGGGGTCGTTGCATTTCAAGGAGAGGTGGGTTCAAGTGATTAATTTATTGATTATTCTATATTAAAAGATATCCTTATAGAGGTGGCATTAAATTACATGTATTTGGATTGTAATTAATGTTTTATAGGAACTTTAGTGTCGATCCACACATCAACCAACCATTAAATTTTTTATGTTTTTAAGTATTTTAAGCTTCTAACTTTTAATTGTAACCCTTGTAAAAAATTTACTTTTACTATGGTAAACAATTTTTTACCCTGGTAAACTTTTTAAAATAAAAATAAAATTAACCTTAAAACATAATTTGGACATTCTGATTAAAAATATGGAATCCATTTTACCTAATATAATTCACATAATTTGTAAAATTATATTTATAAATTAATTCCATGGGAAATACAAAAAAATAGGTTTTTAATGTGAAATTTTCTAAAGATTGAAATGTTTTAATATCTAAATAAAATTTTAAATTTATTCTAATGACCAAAATTGTATTAAATGATAAAAAATTAATTTAAATATATTTTAAAACCAATAAATATTATAATATAGCAATTTAAATAAATTAGATGAAAAGTTACTTTTCAATTAAAATGCAGTATTTTCCACTATTCTTTAAAATATTAGAGTTATCCTAAAAATAACAAAAAAGTATCCAAAATAAGATTTGATATCCTTATTTCATAGTAAAAAGTTTATTATTTTAAATAAAACATATAAATGGGTTAATAACATGATTTAAAATCATTTCTTTGTCAAAAGGCGGTAAAACTACCTTTAAAATATTATAGATTTTATGGTAATAATTTTCTTTATTGTTATTTTATGTCAATAAATTTTATTGGAATAAAGTAAAAAACAATTAATAATTATGTTTAAATATAGTATAGTTACTTCATTCCATTAATTCCAATACTGTGGCAAGGCGATAACTACAATTTTAAATAGTAATGTTAATAATGTATTATTTTTGGTATAACTCAGTCTGGGGTGCAACATAATATTTCAGAGAAATACATTATTACGTGTCGGGTACACTATCGAACATAGCATCCATTTTTAAGTAAAATTAATTTCTAATTCAAAAATATTAATAGATATTAAAATATCTTATTCTATAATTACCAGGGATGTTACACGTTCTTCCTCAATTCATCCATCATCATCATCGATGCTTCAATATTAACTCCCATCATGTGTCTTACTGACATTCTTGATCTGTTGTTCCCAATATTGATAAATAAAAGATCATAAATTGGGTATTGGTAAAACCATTGTACAAAATAAATAACAATGATGATCGAATAAAGAAATTCGGAAAAATCTATAATCTTGAAAAAGTAAGGAATGAACCTCTACCATTGTTTGTTTGGACATGATTCATTATCATGGACGAAGATAAATGAATTGGGATAAATCAAAACAAAAAAAATAATTCCTTCAATTTAATATTACCGATGATGCATGAATATATTATATTCATGTAGTTGATCTGATATTTCTCAAGATTATAAAATGTGGTGGAAATGGAAAAAAAACATCCTACATGGAGTTTAGATCGATCATTGATGAATTATGGTTATTTTTACATCATTTATGAGATTCAAGAACTCAGTTGGTGAAATGATCAATGATCTAGTCTCAATATATTATTGTTCACAAAGAAAGATATCCTCCAATGGCTTGTATATATCTAGGTTTTAGCATTCAACCATGATAGAAAATCCATAGCATCTTTTTATAATAGAATGGTGGTGAATGGGTCAAAATAACCAAAAAATTGTAAATTATTTTATTTATGTTGGTGGAGATTTTGTCACCAATGGACTATACTAACAAATATTATGTTGTTCCTATGGTAAAATCCATATTCTGAATTCAATAGTGCCCTTATTTTTACGACCATAGTTCGTGTTTCATTGATATTTATTTGTTTTTCTTAATTCAAGCATGTGCTGCAATAAATATTTCATATATCTCAGACATGTATTCTTGTAAAACCGGGCCTTAGAATAACATGTCTTCTTAATGCCTGGTCTAAAAAATAATGAATATAGTATCCAAAAATAGTATATGAAAAATAAAATTCATTACATAAAAAATAAAACGATTTGAATTTCTAGTAATATTTCTATAATATGAAAAGGCTTTCACCCAAGGTTCATGTTTTCAAAATATGTTCTTTTAAATATAGTTCTTAATAATTTAACTAAAATTCCCTTTGATACCATCTATAATAACCCTAAATCTATAACCCTGGATCTAGTGGTCGTATTATTACATTGGAATATATATCTAAATATATAGGATCCTATAGTTTAGAAGACTTAAGAAACCATATGTATAAATGAGTTTTACATTTCATTAAATATTAGAATAAATCATCAAAAAACAAGAAAAAAATTATTATTCTCCTTGTGACTCTTTTATCATATGTTCTAATTCTATTAGTTCCCTTAGAAGATGGAAACAATATAAAGTAGAGATTAGATGCTCAGTAAGTGGTTGCATATAGTAGAAGTATTTATAAATAAAACATTATGGAAAGAATAAATAATCTAATTTATTCCATATCAAATTAAATTGAGAGAATAAATAAATCCATTTTCAATATAAAAATTAATGGATTCCAAGATAATAATAATAGAACATATATTGATGAGAATGTATAATGTCTTACATCTTAAACATACCATCAAGGCCTTCTGTTAATATATTTTACCTAAAGGGTAAAGAAACCCTAATCACCTTATCATTGTCAGTGCATGATTCAAAATAGTATAATGAGGAGATATATTATTTTGGGGGCCACTCATCACATAAAATTCTAATGAAATCCATCACAAAATGAGTAATTTCATGTAATAATGTTAAATGAATGAACTACATAATTACTTAGCACAATTTCTCAATGAGACATATATTAAAAGATTTTAACATATAAAAGAAATGATTATATGATATGAAATTAATTTCCCCAATAAAATAAAGAAAAATTATATCTAGGTGAAATCCATTAATTAATAACTAGGTATTTCACAATATACAAATAATCACACTTAAATAGTAATGGATACAAGATTTTAGTCATTGGGTTTTTACAAAGATTATGTTTTAATGGTATCTAAGTAGTTGGATATTTTTATTTTCAAAGATACGATGCAAATTCAATGATAAATCATTCATTTGTAATGGTTTCGTAAAGAACATGTACATTATACAAATCATATACGCATGGGGTGTGAAACTAGGTGTGTAGCAAGGCTTATGGTCATGCACTAGGTGACGATTGATTCAAATCCTAATACCTCATTTTTAGGGTTTTTATCCTAGGTACTACTGTTATAAATCCATATATACTTTTACTATCCAAATATTTATTTCAATTCGTGCAAGACCATGCATGTTTTACATTACAAAAAATTGATGATGGTTTTATGGCTACGAGATAGTCTAAGTTTGATAATGACATGAAAATAACTATTATGGGAGAGAATAAATAAATTCTAATTTAAAATATATCAAATTAAATATAATACCATAGAATAAAAATAAAGGTAGTATAATAATATAAATTTTAAAAAGACAATATAACATAGGTAATGTACATAAAAAGGAAGGAGGGGGTTGAGGACCCTTACATTCGAAGGATGATTCTTAATGAAATGATGGAATCCATAGATCCTTCAAAACCCCTTTGAGAGATTATATATTGGGATATATAGAGATAATTAATGATCAATATATGTTTTATGGAATGTTATGTGGGAATGGGGGTATTTATAATTGAGGAGGGGAGGTTTAAAAGGAATAAATATTGGTCATTTTATTATATAAGCCAACCACTTGTGGGTGAAATGAATTAAAACTAATTTTATTTCTTATAAATTATTTAAATAGGGTGGGTGTATGTTAAAATCCTTCCCAACTCAAAAATTACCTTCTAACCAACCCATTTAGTGTACACAATCCAAAAACAATTATCCTGAAAATTCAATTTTTTATCCAAAATTTAATCTATAAATTTATAAATTAAAATTAATTTTTTTAAATAATTTTTAATTTTATTAAAATAAATTTTTATTGAATAAAAATTTTCATAAATTTTTTAATCATGTTGGTTTAATAATGTTGTCAAAAAATCAGTGTTCTTATAAAACTGTCAATCTCACTTTTCACCAAAAAATCAACTTTGTCAAGATATTCCAAAAAATTTATCTTAGGATAATATTGATATGATGATAATGAAAGTGAAATTTTTTTATCCAAATAATTATATAATTATGATAATTTTAAAATTTTAATAAATATCATTATTTATTGAAAATTAATATTTTTATAGCGTTGTAAACTTTCTGACCATTATTAAAATAACTTAGGTTTTGTTAAAATATATAATCTTTTAAAAAGTGTTTTATAATATTATTTTTTAAAATAAATTTTATTTATAAATTTCACTTTTATCATATACTATATTTATAGTCTCCATAAATAATACAATTTTGATCATATCATAAAATAATATTGATGGTCACTTAATTGCCTTCACTAGACAAGCAACCCTTATCCTATGGTTTTCATATAAAAAACTCAGTGAACTAAAATCTATATCACCTTCAACCCCCATATCTAAATATTCTCCATTTATCAAAAAAACTAGATCATTTATATTAATGTTTCAATGAAAAACAACAATCACCACTGGGATGGCTCAACCAACACGCCACCCATGACATGTACAAAATAATTTTTTAATGAGAATAACATGATCTCACCACTAATGGTGTACTCCCAACTATAATATTTATTTAATATTTACTTAAGGAGAATGATATTTCCCAAATATTTCTATTTTTGATCATTAAAATTCACATCCCCTTATCATTACATTTTAGTAAGCCCATCCTATGATCCCTTCTCTAGGGTATATGAAATTATGATGCATTACACCACAAATCCATAATTTAATTGGTGAAATTACATTGAAACATATAATATAAATCGACTCATAATCACATGATTGACATGTTTCAACTCAATACAGACTCCTCATAGTCTAAAAAATAGTTCATAATCTCATTGGTTCCAAACTTTGAATAATTGAGACACACTCTTAATTTATCATCAATATCACTGATCCACCCAACTCCTCTTTGGTTCTTAATAGCCCATGATCACTATACCACATATCACAGTCCATATAATGTCACAAATTATTCTTCATATCAAAAAACCATTCATTATAACCAAAAAATTGTGAATCCTTGATTATTTCACCATTTCCACATAAAGACCACATATCATGCACTAATCATACCATAATGAATTGTTGTAATTATTCAAAAATGAAATACTATCCCTAAATAAATGATTTAACTGACTAATTCACAATACTAATGCATTTTATGGGATCATATAAAGATCATTAATAGAAGAAAAAACCTGATGAAAACCTCCAATATATATTCAATAGAATCAACATTTATATAAAAAGAAGAATATGAGTGTTCGAGTAGTTCTGAGTAATAAATATTTTACTCCTTGTTATATGATTAATATAGATCACCAATGTTGAAATAAAATTATTCCATCCACAAAGTTTGTTATATTGAATAGTGAATCTATGTTTATTGTGACGACTCAAACATTCATTAATGGAAATCCCTCTTGATCTAATTAAATTTATTTTTAAGTAATGTTTTTATATAAAATGTCAACTTATTTGATTTTATGTTAATAATTGTGACTGTTTCTAATATATCCATTGAACAGTGATCACATGATTAGTATAAATATAGGCCTTTAATGAATCCAATTTACTCAGAAAAAGGAAGTGATGGCCTCATCAGTAGACGTTCCCCATACGAAGCTCATTTGTCAGAGCTTGGAAAAGTGATGGCATCATTGGGAGTCTCTCTTGACCAATCCCAAGTCAAGCTTCAACAGGTTAAGCTTGAGTGGGACTGCCTACGAGAGAAGTGGAAGTTGATAGAGATTACCACCCAAGCAATGTTTTCGGAGCCACCCCAAGAGTCTGTCACTATTGCACACCTTACTCATTGGTCTTATGCAGGTGTTATAAAGGGTTATGTAACAAGACCTTATCACTATGTTAATGTACATTATTTTTGTATATAATAATGAATATTTTTTTATGTTATTTTTTTACATTGTAAATAGTTTTTAAAGCTCAAATATTATTTTTAGTTAGCATTCAACAAAGAAATATATTTTTCTGAATTAATGGACTTTTAAATTAATTAAAATTTTAATAAAATATTATTATTATTATTATTAAATTATGTTTTATTAAATATAAATATTTGTATAATTTTATGAATGAAATTGTAATTTTTATTAAGGTTTGAAATCCATTTTTGTCAAAACCCATGAATTTTCGATAAATGTACATTTTTATTTTAAAATTGAAAATTAAAATATTTTGAATTTTTTTTGATAAATTGAATATTGTTTATGGAATAAGGATGTAGAAATTATCAAATGGTTAATCTTTCATAATTTAATGAGATAGTCAAATTTTTTGGGTAAAAATTAAATACTGTTAAAATATATAATGTGTTTTATGACATCATAATGACCCAATAGTGCTGTAATAAAATACTATAAGACCTATGTTTGGACAATATATGTTTTAACATTATTATAATGTGATTTTAGGTTTGTTTGACGTATTTTACAAAGCATTAATGGACCCTTCAAGGCTTATTAAACATCTTGATTTTTTAAATTGTTTTCCTTGATTGTGTGACTCAATTCCACATAAGCAACCCCATTATTTTAAGAAATTAGGACTTTGGCCCTATAAAATATTGTTTTTCACTCCCCTTTGGCAAAAACCATGGGCAATTACCATGGGATGGTTTGTGGTTTGAATTAATTTAATGTGAGGTGTCCCAACCCTAAATAATAAAGAATTCCCTCACCTTTCCTATATAAACCCACCCAAGCCCCCACTTTCTCCCCTGTCAAATCCATTGGAGTACGTCAAAATTCTTCCCTAATCTCCCTATAATCCATCCAAGGTGCCCCAATCTCCCAAGAATCCTCTCTCAAGCCCCTCTCAATCCTTTAGAAGCACACTTCCATGTAAGGGTTTTTCTTCCTTTCTCATGTTTGTTCAATTTTCTTAATGTTGTTATGTCCTTTTAATTTGAATTATAAATGTTGTGGTATGTTTTCACACCTCCCCCATACTTTTATCTTTGTGTTTTAATGATGTGATACCCATTTATCTCTCATTAAAATCCTCCCATGTACACCCGTTACTATGCCTAAATTTCGAAAGGAATTTCTCTCTCTTATTTTAAATACAAGTAATCCTATTGTTATATGCATATAAATTCCATTAAAATTGTTGGGAAATGTATTTATATGACTCCATTACTTTCCATTTCATTTAAATTTGATGAGACATCCCTTTATCTCTCATCAACCATTTTTATTAATTCTTATGTCATGCCGTTACACTGCCGAAATTGCACTGATTTTCCAAGCCAATGCCATTGTGTAGTAAATACCATGCCCATTTCCCTATCAAGGGTATCCACCTTTATGAAAATTTACTTATTGATTATAAAGTTTCATGTATGAATTCAAAATTCCTTTTTCATGGAATAAATGATGATGTTTTATGAATCCATGTTATATGGTCCATGTGGCACACTTTTGTATGAAATGAAATGTTTAAGAAGGGTGTGCCCTTATAGCGCTCCAATGCATTGGGTAAAGTATAGTATCATGATACGCCATTTGAAATGGGTGTTGACTCATGCTAATTCAATTTAAATGAGGTTTTACTCATTATTCATGTGCAATGAGAATTTACTCATGCTCCAAGTGCAATGAGCCTTGGCTCATGCTAATTCCATGTTAAGTGTTGTTGTCACATTTCCATGTTATGATTTTCAAGATTTATCATTAATTTATGTTTATGATTCTCTTGTTCTCTATTTATATGCCTATTTTATAACATTTATTGTATTCCTAATGTTATTCCATGATTATTCCCTTACTGGGCTTTATAGCTCACCCTTTTCTTATGCATGTCCTCGGGGTATCCCATGCAATGCTAAGTACAAGGGAATGTAGTGGTCATGTAAAGGAAGTTTTCAATAAATATGTTGTATTTGATGTTTTAAGTTTTTATGTAATGTTCCTAATCCCCAAAGACACTAGACCTCTTGATCTTCCATGTTGTATCAAGTGATGGTTTTATGTAATAAATCAGGTTTAAGTTTGAAATAAAAAACAGGGTTTTCATAGTTGGTATCAAAGGATAGGTTTAGATATTATTGGGATTAGGATTATAAAACCCTAGTAAAGACTTATAAAAAAGACCAAGTATAATAAAAATATCCCTAATTTTTTGTGGGTATTGAGTAAGTGATTTATCATGAAAATACATCAATGTACGGATACGAGTAGGTAGAGGCAGCTCTGGCATAGATGTAACCTAGGGGTAAAACCCGAAAACACTGCTTTGAGCTAGACTCAAACAAGAACTGCTGCACAACAATAGGACTTGTTGAACTCTTGGTTATGACACTCCTGGGGGATATGCTTTTGTAAATTCACAAGCTTAGTATGAACCATTATTAAGGGACAAAAAAATTTCCTAAGAATATATGTTAGAAAGTAGATCGTGGATAATATAGACTGCAGCTAGTAGATTCATGTGTTAAGAAAATAAGAGTTATTTATAAGTCATTAGCTTTGTCCTTGAATTAACCTTTATGTGTTACCCCTAACATTCCTTTTATTCCATCCAATGGTCAGTAATAGGAGGACTTGGGCTAACAACAGATGTGAAGATCAGTGTGATGACTGTACTAATTAGATGCCCAATTCAATGGGAGCGGGAATCGCGAACTTTGTCACGCTTCTATCTCAGATAACTCAATATTTGAATATATACATGGGTCAAGAGAAACGTTAAACCCCCCCCCCCCAACAATAACAAGTCTCTATCGAGAGCTTCATGAGACAAAGGCCTCCTAATTTTAATGGATCATATGATTCCTCAATTGTTGAACAATGGATCAAATCCATTGAAAAGATATTCTCTATCCTTCAATGTTATGAACAAGAGAAGGTTCTCCTCAATGATTATCTTATGGAGGGTGAAGATGATCAATGGTGGATGATTATCTAAAATACAAAGCCTGAGGAGGAGATCGAGGCGTTGGAATGGAAGGATTTCTGGAAGATGTTTTTTGATAAATATTTTCTATGAACCCTCCGGATTGAGATGGAAAGTTACATCCTTGACCTCAATAAAAAAAGATGATGAATCTGTTGGAGTGTACAAGGAAAAATTCACACGACTTTCATGATATGATTCATGCTTTGTTGTTACCCCTGAATTCAAGGTTGACTGCTTCTTTGGTGGGCTGAAACCTAGCCTACGGAAAGCACTAGAAATCCGTGACTTCAACAGCTATGAAGAAATTGTCTGATGTGCCCTCAAGGTCGAAATGGAGATCGTAGAATCTCAGGGGTATCATGGGGATAATAAGCGTAAGGTTTACTTCAATGCTGGTGGTCCGATGGATAAATCCACCGGTGCTAAGAAGATCCAGCACCCCACTTTCCAAAGGTGTGGAAAGAATCACCTTGGAAATTGCCTGAAGAGTACAAGAAAATGCTTTAGGTGTAGAAGAGAAGGGCACCTGGCTGTAAACTATCGGCAAGAAAGACCTATGACTGCGATAGAGGGATGAACGCTCTATTCGAACCTCAACACCTGATTCATTTATATAAGTGAAAATAACTATGCCATCTTGCAAATCAGTTCCCTAAGCCAAGGGTTTTCAGAGGAAACCAACAACCCCCAAGGCAGCAAGGGTGGGATTTTTCCACCACTACGGCCGAAGTGAACCCCAAAAATGAAGTGGTGATAGGTACGCATGTTATTCATTCAAGAATACTGAACATACTTTGTGATTCCGGTTCTACACATTCTTTTTTATCTCAAAAGTTTAGTAGAACAATACCATCACCAACACAAATCATGAAAGTGAAGATGTCGGTGAGAACGGAAAATGGGGTTATTATTACATCCCATTAATATAACTCCTCCCCTGTCATAATATATGGATTGAAAATCCTGGATAACCTCATCATACTCCCTCTAGTGGAATTTGATGCAATTATTGGCATGGATTTCCTTTCCTTTTATAGAGACAACATAAATTTCCGTGAGATGTAAATCACTCTCCATGTGGAGAATCGACCCCTAATTCTTTACAAGTGCAATGAGGAAGATGAATATTCTTTATATCCATCATCTAAAGAATGGATATTACTTCCTTATGAGCATGCGTATCTAGCTCAGATGATTGAGTCCAATTAAGAAACCATCCTTGAACACATGCCTATTGTGAGGGAATTCGTTGAAGTGTTTCCCGAGGAATTTCTCGGTCTCCCTCCTAGAAGATATGTTGAATTCTCAATTGAACTTATACCTGGGGCATTGCGAATATCCAAAAATCCATATAGAATGGATTTTTTGGAGCTTAAGGAGCTGAAAAAACAACTACAGGAGAATCTGGATAAAGGGTTTATACGCCCAAGTGCTTCACCATGGGGTGCACCAGTCCTCTTCGTCAAGAAGAGGATGGATCAATGCACCTTTTCATCGATTATTGTGAGCCCAAAAAAATCAAAATAAAGAAAAAGTATCCTCTCACATGAATTGATGACTTGTTTGATCAGCTTCAGAGAGAAAAATACTTCTCCAAGGTAGATTTGAGGTCGGGATATTATCATGTAAGGATAAAGAAGGAAGATATCCCCAAGACTACTTTTCGTACCAGATACAGGCACTGTGAATTCATAGTAATGCCTTCCAGACTCACTAATGATCTATAAATATTCTTGGAATTTTTGAATAGAGCCTTTAGATATTACCTCGACAAATATGTGGTAGTATTTATAGATGATATTCTGATATACTTCAAAACCAAGGAGGATCATGAAGAGCACCTAAGAACTATACTAGAGACCTTGCAGAAGAAGAAGCTCTATTCCAAGTATAGCCAGAGGGAGTTCTAGTTGAATGAGGTATCATTCATGGGCCATATCTTCACAAGAAATGGGATATCTGTGTATCCCTCCAAAACAGATGCAATTGAGGGATGGTTGAGGCCAACATTGGTAACAGATATCTGTAGCTTCTTGGGGTTAGCTAGATATTATCGACAACTTGTGAGAAATTTCTCATGATTTTCCAACCCTCTTACAAAGCTAACTCGGAAGGGATAAAAGTTTTCTTGGAGTGATGAATGCGAAGAAAGCTTCAAGGAGTTGAAAAAGAGGCTTATCACTGCACCCATGATCACTTTACCCCCAAGTAGAGAATTCTTCATGGTATTCAGTGATGCTTCGAAGAAGGTTCTGGGATGTGTGTTGATGCAAAATAAAAAAGTCATTGCCTATACTTCAAGGCAATTGACAGTTCATGAACAAAACAATCCAACACATGACCTCGAGCTGGCTAAAGTGATCTTCGATTTGAAAATTTGACTTCATTATCTATTTGGGGAGAAGTTTGAAATATTTACGGACCAAAAAAGCCTCAAGTATATATTCACATAGAAATAGTTGAATATGCAGCAACGAAGATGGTCAGAGCTGATCAAATACTATGACTGTACATTCCATTAGCACCCTGGTTAAGAGAACAAGGTGGTGGATGCTCTAAGTTGAAAGGACCCAACAATTCTATCATTGATGAGAATTGAAAAGGATCCAATATTCTTATATTTTATGAGGATGGACATGGGAATTATAAAGAAGGGAACATCATCAATCCTTTCACAAATGATTGCTCAACCATCACTCTTGGAAAGGTTAATGTATGGTCAAAGGGATGATGTGGGAATTCAGGGAAAAGTGGAAGCTATTGGAAAAGTGAAATCCTCTGAGTTTTGTTAATGAAGAAGGAATTGGAAAATTTGGGAAAAGACTATGTGTTCCATCAAGTCTGGAGCTGAAGAAGGAATTTTGGGATGATTCACATAGTTCAAATTTCTCTATGCACCCAAGAAACACACAGATTTATCAAGATCTCAGAGAGAATTATTGGTGGGATAATATGAAGAATAAGATCTTTGAATATACATCAAAGTGTCTGGTGTGTCAACAAGTGAAGGTAGAGAGGAAAAGGTCTAAGGGGATGATGCAACCATTGCCCATAATAGAATGGAAATGGGAGAACATCACCATGGAGTTTTTCACTGGACATCCGAAGACATCCAAAGGCAACAATGCAATCTGGGTTGTTGTGGATCATCTTACAAAGTCTGCACACTTCGTTACTATTCGGGAGGATTTCTCATTGGATCAACTGGCATTGATATATATTAGGGAATTTGTAAGGCTGCATGGAGTACCACTATATATTGTGTCTGATCGAGATCCAAGATTCACCTCTAAGTTTGGGAAGAGTCTTTAACATGCTCTAAATATTGAATTGAACTTTAGTACGACTTATCATCCTCAAACTGATGGCCAGTACGAGCAGACTATCCAAACACTTGAGTACATGTTGAGAACATGCTCAATGGACTATAAAGGATGATGGGATCAACATCTTCACCTGGTTGAGTTCTCTTATAAAAACAGTTTGTAGTCGAGAATCCAAATGTCACCATATGAATCCCTTTATGGGAAAAGGTGTAGAACACTAGCGTTTTGGGATGAGGTCGGTGAGTATAAGCTGCTTAGACCAGAAATGGTCAAAGAAATGGTGGAGAAGGTGAAGACCATTCAACAACATATAAAGGCATCCCAGAGTAGACGGAAGTTTTATGTGGATAACTATTGACGAGACCTTGATTTTAAGGTTGGAGACATGGTATTTCTATGCATATCTCCGTGGAAGAAGGTTATGAGGTTTGGAAAGAAAGGGAATTTCATTCCAAGGTACATCGGCCCCTTCGATATTCTTGATCATTTCGGGGCTTTGGCCTATTGACCAACACTTCCACCGACCATGGCCAAAGTGCATGATTTCTTTCATGTATTCCACTTAAGAAAGTATATACTGGATCCTTCACATGTACTCTCTTCCAAGGTGGTATAGTTAGAAGATGAACTTTCTTATGAGGAGTAACCAGTGAAGATCTTTGACCATAGAGAAAAAGTTATACAAAATAAGACAATGCCCCTCATCAAGGTGTTGTGGTAAAACCACATGTTTGAAGAAGCGATGTGGGAATCAGAGAAAGTGATGAAGCTGAGTTACCCGCATTTGTTTTATTGTGGGAAAAGTAAATTTCGAGGGAGAAATTTCTTAAGGGGGGAAGATTGTAACAACCCAAACATTTATTAATGGAAATCCATATTGATCTCATTAAATGTATTTTTATGTAAAATTTTTATATAAAATGTCAACTTATTTGGTTTTTTGTTAAGAAATTTGACTTTTGATAATATAGTGTTGAACAGTGATCACAAGATTAGTATAAATATAGGGCTTTAACGAATCCAATTTAGTTAGTCAAAGAAAGTGATGGCCTCATTAAGTAGACGTGCTCCATATGAAGCCCATTTTTCGAAGCTCAGAAAATAGGTGGCATCATTGGGATTCACTCCTGACTAAGCCCAAGCCAAGATTCAACAGGTTAATCTTGAGCAGGACTGCCTACGAGAGAAGTGGATGTTTATAGAGCTTACCACCCGAGCAATGTTATCCGAGCCACCCCAATAGTCGGTTACCATCGCACACCATACTCTTCGAACATATATGGGTGTTATAAGGGGTTATGTAACAAGAACATAGCACTATGGTTATGTACATTATTTCTTTATATAATAATGAATTATTTTTCATTTTATTTTTGTTACCCTGTAAATATTTTTTAAAGCTCAAATAGAATTTTTAGTTAATATTCAACTAAGAAATCTATTTTGATGAATTAATGGATTTTTGAATTAAATAATATTTTAATAAAATATTATTATTATTATTAAATTATTTTTTATTAAATATAAATTATTGTATAATTTTATGAATGTAATTGTAATTTTTATTAAGGTTTGAAAGCCATTTTTGTCAAAACCCATGAATTTTTTATAAATTTCGGTTTTTATTTTAAAAGTTAAAATTAAAATAGTTATAAAATTATTTAGATAAAATGAATATTATATCTGGAAGTAAGACGTCAAAATTATCAAGTGGTGAATTTTTCATAATTTTCTGAGATAGTCAAATGTTTTTGGTAAAAATTAAATATCGTTTAAATATATAATGTGTTTTATGACATCATAATGACCCAATAGTGTTTTAATAATATACTATAAGCCCTATGATCAGCCAATATATATTTTACCATTAAAATAATTTTATTTTGGGTTTGTTTGACTTATTTTACAAAGCATTAATGGACCCTTCAAGGCTTATTAAACATCTTGTCTTCTTAAATTGTTTTCCTTGGGAGTGTGACTCACCTCTACATAAGCAACCCCATTATTTTAAGATGTTAGGAATTTTTCCATATAAAATATTATTTTCCAATCCCCTTGGTAAAAAACCATGGTCAAAATCTATGGTCTGGTTTGTGGTTTGAATTAATTTTATGTGAGGTGTCCCAACCCTAAATAATAAAGAATTCCCTCACATTTCCTATATAAACCCACCAAATCTCCCACTTTCTCCTCACTCAAAGCCATTGGATTTCGTCCAACTTCTTCCCTACTCTCCCTATAATCTTCCCAAGGTTCCCCAAACTCCCAAGAATCCACTCTCAAGCCTCTCTCAAGCCTTTGGAAGCACACTTCCAAGTAAGTGTTTTTTCTTCCTTTCTCATTTTTGTCCAATTTTCTTAATGTTTTTATGCCATTTTAATTTCAATTATAAATGTTGTGGTATGGTCTCACACCTCACCCATACTTCCCTATTTATGTTGGAATGATGGGAAACCCCTTTCTCGCTCATTAAAATCCTCCCATGTACACCTGTTTCTATGTGCAAATTTCGAAAGGAATTTCTCTCTTCTTTTACATCCAAGTAATCCTTTTGTTCTATGCATCTAAATTCTATTACAATTGTTGAGACATTTATTTATATGATTCTATTACTTTCCATTTCATGTACATATTATGAGACACCCCTTTCTCTCTCATAAACCATTTTTACGAATTCTTACGTCAGGCCATTACGCTACTGAAATTGCACCAATTTTCCAAGCCAATGCCATTGCGTAGTTAATACCATGCCCATTTCTCTATCAAGGGTATCCACCTTTATGCACATTTCCTTATTCATTATAAATTTTCATTTATGAATTCCTCATTCCTTTATCGTGGAATAAATGTTGATGTTTTATGAATCCATGTAATATGATCCATGTGGCACACTTGTGCATGAAATGAAATGTTTAAGAAGGATGCACCCTTATTTCACTACAATTTATTGGGTAAAGTATAGTATCATGGTACGTCATGTGCAATGGGTGTTGACTCATTCTAATTAAAGTGCAACAAGGTCTTACTCATGCTTTATTTTCAATGAGGATTTACACATGCTCCATGTGTAATGAGCCTTGGATCGTGCTAATTCCATGTTAAAGTGTTGTTGCCACATTTCCATGTTATAATTATCATGCTTTACCATGACTTTATGTTTATGATTATATTTTTCTCTATTGATATGCCTATTGTCTAACATGTATTGTATTCATCATGTTATCAATTATTATTCCCTTACTGGGCTTTATATCTCACCCTTTTCTTATACATGTCCTCAGGTTATCCCATGCAATGTTAATTACGAGGGAATGTACTGGTCATGTGAAGGATGTTTTTAATAAAGATGTTGTATTTCAGGTTTTAAGTTGTTATGTAATGTTCCTAAGACTCAAATAAACAATACCTATCGATCTTGAATTTTGTATCAAGTGAAGGTTATATATAATAAATAAGGTTTAAGATTGAAATAAAAATAAGGGTTGTCATATTTATAATGTGAATATTCTCAAACACTGAAGGGTTATTAGCACCATAATAGTGTGTCAAATAGTGATCATGAACAAGGGGAGTTTTAGCTACGACATGCAACATGGGTAGTTTCAAATGGGGGAGTATTTAATCCTTTAATAGGAACACTTAATTAATGAAATAGTGATCGAGGTGATATTCCATCTTATAGAATATGATCATTTTATCCGAATAGTTAACTTTCATTTATGGAATATTTCAATAAATAATTTTAAGAATGAAAATCTATAAATGATTTTTTTTAATAAATTGAAACAGAAGATACCATATTAGAGAATTCAATGGTAATGCATGAGTTCTCATCATGTGTATTCTATATTCCAAACCAATATTTTCATATCATATAGGATAAATATAGTATCCTTTGATTCCATAAAATATTTTCATATTGTAGGATATGAAATTTATCTGATGGATATCATTGATTATAATCTAGGTATATCATTAAATATAATATTTCCCATTTTAAGTTCATATTCAACAATCTTCCACTTGAACTAAAATACTGAAAGAACTTCACAAAAAACTATACAACTCTTTGTTAATCTGTCCCAAACTCTTTTGTATAATGTTTATAAAACTCTATTTATTTTGGGGAAAACAATTTTTCCACTGTGTAATCCTTATTCAAAGTCATAACTATGTGACATTATTGGACTTAGTAGTGTATTAATAAAATATTAAATCCTCATTTATTTGATTTATGTAAAGATCGACCTCTATAAAAGCATCATAAGTAATAAATATACTAAGGTTTATGGTGTTATCTTCATTAAACATAGTCATATCTCATATAAATATAATCAACACAAGATTTATCATCCACATAATATATAATCCTATATAATCTCTCTTCGCAATATATTGGTTGAATACAAGAAATACAATAATGTTAGTCGAATATTGGTTATCTAATAATTTCTTGATTACCTACAAATGACTGACCTAGTTGAGGAATACATCACATTTCATTAATATAGTAGATTATTGAATCATGTAACCTTTGTCTAAGTAGATTTTCACATCAAATGAGGATCAACTAAAATTTAATGGTATTTTATCATTTAAATTCAATCAAGTTCCATACGTCATTTCTTAGTATACAAGTGAAAATCCAAATTTGGTTGAGCTCCAATGGATGACATGATCAACAATTTACCAAAACAATCCCTGATTAGGTATGCCTCAATGGATTTTATAAGAAAGATATCAAATAATAATTATTCTCCAGACAGGTATCTCAATAACTATAAGTGAAAAATATTTATAATATGACTACACCCCTAAGTATATCAATGACTATTTGATGCTCCATGGGATATAATTTTTAGATTAGTCTAAATAATAATTCTCTCTTATTATTTCATGAGTCCACTACTCATATCAATATTTACATATCATCAACACCCATAATAATCAATGATGATTATTTATTAGGGGAAACTCAAATTCATACATTAATGGTATACTTTCATTCCATTGGTCCTATGAAATAAATTTCATCACACATGAATGAATGATAAATGAAGATTCCCTTTTATTGTAAAATCATGATATATTGTGAAACCATTACATCAATATCTTATGATTTATATAACAAGAGATTCAACATGAAACTTATGATTATACAATGTTAATGGTTATATCATGGTATCTACTACATTGTGTTCTATATCCACCCAACTAATACTAACAATGTCCTACTTAGTGACCTCCCATATGAGTAATATTTTTGGAGGATGTGTTCTTTCCTTTTTTGATATATGGGTTCATTTTCATGAGAAATGGTATTATTATTATCATAGTAAAACATAATTTCTCCCTTAATTCTAGAAACTAACTCAATTTTAGAAATTAACTTCCAAATCCAAATAGCTTGCTTAAAATTATTTGATGCAATGATCCACTCTAACTCAATTTTTTGAGTTTATGATGATTTTTTTTATAACTCTTCCAATAGATACCTCCACTATTCAGTACAAAATAGATTGATATTTCATATCAATATTGGGGTATAGGAAACATGAATTTTTGTAACCATAAAAATTATGATCATCCTCTCCTATATAGGTGAAGATCATATACATAGTTCTTCTCAAGTACATAGGTATTTTCATAAAATTATTTTATTGACTCTCACTATGATTGTATTGGTACATACATCTATGATAATATAATAGAATAAATCATCTTGAGTACACAAGCCCATGTATCATACGCTCTAACTAGCCATCAGTCTGAGGGTGGTAAGCTATACTCTGAAGCAGCTGTGTACCCAGTGCCCTCTAAAAACACTACTGGAAACGAGATTTAAAGTGGGTGTCCCTATCTGAAATGACAGAACAAGGGACCCCATGAAGGCATACTACCTCTCATATATACAACTTCCCCAGATCATCAACACTGAAGGTCTCCTTGAGTGGAAAAAAGTGAGCTACCTTCGTAAGTCTGTCCACAATAACCCACACAGCATCACTACCTTGGGGTGACATCGACAACCTGGTAACAAAGTACATTGCGACATCATCATATTTCCACTTTGGAATGGGTAACTATTATAACAGTCTTGCTGGCCTCTGATGCTCCGCCTTCACCTACTGACTGGTGGAACATCTCGCAACAAAACCAGCTACTTCCTGTTTCATACCCAGCCACCAAAACTAACACCTCATGTCCAGGTACATTTTGGTAACTTCGAGATGCACTGCCCAAGCTGAAGCATGAAACTCCCAATTCAGCTCCTCGCTTATATACCCTAGAACCCACACTCATCCATGGACATGCAGTACCTCGCCATCACCTATCATCCAACCAGGAGGAGGGTCCTCACTTTCCAGTAACTCCCATAGAACTAGGCCTTCTGAATCTAATAGAAGTATCGTCCTCACTATATCCAAGAGGGTAGAAGTCACATATATGGAAGAAATATAGGCTCTCTACTAACTACCGTGCACCTCCAAATGCATCTCGGAGAACAAATCCATGAGCTTCCACTCACCATTAGCCTCCTGCACTGCCTGTAACTGATTCCTTCTAATCAGTGCATCAGCAACTGT
Source organism: Viscum album (assembly GCA_963277665.1). Classification (NCBI taxonomy): domain Eukaryota; kingdom Viridiplantae; phylum Streptophyta; class Magnoliopsida; order Santalales; family Viscaceae; genus Viscum; species Viscum album. The sequence continues at coordinate 1,228,931,399 of OY728162.1, read as the reverse complement.
GTAACCCTTACCAGGTGTATAGGTAAGCTCGAATTTGAAGGACTGAAGTTATTCAACCCACCTTCACTGTCTCAAATTCAGGTCATGCTGGGTGAAAATGTATTTTAGACTTTTGTGGTATGTAAACACCACAATATGCTCTCCCAAGAGATAATGTCTCTAAAAGTATAATGCATGAACAACTATAGCCAACTCGAGATCATGCATTGGGTAATTCCTCTCGTGTGGCCTTGACTGCCGAGACCTATATGCACCTACTCAATCACCCTGCATCAAAACTCCTCCCAACCCAATACCTGATGAATCACAAAAAAAGTTATAGCTCTTCCCTTGCTCTGGAACTATCAGGATCGGTGGTGATGTAAACTTTCCCTTCAGCTCCTGAAAGGCTATCTCTCAAGCTTATAACCAAAAAACATCACACCCTTCTTATTCAAACCCATCAATGGTGCTTATAAGCGGGATAAGTCTTGTATAAAGCGCTTGTAGTAACTAGCCAGCCCCACGAAACTATGTATCTCAAAAACGTTCTTAGGCTGCATCCAGGAAACTACTTCTATCACTTTCTCTGGGTCTACCAAAACTCCTGCCACTGAGATAATATGATGCAGGAAGTATATCAGGTCTATCCAAAAGTGGAACTTTGAGAGCTTAGCATATATTTGATGCTCTCTCAGTTTACTCAGAACGAACTCAAGATGGGTAGCATGGTCGTGTCAAGTATGAGAGTACACCAAGATATCATCCACGAAGACTACCACAAAAGAATCTATATAAGGCTGGAAGACATGATTAATTAGAGCCATGAAAACTGCTGGTGTGTTCATGAGTTCGAACGGCATGACCAAGTACCCATATAGACCATTTCTACTCCGAAAAGCTATAAGAGGTATGTCTGATGGTCTAACGCAAAACTAATGATATCTGGATCTCAACTCAATCTTCGAAAACACTCATGATCCTTGAATTTTATCAAAAGGATCATCAATCCTTGGCAAGGGATATCGATTCTTGAATTTCAACTGGTTAAGCTTCCGATAATCCACACAAAGTCTGAGTGTACCATCCGCCTTCTTAGAAAACAAGAAAGGCTAACACCAAGGAGAAGTACTGGGTCAGATGAAACTGTTTTCCTGTAACTCCTCCAATTGCCTCTTGAGCTCCTATAACTCTAATGTATCCATCCTATAAAGAGGAATAGACCCCAGTGCTACTCCTGGAACTAGATCAATAGAGGAATACACCTCTCGCTCCGAAGGAAGAACTGAAAATTCTTCTGGGTAGACATCCCTGAAACGATCAACCACTGGAGGGAAATCTATCTGAAAAGTTCCCTGGTCATCAAGATATAAACTAACAATCTGGGCTATTACTCCACCTCGCCAACGATGCTCGGGTCCATCTCGGCTCGCCTGGACATCCCATTTTCCCTTGTATAGAAACTTTCCACCCTCTGGTGATGTGAAACTCACCCTACAATAATAAAAATCTACAAAGGTTCAAAAGGGTACTAAACAGTCCATCCCGAGAATGACGTCATAGCTCGTCATCTTTAAGACATAGAGGTCCCATAGAAAGTGACACCCACCAGAATATAGGGGCACTCCCTGCACTGATGCACACCTGTCATTCTGATACCTAACGGAGTGTATAGCATCATAATATCATAATAAGAATAAATATAGAGCCCAAGGCTCTCCACAACGGGCACAGATATAAAGCTATGTGTAGCCCTAGTATCAAAAATTACTGATGAAAAAACAAAAGCAACAAGAAGAGTACCTTTGATAGTGAAATGTCCGGGATCCAACTCATGTTGGGTCTGTTGCACTGCATATACATGCCCAGTTCAATGACCATGAGACATAGTCTGGCTACCCTGATCTGACCCGCCATGCTATCTCTGAGATCCTAGTGTTTAACTACCATGGACATGAACACCACCTCAGCCTGTACGTCCTGACGTATTCCAATTCCCAGATAGGTAAGAAGTTGCTAGCCCTTCTCCTGAATGTGGAGTTTGCACAGAACCCCTCTCACATGCCACTGGTAAAAACTCCCTGCAAAAGCGCTGCAGATGACTTATCTTACCGCATGCTCGCACTCCACTGGGTCACATGGACATTGAGGTCTCTTATTCCCCTCTTTAATGAACTGGTATCACATCACCTGACAACATGAAAAAATCTTTTGCCTAGTACTGCCACCTTGAACGGAATCCATATGCCTCTTCCTCTTACCGGTATAAATAGTACCAAAAACTGGTGCCGAACCGCCCTGGCCTGCACCACTAGATTCCCATAGTTCCTGCTCAGTAATCAGTTCCTAGTTCACAATAGCATGCACTGTAGGCAACCTGAAATCATTCAACAATGCTCGGATGTCATTTCAAAGACCATCCTCAAAGCATCGAGCCCTCAATGTCACATCTCCCACCAGAATAGGTGAACTTCGTTTTAGCTTGGTGAAGCGGGTAGAATAGTCCATCATTGACATAACGCCCTACTGTAGATTCATGAACTATCAAGCATCATTTTCCCTTGGCGTCTCTGGAATGAAAAATTCATAGAAGACTTCTTGAAAATCATCCCACACCATGTATCAATGATGCTCGGTCTAGGTGGTAACATCCCACCATCTCTTGGCAGAATCACGCAGCAAGTATGAAGAGAGCTTAACCCTCCTCCCAGGAGGCATCTCCAGATACTCGAAGATAGTCTGCATAGAACCCATCCAAGACTCCATTGCCTGTGGCCCTCCATCCCCAAAAAATATAGGTGGATGCTTCTACTAGAATATACGAGTCAAATTTGTCATAGATATGGCAGCTAGTGGTGCTCCCTAGAAGGTTTGCATAAACTACATGAAGCCTTCACGGAAATGAACCTCCGCGCCTGTGTCTAGTATAACGGCTGGCGCTGCATCTGGCTCTACTGGAGGATCCATCAGTAGACTATGGCCTACCATCTCTAGAGTATACTCGTTGCCGCTCTCCTGGCGAACAACTTGAGGTCGTCTCGGTGGCATGATTCTACATGCTTAAACACACTCCTTAGATTAAGATCATCAAGGACTGAAAACAAGGAGTGTATGAAGGGAATAGGAGAAAGAAAACCTTAATGTTTTAAAAAACAAGACTACAAGGCGTGTATAAAAACTACACGATATGTTCCCTTAAGTCTTCCGCATGGGCATGTACTTTTTCCAAAACTGGTCATGTAACACCCCAAACACATGGCGTGTTGTACACACACGCGGTGTGTACTTGAATTTTCTTCCCCTTCACGTGTCCTTCTACACGGCTTAACCACACGACTCTCCTTTAAACAAGACTACACGACATATATAAGATCTATATGGCGTGTACTGGATGAGCTCCGCTGACCCATGTTGTCCGTTACATGGCTGGGTACACATCTCACTCTACACGGCGTGTTTGAGATAGACATGGTGTGTACAGTTTAAATTCCAACTGCCCATGTTGTTAGTGACACGACTGGCTACTCGTCTGAAACTACTTGACATGTTACACCTGAACACATCGTGTACACCACCCTGTTTTCCCAGCCACATGGAAAAGTCCACATGGTCATTCACCGGTCAAGACTACACGGTGTGTCCCTCAGGTACACGGTGTGTACTAGACGAGCTTCACCGACCAGTGTTGTTAGTTACACGGCCGGATACATGACTCACACAACACGGTGAGTACCATGTTGTTAGTTACACGACCAGATTACCATGTTGCACTACACACCATGTTCAGCATTGACATGACATGTATAGACGAAGATTCCTCCATATGTGCTGTTAGTTACACTGGGGGACATAGGGTCGACATGACACGATATGTACAACCGGTACACGGTGTGTTCCCTCTATAACTTCCCCATCCCATGTCTCTTCCCACATGGCCTATGACATGGTTAGAGACTACATGACGTTCACTTAGGGTACATGGCGTGTAATTTTTCTTTTCTTTTCTTCCATAACAAAAGAGTATACGGCATGTAGTCAAAACTACACGGTGTCTATTCTAGGTTTTCCAGACAGTAAGCCTTAGAAACTACTCTGGAGCCCATAAAAATGCTGAAACCAACACCTAAGTTCCAAATTCCAATCCGTGAGGGCCCATACTTCTCATGAATCAATTCTTGGCATCTTATGTGTGTTATAACAGGGAAAAAAAATCAATGATCCACCAAATTCTGGTTGATGAGGGCCCATATTCCTCAAAAACCAATGTTTGATGTTCATTCACATAACCTTACATAATAATACCCTATAAAATAGTAGTTATTTTATCAAGGAATCTATCATAACAGCATGCATTTTCTAGCACGACATCTATCACAACAACATGAAATTTCTAATGCACTTACATGGCATGGAAACTATGCATGGCATGTGATTCTTACATGTGCCTAAATGATGCATGAGATGGAATAACCTCATCTCATCGGGTTGCAACTAAATAGAACCCCAGTGTAAATAGCACACTACTAGTGTGTCACCCAAGAGTGAAAATCAAATCAATTGTAATAATCATAAACAGAAAATCACAATTTAATTCGAGACAATCTGGCTTCTGCCTGTACACGGGGTAGCTACTCCTGGGCACAATTATTAATGAATCCCTTAACAATCTATCTCTTTATATAATAACCAAATAAGAAAATAACTCAGAGAAAAGAAAATATTGTTGATACCACTTTGTAGCGTCCCAGATCCGGGTTCCACTCAACAGGTGCCCAGAACCTGGTTGGTCACATGACCTCAAGTGCATTTCCCCAAATGCCAGAGGCTTCCTACTTGCAGCGAGGGCCTAGGACTGATAGTGGGGAAACTATGACATCAATTTTCAATGTGTAATGAAGCAAAACAGAATACAAGCATACAAAAGATGAAGTAGTAAACAATGCGAATGATGGAATGGACACCGTACTGAAGTTAATAAATGACCAAAAATCATATATAATGATGTAATATGTTTCTATGTCTAAGAAAGTGGTCCAAAAAAGATACACTAAAATCTGAAACAATACAATACAAGGGAAAAATACATCAATGCAAAATAAAATAGTGCAACAGGAACTTAGCAGCATCGCAAGCCTAAGCTCAGTCCCATGCTCTCTTACTCCTCTACAACAATCAAGTACCTATATAGGGACTCTTTCCTTTATGTACACCTGCAACAATATAATCTATTTGGGCCAAAGACATGACCCAAATAAGGTGTGAGAAATAATTCCCAGTAGGCAACCCCCAAAGGCCCATGCCCAACTATCAGTGAATTTGTGCAATAACAGTGTGCAGTAATGAAAATACAGTAAACTAAGAAGAACTCAAAAGTAGCTACTCCTACAAGTTCCATTTCCATTTTATTATTATTTAACAATTCAATATAACTGAATTATAAGTTCTCGAGACTTAGCTTTTTCCGACAATCTCTTGTACAGTGACGCAGAAAAAACCACCACAAGCTATCTGACAAGTACAAGGTAAAACAATTCCAATATTTTGCTTTATCCTGGCTGATATAACATGTCAAATCACCACAATTAATATGCAAAGTAAATAGAGTCCTCGGACATGAAAAACATACCCTCAGGTAATCAGAATTGAAACTCTCAGGTGATTTCCCATAGGCATAATTAATATTTCCCTCAGGCGTACGAGATAATTCCCTCAGGCATGGAAGAAACTACCCTCAGGCATATGAAACATTGCCCTTAGGAAAAATGAAACACTTTCCCTCAGGCAAAAATAACACTTTCCCTCAGGCTAAAAAACACTTGCCCTCAGGCTAAACAAAACACTTTCCCTTGGGCTAAACAAAACACTACCCTCAGGCTAAGAAAGTAATAGGGCCGATCCCAAAACATAGAAAGAAATTATATAAATTTTCTCTCAATAAACTCAAAGCATGATAAATCATGGCATACCCTCAGGTATCCTGGCCAAATAGCTAAACAAGGGAAACGTACCCACGGGGGTGCCCTAGATCCAAGAAATGATCCCAGACAGCAATTTATAATTATCATTAGATTATATATGCATTCTAAATATCTCAATTAGTCAAGGCCTCAGCCATATGACACCCCAAACATGGGCGCGTATCACAATGGTACACAAAAACCACATGATAGTTGAAATTAAACATCAGACCACCTTCCTTGATCTCATCTAATCAATACATGTGAACGAAGCCTTCCGAAACATCTGATAATGATGTTGATCTGGGATAAACCAAAACATGTTCAAACCCAAAAAACGTCCCCTCGGGAATGAATTTAATGGAAGGGTTCAAGAAGAGTGAAGAATGAACCCACGCAGTTCAATTGAGATCCTCGGGGAGGGAATCTTAGTTCTGGTGTGTGGTCGAGAGCTCATCCATGCTTCGACCTTCTCTCTCGGTGCTCCAAATATATCAAATGCCTCATCTGCTGAATGAAGAGGCTAATTCCTCTTATAAGCGAAAAAATGACTACAAGGCCTTTACTTTTCATTTTTAAACTATTCCTATGGCGGATACTTTTCACCTCCATAATTTTCATCTGTCGACATGAGTACACAACATGTATTTCTGAGCACACGACGTGTACTGTCGCTCTGCTGGCTGCTACTCCCACCTACTTACTATTCACCTATCAACTGATTACATGACATGTGTATAATAAGAACACAGCGTGTAGTCAATTTTTACCCCCTTCATCATCGGCAGTCCTACACACCCTGTGTACTCATCCCACATAGCCAATGTACACGATGTTTGAAAAGGTACACGGCGTGTACCCACAAAATTTTTGATTTTTCCCCATTTTCCTTATTTTCTCAAAAACACCTAAGGAAAATGGAAAAAGAAGAAACTCGTACCTAAAGAATAAGAACCTGGTTCTTACATTATGATTGAAATATCCAAATATAATTATCGCTGTCCTAAAGCTCTTATATCCTTTTATGATTGTGTTGATATGAGATTTACATTTTGGCACTCTATTTTTTCTAAAATTTTGGATTATATCATTTTATACAATATCACAGATCACAATCTATGGAATAGTTATAATTCATGTTTTTATTTCGTGTTGTACCTTATAATATAAACTCTTTGTATGCAATATATAATCCAACCAATACTTTTCCTCATATTTTATTATATGATATGACAAAAAAGGCTTTAAAATATTAAATATTTTGAATAAAAATTTAATGAAACATTTATTCCTTATATAATAAAGCATTAATGTAACTAATGGGTTTTAAGGTATCATATAAAAACATTAGTTTTAAAAACAACCCATGAAATTATTTATCATTATTTAATAAAATAAATGTGTATGAAAAACAAAGAAGCAAGGAATACCTACAGTGATGAGTAATCCATATGTTACTCTCAATTGCATGCTCAGTCAAGAACACCTAAGTAGTAAAAAAAATCAACATTCCACAAAGAGGATTATATCATTCAGTGGATCCACATTACTATTTTGAGGATTATTAGTCATTGAATGGGTGATAGTTCCCTCATTGAGTGATAAATAGTGGTCAAGAATGATGTGAGTTCCATCTGGGGTATGTAAAAATGGTATTTTCCAACATGGGAGGATTATGGTGACACACAATTCCATACATGGATTTTAACATGATTCCTTAAAAATTACTACACTGATCATATAAATAATAAATTTTGAGGATTAGTGTCTTGGAAACTATGAATATAATACAAGTAATACATGGATCATATAAGAAAACATAAAAAACATTAACTCCCATGAATTATTTATTTACTACCCATCAATGATCACCTTATTGCACAAGATTTCTTTTGGATATTTATCAAAAGAAAGGGGTGATTATAAAGATTAGTAAGTGATAAATAATGAAAACGGGTCATAAATGAACTTCATGAGTGAAACTAGAGTCATAATTTAAGAACATGAACATAAGGAAAATTGGAATAGTATAATTATAATTACATGAGAAATAACATAGAATTGTGGAAACGACATAAACACGAGACAATCTTTAGGATATCAAGAATTTTCATCACCAATGTATCATAAAAGAACATTTCAAAGGTATTTCACAGAGTTATCATAGAAATACCATAGAATTATTCATGTTATCAAAATCATGTTTCATATATAGATTAATTCTTTACCCATTTCATTAAAGTGCTATCAGGGTTTTCCCTTCATATATCTATTACTGTGTGTGTCACATCGATCCTATACCATAAGAAAATATTCCATCAATTCAATCCCATGATTATGAAATGTGGGTCCAAAACATAGAAATCACCAATCATTAAAGGATATTTATAACTCTATTATTTCCCTTGAATGAAAATAGGGTTTGGTCTTTCAAACATGAATGTATGCCATGGAAAATGAAGAAGTGATTCTGTTGGCATGATAGCCATACAAAAAGGGATTATGGAATGGTTTTAATGGGAGATAAGGGTATTATATCATCAATAAGGAATCATTTCAATATTAAAGTGTTGATTATGAATTCATGTAAGGATAATCACATATAAATAAAAAGGATTATAACAAAGGAAGTTCTTGAATTGAAAAGGGGACTGAGAGAATCCCTTGCCATGGTTTGTATCATATAAAAGATTAAGAAGGGAAACTTTAAAAAATAGAAAATAATTAATAAGGATTTATAAAGGGATCTGTAGAGGAAATTTTTAAACAAAGGGTTTTGGACTAGTATGAAATGGGGTGAAGGTGATCTCATTTTATAGGTGAAGGGAATGAAATTCTTGTAAACATAACTTTTAAATATAAAGAGAGAACTTGTTCCACATGAAATGTGAATCAAAAAAAAGAAAATAATTGATTTGGGGATGACATAAGGTCTATAAACCATCAAAATATCATTTATACACATTCTTTGAACATGATTATATGTCTTTTACTCTAATATTATTTCACTTTTACCATTTTTGGTTTTTATAGTGGATGCTAATTTTGACCTAAGTAATTTACTTTTTATACGTAAACATAACTAGGTAATTATTAAATAGTTTGGACTTAATAATTAATAATATTGAAAAAATTATAATCTAAAATTGAGATGTGTAATATATGTTAATTTTATCATTAGAGCATGTAATGCATAAAAACTTATTTTTTTAATATTTTTTATCGTAGAATTTTGGTGTACGATAAAATTATCAATTATTTTTATTTTCATGATATAAATTGGTTTATTATAAAATAAAAAAAATATTTATTTCATATAAATCCAAAATAGAATTTTACAAAAATAATATTCAATTAAAATAAATGACCAAAATAGTTTCATCTATTGGAAAATATTACTTGAGTTCATAAAATATAAAAACTAGGATTTTAAAAATTGACAATATCATTTAAACATGTATAGTTTTAATATTTAAATACCTACTTGATCAATTAAAATGTTTTATAAACTTTTATGTATTGTTTTTATAATGATATGTTAATAGAAACTTACAATTTTAGTAAAAATTGTATTATCACTATTCACTTGAAAATCAACTATTTCAGAAAAATCTGAAAAACTCATTCCAAGATAATTTTATAATGAAAAATTAAAAATATATTATGTTCAATTTATCTAATTAAAATTATAAAATTTATAATTTTATTTTTAAAATAAGAAAAAAAATAAAATATTTAAAAATGTCTTTTTTGAACATTAAATATTTTTAATATTATATCATACAAGTATCTAATTTAAATAATATTAATAAAAAATTTCATATATTATGTTATTATATATTATTATTATTATTTATGTTTATACACTAGTTCATTTTTAAGTGGGAACAAGCCTTTTTTTGATAGTGACACATTTTAATTTTTTATCCTCTAAATGTTATAATTTTTAATTAATTGTTATCTTTGATTTATTATATGTTTTATTATTCTCATAACTTCTTAATAATAATAATATATTATGTTAGGAAATGTTTTCATTTTGTTTATTATGTGAACTATTTTATCAATTCATTATTTATTTAAAGAATAAAAATAGTAAAAAATGGGGTGTTATAAGGATCACATTCTTTTATAGGCACTCTTTGTTAAGTGATGATTGCTCAGGCATTGACTAAAATCTCATATTAGACAAACATTTCAAATTATTAGAGTGATTGAATACATTAAATGTTTCAATTAATGACTTTATGTGTCCTACCCATTAATGAATCACTCTTAGTCAATCATAATCAAAGAAACCTTGTTGGAGAAGGTAGAAATGATACGTGAAATCACGAATCATGCATGTAGTATCATAAGCCAAAAATATCATATAATATAGGCTAAATACAACTTTCTATGTTGCTTTAAGATATTAGTATATCCTAGGAAATGATATGCATCTCATGGATATCATTTCTTATGATCTTGGTATATTTAAAAAGAGGATACAACCTATTTTATGTTCAAATTCAAAAATTATAGAATCAAGTTCCAATTCCATTACCTATTATACATCTAAGAAATGTTATCTCACACTTTCCATGATTAGAATATTCAAAAATCACTACAAAAGTGTTATCATTCGTCAGAAGTGTTGGCATCCCAAGAACCTTCTCTAAGTATTTGGGGAGATCAAAGGATTCCTAGATCCCATCACAATATCTAGGTACCTTTTAAGATCCTAAATTATTTAAAACACCAAAAAGACTAAATATTCAAGAGTCAAATTCCTTTTAGTACTCAATCTCCCAATTCTTATGGTTTTTCTACAATTCATCAATTAGTATATCCTATATTCTATTTAGGTCGATTGATCCAAAAAACCCACTAAGATCATTTATCCTTTACTGATATTTGGGTACATCAACCAACATACCTCATATATTGAGTAAAATATATCTATCATATTCATATGTTAATAGGGAATTCAATAGATAATCACGATACTATATAACTATCTGGAATAAGGCATATATAAGAAAGTGAGCACCCTTTTTTCACACTTCCATAACAGTTAGTTCATGAAAACATGAATAAAATCCAATCAAACATTTGCTAATGTTCATAATCAAATATTTTATCATGTTTCTCATTCATTTGAAACACATTCCTCACGCAAAGCACTATATGTGCCTTCATTATAATATATATCTAAATCACCCCTCACATAGTTATATCAGATACTCAATAACACTTCCCATACATCTATCTCACCCACCATTCCATCTCCTAATTAACGTGGAAGGAATTTATTTATGGGGGGCTCAACCATAGGTTCAAATTTTCCTATTTATGGTGGGTTAGTAAAGGGATTTTGGGGTCATTTTTTTTCTTTCAATTGTAATTGTACGCTTTCAGTTTGTAATTGCACTTTAATTTTTCCCCATGTATTTTTTTTCATTCAACTTCATTTCATAATAAAAGTTCATATTCTTCTTCATTTATTCTTTCCTTTTCCATAAAATTTTGATACATTTTAATCATGGTGTAAATTTATTCACCCCATCAATTTTTAAATTCCTCACACAACGGAGGAGTGTTCATATTTTCATTTTTTTATTCTTGAATTCATACCTCAAGAGTTTAATTTATTATTCCATTGATATAATATCACCAATGGAGGTTTAACACTATTAGAGGTTGATGTAAGGGATTAGATTGGGGATGTATTGAAATTTTTTCCATGTGATTTAATTATTAAATAAGTTGTTTATTTTAATAGTTCCATTCAATTAGTAACTCTCTTATAAGTCATTATAAACTTTAATGATAAGACATTTTCTATGCTAGTATGATCAAATTACTTAGAGTTAAAATTAAATTTATCCTCTAAGTTAATTATTGATTATACATGTAATTGTGTAGGAATTAAATTGTGAAATAATGTTGGTAATTATATTGTTTTGTAGATATATCAAAAATTAGTGATATAAAGTTTTCTAAGAAAAGAAATTCATCCCATCCACCCTAATAGATAAGCTAGGATAAAATCATTCTCTTAAATTTAACTCAATTATGTATTTAAAACACATTTATAATTCATTAAATATGAACCAAATTTGTCTACTTCAGAGCCCAGCCACCCCCATATAATGTATGTCGCATTAGATTTATTCTTAGGTTTATAAATATTTTATAACTTAAGTTTTACTACCAATAACCACTTTAACCATGCTACTTGGGTAAATTTAGGAATCACTAGATTTTTTCACCTTTTTCAAGGACCCAAGTAAGTCACCTTAGAAACTCATTCTATTATCCCCCATTTCTCTTTTCTTATCCCATTTATATTATATTTTCCCCACTCTTTTATACCTGTGACAATTTAAACATCTAGTTATGGTGCATATTCTAGGGGTTGGGGAGTCAATTCCACCTTTGGGTATCTTTAAATTAGATGATAATCTTCTTAATACACCAGATTCAAACATTGAGCCCAATCCAATAGAGCATATTCAATTAAACCGACTCTTAAACAAGGGTTGAAACTAAAATAGAAATCCAAATGAGACTGCCCCAAAGTTTGGGAATGATGTTGATCATACGATGAATGACTACCTTAAACGTTCTTAGACAAATGCACTATCTTTCATTAGGGATGATACCATAGGATATTCCAAATATGTTTTCAAACCCCATTTCTTGAACCACCTTCCAACCTTTCAGGGGATAGTGGCTGATATGCCTTACCATATTGTTAAATAACTCCATGACATTATCAAAACCATGTTCCCTAAAAATAAAATTGAATCATATAAAATGACACTCATTCCTGTTTCTCTAAAGGACAGAGAAAATAATTGGTCAAATAATTTGAGACCAGAATCCATTCACTCTGAGAGCCAACTAGAATTATATTTCAAAAAAAAATCATCCTACATCATAAAACAATTTAACTTAAAAATAGAAAACATTTCTTAAAAAATAGGGGAAACATTCTATGAAACATGGGAATGGTTCGAAGACACTTTTAACATGGTACCACATCCTAGTTTCTCAATCCAAAAACAAGTGATAATTTTCTATGAAGGCTTAAGGATAGGTAAAAAAGGGTTTATTGATATGATGTATAATGGAACATTCACCAATTGTCCTAATTTATGGTTATGATTATTTGAAAAATCTTTCTGAATAGAACCAAACATGGGGAACATCACCTTATAATGATAACCCATCCAAATCCTATGGAATGAAAAATACTAGAGGAAACAGAATTCTTAGAGAAAAACTTATTGCACTTTCTAGGAAAGTTGAAGAGATATATCATAGTAAGGTCCATGAAATACAAAATATTTTTCATGTTCACACAATTGGAAACAAACATGTAAGTAATATTTATATCTGACCAACTATTCATTCTATCAAGTATGTTCTTTTAAGAGTCCCACTAGAAGAGAAAAATTATTTTATCTTAAAAAGATACAGTACAAAACACTTTGAATCCATGGTATAATGATTATCTAGGTTAACATTAGATGTAAAATCAATAACCAATAAAACTACTATATCTAAAACACTACCCTCAACAAAATTTTCAATCCCATAATTAGTTTCAACCACAACTAGTCCAATACCAACATCCTCAGGTTCAGTATCAACAACCCATTCAATAACTGATACAATAACTAAATTTTCCTTATTGGATAAACCAACCATTACAATTACATTCCCAATATATCCCCCTCCTAGTCCTAGAATAGTTTTTTAAAAAAATAGAAAAAATGAACTCATAAGTATCATCACATAAACAAGAATTGGAAATAATCAAAACTAGAAAAAAACTCATGCCTACTTTGGTTATCCCATCCCCAAACAGAAGGGGAGAATCTGGTTACACACAAACCTCTCATGGAAAACTAAATTTAGTGAAAATCTTATGGAGTGGGATATCCATTTAAAAAACTAAGAAAACCATTCTTAAACCATTAAACTATTCAATATCACATGAAAATGTTGAAGTACCACCCACATATTATGAAAATTACAATGATGATGTGAGACAACCACAACCTCACAAAACAATAAAATAGTATTCTCCCTTCCCTTAACATGTGTGAGGAAGAACTAAACCTATAATTAGTGAAACATTTATAGAAATCTTCTGTTGAGTTAAAATTAAAATTCTACTACTCGATGAAATCCAATCCATTCCTGGATACTCAAAGTACCTTAATGACTTTTTTAGTTTTAAAAGGGAAATTTTACATCAAAACCTAGTCCTTTTTGCAACTAATGTGAATAACTCCATTCAAGGGACCATTCCTCTAATGTTTAAATATCCAATATGTCTATACATAAATGTTGAGTTAGGAGAGAACAATGTTTTCAAAGTCCTGTTTGATTTGGGATCTAGTGTGAACCTCATTATATATGTCATGTATTTTCAATTAGATCTTTATGATCTCTAACCAACATTTTTGACACTCCAAATACATATTATTGTGTTTGAGTTCCTACAAGTGTCTTAAAAGGCATTTTGGTGAATGTAGAAAATTTAATATAACATGAAGACATTATTACCTGAGACAATCACCCATGCATTGGTCCTAGTTAGAAAACCATCATAATCCTTGGTCATCACTTCTTAGCAATAATCAACTTGTCCATATGTATTATGAGTGGAAACATAACAATAACCTTTAGAAACATGAACCTTGATCTAAACATATACAATGAAAACTATCAATTTAGGGATAATCAAGAGATCCATGAGGTCAATTGGATAGGTAGTGTTGATTTTGAACTAGAGGAACAACGAGGAATCATTTAAGGATTTATAAGTCAAGATGAGATTGATTTACTTTGTTTATATTTAGGAAATTTTACTCCTCAGTTTGAATCTCTTTTAAATGACTCATTTGATGATTTTTAGGATTACAAATCAATGAAACTATTGGTGAAATAAATAACAATGAGTCCATATCCATTCTCAAAATTGATCTATCAAATGTGGAGGCTAAAAATACTATTAAAAAGCAACTAATTATGTCAATAAATCTAAAAAAATCACCATGTTTGATGAAAATTCGCATACTTATTTTGAACTTTTATCCAATCTAATCTGGAATTTGTGGTCCTAACTTCAACACTAAAGTATTAATTATTAGGGTAAAATTGAACCATTCCTATTCTCATTTCATCTTCTCTTGAATACAATCAATATAGGATTCCACTATATGTCCTAAGAAAGCATTAGAATAAAATTGGATGGACCTATTCTGATATTCTTGGGATTATCAAACTCATTGAAACTAATAAGATTGTTTTAGAATCTGAATTCAAACAATTTCATCAACCTCAGTAGAGACTCAATCCCAATATTATGGATGTGGTAAGGAAATTACTTCTTATATTGTTTAAAGTGGATATCATATACCCCATTACTGAGAGTGAGTGGGTAAGACCAATTCAAGTTGTTCCAAAAAAATTCTAGAATCACTATGATTACCAATTAGGATGGTTATATTATCCCCACAAGGTTCATAGTGGATTGATAGTGTGCATTGAATTTAGGAAGTTAAACTCGTGCACTAAGAAAGAAACTTCCCCTTTCCCTTCAATGATCAATTCCTTGAGATATTATTGGGTCATCAGTTATACTACATCATAAATGGATTCTCAGGGTATAATCCAATTGATGTCTCTTTAGGAGATCAAGGAAAACCAATGTTCACCAATCGATTTGACACTTTTTCCATCAAGACCATGCCCATTGGGTTATGTAATTCCCCTAGTACCTTCCGTCGATGCATGATGGGAATCTTCTCGGACATGGAGGGGGATTGTTTAGATGTCTTTATAGATGACTTGTCTATTTAAGTGGATACTTTCTAGGGATTCCTAATAAAATTTGAAAGGTTTATGTATAGATGTGAGGATAATAACCTCATCCTAAATTGGGAAAATTGTCATTCCATGGTAAAATAAGGAATTGTTCTAGGAAATTTGGTCTCTAGTAGAGGAGTTGAAGTTGAGAAAGATATGTTTGAAACCATTCATCACCTTTCCTCTACAAAACAATTCGAGGAAGTAAGGTCCCATTTTGGACCTGATAGATTCTGTATAAGGTTCATTAGAAATTTCAGCTCAATTTCCTGACCACTTTATGATATCCAATTGAATGTTTCACTATTTTTATGGATATAAATATATGAGGAATTGTTTTAAACACTCAAGTAATATTTAATCTCTCCACCTATCATACAATCTACCAAATAGAAACATAAATTAGAACTCATGTGTGATGCGAGTGACATTGTTTTAGGAGATTTTTTCAGAAAAAATTAGGCTAAAACTCCATGTGTCATTGCTTATGGAATTATTTCATTAAATGATTCACAAATAAAATAGACATCCAATGAGAAATATTTTCTTGTTATTGTATTTTCCTTAGAATCATTTAGGTTCTATCTCTTTGGATCCCCCATCATTGTCTATAAAGATCATTTAGATCTACAATAAATTTTCCAAAAAGAATATTCTAAGGCTAGATTTATTAGGTGGGTCCTTATTCATCAAGATCTTGATATAACCATTAAGTATTAAAAGGGTATTAAAAATGTTGTAGAATATCACCTCTCTAAGATGTAATTCAAATACAAATCACATTGCCTTTCTTTGTCTAATTTATTTCCCGATGAGAACCTCAATTCTATGAGTGATTTCCCATGGTTTGATGACATAGAAAACAACATGGTTATGTGAGTCATTACAAAATTCCTAATGACCTAATATAAAATAAAATTAATTTATAATATCAAAAACTAGGTGTCCCAGGATCCATATCTATTAAAATTCTATTCTGATCATGTTATTCAGAATTGTGTTCCTGAATCTGAGCAAGAGTCAATTCTTAAATTTTTTCATGAAGAGGCCTATGGAGGACACTTTTCCAAAAAAAAAAGGTAAAATGGTCCTTAAAAGTGGTTTATTTTTTCTTAATATCACTATGGATTATTACACATTATTCCAATGTCGTCCTTAATGTCTTAAATTAGGATCCACAACCAAATAAAATAAAATTCCCCAAACACCCATTCTAGTTATTGAAATAATTATCTATTAGGGAATTGATTTCATAGGATTCTTACCTATCTGAAGGGGATATCTCTATATCCTCTTATTTTTTGATTATGTATCCAAATGGGTTGACCTCATTCACATTAAGTCAAATGATTATCATGTTGTGATCTTATTCCTGAAAGAACACATATTTTATGTACTTGGAATTCCTAAAGGTATCATTAGTGTCCATGGAAGACATTTTTTGAACAACCCCTTATTAAAATTTGTGTCTATGTATTGGATTTCTCAAAAAATTTCCACTGCCTACTATTCTCAAAAAATTGTCAAGATGAGTTGGAAAGTAGAGAAATTAAGAAAATTTTAGGAACAAAATGTCAATCCATCAAGTAAATAATGGTTTGAGAAACAATTGGATAACCTTTGGGCATATATTACTACATTAAAAACCATCATAGGCATGTCACCATATAGGTTATATAGAAATTTTTTCAATTTACCTGTTGAAATTGAAAATAAGGATTTTGGGAAACAAAAAAACAAAATTTGAAATTTCATTGGCTGAAACAAATATGAAATTAGACATTAATGAAGTTAAGGAACTTAGTGTGGAGGATTATAAAAATTCATGGATCAATAAATTTAGTGTTTATTCATAAAAATCTAAGAATATAAAATTAAAAAACCTTAAACTGAGAATTTTTTTTTCTCTTTTATAGTTCCAAACTTTACTTTCACCCATAAACGATAAGGTCGAGATGGTCAGGGACTTACATGGTGTGTCGTATATAACCCATGGTGTAGTAGAGATCCAGGACCCCACTAGTAGTTAGATCATCAATGTCAAAGGTCATAGGTTCAAACTATTCATTGAATCATTCAATAAAAAACAAACATAGGAAGAGTTATCTGAGCCAACCTATGAACCAAAAAAATTAGATTTGGGTTCCATGTTGAGTTAATGATATTAAACAAATTACTTAATGGGTGAAAAAATATATTTAACATGTACATTGACTTAGAGTTTAGAAATTCAAAATAAGAAGGTGCATTTTTTCCATTCCTTTTTTATGGTAACCCCCTTCGGGTTCCTACTTTAATATAAATTTTCTCGTGTGTGACATTTAGCAGTTGAAGTATTTTGTATTTCAAAATGAAACACATTCCATCAAGAATTCAATCCTACCTTCAACAATCCTTAAGGATTTCACATGTGACATGAAGCCAAATAGATCAACTTCTTGTTGATGTGTCATCAAATTTAATCTAGGTAATTTTGTTCCCAGAATTCATTTCAAATCACATTCTCCCCTGATTTCTTCCCAATTATGAACTCTCTTTTCTCTTCTATTTCAACACTGAGGGAAGTGTCATTCTATTTTGGGGGAGAAAAAAGATGATATTTTATAAAATAAAATCAATTATTTATCCTTTCATCTGTTATTATATGTTGGGAATCATGAAAACTAAATGTAAAATGATTTTAATGCCCTGATTATGAATTTAATACAAGTTTAAGTTCATGAGAATATGTTTTCTAAAGTTTATTAATCTGATGTGATTTTTTACCGCTAATATTTTGATCCTTTTAATCAAATTTCTAAAATTTACATCTATTAGATTTTGGGTTTAAGTTTGATTTATTGGGTCCCTTTTATCATGGAATAGGGTTTGTGGTAACATTTAGTTTAACTTGAGTATCCAACACAATGAAAATAATTACCACATAGAGAAATGTTTCATCCAAAGTCATATAATTTGGCACTAGGTGAGCATGACTCGATAGTTTTATTGTCCAGAGATAGTCATTATATCTCTATTTTAGATCATGGAATTGACAATATGTGTGGAGTTCATCACTTGGGTATTGTGACTCCATAGTTGTATTTTCCATAGTTTATTCTTCTGTGTTATGGTTTAAAAAACAAAAAAGATAAAAAAAATATGAAAACAGAAAATTAAATAGTCATATTATAGTTTAATTTCATTACCACCTATATATTACATTTTTACCTTGAACAATAAAATGGGCCCCATGTTTCTGAGATACACGACACATCATAATGATTAATTGAAATTGGATGAAATGTGGAAATGAATTTGAACAAATTAATTGGATTGGGATTGTTATATTCTTATACACTTTGAATGTGAGAAATTATTTTAATGGGATTCATGATTTCTTAGCATGACTTTTTTGGTGATCATTGTATGTTAAAATGTTTTTGTAAAATTGAATTCAATTTCATATTTTTGACATTATTTTTACTCAGGACTAGAAAAATTCAATTTATAGGGTATGATTACCCAAAAAAATAGTCTAATATTAATTTCTTATATTTTAATATTATTTTTTTAATTCCTGTAAACCCCACTTTTAGTTCATTTCATAAGTTGAACTTCATTTCACATCATTGTGCAATTCATGTTTAAAGTGGAAATTTGCGTCCAATTCATCATCAAACTGTGGAACTCATTTTTTTAGTTATTTGAATTTAATATTTTGAGATATTATTTATCAATTTTTTGGAAATTTTTTCTTTTAGGATCAATGGATTGATCACAAGGGAGTATGAATGTTTTTGGAAATTAATGCCGAAATTTATAGACATAGAATTATGGGCCTTACGCCCATCAAATGAAAGTGATTCCCATAATTCAAGACCAATAAATCTAATATTTTAAATTTAGATAGATAAAATTATTGGAATAATTCAATTAAACTATGTATATATCTAATTATGATGTTTTCAAGGAGATCCATGGAGCCCAATTTGAAATTAAATTTGTCGGCCAGATTTGAAGGCCCATAAAATAGGTCCACCATTTCGATCATAACATTGAAAATGATTATTTAATTGGAATTAAATTTTGATTGATATTAGAGGAAACCTTGAATAATATATTTATCTTCTACAACCCCTTCAGATCAATCTATATTCAATGTTGAATTCACATATCCTAATGTGGAAGAGTCTGGCCCTTTTTTAATGGGCGACAATGGAAAGTCAAATCTACTTTGATTACTAAGCCATATTTTACTCTTGTAATTAATGGATAAGAAATATATTTATGGACTCTAGACCCTAGGATACTAGTTTTCTTATTTAAGTTGGTTTTAGTGAAGTTATTTTGGGATCTATTTTTTTCTTTCAATTGTAATTTTATATTTTTAGTTTGTAATCACGCGTTCATTTTTTCTCATGTATGTTTTTCATTAACATTCATTTATAAATAAAATTTATTCTTTTTATTATTTTATTTCTTCAATTACCTTAACAAATGAATACCATTGAATCAAGGTGTGAATTTATTTACACCATAAATTGTGAAATTCCTCACACAATAGTGGAGTATTCCTTTTTTTTGTTTTTATTCTTCTATTCCACCCTCACGAGTCTACATACCACTCCCATTAATATAATAGAATCAATAGAGGGATAACCCTATTTTGTATTGATAAAAATGGAGTTTAATGAGGATGTATTTAATTTCATTTAATGTGATTTAATTTTTAAATTAGTTCTATATTTTAATAGTTCCATTCAATAATTAAATCTCTTATTTATCTTCATCAACATTAGTGATGACACATTTTGAGTGCTGGTAAGATCAAATTCCTTAGAGTTCTCATTAATGTGATCCTCTAAGTTAATTAGTGATTAACCATGTAATTTGTATGAATTAAATTGGTGAATTAGTTTGGGAATTATGTCATATTTTGGATACATCTTGAATTAATAATATGAAATTTTCATGGAAAAAAATTCACTCAATCCACCCCAAGAGATAAACTACGATTAACTCATTCTAAAAAATTTAATTATATTAAATATTTAAAACTATTTAATAATACACTCAATTTGAACCTAATTTTTCCTCATCATTTCCAAACCACCCCCATAGAGTGTTTTTTCTTTAGGTTTCTTACTAGGTCTCTAAAAATTCGATAACCCATGTTTTACTAATAGATACTGCTTTTAACATATAACTTGGGTAAATTCAGGTTTAACTAGTAGATTGTGTAATTATAAGGGTAGTTTAGGAAATTCATTCAAGTCATGCGTTAGTTATACCTATAAATAGATTGAGGATTACAACACAAAGTAAACATTGATGAGGTTGGGGAGATCATTTATTGGGGTTACCACTTATTCCCGCTAACCCTAAGATCTGGTGAAGTTTGAACACCTAGAGCCATATTTTACTAGGATGTGTGATGATCCTTGATACTTTAACTAAAGAACCCCATGTATTATTAATATAGTGTTATGTTTGAAATTGAATTATACATTCCAGTTCTAATGAATTGATTTATTCATACATGATTTTATTGATATACTTATTCATTCCTATTTTGATGAGAATACTTACTTGTACATGATTTTTTCATTCAATTAAAATTATTTTGAATTTTTTTTTAATTATTTATTGTTTAACATGTAACCATGTCATTTTTTATTTAAAATATATAATATTTTTCTTATTTGATGTGGACAGGTTATGAAATTTCATTGTGGGTTCATACTGGGATAGTGTTTCTCAAACACTATATATTACTATATCTATGTGTTCACTTTTTTTCCACGTCTTAAAAGATGAAAAGAACCAATTTGAGGAAGCGATTTTTCTTGCTAGTAGAACATTTGGATTTGGTGGTTAATGGTAGGGTATGTGATTTATATGTGATGAGGTGATCATAGGGATGATTTCATAATTAGTTTTAGTGATTTTTTGGATTGATGTTTTATCTCAGGTTTTGTATCTATTCTATTATGGGATGGTTCCCTTGTTGAATACTTTGGAATATTGTTTGTTTTTTGGATTCTTATTCATTTCATTCAATTCTTTGGTTACTTTTATACTGAATTTAGTCCATTTGTTGTTCATAATTCTCAGACCCTAGTCACCAGCCTATGGGGAACATGAATTCCATTTGGTACATGTTAGGGCTTATTTGGGTACACGTTTAGTGGGTTGTTGGGGTTGGTTCATGGATAAAATTTATCATATGGAGGTTTTGACTCTCCTTGCATGTTTTATAACGACCCATACTTTACATACATTGTTATTAATTTAGAATTGAAGAACACTTATTACAACATATAACAAAACCAGTAAAGAACCGTATAGGTATAGAGTCTTGAGAAAATGGGAAACATAAACAACTGGTTCATAAAGCATCTACTTTTCCTCCCATTTATTTCATCATATCTAGAGTCCCTTTTGGAATATCCTACTTTATAACCTTTTTCCTGACCTAGGGAAATAAAACATAAAAAATGGTGATCTCAAATGCTCAGTAAGGGTAAAAAAAATAAATATCAATCACATCATATACATAAGAACATAACTTTTGAAAATCATAACCTGCGAAAGAGATCATAATTTCATAACATGGGATAAATCATAGTAGTGAAATGTAATCCCAATAATCATAACATAAAAAATGAAACTTTGTGGAATACACACATAATCATAGAGAATCATTTATTATTAGTCAAGACTCATTGTCAAGACTATGTTAGTGGACAAAGTCCATTTCTAAACCGAGTTCACTCCTTGTTTCAGTCCTATTTCACTGAACCAGTTTAACCTGTCGTTCCATCCATGTCTATCTCATGAGATATAAAATCTTTACCCAATGCATTGGAGGGAGATATAGGTCCCACCCATCTCATAATGATACCATTCTTATGTGTGCCACAAAATCATAAATCAAACATCATTACATAACCCATGTAATAAAAATGGGACTCTTAAACATAAAGACATCATAAAATAATTCATATAAGATAAAGGAATTCATAAAAATAATTCCATCACAAAATAATCAAATCAATGTAATAATAGGGATAGAAACAGGACCCTATATTATCTTAGATGGAAAATAATTTTGATAAAACACTTGAACTCCATTCTTGAGGAAAATATCCTTTTAAAAACATTTTCCTTTCTTAACATGTCATACAATTTTAAACTAAAAGAAGTTGATTAAAAATAAACTTGAAAACTTGTAAAGGAATCTTCTTGGAATCAATGTTTTAAAAATACATTTATGTCGTATAAGTTAAAAAACATTCTTCTCGTACTTTTGTCGGAATAGTCAAAAAGTACCTCGTACGAAAAACGACAAAATATTCCTTTCATATCTTTTACTAAAAACTCACCTAAGGGTAAAATTGGATTTAAAAAATTTTAGGTGGATGGAAATAATATTACATATTGAGGAAACATGGATGTGGATGATAAAATACACCCTAGTAAATCCCAATGTATAAACAATCTCAGATAAAATGAGAATGTGATATTTTCCCTTACCTTAGGTCCGATTTGCTTCATAAGTGTCTGAACCTCCTGTATAATGATTTAAATAATGTTATTGACTTATTCCAAAATCATAATTATTTTTATGATATCATATATGGTCATATTATTTGCTTCTTATTAGTAATATTTCATTACTACTTGTTATTCGGGTGTTTATTACTTTTTGTTCTTATGCGTGTTTTGTCAAATAAATTCTTATTTTTATATTTAGGTTATAGATACCTTATTTACAGAATGGTATTAGTGTAATATATATCATATTAATTCATTCAATTCATTTATATAATTATTATTCAATGAATAGCATGTATAACAAGTCGCATCACATCGTGGAGACGGTATTCCGTACGTACGCACGAGCGATGATATCATTCCCATGATCGTGGAATTGTATTGGAGTATATGTATACTAATTCGGAATCAATATCACTTTACAATAATCATATATAGTCATTATTTACACCATTATACCCATCCAAGTAAGGTAGTGGTGGAAAATAGATTACACCACGGCGTGTAGGCGGTATTCCGTACGTACACACGTGCGGTGATTTCATTTTCCTTAGGATGGATAGATGGTGAAATAGGATTGTTTAATACTTATAATAAAATATCAGTATATGAGTGATACTACTTTTATTACTTAATAATTAAACAACTAAAGAAGAAGAAGTGGATGAAGAAATAAAGTTGAAAGAATCGGTAACGGGCATTACCTCTTCTTGGAAGCGCCTCTTTGAGACCTCCTCTTAGGGAACTAAAATTGGTCTTTGAAGAAGACCAGGACCTCTAGGATGTTTCTAGGGAAGTGGAGAAGAGAATTTTTCAGGGGTTGGCCGAGCATGAAGGCTCAAAGTGGTGTGAGGAAAAGAGGGAGGAGGTGACCTTTTATAACGGAGGAGAGGGGCACCTTTGGAATAACTAAAAATATTATTTTATTATAAAGTCAAATTCGGTTTTTAATAGCTCCAATTTGATATATTTCGAAGCTAAGTTGGGGATGGGTTGAAATCATCTCATCCAATAGAATTTAGAAAAGTTTAGGTCATTGTATTAACCTTATCTTTTAGTTTTAACTCTTAGTTAATTAGATTGACAGTTACCATGTCACTTTGTATTTTTATATTATATAGTTAATAAACATACCATATACATCTAAGAGACCCCCAAGTGGTCCATTAATGATACAAATATCATGATATAAGTATCTTGGCCTATCATTATATTTTTAAGAATATAATAACAATTAATAATATAATATTTGTTTTAAAAACTATTTTATGTCAATTTTGACACTATTTGGTAATTGATTTTTGTGAAAATCATAACAGAATTATTAGTTCTAAACAAATTAATTAAATAAATACTAACATGTCATATTAACAAAGAAAATTATTGTAATTCATAAAAAGTCTCAAATTAAATTTATTTTTTTATTTATAACATCAATTATGTCAATATTTCATTAATAAGATAATTACTACATCATCATTGTATCATAAATAAATTAAATTATTTTAAGTCTAAATTTACAAATAAAATACCACTATGTTGGAAATTTTTTTATCTTTCTAATTAATATTTATAGTCTAATTTATCTTATGTATAACCCTATATTAAAAATTATTTCGTTATTAAACATTGATTTTAAATATTTTAACCCTTCTTTAAATAAATTGATAATAATTGTCCTAATCTAATCCAAGTGGGTCTAAATGGTCATATTGTATTCCTAAGGTTGTTTTTGGTCTAATTACACTTATCCAATAGAATTAGGACATGGGTTAGGGTAATAATAATAACACTTTTACCCTTAATTACCCTATTTACTTTTAACCGTGGTAAAAAAAGTAAAAAGTTACTATTCACCAAAAATTATTTTCATCTCATTGAACCACATTTTAGTCCTTGATATTAACCGTGTCTCTCGGATTTTAAAAATTCTACTCACAGAAGCAGTAAAATTAAGTTTTATGAAAAATTCAGTTTTTTAACTTCCACTTAGTGGTTTCGTTATTCATCAAAAAAATGAAAGTTTTCAGAAAAAATACCAAAAATTAGGCCTAAGTTATTTTTGATATTATGAATTAAAAAATGATGTCTGTTTTACAAAATTAAAAACATATCAGTTACATTAACTAATTTAAAAATTAATTCCCGTCGTCAAAACAAATAACGTGTTTTTAAGAGATAATAACTATCCAAAGATTGACACTTGTTTATGTCTGTTTTAAATGTGAAATTACATCCAATGAACAACATTGTGTTAAATTGTAAAAATATATTATAAATATACTTTAACACCACTCAAATTAATAATTTATCACTATTAATTATTTCGATTAAAAAAGTGTTTTTTAATTAAAATTTAGTAATTTTCACTATTCATCGGAATATGAAAGTTATCTGAAAAGTACCAAAATTTCACCCTAAGATAATTTTGATATTAAGAATCCAAAAATGAATCCCATTTTAAAAAATAAAAATTCAAAAAATTCAAAAAGTGGTTATTACTATTCATAACGGCTAGTTTTAATAATATTTGAATAGCATATCGTTGTTTAGTGAAACTCGGTATTGCGTACGACACAAGCTATCGAGGAAGGATACAGTTGCGTGTAAAGCAAGCCATGATAGTGTTGTGTGTAGTGAAAGATTCCTTTGATGATTTATATAACTTAAAAACAAAATATTTCTCATAAAAGTCTTGGGTGTAACATTCTACCCCCCTTAAAATGAATTTCGCCCTCGAAATTCGTCACTTTGTAACAAAAAGATGAGGATACCTCTCCCTCATAATATCCTCAAGCTCCCATGTAGCTTCTTCTAATTGGTGGTTCCTCCATAAAACATTCACCAATCGAGTGGTCTTGTTTTGTAGGACTTTTTCGCTACGATCCAGAATCTCTATCGGCTGTTCTTCATAAGAAAGATCATGCTCCAGCGGTACAACTTCTGAGCTGAGTACATGTGAAGGATCAGGTATGTACTTTCTCAAGAGAGATACATGGAACATATCATGAACTTGAGAGAGATTCAGTGGAATCGCCAATCTGTAAGCTACCTTTCCAACATGATCCAGTATTTTGAAAGGACCGATATATTGAGGGCTCAACTTCCCCTTCTTTCCAAATCTCATGACACTCTTCCAGGGAGATATTCGTAAAAAAACATTATCACCCACTTCAAACTCTAGGTATTTTCTTCGGTTGTCGGCATAACTTTTCTGTCGACTCTGATCTACTCTTATGTGTTTTTGAATAGACCGTACCTTTTCTTCCATCTCATCAACAAGATCAGGTCCTAATAGCTTTCTTTCCCCAACTTCAACCCAACAAGTTGGAGTCCTACATTTCTTTCCATAGAGAGCTTCATAAGGAGCCATGTGAATACTAGAGTGAAAGCTATTATTATAAGAAAATTAGACCAAAGGTAGGTGTTGATCTCAACCACCTTTTAAATCCATAGAGCAAGCTCTCAACATATCTTCTAGAGTTTGAATTGTTCTCTCAGACTGACCGTCTGTCTAAGGATGATAAGCAGTGCTGGAACTCAACTCTATATCCAGAGTATGCTGAAGACTTCTCCAGAAATTCGAGGTAAATCTCGTATCCCGATCAGATATAAAAGAAAGTGGTAATCCATGCAATCTTACCACTTCCTTTACATATATCCTGGCAAGCCGATCCAGAGATAAATCCTCTCTAATAGCAATGAAGTGTGCAGACTTTGTAAGATGATCAACTATGACCCAGATGGCATTATTGCCTTTGGATGTTTTAGGAAGTCCTGTGACAAAGTCCATAGTGATGTTTTCCCATTTCCATTTGGGTATGGGTAATGGTTGTAACATCCCGTTAGACTTCTATCTCTCAGCTTTAGCTTGCTGACAAACCAAGCATCAAGAGACATATTCAGTAACATCTCTTTTCATGCCATCCCACCAGAAGTACTCTTTTAGGTCCCTATACATCTTTGGGCTTCTAGGATGAATAGAGAATGAAAAACTATGAGCCTCATCCAACAGCTCCTTCTTTAATTCAGGGATGTGAGGAACACAAACCCAATTTCTGAACTTTATTATACCATCACAATCAAGGTTGAATTCAGAAACATTTCTCACCTTCTTTTGTAAATCTACATCTTCTTTCTTTTCCTCTTTAATCTTCACATGTATAGATGGTTGAACATTCATTTGAGAAAGATACAATTTCCCCCCTTCCATTATAATTCCAAGATCCATCCTTTTTAAATCCATAAATATTGGATCTTTTGTGAACCTCGTCATGGATAAACTGGCATGGTCTTGTCGACTTAATGCATCTGCCACCTTCTTTGCTTTCCCAGGGTGGTAATGAATTGAGCAGTCATAATCCTTAATCAGCTCTAACCATCTTCTTTGGCGCATATTCAGCTCCTTTTGTGTGAAAATATACATAAAACATTTATGATCAGTATAAATGTCACACCTTTCTCTATAAAGATAATGGCTCCAAATCATTAATTCAAAGATTACCGCAGCTAACTCCAAATCATGAGTTGGGTAATTTTTCTCATGGATTTTCAACTGTCGTGAGGCATAAGCTATCACCATATTATTTTGCATAAGAATACACCCCAATCCCTTCTTGGATGCATCACTGTACATCACAAACCTTTCTCCACTACAAGGCAGTGTGAGCACAGGTGCACTGGATAACCTTCTTTTCAACTCCTTGAAATTCTCTTCACATTCCTCCGTCCAAACAAACTTAAATCCTTTCTGAGTCAACCTGGTGAGTGGATTAGATAATCGTGAAAAATCTTTCACAAAACGTCGATAATATCCAGCCAAACCAAGAAAACTTTGGATCTTGGTTACTGTTGTTGGTCTCGACCATCTTTCGATAACCTCTTTTTTTGCTGGATCCACAGATATCCCCTCTTTTGAGATTAGGTGACCCTAAAATGCAACTTTTTGAAGCCAAAATTCACACTTGGTAAATTTGGAATAAAGCTTCTCCTTTCTTAGGGTCTTCAATACAATTATCAAGTAATCTTCATGTTCTTCCTTGATCTTTGAATAGACAAGAATATCGTCTATAAAGACTACCACAAACTGATCAAGATAGTCTCTAAAGACTCTATTCAATAGATCCATGAAGATAGCAGGGGAATTAGTAAGACCAAATGGCATCACTATAAATTCATAGTGTCCATACCTTGTACGAAAAGTTGTCTTTGGTATATCCTCACTTTTCAACCTTAAGTGATGATACCCTGAACGGAGATCAATCTTGGAAAAGTATTGAGCTCTGCGTAGTTGGTCAAATAAGTCATCAATGCGCGAGAGAGGATATTTTTTCTTGATGGTGATCTTGTTAAGTTCTCGATAATCAATGTAGAGTCTCATTGATCCATCTTTCATCATAACAAACAGAATAGGTGCTCCCCAAGGTTACGCACTAGGGCGTATGAATCCCTTATCAAGATTCTCTTGGAGTTGCTTCTTCAATTCCTGCAACTCAATTGGGTCCATTCTATAAGGTGTCTTTGAAATAGGCAAAGCACCAGGTACGAGATCTATTGAAAACTCAACTTCAATATTTGGTGGAAGACCCGACAATTCCTCTGTAAATACATCATCAAACTCCTGTACAACGCGAATATTCTTAATCGTGATTTTCTCTCCAGCCATTTGAGATAAATAACCCTCATTTAGTGGAATCAAGACCCATAAGATGGAAGAAATTTCCACTGGAAGGTTATGTTAATCCTTGCATCGATAGACGATCATAGATTGATCTGGAATATGAAATGTGACTTCCCTTCTTTGGAAATTGATATGAGCTCCATATAAATAAAGCCAATCCATGCCAAGAATCACATCAAATTCCACTATAGGAAGGATCAAAAGATTTGTAGGAAGCACTTTCCCACAAACATCAATTGGGGAAGAATTATAAACTTGTGATGTGACTGTTGTGCCATTAGGGGTTGTCACAGCTAACTCAACATCTAATTGTTGAGGTAATATGGTGATACTATTAGAAAATTCTTATGAAATAAAAGAGTGGGTGGATCCAGAATCAAATAAAACATTTTCTACATTAGAGTGTATAGTAAGTGTACCTTTCACCACATCGTTATCGTACTCCACATCGCTGATAGAAATTGCATGTGACTTTCCTTTGCCTTTAGCCTTAAGAGTTTGTTGACGTCGACCATCATCTTCAACCCTTGGATTTGGGCATTGATTGACATAATTCCCCATCTCCTTGAACTTGAAACATTGAAGTCTAGTAGGTTCATTCTGTGTATCCCTTCCTTTGTTTGCATCATTAGACATCTTCTTCCCATCATTGTGGCATTCAAATGCCTGATGACCTTCCTTTCCACATTTAAAATATTTACTTGTCCCTTTAAGACAACTGCCTCCATGTTTCTTTCCACACATTGAGCATAAGGGAAAGATCATTTTCTTTTCAGTGTGCTCTTTAGATTTTCCTTTGAATTCCATTTTCCTCTTCTTATCAAACCCATATGACTGATGGGTTACCCCAATCTCCATCTCAACTTTGAGAGCACATCGAACGATTTCCTCGTAGCTATTAAAGTACCTTATGGCTAAGGCCCTTCGAAGACTTGGTTTTAAGCCACTAAAGAATCGATCGATATTACTCTCAGGTTGGATAATAATACGAGAATCGTACCTTGCAAGTCTTGTAAAATTTGGTTCATAGGTACCAACAGATTAATCATCCTTTTGCTTTAGTTTGAGAAACACTTTCTCCATCTTTGTTCGGAGAATACGATGGAAGTACTTATTGAAAAATAAGTTCTTGAACTCGTCCCATTCCATGGACTCAATTTCATACCTTTGCCTCGTATTCTTAATAAGATTCCACCATTGATCAGAATCTCCTTCCAAACGATACACTACGAGGATGACTTTATCATGTTCAGAACATTGAATAACTGAAAATATCTTTTCAATAGTACTAATCCATTCTTCAGCAACTAATGGATCAGTAGACCCGCTGAATGAAGGTGAACGCTACCTCATGAAGGATTCAACAGAATGTTGCTCCTTCCTTTGCTCGTTTGGAAGTCCTACATGATTCATAGCTTGAGAAAGTTGTGTGATCATGGCTACAAGATTTTGCATTCCAGCTCCCATAATGTTTGTTTTCTCAGGGGGAAAATAATTGCATTGCCCATCACATTCCGCATTAACACGGTTCCTTCAGGTTCCTGCCATTGACTAAAACCAAGAAGAATAGAGTGAGAAACACTAATAATAATAGGAAAACCACATAATCAAGAATAAATTTCACACTTAAGGTCTTATCCTAGGTTATTCATGGCCATTTCAAAAACACTAAGATTTTGTTCTATGCATAGACTTATCCTTAGGGTTCTTACTAAGGCTTTCACATCCTAGTTTCCAAAGGTTGACTATAACTTTCCTATGATACCAACTATAACGACCCAAACTTTACATACATTTTTATTACTTAAGAATTGAAGCACACTTTTTACAACATATAACAAAACTAGGAAATGACCATATAGGTAGAGAGTCTTTAGAAACTGGGAAACATAAACAAATGGTTCATAAAGCATCTACTTTGCCTCCCATTTATTTCATCATATCTAGAGTCCCTTTTGGAATATCCCACTTAATAACCTTCTTCCTGACCTGGGGAAATAAAACATACAAAAGGCTGAGCTCAAATTCTCAGTAAGGGTAAACAAAAGAAATATCAATCACATCATATACATAAGAACATGACTTTTGGAAATCTTAACCTGCAAAAGAGATCATAATTTCATAACATGGGATAAATAATAGTAGTGAAATGTAATACCAATAATCATAACTTAAAAAAATGAAACTTTTTGGACTACACACACAATCGTAGAGAATCATTTCTTATTGGTCAAGACTCATTGCCAAGACTATCTTAGTGGACAAAGTCAATTTCTGAACCGAGTTCACTCCTCGTTTCAGTCCTGTTTCATTGAACCGGTTTAACCTGTCGTTCCAACCATGTCTATATCATGAGATATAAAATCTTTACCCAATTAATTGGATGGAGATATAGGTCCCACCCATCTCATAATTATACCATTCTTATGTGTGCCACAAAAACATAAACATACATCATTGCATAACCCATGTAATAAAAATTGGACTCTTAAACATCATGACATCATAAAACAATTCATATAAGATTAAGGAATTAATAAAAATAATTCGATCACAACATAATCAAATCAATGTAATAATAGGGATAGAAACAGAACCCTATATTATCTTAGATGGAAAATAATTTTGATAAAATACTTGAACTACATTCTTGAGGAAAATATCCATTCAAAAACATTTTCCTTTCTTAACATGTCATACAATTTTAAACTAAAAGAAGTTGATTAAAAATAAACTTGAAAACTTGTAAAGGAAGCTTCTTGGAAATATTTTTTTAAAAATCCATTTATGCCGTATAAGTTAAAAAAAACTTTCTTCTCGTACTTTTGTCGGAAAAGTCAAAAATTACCTTGTACGAAAAACGACAAAAGATTCCTTTCATACCTTTTACTAAAAAATCACCTAAGGGTAAAATTGGATTTAAAAAATTTTAGGTGGATGGAAATAATATTACATATTGAGGAAACATGGATTTGGATGATAAAATACACCCTAGTAAATCCCAAAGTATAAACAATCTCGGATAAAATGAGATTGTGATATTTTTCCTTACCTTAGGTCCGATTTTCTTTGTAAGTGTCCGAACCTCCTGTATAATGATTTAAATAATGTTATTTACTTATTCTAGAATCATAATTATTTTTATGATATCATATATGGTCATATTCTTAGCTTCTTATTAGTAATATTTCATTACTACTTGTTTTTCGGGTGTTTATTACTTTTTGTTCTTATGCGTGTTTTGTCGAATAAATTGTTAATTTTCTTTTTAGATTATAGATACCACATTTCCAGAATGGTATTACTGTAATATGTATCATATTCATTCATTCAATTCATTTATATAATTATTATTCAATGAAGATAATGTATAACGAGTCGCATCACATCGTGGAGACGGTATCCCGTACGTATGCACGAGCGATGATATCATTCCCATGATTGTGGAATTGTATTGGAGTGTATGTATACTAATTCAGAATCAATATCACTTTACATTAATCATATATATTCATTATTTACACCATTATACCCATCCAAGTAAGGTGGTGGTGGAAAATAGATTACACCACGGCGTGTAGACGGTATTCCGTACGTACGCACGTGTGGTGATTTCGTTTTCCGTAGGATGGATAGATGGTGAAATAGGGTTGTTTCATAATTATAATAATGTATCCTTATATTAGTGATACTGATGTTATTACTTCATAATGAAACAACTAAATAAGAAGAAGTGGAAGAAGAAATAAAGTTGAAAGAATCGGTAACGGACATTTCCTCTTCTTTGAAGCGCCTCTTTGAGACCTCATATTAGGGAACTAAAATTGGTATTTGATGAAGACCAGGACCTCTAGGATGTTTTTAGGGAAGTGTAGAAGAGAATTGGTCAGGTTTTTTCTGAGCTTGAAGGCTCAAAGTGGTGTGAGTAAAAGAGGGAGTAGGATCCCTTTTATAAGGGAGGAGAGGGGCACCATTGGAATAACTAAAAATATTATTTTATTATAAAGTAAAATTCGGTTTTTAATAGCTCCATATTGAGATATTTCTAAGCTAAGGTGGGGATGGGTCGAAATCCTCTCATCCAATAGAATTTAGACAAGTTTAGGTCATTATATTAATCTTATCTTTTAGTTTTAACTCTTAGTTAATAGATTGACATTTACCATGTCACATTGTATTTTTATATTATATAGTTAATAAACTTAACATATACATCCAAGAGGCCCCTAAGTGGTCCATAAATGATAAAAATATCATGATATAAGTATCTTGGCCGATCCTTAGATTTTTAGTAATATAATAACAATTAATAATATAATATTTGTTTTAAAAACTATTTTATGTCAATTTTGACACTATTTGGTAATTGATTTTTGTGAAAATCATAACAGAATGATTATTTCAAAAAAAAAATAACTAAATCAATACTAACATGTCATATTAACATATAAAAGTATTGGAATTCATAAAATGTCTCAAATTACATTTATTTGGGTATTTATAACATCAATTATGTCAATATTTCATTAATAAGATAATTACTGTATCATCATTGTATCATAAATAAATTAAATTATTTTAAGTTTAAAAATTACAAATAAAATACCATTATGTTGTAAATCTCTTTATATTTCTAATAAATATTTATAGTATAATTTATCTTGTGTATAACCCTATATTAAAAATGATTTTGTTTTTAAACTTTGATTTTACCTATTTTAACCCTTCTTTAAATAAATTGATAATAAATGTCCTAATCTAATCCAAGTGGGCCTAAATGGTCATATTGTATTCCTAAGGTTGTTTTTGGTCGAATTACACTTATAAAATAGAATTAGGACATGTGTTAGGGTAATAATAATAACACTTTTACCCTTAATTACCCTATTTACTTTTAATTGTGGTAAAAAAGTAAAAAGTTACTATTCACCAAAAATTATTTTCATCTCATTGAACCACATTTTAGTCCTTTATATTAACCATGTCTCTTGGATTTTCAAAATTATACTCACAGAAGCGGTAAAATTAAGTTTTATGAAAAATTCTGTTTTTTTAACTACCACTTAGTGGTTTCACTATTCATCAAAAAAATGAAAGTTTCCAGAAAAAATACCAAAAATTAGGCCTAACCTATTTTTGATATTATTAATTCAAAAATGATGTCTATTTTACCAAACTCACAACATATCAGTTACATTGACTAATTTAAAAATTAATTCTCGTCGTCAAAACAAATAGCGTGTTTTTAAGAGATAATAACTATCAAAAGATTGACACTTGTTTATGTCTGGTTTAAAGGTGAAATTATATCCAATGAACAAAATTGTATTAAATTGTAAAAATATATTCTAAATATACTTTAAAAACACTCAAATTAATAATTTATCACTATTAATTATTTGGATTAAAAATGTTGTTTTTAATTAAAATTTACTAATTTTCACTATTCATCAGAATATGAAAGTTATCTGAAAAGTACCAAAATTTCACCGTAATCTAATTTTGATATTCCGAATCCAAAAATGAAGTCCATTTTAAAAAATAAAAAATTACAAAATTTCAAAAAGTGGTTATTACTACTCATAACAGCTATTTTTAATAATATTTTAATAGAATATCGTTGTTTAGTGAAACTCGATATTGCGTACGACACAAGCTATCGAGGAAGGCCGCGGTTGCGTGTAAAGCAATCCAATCTAGTGTTGTGTGTTGTAAAATATTCCTTTGATGATTTATATAACATAAAAACAAAATATTTCTCATAAAAGTCATGGGTGTTACATGTTTTTATGTAGTTTTGGATGTCTTGATAGATAATTTATAGTATTTTTTGGACTTTAGGGGAAGCTAATGAGAGGAAATAAATGAATCTGTCATCATAGAGAGCCCTAAGTTACCATTGGTGGTTGGGAAAAGTGTCTTTGGGGAGTTATATGATCTCATTCTAGACTTGTACTAAGATTTTATATTTGATTTATAATACTAAGTTTATTTCTAACTGAGATATTTTATATTTTTTCAGTGTCTCTTTACGGATGTTTCCTTATTATTTATGGATGTTTTGTAGTTCTATACCCCAAATAAGATACTAGATTATGATTTTGGAGGGAGTTGTTGTTGAACTACAATAGGTGAACCCTCTATTTTACCAAAAACTCATAGAGGTAGTATTTCATGATGTCCAAGCTTTGAGCTCAAAAACTACACCAACCACCATTTTAGGCTAGAAAGGTTGAACCTAAAAGTAAGGATAACAGAGATCATTTTGATGGTCTTTTCATCATACACCACCATATTTCTAGTGAAATAATGAACCTTAGGAGGTATAGTATTGGTTATGGAAGATTAAATGACTCTCTAAGTTCTTCATCATTTTGGATTCTATTAAGGTGAAGTGTGTCATCTTCAAGCATGAGGGGCCTAGAAGGAGAGAGAGGGATTCTATAGTTAGAGAGAAGATGAATGTAAAAATGGATTAGAAATAATTTAATACTCTTTTAATAGATAATGTTTTTCAGTATTTGATTGTATTGGTTATGTCTATAGGGTTCTTCAACCTTCTCCAGGGTGTTTGGTTAGTGAATCCAGATACTAATCATTTCACTGAACATTATTAGTTTAAAATAATGTGGTTTTTAGTGAAAAGATTAAGGAATAAGTGTTTTAAATTGTTCTTTGATCAAATACCATATCTTTAGTCTTTATACCAAATATTGCCTCATATGTTGATGTTCTGGATATGGATCTATTGGAAGAAATTGACCTGGAAGATAAGTCAAATTTGATGGGAGTTCCTCTTACTCTGAGTGGAATCTTAAGTAATTATTTTAAAATTAAAAGAAAGTAAAATGAGCCTCATAGAAAAAATATTAGTGGTAGTCCTAGGCATTAAACTCCCTTCCGATATATTTCAGTTTTTAGTAAAGGTATACTGACTTGTTTCAAATGTTTCAATGTTCGGAACTCAATGTGTTCTTGTACTGAGGAGAAAACACTTCATCTCATGTGGATGTTGAGAAAATTTTTAGAGTTTTACCCTATTTTTACTACCCTAGGTAGCGGAATAGTCTCATTAGTACTGATAGAAACTATGGAATAGTAATATGATTCAACAAAATTAGTTTCCATCCATAAACATTAGGATCAAGTGGTAGTTGAATCTATAGTGGAGACTGATGTGAGTCATATGACAATGAGAGGTCCCATTTTTTATTTCTTCATATTTATTGGATTATTTAATTGATATTTTTTCTCTCATTATTTTATATCAACCCGCATTATAGACCTTTTAGATCATTCAATTGATCAGATGACTAAATTAATCGATATTACAACACCTCTCATAATAAAGAGGGAGCAGGGTCTCTAATTCCCTTGTTTTTATTTGTCCTTATTAATTATTTATCTCATCTGGGACTTTTTGGTTCATGAAATTAATTCCTAGGATATCATACTTATTATGGAATGGTTGGTTTCTCACAAATCCCTTATTTACTATTAATATTGGTAGGTTTATTGTACTACCCCTGATAGGGAGTTTCATGTTTTTTAGGGAGGATTGGACTTGAGGTTAATATGTGACATACCGCCTAGTCTGGTGATGGGTATGATGATATCCATATACATTGTTGAACTGGATTAGAAATCCTCTTCTTATAAACATACTATAGTGGCTATTGAGTTTCCAGAATTTTTTTCCTACAATTCTAGATACAACCAAATATAGGTGTGGAATTACCTGTTTACATTGTTTCAGGAACAAAACTAGTATTTACTCTATCTTACTATAAGAACCTATCTAAACTGAAAGAACTGAATAATTAGTTGTATGACTTGATTTAAAAATGATTATTTCAACCCAGTGTGTCTCCTTGGGTAGTGATGGTTCTTTTCTTTATGAAGGATGGTATAACCCTTATATTCTGTGTTGATTATCATAAAATTAGTTGGGTTATAGTTATAAACAAGTATTCACTTCTACACATTGATGACTGGTTTGGTTAGATGAATAGACCTAAATGGTTATCTAAGATTGATCTTTGGTCTAGTTACCACTATATTATTATCAAAGAGTCTGTTATCCCAAAGACCACATTCAGGTGTAGGTATTGATACTATGAGTACCATATTATACCATTCATCCTATACAAACAATGTGATGTATTTATAGAACTAATTAAAAAAATATAAGGTTTATGTTCCTTATATGAGAGTGGATTCAGATATCTTGAAGAATCATTTACATTATGTTAAGCTGTCAAAGTGAAAATTTTGGATTATGAAAGTGAATTTGTTATGTAATTTGGTATCAAAACACGGTATCTCAATTGAACCTAAAATGTGAAGGTTCTATTTTCATCGGAGGAACCACATAATGTCTTTAAGATTTAGTGATTCTTGGGTTTGGAATGTTATTATCACTGTGAACTGAAATATTTCATCAAGTTGTATTATCCATTGTCTTCACTCACTAGAGAGGGAGAAAATTACATTTTATATTCAAATTTATTAACTTCGATTGATGAGTTGAAATGTATTTTTTACTTTAGCTGTTGTGATGACTCTTCCAGAGTTCGAGAAAGGTTAAATGGAATTTTTGACTCTTTAGGTTCGGGTGTGGGATATGTTCTCATGAAAGGTGAAAACATAGTGAATTATAGCTCTTTTTATCTTTGGACACATGAGAATTAATATCCCATACATGATCAAGAACATACAACATTTACATAGACTCTTAAGGTTGAGTGGAACTTCTTTTTAGGAGAAAGAGTTTTTTTACTTTAACAAAATATTCTTTAGTTGTATCTTGTCATAAAAGGATATTAATCTTTATTTGAGATAATGGGTTGAGTGACTATAATTTTTTGAATTTAAAAATTACTACCCCCCTTTAAAGGGGAAAGTTATTATAAATACTCTGAGTATGAATTTTTCGTCCCAATATATGAAGGAATCTTCAATAGAGAGGAATATCAATTCTCTTTTTCTTTCATGCATGTGGGAGTCTAGGAGGATGATATGGGGGTTTTTTCTAGATATTATTTAGTGGAAATTCTCTCTTCCTAAAATGATTCCCTAGTATAATCTTCTTTATGATGAGTTCTAAGGTATCTAGAATTCAATATATATTGGGGATACCATCAGTGAGGGGTCTCTATCTTTGTAGGACATTCTTTTATTTAGAAAACATTATAGTATTCCATCACCTATATGAAAATACATGATGGGGACATTTTATAATTTGCAATAAGTGGTTCACCCAAGAATTAATAATATTTTTGATGATATGATCCATCATTCTAATGGCCTGGTAGAAAATGGCACAACACTAATATTGTTTCCCATTATTATACAGGTCTATATATCTAGGT
Source organism: Viscum album (assembly GCA_963277665.1). NCBI lineage: Eukaryota > Viridiplantae > Streptophyta > Magnoliopsida > Santalales > Viscaceae > Viscum > Viscum album. Next base: position 1,228,893,006 of record OY728162.1, on the reverse strand, counting down.
CAAGCATTAGAAGACTTATGTCATGCTTCAACCACTTCTTATCTTAACATGTTAATGGATGAGATATTGATGGACTTCATTGTTGGATTTTAACATACTCTTTGTGTAAAGAATAAGATTGGGGGTGATTAAATGATTAACCAAATTATCTTACATTATTCATATTAATTATACCACCCAACTTGGGAACATAGAAAATCTATATTAGGGAAATATTGTATAACAATCCCAAAACCGCAAACCCATATCCATTTTTAAAAACATAATATACACATTTTTGGATTTTATATTGAAAAAATGACCCAAATTTAGTATCCCAAAATATAAAACATAAAATAGAAATATTGGATCAATTATATACCCAAGAATATTTTTTGTTCAGAGTTATAGAGAGTGAGATAAACTCTTACATAACAATGTCATTTTCTTCTATTGATCACTTTTTTACTCTAACTATATTTTCTTATTACAAAAAATAGATTCAAATAACTCCCATAAAATTAAACACATAAGAAACATTTCTAGAAAAAATTCATTTAATTTAATTATTTATAACATGGGAAAATGAAAAACATAATAAGAGTGAGATCAAACACTCAGTATGGGTAAATGAAATAATTATTAATTCAATTGAATGAAGGAGAATACAATTAGCATAAGGGTCTGATGAGATAATAAAATTTCATGATTTTAGAATAAAATAATCCATACCCTCCATAAATAAGATCATTAAACATGTTACATTCCATAAATCTTTACCAAAGTAAAGAGTTATAAGAATTAATAATCATGATCCATATGATGTCATTATTTATCAAAGTAACCATTAAAAACTCATAGTATGTATAAATAATATGTATCTTAGAACATTATCCTCATAACCCATGTTCACTTTTGTTAGAAATAACTAGATCTCAGTTAAATCCTTTGGATAAATCTCTCCAGTTAACAACCTCTATATTTTACTTCAATACAAGAAACATTACCCAATGCATTGAAGATAAATATCAAGCTCACCTATCATGTGTGATATATGAGTCCAACTAGTAATATAAGATTTTTTGGGATCACCCTTTATCATTAATTATTTCCAAGTATCTTATGTTTATATAATATTAAGAACATGGTGGAAGAGTTTCTTTAAAAGTATTTAAAATCATTAGAAAAAAATTGAATGAAAAACATTTTTTCAGCCTCATAAATCCAAAAAACCATTCAAAAAAAGAATATAATATGAAAAATAAATTTATGTGAGTATTAAAATATCTATTGTATTATATGTTTTAAATCATTTTATATACAATATATATTAATATAGGTGCATCATTTAAAACATGCCTCAAAGAAGGACGTTTGAGAAGAGAAACCCTTACAACTTGGGAAATGCTTGAATGAAAAACACATTAAATGAAGGAATATAAAATTATTATATAAAACCCATGATTTATATTAAAAAACATTCTAAAATAAATTCATGGTTTATTAAGTACACTATATAAATTAATAAAAATCATAGTAATATTTATGTCCCAAAGAAATGAAATTAAGACTGTGAAAACCCATGAAATTATTAAAACATATGAATTTTTATCTTTAGAATTGATAACTTTTAAGTAAAATCAAATATAATTATAAAAGATTATTTTATGATATAATATATCAATAGTTATCATATAAACCTTACAAAATGATGTATTCTAATATTACAAGACATGTATTAAATAAAAAATATTCTGATGAATAATCCATGTAGGGATCATGTCTTTGAAGTTATAATTAATCAATCAATTGATTATGTGTAATAATTATAAGAAAAAAAGTTTCAATACAACATAAAAATCATAGATAATTTCAAATATAAGTTTGGCATAAAATAGTCAATGATGTAGAAGTACAACCAAATGAATGTAAATTGAGTTAGAAAACACCTGATGATGAGTTCAAACATTCCATGTATATTCATTGAACCAAATATAGTAAATATTTATCCATTATTTTCTTATTTAATAAAATTTTAAAGGTTTATTACTTTATCATTAAACCATTTTTTTCATTTATTTCAATTAAATATTTGATAACTTAAATGGTTAAGTCTTCATCATGTGTTTTGAGGACGTTCATTTCATACTTGAAAAACGACTTTGAAATGTTTACTATAGACAAAGAGTTAATTATTAAATCAAATAAAAAATAATAATCATGAAATATTATATTTTTATACATTAAATTAAATTTTATAACTATTCATTAAAGGGATATATGAAAAATGTATCACATCACTTTGGGGAGGCGGTAATCCACGCGTATGCAAGAACGACTATATCATTTTCCAATAGATGGAAGGGTAAAGATAAAGATGACATATTATATTTGTATTAGTATAATTACATCATTAATAACATATATGTTAATTAAACTGATTATTATAAATATCTATGAGAGGTGGTGATGTAAAACGAAAGACATCACTTCGTGGAGGTGGTAGTCCACACCTAAACAATTTTTTCATTCCCCATTTGATGGAAAAGGAGATGAAAAGGGGTTGTACCATATTCATAATAAACTCTAGTGTATTTTAGATAATTATTTTATTATATATTCCTTTTTTAATATGTTATTAGAAGAAATACACTTGAAATATGTCAATTAGGACTTATACCATCTCCTTAGATAATAACTTTGGCTTACACCTTAATCCCCCTAGTTTTTATCTTTTTGGTGGGACCAAGACCTCTATGATTTTTTAAGGTATGTTTTTGATATATTTGGGTAAATATTGTCTTTCCTATAGTGCTAAAAAGGTATGAAAAAGATAGTAGAAGAGGTTCCCTTTTATAAGTGAGGGGAGGGACACTATTGGAATTACATAAAGTATTAAATAAATAAAAATTAATTATCCTTGAAAAGTATAACTAAATTCATATATTGTGAATATATGATGATAATAATTTTTAATCCTCTAATAAAATAAAATTTATACAATTCTTTTTTTTAACCCTTATAACTTAGTTTTAACTCACCTGTTTACCCTTTTGATGATTACCATGATATCACTATTGTTTACTCTTTATTGGTAAATAATGTTACTATGATTATAAAATTGACCCTAAAATATAAATTGGATGATATCCTCAAACCTAAACTCTTTACATTTTCTTATATATTATTTTATGAATTTTAAATCATTATATAAAATATTATTTAACATAATATACCATTAAAGTCGTTTTTGGGAATATTTACATAGTTTGAATTTAATAAATTAAATATGGTAATTTAATTAGAATATGATTTTTTTTTAAAAAAAAATAAATGTTATATGTACCAAAAAAATCATGTAAAATAATAATTCAACCAAAAAATATTACATTTAATTTTTTTTAAATCATTTGATGGACTTTTCTACTTATCCAACAATCATTATGTCAGTGTGGTGTAAGTATTTAAGGTTATTATATCATTACTATAAATTAAAAATAAATTAACAAGATAAAAAAATTATATTTAAAAAAACCATTTGTAAAAGATCATATCATATTTTTATCCCTCTGATAAAATATTAATGATATTAAAACAAAGGTATTGACATTTGTTTTATTATTTATTAAAAATCATATTAATTAAATTATCCAAGGAATGTGGAAATAAATTTCCACTTTTTTATCCTTTGATGTTAATGGAGGAAAAATATTTATCAAACCAAATAAAAAACAAGTATTGGGGAGTTTTTTTAGTTATTATCAAATTATTTTTAACCTCACTTACTCAATTTACCCTTATCTAGGTGAGAAATATTTATTGTGGTTAATATTAGTAATGATCAAAAATAAAATAGACCTATTTTCCAAATTTAAACTTCATGATTCAAAATATGGTTTCCATTTTTCATGTTTCATTAACTATATTTTGTAGAAATTTATTTAAAATAAAAAAAATAAACATGATGAAAAATAGTTTTTTGAGAAATACATTGTTAAACACAAAAAAGAACGTATACCAGAATTGGGTATGATGATAATTACTATGTAATAAATTTTATTATTTTTAATCAAATGATAATTATGATATTTTGTGATCAAATTAGAGTTTAAAAAAAGTTTATTTAATGAAAAATATATGACATTTTTATAAAAATCATTTTTTTCAATATTCACTAAAAATTGATATTTTTAAATAAATCCAAAAATTCCACCCTAAACTAATTTAATATTATTATTTAATAAAAGAAATTATTTTTAAAAAATAAAATTAAAAAAATTAGAATGAATTAATTATAATATTCACTCTTAAAATTTAGTAATCTGCATTTTTGAAGAAAACACATTATTGAAGAATAAAATCACTTTACTAAAAATTAGGTTCTTTTTTACTATTAATTAATAAATACATTTGTATTGAGTAAGATAATTTAATATATATACATTTCATAATTTTTTAACTCATATTCATACCCTCTCATTCAATGGCTACGTTATAACATTCAAATAATATTATTTTTTGGTGCATTTGAGTTCGTTGTAACATGTCTTTTATGCTATTGAACATATTATTATTTCCAAATATCATGGTATTACATATCCCCCACTTTAGTAAAATTGGTACCAATTGTTTTATCTTGAACTTGGTAATTACATGTTTAAAATTTGAAAATGATTTTTCTGAAAACCCACAATTTAAAACTGTTAAATAAAACATCTATTTGAAAAGAGGAAAATTAAAATATGAAGGTCATATAGAATAACCCATAACTTGTTTTCCAAAAAGTATAAAGATATTTGTATGTTAAAATGTATACATTTAGGAAGAAATAATTTCCAAATGATTGAAATTGATAGATAATGTGGTAACAAGAAGGTTAATAACCTAAAAACCAAAACACCCATAAGGGATTAATAAGACCATCAATTCATCAAAAATGATGATAATAGGGTAACATTTTTATTTCAAGGTATTTTCCCTTGAGTTGAGTAATTATTTTACAATATAAGAAATGAACATATGAAAATATACGTAATTTTTTTCTTTAAATCCATAAACATAATTTCATCATTTGGTAGTGTGTTTCAATTAATTTCCTCTATTGTATCATCTTTTAATCCAAATGATGGGTATGAATATTTAATGCATGAAACACTATAATCATACTCTAATTAACCATGAGGTATATGAAATGAAGAAAATCTATTCTCCCTATCTATACTAAAATCATATTGTTTAGAAAATTATAATTTAATACCCAAAATTAATGAACATTCATATAAAGAAATAATAAATTAATCCCCAAAATACAATAATAACACCAAAGGGTCAACATAGATCATTCCATAAATAGATAATAATATATCCCAATTAACCCGAATAACCAAAACATTAATGTATATTTTAACCTCAAGGGATTTATCATTACATTCTTCATATATCACTAAATACTTAATATTTTTCTTTCGAAATATTCATTCATGTTATACCAAAGGCTTACATATATCTCATCCCAAAACAAAGTGTCTCTCAAAATATCATTGATCAACTTAAAATATAATCAATTAAAACCTTAAAAGGGGTTTTTATGCCTTTTAACTTATAATAAACATTAAACTTGTAAAACCATAACTCTATCCATAACTCTTAATTTAACATCAAATAAAAACATCCTAATCTACAATGTTATCAAATTCTTACTCTGATACCAATTAGTATATCCCTGAACCCGTACTCCCATATTTGATACTAAAAACCTCATCTTTACATTTCTAGATAGGATACTGGTAAATATGATCCCAATTTAGACTTAAAAACATACTACATCATAAAAATATTGGATCACTTGTATATCCAATTGCTTTTTATGTTTAGAGTTTTAGAGACATTGGAAAACTCATAGATAAAAATACTCATGTCTTCCATTGATCATGTTTGCTTTTATTCTTAGTTTTTCTTATTTCACAAAAAATCATCAATATATCACATAAAATTTGTCACACATGAACCCTTTCTAGATATAATTCTTTAAATATTACTATTCATGACCTGGGGAACAACAAACATAATAACAGTGATTTCAAATACATAGTAAGGTTAAGCCTAAGATTTAAAATTTTAATTACATTAGTGAGAGGAAAATGGGCATAAGGGTATGATGATATAATCAAATTGAATGAAATTAACATAAAATAATTTATACCCATAAAACCTGGATCATTAATCATGTCACACGACATAAATATTTAACAAAGGAAATATTCGTCAGAATTAATAATCATGAGCTATGTGTTCTCAATCTCAATCAAAGGAATCATAAAAACTCATTATAATCATAAATAAAATAGTTTGGTATCTTGGAACATTATATTTATCACTTATTTTCACTCATGTAGAAAATAAAAAAATCCTAGTTAAATCTATGTGATAAAACTCCCCAGTTAACTCCCTCATTTTCATTAAAGACAAGGAACATTACCTAATTCTTTGGAGAGCTATATTGGGATCAACTGTCATATAAGTTATATCAGACTCAGTCATTATATAGGATCTATCATGATCAACCATCTTATAAGTTTTATCGGGCTCATCCATCAACATTAATAATTTTTAAGTACCTTATATGAATATAACACATGTAATATTTCATTTTCATCATCAATATTTTGACAACAGCTTCCAATCATTTGTAACTAGATTTTCCCATGGAAAATAAATGGGTTTTTATGAAAATATATTTAACAAAATCAAAATAACCCATTAATATAAAAAAATTGGATAATATCATAAGATCATATTTCTAGAAAATTATAAAAATCATAAAACATCATTGGAATTAATGAAAATATCTTTTCAAGAAAATTTCGTTGAAAATAAGGGAAAATAAAATTTTCTTTTGGTAATATTTTATAAAAAAATTGATTTTTCGGGAAAAAATTTCTTAGTAAATAAACCTGTAAAAATATAAAGGAATCTAAAAATCCAAGAATATTCATGATAGTAGGAGAAAATTTTCATGTCATTAATATTAAAAGTAAATATTATTTTCAAAATTTTGTAAAGAGAGTCAAAAGTGACCCACGAAAATAAATTATTATAGTTCCTTTTAAAAAATTTAAATAGAAGATAAAAGGTTTGGAAAATAAATATAGTAATTCTGTTACGTTTAATAAATAATATTCGTAAAAAGGAAAATAAACATAGAGGGAGGGTCTCATTAAAATCCTTAACAAACATTCAAACAATTTTTTGAAATAAATACCCTTTTAGACCTTTTGTAACAAAAAATAATTTCAAAAAAGAACATAAAATTTAATATAAAATACCATTATTATAAAAATATACATGACTCAAGAGCCATTGTATACACAATATTGATGAATATAGGTGCATCAGTCAAAACATGTATCAAAGAAGGAGGTTTGAGATGACAAACCCTTCCAACATATATAATGCTTGAATCAAAACGCCATTAATTGAATTAAGATAACATGATTCTATAAAAACCTTAATATAGCTAAAATAATATGTGAAAGAAAATTCATCAGACAGTAAGGAAACCATATAGAATTAAACAAGCTGCATATCATGAATTATGTCTCAAAGAAATGAAATTGAGATCTTGAAAACCCTTCTAAATTTTAAAACATTTCAATAAATATATCATAAAATTAAAAATATCAATGTAAAATTAAATATATTTATCAGTTATTCATTAATGATCTAATGTCTCAATAAGAATTATTACACCTGACAAAAGGTAGTAGGTTCATATTTCAAGGCGTGTCTCAAGGAAGCAACATTCAGAAAAACAATCCTTACAAAGATAATATAATTTAAGTTAGAATTAATTAATAAAGTGATTATGTGTAACAATTTTGAAACCACAAAAAAATATGTGTAAATAAAACATAATAAAATCAAACGTAATTTCACAAATAAATTTTTTATAAAGTAGTAAATTAAGTATAAGTATAAACCAATTAATGGAAATTTAGTTAAGAAACATTTTACCTCGATTATGAACATTTCATGTTAGTTTTTTAACATATATATAATAAAATTAAATCTATTATTTACTTTTATAATAAAATTTTCCATGTTTATTAATATATAGTTAAACCATTTGTTTTTTTTTTAATTCAATGACATATTTTTTTGCTTAATTTTTTATACCTGCATTGGGTGTTTTGAGGATGTTTGACTCATAGTTGCAAAATGACTTCGATATATTGAACATGGTAAAAGATAAAAATAGAAACTGCATAATTATAATTTTTAAACATTAAATACAAATATATAACCATCCATGAAAATCATACATAAAAAACAAATCACATCACTTGATGAAGGTGGTAATCCCCATGTACACATGAACGACATTAACATTTTAGAACAGATTGAATGGTAAGGATAAAGATGATATATTATCATTAAATAATGATACATATTCCATTGAAATCATTTATATAAATTAATTTTATCATTATAAAAAACCATGAGACGTGGTGATGGAAAACTAAAGACTTCTCTTCGTGGAGGTGGTATTCTACACATATGCATGAATGATGTTTTCATTCTTCATTTGATGGAAAATGAGATGAAAAGGGGTTGTAACATAATCATAATTAAATTAAATAATATTTTAGATATTTATGTTTTTATATAATCATTTTTAATAATATTTTAATATGGTAGAATAAGAAATAAACTTCAAATGTTCCAATTAGGATTTATACATTCTCCTCGAATAAACACTTTCTTTTACACCTTATGCCTCATAAGTTTTTTATTTTTAGGAGACAAGGACCTCTATAATATAGGAAAATATTTGGGGTAGATATTAGGGTAGGTTTTGTGAAAAATAGAGTTATTATGAGTTGTTAGTAAGAGAGGGCACGAGTGTCTCTTCTATAAGTGAGGAGAGGGGCACTATTAAAATTACTTAATGTATTAAATTAATATAAATTAATAGGCATGGTCACGGTGAACAAAATTTATGTATTTCTATGATAGGATAAATATTATTATAAATAAACTCATAAATTAAAATTTCTATTGGATTAATTGATTTTTAACCTATATATCTTAGTTATAACTCATTATTAACCATTTTGACGATTACCGTGATATCAACATTTTTACAATTTATTGGTTAAAAAAATATCTATAAAAGGAAAAGTACCCGTAAATAAAATATTTTTTATATTAGTGACTATATCATATTAAATTGGAAAAATATAAGATTTTAATGAATTTTAAATCACTAAATAGGAAATTATTGAACAGAATATTACATTAAATTCATTTTTATGACTATTCACATAGTTTGACTTTAATGAAATAAAATGTATTAATGGAATTTTAATATAATATTCTAAATCATCATTAATTTTTTTATATTTACATAAAAAATTAATCAAAAATAACAATTCATTGAAGATATTTTTCTTTAAGAGTTTTTAAAATCATTAACTTTGTTTTTCAAATACCTGTACAAGAACTGTGTCGGCATTGTGCTGGAGTTGAAGGTGATTATTTCATTAATAAAAAATAAAAAATAAATTACCATGATAGAAAATAATTTTTATTTAAAATAACCCTCCATAATTGAACATAAATCTTTTTATCCCTATAATAAAATATTAATGATGTTAAAACAAATACAATGACATTTTGTTTTTTCTCTTTATTTAAAATCATATTGACATCATTACTAAAGAAAAATGGGATGAAATTTATAAATTTTAGACCCCTTCAAGGTGATGGTTGAAACAAATTATCAAATTATATAAATATAAGTTTTAGGGTTATTTTAAGCATTATCACATTGTTTTTTACCTTAATTACCTGATTTACCCTAACTGAGGTGACATATATTTACTATGGTTACAATTCATAATGATAAAAAATAAAAGGGGACTGCTTACCATATTTGAAAATTTTGATTTCTAATATGTAACCCATTTTTTCAATAATCAATCTCTATAAGTGGAATAAATTAATTTAAAATAAACATGTAAAATGCAATGAAAAACAATTTTTAGAAGAATTTTTTTTAAACCCAAAATTAACTTATATCAAAATTAGGTATAATGGAGATTAGAACATAATTAATTAGATAATTTATAATTAAATTATGATTATCTTATTTTATGATAAATTGTGGCTTTTAAATTACATTACTTAATGAAAATAAATTATATGTTCACAAAAATGTTATTCCTTACTATTCACATAAATATATACATTTTGAGAAAAAAACTCAACATTTCACCATAAACTAGTTTTGATACGATGATTTCAAAAATGATATCTTTTTTATCGAATAAAATATATAAAATTAGAAAAAAAAATATAATATTCTCTCATAAAAATAAATAATATTTTTTATGTTTTAGATCCAACCACATGATGGATCATTGGGTGACACTATTTTTCACTTCACAATTCTTGGTTATCTAGCCAGAACAATTTGATATATTATTGTATTTCTAATTCCTATTCAGTTTTTCATACAGAGAGATTTCGTCATGGACGATAATTGGGAACTTCTTTAAATTTAGTTATTTTTCTAGGGATATTCTTATTATTTAGTGATTCCATAGAGGTTATTTATCTATATATCAAATCTTGCAAATAAGAAGGTGTTGCATGGACTTCTCTTCATATAACCCATATGATCATCAATAGATTTCTAGTGTTTTTTAGAGAGGATATGAAAGTATTGTGGATTCTCACACTAACCCCTTTGAATCTCCATATGATAAGATTCTCATTTATTTTTATGATGGATTTCTGAAGCTACTGACTGTGATTTAAGTTTTATATGGCTATGATGGAAATGAATCATGATCTCATGGTTGTTTAGACCTAAAAGTTGAAAAAGGTACAGTGTATTGGGGATACTATGATTGGTCTAATATTCTCATGATGGGAGTATTTTTCACTTCATCCAAGTTGCAGGTGACTCCTAAAAGATTTGAAGTCATGTTTTGTTGGTAACAGGTTGTGATAAAAACAATTTTAAGTTATATACATTGTTTTTTATATCTTAACTTAATGTATTTTGTTCTTTGGGCTTGATATGGGATTGAATTTGGGTCTTGAAAATCTATTTTTCACATTTTTTCATTGTATGGTTTGACTAAATTGTGATGGATTTTTGCTATACGGATTTTAAGGTCCATTGAGGCTGAGATACATGGTTTTTTTATTGTTTTGCATATTTATTGGTTTAGTGTTTAAGTGAAGTTGTTATAGTGGGTTAAACTAGATCAATTGGATGTAGTGAAATTCTTTGATGTTCATATTATGTAATGTATGGTTTTCCACTCTTTCAGTTTATAGTTGATGTAAGTTCATTATATCTCATATATACACATATATTTTCTTTTTCTTTAATAATTGTTTTGGGGGATATGGGTTCGGACACCAATTCATATCTCAGATCCATTTGGGTAAGATAATTATATATATACATTTTATAGTTCACTTACTCTTATCCATACCCTAAAATTTAATTTCTAGGTTCTAATATTCATATTTAAAAGAAAATTATTTAGTGGTCTATTTAAGCTCATTGATATATTTCTTGTACTCAATCAGATATAGTAATATCTTAAATCACAAGGTATTAATGATTTTTAGGTTTCATAGAATTTGATATACCATTATTCTAATAGTTGAACCAGGTTCAAATATTAGTTTTGGAAAGTCCTCCAGGAGGTTCTAGGATCCCACATCAAGTTGAACACATCGTACAACCCTCAGATAGATGTTTTGATAGAATGGGATATATAGATTCTTTAATACATGACTTGTTCTTACATTCTTTACTTTTTATGAGTGTGGTATTTTTATTTGTAATATATTATTTTTTACAATAATATTTACTAACCATCATTTTAAATAGAACCCTTTGAGGCCTAATATATTCAACCTTGTAAAAATCTTCTCTGTTGATCAAAAAAATTTATTCTTCCATGGTGGGACCTAGTTTATTCCAATAGATTATAGAGAAGATGTTGATAATTCATTATATTTTTTAAGGCTCATAGATGTAATAAATATTATGTGGATCATCATCGACCTCCTTTGGAGTTATCGGATGGTGACCTTGTGTTCTTGAGATTTTTTCCTTGGATCGGTCACTGATAGATTGGAAAATTGGTGATGTTATAATGGAGATACAAGAGACCTTTTCGAGTTCATTGATTAGCAAGGAAATTTAGGTTACCATTTCTCCTTCTTTAAGGCCATAGGTTTATATGGGATCCCTTAGTTTGTGGAAATTTTAAATTTTCAATGTATTGGATAGGAAAGTTTTTAACTGGGACATAATAATGGAATTTTGAGGGATGGAACCCCTCAAAAGAACCATTTTGGGTTTGAAATAATGATATCCTTGTATTTTTTAGTTCTAAGTAGTGCTCTAGGTTCAAGGATCAGAACATTAAATTTTGTTGAAGAAGAGTATGGCACACATTAATCGCATGTTTTTTTCTAATTGTACACCCTATCCATGCATCTTGTTTTTTATAGTAGGATGATTTATTAAAACATTAAATGGGGCCTTCTATCCATGAATATTATTTACTAAATTTCAGATCCATTTTTAATGTTAACACGTTGTATTCTAAATTGTGTTTCTAACCATATATGGAAGAGAGTTTTGAGATAGTTTGGCATATATAGTTAGTGAATGGTTTTTCAAACCAGGCACCATAACTATGTGAGGTGGTTGTTGTTGGAAAATGATGGAATTATGGTTGGAACATTTTTTTCAAACATTTAACCCATTTAAAAGTGTAAAATGGCCTTTTCCCCTTCCTTTCTTAAAAATCATTTATGTCCTTTTCATTCATCATTCATCCAAAAACTCCCATGTGCCTCCTCCCTTCATTCTCTTAGCCTTTTTGTGGTTCTCCCCCAAATATTGGCCATTTTTGGATTTTTATTTCATTGGAAATCCTATAGTGAGTCTAACACTCATCTTACCTCATTTTTTAATCTCTCTTATTATCAATTTTGTTTAATTTTTATTTTTCGTTATGCATTATTTTTAGGTAATTTGTCTTGTTATTTGTTTTCTAAAATTTCAACACAAACTAAAGGCTAATATTGGATGAGTGGGATCCTCTTTGGATAAGGAAGGTGTTCCCCAATAATTTAACTCATAGTATCATCTGTTTGTGAGTTTTTTCATAGAACGTTAACAAGGATTCATATTTGTTGACTTAAATTTGAAATTAAATGTTTTTATTTTGAATTTCTCTTGTTTAAATTCACATTTATTATTCCTTATCCCTTAAGAAATGATAGGTATATATGAAATGTTAGTGGGGGAAATAACCTTGAATTTTTATATTGTTATTAAACCCCTAATCAAGTGTTTTTTGGTTTATGCGGTAAAATGATTTAGATAAATATTTGTGAAAGAAAATTTCAAAACTAATGATAATTGAAAATGGGACTAATGTAATGGGAATTTTTATCTTATAGAAGGTGTATTTTTTTAATAGATTTTATTTAGAAAAATATGTTGGGTAAACTAAATATTATTAAATGAAATTGAAGTGGCTAGATGACCCTTGATATGATAAAAATTAATGGATTACATGGGAAAGTGATCAATGTTTATTATAAAATAGAATATATTTTATAATTTATTAGGTTTTAAATAATTTTCATTGATTCGGGTTTTGGTAAAGTATGCAATGAGATAAACCTTTCCTAGAAAAAGTGGTGTTGTGTTCATTCAATATATGATTTTAAAAATAGTAAAGTGGTGGTCCTGAGTCTAATAATAGTTAAATGAAATGAATGGGTAATTGATTAGATTTTAAAATTGGTTCCTGGTGATTTGGAATTTCTAGATGAGCATTTGGATTTTATGTGATTCTTGATGATTGGGATTACTCAGATGTGCACATAAATTCCTTGTGACACTTGATGATTAAGAGTTATAAGATGAACATCTTAGATTCGATTGGGTACATTATTTGGAATTCCAAGATGACCTCCATAGATTAGACATCATCATCAATATTATTTATTTTATTGAAAAGAGGAAACTATTAGACATGTTACCAAATTATTGGGATCGTTGGGATGAGTGTTGTATTTCCACATGATATATGGTACTAGGGAATATCGGCATGGGCATTGGATTCTTGAGGAATAACAAGATGAGTTCTCCAATTATCTATGAATCATGATGATTCTAGTAAATTCCCTGGTGAGAAAATAGATTCCATGTGGTTATTTATAGAGGTGATATTATTGTGATGTTCTTAGAGACACCCCAGCTCTAGTTGAAGTTGGTAGGACTGACCCTGGGTGTCACTTCGGATACCATCAAATCGATATTATATATTTATTTATTTATTTTTTATCACGTACTTTATTTTATAATACCTATCATGCACTTGATTATCATACTAGTTATTTTTGGGATTCTATTAGTGGTGGATTTACTGATTTGTACTCTAACACTTATTGGGACGTTATGGAACATGAGTACCAAAGGAGACACTATAGGTGATCTCATGTATAGGTTTAGGGAAAGGCCAAATGTTGATGCTTTTTGTTGGATTCTTAGGTCAAATATAGAGGATAAATCCAGGAAATACTTAGATCTATTTGGGGATGTGTTGTTAGCCATAGTGTTATTTTATTTCTTTTGTTCTTCTTGTGTATAATCCACCCACGGGGGATCAAGTATGTATTTTTCATTCATTTATTATATATTTCTATATTTATTTATTGGCACTATAAATATTTTTATTTTTACATAGATGTATATCTATTTAATTTTATTTACACTATTATTGCACTTTTATATGAGGGAATATTCTATCCATTGTGTTTTTATAGGCCCACACCACTAGGAGGAAGCCTCTAGAAAATAGGGAGGTGATCTATAGGTCTTGTATAGAACTATCTTGAGGATCTATTCAAGTGGCCTATGGGTTTAGGTATCACAATTTCCACAAAAAATGAATTTTATCCATAATTTATTTCAAAATCCATAGCTCAAGAACTATATTTCATATCAAACTCATGTTTTGAATTGGGAATACCTTGATGTGGAACCAGATATGACTGTGACTAAGAAGCTAGTTCAGATTGTTGATTCTCATGTGAAAGTGTTGTGGAATAAGTTGGTTTTCTTAGTCTGTGTTCTTTAGTATCATGGTTATGATTCTCATTAAATGTTGCAGGATGAGAAAAATATGAGAGAGTAGAGGCATTATCTCTTTGTGGACTAGTCTTCTTGGAAACTAAATCTGAGGGAATAAATCATTATGGTGGGGAAAATTATGACATCCCAACACCTAATTCCATGTATGAAATTTGGTTTATTTTTATCTTCTTTATTTTCTTGTCAATTATTGGTTATTCTTTATTTTTTCTAGAGTTTTTGAGTCTGGGAGTGGTTTTTGGTTTTTATATGATTGGTTGGGAGCTGTTTTGTGATCTTGAAAGGATAGTGGACATGGGCATGTAGCTATAAAATATATAGGAGGTCCGCAAGATAGATATTGATACCAAATGGATGTTTTTGGGTATTTTGGTTTTATGTGGTAACTATAGGAAGTTTACTATCCATTTATTGGGTCTTACAGGGGTGTAGGCATTTTTCTAGAACCACTAGCATGTCAGTGGAAGCCCGCGGCTAGCTGGTGATGTCGATTTGGGTGAGGAAGTCTAGGGTAGTATCAAAATTATATTTCTTGAAACCCCAATTTTAGTAATAAAATCCCCTCCATCATGCTCTATTTTACCTATCTGACAATAGATGATATCTTAAGGAAATTTTGGCCCTTCCAAACATTAATTTTTATGGATCTAATTTTTAATTAAATCATTGAATCTATTTCGATAAGTATATCCTGGAAAAGATATGAATTCCTCTTTCACAAATTTATTTCCTTCTTAGTCGGATGAAAATCCTTGGGGTGTTGTTGGATTTTGATCTTGATTTATTGTTTTTGATTCAAGAATACACTCTTGATTGATTCTATCCCTTATACTCTCTTATTTTGAATCCCTTTTTCGGTGATTGAGGATATCTTTAATTGAGGTAGGTTGTTTCATAATATAGTTCCTATAAATTAAAACCATTATTTCTTATTTTATTTGAAATGGATTTCAATTTTGTTTTGAAATAATTTAATCATGTTATTGATAAATGTTCTAAAATTTCATGGTGTGTGATGCAACATATTTGGAAAATTATTTATAAATAAAGTTTTGAAATCTGAAAAATGGTTTATAATTGAAATTAATGATTTTTGGAATTAATTTTATATCTATTTTATTATAAATGAAGGCATAAATTTTTTTTCTAGATATTGAATGAGGTGATTTTTTAAAGGAATTAATTTTAATGAAACCCATTTGATGTTTGTTTTTTAGATTAAATGGCATGTTTGAAAATTTTATTTGGGGTTCTTGAATGATGATTTATGAAATGAATTTGAGATTAATGATTTTCCCCAGATTGATTTCACTAAAACACATGGTATCTTGTGTTGTTATGTGGGTAGTCCAGGACATGCTTACAGGGCATGTATTAGAGGTACCTCAAAAGTTATTGATAATGATAATGAAAAATTTACCTTGATGGGGGCTAGGAGTTCATTCATTAGGGTGGAATATTATACCCCCTGGGACTAAGATCTAAGGAAGTGTGCACACTTGGAGCCATATTTCATTGATATTTTTGAGGATCCTTAAGCATTTAACTAACAGACACTAGGTCTTATAAACATGGTGCTATGATGGAAAATTAATTGTATATGACAACATTTACGAAATTATTGATTCATTCTTATTTATATTGAGATTCTTATACATGCATATTTTGATAAAAATGAATATTTATACCTACTTTTTTATTTTAATTGAAATGATTTGAAAATTAGGTTTTATTATAAATTGTGAGAAAATATTACAATTTTATTTTTTTATTTAAAATTGAACATATTTGGTTTATTAGATATGGACTAATTATAAAATATATTGGTGGGATCCTACTAGGAAAGTGTTTCTCACACCCTACATATCCTTTTGGGAATATATAGACTTTTTTATCCTACTTTAAAGAAAGGAAAAGTACCACATGGAGGTGGTGGGTATTCTTAATATCAGAACCTTGGGATTTTGGGGTGACAGGGGGAGAAAGTGATCAATTTTTTACAAGGATATATTTTTTAAGATGTTTTTGTTGGTTTATGGGATGTTTTTTATTAGTGTTTCATCTTGTGTTTTGAACTTTTCTTATTATGGTACTTTTCCCTTCTTAAATTATTTTTTATACTGACTATTTATGGTTTCTTATCTTCTTAATTAATTTTTTTGGGATTCTTAGGGAAAATTAATTCCAATAGATCATTATTTATGCCAAATCACTAGTCACCAGCTCGTGGGGATTAGAAATTCCTTTCAGTTCATGTCAATGAGGATTTAGGTATTAGTTTAGTGGGTTATATGGTCGGTTTCATGACAACAAAAGAGTCATCTCACAGGATCATGAGGGACATTTTACTCTTATGATATATCATTTGAAATGGAAAAGTGTATAAGGAAGGGAAGTATATAGGCATACCATAAGATTCATTTTTATGCTTAATATTTGGTATTTCTGTAATGATACAATGTTTAAGAGCATTAAATCAGATGATGTTGCATTATTAAAAACTTTTAAAACATCATGGAATTTAAATTAATCTATGATTTAATTGGAGACTTATGAAGAATTTTTGAAGGAATATTATTTTCTATGAATAGGGATTTCATTCCATGAATATTTGGATTTGAATAAAAGTGAAGTTTCCATCACATCATGAAGTGATGAGTTTCTCAATAAGGATTAGTGTATGTCAACATGCATTCTATCATGAATACAATTAATGAACATGGATTTCATAGAAGAATATTCTCATATTTCTGAATTCCATGTGAATAATGATATCCCCCCTTGCTCGGAGGTTTTAATATAAATGTTACTCTATGATTAGAATTACAATAAAAAATAAAATAATATACCACATTTTAATGAAAATTTTTCAAATTCAAATATATATAAATTCTTACATACATTGTAATATAAAAGTGAATAAATAAAAATAATAAGTTATTTTACATTTATGAGAGAAAATATCCTTCCAAGAATATAAATATAAAACTAATGTGTATAAAAGAGGAAGATGAATGAGATTTAACATAAATTTATCCCATGTGGTGGATCAAAATTACATATGTGATTGTTATTCAAGAAGAATCATTATGTTTTATTAGTGTGATATTTTAACTAGTTAAATATAGATTTTTTAATATGTTCATGTTCATTTTATTAATAGTGGCGTATTATTGATAATAATAAAAGTGTTGTGTGGGGGATACAATAAATTTGGAACATAGTCTTTCTTGAGGTGATACTTGTTAACAAAAATGGTGTGTATATTTCATATTTCTTATATCATTATGAGATTTTGAGGGGACTGTATTGAATAAGCATGAGGGTGTTCAAGTTTTAAAAACATTATAAACAATGATTCACTACTCTCCCACTTAGTGTTCATTACCCTACAATTGGTCCTAAAATTTGGTATCATAGCATAGGTTCTCTCTCTAATGTATGTCCTAGGTTTTTCACAGATCCTTAGAACTAAATTAGTAGAAAATAATTTATATGTTATATGAAAATAGATTTATTATTTTGAAGGAGAAAAATGTAAACTACCTCCCCTCTCAAGGGATTTATGTTTTATATTTTTTCCAATATGAATTAATATTTCAATGTTAGACTTCATCATGGTCTATTATAGATAAAATAATATTTAATAAAAGGAAATAAAATAATTGTTCCCCTATTTATCAAAAAAGGAACTTTATAATTTCATAGGGTGCAGAACATAAATTTCAATATAGAGGATGCTTTGATGTATTTAGGAAGAAAAAAAAACGTGGAGGGTGAAAAATTAAAAATTAGTACACAACATTGTAAAGACATCATAATAAAATAAGATTAAATGATTGATTAAATTTTTTCCTGATTTAATTTTATTATAAATACTAGTACATGGTATGGTGATAATCTTGGAGATTCTATTATTTTCAAGACACTCATGAGGATTCTTCCTGAAAAGTTTGATATTAAGCTCTCAAATCATTAAGATAGAGATCTTAATGACTTTACCATTTGTTAAATTTGTATCACTCTTATCAATTATTAAATGAGAAGAGGGATTTCCCTTAAATGATAATTTATTAATGAGAAATAAATTTCCTTCGTATACTCTAAAGAATTTATGATTAAAGGTGATCAGTATTTCTCTATTGATGATAATAGTATATAATATTTTCAAAAAATTCTATCTCTGATGTCAATAAAGTTTTCTCAAGGAAAGTATAACTATAAATGTAAGATTCTATTCCAATTATTTATTTATAGTTAATTTATATATTTCTCTTATAATTGAAACATGGAAATTTATAGTATATTTAAGGATGATGAATAATGTAAGAATTTCACAAATAATAGAGTCTCGCTAAATAAATTTCATTCAAACAGGACGAATGTAGTATCATCTGACTACATTATAATGAGTATTTGGTCAGTTAAAGAAGGTGTATTAGACATTGATGAAATTTTTAATGATTATTAAGAACCAAGAAAATCATATATAAGATTCATAATGTAAAAACTAGAAGAATATGATGGTTATTTAGAGGATGACTCATAAATAATTAGTGAGTATATTGTTAAAAAGGTAAAATAATCATGTAATATACTTTTTGATTGGATATTCAAATGTTATTGAAAGATATTGGGATGATAAGATATGGGAATTCCCACTAAAAAATTAGAAAAAAATAAACTATAAGTTGAGAAATTGAATTTGAGGAAAGAAATATATAGACTATATCTTGAGATTGTGAATAAAGGAAAAACTGTTAAATATGCGACTTTCACTATTATACTTTGGGGTAAAATTTTTGATAAGATAAAGAAAATGATAGTTGAAAATAAGAAGAAAAAAGAGAACGTAAAACATGACTAGGATACATCTATTGAATTAATAAATGAGCATTCTAAATAATAGGTTTCAAGAACAATTATTGTTTAGAAACATAGAAATGTTGAAGAAAAATAAATTGGAGTTCCACCTCAAATTAAAAATATGATATCAAAAGATTCCAATAGAAGATAGAAATATGAATTAACCAAAAAATATGATGAAAATTAAAAAATATCAAATTTATATGGAGAAGTATTTAGGAAACTATCCCATGTTATTCTCAAGGGTTCAGGAGAAAGTTCTAAAAAATTATTTGTTGATATAAAAGACAACAGAGAACTGAAATAAAGGATGGAAAACAATCCAATAAAAAGTTATGTTTTATTCAAAGAAAGATGTTTCATGACTAAAATTAGTGTTATACTTTGTTTAGAAAATAAAAATAAAAAAATGGTATAAATTGAAATTTCAAGGTCTTATAAGATATCATGAATCAATTAATAGAGAAAAAAATAGTGGTTTGGATGTTATCTAAAAAACCAAAACCAAAGTAGATAATTGAAGTATGTAATAGCTATGATAAGGTACAAGAAATATATAAAAGAAGTGTTCAATAAGGAAACACCTAAAACTAATGTCGCGCATTTATATCAACTCAACTAGGTCTTTTTCAATCACTAATTGATGTATCAAAAGGTAATCAAGTTATGAAATAAGAAATATTATAGATGTTTCATTAAAGGATAACATATTTGAGAAGAACGAGGTCATGGGTAGTGGTTTTTATTCTCAAATTATATGTTATTTGAACATTATAAAAAATAATGAGAAGTATAAATAAGGATATATTACTTTAGAAATTGAAATATCTCTAAAGATCAAAGTATTTGGAGCATCCATTATGTGGAAAGATCAAATTAGTCATAATAATGACTTTTTTATTAATGGGATAAGTCATAACCTAATGAGTTATTCATATCATTATGATATTGGAAATGAATTTATTTTTAAAATAAATGGTTTTATAGTTAATAGATTAAAAAATGTTGTGGTCATAACAAAATGGTTGAGAAATCTAAGTAATCTACTTGAGTGGTAGTTTCAAGATCATATTGTTACTTGAATTTTCAAGAAGTAAAAATTTTGAGGCATAGAAGTATTATACACCTTGGACAAAAGAATGTGAAGAATTTGATCAAATAATAAGTCATTAGAAATTTAACTATTCAAAAGGAGGAAAATTTTATTATTTTTAAGACATTTTAGATGGGGGAAATGGTAAAAAAATTGAAAAAGAAGGTGAAATTAAAACCTCAAATTTTTTAGATTTGGTCCATTCTGGTGTTTTGTGGGCCTATGATAAAGAATTAAAAAAGTGGAGAGAAATATTATATTACATTAATTTATTATTTCATAGGAATTATATGAATCATGTTAATTTCACATAATTATCAATCCTTAAAAAAGAATCAAAATATTTAGAAGATAATTAGAAAATTATATAGGCATGTACTTCAAGAGGTTGAGATCTAACAATGTAAATGAGTATTCCTTCAAGTAGTCCTATGAGTATCCTGATAAATAGTGTATTAGATATTAATTTTCAATTTATACACTCCTTAATAAAATGGAGTGGCTGGGAGTAAAAATAGAAGCTTGGTTAATATTGAAAAAACTATATTATCTGAACATGAAAACTCAAGATACTTTTGTTTATAGTCCATCACCAGTACATGAATAATTTAAAGAAGGTATATTTTAAGTAAAAACATATATTTTACACATTTTAGGTTTTTCATAGGAATATTACCAATATTAAACATTTTAGGATGTTTGTGAGTCGTTTCATGATCAATAATGAAGACCCAAGTGGTGGAAATTTTGAATCAAATGTAGAAGGTGGAAAATTTATTTAATACATACGAAATAGAAGTTAATTTAGATGTTATAGTAAAAAATTTGAGATAATTTTTTATCATGATGGAGTTAATGTTTTTGAAAATGAAGAATAGATCAAGTATACTGTTGACGTTGAATTTCAGATAGGTCCATAAGGGGGATATTTTGAAGATACCCAAAGAAAAATTGAGACTGAAGCGATGATTTAGTGGTGGGATATAGAGTTTCATGAAAGAATGATGGTGTGCGCACAAGATTCCCCTTGACATACAAAATCTGTGAACCTAATGTGATGTCAAATGTGAAATTCCACGGCGAACCGCCGTGAACTCGCTAAGGCACTGGCGTGCAAGAGTACCAGTGAGAGTGCAAGACGTCCTGCAGTGTGCAATACCCTGAACATCCAATGCGATGTCAAAGAGAACCTTTCTACCCTACACCCACTTTCTTATATAAAACCATGGAAAGGGAACAAATTAAGAGAATTTGGCATGGAAGGATCTCTAAGTCACACAAACCCTTGCACGCCCAATATGACGTCAACTGGTCATTTTCCTACAGCACCTCTTGTGTGCCGCCTCCATGGATTTCAGCTATAAAACAAATCATCCCCCTCCCTATGGGGATGATTACATAAGATGAAACACCACTCTATTGCATGAAAGAAACCTCTTCTATGACCACGTGAAACACACTATGGCCTCAAGGTATTTGATCTTGTGCGAAAGTTCCTCAAAGGGTCTTGCACTGGGTGGGCCTTCTTGGGAATGATACTCATCCATTTCCTTTTACCCTATGTCATTTGTGCACAAATCAACCTTCATGCACACAAATTTCCATTACATCGGATGTATTTTGAGTGCATCCTTTTGGTTTGTGCGCAGCCTTTCCATCTTGCGTGCAGTCTACCATATTTCTTGTGTCCCTTATTTTGTGCTCCATGTTCCATACTTACCCTAAGAAACCATGTCTGATCCCCTGTTATATGAAAAACCTCTTTCGTACACATGATTATCTCGTACGACCCTCTAGGTTTGTACGAAGTGATTTCAGGGTCCCTTGGGCTGTGCTTTACATTGTGTTGCTTAGCATCATGATTCTTTTCATTGGCAAGGTACTGAATATTTCTTCTTCGCATAGCCACACTAATGTGGTCCCCTCATTGGATCACTCCATGACACCCCCTTTCCATAGCATTGTCGGTACCTTCCCTTCACCATGGGTTAAAGTGTGATGATTATGTAAGTCCTGGGGGGGTGTGGAGTGAACCTGCCTCGTTTGAGCTGCAGGGCGTTAAACTACTAAAAACCATCATCTTTAGCACATGAAATTATACTACATCCTCACCTCGTGCATCATACTTAGGGTGCCTCATCTCATACATTCTATATGCTTGCTCGTCTCCATGGGAGTGAGATGTCCCTCACATGGAATGAGATCCTATATGTTGGAGTGGCACCTGTCTGTGGGGAAGGGAATCCGTCATAGTTTAAGAACCTAGACATTCTTGAAGGAGGCCGCACCGCTGATCCTCATTTCTTATTTGGTTCCAAAGACTATAGAATAGATGGGCATAGAGACCTTCGTTATCCCATCCCTCTCCATCTGAGATTTTTCACTACTGGGCCTCCATCCTAGAGTTAGTCCCAATCTCCATCTACCTGGGCTTCTAACCACGCGTAAACCCGTGTTTCCTCTTTGGGATTTTAACCTTGCGTAAGCCCCTATTTACTCTGGGGCTGGTTACCATGCATAAGACCTTGCTTACTCTTGGGTTGCTAACTAGGCGTAAACCCTTGTTTCCTCTTTGGGATGCTAACCACGCATAAACCCCTGTTTACTCTTGGGCTGCTAACCACATCTAAGACACTTTCTAATTTTGGGATTCTAACCACACGTAAGATCATGTTTCGTATTTGGGCCAGTAACCACGTCTAAGCCCCATTATACTTCCCCCAGATGCACCTTTCATGACATGATCATCAGGTCTTTGATGCCTCTTGTTTCTCACACCGAGCATGACTCACATGGGATTAGAGTAAGAATCGACCACGAAATCCTCTCTGGTCCTCCAGAGCATGTAATCCCCAACCCATTCAAAACTACATGTTCTTTTATCCTTATCTCCTATGAAAGGTACGTAGGAAGCCTCCCTAAGGTTCAATCACAGCACCTACTTGTCCTGACCCCATCATATCAATTCACCTTCATCCAGCATGAGCTTAAACTACATCAACCATTCCAAACTATGCAGACTTTGATCCCTGTCCCCTAGGAAAGGTACCTAGAAATCCTCCCTGAGGTTCAATCACAACACCCATCGGTCCTGACCACTTCAATTCGGTCCACCCTCATCTCGCAAGACGTTAAAATGTACGCCCCTTTTTTGTCTCATAAAACATTAAACTGTTCCCATTTGAACTACGTGGGATTTGATCCTTATCTCCCATACAAGGTATGTAGGAAGCCTTCTTGAGGTATAAACCCAATCGATGGTAAGCTGTTTTTCCCCCGATCGATGTTAAGTCGTTGTTTTCCCTAATCGACGGTAGGCTATTTTTTCCCCCAATCGAAGGTAATTCGTTGTTTTCCCTAATCAATGGCAAGCCATTGTTTTCCCCAATCGACAGTAATCTGTTGTTTTCCAAAAACGAGGGTAAGCTATTGTTTTCCCCAATCATCATTAAGCCGTTGTACTCCATCCAGCGTTAAGTCATAGTTAGTCCCACATGATGGTAGGCCATTGTGAGATGACCTACATGGGTTTGATCCCTGTATCCTTGACAAGGTATGTAGGAAGCCTCCCTGAGGTTCAACCCCAAGCAGTGGTAAACTTTGGTGTCCCCCTTGTTGGGAAACTCATCTCTGGTCCACCCCTCAAGCATCAAACCATCCCTGAGCTGCTAACCACGCGTAATCCCCAGCATGTTGTTGGGTCACTGTCCTCTGTGCACACCCTAATTCCATGCCCCCACCCGAACCACATGGACTTTGATTCCCTACCACGGGTATGCATAGGAAGTCTCTTTGAGGCTCAATCTCAACATCACTATCACACTCACGACGGTCCATCACATTCTTCATTCACCACTCTCAAAAATCCATATCAATCCTAATTCTTACCCTGACCACCACATCCTAGGGAGATCATGTAAACCACTTTCTCATTGCTCCTAGTAGTAATCAGGTAACTAACCATATGGTTTCCCCAGCATCAGCAATCCCCCCTAGGGTTTCACCCATTGGATCCACTCCCGTCAGAGTTTTGATCAGTCCTATTCATCTATGCTAGATGTTAAACTCACAGAATACCCTGTGTTAAACATGGGAAGCTGAGGAAAACCTCAGAGACATGCCTATGGAATAAAAATTCCTTGAATTCAACGTGGGATGCCTCAGGCTTCCTGCCCTCGAGAAGACCTATACTAAGGGGAAGAAACCCAGATGCATCGGTGTTCTAGCGTCCAGACATGCCAGTGATGTCCAACATGACTACTCCCCCATCCAAAGGTTTCTTACCTGGATGGATGCCTTGGAATGTCTTGACAAAAGCAGTGAAATTAACCGGCGTCCATAAATACATCGCACTAGGAAGAGTTTCACAAACAATGTATTAAGTCTATGAGGGAGAACCAAACTAGGAAATGAGTTATGAGGAGGAATCCAAAAAGGAGAAACCGACTTCCCATCATCTCATTTCAATCAAGGAGAAAACATCCCTGAATAAGAGATGGATACCTCCAGCCTTTGGAATTCAGGAATGTGGGGAAACAGTTGTACGTCCACCAAAAGCAACAGATGCGAACCCTGGTGAAATCATCAGAATCAAAAAATGGTGAACACTATATGAATTTATTCTCCACAATGTAGATATTAGTAGCTCTTGATACTTCAGTGGATTGGCGTGTCACTGGACCCATGTATCTGGTGCCATGTCCCGCCAAGAAAATAGTGGTCCTTGCAAGAAACTCACCCAAAATTGGGGCAGTTTAACGTTGTAAATCCCGATCTACAATGTTCTTAGAGTGGATCCTTCTTACCAACCATGGAATATAGAATGGAAATGGGACACTGGATATCAATTTCCTTCTTTCATCACAAATGGTTTAATATCCCTACATTACAGGACCAAATCTGTCATACCAGAAAATGGATCATCACCCACCTACTGAAATAGGGGTAGGGGAGACATCAACGCAAAAAACCTTTGTAGCCTCATACCTCCCATAGTGGCCTCCACGTTCACGGATACTTGGAATCCATACCTCATCTCCCCTTCTGAAATTGTTTATCCGAGTGTCATAAATGACCTTGTTCGATGATACGAAGAAGAGGGGATTATCCTAACCCAGGATATGGCCCAAAAATACTTATAGGTTTCTATGTGTCTTTGCCACCGCTATCCCCAAGGGCCACATAGTGGGCCACTGATCCCCCTTTTGATGCATAACTGTTTAGGGAGCCTCTCTCCAAAACACGTTGATGAATCCATCCCCTACACCAATGAGGTGAGGGATGTATGGCTCAGCCCAGCTGGAATCCCATTCCAGGGGATCCCAAGGAGGGATCCCACTAGTCCGTGTCAATGTATCCAACTGGCCCCATGAGCTAAAGAGAAGGTAAGATATGAACCTGCGCCACCAGACCAGCCTAGTTAACCTGACTCCAGTCTCAAGCATAGGCTGAGGAGGATGCCCACTGAGGGGCGTTAACATCAATGACTACCATGGAATGTTCCACCGCTGATGCATACCATCAGACCCATGTTTATTCCAAGTAGGGTCACTCACATGCCTAACCCATATTGAGACCCCAACCACCCCATGGGTAGGTTGGGTTGACTCTCATGGTTGCCGACATAGGTAACACCTACTGCGGGCTGACCCACAGCAATGAAACCTAATATGGAGGTCCTCCCCATACCATCACCAAAGAGGAAGTAGGTCCATCCCACTCCCATGATCATCATGGAGGTCCTCCCCATACCATCACCAATCCAAACGAGGGTCCTCCTAGCTGTACTGGCGCTTGGTACAGAAGTCTCCTCTACACCCACGACCTCAGGTATGGAATATTTCTTATTCTTGTGTGTCACAAATGTGAAGATGCTACCCACTCATCCAACCGTCAGCATGGGGGTCTACCCTATGTCCTTATAGCAGCTGAATAAGGTCCTCCTTATCCCAGAAATCGAATAAGTGAAGGTTTTTCTGTCTTCATAGGCACCCAACACAGAGTTCCTACCAGTGTCCTACCCGACCAGTATGTGGACCCTCCTCACACTAACATTGCCAGAGGAAATAAGTAAGGATGACCTACCCATGCTCCCACCAGGTCCAACGGAGGTCCTAACCGCTAGAAAACTACCCAAGGAAATTACCACCACGTGTTAACCAATGAACACGGAGGTCCTCCCGATGTTCCCTTTGAAATTTGTCCAGGTGCTCCTTGCACCTCGGCTCACCCAGGCGTAAGTCCTATCTACCCTAGAACCAGTTCGGCTGACGGTCCTCCTCAAGCCAAAAATCTACCCTGTCCCAAAGAGCCATACAGGGGAAAGAGGACGGGTCACCGCCACCATAAAAAGAATGCTGTGAAAATACAGACTGCAATTAAACTTGTCTGCTTCTTAGATTCAGAGGAGGAATATGATTCAGAAATGGAACCATGTCATCAATCCTCTATGTTAGGTGTTGGGGTAGAGAAGAGGCTTATCATCCTCATACTCTCGAAATGTGAGGTGAACCGGATCCCGGCCTCCCTCCATAGATATGTCCAAGAGGACAAATATTTGGCATCACCCCATGGTCTGGCTATGCAATAGTCTCCATCATCGCCAAGAGCATTCTCTTCCTCAACCAGAGATCATGGAGATTTATTCTAGGGATCGTTGGAGGACAATAAATTGTATGGTCCAAAGATACAATCCATAGTACCTACACCAGAAACTATAGTTTCCATCCCATATTATCACGTTGTAGTGTCTATGTCACTGTACTCTTTAGAGGATATCCCGAGATGTGGCGGCTTGTCATCCTGATCGCTGTATTCTCCACCAGACATCCTACCGTCCCAGTGGTCTTCTTTAGTACCCCTACCAGTTCCCCAGCCACCTACAACTGCCACAGGGGGAAACTAAGGGTCATACCTAGAATCTAAGATGAGGAGCTTGTGGGACATTCTTGTGATACACCATTTCGCAGAGATGTTTTGGCTAGTCGCAGCACTAAATTTCAATGCACCATAATTTATCACCTAAGAGGAAGTTGGATTATTTCACCAAACCCTCTGGGTGATGCACTTTCTTCTTCGTTATCAGTGAGTGAATTACCCCAAGGGTTAGGCTCAATTTGAATATATTGGTCAACAATGTTGGTTGGTTGATTTGGTTGCAATCTTTGTGGTCCAATGCCCTAAGTCACCAGGTCTCCATAAGACCCTCCAAAAATGATGCATCTAGGGCTTTAAAGTGCTCCACAGAAATATCAAGGAGGCTTCCCTCATATTCAGGTCTATGGTTTGAAGTAGTATGCTACCCTCCATTTCAATTCCATCCAACACTAGCCCAATTTTCTGGGAAATAATGAGGATATGCCTCCAGGTAGAGTTGCGGTTAACATGGATAGCCTACAAGGGGAAGAGAATGAGCTAGAGATCCTCAGAGATGACATACCGCATGGGAGAGTATCACACATATTATATCCATTGGGAAGGATCACCCACCAACAAAGAAATTTAATGGGTCTTCTGGTACCTACCGAGTCATTGGTCCTCAGCCAGAATCCCAATAACGGAAAAGAGCAACTTGTGGCTATCAAACCCTCTGACCTCTCTGACTCAGTGAAAAAGATGGTGGATGATATCGAAAAGGTTGTGCTACTCCAACAGATCACAGAGAAAAAGATATATTCAATGAACTCCTTAGTGAGTGTGTCATAGAACAGTGGCTAGACTACGGTGACCCTTAGTCGGGACAACAGTGGCAGGCACAACTTATCCTGGTGAATTTCCTCTAGGATACCCTGACCATCTTGTTCACATAGACATGATAGAGACCGAAACTTATTGCAAAATGTTGCGGTATGGGATTCCAAATCCACCTGAGTGGTGTGATAATCCTCGAGACCCAGCTTAGGTTCCCCCAACTGCTCTGTAGGTCATCCCACCAGCCGCTCCATGAGCCGTTGGGCCTGCTTATAAAGTTTAAGAACCCTCCAAATCACTAGTTATGACAACCTTGATCTTTTATTACACAATTAATCATAATTTATTACATAAAATTCATTTGAAACAAAATAGAAGATCGAGAGGTCTAGTGTCGTTGGGGATTAGGATCATTACATAACAACTTAAAACATGAAAAAACTAACATCTTTATTGAAAACTTCTTTAACTTGACCACTTAATTCCCTCGTACTTAGCATTGCATGGGATAGGACATGCATAAGAAAATGGTGAGATATAAAGCCCAGTAAGGGAATAATCATGGAATAACATGAGGAATACTATACATTTTAGACAATAGGAATATAAATAGAGAACAAGAGAAGCATTAACATAAGGTAATGATAAAGGCATGATAATCATAACATGGAAATGTGGCAACAACACTTAACATGGAATTAGCATGAGCCAAGGATCATTGCACATAGAGCATGAGTAAACCCTCATTGCACATGAAGCACAACTAAACCCTTGTTGCAATTGAATTAGTATGATTAAACACCCATTTCACATGATGTATCATGATACTGTACTTTACCCAATGCATTGCAGCACTATAATGGTGCACCCTTCTTAAACATTTCATTTCATGCATCAGTGTTCCACATGGATCATAAAACGTTGAATCATTCATCATAATCTTTTATTACATGATAAATGAATGTGGAATACATACATGAAACTCTTTAAACAATAAGTAAATGTTCATAAAGGTTAATTCCCTTGATAGAGAAATGGTAATGATATTCACTACACAATGACTTTGGCTTGGAAAAGTGTGGTGCAATTTCGGCAGCATAATGGTGTGACATAAGAACTCATAAAAATGGTTGATGAGAGAGAAAGAGGTGTCTCAACATATTTACATGACATGGAAAGTAAGGGGGTCATAAATATTCATGTCCCAACAAATGTAATGGAATTTAGATTCACGATACAAAATAATTTCTTGAATGTAAATGAGGAGATAGAAATTCCATTCCAAATTTCAGCATAGTAACTGGTGTAAGTGGGAGGCATTTAATGGGAGAGAAAGGGGTCTCCCATAATTAAAACATAAATTGGGAAGTATGGGGAGGTGATACACCATAACTAAACATATATAATTGAAATTAAAAGGGCATAATAACTTAAAGAATATTGGAAAAAAATGAGAAAGGAAGAAAAACCCTTACTTGGAAGTGTGCTTCCAAAGGCATGAGAGAGGCTTGAGAGAGGCTTATTTGAATCTTGGGGCACCTTGGGAGGATTCTCTAGAGAAGAGGTAAGAGGTTGGACGAACTAAAAAGGCTTTGAGTGAGGGGAAAGAGGGATCTTATTTGGGTTTATATAGGAAAGGTGAGGCAATTCTTTATTATATAGGTTTGGGCCACCTCACATTAAACTAATCCAAACCAAAAAACAGACCATGTTTTTTGCCCTTGGTTTATTTAAAAAGGAAGTGGAAAACATTATTTTATAATTCCAAAGTCCGAACTTCTTAAAATAATGGATTTTCTTATGTGGAGGTGAGTCACACTCCCAAGGAAAAAAATTTAAAAAGACAAGATGTTTATTAAGTTTTGAAGGGTCCATTAATGCTTTGTTAAATGAGTCAAATAAACCCAATATCACATTATTTTAATGGTAAAACATATATTGGCCTAACATAAAGTTTATATTATTTTATTACATCACTATTGGGTCATTATGATGTCATAAAACACATTATATATTTAAACGATATTTAATTTTTAACCAAAAATTTGACTATCTCAAAAAATTATGAAAAATTCACCGGTGGATAATTTCGACATCCTGATTCCAGAAGTATTATTTATTTTTTCTAAATAATTTTCTAAATATGTTAATTTTTAATTTTAAAATAAAAACTAACATATATCGAAAATTCACAGGTTTGGACAAAAATGGATTTCGAACCTTAATAAAAATTACAATTGCATTCATAAAATTATACGATCATTTATATTTAATAAAAATTAATTTAATAATAAGAATATTCTATTAAAATATTATTTAATTCAAAAATCCATTAATTCATCAAAATATATTTCTTAGTTGAACAATAACTAAAAATATTATTTGTTATTTAAAAACTATTTACAAGGTAACAATAATAAAATGAAAGTATATTCATTATTATATACAAACATAATGTACATAACAATAGTGGTAAGATTTTGTTATATAACCCCCTATAACACCCGCATAAGACCGAAGAGTAAGGTGTGTGATGGTGACATACTCTTGGGGTGGCTCGGATAACATTGCTCGGGTGGTAATCTCTATCAACTTCCACTTATCTCATAGGTGGTTCTGTTTGAGCATGAAATGTTGAAGCTCAACTTGGGATTGTACAAGAGAGAAGACCAAAGATGCCACCTCTTTTACAAGCTTCAACAATTGGGCTTTGTATGGAGTAATTCTACTGGATGAGGCCATCGCTTCCTTTGTCTGAGTAAATTGGATTCATTAAATCCCAATATTTATACTAATAATGTGATCACTGTTCAAAGGATATATTAGAAATGATCACAATTCTTAACATAAAACCAAAGAATATAACATTTTAAATAAATATTTTACATAAAGATACATTTAATGAGATCAAGAGAGATTTCCATTAATGAAATTTTGGGTTGTTACACTGGTGGTTAGGGATCCCCATCAAGACTAAAATCCCCTCTCGGATGATCTAATGGTGGCACTCATTCCCCTTCTCAAGGATTTGAAAAAATGAAAGGTGGAAATTTCACCTAATGGCAAGCCATATTTGGCATGGGTCGATGATATTTCGGCACCCCCGGGTTTTGGAAATCCCATCTTATCTCCTTTTAATTGGATGGGTGATCTGCTATAGCATTTGTCCCACTTCATCTCAAGGTGCGGACCTATGATAGGAACTCCATCACAGCATGAAGCCACCAAACTTTGATGTTTTTAGCATACATTGGAAGGGTCTTCATTTTTCTTGTACAACCCGCTACCCATCGGGTCAGTCTCCTGCTGGGAACACCTCTATAGATAGTTTCTTTACCAGTTCAGCTCTACCACCCGAAAGATGAGTGTTACATACCTCTTCATGTGCAAGAGGAGGCCTGAAAAATGTTTTGGAGGCTTCATAATCTATTGGAAAGGCCTTACCTATTCTCTAAATATGTTGCTGAAATAGGAACAGCCGCTAACAATGTGTGTTGAAAATGTCAAGACCAAACGAGTCCCCTCTATCATTACCCAAAATTATCCTGGGGGATTTTGAGACCTCTCTGATAAGGCCCATTATCTAGAAGAAGCCTTGCAACAAGCCAACCAGGCATGTCTACTGCCTCTAGCAATTCTCACAAGAAAAGCAGCTAAGGCTGAGCACACTGTGGTGGCCCAAATAGAGTCCCCCAGGAAACAGGAGTTATTAGCAGTAGAACCACCTCCACAGCCTTATATGGGACCTACATTTCAGGCGCATCCTTTGTCCTAGCAGCTCCTACCTCAGAATCGGTAGGAAACCCCCATTTAATGCGCCGCCACAAACCAGGTGGGATAACCTAGTCCCACCTCCTTGATAGGATCCTCTCGCCCCCCGTCATGGTCAGGCTCCCAAAGCACCCTTCCTGGAAAGAAGAAACCAGACCTACTCATTCAATGGGGCTCAGGTCCTTGATTATTTCTGAAGTTATTTGGAATAGGGAATTGTACATTTTCATGAATTCGAGAGGCCAGAAGAGGTAGATCTCACTGATCTCCCCAACTAATTCCCCTATCACCAGATCATGAGGAGCACACCCTCAAATAGTGTTATGTGTTTAAATATTGACTTCAAGACTGGGTTTATAATAACATATTCATGTTAGGACTATCTCCATCACAAGTGGAATGTGTATTTGTGAAGCCAGAGAGAGGATGTGATAGTGAAGGTGAGTTGAATTAGGTTTCTAACCACAGGTACCAGAAGTTCAATAATTGGATGGATCATAAGCTAGTCTCCCGTGCCCATGGTATTATCCGGGAATCTGTAAATTAACCCGAGCCTTTAAAAGATGCCACATCACCTGCAGCCAGTACTTCTACATCAATGGATCATCCTACTTCTTCCCAGAAGAGCAGGCGTTAGCGATGCAATGGAAAACAAAGTCCCCAACTGATGTCGCCATCATCCCATACTCTCAGTGACTTCATGCCCCTAATGATATAAATTCCCTCTATAACCCGTCTATTAGTGGAAGAATATTCATGTGATGATCAAGGGTTCCATACTTTCCAAATTCATGGAAAATTTTTGAATCGACCTTTAAAGCCTCTCCACACTACCATGTACTCTTGGCCCTTTGCGGTCTAGGGACTTGATGTTATGGGCCATATCCACTGGCAAAAACTCACCAGTTTCGTTTCATCATGACTACCACAGATTTCTCTTCCAAGTAGGTAGAGGCAATTCTGCTCAAGGAGGTCAATGCTGTTTCTATCGTTGAATTATTGATCTCCAACATCATCTACCAATTTTGAATTACCCATGCCATCCTCATGGATAACGGAACCAACATCCGGATGGCCGAGTTGAATAAATTGTACTCCAATTATAACATCTATTCTAACCATACCTCCCACTATCACATGCAAGTAAATGGGAAGATCGTGGTGTTCAACAAAACCATCTCTAACATCTTGCAAAAAATTGTTGTTCAAAACATAAATAGTTGGACAGAAAAACTCCCCAATGCCCTCTGGGCCTATCAGATGACATCTCCCAATTTTACAGGAGTGAACTCATATTACAATTTGTATGTAACATATTCCATCTTACCCATATAGATTCAATTTCCTTCATTACACACTACTATCTATGATCAGCAAGCACCAGATAAGGTAGATGAAATCTGTCTGGCTAAATTGGAAACGCCCGATGAGAACATGATTCTTGTCCTACACAATCTGGAATGGAATCAAAATAAGATAACCATATATTTCAACAAGAAAGTTCACCATCGCTCTTTCTTGCAAGGTGACTTGGTGTTGGCCCTGATAACTTTAATGACACCTAGTAGAAAACCACTCAAGGTGGAGCCCCAATGGGAAGGACCTTACATCATTCACAAGTTTTACCCAAATTGCACATACGCCCTAGTTACCATGGATGGAGAGAATATAAATCCTCCCACCAATGCCAAATTATTTTAGAAATTCCTTTCATGACCCTTTTTCAGGGTCCTATACGACCTTAAACTATTAGGTACTACATGAAAGTAAACTGTATGTCGTCTCACAGGACGTTAAACTGTATTCAGTCCCACATGACCTTAAACTGTTATTTAATTCATGACATGAAACTTATTTTCCATCCCACATGATGATAAACTATAAAATGGTCTGAGCTCTATGACTATAAACTAAGTTCTGTATGGTCCCACATGAACTTAAAGTATTCCATCTTTAGCACATGACAATAAAATGTGTGGTTCGCCTGGACTAAAGGATGTAATACTACTCAGCTTTCATCCTCACCGCGTGATGTTAAACAGCATGGTCCCTTCAAGAAATATGTATCTCATTCTCATGGGATACATAGGAATTCTCGGACACAACATCTTCAGTTAATCCCCCAAACTCTTCTCTTTGATGATTCTCTTTGGGTACAGTTTTATAGGAGGATCCTGCATAGTGTTTTGTAGGCTTCTTTGGCCCCCACTCATGTCATGATTATGATGATCTCCCCATGGGCCCCTCATTGTTCTTCTATTCTCCCACGTCCTCCCCGCATGATGTTAAACTGCATGGCCCTTTCAGAAATACGTATGGATTTATTCCCATCCTCACGGGATATGTAGGAATGCCTGGGAATTTCATCTGGCAGCCCAACCCCAAACATCAGGTTCTTCCCTTGGGTCAGAACACATCATGTGGTGCCAATGTTTTCCCTCATTCACATTGAGTTCATCATAACCACACCATGCATCCCTCTCTCTAAATATCTCCCCCACATTCCTCATCACGCATGACATTAAACTGCACATGCACATTCATGCATCACACACCCCCTTCATTTGGGTTTTCATTATCTTATACATCTGAAAGGACTTTGGAACGGTATGGATGTTAGGCCCTAGGGATCTCCTTCCATCTTAGACCAATGTCACTGAGGATTATGAGTGACAATTTGATACATTTCCCACATTGCGAATATGGTCAGTGGTCGACACTCATTTGTTATTCCCATTCCAGGTCACACAATGTGGATTCCATGTTTCGAACGTGATCAATAGTCATCCTTTATTATTTCCACCACACCCATATGTCCCAAATATTGGTTGAAATGAATCATTTTTTCATGTTATCCCTTCAAAATCAGTCTTCCTTGGGAAATAGTTTTATCTCTGATATCGTACACTTATATTTTGGGGATAGCCAGATCTCATTCCATGTTTCCCACACCGAGAATTGGTCATGCAGGCTTAGGAATTTTGAGAAGGAAATACCCACATGAAGGATCTTGTTTCCACGGTCTAATATCTATGACCATAAACTAAGGTCACCATCATCCTCATTGAAAAACATTAAACTGCAAACTGGTCTAGACTTCCTGTCTCTTTTCCCTGGACATTTTTTTATCCATTCTCCCAAGATCTCACTTAGGATTTTGTGGTATGGAATGGAATCTATGTCCTCATTCACATCGGTCTATTTTTTTCCACGCCTCATACATCTCTTTGGGACACCCCTCCATTATCATCCTCACTACAAGACGTTAAACTACAAACTGGATAGGACTTCTCATCTTAGATCCCTCAACCTTTTTGGTCCCCTTTCCCATGTCCTTGTTTGGGATCATATATAATGGAATGGGCTTATTTTCTCATTCAAATCGGATTTCCCAATGTTCCATACAGATCCCTCGTCGATATAACTTTCCAATATCTTCAACCTTTTTGCATGACTTAAAAATGCATAACATCCTTCAGAACTATGAGTAGATTGATTCCCATCCTTATGGGATACATAGGACCTCTCAAACATTTAGTCTTTGGGTCCAACCCCATTTATTAAGAACCTCCTTACTTTCCTGGCCCCCTAGCCTATGTTCTCCCAGGATAGGGGCATGTGGTGTTGTATGGGATTATGTCCTTATTCACGCCGGATATATAAAAACCATGACACATACCATCCTCTCTCCTGAGAGCTATTTGTCCCCTTATTCTACACCCATATTTTCAAGATGGGTTCCCTTAAGACTGGGCCCCTCAAACAACATTGGAAGTTGACCAGTGTGGCTAAGAGAACCCTGATGCAGCACCTAGAGTGTTGAATCCTAAGTGGACATGTTATTTCCCATCCTCAGGCTTCATTCTCCCCTTAATTTGGGATTCCATCATCTTTCACATCCAAAAGGGCCCCCAAACAGTATGCATACTTAGCCCATGATCTCACCTATCATTTTGGGCCAATGCCCACAAGGATCTCGATTAAAATATTGATACAAGTCTCGCATTGTGAATACGGTCAGCGGTCAACACTCATACGTTGTTCCCATTTCAGGTCACACATTATGGATGATGTGTTTATAACATGGTCAATAGTTATCCTCAATCACCAGGACACCTTAATCAAGACCTAAATATTGGTTTCATGATTCACATGCTTTTCCACCCCATCATGTCCAAGTGGAATTCCAACACTCTTAGTGTTATTTCTCAGTGTGTGTTTTCACGTTAGGATAACAAAGACACGGTGAGGCATCATTCAGGGCTCCACAATTATTTCTCCTTTTCATGGATTCAACGTGTCGTAAAGACCTTATCCTCCCTTGTTTCCTCCACTGAGAATAACTCACATGGTCTTAGGGATTCGGTCAAGGTTTTCTCCCATTTGGAAGAGTCTCATCTCTCTATGATCTGAGCTCTTAGAACATAAACTATGATCTCTCTACATCCTTGCTGCAAGACATAAAACTGTAAAACCTTTCTAGAACTATGTATCGCTTGATTCCCATGCTTGTGGGATACATAGGAACACCTATACCTTTTGTCCTTAGGTCCAGCCCCATATATATGACCTTTTCTGGCACTTTGGCCTGAGGTTTCTTCCCTAGAATCGCATATCATGTGGTACAATCTTATGTCCTCATTCACGTTGGGTATGTTTCATCACCCCATGCACATTCTTTTGAAAACCTTATTTCTTCAATATATGTCCAATCCATATGACCTTAAATTGTGCTTCCTAGTCCCACATGACTTAAAAATATTGTGTCTTTATTGCACAATGTTAAAATGCATTGGTTGGTCCTATCATATGACCCTAAATTATGACATTATCATCCTAGATGTATGAAGAAAAATGGAACTGTAGTGTTATTTCCTCACTCGAGGGGACATCATGTTTAGTGAGAGTTACCCACCATACCATTTTTCAATTCCCATATATGGCTTGATTCTTGTAGTGACGCCTAGATTCTTAGTCCTAGGTTTATCACTTCACAAAAAAACACACATCCATCCTAAAGAACAAACATGATCTATCAAATTATAATTCTTTTGGTGATTGGGTCATACCTGCATGACAGTATTGTCCCTAGAATTAGTACCCTACCATTACACTCCTACAACTATGTATGGATTGATCCTAATAATCATGGTATATGTAGGGATGCTTGATCACTTTTTCCTGGGCCTAGACCAACTTTCATTTTTAGTCCCTCGACATAAAACAGCCACAGGGATTATATGGTGTGATATGGACTC
The DNA here is from genome assembly GCA_963277665.1 of Viscum album. Classification (NCBI taxonomy): domain Eukaryota; kingdom Viridiplantae; phylum Streptophyta; class Magnoliopsida; order Santalales; family Viscaceae; genus Viscum; species Viscum album. Next base: position 1,228,855,145 of record OY728162.1, on the reverse strand, counting down.
CTATAACTCTCATTCACATTGTGTTTTTGTAATCACCTCACCACGTGTCTCCCTCCCTCCTTTCAATCTATGGTGCAAACTCTAATACCTTTAGACTAAGATCTAATCAACATTTCCGCAGGACACCAAACTGCATGGACCCCTCAAGAACTACATGTGGCTTGATTCCCATCCTTATGATATATGTATGAATGCCTAAACATTCCGTCTCTAGGTCCTTCCCCAAGAATCTTAAATCATGCCCCCCCTTTTTCATCCCCTTGTCCTTAACTCCTTTGGAAGTATGTGGTGTGGAAATTACCTCTTAGGATCTAATTTGCATCATAATTTTCAAAACCCGCACCATTTACCCCCCTTGTCTCTTCCCATCCTAGTCTGAGTTCTACAACCCTAAATTAAGATCTCCCTATGGGAACTATGCATCGGGTTTGACTACTTTGCCACCCTAAGATCATTTCATTACAACATGTTCCCTCTTAATAGTCCACTATATGACCTTAAGCTGGTACCATGCGACCCGAGGACCCTTTTTCCTTGGAAAAGGATTCAACTCCCCCTACCCGATGCATCTTATTGTCGCATTAAAATGCATCATGACAAAGAGACTAAATTGTGGAATTTTCACATGGACATTCCCCCGTTCCATGTACGAGATTCATGAGACCTTTATTTGGATCCTCATCCACTTCCATGTCTTAAGGGACCCACTTTACGGCCTGGTCTCATGACACATTTTCTCACCTACCATCTTGGGCCAATCCCCATGAATGCCTTAGACAACATTTGCGACAGGACTTGTGTTTTGAATATGGTCAGTGGCCAACTCTCATTTGTTTGTCCCCATCCAAGGCTAATGCAAAGTGGATACTTTTTTTCGAACATGGTCAACATCTTTCCTCTATCATCATGCTACCCTCATTGTGATTCAGATCTTAGGCGCCACGATTCACATCTTTTCACCCCCTTTATGTTTAAGTGAAATTCCAATGCAATCAGTTTTACACCACCATGCATCTATGTGCATTATGTAGGTGGGTCAGTAATTTTGGGACGTAACTCACCTATAATTACACATCCCCTAATGTTTTCAATCCTGTACCAAGAAAATGTCACCACTAATCCTTGTTTCCCACATCGAGCTTGACTCATGAGGGCTTATTAGTTTTGGTGGGTCATGTACTTGTGGAGTTATTCCAAGCAGGCCTTTCCTCCCGCATGAAGTTAAACTTTGATTTTAGAACTATGTATGACTATATTACCATCCAAATGGGGTACATAGGAATGCTAGGGCACTTTTCCTCAGTCCCAAAATAACTTTCACTTTCGGTCCATTGACCTAAAAAACATCCTCTAGGGATACGTGGTGTGTTACAGACTCCTTATGTACTCATTCATGTTGGGTTTATAGTTACCGCATCATGTACTCCCTTCTTGGGATCTCCCCTTTCACACCCAGTCCTACTGTATGAAATTAAACTACACAAATACATATGTCCTCGACGCCTGACATTAAATTGTGGTTCTACCCTGAAATAGTTCAGGATCTCCCATTTCAACTATGGGATGTGCTAGCTTCCTCTGTAAAGAGTATTTCCCCTACCAATGTTGGTCTCTAACCAAGTTGTGTTCAAGAACTGAGTTTGGAATTTTTTTCTCATCATTATGAGATACGTAGTGACACCCAAGAATTTTGTCTTGGGTCCAGCCCCAAGGTCATTAACCCTTATATCCCCTCAACCCTGATAATTATCCTGCCTCTATAACCTTAAACTAAGCGCCAACAGTCCATGAAATGTGACTTTAAAATATTAGCCTTGGTCCAGGAAGTATGACCTTAAAACTATATGCAATGTCCTGGTCATATTACATTAAACTATTCCATGCATCATCCTCACCATATGACGTTTAAGCTGCATGTTTTTCATCCTTATGGGTATGACGTAGAACTAAAAGGTGTTTTAGGTACTTACTAGAGAGGTCCTGTTTGGAAGAGATTTTGATCCCTGATCAAACCAATGTGTCCAACTAATATGTTTTCACCGCGGTGGCATAATTTCAAGACTGTTGAACTCCGTTCGAGCAACCCATCAATACACCCTCTAGGATTTATGTGTCCTTTATTAGGACCCTCTTCCTATTTAATGTCTAAAGGAACCCCTTAATAGTACGGATGCTCAACCTAGGTCTCACCTACTATTTTGGGCTAACATTTCAAAAGACTAATGGATGACATTTTGAGTCAGGCCCCGTGTTTCGACCAAGGTCAGTGGTTGGATCTCATTTGTCATCCCCATTTCAAGCTAAATCAATAAGGATAATTTGTTTCAAACAAGGTCAATAGTTATCCTCAATTGTCATGTCATACCTAAAATGATCCTAATTTTGGATATCGTGATTCACACCTTCCATTCCACTCTGTTCGAGTTACCTCTAACGCCCCTAGAACTACCCCACTCATGCACCTAAGCACATTTGAAAGGTGACAATTCGATTGTTCTGAGAGTCTTATTCTTCATTCATGCCACCCTCTCTCTTCCTAGAAATCCTGATTGGTTATTTAAACCTTGGATGCCCGAATCATGGTCAGCACTCTCAAATTCAGATGAGATAACAAGGTAACCATCCCTTTTTTCTCGCATCGGGCACGGCCCACGTGAGTTTACGGATTGATTTCTGGTTACTCTACAGCTATGATTGAGTTTTGATAATCAAAATAAACAAAAAAATGGATAATAAGTGTATGCATGCAGTTCATGATAAGAAAAAAAGGTAGAAAGATTCATGAGTTTAGCAAAAACATGGCCTTTAAGGATCAGTGTCTTTGATAGATGGCTCTAGAGTTTCCACCTTCAGGCACATGGCCATTAGGACTGCCTCTCGCCCCTGAGATCCCTATCTTAATTAACAGTCATAGAGCATAACACATTAGCCCTAGCCTATTCTCGAGCTCTTTCAACTTGGAGATCAATAATTTGGTGACTCACCAACACCACCTCCTCCTAGGCATCTGCCAATTGGGCCCTCAATTGGTCAATGATCTCAGAGCCGGTCGTGATGAATGCCTTCCTTTCATCTGCCTGGTCTTCGAGATGTCGGACTTCTTGCTTAGTCATAAAGAATTATTAGGTGTTCTCTGACTCCTTATGGAACTAGAAAATTTCGGAGTGTGGGCTATTCTCCCGTATTTTCTCAGCCATATAGTGGAAGAACATTGTATGATGATGGTGAGCATCCACCCCTCTTGCATAGAGAAATCTTTGCCTGGTGCGATGATAGTCCATCAACCTTAGACATTCTACCAATGAATTATGGAGGAAATTCTTGATGCAGTTACACACCATATGCCATGTCGTATGGCTCTCCTCAGTCGCCTCTAGGTCAAGGTCATCTATCTCCTCAGGGTTTGTGGGTCTATACTCTAGAAAGATAGCCAGGAGTTTAGCGGAAGGGTCATCATCTAGAATTATTTTTTCTCCAATAGCTTCACCCTCGCTGGCCTGGATATCCACCCTAGTTGCATCATCACCCATTACTGTAGTCTCCAACTCTATGAAAATTAAGGTGGGGTCAGGATGAATGGTTGGCTCTACAAGAGATAGTATAGTCACCAGCATGGCTCCCGCAGATGTTTCCATGTCAATGGCATGTCGATCCTCCAACCATGCAATTACTATAATGGAAATGAATATATTAGTCAGCTGATCTTCCTGATAAATGATTATAGACAATAAGGGTAAATACTTACAAGATCCAAACATGGTGGTATCTAGTGCATGGGTCATGGTAGGAGCCACCCCTAAAAGTGATCCCTCAGCACTTATAAGCTCAATCACTAGCACCGGTTCATTCTGAATGGAGAGAACAGTGGGGAACTCGGAGGCTTTCATTTCATCCCTTTCCTTCAGCTCATCGCTGCCTAATCCAACCATGGCTGGTTCCCCACCTTGCTAGGTACCAAGAACGGGTTCCTATGGATGTTCCCTTTCCCCCATGGGAATTTCCTCATCCCCCATGAGGAAGGCTTCTTGGGCTCCATCATCCATATATTCCTAGAAGGATAAAATTTGTTTGATAAATCTAGGATTGTGGAAAGGTGAAGGCCAGTGGAGACAATTCTTAAACTCACCTCAAGCTGCTTAGCCAGTTCTGCGTCAGAGCCTGCAATTTTTCAGCTCTCAAAAGGGCTTTGTTGATGAGCTTGTGTTTCCAAAGGTATTTCACCACATGGATCTTCAACCTCTTAAAACTATTCTTCCTCTTCTTCTTCATCAACTTATTCTTCATCTTCTCCCTCCTCTTCCTCTTCCTCTTCATCCTCCTCTATATCTTCATCCTTAGATGGCAGCTTTTTCGAGTCATGTTCCTGGTCAAGCATCACTTTCACCAGGAGATATGTCTCTTCATACCACCCCCATAGGCAGGTGTACATATCCATGGTCGTCAGGTATGCATGTCGGTGATGAAAGATCACCCTATCTACCACCAAGATGTTCCCTATGTCTGGAAACTCGATCCTAGTACGCATTATTCGCTGCCACAACTCTTCGGTTGACATGGATTATTGTATCTTTCTCCAGGATGACGAGAGGGACTGAAAGATTAAATCAGTGGTTTGATTTAGGAGGTTTCTGAGCTGCTTCCTAGGGAGTTCCCTAGCTGGCCCACAGGCCGCCCGCAGGACCACCCCTCCACATAAGTCAAAGGCACACTCTAACCTTATGGTGCTCCTTCTGATGAAGTTCAATCATGTGTTGTGTTAGAAACCTCAACTATTCTTCATCTCACCTCCACCATATCACTTTTTCTACCTCTCTTATCATCAGGATCCACATGAGCCACTTTGATTTTTTAGATGTGTTTCCATAGAATTTCTTTGGGATGGGTTTTTATCCAATGTTCAACATACTCTATTGACAGGCCAACACTAACAGCAGTGGTGGGAGAGTGATGACATCACACATGCCTAAAATCATGAACATAATCCAAAATTGGTTGAGAATGTAGGGATTTCATTCTTCCCAAACCTCTGTATAAACTTTGTTTGTAATTTGTTGCATGATCCCGGACTGCCTATTAATCCGGGTCAGCATGTACAGTTTTCATAAGATTTTTCCATCGATCCAGGCTACCAACACATCACCCCTGATGCTTTGTAGGTACTCCCTCTTATTTATTGGGTCATTCCTGTCATCTATCATCTGAACAACTGTGGTCTGGAATGGTGTATAGTCAAAATGGGTATGGATTTCGATCTTGAGCTTGATCCCTTATCCACTGAGCATCAGTGGGTGAATTCCAGCAACGTTCAGTAGGGATGGTCACATCCCTTCACCTAGAGGGAGAATAGTGTTTGGGAAGTCATACACCCCACAGTGGGCTATGACCCAACCATGAAGGATCTGGAATGGTCTGAATATCCTTATGGGTGTACTTCCCCTTGAGATATTCCCTAGAATGCTGTATAGCCTAGCTAATACAGGCACCCCCAGGTTAACCATGTTCTTGCTACCATGATCCCGACCATCACTAATGTCCCTGGGTGGACCCCCATACTCGTATCCCACACTAGAAACATCCACATGCTCAAAAATGTAGCAAGGAATCTGTAATATCATACATTTGGGTCCCATATTTCATTTATGTCAAATCCCCATGATTAATACTCTCCTGCCTCTAGGACTATCCAATATGATCCCAATTTTCCCATCTATGATGCGTTCAAACATTACTTCCCTCATCCTGGCATCTTTATAGCCTTTTCCTATATCAGAAAAAGACTAAACCATCCTAGATAAGATATTTCCTTCAGAACATATTTTATTTTCATCTCATCCATAGACAGCTCCAACAGATTGCATGTCAGGATGGGGGTGCATGTCATATCCCCCGAGATGTTCTCTGTTGGGAAGAAATCATCATATTGGTACCCCTCCAAGGGGATTCCCCAATACAATGAATTTTCAACAGACTGATACCTACCTCCCCATGGTGGAGGGGGAATGTGTTGGTGTTGGGTGACCAATGACTGAACAGTTCTGTTACCTGTTCATGCTGCCAGTAGAAGTGAAATTGGGTTTTCCTAACTACTTTGAAGAGCCTCATAGACCCCAACTCCAGTAAAAAATCCTCACAGGTTTTGCATTCTTAGTACACCCATTCCCATTCACTTGTGAAGTTACCTCCAGACCTGAAGTCCCATTCCTGACCACTTTTTGTCTCATTATTAATACTTATTCGTAAGGTGCTTTCATAAAGATCCAAAGATTATTCAGGGACCGGTTCACTCCCTACGACAGTCCTAGTTATTGGATTCAGGGCATAGATGGATATGTTCTATGTTTCCCTATAAGGATGACTATTTTTCGTAATATTGAACTATGGAAGACTATCATCGCATGTCACCCATGACCATGGCGTATAATTTTCGAACCCAGACATCAGCACCTCCTCCAAAATAGTGAAGTTCCTAATCATCATGGTATCACTCAAGATGTAATATTTTTGAGCTTGCGTAAGCATGCAAAAAAGAATTTTTTTTTATACATGAACCTCCTTGAGTGAAGAATTTGGGGGATTGTGATCATCTCAGTCCTCCTTATAGCCGCATTAGGCTCTCTCTCTCAGTATCAGTTTGTTGGGCAGCCATTTTTGAAAATTTTCAGAAGACCTAAGGGCTTGTGCATAAACTAATGGAGGTTCAACAAGCAAGAATGCTGATCTACATGAAAATTGTTGGTTGTGTGAAAGTTATCGGACCATGCACAAAACTCAAGATCTTATGCAGAAACCTTCGCAAGGATGTGGAACTTTTGCGTGCACGAGATCGAAATCCTATCATATGGAATAAGTAAAAGTGGGGACCTAAGGAGGGAATAAATATATTAATAGTGTAATTACCCTAAAATTTGAATAAATGTTGTTTCCAAACATTGTGTGTTATTTTATTTTATACTCAACAAAAATATTTCATTTAATAAAATGAATATAATTAAAATAATACTGTTGGGTTTCAACTGTTATATGACTGTTGGACAATATGACCATTGGAAACTAAATGTTGCGATTATCGTCTATAAATACAAGTGATCTTGATTAATTAATATAGAAAGAGTATTTGATGGCCCCATGTAGTAGTCTGGGGCCGATTGAAGCCCATATGACGAAACTCGGGAAGGAGGTAACACCTTTGGGCTTTGACCTGGACCAAACCCAAGCTGAACATCATCATGTGAAGCTGGAATGGAATCGCCTTCACGAGAAGTTCAAGATGATAGAAATCATTACTCGGGAAATGTTGGTCGAGCAACCCCAAGATTCTATTACCCTAGCACACCTTACTCTTAGGTCCTATGCTGGTGTTATAAGGAGTTATACAACGAGACCATAACTGCCTTGTGTAATTCTTTTTTTTAATAAAAATTTTGATTTCTTCTTATGATGATGTTTGTGAATTTTCAAATGTCCTGATAAATTTAGTATGCATATTATTGATGAATTTTAGAAAAAGGATATTTTAAAAATATTTATGTAAACCTTAAATAATTAATAATGTGTAATGATATTCATAAAATGGTCTTCTACAGTTTTGTTCAGTAAGAAATTTAGAGTCTAATATGATCAACATTATTTTTGATGAATAGTAAATTATGAATAGTGCTTTTACGCCTATGATTTGTAATGTGATCAAATGAATTATGTAACCTCACTTAATAAAGTATTAATATAATCTAGGCACCTTGATTATGTAATGTGATTCAATAAAATAGGTAAATAATTGTTTCTGAAATTATTGGTTAAGTATTAGTTTTTTCCGGTGAATATTATTTTTTATTTAAAAATTAAATTAAAAATATTTAGAAAATTATTTTCATAAAATGTAGTTAATTTTTGAAATCAGAGCATCGCTATTTGGTTAAGGTAAATTTTTGGGATTTTTTTGAAACAGTTGAATTTTCAGTGAATAGTGTCTTTATTTTAAAATTAAATTAAAAATATTTAGAAATTTATTTTCATAAAATGAAGTTCTTTTTTGAAATCAGAGCATCGAAATAAGGTTAAGGTGAATTTTTGGGATTTTTCTTAGAAAGTTGAATTTTTGGTGAATAGTGAAAATGTAGTTTTGAGTTTCAGGTGTTTAACGACATCATTAAGGATGTAATAATTGTGAAATAATTATGGTAGACTTATGAATAGTAATATAAGGTATGATTTGTCCCAAGTTGCCAATTCCATGTGAATATACCATGGGAAAGCACATGGTTTTTCCAATACCACCGATGAGGTGTCCCTTAGCAATTAATGCTTTGTCCCCTCACTTATCCTATAAATACCAAGCCTTTACCTCATTAATTTCATTTCCAAACCCTCCCTAAATAAGTTCAGGTCTCTTTTCCTCCCAAGGAGTCCTCCCAAGGTTCCCTCAATCCTCCCAAGGTCCTGAACTTCAATATTTTGATGTTACTCTTCAAGGTCGGGGATCCTACCTCTCTCTTTATTTTCATGTATTCTCCTTTATGTCATTTATTTTATGCTCTATGTTCTTATGTTGGGGATGTTATTTTATATTCATCCTACTGTAATTTTCATGTTCATATGATTATATACCCCCTCTTTCTCTCATCAATTCATTTTAAGAATGTTTAAGTGGCGTCGTTAGGATGGTGAATTTATGTAAGAGATTCTTTCACCCTTCTCATTTTCAAGTATTATTTTCATGTCAAGTCTTTCAAGTTCATTTTTATTATGTTGGGGTATGATCTCCATATCCACCATAATTTTATTTTATGTTCATATGATTAGAGACCCTATTTTATCTCAACATTTCATTTTTTTATGTTTTACGTGACGCCGTTAGGCTGTCGAATTTTCATAAGAGAAATCTTATTTTTGTCTTCCATCCATGTTTTTAATTTCATATGGTATGTCTTTATAATTTCATTACCATTTTATTATGTAATTTATATTCAGTCCCTATACTGTTATATGGATCATTTATGAGTGGGTGACCCATGTCCCTTCTCTTTTCAATATTTTCAAAAACCCTGTAACATAGCCGTTATGCTGTAGAATTTTCGTCTCAAAATCTCTCTCTCTTTTTCTCAAATTCTTTTATTTTATTAAGTGAATACTCAAAGATATTTCTTCTATAGGGGTATTTACATGTATATAAAAATTTCTTATTTTAAATTCTATGATTTACATACATGAGACCCGCTTTCCTTTTCCATGGGTTTAATGTGACATAAAGATCACGTCTTTAAAGCAGTTTTTAAATGTTATGACTGTGAAATGAAACCCATTTCTTTTATTCTATATGGGTTATTTATGAAATTATTGATGATTATATATGTGGATCACATTATAATAAATACAAATTAATGGTACGCCCTGATATTTCTCCAATGCATTGGGTAAAGACTTAATCTCTTGAGATGACCATTTTAATGATACCTTGGGGAATAACCTTGGTAATTTTTTAATGACACCTTGGGGATGCACCTTGGTGATACAGAAATGATTTTCTAAGTTAAATCTTTTAGCCACATCTTCATGTTATGAAACACGTTATTTTTATTATGATATGCCTCATGATCTCTTTCTCATGCCTTAAAGTTATTTATCATGACTTTATTGATGTATATCAAGTTCACATGTAAAATGTTTCTCTTGTTTACCCTTACTTGGCCTTCTGCTCACCCATTCCATTGATGTCTATCTCCAGGATATGATATGCAGTAGATGAACAGAGGATGAACCATTTATGAAGCCTTACAAGTGGTTTAGAAGAATGTTTATGTTTTTTTCAGGTATTATGATCCTGGTTTCCAAGACTCTAAACCTTAAAGATCCTTGGTTTTGTATAATGTATTGAAAGTTAATGTGATAAATAGGTGGGTTTCTATAGTTGGTATCAAAGGATAGTTTAGTTACTTATGGAAATTTGGCTATGAAAACATTAGGAAGAACCCTATAGAAATGTTTAAATATAGGAAATCTTCTTGGTATTTTGGTGAGTATAGAGTTAGTGTTTTATCAAACAAATACATCCTTGTCTGGATATGAGCAGGTAGAGGCGGCTCTGGAACAGATATACATAGTTTTAAAACCCAAAAACATTACTTCGATCTAGACTCTAATGAGAACTGGTGCACGACAACGGGCCTTGCTACACTCTTGGTTATGACACTCTCGAAGGATATGTTTGGTTAATCACAATCTTTTTTTGAATCATTATGAAGGAATTATAAAAACATGTAATTGTATAAGCATGAAGTATTAAGACATAAAATAAGTTTTAGTTAAAAGATTCATAAATTAAATAAGTTTCTCATGAAGGATTTATTCTTTTAAAAATGTCCCCATCGTCTAGGAATACATTGACGTATTTCCTGAGGAGTTACCCAAACCTCCCCCAGGAAGAGAGGTAGAGTTATCCATTGAACTCGTGCCTGGATCTTATCTGATGTCAAAGACCCCCTATAGGATGGAAAATATGGACCTAAGGAATTAAAGAAACAACTCCAAGATATTTTGGATAATGGGTTTATTCGACCAAGTGTGTCTCCTTGGGGAGCATCAGTTCTCTTTGTGAAGAAGAAGGATGGATCGATGCAGCTATGCATTAATTATAGAGAACTGAATGGGATCATAGTGAATAAAAAATACTCTCTTACAATAATTGATGACTTATTTGACCAACTTCGTGGGGCTCAATTCTTCTCTAAGATTGATCTTCTTTCTGGTTATTATCAATTGAGGGTGAAGAATGATGATATTCCAAAATCTACCTTCCAATAAAGATATGGGCATTATGAGTTGGTTGTTATGACCTTAGGAATGACTAATGAACCTGTTATTTTTATGGATCAAGAATAAGTTGATTTTTGAAACTTATGTTTATCAAATGGATATCCTTTGTATAAGAAAATGATTTGGTGATTAAATGATAAAGGTTGTTTTGGACGATGTTTTCTATTATGGTGTACTGTATGACTAAGGGAAATAAAATACTACAGAATTTAAATTGTGGAGGAATGGTTGAATTTTTTTTAGAATTTATGTAATTATTTTTGGACATATGGTGATTTGGGTTATTTCTGGAAAATGATGAACTTATCATAGAGAATATGTTATTAGGTTAATTACACTTTAGTATGAGACTTTAATAGTAGTCGATGTTATTTGGAGATAAATGTTAAAATTTATTAGGGAATACTATGTGATTAAATCATTCTATGTTTTTGTTTTCAATCTTAGTTTGGATTATTCTGATGAATTTTAAGGATGATTGTGTATTAAAGGGTCTTTTTGGAACTTTGGGTACTTTTGTTGAATTTTGGAGATTAATAGTCATAGTTCTTTTTATAAAGGATTATCCTTTTTGAGGATTATATGATCTCATACTAAACTTTTTAGTTTTAGTTGATGACTAAAGATAAGGGACAAATATAGTTATTCTTTTTTGGATTATGGGATTCTCTAGAAGACTATTCTTGTGCTTTTGAGGAGGCCAAGTCTTTTTGAATGCTCAGTGTTTGGAGAAAAGATTATTCTTGGTGGAAACTTATTAAGGGATAAAACTCTACATGAAGGTAATTATATTTCCTTACGTTTATATTTTATGTAGTAAATTAAGTCATAAAAATTATTAAAAGGAACGTAAAACAAAAATGTTGTTGGTTTACATTTCCTACTAGCTAATCAATGACTGTTTAACACATCTTATGTTTGTTATCTTCTTGTGGTTAACTTTCTCATAATTATGTTTTCTATCAATCTCTATCAAAACATGACCATTTGTTTTATCTTCCATATCCATGTTTTCCTACATGTAATCCTAGTATGGGTTAACTCGGGTGACCTTTGTACTTCCCTTTCTTTCTTTTAAAGTAATAGTTTTACTGACTCTTTTTCTGATGTGGGACTTTCAATGAAATTCCCAAGCCCAATTTTTAAAATTGTGAGGACGCAATTTCTTAATGGGGAAATATTGTAACGACCCAAAATTTTGAATAAATTTTGTTTCCAAACATTCTGTGTTATTTTATTTTATACTCAAGAAAATATTTTCATTTAATAAAATGAGTATAATTAAAATAAGACCATTGGGTTTCAACTGTTATATGACCGTTGGCCAATATGACTGTTGGAAACTAAATGTTTCGATTATTGTCTATAAATACAAGTGATCTTGATTAATTAATATAGAAAAGAGATTTGATGGCCCCATCCAGTAGTCTCGGGCCGATCGAACCCCATCTGACAGAACTCAGGAAGGAGGTAGCACCTTTGGGCTTTGCCCTAGACCAAATCGAAGCCAAACTTCATCATGTGAAGCAAGAACAGAATCACCTTCGCAAGAAGTTCAAGCTGATAGAAATCACTACTCGAGCAATGTTGGTCGAGCCACCCCAAGATTCTATCACCCTATCACACCTTACTTTTAGGTCCTATGCTAGTGTTATAAGGTGTAATGTAACGAGACTGTAACTGCCTTGTGTAATTCTGGTTTTTAAATAAAAATTTTTATTTCTCCTTATGGTGAAGTTTGTAAATTTTAAAACATCTAGATAAATTTAGTATGCATATTATTGATGAATTTTAGAAAAAGGATATTTTAAAAATATTTATTTAAACCTTAAATAATTAATAATGTTTAGTGATTTTCAAAAAATGGTCTTCTACAGTTATGTTCAGGAAGAAATTTAGAGTCTAATAAGATCAACATAATTTTTGATGAATAGTAAATTATGAATAGTGATTTTACGCTTATGATTAGTAATGTGATCAAATTGATTAACTAACATCACTTAATAAAGTATTAATATAATATAGGAACCTTGAGTAAGTAATTTGATTCAATAAAGTAGGTAAATAACTATTTCAGAGATTATTGGTTAAGTATTAGTTTTTTTGGGTGAATAGTGTTTTTTATTTAAAAATTAAATTAAAAATATTTAGAAAATTATTTTCATAAAATGGAGTTCATTTTTGAAATAAGAGCATCGATATTTGGTTAAGGTGAATTTTTTGGATTTTTTTTAAAAAGTTGAATTTTCAGTTAATAGTGTTTTTATTTAAAAATTAAATTAAAAATATTTAGAAAATTATTTTCATAAAATGAAGTTAATTTTTGAAATCAGAGCATCGATATTTGGTTAAGGTGAATTTTTGGGATTTTTTTTGAGAAAGTTGAATTTTTGGTGAATAGTGAAAATACAGTTTTGAGTTTCGGGTGTTTAATGACATCATTAAGGATGTAATAATTATGTAATAATTCTGGTATACTTGTTAATAATAATATAACGTATTAGGTGTCCCAAGTGGACAATACCATGGGAAAATACCATGGTCAAGCCCATGGTTATTCCAATACCACCGATGAGGTGTCCCTTGGCAATTAATGCTTTGTCCCCTCACTTCTCCTATAAATACCAAGCCTTTACCTCATTCATTTCATTTTTGAATCCTCAATAATTATGTTCTGGTCTATTTACCTCCCAAATAGTCCTCACAAGGTTCCCTCAAGCCTCCCAGGGTCCTGACCTTCAAGCTTTCAAAGTTTCTCTTCTAGGTAAGGGATCCTACCTCTCTCCTTCTTTTCATGTATTCTCCTTTATGTCATTTATTTTAAGCTCCATGTTCTTATGTTGGGGATGTTCTTTTATATTCCTCCTACTGTCCTTTTCATGTTCATTTTATGAGAGACCCCATATTTCTCTCATCAATTCATTTTAAGAATGTTTAAGTGGCGCCGTTAAGCTGCTGAAGTTTTTTAAGGGATTCTTTCACCCTTCTCATTGTCAAGTATTATTTTCATGTCATGTATTTAAAGTTCCTTTTTATTATGTTGGGGTATGATATATATATCCACCATACTTTTATTTTATGTTCATATGATGATACACCCTATTTTATCTCATCAATTCATTTTTTTGATGTTTTAAGTGACGCCGTTAGGCTGCCGAATTTTCATAAGAGAAATCTTATTTTTGTCTACCTTCATTGTGTTTCATTTCATATGGTATGTCATTAAAATTTAATTACCATGTTCTTATATCCTTTATATTCTTTCCCTATACTGTTTTATGGATCATTTATGAGTGGATGGCCCTTGTCCCATCTCTTTTCAATATTTTCTAAAACACTATAACATAGACGTTATGCTGCAGAATTTTCGTCTCAAAATGTCTCTCTCTCTTTCTAAAATTTATTTATTTTATTAAGTGAATACTCAAATCTATTTTTTATATAGGGGTATTTACATATATATCAAAATTTTCTATTTTAAATTCTGTGATTTACATACATGAGACCCGCTTTCCTTTTCCGTGGGTTTAAAGTGACATAAATATCACATCTTTAAAGCGGTTTTTAGATGTTATAACTATGAAATTAAACCCATTTATTTTAGGCTATATGGGTTATTTATGAAATTATTGATGATGATATATTTGTCTCACATGATAATAAATACAAATTAATGGTGCACCCTAATATCACTCTAATGTGTTGGGTAAAGACTTAATCTCTAGAGATGACCATTTTAATGATACCTTGGTGAATAACCTTTGTAATTTTTTAATGACACCTTGGGGATCGACCTTGGTGATACAAAAACTATTATCTAAGTTAAATTTTGTAGCCACATCTTCAAGTTATGAAATGTGTTATTTTTATTGTGAAATTCCTCATCATCTATTTCTCATGCTTTAAAGTTATTTATCATGAAATTATTGATGTATCTCTAGTTCACATGTAAAATGTTTCTCTTGTTTACCATTATTGGTACTTCTTCTCATCCTTTATTTTGATGTCTATCTCTAGGATATGAAATGGAGTATATGAACATAGTATTAACCTTTGATGAAGCCTTAAAAGTGGTTTAGAAGAATGTTTATGTTTTTTTCATGTATTATGATCCTGATTTCCAAGACACCAAACCTTTAAGATCCTCGGTTTTGTATAATGTAATGAAAGATAATGTGATAAAAAGGCGGGTTGTAATATATAGGGTAGGATCGGGTCATGTGTGTGCATGTGGAAATCATTTTTGTTAAAAACATTGTTTTTTCATGCACCAACCGGAAGCTCCTATATCGTTCAGCGTGACCCTCAGAATCCAACCATCGGGTCCCCCTTCAGCTCTGATTTTGATGGGGGAATTTTTTGACTGTGAATTTCAGATAGGTAAATGAGTGGGCTCTTTTAAATAAACCCAAAGGAAAATTGAGACTAAAGGGATGATTTCGTTGTGGGAGAGGGAGGTGCATGCAAGAATTAGGGTGTGATCACATGATTCCCCATGGAACACAAAAGCTTGTGAGACCAATGTGACATGAAATGTGAACTTCCTCCGTAACCCACTGTGAACTCACCAAGGCACCGACGAACAAGAGTATCAGTGAGCACTCAAGATGTCTGGAAGCACACAATACTTTTCACACCAAATGAAACATTAAAGGGACCTCCTCCCACTTCTTCTAAAAAAACCTTCCAAGTCAAGGGGGAGAAGTAAGAGAGTTCGGCACAGAATGTTATCTTAGGCATGCTAACCCTTGCGCGCCTAATACGATGTCAATTGGTCGTTCGTACGCAACACCTCTTATGCACCACCTTTATGGATTTATGCTATAAAATGAAGTCCACCCCCACCCACCACACTTTTAGGATGGTTACAAAAGAAGAAACACTACTCTGTTTTGGGAAAGACACCTCATCCACGACCGCATGAAACACACTAAAGCCTCAAGGTATTGAATCTTTCATGACAGGTACCCAAGGGTCCTCCTTTGGGTGGGCCCTCATGGGCATTATCCCCATACATTTTCTTTTACCCTAAGTCATTTTCATGCAAAATACCACTCTTGAGTGCAAATTTCTCTTGCATCGGACCTATTTTGGGAGCATCCTTCTGGTTTGCGGGCAGCCATTTCATCTTGTGCAGAGACTCCCATCTGGCATGCGGCCCTCCTTGTGCACTGCATGTTCCATCCTTACCCTAAGGCACATTGTCTGATCCCCTCTTATATGTGACACCTCGTTCATACACATGCTTCTCCCATACGACCTTCTAGGTTTGTATGAAGTGATTTCAAGGTCCCTTGGGTGGTGCTTTACATTGCATTACTTAGTCTTATGCTTCTTTACATAGGAACGCTAATTACTATTACTTCTTTTCATAGCCACGATAACATTGGCAACTACATTGATGTTTCCTTCCCTTCACCAAGGGTTAAAGTGTGCCAGTTATGTAAGTCCTAGGGGTGCGAAGTGAACCTGACTCACCCCAGCTTCTGAACCTTAAACTACCAATCTCTGTCATCCTCATCACATGATGTTAAACTGTGGCCTCACCCCATGCATCATATGTGGGGTGCCTTGTCTCAGACATTCTCTATACCTAGTCATCTCCACAGGTGTGAGATCATACTCAAATATAATGAGATATTCTCTACAAGAGTGGCTCTTATCTGTGGAGAAGTGAAACCATCTTGGTGTAAGCCCCTATCCTTTCATGCAAGAGGTCTCACCCCTGGTCATCCTTTCTTCTTCAGTGCCAAAGACCAGAGGAGATCTGTCCATAGAGAACTTCATTATCCCATCTCTTTCCCTATGAGCTTTATCTCCTATGGGCATCTGTCTTGGAGTAATTCCCAATCTCTATCTCCCTGAGATGCTAACCACGTGTAAGCCCCTATTTCTTATTTGGGCTGCTAACCACGTGTAATCCCCTATTTACTCTTGTGCTGATAACCACGTGTAAGTCCCTTTTTATTTTTTGGATGCTAACCATGTGTAATCCCATGTTTCCTCATTGGGCTGTTAACCACCCATAAACCCCTATTTACTCTTTGGATGCTAACCCTACATAAGCCCATGTTTCCTCTTTGGGCCTCTAACCATGTGTATGTCCCATTCTAGTTCCCACAGATGCACCTTTCACGACTTGAACGTTAGGCCTTTATTACCTCTTGTTTCTCACACTGAGTATGAGTCGCATGGTATTAGAGTAAGAATCGACCATGATATCATCTCTTTTCCACCTTAGCATGTAAGCTCTAAACCATACCTAACTATGTTTACATTGATCCTTGTCTCCTAGGTAAGGTACTTAGGAATCCTCCCTAAGGTTCAAGCCCAACACCTACTAGTCTCGACACTTCATGTCGGTTCACTATCATCCCTCATGACATTAAACTACATCCACCATTCTGAATTAAGTGAACTTTGTTCATTATCCCCTACGCAAGGTACGTAGTAATCCTCCCTGAGGTTCAATCCCAACACCCATCAGTCCCGACCACATCACATTGGTCCACCATCATCTCGCAAGATGTTAAAATATAAGCCCCTTTTGTCCCACTGGATGTTAAACTTTAACCATTCGAACTACATGGGATTTCATCCTTATCTCCTAGACAAAGTATGTAGGAAGCCTCTTTAAGGTCCAACCCCAATATATTGTAAGCCGTTATTTTCCCCAATCAATGGAAAGATATATTTTTCCCCAATCGATGGTAAGAAATTGTTTTCCCCAATCAACAGTATGTCATTATTTTCTCCAATCAATGGTATGTTATTCTTTTCCCCAATAGACAGTAAGTCGTTGTGTTCCCCAATCAGCATTAATCCATTTTAATCCATCCTGTAGTAATCCATTGTTAGCCCCACAAGACGGTAAGACTTTTTGAGATGAAATACGTGGTCTTGATCCATGTCTCATAGACATGGTACGTAGGAAGCATCCTTGAGGCTCAACCCCAAGTACTATTATATTTTGGTGTACCCCCCCTCCCCCCATTGGGATCCACATCTACGGTCTGCTATTCGAGCATCAGACCAATCCCAGGCAGCGAACCACGCATAAGCCCCATCATGCCTTTAGGTCTCTTTCCTCTGCACACACCCCAATTCCATTCCCCATCCCGAACAATGTGGACTTTGATTCCCTACCAAGGGATACATAGGAAGTCTCTTCGAGGATCAAGCCCAACATCACCATCGCTCTCACAATAGTCCTATAACATTCTCCATTCACAACTCTCACCAATCCATTTCCATCATGATTCTTACCCAGGCCTCCACATCCCATTGAGATCATGTCGACCACTTTCTCCTTGCTCCTAGAAATAATCAGGTTACTAACCATGCATTATCCCCAGTATCAGCGATCCCTCCAGGGGTTGCACCCATCTAGTCCACTATTTTCAGTGTTCTGATTAGTCTGATCTATCTTCTATAGATGTTAAAATCATATCATGCCATGTTTTATACATGGGAAGATGAGTAAAACCTCATAGACATGCCTATCGCAAAAACATTACCCAATTTCTATGTGGAATGCCTTGGGCTTCCACTCCATTGATAAGCACTGTCATAAGAAGAAGAATCCCAAACACGTCAGTGTTCCAGCTTCCACACACACCCGTGATGTCCAACATGACTAGTCCCCCAACAAAATGTTTCTACCCTTTCTAGAACCCTTGGAATTTCTTGAAAAAAGCATCCTAATTAACTGGAATCCATGAAGACATGGAACTAGGAAGAGTTTCATGAACAATATATTATGTCTATGAGGGAGACTTATACTAGGAAACAAGTTTCAAGTAGGAATACACAAAATGAGAAACTGACATCCCATCATCCTATTTTGATTAGGAAAAAACATTCCTGAATAACTAACATCCCTCTTGTTATACCCTTGGAAAACCAATCATTCCCAACATTCCAAAGCCTAAACTATAAGAAAATCCTCCCTCTCAAGAATCTTATAATACCTAGGGATTGTTTTGGAGTAAACCAACTCTAAACATAAAGGGATATTTAACGGCATATAATCGAATCTATAAGGATGATCAAGTATGTTTCGATCAACTATTATACTTTTTATTTATTATTTCTATTATCCTTATGTTTCCCCCACACATTTCACAAAAAAACATATAATATTAATTATGAAATATTTTAACATTATATTAAGGATTTTAAGCTACTTTAACCATCATATTTAATATATATATAAATTTCAAAATTCTCTTTCCCTCTCTTTCGAAAATGTCCCGTTAGAAGTCTGTTAACCACCTACGAAGAAATTTCCCAGTAAATTTTAATAACCTCCTTAATGGATGGATATTATGAAATATATATATTATATAATCATTTAATTATTTATATTATAATTTTATTTAATTAATTATTCTAGTTTATAATTTCCAATTTAAAAAAATAGAGACCTCAATGTAAAATGAGAAATGTTTAATTAAAACCTGATATCAAGATGATTACCCAATAACTAGGGAAATTAATAAATATAATTAAATGAATATTATTTATAAATATTAGTAAAAATTAAAATAATTCAATTATGTATCAATTTTTTAATAAGTCTATAATTATTCATCAAGAGAATCAAAAGCAATGAAAAAAGATGGAATTAATGTAAGGGTATTCTCAAACCCAAATACTTTTCTTTGGGTTATCCAACTTTCTTAACATACTTGATCTGGATATTACTATATTTTTCTTTAAATATAATTTCCATATTATTCGTTTTTCTCTTTAGGGATATATATTCTTGCACCTTTACATATAATCCAAATATGATGATTTTACAAAAAATAATTCTTTTCCAAAAGACATATTTTACTCCTATTTAGTTGTTTATTATTCACACAAGAATGATTATGATTATGCCAAATATGTTATCCCTTATTAAATTGGGAACCCCAAGTTTATTAATGAAATTATTTTTGATTATATCCTTGTGAAACCCATTAATTTTAATGGGTTATTTAATTACTATGATTGTTATACATTCTATGTGGGATTTATGATTATGTAAATATTATGATGTGACAGTTGGTCCTGAAATTATATTTCCCACCAATATATTGGGTAATGTGATATATATCATGATATAATGTGTAATATGAATGAGCATGATGATATATTTTTTCACAAAGATAATTTTATGATTATACACATATGTTATTCATGATCATGATGCTAGATTTATTTGTAACTATGTGTGGTTTTTGACCGATATGACAATATGTTTCATTTTTATGAATTTCCACATTACATGCCTTTATAAAATGTTCCCCTATTGATATTGATTATGATAATTTTCTTATGATATTATTATTATTGTTATGCTAACCCATATTATACTGAATCATGTCCCTTATTCACCCTATAATTATGATTTTTTCTCACACCTTTCATTTATGTATATCCTTAGGTGATTTCATGTACTAAATGGTATGCATGTTTTTATAAGGATAAATACAAATGATTAAAATAATCTTTTTTCTTTTATTATATATATATATATTATGTATAATCCTAATTTTCCCAAGACACTGAACCATTTGATCTTGTATTTTTATCTCTATTATATTTTTTATCATGAAAATGATGTAATAGTTATGTAATAAAAATTAGGGTAACTATAATTTAGTTGGACATCATAATAGTCAATTTGGACTTCTAGAGGAGTTACATAGACATCAAAATTGTCAATTGAAAAATCAATAAGTGATAGTTGGACTTTGAAAGAGTCATTTGAAAAGATCATAAGGGTCATTATTCTATAATTATAAATCATTTGAAGGGAAGATGAAAAAGATATGTATGTACATATAGATACCATAAGATTCATTTTTACTCTTATTATTTAGGATTTCTATAGTGAGATGAAGTTATGAGTGATTAAATAAGAAGATTTTATGTTGTTCTAAGATATTGCATATATAATTGACATTCATTTAATCCATGAATCATGTTGCGACTTATCAATAATTTATGAAGGGGAATTTCATAATGTGAATATGGATTTCATGAAATGATAATTTTTATTTTAAGAAAATTATATTTTTCCTCATATTGTGAAGTAGAGAGTTGAACCATGAGGTTTATTGTATGAGAAAATGCATTCTAACATGGACTGAATTAACGATCATGGATTTTTCATTAGTAAGTAGAGGTGTTTTTTAATAACATGTGGATAATAATATCCTAAACATATTAGAATATTGAATAGAAATTTTGTATTAGTATTTTAATTTGAATTATAAATGAATTAGTTTTTACATTTCATGGAAGAGTTTACATATACAAATACTTAAATATGATTACATGGAAGAAAATATTAATGTTTATAAATGAAAAGAAAAAGTGATTCAATTTTTATGATAGAAAAATAATTATATTAATCCTTTTGAGAATATTAATAGCATACAGTTGTGCATAAAATATAAATAGGATTATGATCTGATATCCATTTAACTCATGTGGAGGCTTAATCTTACATCATTAATCATTCCTTAAGAGGAATCATTTTGTTCAATTAATGCGAAATTGAAACTATAATTAGTTTGATTTTATAATACGTTAACTTTTATTTTCTTTCATATAGAAGATTATTGATAATAAAATAAGAGTTATGTGTGTGTGGGATAAAAACAACAATACATCGGGGATGTAGTCATCCTTTTAGAAGAATGACATCATTAACAAATGTATCATATTTATTTCCTATTTCCTACATAATTGTTATACTTTTAGAGGATTTTATTGAATAAGAAAAATTTAAATCATGTTTTAAAAAGATTTTAAACATTTATTCACCCCTCCCCCTCCCACCCACAAACACACCCTCTCCTTAGTGTTTATTGCCTGGAAAGTGATACTAAAATAATATTATGTGTTTGGTGAATTTTTTAAACCCATAAATCGTTTGAAATTGTCCAATATTACTTTTTCTATGATGAGAGGAACTCCATAACTATTTGATAACATCTTCCGTAAACCCACTTTTCATGAATGTAATCATATTTTTTTCACAAAGAACTTGGTTGTATCCTTCAATGAATCTTTTTTATAATGAATTGTGTTCTTCTATGATTGATGTACTTAGTTGGTATGAACTCTAGTTTTATTAAATATAATACATAACCTTACATTTAATATTAAAAATCCCCAAATAGCTAAGAAATTCCTTATGGGTTAGCTACATTAAATTCTAATTTTCCCAACCTACCATTACTCTTTAATTCATTGCGTTATCATAGTTATAAATGAGTGTGGTTGTAATAGGGTACTTCCTTTGTTATTATTGGTCTGTTTGGAATTGAAGGGGAGTGTTGGGGTTGGTTACCATTTTATAGAATGACCAAAAGTCATGTTTATAATTTTAATTCATTTGTTTCCTCTTGAAAAAAAGGGTATAAAATTGAAATTAAAAAAATAGAGATGGTATGAAATGATTCATTGTGCTAATTCATACAGATCATGACCCCCATAAAAATAAAAATGGAATATTTCATAATGAATTCATTATATTTAATTGTCATCCCATTATATAAAAAATGGATAATAAAAAAATTATATTAAAATTTAAAAAAACAAGGGGAATGATTTTTCATTAAACACCATTTGTCATGAATTTTATTCAAGTTTAGAAAGGGAAAGTTTAGTTGGTAATTAACTTTTAGATTATTTGAGTGAGTATTTATCATTTAATTTGGAATTATTGATCATTATTTGTATTGAAGGAGTCAATCCTCCTCTTTATAGCCAAAAATTTTTAAACATTGACCCTAACAACCCTTAGCCACAATGCACACCTATGAAAATACTAATTATTAGAACATAATTAATTGTTTCTAGTGAATATATTTGAAATTATATCAAGCCTATTATATGGATGGGATGATTTTGATATGATAATAACTTTTTATATTACTCTCACTTGATATAAAAGTTATATAAATTTAGTTTTTGGTAGTTTGTAACATTTTTATTGGGTGAATTAATGAATTCAAATAGAATTGAATGTGGGAAAGAATAATTAAGGTATGTTGATTCCATAAATTAGAAATGATTAATTCCACTATGAAAATAATGTTGAAATAATTTTAACCCTTTATTTTTCTTGATTGTGATTTAAATGTTGGATTTTTCCCCAAGAGTTAAAAAAGAAAGTATGGGGGAGGGATAATATCATAATTTTAAAAATAAATTAATTGTATGTAATTTATGATTAACCTAAATTTTTATTTAATATTTTTAATTAATGAATTCTTTTTAGTTTGAATTATTGGAATTAGTTAAAAATGACTTTTTATTCATTATTTTATTTATTATTTCATTTCATACTTTTTTTTGGACATATACTATACATAAAATGAGTTTTCAATGATTTTTAAGTGTTCTATTTGATTAAAAGGAGAATTAGAATGGTAGCATGTGATTAAATCACATTTCATAGGGGTTGTGTGTGGTGAGATTTCCAATTTCACACCACATGTAATACTAACCAAAAGCTAACTTGCTACATATGATCTACCTATAGTGAGAAGAGATTTTGTGAGATTAAATGGAGCATTGTGTGATATTTAATACAAAGTGTCAGAATATCATACTAACTAGTCCACAATGTTGAACATATTTGAATAAACTTTGTGTCCCAACAATTGTTTATGAATAACTTGTCGAAAATGAGTATTATGATATAT
The DNA here is from genome assembly GCA_963277665.1 of Viscum album. Classification (NCBI taxonomy): domain Eukaryota; kingdom Viridiplantae; phylum Streptophyta; class Magnoliopsida; order Santalales; family Viscaceae; genus Viscum; species Viscum album. Next base: position 1,228,831,626 of record OY728162.1, on the reverse strand, counting down.
TAAAAAATGTTAGTAGTGAGATAAATCTGATTAACCAATCGAATCATCCATCAAGTTAGGTTAAAATTTCATTCTCCAAACTCACATAAGAATAATAGGGGGGTTTTTAGGAATAAATCACTTCCAAAGATACTCATTTAAGGTAAAACATGATGCTTGATAGGCTACATTAGATTCATTCCAATGGAATTTCATCATTCTAGAATAACATCTCCAATTATTACACATATTAGATTAATAGGGCTTAACCACAAGATATGTAGGATTAAATTATCCAAAATAAACCATGCATTATATTAAAGTGAACACTGCATGGCATTAGTAAGGTAAAATAAAATTTATTCCTATGAATTCTATTCATCCCCTATAATCCATATATAATTTTTTCTTCACATTAAACCCCTACCTATGTGGGATTAAATTATATTTACAGAAATAAATTTAGGATCATCTAAAAACCCCATTGTCTATGATTTCCCAATTCAAGAAAACATATATAGATCTCCTAGATTGAATCTATACAAATATCAAGTGAAGCAATAGATTGAATATGATGGTGGAATAATTTCAATGTATAAAAGATTCATGGTTTTGTGTTTAATTAAGGAATCATCCCCACTGGTTGATATATGTAGAATCAATCAAGTGAAAGGGAATATTTTAATCTTGGGAACTAATTTCCATGACAGAATTTTGGGTAAAGAAGAGACAAAGAGGATAATACATGTACAATCAGAACTTTAAATTAATATTAGGTGGATCCTGGACTCATCCATTCAAAACATATTTTAGTTTTTTCTTTATTCCCTCATTATAGTTCTTAGAGATCTCACCCTATTTTCCCATATTCATGGATAATTAACACCACATTGGTGGTTTATCCTGAGGGATATATGTTTTACTCCCTAAGACCCATGTTTAAAATGATATTTTTCAACTTTTACTTTTGAATTGAAATGTTTTGAATGAATTATGTTTAGATGGTTTCATTCATTGTTTTTTCTTTTCCCTATACTTATTCTTTCATTATTTTAATTTCCATTCCCCATATCTAATTAATACCACATATAATGGAATAGTGTTGTTTGGGTAGTGAAATTTCATGTGATTATAGTCATGTGAGTGAGGTAAAATACTTAGGAGTGTCATTATAATTCAATTCATCTTATCCCTCTTGGGAGTTTACATTACAATGAGCCTCAAGGTCTTGAGTGTAATAGCTAGAGATTTTATGAAAAATATTCTTTTTAATTTTATTAATGCCTTGTGTTGTACGCTACACCAAAATGAGCTTGCACAACACACATCCTTGACTTTCCTTGCATGCAATCGTGACCTTCCTCGATAGCGTGTGTAGTACGCAATACCGAGTTTCACTAAACAACGATATGCTATTAAAATATTATTATAACTAGCCGTTATGAATAGTAATAACCACGTTTTAAAATTTTAGAAATTTTAGCTCTCAAAATGGACTTCATTTTTGGATTCGTAGTATCGAATTTAGCCTAAGGTGAAATTTTGGTACTTTTTGGATAACTTTCATTTTCTAATGAATAGTGAAAATTACTAAATTTTAATTAAAAACAACTTTTTTAATCGAAATAATTAATAGTGATAAATTATTAATTTGAGTGGTTTTAAATTATATTTAGAATATATTTTTACAATTCAATACAATGTTGGTCATTGGAGGTAATTTCACATTTACACCAGACATACACAAGTGTTAATCTTTTGATAGTTATTATTTTTTAAAAACACGCTATTTGTTGTGACAGCGGACATTAATTATAAAATTAATTAATGCAACTTATATGTTCGGAATTTTTCAAAATAGAAATAATTTTTGAATTCGGAATATCAATTATAGCTTAGGGTGAAATTTTGACATTTTTCTGAAAAACTTCAATTTTTGATGAATAGTGAAACTACTAAGTGGTAGTTAAAAAATTAATTTTTTCATAAATCTTAATTTTACCGCTTCTGTGAATGGAATTTAAAAAATCCGAGAGACACGGTTGATGTCAGTAAGTAAAATGTGGTTCAATGAGATGAAAATAATTTTTGGTGAATAGTAACTTTATATTTTTATTTACCACGGTTAAAAGTAAATAGGGTAATTAAGGGTAAAAATGATATTAATATTAACCTAACACATGTCCTAATCCTATTGGACAAGTGTATATCGACCAAAAACAACCTTAAGTGTAACATATTATCATTTAGGCCCACTTGGATTAGATTAGGACTTTTATTATTATTTAATTCAAAGAAGAGTTAAAAGAGTAAAAATCAAAGTTTATTTACTAAAACATTTTTAATATAGGGTTATACATAATATAATTTCTACTATAAATATTCATTAGAAATCTAAAAATATTTCCTACATAATGGTATTTTATTTGTAATTTTTATACTTTAAATAATTTAATTTATGTATGACACAACGATGATGAAGTAATTACCTTTTTAAGAAAATATTAACATAATTGATGTTATAAATTACCAAATAAATGTAATTTGAGACTTTTAATGACTTAAAATAATTTTATAGGTTACTATTACATGTTATTGTTGATTTACGTAACTTGGTTTGAACTTATCATTCTGTTAGAAATTTCATAAAAATCATGTACCAAATAGGGTCAAAATTGACATGAATTAGTTTTTTAAAAAAAAATATTATATTATTAATTGTTATTTAATTCCTAAAAATATAAGGTTCGGAAAAATGACTTATATAAGGATATATATATTAATAATAAATAAATTGGGGTTCGTTTGGCTTGATATAGTAAGTTTATTAACCATATAGTGTAAGAAAACAAAAAGACACGGTAAAAGTTAAATTATTTAACTTAAAGTAAAATCTAATTGATAAGGTTAAAATAATAACCTAAACTTGTCTAAATCCTATTGGATGAGATTTTTTAGACCCATCCCCACTTTATCTTCGAATTAATACCATTTGGAACCATTATAAACCGAATTTTACCTTAATATAAAATAATATTTTGAGATTTTCCTAAGATGCCCCTCTCCTCCCTTATAAAAGGGCACCTCCTCCCTCTCCTCCTCAAACCAATTTGAGCATTCAAGCTCGTCCAAACCCTGCCCAAATCTCTTCTACACTTACCTAGTATCATCCTAGAGGTCCTGGTATTCTTCAAATACCATCCTTTGTTCTTTAAGTGGAGGTTAAGTGAAGGCGCGTCAAAAAGAGGTAATATCCATTACCGATCTTTTTCAATTTGTTTCTACTTCAACTTCTTCTTCTTTAGTTGTTTCATGATAAAGTAATAACATCAGTATTTATTATATACTGATATGTTATTATAAATATGAAACAACTCTAATTAACCTTCTATCCATCCTACGGAAAAAGGAAATCACCGCGCGTGCGTACGTACGGAATACCGTCTCCACGCCGTGGTGTAATCTATTTTCCGCCACCACCTTAATAGGATGGGTATAATGGTGTAATGAGTAACTATATAAGATTATTATAAAGTGATATTGATACTGAAATAGTATACACACACTTAAACACAATTCCACGACCATGGGAACGATATCATCGCTCGTGCGTACGTACGGACTACCGTCTCCACTACTCGATGAGATTCATTCTCAATGATTAAACATTCATGAATGATTATAAAGTATATATAAGCAATAATAATGAAATATATGACATTATAAAGCTACTGGATTTAAGTGTATATATATGTATTTCATCTACTTAATTCCACTAAATTCAATAAGGAAACGAAAACAGCGTTCATGCGTACATACGGCCTACCGTCTCCATGAACGGTGTATTTCATTCCATTTATTGATCCATTATATATATGTATATTCTGAATATATATTATATATAAATCATGTTTTATATTCTATAATTAAGTAATAATTATCTAAGTAATCATATGAATAATTACAAGTTAAAACACGAACGACAAATGAGACGATTTTACCCAAAACGCTACTTTAACATGAATTTACAAAAGAACGGGTAATATAAAGTCATAAGTGAACCATATATGATATAATAACAATGAATATGATTCTGTAATAAGTCAATGACATTATTTAAATCATTATACAGGAGGTTCAGACACTTACGAAGCAAATCAGACCTAAGGTAAGGGAAATATCACAATCTCATTTTTATCTGAGATTGTTTATACTTTGATATTTACTTGGGTGTATTTTATCATCCACATCCATGGTTCCTCAATATGTAATATTATTTCCATCCACCTACAATTGTTTAAAACCAATTTTACCCTTCAGTGAGTTTTTAGTAAAGAATATGAAAGGAATCTTTTGTCGTTTTTCGTACGAGGTACTTCTTGACTTTTCCGACAAAAGTACGAAGAATGTTTTTTTTAACTTATACGGCATGAATGGAATTTTAAAAAATTATTTCCAAGAAGCTTCCTTTAAAAGTTTTCAAGTTTACTTTTAATCAACTTCTTTTATTTTAAAGTCATATGACATGTTATGAAAGGAAAAATCTTTTTGAAAAAGAAAGGATATTTTCCTCAAGAATGGAGTTCAAGTGTTTTATCAAAATTATTTTCCATCTAAGATAAAAAAGGGTTCTGTTTTTATCCCTGTTATTACATTGATTTGATTATGTTGTGATGGAATTATTTTTATGAATTCCTTTATCCTATATGAATTGTTTTATGATGCTATGATGGTTAAGATTTCCATTTTTATTACATGGGTTATGTAATGATATATGATTTATGATTTTGTGGCACACATAAGAATGGTATCATTATGAGATGGTTGGGACCTATATCTCCCTCCAATGCATTGGGTAAAGATTTTATATCTCATGAGATAGACATGGCCGGAATGGTAGGTTATACCGGTTCAGTGAAACAGGACTGAAACGAGGGTGACTCGGTTCAAAAAGGGACTTTTTCCACTAAGATAGTCTTGGAAATGAGTCTTGACTAATAAGAAATGATTCTCTATGATTATGTATGTATGACAAAAAGTTTAATGTTTTAAGTTATGATTATTGTGATTACATTTCACTGCCATCAGTTATCCCGCGTTATGAAATTATGATCTCTTTTACAGGTTAAGATTTCCAAAAGTTATGTGCTTATGTATATGATGTGATTGATATTTCTTTTGTTTACCCTTACTGAGAATTTGAGCTCACCCTTTTATGTTTTCTTTTCCCCAGGATATAAAGAAAGGTTTTAGGTATAAAAAAGAAGAAGATCTTTATGGGAGATATTGAAGATCTTTCACTAGGATTAGAAGATTATATTCTGAGTTTCCAAAGACACTAAACTATTACGATCTTTGTGTGTGTGTTTTTGTTATGTACTAAGTATTCCGCAAATGTAATGTAATGTCAATGTACGTCAAGCTTCAGGTCTCTACAGTTGGTATCAGAGGAAAGGTTTAGTCAACCTTTGGAAACTAGGATGCGAAAACGTTAGTGAGATCCCTAGAGATATTTCTACGGTATGTATAGGGATGACCCTAAGTTTAAGTATATGTATAGGTTATAGTACTAGAACTACGCTAACGATCATAGAATTAAACCTAAGATATTAGATATTGAAGGTACTCCCCCTTTATTATGTTGTTTTCCCTAGCATGATTTTTTCCTTTCACACTATTCTTTTTGGTTTTTAGACGATGGATGGAACTCGAAGGAACCGTGTTGATCAATGCAATGGACAATGCAATGATTTTCCTCCTGAACAAACAAATGTTATGGGAGATGGAGTGAAAAATCTTATTGCTATACTTAAACAATCTATGAATCATTTTGGACTTCCAAATGAGCAGAGAAGGGAACAATATTCTATTGAGTCCTTCATGAGGCAACGTCCACCTTCTTTCTGTGGGTCTTCTGATCCACTTGTTGCTGAACAATGGATCAGCACCACTGAAAAGATATTTTCAGTTCTTCAATTTTCTGAACATGATAAATTCATCATAGCCGTGTATCGTTTGGAAGGTGATGCTGATCAATGGTGGAATCTTATTAAGAATACGAGGCAAAGGGATGAAATTGAGTCCATGTAATGGGACGAGTTCAAGAACTTATTTTTCAATAAGTACATCCCTCGTATTCTTCGAACAAAGATGGTGAAGGAGTTTCTTGAACTAAAGAAAAATGTTGATGAATCTTTTGGTATATACGAAGCGAATTTTACAAGACTTGCAAGGTATGCATATGGCATTATCATCCAACCTGAAAGTAAAGTTGATCGATTTTTCAGTGGCTTAAAACCAAGTCTTCGAAGGGCATTAGCTATAAGAGACATCAGTAGCTATGAAGAAATTGTGTGTTGTGCTATCAAGGTAGAAATGGAAGTTGGTGTTACATATCCATCTCATGGTTTTGACAAGAAACGAAAGATGGAGTTCAAGGAGTAATCTCATAATAATGGTGAAAAGAATATGAATGTTTCCTTATGCTCAAAGTGTGGAAAGAAGCATGGTGGAGATTGTCTTAAAGGGATTAGAAAATGTTTTAAGTGTGGAAAAGAAGGTCATCGAGCAGCTGAGTGTCGAAGTAATGGAAAAAGGGTTTCTAATGATGTGAATAAAGCAAACACTGCAGAGAACGCACCACGAACACTTCAATGCTTCAAGTGCAAGGAAATGGGGCATTATGCTAATAAATGCCCTAATCCAAGGGTTAGTGATGATCGACATGAGCAACCGCTTAAGGAAAAGGACAAAGGGAAGTCACATGCGATCACTATTGGCAATGTTGAATATGACAACGATGTGGTGGAATGATTAAGTTTTTATGTAATGGGATTCCAAAATAATGTTGTATCATGGAGTATTGGAATGTTTATGTATTGGTCTAATGTGGTATTCAAAGTGATTGAGATATTATGCGCATAATGAAGGGAAAACGAGAAAATGAAATGTTTAACAGTATTCATGAGCTCATGATTGATATAAGGACTAAGTGATATCATGGTTTGAGTATATAGAATTTTGAGGATATTGGTATGTGGAAGGTGTTAACTTTTAACTGCATTCATTTTTTCACTAAGGTATTCAAGAGAATACATGATTAAGGACTTTGAATGTTTGGAATGTGACCAACAAAACATATCTTATGATATATGGGGATTGACGATGGTGTTAAATCTCTTGTAATCGTTTTCACTATGTTATGAGAGTGGACTGCAGTATTATGCATAAGCCTAAAGATTGGAATGGATTATGTTGGACATAAGTTAGTATTGTTTAAGGATAGAAGTTTTTTTCAATATTATTGATGGGATGTTATAGTAATATAGTTTTAGAAAAAGGACAACCTGCAGGACGGGTGACAGCCCATCGCGTCGGACAAGGCTGTGGCAATCGAACCCACAACCGAAGTGCGACTGGCCTTTATCGCCTGCCACTGGCCTACAGGAAGTCCCTGTTTTGTAGAGACTAGTTTTATTATATTAAGTTGTATGATATATGATGTATACGTCCATTTTAGGAACCATATATGATTAATCTCACTATAGATCGACTTATGTATATAATTTTTGCTAACCTTTTGTTTGAGACAGATGGAATGACCTGTCATTCTATCACATGATCTGCTAACACTTCACGAATAACAAATTGATCTTCATTTAATTAAGAGATGAAGTGGAAATTGTTCAAGGCACGAACAACAATGACATTGTACCAAAATAAAGTAAGTATTTATTCTAATTCAAATTTTCAACTTTAGGGAAATGATCTTGAAAACCAAAAATGTTGTCCTAGTGATCATATACCTGATGAATCAGATGGTACCTTAGATCATCACAAATTTATGGATTTGTGATTACTGGCGTTTCTATAGCCATGTTCTCTACCACTCTCCATCAGAACATGATGGTTAGATTTCTCTTCCATATCCATATTTTCACTTATGTGGAAACCCAGTGATTAGTTTATTTGGGTAATCGTTACATTTCATACTTTAGTTTTTAAAGCCATGTTTTGGTATTCCTTTTTACGATGTGGATTTCTATTAAAGAAACTTTCAAATATTAAACCATTTATAACCCCGACGAATTTTGAGGGCGAAATTCATTTTAAGGGGGGTAGAATGTAACAGCCTGAGATTTTATGAAAAATATTCTTTTTAATTTTATTAATGCCTTGTGTTGTACGCTACACCAAAAGGAGCTTTCAAAACACACATCCTTGACTTGCCTTGCACTCAATCACGACCTTCCTCGATAGCGTGTGTAGTACGCAATATCGAGTTTCACTAAACAACGATATGCTATTAAAATATTATTATAACTAGTCGTTATGAATAGTAATAACCACGTTTTAAAATTTTAAAAATTTTAGCTCTCAAAATGGACTTCATTTTTGGATTCGTAGTATCGAATTTAGCCTAAGGTGAAATTTTGGTACTTTTTGGATAACTTTCATTTTCTGATGAATAGTGGAAATTACTAAATTTTAATTAAAAACAACTTTTTTAATCGAAATAATTAATAGTGATAAATTATTATTATGAGTGGTTTTAAAGTATATTTAGAATATATTTTTACAATTCAATACAATTTTGGTCATTGGAGGTAATTTCACATTTACACCAGACATAAACAAGTGTTAATCCTTTGATAGTTATTATCTCTTAAAAACACGCTATTTGTTGTGACAGCGGAAATTAATTATAAAATTAATTAATGCAAATTATATGTTGGGAATTTTGTAAAATAGAAATAATTTTTTAATTCGGAATATCAATTATAGCTTAGGGTGAAATTTTGGCATTTTTCTGAAAAACATCAACTTTTGATGAATAGTGAAACTACTAAGTGGTAGTTAAAAAATTAATTTTTTCATAAATCTTAATTTTACCGCCTCTGTGAATGGAATTTCAAAAATCCGAGAGACACAGTTGATTTCAGTAAGTAAAATGTGGTTCAATGAGATGAAAATAATTTTTGGTGAATAGTAACTTTTTATTTTTATTTACCACGGTTAAAAGTAAATAGGGTAATTAAGGGTAAACATTATATTAATATTTCCCTAACACATGTCCTAATCCTATTGGACAAGTTTATCTCGACCAAAAACAACCTTAAGTGTAAAATATTATCATTTAGGCCCACTTGGATTAGATTAGGACATTTATTATTATTTAATTCAAAGAAGAGTTAAAAGAGTTAAAATCAAAGTTTATTTACTAAAACATTTTTAATAAAGGGTTATACATAATATAATTTCGACTATAAATATTCATTAGAAATATAAAGAGATTCCCTACATAATGGTATTTTATTTGTAATTTTTATACTTTAAATAATTTAATTTATGTATGACACAACGATGATGCAGTAATTACCTTTTTAAGAAAATATTAACATAATTGATGTTATAAATGCCAAAATAAATGTAATTTGAGACTTTTTATGACTTAAACTAATTTTCTAGGTTACTATTACATGTTATTGTTTATTTAAGTAACTTGGTTCGAACTTATCATTCTGTTAGAAATTTCATAAAAATCATGTACCAAATAGTGTCAAAATTGACATGAATTAGTTTTTAAAACAAATATTATATTATTAATTGTTATTTAATTCCTAAAAATCTACGGTTCGGCCAAATGACTTAGATAAGGATAGATATATTAATAATAAACAACTTGGGGTTCGTTTGGCTTGATATAGTAAGTTTATTAACCATATAGTGTAAGAAAACAAAAAGACACGGTAAAAGTTAAATTATTTAACTTAAAGTTAAATCTAATTGATAAGGTTAAAATAATAACCTAAACTTGTCTAAATCCTATTGGATGAGAGGGTTGCGACCCATCCCCACTTTAACTTCGAAATAAGACCATTTGGAACCATTATAAACCGAATTTGACCTTAATATAAAATAATATTTTGAGATTTTCCTAAGATGCCCCTCTCCTCCCTTATAAAAGGGAACCTCCTCCCTCTCCTCCTCACATCAATTTGAGCATTCAAGCTCGGACAAACCCTGAAAATATCTCTTCTCCACTTCCCTAGTATCATCCTAGAGGTCCTGGTATTCTTCAAAGACCATCCTTAGTTCTTTAAGTGGAGCTTAAGTGAAGGCGTGTCAAAAAGAGGTGATATCCATTACTGATCTTTTTCAATTTCTTTCTTCTTCAACTTCTTCTTCTTTAGTTGTTTCATGATAAAGTAATAACATCAGTATTTATTATATACTGATATGTTATTATAAATATGAAACAACTCTAATTAACCTTCTATCAATCCTACAGAAAAAGGAAATCACCGCGCGTACGTACGTACGGAATACCGTCTCCACGCCGTGGTGTAATCTATTTTCCGCCACCACCGTAATAGGATGGGTATAATGGTGTAATGAGTAACTATATAAGATTATTATAAAGTGATATTGATACTGAAATAGTATACATACACTTAAACACAATTCCACGACCATGGGAACGATATCATCGCTCGTGTGTACGTACGGACTACCGTCTCCACGACGCGATGAGATTCATTCTCAATGATTAACCATTCATGAATGATTATAAAGTATATATAAGAAATAATAATGAAATATATGAAATTATAAAGCTACTGGATTTATGTGTATATATATTTATGTCATCTACTTAATTCCAATCAATTCAATAAGGAAACGAAAACAACATTCATGCGTACGTACGGCCTACCGTCTCCATGAACGGTGTATTTATTTCCATTTATTGATCCATTATATATATGTATATTCTGAATATATATTATATATAAATCATGTTTTATATTCTATAATTAAGTAATAATGATCTAAGTAATCATATGAATAATTACAAGTTAAAACACGAACGACAAATGAGACGATTTTACCCAAAACGCTACTTTAACATGAATTTACAAAAGAACGGGTAATATAAAGTCATAAGTGAACCATATATGATATAATAACAATGAATATAAATCTATAATAAGTCAATGACATTATTTAAATCATTATACATGAGGTTTGGACACTTACAAAGAAAATCGGACCTAAGGTAAGGGAAATATCACAATCTCATTTTTATCTGAGATTGTTTATACATTGATATTTACTTGGGTGTATTTTATCATCCACATCCATGGTTCCTCAATATGTAATATTATTTCCATCCACCTAAAATTGTTTAAAACCAATTTTACCCTTCGGTGAGTTTTTAGTAAAGAATATGAAAGGAATCTTTTATCGTTTTTCGTACGAGGTACTTTTTGACTTTTCCGACAAAAGTAGGAAGAATGTTTTTTTAACTTAGACGGCATGAATGGATTTTTAAAACATTATTTCCAAGAATCTTCCTTTAAAAGTTTTCATGTTTACTTTTAATCAACTTCTTTTATTTTAAAGTTGTATGACATGTTATGAAAGGAAAAATGTTTTTGAAAAAGAAAGGATATTTTCCTCAAGAATGGAGTTCAAGTGTTTTATCAAAATTATTTTCCATATAAGATAATAAAGGGTTCTGTTTTTATCCCTATTATTAAATTGATTTTATTATGTTGTGATGGAATTATTTTTATGAATTCCTTTATCCTATATGAATTGTTTTATGATGTCATGATGGTTAAGATTTCCATTTTTATTACATGGGTTTCGTAATGATGTATGATTTATGATTTTGTGGCACATATAAGAATGGTATCATTATGAGATGGGTGGGACCTATATCTCCCCCCCAATGAATTGGGTAAAGATTTTATATCTCATGAGATAGACATGGCTGGAATGGTAGGTTATACCGGTTCAGTGAAACAGGACTGAAATGAGGGTGACTCGGTTCAGAAAGGGACTTTGTCCACTAAGATAGTCTTGGCAATGAGTCTTGACTAATAAGAAATGATTCTCTATGATTATGTGTGTATGCCACAAAGTTTAATGTTTTAAGTTATGATTATTTTGATTACATTTCACTGCCATGAGTTATCCCAGGTTATGAAATTATGATCTCTTTTACAGGTTAAGATTTCCAAAAGTTATGTGCTTATGTATATGATGTGATTGATATTTCTTTTGTTTACCCTTACTGAGCATTTGAGCTCACCCTTTTATGTTTTATTTTCCACAGGATATAAAGAAATGTTTTAGGTATAAAAAAAGAATATCTTTATGGGAGATGTTGAAGATCTTTCACTAGTATTAGAAGATTATATTCTGAGTTTCCAAAGACACTAAACTATTATGATCCTTGTGTGTGTGTTTTTGTTATGTACTAATTATTCCGCAAATATAATGTAATGTCAATGTAAGTCAAGCATCGGGTCTCTACATTGATAGTTTATTTTTGATATCTAGTTCGCTTCATATATCACACTAGAAATGAGTTTAGATGTGCTATGATCATAGTACATTGGACCTCAATCATCAACTCAATATAATGGAAAAGAATATTAGGGTTTGGGTATAATCATTGAGTAAGATTAATAGTGGAGATATAAATTGAGGTCACTGATTGAAAAAGTGGAAATACATATAAGGTGTCATCACTAGTCAACTTACATTATCATTTTCATTCTTCTCTTCCCATTATGTTTTTATTTATATAAAATTAATCCAATTAGTTTCATTATTTATAATTTATAAAACTTGGAAAATATGAATAAGTTGATAGGGTAGTGATTTATTAGTTGGTTCTTTAGGAGATGAAATTCATTATCCTTGCCCTTAATTCCATGAACTTTAAAATTACTATTGGTAATATCCCTACATTAGGCTCTTACCACCCCCTAGATTTGGTAGAAACCATTGAATCGGCACACGAGATCTTGTCCAATCTTATGAACAAAAACTTCTCAAGAAAATTATCTCCCTTGATCATCACCTATAAAAAGAAACAAGAGTATTTCCATCATTACATGAAGACACCCTTTTTTATTAAAACCATTTTAGAAAAATGGAAATTATATAAAGATGAGAAATAAATAATAAAACATATATGTATTTTGGGATAAAATTCACTCCCAAAAACATACTTAATTGTTGTATGGAATCCTTAGAAAGAGGTTTCATCATGATATCCAGGAATTTATCTTTTGTTGAAACATACTCTTATAAAAGCTTATCATGATCCAACTTCTCATTATTTAAGTGTTACTTGATATAAATATAATTTTACCTCTAATATTACATCATATTCTTTGACAGATTTATTATAAATTGATAATAACACCCAATCACGAATGAGGATGAAACATCCGCCCTCATAACATAAATATAAAACTTAATACGAACTATTCGTGTTTTATATTGAGATAAATAAATATACATGACCTCTATTGAGCTAATAATTATTAAAAAAATTATTCTTGGAGTTCCAAGAAATGAAACAACATTCAAAAAATAAATCACCTATATAAGTAGAATTTCAGTCACCAAAAACACCTTTCCAATCTTCATCGGTATAGAAATAAATATAAAATAATTTACCGTTATCATTCTCAATCCTTAATTAGGAGTTCTTTTAATAAAGTGAAATATCTTTTTCATTGTAGGAAGATGTAACTTCTTATGTTTGCCTTGGAATCATAAAGACAAGGTAAATATGATTATCAGTGTAGATGTTATCAAGTAAAGAATAATAATAATAAGCCTCTAAAATTATGTTTTATCTGAACACCTTACTTCTTCGTAAATGGAAAACATGGTCCCATGCATTATAAAAGTATATACCTCTCATGATTCATCCATTCCAAATTTATTTATTAATTTTTCTTTATAAATCACTTAAAATAGGAAAATATAATAAACTTTATTTTAAATTATAAACCTAAGAAAAATTTCATCTCAATAATCATATAAATCTCAAATAGTTTCCTCTTTTGATTAGAAAACTCTTCACAGATTTCCTCTTTATTCCCATTAAATATTATTTCACCGACAAACTCAATCACAATGAGTGAATTTATATTATCTACCCGAGCCCTAGGATAGAATCCACTTTTCTTATCCTGATGGGCATGATCCTTAATATATTTTATATTTTTAATATGATAGTTATATTGTAACACCCCGAAATTATAAAGTACAAATTTTTATTTTATGGTATTTATCACACGCAACACCATGTGTAAAAAGGGAATATAATAACCCAATAATTTAAAATATATTAACTATATTAAATAAATATAATATATTCTATATATTTTAATGAATTCATCAATGAGTTATCTTGTGTTACACTCTAGAGATACCTTCCTCAATAGCTTGTGGTACATTCAAGAAAAACCTTCCATGATAGCATGTGTTACACACAAGACTGAGTTTCACCAAATAACAATGTATAATTAAAATATTATTATTTAATATAATATGACATAAACTAGATTTTATGTTATAGGATATGAATATTATTAACTGAATTATGAAAATTGGTTGTTTATATAAATATAAATGAAAATAAGAACCAATTGGATATAAAAAATAAATATTATTATTTTTATGCTTCCAAAAGAGTTTTGTTTTAATAATCATAATTAATTACAAATAGGAAATGATTTTAATGAAATATATATTTTATATAATAAACAAAATATTCTGTATATTCATCCATTATATTTGATATGCATAATATATGAACAAACCATATTTTACAAATAAAAACCTATATTTTTATAAAGCCAATTTTACCACCTTTTAATGGTGAACCCATTCTAAATATGAATTTTGAAACTTTAATTGGTTTAATATGTAAAAATAAATATCATCATTTAAATATAAATATAATAATTAATATAGGGTGAATTTTTTATATTTTTTTGAAATATTTAATTTTTTTAATGCATAGTTAAAAATACTAAATTTTAGTTCAAGACTACTATTTCATCTAATTTACCTATAAGGTTAATTTATTTTTTAAATTGGTTTAAAATTTTAATTAGATAATATTTTTCAATTAATATATCGTATTTAATTTTAATCAATTTTATTTTTAAATAAATTATAAAAACATAGCAAACATTCAGATGTTTTAAATTTTAAAACTCGCATTTTCATTCCGCCTGTGGGATTAAATTTTAATCAATTTTAATGAGTTCTATGATTATTATTTAGAAACATGTATTCCATTTATGTAATAAACATAATTTAAAATGTATAATAAGACCAAATTATTTTTACCAAAATATTGGTGAAAGTGTTTAAAATCAATTACACTAATTTAGGTTAAATTAAACTTATTAATGGAGAAAAACAAAACCTTAAGGCACAAAACGACCTATAAACTTGTAAAAGACCAATTTTATAGACTTATTTCAATATTATCATCTCTTGAATCAATAGTTTACTATTATGGGATCCAATTTCAATATGAAAATCGTGCATGGAATTACTTTGTAAAAATATTACGAGAGTACCACTCCCACACTATAAAAGGACCTCATATCCTCCCACTTACACACACCTCTGAAGACACTTCGGCTTGAAAATATCTACCCAAATATATCCTAAACATACCTCCCCTTATCTTATAAGCCTCCCCTAGATTAGAAATCAATTCAAGTGATCTTTTGGTTCAAAACAAAAGGAGTTACCTGATTAAGATGTAACATCTTTCCTTATGGCTTTTAGTTTTATTTCTATTATCCAACCCCTCAACCCTTATTATTCTAAGATTTTATAAAAAAACAATAGTATCATTAATATACTAGGATGTTATTATTATAATTGTTAGAACCAAACTTCCACGCAATTCCATTTAATGGGTAGCGAACATGTAACTCCCCGACCCCAGAATCCCGGAGTCGGTGCATTATTTTAATACATTGGCATGATAAAAAGAATCATATCCTAAATGAATAATCAATTTAGCAGTCTTGGAAAATAGATTACATACATGAACTTCATATTACAATTTCAGACATAAAATACAACATAGTTGATCCTTCGATAATTCCTTTATTATCTTAGATTAAACCTACATATAAATCATAATACACTTCTTGGCATCATGGGAAGATAAAACATAAGAAATTGGTGAGCTTAGATGCTTAGTAAGGATAAAAACTATAGGGGAAGCAGTCATAAATAATCTTATGCTTTTATGGTAAGGTATAAAATTTAAACACAAACCCGTTAAACATAAACTTCAGCATAATATGGAAAAGATAAATCAAATGACTCTATTTAATTATTCACATGGATATTTTGTTAGTCGAATAATCACATGTAACATTAATAACTAATATTATAAAGATGGATTGCATAATGTCAAACATTTTAACCACAAAGTCAAGACCTCATGCCAAGACCCTAAATATAAATTGTTTCAAGGATTTTTTCCAAAACACTAGTTTGTATCAGGATACATATCAATGCATCAAGGGGATATAGTGGGCTCTACCCATAACTTTCTAAGTCCAATGCATTCCTCATATGAAAATGTTGAAATATAATATAAAAAATTTGTGTTAAAACTAGCATACGAAATGTCAATACAATAACCATAAACAATGAATGGTATAAAAATAGCACACCTATAGTAAAACATATCATAACTCATTCAATATAATATGGAAGATTGTATTACAATAAACCAACCTCAATCAAGAATAATATCCAATAAAGGATGTTGACATAGTTGAAAATGATTAGTAAAACTCTTCGAGAGAAATATCCCTTTTTTGTGAAATCATTTAAAAGTCACACATTTTTAAATGAATCCATTCTAAAGATATTTTTGAATCAATGTGTCCCATACCAAATTTAAACTTTTAAAATTAATTAAAATTTTAAAACAATCATGTCTATACAAATATATCCGTAAAATCATTTTCAAAACATAGAAATTAATTAAAGATATTAGAAAAAATAAATCATTAAAACATTTAAAATGATGATATTTATAAAGATTAAATTCCACAAAAAGATAAACTATTCCTTTTGAAAACATTCTTATGAAACATGGACATGGATGGTAAATATTTCCCAGAAAATAACTACATATAAACAATCTCAGATAATAATGAAATTGAGGAATTAACCCTTACCTTGTACTTTCCTTTAGTCGATGGTATGTTTAACCTCCCGTATAATGATAATAGTAAGTTATTAAATTATTTAAAAACTATATTAATATTTATTATATCATATATTATTAATTTATTACTTTATATTACCCGTTTATAATAATTTTCATATTAAAGTAACATTTCGGGTAATAATCTCTTTCTTTATCATACATGTTTTAACTTGATATTCTTAATTATATAACATAGAATATTATTTAAATAATTTAATAATATAAAAAAAAATTATATATAATATATAATAAGAATAATATATATGTATAATATATAGATATATGAAATTGAAACACCGTTCATGGATACAATTGTCTGTACGTACGCATGAACGTTGTTTCCATTTTCTTATCGTATAATATGAAAGTAAGTAAACAAAATATATTTATTTACATGGATATATGTTATTATAGTAATAATAAAATTTTATATACCTCATAATTAAGCAATATATATATATTTATATTATTAAAAATTCTTAAAGGGTGATCGTTGAAGATGAATCTCATCGCGTCGTGGAGACGGTAATCCGTATGTACAAATTAGAGACAATATCATTATATTGATTGTGAAAAAGGGTTTTAATTGGTTGTTATATTATATATACAGAATAATTAACAGGTTATATTTATTATTCACATCAATTATACTCATTATTATACACATCCATGTAATGATGTTTTGAATAACAAACTACACCCCGATGTGGAGACGGTAAGTCGTACGTACGCACATATGGTTACTTTATCATTCATAGGATGGATAGAATAATGAATATGGTTGTACCATATTTATAATAAAATATATGTATGTAGAAGGTACTTTATTTATTATTTTATTATGTAAAAAAATAAATAGGTAGTAGAAGAAGAAAAAAACTTTGAAAGAGGTGATAAAATAATTAGCTCTTCTTCGGGTGATTCCTTTGGATTTAAACAAAATGGCTCCATAAGTTGGATTTATAATAAAATAATGGCCTCTAGGTTGAATTGTGGGTATTTGTGAGGATATTTGGTCTGGTTTTTTCCAATCCAAATGGCTTTGGAGGTTTGAAATTAAGAGAAGGGGAAGTATCCTTTTATAAGATAGGTGAGGGGAACTTTAGGAAAAGATTGAAATATTAATTTATTATAAAATGATTTTGCGATAATAAAATATCAAAACAGAATTATTTTTAAGATATGGTGGGGATGGGTCGAAATATTTTCAACCAATATGTTTTAGACAAGTTTAGGTCAACTTATTAATCTTATCTTTTAGATTTAACACTTAGTTAAATAGTTTAACATTTACCACATCTTCTTGTATTTTTATGTTACATGGTTAAAAAACTTACTATAAAATTCCTAGAGAACCTAAAGTGGTTTATTAATGACATATATAAATTTATCTGAGTCCTTTGGTAGAATATAATATTTTGAGGATTATTATATCACTAAATAAAATTTTATTTGTTTTCAAAACTCATTTATGTCAATTTTGACATTATTTAGTATTTGGTTTTTATGAAAGTAATAAATACTTGATTACATCAAAAAAATTCATTAAATCTACCCTATCATGTCATATTCACAAAAAAAAATCATGTATGTAATCAAAAGTTTCAATTTACATTTATTTTAATATTTATAACATCAATTATTTTAATCTTTCATTAATCAGGTAATCACTGCATCATCATTGTGTCATAAATAAATTTAATTATTTAACATATAAAATTTATAAATAAAATACCTTGATGTAGGAAATATATTTATCTTTCTAATTAATATTTATAGATGAATGTTTTATACATATAACTCTATATTAAAAATGATTAATTTATTAAAATTTAAATTTAACACCTTTAACTCTTCTATAAATAAAATATAATAAATGTCTTAATCTAATCCAAATGGATAAAAGGGATCATATATTTTGTCTTATATTTTATTTTGGTCGAAATTATCTTATCTAATAGAATTACGACATGTGTGGGGGTAATTATGATATTATTTTTACCTTTAATTTCCCTATTTACTTTTAACCGTGGTAAATAAAATTCAAAAGTTACTATTCACCAAAAAATTATTTTCATCCTATTGAACCACATTTTACTTAATGATGTCAACTTCTTCTGTGGGATTTTTGAAATTCAATTCACAAAAGTGGAAAAATTATGTTTTATGCAGATTTTCAATTGTTCCGAGAAGGTGGGTAAATGACGTTAAAAAGCTCAAAAAAATTGATATATCTAATATTATTATAAAATGACTCGAATGACTTACATTAGGATAATATATGTATGATGTGTTTATTTTGTGTTCAAGATAAATTTTAATTAAAAATAATTATTTAAATGAAAAATTCAATTTTTATGTCCAATGTAGTATTTTTCACTATTCATCAAAAATTGAATGTTTTCAGAAAAAAAATCCACAAATTCACCTTAAGATAATTTTGATATTCAGAATTCAAAATTAAAGTATATTTTACCAAATTAAATTTTTAGTAATTTTTAAAACTAATTTTATTATTGTTCACAGAAGGACATAAAAGTAGTTCTTTTATGAAAATAGTATTCCTAAATATAAAAATATTTTAACAAAACTTATAAATTTCATTATAAATATGTTTTATTTATTTGAAATCACTATAAATAATAATAAAAATTTATTTGTTACAATTCATATCACAATATTTAATTAATAAATATATATATCGTTTAAATAATTCTAATACTAATGTATTGTTTCACAGAAACTCAATATTGTGTATAACACAAGCTAAGTTGGTGTTGCGTGAAATATAATTTATTTAATTAATTTAAAGATATAAAATATGATGAAATAATGGGGTGTTACATTCTCCCCTACTTCAATAAATTGTTTCCTCACAACATCAAATTATTCTTCAAAAATAAAAGGTGGAAAATAGAAAATACCTTTGTGGAAAATCCACATTGAAAATAGGGTTACTAAAATTTTGTCTTAATGAAAGGAAAAGGGAAATGAAAAATTCATGAACAAATTATGAATTAAAATAGAAGAATATTCGTATAAAATAGAGACACATAAATGGAGGGAAAGTGTAAATATTTATAGCGAATGATTGATATCATCAATCAAAAACAAATGAACAATAAATGGGAAATTGAGGGGCTCAGAACCATAAATCTATACTGATTTAAAATATCACTGTTTTAACAAAACATAAGGTATTAGGATAACACATTTTTGGTTTTGAAATCCTATCCCTAGTTTTTATGATTTAATTTATTCATATAATAAGAAAAAAAATACTTGATACGTAGTGTTCCATACTGTAACTAATTTCTACCAAAAACTCATCTTTCAATCTAAAAGATAATCGAACTCAAAAATATTCTATTTAACTAAGTTGTATAGGGTTCCAAAAAAATGAATTATAATTCATCTATCAGACCAAAAAAATTACATTATACAAACTAGGACATCACAGAGGCCAATGGTAGGTGATGCACCAATGTCGCCATTTGGTTGCAGTTTCAAGTCTTGCGGCCTTACCGAACGCGATGGGTTATCGCTCGACCTCTGGTTTGTCCTATTTATTACAATAAAAAAAATAATCATAAGAAATTTTTTAACCTTAAACAATAGTATCCAATGTCCAACTTAATCCATTCAAACCTTTATACTTCTCCGAAATACTTGTGTCTAAACTCAATGTCCAAATATTTATAAGGAAGGTCAACATATCATAATGAATATCTCTTTTATCACTAAACAACAGGTGAATACCTTCATCATTTATTGTATTAAAACATGGTAACAACCTGAATTACCATAAAACTTTATTTTAATAGGTAATTACTTATATATTACATCTGTAAAACATAGAATACTGGATATACTCCTCAGATCCAAAAATGTTGTAAACTCCAATCATGATTGAATAAATAAAAAATTAATTATTAAAAAGGTAGTCAATAATATCCATTAAATGTTTTCCAAATAAATCAACCCTTATTCAAAAATCATTACCTTACCATCATGACTATTTTAATGTTTATATTTCCCTCCGCCATATATTTTCAAAAATGACTAACTTGCAATTGAGTAACTTTTCTTGGCACCACACAATCTCAAATCCTTAATGAAATAGTATGGAAGTACAATCCTTAATTATTTCCATAATTCATATAACCATTACATCATTGATAAAATACTCAAATGACATAATTCTTCAATCCCAACATAATCACATTAATCATTCCTCTCCATATCTGGTAGAAGCATAATCATAATCATGATCTAATAGTGGATTTTTGGGTATATTATTTTGATGATTGATATATTGATTCACATAGTGTCTCGTATACTTATAGATGAAGCATTATAGATTTGAAACCTTTTTCTTACCGTTGAAATCATGTAATTGGTGTACTTCTTCTCCACAATTATAACAAACTCTCATTCCCTTCATACATTTACCAAGTTGATTCTTTTTGCAGTTATCACATGTGGTAAAATCCTTCTTTCCCTTCTTCCATTTATATATATTTTTCCCTACCATCCTCTTCTTCTCTTGCGTCCCTTCAAATCCATAGGACTCAAAGAATTCATTACTTATCTTATTAACACAGGATAATATATTTTCATATTATGAGAATATGTGGGAGACCATTTCCATTCTAAATATTGGATTAAGAGCATGAATTATATGATCCTTCTTACTCTTTCGATCATGTGTATTGATATATTTCTTATTCCTTCTACTAGTCACAATTTCTAAATGACCACATACACTAGGTTAGATCATATCATAATTTATAATAAAAAACTAGAAAAATTCTCAACATTAATTGAATATTTTCACACATCTTGTATCACAATCATAAAAATGGTTTCTTTATGGTTTGTAAAAAAATATTGAATTATCCTAAGCATATCCCCTGGGAGTTTCAAACCAGGTACATAATAAGGCTCATTGTCATGTACCTGGATACCCCAGGTCAAGCCCAAAACTGCTTGTCAGAGTTTTCACTCCTAGGTACATATGTGCTAGAACCACGTCTACTTGTAGTATCCATACATGGATGTATTTCTTGGAAAACCCACATAATATCTACATTACCAATTTTTTTGATGTTCTTCTATACTAATCCTCAAAGTCTATCTTAGGGTAATATTTTCTATTAATATTATATCTAAATATGTTTCTAAGTTTGTCTCTAACATTCCTATGATACCAACTATAATGCCCCAACCCCAGAATCTTGAGGTTGGTGAAATATTTTTATAAATTTTTATGATACGAAGAATCATGTCTTAAAGGAATGATCAGTTTAACAGCCTTGGAAAACAGATTACATACATGAACTTCACATTAAAATTTCAAACATAAAGTAAAACATATATAATCCTTCGATAATTCAATTATTCTCCAAGAATGAACCTGCATATAAATCCTAATACACTTCTATTCATCATAGTAAAATAAAACATAAGAAATGGGTGAGTTCAGATGCTCAGTAAGGATAAACAATATAGTAGAATCTATCATAAATAATCATAAAAGTTTATGGCAAGGTACAAAATTGAATCACAAGCCCTTTGATCATAAAATTCAGAATAATTTGGAAAAGATAAACCAAATAATTTCATTTACAAATTCACATGTATATTTTACTAGTTTAATAATCACATTTAACATTAATAACTAATCTCATAATGATAGAACACATAATGTCGGACATCTTAACCAAAAATTCAAGGCCTCGTGCCAAGACCCTAAATATAGATTTTTTCAAGGCCTTGTGCCAAGACATTTGTTTGTCTTATGAGACCTACCTATGCATCAAGGGCCTATATCTGGCCCCTCTAGTCACTTACTAAGTCCAATTCATTCCCCATAATAAAATGTTCAAACAAAACATAAACATTCATATTAAAACTAGCATAAAAAATTTCAATAATTTAACCCTAAACCATGATTGGTAAAAAAAATATCACATCCACAATCAAACATATCATAACTTATTCAATACAATATGGAAAATTGTATTATAATACACCAGCCTCATTCAAGAATAATATCTAATAAAAGATATTGATATAGTTTAAAATGATCAGTAAAAATCTTTTAGAGAAATATCCATTTTTTGTGAAATCTTTTAAAAGTAACACATTTATAAAGGAAGTCATTTAAAACAGATCTTTGAATCAAAGTTTCCCATACTAATTTTCATCTTTTAAAAGGAATTAACATTTCAAAACAATCATGTCTATATAAATAAATCCTTAAAATCATTTTGAAAAAACATGAACATTAATTAAAAATATTTAGATAAATAAATCCTTAAAATTTTTAAAATGTTGATCTTGATAAAGAGTCTCTTCTAGATAACCATAAAATATTCCTTTTGAAAAAATAATTATAAAACATGGACACATATTATAAATGTTCCCTAGAAAATACTTACACATAAACATTCTTGGATAATAATGAGATTTAGGAATCAATCCTTACGTTGTACATTCCTTTAGTTGAGGGTACATTTAACCTCCTATATAATGACCATAGTATGTTATTAAATTACACTAGAACTATATTAATATTTATGATATCATATATTTTTAATTTATTACTTTATACTACCCATTTAATAATAATTTCCATTCTAAAGTATCATTTCAGGTAATAATCAGATTCTTTATCGTACATGTTTTAACTTGTTATTCTTGATCATATCACTTAAATCATGATTTAAATACTTCCAGAATATAAAACCTGATTTATATATCATATATATTCTGAATATAAATATGTATAATAGATAGATATATGTAATGGAAACACCGTTCATGAATACAGTTGTCCGTATGTACGCATGAACGTTATTTCCATTTTCTGATCGTATAGTATGGAAGTAAATGACATATATTTATCTATATAAATATATATTATTCCCATAGAAATATTATTTCATATATATAATAATTAATCAATATATTTATACTTAAAAAGATTCTTGAAGGGTGATCGTTGAAGATGAATCTCATCACTTCGTGGAGACGGTAATCTGTACGTATGAACGAGCAACAATATCATTCTATTGATGGTGAGACAGTGTTTAATTGAATGTTATATTATATATAAATAATAATTAACACATTATATTTTTTATTTACATCAATTATACTCATTATTATACCCATCCAAATAGTGAAGTGTTGGATAATAAACTATACTACGACGTGGATACGGTAAGCCATGCTTATGCACGTATGGTGATTTTGTCATTCATAAGATGGATAGAATAATGAATATGATCATACCATATTTATAATAACATATAACTATGTATAAGGTACTGGATTTATTATTTTATTATGTAAATAACAAATAAAGAGGAATTATAAGAAGAAAAGAACTTTGAAAGAGGTGATAAAATAATTACCTCTTCTTCGGGTGCTTCATTTTGATTGGAACCAAAGGTATCCATAGGTTGGATTTCTGATCAAATTATGGCCTCTAGGATTAAGTTAGGGTAGTTGAGAGGAAATTTGGGTAGGGTTTGGCTGAGCCAAATGGATTTTGTGGTGTGAAATTAAGAGAAGGGGAAGTACCCTTTTATAAGAGAGGCGAGGGTCACTTTAGGACAAGGTTAAAATATTAATTTATTATAAAATGATTTTCGGTTTATAAAAAATACAAATTGATTTATTTCTAGGATAAGGTTCGTATAAGTCGAAATCCTTTCATCCAATAGGTTTTAGACAGGTTTAGGTCACCATATTAACGTTATCTTTTAGATTTAACTCTTAGTTAAATAGTTTAACATTTACCATGTCTTCTTGTATTTTTATATTACATGGTTAGTAAAAAAACTATAAAATGAAAAGATAATATCATGTGGTTAATTAATGACATATCTAACATTATATAAGTCCTTTGGAATAATATTATATTTTTAGGAGTATTATTTCATTTAATAAAATGGTATTTGTTTTACAAACTCATTTATGTCAATTTTGACACTATTTAGTATTTTGTTTTTTTGAAAGTCATAAAAACATGATTAATTCGAAAAATATTCCTTGAATAAACCCTAACATGAAATATTATCCTATATAATTCGTTTTTGGCATCAAAAGTTTCAATTTACATTTATTTTAATATTTATAACATAAGTTATTTTAATCTTTCATTAATAAGGTAATTATTGCATCATCATTGTGTAATAAATAAATTTAATTAATTAATGTATAAAAATTATAAATAAAATACCATAATGTAGTAAATATTTTTATCTCTCTAATGAATGTTTTTAGTTGAATTTATTTTATTTATAACTCTATTTTATAAATGGTTTAGTTATTAAATTTGAATTTAACACTTTTAACTCTTCTTTAAATAAAATATAATAAATGTACTAATCTAATAAAATTGGATAAAAAAGTATCACATTTTTCACATAAGGAAAAATTTGATCAAAATTCACTTATCCAATAGAATTAGGACATGTTTTCGGGTAATTATAAAAAGATTTGTACCTTTAATATCCCTATTTACTTTTAACCATGTTAAATAAAATTCAAAAGTTACAACTCACCAAAAATTATTTTCAACAAATTGAACAAAATTTTACCAAGTGATTTCAATTGTATCTATATAATTTTTTAAATTCAATTCACAGAAGTGGTAAAATTATTTTTTATGCAAATTTTCAAATGTGCCTAGAAGATGGGTAAAAGAAGTTAACAACGTTAATAAAATTGTGTATATCTAATCTTATTATAAAATGACTCAAATGACATACATTGGAAGAAAATATGTATTATGTATCTATTTTGTATTTAAGATAAATTTTAATTGAAAATAATTATTTAAATGAAAAAGTTTGTTTTTATGTACTATGTAGTATTTTTCACTATTCATCAAAAATTGAAATTGTTCAAAAAATTACCAAAAAATTACCCCAAGCTAATTTTGTTATTATTAATTAAAAAATAAAGTCTATTTTTCCAAATTCATCATTTAGTAGTGTCTAAAATTAATTTTATTATTGTTCACAAAAGGTCATAAAAGTAATTCTTTTAAGAAAATAGTTTATTCTAAATATATAAATATTTTAAAAAAAGTATAAATTTCAATATAAATATGTTTTATTTATATGAAAACATTATAAATAAAAATAAATATATATTTGTTAAAATTTATATAACAATATCTAATTGCTAAATAAATATATCATTTAAATAATTATAATATAAATGTGTCGTTTTTTATAAACTCAATCTTGCATATAACGCAAGCTAAGTTGGTGTTGTGTAAAATATAAGTTATTTAATTTATTTCAATATATAACATACTTTCAAATCTTGGGCTGTTAGAGAAAATATTTTTTCTATGTATGGTGAACTACTGCCTCACAAAACGATGATTGATCAGTTTTTTCTTTACCACCTCTCATTGTAGACATTATGATGGAAACTCTATTTATATATGATATTTATGATATTTATTTTTTCCTTATAATTTTGTGATCCTTTTATTACAGAAGCCATTAATAATTTCCATTTTTCATTAATACGATAACATCATTTGAGGAAGTGTGGACTACCGCCCCCTCGAAGCGATGTGAATCATTCACACTGTACATAGAACGTATAAAAGATGGTTTCAATTAAAAATATGTGAAATAAAATTCCTACATATTATATGCATGAAATAATTACCTTTATTTAAATAATATATATATATATATATCTCTCTCTCATTTTCCTTATTACCCTTTCACACATGTAAAAAGTGATGACGTTGTTCGTGGATGTGTGGACTATCACCTCCTCTACATGATGTGATTACTATTACATCACAAGAATTATATATATTAGTATATATTATTAAATAGAAATTTTTTTATGATATAAATATCATTTTGAAAACATATGGTGTTACTTACCTTCTTTCTATAATGATCATTGAAAAATCGGAACTTTGCTCATGTGTACGTATGACCTACCGTCTCCTTGATTGCAACATTTCTTCATTTTTCATAACTATATTTAATGATTGATTTAAAAAGTATAACTGATGTATAAATATAATAACTATTCCATTATTATTAGTCTAGAGATGTTATATAATTAACCATTTGACCATAGTTTACCTAACAAAGTTGTTTTTGACACATTATCCGAATGTGGTCAAAACTCCCAATGTAAACTTAATTATTTATGAAGTTGTATAAAATATAGTAAAAATTGAAATAAAATTAATTATAAACCTGAAAAATGTTCTCAATAAAGTATAAAATTAACTTAAGTTTATTATATAGTAATTTAAAGGATGTTCCCCAGAAAGGAAATGAAAGGTAAGGTATTCACATCTCACATTTTACATCCGTGATATAAATGTCATGTTCACCACCTATATCTATTGTGTGGTATATCTATAGGTCAATTTTATATATTATGGCATGAATTTATTTATCTTCATGGTATTTATGACTTTAGTTTAATATTATTCCTTCATGAGGTTTATGATTTAAAATGTTTCAAAGTGGTATGGGACACTTTGAAATGTTTAGAGATTATTTTCCTCAACAATAACTTTAACGATCTTTAAATTGTATTTAAATTTGAGGAAATTATATTAACATTGTTCAATAAACCCTTTCATATTACTCTCCCCAATTTATTAAGCACCATTTTCAAGTATTATTTCATTTTTTACACTCTTTTGTACTCAAAATGTTTTAGAAACTATTTTTCAGAAAACATGACTGTATTTCTCTCTTTAGTTAGAGAAAATATTATCTTATAAAAACCATGTTTTATTAAAAAAAATTCAAAAATGTTTTTAAAGTGATTTGGTAAAAAAATATTTATCCTTTTTTTCTTTTACTAATGTTTTTAATGGAATCTTCTTATCACTTAACAAAAAAAGGTTTTTCTAACCCTTTTTCCATAGAAAAGGAATTCTCTTTTTACCTTGTATAACATATATAGATTTACAGTCCATCATTCCATTGAATATTACATTTCATGATTGGAAGGTTAAATTTTAAATAAAATTATTTTATATTTTATTTTCAAAGAAAAAGTTTTTCAAAAAAATCATATTTTCCTCAGGAATGTTTTTAAAAAAACTTTTTATAATATTTTCATTCATCAACCACAATAACCATTTATTTTACTCTGATTAGGGTATGTTGTATTTATACCATTATTAATCTTCATATGGATGGTTTATGATTGATTTTTTCAAGGATAGTATTCACACTCACTTCTTTGATTCCATTTGTTCCCTAGAAATAGTCAATTTCTTATGATCATTAGTCATTAAATTTACCTGATTTTACCATATAATTTATCATGGATATGTTCATTATTTAGATAATATATAATTATTATATGGTGTTTAATTTTATTTTTATTAGATTATTTGAGTTAATATTAATAAAGAAGAATCTCTTACTTCATATGGATATTTGATAAGGCACATTGTTAAATAAATTCTTTGATATATGATGAATGTTTTGGACTGGTACAACATGGGTGGGGCCTAGTAAAAAAGAGTCCATCAATGCATCGATAGTCACGTAGGATGATTCATTTTCCTAACTGACATAGACGTATTTTGACCTATTATATTGTAAACCATCTTGTGAAAGGTGTTGATAGTAAACGTACTAGGTACCTACAAAACATGGTCTCCAATAATAAAGTATTTACCTCTTATTAGTTTCAATTGTTATTAATCCATGATATTTTGTGTCAACATATCCGTGGATACATTTTATTTTTAGTTAATTGATTTAATAGATGTGTTTTAGTTTTATTTCCATTTTTATTTTTCTTTATATAGTTATTTTAATGGCATGTGTTTCTAGATATTACCTTTCCATATTTTTTATACACTTCCCTCTTAGTTTATTGATTATATGGAATGTAAGTTCAATTATTTACCATGTAATAATTTTTATTATGATTGATTCACTATTGATTCCACATTTTTTTCCCTTAATGAGAATTTTATATCACCGTTATTGGTTTTCTTTCCCCAAGAGTCCAAGAAGCATACTATGAAAGATATATAGGGATTTACGATATGGATTAGAGTTGTCCTGGAAGTTATCTATATATATAAAAAAGTAATCATTTCTCCTACATATGTGTCACCACCAAATCCCTCTATGTCACCCCTCCCCTTCCATTTCTTTGTTCCCACCATCCACACCATCCCACCCTTGAGATTTTCCTCTAATATGATTAGGGTTTCAGAAAACTTCCATATGCATATTCATCTGAACTCTCCCTTAATTTGTTATAGCTAAGACTCCTCCAATTTGGTTCCTAGGGTTCTCAATTGTGATACCCCTCCAATATTCCTACAATGCCCACATAACACACACACTGTCCTCCTTCAAATTTCGATTCTCTTCAACTTTGGTTCCTCGTATCAATTCTCCTCATCTCATCCTATAGTTCACATCTATCAATCCTGACGTTGTGCTTCAGCAAACTCCTTTGATGGAACCCTTCCTCTATTTCAAATTAACCTCATTCCATCGCATTGAACCCCCTACAACTTGTGATTTCCATCGGGTCTTCCTATGGTACCCAAAAAATATGTTTCCTATTGTATCATCCATGCCCTACAAAACGGTCAAGAATTTCTTCACGGTCGACCTACTCCCATGTCTATAACAGTCGTCTCTTTCTACTAATGACATCCGGATGATGTGCTACTCTCCCTGCAACTATTACTAGATTTTATTCATCTTCTTTGGAACATCCATTATCTATCACATAATACACTTCTATTCCTTGGAAGAAATTGTGATATTTTGTTCCACATATAGTAATTTTTTATTCCATACATTTATATACATTAATATTTATGAATTGTATACATCTGTCTGCACTATTTTTAAGTTGTCTCTAGTATTTTATTCTTCTATTCAACAACAGCTATATTTTGAAGTAGTTATTTTTTGTATGTGTCTTAGAGGTGAACTGTCTGATGCTTTTATTTTATTGTTTTTAAGAAATTGCGACAAGGCGTTCAAGATATAGTAATTTGTTCTTCCATACTTTTCAATACATTAAAATTTATGAATTTTATACATTTTTCCACAGTATTTATTATTTTTCTCTTGTTATTTATTCATCCATTCAACAACAACTATATTTTGAAGTAGTTATTTATGGTATCTGTCTCAGAAATGAACTGTCTGATGCATTTATTGAATTTTAAGAAATAAAAAGTTATTGAATACCCCCCCATGATTTTATAGAAATAACATTTTGATTGAAGGGGTTTTCCAAATTAAGAATCTTCAAAAAGGTATGTTCATAATATCATATAATAGTTTTGAGCAGTTGTTCATTTTATTTTGACGCATGTTCTACCAAATTCGATGTTATCCATGATTTTTATATTGTTTGTATGATGCATGATAATTGTAATCGTGTCCAATGTTCTTACATGTATTCTTTAATTTAGGTTTATTTTTCACCATATCCATTTTTTGAATGCAATGGTAACATAGATTCAAGGTAATTCTCCTAATATATTTTTCTATTAATTCAATCTTATATTTTTGTCACTTATGCTACTTACTCAGGTATGTGACGTACAATCATTATGTTTTTAAGGAGGTGTGACATCGATAATGAGTAAATATTGTGGTTAAAGGATTTGATGTATTCTGGAAAGTATGGAAAAGGTCTTATTGGAAATCATTAATTATGTTTTTTATTTCCATGATTGATTTCTTTTAGAAGGATATGGATGATCGTGTTTTCAAGCATTATTTTTGTTTATTAAACCTTTTTAGAAAGTTTTGTGAGCAAGTTTTGAATCATTTTTTAAATCAACTGTGAACTTAATCTCTTTTCATCAATCATTGTTTGATGAAATTTATCCATATCTAATGTAAGTTTTTACATGATATTTTCCATTATTTATGTTTTCAGAAGTAGTTCGTTAGTTTTATCTTTGTTTTCAAATCTATCAATTTCTTTTGTTATTTGAGTTGGAATATAACAAATATTGATATGTGATTCTGAATTTTCTATATCCTTGTCTTATTATTAATATTTTCGTTTCCATAAATCATGAGAGAGATAATTTAATGTCAGGATTTATGATTAAGGATCCTGGACTAACTGGAACAACACACTCTTGAATTCCATGTAATCAGGTTGGTATACCCTATTTATTTTAGAGTAGTATCACACTACTATAGTAAGAGTCAATTAAATAGGTATAGTGGAAATCATATATTCAAATCATTACTATATATCTAAATCTAAATGTGATATGATTAGATTTTTACATGGTGATGCCCAAGAAGCAGATAACAAATAAAAATGAGGGGTAGGATCTTTTAGAATTGATCGTTTCCACATAAGGTAGCTAAAGAAGTGTCTTGAGGGCAGATTGAGTGATGTGATTAAGAATGAGGTTGACACATTATCCACTACCTATCCATTTCCATTTAATTATTCATTTTAATTTTCCATCATATTGTTAAATGTTGATTTAATTTTTTATTCAATTATTATTCTGAGTCATATGTCAATCTATTATGTAAGCTCACCCAACTCTTTACACCGTCCTTCTTCCACCACCAATGTCACAACATATGCTCTAAACTATATTCAAATGATTTAGTTTGATGTTTTATGAATATTATCAAGTTGGTATGTATATTAAATTTTTCATTAAATGGTTTACTTTGTAAATTTCATGTTTTTTATTATTTCCATTATTTAAAATTTTTCTTCTTATAACTTATAGTTTATTTTATTTTTTGGTTTTTTTGGATCACTGGATAACACCTCATTATCAGTATGTTTGAAATTTTCTTCTAATGCCATCATGATTTTAATGAATCTATTATTTAGTGGGGATTCAAGTTATAGTTCCAGGTTATTGTGGCAGGTTATTGTGACCCATGAAAAATTTGAACCGGTTATTAGTGGATATATGTTTTATACTTCTAATTATCAATACTTACTCAGAATGAGTGAATTATAAGTTAATTTTCGTTATGTATTCATATAATCATATTTTATTATATTATTTATATTTTTATTTATTTTAGTATACCTCAATACCAACTACTAAAATATGTAAAAGTGTAAACGAATTTAATAAGAGAGATCACTCATATAATATTTCTAAAACTGCATATAAACTTTTCATATTTTCAGTCTTAGAATAATGATTTCATATCATATATGAAAATCATATCAATTGGTTGGAAATGAAGACCATTCAAAATTTTTATAAGAAGACTATTTATTTCTTAGTTACTTTCCAGTTGATAGTTCTATGATTTAAATAGTCATCATTGAATGGATGATAAATAATTTTTCCAAGCTATTATCATTCTCCTTGATACTAATACATCATTCTTTGGTTGAAGGGAATTAAAATGAAATTAATAGTTTTATGTTTTTAATTGAAATTAGTATGTTTTTGTCTTTTAGGGGTGTGCTATTATTCAATAAGATGCAAGGATTCAATGAATAAACTATGAAACATTTTGGAAAATTAGATGTACTTGTGAATTCTACAGTTGGAAATTTTCTTATGTCACCAAGAATAATTTTTTCCCAAATGGTTTTGGAAAATGTTATGAAATCATATAAAGATGTTTGTGGTCAAAAAATTCAAATTGGATTTTTCATAGGTTGAACCAGTTGAAACTTCAAATAGAAAATTGTGAAACATTAAAAAAATTTAGTTTCTCCTTTGAAACTAAATTTAAAATTGGTTTGAAGCTTAATGATTCAATCAAGTTATGAATATAATATAGAATTCAGTTTCTACATGACTTTATTTCATTGTAATTACACCTAAAATAAATATTTTTAATTTTATTGTTTTTAGGATACTAGATGTTATTATGTTTATATAGTCATATTTCATCCCAAGTTTGAGTTACTGCTTTTTACTTAAGATTAGTTTCCACGCATCGTTCTAAATATGCTAAAACAAGCAGTTCATATCAAAATACAAAAGAATTGTAACATTTTTAATACCTCCTCTGGTTGATCAAATTTCTTATATAGAACTGGAGTTCAAGTAACCGATCATGCTGGCTAAATCATTGAACACTCCATGAAATAAAAGGGGTTCCCTCAAACCATGTTGTACTCATCGTGTCCCCTGCCCATAGATATCCATTTA
The DNA here is from genome assembly GCA_963277665.1 of Viscum album. Lineage (NCBI taxonomy): Eukaryota > Viridiplantae > Streptophyta > Magnoliopsida > Santalales > Viscaceae > Viscum > Viscum album. Next base: position 1,228,798,405 of record OY728162.1, on the reverse strand, counting down.
AGTTTCCAGGAACAAATTTGCAACATTTGAGAAGGTATTCAAGTCACCCGAGAAAGGTTCATTACATATTCTTCCGTTAATTTATATGAATTTCATCATTTATTGTCTTCTGTTGTTTGAATAAAGTGTTTCATTTAATTTCTCTTTCGATATTTTTTCTCATTGAGGTTTTCTACAATGAAACAAAATATTTTTTTTCAAATGATGTGAGACGACTCAGTTACTTTCTACCCTTCAATTAATTTCAATGAATTTCATCATAAAATCCAGAAAGATAGTTGGGGATTTTTTAGTTCTAAAATATATGAATATGAATTCATAGTTCCAATTACTAATATAAAATTATCATTTACCAAAGGATTAATTTGTTTTAGTGTCATATAATAATTGATATTAATATGGTAAACATTAGTATTTTGGTTTTAACATTTGTTATATAATCATATATTAATAAGTGTTCCAACATTGGTTCTAATAATATCTGAGGTTAAAAGCTCAGTCCAAACTAAGATTAGTGTACCTTTCTATACTATTTATTTTAATATCAAATGGTGAATGTTTTATTTAACACCAGGTATATAAATATCATATCATATAATCCACTATCCAAGTTGGTTGTTGAAATCGATATTATAGAATGAAAAATATTTTTTATAAAATATATTTGAATATCATACTTGGCTATTTATAAAAAATAAAGGCTATAAATATTCATAATAAAATATTTTAGATATAGCATTATTTAAAACTATACTAACACATTATTTACAGTTTAAAAAACATATAATAAAATTTAATCTATGCATCTATATATTAATCATATTGGAAAATTATTCTTTAAATAATCCATGAAAATGGTTTGCACCATTTATTAAATGTGTTAAAGTGTCACTAAAATGATATATGGAAATATTGTAACATTAATTATAAAATATACAGTTTTAAACAATAAAATTTGTAATAATGTTATCCTTTTACAACTTAGTCATTATTTTGGCCATTAAAAAATCATAAACAAATCATAAAACAAAACTGACACAATAAAAACATCATTATTTCATGATGACGTGGTTATTTTAAAATAAGAATATCAATATATAAAAAATTATATTTATTTTCAGGGAAATTACTTCATTAAATAAAAAATATGTTATATAAGTACAAATACCAATATGTAATTTGTTATCACTAATTTATATTTTTGATCCCTATAAAATCCATATGTGTCCTGTTATATTTTCATATTACCAATACATATGAAATAAAAAAAATTATGGTTGAATTAATTTTATAGTCTAAAAAATGTAAGATTATAATAAAATAATAAATCACTCAAAAACATCACCAGGTCGAGATAATAACAAATATGATTTTCATTAATGTGGAATAAATATTAAAAACATTTATTTTCCATTATAATATAATTTTAAAGTGAGAATGATATTATAAAGAATAATATATTAAAATTATATTGGTTTTTTATCAGTCAATAAACATAAGGATACAACACTGATATCTCTATTAGACAATGTATGATATATATTTATATATTCAATTATAGAATTCCTATACGTGTACATCAATGTTCATGAAATATATGTTGGATACAAAAAATAATAAATTGAACGGTTATTTTTTATGGTGTAAGCCACGGGTAGGGGACAACATCTGTTTGAAGTAATGGGCATCTGTGTGCACCTCACTGTGATGATGAAGGAATGACATAGCTATGGAATCCAGGGATGAGAATGGGTGAAAATACATTGGTAAATAGTTCAACTTAGATTCTGCAATGAAAAATATTTAGTCTAATCAGGTATATGTCTTTTATCATGAATGATTTATATTTTCATGACAATATTATAACTAAAACTAAAATGAATTTTTTCATGTTGTTTTCATATCTTCACAGGCTTATATTTTCATGACAAATGTGATATATTGTTTCTTATTTATCCTGATATTTTATTATTAATTCTAATTTAATTGTTTTTCTTATTCTACTTAATCAGGGTATGTGACAGGAAATCCCTCATCTATAATGATTTTTTTCATTGTAAGTTGTTTTTATGTCCCTACTACTGCACACCACACAAAAAATTATTTACATAATGAAAAACCATATTATAGCATGTTGTTTATATGTTAATAGATATTATTTATGAAGTACAACACTCCAAGGGAGTTTTCATACTTATTATCGATTATGGTAACTTTATTTCTCTACTCATATTATAGTGTACTAATACATTGTAAAATAGATATGACATTTTATAATTTGTCACGTTTCTAGTAAAACTGATTTCCAATTTTATAATTTTTCATTTTTTTCATGATACATAGGTGGACTATAATTGTAAGCCAATTTTTAGGTGCAAGGATCCACTTCAGCAAAAACTCACAGATCTGGTACACATTTAGTAACATGAGTTTCCAAACTATTGTTTGTTGTATCTGCACACAGAAAACAATCAAATATTTTTTGTTGATATTTCATTTCTCATCATTTTTTTTCCATTGACTTTCTTTTGTATCTACCTATTATTTTTTATGTCTCATTTATTTATATTTAGCATTCCAATTTTCATGTATCATATTTCATTCTTATTTTATAAAATTTAAACTATATGTTATTTTACTACTACCATATGAGAAACTACATATATTAAAATATTCCTTATCATTACATTCTCATTTTAACAAAACATTAATTTGTATGCAATATTAAATTTTATATATATTATTGAATTTTGAAAACAACAGTTCATTTATAGAGCGTTGTTTGTATGTATGGGAGAGGTACTAGTTTATTTCGAAATAAGAAAAAAATTGTTATAATTAGTGTAATATTTTTTAATAAAAGTGTCACGTATGTATCTAGTTTACTAAGCCTACAAGACTCTCAGTCCTTAGGTATTTTATTCATTGTAATCATGCTAATATAATAGTTGCAGATACTGGCATCGGGTTTCTAGGTAGTGGTGTTATAGTTGGAATCAAAGGATGTTTATTAACATCCTTGGGAACTATATTTAGGAAAACATATGTTAGAGAACATTACCCTAAAGTATAAATTGAGAATAATTATAGGATAACTTCCTAGAATTTTTTAAATTTTGATATTGTGTGGGTCTTCCTAGTAATATATTCTTTTCTAGATACTATAAGTGGATGTGGTTTTGGAAAAGATATACCTTGGAGTAATAGCTCTAACAAAGTGTTTCGAGCCAGACTCAGGGTAACCCAGTACACAATAATGAGTCTTACTATGCACCTGGTTTGACACTCCATGGAGATTATCATAGGATAATCCACATTTTGTTTAAAACCCAATATGAAGAATTTGAATGGATACTGACAATGAATAATGAAGGTTAAACCTAAAGTTTTTTTGATTAAAAATAAGGTTTCATGATTTATAAATCCTATAAATGATATTATAGATAAACTCTAGACAAAGGAAGGACCTTTTTGGAAATAAATGGATGAAGTAATTATATATTTAGGTTGTATTGAAAATCGTAGTTAAAAGGACATATAATTACTAACCTTATTTTAAGGTTATACATCATATTTATTTTTGGGAATTATATTAATATAGTTTTAGGAAAGGACAACCTAAAATCTAATCAAATCCGGCAAGGCATTTGGTCTTAAAAAATTTCCTAAATGATGATAAGGGCTTCACGCCAACCACTTACCTATAAAATTTCCTAGTTAATTTTTCATTGTTTTTAGTTTAAAAAATTATGAATAAATGTTAATGATAAACCTATAATTTAAATTTTTATATTTGAAATTAATCTATTAACCATATTGGTTTTAAGATATAGTTAAAGAAAAACACATAGACTCTTCACTATTTTATATGCCTTAAGATCCTTTAAAAAGATTCATATTGTGCTTCGGGGATTAAAAATCACTATTAATAATTAATTTCTGGGAGTAAAGGGATGAATTAGAATTTGATTGAAGCACAACCAAAAGTTATGATCATTCATATGAAATTGAATCCTATCAAGTTAGGATATTTCTTTGTATCCTTAGGTAGTATAATAATTACCAAATTTCTAGAAAAATGAGTTAGAAGTATAACGTTTTCCTTAGACCTTAATTTCTATTTAATTGATGGTCTTCTAAATCATCAAATATTTATGGATTTGAGGCCCTCAACTTTATATTGATCATTCACCTATTTGTGATTGATTTCCTCATTCACTCCCTATAAATATTTATGATTTTTCTCTAAGTACGAATCTCTACTTTCCACATATGTTCTCCTACTTAGAGACCTAGTTTCATGGTTGTCCATGTGACCTTTGTACTCCCCTTTATCTCTTTTATATAGGATGGCTTGTGAACCCATATCATGATGTGGGATTTCAATATAGGAAATACCAAACAATTTATTACCAATATTGAATTTAAATTGTAAGGATGAAATTTAATTAAAGTTGGGAGAATGTAACACCCCAAACATCTGAAGTAAAACATTGTATTTTATACTGTTTATGACACGCAATGCTAGCTCTAAAAAGGGAATATAATAACCTTATACTTTACCATATATTTACTATATTAAATAATTATAATATATTTTATAGATTTTAATGCACAAAACACTATGTTATCTTGAATTACACATAAGAGATACCTTCATCAGTATCTTGTGTGGCATGGAAGAGTGAACTTCCACTATTGCTTGTGTTACATGAAAGACCAATTTTCACCAAATAACAATGTAGTATTAATATATTATTATTTAATGTAATATGATATAACCTAGAATTTATTTTTTTATTTTATGAATAATATAATCTTACTTATCAAAATTGGTGGTTTATATAAATATAAAATGAATTCACTGGTTACCAAATAATGAGAAACCAAAATAAAAACCAATTGGATATAAAAAATAAATATTAATATTTGTATACTATCATAGGATTTTTGTCTTAATAAACATAATTAATTGCAACTAGTTAATTATTTTAATTAAATATATAAGTTATATATACAATGAAATATTTTTTATATTAATCCATTGGATTTTATATGAATTAGATAAGAATAAACCCCATTATACACATAAAAATATACATTTTTATTAATGTAATTTTACCTCTTTTTAATAGAGAACCCATTTTAAATAGGAATTTTGACACTTTAATTGATTTAATATGTCAAAATAAAATTCATATTTGAAATATTAACATAATAATTAGGTTAGTTTTAATTTGTTTTATTTTATTACGGATTTCATTTTTTTAATGAACAGTTAAAAATACAGAATTTTAGTTCAAAAATTATTTTTCATATAATTTTTTTATAAGGATAAATTATTTTTTAGATAGGTTATAAATTTTTATTAGATAGTATTTTTATCAATTAATTCAATGTATTTCATTGTAATAAATTTCACTTCCAAATTGATTATAAAAATGTAGCAAACTTTCAGATATTTTTACTTTAAAAACTCATAATATCGTCCCACCTACGTGATTAAATTTTAATCAATTTATACCAATTATTTTATTGTAATTTGGAAAATTTTGTTCCATATTTTTAATAATATTAATTTTTAATTTTTAATAATATCATTTTTTTTGAACAAAATATTATTGAAAGTGTTTAAAATTAATTACACCAATTAAGGTTAAATTAAGATTATGAAGGGAAAAAGCATTAACCTCAAGGCCCAAAAAGACCTATAAACATTTCAAATAACTATTATATATACATATTTAGACCCTATAATCTATTTTATCTAAATTTTACCATTATTGGATCCACTTTCAAAATGAAAAATGTGCATGGAATCCCCTTTGTAAAAATATTACAATAGTTCCACTCCTACTCCACTATAAAAGGACCTCCTCTCCTCCCACTTCCTCACACCTCTCAAGGAACATTAGATTGACCAATGTCTATCCAAATATCCCTCTCATAATCCTAGAAGCCTTCATTTAGGCTTAAAACTATCCAAGGAAGGTTTTGGTTCAAACCAAAAGGAGTGACGCGATTAAGAGGTAACATCTTTTCTTAAGATTTTTAGTTTTATTTCCATTATACAACCCCTAAATGTAGGATCGATATGATACTTATTATAGAATAGAAATAATGATGTAGATTCTCATTATATTAGAGTGGGGTGAATAGTATACTTTAATAATTCTTAAGGTACTTTTAAAGTTGGTTAGAAATCTTTCTATTGTTTAACAAAGTTAAACAAGGTAAATTCACATAACCTATAAGTTCTAAAAACTTTCTTGATTCTGGAAATTTAGTTCAGAAAATGAGATTACAGAAATGTGATTCCAAAAATAAAATCAGTTCATCAAACTAACTAGATTCCAGAAATAGAACTAGTTCAACGAACTAACTAGAATCTTGAAATGAAACTTAAAAAAAGTTTACAACAACAAAGATTCTACCTTAAAGTATATAGAACCTTATTTAAATAGAGTACAATTGTATTAAAGTATAATATAGTTAAAATTTCCTCAATAACCAAAATATAGTGTAAAAAAAATTGAAACAGTACAAAAAACAGGTATAGAAATATTTTTACCCAAAGAGTAGGGTATCCAACAACCTTGGATAAAGGTCCCATGATTTATACTTTCAAGAAAGTATATCTTAACCAAACCCATGTAAGAACTCAATCTGGAGATCAGTATCTGTCTTGTTATCCCTGCAAGCCCTCGATTTAGAAGTTAATTAGAACCTTTGTCTTCCAAAGCCATAAGCACATGATCCGCACGATCGGAGTCTGCACAAGCCACGTCTGAACAAGTTGTTCACACCCAAAAAAGTTTTCCTCAACATCTGCACGAAGAACTGAGAGTTGAAAGAGAATCTACCTATAGAAAACACTTTAACAAAATATAATCTCTAGAATCATAGAACAATTTTTATTACGTTCAAATGAGCTCGTATTTTTAGTTACAACTTCAACGGTCAGCTCCCTCCTCTAACGGTCATATTTTTCCTGGAATTTCGGAGGGACCTATATACGTGTCACTCAAACAATGTTTATTTAGTAACTGAATGCACAAAATTGATTTACAACTAAAGAAAGTTTAAGAAAAAGTATGGTTTTTCAACAAAAATCATTTTTCAGAATGTAAGGAAAAATAGAATTTGGAGTATAAGGGAAAATGTAATTTAAAATCTAAACAAGGTAACCTTTGGAGTCTATAATACAAGAATATTTGGATTCTGTTTCTCAGAAATTCGGAACCTGAATTCAATAGAATTCAAGAATTTGAATTTCAATGAAATTCAGTATATAAATTCATAATAATTCAGAGTCTGAATTCATAAGAATTCGGAACCTGAATTCGAATCCTAAAAATAGAATTCTTATTATCTACATATTTATAGGATTCCATGGTTTTAGATGTGAAACCTAATTTTTTACATAGAAATAAAATGAGTTAGGTTATAATATTAATAATGAAAACACGGTAAGGATAAATTTCCTTGGGGAAGAAAAATTTTCCTTATCAAGGGGAATCTTAGGGAAAAATATCTCCTTAAGATAGGGTGTTTATGATTTTCAAAACATGAAGGAATAGATAATTCATAAGGAAACCTTATTGACTCAACAATATCCCCATTTTTGGAGAGCCCAAACATCTTTATGAAAAAGTGACAAAGAATATAAGGACTTAGAAATTTTATAGACTTGTAAAAAAAATTATATCCATTTACACATGGGAAATAATGAATACGAATAACTCCCCCTTAGGATTTGGAAACACTAAGGATCGTATTCTTAATTTCTGGAATAAGTCTTATCATTTTATTGCATATGGAAATCTCCTTGGATAAAAACTCCCCCTTAGATGAACTCCCCCTTACTTGGGGAAATTTCTTCTTTTACTTTGTATTCTTTTTAACATCCCTTTCTCTCCATTTGTGATTTTCAAAAAGGAATATAGGGAATGGAAAAAGAAATGTGTTTCCTATAATATTAGTGCTAGAGAAACAAAAACATAATGATCAACCAAACAAATTTCATTACGATTAAAAAAATTTGTACAAGGAATGAATAAAACAAAATATCGGAATTGAAAACATTTATCTTTCCTTCTCCTTCAGAATCAACTTCTTTACTATTGTTTTGGGCTTCTTGAGTTCCTTGCGATCTTCCTATGCTCTTTTAAGAAGATTATCATGATCTATAATTTTCTTTTCAAAGGCTTTGATTCATTCTTCTTGAACCTTAAGAGATTCCTCTTGTCCCTTTAGAACATCTTCTTGCTTGGAATACATATCTTCAAGCTCAATTCTAAGATCTCATTCTCTTTTCCAGATTTGAGCAACTGAATACAACTTCTCATTTAGATCTTTTACTTTTTGAGTCCAAGAATACTGTTCCAAAGTTAGCTTCTCCTCAAAACTATTTGTGTGATCCTTGATCTTCCCATATTTAGTGTTGAATTCATCCTTGACACATTCTTGGAACTCATCAAGAATTATCATATCTTCTATGGTTTTCTTTGACCAGTTGTTCATATTCTTACGAGTTCTTCTATGAGATTCATAATTTATGAATAATGTTTTGAATTTTTCCTCAAGCTAGATACATTTATCCATCACTATGGATACTGAATATGATTTCTGATTTAAAGAGTGTTGAAGTATTTGGAATCTCGAGTCAATACTGGGAAATATTATAATAGTTCCAACATGTTTCTTTAAGGACTGGAATATGAAATCATGTCCTAGAGAGGATGATTCCGAATTACAAACTTTACTTGGTGAGGATTCTTTTTCTATATCAGCATATTTCCTCTTTGAAGATCTACCAGTATCCTTATTCTTAATCATATCCTTGGTAGGTGTAACAACTACCACCTGTTTTCCTTTATCATCCTTCATAATTGGTTCCTCTTGGTCAGGTGATTCATGCTCACTATCAGATAACTGAACGATTTTATCTTCCTCTATCTCCTCCTTCTCTGCTCATGCCTCAGCATCTTCTAGAAGAATGAAATCTCTATAGATGCTTTCTTATTCAGACAACTTATTTACTTCATCTTCATCCCTCTCTTCATCCTTTCTAGGAGTAGCAAGCCTTGATGATTTGTCTTGAGAGGTTTGGATTGATAATTTTTCTGAAGGGCTCTCCTTCTTATGAAATTTCTTAACGTGCCTTATTAGAACTTAAGTATGTCCACAGTTTGATTCTTCTTCTTATTCTTCTTCCACTTCTTTTTCTTATACTACTTTTTCTTCTTCAACAACTTATTCTTGTTGTTTTTCTGGAATCACAAATTTTTTTCCTGGAGTCTCAGGTAATGATTCTATCTAGAAGGATTCCGGTACTAGAAACTTCTCAGATGCTTTCTCTATGGCCTTCAGAAGTTATTTCACTATCTCTGTGTCAGATAACTCCTTCTTATATTTCTTTTCTTTCTCTTCCTTCTCTAGATTCTCAGCTTCCTTTTCTTTCATAGCTTTTTCTTCAATGGGGTCCAATCCAAACTTATGCTTCCCTTATTTTAGATTTTTCTTATCTTCCCTCCACTTGGCTATAAGTTCATCCAGATAAGCTTTTTGTTTCTTTGACTTCAGAGGTGAGGATTGGGTTTCCTTAGCTGTTGGAGTTTTTTCTTTCTCTTATACTTCCTTCAACTTTTTCTTCCTTCCTCTTTTCTTAGAGGTCTTAGTCGCCTCCTATTTCTTTGAAATTGCTTCAGCTTCTTCCTCAGGTAAGTCATAGATTTCTTTATATTCTATGGAAAATCCAACTTTCATTCTTCTCATGTTATCATCACTTAGAAGAATAACTTTTGAATTCCTTGACATAGATCTGTAGAGGATTTTGATAGATTCTAGACACCAAAGAATCATCTTCAAAAGAATGTCTAGAAACATAAAAATATGAGATTTCATGTTTCCATTATTTATATTCTCAATGGTAACCAAAATATGCTTGATAAAGTTTATTTTCCTTTGGTTAACTAAGTAGTCCAGAATATACATATCACACTTCTTCAGCATGTCCTTATCTCTTTTACTCAGTATAATAAATCCTTGCACCCATAATTCTAGAATCCGATAATTTATAGTCAAGTGGAGAATTTTTGGAGTCTTAACTTCAGAGAGACCAAGGAAATCCATATCCTTCACCTTATAAAAACTTCCTTGTTTTTTAGGAAACTTATGAGAACAGAATTCAGCTTCCCCTACATATGGTATACCAACCATGCTTGTAGCCTTGGTGTGAGAAAGTGAATATGTCCTTCCATAGCACTTGAAAGAAAACTTAATGCTTCCTTATTCCTCGAAGAAAACTACTAACTCATAGAATTATACTAATAAATCTAGATATACCAAATCCTGAGCCTCTAGTTTTGAAAGGTTGATGCTTTCCCATCCATTCAGCTTTATATTCTTGGCGATGATAGAATTGTACTTCGCGAAAAACTTTAGATCCACTAACATTTCTTTGTATATTTTACATTCGGATATTGGTTTGATAGATGAAATATCTTTCTGAGAGGAAACTTTGATAGACATTCAGAAGTAAGAAATATCCGAAAAGTTCAGAACTGGATTTTGTAGAAGGACAACGATTCAGCATGAACAAGCATGAGTTTCGATATGGGATAACCATCAGGGGTTCTTTTTTATAAGAAAGTGATGTGACGGTTCAACTTTCACACTCAATCAAATGGTTGAAAAACCATCTGATCAAATCTGACGGTTGACCTGATAACCGGAAGGAAATTTTGATAGAATCTGATATTTTGAGGTTTTAATAAAAACATTCAAATTCATGAAAAAAATACAAAAAAAAATTAAAAATATATAGAAATATCAAAAAATAATAGGTGATTTTGAACATTTAAGAAAGAAAACATACATTTTGGATTGCTAGGAAGATTATTCGTAATAGATAAAATTCTTCTTATAGAACTTTAGATTCCAAAAATTTGATTTGACTATGAAAATATTTTAAATGAAAAACCTCAATACAAAAATTTTAAATAAGTAAATCTTTATTCCGATTATTTTAATTCCAAAAATATTCATTACGAAAATTTTAAGTACAAAAATTTTCATTACGGAAATCTTAAGTACCAAAATCTTCATTATGAAAATCTTAAGTACGAAAATCTTCATTAAGAAAATTTTAAGTACGAAAATCTTCATTATGAAAATCTTGAGACTTAAAAAAAAATTTGAAAAAATTTTAGACTAAAAAAATTTTATATCTGACAAACCAATGTACTCCCCGTATGAAAAGGAGTTCCTTACTATAAGAAGACTATTTCAATAGAGAGTTAACATGGAATATTACATTATGGTTATCATTCCTAACTTATATTTAATGTATTCAAATCTATCGAAGGGTAAAGATTTTGTGAAAATATCAGCAAGTTGATCTTTTGTTATGATAAATTGAAAAATGATATCTCATTTTTGTGTGTGATCCCTAAAAAAGTTATGCCTAATGTCTACGTGTTTTGCACGAGAGTGATGTGTAGGGTTTTTGCTTAATGCAATGGAACTAGTATTATCACAAAAAATTTGTGTTTTCATAAAACTCATACCATAGTCTCTGAGGGTGTGTTGCATCTACAACACTTGAGCACAAAAACTTCCAACTGCTACATATTCTGCTTCAGCAGTGGAATGTGTTACTTAGGGTTACTTCTGGCATGACCATGAAACTAAATAATCTCCTAAGAAATGAAAAATTCTGAATGTACTTTTTTATCCATTCTACATCCACTAAAATCGGTATCTGAAAAACTTTTTAAAACAAAATCATTTCCAAAAGTGTAAAAGAGTCATAGATCCATGGTTCCCTTTAAGTAGCAAAAAATTCTTTTCACTACCTTTAAATGATATTCCATAGGATTAGATTGATATCTTTCACATAATCATACTGAAAACATTAAGTCTAGATGACTAGCTGTTAAGTAATGTAAACTTATTATCATACCTCTAAAAGATGTTTGATCTACTGGTTTCCTAGCTTTATCAAGATCAAGTGTATTTGAGGTACCAATGGAAGTACTTATACTCTTTGTCTTGTCATATCCATAATTTTTAAGAAGATATTTAATATACTTATGTTGGGATATATAGATTCCTTATGGTTTTTGAGAAATGTGAAAACCAAGAAAAAATGTTAACTCACCCATCATACTCATTTCAAACTCAGATTTCATTAGATCCACAAAGGAATCAGTTAAATATTGTTGAGTTGAACCAAATATAATGTCATCAACATAAATTTGAACAATCAAAACATTTTTCTTATCTTTATTTATAAAAATAGTTGGATCATCATTTTCTTTAACATAATCATTTTGAAGTTAAAATCCAATAATTCTATCATACCTAGATCAAGGGTCTTGTATAAGTCCATACAAAGCTTTGGTAATTTTAAAGACATGTTCAGGATGTTTTGTATATTGAAAACCAGGAGTTTGTTCAAAAAAATTCCTCTTGAACATAGCCATTAAGGAAAGAATATTTAACCTCCATTTGAAAAAGTGTGAAATTGAATAATGCTGTAAAGGCAAGTAGAATACAAATATATTGAAGTCTTGCTACTGGAGCGTAGGTTTCTTCATAGTCTATTCCTTCTTGTTGATTATAGCCTTTAACAACTAATATGGCTTTATTTCTAACAATTATTCCATTTTCATCACATTTATTTCTAAAGACCCATTTTACTCCAATAAAAGAATATTTTTTAGGTCTTTTAATCAAGGTCCAGACTTTATTCCTTTCAAATTCATTTAGCTCATCTTGCATTTCTTTTATCCAATCATTATCACCTAAACATTCATCACTTATTTTTTATTCTAATTGGTAAAGTAATGCTATAGGTTCTACTTCATTCCTTAAATAACTTCTAGTCCTTACTGGTTGATTAACATCCCCAATGATACAATCACTGGGATGATTATTTAGAAAAAAATGACTAGGGTTTTGTAAAACCTATTCATCAACATAGGGTAGGAATTATTCTGGGGTAAATGCTTCAGAAATATTGTCTTGAACAATTTCCTTATCAAAAGGATCTTCTATCAAAGGTTGAAAACCAGTTTTTGAAAGCACATCTGAAGATGTAGTTTGAGGTTGTTTAAAAACAAAAGGATCAGTTTCATCAAATTTAACATGTATTTTTTCTTCAAAAGTACAAGTGTTTTTATTAAAAACTCTAAAGGCCTTAGAAGTTGTGGCGTATCCTAAGAAAATTCCTTAATTGGATTTTGGTGCGAATTTGTGTAGATTATCTTTAGTATTGAGAATGAATACCTTGAAACCAAAAAACTTGAAGTAGGAAACTCTATATTTTCTACCATTCCATAACTCATAAGAAGTTTTATTAAGAAAAGGTCTGATCAAAACATGATTTATAGTATAACATACAGTACTTACAGATTTATCCCAAAATTGTTTCGCTACTGAATATTCACTCGACATGGTTCTTGTTATCTCCTGAAAAATTCTATTTATTCTTTAAACAAAACCATTTTGTTGAGGTGTTATTTGTGCTGAGAAGTTATGAGTATTGCCTTTTCTACTACAAAAATTTTCAAAATATGAATTTTGAAATTCTCCTCCATGATCACTATGAATAGTTATCAATGGAAGGTTTTTCTTATTTTTAACTTGGGCTCTAAAAGTTTTGAAATAAGAAAAAGCTTCAGATTTCTTTACTAGAAAATAGACCCACGTAAATCTAGTGTAATCATAAAATAAGAAAAATACATAATATTTTCCTCTGATGCATCCAGTTTATGTTGGACCAAAAAGATCCATATGCACTAACTGTAATGCATCAGTGGTTGAGACTTCACCAACTAATTTAAAACTTGATTTATATTGCTTTCCATATTGAAAAGGATCGCAAACTTTTGAAGAATCAAATCTAAGCTCCGGTAGATCCTTAACTAATATTTTCTTAGAGAGTTTTCATAGGTTCCTAAGGTTACAGTGTCATAAACTTCTGTGCCAAAACCAAGAATGATCTTCTATTACACTATGGCATGGTAGATCTTGTCTCTTAAGATCTTTTAGGTTTAGTGTGTATATATTCTCTTTCCTATTGGCAGAAAGAATAAACTCTTCCTTGGAATTATTTACTAAGAACTTATCATTCCTAAAATTAACAAGGTAACTGTTATCACATAATTGGCTTATGCTAATTATGTTATGCTTAAGACCCTTAAGAAATAAAACATTTGAAATCAATGTTTTTCAAAGGAGAACAATTTTACCTATACCAAAAATTTCTCTCATAGCATTGTCTCAAAAAGTTACTTTTCCTCCTTTCACCTTGATGATCTTTTCAAAGAAGCTTTGGTCACCAGTCAAATACCAGGAACATCCACTATCTATGTATAATTTATTGTTGTTGGTACTTTCTTTATTTTCCTGAAAATAATAGATTTAGACTTTTTGAATCCAAACTTTATTAGATCTGGAATTGTTAGACAACAAAATTTTGGGTATCCACATTTGTTTAGAAAAATAAGCTTTATGAAACCCAAGATATTAAACATTATTTAAAGAAAAAAATTTCTTCAAATTCCCTCCACATTGACATTTAGTAAAAAAGGGGGCTCTAGGAGGAACAAAATAATTGTTTTTAAAAACAAGTTTTTCATGAGAATAACCTAATACTTTACTATTACCATGAGGTGAGATCTGAGAATACATCTTGTTGAAATTTTCTTTACTAGAAGTAAAATTTTTAAGAAGTTTCTTCAAGGAAAAAATTGATGACTTTAGTCTGAGGACTAAATTCTTATCCTATGGAATAATAGATTTAGAGTAAAGTTTATCCTCTAAAACATATTTTTTCTAAAAATAGGATTCTAAGATCCCTATAAAGCTTATCCTTCTCATAATTTTCTTCCTCAATTTTCTTAAAATGATTTTCTAACACATCACTTTTTCATGATCTTTGGTAAGATCCCATGTTTATTTTGTTAAAATAGATTCTCTAGAATTTTCTTTTTAGGGTTTCTTAGAAACATTAAAATTTCTAATTTCTAGCAACTTAGAGAATCTAGAAACTTCCTCATAGGAAGGAAAATTATTATCATTATCTGATGAAGAATATTATTCATCAGAAGAAAAATATTTATCAGGAAAAGTTTCGCTCAAAGACATATTGGTTAAGGATTCAGTAGTTCGTACCTTAGACATAAAACATTTATTTTGAAATGGAGCTCAGGATATTAAACCAATATTCTTTTGTTCATAAGATTCATAATCGGAAGAATATTCAGAATAATCTCCACCACTGGAACTCCAAGTGTCATTGTCCTTTAGGACTTTATTATGTTTCGATCTGTAGAACTTATTCTTGTTTTCTAAGAATTACATTCCTTCTTATATCTTTTCTTGAGTAAGGGACAATCAGATCTGATATGACTAGTTATTCTATATTCATAGCATGTTACTTCTCCATATTTCGTATATTTTCTATCTTTATTCTTGTATCTATATTGGAAGTTCTTCTACCTAACTATCTTGTTCATACTTCAAGAAATATTAGCTAGTTCATTCTCAGAATGTTCACTTTCACTAGATTCATATTAAATAACAACCATTTTGGATTTTGATCTTTTAATTCTCTCAGAAGTCGTGGATTTTATATATTTTGAATTAATTGTAAAAGAAACACCTCCATTCCCATTATTCTTCTTAACATTGTCAGTATATCTCTTTATTATAGTCTCATGTTGAAGAAGAGTTCCAAATTTCTCATCAAGAATGATCTGTGAGACTTTCCTATTCTCATCTATAGTAGTTCTGTTATATTCCCACTCATTTGGCATGATGTTTATAATATTTTCTACAAGTGCCTCACCGTCCAATCCTTTTTCACCCATGGATTTTAAGCTGTTGACAATAGTCATAAATATCTGGTGTACCTTACATATAGGTTATCCATAAGGATATAAAAAACCATGGAACTCAGCTCTAAGAATAACTCTTTTGGTTTCAATAACTTTGGAAGTACCAAAATGTGTGACTTAAAGATTCTTCCAGATACAATTAGCTGCTTCACACAAGGAAATATGGCTATATATATTCCAGGTGATGGAACACAATAAATTATTGTGTACCTTATAGTTATGTTGATATTCTGACTTATCTTGATTAGTAATATTTCTGAATTCCTTATCATGAATTTGTTAATCTCCAATAATCATAAAAACGTTATCCACTCTAGTGTTAATAACAATAGTATTCATACGATCTCTCTAATATTCGTAATTATTCCCATAAAAAATAGGTGGTCTAGTATGATTAAGGTTTTCAATAGAACCAACATTTATTCCTTCCATCTTAAAGAAAAATTAATTCCACACAAATATGTCAGTATTAAAAGTTTATAAACAAGGATAAAAATAACCTATGCAAGGAAAATAAAGAACAATGAAAAACTTGAGCAAGAACAATTATATATGAATATAATTATTTCAGAGGCCAAACTCTGATACGAATTTTACGGTCGATATGACACTGATTATTGTATGGAAATAATGATGTAGATACTCAATATACCATAGGGGGTGAATTGTATACTTTATAAATTCTTAAGAAACTTTTAAAGTCGGTTATAAACCTTTCTATTGTTTAACAAAGTTAAAAAAGTTAAATTTACAAAACCTCTATGTTCTACAAACTTTCTTGATTATGGAAATGTAGTTCTAAAAATAAGATTCCAGAAATGTGGTTTTTGGAAATGAAACCAGTTCAGTAAACTAACTAGATTCTGGAAATGGAACTAGTTCAACGAACTAACTAGATTTTGGAAATGTAGTTCTGGAAATGAAATTTAACAAAATTTTACAACAAAAAAGATTCTACCTTAATGCGTATAGAACCTTATTTAATTAGAGTAAAATTGTAATAAACTGTAACATAGTTAAACATTCCTCAACAACAAAAATACAGAAGAAAAAAAACTTGAAATAGTACAAGAAATAACTACTGAAATCTTTTTACCCAAAGAGTATGGTATCCAACAACCTTGGATAAAGGTCCCTTGATTTATACTTTTAAGAAAGTCTGTCTTACCCAAACCTAGGTAATCCCTCAATCCGAAGATCAGTATCTGTATTGTTATCCCTATAAGCCCTCAATTTAGAAGGAAATCAGAACCTATGTCTTCCAAACCTGGAATCACATGATCAGAAAGATCAGCTTCTACACAAGGCACGTCTGAACAAGTTTTTCACACCTGAAAAAGTTTTTCACACCTGAAAAAGTTTTTCTCAACATCCACACGAACCACTCAGAGTTGAAAGATCCTCTCTCTCTCTAGAAAACACTTTAACAGTATATAACCTCTAGAATCATAAAACTATTTTGAGCTCATTCAAATGAGATCCTATTTATAGGTACAACTTCAACAGTCAGCTCCCTCCTCCAATGATCATATTTTTCCTTGAATTTTGGAGGAACCTGTATAAGTGTCACTCAAATAACGGTTAGTTAGTTACTGAATGAATGACATCATTTTATAACTAGAATAAGTATAAGAAAAAGTATGGTTGCTCAACCAAAATCATTTTTTGGAATGTAAGGAAAAATATAATTCAGTGCCTAAGGAAAATTAGAATTTGGAATCTAAAAAAGTTAACCTCTGGAGTCTATAATACAAGAATATTCAGATTCTGTTTCTCAGGAATTCTGAACCTGAATTCTATAGAATTCCAAAGTCTGAATTTCAAGGAAATTCAGAATCTGAATTCATATGAATTCGGAGTCTGAACTCAGAAATTTCGGAGTATGAATTCATAAGAATTCAGAGTCTGGACACAAAAAGTTCGGAGTCTGAATTCATAATAATTCAGAACCTGAATTTGGATCCTGAAAACATAATGCTCTATGTCTATGTATTTATATGAGTCTGAGGTTTTAGATGTGAAATTTAATTTTATTCTTAGAAGGAAAATGAGTTAGGTTATAATATGAATAATGAAAACATGGTAAGGATAAATTTCCTTGGGGAAGAAAAATTTTCCTTATCAAGGGGAATCTTAGGAAAAATAAAATTTTCCTTAAGATAGGGTGTTTAAGATTTTAAAAACATGAAGGAATAGAGAAGTCATAAGGAAACCTTATTGACTCAACACTATACCCTTATTATTTCATGATTATATAAAAAACCAGTATCTTAAATATAATAGGATTTTTCTATTCTATGGGATGAACCTACACTTACAGAAAATTTCATCTAATGGATTACCAACATATTGTTTCTGTGTATGGAAAACTGCTGCCTCACAAAACGATGATTGTTAAATGTTTTTATTTACCACCTCCCATGGTGGACATTATGATAGAAAATCTATTTATATATGAAATATATGGTATTTATTATTTTTTTTATACTTTTTTAATCTTTTTATTACACATACCATTAATAATTTGTATTTCATGTTTTTATGATAACATTGTTTGAGGAAGTGCGGACTACGACCCCCTCGAAGCGATGTGATTCGTTCACACTATTCATAGACCATACAAAGGATGGTTTAAATTGAGATTATGTTACATAAACAACCTATATATTACATTAATGGAATAATTACCTTTCTATAAATATATATATATATATATATATCATTTTTATTATTACCCTTTTACACACTTAAAAAGTGATAACGTCGTTCGTGGATGCGTGGACTACCGCCTCCTCGACATGATGTGATTACTTTTAAATAACAATAATTATATATATAAATATATATGATTAGATAAAATTATTTTTTTTATATAATGATCATTGTCGAAATATATGGTGTTACTTACCTTCTGTCTATAGCAATCATTGAAAATTGGGAATGTTACTCATGTGTATGTACAGTCTACCATCTCCATGATTGTAACATTGATTTATTTTTCAAAAACATATTTGATAATTGATTTTAAAAGTGTAATTTATGTATAAATACAATAATTATGTCATGATTATTATTCTATATATGTTATATAATGTCTTATTTGACCATAGTTGATATACCAAAGTTGTTTTTTGACACATAAAATGAATTTGGTCAAAACACCGGATGTAAACTTAATTATTTAAGTTTTCATATAAAACATAGTAAAAAGTGAAATAAAAGTAATTATAAACATGATAAATGTTACCAATAAAGTATACAATTTACATAAGTTTATTATACATTAAGTTGAAGGATTTTCTCCCGAAAGAAAATGAAAAGTATGGTATCCTCATCTAACTTTTTAAATCTATGAGATAAATTACATGTTCACAAAATAATCTTTTTTGGGGTGTATCTAACTTCAATTTTTATATATTATTTCAATAATTCCATTATTTTCATGGTATTTAAGACTTTAATTTAATATTAGACCTTTATGAGGTTTGTTATTTAAAATATTTTGATGTTATATTGGACTCTTTGGAATGTTTAAAGATTAATTTCCTCAATAATAACATTAATTTTATTATAATGGTATTTATATTTAAGGAAATTATATTACCATTATTCAATAAAACCTTTCATTTTCCTATCCACTGGTTATTCATATCCATTTTCATGTATTATTATGATTTCTTCACTCTTTGGTACTCAAAATGATTTAGAAAATGTTTTTCAGAAACCCCAACTTTATTTCTCACTTTATTCAGAGAACCTATTTTGTTTTAAAATCCATGATTTAATAAAAAATTAAAATGATCTAGTAAATAAATTTTTAACCTTATTTCTTTTACCAATTTTTTCAATGTAATTTTCTTGTCACTTTATGAAAAATGTATTTTTCTAAAAATTTTACCAAGAAAAAGGAATATTCTTTTACCTTGTACGACATATACGATTTTACCTACCATAATTCCTTAAAAGGCTCCTTTGAGTGTTTAAAAGGTTAATTTAGAAAAAAAATATTTTCTAAGAAATGGTTTTCCACAATATTTTTCAAAAAAAAGGGGATATTTTCAATAATAATATTTTTTTATAATATTTTCATTTATTAACATCAATGACTCTTTATTTTACTCCACTTGGGTTATGTTGTCTTGATACCATCATTTATCTTAATCTAGATGGTTTATGATGGATTCGGCCAAGGATAGTATTCACATTCACATCCTTGATTCATGTTTTCCCTTAAAATATTAAATTTCACATGATCATTGAACATTCAATTTCCCCTATTTTACAATATCATTTATAATAGATATGTTCATTTCTTAAATCATATATCACTATTATATTGTTTTTAATTAAAATTTTATTTGATTATTTGGGTAAATATTGATAAATTTGTATCTCTTACTCCATACAGATATTTGATTAGGCACATTGTTAAATTGATTATTCTATATATTGGGAATGTTGTGGAGTGGTATGACATGGGTGGGGCCTAGTTTTAGATAGCCTCTTAATTTATCAATAATCACATGGGACAAGTCATTTGGATATCTTCCTTTGATGGGTTTTTACCTGGTATGTTTT
The DNA here is from genome assembly GCA_963277665.1 of Viscum album. Classification (NCBI taxonomy): domain Eukaryota; kingdom Viridiplantae; phylum Streptophyta; class Magnoliopsida; order Santalales; family Viscaceae; genus Viscum; species Viscum album. The sequence continues at coordinate 1,228,777,919 of OY728162.1, read as the reverse complement.
AAACCTTCTTGTGAAGGTCGTGAAGGTAAAGGTACCATGTACCTAGAAAAATGGTGTCTGATAATTAATAATTTCCCTCATATTAGTTCTCCATAATATTTATCCATGAAATTGTTCATTAATATATCTATGGATATATTTTTATTTAAGTTCATTTATTAAATGTCATGTTTTTTATTTTTCTTTCAATATTTATTTTTTACTTATCTAGTTAATTGAATGGCATTTTTGACTAGTTAATACCTTTCTATATTTTTTATGCCCTTACCTATCCATTTACAGATTATATGGATTTTGAGTTCAGTTATTTACCATATAATAATGATTATTCTCATTGATTCGTTTTTTCTTCCATATTATTTTTCCCTTGCTGAGAATTTGAGCTTACCCTTATTATGCTTCTTTTCCCAGGAATCCAAGAAGCATACCATGACAGATATATATAGATTTACTAAATGAATTAGAGATATACTCAAAGTTATCTATTTAAAAAATAATTAAACAATTATTTAGTAATTACTGTATTCTATTCTAATAAATGACTCATATATGTATCTAGTTTACCAATAATACTAAACACTCAGTCCTTCAGTATTTGATTCCTTGTAATCATGTTAATGTAATAGTAACGGAAATAGGCTCTAGGACTTCTTGGGTCGAGTCTCTACATAGAAATCTTGTTTAATACCATATAATTTTTTCTTTATATTATAACTCAAGAATCATCATAAGCAAGGATAAACTCATCCAGTTGTTCAATATATAAATCTTTCCCAAGTTCACCATTAAGGAATTTCAACTTCACATATATTTAGAAAATTTTCAATTTCGTTGAGAACATATCAAAAGAAATATTTATTTTTATCAAGCCTTATGAATTGATAAGAAATTCCCTAAAAGTTTATGAAATATTTCTTTATTAATAAATTTTATCTCATTGATATCTTGTGTTACACGAAATAATAATTTTAAGCAAACTATTATATACTATTAAAATATTATTATGTGATAATTATTGCATAACCATTCTATCAAAAGGTATGAATATGACTAAATAAATTATGAAAAATTTATGTTTACATATGTATAAATTAATTCTATGGGTTTCAATTAATTATAAATAAAAATAAAAAGAACTATAAAATAAAAAATATTTTTTATGAACAAATTTTTTATGAACGTAATTTATTTTTTTATCATAATTAATTAAATTTATCACTATTGGGGTATTATTTTAATTTAATTTGTATATTATAGTTTCAATCTAAGGTTTTAATATTCATCTAATATTTTTACTATGCATGGGATAATAATAAATCTAATTTTATGCTTAAAACTGTATTTTTCTAAATGTGGTTTTCATCATATTTTTCACACTAATTTTAAAATTAATTTACAAAATATATAAGTGTTTAATTGTATAAAATGGATTCAATATTTTGATTCATAAGGTCCAAATTTGGTAAATATTACTCGTTTATTTTAGTTCAATATGAATAGTAAATGTGGTAAATAAATAACATTGGTAATGGGTCAATCGGGTCAATAAAGGTTAAAACTAAGTCGTAAGGCCATAATTTTTCATCCTGATTATTATTGGATTATAGCATCCCGCCTTTTTTATAACATAAACTTTCATTACATTACACAAAACTGAGGATCTTTAAGGTCTAGTGTCTTGGAAACCAGGAACAAATTACATGAAAGCAACAAAAATCATTCTTCTTAAACACTTGAAAGGCTTCTACTTAAGTTCATCCTAGGTTCATTACTACATCTCATAACCTGGGGACATACATCAAAATAAAGGGTGAGCAAAAGGCCAAGTAAGGGAAACAAGAGGAACATTTTACATGTGAACTTGATATACTTCAATAAGGACATGAAAAGAACTTTAAGGCATGAGAAAGAAATCATGAGGAATTTCATAATAAAAATAACATTTTTCATAACTTGAAGATGTGTCTACATAATTTAACATAGAAAATCATGAACATATCCCCAAGGTCCATCCCCAAGGTGTCATTTGAAAATTACCAAGGTTATTCACCAAGGTATCGTGAAAATTGTAATCTCTAGTGGTTACATCATTACCCAATGCATTGGAGCGCTATCAGGGCGCACCCTTATATTTGCCATTATTATCATGTGATCCACATATATAATCATCAAACATTTCATAAATAACCCATATAGCATAAAATAAATGGGTTTCATTTCATAATCATAACGTTTAAAAAACTGCTTTAAAGACATGATCCTTACGTCACTTTAAACCCACGGAAAGGGAAAGCGGGTCTCATGTATGTAAATCCCAGAATTTAAAATATAAAATTTTGATATATATGTGAATACCCTTGTAGAAATAAGATCTTTTAGTATTCACTTTATAACATAAAATAATTTTGAGAAAAGAGAGTGGCATTTTGAGACCAAAAATTCTACAGCATAACGGCTATGTTTCGGGGTTTTAGAAAACATTGAAAAGAGAGGCGACATGGGTCACCCACTCATAAATGATCCATAAAACAGTAGGGGAATGGAATAAGATGGATATATGGACATGGTAATGAAATTTGGAGGACATTCCATTTGAAATGAAAAACATGGAAGGAAGACAAAAATTAGATTTCTCTTATGAAAATTCAGCAGCCTAACGGCGTCACTTAAATTTCAATAAAAATGAATTGACAAGATCAAATAGGGTCTCTCATAATATGATCATAAGAGATCAGTATGATAGATATAGAGATCATACCCCAACATAATAAAAAGGAACTTGAAAGACTTGATATGAAAATCGAACTTGAAAAATGAGAAGGGTGAAAGATCCCTTAATAATTCGGCGGCCTAACGGCGTCACTTATACTTTCATAAAATGAAATGATGAGAGTAAGAGTGGATGTCTCATCATATAAACATGAAAAGGGAATTAAGAGGAATATAAAATAACATCCTCTCACATAAGAACTTGTAGCCTAAAAGGAATGACATAAAAGAGATTACATGAAAAGAAAGAGAGAGGTCAGATCCCTTACCTTAAAACGTGACTCTTGAAACTCAATGTTTTGGACCTTGAGGTCTTGGGGGCGCCTTGGGAGGACTCCTTGGAAGGTAAGAAGACCAGAACTTAGTTGGGGGAGAGTTGGGAGTGAAAACTAAAGGAGGAAAGGGTGGGTATTTATAGGGAAAGTGAGGGGACAAGGCAATAATGGCCAAGGGACACCTCACATGTGCTTTTCTCAAACCCATGTGCTCTCCCTTGGAATTTATCAAGGAGTTAGACCATATGGGGCCCCCAAAACAATATTTCATCACCCTTGGCCGGCCAACCCTTAAAATATCTCATGAAATCATCATGACACAGTTATGATGTCATTAAACATACCAAAACCCTAAAACTGTATTTTTACTATTCACTGAAAATTCAACTTTCTCAGAAAAATCCCAAAATTTCACCTTAACCAAATATCAATGCTCTGATTTCAAAAATGAAATCCATTTTATAAATATAATTTTCTAAATATTTTTAATTTAATTTTTAAATAAAAACACTATTCATCGAAAATTCATTTTTTTCAGAAAAAACCCCAAAAATTACCATAACATAATATCGATGCTCTGAGTTCAAAAATAAAGTCATTTTTATAAAAATAATTTTCTAATTATTTTTAATTAAATTTATAATTAAAAAAACACTATTCACCCGAAAAAACTAATACTTGATTAATAATTTATGAAACTTTTATTTACCCATTTTATTGAATCACATTACTTAATATAGGTGGCTAAATTATATTAAAACTTTCTTTGAGTGAAATTACTAATCCATTTGGTCACATTACTAATCCTAAGCGTAAAATCACTATCCATAATTCACTATTCATCAAAAATTAAGTTGATCTTATTAGACTCCAAATTCCTTACTGAACACTTTTGTAGAAGAACATTGTTTGAAAATCATTACACATCATTAGTTATTTAGGGTTTACATAAATATTTTAAAATATCCTTTTTTCGAAATTCATCAATAAAAATACATTCTAAAATTATCTGGACATTTGAAATTTCACAAACATCACTAAAGGAAGAAATCTCAATTTATTCACCCGAAGGGATTGCACAAGGAATATAGGGTCTCGTCACATAGCCCCTTATAACACCAGAATATGACCTAAGTGTAAGGTGTGCTATGGTGAGAGAATCTGAGGGAGGCTCAGATAACATTGCCCTAGTAGTAATCTATACTAACTTGAACTTCTCCCGTAGGCGTTTCCGTTCAAGCTTGACATGCTGGAGTTCGGCTTGGGCTTGGTCCAAAGCGAAGCCCACAGATGCTACCTCCTTCCCAAGCTCTGATAAGTGGGCTTCATAAGGGTTGAGTCTACTGGATGAAGCCATCGACTCCTCTTTCTGCATTAACCATTAACATCTTATTAAATCAATAAGAGTATGTTAATATACTACTCAAAAAGATTAGGTCGTTACATTCTTCCCCCCTTAAGAAATTTCATCCCTGAAATTTATACTTGAGGCCTAGTCGAAAAGGTGAGGGTACTTTTGCTTCATCGTTTCCTCAGGCTCCCAAGTCGCTTCTTCATACTTATGATTCCTCCACAACACTTTCACAAGGTGGGTAGTCTTGTTTCGTAGAACCTTGTCTCTACGGTCCAAGATCTCCACTGGCTGCTCCTCATAAGAGAGTTCATGTTCAAGTTGTACCACCTCTGGGTTCAGTACATGCAAAGGGTCGGGTGTGTACTTCCTCAAGAGAGATACATGGAAGACATCATGAACTTGAGCTAGGTTCGGTGGAAGTACTAGACGATAGGCCACTGATCCTATGCGATCAAGGATTTCATAGGGGCCAATGTACCGAGGGCTGAGCTTCCCTTTCTTCCCAAACCGCATGACTCTCTTCCATGGAGAAATTCGAAGGAAGACTTTGTCACCAACACCAAACTCCAAGTCCCTTCGACGATTGTCAGCATAGCTCTTCTGCCGACTCTGAGCAGCCTTTATGTGTTGTTGGATGGCATGAACCTGTTTCGTCATCTCTTGCAGGAGATCTGGCCCAAGAAGCTTCCCCTCACCAGTTTCATCCCAACAAGTAGGAGTTCTCCACCGCTTTCCATACAGAGCTTCATAGGGTGCCATCTGAATACTCGAATGGAAGCTGTTGTTATAGGAGAACTCCACTAATGGGAGGTGTTGATCCCATTCACCTTTAAATTCCTTTGAGCATAATCTCAACATGTCTTCAAGTGTCTGAATAGTCCTTTCAGATTGGCCATCAGTTTGAGGATGATAGGCCGTACTAAAATTCAATTCAGTATTCAGAGCATGCTGAAGACTTCTCCAGAATTTTGATGTGAATCTTGGGTCACGATCAGATACGATGGATAGTGGTACCCCATGCAGCCTTACCACTTCCTTCACGTATATCTTGGAAAGCTGATCCAGAGAGAAATCTTCCCGAATAGAGATAAAATGGGTTGTCTTGGTGAGACGGTCCACAATAACCCATATCGCATTGTTTCCTTTGGATGTTTTCGGGAGACCAGTTACAAAGTCCATAGTGATATTATCCCACTTCCATACTGGTATGGGTAGCGGTTGTAATACCCCCTTAGGAAGTTGTCGTTCTTCCTTTACTTGCTGACACACCAGGCACCTTGTAGTGTAATCAGCAATCTCCCTCTTCATGTTATCCCACCAATAATGATCACGAAGGTCTCTATACATCTTAGTGCTTCCCGGATGTATAGAGAAATTAGAGCTATGAGCTTCATCCATCGGTTCTTTATTTATCTCTGGAATAGATGGGACACATAGTCTTGTATGAAATTTCAATACACCTTCTTGATCAATATTGAAATCAGGTAACTTCCCATCTTTTACAGCCTCCAACTTCTCCTGCAGTAAAGGATCTTCTTTTTGAGCCTTCTTGATCTTCTCTAGTAATGAAGGTTGAGAAATAATTTGGGATAGGGTTGATGATGTCCCTTTCCTTATAATTCCCATGTCCAGTTTTACTAGATCTTTAATCAAGGGATCTCCCAGGATCCTCATTGTTGCCAGAACAACAGGATCTTTCCTGCTTAACGCATCCGCGACTTTGTTTTCTCTTCCAGGGTGATAATGAATTGAACAATCATAGTCTTTAATAAGCTCCAACCATCTCCTTTGTCTCATGTTCAATTGTTTCTGAGTGAAAATATACTTTAGACTTTGTTGGTCAGTGTATATATCACATTTCTCCCCATAAAGATAGTGCCTCCATATTTTTAGAGCAAAAACAACTGCCGCCAGCTCTAGATCATGCGTAGGATAATTCTGCTCATGAATCTTCAACTGTCGAGATGCATAAGCAATTACTTTTTCATTTTGCATGAGGATGCACCCAAGCCCTTTCAGAGATGCATCGCTAAAAATAACTAATCCTTCTCCGATAGAGGGTAGTGTTAACACAGGTGCAGTAACCAATCTCTTCTTCAGCTCTTGGAAACTTTCCTCACATTCCTTTGTCCAGATGAACATAACCCCTTTTCGAGTCAACTTGGTTAGTGGATTAGAAAGTTGTGAAATGTTTTTCACAAACCTCCTATAATATCCCGCTAAACCAAGGATACTACGAATCTCAGTTACTGTTGTGGGTTGAGGCCACTCCTCCACAACCATTGTCTTTGCAGGGTCAACCGAGATTCCTTTATTGGTTACGATGTGCCCCAAGAAAGCCACTTGTTGTAACCAAAACTCACACTTGCTGAACTTCCCAAAGAGCCTCTCCTTCCGTAGAGTTTTCAAAATAACCCTCAGATGATCTTTATGTTCCTCACGACTTTTTTGAATATATCAAAATATCATCAATAAAAACTACCACAAAGTTATCAATGTAGTCCTTAAAGACTCTATTCATCAAATCCATGAAAATAGCAGGAGCATTAGTCAAGCCGAAGTGCATAACAGTAAACTCATAATGCCCATATCATGATCGGAAGGCAGTCTTTGGAATATCTTCCTTCTTCACCCTCAGTTGATGATAACCAGATCGAAGGTCAATCTTAGAGAATAATTGAGCCCCACGAAGTTGGTCAAATAAATCATCAATTCTTGGAAGAGGATATCTGTTCTTCACTGTGATCCCGTTCAGTTCTCTATAATCAATGCATAGCCGCATTGATCCATCCTTCTTCTTCACAAAGAGAACTGGTGCTCCCCAAGGAGACACACTCGTTCGGATAAACCCCTTCTCCAACAAGTTTTGGAGTTGTTTCTTTAGCTCTTCTAGATCCACATTTGCCATTCTATACGGAGTCTTTGATATCGGTTGAGACCCAGGTACGAGTTCAATGGAGAACTCTACCTCTCTTTCTGGGGGAGGTCCAGGTAACTCCTCAGGAAATACATCCATGTATTCCTGAACAATCGGAACATATTCAATTTGTATGCTCCCTTTCCCTTCTTCCTCATCATCGATTAACTCCATAAAGAAAGCTATAGGAGGTGCTTCTAGATAGGGATCAGTTCGGGATATCTCTCCTCTTAAGATAACTATAGGTCGTTCATTCAAGACTACTTAGATTTCCTTACTTCTGCATTTGATCTTAGAATTATACATTGAGAGCCAGTCCATCCCTAGTATAATGTTGAATTCCATCATGGGAATGACTACTAGATTTGCAATAAGATTGTTCTCACCAAAGTAAACACTAGAGTCTCTAAATACTTTTGATGCAAGGATAATCCCACTTGGAGTCTTGACTGACAAGTCTACCTCTAGCAGTTCAGGGATTGATTCTATATTCCTTGCAAACATGGAGGAAATAAAGGAATGCGTAGAACCAGAATCAAATAAAGTACTTGCTAGTTTTGAGAGGACAACAAGAGTACCTGCTACCACATCGTTCGGGACTTCAACTTCAGCTGTTGTGATAGCGAAAGCACGACCTTGCTCCCTTGGCCTCTGCTGAGGTTGATGGTGATTCCCCTCCACCGCCCTCGGATTTTGACATTGATTAGCAAAGTGCCCAAGTTGTCCACACTTGAAGCATGTGACTTCGGGTAGGGCCAGAACCATCTTTCCTCTGTCGTTAGTGTTGGGAAGTTGAGGCTTCACATCACTACGACAATTCCGAGAAATATGGCCTTCTTTTCCACACCTATACCACTTACCACTTCCGATCAAGCAGTTCCCTGAATGCTTCTTTCCACATTTATTGCATGTGGGATGTTGCATATTCTTTCCACCTCTTTCCGGATCAAAACTTCTTCCCAGGCTTGGTTCTAGAGTTCACTTCTTCTCATTAGATTTGTGAGACCACTGTGTCTCCCCAAACTCTAGTTCAACTTTCATAGCACTTAGAACTATTTCTTCATAGCTATCATAGTCCTTGTTGGATAGATTCTTCCGCAGATGAGGTCGTAGTCCGCCAAAGAATCTATCATCCTTCCCATTAGGGTCCATGACAAAGCTTGAGGTATAACGGGAAAGCTTTGTGAAGTTCATCTCATAGGTTTCAACAGATTCGTTCTCCTTCTGCTTCCGCTCGAGAAACTCTTTCTCCATTTTCGTTCTCAGGGAACGAGGGAAATACTTGTTAAAGAAAATTCCCCAAAATTCTTCCCACTCCATAGCTTCCATCTCTCCTCGTGGATTCGTGTTTTTGATCAGTGACCACCACTGATCAGCTTCTCCCTCTAGGCGGTAAACAGCAAGGGTGACTTTTTCTTGTTCCGAACAATGAAGTACAGAAAAGATCTTTTCAATGGAGCTTATCCATTGTTCCGCAACCAATGGGTCAGTAGATCCACTGAATTTTGGTGGTCGTTGACGCATGAAGGACTCAACAGAAAGTTGTTCCCTTCGTGTTGAGGTCGTCCTCTCAGCTTGATTCAAGTTATTACTCATAACTTGAGTCAGTTGGTTCATCATTCGCATGAATGTTTCCATTTCGGCTTCCATCGGAGGGCCGTCAGCACATGGTGCATTGCGGTCACCATCGGTACGATTCCTCCTATTGGACGCCATTTTCTAAAAGAATAAAACCTTAGGAAGAAACTTATTTCATTTATGGACCTTTTAACTAACACTTCATGCTTAGACAATTACACTTTTCTATAATTCCTTCATAATGATTCATAAAAAGCTTGTGATTAACCAAACATATCCCCTGGTAGTGTCGTAACCAAGAGTGCAGCAAGGCCCGTTATCGTGCACCAGTTCCCGTTCGAGTCTAGCTCAAAGCGGTGTTTTCGGGTTTTACCCCTATGTACATCTATGCCAGAGCCGCCTCTACCTGCTCGTATCCAGATAGGGATGTATTTGTTTGATAAACCACTTACTCAATACTTACCAAAATACCAGGAAGTTTTCCTATGTTTAAACTTTTCTATGGGGTTCTACCTAAAGTTTTTATATCCTAATTTCCACAAATAACTAAACCATCCTTTGATACCAACTATAGCATCCTGCCTTCTTTTATAACAAAAACTTTCATTACATTACACAAAACTGAGGATCTTTAAGGTCTAGTGTCTTGGAAACCATGAAAAAAATACATGAAAGCAACAAAAATCATTCTTCTTAAACACTTGAAAGGCTTCTCCTCAAGTTCATCCTAGGTTCATTACCGCATCTCATAACCTGGGGACATACATCAAAAGAAAGGGTGAGCAGAAGGTCCAGTAAGGGAAACAAGAGGAACATTTTACATGTGAACTTGATATACTTCAATAAGGACATGAAAAGAACTTTAAGGCATGAGAAAGAAATCATGAGGCATTTCATAATAAAAATAACATTTCTCATAACTTGAAGATGTGGCTACATCATTTAACATAGAAAATCATGAACATATCACCAAGGTCCATCCCCAAGGTGTCATTTGAAAATTACCAAGGTTATTCACCAATGTATCGTGAAAACTGTAATCTCTAGTGGTTACATCATTACCCAATGCATTGGAGCGCTATCAGGGCGCACCATTAAATTTGCCTTTATTATCATGTGATCCACATATATCATCATCAAACATTTCATAAATAACCCATATAGCATAAAATAAATGGGTTTCATTTCATAATCATAACGTTTAAAAAACTGCTTTAAAGACATGATCCTTACGTCACTTTAAACCCACGGAAAGGGAAAGCGGGTCTCATGTATGTAAATCCCAGAATTTAAAATAGAACATTTTGATATATATGTGAATACCCTTTTAAAAATAAGAGCTTTGAGTATTCACTTTATAACATAAAATAATTTTGAGAAAAGAGAGAGGCATTTTGAGACCAAAAATTCTGCAGCATAACGGCTATGTTTCGGGGTTTTAGAAAACATTGAAAAGAGAGGGGACATGGGTCACCCACTCATAAATGATCCATAAAACAGTAGGGGAACGGAATAAGAAGGATATATGGACATGTTAATGAAATTTGGAGGACATACCATTTTAAATGAAAAACATGGAAGGAAGACAAAAATTAGATTTCTCTTATGAAAATTCGGCAGCCTAACGGTGTCACATAAACTTCAATAAAAATGAATTGACAAGATCAAGTAGGGTATCTCATCATATGATCATAAGAGATCAGTATGATAGATATAGAGATCATACCCCAACATAATAAAAAGGAACTTGAAAGACTTGATATGAAAATCGAACTTGAAAAATGAGAAGGGTGAAAGGATCCCTTAATAATTCGGCAGCCTAACGACGTCACTTATACTTTCATAAAATGAAATGATGAGAGTAAGAGTGGATCTCTCACCATATAAACATGAAAAGGGAAGTAAGTGGAATATAAAAGAACATCCTCTCACATAAGAACATGTAGCCTAAAAGGAATGACATAAAAGAGATTACATGAAAAGAAAGAGAGAGGTCGGATCCCTTACCTTAAAACGTGACTCTTGAAACTCAAAGTTTTGGAACTTGAGGGATTGGGGGAACCTTGGGAAGACTCCTTGGAAGGTAAGAAGACCATAACTTCGTTGGGGGAGATTTGGGAGTGAAAACTAAAGGTGGAAAGGGTGGGTATTTATAGGGAAAGTGAGGGGACAAGGCAATAATGGCCAAGGGACACCTCACATGTGCTTTTCTCAAACCCATGTGCTCTCCCTTGGCATTTATCAAGGAGTTAGGCCACATGGGGCCCCCAAAACAATAATTCATCACCCTTGGCCGGCCAACCCTTAAAAGATCTCATGACATCATCATGACACAGTTATGATGTCATTAAACATACCAGAACCCTAAAACTGTATTTTTACTATTCAATGAAAATTCAACTTTCTCAGAAAAATCCCAAAATTTCACCTTAACCAAATATCAATGCTCTGATTTCAAAAATGAAATCCATTTTATAAAAATAATTTTCTAAATATTTTTAATTTAATTTTTAAATAAAAACACTATTCATCGAAAATTCATTTTTTTCAAAAAAAAACCCCAAAAATTACCATAACATAATATCGATGCTCTGAGTTCAAAAATAAAGTCATTTTTATAAAAATAATTTTCTAATTATTTTTAATTAAATTTTTAATTAAAAATCACTATTCACCCGAAAAAACTAATACTTGATTAATAATTTATGAAACTGTTATTTACCCATTCTATTGAATCACATTACTTAATATAGGTGTCTAAATTATATTAAAACTTTCTTTGAGTGAAACTACTAATCCATTTGGTCACATTACTAATCCTAAGCGTAAAATCACTATTCATAATTCACTATTCATCAAAAATTAAGTTGATCTTATTAGACTCCAAATTCCTTACTGAACACTTTTGTAGAAGAACATTTTTTGAAAATCATTACACATCATTAGTTATTTAGGGTTTACATAAATATTTTAAAATATCCTTTTTCCGAAATTCATCAATAAAAATACATTCTAAAATTATGTGGACATTTGAAATTTCACAAACATCACTAAAGGAAGAAATCTCAATTTATTCACCCGAAGGGATTACACAAGGAAGCTAGGGTCTCGTCACATAGCCCCTTATAACACCGGCATATGACCTAAGTGTAAGGTGTGATATGGTGAGAGAATCTGAGGGAGGCTCAGATAACATTGCCCTAGTAGTAATCTCTACTAACTTGAACTTCTCCCGTAGGCGTTTCCGTTCAATCTTGACACGCTGGAGTTCGGCTTGGGCTTGGTCCAAAGCGAAGCCCACAGATGCTACCTCCTTCCCAAGCTCTGATAAGTGGGCTTCATAAGGGATGAGTCTACTGGATGAAGTCATCGACTCCTCTTTCTGCATTAACCATTAACATCTTATTAAATCAATAAGAGTAAGTTAATATACTACTCAAAAAGATTGGGTCGTTACATGGATGAAATAAATTCATCCTTTTTCACCGTATACTCATAATATTTTTTTAATATATAATTTTCAAGAGAAATTACCTATAAAATATTTAATGTAAATAAAGTCACAAAGTGTCACCCTGTTAGTTTTAAATATCTCTTATGGGTTCACATAGGGGAAAAATAAAGTTATGGATTAATATAAATATTTTTCTATCAGGATGAAATTATTTTAATTATGGGGAGTTATTTATAATGTTTATTAATTAAACACTTACCTTACATGCTTACGCAATGCTAATACAGTACTTATTCATTTAATAGAAAAATAAGATAAAATATTTTTAAAATTTTAAAAGTAATATGATTTGGGTGATTTGTAGCATTAAATGAATGTTTTAGATACATATATCATACTAGTGTTGTGTAAAAGTATTATATTTAAAATTATACTATTAATTGTTTTTCTTTTAAGCCAAATTAAATGAATATTGTCAAAATAGACATTAATGATATTTTATCAAAAAAATATTTTATTAAATTAGTTAAGATTACCAAAAAAAATAAATAGAACAATATGGATGATATATGGTCTAATGGGTTTTATATTTTAAATTTATGAACCTACTGTCAAATTATATTTAACATTATAACCCTTAAAAGTGAAAAATATGTTATCATAGTTAATGCATAAATGAGTTAACTAAGGGGTTACTAAAAATATAAGGTTTAAAAACCAAATAAACCTAACCAAATTTTATTTTTTATGTTATTTAATTCCATTATTTTTTATCTTCAAATACCTATAATTTTGGAATCTTTTTTCTTGAGAATAACTTTTATATATTTTAATCTTTTAATAAATTCTAAAAGTTCCCATTACCTCTATTATAAATGGGAACATCCTCCCCTAACTTGTTTACAAATTTTGAGACATATATATTGGAAATTACCTAATGAAATCCCATTTTATATTCCTTATACACATTATGAATATTTTGGTCTTCCCAATAGATCAAACCAAGAGTCCTTAAGAGGAGATATAAAGGAGTTGTTTCAAAGAAGCTGTAATCGCCTTAACCGATCACTTTCTTTTTAATTATTTGTTTACATATTATAAATTTGTTATATTATTCATAAAATAAAAAATTAATTATAATAAATATTATTTTATTTTATTTTTATTATTAAAAACCTTTTATTTAACCTCTTTCTAAAAAATGGTATGTGAAAATATCACTCATGCGTACGTACGACTTACCATCTCCACGTAGCGATTCAATTCATTTTTCAAAACCATCATTCATATATGGTTATTATTATAGTTTTAAATTTTATATTTTTATGAAATAATTATTATTATAGAGTGATAATATCCCATATACCTTCTTACCTTCAAAACTATTGGAAAACGATAATGTCGCTTGTGCATACGTATGGACAACCTCCTCTAAGAAGTAATGTAATTCCTTTTTCATTTCTGTTTTACTTGGATGGTATACGTATTGATTTAATTAATATATATGATATATATGATATAATTATTATTATTTAAAGTTTATTTATTATGTTATATTATTTCATTCCAATCGTCAAAAAGTGAAAGTAGTGTTTATTCGTATGTATAGCTTACCATCTATATGAACGGTGTAATTCATTTTTATATCTCTATATTTTTTTGGATAACTATAGATATAAACATATATATAGATTATAAATATATATTATATTTACATCATGAATAAATTTATTGAGTTGATTTTACCATGATCAATTTACAAGGAATGTAACTATCAAATCGAAACTTACATGAAAAACAAAGTCATTATCACTCTGAACAATGATTTTAATAATGAATTTTTAATAAATAGGTGGTAAAAGGTTATAAGTAAATAATATATTGTATTATATATATGAGTATGGTTATGGAATATATGTTTAATTAATCTATATTTATTATATCATAGTTTTTAATAGGTACGAAGGATGCCAGACCTAAGATAATGGATTTTCGTCTCACTTGTATTTCTATGAGACATATCACATATTCACTACTTATTTATTTTTGTGGTGTATATGTTTCCCACAAATATATTTTATGATTCTTATTATGATATTTATAGGTATTTATATATATATATATAAGGTTATTTATTTCATGGAGATTACTATAAAGACCCTAACCCTAGTAGTCCAGAGTATGTCGTTACTTTATTACATTATTTCTAGATACAAGTGATTTTATCCCAAAGGACTGAATAGTTTGGTATTATTGGAAAAATATATATATAATTTAATTTCACCTTATATTTAAAACCTTAAAATTAAACATATAAATTTCTTTAAGAACACCATTATTCCATTTTTTATATCCTTTCATATTATGATAATACACTTTTTATCATCCTGGGGAATGGAAACATAAGAAATGGGTGAGCACTAATGCTCCGTAATAGTATGATTGAAGTGGTAGTTATAAAAATAAACAATGAATAATAAATAATGAAATTTAAATTAACGAAGCATATGTAATTTAATAAATAAGTTGAACATGATGAATAGTATTTAAGGAATAATGGATGATCAAAACAATGCTATATAAATAATCACATTAGCTTGAACCTTATCCAATGATATTATAACTAATAGAATAATAACATGAAAATAAATAAATAATATAATAATTATTAAATCAATAATTTAAAAAATAATAATAATACCATCATGTTCTAATCACAATAAATCTAACATAAATGCATAATTACATGCCTAAATACCCAAGATAGTTTGTCTCATGTGACCTAAAAATGCATCGAGGGACTATAGATGGATCCACCCATCACTTGATAAGTCCAATAAATTCCTCATAAGAAAGGGATGAAACATAATATACATAAAAATTCATACTAAAAAACTATCATATAAATTTTAAATACTTCCGCAATCAATAAACATAATCATAAACCATTCTGAGTAATATGGAGAATGGTATCAAAGTAGTACATCACTGGTCAAACTAATCAGTAACCATCTAGAGAAATAAAAAGGATGGTATAATTATAACATATTATCTATATATCATATTTGAAATAAGGTTCTTTAACTTTTAGGAATATAAATACTAAAAAAATACCATTAAAAACTTTTTGGAGGAAAATATCCTTTTCACTTTTAAAATCACTTTCAAAAATAAAAACTTTATAGAATATTAAGAAATACTTTTTATTTTAAAATATAATTTTAAAATTTTAATTTATTTTTCAAAGGAATGTGTTTTCATTATATTGTTTAATTCAATAAATTACATATAATTTAAAAAACATTTCTTTCACACTATTGTAAAAAGGTTAAAAAGTGTCTCGTTTGAAAAATAATAAGATTATTTTAAAACTATTTTATAAAAAGTAAAAAATGGGTAAAATATTATTTAATAAATAATTTTTATAATTTTAAAATATTATTGAAAACATTTTTATAAAATAATTATATGAAATTATAATATTTCTTGATCGAAGATAGAAACAATGATAGTTTTTCTTTAAAAAATTTCTTAAATATTTTTAAGTACTAAAGTTTGAAAACGGTAATATTACTTGTGATTTTTTTAATAAACATGGGAGAATAAAATTAATGAGTTTATTTAGATAAATATCATAATATTTTATAAACATAAACATAATCTAAAACAATCTCAATAAATGATGAGACATAATAGTAAAATGTTTACCCCTTTGCTAAATTTAGAATTATAATCCCCACAAAATAAATAACTTCAAATGAGAATTCAAATACCATAAATATAAAAATACTAATTATGTGACATATCAATGTGTAATTATATACCTACAAAAATGAACTAAATTATGAATATGGCATACATCTCACAGAAGTTAAATTGAGATGAGAAACCCTTACCTCGAGTTTAATTTCCTTCGTATGTGTCTATACAAAATGTATTATAAATTTATATTTACTATAAATATATTATATAACAATAATAATATATTTAATACCATATATTATATATTTATATTCTTTTATGCCTCATTTATTAACAATTGTTTGATAAAATCACTATTTCAGTTGATAATAGTTTTTTCTTCATGTTTGTTTTTCTTCGATAATTTTAGTCCTTTTATTCTGATTATGGTTCCATAATAAAAATAATTTTAATCATGATATAAATATCATATTTAATAATTATATATTTATTTATAATATACAATAAATTTTTGATATGGGAAAATGAGTTACACAGTTCATGGAGATGATCGGTCGTACGTACGCATGAACGTTGCTTTGATTTTTCCAAGAGTTTGAATTTAATAAAGGAAGATAATATTAAACCATTAATGAACTATAATTATATCAATTATATAATATATATTTATTTAAAATATCTTAATTATCATCTATTTAAAAATAAAATGAAAAACATTTCACATCGTTACGTGGAGGCCATAGTCCAAACTTACACACGAGCGATGTTATTATTTTTCAATGAGTTGGAAAGTAAGATTTTACATTTGATATTATAATTTTATAGGTATATAAATTTTTTAAATATAAGATAAATATGTTAAAACCATGGTTATATTTCATGAACCATTCTGGATACATTTTGACACATATACCTGATTGGGTACTGACGTAGCTGAAAGGGCGTTCCTGGTCCCCATGAGTTAGAGACTATCACCTAGAATCATAAAAGATAAAAAGGGAATGCATTTTCCAAAAATAGTGGAAGTTAAAAGTTTACAAGTTAGTATTATAAACACCCCAAAGGGAGAAAGTACTAGAAACCGAAAAGTTGTAACTAAACCCAATGTAGTATATCATCAAAGTACTCATAAACTAGAAAGTTAAAAACAAGAACATCCAAATGAAAGCTTCAATCTAGTACTAAAGGCTCAAGAGAATCCACTACCTATTTATGGCACCTTACCTTTAATCGTACCTAGAACAATAAAATGTAAAAAAGACCCGAAGTAGGAGGTAGTTTTTGTGATATGAATCCCAGTAGGGTCTCACCATGTGTTCCATAATCAATTACAAAAAAAATAAACCAAATATTCAATCAATTTATATAAAAATATAGATGGAATGGAATTTATATATTTTCCAAAAAAATGATTTTCAATCAAAATATGGTTGGTGCATCAAAAAACTAAATAAATCTGAATAAAAAATTTATATAAAATGGTTTATATAAATCAACTGGAAAAAATAAAATATTTCCATAAAACAATAAATTATATATCTGATCGAACCACTTCAACCAAAATTATAGGATAATTTCATCCTCTACAACTTAAGGTAAAAATTACATCCACTCCCACTTAATAGAAAATTTCATCCACTCCCAATAAATTGAAAATTACATCCTCTCCCACTTAAGAAAAAATTACATCAAAATTTCTTTTCAATAAATCATTTTAAAACACTTTAACATACAATTTCCCAATTTAAATTTTCAAAATTCTTTTTCCATTCAAATCCAAATTATAGGTTTTTATAAATTCATGCCATTTAAAAAAACCTGTCAATTTAGTCCATTTTTATATGATTAACATTAAATTATTTTCATAAAAATGATTTTTATAATCAAGACATCATCTTCCATAAATCCATACAACATTTTAGTTTCTTTGAAATTGGTGTTTTTTCTTAATTTCCGTATCCATTTCAAATCAAGGATCACTTCATAAAAATTTCATATTTTAAAATAAATTATAAACTAATTTTGATTTAATCAAGAAATTAAATGTTTCAATAATAGGTAAATAATTATGGAACCCCCTACCTTTTGAAAATATTCACAATGTAAGTCACCCACAATGTGGATTGCCAATAAAGAATTAATGTGAAGGAGATATAAGAACACAACCTAGAATCAAAAATCTAACAAAATAGAGTTTACATCCACCAATCACTTGAAGATCTATCAGACTATAAATAGGAGAGAAAAGAATATTATTATTAAACACATAAGAGGGGATCCACTTAACCAAAGGAGACCAAACATGGTTTACACTGCTTTGATATACCAAGGAAGGGGGTTAGAGGATCTAAAAACACATATGGAAGGCTCTATATCAAGAGAAGAAGGGTTTCATATCAATTAGAATAAAAAACCAACCATGTTTCTAGATTAAAACTTCTTGCCTCATGAGTTACATAGTGTATAACCATGATTCACAAAGTGTAATTCACAATGGACACATACACCAAAAAATGTTTCGGTGTTTATTAAAATTTTATTTTCAACCATTTCACATTGTGTGTAAAATGTACACGGTGTGTAATAACTTTATATTATGCACAAGTTTCACAGAATTTTCCTAGAAAATAGTACATGTCGTGTAATTCCATTACATGATTTGTAATCACCCAGAAGATAGAAAACAGCTTAGCTCCTTAATGAAATCCAAAAACTAAAAACCATATGAAAAGGAATTTTTTAAAAGTGTAACTGTGTGTTATAACCTTACCACCACTTTCTACCATTAAAAATTATTTCAATAAGTTTCCATATCAAAAATATGATGCCACTACACTCTAATTAGTTCCTCATACTCCCCCATCTAATGAGAATAAAAACCATACTTCCAAAGAACACATACCAAATTCATTATCCTCCTACAAAGTACCTTTTTAATAGAATCAACTATATTTACTAGATTATAATTCATAGATATATCAAGCTCAACATCAATATCCTCATGGTTCAAGACGTGATATGGGTTAGAAATATACTTCTTAATTAGTGTTACATGAAACATATGTATCAATTTGAACTATGGTGGAAGTGTTAAATGCTAATTTTCTTTCCCCACATAATAAACAACCTCAAAAGGACCCACAAAATAAAGAGAATGATTACCTTTCCTCCTAATACATCAGTGACCCAACTTATGTAAAAATATAAAGAAAGCCTAGTCACCAATAAAGTAGTCCAATGGTCTGAGAATATGATCAGAATTGGATTTATATCAGCCATATTCCATAAAAATTTTCATACAAATCAACTGAATCTTTTTATTCATATCTTGGAACAAAATCACTACAACCAAGGAAGTATCCCTAATATCTAACCGATATAACTGATATTTACATGTATTTCCATATAAGGCCTTAAAAGGGTCTATTCTAATCAAGTATTGACAACAATTTCTATAAGAAAACTCAAACATTCCCAAATGGTTATCCCAAGATCCACCAAAATTGAGGATGTAAGCACAAAGAATGCCCTCAAGAATTGGTATAACCCTCTCTCTGCGGCCTTCTATTTTTGGATGGTATGGCATACCCTAATAAACCTGAGATCCCATTACCTTCTAAAGGACTAGAAAGAAAACAAGATTTTAAACAAGGATATATATATGATACTATAGCATATGTAACTCCACAAAAATTAACAATGTCTTTTTTATATAGATTTCCTAACTCCTCGACTTTGGTTTTATCATAAATGGGTAAGAATTGAGCCAATTTCTTCAGCCTATTGATCATAACCGATATTCCTTTCTTCTTTAGTGGGTTACATGGGAACCTATCCACAAAATACATAGAAATATCATAAAACATCCAACTTGGCAATTTAAGTGACTGAATAAAACCTGAAGGTCTTTGGTACTTGGACATGAACTATTGTCTTGTATAAAAGTGAGAAAAAAATCAATGATGTCCCACCTCATACCTAAACACCGGAATCATTACCGTATATCAAAATACATTTTGTGGTTCCTAGGTTCAAAGCCCATTAGGAAATATTTCAATCACCCATAACATCATTCCTCATGGATAATGACACAACGAACTAATTCTAAAAACATATAATACCATCTGTGGAGAACGACCACTCAACAATGGTCTCCCTACCATAAAAGATTCCCTAAATCTATAGAATTCATCACTAGACATATTATCTAGAAGGATTGTCTCAATAAGAGAAGAGTTTAACTGAATAATGTCGAAGAAAAAATATTCATCATTATTCTATACTCCTAAATTAAACTATGCAAACAGATCCATCAAATTTTAGTATTCATATGACTCTTTCATAGATTGGGATAGAAGTTTCTTGATCAAAATAATCAGATATAACATTCCCTTCCCCAAGGGTATAGGCAATGTAGAAATAAAAAGACCACAAATATTCCACCCAATGTCTTTGACGTACATTAATAAATTCTTGATAGAAGATATAACTCATGTTTTTTATGGTTAGAAAACACGAAAAACATTTCTCCAAAAAGCTAATTCCTCAAAATATTAAGAGAATTCATCATAGCTATGAGTTCTATAGGATCGAAATATGAATATAGATGCTCAATATACAAGAGGGGGGTGAATTATATACTTTAAAAGTCCATTTGGAATCTTTCATGTTGGTATAAAACTTTCTTTTTTGTCCTTGAGTAAAACTATGTTTAAAAAAGTTAAACAAGGTAAATTTACAAGACCTTTTAGTTCTATAAACATGCTAGGTTCTGGAAATATGGTTCCGGAAATAAAACATTATAAATTTTTACAAAAAAAATGATTCTACCTTAAAGAGTATAGAATCTTAATAATTAGTTTATACAATTAGAAGAAAGTATAAGATAGTTAAACTTTCTTTATTAGTCAAAATGCTGTAGAAAATTAACTTGAAACAATACAAAAATATGTATGAGATCTTTTAACCCAAAGAGAAGGGTATCTAACAACCTTGGATAAAGGTCCCTAGATTTATACTTTCAAGAAGGTCTATCTTACCCACACCATTGTAAGACCTTGATAGAAATATCAGAATATTTCTTGTTATCCCCATAAGCCCTAAAAATTTAAGGTAGTCAACAACTCTATCTTCCTTATCAAGGAAGTCTTTGAACTTTAAGGTAGTTTTCACCTCTGTATTTTGATCCCCGGAAGTCCTCTATTGTATATAGCAACAAATGAATTTTCACGAATCAAGCTGAACAAGATGTTCAGTGCGCACAAAGAATGGGAGTATCTCTCTCTAGAAATAACCTCAATATCATGTAATCTCTAGATTGATAGATCATTTCTCAGTTCTATTTAAGCTCATTCAAATGAGCTCTTATTTATAGGAATTTCACCAATGGTAGGCTCCCTCCTCCAACGGTCATATTTTTTCTTGAATCTCAGAGATACCTATACAGTTTTCACTCAAACAATGGTTAGTTAGAAATAGACTGCACAACATCGTTTCATAACTAAAACAAGGGTAAGAAAAATATGGTTTCTTAACCAAATCCATTTTTCAGAGTCTAAGGAAAAATAATGTTCGGAGTATAAATTACAAGAATATTCAGATTTTTTTTCAAGGAATTCACAACTTGAATCCTATTTATTTCGGATTCTGAATTCTAAGGAATTCGGAGTCTGAATTCTGAGGAATTCAGAGTCTGAATTCTAAAGAATTCAAAGTCTAAATTATGAGAAATCCAGAATTTGAATTCTAAGGAATTCATAAACTAAATTCTAAGGAATTAGGGGTCTGAATTCTGAGAAAACCAGAATCTAAATTTAAGAGAATTCGGAATCTGAATTTTAGAGAATTAGGAATCTGAATTTCAAAGAATTTGGAGTCTGAATTTCAGAGAATTCAGAATCTAAATTTTAGAGGAATTCGGAACCGGAATTCCGAACATGAAAACATAATACTCTATATCAAATTATTTATAGGATTCCACGGTTTTAGATTTGAAACTGAATTTTACATATAGAATTAAAATAGAGTTAGATTTAGAGAAACTATAACATGAAAAATGAAAACAAAGGTAAGGAGAAAATTTCCTTTGGAATGTAAAATTTATTTATTAATATAAATCATTGGGAAAATAAAAATTCCTCGAGATAGAGTTTTTGTGATTTTCAAAATATAAAGGAATGGAAAATTTATAAGGAAACCTTATTGACTCAACAATCTCCCCGTTTTTGGAAATCACAAACATCCGTACTAAAAATAATATAAGGACTTAGGGATATTATGAACTTGAAAAATAAAAACTTATCCCCCTTTATATACAGATCAAAGTGAATATGAATGACTCCCCCTTAGTCTTCAGAATCACTAATGATTGTATTCTTGATTTTCTGAATTAGATTTTACATTATCTTGTATAAACCATATTTTTTGATAACAACTTTCCCTTATATGAACTCCCCCTTACGAAAATATCTTCTTTCTTAATATTCTTTTTTGTCATTCCTTTCTCCCCCTTTGTGATTTTCCAAAAAGAATAAAGGGTATGGAAAAAAATTTGTACCTGAAAATTAGTAGTAAATCATCATAAACAAAATATATAATGAACAACCAAAATTTCATTAATGTCGAAAGAATTTTTACAAGGAAATGTACAAAAAAAATATCATAATAAAAAGAAATTATCCTTCTTTCTCCTTCAGCATCAGCTACTTCACAATGGTTTTTAGCTTCTTGAGCTCCTTGTGATCTTCTTCCATACACTTGATCAGCTGATCCTGATCGTTATTTTTCTTCTCCAAGGCTTTAATTTTTTCTTCATGGTCTTTAATAAATTTTACTTGATCTTTCAACACTTATTCTTTCCTAACAAGTTTCTCTTCAATCTCAATTCTGAGATCCCTTTCCCTCTTCCAATTCATGGCCATAGATTAAGCTTTCCATTTAGATCCGTAACTTCTTGCTTCTGAGTAGTCTGTTCTAGGCTTAACTTTTCCTCAAAACTATTTGTAAGATCCTTGATCTTCGAATCTTCAGTGTCAAAAGCATCCAGGACATTTCATGAAATTCATCGAAGATTATCATCTCTTTTATTGCCTTATTTTACCATCTATTAATATTCTTGCAAGATATTTTATGAGCCTTGTAACCAATGAGGAAGGTTTTGAAATCTACCTCTTTTCCAACACATTTTTTCATAAACATGGAAACTAAATCTGATTTCTGATTTATCATATGCTAAAGCATCAGGCATCTTGAGTCTGTGATTGGGAATAACGTAATAGTACCAACCGGCATTTTCAATGACTGAACAAGAAAATATTTTCCAAGGGAATATTACTCTGAATCCGAGTGTTTCGTTTGTAGAGATTCTTCTTCTATGTCTTCATCTTCCTCTTTGATGAAACACCAACATCTTTCTTCTTCACCACAGATTTATTAGGTGTATCTACTGCCACCTACTTTCCATTATCATCACTCAGAATTATGTATTGTGCTTTTGGAGATTAATGTTCACTATCTTATAGCTGAACAATTTTATCTTCATCTACTTATTCTTTCTTGGATCCTGCCATAACATCCCTTAGCTGAATAAAATCATGATTTCTACTTTCCTCTTCAAACAATTTATTCACTTTTTCCTCACCCTTATCATATTTTCTAGGAGTAGCAAGTTTTGAAGACACGACTTCATATGTTTGGTTTGATAATTTCTCATAAAGTCTTTACTTCTCATTATAATCCTTTACTTTCCTTATTATGTCATCAGTATCACCACTACCTTCTTATTCTCCTTCTTATTTCAATTCTTCTTCTTCAACTATTTCTTTTTCATGATGTGATTTTAGAATCACCACTTTCATTCCCAGATTCATATGAAGTGATTCTAGAAAAAAAGATTCTGGAATTGGAATTTGTTGAGATGCTTTCTCATCTTCGTTAACAAGAGATTGTACTATCTCAGCCTCATACATCTTCTTCTTTTTATTCTTATCTTTTTGTTTCTTCTCAATCTCTTCATCAGCCTTTACTTTTAGGATTTTGACTCAGCCGGATCCAAGACAAACTTAGGCTCCCCTTCCTTCATGTTTTTCTTATCCTCTCTCCACTTAGCCACTGCTATATTACGGTAGGTTTTTTGTTTCTTTGAATTTAGTGGTGCTGACTGATTTTCTATATCCATGGGGTTTTTCTTTTCTCTTCTGGTTCCTTAGCCTTTCTCTTCTATCCACCTTTCTTAGAAGTTGCATCCACTTCCAGCTTCTTTGATAAATCTTCTACTTGTTCTTTAGATAGATCATCAAATTCTCTGTATTTATTAGAGAAGCATGCCTTCATCATCCTTAAGGTATCATCACTCAGCAACATTACCTTGTAATTTATCGGCTTGGAACTGCATGTAATTTTAAAAGATTCTGAACAAAGAACTATAATCTTTGAGAGAATATTCAGATAAATAATGATTTGAGATTTCATATTTCTATTCTTGATATTCTCAATCATCACCAAGATATATTTAACCAATTTTATCTTCTTAAAGTTCACCAAGAAATAAAATATTTAGAAATAACTCTTCTTCAAAGTATACATATCCCCTTTCCTTGGAATTATAAAGCCTTGAACCCAAAATTCAAGAATCTATAAGTTCGTATACCGATGAACAATCTTCGGAGTCTTTACAATTTTTAATCCAAGAAAATCTATAGCCTTTTCTTTATCAAAAGATCCTGTTACATCGGGAAATTTGTGAGTGTAGAATTATACTTATTCTTCGTAAGGATTCCAATCAAACTTGTTGCCTTTATGTAAGAAAGAGAGTAGGTCATTCTATAACACCTAAAAGAGAAATTTTCTCTTTCTTCTTACTTGATGAAACATTCTATCTCATATAACTTAATCAACAAGTTTGGATAAACTAGATCTTGTGCCTTAGGTTTTGAAATAAAAATACTCTCCCAGCCATTGAACATAATATTATTAGAAATAATAGAATCATATTTGTCGAAGAATTTAGGATCAATTAACCTTTCTCAGTATATCTTCCATTCAGATATTTCCTTAACAACCGATATATCTTTTTGAGGAGAGGCTTTAGAAGAAATTCAAAACTAGGGTAACTTTAGAGATTCGGAATGTCCTTAAGTTCAAATACAGAGCTTCATCACGCAAAAGATTGAAAAATGATGTGGGAAAATCATTGGAGGGGATTTATATAGGCAATTGAGGCAACAGTTCGACTTCCTTGGTTGATCCAATGATTGAAAAACTTATTTTCAGATCTGACAGATGAGATGATAAATAAAGAAGGATTTTGATAGATTCCGATCTTTGGAAGTTTTTAAAAGAAACATTTGTATTTAAGTATAATTGAATGTGAAAAATTAAAAAAAATGAAAATACCAACAAGTAAAAAGAATATTAAAAAACATAAGAAAGGAAACATACCTTTCAGATTACTTAAGGGAAATTATTCGTAATGAAGAGAATTCTTTTTGAAGAACTTTAGATTCCATAAAATTACTATGAAGAATTCTAACTATGAATATTTTAGATTATGAAAACTTAATATTACGAAAAAATTTAGAATATAAAAAATTTAGTCTATGAAATTTTTTGACAATGAAAAATTTTTACTACAAAAAATTTTGACTACAAAAATTTTGACTATGAAAAATTTTGATTAAGAAAAATTTTGACTACCCAGTAAATGTACTCCTCCTATGAAAAGTAGTTTCTTACTGTAAAGAGATTGGTTTCAACAAGAAGTTAATATTGAAGATTACCTCATGGTTATCATTCCAAACTTCTGTTTCATGAATTCAAATCTATCGAAGGGTGAAGATTTTGTGAAAATAACAAAAAGTTGATCTTGCATTCCAATAAATTGAAGAATGATATCTCCTTTTATCTTGATAATATTTTCAAAGAATTTTTTATCACCAGTCATGTGTCGGGAAAATATAATATCCATGCACCAAGTGTTTTTTGTCTATACAATCTTTACTTTCCTAAAAATAAGAGAATTATACTTTTGGAACCCAAAATTTCTTGGATCCAGAAACTTCAGAAGGAAAAACTTTAGGAATCCACATTTTCTTAGAAAAATAAACTTTATGAAAACCTAAAGACTGAGTTTTATTTAAGGAACAATTTTTCACCCAAATTCCACCACACTGAAATTTAGTGCAGAATGGAGCACTTTGATGAACAAAATAATTATTACTAAAAAATGGTTTAGAAAAAGTATATCCAAAACCATAATTATTCCTTAGAGGTAGAATTTGTGAATAAATCTTATCAAAGATTTCTTTACCTAAGTTAAATATTGTGAAACACTTCCTCAAGGAAAATATTTCAAACTTAATTTTAATAACTATGTTTTTATCCTCAAAAACATCCATTAAGAGTTAGTCTCTAAAACATTTTTCTTAGAAATTAATTTGTCTAGATCCTTTTAAATTTATCCTTCTCAGAATTAACTTCCTCAAGGTTTTTTGAAATACCATCATAATCCTAAATTTTTTTTATCAAGATCTTTAGAAATATCTTATACTTATTTTCTAATAATAGATATTCTTGTATTTTCATTATTAAGATTTTTCTTGACTTTAGAATTTTCATTCTCAAGAATCTTATCAATCCTAGAAACTTCTTCATAAGTAGGTAAAGTATTATCTTCATTATAATAAGAGTCTTCATTATAATATTCATAATATATATTATCACTATAATTTGAATATAAATAATCATTGGTTATAGATTTATCATTATGTACCTTATCCATTAGACAATGATTTTCAGTAGGTAATCTGTCTAGTAAACCAAGATTTTTCTTATCAAAAGATTCATATTCCAAGGATTCATCAGAAGAGTCTCCACCACTGGAACTCTAGGTGTCATTATCTTTCAAAAAATTCTTATTTTTAGATTTTTAGTACTTATTTCTATTCTTCGCATAATAATTTTCCTTTCTATCCTTTCTCTTAAGTATAGGACAATCCGGCCTTATATGCCTTTTTTCATTCCTAACAAGTTACTTTAGAGCCTTTCTTGTCCTTTATTTTTTTCTTCTTAAATCTATACTAAAAGTCTTTCTTCCCAACTATCTTGTTCATCCTTCAAGAAAGATTAGCTATCTCATTCTCACAATGTTAACCTTCACTAAATTCAGATAAAGCAATGACTTTATTTGATTTAGACCTTGTAACCCTTTTAGGAGTCTTGACTTTAGTAGTAGAAAAGGCTAAACTTCCATTGTCAATATTATTATTATTCAAATCACCATCTCTTTTCATTATTTTCTAATGTTGAATAGGAGTTCCAAAAATCACCTCAAGAGTAGTATGAGATACTTTCCTATTCCCATCAATAGTTTTTCTCTTAGATTCGCACTCTTTAGGCATGATATCTATAATCTTGTCCACAAGTTTCTCATCATCTAAAACTTTCTCTCCCTTGGACTGTAAGCTATTAAAAATAGTCATAAATCTTTGGTGTAACATGTATACTAATTGCCCATAAGAAAATATAAATCCATGATAATCTGCTCTAAGCATTCCTCTTCTAGATTCTATAAACATAGATGTATCAAAATGAGTAACCTCCAATTTCTTCCCAATAAAATTTGTTGCTTCAAAAGAAGAAATCTGACTATATATATTCCTTTTCATGGAACAAAAAAAAATATTTCTTACCTCATAGTTTAGTTGATATTCTGATTTTTCATGATTAGTAAAATTTATGACTTACTTATCAGGTATCTTCTAATCTCCAGTAAGCATAACAAAATTTTCCACTTCAGTATTAATAACAAAAGTCTTTATATGATCTCTTCAATATTCATAATCATTCTCATAAAAAATATGTGTTCTAGTAGGATTAAGATTTTTAGTCGATCTAATATTCATTCCTTCCATCTAAAAGAAAATATCTTTCCACAAAAACATGTCAACAGTAAGGTTTCTAACGAAGGATAAAAATCCTAAGTAAGGAAAATATTTAGAACAATGAAAACTTGAGAAAGAAAACATATATGTGAATATAATTATTTCAGAGACCTCCTCTGATACCAATTTTAGGACCGAAATATGAATGTTGATGCTCAATATACAAGAGGGAAGTTGAATTGTATACATTAAAAATTCCTTTGTAACCTTTAAATTTGGTATAAAACATTCATTTTTAACCTTGAGGAAAACTATGTTTAACAAATTTAAACAAGATAAATTCACAAGACCTCCTAGTTCTACAAACTTGCTATGTTCTGGAAATAAGGTTTCAGAAATGAAACTTAAGAAATGTTTACATGGAAAAATATTCCACCTTAAAGCATATAGAATCTTTCTAATCCGAGTATATATGTACAAGAAAGTATAAGATAGTTATTCTTTCCTTATTAATCAAAATGCATTAGAAAATAAACATAAAACAATACAAGAACAAGTATGAAATATTTTAACCCAAAGAGAAGGGTATCCAATAAACTTGGATAAAGGTCCCTTGATTTATACTTTCAATAAAGTCTATCTTAACCACACCAGGGTAAGGCCTATATAGTAATATCATAATCTATCTTGTTATCCCTAAAAGACCTCAAATTTTAAATAAGTTCTCACATCTATCTTCCTTGTCAAGGAAGCCCCTGAAATTTAAGGTAGTTGGAACCTCTGTCTTCCTACACCTGGAAGTCCTTGATTCTACATAGCAACAATCAGAGTTGCATGAAGAAAGCTAAACAAGATGTTCAGTACACGAAAAGCATGAGAGTATATCTCTTTATAAATCAATTTAGCATCATGTAATATCTAGATTTATTGATCGGCTCTCAGTTCTATTTGACCTTGTTCAAATGAGCCCTTATTTATCAGAATTTATCTAACAATTGGCTCCCTCCTCCAACAGTAATATTTTTCCTTTAATATTGGAGGGACCTATACATGTTTCACTCAAAAAAAGGTTA
Organism: Viscum album; assembly: GCA_963277665.1. Taxonomy (NCBI): domain Eukaryota; kingdom Viridiplantae; phylum Streptophyta; class Magnoliopsida; order Santalales; family Viscaceae; genus Viscum; species Viscum album. Next base: position 1,228,748,918 of record OY728162.1, on the reverse strand, counting down.
GTTAGAAACAGATTGCACAACATCATTTCATAACTAAAACAAGGGTAAGAAAATTATGGTTTCTTAACCAAATCCATTTTTTGAAGTATAAGGGAAAAAAAGTTAAGAGTATAAATTACATGGATATTTGGATTCTATTTTGCAAGTAATTCGAAACCATAATTCCATATATTTTGGAGTCTGAATTTTAAGGAATTCGAAGTCGGAACTCTAAGGAATTCGAAGTCTGAATTCTTAGGAATCTGGAGCCTGGATTCTAAGGAATTCGGAGTCTGAATTCTGAGAAATCCGTAATCTAAATTTATGAGAATTCGGAATCTAAATTTCAAATAATTCAGAATCTTAATTTCAAAGAATTAGGAATATGAATTTGAGGGAATTCGGAATATGAATTTCAGAGAATTTGGAATCAGAATTTCAGATAATTTGAAGTCTGAATTTCAAAGAATTCTGAATCTGAATTTTAGAGGAATTCGGAACCTGAATTCAGAACCTGAAAATAGAATGCTCTATATGTATGTTTTTATAGGATTCCAAGGTTTTAGATATGAAAAAGATTTATAGACATAGAAGTAAAAAAGTGTTAGATTTATAGAAAAAATAACCTGAATAATGAAAACAAAGGTAAGGAGAAAATTTCCATGGGAAAGGAAAATTTTCTTATTAAGATAAATCTTTTGGGAAATAAAATTGCATTGAGATAGAGTGTTTGTGATTTTCAAAACATAAAGGAATGGAAAATTTATAAGGAAACCTTATTGACTCAACAAGTTCAAGGTCCTGGTTTAGGTAATATTCTTGCGTTCCCTAATCTATAGAGAACCATAGGATACCACATGATCACCGTGTATAATAACACATCCCAAACCCAAACCTAATGCATCACAAAACACCACATAGCCCTGTCTAGCCTCTGGACAAGTCAACAATGATATAGAAGTCACTATATGTTTCATATCAATAAAATAAATCTGATATTTTTCATCTAAAATGGGAATTACCCCCTTCCGAGTGAGGGTGGTCATCATAGAATCCAACATTGAGAAATCATTTAAAAAACAGTGATAATACCCTGCTACACCCAAGAATATTTGGATCTTGGAAGAATTTTGTTTTTGTTCCTATTTAATAACAAGTTTAACATTTCTAGGATTGATTAAGATACCATGTACGAACATGATGTGTCCCAATAACTTCACTTACCGAATCAAAAAAAATAAAAATTTGATATCTTGGCATAATGTTGGAGATTTCTCAATGATTTTTGAAGTGCTCTCAAATGATGCACATGGATCTTCCTCAAACTAAGAGTAAACCAGGATGACATCTAAAAAACCACCATGAATGTATCATGATACTCCTATAATATCCTATTCATCAAATCTATAAATACTAAAAGAGCATTGGTTCAAACAAATGGTATGACATGATACTCATATTGTTCATACTTTCTCTAGAATGTGATTTTTTGAATATCAGATTCATTTATTATCCCATATTGAAAACTAGATCGAAGATAAATCATTGAGAACCATGTATACCCTTTAAAATAGTCAAATAGAACATCTATCCCAGGAAATGGATTCTTGTTCATTACAAAAACTCAGGTGAGTTACCAGTAAAGAACACAAAGTTGAATTGTTCCATTAGCTTTCTTCATAGAGAGAACAGACAACGCCCTAGGTGATACACTTGGTTGAATAAAACCTTTCTCAAAAAAATCATCTAGATAAGTCTTCAACTCTATAAGTTCATTTGGTTCCATGTTGTAAGTAGAAATAGATTTTGGTTGAGTATCAAGCACTAAATTAGTAAAAATTGTAACTCTCTTTCTGATAGAAGACTGGAGAAATCAAAAAGGAAATACAATAGGAAACACGATGATGGATAGAGTTAGATAATAATTTAAACATTGATACTAAAAATAAAAATCAACTGATGATATAACATTCCCTAACTCTATATAATAAGTTTCATCTCTACTCACCGTCATATCCCATTCTGTCTACAAGATACAACACACCCCATCAGGCATATTAATAGAGACCCGTTGAAGATATCAATCAATCCAGGCATTATTATAAATGATCTAATACTACCCAAATATGACATCAAGGGTTTTTATATTGATTACTATAAAACCACAGATAATATCAATTACTAATAAATAGAAAAAAATATGAAAATGGAGACCATACTCTCTATTCATTCCATGGGGTCTAGTAATTTCAATCACATAAGACAAAATTCCGATAAAAAGATTTACCAGGTTCATAATGTGAGTTTATATAAATGAGTGAGATATAATGATATAAAAAATTAGTAACTAAAGATGAATCTATATGGATGAAACCTCACACAGTCATTGGAACTAAATCATCTTCCTCTAGAGACTCTTCCACCGTAGGAAGAAGATTTGTTCATGATTCCTTTTTCAAGAACCCCTTTGTTCCTAAAGCATGTGAATACACGAAAGTACTTTTAGAAATTTATGAACCCATTCCACTATAGAAGGATCAAAAATAAAATGGAATAATTTATACAGCTTTCCTAAGATACCATAATAAATTTACATCTTTGTCACCTCAATACAAACATGTCTTTAATGACTAACCATTCAATAACGGAATTAAGATAAAGGGCCTCTTATAGGTACTATAAGAGGTCAAGAGGATATCTACTATTGAGAAACACCATGAGACTCATCACTCTACCAATTTCGTTTGAAGGAAAACATAAAACATACACCAAGATAAAAAAAATAACTCCCATAAACTCTAAATTACAATCCATATCAAGACCGACCATCAGTTACATGTCCAAAACATTAGCATAAGAAGAGATATTTGAAATAAAACCCTGATAATGGATATCAGGACATAAACCCATCTCAAAAATTTAAGTCGTAATATTCTCTTTTGATAAATTCTCAAGTGAAAACTAAAAAATCTCAGAAAAGTAGTTGGAATACTCAATCATGTTTTTATCTTCCTATTCAGGTTTGAAAAAGTATATCACCTTAGACATCACCATAAACTATGGATTGAACTGATCAGTGAAAAACCCTAAATTAATTCCACTCTAAACTCTCATACATCTTCTCCTTTACCATAGAATCCCATCATCTCCTTCTAGGTCCCTCCAACTTGTAGGTGCCACATTTCACCTTGATCGAATAAGGAATTTACCAGAAATCAAAAAGAATATCTATCTTTCTCAACCAATCCTTATCCTCTTGGGGATAATTCTAGCCTTGGAACTCTAGGGGATTATAGATAAGAAACTATTCATCATGATTCCTTGATTCATCCCTCCGGGGGTCCACAACTAGAGCTTGTTTGGGAATGGGTGAAAGTTCCTATCATAGATCCTGGATAGAACGCACAAAAATATCAATAAGATTCTGATCTATGGGAGGATCTTCTCACAATGGTTCACAAGAATTTTCCCCCTAGAGTCTATTCAAACGTATTATTAGTTTCATGATGTTTCCCAACATCAACAAACAACATTGAAGACATTAGAAAGGATACATAGATTAATAACTTGAACAAGAGAAATCGGAAAACCAATCCCATTAGATAAGATAACAAGATTCAGATTCCAACCTATCCAAATAAAAACTAAGGAAAAAACTAAAATCAGATTAAATTACTCCTCAAGACACATTTCTCAAAACCACCCCTAGTGACATAAGGCTTGTTGAGATGAGTGATGTCGAGGAAATAACTCTTTACTACCTCTTAAGTCCCAAAAATATATCTAAAATTGCATACTAACATCATGGAAATATGCTTAACCTCCCATTCATACAACTATCTCACAAACCATCCCAGATACCTCGTTACCCTGATAGTTGATCCAGTACTAACATATCTTGAAGTGTGTTCCCAATACCCATGTGTTGGTGACTAGAATTGGGTATCATACATGATAAAGATGGAATTAATTTTCCACAAAACAATGGAATATTAAATTTTACAAGTTAGTATACTCAAAACTAAAAATGGAGCAGGTATCAAAAACTATACAAGTGAAATTAAACCCAAATAAGTACCCCATAAAATTAATCAACAACAAGAAATATAAAAACTCAAAAATACCAAAGAAAAAATCCCTTCAATCCCAAAGGATCAAGAGAATCCACCATCTACATGGGCCAATTTACCTTTACTCAAAACCAACATAAGAAAATCCAAAAATTCCTAAAGGAAAGGGTAGGGTGGGAGCTATAAATCCCACAAGGGTCTCACCAAGTATTCCATAAAAAATACCAAAATCTATAAACTATATTTGTGATTAATTAAAATAAAACTATACATGGGATGGAATTTATATATTTTAAAAAAAACAAGAATTTATAAAAAAAATATGTTTGGTACATCAAAAAAATTTCAAACAAGCTTAAATAAAAAATTTATATTAAACGGTTTATATAAATCAGCTATCATGAATAAAATACTTCTATAAATCAATGGCATGTATATCAAATCAAACAACTTCACCCACACTAAATAGAAAATTAAAACCTCTCCCACTTAAGGTAAAATTACATCCACTCCCACTTAGGGTAAAATTTAATCCACTCCCACTTAAGGGAAAGTTGCATCCACTACCACTTAAGAGATAATTACATCAAACAAATTTTCAATAAATCATTTTAAAACAAATTACAATACATTTACCTATTTTAACTTTCAATATGCCTTTTCCATTCAAATAAATCATAGGTTTTCATCATTTAATTCCATTTCAAAACATATTTCAATTTAATAATTTTTATCAATATTCTCATCAAATCATTTTTATCAAAATTATTTGCAAATTCAAGCCATAATTTTCCATAAATCCATCAAACATTTCAATCACATTGAAATTGGGTTTTTTATCCATTTTTACACCCATTTCAATTCAATGATCACTTCCTCCCAATTCCTTGTCTTTAAATAAATTAAAAACTCATTTCAATTTAATCAAGAAATTCAAGGTTCACCAGTAAGAGAAATAATTATGGAACCACCTGCATTTTTAAAAGAATCACAGTTAATGATACCCAAAACATGTAGCACCGATGAAGAATAAAAGTGATGGAAATCTAGGAACACTACCAAAAAAATGATCTAACAGACATAGTTTAGATACATTAATCACATGATGATCAATAAAACTCTAAGGAGGATAGAAAGAGAGACCATAATAAAACACATGAGGGGAGATCAACTTACTTGAAGGATATTGAATGGTGTTTATTCCACTTATATCGACCAAGAAAGAGGGATTAGAGGATCTAAAATTCCTAGTAAAGGAATATGGTTAAGAAATAAAGGGTTTTAGTTCAAATAGAATGAAACAAATTTCATGCATCCAAATTAAAACAACTTGCATCATGAGTTACACAACGTGTAACCTCGTTTCACATAGTGTAATTCACGATAGCTTCATTTTCTAAAAGAGGTTTTTACTTTTATTAAAATATTATTTTAGACCATTTCACATCATGTAAACTATACACGGAATGTAATCACATCATGTTGCACACTAGTTTCATATCATCTACCCAGGGATCTTTACACGTCATGTAATACCTTTATATGGTGTGTAAAAACCTAGAAGACCACAAACAGGCCGATTCCTACACAAAACCTCAAAAACATAAACTAAATGAAAAAATAATACCTTAAAAAGTATTAGATGTTATATTATATCTAGCTTTCAAAGGTGGTGATGGAAAATAAATTACATCAGTTCATGAAATGGTAGTCTGTAGTACACACAATTGACTAATTCATTGTCCATTTGATGGAAGAGGAGATGCATATAAATTATTCCATTAAAACAATAAAATATAATTATATGGGCGTTACTTGTTCTATTATTTCATAACATTTTGGATAAATTTTAATGAGTTAGAAGAAGATGTAAAACAAAAATGCATGGTATAGTACTTTGCATCTTCTTCGAAAAACAACTTTATGTTTTTATCAAAATCCTTCCCAAGTTGTATTTATGATCAAAAAAAGGTATCTAGAATTTTGGGAGGGATTTAAGAGAATTATTTATGTAGGTATTCATTGAAAAAAAATCCTTTGGGAGTGTTAATAATATAATATATGGGATGGAATTTTATAAGTTTGGGTGAGGACACAGTTGGATGTTTTGAAAAGAAAAAGATATACACACATTTTACATAAGAAACAAGGATCCAAAATGGGTCACCATGTAACATTGGAATATATAAGGTCTAAATATGTCTATAGAATATGAATTTTAAAATTTTATAGGTAATTTTTATCCTTATTATTTTAGTTTAACTCCCTGGTAAACCTGTTTTAACCTTAACAATAATAATGTTTTTACTTTTTTTACTATTCATTGTGACTAAACATTTAGTTTAAATTATTATATAATATTAATTATTATTAATCAAAATATTTCAACCATTTTTCTAAATTTAATTTAAATAATTTTTATAATTTAATTTGAAACATATCCCTCACACATGATGAAAAGGAAGTTTTCCAAAGAAAACGTTTTTATAATTATATAAATTTATAATATCAAAATTCAATATGAAACTGATTCCAATGACCTAAGTTTTATTTATTATAATGTAATTGAATAAATTTTTCCTTTTAAACTATTTTAAACCAAAGTAAAAATTTTAAATTATTTAAACAAAAAGTTTTCTTTCAATAAAAAATAAGCGTTCTTCAGTATTCGTTGAAAAATTATTCTTTATAGAAAATTCATAAAAAATCACTCAAAGATAATTTTTACATGCTGATTTAAAAATTAAAACAATTTTTTTAAAATAAATTTTCTAAAAGTGGTAAAAAATAATTTTCAAATATGTTATCAAAGCGCGATGAGACCACTTTTAGAAAGTTCTAATTTTTGGTAAACATTTATTTTTATTTCAAATGATTATTGTTTTATTTTTAATAAATATATTATCATTGAATTTATTTTATAAATTTGAAATATAGATCATTTTCGTATTTTAGTGGGTCTTATTCATACCTTAAAATTTAATGTGTATGTTATAATGGTATACAATATTACGGTTAATTTAGACTCGGAATTGCATGTACTACAAGCTATCGAAGAGATTAAATTTAAATAACTATATTTCATGGTTAATTTAAGCTTATTTTATTGTTTCATATACAATATAAAAAATAATTTTATTATTTTAAAATATTAGTTTGTTTCATTCTTCCTACCTACTCGCATGAGTTCTTTACAACTCGTGTTTGTACTGCTACTCTTATTTTTTTAATAAAATACTTTGGGGAATGAATTGGATGACCAATTCATATCACCACTTTTATCAAACAAAAATGTACTTTCTAGATATATTTTTATTTTATCAGAATATTTTCATCCTTTTGATGTGATTCGATCAATTTAAAATTCATTTATTACTCTAAGAAATGAATATCTATAATTATTTTTTTATTATATAAGAACTAATATAAAGTTATAAAGGATCAAATATTCCAAAAAAATAATAACAAGTTATTCCTCCTATCTTTAGATGTTAACTAAAACCAAAATGGTTAACATAAAGTAAGATAATTCCCAAAATAAATAAACCAATATATGAAGAAATAAAATATTAAACACCAAATCTTCAACAATAACACCAAAATTTAAACTTAGATCATTTGATAAATAAATAACCATAAAAATATTAAATAATATGATTAAATACCAAATATTGGAATGGATTGATCACATATTCTTACAAGATATATTTAATATTTATCTCTAAATAACATCAACCACTCTAAATGTCTTAGTAAGTGTGTGGTTATAACATAATATATCACAAAAAATAAGGAATAATCAATAGGAAAAGGTAAATAACTGAGACATAGTCCATTTAATTAATAATATGAACATGAATAATAATATGGAAGGAATAACTAATGATTAAAATAACACCATATAAATAATCACATCATCTTAAAAATTATCCATTGATATTCTAACTAATCAAATAATCATAGGGAAATCAATAAATAATCTCATAATGAGAAAATGAAAAATATGGTACATCATAACCATACTATTAATGCTTTGTTCTAAAAAATATTACCTAAATAGGTAGGGTCTTAGTCAAATACCCAAGCTAGGCTGCCCTATGAGACATACTGATGCATCGAGGGGTTATAGTGGCCCCCGCCAGTCACTTACTAAGTCCAATTCATTCCTCAAATGAAATGGGTGAATCATAATCAATATAATCATCTATATTAAAAAACTAGAATATTAAATGTTAATATTTTCCCCAATCAATTAACATAATCATAAACCATTCTGTGTAATATGGATAATGGTATCAAAGTAGTGTATCCCCAATCAAAATGATCATACACCATCTGGATAAATAATAAGGATAGTATCATTAAATAATATTCCCAATAAATCATAAGTGAAATGAGGGTTGTTGATGTGGATAAATAGATCAACTAAAAGTTTCATTAAAACATTTTTAAGGAAAATATACATTTCAATTTGAAAATCACTTTCAAAAATAAAAAATTTCCAGAATATTAAGAAAGTAATTTAATTTTAAATTATCCTTGTATACTTTTCAAGTAATATTCAATTTAATGAGTGGTCATGAGGGTGGGTAATTTCTTACAAGCCTAATAAGATAAAATACATTCATTTCATACTATTTTAAAAAGGTTAAAAAGTGTCTATTTCAGAAAATGATAAGAATATTCCTTCCAAACCATTTTTAAGAAGGCATACATGGGTAAAATAAAATTTAATAAATCATATTTATAATATTAAAAAATATTTTTTTTAAACATGGATATGGAAGAAAAAAGATTTTCGATAAATGAGAGAAATAAAGTCAGATTTTCCTTTAAAATGTTTTCTAAACAATTTTAAGTACCAAATAGAGGAAAATGAAACTTTTACATGAAAATTTAACAAATAACTAAAATAGAATAAATTTTTTGATTTTCTTGATATATGGATTAAAATATTTCACCAACATAAACATAATCATAAACAATCTTGGTAAATGATGAGATTGTAATTATAAAACCCTTTCCACATTGGTAATTTTTGAATCATATTCCCCATGAATGAAATAATATCAAATTTAAATTTAAATTCAATGAATATAAATATATTCATGATATAACATATCAAATGGGTTTTCAAGACCTGCCCCCCAAGTCCCATACCATGACAAACCCCCAACCCGACCTCCCAAAGACCAGGGGATGGTGACTAGTGCCAAAGGCAACAACCTGCAAGTGGGAGGCATTTTCATGAGTACTTGTATGCATGCACACACAACTACATTCCAAAGATGGAAAAGTAAACATGCATTCCACTAAACAACCACTGAGTAAAAGTACAAACTATAGGTCAAATGGGATAGAATACAGACCCAACAAAGACAAAATGAAAACATGAAAGGACAAGAAAAACTCTAAAAGTCATCCACTAGAAACTCCACCCGATGGGTAAGTGTTGAGTAGCTACTGGAAGTCGTAAAAGTATGCCCCACCTGCCTAGTCTCATTAAAATACACCGGGTCCTAGGCCACCAAGTCCTCTAATAAGTCATTGGTCATCTGCACTAGAAACAACACATGCAAGCGAAACCTGTATAGGGATGAGTAAAAAAATACTCATTTGGGACCCTAGATAAATAAAGAAATGTCACAAAGAAATCCACAAATAAACCATGAATCATGATCATAAATTGAGACAGATCACACCAGGTATAATTTAGAGTATGAAAGTAGGACCAATCTGTTGTATCATGGAACACCTTGGGCTGCTGGAGAACTCCTCCTCAATGAGAACAATGGGTCTGTCAGGTCACATAGAAGCTACTTCCCACTAACCATGGACTGATGACGTACTTATCCCTGATGAGTATCATGGGTATTCTAGGTCACAAAAAATCATCACTCCACTGTGGGCGTGAAATATCACCCAAAAGTCGCTTCCCACCTTGGCCATACCGAGGTACTCCTCATGTCGAGTATTGTGGGTATGTCAGGTCACACTAAGTTGATCCCCACCGTGGGAATTTTGGGTAACATATAAACATCTTTCCACTAGGTCATTGTAGATGATCCACATAGGGTCGATTTTCATCTGTCTTTAGGTCTCATCCAACCATAGGGTTTCCAGACATAGTGTTCTTAGTTCCAGGAGTACCACTCCTCAAGCCATTATCTGAATTTTAACATCAATGAAAACCTCCATAGGGTATTCCAAAATATCTTCCTCATTGTGAGGGTTCCAACACTAAAAAATACTCATCAATCAAACACCCGGATAGAAATATATTTTCATTTCTCTATAAAGTGGTTGTTAGGGTCTGCTAACCTGGCCCAAATCCAGCCCGTCCTGGGTCCGGCCAACTAGCATAGGTCTGGCCCGATTGTGTGGTTCTAACCTACTGCCCTGTCTGGTCCGCTAAATGTGGACCAATTCAACTCCTAGGAAGGACGTGGAAGGTAGATGTATTCGCCCTCCTTCCTCATGAGTCACTGTGGGGAAGCCTCCCCCATATTGTACTCATAGTGCGTCGGGGTGCCATCATACCGCTGGTCAACTGGCTGTCCGGACATTCTCTAAGAGGTCAGGGGACCGCGTGCCCCTAGAATTGAGACCCATGGCTACGGTCCACTCCACTAATGCGGTTGATAGGTCACATCCTTATTACATCCACCAAACTGATCGGTGGCTTCTGCTACTCTACTGTGGCCTGAGCCTATTGCGGTGCTCCTCCCGAAGTGTAACTGTAGGCCACCACCAGCGCTCACTAGAGGGATCTTCCATGGACCATCGGGTCTGCACCATTGTTCTGTTATTTTCACCATCTCTCCCTCTATCCTCCTTGGGGTGTAACCTTCCCTAAAAAAGCCACAAATTTGCATTGCTGCAAATTTGAAGGCTCAGACACAAAAAATTCACTAGGGGGACGGGATCGGGCCTTATTCTCTTTGACCCGAGCCCTCTATGTTAGAAGTTTAAAAATAGAGGAGTCTTGGGATCATGTTTCTATCATATAATCATCAATCCCAGTGAAAACCGCCATGGAAAATTCCCTCCAACAAGAAGACATGATCCACAGATTAACCTGTTCGTGGGTCGATCTGCGTTTGTTGTTTTAGAATCAGAATGGGGAAAGCATAAAATAATTAAACCCCTACCTTGAAGTTGTTTGATGTTGATGCGGTCCACCCGCGAAGATTTAAGATATCGATGGTGTTCATCACCCACCAGTCCCATTCTTCATGATTTTTAGAATTTATTAACAATAAGATGGCGTTAGTTGTTCATCGTTGGAGAGAATTCCCACTGTCAGTTCATCAGATAAATTTCCACCATTTGATTCTCAACTCTACAGTGTGTTAACCCATTAAAAGAAAACATGTCGCATCATTTATGTTATGTTACGATGTCACATCATTAGGATTAATTTAATGTGTCATTACTCTACACAAAAATGATCCATCAATGAGATTTATTTAATGTGCCTCATCTCCAGACCACAGCGCCGCTTTTAGCCACTCAACAGTTTTGAAAAATAAAATAAAATTTCATTATAAGTTTTTTTTGAAAAGTCCAAAAACTAACTTTTCCATTTGACCCTTTCCATCTGAATTTAGGTCCCCTTTAGGAAATCGCATTGTTCACAGTTCAACGGTGCCCTCATATTTTTGATCCAAACACTGGTTTACAACAAATAAAAACCCACTCTCTTGTTTACTTAAATTAACTTAAAAAATTCAAAATTCTAATCCAAACTCATCATGACTCAAAATCAAGTGTCATCAGAGTACCTATCACAGAATTATTCCATGAAATTTTAAAAAAAATACACATAAATTCAGGGACATTACATTACTCCACCCTTCTTTGGATTCACATCCTCTTAAGCCAAAAAAATGCAGAACAAACAAGTGGGGGGTACTGAGCATGAATATGAGCCTCTCGCTCCCATTTTCTCACCAGGAGATTCTCATTCAGCTACCAAATTCACAATAGAGGAATAAACCATCCACGAAGGACCCACTCTTGTCCATCCACTATCTCCACTAAAAAACTCTGCAAACGTCACCACATTGTTAATGTCCTACTTGCCCCAGTAGATGACATGTGATGGATCATGCACGTACCTTATTAGCTATGACACGTTAAAAACATCATGAACCCAGTGCATATGTGGGGGAAGATCTGGGCAATACACCACCTATCTAAATCAGATATGAACTTGAAGGGGTTCGATGAACCTCGATGATAACTTGTCGCCCCGACCCAATCTCCACAATCCCCGTCGTGGTGAGACCTGAAGTAAAACATGGTATCCCTACTCGAAATCCAAGGTCTACATATCCTATCAGTATATGATTTCTATATTCTCTGTTCAGTGCTTATCCACTCTTGGATGATTCGTACCATCTTAGTGGTAGCCTGTACTAACTCTGAACCCATAAGTGCTGACTCCCCTGGGTCTGTCCTACATAGAGGTGGTCTGTATGGCAACCCATATAAGGCCTCAAATGGTGCCATGTCGATGGTGGAGTGATTGATGTTATTGTAAGAAAACTCCACCAGTGGTAGGTGGTCCTACCAACTGTGACCAAAATCCGGGATGTAAGCTCAAGGCATGTCCTTTAAGGTCTATATGGTCTGCTCCGTTTGACTATATATCAGAGGGTGAAATGTTGTGCTCAAGTAAAGATGATTCCCAAACTCCTCATACAATCTCTTCCATAATCGGGATGTAAAGATACTTTCATGGTCTAAGACAATCTTCAAATGAAACCCATAAATCCTCACTATCACTTGGATGTATATTTGTCCCAAGCCCTCTACTGATCCCTACTACTAGATGGGTCGGAAGTGAGCTTAATTTGTGAGAGGGTCAATGATCACCCAAAAAGAATTGTGGCTCCTAGACGTGTGTGGTAACCCTATCATGAAGTCCATCAAGATACCATCTCACTTCCACTCATGTACCTTAACTGGTTGAGCTAAGCCTGCTAGAAACTAACACTCAGCCTTCACTTTCTAACAAGTGAGGCATTGTGAAATGAACTCTTCCACCACTTTATTCATCCCTAGCCACCAGTACAGATGTTGGAGGTCATCGTACATCTTCACCACACCAGGATATACCTCCAAATGGGATGTATGGAACTCCCTCAAAACCTCCTCTTGCAACATCACCGGTACTATGGTGCATCCTCTAAAAAGTATGATGTGCTCACCACCAATCGAAAATATGTTTGGATTATATCCTAAGGATAACATAGCACATAGGTCCTTGTAGTCAACATCCATATGTTGTGCCTCCCTATCTAGCTGTAAGAGTGGAGGAGTGGCAGTCATCGATTGATGTTAAACTTCTCTATCTCCATCCACAAAGGATATCTTCATCCTGAATACCTGCTTTGTCACCTCTCTAAGCTGCTAAAAAACCAAACCTTATGTTGAGCACGTCTACGACCATGTTCTACATCCTAAGAGTATACACTATCTCAAATTCAAAGTCTTTAAGAATCTCAATCTATAACTGATGTCTCATGTTTAGGTCATTATGTGAGAAGATATACCTGAGACATTTATGGTTAGAGTAGATGATAAACTGTTCACCCATCAATTAGTGCCACAACATCTTCAAGGCAACGACCACTACTACTAACTCTAGGTCAAGGTTCACATAGTTCTATTCATGTTGCCTGAACTTATGTGACCCATAGGTGATCACAAATCTCTCCTGCATTAGGAAACAACCCAGTCTAGTCCATGATGCACCACATAAGACTACATACCCAATGCCCTCTTCTATTATCTCAAGATAGGGGAACTAATCAGTCTCTACCTCAGCTCTGGGAAATTCTGTGGGCACTTCTTGATCCACATGAAGGCATATCCCTACTTTTTCAATGTCGAAAAGGGTTTTGATAATCTAAAAAAGTAAGGCACAAAACTCTAGTAGTATCCATCCATCCCCATGAAACTCTACACCTCAGTCATGCTCCATGGTGGCTCACGAGAAATCACTACCTCTATCTTATCTAGATATACTACAACTCCATCCTTCGAGATGATGTGTCCTAGAAAGTGGACCTCTAGAATACAGATTGGGAATTTTAAAAGTTTATCATAAATCAGGTTTCCATGGAATATATCTTGGACTATCTATATCTGTATAGCATGATCCTCCTATGACACCGTGTACACAAAGATTTCATCAATGGAGACCACCACAAAATGATCGAGGTAAATCTACAAGATCATGTTCATGAGTCCCGTGAATACTTTGGGGGAATTGGTGATTCCAAAAGGCATCACAAAAAACTCATAGTGTCCATATCGACATCTAAAGGCAATCTTTAGTGCATCCTCATCGAGTACCAGAAGTTAAGGATAGCCTAATCTGAGGTCGATCTTCGAGAACCACATCTCTCCCTTTAGATGGTTAAAGAGTTCATCAATACTTGGCAGTGGATACTTATTCTTCGTGGTCACCTATTTTTGGAACTATAATTACATGCATAGCCTTAAGCACCCTTCTTCTGTCATGGAAAACAACATTGGGGATTCCCATGGTGAAACGTTGGGCTTCATGAAGCCCATATCTAGCAAGTCCTCCAACTATACCTTCTATCCACAAATTTCTGTGGGAGCTATCTGATATGATGGTGTGACAATTGATGTCATATTGAGGTATAGATCGATGCAATAGTCTACCTACCTGATAGGAGGTAGCCCCTGAACATCTTCAATAAATACATCCTCATACTCATCCACCACTATATAGAAACATGGACTCCTCTCTTCTGCTACATTGAGGATGGGGCTAGCCAAATGGGGAGTGATTGGCTGCACCCACCTTTGAGAAAGTCCTTAATTTACTGAAAAATTTCCCTTCTCGTCAGTGAAGGAAAACATAGTCCCATCCTTGTAGAAACAATACACTTTGTACCTAAAACAGTTGATCTAAGGATGGATTGTTTATAACTAGTCCAAACCCAAGATGATTCCGCAATTCCTCTACGCCTCTACTAGAAGATCCCCATTGAAGCTCTCACAACCTAGAGTAATCTCACAATGTCTACATCAGTGTGTAATTATCGAATATCCTCCTGTAGGAGTCTCTAATCGTAAGGATCGAGCCAATGAATCTACTGAAATCTTTGAGCCCCAAACGAAGTCCATGGAAAGGAAAGAGTGACAGAAACATGGGTCTATAAGAACTGCATCTAAGGTGGAGGAGACATAGTTCTTACCTCTAATAATATCTAGAGAACCATTGTCGTAGGCCTATATCACCTGAAGCTATCCCTACCCATGTATGTCAGCTCCTTGAGCCCATGGTGGACCACCTAGGGAAGGTGGTGGTAGCACCTTGAACCATCATCCACCTCCTTCCACTCGGCCTGCTCCCCTTCCACATCTCCCACCATGCAGACCTCCTTGTTCAAACCTCTGCCTCTGACTAAGTGGTCCCTTGTCCATCTTTTGATCGTCTATGCGACGGGTAGGGTAGTCACAAGCCATGTGTCCCTGCCTGCCACACGAGAAGCACAACCTAGTTCCATGCTTACTCCCTCTACTCTGGGAGCCCCGCACTGCCGACCATGAGTCATGGGGCCATCCCCTAAAATATCTTGTTCGCTTGGGTCCCCACCTCTATTTTCAGCTTCTCAATACTGAAGACTCTACCACTTGATGTATTTTGGTGTCTTTGGCTATCAGTGCCTACTCTGGATGTAATCTCTCCACAATAAGGGCTCACTCCAATACTCTTTCCTAAGTGAGGATAGTTAGAGACCCCATAGCAACCCTGATCTCCCATCTGAGTCCCTGCTCAAAGGTTTATTCCCTGAAGAAAGGGTCTGGCACCATGTCTTTCGAGTAGCGATAAATTTTTGTAATCCTCTTAGAGTAATTAACCACTAACATGATTCATTTCTATAGGTTAAGTAGCTCTTATATGTGCACTGAGCACATGGTCACGGGGAAGACCTCCTCCTAGAAAAGCTACTCGAAATCAGCCAAAGAGAGGGTTGCCTCATCATGAGTCTAAATCGCCAGTCTCCACCATCTCCCTTCTAAGCCCTAAAGAAGGCTCACAGATAATACCTCCATATGGTCGAGTGGAATACTCACTAAGTGGAAGACCCAAAACACCACCTCCAACCAGTCCTCATTTGCCAGAGGATCTGTCTCTCCCCTAAACCTGGGAGGTCTCTATCTCTAAAACTCATATAGGGCATTGAGCCTATGTGTGTCCTCTACCGGTAATGACAGATGTAGAAGTTAACCAACCGGTGGTGGTAACATTAATTCCCCACCTAGTGGGGACATCTCTAGCACCGGTCCCCTAACTGACACCTCATCATTAGGTGAGTTGTCCTCACAATCATGCATCTGAATCCTAACTGGTTGTCTGCATGGAGGCATTTTGATACAGATTAATTTGTACCATTGTTGATAGAATAAACTTTGTGAGATAAATATTATTCCAGAAGAACATAATAAAATACTTAATTTATATATGATGTAAGAAACTAGTGTATTTTTATGTATTGAGTTGAAATGTAGAATTCAAGGTCCTAGTGTATGGATATGTCAACCGCCACACCAACAATGAACTCCTCGAATTTTAAATTCAAACTCAAAATATTTAACATTATTTTTACAACACAAAAAAACGTACTCTTTGTCTTTGAGGTATAACCAACCATGTATGATACCTATTTTTTACAAACCGTCCCTCGGGGCCCATGTCATGACATAACCCCAAGCCAACCTCCCGAAGGCTAGGGGTCGGAGACAAGCATGGAAGAGGTCAACCTGTAATTGGGAGTCATTTTCCTCAGTACCTGTAAACACACACACAAAACCACATCCAAGATATGGAAAAGTAAACATGCATTCCACTAAACAACCACTAAGTGAAAGAACAAAATACAGTTCAAATGGGCCAGAATACAATCCAAAAAAAGATAAAATGAAAACAAGAATGTACAAGGAAAACACTAAAATATGCCTATAGGAAACCTCACCTGACATGTAAGTGTAGAGTAGCTGTTGGAAGCCATATAAGTATTCCATGACTGCCTAGTCTCACTAGTAACCACTGGGTCCTAATCCACCAAGTCTTCCACAAATTCATCGATCATCTGCACCAGAAACAACACGTGTGGAAGAAACTTGTATAGGGGTGAGTGAAAAAATACTCAGTAGGGACCCAATAAAAATGAAGAAATATCACAAATCGATCCACAAACAAAACACAAAGCATGATCATTATGCATTATCATGAAGCAAGACAACTCACACAATGTATAATTTAGCATAAGAATGTAGGACCAATCAGTCGTATCATCGAACTCCTTGGGATACTAGAGAACTTTTCCTAAATGAGTACAGTGGGCCTTCAATGACACACAAACGTTGCTTCCCACTAACCTTGGACAGCTATGGTACTCATCCCAGATGAGTACCATGGGTATACTAGGTCATAAAGAAGTTGATCCTCACTGTGGGCATGTAGGGTCACACTGAAGATGCTTCCCACCTTGGCTATACTGACGTACTCCTCTAGTTGAGTACCATGGGTCTGCCAGGTCACACAGATTCTCTCCCCACTATGGGCCAACTGGGTCACACAAAATCCTCTCTCCACTAGGATATAGTAGCTGATCCACACTGGGTCTCTTTTCATAAGTCTTTAGTTCTCAACCAACCACAGGGTTTTTGCATGTAGTTCGCTTGATTCTAGGAGAACCGCTACTCAATACATTATTCAAATTTAAACATCGATAAAAACCTCTATATGGTATGACAAAAGGTCTGCCTCATCATGAGGGTTCTAATTCCGCAAATGTTTCATCAATCAGACGCCTGGTTTGAAAGATATTGGGGTTTTTTTTAAAAAAAAGGGTCATTTGGGTCACGGTTCGGTCTGACCGACCCGACCTGACCCAAATCTGGCATGTTGGTCCAAAGGTCCGGCCAAGCCAGATGGGGTTGTTATAGCCTACTGGGCACTCGTCTGGCATGCAGGGCATGGGTCTGGCCCACTACTATGCCCAGTCCGCCAGATGCGGACCGGTTCTTCACCTGGTCGGGATGTCACTGGTGGCCGCATCCTCCCTCCTACCTCAGGGATTTCCATTGGGACACCTCCTCTAGGTTTAATGCATTTCATGTCTGGGGTGACATCACATGGTCAGATAATTGGCCAGTCAGACCTTCCTCATGCATTCAAGAGTTCGTGTGCCCCAAGAACCGCAACCTGTAGCTGTGGACCAAGTCCTTCCACCGGCCCGGCCAGCGGCTTCTGCTACTCCATTGCTACCTGATCTAGCCATAGTACAACTCTTGGCGCTCTATTGTGGCATGCTGACTCTAGCACGTGGCCTCTAGCACAGGCACATGGGCGGGATCTTCTACGAACCACTAGGTTCGCCCCGATGGACCGTTCTTCATTCTGCCTACGCCTATGGCCTCTGTGGGGTGACGCCTTCCCTATGAAGGCCTCAAATTTTTCTTGTTGACAATTTGAATTTTTGACCCTAAAAAATAAACAAGTCGGATGGGCTTGGGCCTTTTTCATGTCGGTATGTGCCCTCCGTGTTAGAATTTTAAAAACAACGGAGGCTTGGGATTACAGTTCTATCAGATAATCAGCAACCCCTATACAAAAGCCCCAAGGAAAAAACCCTACCATAAGAACACACAATCTACAGATCATCTTATTCATGGGTTGATCTGTGTTCTTTGTTTTATAATAAGAATAGGGAAAACATAAAACAATTAAACCCCTACCTCAAAGCAGTTCGATGTAGAAGCGGTCCACCTGCGAAGATTCAAGATATCGAAGGTGTTCGTTACTCACCGGTCTCGTTATTCGATATGTGTCGAAGTCGTTAATGATTCACTAGAATTTTTTTTATCATTAGAGAGAGTTATCTTCATCAGTTCGTCAGATAAATTTCAACCCTTTGATTCTCAACTCATCAACACATTAACCCATTAAAAGAAAACATGTTGCAGCATTTCTGTTACACTGCAATGTCGCATCGTTATGCCTCATTTAATGTGTCATTATACTAAAAAAAAATAATCCATTAATGATATTCATTTAATGCACCTCGGAGATGCACCACAACTCCATTTTCCGCCGCTCAACGGTTTCAAAAAACAAAATAAAATATCTTCATAAGTTATTTTATTTTTTTCTGAAAATTCTGAAAACTAATTATTCTAGGGGACCCTTGTCAGCTAATGTTAGGTCCTTTCTAAGAGAACCCCAAAATTCTAAGTTTAATAGTTCCCTAGTATTTTTTATCCGAGCACAATTTTACAAGTTAGAAAACCCTACTCCCATGTTTACTTAAATGAACTTAAAAAATATTGAAAAGTATATTCTGATCTCACTAGGCCTCGAAATCTAGTGTCGTCAGAGTGCCTAGTCTCAGAATAATTCCATACAATTTAAAACAATTACACAAAAATTATAATACATTAAATGGGTATTATATACACCACAAAAAATTACTATGTGGTGAATATGGCATACATCTCATGAAAGTAAATGTGAGACGAGAAACTCTTAACTTAGGTCTGATTTTCATCATACATGTTTATAATTCCTGAATAATAAATATATATTTACTATAAATATATTAAAAAACTGTAATAACATATATCATACCTTATATTATTTACTTATAGTCTTATATGACCCGTTTACTAACCATTCTTTGTTAAAATCATTGTTTTGGGTAATAATTGCTTTAATTTTCATGTATATTTGGGTTCAGTAATTTTATTCCTTTAACATCAGTCAGGGTTAAATAATTCCTATAATGTTAACCATTTTATAAATACCATATATAATCATTATATAGGTATTTATAATAGTCTATAAAATTTAGATTTGAGAAAATGAGTTATATCATTCATGGAGATAGTAGGTCGTATGTACACATGAATATTGTTTCTATTTTTCCAATAGATGGAATGTATGAAAGGTAGATAATATTAAAAAATTAAAAATACATTATTATATCAAAATTACATATATATTCATTAAATATTTCCTTATTACCATAATTTTCAAAATAAAATAAAAAACATTTCACATTGCTAAGTGGAGGCGGTAGTCCACACGTACACAGGAGAAACATTATTATTTTCCAAAGGGTTGGAAGGTAAGAAGGTATATGTGAAATTATAATTAAATAGATATATTAATATCATAAATATTATATAAATTTTTTAAATACATCATTATATTCAATTGTTACAGGCAGTTATGGAAAATGAATTACATCAGTTCGTGAGGTTGCAGTATGTCATACACACAATCGAAAGTTTTGTTTCTCATTTGATGGAAGAGGGGATGGATATAAATTATTTCATTTAAATAATAAAAAATAACTATAATTTATATAATTTATTTATTATTTCATAATATTTGGATATGATTTTTAGGAGTTATAATAAAAAGTAAATAAAAAACATGGTTAAGAACTTTACCTCTTCTTTGGACAACCTCTCTAGGTTAATATATAAAAACTTCCTAGATTATCATTCTTATAAAACAAAGGACTGTATGATCTTGTTAGGGATGTAAGGAAGTTATTATACTAGTATTGGATGAACCAAATATCTTTTCTATTGTGAAGATGGGAGTATAGCATTGACCTTTAAAAAGTGGGGGAGAGGACACCCTTGGAATATTTGAAAATAGAAGGTGATACCCATGTTTTTCACATGAAAAAAAGATCATAAATGGGTAATTATATAACCATGTAAAATTTAGTTTCTAAATACAACATAAAATAGTAATTTGACATGTTTCATTGTTAGTTTAACACTTATATTTTTTGTTTAACCTCGGGTACACTCGTTTTAACCTTAACGCGTTAATTAATTTTTACTACTTTTAATATTCCTTATCACCAAAAATTAATTTCATCTTATTAGACAATATTAATTATTATTATTCCAAATATAGAATCCATTTTTCCAAATTCAATTTATATATGTAAGATAATTTAATTTAAAATAAATCTCACAGACGTAATGAAATGGTGGTTTTCAAAAGAAAAAATTTTCAAAAGTATAAAACATTTTAATATAAAAATTAAAAATTAAAAATATTAAAATTACCTATATTGTATTTATTATAATATAATTTAACTAATTTAACTTTTAGATAAAATTTCAATAAAAATTTAATTTTTAAATTCTTTAAACAAAAAAGGCAGTTTGCAATAAAACCCGGTACTTTTTACTATTCATCAAAAAATTAATGTTTCAAAAAATTCTCAAAAAGAACTCTAAGATAATTATTAATTAATGATTCAAAAAATAAATACCATTTTTTAAATAAATTTCTTATACGTGGTAAAATTAAATTTTAAAATATGGGTGCAAAGCATGATGAGATTGTTTTTAGAAAAATGCAGTTTTTCAATAAACATTTCGTTTTTTTAAATAATTCTTATTTTATTTCTAATCACTATATAACCATTTAATTTCTTTTATAAATGTGAAAACCATATAATTTTCATAATTTATTTAGTTCTATTCATGTGCACCAATTAAGGGCTTGGTTATAATGGTATATTATATTATCGTTAATTTTGACTCGGGGTTAGGGGTATCGCATGATATAAAAAAAATAAATTTAATGAAATAAATATTGATAGACATTTAAGATCATTTTTGTGTGTTTTATAAGATATAAAACATAATTTTATTCTACTAAAATCATGGGAGGGGGGGTACAGCTATGATTTAAATTATACTAACTCTGAAAGGGTTTTTATGTAACAATCTCATTATTTATCAGGATTGATTACGATTAAGTCTCTGGTGATGAAATATTTTAATCAACCTCTCATGAAACTCATGAATTTTTGTTACCTATATTTATTTCTTAAAAATACATGTTTTCATTTAATTTTTCCTCGCCTTAATTATGAAATATACTGAAAATGAGTTTTTAAAAAAAATCAACATTATTTCTCTCTTCGGTCGAAAAACAATTTTCTTCCATATACATATTTAATAAAAATGTTTTAAAAAAGGTTTTAACTATTATACAAATATTGTTTTAATTTATTTTTATCAATAATTTAATTTTTAGAAAATGTTTTAAAATCAATCTTCTTTTTTCTTTTTGAATGAGGTACTTTTTTACTTTTTAAAAAATTGTTAAAGGAAAGTTTTTTTAACTTGTACAACATTAATAGAATTTCCCGCCATCATAACTACTTGATAATGTAAATATTACCTAATAATTATCTAAGTAAAGTTTCAAAGAAAATGATTTTCATAACATTTTTTGAATTTTTATTTTTTTGAAAAATGATTTTCTAACTCGAAAGGGTATTTTCCCCAAGAATGTTTTAATGATAATATAATGGTATTCCTATTTATCAAATACAAGAACCATTGATTTACCTTTTGATTTATAATGGATATGATCCAAGGATACCATACACATTATTTCCCTATATGGTTTATTTTTATGGTGACAATATTTTTATGAAACCCATTCCTTTTTCATGAGTTATGCTATGATAAAATGCTGAAATTTTCATGAAACACATTTATTTTCCACCAATTATGCTATGATAAAATCTTTATGAAACCCAATTCCTTGCATGGGTTCTAATATGATGGTTTTTTATGAACATTTGGTGCACATATGTATGATTTTAATTTTTTTATGGGTGGTAAATAAATTATATATCCCTTCAATAAATTGGGTAAAGATAGATATATCATGAGATAAGAGGACTGGAATAGGGAGTTAACATAGTTTAGTAAGGTATTATGTCCACTATGATGGTCTGGAGAGTGAACATGGACTACTAGGACGGTTTAAGGAGTCACTAAAACAATTCCCATTAGAAGATTTTTTTTCATTAGCGATATTTATAAATGTTTCTAATTTATTTACTGATATTATTTAGAAAATTCAGTAAATAAACAACACTAAATTAACGTTGTTTAGAATCATTTCTATTTAGAGACCCTCATTTACCAATATTTTTTAGAATCATCGTTATTATTATAATTTTTTTATGAAATTTCTAAAATTTTTTTGAAAGAGTCTAATTATTTTTTGAATTTTCTATTTTATTATTGAAATAAAAAAATATGACTCCTCTTACCCTAGTCTCCAAACCACCCTCGCCTATCTCTAATGACTTACCTTGGTCGGCATCCTCTCCATTACCTTTTACCCCATATCCAACCAGAGATTTCCTATATCTACTCTACCACTCCATTACCTATCATCGCCTCTCTCCATTACCATAATCTCAACCAGCCCCTGCATGCTTTATATTCCTCTTCAGTACTCAGTGGATGACTCTAACAGCTCAACCTGCAAGCCACACCTTAGAAAATATGAAAAATATTCAGACATGGGGAATCAATTCTTCAACTAGCAGCTTCCATACCTAACATCAAACCAACCAACCTATTACAATTTTGTTTATTTAATTGTATTATGTTATATATATATATATCAATATTTTAAAAAATTAAAATTATATATATATTGATGTGTGTGTGTGTGTTTGTGTGTGTGTGTGTTTATATTTTATATTTTATGTTTGTGTGTGTGTGTGTATTTATATAATATATATATATGTTTATATTATATATATATATATATATATATTGTAAGGACCCAACCTTAAAAATTGGATAATATTGAATTAAATTAATAATTCACATTGAGGATCTTTTCAGGTTTAGAGTTTTATAGAATTAGGTCATAACTATAAATTTATTTTCAAAAATTAAAAATTAGAAACTTATACTCAGTTTCCATTTTTTTCACAAAACAAAAACTCAAAAAAAACGTGTCATTTCTAGTTCAATGTTTAAGATATCATGGCTTTTCCTTGATCCCATATTTGACCCTATTATTCTTTAAGTCCTGTAAAAAACATTTCAAAACTTGGGATGAGCATAAAAGACTCAGTAAGGGATACAAAAAGAAGGGAAACTATTAGTTTTTTAAAACAACAAGTAATCCATGAATAATTTATCATAAGTAATACTTTAAACCTTTATGAAGTAGTAAATACTATTCATTGAATAAAAGATCATTACTTTCCCTTTTTGTAACCAAAAGATTTCCATAAAACCCATATAAAGAACACATAACATACAAAGGTAACTTGGGACATAAACATACTTAAATGGAATAACCATACGGTTGACTTCCACACATATCACTAAATGAAATAGCCATACGGCCGACTTCCATACCCAATTCATTGGAGGTTATAACGTAACCACCCGTCCTGGTTTATCATGACACCACCCATCACATGGTTTATCACGAAACCACCCATAAAATGTACAAGTACCATCATAACACATAAAATATTGATAATATAAACATTTCACTAATAACATTTCATTTGGAATCACAAGAAGTAGTTTTAATATATTGAAATAGTCAATCCTTTTTCAAAAACCATTTAAAAAGAGATTTT
Organism: Viscum album; assembly: GCA_963277665.1. Classification (NCBI taxonomy): domain Eukaryota; kingdom Viridiplantae; phylum Streptophyta; class Magnoliopsida; order Santalales; family Viscaceae; genus Viscum; species Viscum album. Next base: position 1,228,724,371 of record OY728162.1, on the reverse strand, counting down.
TGAATCAAAGTGTCCCATACCACTTTGAAGATTTTAATGAAATTATAATTCTAAAAAATTAATGTCAATATAAATAAATACTCAAAACCATTTTTAAAACATGTACATTAAATATAATAATTTAGAATAATAAATCATTAAAACATTTAAAACGATATTTTAGTTAAAAAGTTTTTAAAAAAATGACCGACTCTTGAATACAAATAATTGAAGAATAGAATTTAATCTGAACTTTATAATATCATGAGAATAAATGGATTCATGATATAATATGAAAAAGGACAGTATATACACCATATAAGAGTGAATTGGTGCATAACAACAGTGAAGTCTCAATAGAAATGTAAATTGAGATGAAATCCCTTATAAAGACGGTATCCTTAAATTAAGGATAAATCAATCACATAATTATGTGTGAAAAATATAAATACACCCAATATAATTTGATATTAAGTGTAAATAAATCATATTTCATTCACACATATTCATAGTATTACATATTCAAGAAGTACAAGTTGAACCCAAAGAATTGAAATTGGGTTTAGAAGTTCCCTTGTAAAACTTCGACAGCCTAACGGTGTCACTTTAAAATTCAGAAAACGAGTTGATGAGATAAAAAGGGTATATAAAAACTTGTAAATAAATTTTACATCAATAAGGATATATAATAACATATCCCAACATAATATGATGTAAATTAAAAGATATAACAAAAAGAAGTCTTTTAAAAAGAGGAGGGTGAAAGGTTCCCTTACCGATTTGGTAACTTACAAAACATACGCCACATGAAAGAAGGGTTATACAATGAAGATTTATATACTCATAAATGATATTATATTACACAAATATTACAATCATGGGAAGTACATACACCACACAAAAGGAAATAGTGGAAAATATAGCATGAATCTCATAGGAATAAAAAGTGAGATGAAACTGTTTTACCACGTTGTAATCAACTGAGTCGTATGACCAAAAGTTAATATCCACAAAATGAATCACAGGATAACATGAATATAATGATAATCATGATAATATATATCAAATTGTAGTACAAAATACAACACATGCAATGAATAAGTGGTGAACAATGGAAATCTCATGGAATTAAAAGTGAGATAAGAAAATCCCTTACCTCCTTATCTGACTTGACCCGTTCGTTCTTTAGTCTCCTAAATAATAAACTAAAGTTAATTATAATTTATTAAGAACCTTTTTAAAGTTTATTATTCCTTTTATATCACTTATTACAATGTTATAAACATTATGTAATCCTTTTAGTTAATAATGTCTTTTTTGTCGATATTTGGTACTTGAGTCAAAAATGAACACCTTATATTTACAAGTTGTCCATGTTGTCAATAGTATATTATATCCAGAATGATATTCATATTTAGATATCATATATATAATATATATCCAGTATATATATATATATATTTATAATAGTACATATCATTTGGAGGTAAGAAATGAAATGCACTGTTCATGGAGACGGTTAGCCGTACATACGCATCAACGCTACATTCATTTCTATTTCTTATTTTAATGAAATAAAAAACATAATGATACATAGGTATAATATAATTCCTGTGTAATATCATATATAATATCATTAGATCTATCCTTTATACATCCCACATAAGGCATTAACGAGTCATATCACTTTGAGGGGGCGGTAGTCCACACTTCCTCAAATGATATTATCACGTTTACCCATAATGGAAACCATAAAGGTATGATATAAATGAAAAATACATCATAATAAACAAGAAATAAAATAATATATATCATATATTAATACAGTTCCATAATAATGGCCACCATGAGAGGCGATAGGACGTAATTGAACAATCATTGTTTCGTGAGGTTTTAGTTTTCCATTCACAGAAACATTATGTTCTTCCCTCATTAGAAGGAGGTGTGTGTAAGTATAGTTCGAATCCTTCACAGAAAAACATCCTAGGATATTTCGGATACTGGTGATGTTATAAAATAAGGGAATAAAAATATTTTAGGGGTTGGAGAAGTAAAATAAAAGAAAAGAAGTTAAGAAAAACCATTACCTTTAATTTGGGTAACTCCCTTTGGTTTGAACCAAAATGGTTTATTGAGGTGTCTTCTTCCTAAGGTAAGGTTTCTAGGTGGAATATTGGGATGTTGGGAGCTCAATTTTTCAGAGGTTTCATGAGCCAAAAGTATTGGGAGGTGTGAGGAATTGGATGTAAAAGGTTTCCTTTTATAAGGGGGAGGAGGGGCTCTTTAGGAAAGGTTGAAAATATTATTTTTTTATATAATGATATTCGGTTAATAAACGTCCAAAAATCATAAAAGTCAAAGATAAGATGACTCATGGTCGAAATAAAATCATACAATAAGAATTTGATAGGGTTTTCATATTATTTTAATATTTATAATCTTATTTATTTAAATCATTTATTAATGAGGTAAATACTGCATCATTATTCTGTCATATATAATTTAATTTATTTGATGTCTAAAAATTATAATACAAATATCATTATTTATTAAATCTTTCTATATTTCCAAGGAATATTTATAGTAAAAAATATGACTTATATAACACCATATAAAAGTTAATTTACTAAAAGATTTTTGTTTATGTCATTTTGGCCTTTACTTTAAATTAATCAATCTAAAGTGTCATTATCATTCATAAGTGGCTCCATGGGGTCCCTAAATCAACCCAAGGATTCCCATGGTCCTACATTAATTATCCAATAATGTAATTACAATTGTTAAGGTAATTTTGAATAATTATAATATCCTTTTTACCTAGAATTACCAAATTTCCCTTTAACCGTGATAAATAAAAGTAAAAAGTTACTATTCAACAAAAATTATTTTCATCTTATTGAACCAAATTTTACTTATTAATAATAACCATTTATGTTGGATTTTTGAAATTCAATTCAAATAATCTGTAAAATTTCATTTAAATGAAAAAATTCAGTTTTTTAACTACAACTAAGTGGTTTCACTATTCATCAAAAATTGAAGTTTTTCAGAAAAATACCAAAAATTAA